>BTCW01000016.1:7500-5007500 GCA_033239725.1 Echinochloa phyllopogon | reverse complement strand
GCATGGCAGGGTTCTCCTTCTTGTAACTAAACATAGACTTATAATTAGCAAATCGGCACATAGACAAACATAAGGCATCCAACAGCGAAGGCGAGGAGACACACAAGCAAGGCAAAGTTGAGAGCCGTGCTAGAAAAAGCACAGTCCACCAACAGCACCAAGCCTGTACTCTCCGGCCTCCAGCTAACCTTTGACCACAGGACGCACCAGAGGCATATACGTTGACAACCCCAAGAAACCAGCACTCGAAGAAATAGAGCACACCCCAGCTTCTTCCTCATCATGGCAAGTCCTCCACCACGCCCTCGACCACATAGCCCCATCAAGACAACGACAATGAACAGATCAAAACCAGAGCCGATGAACCAGGAGCGAGGCGAGCGGTGAATCGGCGCTGGAGCCCGCCGCGGGCCAACTCCGCACGGCTGCGCACAAAGCGGTTGCAGGATAGGACGATCTTTCCCCCTTGGTTTTTTTTTAGGTTCGCATACTCTTTTACCGAAAATGTCATACTATATTGTGCAGCTACTATGAGCACGCACACATTGTTTGTCATACATTACTGCATTTACGCTAAGTACTATACATGCTTTTTAAGGACTCTAACAGGTTTAGCTATACAATGGAGCTCTTTTTCCCTTGTAATAAGTAGCTTAGCTGCGAAATTGTTAAAAAACCAGAATGCTGTGTGCTTTGGTAGAGGCAGAAACAACTTCTTTTTCTAAAAAAAGCTATACAATAGAGTCGAATTATGTTCTGTTAATTCCAAATTGTTTGATAGTTTTTCATCGCTGCGGTTGTGCTTTGTGCGCTGGAGCGATGTGGTGAAATATGGAGCGGTTGAATACGAGCTCCGAATGGATTGGGCCACTTCAAACCTTTCATTCAAGAGGTAGACGATGGTCAGGATTGGGCCGCCATATTGCGAGGAATCCTATCCTATTTGGTGGGCTGGATCTTTTTTTTTGGTGAGGGGAGGTTGCATCGTATCGTTTGACGAGTTGCTTTGTACAGTGTATGGTCTGATTTCGTTTGGATGCTTGCGCTCGTTAGCCTATTGTGGCCGTGTTTACTTGGGACGAAAAAAAAATCAACCGTTTAACCAATAATTAAGGTATTAAATAAAGTCAGTTTACAAAACTAACTTCACAACTTCGGGTTAATTCACGAGACAAATCTAATGAGGCCTCTGACCGTACGATTAGAGGATGGTTACTGTAGCATTACTGTAGCAAATCATGGACTAATTAGGCTCGTTAGATTCGTCGCGTAAAGTTACACTCATCTCTAAAAAGGTTTTGTAAATAGACTTCATTTAATACTTCATGCATGCAAGATTCCCTTTGAAAATTTTTTTCGGGTAGTAAAGAAACACGGCATGTGTCCTCGTCTTTTTATATTTATATAAGGTATATTGCTACACGTCAGCGGTCTCATAGGTCGTCTCATGTAGTGCCACGTAGGATTTTTGTTGATGTGGAGGAGAGAGAGTGAGGTCAGAGAATGAGGTCGTTGCTTCGCGAAACAACCGCCTCAATGAGCTAAATTGTAGGACTATGAGACAACTCCGCCACCATTGTATGAGTTTTGTTGCCATGCAACCAATAGTATTTCTTTATTTTTCCATAAATTAAGGGATATTGTATTACTATGAGACAGCCAAAACAACAATCTATTGTATAGGTTGTCTGATAAATCGTCTCAAGATTACGTGTTACTACATGAGACCGTCTATTAGACGACACAAATGTACCGCATCACTACATGAGACCGTCTATTAGACGATACCAATGTACGTGGCCTGAGGAAATACTGATACGTACGGGCTGCAACTGAAAGTGCCGCTTTTAACCGAGACAACACTATAGACACATCCGCAGTGGAAGCTGATGACTCACGCCGCCCTGCAGAAATCTCGAGCATTACGGCCTTAGATCCCAAATTTGCACCCCTAAATTCACTACGCAAAAAGAAGATTCTCATCACATCAAAATATCATAACATGCATGGAGTACTAAATGTAGATGAAATCAAAAACTAATTGCATAGTTTTATTGTACTTTACGAGACGAACATTTTAAGCCTAATTAATCAATGTTTGGACAATTTTTTTACAAATACAAACGAAATGATACAGTGACGCAATGATTATGAAGTGACACTATACCCCAAATTTGGATCTAAACAAGGCCATGACAATCCGCAGAGTGGAAGTCAAATAATGGGAATATAAGAAGGTTCCATCCTACTAAGGCAACAAAGCGAAATACTCCATCTGTCTCACAATATAAGCATTTCTCGATTTCTATGCATCACGTTTGACCGTTCGTCTTATTCAAAAAATTTATAAAAATATAAAAACAATTATGATATACTTAAAATATATATGATGATAAAACATGTCATAACAAAATAAATAATATTTTCATAATTTTTTTGAATAAGACGAACAGTCAAACGTGAACAGAAAAAGTCAACGAATGCTTATATTATAGGACGGAGGGAGTACAAGAAGCCAACGTCTTCTCATTGCAGCCCTAAAAAAACGTCTTCCATTCCATCGATATATATACGACAGCAACATCGACCGTGCACTTTCGGTCATGTGACGCTCGACGTTCAGCTTGCTTTGGACCGCGTGCGTACATCCTGTGCTCTCAATGCAAGGAAATTTTCATGGCCGGCGCGCAACGATGCGTGTAGTGCCGTAATGGAACACTATATATTACACTAATGACGTTGGGTAGTATCAATGTCGTCCGTGACCGTGAGATGCTACATGTATATATGGACACCATCCATCCTCTCCAAGTCCAATCTGTGGGTCGGAAAAATAATTCTAGTTTTCGCCGCATCCGTGAGCATGATTAGGCAGGTATGGAAGGATCAGAGCTATTCCTGTTCTGTTCGATCAGCATGCACAGTGGGGCCCACGCTGGCGGATGATTAACCGACCAGGCAGGCCCTTTGCGTTTGGATTTGTCCCGGCCGTCGTGCTCGCCACGAGATTATACGTGCAGCAGATTAATTAAATATCCTAACATTGATATCTTCGACTTGATATGCAGTAGAAGATCGACCTTGTTATAATTAACATTGATGCAAGGATACAGAAAGCAAAAAATTTAATTATGTGGTTTCCAGACATTGAACCCAATATAATTAAGATGATGAATACAGAACATGGAAAATATTTTGCGAAAACAAAAACTATATGAAATTGTACTGGTCTGAAAATCGTTTCGAGTGCAACTAGCTGTTTGGAGGAAAACGTTTTTGTATGTGTTTAACTAGATGATGATTAACTACTAGTAGTAATCCATAGGACAGTTGAAACAGCAAAATGTTCCCGTGTACACGCTAAATAAAATCCAGAGCTACAATCAGTCAAATGGAATAAAGGCGACCGTAGAAAGTTCCAAAAAGCGAAGTACAAGATATTCACGTCCCCCACACGCTGCAGCAGGGAACTTTCGGTTTTGACGCTGGACTAGCCTTGCGTAGTACTAGTCCTATAGCATATATCTGGTACCCAATGGCAGTGTCGGAATAAGATGCTTAATTAGACGTTGATGCGTCAACATTAGACGTGTGTGCGTGTAGTCTTGCTACCCTTGACCTGCCAGGTCTTGACCAGTGGCCAGCCACTGAAATTAGCATCATTCTCTTCGCTATCAGAATTGTCTTTTATATGACCTACTAAATTCCTACCTCATGGACAACACTAATGAAAAAAGGGTGCATTATGGCAAACACTTTGCAATGTGCGGAATTACGAAAAAACAACACGTGACGAAGGGTTATATTTGTGTTTATGTCGGCGTCTCAACATTTGTTAAATCTTGAAAAGAAGTTCTTTCTATTACAAAATGATCAAAACGAAGCCAAAATAGATATTTTTTGAGAAAATAATGTTCCAGGGTTATAATTGCACGAGCGGGTCGTAAGCTTGCAACATTAACGACGAATCACTTTATTATAAGCTTGAAAAATTATAGATTTTTTCTATAACAATATAACAAATGAGTACAAACGCATTTTATTTAAAAACACACGTGTACCTTTATGTTGGAAATTTAAAATTCACCAAATTAATCTGTCCTTGAAAATAATCTGAATCGTTTTGCACCAAATAATATTAAAAATTACAAAAAATAAGTAATTTTAAAACTCAGTTCCTAGGTGGAGAAACAAAAAAGATTAATTCCAGTAGGGGTAAATTGGACCAAATAAAATAGTTAGGGGAGTAAATCGAATTTAAATTTTGTTGAGGGGGTTAAGTAGATAAAGTGGATAAAGGTACTAAAATAGACTTTATCTACTTAAATTCTAAAAGGATAAATTTTTCCACTTTATCTACTTAAATAGCTAGGTACCTTTATGTTTCAAATTTAAAATTTATCGAGTTAATTTGTACTTCAAAATAATCCAAAAAATTTTCACCAAAGTCTATACTATAAAATCTAAAACTTTCGACGACTGACGGACCTATAAATCAGTCACAATATTTTTTCGGACCTAGAAAGTTTTTCATCAAACCTTTTGTCAAACCAGCCACAGCAGGAAACATTCGAAACATACCGTCCGGTACTTACATCGATACCAGGACTCCTCAACATCGACTACTTACAATAATATCAGCACTTCTCATTGTCAAAAACATATACATACACGAAATGGAAACGGTCAAACCTCCTCAGCATCAAAAATATCTTCTCTGTACGCAATGAGTGCAGCAAACAACATCATCACCCACCTATATAGGAAAGAGTAAATTTCTTATTTGACATCAAAACAAATGTTGATTTCTTTATTGGCCTGAAATTTTTTTCATTATCTATTTGACAACGACTTTTAACTTCATTCCTTATTTGACATTTTCATCATTGCTTTTAGTTAAATCAAGCGAAACAACTTTGAAATAACCTTCAAAATTCATGGAACTTTTTATAATGATATAACATATGGATATAAAAATATTTTGTTTAAGGCAACGTATCAGGTGAAAATCAACCCCTCCGTGTAAACTTTGGAAACCACAGTCTGGTCCACACGATGTTCATCCAATGAGCCTCCCACCTTCCTTGCATGTCCCTATGCATGTTGGTTTTGCCAATCCCCCCTCCCACCTTCCCTGTGATTTTACAAATCAAAGGACACATGTGCCTTTATGGTTTCAAAATTAAAATTTACTAAATTAGACTATCTTTAAAACAAATATGAATTATAATGCACCAAAATACTTCCAAACAATTATGAAAAAATAACTATTATTCACCATATGTAATGTGTGGTAGTTTATAAAATTATTTTCCATTATAAGTTACATATAGAATTGGAAAGAACATGGTATTTTAGAAATTTTAGATGTAACTCATAATTATCTATTGAACTTATCATGGAAAATAATTTTATACGCTATTGTATCACATGTGAAAAATATTAGTTATTTTTCTTAATTTTTTGAAAGCATTTCAGTGAGATAAAATTCAGATATGTTTTAAAACTATCTAGTTTGGTGAATTTTAAGTTCAAAACGATAAAGGTGCATATATTGTTTTGAATAACATATGTTCATGTCTATTTGTTATATTGGTAGAAAAAATTCCATGAATTTTGGAGGTGATTTGGAGTACGTTTTGTCCGACTTGACTTTTGAAGGTAACGAAAATGTCAAATAAGGAACGAAGTTAAAAGTTGGTGTCAAATAAAGAACAAAAAAAATTTCAGGGCCAAGAAAGAAATCGCATTTGTTTTGGTGTCAAATAAGAAATTTACTCTATAGGAAACATACTAAACCCTTCTAGGACTCCAAGAGTGTAACAAAGAAATTCTCACCCAGGGTTGCAAAGGTTGTCCTTCATGGGTGCGACAAAGATCCACAACTTTTCACGCTATCAAACCGTCGTAATTTTACAAAAATCATCTAATATTTTTAAAAACAACCCCCGGTCACGTTGTAATTTTTTTTTGAAAAAATACACAGTGTTTTATCTAATCAACCTGCAATACCTCGTCTCTTCTCGCCGTCCTGCAACACTAGACCCACCCCTTTGTCTTGTCGTGTCGCTTGCAACCCCGTCGTTGACCTGAGCACGGCGACTTAAATGTGGAACCTGCGGTGTTCATGGCTCCAGCACGACTTCGCTCACAATATCCCCTTCACTCCTAACACACACATACATTCATCAACCCACAGGATCCCGCACGCAACCACCGGCACCCTCATCTGAAGGTTATCGTTACCGTGCCGTTGCGCGGTGTGGAAACATCACATACATACCGCACGTACATCTATGCTATACTACTAAAGGGTTATAAGAATAGTTAATATTCATCAGGGTACGGGTACCACTATAGCGTGCCGTGGTTGGAACCGAAACATCGAGTTGAGGCGACGTAGTCCACACCTTTACAAAGCAGCCAACCCAGCTGCCTTCCTATCTGCTCCACCAAGAACCGCCGCCTCTCTTCACAAACGTCGCCGCCGGCCGGGGCAAATGCCTCGTCGCCGAGCAGCTGCTGCCAAGCCAAAGCCACAGCGCAAAGCCAGTGGCCGCCTTTCGGTTCCCTGGCGCCAGACGCAGAGCCGTGTTTGACGTACTGTTTGTTCGAATATGCATGGATGATGGAAAAGTGGCGCGAGGGCAGAGGAGCGGCGCCGCTGACACCTGGGGCCGACAGAAACTGTGGGGCCCACGTGTCAGGCGCGCGCGCGTCCGACAACTCGTGACCATGCATCGGCAAGTCTCCGCAGGTGCCCTGCCGCGGGGAAACATTTTGCGTCTGAGCACCCGACGCCTGCCGTTTTTATTCAGCGGATTCAACTCTTCAAGACAGTTGATTAGTTGGATACTAACTTTTTTTTTCTTCACAAAAACGCTGCCCCGAGAGTCTGTCACAACTTGGGGGAAAGGCAGGGTTACACTAATACACTATTTTGTTAGGGAACATGGCGAGGTTACTTTTAACTTATTAAGTTCTTCAGTGGCATACATAGCCGTAGATAGATATTTACTCAAAAGAAATCATTTCTTTTAAGTTGAAATTCCTAGTGCGCTGCTAGGATTGATTTTGCAGTGCAGGAAAAATCTATTGCTTTTGAGCATCTCCTAAAGTGAGTTGTTATACCTAAAAACTACCGAAATACCTAAAAACACTCCAAAAAAGTGCTCCATCAGCGTACCTATATGGTTTGCTATTTTAGGTTATGATCTAAATTTTCTCTCTCCTTAACCTAAATATATCAATCTAAATATTGAACTGCTATAATTTCTTCGCTTCTGTACGTGCTGTTGGAAAAGATAACTTCTGGATACCTAAATTTTTCTATCTCTTACACCTAAAAGTGTTTTTAGTCACCAAATATTCGGCTGGCGGGTGGTGGGTGGCTGGTGCTTGTTTGTACTGAGAGAAAAATACTGCTGGCTGGCTCGTGACTGGTGGCTGGTGCTGATTTGTGCAGAAAGAAAAATACTGTTGGCTGGCTGCCGGTAAGCCGAGCGAACACCGTTCTTAGTGGTGTACTCTACTGGTCAATTTAAAATGTTATTTCCGTGTCCGTAGTCACTTCCTACCATCCAGAAAGCAAGACGTGCACGAAAAGATCATACTTTAGATTTCACCCGATCGCAAGAAAAATAAAGTAATGACACCTCACCAGTCAGAATTTACTTCATATGGGCCGTGTTTCTTTGGACTGGAAAAAATTTTTTCACCCCGTTTGACCAATAATTAAGGGTATTAAATAAATTCAGTTTACAAAACTATCTTTACAACTCTGGGTTAATTCACGAGACAAATCCAATGAGACATTTGACCGCACGATTAGAAGATGATTACTGTAGCATCACTATAGTAAATCATGGACTAATTAGGCTCGTTAGATTCGTCGCGCAAAGTTACGCTCATCTCTAAAAAGATTTTGTAAATAGACTTTATTTAATACTTCATGCATGTAAGATTCTCTTTGAAAAAAATTTTGTGGGAAGGAAAGAAACACGGCCATGGCTTCCATTCTGCTTTATTTTGACTTTTTAAAAGTTTACAAACAACCATTTTGTCTTTTTGAAAGTTTACAGACAACCATTTGTCAATTTGTATCATGAGAACGTCGTAGAGAATGTCTAGTTTTTTAAGATTAAGAGATGCCAGAACCAAAATGGGGTAAGCAGTCCTCTTGTTCTAGGTGCTTGCTTGCACTCGTCGGACCCCACTTATATCTTTAACAAAATATATCCTGGCGTGTAAATCATTCGAGTGTAAGAAAAATATGACTAAAAATGTTGGATTCTAACAGATTCAACAAAACCATGAAAAGTACCAGTTTGGTCAAATAATCAAGTTGAAAGAGTTGCTTCTAGGTAGTAACAGAGAACATAGGCAACACACCATGGACAAGGATATATAGGATGTAGCTATAGCATTTGTCTTGCTTAGGCTTTGTTTAGTTCCAAAAAGGAACTTCCAAATACATTATGCAAAAAGAAGATTCCCCATCACATCAAAATATCATAACATGCATGGAGTACTAAATGTAGATAAAATCAAAAACTAATTGCACAGTTTTGTTGTACTCTGCGAGACGAACATTTTGAGCCTAATTAATCAATTTTTAGATAATTTTTCACAAATACAAACGAAATGCTATAGTAGTGCAATGATTACGAAGTGACATGTTACTTCCAAATTCAACCTCCCAATTCTAACATCTAAACAAGGACTTAGGCCTTGTTTAGATCCCAAAAGCAACTCCCAAATTTACTATGCAAAAAAAAGATTCTCCATCACATCAAAATGTCATAACATGAATGGAGTACTAAATGTAGATGAAATCAAAAACTAATTACATAGTTTTGTTGTGCTCGAGACGAACATTTTGAGCCTAATTAATCAATTTTTGGACAATTTTCACAAATACAAACGAAATGCTACGGTGACGCAATGATTACGAAGTGACATCAAACTTCCAAATTCGACCTTCCAAATTCAACATCTAAACAATGCCTTAGAGTGATCCATTTGAGTTACATCACTTAAGTTGGCGTGTCACTCACACAATCATTTCTAGGAGCAACTTTTCCTTGAGAATCATGCCTCAACATGCTTAATTTGTCTTATTCTCTAGGAACATCTGCTGTTTTTCTTACTCTCTTCTTGTCTCTCGTAGTTTTTCTTCGTAGTCAACGGAGATGACCGAATGAAGGGGATATAGATGGATGAAATGCTCTCCTCGTCGTTAGAAGAGAAAGGGAAAACGTCCAGTGCTTCTCGGTACAAAAATGTGAAAACCCACTTATGGAAAATAAGCACGCGTATAGTATTGGGAGACACTAAAGAGGTGGTTGGATCTATGACATAAAATTTAGTCCCTTAAATAAATGATAATTAGAAGTGTTAAATATAAATTAATTATGAAACTAATTGATAAGTCATGGCTATTTCACAAGACGATCCTAACAAGCCTAATTAATCTATAATTAGTGTATAATTATTACATGTTTACTGTAGCATTACATTATCTAATCATAGATAAATTAGGCTTAATAGATTCATCTCACAAATTAATCCTTATTTATGTAATGGATTTTTTAATTAATCTATATTTAATCTCTCTAATTAACATTCTTACATTTGATGTGATTGGACTAAATTTTAGGGCCTGTTTGGTTCCTCAGACTAAAACTTTAGTCCCGTCACATCGAATCTAAGTACGCTAATTAGAAGTATTAAATATAGATTAATTAAAAAACGCATTACATAAGCTAGGACTATTTTACTATACAGATCTATTAAGCCTAATTAGTCTGTGATTAGATAATGTAATGCTACAATAATCATGTGATAATTATGTGCTAATTATAGATTAATTAGACTTGTTAGGTTCGTCTCGCGAAGTAGACATGACTTATGCAATTAGTTTTATAATTAATTTATATTTAATGCTTCTAATTATCATATATTTGAGGGACTAAACTTTAATCCTTGGAATTCAAACACAGCCTTAGTCGGCAGGATCCAAACACCCCCTAAATATCATTTGAAAATTAGTAAATTCAAAATGAACTCTTATATATATTATCAAAAAGAATTACTAGCTAGTATGAGGATCAAACTGCAAAACGTGCTGTTGCGGTAAGTTTACTTGCTCCAAAGTCCACCCCGGCTTTTCAAACGCAACTGCTACTCCTCCCACGGCGGTAGTAGAGTAGACTACTCTCCCCAACAAAGAACCCTTCCACACACTTATCTCACCACAACTCACAACCTCCCGCACTCACTGACAACCGGTCCCACGCCGCCCCACGGAGCCTGTGACCCCACTTCCCAGCGTGTGGGTAGACATTTTGGTCCCTGGCGGAAATGTTAAAAAGGTCCCCGGGGAAAGTTACCCGGGTGCAGAGCCAACCACTGCACCAGTCCATCATCACTCTTCTCCTGGCAGGCGAGACGAGAGAGAGGGCGCCCGCGGCGGCTGCTTGCTTTTGTTGCCTTGCTCCCGCACCGATTTATGGCGATTTAATGCCACCAGCGAGGAGTTGGGCGCATCAATGGCGTCGCCTCCCGCATCCAAATCTCGCTCCTCCTTCGCCTAGCTAAGCTGGCTAGCTACCTTCGTCTTGCTCATTCCTCGTCGTCGTCCCCTTGCTGTCGTTCCTTCCTTCTCCTCCTTCCTCCAGCCCACCTTGGGTTCCCTGGCCTGGCGGCGCGCCACCCAAGAAATGCCATTTCCGATTTTCCACACCAGTACTGGTCTTGTCTCGGAGTGTTGACAATACATCGCTGCCTCTGCTGATCTGGTCTGGCCCGCCATTAATTTCCCACCTCTTGCAGCGGCCTCCTGCTGACCCGCCGCGGCCGGCCGGCTAGCTGGTCAGGCACGAAATCGGACCCTTCCAATTCAAGTCCCCTTCTCGCCTGGTAAAAGCCAAGATTTTTCTAGATTTTCAGCTAGTGTTTGGGAGGCAAATCTTTGAGTCATTGATTGAGAGAGCTCGAGGACCAGACCGGGAGGCATGGTGGCGGAGCCGCTGGTGCACAAGGTGCTCTCCATGGCGACGTCGTCGTCCTCGTCCAAGAAGGCGCGCCCGGCGGCGGGCGCCAAGGGCGGTGTGGCCGCGGACGACGGCAGGGTGGGCATCCTGTCGTTCGAGGTTGCCAACGCCATGTCGCGCGCCGCCAACCTCTACCGCTCGCTCTCCGACGCCGAGGCGGCGCGCCTGCTCGGCCCGCTCTGCCTCGGCTCCCACGCCGTGCGCGCGCTGGTCCCCGGCGACGACGCGCGCCTCCTCGCGCTCGCGCTCGCCGAGAAGCTCGACGCGCTCAACCGCGTCGCCGCCGTCGCCGCGCGCCTCGGCCGCCGCTGCACGGCCCCGGCGCTCATGGGCTTCGGCCACGTCTACGCCGACCTCCTCGCCGGCCGCTCCGACGCCGGCGCGTTCGCCGTCGCCTCCGCCTCCGAGGCCGCCTCGCTCGTCCGCAAGCTCGACCGCCTCGCCGCCGCCACCGCCGCGCTCTACGCCGAGCTCGAGGCGCTCACCGAGCTCGAGCAGTCAGCGCGGAAGCTCCCCACCGAAGAGGCCCGCCGCGCGCTCGAGCAGCGCACGCGGTGGCGCCGCCACGACGTGCGCCGCCTCAGGGACGCGTCGCTCTGGAACTCGACCTACGACAAGGCCGTGCTCCTGCTCGCGCGCGCCGTCTGCGCCATCTACGACCGCATCCGCCTTGTGTTCGGAGACCCAATGCTGGGGCTTGACCTGCTCGCCACCACACGGGAGTCAGGGCAATGTGACCAAAGCCGGCAGCTCTCTGGTCCAGTGACGCCAAATTCAGGCTCTGTCCGGAGCAATCTCAACGATAGCAGCAAGTCAGGGCCAATTTCCAGAGGAGTTGATCCAGATATGCCGCGCTCGGTGATCTTTCGGTCAAATTGTGGAGCGAGCCCGGGGAAGATGTTCATGGAGTGCTTGAGCTTGAGCAGCTCGGTATCGTGGAAGGATGGATTCGAGGATGAGTTCTTGGAAGATTCCAGCTGCATCAGCACAATCAGATCGGGAATGCTTGTACCGTTCAGTGGCGAGCAGGGGGATACCACAACGCTAACCAAGAGCGGCAAGATTGGCAGAAGGGTGCGGTTTGGTCCGAAGAGCACCGTGACATCACTCGCGCCACCGTCCACGATTGGAGGCTCAGCGCTGGCATTGCATTATGCAAATATTGTCATTATCATCGAGAAGTTGCTCCGGTACCCACATCTTGTTGGCGAGGAGGCCCGTGATGATCTGTACCAGATGCTACCGTCAAGTTTGAAGGTGGCATTGAGGAAAAATCTGAAAACATATGTTAAGAACATGGCGATCTATGATGCGTTCCTCGCGCACGATTGGAGAGAGACGCTTGAGAAGACCCTGGCCTGGCTTGCTCCAATGGCCCACAACATGATCCGGTGGCAGGCTGAGAGGAACTTTGAGCAGCAGCAGATTGTGTTGAAGGGGAATATATTGCTATTGCAGACACTGTATTTTGCGGATCGGGAGAAGACAGAGGCAGTAATTTGTGAATTGCTTGTCGGGCTAAATTACATCTGCCGGTACGAGCAACAGCAAAATGCGCTGCTTGACTGCTCGAGTAGTCTCGACTTTGATGATTGTGTGGAGTGGCAACTTCAGTAGAGCCAAGCCAAGGTCAGGCTTCTGCTCTGTTCCATAGTGTACAAGTGACATGAAACAGCAAAGGGTTCTTGTATTTTGGTTTTGTTTGTTTCTCTTTTTTCTTTTCCACTTTGTTTTGGTGCAATTTCGCACATGAGATCATCATCTATTCTTAGATGAAATATAGAGCTTTGTCGACTGGAAAGATCCTCGTTCCTACTCCGATGTACATACTTTTGTTGAATCCTTGTGTCCAGCAACCTGAAAAGAGGTTTCTTTGATAGTATAAACTTGCATCAAATGTGTATGATTGAAGGTATTTTTCAAGGATTAGATCAAATTATATGTAACCTAGTCAATGAGTTGGTCCTATAATTAACCTGTAGCATATGGAATGTTCAGGCAATGAATATTAAGCCAGTACCTTTGTCATTTGTTTTCGTCAGCCTGGGACTTTGCAAAAAAGCACATGTGGAAAAGCTAAGATACACTTTAACTGTGTTACATAAAGGTATAACATTAGCTATTAATGTAGGAAGTATATTATCAGGGTAGTAGTTGTTGATGCTAACCCACTTATCTCAAAAGCAAATTATATCGTTGTCTGCTTACCGTAAAGCACGGGTTTAGTTGGTAGGTCAATTAGTTTACCTTCTTTGAAGGATTTTCCACATGTTTGCCTAGAAAATACGATTGATACTTGAGATGGCAAGAAACCATTGAACAAGAAAAAAAAAGGACACCAGTGAGAGTTTTCAAAGATTGAGTTGTTCAAAATTGAAACCAAGATAAACCTGCTACTCATCCTGATACCAACTCTTTGAGTGCTACTCTGCACCAGGGATCCCTGTTGTTTCAGAGGGCCTGAAGGCATGTATGCTGCTCATCTGCCCCATTGCAAGGAGCAAAGGTGGTAAAGAATGCACAGTAAACATTCATTTGCAATCAGTAAATTTTAGTACTATTCTTGGTCCCTTTTTGAGGTTGATGAGAAGAATAATTTGTTGCTGTATCCATATACTGTCTCTCTGAGGCTGTAGCCTTTTGAGGTCAAGGCCGGATTATTTAATCCATTATCTAAAAATATACTGTCTCTCACCTTGCACCCCTGGTTTCTCTGCAAGCACCTGTTATTTTTGTGCTAATATGCAGATTTATTGGCATAATTGTGCTTCGTTGTGGCTTTAAGATTGCAGGAGCTCTTCTTATACTTTATTTATCTAGTAATTCAACATTTAACTGCTCTGCAAAATCCAGCTCTCTTAATTGCCTGTTGATTCCAATTCCCCAGCAATGTACTCCCTCCGTTCTTAAATATATGACTTTTAGGACAAGCAAATTAGTTCATTTTCGAACTAAATAGTTTGTCCTAAACGACATATATTTAAGAATGGAGGTAGTACCTTATTAGCTGATATATGTCGGTTTTGTGAAAGTTCCAAACAAAGATCACTGAAAAATCAGGGGCCGGGTTGTACGCCACTGTCACATTACTCTATGATACCTCTGATACCGTAATATGTGAATGCTGTTTGCCTTTAGGGATGCAGACCATTGCCATATCCCATCATGGTTTTGTTTGTCATCAAATTAAACCAGAGTCTAGGAGTACTTGCAAGAGTTGATTAGAGTTACCAGGTGTGGTTGGAGATTGATTGGCAATGCATTTGCAGCAGTTGATGGGGGCGTCCAGTACCACTGCAAGGTGCAAGGCTGCAAGCTCATTCATCTCATCCTGTGGTCCGAGCTGAGGAGTTATGGTTCCTGTTAAGCTGTTACCCAACGGCCATTCCTTCCTACAACCGGGAGAGGCTGGCACATGTACGGACTGAATTAGCATATCGGATCTGCCCAATCCGTGCTC
This sequence comes from Echinochloa phyllopogon, assembly GCA_033239725.1. Classification (NCBI taxonomy): domain Eukaryota; kingdom Viridiplantae; phylum Streptophyta; class Magnoliopsida; order Poales; family Poaceae; genus Echinochloa; species Echinochloa phyllopogon. Next base: position 4,992,986 of record BTCW01000016.1, on the reverse strand, counting down.
GTTCTGTTACTGATTCTTGCATTGTTTTTGTCCCCTAACTTTTCGTGAATCCGAGTAGGACGATCGACTGTTAACTACCCTAGCGTCATTTGGATCCTTACAGCTTATATCCAATTGCTGGAAAAGCCATCTTATAGCTTTTCATAACCTGAATAGTTCTTTTGGTTCAATCATAACCTCAATGGTTGGATAGTTAAACATTGGACTATTAGCTGCCTATAAACTGAGCTGTATGGATCAACTAAAACATTTTTAGCGGCTTTATAAGCTGATCCAAACAGGGTGTTACTAGTAGGTTGGAATTGAGAATTCGAACCGCTAGCTGTAGATGTAAGTACGCTGGAACTAAAACATTGAGAAGCAATTTTGGAAAGGCATTATCTCGGGAACAGCAACTGATGGTGGTGACAGGCTCGAGTGGTACTGGCCCTGCAGCTTTGGGTCCACCGGCAGCCGGCGCACCAGCGAGTCACCTCCGTCCTCAGCTCAAAAGGTCGTGTCAGCTTTGATCTGGGAGATGCAAAGCCATCCATTGGCAAATTGGGGAAGAATCACTTCATGTGAGTGAAGGGAATCTGAATCCAGAGCTGAATTTGGGCATGAGCATCAGGAAGTAATCCACTCAATCCAATCAGAAATTCATAATTTGTTGGCCACCGATAAACTGAAAATGGCCGTGCAGCTGAAATCAATGCTCTATATATAGTGCCATGTAGTAGTACCTGCCACCAGTTCCCAGCAGCATTGACATTGAGCTCACCGTGTAGCAGAGGACGCTGAAGCAAGCAAGTAGAGAGGATTGAGGTTTTAAGAGTGAGAGCTGGGGAAGGTAGAAGACAGGTGAGGTGAGTGAGAGTGAGCCATGGAGATGGAGACATGCCAGGCTGTGCTCATGTGATGTCAATGGGATTGCACTGCGTTTCATAGATCCTCTCTCAATTGTCACACCCGGTTTTAAAGGCAAAACCAGATGCATCTCATATGTGCGCCAGGATCAGTTTACACACATATGGTAGATGTCACAAGTGAATATCCATAACCATACATAACGAAAGAGTATTAAAGTGTATTTATTACAGTCTCAGAGTTGACACCAATGTCATAGCGGAAGACTTAAATAAACGTTCATCTAACGAAGCAAAAGTGACTCCAACTCCACAGGCGTTGACTGGGGGAGACGCGCCTAGAACTCCTCAAAATCAGCAGTGAAATCCTCAAAATTCTCCCAATCTGAGCAGCATTCCGGGTGTAGTTGATGCAATAAAAGAAAGAAAACAATCATGAGCACATGACGTACTCAGCAATAGTAATATGACATACAAGGCTGGGGCAAAAAGGCTGGCTATCAATACTGCAGTAAGCACTTTTAGTTGGTCAAGTTTTATTAAGCAACTATTTACTAGCAATGAAAGTATATACCACCCACAAATTAATGAATGTCATAATCCCAACATAATCAAGTAACCACAATTTAATCCATGTTCAAGTATGATTATCATGTAAGGGTCCAGGCCGCTCTTGACCGTGAGCACGGCTGTTATAACAGTTTTACACTCTGCAGAGGTTGTACACTTTCACCATAAGCCGTGATCCCCATTGCCGAAGCATGCACCCGTCCTACACCACGTGGACCGAATACTGAGTTTCACTATGAGACCTTTACAAAAGCACTCTAATAAACGATAGCCCGCTAAGGTTTCCGGTTCAGAAGCAAAGGATAACCCTCCCTAATGAGGTCTGTCTCTTACCAAAGCCCACAGCTTAAGAGGACCGAGCTATACCCCGTCAACCGCCGCCCCCCATGCCCTTTTCGAGTAAAGCTACCATAAACTAGAGCACCTAATTAGTCAGTCAAAGCCAGAGCCACATGGCACTCATGGTTGTACTGTTTTCCTGGGTGGTTCTCCATGTTCCAATTAAAAAGATATGATCTTGCCAATTAATTATTTAAAAGAGTATATGGAACATAGAGTAGGGGTTCATTTAACCAAATCCCAGTTGAGCAAGCTAAGCATCATCTACCATCAAAGTTAATTAAATAACCCAGTTTCAGGGACAGGGAAATATAGTGGCTAGGCAAATCCTTAAATAGAAACCCATCAAATTAAGACACATGCACGGGTGGTGAAATTAATAATTATTAGGACATTTGCATGACATAATACACTTGCCTTCTTCCCAACTCGGTTGCTGCTCAAATCCTTCTCCAACAGTTGGTTCTTCAGAGAAACCCTCAAACTGGTCGTTTCCTAATCGCATCACACATTCACATGCAAGGAAACAATACAACAAATAAGAAACAGTATACCAAACAATTCCAACAGAAGAAAACAACAGCACAAAACTAATCTACGCGTTACAACGAACGCGTGAGCGCGAGAATCACTAAAATCGGAGTTAAAACGCAAAAGATATGGCTTTTCTAAGGTTCAGGGACTTGCTGGCAAAGTTTTAAAAGTTCCAGGGGCTTAACTGCGAAAAACCAGGGGCTAAAACATAATTTTGTATAAAAACTCGAGGGTTAAACCATAAAATAACAGAACTTGGACCTCGGGCATAATTTTAAAACTTACAAGGGCTAAAACAGAAGAAAAAGGACCTATTTGGAATTATTTTTGAACTAACTAGGACCGTGGGTTGATTTTGAAAAACTTCAGGGGCTCTTTAGAAAAATCGCCACGCTGACCGTTATGTGGTCGGGTTGACTCGGGGTTCGGGCGATTGTGGACCGTTGGATCTCGATCCGATGGTCTGAAACAGATCGGCCGAGGGGGTGACGTCGGCGACGACGGTCGCGGCGGCGGCGCCAGTTCCCGCGGCGGAACTTCGCCGGAGAAAGTCGATCTGGGGCTACACGGCTTGGTTCACGACGGGATCAAGCTCTACGGCTAGGGACGCGCACCGACGACGGACCACGACGGCGGCGCCATGGGCGGCGGCGGAGCTCTCGGGTGAACGTGAATCCGGCGCTACGGCCCTCCACTGGCTCCAAGAAGTAGACGCAAAGGACGAGCGGCCGAAGGAGAACTCACCAGGGCCAATCTCGGCGAGGAAAGGCTCGGGACGGCGTCGGACGACGGCGAGCGGCGGCCGGCGGAAAAGTCGGCGGCGCGGGCGACTCGGGTTTGCGAAGCTCGGTCGATTTTCGATGGGGAGGACTGCGGGCGGGCGCGCGCTTAAGTAGGCCGGAGATCAGGGCCTCGGCAGGCGTGCGGCGGCGGGATTGGAACTCGGAGGCGTAGGCGGCGTCGGGACGGACTCGGGGAGGAATCCCCGTCGGAGACGACGACTCTGACAGGGGGAACCCACCTGTTAGCGACGCGGGGAGAGAGAGAAGCGGGGAGAAAAAGAATGGGCCGGTGATGGGCCTAAAGTGGAGAAGGCCGGGCGGAGAGAAAGGAATCGGCCCGGGGAGAAAGGAAAGAGTAGAGGGGGCAAACTTGGACCGGGCCAAGAGTTCGAGGGGCGAAAACGAACTCTGCCTATTTTAACTTTTCTAAAACTCAAACAAAAGCAAATCAAATTCGAATTTAAACAAAATTTAAATTCCAACTTGATTTACTAGCAACCAAAAATATATGAAACATTATGAATGCAACAAAAACTTATTTTGACTAAAATAATTATTTAATTTGATATTTAAATTGATAAAAGGCTAGAAATTCCAATTAAATCCTAGAAAATTTATTTAAGCCTTAATAAATCCTAGAAAAATTCAGAGGGTTGCTACAATTTAATTGTGATGAATTTTAGGGTGTTACATCAATTGACTGCAGAGGGGAGTGCAGCAGTCGCTCAAGTCTGAACCACCCGCTGTAGGACAACAGTAACTGCAATCCCTGCTGATGATGAGCCTTGCCTGCTCTGCAGCAGACTGCCGCCATGGCAAACGCTGCAGAAACTTTTCAGCTTCTGCTTCTGGACCCCTCGATTTTGAAACGCAACGCGCCGAATTCAATCTGTCAGTTGGTGGCGTTTTGCAATGATATCGAGGAATTTGAAATATGATACCACTGTTCTGGGTTATATATTATCCAGGGTACAATATTAACTTGTTCATCTTAATAAATCTTAATTCTTAAGCCGGTTGGAGAAACATCAAACACTCGCATGATTAAATAGCGTGCAACAAGAGGTGTAAACTTTTCAGGTCACGTTGCTCGATGGGAAGCCATGATCACCTTTGGGCTGAGCACAAGACTACCATACCATTGGTTCAAACACATCAAAGCTGAACTGAAACACAAGAACGTGATGTAGGTTTGAAAGAAAAAATTATTATTCTTTTCTTGTCTTTCGTTTCTTCTTCGGCGTCCTATGTGAGTAGTATAAGTAGTATATGGATATTATCGATAAAAAAACACAAATGACATCACTGTTATATATTTTTTGACAGGGAAAAGTCCATTTTACAACGTTCAATTATCATAGAAGTCTGGTTTTCAATCTTCTTTTATAAAACCAGACATCATAGGCCATCCAAGTGTCAAAACCGTGCAAATTAGGACCTCTAGGTGGTTTCCACGGTGGTTTTTGAATTTTTATTTTTTTAAAAATGGTTGAATCTTAAAAAATTCAAAAATAGTTTATTTTAAATCCAAAATTATCAAACTAGCTCTAAAAGATTCTAAAAATGTAACCTATATGTTGGCGCTCTACTGAAAAGCAATAATTTAAATAAATAATAAGTATGACTAGAAGCAGTAAAGAATAAGGAACAACAATAAAGGAAATTCAAATAACTTCCAACAAATCACCAACATATAGGTTACATTTTTTGAATTTGTATGGTACTAGTTTAATATATTTTGAATTAAAATTAAATTAGTCATGATTTTTTAATTTTAAATCATTTTATAATTTGTTTTAAGAAATAAAAAACACCTCTGAAACCATCAAAAGGTTTAAATTTGCACGGTTTTGAAAGTTGAACGGCCTATAATATCTGAATTTATAATAGAAGGCTGAAAAGTAGACTTCTATGATAATTGAAGGTTGTAAAATAGACTTTTCTCTTTTTGACACCAATATAAAGTTATAATATTATTAAGACAGGAAAGATCGAAATAATTACTAAATCATCTTTAAAACTGACGGTTAGACTTCACTGTACTATCACTAGGGCACCGTAGAAAAGCTTACGTGCCTCTTTACAAACTTACCAGTTGACCATCAGTGCGAGCGTGCAACCTTTCGGGACCATGTCTAACCAATCATGAGCCGTGATGCAATCTTTTGTCCCTTTCTTTCCCACGCTTTTTCATTGCTAGCTACAACAATTGGGTTGCACCACTCCGGCAACAGACACCTGCATTTGGAGAACAACCGTGGGGCCATATGGGTGCATGATGTCCTCTCTTTACAAATTACTCATCGTTATCTTAAGAAAATCACAACACACATCTTTCAAAAAAAAAGCAACACACAGTCACTGACACGTAGGCCCAGCAATGATCACACCGCTAAATAGGACCACCGCATCACCGAGTGCTGTTTTAAAAGCATACGAGGAGCGAAGAATCATATCTATGGTGATCTCCTCTTCCTCAACCCCCAATTATATGTACTAGCCGCCAACCCATGCATTCGCACAGGCTAGTTTATTTTTATATTGTTATATTTTCTACTGTTATAGGTTTATTGGTAAAATAACTAATATACTAAGCCACTTTTTTTTATACATTAAGGAGTCAGTTATTTCAATTTGTTCATCGAAACAACTTACTTCATGTTTGAGATTGTTAAAATTTCATTGTAATTTGCTACTTAAATATGCACCTGATGGCTCAGTACAAACTCAACATTTATTGATACCCATTGAGACATAATTATGCAATACAATTGTCAATATTAGACATCTTACATGGATAATCCATCTGACACTTCTTAATGATCTGACTAATAAAATGCTTAAACTCATATTACTTTCCTACGTGATCATTGTAAACAAAATGCATTGATCAAACATAAGGATATGAGATTAATAACCTTTACGACCAAATTAGCTGACCATTATTACAATGAATGTGCCTCTGTTATATCCACACTTTTGGTCTCAGATTCCTAATCTCATGTGCACCAAGAAAATTTAAACGGTAGAAATTCAACAATATAAGATGACCAAATGCCTTGAATTTGCAGTTCCTAAATGACCTGTAATGTTTATTATCATTTTGATAAATAGCCTGTCAATATTATTCAAAGCTAAAGCCCATCGATATACAATATTTTTAATGCTTACCTACTCATCGATCTCTATGCAGCTCCTGTTCTCATTTAGCTTTGAATGGAACTTCAAGGTAGTTGCACGTCCTCATTTAGCTGAATAGGATTTACTGTTCATATTAATAAGAACACGTACACTGCATGCATTATGTATGTATATCAAGTATCAAGAGAGGCTGGAAGAGACACACTAAATTACTCGCTCCGGAGTAAATGAAGTCGTTTATGATAAGGTTGAGTCGGAATATAAATCATGAATAACATTTAAGTCGTTGAGTTTGGAAATATGAAAATTATATAAATAGATTGGTCTTAAAAATTATTTTTATAAAAATATTCATATATAATTTTTCAAGAAATATTTTTATAGAAGAGAGAAGTCAAAGTTGTGCTTTGGTGACCATGTGGCTATGCTAAACGACCTTTTTACCAAACCGATGGGAGTACTTATTATAGAGATTGGAAGAGATCAATCAACCAACGACTACGCTCATGTGCATAAGCATTAATCAATTAACAATTCAAATTGAGAGAGATTTGCACATGCTTTTGTTCTGATTTTCACTGATCCGTGGCAGCGCAGTGCCATCTGGCAGCCACGAGCTACGGCAAGCCAACAGCTTAGCTGCGTCCTGCAAGGGTTATATATCTGGGCATCTCTAGCTCTCTACCCTCTATGGACGACCTGCTCGCCTCAATTTAAGAACATCTGACCATGAATGGTTCCTCTTCCTCGCTTTGGCACGTCATACATCTACACGGTTAGGGGCCGCATAATAATATCTGCTACCTGCCTATAGCGGCGACCGGCAAGGATTGGAGCACACCGTTGAGGAGAAGAGATAGCAGATGAATTTAAGGGGAAAAATCATGAGATGCATGTACAGATGAGATGGTGGCCTTTGGCCATGCACGGGTGAGAGGATGAATTTACTGAGACTTCATGATTAGTATAATATGGATTGTTAATACCACTTGTTAGAGTACGCAGCGGAATCCGGCCCAACCCGTTATACCCACGGGTCGGCGCCCATCATGCCCAGATCCACCGGAGCCACAACCAACCAAGGCCCAGGCCTAACTCGACCCAAAAGACTAGTCTATTAGGTGAGGACTGCCCCCGCCTTATATGTCGTGCTCCTCCACCATCAATTTCCGATGTGGGACTAAACCTAACAATCTCCCCCGTCACACATCGGGCCCAACTCCTCCATCACATACACTCCATGTGATCTCCCTGAAGACGTTATCCCAGACCCTGAGTCCAACTCTCCGGTCACAACACCCGTGTGACCCTCCGGAGACGTTCACGGGCTCCCCCGTCACCATATGACCTCTGAGATTTTCCAGGTTTCCCGACCTTCAGCTCTGATACCACTTGTTGATACCACTTGTTAGAGTGCGCAGAGGAATCCGGCCCAACCCGTTATATCCACGGGTCGGCGCCCATCATGCCCAGATCCACCGGAGCCACAACCAACCAAGGCCCAGGCCTAACTCGACCCAAAAGACTAGTCTCTTAGGTAAGGACTGTCCCCGCCTTATATGTCGTGCTCCTCCACCATCAATTTCCGATGTGGGACTAAACCTAACAATCTCCTCCATGGATGGTATAACTTTTTCTAATGGCAGGGTGGGTAATTTAGATTCAAATTTAGGGGGTTATTTTATATTATTTTTCATAATGGCAGAGTGGGTAATTTATTATTGTAGAGTTCACCAAATGGATGGTTGAATGTTTCTATTTTTTGTGAGAATTTCTAGCATTTATCTCTTTTTTTAGCGCGTCTCGTGGGGATTAACGTGGAGTCTCCAAAAAAAGCCTCCAATTAGTAATAGTAAGATGACGCATGCATATAGGTTGTTGTATTTGCTTGTGTGCATGTATTGGGGCCTATTTAGCCTTAGACATTGCAAGCTCGATCGTGGTGTGTAGTTGTTTGCATTATGTTTTGTATAGCATTAGTATTACAGTTTTACATACAACCAAGTGCAAAACGGGGCCTCCAAGCCCGCACCGTGTGTGCGGCACGCCCAAAATGGCCGTGCTAGCTTCACCCGTTCGTTTGGCTTATCAGCCACCAGCCAGCGGTACTTTTCTCTCAAAACAAATCAGTCACCAGCCACCAGCCAGCAATACTTTTCTCTCAGAACAAATCAGCACCAGCCACCAGCCACCAGCCAGACGAACAAACGTCTCCTATTATATAAGTAATATATCATGATGGTAGAGTTACGAGTTGAGGCCAAATTAATCAGTTAGCGATTTCAATCGCTTACTGATCTAACAAGTGGTCTATTTAAAATAGGTAAATATTCATCTTATTCTATGATGGATAGGCTGTTAAGATTAGTCTTAACTCTTCCGATATCAACTACAACCACCGAGAGATGCTTTTTAGCTATGGAACTTGCCAAGACACTTCTTTGATGTAAAATGGGATCGAGATGGATTTCTGCGAGATTGTTTAGTAATTTATATTGAGAAAGAATTGGTTGTATCAATTAGTACCGATAATATTATTTTCTGATAGCCATAGAGCTAAATTTAAGTTGATAGATATGTAATTTTTTCTAAGTTCCAGGACGAGGCGTGCCCCGGCCTGCATGTGGATGACGATGTTCTTTATGGGCTTTATCCGGTGCTTATATTGAGTAATGAACCGTACCCTACCATCATGATGGTTCATCATCGCTGCCATCCCAGCCAACAATGAAGCAGCAAGTAGCATACACCTGTTTTTTCTTCTTCTTCTGAATAGCATACAACTGTTCTCGGCTACTACGTTATGTGAAGATCAGTGCATCATTTCGTTTTGTTTTTGTCAGTATGCACGACGTATTCATTATTGTTAGGTCCGTTTGGATACCTGGAATTGAAACTCATTCTAGAAATCAGTTTCCAGACATTAGATTCAATTAGAAATAGATTACAAAGAATTTGATTCAATTCAATTTTTGTGTTTGAATAATTCTGGAATCCTTTTTCATGAATCAAACTCCATATCCTGTTTGGATGAATAAACATGAAATCTTTTTACATACTGAATATTTCTCTTCAAACATCAAATATTGAGCCTCTCACTCTTCCCTCTCTACATACGATGCACTCTCTCTCATCTGTCTTTCTAGATACAATGCTCTCTCTCTCTCAATAATACAGACAATGCAACCTCTCTCTCTAAACAATAGTGCTTGTTCCCCATGAATCTGAAATCTCTCTCTGCTTTACTGATTACAAGTTTAAAAAACAAAATAGTACTTCTCTCTCTAGCTTTTCTGATCACTTTGATATATTTCTGGATCATCGGCATCTACCAGCATATGAATTCCAAACCAATACAGATACCCAGTCATCTCTTTCTCGTCTTCACCTAACCATTAAAAAATACAGGTAAGTCAGCATTATGCGGAAGTTCTAGCAATCTACAAGAAAGTAATAAACACCAAAACATGACTTACAAGTTACAACACATTACTCGCAGAGGTGACAGAAAAGCAAATTTCTGAATGTTAGAGGGGCAACACTAGAATATTAAAATAAAAAGTAATCTGAAGCAACTTGGCATGGCATGTTGAGAAAAACTAATTTTAAAACAGAGATGCAAGGTTCATACCATCAATAAATGAATAATTTTAAAGATTACCAATGAAAAACTATGCTAGTTTTGTTGCTTCCAAAGCATAATACACATTGAGTCATTGCTTATATTTTACTCATGAAAAACTCAAATTCTACACAACATAATGCACATTGATTCATTACTATGCAAGTTTTCTATCTATCAGAGCTCAACCATCACAATCAAGATTACCAATGAAAAGAATTCGGCACACATAAACATATTGCAATGTTAATTTACTAATAAAATTGAACTAAGTTGACATAAAAATTAATGGAGTCATTGCTGCATGTTGTCAGCTACTGGGCATTGAGCATGGATTCAGTAGGTTTGATAGGGCTCCGAGTGTGTCTTCCCTCCCTGTTCTTAGAAAGCTATCCTTCTCACCCTGAAACAAGGGATCTAAGCAGGTGATCCCTCCCTACCTCCCCTCCACACACGAACTGGAACAGTATGTCAATCAACAAACAAACAGCCACAAGCAGTGTGAAATCGCAAGAGCTAACTATTGCACATAGGACTGAATGTGCATACTCTTCATGAGTCAATTTGTAGAAAGAAAAACAATGTGGCTGATACTACACATTAGAAAAATCACACATCACATCAATAATACAAAACTAGTGTCATGAATGTAAATGATGTCAAAATTTGCAACACATGAGTTAACTGCAACAAGCAAACACCTGTAGAAACCTACAGAAGCAGGTAGCACTACCAGAATGCTTCACATCCGCCCGCCTCCTCCGCCTCGGCCATTTTTGGACCCGGTGCTGATGGGGCTTCAGCACCGGGTCCAACGGCTAGGAGCGGGGGCGGCGCTGCGGGGTGTCAGGGCGAAGACATTAGCACCGGATCGTGGCGAGACCCGGTGCTAATGCTCCCCCTTTTGCACCGGTTGCAGCCAACAACCGGTGCTAATGTGCCCGAGGCCATTTAGCACCGGTTGCTGGCTGCAACCGGTGCTAATTGGTGCACATTAGCACCAGGTCATGGCAAGACCCGGTGCTAATGTCTTTTGTATATATCACCTTCCTCCTCCCCCGGCCGAGCCAGCTGAACACTTAGGCGCTGTGTTCATGCTGCTCGGCCGTGGGAGGGGAGGTGCTGCCCAAATTTCTTTCAAAATTTGTGAAGATTCTACTCATCTAAGGAGCACTACAAGGTACACTCTTTTATTCTCTAATGTTTTATTTAGCTTGTAATCCTTCTATGATTTAGAAATAGAGGGATTTGTGAATCAAAGTAAAGCTAGCTAGAGAGAGCTTGTGTTCTTGGAGGAGAGAGAGGAGAGAGCTTGAGTTCATGGTGGAGAGAGTGTTCATGTTGTGTTTTAAATGGAGAGAGAAGGCAAGCTAGTTAGTATTTTGTTTTGTATGACTTGTGAATAGTTATAAGGCTTATGTATTTTATTTATTAGAGAGGTTTATTTATTAAAAGTTGGAATAGTTATTTATTAATTTAATGAAATATATATTATTAGTTATTTATTAAAAGGTAGAATAGTTATTTATTTATTTAACGGAAGGTATATTTATTTATTTAATGAATATAGTAATGTAGTTTTAGAAATTTATTTATATAATGGAATATATATTATAATTTGTATTTATTTATATATTAAAATTTTTTATCTTTAAATTGTATTGTATATTTATTATTTGTTAATAATGCAGATGAATAGACAATGGATGTACGGGGATCCCCACGCTCAGGCGTTCCGTGATGGCCTTAGGACGTTTCTCGATGCCACCGAGGCTAACAGGACGTCGTCCGGTTTCATGTTCTGCCCATGCACCCATTGTAAAAATATACAATCGTACAAACAAAGAGGTTGTCTTCAGGTGCATTTGATGAGGCACGGTTTCATGAGGAATTATTCTGTTTAGAGACGAACTTTTGCAGCTGTGGAAGAATGAAGGTGTTAGCATGTGGGATGAGGACAAGCAGGAGCAGTTTGACCTTCGAGCACTGCTTTTCATAAGCATCAACGACTGGCCTGCACTAAGTAACCTATCAGGACAATCAAACAAAGGATATAAAGCATGCACTCACTGTTTAGAGGAAACCGAAAGCATGTATTTGAAACATTGTCGTAAAGTTGTGTACATGGGTGTGACGAACCGGATTCTCACCAACGAGAACCCGACTCCCTGTACCCTTGAGATAGTCCCAGGAATAGCAGCTATCTCGTACAGAACTCATCTCAGTCGAATATCACATCCATACAACCATAAAAGATTCATTACATGACATATATAAAGACAAAGCGTCTGATACAAGCCCTCTGGGCTAAATCGACAATAGGAAACATCTACGCAGCGGTAGCTAGAACAACAGGGTCCACTCCTCCACAGGCATCCTTGAGCGTAGCGCACACCCTTCAGTCGTACCACCCGTCCTGGTTGAACTCGTGGTCGGGGTCTTCACCTGAGAACCCAAAGTCTGTCCCCAAGGAAATGGGACAGGTCCACGTCACCAACCATAATATGATGCAAGCTTTAAAGTGGCCTATTCTAAGGATATAGAAATAAACAAGGTTTAAGCCAGGGTTTTCTTATGCAAGCAGCAGCAATAACTCAATTTCATCTCATCACCAACTCCTGCTCACACTCGCACAACCACACCCCAAAACCAACCATCAGCCTCACATTTTCCCATCGGGCTCATCCTGCCACGGCAGGTTCCCGCAAATCATTATCCACCAACACCTTTCACTCACTAGTCGACTCGGTGAGCTCCCTCCCCACCTCGTCTCAACAGCCTCAGCTGGACCAATCTCTCATATCCCGAATCAAGGATGAGGTAAGAAAGCAGATTCCCATGCTAGCCGGGGCTTCTCAGAAATGGGTCGTCCGTAACCGTGGACACGGCTATACGTATAGTTTACACTCTGCAGAGGTGGCACTCCAGGAATCCATTCGGGCTGCAAGGCTAGTCCGCAACCAACCTGAGACACAGCCCACAGCAAAGACCCTAAACAGTAGCGGCGCCAATCCTGTCTCCCTGGGCTCGGGAAACATCCGATCTAACATCTGCCCCAGGGTCGTGAAACCTTCCCACCGGGGCCAGTCGGGGGCCGTGGTAAATCAGGGAGATTACGCCGCAACGAATCCCCCCTACACATATCAAACTCGATTCTCCTACAGTCTCGGCGCCGCACTAGATTAGGCTTGCTGGAACCCTCCCCATACTGGGTAGATGGTGAGCACGGTAATTCCCAAGTCCAAAGTGGGGGCACGACTCGGTCCTTAATTGTTCGGTAAAGCGAGTATCTGCATCACAAGCGATCCGCCGCAACGGTCCGCAATCGGCACCCATAACAGGTATTGCCGCCCAAACTCCTCAGGTACTCACCGAGTACCAACCCCAAGTAACCAGTAACCATGTACCCGCAACAGGTACCCCATAGGGACTGCCCGAGTGCAGCCCCTCAGCACCTCGATCAACGATCGAGTTGTTATTTACTCGCTTACACCGCCTAGCTGCACTACTCCTCCCAATCCACCCACAACTCACGCCAAGAGGATCAATCACAACCATCCCCACACATGCATAGCATAGCATATATATAAAGTGAGTAGTAGGTAGCAAGGTATCAGGATAATAACAAAGGCAGTGCGGGTTTATCATGCGAGTAAAGTAAAGCGCTAGCATACTAGTTTGCATGTCTAATAGGTATTTCAAAGATGGTCGGGCATGAACCTGGGCAAAGGTCTTCGTCCTCGCCAAAGCAGTTGTTGTAGTAGTCCGGCTCCTCCTGACTCTCCGGAGCTCCTAGGGTTGAGCGAAAAATAATATAAGACGCGACTACTAGCAAAGAAACACTAAGACAGCGACGAAAGAAGACTCAAATAACACCAAACTCTACACTAACGCGTAGATCATGATTTTAGAAAAATATAGAAACTGGTTTCATATTTTTCTGAGCTACAGTTGATTTATTATTAATTTTCGAAGTTTAAATCATTTTCTGAAAATATTAAATAATTTCCGAAAAAGAAAACAGACAAATAATTAGCCTGCTGACGTCAGCATGACGTCATGCTGACGTCAGCAGTGGGGTCCGCCAAGGATGACGTCAGCAGTGGGCCCTGCTGACGTCAGCGTTGACCGGTCAACGGTCAACGGGGTCAACGGTCAACGGTCAGCGGGTCAACTCTGGTCAGTGGGCCCCATGTGTCAGTGACTCGCAGAGTATGACAGGTGGGTCCCATACGTCAGCGCTGTTAAAAGAAAAAGAAAAAGAAAAAGAATAAACGATGGCTGGGCTGGAACTGGGCCGAAAGCGATTGGGCCGGAAAAGTTCAAGGGTGTAAACCAGACTTAAACGCGGGAATTCGGCCCACGAAGGGGTGGCTGTTGGATCTGGCCTGGTGGACTGAGTCCACCGTGCACCGGGAGATAGGTCCACAAGAGCCGGGTGCACGGGATCTGGGTGTGGTCGGCTGGGATCTTCTGTGGGTGCGCGTGTGGCGACTTGGTGTGGTCTTGCGTGTGGCATAGCCACGGCGCGACGCGACGCGCGCGCGGCGCGCACTGGAGCACGCCGGCGGCGACGGCCCGCGGCGGAACTGGCCGGAGATGGCTCGGCTCGGGGCTAGATCGGCCGGGTTAGCTTCTCTAGGGCTCGGTGATCACGGATAGGATGAAAAGGGCTCGGATTAGGGTTTGGCTTGGGCTCCCGACGTGCGACGGCGGTGGCACGGCCATGAACGCCGGCGAGCACGACGGCGACACGGGGTTTTGGCTCAAAAGTGCTCGGAAAGGGGATGTGCATGTGCGCGTGCAGTTCCAGCAGCTGCTGGGACGCACCTGGGTGCACACGCGCGGGCACGTGGTCACCCACGGCCGCGCGTGGCCTCGGCGTTCGCGCGCGCGGCGAGGAAGGCTCGGCCGCGGCGGCCTCGGCTGCAAGGTTCGGTCGACGGCGGTTTGCGCACGGTTAGCGGCTCGGGATCCTGCACAAGAGACGCGGCTCGAAGGCCGGTGCACAGAGAAAGGCTGGCTCGCGCGGCGGCGGAACCTGCCGGAGACAGAGGAGAAAGGGGGCGAAACGCGGCGGCTCACCTAGGGGTCACGACGAGGTACGCTGCAGCTCGGTGTAGGCTCGACGCAGTTCGGCGGTCCTCGTGCGCTCCCTCACGTCCCTGGTCCGGCTCCTCGTCGGCGAGTTCACGGACGGCGGCGCTCCGGTGCTCGGTGTCGACGCGGGGAAGGCGACCGGCTCCTCTTCTTCCCTCGGCTTCCCCTCCACTGGCTCCCTCGGCTTCTTCTCCCACTCTTCCCCCTCTCGAATTGGATCTAGACCCCAAGGGGGCGGCGGCGGCGGCTCGAACAGGGAAGGCTCCCGGTGCTCCGATTTATAGGGCGGCGGCTAGGGCTAGGGTTCCAGGGCTCGAACGGCGAGATGGGGAGTTGGGGACGGCCGCGGACACGTGTTGCCATCGCAACGGGCCGCACAGAAGGTCGGGTGGTTGGAGTCACGGGCGGCGCTCCGCGGGAGAGAGAGAGAGAGCGGCGAGAGGAGGACGATGACGCGGGGGAGGAGACGACTGACAGGCGGGGCCCGGCGTCAGAGAGAGAAGCGGCGACGCGGAGTCGACGCGGTGAACGGCTGGGTCGAGCTGGGCCGAAAGGCCGGCTGGGCTACTTGGGTTGCTGGCTCGGGGAAAAGAGTTCAGGGGTGAAAGATGGACTTGAGCTTCGGGATTTCGGCCCACGAACAGTTAGATGGGTTGACAATTAGTTTGGCCAATTAGAGTTTGAATTCAAATCTAGAATTTGAATTCAAACCAACCAAAAATCCAATTAAAACCAAATAAATCCAAATCACACTATTTCATCCTTAGCACTTCAAATTGATTTTAAATTTGAATTTAAATTGCCTAAGAATTTAGGGAGCAAAAAGAAGACACTCTTATATGTTTGTTTGCATGCACACAATTTCACCAAAAATTTTTAAATTCGAATTTTTGCACTCAACAAAACCTATAGGAATTTTAGGGTTGTTATAGTCTCCCCCCCTCACAAGAATCTCGTCCTCGAGATTTGTGATTACCTATGGTTTAAACAAGTGGGGGCATTTCTCCTTCAGCACTGACTCCTTTTCCCAAGTGGCTTCCCTCTCTGAGTGATTGCTCCACTGTACTTTGCAAAACGGGATAGCTGTGCTTCTGGTCTCTTTGGCTGCTCTGTCTAGTATCTTCTCTGGGTACTCCAGGTACTCCAAGGTGTCTTGTAGGTCTAGTGCCTCTGTCTTGATCTCATGTTCTGGTACTCTCAGACACTTTCTCCGCTGAGATACATGGAACACTGGGTGTACTCCCGCTAGTTCCTCTGGTAGGTCTAGCTTGTAGGCTAGCTTTCCTACTCTCTCCAGTATCTGGTATGGTCCAACAAAATGGGGTGCTAGTTTTCCTTTCACTTGGAATCTCTTATGCCCTCTGAGGGGTGACACTTTCAGGTAGACGAAGTCTCCTACTTCGAACTCCAGATCTCGTCTCCTTTTATCCGCATAGCTCTTTTGTCTGCTCTGAGCTGCCTTCAAGTGCTCTCGGATCTTGGCCACATTTTCTTCTGCCTCTACAATCATGTCAGGCCCAAAGAATGTTCGTTCTCCCACCTCTGACCACATAAGAGGTGTTCTGCATTTTCTGCCATATAATGCTTCAAAGGGTGACATCTGCAGGCTGGCCTGGTAACTGTTGTTATAGGAGAATTCTGCATAGGATAGACTCTTCTCCCAGTCTGTGCTGTATGCTAGAACACAAGCCCTTAACAAATCTTCGAGAACTTGGTTCACTCTTTCAGTCTGCCCATCTGTCTGAGGGTGGTAAGCTGTGCTATACTCCAAGGTTGTTCCGATAGCTTGATGTAGGCTTTGCCAGAATTGAGCTGTGAATTGGGGTCCTCTGTCTGACACAATACTTCTTGGTGCCCCATGCAGCTTAAGAATGTTGTCTATGTATAGCTCTGCTAGTTTGCTTACTGAGTGTGTGCTTTTGACTAGTATAAAGTGAGCTACTTTCGTTAATCGATCAACTATGACCCAAATGGCATCATTTCCTTTCTGAGTGCGAGGTAGGCCAACCACGAAGTCCATGCTGATATCTTCCCACTTCCACATTGGAATTTCCAGTGGTTTCAGCAGTCCTGCTGGTCTTTGATGTTCTGCTTTGATTCTTCGACAAGAGTCGCACTTGGCTACATACTCTGCTATGTCCTCTCTCATTTTCTTCCACCAGAACTTATCCTTCAGATCCTGATACATCTTAGTGCATCCTGGGTGTATTGAGTACTTGGACTCGTGAGCTTCTGAGAGAATTGTTCTCCTGATTTCCTCGTCCTGTGGTACACAAATACGGTCTTTCAGCCATACTGTCCCTGCTTCATCTATCCGGAAGTCAGGTGCTACTCCTCGTTGGATATCCTCTTTTACTTCTTGGATTTCTGGACACTTTCCTTGTGCTTCTTTGATTCGGTCTTCTAGGTTATACTTCACTCTCATTTCCTGAGGTTTTCCTTCTTCTACTAGCTCGAGTTTCAGCATGTACAACTCTTTCGCTAGCTCTGGCTGACTTTCTTCTATCATCAAGTTGTTGCAATAATTCTTTCGACTTAAGGCATCTGCCACAACATTAGCCTTGCCAGGATGGTAGTGTATCTCCAAATCGTAATCTTTGATCAGTTCTAACCATCTTCTTTGTCTCATGTTCAGTTCAGATTGGGTGAAGAAATACTTCAAACTTTTGTGATCTGTGTAGATATCGCACTTGTTGCCAATCAGGTAGTGCCTCCAGATCTTCAATGCATGTACCACTGCTGCCAGTTCCAAGTCGTGCGTGGGGTAGTTTTCTTCATGTTTCCTCAGCTGCCTCGATGCATAGGCAACAACCTTGCCCTCTTGCATCAGAACACATCCCAAACCTTGTCTTGAAGCATCGCAGTAGACTACGAAATCTTTGCGAATATCTGGTAGGGTTAATACTGGAGTTGTAGTGAGTTTGTGCTTGAGTTCTTGGAAACTCCTTTCACATTTGTCCGTCCACTCGAATGGGACATTGTTCTTGAGTAGTTCGGTCATTGGCTTGGCAATCTTGGAGAAGTTCTCAATGAATCTTCTATAGTATCCTGCCAATCCCAGAAAGCTTCGGATTTCCGTAACACTCTTCGGCTGTTTCCATTCTGCTACTGCCTCAATCTTTTCTGGGTCGACTGCTACGCCCTCAGCTGTCAACACGTGACCCAAAAAGGCTACTTTCTCTAACCAAAATTCACACTTGCTGAACTTCCCGTAGAGTTGATGCTGCCTCAGCCTCTCTAGTACAATCCTCAGATGCTTCTCATGTTCCTCGGCTGTTTCTGAGTAAACTAGTATGTCGTCAATGAACACCACTACGAACTTGTCTAGTTCCTCCATGAATACCTTGTTCATCATGTTCATGAAGTAAGCAGGTGCGTTGGTCAATCCAAAGGACACAACGGTGAACTCGTACTGTCCGTACCGAGTTACAAAAGCTGTCTTGGGAATGTCACCTTCTCTAATCTTCATCTGGTGGTATCCCGATCTTAGGTCAATCTTACTGAAGTACTTGGCTTTCTTTAACTGATCTAGCAAGTCATCAATCCAAGGTAATGGGTACTTGTTCTTGATCGTCACTGCGTTCAGGGATCGATAGTCTACGCACATGCGCATTGACCCGTCTTTCTTCTTCACAAACAACACTGGTGATCCCCATGGGGATGCACTTGGTCGAATCACACCACTTTCAAGCATCTCCTTCAGCTGCTTCTTGAGCTCTTCCAGCTCTTCCACTGACATTCTGTACGGCCTCTTAGCAATAGGCCCTGTGCCTGGTTGTAGTTCGATTATGAACTCTACGTCTCGGTCTGGTGGTAGTCCTGGTAGTTCCTCGGGAAACACGTCCGGGTACTCACATACTACAGGTACTTCTTCGATCGTCTATTTCTCAATGGAGTATACCAACTGTCTCAGAATACATGTTCTGGATCTCTTCCCTGTTCTTCTTTGTGGCTCTGCTGTTACTTTGACTCCGCTAGGGTGTGTCAACTCAACTGTTCTGGGTGAGCAACTGATTATTCCTTTGTGCTCTGTAAGCCAATCCATTCCTAGTATCACGTCAATTCCATCTGATTCCAGGACTGTCAAGTTTCCTTCGAACTCCTGGCCTCCTATCATCAGTCTAACTGCGGGGCACTCTAAAGTGCACCTAAGCTCTCCTAAGGGAGAAGTAGTGACTATAGGTCTAGCTTTAGGTATTGTCGGGGGTGATTGCTCTCTTACAAACTTTGTCGAGACATAAGATCCAGTTGCTCCAGAGTCAAACAATATCAAAGCTGGAACGCCATTTACTAAAAACTCACCGAGCACAACGTCGGGAGCGTCCTCGGCTTCTTCCTCTGTCAAGTGGTTGAGGCGTCCCCTCTGCACTGTAGTTGGCTGCCTGTCTTGTCCTCCAGGTGCCGGCGCCTTGGCTGGGGTTTGTTTGTTCTTCTTCTCTGGACAGTCAAAGGACTTGTGACCGGGCTTCCCACAAGCAAAACAGACCACTGTGGTCCCTCCACCAATTCTGGGTGTGTTGTTCGGCTTCCAGTTGGGGTTTCCCTGACTTGAGTAGCTGTTGTTTCTGTTACCAAAGCTGTTGTAGTTGTTACCTCTGCTGCCAAAACTGTTGCTGTTACTGCCTCGGTTACCCTGGTAGCTGTTTCTGTTAAACCCTGAACTTCCTTGGCTGTTGCTCTGCTGAAAGCTTCTCCTGAGCATGTTGCTTTGGCCACTCCTCGGCCTCTGACTTAGTCTGTGGTTGTGCAACTGTTCAGCCTTTCTTTTCTTCTCTCGCCAGGTATCTTCAAGTCCCACTCTTTCCTTCTCAACTGCGATAGCCCTGTCAATCAACTCTCTGAGTGACCTGTGTGAACTCGCTGCGAGTGCTGTCCTCAGACCTCTGTGTAAACCACGCTGGAACCAAAACTGCTTCTTCTTCTCAGTGTTGACGTCTTCAGGAGCGTACCTTGACATCTTAGCAAAGTATCGAGCGTACTCAGCTACAGACAAACTTCCCTGGGTCATTGTCCTGAATTCCATTGCTTTATGCACCATGACTTGTTCTGGTATGTGGTACTCCTTGAAAGCTTCACAAAACTCTAGCCAGATGATCTGAGCTGGGTTTGCGTGAGAGTCACAGTAGCTCTCCCACCACGCTTTTGCTGCTCCTTCAAGTTGGTGCGCCGTAAGGGCCACACATTCCTCTTCAGTGTAGTCTGTCAGGTCCAGCTTCGTCTCGATGGTACGTAACCAGTCGTGTGCATCGAGTGGTTCGTCCGAGTAGTCGAAGGTGGGTGCTTTCAGCCTGATGAACCTTTCAATCTTCCTTTGTAGGTCTTCCTCACGGTGTCCCTGACGGTTCTGGTTCTGATTTCCCTGCATCTGTTGCATAGCTTGCATCATCTGAGTATTGGCCTGTGCCATCTGTTGCATCAGCTGTGTCTGAGTAGTCATTACTTCTGCCAAGTTAGGCGGTGGCGGTGGTTGCTGTTTGTTCTGCTGGTTCTGCTGAGGTTCCACTGCTGGTTCTTGCATTTCCACTTCCTGTTCTTCTCCTGGTGCGTTGTTCTCGGGCTGGAGCACGCCTGCTACGCGTCCACGACCCCTGCCTCCAACGGCAACTGTCGCTCTCCCGCGACCACGACCTCTGACACGTCCTCTGCCTCTATCTACCATTGCTGCCTCTTCTTGCTCAGCTTCCTCAAAACGTGCAAGCAGTCGGTTGGATCTTCGGATCGACATCTTGCTGTATTTGCCATAGAGCAGATTTAGTGGCGGTCGGTAAGGGTTAGGTTAGCGTAACTAGAGTAGGAGCTGCACACATGAAATGGACTCAACACTAAGGTACACTCAAGATGAACAACAATAAAATCGCAAGAACAGCCAAAAAAAGATCGATCAATCATTACAGCATTACACCCTAGACATGTGTACTATCCCGAGGCCAGCTCCTGAAACCTTGAGGATTAGTACATCTAAGCGAATGCTACATCGTGGCTGAGCCAAAAGGTGGTCATGATCTACTAAGTCTAAACATCTACTCATGAAGATAGATACAAGTCTCATCATTTGCTGACATCTGCTGATACTGTCTACTGCATCTGTCTCATACTACTAAAAGTGTTGGTGAGGCGCGCTGCCAACCTCACAGCCTCAGTCTCTGTCTGCTGCTTGATCACTGCCTGTTGTCTTGATGGGTGTCCGTGAGGCGCGCTGCCAACCTCACTATGTCCATCTCAGGTTCTGTCAACTGCTTCTCTAAGTGTGCCAGTTCTTGTCTCAGTCTTGTCATCTCTGGAGTAAAGGTTCGAGCCTCAGGTAGTGGTATCGGCTCAACTCGGCTTGGTGAGACTCTGTAGTTCTCTGTCCTGGGTTCAACTCTGCGTTCTTCTGGTAGTCCTTGGTTCACTGTGATCATTTCTGCCACTCTCTTCCTGTCTGATCTTACCCAACTACTAAGGGTCCTTCGAGCTTCATCCTTTGCCATAATCTGTTGAAGACTCAGGTACTTCATCAGCTGGTAGTTCCGTCCACTCTTCTCCTTGTAGCTATCCACCTCTTCCTGGAGTTCTGAGTTGAGACTGTCCAACCAGTATACTTCTTCCTTCAAACCTTCTATCTCTTCTTCCTTGGCTGCCAGTTCCTTGTCTTTTTTTTGTGAGCTGATCTTCCAGACGGACATCTCGAGCATGGTGAGTTGCTCGGATCAGTCCTGCCAACTGCCTGTTGTTGCGAGCTTCGTACTCCAAGTTCCTGACTTCCCTTGTTTTAGCTCTGAGTTGCTCCTCAAGTAAGGCGATCCTGTTGTCCTTCTCCATCAGCTGGATATCCTGCTTCCATACTCTCTGTTTCAGCTTGGCAACTTTCTCTTCTAAGCCAATGTTCAGGTACTCCTGCTCTATCATGCACTGAACTGAGGTCCGCAGAGTCACGTTCCGCTCTCGGTCTGCTGCGTGAGCCTGCAAGCTGACTGCGTCTCTGTCTGTCGGATCTTCAAGAGCTCGCGGTAGGTACCGGAAACGAGTGTGGCTGAGCTGACTCTGGTACACAAGTGTGGCAAGTCGGAGTATCCTCATAGCTATAGTCTGCACTGCCCGACTGAAAGTGCTCTCGCTGGTAGCTGCTCGTAGCATCAGTGACCTTGGTCGTCCAGGGATGTTGGGTACAACCATCTGCAACCGGGTGTGTACTCCCTCACCAGGTCCGTAGGTCCATCCCTCGTAGAAGACGTTGTCCACATCTATCCCCACTGTACGCAGCACCTCCCTTAGTAGCACTGCCAAACCTCCACAGTCTGCTCCTGTGGTCCTGACCTCCTGTCGTTCATCTGCCGATCTTCCTTCCATCTGCCAGACAGTTAGTGGGTTGTTAGTAAGGTAAGGTAAGGGTAAAAGTTTTTGCAAATAGATGAGATGTACTTATATATAGTTTTCAAATAGTCCAAGGGGGTTCCATATAAAATAGAGGACTCAGTTAGAGCTTCTGTCCTAAGTTTCCGTTCTATGGGTTACGCGCTACGGTCAAGTATGGCTCTGATACCAACTGTGACGAACCGGATTCTCACCAACGAGAACCCGACTCCCTGTACCCTTGAGATAGTCCCAGGAATAGCAGCTATCTCGTACAGAACTCATCTCAGTCGAATATCACATCCATACAACGATAAAAGATTCATTACATGACATATATAAAGACAAAGCGTCTGATACAAGCCCTCTGGGCTAAATCGACAATAGGAAACATCTGCGCAGCGGTAGCTAGAACAACAGGGTCCACTCCTCCACAGGCATCCTTGAGCGTAGCGCACACCCTTCAGTCGTACCACCCGTCCTGGTTGAACTCGTGGTCGGGGTCTTCACCTGAGAACCCAAAGTCTGTCCCCAAGGAAATGGGACAGGTCCACGTCACCAACCATAATATGATGCAAGCTTTAAAGTGGCCTATTCTAAGGATATAGAAATAAACAAGGTTTAAGCCAGGGTTTTCTTATGCAAGCAGCAGCAATAACTCAATTTCATCTCATCACCAACTCCTGCTCACACTCGCACAACCACACCCCAAAACCAACCATCAGCCTCACATTTTCCCATCGGGCTCATCCTGCCACGGCAGGTTCCCGCAAATCATTATCCACCAACACCTTTCACTCACTAGTCGACTCGGTGAGCTCCCTCCCCACCTCGTCTCAACAGCCTCAGCTGGACCAATCTCTCATATCCCGAATCAAGGATGAGGTAAGAAAGCAGATTCCCATGCTAGCCGGGGCTTCTCAGAAATGGGTCGTCCGTAACCGTGGACACGGCTATACGTATAGTTTACACTCTGCAGAGGTGGCACTCCAGGAATCCATCCGGGCTGCAAGGCTAGTCCGCAACCAACCTGAGACACAGCCCACAGCAAAGACCCTAAACAGTAGCGGCGCCAATCCTGTCTCCCTGGGCTCGGGAAACATCCGATCTAACATCTGCCCCAGGGTCGTGAAACCTTCCCACCGGGGCCAGTCGGGGGCCGTGGTAAATCAGGGAGATTACGCCGCAACGAATCCCCCCTACACATATCAAACTCGATTCTCCTACAGTCTCGGCGCCGCACTAGATTAGGCTTGCTGGAACCCTCCCCATACTGGGTAGATGGTGAGCACGGTAATTCCCAAGTCCAAAGTGGGGGCACGACTCGGTCCTTAATTGTTCGGTAAAGCGAGTATCTGCATCACAAGCGATCCGCCGCAACGGTCCGCAATCGGCACCCATAACAGGTATTGCCGCCCAAACTCCTCAGGTACTCACCGAGTACCAACCCCAAGTAACCAGTAACCATGTACCCGCAACAGGTACCCCATAGGGACTGTCCGAGTGCAGCCCCTCAGCACCTCGATCAACGATCGAGTTGTTATTTACTCGCTTACACCGCCTAGCTGCACTACTCCTCCCAATCCACCCACAACTCACGCCAAGAGGATCAATCACAACCATCCCCACACATGCATAGCATAGCATATATATAAAGTGAGTAGTAGGTAGCAAGGTATCAGGATAATAACAAAGGCAGTGCGGGTTTATCATGCGAGTAAAGTAAAGCGCTAGCATACTAGTTTGCATGTCTAATAGGTATTTCAAAGATGGTCGGGCGTGAACCTGGGCAAAGGTCTTCGTCCTCGCCAAAGCAGTTGTTGTAGTAGTCCGGCTCCTCCTGACTCTCCGGAGCTCCTAGGGTTGAGCGAAAAATAAAATAAGACGCGACTACTAGCAAAGAAACACTAAGACAGCGACGAAAGAAGACTCAAATAACACCAAACTCTACACTAACGCGTAGATCATGATTTTAGAAAAATATAGAAACTGGTTTCATATTTTTCTGAGCTACGGTTGATTTATTATTAATTTTCGAAGTTTAAATCATTTTCTGAAAATATTAAATAATTTCCGAAAAAGAAAACAGACAAATAATTAGCCGGCTGACGTCAGCATGACGTCATGCTGACGTCAGCAGTGGGGTCCGCCAAGGATGACGTCAGCAGTGGGCCCTGCTGACGTCAGCGTTGACCGGTCAACGGTCAACGGGGTCAACGGTCAACGGTCAGCGGGTCAACTCTGGTCAGTGGGCCCCATGTGTCAGTGACTCGCAGAGTATGACAGGTGGGTCCCATACGTCAGCGCTGTTAAAAGAAAAAGAAAAAGAAAACGAATAAACGATGGTTGGGCTGGAACTGGGCCGAAAGCGATTGGGCCGGAAAAGTTCAAGGGTGTAAACCAGACTTAAACGCGGGAATTCGGCCCACGAAGGGGTGGCTGTTGGATCTGGCCTGGTGGACTGAGTCCACCGTGCACCGTGAGATAGGTCCACAAGAGCCGGGTGCACGGGATCTGGGTGTGGTCGGCTGGGATCTTCTGTGGGTGCGCGTGTGGCGACTTGGTGTGGTCTTGCGTGTGGCATAGCCACGGCGCGACGCGACGCGCGCGCGGCGCGCACTGGAGCACGCCGGCGGTGACGGCCCGCGGCGGAACTGGCCGGAGATGGCTCGGCTCGGGGCTAGATCGGCCGGGTTAGCTTCTCTAGGGCTCGGTGATCACGGATAGGATGAAAAGGGCTCGGATTAGGGTTTGGCTTGGGCTCCCGACGTGCGACGGCGGTGGCACGGCCATGAACGCCGGCGAGCACGACGGCGACACGGGGTTTTGGCTCAAAAGTGCTCGGAAAGGGGATGTGCATGTGCGCGTGCAGTTCCAGCAGCTGCTGGGACGCACCTGGGTGCACACGCGCGGGCACGTGGTCACCCACGGCCGCGCGTGGCCTCGGCGTTCGCGCGCGCGGCGAGGAAGGCTCGGCCGCGGCGGCCTCGGCTGCAAGGTTCGGTCGACGGCGGTTTGCGCACGGTTAGCGGCTCGGGATCCTGCACAAGAGACGCGGCTCGAAGGCCGGTGCACAGAGAAAGGCTGGCTCGCGCGGCGGCGGAACCTGCCGGAGACAGAGGAGAAAGGGGGCGAAACGCGGCGGCTCACCTAGGGGTCACGACGAGGTACGCTGCAGCTCGGTGTAGGCTCGACGCAGTTCGGCGGTCCTCGTGCGCTCCCTCGCGTCCCTGGTCCGGCTCCTCGTCGGCGAGTTCACGGACGGCGGCGCTCCGGTGCTCGGTGTCGACGCGGGGAAGGCGACCGGCTCCTCTTCTTCCCTCGGCTTCCCCTCCACTGGCTCCCTCGGCTTCTTCTCCCACTCTTCCCCCTCTCGAATTGGATCTAGACCCCAAGGGGGCGGCGGCGGCGGCTCGAACAGGGAAGGCTCCCGGTGCTCCGATTTATAGGGCGGCGGCTAGGGCTAGGGTTCCAGGGCTCGAACGGCGAGATGGGGAGTTGGGGACGGCCGCGGACACGTGTTGCCATCGCAACGGGCGGCACAGAAGGTCGGGTGGTTGGAGTCACGGGCGGCGCTCCGCGGGAGAGAGAGAGAGCGGCGAGAGGAGGACGATGACGCGGGGGAGGAGACGACTGACAGGCGGGGCCCGGCGTCAGAGAGAGAAGCGGCGACGCGGAGTCGACGCGGTGAACGGCTGGGCCGAGCTGGGCCGAAAGGCCGGCTGGGCTACTTGGGTTGCTGGCTCGGGGAAAAGAGTTCAGGGGTGAAAGATGGACTTGAGCTTCGGGATTTCGGCCCACGAACAGTTAGATGGGTTGACAATTAGTTTGGCCAATTAGAGTTTGAATTCAAATCTAGAATTTGAATTCAAACCAACCAAAAATCCAATTAAAACCAAATAAATCCAAATCACACTATTTCATCCTTAGCACTTCAAATTGATTTTAAATTTGAATTTAAATTGCCTAAGAATTTAGGGAGCAAAAAGAAGACACTCTTATATGTTTGTTTGCATGCACACAATTTCACCAAAAATTTTTAAATTCGAATTTTTGCACTCAACAAAACCTATAGGAATTTTAGGGTTGTTACAATGGGTCACCGTCGATTCCTTCCGGCGAAGCATGAGCTACGAAAGAAATGTGCGCATTTTGGCGGGAATGCGGACCGCCGTACAAAGCCAAGACACCGGAGTGGAGAAGAGCTATTTGATATGGTGAAGGACCTACACGTGGTGTTTGGCAAAGGGAGACGGAAGCCAGGCTGCTCCGACGGGCGAGGATGGTCGTGCCGCGATGTGGAAGAAGAAGTCTATCTTTTGGGAGCTACCTTATTGGCAACGTTTAGAGGTCCGTAACGCGATTGATGTGATGCATCTGACGAAGAATATTTGCATGAACTTGATAAGCTTCCTGGGTACTTATGGGAAGCCAAAAGATACACTGGAAGCACGTCAGGAGCTGAAACGATTGAAGCAACGGACAGATCTACATCCAGAAAAGAGAGACAAAGGACGCCAGTACTTGCGTCCTGCCAGCTTCACGCTCAGCAAAGAAGAGAAGGCAAACATGTTTGAATGCTTGAACAGTATCAAGGTTCTGTCTAGCTACTCCTCCAATATTAAGGGAATAATAAATATGATAGAGAAGAAGTTCACAAACCTGAAGTCTCACGACTGCCATGTGTTGATGACACAACTGCTTCCCGTCATACTCAGGGGTGTGCTACCAGTTAACGTGCAGAAAGCCATTGTGAAGCTATGTGCATTCCTCAATGCAATTTCTCAGAAGGTGATAAATCCAGACCATTTAGATCAGCTACAGAATGATGTGGTGCAATGTCTTGTCAGCTTTGAGATGATATTTCCACCATCCTTCTTCAATATCATGACACATCTATTGGTTCACCTCGTCAAAGAGATTCGTATATTGGGCCCAGTATTTCTACACAACATGTTCCCATTTGAGAGGTTCTTCGCTGTCCTAAAGAAGTATGTCCGTAATCGTTCTCGTCCAGAAGGATGCATTGCTAAGGGATACGAAACAGAAGAGGTCATTGAATTCTGTGTTGACTTTGTCGATGATCTTATGCCGATTGGTGTGCCCGAATCCCATCACGAGGGGAGACTCGGTGGAAAGGGCACACTAGGGAGAAGATCGATGGTGATCAAGGACGTTGAGACATTTCGTAAAGCGCACCTCACAGTTTTGCCACAATCAACCTTAGTTGCTCCGTACATTGAGGAGCACATGCAGATTCTCAGGGACGAAAACTCAACAAAGTCTGCGGCCTTCATTCAGCGTCTGCACAATAGTACTTTCACCGATTGGTTGCGATGACGTCTTATGGGTGTCGAGGGCATTGATGCGCAGCTAGCTTTTGTAGCTAGAGGTCCATCGAGCACGATCTTGACATTCCAAGGATACGACATCAATGGGTATACATTTTACACAAGAGCCTAGGACAAGAAAAGCACCAACCAAAATAGTGGTGTCCGGATCGACGCGACAGACACCAATGGCAATACAAACTCATACTATGGAATCATAGAGGAGATATGAGAACTAGAGTACGGACCTTTGAAGATCCCACTGTTCAAGTGCCAATGGGTGAAGCTGACTGGAGGAGGTGTTAAAGTTGAAGCGGACTATGGAATGACGTTAGTGGACCTAAACAAGATTGGCTTTCTAGACGAACCGTTCGTCCTGGCCAAAGCTGTCACACAAGTTTTTTATGTGAAGGACATGGCTAGCAGACCGAAGAAAGGGGCAGATAAGAAAGGTGGGGGTAAGCAATTGGACCCAACACAAGACGAGCCAAAGCGTCATATAGTTCTTCCTGGAAAGAGAAAAATCGTAGGAGTTGAGGACAAGACGGATGAAGATTATGATATGCTCGATGGCCGGCCTCCATTCTCAGTGGCTGATGACCCAAGCATCCTGTTAGCGGCGGAGGAGACACCGTATCTACGGCGTGATCACAATCAAGGAACATTTGTAAAGAGGAAGTTTATTAGTGTCCGAGTAAACGATGATGCCATGTAATTTAATTGCACTATGTTCCACCCAATTTGTAATGACTATATTTGCATTTATGTTCCACCTATGTTCTAACATTTTCTATTGATTTATAAGATTGTTTTTATTAATGCTAGCATTTTATATTGATTTTCTAGTAATTTATAAGATTTTCTAGTAATTTATAAGATTTTCTAGTAATTTATAAGATTTTCTAGTAATTTATAAGATTTTCTATTAATTTATAAGATTTTCTAGCATTTTATATTGATTTTCTAGTAATTTATAAGATTTTCTAGTAATTTATAAGATTTTCTAGTAATTTATAAGATTTTCTATTAATTTATAAGATTTTCTAGCATTTTATATTGATTTTCTAGTAATTTATAAGATTTTCTATTAATTTATAAGATTTTCTAGCATTTTATATTGATTTTCTAGTAATTTATAAGATTTTCTAGTAATTTATAAGATTTTCTATTAATTTATAAGATTTTCTAGCATTTTATATTGATTTTCTAGTAATTTAAAAGATTTTCTTATTTAATATATATTTTTAATAGGTATTAATAATTGAATTAAAACAAGTATTAATAACTATATATTAAAAACTATATTTATAAGATTCCCAAATAGTAGCCACCGGTGCTAAAGGCCGGTTTGGAAACTGGCGCCAAACGAAAATTTGGGGCCTTTCGGACCGGGTTGATCTAAAATCCGGTGCTAAAGGCCCCCAATTTTTGTTTGGCGCCAGTTACGGCCTTTAGCACCGGCTGTAGAAGACCCGGTGCTAAAGGGCCTTTAGCACCGGGTGGTGGGAAGATCCGGTGCTAAAGGGGGGGGGGCCTTTAGCACCGGGTGCTGTACAGACCCGTTGCTAAAGGGCCTTTAGCACCGGGTCGTGGCTGCACCCGGTGCTAAAGGCGGGGGACCTATATAGGCCGGGGACTTCTCTCCCCTCCCTCACTTCGCCCTTATCTCACAGATCGAAACCGCCGCCTCGTCTCCTCAGCCGCCGCCGCCCGTCGTCCCCGCCGCCGTCGTCGTCCCCGCGCCCGTCGTCCCTGCCGCCCGGCCGTGGTCACCCATGGTCCCTGCCGCCGCCGTCGTCCCCACGCCCGTCGACCTACTCGTCTCCGGTTTGGTTTCTACATTGAGACCACTGACCATACAGGCAGGTTTGATTTGGTAGCTCCAATGGTGCTCCAATCCTCGGTTCTCTCGTGATGCTATTACGTGCTGTGTTGTTCAATCTTGCTTTGCCGCCATCGATGATTACTGTTGTGCTATCTGTGTATCTAATAACGCTGTCCAGTAGTACAATCTCAATTCTGAGTTCTGAAACAGAAGTTGTCAATTGGATATAGAACGTTTGTTTGTTGCTGGTCAATTTCTGTATCATCTATCCTGTCAGCAGTTCATTTCTGAATACTCTTGTCAGATGCAACTGTTGTTTGGGAGAACCTGAATTGGTTGGTGTTCAAGATACTGAGGTGCAATACTACAGATCTTGTTGAATAGACAATGCAGTTCACAGCATGTTCATTTCTGAATATTGGAAATGTTATATTGGAAATGTATATTGGAAATGTTATATGTTTTAAATGTATATTGGAAAATGCTTCATTTAAATGTATATTGGAAATTCTATGTATATTAGAAATATATGTGCTTCATTTAAATGTATATATTTCTTATCAATTATTTTTAATTCTATGTATATTAGAAATATATGTGCTTCATTTAAATGTATATTGGAAATGTTATATGTTTGTATAATGTATACTATCGAAAATGTTTATTATCGGAAATTCTATCGCGTACCCGAACCCACCGCGCATCCGAACCCCTTAGCGAATCCGTTTTTCGCGCACCGACCCCCTTAGCGAACCCGTTCGCGTCACGCACCCGAACCCTTAACAAACCACTCCGCGTCGCGTACCCGAACCCTTAGCGAATCAATTCACACCGCGCACCCGAACCCCTTGGCGAATCTGTTTTTCACGCACCGACCCCCTTAGCGAAAATGTTAGAAATATTGGGAATATGTATGCTTTGTATATATTTCTTATCAATTATTTTTAATTCTATAGATGGCGGACAACAACAACCCCGTCCCACCCATGCAAGAGGACAACAACACCCCTGTCCCACCCATGCAAGAGGACAACGACACGTTCTTTGCGAATCAACTTTTCAATATTGTAACCCAACCAATGTCCATGGATGATGTGTTGGGGATCATTGGAAGGGACGACAATATCCAGGGCGACAATGTTGCAAGGGCCGAAAATGTTGAAGGGGCCGCCAATGTCCAGGGCGAACGTGTCCAGGGCAGCACTATTGAAGGGGCCGGTAACGAGCCCTCGTCTAGTCAGGTGTGTATATAGATAACATAAATTTGTACTGTACATGTCAATTATGTATACCATCTCTATATCATCTCGTATATATGTAATTTGTGTAGGCCGCCTCTGCTTCTACAAGTCGAGCTAAGAAATCAAAACGATCGACCACGAAGAAGCTGAAGGATGTCAAGTTACACATCACCCGAGTGGAGGATGACGGGGAGCCAGTTGAGCCCCCAAAAGTGGCCAAGAAATTTGTATCTCAGTGCGGGGTAATTGTACGGGACAATGTGCCCATTAGTATCAGAAAATGGAAGTCCACGGACCCCACTGAGGAGTACGTGCTCCCCGATACAGAGAAGGAGATGTTATGGAGGGAATTAAAGGCAATATTCGACTGGCCTAGCACTCATGAAGCAGAACTGAGGGATTGGACAATGAAGAAGATGGCAGTTCTGTTTCAGGATTTCAAGAAGAAGTTGTACTCGCATTTTCTCAAAACCGGAGAGGCCCCGGATCCTGAGAAGTATAAAAAGATCACTGATGACGAGTGGGAAGCATTCCTTGAGTACAAAACCTCCGAAGAGGGTGCAACGGCTAGCGCTAGAAACGCTGGAAACGCCGCAAATAAGAAGTACTCTCATAAGATGGGTTCGGGAGGTTACAAGGCAAGCATCGCTAAATGGGAGAAGATGGAAGAAGATCTATATGCTAGAGGCATCACTCCAGCGACACATGACTGGCCCACAAGGACCAAGCATTGGTACTATGGTCATGAAGGCACCCTAAGCCCAATCGACGGCTCCTTAGTTTTTCCCGAGGACTTGCGAGAACTAGCTCAGCGTCTCCTCGATATCCTCAGGGCATCTGAGAGGGGAGAATTTGTTGCTGATAGAGACAGAGATGAGCTAACCTATGCGTTAGGGAACAAGGAGCATCCTGGACGGACGCGCGGCGTAGGCCCAAGCATCTCATGGAAGAAAGGTTTCCAAGAGCACGCCGCCACCTATAGGAGCCGTTCGAGGAAGAAGGCCGAATATGAGCAGAGGGTGAGGGACCTAGAGCAAACGGTTGCCGCCCAGGGCTCAAAGCTCCAAGAAATGGAGTCAGAGATGGAGCGACGGATGAAGGTAGCATGGCTGCAGATACAACAAGCCACAGGCGGGACCGGTTCCACAGAGCATGCACCTCTCCAACAAGCCGCAGGCGGGACCGGTTCCACAGAGCATGCACCTCTCCAAGATGCGGCCCTTATTAGCCCTCCACAACAATATCAAAGCAGTCACGCTTCCACACAGGCCGCCGAAGCGGTCCGTTACACCGTGGATGAAATAACTCAACGGACCGCGTGCGAGCTTGTCGTCAGGCAGAAGAACTTAGCTGTGGTGGTACGTATGCGACCTTAGTTCGTACTGCATACATTTCACCGTAAATACCATTCATTTACTAATTTTCTTTGTGACTACTAAATTATCAAGTCGCATACGGTATGACCAAACGTGTGGAAGAAGGGCAAAAATGGCACTGCAATGACATTCCACATGGTTACGTACCTGTTGAGGTGGAGCAAGTCGTCACCAACTGGGAAGACTTGGAACTTGACATCCCCGGAGGTGACGGAGAAACAAAACTCGGTCAGTGTTCTCACTGCATCATTCTATGGAGCAAGGCAGACGTCGTCATACCCGGTACACCTGCGGCTACCAACAAGCCTCCGTCACCTCCACCGTCTCCAAGAGATCCACCGGATCATGAAGATTCTCCCGGAGCTCCTGATGCAAGCCCGTCTCCTCCGCCGAAGAGGTCTCCGTCTCCTCCGCCGCGGAGGTCTCCGCCCCCTCCGCCGAAGAGGGGACGCCGCACTAAAGCCTCTGCCCCCACTCCACCAGCGAAGAAGGCGCGGAAAACCAGAGAGAAGCCCGCACCAGAGAAAAGAGCGGGTGAGAAGACTCTAGAGGAGCTCGAAGCCTCGGTCAAAGCAGACACAAAGAGGCAAATGGCCGAGTGGAGGAAAAAACCGGAGCCGGAGCCGAAGCTTGATCCCACTGTCGTCAAGTCATTCCTCGGTAATTTGAGCAAGGGTCAACAGAAGGAAGTAATAGTAACAGACTATGACCGCTCATTACTGAAATCTCGCCGGAAGCGGAAGGCTGCAGATAAGGAGGCGGGCCCATCCAAAAAGGTTCCTCAGCTCGGCGAGCAACCTCAGTGGCCCTTGGGTCCATTGCCATCTCTGGACGAGATTAACGTGCAACGAGTAATGGCCGAGACTGGACTAACCAGAGCGCAAGTCCCGGGGGAAGAAGAGGTGCCTGTAAACACAACGTTGAAGTGGCCGTTTAAGCTTGGCGAGCCTATGGTCCCTCCTGAAATGGAGAGCAAGCTACAGACGAAGATGCGCCGATTCCATGAGTGGTACTTGGAAGAATCAAGAAGGAATAAATGGCGCATGATCAAAGTAGGCGTGAAGGACCATGATTTCTACAATGGTGACGATGATTGGGTCTGGCTGAGGTTTAAGGATATATATGAGCTGTACCACCGCGACGCCATGGACGTGGATTTGATCACCTGTTGGACACTGTAAGTACTTTGTTGTTGCTTATAATTCACAGTTTGAAAACAATAATTCCAATCTATGCTGACGCGGGCTTTATTTATTGCTTAACATATGCAGAATGGAGATTCAAAAATGTCGGAGATCCGGGATATATGACGTTGGTTTCGTGGATCCTCGAAGGATAAGTGAAGAAATGATATTGATGAATCCTGAGGAAACATATGGAAACCTATACAAGTATATTAAGAAACAAAATTACTGCGACTCCATACTAATCTTGTACAACATCGAGCGAGTACATACACAGGCTTCTTCTTATACTGTCTGTGTACTATTTCATTTCTGATTATAATGTATACATGTATACAGATTCCACTGGTTCCTAATAATATTGTGTCCTGACCGGGGTGTCGTGAACGTCTTTGATTCATTGCACACTCCAAAAGAAAAACTATAGAACATCATGGACATGATGACAAGGTGATGCATATTTTTCCCTACTTAATTCACCCCTTACACTCGCAATGACTTAACTCAATTTTTTTGTTCGCAGGGCCTGGAATCAATTTCGTCAAGAACACCCGGGTATTCAACATGAAACACTAAAATGGAACATTGGCTTTCCGGTAAGCAAGTAATTTGTACATGTAGGCCTCGACTAATATATTATATGAATTTTACTTAATTTCTTTTGGTCGACAGTGTGCGAAACAGGGGAAAGGAAATAATTTATGTGCATACTATGTTTGCGATTACATGTGGAATTGGGGACATAAAAAGCTTACACAACACGATATTATGGTATGTAATAATAAACACATTTCCATTATTATTAAGTGCACAATTATTGTCTCCAACTCGGCGGATTAAATATCTTTCAATTATTTGTAAATTATAGATGTTGAACCTGAAGGAAGAGTCTCTAGAGCTAGAAAGAATTGACGCAATTGCAGAACAGCTCGTCGGATGGATCTGGGACGAGGTCGTCAATCCCCGAGGAGAATTCCACTCGCCAGTACTGGAGGACGTGCCAGACAGTCCAACAAGTCGTCAATCTTAATTAAGTAGAAAATACAGTTTAAATATATATAACTCGAGTTGACATGCATGAATATCTACTTTTGTAATATATATGTCTTCTATTTTGATGAAATGTCAGCTAATATGAATATAGAGTCGGCCGAATACGCATTAGAATACACGTATTAGAATATATACGTATATACACGTATATAGACGTGCATGCATGGCTACTGAAAAAAGCAAAAAAAAAAAGAAATCCGGGGCCTTTAGCACCGGTTGCAGACAGCAACCGGTGCTAAAGGCAGGCCCTTTAGCACCGGGTTGTGTCTGGAACCGGTGCTAAAGACCCTGCTAAAGGTGCTGCGGGGCAGGCCCTTTAGCACCGGGTCATGGCTGCTAAAGGGGTACCCCTTTAGCCTCGGATTAGTTGCACCGGGTGGGAAACCCGGTGCTAAAGGGGTACCCCTTTAGCCTCGGATTAGTTGCACCGGGTGGGAAACCCGGTGCTAAAGGGCTTTCCCACCCGGTGCAGATGTTGATCATTCTGGTAGTGTAGAAACCCTCTGTTGTAATTTTTTTCTACAGCTTGGCAGAGCAAATATTCATGGTGTAAATTCATAGAAATCCAAGCATATCTGAACAATTTCACATCTACGAGCACATCTGAACAATTTCTCATCCACTCGAGATTTTTTTTCTAACTAGCACATCTGAACAATTTATTGGTTAATTTCAGAATGCCAAAAGGTTTCAAGACCTGGGTATCTGGAAAACGAACAACAAGGCTACCACGAGCTCACATCGATGGCTGGGGAACTTTTGCAACAGACAAGATAGAATGGTATGAATATAGAACCAATCAGATGAATTATCCCCAAATTTGTACGTCTATAAGAACATAACAACCAGATCGATACGCAACAGCACGAACAACAAGTGCAATCTGGGGGGGGGGGGGGGGGGGGGTGGGGGGGGGCGGGGGGACAAGAAGGCGGTGCATGAACCTCACGGCGTGTCACACCCATGGCCCGGATCGATAAAATCACAGGTGTGAGATAAAACAATCGAGCGAATTTTGGGTAGTGGAGGAAGACGAGATCGTCTCCTCTTTCGATTTCATGAGTTTAACCTATTCAAGATACATGAGTGTCTCCTCTCTCTACGCATCAGACTTATACCCTTACAGACCCTGACCAAATGGGCCCAAGCACACCATAAAGCTTAAATTACATAACATACAGTAAACACATCTCCTTGCCGAAGACTTACTCCTCGCGCACCGCCTTCACTCGGCGCCAGGCATGACACGGCGGCAAGGCACTTGAGGATGATGGCAAGGTACTCGTGGACGGTGATGAGGTAGATGGGGTGCTGGCGCTGACGCGCTCGATGTACGTACTCGCCGGCCTTGAGGAACCTGATCATCCTGCCGACAGGAACTGGAGCAGGGCCTTGAGCTCCTCATCATCGCCTTCTTCTCCGCACCCGGCATCTCTTCGAGATCTAGTAGCAGGAAAAGGAGGAGGGGGCGATGGAGGAGGCAGCGGTAGGAAGTGGAGAAGGGGGCATGAGGGGCCATTGCACGGTGAGGGAGTTGAGGAGGCGACGACGCGGCGCTCGGGGGAGATGGTGATGGAGGCAACGAGTTGGGAGGGGAGACGCGGTGGACAGAATCAATTTCTGTTTTTCGGGCCGGGAATGTGCCGCAGGCCACATATTTCTGGAATGGAAAGACACGGAAAGTCGCTTTCTAATTCAAGGAGCAGCCAAACAAACAGATCTAAGGGCAACTCCAACCGAGCCCTTTCTTGCCCCCCCCTACCTCATTTATGAGGGCTAAAACACAAAAAACGCCCTCCAACCGGTCTCTCATCCCAGCCCCGAGCGATGAGGCGACCTCATTTTCCCCCTCGACTCTCACCTGTAGGAGCTGCTCTACGGAGCTCTCATCCGCTAACACCACCAACGGCCAGCCCTCCCGCGCGCCACAAAGTTTCATTGGAGTTGCCCTAAGAAAGTAATTCTGATTCCGGCAAAACAAACAGGGCCTTACTGTTTTGTTAGGATACATCATCCTGGGCTCCACGCGCCTTCTTGTGTTGAGGGCACGTTTGCAAATCACATTTCTTTTGTACACATGTGCTGGATGCTGGTGTAGAAAAATCATTCGCATGTTCTTCCTTCAGCTCAATGCAAGAAAATAACATGACAAACACCACATGTTATATCTCGACTCAAAAAATGTTATATATTAAATGCTCTTTTCTTAGAAACATGACTGGCTTTGATATTAAGAATAAATAGCCAATTTTCTTCTATTTCCAAAATTCGATTATCAAACCTATGTTGATACTTTAAAAAATGGAAACATGTTACAAAACATAGCACTTGCTCTAGTTGTTTATGTACTAAGCGCGCCTGATGTTCAAGCTGTCTCTCTTCCGTCGATCAGTACATAGTATTTTCCTGTGAGCAATACCTATTTGTAGTTACAGAGGTATTTCCTTTTCTTTGTTTGCTGAATTTACAAAGGTATTACACCTTAGTTTACATTTGTATAACAGAAAACACAAGGCTATTTAATTTCACCGACATAAAAGGACCTAATTCTAAGAAGAAACAGTCGCGTACCTTCTATTATAAAATGTGACTATCAAGCCTATGATTATACATCAAAAAACAGAAACGTGTTATATAACAGAGAACTGCTCCTATTAATTGTGTGGGCCTCATTTTCAAGCTGTCTCTCTTTGATCAGTAGTATTTTCCTTGTGCAATATTTAATACTCCTCCGTATCACAATTAGATGACGTTTTGGACAAGGTTTGAGTCAAACATTGGGAATATAAATCATGAATAACTTTTAAGCCATTGAGTTTAGAAATGTGAAAATCATATCAATAGATTTGTCTTGAAAATTACTTTCATAAAAGTATACATATATAACTTTCTAATAAATATTTTTATAGAAAATATGAGTCAAAGTTATGCTTTGGAGACCGTGTTGCTGTCCTAAACGTCATCTAATTGTGATACGAAGGGAGTATAGTATTATTTTTTGGCAAAAAAACAGTACTATTGTTTTATAGTGATCATTTACTTATACTAGCGAGAACTCACGTACGACACACACGTTTATTGATGACACATAGGTATTAAAACAATGTCACTTGAGTGGGCCAAGGTAAACATACCAGTCATGCGAAGCGCTTTTAAAAATACTTTATATTCGCACTCTCATATATTCTCAAATCCAAAGGCACATGATTTTTTGATATAGTTGGTCTTTATTTATATGAAGAAAAACTCTCCAATCTATTGTTTATTGGCAATACGGGATAATTGTGTATAGAAAAAAAACTGTGAGGAGGTTTTACCGGTTCGGATGTTGATTCTTTAAAAAAAACTTGTTTTTTCAGTTCAGAAAAAAGCTCGTTTATTCCTTTCCAAAAAAATCTCTGAGGGGGTTTTACCGGTTAGGACGTTGATTCTTTTAAAAAAAATCATTTTTTATTTCCAAAAAAAAGTGGGTACAAAAAACACTGGTGAAAAAAACGGGGGGCTAGGGGTGAACTCACACGGGGTTTTTCGCTCTGTCAAAAAAACTTTTGCAATATTTCCTTTTTCTTTCTTCAACGTGGCTCAGAGGAGGTTTCACGGTATAAGAATCGGAGGTTGATTCCTTTCCAAAAAAAAGGGCTCGGAGGAGGTTTCACGGTAGAAGAATTGTTTTTCAAGTTCAGAGGTTGTTTCCTTTCCAAAACAATAGGTGGGTATAAAAAAATCACCGGTGAAAAAAAGAGGGCTAGGGGTGAACTCACACATGTTTTTTCGCTCCGTAAAAAAACTTTTATTGATGACATGAAACAGTATCACTTGAGTGGGCCATAGTAAATAGACCAATCGTGCGAAATGCTTTTAAAAATACTTTATCCGCTCTCTTATGTCTCATGTATAGAGAGCTTTAGGTATTCTCAAATCCAGAGGCACATCATTTTCAAGATAATTGGTCTTTATTTATATGGAGAAAACCTCTCCAATCTACTATCTATTAGCAATACGGAATAACAGACACATATCTATATATCAATTTTGATCATGTATAGAGAGCTTTAGGGATTCTCAAATCTAGAGGCACGTTATTTTCGAAATAGTTGGTCTTTATTTGTATGGAGAAAACCTCTCTAATCTACTATCATTTTGATTTTCCATTTATACTATTAAAAAAATTGAAGAATAAAAAAATATAAAAAACGTCTAGCCCCCTCGGCGAGGTGGCCTCGTCCTGGGTCGTGGCTCAACATGGGAAAAAAAAGGCTCGATTCTAATAAAAATTCCTAAAAAGACACAATGGGTAAAAAAATACGGGCGAAAAAAAAACAGAGGGTGAGGGGTGAACTCACATGTATTTTTTCGCTCGGTCAATTTGAAACCATTGATATGTGGGTTTAGATGGGTCTGGCGTGAGGGGTACGTGGGTTTTCGTTGGTACAAAAAGTTCTCGAAAGAACTCGTATAGATACATAAGGATGACTCGTATATAAAGAAGCTTTTCATTTGGGCACCTAGAACAATTAGACCCATTTTTAATGTATTTCAGCTAGCTAGGGTCTTACCCAACAAGCAACGGGAAGTCCACGCGCACTACTTGAAAGGCCCATGTCGCAATACTAATAACCCAAGAAAAAGAAAGCCCAGCACCAAAATGAACCCAATCAACTTGATCGGTGGTAATATACTTTCCAAAAATGTTGGCCGTTGATTTGCTTAACTTTCCAAAAAATGCCGACGGTTAGTTTGCTTAACTTTCCAAAAAAAATATTGGGTACAAAAACACTGGTGCAAAAAAAGGGGCTAGAGGTGAACTCACACGGGATTTTTCGCTCTGTCAAAAAAAACTTTCACAATATTTCCTTATTTTTTCTGTAACATGGGTCCAGGTGGGTCCGGCGTGAGGGGTACGGGGGGTTTTCGTTGGTAGGAAAAGTTCTCAAAAGAACTCGTTCCTTTTAGTATAGATTGTTATAAGAAATATATTTGTCTTCATACATGCTAAACTCATAACCATAACTTTCACCTAATTCAAACTTATATAGCACTTGAGTTAGAAATCATTTAAATGTTCTTCTATACAAAACCTCAACTAACCAAGAAATGACTAAGTTGCTTTGAAATTAAGAAGAATGTATACTGCAGTTAAATGCTCGTTTGTTTTTTAAAAAATCTATGTTTCAGAAATGTTCCCATTGCTAATTAATGACAAGAGGAAATGAGAAAAAACAGAAGATATATCAATCATCAAGGGTGGACTTTAAATGGTAAAACCTTCTACATTTCAGTCACGTACTCAAATCTAGAATGACTTTAATCGAAATCTGGAGCCTGTCACTCATTTCTTTTGAGCGGAAAACTAATTTCCATTAACCAGAACTAATAGATATATCTCTGGTTACCAGATCAACGACACCGGGAGGAGCCTGTCACTCATTTTTGAAACAGAACGTGTCGGATTCCCGTTGATTAATGTTGTGAAATCAATGGATAACTTATTGAACCATAAATTCGGCTCGATTATTGAAGGGTCAACTTGTCAGTCGGCATTTTCTAGTGATGATATATATCGCAATGGATTAGATTATACTACTCTCTTTAGGCATAATTAATCAGTTCGTCTAAAATGTTCGGTTGTTAAGAATTATGTAACACTCTCTTTGTAGGTTCCCTTGGGCGCATAGACCAGAATTGGACCACGCCAATGCCCAATTGTTGGAAATACAACAAGACGCGTATACTTTTCAAGTCACATTGCTTGACCGGAAACAATAATCATAGCACTTACGAGCATCAGAGTTCCATTGATTCACAAAGTTCAGAGTTTGAACACAAGAATCTGAAATTATTTTTAAAAGCTATTTTTTATCCACTTTCTTTTGGTCCCTATGCTGCCTGATGCCCTACATAGATATGCCTCTATACAAAATTACCAGTGATCCATCAGAGTAAAGTGTGCAAACAATATGTATCACCAATTCAAGTTTAGCCTTTGGGACCATCAGGGTAACTAATCATGAGCCGTGATGCAACTTTTTGTCCCCATATCAGCCTTTTGCTTGCTGCCCCGTTGCATGGCACCCTGCACCAACAGACATCTGCATCTGGAGACTAAACGTGGGTGCATATCAAGTCCCTACAAGCGAATCAAACAGTCCCTGACATGTAGGCCTGATGGTAAATCGCACTGCTAAATGGGTCCACGGTGTTGCTAAATATACTGTTTTGAAAGCATAATAGGAGGAACCATATCCATTGCCGATCTCCCTTTCCTCACCTCGTAATCATATGACGCATATACTTGCTAGCCTTGAGGTTGTCTCAGCATCGCCTGATCTCATCATGCATGTATGTCTGCTTTCTGCAAGACTAGGCGTGCTCCGGCATGTAAATTATATGTTTCATTGGCTTTTTATGTAGTGCTTACTCAGTAATGAACCCTAGATTGGCCTACCATCAGGAGAGCTCATCATCGCCGCCATCCCAACCATCAATGAAGCATCCTACTGTTTTCTGCAGCTATGATAAGTGAAGATCGCTCTCTCCTCTATGTCAAAATCATCTCATCATTTCGTTTTGTCAGTATGCTCAAGGAATTCATTGTTGTTAGTTGTTACTGTCTCACCGGTACATAAAACGTTTGTGCTGGCGATCAAATTATATCTGTGCTGGCGGTTGGGAAACCTGAAACCACAGATGTACCACGACCGCCAGCACATATACATCTGTGTTGGCGGTGCTCCATCTCAGATGTACCATGACCGCCAGCACTGAACAGACGGTAGGCTTGAATTTTCGATTTCCCTGTTTTGGAATGTATATTTCCTGCCAAATTTCAAACATGAAATCTATATATTTATTTGAATTAATTACTCCAATTAAAATCTAATTGTACAATATTACACGAACATTACAATATAAATATTATTGTCTTCAAATAAGACTCCTCGCACGAGTGCGAAGCTCTCGGCACTCGTCGGTTGCCAGTGCACTGTCAAGACTGTAGAACCTTCCTTTCTCACGACAAAATTCGTGTTGGATTTAGATACACATATCTGCACAAAATTGATCAATTTGTTTGTCCTCTAGTCTTGAGTCATAATGTGGGATCTCATGCATCTGAAATAAAATATTATATAAATAAAGAAGGATTAGTGTTAATTAAATGGGTAATATAAAAATGGGTACAGTAGGATGGTACGTATGTCCTCGGGGTTGTCCTCGGGGTTGGTTCTGTACTTCCCATTATTCCTAAGGAACTCGCAAATGTAATATCCACATAGTACACTGCCAGTAGGTTGCTTGTGACACTATAAAATAGTCTAAATTAGTAAATGTTAATTATTTACATATATCATAGTGAGTGCTCGTATCCTAACAAGTACTAACCCATTTGTGATATCTTATCTCCAAATGGTCACGTCATGTTGGAAGATGGGGGGCCTCTGTTGTGCCTACTAAACTCGTAAGCGCTGGTCAAAAAACGTATGAAAGGTTAGTAAATGTAGTATTTGTACTAGCATGTTTATTTTATATATGTTATCATAAGAGCAGTTATTACATTTACTTATGTACTATGAATTCTTCATAACTATCCGTTAGGATATGTTAGATATTGCCTATAAACATAAAGACACATAAACTACAAGATATTAATCATAACCTAATACATGATGAATCTACTAATGTGGAATATGAACTAACCGATAGCATTGTCCTCTTGAACAAGGGTAGGAGCTTCTACACCCTCCGCACCTTAGCAACCGGATTTGGGATGACTAATCAGGAGTTGGGACTTAAGCTCAAGAAAAGAGTCACCCATCCCCTTAGATTAATAGTGCTTTGGGTGTAGGGCCTTGCCCCTTAGATATGGAAACAAGTAATGGGCCCACCAATTATATCCCATTACTTTCTTTAATCACGTTTAGGTGGTAAATGCGTCATTAAGTTCATTAACTGTGAAGATTACCTTCTAAATATATTTGTACTGCTTTAACAGTGAAGAACTCTTACCAAATATATTTGGTACATTCTCCCACTTGATCGAACACTTAATAACTAATGTTCACATCACACTTATGTTCGCACTTAGTACAACAGCAAGACCGGCGCAATGCATCGTCAGTAGCATTAACTTACTACCGGGTCCCATTACTCACAGCTCACCGTGATACTTTGATAGAACGCTTATTTGGGAACTGTCATGAACCAGAATCAGTATCAAAACTATCTATAAACTCATACTAATTTCATGAAAATTTAAATAGGGTGAGTGACAAGTCTTAAATGGATATGCTAGCATCAACTTAACTTATTTCTTAAACTTAGCAACTTGATCCTGAGACGTTTCTTTCACAACACAATATTTCAATCATCATCAATTATATTTTTACTTGAACAAATACCGCAACCATAGCAGTATGAATTTACTGTCTTTAACTCAATACCGGAATGTATTGATTAAGCTTGTCTAATTAAAACATGCCTCATACAACCTTAGCTTTCATTATGCTAGGTTTGTATTAGAGCTCTTAATTTAGTCGCTCTTTTCTGCAAG
Organism: Echinochloa phyllopogon; assembly: GCA_033239725.1. Classification (NCBI taxonomy): domain Eukaryota; kingdom Viridiplantae; phylum Streptophyta; class Magnoliopsida; order Poales; family Poaceae; genus Echinochloa; species Echinochloa phyllopogon. The sequence goes on along the minus strand of BTCW01000016.1, from coordinate 4,950,164 downwards.
AGTGAAGGACATAATCTAATGTGCACTTTTACATCCAAACACTTATACATAATGCTTATCTAAATAATTTATGATGACATGCATGTCATTTTGGGGGATATTTAATTAATTGCCACCCTTACGAAAGCCACTCCTTCAAATGGGAACTTTAGTTTGCCACCTACGTTTTCGCCATTGCTTCGCTCAGAACTTAACGTTTTTGCCACTTTGTCCGACATGGCACGCAATGTTAGCGCTACACAGTGGAATCGACGTGGCCCGCGCCTGCAAAATGACCCAAATGCCCTAAATAACCGTACCTTCCAAGGGTTAACAAAAGGTTTCAGCAAGATATAGGGGGTTTTCTGTGAAGCTACCAAGACATAGAGATAAACTCTAACATTACAGGATTATACATGGACCTAATCGCGAAACTATCATCTTCTACCTCTAGGAAGGAAGGGGAGCTCCTAGGCGTTGAGCTCGCCGGTAGTGTGGCGTCCTAGGGCCGCGGTGGGCTAGCGGAACGGAGAGTGGATGTTGTGGGGATAGCGCATGTTTCCTCTCCGGCGACAGAGGTGGGCAGCGACCGCTGGAATCCATCCCGCGGTGAAAGAGGCGGTCGGCAGGAAGGTCCTCGCGTGGGTGACGAGTTCCGGTGACGGAACGACGACGAGGCTTGGCGGTGAAGCTTCAGCTCGGCGAGGGTATTGTCGTGGTGGCGGCGGCTTGCTCCGAGGGAGATCAATGGCAGCAAATCGGGCGCCAATGGCGGACGGTGGCGCTCCAGGACTCCGCCGATAGGTACAACCTCTCGTCCGCCCTGCTTCCCACCTTGTTTTGCTGCTTGGCGTTGGAGGCCCACGCTCGGTTCGTAGACGTAGCCTCGTCACCTCGTGAGGTTCGTAGCAAGCGGCCGCGGGGTCCCGAAACTCGACCACCGCCGTTCTCGCATCCGGCGTCGACGGCCTTACGCACATCCACCTCTATGTACACGAGACGTTCAAGGGTGCCAACGCCATGGCGCCAACTCGTCGTTCGGCTCCATGGGCGTTCTCGACGATGAGCTGCGCGTCCGCCAAGACCGTAGCTCCAAGCTCGTCGGGCGGTTCCAGGCCCTCATTGTCGGCACCGGCCTCGATGGGGCAACCAGCTACCTGACCACCATCTCCTACGTGTTCACCGTCGACGAGTACGATGGGAGGACGCTCTCGGTGGTGGGCCAATAGTTCATTCAGCGTCCCAACATTGTAAAGAGAGAGGGAGAGAGATGTCGGGACTGGATTGTCGAAGCACCGTGCCAAGAAGGTTCACCGGAGGTTGGTGGATCTGATGGGTGGATCCCACGCGTCAGTGACTGGAGGGAGGAGAATTGGATGGCTAACACAAGAAACACATGGGTAATTTGGTCGTTTCATACCTCCATCCACACTGGCGCGCGGGCGTGGCGTGCCACATCAGCGAAAATGACGAATATGGGACTGGTGCTTTCTAAGAGTGGCAAATCTGTAGACACAATTCTAAAGTTCCCATTTAGGAGTGACTTCCGTAAAAGTGGCAAATAGCTAAATATCCCTCATTTTGGTGCCTTGCACCTATTCCAGTGGACTTTTCTGGATTAACTTATTCATAAGGCTTTCTGGTTTGTAAATGCCAAGTCAAAACTTAAAGACTCATGCATAAGCTTCTGACGGCTGAAGCATACGGAACGTCTTCCTTTATCTCACTTTATCTTTATTCTTTATATACTCCCTCCGTATCACAATTAGATGATGTTTAGGACAACAACACAGTCTCCAAAGCATAACTTTGACTCCTATTTTCTATAGAAAATATTTATTAGAAAGTTATATATGTATACTTTTATGAAAGTAATTTTCAAGACAAATCTATTGATATGATTTTCACATTTCTAAACTCAACGGCTTAAAAGTTATTCATGATTTATATTCCCAATGTTTGATTCAAACCTTGTCCAAAACGTCATCTAATTGTGATACGGAGGGAGTATATTGGTTCAAACCAAAATTGGCATCATCATGTAAATAGTACAGGCATAGCTTTATCCTTTTATTCTTATTATATCACTCTGATTACTCGTATCCTCAATGATAATCCTAACACTCCTCAGTCCAAAACGAGTGAATCTTTAACACTGAAAAAGGAAAATACTTTCACCAAGATTTCCTTTAAATGTAGTTGAATGATAGATAAACTCTTAATTTTAGCATCATAGTCTAATCACCACTTTACTTAATATTGCACCATCCACTTAGAGTATTAGGATAACAACTTTTCCACCTTAATTTTAGAATCCATATATTATCCATGAGTTTTTTTTTGAATCACGGTAGACTACAAGCTCAGTATTCTAATGTCTTCTGGAATAACTCTTAGATTGTAGGCCATTTACAGCCTACTGATTTGACTCCATTAGAAAATACTACTAAGAACTATACTCATACCTTCAAAGCTCATAGCCTCAATCATGGCCTAGTTATTCTCATCTTCAAAATTAATGAAGTTCTTTATGTGCCTGAACTTAAACTTTATTTATCAAGTACTATACTACTTTGTTGTGGCCAATCAAATTATGAGAAGTCCTCAACGGACTCTATAGTAAGTATGGACGGAGGAATGAGAACTTATGGCACATAAATATATTATGAAAATCAATATGGGGACTAAACACTGTGTTTCCTTAGGATTTCCACTTCCTCCTTTGTGAGCTCCCACTAACTCCCACTGATCTTTGCATTCATCTGAACACAATTATTTCATTTCCAAACTTAATGAAAGCAGTTATAACAGTGGAATGGTAACCTTTTCAACTTATTGTGTAACCGTAAGTGGTAGCTCTTTTGACTTAGAATCTCGATTGCTTAATTATTTGACATTACTTTTGTCTTGCTTAACATGTATTAAATACCACTGATGAACTTCCTTTACTGGTCTAGCCCACAACAACGATGGCCAGAAGACAGACAAGAACAGTAAAGCTTATGGTTTCTATACTCATCAATCAGCAATGGCCAAAATGATAAATACAACCATACTTCAAAAGTCTCTAGCTTCGTTGAACTAGTCCAATTAGCGATGGCCAGAAATGAACAAGAACAACTAGGTTTTGTGAACATGTACCCATCAAACAACGATGGCCAGAAGTAATGGATAAATCCACACTTAACTTTATTTGAGACAATTGGAAAAATTGGAGTATTCATCCTATCATCATGGTATATGGTGAGCACGCTTCTCATCAAATTCACCCTTCCATTATGCCGATGTTCTATTTCAGCCTTTTGAATACTAGATTCATTCTTTAGTGGGCAAATAAGAGAGTATAGTGGGATATACTATAGCACCTTAATTATCGGATTATCTCTTAACTTGATGAGATGTTCCAATTCTCCCCTTCCAAATGTGATTTTAAGTGATAATATCACAATTTCGACAAGGTCTCATCATTGAACTTATTGAAACATCACGTAAAATATAGCAAAGCCAACAATAATAATGACATATTTATTATCTCCAAACTCACAGAATTGTTCAGAATCACTAGCACTGAAACAACTGAGTTTTTTCTCAAATTAAACCAAACAACAATATGAAACTAAGACTATACTAGTAGCAAAATTGATGTGAGGCTTCTAGTGCTTTCGACTTCTTTATTTCCTTCATCATCCTTGCAGACTTTGGGTCCCTTGACTCACCTTATCCTATGGCTCAAAATCGATGCTTGTAGGGAGTGCATATGAGTTAATCCACCAAGTATCAGGGGAAACTTAACTTAATAAACTCATGAGACAACTTTATTACCCTTCTTCTGAAGTCGCTTCTTAAACTTAGGACACTTTTGTTGTACATGCTTGAGTGACTTACAGAATCTAGCTTACTGGAATATCCATATTTTGAGCATGTCTACCATGATCCTCAGATAGAGAAGCAATAATGTACCGCATTAGCTGGTCATTAGAGATGGACCTGCCACTCAACTCAGTAGACATAATAATCATCCTACCAATGTTTATACTCAAAGCACTTTGCCCATCATAACGTGGGGTAGATAACTTATTAATGAGAAAATCAGCAAAATAATTCTCAACAGACTTCAGGAATTCCTCAATACCCAGCTCCCTGTCATCTATCTTATGAGGAAATGCTCCCCTTATTGCATCCGAGATTGAATGCCTAATGGCCATCTTGTCCAATCTGTTGGATTTCTCCCATTTCTCTGAGTTGGAGTTGAACTCCCTTGCTTTTTCATCATAATCCTCAGCACAGCACCTACAATAGGAGCTTCAGGCTTCACCTCACTAAGTGCAAAATCAAGGTCCAGAACCATGAGAATGCCACGCACCCGCTTATTCCACTTAGGATAATTGGTGCCATTAAAGGGCTCAATGGTGCTTAGAAAGCCCTCATAACTCACTGAAAAATACATCAAAATAATGTCTCAGTAATCATAAAACAATATGATGCTCATAAAGCAGGAAAATTAACCCTACGATGGTCTGGTTAAAACATGCAATAAGTTTCAATTTGCATCACCGATGGGCAGAAAACATAACATTAAACTCATAATTAAAACCCAAGAATCAATTACAAGTGTACTCCAATCAAAATTCTTATAACATTTAATCAATCGGATATCATCTTAATTGTATACGGTGGAAATCATAATTTTCAGTGAAATAAGGCAAACAAATTCAATATTATTCCTAAACATAATGGAAATATTGAATGTAAAAATGGATAAACATAAACTTAGACTTATTTAAACAATCCAACAAATCATTAAGAAAACATAAATTACATTAAACTTATAGGTTCATAAAATTCAAATAAGAGCATATACGAATAAGACATAAACATTATATAAACTCATATCTCACCACATAAATATCATTAGATCTAATTATGATGAAAATAATTAACATATCATAATCCCTTAAATCTCAAATGTTTTCAACAAATATTTCCCAAAATACTATCAAAATTAGCCGTATAATTTCTCGAGTAAAATAAGGAAATATACATAATGAGAGAAGCAAGTCGTAATTATTGAGCAATGTGAATATTCATTTGCAGAAATAAAAACTTAAATAAATGTAGTCTGAACTTTATTCGTAAAGGGTATAAATTTGAAACTTATCTTATTTAATCAGCACATGAACATTGAATGCACTAAAACTAATAAGACTAAAAGCCCAAGGTGAATTTATTATCCCAAAGTTCATATGTAAACTTAGTCTTATAACTCATTAAAATATGGGAAAACATTATTCATAATTAAGTAATATTTCCATAAATAAAATAAGCAATAAATCATTTCCAAATTATAAATGGTAGATAAAACAAAATTATGAAATAACATTAATTAATTTAGAGCTCAACTGAAACAGTGAATAAATATTCATAGACATAATACTGAAATTGGACTACAAAACGGTAATTAAATAGGCCTTAAAACATCATCATGGAAGGTAAACACTTAGAAAACATTAAATAGGTCCAAAACATAAATAAGCCCAAAACTTAATTGACCCACGGCGGCCTACCAGCGCGTACCCTTCATGCGTTTCAGCGTGCAGGCCACTCGGCGCGGCTCGGCCCATCGCAGCGCGCAACTGCTCGGCTTGACGGTGCGGCCCACCATAGCGCGCCCAGCCCGTGAGCACTTAGAGCGGCCCAGGGGAGCGCGCAGACGAGCAGCTTGGCTGACCCAATAGCGCAGCCCTACGCGCGGCCCATAACCTAGAGGTCCATCTCGCACAGGCGCGCTTTACGTGCGCGCAGCCCAATCACTTAGCAGTGCAGCCCGTGGCGCGGCATCGACCCAGAATCCCAGCGAAACCCTAATGTGGATGCATCTTATCCATTCATCTCAATCCGACAGGTCCAAAAAGCCAAGCTCTTTTCCCCTTCCTTTTTCTCCTCACACACAGCACATTGGCCATCGCCGCCTATCTGCTCACGCTGCCACCGCCCCCTCTCATGCCTTTGCGGGTGTCCGCTAGTCACGCCGCCGCATGTCGTCGTGCGGGCTAGATGTGGGCCGTGGGTGAGCGCCACCTTTAGTCGGCCAACGTGGGCGCCGTGCGCCTAATGGCGGAGGGCCCCATGTGCACTGTCGTGGCATTGCCTCATGCGTGGCCGCAACTGCCGGAGCCAGGGTGCGGAGTAGGTGCTGGACTTAGGGGCCTCCGCGCTCCATATTTGGTTGCCGGGAGGGGGGGCGCTCAGGAGCGAGGCCTCGAGTGCCGTCGCACCGTGTGGCTGGGTGGGTACTTGTGCACCATGCTCCATGACCCCAAGTGCGGTCCTTAGGGCGTTGCATGTGTGGCTTTATGGTGCTGTCGTGGTCCCTCTCACCGGGATGCCGTGCGACGAAGACGCACGGCTTCCCATCGAGGGGCTCCGCTGGAGCACCTCGTCATGCGATCTGGGACCTAGGCGCGGCAAGCAAAACTTTGGGTAAGATCGCGTAGATCGGTAAGATTCTTGGGTTTGGTTTTGCTTCATGAAGGGATATGAGAAAAGTGTTTCCCCTCTGTGTATTTGCTTACTATGGCGTCAATTTCATGGATCTAGATCTAATGATTTCACGAAAATGAACTGACAGTAAGAAAACCATAACCTTAATCACTTTAACATGATAATTTGCCTTAATGTGCCACTGAGGTGCTAATTTTGATTATGATTTGCCTCGTAGAGATCTAATCCGGTACTAATAAATGTGAATAGATCACAAACTGATTTGTTTTATTGTTGTTCTTGTCACTTAGGAGAATTAACATGAGCACAAGCACATTACAAGATCACTTACTGTTATCATGAATTTACTGTTAAATTTTGAAATTAAAATATAGAGAAAAATGCCTAGATTTCTAACAATCCAAAAACATTATGTTATTAGTAGGCTTTCGGAAGCTGGTTTTACAGCATCGATTAAACCAAATGCATTTGATAGCTCAAATTACAAGCGTTGGTGTGAGAGGGTTACACTATGGTTGACAGCGATGAACATCATGCATGTCGTACCGGGGAAGCCCGAACAGTTCACTCTAGAGGAGAAGCAGGCTTTCGTGGCGGCCGACAACATGTTTTGAGGCGCCATCATGAGTGTTCTCGCTGAAAACCTTGTGGACACGTACCTCACACTCCCAAGTGGCAAAGATAATTGGGATGCACTTGAGGCTAAGTTTGGGGTTTCTAATGCTGGTAGCGAGCTGTATGTCATGGAATAGTTCTATGACTACATGATGGTTGAAGACCGTTCTGTGGTAGAATAGGCCCATGAGATACAGGCGCTGGCTAAAGACCTTGACAATTGTAGCAATGATGCTCCATGCCGGTTACCCGACAAGTTTGTGGCCGGAGGTATTATTATCAAGCTACCACCTTCTTGGAGGGATTTTGCTACCTCTCTGAAACACAAGAGACAAGAGTTCATAATAGCCGGTCTTATCGGCACTCTTGATGTGGAAGAGAAGGCAATGACAAAAGACATATGTGGAAAAGGGATTGTTGGATCTTCTAGTGCCAACTTGGTGCAAAAGAAGAACTTTAATAATGTATCCAACAAGAAAAGAACAAGCCACAATAGAACAAAACAAAGACTAATCAAACGACTCAATTCAAGAAGAAGCAGACAGGGAAGTGTTACTGCTATGGGAGCCTGGATCACTTCGCTGGAAAATGTTCGCACCGCAAGGATAAGAACAATGGCAGCAATGCCAACATGGTTGTTAGTGAGACTGGTGGAACGTCGGGGTATGGTAATCTATTACCTACAATTCTTTCATGATGTCATTCACCTGATTGGTGGGTGACACAGGTGCTAATATTCATGTTTCTGCTGACATTTCCTTGTTTTCTTCTTATCAGGCAGGAGGGACTTCCTCCTTGTTGATGGGGAATGGATCGCATGTGCGTGTTCTTGGTGCTACTTCGTTCGATCTGAAGCTTACGTTGGGAAAGACCGTTCGACTGAGGAACGTGCAGCATGTCCCTACCATCAAGAAGAATCTAGTCAGCGGGTCTCTTCTATGTAGATACAATTTTAAATTAGTATTTGAATCCAATAAATGTATTATTTCTATGTTTGGAAACTTTATTGGAAAAGGTTATCATAGCGGAGGCTTGTTCCGCTTTTCTTTGTCTGATGATTGCAATAAAGTTGTGAATCATGTTGCAAATGTTAATGATGAATCTAATATTTGGCATTCACGACTTTGTCATGTTAATTTTGATTGTATCATACGTCTAAGTGCCATGTGTGTGTTGAATTAAAACAACCTCGCAAGCCTCATTTGGCTGATGAGGCGAGGAACTTGGCACTCTAGAATTAATTTATTCCGATTTGTGCGAGATGAATGGCGTGTTGACAAAAGGTGGTAAAAAGTATTTCACGACTTTAATAGATGATTGCACTAGATTTAGCTATATTTATTTATTGAAGTCTAAAGATGAAGTGTTGCAATATTTTAAAGTCTATAAAGCTGAGGTAGAAAACCAACTTGAGGGAAAGATCAAAAGAGTTAGGTCTAATCGTGGTGGAGAGTATTTTTCTAATGTTTTCACTACGTTCTGTGAGGAATGTGGAATAATTCATGAGAGGACGCCTCCCTATTCACCTCAGTCAAATGGGGTAGCCGAAAGAAAGAACCGCACTCTAACCGACTTGGTTAATGCCATGTTGGATACATCGGGACTTTGCAAGGAATGGTGGGGTAAGGCTATATTGATTGCATATCATGTCATGAATCTTGTTCCTATGAAGAACAAAGAGATAACACCATTTGAGGAATGGGAAAATAAAACGCTAACCCTTTCATACCGATGGACTTGGGATGTTTGGCCAAGGTTAATGTGCCCATAACCAAGAAACATAAACTGGGACCTAAAACTGTAGATTGTGTCTTTCTTGGTTATGCTTTCCATGGTGTGGGTTATAGATTTTTAATAGTGAAATCTAGAGTACCTGACATGCATGTTGGTACAATTATGGAGTCCAAAGACGCTACATATTTTGAGGACATTTTTCCTATGAAAGAGGAAGGTAGAACATCTAATAATGAATTGTCTATTAATAAAGAACTTAAGGAACCTGCTGTTTTGATAGAACACAATGAACAAACACATGTGGAAAATCCTAAGGAGGATGACAATGAAGCTCTTAGAAAGAGCAAGAGATAGAGGACCGCAAAGTCGTTTGGTGCTGATTTCATTGTCTACCTCATGGATGACACCCCTAGAACCATTGAAGAGGCATATTCCTCTCCGGATGCTAACTACTGGAATGAAATAGTTCAGAGTGAGATGGATTCAATTATGTCTAATGGTACTTGGGAGGTTGTGGTGCGTCCTTATGGGTGCAAACTTGTAGGATGTAAGTGGGTGTTCAAGAAAAAGCTTATGCCTGATGGTACGACTGAAAAGTACAAGGCAAGGCTAGTGGCTAAAGGCTATACTCAGAAAGAAGGAGATGACTTCTTTGATACTTACTCATTGGTTGCCTGATTGACCACCATTCGAGTACTACTCTCCGTGGCAGCTTGTCATGGTCTTCTCGTTCACCAAATGGACGTTAAGACAACTTTCCTAAACAGAGAATTGGGGAAGGAGATTTACATGGATCAGCTAGACGGGTTTGTAGTAGAGGGTCTAGAAGGAATGTTGTATAAGTTAATAAAGTCTTTGTATGGCCTTAAGCAAGCACCTAAGCAATGGCATGAGAAGTTCGACAGAATTTTGACGTCAGTTGATTTTGTTGTGAATGAAGCCGACAAGTGTGTGTACTATGACTATGGTGGGGGTGAAGGAGTGATCTTGTGTCCGTATGTAGATGACATACTGATATTTGGTATGAACCTCAATGTGATTAAGGAAATCAAATATTTTGTGTCTCAAAATTTTGAGATGAAAGATTTGGGGGAGGTTGATGTGATCCTAAATATTAACCTAGTGAGAGATGGTGATGATGGGGTTGTCCTTACACAATCTCATTATGTGGAGAAGGTCTTGAGTCGTTTTGGTTACAATGACTACAAGCCAGCTCCAACACCTTATGACGCTAGTAAAATATTGCAGAAGAACAAAAGAATAATGAGAGATCGTCTGAGATACTCCTAGATCATTGGTTCACTAATGTACCTAGCTAGCGCTACGAGACTCGATATCTTGTTTGCTGTGAGCAAACTAAGCCTGTTTGTATCAAATCCGGGAGATGCTCATTGGGAAGCTCTTGAACAGGTAATGCGCTTTCTGAAAGGTACTATGGACTATGGGATTCACTATACCAGGTACCCTCGGGTACTAGAGGGTTACAATGATTCAAATTGGATATCTGATGCGGATGAGATTAAAGCCACAAGTGGATATGTGTTTACACATGGAGGTGGCGATGTCTCTTGGAAGTCTTGCATCAGACCATCTTAATGAGGTCAACTATGGAGGTAGAACTGATTGCATTAGACACCGCCACTGTTGAGACTGAATGGCTTCGTGATCTCCTTATGGATCTATCGGTAGTTAAAAAAACCGATACCGGCTATCCTCATGAACTGTGATAATCAAATTGTGATTATCAATGTGAATAGTTCAAAGGATAACATGAAGTCCTCTAGGCATGTAAAGAGGCAGCTAAAATCTATCAAGAAATTGAGAAACTCCGGAGTAATAGCCCTGGACTACATCCAAACGGCTAAGAACTTGGTAGATCAATTCACAAAGGGTCTTTGACGTAATGTGCTGGACAATGCATCCAGGGAATTGGGCTTAAAACCTGTGTGTTTTACTCAGTTGTGGCGACTTGTCCTATGTGATCAGAGATCCCGTGAATAAGGATGGTGAAATAAGGTACTGTTTAACTGAGAGAAGAGAACCTTTGAAAAGGCTCATTTCAATGGAGGTGCATTTCTCTTCTAAATCTATATGGCAGGTTAGTGAAAACCTTAATGTGATCAAAGTGGCTCAATGAGGGCAAAGATGTTGGCCTACAGAACATCTTAAAGGATTACACCTATATGGGTTCGATTCCCAGTCACAATCTAAGAGATAGGGTGATCTCTAGATACCCATGAAAGGCACGGAGTATGACTTATAAGCTCCAACCCGAGGGGATGCTTACGATAGCCTAGTACTTCCAAGGGGCTACCGTCAAGCTTGTTTGCACGAAACTGCCAATTCAAGGCATCATCCATTGGTCAATTGTTAATAAGTGTAGCTTTGGTCCTAGGTGGATGTTCAACTTAACAGTCTCCGTCATAAGGCTGGTATATAAAAACAACAGTTGAGATGAGAGCATTCTCTTGTGTACCTTGAAATTCATGGTGGGGATTGTTGGATTAATTGGGCCTTGCCCCATATTTAGTCTCAATTAATCAACAGAATTAAAAGGTCCACTAGTAAATGCTAGGGAGTTATTCCCGGATGGAGAGTAAAAAAGAATCCTAACGAACTTAAATGGTGGACCAGCTGTGGACTGCTTGTGAAGTTGACAAAAGAAGAAGTGCATGCCACACGCGCGCGCTCGCTCGCCTCACGCAACGTAACACAATGTGTTGTGGTGAGGTGATTGTTTTTGCCATTGATGACAATTATTGAGTCTTAGCCATTACTGACGTTACTGCCATCATTCTAAGGATGTGTAACTGACAATTGATGACTGGTGAGAGTAACTGATGTTTAATGGCGATTTCTAGCTATGAGTGTCCAGGTTCATCCCCCTTCTCCATGTGTGCTTATATAAGGAGGCCTTTCCTCCCAGGCATAGACACACTCTCCTAGGCCTTCTCTGGTACTCCTATTGAGGAGACCTCTCTCTTCTCCCTCAGTGTTTTGCTGCTCTCTTGCATTCCCGATGCAAGCCTTGCACGCACATTGCTTGTGTGAGCAGAAGCCTCCGAACCTCTCTGCCTAGCGATCCTGCTCGGGATAGGCAGACGATAAGGTTTCTGGGGAGCCTACTCGTACGCGACTACTCGCTTTCTCACGTGAACGACTATTTCCCGGCGGCGCCCTCGTCAACCCGAACGGCTACTTCCCGGCGGCTGTCTTCGTCAATCTGAACGACTGCTTCCCAACGTTTGTCTTCATCAAGTGAATGACTATTTCCAGGCGTTTGGCTTCGTCAAGTGAACGACTACTTCCCGGGGGCCCTGAACGACTACTTCCAGAAGGCCGTTCGAGGGACTCCACTGCGTCGACTCGCCGCTGCACTGAATCAGATTGATTACTTCGAACAAGGCTAGTTGAGGATGGTTAACACTATTCCTCCAACTGGTAACGGCGCATCTGGTGCCTCTGGTACCGGCCCCTATGTATATCATGAATCAAACCTTCTTCTGGTTTGTTTTGCTGTTGTTCTTGTTACTCAGGAGAATTAACTTGAGCACATGCACATACTATGTTATAACAATATCGCTTACTGTTATCATGAATTTACTGTTAAATTCTGGAATTAAAATATACTGAAAAATGCCTAGATTTCTAACAAATGTCTCATATTACATAGTTTGTGGTGTAGCATATTTGGTTTTGTACTTCAAGGACGAAAATCACACAACTTCAATAGAAGCGGGAGGGCAAGTGGACTTTTTGGTCTTTTTGATACTTTTCCCATGTTATCTTTGCTTCACCCATGTAAAAAAAACATGAACTGATTACTTTTTTGGTGATAGATGAGGAGGGCGAAGAGAGAGCAAAAGGTCACTACGGCCAGCTCTGTTGAATGATAGGGTCAAACTTAGTTAGCTTTACTGATGAATGGTGATTTTTGAGGAATTATATAAAAATGTCTGGCTCCATTCTTAGTGGTACTTCCTCTGTCCCTAAATATAGGTCATTTTTGCTTCCCAAGAAACATCTTTGACCGAATATATAAAAATATGTATTAATATTGATGGTACATAATAAATATCATTAGATAGATATTTGAATCTAATTTTTTAATAATTTTTTTAGAGATTAAAATGTTGCACGTATTTTCTACAAATCAAAGCAAAGTCATGGCATAGAAACCAATGGCGACAGTTATTTAGGGATCGAGGGAGTAGGTTATATGCCCATTAATAGCAGGTTATCTTTGACGTCTTCAACATTATGAAAAGAGTGAATTTCACTACAGGTCCATGAACTTTTCCCAAGATCTCACCTAGGTCCGGAAACTAAAAAAATGGTCATCTAGGTCCATCAACTTTTCTGAGGTCTCATGTAGATCCGCAAACTAAATAAGTGGTCATCTAGGTCCATGAACTTTTAAAAAGCTATCGTCTAGGTCCATGAACTTTTAAAGAGCTGTCGTCTATGTTCAAGGCGGTGGCGACGAGCATGACCTTGACGACAGCTCTTTAAAAGTTCATGGACCTAGACGACCACTTTTAAAAGTTTATGGACCTAGATGACCGCTTAATTAGTTTACGGACCTAGATGAGATCTTGGAAAAAGTTTATGGATGTAGATGACCGTTTTTTTAGTTTACGGACCTAGATGAGATCTCCAGAATAGTTCATGGACCTACAGTGAAATTCACTCTAATGAAAACTGCTGGTCCAGTCTATTGCATGCACTCAAAAGGATAGGGTGTGTATATTCATAGGACGTGAGATGTGCATGTGTATATATTACAGTTATATATATGGAACAACTGAAATTTACCATGACCTGTCCTTTTATGTTTGATGTTTTTAGTTTTTATTGAACGTACACTTTGATATTTTTTAGCCATGCCCACTTTCTTTTTGTTTCAATTTTATTTTGCTCTCAATTACCATATTCACCTAATGTGGCGGTGATGTAGTTTACTGAAATAAAGGATTGATCCCTTTTAACACACATCTCAACCATGTTCTCCAGGCCCGGTATCACTATCAAGTGTCAACCCGGGCTCTTCATATTCTCTGCTACTTTGGCCTCATTGTTTTTTCTCGACAGACGTCTACTCTGTCACCTCTAAACAACTTCCCCATGGCCTCGTTTGCTCTGTTCTCCTTCGTGTCCCTAGCCAGAAAACGCCATCATGGTGACCATGCACACCTAGATTGGTTACACATGGTGGAACAAGGTTTAGGAAGCAATATTGCGTGGCATTAATGATCCTATGGAAGAAATGCTATGCGCTGCTCAGCTCATCGGATAAGTCACACAGATGCTTAAGTTCATTTCCTATCATGCATGCCACCAGCTTAGCTTGGGTTTCATGGAGTCCAATAAATTCAAGGTAATTGTTGATTGGAATATACTTGGTAGAGATGGAGATTATCTGATATTTCGTGGAGTTCTTTTTACTATAGTAGAGATAGATTGATCTTACATTTCAAATGACAATTTCTCTTTTCTTCATGACAATTGTTTAAATTCTTTGGTTGTACACTTTGTCAAGGCATCAAAAGTCCAGACGTAATGAATCATTATATGGATGAAAAATCAATGAGATTTTTATGGAAAATGGTGGCAATGGACAAAATAAATTATACCAATAGTATTATTGAAGGAAATAAATCATTTCAATTTTCAATACAATAATAGGCACTAGCTATCATTATGCCGAATCAAACAAAGACAAATCATGCCTAGTCCAATGGACATGACTTAACTCTAAAGAAACATAACTACTAACTATTAACTGATTCTTCTCTGATGATGTGGTTTCAACCTTTTATTTACAAAAGAAGCAGTAACACCTGCCCTTAAACCCCCCTTTCACACACTTGTGTTCCTTGACTGTAGCTTTAAGTATTTTGGATTCTAGAAAGCACTCCGTTTTGCATAACCATGCTGTACAGAATGGTATCCTAGGAAGTGTATAGCCGCAGTCCTCTGCAGAAATAAAAAAATATCAAAACATGTATATATGTCCATATGCAGATCACATGAGAATGTTCATAAAAAACATTGAGCTTGTTTGGTAAAAAAGATAAGAATATTTTTTGGAATAAGAAAAATTAGGAAACTGAACATAAGCTAGGTGGAAAATAATGTAAATTGTATCTGAGATCGATTGTATTACCATCTAAATAACCCATAGAAAAATTGAATAGATGAAAAATACGAACCAGCTGAAGTCCGATATGGGTGTAGCATGAGCACTACAAGAAGGCAGTAGAGGGTCGCCTGCTTTGCATTCATATTGCTTGAGATGGAAAAATGGTAGGCTCTGGAAAGAGATACATAGCATGCGGCTATATTTATAGATACCTTCTACCCTTAATCGTGAGAGATAAAAAGGGATCGATGACTATTTCATTCTTGGGTCCAGAGGTGCTGATGGCTACAGTGAATTCTTTGACTTCACATTTTTGTCACTTTGCTTGGCTCCTTTTGTGTATATATTTAGGTAGTATGGGTCAAATAACAACCGTTACCATGAAGAATTGGACAATTCAGAAGAAACATGCAGATTTATTTGCTCTATGAACTACATGCATCACTTACCTTTGTGTTTTTTATTTAATTCGGAAAAAATTTAGTGGGACTCTTGCATTGCCACTCATGAATAGTAT
The DNA here is from genome assembly GCA_033239725.1 of Echinochloa phyllopogon. NCBI lineage: Eukaryota > Viridiplantae > Streptophyta > Magnoliopsida > Poales > Poaceae > Echinochloa > Echinochloa phyllopogon. The sequence continues at coordinate 4,934,676 of BTCW01000016.1, read as the reverse complement.
TGGCGGTTGTTATGGCCTGATTCCCGACCTCTAACCGAGTATAAAATAAATACAACGGAATCATGCACCATAGCTATATGGTTTATTTCTAAAAATTTTCATGAGTTTGGGTGTTTATTCGATTCCAGGAGGCAGATGACCATAGTTGAGGCAAAAACCACATGGAATGATGGGTTCGGCCGAATCCCGAGATTCGACCGAACTCCGTCCTTGAACCCGGGACGTACAAAGTCATGAATACATAAAAACCATCAGCACCACGGGCTTGGATGGACCGCTACGGCCGCCATCAACACGAACCCTGTGGACTGGAGAATGGGAGTGGCCTAAGCCCAACTCGACCGAAGCCCGCAAGTCCACCGGAAGGCCTCCAACTTGGCCCGAACCAGGCAACCGACCTAGGAACCGCCTCAGGAGCTAAACCAGCACGTGGGGAAGGAAAGAGGCGGTGCAAGGGTCGTTCGACCGAACATGTGGCATTCGGCCGAACCCCCCAGGTCGCCCGAACCCCCCTGGTTCGGCCGAACTGGGGATGCACCGCCTTGAGGTGCCGTGCAAGCTACTCTGCATCCACAGTCCATGTTCAGCTATAAATAGCAGTCCTCAGGCCCCGAATCAAACACAACACAAGAGATAGAAGCATTAGCGAAGTGCTACCACTTTATACTTATAAGATAGGGAGTGAGGAGAGGTGAGCGTCCCGAAGAGGAGCCGGAGTGTCGGCCCCTCTTCCAGTTGTACCTCTACGGATGCGGCTCTGCTTCAAGTAACATTCGGGTCGTGTCTGGTAACACTTAGTTCTTACTTTTATATGTTTGTTGGTTCCTCATTCATTGCTTAGTTGATTGGTATAATTGTACACTGGTTGCTTAGCTTGGGTGCCTACCTTTCTATAAGAGGTAGGTACTAGCCGACTAGTGTAAGCACGGTGCTTAGACTTAAGGTTAGCTTGGATTGTACTTGAGTTGGTACGGAGGTGGTAGTCGTTAGGTGGTGAAAGCCCTACATAACATACGTAATCCACCACGCCTGGCTTGGCCCCACAGGATCCCAGAGTGCGGTGTTGGTGGCACGCCTTCTCATCCCTTTCTGCGTGTCGTTGGCCCCGTTGTCCCCACACAAGTATTTATCTGTGGTGCATGTCTGCTCAGTTAGTCAAGAAAGGACATTAGCTCCAGACTTGTACCTTCTCTACCCTCCTACCGCTTTTCTTCTGTTGTCTTTGTTGTCAACCACCTCATCCATTTCATTCACCCAATTATCCTTGGACAACTTAGTTTAGAATTAGTTCACTTCTCATTCCTCATGGAAATTGATACCTTGGAATACTCCCGGGTGAAAGCTACATCAATATCCATTCGCTTGAGGATTTATCTGTAGGTCGTAACGAGTGCCAACAAGCTTTCTTGCGCCATTGCCGGGTAATGGTAGTTGTTCTGATTCTGAACCCAAGTTGTCCGTGTATCCCACCATCCACCATATGGATTCCACCCTTACCTTACGTCAACATTCGGCTCCAAAGGGCGATTGTTTGGAGCTACCATCATCATCACATCCTATCCACACAACCAGCTATGAGCTGCATCCCGGCTTCATAGCCATGGTTCGAGAGCAAACGTTCTCAGGAACGAATGCTGAGAGTCCATACACGCATTTACGTGAGTTTGAGAAACTTTTTTCGTGTCTCGTCATTGCGGGCATGACATAGGAGACGCTCAAATGGAAGCTATTCCCGTTTTCATTAACAGGAGGAGCAAAAAAATGGTACTCTCTAGCTGTCGGTAACATGGAAGGGAGTTGAGAAACTCTTAGAGAAAAATTCTGCCTAAACTTCTTCCCAGCTTTCAAGGTAGCCAGCCTATGAATCGATATCCTCACGTTTAAGCAACTAGATGGAGAATCGTTAGGAGCTGTGTGGGCTTGTTTCAAGCAAATTCTGGCATCAGGACCGGACCTAAGCCTACTAGAACCTGTTGTTCTACAACATTTCAGCCTTGGCCTCTGTCCCGTACCCACCACTTTCTTGAACTCTGCTTTAGGATGGTCGTTCTCTCATCTGATTCCCAGTGAAGCAAGGATAATCCTGGATCATATCCTGGATGACACTCCCTACACTGGAATCTATGATGAACTCCCCGATGAAGAAGAGAAACAGCCTGAACCTGAAGAGCCAATACAATTGCAATCCAAATCAATCAGCTCTTCCATTCCATTAGAACCCGAAGCTCATTTCGAACCACAACCTTATTCTAGCCTAGATTATTATGATCCACTATACACCACTCTCTATGATTTTGACGATGATCTATTTGATGACGTCAGGAGTGCAACAAGTTTCCCATTGGAACAACGTGTAGAGCAGAATGATCAACCCCCTGACAAGGATGAACTCGAATATCAGAGGGAGTACATAGGACGCCTCTCTGCTATCATGAGTAGGGAATGGCTAGAAGAGGCTGAAGCCTCGATCGAGGTTGTCAAAATGCCCAAAAGGATTCGAAGAATATTCTGTGAAGTTATGGGTAATGACAGGGAAATCGGGTATGACCCGAGCCTTGGAATCAACATAATCTCTAGCTCTTTGGTGCAAGCCCAACTCCCCGATGAACCATGGTCATCATCTCAAAAATGTCTAAGGTTCACATCGGGAAGGATCCTCGATTGTTTAGGAATCTTGCGGGTCACATCTGTTAAGATTAACGACACTGAACATTTCATGGATTTCCATATCTTTGACCTACCCAAAAATTCCACTCATTCTATCTTTATAGGTAGGATAATCCCAAAAATCCTGGAAAAAGCACCGATAAATCAGCTAGTAGGGCTTAGGATCAGAAAAGAACTTGTCCATGTCTCTTACTCTCATTCCTTAAACACTCTGGTACAGATAGATCCCGATCCTGATCCTATAGAGGAAGTCATGTCAACTTCCTTGACAGACTTAGAGCCGACCATTCTAGAGGAAGATATCCAATTTTTCACGGAGGAAGAAGAAATTCATCCACCAATCAAGCTCAACCCAACCAAAACTCTAAAACCATCTCCAATAGAGCTAAAATCTCTCCCCCTTGACTGAAGTACGCCTTCCTCTTTGAGGACAAGCAAACTCCAATAATTATTAGTGATAAGCTATCCGATGTAGAAACCCAACAGCTTCTCACTATCTTGGAGAAGAATCGATCAGTCTTAGGATATTCACTCCAAGATCTGAAAGGGATCAGTCCTAACCTTTGTACCCATCGCATCCCGATCGATTCCGAAGCAACACCATCTCGGGAACCTCAACGGCGGTTAAACAATGCCATGAGGGAGGTTGTGAAAAAGGAAGTCCTCAAACTCCTTCACGCTGGGATTATCTATCCAGTTCCCAATAGTGAATGGGTTAGCCTCGTTCAAGTCGTTCCCAAGAAGGGAGGAATGACGGTTGTGCACAATGACAAGAATGAGCTCATCTCTCAGCGCACCGTCACTGGTTGGCGTATGTGTATCGACTATCATCGACTCAATAAAGCCACCAAAAAAGACCATTCCCCCCCCCCTTCCATTCATAGAGGAGATGCTTGAACGGTTAGCCAAATACTCTTTCTTCTGCTTCCTTGATGGTTATTCTGGATATCACCAAATTCCAATCCATCCAGATGACCAAAGTAAGACCACATTTTCATGCTCTTGGAACGTACGCCTATCGACAGATGTCCTTTGGGTTGTGTAACGTACCTGCATCCTTCCAATGTTGCATGATGTCCATCTTCTCTGATATGATTGAAGAGATTATGGAAGTGTTCATGGACGATTTCTTAGTTTATGGGAAGACCTTTACCGAATGCCTGAAAAATCTGGACAAGGTTCTCCAGAGATGCCAAGAAAAACACCTCATCCTAAACTGGGAAAAGTGCCATTTTATGGTGCGAGAAGGGATTGTCCTAGGACATCGGGTGTCGGAACATGGAATCGAGGTAGATAGAGCTAAGATAAAAGTGATTGAGCAACTTCCACCTCCCACAAACGTTAAGGGGATTCGTAGCTTCCTTGGCCATGCCGGATTCTATAGGTGTTTCATTAAAAACTTCTCCCAGATATCTCGGCCTTTGACCAATCTCCTAGCCAAGGACGCCCCTTCGTTTTCGATGAAGTGTGCTATGCAGCATTTCATACCCTTAAGAAAGCACTCATCTCTGCTCCCATCATCCAGCCTCCTAACTGGAGCATCCCATTTGAAATCATGTGTGATGCGAGTGACTATGCTATAGGAGTTGTGTTGGGCCAAACTAAGGACAAGAAGCATTATGCTATCTCATACGCTAGAAAAACACTTACTGGCCCCCAGCTCAACTGCGCGACCACGGAAAAAAGAGCTCTTAGCAGTCGTGTTTCCTATAGACAAATTTCGGTCCTACCTAGTTGGGGCCAAGGTCATAGTCTATTCAGGCCATGCTGCTTTGGAGTACCTTTTGACAAAAGAGGATGCGAAACCAAGACTCATCTGCTGGATTCTACTACTCCAAGAGTTCGACATTGAGATAAGAGATAAGAAAGGAGTAGAGAACTCAGTGGCTGACCATTTGTCTTGAATGCAAGTCCCGTCTGATCTTCTAATTGACTATTATCTACAAGACACACGCTCCTTAAGGTCACCACTACTGATCCATGGTACACCAACATAGTGAATTACATAGTGTCAGGGTACGTTCCGCCTAGAGAAAACAGAAAGAGGTTAGCTTATGAGAGCAGACTCCACCTCTGGGATGACCCGTATCTATTCAGGATATGCAGTGATGGACTCCTCAAATGTTGCAATCCTGCACATGAGGCATACAAGATCCTGGAAAGATGCCATGCGGCCCCCTATGGAGGCCACTATGGTGCATTTAGGACGAATGCTAAAGTCTGGCAATGTAGGTTTTATTGGCCCAGCATGTATGAGGATGCCAAAGAATTCATTAGGAGGTGCTCTCGTTGCCAGAAACATAGAATCATAAACGCTATAGACATGATGCCACTCACCAGCAATCTCCAAGTAGAGATCTTTGATGTTTGTGGAATTGACTTCATGGGTCCTTTTCCGAACTCAGAGGGCTGCAAGTTCATCCTGGTAGCGGTAGATTACGTCTCTAAGTGGGTGGAAGTTTTGCCATGCATAGCTACTGACTCCAGGAGTGCCAGACGAATGTTTCATGAAATCATCTTTCCTCGTTTTGGTGTCCCTAGGATAGTCATTAGCGATGGAGGCTCCCATTTCATTGACTTACCTTTCCATAGGTATCTTTCAAGTTTGGGGTGCAACACAACGTAGCTACACCCTATCATCCCCAAATTAGCGATCGAGTAAAAACATCGAACAAATAGATCAAGAACATTCTGCAGAAGACCATAAATGAAATGGGTAAGCAATGGAAGAATAAACTTCCAGATGCACTTTGGGCATACCGTACAGCCTACAAAATACCCATTGGGATGACACCATATCAACTGGTATATGGCAAGACCTACCACCTACCGGTAGAAATGTAATTCAAAGCTCATTGGGCCATTAGGAAGTGGGGTATGGACCTCCCGCAGCTGGCCTTAGACGGCGGATCCAACTAGCCGAGCTAGACAAAATGAGAGAGCGAGCATACCATAGTTCTCGACTATACAAGGAACAGACCAAGAGATGGCATGACAAACAGATTAAGGTCAAAACGTTCCAGCCGGGAGATAAAGTCCTCGTCTTCAACTCTCGCGTCAAGCTCTTTGGTAGAGGGAAACATAGGAGCAAATGGGATGACCCGTTCATGGTGATTAACACTGCATCTCACGGAGCCATCACATTGAAAAATGAGGATGGGAATAATTTTAAGGTTAATGGACAAAGGCTGAAGATCTTTCTAGAACCAGAGCCGCCACCGCTTGAGGACTTAAGACGTTATCGAGTTTGTGGAAATCTGAAATCCTGTGTAAACCTCGGCCCATGAACTTCAACTTCAAACCTTTCTGGGCCAAAACCGCCTCAACACTCAAAGCCACGACCTAAAACTTAACACCCGGCTTGACCCGCACACAAAGGGGGCCAGAGGCCAGTTCGGCCGAACCTGGCTGGTTCGGGCGAACTGGCCAGTTCACCTGAACCCCAGAGGTTCGGTCGAAGCGCCTTCCTTCACCCCACGTGCGGATATTTCCATCCAATCCCATCTACAACCAAGTCTATCCCAAAATTCGTGAGGAAAACATTGGGGAAGTCATTTTTCGATCAGGAAATTCCTCGATAAAAACAGGAGACCATCGTCTTCTCTCATCATCTCCTCGACAGAAAACTCCTACCCCCTAGCCACCATGACTTCCCAGTCCTCATCCAAGGACCTGTCCTCAGCGAAGGGCTCAAGCATGGCGAGCCGAATCGATGGATCCCCTCGCCTCGAGCAGGCTTTGTGCATGGCCAACATCAATCCACTATTGTTAGGCGGATGGCGACGTGGGAGGACGGCCGCTTGTAGCCCCATGGGGCACCCCGACTCTCCATGCCGCTCAAGATAAGATGGCTCACCTGCGTCCCAAGTGCTGCTCGACCCCTTCACGCCAGTGAAGGGAATCAAGAACCCCCCACGCTCATCATCGCTTGTGCGCCCGAGCACTGACCAACTGCGTCTAAAGTCGGCATCTACAAGGATGCTAAACCTCAATGTTATGTTGCCGGTGCCCAAAGAGGAGGGGACGAAGACGCCAGAGTACACACCTAATAGCCCGCCCCGGTACAGCATCAAGGGCAAACGTACCCCCACTGGGTATGGGAAGGTCCTGATCCCCGCCGCTAAACCGGGACGAGCTCTGACTGGAGGAATCCTCTCCGTCTATCCCTCCTCGACGGCACCCAAAGCTGAGGTGCCACAGGTAGCCTCCGCCTATTAAAGGTCTGCCGAGACAGATGGAGTTCTCCGAGGATGAGGAGGATAAGGAAGAGGAGAAGCCGCCCACTCTGGAGAGCCTGTGAAAAGAGTTGGCGCAAGCGCGCCAGAAAAAATAAATAATCTGGAGGAGAAGGTCACAGAGGTTGAGCTGGGGCAGATGGAGATAGAGGACAAGATGGACATCCTCCGTAGAGCCCTCATCTCCAAGAACAAGAGGCTCGCCAAAGCCACGGGACACCTGAACCTCTATGATCCACCTGCAGAGTAGAAGTCTTGGGGTCGTCGTCGTTTAGAGCACCACTTAGTTTAGTTTTCCTAGTTTAGTTCGCTTGCCTCATTTAATTTTTAGATCAATGTTTAGAAGGTGCTCAGTTATGTCCCTTTCCAATCATTTGTTTCCAATCCTTAGTTTGATGAATAAAACAAAAGTTTGAGTTGAATTGAATATTGCACAAAATAATGCTCTGACTGGTGCATTTGAGCCTGTCAGAGAATGCTCGATTTTACCAAAGTTACATGAGTACAGGACGACACAGGAGTGAAACGGAGACGAGGAAGCTCACGGCAGCCAGTTCGGCCGAACCAGTTGGTTCGGGCGAACTGGGCCGTCTGGGTGAACGGGCTGGTTCGGCCGAACCAGCCTGATTCGCCCCATCTGCGCATCTGCATGCTGGTTTGCACTCCTTACTCCTTCCCAATTTTTCTGTGTTATCACGTTTCAATTTTTTCACATGAGCATATCATTTAAATGAAACGTTCTCGGTTTTTCCTTCATGCTATGAACTATGCATGTTGGTTATTTCAAATTAAGTATCCACATGCATGTGAAATCTTTCATATTAGGACCCCCTGATCTATGTTGTTGATGAATGCGATATAACTTGATAAAACAAAACCTCTTGTTCATGCTTTCATTCGGGTGAATTAATTTTGAAAATATAAGATCATACCCTATCCTTTCACCCTTTCCATATACCTCTACATCCACTTGACATATTTACTTGAGAGATCACTTATGAAAAGCTCATCATGACTAGTATAATGTCTTGTCGAATTTTGAGTCCCTGTAGATAGTCATGTTGCCCCAGATCAATTGCAAGAATATTTATCATCAGAGCCGCATTAGAAGTCCTCATGCCTTGGTGATACCCTAAAAAATGATGAGAAAAATAAAGGACTCATGAAGTCCAAATGAAAAAGAAGAATGAGAAAAATTCCCAAAAAGGAAAGAAAAAGAAAGGGGTCATGAGGCTGAGGACCAACAATGAGCTCTTCATTCCAAACTTACAATTTGATCAGGGTGACCGGCACAATCTCTAGGAACTAATCTTCAACTTGACAGAAATATGTGTCTTGAGAAGATCACCACCTGAGAGACAAAGAGAAAACATATAAAAGAGAGTGAGTGAAAAGGAGTGACTCTAGAGAGCATGAGAGTATCAGGGATAAAAGGACAAGGGTTATATATTTGTGAAAATCAGAAAACCCCAAATGCAGGATGACCAAGATGGATCTTGTTGTAAGAGCCATTACGTTAATCAACCGCCCAAGATTCAGGGAGTAGCCACTCCAAATACACATGTATGGAGAAAGGTTTGGAATATTCAATATGCATTTGCTCATTTCATGAAAAGAACACTTATCTTAGTCTTGCTCTTATTTCAATTCTTTACTCGGGACGGGCAAAGATCTAAGTTTGGGGGAGCTCGTTGGCGGTCGTTATGGCCCGATTCCTGACCTCTAACCGAGTATAAAATGAACACAACGGAATCATGCACCATATCTGTAGGGTTTATTTCTAACCATTTTCATGAGTTTTGGTGTTTATTCGATTCCAAGAGGCAGATGACCAAAGTTGAGGCAAAAGCCACATGGAATGATGGGTTCGGCCGAATCCCGAGATTCGACCGAACTCCGTCCTTGAATCCAGTACATACGAAGTCATGAAGAGATAAAAATCATCAACACCCTGGGCTTGGATGGACCGCTACGGCAGCGATCAACATGAACCTAGTGGACCAGAGAACAGGAGTGGCCCAAGCCCAACTTGACCGAAGCCCGCAAGTCCACCACAAGGCCTCCAACTCAGCCCGAACCAGGCAACCGACCTAGGAACTGCCTTAGGAGCTGAAGTAATACGTGAGGAAGGAAAGAGGCAGTGCAAGGGTGGTTCGGCCGAACATGTGGCGTTCAGCCGAACCCCCCAGTTCACCCGAAGCCCCCTGGTTCGACCGAACTAGGGATGCACCGCCTTGAGGTGTCGTGTGAGCTACTCTGCCTCCACTGTCCATGTTCAGCTATAAATAGCAGTCCTCAGGCCCTGAGTAAAACACAACACAAGAGATAGAAACATTAGCGAAGTGCTGCCACTTTATACTTAGAAGATAGGGAGAGAGGAGAGGTGAGCGTCCCAAAGAGGAGCCGGAGTGTCGGCCCCTCCTCCAGCTGTACCTCTACGGATGCGGCTGTGCTTCGAGTAACATCCGGGTTGTGTCTGGTAACTCTTGTATCTCTCTCTTATTAATTGAGCATTCAGTTCTTACTTTTATATGCTTGTTGGTTCCTCGTTTATTGCTTAGTTGATTCTTATAATTGTATACTGGTTGCTTAGCTTGGGTGCCTGCCTTTCTATAGGAGGTAGGTACTAGACGACTAGTGTAAGCGTGGTGCTTAGACTTAAGGTTAGCTTGGATTGTACCTGAGTTGGCACGGAGGTGGTAGTCGTTAGGTGGTGACGGCCCTATACGACCTACATAGTCCATCACGCCTGGCTTGGCCTCATAGGATCCCAGAGTGTGGGGTTGGTGGCACGCCTTCTCATTCCTTTCTGCGTGTCGTTGGCCCCGTTGTCCCCACACAAGTATTTATCTGTAGTGCCTGTCTGCTCAGTTAGTCAAGAAAGGACATTAGCTCCAGACCCGTACCTTCTCTACCCTCCTACCGCTTTTCTTCTCTTGTCTTTATTGTCAACCACCTCATCCATTTCATTCACCCCATTATCCTTGAACAACTTAGTTTAGAATTAGTTCACTTCTCATTCCTCGTGGAAATCGATACCTTGGAATACTCCCGGGTGAAAGCTACATCGGTATCCGTTCGCTTGCAGATTTATCTGTAGGTCGTAAGGAGTGCCAACAAAGAGCCGAGTCCTTACTTCATTGTCCAACAAGTTAGAGTGTGTTTGTTGCCCGAACGGGATTTTATAGAGCCGCATCATATATCATGGACGGGTAGAAGAAGGTCGAGTAGAACTATATTGTTGGTATTTTTGTGGTCACAGATATTCTATAAGCGCACATAAGTATGTTTTAGCATTTCACCCAGGAGTATCCCAAAGTATCATATTTGTTTATTCCATAGGGAAAGCGGTTGGGTCTATATGGTTGTTAACCAATCCATTGTTTCATAACATGAAGGACATATCTACTATCTGGATAGGGGTAAACAATAGGGAGGTAGTGCGACACACAGAAGGGCTCAATCACTTAAAGAATGCTAATTTAGATGGGATGACAGTAGAAAGAGGAGTTAGGAATCCTATGCATTTCCTAGTCATGTCATCAAGAATATATACTTTACTCTATAAAGGTCTTGGAAACACATTTTATAGGAATATTGAGGTGTTAAGAGGAACATCTCCTAATCCTAAGCAACGCTTGATGTCTTATCTCAAAAGGCCAAAGACCTAACCCGAACATGGGGGATTACAGAAGATGGACAGGGTTGTCACCACCTGCCGCCTACCTCTACTAATCTGTGGGGTAAAGGTGCAGTCAATGATATCTCGTAGTCCAAACACCATGTGTGCACTATGGAATACAACTCTGCCTATCCTAGCAATAGGAAGAGCAACACCATGGTACATTGAGACAATGTCGTAATCAAAAGGCGTAGGAGCAATCATAAGAAAACAGCTATGCAAGGTATATAACTCGTAGATTTAAGGTAATCATTATTTCTCCACGATGAACATATTTATTGCTTGATCCTCTTTTTTTTGCTTTTCACTATGAAATTTAAACATTATTGACCAGTCAGAGAAAGTTTGTAACTAGGCCACTGATTCCAGTGGCACCTCTGACCATTAGAGTCTCCAATGATTTACAAACTCCAAAGTTCAAACACAAAGAACCTGAACTTATTTGCACAAGCTTGTCCTGTTCTCATGTTCCTTTGTCCTGAATGCTGCCTGGTGCCCTACATACCTATATATCATGCATCTTTAGAAAATTATCAGTTGACCCATGTGTAAGCCATACTCCGGTGCACCTTTCGGGACCATCAGTGTAAATAATGAGGCGTGATTCATCTTCTGTCAACCTGCCAACACAAAGAGTTGCATTTGCAGACCAGCCGTGGGTGTTTCATGTTTGCCCACTTGCCCCTCTCCTAGTAAACCACTAGTATGAATTGATAACATATAGTCATTGACATGTAGGGTCGAGTAGGAGGAACCATATCCAATGCTAATCACCTTTTTCACTGCTCGTAATCATGTGTGGTGCCTATATCATATCGGTATATTGCCTAGAGATTGTAGTGTGAGCAAAACTGCAAAACCAGCTGATCTCATCATGCATGTTTTCCTTTGTTCCAGGAGTTGGCGTGCCCGCCATGTAAATGATAAATTTGGCGGGCTTTACCTGTGGTGCTTATTGAGCAGTGAATACTACAACAGAATCGACCTTTCATCCCCTACATTTATCCCGGTTACATTTTGGCCCAAGACAAATGTAACTTTTAGTCCCGGTTTACGTTTTTTATGGTCCCGGAGGACCTTTTGTTCCGGTTGGAAATACCAACCGGGTTTAGTCCCAGTTGGTGTATCCACTTAGGGCTAAAGGTGCTCCACAGGATAATCTAAAAGGAGAGCGCCCTTCTATGTATCACATGCGCTCTATAGGTGAGATGGTAAGGGAGGCTACGCGTGAGGCAAGAGGTCCTGGGTTCGAATTCAACGTGCCGCACACGTGTATATCCACGTGAAAATCCTCGTGCGGTGGCCTCCCCTAGGTGAACCTGTTTTTTCTTTTTTTGGACCCATTTAGTCCCAGTCGTCCCAGGGCCGTTGTCCCGGTTGGAAAACCGGGACTAATGGCACTTTTTCCGATAGTAGAATCCTACCATCACAAGGGCTCATCAATCATCATCGCTGCCATTGATCCCAACCAATGAAGCATATGACTGTTTTCTAGGTGGCGACAATATGTGAGTATCATTAGACCGATCATCTTGTTTCAGTATGTGCAACGCGTTTATTGTTGTCCCTGTTTGTTTATTACTTCAATTGCCCTAAAAAGAATACAACTTTCGCACTTCAATAAGTCAACCAATTTTAAATGATCAAAACTACCAAAATAAGTATCATTTTGTAGTCAACCTATTTGAAGGCAAAAATATTGATACTACTTTTACAAACATAGTAAAATTTAAATCAGTGGACTTTTTTGAAAAACAAGAATTGTATTTTTTTGGACGGAAGGAGTAGGTACTCCCTCTATCCTTGTTGGTATGTCTGGCTTTTCTATAGACACATATCTTTGTGTTGTCTATAATTTGGATCGAAGAGCATTCAAAGGGAGCGTGTGTCCAGTGCACCCTTGCAATGCTTTGTGCGCACGTGTACGATGCTGATCTAAGAATTATTTACTTGTTTTCTCTTTGCCGTACTATATGGAAAACAAAGGAGAAATACGAGCGGACGATGGGTTGCTTTTGTAGATTTAAAGATACCAAAAAGACAAGCAGCACCGGTGATGTTAGCCAAGCGCAGTGCTTGATGTTTTAGTTTGCGTATCAGGTTTGAGCGTAGGAGCGCTTTAATATTTGTTGTGTATCCTTGTTTTTTCATTGGTGCTAAAGTATGTTTGTGGATAAGAGGTGCACCATTGGATGGTGCTTAGCTCGTGTTCTTGATCTTCGGAGAAAGCAAGTAAACGTAGCGGTGGTTTGTCTACAGCTTTGACTCAGTGTTTAAACTACCTACACATATTAAAATAAATTAAGAACCCTAAACAAAGCAATATGATCTGTTTTTATGTGTTAAGACTTGTGGTATGTATTTTTCATCATTCGGTAAGTGGTATGTGGAGTGGAACCTATATTTATGAGAAGCAACATGTCATTGCATCATATTGCATTGCACATCATTCGTGGATGTCGCCGCTTGCTGGCCGCGACCGTACCAGTACAACATCGTATGTTGCCCGAGGAGGGGTGCGATGCAGCTTCATACCTTGTTGGGTATGGAGGCAGCGGACATGGCATGTGTATTGCACTTGTATTCATTGTGGTTTCTATCTTATGCATAGGCATGGAAGTGAATTTGAGGATTATTCATTTATTCTAAAATTCATAATCAGTTGTGTTTTCTTTTTTTATATGAGGACGACTTTCATAAATATTTATCTTGTCTCTTTGTATTAATTTGATGTCTAATAAAATTGTAGTTTAAATGACTTGTTAAAGCATTTTGATTGCTGAGATTTATTCTCACGCCCGTTTATCTTTCTAGGTTTCATGCGGTCATCAACCCTCTTACTAAACATACTAAACAATCATTCATGTAGGTCTAAAACACGTACTAATTAATCTAACTACTGATGTGGATGACCACAAAGAAGTGAGACGATGACCAGCGATGTGGCATGGCTACTGTGTTGCCTCCCTTTTAACTCACTTTCTCAAATTCATCTAATGGCAGAAGCCCCGCCACAGACTACTTCAAGATATGTCATAGGGGGCTTCATGTATCTTTTGGAAGATATATAATCTTTAAATTCAATAGGACTATTAGGATTAACTATTGCCAACCAATCACCGGTTTAGGACGTTGTTCAATAGTTTGTTATACTTGATTCACAACAATATGTGAACCATTTCATATAGACTAATTTAACATTGGGTTAATTTGATATATGCCATTACAAATGTCACGGATCGGAGAACTGCCATTACAATTCATCAAATTGCAAACTTGCCATTATAATTCGGCTTGTATCAGAGTGATGACATTTTGTACGCCTGGAATGACGTCTGGCCCACACGCAGGGTCATATCTGACTATGGCAAATCCGTATGCATCAGATTGCCCCTGCCCCCGAACGGATAAGGCCTCCCAGCGAGTCCCCACCCACGTCGCGCTTCTTCCTCTCCGCTTGTGCCGGCCGCCGGCCATCGCCATAGGCCTCCCAGCTATTCCCCAGTCACCCCGTGCTTCTTCCCCTGCGGTTGTGCCGGCGCGACCGTCGCCATTTCTTCCTCTATGTTTGTGCCTCAAAGCTTGGAGCAGCCATGGCGGGGATGAAGATTGCTTCCGAGTCGAGCGCGAGGGGAAGTGGTAGCACGGGGATGCAGTTGCCTCTTATTGAGTGTCCTAGATGTGGCGTTCGATTGATAGTGATTCGGAGCAAGCAGGAGGCGAGTTATATTGAGGTGTTCATCAAGTGCCCGAATAACATCAAGGTCAGATGATTGTGGTTCGATTTCTTCGAGTTCTTCGATTTTTCTTCAATTTTGGTACTCAGTTGTTCTTCAGATTTGCCCTCCCTCCCGCAGGAAGACCCACGGACATGTGGATTCATCAAGTCTGAGGCAGAGTATGCAAAATACCTGCAACAACGGTATCAGCAATGCAATCGGGAGGATGGAGATGGTCATGGGTTTAAAGAAGCCAGAGGAGATGAGAAGATGGGACTTGGTGCTCTAAATGACAAAATTGGTGATCTCAACCATCATATGGGTGATCTGAGGCATCAAATGGGTGATCTGAGGCATGACATGGGTGATCTGAAGCATCAAATAGGTGACCTGAAGCAGCAAAAGTGTGAGCCAAAGCAGCAATTGGCCACTGATCTTCGTGTACTTGTTGCAGTATGTGTAGGTGTAGTGATAGGGATGCTAGTGTCAGTGATGTGGAAGTGATCTTCCTGTTGTATGTGGAAGTGTACCCAATGTTGTTCGGACCCATGTTGTTCATTGCAATATCAATGAAATTATGCCATGTGTCATAACAAGTTCACAGTGTTCATTTATGCGTATCAATGGAATTCTCAGATAGATGACAAGTTTGTAAGGTAGCCATTTCATGACAGATCATAACAACTTTGCAAGCTAGCTGGCATCATAATATAGATAGATGACAGATCATAACCATAACAAGTTCACATAGATATATGTCCCTAGATAAGTTCACAAACCATTACAGACTTCACATCAGTAACAAAAGTGATCGGTAACAAAAGTGATCACCAATTAAAGTGTGGCAACACTAGCAGATGGTGGAGTACTAAAGAGACTCTACATTCCCAGTCAATCTGTGAGGCTTCTCACAACACTAGGTGGTGGAGCACTTGCAACTTTCTTCTCCTTCTTTTTCACAGGTGTCTTCTTCTTCTTCTTGGGAGATTTCTTCTTCTTAGGGGACTTCTTCTTCTTAGCTACTGCCTACTTCGGCTTCTTGGATTGGGAAGTTCCAACATCGTCTTCATCTCCATCTTGTCTCTTCCTACAATAGACAAGCATTGCAGTTAGCATAAGATTCATATGAATGATGGTGCAAGACAGTACAACAAGATTCCTACAATAGACAGGATACCTCTTCGATGGTTTTGCAGGTGCAGGCTGTCCATCTTCTCCAGGTTCAGCCAGCTTGCAAGTCTTGGAGAAGTGGCCAAACCCTTTACATCTCTTGCATCTCACCTTGTTTTTTGTGGCATTTTTCTCAAGACATCCTCTAATTCTCTGCTTCTTAGGCCTACCAGCTGCTCTTTTCTGTAGAGGTGGGAGCACTTTGAAGCCAAGGTCAACAACAGGCCAAGATGATCTGTCTGGCATAGCCTCAATTCTGCCAGCATATGCCTCTCTAAATCTGTCAGCTGTGTAGTAGTCATGAACAAAGTCCTCAATTTTGAGACCTCTGTTGGACAGTATCCATGCTAAGGCATGCTTGCAGGGTTTTCCTGTTAGCTACCATTCTCTGCATCAACATTTCTGGTTCACCAAGTCAACGGTATGCCTCTTAGTGTTGTTCCATGCATCAAGTAGTGTGATCTCAGCAAAGTCATCATCACTAACTAAAACTTTGACAACTTTAAGGCTCTGGCTAATTGCATTGAGTTCCTTCATCACCCCAGGCACTATTATGTCTTTCATATTCCTTCCAATCACCTTTCTAAGATACATTTTCTCCATTATCATTTCCCTCAAACCATCAACTAACTCATGAACAAGCATCCCCTTCAACTTCTTAATCTGGCTATTGAAACTTTTAGATACAATATTAGTCAAATAATCACATTTACTAGCCTCTAAGAACCCACATCTATACCAAATCCTACTATGATATTGTTGCAGGTATTTTATAGCATCTGGGCTACATCATAGATCTTTTGCATGTGCCACTTAAACATACCCTATGTGTAACTTCTTGCAGCAGGGTACAAATGGTCAGTGAATACATCACCAGTATAGTGTCTCATACATTCCCTGTATTCTGCCTCTGGGAATACATGACCAACTGTAGTCTCAAGTCCTTTACATGCATCAGTGCAAATGACCAAACCTGGAGGAGACCCCACTGCTCTATGCAATTGTTGCATGAACCACTTCCAGTTGTCTTCAGTCTCTGAGTGAAAAATACCATATGCAATATGATACAACCAATTGTGGCCATCAACTCCAGTAGCTAAAGCCAATTGTCCAGTATATTTACCATTTAAAGCTGATGCATCAACTCCTAGAAATGGTCTGCATCCCTTCAAAAATTCTTCTATACATGGTTTAAGAGCAACAAATATCCTCTTAAACCTCTTGTTCTTCCCTTTTCCATCTAACTCAATTTCAATAATGGACCCAGGGGAACATAACTCTATCTGTGCTTTCCAATTGAACAACAATTGGAAACCCTCTTCATATTTGCCATGGATTTGCTCTAAGGCTAGCTTCATACCTGACCAGGCCTTGGAGTACCTAAGCTTAATACCATAATCTCCTTCTAACTTATCCTTTGCTTCCATTGGACACCTGTTTGGGTTTTTCTTCAACCAATCTGTTAGCCTATCAGCACACCAACCCTGGGATGCCATCTTCCCTACTCTCAATTTGGTAGTGGCACAATTATGATCTGCGGGTAGCACTTTGATCTGCACAAGCAAGCAAACATGTTACTCTCCAAGTAAATCCTAGATGCATTGCAAACATAGACTCCAAATAAAGAAAACAAAACATAGAGTCCAAGATAATATACATGTATTGTCTTCTCACCGTAAATCCTAGATGCATGTATACGCCAGGGACAACCCTCTACAGCACAAAAGGCAATGAATCTGGTCTTATCTGTTTTAAGTCCAGAAAACTCAAAGCCTTCCTTCACAGCAAAATGCCTAATTGCTTTCCTGAATGATATGATATCAAAAAACTTGGCACCTATCTTGATGCTTGGATTTTCAGGATCATGAACAACATATATCTCCTCTGGATCTACATCATTCACCTCTGCCTCAAGATGATCACCTCCTTCACCAGCAACATTATTAGCAGGAGCATTATCAGCACCAACATTATCAGCATACTCAGGTGGTTGTGTACTAGGTTGTGCAGGTGGGTCTGTCATGTAAAAATGTTCATCATCCACACCGACGTACTCTTCCTCATTGTCAAATAAGTCAGGCTCACGGTCAGGCTCTGAGGCATCTACAACAGCTTGTGAATCTGCTACCTTAGATGCAGACACTCTGTCATCTGTGCTAGGTTGTTTCTGGTTATTGACATCAGGTGGCACCTCAGATTGATCTGGTGGTGCCTCATAATTAGAGTCATCAGGTGTCAACACACATAAAGGCTCTAAGCAATCAGATTCATGGTCAGCAACTACCTCTTTGTCAAAGATTGTAACAATAACCTGGCACCTCATCTCATACTTGTACATTTCAAACAAGTCAGACATCTGGGTTTCAGCAACCAACCTGACATCCTCACCAAATATTTTATCAATAAACCACACCGTGGGAGTCTAATTAGGAGCCCAATTCACCTCCTTGCTCAAACTATTGATCAACAAATCCAATGTAAAAGACCCTATCTCCACATCCCACTTAATCACCGTCCCCTTTGAGTACGATTTCCTACCCAAAGGGTCCGTTGTGAGAAAACCTTCAACCTTAATCTCTAGCGAGAACAACTCAGACCTACCAGGAAATAGAGAAAGCCACAAATCTAATCAAATCAAACGAACAGGCCAGGCCAAACAGTCCTACTGCAAATCCTACCACATTCGCGACTTCTATACTCGTGCCACACAGATCGAGAAGGGCGCTGTACCTTTCGTCGCCATCACCCATCGTCGTTGACGCGTTGGGGCAAGGGTCTTCCTCCCTCGACTTCAGGCGGTCTCCATCGACGCTCGTGTCCGCCACCTCGCCGCCGCTTTGACTCACCGTCACCGTCGTCGCCACGGTCACCGTCGTCGTCGGGTGTGGAGAATGAATCGGGAGAGGAAGAAGCGCGGCGTGGGTGGGTGGGGACTCGCTGAGAGGCCTTATCCGTTCGGGGGCAGGGGCAATCTGGTCCATACGGATTTGCCGTAGTCAGATACGACCCTGCGTGTGGGCTAGACGTCGTTCCAGGCTTTCAAAATGTCATCACTCTAATACAAGTCGAATTATAATGGTAAGTTTGCAATTTGATGAATTGTAATGGCAGTTCTCCGATCCGTGACATTTGTAATGGCATATATCAAATTAACCCTTTAACATTTTATATAGTTGGCTAGCTTGCCTAACTTGCATCATGATTGTCTTGCACGTGATACTTGATTTAACCGTCACGACTAATTCAATAATCAGGGAACCACATTTTAAATTGGCTAATTCAATATTTTACGTGATCCTATATGAATACAGTTGGTTTGCTCTCCCAACTTATATCAGACACCAATTTACTATATATAATATAAATCTCAATAAACTGCTATGGAAGGTATATAGAGCTTATAAAATGAAAAGGATGGGTAGAAAATCCGTACCATAGGGTGAGATGGACGATGGTGCCATTTATGCTGAAAGCTGCAGCTTGCCGATCGTAGCTCATGGGCTGGTGAAGACAGAATGTAAGATCGACCGTACTTTATCCATGGGCTCCTCGACGGATTAATTCTCCGTGGGCTTGGTGGATGGGAACTGTATAATCCATGCATGCGCTGGTGGATTGTGTCTAGCAGCCCAGCATGTCAACTTGTCAGGCATCATTGTCATTCGGATAAATTCCATTACGCCTTCCTCAACTATCGCGAAAGTTTGGAGTTCCGTCCTGATGTATAAAGCCGGATATTTTTGCCCCCTCTATTCTAAAAACCGGTCATTTTTCCTCCTCAGATGGTATACATGGCGGTTTTTGACTTAGATGACACCACATCAGGATCGAGAGGATATAATTAAACTACGTATAGTCTGAGGTGGTCAACTAGACTTTATAAAAAAATATAATTATTTTTTGAGATAATTTATGAAAGCATGGTTACTATAGACTAGACACTAGGAGATAAAAGCACGATTTTAGAAAAATATGAAACTGGTTTCATTTTTTATCTAAACGAATTTTCTAACATATAAATACCTTCAATTTTTTTAAAAAAATACCTTCAAACTAGTTACTAAAAATAGAACAAATTTCTTGAAAACAAATTCAAAGTTGGTTACATTTTTAATCTAAAATAAAGTTTGTATATTTTTACTAAAATTAAATCAAAATTTAGGGTTTCTAATTGTATAATTTTTCTCACAAAAAAATATTTGTATGATTTTTTCTATAAAGTCCATTTGACCAAACTACTCTATTTTACACCCTCGAAGTTGACGTGGCGTCATGTAGGATGGGTGACGTGGCGTCAAGTCCTCCAAAACAGTCTTATATACCGCTTGGGGTGGAAAAATGAACAGTTTTCATGGTTGAGGGAGCACGAATATCAGTTTTATTTATTAGGGAGGAATTTCAGACTCTACTGATTGTTGAGGGAGATATAGTGGACTTTTTCCTTGTCATGCCCATCACATCCATGACGGTTTTTTCAGCCCAACACACACACATATCTTTTCAAGGTTTTTTTCTATTTCACTAAGTTAACTCATGTGTCAGCTTAGCTACTGACGGTCGTAGAATTCGCGCGGCTCCTCTACATGTTCTCTGACATTATAGTTCGTTTGAAATTCCTTGAAGAAATAGACTACTATTGCTCCTTTCCCACTAAAGAATACTGCTGAAAATACATCAGAACCGGCACGCAGAATTCATTCTTATTTGGTCCATGTTTACATCAAAGCAATATCCATTTCCCATCACATCGATAAGCATGTTTAGGGTGGGCCCACCTGGCAAGGTGCGCCCCATTACTTATCAAGTTAATCTTTGTGAATAAGTACAAGTTAATCCGGTATGTTTTGTTTGGCTTATTAGACTTGACGAAACTTGATACATATTCCCTACAGTCGTGAATAAATGACATTTCAAGATTGTTTGAAGTCAAACATTCTAACCTTTGTTTACAAATTCATTTTATGTGTTGATTTTGAATATATGAAAATGATATGAATATGTTTAGGTTATCATTATAGATTGTATTAACATGCTCACATAATGACTAGCGCTTGACATCACATCTACTCTTGAAACTATTGTTGAAACCATGCTTCCTCGGAATCCAAACACGCCAACTCAATCTTTCAAACGAACTGATCGATCGAAACTCTCTTTTGGTCTTTTCTCGTTAGTGTTAACAGTCTAGTTGGACACCCTTTTCACCTTGTTAGCTAGTGTTAATAGCTAAGCCGAGCTAGGTAGCCAAACTGTCTCATTAGCCACCCTAACCTCTATGTTTAGACCCTTAACCCTTGGTCATTTTCCCCGGACAGGTAGTTGGTGGGCAGTTGGGAGCTACAGGCTATTTGTCCTATTTGAAACCACAGGTTCTCAGCATCCAAACAGTAGGCAGTACGATACCTATGCTCAGAGCAATGTATTTGGTCAAGGGCCAGTAACGAGCATTCTTGTACAGTAGCAAAATTTAACATTACACACTGGATGTGGCAAGTTGCATGCGTGGGCAGCAGCCCATGCAGGAAAAAGGCAAGGCTCAACCACAGATCTGAATGACTTTCAGCCTGTCATCAGATGCATCCCCCCTTGCAGGGGCTCCAAACCCAACTGAAATAGAAAATTTCAAGAGCTCTAGCGGCACTGCTGTGACAACCTTTATACATTGTTTGAGGAACAAGGTTTGCCAAAAGTGTGCATTATAAAAGTACATAGATAAATCTTGGAGTACCATGATAGTAGCTATGTGCATGGTTGGTGTCGTTGTACTAAAAGCAAAGATCAATAATGATCAAGGTGTTTCCCAGCTTGGTCCTTGTTTCCTTGCATAAAACGATCATCTGATATATATACATATATATATATATATATATATGAAAAATCCATTCTACACGCACATGTAGCTACGCCTACCTATGTATATCATGATACATGATGAATTTTATCCAACGAAGAATATGTACATGTAGTATGTGATGATACTAGACTATATGTGATGATATATACATTGGGTATGTAAGCATACATTGAGTATATGGACATACAATTTTATATAGTATTATAAAGCTATAATCAAAATATATTTAAAAATAGGGTTGATTTTTAAAAAAATTCATGTAACTCGCTTTGAGGTATCTTAGAATTAGTATATGAACATATTAAAAATGATAAACTAGTATGCGGACATACGTACAATGATATACTGATAATGGGTGTAGCTACACGCAGGTGTAGATAAAACTCGTCCTATATATATATATATATATATATATATATATATATATATATATATATATATATTTGAGGAAACCGTCACCTGATTTGCAAAGAGGACAAGATGCAACTACACTAGCATATTCCCACTTCGAGACGATAGTGTGATGATCTTCCCTTTTTTTAGACCGGGACATAAAGTCTGACATCTATAAAGAACATGCCAATTGCAATTTGCAACTAGATGACCAATCCAATTGTTGGTCACTTCGTGTAAGGTTATGAAGGTCCAACTTCAAAGACTCAACCAAGGCATCTTTTGCATATTTTTCAATAAGTTGGGGAAACATAGGTATGCATCATTGTGTCCAGGTGAATGGAACGCTTGGGATTGAAGACTAGGTGTGACGGCAGTACTTGTTGTCGTACATGTTGCGTTAGCGTAAAATAAAATAATATAAGTGACAACAGGTCAAAACGTCTATACCGATGGATTAAGTCAGAAGTTTCATGAAACTTGCCGGCCATCAATTTAGACAATGCGGTCTCATCTCATAACCGATGAAGAGCTTTTGGGATGACCTCACCAGCTTCATTACCAACATACAATATTTTTAGTGTACTGAAATGGTTTCCTTATTAAAGAGATACTAATGATAAGGATAAATATTATTTTGGATCTAACATATTTCCAAAAAATCGTAGGAGAACGTAGTATTGTTTCAAAAGGTAGTCAGGTGCAAACAGGGGAACCGCTGTTGAGAAAATGGCAAGCACGAGAGTTTGTTGATCTTCTCTCTCTCTCTCTCTTTTTCGAAACAGTTTGTTGACCTGCTCGGCTGCCCAGGTCAGAAATTGAAATTTATGCAGTGCATCTGAAGCACTGATAACCAAATCAAGACTGCAAGTATTAGTACTGCAAGTATTAGTACTGCAAGTATATAATTATCAAGATAGAGGGTCAGCATCAACCATATCAGGCTGTGCCTTCTTGTCGGCAATCTCGATCCTGCCTGCTTTTCCTTTTCAGCAGGTCAAGTTCCTTACTGCCTTTAGACATTTATGGGGCATTCAGTGAACCCAACCATCTCCGAAGTCCCATCAACTGCCCCATGGGTTTCGTCCAAACTAATTATCTTGTGATTTAGTACATAAATCTAAGTCTCCGCAAGACCTTTAGCGCGAAAAATGCTTACTTATCTAAGAGGGTTTACAAATGAATAGTCTAACTTCTAACACTATGATCTCTCCAAAATTTTGTACCTTTCTTTCCTTCACGAAGGAACCAAGCAAAATGCGATGTTTTCGGCTTTCTATACATTTTCCTTTGTCTGAAATGTTTTGTGATTGTATGCATCTAACCTGGCAGAAACTAGTAGCAGAGTAACTATTGATCAAGCTACAGCAGTCTATTGAGATTGAAAGAAATGAGAATCATCAGGTTCTTTCAATTGTTCTGAAGGACTCTATACAGTTCATCTCCCAGTGCAGCTAATGTAACTGGTTTCTGGATCAGGCCGTTTATTCCTGACCTCTGGCATCGATCCCGGACGCTGTCATCGGTTCTTGCTGCGAGGGCAACAATCAACGGCAGCCAACTATTGCTACTGAACTTCCTGATCGCAAGAGCTACCTCGAATCCATCCATCATTTGCATGGCCAGGTCAAGAATCACCAGCTGGAATGATGATTCAGCAGCGAAGGAGCTCATGCATTGCATGCCAGAAGTGACCGAGACGACTCGACAACCAAGCTTCTCTAGGAGCCTATGGGTTACAGCACGGTTTGTGTCATCACTGTCTGCAAGGAGGACCCTGAGTCCCTTAAAGTTGGGAATTGCAGATCGGTACAAATCTGAGGATGCTCCAGAGACTGGAGTCACAGGTTGCAGCTGGAACTGCAGGACAAGCATGATGGTTTCTCCGATGCTTTTAGAATCGGATACTGACCAAATATTACCATTCATCATCTGCAGCAGAAATAAGGGCTCATGTCAGCATTAATGATCATTGTATATCAGATCAAGTACAGTTTGGTCATTTACACAATTGAAGTAATAAATTATTGGTTAATCTAAGAGACCCACTGAGGTTCAGGTTACTTGCATACCTAAATATATTCATGCAAACCAAGCACTGGAATTTATCACGGCCGATTATATAATGTTCAGAATAGTGGATGCCATCGAAGTACCATAAAATTATTATGAATAAAGCATCAGATCAAAAAAAAACAAATATTCATCTCAGTTTGTAGTTAAGTAGTAGGTATTCTAGACATTTTGAAGAAAAAGTAACAGATTATGGCCGTCAAACACATTCTCTGGTTTGAAAGTTCAAATTTCTGTAAAATCTATATGATCATCAGGTCTAAACAGCTAGCTGTTCAAAACCGAGGGAGACTGAAAAGTGTTAACAGATTCTAACAAATTTTGTGGCATTCAACACAAAAGTGGTGCTGTTATTTTTTCTAGCATCTGATAATGTTTGGAAGGTCCATGTAATCAGAGGTAAACCGAGTCAAGAAGAGTAACAGAACAATCACAATCTAACAAACTTTTGTTGCTTTGACAAAATTAACCTTGTTGAGAAGTGAAAGCTAACCAAGCATTATCAACACGATGCTTATAACCTCAGCAGCACCATGAGTGACACAAATGCTAAGCCGATATAGTTTTCTTCTTATTGGATGTAAATGCTTGAGATGTTTATTATTTCATTTACCTGCACGATCTTCTTGCACATATTGAAGCTAAGCCCCATCTCAGAATTATTGGATTTGGACCCCTGACTTATCTGACTGATTGATGAACTCAAAAGATAGTCTTTGGATTTTCTAATCCTAATCTCAAATTTCACACATACATAGCCCCCAGAGAAGTTTGCCCTTCGCAGCATCCAATCCTGATTATGCCTCTCTTCAACCTCATTATGACTATTGACATATAACGAGATACAACCAGCATTACATCGGTTCATTAGAGAGCCCACCATGTGCAAGACAATATGGAAGACTCTCTTCTCATCACCAATTATCCTTTCCGGCAAAGAATTATCCACTTGAAACTCAAACTCGATGCCCTTGCAACCAGTTAGACATCTGACCACACTGACTGCTTCTTTAATAAGGGAATGAAGGTTGAACGGCCTCCTCACCAAAGACAAGTGCTCTTGATTCATTGTTGATGTTTGCATAACATCATTCATCAGTGTGGATGCAACGCTGCTTGTTTTGGCAATGGCATCCATCACAAGCCTTTGCTCTGGATTCATGCTCTCCTGTTGCATCATTGAGACGAGACCAAGGATTGAGTGCATTGGCCTTCGCATTCCATCGTACATGGCACTCTGGAAGGAATTCCGAGCTTCCCCTGCCCTCATGGCTTCATGCTTTGCCCGCAGCAAGTCTCTATGCTGCTCGGCAAGCTTCTCCCGCATCAACTGAGACTCCTCTAGGAGTGCAGCATGCGACAGAGCGACTGCAACTTGGTCAGCAACTACTTCAACAATCTCCAACTCTCTTCTACCCCAGCCTAAAGAACCATCATTAGGTAAAACCAGAACCAAAATAGCATAACTTGTTTCCATGACCTCTGGAGTCCCTCCTTTGAAATTTGATACACTTAGCATTGGCATCCTTATTGCAGCCACAGGCCCTGCTTCAAGCTTGCTTCGGCTAGCAACCCCTAGTGCCGACTCTGGCCCAAGAACTATTGCATCCTTGGTTGCCTTTATTTCAAGGACATCCGGATCATGACCCGGAATTGAGCGGTTCTGTGGGTCCATTATATCCCTTTCCCTCAGCTGATGTGTCAAGATCATTTCACTCCTGCTCTCTTCAGGCATCCAGACCGCACAATTCTGCAGCTCCAGAGTCTTTGAGAGTTCAACCATGGTGATGTACAAGATGGTGTGCCTGTCGAGTGACTTGCGTATCTCCCGCGTGAGCATGCGCACATGCCAGCTGGCCTCTTCTTTCATTTTCATCATCCCCACCTCCCTGTCCAGCTCGCGTGCCTTGTTCATGAGGAAGTTCTCCCTGACCTTGACCCTCAGCAGCTGTGGTATGAGCGTCAGCAGTGTGATGGCCGTCGCAAAGGAGACGAGCGCCGTGAGGAACTTGGCAATGGTGAGGGCGAGCACGAGGTGGAACAGGTGCGGCTGCGGCTCATAGGTGAAGACAGTGATGAGGTGGGTGAGGCCGCAGAGCACGATGAATGCCCCAAACTGCAGGACGATCCACTTGAGCGGGAAGAGGTCTGAGCAGGTGGCGAAGTAGAGCAGCTCGAGCGGGATGGAGAAGTAGGCCGCGGCAATGAGGAAGTCGCTGACCTTCTGGCATTGCAAGATATTGTCGGCGGTCCAGAGGGCGGCGTCGTCGGCGTCGTCGCAGCCGCCACAGTGGTTGAAATCGGCCGCCGCGGAGAGCGAGAGGAGCAGGGAAGTGGAGAGGAACAGGAGGACCCACACGGAGGGGATCCCGCGCCGCGCTGCTCCCACCATCGGCTCTACCAATGAGGCCTCATTCACACCCGCATTTGCGCAGGCGCGTCGAGGTAGCAATTGGAGGCGGCAGTCGTTGATTCCACACAGAGTTTCCTGCGGTCAGATGCAAGTAAAACGCAGTTAAATATCGCAGATTTTCACACCGAGAGGCGCAAATCAAGATCTGGCGAAGAAAATCGGCGATGGTTACAGTTATTTCCTCCCCGAAACTGATAGCACAGGATATCGAAATCATTCGGGAAAAAAATTGAGGGGGCCATGGATCTTTCTTATATACGAATCCGTGGCGCAGGAGGAGACGAGCGAAGAACACCCACCCAAATCTGCTAAATATACAGAAAGCCCCGCCCGAGCTCGAAATTCCCAAGAATGAAGCAGGCGTCCCAACTGAACCAAACCATTTCGTAGCTGGTTACCTTCCCCGGTAACAATCCAATCCAAGAAACCATAGTCCCGCTCACCTGTGCCGTCCTGCCATCCCTCCTGCAGCAGCAGCCGTAGCAAGCATGACGAGGAGTCGGCGACGGCGGCGGCCCGCGAAGAAACGCAGGAAGCGCCCCCCAAGAAACGCAGAGGAGCCACCAGTCCTAGCACCAGCACCGGCTCCAGGTCGGCCGGGCACGGATCGAGGCAGGAAACCTCGGCGGCGCCGGGAGCCCGGAGCCCGGCGGATCCATGTTCAGGATCCCGATAGAAGAAAAAGGAGAGAAAAAAATCCCTCCTTGAGGAAGATGCGACGGGGAGGCGCGGCCGCCGGGGTGGGGGCAGTGGAGGACGAGACGGCCAGAGCCCAGAGCAGCGGAAGGGGCGCGAGGAAGGAGAGAGGGAGGGCAGGGGGGATGGTTCGGGACGGGAACAGGGGGAGTGACAACTGAGAAGGGAAGCGGCACGGCACGGCAGCTGCAAAGGTGGGGAAGGAAGGAAGGAAGGAACCGGGTCGGGCTGATCTGTTGGTCTCCTGCTGCGGCTGGGTTCTCCGCGTTTCGCTCGCCTCGCCTCTGCTCTGCTCTCTGGTTTGGTTTGGATGGAGAGGGCGTGCCGCCGAACCAAAGCTACGACACTTTGCCTGGTTTTGGGATTTCGGCTACGAAATCTGCAGCGGCGGTGTTGCGGGGAGTCTCGGCTCGTCGGGCTGCCAACAGCAACAAAGGTTGGATTAGCCACGACGCCCGCCGCCGGGCCGTGACTACTGCAACAGGAAAGGTGTTGCTATCACGCCCGGATGCAGGTTTTCTGTCAATCTTTTTTTCTGCACTCTGAATTTCCTTTTTAGGAATTTTATTTTATTTACATCATCCGTGCTTTGAAGATTGCTGAATGAATAGTAGAAATTTCGGCAAAATGTTCTGATTGTACACTTAGCCTTCCGCGCTTTTTTTTTGGAGATAGTAAGCTAAATCCTTTTTCAGGTCAAATTTAGGTAGATGTATGTATGCACATTTAGGGTATCTCAAATAATGATGCTACCGTATGAGTGTCTTATAATTAGGTCTAGAAAATTGTTAAACTTGTGTTTGGTAGGGTCTAGAAAATTGTTAAACTTGTGTTTGGGTTGTACAACATAAAAGTGGCAAGTGGGCTATTTCTGTTTTGCTCGGTCAAATGGGTTAACCGAGGCCCAAGACCGAATAACAATTCATAATTCGGTTATCTATAGGTAAGAACCAAATTAGGTACTGAAGCTTTTGGTTTCGGTCTCGGTTATCTCAATTCGGTTCCTTGGTTTCGGTTTATTATGCCCACCCCGACATGTGGTTGCTAGGGCCTATTGTCCATTGGTGGAGCTACACATCAAAATCCACGACTGGGGTAGTAGGGCCAACTGTGAAGGTCTTAAACCACCCATAACATGTCACATGCTACAAACTATAAGGAAAGTATAATATAGATTTATTTCAAAGGAAAAAAGTCAGTTTTTTCATTTCAGGAAAAAGTCTAAATTACTACCCTCAACAATGGACAACATCCGGATAACCCTCTAAAGTACGTTTTGCTTCATATTATACCTATAACTATCTCAATCGGTCCAATCTACCCTTTTGTAAGATTTTTTTGTTTCTCCATGCACAAGTGTTATTTCCATTTAAACTTTTTGTAAGATGATAGATAACTATGTAAGGTATTTTAAGAAATATAAAATAAATTTTTCATCATTATTTTGAAAGGCTATGATATGTAATAATAAATTAACCATACTTATATAAAATTTTATGAGAAATAATGATAAAAATTTCAAATTACATTTTTTAAAAATACTTTTGTGGCCCCCTATCATACCACAAATTTTGATCTTAAAACACCACTTATGCAAGGAGAAACAAAAAAGAAAAATTTTGTGAAGGGGTAGATTGCACTGATTAAGATAGTTGTGGGTGTAAGAGGAACCAAAACATACTTTAGGGGGTTATGTGGACTTCGTTCATATTTGAGGTAGTAATTTGGACTTTTTTTCGTTTCAAAATGCATAGATATAGAATGCACAATTGGGCACCTAAGATTAATAGGTCACATGCTTCAACATAAGGGGTATTATTGCGGTTCAAATTTTATAAGTAAACAAAAATAATACCATGAAAATCAATTAAAAAATAATATCACTATTACACTATCTTTTCCACTCTCGTGCAATGATTTCATACCCAATGGTAGAGAGAGGGAGGGAGGGAGGGAGGGAGGGCTGAGACATGAGAGGCACCCGACCGATGGGCGAGGGTGGGTTGCGAGCCTGTGCGATAGGAGTGGCTCATGTATTTGCTAGGCCGTCAATAAGGCGGATGACTATACATCGCACGCGCTGCGAAATCGTTTGTCGCCCACAGTCCTGCACAACATGCATGGTCCGTTGGGGTACGAGGCCCAATTGCGACTTAGGTCGTAATACCCAATTGTCTGCTTCTTGCTGCTTAGGTCGTGATACCCACTTGTCTGCTTCTTGCTGCTTACGGGGGACGAACATGTGAGAAGGTGTGCGAGGCCAAAGGCCTCGCACAAAAGAGTTGTGTGTTTTTTCAATTTTTTTCTTGTCCTTTTTTTCTTTTTTTTTGCTTCTTATCTTTTTTTTCTCCTTTCCTATTGCTTTCCTTCCGAATTTCACTTTCATTTATTTATCCCTTCTAAATTCCCGTTTTTATTTATTTACTTTTCTCTTTGTTTCTGTTTTTGTTTCTTTCTTTCTAAACCGATAGATAATATATATTTGTTGGATTATAATTCATATTCTTTTTCATGATTCATATCACCCATATTATATTTGGTATAATTGATGTGTTTCCATAGTGAAACTTATTAATTGCATTGAGTAATTATTTGTGCTTTGCATATTCTATTTTGTTCGCATTGCAAACTCACTAGTCAACTGCCTAAAGTGATTTATTTATTTTGTATATGCCAGGTTCCCCATGTGAAACAATTTGTTCACGTGTAAAGCTATTTTGTTTATCTTGTAGATTAACTTGTTCGTGATGTTAAATTATTTATTAACTGTGTGGACTTATTTTTTTCGTCTGTAAGAACATTTTATGAGTGATGTCTACATGTTGTTCTCCATTTAGAACTATTTGTTCGTGTGAGGAGCTATTATGTTCACATAGTGGACTAATTTTGTTCGAAATATTAATATTTTGTTCCCTTTTATTTTCTTCACATTTTCTATTACTATCCTTCAAGTTTATTACTTTCTTTTGTCTTTATCTTCTGATTCTCTCTATAGATAGTTAATTATTTTATTTTCTCTTTCTTCCCTTTTTTCTCTAAAGCTTAGGCAGGTATTATTAATTTATTTTTGTCTTGACTTAAGATGATCATATTTATTTCTTGTATAATCATATAAGTTACACATATAAGAAGTGGTATTTATATAAATTTTTGTATAAAATAAATGATTTAACATTGTGACCAAACGCCAACATTATAAATATTTCAAAACGGAGGTAGGACTAACTTATTCAGTACATGAACATAATTTGTTTTTCTATAAGAATAATTTGTCCATAACATGGACACATTTGTTTGCCATATATAACAATTTGTTCGTGCGTCGAGTTTTATTCGGTTTCTAGAAACAATGCTAAATTATCTGTACTCCGGGTAGATTGAATTGTTCGCCGTTATTGTAATTTGTTTGCGCCTAGAGTTACTTTGTTTGCTTTATAGATCAATTCATTGGTGATGGTAAATGATTTGGTCGCTTGGTAGAGTGAATTGTTCACCCTTAAGAATAATTTATTTGCCATATAAATAATTTGTTCACCCATGAAATTATTTTCTTCACTTTGTAGATTATAATGTGCTCACAATGTTAAAATATCTATTCATGATGTATATTGAATATTGGCCCTTAAGAATAATTTGTGCGTCACATGAATGTGTTTATTCTGCATGTAGAATAATTTATTTGTTTGTAGGGGCATTTTATTCACCTTTGTATACTGACTTATTCATAGTATTTAATTATTTATTCAATTTATAGACTAAATTATTCTAAGTGGGACATCGATCAATAACCCGATTTGTCCGTTGTTCTTTACATGAGTGTCCATAGCGCAAGTGAATGAAACTGAAGTTATTTACATTGGCAATAGGACAAAGATGGCCTGCAATTTTCTTTTTCTTTTCTTTTTTGTTTGACAGGGTGGCATGTAAAAAAAAGAAAACATATGATTGTGTTTAATGAGGCCAGATACGTATGATAAAAAGTTTGAAGAGAATAAGACATGGAGTTTTTTTTTGGGAGATGGTAGACAAGGAGTAGACCGCAAAGAAAAACAATATGCTCATTGGCTGAATCTCCATTTGTAACAAAAACATGCGCA
Organism: Echinochloa phyllopogon; assembly: GCA_033239725.1. Taxonomy (NCBI): domain Eukaryota; kingdom Viridiplantae; phylum Streptophyta; class Magnoliopsida; order Poales; family Poaceae; genus Echinochloa; species Echinochloa phyllopogon. Next base: position 4,903,677 of record BTCW01000016.1, on the reverse strand, counting down.
TCTGGTCCTGCTGTGCTGGCTTATTTTTTAATTAATGGGCCTGGGCTTTATGCTGTTATGCTGTTGCGCTAAGCAGAGAGAAGTCACGGCGGACATGCATGCTGCTCCCACGCGAAACGAGAATACTGGGCCTAGGGAAAGCAAGCAGCGGCGACTGCTGCACTCCCCTCCGCAGTCAATTGAGGCCGTATTTAGTTCCTAAATTCCACCCATAAAATCCATTACGTAAAAAGAAGATTATCGTCACATCAAAATGTCGCACATGCATATAATACTAAATACAGATGAAATCAAAAACTAATTACACAGTTTTGTTGTACTTTGTGAGACGAACATTTTGAGCCTAATTAATCAATGTTTGGACAATTATTCACAAATACAAACGAAATGCTACAGTATCGCATTAATGACGAAGTCTAAAGTTTATGTGGCAGAACCGTTCAGCTTAAACTAGATCAAATGCATTAGTCACCATTTTAAGGATGGCTCAGAACTTAATGCACTTAAAATAGTGTAACCCAGGTATCTGTCAGCTGTCCGAGGACTATCTGAAACACCACATTACAAGAACCATTCCATGCATATAGGATCGTTCGCATAGGAAGCTCTCAACAGACATTACATTCTTCACTAAAATACTTAAGGAACAGTTTATTACAATTCGTACAGCATAAAACATAAGGGCAAGTTAACAACGCTAAGAGTTTTGGAAATCAAACATGTCGTATGGGTAGTTGAGTTATATAGGCAATGTTTGAAACAAAGGTTTTTCATCAAGGGATCAGGTAGACCCTTCGTATCTCTTGGTCTTCGCGAGCCTTAGGCTTGTTCAGGATTATTCTCTGCAACATTTGTAGAATCTTGAGTACAGGTGTACTCAGCAAGACTTACCCGACTAACCAATATAAAATAGATCAAGACACATAAATGCATGGTTGTTTAGTGGACTGGCAACTGAAGTTTTGTGAAAAAAGGCTTACTAAAATTTAGTCCTTATATTTTTAATATTTTAACCATGTTAAAGTTGAGTCTATTGAACCTAAGTTGTAAAACATACATTTTTCAAACAAGATCTCATATGATACTTCTCACAACTTCAATCATTCCTCAACCATTTCTCATAATTATGTTACTAAGTTGCTAAGCAGTGATCAAGCGGTATTCATATCGAGAAGTGCGATGATCATGATCAATTGTACATCCTGCAGGATAAAGACCTAATCACACGACACGTGCGCGTCCTAGATAACCGCACGCGGCAACCTTTCGCTCACATCACTTCCAGAGGTCGAAACTATTCTTGCCAGGGTCCAGGAGTGCATCCCCATAAGTGGCCCCACGTCTGGCCTGACCCACATATGAGTTTCAGACTACACTCCTGCCTACTGCCTCTCTCCGACTGGGCAAGCCATAGTTCCAATCCTAGTGTGACCGAGTTACGTCGGTTTACTGGTCCCATTCTCCCAGTATGTGATTAGTACATTCAAAACTTGACCAGCATGTCAACAACCACTGAGTCCTTGACCAATTTCAAAAGTTAGACGAGGCTATCAAATAAACTCACTCAAAATCAAAACTTTCAAGCCCTCGTCCAACTTACCAAGCAAACTCCATATTTTATGTGTTGTTATCATAGATATTGATGTCATGATTGCATGGTAAACAATTACTAAGCTTGGCTAAGCAGGTTTTATAATTCCTTTGAAGAGGTGGTAAAGTTGTCCTTAATCAAGGATGTCATGCATACAAAGGGTTCCATAACAACCCCGAGACGTAATGCTTATACTGAAATAGTTTGGATGCATGAAATAATAAGTAAAATAGTAGGCGTAGATGCTCCGGGGCTTGCCTGTGTTAACAACAAGGTTAGGATTATCAGTAGCAGCTTCAGGCTTCTGTACTACTATGACCACCTTCTCGTACTCCTAAGTATCCTTGGGCTGAAGCTTGATATATTCCGGCTCCATAAACTCGGTATCTACGTGCCATGAATGTAATATGCACAATTTAGAAAATCCAGCTATACATCTTTCCTTTATGATAAAGTTGTAAGCCAACATAAAAAACACCCATTTAAACCTTATTAGTATTTTTTAAAAATTATTTTTATATGAGAATAGTATTATACAAGTTATTTTTATTTTTTAAAAGGCTTTAACATATTTTTATTTATTTAGAAACTCTATTGTCTTATTTAAATGCTTTAAAGAAAAGCATTTAAATAACCTTAATTTTTATATAGCCTTTTATAAAGTTTATCATTTTTAAGTATAGATAAAAATCTAACAAAATTAGTTTCACTAATTTTGGACACTTCTACAAATTATTTAATTAAAACAAGATTACAACTTTTTAAAATAAAAGAAAACTATTAAAAGAACACATTTTTTCAGATAACTCCTTTGAAAGATTTAAACTCTTACAAAAAAGTCCTACCACACCTTAAGCTGGTGTTTTCTCTAATAACCCCCTATAAACATATAGAACCTTGCAAAAAGGTCCTTCCGACCGTAAACTATTCCCCACAGCGGCGGACCGGCTCGATCTCGCCGGTGGCGAGGTTTTCGGCGACGAGAGGTATCCCAATGGCTTCGTCTCGTCCCAACGAGTCCAACCGTGGGTCTAACTCCTAGTAAAGATGACCGGACGGTGAGGCGCGACAGTGACGGCGGCGGCGCTCCGCTCGGGCTCATCGGCCGGCTAAACTGCGGCGAGTCCGGTGACAAGCAATGGCGCTACGGCTTCACCACGAGCACCTTTACAAGATCCACTAGCAACAAGTCATTCCCCATGACCGGAGTATAACTCCCCTCGTCGACGGCCATGGCGCTGCTCTACACGGCGGCGACATGCGTGACGAGCTTGTCGCCGACGTGATGACGTCAACCCAGGCGACTTGATGTAGCTCTACAACACTCTTAGACCTTGATCTTCGCGGCGCTCTCACCAGAAGAAGATCACCAAGGCCGGAGCATAGCTCCCCTCGGTGATAGCCTTGGCGGGCCGCGCTCTGCGGTGACGCCGGTGTTCTGGCCTGGCAGTGCTTACGCTCGAGTCTCGAACATCTCGACGAGCACCTCTAGCACCTAGAGACCCTAGCTACAAGCCTAACTCGACTCCAAAGACATGCTAACCTATCTCCCTTCGTGGGCTCACCTTGAGATGGTCGGCGGCGGCTAGAGGTAGAAGACGATGGCGTATAGTGTCTGTGGCGCTCAAGGCTGCACTTGAGTGGGTCGGGGGCGTAGCTGGGATGGTGGTGGTGCCGTGGGTGGGAGGAATTGGACGGCGGCTCAACGACGGCGACGAATTGAGGCGAGACAGAGGCGGCAGGAATGGTGAGCGTGAAGGCGGTGGCGGAGAGAAGTCGACGATGGCTCGGTATATATTTGAATCTTCACCGTGATCATCTTGTTCACCACTCGCGCTCTGTCATGTTCGCTCACCGGCGCGTGGCGGAGTTGAAAAATTACCGTCGGTCAAGACAGTGGAACCCTCGGCGGCTCTGCTGTGATCGGTCTGCTCTTCCCCCTTCTGCTCTTCTTTTCCTCCTTTTTCTTCTCTGAATCTCGAGTCCTAGATCAGGATATGGTGTATGAAGTGCTCAATCCTCCTTAAGCAATGTTGTCGCCGACACATCAAGCTCCAACTTTGATATATAAGGTTGGATCCAATTCTCAAATATTCAAACAATATAATGCTCTGAATTTCATGATCTTTACTGAATTTTTGAATTCAGTTCGTCAATGAAAGAGCTGACTGAAAAATTGCACTTTTTCTTTGATCATGAAGTAGTCCATGATATAATACCAAGTTCCTAGTTTCCATTTTTGCTAGTACTTGACCAAACTTTAAATATAAATTCTCCCCAATTCTTAGCTCCAAGTTGGCATCATGACCCTGCTTTTATATATCACTAACCTGGCTTTTTCACTGAATTTTATCCAAATTTCAATGTTGGCCATGCACTTTGAGTGTAAATATCTTCAAACTCTCCATAAAATACATTTCCTTAAATTTGGCACAATTAAATCTTATTTTTCCTTATTTTTGCCAAATTTCTTCCAAGTTTACATTTCAAAATTGAGTTTCTCCAAATTTGCCTTTACTTGAAAACTTAAGATTGCTACCTTCTAATCCATCATTAGAATTTAAACTTATGCTAATCCTTGCTTAAAAATAGTAATCACCGGGATGTCACAGTTTAGCCCCCAAATTTGGGAACTAAATAAGGGTTAGGTCTTTTAGTTTCAACTTTACCTCCAAATTCCACTATGTAAAAAGAAGATTTCCATCACATCAAAATGTCGGCACATGCATGGAGTACTAAATGTAGATAAAATCAAAAACTAATTACACAGTTTTGTTGTACTTTGCGAGACGAACATTTTGAGACTAATTAATCAATGTTTGAACAATTATTCATAAATACAAATGAAATGCTACAATGACGTATTAATGACAAAATGTTAACTTTAAATGCCATAGTTAGAAACTAAACGAGGCCTATATTGCGAATCCGGCTTCACGCGGAGGTTCCTCTTCGTGCGACAGACCTGAATTTTATCACCGAAGTGACAGGTAGTCGCGTCCGTCAACAAGTCCCGATCCACAGTTATAATGATTGAGTTACAGATTTTTGGGCCACGACCTGTAGTGACCCTAGGCCCAAATCTGCCCCTTGGAGTCCATCTTGCTGTCTAGGGTAGAAGCCGGCCCATTAGGCAAACGTACGAACAATTTCAAATAGACCTCCGTGGCAGAACATGATATCATGGACAAACCACCGAACAATTTGAAATAAACCTGCTTTATTTTAATTAAAGCTATTTGGTGTATGTATTGCTGTTCGTATAATCTACAGTAGAAAGGTCTAATTGGACATTCCATCTATGTGTCATGTCAAAAATAACGTGTGAATACTACGTTATGCTAACACAAATGGTAGACATACAAAGGGAAAAAGTCTACTTCACCCCCAATCTATGATGGGTGGAACACATACTAAAGCATACCATATTATATGTTCACTGCATAGGTCTACTCATTTGGAGTCCAACACAATTTAATTTTCCATTTTATGATTTTTCTGTGATTTATTATGATTTTTCAAAACTGCTTCAGGGGTTGATTTGTCCAGTTTTAGAAAGTTCAGGGTACAAATTCACTTTCATAGGTTAGGGGGTGATGTGTTCCACCCCTCATAGGTTAGAGGGTGAAGTAGACTTTTTCCCATACAAAATGCACACGACTTGAAAAAAAAAGACAAACATGCACATCTAGCGCACATATGCAGGCCCATTTTGTATTGGCCAGAACTATAGGGTGCATGCGTGTACAAAGAATGAAATTGTCGGGGCATGCAAACATATGGAAAAAAGAGTATTTTGTCGCCCTCGATCTATCTATCGATCTACACTAAATTAAAAATAATTTTCACCTAATTTGTTTGTCCACCCTCACAAAGGATCTATATGTCGGATCCGTAGGAAAAAAATGTGTTGATCCATATTCATGTTAGTCTGAATTGATTCACTGATCACCCTCTCTCATCTCTCATGGTCTGGTCACACGCATCTCGACCTGATGGCTCCATGTCTCCATCCATTTAACTTTCTTTTAGCACACGCTGCACAACACAATCACTCAATTAGCAAGGAGACAAGGAAGGACCGGGCGGGGAATTGCAAACCCAAATTTCTAGCCACCGATCGTTAGAGCTGGCTGCTGCAGCTGCGGCTGCCGCAGTTGACATTGCAACAGCCAACCAGCAGCTGCAGCAGCCGGCACAGTAAAGCCAGCACAGCTCCGTGGGCACTTTCGTACTTTCGTGTTAAGGATGAGACATTCGCTCCTGTGCAACAGCAGCTCCTTGGCTGCAGCCGATGGGCTGGGCTGTCCAGCCACAGCAGCAGCCGCTGCAATAATCGCTATCGAGAAGGCCGTTAATCCCAAGTGGAGGCACCAGCTAGAATCGAGTCGAAGTTGTTAGTGACGTGTTTCGTCTAAGCCCATTACTAGCTAATATCATATTAGAGACATTATATTTTTACGTCACTAAATTATGTGTCTTCTTTATTAGTTTTTGACGTAGTGCAGCTAATAAAAAAAGCGACCAGGTATTATATTGATAGAGGGTTTTATACATTTGGTATCTCAGACGCCAATTTGTTTATGCGCCTCCTGATTGCATGCTATTGCTAAGAGAGGTGTCACTGAGCCACGGTGATATGCTGTTTATTTTGTGCTTACTATATAGCGTTGCTGGCCTCTATATACTATGTGGCGCTGCTCCTTAGTCAGGTATCCCAACCCTTTCTCCATGTTGATCAATGCGTCTATGTCTCTATGAGTTTTCGTCATGCAAATTGATGTTCTACCCATTTGGTCTGATCTGGTGGACGATAAATTTCATAGCTCATCTTCGCACGGCTACTGTCCAACTTCTCCATTTTGATTGGTCTAAAACAATATGACCTTATCATGTGTATATATATAATAACTTGTTGCATTTTGGAAAGGCTTACCATGGATGATGATATTCTTGCACCACTACGAGATGCTACAATCACAGTGAATCGTGTTACCCGTGTTGGTGGCAAAGAGGCCGAGGGAAGAGTCAGGATCACTCAATGGTAATTATTTGAGTTGTGTTTGTTAGGTTGTCTTAAAGTATCATTGTCACATGCGAAACCTTGTTATAAATAAAAACTTCTTGTTTACTATATCTTTTTAAAATACGTTGGTACCGCACGTGCACTCTGCTAGTTGTCGTGAAAGTCTAGTTTTGCTTCCCAACTTTGAAACTAGATACTTTAGCCTTTTGAATTCACAAAACCCTTTTATCCTTCCTCTAGGCTGGTTTTAAGCCTGAATATATTGTTAAGTGGCACGGACAAGCAGTATTTTTCACATATCTCCTTTCCAGTCGTCAAGCACAATAACAACTTGATTTCAACGGGTTTAGTGACGAGCTTGCAATTGTATGACCTTACCTACGTGTTGTGTGAGTGCTAGCACACATCGATGTGTTGTTTCAGCATCATAAGTGTGGACGTCCGTAGAGGTGCAGCTAGTACTACGCCATCAGGCCGTATGACTACCTTTCCCAACGTCCACTGCATCGACTACTCACGCTCCACCAAGTCTGTTGTGCCACACCACGGGAAGGTACAAGATATCCTTGACTCGCAAGTGATCATGTGCAAACACGAATCCTTTTTGTTTATCATTAGCATAGCTTCCACGTTTCCCAACAGCAGGCGCTTGGACTTCAACGCTAAGCTCAATGTACTACCGGAAATCCCATATTTACCGGGTGTCGAGCTTTTTGCCGAGTGCGTTTTCTCGGCTACTCGGCAAATAAAGTATTTACCGAGTGTTGTTGCAAAAAAAAACAAAAAGCAAAATAAAAACAATCCGTAAATACAACCGTTGCCGAGCGCTGGAAAAAAAGGACACTCAGCAAACCAACGTTTGCCGAGTGCCAACAAGAAGGAACTTGTCAAACAACGTGCACATGCAGTGGCCATCTAATGCCGTCTGCGCCGTTAGTGCTTGGCCTGTTTATCGTGTGTATTTTCGGAGGTACTCGGTGAACTAAACAATTTGCCGAGTGTCACCTCTGGCACTAGGCAAACATAAACAAAACTTTTCCTATTCTGCCCTCCAAACTTTTTCTATTATCCACATAATGTACGAGGTACTCCATGTTAAAATATAGTATATTTTTCTGTTTGCTATATTCAGTTAATTTATTTTATTAATTTTTGTTGGATTTGACAAATTTGAGCTAGAAGTGATTCGAATAATGGAATATAATGAATGGAAAAATGGTATTCACACTATTTAGGCCAATGTGAGCCTTATCCAGGAAATAAAACGAAATTTCAAACATATTGTTCACAAAACATGAATTGCTTCCAAATTCTATAAAAAGCAAATGAAGTATGAAAATCATGAGATTTGTCATGGTATCATAAGTAGAGTTTATGGTAAAAAAATTGAGAATATTTCACGTATGTTGTTTACAAATTGAAACATCTCCGAAGAAGATCCAGGGAGTTGAGAAGGATTCGTTAAGATTTGGAGTCAAAGTGATGATCAAATTGGGGATTGACCTAACAATTTTTTGTACAGGCAACAAACATCATAGATTGTTTCATGTTCAATTTTGGTTATTTCGCTTCCATTTGATAATCTTAATTTTTTACAATTATAGATTCGAAATTGATATAAATTGATTTTGAATTAATACTGCATGAAATAATGGAATATTCTTTGTTAGAAATCTAGGTAGTTTTCGGTATATTTTAATTTAAAAAATTATTAGTAAATTTATGATTACAGTGAGTGATTTTGTGACAACAAAATATGTGCATATGTTCAAGTTAATTCTCCTAACTAACACGAACAACAACATAAACCAGAACAAGGTTGGGTTTATAACGTAACCAGGGGCAGGGCCAGGGCCGGAGGCATCGGATGCGCCATCACCAGCTGGAGTATTGGTGTTAACCATACTCGACTGGCCTTGCTCGAAGTAGTCGATCTAATGCGGTGCAGTGGCGAGTTGATGCAGTGGAGTCCCTCGAACGACCTTCTGAAACTAGTCGTTTAGGGCCTCCGGGAAGTAGTTGTTCACTTGGTGAAGACAAACACCAGGAAGTAGCCGTTCAGGTTAACGAAGACGGCCACCATGTAGTAGTCGTTCAGGTTGATGAAAACGGCCAAAGGGAATAGACGTGGAAGCGAGCAATTGTGTAGTCCTACGCTTCCCAAAAACCTTATCGCCTGCCTATCCCGAGCAGGCGCTAGGTAGGGAGGTTCGGAAGCTTATGCTCACGCAAGCAGTAGTGTGTGCGCAAAGCTCGCATTGCGAATGCAAGAGAGCAGCAAAACAATGAGGAAGAAGAGAGAGGTCTCTTGAAGAGGAGTACCAGAGAGGGCCTGAGAGAATGTGTGTGCGCACCTGGGAGGAGGAGCCTCCTTATATAGGCTCAGCCAACAATGGCTATAATGCCGTTATACGTCAATTACTGGTCCTCTATCGATTACTCTCTGAATGATGACAGTAATGGATGACAATAATGGCTGTAACATTCACGACTCAATGACAATCATTAATGGCAAAAATGTTCACCTCACCTTGTCTTGTTGCATTGCTTCGGCACGACACGGCACGACACAACCGTGTGCCATGTGCCACGTCCCGGCCCGGCGAGCGAGCGTGCACGCACGTGTGGCATGTCCTTCTCCTCTTGCCAACTTCACAAGAGGTCCACCGCTGGTCTACCATTTAAGTTGGTTAGGATTCTTTTTAACTCTTCATCTGAGATTTAATACCAATAACTCCCTGACGTTTACTAGTGGACCTTTTAATTCTGTTGATTAATTGAGACTAAAACGGGCCAAGGCCCAATTAATCCAACAATCTTCTCTTCCTCTTCACATAGTATTGCTCTGCTTCGTGTCCAATACGTGCCCTTGAAAATTACATGTAAGCAAGAGTTAGGAATTTTTCTTTGGATTGAATATCACATCGTTTCTACTCAACCAAATTGCCCAACAAAGTCCGGCTGCCCCCACCAGCACTTGATTTCTTTGCTTTAAAGGAAAACGTCTAAGCCAAGAACCTAACAAGTTAGAGATGCTAGTCGATGGTTGAATATCAAAAGAGAATTGTAATGCATTCCACATAAAATTTTCCATATAGCAATAAAAAAAGTGCTGTATGGTCTCATTAGAGCTATTGAAGCAAAACTTGGGACTACCGTTACATTTCTCTTAATTAGGTTGTACTTCATTAGACCCCGTTCTTCAAATACCATAAGGACATTTTTAATCTTGAGTCCAGGACATACACCTTGATGGTGTTCACTAAATCTGTATATCTTACTGTGAACAGCCTGTTTTTTCTTAAAAAAATTTGAAATAGAAACATCAGTCTGATCATTCAGTTCTAATGCTGCCACGTAGCCACTAGACCAATATATCCCCGGTCAAGGCACTTGTAAAGGAAACATTAAGTGGAACTATGCTTTTTTTTACGGGAATCACCAGGGGAGGCCCCTACCCCTATTTATATATATATATATAAAGAATGAATATTTACATTTTACAGGGCCCAAGGCCCAAAGAGAAAATGATGAAGATTACAGGAGACTACTCAGCCAACTATCAATCTTCTTACTAATTTGCGGTTTGGCCTGTAGGGTGACCGTCTTTAGAAGTGGAACTGTACTTAGCCAATGTTCGACAAGGCGGAGTTCCGCGGCCGCCTAGGCGCGCTTAAGCGAGAGGCGAAGGGTGACCGCGGGGCCTAGGGGGGTAGGCGCCCCCAAGGCGTCGGACGCGCCTACGCGGAGAAAGGCGGCGTGGAGGTGGAAAACGCGGCACGGAGGAGGGCGAATCGCGCACGGGCCAATTTATTTTGGCGGCACGACAACGTACGCAAGCGGAGGCGCGCTTGAGCGGGAAGGGGAAGAGTTGGCGCGTGTTGGGAGGATAAGAGGAGAGGAGAAGGCTACAGAAACTGAAGAGATCCTCTCTACCGCCGCCGGTTCAGGTCGTCCCGCTCCGCCCGTCGTGACCCCATGGCCCGAGCTGCTCCCTCCGCCTGCCGGCGCCGTGATCCCAAGGTTCGAGCTGATCCCCGCCGTGGCCTCTGGCTTCTCCCTCAGCAAGCACGCCGGGATCTGCTCGTGGCTCACCGGTGAGATCGATCTCGGAGCGTGAGCAGATCACAGGGAGATCGAGAGAGGGATAGGATCTCCGGAGGAGGAAGACAGCCACCGGCTCCCCTTCTCTCTTTTGTTTCTTTTTCTGATTCGATTCCCTTCTAGAGATGTGCATAGCTCATGTTATGTAGTCTTGGACCTGGGCTTCTATTGGGCCAGCTCGGCAAATGGGCTTGACAGCCTTGGGCTTATGTATCCTTGGTATCCTTGGTATCCTGGGTCATGACGTTATCGCCCCATCGAAACACAGCTTGTCCCCAAGCTGTGGCCGTACTGATGCCCGGATCCCACTGCATCCGAACTAAAGGATCTATTTTGCTTTGTAGCTCATTGGATGCTGGTACACTAGTAGTTGGCTTCTCAGATTGTCTGGCAAACTCATGAACAAAATCCACATCCAACTTGAAGAAAAATGAGGCTTCATTGGCATGACTGAGAGCAATTTCACTCAATCTTTGTTGCTACAGTTCATTGCGTGAGTGACCAATGTTAACCTGCACATCCTCTCTGTGAAGCACGTCATCACACACCTTGTGTTCTTCACCACAAGCTAGGAGATGCAATAGACCCCCACAAGTGTTGACATCCCAAATCACCTCTGGAACAGACCTTCCCTGAAACAACTCATCTGAAATTTCTCTATCCCAAATCACATCTAAATGAGACAATTCACTGCCAGCAGAATGCTCAGAGAAGAGACCTTGGATTGATGGAAATTGACTCACCCCAATCACACCGCCTGCTGAATCAAGGTTCTGTAACATCTCCCCATCCCAAACCATATCCATTTGATGCAGTAGCTTGTGCAATACTTCAAATGTGCAATACTTAGAGTTCCACAGGCCAAACCTATTTCTTCTCCATGATTTTACCATCTGAAATATATATCTATGGAATACTATTTTGAAGTTTTGAGAAGCCAAAACACTGTGGTTCCAATGCTGTAACTCAGCAATCATAAGCTGGAGACGCTTTACTCCTTGCCTCTCTTCCCAAATGACTAAATTCTCTATGCCACAATTCAGTTCCTTGTCAGCAGGCAGAGCAACTATATCATTTGCAGCATCTATGCTACGCTGTAAAAATAGTGGCATGCCAACGCCAGTGCATGTATTATTGTTTCCTTGTCCTTGCTTGACATCAGTGAACTGCTCTAAAAGATTGATGTGCAGGACAAGGTTGTCTGGCGTATCCTCATCCCACATAATGCCCAAAACGTCATCAAACTCAATCGTCGACTTTGCCTTCTCGCCGTTTAAGTTCTCTTTCCCCTCAGCTAGTAACTGCAATAAGCTGTTGTGCGTGTCGAGGTCGGATATCACCTCCTCATCGCATATTTTCACCATCTCGGAAAGCATTTCGCTGAACATCTCATCCTTATAATCAGTGCCAAATTCCATGAGTAATGGAGTGCCACTGTCATGAACAAGCACATCATAGGTGACCAGTTCAGTAGCTGGCTTACTCTCATCACCAAGTAATCTTTACCTTGAGCTAGTTGAAGTAACAATTCACCATGTGAATCAAAGTTGTGCAACAACTCCTTATCCCAGACCACATCCATTCGAGGAATCTCATGGAACAATTCATGTGCAGAAACATCTGGTACAAGAGAAGCCCTCGATGTTATCTGCTTATCCTGGGTGAACATGCAGAAATTGCCTTGGTCAGCAACCACTATGCTCTCCTCACCACCACAGTACTCGCCAGACACTACTATGTGATGCAAGAAATCATCCTGCAAGTCGAGGTTCTGCCCAAATTCCTCATCCCAAATCACATTTGGATGCAATTTGTCAACATTTTGAGAGAAGAACCTTCATATGAGAATGTTTGGGGCTGGAACACAATCTGCTTTGCTGGTTCTGTATCGCTGTCCCAACGAGGCATACCATCGAACACCTTGTAGGCACCAGCCTTAGAACTCACCGAAGTCATAGAGAAGTGATGAGCACGATGAACCTGATCTACCGCTGCCCCCTGCTGCTGCGTGGTGTTGAACAACCCGAGGCAGGTGTTCAGCCAACCCAATCCGTCCTGCAGCGGCAACCTCTCCTCATCTGTATACACCACCATCCTGCTGGTCGCCTCGAAACTGAACTCAACCCGACACAGGTTGAGGAAAGGATTCTCTGATACCACTATAACAACCCGTGGCTCACCGGTGAGATCGATCCGGGAGCGTGAGCAGATCACAGGGAGATCGAGAGAGGGATAGAATCTCCAGAGGAGGAAGATAGCCACCGGCTCCCCTTCTCTCTTCGGTTTCTTTTTCTGATTCGATTCCCTTCCAGAGATGTGCATAGCTCATGTTATGTAGTCTTGGATCTGGGCTTCTATTAGGCCAGCTCGACAAACGGGATTGACAGCCTTGGGCTTCTTAATCCCTCGTATCCTGGGTTATGACATCCTTGCCGCCGCCCGCCGGTCGTCGACTCATCGAAACGCGTGACCTAAGCTCCAAGGTATCTCCTCGTCCTCTTCTTCTACGGATCCGCTCATGCTTCTCCCGCCTCCATGACTCTGCGCCTCTGCTCCTCCCTCCTCTCTAGCATTGTGGGCTTGCGGCTCATCCCTCCTCTGCTTACCTGCCTCATCCCTCCTCTGCTTCTTGTGTTTTGTAACTTCTGTTACAGTGTTATATATACTACATTCTTGCCTTAACTTGCCTCGATTGCAGATTTCTTTGTGTAAAATATGCATGTGCGATGTGCCTCTACCCTCTGGATTGTAGAGTACTTTGTGTATAATATGCCTCTGCACCTGTTGTTGGGGGAGATTACTAGGGGTACCTAAACCTATGGATAATCACCCTTGTTAAACATTGAACTCATATGCATGACCAGAAAAAGAGAAACAGAAGTTAAGGCCCGCGGCCCAGCAACGAACGAAGGCCCGGTCAAGGCGACCCATGGTATGACTCGAAGCAGACCACAATCTCCGCTTCGCTCGAGGGAACCGACTCCTCGAGCAAATCGGAGAACTCCGCCTCGGTCGAGGCCTGAGGATCGAGCCTCGAGCAACCCACGAAATGGGGAGAGCTCTGCCTCGGTCGAGACCCCCGGTCCGACAGACAATTAATGGCGCTCACCACCGCCGCGTGTCCAAGGTTAAAAGGCAAATCTCTCGCCATGCCGCCCTGACAGCCACGACCACCCCGTCGCGTCCGCCAACTCCCGTCACTATGCTGCCAACCGGGGGTCTTTGCGGGAAGGCAAGCGCTGTGCAAACAGAGCCCATCACTCCAAGCTCCTGTGCTGCCAACTCCGACGACCCGATGCTCTCCGCCGGCGGGAGAAACCCTCGAGCACACAGCAGAAGAAGAAGAGAGGATGGCAGAGGCATGGCGGGCCATTCCGAGCACTATGCGACCATCCCTGGCGCTGTGTGCACATGTCGCCACTGTGTGAACAGGGCCGGGTCACTCCAACTCCCTGTGTGATTTCCCACAGAATGGGCTGTGCACAGGCATGAGAGACCCTCGAAATAGTGTACGGACGAGTCATTACCGTACAAAGGACAGCTCGGATCCTCAAAACCACTCCTTGGCGTCATCACCAGTACAAGAATCGACCACAGAGATCGCAATATCGCGCAACAGCGGACAAGGAGAAAGAAGCACGCCCAGCGCCATTCCTACTACTGTGAGGCAACTGTGCCTATATAGCGACACACACACCTGTAACCCCTTCTCCTTGGCCTATAAAAGGAGGGGGTGATCGATCAAGAAAAGGGACAGATCGAGAATTCGCTCACATTCCTAAAGACCACGATATTTGCACTCCACCTCAATCATCTGGAACTTGGAGATCTAGCCTCCTCTCCCAACCTGCTTGTACCCCCTACTACTTGCAATCCGGTGCAGAATAACACATCGCACGTACCACCTTGCTGGAAGTATGGTCTTACGACCGGAACCAGGATAAATCCGTGTCTTGTTTCATCTTCTGCATCAACCATCTGGGGAGGGAACACAACGCATTTCTGGTTGGTATCGGGACCACGATTTCTAAACACCGACAGTGGCGCGCCAGGTAGGGGCCTCGCGCTGTGCTCGATTGTTTCATCCACCATCTCTCTTGATGGTAACCTGAGTCGTACGCGACAACCTTCTTCCGATGCCAACATCAGATCAACTCCCTACCGGATTCGAAATCCGGTTCGGGAGTCTTGACTTCAGGGCGACTAGCGATGGCTACAACATGCAGCTCCTGACGAGGAACGCCAGCATGAGTGTGCCACCACCGCTCCCGTCACCATCACCATGATGCAAAAGGCATTCGCGCCAACGCACGCGGAGCAACGCAGAACAGCCCGCGCCGGCTCCCCGAAACGGGTTGAGTCCGGCACGTTAAGGGCAAAAAACACCGTCACCGCGGCACACCCAGCCGGGGATAGCACGGTCGACCCGTGGCAAATCCCCGGTGAGGCACGCACCACAACCGTGACCAACTCCTCATCAGTTGACACGGACATGACGGCGTATGAGGATTTGCCGGGGCACCACCTCATCTCAATTCACAACCTCATAGCAACTTCGCCAGACGACGACTACCCCGACTCTGGCAGCGAGGCACACGAGAGCGGCCGGTGGGTCCCCGAATGGGACTACTCAGGGCTTCACGATCGTGAGGCCTTCTTGTCATTCCAGGCTGCGGCAGATTATTGCCTAACCTGCTCCGACGACCCTAGCGAGGGGGATTAAGATCCCGCCAGGGAATGCTTTGTCGTCCTCCCGGGAAGGGATGACGGAGATGACGGGGCAGGAGCCAGCGCACGCCAGGGATCACGAGCAGGCGCCAGACAACGTTGCGCTTGCACAAGCACAACTAGCCCAAGTCCGCGAACTTGAAGCCAACCTCGAGGAAGAATACCGACAGGTTCGAGAGCTCCGGGCAACGCTTGAGGACAATCGTCCTATGCGCGGCGCGCGTGCCAGGGAAGCCGAGCGCATAGCACGAGCCCACATCGAGGCTGATGACGATGTGGATGACCCACTAGCATTAGCCAGGGCAAGCCAAAAGCTTATCGCCGCGGCGACTCTGATCTGAGCCATGCCCGAGCCATCAATGCCCGAAGGCCGAAACCTGCGCCGAGAGGCGCAGCTTCTAATCGAGCAAGCGGCTGTGCAGCAAGCCGAAAGCTCAGCCTCTCGCATCCGCACCTCCGCTAGCCCAAAAACTGGTGGAGCAACGCGAGAGCACGAGGCATCGTCACAGACCCCGCGAAGGGACAATCCAATGCCACCCCCGCCCTCGAATAAGGGAAAGGCACCCTCGGTGCACGAACGCATCGGGAGGAAGCCTCTCAAGGAGCGAATCCTTGACACACGTGGTGACACCAGCGATGACGATGCTCGCAACACCCTCAACAGAAAGAGGCGGGATGGCACATCTTGCGGTTTCCACCCCTGCCGTGGAGGCCTCTACGGTAGCGACGAAGACAAGAGCCCAACGCCAGAGCCCCCAGGAACCCGGGTATTTGGCCGGGAGATTCGCGTGGCCCCGATTCCCGCACGATTTAGGCAGCCGACGACCATCACCAAGTACTCGGGGGAGACGGACCCAAAGGTGTGGCTCAATGACTATCGCCTCGCCTGTCTATTGGGTGGCGCGACTGACGACGCCATGATCATCCGCAACTTGCCGCTACATTTGGTGGATTTTGCGCGGACATGGCTTGAGCACCTACCCGCGAACTAGATTCACGACTGGAACGACCTCGTGAAGACGTTCATGGGTAATTTTAGGGCACCTACCTACGCCCTGGAGACTCATGGGACCTTCGAGGGTGTCGCCAAACATCCAATGAGCCCCTTCGTGATTTCATCCGCCGCTTCTCCAAGCGTTGCACCGAGCTCCCGAGTGTGGATGACTCCGAAGTCATCCACGCCTTCCTCGAGGGCACAACCTGCCGGGACTTGGTGCGCGAGCTAGGACGCATTCCTCCTACCAGTGTGAACGAATTGTTCGATGTCACCACCAATTTTGCCTCCGGCGAGGAGGTGGTTGGAGCCATCTTTGATGGTAGAAGGGGGAAGCGGACAGACGAAACGCCCGCGGAGGGCAGCAAGTCCAAATGATCCGCCAAGAAACAAAGGCAAGGCAAGAAGGGGAAGAAGCCCCAAAAAGCCATGCGCCGACAGGAGCGGACCGAGGACCCTGACGAAATCCTCGTAGTCGATCCTGCTGCGCCCAAAGCTCCTCGAGGCCCCCCTCGAGGAGACAGCATCTTCGATGACATGCTCAAGAAACCTTGCCCTTATCAGAAGGGCGTCGTAACCCACACCCTCGAGCAATGCGGAATGCTAAAGAAATACTTCAACCGCGCCGCTTCGAAGGACGAAGGAGGAAAAAGGACACGGGTGACGGGAGTGGCCAAGGCTTCCCGGAGGTGGAGAACGTATTCTTCATTTTCGGGGGGGGGGGGGCAACCGCGAACATGACCCCTCGACAGCTCAAGTGCGAGCGCCGAGAGGTATTCTCCATACACAAGGCGGGGCCGTCTTACCTCGACTGGTCAGAGGGGACCATCTTCTTCAGTCGAGAGGATCACCCCAACTACATCCCAAATCCGGGGCAGTACCCGCTTGACGTTGATCCCATCATCGGCAATACCCGGTTCTCCAAGGTACTCATGGATGGAGGCAGCAGCCTCAACATCATGTACGCTTCATCTTTGGAGCTCATGGGCATCGGGAGGGACACGCTGTGCCCCAGCAAGGCGCCGTTCCAGGGCGTTGCGCCGGGAAAGCGAGTTCAGCCCCTCGGGCAGATCGATCTACCGGTTTGCTTCGGTACCCCGACAACTTCCGCAGGGAGATCCTGACCTTCGAAGTGGTGGGATTTCGAGGTGCGTACCACGCCATCCTTGGTCGCCCATGCTACGCCAAGTTTATGGCCATCCCAAACTACACATACCTCAAGTTGAAGATTCCGGGACCAAACGACGTCATCACCGTGGCCCCATCATTCGAACATGCCTACATATGCGACGTGGAATGCGTCGAGAGCGCCGAGACGCTTGCCGAGGACGAGGCTCTCATCGCGGACCTGGAGAAGATGGCGAACGAAGCCATCCCCTCCACTTCGAAGCATGCAGGCAGTTTCGAGCCCGTAGAGCACATCAAGGCTGTGCCCCTCGATCCCAGCATCCCCAGCGACAAGACGGTGAGGGTCAGCTCGACCCTCGACAGCAAATAGGAGGTGGTGCTCGTCGACTTTCTCCGCGCCAACGCCAACATCTTCGCGTGGAGCCCCTCGGATATGCCGGGCATACCGAGGGAGGTCGCCGAGCACTCCCTTGATATCCTGCCCCACTCCAAGCCGATGGTTCAATGCCTGCGACGCTTCGACGAGCAAAAGCGCCGGGCCATTGGTGAGGAACTGCGCAAGCTCCTCGAGGCTGGATTCATCAAGGAGGTATTTCACCCTAACTGGCTCGCTAATCCTGTTTTAGTTAAGAAAAAGAATGGAAAATGGAGGATGTGCATAGATTATACTGGTTTAAATAAAGCATGTCCAAAAGTCCCTTTTGCTTTACTACGTATCGATCAAATTGTGGATTCAACTGCGGGATGTGAGCTGTTATGTTTCCTTGATGCTTATTCTGGTTTCCACCAAATTAAGATGAAAGTTTCTGACCAACTGGCAACCTCTTTTATCATGCCTTTTGGTATCTTTTGCTATGTCACGATGCCGTTTGGACCTGCGGTGTATGCTTCGTGTTTTCGGAGATCATATCGGGCAAACCGTAGAGGCATACATTGACGATATTGTTGTAAAATCCAGGAAGGCGAACGTCCTGGTAAACGATTTGCGTTTGATTGTCTCCGGGTCAACGGGGTAAAGCTAAATCCGGAAAAATGTGTTTTTGGGGTGCCTCGAGGTATGCTCTTGGGTTTCATAGTCTCTCAGTGAGGCATTGAGCCCAACCCTGAAAAATTCTCGGCCCTCGAACAGATGGGACCGATTCGAGACCTAAAGGGGGTACAAAGGGTATTAGGATGCTTAGTAGCCCTAAGCTGGTTCATCTCGCGTCTCGGCGAGAAAGGCTTGCCCCTATACCAACTCGTAAAAAAGAGCGAGCATTTTTCTTGGACCCCCGAGGCTCAAAAAACCCTCGACGGGCTAAAAGCGTCACTCGCGCGAGCACCAGTTTTAACACCACCTAAGGAGGGCGAGCGCCTCTACCTCTACGTAGCCGCAATGACTCAAGTAGTCAGCGGAGTCATCGTCGTAGAAAGAACTGAGGAAGGACACGCTCTGCCCGTCTAAAGGCTGGTATATTACATCAGCGAGGTACTGACCGAAACCAAGATGCGATATCCAAAAATCCAGAAGCTGCTCTACGCAGTAGTGCTAGCTCGGCGCAAATTGCGCCACTACTTCGAGGCTCATCCCGTCACCGTGGTCTCATCTTTCCCCTTGGGGCAGATACTCCGCAACTAGGATGTCTCGGGTAGAATAGCCAAATGGTCCGTGGAGTTGATGGGCGAAGCCCTCACTTATGCCCCCCGCAAGGCAATTAAATCGCAAATCTTGGCCGATTTCATGGAAGAGTGGACCGACACACAGCTGCCCCCACCTCAGATCCAAGCCGAATGTTGGATCATGTACTTCGACGGGTTGGTGATGAAAACCGGTGCGAGCACGGGCCTGCTCTTCGTCTCACCCCTCGGAGAACGTGGTACACTTGCACTTTCCAGCGTCCAATAACATGGCCGAATATGAGGCCTTGCTAGCCGGCCTTCGCATAGCTATAGAGTTGGGCGTTAAACGCCTCGACGTTTGCGGAGATTCACAACTGGTCATCGACCAGGTTATGAAGGAGGCAAGCTGCCACGACGACAAGATGCAAGCGTACTGCATTAGACAAATTCCATGGCCTCGAGCTCAACCACATCGCACGAAAATACAACGAGGAGGCCGATGAATTGGCAAAAATTGCGTTAGGGCGGATCACCATTCCTCCAAACATATTCGCCTGTGACCTAACAGAGCCGAGCATCGACCTCAAGCCAACTCCCAGAGCTCCTGATGCTCCCTCGAGGACCAAACCCTCGGGGGCTGCGTACATCGAGCCCATGGACGAGGACCCTTCGAAAGGGTAACCTGAAGCCTCAAGTCAGGAGATATCATCGGCGGACGAGGGTGAAATTATGGAGATCGACGAGGCCCCATCGTCTCGCGATTGGTGCAACCAATACATTGCCTGGATCAACCGAGGGGAACTACCCTCGGATCGAACCGAGGCCCGTGCATCGCGAGAAAGGCCAAGTCGTTCCTCATTATCGATAGGGAATTGTACAAGCGCAGCCCCTCCGGAATTTTGCAGCGGTGCATTCCAATCCCGGAGGGAAGGGAGCTCATTCGAGACATCCACGCTGGCGTATGCAGCCACCACGCGGCGCCCCGCACACTCATGGGCAACGCGTTTCGCCAAGGCTTGTACTGGCCCACGGCTATTGCCGACGCCAATGAAATTGTGCGCACCTGCGAAGGGTGTCAATTCTACGCACGCAAAACTCACCTCCCGACCCCACGTCTTGCAAACCGTTCCTATCACATGGCCATGCGCCGTGTGGGGGCTCGACCTCGTCGGTCCGATGCGAGCAGCGCCCGGGGGCTTTACACATCTGCTGGTGGCCATCGACAAGTTCCCGAAATGGATCGAGGCTCGACCAATCAGCAGCATCAGATCCGAACAAGCTGTGCAATTCTTCACAGATATAATTCACAGGTTTGGGGTCCCCAATTTGATAATTACTAACAATGGCACCCAGTTTACAGGCAAGAAATTATTGGAATTCTGTGACGACCACCATATCCGCGTGGATTGGTCGGCCGTAGCACATCCACAGACAAACGACCAAGTAGAACGTGCCAACGGCATGATTCTACAAGGCCTCAAGCCAAGAATATTCAACAAGCTGAATAGATTCGGCGGAAGATGGGTATCAGAGCTACCCTCGGTAATTTGGAGCCTTAGAACAACGCCAAGCAGAGCCACGGGTTTCACCCCATTTTTTCTCGTCTATGGCACCGAGGCTATCCTCCCCACGGACTTGGAATATGGGTCCCCAAGGCTCAGGGCCTACCAAGAGGAAAGGAACAAGCAAGCTCGTGAAGATTCACTTGATCAAGCGGATGAGGCTCGAGATGTGGCGATCTTACATTCAACATGGTGCCAGCAGTCGCTTCGAAAATATCAAGCCCAAAAGGTTCGACGATGAGACCTTAACAAGGGGGACCTGGTGCTAAGGCTGCGACAAGACAATCGAGGACGCCACAAGCTCACACCGCCATGGGAAGGGCCCTACATCATCGCTGAGGTCCTCAAACCAGGCAGATACAAGCTCGCAAACAAAAAAGGCGAAGTGTACACCAACGCCTGGAACATCCAACAGCTACGTCGCTTCTACCCTTAAGCTTCCAAGCATTCAGGTACATTTGTACTTATTTCAATAAATAAATAAAGACCTTAAAATGAGTAAGACTAGGCTTACCATCGACAAAAACCAAGTCTGACTCGGTAGCTAATTCGGGGGACACCCCCTCCTAAAATTGTCCCAATTTTAAGGTTTTTTCTTCAAAATTCTTTCATCATGTCCACCTCCAGTAATTGCCAAAAGGCAGTTCGAGGCATAGATTGACTAAGGCCAAGGGCCAGATGAGTCGAGGGACCGCCTACACCTTCGAAAGAATACGTCATCCCCCTCGTCACCCTACGCTAAAGTTAATCTATGAACGATACTCTCATCGACAAGTCCCTTGCAAACTCAGTGAGATAAACGTGATAAAGAAACCATAATTCAAATAAAAACCCAAATGTGCATTTGAAAACATGAAATTGTTTAAACCACTAGAGTGCTTATTACATAAATATCCCTAACTACTCAGGGAGTAGGGTCTTCGGGGTCTTCAGGGGTGGCATCCTCTTCGTCTTCAGCGTCGGGAAGGAGGTCGCTCTCGAAGATTCGCGCGAGGGTGGCAGGAGCAGAGGCAGCGGTATCGGCGCTCTCCACGACGGCCAGCGCAGCGTCGTCGTCGAGGTCATCCGCCACCACGTAGCCACCGCTGATAGCCTCGAGGTCCACGACAAAGTGCGTAGAAATCACCCCGAGGGTCTTCTGCACGCCGAGGAGAAGGGCCCCCTTCAGGCGCTCGGTAACGCAACCGCCCAAGGCCCTTAGACGGCTGGCCATCGAGCTGCCCGACTGGGACTCGAGGGCGTCTGGCCCCTCGACCTCCTTGCAGACGGCAAGGGCTACTTCCCGTAGCTCCTCGAGGTCCTACTGGGCCTTCGAATAGGCCACCTGGAGCGACTCCGCCTGTGAGGAAGTCTCCTCCACCGCCTTTCGCACCTCTAAAAGCCCAAAAGCAAAATCAGATAAGTTTTCGATAACCGGAATCCAAATTTAGGATGAATTCATACCAAACTTACCTTCTACCAGCTTTTTCTTCTCGGCGAGGGCCTCCCGGGCAGTGCAGGCCTCCTGCTGGAGTGTTGCCATCTCTCCTTGTTGGGCCTCGACGGAGGCCCGCAGTTCCGTGATGGTGACATCTCCCTCCGTCACCGTCATGGTGAGCAGGTCGATAGCCTCGCCCTTGGTCTTCAGTTGGGCCTCAGCCACGGCAAGCGCCAAGTCCCGCTGCTGCAGCTGCCCCCGGGCTTCGGCAAGGGCGGCGCGCTCCTGCTGGAGCTCACCCTCGAGCGCCGCCAGCGCCTGTGTTTGCTGATGGAGCTCGTCCCCCTGCCGAAGGACCTCCTCTATCGTCTCCACAGCGAGAGTCCTCTCATGCAGGCGTTCCCGCTCAGCATGGCTCAAGGCCTCCCTTAGCTGATGCACCTCGACGTGCACGTCAGCAAGTTCGGCGACCTTTCGCCCGGCCATCTCCCTCAGGTTTTGTTATCAACACGACAGATAAAGATGAAAAAGGGGGATAGACGCAAAACACGCAACAAATTTAGTAATTAAACTACTTACCTGGTGGACGTCCAAGCCCCGCCCGAGATGGAGTTCCAGGACTCGCTTCAGAGCGTCCTGGACCACGGTCCCCAAGGCCTGCTGCTCCTCCCATAGGAGATGCTTGGCCTCAGCGGACTCGGCCAGGCCAGGAGGGACGCCGCGACGACCGAGCCCCAAGGTGCGTCAGGCCCCGAAGGCCGGGACGCTGGGCAGGGCGCCCATGGTCCTCTCATCCCAAGGGCTCCAGGTGCCGTCCCGGAATCTCGGAGTATCCTACTCCTCATCCTCCTGACCACCCTCGAGGGTGGCCGGGTGGGTCATCATTGCGGAGCCGGCCCCGGGCACCTCCTCCGCCTCTGCTGTACCGCTGCCTCCAGCCATGGTCTGACCTGCGTGTTCAGCACGGGCCGCACCTTACACCACCCCCATGCCCTAGGCCGGCACGGAGGTCTCGGTCACCCCCGCAACGGCAGGGGCCGCATCCGCCACAGGGAGAGCCAGGGTCGTCTCTCTGGCCCGCTCGACGCCCGCTGCCGCCGATGTTTCCACGGCCGCCGCCTGCCCCCTTGATCGGGCGGCCCCTCACGCGAGGGCCGCCTGATACCGGGCAACGATCTCCGTCGCATGGGGCGCTCCGGACGGGGGCGGCGCTGCCGAACGAGGCGTGGCGCGCGCCGACACCTTTAGCGCTTCGTTGGCGCCAACGGAAGCGATGCCGGCGGTCCGGGTTTGCTGACAGAAACCAAGTCAATAAAATTAGACAAAAAAAACAACCCATGAATTAAGCCTGAGAAAGGAACAACAACTCACCTAACCCGGATGAGGCTGCTCAGCCTGCGCTTCTTACCGCTCGAGGGCTGCCGAGCCCCCGAACGACCACGGCCCCTCGGCGGCAGGGTCTCGCTTGCGGGCCTTGAGCCCACGGGTACAGAGCTTTGTGCCCTAGTGGCCCCTGGGGCAATGGCCCCCTTGTCCGCCCCAGGCGCCGGCGGGCTCCGAGCTCGAGCCCCTGCAGCAGCTGCCGCGGTACTTGGGGGGGGGGGCACCCGCCGTCGAAGGCGCCGGGCTGCACGAGGCCTCCCTACCCCGTGACGACGTCGGAGTCTCCTGGCTTTGCCCCCTCAGGGGCGCAATCACTTCAGCCGCCACTGGCGCGGGTAGCGGAATCTCCACGAGGTCGTCCGAGGAGGACTCCTCTAGGGTGCTCTCGGGGGTAGTAGGCGGGGAGCGCCCCTCCCTGGCTCGACGGCGGCATTCCTTCTCATGCGCCGCCTTTCATTGGCGCTTCCTCTCCTTCTTCTGCTTGGCCGCATCCTTCCGTGCCTTCTGCCTTTCGGCAGAAAGACGATTGGCCGCACGGACCTCACGAAGAGGGGGGCGGAGCGATATCCCTTTTGAGACAAGCCCTGAAGAAAAATTCCAATATTGGCAATCAGGAACCCTCGAGGGTAAGAAGCAAGATTGAATCTAAATCAAACTTAAAACGAAACTTACAAATCGTAAATACCCCGTTTCGAGGCGCATCTTGATGGAAAATAGGGCCGCCTCCTTGCAATCGAGCTTGGAGACCTCCACGGCTCGTCGTGCTCGATGCATGCAGTACTCGAGGACGAGGGTCCCCTCCTTCATCTTCGAGCCCTGCCAGGACGAATCTGCCTTGAGTTGGTCAAGGCGCAGCGTCCTCTCCATCAGCGGTAGGACGTACCGCTGGTTGAAGTTCGCAATCACCCCCGCCGCGGTGAACCCTACCCTCGACAGTGCGGCGAAGGCATTGGTGAAGACCTGGAGTCGCTCCTGGCGGTGGGCGGGGGAGACACCGTAGCCCCATGACTTTGGCCGCTTGCGCAGCACCTTGCCGATGTACTCTGGCAGTTTGTTGTCGACGTTACGGAGGTAGAACCACCCCTTGTCCCAGTTGGCGTTGTTGGAGGTCATTGTCGCCGGGATGTACTGCCTACTCCGCTGCCCCCGAACATGCAGGGTGAGGCCCCCGGCGTGGACCGCCCGGCGGAACCCCCGAGACTCACCTACGGCCGTATGCAGCTCACCCTGGAAAAGGTGAACCTATAGGTCCCAGTGAGCCTCTATCCCCAAGTACCCCTCACAAACGGCGACGAAGACCGCCACCTGCGAGATGGCATTGGGGGCGAAGTTGTGGAGCTCCACGCCGTAGTGGAGGCACAATCCGCGGAAGAACGGCGATGCGGGGACTCCAAACCCCCGCTCGTGTAGCCTCGCCAGGCTCACCACGAAGCCCTCCGGCGGAGAAGGCTCATGGTGGTTGGACGGCGGTGCAATCCACATCGGCTCATCCGGGTTGCTGTTCGCCGGCAGCACTGCGGCCTCCACCAGCCCGGCGAGATAGGCGTCGGTGGCGATGGAGGGGCTCCACGGAGTAGGGTCAACCGCGGTCACCATGACGGGCGGCGGCGGGGAAAAGTGAAGTCTATGCGGGAAGACGAAAGGCAAAGGGCGGCAGCGCTTGGAAATAGCAGATGCAATCGGAAGGCAAGGGCTGGGTAAGCCAAACCTTTCCCATTGTCTCTTTATTTATAGTGTAACGCGAAGCGTACCCGGCACCCCAGCTGCGTGAAATACACATTAAATGCGGTTGGCACCGCTGTCACTGACGGCCGGGCCCCACGGGTTGGGATAACCACTACGCACGAGAATCTAGGCGTCACAGACGATACGTCGCATCGTAACCACCCACGCCTCTGCCGCTCCGCCTAAAAAGGTGCGCCCGCTTTGCATGCTCCACGCCACATCACCCACAATTACGAAAATAAACGCTCGAGGCCAGCCGAAAGGCTTCCGAGGTAAGTTACCTCTCCTCGAGGCCCTACTAATCAGGGGTTCGAAGCCCTGGCCCCTCGAGGGTTCGACTGGCACCCCAGATCAAACAGAATCAGGGATAACGGAGGGCACGCATGATCGAGCCTATCCTCGAGTACGAAACTTGAGGGTGCCCTCCATGTTATATTCAAGACCAGATGGAGGCAGCTAGTCGAGGGATCCCACCGAGGGAGAGCAACGAGCCCTCGACCACTAACGAACGGGGTCGAGCCCTGCCTAGCAAACCTTCACGAGTGCTCTTATGAGACGTGTCTCCGGACCACAAGCCGACCTCCACCAAACGAGGCACGGACGTCCACTTGAATTACCCGCTAACAGCTCACAGAGGCATCCATGACTCGTGGCCCGTTCGAGGGAAGCATGGATTGCATCACCCCTCCTCCCCACGAACGGGGCGATGAGGGTCGTAAGTCAAAGTCGAAGACCGCCCCTGATCGACCTTGCTAGGGCCAGGGATCGGGGGCTCCTTGCACCACAAGATCGAGTTACTTGAAGATGAAACGTGATGTAGCTCACGAAAGCTTGAAACACTGACAGCCCTTGCAGGAGTATATCCACTCCTCCAAGGCCTCGGGGGCTACATCCGCGGGTGCGCTAGCGCGCACCCAGCGGAATTCTTCAAGGAAACCTTATCAGAAGCACACACAACGAAAAAACCTTTGCTGGACTAAAACCTACTCCAACAAAGGCTCGGGGGCTACTATTGGGGGCGATTACTAGGGGTACCTAAACCTATGGATAATCACCCTTGTTAAACATTGAACTCATATGCATGACTAGAAAAAGAGAAACAGAAGTTAAGGCCCGCGGCCCAGCAACGAACGAAGGCCCGGTCAAGGCGCCCCGTCGTATGCCTCGAAGCAGACCACAATCTCTGCTTCGCTCGAGGGAACCGACCCCTCGAGCGAATCCGAGAACTCCGCCTCGGTCGAGGCCTGAGGATCGAGCCTCGAGCAACCCACGAAATGGGAAGAGCTCCACCTCGGTCGAGACCCCCGGTACGACAATAATTAATGGCGCTCACCACCGCCTTACGTCCAAGGTCAAAAGACAAATCTCTCGCCATGCCGCCCTGACAGCCACGACCACCCCGCCGCGTACGCCAACTCCCGTCACTATGCTGCCAACCAGGGGTCTGTGCAGGCAGGCAAGCACTGTGCGAACAAAGCCCGTCACTCCAAGCTCCTGTGCTGCCAACTCCGACGACCCGAAGCCCTCCGCCGGCTGGGAGAAACCCTCGATCACACAGCAGAAGAAGAAGAGAGGACGCCGGAGGCATGGCGGGCCATTCCGAGCACTATGTGACCATCCCTGGCGCTGTGCGCACATGTCGCCACTGTGTGAACAGGGCCGGGTCACTCCAACTCCCTGTGCTACCAACTCCCACAGTGATTTCCCACAGAATGGGCTGTGCACAAGCATGGGAGACCCTCGAAATAGTGTACGGACGAGTCATTACCGTACAAAGGACAGCTCGGATCCTCAAAACCACTCCTTGGCGTCATCACCAGTACAAGAATCGACCACAGGGATCGCAATATCGCGCAACAGCGGACAAGGAGAAAGAAGCACGCCCCGCACCATTCCTACTACTGTACGGCAACTGTGCCTGTTCAATGACACACACACCTGTAACCCCTTCTCCTTGGCCGATAAAAGGAGGGGGTGATCGATCAAGAAAAGGTACAGATCGAGAATTCGCTCACATTCCGAAAGACCACGATATTGGCACTCTACCTCAATCATCTGGGACTTGGAGATCTAGCCTCCTCTCCCAACCTGCTTGTACCCCCTTCTACTTGCAGTCCGGTGCAGAATAACACATCGCACGTACCACCTTGCTGGAAGTACGGTCTTACGACCGGAACCAGGATAAATTTGTGTCTTGTTTCATCTTCTGCATCAACCATCAGGGGAGGGAACACAACACATTTCTTGTTGGTGTCTGGACCACGATTTCTAAACACCGACACCTATGTAGTCAGCAACTCAGTAGTTTAATCAACAAATCACTTGAACCTGCCTGGTATCTTTTTGTATAACATGCCAAATTGCATGTCCCTATTCCTGATTAGCCAATTGCCTTGCACATGTAGGATGTCGACATCTTAGACTGGGACCAATGAGCCAATGCACCAGCAGTAGAGAATCCCTTGAAGAGGAATTCAGATGATGTGGGGTGGGAGTATGGGGTCCTAGTTGATGCGAAGAACAAGGACAAAGTAAAGTGCAAATTTTGTGGTCATCAGAGCCAAGGAGGGATCCATCGGTTGAAGGAACATGTGGCCATTGTTGGAAAAAATGCAAAGAAATGCAGCAAGAGCACACAAGAAGCCAAAGACAAGTGCAATAAATCGTTGGATGAGTCAAAAAGGAAGAGGGCGAAAAAGACTGTTCGTGAGTTAGAGCTTAGAGAAGAGGTCAATGTTTCTCGAGTTGGAGGAGATGATGATGATGAAGTAACCTGTGTTGGAAGCTCAGAGCCTTATAAATTAGGACCCATTGATAAGTGGACATGGGCCATTGATCCTAAAGCTACAAAAACTGAATCTTTGTAGCAACAAAAGCTGAACAAGGAACTTTGGAAAAAAAGAACACGTGAGGTGCACAAATACATTGCAAGATGGGTCTATACACATGGTAATTAGTTATTCACCCTTGCTGCCATCTATTTTTTTTCATATTCCAGATTTCCAGTACAGTTTGCCGTGGTGCTGAACACTGCTGACCTTTGTTTATATCCTATTCCTGTTGCAGCCATACCGTTTTATGCTTGCGACAATGATGAGTTCAAGAAAATGTGTGAAGCAATTGGTCAGTTTGGTGCTGGACTTGAACCTCCTTCTCAGCGTGATCTACAGGAGACTTTGTTGGAAGAGGAATGTGCAAGAATCAAGAGTTTGCTAGAAGAGCGTGATGCTGAGAAGATGAAGAGTGGGTGCTCTATCATGACAGATGCTTGGTCAGATAGGAAGAGGAGAAGCATAATGAATTTGTGCTCAAATTGTGCTGCTGGGTCAAGTTTTATCGGCTCAAAAGAGATGTCAGATGTGTCACACACAAGTGAAGTCATCTTTGAACTAGTGGACAAAGCAATTGAAGAAGTTGGGGAAGATGATGTGGTGCAAGTTGTGACAGACAATGCTTCTAACAACATGGGCGGGCAAAGAAACTATTGCTTCAGAAGAGGCCACAAATCTTTTGTACTTCTTGTGCAACACACACAATCAACTTGATGCTCCAAGGAATTGGGAACTTGCTGAAGTTCAATAATGTTATTGATAAAGCAAAGGCATTCACCATATTTGTCTATGGGCACATAAGAACATTAGACTGCATGAGGCACTTCACGGATGGGAAAGTAATCCTAAGGCCTGGAGTTAATAGGTTTGCTTCAGCCGTTCTGACTTTGAAAAACATACTAGAGAAGAAGGATCCACTAAAACAGATGGTGGTTAATAGTAGGTGGGAAGGAATTAAAGTTGTGAAATCAAAAAAAGGAAAGGAATTAATGATGAGTCCAAGCTTTTGGAGAGATGTGAAGACATGTTTGAAGGTTTTTGAACCATTGGTCAAAGTTCCGCGTTTGGTTGATGGGGAAGTTAAGCTATCAATGGGTTTTCTGTATGGAGAAATACTCAAGGCAAAACGAGAGATCAAGGAGGCATATGTCAATGATGAGTCTAAATATAAGGAGGTGATAGCTGTTGTTGACAAGAAGATGAAGGGGAGACTTGATTCCCCCATTGCATTTGGCTGCATATTTGTTGAACCCTTACTATAGTTATACAAACCTGTCCATCTTTGATGATGCCACAGTAACAGTTGGGTTTATCAATTGTGTGGAGACTTTTTATCATCATGATGAGGATAAGAAAGACTGGGCTGTGAATGTTGAATTAAAAATATTTCAGAGCAAAGAAGGAAATTTTAATAAGAAGCTTGCAAAGACTTGTAAAAATTTTGACTATAACCCAGGTAATTGATTACTGTCAGGTTCAACTTTTTTGCATTGTACTATCAATTGAAAACTAATTACTGTCTCATTTCAACATCTTGGTGGAGACTATATGGATCTTGAACACCAGCTTTACAAAGGATGGCTACAAGGATCGTTTCTTTGACATCAAGCTCTTCTGCTTGTGAAAGGAACCGGAGTACTTTTGAACTGGTCAGTCCCTAATCTTATATTCTAGATCACAGTTACAAAAATATTTCATGTATTGTTCTCATGTAGACATTTTTAATTTGTAGATACACACTAAGAGAAGAAACAGGCTTACCACAGCCCGCCTCAATAAATTGGTTTTTATACAATTCAATTCCAAGCTGACGAGTAAGAAGCAACAAATTAAATCTAAGAAAATCACTGATGTCCCCTTATCTAGTGATACTTCTGAAGCTCAAGGTTTCTTGCATGAGGATGGAGATGCTTGTGCAATAATTGTTTACAGTGATGAGGATGAGGAGGAGATGATGCCTGGTACAGATATACCATGGTCTGTTATTGGAGATCTAATGGGAGCAGAAGAACAACTAGAGAATCATAGAAGTGCAAGAATTAGACAGCTTCATGAAGATGAGAAATTTCAATCCGGAGAAGAAGAGTTCGATGAAGATGATGAAGATTATTGAATTGGCAATGGCAATGGCAGTGGCCTTTGTCATGTTATTGTGTCATGTTTTATTTATGAACTTGTGCTGCGTATGTTCCATTTCTGTTATGAACTCGGAAGTCCACTAAACATTTATTTATGAATTTCAATTTCTCATGTCATGTGTTGTATGTTGTCTCAATTTTCTGTTATGAATAATTGTTTGCTTTGCTAGTGCTAACGTGAGCTGATGGGCATATCATGAATGGATATGAGTCATGAGATCACTCAGATAAGTTACTTGTTCCTATTTCCTTATTGTAATTTCTAAATATGTTTGGTGTTTGTTTCTCATAACTTCCTCTCTTTATGCTTCAGGAACATGAGTTTAACACCAAGTAATGGCAGAACTCAAATAGTTGTATCAAGATTCAAGAATTCAAGATAAACTAAGGTATGTATGGTATTCCTTTGCACTCATACTTCAAACTTCATAGTCATTATATATATTGATATACACAAAATATAGTAGTACATTACAATTGGCATAAACGCCAAAACGCCTTGCACCTCTTTTTTTCCTTGTGCTTAGCACATTGGCCTCCCTTGTTGTTTTCTGGTAAAAAAATAAAAGGTTTACTATTACCCAAGCCCCCCTCACTTCTTGGCTTACTCAGTATATTCCACATAGTCTAGTCTTCTGATAACACCTTATTTCTGGACCTGTAATATTCTAGTCTTCTGATAACCACTTATTTGGGTATTCTAAAGAACGACATCATAAAAATATGTTAGCTATGGTGGATCCAAACAAGACCAATTAATTCTTAGCTAATGCCTTTTTATGAACTGAATAGCAACTATCTAATTAGCTGGTCCAACCCGGCTAATCCAGCTAACCAGCTAATAAATTAGCTAGATGATCTAAATAGTACCTTAGTTGGTGCATACAACAACCGCTTAACACAGTCATTTTTTTTAACATAGTTGGTAGTTTGGTACACGTGTGTAAAGCCATATATTTCAACTAATTAAAGCCATTTTTGATGAAGACGGCGGCTGTGTAGCAGGCAAGTACCAGTCTAGCACGGATGGTAAATTCAACGTTGTGTCTAGCACGTTGTGACTTCTAAAACCTTTTGTTTTAAGACCCTTAGACTATTGACAACTGCTGTCCACATCTTGGCTGTGTCCTTGAGTCCGTGGTAAGACTTGAGAGTCACCCAAGACGTACCTGCGCCTAGCGTCTATGACTTCTAAATATGCTTTGTTAAATTATTTGATAAAGATCTGTAAGCTTGAGAGTACTGATTTTATTTGGACTAATCTTCCTCCCTAGTGACGACAGCTTTCCCTTCCAGCTGTTGAGCTTTTTCTAAAATCTTTCCTTAATCCAACTCCAATCTTTGTTTGACATTTTATGATAGCTCATCGGAATGCTGAAACATCTGAAAGGTAAGGTTCTCTCCTTACAGCCAAATAACTGTACATATTAACCAGCTATATTTTAGAAAAGTGTGACGAATAAATTTGACGCCAAAAGTTCAGGAAAGATCCTGTCTACAACGAGTGGACCATGAGCCTAAGGAATTGTGATGATTTAGTTGCGTACACCAACTAATTAACGTAAAACTTTAACCATGATGGGGTTAACAGTATATTTTGTTAAACGCTTGTTTCTGAGCGTGCACTCACTAGAGCTCCATCATACAGGGCCATATCGCACCGTGCAATGGCCATTAAGTGTCATGCATCTCTCTCTCTCTCTCTAGTACCATTTTGTTAAAAGTCACGGCATTTTGATTGACTTAGTGTAACATTTCTCTAGTACCATGTAGACAATTTGTATCCGTAATAAAAAATATAATGACATGGGAACTTTAAAGCAAGACCCCACTTGATGATAGTTTGACAACATTTTCTTTAAAAACATTTTTATTGTAGAAAATACCCTCCAGGTTTGTTATAATATACAGAGATTTTCAATAAACTGCTTATATTAGCGAGTGGAATAAACAAACTTATATTGTGAATGCAATATCAGCAATACGATGAACTATTATGGTGTGAAAACAATATAACCACAGTTAAAAAAAACAAGCCTAATGTTCTTAATACTGTGCTGTACAAAATTCTGGCAAAAAGTCACGGCATTTTGATTGACTTAGTGTAACATTTCTCTAGTACCACGTAGACAATTTGTATCGGTAATAAAAAATATAATGACATGGGAACTTGTTTTGAAGTTCTTGTTGAGGTCAACATAATGATGAAATTGGGTTTTGATTTTTGATGAGTAACCATACCAGGGGTACCCCTGGGAAGGGAGCGCCGAGTGTTGGGTTACGAACCCGCGATGCCACGTGTAGCCGACCTTGAGACCGCACCCCACGTGGCACACCCCAGACCCATAAAAGTGTTGGTTCCCCCTGGCACCAAATGAGAAGTCGTGGGCAGTCGACCTCGGGGCAGGGCACGGATCGGGGAGGGGCTCAAGGGCCCACCTCAGAATAGGGACCGTATGTGGGGTCACCGACCGGACTGGACGGGCTTCGTCCACGGCGCCGGTGGGCTCTTTAGCAGGTGGCCACCTGGGCCCACTAGATGTACGGGGCTAGCACTAAGCTCTACCAATAGACACGACGCGCCGCCGCTCCGACATGTCAAGGGGGTCAGGATGGCAGAGTGGAGTTCCTCGAGCTCCCTCAGAGGTGCCACACGCCCAGCTAGGACAAGCCTCGTACCGTACGATGACCACAGAAGCGAGGGGATGGAGCCCATTCCCGCACAACGTAATATTGGCGCCATGATCTGACACAGTGACAAGACCGTCAGGTGGAGTGGCGCCGCAAGGATTGATGCAGAGAGGGCTCAGTGTAGGGCTGTGCTCCCATGACTAGCACCGTGGCCTACGCCCCCGTCCAATCTCGAAGCAGCTGGGGCTGTAGCTATGCCACTTTCATAAGCCTAATACAAGCCACACCCACGTTCACCACCAGCATGAAGACCGGAGCGGCGACGTGTTGCCTCGCCGACCCACCTAATGAAGCCAACAAACCCAAGTCCTAGAAGACCCACTCATCCTTCTTTCACACGCTGTCACCTACCCCCAACTCTATATAATGGGAGTATGGTTCCCCGAGAAAAAGGTTCGATCCACTTGCACACACACACCACCTAACTCGTTGTTTACGGGAACCGCCGTTGTAAGCTTGAAACGCTCCTCGTAAGGATTGCGACTGACCCCCACTGCACTGAGCGCAATGCCCAAACCAGTATACTTTCTTGTATACGACTGATTACCATCAAGACCGGAAGAGTGCGCCAGAAATAAACTCCGCGGTGTCCCAAGCACCGACAATTTTGATGCTCATTTGTAAAACTATGGATTTGTTAACCTAAGGTTGCTTTAAAGGCGCTGATGCCATCCTGTTTTGTCTGTATTTTGTTTTGCCAAAAATCTAGTATGAACACGTACAAATGCTCGCATCCACGCACTTCCATTCCTATGAACACACGTATACAAACTCTATCCTATAAATTCTAAAATAAATATAGAAAAATACAAGAACTGGACTGGTTCCACCATAAGAAATCTTACCGATTGACAGAAGCTCAGTTGGCAACGGCGAACTTATACTTCAAAATGTTTAACGCTGTTGGTCGATAATAAACCAAACATCTCTGCGAACTCAGACGCTACTAGCTAGTTATCGTATAAATAGCAATGCTGGCTCTCGGGTGGTTCATAGCATGCATATGAAATGCAATACATGCATCTGGATTAGAAAAACCTTAGAAGAAAATTCTGCCCAGCAGAATGAGTAATGTAGTCGTAGTGACCAAGGACGCGGCTGTTTTCGTCCGGCCGTCGTCGGAGTTGCCGCCGCCGTGTGACACTGTTGCTCTATCGTCATTCGACAGACGCGTGCCCCCTATTCCGGTCACGTCGCTGCTGGTGTTCGATAGCAGAATCGACAAGCCGGTGGAGACCACAAGGAGGGCCCTCTCTCGGGCACTGGCTTACTACCGCCCCCTCGCCGGCCGCCTCGACGGCGACGGCGGCCGCATCGCGTGCACTGACGAGGGCGCGACGTTCGTAGGTGCATCAGCGAGCTGTTCACTGGAGCAGGCCACGGCGGCGGCGCTGCAGCAGATGGACCTCGCCGTCCGGTACCCCGGCTTGCTATGCCGTGACGCCGACCCCTTGCTCATGGTGCAGGTGACGGAGTTCACCTGCGGTGGTTTCGTCATCGGGGTCACGTCGAACCACGTCGTTGCCGATGGTGTGGGGATGGCGCAGTTCCTGCTTGCCGTCGGTGAGCTCGCGCGCGGGATCACGCCGCCGTCCGTCGTGCCGACCAGGCGCTGGGACGAATCGCTCTCGGTTATTGTTCCATCATCAACGACTGTCGTCTCTGCGAATAACAGGTCGATGATGCAGCAGGAGCTCAAGTATCTTGCCCGCCTCGACGTCGTTGTTCCTTGGAGCCTCATCAGCCGTATCAAAGCTCGAGGATTATTGGGCGGCGGTGGTGGTGAGCCGGCCTGCACGGTGCTAGACGCCGTCATGGCAGTGCTCTGGCGCTGCCGCACCCGCGCGGCCGTCGTGTCCCCCGACGAGTCTCCCGTGCCTCTCAGGTTCGTGTGCAACATGCGAGCACACGCCGGGGCGCCCGCCGGCTACTACGGCAACTGCATCCGTCTGCAGGTAGTCCCTGCGACGGCTGGTGCGGTGGCCCACAGCTCCATCGCCGACCTTGTCCGGCTCATCGGGCGCGCCAGGGAGAAGGTACCGGACCTGCTGCTGTCCAGCAGCACAGCAGGTCAGGAGGTGCCGCTGTGCTGGTACGACACGTTCAGAGTGACGGACTGGAGGTACCTGGGCTTGGACGCCGTAGACTTGCGGCGGCGGGGTGCCGGAGCGGGTGCTGTGGCACCACTCCAGCAAGGAGACAATGGACGTCCCAGGCTGTGTGGTGTACCCGCCGCGCAAGGGTAGGAGGGACGACGGTGGGGTGGACGTGTCGTCCATGTTCCTCAAGCCGGAGCACGTTGACGCCTTCCTCATGGAGCTCGCGAGGCTGGCCGCATCGGCCGAATAATCAAGCTACCAAAGATGAATTATTACCATCTTCACTTTGCTTGGTGGTGACGTTAATTTCTTTGAATAAAACACACTTTTTTCTATAACAAAAGAAATAAAGCACGTACGTTTGTATGTACTGTACGTGATAATCTTTGCTTTGTTTTGTCGTTGCAGGTACTTATACTACTTATATAATAATTAAGCTAACTATTCATGCATGTGTGTGTTTGATTTGATTGTAACACGTACGAGTCTTCAAGTTCATTATATTGACACTTATATCTTCGATAAGCTTGTTGCTTCTCCATGCCTAACTGGTCGGGTACCATTCCTTGGTGCCTTGACTGGTGCTCCACCTTGCCGCCTTCCGTTCACCTATAAATAAATATGTTCTCCATTCATTTCAAGACACACCAAGCCAAGTATCTTTCTAATTCACTCTTTTTAGCAGAGTTAGGATGGTTTAGTTGAGAGTTAGAGTCAAGTCGAGCTTTGCCTCGAGGTTTCGGAGTCGTCTTCAGAAGTTTCGGTATAATCTCTTGTATCTTTTACCTTTTCTTTTGTAAGACTTTGAGTTATCAATATATTATATTTACCTTATCCTTAAATAAATGTATAATCATCATCCAGTTTACTCTAATTGCCATATATCATGTTTAGAGTATAGTTTTTGTTGCTCTTGCTCCATTAGTTCTTGTCTAAGTCTTTGTCTCAGCTGGTCTTTTTGATCTTGGCCAACTGTTTTGGTGAATTGTCACCTGGGCACTGATATGGTTATTTGCTCTTTCTAGGGAGTAAGTAAAACCTGACTAGTGTAGGTATGGTTCCTATACTTGAGGGTGAGCTTATGGTGCACCCAATTCAATGGATAGCTGTGGTAGCCGCTAGGTGGTGACAGCTCTATCGGTCTATGTATTCCACCATGTTTGTCTTGGTATCGTATGGCTACCCACGGGAAGTTTTAGACACCACTTTTATCCCTTTCTACGACTATCGGTCCCCTGTCTCGATGTTAAGACAATAGAGTTAGACTTGATCTATATATGTTGTTCT
Organism: Echinochloa phyllopogon; assembly: GCA_033239725.1. NCBI lineage: Eukaryota > Viridiplantae > Streptophyta > Magnoliopsida > Poales > Poaceae > Echinochloa > Echinochloa phyllopogon. The sequence continues at coordinate 4,867,374 of BTCW01000016.1, read as the reverse complement.
ACAACTGTTGTATCTGTTTCCGAATGACCGAATAGATAATGTGTTTAGGAATCTTATCTGGTCTCATTGTCCTCCTAACTAGTTAGTAATCTCTCTTTTCTTATTTATCCAAGTTATCCTTAAGCTGAGTGTCACGGTCTATCACTCCAATTATTACCATTACCCCCGTCTTTACAGTAGTGTATTCATATGTAATATTGTTCAAATACTTGTTTACTAGTTATCTTGCCACAGTGCTTCCCCGTGGAAAATATAAATGATGATACTCTCGAATACTCCCAGCTGAAATGCTACAACGGTGATTCTATGCGCTTGCAGAATATTTATATATTTTATTAAGCCGTAAAAAAACTAACTAAACACTACTTGCACACCACAAATTCTGATAGTGACCGTAAGAAGTGCCAACACCAATATAACCAAGATCTATACAGGGAGCATTGCAAGTTGAGCAGGAGTATACAGATCAAGCAACCCTAAGCATGAAACTAGTAGCACTAATAGAAGCTCTCTATTAGTTGCAATGCTAGTCCATCAATCCATACAAGAGCAGCCGTAATAACCACTAGAACAAGATCCTGGAGACCAAAGGATGAAACCTAGGGTGAAAGATCGAAATCCATGATGCAAAGAAACACACTAAGGGAATGTCCATTCATATGTGGACCACATGGTTCGGCCGAACCACCCCCTAGCCCATTCATATGTGGCACAGTTCCATGCAGAGAAACCCACTCAGCGAAGGTCCAGTGCATTGATTCCACGTCAACATGATCAAGTGGTGACCGGGCGAGGTTACATGGATCGCTGACGTCACCTGTGGCAAAGAAACACAATGTCACCAAACCCAGCTAGGGTTACACACATCGCGGCCAGAACCTGTCTAAACCTTTGTCTCGCGTACACCACCGTTCCTAAGAACTTGGCGAGACCTTGACAACTCTCTACTACTAAGGTACCCTAGGTAGGTACTCGGTAGACAAACATTGACAATGGCCTCTTGTGCATCGTGGATAGCCTTACGAAGATCATTAGTAGGCTCATTAGCAGCATCATTGTCACCTACATCTTTTTCTGCCGCACCATTTGAGTATCATCACCAGAGGCACTAGGTATGATTGTCGTCCTCTTCTTCTTCGTTATCTTCCATATAAATCCCTTTTTCTCCATGCTTTGTCCAAACTACATACTTATCCATGAAACCATTCGCAAAAGTATGGTTTGTAGGGTCCTTGTAAAATGGTAATCCTTGGTGCTTCCGTATTGCTCACGTGGGCAACACATGAAACCCTTCCCAATTCTAGAAAATAATGCAGGCCATCAATAAACTCCCTTGAGCGTCGGTCAACATTATAGATCAATTATCGGTCCATCTGCATTGTATTATAACAATTAATATACAATGAATCTACTTCAATATTATACATAAATTTAACTAAGACACTAATTAAACATTCAAATAATAAATTAAGCATTATTTATCTATGCAAAAATAGCACCTATTATTTATTAATATTATATATAAATATTTTTCTCTTATTTTAGTACTATTATATAATTTTTTAAAAAACTAATGAATCTATTTCACTCATCTCTCGATTCTATCTAAATCAAATATCCAAAATGCACGCATGCAACTAACAATCAAATTATAGATCAAACGGTTTATAAGTAAAAAAGATTGTGCTTTGCCTGTAGTTCTAAAAACCTCAAATTTATCTGTTTCTAAAATAAGAAAAGTACAATACTAACTATGAATCAGAAGATTCAAGTTACTATGGGTGAGTGAATACTCCAAAAAATCATGGAGCAGATGGCATGAACTCCCTCTTCCCCATAAGCTTTGCATCGCCATGAACACAAAAACCTTACGTAGTATTCATACGCGCATGGCTCAGCCGAGCTACGGAGGGAGACGAGCCTTTTATTAGGGAGAGAACTTTAATCCTGGTTGGTAGATCCAACCGGGATAAAAGAAGGCCTTTAGTCCTTGTTGGAGGCACCATCCAGGACCAAAGAGGGGCGGTCGTCCCGATTGGTGGTTCCAATAGGAACTAAAAGGTACCCGCTTTAGGCCCGGTTCGTGGCTCCAACGAGGACTAAAGGTCCCCTGCCTCCCTAGCTGTTGGACCCGATACTAATTCTCACATTAGTCCAGGGTCCGATACAATTGGGAACCATTTTTTGTATGGAAAGTCAGTTCTCTAATAGTGTGAGTTACATCCATTAGTCAACATACATTGTTCTCTTGCTCTACCTTCTTTAAGACATGCATGCACTCTATGTTACATAACATGTCAATGTACTCTCCATGACGTTACGGTACTCCCTCTTTCTTGCCCACATGTGTTTGATGATGTTTGAGATGCCATTTTCCATGCTTACAAGACATTTTGCCCAAAGATTTAACGTACATGTCGATCCACCCCTCTTTATATAGTTATTATTATTACTTCAGGCACACATACTCATTCCCCTTATTGCATAACAACAAACACTAGGCAGTAGTTGTCAACGGAGTTCTCCTTGATTGCCGTTGCTCTCACCATCGCAGGAGTTTTCATAACACTAGTCCTCTGGCGCAGCCAGAAAGCGCGCAACTACAACTTCCCACCGTGCCCTAGGCCATGGCCGGTCATAGAGAACCTGAACCTGCTCGGCCCCCTCACCCACCACTCCCTCCACGACCTCTCTTGCGTTACGTCACGTTGATGTCAATCAGGCTGGGCTCTGTCAACGTTGTCGTTGGCTCCTCCATCGACGCCGCACGGATGCTCCTCAAGACCCTCGATGAGGCGTTCATCGACCGGCCTCCTCGGCTCGCCATGGGCATGCACATGTTCTACAACTACTCTGACATGTTATCCACAAATAAAAACTACTCCGACATGTTCTGGGCGCCCTATGGCACCTACTAGCACCAGACATGCAAGATGTGGCCCACCGAGCTCCACATGTGATTAGGAGCAACCATCTTCATGTGGATCTAAGAACTGGCCATGGTTAGGTTGAAAAAACAAATCATGACTAGACTCATCAGTAAGAGCTTGATCAAGAAAGCTAGCTTGGCTTGTCTAGTCATGCAACATGCCAGAAGCTGCATTGAAATAAGTTCCAAAGCAAACAAGCTCCATATATAAATGCGTTCGAAAAGCGACCGTGGGATTAGGATCCCCGGGTACCCTAAAGGAAGAAGTCCGAGTTCTAGTAGAACTACTCATGTAGTCCTACTGGGACTCCCACATTGTAACCGACTAGGAGACCTATCATGTAACCTTGCCCCAGTGATATAGAAAGGAGGGCATGGGTCCATAGATAGGCATACGAGTGGAGACTACAGACAATACAATATACAATCCCCCATATAGGACGTAGGGTATTACGGTACACTGGTGGCCCAAACCTGTCTAAATCCTTGCGTCTTGTGTCCTCGCATTAACCATCATGTTTTAGGTCCAACAATCCCCACAAACTCTCTGCCCTAGGATACCCCTAGGTAGGTGTGCCGATGGTAAAACATCGACGTTGACGCCCACCGTGGGGCAGATCGCAACAATCAATGGGATATCTTGATGGACCTTATCATCTAGAAGCAAAATTCATAGGCATTGATCCAATTCAGCGTCCTCTCATGGCGTGACTTTCAAGATCATTCCAGCTACGACCACGACTTGCAGTACGACTTGGACTCTAAACGTGTACTATTATACTGGCTTGCCGACAACTTCAACAACTCGGACTGGCGAACCAATCGAGGATGAGTCCCGTGAAATCAAGAACAAGTCAGGGACCAATCCCGACTAGTCGGCTTCATCGACAACCACCTCATCGCGCAGGACGACTACTTCGACTATGACACAAATCAAGCTAAGTCATATTCAATAATTATTTTCTTTACAATAATTTATTCAGCTTGTACGTTCTACACATGATTGGCCATATGCATACTACTTTTTTTGGGTACGTCCTTCGATAACAACAACTCTCGGGGGCTACACCATCACCGACTATTTTCTGGGTACGTCCCTTGATAGCAACAACTCTCAGGGGCTACACCATTGCCGACGGGTGGCATACCCTCATGCGACTTCTTCAACGGGAGGAAAGTCCTCAATGACTATTTTATTATTTCTCTTCACTCTTAATGACCAACACCGCTCGGTAGCAGTCACCTTATCTCATGAAACTTCGGATCCTTCACAACACCTACGCACCTACACATCCAAGAAGACCCGGTTATTTGCGTTATAGGCTATGGTTAAGCGGGACCAAGTGCTTAAACGTAACAAGGCTACTACTCGTGTGGTTAAGAGTCTAACAATAGCAACGAGCATAAAGATTAAACATGTATTATAATATGTCATTATTTTCTTTTGTTTTTCCATCAGATACTACTCATCCTATGTACTTAAATTGCAGGGTTGTCAGCTAAATACCCACTTCAATCTGGACCTGGCACTACCTCGCCTCTCCACAGCACCACGAAGCCATCCGAGTACTTACACTAGTCGATACTCACATGATACGGCTCCATAATGCCAACCGAGTACTCCAACTAGTCGCTTAAGGCTCGGGACCTACACAACTCATGTCGGGACTTGGAACCGAGGCTCGAGGCTCTGGGCTAAGCATATATGCTTCACCTTCAGTGAGAAAACTCATTCAAGACATTTACGAAGCTCTTCATAGCCTCTCAATAACCACAAGCACTCGGCAAAAAACTAGAAGACTTCGAAGGAAGTTGTTGTTCGGCTATGAAGCACTCGGGGGCTCGTGGGATCAGATTCCCAGGTACCCTCAAGGAACAAGTCCGAGTCCTAGTAGAACTACTCGTGTACTCCTACTAGGACTCCCACACTGTAACCGACTAGGAGACCTACCATGTAACCTTGTCCCTTGGCATATATAAAGGAGGGCAAGGGTCCCTAGATCGGCAGACGAGAGGAGACTATAGACAATACGATATACAATGCCCCGTATAGGACGTAGGGTATTACGCTACACTGGCGGCCCAAACGTGTCTAAATACTCACGTCTTGTGTCCTCACGTTAACATCAAGTTCCAGCCCTACGATCCCCACAAACTCTCTGCCCTAGGATTCCCCTAGGCAGGTATGCCGATGGTAAAACATCGACAACGACCCCGGTGCTAACCAGGGACGACACCACGTTTACTTTACGTGGTGACGACCCCGGTGCTAACCAGGGACGACACCACGTTTACTTTACGTGGTGCCAATGCACCAGGGTAAATAATTGTTTTGCCATTAACTATGCTCAAAATCATCAAATAATTCTGGAAAATTCTATAGGCCTCTTAAGCTGTGCACTACGGTGACCCTAGTGCTAGTTTCATCCCCTGCTAACTGTATAGGTAGAAGAATAATTAAGTTTAAAGCCAAAAGAAGAAAAAATGTTTCAACATAATAAAATCCCTAGTCAACAAAATCCTCAAGGAACATAGTTTGTCTTTAGGCAATCACCTCCATCCTTGGACAACTCTTTCAAGTCATAGAATTGCCCATCGATGTCTCCACAAATCTAGGTGCAAAAGTAAATATAACTTATAGAAATCAGACTGAATACAAATAAGCCTTTAATTAAATTATTCTTCTACCTCCAGCAATAAAATACTCATTTATATCACAGATTTGAAATTGATGAAATATACAATGAATCAAATATATGGAGTGGAATCAAATACAATTCTCTAATCCAGTGAGTTAAAATAAATAATAATATGCTTCACAATAGTCAAGTTATTCTAGGTTTTTTTAGATCGCTGTCACTCTGGGCTAAAGGTAACAACAACTTGTCATGTGGGTGTAAATTAGTCCAAGAACTTTCAAAATGCTCAATTTAGTACAATAACTTGACAGGTGGGTGCAAATTAGTCCAACAACCTATAAAATGCTCAAGTTGGTACGATAAGTTGACACGTGGGGTGTAAATTGGTCCAACAACTTATGAAATGCTAAATTTAGTGTAACGAACCGGATTCTCACCGACGAGAACCCGACTCCCTGTACCCTTGAGATAGTCCCAGGAATAGCAGCTATCTCGTACATAACTCATCTCAGTCGAATATCACATCCATACAACGACAAAAGATTCATTACATGACTTATATAAAAACATAGCGTCTGGTACAAGCCCTCTGGGCTAAATCGACAATAAGAAACATCTGCGCAGCGGTAGCTAGAACATCAGGGTCCTCTCCTCCACAGGCATCCTTGAGCGTAGCGCACACCCTTCAGTCGTACCACCCGTCCTGGTTGAACTCGTGGTCGGGGTCTTCACCTGAGAACCCAAAGTCTGTCCCCAAGGAAATGGGACAGGTCCACGTCACCAACCATAATATGATGCAAGCTTTAAAGTGGCCTATTCTAAGGATATAGAAATAATCAAGGTTTGAGCAAGGGTTTTTCTTATGCAAGCAGCAGCAATAACCCAATTTCATCTCACCACCAACTCCTTCCCTCATACGCACATCCACTCCCCATATCCAACCATCAGCCTCACATTTTCCCATCGGGCTCGTCCTGCCACGGCAGGTTCCCGCAAATCATTATCCACCAACACCTTTCTCTCTCTAGTCGACTCGGTGAGCTCCCTCCCCACCTTGTCTCAACAGCCTCAGCTGGACCAATCTCTCATAACCCGAATCAAAGGATGAGGTAAGAAAGCAGATTCCCATGCTAGCCGGGGCTTCTCAGAAATGGGTCGTCCGTAACCGTGGACACGGCTATACGTATAGTTTACACTCTGCAGAGGTGGCACTCCAGGAATCCATCCGGGATGCAAGGCTAGTCCGCAACCAACCTGAGACGCAGCCCACAGCAAAGACCCTAAACAGTAATGGCGCCAATCCTGTCTCCCTGGGCTCGGGAAACATCTGATCTAACATCTGCCCCAGGGTCGTGAAACCTTCCCACCGGGGCCAGTCGGGGGCCGTGGTAAATCAGGGAGATTACGCCGCAACGAATCCCCCCTACACATATCAAGCTCGATTCTCCTACAGTCTCAGCGCCGCACTAGAGTAGGTTTGCTGGAACCCTCCCCATACTGGGTAGATGGTGAGCACGGTATTTCCCAAGTCCTAAGTGGGGGCACGACTCGGTCCTTAATTTTCGGTAAAGCGAGTATCTGCATCACAAGCGATCCGCCGCAACGGTCCGCAATCGGCACCCATAACAGGTATTGCCGCCCAAACTCCTCAGGTACTCCACGAGTACCAATCCCAAGAAACCATGTACCCACAACAGGTACCCCATAGGGACTGCCCGAGTGCAGCCCCTCAGCACCTCGATCAACGATCGAGTTGTTATTACTCGCTTACACCGCCTAGCTGCACTACTCCTCCCAAACCACCCACAACTCATGCCAAGAGGATCAATCACAACCATCCCAACACATGCATAGCATAGCATCTTCATAAAGTGAGTAGTAGGTAGCAAGGTAACAGGATAATAACAAAGGCAGTGCAGGTTTATCATGCGAGTAAAGTAAAGCGCTAGCATACTAGTTGCATGTCTAATAGGTATTTCAGAGAATGGTCGGGCGTGAACTTGGGCAAAGGTCTTCGTCCTCGTCAAAGCAGTTGTCGTAGTGGTCCGGCTCCTCCTGACTCTCCGGAGCTCCTAGGGTCGCGGAAAATAAAATAAGACGCGACTACTAGCAAAGAAACACTAAAACAGCGATGAAAGAAGACTGAAATAACACCAAACTCTACACTAATGCGTAGATCATGATTTTAGAAAAATATAGAAACTGGTTTCATATTTTTCTGAGCTACGGTTGATTTATTATTAATTTTACAAGTTTAAATCATTTTCTGAAAATATTAAATAATTTCCGAAAAAAGAAAAACAGACAATAATTAGCCTGCTGACGTCAGCAGTGGGGTCCACCTAGGATGACGTCAGCAGTGGGCCCTGCTGACGTCAGCGTTGACCGTTCAACGGTCAACGGGGTCAACGGTCAACGGTCAGCGGGTCAACTCTGGTCAGCGGGTCCCATGCGTCAGTGACTCGCAGAGTATGACAGGTGGGTCCAATGCGTCAGCGCAGTTAAAAGAAAAAGAATAAACGTTGGCTGGGCTGGAATTGGGCCGAAAGTGACTGGGCCCGAAGAGTTTAGGGTGGTTAAACAGACTTAAACGCGAACATTAGGCCCACGAAGGGGTGGCTGCTGGTGCTGCTCTGGTGGACCAAGTCCACCGTGAACCGTGAGAGGGGTTCATGTGAGCTGGGTGCATGGGATCCAGGTGCGGCCGAACCGGGATTTTCTGTGGCTGGCTGTGTGGCATGCGGGTGTGGTCCACCGTGTGGCCACGCCACGGCGCGACGCAGTGCACGCGTGGCGCGCACTGGAGCGCGACCGGCGGCGAAGGCCGACGGCGAACTCGCCGGAAACGAGGTCGGCTCGGGTCTAGATCGGCCGGGACAGCTTCGCTAGGGTTCGGCGGTCACAGACGGGGTGAACAAGGGCTCGGATTGGGTTCGGTTGGGTTCTCCCGACGCGGACGGCGGCGATGCGACCATGGCGCCGACGAGCTTCGACGGCGACACGGGATTTGGGTTCAACAGCGCGCGGTTTGGCTGGGTTTCGCACGCACGCAGTCCTCAGCGACAGCTGGGACGCGACTAGGTGCTCATGCGCGGGCACGTGGTCATCCACGACCGCGCATGGCCTCGGCGTTCGCGCGCACGGCGAGCAGAGCTCGGCCGCGGCGGGCCTCGGCTGCGGGTTAAAGGCGACGGCGGTCTGCAGGTGCGACAGCGGCGACGGGTTCCTGCACAAGATGCCGGCCACGACTCGAAGGTCGGGCTCACAGTGGCTAGCAACGGCGGTGGCGGCGGAATCGCCGGAGACAGAGAAGAAAGGGGGAAGTCGACGGCGCTCACCTAGGGTCACGTAGACGATCGCTGCAGCTCGGGGAAGGGCTCGACGCGGTCCGGCGGTCCTCGTGCTCCTCCTCCCATCCCTTGTCCAGCTCGGGGTCGACGGCTCCACGAGCGGCGACGCTCCGGTTCTCGGCGGCGACGCGGGGACGGTGCTCCGGCTCCTCTCTTCTCCCTCTTCTCCTCCTCAGACCCTCCTCTGGCCCTCCTCCTCCCTCTCCTCTCACTAATTGGGGACAAGAAACCCCAAAGGGGCGGCGACGGATTGAACAGGGACGGGCTCCCGGCGGCGGGTTTTATAGGCGCTGGCGCTAGGGTTTCCTGGGCACGGACGGCGAGATTGGGTGGCTCGAGCGCTCGCGGACACGCGGCGCAATCTCGTCGGGCCGCACGGAGCTCGGGTGGTTGGGGTCACGGGCGGCGCGCTCGGGAGAGAGAGAGCGGCGTCGCGAGGAGGACGATGATGCGGGGAGAGAGACGACTGAGAGGCGAGGCCTGCCTGTCAGTGGAAGAAAGCGAGCGACGCGGAGCCGACGCGGCGGGGGAAAAGAGCTGGGCCGCGCTGGGCCGAATGGCCGTGCGGGCCACTCGGTCGGTTGGCTCGGGGAGAGAAGTTGGAGGGGGTTAGCCGGACTTTGGCTTCGAGAATTTGGCCCACGAGCAGGAATAGGATTTGACAATTAGTTTAGTCAATTAGGGTTGGAATTCAAATCTATAATTTGAATTCAAACCAACCAAAAATCCAAATAAATCTAAATAAATCCAAATCACACTATTTCATCCTTAGCACTTCAAATTGATTTTAGATTTTGAATTTAAATTGCCTAGGAATTTAGGAAGCAAATAGAAGGCACTCTTATATGTTTGTTTGCATGCACACAATTCCACCAAAAATTTTTAAATTCGAATTTTTGCACTCAACAAATCCTATAGGGAATTTTAGGGTTGTTACATTTAGTGTAATAACTTGACAAATAGGTGCATCTATAGTCCAATCTTTACAACGACGATGTATTAAGTACAGTAGATGGACATGTGAATATCGTTTGTCTATTATATTTACATAACTTATTTGTTCATCGGTCTAACTTCAGTAAATTCTAGAATAACAATATTAATTAGTATTATCGAAAGACTAAAGAAAGACTTTGAGATCTAAGATTTGTTTTCGACTTCTTCTTGTGGATTCAACAATTATGTAGAAAATAATTTTGTTTATGTCCTTTTAGCTACTTTCCATTACGAAACAAGTATTGGAGGTTTTAAAAATATTTATGCCAGGCTACTATATTGGTTTCCATTTTAAGCTGAAAATGCATATAATCAAATATGTAGAAAACAATAAGGATGGACTTATCGATATTCAATATGAAAAATTAATATTCTTAATCAAAATTAAATCACTATATAAAAAATAATGAATTTGAAGACACAACGTTACTTCCCTATGCATTGAAAATTCTTATCTTAACCAAATGCATTGCCATCACCATGCGAACATCAATAACTAATTAATGCGTGAACATACTATGTTTTACAGCCCCACGTTAGAAAATACGTTTCGATTGTCACGTTTGGACTATATGTCGGTGTCCGGATCGGCTGCCCAACACTAACTAGAACGAATGCGCTGCGCCCACTCTCTCGATGGTTGTGCAAAGGATAACACAATGACACGGGGATTATCCTGGTTCCGGCAACGGGGTCGTACGTCTAGCAAGAGGGGTGCATGCACTGTATTACTTTGCACCGGGGTGCCTGTAGTAGGGGTTCACAAGCAAGGTGTGACAGGAGATGAACCCCACCCCCCCAAGTCCCAAGTGTATCGGACGGTGGTGTTGTTAAAGCTTGGATTGCTTCTCTATCGTCTCTCGCTTATCGCTCCTGCCGGCCCTTGGCCGGGGCTCTACCTCCCCTTTTATAGTTCAAGGAGGGGCAGAGATACACATGTCGCACAGTTAAATCTACTGTTATTGGGCACTGGAGAGTATGGCGCTGGGCTGGGCAATCGTCCTGCGGATCCTTTTACCCGGCGCAAATCGCTGAGCCTCTGCCAGCTTCAGTGCGCGGCGTGGCGGTTTCTGTAGGAAGTGCGTACCCCTATGCTTGTCCCGGAGCGTCTTCGAGGGGTCGCGCTGACCGGCGTCCATGCCCAGTTGCCATCCATACATTCATTCGAGGGTTCTCCCATATCCCGTTGAGGGCTTCGCCAAGGGATCAGCACGGGAGTAGGCAGTACAGGAGCGCCGGAGTTGGAGGCACATGGTTGCACAGAGCCTCGCAGACCGGCACAGCGTCGGGGATGGCCTTACAGTGACCGGAGTTGGCGGATGCGACTCGAGTCACATCGCCTGTGCGGGATGGCTTGCGATCATCTTTTTGGCTTTGGCGTCCCGTGGCAGCGTTGAGCATTGAATGCGCCTGCTAGCGGAACAGACAGACGTTCCTGTGCGGCAGGTCGAGGGAAAGCCTCGAGCGAGGCGGAGTTTCTGGAGCAGAGGGTCATGCGGGGTTCGACCGCGGGGGCCTCGATCGAGGCGGAGCTTGCTTCCCGGTTGGGGAGGGTCGGGACCCTCGATCGAGACGGAGTTGCAGCGTGCGCGTTGGGACCCTTTCGGGGGTCGAACGGGCCGCCGGATGATGACGGGACGTGGTTTTCACGTGTTTGGGCCCCTTTCTGGTTCGTAGGGATGTTGGTTGTGGCCTGTTTGCGTTTTTCTGGGGTGTTATCCCTAATGTTAGGGGACCCCTCATGATCGTCCCCAACACTATAGATACACCAATTTACCAAGTTATTGCACTAAAATAAGCATTTTACAAGTTATTAAACCAATTTGCTCCCACCTATCAAGTTATTGCACTAAAATGAGTATTTTGCAAGTTGTTGGACCAATTTACACCCACCCACCAAATTGTTGTATGGTGAGTGTAATTTACTCTAAAAAAAGGTAGACAAGTTTAGCTTTCAGTTGTTTTTTTATAGAACAGGAGGGGCAAGCTATATATTAAAACAAAGAAGAGTTTATGTACACGGCAAATAAAGAAGAGTTTATGTACACTAAAAGCAGGGAAGTAAATTTGTTTTGCTCTATGGATAACCATGGCAATTTCTCGCTGAAAGGAGGCCTGACAGTTATGAACTGTAGGTTCTTTAGCTTTCAGTTGTTTCATTGGAATTCTGCCTTGCCTGCTAAAAGCAATTCAAACATAGTGAACCAACAGCACCACAACTTCGTACAATCTTTCTAGAGCAATTTAGGTCCATTCAGTTTTTTTTTCTCATCTGATGGCCATGCAAATGTGGTATAGTTGCGTGTTCCCTTTCTTATAAAGATGAACAATATTCCTATTTTTGAGTTTCCCTTTTCAATATTATAAAAAAGGGGTGTTGCTTGACAAGGGACACATAAACTTTATGTCCTAGCACAATAAATATTTTAGCAAAATCGAAAACATAGCAGTAAAAAATAAAGGTAGCAACAAACAAATAAAGGAATAGCAAGTAGGGCCTGGTAACATACGCCATTAATCCAGCATTGTAGCTGTAGTGGCAAACTTTTGACTTTATTGACGTACCTTGCTCTTGTCTAGCCATCCAAGTCCCCTAGAAAGCAGACCCATTCACCTGATTGGTGCATCTTGATTTGGTTCTTGATTCGTCTTCCCCGGAATATGGTCAGCACGTGATGAACTACAGAAATGCCAAGTAAATGAAGTATTGACGTATTTGTATTTAAAATAAATTTGTTATGAATATCATGCAATCCACACGTGCCACACCGTGTAAGAAACGCTGGATTGATCCGCCGGTACAGCCCGCAACTAATTCCCGGTGGGTCGAAGCTGGAGGATTATGCAGCTTTAAGCTCCGGTTCTCACAGACGATACGCAGCCACGCAGTAGCCGTGCACACGTTCATCATATGGAAATTACCCAACAGAATAGTGCAAACACACCATCTCACGATGATCCCGGAATAGTGTCAAATGGTGTGCGGAGAATTCTCCCTGCAACCCTGGGCCCATCGTGTGCTTCTTCCTTCCAACACAAAGCTATTCGATCTTATAGGATAGTATGTATAGTAGAAGCCTATGCCTCCTCAATCTCTCTTCTTTTCACAAACTACTAGCATCTTTAATACAAGTTCAGGTCGGCATTTTTGCATGCCGTAGCTTACCTAAAAAAAGAAGTTCTCCCTGCCGCCCGGGACCAAATCGAGAGGAACAGATTATTATTCAGTTATTCGGTGCCTGAGGAATTCAAGATCGATTCCTTGCAATGCAGACCAGCACTACAATGATCCGACTGGCATCAGAACTTTGAGGAGGGGAAAAAAGAAGAGACAGAATGCCAATTGATCCGTGACTCATCATGCCTACCTGGACGCCACTACGGCAACTGCAGATGTTTGCCACTTATACACGACCTCTCTAAGTAGCTAGCTTTTGGTGCGTCGATTGATCGAGACGAACTTCTCGTAACGCACCACAGGATTGCACGAAGAAGCAATCCAGCGATCCGGTTAGGTGGGATGGGAATGGGATGCGTGCGCACGTAGCAGGCTTCTGAACGGCCAGCGCTTCGCTGTTCCTGCAATGGAGCAAGTGAGTGGAAACAATCTTCGATCTGCGCCGCATGCATGAAGTCGAGGTCAAATCATATATATTCTGGTCCGCACGCCGCTGACAGAGATTTACAGAGTGGTAAGAGCGATTGGTGACCACAAGTTAATTAGGGGCGATTGTTTATCAGTAGAGGTGAAAGCAATTGGCTAAGTGGATTCTCCATTGAATCCTTAGGTGCCATAGATTAATAACAGTAGGATATATATATATATATATATATATATATATATATATATATAGGTAGCTTAACGGGACTCAAACTTTAGGCAAATGGTACGTCCATCCTTCGAGCACTTGATGAGCAATCGAGCATAAAGCATTTGCTTTACCCCGGGCTAGTGTTTTGGCTTTGCCAAATTTGCTTTTAACACATTTTTCTTTTCTAAAAGAAGAGTCAAACTTTTAATATCAGTAGACAGCCGTAGGATGCTTGAATCCACTTCCACTATGCTTTCAGCCGCTGCAGCTCGCGTGTAGCAACATATTGATGCTGGAAAGAGACAATAGTAGAGCACTCATATCATTGGGTAAGCGAACCACACAGGCGATCGAGCACTAGTATCAGGCCTTAAAGAGTGACCACAACTCCACCACCAGACACCTGAACAAAAATGTTCAGCTGAACCTGCATTCCTTGGCTCTGAACAAAGCCACATAGCGCAGCAGCAAGCCTGGAAGCTGGAACCGATTGTTCAGTGTCATCATGCAGCGATCGAGAACTAAAAATCTTGGCCTAAACAATACTTTCCTTTTAATTTATTTTTAATATATTAAGCATTAGGGGGTAACCCCTCCTGTTTCCTCAAAAAAAAAACTGAGCTGAGGACGGCAGCACCATCAATCAGATATGATCCTGTCTATTCTGGGGACCAGGCTCATTGTTATATTTGCTAATCTCCCCCGCACTACAAACACTGACCAAAACCGAAAGCATCTGCACCTGCACACTGCTGCTAGTGCAAGTCTAGCAGGAGCACTCCAATTCAGCTTTTGTACGACGCCTAATCATCTCTTATTAGCCCCCACCCCATTCCTGCATATCTATCCTTCCCAGTATTAGCATTTGCCCGGCTAGCTCATCCGAGTCGACACCGACACCCGCGATAAGTTTCCATTTCTTCTTCAGGAAGCCGAGAAAGGAGAAGCGCGACACACGGTGAAATTCCGTGTGCTCCCTGCCGTTGTCTGTTGCTCTTTCAGGTAGCTATCACACTCACGGTGACAGCACCATGCAGCATCAGGTATTCAGGTAGTGGGTGGAATCAAGTGCTTCACCACCCCACGGCTTGGCACCACTGTCCACAAGCCAGACGCCTATATAAACCAGAGGAGGCTGCTCTTACCACAGCCGATTCAGCTTATTTACTCTACTGAGAAAAAAAAACTAGCTCTTGTCACACTTGGGTTGGGAGGCAGAAATGGCTCTTGAGATCACTGAGACGGGAGGGATGTGGCACCGGTACATGCCGCACGTCCAGATGACCCTGGCGCAGCTGTGCTACACGCTCATGTACTTCATCACCGAGGCTGCCTTCAACCGGGGGCTCAACCCCTACATCTACGTCACCTACCGGCATCTGCTCGTGGCCGTCCTCATCTGGCCTTTCGCCTACTACCATGAGAGGTAACCTCGATGAGCTAGCTATCTTCAGCTAGGATGTATGGAGAGTGAACAAATTAGTATATGTTCTGAGTTCTGAACCTTTGTGCTTGTGCTTGTGTCCCTCGATCTGCTGCCCTTTTCTTGCAGGGGGTTGAGGCCCAAAATGACACTCAAGCTGTTCATGGAGATATTCGTGCTGTCGCTTCTCGGGTAAGAACGAGACCACTAAGAAGATTAGATAGCTGAACCTGTTTTATCTTTTTCCGGAAGAGAGAACAGAAACGGAAACAGAAAATCTTGCACGAAAGTGCCAACGTGAGTGAGGGACAAAGAAATTTTGACACATCACGCAATTGGTCATGCAGGGTGAGCTTAACTCTGAACATGTACTTCGCGAGCCTGAAGTACACGTCCCCAACGTTCGTCACTTCCATGGTGAATACCATCGCCTCGATGACGTTCGTCATCGCCATCATCCTCAGGTAAGCTAGGTTACACGCCATCGTCCTGGACAGCTTAATTCCGAGCACCTGAAGATTGTCAGATTCAATCTTTCAGTCACAACACTCCACTACTGACGTTGTCCATTTTGATCTCAGGATGGAGATTGTGGACGTCAAGAGTCTTCGAGGGCTCGCCAAGATCGCAGGGACCGTGGTGTCTTTCGCCGGAGTCACCACCATGACCCTGTACAAGGGAGCGGTGATCAGGTGCCTCTGGAAGTCGCCTATCCACATACACGGCAGCGGCGGCGGCGGTGGCCCGCATGAGAGTTGGGTGAAGGGATCAGTCCTCGCCGTGGCCAGCTGCATCTGCTGGTCCATCTGGTACATCATGCAGGTGCTTTATTAACCTCCCAGAGTCACACACAAAACAATCACCAAATCACCCACACCATCAATGTCTTGTTTCGGAGAATTAATTGAGATAGATGTAATTGGGAAAGCTAATGGCTTCGTTATGCGTCTGATTTTGGCCCGTGATGGCACGGCAGGCGTCATCTCTGAAGAGGTACCCGGCCCAGCTCTCGCTGACGGCATGGATGTGCACGGTTGGGGGAATACAGTCGACTGTCTTCACGGTGTTGATGCAGCACAAGCCGGAAGACTGGCTCATCGGCTTCGGCCTCAAGTTCTGGTGCATCGTGTACTCGGTCGGTAACTTAACTCCAACACAAACTAAAATGGGCTCCCATTTCGCTGACGATATAGTTGCTACGGTTCATGAACCTGTAACATCCATGTGTGTCCTATATATATTCAGGGACTCGCCTGCAACGGCTTCACGGTGTTCGTCCAGCTGTGGTGCACCGAGAAGAAAGGCCCCGTCTTTGTCACCATGTTCAACCCCCTCTCGACGATCATGGTGGCTATCCTGGCCTACTTCATCTTCGGCGAGAACCTATACGTCGGAAGGTATACAGAAAACACACACACATATTGTTAAGTGTTATGTTCCTCTGATCCTCAAGTTTAGTGTCATTGTGTTCTCTACGATGACTGGAGTGCAGCTGGAACAGGAGGCTTCTGCATACTAAGACCCATGCCCCCCGACCCACGACTGCCGCCGCCGTCGCCGGCGGCCGCCCTCCTCCACTCTACCGGGGCATCCCAGTTTGCCCCGATCCGCATCCTCCGCCGTGCGACACAGCCACCACCCCCACCTTCCACCCATGGCCGTTCCGACTGGGAGTACTTCTTCTGCGAGTCCCCGCCTCCATCACCGCGCCATGGTCGACCTCCGTCTGCCAGCATCGACCTCTTGCCGGAGACACCGGATCCGCTCACCAGTACTACGGATCCACCCTCTACTGCCATGGATCCGGTCTCTGGCAAAGAGTCAACGCTCCGCGGCAGCCGTCCTCACCCCCACGCCCTTCGCGGCCTCCGCGGCCCGGCGACAACCACCGCGGTTCCTCGCGGGGGAACCGCATTTACCCCCGTGATGAGACAAGGCCGCGGCGCTTTCACTCCGGCGAGGTGACAGGGCCGCGGCGCATTAACTCCGGCGAGCCAAGGACACGCAAGGTCTTGATTCCGCGTCATACTGTGCAGCGGGATGTGGAGCTGGGATGGACGCCAGCCAGGCGCCGCAGGAGGCCCTCCCCTCGCCGGGCGCCGTCCGCGTCTGCGCTTCGTACTGATAGATATGACCGGCGCGACAACAGCAATTCATGGCGGCCACGCCGCGGTGAAAATTCAAGACGGCCACACAACCCTGGTTCTGACTCATTCATCCAAGCAACAGCCGGTCGCTGCTTCATTTGCTTGGCTCGGGACCATCGGGCCACCTCCTGCCGGGACCCCGTCAAGTGCCTCCGCTGCTTCCGCTCGGGGCACCGTGAGCGCTCCTGCAGAGCCAACCGGCGTCGAGCCCCAACGGCTAGGCGTCCGCCACCGCCCTCACCACCCCCGCCTCCACCACCCCCACCTCCACCTCCACCTCCTCCACCACCCCTACCGCCCCCTCCGTCGCCACCGGCCCTGATGGCGATTGGGGACCCCGACACCCGCCCGGAGGAGGAAACTGTGTACGTGCCCAACTCCTTCGACCTCACGCGCGACGCGCACGACTGGGAGGGCACGGCGCTTGTCCCCTGGGCCATCCACCTCCCGCGCGGCGCCGACGCCAGCGAGATCGAGGACCTCCTCCTGGAACGCCTGCAGCTCCAGCGTGGAGACGTCGCCGTCACCGTCCACCAGCCGGAGCCGTTCCTCGTCCGGTTCATCGACAACGCCAAGTGTGCTCGCGCCCGCGAGCGTGGAAGATTCCAAGGCCATGGCGCAGCCTGACGCACGCATTGGGAACGCGCGTCTTCTACCGGGTCCACCTCTACCTGGATGGCGTTCCTGACCACGCGTGGACGCCGGAGATCGTCGAGCGGGTCATCGGCCACCGCTGCGCGCTTGAAAGCATCCGGACGGATCTTGTTCAGCCCACCGACACCAGGCATATTGACCTCTGGGCCTGGACGGCGGATCCCAGCAGGATCCCCAAGCGTGTCTGGCTCACCTTCACCCACGGCGCGGGCGACAGCTCCACCTGCACCGTCACTGCAAGGAAACCGGCTCCTTGGCAGCAGGGCGTGAGGTACCCGGTCCTCCTTCACCTGGCCGTCCTGGAGGACTACACGGCGGCGGCCTCCGACCTTGAGGGGGCGCTCAACGATCCCAGGTTTGCGCCGATTCGCCGGCCCTTCGTCTGGCGTTACGGCGTTCCGGACGGTGCTCCAGCTTCGGCACGCTCTACGTTCCCCGCTCGGCTCCCTCTTCCGCCGAGGGAGTCGCCTGGAGACGACGACCACGGGCGGGATGGCGCTTACGGGTGCCGCCTTGCCTCGCGGTCTGATTGCCGTGAGCATGACCACGTCCGCGACGACGGCGGACGCACCGACCGTAGGACTGGCGGCCGGGACCGCGACGCGCGCCGTGGGGGACCCAACGACAAGCGACGTGGCCGCTATGGCGGCTCCTGCAATGACAAGTCATTCCAGTGGCCACGCCGGCATGGGGACGACGATGACGGCGGCGATGACTACGAGCACCCGGGTCGAGGTAGGGGCCCGCTCAACAAGGTCTATGACCGGCACGGCCACGACGTCGTCCGGCGGGAGCGCTCCCGCTCCCCACGGCGCTGGGAGAGCGAGTTCAGGAGTGCTCAGCAGAAGATGCAAGAACCACGCGCTGACCGTGCCACGCCGCTGCAGGGAGAGCTTCAGCTCTCACGGACCTCGCTCCCTGACATCGGCGACCTCCAGAGCATGACGACGCAGCAGCTGCAGGCTCATTTCCGTGTCCAGGCGCTGGGACTCAAGTTCAAGCTACACGTA
This sequence comes from Echinochloa phyllopogon, assembly GCA_033239725.1. Lineage (NCBI taxonomy): Eukaryota > Viridiplantae > Streptophyta > Magnoliopsida > Poales > Poaceae > Echinochloa > Echinochloa phyllopogon. The sequence continues at coordinate 4,848,414 of BTCW01000016.1, read as the reverse complement.
TTGGCATCACAGCAGGTTTGCCCAAATGTTGACGCACTCACGTCTCCACTACACTCTGGACAGCAGGAGCTGGGAGAAAGCTGGACTCTCAGTGCACAGGACTTCGTCGACAAAGCGTGCACCCTGGCGGACTCCTTCGGTCTGGCTGTTCCCCAACGCTCTGTGGGGAATCAAGCCTGGTCCGTCCACGCCGCTGTAAAGGAGCCGCTCGTGCCTCTCCGCCGGGCTTTTGCCAGTCTGCACGCAGCGCTCGGCACGGCTGGACAGGCGCAGGGCAAAACTCCAGAAGCGCCTTCTGTTCAAGATGTGGAGCGCGCCCTCAACACGATGCAGCTCCAGGTGCACCAGGCCGAGCAGCAGTGCGCCACTGAGGCCGATGCGATGCTGCCGGCGCAGGGTGAACGGCAGGCGCCCACGACCCCGCTGCAGGCTCTGCGCGACGACATCGACGACCTCTTCACCAAGCCGCCCTCGCCAATCCTGCAGCAACAACCACAGCGTCGTCAGCGAGCTGCTCGCACCTTCGACATGACCAAGGTTCGTCGGAGCGCGCGCCTCGCCAAGAAACCGGCGATCCCTGCTCTGGAGCGCGCACAACGCGTCCTGTGGCACAAGTTGGGAGTCTCGGAAGAGGAACTCCGGACCATCGAGGAGATCCTGCAGGACTTCGTCAGCACCCACCAGACGCCGCTGCCGGAGCACATCATTGCTGCGACGACGGCGCTCTTCGGCCTCGACGACGACGACGCGGAGATGCTGAACGACGCCCTTCTGAAGCACGCCGGACAGTACATCGACGATGTCCACATCGAGCTTCACGAATCCTGCGAATGATGCATGCACTCTACTGCTACATGGGCTACGTGAGCCACCGAGCTACTACTGCATTTTATCTGTTCCAGAGTACGGCACTTTGCATCGCCTGCATGCCCGATCTACCCGTCCTGCTGGCTGCGACCTTCGGATGGGCACGATGGCACTCACTACCTATTCGCAACTTTGACTCCGCCCTGCTAGCTGCGACCTTCGGGCACATTGTATGGTACATCGTCTCGGCCCTGCTGGCTTCGACCTTCGGGCTACGGTCCCCTGCGCCTCCACGACCCCTTTATGAATACGGGTGACTTCAACCTTATAAGCTGGAACGTCCGAGGTCTAAACTCGGCTGCACGATGTTTGGTTGTCCATGAAACGCTGAAATCCACCAAATGTCACATCGTGTGCCTCCAAGAGACAAAGCTAAATAACATCGATGCATCTCTGGCCTCCTTCTTAGGAGGTTATCGGCTGAATAATTTCGCCTTCAAGCCAGCGCAAGGTACTCGAGGCGGCATCATCGTCCTCTGGGATAGCGACTACATCGATCTTCAGAACATTGATGTCGCATGTTTCTCCATTTCGGCATCAGTAACTCTCAAACAATGCGGCTCGGCCTTCAGGCTGACAACAGTTTACGGTCCATCAAGACGAGAACAAAAACAGACATTCCTAAACCACCTGCGTAGTCTACGAGCAAATGACAGCTCCAAGTGGCTAATAGTAGGGGACTTTAACCTCATCTACAAAGCAAAAGACAAAAACAATCGTCGTCTCAATTTACAACACATGCGCCGCTTCCGTTCAGCACTAGCTTTTTGCGAACTGCGAGAGATACACCTCCAAAATCGCAAGTTCACATGGAGCAACGAGAGACGCCAGCCGACCCTCACCCGAATTGATCGCTTATTCTGCAATGCAGCTTGGGACATCACCTATGATGAGCACACCCTGCATGCTCTGTCATCATCGCACTCCGACCATTGTCCCCTGATCCTTGCCCGTCTATCGGGACCACGGAGGCCGCGCCCCTTCAAATTCGAAAACTTCTGGACACAACTGCCCCGCTTTCAAACAACAGTGCAAGAAGCATGGAGCCTCCCCACGCACCACACTGAACCTTTCCACCGGTTGGGGCACAAGCTTCACTGCACGGCCAAAGCCTTGAGAAAATGGAGTGCCTCACTAATTTCTGACGCGAAGCTCAAATTCCACATGGCACAAGTGGTTATCCAGCTTCTCGACAAAGCCCAGGATTTTCGCCCCTTAACTGATGCGGAATTTAACATCAGGACAAAACTCAAAAAGCGACTCCTAGGCTGGGCGGTCATTGAGAGGGCACGTAAGCGCCAGTCCTCACGCATCAAAAACCTACGAGAGGGGGACGCTAACACCAAATTTTTCCATCTCACAGCTAATGCACGCCAGAGAAAAAATTTCATTCAACGCTTACAAACTCCTAGCGGATGGGCTTTGTCCCACCAGGATAAAAGTGAAATTGTACAGCACCATTTTGAGACTACTATGAGTGCCCCGTGTCAGCGCACGCGCGACATCAACTGGGACACTATTGAGCTGCCTAGTATTGACCTCTCACAGCTGGACAAACCGTTCGAAGAGAAGGAGATCGAGTACGCCATATCTCAGTTACCCTCAGATCGTGCACCAGGTCCCGACGGATACACTGGCACATTCTTCAAGAAATGCTGGTCTATAATAAAAGGCGATGTCATGGCGGCGATCAACTCATTTCACAATTTGCGATGCGGCGACCTTAACCTGCTCAACAAGGCGAATATTATCTTAGTCCCGAAGAAGGACGGGGCCGAGTGTGTCACTGACTTCCGCCCTATCAGCCTCATTCATGCGATCACCAAGATAATTGCTAAAGCGCTAGCACTACGACTTACCCCGCACATGCAGGCACTCATCTCGCCGTGCCAAAGCGCTTTCATAAAAGGCAGGAACATACACGACAATTACCTCTACGTACGCAACACCGCCCGTCGCTTCCACAGTAGCAAGACACCGGTCTTATTGCTGAAACCGGATATCTCCAAAGCGTTCGACTCCGTCCGGTGGGACTATCTGATCTCCCTAATGCAACATAGGGGCTTCCCGCCACGCTGGTGTAATTGGATTGCCGCTCTCCTCTCCACCTCAACCTCGCGGGTGCTACTTAATGGCACCCCGCTGCAGCCGATCCAACATGGAAGGGGACTCAGACAAGGAGACCCGCTCTCTTCACTACTCTTCGTTCTAGCCATTAACCCGCTGCAGCAACTCATTGAACAAGCGACTAATAAACGACTCCTCTCCAAACTTGGAAGTAAGGCGGCAAGATTTAGGGCCTCCCTCTACGCAGATGATGCTGCAATACTCCTTAAGCCGACTCGTAAAGACATCACGAACATGGCTCGACTCCTTCAAAATTTTGGGGAAGCCACATGACTCTGCACGAATCTCCAAAAGACGCAGATGGTCTCGATCAGATGTAACAACATTGACCTTGATGACTTGCTGCGTGATCTACCGGTAACAAGGACCAACTTCCCAATGCGCTACCTAGGCCTCCCGCTCTCCGTTACGAGGCTAAAAAAAGTGGACTTCCAGCCTCTTATGGACAAGGTGATAGGAAAGCTCTCAGCATGGACAGGACGCAACCTTACACAGGCTGGAAGAGTCTGCCTGACAAAGTCAGTCTTGTCCTCCCAACCTGTCTACTTCCTTACGGCGCTTAGGCCACGGAAGGATTTGATTGAAGACCTCGACAAGCTACGGAGGCGTTTCCTATGGGCGGGCGACAAGCTACTGACAGGTGGAAAGTGCAAGGTCAACTGGACCCGCAGCTGCCTGCTGAAAGAATGCGGGGGCCTGGGCATACCAAACTTGGACAAATTCGCAAGAGCGCTACGGCTCCGATGGCTGTGGCACCAATGGGTCTCTACCGACAAACCATGGGTAGGGACAGAAATGCCATGCGATGACGACGATAAACTACTATTCGCAGCATGCACCACAATTGCCCTGGGTGACGGGAAGAGGTGCACATTCTGGGATTCTGCTTGGATGCAAGGATGCAGGCCTAGAGATATTGCGCCAATGTTGTTTGAGATTTCGCGGAAAAAGAAGAGATCAGTTCATGATGCCTTAAGCAACGACAATTGGATTCGTGACCTCGACACCAGTGGACGCATATCCAACGACCTCCTATCGGCTTTTGTAAGTTTCTGGGCTTTGAAACAGACGGTACAGCTGCAACCGGATCAGGAGGACAGGATCACTTGGAAGCTCACGAAATCAGGAATTTACTCCGCCGCCTCCGCCTACAGGGCTCAGTTTCTCGGCTGCACTACGACCCCATCGATTAGCTCCATTTGGAAATCCTGGGCGCCTCCCAAATGCAAGTTCTTCGCGTGGCTCATCACCCAAAATCGTGTGTGGACGGCTGATAGGCTCTCTGCGCGAGAATGGCCGCACAACACTTTTTGCCCCCTCTATCGATGAGTAGCTGAATCGGCACACCACCTCTTAGCGGATTGCCGATACACGAAGAGAATTTGGGAGCTAACTGCAGCCTGGACGGATCAGCCTGGCCTGCGTCCAACTGACTGGACACCCACCTGTGATGCCCTACAATGGTGGACGATGATCACCACGTTGCAGGACTCCCCGAGAAGAGCCTTGAGAAGCCTCGCTTTGCTAGTCATTTGGGAGATTTGGAAAGAGTGAAACGCACGAATATTCGATAGACGAGAGTCGTCCACGACTACGCTTGCGGCAAAAATTAAGAATGAGGCATCCGCCTGGATCATCGCCGGGGCAAAAGAGCTAGCGCTCCTTATTTCGCGTGTGTAGCGCGTTTTGTTTTCCCTTGCTGCCCTCGGCAGCTTGCTTTGTACACCCTTCTATATCAATGAAATAGGCACAATCTCGTGCCCGTTCGTTCAAAAAAACGATGACTGGATTCCGATGTCTTTTTGTTGATGTGCAGCATAATCGGAGGAGTAGTTGTGATCTTGGGCCTGTACATGTTGCTGTGGGGCAAGGAGAAGGACCAAGAGCAGGGCGCGAGCAAAGAGCAGGAGCTTGAGCTGGACTGTGAGAAGCAGGCGAGGAAGGTGAGCGACGCGTACGCGGTGGAGAACGGAACCGAAGCAGCGCCCAGGACGATGAAGTGACCAGCAGATGGCTTAGTAGGCAGAGTGCCGCACTCCTGTACGTTCCGATCCATGTACAAAATTTCACGGATTCTCATCTCAAATATGAAACGCGGAGACAGATTTGTGTGTGAGAAACGCATCTATCACATGGATCATTCCATGGGTATACCAAATTCAGTGATCTGTTATCCTGACGTCTGGGTATACTGGTTCTAGCAGCCGTAACGCAGTGATTTGCACCTTTTGCCGAGGCCAACACTGAAAAATAGACAGCCACCACTACCAGAATGATCGACATCTGCACCGGGTGGGAAAGCCCTTTAGCACCGGGTTAAAGGGGCTAAAGGGGTACCCCTTTAGCACCGGGTGCAGCCACGACCCGGTGCTAAAGGGCCTGCCCCGGTGCTAAAGCGCCGTTAGCAGGGCCTTTAGCACCGGGTCGTGGCTGCACCCGGTGCTAAAGGGCCTGCCTTTAGCACCGGTTGCTGTCTGCAACCGGTGCTAAAGGCCCCGGATTTCTTTTTTTTTGCTTTTTTCAGTAGCCATGCGTGCACGTCTATATACGTATATATTCTAATACGTGTATTCTAATGCGTATTCGGCCGACTCTATATTCATACTAGCTGACATTTCATCAAAATAGAAGACATATATATTACAAAAGTAGATATTCATGCATGTCAACTCGAGTTTATTTAAACTGTATTTTCTACTTAATTAAGATTGACGACTAGCTTGTTGGACTGTTCGGCACGTCCTCCAGTACTGGCGAGTAGTATTCTCCTCGGGGATTGACGACCTCGTCCCAGATCCATCCGACGAGCTGTTCTGCAATTGCGTCAATTCTTTCTAGCTCTAGGGACTCTTCCTTCAGGTTGAACATCTGTAATTTACAAATAATTGAAAGATATTTAATCCGCCGAGTTGGAGACAATAATTGTGCACTTAATAATAATGGAAATGTTGTTTATTATTACGTACCATAATATCCTGTTGTGTAAGCTTTTTATGTCCCCAATTCCACATGAAATCGCAAACATAGTATGCACATAAATTATTTCCTGGCCCCTGTTTGGCACGCTGTCGACCAAAAGAAATTAAGTAAAATTCATATAATATATTAGCCGAGGCCTACATGTACAAATTACTTGCTTACCGGAAAGCCAATGTTCCATTTTAGTGTTTCATGTTGAATTCCCGGGTGTTCTTGACGAAATTGAATCCAGGCCCTGCGAACAAAAAAATTGAGTTAAGTCATTGCGAGTGTAAGGGGTGAATTAAGTAGGGGAAAATATACATCACCTTGTCATCATGTCCATGATGTTCTGTAGTTTTTCTTTTGGAGTGTGCAACGAATCAAAGACGTTCACGACACCCCGGTCAGGACACAATATTATTAGGATGTAACACCCTAAAAATGCCTATTTTAAAAATTTAGTAATTAAATTGTTTTTATTTAATTCTATGCTCATATTTATCTAAGGAAAATAAATTATTTATGAGAAATAAAATTAAATATAAGGTTAGAAATATTTTTGTTGCATTCATGCTGTCTGCATTGAGTTTTGTTTGTGTGTGGTTCAATTAGAATTTAAATTCTGTTTAAATTCGAATTTGAATCGCTTAGTTTGGAGCTTTAGAAAAAGTTTCTGCGGCCCGAGTCCGTTTTTCCTCCCTGAACTATTTTCTTTCGGCCACACTTGCTCCCTCTTCTTTTCTCTTCGCAGCGGCCCAGCCCCCCTGCCCAGCTTTCGGCCCAGTCTGGCGGCCTGCTTCGCCCCGCCGGCCTGCCCCTCTCTCACTGCCGCGCCAGCCCGCCTCCCCTCGCTCGCGGCCCACCTCGCGGCCCAGCAGCCGCCTGTCGCGCAGCCCAGCCAGCCGGCCCGCCGCAACGCCCCGCCCCCCTCTGCCGCTGACCGCGGGGACCCACGGGTCAGTCCCGTCCTCTACCTCTCGCCCGAGTCCCTCCCGGACACGGCGCCGGAGTCCCGACCGGCCACGGCACGGACGCCAAGGAGCCTGGACTCTCCTCGGGCGCCTTCAAATACCCGCCGCCCCGTCTCCCGAACTCCCTCAAACCCTAGCCATCCCGCACGCGTTCCCCGCTCGGCCGCCGCCCTAACCGCCGCCGCCGAGATCTGCGCCGCCGCGGACCCGTCGACTCGCCGCCGCTCGGGTCGAATTGACCGCCGGGGAAGTTTTCCCAGCAGGTAAGCTCGCCCCCAAGCCCGGTCTAGCCCCGTTTCGCGCGCCGTAGCCCCGTCGCCGTCACCACCCGAGCGCCGCCGCCGCCATAGCCATCGTGAGCTCGCTCCGTCGCTCTCCGCTCGTCCACAACCCCGCTGCCGCACTCGCCGCGTCACCCCGCACCCGTAGCACCCAACCGCGTTCAAAACCGAGCATTCTAGCTTGTTTTTGCGCAACGCCGGCGAAGCGCCGCCGCTCGCCGCCGGTGAACCCCTCCCCTGGATCTATTTCTAGCCGCTCGATTCGAAACCTGCGGCTCAGATCGAGTCAACGAGCCGAGTCAAACCAGCTTATACCGGTCAACCTTGGCGTTTTGCAAAGGAGCCCCTACCCTTTTTCAAAATTAACCCGCAGTCCAAATCTATTCAAAAATAATTACAATTAAGTCCTGATTTTTGCAGAAAACTCCCTGTCTTATTTAAAACTAGCACCCGAGGTCCTGTTTTGGTTAAATTGCAAATAAACCCTCCTATTTTTATATAAAATTATGTTTTAGCCCCTGAGTTTTTGCAAATAAGCCCCTGAAACTTTTAAAACTTTGCCAACAAGCCCCTGAACCTTAGAAAAGCCATATCTTCTCCGTTTTAGCTCCGATTTGAGTGATTTTCGCGGTCACGTGTTCGTATCGAAGCGTAGATTAGTTTCTAAGCCTTCTTTTGATCTGTTTTTATTGTTTGCTGTACTGTTCTAATAGATTAATATTGTTTGCATGTACTGACTTGTATGGATGCTTGTGTGTTGATGTATGAGTCCAGTCGGTGAGCCGTACGCGTTTGAGTTCGAGGGTTACGAGGAGCAGGACCAACGGCAGCAGCAGGAGCAGCAGCAACAATTGGACGAAGGCAAGTACAGCACGGACAATCCTTGCTACCTAACACACCTTTACACTAATTACTGCATATGCATGTGTCTAAATTGTTCCTATTAAGGTTATTCCTAGCTTTGTTTATCCTATACCTTGAGTACCCTGGGTTATTGCATTTGGGTAGAATTTTGCTAGGCGCAGCCACTGTCACCAATGTTTAACTGTTAATCTTGACTTAATGGTTCACTTCAATGTTAATGGTAAAACCTGCTTTTTAGCAATATGGAACAGGGAGCTAGGGCGTATGCTTCATGCTTGGCCCTAGTGTCTCTCCGTAAGGACTGGTTCTTAAAGCGGCAACCCAGGAACCTGTCGCCACCGCTGGAACTATAATGGCTCTGGTCTTGGACAAGTAACATGTACGTCTCTAGCTTGACAGTAGTTACCGACGGGCCGACGGCGTTATGGGAAGCATGGGTGAGAGTATGGTTTGATCCACCGAGGACGGAGTATCCGTTGGCTATGTCCCCGTGAGGCACTGTCCCGTGTTGGGAGCTTCCGTATGGCGGGGGTTCCACACGTTGCGCTATTTATTTTTGTTGTTGATGTTTATTACCGCGCTTGGATGCCATTGACCCCTTCGTGTTGCGACATGAGCGTCAGTCAATCTCGGTGCCTTGGGTCATGCTGCCTAGGTTGTACCATAACGGCTACTGTTTTGTTAGGGTGTCTTGTGAAACGCCTCGTAGCGTCCCTATGCAATCACACCTCGGAAGTGTTGATGTGCGTGGTTGGGTGCAAAGTTCCTTTGAACTTTTACGCGACTGGTGGGAAAAGGGCGAAACCTCTGCAGAGTGTATAATCTATCATGATAGCCTTGCTCAGGGTCAAGAGCGGCCTGGATCCTTTTTGATTAGAAGTTGATATTTATTATTGTTTAATGTTCACCTCTACTTCATTAATTGGGAATTGCAACTGGGTTTCACTTAATTGTAGTAATCTTGGTTTATGTTAAAATGAATCAACTAAAATTGCTAATGCAGTACAGCCGTGTCAAGCCTTTCTTTTAAGCCTTCATTATCCGTGTTGTATTTGCTAAGTAAGACATTTACTTACACTTGTCATTCAACAAAATCCCGGATGGGTAACAGATGGATTAGATGGTACCGCTGCTGTTGAATTTCCTGAAGATCTGCCATTCTACTAGCTGTGCTCAACCAGTCGGTGTCCCTGTGGTTTATGGCTTTCGGCTTCGTCTTCGTCTTCGTTTAGAGAGAGTTAATAAAGAGTCTTCCGCTGTTTTATTTAGTTATTAGAGTCAAACTCTGATGTAAAACCATTATATTCGAGCATATGAACTCTGTTTATCATATTTGTTAGCTATATGTGTTCTGTGGACTTTCCGAGCACACATATAGTAGCATTCGGGTTTCTGTGTAAATCCAGATGTGACAGATTGGTATCAGAGCCGTGCTGACTGTAGGAACGCAGCCTAGTTAGAACGGTTGATAAATCACTAGGAGACCACCATGATTTTGTTTTAGATCATTTAGTTACGTTTTTCAAAACCAGTGCTGTCGAGTCTTGTGTGAATCATGTCCTTGGGTGCTTGATTTTGTTGTTATTATGCTTATGTTTGATTTGGATTTTTGTAATGATTGTGATGGTCATAGACGCGAGTCTATCTCCATCTAGATATAGGACTAAGGTATAAGGAATATTAGTGAATAAATAGTTTGGGTTATCTATCCCCTTTGTATTTTCTCTGTCTTACTCTCTGTACCTCTGAATCATATCCTTCCAAGTACTGCTATCTTCTTGTGCACCATCTGCAAGCATGGGTTATCTATTACCGATTGACGGGAATACTGATGGGAGATATCTTGCTATAGTAGATGGTTAACACCAGAGGCAACCCCGGAGGCAGTGGAAGCAACCAGAACCAGAACCCACCACCTCCACCACCGCCACTCACCATGGAGCAGATGATGCAGATGCAACTTCAGCTGACACAGCAGATGGCGCAAACCATAGCACTGATGCAGCAGAATCAGCAGAACCCGCTTCAACAGCACCACGTGCAGCCCAGAGATAAAAGGGGCGAGTTTATGAAGGGATGCCCTCCTACCTTCAACAAGTCTAGCGACCCAATGCAAGCAGAGGACTGGCTCAAGGCAGTGGAACGACAGTTGGACATCGCACAGTGCAGCTGACAGCAAAGACTAGTGAGAAAGTGGAGTACCAAGCAGCTAGTCCCTTGGGACACAATCAGATCTACCAAGCCGAAGGTGTAGCACTGGAAGACGTCAGAGTGGTGTGCGAATTCCCAGACGTGTTTCCAGACGAGTTACCAGGTATGCCCCTAGACCGCGAAGTTGAATTTGTCATTGATCTTAAGCCTGGTACTGCACCTATAGCTAAGAGGCCATATAGAATGGGAGTAAAAGAACTAGAGAAACTTAAGGAGGAATTAAGGGCGTTGTTAGCAAAAGGGTATATTCGTCCTAGTTCGTCCCCTTGGGGAGCACCAGTTTTGTTTGTGGATAAGAAAGATGGAACCCAGAGACTGTGTGTGGATTATCTAGCTTTGAATGAAGTGACCATCAAGAACAAGTACCCGCTGCCAAGGATTGATGACCTCTTCGACTAGTTGAAAGGAGCGTGTGTGTTCTCTAAGATCGATCTCCGATCCGGTTACCATCAGATGAGGATACGAGTGACTGACATCCCCAAAACAGCCTTCACAACCCGATATGGTCTATATGAGTTCATGGTCATGTCTTTTGGTTTGACAAATGCACCGGCATACTTCATGTATCTGATGAACAGTGTGTTCATGGACTATCTGGACAAGTTCGTGGTAGTGTTCATTGACGACATTCTGGTTTTCTCCAAGAACGAGGAAGAGCATGAAGAACATCTGAGGTTGGTGATGTAGAGACTTCGTGAGCATCAGTTGTCTGCCAAGCTAAGCAAGTGTGAGTTTTGGTTGAAGGAAGTAGCATTCTTGGGACACGTACTGTCCAATGGTGGAGTGGCAGTTGATCCGAAGAAGGTTAGTGATGTGTTGAGTTGGAATCCGCCTAAGGATGTGAGTGAAATCAGAAGTTTCCTTGGAATGGCTGGATACTATCGGAGGTTCATTGAAGGATTCTCCAAGATTGCTAAACCCCTGACGGCATTATTGGAGAAAAATGCCAAGTTTGTCTGGACTGAAGAGTGTCAAGTCAGCTTTGAGGAATTGAAGAAGAGGTTGACAACGGCACCCGTGCTAGTGTTGCCAGATATAACCAAGAGCTTCTCTATCTACTGCGATGCATCTCGTCTAGGATTGGGATGTGTACTCATGCAGGAAGGCAGAGTAGTAGCTTATGCGTCGAGGCAGTTGAGGAAACATGAGCAGAACTACCCGACACACAATCTGGAGTTAGCAGCTGTAGTACATGCTTTGAAGATTTGGAGGCATTACTTGATTGGACATTAGTGTGATATTTACACTGACCACAAGAGTCTCAAGTATGTGTTCACACAGTCGGATTTGAATATGAGGCAACGTCGTTGGTTAGAGTTGATCAAGGACTACGACTTGGAGATACATTATCATCCAGGGAAGGCCAACTTGGTGGCAGATGCTCTGAGTAGAAGGAGTTACGTGAATAAAATCACAGGACATTACTTACCGGAAGAACTCAGTGCAGAGTTCGAAAGGATGAGTCTGGGATATGTGACCAGTGTCACCGAGATGGCAGTAGAACCGACCTTGGAACAAGAGATCCGAAAAGGACAGCTCACAGATGGGAAGATCAAGGAGATCGTAGAACTAGTGGCATTGGGAAAAGCCCCTGGTTTTCGAGTGGATGACCAAGGAACATTGTGGTACGAGAAGAGGATCTGTGTACCAGATGTAGTGCAGATCAGGGATGCAATTCTCAGGGAAGCCCATGAATCAGCGTATTCAATACACCCAGGTAGTACCAAGATGTACCAAGATATCAAAGAGAGATTTTGGTGGTACGGATTGAAGAGAGATGTGGCCACATATGTAGCTCTGTGTGACACGTGTCAGAGAGTCAAGGCTGAACATCAGAGACCAGCAGGTTTGCTCCAGCCCCTGAAGGTACCTGAATGGAAGTGGGAAGAAGTCGGTATGGATTTCATCACTGGCTTACCTCGCACTCAGAGGGGATTTGACTCAATCTGGGTAATCGTGGATCGTCTGACCAAGGTGGCGCATTTCTTACCAGTAAAGACCACCTACTCGGGAGCAAGACTAGCGGAGTTGTATATGGAGAGGATTGTGTGTTTGCATGGGGTACCAAAAAGAATAGTGTCAGATCGAGGCACCCAGTTCACATCACACTTTTGGCGACAATTGCATGAGTCTGTGGACACTAAGCTACAGTTCAGTTCAGCTTACCATCCGCAGACAGATGGGCAGACAGAACGGATGAATCAGATATTGGAGGATATGCTGAGAGCATGTGCCTTACAATATGGTGCCAGTTGGGACAAGTGTTTGCCGTACGCGGAATTCTCGTACAACAACAGCTATCAGAAAAGTTTGCAGATGGCACCATTCGAGGCTCTGTATGGCAGAAAGTGTAGGACACCACTATTCTGGAATCAGACAGGAGAAAGTCAGGTATTTGGACCTGAGATACTAAGAGAGGCAGAGCGACAAGTACAGATAATCAGACAGAATCTGAAAGTGGCACAATCCAGACAGAAGAGCTATGCAGATAACCGACGGAGAGATCTCAGCTTTGAAGTTGGAGACTTCGTGTATCTCAAGGTGTCACCCATGAGAGGCGTGAAGAGGTTCAACGTCAAGGGCAAGTTAGCACCTCGATACATTGGACCGTTCAAGGTACTTGGTTGGAACGGTGAGGTGGCATATCAGTTAGAGCTACCAGAGAAGTTAGCGGGAGTACATGATGTGTTCCATGTGTCTCAGTTGAAAAAGTGCTTGCGAGTACCTGATGAACAAATTCCGATTGATGAGCTGAATGTGGAGGAAGATCTTACCTATACTGAGCATCCTGTCAGAATTTTGGAAGAGTCAGAAAGAGTCACCAGAAATAAAGTGATCCGGATGTGCAAGGTCCAGTGGAGCCGTCATTCAGTGGATGAAGCGACTTGGGAAAGAGAAGAAGACCTTAGAGCTGAATATCCACAGTTATTCCCATCCACATCCGAATCTCGAGGGCGAGATTCATCTAAAGTGGGGTAGGTTTGTAACACCATAAAAATGCCTATTTTAAAAATTTAGTAATTAAATTGTTTTTATTTAATTCTATGCTCATATTTATCTAAGGAAAATAAATTATTTATGAGAAATAAAATTAAATATAAGGTTAGAAACATTTTTGTTGCATTCATGCTGTCTGCTTTGAGTTTTGTTTGTGTGTGGTTCAATTGGAATTTAAATTCTGTTTAAATTCGAATTTGAATCGCTTAGTTTGGAGCTTTAGAAAAAGTTTCTGCGGCCCGAGTCCGTTTTTCCTCCCTGAACTATTTTCTTTCGGCCACACTTGCTCCCTCTTCTTTTCTCTTCGCAGCGGCCCAGCCCCCCCTGCCCAGCTTTCGGCCCAGTCTGGCGGCCTGCTTCGCCCCGCCGGCCTGCCCCTCTCTCACTGCCGCGCCAGCCCGCCTCCCCTCGCTCGCGGCCCACCTCGCGGCCCAGCAGCCGCCTGTCGCGCAGCCCAGCCAGCCGGCCCGCCGCAACGCCCCGCCCCCCTCTGCCGCTGACCGCGGGGACCCACGGGTCAGTCCCGTCCTCTACCTCTCGCCCGAGTCCCTCCCGGACACGGCGCCAGAGTCCCAACCGGCCACGGCACGGACGCCAAGGAGCCTGGACTCTCCTCGGGCGCCTTCAAATACCCGCCGCCCCGTCTCCCGAACTCCCTCAAACCCTAGCCATCCCGCACGCGTTCCCCGCTCGGCCACCGCCGCTCGGGTCGAATTGACCGCCGGGGAAGTTTTCTCAGCAGGTAAGCTCGCCCCCAAGCCCGGTCTAGCCCCGTTTCGCGCGCCGTAGCCCCGTCGCCGTCACCACCCGAGCGCCGCCGCCGCCATAGCCGTCGCGAGCTCGCTCCGTCGCTCTCCGCTCGTCCACAACCCCGCTGCCGCACTCGCCGCGTCACCCCGCACCCGTAGCACCCAACCGCGTTCAAAACCGAGCATTCTAGCTTGTTTTTGCGCAACGCCGGCGAAGCGCCGCCGCTCGCCGCCGGTGAACCCCTCCCCTGGATCTATTTCTAGCCGCTCGATCCGAAACCTGCGGCTCAGATCGAGTCAACGAGCCGAGTCAAACCAGCTTATACCGGTCAACCTTGGCGTTTTGCAAAAGAGCCCCTGCCCTTTTTCAAAATTAACCCGCAGTCCAAATCTATTCAAAAATAATTACAATTAAGTCCTGATTTTTGCAGAAAACTCCCTGTCTTATTTAAAAATAGCACCCGAGGTCCTGTTTTGGTTAAATTGCAAATAAACCCTCCTGTTTTTATATAAAATTATGTTTTAGCCCCTGAGTTTTTGCAAATAAGCCCCTGAAACTTTTAAAACTTTGCCAACAAGCCCCTGAACCTTAGAAAAGCCATATCTTCTCCGTTTTAGCTCCGATTTGAGTGATTTTCGCGCTCACGTGTTCATATCGAAGCGTAGATTAGTTTCTAAGCCTTCTTTTGATCTGTTTTTATTGTTTGCTGTACTGTTCTAATAGATTAATATTGTTTGCATGTACTGGCTTGTATGGATGCTTGTGTGTTGATGTATGAGTCCAGTCGGTGAGCCGTACGCGTTTGAGTTCGAGGGTTACGAGGAGCAGGACCAACGGCAGCAGCAGGAGCAGCAGCAACAGTTGGACGAAGGCAAGTACAGCACGGACAATCCTTGCTACCTAACACACCTTTACACTAATTACTGCATATGCATGTGTCTAAATTGTTCCTATTAAGGTTATTCCTAGCTTTGTTTATCCTATACCTTGAGTACCCTGGGTTATTGCATTTGGGTAGAATTTTGCTAGGCGCAGCCACTGTCACCAATGTTTAACTGTTAATCTTGACTTAATGGTTCACTTCAATGTTAATGGTAAAACCTACTTTTTAGCAACATGGAACAGGGAGCTAGGGCGTATGCTTCATGCTTGGCCCTAGTGTCTCTCCGTAAGGACTGGTTCTTAAAGCGGCAACCCAGGAACCTGTCGCCACCGCTGGAACTATAATGGCTCTGGTCTTGGACAAGTAACATGTACGTCTCTAGCTTGACAGTAGTTACCGACGGGCTGACGGCGTTATGGGAAGCATGGGTGAGAGTATGGTTTGATCCACCGAGGACGGAGTATCCGTTGGCTATGTCCCCGTGAGGCACAGTCCCGTGTTGGGAGCTTTCGTATGGCGGGGGTTCCACACGTTGCGCTATTTATTTTTGTTGTTGATATTTATTACCGCGCTTGGACGCCATTGACCCCTTCATGTTGCGACATGAGCGTCAGTCAATCTCGGTGCCTTGGGTCATGCTGCCTAGGTTGTACCATAACGGCTACTGTTTTGTTAGGGTGTCTTGTGAAACGCCTCGTAGCGTCCCTATGCAGTCACACCTCGGAAGTGTTGATGTGCGTGGTTGGGTGCAAAGTTCCTTTGAACTTTTACGCGACTGGTGGGAAAAGGGCGAAACCTCTGCAGAGTGTATAATCTATCATGATAGCCTTGCTCAGGGTCAAGAGCGGCCTGGATCCTTTTTGATTAGAAGTTGATATTTATTATTGTTTAATGTTCACCTCTACTTCATTAATTGGGAATTGCAACTGGGTTTCACTTAATTGTAGTAATCTTGGTTTATGTTAAAATGAATCAACTAAAATTGCTAATGCAGTACGGCCGTGTCAAGCCTTTCTTTTAAGCCTTCATTATCCGTGTTGTATTTGCTAACTAAGACATTTACTTACACTTGCCATTCAACAAAATCCTGGATGGGTAACAGATGGATTAGATGGTACCGCTGCTGTTGAATTTCCTGAAGATCTGTCATTCTACTAGCTGTGCTCAACCAGTCGGTGTCCCTGTGGTTTATGGCTTTCGGCTTCGTCTTCGTCTTCGTTTAGAGAGAGTTAATAAAGAGTCTTCCGCTGTTTTATTTAGTTATTAGAGTCAAACTCTGATGTAAAACCATTATATTCGAGCATATGAACTCTGTTTATCATATTTGTTAGCTATATGTGTTCTGTGGACTTCCTGGGCACACATATAGTAGCATTCGGGTTTCTGTGTAAATCCGGATGTGACATAGGAACAAGTGGAATCTGTGCACATGTATACATTATAATCAGAAATGAATTAGTACATAGACAGTATAAGAAGAAGCCTGTGTATGTACTCACTCGATGTTGTACGGGATTAGTATGGAGTCGCAGTAATTTTGTTTCTTAATATACTTGTATAGGTTTCCATATGTTTCCTCAGGATTCATCAATATCATTTCTTCACTTATCCTTCGAGGATCCACGAAACCAATGTCATATATCCCGGATCTGCGACATTTTTGAATCTCCATTCTGCATATGTTAAGCAATAAATAAAGCCCGCGTCAGCATAGATTGGAATTATTGTTTTCAAACTGTGAATTATAAGCAACAACAAAGTACTTACAGTGTCCAACAGGTGATCAAATCCACGTCCATGGCGTCGCGGTGGTACAGCTCATATATATCCTTAAACCTCAGCCACACCCAATCCTCGTCACCATTGTAGAAATCATGGTCCTTCACGCCTACTTTGATCATGCGCCGTTTATTCCTTCTTGATTCTTCCAAGTACCACTCATGGAATCGGCGCATCTTCGTCTGTAGCTTCCTCTCCATTTCAGGAGGGACCATAGGCTCGCCAAGATTAAATGGCCACCTCAGCGTTGTGTTTACAGGCACCTCTTCTTCCCCCGGGACTTGCGCTCTTGTTAGTCCAGTCTCAGCCATTACTCGTTGCACGTTAAGCTCGTCCAGAGATGGCAATGGACCCAAGGGCCGCTGAGGTTGCTGGCCGAGCTGAGGAACCTTTTTGGATGGGCCCGCCTCCTTATCTGCAGCCTTCCGCTTCCGGCGAGATTTCAGTAATGAGCGGTCATAGTCTGTTACTATTACTTCCTTCTGTTGACCCTTGCCCAAATTACCGAGGAATGACTTGACGACGGTGGGATCAAGCTTCGGCTCCGGCTCAGGTTTTTTCCTCCACTCGGCCATTTGCCTCTTTGTGTCTGCTTTGACCGAGGCTTCGAGCTCCTCTAGAGTCTTCTCACCCGCTCTTTTCTCTGGTGCGGGCTTCTCTTTGGTTTTCCGCGCCTTCTTCGCTGGTGGAGTGGGGGCAGAGGCTTTAGTGCGGCGTCCCCTCTTTGGCGGAGGGGGCGGAGACCTCTTCGGCGGAGGAGACGGAGACCTCTTCAGTGGAGGAGACGGGCTTGCATCAGGAGCTCCCGGAGAATCGTCATGATCCTGTGGATCTCTTGGAGGTGACGGGGGCTTGTTGGTAGCCGCAGGTGTACCGGGTATGACGACTTCTGCCTTGCTCCATAGAATGATGCAGTGAGAACAATGACCGAGTTTTGTTTCTCCGTCACCTCCGGGGATGTCAAGTTCCAAGTCTTCCCAGCTGGTGACGACTTGCTCCACCTCAACAGGTACGTAACCATGTGGAATGTCATTGCAGTGCCATTTTTGCCCTTCTTCCACACGTTTGGTCATACCGTATGCGACCTGATAAGTTAGTAGTCACAAAGAAAGTTAGTAAATGAATGATATTTACGGTGAAATGTATGCAGTATGAACTAAGGTCGCATACGTACCACCACAGCTAAGTTCTTCTGCCTGACGACAAGCTCGCACGCGGTCCATTGAGTTATTTCGTCCACGGTGTAACGGACCACTTCGGCGGCCTGTGTGGAAGCGTGACTGCTTTGATATTGTTGTGGAGGGCTAATAAGGGCCGCATCTTGGAGAGGTGCATGCTCTGTGGAACCGGTCCCACCTGCGGCTTGTTGGAGAGGTGCAGGCTCTGTGGAACCGGTCCCGCCTGTGGCTTGTTGTATCTGCAGCCATGCTACCTTCATCCGTCGCTCCATCTCTAACTCCATTTCTTGGAGCTTTGAGCCCTGGGCGGCAACCGTTTGCTCTAGGTCCCTCACCCTCTGCTCATATTCGGCCTTCTTCCTCGAACAGCTCCTATAGGTGGCGGCGTGCTCTTGGAAACCTTTCTTCCATGAGATGCTTGTGCCTACGCCGCGCGTCCGTCCAGGATGCTCCTTGTTACCTAAGGCATAGGTTAGCTCATCTCTGTCTCTATCGGCAACAAATTCTCCCCTATCAGATGCCCTGAGGATATCGAGGAGACGCTGAGCTAGTTCTCGCAAGTCCTCGGGAAAAACTAAGGAGCCGTCGATTGGGCTTAGGGTGCCTCCATGACCATAGTACCAATGCTTGGTCCTTGTGGGCCAGTCATGTGTCGCTGGAGTGATGCCTCTAGCATATAGATCTTCTTCCATCTTCTCCCATTTAGCGATGCTTGCCTTGTAACCTCCCGAACCCATCTTATGAGAGTACTTCTTATTTGCGGCGTTTCCAGCGTTTCTAGCGCTAGCCGTTGCACCCTCTTCGGAGGTTTTGTACTCAATGAATGCTTCCCACTCGTCATTGGTGATCTTCTTATACTTCTCAGGATCCGGGGCCTCTCCGGTTTTGAGAAATTACGAGTACAACTTCTTCTTGAAATCCTGAAACGGAACTGCCATCTTCTTCATTGTCCAATCCCTCAGTTCTGCTTCATGAGTGCTAGGCCAGTCGAATATTGCCTTTAATTCCCTCCATAGCATCTCCTTCTCTGTATCGGGGAGCACATACTCCTCAGTGGGGTCCGTGGACTTCCATTTTCTGATACTAATGGGCACATTGTCCCGTACAATTACCCCGCACTGAGATACAAATTTCTTGGCCACTTTTGGGGGCTCAACTGGCTCCCCGTCATCCTCCACTCGGGTGATGTGTAACTTGACATCCTTCAGCTTCTTCGTGGTCGATCGTTTTGATTTCTTAGCAGAGGCGGCCTACACAAATTACATATATACGAGATGATATAGAGATGGTATACATAATTGACATGTACAGTACAAAATTATGTTATCTATATACACACCAAACTAGACGAGGGCGCGTTACCGGCTCCTTCAATAGTTTCTGTTGACACCAAAAATTGACACCAGGAAAAGGCTGACATGCGGGCCGGATTCGTCGAAAAGGTATCATTCGGCAAAGGAGTTTTTTCCCGGAGCATTCGGGAAAGACATTCTGCGGTCGGGAACGCATCGTCATTCGGCAAGAGAGCTGTTCCGCGGAAGGCATTCGGGAGTGCGTGATGACGTGGATCAAGCATAAGGAAAAGGCTGGTTTAACTTGGAATGCAAGACGGATACGGTGCCCCGACGTTTATCTTTTTAGGAAATAAATAAATATAATCGTAATCGATTAGGAGTCGTGTCGAAACCTGGGTATAAATATAAACCCATGGTAATTGTAAAGGAACAATCAATCAATCAATCATACAACAAACCGGCCCCGTGCCAACTTCGAGTCCTTTAGTCGAGTCGTCGAGTTCTTCGAGAGGAATCATCGATCCGTCGACCTCCGTAAGTATCGGCAACCCTGCGCCATGCCTAGTATCATGCGGTGGATTTAGGCTCTGGTTCAGGAAGGTTCCATTGTTAGAGCATGAGCCATGCGGTGGGCTAAGTTTTAGCTTGGAACAAGTTATCGGCTCTATTGGATTTTGGCAAGATCTGATAGATTCATTAAGTTATCATGTGTTGCTCTGGATTTTACCTTTATGTTTAGTTCATTACAACACTCTTTTGCCCAGTCTAGGTTGATTAGATTCGGTTTCCAGCTCATAATGCACTGCGTTTCCATAGCCGAATTCGAAGTCAATCTAGATTGCTACGTGTTGCGGGTTCACGCTCGTTGGTCTTGTGTAGATCTTGACAGAACCGGGTATCATGCGGTGGATGCAGGTTTTTGGGTCGTCTTAGAGCTAGTCATCCAGTGGATTAGAATTCGATTCGATCTGATAGATCTATCATCACCAGCGAGGCGTGTTCCTTGTTCATGGAACCCGATTCGGCTATATAGCTGTATTCGGCAGTATCGCCACGAGCGAAACATGCTCACGGTTTTGTTTTAAATAAAGAATGCTTTTAGCCTTCCACGTTTAGAGTGTATCATGCGGTGGATTGCTCTATTCTTGGTCGGTGGTGTGATTCCAAGCAAGTCGTATCATGCGGTGGATTAACTTGCTTGTTTCATGCTCGACGGGTTGAAAAGTACCTAGACATGCGGTAGACTAGTGCTTTTGATCTATGCATTCTTGTTTATTATGAAATTATGGTCATGTTTTTGCCCTTTTATTTATCTATCATGTTATGTTCCTCGTTAATCGGTTACGAATATGAGTTACAATGTCTACTCAGTCGAATGCCGATCTTTCGTCATGCTTACGTCACGCATTCGGCAGTGCGCGTCCTGCGTGCTTTTGCCGATTGCCGAATGATGCTTTAAACGCCGACAGATAGCTTCTCTATAGCTATATGTCGTTCGAAGCTGGCTCCGTAGCCGCAAATATGGAACTGACTGGTATTACCCGGTACGTTCCAGGTGTTATCTAAACATCTTTTCTCCCTTTGTCAGTTTCAGGAAAATTGACTGGCACGCTTCCGGATTCAAAAGCCCGGGCCACGTGTGAAGCCAGCTAATTCGGCTTGCTGTGTGCTTGGTGTGAGGTGCGGATTTTACGTCAACACACTTGTGGCACGCCTGGTGGGACACAAGCTTCGAAGATGCCTGAATTAAAAGACATTCTGGATGTCACTTTTGAAGAATTGTCTGATGAACATCAACAAATGGTGAAGATTGCTGTAGATCAGTTCATCAAAAAATGCTTGCTGTCTTTTGCTAAGAACAGGAGTGGTGCACCGTTTCTCAAGTCAGATCTGCCAAGAGTTCTTTTGCCGGGACAATCTGATCTTACTGAAGATGAAGAAAGGGAAAAGTTCTCTAGCTTGTTGTACAAGGCTTTAGGAGAAACAATGACCAATCATAATGCTGCATTCCTGAACAGCTTTCGGCTCATATTAGTCAACATCTTTGGTCAACACGTTTATAAACCTTTTGAGCAAGCGCATGGACAACTTGGTGGACCAACATATTTCAATATTCAAGCATCGGTCCCAAAACGTCATGGTAAAGGTATTGAAGAAACTGAAGTTTCTGGAACCAAAGACACGAATGGACAGCCGATTCAGCAAGAGCTTCAGCATGCATTGCCGAAACCTCGTACATATGGTGATATGGCATTCGGCACCACGGGAAATCCACCTGCTTCTGCTTACAAGATATCCCCTCTGAATAACAGACTACAAAGGGATATGTATGGAAACGGATATTCAGAGTTCATGGATTACAATGCTATCGACGCTTTCCCGAATCCCGGGTATGTTGGTACTGCAGGAATGCCTGTTGGAAGACCAGGGAATCAAGATACCAATATTGACCTCATGGTGCAAAAGATGACCGATGTATTGCAAAATCAATTCAGTCTGAAGCCTAAAAATCAGGGGTACATGTACTCGTCTCCTTTCCCAGAATGGTACCAGAGGGTATCATTGCCGAGTAGAGTCAAGGTGCCTACAGAGTTTACTAAGTTCTCAGGACAAGATGATACTAGCACTGTGGAACATATAGCTCGATATCTGATGCAGCTTGGAGAAGCTTCAGCGGATGAGGCTTTTAGAATCAGATACTTTCCTTTGTCATTGACGGGTCCAGCTTTTACATGATTTGCTTCTTTGCCTGCTCAGTCAATTTGTACTTGGAAAGACCTGGAGCAGAAATTTCATGCTCATTACTACATCGGCAGTACCGAGAAAAAGTTGGTTGATTTGACCAGCTTAAGGCAGAGGAATAATGAAACACCTACGGAGTTCCTCAGAAGGTTTAGGGAAACAAAGAGCATGTGCTTTTCTCTGAACATACCTGATGACCAGCTAGCTGGTATGGCTGTAGCTGGCATGCTGCCTGCCATTCGGGAAAAGCTATTCGGGATGGAGTTTGATGATCTGGGCCAGTTGTCACATAGATTGGCCTTAATGAGTAACCAGGCATATGGTTTCAAGAAAGATGCCAGATTTGCTAAACATAATGATGTAGCTGACATCTATAACCAATTCCTTGAAAGAGCAGATCAAGAGGATGAGTATGAAGATAGTGAGGAGATAGCTGCAGCAGAGATAGTGTGGGACAAAGAACCAGTCATGGTGAATCAGAGATGGATTAAACAGAATAAGGGCACCTATGATTTTGATGTAACTAAGGCAGATAAATTGTTTGACTATCTTGTAAAAGAAGGCCGGATCAAGCTACCAGAGGGGCATTCTATGCTTCGGCCTGATGGAGTGAAGGATAAAAGGTACTGTGGATTCCATGATAGAAATTCTCATTCCATCAATGAATGCAGGGTTTTTAGAGTGAGGATTCAGAAAGCTATCCAAGAAGGGCATCTGAAATTCGACAATAAGATGAAGTTGGACAATAACCCGTTTCCTCAGAATATGATTGGGTTTTCAATTAATATGGTGAATGTTGCCGAATCTGGAGAAAAAGGAAAGATAAGAGTCCTGACGTCGAAGGAAGCAAAGCAGAATGGCTTAGTCGATCCTAATCGGCAAATCACGATCGAACAGATTCGGCAGGAAAAGCCTCGCTTCCCGAATAGCCGATTTGAAATTGGGAAATCTTCTAAACCCAGAGTCACATCGCGCATTCTCCTCAATAAGTGGCAGCGACAGCAAGAAAAAGAATGCTATCAGAGACGTGAGTACGAGGAGGATAAGAGGAGGCGCGAAGAAAGAAGGTATGAGGAAGAACAAGAGGAGTATGTCCGAGAACAAGAACGTGCACATTGGGATTGTGCCTTCTTCAGACATTGTTGGAACGAGGGTTTAAAGCTACCTACATGGAACAACTGTCCTGAATGCAATAATGGATTTATTGAATATAGGCAAAATGGTGCCAGTCGCCGATCCGTCCACGAAAGAATTGGAAGGATACATCCTAGTGATGATCGGCGTCTAAAAATATATGAGAATGATGATCAACCCAGGAAAAGACATGCTGAAGAAGAAGATCGTGAGTATGTCTGGCAAAAAGGACAGTGGTGTCCACCTGGTTTAAGAAGGAGCCAGAAGAGAAGAATCCAGCACCTGAGGAATCAAGAGTTGAAACGAGCAGGAACCAGGTTGAGATCGATATGGCGTCCAAAAGACAAACCCGACGAATCGGGTCATTCGGCTCCTACATGCATGGTATGTTTTTTGCCGAATGAATTCATGGCTCCAGCTAATCAAATTGTACAGGAAGAGATATTGTCAGAAGTGGATGAAGCCGAGCAATGTGGGCTAATGGCACAATTGGTATTGAATAAGCAAGCTATTTTCGAGAAGCCAGTCCAGAATCGGCACATGAAACCACTGTACTTAAGAGGATATGTCAACGGAAAGCCACTGACGAAGATGTTTGTTGATGGTGGAGCTGCTGTTAATGTGATGCCATATAACACATTCAGGAAACTTGGCATGAGCCCTGGAGATTTAACACCGACAAGTATCGTTTTGAATGATTTTGCTGGAAATCCTTCGGACACCAAAGGATGTGTACATGTAGATCTGATGATTGGGTCTAAGATTCTGCTTACAACCTTCTTTGTTATTGAAGGCAAAGGGGCATACAGCTTGCTACTTGGAAGGGATTGGATCCATGCGAATTGCTGTATTCCATCTACTATGCATCAGCAGCTTATTCAGTGGATAGATGATGAAGTGGAAATTGTCCCTGCAGATGATTCAATTAGCGTGGCTAATGTGGAACCAGCCTTCTGGGAATATCAAGGCATAGATTGTTTCTCAGGCAAGGACTGGGGAGAAGGTCCTGTTGAGCCAGTCAGCAGTGATCAACAGCCGATTGAAGCAGTCGGCTCTTTTAGTAATTTTTAATGGATAACCCAATCGATGGGACTGACGGGAAGCTAGGACATGGATTTGTGTCGGCTGACAAATTAGAAGAAGTAGACATTGGAGATGGTGACAAACCAAGGCCGATATTCATCAGTGCTAGCTTGGATTCAGTTTTCAGAGAAAAGTTGATTGAGTTGTTAAAAGAATACAAAGATTGCTTTGCTTGGGATTATTCGGAGATGCCTGGTTTAGATCGTTCCATTGTTGAGCATCGATTGCCGATCAAGCCTGGTTATAAACCTTACAAGCAACCACCCCGGAAAATCTACAAAGATGAAGTGTTGGCCGATGTAAAGAAGGAAGTGGAAAGATTAATAGCAGCAAATTTTATTCGGCCATGCAGATATGCAGAATGGATCTCTAATATTGTTCCTGTGTACAAGAAAAATGGGAAGATGAGAGTTTGCATAGACTTTAGAGATCTGAACAGAGCTACACCCATGGATGGATATCCAATGCCTATTGCTGACTCGTTGGTTGATGCTGCTGCTGGTTATAAAGTGATTAGTTTCATGGATGGTAATGCAGGGTACAATCAAATTTTTATGGCATTGGAAGATATAGCGAAAACAGCTTTCAGATGTCCAGGACATATAGGGTTGTTTGAATGGGTTGTCATGACGTTTGGTTTGAAGAATGCTGGTGCAACTTATCAAAGAGCCATGAATTATATTTTTCATGAGTTGATCGGCAAGATTGTGGAAATATATATTGATGATGTTGTGATTAAGTCATTGGATCATGAAGCACGTTTGGCCGACATAAGGAAAACTCTAGAGTGCACTAGGAAACATGGGCTCAAGATGAACCCGAATAAATGTGCTTTTGGAGTTTCGGCAGGAGAATTTCTGGGATTTTTGGTGCATGAAGGAGGAATAGGAGTTGGCAAGAAAAGTATGAAAACCATTGATGAAGTTGTTCCTCCAACTGATCTTAAGGAATTGCAGTCATTACTTGGTAAGATCAATTTCGTAAGAAGATTCATATCAAATTTATCGCAAAAGGTGTTACCTTTCTCTTCACTGCTAAAAGTCAAGAAGGATCAGAAATTTGTATGGGGTGACGAACAACAAAAGGCTTTTGATGAAATTAAGGAATACATGAAAGAACCACCAGTATTGGTACCTCCACAGTTGAACAAGCCTTTTAAGTTGTACGTGGCGGCCGATACCCAAACTATTGGATCGGCCCTTATACAAGAATTTGAGGGAAAGGAAAGGGTAGTTGCATACCTTAGCCGAAAATTGCTTGATCCTGAAACGAGGTATTCGGCTACCGAGAAACTTTGTTTATGTGTTTACTACTCCTGTACAAAATTTCGGCACTATTTGCTACATGTCGAATGCATTGTGTATTCAAAATTTGATGTGATAAAGCACATGTTGTCTATGCCAATTTTGAACGGAATGATTGGCAAATGGATTTTAGCCTTGTCTGAGTTTGAATTAAAGTTTGAATCGGCAAAAGCTGTTAAAGGATAGGTTATTGCTGACTTCATTACTGAGCATCGCGATTCATCGACTAATCTGCTTGAAATTACTCCTTGGGTATTATTCTTCGATGGATCTTCATGTGACAAGGGTGATGGAGTAGGTATTTTGTTAATTTCGCCAAAAGGAGAGGTATTTGAATTTGCTATTCCTATTCAACCTACTGTCACTAATAATCAAGCCGAATATGAAGCGTTGCTCAGAGGACTTCAATACTTGAGAGAAGCAAAGGCCATTGCAGTTGAAATTTTTGGAGATTCAGAATTAGTCATAAGGCAACTGAATGGCGAATATGAGTGCAGAAATGGTATCCTAAGGAATTACTATGAGGAATGCAAGCAAATCTTAAAGGAGTTTCAGTCGGTAATTCTACGGCATATTCCTAGGAAGGACAATGAAGAGGCGAACAGATTAGCTCAAAGTGCTTCGGGTTATAGAGAGCTTCAAGAAGTTTTTGCTAATGATGTATATGCTTTCGGGAGCAATCTAGCAGAAGATGATTGGAGAAAAGAAATTGTTGATTATCTGGAGAATCCATCCCGAAAAGTTTCTAGAAAGCTCAGGTATAAAGCTTTAAAGTTTGTTCTTCTTGATGATAATTTATATTATAAATCCTTGGATGGGGTGCTGTTACATTGCTTAAGTCAAGAAG
This sequence comes from Echinochloa phyllopogon, assembly GCA_033239725.1. Classification (NCBI taxonomy): domain Eukaryota; kingdom Viridiplantae; phylum Streptophyta; class Magnoliopsida; order Poales; family Poaceae; genus Echinochloa; species Echinochloa phyllopogon. Next base: position 4,822,140 of record BTCW01000016.1, on the reverse strand, counting down.
AAGTAAAAAGGCTGATAAGTGAAGTGCATGATGGGTTGTGTGGAGCACATCAGTCGGCTTACCGAATGAAATGGGTTATTAGGAGAACTGGGTACTATTGGCCCACAATGCTAGAAGACTGCTTTGAATATTACAAGGGATGCCAAGATTGCCAGAGATTTGGAAACATTCAAAGAGTTCCAGCATCGGTCTTGAATCCTATTATCAAGCCATGGCCATTCAGAGGATGGGGAATAGATTTGATTGGCCAAATAAATCCTCCATCTAGCAAGGGGCATAAGTTTGTGCTTTTAGCAACCGATTATTTTACTAAGTGGGTTGAGGCGATTCCATTAAACAAGGTGACATCAGAGAATATGGTTGAATTTGTTAAAGAGCACATTATTTACAGATTTGGAATTCCTCAAACAATCACCACAGATCAAGGAACTCAGTTTACATCCTCAGAGTTCAGAAATTTTGCCGAAAGTATGGGCATCAAATTGTTTAATTCTTCTCCTTATTATGCCCAAGCTAATGGTCAGGCGGAGGCTTCTAACAAGATTATGATTAAAATTATACAGAAGAAGATTGATCAGAAGCCAAGAAAGTGGCATTCGGTACTCAATGAGGCTTTATGGGCTTACCGAATGGCTCCACATGGGGCTACACAGACTTCTCCTTATGAATTGGTATATGGACATCATGCTATCTTGCCATGGGAGATGCAGTCAGACTCAAGGAGAATTAAGTTGCAAAAAGATTTAAGTTCTAAGGATTATAATGATTTAATGATGGACGAATTAGAAGATTTGCATATGATTCGTCTCAGGGCCTTGGAAAATGTTGAGAAAAATAAAATGCGAGTTGCTAAATATTACAACAAGAAGGTGAAAGTCAAGCAATTTGCAGAAGGAGATTTGGTTTGGAAAGCAATATTGCCGATTGGAACTAAATACAGTGCATTCGGCAAGTGGTCTCCAAACTGGGAAGGTCCTTTCAGAGTGGCCAGATGCGTGCCTGGAAATGCATATATCCTGAAAACTTTACTAGGAGAGGAGTTTACTGCTGCTATCAATGGGAGATACTTGAAGAAATATTATCCTAGTATTGAGATTGATCGCTGATTGAAATATTTAATGTCAGAACGACTGAAACAGCCGGTATTCGGGAAGGAGCCGTCTTTAGAACAAAAATATCAACAGAAGAAGAAATGGCCAATACTAGAACGTATTGCCCTTAGTGCAAATATATTACATAAAATGAGTTTGATAGAGTCATCACATAAAGATCAAAAAGATAAGTTTTATTGCCGAAATTCCATAATCCCTAGTACAAACTAATGGAACAACCTGTTCAGAACAGATTGGGGATGGATGGAATCGGCAATGGCGGCGCCATGAGCATCAAGGCGATCTATGGAGGCCTCAATGTCGTCGATCTCCTCCGGATTGCCATTGGCAAAGCCAGGCGGTAGCCTGGAGTAGTCAGCGCCGGTGCGCGTCGACATGGCGACTAGGCCTGCGGCAGTGCCCAGACGGATGCCGTGTGAGGCCACCTCATCGATGCAGCCTGCCACTGCACCGAGGCAAGCTTCTGGCGTGTCCCCAGAAGCATTCACCTTGTTTGCCAGAGACTCGACTAATGTCTTCAGCTGATCGAGTTCGGCGTCGCGAGCTGTAAAGTTACGAAGCAATGGCGGTTTAGTCCAAAATCAGATAGAAATTAAAGCAAACCGCAGGAATTACCGTCGATGGTCTCGAGCAGCTGCTTGCGCTGGTGTTGCCACTCCAGATCTGCGATCCCGGCTTGTTTGGAGATGACCTCCAGCTCACGCCGAGTGTCGTCACGTTCCTGTTTGAATCGGCGAGCGTCGCTATCCGAATAGGGCAGATCCCAGTTAGGCCTTGGGGATCGGCTAGATGACTCTGAAGAGTCACCCGCTGCAGCTGGAGCCGCAGTCAAGACAGTAGCGGGGTTCCATTGGATGAGCCTAAAAAATACAGAGAAAATTGAGAATAAGGCAAAATCTGGAGGAAAGGATAAGGAGAGGTAGACAGTCATCACCTCCGACGAGCGCCGGCGCGGCTCCCTTCGGCTTCGTCGATGACCGGGCGTCTTCTGTTGTTGGGCATCAGGGTTTTTTGGAGGTTACTGTGCTGGAAGAAGAAGAGACTCAGGATAGCAGAGAGCTCGAGTTGAAAGATTTGGTGGAAGATTAGGAGTGCTCGAGGTTCTTATTTATGGAACTAACGAAGAGATCGTGGCCGGGGATTGTGGTGCATATCCCAAGAAGCTCGGAAGGTGGAAAGGATTTTCCAACCGATCGGTTTCCATGTCGTTTGGGATCCTTGCCGAGTCGTATTCGGTTTTGACTGAATGAGATTCGGCTATGTCGAGTTTGAAGCGTTTTCGGGTCTGACGCTGTTATGGCCAGCTTTGCCGAATGAGTTGCCCACAATAAAAAGAACAGAGATAAGAAATGGCAAGATTGCAGGATTGATAAAGCATTCGGCTATCAACTGTTTGTTACAATTACAAACCCAAGAACTTTGAGATTACATTTTTAGCATTTGATATCATATTGCTAATGCTCTCTAATAGCTTTTTGTCAGCTTCTTGGGTTCTAGCCAGAGCAGCAAGCTTTGCCTTGAGTTGTTTGTCTTCGTTTAGAGCTGCTGAAGCTTCCTTTCGCATCTTCTCTGTTGACTTGGGAAGCTCGACTATCTTCTTCTTATCAGCTTCAATTTCGGCCGATAAATCTCTCAATTCGGCTTCAAGTGCAGCTTTTCTGACCTCCTTCATTTCAAGTTCAGATTCCAATTTGGTCAGTAATTCCTTGCTATTCTGAGCTTGAGTATGCAGGTCTTTCATAGATTGTTTGGCTGTGGACCTCCTCTGTTCCAGGGCTAGTCGAGAAGATTGGTTTTTCAGAGCCTGCTTTACTGCAGCATATTGTTGATCCAAATGAGAAACTGGTTCCAAAGAGATTTTGATATCATCAGGAAGTTCTTGGTCAATGGATTCCAATACATCCCTTAAGAGATCAGCATCTTTGACTTGATCTTGGATACTCTTATGCAGCAAAGCAAGGATATCTTTCAGCTTTGTTTGATTTTCTTCTGACAGAGCTTGGCCAGAAGATGTTTCTTCCCCTTGTTCGGCAACCAAGTCGTCCACAGCAAAAGAATAGCTGGATGATGAAATGGTTTTCTCCTGAAAGATGGTTCTTGCCGAATTAGTAATAATCTGCTGAATAAAAAGTAGAGAAAGTTAAATGATTATGTTTACCTCGTTCCTGACTTCCTGAATAGGAGAAGGAAGCCTTTCAGGCTCAATTGGGGGATTCTGTGTATCTTGCCGAGGAGAAACTGGAAGACTTCTTGGTGAGGATGATGCTTCTGATTGGGGAAGAAGTTGCAAAGCTAAAGGTGAATCATGATAAGAGTAAGAGCTCTCCAAAATTGGATCCATTGAGGATTGTTCTGCAGTTAACAAGAAATGAGTGCCGATGAAAAAGAAGTTAAGAAGATAAAGTGGTAGAATTTTACCAATCAATGAAGCATCAGCAGGATCTGCACTGATTGCTGGTTGCTGTGCTTTGGCCTGAAACCAAGAAGAAATAAAGCTGAGCAAAATACCAATGGCATTATGGTCGAAGAAAAGAAGGCTTTGATCTTGACAACCTTTTTGCTGTTTGTTCTTTTCTTCTTTATAGCTAAGGGAGCAGCCAAAGAAAGAGTTTTTCTTTTAACAGATGATGGTCTAGTGAGTATTGGATCTAGAGAAGCCTGTCTAGCCATCAGCTGAGTCAAGGTAGGAGATTGGTGCCCCAAAGCAGATATTGGACCTGCAGTTTTGTACAAAATCGCCCTGGCAAGAGGGGCGGGTGTTATGTCCTGCAAAATAACAGAGTTAGAATCAATTGGGGTTAATGTTATTAAGACAGATGAAGGAATAAGCATATTACCTCTGCAGTTGGCTGATAATCAGGCATTAATTCAAGGCAGAAGGGATGGATTGGCATGTTGAAGATATGATCATGGAATTCTTGCCACCAGAGAGTAAAAGAAGGATGGGCAGATATTATTGGCACAAAAGGATCAGGTGCATAGATAGTTCCACAGCATTTATAAGTGAAAATCCTTCTTGTCTCTGTGGAATCTTTGATAATCTCCCTAGGCTTGAGAAATTCATGAAGAAATAGCCTTGGGGGCACTTGGCCACATCCCAACTGTCTAGTCATCATGTTTGGCTGATAATATTCATAAGTGCTTTGAACCAGTCTCCCTCCACAGAATTCGGCTGGCAGGATGCAGGGCTGGATGAAGGCATTGAAAATTGCTGTAGATTGTACATCAGTGCATCCAGTCTCAAAGCTGAATTCGCAAGGGAGAGTAAGATTGTCATTGTCCATATATGGAAACCAAAGAGGATGAGCAAAGCCTCTGAAGAAGAGCTCAAACAGTTCACCAATGTTCTTGTTAATAGATACAATGGAGGCAACTTCTCCATAGGTTTGACAACCTTTGGTTCTCCGGGTTTCTCCTTCTTTGTAATTGATTGAAGGAAAGTCTTGGCTGTTGAGATCGATAGCGACGATTTGATGCATGTACAACTGCAGCCACATTTGGACGAACCACCAAGGGCCATTGACGCAGGGGATTTTCTTACTGGTATGCATCAGATGGGTGGTTTGATTGAGCATATGGTATACACTTCCCAGGAGGTATTTCCCAAGTGGAATCAGTTTTCCAGTAGCTAGCTCTTCAGCCATCACGATATGATTCAGAGTTGGCTCATTGGCTTTGCCACAAAAGACTGATCTGCATAGCCACATATTCAGGAAGGCTCTGTATTCGACATCAGTCAGAGGACCATCAGACATATGATTCTGGATGTATCTCTTGTATCCGACCCCTGTTTTTACTCCTGTCTGCTTGGAAGAACCTTTGTGGCCATATGGGTATACAGTTCCTGTAATGTTCAGGCCGGTCATCATGTAGACATCGGCTAAAGTGGGGGACATTGGGCCATGGCCGAAAAGAAAAGCATTTGCACCATTGGACCAAAAATGGCAGGCTGCAATCAGGAGGTTCTCATTCTTTGGTGTTTCGGCTAGTGACAGCTCCAGGCAATGAGAAATACACAGTTGGTCCAAGTTCTGTGTTTGGGGGCTTTTGTCATCAGATATCCTCTTGTACCAATTTCTCCAGCCAGCAATTGGGGGCAAAGGCCAGTTCTTGAAGGCATCTTGCCACTCATGAGGTTTTGTCAGTGAAATCTTGAAAGGGACCCTCTGAGATTCGGCCGCGATGATTTCGGAAGGATCTAAATCCCCTACAGGGCCGAGGAAGTAAGATGGAGCTTTTTCCTCAACGGGAATGAGGATTTCGGCAGCTAGGGCCTACCAGGAATAGAAAGAGGTGGAAAGAAATTTAAAGATGCAAATCGAAAGAAGAATACCGAATGTGCTTGAGGGGATTGAAGTTTACCTGAAGAGCAAGATCTTGGTCCGCCATTTGAAGATTGGATCTTGGAAGTCGATGACCTAGGGTTCGGATCCGGATGAGAGCTCTAAAGATTCAAAAGGAGAAGCGGGTGCCGAGCAGAACTAACTTGGGAATGTTGAGTGCTTCTGGTCAATTCCGAGATAAAGTTACCTCTTATCCCGAAATTGAAGGGGCATGTGTTGACACCAAAAATTGACACCAGGAAAAGGCTGACATGCGGGCCGGATTCGTCGAAAAGGTATCATTCGGCAAAGGAGTTTTTTCCCGGAGCATTCGGCAAAGACGTTCTGCGGTCGGGAACGCATCGTCATTCGGCAAGAGAGCTGTTCCGCGGAAGGCATTCGGGAGTGCGTGATGACGTGGATCAAGCATAAGGAAAAGGCTGGTTTAACTTGGAATGCAAGACGGATACGGTGCCCCGACGTTTATCTTTTTAGGAAATAAATAAATGTAATCGTAATCGATTAGGAGTCGTGTCGAAACCTGGGTATAAATATAAACCCATGGTAATTGTAAAGGAACAATCAATCAATCAATCATACAACAAACCGGCCCCGTGCCAACTTCGAGTCCTTTAGTCGAGTCGTCGAGTTCTTCGAGAGGAATCATCGATCCGTCGACCTCCGTAAGTATCGGCAACCCTGCGCCATGCCTAGTATCATGCGGTGGATTTAGGCTCTGGTTCAGGAAGGTTCCATTGTTAGAGCATGAGCCATGCGGTGGGCTAAGTTTTAGCTTGGAACAAGTTATCGGCTCTATTGGATTTTGGCAAGATCTGATAGATTCATTAAGTTATCATGTGTTGCTCTGGATTTTACCTTTATGTTTAATTCATTACAACACTCTTTTGCCCAGTTTAGGTTGATTAGATTCGGTTTCCAGCTCATAATGCACTGCGTTTCCATAGCCGAATTCGAAGTCAATCTAGATTGCTACGTGTTGCGGGTTCACGCTCGTTGGTCTTGTGTAGATCTTGACAGAACCGGGTATCATGCGGTGGATGCAGGTTTTTTGGTCGTCTTAGAGCTAGTCATCCGGTGGATTAGAATTCGATTTGATCTGATAGATCTATCATCACCAGCGAGGCGTGTTCCTTCTTCATGGAACATGATTCGGCTATATAGCTGTATTCGGCAGTATCGCCACGAGCGAAACATGCTCACGGTTTTGTTTTAAATAAAGAATGCTTTTAGCCTTCCACGTTTAGAGTGTATCATGCGGTGGATTGCTCTATTCTTGGTCGGTGGTGTGATTCCAAGCAAGTCGTATCATGCGGTGGATTAACTTGCTTGTTTCATGCTCGACGGGTTGAAAAGTACCTAGACATGCGGTAGACTAGTGCTTTTGATCTATGCATTCTTGTTTATTATGAAATTATGGTCATGTTTTTGCCCTTTTATTTATCTATCATGTTATGTTCCTCGTTAATCGGTTACGAATATGAGTTACAATGTCTACTCAGTCGAATGCCGATCTTTCGTCATGCTTACGTCACGCATTCGGCAGTGCGCGTCCTGCGTGCTTTTGCCGATTGCCGAATGATGCTTTAAACGCCGACAGATAGCTTCTCTATAGCTATATGTCGTTCGAAGCTGGCTCCGTAGCCGCAAATATGGAACTGACTGGTATTACCCGGTACGTTCTAGGTGTTATCTAAACATCTTTTCTCCCTTTGTCAGTTTCAGGAAAATTGACTGGCACGCTTCCGGATTCAAAAGCCCGGGCCACGTGTGAAGCCAGCTAATTCGGCTTGCTGTGTGCTTGGCGTGAGGTGCGGATTTTACGTCAACAGTTTCGGCCCTTGCAACATTGTCGCCCTGGACATTTGCGGCCCCTTCAACATCTTCGGCCCTTGCAACATTGTCGCCCTGGACATTGTCGTCCCTTCCAATGATCCCCAACACATCATCCATGGACATTGGTTGGGTTACAATATTGAAAAGTTGATTTGCAAAGAACGTGTCGTTGTCCTCTTGCATGGGTGGGACAGGGGTGTTGTTGTCCTCTTGCATGGGTGGGACAGGGGTGTTGTTGTCCTCTTGCATGGGTGGGACGTTGTTGTTGTTGTTGTCCGCCATCTATAGAATTAAAAATAATTGATAAGAAATATATACAAAGCATACATATTCCCAATATTTCTAACATTTTCGCTAAGGGGGTCGGTGCGTGAAAAACGGATTCGCCAAGGGGTTCGGGTGCGCGGTGTGAATTGATTCGCTAAGGGTTCACTAAGGGGGTCGGTGCGCGAAAAACGGATTCGCTAAGGGGTTCGGGTGCGCGATGGGTTCGGGTACGCCATAGAATTTCCGATAATAAACATTTTCGATAGTATACATTATACAAACATATAACATTTCCAAAATACATTTAAATGAAGCATTTTCCAATATACATTTCAAACATATAACATTTCCAATATACATTTCAATGTAAATGTCTCCAATACATTAAAATGAAGCATTTTCCAATATACATTTCAAACATATAACATTTCCAATATACATTTCAATGTAAATATCTCCAATACATTTAAATGAAGCATTTTCCAATATACATTTCAAACATATAACATTTCCAATATACATTTCAATGTAAATATCTCCAATACATTTAAATGAAGCATTTTCCAATATACATTTCAAACATATAACATTTCCAATATACATTTCAATGTAAATATCTCCAATACATTTAAATGGAGCATTTTCCAATATACATTTCAAACATATAACATTTCCAATATACATTTCAATGTAAATATCTCCAATACATTTAAATGAAGCATTTTCAATATACATTTCAAACATATAACATTTCAATATACATTTCCAATATAACATTTCCAATATACATTTCAATGTAATTTCTAATATTTTCAATGTATGTGCTTAGCGAACGCGTTCGGCTAAGCGCATTTGGTTAGCGAACGCGTTCGCTAACCAAATGCGCATGGCCGAACACGTTCGCTAAGCAAATGTGCATGGCCGAACGTGTTCGGCCATGCAACGGGTACCTGCACACACAAACACGTGCACGGCACAAAGGCCGGCTCACAAACATTCACGCACGGCACAAAGGCCGGCTCACAAACATTTCACAGAGGCTCACCGTGCAGTGACGGGCGCGGCGGGCGACGGCGGCGAGGGGACGAGGAGCGGCGCGGGGACGACGTGCGGCGCGGGGACGAGGGGCGCCGGCGCGGGGACGACGGGCGCGGGGACCACGGGTGGCGGCGGCGTGAGCGCGGGGACGACGACGGCGGCGGGGACGACAGGCGCGCGCGGGGACGACGACGGCGGCGGGGACGACAGGCGCGCGCGGGGACGACGACGGCGGCGGGGACGACGGGCGGCGGCGCGGCGTGGGCGCGGGGACGACAGGCGGCGGCGGCGTGGGCGCGGGGACCACGGGCGGCGGCGGCGGCGACGGGCGACGGCGACGGGCGGCGGCGGCTGAGGACACGAGGGGGCACCGGCGATGGTTTCGATCTGTGACGAATGAGGGCGAAGTGAGGGAGGGGAGAGAAGTCCCCGGCCTATATAGGTCCGGGGCATTTAGCACCGGGTGCAGCCACGACCCGGTGCTAAAGGCCCTTTCGCACCGGGTCGTTGCTGCACCCGGTGCTAAAGGCCCCCCTTTAGCACCGGGTCTTCCCACCACCCGGTGCGAAAGGCCCTTTAGCACCGGGTCTTCTACACCCGGTGCTAAAAGCCGTAACTGTGCGCCAGACGAAGGCCTTTAGCACCGGGTGCAGCCACGACCCGGTGCTAAAGGCCCCCCTTTCGCACCGGGTCTTCTACACCCGGTGCTAAAGGCCCCGTAACTGGCGCCAAACGAAAATTGGGGGCCTTTAGCACCGGATTTTAGATCAACCCGGTGCTAAAGGCCCCAACTTTTCGTTTGGCGCCCAGTTTCCAAACCGGCCTTTAGCACCGGGGGCTACTATTTGGGAATCTTATAAATATAGTTTTTAATGTATAGTTATTAATACTTGTTTTAATTCAGTTATTAATACCTGTTAAAAATATATATTAAATAAGAAAATCTTATAAATAACTAGAAAATCAATATAAAATGCTAGTAATTCTTATAAATTACTAGAAAATCTTATAAATTAATAGAAAATCTTGTAAATTACTAGAAAATCCTGTAAATTAATAGAAAATCTTATAAATTAATAGAAAATCTTATAAATTACTAGAAAATCTTATAACTTACTAGAAAATCTTATAAATTACTAGAAAATCTTATAAATTACTAGAAAATCTTATAAATTACAAAAATTGATAACTAAATGAAAGATTTTGGGACATTAAACGGTCTCAGATGAAAAAGTCATGAATACCAAAATTTCATATCTCATCAAGATCTACAATCTTTATTTAAGTCATTTTTGCATTTGAGAAAGTGGTAGTATACATTGTTCATTAATCCTAGATTCACTCGCATAGTTTCCAAAACTTTGTTAGAGACTTGTCAAATTTCTACTACATGTTATTACCCATTTTGAAAATGACAAAATGACCTAAATAAAGATTGTAGATCATGATGAAATATGAAACTTTGGTATTCATCACTTTTTCATTTGACATCACCTAGTGTGAAAAAAACCTTGGTTGTAGTTGTCATTTTTAATTCAAAATTTGGATTGTTCAAACACGAGAAGATTTTTCCAAATAATAACATTAATAAGTTTCATAACTTGATAGAGTATGATTTTAGGAATTTTTAGGAAGAAAAATGATCTTTTTTGAAGTTTGTACGAGGGAGAACGACTAGTTACAACTTTTATACAGAGATTAAAAAGAAAAATTGTTCTTGTTCATCCAGTGACGTGGCCTGTGTGCGGCCGGTGACGTGGCCAGCTGCCGCACGGCCTCCGTGGCCAGGCCGTCGGCCCGATCGTGGCCTTTAGCACCGGGTGCAGCCACGACCCGGTGCTAAAGGCCACGACCGGGCCAGTGACATGGGTCGTGTGCGCCCGGTGACGTGGCCAGCTACCGCACAGCCTCCGTGGCCAGGCCGGCCTTTGGCTCCGCCGCACCTTTAGCACCGGGTGCAGCCATGACCCGGTGCTAAAGTGCGTTTAGCACCGGGTGCAGCCACGACCCGGTGCTAAAGGCCAAAATCTTATAAATTACTAGAAAATCTTATAAATTAATAGAAAATCTTATAAATTACTAGAAAATCAATATAAAATGCTAGAAAATCTTATAAATTAATAGAAAATCTTATAAATTACTAGAAAATCAATATAAAATGCTAGAAAATCTTATAAATTAATAGAAAATCTTATAAATTAATAGAAAATCTTATAAATTACTAGAAAATCAATATAAAATGCTATAAAATCTTATAAATTAATAGAAAATCTTATAAATTAATAGAAAATCTTATAAATTACTAGAAAATCAATATAAAATGCTAATAAATCTTATAAATTACTAGAAAATCTTATAAATTAATAGAAAATCTTATAAATTACTAGAAAATCAATATAAAATGCTAGAATTAATAAAAACAATCTTATAAATCAATAGAAATTACATGGCATCATCGTTTACTCGGACACTAATAAACTTCCTCTTTACAAATGTTCCTTGATTGTGATCATGCCGTAGATACGGTGTCTCCTCCGCCGCTAACAGGATGCTTGGGTCATCAGCCACTGAGAATGGAGGCCGGCCATCGAGCATATCATAATCTTCATCCGTCTTGTCCTCAACTCCTACGATTTTTCTCTTTCTAGGAAGAACTATATTACGCTTTGGCTCGTCTTGTGATGGGTCCAATTGCTTACCCCCACCTTTCTTATCCGCCCCTTTCTTCGGTCTGCTAGCCATGTCCTTCACATAAAAAACTTGTGTGACAGCTTTGGCCAGGACGAACGGTTCGTCTAGAAAGCCAATCTTGCTTAGGTCCACTAACGTCATTCCATAGTCCGCTTCAACTTTAACACCTCCTCCAGTCAGCTTCACCCATTGGCACTTGAACAGTGGGATCTTCAAAGGTCCGTACTCTAGTTCCCATATCTCCTCTATGATTCCATAGTATGAGTTTGTATTGCCATTGGTGTCTGTCGCGTCGATCCGGACACCACTGTTTTGGTTGGTGCTTTTCTTGTCCTGGACTCTTGTGTAAAATGTATACCCATTGATGTCGTATCCTTGGAATGTCAAGATCGTGCTCGATGGACCTCTAGCTACAAAAGCTAGCTGCGCATCAATGCCCTCGACACCCATAAGACGTCTTCGCAACCAATTGGCGAAAGTACTATTGTGCAGACGCTGAATGAAGGCCGCAGACTTTGTTGAGTTTTCGTCCCTGAGAATCTGCATGTGCTCCTCGATGTACGGAGCAACTAAGGTTGATTGTTGCAAAACTGTGAGGTGCGCTTTACGAAATGTCTCAACATCCTTGATCACCATCGATCTTCTCCCTAGTGTGCCCTTTCCACCAAGTCTCCCCTCGTGATGGGATTCGGGCACACCAATCGGCATAAGATCGTCGACAAAGTCAACACAGAATTCAATGACCTCCTCCGTTTCGTATCCCTTAGCAATGCATCCTTCTGGACGAGAACGATTACGGACATACTTCTTTAGGACAGCGAAGAACCTCTCAAATGGGAACATGTTGTGTAGAAATACTGGGCCCAATATACGAATCTCTTTGACGAGGTGAACCAATAGATGTGTCATGATATTGAAGAAGGATGGTGGAAATATCATCTCAAAGCTGACAAGACATTGCACCACGTCGTTCTGTAGCTGATCTAAGTGGTCTGGATTGATCACCTTCTGAGAAATTGCATTGAGGAATGCACATAGCTTCACAATGGCTTTCCGCACGTTAACTGGTAGCACACCCCTGAGTATGACGGGAAGCAGCTGTGTCATCAACACATGGCAGTCGTGAGACTTCAGGTTTGTGAACTTCTTCTCTTTCATATTTATTATTCCCTTAATATTGGAGGAGTAGCCAGACGGAACCTTGATACTGTTCAAGCATTCAAACATGCTTGCCTTCTCTTCTTTGCTGAGAGTGAAGCTGCCAGGACGCAAGTACTGGCGTCCTTTGTCTCTCTTTTCTGGATGTAGATCAGTCCGTTGCTTCAATCGTTTCAGATCCAGACGTGCTTCCAGTGTATCTTTTGGCTTCCCATAAGTACCCAGGAAGCTTATCAAGTTCACGCAAAGATTCTTCGTCAGATGCATCACATCAATCGCGTTACGGACCTCTAAACGTTGCCAATAAGGTAGCTCCCAAAAGATAGACTTCTTCTTCCACATCGCGGCACGACCATCCTCGCCCGTCGGAGCAGCCTGGCTTCCGTCTCCCTTGCCAACACCACGTGTAGGTCCTTCACCATATCAAATAGCTCTTCTCCACTCCGGTGTCTCGGCTTTGTATGGCGGTCAGCATTCCCGCCAAAATGCGCACATTTCTTTCGTAGCTCATGCTTCGCCGGAAGGAATCGACGGTGACCCATGTACACAACTTTACGACAATGTTTCAAATACATGCTTTCGGTTTCCTCTAAACAGTGAGTGCATGCTTTATATCCTTTGTTTGATTGTCCTGATAGGTTACTTAGTGCAGGCCAGTCGTTGATGCTTATGAAAAGCAGTGCTCGAAGGTCAAACTGCTCCTGTTTGTCCTCATCCCACATGCTAACACCTTCATTCTTCCACAGCTGCAAAAGTTCGTCAACCAATGGTCTTAGGTACACATCAATGTCGTTGCCAGGTTGCTTTGAGCCTTCGATGAGCACTGGCATCATAATGAACTTCCGCTTCATGCAGAGCCAGGGGGGTAGGTTGTAGATACAAACAGTCACGGGCCAAGTGCTATGACTACTGCTCATTTCACCGAAAGGGTTCATGCCATCGGTACTTAAACCAAGTCTAACATTCCTCGCATCAGCATCAAACTCTGGGAATGCTCTGTCGATGTTCCTCCACTGGGATCCATCGACGGGGTGTCTCAACATGCCATCCTGCTTACGTTCTTCTTTGTGCCAGCGCATCAGTTTGGCATGGTCTTTGTTCCTAAACAAATGCTTCAGACGGGGTATCAGAGGGAAATACCACATCACCTTCGCAGGGATTTTTTTCTTAGAACGCTCTACCCCAACATCACCAGGGTCGTCCCGCCTGATCTTGTATCGCGCGCAGGTGCAAACCGGACAACGATCCAAGTGTTCGTACTGTCCGCGATAGAGGATACAGTCATTAGGACACGCATGTATCTTCTGCACCTCCAAACCGAGAGGGCAAACAACACGTTTTGCTTGATACGTCGTCGATGGCAATTTGTTACCCTCTGGAAGAATCTTCTTTACGAGTTTCAGTAGCTCCTCGAAACCCTTATCAGTAACACCATTTGCTGCCTTCCACTGCAGAAGTTCAAGTGTGCTACCCAACTTCTTTAGCCCCTCTTTGCAATCTGGGTACAGGTCAGTCTTGTGGTCCTGCAACATGCGCTATATCTTTTTCAGTTCCTTATCATTGTCGCAGTCTTTCTCTGCATCACGCAACATTTGCCCGAGTCCATCAGTAGGTTCATTTTCCTGAGCAACATCTTCCTGAGCATCGTCTTCCCGAGCAACATCTTCCTCATCGGCATCACCCATTGCAGCATATGCAAAGGAACCGTAGTATTGAGCCAATAACGGAATGTCGTCATCGGCCTCGTCTTCTTCATCTTCATCCATTAGAATTTCTCTTTCACCGTGCTTCGTCCAAACAGAATAATTCCTCATGAAACCGTGCCTCATCAAATGCACCTGAAGACAACCTCTTTGTTTGTACGATTGTATATTTTTACAATGGGTGCATGGGCAGAACATGAAACCGGACGGCGTCCTGTTAGCCTCGGCGGCATCGAGAAACGTCCTAAGGCCATCACGGAACGCCTGAGCGTGGGGGTCCCCGTACATCCATTGTCTATTCATCTGCATTATTAACCAATAACAAATATACAATACAATTTAAAGATAAAAAAATTTAATATATAAAAAAATACAAATTATAATATATATTCCATTATATAAATAAATTTCTAAAACTACATTACTATATTCATTAAATATAACATTACTATAAGCCTTATAAGATTTATAAGATTTATAAGATTTTCTATTAATTTATAAGATTTTCTAGCATTTTATATTGATTTTCTAGTAATTTATAAGATTTTCTATTAATTTATAAGATTTTCTAGCATTTTATATTGATTTTCTAGTAATTTATAAGATTTTCTAGTAATTTATAAGATTTTCTAGTAATTTATAAGATTTTCTAGCATTTTATATTGATTTTCTAGTAATTTCTAAAACTACATTACTATAAGCCTTATAACTATTCACAAGTCATACAAAACAAAATACTAACTAGCTTGCCTTCTCTCTCCATTTAAAACACAACATGAACACTCTCTCCACCATGAACTCAAGCTCTCTCCTCTCTCTCCTCCAAGAACACAAGCTCTCTCTAGCTAGCTTTACTTTGATTCACAAATCCCTCTATTTCTAAATCATAGAAGGATTACAAGCTAAATAAAACATTAGAGAATGAAAGAGTGTACCTTGTAGTGCTCCTTAGATGACTAGATTCTTCACAAATTTTGAAAAAAATTTGGGCAGCACCTCCCCTCCCACGGCCGAGCAGCATGAACACAGCGCCTAAGTGTTCAGCTGGCTCGGGCGGGGGAGGAGGAAGCCCCTATATTCAAACACATTAGCACCGGGTCGTGGAAAGACCCGGTGCTAATGTTCACCCTTTAGCACCGGGTGCAGCCACGACCCGGTGCTAAAGGCCTCGGGCACATTAGCACCGGGTCGTGGCTGCACCCGGTGCTAAAGGGTGAACATTAGCACCGGGTCTTGCCACGACCCGGTGCTAATGTGCCCGCCCTGACACACCTCCGCGCCGCCCCCGCTCCTAGCCGTTGGACCCGGTGCTGAAGCCCCATCAGCACCGGGTCCAAAAATGGCCGAGGCGGAGGAGGCGGGCGGATGTGAAGGATTCTGGTAGTGCACATCCATCGTGTGACAGATAGAAATCTTCTTTGTTCCAAATTAAACTAGTTGGTTGCACGTGCACGGCACGCACGTGTGTACAAATATGGTGAATATTAACCCATGAGACAACAATAATCCATCCATAACAATTAAACGTTGATATGATGAAAAATAAATAAATATAGATAAATATAAAAAACAATAACTATATTCACTTCACAATATGCCATATATACAATTGATAAAAATTAACATTTTTGTTTCACAATATGTTGGGAGTTCTTCCTAACAACTAGTCATCTCCATGAAGCAAAGGATAATCAATTACTTACTCCATGTAGGAAAAACATGATGGATCTGAATATTGGAAGATTTCCTTATAGAAGCTACCACTCAATATCCAAAAGAAATATCCACATTTCTGCAGTTCATGACAACTACATAAAGAAATAAAAATTGATATTGATCTATGTGGCAGCACCTTTGAGGGAAAAATATGCTAATGCACTCACCAAATTTGTGGTGGGCAATGCAGATACCAGTTCAAAAGAATGACTAAAATTACGCTTACCTGATTACACATAACATTGTTGAGCCAGACATAGAATTTTGGATATGGTGCTGTTTGTGGTAAACAAATAAAATACCTAAGAAATATGGAATCTAGAAGATGCTCGGATACATAAATATTCACCTTATTTTACCCAAACCATACAAGATGCATTCTTAAGATAGGCTTCTTCACATACTTAATGTTATTGATAATCTAGTCACAATCACAATATCCACCTCCCAGGTACAGCTTTGAAAAATGCAAAATATACGTTACACCCCCAAGGAAAAGAATACTTTATAACTCTAGTAGTCAGGTAGTAGCCAAAAAACACAAAATATTTTGCAAGTCTAGTATTAGATCTGTAAATTCAAGTGGTTTGTGTTCCAGAAAGCATCCCCCTATAAGCTTAACTTGTCACCGATCATTGTTTTTTCACACGGGCTAATCTCCTAATCATGCACTGCAAGAAATTTGTCAATGTATGACGGTCAGCTTTCGTCACAGATCACTGAAAAATCGTCATAAACTATTACCCGGTATGTTCTCAAATTTTGTCGTGTATTGAGCGTCACGGTTGAACCTCGTGACAATATTAAAAAAACATCACAGATTAACTCAATCCATGACAATACGACATCGTCATAAGTTTTGATCCAGCCCATGCAACCCAGCCCGAGCCCATTACTTGTTACGAAAATAAACGTCACGGATTCAATTGGCACGTCACAACTAGCTGGCATGGATGATGATGATGCGGTAGCTAATATGGCGATGATGCGGCAGCTAACATGGCGATGATGCGGTAGCTGACATGGCGATGACGTGGCAGCTGACGTGGACATGAACATCAAGGCCCAATTGTGAAATAGGCCCAAAAGCTAGTACAATTTTTATCCGGCCCATCATCTCAAATAATTTAGTCATTTTAGCCCATTTTCCAGATTTGCAATTCCAGCCCAGAACAATCCACAAAACCCATATAAACAGTATTACCATTTCAGTACAACCCAAGATATATAAACAGCCCATGTCGACAGCACATTAACATCTCAATCATATGAAAAGGTTCTCAACCAGCATCTCATCATATACATATATACATCTGAAAGTGCATCTAGGCATTTAATCAATTTTGGTGATTAATGATAATAGCAATTTGGATATAATGCATTCAATAAGATGTGCAGGTATAAACCAAAAAGGAAAGAAAAAGAAATGAGAAATGAAGGTGCCCAATTCTTATCTCTTGATGGTAGATGCTATTGAAGATTTTAAATATATTTTTTGGTTTGAATTTTGAGTATAGGATCACCGTACTATCAAGAGGGACAAGTAATCGCAAAATCATGTGACTTTGATGCTCAATCTATATCCACAAACCTATCTCCAAAGCCATTGCACTCCAAAACATACAATTTCATATTGTGCACTGTTCACCGAAAATTTCCGGTGACCACCGTAGATTTCAGCTGTTGAGCGTCCGTTGACTTTTCACCGGAAATTTCCGGTGTCTGGCGGAAATCTCCGGCATATGCGACGGAAATTTCCGGTGATCTTATCGGAAATTTCCGGTATAACTCGCCCCAACGGTCACATTTATGAGAGAGCTATATATACCCACTCCCACTCCTCATAACTGCTCTCTTGGCTCATTTGACGAACCCTAACCTCTCCCAAGCTTCGAAGAGCTCTCCCAACACTCCTTGCTTCGATTTCCACGTGTGTAGTAGTGTGTTGGTTGAGGGACTTGACCTTAGTGATTCAAGTTTCATTTTCCCTTCTCTTGAGCATCAAGTTGGTGATTCTTCGGTAACTTTGTTTGTTACTCTTGGGGATTCATCCCCTAGACGGTTAGGAGTTGCCGAGAGCATCCAAGCAAGCTTGTGGATCCACCTCAGAAGTTTGTATGACCCATCCTTCATGGATTTACTAGTAAGTGAACTTAGCTCCTTTGTTGTGACTAAGTGGAGGAAAGTGTCTTGGAGTTGATAAGCCTGCCTTTTGTAGGCCCTCAACGGAGACGTAGCTTCCTTTGTGGAAGTTAACTTCGGGTTAAATCTCGTGTCTTCGTTGTGATCATTGTTCTTCGTGTTCATCTAGTTCATCGTGTTCTTGCTAGCTATTTCACTCGTTTGTCTCAATCTATATATTGGTGAAGTTCTAGCTGCTAGTAAAGATTCTAGAGGGTAACATACTTCCATAACAACATATTGATTCATATAGTTTTGTTGTTGTTGCTCATATTCATCTTGTGATTCAGCTCACGAGTATTCACCGGACATTTCCGGTAGTAGGCAGAAATTTCCGGTAATTTAGCGATTACGGTTCATCTAACAGTTCACAAAGTTATTTTTGATAATTTTCACTTGGCCTATTAACCCCCCCTCTAGGCCTAGTGTTGATCCTTTCAATTGGTATCAGAGCCTAATCCCTTGATTAAGGCTTAACCGCTAAGGGAAAAACTCTATGGCTACTTCGGGGAGAACTCCGGTGTCGGTGCTTTCGCCCTCACGGAAGATCCTCTGTTGATCATTGACACAAGCTCAAGTGATGATGATCTTGCGATAAGCGATGTCGATGAAAGCTTGAATGAAGAAGAAAAGAAGAAGAAGAGAAGAGAGAAGATTAAGAAGAAAATTCAAGAGAAAACCGAGAAGAAGGCTCAAAAACTTCTCAAGAAGAAGTTGAAAGAAAAAGACGTTCTCGAAGGATTCCACTCCCTGTCTCACACATATGAGACTACATCTTCTAACAAATCTCTTGATCATACTAGTCTTAATTTCTCATCGGTTCCTATGATCAAAGTACCCAAATTCAATGGGGTTGACTATGCCCATTGGAGCGATGACATGAAAATGTATTTGTATGGTCTTCACCCTTCTCTTTGGACCATTGTGAATATAGGTGTTGACAAGAATGCCAAGCCAAGTCGTGAACAAGAATATGACTTCTTCTGCAACGCTCAAGCCGTGATGGTGCTTAGAAGTGCTCTAAGTCGCTATGAGTACAACAAGATTAGCGGAATTGAGGTTGCAAAGGACCTATGGGACACTCTTCAATTGTCTCATGAAGGGACGGAAGTGGTCAAGGAAGGCAAGATTGATCTACTCCAAGGAGAACTTGAAGCCTTTGTCATGAAGAAGGACGAAACTCTACAAGAGATGTATGATCGGTTGAAGCTTCTTGTCACAAAGATTCGCATGCTTAGTAGCAAGGATTGGGATGAGCACAAAGTGACCAAGAAGATGCTTAGAGCCTATGCTCCGAAGAACCCAATGCTTGCCACCATGATTAGAGACAAGAGCAAGTTCAAGAAAATGCTACCTATGGAGTTGTTCAACAAGTTGCAGTATCATGAGATGAACAGCTTGGACGTAGCCAAGTCAATGGAGTCAAATGAAGTCAAGACCATAGCCCTCAAGGCCGAACCAAGCAAGAAGATTGAGACAAATGAAAAACCCTCTCAATCCAAGAAGAAGGAAGACTCAAGTGAAAATGATAGCACCGATGAAGAAACCGCTATGATGGTGAAGAACATCAAGAGGTTCATGAAGACCAAGGGTGACAAGAGGTCATTCTCTCAAAGAAGATGTTATGAGTGTGGGGAGAAAGGACATTACATTGCCAATTCTCCTTGCAAGAAGAATGACAAAGAAGACAAGAAGTCAAAAGACAAGAACTTTGATAAGGAGAAGAGGTACAAGGAGAAGAGTCAAGAGTACAAGAAGAAGTTTGGAAGTGCTCATGTTGGTCAAGGATGGGATTCTTCTAGTGATAACTCCGATGATGAAGAAGTGGCAACCCTTGCCATTCAAGTCCCTACACCAACACCTAGACTCTTCAACAACTATTAAGATAGTGATGATGAAGCTCCCATGTGCCTCATGGCCCAAGGGACAAAGGTACTAAACATCACCCCATCTCTCTCATCCACCATCTTGACATCTAGGAATATAGAAAATGACCTAGATGAAGAGGAAGCCGAACATGAAAAGAACATGATAAAGAAGTTTGGCAAAGAAGGCTACAAACAAATTAAAAAATTAGTAGAGAAATTGGAGAAAAGGAAAGAGTCTCTTGATAGGCAAGAAGAATTGCTCATCCTTGAAAAGGAGAGAAACCTTGCTCTTGAAGAAACTCTAGTTGAGGAAAAGATCAAGGTTGAGAAATTGACAAGTGACTTGCTGCTTGCGAATGACTCACTTGAGAAGATGTCTAAGGAATTGTTCTTGGCAAATAATTCTCTAGCCAACCTAAAGAATGCTCAAAGTGAACTTCAAGAAATGCATTCAAGCCTAGAGGTCAAATACAAAGACCTAGAAGCTAACTTTGGCACTCTTTTGGAAAGCACCAAGGTTGACTCTAAGACAATTCTTGATTCCAATGTCTCTACTAGTGAAGGTTGCTCAAGATGCTATAAATTTGATGTAAATGCTTGTGCTACTAACCTTTCCAAGCTAGAAGAAAGAGTCAAAGCTAAAGATGCTAAGATTCTAGAACTAACCAAGGCAATTGGCAAAGACAAGGCTAAAGGTAAGAGTGTATTTGAGACCCATCCGACATATAAAATGCCGGAAGATATCCTAGTATCAAGGATGGACTTGGATTCACTAGAGGTGGAAAGGCAAATGGAACTAGGATGTTGAGAGGTCATGAAGTGCCAAGGTTCACCAAGGGTGCAAACCTTGGAGACTTGATGAACATTGCTCATGGTGTGATGATAAACACCATTGAAGGTGCCGAGAGCTCAACCAAGATCAAGAGAGAATAAAAGATTATTGAGCACAAGCCATCTCCCAACTATACCATTGAATACACGATTGTGTGGGATCACGATGGGAAGATGGTGGTGAAGTATGTGGGTGCTCATGCAAAGAAAATGATGAGAAGTGTTTGGGTGCCTAAGATTTCTAAAGCTAACACTGAAGGACCCAATCTCTTTTGGGTACCTAAGTCCAAAGCTTAAACTTGTTTTGTAGGCATATTCCTCCGGTGGACCCTCATGGTTGCTTGATAGTGGATGTTCAAATCATATGACCGGAGAGAAGAATATGTTTGCAAAGTTGAAGGAATATGACTCACCTATTGAAAAGATTACCTTCAGTGACAATAATCATGGTGATGTGATTGGTCAAGGTGAAGTTTCTATCTCACAAGACTCATCTCTTTCCAATGTTTATCTAGTTGATTCTTTGGGATACAATTTGTTGTCGGTATCACAACTTTATGAAAAAAGGCTACAATTGTCTCTTTACTGATGAGGGTGTGAGCGTTCTTAGAAGGGAGGATTCCTCTATTGCTTTTACGGGTCAACTTAAGGGAAATCTTTATTTAGTTGATTTCACAACAAATAAAGTGAAACCGAAGACTTGTTTAGTGGCTAAATCTAGCTTGGGTTGGCTTTGGCATCACCGGCTAGCTCATGTTGGGATGAGGAACTTGGCCAAATTTCAAAAGGATGAACACATTCTAGGACTAACAAATGTTGTGTAGTGCTTGTCAAGCCGGAAAGCAAGTTGGAGCTCCTCATCCACCCACAAACATATTGACTAGCTCAAGATCTTTGAAATTGCTCCACATGGATTTATTTAGCCCAATTGCTTATATAAGCATTGGTGGAAACAAGTATGGACTTGTCATTGTGGATGATTTTTTCTCGGTTTACATGGGTTTTCTTTCTACAAGACAAGAGTGAAGCTCAAGGGGTTATCAAGAAATTCATTAGAAGAGCTCAAAATGAGATTGAGTTGAAGGTCAAAAGAATGAGAAGTGACAACGAGTCAGAATTCAAGATTGAGTTGAGGAGTTTCTTGATGAAGAAGGCATCAAGGATGAGGTCTCCGCTCCGTACACACCTCAACAAAATGACATTGTTGAGAGAAAGAAACGGACCTTAATTGAGATGGCAAGAACAATGCTTGATGAATACAAGACTCCGGATATTTGTTGGGCCGAGGCGATCAACACGGCTTGCCATGCTACCAATCGCCTCTATCTTCAAAAGTACTTGGGCAAGACCCCGTACGAGATCCTCATCGGTAACAAACCTAAGGTGCATTACTATCGGTGTTTATAAATCATGGTCCCGACACCAACCAGAAATGCGTTGTGTTCCCTCCCCTGATGGTTGATGCAGAAGATAACGCAAGACACGGGTTTATCCTGGTTCCGATCTGAAGACCGTAGTTCCAGCAAGGTGATATGTGCGATGTATTATTCTGCACTGGACTACAAGTAGTAGGGGGTACAAGTAGGTTGGGATGAGAGGCTAGACCTCCGAGTCCCGGATGTTTGAGGCGAAGTGCCAATATCGTGGTTTTTCTGAGTGTGTGCGAATGCTTGATCTCTCTCCTTTTGCTCGATCACCCCCTCCTTTTATAGGCCAAGGAGGAGGGGTTACAGGAGTGTGTTGCTGCACAGGCACAATTGCCGCACAGTAGTAGGAGTGGCGCTGGGCGTGCTTCTATGTCCTTGTTTGCTGTCGCGCGACATTGCCATCCCTGTAGTCGATTCTTGTATTTGTGATGACGTCGAGGAGTGGTTTTTGAGGATCCGAGATGTCCTTCGCGCGGTAATGGCTCGCGTGTACGCTATTTCGAGGGTCTCCCATGCCTGCGCACAGCTCATTCTGTGGGAAATCTCTGTGGGAGTCGGTAGCACATGGAGTTGAAGTGACCCGGCCCTGTTCGCATAGTGGCGACATGTGCGCACAGCGCTAGGGATGGTCCCATAGCGCTCGGAATGGCCCGCCATGCCTCTACCGTTTCTTCTTCTTCTCCTACTGTGTGCTCGAGGGTCTCTCCCGTCCGGCGGAGGTCTTTGAGTCGTCAGAGTTGGCAGCACAGGAGCTCGGAGTGACGGGCTCTGTTCGCACAGCGCCGGCCTGCCCGCACAGAGCCTCGGTTGGCAGCATAGTGACGGGAGTTGGCGGATGCGACGGGGAGGTGTCGTGGCTGTCAGGGCGGTATGGCGAGAGATCTACCTTTTGACTTTGGACGCACAGTGGTAGTGGGCGTCATTAATTGTCCGTCGGA
Source organism: Echinochloa phyllopogon (assembly GCA_033239725.1). Classification (NCBI taxonomy): domain Eukaryota; kingdom Viridiplantae; phylum Streptophyta; class Magnoliopsida; order Poales; family Poaceae; genus Echinochloa; species Echinochloa phyllopogon. Next base: position 4,799,034 of record BTCW01000016.1, on the reverse strand, counting down.
GCGAGGGTCTCGACCGAGGCGGAGCTCTCCCCATTCCGTTGGTTTGCTCGAGGCTCGATCCTCAGGCCTCAACCGAAGCGGAGTTTTCCGATTCGCTCGAGGGGTCGGTTCCCTCGACCTAAGCGGAGATTATGGTTTGCGTCGAGGCATGCCACAGGACGCCTCGACTGGGCCTTCATTTGTTGCTGGGACGTTGGCCTTAACTTTCGTTTCCCTTTTTCTGGTTAATCGCATGAGATTAATGTTTAGCGAGGGCGGTTATCCCATAGGTTTGGGTACCCCTAGTGATTACCCCCAACAGTAGCCCCCGAGCCTTTGTTGGAGTAGATTTTAATCCGACAAAGGCTTTTCGTCGTGGGTGCCTCTGATAAGGTTTTCCTGAAGAATTCCGCTGGGTGCGCGCTAGCGCACCCGCGGGTGTAGCCCCCGAGGCCTTGGAGGAGTGGATATACTCCTGCAAGGGCTTATCAGTGTTTCGCGCCTTCGTGAGCTACATCACGTTTCATATTCAAGGAATTCGACTTTGTGGTGCAAGGAGCCCCCGAGCCCTGGCCCTAGCAAGGTCGATCAGGGGCGGTCCTTGACTTAGTGTTTCGCGCCTTCGTGAGCTACAACACGTTTCATCTTCAAGGAATTTGACTTTGTGGTGCAAGGAGCCCCCGAGCCCTAGCCCTAGCAAGGTCGATCAGGGGCGGTCCTTGACTTTGAGTTACGACCCTCGTCGCCCCGTTTGTGGGGAGGAGGGGTGACGCAATCCATGCTTCCCAAAAAAAGTAGTATGCATAGTCGGTGATGGTGTAGCCCCCGAGAGTTGTTGTTATCGAAGGACGTACCCAAAAAAAGTAGTATGCATATGGCCAATCATGTGTAGAACGTACAAGCTGAATAAATTATTGTAAAGAAAATAATTATTGAATATGACTTAGCTTGATTTGTGTCATAGTAGAAGTAGTCGTCCTGCGCGATGAGGTGGTTGTCGATGAAGCTGACTAGTCGGGATTGGTCCCTGACTTGTTCTTGATTTCACGGGACTCATCCTCGATTGGTTCGCCAGTCCGAGTTGTTGAAGTTGTCTGCAAGCCAGTATAATAGTACACGTTTAGAGTCCGAGTCGTACTGCAAGTCGTGGTCGTAGCTGGAATGATCTTGAAAGTCACGCCATGAGAGGACGCTGAATTGGATCAACGCCTATGAATTTTGCTTCTAGATGATAAGTTCCATCAAGATATCCCATTGATTGTTGCGATCTGCCCCACGGTGGGCGTCAACGTCGATGTTTTACCATCGACACACCTACCTAGGGGTATCCTAGGGCAGAGAGTTTGTGGGGATTGTTGGACCTAAAACATGATGGTTAATGCGAGGACACAAGACGCAAGGATTTAGACAGGTTTGGGCCGCCAGTGTAGCGTAATACCCTACGTCCTATATGGGGGATTGTATATTGTATTGTCTGTAGTCTCCACTCGTATGCCTATCTAGGGACCCATGCCCTCCTTTCTATATCACTGGGGCAAGGTTACATGATAGGTCTCCTAGTCGGTTACAATGTGGGAGTCCCAGTAGGACTACATGAGTAGTTCTACTAGAACTCAGACTTCTTCCTTTAGGGTACCTGGGGATCCTAATCCCACGGTCGCTTTTCGAAAGCATTTATATATGGAGCTTGTTTGCTTTGGAACTTATTTCAAAGCAGCTTCTGGCATGTTGCATGACTAGACAAGCCAAGCTAGCTTTCTTGATCAAGCTCTTACTGATGAGTCTAGTCATGATTTGTTTTTTCAACCTAACCATGGCCAGTTCTTAGATCCACATGAAGATGGTTGCTCCTAATCACATGTGGAGCTCGGTGGGCCACATCTTGCATGTCTGGCGCTACTAGGTGCCGTAGGGCACCCAGAACATGTCGGAGTAGTTTTTATTTGTGGATAACATGCCAGAGTAGTTGTAGAACATGTGCCTGCCCATGGCGAGCCGAGGAGGCCGGTCGATGAATGCCTCATCGAGGGTCTTGAGGAGCATCCACGCGGCGTCGATGGAGGAGCCAACGACAACGTTGACGGAGCCCAGCCGGATTGACATCAACGTGACGTAACGCAAGAGAGGTCGTGGACGGAGTGGTGGGTGAGGGGGCCGAGCAGGTTCAGGTTCTCTATGACCGGCCATGGCCTAGGGCACGGTGGGAAGTTGTAGTTGCGCGCTTTTTGGCTGCGCCAGAGGACTAGTGTTATGAAAACTCCTGCGATGGTGAGAGCAACGGCAATCAAGGAGAACTCCGTTGACAACTGCTGCCTAGTGTTTGTTGTTATGCAATAAGGGGAATGAGTATGTGTGCCTGAAGTAATAATAATAATTATATAAAGAGGGGTGGATCGACATGTACGTTAAATCTTTGGGCAAAATGTCTTGTAAGCATGGAAAATGGCATCTCAAACATCATCAAACACATGTGGGCAAGAAAGAGGGAGTACCGTAACGTCATGGAGAGTACATTGACATGTTATGTAACATAGAGTGCATGCATGTCTTAAAGAAGGTAGAGCAAGAGAACATTGTATGTTGACTAATGGATGTAACTCACACAATTAGAGAACTGACTTTCCATACAAAAAATGGTTCCTATTGTATCGGACCCGGGACTAATGTGAGAATTAGTATCGGGTCCAACAGCTAGGGAGGCAGGGGACCTTTAGTCCTCGTTGGAGCCACGAACCGGGCCTAAAGCGGGTATCTTTTAGTTCCTATTGGAACCACCAATCGGGACGACCGCCCCTCTTTGGTCCTGGATGGTGCCTCCAACAAGGACTAAAGGCCTTCTTTTATCCCGGTTGGATCTACCAACCAGGACTAAAGTTCTCTCCCTAATAAAAGTCTCGTCTCCCTCCGTAGCTCGGCTGAGCCATGCGCGTATGAATACTACGTAAGGTTTTTGTGTTCATGGCGATGCAAAGCTTATGGGGAAGAGGGAGTTCATGCCATCTGCTCCATGATTTTTTGGAGTATTCACTCACCCATAGTAACTTGAACCTTCTGATTCATAGTTAGTATTGTACTTTTCTTATTTTAGAAACAGATAAATTTGAGGTTTTTAGAACTACAGACAAAGCACAATCTTTTTTACATATAAACCGTTTGATCTATAATTTGATTGTTAGTTGCATGCGTACATTTTGGATATTTGATTTAGATAGAATCGAGAGATGAGTGAAATAGATTCATTAGTTTTTAAAAAAATTATATAATAGTACTAAAATAAGAGAAAAATATTTATATATAATATTAATAAATAATAGGTGCTATTTTTGCATAGATAAATAATGCTTAAGTTATTATTTGAATATTTAATTAGTGCCTTAGTTAAATTTATGTATAATATTGAAGTAGATTCATTGTATATTAATTGTTATAATACAATGCAGATGGACCGATAATTGATCTATAATGTTGACCGACGCTCAAGGGAGTTTATTGATGGCTTGCATTATTTTCTAGAATTGGGAAGGGTTTCATGTGCTGCCCACGTGAGCAATACGGAAGCACCAAGGATTACCATTTTACAAGGACCCTACAAACCATACTTTTGCGAATGGTTTCATGGATAAGTATGTAGTTTGGACAAAGCATGGAGAAAAAGGGATTTATATGGAAGATAACGAAGAAGAAGAGGACGACAATCATACCTAGTGCCTCTGGTGATGATACTCAAATGGTGCGGCAGAAAAAGATGTAGGTGACAATGATGCTGCTAATGAGCCTACTGATGATCTTCGTAAGGCTATCCACGATGCACAAGAGGCCATTGTCAATGTTTGTCTACCGAGTACCTACCTAGGGTACCTTAGTAGTAGAGAGTTGTCAAGGTCTCGCCAAGTTCTTAGGAACGGTGGTGTACGCGAGACAAAGGTTTAGACAGGTTCTGGCCGCGATGTGTGTAACCCTAGCTGGGTTTGGTGACATTGTGTTTCTTTGCCACAGGTGACGTCAGCGATCCATGTAACCTCGCCCGGTCACCACTTGAACATGTTGACGTGGAATCAATGCACTGCACCTTCGCTGAGTGTGTTTCTCTGCATGGAACTGTGCCACATATGAATGGGCTAGGGGGTGGTTCGGCCAAACCATGTGGTCCACATATGAATGGACATTCCCTGAGTGTGTTTCTTTGCATCATGGATTTCGATCTTTCACCCTAGGTTTCATCCTTTGGTCTCCAGGATCTTGTTCTAGTGGTTATTACGGCTGCTCTTGTATGGATTGATGGACTAGCATTGCAACTAATAGAGAGCTTCTATTAGTGCTACTAGTTTCATGCTTAGGGTTGCTTGATCTGTATACTCCTGCTCAACTTGCAATGCTCCCTGTATAGATCTTGGTTATATTGGTGTTGGCACTTCTTACGGTCACTATCAGAATTTGTGGTGTGCAAGTAGTGTTTAGTTAGTTTTTTTACGGCTTAATAAAATATATAAATATTCTGCAAGCGCATAGAATCACCGTTGTAGCATTTCAGCTGGGAGTATTCGAGAGTATCATCATTTATATTTTCCACGGGGAAGCACTGTGGCAAGATAACTAGTAAACAAGTATTTGAACAATATTACATATGAATACACTACTGTAAAGACGGGGGTAATGGTAATAATTGGAGTGATAGACCGTGACACTCAGCTTAAGGATAATTTGGATAAATAAGAAAAGAGAGATTACTAACTAGTTAGGAGGACAATGAGACCAGATAAGATTCCTAAACACATTATCTATTCGGTCATTCGGAAACAGATACAACAGTTGTAGAACAACATATATAGATCAAGTCTAACTCTATTGTCTTAACATCGAGACAGGGGACCGATAGTCGTAGAAAGGGATAAAAGTGGTGTCTAAAACTTCCCGTGGGTAGCCATACGATACCAAGACTAACATGGTGGAATACATAGACCGATCGGGCTGTCACCACCTAGCGGCTACCACAGCTATCCATTGAATTGGGTGCACCGTAAGCTCACCCTCAAGTATAGGAACCACACCTACACTAGTCAGGTTTTACTTACTCCCTAGAAAGAGCAAATAACCATATCAGTGCCCAGGTGACAATTCACCAAAACAGTTGGCCAGGATGAAAAAGACCAGCTGAGACAAAGACTTAAACAAGAACTAATGGAGCAAGAGCAACAACAACTATACTCTAAACATGATATATGGCAATTAGAGTAATCTGGATGATGATTATACATTTATTTAAGGATAAGGTAAATATAATATATTGATAACTCAAAGTCTTATAAAAGAAAAGGTAAAAGATACAAGAGATTATACCGAAACTTCTGAAGACGACTCCGAAACCTCGAGGCAAAGCTCGACTTGACTCTAACTCTCAACTAAACCATCCTAACTCTGCTAAAAAGAGTGAATTAGAAAGATTCTTGGCTTGGTGTGTCTTGAAATATATGGAGAACATATTTATTTATAGGTGAACGGAAGGCGGCAAGGATGAGAACCAGACAAGGCACCAAGGAATGGTACCCGACCAGTTAGGCATGCAGAAGCAACAAGCTTATCGAAGATATAAGTGTCAATACAATGAACATGAAGACTCGTACGTGTTACAATCAAATCAAACACACACATGCATGAATAGTTAGCTTAATTATTATATAAGTAGTATAAGTACCTGCAACGACAAAACAAAGCAAAGATTATCACGTACAGTACATACAAACGTACGTGCTTTATTTCTTTTGTTATAGAAAAAAGTGTGTTTTATTCAAAGAAATTAACGTCACCACCAAGCAAAGTGAAGATGGTAATAATTCATCTTTGGTAGCTTGATTATTCGGCCGATGCGGCCAGCCTCGCGAGCTCCATGAGGAAGGCGTCAACGTGCTCCGGCTTGAGGAACATGGACGACACGTCCACCCCACCGTCGTCCCTCCTACCCTTGCGCGGCGGGTACACCACACAGCCTGGGACGTCCATTGTCTCCTTGCTGGAGTGGTGCCACAGCACCCGCTCCGGCACCCCGCCGCCCAAGTCTACGGCGTCCAAGCCCAGGTACCTCCAGTCCGTCACTCTGAACGTGTCGTACCAGCACAGCGGCACCTCCTGACCTGCTGTGCTGCTGGACAGCAGCAGGTCCGGTACCTTCTCCCTGGCGCGCCCGATGAGCCGGACAAGGTCGGCGATGGAGCTGTGGGCCACCGCACCAGCCGTCGCAGGGACTACCTGCAGACGGATGCAGTTGCCGTAGTAGCCGGCGGGCGCCCCGGCGTGTGCTCGCATGTTGCACACGAACCTGAGAGGCACGGGAGACTCGTCGGGGGACACGACGGCCGCGCGGGTGCGGCAGCGCCAGAGCACTGCCATGACGGCGTCTAGCACCGTGCAGGCCGGCTCACCACCACCGCCGCCCAATAATCCTCGAGCTTTGATACGGCTGATGAGGCTCCAAGGAACAACGACGTCGAGGCGGGCAAGATACTTGAGCTCCTGCTGCATCATCGACCTGTTATTCGCAGAGACGACAGTCGTTGATGATGGAACAATAACCGAGAGCGATTCGTCCCAGCGCCTGGTCGGCACGACGGACGGCGGCGTGATCCCGCGCGCGAGCTCACCGACGGCAAGCAGGAACTGCGCCATCCCCACACCATCGGCAACGACGTGGTTCGACGTGACCCCGATGACGAAACCACCGCAGGTGAACTCCGTCACCTGCACCATGAGCAAGGGGTCGGCGTCACGGCATAGCAAGCCGGGGTACCGGACGGCGAGGTCCATCTGCTGCAGCGCCGCCGCCGTGGCCTGCTCCAGTGAACAGCTCGCTGATGCACCTACGAACGTCGCGCCCTCGTCAGTGCACGCGATGCGGCCGCCGTCGCCGTCGAGGCGGCCGGCGAGGGGGCGGTAGTAAGCCAGTGCCCGAGAGAGGGCCCTCCTTGTGGTCTCCACCGGCTTGTCGATTCTGCTATCGAACACCAGCAGCGACGTGACCGGAATAGGGGGCACGCGTCTGTCGAATGACGATAGAGCAACAGTGTCACACGGCGGCGGCAACTCCGACGACGGCCGGACGAAAACAGCCGCGTCCTTGGTCACTACGACTACATTACTCATTCTGCTGGGCAGAATTTTCTTCTAAGGTTTTTCTAATCCAGATGCATGTATTGCATTTCATATGCATGCTATGAACCACCCGAGAGCCAGCATTGCTATTTATACGATAACTAGCTAGTAGCGCCTGACTTCGCAGAGATGTTTGGTTTATTATCGACCAACAGCGTTAAACATTTTGAAGTATAAGTTTGCCGTTGCCAACTGAGCTTCTGTCAATCGGTAAGATTTCTTATGGTGGAACCAGTTCAGTTCTTGTATTTTTCTATATTTATTTTAGAATTTATAGGATAGAGTTTGTATACGTGTGTTCATAGGAATGGAAGTGCGTGGATGCGAGCATTTGTACGTGTTCATACTAGATTTTTGGCAAAACAAAATACAGACAAAACAGGATGGCATCAGCGCCTTTAAAGCAACCTTAGGTTAACAAATCCATAGTTTTACAAATGAGCATCAAAATTGTCGGTGCTTTGGACACCGCGGAGTTTATTTCTGGCGCACTCTTCCGGTCTTGATGGTAAACAGTCGTATACAAGAAAGTATACTGGTTTGGGCATTGCGCTCAGTGCAGTGGGGGTCAGTCGCAATCCTTACGAGGAGCGTTTCAAGCTTACAACGGCGGTTCCCGTAAACAACGAGTTAGGTGGTGTGTGTGTGCAAGTGGATCGAACCTTTTTCTCGGGGAACCATACTCCCATTATATAGAGTTGGGGGTAGGTGACAGCGTGTGAAAGAAGGATGAGTGGGTCTTCTAGGACTTGGGTTCGTTGGATTCATTAGGTGGGTCGGCGAGGCAACACGTCGCCGCTCCGGTCTTCATGCTGGTGGTGAACGTGGGTGTGGCTTGTATTAGGCTTATGAAAGTGGCATAGCTACAGCCCCAGCTGCTTCGAGATTGGACGGGGGCGTAGGCCACGGTGCTAGTCATGGGAGCACAGCCCTACACTGAGCCCTCTCTGCATCAATCGTTGCGGCGCCACTCCGCCTGACGGTCTTGTCACTGTGTCAGATCATGGCGCCAATATTACGTTGTGCGGGAATGGGCTCCGTCCCCTCGCTTCTGTGGTCATCGTATGGTGCGAGGCTTATCCTAGCTGGGCGTCTCAGGGAGCTCGAGGAACTCCACTCTGCCATCCTGACCCCCTTGACATGTCGGAGCGGCGGCGCGTCGTGTCTATTGGTAGAGCTTAGTGCTAGCCCCGTACATCTAGTGGGCCCAGGTGGCCACCTGCTAAAGAGCCCACCGGCGCCGTGGACGAAGCCCGTCCAGTCCGGTCGGTGACCCCACATACGGTCCCTATTCTGAGGTGGGCCCTTGAGCCCCTCCCCGATCCGTGCCCTGCCCCGAGGTCGACTGCCCACGACTTCTCATTTGGTGCCAGGGGGAACCAACACTTTTATGGGTCTGGGGTGTGCCACGTGGGGTGCGGTCTCAAGGTCGGCTACACGTGGCATCGCGGGTTCGTAACCCAACACTCGGCTCCCTTCCCAGGGGTACCCCTGGTATGGTTACTCATCAAAAATCAAAACCCAATTTCATCATTATGTTGACCTCAACAAGAACTTCAAAACAAGTTCCCATGTCATTATATTTTTTATTACAGATACAAATTGTCTACATGGTACTAGAGAAATGTTACACTAAGTCAATCAAAATGCCGTGACTTTTTGCCAGAATTTTGTACAGCACAGTATTAAGAACATTAGGCTTGTTTTTTTAACTGTGGTTATATATTGTTTTCACACCATAATAGTTCATCGTATTGCTGATATTGCATTCACAATATAAGTTTGTTTATTCCACTCGCTAATATAAGCAGTTTATTGAAAATCTCTGTATATTATAACAAACCTGGAGGGTATTTTCTACAATAAAAATGTTTTTAAAGAAAATGTTGTCAAACTATCATCAAGTGGGGTCTTGCTTTAAAGTTCTCATTGCAATGAACACAATAGTACAATTATTTTTAGTTTAGATGCTCAACTTCAAAACTATGGCTTCTTTTAATTCAAAACCACCTTGCATGTGTCTACATCTTGAATTTCGGTGTATCTGATTTACATGCATGCAACTCTGAGAATTTACTTGTATGGTAATCAACATGTGTGTGTGTGTGTGAGAGAGAGAGAGACAGAGAGAGAGAGAGAGATGCATGACACTTAATGGCCATTGCACGGTGCGATATGGCCCTGTATGATGGAGCTCTAGTGAGTGCACGCTCAGAAACAAGCGTTTAACAAAATATACTGTTAACCCCATCATGGTTAAAGTTTTACGTTAATTAGTTGGTGTACGCAACTAAATCATCACAATTCCTTAGGCTCATGGTCCACTCGTTGTAGACAGGATCTTTCCTGAACTTTTGGCGTCAAATTTATTCGTCACACTTTTCTAAAATATAGCTGGTTAATATGTACAGTTATTTGGCTGTAAGGAGAGAACCTTACCTTTCAGATGTTTCAGCATTCCGATGAGCTATCATAAAATGTCAAACAAAGATTGGAGTTGGATTAAGGAAAGATTTTAGAAAAAGCTCAACAGCTGGAAGGGAAAGCTGTCGTCACTAGGGAGGAAGATTAGTCCAAATAAAATCAGTACTCTCAAGCTTACAAATCTTTATCAAATAATTTAACAAAGCATATTTAGAAGTCATAGACGCTAGGCGCAGGTACGTCTTGGGTGACTCTCAAGTCTTACCACGGACTCAAGGACACAGCCAAGATGTGGACAGCAGTTGTCAATAGTCTAAGGGTCTTAAAACAAAAGGTTTTAGAAGTCACAACGTGCTAGACACAACGTTGAATTTACCATCCGTGCTAGACTGGTACTTGCCTGCTACACAGCCGCCGTCTTCATCAAAAATGGCTTTAATTAGTTGAAATATATGGCTTTACACACGTGTACCAAACTACCAACTATGTTAAAAAAAATGACTGTGTTAAGCGGTTGTTGTATGCACCAACTAAGGTACTATTTAGATCATCTAGCTAATTTATTAGCTGGTTAGCTGGATTAGCCGGGTTGGACCAGCTAATTAGATAGTTGCTATTCAGTTCATAAAAAGGCATTAGCTAAGAATTAATTGGTCTTGTTTGGATCCACTATAGCTAACAGATTTTTATGATGTCGTTCTTTAGAATACCCAAATAAGGTGTTATCAGAAGACTAGAATATTACAGGTCCAGAAATAAGGTGTTATCAGAAGACTAGACTATGTGGAATATACTGAGTAAGCCAAGAAGTGAGGGGGGCTTGGGTAATAGTAAACCTTTTATTTTTTACCAGAAAACAACAAGGGAGGCCAATGTGCTAAGCACAAGGAAAAAAAAGAGGTGCAAGGCGTTTTGGCGTTTATGCCAATTGTAATGTACTACTATATTTTGTGTATATCAATATATATAATGACTATGAAGTTTGAAGTATGAGTGCAAAGGAATACCATTCATACCTTAGTTTATCTTGAATTCTTGAATCTTGATACAACTATTTGAGTTCTGCCATTACTTGGTGTTAAACTCATGTTCCTGAAGCATAAAGAGAGGAAGTTATGAGAAACAAGCACCAAACATATTTAGAAATTACAATAAGGAAATAGGAACAAGTAACTTATCTGAGTGATCTCATGACTCATATCCATTCATGATGTGCCCATCAGCTCATGTTAGCACTAGCAAAGCAAACAATTATTCATAACAGAAAATTGAGACAACATACAACACATGACATGAGAAATTGAAATTCATAAATAAATGTTTAGTGGACTTCTGAGTTCATAACAGAAATGGAACATACGCAGCACAAGTTCATAAATAAAACATGACACAATAACATGACAAAGGCCACTGCCATTGCCATTGCCAATTCAATAATCTTCATCATCTTCATCGAACTCTTCTTCTCCGGATTGAAATTTCTCATCTTCATGAAGCTGTCTAATTCTTGCACTTCTATGATTCTCTAGTTGTTCTTCTGCTCCCATTAGATCTCCAATAACAGACCATGGTATATCTGTACCAGGCATCATCTCCTCCTCATCCTCATCACTGTAAACAATTATTGCACAAGCATCTCCATCCTTATGCAAGAAACCTTGAGCTTCAGAAGTATCACTAGATAAGGGGACATCAGTGATTTTCTTAGATTTAATTTGTTGCTTCTTACTCATCAGCTTGGAATTGAATTGTATAAAAACCAATTTATTGAGGCGGGCTGTGGTAAGCCTGTTTCTTCTCTTAGTGTGGATACAAATCAAAAATGTCTACATGAGAACAATACATGAAATATTTCTGTAACTGTGATCTAGAATATAAGATTAGGGACTGATCAGTTCAAAAGTACTCCGGTTCCTTTCACAAGCAGAAGAGCTTGATGTCAAAGAAACGATCCTTGTAGCCATCCTTTGTAAAGCTGGTGTTCAAGATCCATATAGTCTCCACCAAGATGTTGAAATGAGACAGTAATTAGTTTTCAATTGATAGTACAATGCAAAAAAGTTGAACCTGACAGTAATCAATTACCTGGGTTATAGTCAAAATTTTCACAAGTCTTTGCAAGCTTCTTATTAAAATTTCCTTCTTTGCTCTGAAATATTTTTAATTCAACATTCACAGCCCAGTCTTGCTTATCCTCATCATGATGATAAAAATTCTCCACACAATTGATAAACCCAACTGTTACTGTGGCATCATCAAAGATGGACGGGTTTGTATAACTATAGTAAGGGTTCAACAAATATGCAGCCAAATGCAATGGGGGAATCAAGTCTCCCCTTCATCTTCTTGTCAACAACAGCTATCACCTCCTTATATTTAGACTCATCATTGACATATGCCTCCTTGATCTCTCGTTTTGCCTTGAGTATTTCTCCATACAGAAAACCCATTGATAGCTTAACTTCCCCATCAACCAAACGCGGAACTTTGACCAATGGTTCAAAAACCTTCAAACATGTCTTCACATCTCTCCAAAAGCTTGGACTCATCATTGTTGTTGCTTCCTTTCCTGTTTTTGATTTCACAACTTTAATTCCTTCCCACCTACTATTAACCACCATCTGTTTTAGTGGATCCTTCTTCTCTAGTATGTTTTTCAAAGTCAGAAAGGCTAAAGCAAACCTAGTAACTCCAGGCCTTAGGATTACTTTCCCATCCGTGAAGTGCCTCATGCAGTCTAATGTTCTTATGTGCCCATAGACAAATATGGTGAATGCCTTTGCTTTATCAATAACATTATTGAACTTCAGCAAGTTCCCAATTCCTTGGAGCATCAAGTTGATTGTGTGTGTTGCACAAGAAGTACAAAAGATTTGTGGCCTCTTCTGAAGCAATAGTTTCTTTGCCCGCCCATGTTGTTAGAAGCATTGTCTGTCACAACTTGCACCACATCATCTTCCCCAACTTCTTCAATTGCTTTGTCCACTAGTTCAAAGATGACTTCACTTGTGTGTGACACATCTGACATCTCTTTTGAGCCGATAAAACTTGACCCATCAGCACAATTTGAGCACAAATTCATTATGCTTCTCCTCTTCCTATCTGACCAAGCATCTGTCATGATAGAGCACCCACTCTTCATCTTCTCAGCATCACGCTCTTCTAGCAAACTCTTGATTCTTGCACATTCCTCTTCCAGCAAAGTCTCCTGTAGATCACGCTGAGAAGGAGGTTCAAGTCCAGCACCAAACTGACCAATTGCTTCACACATTTTCTTGAACTCATCATTGTCGCAAGCATAAACGGTATGGCTGCAACAGGAATAGGATATAAACAAAGGTCAGCAGTGTTCAGCACCATGGCAAACTGTACTGGAAATCTGGAATATGAAAAAAAAAAGATGGCAGCAAGGGTGAATAACTAATTACCATGTGTATAGACCCATCTTGCAATGTATTTGTGCACCTCACGTGTTCTTTTTTTCCAAAGTTCCTTGTTCAGCTTTTGTTGCTACAAAGATTCAGTTTTTGTAGCTTTAGGATCAATGGCCCATGTCCACTTATCAATGGGTCCTAATTTATAAGGCTTTGAGCTTCCAACACAGGTTACTTCATCATCATCATCTCCTCCAACTCGAGAAACATTGACCTCTTCTCTAAGCTCTAACTCACGAACAGTCTTTTTCGCCCTCTTCCTTTTTGACTCATCCAACGATTTATTGCACTTGTCTTTAGCTTCTTGTGTGCTCTTGCTGCATTTCTTTGCATTTTTCCAACATTGGCCACATGTTCCTTCAACCGATGGATCCCTCCTTGGCTCTGATGACCACAAAATTTGCACTTTACTTTGTCCTTGTTCTTCGCATCAACTAGGACACCATACTCCCACCCCCACATCATCTGAATTCCTCTTCAAGGGATTCTCTACTGCTGGTGCATTGGCTCATTGGTCCCAGTCTAAGATGTCGACATCCTACATGTGCAAGGCAATTGGCTAATCAGGAATAGGGACATGCAATTTGGCATGTTATACAAAAAGATACCAGGCAGGTTCAAGTGATTTGTTGATTAAACTACTGAGTTGCTGACTACATAGGGGTCGGTGTTTAGAAATCATGGTCCCGACACCAACAAGAAATGTGTTGTGTTCCCTCCCCTGATGGTTGATGCAGATGATGAAACAAGACACAAATTTATCCTAGTTCCGGTCGTAAGACCGTACTTCCAGCAAGGTGGTACGTGCGATGTGTTATTCTGCACCGGACTGCAAGTAGAAGGGGGTACAAGCAGGTTGGGAGAGGAGGCTAGATCTCCAAGTCCCAGATGATTGAGGTGGAGTGCCAATATCGTGGTCTTTCGGAATGTGAGCGAATTCTCGATCTGTACCTTTTCTTGATCGATCACCCCCTCCTTTTATAGGCCAAGGAGAAGGGGTTACAGGTGTGTGTGTCGTTGTACAGGCATAGTTGCTGCACAGTAGTAGGAATGGCGCGGGGCGTGCTTCTTTCTCCTTGTCCGCTGTTGCGCGATATTGCGATCCCTGTGGTCGATTCTTGTACTGGTGATGACGCCAAGGAGTGGTTTTGAGGATCCGAGCTGTCCTTTGTACGGTAATGACTCGTCCGTACACTATTTCGAGGGTCTCCCATGCCTTTGCACAGCCCATTCTGTGGGAAATCACTGTGGGAGTTGGTAGCACAAGGAGTTGGAGTGACCCGGCCCTGTTCACACAGTGGCGACATGTGCGCACAACGCCAGGGATGGTCGCATAGTGCTCGGAATGGCCCGCCATGCCTCCGCCGTCCTCTCTTCTTCTTTTGCTGTGTGATCGAGGGTTTCTCCCACCCGGCGGAGGGCTTCGGGTCGTCGGAGTTGGCAGCACAGGAGCTTGGAGTGACGGGCTTTGTTCGCACAGCGCTTGCTTGCCTACCTGCACAGACCCCTGGTTGGCAGCATAGTGACGGGAGTTGGCGGACGCGGCGGGGTGGTCGTGGCTGTCAGGGCGGCATGGCGAGAGATTTGTCTTTTGACCTTGGATGCAAGGCGGTGGTGAGCGCCATTAATTATCTGTCAGACCGGGGGTCTCGACCGAGGTGGAGCTCTCCCCATTTCGTGGGTTGCTCGAGGCTCGATCCTTAGGCCTCGACCGAGGCTGAGTTCTCCGATTCGCTCGAGGGGTTGGTTCCCTCGAGCGAAGTGGAGATTGTGGTCTGCTTCGAGGCATACCACGGGGCGCCTTGACCGGGCCTTCGTTCGTTACTGGGCCACGGGCCTTAACTTCTGTTTCTCTTTTTCTAGTCACGCATATGAGTTCAATGTTTAACAAGGGTGATTATCCATAGGTTTAGGTACCCCTAGTAATCGCCCCCAACAGTAGCCCCCGAGCCTTTGTTGGAGTAGGTTTTAGTCCAACAAAGGTTTTTTCGTCGTGTGTGCTTCTGATAAGGTTTCCTTGAAGAATTCCGCTGGGTGCAAGGAGCCCCCGAGCCCTGGCCCTAGCAAGGTCGATCAGGGGCGGTCCTTGACTTTGAGTTACGACCCTCGTCGCCCCGTTTGTGGGGAGGAGGGGTGACGCAATCCATGCTTCCCTCGAACGGGCCGCGAGTTATGGATGCCTCTGCGAGCTATTAGCGGGTAATTCAAGTGGACATCCGTGCCTCGTTCGATGGAGGTCGGCTCGTGGTTTGGGGACATGTCTCATAAGAGCACTTGTGAAGGTTTGCTAGGCAGGGCTTGACCCCGTTCGTTTGGGGTCGAGGGCTCGTTGCTCTCCCTCGGTGGGATCCCTCGACTAGCTGCCTTCATCTTGGCCTTGAATATAACATGAAGGGCACCCTTGAGTTTCGTGCTCGGGGATAGGCTCGATCGTGCGTGCCCTTGGTTATCCCTGACTCTGTTAGATCTGGGGTGCCTGTCGAACCCTCGAGGGGCCAGGACTTCGAACCCCTAATCAGTAGGCTCTCGAGGAGAGATAACTTACCTCGGAAGCCTTTTGACTGGCCTCGAGCGTTTATTTTCGTAATCGTGGGTGACATGGCGTGGAGTATACAAAGTGGGCGCGCCTTTTTAGGCGGAGCAAAAGAGACGTGGGCAGTTACGATGCGACGTATCGTCTGTAAACGCCTGGATTCTCGCGCGTAGTGGTTATCCCAACCCGTGGGGCCCGGCCGTCAGTGGCTGCGGTGCCAATCATATTGGATGCGTTTTTCACACGGCTGGGGTACCGGTTGCGCTTCGTGTTACACTATAAATAAAGAGACAAGGGGAAAGGATTGGCTTACCCAACCTTTGCCTTCCGATTGCATCTGCTATTTCCAAGCGCCACCGCTCTTTGCCTTTCATCTTTCCTCGCCCAAGACTCTTCTTTTTGCCGCCGCCGTTCGCCATGGTGACCATTGTTGACCCTGCTCTGTGGAGCCCCTCCATCGCCACCGACGCCTATCTCGCCGGCCTAGTGGAGGCCGGGGTGCTGCCGGCGAACAGCAATCCAGACGAACCGATGTGGATCGCGCCGCCATCCAATCACCACGAGCCTTCTCCGCCGGAGGGCTTCGTGGTGAGCCTGGCGCGGCTACACGAGCGGGGGTTCGGAGTCCCCTATCGCCTTTCTTCCGTGAGTTGTGCCTCCACTACGGCGTGGAGCTCCATAACTTTGCCCCCAATGCTATCTCGCAAGCGGCGGTCTTCGTCGCCGTTTGTGAGGGGTACTTGGGGATAGAGGCTCACTGGGACCTATGGGTTCACCTTTTTCTGGGTGAGCTCCATACGGCCGTAGGTGAGTCTCGGGGATTACATTGGGCGGTGCGCGCCGGGGGCCTTACCCTGCAAGTACGGGGGCAGCGGAGCGGGCTGTACATCCCGGCGACGATGACCTCCAACAACGCCGACTGAGACAAGGGATGGTTCTACCTCCGCAACGTCGACAACAAGCTACCGGAGTACACCGGCAAGGTGCTGTGTGAGCGGCCCGAGTCGTGGAGCTACGATATTTCCCCCGCCGACCGTCAGGAACGACTTCGGGTCTTCACCGATGCCTTCGCCGCGCTGTCGAGGGCAGGATTGACCGCGGCGGGGGTGATTGCCAACTTTAATCAGTGGTATGTCCTGCCGCTGATGGAGAGGACGCTGCGCCTTGACCAGCTTAGGGCGGATTCGCCCTGGCAGGGCTCGAAGATGAAGGAGGGGACCCTCGTCCTCGAGTACTTCATCCATCGAGCACGGCGAGCCGTGGAGGTCTCCAAGCTTGATTTCAAGGAGGAGGCCCTATTTGCCATCAAGATGCGCCCCGAAGTGGGGTTTTTACAATTTGTAAGTTTCGCTTTAAATTTTATTTAGATTCAATATTGTTTCCTACCCTCGAGGTTATCTGATCGCTAATCTTGGATTTTTTTTCTTCAGGGTTTGTCTCAAAAAGGATATCGCTCCACTCCTCCTCTTCACGTGGTCCGTGCGGCCAATCGTCTTTCTGTGGAGAGGCAGAAGGCGAGGAAGGTTGCGGCGAAGCAGAAGAATGAGAGGAAGCGCCTGCGAAAGGCGGCGCACGAGAAGGAATGCCGCCATCGGATCAGGGATTGGCGCTCCCCGCCTACTACCCCCGAGAGCACCCCGGAGGAGTCTTCCTCGGAGGATCTCGTGGAGATTCCGCCACCTACACTGGTGGCGGCTGAAGTGACTGCGCCCCCGAGGGGGCAACGCTAGGAGACCCCGTCGTCGTCACGGGGTAGGGAGGCCTCGAGTGGCCCGGCGCCTTCGACGGCGGGTGCCGCCCCCCGGAGTTCCGCGGTGGTTGCTGCAGGGGCTCGAGCTCGGAGCTCGTCGGTGCCTGGGGCGGACAAGGCGGCCATTGCCCCAGGGGCCGCTGGGGCTCAAAGCTCCGCATCTGCTAGGCCTGCGAGCGAGACCCCACCGCCGAGGAGCCGTGGTCGTTCGGGGACTCGGTGGCCCTTGAGCAGCAAGAAGCGCAAGCTGATCAACCTCATCCGGGTTAATTCATAAGTTGTTGATCTAATTTTGTTGACTTGGTTTCTGTCAGCCAATCTGGTCCGCCGGCATCGCTTCCGTTGGCGCCAATGAAGGCGCTGAAGGTGTCAGCGTGCGCCACGCCTCGTTCGGCAGCGCCGCCCCCATCCGGGGTGCCCCAGAAGACGGGGATTGTCGCCCGGTATCAGGCGGCCCTCACGCGAGGGGCCGCCCGATCAAGGGGGGAGGCGGTGCCGGTAGAAGTGTCGGCGGTAGCGGGCGACGGGCGGGCCAGGGAGACGTCCTCGGCTCTCCCTGTTACGGGGGTGACAGAGACCTCCGTGCCGGCCGAGGGCATAGGGGTGGCGGAAGGTGCGTCCTGCGCTGAAGACACGGGTCCGACCGCGGCTGGAGGCAGCGGTACAGCGGAGGTCGAGGAGGTGCCCGGGCCGGCTCTGCAATAATGACCCTCCCGGCCACCCTCGAGGGTGGTCAGGAGGATGCTCCAGGATTCCGTGACGGGACCTGGAGCCCTTGGGAGGAGAGGGCCATGGGCACCCTGCCTGGCGTTCCGGCCTTCGAGGCCTGGCGCAACTTTGGGCTCAGTCGTCGCAGCGTCCCTCCCGGCCTGGCCAAGGCCGCTCAGGCCGAGCGCCTCTTATGGAAGGAACAACAGGCCTTGGGGACCACGGTCCATGAAGCTCTGAAGGAAGTCCTCGAACTCCACCTTGGTCGGGGTTTGGACGTCCACCGGGTAAGTGACTTAATCACAAATTTTGTTGCATGTCTTGCGTCTCTCCCCCTTTTTTCATTTTTATCTGTTGTATGAATAACAGGACCTGAGGAAGATGGCCTGGTGAAAGGTCACCGAACTTGCTGATGCGCACGTCGATGTGCATCAGCTAAGGGAAGCCGTGAGCCACGCTGAGACGGCAGAGGAGGTCCTTCGGCAGGGGGAAGAGCTCCATCAGTGAACGCAAGCACTGGCGGCGCTCGAGGGCGAGCTTTAGTAGGAGCGTGCCGCCCTTGCCGAGGTCCGAGGGCAGCTGCAGCAGTGGGACTCGGCTCTTGCCGTGGCTGAGGCCCAATTGAAGACCCAGGGCGAGGCTATCGATCTGCTTACCGTGGCGGTGATAGAGGGAGATGTTTCCATCGCGGAGCTTCGAGCCTCGGTCGAGGCCTAACAAGGAGAGATGGCAACATTCCAGTAGGAGGCCAGTACTGCCCGGGAGGCCCTCGCCGAGAAGGAAAAGCTGGTAGAAGGTATGTCTAGTATGAACTTACCCTAAATTTGGATTGGAGTTTTTTGAAAACTTATCTGATTTTGGTGTTGGGCTTTTAGAGGTGTGGAAGGTGGCAGAGGAGACCTCCTCACAGGCGGGGTCGCTCCAGGTAGCCTATTCGAAGGCCCACGAGGACCTCGAGGAGCTACGGGAAGTAGCCCTTGCCGTCTGCAAGGAAGTCGAGGGGCCAGACGCCCTCGAGTCCCAGTCAGGCAGCTCGGTGGCCAGTCGTCTAAGGGCCTTGGGCGGTTGCGTTACCGGGCGCCTGAAGGGGGACCATCTCCTCGGTGTGCAGAAGACCCTCGGGGTGATCTCGATGCACTTTGTCGTGGACCTCGAGGTGGTCAGCGGTGGCTGCGTGGTGACGGATGACCTTGACGACGATGCTGCACTGGCCGTCGTGGAAAGTGTCGATGCCGCTGCCTCTGCTTCTGCTGCCACCCTCACGCGAATCTTTGAGAGTGACCTCCTTCCCGACGCCCCCGAAGAGGACACCACCCCCGAAGACCCTGCTCCCTGAGTAGCTTAGGGATATTTATGTAATAAGTACTCTTAGTGGTTTTGAACAAATTCATGCTTTGAAACGCACATTCGAGTTTTTGTTTGAATTGTGGTTTCTTTATCATGTTCATCTTACTGAATTTGCAAAGGGCCTATCGAGGAGAGTATCGTTCATAGAGTAACTTTAGCGTAGGGTGGCGAGGGGGATGTCGTATCCTTTTGAAGGCGTAGGCGGTCCCTCGACTCGTCCGGCCCTTGGCCTTAGTCATTCTATGCCTTGAATTGCCTTTTGACAATTAGAGGAGATGGACATGATGAAAGAAATTATAAAAAGTAGAAACTTTAAAATTGGGACAATTTTAGGAGGACTGCCCCGAGGGGGTGCCCCCCGAATTAGCCCCCGAGTGAGACTTGGCTTTTTTCGATGGTAAGCCTAGTCTTACTCATTTTAAGGTCCTTTATTTTTTATTGAATTAAGTACAAATGTACATGAATGCTCGAAAGCTTAAGGGTAGAAACGACATAGCTGTTGGATGTTCTAGGCGTTGGCGAACACTTCGCCTTTCTCGTTCGCAAGCTTGTATGTGCCTGGTTTGAGGACCTCAGCGATGATGTAGGGCCCTTCCCATGGCGGTGTGAGCTTGTGGCGCCCTCGATTGTCTTGTCGCAGCCTTAGCACTAGGTCCCCCTTGTTGAGGTCTCGTCGTCGAACCTTTTGGGCTTGATATTTTCGAAGCGACTGCTGGTACCGGGCCGAATGTAAGACCGCGACGTCTCGAGCTTCATCCGCTTGGTCGAGTGAGTCTTCACGAACTTGCTTGTTCCTTTCCTCTTGATAGGCTCTGAGCCTTGGGGACCCATATTCCAAGTCTGTGGGGAGGATAGCCTCGGTGCCATAGACGAGAAAAAATGGGGTGAAACCCGTGGCTCTGCTTGGGGTTGTTCTAAGGCTGCAAATTACCAAGGGTAGTTCTGACACCCATTTTCCGCTGAATCTATTCAGCTTGTTGAATATTCTTGGTTTGATGCCTTGTAGAATCATGCCGTTGGCACGTTCTACTTGGCTGTTTGTCTGTAGATGTGCTACGGCCGACCAATCCACGCGGATATGATGGTCGTCACAGAATTCCAAGAATTTCTTGCCTGTAAACTGGGTGCCATTGTCAGTAATTATCGAATTAGGGACCCCGAATCTGTGAATTATATCTGTGAAGAATTGCACAGCCTGCTCGGATCTGATGCTGCTGATTGGTCGAGCCTCGATCCATTTCGAGAACTTGTCGATGGCCACCAGCAGATGTGTAATGCCCCCGGGCGCTGCTCGCATTGGACCGACAAGGTCGAGCCCCCATACGGAGAATGGCCATGTGATAGGAACGGTTTGCAAGACGTGGGCCGGGAGGTGAGTTTTACGTGCGTAGAATTGACACCCTTCGTAGGTGCGCACGATTTCGTTGGCGTCTGCAACAGCCGTGGGCCAATAGAAGCCTTGGCGAAACGCGTTGCCCACGAGGGTACGGGGTGCCGCGTGGTGGCCTCATACGCCAACGTGGATGTCTCGAATGAGCTCCCTTCCCTCCGGGATTGGAATGCACCGCTGCAAAATTCCGGAGGGGCTGCGCTTGTACAACTCCCTATCGATGATGTGGAACGACTTGGCCTTTCTCGCGATGCGTCGAGCCTCGGTTCGATCCGAGGGTAGTTCCCCTCGGCTGATCCAGGCGATGTATTGGTTGCGCCAATCGCAAGTCGATGGGGCCTCGTCGATCTCCATAATTTCACCCTTGTCCGCCGAGGATATCTCATGACATGAGGCTTCAGGTTCCTCTTTCGAAGGATCCTCGTCCATGGGCTCGATATATGGAGCCCTCGAGGGTTTGGATCTCGAGGGGGCATCAGGAGCTTTGGGAGTTGGCTTGAGGTCGATGCTTGGCTATGTTAGGTCACGGGCGAATACGTTTGGGGGAACGGTGATCCGCCCTGACAGAATTTTTGCTAATTCATCGGCCTCCTCGTTATATTTTCGCACGATGTGGTTGAGCTCGAGGCCATGAAATTTGTCCTCGAGTCGGCGTACTGCATTGCAGTATGCCTGCATCTTGTCGTCGTGGCAGCTTGCCTCCTTCATAACCTGGTCGATGACCAATTGTGAATCTCCCCGGACGTCGAGGCATTTAATGCCCAATTCGATGGCTATGCGAAGGCCGGCTAGTAAGGCTTCATATTCGGCCATGTTGTTGGACGCCAGAAAGTGCAAGCGTACCATGTGTCTTATATGTTCTCCGAGGGGTGAGACGAAGAGCAGGCCCGCACCCGCACCGGTTTTCATCACCGACCCGTCGAAGTACATGATCCAACATTCGGCTTGGATCTAAGGGTGGGGCACTTGTGTGTCGGTCCACTCTGCCACGAAATTGGCCAAGATTTGTGATTTAATTGCCTTGCAGGGGGCATAAGTGAGGGTTTCGCCCATCAACTCCACGGACCATTTGGCTATTCTACCCGAGACATCCTGGTTGCGGAGTATCTCCCCCAAGGGGAAAGATGAGACCACGGTGACAGGATGAGCCTCGAAGTAGTGGCGCAATTTGCGCCGAGCTAGCACCACTGCGTAGAGCAGCTTCTGGATTTGCGGATATCACGTCTTGGTTTCGGTCAGTACCTCGCTGATGTAATATACCGGCCTTTGGACGGGCAGAGCGTGCCCTTCCTGATGTAATATCCTCGCTTCACTGGGATTCAAATGAAAAAACAACCCTTTTGAAGCAGAGTCCAAGAAAGTGGTGGCTACGGGACAGAGGGCAAGGCTGAAATGTTGGAGAATGATAGGTGCAAATAGGCCTAGGTCTGGTCCGGATGCCAAGATTTGCTTGAAACGAGCCCAGGCAGCTCCTAACGACTCTCCCTCTAATTGCTTAAAGGTAAGAACTTCGATTCGGAGGCTGGCTACCTTGGAAATTGGGAAGAAATTTAGGCAGAATTTCTCTCTAAGAGTTTCCCAACTCCCTTCCATAGTACCGACAGCCAGAGAGTACCATTTCTTCGCTCCTCCCGTTAATGAGAACGGGAATAGCTTCCATTTGAGTGTCTCTTGTGTCATGCCCGCAATGGTCAGGAACGAGCAGAGTTGCTCAAACTCGCGCAAATGCGCGTATGGACTCTCGGCCTTCGTTCTTGAGAATGATTGCTCATGAACCATGGCTATGAAGTCGGGACGTAGCTCATAGCCGGCTGTGGATATGGGATGTGATGATGGTGGTGGCTCCAAACAAGCGCCCTTTGGAGCCGAGTGTTGGCGTAAGGTAAGAGTGGGATCCATATGGATGGTGGATGGTGGTTGTTGACACCAAAAATTGGCACCAGGAAGAGGCTGACATGTGGACCGGATTTGGTGAAAAGATGCCATTCGGCTAAAGGGCTTTCTCTGAAGCATTCGGCAAAGATGCTCTGCGGTCGGGAACGCGTCGCCATTCGGCTAAGGGGTTTTCTCTGAAGCATTCGGCAGAGATACTCTGCGGTCAAGAATGCGTCATCATTCGGCAGAAGCATTATTCCGCAGGCGAAGAGTAGTAGCGTCCGAGAAAACATGATGACGTGAATCAATATAAGGAAAAGGCCGGTTCGAACAAGGAATGCAATATGGGCACGAAGATTCGTCATTTATTTTTAGAAACAAGTGTTATAGTCGTGTCCGACTAGGAGTTGTATCAAGACCTGGGTATAAATATAAACCCATGGCAATTGTAAGAAGAGAATCGAATCAATCATACAACAAACCGGCCCCGTGCCAACATCGAGTCCTTTAGTCGAGTCGTCGAGTTCTTCGAGAGGAGTCATCGATCCGTCGACCTCCGTAAGTACCGGCAACCTTGTATCATGCTTAGTATCATGCGGTGGATTTAAGCTTTGATGCAAGTAGTCTTGTTACCATGCTTAGTATCATCCGGTGGATTTAAGTTGTGGTCTCAAGAAGGTTCCTCTGTTAGGTCATGAGCCATGCGGTGGGCTAAGATCTAGTATGGACCAAGTTATCGGCTCTGTTAGATTTCGGCAAGATCTAACAGATTCATTAAGTTACCCCGTGTTGCTTCGTTTTTACTATGTGTTTAATTCATGCAACACACCTTTGCCCAATCTAGATCGGCTAGAATCGGCTTTGCTTTACGGTGCGACGATGTATCCCCTCACAGCCGAATCCGAAACCGATCTAGGTTGCCACGTGTCGCGGGTTCGAGCTTGTTGGCATCGTGTAGGTCTTGACAGAACCGGGTATCATGCGGTAGATGCAGGTTTTTGGATCGTCTTAGAGCTAATCATCCGGTGGATTAGAATTCGATTCGATCTGATAGATTTATCTTTACCGATTAGGCTTGTTCCTTCGCCATGGACCCCGATTCGGCTAGATAGCCGCATTCGGTAGTGCTCTCATGAGTGAACGTGTGCTCGTGGGTTTGCATTGGACAATGAATGCTTTTAGCCTTTCACGATTAGATTGTATCATGCGGTGGATTGATTTAATCTGATTGGTGGTGTGACCTCAAACGAGTTGTATCATGCGGTGGATTAACTCGCTCGTTGCCATGCTTGACGGGTGCTGCTTTCGGCCTATGCATTCTTGTTTCAATGTAAATTCGTGACTGTGTCGTGGGTTCGTAACTAAACATTGAGTGCTTTTAGCTTTTCATGATTAGATTGTATCATGCGGTGGATTGATCTAATCTGATTAGTGGTGTGGTCACAAACAAGTCGTATCATGCGGTGGATTAACTTGTTTTTTATCATGCTTGACGGGTGCTGCTTTCGGCCTATGCATTCTTTGTTTACTGCGAATTTATGATCATGTTTCACCCTTTTATTTATCTATCATGCTCTGTTTCTCGTTAATCGGCTATGATAATGTGTTACAATGTTCATTCGGTTGAAAGCCGATCTTTCGTCATGCTTACGTCACGCATTCGGCAGTGTGCTTCTTGCATGCCTTGCCGATTGCCGAATGAGGCTTTAACTGCCGACAGATAGCTTCTCTGTAGCTATTTGTCGTTCGAAATTGGCTTCATAGCCGCAAATATGGAACTGTCTGGTCTCACCCGGCACGTTCCAGGTTTTGATCTAAACGTTTTTTATCCCTTGGTTAGTTTTCAGGCAAACTGACTGGCACGCTTCCGGATTCAAAAGCCCGGGCCACGTTTGAAGCCAGCTAATTCGGCTTGCTGTGTGCTTGGCGTGAGGTGCGGATTTTACGTCAACACACTTTTTGGCACGCCCGGTGGGACACACACAAGTTTTCAAGATGCCTGAGTTGAGCGACATCATGGATGTCACTTTGGAAGAGTTGTCTGAAGAACATCAACAGATGGTAAAGGTTGCTGCCAACCAATTCATTAACAAATGTTTACTGTCTTTCGCCAAGAACAGGAGTGGTGCACCTTTTCTCAAGTCTGATCTGCCAAGAGTTCTCCTTCCTGGGCAATCTGATCTTACTGAAGAAGAAGAGAGGGAGAGATTCTCGGGCTTGTTATACAAAGCTTTGGGAGAGACAATGACCAATCACAATGCTGCGTTCTTAAACAGTTTTCGGCATATAATGATAAGCATTTTTGGTCAGCATGTGGATAAACCCTTTGAGCAGATACATGGGCAATTGGGTGGCCCGACATACTTCAATGTTCAAGCACCAGTTCAAAAACCACATGGTAAAGGGAATGCTGATGAAACTGGAGGTTCTGGTGCTAAAGATATAAATGGACAACCGATTCGGCAAGATCCTCAGCTTGCACTGCTGAAAACTCGCACATACGGTGATATGGCATTCGGCACCACAGGGAATCCGCCTGCTTCTGCTTACAAGATATCTCCCTTGAACAACAGACTGCAGAGGGATTTGTATGGAAACGGATATTCAGAGTTTATGGATTACAATGCTATCGACGCTCTCCCGAATCCTGGATATGTTGGTACTGCAGGTATGCTTGCTGGAAAACCAGGGAATCAAGATACCAATATTGACCTCATGGTGCAAAAAATGACCGATGTATTGCAAAATCAATTCGGTCTGAAGCCTAAAAGTCAGGGGTACATGTATTCGTCTCCTTTCCCGGAATGGTACCAAAGGGTATCATTGCCGAATAGAGTCAAGGTGCCTACAGAATTTACTAAATTCTCAGGACAAGATGATACAAGTACTGTGGAACATATAGCTCGATATCTGATGCAGCTTGGAGAGGCTTCGGCAGATGAGGCTTTCAGAATCAGATACTTTCCTTTGTCACTGACGGGTCCAGCTTTTACATGGTTTGCTTCTTTGCCTGCTCAGTCGATTTGTACTTGGAAAGACCTGGAACAGAAATTCCATGCTCATTACTACATTGGCAGTACCGAGAAAAAGTTGGTTGATTTGACCAGCTTAAGGCAGAGGAATAATGAAACACCTACAGAGTTCCTCAGGAGATTTAGGGAAACTAAGAGTATGTGCTTTTCTCTGAACATACCTGATGATCAACTGGCTGGTATGGCTGTAGCTGGAATGCTGCCTACCATTCGGGAGAAGCTGTTCGGGATGGAGTTTGATGATTTGGGCCAATTGTCGCACAGATTGGCCTTGATGAGTAACCAGGCATATGGTTTCAAGAAAGATGTCAGATTTGCTAAAAATAATGATGTAGCTGACATCTATAACCAATTCCTTGAAAGAGCAGATCAAGAAGATGAGTATGAAGATGGCGAGGAGATAGCTGCAGCAGAGATAGTGTGGAGCAAAGAACCAGTTACAATGACTCAAAGATGGATCAAACAGATGAAGGGAACATATGATTTTGATGTGACTAAGGCAGACAAATTGTTTGAGTTCCTGGTGAAAGAAGGCCGAATCAAATTGCCAGAGGGGCATTCTATGCTTCGGCCCGATGGAGTGAAAGATAAGAGGTATTGTGGGTTTCATGATAGAAATTCTCATTCCATTAATGAATGCAGAGTCTTTAGGATGAAGATTCAGAAAGCCATCCAGGAAGGACATCTGAAATTCGACAACAAGATGAAACTAGACAGTAACCCTTTCCCTCAGAATATGATCGGGTTCTCGGTTAATATGGTGAATGCTGTTCCATCTGGAGAAAAGGGAAGATTGAAAGTTTTAACCTCAAAAAAGGCAAGACAGGATGGTTCAGTTGATCCCACTCGGCAGATCACAATGGAACAGATTCGCCAGAAAATTCTTCGATTCCCGAATAGCCGATTTGAAGTGGGTGAATCCTTTAAACCTAGAGTTACTACACGTATTCTCCTCAACAAATGGCAGCGTCAGCAAGAAAAAGAGCGTTTTCAAAGGCGTGAATACGAGGAGGAGAAAAGAAGACGCGAAGAAGAAAGGTTTGAGGAAGAACAAGAAGAATATGCTCGAGAGCAGGAACGTGCGCATTGGGGGTGTGCATTCTTCAGACACTGTTGGAACGAAGGTTTGAAGCTTCCCACATGGAATAATTGTCCTAAATGCAATAATAGGTATGATGAATATAGGCAGGAAACTGTCAATCGCCGATCTGTCCATGAAAGAATTGGCAGGGTACATCCTAGTGATGATCGGCGTTTTAATGATCAACCAAGGAAGAGACATGCTGATTACGAGTGGGTTGATCGTGAAGAAGAAAAAGATCATGCTTATGTTTGGCAAGAAGGACAATGGTGCCCACCTGGTTTAAGAAGGAGTCAGAAGAGAAGAGTCCAACGCCTGAGGAATCAAGAATTAAAGCAAGCAAGGCCTAGGATGAAATCGATATGGCTCCCAAAAGACAGGCCTGACGAACATAGTCATTCGGCTCCTACATGCATGGTATGTTTCTTGCCGAATGAATTCATGGCTCCAGCTAATCAAATTGTACAGAAAGAAATATTGCCCGATATAGATGATGCCGAACGATTTGGGTTAATGGCACAATTGATGTTGAACAAACAAGCTGTTTTTGAGAAGCCAACCCAGAATCGGCACATGAAGCCACTGTACTTGAAGGGATATGTTAATGGCAAACCATTGACCAAGATGTTTGTCGATGGAGGAGCTGCTGTCAATGTAATGCCATATACCACATTCAGGAAGCTTGGTATGGGCCCTAGAGATTTGACACCAACGAGCATAATTCTAAATGATTTTGCTGGAAATCCTTCGGACACCAAGGGATGCGTGCATGTTGATCTGATGATTGGGTCCAAGACTCTGCTTACGACTTTCTTTGTCATTGAGGGAAAAGGGGCGTATAGCTTGCTGCTTGGAAGAGATTGGATTCATGCAAATTGTTGTATTCCATCTACTATGCATCAACAGCTTATTCAGTGGATAGATGATGAGGTGGAGATTGTCCAAGCAGATGATTCAATAAGCGTGGCAAATATGGAACCAGCTTTCTGGGAGTATCAAGGCATAGATTGTTTCTCAGGTAAAGACTGGGGAGAAGGTCCTGTGGCACCAGCCAGCAGTGATCAGCAGCCGATCGAAGCAGTCGGCTCTCATAGTAATTTTTGATGGAAAATCCAATTGATGGAACTGATGGAAAATTAGGACGTGGATTTGTGTCGGCCGATAAATTAGAAGAAGTGGACATTGGAGATGGTGACAAGCCAAGGCCGACATTTATCAGTGCTAACTTGGATTCGGTTTTCAAAGAAAAGTTGGTGACATTGTTAAAGGAATACAAGGACTGCTTTGCTTGGGATTATTCGGAGATGCCCGGTCTAGACCGTTCTATTGTTGAGCATCGGAAGAAAAGTTGGTGACATTGTTAAAGGAATACAGGCCTTACAAGCAACCACCCCGAAAAATCTACAAGGAAGAAGTGTTGGCCGATGTGAAAAAGGAGATTGAAAGATTACTAGATGCAAATTTCATTCGGCCATGTAAATACGCGGATTGGATCTCTAATATTGTTCCTGTCTATAAGAAAAATGGAAAGATGAGGGTTTGCATAGATTTTAGAGACCTAAACAAGGCTACACCCATGGATGGATATCCAATGCCTATTGCTGATTCATTGGTTGATGCTGCTGCTGGATACAAAGTGCTCAGTTTCATGGACGGTAACGCAGGATACAATCAGATTTATATGGCATTGGAAGATATAGTAAAGACAGCTTTCAGGTGTCCTGGACACATAGGGTTGTTTGAATGGGTTGTCATGACCTTTGGATTGAAAAATGCCGGTGCAACTTATCAAAGGGCTATGAATTATATTTTTCATGAGTTGATCGGCAAGATTGTGGAAATATATATTGATGATGTGGTAATCAAGTCATTGGATCATGAGTCTCATTTGGCCGACATAAGGAAAACTCTAGAATGCACCAGGAAACATGGGCTTAAGATGAACCCGAACAAGTGTGCTTTTGGAGTTTCGGCTGGAGAGTTTCTGGGATTTTTGATACATGAAGGAGGAATAGGAGTTGGTAAGAAAAGCATGAAGGCAATTGATGAAATTGTTCCTCCAACTAATCTTAAAGAGCTGCAATCACTGCTTGGCAAGATAAATTTTGTGAGAAGGTTCATATCAAACTTGTCACAAAAGGTGTTGCCCTTTTCCTCGCTGTTAAAAATAAAAAAGGATCAAAAGTTTGTATGGGGTGACGAACAACAGAAGGCTTTTGATGAAATAAAGGAGTACATGAAGAAGCCACCAGTATTGGTGCCTCCACAATTGAACAAGCCTTTTAAGTTGTACGTGGCGGCCGATGCCCAAACTATTGGATCGGCCCTCATTCAAGAATTTGAAGGGAAGGAAAGAGTGGTTGCATACCTTAGCCGAAAGTTATTAGATCCAGAGACAAGGTATTCGGCTATAGAGAAGCTTTGCTTATGTGTTTACTACTCCTGTACAAAATTTCGGCACTATTTACTACATGCCGAATGCATTGTGTATTCAAAGTTTGATGTGATAAAACACATGTTGTCTATGCCAATTTTGAACGGAAGGATTGGCAAATGGATTTTAGCTTTGTCTGAATTTGAATTAAGATTTGAATCGGCAAAGGCTGTTAAGGGACAGATTATTGCCGATTTCATTACTGAACATCATGATACATCGATAAATTTGCTTAACATTGTTCCTTGGGTGTTATTCTTCGATGGATCTTCATGCAACAAAGGTGGTGGAGCAGGTATCTTATTAATTTCACCCAAAGGAGAAACATTTGAGTTTGCTGTTCCTATTCAATCTGCTGTTACTAACAATCAAGCTGAGTATGAGGCATTGCTCAAGGGGCTCCAATATTTGAAAGAAGCAAAGGCCATTGCGGTTGAAATTTTTGGAGATTCAGAATTGGTTATAAAACAATTGAATGGTGAATATGAGTGCAAAAGTGATACCTTGAGGAATTACTATGAAGAATGCAAAGAAATATTGAAGAGCTTTCGATCAGTAATTCTACAACACATTCCTAGAGGGGATAATGGAGAAGCAAATAGATTGGCCCAAAGTGCATCAGGTTATAAAGAGCTTCGAGAAGTTTTTGCTAATGATGTATATGCATTCGGGAATAATCTGGCAGAGGATGATTGGAGAAAAGAGATTGCCGATTATCTGGAGAATCCATCCCGAAAGGTTTCTAGAAAGCTCAGGTATAAAGCTTTAAAATTTGTTCTTCTTGATGATAATTTGTATTATAAATCCCTGGATGGAGTGCTGTTACATTGCTTAAGTCATGGAGAAGCAAAAAGGTTGATGAGTGAAGTACATGATGGGTTGTGTGGAGCACATCAATCGGCCTACCGAATGAAGTGGGTTATTAGAAGAACTGGATATTACTGGCCGACAATGCTGGAAGATTGTTTTGAATATTATAAGGGATGTCAAGACTGTCAGAGATTTGGAAATATTCAGAGAGTTCCAGCATCGGCAATGAATCCCATTATCAAGCCATGGCCATTCAGAGGATGGGGAATAGATTTGATTGGCCAAATAAATCCTCCATCTAGCAAGGGGCATAAGTTTGTGCTTTTGGCAACCGATTATTTTACCAAGTGGGTTGAGGCAATTCCATTAAAGAAGGTGACATCGGAGAATATGGTTGAATTTGTTAAAGAACATATCATTTACAGATTTGGGATTCCTCAAACAATCACCACAGATCAAGGGGCTCAATTTACATCTGCAGAGTTCAAAGATTTTGCTGAAAGTATGGGCATCAAATTGTTGAATTCTTCTCCTTATTATGCCCAAGCTAATGGTCAGGCAGAGGCTTCTAACAAGATTATGATCAAAATCATACAGAAGAAAATTGATCAGAAGCCAAGAAAGTGGCATTCGGTACTCAATGAGGCTTTATGGGCTTACCGAATGGCTCCACATGGGGCTACACAGACGTCTCCTTATGAGTTGGTGTATGGGCATCATGCTATTTTGCCATGGGAGCTACAGTTAGACTCAAGGAGAATAAAGTTGCAGAAGGATTTAAGTTCTAAGGATTATAAAGATTTAATGATGGACGAATTAGAAGATTTGCATATGGTTCGTCTTAGGGCCTTGGAGAATATTGAGAAGAACAAAATGCGAGTTGCTAAGTATTACAACAAGAAGGTGAAGGTTAAGCAGTTCACAGAAGGTGATCTAGTTTGGAAAGCGATATTGCCGATTGGAACCAAATATGCAGCATTCGGCAAGTGGTCTCCAAATTGGGAAGGTCCTTTCAGAGTGGTTAGGTGCGTGCCTGGAAATGCATATATTTTGAAGACATTATTGGGAGAAGAATTTGCTTCTGCTATAAATGGAAGATATTTGAAGAAGTATTATCCCAGTATTGAAATCGATCGATGATTGATATATCAAATTGCCGAATAGCCGATATTCGGGAAGAAATCGCCTTCAGAACAAATGTTGACAGAAAAGGAAAATGGCCAGTACTGAATGTATTGTCCTTAGCACAAAATATGTTACATCAGATGTTCATGCAAGATCACAAAAGATAAGTTTTATTGCCGAAATTCCATAAATCCCTAGTACAAACTAATGGAATAGCTTGTTCAAAACGGACTGAGGATGAATGGAATCGGCAATGGCGGCGCCATGAGCATCAAGGCGATCTATGGAGGCCTCGATGTCGTCGATCTCCTCCGGGTTACCATTAGCGAAGCCGGTCGGTAGCCTGGAGTAGTCGGTGTTGGTGTGCGTCGACATGGCGACTAGGCCTGCAGCAGTACCCAGACGGATGCCGTGCGAGGCCACCTCATCGATGCGGCCCGCCACCGCGCCGAGGCGAGCTTCTGGTGTTTCCCCAGGAGCATTCACCTTGTTCGCCAGCTCCTCCACCAGCGCCTTCAGTTGATCGAGTTCAGCATCACGCGCTGCAAGTTTACAAAAGGGGCAGCAGAATAATATCAGTTGGGGGACAAGATTGAGATTGAGCAGATTGCAGGACTCACCATCAATGACTTCGAGCAGTTGCTTGCGCTCGTGCTGCCATTCGAGGTCAGCAATCCCGGCTTGCTTGGAGATAGCCTCCAGTTCGCGACGAGAGTCGTCGCGCTCCGCCTTGAATCGGCGAGCATCGCCGTCCGTGTAGCGGTAGTCGTCTGATTCGAGAGATCGATTGGACGAACTCGAAGATGCCGCAGGAGCAGCGGCTGGAGCTGCAACTGGCGCACCAGCGCCGGCAATCCATTGGATTACCCTGAAAGAACAAAGAGATTCGTCAAGAAAGAGGGAGGAAATCTCGAGAAGAACGGAGAGAAGCAAGCAGCCAATCACCTGCGGCGAGCGCCGGCGCGGCTTCCTTCGGCCTCATCGGCGGCCGGGCGCCTCCTGTTGTTATCAGCCATTGGAAGTTCCTCGGAGTTACTGTGGAAGGGGAAAAGAATGACTTGAGTCGGCAAGAACTTGGGAGACGAAGAACTTGGTGAAGAAACCGTGGGCTGCCTGGGTGTTTATTTATAGAACCCGCAGAGAAGATCGTGGCGCACATCCCGAAATTTCGGAAGGTGGAAAGCCCCACGAACCGAGCAGTTTCGGTGTCGTTTGGGATTCATGCCGAATCGGGTTCAGTTCTACCGAATTGGATTCGGCTGTGTTGAGTTAGGTCGTTTTTCGGGTCTAACACTGTTACGACTAAGCTTTGCCGAATGTGTGGTTCACAATAAAGCGAAGAAGAAAGCAAAGATTGGTGAAACTACAAAGTTGGTAAGACATTCGGCTAATTAAATATTCAATACAACTACACACCCAAGTACTTGGAGATTACATCTTTAGCATCAGATATCATTCTATTAATGGTCTCCAAAAGATTTTTGCCTGCTTCTTGAGATTTTGTCAGAGCAGAGAGCTTCGCTTTGAGTTGTTTATCTTCAGTTAGAATTGCCGATGCTTCCTTTCGTATCCTCTCTGTCAGATCAGGGAGTTCGGCTAATTTCTTCTCGTCAGCTTCGATTTCGGCTGACAGGACCCTCAGTTCGGCTTCTAGTTCAGCTTTTCTGGTTTTCTTCAGATCAAGTGTTGACTGCAGTCTAGCTGATAATTCTTTGTTACTCTGAGCTTGAGTATGCAGATCTTTCAAGGATTGCTTAGCTATGGCTCTTCTTTGCTCTAAAGCTGGTTGTAAAGATTGATCTTTCAGAGCCTGTCTGACTGCAGCAAATTGTTGATCTAATTTAGAGATTGGTTCCAAGGAAGCTTGAATGTCAACGGGAAGGTTGTGTTCAATGGGCTCGAGCATATCTCTCAGAAGATCAGCATCCTTGACTTGATCCTGCATGTCTTTGTGCAGAAAGGAGAAAATTTCCTTTAGTTTTGCTTGGGTTTCTTCTGATAAAGTCTGACTAGAAGAAATTTCCTCTGCCTGTTCGGCAACAAGATCATCCAAGGGAAATGAGTAACTGGGTGATGAAGTTATTTTCTCCTGGAAAAAGATATTGCCGAATTAGTGATTATCCATTGAATAAAGAACTGGGGAGATTTGGAAATTATCTTTACCTCATTTCTGATCTCTTGGATGGAAAGAGAGGGTGGCTCAAGCTCAGGTAAAGGTTCTTGTGTATCATGCTGAGGAGAGCTTGGAAGGTTCTTTGATGGAAATGAGGCTTCTAGCTGAGGTACATCAGGTAAAGCTGAAGCTGGTTCTTGATGAAAAGAGGAGCTCTCCGAAATTGGATCCATTGAAGCTTGCTCTGTGACTGAAAGAAAGTTAGTGCCGATAAAAAGAGTTTTTAAAAGGACAGGATGGTGAGAAATTTTACTAATCACTGAAGCATCGGCAGGTCCTGTGCTAATGGCCAATTGCTGTGATTTGGCCTGAAATCATAAAGGAGTAGAAAATGAGCAGAATGAAATTAGCATTTTTTACTCGAGGAAGGAGAAATTTGACCTGTGCAATTGTCTTGCTGCTTGTTCTTTTCTTCTTTATAGATGAAGGGGCAGTTAGAGAAGAAATTTTTCTCTTGGCAGCAGGTGGTGCAGCAAGAGTTGGATCCAGGTTGGCAGGCCTAGACATTATTTGAGCCAAAGAGGGAGAATGATGCCCCAGAATAGATATTGGGCCTGCAGTGTTATATACAATTGCTCTGGCCAGAGGGGCAGGGATTATGTCCTACAAGATAACAGAGTTAAAAGTCGATGAACGAGGATGTCAGTGGAAAAACAAATGGATTATAAGCATGTTTACCTCTGAATTCGGCTGATAGTCAGGCATCAAATCAAGGCAGAGAGGGTGGACTGGTACATTAAAGATGTGATCATGGATTTCTTGCCACCAAAGAATAAAAGAAGAATGAGCGAGTGTTGTTGGCACAAAAGGTTCAATCTGATAGATGGCTGCACAACACTTATAATCAAAAATTCTTCTTGTTTCTGTGGAGTCTTTGATGATCTGCCTAGGCTTGAGGAATTCATGAAAGAATAATCTTGGGGGCACTTGGCCACATCCTAATTGCCTGGCTACTATATTCGGCTGGTAATATTCATATGAACTTTGAACCAGCCTTCCTCCACAAAATTCAGCTGGTAAGATGCAAGGCCGAATGAAAGTGTTAAAAATTGCTGTGGACTCTGCATCTATGCATCCAGTCTCGAAGCTGAATTCACAAGGAAAAGTGAGACTATCATTGTCCAAATATAGGAACCAGAGGGGGTTGGCAAAGCCTTTGAAGAAAAGTTCAAACAGTTCTCCAATGCTCTTGTTGATAGCAATAGTGGAGGCTGCTTCCCCATAGGTTTGACAGCCTTTGGTGCTCTGGGTTTCTGCTTCTTGGTAATTGACCGAAGGGAAGTGTCGGCTGTTGAGGTCAATGGAGACAATTTGGTGCATGTACAATTGCAGCCACATCTGGACGAACCACCAGGGACCATTGACGCAAGAAATTTTCTTGTTGGTGTGCATCTGATAGATGGTTTGATGGAGCATGTGATAGACACTTCCCAAAAGATATTTCCCGAGAGGGATAAGTGTGCCTGCAGCCAGGTCTTCGGCCATTACTATGTGATTCAGAGTTGGCTCATTGGCTTTGCCGCAGAAAACAAATCTGCACAACCACATATTCAGAAAGGCCCTGTATTCAACATCAGTCAGAGGACCATCATGCATGTAAGTCTGGATGTATTTCTTATAGCCGACTCCAGTCTTCACCCCTGTCTGTTTGGAAGAACCTTTGTATCTGTATAGGTGTGCTGTCCCTGTAATGTTCAGGCCGGTTATCATGTAAACATCGGCCAGGGTGGGAGTCATTGGTCCATGACCAAAAAGAAAGGCGTTCATGCCGTTGGACCAAAAGTGACAAGCTGCAATCAGGAGATTTTCATTCTTGGGTGTTTCGGCTAGAGATAGCTCCAAGCAATGAGAGATACGAAGACTGTCCCAATTCTGCGTCTGGGGGCTTTTATCTTCAAGAATCCTTTTGTACCAGTTTCTCCAGCCAGCGATTGGGGGGAGAGGCCAGTTCTTGAATGAGTCCTGCCATTCGAGAGGTCCCGACAGTGAAGTTTTGAAAGGGATCCTTTGAGACTCGGCCGCAATAATTTCGGAGGGATCTGGATTCCCTGAAGGGCCGAGGAAGAAAGATGCAGATTGCTCCTCCGTAGGGGTCAGGATTTCAGTGGTCAGAGCCTAATTGAGGACGGAAGAAGAGCGATTCGGGGATTCAAAATGCAGCTTGAAAAGAGTAATGCCGAATATGATTGAAGAAAACGGAACTTACTTGAAGAATTTGGTCTTGGTTCGCCATTTGGAGATCGGAGCTTGAAAGATTCGACGAACTAGGGTTTGAGTTTGAGAACGCGCTCTGAGGATTTGGGAGCAGAAAACGGATGTCGAACGGGCTCAGCCTGGAAATGTTGGGGATTCCTGGTCAATTCCGAGATAAAAGTATCCTTTATCCCGAAATTGAAGGGGCATGTGTTGACACCAAAAATTGGCACCAGGAAGAGGCTGACATGTGGACCGGATTTGGTGAAAAGATGCCATTCGGCTAAAGGGCTTTCTCTGAAGCATTCGGCAAAGATGCTCTGCGGTCGGGAACGCGTCGCCATTCGGCTAAGGGGTTTTCTCTGAAGCATTCGGCAGAGATACTCTGCGGTCAAGAATGCGTCATCATTCGGCAGAAGCATTATTCCGCAGGCGAAGAGTAGTAGCGTCCGAGAAAACATGATGACGTGAATCAATATAAGGAAAAGGCCGGTTCGAACAAGGAATGCAATATGGGCACGAAGATTCGTCATTTATTTTTAGAAACAAGTGTTATAGTCGTGTCCGACTAGGAGTTGTATCAAGACCTGGGTATAAATATAAACCCATGGCAATTGTAAGAAGAGAATCGAATCAATCATACAACAAACCGGCCCCGTGCCAACATCGAGTCCTTTAGTCGAGTCGTCGAGTTCTTCGAGAGGAGTCATCGATCCGTCGACCTCCGTAAGTACCGGCAACCTTGTATCATGCTTAGTATCATGCGGTGGATTTAAGCTTTGATGCAAGTAGTCTTGTTACCATGCTTAGTATCATCCGGTGGATTTAAGTTGTGGTCTCAAGAAGGTTCCTCTGTTAGGTCATGAGCCATGCGGTGGGCTAAGATCTAGTATGGACCAAGTTATCGGCTCTGTTAGATTTCGGCAAGATCTAACAGATTCATTAAGTTACCCCGTGTTGCTTCGTTTTTACTATGTGTTTAATTCATGCAACACACCTTTGCCCAATCTAGATCGGCTAGAATCGGCTTTGCTTTACGGTGCGACGACGTATCCCCTCACAGCCGAATCCGAAACCGATCTAGGTTGCCACGTGTCGCGGGTTCGAGCTTGTTGGCATCGTGTAGGTCTTGACAGAACCGGGTATCATGCGGTAGATGCAGGTTTTTGGATCGTCTTAGAGCTAATCATCCGGTGGATTAGAATTCGATTCGATCTGATAGATTTATCTTTACCGATTAGGCTTGTTCCTTCGCCATGGACCCCGATTCGGCTAGATAGCCGCATTCGGTAGTGCTCTCATGAGTGAACGTGTGCTCGTGGGTTTGCATTGGACAATGAATGCTTTTAGCCTTTCACGATTAGATTGTATCATGCGGTGGATTGATTTAATCTGATTGGTGGTGTGACCTCAAACGAGTTGTATCATGCGGTGGATTAACTCGCTCGTTGCCATGCTTGACGGGTGCTGCTTTCGGCCTATGCATTCTTGTTTCAATGTAAATTCGTGACTGTGTCGTGGGTTCGTAACTAAACATTGAGTGCTTTTAGCTTTTCATGATTAGATTGTATCATGCGGTGGATTGATCTAATCTGATTAGTGGTGTGGTCACAAACAAGTCGTATCATGCAGTGGATTAACTTGTTTTTTATCATGCTTGACGGGTGCTGCTTTCGGCCTATGCATTCTTTGTTTACTGCGAATTTATGATCATGTTTCACCCTTTTATTTATCTATCATGCTCTGTTTCTCGTTAATCGGCTATGATAATGTGTTACAATGTTCATTCGGTTGAAAGCCGATCTTTCGTCATGCTTACGTCACGCATTCGGCAGTGTGCTTCTTGCATGCCTTGCCGATTGCCGAATGAGGCTTTAACTGCCGACAGATAGCTTCTCTGTAGCTATTTGTCGTTCGAAATTGGCTTCATAGCCGCAAATATGGAACTGTCTGGTCTCACCCGGCACGTTCCAGGTTTTGATCTAAACGTTTTTTATCCCTTTGTTAGTTTTCAGGCAAACTGACTGGCACGCTTCCGGATTCAAAAGCCCGGGCCACGTTTGAAGCCAGCTAATTCGGCTTGCTGTGTGCTTGGTGTGAGGTGCGGATTTTACGTCAACAGTGGTGGGATACACGGACAACTTGGGTTCGGAATCAGAACAACTACCGTTCCCTGGCAACAGTGCCAGAAAGCTTGTTGGCACTCCTTACGGCCTACAGATAAATCCGCAAGCGGACGGATACCGATGTAGCTTTCAATCGGGAGTATTCCAAGGTATCGATTTCCACGGAGAACGAGAAGTGGACTGATTCTAAACTAACTTGTCCTAGGTAGATGGAATGGAGTGAATGGTATGGATGAGGTGGATGACAACAACAAAGAGAGAAGAGGAGTGATAGGAGGGTAGAGAGGTTATGAGTCTGGTATTCTACTGATTGATCGAGCAGATCAGAGGATACAGATAGATACTTGCTTCGGGACTACAGAGCCTCCGACACACAGAAAGGGATGAGAAGGGGTGCCGGTTACCCTGAACCTTGGGTCCTAGGACACCGGAACTAACGTGATGGACTACGAAGACCGAAAGGGCTGTCACCACCTTAAGGCTACCACCTCTGTTGCGACGGGAAGAAACTAAGGTTACTGGCAAGTCTAGGAACCACTCCTACACTAGTCAATAACTACTTATCTCCTATAGCAAGATAAGCACCCAAGCTAAGCAACCAGTATACAGCTATACCAATCAACTAAGCATTGAACGAAGAACGAGAAAAGTATATAAATGTAAGAACTGAATGCTCAATTAATCAGAGAGAGATACAAGAGTTACCAGACACGACCTGGATGTTACTCGAAGTGAAGCTGCATCCGTAGAGGTACAGCGGGAAGAGGGGCCGACACTTCGGCTCCTCTTCGGGACGCTCACCTCTCCTCTCTCCCTATCTCTACTGATACAAGTGGAGAACTAACAGTGCTTCGCCTGCACTCTACTATTGTGTTGCGTGCTCAAATGAGCAGCTTGGCCTTCTATCTATAGCACTCAATGGTCGGTTGAACTGGAGGAACTGTCAAGGCATCTAGGGAATATCCCCCCCTTGATTCGGGCAAAGAACGTCGGTTCGACCGAACTGACCTGTTCGGCCGAATCGTCCATCTTGCCGCCTTGGCTCCCAATGGCTCAGATTTGCTTCTGGAGGCGGTTGGTGCATTGGGGGCGGTTCGGCCGAACTAGTGGGTTCGGCCGAACTGGGCTTTCAGCCCAGAACGCCCCCCGTGCACTGCCTCTTGCTCCTGGACCCCTTGGGCTGGCCTCTGGTGCTTGGGTTTGAGTTGATTCGGCCTAGGATGACATGTCGGTGCTCCGGGATGTGTTGGCGGTCGTCCACGTGTCGTGTGTTGTCGTTTGGTTGATGTGGACGGCTCCCGCTGGCCTGTACGGCTAAGGGGGGTAACCGGCCGAACGTGTCGTTCGGCCGAATTGGTCATTTCCGACCCCTATAGCACGTATTTCGCAATGTTGTACATGCACAAGCGACACTCACCAAAACTCGTGGAACTCCATTAGAAATAAAACCTAAGTACATGGAATGTTGCATAGTCTCTCATTTATTCCTGCGTATTGGTGGTCGAATTTGGGTTGTAACGACCGCCAACAAGCTCCCCCAAGCTTGGCTCTTTGCTCATCCTCGAGCAAAGATAAAACTTAGGCTCGGTGGATCAGGAGTTGCTACAATGTCATTTTTCTTGCAGGTAACTTCATAAACAACTAGTACTCAAACAAATACTTGAATCACTAGCAAGGTATTAATTCACCATTTTACCTATGGGGCTTATAGCAATCTCCTTATCTTGGGCGGTTGAAAGAATGAACAGTTTAACTTAGTTTTATTCCACCCTACTCTTTTCAGGATCCTATCTCGGAGTTTTCACCCTTTTTTGAAAAGATAAATTGTTCCTCATTGGCTCACTCAATCGCTCAAGTGTATTTGAATCCTCACCAAAGGCTTTGCCTTCTTTTCATCCTAACATCTAATTTGGCTTTTGTGTGGCTCGGGGACAAAGGATGAAGGCATACAAGCATCTTATATATTGCTAAGTCAAAGACCGGATCTTAGGAGAATCAAATCACACTCTAGATCGAGAAGTGCAAGTGTGTGGAATATGTGGAGTGGAATTTGGCGGAATTTCATGGAATGATTCTTCCTCTCCTTGATTTATTTTTCGAGAGCATGGGCTATCTTTTATTCATATTTTTGCCATGCCTTTTGGCATGCTTTTCTTTTTCTCATTTTTTTTGCCATGCCAATTGGCATGCGTTTCTTTTTCTTTTTGCATAGCCCATGCCTCTACTTTAAAGATATTTGGAGAGGGAATCAAAGAACATGAAATTTTATTTATGGAATGGATGATGGTATGGTTTTGCTTACTCCCAAGTAGGAATTGCAAGTGAGAGGTGGAGTGTATGTGCATCTCGATCTTAGAAGCATGAAAGATTCCTCACTAAGGTCACATCAATTTGACAAAGCTCACTAAGATGACAAGCAGCATATGGTAGAAAGTTTAGAACTAATCCTATCATATGGCTCTGGTAGGTATTATGACCAATGAGGAACTTTGTTTTAATTTTGAAAGCATAAACAACCGAGATTTTCACCATACTAAGAGCAGAAATAGAATTCAATCAAAGTCTCACTATATCAATTCCCACAACAACCTAGACTTGGAATAAGGCATATGCTCCCACAAGGTTTTTAGGTTCATTTCTACTTATGCCAAATAACTCAAGCATAGTCAAGCAACTAGTTGCAACAAAGTACTAGCAAAATTAATGACAGAGCAACTATTCATCATTTCCAAAGTGAGAGGCATATGTTTCATTCCATGCATGGTTGGGAGTTTATTCAAAGGAAGTATTTTCAATTGAATGACCAAAGTGTTGAGTAATTCGGATCGTACCTGATGGGGGTCCTCCCCCAAGCTTGGACTCTTCACTGGTAGGGATTCAACCTTGAAAGGTACTGAGTTAGCTGGTCGGCCTGCTCGTCCTCATCTTGCTCCTCCACTGTGTCATGCCTGTACTCATGTATCTTTCTGTTAAACAGGGCAATCTCCGGTTGGCTCAAATGCACGAACCGGAGCGACAATTTTATTCTTTTTGTATTCAACTCTAATTTTATTTATTCATCAAGCTAAGGTTGTAAACAAAATGTTTGGAAGGGAAATAATTTGAGCACCTCCTAAACAATGATTTGAGCAAAGGGAAATTGAATTGGGGAATAAATTGATACTAATGGTGCTCTACAGGATACAATCACATGTCATCTGCTCTATAGATGGATCATAAAGGTCTAGATGTTACGTGGCTTTGGCGAGCCTCTCTGATTTGGCTGTGAATGCTTGGTATAGGACGTTGTTCTTGTCCATCTGCCAAGGCTCGCCTTCAGTGACCTTCTCATCCTGGTTGCTCAACTTCTGGCATGTTTGTGCCAGTTCTTTTTCAGACTCTTCAACCATGGGTTTCTCTTCTCCCTCCTCCATGGCTTTCTTCGTTGGTGGACTTGTCATACTCATAGAGAGGGAACCCTTGGGTGAGGAAAGGTCTTTGGACAAGGATGGTGGCTGGGAAATGTGAACACTTGGTCGTGTTCGGGAAAGTGATGGAGGATGGTTTCTGACTCGAGATTGACAAGCAACTTTCCCAACATTTTCCTAGCGACTCTGAGACAAGATGGGATAGAGATAGGATCTAGGGTCCAAATGGATGCTTAAGGGGCAAAACAGGGGTCCTTCGGTCGAACCAGCATGGTTCGGCCGAATTATCCTAGTTTGCCCAACTAAAGTGGTCTAGTATGCCAGAGTGCATCAGTGAGCCTATCTCTCTACTGCACACCCATCTCATTGACGATTTTGCAGAATGTTCTTGATGTGAGTGCTGATGTTCTGCTTGACCACTAGCTTGGGGGTGTTAAGGTGTGGCTATAAAATGCGGCTCCCCCAAACTTAGATATTTTCGGGAGTCAATGAGATGGGAGCCACTATGACTAGCCCAGGGACGCCAAAGCGAGGAAAGATGTCTTCATGGGTCATTTGCTCAGCGTGCCTAGTGGCTGCGGATCGATAGGGCTTGGCTTCTACCCAGTTAGAGACGCTATCTACGGCTAGCAGAATAAACTCGTAGTTCTCTGAGTTAGGGAAAGGACCCATGGGGTCTATTCCCCTTACATCAAAGATTTCTACTGAATATTACTGGTGAGTGGCTTCGCGTCTCTTTCCCGTGTTTCTGGTAGTGTGGGCATCTCTTGCTAAGTTTCTTAGCTTCTCCATATTGCCAGACCTTTATTCTGAACACTCCATAATGTCCTTCAGAAGGTGCTCCATGATATCTCTCCCAGGTTTTATGTGCCTCAGGTGCAGGCATGCATCGTCTGAGTCCATTTTGTATCCAGAAGAGATACGGGTTGTCCCATAGGTGATGTCTGCTCTCATAAACCAATCTTTTTCTATTTTCACCTAATGGGACGTACCCTAACACCATGAAGTCAACTATGGTGGCGTACCATGGCTCTAGTGTTGTGGCTTTGAGGAGCGTATCACCCCGTAAGAAAATCGCTGATGGAAAGATCAAACGGGACTTATACCCGAGACAGACCCAACGAATGAGTCTTGGGTTCGCATCCTTTTTGGCCAAGAAATACTTCAGAGCAGTATGGTCGGAATAGACTATGACCTTTGCTCTAACTTGGTAGGACCAGAATTTGTCTATAACAAACATAGTTGCTAAGAGTTCCTTTTCCGTGGTTGCGTAGTTGAGCTGGGGCCAGTGAGCATAATGCTTCTTGTCCTTGGTTTGGCCCACAACAGCTCCAACAGCATAATTGCTCGCATCACACATGATTTCTAATGGGATGCTCTAGTCGCGAGACCGGATGATGGGAGCAGAATTGAGTGCTTTCTTAGGGTGTGAAAGGAAGCATAGCACTCTTGATTAGAGACGATAGGGGTTTCCTTGGCCAAGAGATTGGTCAACGACCGAGCTATTTGAGAGAAATTTTCGATGAAACACCTATAGAGCCTGGTGTGGCCAAAGG
Source organism: Echinochloa phyllopogon (assembly GCA_033239725.1). Lineage (NCBI taxonomy): Eukaryota > Viridiplantae > Streptophyta > Magnoliopsida > Poales > Poaceae > Echinochloa > Echinochloa phyllopogon. The sequence goes on along the minus strand of BTCW01000016.1, from coordinate 4,756,514 downwards.
AACTACGAATCCCCGTTACTCGTAGGAGGTGTAGGCACAGGGTCGTATTAGAGGGTATGACAAGGGAAGATGATGGCTCCAGGCTTTGATTCTAGTCTTTCCCCGATCAAAGACGAATCTCCGTGACAATTGCCTTACGACCCCAAGATAAGATGAGATAGAGATATGATGAGTATGAAGGTTAGGAGTAATCCCTTCTAAATCTCGGACAAAATGATCTTTCTCCAGGACAGTGAAAGTTTGATGGGTTTCAACGTTGGAGGTGATGACTAATGAGGAACTTTGTTTTAATTTTGAAAGCATAAACAACCGAGATTTTCACCATACTAAGAGCAGAAATAGAATTCAATCAAAGTCTCACTATATCAATTCCCACAACAACCTAGACTTGGAATAAGGCATATGCTCCCACAAGATTTTTAGGTTCATTTCTACTTATGCCAAATAACTCAAGCATAGTCAAGCAACTAGTTGCAACAAAGTACTAGCAAAATTAATGACAGAGCAACTATTCATCATTTCCAAAGTGAGAGGCATATGTTTCATTCCATGCATGGTTGGGAGTTTATTCAAAGGAATTATTTTCAGTTGAATGACCAAAGTGCTGAGTAATTCGGATCGTACCTGATGGGGGTCCTCCCCCAAGCTTGGACTCTTCACTGGTAGGGATTCAACCTTGAAAGGTACTGAGTTAGCTGGTCGGCCTGCTCGTCCTCATCCTGCTCCTCCACTGTGTCATGCCTGTACTCATGTATCTTTCTGTTAAACAGGGCAATCTCCGGTTGGCTCAAATGCACCAACCGGAGCGACAATTTTATTCTTTTTGCATTCAACTCTAATTTTATTTATTCATCAAGCTAAGGTTGTAAACAAAATGTTTGGAGGGGAAATAATTAGAGCACCTCCTAAACAACGATTTGAGCAAAGGGAAATAATTAGAGCACCTCCTTACGGCTACCACCTCTGTTGCGACGGGCAGAAACTAAGGTTACTGGCAAGTCTAGGAACCACTCCTACACTAGTCAATAACTACTTATCTCCTATAGCAAGATAAGCACCCAAGCTAAGCAACCAGTATACAGTTATACCAATCAACTAAGCATTGAACGAGGAACGAGACAAGTATATAAATGTAAGAACTGAATGCTCAATTAATCAGAGAAAGATACAAGAGTTACGAGACACGACCCGGATGTTACTCGAAGTGAAGCCGCATCTGTAGAGGTACAGCGGGAAGAGGGGCCGACACTTCGGCTCCTCTCCAGAACGCTCACCTCTCCTCTCTCCCTATCTCTACTGATACAAGTGGAGAACTAACAGTGCTTCGCCTGCACTCTACTCTTGTATTGTGTGCTCAAATGAGCAGCTTGGCCCTCTATTTATAGCACTCAATGGTCGGTTGAAGTGGAGTAACCGTCAAGGCATCCAGGGAATATCCCCCCCTTGATTCGGGCGAAGAAGGTCGGTTCGGCCGAACCGACCTGTTCGGCCAAACCGTCCATCTTGCCGCCTTGGCTCCCAGTGGCTCAGATTTGCTTCTGGAGGCGGTTGGTGCATTGGGGGCGGTTCGGCCGAACTGGTGGGTTCGGCCGAACTGGGCTTTCAGCCCAGAACGCCCCCCGTGCACCGCCTCTTGCTCCTGGACCCCTTGGGCTGGCCTCTGGTGCTTGGGTTTGAGTTGATTCGGCCCAGGATGACGTGTCGGTGCTCCGGGATGTGTTGGCGGTTGTCCACGTATCGTGTGTTGTCGTTTGGTTGACGTGGACGGCTCCCGCTGGCCTGTACGGCTAAGGGGGGTAACCGGCCGAACGTGTCGTTCGGCCGAATTGGTCATTTCCGACCCCTATAGCACGTATTTCGCAATGTTGTACCTGCACAAGCGACACTCACCAAAACTCGTGGAACTCGATTAGAAATAAAACCTAAGTACATGGAATGTTGCATAGTCTTTCATTTATTCCCGCGTATTGGTGGTCGAATTTGGGTTGTAACGACCGCCAACAGTGACATAGCAGAAAATACCAAAAGGCGTGATAAAGGAGGTTGCCAATTGGTCAGAAACTTTCATCTTAATTTGGTGGAAACCAGAATAAGCATGAAGGAAACATAACAGCTCGCATCCCATGGTTGAATCTACGATCTCATCGATACGTGGTAAAGGAAAAGGGACCTTTGGACATGCTTTATTTAAACTGGTATAATCTATGCACATCCTCCACTTCCCAATCTTTTTCTTAACTAAAACAGGATTGGCGAGCCAGTTAGGATGAAACACATCCTTGATGAATCCGGCCTCGAGGAGCTTGCGCAGCTACTCAACAATGGCCCTGCGCTTGTGCTCGTCGAAGCGTCGCAGGCGTTGAACCACCGGTTTGGAATGGGGCAGGATGTCAAGGGAGTGCTCAGCGACCTCCCTCGGTATACCCGGCATATCTGAGGGTCTCGACGCGAAGATGTCGGCGTTGGCGCAGAGGAAGTCGACGAGCACCACCTCCTATTTGCTGTCGAGGGTTGAGCTGATCCGCACCGTCTTGTCGCTGGGGACACCTGGATCGAGGGGCACAGCCTTGGTGTGCTCTGCGGGCTCGAAACTGCCTGCATGCTTCGAAGTGGAGGGGATGGTTTCGTTCGCCATCTTCTCCAGATCTGCGACGAGAGCCTCGTCCTCGGCAAGCGCCTCGGCGCTCTCGACGCATTCTACGTCGCATATGTAGGCATGTTCGAACGATGGGGCCACGGTGATGACGCCGTTTGGTCCCGGCATCTTCAACTTGAGGTAGGTATAGTTTGGGATTGCCATTAACTTGGCGTAGCATAGGCGGCCAAGGATGGCATGGTACACACCTCGAAATCCCACCACTTCGAAGGTCAGGGTCTCCCTACGGAAGTTGTCGGGGGTACCGAAGCAAACCGGCAGATCGATCTGCCCGAGGGGCTGAACTCGCTTTCCCGGTGCAACGCCATGGAACGGCGCCTTGCTGGGGCACAACGTGTCCCTCCTAATGCCCATGAGCTCCAAGGATGAAGCATACTTGATATTGAGGCTACTGCCTCCATCCATGAGTACCTTGGAGAACCGGATATTGCCGATGATAGGATCAACGACAAGCGGGTACTGCCCCGGGTTCGGGATGTAGTTGGGGTGGTCCTCTCGACCGAAGGAGATGGTCTCCTCTGACCAGTCAAGGTACAACGGCCCCGCCTTGTGTATGGAGAATACCTCTCGGCGCTCGCACTTGCGCTGCCGAGGGGTCATGTTCGCGGTTGGCCCACCGAAAATGAAGAAGACGTTCTCCACCTCCGGAAAGCCTTGGCCACTCCCGTCGCCCGTGTCTCTTTTCCCCCCTTCGTCCTTCGAAACGGCGCGGTTGAAGTATTTCTTTAGCATCCCACACTGCTCGAGGGTGTGGGTTATGACGCCCTTGTGTAAGGGCAAGGCTTCTTGAGCATGTCATCGAAGATGCCACCTCCTCGAGGGGGCCTCGAGGAGCTTTGGGCGCATGTTGGCGGTCGTTACAGCCCAAATCCGACCACCAATACTCGGGAATAAACGAGGTTATATGAAACATTCCATGTACTTAGGTTTTATTTCTAATAAAGTTCCACGAGTTTTGGTGAGTGTCACTTGTGCAGGTACAACTACGACAAATACGCGCTATTGGGGCCAAAAATGACCGAATCGGCCGAACGACTCCGTTCGGCCGGTTATCCCCGTAGCCGTACGGGTCAGTGGGAGCCGTCCACGTCAACCGAACACAACATACGACATGTGGACGACCGCCAACTCACCCCGAAGGACCAACACGTCACCCTGGGCCAGAACAACGCGAAGCCAACCACCAGGAGGCAGCCCAGAAGGCCCACAGAGCAGAGGCGGTGCTGGGGAGGCCGGCCACGGGCCAGGCCCAGTTCGGCCGAACTGGGGCCTTCGGCCGAACCGCCCCCAGCACCAGAACCGACTCCAGGGGTGAAATCCTGGCCCTTGGTGGCCAGGTCGGTGAATCCTACGTTCGGCCGAACCCCCTGGTTCGGCCGAACCGCCTCTCCTCGCCCGAATCAAGGGGGGATATTCCCTGGATGCCTTGGAGGTTACTCAGCCCCAAACCGACTTGTGCAACTATAAATAGAGGGTCACTTTCACTTGTAAACACACACCAAGCCAAGGAGCTCATTTCCACTTTCATTCTAGTAGAGTTAGGATAGTTTAGTTGGGAGTTAGAGTTGAGTCGAGCTTTGCCTCGGAGGTTCCAGAGTCGTCTTCAGAAGCTCTGGTAATAGCTCTTGTATCTTTTACTTTACCTTTTGTAAGACATTGAGTATCAATATAGTTATCTTTATCACTTTGCCTTTGTCATTTATATCTTGCTTCTACTTTATCCTAGTTGCAAATATATCTTGTTTAGACTATAGTCAGTTATAGTTCTAGTGCTTGTAGTCTTGTTTAAGTCTTTGTCTTGGCTGGTTCTTCGATCTTGCTTGATACTGGAGGTGAATTGTCACCAAGAGTATTGACAAGGTTGCTTGCTCTTGCTAGCAGAGTAAGTAGTCGTTGCCTAGTGTAGGAGTGGTTCCTAGACTAGTCGGTGGCCTTAGTTTATTCCCATCGCAACGGAGGTGGTAGCCGGGAGGTGGTGACAGCCCTTTCGGTCTTCGTAGCCCATCACGTTAATTCCGGTCCGTAGGATTCCCCAGTTGGGAAATAGTGGCACCCCTTCTCATCCCTTTCTGTGTGTGCACCGGTTCCCTTGTCCCGATGCTAAGACATTAGAGTTATCCCAGATCTCCTAGTGCTGGCTCTGTAGCCCCTGTATCTCTAAGCTAGAGTGACATAGGTAGATAAAGAATCCAGGAGTCCTCTATCTCTTCTCGTTGTCCTCCCAACTATCTATCTCTTCTCTCCCTTACCTGAGTATCCCTTGAGCTGTGTGTCCGGTATATCCACTCCTATCCAATACCGTTATCCCCTGTCTTGTCTAGTTGTGTACCCTCCTCTGATAGTCTCGAATATCTGTTCATTAGTAATCTTGCCAAAGCTTCCCTGCGGAAATATAAATTACGATACCTCGGAATACTCCCAGGTGAAGTGCTACAACGGTGATTCTGTGCGCTTGCAGAATATTTCTATATTTTACTAAGCCATAAGGAAAACCACTGAAACACTCCTTACCCCAGTACCAGGATTCTCAATTCTGATATTGGATTGTAAGAAGTGACAACAGCGCAGCAGGATCGACTTCGAGTATTTCATCAGGGTCCTCGGTCCGCTCTTGTGGGCGCGAGGCTTTTTAGGGCTTCTTCCCCTTCTTGCCTTGCCTTTGTTTCTTGGCGAATCCTTTGGACTTGCTGCCCTCCGCGGGCGTTTCCTCCGTCCGCTTCCCCCTTCCACTATCAAAGATGGCCCCAACCGCCTCCTCGCTAGAGGCAAAATTGGTGGCGACATCGAACAGTTCGTTTACACTAGTAGGAGGACTGCGTCCAATCTCGCGCACCAAGTCCCGACAGGTTGTGCCCTCGAGGAAAGCGTGGATGACTTCGGAGTCACCCACACAAGGGAGCTTGGTGCAACGCTTGTAGAAGCGGCGGATGAAATCACGAAGGGACTCGTTGGATGTTTGGTGACACCCTCGAAGGTCCCATGAGTTTCCAGGGCGTAGGTAGGTGCCCTGAAAGTTACCCACGAACGTCTTCACGAGGTCGTTCCAGTCGTGAATCTGGTTAACGGGTAGGTTCTCTAGCCATGTCCACGCAGAATCCGCCAAATGAAGCGGCAAGTTGCGGATGATCATGGCGTCATTGGTTGCGCCACCCAATAAACAGGCGAGGCGATAGACTTTGAGCCATACCCTTGGGTCTGTCTCCCCCGAGTACTTGGTGATGGTCGTCGGCTGCCTGAATCACGTGGGAATCGGTGCCACACGAATCTCCCGTCCAAATACTCGGGTTCCCGGGGGCTTTGGCGTTGGGCTCTTATCTTCGTCGTTGTCGTAGCGGCCTCCACTGCGGGGGTGGAAACCGCGAGATGTGCCATCCCGCCTCTTTCTGCTGAGGGTGTTGTGAGCATCATCGTCGCTGGCGTCACCACGTGTGTCAAGGATTCGCTCCTTGAGATGCTTCCTCCCGATGCGTTCATGCACCGAAGGTGCCTTTCCCTTATTCGAGGGCGGGGGTGGCATTGGACTGTCCCTTCACGGGGTTTGTGCCGATACCTCGTGCTCCCGCATTGTTCCACCAGTTTTTGGGCTGGCGGAACTGCGGATGCGAAAAGCTGAGCTTTCGGCTTGTTGCACAGTCGTTTGCTCGATTAGGAGCTGCGCCTCTTGGCGCAGCTTTCGGCCTTTGGGTGTTGATGGCTCGGGCATGGCTCGTATCAGAGTCGCCGCGGCAATAAGCTTTTGGCTTGCCCTGGCTCACGTGAATTGGTCGTCCACATCGTCATCAGCCTCGATGCGAGCTCGTGCTATGCGCCCGGCTTCCCTGGCAAGCACGCCGCGTATAGGACGATTGTCCTCAAGTGCTGCCCGGAGCTCTCGGACCTGTCGGCATTCTTCCTCAAGCTCGGCTTCCAGTTCGCGGACTTGCTCCAGTTGTGCTTGTGCAAGCGCAACGTTGTTATGCGCCTGTTCGTGAACCATGACGTGCGCTGGCGCTCCTGCCCTGTCATCTCTGCCATCCTTTCCTAGAAGGATGATGAAGCATTCCCTGGCGGGATCGTAATCCCCCTCGCTTGGGTCGTCGGAGCAGGTCAGGCAATAATCTGGCCGCTCTCGGACGCCTCACAGCCAGAGTCAGGGTATTCGTCGTGTGGTGACGTCGCTATGAGGTTGCGAATTGAGATCAGGTGGTGCCCCGGCAAATCCTCGTATGCCGTCATGTCCGTGTCAACTTATGAAGAGTTGGTCATGGTTGTGGTGCGTGTCTCACCGGGGTTTCGCCACGGGTCGACTATGCTATCCCCGGCTGGGTGTGCCGTGGTGGCAGTGTTTTTTGCCCTTGTCGTGTCGGGCTCAACCCGTTTGGGGGAGCCGGCGCGGGCCGTTCCGCGTTGCTCAGCGCGCGTTGACGCGAACGCCTTTTGCATCGTGGTGAATGCGATGGAAGTGGTGGTGGCATGCTTATGCTAGCGTTCCTCGTTAGGAGCTGCATGTTGTAGCCATCGCCAGTCAAGACTCCCGAACCGGATTTCGAATTCGGCAGGGAGTTGATCCGATGCTGGCATCGAAAAAAGGTTGTCGCGTATGACTCGAGTTGCCATCAAGGGAGATGGTGGATGAAACAATCGATCACAGCGCGAGGCCCCTACCTGGCGCGCCACTGTCGAAATCACTGTGTTCCCTCCCTTGATGGTTGATGCAGAGGATAACGCAAGATATGGGTTTATCCTTGTTTTGGTCTGAAGATCGTACTTCCAGCAAGGTGATATGTGCGATGTATTATTCTGCACCGGACTGCAAGTAGTAGGGGGTACAAGCAGGTTGGGATGAGAGGCTAGACCTCCGAGTCCCGGATGATTGAGGCGGAGTGCCAATATCGTGGTTTTTCTGAGTGTGTGTGAATGCTTGATCTCTCTCCTTTTGCTTGATCACCACATCCTTTTATAGGCCAAGGAGGAGGGGTTACAGGAGTGTGTTGCTGCACAGGCACAGTTGCCGCACAGTAGTAGGAGTGGCTGTTGGCGGTCGTTACAACCCAAATTCGACCACCAATACGCGGCAATAAATGAGAGACTATGCAACATTCCATGTACTTAGGTTTTATTTCTAATGGAGTTCCACGAGTTTTGGTGAGTGTCGCTTGTGCAGGTACAACATTGCGAAATACGTGCTATAGGGGTCGGAAATGACCAATTCGGCCGAACAACACGTTCGGCCGGTTACCCCCTTAGTCGTACAGGCCAGCGGGAGCCGTCCACGTCAACCAAACGATAACATACGACACGTGGACGACCGCCAACTCATCCCGAAGGACCGACAAGTCACCCTAGGCCAATTCGACACGAACGCCAAGCACCAGAACCCAGCCCACGAGGTCCAGAGGATGAGGCGGTGCAGCAGGGGCAGGCCTGGGCCTTCGGCCCAGTTCGGCCGAATTCTGGCCTTCGGTCGAACCGACCCCGGCTGGAAATCGACTCCCAGGGAGCAATCCAGGCCGTAGGGACTTGAATCGGCGGATCCACCGGTTCGGGCGAACTGGGCAGTTCGGCCGAACCGGGGATTTCGACCGAACGGCCCGGCACCGCCTCCTAGCTGCCTTCGCTACTACTCTGCCTCCACCATCCTTGCCTGCTATAAATAGAGGCCCGGTTTCACCTGCAAAACACACAACACAAGAGTAGAGTGAGCGTTGCCAAGTTCCGCCACTTGTATCAGTAGAATAGGGAGAGAGGAGAGGTGAGCGTCCCGGAGAGGAGTCGGAGAGTCGGCCCCTCTTCCCGCTGTACCTCTACGGATGCGGCTCTGCTTCGAGTGACATTCGTGTCATGTCTGGTAACTCTTGTATCTCTTTCTGATTAATTGAGCATTCAGTTCTTACATCTATATACTTGTCTCGTTCTTCGTTCAATGCTTAGTTGATTGGTATAACTGTATACTGGTTGCTTAGCTTGGGTGCTTATCTTGCTATAGGAGATCAGTAGTTATTGACAAGTGTAGGAGTGGTTCCTAGACTTGCCAGTAACCTTAGTTTCTTCCCGTCGCAATGGAGGTGGTAGCCGTAAGGTGGTGACAGCCCTTTCGGTCTTCGTAGTCCATCACGTTAGTTCCGGTGTCCTAGGACCCAAGGTTCAGGGTAACCGGCACCCCTTCTCATCCCTTTCTGTGTGTCGGAGGCTCTGTAGTCCCGAAGCAAGTATCTATATGTATCTTCTGCTCTGCTCAGTCAATCGGTAGAATACCCTTACCAGACCTGTACCCTCTCTACCCTCCTACCTCTTCTCTTCTCTCCTTGTTGTCGTCATCCACCTCATCCATTTCATTCATCCACTCCATCTACATAGGACAACTTAGTTTTGGATTAGTACACTTCTCGTTCCCCGTGGAAATCGATACCTTGGAATACTCCCGGCTGAAAGCTACATCGGTATCCGTCCGCTTGCGGATTTATCTGTAGGCCGTAAGGAGTGCCAACAAGCTTTCTGGCGCCGTTGCCGGGGAATGGAGCTGTTCTGATTCCGAACCCAAGTTGTCCGTGTATCCCACCACCATCCACCATCCATATGGATCCCACTCTTACCTTACGCCAACACTCGGCTCCAAAGGGCGCTTGTTTGGAGCCACCACCATCATCACATAACATATCCACACCCGGCTATGAGCTACGTCCCGGCTTCATAGCCATGGTTCGTGAGCAATCGTTCTCAGGAATGAAGGCCGAGAGTCCATACGTGCATTTGCACGAGTTTGAGCAACTCTGCTCGTGCCTGACCATTGCGGGCATGACACAAGAGACACTCAAATGGAAGCTATTCCCGTTCTCATTAACGGGAGGAGCGAAGAAATGGTACTCTCTGGCTGTCGGTACTATGGAAGGGAGTTGGGAAACTCTCAGAGAGAAATTCTGCCTAAATTTCTTCCCAATTTCCAAGGTAGCCAGCCTCCGAATCGAAGTTCTTACCTTTAAGCAATTAGAGGGAGAGTCGTTAGGAGCTGCCTGGGCTCGTTTCAAGAAAATCTTGGCATCCGGACCAGACCTAAGCCTACCAGAACCTGTTATTTTACAACATTTCAGCCTTGGCCTCTGTCCCGTAGCCGCAACTTTCTTGGACTCTGCTTCCAAAGGGTCGTTTTTTCATTTGACTCCTAGTGAAGCGAGGATAGTCCTGGAGCGCATCCTGGACGACACTCCCTACGATTTTGACGATGGTCTATTCGATGACATCGACTGTGCCATACATTTCCCACGGGGACAATGTGTAGAGCAAAAGGATCCACCACCCGACAAGGAAGCACTAGAATATCAAAGAGAGTACTTAGGCCATCTCTCTGCCATCAAGAGTCGAGAATGGCTAGACGAGGCCGAAGCCTCGACTGAGGTTGTCAAAATGCCCAAAAGGACCAAAAGCATATTCTATGAAGTTATGGGCAATGACAGAGAAATCGGGTACGACCCAAGCCTCGGAATCAACATAATCTCTAGCTCTTTGGTGTGAGCGCAACTCCCCGATGAACCATGGTCATTATCTCAGAAACGTTTAAGGTTCACATCGGGAAAGATCCTCGACTGTTTAGGGATCTTGCGGGTCACACCCGTTAAGATTAATGACCCTGAACTTTTCTTGGATTTCCGTATCTTTGACCTACCTGAAAATTCCACTTACTCCATCTTTATTGGTAGGCCAATCATGAAAATCCTAGAAAATTCACCAATAATGCAGCTAGAGCTTAGGATCGAAGAAGAACTCGTCCCAGTCTCTTATTCTTATTCCTTGAATACCCCAATAGAGACAGATCCCGATCCTGAGCCAATAGAGGAGGTCATGTCAACATCCTTGATAGACTTAGAGCAACATTTCCTAGAAGAAGATGCCCAATTCCTTATGGAGGAAGAAGAGATTCATCCTCCAGTCGAACCTAAGCCTCTTCCCTCTGGATTGAAGTGTGCTTCCCTCTTTAGGGACGGACAAACTCCAGTGACCATCAGTGACAAACCCCCTGGAACCCAACCGACTTTCACTATCCTGGAGGAGGATCGATCAGTCTTAGGACACTCGATCCAAGATTTCAAAGGGATTACTCCTAACCTTCATACACATCATATCCCTATCTTATCTTACCTTGGGGTCGTAAGACAATTGTCACGAAGATTTGTCATTGATCGGGGAAAGACTAGATTCAAAGCCTAAAGCCATCATCTTCTCCTGTCATACTCCCAAATACGACCCTATGCGTACACCTCCCACGAGTAAAGGGGAATCGTAGTTCCTAGGCCACACCGGGCTTTATAGGTGTCTCATCAAAAATTTCTCTCAAATAGCCCGGTCGTTGACCAATCTCTTGACCAAGGAAACCCCTCTCGTCTCTAATCAAGAGTGCTATGCTTCCTTTCACACCCTAAGAAAGCACTCAATTCTGCTCCCATCATCCGGTCTCGCGACTAGAGCATCCCATTAGAAATCATGTGTGATGCGAGCAATTATGCTGTTGGAGCTGTTGTGGGCCAAACCAAGGACAAGAAGCATTATGCTCACTGGCCCCAGCTCAACTACGCAACCACAGAAAAGGAACTCTTAGCAACTATGTTTGTTATAGACAAATTCTGGTCCTACCAAGTTAGGGCAAAGGTCATAGTCTATTCTGACCATACTGCTCTGAAGTATTTCTTGGCCAAAAAGGATGCGAACCCAAGACTCATTCGTTGGGTCTGTCTCGGGTATAAGTCCCGTTTGATCTTTCCTTCAGCGATTTTCTTACGGGGTGATACGCTCCTCAAAGCCACAACACTAGAGCCGTGGTACGCCACCATAGTTGACTTCATGGTGTTAGGGTACGTCCCATCAGGTGAAAATAGGAAAAGATTGGTTTATGAGAGCAGACATCACCTATGGGACAACCTGTATCTCTTCTGGATACAAAATGGACTCAGACGATGCATGCCTGCACCTGAGGCACATCAAACCTGGGAGAGATATCATGGAGCACCTTCTGAAGGACATTATGGAGTGTTCAGAATAAAGATCTGGCAATATGGAGAAGCTAAGAAACTTAGCAAGAGATGCCCACACTGCCAGAAACACGGGAAAGAGACGCGAAGCCACTCACCAGTAATATTCAGTAGAAATCTTTGATGTAAGGGGAATAGACCCCATGGGTCCTTTCCCTAACTCAGAGAACTACGAGTTTATTCTGCTAGCCGTAGATAGCGTCTCTAACTGGGTAGAAGCCAAGCCCTATCGATCCGCAGCGACTAGGCACGCTGAGCAAATGACCCATGAAAACATCTTTCCTCGCTTTGGCGTCCCTGGGCTAGTCATAGGGGCTCCAATCTCATTGACTCCCGAAAATATCTAAGCTTGGGGGAGCCGCATTTTATAGCCACACCTTAACACCCCCAAGCTAGTGGTCAAGCTGAACATCCAGCATGAAGATCAAGAACACTCTGTAAAGACAGTCAATGAGATGGGTAGGCACTAGAGAGATAGACTCACTGAAGCACTTTGGGCAAACTAGACCACTCTAGTTTGGGCAAATTTGGACAATTCGGCCAAACCATGTTGGTTCGACCAAAGGACCCCTCGGTTGCCCCTTGAGCATCCTTTTTGACCCTTGATCCTATCTCTATCCCATCTTGTCTTAGAAGTCACTAGAAAATGTTGGGAAAGTTGCTTGTCAATCTCAAGTCAGAAACCATCCTCCATCACTTTCCCGAACATGACCAAGTGTTCACATTTCCCAGCCGCCATGACCACCCAATCCTTGTCCAATGTCCTTTCCTCACCCAAGGGTTCCCTCTACATGAGTATGACAAGTCCACCAACGAAGAAAGCCATGGAGGAGGGAGAAGAGAAACCCATGGTTGAAGAGCCTGAAAAAGAACCGGCACAAACATTCCAGAAGTTGAGCAACCAGGATGAGAAGGTCACTGAAGGCGAGCCTTGGCAGATGGACAAGAACAATGTCCTGTACCAAGCATTCACAGCCAAATCAGAGAGGCTCGCCAAAGCCACGTAACATCTAGACCTTTATGATCCATCTATAGAGTAGATGTCATGTGGTTATATCCTGTAGAGCACCATTAGTTTCAATTTATTTCCCAATTCAATTTCCCTTTGCTTAAATCATTGTTTAGGAGGTGCTCTCTTTATTTCCCTTCCAATATTAGATTTTCCAAATCTTAGCTTGATGAATAAATAAAATTAGAGTTGAATGCAAAAAGAATAAAATTGTCGCTCCGGTTGGTGCATTTGAGCCAACCGGAGATTGCCCTGTTTAACAGAAAGATACATGAGTACAGGCATGACACAGTGGAGGAGCAGGATGAGGACGAGCAGGCCGACCAGCTAAGTCAATACCTTTCAAGGTTGAATCCCTACCAGTGAAGAGTCCAAGCTTGGGGGAGGACCCCCATCAGGTACGATCCGAATTACTCAGCACTTTGGTCATTCAATTGAAAATACTTCCCTTGAATAAACTCCCAACCATGCATGGAATGAAACATATGCCTCTCACTTTGGAAATGATGAATAGTTGCTGTGTCATTAATTTTGCTAGTACTTTGTTGCAACTAGTTGCTTGACTATGCTTGAGTTATTTGGCATAAGTAGAAATGAACCTAAAAACCTTGTGGGAGCATATGCCTTATTCCAAGTCTAGGTTGTTGTGGGAATGGATATAGTGAAACTTTGGTTGAATTCTATTTCTGCTCTTAGTATGGTGAAAATCTCGGTTGTTTATGCTTTCAAAATTAAAGCAAAGTTCGTCATTGGTCATAATACCTACCAGAGCCATATGATAGGATTAGTTCTAAACTTTCTACCATATGTTGCTTGTCATCTTAGTGAGCTTTGTCAAATTGTTGTGACCTTAGTGAGGAATCTTTCATGCTTCTAAGATCGAGATGCACATACACTCCACCTCTCACTTGCAATTCCTACTTGGGAGTAAGCAAAACCATACCATCATCCATTCCATAAATAAAATTTCATGTTCTTTGATTCCCTCTCCAAATATCTTTAAAGTAGAGGCATGGGCTATGCAAAAAGAAAAAGAAACGCATGCCAATTGGCATGGCAAAAAAAATGAGAAAAAGAAAAGCATGCCAAAAGGCATGGCAAAAATATGAATAAAAGATAGCCCATGCTCTCGAAAAATAAATCAAGGAGAGGAAGAATCATTCCATGAAATTCCGCCAAATTCCACTCCACATATTCCACACACTTGCACTTCTCGATCTAGAGTGTGATTTGATTCTCCTAAGATCCGGTCTTTGACTTAGCAATATATAAGATGCTTGTATGCCTTCATCCTTTATCCCCGAGCCACACAAAAGCCAAATTAGATGTTAGGATGAAAAGAAGGCAAAGCCTTTGGTGAGGATTCAAATACACTTGAGCGATTGAGTGAGCCAATGAGGAACAATTTATCTTTTCACAAAAGGGTGAAAACTCCGAGATAGGATCCTGAAAAGAGTAGGGTGGAATAAAACTAAGTTAAACTGTTCATTCTTTCAACTGCCCAAGATAAGGAGATTGCTATAAGCCCCATATGTAAAATGGTGAATTAATACCTTGCTAGTGATTCAAGTATTTGTTTGAGTACTAGGTTTTATTTCTAATGGAGTTCCACGAGTTTTGGTGAGTGTCGCTTGTGCAGGTACAACATTGTGAAATACGTGCTATAGGGGTCGGAAATGACCAATTCGGCCGAACGACACGTTCGGCCGGTTCCCCCCCTTAGCCGTACAGGCCAGCGGGAGCCGTCCACATCAACCAAACAACAACATACGACACGTGGACGACCGCCAACTCATCCCGAAGGACCGACAAGTCACCCTGGGCCAATTCGACACGAACGCCAAGCACCAGAACCCAGCCCAGGAGGTCCAGAGGATAAGGCGGTGCAGCAGAGGCAGGCCTGGGCCTTCGGCCCAGTTCGACCGAATTTTGGCCTTCGGCCGAACCGACCCCGGCTGGAAACCGACTCCCAGGGAGCAATCCAGGCCGTAGGGGCTTGAGTCGGTGGATCCACCGGTTCGGGCGAACTGGGCAGTTCGGCCGAACTGGGGATTTCGCCCGAATGGCCCGGCACCGCCTCCCAGCTGCCTTGGCTGCTACTCTGCCTCCACCGTCCTTCCCTGCTATAAATAGAGGCCCGGTTTCACCTGCAAAACACACAACACAAGAGTAGAGTGAGCGTTGCCAAGTTCCACCACTTGTATCAGTAGAATAGGGAGAGAGGAGAGGTGAGCGACCCGGAGAGGAGCCGGAGAGTCGGCCCCTCTTCCCGCTGTACCTCTACGGATGTGGCTCTGCTTCGAGTGACATCCGGGTCATGTCTGGTAACTCTTGTATCTCTTTCTGATTAATTGAGCATTCAGTTCTTACATCTATATACTTGTCTCGTTCTTCGTTCAATGCTTAGTTGATTGGTATAACTGTATACTGGTTGCTTAGCTTGGGTGCTTATCTTGCTATAGGAGATAAGTAGTTATTAACTAGTGTAGGAGTGGTTCCTAGACTTGCCAGTAACCTTAGTTTCTGCCCGTCGCAACGGAGGTGGCAGCCGTAAGGTGGTGACAGCCCTTTCGGTCTTCGTAGTCCATCACGTTAGTTCCGGTGTCCTAGGACCCAAGGTTCAGGGTAACCGGCACCCCTTCTCACCCCTTTCTGTGTCGGAGGCTCTGTAGTCCTGAAGCAAG
Source organism: Echinochloa phyllopogon (assembly GCA_033239725.1). Classification (NCBI taxonomy): domain Eukaryota; kingdom Viridiplantae; phylum Streptophyta; class Magnoliopsida; order Poales; family Poaceae; genus Echinochloa; species Echinochloa phyllopogon. Next base: position 4,741,166 of record BTCW01000016.1, on the reverse strand, counting down.
TATCTATCTGTATCTTCTGCTCTGCTCAGTCAATCGGTAGAATACCCTTACCAGACCTGTACCCTCTCTACCCTCCTACCTCTTCTCTTCTCTCCTTGTTGTCGTCATCCACCTCATCCATTTCATACATCCACTCCATCTACCTAGGACAACTTAGTTTAGGATTAGTACACTCCTGATTCAAACTTGCTAGAAGAGGTAAGGTAGTTACGTGGTTTTGCTGGTATTTCCAAAAATGGCGGGGCCGTACCGGAGGACAAGATTATGGTCGGCCGTAAATTAGCCGGGTATTTTAATATAACTAGTTGGTATGCACGTGCCTGTGTTTTAAAAAGGGCATGGAAAAAATCTTGAATTCTATAAACTTTATGCTCAATGCTTCTTCTCTTCTTGCGAATTCACAAATTGGAATCACACTCACAAACATTTGCTTGGAGCTCACCTTTCAGCGGCTTACTAATCAATTTTTTCAGCACTACGTCAAATCAAAGAAACCGAAAAGAGAGAATAATGGACAAAATATCGAACTCAAGTGTATACTATAATATATAAATATAAGTAAATATTGCAAAGGCAAATAAGTAAATATTCGAGACCGAAATGTTCCAAATGACAATATAAAATAGACTAAACGTGCAATTGGCACATCTACTCTAACTCACAGACTTTCGGAGGAGGAGGTATCATTGTGTGATGAAGATCCAAATAACTATTTGGAACCAGGTGAAAATAGTCATATCTACAGAACTTACCATATTGTACACTGTAAAAATGGAAAGGAAATGTAAAACTATTGGACTTAAATCCAAACGTAATCATTAACTATCATCTATTTAAAAACTTGCTTAGGCTATATATACTAAATATGGCAATATTAAGGATACGACATTGCAAGCAGAATTTACCATATTTTACACTGCAAAAGTAGAAAGGAAATGTAAAATTATTAGAGTTAAATCCAAACATAATCATCAACTACCATCTATTTGAAAAATTGCTCAGATTATACATATTAAATATGGCAACGTAAAGGGTGCGACGTCGCAAGCAGAACTTACCATATTGCGCACTACAATAATAGAAAGAAAATGTAAAATTATTGGACTTAAATCCGGACGTAATCATCAATTACCATCTATTTGAAAACTTGCTTAGATAATGCATATTAAATATGGCAACATAAAGGGCGCGACATTGCAAACTGAACTTACCATATTGTACAGTGCAAAAATGAAAAAAATGTAAAATTATTGGACTAAATCCAAACACAATTATCAACTATCATATATTTAAAAACTTGCTCATATTATATATATTATATATGGTAATATAAAAGGCGCGACATCGCAAGCAGAACTTACCATATTTTGCATTGCAAAAATGGAAAAAAATGTAAAATTATTGGACTTAAATCCAAATATAATCATCAAATACTATCTATTTAAAAACTTGCTCAGATTATGTTGGGGGGAGTTATTAGGGTTATGCAAACCTATGGGATAACCGCCCCAATAAACATTAATCTTGTCCAAGTAACCAGAAAAAGAAAACGGAAGTTAAGGCCCATGGCCCAGCAACGACTGAAGGCCCAGCCAAGACGCCTCGCGGTGTGCCTCGACGCGAACTCCGCTTCGGTCGAGGCCTGGGGACCGAGCCTCGAGCAACCCACGGAATGGGGAAAGCTCCGCCTCAGTCGAGACCCTCGCTCCAACGAACATTAAATGACGCCCTCTGCCATCGTGCCTCCAAAGTTAAAAGGCAGGTTTCTTGCCATACTGCCCTGACGGCCACGACTCCTCCCATCATATCCACCAACTCCCGTCACTATGCTGCTAACCGAGGCTCTGTGCGGACAGGCCGACACTGTGCGAACAGAGCCCGTCACTCCGAGCTCCTATACTGCCAACTCCGACAACTCGAAGACCTCCGTCGGACGGAGAGACCCTCGATCACACAATAGGAGAAGAGCTCAGGACGACAGACGTATGGCGGGCCATTCCGAGCACTATGCGACCAACCCCGGCGTTGTGCGGACATGTCGCCGTCGTGCGAACAGGGCCGGGTCACTCTAACTCCCTGTGCCACCGACTCCCACAGCGATTTCCCACAGAATAAGCTGTGCGCCGGCATGGGAGACCCTCGAGATAGTGTACGAACGAGCCATTATCCCACTAAGGATGCCCCGGATCCTCAAGACCACTCCTCGGCGTCATCACCAGTACAAGAATCGACTACAACAAACAAGAACAGAGAAGCACGCCCAACGCCACTCCTACTACTGTGCGACAACTATGGCTAACCAGCAACACGTTCCTGTAACCCCTCCTCCTTGGCCTATAAAAGGAGGGGGTGATCGAGCAGGAGGAAAAAACGAAAGGAGGGAGGAAAAAAGAGAATCCGCATACACTCAGAATAGACCACGATATTGGCACCCTGCCTCAATCATCCGGGACTCGGAGGTCTAGCCTCTCGTCCCAACCTGCTTGTACCCCCTACTGCATACATTCCGGTGCAGAATAATACATCACACGCACACCGCCTTGCTGGAAGTACGGTCTTCTGACCGGAACCAGGATAACCCCGTGTCTCGTGTTATCTTCTGCATCAACCATCAAGGGAGGGAACACATCGCATTTCTGGTTGGTGTCGTGTAACACCCTAAAATTCATCACAATTAAATTATAGCAACCATATTGATTTTTCTAGGATTTATTAAGGCTTAAATAAATTTTCTAGGAATTAATTGGAATTTCTAGCCTTTTATTAATTTAAATATCACATTAAATAATTATTTTAGTCAAAATAAGTTTTTGTTGCATTCATGCTGTTGCATATATTTTTGGTTGCTAGTAAATCAAATTGGAATTTAAATTCTGTTTAAATTCGAATTTGATTTGCTTTTGTTTGAGTTTTAGAAAAGTTAAAATAGGCAGAGTTCGTTTTCGCCCCTTTAACTCCTGGCCCAGTCCAAGATTGCCCCCTGGACTTTTTCCTCCGCTCTCTTTTCCTCCTTGCACTGTTTTTCCTTTCCCGGGCCGATTTCCCTTCTGTTCCTCGGCTCGGTCCGATTCGATTTCGGCCCAATACCGGCCCATCTTGACTCGCCCCGTCTCTCTCTCCTTCTCTTTCACCGACAAGTGGGGTCCGGCGGTCAGCTCCATCTTCTTCCCCGTCCGAGCCGGACTCTCCTGCCGAGTTCGTTCCGAACTCGCCGTCCGTCTTCGACTCCGACCCTCCCACGCGCTCGCCAAGGCCGGTTCCGCACCTATTTAACCGCGCCGCCCGTGCTCTTCCCCTCCAATCCAGACGAGCTGCAAACTCGAGCCGCCCGCGCCGCCGCCATCGCCGAGCCGACCCGCCGCCGTCGATCCACCGTTGCGCCACCGCTCCGCTTCTCTCGTTCGCACCAGAAGGTTCGCCTTGGAGCCCCGAAGCTATTTTTCGTATTCTTGCTCGGGTTTTGGCCGCACATCGCGCTCACCGAGTTCATCGCCGATTCTCCAGCGCCGCCGCCGCCATACTTCGTCGCCGGCCGCCGTCGCTGCGTCTCCCTCGTCAAGACTTGGCCAGGTGACCTCACCATCCCCGCCCGGTTCTCTAGGTCCAAGATTCGTCGAGTTTAGTGCGTCGTAGCGCCGAATCACATCTTCTCCGGCGAGGAACCGCCGCGGACAGGGGCGGCGCCGCCGTCCCGGCCGTTTCCGCCGACGGGCCCTCGGCCGATTTGTTTTCGGCCGTCGATCTAAGATCCAACGGCACACGTCAGGTCCAAACCGAGTCAAATAAAATAAATATCGATCAGCGCTGTCGTTTTTGCATAAGAGCCCCTGAGGATTTTGAAAATCAACCCGCAGTCCAAGTTAGTTCAAAAATAATTACGAATAGGTCATGTTTTCTTCTATTTTAACCCCTGCAAGATTTAAAATTATGCCCGAGGTCCAAGGTTTGTCTTTTTACATGAAAACCCTCGAGTTTTTATACAAAATTATGTTTTAGCCCCTGGTTTTTCGCAGTTAAGCCCCTGGAACTTTTAAAACTTTGCCAGCAAGTCCCTGAACCTTAGAAAAGCCATATCTTTTGCGTTTTAACTCCGATTTTAGTGATTCTTGCGCTCACGCGTTTGTTGTAACGTGTAGATTAGTTTTGTGCTGTTGTTTTCTTCTGTTGGAATTGTTTGGTGTACTGTTTCTTATTTGTTGTATTGTTTCCTTGTATGTGAATGTGTGATGCGATTAGGAAACGACCAGTTCGAGGATTTCTCTGAAGAACCAACTGTTGGAGAAGGATTTGAGCAGCAACCGAGTTGGGAAGAAGGCAAGTGTATTATGTCATGCAAATGTCCTAATAATTATTAATTTCACCACCCATGCATGTGTCTTAATTTGATGGGTTCCTATTTAAGGATTTGCCTAGCCACTATATTTTTCCTGTCCCTGAAACTGGGTTATTTAATTAACTCTGATGGTAGATGATGCTTAGCTTGCTCAACTGGGATTGGTTAATTGAACCCATACTCTATGTTCCATTACTACCTTTTTAATCAATTAATGGACAAGATCATATCTTTTTAATTGGAACATGGAGAACCACCCAGGAAAACAGTACAACCATGAGTGCCATATGGCTCTGGCTTTGACTGACTAATTAGGTGCTCTGGTTTATGGTAGCTTTACTCGAAAGGGGCATGGGGGGCGGCGGTTGACGGTGTATAGCTCGGTCCTTTTGAGCTGTGGGCTTTGGTAAGAGACAGACCTCATTAGGGAGGGTTATGCTTTGATTCTGAACCGGAAACCTTAGCGGGCTATCATTTATTAGAGTGTTTTTGTAAAGGTCTCATAGTGAAACCCAGTATTCGGTCCACATGGTGTGGGAAGGGTACAATGCTTCGGCAATGGGAATCACGGCTTATGGTGAAAGTGTACAACCTCTGCAGAGTGTAAAACTGTTATAACAGCCGTGCTCACGGTCAAGAGCGGCCTGGACCCTTACATGATAATCATACTTGAACATGATCTAAATCGTGGTTACTTGAATATGTTGGAGAAAATGATATTCATTAATTTGTGGGTGGTATATACTTTCATTTGCTAGTAAATAGTTGCTTAATAAAACTTGACCAACTAAAAGTGCTTATTGCAGTATGGTCAGCCAACCCTTTTGCCTCAGCCTTGTATGTCATATTACATTTGCTGAGTACGTTATGTGCTCATACTTGTTGCCTTTCTTTCTTTTATTGCATCTACTACACCCGGAATGCTGCTTAGATTGGGAGAATTTTGAGGATTTCACTACTGGTTTTGAGGAGTTCTAGGCGAGTCTCCCCCAGTCAATTGCCTGTGGAGTTGGAGTCACTTTTGCTTCGTTAGCTAAACGTTTATTTAAGTCTTCCGCTATGACATTTGAGTCAACTCTGGTATTGTAACAATTGCTATAATACTCTTTCGTTATGCATGGTTATGGATATTCACTTGTGACGTCTACCATATGTGTGTAAACTGATCCTGGCGCACATATGAGATGCACCTGGTTTTGCCTTTAAAACCGGGTGTGACAGAGGTGGTATCAGAGCTATGTTGACTGTAGGACGCAAGCCTAGATAGCAATGGTCATTCTCTAGGGATTATTTGGCTTAACTACTCTTGCTCTATCTATTCTTTCTTTAATTTGCTATTAATCCAGGTCATTGATAATTGTCTCCTCCTTGACTTTGTTTTCTGGTCTATCTTTTTCACCGTCTCACTTGGTTCTGATATCTTTAGAACTGTCCTCACCCCTTTCTTACTTAAACCATAGATGGTGCTGACAAGGCAAGGTGCTCGTAGATTGGCAAGCACTCTTTCCTCTTTTTCGTCGCATTCAGTGAAAGAAGAGGAACCGGAACCTGAAGAGATGGAAGTAATGGACGAAGAAGTCAACTCAGGAGGGAATACTCCAGCTGGATCTGAAGGAAGTGAAGGACCCTCTCCGCCGCCTGACATGTGGGTAGTGACTGTTCACCACCACGACGGAGGCAACAGTGGGTTCCCGATGATGCTTCGAATGCTTTTCGAGCGTCTGAACTACCCAGTAGAGATAGAATATTGTGGAAGGAGGAGGACACATCTAGATCACCCAGAGGACTGGGAAGTCGCTGTATACATCAGGGAGCCTGATTATGAGTTTGGAGGAACCAAAGAAGCTGCAGTGCATCATGCCATCGCCATCAGATCAACTTTCGAAGCTGGAATCCAGGATGCAGCCAGGAGGGCACTTTCTGTGCTTTGTCATGAGGAGGCTACTGAAGTACGTCACACTGCTTGGGCATATCTTCCTCGAAGGCAGCAAGGCACTCCAACTGGGGTTGTACCACACCCGCCAGGTGTGAACTCTACACTCAACGTCCAAGTGGCGTTCTCCCAGATGCTTGACGCGCACGCCGATGACACCTCAAGAGAACTACAAGAAGTGCGTGAAGAACTAGCTGCTGAACGAAGGAAGAACAAAAGGCTGATAGCTGAACTTAAGGGAGAAGCACTTCCGCCATTGGATGAAGATATAGAAGGATTGTTGGGTCATTCACCGCCTCGCTAGACAGTGCTTGGTGGATCGTCCAGATGCTTCACCCATACCTATTAAGATAGGATACCCTTTATTTTTGTAGTTCAGTACGTTTAGAATCGTTGAGACTCGTGCGTAACATGTGTTTTAGTTTGGTAAAAGTGTGGTAGAGATGTTTGTTTTTGTGCTAAGTGTGTGATTTGGATCTTTGTAATGATTGAACTTAATTGTGGAGTGATGACCACAATTGAGTAATTATTAAATAAATAAATTTAGTTAGTTTTGGGTTTATATTGGTCTCTGATCTTAGCCCTTAACTATCACTTTATCCATATCATCGTACCCCTCATATAAATCATGTTATGCGACAATCTGTTCTCGCCGCTGCATGATATCCTGGTACTGTCTGAATTGTTTCTGGAGCTTCAGAACTCCGTTTGACGTAAATCCAGTTGGGTTGGATTAAGGACTTGATAACCTTGGTTCTGGGAACTTTTCGTGATTTTTGGAGGTTCTGGCAGTGAGATATAATGGTTTTATTGGAGCAACCAGAATCTGTCCCGTGGTCCTGACACAGCTGTCTTGTTTATTTTATACCTCGAGCTACAAAACTACGATGAAGGTGATTCAAGTTGGGTTAGTTTCAGAATTTGATAATCTACGTTCTGACAAAAGATCATGATTTTTGGATAAACAGAATGAGAGTTACAACTGTTTAATTAGGACGAACAGAATCTGTTTCAGAATTTTGATTGGCCGACGTTGGAAACTCATCTACATTAACTCTTATCTGTTTATGATTTGAGTTATATTTTTTTACCACTCTCTGAATCTCATGTTCTAACCCCCAGATGGTAAACACCAGGTCTGGAAGTGGAGTGGATCAACCACCGGTAAATCGTCAAGGACGTGTCAACCCCAATCCAAATCCTCCGCCGAATCAAGCATCCGTAGCAATGGATCAGATCCTCGCCAACCAGACTCAGATTCTCCAGGGCATGGCTAATACCTTGGCAGCCATGCAAGCACAGAACAACAACAACAACAACAACAACAACAACAACAACAACCAGCAGAGGGACAAGCACCGGGAGTTCATGAGTCACAAACCTCCTACATACTCCCACTCTGCAGATCCACTTGATGCTGATGATTGGCTGAAGACTGTTGAGAAGAAGCTGGATATGGCTCAGTGCAATGACAGGGAGAAGGTCCTGTATGCCTCAGGACGCTTGGAAGGATCAGCTTCAGATTGGTGGGATGCTTATCTTGCTGCTCATGCCACCCCTGATGCTATCACCTGGCAGGAGTTTAGAACCAACTTCAGGAGCCACCATATTCCTGCTGGTGTCATGAAGCTGAAGAAGGAGTTCCTCTCACTTAAGCAAGGTGGGATGACCGTCAGTGAGTACCGGGATAAGTTCATTCAGTTGTCCCGTTACGCCCCGGACGAGGTGAAGGAAGATGAGCAGAAGCAGGAGCGATTTCTGGAAGGATTGATTCCGCCGCTCCAATATCAACTCATGTCTCATACCTTCCCAACATTTCAGAAGCTGCTGGATAAGGCTATTGGCTTGGAGAGCAAGCGCCGTGAGTTGGGAGAGCAGAAGAGGAAGTTCATGTCCTCAGGACAGTCAAGCAGTAACACCCGCCCTCGTTTCCAGCAACCTCAACAGAACATGCCCGCTCGTTTTGGTGGGCAAGGGAGTAACTTTGTGCAGAGTCAGGGTCAGCGGTCAGCACCTCCACCTCAGCGACCAGCATTTCAGCAGAATCGTCAGACCACCCCGACTTAGACTCTAGTGAAGACCCCTGCACCAGGCAGTGCCCCTACTCCTCGTACCTGCTACATTTGTGGAGATCCCAGCCACTATGCTCACAACTGTCCTAAAAGGAATGCTCAGACCCCACAGCGCCAGAGTGGCAATGCACCTACTCAGAATACCCCTCAGCAGCAGAACCGGAATGTGAACCCGACGCCCCAGAGCAACAAGAGCCAGCAGAATTAGATGCGGGGCAAGGTGAACCATGTTGCTGCAGAGTCCGCGCAGGAGGCCCAGGATGTGGTACTTGGTATGTTCCTTGTCAACTCAGCCCCTGCATCGGTTTTATTCGACTCTGGAGCATCTCATTCTTTTATTACTGCCCAGTACGTAGCTAAGTATAATATATCCATGGTCCCTATGAAAAATTCCATGCTAGTTAGCTCACCCGGTGGAAACATGAAAGCTAATTTTATCTGTCCCCGAGTTAATCTGAAAATAGTTGGGATAGATTTTCCTGCTGATTTGATAGTCCTGAACTCTGAGGGAATCGATGTCATACTTGGAATGGGATGGTTAGCTGCTTTTGATGCGGTGATTCAGTGTGCCAAGAGGTCCGTGTTGTTGACTAGCCCTCAGGGAGAGAAGATTGAATTCGGAGCCACACGACCCTCAACTTCAACTTACTCAGTGAATCAGGCCAGTGGTGTTCCTTTGGAGGATATCAGAGTTGTTTGTGAGTTTCCAGATGTCTTCCCAGATGATTTGCCAGGTATGCCACCCGAACGAGACATTGAGTTTATTATTGAGCTTTTACCTGGTACTGCTCCTATTTCTAAAAGACCATATAGAATGGCTGTTAATGAACTAGAAGAACTTAAGAAACAACTTAAGGAATTGTTGGATAAAGGTTACATTCGTCCTAGTTCATCACCTTGGGGAGCACCTGTAATTTTTGTGGGTAAAAAGGATGGTACTTTGAGGATGTGTGTGGATTATCGTTCATTGAATGAGGTAACCATCAAGAATAAGTATCCATTGCCCAGAATTGAAGACTTATTTGATCAACTGAAAGGAGCTAAGGTTTTCTCCAAGATTGATTTGAGATATGGCTACCATCAGTTGAGGATCAGACGTTCCGACATCCCTAAAACCACATTCACCACCAGGTATGGATTGTATGAGTTTACGGTGATGTCGTTTGGATTGACAAATGCACCCACCTACTTTATGTACCTGATGAACAAGGTGTTCATGGAGTACTTGGATAAATTTGTGGTGGTGTTTATTGATGATATTCTGATTTACTCTAAGAATGAGGAAGAGCACGAAGAACATTTGAGGTTGGTGTTGCAAACTCTTAGAGAGAACCAGTTGTATGCCAAGTTTAGTAAATGTGAATTCTGGTTGAATCAAGTGTCTTTTCTTGGTCATGTGGTCACTGATGGAGGTATTGCAGTGGATCCAAGTAAAGTCAAGGATGTGTTGGAATGGGAACCTCCTACCACAGTCTCTGAGATCAGAAGCTTTCTGGGATTAGCTGGATATTACAGGAGATTCATTGAAGGCTTTTCTAAAATAGCGAAACCCCTTACGTCGCTATTAGAGAAGGGCAAGGAGTTTGTTTGGTCAGAAGAGTGTCAGACCAGTTTTGAAGAGATGAGAAGGAAGTTGACTACAGCACCAGTGCTTGCTATGCCAGATATCCACAAGAATTTTGATATATATTGTGATGCTTCTCGTAGAGGTCTTGGATGTGTGCTCATGCAGGAAGGCATAGTTATAGCCTATGCATCCAGGCAGTTGAGGAAGCACGAGCTGAACTATCCTACTCATGATCTGGAGCTTGCAGCTGTTGTTCATGCCTTGAAGATCTAGAGGCACTATATTCTAGGTAACAGATGTGAGTTGTATACTGATCACAAAAGCCTGAAGTACATATTTACTCAGAAGGATCTGAATTTGAGGCAGAGAAGATGGTTGGAGTTGATCAAGGATTATGATCTAGGAATCAACTATCATCCTGGCAAGGCTAATTTGGTTGCCGATGCATTGAGTAGGAAGTCACAAGTAAATGCAATGTTTGGTCGTCAGTTGCCAGCTGAGTTGCTTGCTGAGATGGAAAAGCTGAACTTGGGATTCCTGAATCAGACAGAAGGTGTGACAATGGAAGTTGAGTCTACACTGGAACAGGAAATTCGGAAGGGTCAGCTTACTGATGAGAAGATAAAGGAAATCAAGGAAACCATGTTAGCAGGGAAAGCTCCCGACTTCACCGAAGATGATCAAGGTACAATTTGGTTTAGAAAGAGGATATGTGTACCGGATATTGAGTCTCTCAGAGAGCAGATATTGAGAGAAGCTCATGATTCCGCATATTCTATACATCCTGGAAGTACCAAGATGTATCAGGATCTGAAGCAAAAGTATTGGTGGTATGGACTAAAAAGGGATGTGGCTGCCCATGTGGCATTGTGCGATGTTTGTCAGAGAGTCAAAGCTGAACACCAGAGACCAGCCGGTTTGCTTCAACCACTCAAGGTACCTGAATGGAAGTGGGAAGAAATCAGTATGGATTTCATTGTTGGATTACCTCGAACTCGAGGAGGATATGACTCCATATGGGTTATTGTGGACAGATTAACTAAGGTAGCTCACTTTATACCCGTAAATACTACTTATACCAGTGCTAAGTTAGCAGAGTTATACATGTCCAGAATAGTTTGTCTCCATGGTGTGCCTAAAAAGATAGTGTCTGATAGAGGTACTCAGTTTACATCTAGATTCTGGCAGAAGTTGCATGAGTCTATGGATACAAAGTTGAATTTCAGTTCTGCATATCATCCTCAGACAGATGGTCAGACAGAGAGGACTAACCAGATTTTGGAGGATATGTTGAGAGCTTGTGCTTTGAAGCATGGAGGCAGTTGGGACAAGAGTCTTCCATATGCAGAGTTCTCATATAACAACAGTTATCAGACTAGTCTAAAGATGGCCCCATTCGAAGCACTTTATGGTAGAAAGTGCAGAACGCCGTTGTATTGGAGTGAAACTGGTGAGAGTCAGTTGTTTGGTCCAGAGATACTACATGAAGCAGAAAGACAGGTTCAGATTATCAGAGAGAATTTAAGAACGGCTTAGTCTAGACAGAAGAGCTATGCAGACACAAGGAGACGAGAATTAACTTTCGAAGTAGGTGATTATGTGTACCTGAAAGTATCTCCTATTCGAGGCTTGAGAAGGTTTAAGGTGAAAGGAAAATTATCTCCTCGTTTCATTGGACCTTTCAAGATTGTAGATAGGAAAGGTGAGGTTGCTTATCAATTGGAGTTGCCAGCCAGACTGTCAAATGTGCATGATGTGTTCCATATCTCTCAGTTGAAAAAGTGTCTTCGAGTTTCTGAGGAAGAATTACCCTTGGATGAGTTGGATGTGCAAGATGATTTGACTTATAAGGAATACCTAGCGAAGATTTTGGAAACCTCTGAAAGAATTACTAGGAGTAAAGTGATTAAGATGTGTAAAGTTCAGTGGAGTCACCATGCGGAAAGTGAGGCAACTTGGGAAAGAGAAGATGAGTTGATGGCAGAGTTCCCTCAGATTTTCTCCAGTCCATCCGAATCTCGAGGACGAGATTCATTTTAAGGGGGGTAGGTTTGTAACACCCTAAAATTCATCACAATTAAATTATAGCAACCATATTGATTTTTCTAGGATTTATTAAGGCTTAAATAAATTTTCTAGGAATTAATTGGAATTTCTAGCCTTTTTATTAATTTAAATATCACATTAAATAATTATTTTAGTCAAAATAAGTTTTTGTTGCATTCATGCTGTTGCATATATTTTTGGTTGCTAGTAAATCAAATTGGAATTTAAATTCTGTTTAAATTCGAATTTGATTTGCTTTTGTTTGAGTTTTAGAAAAGTTAAAATAGGCAGAGTTCGTTTTCGCCCCTTTAACTCCTGGCCCAGTCCAAGATTGCCCCCTGGACTTTTTCCTCCGCTCTCTTTTCCTCCTTGCACTGTTTTTCCTTTCCCGGGCCGATTTCCCTTCTGTTCCTCGGCTCGGTCCGATTCGATTTCGGCCCAATACCGGCCCATCTTGACTCGCCCCGTCTCTCTCTCCTTCTCTTTCACCGACAAGTGGGGTCCGGCGGTCAGCTCCATCTTCTTCCCCGTCCGAGCCGGACTCTCCTGCCGAGTTCGTTCCGAACTCGCCGTCCGTCTGCGACTCCGACCCTCCCACGCGCTCGCCAAGGCCGGTTCCGCACCTATTTAACCGCGCCGCCCGTGCTCTTCTCCTCCAATCCAGACGAGCTGCAAACTCGAGCCGCCCGCGCCGCCGCCATCGCCGAGCCGACCCGCCGCCGTCGATCCGCCGTTGCGCCACCGCTCCGCTTCTCTCGTTCGCACCAGAAGGTTCGCCTTGGAACCCCGAAGCTATTTTTCGTATTCTTGCTCGGGTTTTGGCCGCACATCGCGCTCACCGAGTTCATCGCCGATTTTCCAGCGCCGCCGCCGCCATACTTCGTCGCCGGCCGCCGTCGCTGCGTCTCCCTCGTCAAGACTTGGCCAGGTGACCTCGCCATCCCCGCCCGGTTCTCTAGGTCCAAGATTCATCGAGTTTAGTGCGTCGTAGCGCCGAATCACATCTTCTCCGGCGAGGAACCGCCGCGGACAGGGGCGGCGCCGCCGTCCCGGCCGTTTCCGCCGACGGGCCCTCGGCCGATTTGTTTTCGGCCGTCGATCTAAGATCCAACGGCTCACGTCAGGTCCAAACCGAGTCAAATAAAATAAATATCGGTCAGCGCTGTCTTTTTGCATAAGAGCCCCTGAGGATTTTGAAAATCAACCCGCAGTCCAAGTTAGTTCAAAAATAATTACGAATAGGTCATGTTTTCTTCTATTTTAACCCCTGCAAGATTTAAAATTATGCCCGAGGTCCAAGGTTTGTCTTTTTACATGAAAACCCTCAAGTTTTTATACAAAATTATGTTTTAGCCCCTGATTTTTCGTAGTTAAGCCCCTGGAACTTTTAAAACTTTGCCAGCAAGTCCCTGAACCTTAGAAAAGCCATATCTTTTGCGTTTTAACTCCGATTTTAGTGATTCTTTCGCTCACGCGTTCGTTGTAACGTGTAGATTAGTTTTGTGCTGTTGTTTTATTCTGTTGGAATTGTTTGGTGTACTGTTTCTTATTTGTTGTATTGTTTCCTTGTATGTGAATGTGTGATGCGATTAGGAAACGACCAGTTCGAGGATTTCTCTGAAGAACCAACTGTTGGAGAAGGATTTGAGCAGCAACCGAGTTGGGAAGAAGGCAAGTGTATTATGTCATGCAAATGTCCTAATAATTATTAATTTCACCACCCATGCATGTGTCTTAATTTGATGGGTTCCTATTTAAGGATTTGCCTAGCCACTATATTTTTCCTGTCCCTGAAACTGGGTTATTTAATTAACTCTGATGGTAGATGATGCTTAGCTTGCTCAACTGGGATTGGTTAATTGAACCCATACTCTATGTTCCATTACTACCTTTTTAATCAATTAATGGACAAGATCATATCTTTTTAATTGGAACATGGAGAACCACCCAGGAAAACAGTACAACCATGAGTGCCATATGGCTCTGGCTTTGACTGACTAATTAGGTGCTCTAGTTTATGGTAGCTTTACTCGAAAGGGGCATGGGGGGCGGCGGTTGACGGTGTATAGCTCGGTCCTTTTGAGCTGTGGGCTTTGGTAAGAGACAGACCTCATTAGGGAGGGTTATGCTTTGATTCTGAACCGGAAACCTTAGCGGGCTATCATTTATTAGAGTGCTTTTGTAAAGGTCTCATAGTGAAACCCAGTATTCGGTCCACGTGGTGTGGGAAGGGTACAATGCTTCGGCAATGGGAATCACGGCTTATGGTGAAAGTGTACAACCTCTGCAGAGTGTAAAACTGTTATAACAGCCGTGCTCATGGTCAAGAGCGGCCTGGACCCTTACATGATAATCATACTTGAACATGATCTAAATCGTGGTTACTTGAATATGTTGGGGAAAATGATATTCATTAATTTGTGGGTGGTATATACTTTCATTTGCTAGTAAATAGTTGCTTAATAAAACTTGACAAACTAAAAGTGCTTATTGCAGTATGGTCAGCCAACCTTTTTGCCTCAGCCTTGTATGTCATATTACATTTTGCTGAGTATGTTATGTGCTCATACTTGTTGCCTTTCTTTCTTTTATTGCATCTACTACACCCGGAATGCTGCTCAGATTGGGAGAATTTTGAGGATTTCACTACTGGTTTTGAGGAGTTCTAGGCGAGTCTCCCCCAGTCAATTGCCTGTGGAGTTGGAGTCACTTTTGCTTTGTTAGCTAAACGTTTATTTAAGTCTTCCGCTATGACATTTGAGTCAACTCTGGTATTGTAACAATTGCTATAATACTCTTTCGTTATGCATGGTTATGGATATTCACTTGTGACGTCTACCATATGTGTGTAAACTGATCCTGGCACACATATGAGATGCACCTGGTTTTGCCTTTAAAACCGGGTGTGACAGAGGTGGACCACGATTTCTAAACACCGACAGTGGCGCCCCAGGTAGGGGCTTCGCGCTGTGATCGGTCATTTCATCCACCATCTCCCTTGATGGCAACCCGAGTAGTACGCGACAACCTGTTCTCGATGCCAGCATCGGACCAGCTTCCTGCCGGATTCGATATCCGGTTCGGGAGTCTTGACTTCAGGGCAACTGGCGATGGCTACAACATGCAGCTCCTAACGAGGAACGACGGCATGAATGTGCCACCGTCACTCCCATCACCGTCACCACGACACAAAAGGCATTCGCGTCAACGCGCGCGGCGAACACGCGCGGAGCGACGCAGACCAGCTCATGCCGGCTCCCCCGAATGGGTTGAGCCCGGCACGACGAGGGCAACAACCGCCACCACCGCGGTACAACCAGCCGGGGACAGTACGGTCGGCCCGTGGCGAAACCCCGGTGGGACACGCACCACGACCATGACCAACTCTTCATCAGTTGACACGAACATGACGGCGTATGAAGATTTGTCGGGCCACCACCTGATCTCGATCCACAATCTCATAGCGACGTCGCCTGATGAAAACTACCCTGAGTCTGGCAGCGAGGCAGCTGAGAGCGGCCGGAGGATCCCCGAATGGGATTACTCAGGGCTTCGCGATCGAGAGGCCCTCTTATCATTTCAAGCTGCCGCAGATTATTACCTAAGCTGCTCCGACGACACTAGCGAGGAGGATTACGATCCCACCAGGGAATGCTTCGTCGTCCTTCCGGGAAAGGATGGCGGAGATGACGGGGCAGGAGAGCCAGCGCACGTCAGAGACCACGAACAGGCGCACAACAATGTTGCGCTCGCACAAGCACAACTGGCCCAAGTCCGCGAACTCGAAGCCAAGCTTGAAGAAGAACGCCGACAGGTCCGAGGGCTTCGGGCAACACTTGAGGACAATCGTCCTATGCGCGGCGTACGTGCCAGGGAAGCCGGGCGCATACCACGAGCCCGCATCGAGGCTGATGATGATGTGGACGACCCACTCGCGTTAGCCAGGGCAAGTCAGAAGCTCATCGCCGCAGCAACTCTGATCCGAGCCATACCCGAGCCATCAACACCCGAAGGCCGAAACCTGGGTCAAGAGGCGCAACTCCTAATCGAACAAGCGGCTGTGCAACAAGCCAAAAGCTCGGCCTCTCGCATCCGCAGTTCCGCCGGCCCAAAGACTAGTGGACCAACGTGGGAGCTCAAGGCATCGGCGCAATCCCCGCGAAGGGGCAATCTAATGCTACCCCCACCCTCGAATAAGGGAAAGGCGCCTTCGGTGCACGAACGCATCGGAAGGAAGCCTCTCAAGGAGCGAATCCTTGACACACGTGGTGACATCAGTGAGGACGACGCTCGCAACACCCTTAACAGAAAGAGGCGGGATGGCGCATCTCACGGTTTTTGACCCCCGCCGTGGAGGCCGCTACGACAGCGACGAAGACAAGAGCCCAACGCCAAAGCCCCCAGGAACCCGGGTATTTGGTCGAGAAATTCGTGTGGCCCTGATTCCCGCACAATTCAGGCAGCCAACGACCATCACCAAGTACTCAGGGGAGACGGACCCAAGGGTGTGGCTCAACGACTATCGCCTCGCCTGTTTATTGGGCGGCGCGACCGACGACGCCATGATCATCCGCAACTTGCCGCTTCACTTAGCGGATTCCGCGCGGACGTGGCTGGAGCACCTACCCGCGAACCGGATCCATGACTAGAACGACCTCATGAGGACGTTCATGGGTAACTTTCAGGGCACCTACCTACGCCCTGGAAACTCATGGGACCTTCGAGGGTGTCGCCAAACACCCAACGAGTCCCTTCGTGATTTCATCCGCCGCTTCTCCAAGCGTTGCACCGAGCTCCCGAGTATGGGTGACTCCGAAGTCATCCACGCTTTCCTCGAAGGTACAACTTGCCAGGACTTGGTACGCGAGTTAGGATGCAGTCCTCCAACTAGCGTAAATGAAATGTTCGACATGGCCACCAATTTTGCCTCCGGCGAGGAGGCGGTCGGAGCCATCTTTGATAGTGGAAAGGGGAAGCGGACAGAGGAAGCTCCCGCGGAGGGCAGCAAGTCCAAAGGATTCGCCAAGAAACAAAGGCAAGGCAAGAAAGGGAAGAAGCCCCAAAAATCCTCGCGCCGACAAGAGCGGACCGAGGACCCTGACGAAATACTCGCAGTTGATCCTGCCGCGCCCAAACCTCCTCGAGGCCCCCCTCGAGGAGGCGGCATATTCGACGATATGATCAAGAAACCGTGCCCTTATCACAAGGGCGTCGTGACCCACACCCTCGAGCAGTGCGGAATGCTAAGGAAATACTTCAATCGCGCCGCTTCAAAGGACGAGGGAGGAAAGAGAGACACGGGCGACGGGAATGGCCAGGGCTTCCCAGAAGTGGAGAACGTCTTCTTCATTTTCGGTTGGCCAATCGCGAACATGACCCCTCGGCAGCGCAAGCGCGAGCACCGAGAGGTATTCTCCATACACAAGGTGGGGCCGTCGTACCTCGATTGGTCAAAGGAGACCATCTCCTTCAGTCGAGACGACCACCCCAACTATATCTCGAACCCGGGGCAATACCCGCTTATCGCTGGTCCTATCATCGGCAATACCCGGTTCTCCAAGGTATTCATGGATGGAGACAGCAGCCTCAATATCATGTACGCTTCATCCTTGGAGCTCATGGGCATCGGCAGGGACATGCTGCGCCCTAGCAAGGTGCCGTTCCATGGCGTTGCGCCGGGAAAGCGAGTTCAGCCCCTCGGGCAGATTGATCTGCCAGTTTGCTTCGGTATCCCCGACAACTTCCGCAGAGAGACCCTGACCTTCGAAGTAGTGGGATTTCGAGGTGCGTACCATGCCATCCTTGGCCGCCCATGCTACGCCAAGTTCATGGCGATCCCGAACTATACCTACCTCAAGTTGAAGATGTCGGGACCAAACAGCGTCATCACCGTGGCCCCATCATTCGAACATGCCTACATATGCGACGTGGAATGCGTCGAGAGCGACGAGGCACTTGCTGAGGATGAGGATCTCGTCGCGGACCTGCAGAAGATGGCGAACGAAACCATACCCTCCACTTCGAAGCACGCAGGCAGTTTCGAGCCCGCAAAGCACACCAAGGTTGTGCCCCTCGACCAAGGTGTTCCCAGCGACAAGACGGTGCGGATCAGCTCCACCCTGGACAGCAAATAGGAGGTGGTGCTCGTCGACTTCCTCCGCGCCATCACCGACATTTTCGCGTAGAGCCCCTCAGACATGCCAGGCATACCGAGGGAGGTCGCTGAGCACTCCCTTGACATCCTGTCCCATTCCAAGCCGGTGGTTCAACGACTGCGACGCTTCGACGAGCACAAGCGCAGGGCCATCAGTGAGGAGCGGCGCAAGCTCCTCGAGGCCGGATTCATCAATGAGGTATTTCACCCTAACTGGCTTGCCAATCCTGTTTTAGTTAAGAAAAAGAATGGGAAGTGGAAGATGTGCATAGATTATACCGGTTTAAATAAGGCATGTCCAAAAGTTCCTTTTCCTCTACCACGTATCGATCAGATCGTAGATTCAACCGCAGGATGCGAGCTATTATGTTTCCTTGATGCTTATTTTGGTTTCCACCAAATTAAGATGAATATTTCTGACCAACTGGCAACCTCCTTTATTACGCCTTTCGGTATTTTCTGCTATGTCACGATGTCGTTTGGACTTCGAAATGCCGGAGCTACATACCAGCGATGTATGCTTCGTGTTTTCCGAGATCATATCGGGCGAACCGTAGAAGCATACGTTGACGACATTGTTGTAAAGACCAGGAAGGCGGACGACCTGGTAAACGATTTGCACATTACGTTTGATTGTCTCCGGGCCAACGGGGTAAAACTGAATCCGGAAAAATGCGTTTTTGGGGTACCTCGAGGTATGCTCTTGGGTTTCATAGTCTCTCAACCAGACATTGAGCCCAACCCTGAAAAAGTCTCGGCCCTCGAACAAATGGGACCGATCCGAGAACTAAAGGGGGTACAGAGGATATTGGGATGTTTAGCAGCCCTAAACCGGTTCATCTCGCGTCTCAATGAGAAAGGCTTACCCCTGTACCGACTCCTGAAAAAAAGCGAACATTTCTCTTGGAACCCCGAGGCTCAAAAAGCCCTCGACGGGCTGTCACACCCGGATTTACACATAAACCCGAATGCTTCTATATGTGTGCCCAGGAAGTCCACAGAACACATATAGATAACAAATATGATAAACAGAGTACATATGCTCGAATAAAATGGTTTTACATCAGAGTTTGACTAAAATAACTAAATAACACAGCGGAAGACTAATTATAAACTCTCTCTCTAAACGAAGACGAAGACGAAGCCGAACTCCATAATCCACAGGGACTCTGACTGGTTGAGCACAGCTAGTAGAATGGCAGATCTTCAGGAAACTCAATAGCAGCAGTACCATCTAATCCATCTGTTACCCATCCGGGATTTTGTTGAATGGCAAGTGTAAGTAATTGTCTTACTTAGCAAATACAACACGGGTAATGAAGGCTTAAAGAAAGGCTTGACACGGCTGTACTGCATTAGCAATTTTAGTTGATTCTTTTTAACATAAACCAAGATTACTACAATTATGTGAATCCCAGTTGCAATTCCCAATTAATGAAGTAGAGGTGAACATTAATCAATAATAAACATCAACTTCTAATCAAAAAGGATCCAGGCCGCTCTTGACCCTGAGCAAGGCTATCATGATAGATTATACACTCTGCAGAGGTTTCGCCCTTTACCCACCAGTCGCGTAAAAGTTCAAAGGAACTTTGCACCCAACCACGCACATCAACACTTCCGAGGTGTGACTGCATAGGGACGCTACGAGGCTTTTCACAAGACACCCTAACAAAACAGTAGCCGTTATGGTACAACCTAGGCAGCATGACCCGAGGCACCGAGACTGACTTACGCCCGTGCCGCAGCACGAGGGGGTCAATGGCGTCCAATCGCAGAAAAGTAATGCAGAAACAGAATTAAATAGCGCAACGTGCAGAACCCCCGCCAAACGGAAGCTCCTACACGGGACTGTGCCTCACGAGGGCAAAGCCAACGGAAACCCGTCCTCGGTGGATCAAACCATACTCTCACCCATGCTTCCCATAACGCCGGTGGCCCACCGGTAACCACTGCTGAATTAGAGCCGTACAAGTTACTTGTCCAAGACCAGAGCCATTATAGTTCCGGCGGTGGCGACAGGTTCCTGGGTTGCCGCTTTAAGAACCAGTCCTTACGGAGAGACACTAGGGCCAAGCACAAAGCATACGCCCTAGCTCCCTGATCCATGTTGCTAAAAAGCAAATTTTAATATTAACATTGAAGTGAACCATTAAGTCAAGATTAACAGTTATACATTGGTGACAGTAGCGGCGCTTAGCAAAATTCTACCCAAATGCAATAACCCAGGGTAATCAAGGTATAGGATAATCAAAGCTAGGTACAACCTTAATAGGAACAATTTAGACACATGCATATGCAGTAATTAATGTAAAGGTGTGTTTAGGTAGCAAGGATTGTCCGTGCTGTACTTGCCTTCGTCCAACTGCTGCTGTTGCTCTTGCTGCTGCTGTTGGTCTTGCTCCTCGTAACCCTCGAACTCAAACGCGTACGGCTCACCGACTGGACTCATACATCAACACACAAGCATCCATACAAGCCAGTACATGCAATCAATAATAATCTATTAGAACAGTACACCAAACAATAGAAACAGAACAAAAGAAGGCTGAAAAACTAATCTACGCTTCGCTACGAACACGTGAGCGCGAGAATCACTCAAATCGGAGCTAAAACGAAGAAGTTATGGCTTTTCTAAGGTTCAGGGACTTGCTGGCAAAGTTTTAAAAGTTCCAGGGGCTTATTTGCAAAAACTCAGGGGCTAAAACATAATTTTATATAAAAACAGGAGGGTTTATTTGCAATTTGACAAAAACAGGACCTCGGGTACTATTTTTAAATAAGACAGGGGGTTTTCTGTAAAAATCAGGACTTAATTGTAATTATTTTTGAATAGATTTGGACTGCGGGTTAATTTGGGAAAAGTAGAGGGGCTCTTTTGCAAAACGTCCATGGCTGACCCAGTTGACCGTTATGGTCAACTTTGACCCGGGCTGGTTTTAGATCTGAGCCGTCGGATTCGATTTGAATGGCTTAGATTTGATCGGGGAGAGGGGGGTGTCGCCGGCGAGGGGTGCTGCGGCGGCGCCGCCTGCGCGCGCGGCGGAGGGTCGCCGGCGATGCTCGAAAACGAGCTAGGAGCGTCGGTTCGGGTCGGGAACTGGTGCTACGGGCGCGTCGCGGCTCGGCGAACTCGTCCAAGGGGCTCAAGTCGACGGCGGAGCAGCGGAGATGGCTCGCGACGAGCGGAGGCAGCGGCGGCGCTCGGGCAACGGCGGCGACATAGCTACGGCGCGCGAAACTGAGCTAGATCGGGCTTGGGGGCATGCTTACCACCTGGCGGAGCTTCCCCGGCGATTGAATCGACCGGAGCGACGGCGAGACGGCAGATCGACGGCGGCGCAGAACTCGGCGGCGGCTATCGCGGCGGTTGCGTGCTCGGGTAGGGGCGGCTTAGGTTAGGGTTTTCGGAGCAGGGGAATCGAGGGCGGCGCGTTTTATAGGCCGGTCGTGACGAGTCCGGGTCCTCGGCGTGCGTGCTCGTGGCCGAGACGAACTCCAGCGTCGGGGCGGGGTCGGACTCGGGCGGAGGTGGGAGACGGGTCTGACGCGGGGGTCCCGCGCGTCAGTCGGCGTGGAGAGGGGAGGGGGCGCTGCGGGCCGCGGAGCGCTGCGCTGGCAGGCTGCAGGCCGCGCCGCTGGGCCGGACTGGGCCGAAGAAGGGAAGGGCGAGCAGGCCGCTGGGTGCGCGGACGGAGCAGGCCAGGGAGGCGGAGCACAGCGCTGGGCTGGGCCGGAAACAGAGAGAGGAGGGGGATGGGCCGCTGCGAAAGAGAAAAGGAGAAGGGCCAAGATTGGACGGGGAAAAGAGTTAAGGGAGGAAAAGTGGACTCGGGCCGCAGAAACTTTTCTAGAGCTCCAAACGCAGCGATTCAAATTCGAATTTAAACAGAATTTAAATTCCAACTGAACCACACACAAACAAAACACTATGCAGTCGGCATGAATGCAACAAAAATGTTTCTAACCTTATATTTAATTTTATTTATCATAAATAATTTATTTTCCTTAGATAAATATGAGCATAAAATTAAATAAAAACAATTTAATTACTAAAATTTTAAAAATAGGCATTTTTAGGGTGTTACACGGGCTAAAAGCGTCTCTCGCACGAGCGCCAGTCTTAACGCCACCTAAGGAGGGCGAGCGCCTCTACCTTTACGTAGCCGCAATGACTCAAGTAGTAAGCGGAGTCATCGTCGTAGAGAGAAGTGAGGAGGGGCACGCTCTGTCTGTCCAAAGGCCGGTATACTACATCAGCGAGGTACTAACCGAAACCAAGATACGATATCCACAAATCCAGAAGCTGCTTTACGCAGTAGTGCTAGCTTGCCGCAAATTGCGCCACTACTTCGAGGCTCATCCTGTCACCGTGGTCTCATCTTTCCTTTTGGGGGAGATACTCTGCAACCAGGATGTCTCGGGTAGAATAGCCAAATGGTCCATGGAACAGATGGGAGAAACCCTGACTTGTGCCCCCCGCAAGGCAATTAAATCGCAAATCCTGGCCGATTTCGTGGCAGAGTGGACCGACACACAGCTGCCCCCACCACAAATCCAAGCCAAATGTTGGATCATGTACTTCGATGGGTCGGTGATGAAAACCGATGCGGGCGCGGGCCTGCTCTTCGTCTCACCCCTCGAAGAACATATAAGACACGTGGTACGCTTGCACTTTCCGGCGTCCAACAACATGGCTGAATATGAAGCCTTACAAGCCGGCCTTCGCATAGCCATCGAATTGGGCGTTAAACGCCTCGACGTCCGGGGAGATTCACAATTGGTCATCGACCAGGTTATGAAGGAAGCAAGCTGCCATGACGACAAGATGCAAGCCTACTGCAATGCAATACACCGACTCGAGGACAAGTTCCATGGCCTCGAGCTCAACCACATCGCGTGAAAATACAACGAGGAGGTCGATGAATTAGCAAAAATTGCGTCTGGGCGGATCACCGTTCCTCCAAACGTGTTCGCCCGTGACCTGACACAGCCAAGCATCGACCTCAAGCCGACCCCCAAAGCTCCTGATCCTCCCTCGAGGACCGAACCCTCGGGGGCTCCGTATGTCGAGCCCATGGACGAGGATCCTTCGAAAGAGGAACCTGAAGCCTCAAGTCAGGAAATATCCTCGGCGGATGAGGGTGAAACTATGAAAATCGACGAGGCCCCATCAACTCGCGATTGGCGTAACCAATATATCGCCTGGATCATTCGAGGGGAACTACCCTCGGATCGAACCGAGGCTCGACGCATCGCAAGAAAAGCCAAGTCGTTCCACATAATTGATGAGGAATTGTACAAGCGCAGCCCCTCCGAAATTTTGCAGCGGTGCATTCCAATCCCGGAGGGAAGGGAGCTCATCCGAGACATCCACACTGGCGTATGCGGCCACCGCGTGGCGCCCCGAACCCTCATGGGCAACGCGTTTCGCCAAGGCTTTTACTGGCCCACGGCTGTTGCAGACGCCAACGAAATCGTACGCACCTGCGAAGGGTGTCAATTCTACGCACATAAAACCCACCTCCCGGCTCACGCCTTGCAAACCGTTCCCATCACATGGTCGTTCGCCGTGTGGGGGCTAGACCTCGTTGGTCCAATGCGAGCAGCGCCCGGGGGCTTTACACATCTGCTGGTTGCCATCGACAAGTTCTCAAAATGGATCGAGGCTCGGCCAATCAGCAGCATTAGATCCGAGCAAGTTGTGCAATTCTTCACAGATATAATCCACAGGTTCGGGGTCCCCAATTCGATAATCACTGACAATGGCACCCAATTTACAAGCAAGAAGTTCTTGGAATTCTGTGATGACCACCATATCCGCGTCGATTGGTCGGCCGTAGCGCATCCACAGACAAACGGCCAATTAGAACGTGCCAACGACATGGTTCTACAAGGTCTCAAACCAAGGATATTCAACAAGTTGAGTAGATTTGGCGGGAAATGAGTGTTAGAACTTCCCTCAGTAATTTGGAGCCTCAGAATAACCCGAAGCAGAGCCACGGGTTTTACTCCATTTTTTCTCGTCTATGGTGCTGAGGCTATCCTCCCCACAGACTTGGAATATGGGTCCCCAAGGCTCAGAGCCTACCAAGAGGAAAGAAACAAGCAAATACGGGAAGACTCACTCGACCAAACGGACGAAGCTCGAGACGACGCGGTCTTACATTCGGCTCGGTACCAGCAGTCGCTTCAAAGGTATCAGGCCCAGAAGGTTCGACGACGAGACCTCGGCAAGGGGGACCTAGTGCTAAGGCTGCGACAAGACAATTGACGGCGCCACAAGCTCACACCGCCATGGGAAGGGCCCTACATCATCGCTGAAGTCCTCAAGCCAGGCACATACAAGCTCGCAAACGAGAAAGGCGAAATATTCGCCAACGCCTGGAATATCCAACAGCTACGTCGCTTCTACCCTTAAGCTTTCAAGCATTCGTGTACATTTGTACTTATTTCAATAAAAACATAAAGGACCTTAAAATGAGTAAAACTAGGCTTACCATCGAAAAAAGCCAAGTCTCACTCGGGGGCTAATCCGGGGGGGCACCCCCTCCTAAAATTGTCCCGATTTTAAAGTTTTTTATAAGATTCTTTTATTACCTCCATCTCCTGCATTTGCCAACTGGCAACTCGAGGCATAGAATAATTGAGGCCAAGGGCCGCTCGAGTCGAGGGATCGCCTACACCTTCGAAAGGATACGGCATCCCCCTCGTCATCCTACGCTAAAGTTGTTCTATGAACGATACCCTCCTCGACAAGTTCGTTGCAAATTCAGCGAAATAAACGTGCTAAAGAAACCATAACTCAAATAAAAACTCGAAATGTGCGTTTCAAAAACATAAATCTGTTTGAACCACTAGAGTGCTTATTAAAAAAAATCTCTAAAAACTACTCAGGGAGCGGGGTCTTTGGGGTCTTCAGGGGTGGCATCCTCCTCCTCTTCAGCGTCGGGAAGGATGTCGCTCTCGAAGATTCGCGCGAGGGTGGCAGCAGGAGCAGAGGCAGCAGCATCCGCACTCTCCACGACGGCCAGCGCAGCGTCATCGTCGAGGTCGTCCGCCACCACGTAACCACCGCTGACCGCCTCGAGGTCCACGACAAAGTGCGTCGAGATCACCCCGAGGGTCTTCTGCACGCCGAGGAGAAGGGCCCCCTTCAGGCGCTCGGTAACACAACCGCCCAAGGCCCTTAGACAGCTGGCCACCGAGCTGCCCGACTTGGATTCGAGAGCTTCTGGTCCCTCGACCTCCTTACAGACGGCAAGAGCTACTTCCCGTAGCTCCTCGAGGTCCTCCTGGGCCTTCGAGTAAGCTACCTGGAGCGACTCCGCCTGGGAGGAGGTCTCCTCCGCCACCTTCCGCACCTCTGAAAGCCCAAACACCAAAATCAGATAACTTCTCAAAAACACCAATCTAAATTTAGGGTAAGTTCATACTAGACTTACCTTCGACTAGCTTTTCCTTCTCGGCGAGGGCCTCCCGGGCAGTGTTGGCCTCCTGCTGGAGCGTCGCCATCTCTCCTTGTTGGGCCTCGACCGAGGCCCGCAGCTCTGTGATGGCGACATCTCCCTCCGCCACCGCTACGGTGAGCAGATCGATAGCCTTGCCCTTGGTCTTCTGTTGGGCCTCAGCCACGGCAAGCGCTGAGTCCCGCTGCTGCAGCTACCCCTGAGCTTCGGCAAGGGCGGCACGCTCCTGCTGAAACTCGCCCTCGAGCACCGCCAGCGCTTGCGTTCGCCGATGGAGCTCGTCCCCTTGCCGAAGGACCTCTTCTGCCGTCTCCACAGCGAGTGTCCTCTCGCGCAGGCGTTCCCTCTACGCATGGCTCAAGGCCTCCCTTAACTGATGCACCTCCACGTGCACATCAACAAGTTCGGCAACCTTTCGCCCAGCCGTCTCCCTCAGATCCTGTTATTAATAGATGAAAATGAAAAAATGGGGAGAGACGCAAAATCCGCGACAAAATTAGTGGTTAAGCCACTTACCCGGTGGAGGTCCAAACCCCGACCAAGGTGGAGTTCGAGGACCTGTTTCAGGGCTTCTTGGACCATCGTCCCCAAGGCCTGCTGTTCCTCCCATAGGAGGCGCTCGGCCTCAGCAGCCTTGGCCAGGCCGGGCGGGACCCCGCGACGACCGAGCCCAAAGTTGCGCCAGGCCTCGAAGGTCGGAGTACCAGGCAGGGTGCCCATGGCCCTCTCCTCCCAAGGGCTCCAGGTCTCGTCACGGAATCTTGGAGCATCCTCCTCCTCATCCTCCCGACCACCCTCGAGGGTGGCCGGGAGGGTCATCATTGCGGAGCCGACCCCGGGCACCTCCTCGACCTCCGCCAAACCGTTGCCTCCCGCCGCTGTCTGACCCGCGCCTTCACCAAGGGCCGCACCCTCCGCCACTTCCGTGCCCTCGGCCGGCACAGAGGTCTCTGTCACCCCCACAATGGCAGGGGCCACATCTTCCACGGGGACGGCCGAGGGCGTCTCCCTGGCCCGCTCCTCGCCCACCACCAACGCTCCTCCAGCCGCCGTCTCCCCCCTTGATCGGGCGGTCCCTCGCGTAAGGGCCGCCCGGTACTGAGCCACAACCCTCGACGCCTGGGGTGCCTCGGATGAAGGCGGCGCTGTTGAACGAGGCGTGGCGCGCCGACACCTTCAGAGCCTTCGTTGGCGCCAACGGGAGCGGCGCCGGTGGACCGGATTGGCTGACAGAAACCAAGTCGACAAAATCAGAACAATAACTTGATAATGAAGCCTGATTAAAGAATGATGACTTACCTAACCCGGACGAGATGGCTAAGCTTGCGCTTCTTGCTGCTCGAAGGCCGCCGAGCCCCTGAACGACCACGGCCCCTCGATGGCGGGGTCTCGCTCGCGAGCCTCGAACCCGTCGCTGCGGAGCTTTGAGCCCCAGGCACCAACGGGCTCCTAGCTCGAGCCCCTAGCTCGAGCCCCGGCAGCCACCACCACGGAACTCGCGGGGGTGGCACCCGCCGTTGAAGGCGCAGGGCCACTCGAGGCCTCCCTATCCCGTGATGACGACGGGATCTCCTGGTGTTGCCCCCTCGGGGGCGCACTCACTTCAGCCACCACCAGCGCAGGTGGCCGAATCTCCACGGGGTCCTCCGAGGAAGACTCCTCCGGAGTACTCTCGGGGGTGGTAGGCGGGAAACGCCCCTCCCTGGTTCGACGGCGGCACTCCTTCTCGTACGCCGCCTTCCGCAAACGCTTCCTCTCTTTCTTCTGTTTCGCCGCATCCTTCCGCGCCTTCTGCCTCTCGGCAGACAGGCGGTTCGCAGCACGAACCTCGCGAAGAGGAGGAGCAGAACGATACCCTTTTTGAGACAAACCCTGAAGAAAGAATTCAGAATTAAAACGATCAGATAATCTCGAGGGTTGAAAGCAAAATGGAATCTAAATCAAACTTAAAGCGGAACTTAAAAATTGTAGAAACCCCGCTTCGGGGCGCATCTTGACGGCGAAAAGGGCCTCCTCCTTGCAGTCAAGCTTGGAGACCTCCACGGCATGCCGTGCTCGATGCATGCAGTACTCGAGGATGAGGGTCCCCTCCTTCATCTTCGAGCCCTGCCAAGGCAAATCCGCCCTGAGCTGGTCGAGCCGCAGCTTCCTCTCCATTAGCGGCAGTACATACTGTTGATTGAAGTTTGCAATCACGCCCGCCGCAGTCAAACCCGCCTTCGAAAGCGCGACAAAGGCATCGGTGAAGACCCGAAGTCGTTCCTGACGGTCGGCGGGGAAAATTCCGTAGCTCCACGCCTCCGGTCGCTCATGCAGCACTTTGCCAGTGTACTCCGGTAGCTTGTTGTCGACATTGCGGAGGTAGAACCACCCCTTGTCCCAATCGGCGTTGTTGGAGGTCATCGTTGACGGGATGTACAATCCGCTCCGCTGACCCCGAACTTGCAGGGTAAGGCCCCCGGCGCGGACCGCCCGGTGGAGCCCCCGAGACTCACCTACGTCCGTATGGAGCTCACCCCGGAAAAGGTGAACCCATAGGTCCCAGTGAGCCTCGATCCCCAAGTACCCCTCACAAACGGCGACGAAGACCGCCGCTTGCGAGATGGCATTGGGGGCAAAGTTGTGGAGCTCCACGCTGTAGTGGAGGCACAACCCGTGGAAGAATGGCGAAGCCGGGATCCCAAACCCCGCTCGTGAAGTCTCACCAGGCTCACCACAAAGCCCTACGGCGGAGAAGGCTCGTGGTGGTTGGATGGCGGCGCGATCCACATCGGCTCGTACGGGTTGCTGTTCGCCG
Organism: Echinochloa phyllopogon; assembly: GCA_033239725.1. Taxonomy (NCBI): domain Eukaryota; kingdom Viridiplantae; phylum Streptophyta; class Magnoliopsida; order Poales; family Poaceae; genus Echinochloa; species Echinochloa phyllopogon. The sequence continues at coordinate 4,712,795 of BTCW01000016.1, read as the reverse complement.
GCAGCACCGCGACGTCCACCAGCCCGGCGAGATAGGCGTCGGTGGCAATGGAAGGGCTCCACGGAGCAGGGTCGACGATGGTCACCATGGCGAACGGCGGCGGCAAAAGGACAAAGTCTTGTGCGCGGAGGGGTGAAAGGTGAAGAGCGGCGGCGCTTGGAAGTTGTAGATGCAATCGGAAGGCAAGGGCTGGGTAAGCTAATCCTTTCCCCTTGTCCCTTTATTTATAGTATCACGCGAAGCGCAACCAGCACCCCGGCCGCGTAAAAAACGCATCCGATACGATTGACACCATAGCCACTGACGACCGGGCCCCACGAGTTGGGATAACCACTACGTGCGAAAATCCAGGCGACACGTCGCATCGTAACTGCCCACGTCTCTTCCGCTCCGCCTAAAACGGCGCGCCCACTTCGCGTACTCCGCGCCACGCCGCCCACGACTACAGAAACAAACGCTCGAGGCCAGCCAAAAGGCTTCTGAGGTAAGCTACCTCTCCTCGAGGCCCTACTGATTAGGGTTTCGAAGTCCTGGCCCCTCGAGGGTTCGACAGGCACCTCAGATCTAACAGAGTCAGGGATAACCAAGGGCACGCGCGATCAAGCCTATCCTCAAGCACGAAACTCGGGGGTGCCCTTCACGTTATATTCAATGCCAGGTTGGAGGCAGCTAGTCGAGGGATCCCAGCGAGGGAGAGCAACGATCCCTCGACCCCAAACGAACGAGGTCGAGCCCTGCCTAGCAAACCTCCACAAGTGCTCTTATGAGACATGTCTCCGGACCACGAGCCGGCCTCCATCGAACGAGGCACGGATGTCCACTTGAATTACCCGCTAACAGCTCACAGAGACATCCATGACTCGCAGCCCATTCGAGGGAAGCATGGATTGTGTCACGCCTCCTCCCCACAAACGGGGCGACGAGGGTCGTAACTCAAAGTCAAGAACCGCCCCTGATCGACCTTGCCAGGGCAAAGGCTCGGGGGCTCCTTGCACCACAGGATCGAAATCCTTGAGGACGAAACATGATGTAGCTCACAAAGGCGCGAAACGCCGATAAGCCCTTGCAGGAGTATATCCACTCCTCCAAGGCCACGGGGGCTACACCCGCGGGTGCGCTAGCGCGCACCCAGCGGAATTCTTCAAGGAAAACCTCGACAGAAGCACCCGTAATGAACAGCCTTTGTCGGATTAAAACTTATTCCAACAAAGGCTCGGGTGCTACTGTTGGGGGAGTTATTAGGGGTACCCAAACCTATGGGATAACCGCCCCAATAAACATTAATCTTGTCCAAGTAAACAAAAAAAGAAACGGATGTTAAGGCCCACGGCCCAACAACGACTGAAGGCCCAGCCAAGACGCCTCGCGGTGTGCCTCGACGCGAACCAAAGTCTCTGCTTCGCTCGAGGGACCGACCCCTCGAGCGAATCGGAGAACTCCGCTTCGGTCGAGGCCTGGGGACCGAGCCTCGAGCAACCCACGGAATGGGGAAAGCTCCGCCTCGGTCGAGACCCTCGCTCCAATGAACATTAAATGACGCCCTCTGCCACCGTGCCTCCAAAGTCAAAAGGCAGGTTTCTTGCCATACTGCCCTGACGGCCACGACTCCTCCCATCATATCCACCAACTCTCGTCACTATGCTGCCAACCAGTGCTCTGTGCGGACAGACCGACACTGTGTGAAAAGAGCCCGTCACTCCGAGCTCCTGTACTGCCAATTCCGACGACTCGAAGACCTCCGTCGGATGGAGAGACCCTCGAGCACACAGCAGGAGAAGAGCTCAGGACGATAGAGGTATGGTGGGCCATTCCGAGCACTATGCGACCAACCCCGGCGTTCTGCGGACATGTCGCCGCCGTGCGAACAGGACCGGGTCACTCTAACTCCCTGTGCCACCGACTCCCACAGTGATTTCCCAAAGAATAAGCTGTGCGCCGGCATGGGAGACCCTCGAGATATTGTACGGACGAGCCATTATCGCACTAAGGACGCCCCAGATCCTCAAGACCACTCCTCGACGTCGTCACCAATACAAGAATCGACTACAACAAACAAGAACAGAGAAGCACGCCCAACGCCACTCCTACTACTGTGCGACAACTATGCCTAACCAGCAACACGCTCCTGTAACCCCAGCTCCTTGGCCTATAAAAGGAGGGGGTGATCGAGCAGGAGGAAAAAAACGAAAGGATGGAGGAAAAAAGAGAATCCGCATACACTCAGAATAGACCACGATATTGGCACCCTGCCTCAATCATCCGGGACTCGGAGGTCTAGCCTCTCGTCCCAACCTGCTTGTACCCCCTACTGCATGCATTCCGGTGCAGAATAATACATCACATGCACACCGCCTTGCTGGAAGTACGGTCTTCTGACCGGAACTAGGATAACCCCGTGTCTCATGTTATCTTTTGCATCAACCATCAAAGGAGGGAACATAACGCATTTCTGGTTGGTGTCGGGACCACGATTTCTAAACACCGACAGATTATACAAAATAAATATGGCAACATAAAGGGAGCGGCATTGCAAGGAGAACTTACCATATTGTACACTGCAAAAATGGAAAGGAAATGTAAAATTATTGGAGTTAAATCCAAACATAATCATCAACTACCATCTATTTGAAAATTGCTCAGATTATACATATTAAATATGGCAACGTAAAGGGTGCGGCATCGCAAGCAGAACTTACCATATTGTACACTGCAATAATGGAAAGAAAATATAAAATTATTGGTCTTAAATGCGGATGTAATCATCAACTACCATCTATTTGAAAACTTACTTAGATAATGCATATTAAATATGGCAACATAAAGTGCGCGACATTGCAAGCTGAACTTACCATACTGTACACTGCAAAAATGAAAAAAAAACGTAAAATTATTGGACTAAATCCAAACGTAATCATCAACTACCATATATTTAAAAACTTGCTCATATTATACATATTATATATGGTAATATAAAAGGCGCGGCATCGCAAGCATAACTTACCATATTTTACACTACACAAATGGAAAGAAAATGTAAAATTATTGGACTTAAATCCAAATATAATCATCAACTATTATTTATTTAAAAACTTACTCAGATTATACATATTAAATATGACAACATAAAGGGAGCGACATTGCAAGGAGAACTTACCATATTGTACACTACAAAAATAGCAAGGAAATGTAAAATTATTGGATTTAAATCTAAACGTAATAATCAACTACCATATATTTGAAAACTTGTTCATTATATATATTAAATATGGCAATATAAAAGGTGCGGCATCGTAAGCAAAACTTACCATATTGTACACTGTAAAAATAGATAGAAAATATAAATTATTGGACTTAAATCCAAACGTAATTATTAACTACAATCTATTTGAAAACTTGTTTAGACTATATATATATATATATATATTAAATATGACAATATAAAGGACGCGACATCGTAAGCAGAACTTACCATATTGTACACTGCAAAAATGGAAAGGAAATGTAAAATTATTGGACTTAAATCCAAATGTAATCATCAACTACCATCTATTTAAAAACTTGCTGAGATTATACGTATTAAATATGGTAACATAAAGGGAGCGGCATTGCAAGCAGAACATACCATATTGTACACTGCAAAAATGGAAAGGAAATGTAAAATTATTGGGCTTAAATCCGAACATAATCATCAACTATCATCTATTTGAAAACTTGGTCAGATTATACATATTAAATATGGCAACATAAAGGGCGCGGTATCGCAAGCAGAACTTATCGTATTGTATACTACAAAAATAAAAAGAAAATATAAAATTATTGGACTTTAATCTAAACATAATCATATACGCTAGTTTTGCAAGTATACTGGCAAATTCCTTTTGACCATGATGTATATATGACAGCATACATACTGTATATATGTTCAGAAATGAAGTATGAACTGCCGAAAAAAAACACATCCAAACAGTGCCGCAAATTACGTAAACATGCGGATCTAACAACTAATTAAATCAATTCGATAGTTGCATGTGCCGAGGTCAACGCAATAAGTTTATTCTATCAACAAGTTCATCAAACTATCTAGTCTAGTATCCCATGATACCGTGGCCGACGCAGGAATGACATGGCCGACGTGCGGCACCAACTTTGACTCACCCATACCATCGCAAACAACCCCACCATCTGCTTGCACGCCACCAGGTAGTACCTCTCGCGTCGGCTCAACGCCGCCGCCGTAGGGCTCTTCACCACGTCGGACATGGCGAAGCTGCTGGTTCTGACCTTGTCGTCCTCCTCGTCCGACGTTGTCGTATCGCTGTCGACGGCGCCGGTGTTTTTTGCTTCTGCCCATCATGCACAACGCCCTGTGGTACGGCCTTCGACGCTGGAGACGCTCTGGCGTGAAGGTGCACATATGTGTTAAGCCGACGGCTGCGGGTGATGGCGGAGCGGCGGATCTCTCTGCTGAAGGATTTGTGGAACAACCACATGTCGAGGGGGAATAATGAGAAGTGATGGCTGGTTGGTGTGATTTATATAAGTTCTAGCTAGTCTAGTATGATAATTATGACTTCAATTTGGACACAATCATCAACTAAGGAAACCTATCATATGTTTGAAAACCTCCTCAAATTGTATATATTAAATTTGGATAGTCTAGTATGGTAATTATTAGATTTCAATCCAGACACAATCATCAACTAAGGAAACCTATCATATGTTTGAAAACTTGATCAGATTGTACATATTAACTATGGCAACACATTGGACTTAAATCCAAACGTAATCATCAACTACCATCTATCTGAAAACTTGCTCAGATTATATATATTAAATATGGAAATCTATCGTCTGTTTAAAAACATACTCAAATTATACATATTAATTATGGTAACATATTGTACATAAATCCAAACATAATCATCAACTATCATCTATTTGAAAATTTGCTAAGATTATACATATTAAATATGGCAACAAGGGCGCGTGGGTAGATTTAGGTGGACCCGATTTAGGTGAAAAAAGTTATGGGTTTTGGGGGGAATTATCTTCCGAAGGGCGACAAAATGGGTCTCCCCCCTCCCCTTTTGTAGTCCTTTTTTCATGACAGATGGGTCCTCTATGAGGTGGGAGTGGGCCTTATCTTGTTGAAAAGTGTTTTCAAATCTAATTCTCAATATAATATAGATGTCTTTAGATCTCTGCCAGGATATACATTACTCAGGTGTGTTAGTGCATCTACCGGCGTCTCTGGACATTGGCTTTGGCACTAACAACGTGCCTCTGCTGGCACTGTGTTCTAAAACCGATACTTAAAAATGACTGGTACTAATCATACACTGACGAATGTAAAGTTTTCCAATAGTGCTTTAGATCATCGATGCGGCGCACAACGGCACTGCCGGCTGTAGCAGGGGAGAGGAGTAGCACGCACGGCGGCAGCCGGCAACGGAGGTCAAGGGCAAGGGCAGGCGGGCAGGCAACAGGGGAAGGCCGGCGGGGCTGCAGGGTTGCGTACTTGCGTTTGGTTTCATGTGATGCCCGACGGATAGTGCCCTCCTTATCTGTGTTTGTTGCTGTGTCTCCTATGACGAGAGGGTGGTACCCGATGAGCGGAACTAGCATCCATCGATTAGCTTTCACTAGTATAGAAAAGGTTTGTACTGGCGGTCAAAACAGCTCTATGACGGTGGTTTTACTACCCGCCAGCAACTCTCTGCCAGCACAAATCAACATTTGTGCTGACGGGTGACACCCGCCAGCACATATGCCTATATAAAACAAAAAAACAGACGCCACGTGCGCGCCCGCACGGTGCCCGTCGATCGCCCGCACGCCCGCGCGCCGCCCGCCGCACGTCGAATGACCGTGTGACGCCCGCCACCCATCCTCACATCCGCCAATCGCCCGTCTGCGCCTCCGCCGGCCGCCCTCGCCGCACCCGCCGGCCGCTAGGATCTCTGGTTGCCACCCGCCCACCGGCCGCCCTCGCCACGCCTGTCGGTCACTAGCATCGCTTGCTGCCACCCGCCCACCCTCCGCCCTGTTGAATATGATCCGAATTATAATGTGAGTCTTGTAGAGACGCCTGTATGGCCCACAGTTCGGGTTATGTGTTTTTTAGGATTTGTTTCCGTATTTGACTGCAGTCAGTTTAACCGCCTTATATATACATCTTGTAAGCCGCACGGGAAGAATTTACGACACATTGTATTCCCTGCGTTGTGACTCTGTCATTATACTGAAGATCGCCGGTTGGCGCCCGTGGTTTTTCCCGCAAGAGTTTTCCACGTTAAAATCATGTCTCGTGTTCGATCTTGTTTCGCATTATTTGCTAACAAGTGGTATCAGGAGCTTGGCACGAGATTACGTGGAAAAAAAATTAGGGTTTCGTGAGGAGCCCTGTTGATCGCGCCGCCGCCGTCCTCCTGTGGAGAAATTTATCGTCGACGACCTTTGCTGCTGCTGCGCGTGAGTCGGAATCCCGAGAGGCTAAAATTGTCGCTGCAAAGTACTCCGTACTGTCCTACATGCGAATCGAGCGCGGACAACACTCGTGTCCCTGCCGCCGCTGGTCACGGTGGATCATTGCCAGGCGCTGCGGGAAAAAAAATTGCTGCTCTTGCACTCGGATCGAGAAGAACAGAGCCCCGGTCTTCTGGTCTTCGACAAAGGAATTTGTCAGATTTTTTGCTAGGCTCACACCTAATCTTACCAGGAGAGAATCAACATCTTCTACTAATCGTACACAGGAGGTGTACCAAGCTGCAGTTATTTCTTTCACATGGCTTCTATGAAGTATGATATTCCGCTGTTGGATCGAGATACAAGGTTCGCATTGTGGCAAGTCAAGATGCGAGCTGTTTTAGCGCAGGCTGATTTGGATGATGCGCTTGAAAAATTTGGGAATAAAGACTCGAAAAATTGGACCGACGATGAGAAGAGGAAAGATCGTAAGGCCTTGTCTCATATTCATCTTCATCTCTCAAATAATATTTTGCAAGAGGTTTTGCAGGAGAAAACTGCAGCTGCTCTATGGCTCAAGTTAGAGTCAATTTGCATGTCAAAGGATTTGACAAGCAAGATGCATATGAAGATGAAGTTATATACGCACAAGTTGCAAGAAGGTGGTTCTGTGCCTAACCATCTTTGGGTCTCTAAGGAGATCGTTGCTGACCTACAATCTATGGAGGTAAAATATGATGATGAGGACTTGGGTCTTATTCTTTTATGCTCACTGCCTAGTTCGTTTCCAAACTTCAGAGATACTATATTGTATAGTCGTGATAAATCATGAATGAAGTTTAGAGGCGTTGCAAGCCAAGGAAAAGATGAAACGGATGGTGTCTTCTGATGTTCTTCTTCGCATAGCGAAGGTTTGGTTGTTCGAGGCAGGACACAAAAGAAATCCAATGATGGTTATAGGGGCAAGAGCTCCAATGGTTACAAGGGCCGTTCAAAGTCAAGAGACAAGGAAGAGAAATTATGTAGATATTGTAAGAAAAACACTCATTATATGTCTGAGTGTTATAAGTTGAAGAACAAAGAAAAGAGGACCGACACATATAGACCGAAAGGTAAATCAAATGACGAAGGTAATGATTCTGTTGCTGCTATTGATAGTAGTTCTGATGGTGCTGAGGTTCTTGTTGCTTTTGCTGAATGTGCAAATAATGGTGATGAATGGATTCTCGATTCTACTGCTTCTTTTCACATATGATTCTCTTCATGGAGGTTCTGTTAGAATGGGTGATGATAGACCACGTCAGATTATTGGCATTGGATCTGTTCAAATTAAAATGCATGATGGTATTATCAGAACCTTGACAGATGTGAGGCATATTCCAGATATGAAAAAGAATCTTATTTCACTGAGTGCTCTTGATGGCAAAGGGTACAAATTCTCCGGTGGAGATGGATTTTTGAAAGTGTCAAAAGGTTCTCTTAATGTTATGAAAGGTGATTTGAAATCTGCCAATTTATACCGTCTTCGTGGTACAACAATTACAGGTGATGCTGCTGTAATTTCTAAATCATTATCGAATTCTGATGCTACTAACCTTTGGAATATGCGTCTTGGGCATATGAGAGAGGACTTCTCGATGGGCATAGCATCAGCAAGTTGGATTTCTGTGAGTATTGTGTGTTTGGCAAACACAAGAGGGTGAAATTTAATACCTCGACTCATACAAGTAAAGGTATTCTTGATTATGTGCATTCTGATTTGTGAGGACCATCTCGCAAGCCTTCTCTTGGTGGTGCTCGTTATATGTTGACCATTATTGATGATTATTCTAGAAAGTTATGGCTATATTTTTTGAAAGATAAATCAGGAGCATGTTCTGCATTTAAAGAGTGGAAGACTATGGTTGAAGATCAAACTGAAAAGAATGTTAAAAAGCATCATACTGATAATGGGATGGAATTCTATTCTAAAGCATTTAATACATATTGTAAATCTGAAGGCATTGTCAGGCATTACACTATTCCTTACACCTCAACAGAATGGTGTAGCTGAGCGTATGAACAGGACTATCATCTCTAAGGCTCGTTGCATGTTGTCTAATGCTTGTTTGCATAAGCGTTTTTGGGCTGAAGCTGCTTTCACTGTTTGCTATCTTATTAATCGTTCACCTTCTACTGCCATTGATAAGAAAACTCCAATTGAGGTATGTTCTGGTTCTCCAGCTGATTATTCAAAATTGAGAGTTTTTGGTTGTACCGCTTATGCTCATGTTGATAATGGTAAATTAGAGCCTAGAGCTGTTAAGTGCATCTTTCTTGGTTATCAACCTGGTGTTAAAGGTTATAAATTGTGGAATCCACAAACTCAAAGTTTGTGATTAGTAGAAACGTTATCTTTAATAAATCTACTATGTTATCTGACAACCTGCCTACTAATGCTTCTCCCGATACTCCTGTTGAGAAATAAGAGAAAATAAGTTTCGAGGTGGAGCATTTTATTTATGTTGATACACCAGTTGATGATGATAATGCTGCTGTCCAAGATGCACCTATTATTGATAATTTGCCAATTGTTGATGATTCACCTGTTGTTGAGCATTCTTCTCCAGTTGTGCAGCCTCCACAACATTCTATTGTAGCTGATAGGACCAGAAGAGGTCCTAAACCACTTAAAAGGTTAATTGAAGAATGCAATATTGCTTATGCTTTGAGTGTTGCAGAAGAGATTGAAGGTAGTGCAGAACCTTCTAATTATTCTGCGGCTATTACTTCTGCTGATTGCAAGAATTGGATGGCCGCTATGCAAGATGAGATGGAGTCACTTGGAAAGAATGGTACTTGGGATCTAGTAAATTTGCCCAAGGATAAAAAGCCTGTTCATTGCAAATGGATTTTCAAACGAAAGGAATGTATCTCTCCAAGTGATCCAGCAAGGTATAAAGCAAGGTTGGTTGCTAAAGGTTATAGCCAGATTCCAGGTATTGATTTTAATGATGTCTTTTCCCCAGTTGCGAAGGATAGTTCTATTCGCACATTACTCAGTATTGTTGCTATGCATGATTATGAACTTGACCAATTAGATGTTAAAACTGCATTCTTACATGGGGAGTTAGAAGAAGATATTTACATGTTGATAATGGTAAATTGGTGCCTAGAGCTGTTAAGTGCATCTTTCTTGGTTATCAACCTGGTGTTAAAGGTTATAAATTGTGGAATCCACAAACTCGGAAGGTTGTGATTAGTAGAAACGTTATCTTTAATGAATCTGCTATGTTATGTGACAACCTACCTACTAATGCTTCTCCTGATACTCCTGTTGAGAAACAAGAGAAAATAAGTTTCCTAGCATTTTATTGACGTTGATACACCAGTTAATGATGATAATGATGCTGTCCAAGATGCACCTATTATTGATAATTCGCCAATTGTTGATGATTCACCTGTTGTTGAGCATTCTTCTCCAGTTGTGCAGCCTCCACAACATTCTATTGCAGCTGATAGGACCAGAAGAGGTCCTAAACCACTTAAAAGGTTAATTGAAGAATGCAATATTGCTTATGCTTTGAGTGTTGCAGAAGAGATTAAAGGTAGTGTAGAACCTTCTAATTATTCTGAGGCTATTACTTCTGCTGATTGAAACAATTGGATGGCCGCTATGCAAGATGAGATGGAGTCACTTGAAAAGAATGGTACTTGGGATCTAGTAAATTAGTCCAATGATAAAAAGCCTGTTCATTGCAAATGGATTTTCAAACGAAAGGAAGGTATCTCTCCAAGTGAGACAGCAAGGTATAAAGCAAGGTTGGTTGCTAAAGGTTATAGCCAGATTCCAGGTATTGATTTTAATGATGTCTTTTCCCCAGTTGTGAAGCATAGTTCTATTCGCACATTACTCAGTATTGTTGCTATGCATGATTATGAACTTGAGCAATTAAATGTTAAAACTGCATTCTTACATGGGGAGTTATAAGAAGATATTTGTATGGACCAACCTAAAGGTTTTGTTGTTTCTGGAAAAGAAAACATTGTTTGTAAATTGAAGAAATCTCTTTATGGCTTGAAGCAATCTCCTAGACAATGGTACAAGAGATTTGACTCATTTATGCTCTCTCATGGTTTTAAGCGGGTCTGATTATGATAGCTGTGTCTATTTGAAGACAGTTAATGGTTCAGCTATTTATTTGCTTCTTTATGTTGATGATATGTTGATTGCTGCAAAAGATAAATCGGAAATAGTAAAATTGAAGGCTCAGCTAAATAAAGAATTTAAGATGAAGGACTTGGGTGTAGCTAAGAAAATTCTTGGTGTGGAAATTATCAGAGATAGAAAATCTAGTATGTTATACCTCAGTCAGCGAGGTTATATTGAAAAGGTTCTTCGTCGTTTTAACATGCATGATGCAAAATCAGTGAGTACTCCATTAGCTGTACATTTCAGATTAACTCCAGAGTCAGATGATGATATTGAGTACATATCTAGAATTCCATATTCGAGTGCAGTTGGTTCACTTTTGTATGCCATCATTTGTTCTCGTCTTGATTTATCTCATGCATTGAGTGTTGTCAGTAGATACATGGCTAATCTGGGCAAAGAGCATTGGAGGGCAGTTCAGTGGATTTTCATATATCTGTGTGGTACTTCTAGTGCTTGTTTGCAGTTTGGAAAATCTAGAGATGGGCTTGGTGGTTATGTTGACTCTGATTATGCTGGTGATTTGGATAAGAGGAGATCTCTCACAGGTTATGTGTTCACCATTGGTGGTTGTGCTGTTAGTTGGAAAGGAAGTTTGCAGGCTACTGTTGCTTTATCCACTACTGAAGCTGAGTATATGGTTGTTTCTGAAGCTTGTAAAGAAGCTATTTGGTTGAGAGGTTTATACTCTGAACTTTGCGGGGTTTCTTCTTGCATTACTATTTATTGTGATAGTCAAAGTGCTATTTTCCTTACTAAAGATCAGATGTTTCATGAAAGAATGAAGCACATTGACGTGAGATATCATTTTATTCAAGGTGTTATTGCTGAAGGCAATGTTAAAGCATGCAAGATAAGTACTCATGATAATCCTGCTGATATGATGACCAAGCCTGCTCCTATAGGTAAGTTTGAGCTTTGCTCAAATTTAGTTGGTGTGAAAGTTTAAGTCCTAGTGACTTTTGGCGCCGGTGATTATTTATTATTGAAGTGAGTTCATTGATGATACTTCATTCGCTACAAGATGGAATTCGTCTCAAGGTGGAGTTTGTTGAATATGATCCGAATTATAATGTGAGTCTTGTAGGGACGCCTATAAGGCCCACAGTTCGGGTTATGTGTTTAGCGGATTTGTTTCCGTATTTGACTGCAGTCAGTTAGCCGCCCTATATATACATCTTGTAAGCCGCACGGGAAGAGTTGACGACTCATTGTATTCCCTGCGTCGTGACTCTCTCATTATAGTGAAGATCGCCGGTTGGCGCCCGTGGTTTTTTCCCGCAAGGGTTTTCCATGTTAAAATCGTGTCTCGTGTTCGATCTTGTTTTCGCATTATTTGTTAACACACCCTCACCGCGTAACACCCACCGGCTGCCTGCGCCGCGCCCGCCGCTCGCCCGTGTCGCTGCCCGCCACCCACCCGCCCGTCCCGCCCGATTGCACAAACCATAATACTGATGTAATACTTTTATAGGTCAATAATTATGTTAAAAATGATTCACTATATTTAATAATAATTAGAGGACACATGATTTAGAAATTGATGCATTATTCACATAGTTTCATATACCATAAGTCAAACTTGGTAGTTTATACATCATATAACATCATTTTGTCCATATACACCTCATATTATTTTCGACATGTAATGCACTATATATAGTAGTGTTGTAGGAGTTTAACAATTTTTTGAGATCATTTGCTATTTTTTAGGAATTAAATAATTTTATGTTAATGTAAAGAAATTAATTTGTGCTAGCAGTCCACTTAAGCACCCGCCAGCATAAAATGTATTTATGTTGGCGGTCCGTAAATAGTCAGCTCTCATTTTATTTGTGCTGACGGTGGCCAATACTAACTGCCAGCACTGTAAATAGGTGGTGCATGCACAAATCATTTTTTACTAGTGTTCTTAACTAGTGACTTCTAAGCGGTATTTGATATTTGGGGCCCTCCTCCCCGGGCCCTCAGCGGTCGCGTCCGCTGCATGGCTCAAAGCCGGGCCTAAATGTAATTTAAAAGACTATGCCATGTTAGATGTAAAAAAAATGGATCGTGTTCTGAAATGTCCAACAAGAAGAACGGGTCCATAGCACCTCACAGTTTGAGTTCTGAATGGATGCGTATTTATAGGCAACGCAGTCCGAAGGAAAAGGGAAAGTTTGCTACAGAGTTTTTTTTCTCCCACACGCATCAACGTGTAGCTTGTGCTTACATGTTGACAAAGACAAATACCATAACTGGATAGGGATTGCCAGACAGGGCTTGAACTTTTCCGGTTGCCTCTGCACACAAGTCATTGAACAAACGTGTTGGTGAATGGTGAATCCCGATTGCGTTGCCTATAAATACGATCAGACTTGGGCTCATCAGCTATGATCCATCAAACACAGGAAGACATTAACATCAATCGAAGCGCTTACATCTTGTGGTAAGCAGTACTTTCTCCCATCAGTTTCCTCTTGTTGTTTACCAGCTTAGCTAGCTTCTCATTTATTCATGCACATTTGCAAAATAAGCAGAAACTGAATCAGTTTTGGTTTGCTTCAATCGTTTGTACTTTCTACGTCCTGACTTCCCAGGTTTAACAAATGCGCAGAAAACTGCAGGTATTTCTGAAGAAGATGATCTCACCAGCTGAGAGCAAGGGGTGCGATGCTACTCCCAAGACGGAGTGGCCTGAGCTTCTTGGATGCACGATCAAGGATGCAACGGAGAAGATCAAGGCAGAGCGGCCAGAGCTCAATGTCAAGGCTGTTCCTGTTGGCACCATCGTCCCTCTAGACTTCGACGAGAATCGTGTCCGTCTCTGGGTTGACACAGTGGCGGAGGTTCCCAGAATTGGCTAAATAATGGTACATGCATGTCTCATGGACCATACATGTGGGTCAATCAAGTAAATAAAAGCGCGCATGTCTGTAATGGAGAGTGTTTATATATACTGTAAGTCATATATGTATTGGTCCGTCATCAGTTGTGAGATTTGAAATATAAATTTCTAGAGTGTTCAATGTACTCAACTCAAAGTTCTCTTTCTTCTTACAATTCCCTATCGGCCCTTCCGTTTACAATTGTAACCCTTCTTACAATGCACTCTTGGAAACAACAAAACCAAACATCCCGTTAGAATTAGCCTAAGGTATACTATCCCAAAACATAGTCTTAGATAAGGGCTCCCCGCGCCGCAGCCCATGCCGCAGCAGTTGGCCCCAACCTCGGTGAATTCAGCCGCTCCTGCCGAAGAATAATGTAAAAAAATTCCATTAGTTAGTTATTACAATCTTAGTTCCAAATTACTATACGTTGTTGACTTTTTTTCATAATCTTTGACCATTCGTCTTATTCAAAAAATTTATCTAAATATACAAATTAATAAGTTATACTTGAAGGTATATACGATGATAAAGTAAGTCACATATAAAATAAATGATACTTGTGAAATTTTTTAAATAAGACGAATGATCAAACGTTAAACGAAAAAGTCAACGACGAATAGTAATTTGAAACGGAGGTAGTACTTTCCTTTGCGAACGACATGCTATTAAATTTTGCGCGGACACCTAAATTCTTGAGCAAGTATATGCTCCTGTCGTTCTACCTCTATATATGCACATGACCTAGGCTTCCTCCGCCTAGCTCGGTGCGCTTCGAAATATTTACTACTTAACCTATGGTATAACATTAGTCAAAAAGTTCCTCTATACGCTACATATTCACATTACTATAACGTATAAACAATTCAAATATGATGATACAGAAAATTTTAAAATGCAATAAAAATTTCAACTTAGCTTTTTAGTTATCGTTACTAACTTAACTACTCTTGCACATTTAGTTAGTCAGTAACAACACCGTAATAAATGTCTATTGGCCAGGGAAATTAGCCAAATCAACTGTTACATCACTACCAGAAACCGCCTATTTGCCGAGGCGCACGGCGAAGCCCAATACACGCACGGCAGACACTTTACCGTGCGTGCGTATCTAGCCGTTTTGCACGGGAAACGTCGCACGGCAACAATCTGCACCGTAAAAAGCTATTTGTCGTCGCACGGCAACAATCTGCACCGTAAAAAGCTATTTGTCGTGAGCCTTCTGTCAGGGCGCACAACGAAAGTTTTGCCGTGTGCCAGAGTCAACACACGGCAAACATTTAAAAAAAAGCAGCCCCCAGCCGCAGCCAGTACCATGCCGCCGCCGCCGCCACCGCCACCACGTCGTCAGTGAGGAAACCAAGGAAGAAAGCCGAGGTGCTGCCAGATCTAGTCATCGGGGAGGCCTCCTCCCCGTTGATGGCCAGGTTCGGCTTGACTGCGCCGCCACCGGCCTTGGGACGACGAGCTCCAGGATGCTGCGTCTTGACAGGAGGAGGAGGCCGCGCCGGTCAAATTAGCGGCGAGGTCATGGGAGGAGCCCACACCATGTGCCCGCTGCCACGACGCCCGCCACCACCAAACCCGCCACCACCACTCCGCCGCGAGCACCTGTGGAAAATCCACGAAGAGAGGGAGGAAGATGCCAGGATCCAAGACAGAGAGGAACTCACCGCCGGCCATGGATTCGCTAAGTCCAGCCCGCCGGAGCAACCCCTTGGCCGGATCCACCGAGGTCGCGCCCCATATCCGTCCCATCGCCTGATCCGTTGAATCCACCGCACCGGAGCCGCCTTCTCCAGAGCTGCCAGAGTTGAGGGTGCCGGGCACCAGCAAGAGAGAGGAGGTGTGCCGGCCACTAGGTAGAGAGCGGAGGTGCACCGTGAGAAGGAAGGGGCGCCGGCCGATGCAGGAGCCGCGGGGAGAGAGAGAGAGAGGAGGCCGCCAGGGAGAGAGGAGGTGCGCCGTGAGGAGGAAGGGGCGCCGGCCGAGGGAGGAGGCGCGCAGAGAGAGAGAAAGAGAGAGAGAGAGAGCAGGGCGGGCGGCACGAGGCCAAGGGATAAGGCTGCCACGGGTGGGCGCCTGGGAGGTGGGGCCGGGTGCGACGTGGGAGGAGGGAGAAGGTGCTGCCGGTTTAGTGGTGGGTGGGGCCCATAAGCTTTGCCGTGCGCTTCTTCAAGGACACACAGTACGTTCCAACAAGGCGCACGACAAACTAACAATAAGTAGAAAATTTAGACCGGGACTAAAGGGACCCTAAAAAAATAAAAAAATAACCTTGAACCTAGGGGTGGGATTAAAAAATAGCCTTGAACAAAAGTCACAGGTCATAAGATGTTTCACGCGTAAATACGCGCTTGCGATGCGCGTGGGATTTGAAGGCGGGACCTCTGCCTCGCGCGTAGCCTTCCTACCATCTCACCCATAGAACACTTGTGATATATAGGATGCTGCTTTCCTTTTAAATTATCAAATAAATTCTAAAAATTAACACGGCATAATTGTGTTGTCTATTGACTATAGAAAAAGTGTTGAAGTCAATTTTGAATTCGAACATAACTTTACCTATAAATGTAACCATGTACCTCTCAACTCTACGAAACTTTTTTTTGAGATGTTTTGATTTGTAAGCATCGTACATGATAAAATGTTCAAAACTCACTAAATTTTTTGTCACAACCTCCGCGTATGATATCATGAGATATGACAAATCTCATGATTTTCATACTTTATTTGTATTTTTTAGAATTTTAAAACCATTCGGACAAATGTTTGTGGTTATGTTTTCTGGTCAACATGTTCGAAATTTCTTTTGATTTCATGGGTAAGACCTTAAATTGGGCTAAATAACATGAATATCTTTTTTCACTCATTTTATTATAGTATTTGAATCACTTGCAATTTAAATATGGCTTACTTCAAAATTTCTTGAAATGCAATTAATTAGTTAAATATAGTAAATAAATACAAAAATGTACCAACTTTTAACATGAAGTATCAAATGTTGTATGTATAGAGTAGAAAAATTTCAATGTGAGGAGAACATTTTTTGAGAGGCAATTGAATTTGGGAATAGCAGGATATATCCATGAAAAAATAACTTTGTCGTGCGTAAAAAGACAAGCACACGGCATGAGTTTGCCGTGTGTCAAATAAAAACGCACAGAGTTTGTCATGTGTCAAATAAAAACGCTTTGTTGTGCGCCAGAAAAAAGCGTACGACAAACAACGAATTTGTCGTGTGCTTTATCTTCACTATGCGCCCTATAAAAAACACACTTTGTCGTGCGCCCGATAAAATGCGCACGGCAAACTCTCGGACGCACGGCAAGTTCATATTACTAACAATCAAACTTACACAAAAAAATATACGGCAAATTATATATCACCGATCGTTTGTTGATATTCCTTAGTGCTCATGATCAAAGTCCATATCCGATGTCCTTGGGCAAAACAGAAATAAAGATCAATCACACCATCCAGAATCGCATGCTATATTTTTTAAAAGCTAGGTTATCGTGTCAGCCACTCGTACTACCAAACATACCAAATACATGGTGTTCCAAAATCCTAGACAATGCCAAATGCCATCACATCTTCAAAACCACGTAGTGAAATATAAGTTTCCCCATAAAGAAAAACTAAGGCGTCCTAGTCTAAAATAAAGCATACTTCACCGAAGAAATCATTCTTGGATCTAGGAGAAAATAAGATCCATACACTACTACAGAATCGGACATCACAAACGCCCAGCCACAAACGTGATGCACACATCACAAACGGTTCCAAGGCAGCTGGGCGTGGTAGCCGTTGGAACTGTTTGTGATGTGGGGCATCACAAACGGTTCTTGTAAAAAACAGTTTGTGATGCCCCCGAGGCCATCACAAACGGTTTGTATGAAGAACCGTTTGTAATGCCCCACTATCACAAACGGTTCTTCTTACAAACCGTTTGTGATGGCTGCTACAGTACAAAATCCCTTCTCTCCCTCCCACTCTTCTTCTGCAACCCGACGCCCACCATTGTTTTCACCATTGTTGCGGCAATTTTTCATCAAAATACTCAAGAAATGTCACGTTTTTTGAAGAAAGCTCTCCATCAACTTTTTTTAAGGTTGGTAACAATCAACTCTTTCAATTTGTAGCTTGTTTCAACCACTAGATTTTGAAATTTGCCATGAATTTGATGGAGGGGCTCTTTCATACTCTCTAGAGCTCATTTGTCTTGAAAATCAAAGGAGCAACTGTAATTTCGTAGGTTGATCATCAATTACTTGCTTGAAGATTAGTATATAGACATCCTTCCATAATTCTTTAGTTTGATTGTTGCAAAATTGAGAAAATGTGATGGAAAGTCTCTTTTTTTTGCCACTAGGCCATTTTTCATCAATTTGATCTTCATCGATTATACAAATGTGTAACTCTCATTCCGTTGCAACAAGGTTAGTATCTAGCATGCTTTACTTACTTTCTAGAATGCTTATCAAAATCACGCATAATGTGATGGGAAGTCTCTTTTTTTGCCTCTAGGGCGTTTGTCACCAATTTCTTCATGGATTATCCAAATGTGTAACTCTCATTCGATTGCAACAAGGTTTTGAAATTTGGCATCAATTTGGTAGAGGGCTCTTGTTCCAGATTTAAGAGGATATATCTCCAAGTATCCACTCCCTTGTCTCAAGGTTTGTATCTAGCAACACTTCGTACAATTGATTTGCAAATAACTTGGCATTATTGTTTTATTAGAATATTGGTTTAAGGACATAACCCATTTTGTTTGTTATAGATGGATGAACGAGGTTGGATGTACGGTGCCAGTGGAGATGACTCCTTTGTCAAATGGGTTGATTCCTTTGTTAATGTTGCGAGGGTGTACCAAACAAGCGATGAATATATATATTGTCCGTGCATTGATTGCAAAAACCAGAAGCAGTTTTGAAACGTCGAGCAGATCCGGCGTCACTTGTTGTGTAGGGGTTTCATGGCAAACTATAAGATTTGGAACAAGCATGGGGAGGAAGGTGAGAATGAAACCACACAACCAAATGTGGTTCAGAAATTGTGGAAAACGTTCCAGGAGGCCACACGGGATGATATGAGAAATGTCCATGGATCATTCATGGATAACTTTGCAGATACATTAGTAGATGATGATGTGGTGGACAGCATTGACCAGATGATACGTGATGGTGAGCCAGAATGCCTTGATGCAAAGAATTTGAAGAAGCTAGATCAGATGAGGAAGGATGCCAAAACTCCTTTGTACCATGGATATAGCATGTCCAAGCTTGACACTGACTTCTTGCTATTGGAGTTGAAGTCATCTTATGACCTGTCGGACAAAGGATTTGACAGTTTGTTGGATCTTATGCACAAGATGCTTCCAAGCCCGAATGGGTTGCCTAAGAACACGTACGAGGCGAAGCAAATGATATGTCCAATGGGGCTCGAGGTACAGAAAATCCATGCATGTCCCAAAGATTGCATCTTGTATCGTGGTGACTATGAAGATTTGGATGCATGCCCAGTGTGCGAAACTCTAAGGTACAAGTCTGCGTCAGCTATACATATGACTTGTGACAGGAATAAAAGGCCACCCGCCGAGGTCGTCTGGTATTTCCCCATAATTCCTCAGTTGAAGCAGTTATTTGCTAACCCGAAGACATCAAAGCTTATGCGTTGGCATGAAGAAGAGCGTCTAAAAGACGGAAAGCTTAGGCACCCGGCAGATGCTTCACAGTGGAGGGCTATTGATTATCATTTCAAGAAAACATTCACAAAGGAGATCAGGAACGTAAGGTTCGGTTTGAGTATGGATGGGGTGAATCCTTTTAACATGGTGAGCAACAAACACAGCACCTGGCCTGTCTCTCTTTGCATATACAACCTTCCCCCTTGGTTGTGTATGAAGCGGACTTACATTATGATGCCTTTGCTGATACAAGGGCCAAAGCAGCCTGGCAATGATATTGATGTGTATCTGGAGCCATTGGTGGATGATCTACTTTTGTTGCGGAATGAAGGTGTGAAGGTTTCGGATGAATACAAGCGAGAACACTTCACATTAAAAGGATTGTCGTTTGTAACAATAACTGACCTACCTGGCCTTGGTTGCTTATCAGGCTAGGTTACAAAGGGCTATAATGGTTGTGTGGTTTGTGTGGATGACACAGACGCTAGATGGTTGAACAAAAACAAGAAGATGGTCTACATGGGGCATCGTAGGTTCCTTCGTCGAGACCACCCATATTGTCGGAACAAGAAATCCTTTGATGGGTCAATTGATAACCACTTGCTTCCGAAGTACCGCAATGGGAGTGAGATATACAAAATAGTAAGCAAAGTTGAAGTGGTTTTTGGAAAGGGCAAAGGAAGTGTACACGCACCAAACGGTTCCATATGGAAAAAGAACTCTTTGTTTTGGAGGCTTCCTTATTGGAAAATCCTGCATGTCCGCCACGCATTGGATGGCATGGACCTAACTAAAAACGTGGCTGAGAGCACACTTGGCACGTTAATGGACACAAAGCGGAAAGGAAAAGACTCCTTGGAAGCTCGACAGGACCTAGAAGAGATGGGTGTACGGCCAGAACTACACCCTATTATACAACCTGATGGGAAGAAGAAACTTCCCGTTGCTGCATGGACACTGAGTGACAAAGAGAAAAAGAAGATTTGTAAATTATTCGATGAACTTAAAGTGCAGCCCTCCTCCAACATTAGAAGGCTAGTGAACAGAAAAGAGACAAAATTCAACATGAGCTGCTTGAAGGCCCATGACTGTCATGTTATCATGACCCAACTGCTTCCAGTTGCACTAAGGGGTGTGCTCCCAACTAAGCTCTGAGATCCTCTCATAAAGTTGCGCACTTTCTTCAATGCAATCTCACACGAGGTCATAGATCCGACCACGCTAGAGAAGCTTCAAGAAGACCTGATCCATACTATAACTAGGCTCGAGATGCATTTCCCACCAACATATTTTGATATGTCGTTGCATCTGCTTACTCACTTGGTCGCTCAGATAAGATCCCTTGGACCAATGTTTCTGCATCAGATGTTTCCTTTCGAGAGGTTAATGTGTGTCCTTCGGAAGTACGTTAGAAACAGATTCAGACCGGAAGGTTGCATGGCTACTGGATGGGAGACAGAGGATGCGGTTGAGTTTTGCACATACTATTTGGATCTACAGCCTGTTGGTGTCCCTGTATCATGTCATGAGGGAAGGCTAAGTGGGAGAGGAACGATTGGCCGGCGGTCGGTACTTGTCAACGACATTGATGCTTTCAAGCAAGAACATTACACTGTTCTACAACAAGCGTCCATAGTTGTGCCATATATCGATATGCACGTTAAAGAACTACATGACCAGAACAGTGAAAGGTCAAAATCTTGGGTCCAGAGAAGACATTGAGAAACCTTTGGCGACTGGTTAAGATTAAAATTGAGCGGCGCTGAAACCGGGAGTCGTGAGCTAGATTTGTTGATCATCGGACCATCAAGTACATTAACCAGGTTCCAAAGATATGACATAAATGCATACATATTCTACACAAGAAAGCAAGATGAAAAGAGTGTGAACCAAAATAGCGGTGTTCGTATTGATGCTTACGACAGCAATCAATAGATTCAGTCATATTATGGGTTCATTGAAGAGATATGGGAGCTAGATTATGGGCCACGACTGAAGATCCCTTTATTCCGGTGCCAGTGGGTTAGACTTCCCAAGGGGGTCTTCGAGGACAAGTACGGAATGACTGTCGTCGATCTTCAAAACACCGGGTATAGAGACGAACCATTTGTTTGGGCTAAGGATGTAGTGCAAGTCTTCGACGCAAAGGACCTCGCGCATGATCGAAAACACGTCGTCCTCCAGGGCAAAAGGAAGATCATCGGTGTTGAAGATAGAGCCGAGGAAGAAGGGAACGACTTCCACGACATGCCTCCGCTTGGGCCGGATATTGACCTACCTATGTTTGAAGATAAAGATGGCAAGGAACCAGCATACGTGCGACTTCATCACGATGATGCAATCATTGTCAGATGAATTATGTATTATCTAGAACTAGCTAGTTCTCTATGTACTACTTTTATTTATGTAATCGAAACATTATATCCATGTCATTTACTGAATTATTTGAATTTTGTATGAGTTATATGAATTTTCTATGGGTTATATGATTTTTGCAATGAATTATTTTTTAAAAAAATTGAAACGGTTTATGTGGTGCATGCAGCAATTATTGATGTGATCATCACAAAAGGTTTTTAATAGAACCATTTGTGATAGTTTACATCCCAAACGGTTCTTATTAAAAACCATTTGTGATTGTGTACATCACAAACGGTTTTTAATAAGAACCGTTTGTGATGGTGACTACATGCCAAAAATAGCCCATGTGTTGTCTCCCCCCGCTCTTGATAAATTGGGCATGCATGCGTGCGCTGTCTGCCGCTCTCTCTCTCTCTCTCTCTTTCTCACTCTCGTTGTCTCTCCCTCTGGTCCCTCTCTATCTCTCGCTCTGGTCACTCGATCTCTCTTGCAGGGTGGCGGACACCAAACTCGGCCGGCTCGCACGGCAACCCGAAGGTACGCGTACAACACCAAGGCTCTTCATAGTTTGTATTTTTTTGATTTAGTTTTGGGAGATGAAGGTTTTTGGAGTTGTTTATTGTTTGTAAATGATATATATGATTTATTGGGAGATATTGCAACATATAATTTATTATGACAATAATTTAGAGAAAATGTTAGAGAAATATAGACAAATTTCTAAAACATAGTAGGGATTAGTAGAGAATCTTGATATTTATGTAGACATAATTCATTTGGAGTCATGCATCAAATATTTTTAGGAAAATAATGCTGAGACAACGCCAGAGAGCTTGTCGTGATGTATTGTCGGACCTTCCCCCGCCACCGCCACCACACAATCCTAGGCCGGTATTCGACGACCTCAACTTCATTCCTATCGAGGCTACGAACCGTGAGAATCGGGTACGAGATATTGTACTTAATACTTGTAAGACTACAACCATATATTGATCTTTATGTCATACAGATAATATTTTCTTAATTTAAGTGTAAAATAGGCTATTAATGCAATGCAATGGTTTAAAGATGTAGTATACCACATTCGTGGATCCCGTCCTTTGGTGGTGAGACAGAACAGCGGATTATACAATGGGAGTTATGTGGTTTCTATTGCACTCCAAGAACGTGCCTTGCATGACCCAAATCCTGGTGATACAATTATTTTTCACGTCCAATCAGGTGTGTTCCAACAAGAATATGTTGCTGCACGTGATGCCATGAGGAAGGCACTGGAACAAATGCAAATTCATACGGGGCATGTTATCCCGGACTATAGTTTCCTGAAGATGAAAGCTCTTGAGCTCAATGAGCCAGACGTCACACAAGTTCCAAAAAGGATTTCACCTCCTTATGAATCGGTTTACGTAAGTAACTATTCCTTTGATATTTTATTCCAAATTATGTCATTTGTATTCTTATTTGTTACTACATATGTCTCGTGTATATATAGGACACCCTGAATTGTGGATTCCTACACACAGAGTTTGCTTTGTTAGAATTGTTGCGCCAGATTCTGCCGCCTTTGGGATACTCATTCGTGCGACCATATTCAAGTCGAGTACAAGGTGGTTTTCAATCATCGGTAACCTTCACCTCAGCACAAGACCCATTGACAATATACGGGGAGACTTTAGATGCGCCGTATAAGGCAAAGGATAGTGCATTAATATACACACTAGACTATGTGGACATGTATCTAGGGATTAACATTTTGGATGCCAATTATAATGTCTACCTTGCGAGGCTTCATAACGTAGATCTTTAGTACAACTTTGATCATGTGTGTGTTATCGGAATAATATTGTAAGACTTCAATAATGTGTGTGATGATGCTGTAAGACTAATGATGCTGTAAGACTTCAATAATGGGTGTGATGATGTTGTAAGACTAATAATGTTGTAAGATTTTAATTAATTTTTTCAATTCAAAACATATCTCTTTCGATTTATTATGAGTTAACGTATCCCAGGCCGGCCACCACGAGGCCACAGCCAACCGCGGCCAGGCCGCCGCCGGCCACGGCCAGGCCGCACCCGGCCACGGCCAGGCGGCCGCCGGCCATGTCCAGCCACGGCCAGGCCTCAGCCAGGCCACGGCCAGCCACATCACAAATGGTTCTAATGAAAACCATTTGTGATGTGTCCACATCACAAACGGTTTGTATTGGAAAACCATTTGTGATGGGGCTATCACAAACGGTTTTTCTTTAGAACCGTATGGGCCCCCTATCCCGCCCCGCACAAACACCCTCCCGTCGCTGCCTCTGCGTCCTCAAGTCACCGCCGCCGCTATCCCGCCCTCCCGTCACCTCTGCCGCTCTCCCCGGCCGCTGCATTGCTGCGTCCAGGCTCCGGCGCCCCTGCTGCGCATCCCCGCGGCGCCCGTCCCTGCTGCGCATCCCCGCGGCGGCCCTCCTCTGGCGCGCGTGCCCACGGCGGCCCTCCTCCGGCGCCCCTGTCCGCGGCAGCCCTCCTCCGACACCCATCCTCCGGCGCCCCTGCCCGCGGCGGCCCTCCTCCGGGGCCCCTGCCTGCGGAGGCCCTCCTCCGGCGCCCCTGCCCGCGGCGGCCCTCCTCCGGGGCCCCTGCCTGCGGAGGCCCTCCTCCGGCGCCCCTGCCCGCGGCGGCCCTCCTCCGGCGCCCGTCCTCCGGCGCCCCGACCCACAGCGGCCCTCCTCCGGCACCCCTGCCCTGCCCCGGCCCGCTCCCGCTCCTGCTCTCCGGCGTCGGAGGTAATCTGCCCCTTTGCTCCAAAATTTCCAACCTGCCCCTTTGCTCACCATGCTTCTCACCACTTCCTATTGCAATACTATGGATTGAGCTATGTACTACTGAAGAAACTTAGGGTTGCTGTTTCTTGTTGATATTATAATCACATGATCTGTTCTAAGTTTTTTTTGATGTGGTAGTCTTGAAGCAGTAAAAGTTTATTACATAGAATCACAGAACCTAATTTTGTTTATGCATCCATCTTTTTGTGGTGAAAGAGTAATTGAGTTACAGAGTTTGTGGGTTCTTGGGGATATAAATTTCTAATTTCTAAAAGCAACTCAAAATTATTGTAAAGAGTAATGATTGCCTTCATTATATTTAGAACGGTTGCCATTTGTCTTTCAGATTCTTGCCTTCGTGATGCAAAGTATTAGGATAATTTATTTCATATATGTGTGATGTTGATGGTCTCATGTTCAATACTTGATCTACTGATCAACCGTTGTACTCATCTTGTTCTATAGAAGTTGGTCATGTTAAACGTTTTGTTTTAATATGTCATGTTTTCTCTATTCAACACATTTATTCTTAGGCTGGGAAAAATACAATAGCCTAGGAACACCTAAGCGCTAGGCAAAGCCTAACTACCTACGGACCTACATTAGGATCTATGGCTTTTTGAAACAATTGCTTTTATCGATAGTGATAATGAGACACCATGTGAGTTATCTGAATTAGAAGTTCTTTGCTATGTAGATATAACGGATAGTTTTACACGTTTCAAGACCCGTTGTGCCCAACACGTCACCATTGACGTGGACAATGGTAGAGGAGCCGATGGTTGTAACGATGATGGCGTAGGGGACGGAAGCCCTAGCCAATGGCTCAACCTCAACCAAGGCGACGAGGTATTTCTTGTGTACAAAACAAAGATTTTAAAAATGCTAGGACACTAAGATCTAAATAAAAAAATCCTTGCACGCAGGAGACTGTTCAAAATAGAGTGTCCAAGGAAACCACAAGCACATCAGCAGCAAAACAACGTCACAAGCGAGGCGCAAGCAAGTTGCCGGAAGGCCGAACTATAATCCTCGCGGTTGATACAACCGGCGAGCCCGTAGACCCTATTGAGGCCCAGGGGCCCAACATGACGAGCCTCGGGAGAATAGTAAGGGAGACAATTCCCATCAAATGGAGGACTTGGATTGGTAAGGATCCAACTTGGGTAGTTCCGGATCATATCAAGGAGTTATGTTGGGAGAAGGTTACTGAGAAATTCACCTTCCCTTGTGGTACGGAGGAATTAGTGAGGAAAAAGGCCTTGCAAATAATGGGTCATCAGTTTATGCATTTTATGTGTGTACTACACAAGCATGTCAAGGAAGGAACTGTTCCAGAATGGAAAGAGTACCCAAATCAGGCACCTTTCTCGCCAGAATTTGTTGCATACAAGACATCTGAGGAGGCCCGACTAGCTAGCAGCCAAAATACCCTCAACATACAGAAACATGTACACCCACATACCACTGGATCTCGTGGGTACGTAAGGAAGATACCCGAGTGGGAGGCGCAGGCTGATGAGCTGGAAAGGAGTGGTGTCGTGCTGCAGACAGCAAATTGGGAGCAAAGGTCTGTGACGTGGGCTCTAGGGCATGGGTGTAGATACGGTCCTGATGGAAAGCTTGTCCATAAGGATTCTCGTGCCGAAGAAGCGGTTGCTCGGATCGAGGAAGTACATTCAGAGCTTGCCTCGGGTTCCGTTGTTTCAGAAAGGAAGAATGAAGTGCTTACCCGGACCTTGGTAAACAAAGAGCATAATGGACGCACACGAGGTGCACGATTAATTCCATGGGAACTTGGCTTTGAGTCATATTCGGGCTCGTACAGAAGTCGTTCTCGGTCCAGAGCTCAGCAACAGGCAGTCTATGAGCATCTTTTACAACAGGTCCGTGACAAAATGCAGGCTTCACATGATAAGCTGCGTGAAGAGCTTCAACAAACATTGAGCCAGCGTCCACCTGTTGTTCAAGAAGATGGCATCCCAGCTCTCACTAGCCCAATGGTGCCTCGTAGCAGCTGTGGGAGTAACGTGAATCCCGCCGTAGAAGATCCCAACATGAGATATCCTGTGGATGAGATCACGGAACCAAGAGCTTGCAAGTTATATGTGATGGAGAGGTTAATTAAGACCAAGGTGGCCATTGGTCAGGCTCTGCCTACAAAGGAACGAGAGTTGTTGCATTGTCGTGAATTACCCGTTGGCTTTGCAAGAGTCACACTTGATGCACTTGTCAGAAAGCGGTACGGCATAGTGGAGTTAGAAATTGCGGGGCAGGATGACAAGGTCTGGTTAAGGGATAACCTTGGTTGCATTGTCGCGTGGCGCAAACGCTATATATCCTTTAGCGATTCTGATTCGGATTCAGAGGGTGACAATGCCATCAATGTGCCAGCACCTAGAGAACCAAGTCCGCCGGCTAGGGAACCAAGTCCGGCTCCTAGGCAACCAAGTTTCCCTCCTAGGGAACCAAGTACCCCTACAAGCCCGGTGAAGTCTCAGAAGCGGCGACAAACCGCTTCTAGCCCGCCTCTGAGAAAGTTGAAGAAAAAACCGGTGAGTGGAAGCATAACAACCCTGCTCCCTGCTAAGGATGATTTCGTGATACCCAAAGATGCAATTGATCATTTTACCAAGTTGGCATTGGTAAAACAGACAGGGAATAACAAACCTTGGAAGACAGACTTTGAGCGTATCACGTCCAAAAGGGCGATGTGTTCCTTCAGCGAGGAAGTGCTCAGACAATCCGCTGCAGAAAGGGAGGAATCACTTAAGAAGCAATTTTGCGAATCAGCTAATCTGTCATCACAAGAACTCCGCAAGTTGCAAGAAGACATCGATAGAGTGGATTTGCCACTCGCGCCAATAAGATGGCAGTTTGCGTTGGGGAAGGACCTAGTTTGCCCAGATGATATCCATAACCTACCGATGAGATTGAGGCAATTGCATCAATGGTACAAATCTCAAGGGGGTTCAGAGATGTTTGGGGTCAGATACCCAATCGAATATTTTGGCAAGAAGGACGACAAAAATGATCATACCATATTGTGGATTGAATTCCGTGCTCTATACGATTTCTACCAACAAGATTCCCTCGATGTCAAGATCCTGTTCCTTTGGTGCTTGTAAGTATTGTAACTAAATCTCTTCTGTTCTTTTTGATGAAGCAATGTGAACTTATAACTTGATCTTTCTTTCTGTAGGATGGAGACCCAAACTTTTAGACAGAGTGGGATTCGAGGTGTAGCCTTCTTGGACCCGTTGCTGTAAATGAAAAGGTGTTGGGAAACCCTGACACCGGCCGTTATTTGTTCACTGCATTTTGCGCGTTGAGCAAGAATGATCACATACTTCTACCGTACAACTGCTCGTAAGTGTGTTCCTAGTTATATGCATCTATACACTAACGAATCATTTATCTATTTTTTAACATGTGTGAAATGTTTACAGTTAGCATTATGTTCTCTTGGATACCTGCCTTCTCTCTAGCAGCATAAGGGTTCTCGACTCAAGAAGAAGGCCTCGATCACTCATCGAGCCACTCCTCGAGGTGCTAAACAAGTAAGTATTTAATGTTGAGTTGGTTCATTCTATCTAGTCATATTATGTTTTATTTCATCAATCCAATTACAATTAATGTTTAATGTTGTATAGAATTTTCGCAATGTACTGTAAAGCACACCCGAGGCAACATAGACCTTTTTACAAAAAGTTCAACATAGAGGATGCCAAGTGGATTAAAAGACAGCCACCGGGTAACAATCTTTGCGGGTTCTATGTAATGGACTACATCCACCGCTTCAGTGGAGATGACTTTACCGCTTTAGAACAAACGGTTTGTACTAATCTAGCAATCTAATCATGTCTTTTGCTTTCTTAATATATTTTTGAAACCATATGCTAATGCATTGCATTATTTTCCACACGCTACGTGCAGGAATGTGAAGTAGATGCCACCGAGATGATCCCAGCCGAGGTAGTGGCACTCTAAGAACAACTCGCTAGCTTCATTCTGGAACAAGTTGTGAGCGTAGATGGCGAGTTTAACATAATGAAGATGTAAGACTTGTAACGGTTTAGAACTTGTAAGATTCGTTAGATTTAATTAGTTTGAAACTTGTCAAACATTCTTGAGTTGTGCTTGGGATGTTGTAAGATTGTGCTTGTGCCATATATGCGCTTCTGATGTGTATTTGGGCTATATATGTGCATGATGAAGTGTATATGTGCTGTTATATGTGCTGTGTATATATTGTATATAAAAAATTGTAAAAACAAATTACAAACGGTTTTGTGATGCCCTCCGCATCACAAACGGTTCATAGTATAAACCGTTTGTGATGTTCCAGGCATCACAAACGGTTTGATTCAAAAGCCATTTGTGATGCTCTAGGCATCACAAACGGTTTGTCTAAAGAACCGTTTGTGATGCGGAGCATCACAAATGGCTCATGAACCGTTTGTGATGCCTCCAGGCATCACAAACGACATATCACAAACGCCTCAGAAAACCGTTTGTGATAGCCTCCCAGAACCGTTTGTGATAAGGGGTTCTGTAGCAGTGATACTGCACCGAAGATTATTTAAACTCGGGTGAGTATGTAACAGGTTTCACCAAAAGAAATCTGCATTTAGTCCGTGCTTATTTATTTACTACCACCATGATTCTAACTTCTTAACCGATTGAAATGAACCTTACATAGTTCC
Organism: Echinochloa phyllopogon; assembly: GCA_033239725.1. NCBI lineage: Eukaryota > Viridiplantae > Streptophyta > Magnoliopsida > Poales > Poaceae > Echinochloa > Echinochloa phyllopogon. The sequence continues at coordinate 4,683,693 of BTCW01000016.1, read as the reverse complement.
ATTATTTCATTTTATTCTATTAGCAAAGTTTTGCTTTGTTTTTTATGTGTTGTGGAAAGTATAATGTTTTTTTAAAGAATTGTGGAAAGTATAATTAATCAAGGAATGTTTTCACATGCATCAACGTGCTTGTTGTTTGTAAATTTTTCTGGTCCAAACTGTCGACAATAACAAGTAGTAGTACTCATAATAGGATAATTTGGATAAGGTCTTGTCAAGGTGCATGAACCTTCTTGGTCATCATTGAACATGTCTTCTTTTTTTTTGCAGGTACATTGAACACGTCTTTGAACGCACATGTTCCTTCATCAAACATTTTCCTATAAATAGACTAAGATTGATGATATCCACAGCAAGCATCCATTGAACGAAAAGAAGAAACAATACCGTAGTAGGGCTTACATATCTTGGTGGTAAGTAGTACCATTTCATTTCATCTTTTGGTTTCGTCGATCTGCTGAAATATCAAATATTCTTCCAGGGCATAATTAACTTTCATGTTTATTCGCCCTCCTCTTGTTTAACAAATATGCAGAGTTACTGAAGGTGTTGAGCTGCTGTGAAGATGAGCTCGCCAGCTGACAGTATGGCATGCGATGCTCCCAAGACGGAGTGGCCTGAACTTGTGGGCTGCACGATTAAGGAGGCGAAAGAGAGGATTAAGGCGGATCGGCCAGACCTCAACATTGTGGTTACCCCTGTTGGCACCGCGGTGGACAAAATGATGAACCCAAATCGCGTTCGCCTTTGGGTAAATACCGTGGCCGAGGTTCCTAAGATTGGCTAAAGTGGAACCGTCCAAGCGTGCAGTGGCCTTTGTTATGTAGAACCAAGTAACTAAATAAGAAAAACATGCATGCTATGGCGTACGTGTTTTGTTTTCCAATATAATGTTCAATGCACATTATGTGCATGTTATTACGTTCTTTGTTGTCAACTCTATATATACTAGTGTGGTTCGGATTATGAATAAAGGTTATCAATCGAATTGAATTGATATATGGGCATATGAGACAATAATAGCTATTGTACACAAAAGAATTTCATGCATTGGAATTTATAGCCAGAAAATTTGTCGAACTTCTTTTTGCGACAAAAAAAATGTTGAACTTTTGTGACGACTGTATTGTATATATACATATCTGTAATTTGAAAGGCGCCGTACACTTACGGAGCTTGTTGGAGTGGTTTGTTCTGCTGAATGTATAGTCCGCACAAACATCTTTATGGGTTTTCACGAACACACGAGATATATCCATGGGTCATCTCATTGTTGTGTGAATCCGTTGCTTTGGGAACTTGAACATATACAAGGCGTACGCAAAACTACTGCACTTGTCTGAATTTGTTCATCAGTATGCAAAGCTTAGTAGCAAAATTCAACTTCTTCTCTGACTTTGTTCATGAAACGCGATGCTCGATCATATATATAGGTCCATCAGCCTGTGCTGGGCATAAACGTCACTTGATCTAGATGATGCGTTTTTAGACTTCAGTTGAGCGAGCGAGGCTATTAATTTTCTTGCTATATATATATATATATATATATATATATATATATATATATATATATATAGGCTTGTTGCTAAGTAGTGATTAATGAAATTTCACTACTTAAGAATTAAACGTTTACTCCCTCCGTCTCTTTTTATCTGTCGTTTACGGTTCCAAAAAACAACTTTGACTGAATATAAAAATAAATATATTAATATTTATAATACATAATAAATATCATTAGATAGATATTTGAATATAGTTTTTTAATAATTTTTTTAAAGATTAAACTATTACACATATTTTCTACAAATCGAATCTAAATCGTGACACGGAAACCAACGACGACCTATAAAAAGAGACAAAGGTAGTAACTTTTATGCAATATTCAAATACAAATTTGTAGCCGCCAACAGCTACGACGTCCTGCGTGGCGGTCAACGTCTGGGCCATCGGCTGTGATCCTTCAGTGGACCTTGTCCGGTCGCCGGATGTGCCCTGGCATGGTGCAGCTGACCCTGGTGGGCCTGTAACATGCGTTCGCGTGGAGGCTCAGCTCCCTGACGGCATGGCGGTGGAGGAACTCAACGTAGAGGAGATGCTCAGTTTTATCATGCCCAGCATGTCCCGCTCGAGGCCCATCTCAACAAGATTAAAAGCTAAGTACCACCCGTCATCCTACCTCTTAAGATTACATGGCTAAATCTAGAGTAATCACTCTCTAAGTCTAATCCTCTCTTAATTAAGCAAACCCTAGCCTTATCTTGGCAAGTAGCAAATAAGGTGGGGAGGAGAGAGATAAATATATATATATATAGCCAAATGATCAAAGTGCCCCCCTAGTCTAGTACAGCGATAATGCTTACGCAGAGGCGTTTTAGTCTAAGTTTTTCCTCGAGCATCGGACGGCCGTGAGCCCTTTGCGACTTCGTTTCATCTCGACGCAAGCTTCGCAATGGAGTCACACGTCCTCCAATCCGCGTCATCCTTCCCCGGATTCGTGGCGAAACCGGGAAACCTCCGGACTCTTCTAGAAGTGCTTTTGCGTGACCTCCACGTCAAGTCTCCTTGCACCCAAGCTCTTCAACTGCACTGTGGGGGCCAATCCGTGACCCACACGAACTCCGTCCTTGGGTCCCTCGGTTCTAGCCTCGCTTGACCATCACCGCATTTCGCCGACCGCTACGTTGCATCCAACACCTGCACTTCACAAGCCAAGGGCTGTATTAATCCACACCACGGTTGTCAATCACTCATCATCCAAGGGTGACCACCATTGATCTCTCAATTTCACTCACCGCAGGATCGAGGAAGGTTTGCAGCACTCAGATTCATCACCATGGCTCTTGGCGATGGCCGGCATGGAGTAAGTTTCATGCCGAGTTTGTTGCCGCACAGGTAAGGATGAAAATGGTACGGATATTTCCCGACCAACCGACCGACCGAAGGAGCTCGGATAGTGATTCGGATATATTTTTTGGATATCCGGATGTTTTTTCGGATATCGGATGCGGATACAGATACTTTATTCGGATATCGGATTCGAATATAGAAATGTCGTTATCCGTCGGATATCGGATATCCGGTCGGATAATCCGGATAGTCCAGCCTGATATTTGATTCGGATAGTTGTATATTAATAGAAATCAGATTCAATCCCTAAAATTGATAACTAATTCATATTAAATCAGAAAAATATAAAATTAGCATCAAAATTTTTCTAAAAATATAATCTATCTATTGGTGTTTCATTTGGAGTCATTTGAATTTTATTTATTTATATTATTTAATAAAACCATATAGTTATGTGAGTTGTGGTTTTTCCAAAGCATTTTCTATCTAATCTAATATTTAGATTCAAACTTTTTAATTAAATATCCTTTAATATAGTTGAGCGTAGATTTTTTCTTGATTTGTATCCCTTCCATGCCACTTGGTGTTTCATTCAATTACCAAATATATGTTAGACATGTGTTAATTAGTGTTTTATTTATATCGTATATACGGTAGCATGTCGTATAATCATCCAAAGGAATCTCTTTGCTTGTCTATAAAATGTTTACTATGTATCTATGTGGTTGGACTTGGTAAATGGCATGTCATCTATTGTTAATTTGATTGTAGCAATATAAATTAGTTAGAATCTAGGCTCGTGGAGTGAACAAACAATTATAACAAATGAGATATATACGATTATTGTTTTTATTTAACATCTGAGAAAATATTCGTGACCGAAGTTGTCCGCGTCCGACTCATCCCGTATTCGATACGTATTTATTCGTATTTGTAACCGAGACCATCCGTATTCGTATCTATATCCGGCAGATATCCGTGATACCGACTCCGAAAGAAAATGTGAAAACAAATACAATATTAGTAATATCCGTCCGTTCCCGATCCGTTTACATCCCTATGCACACGGGTTGATTCATCGCTGTTATGTTTGTTCTTGCTCTAATTTCGGTTCATTCTGGTGGTGGAATTGGGTCCACTCTGAATGTTCTAGAGGATAAGATGAATCAGACGTACGTGTGGCCACGTTGGTAGTCATATCAGCATCAAAAAGAGCCAGACTCGAATCGCGTCAAATTTCCTCCTGGGACCAGAGTACGCCTCGTTTTCTTCATTTCCACTATAATCCAGAACATTATGGAGATTCAGATAATCGAATAGTAGAGTTTTATATTTCATCTATATGTTTCTATGAAGGAAAAGGTGGCTGAAATGTCCAAAAAGAAAATTATGTTCTATTTCGTGACTAGCTATATCTATAGCACATCATGATCTTCAAATTCTTACACAGGTGGCTGAAATGTCCAAAACGAAGAACGCCTCCACAGCCAGGGGCGACGCCAGGTTGAAGGTTGTGGGTGCCCAGGCACCCACAAATTTTTGAAAATCCACTATTGAAAACAATTTTCACCATGTTTGCATGTTAAATCTTCACATCTATAAAAGAAAGGCACCCTCCTCTGACTCGGTCTAGCTTCGCCCCTGTCCACAGCTAGCGCCTTGCAATTTTTATTGGTGTTCATGCTAAGCACTTGGAGAAGAGAAGGTTTGCTAACGTTTTTTGTTTTTTGTTTTCCATACGCATCCACGTGCTCGTTAGGGAGAGTTTTCCCGGTTCAACATGTTGACAATGACAAATTCCATAACTGGATAAGGGTCGGCAGACGGGGCTTCAACTTTCCCGGTTGCTTGTACACACAAGGCTTTGAACAAACGTGTGATCCATGCTTAGTAGTGAATCAAGATTGCGTTGCCTATAAATACCATCAGACTTGGGTTCATTTGCTATCATATCCATCAAACACACAGGAAGAAACATCAATCGAAGTGCTTAAATCTTGTGGTAAGCGATCCTTTCTCCGTTCAATTTCCTCGATCTTGTACGTTCTTGATTAGCTTGGCTACACTCATTTGTCATGCACATTTGCGAAAGAAAAAGAAGGCGGAGCTGATCGACTTGAAGCCCAGAGTTGGTTTTGCTTCGTTTATACTTTTCTACGGTCTGATTTCCCATGTTTAACAAATGCACAGAAAATCTGCACGTACGTATCTCTGAAGAAGATGAGCTCACCAGCTGATAGCAAGGGGTGCGATGCTGCTCCCAAGACGGAGTGGCCAGAGCTAGTTGGATGCACGATCAAGGAGGCGACGGAGAAGATCAACGCGGAGCGGCCGGACCTCAAAGTTGAGCCTATCCCTGTTGGCACCATCGTCCCCCAAGTGGTTGACCCGAATCGCGTTCGTCTCTGGGTTGACACCGTGGCAGAGATTCCCAGAATTGGCTAATTCAATAAGGATCTGATGTATACCAAGCCACCATACATGTGGGCGAAGTAAATAAAAGCATGTTTGTCATGCGTTGTGAGATTTAATTATCAATGATATGCCAGCAAATAAATTTTGTAATTGAATATGGAAGCATTGTAATAAATAATTCTTTCTTTTCAAACAACTAACAAGACCTCACGATATACATGTTTAATAGAAAATAAAATCACAACAGATAGTTGATCAGAAACCGCGTTGGTTACAAACTCGATGATTCTATACTATAGAAGATGGACAAGGGAGGCGAAGAGTTTGACGAAAAAAGTACGATAGGGTATTATTTCAATGGTTGATGGGTTCGTCGGCTGTCAAAAGTTTGACGAAAATAAAGCCTGACAGATGGAGTCACTATGAGAGATAGTGTTTCAATGACTCATGGACCTGTCGATCGTCAAAGTTTTAGATCTTTATAGTTTAGAGATAGATTGTATTCTTAAATTTAGGCTATATATAAAGAGCAAGAGATTTGGCATTTATTATATCCTCCCTTATCTAAAGCGTGGGCTCCACCTGTCATATGCACTAACAGCTTGAAGTGGGGAGGCTCGTGTCATCCGCACTAGGGCATAAGAAATAGGCATATATATATATATATTATTGTATACATGCCCGGGGTACGTACATCTTTGCTAGCTAGTTTCATTAACATCCACATGTTACGTGTATGCCTCTCGTTCGCCCGCTCAGGTTGATGATTAAAAATAGTCCTAACAACTATCTATTGGCTCTAAAGTCAGAAGGAAACTCATAGCTTCTTTCTTACAATGTGGCTCCAAAATGCTTCTTACAATGCCCAGTGGTCCTCCCGTCTACAGTTGTACCCTTCTTACAATGAACTCTTGGAAACAAGAAAGGATACATTCCATTGAAATTAGCCTTAGGCAGTCCCAATTCATGATGTCCATAAGGAGTGTCTTGTTCTTTTTCCGCTCTCTCCTATTTAATGTAGCGCTACTGTCGGTGTTCGGATTGGTCACCGACACTAACTAGAACGAATGCGCTACATCCACTCTCTCAATGGTTGGTGCAAAGGCTAACACAATGGCACGAGGTTTATCCTGGTTCCGGCCACAGGGCCGTATATCCAGCAAGGGGCGTGTACGTATTGTATTACTTCACACCGGGATGCCTATAGTAGGGGTTTACATGAAAGGTGAGAGAGGAGGAGAAGCCTCCAAGTCCCAAGCATCTCGGATGGTGGTGTTGTTTGGGTTATGGTGTGTCCTAAAAGTTGGGTGTTGGCGCTCCGGTAGCTTGTTGCTTGCTTCTCGCCGGCCCCTGGCCGGGACTTTACCTCCTCCTTTTATAGTTCAAGGAGGGGCAGAGATACACGTGTTGTATAGTTAAATCTACTATCATCGGACACTAGAGAGCATGGCGCTGGGCGTGGCAATCGTCCTTCCAGATCCTTCTACCCGGCGCAAATCGATGACCGTCTGCCAGCTCCAGTACACGGCGTGGTGGTTTCTGTAGGAAGTACGCGTCCCTATGCTTATCCCGGGGCGTCCTTGAGGGGTTATGCTGACCGGCGTTTATGCCAAGTTGTCGCACGTATACCTGTTCGAGGGTTCTCCCATGCTTTATCGAGGGCTTCGTCAGGGGGCCAGTACGGGAGTTGGCAACACAGGAGCGCCGGAGTTGGCAGCACAGGGTTGCACAGGGCCTCGTAGGTCGGCACAGTGACAGGAGTTGGCCGTGTAGTGACCGGAGTCATGCACAGCGTCGAGGATGGCCGCACAGTGACCGGAGTTGGTGGGCGCGACTCAAGTCATATCGCCTGCGCGGCATGGCTCCCGATCAGCCTTTGACTTTGGTGTCCCGCGGCAGCGCCGGGTATTGAATGCGCCCGTCGGCGGAGCAGATCGGGGGGGGGGGATGCGCGGTGGGTCAAGGAGTAGCCTCGAACGAGGCGGAGTTTTCTGGAGTAGAGGACCGCGTGGGGTTCGACCGCGGAGGCCTCGATCGAGGCGGAGTTTGTTGTTCACTCGAGGGAGGGTCAGCACCCTCGATCGAGGCAGAGATGGAGCGCGCACCGGGACCCTTTTGGGGGGTCTCGAATGGGCCGTTGGCCTATGTTGGGCATGGGCTTTGTGCACTTAGACCTTCGTCGGTTTGTGGAGGTTTGATTGTGATTGATTTGTGTTTTTCAAGGGTGATTATCCCCTAGGTCAGGGACCCCTTATGACCGTCCACAACAGCTACATAAGCCAATAATCCTATGTGTCACCCTATTTAATGCTATGAAAACAACCGTAGTTGAAGGGTTGGAACTGCCCTTAGGTACACTAGCTCAAATGTTGACCCATAAATCTATTAGTTGGTTATTACTCTCCTTTAAGTGAGGCCTACAAAATTTAGTATGTCCTTTTAAATAACTTATCAAAAAAAAGTTTTTCAAATTTTCAAACAAATCCTCCCAAAAAACTATTTAAAAACTGCTTTGAAACAAATATATTTAAAATGTTCTTTGGCAAAAAGTTATTCCACAAAAATTTCATAATGACAAAGAGGGAAAAGGTGCCTATGTGCTGTGGTCTAAAGTGGCGCCATCACAAGGAACTGCCTTAAATGCATGCACAAAGTTGGCCGTGCCGTTGCTACTGCTGTCCTGCCTACATGTATATGACCCTCTGAAATGCGCTTTAAAACATTTACTCAATTACTCCTACATTTTGGTTTTTGTTAGATATATAGCATTATCTGTGTATTTAGAAAAGTTAAAATAACTACAATTTAAACACAGTGAGAAAGACATTAGTTTTATTATAACTACTAGTCAAAAGGTTCCTCGATAAGCTGCCTTCTTTTTTTGTTACTCGTATATGATGATATCACTGTCCTCATCTATTAACAAAGTTTACCCATACATGCCAGGGAAGCAAATCCTCTGTAGTACTGTAGAGGGACTCGCTGCCACTAACGTGTGAGCCACAACATTGGTGGGACCCACATATCAGTGTGTGAGTCCCTCTACGGTGCTTTCTCCGTCCACCTTTGATATGCATACAAGGGCAGTCCCAACCCTCTAACTAGGATGATTTTCATAGCATTAAATAGGGTGACACATAGGACTATTGGCTTATGTGGCGCTACATTAAATAGGAGATAGGGAAAAGGAGCAAGACACTGGGTCTCATGCAAGACCCAGTTTCTACACGAGAACCTATACACAGGACACTACCAAGTTTCGGTTGGGAGATGATAGTGTCTTCATTATAGATAAAAAAACAAATACGATTGGTGGAGAGGAGAGATGATGAATTTATTGAGGACCCACACTAAGAAATCATGGGTTGGAGAACACAATGTGTAAACTAGTATCTTGCTAATATGGTATCATTGACACTACCTATGAAAATCGTGGGTTGGGACTGCCCTAAAGAGACCAAAGAGAAATTAATCTCTTCTAGCATGCAAAAGCCAATTGTCCTGGGAAATGTATGCATTGAATAGGCTACGAGTAACAAACAAGCATGCCCAATCAGTCCAAAGCGGAACAAACTCCAACAACAAATACATATATCGATTTTGGCCTTCTTTCCTCCCCTAATACGTATATCAAACCTGGACGGAGGGAGTGCTGCACAGAAGACTCACCCCATGCCAAGGCCTCCTTCTCCGGTACTACGTGAGATGTGAACTCCAGGCCCATACCGTAGGTGACTTTGTTTTCTCCATCGACAGTTAGATTGGGAGCTACTATTTCGGTAGACGTGTGCATGCAAAATGTGTGTGTATTTCATTTTGCGGTCAATGAGATTAACTGGTTTGTTTTTGATACATTATTTGCCGATCCAAACGTCATCCATGGTTCCTAGCTTTTGGTATAAACGATTTTTCTACCCCAATTCGAATTCTTTGGGTTCCAGTAGTTGTCTGTGTTTAAGGGATCGCATGGATCTAGGACTAACTTTAGTCAGCTAAAAAAATAGCTTTTAAGAATCCAATCAAGGGGGTTAAATGTGTGCTAAAGGATAGCAAATCCCACAACTAATAAACTTTAGACCATTAGCGCTTTAAACCTGCAAATTAGGGCTAACTTCACACAAGTACCAAAGAATCAAATTACCCTCCCACCAAAAAACATTATCCATTAATCTGTGCTACGATAACGGGAATATGTGACTTTTACTAATGCTACAGTTAAAAATTAGTCTACTCATCTAAATAAGTCAGGGCAAATTTTAGCATCCTAAGTTTATACTTCTAAAATTTACAGAACTAAGTTTTAATTAGGCCACCAAAACAGAGACTCTAAGGCAATTTGATCATCTATTTCCATTTCTAGGCTAGGATGGCCGGATGAGCAATGGGGAAGAAAAGCATATATGGATGGGAAAAGCGTGAGTCGACTTGGAAGTTGGAATCACTCAGCCACACAATGCTCCATCTCCATGCCTAACCTGCCGTTTGGTGTTCCGCGTGCTCCATGTTATTATGTTCTCTATCTTTTTTTTTGCATTTTACAAAAGTTATTTCTCGTCCCAAAACACTCGACCAGTACAGAAAACGCAGGAAAATCTCAGCATACTAAAGTTGAGCGCTCAGCGTACGGGCCCAACCTGCCATCCACCTACCTCTAGTCTTATTCCTACAGTACTGATAAAAGAACAGAGTCAGCATTTTGTTTCTTTTTTGTTTAATGCCTAAGTTAATCGCCTCCAAACGGGATGCACTGCATTTTAAAAATTCAAATGAAATTATATAGATGCCCTTTTTCAGCACTATTATGAAATGCGCTTTGTGCCTTGATCAAAATTTATAACGGAGGATGCAAAGAGGGAGCAGGTTTGCCTAACCGAGGATGGGCCAATAGCCCAGAATCCGTTAATGGGCCTTAATATCTAGCCCACTATATAAACTCGTTGTTCGTGTCCCTTCGTATAGGCGCCGGCTATTTCAAATATCTCTAAGAAAAGAAAAACTTCCTCAAAGAAAAGAGGATGAAAAAGTTTTCCTAGAGTTTGTTTGATATATTGAAGCTGGGAAATCCTTTTTTTTAGATACAGATAATCTTGCTCTATATGGTACTGTGGTACCTTTTGAATCATTTGACCTTGAAAAATAGCATATGCAGTAAACTAAGCATCATCACTGCCATTTAAACTAAGAAGCATCAGTACCATTTATCATTGTTCTAATTTAATTACGTGTTTATTTTCAATTTTGTAATTTCAGTGCTGACATTACTTGTGATTTTTCACCAAAGTATTGAACATGTATTACATTTTCTAGTTTTGAAATTAACTCAACTAGACCATATATATAGCCCTATAATGCTAGCTATTGCATACATCTGCATGTATGCTGAACTTCGTATGCGTAAGTGCGTAACCACATTGTTCCAACGCTAGTGGCACATTCTATTCCATCACCACCTTTTAATTTACAAAATTCCTCTGGAAAAGGGTTATCGTTTTGTCACAACTTTTCTAGAGGAATATTTCCATGATACATATAGTGAGCTGCCACATAAGCACATATATACTGTCACACCCGGTTTTAGGAATAAAACCAGATGCATCTCATATGTGCGCCAGGATCAAGTTTACACACATATGGTAGACGTCACAAGTGAATATCCATAACCATGCATACGAAAGAGTATTAAAGTATATTTATTACAATCTCAGAGTTGACACAAATGTCATAGAGGAAGACTTAAATAAACGTTTAACTAAACGAAACGAAATAAATCCATCTCCACAGGCAGTTGACCGGAGGACTCGCCTAGAACTCCTCAAAATCAGTAGTAAAATCCTCAAAATTCTCCCAATCTGAACAGCAGTCCGAGTGTGGTCGATGCAATATAAATAAACAAGCGTGAGCACATGTCGTACTCAGCAAAGAATGGAAACAAATGACATGCTAGGCTTTATAAAGTGGAAGGCTAAAAGGATAGCTGCATTAAGCACTTTTAGTTGGTCAAATTTTATTAAGCATCTATTTACTAGCAGATATAAGTACATACCAACCACAATTAAATGACATAAACCCATCAAATTCTTGTAACCACAATTTAGATCATATTCTAATAGTTTAATCATGTGAGGGTCCAGGCCGCTCATGACCGTGAGCACGACCGTTATAACAGTTTTACACTCTGCAGAGGTTGTACACATTCACCATAAGCCGTGATTCCCATTGCCCGAAAGCATGTACCTTTCCCACACCACGTGGACCGAATACTGGGTTTCACTATGAGACCTTTACGAAGATACTCTAATAAGTGATAGCTCGCTAAGGCTTCCGATTCAGGACCAAAGCATAACCCTTCCTAGTGAGTAGCATATCTTAGCAAAGCCTACCGCTCAAGAGGACCGGGCTATACCTCGTCAACCGCCGCACCTCTTGCCCCTTTCGGGTAAAACTATCCCAAACTAGAATACCTAATTAGTCAGTCAAATCCATAGCCACATAGCACTTATGGTTGCACTGTTTTCCTGGGTGGTCGCTCCATGTTCCAATTAAAAGAGGTGATCTTGTCCATTAATTAATTAAAAGATTGTAATGTAACACGGAATAGGGGTTTCATCAGACCAATCCCAGTTGAGAAACTAAGCATCATCTGCCGGTCAAATTAATTTAATGACCCAACTGCAAGGTAAGGTAAAACAAACTAGGAAATCCTTAATGGGACCCAGCAATATTAATGCTAGCGATAAATAAACGGTGTAATTAAAATGCATGTCATTTAGGTACAAACGGGCATGATCAAGGAATACATGCCTTCTTCCCAACCCTGCTGCTGCTCAAACTCTTCAACAGTTGGTTCTTCAAACACTTCCTCGAACGGCGCGTTTCCTATACGCATCACACGAACACATACAAGAAAACAATACAATAAATAAGAAATAGTACACCGAACAATTCCAACAGAGAAAAATAACAGCACAAATCTAATCTACGCGTTACCATGAACGAGTGAGTGTGAGAATCACTAAAATCGGAGTTAAAATGCAAAAGATATGGCTTTTCTAAGGTTCAGGGACTTGCTGGTAAAGTTTTAAAACTTCCAGGGGCTTAACTGCAAAAATCCGAGGGCTAAAATATAATTTTGTATAAAACTACGAGGGTTTTCATGTAAAGAGGTAAAACTTGGACCTCGGGCGTAATTTTAGAACTTGCAGGGGCTAAGCCGAAAGAAAAATGACCTAAATAGAATTATTTTTGAACGAGCTAAGACTGCGGGTTGATTCCCAAAACTTGGAGGGCCTTTTTGCAAAACTCTCTAGGTTGACCGGTACGCCGGCTGGTTGACTCTGGCCAAGGGCGCTCATGGACCGTTCGATAAAGATCGGACGGCTCCGAATCGATCACGCGGAAGGCGTCGCCAGAGACGATGACGGACGACGGCGGAGATAAACGCGCGCGGCGGCGCTTCGCTGGAGCTACGCGGATCTCGGCCTAGAGGCCACCAAAACGGACGCGGCTTGATCCCAGAGGCTCGGGACGAGACGGCGAACTCACCTGACGGGTTCTTGGCGGCGGAAGGGAAACACAGTGGCCGGCCGGCAAGAGATGGCGGTGGCGGCGCTGCAAGATCGTCGGTGAGCGAAAGTTAGGCAAGGGCGCGGCCAAAACTCGAATCAAAGTGCAAGGGGAGCTTCACTACCTCCTTGCGAACCGCCCGGAGCAGATCTTGGCGAGACAGGGGCGACGACGGCGCGGTTCGACGGCGCGGCGGTGGAGCTCCGAAGAAACGCGGCGGCGGCGAGCTGTACTAGGCTTTCGCGAGTTGGGCGGCGCGCGAAAGAGAAGCGGAGAGGCACAGGGGCCACGACGCGCAGTTTAAGGGGCTGGGCCCGCTCTTGGCGTCCGTGCTAGAGACGGAGGCGGCGGCGCGGCCAAGCCCCGGGTCGAACTCGAGTCCGACTCGGTGGGGAAGAAGCTGACGTGTGGGCCCCGCGCGTCAGCAAGAGATGGAGAGGGAAAAGAGAAGGCGGGCCGGCGCGGAGAAATGGGCCGCGAAGGGAGCTTAGGCCGGGAAAGGAAGCAGCCAAGGAAGCAGGCCGGCGGCCAAAGAGGAAAGTTGAGGGAGTAAACTCGGATTGGCCAAGAGTTGAAGGGGCAATACTAAACTCGACAGAAAACAACTATTCTAAACATCAAACAAATTTGAATTAAATTCAAATTTAAATAGAATATAAATTTCAACTTAATTGAACAGCAAGCAAAAGACAAATGCAACAGCATGAATGCATCAACAACTTATTTTGACTAAAATTATTTAATATGATATTTAAATTGATATAAAGGCTAGAAATTTCAATTAAATCATAGAAAATTTATTTAGACTTTAATAAATCCTAGAAAAATTCAGAATGTTGCTACAATTTAATTGTGATGAATTTTAGGGTGTTACATATACTGCATTACCACCTTTGTGTCAGAAAAACCATACTAGTAGTTAAACAAAGGTATTTAAACTTGAAATAGGATGCAGCAAACATATACAACTAGAAACGCTCCTTGTGGCCTTCAATCGCGCATAGTTCAAACACGGCGGAGGAAGAATATACATATAAAACGAAAATATCCTAAATACATTCTACAGCCAGGAGTAGACCGTTAATCCCCTACATCAACTTGCATGCATTCATGGTTTACACTCACTCCCAGGCACATCCAAGCCTGAGCTCAAGATCCAGCCCCTCCTCATCCACAGCGCCGCCGCCGCAGACTCCAATGCCCAGCTCCAAGCTCACCTCAAGGGTCGCCTTTGTCACCTCCGCGGCAGCCGACGTCGTGGTGGAGAAGAAGCTGTAGATGACCGGCTCGGCCGCCGCCGACGTGCCGGGGCAGTGCGGTGGCTTGAGGTTGAGATTGGGAAGCAGAGGAGCTCTGTGCTGGTGAGCTGCCATGCTTGGGTTCGGAAGGGAAGAAGGGTACGCCGGCGGGCAGCACTGCCTGAGCCTGGCCCTGTCCCTCCGGTGGACGTTCATGTGGCTGCCCAGCGCCTGCGCCGACCGGAACTCACGCCGGCAGTAGCCGCAGGTGTAGGACGAAGACGACGGCGACCGCTGCGGCGGCCATGGAAAGCAGCCGGCCAGGCTGAAGTTGTGGCCTGGCGTCCATGACGGCAGCTGCTTGAGGGCGCGGCCGTGGTCTCTGCTGCTCTCCATTGTGGGTGGCTGGTGTTGTGGTGCTGTGTAGCTAGCTATAGTTACATTTCTAAGTGAATCAAGCATATGCACCCAGCTGCTTGTATATATAGTGCTCCTGCAGGTAGTGGAGTACATGCTACCATTTCTTTGCACATTTAATTTGCTCTTGTTTTTTCCAAGGCACATTGGCAACTGAGGCCAGCAACAGGACTGGTTCATGTGAGAGGCTGAGAACAGGAGTTGCAATCAAAGCATGTAGCTCATTTGTTTAGGACCTGCTTGGATCCCACTCCTAAAACTCAAAAGTATTAAAATTAGGACTAAAAGCTCCAAAGATCCAAACACCTATGACTAAAATGAACTAAAACTAGTATAAAATTTTAGAGGCAATTTTGGTTCTAAAAATTCTAAAATGACACCTTTTCCACCCATTACCCCTCATTACTCCCCCACTGTCCCCTCCCTCTGCCTCCGCCGCTCCTGCACTCCCCCGCCGCCGCTCGCTCTTCCGCTCCCCCGCCGCCGCTCGCCCTCCTCTCTGTCCCCACCGCCGCCTTCCCGATCCACCGCCGCCGCTCGCCCTCCTCTCCGTCCCCACCGCCGCCTTCCCGCTCCTCACCGCCGCACTTCACCGCTCTCCACAGCCGCCGCTCTCCGCCTCCGCCGCGCCTCGCCGCACGCCACCTCCGCCTCATCGCCGTGCTCCGCCTCCGCATCACCGCTCTCCGCCTCCGAGCACGAAGGGGTAGCGGGTGAGGGCAGGGTGGAGGATAAAATGGTCCTTTTTAGTACTAGAAACCAAACTGTAGTACTAAAGTTTAGTACATTTATTTTAGGACTAAAGTTTTAGTTGCAAAGATCCAAACACCCCCTTACTTGGATAGAGCTGCATGCATGGCCAACACAAGCGGCATGCAATTGATGCTACAGCCAAGATACCGTCAGAACAGTTCCAGCCATTCCGGGAAAGACTAAGTGACATGCATTTGCAAGGAGTGCAGGTGCCTTTCTCCACGACGAGACACCTGAAGCCAGCCAAAGGGATGGTCGCAACGCAACATGTGTGAATAATCTGACCGTAAATCGTAGGGGAGAGGGGACATTGATGCACACACTGTTGATTCGGTACTGTAAAGCTAGCAAGTCTAGCGCTAGGGTTTGCTTCTGGCTTACTCCAACTCCTTGGGCAAAGAGGCAAAAGACTGCAGGCGTGTTGCCGAGGCACTGAAAGCGTCGATGGCCTTACTCCATGTATTATTTTCCTTTCAGTTTGACTGCAACATTTTGAGCATGCAGGACTTGCCCCTTTGATTCCTAATTTTCTCTTGATTCCCGCAGCAAGAGATAGAGGGTGCATCCCAGCGTTCATGATTGGTCAAGGTGTCATGTCTAGCTCTGCAGCACATCACATCAGTCACGTCAAATGTTAAATCCAGCCAAATAGTATATGTTTGGGTCAACTCGTTCTGCTCGGTTCCCGTTCTCAGTGGGCAACGCTAGGTCATTTGGGAATGGGAAGGCATGATGCTCACAGAAAGGTGAAGTAGATGTTACCAGAAATTATTACAAGGCCAGAGTTATATCTTCTATTTGTATATATTCCCTTTTTTTCCACAAGAAAACAAATGAATAGCCAGTCTCTTTTACCATTTTACTTCGCTGCCAGTGTTTACTAGCTAGCTAGATCAACGGCGGCAGAAAAGATAAATGGCAGGCCTATTTAGTTTAGAGGTGATGAGATGGTCACATGATGTACTCCTCGGTAAAGCCTGGTTTAATTTGGAACGTAGGAATCTCTTCTTAATAATCAAAGATTCGGACTATTTCTTATGAAATTACTAGTGATGCATGAGCAGGTACTTTCATGGCTATGTTTAGTTTTGCTGTCTTCATTGAATGCATGATGTGAATGCTACTTGTTTTAAGACTTATTTAAATACAATCTAGAAATTTAAATACGATGCCACTTTTGTATTGCGTTATATACGTTCAGGTGAAAGGTCTAAGCGCTTGTGCTCCATGACCGAGATTCCCTCCCCCTCATGCTCGTAGAAGAGTCCAAGTACACCACTTCCTGCACAGCTTTTGGCACAAAAAACAGTATTAGTAACACAACTGAGTATGTATATTCATGTGTTTAATTTGACGCTTGATTATTGCTCTCCCACAATTGTATATGCCTCACAATGTTAGGGTTGATCGATGTGAGGCATGTACAACCTAACAGTGCTAATCATGGACTGATGGGCTGAGTGGGTAGTTTAATTTTTAACTTTAATTTCTAGGAGTAATGAGATATTTGTTCTGAGCATGTGCGACGAGTTGTATATGGCTTTAGAAAAGTTAGTTGATATATATCTGGCAATGATATAGAAGTCATAAATTGCAACAAAATACAACTATACTTTCATTATTACAATGTACAAGTACAACACATATTTTATATTACCTGCACTAACGCTTATAAGGTTTCTAGAATACAAATTTTGTCCATAGTAATTGATGGTATGTGTCACACCTGATTTTGAAGACAAAACCATATGACAATAACAGGTAAACACTTTATTGATACTAAAATTATTAAATTTATATTTAATATTTAGTTACACGATACATTTCGATTAGTTCCTATCAATTAGTTTAAGTCTTAAATAAATTCTAGAAAATTCTAATAATTTATTTTGATGAATTTTAGGGTGTTACAGCATGGTGGATAATTTCGTTTTAATTCATTGTCCAGGTAAGTTTTTTTTTTGCTATCTGTGCAAGCTAGGGGTGATCAAATTGTTTGATCGCTACAATCCGCAGAATAGATTTTTTGCCCGATGGACAACCGTGGAAAAGAATTTCTGCAACTTGTACAGTACTGGTTGATTTATGAAAAAATGAGGCTATTATGCATGGCCCAGGACATTAAGATGATTACTTACATGAAGAATGGTTGAGCTACTGGCATCATGAAAGATTGAAAATATCATGACTATATAAATTATCCTAAATTTGGAGGTCGAGGAATTGCCAACATTCTTTGGAGAAGAAGTACGGTAAGAAGATGTGCTGCATTGTTTCACATCATCTGACACAGAAAACATGCATAGCACTGTATATCTATTTTCTTCCTTCCTAAGAGTTCCCTTGTGTTTAATCTTGGATGTGTTTGGTTGTTCACCTCGCTTTCGGGGCAACTGGATGTTAGGCATGGCATGCTTAGGCGGTAGCCAAATAGGGCCTCTATGTTTTAGCTAACAGCAACTATTCCATAACTATGTATGAGAAGGCAGTGGCAGATCCAGGACTCAGGCTAGGCTATGGGCTCTGGTCCATAAACTCCATTAGCCATTATGATGTTTATGTTGTATACAGTGGAAACCAGCCCATGTAATGCATGCATCAGATCGATCAACCTCAGACCCAACTTTATTTATGGTCCCTCTGAGCAGGATAAATAGATCTTGCTAGAGCTATAGATGCTATTTGCCCAAAGATTTCTCCAATAATGTTCATTTTGTAGATGTTGCAGCTAGTGAGCCAATAATGTCCAGCTACATTTTAGTTGGGTCATGTGCTTATATTATGCCAGCGTCATGCAGTGGCGGAGCCAGGATCAGGTCAAAGGGGAGCTAAATACTAGCTGGCTACAAATCTTATTAATGTTAAGCTAAACAATACAGTTGCGCGATAGAAAACAACATGCAAGTAACATTGTGTGCGTCTCTACAGGCTGCTAAACAGCTGAAACTTATTGAACGTTGGACTGCTGCTATCTTAGGCTTGGCTGAAACTAAGCTGGACCACCCCCCCCCCCCCCCCCCCCCCACTCCCCCCCAGCCCGGGTCCTGGATCCGCTCGTCATGGACTGCGCTACATCTTTGAAAGAAGATGATGAAGCGAGATGTATTATCTATAAATCATTTATATTGGAGAGAATATAAATGCTTAGCAAGATGCCTTTAGCTAATTAATTATCTACAGATGATGAAGCGAGATGTATTACTTGGAGGAAATGAATTTTAGAGTATTTTTGTATATGAAACACAATACATCGGACATAAACGCATATACACCGTTATGAACATAAACACACGCCATGGGTGTGGATCGGAGCTAGGTGTATTCCTTGGAATACGTACCCGGCCAACTTATTTTGCAAACAAGCAAGTATATATAAAATATATATACAAATATACAGTCTGTGTTAAGTTAAATTCAATTGTTTGTAAGTTCCTAAGCAGACTGTCTGGACTGTTAAGAATAATTATATTAGTGATCAATTAGGATAATTAGAATAATTAGTATAACTGCCTGTGACAGTTCCCGCAGGGGTATGCCTCTTCATGGCATCCCTTCATGTAATATATATATATATATGTACATCACTGTTCACAGAATCAATCAATCATTATTCTTTCACTATTCACTTTACATTCAACACGTTATCACGCACGTTATCGTTAAGAGAGTAGAGTCCTAAATGCACTGGCTGCGTTTAATTCCTTGTGAATTATTCTGCCCTGAGACCGTGCTTAGGCAGCAATTTATTTGCCTACTATAAAGATCTACTTTTTGTCTCTGACATAAAGATTATCTATCTTGTGTCTATCAAAAAATTTCTGATAATTTGATTGTATGGTTTCATTTTTTTCATGATTACCTATCTTAATCCATAATCATGATATAATACACAACAATTATCATGCTAATTTTCTCCATGGTCATCCATGTAGAACTATGTCCACTAGGGAGTTTGAAGAACTTGCCTTAGATGGTAACAATTACCCTACATGGGCTTCTGATATCAAGATAGCGCTTGCATCTTGTAATCTTTCGGCCACAATTCAGGCACCCCAAGTAGGGGTTGTCATTCCAAATAAGCAAATATACTCTGCTTTGGCTTTGATACGGTTTTATATTCATAAGGATCTTAAATCTGAATATCTTACGATTGAAAATCCTCGTGAATTATTTGAAGCCATAAAAGAAAGATATGAACAGCAAAGAGAACTCATTTTGCCTGAGTCAAATCATGCATGGAATAATTTACGTCTCCAAGATTTTAAATCTGTGGAAGATTATAATCATGTTGTTCATAAAATTTGCTCTAAATTGAAGTTTTGCAATAGCGAGCCATCGGACGCACATAAGATAGAAAAAAACACTATCTACTATGCTTCCATCTGATAGAGTATTGCAACAACAATACCGGGCTAAAAATTACCTGGCTTACTCTCAACTTATTCATACATTAATTCAGGCTGAAAAAACATGATGAACTTCTTCTGAAGAATCATCATAAGCACCCTGTTGGTTCGGCACCTTTGCCTAAATTACAGAATGTACAGAAAAAGGCTAGGAATAATAAGTTCAATGGACCTACTCCACAGAACAAATCTGGTCCAAGCAAACACAACAAGAAGAGGAGACCCAACTCCTACACAGGAAAAAGAGAGAATACAAGACCCAAAAATGACAACAAGTGTCATAGATGTGGTGATTTCTCGCATTTTGCTAAGAATTGCCATACTCCAAAACATTTAGTTGCTCTGTACCATAAGTCTTTAAAGGAAAATAAGCAAACAAGAGGTACAAGATATGAGACACACTTCAGCCTTGCATCCGAGATTGTCAAGGATGAGGGTTATTCACAACAAACGAACAACAATGACCTTAACATTAAAGCGGACCTTCCATCTACGGATGATATGCTTCTAGATTTCGAATCTAGAGATATGTTTGGAGATTTGAAGTAATCTCGTTCCAAGATTGATATCATATTCGATATTTGTTGTAATAACCTAAGTTATACATAATTTTGTTAACTTATATTTTAGTTTGAATCAAAAAATTGTATAAATTCAATTATATTATTACTAAGCTGTATGTACTTATAAATATTGTAATATCATATTCTTATATTTGATATTATATGTATACCTCTATATGTTACATTTAAGTTTTTCTTTTATTCCCTTACCTTTACATATAGATGTCTACTAACACAAATCCTAAGGAGGAAGAATTATGCCTTGTGGACTCATGTACCACAAACTCTATACTTAGAGAGATGAAGTATTTCCAGACCCTTAAGAAAAAAGAAGGAAATATAATGACCATCGCTGGATGCGATGCGTTGATAGTTGGTTCTGGACGAGCCACTATTACTCTTCCAATGGGTACACAAATTACAATCGAAGATGCATTATTGTATCTTGATTCTACACGTACCCTTCTAAGTTTTAGAGATATTCGTAAGAATGGTTTCCACATAGAAACACATTCTGATAACAAAGAGGAATTTCTCTTCTTAACCAAACTTACGAAATTTGGCAAACAACTACGTGAGAAATTTTCTTTACTCCAAACTGGATTATATTATACATACATAAAGCCTATAGCACATGTTGCTTATAAAATAATTTTCCAAGACGTCGATACATTTCGAAATTGGCATGATCGACTTGGGCATCCTGGAATAGGGATGATGCGGAAAATTATTAACAATTCCATAGGTCATGATATGGAGAAAACACAATTTCCCCAAGATAAGAATTTTTGTTGCACTGCATGTGCAACAGGAAAATTAATTTTAAGACCCTCACATCTTAAAATTCGAGCTGAACCACTCAAATTTATGGAAAGGATTCAAGGAGATATTTGTGGTCCAATCCAACCATTATCAGGTCCATTCAGGTATTTCATGGTATTAATAAACGCATCTACTCGATGGTCTCATGTGTCCCTTTTATCGACACGCAACCATGCTATTGCTAAAATAATGGCTCAACTTATTAAGTTGAAAGCTCATTACCCTGAATATCGGATTCAATCTATCTGCATGGACAATGCTGCTGAATTTCCTCCCGTGCTTTTAATGACTATTGCATGGCACTAGGAATTCAGGTTCAGCATTCTGTTCCATACGTACATACCCAAAATGTTTTGGCTGAATCATTGATCAAAAGAATTAAGCTAATTGCACGGCCTATGTTAATGAATTGTAAATTGCCTACATCGTGTTGGGGTCACGCCGTTCTGCATGCTGCTGACCTAATCCAACTACAACCAACTACATACCATGAGACCTCTCCGTTACAGTTAGTACGTGGAAATCCTCCGAATATTTCCCATTTGCGTAAGTTTGGGTGCGCTGTATACGTACCCATCTCGCCACCTCAGCGAACCTCGATGGGTCCTCACAGGAAACTAGGGATCTATATAGGTTTTTCATCTCCGTCAATTATTAAGTATATAGAACCTCTCACAGGAGATCTATTTACTGCTCGGTTTGCTGATAGTATTTTTAATGAGGATCATTTCCCGGCATTAGGGGGAGAATTGTACCCAAAGGAATGCCATGAAATTAATTGGAATGCAAAGGGCATTTCTTTTTCTGATCCACGTACTACAGAAATGAACTACAAGTTCAAAGGATTATTGATTTGCAAAATATTGCAAATAATCTGCCAGGCGCTTTTACAGATTATAAAGGTGTCACGAAGTCTATCCATCCTTCAAGGAATGTGCCCGAAAGAGTGGAGGTACCAAATAAAACCACTCAACCCCAAGTTGGAAACAAAAGGGGAGAAGCACTTCAAAGAAGCAAGATGTGGTTGCTAATAAGCAAAAGAAGACTAGAAAAACAACTAAAACTTCAGTTGATAGACACCTGGGGGACATACATTGTCCTGTTGATAGAAGTGATCCACCATCCAACTCGCCTATGTGCATAAACACTGAGATTGGAGCATCGGAAGACGCTGGATACATCATATCAGGAAGTAATGGTGAATCTCTAAGGGTAGACGAAATCGCTATAAACTTTATAGAAACCGGAGAATCTTATGATCGTAAGTCCACATTAGTCGACTGTTATCTCTTTGAACAAATTGCAAATACCCTTCAAACAGATCTGGATCCTAAGTCTATGACAGAATGCAAGAAGCGTTCTGACTGGGATAAATGGTAGGTAGCAATCGAAACAGAGATTGCCCCGCTTAATAAGAGGAAAGTTTTTTCGGCTGTAATGCCAACACCTCCTGGTATCTTCAATGTGGGATACAAATGGGTTTTTGTTTGTAAAAGAAATGAAAACAATGAAGTGGTGAGATACAAAGCAAGGCTAGTGGCACAAGGTTTTACGCAAAGAACTGGCGTTGATTTCCAGTAATGAGCGGAATAACCTTTCGATACTTAATATTATTGGCAGTACAAAAACGTCTATCTATGCAGTTGATGGACGTAGTGACCGCATATCTATATGAGTCATTGGATTCTGATATATACATGAAAGTTCCTGAAGGAATTAGTATACCAGAAAATAAGGCAAATCGCAACATGTATTGTGTCAAATTGCAGAAGTCGTTATACGGCTTAAAGCAAACAGGCCGAATGTGGTACAATCGGCTAAGAGAATTCCTTATATCAATAGGATATACAAATAATGATGACTGCCCATGTGTCTTCACTAAGAAATCCTCAAAAGGTTTTTGTATCATATCAGTGTACGTTGATGATCTCAACATCATTGGAAATAAAACTGACATTAATGAAGCAAGTCATCATTTAAAGATGGAATTTGAAATGAAGGATTTGGGCAAAACCAAATTTTGCTTAGGTTTACAACTTGAGCATTTTCCTTCAGGTATATTTATATACAAATCTGCCTATGTCCAAAAGATATTGGAGAAATTCAATATGGATAAGTCATATCCCACAAAAACTCCCATGGTAGTAAGATCTTTAGATCTTGAGAAGGATCCTTTTAGACCACGGGATGAAGGAGAAGAGATATTAGGGCCACATTACCCATATCTAAGTGCCATTGGAGCATTAATGTATCTTGCTAATAATACTAGACCAGATATTGCATTTGCAGTAAATTTACTAGCAAGACATAGTGCTGCACCTACTAAACGTCATTGGGTAGGGATAAAAATGGTATTTAGATACCTCAATGGTACAAAAGAGCTTGGATTATTCTATAGCATAAATAAAGATCCAACTTTATTAGGATATACAGATGCTGGTTATTTATCGGATCCCCACTATGGCAGATCACAAATAGGTTTTGTATTTTTACAAGGAGGAACAACAATTTCTTGAAAATCTACAAAACAAACACTAGTATCTACCTCCACCAATCATTCTGAAATAATAGCTTTATATGAAGCTTCACGCGAATGCGCATGGCTTCGAAGAATGATAAACCACATCATACAATCATGTGGTATTGGTAAGATTGATACGCCAACGATTATCTTTGAAGATAATTCAGCTTGTATTACTCAAATGGACTCCGGTTATATTAAAAGTAATATGACTAAGCATATTATTCCTAAATTATTCTACCCCCATGAACTCCAAAAGAATGGAGAAATAGAAATCTTGCAAACTAAGTCGTGTGATAATCTAGCAGATTTATTCACAAAATCTCTACCATACTCATCATTTAGTAAATGTGTTGAGGGCATTGGTATGAGAAGACTTAGAGACTTGCAATAATCAGGGGGAGAATCCATCTAAAATATAATTTATCTTATATTACACTCTTTTCTTTACATGAGTTTTTACTCTATTAGAGCTTTTCTCACGTAAAATTTTATATGATATTTTTTTCTAAAGATTCAGGATTATAACTGTTGAACAGATAAAGGAGTAATACATGACTAATTGATCAAGGGGGAGTGTTAAGAATAATTATATTAGTGATCAATTAGGATAATTAGAATAATTAGTATAACTGCCTGTGGCAGTTCCCGCAGGGGTATGCCTCTTCATGGCATCCCTTCACGTAATATATATATATATATATATATATATATATATATATATATATGTATATCACTGTTCACAGAATCAATCAATCATTATTCTTTCACTATTCACTTTACATTCAACATGGACCATCATCTATGTTTTAGTGTCTCGGTCTCCATCTATCTATATGTTTGGAATACCCAACATCAAATCCTAGCTCCACCACTGACACACGCTTGCCCCACCTCTAGAACTTTCACATTGATGATTAACCATATATATTGATTTTTATTCTTTTGTTACCATATTTGTGGGAGGTCTTTGACTGTTTGTATTGGGGAGATGCCCTAAACTGAATGTGTATATATGTTAGAATGACCTTACGTGCTGTATAAGTAAACTGGCCTCTCTGAAACTGATCGAACAACGAAACTGGCCCTTGGTTCCACTTGCCTCGTCACTTTCCTGCTTTTTCTTAATCTACTAGCTTTATTTATTCTTAGCTATATATAGTTGCAACTTGCAAAAGTGAGTTTCACATATTTAAGTTGATGTGTGGTGTCTCGCCCAGAGTCCAAAACCATAGGATAAGAACGTCCCTGCCTGCCAACTTGCAAAGCTTGCATATTGCCAAGGCCATGGCGTCGCGTCCGTCTCCGGCGTCCACCTCGGCTTCACCCGCCGCAGTCACCGCGGCGGCTGCTGGCCTCCAGAGCGTGTTCGTCTACGGGCCGCTGATGGCTGACGAGGTGGTGCACGTCTTCCTGGGCCGTGTACCGCCGTCGTCACCGGCCCTACTCCCCAATTAGTTGGGCTCCCCTGGCAGCTCCCTGTCTTACACCATCGTTTTCTTTCGCTCGATTCTCGCAAGAACCTAAACTTTTTTTTCTTGTGTTGTACCATCATGGATTGAAAAAACAAATTGCAGCCAGAGGCTCTGTATCCATGGGTGCGTCTACCCGGCTATGGTGCCTGTGAGCGGCCAGGTCGTCTCTGGAAAGGTCCATTCTTGTTCTTTTTAATTCTGGTATATGCAAAACTATGACAAACTAATTTAGATCTTCTTTGGTATTTTTATTTGGGCCATGACCCAACGCACACACATCTCTTCCTAATACTAAAAGAAATTGATTAAGTGGTATGTAGGGGTGGTAAAGGGCCCTAAATTTTGTACTAAAAATTTTAAGGATCGGGCTCAATTAGAGTCGGGCCAAAATACTACTAGTGTTTGAATTAAAATTAACTAGGGTCGAATTGGATTGTGAAGGAGACAAAGAGACGTGATCCATTCCCACCCCCGGCGGCATGTCGTAATTTTACGAAAATCCCCGTAATAATTATAGAAATCAACCCAACATCCTTTAATATGCTGTATTTTAAAAAAAACACCAAGATGTATCCCCGTGCACGCACCTTGCATCCTCTTCATCTTCTCACGTCCCTCGCATCCCCTTTTTCGTCTTCATCCCCAGACCCAACGTATTGAGGATATCTCCTCTTGTCGTGCTTCTAACAAGATGCAGAACCGGTGGCATCCACGACTCTTATGTGTTTTCGGACGCGAAGTCCCTTCTACCTGTAGCAACACATATGTATTAATCTACTCGTAGTGCATCATCTCCTCTCATTGTCCCGCAACGCCGCACACACCCCTTCGTCTCCACACGTCGCTCGCATCCCTGCCGTGTTGACTCGCCATTCTTTCGAACGTAACGTCTATTGAGGATCTCTCTTGTCTTGCTCCTCATCAATGCGGAATTGGCAGCATTCATAGCTCATACTCCCATTCGCTTATGAAGGCCCTTCACCCGTTGCAATGTAGTAGTATTAATCAACCCACAATACCTCACCTCCTCTCGCTAACTTGCACCGCCGCGCGCCCCCCTTTGTCATCTCACATCATTCGCATCTCCATCGTTGACCCACTGTCATTTCTGGGCATAGTGTCTGCTAAGAATCTTTTCTTTGTTATGCTTTGCATCGGATGTGGAATCGGTGGCGTCCATGGCTCCCCACTCGCCTTCTCTAATAAAGCCTTCTTCATCCGTAGCAATGCACGGATAAATTTGCTATACTGGTACGAGAGCTTGTCAGCAAAGGACAATTGTGTTCTGTACCTTCATGTTGATCTTCTTCTTTCAGGTTTTAAGGGGCATCACAAATAAGGAGCTCGGTGTGCTGGACAGACTGAAGATGGGGCACGGGGAGTTTACGAGGAAAGCTGTTGAGATCTCGCTAACTGTAAGTTCAATTGGAGCTAGACGGTCAAAATTCTGCATTTGGCTATCCTTAATTCCTGATGCTTCCAAAGGTTTAATACTAGGGCCCCATTTGTTTCAGCTTATATCCGATTTTCAAGGCTCAATTTTGAGAAATCTAAAAGTTGTATGACTCCCATAATCGATAATGATAATCCAGAATCAAGCTAGATTCTCGATTATGGATTATGGGAGTCATTTGATTTTTTGATTCTCCAAAATTAAGAATTTAAAATCAGGCATAAGCTGAAACAAACAGGGCCTAGATCGACTAAAGGATGGTGTGCTGAAACAAGATGGTTTGGAATCTTTGGATTTGCAGGGGACACCGGCAAGATCGCTGGCCCATACATACATATGGATCAATAAGCATGATCCGGACCTCTTTGGTCAATGGGATTTTGAGGTCAGAGGAAACTCTTAGTTTTCCGTGGGTTGGTTCACAACGTATTCCACTTGTAGATTCATTGCAATTACTAGTTGCTATAATTTTTATTGAAAGTCAAAACTTCTCTAGTTTTTATCAAATTTATAGAAAAATACATATAAATACCTAAAACTTGAAACTACTTTCAAGAATTAGAGCCATCGGTTCCAAGAAATCGGATGGTAGAAACAAAGGAAGTACCCACCCAGAGGTACCTAAATAGAGATAGCCAGATGTACCAAATTTATTGGACCATATACCAATAATAGTGGGACCAACCATTGATTTACACTATGTACTTTTAGGTACCGGTGGGTATCTCTCAAATCATTGTAAAACAGCTCGTATAATATATACTGGTTGTGTATTTATTTGATATTATAGATGTTAATATATTTTTCTAAATCCGGTAAAAGGTAGATAAGTTAGACTTACTGCAAAGCTAAAACTACTTGTAACTTCGAAAGGAAGGAATATTAGGATGAAAGTTAATTATAAATACTTTTAGTCATTGGGTCAATCCACAATCTTTGTAAATAAACTGAACTAGATTGGCAATCCACATAATTAAGTTGAGCGGAGAGATAAACTAGAATCTCATGTCAACGTAATTAGTCAGCTCGCCCACAAAAGCACAATCGGATAACCACATGTATTCTAGCAATTAACTACGTTTCTGAGGCCTTAGTAATTAGGTATTGAACTTTGCACTTTAATTTTTATCTTCTATAGTATTTGTTTTAGAATGACCTGTTTTTGCTGTTGACTCATTACTTCCATGGATGCTTTAAGTGGTATTCTAATTTGTAGGTGTGGAAACTGCTGTATTTGAGTGATTATCTCGTAATGGCAGAAGAGTTCATGCAGCAACTTCAATTCCTCTAGAAGAAACTGAGCTCCACGCCTCTACTTCAGAAGGTTTAATGTATCAATACATTATGTGTGTGCTTTGTTCGACTGCCTCTACACTGGTTTTTACGTATGTTTATCTTTTTTTTGGCACCCAAGGCTTTATGGTATCACCATCAACCATAAACTTAATTATATGATGTGTGTGTGAGGTGTATTGTCACTTTTTCTGCTCTTGAACTTGGGGTGTGAAATTATACTTCCTTCTCTCTGTTTTTTTTTGCGGGTAATACTTTGAACCACTACTAGTGCTGCTTTAGCCACTTGGATGTTAAAAAACCCTTGCTTAAGAAATTGGATGTCATCTTTTAGGTCCATCAATGATTGGGACTGAGATTGGGAAGTTAGTGGTGGGAAGGGTGCATACCGGCGAGATTGATTTCTATCATTGAACTTAGCAAGGTCAAGTCTTCTTATTTTCCTATTCTTTAACGAGGATACTAGCTAACCTACCAATTGTACTTATAATCAAGAAAAATACTGAACAAAACTCCGTCGAATTTTCGGTGAGAGGGAGGACATAATCATCTCAAAATAAAGGAATGGAGCTGAAAAAAAAGAAACAGGCAGTGAGACCTCTCATACATGATGGAATAAAACTTATCTCTACATTAAACGCCTATTGCAAGGGTGTATGGGGCAAGTGCTGATTACAACAGTCGCAGAGGCAGCTGAAAGCCTCGAAAGGTTTTGAAAGAACAAAGATCTTAATCAAATAAAATCTTTGCCTTCAGCGTAAACGATTGATATAACTCCAGCCATGATTGACAAACCTCACCATTGTGGTGGCCTCCAATGCACGGAATGCAACACATGATCTTGATCCTCCTGCGACAACATGAATGTTGTCCAATGTGTTGATGGGAAACATGTAGGCTACGCTAGCATCACTGCCGCATACACCCAAGATACTTGCGAGTAGAAGATCATAGATCGTTACCACTAGACGCGCAACGCAGCGGAAGAAGTCGTGTGTCGATGTAGAGGAAGTAGTCGATCACGTCCCACGAACCAGCAGTCGCAACAGCGCCTCCACGGAGTCCACACGTACGGGGATGGAACGCTGGGCGTCGGTGTGCTAGCACCGCACACACGGCAAGGGCGTGCAAGGGCGGCGGCCGAGAGAGAGGAGGAGGAGGCGGCTAGGGTGGGCGCGGCTATTAGTGTCACACCCGGATTTATAGAGAAACCCGAATGCTGTCATATGTGTGCCCAGGATGTCCACAGAACACAGAAGACATACAGCTTACAAAAATGGAAAATCAGAGTACATATCCTCGAATAAAACATTTTACATCAGATTTTACCTAAATAAAGCACAGCGGAAGTCTATGTATTAACTCTCTTGACAGGTAGAGCCTCAAGTCCACAGGGACACCGACTGGTTGACCAGAGCTCAGAAGTACGGAAGATCTTCAGAAAACTCAGTAGCTACCTCAACCACTGATCCATCCGTTACCCATCCGGGATTTTGTTGAATAAATGGCAACTGTAAGTAAACAATTACTTAGCAAGTATAGCACGGGTATGAAGGCTCAAAATAGGCTAGACACGGCTTAACTGCATTGGCATTTTTAGTTGGTTCATTTTAACATTAACCAAAAAGGATCCAGGCCGCTCGTGACCCTGAGCAAGGCTATCATGATAGATTATACACTCTGCAGAGGTTTCGCCCTTTACCCACCAGTCGCGTAAAAGTTCAAAAGAACTTTGCACCCAACCATGCTCATTAACACTTCGGAGGTGTGACTGCATAGGGACGCTACGAGGTTTTTCACAATACACCCTAATAAAACAATAGCCACTATGGTACAAACACAGGCAGCATGATCCAAGGCACCGAGATTGACTGACTCTCAGAGCGCAGCGATAAGAGGGTCAATGGCGTCCAGAGCGCGGGCACGCATGCCAACAAGTAGAAGAGTGCGACGTGCGGAGTTCCCACACCACAGGGACTCCCAACATGGGATTGTGCCTGACAAGACATAGCCGACGGTACCCCCCGTCCTCGGTGGATCAAACCATACTCTCACGAGTGCTTCCCATAGCACCGTCGGCCCCATCGGTAACTACCGTCAAGCTAGAGCCGTACAAGTTACTTGACCAAGACCAGAGACATAATAGTTCTAGCGGTGGCGACAGGCTCCTAGGTTGCCGCTTTAAGAACCGGACCTTAGGGAGAGACATTGGAGCAAAGCACACAGCACATGCCCAGTTCCCTAAACCATGTTGCTAAAAAGCAAGTTTTATCATTAACATTGAAGTGAACCATTGAGTCATCATTAACAATTAAATAACGGTGGCAGTAGCTGCGCATAACAAAGATTCTACCCATATGCATAAACCCGGGGTAATCAAAGGAACAGGGTATACAAAACTAGGTACAACCTTAATGGGACATCAATTTAGACACATGCATATGAAAGTAAATAAATGTAAAAGGTGGTGTTTAGATAGCAAGGATTGTCCGTGCTATAACTTGCCTCAAATCTATTATAATTACTCATAGTATTCAACTCTTGATCTTCAAACTCTTCTCCTTGGAGTCTCTCGATGACGTTCCTCTACTCGAAGCAATCATCGAGCACAACACATACAAGCAAACCAACAAGAACAACTAAGAACAATACACCAATCAAAAGTAAACTTTAAAAGAGCGCACTAAAGGATAGGGCTTGGGGCTACGGTCACGAGAGCGCAAGAATCGCTGAAAATGGAGCGGTTGAGAAGATACAACTATCGAAAGATTAGGATTATAAAATAAAATAAAAGACTATATGCTTGATTAATTTTAATTAAATCAATAATATAAAAGATATTTCAGGGAAACATCTTATGTTGGAATTAATTTAATTCTATTTGAATTTGTAAAAGCACGGATAAACCTAATCATATTTATTTCTAATTGTTTACGTAGAAATTATTCCAAATTCAACCTTTATTTGGAATAAAACGTGTGAGACCATCTAATCAAAACATATCGTATGTATTGTTTAACCTAATCAATATTATACTTAAAACATATTTATGTTGATATTAATCAATGTTAACATTTATTCATAAAAACTCGAAGTGTAGATCTAATTTGCTTTTAAGTTAGAAAAGGTAATTATCCTAAACATTAATCATGTTAATATTAGTTTATGAAACCGAGACATAACCTAGTCAAATTTTATTTATAAATCTAATTGAATAAATATTAATCAAATTTATATTAACATTTAAAAGCCGAGTATAAATCTTAATAATATTTTAGTATAGAAAACATATTTAAATAATCTCTAGTCAAATTAATATTTAAATAAAATTCAGGAATACATGGCATGGATGTGAGTGCTAACACGTAGCTTGAGTTGATATGAGTCTAACGCAACTTGAACGAATCGAATCGGAGTTAAAACGCACAAACTGTGGCTAAAACATGGTTGGAGGGACCTATTTGCAATTAACTACAGCCGGCAGGGGTTAGCAGAGAAGAATTGCAACACTCAGGGAATAGTGCATGCAAATCAAGTTATCCTCGGGGTTAGATTCACAAAAAGGGCTTGGACTGGGTTTAAGTGCAGGCATCTATTAGATCTAGGGGGTTTTCTATAAAACGCGCAAGGCACAAAACCAAACTTAAGGTTTCAGGATTCCCAGGGGCCTAAACGCGAAATCGTCTTCTTCTTCCTTGGAACAACACAGAGGGCGCTTCGTCGGAGTTCCGGGTGGCACGGCTCGCCGACAGCGTGGGGACCCAGGGTCGCGAGGAACTGGCTTGGGCGGTAGAGCAGGACTAGGGGAGTTCGTCGGGGGTCCTTACCGACTCGGAGATCGACGGCAACGGCCGGAGTTCAGACCGCGGGGGAGCAGACGGCCGGCGGCGGCATCTTCCCGAGGGCGAAAGGTTCCGGCGGCGAGATGGCCAGGAGGACGGGCGGCGGAGGTGTGGCTCGGTGCTGAGGTGCTCGGGGTGGGCTTGGCTTCGCCTGGGGGGCCTCGGCGGCGGCGAATCGACGACAATGGTGGCGGTGGGGCTGGGCTTGTCGGCGGCGGCGCATGGCGAGCGGAGGCGGCGCTGCGCGAGGGCTGAGGGCACGCGAGGCGGATGGCTGCGCTTTATAGCGCGCAGAGGCCGAGTATCGCGGAGCGCGCACGCCGAGGGAACGCCGGCGCGGCGCTGCGTCGTGCGCGGGAGGGGCTCGCGCTGCGGGGGTCGGCCGGTTGGGGCTGGGCCGCTCGAGCTTGGGCTGAGGCGGAGCGGTGGGCTGCGCAGGGGGGGGGGGAGGAGGGGAGTGTGCTGGGATGTAGGAGGTGGCGGGGCGTGCGTGGGCCGGAGGGAGGCGGAGACGCGGAGTGGCCCGGGCTGGAGGGGGAGAGGGGCCCCGGTGGGCTGGGCTGGGGCGAGGGGAGTTGGGCCGGGGGAGCTGGGCTGCGGGGGAAAGAAGGGGGAGGGGCAAGAGCGGACCAAGGGAAAGAAGTCGAGGGGCAAAAGCGAATTAGGCCGGTTTGAGTTTCTAGGAAGGATTCGGCCCGGTTAGGTTCGAACCAAGGGAAAGAATACATTTTCCAAGGCAAGAATAAATCTAGAACATTCTAGACAATTCGATTAAGCCACAAAAAATACTCTAAAAATTCCAAAAATCTCAGTAAAAATCCCTGAGGATAAGTTGGACATGAGGAACCCAAATAAAATATTTGGAGCTCATGAAAAAGATTTTAGCACCTTTCAAAAATTGGAATTAGCTATAGGAAAAATAGGAATAAATCCCAGAAAAATCTGGAAAATTCCTATTAGGCTTATGAATGTATTTTAGAAAATTTGCACACATAAACCACTAAATGCAACCAGCATGAAAGCATGGCACACAATGTTAAACCTGCATTGTTTTATTTTAATTTAGAAAAAAAATGTTTTTCCCTGTACTAAATTTCCTGTATATTAAATAAAGTTGAGAAAAATTTTAAAATTATGGGAAAATATTTATTTAATTAATCTTCAAAATCACATCCTGAAATCCAAAAATTTCAGGGTGTGACAATTAGGTCCCCTTGCCCCCCTAGTCCCTCCCTCGTATATATAGGGCGTACTAATGGGCTTGTATCTCATAGGCCCATTAGTAACCCTAATCCCTCTTGGATCAATATTCTCTTGGGCCTTTAAACCGTATTGTGATGATGGGCTCTTGGGCATATCACCAACAATCTCCCACTTGCACTAGAGACAATCATACAGGCAAGCTTTCCAACATTCCAAACCCCTTAAGTGTGTGACCCGTTAGGTTCATGTGTAGATGGTCGTAAACGGAAACCATTTCCGAATCACAAGTCAATAGCGGCACCTAGTAGGGCATAGTGACTCACATATACATGTAAAGATTATGTCGGCCGAACCTTAGATATACTCATACATAGAATCCCTTTGCCACACGATACCAGTCAAGCTCAAGGTGAGATGCGTACCACCTTTGTGATAGCTCGACCATTCTCTCAATCTAATAGTGGATTCTATTTATAACTTACCTTTAGTCATCATGATTAACTTACCTTTTGGTGTGGCCATGCACTTTTCAATCCAACTATCTCGAGGGGCCCAGAGATATCTCTCCCGTTATCTAGGAGGGGCAAATTCCATCTTGATCCGCTCACATCCCATTCCATGTTTCATGACACACCTGTAAGCTACTTTTGTAACTACCCAGTTATGGAGTAGCGTTTAGCAGCCCCAAGATGCACCACTACACACAGTGAGAAACAATTGCGATCTCAGGTCTGAGGATCCAGTAGGTACAACACTCAAGAACAACTGATGGCACATACAAGATAACAATCCCAACATTGTCTTGGAGTGGGTCAATCCAACAGTATGTTCACCAACATGTGTCCACATCATTAATCCGATATCTCCATATCCATGATCCGTGAAACATGATCATCAATTAATGCATGTGCTAGTCTCAATGTCGTTGTTGTCCCATATAACGGCATAAACTATGGATAATTTAGAATCATATCTTTGTCAACAAAAAGTTTCACGAACAAGTCACATACTTGATAATTAATGTAAAAGATAATCATCCATGGAACAAATAACAATTATTCATTATTACATAAACATACTTATGACACAAAATCTCCCAAGCACACTGGAATCGCTGATGTAAGTATCTAATACCCATAGATCTCATGTGCGCCTCATGCTTTGGTTGTGGGAGAGGCTTCGTCAACGGATCAGCAACGTTTGAATCCTTGTGCACCTTGCAAACCTTCACATCACCTCTCTTTACAAAGTTACGGATGAGGTGATACTTCCGTAGTATATGTCTGGACTTATTAGCTGTTCTAGGCTCCTTTGCTAGTGCAACGGCACCACTATTATCACAGTAGAGGTCCACTGGACTGGAGGCACTAGGAACAACACCCAAATCAGAAACAAACTTCCTGATCCAAACAACTTCTTTTGATGCTTCGGAAGATGCAATATACTCGGCCTCTGTCGTCGAATCAGTCACCGTATCTTGCTTGGAACTCTTCCATCTCACTGGCCCACCATTGAGGTAGAAAACAAAACCGGATTGCGATTTGGAGTCATCTTTGTCTATTTGAAAACTAGCATCGGTGTAACCCTTTACAACGAGCTCATCTTTGCCTCCAAATATTAGGAATATATTCTTAGTTCTTCTAAAGTACTTAAGAATACTCTTTACAATTGTCCAGTGAGCTTCACCGAAGTCTGACTGATACCTGCTCGTGACACTTAGAGCAAAAGAAACATCTGGGCGCGTGCAAAGCATGGCATACATGATCGACCCTATGGCTGAAGCATAAGGAATCGTACTCATCCTCTTTTGCTCATCAGGTGTCGTAGCACACTGTTTCTTGCTCAGAGCAATGCCATGTGACATTGGCAAGAAACCTTTCTTATAATCTTGCATATTTAACCGATTCAATATCTTGTCAATGTACGTGTCTTGGCTTAATCCAATTAGCCTTTTTGATCTATCTCTATAGATCCTAATACCCAGAATGTAAGCCACCTCTCCTAAATCGTTCATCGAAAAACTCTTTTTCGATGAGGTTTTAACGACTTCAAGCATTGGAATATCATTTCCGATCAGTAATATGTCATCCACAAATAGGACCAGAAACACAAGTGCGCTCCCACTAGCCTTTTTGTAAACACAAGGCTCATCTTCAATCTTGATGAAGCCAAACCCTTTGACTACTTCATCAAAACGAATATTCCAACTCTGAGATGATTGCTTCAATCCATAGATGGACCATTGAAGCTTACATATTTTCCCAGCATTTTTAGGATCGACAAAACCTTCAGGCTGTGTCATATACACATCCTCAGTTAGATGTCCATTAAGGAAAGCAGTTTTGACATCCATTTGCCATATCTCATAGTCATAATATGCGGCAATTGCTAGGAGAATCTGAACAGACTTTAGCATTGCGACGGGCGAAAAGGTTTCTTCATAGTCAACACCTTGAATTTGTCGGAAACCTTTCGCCACCAATCGTGCCTTATAGATGTGAACATTTCCATCAATGTCTAATTTTTTCTAACACCGTCAATTTGGTCGACCAAGTTCCAAACTTGATTATCATGCATGGATTTTAACTCGGATTCCATGGCTTCAAGACATTTGTCGGAGTCGGGTCCCATCATTGCTTCCGTGTAGGTCAAGGGCTCATCATTTTCCATCAAAAATACGTGGCGCTCCTCCGTAATGAGGAGGTTGAGCTTGTCAGTAGAGCGACGTGCCCTTATAGACCTTCGTGGGACTGGTGCCTCAACTACGGGTTGTGCAACATCTTGCGCATCCCGTGGATCTTCAGTGGGTGCTGAAACAGTTTTGGGTGTTTCCTGAGTTTCTTCAAGTTGCACCTTGCTCCCACTGAATCCTTTTGAGAGAAACTCCTTTTCTAAGAAAACACCATTCCGAGCGACAAACACTTTGCCTTCTTTATGGAGTTGTTCAATGCGCTCACATGTGTAAAATGATTCACATGTGTCGAATGATTCAAAATCAAATGAGCTTAACAAACCATCTTTATGGAGTTGTTCAATGCGCTTCTCATTTATATGACCTAAGCAACAATGCCAAATAAAAGTGGGATTCAAATCATTTGGTCTAAGCCTCTTAGTATTAATGTTACAGACAGATTTATCCTGAAGATCAAGAACATATAATCCATCTACTAATTAACAATGAGCATAGAAAATACCATTGCAAAATGTAGAACAACGTTTGTTCTCTATTACATTCTTAAAACCATCAACTTCTTCCAAACATGAAGAAGAAATAATGTTCTTGCTCAAAGCAGAAATGCAATAATAATTATTTAATTCCAAAACTAATCCGGAGGGTAGAGACAAGTGGTAGGTGCCGACCGCCAACACCGCAACCTTTGCGCCATTGCCGACACGAACGTCCGACTCGCCTCTTGCAAATCTTCTAGTCTCACTTAAGCCCTGCAACGATTTGCAAGTGTGAATCATCGATCCAGTATCAAGTACCCATGATTCACTAGAATATAATGCAATATTTATTTCTATAACATTTATACCTGAAGTGGAAGTCTCACTTCCATTCTTCTTCTTCTTTTCTTCCAAGTACTTCTTGCAGTTCCTAGACCAATGTCCCGTTACTTGACAGTGGAAGCATTCATCCTTAGAAGTAGGGCTAGATTTGGCCTTAGGTGCTGGCTTTAGGTTAGAGCCCGAGGACTCACCACTGGAACTCGTTTCCCTGCCTTTACCTTTAGGAGGCGCCCAACGCTTCCTCTTTTTGTTCCCCTTCTGAATCATCATCACATGATTGGAATTCTTCTTAATGCTCTCTTCTACTGTCTTTAGCATCCCATGCAACTTACTCAGTGTTTTATCCAAGCCATTCATCTGAAAGTTCAAGATAAAAGGCTCATAGCTCACCGGGAGCGACTGGAGAATAACATCAGTAGCCAAGTCATGGTGAAGTTCAGAACCAAGTCTGTCCAAAGTCTCAATGTAACCAATCATTTTGATCACATGAGGACTGACTGGGCTACCTTCTAGCAGCTTGCACGCAAACAAGGACTTTGAGATATTGAACTTCTCAGTCCTAGCTTGGTTCTGAAACATCCCACGTAGCCCCTTGATCATGGTGTGAGCATCTGTATGCTCATTCTGCTTCTGCAGATCAGGGGACATGGTCGCGAGCATCAGACAGCTGGCGTCTAGTGAGTCATTGCAGTGCTTCTCATAAGCTTTGCGATTAGCAGCATTTGCATTGTCAGGGAGATCATTGGCATATGGCTACTCAAGAACATACTCCTTTTTCTCTTGCCTGAGAACAATTCTCAGGTTGCGGTACCAATCAATAAAGTTTGTTCCATTTAACTTTTCTTTCTCAAGAATAGAACGCAAGTTGAAAACGGAATTATTACTGGTAGAGATGATCTACAACATTAAAGTAAGGCAAGATTTCAGCACTAAGTTTATGTAAATACTTTCATTAACTGATTTAACAAAAGACAACCGACTATATCTAAGTCATCTTCCCTTTAATGACATATAGTGGTTCAAGATCCATATTCACTAAAATCCTAGTGAGCTTTAGCATCATGGCTATAAAAATAGTGATACAGGTAAGCAACAAATTACTAATCATATCTCTATACGACTCTTACTTGTTGGGTGACATCCAATGCCCCGGCCCCAACCCTATGCCTTAAAGCACAAAACTGTTTTGATTGGTTTGCTGAGTAAACCAATACTATGCTTGTGAATGTCCGACATCCACCCTATACAAAAGAGATAGCTGAGGGTACTCTACTTTGGTAAACATACCACACAACGATCAAAGTTTATAGGTGCAGCTATTTGTAAATGACATAAAAAAACTCAACTTTTTCTGAGGGAAGCTATTCTATCATGATTAAAACATCCACCATATGTAAAAGCATGAAAGAATAATATGATAGGAAAATAAACATCACAGACATATAATCATATTATATTGTGAATAGTATGGCCTCTTGCATCACAATGGGCTCCATCGCCATGGCTCCAATGTGACCTCCATTGCCATCCGTCCTATCTTGTGGTGATCATCATCGCCATCATGATTGAAGCCTCCATGAAAAGATACTAAGCTACTACATCTAATAGCTAGTGAAATAATTACATGAAGATTCAAGCAACACAAGTCGACACAAAGGTCGTTATACAATAATGGTGCAACCTCAACCCGATTGTGTTAACTTGCGACACGCAGGCCGCACAAATCATCACATATATCATCACATGACATTGAGGCCATACCATTCACATCATACCCTGCAAAAATGAGTTAGGCGTACGACGTGTTCTACCAAAGTAGCGCTTAGGAAGCCGCTATAGCGAGAAAGCAACGGCGGTCCCCGCGGGTCTCAGGGCAGCGCTTTGAAAACCTCACGGAATTTACACAGATCGCATCTATGGAATCCTTATGAAAATCTCATCGGAGTGATCACATCACCACAAATCTGAGCCATTCATAATGCCTCAATTTTCACTAGGTCAATCACATTGACCGTGCAACCTTTGCACTTGAGAAGACTGAATCTACACATGACCTCGATCTGTTGGTTCAATCAGCTGACTATGCACACTGTCAGTCCCTGATGGTGATTCCAGCCGGTAGGGACATGTCGTATGCACAACAGAGAAAGAACACGAACTAATCTTTTTGGTCACAAGCCACACACTCAACTCGCTCTAGTTTTAACCCCTTATGACCAATTGATCTAATCAAACCATGCAAAAGTAATAGATCCAATCTACTACAACAACATATCACCTATATGCTAATGATCCAGACCAAAAACTACGCAAGATGGCTCTGGTATCGCTGAAGGGAAACAGATAGGCTACGCTAGCATCACTACCGCATACACCCAAGATACTTGCGAGTAGAAGATCATAGATCGTTACCACTAGACGCGTAGCGCAGCGGAAGAAGTCGCGCGTCGATGTAGAGGAAGTAGTCGATCACGTCCCACGAATCGAGCTCCTCATCCTTGATCCCAGCAGCCGATCAGCGCAACAATCGCAGCAGCGCCTCCATGGAGTCCACACGTACATGTATGGAACGCCGGGCATCGGTGAGCTAGCACCGCATGCACGACAAGGGCGGCGGCCGAGAGAGAGGAGGAGGCGGCGGCTAGGGTGGGCGCGTCTATTAGGTCCCCTTGCCCCCCTAGCCCCTCCCTCGTATATATAGGGCGTACTAATGGGCTTCTATCGCATATGCCAATTAGTAACCCTAATCCCTCTTGGATCAATATCCTCTTGGGCCTTTAAACCGTATTGTGATGATGGACTCTTGGGCATATCACCAACATGTGTGGCTATGAATAGGACTAGCATATAGGAATTTATTTTTTTTAAAAATATAATGTGAGAGCATCTCTAAGAGCCCATCTAAATATACTCTCTAAATCATCATTTTGAGAGTCATTTGAGTAAAAATTATTTTCTATATCTTTATACTTTTCAACAGTTTTTCTATATCTTGTGTGCAGTCTAGAGAATCATCTCACTCTCTATCTTTAGCTAGCAAGAAATCCGGAATAGAGGATATCTATATTTGGATATCCAATTGAAGAGGCTGTTGGGGGAGTTTTTTTTTTACCAAAATTTCTATTTCTGTAAGTCTAGAGAGTCATCTCGCTCTCTATCTTTGGCTAGCGAGAAATCCGAAATAGAGAATATCTATATTTGGATATCCAATTGAAGAGGCTGTTGGGGGAGTGTTTCTTCACCAAAATTTCTATTTCTGTAAGTTAGAAAAAATATAAAGAGTTTCTTGGAAATGCTCTTATTTCCTAAGAAAAACATGTTGGCAACACCAGCTAGAAATTCCTTATTTGACACCAAAACAAATTATAGTTCCTTTCTTGGCCTGAAAAGTTTTTCCTCTATTATAGTAACTTCAAACTTTCATTCCTTATTTGACATTTCCGGACGAAACAACATCCAAATCACCTCTATAATTTATGAAACTTTTTCTAATGATATAACAAAGGGATATCAATGTATTTTATTTAAAACTACAAATGTACCTTGATTGTTTTAAAACTAAAATAGACCAAATATGAATTTTTCTGAGATCTTCATGATAAAGTTTTTCCTCTATTATAGTAATTTCAAACTTTCATTCCTTATTTTACATTTCCGGACGAAACAACATCCAAATCACCTCTAGAATTTACGAAACTTTTTCTAATGATTAACAAAGGGATATGATTGTATTTTATTTAAAACTACAAATGTACCTTTATGGTTTTAAAACTAAAATAGACGAAATTTGAATTTTTTGGAGATGTTCATGATAAGTTCACGTGCATTTGTTGTATTGCTAGAAAAAGTTCTATTATTTTTAGAAATGATTTTGATGTCGTTTTTTGTTATTCAACTTGTGGAAGTGATGAAAATATCAAATAAACAACGAAGTTAAAAGTTACTGTCAACAATAAAGGAGGAATATTTTTTTGGAACT
Source organism: Echinochloa phyllopogon (assembly GCA_033239725.1). Taxonomy (NCBI): domain Eukaryota; kingdom Viridiplantae; phylum Streptophyta; class Magnoliopsida; order Poales; family Poaceae; genus Echinochloa; species Echinochloa phyllopogon. Next base: position 4,643,393 of record BTCW01000016.1, on the reverse strand, counting down.
AAGAAAGGAACTGAGTTTTATTTCTGTGTCAACAAATAAGGATTTACCCACATTAAACCAGGAAACCTGCGAATAAGGGTGTCATGGATCATTACTACTAGACATGCAACGTGGCGGAGAAGAATTGGAGTAACCTAGTCCAACGTATGGATGTGCATAAGTGTAGAGGTAGTAGTGGGCTGTTCATGAACCGATTGCCTTGTCCTCGTCCAAGCGGCAACCTCGTGCCGCTGTAGCTGATCAACACAGCAACAGTGCCTCTACAGAGTCCATACTATTAGGAATGGAGTGTAGTACACCTGTGTGCTAGCACTGTCCGCCTAGCTATGGTTTAGGGGTTTAGCGTGGTGACTAGGGCTTCTACCATGGTGGAATGACTCACCCTTACCTCCACCTCACATATTTATAAAGCATAATAATGGGCCTTCATATTGTAAGTCTATGAGTACTCTAATCCTTCATGTATTAATATATAAGTTGTGCCTTTAATCTGAATTATTTAGGATTTCCTCTTGGTACATCACCAACAGTTTCTACTAAGCCACGTTTGAACAAAAATCACCAGTCTCAACCAAGATTTATTTGGACTTTTTTTGGTTTACTGCATGTAGGACTGAACTGAACATGTTTATAACAGTTCCCAAAAAAATCTTTATAACATTTAAAAATGGTGCACTAATACTAAACTATTTTCCTTGATACAAAATTTTTTCATACAGGCGAATATCAATATCCACCACCACTACAAATATTGTTTGCATATTGTTGCTAAAACTGCATGGGACCCACATTTCTCCGCAATCGTGGCTCAAAATGATTCGTCAATGATTACCAAAAGCTTCTACGACACAATTGGGTTTGTTAACGACCGCTGCCCCTTCCTCGCAAAAGAGCACTCGTGGCCTCTTTATCGCACGCCCGCGTTTTGCCGTACTAGAGAGCCTCTATGGTACATGGCTGGACTGCCCATGCCTCTACCCTCTCCCATTCTCATCTGCAATCCAAAACCTAGCCCTCTCACCTTAATTTGCTTCCGCCCCTTCTATCCTCTCTGTTCCACCACCGCCGCTCCCTGCCCTCTCCTCCCTGCATCACCTCCACACTGTCACAAGTGCCGCCCTTGCTCGAGCAAGGGAAGATGCATCTCCAGCGTGGCACGAGGAGAACTTGGAGTCGTGCGAGATCCGGTAGTGCACAGATCAGTTGAACCTCACCGCCCACCTGCGTCAGCCATAGTCGGCTGTGGAGGATGAATCACAGGTCCCCTTCACCATCCTCCTTGCCTCCCCAAAGAGGTTCAAGGTGAGAAAGGTTGGGTCTTTCAGTGTGCAATTCACCATCACGTTGGATATGTTTTGGTTGACCTCAGTCACCAACAACATCGACATTATAGGGGGAGATTTGTCCCCCCTGAACTCGGATTTGGAAACAAATCTGGAGTCCATTTCTTGCCGTGATCCGGAGGCAAAGTTATGTCTATTGAACTCGGCCCCAAGCCTACAACGCCATATAAATATAGGGTCAACCCCATAGGGTTGCCCAACCACATAAACCTCACGAATCCACCCTAACCAATCGCTAAGGCACTGGAAGGCTTGGAAGCTCACCGCTACCCTGAAGGTCACCTCTATCCCAAGAAGACGCTCAAGGAGCGTCTGCGCTACGTCCCCGACTCTACCCACAACATCAACTACATCACCGCTTCCGAACCCATCATGTTTTTCCGCATCAGTTACTCTAGGTGTGATCTACTTGTTAGACTAGTGATCCTGTTTAAGTCATTTTTAAGTTAATGTAGATCGATTTGATCTAACATTTGTTATCAGTCACCTACACTAGTCTACTTAGATCCACTTTTGGTTTGGTTAGCTAAGAAATCAAGGTGATGTTTAGATCTAGTTCATGTTTTAGTTAAATTTTTATTAAGTCGGTGATATTAACATGCTAGGCTATCTGTCTTATTAAGTTTTCAAAGTGTTTTATCATATTTTAGTTTAGATCTACTAAGCTAGACCCAATCAAACTCACACACGCACGCAAATCCACAAAACCCTACCCTAAGTAAGCCCTACCTGGGCCGCTAGACATGATATCCGACAGGGTCGGGCGCGCGAGCAGATCCGGACATTAGATCCGGTCGGCACCCGCGCGCGCCATCAGATACAGCCACCGGAGGTCACGAGCATAAGGGGGCCGCGTTGGGAACCCTCGACGGCCGTGTACTCACCGCGAGGGGAGCGCGCGCCGGTGAAGGCCCCCGCGATAGCCCCACCGCTCGTTTCGCCGCTGCATCGCCATGCGCGACTTGCTCTCCCACTTGTTGACACTTCTTACGGTCCACTATCAGAATTGCTAATCCTAGTAATGGTGCAAGGAGTGTTCATTGGTATTCTTACGACACAGATATAAATCCACAAGCACACGGATACCGATGTAGCATTTCACCCGGGAGTATTCCAAGGTATCGTATTTATTTCCTCAAGGAAGCGTTGGATAAAGAGTATTGACTATTAACAAGGATGTAACTACTAATTAATGTACCGACTAATTGGGCGGGGATAAAGGATATAATAGGAGTGATATCCATTTGACACACACAAGGAGAAGTCCAGAATAAATAATATAGATATGAGAGAAGTCTAGCTAATGGGAGGACAACGAGACAGGAAAGGATTCCTATATACTTCCAATGGTCATGAGATATCTCCCGCAAAGATTATAGCTAGCATGAAGAATGACATCTATGGTTCTATTCCTATTTCTATTATCTTAGCATCGGGAAACGGAACCAACAACACGCAGAAAGGGATGAGGAGGGGTGTTGCCAATAACCGTTGGAGGCTCCTGTAGGCCGAGTCGGACGTGATGGACTACGTAGGCCGTATAGGGCTGTCACCACCTAACGGCTACCACCTCCGTGGACTCAGGGACAAACCAAGGTTACTATCTAGACTAGGCACCACACCTACGCTTGACAACAACTACTTACTCTCCTAGAAAGAGCAAGCAATCCTGTCAATACCCCTGTGACAATTCACCGCAAGTATTGAGCAGAAATGAGGAACCAATTGAACTAGGGAGAACTTCAAGAGCCTGACTACAACAGATATAACCTATACTAAACATTCCACAATTACTCACAAAATAAATGTAGAATAAATAACTCAAGGAAATGTGGAAGACAATATATTGAATACTCGGAGTCCTGCATAAAGAAAAGGAAAAAATACAAGAGCTTGGTTTTCAGTATATTTATTTCTTAGTCCTTGATAGATTATTTATTTAATTCTCTTGAGTTTTATCTTTTATCACAATTTATCCGTACTGTTTATAAGCTCTTTGTCGGCTTCAAGCTTTTAAGCGCATGGCCGATCTAGACTTGGATTTAGACTTTAAACTACGCATCAACTGATCCAAGCTGATACGACTCCAAGAGGACAGTTCGGAATCATAGCCGATTTACACGCTCTTCATTGGAGTAAAGCATATCTCCGAGGCCTATCATGTGTTGTTTGCACAGAGGTTCATCGCTCGATTTTTGCGTCAACACATTTTTGGCACGACCGGTGGGACATGATAAGAAAAGCTCACATATTTTATTCAAAAAATGATGTGCCAATATTTATTACAAGATAACTGATACATAATTATTTACCGGCTTGACGGTGACATAATGGATACATATCAGACGTCTCCTTACGGATTTCAAGAACCTCAGATGCAATGTGTTCCTCAAGTGTTATGGCCGAAGACTCCCCACACTCAATTGTCGTATCAGCCACAACAATTGGAGAACCAGCCGTGATAGTATGCACCCCAAGCATTTCAGTCGATGATTACTCATCTACAACTGCCAACTTAGATGCAACAGATGAGAAATTATCAGATACAACAAACTCCTTAGGCACCCTGGCCGATGAGTTCTTATGCATGTCAGCCGTATCAGGAACAACATATGCGAATTATCAGCAGTATGTTCCTTATCAGACTGAGCAATAGGGGGCTTCGCTTTCTCAGATGTTGATTGAGAATACACAAGTGGAAAGTTATCAGTCACAACATATGTGAGCACTGGATCAAGATCAATGGGAAAGTTTTTAGTAGGAGTTTAAACAAGGATTTGTTCAAAACATCTCTTGCAAAAGTTCCTATGAGCTGAATCAAGAATCACAATATATTCCTGAAGAAAACAAGCCAGTGGTTTTACCTCAGCAGCCATCGGCTCAAGATCAAGAGAACCGTGAACTTCAAACTAAAGATATACGACCGAAGTTAGCTCCTCAAGAATTACAGTCGACGACTTCGCTTCAACAACTAGTGGTTCAGCCTCAGCAACCAATGGCTTTATTGCAGCAGCAACCTTTGGCTTCAGACCAGCAACAAGAAGATTTGGAGGTTCAATCAATGACACCGCCAAAGTTGGAGCTGGAATATCAACAATTTATCCAGTCATCGGCTCAATTGCGGCAACCGGAAAGTAATTTGCAAAGATCGGCTTTACAGCAGGCATCGAGCGAGTCACAAATATTGATTCTACAGTCGATTGCTCACCAGCCGCATCAGCTTATGACTCCTCAATCAATGGTATGTCCTCCGAGCAATCACCATATTATTTATTGCCTGCTGTTGACACGAAAACGCGCCGACAAACTCGAGATTGATCAAACGTGCAGCACGGCCGTCACAACGGCCAACTCCTGATCTCCCCGGGGCAAACCGGTCTGACCGGTTTACAGAACCGGTCTGACCGCTTTCTGTCGGGAGGTCGTGAAGACCTAGAAACCCAAGCTCGAGAGGGACCCCGTCGGAGCTCGAGCAATCTAGGGTTGCTCTAGGGTCGGCAGGCCACCTAGAACGCCTTTGAACGCCGTAGAGATGAGCAAAGAACAGAATATGGGGTTGGAAAAGGATTAGGGTTTGAGAGACAAAAAATAGAAGATAAAGTGTTTGATTCGATTGGAATATCTCAATCGGCCGTCTAGCCTTTATATTTATAGGCCGGGGAAGTCTTACCCCTTTCGAATAGGTTACAATATGGAATTAAACTCGGAATCCTAATCCTACTCGAATTACAGAAGCAAACCGGTCTGACCGGTTTGGCAAACCGGTCAGACCGGTTTGGCCCAAGGCCCAATTTGACTGTCAACACATGCCCCCCTGCGTTTTTAGTGAACTTGAGAACTAAAAAGCAAGTAAATATGACTCAGGAGCTAAACATTTATACTAAGGGCGATATTAACAATATATCGGCCATCGATCTTCATGCATCTTGCCAAACACTTGGATAGAATTTCTTCAGATATCTTCCGTTGATAGCTTTGGACAAATGACCTCCCTTCAGCGTTTCTAGCATGTAAGAATTCCCAAAGATGACTTTGACAACTCTATAAGGCCCTTCCCAACTTGGTGACCATTTACCAAACTTGTTGCTTTTCGTTCCAATAGGCAAGATCGTCTTCCAAACAAGTTCACCAATCTGAAAATATTTTCCTCGTACTTTCTTGTTGTAGGCTTTAGCAACCCGAAGCTTATCTTTCTCAATTTCCTTCAAAGCTTTCAATCTTTTGTCGGTTACCTCATCAATATTGTCCAACATCAAATTATGGTAATCAACAGCATCAAGGTCATTTTGCTCAGCCAATCTATAAGCGTCCAGATTCACCTCAACAGGCAAAACGGCCTCTTGACCATAAACAAGCTCAAAAGGAGTAACCTTAGTAGCACCATGTCTAGATATACGATGTGCCCATAATGCCTCAGATAAAACTTCGTGCCACCGCTTAGGATTTTCTGCTATCTTTTTCTTGATCAATTTAATCAAAGTTTTATTACTTGACTCGGCTTGTCCATTAGCCTGAGCGTAATATGGAGATGAATTGAGCAACTTAATTCTATAGGATTCGGCGAATTCACGTACCTCCTTAGACATAAAAGAAGTACCTTGATCCGTTGTCAATGTTTGAGGAATACCGAATCTATGAATAATATTTTGAGTAACAAACTCAATCACCTCTCGATGCGTCATATTCTTCAAAGGAATCGCTTCAGTCCACTTAGTAAAATAATCCGTAGCAACCAATATGAAACGATGTCCTTTTGATGATGGAGGATTAATTTGTCCAATAAAATCCAATCCCCAACCTCGGAACGGCCATGGCTTAATAATAGGATGCATCAATGCAGCAGGAACAAGTTGTAAATTTCCAAACTTCTGACATTCTTCACATCCTTTGTAATACTTAAAACAATCTGCCGTCATAGTAGGCCAATAGAAACCGGCTCGTCTAAGTAACCACTTCATCTTTGGAGCCGATTGATGTGTACCACAAATACCTTCATGGACTTCAGCCATGGCAACCTTGGCCTGATCCGAGTCAAGACATTTTAACAATAAATCTTCGGCGTTCCGACGATAGAGTTCATCGCCAAGCAAAACGTATTTAAATGACATTCGCCGAATATTTTTAACTGCACCACGACCAGGATCTTTCAAATAAGTAATAATAGGCACTCTCCAATCCTGATCTTCAACTTTGGATTGATTAGCATCATCCAAAAGATTTTTGCTTCTGTCAGGGGACAAAGCGGTCAGACCGCTTTCGGAACCGGTCAGACCGGTTCTGTCATTCAAACCGGTCTGACCGGTTTCTGAAACCGATGTGACCGGTTCGTCCAGAACCAGAATCTCGGCCTTTGTTTGCATCGGTTTTTGGAGATAGAAATATTTCTTTGCAACCATATAACCAGATGCTTTCTAAGCCAGAGTATTTGCCTTACCATTCTCTTCTCTTGGAATATGTTTGATAGTAAATTCATCAAAAGAAGCAATGATATCAAGACATCTATCAAGATATGCATTTAATGAACCGTTATAACATTGGCATACCTTTGATACTTGATGTACCACCAGGAGCGAATCACCAAAACCTCAACATGCTTTACTCCCATGTCTTGCAAAAATTCCAAGCCAAATAGAAGAGCTTCATATTCAACTTGATTATTGGTTCGCTTTTCTTCCAATCGGTTTGAAAACTCAAAAACGGCACCACTTGGAGAGATCAAAACAGCACCAATTCCTTGTCCATCATTGCAAACCGATCCATCAAAGTATAATCTCCATGGTGTACAAGCAACATAGCCGACGTCGAACTCACAAGTGTCATTTATCCGATGTTCAACAATAAAATCAGCTACAATTTGGCTCTTCATTGATTTTAAAGGTTCACAAGCCAAATCATACTCAACTAAAGCATAAGCCCACTTACCGATTCTTCCGCTAGAAATTGGCTTTTGCAACATATGTTTAATTACATCGGTTTGACACAACACGATGCAAGTGCTAGATAGTAAATAATGCCTCAATTGAGTACAAGCATGGTACAAGGATAAACACAACTTCTCAATGAAAGTATACCTTGTTTCTGCATCAATGAGTCGTCGGCTTACATAAGCGATCACATACTCCTTGTTGTCGATTTCTTGAGTCAAAACAGCTCCAATAGTCCTATCTTCAGCCGCCACATAAAGTCTGAATGGAACTCCCCACTTAGGCGCCCTAAGCACCGGTGGTGAAGACAAGTACTCTTTGATTTTCTCAAAAGCTTCTTGCTGTTTTGCCCCCCAAGCAAAATCGGCTTCATTCTTTAGCCGAAGTAAAGGAGTAAAAGCATCAACCTTTCCAGACAAGTTAATTATAAATCTTCTCAAGAAGTTCACCTTGCCTAGAAACTTTTGTAAATCCTTCTTGCAAGTAGGAGGTTCGACTTTCTTCATAGCTTCAATTCTCTTGGGATCAACTTCTATGCCGTTCTCATGAATAACAAACCCAAGAAACTTTCCAGCCGAAACATCAAAAGCACATTTGAGTGGATTCATCTTCAAGCCATACCGTCGCATCCTCTCAAGAGCAAGTTTTAAATCGGCTAAATGAGAATTCAAACCATCCGATTTAACTACAATATCATCAATATATACTTCCACAATAACACCAAGTAAATCATGAAAGATTAAATTCATAGCTCTTTGATAAGTTGCACCGGCATTCTTTAATCCAAAAGTCATAACCACCCACTCAAACAAACCAATAAATCCTGGACATTGAAAGGTCGTTTTGTGCATATCCTCTTCGGCCATGAAGATTTGATTATATCCAGCATTACCATCAAGGAAACTAACAACACGATGCCCAGAAGCTGCATTGATTAAGACATCGGCTATAGGCATAGGATATGAATCTTTTGGAGTGGCTTTATTAAGATCTCTAAAATCAATGCAAACTCTAAGTTTTCCCGAATCTTTCTTTTCAACGGGAACAATATTAGAAATCCACTCCGCATACCGACAAGTCCGAATAAAACCAGCATCTAATAAACGATTAATCTCTTCTTTTATTCGGTCATAAATAGCGGGATTAAAACGTCTAGCCGATTGTTTAAAAGGTCTAAAATCGGCCTTTATTGGTAAACGATGCTCAACTAAATCACGACTTAAACCAGGCATCTCACGGTACTCCCAAGCAAAACAATCGACATACTCTTTCAACAAATTTATTAATTCGGCTTTAAACTCAGCCGATAAATTTTTGTTTACAAAAGTAGGCCTAGGAATAGTACCATCACCAATATCTAGTTTTTCTAAAGGATCAGCTGATGTAAAACCTTGACCCAGCTTATCCATATCACCAAGATCTTCAATGGCTTCGAACGTACCGGCCGAATGTTCTCGATAATGATCAATTCGGTCTTGAAGCCACTGTCCAGACGAAAACCGGTCTGACCGGTTCCCAGAAGCGGTCTGACCGGTTTGGCTCGATCGGCGCTGTTCAGATCCAAACCGGTCTGACCGGTTTCCAGAAGCGGTCTGACCGGTTTGTCTCTGTTGATTTTGTTGCTCCATTAATTACAGCAAGTAATTCAACCGATTTTCCATCGGCTTTAATGTAGCAGGAACAAAACCATCCTTAGTGCAACTGATCAGCTCATAGTCGGTCAAATCCATGCCCGACAAACATTGGACCTTCTCATTTGCACTAAGAGAGTCGGAATCGGCCGTTGCAACAAAGGAAGAATTGTCACCATGGACAATCTCAACTTCGTCGCCGATCCACTGAATGAGATATTGATGCAAGGAAGATGGAATACATTTATTTGCATGAATCCAATCTCGACCAAGGATTAAACTGAAGTTACCTTGCACCTCGGAGACGAAGAAAGCCGTAGCAATAGTCTTGCTCCCGACGGTCAACTCCATAGAAGCCACCCCCTTGGCACCAATGGGATCACCTCCACCAACTCCACTGACCGTCATGTTCGTCTTGATCAGTTCTTCGTCTTTCCCGCCAATCTTCTTGTAGAGAGAGTATGGCATGAGATTCGCAATGGCTCCACCATCAACCAACATACGAGAAATTGGCTTCCCGTTGATGTGCCCTCTCATATACAAAGCCTTGAGATGATTTTCTGATTCACTAGGCTTCTGAAACACAGCATCTCGCGGCCCAAATTGAAGATGAGAAATTTCCTCCTCCGGCACCACACAATAATCAGAAGATAAATAGACAACATTAATTTCCATGTTGTCACGCTCTGGAGAAGGCTCAAAATCAACTAACTCTTCATCTTCAACCACTGGAGGAATCGGTGAAATAGTTTCGATGGTTGAAGAAGCACCAGCCCCCGCTTTTGTCATCAAACCGGTCTGACCGGTTTCAGAAACCGGTCTGACCGCTTCCGCAGCGGTCGGCTGACCCAAACCGGTCTGACCGGATTCAGAAACCGGTCTGACCGGTTGTGCTGCTGATTGCACAACGGGTTTAGCTTGCCAAATCTTGGTCTGAGGTATCATAGGCCTGTAGTTGTTGAAGTAGTCATCCCTCATCTTCTCAGCTTCCTGTTCCCTTTTTTCTTTGTTTCTCAAGCGCTGTAGTTTCCGCTTCTGTGTATGAGTCAACCCAGAAGGACACCACCTTGGTTGAAAAACTTTCTTCACGCCCTTGCTACTGCTAGCCTCTTGATCACTAACCATGATCGGCTTCTTGATTGGAACAGGAGCCGAATCTCCAATGACTATCGGCTTTTTACCCAAGTCTTGCATAGCCATTGGAATATCACCAATTTTTATGAATTCATTGGCTTGGGCTTGCATATCCTCCTTCTTCTCCTTGATACGGTATTCTTTCTTAGGAGGAACATGAATTCTTTGCTCAGACCGAAACCGGTCTGACCGGTTCATAAAACCGGTCTGACCGCTTTGATGAGCAGTCGAAAAACCTGATTGGTATGAGCCCAATCGGTCATGTACAGAACCACCACGGCGCTTGTAACTTGTAGGATCAATCCAATGTTGTGGTGACCTCTGTCTCTTTTTTGTTGGCCGATCAACTTGAACGGCCTTTGTGTATTTGTTCATGAGCTGAGAGAATGTAGGTCCTTGCTTCAGAACCCTCCCTTGAATCTTTGGCTCATTGAATTTCCAAGTACCCACTTCCGGGCGCTTAGGCTTGAAAGTTCTTGGACGGTCTGGAGACAAACCGGTCTGACCGGTTTGGGAAACCGGTCTGACCGGTTTCGCCTGGCTTGCGGACCGATTCTCTTCCAAAGAACTTCCTTGCCCCCCGGGCCTTGATGTGTTAATAGTAATCTTCAGAGACTCTTTTCCATCAAGAGTCCTCCCAATCATCACTGTTCTGACCGGAACTTTGTCATCAACTTTTTCCGGTCTTGGATCTCCAATCACCACATTCTTACCCTTAGCTCCATCGGCTTGTTCTGGCCGAATCAGCATCTTGGTGTTCACATCCAAGGTATGAACAGGGAAAGGAGTCTTGTCAACTTGCATTTCGGCGAGCACCAATCGACCTTCATTAAGGGCCGATTGTACCTGTCGTCGAAAAACATTGCAATCGTTGGTTGCATGAGAAAAAGAATTATGCCACTTGCAATATGCACGATTTTTCAACTGATCGTCTGGTGGAATTGCATGAGAAAGTTTAATAAAACCATTCTTAAGCAACTCATCAAAAACACGATCACATTTGGCTATATCAAAAGTAAATTTTTCTTCTTGCCGATTTTTCTGAATCGGCTTTAATGAAGGACAAGAACTAGGTTTACTTTTTGATGACCAAACAAATTCAGCGGCATAAATTTCTTTATCATCGTCCGAACTATCAGAATCATTATCAACAATATGCACGTTCGAACGATGGGGTTTAGCAGATTCTTTCGAATTTTTAAATTTAAGCTCTAGACTCATAGCCTTCATTTGCAAGTGATTAATAGTAAGGAAATCAGAACCTTCTAATTTTTCCTTGTAATTAGACCGTAAGCCCGCAAAAGCTAAATCTGCTAAATCCTTTTCAGAAACAGTGATATTAAAGCATCGGTTCTTAATTTCCTTAAATCTTTTAAAATATTCAAGAACCGATTCCTCACGGCTTTGTTTAACCGATGTTAAATCAGATAATTTTGCCTCGTTTTCTCCGCTAAAGAAGTGATCATGAAATTTTCGCTCCAATTGAGTCCAATTATGAATAGAATTTGGAGCAAGCGAAGAAAACCATGAAAAGGCAGTTCCAGTTAAAGATAATGAGAATAACCGTATACGTAATGCCTCATAAAATGATGCTTCTCCTAATTGCAAAATATATTGACTAATGTGTTCCCAAGGAGTTCTATTATCTTCACCACTGAATTTAATAAAATCAGGAACACGCCAACCATTAGGATAAGGAACCAAATCAAACTCGGGCGGATACGGTTTCTGATATAAGCGTGCACTACCCAATTCAAGCCCGAGTTTTGCTCTAAGTGTATTAGCTATGTCTTCTTTAAACTTAGCTAACTCGGCTTGATATTTCTCATCACCTCTGTTATGTGGAATGCGGGGAACACCATACATCGTATTCTGAGAAGTACTTGGAATCGGCGCGTGAAACGTGCCAGATCCGTGGGGTATACTTCCCGTGGTGCGTGGAATAGCGTAAACAGGACCAGAAGTAGATGTATTAGACAAAATCATCGCACCAGATGTGCCTGCACCCAAAGAACCGGTTTGACCACTAGAGAGGGCCAAACCGGTCTGACCGGTTGTACAAACCGGTCTGACCGGTTCGTGGACCGAACCAGGGTGAGGTATTTGTCCCGCATAAAAATTCACCGGCATACCCAAATTAGAATCTAAAACATGTTCTGGCACGCCTGATGAGCTAGGTAATTCATTAGATTATAAATTAATTTTATTTTTATCAGAATTACCAGTCATACTAGCAATTAATTCACTAGTAGCAGTTTGTGCAGCAAGTAATCTATCATCCATCATGCGAGTGATTTGCTGCATTAAATCAGAGGATTCGCCCGTTACCTTTGGAATCTCTTCGACGTGATCATCTGCCAACTTGAAAGCCGGCATGACGAATTCCTCTACTCTCTTGACAAGACCACCGCGATCTTTCTTGAAGCCCTTCAAGAATTGCGCCTTGAAGTGCTCCTCAGCAATCAAATATCGCTTTCGCTCCTCGTCCGTGAGCTCTTCCATCGTCGCGGTGATGATGTTGTCTTTGTCAAGGTCGCACTTTGATCCAGACATATCCGGAGTAGATTGAATCGGTTTTGGCACCAGATTAATCTTCCCCAGCGGAGTCGCCAAAAAGTATGTTGACACGAAAACGCGCCAACAAACTCGAGATTGATCAAACGTGCAGCACGGCCGTCACAACGGCCAACTCCTGATCTCCCCGGGGCAAACCGGTCTGACCGGTTTACAGAACCGGTCTGACCGCTTTCTGTCGGGAGGTCGTGAAGACCTAGAAACCCAAGCTCGGGAGGGACCCCGTCGGAGCTCGAGCAATCTAGGGTTGCTCTAGGGTCGGCAGGCCACCTAGAACGCCTTTGAACGCCGTAGAGACGAGCAAAGAACAGAATATGGGGTTGGAAAAGGATTAGGGTTTGAGAGACAAAAAATAGAAGATAAAGTGTTTGATTCGATTGGAATACCTCAATCGGCCGTCTAGCCTTTATATTTATAGGCCGGGGAAGTCTTACCCCTTTCGAATAGGTTACAATATGGAATTAAACTCGGAATCCTAATCCTACTCGAATTACAGAAGCAAACCGGTCTGGCCGGTTTGGCAAACCGGTCAGACCGGTTTGGCCCAAGGCCCAATTTGACTGTCAACACCTGCTACCTAGAAATATTGCCCAAGAAGGTCGGTTGCTTGGAGTGTATTTTTCGTGGGAGCCAGGTGGAGAAGCGGAGCAGGAGATGGTCTCTTGGATTACTCATGGCTCACTACTTAGAAGTATTACTCGGAAGCATTCTCTGCTTGGAGTTTATTTTCCATGGGAGCCCAGTGGAGAAACTGATATCAAAGATGCCCTGGAAATTCACTTGTTCCAATTGTTGTTGTCCGGTTCTGCCTTTGCTTGGTCTGCTTCAATGCCAACAAGTTTAGTTGTGCGATGGGCTTATCTGAAAAGTCAACTCCATGAGTGCTTGTTTGGTGAGACACAAGGTAGAAGGCTTATATTTTATATTCAGGTGAACAAGTATATCCGACTGATATTCCAGGCGCATTAGCCAAAGAAATATCCATTAGTCTTGTTGGAGTTAATTCAAGTCAAATACAATACTCCAACGAGTATAGCTGTGTTGGATACTAGACCCGGCAATCCACTAGGGAGCACCCGTGTGGTAGATTTGTAGGAGGAGATTCGCCGAGTTGAGTAGCTTGATGGTGACATAGGAAACACGATTTAGACAGGTTCGGGCTACCCGGAGGTACAATACCCTACGTCTTGTGTCGGTGGTGGTTTCTATTGCTGGAACTCGATCAAGCTTCAGGAAGCAAAGGCGAGCGTATGGTTACAACGAATGGGGGTCTCCCTCACGGGGTTGCCCTAGACCGCATTATATAGGGTGACGGCTAGGTTTTACAAGTGGGTTTGAATCTAAACCTTCTAGATTACAACACAGAATCTTATCCGACTAGGTTTCCGCTAATACCCCGAGATATCCGGAGTGCGGCCTGCCGTGCATTCACCAAACTTGTCCATCAAGTTATTTAGTAGGAAGAGTATAGTTGACTTGATTCTTCATATTGGTTAAAATATTTTGGTCAAAGAGTTTGAAGAAAATCATCGGTTGAGAAAAAGCAGTATCAAAAACTTCAAGGTGTTAAGTTCCCGAAGCTGTCATGCAGATTGAAGCATGAGATTTACAAAGTTTAAAAGCATGAATCCTTCGTACTCCGAAACTGGGGGAGGGCTTGTGTTAGACACCGGATTTTGTCAGTAAATCCGAGGTAACGTGAATTACGGAGTAATCGGCTATTGGTCTGTATCAGCAGTCATGATCTGCAGCATAGTTGGTGAAGGCACGTGGAAAGAGAAAGAAAGAAACGTGATTAGCACCATGGCTGGATTATTTTATTAATGATAATAGAGAAATGCAAATGGAGTATGCGCTTGCATATGCATGTCTTGATCGGATTGAATAAACCAGCCGATGAAGCTAATAATTAAGGGCAACATGTGTTGGAGTAGCTTCGTGATTGGCCGGCAAGAGAATAGGTCAGTACGTGAATGCGTATGGGAATGATTAGAATGAAGAAAGCAAACTTGCCACATGAGGAGTATGGGATAATTACACATGTTAACTGATATTTGCACGGATGGATCGGCCAGAACCTTCATTAGTAAGGATTCTATACAGGGAAAAATAGAGTCCATGTACCCTAATATTTCCTTTTCATTAGATATTTAGTATTAGGCAAGTCTTGTCTGACTCAACCAGCAGTCATTAGTTCAGGGTATAAATATGTACCCCCGTCCATTGTAAAAGATTTTATCTCTCAATCAATCAAACACAATTACTTTCTCAAGTACCTTTACTTTTCCGTACCGGCGACTTCGTCTTAGTTGCAGTAGATTTTCTGATTCTCTCGACAAATCCTTTGATCCAAGCAGGGTTGCATCGCTTTACCTCCAGCTTGTTGGTAAGTTCTTTTGTCAATTTTTACATGGTGCTCTCTAGGCTTTAACTACGGGACGTATTGCTGTGGTTTCGTCTAGATATCCTAAGAGTTATCGTACTTTCTAGATTATAGGTTTTAGCGTATTGCTTTATCTTGATCTAGTTGTTACACCAATTAAAATTAATCGAATGTGCATAGATCTGATTAAGATTGTCGCTTTAGGCTTTCTTGATCTATTTTTATTTCCCGTTCACCAGTTATTGATAATTGCTAGTCATTGATAGATTATTTATTTACTTTTGTTGAGTTTTAGTGTTTATCACAATTTATCCAGTCCGTTTACAAGTTCTTTGTCTGCTTCAAGCTTTTAAGCGTACAGCCGATCTAGACTTAGATTTAGACTTTAAACTACGCATCGGCTGATCCAAGCTGATACGACTACAAGAGGACAGTTCAGAATCATAGCCGATCTGCGGATTTTACGTTTGCAATTTCTTTTCAATTACAGGTCAAATTGACTGGCACGCCATGCACACCACATGCTCGCCGATTTACAGGCTCTTCATTTGAGTAAAGCACATCTCCGAGGCCTATCATGTGTTGTTTACGCACAGGTTCACCGCTCGATTTTTGCGTCAATAATGGTGTCTCTGAAATAACAACATGGAATTATTATATTAGAAAAATAATTTCAAATATTATTTTATTGTTTTTCTTACTGCTAAGTCGTCCTAAAATATCAATATGAAATCCCCTTTATCTCAGAACGCGTCTGACACCGGTGTCAGAGAGCAGGACATGTGGGATATATTGGCCATGTTTCTTTGTGTATGTAATTTTTCTTTGGGAAATCTCGCATGCAAGAAGTATAAAAGAAAATCTATTTGTAAAGCTTTTTAAGGATGAGTGTAACTTTACGCGACGAATCTAATGAGCATAATTAACCCATGATTTACTACAATAATGCTGCAGTAACCATCCTCTAATCATACGGTCAAAGACCTCATTAGATAAGTCTTACGAATTATCCTGGAGGTTTTGTACGTACTTTTGTAAACTGACTTGATTTAATACCTTTAATTAGTGGTCAAACATGTCCGTAAAAAATTTACCCCCAAAGAAACAAGCCATTGCTGTGATCTCGACGCGATAAATGCCGTGTAGCCGTAGCCCTGTTGTTTTGGCTTATCAGCCACCAGTCAACAGTACTATTCTCTCAGAACAAATCAACCATCAACCACCAGCCAGCAATACCTTTCTCTCAATCAGCACCCACCACCGGCCACCAACCAAACGAACGGGGCCAAAGTACTCCGTAGCGAGACAATGCGACGGTTGGTGGGGCCGGGGCGAGCTGGATGGCGTTGCATTTCAGACTATTTTTTGTGCGGGCAGCGTGTGTTGCATTTCAGACTGGCCTAGTAAAACTTGTCTGATACGGTTCCGAACCTTCTGTCAACAGAAAGTGACTTTAAAAATCACAGCGCTGCAACGAGGTCAGCTGCATGTTTCCTCTTTTGAGGGGAGGTAAGCTGTTCTTTTTTATGCTTGCAAGTGTAGCAGATAGGTGTCTAATTCTGTTATTGAAATTACTTTTGCAAATCCACTTATTCAATTCACAGTTGTCTTTCCCATCCATTTTTTCTTCCGTAGAAAATTTATACTTCATGTACTCTTGAAAGCTTATTTCGTGTTTAGAGCACAAGGACGTGTTACTACTATAAAAAGATTTAATGCAAGAAATTTTGTAATGATTTCTTGAAAAGTTTTACTGAAAGCTTAGTGCGGAAGTTATCGATAGATTTCTTATGGTTTTATATGATGAAGTTTCTAATAAACTAAGGATGCAAAGAGAAAAAAATTCCAAATGAGGATAAGGTGCATGATTTGATTTTTTTGTTGTTGTTTCTTGTGTTCAAAGTTCCCCAAGTGAGCTAATGAGTTTCTCCTTGCATTTTGTAATATTGTTGCTAAAATTAGTGCATACCTTTGATGTCATGTTGTTATAAAAATCAATGGGCAAACTTCTATGTTGAAGATTTTTAAGAAATATGTTGACTAGGAATATTATGGTGCAGTCATATTTTCTCTAAATAGTTTCATGTAAGTTTTTTCTTAAAACATGTCATGAAATTTTGGCTTCTAAAAACATTTATTGAAAAGTGGTATTTATGAATGTTTTATCAAAAAATATGAAAATTTTAGTGGATAATTTTTTTAAAAAGAGTCAATGGATATTTTTTAGAATTTATTTTCAAATAACAGAAAGTTTCAAAAGTTGTCATGAAATAAGGCTGTGACCTAGGGTTTTTTCTGCTGACACATGTCCGTGTGGGCGTTAGCACTCTAGCCTTTTTCTTTGTCATTTATTAATTGTTGGAGTGAACATTAGTGAGTATTGCGGGTTGTCACATGTTGTATTAATTGTTGGAGTGAACATTAGTGAGTATTAATTGTTGGAGTGAACATTAGTGAGTATTGCTGGTCACAAATAGTTTTTTTTTGTCACGTGGTTTTGGTGTCAACATTACCAGACTTTTTTTACGCTTGCTATTGGAGTGGGCCTTGGAGTTATTTTTATTGCTTGCTTTTGGAGGAGATGTTAGTAGGCGAAGTTGTCAATTGTTGTCGGAGAAAGCCATATTGTGGCTTATTTACCACTTGCTGTCAGAGCATAATAGAGTAGGGTGAGTTTTTTTAGTTGTTGCCGAAGTAGCTATGAAGGGTTTTTGTTGGTTGTTGTCGGAGTGGACATTAAAGCGTGTGCGAAGAGAGGCAGAATGGTGTTTGTCATGCACTATCAGATCGGCAGCCATGCGGTTTTTGTTGCTTGTTATCTGAATGGACGTTAGTATGCATGGCATGCAGTTTTTTTTATCATTACAGTCGACAAACCATTCGTGTTATCACACATGTGGGTTTGTTTTATATTTTTTTATTGAATCGAAGATTAGTGCATGTTGGGATATTGTTACAAGTGATAAAGGGCATTTTTGTCGCATGATACTGTGGTGAACATTAGTGGGGTTTTTTTGTCATTTTCTATTGTAACATATGTTAGCAGGCGAAGGTTATTTTGTATGCTGCTGCTGGATCAAGGCGTGGGGGGAGGTGGGGGGTTGTTATTATTGCTTTTTGTCGGAGCAGACGCTTTTCATCTGATGGTTCTTTTTGGTCCGTTGGTGCCAGAGCGAGTACGAGAACTTTTTTGTCGCTTGTTGCCGGACTGGATGTTACCGAGTGTGAGCAGAAAGGCTGCAGTTTGTTTGTCGCTAACTATCGGAGTGGTTGCAATGCATTTTTTGTCGGTTGCTATCTGAGTGGATGTTAGCATGCATGCAGTGAAGAGAATGCTCATCGTACCATTTAGGTCTCCTCGTCCTACGTGACTTCTGTCGCGGCCGTTTTGGTGAGAATTGGTGTTGAGGGTAACTTTGGGCGTGAGAATTGGTGTTGAACAAGATTGGTAATGACGTGGCTAGCAAGAATAGTGGTATGTCAAGCGGATCAGGTCCGTGTATCTTGGAGTATTAGTTGAAATCTAGTCAGATATGTTTCATTATTGCAATACAATAGGATTAGATTGAAACCGACTTGTACATAGGCTGTCAACCTATATAAGGCGGGCTAGGTCATCCCTCCAGAGGACAATTCTTTTCCCCAGTGGTATCCACAAAGTTCACCATAGCTTCTTCAAGCTCTACCGAACATAAGCAATACAAGCAACACCGAACACAAGATGTGGGGTACTATACATTCGGGTAGCCCAAAGCTCTCTAAGTATTGCGTCTCATGTTACCATCAAGCTTACTAACTCGGCGATCCCCTTCACAAATCTAACAATTGGGAAATCCTTTGTGGAATGCCCCGTCCTAAGGTCCGACACTTTTGAAGTCATATTGTTATCAAATATAATGCGCAAACTTTTGAGATATGATGTAGCTTTTAAGAAATATGTTGACCGGGAATATTATGGTGGAAGATTTTCTCTAAACAATTTCATGTAAGGTTTTTTTCCTAAAACATGTCATAAAATTTTGCTTCCAAAAAAGAAAAGTGGTCTTTATGAATGGTGTATAAAAATATAAAAATTTCAGTGGATAATTTTTTAAAAAGAGTTCTTTTTATTTTTTTAAAAAGAGTTCTTTTTATTTTTTAATTTCTTTTCAAAGAGTTTCGAAAAGGGAAAGTTATGGTGCACAAATGTTGTCATGAAATAAGGCTAGGATGTAGGGCTTTTTATGGAGGCACATGTCGGTGTGGGCGTTAGCACTCTAGCCTATTTTTTTGTCATTTATTAATTGTTGGAGTGAACATTAGTGAGTATGGGGGGTTGTCACATGTTGTTGGAGCTTGTCACAAAGATTTTTCTTTTTTGTATGCATGGTTTTGGTGTCAGCATTACCAGAATTTAGGGTTTTTTGACGCTTGCTATCGGAGTGGGCCTTGGAGTTATTTTTATAGCTTGCTTTTGGAGCAGATGTTAGTAGGCGAAGGATCTTTTTCTTTTTATCAATTGTTGTCGGAAAAAGCCGTATTGTGGGTTATTTATCACTTGCTGTCAGAGTAGACTAGAGTAGGGTGAGTTTTCTTTTTTCAGTTGTTGCCAAAGTAGGTATCGACGGTTTTGTTGGTTGTTGTCGGAGTGGACGTTAAAGCGTGTGCGGAGAGAGGCAGCAGGGTGTTTGTTGCTCACTATCGGGGCGGCAACCAGGCTGGTTTTGCTGCTTATTATCTAAATGGACGTTAGCATACATGGTCTGCTGTTTTTTTATCATTAGCTGTCGAACCCTTGGTGTTATCATACATGTGGGTATTTTTGTCTTTTGCTGTCGAAGCGAAGATTGGTGTGTATTGAGATTGTTATATGTTTCTTGAATGGACCATAAATGCCATTTTTGTCGCTTGGTACTGAGGTCAACATTAGCGGAGTTTTGGAGGGTTTTATTTGGTTATTTTCTATTGGAACAGATGTTAGTAGGCGAAGGTTACTATCCGACCAAGGCGTGGGTGGAGGTGAGGGTGGTTATTTATTGCTTGTTTTCGCAGCGGGCGTTAGCCGGCTGATGGCTGTTTGTTTTGGTCTGTTGGTGCCAGAGCGAGTATACGGGGAGTTTTTTGTCGCTCGTTGTCGCAGTGGACGTTACCGAGAGTGAGTTGAAAGGGGGCGGGGCGTTTGTCGGTCACAAGTGGTTTTTGTCGCTTGCTATCGGAATGGACGTTAGCATGCATGCACGTACTGATCGAGAATGCTCGACGTACCATTTAGGTCTCCTTGTCCTACTGACTTCTGCCTTGGGCGTTTTGGTGAGAACTGGTGGTGAGGGTAACTTCTGGCGTGCGTGCACAGATTAACAGCCCCGGATCGAGCAGGGTGCCTGCAGGGTAAGATGGTCTCCCAAGCCTCTCTATACTTGCCACGCCGTGAAGCCTGCATTTGGTACACTACTAGATAGCTACAACTGCATTTGGTATAGCTAGGCAAGGAGCACCGTACCGATAGAGCTAGCGGTGTAAAGCAGATGATCGAATCCTGCCCCGCGGAGAGAAGAGACGATGTACAAGCACGCCACGCATTGTCCATTATATTGTCCAAGCGATGAATGCGCAGGCCGTCGCGCGGGCATCCGGCCGAGGTGTGCCGGCCAGTTTGCGCACGCGTCCCGCCGCACCTCCCCGGCCACGCGTCGCGCGCAGTCCACGTAGCGTCGCGACACCTGGGGGTCCCACCGCGCTGCTCTTCCGTCCACGCCACCGACCTCACCCACGCCGAGGAGCACCTGCGCAGGAGAGAGCGACCGTGTCGACCTCCTCCTCTCCCCACTTGGCCGGCCTCTTCTTCTTCCCTTTCATTCGATCCCCTCCACACCATCACCTCTTATCCCGTGCCCTAGGCCCTAGCTGGTAGTATCATATCAATCATATCTTTTTCGCTGCGCTCCATGGCTGATTCTTCATCTGCTGCTGCTCTGCCCTCAGCCCAGAAGAGGGCAGCGGTGTTGTTGATGGCTAGCACGGGCGGCGTCGTCAACGTGCCCGGCGCCGGGAACAACCCAGCCCCAGCAGCCCCGGAATGCCAGAGCCAGACAAGCATCAGGCGCCGGCCGCGCCGCGGACTTGAGCCCCCGCTTGTGGTCGCCGTGGGATCCAACGCCGCCGCCGCCGCCGCAGCCGACGGCGGCCCGAGCTGGGAGAGGCAAGTCCGCCGCCGGCGCCCTGCCGAGGCCATCTCACCGGCTTCATCGTCGTCGTCATCGTCGACTCCACCCGGGGCCTCGGTGGGCAAGAACCAGGGGGGTGAGGAGCGGCATCAGCAACTGACGCCGCCGCTGCCGCTGCAGCTCCGGCCGGTGGAGCTGCAGCTTCTCTCCACGGCCGCCGGGCAGGCGTGGCCGGTGGCGTTCGGGTCCGTGTCGCTGGCGGGGCGGATGACAAAGATGGAGGACACCGTCTCGCTCCGCCCGGGATTCCACACATGGGTGGACGGGTCGCCGATGCACTTCTTCGGCGTCTTCGACGGCCACGGCGGCTTCCATGTACGTGTCCATACATATCATTAGTCGGCGATCGATCCACACAGTAGTGAATCGGATTCAACATATTTCATGGACTTGTTGATTGGTTCTATTACTCGATCTCCGAGTTAAATCCGACGAATCAAGATCTACATATACCTTTAGTTACCACTCGATCGATCGCTAGCTAGTAAGGCAGGTAAACACTTTTACATGACTATTAGTTAACCAATCCAGATGACATTATTGTTTTACCTATTCGATCTGCGTCATCATATGATCGAGCAGTAAGCAACATTATTCACCTGTTTACTAGCTATACAAGTATATATAAACTATTTGTACTGCTACTGTAATTCGTCCAATTTGAATTTTACTGCAACAAGAAAAGCAACTTGCTAGCAGTCATGAATGAATATAATATGTGCCAAATTAAACCTGCAACGCACCAAATTTTGCTAGTCATCATTGGCTTAGTGCTGCTGCGCGCCGAGTACCACATTTCCACCTGGCCACATTAATTCTAGGATATCCCAAATCCGGCAAGGATGCGTTTTTGTCGTTTGCATTTGAGTATTCAATTCCCTGTTTACTCCCATACTACATACTCGATCTGACTTACACACTCTGACTTGGTCGAAAAATGCATGGATACAGGTGTCCGCTCTGTGCCAGGACCGGATGCACGAGTTCCTGGCCGAGGAGCTCCTGGGCGCGGGAGCGTCCTTCCTGGTGCGCCGGGAGCACGCCAAGGCCGGCGTCGGGACAAGCACCGCCCCCTGGGTGGAGCAGGCGGAGGAGGAGCTCGCGTGGCGCGGCGCGCTGGAGCGGGCGTTCCGCCGCGTCGACGCGATGGCGGCGGAGGCGTGCGGGTGCGGCCGCATCGTGCGCCAGCGGTGCACCTGCCCGCTGGCGATCTTCAGCGGCTTCATGGGCTCCACCGCCGTGGTGGCGCTGCTGGTCCGCGGCCACATCATCGTGGCCAACTGCGGCGACTCCCGCGCCGTGCTCTGCCGAGGGCCCGACGGCACACGTCCCATCCCGCTCTCGGACGATCACAAGGTATTTGCATGATGGCTGCGTACAGTATGTAGGACATGTATATATACACGTGTCTATTGCATATGTGTGATCCCTTCTAATTACATCACCGTCTACTAGTAATCATGTGGTTCATTGCTAAGTTGACTATATATTTGTTGCATTTGTGACTGCTAGCTGCTGCTTAACTGTCTTTAATTTCATCATCTGCTTGTTTGTTTGTTGGGAATTCCAAACTCTATGCAGCCAAATCGACCAGACGAACTGGCGAGGATCGAGGCGTTGGGCGGGCGGGTGGTGTGCAATGACGTTCCGCGTGTCCGTGGGATCCTTGCTATGTCCAGCGCACTAGGTATGCATTCGTGTCTACACGTACTTTAACATTTACCAAGCACAAAACAAAGACAAACACACACACACACACACACAAGACTGCAGTGTTTACTTTCCTTATCATAATTCCTGATCGATTTGATTTGTCAAATGGTTTGCTGTTATGCAGGAGATGGTGTGCTTAGGCCTGAAGTGATCGCTGAGCCGGAGATCACTATTACCGAGTGGACTGTGGACGACCAGTGCATCATCCTCGCTAGCGACGGGATGTGTGGGACGTCATGTCTAACAAGACCGCCTGCTACGTTGCCCGCTACTGCCTGGAAGATAGCAGTCCGCCGCCTCCAGTCGACCCTGCCGGCGCCGTAGGCCATGAGGCAGAGCTGCGCTGCTCCCGTGCTGCCAGGGTCCTGGCCAGGCTTGCGTTCATCAGGGACACCAGAGACAACATTAGCATCATCGTTATTGACCTCAGGCAGAGGGACTACTGATAGCTAGGCTGCTTGTGGTTAGCCGTCGATCAAAGGAGTGAAAGTGAACTGATACTATTATGAGGAGATGGTCATCTAGTAGACTTACATTTTTATGTGTATTTTAATATTGGAGACTCCAGTCGTATTTTCGTTATATATTTGGAGAAAATAAAGTGGATGAATGATTGCCATCAATAAAGAGAGAAAAAAAGTGGAAAAACTAAACAAGGAAAGGAGAGACAAATTTTAAATAACATTATGAAATTTAGTGGGTAACAAGCTATTAGAATGGCACAACCTAGTGGTACGAGTGGCGCAGATATTGACCACCAGTATGGGAGGCATGTTTTTGTCTGGTGTTTACACAAAAATGGACCCTTTATTGTTCACTCCATGTATAAGCATCTCATCAATAGTGGAGTTAAAGTTACATGAGAAATTTAGTAAACAAAATTACCACTAAATGTCAAGATCTTTTTATGGTATTTAAAAAACTGTGTTTTCTTAACAAAAGATAACCTCTTGCTAGGAGAAATTGGAATGGGAACAAAAACTACAGCTTTTGTAGCTGTGTAGAAACCATTAACCAACTCTGCTTTGATCGCTATATTGCCAAATTTCTATGGTGCGCTCTACATTTTGTTTTTGGTTTGGCCCAACCAACAAACATGAATGATTTATTTTCTAGCTGGGTTAAATAAGGGGGACAAAAACCAAATCTATACTTATGAGGCTATTTGGATGACAAGGAATGATGTTGTTTTTATGAGGCTATTTGGATTACAAGGAATGATGTTGTCTTTATGAATTGTCAACCCAAAATGTTTATGCATGCAAGTACTATTCAGGGGACATATTGGCTCCGAACTTGGGCCGAATTGCAGTGAAGTGAGAATGATGAAGCTCTCACCATCAAGGTGTGTCATACCTTAGACATGGTGTCGCTTAATTTTTTTTTTCATTTCCAATGGATGGTCTTTTAATCTATGGATTGGGTTTTGAGAAATGTCATGCTAGTTTTTTTTCATCTCTTCGGTGTAGCAGTTTGCTACTATATATTTGTAATAAGTTTGGACCGATTCTTCGATTTAGGAGGATGAAGCCGGAACTTTCCTATGTAGATTATCATAAGTAGTTTGCTCCCGGTTTCTGATGGAGGCCAACAGATTTACAGTATGACTACAGTATTCACTGATTACGCTTTGGCATCTACTTTGATGTAGCCTTTCAGTTGTGTCGCGTGGATGTGTGATATGCACATTTATCTACACAAATAAAATTGGTCAAAAAATTATCTACTTTTACGAGGCTCAAACTTTTAGGTGGATTGGATCTCATAAGCGATGATTATTATAGTCCACAATGCGCAAAACAACAGTCCAGATGACATTATCCACAACCCATAATGCCATAACCATTATGAAAGTAGTCCATATAATAGTAATATAGGATAAGCAAGCCACTCATAAGGGCAATAATATTCCAGAACCAACTAGTACTTATGTTTCATACACAAACACGCACACAAGACTGCAGTTTACTCTCCTTATCATAATTCCTATTTGATTTGATTGCCAACGGTTTGCTGTTATGCAGGAGATGGTGTGCTCAGGCCTGAAGTGATCGCCGAGCCGGAGATCACCATAACCGAGCGGACAGCGGACGACCCGTGTGTCTAACAAGACCGCCTGCTACGTCGCCCGCTACTGCCTGGAAGACAGCAGCCTGCCGCCGCCGCACCACCAGCTGGTGAGGCAGAGCTGTGCTGCTAAAGCACCACGAGGGTCCTGGCCAGGCTCGTGTTCATCAGAGACAACATTAGCATCATCGTCATTGACCTCAGGCAGAGGGACTACTGATAGCTAGGCAGCTTGTGGTTAGTCGTCGACCTAAGGGGTGAAAGTGAACTGATACTATTTGCTAGAAAACTGGTCCATGTAGAGGCCCATTTAAAGAATCCTAAACACTACCAGAATCATGCGCATTGGCACCGGGTGGGAAACACCCTTTAGCACCGGGTAAAATAACCGGTGCTAAAGGTGGGGGCACTAGCAAAAAACATTTGCATATTTGCGTGTTGCAGGATTCGAACTCAAGACCTCTTGGCTCGCACGCGTACACCCACCTAACCATCTCACCTACGCTACACATGTGATGAGATAAAAGATGATTTCCTTTTGTAGTAGCATATGACACCCCCTTTAGCACCGGGTCGTAACACGACCCGGTGCGAAAGGGTCTTTAGCACCGGGTGGTGTTACGACCCGGTGCTAAAGTGTGAGGGCCTTTAGCACCGGTTGCTAACACCAACCGGTGCTAAATGTCACCCTTTAGCACCGGTTGATGTTAGCAACCGGTGCTAAAGTGTTTCCGGGGGCACCCTAATTTCGCACCCGGTGCTAACGTCGCATTAGCACCGGATCTTTAGTGCACCGAGGCATATAAGGGGTGCGGATGTGAGTTATTCTTGTAGTGAAAGCATGTGTGCATGGCACATTTAATCCCATACTACTAGTTCAGTTTGGTGCAAGCCAACTTAAATAGAAGGGTTCTCTCTTACTGCTGAATAGCACAGAAAGGAGAGAATTGGGCTGGTTTACACAATGCCTTCTCTACTGCAAGATGAGTCCTGGAGACGTCTAGGAAATACACGAGAGAACCCCCCCCCCCCCCCCCAGTTCTCCCTTCCACTATCAATGCCATTCTCATCTATAAGATGAGTCCTAGAGACGTCCAGGATACAGGAGAGAAACCCCATCAGTTCTACCTTCCACTTTCTCTTTTCCATCTGTTGATTTGTGTTGTGGTACTGAGCTATCGGATCTTGCCATCTCTTCTCCTTGGAGTGCACAAGGAGGGTGAGCGGTATCTCCAAGCCCTTGCCATTGTGAAGCCTACACGAGGGGCGACAATAAGGTTTCTGGGCAGCGCAACTGTGACCACTCCGATCATATTCGTTGTGCTAGCTTCTTCGCCTTCGTTCTGCACTACATCGAGTCGATCTGCAACAACTCTTCATTATGAGGAGGGCGCTAACAAGTAATTCCATAGATAGAAGATAGTGCAGTTGTGTATCAGTAATCTCTAGATTTATTACTTGTTGGTTGGCTATGTCTATTGTTTTTACGCAACAAGATCTGTGTATGTTTGCATGTATGAATTTTGTTTTGGTTTGCATAGTAGTTGCATTGTTTATTCATTTTGCCTTAATTTAAATTCTGGTAGATTTAAATGCATATTTCCAACAATCCAGAAACCTTATTTATGCGTTTATTCTAATTTAGCAATGGCTGGTGCTTCGGAAGCAATGAAACCTAAGAGGTTTGCTGCTGGGCAGAACTTCCTTAGATGGCAGACTATAGTCAAATTTTGGCTCATGTCTATGGGACTGTGGTGGGTGATCCACCCAGTGATGCCATTCACGGTTGATTAGCAGACTGCTACCTATCCTAGTGTGAGAGATACTGCACTTGGATGTATCTTGACCTTGCTGTCAGATCAACTCTATGATGTGTATGTGGATTACACAGATCCCACAAAGTTACGGAATGCACTGGAGCGCAAATTTGCGGTCTCAGAAGGTGGTTGCTTACTCTACACCTATGAGCAGTTCTATGACTACAGCATTGACGTTGCACAAACGCATGAGATGCAGCAGCTGGTTGGGGAGATCGCAAGTTTTGGTTGTCCTTTGCCGGACAGGTTTGCGGCTGCGGGAATTATTGCCAAACTCCCTGTATAATGGAGGGACTTTCGCCACTAGCCTGAAGCATAAAAGAGAGGATATCTCCACCAAGGATCTTGTGATAGCCCTCAATGTGGAACAAAAGGCAAGGGCAAAGCATGCTCCAAGAACATCCGCCGAAGGTGCAAGTGCAAACATCGTAGTGAAAAGGCCCGATTACAAGGGAAAGGGCAAGGCTAAGATACAGTATGGTGGAAAGCCTAAGAAAACCACTAACTTCAAGGAGAAACCTGAGAAGGAAGACAGGAGCAGGGCGTGCTATGTGTGTGGCAAAGAAGGGCATCTTGCGAAGAATTGCCGCCACTGCAAAGACAAAAAGGTGAACGCCACCAATGGTGGCGATGGCAACAAGGACGGCTCATCTGGGTATGGTAAAATTCTCGCTGTATTTTTAGTATTGCAATCTACAGAATGGTATACATGTATGCTATAACATGTCTCTGTTTTCTTCTTACCAGGGAGCGCGCACTTCCTCCATCTTGATGGTAAACAGATCTTAAGGGGAACGGGGAGGCTACACTAGCACAATTCAAATTCAATAACCTCGTAAAACAGGAACAACAACCGTTATAGATAACGGATCGTTACCACTAGATGCACAGATGCAACGGAAACGTCTCAGTGTAGACGAACACGTCAAAGTGGCAGTGTCGTGCAGTTGCTCACGTTCGTCTGGTCCTGCACGTGCAGTTCATCCTTGTGCTCCAAGCACAGCACCTCTGAGTTATCCACATGTACGAGGATGGAACGCCGAACGTAGGTGTACTAGCACCTCATGAATGACCGCAATCTGAAGGATGTAGATGTAGAAGGGGCTGCAGGAACACTGTTCACACAAGAAACACGGCTCACTGTAGCAGCAGCGGCACTGTAGCACCTCTTAGGATTTTCCCCTTCCTCCACCTCTGTATTTATAGAGGTCACTAATGGGTCTTTCAACATTTGTGGCCCATCAAGACTCTAGTACCCTAATGGAAGAAATCCAACAAAGCCCACTAGCGGATCCAATCCAATTGGCTCTAGGGTACATATGCAACAGGATTAGTTGCGCCTATTCTTGGTGTTGGTACAGTCGAACTGAAGCTCTCTTCAGGGAAGATTGTCCATTTGAGGAATGTGCAGCATGCTCCGTCGATTAATGGGAATCTTATCAGTGGGTCCTTGTTATGTTGAGATGGCTATAAGTTAGTGTTTGAGTCCAATAAAGTTGTAATTTCTAAATTTGGTAACTTTGTTGGTAAAGGTTATGAAAGGGAAGGCTTGTTCCGCTTAAATACTGTTGAGTCAAATTTTCATTTGAATATTGCATCGATGGTTAATAAAATTTGTGAGTCCAATGTGTGGCACTCACGTTTCTATCATATCAATTTTGATACCATTGCTAAAATGTCTAGATTAGAGTTAATTCCAAAATTCGATGTAGTCAAAGGATCAAAGTGTCAATCTTGTGTTCATGCAAAACAACCTCGAAAACCTTTTAAGAGTTTAGAGGAAGAGAGAGACTTGGCACCATTAGATCTTATTAATTCTATTCTATGTGAGATGAATGGATTGTTGACTAGACGAGGCAAGAGATATTTATGACTTTGATTTATGATGCTCCAGGTATTGCTATGTTTACTTGCTGAAAAACAAAAGATGAAGCTCTTCTTTATTTTAAGATCTTTAAAGCTGAGGTTGAGAATCAACTTGAGAGAAAGATCAAGTGTTTGTGCGAAGATCATGGAGGAGAATACATCTCCACTGAGTTCTCTCAATTTTATATTGAGCAAGGTATAATCCATGAAGTTACACCACCATATTCACCTCAATCTAATGGGTGGCTGAGAGAAAAAATCAGACACTTACAGACTTGGTGAATGCAATGTTAGAGAGTTCTGGTATGTCCTATGAATGGCTGGGGGAAGCTATTTTTACAGCAACTTTTGTCCTAAATAGGGTCGTGACAAAGTACAAAGAGGTCACTCCTTATGAGGGATGGAATGGGCGCAAGCCTAATGTCAATTTTCTACACACGTCGGGTTGTTTGATGAAAGCCAATATAACAGCACCAAAAAAGAGAAAGCTTGGACCAAAAACAACTGATTATGTAATTTTGGGCTACGCACAAAACAACACGGCTTATAGATTCTGAGTAGTGAAATCAGATACTTCATATGTGAGTGTAAATGAAAACATGGAGTCGAGAGATGCTTCTTTCTTAGAGGATGTATATCCCATGGGAATTACAAACAGTGAAACTCAGGTTTACACACCACCTGAGCAAAATAGTGAACCGGTTACATCCGACGATGACAATGATACAGTTGATGAGTCTCCACTCTGAAGTGAGAGACCAAGGATTGCGAAATCCTTTGGTGATGACTTTATCGTTTATCTTGTGGATGACATGGCAAAAACACTTTTAGAGGCTTATGCATCTCCTGATCCTGACTATTGGAAGAGGAAGCAATCCGTAGTGAGATGGACTCAATCATGACCAATGGGACTTGGGAGATCACTAATTGTCCAAGCAGGTGTAAAGTAGTTGGATGTAAGTTGATCTTTAAAAAGAAGTTGAGGCATGACAGTACTATTGAGAAGTACAAGGCAAGACTTGTGGCCAAGTGTTACACCCAAACGGAAGGAGCGGATTTCTTTGATACTTACTCAATAGCCCAAATTGCAATCATTAGAGTACTGCTAGTGTTGGCAGCTTCCTATGGTCTACATGTCCATCAAATGGATGTAAAGACAACTTTCCTTTATGGAGAATTAGAGGAAGAAATTTATATGTAGCAGCCAGATGGCTTTGTTGTTGCTAGGGAAGATAACAAAGTGTGCAGATTGATACAATATTTGTTGCAGCGAAGTGAGAATGATCAAGCCCTCCCCGTCAAGGTGTGTCGTACCTTAGAGACGTCGTCGCTTAGATTTTTCACTTCCAATGGATGGTCTTTTAATCTAGGGATTGGGTTTTGT
The DNA here is from genome assembly GCA_033239725.1 of Echinochloa phyllopogon. Taxonomy (NCBI): domain Eukaryota; kingdom Viridiplantae; phylum Streptophyta; class Magnoliopsida; order Poales; family Poaceae; genus Echinochloa; species Echinochloa phyllopogon. The sequence continues at coordinate 4,613,354 of BTCW01000016.1, read as the reverse complement.
GGTAATGTCATGCTAGTTTTTTCATCTCTTCGGTGTAGCAGTTTGCTACTATTTGTAATAAATTTGGAATGATTCCTCGACTTACGAGGATGAAGCCGGAACTTTCCTTTATCTAAAAAATAAATTTATGTAAATTATCATTAGTAGTTTGCTCCCGGTTTCTCATGGAGGATAGCAGAATTACAGTCTGACTACAGTGTTCACTGATTCGTTGTAGCGGTTCAATTGTATCTGTAGCATCAGCTTGTGCACATGACATAATCAACCTTTTAGGTGGATTGGATCTCATAAGCAATGATTATTATAGAGGCCACAATACCCAAAATATCAGTCCACATGACCCTATCAAGCTCCACATAATAAGGCCATAGCCATTATGAAAGTAGTCCATATAGAAGAAATATAGGATAAGCAAACCACTCATAAGGGCAATGTCTCAGAATCAACTAGTACTTATGTATGGGCCATGTGTATGCCGACCTTAGGCTTAATTCTACCATCACAAGGCTGAACCATGGTGGGCTAGCCATTAAGACTGGGGCCACACGAGCATATAAAAAAATGTCCAAGCATCCACCGTGCCCCTCGCTCCTTCTCCACTGCTTCTCCAAGTTTATGACAGAGCAAACTAGGACAGGTATGAGCACGGAAAGAGTTCTCCAATTTGTTATAAAATTTCATGTGTCATAAAATTACTCTAGGAAATTGGGCGGTGTAGTGTCTGATTTTGTCGTTTGATGTCAGAGCGAACTTTAGCGTATATGGAGGGTTTATTTTTTTTATGGACGCAAATATTAGTATGGGTTGTCACGTGATTTTTTTTGAGGAATCTATGGTAGGCGATTGCTGACCTAAACTTCTCATTAAAAGGTGTGGCAAATCCACTAATTACTTAGGAAAGTTGCGAGCACAACGCAACATAAACAACAGAGAAGAAGAAAAACATAAGAAGGGGAAGAGACGCAACTTCTATATATTCACATGGCTCTGGGACAAGACCGAAGCTTGCAAAGCCAAAAAGGTGAGCTGCCATTCTCCATAGAGCAACACAACCAAGCAACATACCTGCCAGCTTCCCAAAGACCAAAGAGGCACCCCCCATCCCTCATAGCTATGCCTCCCCACTGCCGCCTTCCATTCCCACTCATATGCTCATTTTGCACCTCTGCGTCAAGGAATGAGGGACCACTACAACGAAAAGGGGACTAAAGGTAGGGGAGCTCAGTGAAAAATGGTACACTGGAAACATCGATCTCCCTTCGATCAAGTGGCAACACCTTTCGTGGCACATCCAGGCACCCACATACCGCCATCCAATGCCTTTCAAGGTGAGGAAGCTCAAAGGAGGGAAGGTCAGCTACTATGAGCGCAACCGGCATAAGATTTGATGACACCAAAAGCAAGGAGCGCGATGACGAAGTAGAGGTGCCAGGAGTGGCCACATATCAAATCACAACGAAGCCAATGGCCACACAAACAAACGCCATGTCCAGGGGATGACCTTAACCTACGGAAGAGGGCACTGCAACGCTGGTCGAAACTCTCTTGCTTGCTTGATATGAAGTCATGCAAAGGTCAGGGACCTCCCTGTGCTCCGAGCGCGGTGCTTTCGCTGCAGGATGTTTATCACTTGCTTTTGGCCAGGGTCAATATTAGCAGGGTGTTTTTTGTTGGTTGTTGTAAGAGAGGGTGTTATTCGGTGTTTGTTTGAGGCAGGTGTGGAGACGTTTTTTTGTCCGAGTAGATGTTACAACGTGGTGTTTGTCGCTTGCTGTCAGAGCGACAGCCATGTGGATTTCATCGCATGCTATCAAAATGGACACTGGCATGCAGTGAAGAGCATGATCTCGGCCACTTAATTAGGTATCCAGCCTTGTGCTATATATGAGACTTTTGCCACATTTTTTGTTGGAATAGACGGTGATGGTGACTTTATTTGTACTTGTGCGTAACAGCCCTGAGCATGCTGGCAGGGTGACTCTTACCATATGCACGCCTTGGAGTCTGCATTTTCATTTTGGTACTACGAGTCACACTGGACGGAGGGTACCTAGGATGACCAACATACAGAGTGGTGCAAGTAAAGCAGATGTAGCGTGGCCTGCGCGGTGGAAGAGACGAGCGAAATGACGTACTAGCACGCAGGGGCAACACTACGTTGTGTTAGCATGGTGCACAGGCACCAGGCTGCAATACAATTTTGATAAGTAATTGTTAGCCATCTAGGCCTCTTTCGGTATATTTTAATTCAATAAATTAACAATAAATTCATGATTGTAGTAAGTGATCTTGTGATAACAGAGTATGTGCGAGTGTTCAAGTTACATCACCAAATTAACAAGAACAATAAGGAAAACCAGAACCAAGTATGGTTTAGGATGTACCCAGAGGCGGGGCCGGTATCGGAGGCACCGGATGCGCCGTTACCAGCTAGAGGAATAGACATCCTCGACTGGCCTTGCTCGAAGTAGTCGATATAATTCGGTGCAGTGGCGAGTCGATGCAGTGGAGTCCCTCGAATGGCCTTCTGGAAGTAGTCGTTCAGGGCCTCCGGGAAGTAGTCGTTCACGTGAGGAAGACGGACGCCGGGAAGTAGTCGTTCGTGTTGACGAAGGCGCCGCCGGGAAGTAGTCATTCAGGCGAGCAGTCGCATATGAGTACGCTCCCCAAAAACCTTATCGCTCGCCTATCCCGAGCAGTATCGCTAGGCGGGGTGGTTCAGAGGCTTCTGCTCACGCAAGCAGAGTGCGCGCAAAGCTTGCATTGGGAATGCAAGAGAGCAGCAAACAACGAGGAAGAAGCGAGAGGTCTCCTGAAAGGAGTACCAGAGAGGCCTGGGAGATGTGTGTTCTGACGGGGAGAAAGGCCTCCTTTTATAGGAGCACAGGGTTGGAGAGGAAGGATGAACCTGGACACTCTTGACCAGCCATAATGCCATTAAGCGTCAGTTACTCCTTTCATGGTGGCAGTAATTGCTGGCAGCTACTCTCCCCATGATGGCAGTAGTGTCTATGGCTTGATGACTATCATCAGTGCCAAAACATCCACCTCACCTCACACATGGAGCAGACGGCACGACTCGGCTCGGCTCGGCTCGGCTTGAGTCGTCACGTCACGTCACGTTCATGGCCCGGCCCGGCTCGGCGACGCGAGCGAGCGCGCACGTGTGTGGCACACCCTTCTCTTTTTGTCAACTTCACAAGCGGTCCACAGCTGGTCCACCATTTAAGTTGGTTAGGATTCTCATTGACTCTCCATCCGAGATTAACTCCCTAGAATTTATTAGTGGACCTTTTAATTCTTTGATTAATTGTGACTAAAATGGGCTAAGGCCCAATTAATCCAACAATCACCACCAAGAATTTCAAGGTACACAAGAGAATGCTATCGACTCAACTATTCTTTTGATATACCGGCCTCAGGGTGGAGACTGTTAAGTTGAACATCCACTTGGGGCAAGAGATACACTTATTCACAACCGACCAATGGACTATGCTTTGAATTGGCAGTTTCGTGCAAACAAGCTTGACTGGAGCCCTTCGCTAGTACTAGGCTGCTGTAAGCATCCACTTGGGTTGGAGCGTATAAGTCATACTCCGTGCCTTTCATGGGTATCTAGAGATTACCCTATCTCATAGATTGTGACTAGTAATCGAACCCATATAGGTGTAATCCTTTAAGATGTTCTGTAGGTCAACATCTTTTCTCTTATCGAGCCACTCGGATCACATTAAGGTTTTCACCAACCTGCCATACAGATTTAGAAGAGAAATGCACCTCCATTGGAATGAGCCTTTTCAAAGGTTCTCTTCTCTCAGTTAAACAGTATCTTGTTTTACCATCCTTATTCACGGGATCTCCTATCACATAGGACAGATTACCACTACTGAGTAACACACATGGGTTTCAAGCCCAATTCCCTGGATGCATTGTCTATCACATTACATGAAAGACCCTTTGTGAATTGATCTGTAAGGTTCTTAGCCATTTGGATGTAATCCAAGGCTATCACTCCAGAGTTTCTCATTTTCCTGATAGATTCCAGCTGCCTCTTTACATGCCTGGAGGACTTCATGTTATCCTTTGAACTATTCACCTTGACAATCACAGTTTGATTATCACAGTTCATGAGGATAGTCGGTATCAGTTTTTCAACTACCGGCAAATCCATAAGGAGATCACGAAGCCATTCAGCCTCAACAGTGGTGGTGTCTAATGCAGTGAGTTCTGCCTCCATAGTTGACCTCGTTAAGATGGTCTGCTTGCAAGACTTTCAGGGGACAGTGCCACCTCCAAATGTAAAACACATATCCACTTGTGGCTTTAATGTCATTTGCATCAGATATCCAATTTGAATCACTGTATCCCTCTAGTACCTTAGGGTACGATCTTTCCCAAAGTAAGCTTCAGATCGACCGAAACAGCACCAAGAACACGCGCATGCGATCCGTTCCCCATCAATAAGGAGGAAGTCCCGCCTGCCTGGTAAGAATAAAACAAGGAAATATCAGCAATCAGGTGAATGACATAATGTCGGTGTTTAGAAATCGTGGTCCCGAGACCCACCAGAAATGCGTTGTGTTCCCTCCCCTGATGGTTGATGCAGAAGATAACACGAGACACGGATTTATCCTGGTTCGGGTCAGAAGACCGTACTTCTAGCAAGGCGGTATGTGCGATGTATTATTCTGCACCGGACTGCAAGTAGTAGGGGGTATAAGCAGGTTGGGACAAGAGGCTAGACCTCCGAGTCCCGGATGATTGATGCAAGGTGCCAATATCGTGGTTTTTTCTAAGTGTATGCGGATTCTTCCTCTTCTTGTCATCTCGTCCTCTTGCTCGATCACCCCCTCCTTTTATAGGCCAAGGAGGAGAGGTTACAGGAGTGTGTTGCTGCTTAGGCATAGTTGTCGCACAGTAGTAGGAGTGGCGTTGGGCGTGCTTCTGTGTCCTTGTTTGCTGTAGTCGATTCTTGTACTAGTGATGACGTCGAGGAGTGGTCTTGAGGATCCGAGGCATCCTTTGTGCGATAATGGCTCATCCATACACCACCTCGAGGGTCTCCTATGCCTGCGCACAGCTTATTCTGTGGAAAATTGTTGTAGGAGTCGGTGGCACAGGGAGCTAGAGTGACACGGCCCTGTTCGCACGGCGGCGACATGTCCGCACAGCGCCGGGGTTGGTCGCATAGTGCTCGGAATGGCCCGCCATACCTCTGTCGTCCTGTGCTCTTCTCCCACTGTGTGCTCGAGGGTCTCTCTGTCCGACGAAGGTCTTCGAGTCGTCGGAGTTGGCAGTACAGGAGCCCGGAGTGACGGGCTCTGTTCGCACAGCGCCAGCCTGCCCGCACAGAGCCTCGGTTGGCAGCATAGTGACGGGAGTTGGCGGATGCAATGGGAGGGGTCGTGGCCGTCAGGGCAGTATGGCGAGAGATCTGCCTTTTGACTTTGGAGGCACCGTGGCAGTGGGCGCCATTTATTGTCCGTCGGAGCGAGGGTCTCGATCGAGGCGGAGCTTTTCCTATTCCGTGGGTTGCTCGAGGCTCGGTCCCCAGGCCTCGACCGAAGTGGAGTTCTCCGATTCGCTCGAGGGGTTGGTTCCCTCGAGCGAAGCGGAGATTTTGGTTCGCGTCGAGGCACGCCGTGGGGCGTCTTGGCTGGGCCTTCATTTGTTGCTGGGTCGTGGACCTTAACTTTCGTTTCTTTTTCTGGATATTTGGATGAGATTAATGTTCATCGAGGGTGGTTATCCCATAGGTTTGGGTATCCCTAATGATCGCCCCCAACAGTAGCCCCCGAGCCTTTGTTGGAATATGTTTTAATCCGACAAATGCTCTTCGTCGTGGTTGCTTCTGACAATGTTTTCCTTGAAGAATTCCACTGGGTGAACGCTAGCGCACCCGCGGGTGTAGCCCCCGAGGCCTTGGAGGAGTGGATATAATCCTGCAATGGCTTATCAGCGTTTCGCGCCTTCGTGAGCTACAACATGTTTCATCTTCAAGGAATTCGACCTTGTGGTGCATGGAGCCCCCGAGCCTTGGCCCTGGCAAGGTCGATCAGGGGCGGTTCTTGACTTCGATTTACGACCCTCGTCGCCTCGTTTATGGGGAGGAGGGGTGACGCAATCCATGCTTCCCTCGAATAGGCTGTGAGTCATGGATGCCTCTGTGAGCTGTTAGTAGGTAATTCAAGTGGACATTCGTGCCTCATTCGATGCTCGTGGTCCAGATATATGTCTCAGAAGAGCACTTGTGGAGCTTTGCGAGGTAAGGCTCGACCCCGTTCGTTTGGGGTCGAGGGCTCGTTGCTCTCCCTCGGTGGGATCCCTCGACTAGCTGCCTCCATCCTTGCCTTGAATATAACATGAAGGGCACCCTCGAGTTTCGTGCTCGAGGATAGGCTCGATCGCGCGTGCTCTTGGTTATCCCTGACTCTATTAGATCTGAGGTGCCTGTCGAACCTTCGAGGGGCCAGGATTTCGAACCCCTGATCAGTAGGGCCTCGAGGATAGGTAGCTTACCTCGGAAGCCTTTTGGCTGGCATCGAGCGTTTATTTCCGTAGTATGCGAAGTGGGCGCGCCTTTTTAGGCGGAGCAGAAGAGACGTGGCAGTTACGATGCGACGTGCCGCCTGGATTTTCACGCGTAGTGGTTATCCCAACTCGTGGGGCCCGGCCGTCAGTGGCTGTGGTGCCAATCGTATCGGATGCATTTTTTACGCGGCCGGGGTGCCTGTTGCGCTTCGCGTGATACTATAAATAAAGGGACAAGGGGAAAGGATTAGCTTACCCAGCCCTTGCCTTCCGATTGCATCTACTATTTCCAAGCGCTGCCGCTCTTCGCCTTTCACCTTTCCGCGCACAAGACTTTGCCCTTTTCGCCGCCGCCGTTTGCCAAGGTGACCATCGTCGACCCTGCTCCGTGGAGTCCCTCCATCGCCATCGACGCCTATCTCGCCGGGCTAGTGGAGGCCGGGGTGCTGCCGGCAAATATTAACCCGGATGAGCCGATGTGGATCGCGCCGCCATCCAATCACCACGAGCCTTCTTCGCCGGATGGCTTTGTGGTGAGCCTGGCGAGACATCAAGAGTGGGGGTTTGGAATCCCCGCATCGCCGTTCTTCCGCGGGTTGTGCCGCCACTACGGCATGGAGCTCCACAACTTCGCCCCCAACGCCATCCCGCAAGCGGCGGTCTTCGTCGCCGTTTGTGAGGGGTACTTGGGGATCGAGACTCACTGGGACCTATGGGTTCACCTTTTCCGGGGTGAGCTCCATACGGCCGTAGGTGAGTCTCGGGGGCTCCGCCGGGCGGTCCGCGCCGAGGGCCTTACCCTGCAAGTTTGGGGGGAGCGGAGCAGGTTGTACATCCCCGCGATGATGACCTCCAATACACCGATTGGGACAAGGGGTGGTTCTACCTCCGCAACGTCGACAACAAGCTGCCGGAGTACACCGGCAAAGTGCTGCGCGAGCGACCGGAGGCGTGGAGCTACGGAATTTCCCCCGCCGATCGTCAGGAGCAACTCCGGGTCTTCACCGACGCCTTCGCCGCGCTTTCGAGGGCGGGTTTGACTGCAGCGGGAGTGATTGCAAACTTCAATCAGCGGTATGTATTGCCGCTGATGGAGAGGATGCTGCGGCTCGACCAGCTCAGGGCGGATTCGCCCTGGCAGGGCTCGAAGATGAAGGATGGGACCCTTATCCTCGAGTGCTACATCCATCGAGCACGGCGTGCCGTGGAGGTCTCCAAGCTTGATTGCAAGGAGGCGGCCCTTTTCGCCGTCAAGATGCGCCCCGAAGCGGGGTTTTTACAATTTGTAAGTTACGCTTTAAGTTTGATTTAGATTCAATTTTGCTTTCTACCCTCGAGATTATCTGATCGCTTAATCTTGGATTTTTTTCTTCTGGGTTTGTCTCAAAAAGGGTATCGTTCTGCTCTGCCTCTTCGCGAGGTTCATGTTGCGAACCGCCTTTCTGCCGGAAAGCGCGAAAGGATGAGGCGAAGCAGAAGAAAGAGAGGAAGCGCTTGCGGAAGGCGGCGTACAAGAAGGAGTGCCGCCGTCGAATCAGGGAGGGGTACTCCCCACCTACCACCCCTGAGAGTACTCCGAAGGAGTCTTCCTCAGAGGACCTCGCAGAGATTCCGCCACCTGCGCCGGTGGCGGCTGAAGTGAGTGTGCCCCCAAGGGGGCAACGCAAGGAGATCCCGTCGTCGTCACGGGGTAGGGAGGTCTCGAGTGGGCCGGCGCCTTCAACGGCGGGTGCCGTCCCTCCGAGTTCCACGGTGGCGGCTGCAGGGGCTTGAGCCCGGAGCCCGTCAGTACCCAGGACGGACAAGGTGGCCGTCGCCCTAGGGGCTACTGGGGCTCAAAGCTTCGCACCTACGGGTTTGAGGCCCGCGAGCGACACCCCGCCGTCGAGGGGTCGTGGTCGTTCGGCGGCCCTCGGGTAGCAAGAAGCGCAAGCTTAGCGATGTCATCCGGGTTAGGTAAGTCGTTGTTCTTTTCTCGGACTTAATTCTCAAGTTGTTGATTTGACTCTGTTGACTTGGTTTTTGTCAGCCAATCCGGTCCGCCGGCGCCGCTTTCGTTGGCGCCGACGAAGGCGTTGAAGGTGTCGGCGTGCGCTACACCTCGTTCAGCAGCGCCGCCGTCGTCCGGGGCACCGCAGGCATTGGGGATTGTCGCCCGGTAATGGGCGGCCCTTACGCGAGGGACCGCCCGATCAAGGGGGCAGACGGCGGCTGGAGAAGTGTCGGCGGTGGCGGGCGAGGAGCGGGCCAGGGAGACGCCCTCGGCCCTCCCTGTGGAGGATGTGGCCCATGCCGTTGCGGGGGTGACAGAGACCCCCGTGCCGGCCGAGGGCACGGGGGTAGTGGAAGGTGCGGCCCGTGGTGAAGGCGCGGGTCAGACCGCAGCGGGAGGCAGCGGTTCAGCGGAGGTGCCCGGGGCCGGCTCCGCAATGATGACCCTCCCGGCCACCCTCGAGGGTGGTCAGGAGGATGAGGAAGAGGACGCTCCAGGATCCCGCGATGGGACTTGGAGCCCTTGGGAGGAGAGGGCCGTGGGCACCTTGCCTGGTATTCTGGCCTTCGAGGCGTGGCGCAATTTTTGGCTCGGTCGCCGCGGGGTTCCTCCCGGCCTGGCCAAGGCTGCTGAGGCCAAGCGCCTCCTATGGGAGGAACAGCAAGCCTTGGGGACGATGGTCCAAGAAGCCCTGAAGCAGGTCCTCGAACTCCACCTTGGTCGGGGTTTGGACCTCCACCGGGTAAGTGACTTAATCACTAATTTTGTCGCGCGTTTTGCGTCTCTCCCCCTTTTTTCACTTTCATCTGTCATGTTAATAACAGGATCTGAGGGAGATGGCTAGGCGAAAGGTCGCCGAAATTGCTGATGCGCACGTCGAGGTGCATCAGCTAAGGGAGGCCTTGAGCCACGCCGAGCGGGAGCGCCTGCGCGAGAGGACACTCGCCGTGGAGACAGCGGAAGAGGTCCTTCGGTAAGGGGACAAGCTTCATCGATGAACGCAAGCGCTGGTGGCGCTCGAGGGTGAGCTTCAGCAAGAGCATGCCACCCTTGCCGAAGCCCGGGGGCAATTAGAGCAGCGGGACTCGGCGCTTGCCGTGGCTGAGGCCCAACTCAAGACCTAGGGTGAGGCTATCGACCTGCTCACCATGGCGGTGACGGAGGGATATGTTGCCATCACGGAGTTGCGGGCCTCGGTTGAGGCTCAACAAGGAGGGATGGCGACACTCCAGCAGGAGGCCAGCACTGCCCGGGAGGTCCTCACCGAGAAGGAGAAGCTGGTCGAAGGTAAGTCTAGTAGGAACTTACCCTAAATTTGGATTGCAATTTTTGATGGTTTATCTGATTTCGGTGTTGGGCTTTCAGAGGTGCGGAAGGTGGCGGAGGAGACCTCCTCATAGGCGGAGTCGCTCCAGGTAGCCTATTCAAAGGCCCAGGAGGACCTCGAGGAGCTACGGGAAGTAGCCTTTGCCGTCTGCAAGGAGGTCAAGGGGCCAGACGCCCTCGAGTCCCAGTCGGGTAGCTCGGTGGCCAGCCGTCTAAGAGCCTTGGGCGGTTGCGTTACCGAGCGCCTGAAGGGGGCCCTTCTCCTCGGCGTGCAGAAGACCCTCGGGGTGGCGGATGACCTCGACGACGACGCTGCGCTGGCCGTCGTGGAGAGTGCGGATGCTACTGCCTCTGCTCCTACTGCCACCCTCACGCGAATCTTCGAGAGCGACCTCCTTCCCGATGCTGAAGACGAGGAGGATGCCACCCCCGAAGATCCCGAAGATCTCGCTCCCTGAGTAGTTTTAGAGATTTTTTATGTAATAAGCACTCTAGTGGTTCAAACAATTTTATGTTTTCTGAAGTGCACATTCGAGTTTTTATTTGAATTATGGTTTCTTTATCACGTTTATCTCGCTGAATTTGCAAAGGACTTGTCGAGGAGAGTATCGTTCATAGAGCAATTTTAGCGTAGGGTGACGAGGGGGATGTTGTATCCTTTCGAAGGCGTAGGCGGTCCCCCGACTCGTCTGGCCCTTGGCCTTAATCATTCTATGCCTCAAGCTTCCTTTTGGCAAATACAGGGGATGGACGTAATGAAAGAATTTTATAAAAAACTTTAAAATTGGGACAATTTTAGGAGGGGGTGCCCCCCGGATTAGCCCCCGAGTGAGACTTGGCTTTTTCGATGGTAAGCCTAGTTTTACTCATTTTAAAGTCCTTTATATTTTTATTGACATAAGTACAAATGTACATGAATGCTTAAAAGCTTAAGGGTAGAAGCGACGTAGCTGTTGGATATTCCAGGCGTTGGCGAATATTTCGCCTTTCTCGTTTGCGAGCTTGTTTGTGCCTGGCTTGAGGACCTCAGCGACGATGTAGGGCCCTTCCCATGGCGGTGTGAGCTTGTGGCGCCCTCGATTGTCTTGTTGTAGCCCTAGCACTAGGTCTCCCTTGTTGAAATCTCATCGTCAAACCTTTTGGGCCTGATATCTTCAAAGCGACTGTTGGTACCGAGCCGAATGTAAGACCGCGACGTCTCGAGCTTCGTCGGCTTGGTCGAGTGAGTCTTCCCACGCTTGCTTGTTTCTTTCCTCTTGGTAGGCTCTGAGCCTTGGGGACCCATATTCCACGTCTGTGTGGAGGATAGCCTCGGCACCATAGACGAGAAAAAATGGAGTAAAACCCGTGGCTCTGCTTGGGGTTGTTCTAAGGCTCCAAATTACTGAGGGTAGTTCTGACACCCATTTCCCGCCGAATCTATTCAGCTTGTTGAATGTTCTTGCTTTGAGACCTTGTAAAATCATGCCATTGGCACGTTCTACTTGGCCGTTTGTCTGTGGATGTGCTACGGCCGACCAATCCACGTGGATATGGTGGTCGTCACAGAATTCCAAGAACTTCTTGCCTGTAAACTGGGTGCCATTGTCAGTCATTATCGAATTGGGGACCCCGAACCTGTGAATTATATCGTGAAGAAATTCACAACTTGCTCGGATCCGATGCTGCTGATTGGCCGAGCCTCGATCCATTTTGAGAACTTGTCAATGGCCACCAGCAGATGTGTAAAGCCCCCGGGCGCTGCTCGCATTGGACCAACGAGGTCGAGCCCCCATACGGCGAACGGCCATGTGATAGGAACGGTTTGCAAGACGTGAGCCGGGAGATGGGTTTTACGTGCATAGAATTGACACCCTTCGCAGGTGTGTATGATTTCGTTGGCATCTGCAACAGCCATGGGCCTGTAGAAGCCTTGGCGAAACGCGTTACCCACGAGGGTTCGGGGCGCCGCGTGGTGGCCGCATACGCCAGTGTGGATGTCTCGAATGAGCTCCCTTCCCTCCAGGATTGGAATGCACCGCTGCAAAATTCCGGAGGGGCTGCGCTTGTACAACTCCCCATCGATTATGTGGAACGACTTGGCCTTTCTTGCGATGCGTCGAGCCTCGGTTCGATCCAAGGGTAGTTCCCCTCGGGTGATCTAGGCGATGTATTGGTTGCGCCAATCGCGAGTTGATGGGGCCTCGTCGATTTCCATAATTTCACCCTCGTCCGCCGAGGATATTTCCTGACTTTAGGCTTTAGGTTCCTCTTTCGAAGGATCATCGTCCATGGGCTCGACATCTGGAGCCCCCGAGGGTTCGGTCCTCGAGGGAGCATCAGGAGCTTTGGGGGTCGGCTTGAGGTCGATGCTTGGTTGTGTCAGGTCACGGGCGAATACGTTTGGAGGAACGGTGATCCGCCTAGACGCAATTTTTGCTAATTCATCGGCCTCCTCGTTGTACTTTCACGCGATGTGGTTGAGCTCGAGGCCATGGAATTTGTCCTGGAGTCGACGTACTGCATTGCAGTATGCTTGCATCTTGTCATCGTGGCAGCTTGCCTAATTCATAACCTGGTCAATGACCAATTTTGAATATCCCCGGACGTCGAGGCGTTTAACGCCCAATTCGATGGCTATGCGAAGGCCCGCTAGTAAGGCTTCATATTCGGCCATGTTGTTGGACGCCGGAAAGTGCAAGCGTACCACGTGCCTTATATGTTCTCCGAGGGGTGAGACGAAGAGCAGGCCCACGCCCGCACCAGTTTTCATCACCGACCCGTCGAAGTACATGATCCAACATTCGGCTTGGATTTGCGGTGGGGGCAGCTGTGTGTCGGTCCACTCTGCCACGAAATCGGCCAAGATCTGCGATTTAATTGCCTTGTGGGGGCCATAAGTGAGGGTTTCGCCCATCAATTCCATGGACCATTTGGCTATTCTACCCGAGACATCCTAGTTGCGGAGTATCTCCCCCAAGGGGAAAGATGAGACCACGGTGACAGGATGAGCCTCGAAGTAGTGGCGCAATTTGCGCCGAGCTAGCACTACTCCGTAGAGCAGCTTCTGGATTTGTGGATATCGCGTCTTGGTTTTGGTCAGTACCTCGCTGATGTAGTATACCGGCCTTTGGATAGGCAGAGCGTGCCCCTCCTCAGTTCAATATACGACGATGACTCCGCTGACTACTTGAGTCGTTGCGGCTACGTAGAGGAAGAGGCGCTCGCCCTCCTTAGGTGGCATTAAGACTGGCGCTCGTGCGAGAGACGCTTTTAGCCCGTCGAGGGCTTTTTGAGCCTCGGGGGTCCAAGAAAAATGTTCGCTCTTTTTCAGGAGTCGGTATAGGGGTAAGCCTTTCTCGCCGAGACGCAAGATGAACCGGCTTAGGGCTGCTAAGCATCCTAATACCCACTGTACCCCCTTTAGGTCTCGGATCGGTCCCATTTGTTCGAGGGCCGAGCCTTTTTCAGGGTTGGGCTCCATGCCTCGTTGAGAGACTATGAAACCCAAGAGCATACCTCGAGGTACCCCAAAAACGCATTTTTCCGGATTCAGTTTTACCCCGTTGGCCCGGAGACAATCAAACGCAATGCGCAAATCGTTTACCAGGTCGTCCGCCTTCCTGTTCTTTACAACAATGTCGTCAACGTATGCTTCTACGGTTCACCCGATATGATCTCTGAAACCACGAAGCATACATCGCTGCTATGTAGCTCCGGCATTCCGAAGTCCAAACGGCATTGTGACATAGCAGAAAATACCAAAAGGCGTAATAAAGGAGGTTGCCAATTGGTCAGAAATTTTAATCTTAATTTGGTGGAAACCAGAATAAGCATCAAGGAAACATAATAGCTTGCATCATGCGGTTGAATCTACGATCTGATTGATACGTGGTAGAGGAAAGGGGACTTTTGGACATGTTTTATTTAAACCGGTATAATCTATGCACATCCTCCACTTTCCATTCTTTTTCTTAGCTAAAACAGGATTGGCAAGCCAGTTAGGGTGAAATACCTCCTTGATGAATCCGGCCTCGAGGAGCTTGCGCAGCTCCTCACCAATGGCCCTGCGCTTGTGCTCATCGAAACATTGCAGTCGTTGAACCACCAGCTTGGAATGGGGTGGGATGTCAAGGGAGTGCTCGGAGACCTCCCTCGATATGCCTGGCATGTCCGAGGGGCTCCACGCGAAGATGTCGGCGTTGGTGTGGAGAAAGTCGACGAGCACCATCTCCTATTTGCTATCGAGGGTCGAGCTGATCCGCACCGTCTTGTCGCTGGGAACACCAGGGTCGAGGGGCACAGCCTTGGTGTGCTCTACGGGCTCGAAACTACCTGCATGCTTCAAAGTGGAGGGGATGGTTTCGTTTGCCATCTTCTCCAGGTCCGCGACAAGAGCCTCGTCCTTAGCAAGTGCCTCGGCGCTCTTGACGCATTCCACGTCGCATTTGTAGGCATGTTCGAATGATGGGGCCATGGTGATGACGCCGTTTGGTCCCGACATCTTCAACTTGAGGTAGGTATAGTTCGGGATCGCCATGAACTTGGCATAGCATGGGCGGCCGAGGATGGCGTGATACGCACCTCGAAATCCCACTACTTCGAAGGTTAGGGTCTCCCAGCGGAAGTTGTCAGGGATACCGAAGCAAACTGGCAGATCGATCTGCCCGAGGGGCTGAACTCGCTTTCCCGGCGCAACGCCATGGAACGACGCCTTGCTAGGGCACACCGTGTCCCTGCCGATGCCCATGAGCTCAAAGGATGAAGCGTACATGATATTGAGGCTGTTGCCTCCGTCCATGAGTACCTTGGAGAACCGGGTATTGCCGATGGTAGGATCAACGACAAGCGGGTATTGCCATGGGTTCGGGATGTAGTTGGGGTGGTCGTCTCGACTGAAGGAGATGGTCTCCTCTAACCAGTCGAGGTACGATGGCACCGCCTTGTGTATGGAGAATACCTCTCGGCGCTCGCGCTTGCGCTGCCGAGGGGTCATATTCGCGGTTGGCCCACCGAAAATGAAGAAGACGTTCTCCACTTCCGGGAAGCCTTGGCCACTCCCATCAACCGTGTCTCTTTTTCCCCCTTCGTCCTTTGAAGCGGCGCAGTTGAAGTATTTCTTTAGCATTCCGCACTGCTCGAGGGTGTGGGTCACGATGCCCTTGTGATAAGGGCACGGTTTCTTGAGCATATCATCGAAGATGCCGCCTCCTCGAGGGGGCCTCGAGGAGGTTTGGGCGCAGCAGGATCGACTGCAAGTATTTTGTCATGGTCCTTGGTCTGCTCTTGTCGGCGCAAGGCTTTTTGGGGCTTCTTCCCTTTCTTGCCTTGTCTTTGTTTCTTGGCGGATCCTTTGGACTTGCTACCCTCCGCGGGCGTTTCCTCCGTCCGCTTCACCCTTCCACTGTCAAAGATGGCTCCAACCGCCTCCTCGCCGGAGGCAAAATTGGTGGCCACGTCGAACAGTTCATTTACGCTAGTAGGAGGACTGTGTCCTAGCTCGCGTACCAAGTCCCAGCAGGTTGTGCCTTAGAGGAAAGCGTGGATGACTTCGGAGTCACCCACACTCGGGAGCTCGGTGCAACGCTTGGAGAAGCGGCGGATGAAATCACGAAGGGACTCGTTGGATGTTTGGCGACACCCTCGAAGGTCCCATGAGTTTCCAGGGCATAGGTAGGTGCCCTGAAAGTTACCCACGAACGTCCTCACGAGGTCGTTCCAGTCGTGAATCTGGTTCGCGGGTAGGTGCTCAAGCCATGTCCGCGCAGAATCCGCCAAATGAAGCGGCAAGTTGCGGATGATCATGGCGTCGTCGGTCACGCCGCCCAACAAACAGGCGAGGCGATAGTCGTTGAGCCATACCCTCGGGTCCGTCTCCCCCGAGTACTTAGTGGTCATTGGCTGCCTGCATCGTGCAGGAATCGGGGCCACACGAATCTCACGGCCAAATACCCGGGTTCCTGGGGGCTCTGGCGTTGGGCTCTTGTTCGATTAGGAGCTGCGCCTCTTGGCGCAGGTTTCGGCCTTCGGGTGTTGATGGCTCGGGCATGGCTTGGATCAGAGTTGCTGCGGCGATGAGCTTATGGCTTGCCCTGGCTAATGCGAGTGGGTCGTCCACATCGTCATCAGCCTCGATGCGGGCTCGTGCTATGCGCTCGGCTTCCCTGGCATGCACGCCGCGCATTGGACGATTGTCCTCAAGCATTGCCCGAAGCTCTCAGACCTATCGGCATTCTTCTTCAAGCTTGGCTTCAATTTCGCGGACTTGGGACAGTTGTGCTTGTGCGAGCGCAACATTGTTATGTGCCTGTTCGTGATCTCTGACATGCGCTGGCTCTGCTGCCCCGTCATCTCCGCCATCCTTTCCCGGAAGGACGACGAAGCATTCCCTGGTGGGATCGTAATCCTCCTCACGGGGGTCGTCGGAGCAGGTTAGGCAATAATCTGCCACAACCTGGAATGATAAGAGGGCCTCTCGATCGCGAAGCCCTGAGTAATCCCATTCGGGGATCCTCCGGCCGCTTTCGGATGCCTTGCTGCCAAACTCAGTGTAGTCGTTGTCCGGCGACATTGCTATGAGATTGCGGATCGACATCAGGTGGTGTCCCGGCAAATCTTCATACACTGTCATGTCCGTGTCAACAGATGAAGAGTTGGTCATGGTTGCGGTGCGTGTCCCACCGGGGTTTCGCCACGGGTCGACCGTGCTGTCCCCGGCTGGTTGTACCGCGGTGGTGGCGGTTGTTGCCCTTGTCGTGCCGGGCTCAACCCATTTAGGGGAGCCGGCGTGGGCTGTTTCACGTCGCTCCGCGCGTGTTCGCCGCGTGCGTTGATGCGAACGCCTTTTGCGTCGCGGTGATGGTGATGGGAGTGACGATGGCACACTCATGCTGGCGTTCCTCGTCCGGAGCTGCATGTTGTCGCGACTCCTGAACCGGATTTTGAATCCGGCAGGAAGCTGATCCGATGCTGGCATTGAGAATAGGTTGTCGCGTATGACTCGAGTTGCCATCAAGGGAGATAGTGGATGAAACAATCGATCACAGCGCGAGACTCCTACCTGGCACGCCACTATCGGTGTTTAGAAATCGTGGTCCTGACACCAACCAGAAATGTGCTGTGTTCCCTCCCCTGATGGTTGATGTAGAAGATAACATGAGACACGGGTTTATCCTGGTTCCGGTCAGAAGATCGTACTTCTAGCAAGGCGGTATGTGCGATGTATTATTCTGCACCGGACTGCAAGTAGTAGGGGGTACAAGCAGGTCGGGACGAGAGGCTAGACCTCCGAGTCCCGGATGATTGAGGCAAGGTGCCAATATCGTGGTTTTTTCTGAGTGTATGCGGATTCTTCCTGTTCTTTTCGTCTCGTCCTTTTGCTCGATCACCCCCTCCTTTTATAGGCCAAGGAGGAGGGGTTATAGGAGCGTGTTGCTGCTTAGGCATAGTTGTCGCACAGTAGTAGGAGTGGCGTTGGGCGTGCTTCTGTGTCCTTGTTTGCTGTAGTCAATTCTTGTACTGGTGATGACGTCAAGGAGTGGTCTTGAGGATCCGAGGTGTCCTTTGTGCGATAATGGCTCGTCCGTACACCACCTCGAGGGTCTGCCATTCCTGCGCACAGCTTATTCTGTGGAAAATCGTTGTGGGAGTTGGTGGCACAGGGAGTTAGAGTGACCCGGCCCTGTTCGCACGGCGGCGACATGTCCGCACAGCGCCGGGGTTGGTCGCATAGTGCTTGGAATGGCCCACCATACCTCTGTCGTCCTGTGCTCTTCTCTCGCTGTGTGCTCGAGGGTCTCTCCGTCTGATGGAGGTCTTCGAGTCGTCGGAGTTGGCAGTACAGGAGCCCGGAGTGACGGGCTCTGTTCGCACAGCGCCGGCCTGCCCGCACAGAGCCTCGGTTGGCAGCATAGTGATGGGAGTTGGCGGATGCGATGGGAGGGGTCGTGACTGTTAGGGCAGTATGGTGAGAGATCTGCCTTTTGACTTTGGAGGCACGGTAGCAGTGGGCGCCATTTATTGTCCATCAGAGCGAGGGTCTCGATCGAGGCGGAGCTTTCCCCATTCCGTGGGTTGCTCGAGGCTCGGTCCCCAGGCCTCGACCGAAGCGGAGTTTTGCGATTCGCTCGAGGGGTCGGTCCCCTCGAGCGAAGCGGAGATTTTGGTTCGCGTCGAGGCACGCCATGGGGCGTCTTGGCTGGGCCTTCATTTATTGCTGGGTCGTGGACCTTAACTTTCGTTTCTTTTTCTGGATATTTGGATGAGATTAATGTTCACCGAGGGTGGTTATCCCATTGGTTTGGGTATCCCTAATGATCACCCCCAACACATACTGAAAGAATTGTAGGTAATAGATTACCGTACCCCGACATTCAACCAGTCTCACTAACAACCATGTTGGCACTGTTTCCATTGTTCTTGTCCTTGCGGTCCGGACACTTTCCAGCGAAGTGATCCGGGCTCCCACAGCAGTAACACTTCCCTGTCTGCTGCTTCTTCTTCTTCTTGAACTGAGCCATTTGATTAGTCTTTGTTTGGTTATGTTGCGGCTTGTTCTTCTTTTTGTTGGATGCATTAAAGTTTTTCTTTTGCACCAAGTTGGCACTAGAAGATCCAACAATCCCTTTTCCACGTTGGTCTTTTGCCCTCGCCTTCTCTTCTACATCAAGAGTGCCGAAGAGACTGGTAATTGTGAACTATTGTCTCTTGTGTTTCAGAGAGGTCGCAAAATCCCTCCAAGAAGGTGGCAGCTTGGTAATAATACCTGCAACCACAAACTTGTCGGGCAACGGACATGGAGCATCCTTGCTACAGTTCTCAAGGTCTTTAGCCAGCGCCTGAATCTCATGGGCCTGTTCTACCACAGAATGGTCCTCAACCATCCCGTAGTCATAGAACTGTTCCATGACATACATCTCACTACCAGCATCAGAAACCCCAAACTTAGCCTCAAGCGCACCCAAACATCTTTGCCACTTGACACCGTGAGGTATGTGTCCACAAGGTTTTCAGCGAGAACACTCAAGATGGCACCTCGAAATAGGTTGTCGGCTGCCATGAAAGCTCGCTCCTCCTCTAGAGTGAACTGTTTGGGCTTCCCCTGTACGACATGCATGATGTTCATCGCTGTCAACCACATCATAACCCTCTCGCGCCAACGCTTGTAATTTGAGCCATCAAATACATTTGATTTAATCGATGCGGCAAAACTAGCTACTGATAGCCTATTAATAACATAATGTTTTTGGATTGTTAGACATCTACGCATCTTTCGGTATATTTTAATTCTAGAAATTAACAAAAAAAATTCATGATTATAGTAAGTCATCTTGTGATGACAGAGTATGTGTGAGTGTTCAAGCTAAATCCCCAAATTAACAAGAACAGTAAGGAAAACTAGAACCAAGTAGGGTTTAGGATGTACCCAGAGGCGGGGCCGGTACCGGAGGCACTGGATGCACCGTTACCAACTAGAGGAATAGACATCCTCGACTAGCCTTGCTCAAAGTAGATGATCTAATTCGGTGCAGTGGCGAGTCGATGTAGTGGAGTCCCTCGAACGGCCTTCTGGAAGTAGTCGTTCAGGGCCTCCGGGAAGTAGCCGTTCACGTGAGGAAGACGTGCGTCGGGAAGTAGTCGTTCGTGTTGACGAAGGCACCGCCGGGAAGTAGTCGTTCAGGCGTGCAGTCGCGTACGAGTACGCTCCCCAAAAGACTGATCGCCCACCTATCCTGAGTAGGATCGCTAGGTAGGGAGGTTCAGAGGCTTCTACTCACGCAAGCAAAGTGCGCGTAAAGTTTGCATTGGGAATGCAAGAGAGCAGCAAACAACGAGGGAGAAGAGAGAGGTCTCCTTAAAGGAGAAGAGAGGCCTGGGGGATCTGTGTTGTGCTGGGAGAAAGGCCTCCTTTTATAGGCGCATAGGGTAGGAGAGGGAGGATGAACCTGGACACTCTTGACCAGCCATAATGCCATTAAGCGTAAGTTATTCCTTTCATGGTGGCAGTAACCGTTGTCAGTCACTCTTCCCATGATGGAAGTAACGTCTATGGCTTGATGACTGTCGTCAGTGGCAAAACATGCACATCACCTCACACGCCGAGTGGACGGCATGGCTCGTCACGGCCTGGCGAGGCGAGCGAGCGCGCGCGTGGCATGCCCTTCTCTTTTTGT
Source organism: Echinochloa phyllopogon (assembly GCA_033239725.1). NCBI lineage: Eukaryota > Viridiplantae > Streptophyta > Magnoliopsida > Poales > Poaceae > Echinochloa > Echinochloa phyllopogon. The sequence goes on along the minus strand of BTCW01000016.1, from coordinate 4,593,353 downwards.
CAATTTCACAAGCGGTCCACAACTGGTCCACCATTTAAGTTGGTTAGAATTCTCATTGACTCTCCATCCGGGATTAACTTCCTAGCATTTATTAGTGGACCTTTTAATTCTTTGATTAATTGAGACTAAAATCGGCTAAGGCCCAATTAATCCAACAGTAATTGGCTACTACCTCCGTTCCAAATTGTAGGTCGTTTTAGCTTTTCTAGATTCATAGATTTTGATATGCATCTAGATATACACTATGTCTAGATACATAGCAAAAACTATGAACCTAGAAATACCAAAACGACCTACAATTTAGAACGGAGGAAGTAATATTTATCATATGACAAAAAAATTGATATATTACTTAATGGGTGCACCACCTTCATCTTGATTGTAGCTTCGCCCCAGCTAGCACGCCACGCATGCATTGTCATCCATTGTCCAAGCCTACGCTGTAGCCACGCCGCACAGGCCGTCGCGCGGGCTATGGCGTTGGAAGGCGCGTGGTGTGCGACGTTCCATGCGTGCGTGCGATCCTCGCCATGTCGCGCACTAGGTATGCATGCATTTATCTACACACGTACTTTCATGTTTACCAAACACAACACACACGCGCGCACATCCACGCACACAACACCCACCCGCACAAGACACACATACGCTGACAACACGCTGTTGTGCAGGAGATGGTGTACTCGATCAGGCCTGAAGTCCTCGCTGAATCGGAAATCACCGTAACCGAGCGGACGATCAGTGTGTGATCCTTGCGAGCGACAGGATATGGGATGTGATTATGTCTAACAAGACCACCTGCCACGTCGCCCTCCACTTCCTGTCGACCTCAGGGAGAGGGACTGATAGGCTGCTTGGTTCATGGTGGTCGATTTAATAAGGAGTGAACTGATACTATGAGGAGATGGTCTTGTAGACTTATATTTTCATGTTTCTTTCGATTGGAGACTCTAGTTGTTTTTTTCGTTATATTTGGGGAGAAACAAAGCCAGAAAGATTGCCATGCACAAAGAGAGAGAAAAAAGAGGGAAAAGTAAACAAGGAAAGACGAGAGAAATTGTAAATACCATTAGGAAAGTTATGTGCATTATCATTACTAGTCTAGTTTTATCCCCGTTTCTCATGGAGGGCAGCAGATTTATTGTCTGATTGCAGTTGACTAATAATGCTTTTGGCATCTCCTGCTATGTAGCCATTGAGTTGTGTCTGCAGCATTAGCTTGTGGGTGGATGTGTGGTATGCACACTTAACCACATAAATCAAATTGGTCAAAAAACTGTGTACTTTCACGACACTACAAGAAACTATTTAATCTATGATGAAATAATTTCGTCATAGATCAATGGAAATTTGTTATAAAATAGTATATGTGACGTTTTCAGAAAACGTCATGGATTGAGCATCACAGATTAAATCGCGTGACAGTTTAACAAAATTCGTCATAGATTGAAGCGATACATGGCATTTTCCAAACATCATAGATTGGCCTTGAGCCTGCGCAGCCCAACCCAGGCCTAATCTTTGTGATGAAAATAAGCACCACAATATTCGTCACGGAATGAATGCGAAGGTGATGTGGCTGCTCACGTGGATGCCAGCGTGACTGATGATGTGGCAACTATTGCTGTCGCGTTTGATGAAATGGAATTGACTGGGACAATGACATGGCCGCTGACGTGAATGATGACATCATCATGGTGGCCCATTTACTAATGGACCAAAATTAGCGCGGCCCATTTGTTAGCACGATGAAACGATAACTGGGCCAAATGTTTTTAAACCCAATAGTCAACTAAATTCAGCAAATTTTATGGCCCAACAACTTTCAAAAACCCTTTTTCACAAGAATTTTCACAACCATTTCAGTCCAGCCCAAAAGAAGCCATAAAGCCCATATAACTACACAATAATTTTTTGAGCACAAGCTATAATCAGATTTAAAATTAGCATTTTGATACATTATCTCAAGTTTTCATCCAACAGTAGATCTAACATTAACACAGCTAGTTGCAGCAACAAAAGTTTGTTGCAGCCAACCACATCACATCCCATGACTCATATGACATTCTAGCACAAAAATAGCAAAACATTGCAATAGCAAGAGAATTCCAGCAGCACAAAAATTCTAGCAGCAGCAAAGTTTTGTACAACAAAAGAACATATGGGCAATTGCTTAACTCCGTTGAATCTGGCTTAGCACTACTTCATGTTTCGCTTCCATCTCACCCTTCTTGCTCGTCTCCTCTCTGTCCCTGATCCTTCCCTCCTCTGTTTCTTGTTCAAAAATCAGAGTCCAAGTGTCAGGTGCAGAGAATTGTGATAGTCAAGAAGTGAACCAAAAAAACCTGAACAACAATTCTGAACCAACATTGATCAGTTTCAGGTGCAGAAATCAGCATGGTTTAGCTAGCAATCTTGCTGGAGCCAAAAAACTTGAAAAAGAAAACACACAGAACCATAACAGTATGCATAGATTAAAGAAAAACACTAGCGGTGCAAAGGTGTTGCTGCTATCTGGCTCACCACCTCCTCGTCCCTCACCATCGTCCTTGCTTCCTACAAGAAGCAAGTAAAAAGAAAAATAGGAAAACAATCTGATTAATGAAAGAAAAAAATGGGCACAATAGGCACTTGTACAATTTTTACAAGACAGTCATCAATAAGCCAGATATCTACGTGATACAATATCCAACCCTAGGAACAAGCACACTTGTTAATAAAGTATATAAATGGTAAACGAGCCTTAGCCCAAAAAGATAAGAAAATTAGTTTGCAATATGCTAGTGTTCTTAGATTGATACATATCCATGCTCTATTTACGATAGCATTTGGTCAAAGCAAGTGTTCAGCAATTAACAACCTCAATTTAGATTCAAAATAGGTCAAACGGGTGTATGTTAAACTGCTAATCCAAACAAATGTCTGAGCTATCAGGTTAACAATTCAATACACCATCATCTCCAAATTTGAAACTTATTTTCATATTAGATCAAATAGGATTTCTTCCCTTCCCAAATCCTATTCCCACCATCAGATCCAACAACTTGAAGGCAAACATGAAGCAAGCTACTGCTACTGCTACTGCCTAAATCCTATTCCCACCATCAGACAAAGTCAATTGTATTTGTGATATATGTCAAGAAAATGTGCCATGAGCTTACATCTCAAGATACATGGACTCATTTTTTAGAACAGTGTAAACTTTATAAATCACACACCAACTCGAGAACTAGAACACTCCTACGATCAATCCACGGGCACATCTACTGGAACCATCATCGATACTCGTAATACAGTAGTTGAATCCCACTCCTAATGCTGATGATTAGATGGAAGCATAACTTGTGCAGACTACAGAGCAATCATAAACCACTATCCAGCAGAAGCGACCTCTGAAATCATAAACCACTATCCAGCAGAAGCGACCTCTGAAGGGGGGGGGGGGGGTGTGTTTGTTCAAGGGAGGTCACTAGTCATGCATTTACCTTCAGCGGCGTGCTCCTCGGCAGCCGGCAGCGGGGAGTCGATGCTGTGGTACGGCAGCACATTGCTGCCCACCACCTCATTGCCCTCCTGTTCTTGCAACTGGCCCTGCGCCTCACCATTTTTTCTTGGGATATTTAACTATTTGCCACATTTACACGAGCCACTCCTTCAAATGGGACCTTTAGAATTGCGCCTATAGATTTGCCACTCTTAGAAAGCACCCATCTCATATTCGCCATTTTCGCTGATGTGGCACACCACGTCCATGCGCCAGCGTGGATGGAGCGTGGGAAATGACCAAATTGTCCCCGTGTTTCTTGTGTTAGCCATCCCATTCTCCTCACTCCAGCCACTGTCGTGTGGGCCCCGTATGTTGGGACCATCTTCGATCTCCCACCGTCTCCTTCCCCAACCTATCCGCCATGCCCCTGCTGGACTCGCTCCCGGCCACCGCCACTGTCTATGCCTTCTCCCTCCTCCCCTCACCGCTCCCAGACCACCCCACGCTCGTTGACGCCGCCGTCTCCTACCCCTCCTTCCAAGCTGCCGCCCGCTCGCTCGCGGGGGCCATCTGGTCCACCCTCAATGTCTGCCCCTGCGACGTGGCGCTCGTTGTCTCCCCAAAGATTGGCCGCGCAGTCCGACCGACTCGATCGTCGCCGGAGAGAACAGACACCATGATGAGATCCGCGCCGCCGCCGCACACCTCAACCGTCGGTCGCCGTCCTCATTCGGCCACCGGAGGAGCTCCTCCACATGAGCCGCTCGCCGCCGACCCACTGCCTCCAATGTGGACCAACGTCCAGCCGTCGTCGTCCGTTTCCCCCTAGGGTGAGCACATCTATGAACTCAGCATCACCTCCTCCATCACTTGCGCACCTCCGCCTGACCCCAAACTCACCACACCATCGGCGATTGCGCCACCCAGTGCCACCGTCGGCCATGGGGAAGAAGCTCCAGGGGGCAACGGTGAATGGCGCGCGGCGGCGGCGGCGGGGAGAGGAAAGAGCGCGGCGATGGAGCCCCCTGAGGTGTCGTTGCCTGCACCGCAGTGCAGGGAGGAGGGAGAGAGAGGAAGGAGAGAGAGAGAGAGAGCATGAGGAAGGAGATAGGGCGGGAGTTTGAAGATGGATGTGATGGGGGGCACACGTCAGTGGCTGGAGTGAGGAGAATGGGATGGCTAACACAAGAAACATAGGGGTAATTTGGTCATTTCCCACGCTCTATCCACGCTGGCGCACGAGCGTGGCGTGCCACATCAGCAAAAATGGTGAATATGAGACGGGTGTTTTCTAAGAGTGGCAAATCTGTAGGCGCAACTCTAAAGGTCCCATTTGAAGGAGTGGCTTGTGTAAATGTGGCAAATAGTGAAATATTCCCCACCCTTGGTGGCGCGCGCCCATCACAGGCACCGATGGGCGCGCGGGTGCCTCCGTCATCCGGTCGATGCGACACATCAGGGAGCTCGACACAGCGGTGGCTTTGGTTAGCAGCGTCTGTCGACCGCCCAAGCGCGCCGCTGTGACCGTCGCCTCTAGTCCCCTAACTGCCGCGGTAGCCTCTGCACAGAGCCGCTGGTTGTGCGTTCCGTCCGCCGGATCTGGACACATGACAGCTGGATCTAGCCTTGTCGTGGTCGGATCGGGAGGAATGGGCAGGGGAGGACAGCCAGGGAGGAGTGTCAGCGGGAAAGGGCTGGGGAGCGAGGAGGAAGGAGCGGGCTAGGGAGCGAGGAGGGAGGAGAAATGGCGAGACCGCGGGGCGGCAGACGGTGGCGGCTCGGCGAGCGGGCAGGCGTGTGGGGGAGGCAGATAGGCAGAGAGATGCTGACCCTAGGGTTTGAACTGGTTTTATATCGTGGAGACAGAATCACAGTCGTTGGATCAACGATGGATGGCTAGAATTAGTCGGGCTATTTGGGCCAAAACGGGCCTTGTTTATTTCTTCTCTGGGTAATATTTGTCTTTTTCCTTTTTATTTTTATTGCGATTGTAAAGTAACACAAAAATTACTTTATATCTACTAATATATTTTTATTTGTAATAGAATGCATATAAGTTGCATGGAAAGATTTCAAAAAATATTGGAAAAGATTTACTATTTTCTAGATGTTAAACAAATTTCTGCATGATTATCAAAATTAATTGTAAATTGAACTAAACATGCATCTAATAAGATTCAAATAATTGCACAAAAATCATAATTAGGTTCATATGTTCCATTCTAGCCCATGTATTGAAGATACATGAAAAATTCAACTATCTTCTAGAGATAATTCAAACTTCTATATCTAAATGACCACATAACAATTACAATAATATCCAAATTTGGTCAAAAAAATCTACAAATTGATATGACAAAATATTTTTGGTCCATAAGCTTGCCATAAATAATTTAGATAGTTTTAGTAAAGTAAGACTATACATTGTTCATAATTGGATATATCTCTCGCATAGTTTCTTATAACTTAAGTCAATCTTTAAGATTTGAAGACCTCATAACATTTTTGAGCTCGTATGCATCTAAAATTTGGACACAACCTTATGCTTACCATAATATTATATAATATAAAGTTACATTACCAATTCTTATGCAAAAATATGTTTATTCTATTATCTACAAAGTGAAAGAAAGCAACACATACGAAAGAAATCCAAAATAATAGTAATTATCATACAAATAAACGAGATTAAATGAAAGATAGTGATTTTAGGAACAATTAGGAAAAAGATTCATCAAATTTGGATTTTATACAGGGGATAAATACCAATTAAAATTTTAAATTCTGGATTAAAAAGACAAAGATAAATTGTACAACTGTTCGTTGTTGGAGAGACATTATGAGTATATATTCTATAAAAGAAATCTGATACATATGTGTGTCACCAGCGATCGTGCGTTGTAGTGGTAAAGCGCAAACTTCCTATGCAATGGGTCGAGGGTTCGAGCCCTTTGTCCACAACCTTTTTGTCAAGTGACATGGCGACGGGCGGCCAGATGACTTGGCGAGCAAAAGAACAAATATAGAACAAATTATAAAACAAGATTGGGTTACAAATGATTATGTGTGGTGGAGTGGTAAGCCTTGCACTTGTGTAACTTCGAGGTCTACTCGTTTGTGCCCTTTTTTTCTTTAGAAACACATGTTGTTTGTTTTCTTCTTGGATCCGCATGATTATATGAATCATTATTGATAAAATCATGTACTGTAGTTTTTTGTTTTGGTCCATAGCTTAAACATCAATTACGTAATCAATCCTATGTGTTTTATAATATAGTCATCACCAATATACTAAATCTTTGTGCTTTGTTTTCCTCAGCCAAATATAAATTTCACGAATGGTAAACAATGAGTTGAGGACCTTGGTTAGGTGAGTGCACAAGAAGGCCATGAGGATATTCTTTTTTTTTGTGTGTGTTTACACCGGACCTTTGCAAATTTTTTATTTTTTTAATATTATCATATTTGTCCCATACAAAACACGAAACATGACATTTTTAATTTGTTCTTTGTGACGAATTTACTGAAATGTCATAGTATTTTGGGCCAATTGTGACGAAATTGATAAAACGTCACAATTTTTTGGACTTGGTATCCACAACTGCGAATTAGTGACGTTGTCTGAAAACGTCATGAAAAATCGGTCATAGATTAAATAGTTTCTTGTAGCGTTATTGGGAAATACCAAATGTCCTTCGCAGGTGGTATGTTATTCGAGTCACGTTCAATTGTTTTTTCTATGCACACTTGTACTGTGAAGCTTTGCACACTAGATACCGAGACACTTGCATTTGCTGCGGTGCAGGATGCAATCGAGGGGGCACACGTGGATTTTTTTTAAACTTCAAGATCGATTCAGCACATCATATTCTTTGCACTGTTGAGTCTTTGAAGCATCTTCTTCAAAAGACGCAGCAAATCATTGAAACCTTTGTCTGCCGATTACTTCACTTCATCATATCTAATACCTTAAGGTCAACTTCCAATTTAGATATGTGTCGGTGCTTCATGCACCGGCTAGTAAATTTGCGCCATGCTCTTTCGGTCTCGATGGTAAACACTTGCGAGGATGTATAATGGTTCGGGCTCTAGCCCAATGTCCAGTGGGATGAGTTCATGTTCCTTCCGTTGAATGATTGAGGCTTACAACTAGGGTGCTCGTAAGCAGATGGGTGAGTGAATGGACGATCACTTGAACGGGATGACCTGATTCCGCTTATATACGTTCGAGGGTAGGCAACATCGGCGAGAAGAATAAGTAAAGGGAAAGAAAGGAAGGGGTCCCCCAAGTCGGCAGGTCAGCGGTGTCGTCCTAGGGTTGGTAGGGTGCCACGTCGTTGTTCCAACAGTGCTGCTCGTTGGTGGGCCACGCTCAGACTTTGCAACTTGGCGACAACGCTGGGCATGGGCATAGTGCTTCACATGAGGGCATAGGGCTCGGTGTGATACCATAATGTGGGAAGTGGCCACACCATGCTTCACTATGGCGCTACAGCGTCAAGCGTACTAGGCGTAGTTTTGAGCGTCTGTGCTTAGCATGGCGGCGTGCAATGGTGCCTATCAACTCCAGCACGGGAACAACATGCCCATGGGTACCCTTGTGTATGGCCGGGGGACAGCCTGGTCTGGGCTCCGAGCGGTCCCCCCGCTGCGAGGGTTTCTTATCGCATGGTTGGTGATGAGGACATGACCAGCTTAGATATGACTATACTAATGGCTTGTAAACAAAAGGTGAATCAATTCTATATCATGATTATTGTTGCTACATTCGATGAATTCATGCTGCGCCATGATGTGTGTTCATTGTCATTTTTACAAATACATAATTCGATTAAAAAGAGTGCTAGATACACATGGAAGGCACGGAGGACCAAAGAAGTTGATTGGGGATCAAGTCTAAGTGTTCCTCACGTCCTCCACCAGGCGACCACGTTACTTTGGGCCCAAAGATGGAAAAAGATCAAGTCCACCACGTTTTGGAGGCTGAATTCGGACTGCAGAAAAGCACCAACTTGTGATAGATGCCACGGTCACATACGGACTCCGTTTCGGGTATTCAAGTACTTCCTGGAAAGCTTATCAAGTCTACTTTCCAACGGATCTGACCCCGCTACCATATATGTTCGGAGTCGGCCACAGACTTCATATTTGTACAGAGATATTTTCAGGCCATGTTGTTGCGTCATCGTTTTTTTGGATCGTTGGCCCGTGTATCGTGTCGGAGCCCATAGAGGAGCATCCTAGGGTTGGAGCATGACTCCCACCATGTTCGGGTCGTGCCCCTCCCCTCTCATATACCCCCATAGCCGCCACAAACAGATCGGGTTTTGTTTAGATCAAGTTTAGCCATTGCTACTTGTTTGTAAGCGCGCTTGCTGGTCCAGCCGCCCGTCTTCGAGTCTTCAGAACCCCACTTCATTTGTGATTGAGTTTGAGATTGAACACATTATTCACATCTAGTAATTTCAGTACTTATTCGATACTTGTTCTTGCCAGTTCTTCGATTGCTTGCAGGACAGGATCGGGTGACGTGCTTCCACAAGATCACAACATCCATAGGAGGTGGTGTATCGGTTGCTAAGGCGCAGTCTTTGGAAGGCTGTAGTCGGGCCATCAACGTCGTCTCCTCCAATCGAGTTATCCTCCACGACTCTCATCGAAAGATCGGTCATAAACCCTAGCGGGTTCGCATCAGTTGGTAATCAGAGCGAGGTTTATCGGTGAGAGACTATCAATACTTTGCTAGTTTTTACCTATAGTCCAGAAAAGCAAAAAAAAATAGTAGATTAGTTACCTACAATTCCTATAAACTTTTTGATTCTTTACTAGTACTGCTGAGTTAGGGCTTGTTGAGTTTTTGGTTGCATCAGTTGTGTCGAGTTGCTGGTCCTAGTGTCTAATCCTTTAGAGTTTTCAGTTCTATCACGTTTCGGTCGCCACGAGATCCATTGTCATCATATATATCATTGCTGTGTTTTGATCACCACGGATCCATCTTAACCCCGATTCAAGCGTTTAAATACAATCTGGAAAGCTTATCTTGTTACCTTTCCAACGTATCTAGCAGTGTTCCAAAATTCCTTTTGAGCGGTCTGTATTTGTCCTGGAGATTGGCGACCTGCAATATGTGTAAACTCGCCTTATTGTGTTGATTTGTCTTGATATTCAGCAAAGGTGTAAGAAAAGTGAAAGAAAGAAAGATCAAAATGAAGAGGAAAAAAAAGGTTAAAAAAGAGAGAAAAAAGACAAGAAGTGAGAAAAAGGGGCTGAATTTGGTGTGTTCCTTTGTGCTGTGCTAGCTGCTCTTTGTTTGTGACTACCTTTGTACCTAGGCTCACGTCTCTACCATGGTTTAGCTTAGGACCAGCATAGTACCGCCGTTGAACGAATATTCAACTTGCTTTTGTAACTAGTGTGGTTCTAGTACATTCCTTGTTTCGGCCACCTATAGCTCCACATCTACGGCTACAGCTTGAGAGGTCTTGTTGCTGCAGCACTAATACACTATCTTTGAGGTTGTTGTCTTGTTGGTTGTCATCGCCTCCTATTTTGCTTGGTAAGAACTGGTAAGAGCTTATTTGAACCAGGATAGTTTGAGAGAATTACAATTGACACATCCCAGTAGTTGACAAGAGGATACATATTATTTTTGTGTTTCTTGTTTTCTACTAATCATGGCAGGTGATACAAAGATTTTTGAGCTGATGTAACTACACCCTCATGTTCAAGATGTCATTCAACTCTTGCCGTTATATGATGGTAAGTTTGATCCTGAAGCTTACATTGATTGGGAGCTAAAAGTTGATAATGAATTTGATGAGCATGACTTGTCTGAGAAACAAAAGATTTATATTGCTTCTAATATTTCGACTGAATATGCTTTGCTAGAATGGAAACATATATGTAGGCCCAACAAAGTTCCAGAATCTTGGGAAGATTTCAAATTTCTTTTTAGAGATGCATTCATTCCTTCATATTATGTTGATTATTTGTTGCAAAATTAGACAAATTGAAGCAAGGTAGTAGGACTGTGAGGGAATATTTTCATGTCGTTAAGACTTGTATCATGTTTGGTTGATGATGAATGCGTGGAAGATGTTATGAGTAGGTTCATGAGAGGGCTCAATTCTGAGATTCGAACATTGTTAATTAGCCAGCCATATAGATGTTTTGGTGAATTGTTTTGGCTTGCTGTTCATGCTGAAAATGAGACTATATTATTTGTGAATAATTGCAAGAATTATGTAACCCATGATGTACAAACCTTGTCCACTCTACATGCTAATCTAGAGCAACAAATTGTGGAACCTGCCGTTGATTTAATTTTGTCACGAGATAAATTAGTTGTTGTTCCTTATGATAAAGAGAACTTGTGTGCTGATGCTTCTTTTACTTCTATACCACAAGTAGTAAATAAGAGTGATACTTTTTGTTTGAAACCATCCATATGTGCTGAAGAAAAGCTTTTTCATCCAATTACTCATGCAAAAGATGAACTGAAATTGATGTCTTCTTAAATACTTTGGGTTATATTGAATTTGATATTCTTTGTGATCTAAAATGTTTAGAGGAGAAACTTTTTGCATATCCTAAATTTTCATGCTTGTCTAATCATACATATCACTTTGTTGGCAAATATAATTGCAAAGGAGAGTATTTGGTCCATAAAGTTTATATTTGCTCTAATATGAAATATCCTTTTGGGCTAGAATATCATAATCAAATACAGGGCTGGGCTAACACTAACAATGTCTTGAAAAGTTTCACTAGTTTTCTCTGAAGTAACAGGGTCAGCCCAAATAAGGGGAGCATTGCTAGTTGTGGTCGTGCAATATAGATGTACTTCCGTGCTCAAACAACAAAGGAATCACCTTAGAATGCCAGAAGAGCAAGTCGACGACGACTTGCAGCCAAGAAGGGGAGAATGATGAGGACTTGACCAGCTTAGATAATACTATATTAATGGCTTGTAAATAAAAGGTGAATCAATTCTATATCATGATTATTTTTGCTACGTTCGATGAATTGATGCTGCGCCAAGATGTGTGTTCGTTGTCATTTTCAGAAATACATACATGTATTAAAAAGAGTGCTAGACACACAAGGAAGGCATGGAGGACCAAAGAAGTTGATTGGGGACCAAGTCTAAGTGTTCCTCACGTCCTCCACCAGGCCACCACGTTACTTTGGGCCAAAGATGGAAAGAGATCAAGTCCAACACGTTTTGGAGGCTGGATTCGGACTGCAGAAAAGCATCGACTTGTGATGGACGCCACGGTCACATACGGACTCCGTTTTGGGTGTTCAAGTACTTCCTGGAAAGATTATCAAGTCTACTTTCCAACGGATCCGACCCTACTACCATATCTGTTCAGAGTCGGCCACAGTCGTCATATTTGTACCGAGACATTTTCAGCCCATGTTGCTGCGTCATCGTTTTTTTGGGCCGTTGGCCCGTGTATCATGTCGGTGCCCATGGGGGAGCATCCTAGGGTTGGAGCACGACCCCCACCACATCCTGGTCATACCTCTCCCCTCTCATATACCTCCATAACCACCACAAACAGATCGAGTTTTGTTTAGATCAAGTTTAGCCATTGCTACTTGCCTATAAGTGCGCGTACTGGTCCAGCCGCCCGTCTTGGAGTCTTCAGAATACCACTTCATTTGTGATTGAGTTTGAGATTGAACACTTCATTCCCATCTAGTAATTTCAGTACTTGTTCAATACTTGTTCTTGCTAGTTCTTCGATTGCTTGCAGGACAGGACCGGATGACGTGCTTTCATAAGATCACGGCATCCATAGGAGGTGGTGTATCGGTTGCTAAGGCGCAGTCTTTGGAAGGCTGTAGTCGGGCCGTCAACGTCGTCTCCTCGAATCGAGTTATCCCCCACGCATCTCATCGAAAGATCGGTCATAAACCCTAGCGGGTTTGCATCAGTAATGATGCATCCGGCCCAGGTGTGGGGTTGGCCGAGGCCCAACAAATTAAGGTTGCCCGGCCCCCAACAGTTTTTAGTAGGCACACCCACTGAAGGAAAGGCCCAATCTCCCTAAAAGACTAGTCTGATGGGGGAAGGGTGGCTCTCCCTTTTAAGGTGGCTTCCTCCTCCCTAGATAAGTATGGTGGGATTATTCAGAGGCTCACATGGTCACCACCCGACTACAACTTTGTTGCGTCTTTGCCAGCGGGTAATACTGGAGGATGTACTCATCAGTCGTGGTTGTGGGCCCCAGACCCCGAACCCTATAGCGGGGTCAGGCATCAAAGACGCACGTCTTTTGACCAAGCAGGGTCTGATTTGTCGGGTCTTCGTACTCTTGAATGTCGTGGGTCAGGGTGAGAAGCGCGCGAGTGTTTGGTTGCGTCGTCGCCTCAACTCCTCCGTGTTGATCATGTGCATGCGCAGCTCACGATGGCGTGACCCCATGTTGCCATTGTTTGGGGGTGGGCCCAGCCTGTCCACTTGACCCTGGCATGCACATGTTGGGGTTATCCGCACGACCGTGTTCTGGTGGGCCAAGCGCGCTATTCCTTGTGGGCCCTTTGGTGGGCCTTTATCGCTTTGTTCCCCTAGGAGTACCCAGGTATCAGCACCCATCAAAATAATACAACCTTATACAATAGTGTTATGTTATCCTTTCTCATCTGCTCTAATTTTTTGAGATTTCATTCATAAAGGAATTCTAGCTCCCCATCAAGTACCATACAGTCTAGGCCATCTGAGGCAACATCATCAACTGCGCATGTTTTCACTAATAGTTCATGGGGTGTGTTCCTGATCGAACATACATTGTTATGTTCACTCCACAAATACTAGCAAACTCTTTAGTGGATAGACTCTAACCATCAAGAAAGATAGTGACGTTCAATCTTCAAAATTCACTACCAGAATGCTTCACATCCGCCCGCCTCCTCCGCCTCGGCCACTTTTGGACCCGGTGCTGATGGGGCTTCAGCACCGGGTCCAACGGCTAGGAGCGGGGGCGGCGCGGAGGTGTGTCAGGGCGGACACATTAGCACCGGGTCATGGCAAGACCCGGTGCTAATGTTCACCCTTTAGCACCGGGTGCAGCCACGACCCGGTGCTAATGTGCCCGAGGCCTTTAGCACCGGGTCGTGGCTGCACCCGGTGCTAAAGGGTGAACATTAGCACCGGGTCTTGCCACGACCCGGTGCTAATGTGTTTGAATATAGGGGCTTCCTCCTCCCCCGCCCGAGCCAGCTGAACACTTACGCGCTGTGTTCATGCTGCTCGGCCGTGGGAGGGGAGGTGCTGCCCAAATTTTTTTCAAAATTTGTGAAGAATCTACTCATCTAAGGAGCACTACAAGGTACACTCTTTCATTCTCTAATGTTTTATTTAGCTTGTAATCCTTCTATGATTTAGAAATACAGGGATTTGTGAATCAAAGTAAAGCTAGCTAGAAAGAGCTTGTGTTCTTGGAGGAGAGAGAGGAGAGAGCTTGAGTTCATGGTGGAGAGAGTGTTCATGTTGTGTTTTAAATGGAGAGAGAAGGCAAGCTAGTTAGTATTTTGTTTTGTATGACTTGTGAATAGTTATAAGGCTTATAGTAATGTAGTTTTAGAAATTACTAGAAAATCAATATAAAATGCTAGAAAATCTTATAAATTACTAGAAAATCTTATAAATTACTAGAAAATCTTATAAATTACTAGAAAATCAATATAAAATGCTAGAAAATCTTATAAATTAATAGAAAATCTTATAAATTACTAGAAAATCAATATAAAATGCTAGAAAATCTTATAAATTAATAGAAAATCTTATAAATCTTATAAATCTTATAAGGCTTATAGTAATGTTATATTTAATGAATATAGTAATGTAGTTTTAGAAATTTATTTATATAATGGAATATATATTATAATTTGTATTTTTTTTATATATTAAATTTTTTTATCTTTAAATTGTATTGTATATTTGTTATTGGTTAATAATGCAGATGAATAGACAATGGATGTACGGGGACCCCCACGCTCAGGCGTTCCGTGATGGCCTTAGGACGTTTCTCGATGCCGCCGAGGCTAACAGGACGCCGTCCGGTTTCATGTTCTGCCCATGCACCCATTGTAAAAATATACAATCGTACAAACAAAGAGGTTGTCTTCAAGTGCATTTGATGAGGCACGGTTTCATGAGGAATTATTATGTTTGGACGAAGAACGGTGAAAGAGGAATTCTAATGGATGAAGATGAAGAAGACGAGGTCGATGACGACATTCCGTTATTGGCTCAATACTACGGTTCCTTTGCATATGCTGCAATGGGTGATGCCGATGAGGAAGATGTTGCTCGGGAAGGCGATGCTCAGGAAGATGTTGCTCAGGAAAATGAACCTACTGATGGGCTCGGGCAAATGTTGCGTGATGCCGAGAAAGACTGCGGCAATGATAAGGAACTGAAAAAGATACAGCGCATGTTGCAGGACCACAAGACTGACCTGTACCCAGATTGCAAAGAGGGGCTAAAGAAGTTGGGTAGCACACTTGAACTTCTGCAGTGGAAGGCAGCAAATGGTGTTACTGATAAGGGTTTCGAGGAGCTACTGAAACTCGTAAATAAGATTCTTCCAGAGGGTAACACATTGCCATCGACGACGTATCAAGCAAAACGTGTTGTTTGCCCTCTCGGTTTGGAGGTGCAGAAGATACATGCGTGTCCTAATGACTGTATCCTCTATCGCGGACAGTACGAACACTTGGATCGTTGTCCGGTTTGCACCTGCGCGCGATACAAGATCAGGCGGGACGACCCTGGTGATGTTGGGGGAGAGCGTTCTAAGAAAAAAATCCCTGCGAAGGTGATGTGGTATTTCCCTCTGATACCCCGTCTGAAGCATTTGTTCAGGAACAAAGACCATGCCAAACTGATGCGCTGGCACAAAGAAGAACGTAAGCAGGATGGCATGTTGAGACACCCCGCCGATGGATCCCAGTGGAGGAACATCGACAGAGCATTCCCAGAGTTTGATGCTGATGCGAGGAATGTTAGACTTGGTTTAAGTACCGATGGCATGAACCCTTTCGGTGAAATGAGCAGTAGTCATAGCACTTGGCCCGTGACTGTTTGTATCTACAACCTACCCCCTGGCTCTGCATGAAGCGGAAGTTCATTATGATGCCAGTGCTCATCGAAGGCCCAAAGCAACCTGGCAACGACATTGATGTGTACCTAAGACCATTGGTTGACGAACTTTTGCAGCTGTGGAAGAATGAAGGTGTTAGCATGTGGGATGAGGACAAACAGGAGCAGTTTGACCTTCGAGCACTGCTTTTCATAAGCATCAACGACTGGCCTGCACTAAGTAACCTATCAGGACAATCAAACAAAGGATATCAAGCATGCACTCACTGTTTAGAGGAAACCGAAAGCATGTATTTGAAACATTGTCGTAAAGTTGTCTACATGGGTCACCGTCGATTCCTTCCGGCGAAGCATGAGCTACGAAAGAAATGTGCGCATTTTGGCGGGAATGCTGACCGTCGTACAAAGCCGAGACACCGGAGTGGAGAAGAGCTATTTGATATGGTGAAGGACCTACACGTGGTGTTTGGCAAGGGAGACGGAAGCCAGGCTGCTCCGACGGGCGAGGATGGTCGTGCCGCGATGTGGAAGAAGAAGTCTATCTTTTGGGAGCTACCATATTGGCAACGTTTAGAGGTCTGTAACGCGATTGATGTGATGCATCTGACGAAGAATCTTTGCGTGAACTTGATAAGCTTCCTGGGTACTTATGGGAAGCCAAAAGATACACTGGAAGCACGTCAGGATCTGAAACGATTGAAGCAACGGACTGATCTACATCCAGAAAAGAGAGACAAAGGACGCCAGTACTTGCGTCCTGCCAGCTTCACTCTCAGCAAAGAAGAGAAGGCAAGCATGTTTGAATGCTTGAACAGTATCAAGGTTCCGTCTGGCTACTCCTCCAATATTAAGGGAATAATAAATATGAAAGAGAAGAAGTTCACAAACCTGAAGTCTCACGACTGCCATGTGTTGATGACACAGCTGCTTCCCGTCATACTCAGGGGTGTGCTACCAGTTAACGTGCGGAAAGCCATTGTGAAGCTATGTGCATTCCTCAATGCAATTTCTCATAAGGTGATCAATCCAGACCACTTAGATCAGCTACAGAACGACGTGGTGCAATGTCTTGTCAGCTTTGAGATGATATTTCCACCATCCTTCTTCAATATCATGACACATCTATTGGTTCACCTCGTCAAAGAGATTCGTATATTGGGCCCAGTATTTCTACACAACATGGTCCCATTTGAGAGGTTCTTCGCTGTCCTAAAGAAGTATGTCCGTAATCGTTCTCGTCCAGAAGGATGCATTGCTAAGGGATACGAAACGGAGGAGGTCATTGAATTCTGTGTTAACTTTGTCGACGATCTTATGCCGATTGGTGTCCCCGAATCCCATCACGAGGGGAGACTTGGTGGAAAGGGCACACTAGGGAGAAGATCGATGGTGATCAAGGACGTTGAGACATTTCGTAAAGCGCACCTCACAGTTTTGCAACAATCAACATTAGTTGCTCCGTACATCGAGGAGCACATGCAGATTCTCAGGGACGAAAACTCAACAAAGTCTGCGGCCTTCATTCAGTGTCTGCACAATAGTACTTTCGCCGATTGGTTGCGAAGACGTCTTATGGGTGTCGAGGGCATTGATGCGCAGCTAGCTTTTGTAGCTAGAGGTCCATCGAGCACGATCTTGACATTCCAAGGATACGACATCAATGGGTATACATTTTATACAAGAGCCCAGGACAAGAAAAGCACCAACCAAAACAGTGGTGTTCGGATCGACGCGACAGACACCAATGGCAATACAAACTCATACTATGGAATCATAAAGGAGATATGGGAACTAGAGTACGGACCTTTGAAGATCCCACTGTTCAAGTGCCAATGGGTGAAGCTGACTGGAGGAGGTGTTAAAGTTGAAGCGGACTATGGAATGACGTTAGTGGAACTAAACAAGATTGGCTTTCTAGACGAACCGTTCGTCCTGGCCAAAGCTGTCACACAAGTTTTTTATGTGAAGGACATGGCTAGCAGACCGAAGAAAGGGGCGGATAAGAAAGGTGGGGGTAAGCAATTGGATCCATCACAAGACGAGCCAAAGCGTCATATAGTTCTTCCTGGAAAGAGAAAAATCGTAGGAGTTGAGGACAAGACGGATGAAGATTATGATATGCTCGATGGCCGGCCTCCATTCTCAGTGGCTGATGACCCAAGCATCCTGTTAGCGGCGGAGGAGACACCGTATCTACAGCGTGATCACAATCAAGGAACATTTGTAAAGAGGAAGTTTATTAGTGTTCGAGTAAACGATGATGCCATGTAATTTCTATTGATTTATAAGATTGTTTTTATTAATTCTAGCATTTTATATTGATTTTATAGTAATTTATAAGATTTACTAGCATTTTATATTAATTTTCTAGCATTTTATATTGATTTTCTAGTAATTTATAAGATTTTCTAGCATTTTATATTGATTTTCTAGCATTTTATATTGATTTTCTAGTAATTTATAAGATTTTCTAGTAATTTATAAGATTTTCTAGCATTTTATATTGATTTTCTAGCATTTTATATTGATTTTCCCGTGCGGCAGCTGGCCACGTCATCGGGCGCACACGAGCCACGTCACTGGCCCGGTCGTGGCCTTTAGCACCGGGTCGTGGCTGCACCCGGTGCTAAAGGCCACAACCGGGCCGACCGGCCTGGCCACGGAGGCCGTGCGGCAGCTGGCCACGTCACCGGCCGCACACAGGCCACGTCACTGGCCCGGACGTGGCCTTTAGCACCGGGTCGTGGCTGCACCCGGTGCTAAAGGCCACGACCGGGCCGACCGGCCTGTCCACGGAGGCCTTGCGGCAGCTGGCCACGTCACCGGCCGCACACAGGCCACGTCACTGGATGAACAATAACAATTTTTCTTTTTAATCTCTGTATAAAAGTTGTAACTAGTCGTTCTCCCTCGTACAAACTTCAAAAAAGATCATTTTTCTTCCTAAAAATTCCTAAAATCATACTCTATCAAGTTATGAAACTTATTAATGTTATTATTTTGAAAAATCTTCTCGTGTTTGAACAATCCAAATTTTGAATTAAAAATGACAACTACAACCAAGGTTTTTTTCACACTAGGTGATGTCAAATGAAAAAGTGATGAATACCAAAGTTTCATATTTCATCATGATCTACAATCTTTTATTTAGGTCATTTTGTCATTTTCAAAATGGGTAATAACATGTAGTAGAAATTTGACAAGTCTCTATCAAAGTTTTGGAAACTATGCGAGTGAATCTAGGAATAATGAACAATGTATACTACCACTTTCTCAAATGCAAAAATGACTTAAATAAAGATTTGTCGGTGCTGGGATCGGTCGACCAATCCCCAGCGCCTAACAGAATGCGCTGTGTCCCGTCCCTTGACGGTTGATGCAAGAGCTAGCACGATGAGACGAGCGATTTATCCTGGTTCCGACCGTGAGGTCATACGTCCAGCAGGGTGCGCTCGGGGCGCTGTACTATCTTGCACCGGAGTGCTTGCAGAGGGGGGCTACAAGCAAGGCGGGAGAGGAGAAGGAGTCTCCAAGTCCCTGAGTGTGATTGAGGCGAGTGCCGATATCGTGTGTCTGGCTGCCCGTCTGGGGGTCTCTCTCGGGGTCTTTTTTCTGTTGTCGTCTCTTTTTTTCTTCTTTTTTTTCTCCTCCATCGCACCCTTCCTCCTTTTATAGATCAAGGAGAGAAAGGAGGGGGGAAGGTTTACAAGTACGAGTGTGATGTGTGCTACAGGGGCGTGCACTGGAGAGTATGGAGTCGGGTCTGCCGTCGTCCTTGACCCTGGCGGGGGATTTATGGCGAGCCCCGGCTTCGGCGGGCGTTGTGGCCGTTCCTGTGCTTGTCTGGAGCGGCTTCGAGGGGTGTCGCTGCCGCAGCCCGCGTCCAGCTGCCTGCTCGCTGGTTGACTTCGAGGGCGGGGCAGGTGAGGAAGTACCGGAGTTGGCGGTACAAGGGTCGGCATGGTGGTTGCCGTCAACCACAGTGTGCGGCGTACTCGGTTCACCAGGGGATGGCCGAGAGTTGGCGGATTTGACCCGGCGTTCGTCATCACCAGGCCACGCCTGACCGGAGTCTGTACTCGGTCGTTGTTTAGACATTCGTTCGAGGGTTCCCCATGCTCATTTGAGGGGTGTCCCGGGGGAAAGAGACGGGAGCAGGTGGAACAATGCTGCGGAATGACGCCTGCCAGTCTGCACAGGGTCTTGCGCAGTGCCGCGTGCGTCCGCACAGCGCCGGTGAGGACGCACATTGACTGGAGCAGGTGGAACAGTGAGCTCTGCGGTGTCAGTGGCGCGGCGTGGGAAAGATTGCCTTTTGACTTCGGCGCCTGCCTGATGGGGCGGGCACTAAATGCCGTTGTCGGGCAGGGTGCCGGAGCGCGCTGTGTTGAGTAGAGAATTAGTCTCGAGCAAGGCGGAGTCGACTCGCCTGCTCGAGGGAGTGCGCGACCCTCGAGCGAGGCGGGGTTTGCGTCGTGCCTGCTTGAGGGTGCGCGGCCCTCGAGCGAGGCGGGGACGGGGGTAGCGACTTGGGTCCTCCCGACGGGCGAGCTCGGACGGCCGTTCTTGGGCCGCGATAGGCTGTGACGGGCCGAGCTGCCTGGCTGGGCCTTCCGGGCTGTCGATGATTCGGCCTTTCGTGGCATATCATTTTTTGAGGGTGATTACCCCGATGATTTAGGGGACCCCCTAGGTTTGTCCCCGACAGTAGCCCCCGAGCCTCTGCCGGACTAAGGATTAGTTGGGCAGAGGCTGATGGTTCGCGGGACCGTTCCCGGGCATTCTGCGGGGATTACCCCTTCTCGGTTACGCACGTTCTTCCGTGGGGGCGCGCGAGCGCACCCGCGGGTGTAGCCCCCGAGCCCTTGGAGGAGTGAGTTCACTCGTGCAAGGGCTTTTTGACTTTCGAGGGTTGTGTCAGTCGCCCCCCTTTCGATGTGGCGGGGGCGAGATCGAGTTATACGGAATTCGGGGGGCGGACCCTGCACGGCTTTGATGTTTTTCGCGCATAAGAGGAGGAGATGCTGCAAGGAGCCCCTGAGCTCCTGGCCCATGCGGAGGCGATCGGAGGGGCTTCTTGTCTTTGAGTTGCGACCCTCGCTTCCCCTTCGCGGGGGAGAGGGGTGAGGTCATTCGTGCAACCCTCGAGTCGGGCAGCGTACACGGATGCCTCGGTGAGCTATTAGCGGGTAGTTCAAGTGGACGTCCGTGCCCCGTTCGCTGGGGGTCGGCTCGTGGTCCGGAGACACGTCCATGTAGCGCTTGCAAAGGTTTGCTAGGTGGGGCTCGGTCCCTTTCGCAGGGACCGAGGGCGCGAAAGCTCTCCCTCGTTGGGATCCCCCCGCTAGCTGCCTCTGTCCGGCCTTGAACACAACAGGGGCGTCCCTAAACTTCGCGTTCGGGGTAAAGTCCGTTGGACACGCCCGAATCGTCCCTGACTCTGTTGATCTGGAGCGCCTGTCGAACCCTTTCGAGGGCCAAGCTTCGTACTCCTGATCAGTAGGGCCTTGCGAAAGGTGCAGGTCACCCTCGAGCAGCGGGCTCGAGGGTTGGTCGAGCGTGACCGGCGGCCTTCGCATCGCTTAATCTTGGGCGCCCGTTAAACCTTTTCGAGGCCCGGGTTTCGAGTCCCTGATTAGTAGCGCCCTGCGCCTCGAGGCGGAGGGGGTTGTTGTGTTTCCTGGGAAGGAATCCAACGGTTAAGTCGTTCGGGCCCGCACACGACCGCTGGCGGGCGTGGTCGTGGCTGACGTGGCGCGGAGTGGGCGAGATGGGCGTAGTGGGCGCGCCTTTTTAGGCGGAGTTGGCGTGCGCCGGGGGGAGGCGAGGCGACGGGCGGTTAGGCGCCTCTATTGCGTCGTTTCGTTTTGCCGTGCCGCAGTAAATGCTGCCGCCCACGCGTGCCGCTCCGCGGGAAAAAAGGGGAGGGGGGTCCCCGGTTGTCAGCGTCGTGCCATGCGTGGGTTTGGCCCGTTGCCAGTGGGTTGGCTTGTCGCGGCCGGGACGAGCTCGCTCCCTTATAAAAGGAAAGCAAGGGAGGAAGGGGATTTCTTACCTTCGCCATTCCTCGCACCAGCTCTCGCCTCTGCCTTTCGCTTGCCTGCGAGCCTGCTTCTCTGTTTGTCCTCCACGCCTTCGTCGCCCTTGCTCTGCGCTCCCTGCTCCGCCGTCCACCATGGTGATCATTGAAGGCGTCACGGAGTGGACTCCGTCCACCGCTACCGAGCACCTCCTAGAGGGCTTGGTGAACGGCGGTCAACTTTCGCCCAGGGGCGACTCGGCGCGGCCGGCTTGGATTGTCCCGGCGCTGGCGGCCAGGGCGCCGAACCCACCGGCGGGGTACGTGGTGAGCTTCATCCGCTTTCACGAGCGGGGCTTCAACGCGCCCGCCAGCCAGTTCATGCGGGGCCTCTGCCACTACTACGGCGTGGAGCTCCACAACTTCTCCCCCAACACCGTCTCGCAGGCGGCGGCTTTCGTTGGCGTCTGCGAGGCGGTGCTGGGGATCGAGGCGCACTGGGACCTGTGGGTCCACCTCTTCCGCGCCGAGCTCAGCACGTCCGGCGCGGGGAGGGGGGTGCGCCGTTCTTCGTGCGCCGGTGGTCTCACACTCGCGCCGGTCGAGTCCAGGAAGCACTTGTACCCGGCCTGCAGGATGACTACCAACAACAGCGGCTGGGCCAAGGGGTGGTTTTACCTGCGCAACGACGGCCTTGGGTTGCCGGAGTACACCGGCAAGGTCTTGACGGAGAAGGCCGACTCCTGGAGCTACGGCGTTTCCGGCGAAGCTCAGCGGAAGAGGCTCCGCCCCGTCGTCGACGTCCTTCGCGCCTTGGAGGGGTCGGGCCTGTCCGTGGCGCACGTGCTCGCGCACTGTCATCGCCGCCGGGTGGTTCCCATGATGGAGAGCCAGCTCCCTCTGTTCCGGATGACGGAGGGCGCCGACCCGGCGGCACTGGCGGCTTCGCGCATGTTGTCGGAGCCGCTGCTTGAAGAGTACGTCGTTACGAGGGTGCGAACGGCGGTGCACCCCGACACCATGCCGAGCGACCTCCGGTCGTTCCGACTACGCCCCGACGAGGGGCATGTTCTGTCGGTGAGTCGTCATTCTTCCTTTCCGGGCTGTTGGATTGATTAATTTAGCATTCCCTTCCTTAATTCGCCGCGATTTCAGGATGTGAACTGCGGCCTCTACCGCTCCCTTGCGCCGACTCAGGAGGTGCGTGCTTCGAACTGCGCTCGCCGTGACCGCGAGAGGGACGTGAAGGAGGCGAAGAGAGCCAGCAGCCGGAGGAGACAAGTCCGGCGGGACGCGCACCAGGCGGCGCTTCGCCGGTGGAGGAGAGACGGCGGGACGCAGCCGTCGTCCCCTGAGGACTCCCCGGACCCTCCCAGCGAGGGGGAGGATGAGGAGGAGATCGATGCCGGCGGCGTTCCTCCCGCCGGTCAGGAGGAGGAGATGGCCGTGTCGAGGCCCGAGGCGGGCGTGGCGGCCTCGGGTGATGTTGCGCCGGTGGCGGCGCGGACGGTGGTCGCGCCTGCTCGACCCGCGGCGCCGCGGGTGCGAACAACTTTCTCCTCTACTGCGGGCGCGTCGCGCCGCAGTTGAGCGGGCGTCGAGGGCTCGGGGGGTTCGCAGCCCCCGAGCGATTTGAGGGGGTCCTCGAGTTCGAGGAGGGCTCCCTCAACGGGCGGCTCGAAGCGGAAGCTGCGGGCGCTGCAGGATTGCACCCGGTAAGTTCTGCCTCGAACTTTCTCGCAGCTTTTCATCCTCGTTCGGTTTTTTGTTTCGTGATTTTTGTTCTTTCTTTTTGATTTAGCACCGGTGGCGCCAGGGTCGCCCCTATCCTCGCGCCCAAGTAGGCGTTGAAGGTTGGGGGGTCAGATTCCCCTCACCCCGGAGGATCGCGTTCGCGTGGGACTCCGCGTCCTGCAGCGATGTCCGCAGCGACGCCGGTGGACCCGGCGTCGCGGGTGCGAGACTCTGGGTCAACGGAGGAGGAGCGGGAGAGGACGTCCTTGGTGGCGGAGCCGAGGCAGGATGCCCCGGTGGTTGAGGTGGAGCCGGGGCACGACGCCCTGGTGACGGAAGTAGGCGAGCAGGAGGGCCATGCCACTACTGCGGCCCTTACTGGAAGGAGGCAGGAGGCGGTCGTGTCGGTCGGCGGCACGGTCATCCTGCCGGCTTTGGGTTGCGCACAAGGCGAGGCCCAGGGTGGCGATGGCGGGCACGTTCCCCCCGCTGGGGTGTCTGCGGCCGAGGCGTCGGCGGCGCACTTCTTGTCTCAGGGGCCGCCGTAGATGCCCGTGGCCGGGGGAGCGGCCGAGTGGGATGCGGCCAAGGTGGCGCTGCTCCAGGGGCGTCGCGGCCCGAGCGCGTGGCGGGAGGAGCCTGGCGTCTCCGCCCGCGTCTGGCAGAGCATGGCGGAGGAGAACGAGCTGTGGGCTCAGGCCGAACGGGTCGGGACGGACCTGGAGCGGGCCATCTCAGCCGCCGCCAATCTCTATTCCAGGCAGGCGCTGGAGCTCTTCGAGGTAATCCGCGCGCTCGCCCCAGTACTTCGAGATTGTTTTTAGTCTGTGTCTTATTCCTGATGGCTTCTTCGTGCAGCTTCTGCGGCAAGAGGCGGTAGACAAGACCGCGTGCATCGCGGGCTTGTACACCGATCTTCGCCGGTTCCGCCAGGCGAACACGGACCCGGGCACGGAAGTGACCCAGCTCACCGTCCGGGTGAGGGAAGCAGAGACGTCCGCCCGCGCACATGAAGAAGCCATGGCTCGTGCGGAGCGGGAGCGCGACGCTGAGAGAGGCGCGGCGGAGCGGGAGGCCCGAGCCCTGGCCGCAGCGTTGGAGCGGCTCGAGCTTGAGCACAAGGCGCGTGAGGCCGCGCAGTCCCAGCTCGCGGAGGCGGTGGCCCGGGCGGGGCAAAAGGCCCAGGGGGCCGAGCAGCTCGGCCACGTGCTTCGAGAAAAGGAGGGTGCGCTGGCGACCGCGGAGGGCCTGCTCCAGCAGGAGCGCACAGCGCTTACCGAGGCCAGGGCCTTGGTGGACGGTATGTCCTTACGCTTTCCTGGATTTCCGTGTTTGGAGTTCGTCCTGACATGCTTGAGCTGTGTCAGAGCTGCGGAGGGCCGAGGCGGAGATGGCGGATGAGGTGATGGCTGTTCAGGCCGCCTACTCCGAGGCCCAGGGGGAGCTCGAGGCGCTGAAGGTTGCTGCCGATGCGGCGTGCCGGGACGTCCAGTGCGTCGATGTGCAGTCGGGGTCGTCGTTGCCCAGCTGCCTGAGGTCTCTGAAGAGCTGCGTGGCGGAGCGCCTCGAGCACGCGCTTCACCTTGGAGTGAAGAAGGCGCTCGGCGTGGTGTCCACGCATTACGTCATCGACCTCGCGGCGGTGGCACGCGGTTACTTCATCGACGCGGACCTGGACGACGACGCCACCCTGGCTGCCCTCGACGAGGCTGATGACGGCGCCGAGGATGCCGCCACGGCTCTTGCCGCCAAGTTCGGGCGCGATCTTTTCCCCGAGGAGGATGAAGATGCGTGTGCCGACGTTGGGCCTGAGGCTGCGACCGCCACCGAAGTCGAGGTTGATCCTGAGGCCGATGCCGTGGCGTCCCTTGAGGAGGACATCGCTTCGGTATGCCGCGATGACGATGGTCCTGGGGCGCTTGCATCAGTTCCCTCGACCGTTGCCGCCGAGGCCACCGTGCCCCCGCAAGAAGGTGGAGCCTGAAGCGTTCAGGCTTAGTGTCCAATTGTATCTCAGTTTTTAGGAGACTAGCTCTGTAAATATACTAAGATTGAAAGTCGGTGGTGTGTTTCAAACTTGTTCGATTGTTCTATTGTGCTACTCTTGGCTTGGAGAGATTTTGGCCAGGTATTTCGAATCCGCAAGTAATTAAGGCATGGAGTGAAGAGGGAGATGCCGTATCCCTTCGAGGGCGTAGGCGGTCTCACGGCTCAGCCGGCTCTAGCTTTAGTTAGCTCGCGTCCCGCATCTTTCCAGGCGCCTCGAGTTTTAACACAATTTTCGAAAAATTGGGACGATTTAGGGAGGGTGAACCCCCCTGCAGCCCCCGAGGGGGCTTGGCTTTATTTGAAAATAGAACCAAGTCCCCCTTGTTTGTGTTGTTAGCAACAATGTTTTCATGTTTTTCGCAAACTTTTTATTATTGTTACCTAAGAACACGAAGTATTTACAGGAAATACTGAGAGTTTTAAGGATAGAAGCGACGTAGCTGTTGGATGTTCCAGGCGTTGGTGAAGACCTCGCCCTTCTCGTTCGCCAGCTTGTAAGTGCCGGGTTTGAGGACCTTGGCGATGATGAACGGTCCTTCCCATGGCGGAGTGAGCTTGTGGCGCTCTCGATTGTCCTGGCGTAGTCTTAGCACCAGGTCCCCTTCGTGGAGGTCCCGACGCCGTACCTTCTGAGCTTGGTATCGCCGAAGCGATTGTTGGTAGCGCGCTGAGTGAAGCAACGCTACGTCGCGAGCCTCGTCCACCTGGTCCAGCGAATTCTCGCGGTCCCGCTGGTTTTGGTCTTCCTGGTAGGCCTTAAGCCTCGGAGACCCGTACTCCAAGTCTGTTGGGAGGACGGCTTCGGCGCCGTAGACAAGGAAGAACGGGCTGAAGCCGGTGGCCCTGCTTGGGGTTGTCCTGAGACTCCAGATCACTGATGGCAGCTCGGCAACCCACCTCCGGCCAAACTTGTTCAGCTTATTGAAGATTCTTGGCTTCAGGCCTTGTAGTATCATGCCGTTGGCACGTTCTACTTGGCCGTTCATTTGTGGATGTGCCACGGCCGACCAATCAACGCGAATGTGATGGTCATCGCAGAACTCCAAGAACTTCTTGCCGGTGAATTGGGTGCCGTTGTCAGTGATGATCGAGTTGGGTACCCCGAAACGGTGGATGATGTCGGTGAAGAACAGCACGGCCTGCTCAGATCTGATGCTGGTGATGGCCCGGACCTCGATCCACTTCGAGAACTTGTCGATGGCTACCAACAAGTGGGTGAATCCCCCGGGCGCTGGGCGGAAGGGCCCTACGAGATCCAACCCCCAGACCGCGAAAGGCCATGTTACAGGGATGGTCTGCAGGGCGTGCGCCGGGAGATGCGTCTTTCGTGCGTAGAACTGGCACCCTTCGCAGGTGCGCACGACCTCGTTCGCGTCGGACACGGCGGTGGGCCAGTAAAAGCCTTGCCGGAATGCGTTACCCACGAGGGTCCGCGGCGCTGCGTGGTGTCCGCACGCCCCGGCGTGGATGTCGCGGATCAACTGCCTTACCTTGGGGATCGGGATGCATCGCTGCAAGATCCCTGAGGCGCTACGCTTGTACAGCTCGCCGCCGACCGAGACAAAGGTCTTGGCCCTTCTGGCGATGCGGCGTCCCTCGGTTCGGTCCGAGGGCAGCTCTCTGCGATCGATCCATGCGAGGTACGGATATCGCCAGTCTTGTTGTCGCGCGTCCGTGTCGATTTCCATGGCCTCAGCCAAAGAGATTTCAGCGTCGAGGGCTTCGAGCCCCTCTTTCGAGGGGTCCTCTTCCATGGGCTCGACTCCCGCAGCCCCCGAGGGTATCCCGTGGGCTCCGGCCTTTGATTCGAAGCTTACGGAGGGGCGGTCGAGGTCGCGGGCGAAGACGTTCGGAGGAATGGTGATTTGCTCTGACGCAATCTTGGCCAGCTGATCCGCTTCCTCGTTGTATTTGCGCACGATATGGTTCAGCTCGAGGCCACAGAATTTGTCCTCGAGACAACGAACCTCGTTGCAATATGCCTCCATCTTTTCGTCACGGCAGCTTGCGTTCTTCATCACTTGGTCGATGACCAACTGAGAATCTCCCTGGACATCGAGGCGTTTGACGCCGAGGTCGATGGCGATGCGGAGCCCAGCGAGGAGGGCTTCGTACTCCGCCATGTTGTTTGACGCTGGGAAGTGCAAGCGAACCACGTACCAGATATGTTCTCCGAGGGGCGAGACGAAGAGGAGGCCCGCGCCTGCCCCGGTTTTCATCACCGACCCGTCGAAGTACATGGTCCAGCATTTGGCTTGGATCTGCGGCGGTGGAAGTTGGACGTCGGTCCACTCAGCGACGAAATCCGCTAAGGTTTGCGATTTTATCGCCTTTCGCGGTGCGTAGGAGAGAGTTTCCCCTACGAGCTCCATAGACCACTTCGCTATTCTACCCAAGACGTCCGGGTTGCGGACTATCTCCCCCAAAGGGAAAGATGAGATCACGGTGACTGGGTGGGCCTCGAAGTAGTGTCGCAGCTTTCGACGCGCGAGCACTACGGCGTAGATTAGCTTCTGGATCTGCGGATACCGCATCTTGGTTTCGGTCAGCACCTCGCTGACATAGTACACCGGCCTCTGGACCGGCAGAGCGTGGCCCTCCTCTATCCTTTCCACAATGATGACGGCGCTGACAACTTGCGTTGTCGCAGCCACATATAGGTAGAGAGGCTCACCGTTCCGCGGTGGCGTGAGGATGGGTGCGCGTGCGAGCGATGCTTTTAGCCCGTCGAGGGCTTTTTGGGCTTCGGGGGTCCATGAAAAGCGTTCGTGCTTTTTTAGGAGCCGGTACAAAGGTAAGCCCTTCTCGCCAAGTCGAGAGACAAAGCGGCTGAGAGCTGCGAGGCAGCCTAGTACTCTTTGCACCCCTTTGAGGTCCCGAATTGGCCCCATTCGTTCCAGGGCCGAGACTTTTTCGGGGTTGGGTTCGATACCTCGTTGGGAGACGATGAAACCCAATAGCATGCCTCGCGGCACCCCGAATACGCATTTTTCCGGATTCAACTTAACCCCGTTCGCCCGAAGGCAACCGAACGTGATTTGCAAATCGTTGACCAGATCGTTCGCCTTTCTGGTTTTCACAACGATATCGTCGACATATGCCTCAACGGTCCGCCCGATGTGGCTTCCGAAAACGTGTTGCATACATCGCTGGTATGTAGCTCCAGCGTTTCGGAGGCCGAACGGCATAGTGACGTAGCAAAACATGCCAAACGGGGTGATGAAAGAAGTCGCGAGCTGGTCGGACTCTTTCATCTTGATTTGATGATAACCGGAATAAGCATCAAGAAAGCATAGCAATTCACATCCATCGGTGGAGTCTATGATCTGATCTATTCTAGGCAGAGGAAATGGAACCTTAGGGCATGCTTTGTTTAAACCGGTGTAATCTACACACATGCGCCATTTTCCGTTTTTTCTTCTTAACTAGAACAGGATTAGCAAGCCAGGTTGGGTGAAATACCTCTTTGATGAATCCGGCTTGCAGAAGCTTGTGCACCTCCTCCCCGATGGCGCGGCGCTTTTCCTCGTCGAACCGCCGCAGTCGCTGTACCACCGGCTTGGAGTGTGGCTTGATGTCGAGGCTGTGCTCGGCGACCTCCCTCGGGATCCCCGGCATGTCCGAGGGTCTCCACGCGAAGATGTCGGCGTTGGCGCGGAGAAAGTCGACGAGCACTGCTTCCTATTTGGGGTCGAGGGTGGTGCTGACCCTCAACGCCTTGCCCTCGGGGGCAGTGGGGTCGAGGGGCACCGCCTTGGTGTGTTCCGCAGCCTCGAAGGTGCCCGTGTGCCTTTTGGTGGAGTCGACGGCCTCGTTCGCCATCTTCTCCAAATCCGCCACCAGGGTTTCGCTGTAGGCGAGCGCTTCCGCGCCCTCGATGCACTCGACGTCGCACGCGTAGGCGTGCTCGTACGACGATCCCACGGTGATGACGCCCTTTGGCCCTGGCATCTTCATCTTGAGGTAGGCGTAGTTGGGAACCGCCATGAACTTGGCATAGCACTGTCGCCCGAAAATAGCGTGGTACGCTCCTGGGAATCCCACCACCTCGAAGGTGAGGGTCTCCCTCCGGAAGTTCTCGGGAGTACCGAAGCAAACGGGCAGGTCGATCTGCCCGAGGGGTTGGACCCGTTTTCCCGGCGCGATGCCGTGGAACGGCGCCTTGCTTGGCCTCAGCTGGTTCGTGCCGATGCCCATGAGCTCTAAGGTGTGGACGTAGAGGATGTTGAGGCTGCTGCCTCCGTCCATCAGCACCTTGGAGAATCGCGTGTTGCCGATGACGGGGTCGACCACAAGCGGATAGCGCCCCGGATTCGGGACATAGTCCGGATGGTCCTCGCGGCCGAAGGAGATGGTCTCGTCCGACCAGGCGAGGTAGGTTGGCATCGCGGGGTGAACGGAGAAGACCTCTCGGCGTTCACGTCTCTGCTCCCGGGACGTCGCGTTCACGGTGGGCCCCCCCACAATGAAGAAAACATTCTCCACATGGGGGAACCCGTCGTTGTCGCCATCGCCCGCGTCCTTCTTCGGGCCATCCTCCTTCGCGGAGGTGCGCCTGAAGTAACCCTTGATCATCCCACACTGTTCGAGGGTGTGGGTGACAGGGCCCTTGTGGTACGGGCATGGCTTCTTCAGCATCTCGTCGAACAGACCTCGCCCTTGAGGGGGGCCCCGAGGGCCTTTGCGGCCCCGCTCGACCACGAGGGCGTCGTCAGAGTCCTCGCCCTGCCGCTGCTGCTGCGCGGCTTGCCGAGGCCCCTTGCCTTTACTGCCCCGTTTCTGCTTTTTTGTCTTGGCCTTGGGTTTGCTGCCCTCCGCGAGTAGCTCCTCCGCGCGCTTCCCCTTGGTCTTGCCATCGAAGATCGCCTCGACAGCTTCCTCCCCAGAGGCAAAGCTGGTGGCGATGTCGAACAAAGCGTTGACGCTGGTGGGATGGTTTCGTCCCAACTCGCGCACCAGCTCTCGACAGGTCGTGCCTTCGAGGAAGGCGTGGATAATTTCGGAGTCACCCACGCTCGGGAGCTCGGTGCAGCGCTTGGAGAAATGGCGGATGAAGTCCCTTAGCGGCTCGCCGCCGCCTGCCGGCATCCGCGCAGGTCCCAGGAGTTTCCGGGGCGCACGTATGTGCCCTGAAAGTTACCCACGAACGTCTTGACCAGGTCGTCCCAGTCGTGGATCTGGTTCGCGGGTAGGTGTTCGAGCCACGTCCGTGCCGAGTCCGCGCGATGAAGCGGAAGGTTGCGGATGATCATGGCGTCGTCGGTGGCCCCACCCAGCTGGCAGGCCAGGCGATAGTCGTTGAGCCACGTCTCGGGTTTCGTCTCACCCGAATACTTGGTGATGGTGGTTGGCTGGCGAAAACGCGGCGGGATGGCGGCCGAACGGATCTTCCGGCTGAACACCGGGGTTCCCGGGGGTTCCAACGTCGGGCTTCTGTCCTCCTCGTTGTCATAGCGACCTCCCCGTCGGGGGTGCCTGCTGCGGGGAGGCGCTGCGTCCTGCCTCTTCTTGTTCAGGACGTTGCGCGCATCGCCATCGTCGGCGGCGCCCCGCGTGTCCACAAGTTGGTCCTTCGCGGACCTCCTCGTTTCGCCATCGCCGGTCACGAGCGCCCTTCCGTCGTTCGTTAGACGATGAGGCGTCCACGCGCCCCTGGGCGGGGTGTGGACGGATTGTTCCTTATCCCACTTGCCGCCTCCAGCTCTCGAACTGTTTTGGTGGCGCATGCGGGAGGCGGAACTTTCCGCTTGTTGAACGGCCGCTTCTTCGACAAGGGCCTGCACCTGTCGCCGCATGCTGCGCGCTTCCGGTGTCGATGGTTCGGGCATGGCCCGAATCAAGGTCGCTGCGGCGACGAGCTTCTAGCTTGCTCGTGGCGGCATGGCAGGGCCGGCGTCATCGCCGTCACCCATATGCGCGCTTGAGCAATACGCCCGGCAGCTCGCGCGCGTTCACCGCGTCTGGGCTGCCGGGCTTCCAGGGCTGCGCGCAGCTCCTGTACCTGTTGGCGCTCCTGTTGGAGCTTGGCTTCCAGCTCTTGCACCTGCGCAAGTTGTGCCTGCGCGAGTGCGGCTTCGCTCGCTGGCTCGGCGGGCGCCGGTGGCGGTTCGTCGTGTCCGGCCCCGTCGCGCGTCTCTTCATCCTCTCCCACGGACTCTACTTCACCGTCGAGGATGAAGCACTCCCGCGTGGGGTCGTATTCCCCCTCGCTGGAGTCGTCGGAGCAGGTGAGGCAGAAGTCCGCGATGGCCTGGAAGGAGATAAGGCCTTCGCGGTCGCGCAACCCTGAGTAGTCCAAGTTCGGGTGCTCCTGCCCGTGCGCGCTCTCTTCGTCATCCGACTCGGACTGGGGTCCGCCGGGTGTGGAAATGTTGAGGCCGCGGATCGAACCCAGCTGGTGACCCGGCGAATCCTCATGCGCGTTCGGGTGGGCGCTGATTGCCGCAGAGTAGCTTGCGGCTGCGTTGTTCATCCCGTGGGGGAGCTGCGCCGGCCCGGCCACTTTTTCCCAGCGTGCTCCCTCCGCGGGAGCCGCCGGCGGGGGTCCGCCCCCCTGAAACATGGCGGCGGGCTGGAGTAGCAGGTGTGCGTCCCAGTCGGGGAGGACGATGCGTGGGGCGACGCGCCGCTCCACGCGAATCTGCAGCTCGCGCAGCATACGACGTCTCTCGAGTTGGGATGGCGTTAGTGGTGTCGGGGTGACGGGCGTCATGTTGGGCGACCTGGAGGCGAGCCGCATGAGGACGCCCTCACCGGTCGCCTCGAACTCCAGGCTCCCAAACATGATCCGGTACCCGCGCGGAAGCGGGCCGGGGGACCCCGGGGCGGATCGTGGCGAAGTGGCCATGGCGTAGCTTGCCGTCAAGGGAGTTGATCGGGTGTGGTTGATCACAGCGCGCCCCCCTACCTGGCGCGCCACTGTCGGTGCTGGGATCGGTCGACCAATCCCCAGCGCCTAACAGAATGCGCTGTGTCCCGTCCCTTGACGGTTGATGCAAGAGCTAGCACGATGAGACGAGCGATTTATCCTGGTTCCGACCGTGAGGTCGTACGTCCAGCAGGGTGCGCTCGGGGCGCTGTACTATCTTGCACCGGAGTGCTTGCAGAGGGGAGCTACAAGCAAGGCGGGAGAGGAGAAGGAGTCTCCAAGTCCCTGAGTGTGATTGAGGCGAGTGCCGATATCGTGTGTCTGGCTGCCCGTCTGGGGGTCTCTCTCGGGGTCTTTTTTCTGTTGTCGTCTCTTTTTTTCTTCTTTTTTCTCCTCCATCGCTCCCTTCCTCCTTTTATAGATCAAGGAGAGAAAGGATGGGGGAAGGTTTACAAGTACGAGTGTGATGTGTGCTACAGGGGCGTGCACTAGAGAGTATGGAGTCGGGTCTGCCGTCGTCCTTGACCCTGGCGGGGGATTTATGGCGAGCCCCGGCTTCGGCGGGCATTGTGGCCGTTCCTGTGCTTGTCTGGAGCGGCTTCGAGGGGTGTCGCTGCCGCAGCCCGCGTCCAGCTGCCTGCTCGCTGGTTGACTTCGAGGGCGGGGCAGGTGAGGAAGGACCGGAGTTGGCGGTACAGGGGTCGGCATGGTGGTTGCCGTCAACCACAGTGTGCGGCGTACTCGGTTCACCAGGGGATGGCCGAGAGTTGGCAGATTTGACCCTGCGTTCGTCATCACCAGGCCACGCCTGACCGGAGTCTGTACTCGGTCGCTGTTTAGACATTCGTTCGAGGGATCCCCATGCTCATTCGAGGGGTGTCCCGGGGGGAAGAGACGGGAGCAGGTGGAACAGTGCTGCGGAATGACGCCTGCCAGTCTGCACAGGGTCTTGCGCAGTGCCGCGTGCGTCCGCACAGCGCCGGTGAGGACGCACAGTGACTGGAGCAGGTGGAACAGTGAGCTCTGCGGTGTCAGTGGCGCGGCGTGGGTAAAGATTGCCTTTTGACTTCGGCGCCTGCCTGATGGGGCGGGCACTAAATGCCGTTGTCGGGCAGGGTGCCGGAGCACGCTGTGTTGAGTAGAGAATTAGTCTCGAGCGAGGCGGAGTCGACTCGCCTGCTCGAGGGAGTGCGCGACCCTCGAGCGAGGCGGGGTTTGCGTTGTGCCTGCTTGAGGGTGCGCGGCCCTCGAGCGAGGCGGGGACGGGGGTAGCGACTTGGGTCCTCCCGACGGGCGAGCTCGGACGGCCGTTCTTGGGCCGCGATAGGCTGTGACGGGCCGAGCTGCCTGGCCGGGCCTTCCGGGCCGTCGATGATTCGGCCTTTCGTGGCATATCGTTTTTTGAGGGTGATTACCCCGATGATTTAGGGGACCCCCTAGGTTTGTCCCCGACAAGATTGTAGATCTTGATGAGATATGAAATTTTGGTATTCATGACTTTTTCATCTGAGACCGTTTAATGTTCCAAAATCTTTCATTTAGTTATCAATTTTTGTAATTTATAAGATTTTCTAGTAATTTATAAGATTTTCTAGTATTTTATAAGATTTTCTAGTAAGTTATAAGATTTTCTAGTAATTTATAAGATTTTCTATTAATTTATAAGATTTTCTATTAATTTATAAGATTTTCTAGTAATTTATAAGATTTTCTATTAATTTATAAGATTTTCTAGTAATTGATAAGATTTTCTAGCATTTTATATTGATTTTCTAGTAATTTATAAGATTTTCTTATTTAATATATATTTTTAACAGGTATTAATAACTGAATTAAAACAAGTATTAATAACTATACATTAAAAACTATATTTATAAGATTCCCAAATAGTAGCCCCGGTGCTAAAGGCCCGTTTGGAAACTGGGCGCCAAACGAAAAGTTGGGGCCTTTAGCACCGGTTGATCTAAGATCCGGTGCTAAAGGCCCCCAATTTTCGTTTGGCGCCAGTTACGGGGCCTTTAGCACCGGGTGTAGAAGACCCGGTGCGAAAGGGGGGCCTTTAGCACCGGGTCGTGGCTGCACCCGGTGCTAAAGGCCTTCGTCTGTCGCACAAGTACGACCTTTAGCACCGGGTGTAGAAGACCCGGTGCTAAAGGGCCTTTCGCACCGGGTGGTGGGAAGACCCGGTGCTAAAGGGGGGCATTTAGCACCGGGTCTTCCCACCACCCGGTGCGAAAGGGCCTTTAGCACCGGGTCGTGGCTGCACCCGGTGCGAAAGGCCCCGGTCCTATATAGGCCGGGCACTTCTCTCCCCTCCCTCACTTCGCCCTCATTCCTCACAGAAACCGCCACCTCGTCTCCTCAGCCGCTGCCGCCCGTCGTCCCCGCCGCCGTCGTCGTCCCCGCCGCCCGGCCGTGGTCACCCGTGGTCCCCGCCGCCGTTGTCGTCCCCGCGCCGTCGTCCCCGTGCCCACGCCGCCGCCACCCGTGGTCCTCGCGCCCACGCCGCCGCCGCCCGTGGTCCTCGCGCCCACGCCGCCGCCGTCGTCGTCCCCGCGCCCGTCGTCCCCGCGCTACGCTAGTTGAAGTGAGTGCATGGGTTGGGAAAGGTTGTTTTGCAATGAACAGGGAAACTTTAATCTGTAGGATTGGGATTGCTTTGGGTTTTATACCTAATACTAGTATGAAATTTATGCGTTCCCTTGCCGACATATGATTCTACATCTGATATGCATGGCTCAATTGTGCTCAAATTGCCAACAATTATATGCATTGCGAGATGATGCCTTAACAATGTTATATGTTTGAAATGTATATTGGAAATGTTATATGTTTGAAATGTATATTGGAAAATGCTTCATTTAAATGTATTGGAGATATTTACATTGAAATGTATATTGGAAATGTTATATGTTTGAAATGTATATTTGAAAATGCTTCATTTAAATGTATTGGAGATATTTACATTGAAATGTATATTGGAAATGTTATATGTTTGAAATGTATATTGGAAAATGCTTCATTTAAATGTATTGGAGATATTTACATTGAAATGTATATTGGAAATGTTATATGTTTGAAATGTATATTGGAAAATGCTTCATTTAAATGTATTGGAGATATTTACATTGAAATGTATATTGAAAATGTTATATGTTTGAAATGTATATTGGAAAATGCTTCATTTAAATGTATTGGAGATATTTACATTGAAATGTATATTGGAAATGTTATATGTTTGAAATGTATATTTGAAAATGCTTCATTGAAATGTATTGGAGATATTTACATTGAAATGTATATTGGAAATGTTATATGTTTGAAATGTATATTTGAAAATGCTTCATTTAAATGTATATTGGAAATGTTATATGTTTGAAATGTATATTGGAAAATGCTTCATTTAAATGTATTGGAGATATTTACATTGAAATGTATATTCGAAATGTTATATGTTTGAAATGTATATTGGAAAATGCTTCATTTAAATGTATTGGAGATATTTACATTGAAATGTATATTGGAAATGTTATATGTTTGAAATGTATATTGGAAAATGCTTCATTTAAATGTATTGGAGATATTTACATTGAAATGTATATTGGAAATGTTATATGTTTGAAATGTATATTTGAAAATGCTTCATTTAAATGTATATTGGAAATGTTATACGTTTGAAATGTATATTGGAAAATGCTTCATTTAAATGTATATTGGAAATGTTATATGTTTGTATAATGTATAGTATCGAAAATGTTTATTATCGGAAATTCTATGGCGTACCCGAACCCATCGCGCACCCGAACCCCTTAGCGAATCCGTTTTTCGCGCACCGACCCCCTTAGCGAACCCTTAGCGAATCAATTCACACCGCGCACCCGAACCCCTTGGCGAATCCGTTTTTCACGCACCGACCCCCTTAGCGAAAATGTTAGAAATATTGGGAATATGTATGATTTGTATATATTTCTTATCAATTATTTTTAATTCTATAGATGGCGGACAACAACAACAACGTCCCACCCATGCAAGAGGACAACAACACCCCTGTCCCACCCATGCAAGAGGACAACAACACCCCTGTCCCACCCATGCAAGAGGACAACGACACGTTCTTTGCGAATCAACTTTTCAATATTGTAACCCAACCAATGTCTATGGATGATGTGTTGGGGATCATTGGAAGGGACGACAATGTCCAGGGCGACAATGTTGCAAGGGCCGAAGATGTTGAAGGGGCCGCAAATGTCCAGGGCGACAATGTTGCAAGGGCCGAAACTATTGAAGGAGCCGGTAACGCGCCCTCGTCTAGTCAGGTGTGTATATAGATAACATAAATTTGTACTGTACATGTCAATTATGTATACCATCTCTATATCATCTCGTATATATGTAATTTGTGTAGGCCGCCTCTGCTAAGAAATCAAAACGATCGACCACGAAGAAGCTGAAGGATGTCAAGTTACACATCACCCGAGTGGAGGATGACGGGGAGCCAGTTGAGCCCCCAAAAGTGGCCAAGAAATTTGTATCTCAGTGCGGGGTAATTGTACGGGACAATGTGCCCATTAGTATCAGAAAATGGAAGTCCACGGACCCCACTGAGGAGTACGGACCCCACTGAGATGCTATGGAGGGAATTAAAGGCAATATTCGACTGGCCTAGCACTCATGAAGTAGAACTGAGGGATTGGACAATGAACAAGATGACAGTTCTATTTCAGGATTTCAAGAAGAAGTTGTACTCACAATTTCTCAAAACCGGAGAGGCCCCGGATCCTGAGAAGTATAAGAAGATCACCAATGACGAGTGGGAAGCATTCATTGAGTACAAAACCTCCGAAGAGGGTGCAACGGCTAGCGCTAGAAACGCTGGAAACGCCGCAAATAAAAAGTACTCTCATAAGATGGGTTCGGGAGGTTACAAGGCAAGCATCGCTAAATGGGAGAAGATGGAAGAAGATCTATATGCTAGAGGCATCACTCCAGCGACACATGACTGGCCCATAAGGACCAAGCATTGGTACTATGGTCATGGAGGCACCCTAAGCCCAATCGACGGCTCCTTAGTTTTTCCCGAGGACTTGCGAGAACTAGCTCAGCGTCTCCTCGATATCCTTAGGGCATCTGATAGGGGAGAATTTGTTGCCGATAGAGACAGAGATGAGCTAACCTATGCCTTAGGGAACAAGGAGCATCCTGGACGGACGCGCGGCGTAGGCACAAGCATCTCATGGAAGAAAGGTTTCCAAGAGCACGCCGCCACTTATAGGAGCCGTTCGAGGAAGAAGGCCGAATATGAGCAGAGGGTGAGGGACCTAGAGCAAACGGTTGCCGCCCAGGGCTCAAAGCTCCAAGAAATGGAGTCAGAGATGGAGCGACGGATGAAGGTAGCATGGCTGCAGATACAACAAGCCACAGGCGGGACCGGTTCCACAGAGCCTGCACCTCTCCAACAAGCCACAGGCGGGACCGGTTCCACAGAGCATGCACCTCTCCAAGATGCGGCCCTTATTAGCCCTCCACAACAATATCAAAGCAGTCACGCTTCCACACAGGCCGCCGAAGCGGTCCGTTACACCGTGGATGAAATAACTCAACGGACCGCGTGCGAGCTTGTCGTCAGGCAGAAGAACTTAGCTGTGGTGGTACGTATGCGACCTTAGTTCATACTGCATACATTTCACCGTAAATACCATTCATTTACTAACTTTCTTTGTGACTACTAACTAATCAGGTCGCATACGGTATGACCAAACGTGTGGAAGAAGGGCAAAAATGGCACTGCAATGACATTCCACATGGTTACGTACCTGTTGAGGTGGAGCAAGTCGTCACCAGCTGGGAAGACTTGGAACTTGACATCCCCGGAGGTGACGGAGAAACAAAACTCGGTCAGTGTTCTCACTGCATCATTCTATGGAGCATGGCAGACGTCATCATACCCGGTACACCTGCGGCTACCAACAAGCCCCCGTCACCTCCAAGAGATCCACAGGATCATGACGATTCTCCGGGAGCTCCTGATGCAAGCCCGTCTCCTCCGCCAAAGAGGTCTCCGTCTCCTCCACCGAAGAGGTCTCCGTCTCCTCTGCCGAAGAGGTCTCCGTCTCCTCCGCCGCGGAGGTCTCCGCCCCCTCCGCCAAAGAGGGGACGCCGCTCTAAAGCCTCTGCCCCCACTCCACCAGCGAAGAAGGCGCAGAAAACCAAAGAGAAGCCCTCACCAGAGAAAAGAGCGGGTGAGAAGACTCTAGAGGAGCTCGAAGCCTCGGTCAAAGCAGACACAAAGAGGCAAATGGCCGAGTGGAGGAAAAAACCTGAGCCGGAGCCGAAGCTTGATCCCACCGTCGTCAAGTCATTCCTCGGTAATTTGGGCAAGGGTCAACAGAAGGAAGTAATAGTAACAGACTATGACCGCTCATTACTGAAATCTCACCGGAAGCGGAAGGCTGCAGATAAGGAGGCGGGCCCATCCAAAAAGGTTCCTCAGCTCGGCCAGCAACCTCAGCGGCCCTTGGGTCCATTGCCATCTCTGGATGAGCTTAACGTGCAACGAGTAATGGCCGAGACTGGACTAACCAGAGCTCAAGTCCTGGGGGGAGAAGAGGTGCCTGTAAACACAACGCTGAGGTGGCCGTTTAATCTTGGCGAGCCTATGGTCCCTCCTGAAATGGAGAGGAAGCTACAGACGAAGATGCGCCGATTCCATGAGTGGTACTTGGAAGAATCAAGAAGGAATAAACGGCACATGATCAAAGTAGGCGTGAAGGACCATGATTTCTACAATGGTGACGAGGATTGGGTGTGGCTGAGGTTTAAGGATATATATGAGCTGTACCACCGCGACGCCATGGACGTGGATTTGATCACCTGTTGGACACTGTAAGTACTTTGTTGTTGCTTATAATTCACTGTTTGAAAACAATAATTCCAATCTATGCTGACGCGGGCTTTATTTATTGCTTAACATATGCAGAATGGAGATTCAAAAATGTCGGAGATCCGGGATATATGACGTAGGTTTCGTGGATCCTCGAAGGATAAGTGAAGAAATGATATCGATGAATCCTGAGGAAACATATGGAAACCTATACAAGTATATTAAGAAACAAAATTACTGCGACTCCATACTAATCCCGTACAACATCGAGTGAGTACATACACAGGCTTCTTCTTATACTGTCTGTGTACTAATTCATTTCTGATTATAATGTATACATGTGCACAGATTCCACTGGTTCCTAATAATATTGTGTCCTGACCGGGGTGTCGTGAACGTCTTTGATTCGTTGCACGCTCCAAAAGAAAAACTACAGAACATCATGGACATGATGACAAGGTGATGTATATTTTCCCCTACTTAATTCACCCCTTACACTCGCAATGACTTAACTCAATTTTTTTGTTCGCAGGGCCTGGATTCAATTTCGTCAAGAACACCCGGGAATTCAACATGAAACACTAAAATGGAAAATTGGCTTTCCGGTAAGCAAGTAATTTGTACATGTAGGCCTCGGCTAATATATTATATGAATTTTACTTAATTTCTTTTTGTCGACAGTGTGCCAAACAGGGGCCGGGAAATAATTTATGTGCATACTATGTTTGCGATTTCATGTGGAATTGGGGACATAAAAAGCTTACACAACATGATATTATGGTACGTAATAATAAACACATTTCCATTATTATTAAGTGCACAATTATTGTCTCCAACTCGGCGGATTAAATATCTTTCAATTATTTGTAAATTATAGATGTTCAGGCTGAAGGAAGAGTCCCTGGAGCTAGAAAGAATTGACGCAATTGCAGAACAGCTCGTCGGATGGATCTGGGACGAGGTCGTCAATCCCCGAGGAGAATACTTCTCGCCAGTACTGGAGGACGTGCCGGACAGTCCAACAAGCTAGTCGTCAATCTTAATTAAGTAGAAAATACAGTTTAAATATATATAACTCGAGTTGAGATGCATGAATATCTACTTTTGTAATATATATGTCTTCTATTTTGATGAAATGTCAGCTAGTATGAATATAGAGTCGGCCGAATACGCATTAGAATACACGTATTAGAATATATACGTATATAGACGTGCACGCATGGCTACTGAAAAAAGCAAAAAAAAAAAAGAAATCCGGGGTCTTTAGCACCGGTTGCAGGCAGCAACCGGTGCTAAAGGCAGGCCCTTTAGCACCGGGTGCAGCCACGACCCGGTGCTAAAGGCCCTGCTAACGGCGCTGCGGGGCAGGCCCTTTAGCACCGGGTCGTGGCTGCACCCGGTGCTAAAGGGCCCCTTTAGCACCGGTTATTCAACCCGGTGCTAAAGGGGTACCCCTTTAGCCTCGGATTAGTTGCACCGGGTGGGAAACCCGGTGCTAAAGGGCTTTCCCACCCGGTGCAGATGTCGATCATTCTGGTAGTGATTGTGGATTATCCAAAATTAAATTGGTGAGAAAATGACCAATAAAATATTCATATTCATCTCAAATTTGATTGCAATCTAACCAACCAAACAAGCTATCATTCACAAGAGTGTATAGACACCAACATTGAACCCTAAACCCTAAACGGTGAGATATTTGGGCTCCTGCACGTAAATAATGGTGAGAAATGGCCTCTAAAATCAAGAACATCCTTGCCATCAAATTCACACCGGTTATTGGCACGAGCCTCTAAGATATGTTGTGGCCAGATCAATGCCGGCTTTTGGCATGAGCCAATGGTGAAAAAGATTTCCGCGCTGGTTTGTAGTTTAAACTAGTGTTCAAAACTATCCCATATCGTTTCTTTAAAACCAGTGGTGATAAGCAGGATGAAAAAATCCCATAAATTTTTGGAAGCCAAATTTCTAGATTCAGATAATCCCACAAGTAGCTCAAGGGTTGATTCTCCAAGCTTCAGTGCAAGCAAATTACCGTTTTGCCCATCGTCCTTCCATGTATTTGCCAAATTCTCATTCTTCACTCTTCCCATGGTAGCAAGGGCATAAAAGGGAACTATCTAACAATCAAACATAAGATTAGTTTCTAGAATTCAGGGATCCAAACACCACTATCTAGATTTTTTCTAGAATCCAGATTTCAAAAATCATCTAAAATCCATAATTTAAAAATTTATAATCTAATTGAAACAGGACCTTAATCTACTATGGACTCTTTGCATTAGGCACTAGCCACCGCACACGAAGAGGAGGACGTATCGACACGGAGGGAGGTGCAGACTGCAGAGGACCCCTAGGCTAGTAGCTGTTGACAACCATTTTGGTGATCAACATAGGCAACCGCCAACAAGCAGTTACACACCGAAAGGGCCTCGTGTCGTTCCACCATGACCCCATCTTCCTACAAACAGATCAATAAAATTGTAGAGATTTCACTCTCCTCACTTGTGTCTTGTTTATATTTGAGAATTACTTTCTACTCTTAACACGTTATTAGCATTGTTCGCTCCGATTGCCATTGAGTTTGGAATCACTAAACACTGCAAACTTGCTTCGCGACGCTCTGGTTGACATCGACGATCCTATGGCGACTGCAACCCTCGTTGTTCACGTCTCCTTGATCTGTCATGGACAAAGCCTCGCCGGCCTCTTACATCTTCTCGGCCATGGAGTTTGTCGCTGGAGAACAGAAATGTCTCTGCGACCCATGGTGCGGGGATTCGAGCACAGAACTCGCAACTTCTTCCCGACGGCTGCTGGTGGCTTTGGCAAGGCACTCAAGCGTATGCTGCCCATCAGCGCAGAAGGGCAGACTCCCTGCGTCAATTGAAGCACACAGAAAAAAAATGTAAGCACATTCATGATGCGGTTGCCATTTTCATGCGTTCACCGCTGTTCTTGGATTTTTTTTCCTGGAACAAGCCCATAATTATTATTATTGTGCTTACCGTTTGTGTTTCGTGGCTACGGAGGCTTGTCCATGCGGCGGCTGTGCCCACTCGTCCACGTTTCAGCAGTTGCTGCTGACGGTGGTGGCAGTGCTCCTCCCCCCCCCCGGCCTACTCCACGCTCCTGCAGTGCGCGACGGCGACACCCGCCGCTCTTCTGTGGTGAGCAGTGCCAGGCCCCAGCCTGCCTCGGAGGCACATAGCTGCCGGAGCGCGTCCACACCCGTGGGGCTGGCGCGGCCACACCCGCGGGGCAGTGACGGCCGTGCCAGCGACATCGGCAGCAGCCCGCACCCGAGTCCGCGAGGACGCAACAACAGCGACCATCCCACGCGCTGGATGTGGCGACGATGGTGCCATCCCATGGGCAAGGTGAAACGAAACGAAAACGGGCCAAATCCAAAGTTATTTCGGCCCGATAAACACAGTTATTTTTTACAGCATTTTTACTATTGAAACGCTGGAGTTTGTAGTATTTATATATGTTGTATTTATGTTATAATTTTTAGTACTTATGTGTCTTGCATATTCATGTTTAGACCCTACAATTCTCTATATTTTATATACATGATGTTTTGTAGCATTGTACCGATAAATTTCATTGTTATTATTTTTGGCATTTTAATAACGCAATTGATTTTTCATCTTGCATTATAATTTATGACTCCATAATTTATGCCTTATTGTTTAACTTAAGTAGATTTATAATCACACAATTTGTATGCAAAACATTTTAATTTGTTTACCTCATTTTGTATCACATAAAGTAGTGTTCTAAATTTTTGGATATTAATCATGCACAAGGTAGTACTATTTCTACTACGGGATCTACACTTTGTGAGTGATTATCCCCAACGTGCAGCCTATATCAAATTTGGAACAAATGGTTTACTCTTGTGTGGTGTTTATCTCGATTCTCTCATATTGGCCATACACAAGGTAATATTACAATACTATTGCGGGATCTACATTATGTGTTTGGCACATAATGACTATAATCAACGTGCGTACCCAATATGATGTAGGATCTTGTAAAGTCTACACCATAATTAGTGGTTACCATCATTCGTGTTGGATTTATGCATCTACTGCACACCTGTAGACTATGCTTCCATTATTGTGAGGTCTACATCATTTTTTATGCCCTCATATGATCACTACCTCCAAGTGGAAATCCAATATGTCAAATATATTACTTAATGCATGGTTGAGCGGGTATAGCATCTACTGCAAATCTATCTGCAGATTATGCTCCCTCCCCACAGTGACTACCTCAATGTGTTAACTAATACAGTGATACAATAAATCTTGGACGTGACATTTACTCACCCTTGATGAAATATGCGACTTTTTCGCCTATTTTATATGAGGTTTGCACTCCATTGCATGTAATTCAAGACTCATATTGATTTTACAGCATTTTTGCATACAGGAATTAGTCTTGAATCAAATTGTTTAAGCAACAATATTTTCTTAAATAAATAGAAAAAAATAGTGGATCATTTTGGTGCGATTGGCTTACGTTTTGGTAAATATTCTTGCATCATCTATTCCCACAGGAATAGAGACAAAAACTACAGTGTTGTTGCTTATTCTTTACATAGTGTTCAATCTAAATTCAAGTATCAACTTTATACTGAAGTTGTCACTAACATTTTCATGCTAAATAATTTACTCTTGTAGTAAATCTGTTGCATACATGTTTCATCATGTAGGACATGGCTATATATGTTTAATATGGAAATTTCTTCAAACTTGCATTG
The DNA here is from genome assembly GCA_033239725.1 of Echinochloa phyllopogon. Lineage (NCBI taxonomy): Eukaryota > Viridiplantae > Streptophyta > Magnoliopsida > Poales > Poaceae > Echinochloa > Echinochloa phyllopogon. Next base: position 4,549,433 of record BTCW01000016.1, on the reverse strand, counting down.
GATGAGACATTCTTATCGCATTTGGAATATCTAATGGTTGTGCAGCCACTATAGCCAAATCGAATCCAATGTTTAGCCAACTCTAAAGTTGCCTCCCATGCGACTTTGCAATTTGTTGCATTTTCTTTACTTAGATTTCTAATAATCTGAGTGTTCAGTGTAGAATGGTCCGTTTATTCTTTGCGCTCCTTGATGGAATGTTTAGCAAAGAAAGTACTAATTGTCTGGATGTTTCTCATCCATTTATGAGGACTTTCACGTTCTCGACAGTTTTACAAGTTTCATTTGTTCTGTATTATGTAGAACATGGTGGGTCTTATAGAGGCAACAAATATATGAGATAATGACTATATTGATGTGGTGAATCATCATTCACTCCTCAATTTCTCAAACATTTTAGCTAAAATGTACCTCCAACTCATTAGAGGCTCGCAAGTTCAGGGGGAGAATTTTGAAGTTTACTTTCAATGTTGAAACCTTTGGAGTCTCCATTGTTCTTCTTTAAATATTATTAGCCCATATAGTACTACCTCATGTAGTACATTGTCCATTATGCAATAATACCGTATACCTCATACATGGTATTCACATTCTATATGAGTTTTTTCTTACTCTATAGAAACATTTGGGATTTTACCATATGGTGGAAGAATTCTTTTGTGGAGTTGTCCCATAAACACAAGTAATGGAGATTATGCTCTCCCTATGGGTATTCTCAAGTTAATCATTGATACACGCATGTATCTAATTCTACAAATACCCATATATGTTTTCATGATATCCCGTTGTACGATTTCCATATTGAGACCAATTACCTACCTAGAGTAATGATGAAAATCAGCACTCGGTATAATGGATATGAAAACTAAATACTTGTGGGTTTTTCTTCCATATCATTTGGATGTATTATCCATACATAAATCTCATATGAATGTTGCGTACATAGAATATTTTTCTTTCTTGATGCTATCAATATTTGGCATGAATGCCGAGTCATCCTACCTTAGTATGATGAGAAAAATCATTATTATAAATATTGTGTACATGAATAATTTTCTCTCTTGACAAATCAAGATTTTGGCTTGATTGCATGGTCTTCCTGTCTTAGGATGATGATAAATTATTATCAATTCTTTTGGTCATAATAATAATTCCCCAAATTCTTAGATTTGATGTGCATCTTATGTGCAAGGGAACCAATTTTAAGGGCCACTTACCTTGAAAATGGAATATGAGTCTTGCAATTCCTTGAACACATTCAAGATTGTGCATGTGAATCTATTCAACCATTGTGTGGAGCAACTAGGTACTTCATAACGCATATTTATGCAATATATAGCCCCATGTGTGTCCCTTTGGGTGATGCAATGTTTGTCAATCTATTGCTGAACTATTTTAATTTGGAGCAAGAGATCCCGGACGCGGTTTTAGATCCATATATATGGACTTGTTTGGCCTTTGGGAACTATGATGTTAAGTACCTTATGTCCATATGGTTTACTTGATTTTCTCATCAAGATAATCTAATTATTTGTATGACAAAAATAGAATTGTACATTGAAAACATCTATTGGTGGAATGTGGAGTACACGTCACATTCATTTCAAAAACATCAAAACTACACAGAAACAACTCCCTCTATTGCAGTGAGTACGTGGATATTTAGCCTCAATCAAATATTTCCCATCTACACATCGATTATGTTTTTCATATATCGATCTCACCACCTCAACATACATTTTGGGCATTAGGTTGAGGTATAGTTATCCGTTATTGACAACAAACCTCGGATCACCTATAGGCGATTTATGCATAGCCCATATGTTGATCATATTTTGAGGATGTTTCGATGCATTAGGGGGACATTCATACCACACATGAAATGCTAGGAATTTAATGTGAATGTCACATTTTGATGTTCCTCCTCATATATATCAATGTACTGAAGAATCTGGACTGTTGGTTCAGAATCTTATATTTTCAACACATTGCAAATTACCTGCCAATACATTTGCTTGTCAAAGGTGTCATCTGATTTCCTACTATCATTGTATCGGAAACAGTGGAGGTACCATCTAAAACCACTCAACTCCCAATAAGAGGGGGAGAAGTATGGTCACAAGAAATATAGCTTCTAGCAAGCTTATGTGAAAATAGATGAGACAATAAATGATATTCAACATCAAGTTGATCAACACCTTGTGGATACTCATATCCATAGCCTGTGGATGTCTAGACATCTAGAAGACCAGCATGTGTGTATACATATATAGGTGTTGGGTCATTGGAATGCCCTAATTCTGTCATAATGGGAAATGACATGGAGTTTAAGGGTCAATATTTTTGCAAGCTATATTGGTTCTATTGAATCAATCATACAAAGTCTACAAATGTCGATATTTCTCCATTTCGAATTGTCGTACACCTACTGGATCCAGACCAAAAGTCCTAGGCAAAGAGTGTTTTCCAGCGCTCCTTTGGGGTCAAATCAAAGGTGGCAATTGAGGAGAATTGCTCTCGCTAAATGATTGAGAATATTTTACTCTCATAATGCTTTCTTTATAGAAGCAAGGTGGTGAGATAGCAATACCTTGTAGCATATGGTTTCACGCAGAGACCTAGCAACATACATCATGGTATGTGTGAAAATTATGTTCCTATATTTGATCGTTGGCAGATTTTATGAATTTGATAGATTTAGATTCAAGTCCCTTTAGATTGCAAATTCAAATCAAAAGCGCAACATATGTTGAGTACAACTCAAGTCCCTTAATGATTTGAATACAATGAAGTTGATTGTGGTAGAACTAATTGGGTGAGTTCCTTCCTCAAAAGGGTTACTCCTAACCATGATGATCACGTATGTGTGATTGTGTTGTAATCCTATTTGGGTTCTGTATCATCTCTGATCACACGTAAGAAATGATGCAATCATCTTAAGATGGATTTTGAGATGAAGATTCAGGTAAAACCAAATCAAGCTTAAGTTTACAACTTGAACATATATATTGGTCCACCAATATCCACTAATATTGTGTGATCATATCTATTAACACTTAGGGTTGTTTAATCTCTAAAGATGGATCAATATACGTTGTGATCCTAAGATTACCCATAGTACCATCAAAGCGTTTATGTGTCATGTAATTTGCAACAGGCCTGACATTGTATTTGCGGATACTTGCTAGCTCATTGTAGCGCTACTCCAATGACGTCTTCTAGCGGGAGTCATAGGATATCAACATATATCTATGGGGTACTAAAAGACTCTTGACTTGTTAGTAGATGAGTTGAGATATGATCATAGTGGGATATGAAGATATTGGCTAATTGATCGCCATTACATAAATGCCATATCATAGATTGATATCTTGGTGGCAGAGTTCTCGTGGGAGTTATTATAGACTCTAATGATTACTTCCACATATCATTCCGAAGAATCATATGTGGTTGTGCCACTATGTTGAATGATAAAATGTGATCCCATCAAATCAGTAATCATTATCTATCAAGGTAATGTTACTTGTGTTGCCAAGATATAGATAGGTTATGTGAGAGCGATATCAAAATATTGCCCACAAAATATTTTATTCTCATTGTGGGATATCTATGCCCAGGGTACACAACTCGCTAGGTTGCTTACCTTAAACTGACCTGAATGAACATTATCATCATGACCAAAACAAAGGCAAGCCCCAGTCCCCCGACCGACTGGGGGAGTTGTCGGACCTTAGGACCAGCAATCCACCTGGGGGTACCCAAGTGGTAGATTTGTATGCGAGGGATCGTCGAGCGAGTAGTATGATGGTGACAATGGAGGCACTGATTTAGACAGGTTCGGGCTACCCGGAGGTATAACACCATACGTTCTGTGTCGATTTGTGGTTTGGTATTGATGGAACTCGGCTAGGCTTCAGGAAGCTGGGGCAAGCTTATGGTTACAATGGATATGTGGGATTGATTAGCCTCGTGGGGTTGCCCTTGGCCGCCTTATATAGGGTGACAATCTAGTGTTTACAAGTCGGTTTGAATCTAAACCTACTAAATCACAACTAAGGAACATATTTGAGTTGGTTTCTACAAGATATCCCGAGATATCCGGTTGCGCTGCCTATCGCGTCTTCACCAAACTTGACCATCAAGTCGGGGATTCCTTGTGGGCCGCTTAGGGGTCAGCCCAGAACCTTCCCAGGCATGGGCCTAGGTCGACGCCAGTCTCCTCTGACAGTGGGCCCAGTGGTACCCATATCCCACAAGCCCATGAGCAACGATCAGTCGCGTGGCGAACTGTTGGTGAAGGAACGAGGCCAAAATAGTCAGCTGATGGTGCTTCAACACGTGGTCGGCACAAGGGTGGGCGGTGCTAAAAAAAAGTATCCCAACATGACGCCGAGTACCATGAAGGGGTTGATCGGTGCTCATGTGTACTAGATGGAGGGCGACAATTAGGAGCACTCCATATGGAGTATCCCCTAAGCGTTGGGTTGGTTAGTATAAGGGAGCCAAGGCTCCCAAAAGTAGTCGGACAACTTGTTGTCACAAAACAAGTGAAAAGCATGTCACTACCAAAGAAAAAGCCAAAACTCTAAAGAAGGTCACACAACATGTTGTCGGGGAAAGTAGGTGAAAGCATGTTGCCACCAAAGAGAAAGCTAAAACAATTAGCACCCGTGAATGATTAGACACCAGATAGTGATGCAGAAAAGCCTCTGCCAGGCCTACCTTGTCAAAGAGCAATCAATGAATTCACAAAAAAGGCGGAGTGCGTGCGCATCCACACTCCAGCTGGTAGCGTGTCACAGGTCAACAGTAGCTAGCCCGTCGTGCCTATAAAAGACGCCCAAGCCTAGAGTGCCAAAGCAACACACTCAAAGTTGCCAACATGTGTAGCTTCAGATTTTGTCCTCCTGATGTGTTCTCGAGTAGTAGCAAAGCCATAAGAGCACTGCACAAAGGTGCGCACCGTTGATGCCAAAAGAAAGCTAGCTAGTGGCTAAACAGATGTTGAGCGAGAGCAGCAGAGAGTCACGTTCCTCGTTGATGAGACAGGGGTCAACTTCAGAAGGCCGAAAGCATCCCACGGTGATCAAGGACGAACCTCTTCACCGAAGGAAACCTCAAGGCTGCCCCGCTCAACCATATCTGCCATGTAATGTTCTTCGGTTAGTATGATGCCACAAGAAAGCTAGCGACGAGTCCATGTAGACTAGTCTGATTTCCCTTGGGCTAAATCCCATACTGTCGATACCCATGAACTGCCAAATAGGCAGTTTATACCTTTGTGCCTTGACATGGCCTATGGCCAATTGTGCTTTAGCTTTGTAAACCCGCCAAGTAATACATTTTATGAACATGTTCATTTGACAAGAAGAAGGGTGTCTAGTGTGGCACCCAGCCCCCGAGCATGCAAGGGGTCTGGCTTGTCTTGTGGACACGTCGATTCTGAGTAGGACGGCCAGCCCCCGAGCATGCGAAGGGTCTGGCTTGGTCTTCATGGACACGGCGAGTCCGATCAAGGCGCCCAGCCCCCGAGCATGCGAAGGGTCTAGCTTAGTCTCAAGGACACGCTGAGTCCGAGTAGGGCGCCCAGCCCCCGAGCATGCTAGCCATCTGGCATGGTCTTCATAGACACGTCGAGTCCGATCGAGGCGCCCAGCCCCCTAGCATGCAAGGGATCTGGCTTGGTCTCGTGGACATACCGAGTCCAAGTAGGGCGCCCAGCCCCCGACCAAGCGAGGGATCTTGCTTCGTCTCATGGACACGCCGAGATCGATCAAGGCGCCCAGCCCACAAGCATGTGAAGTGTGTGGCTTGGTCTCGTGGACACGTCGAGTCTGATCATGGCGCCCAGTCCCCGAGCATGCGAAAGGTCTGGCTTGGTCTCATGGACACGTTGAGTGTTGACACTTCTTACGGTCCACTATTAGGATTGCCAATCCCAGTAATGGTGCAAGTAGTGTTCATTGGTATTCTTACGATACAGATATAAATCCGCAAGCGCACGGATACCGATGTAGCATTTCACACGGGAGTATTCCTAGGTATCGTATTTATATTTCCGCAGGGAAGCATTGATAAAGAGTATCGACTATTGGTAAGGATGTAACTACTAATTAAAGTACCGGCTAACAAGGCGGGGGTAAAGGATAGGATAGGAGTGATATTTAGTTGACACACACAAGGAGAAGTTCAGGATAGAGATAGAAGAGCGGTCTAGCTAGTGGGAGAATAACGAGACAGGAAAGGATTCCTATATACTTCCACTGGCCTTGAGATACCTGTGGCAAGGGTTACGGCTAGCATGAAGAATGGCATCTATGGTTCTCTTCCTAGTTCTATTATCTCAACATCGGGGACGGAGCCCGTGACACACACAAAGGGATGAGAAGGGGTGCCACAAACTTCGTGCTCTTACGGGGTGCCTGCAGACCGGAACTAACGTGATGAACTACGAAGACCGAGAGGGCTATCACCACCTCACGGCTACCACCTCCGTTGCGACGGGGACAAACCAAGGTTACCATCTAGACTAGGTACCACACCTACGCTAGGCAGTAACTACTCACTCTTCTAGAAAGTGCAAGCAATCCTGTCAATACCCTAGTGACAATTCACCGCAAGTATTGAGCAGAAACGAGGAACCAGCTAAGACACAGGACTAAGAGAGAACTTATAGAACCAGACTACAACAGCTTATAACCAAGGCTATACATTCCACAATTACTCGCGAAATAAATGCAAAACAAATAGCTCAAGTAAATGCAGAGGAAATATATTGATTACTCAGAGTCGAACATGAAGAAAAGGAAAAGATACAAGAGCTTTACCAGAACTCCAGAAGATGACTCCGGAACCCCGAACGAAGCTCGACCCTAACTCTAACCCCAATAGGACTAGCATACTCTACATCTTGAAAGTGTTGAATGGAGACTTGCTCCCAAGTGGTGTGTGTTACAAGTGAAGTGGACGCCTCTATTTATAGTTGTACATGGCGGTTGAGCTTGGGTAACCGCCAAGGAAGCCAGGGAGCATCTCCGGCTGATTTGGCCGAATATCCTGGTTCGGCCGAATCCTAGAGTTCGGCCGAACCGTGGATCTCCACCGCCTTTGCTCCCACGGCCTGGATTGCTCGCCTGGAGGTGGTATCTAGCTTGGGGGCGGTTCGGCCGAAGTGAGGAGTTCGGCCGAACTGGGCTTTCGGCCCAGCACGCCTCCCATGCACCGCCTTAGGTCCTGGTCCATCCTGGATGACTTGTTCGTGGTGGACTTCTTCTGATTTGGCCCAGAAGTGACGTGGCAGTGATCTACATGGCTTGCACGGTCGTCCGCTTAGTCATCGCTGACGTGGATGGCCTCCGGTTATGCGTCTCGTCATGTTCGACTAAGGGGGTAACCGGCCGAACGGAGTCGTTCGGCCGAATCGGTCAATTCCGACCCCTATAGCACGTATTTGTTGTAGTTGTACCTGCACAAGCGACACTCACTAAAACTCATGGAACTTTATTAGAAATGAAACCTAGGTACATGGATTGTCACATATGTCCTCAATTATTCCCGAGTATTGGTCGTCGAAATTGGGTTGTAACGACCGCCAACAAGCTCCCCAAGCATAGCTATTTGCTCGTCCTCGAGCAAAGATATAAACTTAGGCTCGGTGGATCAGGAGTTGCTACAATGTCATTTCTTTTGCAGGTAACTTTATAAACAACTAGTGCTCAAAAATACTTGAATCATAGGCAAAGTTTTTTTAATTCACCTTTTTATCTATGGGGCTTATAGCAATCTCCTTATCTTGGGCGGTTGAAAGGATGAACAATTTAAACTCAGTTTTATTCCACCCTAGTCTTTTCAAGATCCCATCTCGGAGTTTTTCACAAGTTTTTGAAAATTTTAAATCGTTCCTCAATCACTCAAGTGTATTTGAATCCTCACCAAAGGCTTGTGCCTTCTTTTTCATCCTATCACCTAATATGGCTTTCTGTGTGGCTCAGGGACAAAGGATGAGGGCATGCATGCATCTTATATTTTGCTAAGTCAAAAATCGGATCACTGAGGAGACAAATCGTACCTTAAGATCGAGAGGTGCAAGTGTGTGGATATGGATGGAGTGGAATATGGTGGAATGGAATATGGTGGAACTCCTTGGATGAACTTCCCTCTCCTTGATTTATTTTCGAGAACATGGGCTATCTTTTATTCATATTTTTTGGCATGCCACTTGGCATGCTTTCCTTTTTCTCTTTCTTTTTGCCATGCTCTTTGAAATGCTTTTCTTTTTCTCTTATTTTTGCCATGCTTCTTTGGCATGCTTTTCTTTTTGCATAGCCCATGTCTTAGAACATGGAGCATTTATTTTTGTGGATGGATGATGGAAAATGTTTGCTAACTCCCAGTGTAGGAATTGCAAGTGAGCGGTGGTGTGTGTACGTGGATCTCGATCTTTAATAGTATGAAAGTTTCACCCAAAGGTCACAACAATTTGACAAAGCTCACTAAGATAACAAGCAGCATATGAGTAGAGATTTTTCAACTAAGCTTATCATATGGCTCTAGTAGGTATTTTGACCAATGAGGAACTTATTTTATTTTGAAAGCATAAATCTCCGAGATTTCACCGTACTGAGAGCAGAAATAGAACTTGACCAAAAACACACTATATCAATCCCCACAACAACTTAGACTTGGAATAAAGCATGTGCTCCCACAAGGTTTTCAGGTTCATTTGTACTCATGCCAATTAATTCAAGTACCATCAAGCAACTAGTTGAAACAAAGTACTAGCAAGATTAATGACAGAGCAACTATTCATCATTTCCAAAATGAGAGACATATGATTCATTCCATGCATAGCTGGGAGTTGTTTTATTTGAAAGCAAATATTTTTGGTATTTTTATTATGAGACTAGAATTGAAGCAAAACAAGATCAATGATGCAACTTGAATGATACGGTTGGGACTTACCTCGTGAGGGTTCTCTCCCCCAAGCTTGGCTTGGAACATCGGTGTCAGTGATCTCTGAGTTGGCCTTCATCGGTGACAAGACATGTGATGGAATAGGGGAGTGTCCCTAGCCTCACCAATGCTCGTATACCGAATGTGCTTGATCGTTTGTAGGAATAGAGACCACAAAATGATGCCTGCAAAATGTTAGAATGACAATACCCGAGGGACTATGTGATCAAGGTTTAGCATTTAGTTATTCGGGGTTTATCATTCTTACAGGGATTTAACCTCTACAAACCATTTTCAAGAAGCAGGATAATGATCCAGGTAAAGGAAATATTTTTGTTGCTTTTATGTTTTTATTCATGCAGATGAATCAAACATTGCATAGAATCGAGAGAGAAATGTACTCAAGGAATATACAAGTGCAAACCTGACTGGAGCAAGCTTCCTCCATGCATCCAGAGTGTTACCCATTGGAAAGTGAGAGGAGGAACTCGGCTGGACACCATGGTTCGGACGAACCACCCATGGGGGTGTTCAGACAGGCCTCCACTTACGAGCCATGAAGTTTTTTCCAGCACTAAAGCATGGGAACTTTGGTGGATTTTGTGGATAGGATGAAATGACCAACGGATCAAAAGGTTCACACCACTCCCGTGGTACCATGATTTTGATGGAATGAATGTGCCGGCAAGTGGAGTGGTGGAGGCCATGCTTTTGTGCTGGTTGGGCAAATTTCGCGGTAGAAGGTAGGATCGGACAAGGGTGAAACCCTTGGCCGAACTAATCAAGAATGAGTTTTGCACGAAATTTTGCTCTGGATGGATGGGTGTGCATGCTTTAAGTGTTGGGTGAAAGGATGTTGCAAATGTAGTATTTGGCACAGGATGAAAGGTTTTGGTAGTGAATGGTGTACCAGGCTGACTATACTCTCCTTCTCTTGACATAATTAACCCTACAGATTAGCGCACATTCGGGCAGGGGTAGTTTGGGCCGAACTGGATAGATCGGCTGAATTACCCACTTCCCCGAAAAACTTCCTTTTTGTTTTCTCTTAATTCTAATGCAAGGGTGATTCACATTTAGAGAGGGAAACATGCAAATGAAGTGATGAAATTAAAATTTTGGAAAGGGAAATATGAGATACATACCGGTTTACCTCGCGGCGAGTGCTCATGTTTAAGTCTGTGAGCAGGACTTCTCTTTCCTTGATTGTTCTTGTCATCGTTCGATCTGGAGAGAATGCCTCGGACGATGCAACTTCTTGTTCCAGGTTATTTGTACTCGTACTAGAAAGTGTGCATACCTGGGAACATTATTCCACCCTGGGCTTCAAATATATCAATGGTCGTGGCTCATCCCCGATGTGAAGCAGATTTGGGGGACTTCCCATTCAAATTTGATGATTTTTCTGCAGGGGTTAGTCCACACATGCGACCAATATCTATACAAGTATTGCTCTAAATGTTCATTAATCAAACATGACATCATGCCTAATTTGATTAAAGCAAGCTAATTAACCTAAGCACCTTGCTTAATTTAAAGAGCTTATGAAATGTATTGTAGCTAGCAACACATTCAAATCAGAGCAAACCACAATAGACGAAGGGAGCATGAAAGCATCGAGAGATATTCACATAGAGGTAAGCATATGGAAATTGGTGAACTTTGCTTTGATTAAGGTAAAAAACAAAACCTTTTCACGTACCTGAGTGTGCCCACCGTTGGCATCTGATGATGAAGACTTTTGGAACTGATGCCATGGTGATGGCACTACGCCGATGTGACTCCACGTAGTTGGTTGAATCCTCCTCCATGTTGATGTTGCCGTGTAGGGATACACGGTCGTGGGTGTGGCAAAGGGGATCGGCTCTCAAACATGCCAACTTGTGGGATGCCGCAGAGCTAGCTTGGGTGTAGAAAATATGTTGTAACAATGGGTTCCAAACCAGGCTAGTGGAGCGGCAAAGGAGCGGAGGCGTGGAGTACGTCTCCTCTCTTGCGCGAAACGCAAAGAACAAGCGAAAACTGGCCAAGACCAAGTGAAATTTGGCCACTAGCCTTGAATCAAGGCTTGCAGACATACAAACACCTTGGCCTAAAACCAGTGGTCGCTGTATAATTTTTTTTAGTTTTTTTTTCTTTTTCAATGCAAAACGATTATGGGGCGAATGAATGCAAATGCAAGAACGGGAAATGTGCAGTGGATTGGGGAAACAAATGGGGTGATAATATGCATGAATTCCTAAATTAAGTGATTCAAAGCAAACATGCAGTGGATAATGCAAAAAATTTAAAGGATAAAGCTCAAAATTTAAAGTCTAAGAGCTGGACTATCTCACATACCTTGATTTTTCTCGCCATTACCAACAATTTGAGACGGAATTGCGGTGATTCATCTGTTACATTTGATTTTCTTTTCCCTCCATGACGACGATCTTTCCTCTAGGCTGCACATGATTATGATAACATATATATATTTTTGAATATAAATACATACCTGGGAGAATTTTTCTTCTTTGTGAAACTTGTGCGCAAAACGCAGTAGACAGGGGCAAAAATTGATGAATCCTGCACGATCGGGCACCCTGGGCTCTCTGCTTTCCTCCTGTTTGAAACAAACTCAAGAAAACAGGGGTGATCCCGCTAATGCTAGCGGTAGATTCAATTAGTAGACACCAATGCCAATTATCAATATCTTTCGCCAATTGCTTCCCCGGCAACGGCGCTAGAAATGCTTGTTGACACTTCTTACGGTCCACTATTAGGATTGTCAATCCCAGTAATGGTGCAAGTAGTGTTCATTGGTATTCTTACGATACAGATATAAATCTGCAAGTGCACGGATACCGATGTAGCATTTCACCCAGGAGTATTCCTAGGTATCGTATTTATATTTCCGCAGGGAAGCATTGGATAAAGAGTATCGACTATTGACAAGGATGTAACTACTAATTAAAGTACCGGCTAACAAGGCGGGGGTAAAGGATAGGATAGGAGTGATATTCAGTTGACACACACAACGAGAAGTTCAGGATAGAGATAGAAGAGCGGTCTAGCTAGTGGGAGAACAACGAGACAAGAAAGGATTCCTATATACTTCCACTGGCCTTGAGATACCTCTGGCAAGGGTTACGACTAGCATGAAGAATGGCATCTATGGTTCTCTTCCTAGTTCTATTATCTCAACATCGGGGACGGAGCCCGTGACACATAGAAAGGGATGAGAAGGGGTTCCACAAACTCCGTGCTCTTACGGGGTGCCTGCAGACCGGAACTAACGTGATGGACTACGAAGACCGAAAGGGCTGTCACCACCTCACGGCTACCACCTCCGTTGCGACGGGGACAAACCAAGGTTACCATTTAGACTAGGTACCACACATCCGCTAGGCAGTAACTACTCACTCTTCTAGAAAGAGCAAGCAGTCCTGTCAATACCCCAGTGACAATTCACCGCAAATATTGAGCAGAAACGAGGAACCAGCTAAGACAAAGGACAAAGAGAGAACTTATAGAACCAGACTACAACAGCGTATAACCAAGGCTAGACATTCCACAATTACTCGCGAAATAAATGCAGAAAAAATAGCTCAAGTAAATGCAGAGGAAATATATTGATTACTCAGAGTCGAACATGAAGAAAAGGAAAAGATACAAGAGCTTTACCAGAACTCCAGAAGATGACTCCGGAACCCCGAACGAAGCTCGAACCTGACTCTAACTCCCAACAGGACTAGCCTACTCTACATCTTGAAAGTGGAGAATGGAGACTTGCTCCCAAGTGGTGTGTGTTACAAGTGAAGTGGACGCCTCTATTTATAGTGGTACATGGCGGTTGAGCTTGGGTAACTGCCAAGGAAGCCAGGGAGCATCTCCGGCTGATTCGGCTGAATATCCTGGTTCGGCCAAATCCTAGAGTTCGGCCGAACCGTGGATCTCCACCGCCTTTGCTCCCACGGCCTGGATTGCTCCCCTAGAGGCGGTATCTAGCTTGGGGGCGGTTCGGCCGAACTGAGGAGTTCGGCCGAACTGGGCTTTCGGCCCAGCACGCCTCCCATGCACCGCCTTAGGCCCTGGGCCATCCTGGATGACTTGTTCGTGGTGGACTTCTTCTGATTTGGCCCAGAAGTGACTTGGCAGTGATCTACATGGCTTGCACGGTCGTCCGCTTAGTCATCGCTGATGTGGATGGCCTCCGGTTGTGCGTCTCGTCATGTTCGGCTAAGGGGGTAACTGGCCGAACGGAGTCGTTCGGCCGAATCGGTCAATTCCGACCCCTATAGCACGTATTTGTTGTAGTTGTACCAGCACAAGCGACACTCACCAAAACTCATGGAACTTTATTAGAAATGAAACCTAGGTACATGGATTGTCACATATGTCCTCAATTATTCCCGAGTATTGGTGGTCGAAATTGGGTTGTAACGACCGCCAACATTGAGTCCGAGTAGGGCACCTAGCCCCCAAGCATACGAGCATCTGGCTTGATCTCGTGGACGCACTGAGTCCGATCAAGGCGCCCAGCCCCCGAGCATGAGAGGGATCTGGTATGGTCTTCGTAGACACGCCGAGTTTTTTGAAAAGAAACAAATCGTGCACGCTTATTTCAGATCCAACGGATCACGAATCAACAATCCCACAGATTTCGTTAGTTAGTTTCGGAGCCATTAGGTCAAGCAGTCGTCGCGTCATAAATACGCTGCGCCCCTCGCCGTAGTCGTCATCTTCCTTACTGCGCCGCAATCCGCCTTCCGCACAGTAACAGTTATGCTGCTCTGCCATTTCTTCTGGCTAGCACTGCTTCTTCCCCGTTAGCCACCTGGATCGCTCCTCGTGGGTACAATAGCGGATTCCCATACACATCCACCCCTCCTTTCATTATCATCAAGCTTGACTCATGGCCGCCTCCTCCACCAACATTTTGCCGCCAGTGCCAGAGCAGGAGCCCCATTCGGCCGAGTCGCGCATGACTAAGGCCATGCTCGAAGCCATGGGCAAGCGCGGGGTGCTGCCCTCGAAGGGCACCGTTGAGTGGAGGGCTCTAGAGAAGGAGAAGCGCCCATACGAGAACACCGATGAGATCGCCGTTTTTGCCTACTTCATAGAGCGCGGGTTCGAAGTTTGGACCGGTGATTTCTTTCATGGTCTTCTCCACTATTATGGTCTGTAGCTTGCCCATCTCAACCCAAGCTCTATCATGGATGTCTCTTTCTTTATCCATCTCTATGACGCGTATCTAGGGATTGCCCCCCATTTAAATATATGGTGGCGCCTATACCGGGTGAAGGCCATCGGTATGGTAAAGAACCATGATGGCCCAACCTGGGTCACTGGTGGTGCAGGCTTTAGCCTTTGGGTCGGCTTGATGAAGAAATAATTCTACTTGGAGCTGAACGATACCAACAAGAAATGGCATGAGGATCGGTTCTACACGAGGGACCAACCACCAATGCTGCCTGGTAGGACAGGATTCCTGGAGGGAGATGCCGACTGGAGCGGAGCTGGCGGAGGTCAACAAATTGTTGGCCAAGATTGGCACACTAAAGGATGTTGTCTCACTGCTATGGCGGTGATTATTTCCTTTGTGTCCCGGGCCATCCAGCCGATCAAGGAGCGGGTCGGAACGATCCGACCTGGGAGCACAACAAGCCGGTTGATGATGATGAGGTGTATGAGTGGGTGGGCAGCATAATCAAGGGTACTGTGAACAACCAAGGTGCTCCTACAACATTCTCCTTGACCAACCCTACGGACCCGGTACATCTTACACCTGCACTTTCGTAGATCTATTGATTGTACCCTTGTACTAACATATTTGTATGATACTTTGTTGACGTAGGAGGTGACTAACCGATACTTTAGCCTGACTCCCCTTCCAGCCGATGCCAACTGGAGTCATAAATTGATGACCACGGAGGGAGCGCGACCCAATCAGATTGTGATCGAAGACGATCTTTGGGAATTGGACAAGTTCGGCTCTTCCCCAAGTGGCGAGGGAGTTGTGGAGGCACCTGGCCAAGCTAACGAGCATGTTGGGAGAACGAGGGCAGCCGTGCACAAGGTGTCCGTGTCTCAGGTAGAGCCTGACACCCGGAAGAGTTCAGCTAAGCCCCGGACGCAGAGGCCAGGCGACATGGCCGCAAAGAGGCGGCGAGCGGGAGCATCATCGATGGCCAGCGAGGATACTGACTCCTCTGCTAGCGCTGTGCAGGGAAGCCTACCACAACAAGGCTCACGGGAGGCGACACCTGCGTCTGTCGCGCCAAAGGCCGTTATGCCTATCCAGTCCCGGCCACCCAATCCACTGGGCATGAGCTACCGGAGGTCGGCTAGGAGTAGTAGGTATCGTTTGTTTTGCATATCTTTGGATTATATAGCTGGTTGTGCCTTTCCTTGAAGTTCTTCTATTGCTTTGTGACGCAGGCCAGTAGGCAAAGGTCTCAGGCTACCGCAATCAGACTCGCCAAAGTCTCACTCTACTGGGGACTCGACACCAGGGGATGTGGCGACGCTGAGTACTGGGGCCGTCCGTGCTTTGCCACAACAGGTTGTGGTGTTGCCAGAGGACCCGCCACTTACTGTCAGCGTTGAGCCAAGCTCGGCGCCATCGACCTTTGCTATCCCCGCGATGAGTGCTCTAGGGGTGCCAAATGCCGCCATCCCACCTAATGATGTTGCGAGCGTGGGTAAGGAGGAAGTGCTCAAAAGAGACCTGGCCCTCGATGATGATGACGAGGGAATGCCGGAGCTGGAGGATGACGCCCTCCCTGACGCTGGGCAGCAGGTCAGGCAAGCCACTGAAGGAAGTGGAGGTCGGAGCCATGCGTACCAGTTCGAGTACTCGTATGACAAGGACTGTGATGCCATCAACACGATGCACAACACCACGGAGGTCGTGCACAAAAGTCTCGAGGTATGCACGATCAGGTTGCTAGTGTTATCCCTTTGTCGACTGCCTGTCATTGAGCATTGCTCGCTTTTTCAGATCCCTATGTAAAATGCTTAGAGCGCACCAAGATGGTGAAGGTTGCAGAAGAGGAGCACAAAGAGCTTTTGGAGCTCCAGAAGCATGTAAGCACGGTCGCCACAGAGGCAAAATAGGCGACCTCGTAGAAGGAGGTGGACATGGAGAAGACGGACGAGTTAAACCGGGAGCTCATGGCTGCCCTAGAGCAAGTTACCGCTTGTAAGCTGGTTTTCAAGGCTGCCTTGTGCTTGTGTCCGACTAGCTGCATTTTGCATGCAGATGCCGGAAGGGAGAAGAAAGTCTTTGAGCACCGGGTAGCGGCCTTGGAGGCAGAGGTCAAGAACCAGGCCACTACGTGCAAGCAGGAGGTTGCCGATCACCAGTGCGCCATGCAATGTGAGCCCAAGGCCATGCACTGGCATCTCAGCTAACCAGTTTGTATTGATCATGATGCACTAACTCTTGGTTCTGGATGGTCGTCGTGCGTAGGTCATGCCAGCGAAAAGAGGGTGCTGGAGGAGAAACTGGAGCTCACACTGAAGGAGAGAGGACATCGGCCAGGTGTATACCTGGGCAAAGGGTGCGCACCAGGTCACCATTGAAGGTAAGCCTTTTTTTTGTGGTCGTTGAATTTTCTGCCATGTGTATTTGCCGGGTGATGCATAATGGAATCCCATGTTTCCTTGATCCTGGCAGAGTTCGCCAAGAAGATTGGTGCTTTGTAGGAGGCGGCACGATACGCATGCGATGCTCTTGACCCAGTTGGACCCAGCGCGCCTGCTAGGTCGCTGGAGGAAAGGCTCCGCCGGCTCCTGGCCAGACCCAAGATGTGATTAAGAGCGGGGCCATCATTGTGGCAAGAGATTTACTGGCGATCGTGAAGACTCACTACCCTGACATCCAATTGGACTGCGCTGGGGAAGGGTTCACCACCGACTGCAGCGAGGAGAACTTCGAGGCACTGTCTGCGTCCTTTGCTGGTCTAGCTGAGGAAATTGTCGAATGTGTCTTTCCGGACCATTAGTAGTATAGGGAAAAAACAATGTCTAAACTTTATTCTAATAAGTAGGTCAACATCATGTTTTCTTGTTTATTTGAGTTGATTTATCAACCCTCAACATTTTGTCGTAGTCATGACAATGCTTAGGTACTCGGCTGGGAAAGTGGCTGGAGCTCACGGAGAGGCAGTGCACCTACATGCTACAATGCTCTCCTGGAGGCTTAGTCGTAGGTAGGTTACCAAGTCGAGTACTGTCGCAAGTGTTTAGACTTTGGTTTTGGTGAGTTGGGCTGGCCGTTTAAATGAACATTGTGTAGGAGCAAACACATGGTTGGCATATATTAGGTGGGTTTATAACAATTCAATGAGGAGAAATATAGAAAATTCGGTGAGGTAGAACACTTTTATGAAATATTGACGAGAGGGGAGAGGTACATAGCTGGTGTCTGGACTAAGGCTAAAACTTAGTGAGGTGCTGGATGTTCTAGACATTTGGAACTGGGTCGCCGTTGGCCCATTCTAAGCGATACATTCCGGGGGAGATGACTTCTTTGATGATGAAGGGTCCTTCGCAAGGCGCCGACAACTTGTGCTTGTCCTTCGTCAACATGACCCGACGCAGGGCGAGGTCGCCTACGTTAACGGAGCACTCTCTGATATTCCTGTCGTGGTACCTACGAATTTGCTGCTCATGGCGGGTATGCTGGATTAAGGTGCAAAGCCTGTGCTCCTTTAGAGCCTTGATATTTGTTTGCTGAATTGATTCGGCCTCACCCTCTTCGTAGAACTACATGCGAGGGGCTCTGTGGGCCAGGTTGGCCGATAGGACGGATTCCGATCCATAGACCAGGAAGAATGGGGTATACCCTGTGGCTCGGCTCTTCTGAGTCCATAGACCCCCATACCACGTGTGGTACTTCTTTGGCTCACCGACCTGCGTGTGGGTTGAGTGTGTCGTATATGTCCTTTAGAGCATCCAGAACCATGTCGTTGGCTCATTCGTACTACCCATTGTAGCGAGGGTGGGCGGATGAAGAGTAGTAGATGTCAATGTTGTTGTCTTGGCAGAAGTCCCAGAACTCATGGCCTGTGAACTGTTGGCCAAGGTCGGTGACGATGCGGTTTGGTACACCGAAGCGATGCGTGAGCTCCTTGATGAAGGCGGCCGCTGTTGCCGACTTGGTGTCGGTAACCACCTTGTACTCGATCCACCGCGACTAGGATGTGCTTGAAGCCTCCCGGGGCCGGCATGAAGGGTCTCACGTTGTCTAAGCCCCAGACCGCGAAGGGCCAATATGGCTGGATGGTTCGGAGTGCTTGGGCTGGCAGGTGTTTCTATTTCTAAAAGAACTGGCACCCGGCGCAATGCTGGACGAGTTCTGTAGTGTCGTCGACTGATGTGGGCCAAAAGAACTCAGATCTGTATGCCTTTCCGACCAGTGTCTAGGCTGCCACGTGATTACTGCATCTGCCTGAGTGAATCTCGTGTCGTAGTGCCAGGCCTTTGCTTCGTAATATGCACTTCATGAGTACATCTAAAGATGCTGCTTTTCTGTACAACTCGGATCCGATGACGACGTAATTGGTGGTTCACCGGCTTAATTTATCAAGGGCCTTGAGTTTGTTGGCTGTGACCATTCTATCTTCCTTGATGAATGCGATGTGAGGTTTGCGCCAGTTGTCCTCTGAGGGTCCTTCAATGGAGGCAACGATTTGGTCAACCACCGCTTTAGAGTTGTCCTCGTCCGGTAGCTTGATGGATGGTTTGCGAATGTCTTGGATGAACACCCCAGCTGGTACTTGGGATCGTTTGGATCCGAGCTTAGAGACGACATCGGCCGCCACATTTTCGTCTCGTACGACATGGTGGAATTCGAGACAATAGAAGTGGGCTTCTAGCTTGCGGATCTCGGCATAATAGGCGTCCATCGTGTCTTTGGTGTAGTCCCAATTCTTGTTGACCTAATCGATGACGACCTTCGAATCTTCATAGCAGACCAAGCATTTGATTCCGAGCGTCGCGGCTATCCTGAGACCATGAATTAGTGCCTCGTACTCAGCATCATTGTTGGTTGCCTTGTAGTGGATCTGTAGGACGTATGTCAGGTACTTGCCCTGTGGAGAGATGAATATGACTCCTCCCCCGACTCCTTCTAAGTTTAGGGTGCCGTCGAAGTATAGGGTCCAGTGCTCGGGCGGCTCGGTGGGGGTTGGCGCCTGGACCTCTGTCCATTCCACCACGTAGTCGGACAATACTTATGACTTGATCGATTGCCTTGACATGAAGGTAATCTCGAACTCCGCAAGCTCTATGACCCACTTGACTCGGCCATTGATGTCGCAGTTGTGGAGAATTTCACCAAGAGGGAAGTTAGATACCACGTGGATCGGGTGCGCTTGGAAGTAGCGGTGCAGCTTCCTTGAGCAGACCAATAGCGCATATAGTAGCTTCTACGGGTGTTGGTATCTTATCTTTGAATCGGCGAACACTTCGCTGACGTAGTAGACTGGGCCCTACACGGGGTACGAGTGGCTTTCTTCTTTTCATTCCATGACTAGGACTGCGCTGATGATGCTATGTACAGCAGGAGCGGCTCCACCTTCTTGGGTTTAGTGAGTACCGGGGGAGACACAAGGAATGCCATGAGGTTGGCCAATGCTTGGTGTTTGGGACCCACTCGAAGTTGTCGGCCTTCTTCAACCTAGCTTACTGATGAACTAGCTAAGGGCCGCCATCACCCCCGTGAGCTTCATTACTTGTTTCTTATTTGTCGGCCGTGACAGGTTGTGAATGGCAGCGATCTTGGTTGGGTTTCCTTGATGCCGCACTGGCTGACCAGGAAACCCAGAAGTTTTCCTGAAGGTACCCAGAAAATGTACTTGGTCGGGTTGAGTTTCCATCTGAAGCACCGTAGGTTGTTGAACATCTCCTGGAGGAGAGTCTTGACCACGACATCGTCCACATAAGCTTCGGTGTTTCATCAGATTTAGCTGGACAAGCAATTCTGGATTGCTTTCTGGTATGTGTCCTTGGCATTCTTGAGGCCGAAGGTCATGGTGTAGTAGCAGTATATGCCATGCGGTGTGATGAATGCTGTCTTGTCTTGGACGGCCGGATTCAGTGCTATGTGGTGGTAGCCAGAGTAGCAGTCGAGGAAGGACATGAGTAAGCACCCGGCCGTAGAGTCGACAACTTGGTTTCCTTAGCGCAGTATCTGTTGAGATCGGTATAATCGATACACATTCTCCATTCACTAGTTTTCTTTTTTACATGTACAGGATTTGCAGGCCATTCGGGGTGCTTGCACTCGTGAATGAAACCAATGGTTAGGAGTTTATTCAATTATACCCTTATGGTCTCCTTGCGATCTTGGGCGAACCATCAAAACTTCTGCTTGACTGGTTTGGCGGTATTCACCAAATTCAAGGAGTGCTTAGCCTTCTCCCTTGGTACACCGGAAATATCCAAAGGTTTCCACGCGAATATGTCCCAGTTGTCCCATAGGAAGGAGGTGAGCGTGCCTTCCTATTTAGGAGTCAGGCTTAGGGCCTATCAGTGCCATCTTGGAGGAGTCATCGACGGAGAGGCTGACTGTCTTAGTTGCTGAGTCGGGCTCGACCGCGGTCAAGGCCGGCTCCTGCTATGCCACGCGTGCGTTGGCCGGTGGGTTGGCCATGGCTTCATCTGCTAGGAGCGCGCTGTTGCCGAGCTGGCAGGAGAGCTCGATCTGTGAGGCGCACAGCTTCGCCGTAGCACTCGTATGATGTCTTGACGTCACCCCTAATGCTGAGGACTCCCTTGGGAGCCGACATCTTCATTACCAGATAGGTGTGGTTTGGAATCGACATGAAGCGAGCCAGCATGGGCCATCCAAAGATGGCGTGGTATGAGCTGTTGAAGTCGGCCACCTCGAAGTGGAGGTGCTCGGTCCGATAGTTGTCGGGCGTGCCGAAGGTGTTCGGAAGGGTGACCCTCTCCACCGTGTAGGAGGCTTTCCCTGGGATGATGCCGTAGAACGGGTGCTCTGCTTGGCGGAGCCGGCGGTAGTCGATCCACATGCTATTGAGGGTGTTGGTGAAGATGATGTTGATGGCACTGCCCCCATCGACTAGCACCTTGGTCTGGAGAAGGTGATCGGCGTCTCCGACCAGCGTAGGTACTCGACCTCCCTAGTGGTGATCATGTGAATCTCGCGGTCATGGAGCTTTTTCTACCTCCTATCCGGGAAGACGTCGGGGCCTCCCACGATCACATTAACTTGACAGTCGATGGGATGGAAGTCACCATTGGCCTCGTTGGCTACCCTTGGCTCCATCGACTCCGGCTGGTGGTTGTCGGCGGCGCATGGCCGGTCGTTGCGGCGGTAGCCGCCATCTCTTCTGTTGTCGTGGTAGTACTGATCATTACGGCGATCGCCGTCTCTGCTGTCGCTGCGATTGTCATTGTAATGCGGCTTCTTTGGGGCTAGGGGAACTTTGAGTTCCTTCTTGAGGGTTCAAAAGTCCCAAAACGAGTGTTTCACATCCTTATGGAAAGGGCACGACTCATCCAGTCGTGCTAGCTCGTCTGGTAGGAATCTTGACTCCACCCTTCCGTCGCTGTCGGTGACGGCAACGACGACTGCGACAAGGATGTCGTTCCTGTTGCGCCTGTTGCGTGATGGCTCCCCCCGCTTGTAGTCGGCGCCTGGCCGGTCGTGATGGTCAGCCCTCCTGTCCCCGGGTCGGAACTGGGCCATCTTAGGAGCGTCGACACTAGCTTCTAGCTCAACTACCTTCATCATCTCCCCAACCATCTTGTGGTCACCCTTGAACATGGTGCGGAAGACAGCCGCATCATAGAGGCCATGTTGGAAGGTATCAATGACGTCTCGCTCCTCTATGTCCACAAGCTTGTTGCGGTTGTCAAAGAAGCGGTTGGTTTAATCCCAAAGGCTTTCACCCTTTGACTACCGGTCAAGTGTAGGTGGCCTGGTAGTTATGTGTCAATGGAGTGCTTTGGGAGTCCAGAGAGCCAGAGTAGCGCTGCCTTCCCCAGCATGACTGGAAAGTAAGCGGCCGCCTGATCAATCGTGTCATGCGCGGCCTTGACCGCCGTGATGTACGTATGGATCTAGAGCTTGGGATCTGAGCGTCCATTGAACTTGTTGACCATTGCTCGCTTGAATGAGTCGGGCCACTGGACAGCACAGAGCCATGGCGTGCAAGCTTCAAAGCCCTCGAATTTGAGGTCCTCGACGGTGAAGTCCTCGGCCCTAGGCCTGTAGTCACGACGACGGTCTTGATCATGAGGTGAGTTGTAACACCCTAAAATAGCCCTATATAAAATTTTAGTAATTAATTTGCTATTGATTAAATTCCTCATAATTAATATAAGGTAAATAAACAATTTCTGAGAATTAAAATCAAGTATAAGGTTAGAAACTTGGTTGATGCATTCATGCTAGTTGCATTGAGTTTTGATTGCCCATAATTCAAGTAAGGATTTAAATCTAATTTAAATTCGTATTTGAATTACTTTGTTTGGAGCTCTAGGAAAGTTCTTTTGGCCAGAGTTCACTTTTGCCCCTCCAACTTTTCCCCTCGGCCCTGTCCTTCCCCCTTCCTTTCTTTCTTCCCCAGCAGGCCCAACCCTCCCCAGCTCAGCCCGGCCCAGCTCGACCGTGCAAGCCAGCCAACACATTCACTTCGCCAGCCCGCTTGCTCTCCCATCCGGCCCAGCATCGCAGCCCAGCTCCTCTCCGCACCGGCCCACGCCTCCCTCCCGCCGCTGCGGCGCGGATCGGGTCCGTCTCCGACCTCGCGCCGCATCCGACTCGAGCTCGAGCTCGAGTCCGACCCAAAGCGCGCACGCCGATGCCCAAAGGGTCCATGAGCCTGCAACAAAAAACCACCTGCCCCACCGCCTCTCGGTCCTCACCTGAAACCGCGCCGCGAAAGCCCTAACCCTAGCACCGCCAAACTTCGTGCCACCGCCGTCTGAGCTTCGCGCCACCGCCATTGATTCGCCGCCCCGTCGCCGCTCTGCCCTGACCAGCTGCACCAAGAGCTTCGCGTTCAGGTAACGAAGCTTCTGAGCTACCCCCCATCCGCTCTCGAGCTCCATAGATCGCCTGCCGCTTCGCCGGAGTTGCGCCGCCGCTGTCCGCCGACGCCCGCATCCGTCGCAACTCAGCAGTCGACGAAACCCCCCTATGTGTACTCCACATGTCCCCAGCTCGCTCCCCGTCCAAGTCCCACCGCGAACCGAGCCCCCTAGCCCGTTTTCGTGCCTCGCCGGTGAGCCCGCCGCCGCGCGCGCTGGCGGCGCCACCGTCTCCCTGTCCCCGCCGGCAACCCCTCTCTAGATCCAATCGGGATCGTTGGATCCTCATCCAATGGCCCATAGCGTCCCACGCCCCAAGTCAACCGACTGCGTACTAGTCAACCCCCGGTCAGCCATGCTGTTTTTGCAAAAGAGCCCTTGCACTTTTTAGAAATCAACCTGGCGTCCATCTTTATTGAAAAATAATTATGAATAGGTCGCTAGTTTTATGGAAAAAAACCCCTAAACTTCCCTGATTTCACAGCCCGAAGCCCAGCCTCGCCTTTTTACATGAAAACCCTTCTATTTTTATATAAAATTATGTTTAGATCCCAGGTTTTTCGTAACTAAGCCCCTAAAACTTTTTAAATCTTGCCAGCAGGTCCTTGAAACTTAGAAAAGCAATATATTTTCCATTTAGCTCCGATTAGTGTGATTTTCGCGCTCACGTGTTCGTAGCAAAGCCTAGAATAGTTTTATAGCCTCTTTTCATTGTATTTTTTACATGTATTGGATTGTGTGGATGCTTGTTTGATAATTCGTGAGTTCAGTTGGTGAGCCGTTCGAGTTCGAGCCCAAGTTCGATCAAGGTTACGAGGAACAAGACCAGCAGCAGCACTTTGAGGAAGGCAAGTATAGCACGGACAATCCTTGCTACCTACACACCTCAATTTAATCATTTATTTTCATATGCATGTGTCTAATTTGTTGTACCCTTTAAGGTAGTAATTAGTCTTGAATACCCTATCCCTTGATTTCTCCTGGGTTTATGCATTTGGGTAGAACTTTGCTAGGCACAACTACTGTCACTTTTGTATAACTGTTAATCTTGACTTAATGGTTCACTACAACAAGATGTTGACACCAAAAATTGGCACCAGGAAGAAGCTGACATGTGGGCCGGATTCGTTGAAAAGATATCATTCGGCGAAGGAGTTTTTTCCTAGAGCATTCGGTAAAGACGTTCTGCGGTCGGGAATGCATCGTCATTCGGCAAGAGAACTGTTTCGCAAAAGGCATTCGGGGGCGCGTGATGACGTGGATCAAGTATAAGGAAAAGGCTGGTTTAACTTGGAATGCAAGACGGATACGGTGCCCCGGCGTTTATCTTTTTTAGGAAATAAATAATGTAATCGTAATCGATTAGGAGTCGTGTCGAAACCTGGGTATAAATATAAACCCATGGTAATTGTAAAGAAAACAGTTCAATCAATCATACAACAAACCGGCCCCGTGCCAACTTCGAGTCCTTTAGTCGAGTCGTCGAGTTCTTCGAGAGGAATCATCGATCCGTCGACCTCCGTAAGTACCGGCAACCCTGCACCATGCCTAGTATCATGCGGTGGATTTAGGCTTTGGTTCAGGAAGGTTCCATTGTTAGATCATGAGCCATGCGGTGGGCTAAGTTTTAGCTTGGAACAAGTTATCGGTTCTATTGGATTTTGGCAAGATCTGATAGATCCATTAAGTTACCATGCGTTCCTCTGGATTTTACCTTTGTGTTTAATTCATTACAACACTCTTTTGCCCAGTCTAGGTTGATTAGATTCGGCTCTAGCTCACAATGCACTGCGTTTCCATAGCCGAATTCGAAGTCAATCTAGATTGCCACGTGTTGCGGGTCCAAGCTCGTTGGTCTTGTGTAGATCTTGACAGAACCGGGTATCATGCGGTGGATGCAGGTTTTTGGGTCGTCTTAGAGCTAATCATCCGGTGGATTAGAATTCGATTCGATCTGATAGACCTATCATCACCAACGAAGCATGTTCCTTCTTCATGGAACCCGATTCGGCTATATAGCTGTATTCGGCAGTATCGCTACGAGCGAAACATGTTCAAGGTTTTGTTTTAAATAAAGAATGCTTTTAGCCTTCCACGTTTAGAGTATATCATGCGGTGGATTGATCTATTCTTGGTTGGTGGTGTGATTCCAAGCAAGTCGTATCATGCGGTGGATTAACTTGTTTGCTTCATGCTCGACGGATTGAAAAGTATCTAGACATGCGGTAGACTAGTGCTTTTAGTCTATGCATTCTTGTTTATTATGAAATTATGGTCATGTTTTCGCCCTTTTGTTTATTTATCATGCTCTGTTCCTCATTAATCGGTAAGTGGTCTCCAAACTGGGAAGGTCCTTTCAGAGTGGTCAGATGCGTGCCTGGAAATGCATATATCCTGAAAATTTTACTAGGAGAGGAGTTTACTGCTGCTATCAATGGGAGATACTTGAAGAAATATTATCCTAGTGTTGAGGTTGATCGCTGATTGAAATATTCAATGCCAGGACAACTGAAACAGCCGGCATTCGGGAAGGAGCCGCCTTCAGAACAAATGCCAACAGAAGGAAAATGGCCAATACCAGAATGTATTGCCCTTAGTATAAATATTTTGCATCATGAGTTTGACCAAGTTATCACAAAAAAGACTGCAAAAGATAAGTTTTATTGCCGAAATTCCATAATCCCTAGTACAAACTAATGGGACAACCTGTTCAGAACAGACTGGGGATGAATGAAATCGGCAATGGCGACGCCATGAGCATCAAGGCGATCTATGGAGGCCTCAATATCACCGATCTCCTCCGGATTGCCATTGGCAAAGCCGGGCGGTAGCTTGGAATAGTCAGTGCCAGTGTGCGTCGACATGGCGACTAGGCCTGCGGCAGTGCCCAGACGGACGCCGTGTAAGGCCACCTCATCGATACGGTCTGCCACTGCACCGAGGCGTGCTTCTGGCGTGTCCCCAGGAGCATTCACCTTGTTTGCCAAAGACTCAACCAATGTCTTCAGCTGATCGAGTTCGGCGTCGCGATCTGTAGGATTACGAAGCAACGGCGGGTTAGTCCAAGGTCAGATTGAAGTTAAGCGAACTGCAGAAATTACCGTCGATGGTCTCGAGCAGCTGCTTGAGCTGGTGTTGCCACTCTAGATCTGCGATCCCGGCTTGTTTGGAGATGACCTCCAGCTCATGCCGAGTGTCGTCACGTTCCTGCTTGAATCGGCGGGCATCGCTGTCTGAGTAGGGCAGATCCCAGTTGGGCCTGGGGGATCGGCTAGATGACTCCGAAGAATCACCCGCTGCAGCCGGAGCCGCAGTCGAGGCAGTAACGGGGTTCCATTGGATGAGTCTGAAAGCACAAAGAAAGTTAAGAATAAGGCAAAATCTGGAGGAAAGGATAAGGAGAGGCAGACAGTCATCACCTCCGACGAGCACTGGCGCGGCTCCCTTCAGCTTCGTCGACGGCCGGGCGTCTTCCGCTGTTGTTGGTCATTGGGGTTTTCTGGAGATTACTGTGCTCGAAGAAGAGGGGGCTCAGGCTAGCAGAAAACTTGGAAGACGGAGGATTTGATAAAAGATTAGGAGCGCTCAAGGTTCTTATTTATGGAACTAACGAAGAGATTGTGGCCGAAGATTGTGGTGCATATCCCAAGGAGTACGGAAGGTGGAAAGGATTTTCCAACCGATCGATTTCCATGTCGTTTGGGATTCTTACCGAGTCGTATTCAGTTTTGACTGAATGGGATTCGGCTATGTCGTGTTTGAAGCGTTTTCGGGTCTGACACTGTTATAGCCAGCTTTGCCGAATGAGTTGTCCACAATATAAAAAAAAGGGAGATAAGAAATGGCAAGATTGCAGGATTGATAAAGCATTCGGCTATCGACTGTTTGTTACAATTACAAGCCCAAGTACTTTGAGATTACATTTTTAGCATCTGATATCATATTGCTAATACTCTCTAATAAGTTTTTATCAGCTTCTTGGGTTTTAGCCAGAGCAACAAGCTTTGCCTTGAGTTGTTTTTCTTCGGTCAGAGCTGCTGAAGCTTCCTTTCGTATCTTCTCTGTTAATTTGGGAAGCTCAGCCATCTTCTTCTCATCAGCTTCAATTTCGGCCGATAGATCTCTCAATTCGGCTTCAAGTGCAGCTTTTCTGACCTTCTTCTTTTCAAGTTCAGATTCCAATTTGGTCAGTAATTCTTTGCTGTTCTGAGCTTGAGTATGCAGGTCTTTCACAGATTGTTTGGCTGTGGATCTCCTCTGTTCCAGAGCTGGTTGAGAAGATTGGTTTTTTAGAGCCTGCTTTACTGCGGCGTATTGTTGATCCAAATGAGAAACTGGTTCCAAAGAAGTTTTGATATCATCAGGGAGTTCTTGGTCAATGGATTCCAGTACATCCCTTAAGAGATCAGCATCTTTGACTTGATCTTGGATACTCTTGTGCAGCAAAGCAAGGATATCTTTCAGCTTTGTTTGATTTTCTTCTGACAGAGTTTGGCCAGAAGATGTTTCTTCCCCTTGTTCGGCAACCAAGTCTTCCACAGCAAAAGAATAGCTGGATGATGAAATGGATTTTAACTGAAAGAAAGTCTTGCCGAATTAGTAATAATCCGCTGAGAAAAAGGATAGAGAAGGTTGAATGATTTTGTTTACCTCGTTCCTGACTTCCTAAATGGGGGAAGGAAGCCTCTCAGGCTCAATGGAAAGATTCTGTGTATCTTGCTGAGGAGAAGCTGGAAGATCTCTTGGTGAAGATAATGCTTCTGATTGAGGAAGAAGTTGCAAAGCTAAAGGTGAATCGTGATGAGAAGAAGAACTTTCCAAGATTGGATCCATTGAGGATTGTTCTGCAGTTAACAAAGAATGAGTGCCGATGAAAAAGAAGTTAAGAGGATAAAGTGGTAGAATTTTACCAGTCAATGAAGCATCGGCAAGATCTGTGCTGATTGCTAGTTGTTGTTCTCTGACCTGAAACCAAGAAGAGATAAAACTGAGCAAAATACCAATGGCATTATGGTCAAAAGAAGAAGGCTCTGACCTTGATAACTTTTTTGCTGCTTGTTCTTTTCTTCTTTACAACTAAGGGAGCAGTTAAAGAAAGGGTTTTCCTCTTGACAGATGATGGTCTAGTAAGTATTGGATCTAGAGAAGCCTGTCTAGCCATCAGTTGAGCCAAGGTAGGAGATTGGTGCCCCAAGGCAGATATTGGGCCTGCAGCTTTGTACAAGATCGCCCTGGCAAGAGGGGCAGGTGTTATATCCTGCAAAAATGATAGAATCAGAATCAATCGGGGTTAATATTATTGACGGATGAAGGGATAAGCGTATTACCTCTGAAGTTGGCTGATAATCGGGCATTAACTCGAAGCAGAAGGGATGGATTGGCATGTTGAAGATATGATCATGGAGTTCTTGCCACCAGAGAGTGAAAGAAGGATGGGCAGATATTATTGGCACAAAAGGATCAGGTGCATAGATAGTTCCGCAGCATTTATAAGTAAAAATCCTACTTGTCTCTGTGGAATCCTTGACAATCTCCCTAGGCTTGAGAAATTCGTGAAGAAATAGCCTGGGGGGCACTTGGCCACATCCCAACTGTCTAGCCATCATATTTGGCTGATAATATTCGTAAGTGCTTTGAACCAGCCATCCTCCACAGAATTCGGCTGGCAGGATGCAGGGCTGGATGAAGGCATTGAAGATCGCTATAGATTGTACATCAGTGCATCCAGTTTCAAAGCTGAATTCGCAAGGGAGAGTGAGGTTGTCGTTGTCCAGATATGGGAACCAAAGAGGATGAGCAAAGCCTTTGAAGAAGAGCTCAAACAGTTCACCGATGTTCTTGTTGATAGATACAGTGGAGGCAGCTTCTCCATAGGTTTGACAACCTTTGGTTCTCTGGGTTTCTCCTTCTTTGTAATTGATTGAAGGAAAATTTCGGCTGTTGAGATCAATAGCGACGATTTGATGCATGTACAACTGCAGCCACATTTGGACAAACCACCAAGGACCATTGACACAGGGGATTTTCTTGCTGGTATACATCAGGTGGGTGGTTTGATTGAGCATATGGTAGACACTTCCCAGGAGGTATTTCCCAAGTGGAATGAGTTTTCTGGCAGCCAGCTCTTCAGCCATCACGATATGATTCAGGGTTGGCTCATTGGCTTTGCCACAGAAGACTGATCTGCATAGCCACATGTTCAGGAAGGCTCTATATTCGACATCAGTCAGAGGGCCATCAGACATATGGTTCTGGATGTATCTCTTGTATCCAACCCCTGTTTTTACTCCTGTCTGCTTGGAGGAACCTTTGTGGTCATATGGATATACAGTTCCTGTAACGTTCAGGCCGGTCATCATGTAGACATCGGCCAAAGTAGGAGACATTGGGCCATGACCAAAGAGAAAAGCATTTGCACCATTGGACCAAAAATGGCAAGCTGCAATCAGAAGGTTCTCGTTCTTTGGTGTTTCGGCTAGTGACAGCTCCAGGCAATGAGAAATACGCAGATGGTCCCAGTTCTGTGTTTGGGGGCTTTTGTCATCAGATATCCTTTTATACCAATTTCTCCAGCCGGCAATTGGGGGCAAAGGCCAGTTCTTGAAGGCGTCTTGCCACTCATGAGATTTTGTTAATGAAATCTTGAAAGGAACCCTCTGAGATTCAGCCGCGATGAGTTCGGAAGGATCTGAATTCCCTACAGGGCCGAGGAAGTAGGATGGAGCTTTTTCCTCAACGGGGATAAGGATTTCGGCAGCTAGTGCCTATCAAGAATGGAAAGAGATGAGAGGAAATTTAAAATGCAAATCGAAAGAAGAATACTGAATGTGCTTGAGGGGATTGAAGCTTACCTGGAGGGCAAAATCTTGGTTCGCCATTTGAAGATTGAATCTTGGAAGTCGATAACCTAGGGTTCGGATCCGGACGAGAGCTCTAAAGATTCAAAAGGAGAAGCGGGTGTCGAGCAGAACTAACTTGGGAATGTTGAGTGCTTCTGGTCAATTCCGAGATAAAATTATCTTTTATCCCGAAATTGAAGGGGCATGTGTTGACACCAAAAATTGGCACCAGGAAGAAGCTGACATGTGGGCCGGATTCGTTGAAAAGATATCATTCGGCGAAGGAGTTTTTTCCTAGAGCATTCGGTAAAGACGTTCTGCGGTCGGGAATGCATCGTCATTCGGCAAGAGAACTGTTTCGCAAAAGGCATTCGGGGGCGCGTGATGACGTGGATCAAGTATAAGGAAAAGGCTGGTTTAACTTGGAATGCAAGACGGATACGGTGCCCCGGCGTTTATCTTTTTTAGGAAATAAATAATGTAATCGTAATCGATTAGGAGTCGTGTCGAAACCTGGGTATAAATATAAACCCGTGGTAATTGTAAAGAAAATAGTTCAATCAATCATACAACAAACCGGCCCCGTGCCAACTTCGAGTCCTTTAGTCGAGTCGTCGAGTTCTTCGAGAGGAATCATCGATCCGTCGACCTCCGTAAGTACCGGCAACCCTGCACCATGCCTAGTATCATGCGGTGGATTTAGGCTTTGGTTCAGGAAGGTTCCATTGTTAGATCATGAGCCATGCGGTGGGCTAAGTTTTAGCTTGGAACAAGTTATCGGTTCTATTGGATTTTGGCAAGATCTGATAGATCCATTAAGTTACCATGCGTTGCTCTGGATTTTACCTTTGTGTTTAATTCATTACAACACTCTTTTGCCCAGTCTAGGTTGATTAGATTCGGCTCTAGCTCACAATGCACTGCGTTTCCATAGCCGAATTCGAAGTCAATCTAGATTGCCACGTGTTGCGGGTCCAAGCTCGTTGGTCTTGTGTAGATCTTGACAGAACCGGGTATCATGCGGTGGATGCAGGTTTTTGGGTCGTCTTAGAGCTAATCATCCGGTGGATTAGAATTCGATTCGATCTGATAGACCTATCATCACCAACGAAGCATGTTCCTTCTTCATGGAACCCGATTCGGCTATATAGCTGTATTCGGCAGTATCGCTACGAGCGAAACATGTTCAAGGTTTTGTTTTAAATAAAGAATGCTTTTAGCCTTCCACGTTTAGAGTATATCATGCGGTGGATTGATCTATTCTTGGTTGGTGGTGTGATTCCAAGCAAGTCGTATCATGCGGTGGATTAACTTGTTTGCTTCATGCTCGACGGATTGAAAAGTATCTAGACATGCGGTAGACTAGTGCTTTTAGTCTATGCATTCTTGTTTATTATGAAATTATGGTCATGTTTTCGCCCTTTTGTTTATTTATCATGCTCTGTTCCTCATTAATCGGTTATGAATATGTGTTACAATGTTTATTCAGTCAAATACCGATCTTTCGTCATGCTTACGTCACGCATTCGGCAGTGCGCTTCCTGCGTGCTTTGCCGATTGCCGAATGATGCTTTAGCTGCTGACAGATAGCTTCTCTGTAGCTATATATCGTTCGAAGCTGGCTCCATAACCGCAATTATGGAACTATCTGGTATTACCCGGTACGTTCCAGGTGTTATTTGAACATCTTTTCTCCCTTTGTCAGTTTTCAGGAAAATTGACTGGCACGCTTTCGGATTCAAACGCTCGGGCCATGTGTAAAGCTAGCTAATTCGGCTTGCTGTGTGCTTGGCATGAAGTGCGGATTTTACGTCAACACAAGATGATAAAACTTTCTTTTTAGCAACATGGTTTCGGGAGCTAGAGCATGTGCTTCGTGCTTTTTGTTCTAGTGTCTCTCCGTAAGGCCTGGTTCTTAAAGCGGCAACCCAGGAGCCTATCGCCACCGCTGAAACTATTATGGCTCTAGCCTTGGACTAGTAGCTTGTACATTATCTAGCTTGACAGTGGTTACCAAAAGGCATTATGGGAAACATGGGTGAGAGTATGTCTTGATCCACTGAGGACGGCAGATTCGTCCGCTATGTCTTGTTAGAAATAGTCCCGTGCTGGGAGTCCCTACGACGGGGAACTACACACGTTGCGCATTGTTGGGTGCGATGCCCGCGCTCTAGATGCCATTGACGCCCTTATGGTGTGATTCCGTAAGTGCCAGTCAATCTCGGTGCCTGGGCCATGCTGCCAATGTTGTACCATAAGCGGCTACTGTCTTGTTACGGAGTCTGGTGAAAATCCTCGTAGCGTTCCTATGCAGTCACACCAAAGTGTGAAGTTTGCGTGGCTGGGTGCAAAGCATCATTGAGCTTTTACGCGACTGGTGGTAAAGGGTGAAACCTCTGCAGAGTGTAAATCTATCATGACAGCCGTGCTCACGGTCACGAGCGGTCTGGATCCTTTTTTATTAGTTGTTCTTTAATTAATATGATGTTTAGTATTGCTCAATGTTATTACTACTTGATTAATTGGGTTGCAACTGGGTTTCATCCACTTGTAGTAACTTGCTTTATGATAAAATGAAACAACTAAAAATACTAATGCAGTACAGCCGTGTCAACCCTTACTTTTGAGCCTTCATATTCCATGTTATACTTGCTAAATGGGTTACTTACACTTGCCACTATTCAACAAAATCCCGGATGGGTAACAGATGGAGTAAATGAGTCTGCTACTACTGAGTTTCCTGAGGATCTGCCTTTCTTCTAAGCTGTGGTCAACCAGTCGGTGTCCCTGTGGACTGCGGCTTCACTTTAGAGAGAATTAACAAATAGACTTCCGCTATTTTATTCATTTATTTATGTTGAACTCTGCTGTAAAACTATTTTTATTCGAGCATATGTACTTTGGATTCCATATTTGTAGAGCTATATGTGGGTTGGACTTCCTGGGCTCACATATGGCAACATTTAGGTTTCTATGTAAACCTAGGTGTGACAAACTAGCCGTGCTGACCGTAGGATCGCAGCCTAGTTAGAACGGTCGATTAGCTTTTGTTCAGTCCTTGCTCTTTTGGTTTTACTTATAAAATGAGTTGAGTTTTACAAAATGGTGATCTGTGTTGCCTCCACCCTGATCTATTGTGAAGTTTTCCAAAAACCTTTGTTTATTCTTTTTCTTTCTTTGGCTTTGTCTCCTTTCAGCGATAGATGGCTCGCACGAAACTGACCGCTCACAAGACAACATGTGGCTACGTTCCACCTCGTGTCCTAGAGCAAACTCTGGGCACCCATTACTAGGACACCTACCAGGAGTAGGAAGATAGGCGCGAGGAAGATCGCTAGCAGCACGAGCCAGTTCAGCCACCTGCAGGTGGAGACCCCACCAGTGATCCTGATGATGATGGAGATGATGGAGACGATGAGGTTGATGACGGGGATGATGATGAAGCTGGAGATCCATTAGAGGATGAAGATGATGACCCTGAGGAAGAGCCTCCAGCACCTGAGGTTCCAGTAGCACCAGAAGCTCCCAGGTGGACTGTGTATGACTATGTCAGGGACGGAGGCGACAACTTCTACCATTGGCGCCCCATGCAGATGCTTCATGCCCACTACGGCTTTGGCAACGTGGCCATTGAGTACCACAGTGAGATGTGGGTATGTTGGCGGTCGTTACGGCACGTTTTTTTACCACCAATACTCGGGAATAAAAGTGGATATATGTGACATTCCATGTACTTTGGTTTACTTCTAATAATGATCCACGAGTTTTGGTAAGTTTCACTTGTGCAGGTACAACAATGAGAAATACGTGCTATAGGGGTCGAAAATGACCGATTCGACCGAATGACTCCGTTCGGCCGATTACCACCCTTAGCCGTATACGACACCGAGAGTCGTCCACGTCAACGATGACCAAGCAATGACCGTGCATGACACGTGGATGACCGCCACCACTTTTGGGCTGAACCAACATGAAGACCACCTGGATCAAGTCACCCACAAAGCCCAGGAAGCAAAGGCGGTGCAGGGGAGGCCGGCCACGGGCCAGGCCCAGTTCGGCCAAACTCAGGCCTTCGACCGAACCGACCCCAGCTACCAAACCGTCCAAAGGAGAGCATCCAAGCCATCAACACACAAGGCGGTGGATCTGATGGTTCACCCAAACCAGGGAGTTTCGCCGAACTGATCCATTCGCCCGAATCCCCTCGATTCGGCCGAACCGACCTCCTGCCGCTTCAAGCTTCCTGGCTGCCACTCCTCTCCAAACCGACCTTCTGAAGTTATAAATATAGGGGTCACTCACTTGTATCACACACACCAAGCCAAGGAGCTCTCATTTCCACTTCTCGCTAGTAGAGTTAGGATAGTTTAGTTGGGAGTTAGAGTTGAGTCGAGCTGTGCCTCGGAGGTTCCGGAGTCATCTTTAGAATCTCTAGTATAAGCTATTGTACCTTTTCCTTTCCTTTTGTATACTTTGAGTTATCAATATAGTTATCTTTATCACTTTGCCTCTATCATTTATAGCTTGCTTCTACTTTATTCTAGTTGCATCCATATCATGTTTATACTATAGTTGGTTCTAGTTCTGGTGCTTCTAAATCTTGTTTAAGTCTTTGTCTTAGCCGGTTCTTCAATCTTGCTCGATACTTGAGGTGAATTGTCACTAAGAGTATTGACAAGGTTGCTTGCTCTTACTAGTGGAGTAAGTAGTTGTTGACTAGTGTATGAGTGGTTCCTAGGCTAGCCAGTAACCTTAGTTTGCCCCTGAGTCTGCGAAGGTGGTAGTCGTTAGGTGGTGACAGCCCTATACGGCCTTTGTAGCCCATCACGTTTATCTCGGCTTGTAGAATCCCCCAGCGCAGGGTAGGTGCCACCCCTTCTCATCCCTTTCTGTGTAGCATAGGCTCTGCAGTCCCGAAGTTAAGACATAGGTTTGACCTTGACCTCTGAGTGCTAGCTCTATAGCCTCTGTATCTCTAACCCTGAGTGACATGGACAGATAAAGTACATAGGAATCCTCTATCTCTTCTCATTGTCCTCCCAGCTATCTATTCCTTCTCTTTCGTATCTGAGCGGCCTCCCTTGAGTTGTGTGTCACGGTATATCCACTCCTATCCAATACCGTTATCCCCCATCTTGCTAGTCGTATACTCCTCTCTGATAGTCTCGAATATCTGTTTGCTAGTACTCTTGCCATAAGCTTCCTTGAGAAAATATAAACTACGATACCTTGGAATACTCCCTGGTAAAGTGCTACAGCGGTAATTTTGTGCGCTTGCAGAATATATATATATTTTATTGAGCCATAAGAAAAACCACTGAAACACTCCTTACCCCAGCACCGGGATCCACAATCCTGATATTGGATCGTAAGAAGTGCCAACAGGGTACACCCCCACTTTCCCAGCTTTTGGAGGACAACGCTACAAGTTCGTGTGCCTGATCACTGGCAAGAACTGCTAGGACGAGGCCGATCCACTATGCTACCAGTGAGAGAGACTCCTAGGAGGCAGTGATAGCAGATGTAGCTCTACTGTTACAGACATAGGTTCTGGGTAGAGGTGCAGATTGATCCAGAGAGGTGGTACCCCCGCCGGAGGAGTGGAGAGACAGCCAACACCATAGGTCCCATAGGAGACATCGCCGATCCTCAGTTTCCTTCTACTGTGTCACTTGTGGCCACCCTGAACACAAACTTGGAGTCACCACAATGCAAGAGGCATCGCTACTATTGGCGGTCGTTATGGACCGATTTCCGACCTCCAACCGAGTATAAAACAAACACAATGGAATCACACACCATAGATATAGGGATTATTTCTGATCACTTCCACAAGTTTTGGTGTTTATTCGATTCCAGGAGGCTTACGACTAAAGTTGAGGCAAAAAGCACAAGGAATGACAAATTCAGCCGAATCCCGAGATTTGACCGAACTCCATCTTTGAACCCGGGCTTGGATGGACCACCACGGCTGCCGCCAACATGAACCCAGTGGAGCAGAAGATGGGAGAGGCCCGAGTCCAACCCGACCGAAGCCCACCAGTCCATCGGAAGGCCTCCAACTCAATCCAGACCAAAGTGCCGATCTCAAAACCGCCTCAAGAGCTAGACCAACACATGATGGAGGCAAGGGCGGTGCAGCAGTGGGCCAGGCCCAATTCGCCCGAATCATTGGATTCAGCCGAATCCAAGAACCGCCTCAAAATCGACCCTGAGCAAGGATCCAGGCCGTAGGACTCAAGGTCGGTGCACGTGGCAGTTCGGTCGAACTCCTTGGTTCGCCCGAACCAGGAAATTCGCCCAAATCAGCCAGGCACTGACCTGAGGTGCCTTGGCTGTCACCTTGCCTCCTACCGTCCTTCTCGACTATAAATAGAGGTGTCCAATGCCCGGTTTCACACACAACACAAGAGAGGAGTTCCTTAGCGAAGCTCTGCCACTTTCATACTTAGAAGATAGGGAGAGAGGAGAGGTGAGAGTCCGGAGAGGAGCCGGAGTGTTGGCCCCTCTTCCAGCTGTACCTCTACGGATGCGACTCTGCTTCAAGTAACATCTGGGTCGTGTCTGGTAACTCTTGTATCTCCTCCTGATTAATTGAGCAGTCAGTTCTACTTTTATTTACTTGCTGGTTCTTCGTTCAATGCTTAGTTTATTGGTATAATTGTATATTGGTTGCATGGCTTGGGTGCTTGTCTTTCTATAGGAGATAAGTATTAACCGACTAGTCTAGGTGTGGTGCCTATACTTGAGGTTAACTTAGTTTGCCCCCGAGTCTACGGAGGTGGTAGCCGTTAGGTGGTGACAGCCCTATACGGCCTACGTAGTCCATCACGTTCGTCTCGGTCTGCAGGATCCCAGAGTGTAGGATTGATGACACCCCTCCTCATCCCTTTCCGCGTGTAATAGGTTCTATTGCCCGAAGCAAGTATCTATCTGTACCCTCTGATCCGCTCAGTTAATCAGTAGAGTGCCTCTATCAGACTCGTACCCTCTCTACCCTCTCATCGCTTCTCTTCCCTCTTTGTTGTTGTCATCCACTTCATCCATCTCATTCCATAACCCTTGGACAACATAGTTTAGAATTAGTTCACTTCTCGTTCCCCGTGGAAATCGATACCTTGGAATACTCCCGGGTGAAAGCTACATCGGTATCCATCCGCTTGCGGATTTATCTGTAGGCCTTAAGGAGTGCCAACAAGCTTCCTGGCGCGGTTGCCGGGGAAGCGGTAGCTGTTCTGATTCCGAACCCACGGCTTATGTGTATC
Organism: Echinochloa phyllopogon; assembly: GCA_033239725.1. Taxonomy (NCBI): domain Eukaryota; kingdom Viridiplantae; phylum Streptophyta; class Magnoliopsida; order Poales; family Poaceae; genus Echinochloa; species Echinochloa phyllopogon. Next base: position 4,512,328 of record BTCW01000016.1, on the reverse strand, counting down.
CCACCGTCCACCACATGGATGCCTCTCTTACCTTACGTCAACATTCGGCTCCAAAGGGCGATTGTTTGGAGCCTCCACCATCATCACATCCCATCCACACACCCAGCTATGAGCTGCGTCCCAAATTCATAGCCATGGTTCTAGAGAAAACGTTCTCAGGAACGAATGCTGAGAGTCCCTATGCGCATTTACGAGAGTTTGAGCAACTCTGCTCTTGCCTCACCATATCAGGCATGACACAAGAGACGCTCAAATGGAACATATTCCCGTTTTCATTAACGGGAGGAGCAAAGAAATGGTACTCTCTGTCTGTCGGAAATATGGAAGGGAGCTGGGAAATCCTTAGAGAAAAATTCTGCCTAAACTTCTTCCCAGTTCCCAAGGTAGCCAGCCTCCGAATTGAAATCCTTACCTTTAAGCAATTAGAGGGAGAGTCGTTAGGAGCTGCCTGGGCTCGTTTCAAGCAAATTTTGGCATCCGGTACAGACCTAGGCTTATCAGAACCTATAATTCTACAACACTTTAGCCTTGGCCTCTGTCCCGTAGCCACCACTCTCTTGAACTCCGCTTCAGGAGGGTCGTTCTCTCATTTGACTCCCAGTGAAGCGAGGATAATCTTGGATCGTAACCTGGATGACACTCCCTACATTGGAGTCTATAACGACTCCCCGATGAAGAAGAGAAGCAGCCCGAACCTGAAGAGCCTACATGTTCTCAATCCAAATCTATCAGCTCTTTCGTCCCATCAGAACCTGACGCTCATTTCGAACCACAACCATATTCTAGCCTGGACTACTATGAGCCGCTCTACACCACTTCCTATGATTTTGACGATGATCTATTCGAGGACATCGTGAGTGCAACAAGTTTCCCATTGGAACAACGTGTAGAGTATAAGGATCAACCTCCCGACAAGGAAGAACTGGAACATCAGAGAGAGTACTTAGGACGTCTCTCTGCTGTGATGAGTCGGGAATGGCTAGAAGAGGCCAACGCCTCATCTGAGGTGGTCAGAATTCCCAAGAAGATCAGAAGAATTTTCTGTGAAATTCTGGGTTACGACCAAGAAATCGGGTACGACCGAGCCTCGGAATCAACATAATCTCTTTCTCTTTAGTGGGAGCTCAACTCCCTGATGAACCATGGTCATCATCTCAAAAACATCTAAGGTTCACATCGGGAAGGATCTTCGATTGTTTAGGGATCTTGCGGGTCACACCAGTTAAGATTAATGACCCTATACTTTTCCTGGATTTCCATATCTTTGACCTGCCCAATGATTCCACATATTCCATCTTTATTGGTAGGCCAATCATGAAAATCCTGGAAAATTCACCAACAAACCAGCTAGTAGAACTTAGGATCGCAGAAGAACCTGTCCTAGACTCTTATTCCTTTCCGTATGTCATAGGTTCTATTGTCCCAAAGCAAGTATCTATTTGTACCCTCTGATCCGCTCAGTTAATCAGTAGAGTGCCTCTATCAGACTCGTACCCTCTCTACCCTCTCATCACTTCTCTTCCCTCTTTATTGTTGTCATCCACTTCATCCATCCCATTCCATAACCCTTAGACAACTTAGTTTAGAATTAGTTCACTTCTCGTTCCCCGTGGAAATCGTTACCTTGGAATACTCCCGGTTGAAAGCTACATCGGTATCCATTCTCTTGCGGATTTATCTGTAGGCTGTAAGGAGTGCCAACAGCTACGGATCTACCGCCGCCAGCACCACCATCCACCATGATCCTTAGGAGTCTACCAGGAGTCTGTAATAGGGATCAAGTAGTTCATGCTTTTCTTTTTCTTTGAGTCGAGTCAAAACCTGGTGGTATCGAGTCTGGTGTGAACTTTGTTCTTAGGTGTTTGATTTGGTTGTCATTATGCTTATGAGTGATTTGGATTTTTGTAATGAGTGTGATGGGCGTGGACGCAAGTCTACCACCATCTAGTATTGGATTAAGGTTTCAAAAATTAATGAATAAATAGTTGGGTTATTTATCTCCCTTGTTTTTCATTTATCGAGTTCCCCGATGTCTCTGGTTCATATCATGTCAGTTCAGTAATCTTCACAAGTTTCTACTGCGCAAGTCTGCGTTATTCATTTCTAACTGATAAAGTACTTATAGGATTTATTTGTTGATGATAGATGGTTGGAACAAGGAGTTGCGCAGGCGGCAGTGGAGGCAACCAGAACCAGCCACTACCCACCATGGAGTAGTTGATGGCCATGCAGAGCCAGCTGATGCAGCAGATGGCCCAGCCCATGGCTATGATGCAGCAAAACTAGAAGAACCCGCCCCACCCACCTAACATGCCGCCCCGGGACAAGAAGGGAGAATTTTGGAAGGGACGCCCTCCTACCTTCAACCAAGCAAGTGACCCTCTGCAAGCGGATGACTAGCTCAAGGCGGTGGAGAGACAGCTAGACATCGCGCAGTGCAACGACAAAGAGAAGGTGTTGTACGGAGGAGGACAGCTTCAAGGAGCAGCACTGGACTAGTGGGACGCATACCAGTATGCTACCCTGATCATACTCAGATCACTTGGCAGGAGTTCCGTGACAACTTCTGCTCTCACCATGTGCCGGAGGCACTAATGACCTTGAAGAAGAAGGAGTTCCTAGCACTGAAGCAGGAAGGGATGAGTGTCACCGCCTACCATGACAAATTCATTGAGTTAGCCCGCTACGCCCCAGAAGATGTGTCGACTGTCAAGAAGAAGCAGTCCAAGCTCCGTGACGGCCTACAGGATGCACTACAGTACTAGCTGATGTGTACCACTTTCCCTACTTTTCATGTGCTAGTGGATGGTGCACTGATGCTGGAGCACAAGCGCCGTGAGATTGAGGACAAAAAGAGGAAATTTCAGGGACAACAGTCGGGAAACAACGTCCGCACCCGCTTCAACTCTCAGCCAGGGAATCCGTGGATTGTGAACCGCATCGCATCTTGGGACAGTCCAGTCCGCTGAACCGCAATCAGTACCAGCAATGCCCCTAGTATCAGCAGCATCCCCTATACCTTCTGGCGCCACAACAGCACCAACATCGCTTCCTGAATCAGCCGCAGAATGGCCTAGAACAGCGCCCCAACCCAGCTAACAATGTACCAGTAGGTCCGAGGGTGTGTTACCACTGTGGTGAACAGGGACACTTCGCCAATGCCTGCCCCCGCAAGGCTCAGAACACCGCAGGCCAGAACAACAACCAGAGGGTTGGCCAGCAGCAAGTGCAGAATGGGAACTAGCAGCAGGCACAAGCAAATCGGGGTCAGCCGAACTCTGCTCGAGGCAAGCTCAACCACATGGGTGCAGAGACAACAGAGGGAGCCATTGACGTGGTCGTGGGTACGCTCCTTGTCAACTCAACCCCTGCAACTGTTTTGTTTGATTCCGGAGCTTCGCATGCTTTCATCTCTGCTGCATTTGTCCAAAAAGAACATGTTAACTCTGTAACCCATGGGAAACCCCATGTTAGTTAGTTCACCAGGGGGAGAGCAACGAGCTAGTTTACGCTGCTCTAAAACCATCATTACTATAAGGGGGGTAGACTTTGAGGTATGTTGTATAGTCCTGAACTCCGTTGGGTTCGACCTAATTTTGGGAATGAGCTAGTTAGCCAGATATAGTGTTGTGATCCAATGCACTAAAAGGGTAGTACAACTGATAGCAACGGGCGGAGAAAAGGTGGAGTACCACGTAGTCAAGTCCTCAGAACAAAGTCAAGTCAATCAAGCTGAGGGAGCAGCCCCCGAGGACATCAGAGTGGTGAATGAATTCCCGGATGTGTTCCCAGATGAATTGTCAGGTATGCCCCCGAAATGTGAAGTTGAATTTGTTATTGAACTTAAACCTAGCACAACACCTATAGCTAAAAGACCATATAGGATGGGAGTAAAGGAGTTGGAAAAACTTAAGGAGGAAATAGGGGCATTATTAGCCAAGGGGTATATACGTCCTAGTTCTTCACCGTGGGGAGCACCGGTGCTATTTTCGTGGATAAAAAGGCAAAGGATGTGTGTGGATTATAGAGCGCTCAATGAGGTGACCATCAAGAACAAGTATCTGTTCCAAGGATTGATGATCTATTTGACCAACTGATGGGAGCTTGTGTGTTCTCTAAAATAGATCTTTGATCAGGCTATCACCAGATAAGGATCCGACCGTTGGACATACCCAAGACGGCATTTACTACTCGATATGGGTTATATGAGTTCATAGTCATGTCTTTTGGATTGACCAACGCTCCTGCATACTTCATGTACCTCATGAATAGTGTCTTCATGGATTACCTTGACTAGTTTGTGGTAGTGTTCATTGACGATATCCTGGTTTTCTCAAAGAACGAGGAGGAGAACGAGAAACACTTGAGATTGGTAATGCAACGACTCAGGGAGCACAAGTTGTATGCTAAGTTGAGTAAGTGTGAGTTTTGGTTGAAGGAAGTAGCATTTTTGGGTCATGTGTTATCCAATGGTGGAGTGACAATCAATCCGAAGAAGGTCAGTGATGTGTTAAGCTAGAACCCGCCACAAGATGTGAGTGAAATCAAGAATTTCTCGGAATGGTTGAATACTACAGATGGTTTATCGAGGGTGTTTTCAAGATTGCTAAACCCATGACTGCCTTGCTGGAGAAAAATGCCAAATTCATCTGGACAGAGGAGTGTCAGGCCAGCTTTGAGGAGTTGAAGAAGAGGTTAACTACGGCACCTGTACTAGTATTTCCTGATATAACCAAGAGCTTCTCTATCTACTATGACGCATCTCATCAAGGGCTAGGATGTGTACTCATGCAAGAGGGAAGAGTTGTGGCATATGCATCAAGGTAGTTGAGGAAACATGAGCAGAACTACCCGACGCATGACCTGGAATTGGAAGTTGTGGTACATGCCCTAAAAATTTGGAGACACTACCTAACTGTGCACAAATGCGACATATACACCGATCATAAGAGTCTCAAGTACGTCTTCACCCAGTCAGATCTGAATATGAGGCAACGTCGATTGTTGGAGTTAATCAAGGATTATGACCTAGAGATTCACTACCATCCAAGGAAGGCCAACTTGGTGGCAGATGCTCTGAGTAGGAGGAGTTATTTGAGTAAGGTCACCGGACATTGTCTACCAGAGGAGCTTAGTCTGGAATTTGAGAGAATGAGTCTAGGATTTGTGACCAGTATCCCATAAATGGCAGTGGAACCAACTCTGGATCAGGAGATCCGAAAAGGTCAGCTTGAGGATGAGAAAATTAAGGAGATTTTGGAACAGGTTGCCCAGGGAAGGCCCCCAGTTTTCGGGTGGACGACCAAGGGACTTTGTGGTACGGGAAGAGAATATGTGTATCTGGCCTATCACAGATCAAGGATATAATCCTGAGGGAAGCACATGATTTGGCTTACTCAATCCATCTGGGAAGTACCAAGATGTACCTGGATATCAAAGACAGATTTTGGTGGTACGGATTGAAGCGTGATGTGGCGACTTACGTAGCCTTGTGTGACACGTGTCAGCGAGTCAAGGCTAAGCATCAGAGACCAGCAGGATTGCTCCAGCCTTTGAAGATACCCGAATGGAAGTGAGAATAAGTTGGTATGGACTTTATCACCGGTCTGCACACCACTCAAAGAGGGTTTCACTCCATATGGGTAATCGTAGACCGCCTACCAAGGTAGCACATTTTATTCCGGTAAATATCACATACATGGGAGCCAGATTACCATAACTATATATATAAAGGATTGTATGCTTGCATGGGGTACCAAAGAGGATAGTGTTCGATCGGGGTACTCAGTTCACATCGCATTTCTGGCAGAAGTTACATGAGTCCATGGACACTAAACTGCATTTTAGTTCAGCCTATCACCCGCAGACGGATGATCAAACGGAGGGAACAAACCAGATATTGGAAGATATGTTGAGGGCATGTGCTCTACAGTATGGAACAAGAAGGGAAAAGAGTTTACCCTACGCGGAATTCTCTTACAACAACAGTTTTCAAAAGAGTCTGCACATGGCACCATTTGAGGCTCCGTATGGCAGGAAGTGCAGAATGCCCCTATTCTGGAATCAGACCGGAGAAAGTCAGGTATTTGGATCTGAGATGCTAAGAGAGGCAGAGCAACAAGTGCAAATAATCATGCAGAATTTAAAGGTGGCACAATCTCGACAGAAGAGTTATGCAGATGTCATACGGAGAGATCTCAATTTCGAAGTCAGTGACTTTGTGTATCTCAAGGTGTCACCCATGAGAGGCGTGAAAAGGTTTAATGTCAAGGGCAAATTAGCACCTCGATACATCGGACCCTTCAAGGTACTAGAACGGAAAGGCAAGGTAGCTTACCAGTTGGAGCTACCCGAGAAGTTGGCAGGAGTACACGATGTGTTCCACGTGTCTCAGCTAAAGAAATGTCTACGGGTACCTAAAGACCAGATCCCGATAGATGAGCTGAATGTGCATGAAGATCTCACCTATGCTGGGCATCCTGTTAAGATACTAGAGGAGTCTGAAAGAGTCACTAGAAATAAAGTAATCCGAATGTGTAAAGACCAATGGAGCCGTCATTCAGAGGATGAGGCGACATGGGAAAGAGAAGAAGAACTCACGGCCGAATATCCACAGCTTTTCTCATCCATATTCGAATCTCGAGGACGAGATTCATCTTAAGGACGGTAGGTTTGTAACACCCTAAAATAGCCCTATATAAAATTTTAGTAATTAATTTGCTTTTGATTAAAGTGCTCATAATTAATATAAGGTAACTAATCAATTTTTTTAGAATTAAAATCAAGTATAAGGTTAGAAACTTGGTTGATGCATTCATGCTGGTTGCATTGAGTTTTGATTGTGAGTAATTCAAGTGAGGATTTAAATCTAATTAAATTCATATTTGAATTGCTTTGTTTGGAGCTCTAGGAAAGTACTTTTGGCCAGAGTTCACTTTTGCCCTTCCAATTTTCCCGCTCGGCCATGTTCTTCCCCTTCCTTTCTTTCTTCCCGAGCCGGCCCAACCCTCCCCAGCTCAGCCCGCCCCAGCTCGCCCGCACCGGCCAGCTAGCACGTTCGCTTCGCCAACCCGCTTGCTCTCTCGTCCGGCCCAGCAACGCGGCCCAGCTCCTCTCCGCGCCGGCCCACGCCTCGCTCCCGTCGCTGCCGAGCGCCACCCGATGGTCGGGTCCGTCCCCGACCTCGCACCACATCTCGACTCGAGCTCGAGTCTGACCCGAAGCGTGCACGCCGAGGCCCACAGGGTCCATGTGCCCGCGCCAAAAAACCCCTGCCCCGCCGCCTCTTAGTTGTGACCTCAAACCGCGCCACTAGAGCCCTAACCCTAGCGCCGCCAAGCTTCGCGCCGCTGCCGTCCGAGCTTCGCGCCACCGCCGTTGATTCACCGCCCCATCGCCGCCGTCTCCCTAGCCCCGCCGACAACCCCTCTCTAGATTCAATCGAGATCGTTGGATCCTGATCCAACAGCCCATAGCACCCCTCGCCACAAGTCAACTGACCGCGTACCGGTCAACCCCCAGTCAGTCATGCCGTTTTTGCAAATGAGCCCCTGCACTTTTCCAAAATCAACCCGCCATCCATCTTTATTCAAAAATAATTATGAATAGGTCCCTGGTTTTATGAAAAACCCACTGAACTTCTCTGATTTCGTAGCCCGAAGCCCAGCCTCGTCTTTTACATGAAAACCCTTCTATTTTGATATACAATTATGTTTAGGTCCCTGGTTTTTCGCAATTAAGCACCTGAAACTTTTTAAATCTTGCCAGCAGGTCCCTGAAACATAGAAAAGCCATATCTTTTCCGTTTTAGCTCCAATTAGTGTGATTTTCACGCTCACGTGTTCGTAGCAAAGCGTAGAATAGTTTTATAGCCTTTTTCATTATGTTTTTACTATTGGGTGTACTATTCTAATAGAGTAATCTTGTTTGCTTGTACTGGCTTGTGTGGATGCTTGTTTGATGATTCATGAGTTCAGTCGGTGAGCCGTTCGTGTTTGAGCCCGAGTTCGATCAAGGTTACGAGGAACAAGACCAACAGTAGCATCACTTTGAGGAAGGCAAGTATAGCATGGACAATCCTTGCTACCTACACACCTCCATTTAATCATTTATTTTCATATGCATGTGTCTAATTTGTTGTACCCTTTAAGGTTGTACCTAGTCTTGAATACCCTGTCCCTTGATTTCCCCTGGGTTTATGCATTTGGGTAGAACTTTTCTAGGTGCAGCTACTGTCACTTTTGTATAACTATTAATCTTGACTTAACGGTTCACTACAACATGATGGTAAAACTTGCTTTTTAGCAACAAGGTTTAGGGAGCTAGAGCATGTGTTCTGTGCTTTGTTCTAGTGTCTCTCCGTAAGGCCTGGTTCTTAAAGCAGCAACCCAAGAGCCTATCGCCACAGCTGGAACTATTATGGCTCTGGCCTTGGATGAGTAGCTTATACGTCTCTAGCTTGCTAGTGGTTACCGAAAGGCGTTCTGGGAAACATGGGTGAGAGTATGTCTTGATACACTGAGGACGGGAGATCCGTCGGCTATGTCTCATTAGGCACAGTCACGTGCTGGGAGTCCCTGCAATGGGGAACTCCACACGTTGCGCATTGTTGGGTGCGGTGTTGGTACTCCTTACGGCCTAAAGATAAATCTGCCAGCGGAGGGATACTGATGTAGCTTTCACCCGAGAGTATTCCAAGGTATCGATTTCCACGGGGAACGAGAAGTGAACTGATTCTAAACTAAGTTGTCCAAGGGTTATGGAATGGGATGGATGAAGTGGACGACAACAACAAAGAGAGAAGAGAAGCGATGAGAGGGTAGAGAGGGTGCGAGTCTGATAGAGGCACTCTACTGATTAACTGAGCAGATCAGAGGGTACGGATAGATACTTGCTTCGGGACAATAGAACCTATGACACACAGAAAGGGATGAGAAGGGGTGTCACCAATCCTACACTCTGGGATCCTGCAGGCCGAGAGGAACGTGATGGACTACATAGGCCGTATAGGGCTGTCACCACCTAACGGCTACCACCTCCGTAGACTTGGGGACAAACTAAGTTGACCTCAAGTATAGGCACCATGCCTACACTAGTCGGTTAATACTTATCTCCTATAGAATGACAAGCACACAAGCCAAGCAACCAGTATACAATTATACCAATCATCTAAGCATTGAATGAAGAACCAGTAAGTAAATAAAAGTAGAACTAACTGCTCAATTAATCAGGAAGAGATACAAGAGTTACCAGACATGACATGGATGTTACTTGAAGCAGAGCCGCATCCGTAGAGGTACAGTTGGAACAGGGGCCGACACTCAGGCTCCTCTCCGGACGCTCACCTCTCCTCTCTCCCTATCTTCTATGTATGAAAGTGGCAGAGCTTTGCTAAGCAATTTCTCTCTTCTGTTGCGTGTGATTGCAGGTGCTAGAGGCCTCCATTTATAGCAAGTGATGGTGGTTATGGGTGGAGTAACCGCCAAGGGGCCCAGGGAGGCGGTTCCCCTGATACGGCCGAAGATCCTGGTTCGGCCGAATCCTCTTGTTTGGCCGAACTAGTGGATCCACCGCCCTTTGCTCTAAGGGCCAGGATTTCGCCTAGGTAGGCGGTTCCCAGTTGGGGGCGGTTCGGCTGAAGGCCTGGGTTCGGCCGAACCGGGCCTGGCCCATAGCCGGCCCCCGAGCACCACCTCTGGTCCTAGGTTGCTCTGGGCTGCTTTCTCTTGATTGGATTCGTGTTGTACAAGCCCAGAGTGATGTGTCATTGGTCTAGGATGAAGTGGCGGTTGTCCATGTGTCATGTGTTGTTGTTGCTTGGTCATTGTTGACGTGGACGGCTCCTGGTGGCTTGTAAGGCTAAGGGGGGTAACCGGCGGAATCGCGTTGTTCGGCTGAATCGGTTAGTTCCAACCCCAATAGCACATATTTGTCGTTAATGTACCTGCACAAGTGAAACACACCAAGACTCATGGAACTTTATTAGAAGTAAACCTAAGTGCATGGAATGTTGCATAAAGCCTCTTTTATTCCCGAGTATTGGTGGTCGAAAACGAGCCGTAACGACCAACAACAAGCTCCCCCAAGCTTAGACCTTTGCTCGTCCTCGAGCAAAGATAGAAACTTAGGCTCGGTGGATCAGGAGTTGCTACAATGTCATTGTCTTGCAGGTCACTTTATGAACAACTAGTACTCAACAACACTCGATTCATTAGCAAAGTATTAACCCACCATTTTACCTATGGGGCTTATAGCAATCTCCTTGTCTTGGGCGGTTGAAAGGTTGAACAGTTTGAATTAGTTTTATTTCACTCTACTATTTTCAGGATCCCATCTCGGAGTTTCCACAATTTTGTGAAAAATGTAAGGTTGTTCCTCAATTAGCACACTCAATCACTCAAGCGGTATTTGAATCCTCCCCCAAAGGCTTGTGCCTTCTTTTCATCCTAAAATCTAATAAGGCTTTTTGTATGGCTTAGGGACAAAGGGTGAAGGCCTACTTGCATCTTATATTTTGCCAAGTCAAAGACCGGACCTTTGGGGAACCAAATCACACCTTTAGATCGAGGAGTGCAAGTGTGTGGAATATGTGGAGTGGAATGTGGTGGAACTCCTTGGGATGATTCTTCCTCTCCTTGACTTATTTTCGAGAACACGGCCTATCTCTTTTTGCTCATATTTTTGCCATGCCACTTGGCATGCTTTTCTTATTTCTTATTTTTGCCATGCTCTTTGGCATGCTCTTTTTTTTCTCTTTCTTTTTGCCATGCTCTTTGGCATGCTTTTCTTTTTGCATAGCCAATGTCTTTATGCAAGGATATTTGGAGAGGAGATCATAGAACATGGAGCATTTATTCTGTGTATGGATGATGGCAATATTTGCTAACTCCCAGTGTAGGAATTGCAGGTGAGTGTGGTGTGTATGTGAATCTCAATGTTGAAAGCATGAAAGATTCCTCACAATGGTCAACAAAATTTGACAAAGCTCACTAAGATAACAAGCAACACACACGTAGAAGGTTTTCAACTAAGCTTAACATATGACTTTGGTAGGAATTCCGAACCAATGAGGAACTTTATTTTATTTTTGAAAGCATAAAACATCCGAGATTTTCACCATACTAAGAGCAGGAGTAGAATTTAACCCCAATCTCACTATATCATTCCTCACAACAACTTAGACTTGGAATAAAGCATGTGCTCCCACAAGGTTCAGGTTCATTTTTACTCATGCCAATTAACTCAAGTACTACAGGGCAACTAGTTGAAAACAAAGCACTTGCAAGATTAATGACAGAGCAACTATTCATCATTTCCAAGGTGAGAGACATTTGGTTCATTCCATGCATAGTTGGGGGTTATTTTATTCAAGGGAAATATTTTTGGTATTTTTATTTTAAGATGGAAATAAAATAGGAAGGGAAATGGCAAATGCGAAATCAAAGTGCTCAAAGGAACACAGAACATACCTGGTGGGGGGTCCTGCCCCAAGCTTGGATCTTTCATTGTTAGGGTCGAAACCTTGAGAAGTACTCCGTCATCTGGTTCGTCTGTTGCTGGACATCGTACCTTATAGAGTCCAGCACGCCGCTATTCTCTTGATGATATTGAGAATGGCGTGCCCGTGTTCCTTCAATGTTCCTAGTGCGGTCGTCGAGGTGGTCGACTCGGTCGGAGATATAGGACCACTCCCGACCGATGTCATAGCTACTAGGTGTAGAGAAGCGTGCGGACTGAGAGTGCCCAGGGAAGTAAGGTTGGGAGGCACTGTCGTACCCCCAGCCTACCATCCCTGGGAATACTTAGAGTCCGTACTAAGTGTGCGTGTGCGCGAAGTGGTTGAGTCGGGCTGGTTCGGCTGAACCAACCAGCTCACCCAAACAAGCCAGGTCGCCAGAACCAAATGGTTTAGCTGAACGGATCGTCCTACGCGTTCTCGTCCTGTTCTTCCACTGTGTCATCCCTGTACTCATGCAACATTTGTTAAATTGGGCATCCTCTGACTGGCTAAACAGCACCAGTCAGAGCATTATTTTGGACAGTTCAAACTAAGATTTTCATTTTATTTTGTTTTATTCATCAAGCTAAGTTTGGGAAAAGAAAAATTGGAAGGGAAATAAAGAGAGCACCTCCTAAAAATTGATATGAGCAAAAGGGAAATTGAAATGGGAAATAAATTTAAACTAATGGTGCTCTACAAGATGCAACCACATGACATCTACTCTATAGATGGATCGTAAAGGTCTAGATGTCATGTGGCTTTGGCGAGCTTCTTGAATTTGGTTGTGAATTCTTGGTAGAGTACATTGATCTTGTCATTCCTTGTCTATCTGCCAAGGCTCGCCTTCAGTGACCTTCTCATCCAGGTTGTTCAATTTCCAGCGTGTTTGAGCTTTTCTTTCAGGTTCTACAACCATGGCTCCTCTTCTTCCTCCTTCTCGGAATGTTCCATCACATGGCTCTCCGTTGGTGGGTTTAGAGAATTTGGCTTGTGATACTCTTGGAGAGGGAACCCTTAGGTGAGGAAAGGTCTTTGGGTGGCCATGGTGGCTAGGTATGCCGGCTCTGTGTTCGGGAAGGTGATAGAGGAGGACGACGGTCTCCAGAATAAATCGAGAAGACTCGATCGAAAGACAACTTTCCCGATGTTTTCCTCACGACTCCGGGATAAGATGGGATAGAGATAGGATCTAAGATTCGAATGGATATGCATGGGCCAAGGGTTGCCTTCGGCCGAGCAATGGTTTGCCCGAAGTGGCCCAGTTTACCCGAACCAAAGTGGGTTGGTATGCCCAGAGTGCACAAAAGAGCCTAGTTCTCTAGTGCCTACTCATCTCATTGACGATCTTTTTCAGAATGTTCTTGATCTGCGATATGGACGTTCTACTTGACCACAAGTTTGGGGGTGATAAGGTGTGGCTATAAAAATGCGGCTCCCCCAAACTTGAATATTACTGGAGCAGATATGGGTCGTCCATAGGTGAAGTCTGCTCTCGTAAGCCAATCTTTTCCTATTTTCACCTGATGGGACGTACCCAGACACCATGAAGTTGACTATGTTGGCGTACCACAGCTCTAGTATTATGACCTTGAGGAGCGTATCATCCCGTAAGAAATCATCAATGAGGTGATCTAACGGGACTTGTATCCGAGACAGATCCAACGGATGAGTCTCGGTTTCGCATCCTATTTGGTCAAATGATACTTCAGAGCAGCATGGTCTGTATAGACTATGACCTTTGCCCCAACTTGGTAGGACCGGAATTTGTCTATAACAAACACAACTCCTAAGAGTCCATTTCCGTGGTTGTGTAGTTGAGCTGGGGCCAATGAGCGTTATGCTAGTGTATGAGATAGCATAAATCTTCCTGTCCTTGGTTTGGCCCACAACAGCTCCTACGGCATAATCGCTTACATCACACATTATTTCTAGTGGGATGCTCCAGGCGGGAGGCTGGATGGTGGGAGCGAAATTGAGTGCTTTTTGAGGGTGTGAAAGGAAGCATAGAACTCTTTATCAAAGATGAGAGGGGTTTCCTTGGCTAGGAGATTAGTTAACGACTGGGCTATTAGAGAGAAATTTTTGATGAAACACCTATAAAGCCCGGCGTGGCCAAGGAGACTACGAATCCGCTTTATGTTGGTGGGAAGTGTAGGCATAAGGTCGTGTTTAGGAGTAGGATAGGGGAAGATGATTGCTTCTGACTTTGAATCTAGTCTTTCCTCGGTCAAAGACGAATCTTCGTGACCCTTTCCTTGCGACCCCAAGATAAGATGAGATAGGGATATGATGTGTATGATGATTACTAGTAATCCCTTCTAAATCTTGGACAGAGTGATCTTTCTCCAGGACAGTGAGAATATGTTGAGTTTCAACATCAGACGGCATGTCACTAATGGTCACTGGAGTTTGTTTGTCCCCAAAGAGGAAGGCATCCTTCTGTCCAGAGGGAAGAGGCTTAGGCTTGATTGGAGGATGAATTTCTTCTACCTCCATAAAGAATTGGGCATCTTCTTCTACGATAGGTTGCTCTAAGTCTGCCAGAGTTGTTGATATGACTTCCTCTATAGGGTCAGGATCGGGATCCGTCACTATTTATAGGTTTAAGGAATAGGAATAAGAGATTGGGATAGGTTCTTCTCCGATCCTATGTTCTACTAGCTGGTTTGTTGGTGAATTTTCCAGGATTTCCATGATTGGCCTACCAATAAAGATGGAATGTGTGGAATCATTGGGAAGGTCAAAGATATGGAAATCCAGGAAAAGTTTAGGGTCATTAATCTTAACGGCTGTAACCGGCAAGATCCCTAAACAATCGAGGATCCTTCCTGATGTGAACCTTAGACGTTTTTGAGATGATAACCATGGTTCATCGGGGAGTTGAGCTCGCACCAAAGAGCGAGAGATTATGTTGATTCTGAGGCTTGGGTCATACCTGATTTCCTTATCTATGCCCATAACTTCACAAAAGATTGTCTGGATTCTCATGGGCATCTTAACGACCTCGATTGAGGCTTCAGCCTCGTCTAGCCATTTCTGACTCATGATGGCAGAGAGACGTCCTAAGTACTCTCTCTGATATTCTAGTGCTTCCTTGTCGGCTAGTGGATCCTTTTGCTCTACACATTGTTCCAATGGTAAACTTGTTGCACTCCCTACGTTATCGAATAGATCATCGTCAAAATCATAGGGAGTGGTGTAGAGTGGATGATAGTAGTCCAGGCTAGAATATAGTGGTGGTTCGAAATGAGCATCGGGTTTTGATGGAACGGAAGAGCTGATAGATTTAGATTGAGAACATGTAGGCTCTTCAGGTTCGGGCTGCTTCTCTTCTTCATCGGGGAGTTCGTCATAGACTCCTGTGTAGGGAGTGTCATCCAGGATACGATCCAAGATTATCCTCGCTTCACTAGGAGTCAAATGAGAGAACGACCCTCCTGAAGCAGAGTTCAAGAAAGTGGTGGCTACGGGACAGAGGCCAAGGCTAAAGTGTTGTAGAATTATAGGTTCTGATAAGCCTAGGTCTCGACCGGATGCCAAAATTTGCTTAAAATGAGCCCAGGCAGCTCCTAACGACTCTCCATCTAATTGCTTAACCTTGGAAACTGGGAAGAAATTTAGGCAGAATATTTCTCTAATGATTTCCTAGCTCCATTCCATATTTCCGACAGACAGAGAGTACCATTTCTTTGCTCCCCCCGTTAATGAAAACGGGAATAGCTTCCATTTGAGCGTCTCTTTTGTCATGCCCGATATGGTGAGGCAAGAACAGAGTTGCTCAAACTCTCGTAAATGCGCATAGGGACTCTCAGCATTCATTCCTGAGAACATTTGCTCTCGAACCATGGATACGAAGCCGGGACGCAGCTCATAGCCGGGTGTGTTGATGGGATGTGATGATGGTGGAGGCTCCAAACAATCGCCCTTTGGAGCCGAATGTTGACGTAAGGTGAGATTGAAATCTATGTGGTGGACGGTGGGATACACGGACAACTTGGGTTTGGAATTAGAACAGCTACCATTCCCAGGCAACGGCACCAGAAAGCTTGTTGTCACTCCTTACGACCTACAGATAAATCCGCAAGCGGACGGAGCCGTGTCAAGCCTTACTTTTGAGCCTTCATATATCGTGTTATATTTGCTAAGTAAATGGGTTACTGATACTTGCCACTATTCAACAAAATTCCAGATGGGTAACAGATGGAGTAAATGAATCTGCTGCTACTGAGTTTCCTGAGGATCTGCCTTTCTTCTAAGCTGTGGTCAACCAGTCGGTGTCCCTGTGGATTGTGGCTTCGCTTTAAAGAGAGTTAATAAATAGACTTTCACTATTTTATTCATTTATTTATGTTAAACTCTTTTGTAAAACTATTTTTATTTGAGCATATGTACTATGAATTCATTATTTGTTGAGCTATATGTGGGTTGGACTTCCTGGGTTCACATATGGCTACATTTAGGTTTTCATGTAAATCTGGGTGTGGCAAATTGGTATCAGAGTCGTGCTGACTGTAGGATCGCAGCCTAGTTAGAACCGTCGATTAGCTTTTGTTCAGTCCTTGCTCTTTTAGTCTTACTTATAAAATGAGTTGAGGTTTACAAAATGGTGATCTGTGTTTCCTCCACCCTGATCTATTGTGAAGTTTTCCAAAAACCTTTGTTTATTCTATTTCTTTCTTTGGCTTTGTCTCTTTTCAGCGGTAGATGGCTCGAACGAAACAGACCACTCGCAAGACAACCTGTGGCTACCTTCCACCTCGTGTCCCAGAGCAAACTCTAGACACCTGTTACTAGGATGCCTACCGGGAGTAGGAAGACAGGCGCGAGGAAGAGCGCCAGCAACACGAACCAGTTCAGCCAGCTGCAGGTGGAGACCCCATCGGTGATCCTGATGATGATGGAGACGATGAGGGTGATGACGGGGATGATGATGCAGCTGGAGATCCATTAGAGGATGAAGATGATGACCCTGAGGAAGAGCCTCCAGCGCCTCATGCAGACCTGGGTGTGACATGAGCCGTAGCGGTGATCGTAGCTGTCGCGCTCGCCAAGCTAGCGGCGCGCGCGACGATCGTCTTCATCGTTGATGTGCTGGGGTCGGACACCACACCTGTCGGGTCGGCCATAATCACGGTCATACCACTCGCAGCGCTCCAGCTCAACTACGATGCGCTCCCTATGCCGGTTGTCGAGGTCCCTCCATATATCACGGTCCAGCCTCCGAAGGCGGTCGCGCAGGTCTCTATCCAATCGGCGGTCATCCCGCCGCCTGTCGTGGCCGTCCCTTCTGTGATTGCGAGGGTGCCGGCCTTCTGATTCCTCTAGGCGGTGATCGTCCATGAAGTCCTGTTTGACCTCCTCATCGATGACCTCAAATGGTGGGTATGTGGCCTAGGCTCGCAGTCAGCTGCTATACTCGGACCTGCGGGAGTAGGATCTGCTCGAATTCGACCTTCCAGATCTTGATCTGGCCTAACGATTGCGTTCTTGTAGCTCTTAGGCCACCATCAGGCGGGCCATGATTCATGCCACCCCAGGGGTAGCTTCCAGGTGATCCTTCTCGGCAAGTACAGTAACGATGTTGGCTTGGGGCGTACGGAATGCCGCGTGAGCCCTATTGAACTTAAACTCAAGGTTGCGCGGGTCCAAGGGGTCGATTGGATCTCCTTGGTCGACGAGAGGGTTTCCGTATCCGGCTTCTGCTGGATGGCGCCGAGCACGTTCTCAATTCCGGTCCATCCGGCGCTGCTCTTGAGACTCGATCTTGCCGTACTGAGGAGGCTGGTCCTCGGATATGAACATTTCGTGGCTAGGCGGCGTGTAGCTTGCTTCTACGTCGGCCGAGTTCTCAGCTGATGGGAGAATGGTCATATCGACATGGAACTTGCCGCCATTTGGGAACAAGGTGGGTTCGGGTGGGTTCTCAGATCGGATCTGAGTTACGAGTCACGGGTCCTGACTAGGGTAGTCGGCGGCCGCATTCTTGAGGCCGAAGGGGAACTTGTTCCCTGAGCGATCCAGCGCCCGCTCGGACATGGCTATGCACTCCGTGAGTGTGACATTGATGCGATCAAGCCCAGCGATGATCTCATCGGGCGGTGAGACATGGCCTCGAGGAAGTAGATCTGGGATCCGTTCCTGGAGGGTGAGCTGCTCAACCTACTGTTGGAGTAGGCCGGCAACATCGGGGGAAGCCCCCGAGCTTGGTGAAGCGTAATCCACCGGTGTCGGGTCGGCACTGGCGGAGCTGGAGCTACTGGAGTCGGTGAAGAAGCTGACGCCCGAGAGGTACTTAGGGTTGTCCTTCATGCTCACCGGAAAAGTGACGCCAGATTGATCTGTCATTAAGCTAACTGGATTAAAAAAGCTCAACAATCCCACCTACCTAGCGCGCTAACTGTCGGACCTTAGGACCGGCAATCCACCTGGGGGTACCCAAGTGGTAGATTTGTAGGTGCGGGATCATCCAGTGAGTAGCCCGATGGTGACACAGGAGGCACTGATTTAGATAGGTTCGGGCTACTCGGAGGTATAACACCCTACGTCCTGTGTTGATTTGTGGTTTGGTATTGATGGAACTCGGCCAGGCTTCAGGAAGTTGGGGCGAGCTTATGGTTACAATGGTTGTGTGGGATTGATTACCATCGTGGGGTTGCCCTAGGCCGCCTTATATAGGGTGACAGAGTAGGGTTTACAAGTCGCTTTGAATCTAAACCTACTAAATCACAATTAATGAACATACCCTAGTCGGTTTCTACAAGATATCCCAATACATCCGGTTGCGCCGCCTGCCGCATCTTCACCAAACTTGTCCATCAAGTCGGGGATTCCTTGTGGGCTGCTTAGGGGCCAGGCCACAACCTTGCAAGGCGTGGGCCTAGGACGATGCCAGTCTCCTCAGATAGTGTCTCAATGGTATCCATATCCCACAGGATCCCTCCCAGACAGGACATGTGGCGACCTACCGACCACTCAGGACATGCTGCCGACTAGCACACGTGACGCACCCCCTACCGTACGGTGGGCACGGTCCACCAGGACATGCGGCACCCATGCGAAGACAAGTCCCTGGACACTCAAAGGCTCAGTCATGATGGCAACTCCATCCTTATCCAGAATCAAGAGCCCACGCCACGTCCCCGAATTTGTAGTTGTACCCGCGGTACGGCCCAGACGAGCCTAAACGATGGAAGGCACCAGGCATGCCACATCAGGGCATGGACACAGGCCCAAAGGAACCACAGAAGCAGAGGCGCCATCCCCTGTGAGCCCCAGAGTTGACCCTCGAACCTTCAGGCAAAGTCGGGGGGGGGGGGGGGGAGATCAAGTAGCACCTAGTTAGATGGGAGACCATACTCCCCCAACCACTCCTCCTCTATTGAGCACACCACACGGCCAACCACTCCCTGAACAGTGGGGCACTGTGCAAGGCACTTGGCCTTCGCATCTGTGCAGGCCACACTGTGGGCGACAATGCAACCAAGGACGGCACAGTCCCGCCTTGTGCCAACCACTACCGTCAACTTTTCCTTGTGTCTGTGAGTGCCTATCAACGAGGGCCATGAGGTAGCGCGGCGTAAGTAAACCGCCGGTGTCCGAAACACTGACACTCATGTATTTTAATACATTTAAGGAATAAACATCTTCCAAAATAAACCATGCATTTGCTTTGCAAATTATATACAAAGTCTCTATCGATTCTGACACTTATAAATGTTTCTAGTATTGGTATGCGATGACTTTGAGTTTTGCAAGGTTCAGGGGGAGTCTTCACCTGAGAAACAACCTGTTAAGCATTATATTGTACTCTTTTCTTTTTATGAGTTTTTCATCTCAAGGTTTCTCGTATATAGTTTTTGATGTGGCAATATCAATACATAAAATATGTCATATCTCCAAGACATATTGTTGGCGGTCGTTACGGCCTGATTTCCGACCTCCAACTGACCATAAAGTGAATGCAATGGAACAATGCACCATAGCTATAAGGTTTATTTCTAATCATTTCCACAAGTTCTGGTGTTTATTTGATTCCATGAGGCAGGTTACCAAAGTTGGGGTAAAACCACCCAAAATGGTTGTCACACCCGGATTTACACAGAAACCCGAATGCTTCTATATGTGTGCCCAGGAAGTCCACAGAACACATATAGATAACAAATACGATAAACAGAGTACATATGCTCGATTAAAATGGTTTTACATCAGAGTTTGACTAAAATAACTAAATAACACAGCGGAAGACTATTTATTAAACTCTCTCTAAACGAAGACGAAGACGAAGCCGAACACCATAATCCACAGGGACTCTGACTGGTTGAGCACAGCTAGTAGAATGGCAGATCTTCAGGAAACTCAATAGCAGCTGTACCATCTAATCCATCTGTTACCCATCCGGGATTTTGTTGAATGGCAAGTGTAAGTAATTGTCTTACTTAGCAAATACAACACGGGTAATGAAGGCTTAAAAGAAAGGCTTGACACGGCTGTACTGCATTAGCAAATTTTAGTTGATTCATTTTATCATAAACCAAGATTACTACATATAAGTGAATCCCAGTTGCAATTCCCAATTAATGAGGTAGAAGTAATCATTAAACCATAATGAACATCAACTTCTAATCAAAAAGGATCCAGGCCGCTCTTGACCCTGAGCAAGGCTATCATGATAGATTATACACTCTGCAGAGGTTTCGCCCTTTACCCACCAGTCGCGTAAAAGTTCAGAAGAACTTTGCACCCAACCACGCACATCAACACTTCCAAGGTGTGACTGCATAGGGACGCTACGAGGCTTTTCACAAGACACCCTAACAAAACAGTAGCCGTTATGGTACAACCTAGGCAGCATGACCCGAGGCACCGAGACTGACTTACGCCCGTGCCGCAGCACGAGGGGGTCAATGGCGTCCAATCGCAGAAAAGTAATGCAGAAACAGAATTAAATAGCGCAACGTGCAGAACCCCCGCCAAACGGAAGCTCCTACACGGGACTGTGCCTCACGAGGGCAAAGCCAACGGAAACCCGTCCTCGGTGGATCAAACCATACTCTCACCCATGCTTCCCATAACGCCGGTGGCCCACCGGTAACCACTGCTGAATTAGAGCCGTACAAGTTACTTGTCCAAGACCAGAGCCATTATAGTTCCGGCGGTGGCGACAGGTTCCTGGGTTGCCGCTTTAAGAACCAGTCCTTACGGAGAGACACTAGGGCCAAGCATGAAGCATACACCCTAGCTCCCTGATCCATGTTGCTAAAAAGCAAATTTTAATATTAACATTGAAGTGAACCATTAAATCAAGATTAACAGTTAAACATTGGTGACAGTAGCGGCGCTTAGCAAAGGTCTACCCAAATGCAAAAACCCAGGGTAATCAAGGTATAGGATAAACAAAGCTAGGAATAACCTTAATAGGAACAATTTAGACACATGCATATGCAGTAATTATTGTAAAGGTGTGTTTAGGTAGCAAGGATTGTCCGTGCTGTACTTGCCTTCGTCCAACTGCTGCTGTTGCTCTTGCTGCTGCTGTTGGTCTTGCTCCTCGTAACCCTCGAACTCAAACGCGTACGGCTCACCGACTGGACTCGAACAACAACACACAAGCATCCATACAAGCCAGTACATGCAAACAATATTAATCTATTAGAACAGTACACCAATCAATAAAAACAGATCAAAAGAAGGCTGAAAAACTAATCTACGCTTCGCTACGAACACGTGAGCGCGAAAATCACTCAAATCGGAGCTAAAACGAAGAAGTTATGGCTTTTCTAAGGTTCGGGGACTTGCTGGCAAAGTTTTAAAAGTTCCAGGGGCTTATTTGCAAAAATTCAGGGGCTAAAACATAATTTTATTTAAAAACAGGAGGGTTTATTTGCAATTTGACCAAAGCAGGACCTCGGGTACTATTTTTAAATAAGACAGGAGGTTTTCTGTAAAAATCAGGACTTAATTGTAATTATTTTTGAATAGATCTGGACCGCGGGTTAATTTTGAAAAAGGCCAGGGACTCTTTTGAAAAACGGCTCGGCTGACTGGGGGTTGACCGGTATGGTCAACTTTGACCCCGGGGTTGAACTCGATCCGGGCCGTTGGTTTCGATCTAGACGACTCAGATTAGATCTGGAGGGGGGGGGCGTCGGCGGCGGCGGCGCTGGGGCGGCGGCGCCAGCAGGAGGCGGCGGAGCATCGCCGGCGAAGAGTGGAGTTCGGGCTACGGAGCACGGTTTGGGGCGCGGAGGGCAGCTACGGCTCCGGGGCGACGATGCGAACTCGTCGGAGTGGTTCTCGTCGGCGGGAACGCGGCAGAGGCGGCCGGCGACGACGAGCAGAGGCGGCGGGTAACCAAGGGCGACGGCGGTTCGAGTTGGAGAGAGAAGAAGGGCAAAGAGGGGCTCGGGAGCACGGGTACCTGCTGGAGAAGCTCCTCGAGCGGCTAAATCGACCCGAGCGGCGGCGAATCGTTGGGTCTGCGGCGGCGCAAATCTCGGGCGGCGGCGGTTCGTGCGGCGGCCGAGCGGAACTCGTGTGGGGCGGCTCGGGCGCGGATTCTCGGGGCAGGGAGGTTGGGAGACGGCGGCGGGGCTTAAGTAGGGTGGACGAGGAGAGTCCTGGTGGCCTCGGCGGCGTGCCGTGGCCGAGCCGAACTCCATGGCCGGGTTCGAGCCGGTCTCGGCTGGAGGAGGGAGACGGCTGACCAGTGGGACCCGGGCGTCAGCAGCGTGGAGAGGGGAGGGGGCGTTGCGGCGTGGGCTGGCCAGCCTGGCTTGCTGGGCCGCTAGGCGGGCCGAGCGGGGCGGGAGGCAGGCCGAGGAAAGGAGCAGGCGGGGTGCTGCGCTGGTTGCTGGGCTTGGGCCGCGGAGCGGGCTGCAAAGCCGAAAGGAGCAGGCCGGCGGGGAAAAACGGAGTGGGCCAGTGGCGGGCCAAAAGTGGAAGCGCTGGAGCTGGGCTGCTGCTGGAAAAGAGTTGGAGGGCAAGAATCGGCCGAGAAAAATAGTTGAGGGAGGAAAAGTGGACTCGGGCCGCAGAAACTTTTCTAGAGCTCCAAACGCAGCGATTCAAATTCGAATTTAAACAGAATTTAAATTCCAACTGAACCACACACAAACAAAACACAATGCAGCCAGCATGAATGCAACAAAAATGTTTCTAACCTTATATTTAATTTTATTTCTCATAAATAATTTATTTTCCTTAGATAAATATGAGCATAAAATTAAATAAAACAATTTAATTACTAAAATTTTAAAAATAGACATTTTTAGGGTGTTACAAACCTACCCCCCTTAAGATGAATCTCGTCCTCGAGATTCGGACGTGGATGGGAGTAACTGTGGATATTCAGCTCTGAGGTCTTCTTCTCTTTCCCAAGTCGCTTCATCCACTGAATGTCGGCTCCACTGAACCTTGCACATCCGGATCACTTTATTTCTGGTGATTCTTTCTGACTCTTCCAAAATTCTGACAGGATGCTCAGTATAGGTAAGATCTCCCTCCACATTCAGCTCATCAATCGGAATCTGTTCCTCAGGTACTCGCAGGCACTTTTTCAGCTGAGACACATGGAACACATCATGTACTCCTGCTAACTTCTCTGGTAGCTCTAACTGATATGCCACCTCACCTTTCCGACCAAGTACCTTGAACGGTCCAATGTATCGAGGTGCTAACTTGCCCTTAACGTTGAACCTCTTCACGCCTCTCATGGGTGACACCTTGAGATACACGAAATCTCCAACTTCAAAGCTGAGATCTCTCCGTCGGTTATCCGCATAGCTCTTCTGTCTGGATTGTGCCACTTTCAGATTCCGTCTAATTATCTGTACTTGTTGCTCTGCTTCTCTTAGTATCTCAGGTCCAAATACCTGACTTTCTCCCGTCTGATTCCAGAATAGTGGTGTCCTACACTTTCTGCCATACAAAGCCTCAAATGGTGCCATCTGCAAACTCTTCTGATAGCTGTTGTTGTACGAGAATTCCGCGTACGGTAAGCTCTTGTCCCAACTGGCACCATACTGTAGAGCACACGCTCTCAGCATATCCTCCAATATCTGATTCGTCCGTTCTGTCTGGCCATCTGTCTGCGGATGGTAAGCTGAACTGAACTGGAGCTTAGTGTCCATAGACTCATGCAATTGTCGCCAAAAGTGCGATGTGAATTGGGTACCTCGATCTGACACTATTCTTTTTGGTACCCCATGCAAACACACAATCCTCTCCATATACAACTCTGCTAGTCTTGCTCCCGAGTAGGTGGTCTTTACTGGTAAGAAATGCGCCACCTTGGTCAGACGATCCACAATTACCCAGATTGAATCAAATCCCCTCTGAGTGCGAGGTAAGCCAGTGATGAAATCCATACCGACTTCTTCCCACTTCCATTCAGGTACCTTTAGGGGCTGGAGCAAACCTGCTGGCCTCTGATGTTCAGCCTTGACTCTCTGACATGTGTCACATAGAGCTACGTATGTGGCCACATCTCTCTTCAATCCGTACCACCAAAATCTCTCTTTGATATCTTGGTACATTTTGGTACTACCTGGGTGTATTGAATACGCCGATTCATGGGCTTCCCTGAGAATTGCATCCCTGATCTGTACTATATCTGGTACACAAATCCTCTTCTCATACCACAATGTTCCTTGGTCATCCACTCGAAACCCAGGGGCTTTTCCTAATGCCACCAGTTCTACGATCTCCTTGATCTTCTCATCTGTGAGCTGTCCTTTTCGGATTTCTTGTTCCAAGGTCGGTTCTACTGCCATCTCGGTGACGCTAGTCACAAATCCCAGACTCATCCTTTCAAACTCTAGACTGAGTTCCTCCGGTAAGCAATGTCCCGTGATCTTATTCACGTAACTCCTTCTACTCAGAGCATCTGCCACCAAGTTGGCCTTCCCTGGATGATAATGAATCTCCAGATCGTAGTCCTTGATCAACTCTAACCAACGACGTTGTCTCATATTCAGATCTGACTGTGTGAATACATACTTGAGACTCTTATGGTCAGTGTAGATATCACACTTATGTCCAATCAAGTAATGCCTCCAAATTTTCAAAGCATGTACTACAGCTGCTAACTCCAGATCATGTGTTGGGTAATTCTGCTCATGTTTCCTCAACTGCCTCGATGCATAAGCTACTACTCTGCCTTCCTGCATGAGTACACATCCCAATCCTAGACGGGATGCATCGCAGTAGATAGAGAAGCTCTTGGTTATATCCGGCAACACTAGCACAGGTGCCGTTGTCAACCTCTTCTTTAATTCCTCAAAGCTATCTTGACATTCTTCAGTCCAGACAAACTTAGCATTTTTCTCCAATAACGCCGTCAAGGGCTTAGCAATCTTGGAGAATCCTTCTATGAACCTTCGATAGTATCCAGCCATTCCAAGGAAACTTCTGATTTCACTTACATCCTTAGGCGGATTCCAACTCAACACATCACTAACCTTCTTCGGATCGACTGCCACTCCACCGTTGGACAATACGTGTCCCAAGAATGCTACTTCCTTCAACCAAAACTCACACTTGCTCAACTTGGCATACAACTGATGCTCACGAAGTCTCTGCATCACCAACCTCAGATGTTCTTCGTGTTCTTCCTCGTTCTTGGAGAAAACTAGAATATCGTCAATGAACACCACTACGAATTTGTCAAGATAGTCCATGAACACACTGTTCATCAAGTACATGAAGTATGCCGGTGCATTTGTCAATCCAAAAGACATGACTGTGAACTCATATAGACCATATCGGGTTGTGAAGGCTGTTTTGGGGATGTCAGTCACTCGTATCCTCATCTGATGGTAACCGGATCGGAGATCGATCTTAGAGAACACACATGCTCCTTTCAACTGGTCGAAGAGATCATCAATCCTTGGCAACGGGTACTTGTTCTTGATGGTCACTTCATTCAAAGCTCGATAATCCACACACAATCTCTGGGTCCCATCTTTCTTATCCACAAACAAAACTGGTGCTCCCCAAGGGGATGAACTAGGACGAATATACCCTTTTGCTAACAATGCCCTTAATTCCTCCTTAAGTTTCTCTAGTTCTTTTACTCCCATTCTATATGGCCTCTTAGCTATAGGTGCAGTACCAGGCTTAAGATCAATAACAAATTCAACTTCGCGGTCTGGGGGCATACCTGGTAACTCATCTGGAAACACATCTGGGAATTCGCACACCACTCTGATGTCTTCCAGTGCTACACCTTCTGCTTGGTAGATCTGATTGTGTCCCACGGGACTAGCTGCTTGGTATTCCACTTTCTCGCCAGTCTTTGCTGTCAGCTGCACTGTTCTTTTGGAGCATTGAATCACCCCATCGTATCTGGCTAACCAGCTCATACCCAGAATCAAGTCAAACCCAAGAGTTTCTAGGACTATCGGGTTCACCACAAAGTCTACCCCCCTTATTGTGATGGTGATACAGGGGCAACGTAAAGTGGCACGCTGTTCTCCCCCGGGTGAACTAACTACCATGGGGTTCCCCATAGGTTGCAAGATCATCATGTTCTTTTTCACGAAAGCAGCAGATATGAAAGCATGCGAAGCTCCAGTATCAAACAAAACAGTTGCGAGAGACGAGTTGACAGGGAACGTACCCACAACGACATCCGTTGCTCCTTCCGTGGTTTCCGCACCCATGTGGTTGACCTTTCCTCTCGCTGGGTTCTGCTGCTGATTCCCGTTCTGGTTCTGCGGTTGTCCAACCCTCGGATTGTTGTTCTGACCAACGGTCTTGCGAGGACAAGCGCTGGCATAGTGTCCCAGCTCACCACAACCAAAACACCTCGGAGCCGTAGGTGCATTGTTGGTCGGATTGGGACGTTGGACAGGACCACTCTGTGGCTGGTTCTGAGGACGCTGCTGAGGTAGTGCTGAGGGGTACTGGGGACGTGGCTGGTACTGGGGACGCTGCTGATACTGGTTGCGGTTCATCAAACCGGACTGTCCCTGGAAACGCTGTGGAGTCACCATTTGCTGGTTTCCTTGCTGAGGATTGAAGCGAGGGCGAACATTGCTTCCTGACGGTGCGCCTTGAAGCTTTCTCTTCTTTTCTTCCATCTCACGGCGCTTGTGCTCCAGCAGTAGTGCGCTATCCACCAGTTCTTGAAAAGTGGCGAACCTAGAGCACAGGAGCTGGTACTGGAGTGTATCATGTAGGCCATCTCGGAATCGGGTCTGCTTCTTCCTATCAGTATTCACGTCCTCTGGAGCATAACGGGCCAACTCAATGAACTTGTCACGATAAGCGGTGACACTCATACCTTCTTGCTTCAATGCCAGGAACTCCTTCTTCTTCAAGGTCATCAGCGCTTCCGGCACGTGGTGAGAACGGAAGCTGTCGCGGAACTCCTGCCAAGTGATCTGATCAGGATTGGGGTGAGCATATTGGTACGCATCCCACCAATCCAAAGCTGCTCCCTGGAGCTGTCCACTTCCATACAACACCTTCTCCCGGTCGTTGCACTGTGCGATGTCCAGCTGTCGTTCCACTGCCTTGAGCCAGTCCTCTGCTTGCATTGGGTCGCTAGACTTGTTGAAGGTAGGAGGGCGTCCCTTCATAAACTCACCCCTTTTGTCTCGGGGTTGCACGTAGTGCTGTTGGGGCGGGTTCTGCTGATTCTGCTGCATCAGTGCTATGGTTTGCGCCATCTGCTGAGTCAGCTGAAGTTGCATTTGCATCATCTGCTCCATAGTGAGTGGCGGTGGTGGAGGTGGTGGATTCTGATTCTGATTCTGATTGCTTCCACTGCCTCCGGGGTTGCTTCTGGTGTTAACCATCTACCATATCAAGAAATCTCCCATCAGTATTCCCGTCAATCGGTAATAGTTAACCCATGCTTGCAGATGGTGTATAAGTAGATAGCAGTACTTGGAAAGATATGATTCAGAGGTATAGAGAGTAAGACAGAGGAGGTGCAAAGGAGATAGCTAATCCCAACTATTTATTCCCTAATATTCCTTAAACCTTAGTCCTATAACTAGATGGAGATAGACTTGCGTCTATGACCATCACAATCATTACAAAGATCCAAATCAAACATAAGCATAATAACAATAAGATCAAGCACCCAAGGACATGATTCACACAAGACTCGACAGCACTGGTTTTAAAAAAACGTGTCTAAATGATCTGAAACAAAATCATGGTGGTCTCCTAGTGATTTTTTTTCAACCGTTCTAACTAGGCTGCGTTCCTACAGTCAACACTGCTCTGATACCAATCTGTCACACCCGGATTTACACAGAAACCCGAATGCTTCTATATGTGTGCCCAGGAAGTCCACAGAACACATATAGATAACAAATACGATAAACAGAGTACATATGCTCGATTAAAATGGTTTTACATCAGAGTTTGACTAAAATAACTAAATAACACAGCGGAAGACTATTTATTAAACTCTCTCTAAACGAAGACGAAGACGAAGCCGAACACCATAATCCACAGGGACTCTGACTGGTTGAGCACAGCTAGTAGAATGGCAGATCTTCAGGAAACTCAATAGCAGCTGTACCATCTAATCCATCTGTTACCCATCCGGGATTTTGTTGAATGGCAAGTGTAAGTAATTGTCTTACTTAGCAAATACAACACGGGTAATGAAGGCTTAAAAGAAAGGCTTGACACGGCTGTACTGCATTAGCAAATTTTAGTTGATTCATTTTATCATAAACCAAGATTACTACATATAAGTGAATCCCAGTTGCAATTCCCAATTAATGAGGTAGAAGTAATCATTAAACCATAATGAACATCAACTTCTAATCAAAAAGGATCCAGGCCGCTCTTGACCCTGAGCAAGGCTATCATGATAGATTATACACTCTGCAGAGGTTTCGCCCTTTACCCACCAGTCGCGTAAAAGTTCAGAAGAACTTTGCACCCAACCACGCACATCAACACTTCCAAGGTGTGACTGCATAGGGACGCTACGAGGCTTTTCACAAGACACCCTAACAAAACAGTAGCCGTTATGGTACAACCTAGGCAGCATGACCCGAGGCACCGAGACTGACTTACGCCCGTGCCGCAGCACGAGGGGGTCAATGGCGTCCAATCGCAGAAAAGTAATGCAGAAACAGAATTAAATAGCGCAACGTGCAGAACCCCCGCCAAACGGAAGCTCCTACACGGGACTGTGCCTCACGAGGGCAAAGCCAACGGAAACCCGTCCTCGGTGGATCAAACCATACTCTCACCCATGCTTCCCATAACGCCGGTGGCCCACCGGTAACCACTGCTGAATTAGAGCCGTACAAGTTACTTGTCCAAGACCAGAGCCATTATAGTTCCGGCGGTGGCGACAGGTTCCTGGGTTGCCGCTTTAAGAACCAGTCCTTACGGAGAGACACTAGGGCCAAGCATGAAGCATACACCCTAGCTCCCTGATCCATGTTGCTAAAAAGCAAATTTTAATATTAACATTGAAGTGAACCATTAAATCAAGATTAACAGTTAAACATTGGTGACAGTAGCGGCGCTTAGCAAAGGTCTACCCAAATGCAAAAACCCAGGGTAATCAAGGTATAGGATAAACAAAGCTAGGAATAACCTTAATAGGAACAATTTAGACACATGCATATGCAGTAATTATTGTAAAGGTGTGTTTAGGTAGCAAGGATTGTCCGTGCTGTACTTGCCTTCGTCCAACTGCTGCTGTTGCTCTTGCTGCTGCTGTTGGTCTTGCTCCTCGTAACCCTCGAACTCAAACGCGTACGGCTCACCGACTGGACTCGAACAACAACACACAAGCATCCATACAAGCCAGTACATGCAAACAATATTAATCTATTAGAACAGTACACCAATCAATAAAAACAGATCAAAAGAAGGCTGAAAAACTAATCTACGCTTCGCTACGAACACGTGAGCGCGAAAATCACTCAAATCGGAGCTAAAACGAAGAAGTTATGGCTTTTCTAAGGTTCGGGGACTTGCTGGCAAAGTTTTAAAAGTTCCAGGGGCTTATTTGCAAAAATTCAGGGGCTAAAACATAATTTTATTTAAAAACAGGAGGGTTTATTTGCAATTTGACCAAAGCAGGACCTCGGGTACTATTTTTAAATAAGACAGGGGGTTTTCTGTAAAAATCAGGACTTAATTGTAATTATTTTTGAATAGATCTGGACCGCGGGTTAATTTTGAAAAAGGCCAGGGACTCTTTTGAAAAACGGCTCGGCTGACTGGGGGTTGACCGGTATGGTCAACTTTGACCCCGGGGTTGAACTCGATCCGGGCCGTTGGTTTCGATCTAGACGACTCAGATTAGATCTGGAGGGGGGGGGCGTCGGAGGCGGCGGCGCTGGGGCGGCGGCGCCAGCAGGAGGCGGCGGAGCATCGCCGGCGAAGAGTGGAGTTCGGGCTACGGAGCACGGTTTGGGGCGCGGAGGGCAGCTACGGCTCCGGGGCGACGATGCGAACTCGTCGGAGTGGTTCTCGTCGGCGGGAACGCGGCAGAGGCGGCCGGCGACGACGAGCAGAGGCGGCGGGTAACCAAGGGCGACGGCGGTTCGAGTTGGAGAGAGAAGAAGGGCAAAGAGGGGCTCGGGAGCACGGGTACCTGCTGGAGAAGCTCCTCGAGCGGCTAAATCGACCCGAGCGGCGGCGAATCGTTGGGTCTGCGGCGGCGCAAATCTCGGGCGGCGGCGGTTCGTGCGGCGGCCGAGCGGAACTCGTGTGGGGCGGCTCGGGCGCGGATTCTCGGGGCAGGGAGGTTGGGAGACGGCGGCGGGGCTTAAGTAGGGTGGACGAGGAGAGTCCTGGTGGCCTCGGCGGCGTGCCGTGGCCGAGCCGAACTCCATGGCCGGGTTCGAGCCGGTCTCGGCTGGAGGAGGGAGACGGCTGACCAGTGGGACCCGGGCGTCAGCAGCGTGGAGAGGGGAGGGGGCGTTGCGGCGTGGGCTGGCCAGCCTGGCTTGCTGGGCCGCTAGGCGGGCCGAGCGGGGCGGGAGGCAGGCCGGGGAAAGGAGCAGGCGGGGTGCTGCGCTGGTTGCTGGGCTTGGGCCGCGGAGCGGGCTGCAAAGCCGAAAGGAGCAGGCCGGCGGGGAAAAACGGAGTGGGCCAGTGGCGGGCCAAAAGTGGAAGCGCTGGAGCTGGGCTGCTGCTGGAAAAGAGTTGGAGGGCAAGAATCGGCCGAGAAAAATAGTTGAGGGAGGAAAAGTGGACTCGGGCCGCAGAAACTTTTCTAGAGCTCCAAACGCAGCGATTCAAATTCGAATTTAAACAGAATTTAAATTCCAACTGAACCACACACAAACAAAACACAATGCAGCCAGCATGAATGCAACAAAAATGTTTCTAACCTTATATTTAATTTTATTTCTCATAAATAATTTATTTTCCTTAGATAAATATGAGCATAAAATTAAATAAAACAATTTAATTACTAAAATTTTAAAAATAGACATTTTTAGGGTGTTACAATGGTGGGTTCGGCCGAATCCCATGGTTCGACCGAACTCCACCCTCATTCCCGAAGCATAACAGGACTTGAACACATGTGATTTACCAAGACCCCGGGCATAGGTGGACCATATTGACCATCCCGAACACAAAGGCGGTGGATCCAAGGTCAGGTAGGCACCGGGGCCAGTTCGGCCGAAATTTTAGGTTCGGCCGATACCCCTAGTTCGCCCGAACCGACCTACTACCGACATGGGGGTGAAATCCTGAGCGTTGAAGGCCAAGGCGGTGCAAATGGGTGGTTCAGCCGAACTGGGGAGTTCGGCTGAACCAACCCAGTTCGGCCGAACCCGCCTGTTTCGGCCGAACTGCCCGGAACCGCCCCTGAGGTCCCGTGGCTTCTACTCCTTCTTCCACCATCCTTGTTTGCTATAAAAGGAGGTCTCCAGCACCTGCAAAAGCACAACAGAAGAGAAGAGAAGCATTAGTGAAGCGTTGAGACTTCCATACTTAGAAGATAGGGAGAGAGGAGAGGTGAGCATGCCGGAGTGTCGGCCCCTCTTCCACCTGTACCTCTACGGATGCGGCTCTGCTTTGAGTGACATTCGGGTCGTGTCTGGTAACTCTTGTATCTCTGTCTAATTAATTGAGTATTCAGTTCTTATATTTATTTGTTTGTCGGTTCCTCGTTCAATGCTTAGTTGCTTGGTATAATTGTATACTAGTTTCTTTGCTTGGGTGCTTATCTTACTTAAGGAGATAAGTATTAACTAAATAGTGTAGGCACGGTTCCTAGACTTGAGGTTAGCTTGGTCTGCATCTGAGTCCATGGTTGTGTGGTAGCCGTAGGTGGTGACAGCCCTATATGGCCTACGTAGTCCACCAAGTACGGCTTGTTCCGTAGGAGCCTTCTGCGGTTGTTCACCAACACCCCTTCTCACCCCATTCTAAGTGTTGGGTGCTCCGTTTCACGACGTAAGCAAGTCCTTGCAGTAGCTGTCTTGCTTAGTTAGTCAGAAGAACCTCGTTACCTGACTCGTACCTTCTCTACCCTCGTATCGCTTTTCTTTCCTTTTCTTAGTTGTCATCCACTTCATCCTATCACCCTTGGACAGCTTAGTTTAGATTTGGTTCACTTCTTGTTACCCATGGAAATCGATACCTTGGAATACTCCCGGCTGAAGGCTACATCGGTATCCGTTCGCTTGTGGATTTATCTATAGGCCGTAAGGAGTGCCAACAAGCTTTCTGGCGCCGTTGCCGGGGAACGGTAGCTGTTCTGATTCCGAACCCAAGTTGTCCGTGTATCCCACCATCCACCATATGGATTCCACTCTTACCTTACATCAACATTCGGCTCCAAAGGGCGAATGTTTGGAGCCACCACCATCAACACATCCTATCCATACACCCGGCTATGAATTGCGTCCTGGATTCATAGCCATGGCTCGAGAGCAAACGTTCTTAGGAACGAATGTTGAGAGTCCATATACACATTTACGAGAGTTAGAGCAACTCTATTCGTGCCTGACCATAGCGGGCATGACACAAGAGACGCTCAAATGGAAGCTATTCCTGGTTTCATTAAAGGGAGGAGCAAAGAAATGTTACTCTCTGTCTTTTGGTACTATGGAAGGGAGCTGGGAAATCCTTAGAGAGAAATTTTGCCTAAATTTCTTCCTAGCCTCCAAGGTAGCTAGCCTCCAAATCGAAATTCTCATCTTTAAACAATTAGAGGGAGAATCATTAGGAGCTGCCTGGGCTCGTTTCAAGAAAATTCTAGCATCCGGACCAGACCTAGGCTTACGAGAACCGATCATTCTACAACATTTCAGCCTTGGCCTCTATTCTGTAGCCACCACTTTCTTGAACTCTGCTTCAGGAAGATCGTTCTCTCATTTGATTCCCAGTGAAGCGAGGATAATCCTGGATCGTATCTTGGATAACACTCCCTACACTGGAATCTATGATGAACTTCCTAATGAAGAAGAGAAGCAGCCTGAACCTAAAGAGCCTACACATTCACAATCCAAATCTATTAGCTCTTCCATTCCATTAGAACCCAAAACTCATTTCTAACCACAACCCTATTCTGGCAAGGATCATTATGATCCACTCTACACCACTCTCTATGATTCTGATGATGATCTATTCGATGACATCAGGAGTGCAGCAAGTTTCCCATTGGAACGACGTGTAGAGCAAAAGGATAACCCTCTCGACAAGGAAGATTTAGAATATCAGAGGGAGTACTTAGGATGTCTCTCTGCTGTTATGAATCAGGAATGGCTAGACGAGGCTGAAGCCTTAACCGAGGTCATCAAATGCCCACGAAAATTCGAAGGATATTCTGTGAAGTTACGGGCATAGACAAAGAAGTCGGCTACGACCCAAGCCTCAGAATCAATATCATCTCTAGATCCTTGGTGCGATTACAACTCCCCAACGAACCATGGTCATCATCTTGGAAACATCTAAGGTTCATCTTAGGGAGGATCCTTGATTGTTTAGGGATCTTGCGGGTCACACCCGTTAAGATTAATGACCCTAAACTTTTCCTAGATTTCCATATATTTGACCTACCTAATGATTCCACACATTCTATCTTTATCGGTAGGCCAATCATGAAAATCCTAGAGAACACACCAACAAACCAGCTAATAGAGCTTAGGGTCGGGAAAGAACTTGTCCCTATCTCGTATTCTTATTCCTTGAACACCCCAGTAGAGGCAGACCCTGATCCTGATCCCATAGAGGAGGTCATGTCAACTTCATTGAGAGACCTGTAACAAACCATTCCAGAGGAAGACCTCCAATTCTTTACGAAGGAATAAGAAATTCATCCTCCGATTGAGCTCGACACAAGCAAAACTCCAAAATCATCTCTGATCGAGCTTAAACCTCTTCCCCCTAGACTAAAGTATGCCTTCCTCTTTGAGGATAAACAAAGTCTAGTGATTATTAGTGATAAGCTATCCGATGTAGAAACCCAACAGCTTCTCACTGTCCTAGAGAAGAATCGATCAGTCTTAGGTTACTTTCTCCAAGATCTGAAAGGGATCAGTCCTAATCTCTGTACCCATCGCATCCCGATCGATTCTGAAGCAACACTGTCTCGGAAACCTCAAAGACGGTTGAACAATTCCAGGAGAGAGGTCATTAAAAAGGAAGTTCTCAAACTCCTTCATGCTGGGATCATCTATCTAGTTCCTAATAGTGAATGGGTTAGCCCCGTTCAAGTCGTCCCTAAGAAGGGATGAATGACAGTTGTGCGCAATGATAAGAATGAGCTCATCCCTCAGCGCACCGTCACTGGTTGGCGTATGTGTATCGACTATCGTAGACTCAATAAAGCCACCAAGAAAGACCATTTCCCCCTTCCGTTCATTGATGAGATGCTTGAACGGTTAGCCAAACACTCTTTCTTCTACTTCCTTGAGGTTACTCTGGATATCAC
This sequence comes from Echinochloa phyllopogon, assembly GCA_033239725.1. NCBI lineage: Eukaryota > Viridiplantae > Streptophyta > Magnoliopsida > Poales > Poaceae > Echinochloa > Echinochloa phyllopogon. Next base: position 4,477,946 of record BTCW01000016.1, on the reverse strand, counting down.
CGACTTCCAATTCATCCTGATGACCAGAGTAAAACCACGTTCACATGCCCCTATGGAACGTACACCTATCGGCGGATGTCCTTTGGGTTGTGTAATGCACCTGCCTCCTTCCAACGTTGCATGATGTCCATCTTCTCTGTTATGATTGAGGAGATTATGGAAGTGTTCATGGATGATTTCTCAATTTAGGGAAAGACCTTTACCGAGTGTTTAAAGAACCTGGACAAGGTCCTCCAGAGATGTCAAGAGAAACACCTCATCCTGAACTGGGAAAAGTGCCATTTCATGGTGTGAGAAGGGATTGTCTTAGGACATAGGGTGTCCGAACGTGGAATCATGGTAGACAGAGCGAAGATAGAAGTGATCGAGCAACTTCCACCTCCCACAAACGTTAAGCGAATCCGTAGCTTCCTTGGCCACACGGGTTTTATAGGCACTTTATCAAAAACTTCTCCCAAATATCCCAGCCGTTAACCAATCTCTTAGCCAAGGGTGCCCCTTTCGAGTTTGATGAAGAGTGCTATGCAGCCTTTCACACCCTCAAGAAAGCACTCATTTCCGTTCCCATCATCCAGCCTCCCGACTGGAGCATCCCATTTGAAATCAAGGACAAGAGGCACTATGCTATCTCATATGCTAGTAAAACGCTCACTGGCCCCCAGCTCAACTACGCAACCACGGAGAAGGAACTCTTAGCCGTTGTGTTTGCTATAGACAAATTCTGATCCTACCTAGTTGGGGCAAAGGTCATAGTCTATTCAAACCATGCTGTTCTGAAGTATCTTCTGACCAAAAAGGATGCAAAAACAAGACTCATTCGCTGGGTTCTTCTACTCCAAGAATTCGATATTGAGATCAGAGATAAGAAAGCAGTAGAGAACTCAGTAGCTGACCATTTTTCGCGGATGCAAGTCTCGTCTGACCTTCCAATCGACGATTATCTACGAGATGACACGCTCCTTAAGGTTACCACCTCTGATCCGCGGTACGCAATATAGTGAACTACATGGTGTCAGGGTACATTCCACCGGGAGAAAATAGGAAAAGATTGGCTTATGAGAGCAGACTCCACCTGTGGGATGACCCGTATCTCTTTAGGATATGTAGTGATGGACCCCTCAGACAGTGTGTACCCACACATGAGGCATACAAGATCCTGGAAAGATGCCATGCAGCTCCATATGGAGGTCACTATGGTGCATTTAGGACCAATGCTAAGGTTTGGCAATGTGGTTTCTATTGGCCCAATATGTATGAGGACGCTAAGGAGTTTGTTAGAAGGTGTCAGCATTGCCAAAAACACAGAAATATAAGCACTAGAGATGCCATGCCACTCACCAGTAACCTTCAAGTAGAAATCTTTGATGTTTGGGGAATCGACTTCATGGGTCCTTTCCCTAATTCAAAGGGGTCTAAGTTCATCCTGGTGGTCGTAGATTACGTCTCTAAGTGGGTGGAAGCCCTGCCTTGTGCTGCTGTAGACTCTAAGAACACTAGACGAATGTTTCATGAAACTATCTTTCCTCGTTTTGGCGTTCCTAAGATAGTCATTAGCGATGGATGCTCCCACTTCATTGACTCAATTTTCCGTAAGTACCTTTCAAGTTTGGGGGTGCAACATAATGTAGCTACACCCTACCACCCCCAAACTAGCGGTCAAGCAAAAACATCGAATAAGCAAATCAAGAATATCCTGCAAAAGACCGTGAATGAGATGGGTAAGCATTGGAGGGAGAAACTCCCGGATGCACTATGGGCATACCGCACAACTTACAAGACACCCATTGGGATGACCCCATATCAACTGGTCTATGGCAAAACCTGTCACTTACCAGTAGAGATGGAGTTTAAAGTTCATTGGGCCATTAAGAATTGGGGTATGGATCTCCCAGCAACTAGCCTTAGGAGGTGGATTCAGCTAGTTGAGCTAGACGAAATGAGCGAGAGAGCATATCATAGCTCCTGGCTGTATAAAGAATGAACAAAGAGGTGGCATGACAAACGCATCAACATCAAGACATTCAAGCCGGGAAATAAGGTCCTTGTTTTCAACTCTCGCGTAAAGCTTTTCGGTCGAGGCAAGCTTAGGAGTAACTGGGATGGCCCATTCACAGTGAGCAACACTCATCCCATGGTGCAATTACATTGCAAAATGAAGACGGAAACATTTTCAAGGTCAATGGGCAACGCTTGAAGATCTTCTTAGAACCAAAACCGCCACCACTCAAGGACTTAGATATCATCAAGTTTTTAGAGTACTAAAGCTAGCCCTGAACCTTTGCCCATAATTTTCAATGAAATAATCTTCCTGGGCAAAATCCACCTCAACAACATACTCCCCAAAATCTAGTTTGATCCACCTACAGATTAGATGACCTATGGTTGTAGTTTTTAGAGCACCATTAGCTTAAATTTATTTCCCAATTCAATTTCCCTTTTTGTTTAGATCATTTTTAGGAGGTGCTCTCTTTATTTCCCTTCCAATATTCGTTTTCATAAAATTAGCTTGATGAATCAAATAAAATAAAGATCCTAGTTTGCATTGTGTGAAATAATGCTCTGACTGGAGCAGTTGAGCTAGTCAGAGAATGCCCAATTTAATAGATGTTACATGAGTACAAGAACGACATAGGGGAGGAACGAGATGAGAACACGCCGAACAACCCATTCGGCTGAACCATTTGTTTCAAGCGAACTGGTTTGTTCGGCTGAACCAGCCTGGCTCATCCACCTCATGCACACGCATGCTGGTTTGCACTCCTTACCCCTGTTCAATCCTTATTTTTCCTGTGTTGCCACGTTTCAATACTTGAACCTTGCACAAATCATCTAAAAGAAACGTTCTCGGTTTTCTTTCATGCCATGAATTATGTGTGTTGCTTATTTCAAACTTAGTACGCCCTGCTTGGAAATCTTTCATGTTAGGACCCCCCTGGTCTAAGTTGTTGACGAATGTGATATGACTTTATAGAACAAACTTCTTGTTCATTCAAATATTCGGGTGAATTTATTATGAAAATATAAAATCATACCCTATCCTTTCATCCTTTCCATATATCTATACATCCACTTCACATATTTGCTTGAGAGATCACTTATGAGAAGCTTGTCAAGACTAGTATGATGTCTTGTCGAATTTTGAGTTCCTAGAGATAGTCATGTTGCCCCAGATCAATTGCAAGAATATTTATCATTAGAGCCACATTAGAAGTCCCCATGCCTTGGTGATACCCTAAAAAATGATAAGAAAAAAAATAAAGGACTCATGAAGGTCCAAGTATGCAAAAGAAAAAAAAAGAGAAAAAAATTCTCAAAAGGGAAAGAAAAAGAAAGGGGTCATGAGGCTGAGGACCGACAACGAGCTCTTCATTCCACACTTGCAATTTGATCAAGGGTGACCAACACAATCTCCAGGAACCAATCTTCGACTCGACAGAAATATGTGTCTTGAGTAAACCACCACCTGAGAGAGAAAGAAGACATACAAAAGAGAGTGAGTGAAAAGAAAGAGTGACTCTAGAGAGTATCAGAGGATGAAAGGACAAGGGTTATTTATTCGTGAAAATTAGAAAACCACGGATGCAGGATGACCAAGATGGATTTTGTTGTAAGAGCCGTTTCGTTCGTCAAACACCCAAGATCTAGGGAGTAGCCACTTCAAATCCACAGGTATGGAGAAAAGTTTGGAATAATCCACTTCAAATCCACCTTAGTTCTTGCTGTAATCTCAATTCTTTACTCGGGACGAGCAAAGATCTAAGTTTGGGGGAGCTTGTTGGCAGTCGTTATAGCCCAAATCCGACCACCAATACTCGGGAATAAATAAGGTTTTATGCAACATTCCATGTACTTAGGTTTTATTTCTAATAAAGTTCCATGAGTTTTGGTGAGTGACACCTGTGCAGGTACATCTACGACAAATACACGCTATTGGGGCCGAAAATGACCGAATCGGCCGAACGACTCCGTTCGGCCGGTTAACCCCCCTTAGTCGTGCACGTCACCGGGAGTCGTCCAATGAATATCAAGCGAACACGACACGAGGACGGCAGCCATCTCTTCCTGGGCCACAACCACATCACCTCTGGGCCATAAACACACGAAGCCAATCACCAGGAGGCAGCCTAGAAGGCCCACAGAGTAAAGGCGGTGCAGGGGGACGGGCCTGGGCTCCCAGCCCAGTTCGGCCGAACTGGGGGGTTCGCCCGAACCACCCCCAGTGCACAACCGCCTTCCAGGGGTGGATCCTGGCCGTGGGAGCCAGAGGCGGCAGATCCCACGGTTCGGCCGAACTGGCCAGTTCTGCCGAACCGGGAAATTCGCCGAAGGCCCGGCACCGCCTCCCTGGCTGCCTTGGCCGTTACCCTACCCCAAACCGACCTGTGCAACTATAAATAGAGGGTCAGTTTCACTTGTAAACACACACCAAGCCAAGGAGCTCATTTCCACTTTCATTCTAGTAGAGTTAGGATAGTTTAGTTGGGAGTTAGAGTTGAGTCGAGCTTTGCCTCGGAGGTTCCGGAGTCGTCTTTAGAAGCTCTGGTAATAGCTCTTGTATCTTTTACTTTTCCTTTTGTAAGACATTGAGTATCAATATAGTTATCTTTATCACTTTGCCTGTGTCATTTATATCTTGCTTCTACTGTATCCTAGTTGCAAATATAACTTGTTTAGACTATAGTCAGTTATAGTTCTAGTGCTTGTAGTCTTGCTTAATTCTTTGTCTTGGCTGGAAATTCGATCTTGCTTGATACTGGAGGTGAATTGTCACCAAGAGTATTGACAAGGTTGCTTGCTCTTGCTAGCAGAGTAAGTAGTCGTTGCCTAGTGTAGGAGTGGTTCCTAGACTAGTCGGTGGCCTTAGTTTATTCCCGTCGCAACGGAGGTGGTAGCCGGGAGGTGGTGACAGCCCTTTCGGTCTTCGTAGCCCATCACGTTAGTTCCGGTCCGTAGGATTCCCCAGTTGGGAAATAGTGGCACCCCTTCTCATCCCTTTCTGTGTGTTCACCGGTTCCCTTGTCCCGATGCTAAGACATTAGAGTTATCCCAGATCTCCTAGTGCTGGCTCTGTAGCCGCTGTATCTCTAAGCTAGAGTGACATAGGTAGATAAAGAATCCAGGAGTCCTCTATCTCTTCTCGTTGTCCTCCTAGCTATCTATCTCTTCTCTCCCTTACCAGAGTATCCCTTGAGCTGTGTGTCCGGTATATCCACTCCTATCCAATACCGTTATCCCTTGTCTTGTTTAGTTGTGTACCCTTCTCTGATAGTCTCGAATATCTGTTCACTAGTAATCTTGCCAAAGCTTCCCTGCGGAAATATAAATTACGATACCTCGGAATACTCCCAGGTGAAGTGCTAGAGCGGTGATTCTGTGCGCTTGCAGAATATTTCTATATTTTACTAAGCCATAAGGAAAACCACTGAAACACTCCTTACCCCAGTACCAGGATTCTCAATTCTGATATTGGATCGTAAGAAGTGCCAACAACGGTCATTACGTCCTGATTTCCGACCTCCAACTGAGCATAAAGTGAATGCAATGGAACAATGCACTATAACTATAGGGTTTATTTCTAACCATTTCCATAAGTTCTGGTGTTTATTTGATTCCAGGAGACAGGTTACCAAAGTTGGGGTAAAACCACCCAAAATGGTGGGTTCGGCCGAGTCCCATGGTTCGACCGAACTCCACCCTCATTCCCGAAGCGTGCCAGGACTTGAACACATGTGATTTACCAAGACCCCGTGCATAGGTGGACCATCTTGACCATCCCCAACACAAAGGCGGTGGATCCAAGGGTAGAAGGGCACTGGGGCCAGTTCGGCCAAATTTTCAGGTTCGGCCGAAGCCCCTAGTTCACCAGGACCGACCTACAACCGACCTGGGGGTGAAATCCTGAGTGTTGAGGGTCGAGGCGGTGGAAATGGGTGGTTCGGCCGAACTGGGGAGTTCGGCTGAATGACCCGGAACCGCCCCTGAGGTTCCGTGGCCGCTACTCCTTCCACCGCCCTTGTTTGCTATAAAAGAGGTCTCCAGCACCTGCAAATGCACAACAGAAGAGAAGAGAAGCATTAGTGAAGCGTTGCCACTTCCATACTTAGAAGATAGGGAGAGAGGAGAGGTGAGCGTGCCGGAGAGCAGCAGGAGTGTCGGCCCCTCTTCCACCTTTACCTCTACGTATGCGGCTCTCCTTCCAGTGACATCTGGGTCATGTCTGGTAACTCTTGTATCTCTCTCCAATTAATTGAGCATTCAATTCTTACTTTTATTTGTTTGCTGGTTCCTCGTTCAATTCTTAGTTGCTTGGTATAATTGTATACTAGTTGCTTTGCTTGGGTGCTTATCTTACTTAAGGAGATAAGTACTAACTGACTAGTGTAGGCGCGGTGCCTAGACATGAGGTTAGCTTGGTCTGCATCTGAGTCCACAGTTGTGTGGTAGTCGTTAGGTGGTGACAGTCCTATACGGCCTATGTAGTCCACCACGTCCATCTCGTTCCGTAGGAGCCTTCTGCGGTTGTTCACCAACACCCCTTCTCACCCCTTTCTGAATGTTGGGTGCTCTGTTTCCCGACGTAAGAAACTACTTGTAGCAGCTATCTTACTTAGTTACTTAGAAGAACCTCACTACCAGACTCATACCTTATCTACCCTCCTATCGCTTTTCTTTCCTTTTCTTAGTTGTCATTCACTTCATCCTATCACCCTTGAACAGCTTAGTTTAGATTCGGTTCACTTCTCGTTTGTAACACCCAAAAAATAGCCCATTTAAAATTTTTAGTAATTGAATTTGCTTTTATTAAAGTGTTCAGAATAAATATAGGGTAAATAAATAACTTATAGGAAATCAAAATCAAATATAAGGCCTAGAAACATTTTTGTTGCATTGAGGTTTGGTTGTTAGTGGTTCAAATAAGAATTTAAATCTGGTTTAAGTTCGAGTCTGAATCGCTTTGTTTTGAGCTCTCGAAAAGTTGTTTGGCCCTTAGTCCGCTTTCGCTCCCTGTACTTTTTCCCGGCTCGTTTTCGCTCCCTCCTCTATTTTCCAAACGCGCGGCCCAGCTCTGCCCCTTGCAGGCCCAGCGCCTCGGCTCCGCTCGGCCTAGCATCACGGACCAACCCCCACGGCCCAGCTCGCCAGCGCCTCTCGCCCCGCTCCGCTTGGGCCGCCAACGGCCAGCCCAGCACAGCAGTGCAATTCACCTCTGCTCGGCCCGGCCAACTGATTCGGCCCAGATGCGCGCCCCACCGACGTTCTAGCCCAGCCTCGCCCACGCGCGCAGTTCGGCCCAACTTCACCCGCGGCCCGCGCCTCGCCCTCCCTCCAACCGCTGACGAGCTTAGTGTTGCGCCGCTCGTGCCTAGCTCCTTTGGCCCGGCTCCTGAGCGGCCCGACGCGAGGCCGTGGACCCCTCGGGGACCTTCCCCGAAGCTTCACGCCGTCTCTTTCCATTACGGTTTAAATTGATGTGTCTAAATTGATGTACCATTAAGGTTGTACCTAGTCATGATTATCCTATACTTGTTTACCTTGGGTTTATGCATATGGGTAGATCTTTGCTATTTGCAGCTACTATCACCATTATTTAACCATTAACTTTGACTTAATGGTTCACTTTAACATTAATGATAAAATTTGCTTTTTAGCAACTTGGTTTAGGGAGCTAGAGCATGTGCTTCATGCTTTGATGTAGTGTCTCTCCATAAGGTCCAGTTCTTAAAGCGGCAACCCAGGAGCCTGTCACCACCGCTAGAACTGTTATGGCTCTAGTCTTGGTTAAGTAGCTTGTACTTCTCTAGCTTGCCAGTGGTTACCGATGGGGCCGACGACGTTATGGGAAGCAAGGCACGGGGTGTTACTTGATTCCATCGAGGACGGTAGCCCCATTGGCTATGTCTCGTTAGGCACAGTCCCGTGTTGGGAGTCCCTGTGGTAGGGAACTCCGCACATTGCGCTCTTTGTTTTTATTGTTGGCATATGTTGGCTGCGCTTCGGACGCCATTGACCCCCTCACGTTGCGCTCTGAGGGTCAGTCAATCTCGGTGCCTAGAGTCTTACCACCTAGTTGTACCTTAGCGGCTACTAACTTGTTAGGGTGTCTTGTGAAAAGCCTTGTAGCGTCCCTATGCAGTCACACCTTGGAAGTGTTGATGTGCGTGGTTGGGTGCAAAGTTCTTATGAGCTTTTACGCGACTGGTGGGTAAAGAGCGAAACCTCTGTAGAGTGTAAATCTATCATGATAGTCTTGCTCAGGGTCACGAGCGTCCTAGATCCTTTTTTATTAGAAGATGATGGTTATTTATGGTTAATGTCACTTATACTTTATTAATTGGGTTGCAATTGGGTTTCATTCACTTGTAGTAACTTGGATAATGTTAAAACGAATCAACTAAAAGTGCTAATGTAGTTAAGCTGTGTCTAGCCTTGCTTTTGAGCCTTCATACACCCATTCTATACTTGTTAAGTAAATGTTTACTTACACTTGTCATTTATTCAATAAAATCCTGGATGGGTAAACAGATTGGGTTGTGCGTGAGTCTGCTGCTGAGTTTCTAGAAGATCTGTCGTACTACTGAGTTGCGTTCTACCAGTCAAAGTCCATGTGGATTGCGGCTACACTTCGTTGAGAGTTATTAGTCTTCTACTATATTGGTTAGTTTATTTATGATGCACTCTAATGTAAAACTTTATTTAATGAAATACTTATTCAGCATATGTTCTCTGTTTATCATATTTGTTTGCTATATGTGTACTATGACTTACTGGGCACACATATGGCCGCATTCGGGTTTCTGTGCAAATCCGGGAGTGACAGATTGGTATCAAAGCCGTCCTGACTGTAGGATCGCAGCTTAGTTAGAACAGTTATTAAATCTTATGAGACCACCATGATTTTGTGATATGAATCGTTTAGTTACGCTTTTCAAAACCAAGTGCTATCGAGTCTTGTGTGAATCTTGTCTCTAGGTGCTTGGCTTGGTTGTTATTATGCATATGCTTGATTTGGATTTTTGTAATGATTTTGATGGGCGTAGACGCGAGTTTACCACCATCTAGATGTTGGACTAAGGCTTAAGGACATTAATGTTTACATAGATGGGGTATTTATTTCTCTTGCTCTATATCAATTGTTGGGGGCGATTATTAGGGGTACCCAAACCTATGCATAATCACCTTTGTTAAACATTAAACTCATATGCATGACCAGAAAAAGAGAAACAAAACTTAAGGCCCACGGCCCAGCTATGAACAAAGGCCCAGTCAAGGCACCCCGTGGAGAGCCTCGACGCGAACCATAATCTCCACTTCGCTCAAGGGAACCGACCCCTCGAGTGAATCGGAGAACTCCGCTTCGGCCGAGGCCTGAGGATCGAGCCTCGAGCAACCCACAAAATAGGGAGAGCTCCGCCTCGGTCGAGACCCTCGCTCTGACAAACAATTAATGGCGCTCACCACCACCGTGCGTCCAAAGTCAAAAGGCAAATCTCTCGCCATGCCACCCTGATAGCCACGATCCCCCCCCCCCCCCCGCGTCGCATCCACCAACTCCCGTCACTATGTTGCCAACCGAGGCTCTGTGCGGACAGGCCGGCGCTGTGCGAATAGAGCCCGTCACTCCGAGCCCCTGTGCTGCCAACTCTGACGACCCGAAGCCCTCTGTCGGGTGGGAGAGATCCTCTAGCACACAGCAGGAGAAGAAGAGAGGACGGCGGAGGCATGACGGGCCATTCCGAGCGCTACGCGACCATCCTTGGCGCTATGCGCACATGTCGCCACTGTGTAAACAGGGCCGGGTCACTTTAACTCCCTGTGCTGCCAACTCCCACAGTCATTTCCTACAGAATGAGCTGTGCACAAGCATGGGAGACCCTCGAAATAGTGTACGGGCGAGTCATTACCGCACAAAGGACAGCTCGGATCCTCAAAACCACTCCTTGGCATCATCACCAGTACAAGAATCGACCACAGGGATCGCGATATCACGCAACAGCGGACAAGGACAAAGAAGCACGTCCGGCGCCACTCCTACTACTGTGCGGCAACTATGCCTGTACAGCAACACACACCTGTAACCCCTTCGCCTTGGCCTATAAAAGGAGGGGGTGATTGATGAAGAAGAGACAGACAGATCGAGAATTTTCACAAACTCAAATAAACCACGATATTGGCACTCCGCCTCAATCATCAGGGACTTGGAGGTCTAGCCTCCTCTCCCAATCTGCTTGTACCCCCTACTACTTGCAGTCCGGTGCAGAATAACACATCGCACGTACCACCTTGCTAGAAGTACGGTCTTACGACCGGAACCAGGATAAACCTGTGACTTGTTTTATCTTCTGCATCAACCATCAGGGGAGGGAACACAGCGCATTTCCGGTTGGTGTCGGGACCACGATTTCTAAACACCGACATCAATCAAATCCTCCATACTGACAGGAATTACCGCTAATAATAGATGGTTAACACAAGGTGCAACGCATGTGGTAGTGGAGCCAACCAAAACCAACCACCACCACCTCTGCCGCCCACCATCGAGCAGATGATGCACACGCAGACCCAACTGATGCAGCAGATGGCCCAGACCATGGCGTTGATGCAACAGCAACAGCAGAACCTGCCTCACCAGCCTCACATGCCGCCCAGGGACAAGAGAGGCGAATTTCTGAAGGGACGTCCTCCTACCTTCAGCAAGGCCAGTGACCTACTGCAGGCTGATGATTGGCTCAAGGCGGTGGAGAGACAGCTCGACATCGCGCAGTGCAACGATCGGGAGAAGGTGGTGTACGCTGGAGGACACCTTCAAGGACCAGCACTGGACTGGTGGGATTCATACCAGTATGCTCACCCCGATCGTGCTCAATTCACCTGGTGGGAGTTCCGCAACAGCTTCCGCTCTCACCATGTGTCGGAGGCTCTGATGACCCTGAAGAAGGAGTTCCTAGGACTGAAGCAGGAAGGGATGAGTGTCACCGCTTATCGTGACAAGTTCATTGAGCTCGCCCACTATGCTCCGGAGGATGTGGACACTGACAAGAAGAAGCAGAACAGGTCCCGCGATGGCTTGCAGGATGCACTGCAGTACCAGTTGATGTGCACTAGGTTCCCCAACTTTCAGGAACTGGTGGACGACACTTTGATGCTGGAACACTAGCGCCGTGAGATGGAAGAGAAGAAGAGGAAGTTCCAGGGCCAGCAGACAGACAACAACAGTCGCCCTCATTTTGCTCCTCCACAGAGGAATCAGCAGATGGGGACTCAGCAGCGCTTTCAGAGCCAGCCCAGCTTGCCGAGCCATGGCCAGTACTAGCAGCGCCCCCAATACCCCCAGGCGCCACAGCAGTAGCGTTTCCAGAACATGCTGCAGAATGCCCCAGTTCAGCGCAACCAGGTTGTTGGCACTTCTTACGATCCAATATCAGAATTGAGAATCCTGGTACTGGGGTAAGGAGTGTTTCAGTGGTTTTCCTTATGGCTTAGTAAAATATAGAAATATTCTGCAAGCGCACAGAATCAGCGTTGTAGCACTTCACCTGGGAGTATCCCGAGGTATCGTAATTTATATTTCCGCAGGGAAGCTTTGGCAAGATTACTAGTGAACAGATATTCGAGACTATCAGAGAAGGGTACACGACTAGACAAGACAGGGGATAACGGTATTGGATAGGAGTGGATATACCGGACACACAGCTCAAGGGATACTCAGGTAAGGGAGAGAAGAGGTAGATAGCTGGGAGGACAACGAGAAGAGATAGAGGACTCCTGGATACTTTATCTACCTATGTCACTCTAGCTTAGAGATACAGTGGCTACAGAGCCAGCACTAGGAGATCTGGGATAACTCTAATGTCTTAGCATCGGGACAAGGGAACCGGTGAACACACAGAAAGGGATGAGAAGGGGTGCCACTATTTCCCAACTGGGGAATCCTACGGACCAGAACTAACGTGATGGGCTACGAAGACCGAAAGGGCTGTCACCACCTCCCGGCTACCACCTCCGTTGCGACGGGAATAAACTAAGGCCACCGACTAGTCTAGGAACCACTCCTACACTAGGCAACGACTACTTACTCTGCTAGCAAGAGCAAGCAACCTTGTCAATACTCTTGGTGACAATTCACCTCCAATATCAAGCAAGATCGAAGAACCAGCCAAGACAAAGAATTAAACAAGACTACAAGCACTAGAACTATAACTGACTATAGTCTAAACAAGATATATTTGCAACTAGGATAAAGTAGAAGCAAGATATAAATGACAAAGGCAAAGTGATAAAGATAACTATATTGATACTCAATGTCTTGCAAAAGGAAAAGTAAAAGATACAAGAGCTTATACCAGAGCTTCTGAAGACGACTTCGGAACCTCCGAGGCAAAGCTCGACTCAACTCTAACTCCCAACCAAACTATCCTAACTCTACTAGAATGAAAGTGGAAATGAGCTCCTTGGCTTGGTGTGTGTTTACAAGTGAAAGTGACCCTCTATTTATAGTTGCACAGGTCGGTTTGGGGTAGGGTAACGGCCAAGGCAGCCAGGGAGGCGGTGCCGGGCCTTCGGCGAATTTCCCGGTTCGGCAGAACTGGCCAGTTTGGCCGAACCGTGGGATCTGCCGCCTCTGGCTCCCACGGCCAGGATCCACCCCTGGATGGCGGTTGTGCACTGGGGGCGGTTCGGCCTCTGGTGGTGTACTTCGTGTTGTGTGGGCCCAGGTTGATGTGGCGGTGTTCCGGGATGAGTTGGTGTCGTCCATGTATCGTTTGTCGTATTTATTTGGTGCTCGTTGATGTGGACGACTCCCGGTGGCATGCACGGCTAAGGGGGATAACCGGCCGAACGGAGTCGTTCGGCCGATTCGGTCATTATCGGCCCCAATAGCGTGTATTTGTCGTAGTTGTACCTGCACAAGTGACACTCACCAAAACTCGTGGAACTTTATTAGAAATAAAACCTAAGTACATGGAATGTTGCATAAAACCTCATTTATTCCCGAGTATTGGTGGTCGGATTTGGGCTGTAACGACCGCCAACAAGCTCCCCCAAGCTTAGCTCTTTGCTCGTCCTCGAGCAAAGATATAAACTTAGGCCCGGTGGATCAGGGGTTGGTACAATGTCATTTCTTTTGCAGGTAACTTTATAAACAACTAGTCTTCAAAAATACTTGAATCATAGGCAAAGTTTTAAATCACCTTTTTACCTATGGGGCTTATAGCAATCTCCTTATCTTGGGCGGTTGAAAGGACGAACATTTTAAATTCAGTTTTATTCCACTCTACTCTTTTCAGGATCCCATCTCGGAGTTATTCATAAGTTTTGAAAACTACAAATTGTTCCTCATTGGCACACTCAATCACTCAAGTGTATTTGAATCCTCACCAAAGGCTTGTGCCTTCTTTTGATCCTAACATCTAATATGGCTTTTTGTGTGGCTTAGGGACAAAGGATGAAGGCATGCATGCATCTTATATTTTGCTAAGTCAAAGACCGGATCTCTGAGGAGACAAATCACACCTTAAGATCGAGACGTGCAAGTGTGTGGATATGAATGGAGTGGAATATGGTGGAGTGGTGGAATGGAATATGGTGGAATGGTGGAATGGAATATGGTGGAACTCCTTGGATGAATTTCCCTCTCCTTGATTTATTTTCGATAACATGGGCTATCTTTTATTCTTATATTTTTGCCATGCCACTTGGCATGCTTTTCTTTTTCTCCTTCTCTTTGCCATGCTCTTTGGCATGCTTTTCTTTTTCTTTTTAATTTTGTCATGCTTCTTTGGCATGCTTTTCTTTTTGCATAGCCCATGTCTCTATCAAGAATATTTGTAGAGGGAAATCATAGAACATGCAACATTTATTTTTGTGGATGGATGATGGAAAATGTTTGCTAACTCCCAGTGTAGGAATTGCAAGTGAGAGGTGGTGTGTGTACGTGGGTCTCGATCTTTAAGAATATGAAAGCTTCACTCAAAGGTCACAACAATTTGACAAAGCTCACTAAGATAACAAGCAGCATATGAGTAGAAATTTTCAACTAAGCTTATCATATGGCTCTGGTAGGTATTTTGACCAATGAGGAACTTGTTTCATTTTGAAAGCATAAATTTCTGAGATTTTCCCCGTACTAAAAGCAGAATAGAATTTAACAAAATTCTCACTATATCAATCCCCACAACAACTTAGACTTGGAATAAAGCATGTGCTCCCATAAGGTTTTCAGGATCATTTTTACTCCTGCCAAATAACTCAAGCACAATCTATCAACTAGTTGAAGCAAAGTACTTACAAAATTAATGACAGAGCAACTATTCATCATTTCCAAGGTGAGAGGCATATGATTCATTCCATGCATAGTTGGGAGTTATTTTATTCAAGGGAAATATTGTTTAAGGGAAATATTTTTGGTATTTTCATTTTTTTTAAATGCAAACTATCATGAAGGGAAATGAAAGGGAAATTAAATGATCAAAGTGCTGGATAAATCGGGACATACCTGGTGGGGGTCCTCCCCCAAGCTTGGACTTTCACTGGTAGGGGTTGAGCCTTGAAAGGTACTGGCTCAGCTATTCCGCTTGTTCGTGGACGTCGTGCTGGATAGACGCCACCACCCCACTATTCTCTTGATGGTGCTGAGAATGGCGGGCTAGTGTGTCCTGGATCTCTCAGGTACGATCGTCGATGAGCTCGACTCGGTCGGAGATGTAGGACAGCTCCCGACCGTAGTCGAAGCGTGCGGACTGTGAGTATCCGGGGTAGTATGGCTGGGATGCACTGTCGTATCCCCCTCCATACCAACTCCCGGACCACTCAGAGTCTGTATCCTGGCCGTAGTCCCAGCGTATTGAAGTGAAGTAGTTCGGCTCTTGATGCTGCCCGGAGCCTCCTGCTCCGGACGTCCCAGCGCCGGTGTACATGTCGTAGGTGGCCTCAAAAGCGGAAGTGTGTCGGTGCGGCATTTGTGGTACATCTTCCGGCTCCTGTGAGGTGGCGAGCCCAGCATCACGCCTGGCTCATCCCCTCGTGACGGGTCCGTCGCCTGCAACGCTGTGCCGAGCGGGCTCTCTCCAAGGTGGAGAGTCGTCCGACTCGGTCCTCAACTGGAGAGTTAGTTTCGGCGTGGTATACAACCTTAGTGATGCACAAGGCAAAGGCACTTCAGTTGTATATCCACGGTAAATCATTGCCAGCGTTGCGTCAGGCGTCCGCCGTATCATGTGGGCTTGCACGAAGTGCTCGGCATCCACGACGGAACGTGTTGTCTCGATGTACGTGAGCCGGGCACCCTGGAGGACGCCCAGGCGGTTAGCGAGGCGAGTGACTAGAGAAGTCATTGCCATGCTACCTGCACGAGAAATATGAGACAGCGACTGACCAACCATGTCTTTCACAGGTGAATAGGGAATCTGCTTGACCATGGCAAAAAGAACCCGCAACTCGATGGTGTTGACAGGGCGCAAATCTGCCCGGGGGAATACCGTCATAGACACCCAACGATGCATGAAACGCAAAGTGGGATTATGAATGTTGTTCGTGCGTGGCGCATGACAGTTGGTATCCCCCGAAATCTTTTTCAAAAATGCCACCCGGTCAAATCTTTTAAGCGCTTTGTTCGGGTCTAATGAACAATGGCTTGAAAATCCGAGACCCGAACTAAGATCCCTCCAAGAGCAGAAGAACTCTTGGTTGAACAACCGAAAACGAATACCCCCAGATTCAGAAACCAAAGTCGAGAGGAATTCAAGGGTGAGCAGGTACGAACCTTCTTCGTTGATGTGCCAGAAATTCTCCCAGCCAATGGCCTGGAAGATTTCTGTAAACTCTACGTCCATCCCCGTGTCCCTGAGCAAATCTTGCTCAAACATACGGGTATGCTCGAACTCCTTCAGCCGAAGCTCGTTGAAGGTGTTCCTCTCCCTTTCTGTTCTAAGGTTGATATCACTCTCGCTCAGGAGCTGTCTGGCTGGGGGCGTGGCATGGCCCTATCCCGAGCCGGCTGCTCCGTGCTCGTCCGTGTCCATCCGGCTCGAGCCTCGAGACGGAGCTGGGGAACTCCCAGCATCGTCCGATCGTCGGCCTAGCCGGGCAGAACGACGGAGCGAAGTGAAGAACTTCGACATGATTCCTGCAAAAAGTTAGTGCAACAACAACTACCCGAAGGACTGAATATATATATGGTTAGCACAAGAAAATCAAGTCAGTCGTTCGAGATAGTTAGTTGTTCTTGCGGGGATGAAAACCACCACAAAAGGTTAGTCGTTCTTGTGGGTGTCGGTGACCACCACAAAATCATCCAAAATTTCAGCAGAAAGATCACAACAAGAGCAAAATATTTTTGGGATTTTCTCGTGATGCAAGTGAACCAAAACTTGAACAAGATCTTGGGAAGAACATGAGCAAGCACTAGAGCAAAGGACTTGAGAAAGAGAGAGAGCTCCTAGCATAAATTTTCAGAATGGGAGAGTGAGTGAATGGTGCAAGGAGAAGCAAGCAGCAAGGGCAGCATTTATAGGCCGAGGGGAGGGCCTTGGCCAGTTCGCCCGAAGGCTCTGGTTCGCCCGAACCAGTCCTGGTGGCCAAGGCACTCCCATGTGAGTGCAGCACTCACATGCCTTTCTTTCCACTCCAAGTTTGTGTGGCCATCAATTCCCAAGGACATTTTTAGTGGATTTTAGTGATAGGTGAGATGGAAATGTGACATGACCAAAATGGAAATTAGTGGAGTCACCCCCATGCTGCCATGTTTGTGATAATTGGTGAGTGTGCTGCCATTTTTAGTGGGGTAGACATATTTGTTGCTGGTTGGTGGTGATGGTAAATAATTGGAGATGTTCTAGAGGGGATGAAAATGATAAAAGTTACCAATTACACCCTCTCTAATTAAATTTCAGCATGAGTCCAATTATTTCTAACCAAGCTTGCAAAATTTTCTACTCTCTCAAATTAATTACTCAAGTGGTTCATTTATTTTGAAAAAGGGAAACATGCAAATGCAATTGGAAATTTAAAAATTGGAAGGGAAATATGGGATACATACCGGTTTTCCTCGCGGCGAGAGCTCAGCTTTTAAGTCCGCGAGCAGGACTTCTCCTGTCTTCAGTTGCTTTTGTCATCGTCCGGTCCCGGAGTGGATGACTCGGACGATGCAACCTTCTTCCGCCACATTTTCTTGTTCTTCTTCTTCGGTGTCGGTGGCGGTGGGATCGATGTCTCTGGAGAATTCCAGAGGGCTTGTTCTTCCTCGTATTTCTTTACGAGGAAATCCATTTCTTCTGCACCCGTCAGCTTTGTTGGCTCGTTCCACTTGAGCTGCTCACCACCGAGTATTTCCAGCTCTCCATTAATGAGATCCTTAAGAAAACACTCGGTGCTCCTTTGCTCCGGTGTGAGTGGCTCTGCCTTCTTCTCTTCCGGGGTTGAAACTTGAAGTAAGTCAACCTTCCGTCGATACGGAACGAGATTTCTCTCGCCTCCATATCAATCCTAGCCCGGGTGGTGTTCAAGAATGGTCAGCCCAACACAAGGGGAAACGAATGCTCGTTCCCCGTGTCGAGGACAACAAAGTCCACAGGGACATATCGTCCCCAGATCCGGACCGGTACATTCTCGATCACCCCCTCGGGGTAGCGGATGGTTGAGTCCGCAAGCTGTACCTGGGCAGTAGTAGGTGACAAAGTAGGGTAGCGTAATTTCTTAAATAATACCTTAGACATGATGTTGACGCTTGCCCCTAGATCGCAGAGTGCATCATCAATGCGACGATTCCAGATCGTGCACTGAATGATGGGAACTCCGGGATCTTCCTTCCTATCCGGAGAGGTCTTGATGATCGCCCTTTTTGCAGCTCTCGGCAGGTAAGTCCATCTTGGTGTCAGCACTTGGATGCGTGCGACCTTCCCTACGTGGTTAGTTCGGAAGACACTGCGAGGCATCCTACCATGCCTGGTAGTGATGGAATTCACTGTCTCGATGGAAGGTTCGGGTTGCCCCGGAATCTTCCCCGATTCAGTGACAGGAACAGCAGCAGCTAACTGAGCGACTTGAGTTTCTATCATTTTATTAAAGCTCAGTTGACTTTTCATGGCAGAAGAAAATGATTCCATCCTAGAGTCTATGCTTTCCAGTGTTTTATCATTAGCAGCAAGCTTTTTATTGATGTTTTCAGTTATTTTCATCTGGCCAAACACAAGATCTCTAAGAGACGGCTGATTATTGAAATTGCTGGAATTGAAATGATTGTTGGCACTTCTTACGATCCAATATCAGAATTGAGAATCCTGGTACTGGGGTAAGGAGTGTTTCAGTGGTTTTCCTTATGGCTTAGTAAAATATAGAAATATTCTGCAAGCGCACAGAATCACCGCTGTAGCACTTCACCTGGGAGTATCCCGAGGTATCGTAATTTATATTTCCACAGGGAAGCTTTGGCAAGATTACTAGTGAACAGATATTCGAGACTATCAGAGAAGGGTACACGACTAGACAAGACAGGGGATAACGGTATTGGATAGGAGTGGATATACCGGACACACAGCTCAAGGGATACTCAGGTAAGGGAGAGAAGAGATAGATAGCTGGGAGGACAACGAGAAGAGATAGAGGACTCCTGGATACTTTATCTACCTATGTCACTCTAGCTTAGAGATACAGTGGCTACAGAGCCAGCACTAGGAGATCTGGGACAATTCACCTCCAGTATCAAGCAAGATCGAAGAACCAGCCAAGACAAAGAATTAAACAAGACTGCAAGCACTAGAACTATAACTGACTACAGTCTGAACAAGATATATTTGCAACTAGGATAAAGTAGAAGCAAGATATAAATAACAAAGGCAAAGTGATAAAGATAACTATATTGATACTCAATGTCTTGCAAAAGGAAAAGTAAAAGATACAAGAGCTTATACCAGAGCTTCTGAAGACGACTCCGGAACCTCCGAGGCAAAGCTCGACTCAACTCTAACTCCCAACTAAACTATCCTAACTCTACTAGAATGAAAGTGGAAATGAGCTCCTTGGCTTGGTGTGTGTTTACAAGTGAAAGTGACCCTCTATTTATAGCTCCAAAGGTCGGTTGAGGCAGGGTAGCGGCCAAGGCAACCAAAGGCGGCAGAGAGGCGGTTCGGCCAAATTCCTCGGTTCGGCCGAATTGCCCATTTCGCCCGAACCGAGGGATGCACCGCCTCGGCCACCAAGGGCCAGGATGCAGCCCCTGGGTCAGTTTGGCAGCTGGGGGCGGTTCGGCCGAACCCCCCAGTTCGCCTGAACTGGGCCGGAGGCCCAGGCCCGCCCCCTGCACCGCCTCTGCTCTGTGGACTCCCTGGGCTGGCCTCTGGTGGTGTACTTCGTGCTGTGTGGGCCCAGGTTGATGTGGCGGTGCTCCGGGATGAGTTGGTGTCGTCCATGTATCGTTTGTCGTGTTCATTTGGTGCTCGTTGATGTGGACGACTCCCGGTGGCATGCACGGCTAAGGGGGATAACCGGCCGAACGGAGTCGTTCGGCCGATTCGGTCATTATCGGCCCCAATAGCGCGTATTTGTCGTAGTTGTACCTGCACAAGTGACACTCACCAAAACTCATGGAACTTTATTAGAAATAAAACCTAAGTACATGGAATGTTGCATAAAACCTCATTTATTCCCGAGTATTGGTGGTCAGATTTGGGCTGTAACGACCGCCAACACAGGTGCAGCCAGTTCAGCGCCCCAACCCAGCCGGCAATGCACTAGGGGGACAGAAGTGCTTCCATTGTGGTGAGCCAGGGCACTATGCCAACGCCTGTCCCCATAGAGCCAAGAATGCCGCTAGCCAGAACAACAATCAGAGGGCTGGGCAACCGCAGAATCAGCAACAGGGCCAGGCAAGCCGTGCTCCACAGAACCCCGCTGCTGACGTGGTCGTGGGTACATTCCCTGTCAACTCAACTCCTGCAACTGTTTTATTCGATTCTGGAGCTTCGCATGCTTTCATATCTGCTACTTTTGTGAAAAAGAACTTAGTGGCGTTACTGCCCATGAAGAGTACTATGCTAGTGAGCTCACCAGGGGGGAACAGCGAGCCACTTTACGCTGCCCCCGTATTACCATCACCATAAGGGGGGTTGACTTCAAGGCACGCACGATAGTCCTGGAGTCTATTGGTTTCGACTTGATTCTGGGTATGAGCTGGCTAGCCAGATATGATGCAGTGATCCAGTGCACCAAGAGGACCGTACAACTGATGGCAGAGTCCGGAGATAAGGTGGAGTACCAGGCAGCCAGTGCCTTGGAGCATAATCAAGTCAATCTATCTAATGGTGCAGCTCGTGAAGACATCAGAGTGGTGAGCGAATTCTCGGATGAATTTCTAGGTATGCCCCCAGAACGTGAAGTTGAATTCGTTATTGAACTCAAACCTGGCACTGCACCTATAGCTAAAAGGCCATATAGAATAGGAGTAAAGGAACTGGAAAAACCTAAGGAGGAATTAAGCTCATTTCTAGCCAAGGGGTATATTCATCCTAGTGTTTCACCATGGGGAGCACCGGTGTTGTTCGTGGACAAGAAAGATGGGACCTAGAGGTTGTGTGTGGACTATCGAGCCCTCAACGAAGTGACCATTAAGAACAAGTACCCGTTGCCGAGGATTGATGATCTGTTTGACCAGCTGAAGGGGAGCTCGTGTGTTCTCCAAGATAGATCTTCGATCGGGTTATCATCAGATGAGGATCCGGTTGTCAGACATACCCAAGACGTCTTTCACCACTCGGTACGGATTGTATCAGTTCACAGTCATGTCCTTTGGACTGACCAATGCTCTTGCAAACTTCATGTACCTGATGAATAGCATGTTCATGGATTACCTCGACAAGTTCGTGGTGGTGTTCATTGATGACATTATGGTATTCTCCAAGAATGAGGAGGAACACGAGGAACATTTGAGATTGGTGGTACAGAGGCTCCGAGAACATCAACTATATGCCAAGTTGAGCAAGTGCGAGTTCTGGTTGAAGGAACTGGCATTCTTGGTTCATGTGTTGTCCAATGGAGGAGTGGCAGTCGATCCGAAGAAGGTCAGTGATGTGCTAAGCTGGAATTCGCCTCGGGATGTTAGCGAAATCAGGAGTTTCCTTGGGATGGTCGGATATTATCGAAGGATTCTCCAGGATTGCTAAGCCCCTGACAGCGTTATTACAGAAGAATGCTAAGTTCGTCTGGATAGAGGAGTGTCAGACCAGCTTCGAGGAGTTGAAGAAGAGGCTAACAACAACACCTGTGCTAGTGCTGCCTGACATAGCCAAGAGCTTCTCTATCTACTGCGATGCATCTCATCTAGGATCGGGATGTGTGCTTATGCAGGAGGGAAGAGTTGTAGCTTATGCATCAAGGCAGCTGAGGAAACATGAGCAGAACTACCCGACACATGACCTGGAGTTGCCAGTTGTGGTGCATGCTCTGAAGATTTGGAGGCACTACTTGGTCGGGCACAAGTGTGACATCTACAACGATCATAAGAGCTTCAAGTACGTCTTCACTCAGTCGGATCTGAATATGAGGCAACGCCGATGGTTCGAGTTGATCAAGGACTATGATCTGGAGATTCACTACCACCCAGGGCAGGCTAACCTGGTGGCAGATGCTCTGAGTAGAAGGAGCTATGTGAACAAGGTCACCGGATATTGTCTGCCGGAAGAGCTCTGTCTGAAGTTTGAGAGGATGAGTCTGGGATTCGTGGCTAGCATCACAGAGATGGTAGTGGAACCGACTCTGGAACAGGAAATCCAGAAGGGTCAGCTTGAGGATGAAAAGATCAAGGAGATTGTGAAGCATGTTGCCCTAGGAAAGGCCCCTGGTTTCCGAGTGGATGAATAGGGAACATTGTGGCACGAGAAGAGGATATGTGTACCCAACATGACGCATATCAAAGATATGATCCTAAGAGAAGCGCATGACTCGGCATACTCGATCCACCCGGGAAGTACGAAGATGTGCCAAGACATCAAGGAGAGATTCTGGTGGTCCGGGTTGAAGTGTGATGTGGAAACATATGTGGCTCTATGTGACACATGTCAACGAGTCAAGGCTAAACATCAGAAGCCAGCTGGATTACTCCAGCCCTTGAAGATACATGAATGGAAGTGGGAGGAAGTCGGAATGGACTTTATCACTGGTCTACCTCGCACTGAGAGAGGATTTTACTCCATATGGGTAATCGTGGACCGCTTGACCAAAGTGGCACACTTTCTTCCAGTAAAGACCACTTACACCGGGGCTAGACTGGCAGAGCTATACATGGAAAGGATTGTGTGTTTGCATGGAGTGCCCAAGCGGATAGTGTCTGATCGTGATACTCAGTTCACATCACACTTCTGGCAGAAGCTGCATGAGTCTATGGACACTAAATTGCAGTTTAGTTTAGCTTACCACCCCAGATAGATGGACAGATAGAGCGGACTAATGAGATTTTGGAGGACATGTTGAGGGCATGTGCTCTGCGGTATGGTGTTAGCTGGGACAAGAGTTTACCCTATGCGGAATTCTCGTACAACAACAGCTACCAGAAGAGTCTACAGATGGCACCATTCGAGGCTTTGTATGGCAGAAAGTGCAGGACGCCACTGTTCTGGAATCAAATTGGAGAAAGCCAAGTTTTTGGGCTAGAGATACTAAGAGAGACAGAGCGTCAAGTGCAAGTAGTTAGGCAGAATTTTAAGGTGGCACAGTCCCGATAGAAGAGTTATGCTAATGTCAGATGGAGGGATCTCAGCTTTGAAGTTGGAGACTTTGTGTACCTCAAGGTGTCACCAATGAGAGGCGTGAAGAGGTTTAATGTCAAGGGCAAGTTAGCACCTCGGTACATCGGACCCTTCAAAGTATTGGAACAGATGGGCGAAGTGGCTTATCAGCTAGAACTACCTGAGAAACTGGCCGGAGTGCACGATGTGTTCCACGTGTCACAACTGAAGAAATGCTTGTGTGTACCTGAGGAGCAGATCTTGATAGATGAGCTGAATGTGTAGGAAGATCTCACCTATGATGAGTATCCAGTCAAGATTTTGGAGGAGTCGGAAAGGGTGACAAGAAACAAGGTTATCCAGATGTGCAAGGTACAGTGGAACCGACACTCAGAAGATGAGGCGACGTGGGAAACAGAAGAAGACCTCAAGGCCGAGTACCCACAGCTCTTCGCATCTACGTCCGAATCTCGAGGACGAGATTCATCTCAAGGGGGTTGGTTTGTAACACCCAAAAAATAGACCATTTAAAATTTTTAGTAATTGAATTTGCTTTTATTAAAGTGTTCATAATAATTATAGGGTAAATAAATAATTTCTAGGAAACTAAAATCATATATAAGGCCTAGAAACATTTTTGTTGCATTCATGCTGCTGAATTGAGGTTTGGTTGTTAGTGGTTCAAATAAGAATTTAAATCTAGTTTAAATTCGAGTTTGAATCGCTTTGTTTTGAGCTCTAGAAAAGTTGTTTGGCCCTTAGTCCACTTTCGCTCCTTGTACTTTTTCCCGGCTCATTTTCGCTCCCTCCTCTCTTTTCCAAACGCGCGGCCCAGCTCTGCCCCTTGCAGGCCCAGCGCCTCGGCTCCATTCGGCCTAGAATCACAGCCCAACCCCGCGGCCCAGCTCGCCAGTGCCTCTCCCCCCGCTCCACTTGGGCCGTCAACGGCCAGCCCATCACAACAGTGCAACTCACCTCCGCTCAGCCCGGCCAACTGATTCGGCCCAGATGCGTGCCCCACCGACGCTCCGGCCCAGCCTCGCCCATGCGCGCAGATCGGCCCAACTTCAACCGTGCCCCGCTCCGGCCACGCCTCGCCCTCCCTACAGCCGCTGACAAGCGGGCCCCACTCGTCATCTCCTACCTGCGACCAAATCGAGTCGAGCTCGGTGCTGCGCCGCTCGCGCCTAGCTCCTTTAGCCCGGCTCCTGAGCGGCTCGACGCGAGCCCGTGGACCCCTCGGGGACCTTCCCCGAAGCTTCACGCCGTCTCTTTCCATTTTTCCGTCGTGCCTCCATAAGGAAAGAAGCCCCGCCGCCGCCGCCAAGCCATGGCCCCGGGTTTTGTGCCGCATCGGCGTCCGAGCCCCTCCCACACCCCATGGCTGCTATATAAACCGAGCCCCGCATCGCCAAGCCCCATCCAATTCTTGAGCCCAAGCTCCCCCTCTGCAACACCCCTCCCACCTAGCGCCGCCGTCCGAGCAACGCGCCGCCCCCGGTGTTTTCCCTCGCCGACACCTCCAGCCCATCGTTCTTCGTCGCCGCAGCTTCGTGCCAAGGTAACTAAGCTCCCGCGCCTCTTCCTGTTCGCCCTCACGCTTCGTAGCTCACTCATCCACTTCACCGGAGCTCCATCGCCACCGCTCGCCATCGATTAGCCGCCATTGTCGTTTTTCTGTCGACTTGAGCCCTGTGGCCATATTAGTTGCGACGCCCCACACCTGTAGCACTAGACCCCACCCCAAACCGAGCATCCTAACCCGCTCGCTGCCTCGCCGATGCTCGCGTTCCGCCGCTCTCCGTCATGTGCCGCCGCCACCTCGTCGCCGTCGTCAAGGACCAGCCCGTTGAACTCGCCGTGCTCCCAGCTCCCTCCTGTACTAAACCGCGTCTCAAACTAAGCCTCCTAGCTCGATCTCAAGCTTACTCCAGCGAAGCGCCGCCGCATCCCCTTCGCCGCCGACCGGCGATCCCGCGTGATCCGATCTGGGCCATCGGATCCCAATCCAACGGCCACGACAGCCCCCGCCCCTAAGTCAACCATATCAGCACCGGTCAGCGTGGGATCTTTTGCTAAATAGCCCCTGCGCTATTTAGTATTCAACCCGTCGTCCTATTTAGTTTAAAACTAATTGTGAATAGGTCCTTGTTTTTATTAAAAATCCCCTGAGTTTTTAAATATTAGTACCCGCCATCCTGTTTAGTCTTTTTCACGAGTAAGCCCCTACAGTTTTATATGAAATTATGTTTTAGCCCTTGTTTCTTCAAATAAGCCCCTAGAAACTTTTAAAACTTGCCAACATGTCCCTAGAACTTAGAAAACCCGTATCTTTTCCATTCGAGCTCTGATTTAAGTGATTTTCGCGCTCATGTGTTCATAGTGAAGCGTAGATTAGTTTTAAAATCATCTTTTGTACTGTTTCTACTATTTGGTGTACTGTTCTAATAGAATATTATTTGTTTGCATGTATTTGCTTGCGTGGATGCTTGTGTGGTGATTCGTGTCCAATCGGTGAGCCGTTTGCTTTGGAGTTTGAGTAGGAGGAGGACTTTTAGGAACAAGACTCACAGCAGCAACAGCAACATCCACCTTTTGAGGAAGAGAAGTTATAGCACGGACAATCCTTGCTACCTACCCACTTTGTATTAAATTATTTCATACATGCATGTGTCTAAATTGATGTACCATTAAGGTTGTACCTAGTCTTGATTATCCTATCCTTGTTTACCTTAGGTTTATGCATATGGGTAGATCTTTGCTATGTGCGGCTACTATCACCATTATTTAACTATTAACTTTGACTTAATGGTTCACTTCAACATTAATGATAAAATTTGCTTTTTAGCAACTTGGTTTAGGGAGCTAGAGCATGTGCTTCGTGCTTTGCTGTAGTGTCTCTCCATAAGGTTCGGTTCTTAAAGCGGCAACCCAGGAGCCTGTCACCACCGCTAGAACTATTATGGCTCTGGTCTTGGTTAAGAAGCTTGTACTTCTCTAGCTTGCCAGTGGTTACCGATGGGGCCGACGACGTTATGGGAATCAAGGCACGGGGTGTTACTTGATTCCACCGAGGACGGTAGCCCTGTTGGCTATGTCTCATTAGGCACAGTCCCGTGTTGGGAGTCCCTGTGGTACCGGAACTGCACACGTTGCGCTCTTTCTTTTTGTTATTGCATGTGTTGCCCGTGCTTCGGACGCCATTGACCCCCTCACGTTGTGCCCTAAGGGTCAGTCAATCTCGGTGCCTAGAGTCTCACCACCTTGTTGTACCTTAGCGGCTACTGACTTGTTAGGGTGTCTTGTGAAAAGCTTCGTAGCGTCCCTATGCAGTCACACCTCAGAAGTGTTGATGTGCGTGGTTGGGTGCAAAGTTCTTATGGCGACTAGTGGGTAAAGGGCGAAACCTCTACAGAGTGTAAATCTATCATGCTAGCCTTGCTCAGGGTCACGAGCGGCCTGGATCATTTTTGATTAGAAGATGATGGTTATTTATGTTTAATGTCACTTATATTTTATTAATTAGGTTGCAACTGGGTTTCATTCACTTGTAGTAACTTGGATAATGTTAAAATAAATCAACTAAAAGTGCTAATGTAGTTAAGCCGTGTCTAGCCTTACTTTTGAGCCTTCATACACTCGTGCTATACTTGTTAAGTAAATGTTTACTTACACTTGTCATTTATTCAACAAAATCCCGGATGGGTAAACAGATTGGGCTGTGCATGAGTCTGCTGCTGAGTTTCCAAAAGATCTGGCGTACTACTGAGTTACGTTCTCCCAGTCAGAGTCCCTGTGGATTGCGGCTACACTTAGTTGAGAGTTATTAGTCTTCCGTTGTATTGGTAAGTTTATTTATGATGCACTCTGATGTAAAACTTTATTTAATGAAATACTTATTCAGCATATGTTCTCTATTTATCATATTTGTTTGCTATATGTGTACTATAACTTTCTGGGCACACATATGGCCGCATTCGGGTTTCTGTGTAAATCCGGGTGTGACATCGTTCACTGCATGAAAATCGATACCTTATAATACTCCCGGGTGAAGGCTACATCGGTATCCGTTCGTTTGCAGATTTATCTGTAGGCCGTAAGGAGTGCTAACACATATCATAAGATATCTTCTCCCCTGTTAGGTTTCGAGAGGATATCAAAGACGTGCATTGCACTCTAAAACTATTATGAGTTTGAGATCGAGCAAGATACAAGATCATGTCTTATCATCTATTTTTCCCCACAGAGATTTCTAGGGATGATAACTATAGACATGCTGCATATGGTCTGATACACTTACTTCTTTGAAAAGAGGAAGATAAGTTATGTAGGCAGGTGCTGTTCCAGAAATATTTTATCACTGAGATAAACTATTGTGCAAGTAATTGGAATGTCACCCTTTAAAACTCAGTTGCAGTAGAGACCTTCTGACGGGCGAGAGGTGCGGTTTTGAGTCTTCGTTTGGTTCTTTCTTTTTTTCCTATTCTTCCAGATCATTCTTTTCCAATCATTCTCAGATGCCCCGAGAGGCATCTTTCCTTATGATCTGGTGGTTTAGCCCGTTGTTTTTTAAATTGGACTATGAATTTATCTCACAGAAGTTCAATTGGAACGACAATATATCATAGTTTTCTCTTTATTTTTCCTATAGAGAGTTTTGAGGAGTTTTACTGGTATATATATATATATATATTTCATCGTATTTTTTCCACAGTTTTAGAAGAAATTGATTAATACATTGATCTCAATAATAAAGTTGATCAAGAAGTGTTGAGAACCATTTTGGTGGTCAACACAGGCAACTGCCCATTGGCAGTTACTCACCGAAATGTCCTCATGTCCTTGTACCATGACCCCATCTTATATATATATATATATATATAAACAGATTAATAAAATTATAAAGATTTCACTCTTTACACCTGTATATCTCATGCTCCCTCTAAAAAAAGACACTCTAGAATACAAAATTTATCTAAAAAAACAAGTCATTCTATTATATTTAGTAGGTGTATGTGCATACAACAACTAATTAGTGTCAAATATGACTAATAATTAAAGGTAATTAAGATCATTTTACTTTCTCATTAATATGTCCTAAAATTTTTATAATGATTTTTTTTAGAAAGGGAGTACATTTGAGTACCGCCCTCTACTCTGACACATGCCTCGTCCAAATCCTCCAAGGCCGTGCGTCACGCATCACGCACCGAACGCAGCCGCCGCGCCGCGCGTGTCGCGCGCTCAGGGGCGCCAGTTTGCGCGAGCGCCCGGGACCACGCGCCCCCAGCACCTCCCGGGCCACGTGTCGCGGCGTCTCCACGTCGCGCCACCTGGGTCCCGCCTCCTGCTCTTCCGTCCACGCGACCGGCCGCACCTCGCCCACGCCAACCAACCAACAGGAATAAGACTCGCGGCGAACACCCGAGCTCGCCTTCTTCCTCTTGCTCTCCTCATCGATCTCATCTCTTCCTACTATGCATCCGGCGATCCCCTGCTCCACCTCGCTTCCTTTGCCCTAGCGCAGCAGCTAGATAGCTTCATACTCGATGGACTCATCGCCTGCTTATCTGCTCCGGGAATCTTCCTTCGCGTGACCGGAGAGCGCGGAAGTGATGGTGATGGCTAGCGCCGGCGTCAACATGCCCGGCGGCGACGGGAACCCATCGGCAGCCGCGCCCTTCTCCTCCACCTCAGAATGGCGGCGGATACGCATGCGGCGCCGCCTCGCGCCCCGGACCATGGCCGCGGCCTCGGCCTCGGGATCCGACACCGCCGGCGGCGGCACCAGCCGGGAGAAGCGCGTCCGGCCGGCCTCCCCGTCGTCTTCGCCGTCGCCACCGCAGTCAGATGGCAGCGACTGTGATGAGCCAGGGGATGAAGAAGCAGGAGTACTAGACGCCGAGGAGGAGGAAGAGCAGCCGCTCCCGCCGGCGGGACTGCCGCAGATTCTGGCGGCGGAGGCACCGACCCCGGCCACGGCGCAGGCGTGGCCGGTGACGTTCGGGTTCCTTTCGGTGGCGGGGCGGTCGCGGGACATGCAGGACACCGTGTCGCTCCGGCCGGCCTTCCACACCTGGGTCGACGGCTCGCCCATGCACTTCTTCGGCGTCTTCGACGGCCACGGCGGATCCCATGTACGTCTCGTGCAGTTCGAATCAGTTCATCCGATGATTATTTCATGCTCTTGGTCGATTGATTTACCTGCTAAATCAGGATGATCGATCGATCTTATGCTATCGGCGTTTTTACTGCAAGTTTATCCCTTGTCCTTCTCTACTTCTGTACTTGATCCGATCCG
This sequence comes from Echinochloa phyllopogon, assembly GCA_033239725.1. Taxonomy (NCBI): domain Eukaryota; kingdom Viridiplantae; phylum Streptophyta; class Magnoliopsida; order Poales; family Poaceae; genus Echinochloa; species Echinochloa phyllopogon. The sequence continues at coordinate 4,448,933 of BTCW01000016.1, read as the reverse complement.
TTTGCAATCAGATCAGATTAAGTTTGATTGGTTTTTACTGGAAGAAATAAAAAAGACGGAAGAAAGAAGATGCCATCTAATGCTTGCCAAAAGAAAAGCAGCAGCAGCTAGCTGGGTGGCCACATTTCAGTAGCAGTCAATTTTCACTGCTGCTGCGGCTGTAAGTACCAAGTGTCCAGCTGGCCTAATTCTAGCACATTCCAAATTCGACATGGATCCACGTTTCCCTCGTTTATTTGCCTTTTCCTAATTCCACCGCTAATCTAATCTGTTGTAAACATATACACGCGTTAAGTACTTAAGTCGATGGATGGTACTTACTCCGTACGTATTTTGATGACCTGCGCCTGTATACGATCAAGTTGCTGATGCAAGTGCTGGAATTAATGCATGCATATGCAGGTGTCAGAGCTGTGCCGGGACCGGATGCACGAGTTCCTTGCCGAGGAGCTCACCGCGGAGGCGGCTGACTTCGCGCAGCGCCTACAACGCCGGGAGCAGCAGGCCGCGGCGGGGGAAGGAACGAGCGCCAGCGCCGGCGGCGGCGTCACCGCGTGGTCAGAGGAGGAGGAGAAGCGCGCATGGCGAGCGGCGCTGGAGCGGGCGTTCCGCCGCGTGGACGCCATGGCGTCGCTGGCGTGCGCGTGCGGCCGCATCGTGCGGCCGCCGTGCCGGTGCCCGCTGTCGGGGAACTCCGGCATCGTGGGCTCCACTGCCGTGGTCGCCGTGCTCGTCCGCGGGCGCGTCGTCGTGGCCAACTGCGGCGACTCCCGCGCCGTGCTCTGCCGCGGGCCCGACGGCGCCCCGCCCGTCCCGCTCTCCGACGACCACAAGGTATATGGTCGTAGCAGTCTACGTGTCGTGCCGTCTTTTGACTCGCATCGCATTCGCACCCCGGGCCGGCCGGTTCCTTTCCTTCCTCCCTCGCAGTCTTTTAATTTTCTCGCGACGTTGACCGTTGACCCGTGCGTGGATGGGAATGGGCTGAGGTGTCACCCCGCCCGGAAGCTTCGCAGCTAGCTCTCGCGTCGTGGTTGGCCGGCGGCATGGGTTACTGCGGCTCGCCGCCGACGTGTACTTTGGCGATCTGATCCGAGTGGCTTTGCCTGCGTGAGGTCCCGGCCATGGAGGAGGAGGGAGGCAGCCAAGGCAAGGGGGGCAGCATGCACGGATATCAAAGCTGGGGGCCATGCAGTGGCAGGGCTGTGGATTCCCGGGAACTTTTGGGGCGGTCGTGATGGCCCCGCCGTCGCTGTCGCGGGAGGACACGTGGCGGCAATGGCGGGAGATTCCGAGGCGTGACGGTGGGTCGGGGGGCACGTGTCGGTCGCCGTCGGGGCACGTGGGGCGTCCGGAGTGGACGCTGGGTGGTGGGCCTGACAGCTCAAAGGCGCGGCGCTAGCGGTCGCCTGTTCGGACGGAGATGGGGTGGTGGGCGGAGGCGCCACCTGCCCCCTCGCTCCCTGCCGGCAGGAGAGAGAGTGGATGAGATCGACGCTGTAGATAGACAAAATTGGCCCTTATAGATCTCAAATTCTATCTCAAAGTTTACTACGTAGAAAGAATATTTCTATCACATCAAAGTGTCATAGCATGCATGGAGTATTAAATATAGATGAAATTAAAAACTAATTACACAGTTTTGTTGTACTCTGGAAGACGAATATTTTGAGCCTAATTAATCAATTTTTGGATAATTTTTCACACGTACAAATGAAATGCTACAGTGACATGAAATACTACAGTGACGCACGTAACCCAAAAGACCAAAGTCTGGCTCCGAAATTTGGAAATTGAATTGATGCGGAGGAGTGAGCGAGATATATAGAGAGAGAGGTGGGGTCCATCAGTGCTGCTCGCTTTTCTCCGTCCTGCCTTTTCCTCTGAGATGGGCGATGGCTGGGTGGGTGGTCAGCAGAGCAGGTCTTTACTGGCTGCCCGGGGAGGAAATAAGAGCAAAAGGTGTGGGTGCAGCTGGTGCGCCAACATTCGTGCTGAGATGGATTACGACGCCATGCGTAATTAGGGTTCCGTTAATCGCTATATGGTTCCTTCTAACACGATCGCAGTATTAATTACATCAGCTGTGCACGCTAATCGTCTGTCAGTGTGTGTTCTGTAGCTGCTAGACTACTGATGTGTACGTACGTGTACGTGCAGCCAAACAGGGCGGACGAGCTAGCAAGGATCGAGGCCGTGGGCGGACGGGTGGTGTACATCAACGGCCACCGCGTGCGTGGGATCCTCGCCATGTCGCGTGCACTAGGTACGTACGCCTCTACATACGTCTCTCTTCACCTAGCATTACCTGTCTCATCCATGTTTGGATTGGAAATTGTTGTGTCTGCACTCGATCTGTTTATTGATCGGAAACTAGTAGCTACTATATATATGACCTCCTCCTTTGGACCATCGGTGGCAAGTACTACAAATGCTGTCAATGCATACGTGCTTATTACTACTCTCCATATATATATAGGAGCATTTTGTGTGGGTTGCGCTGTCGTCTGAAACTGCCGAGCCGGTGTTCTCCATCATTTAAACAGGAAAATGACACCGCTGCGCGCGCACGTGTTTGGCTTCTCGCACTTGGATTTGATTTGAGATCGATGGCACTTTGGATGAGCCGCCTCTGCCTTTATTTATTATTATTCATGGAGTCATCGATGTTTTCGCATGCATTTGGGGGGGTTTCTAGGGGCTTGTTTATATCTCAAATTTGCATCCGAAATTCACTATGAAAAAGAAGATTTCCATCACATCAAAATGTCATAACATGCATGAAGTACTAAATGTAGATGAAATTAAAAAGTAATTGTACAGTTTTGTTGTACTTTGCGAGACGAACATTTTGAGCCTAATTAATCAATGTTTGGACAATTTTTCACAAATACAAACGAAATGCTACAGTAACGCAATGATTATAAAGTGACACTGTACCCCAAATTGGATCTAAACAAGGCCTAGGAAATGGAGGTTCCAGAAATTTTCCTTTTACATGATACACGTGTCACTTGACTTTTCTGGTGTTCCGGTCAAAATTGGTGTATTAAGTTCCCATTTTGACCACATGTTTTCGGCTTCTGGCTTGGCTAGAGCTTTGTGTTTGGCTGTCATTTTAGTACAAGTTTGTGTTCAGATAATATATTTTCTCTGCCATAATATAACCTAAGTAACCTGAGGGTGGTGTTTGATGCTATATATGATGACACATGTTTAGCTAGCTTTGCATATAGTATGTGTTTAATTATTTGCTTTGCCGTTATTTGCCTTTTCGATTTTTCGCTCATGGACTAAATAAAACTCCCTTGAATATTCGCCGTAAGACTTATGATGTGTCCCCCTATTCATAAACTACAGTTTTGTTCTCAACAATGTTGGGCGAATGCAACTATAGTAGTAGATTAAGGTTTGAAGGAAATATACTATATCTGATTGGGAGATTTCGTTCGTCGCTTTGCATCTTTTAAGAGAAGTAATAATGGGCTTATAGCCAAACCAGTTAGCACTTTTGATGATGTGGAGGAAAGAAATGAGGAGAGAGAAGAGAGCTTGGCTCTCACACAAGCAACAAGGCTGGGCACAAGCTGCTATGTAGAGGTGGGACCAAATGAGAGGAGATGTGAGAGTGAATAGGAAATAGAAGCTAATAAATAACAAAAAAGTAGCAATGTATAGACAAATAATAGACTACTATTGTATAACTTGGCTCTTATATCTTGTCTAATAGACAAGCACTTATCTCTATTATTAACCTTGCTCTAAGAGACGTAATCGAAAGAGATGAAGTTGTTCCTTTACATCTTTACTATCACTCTGCCAATTAAGAGCTGCCATGTGTTGGGGAATCGAACTCTAAGGATAGGTGTACCAAAGCTGTTCCTTTTTCTTAAGGCCTATGGTGGAGGGGGGGGGGGGGGGGTATGGTTGTTTGTAAGTTTCGTATTAGCGAGGTAAGAGTAGTATGGAAAGCCACAACTTTTGTTCTAGGAATTTAGGTCTTTTTTAATTTGCTCTTTTATAACAAGGTAGGGTACACCACACTTTTTTAGATACTGGAAAATTTTTGACTTCACCCATTCAAGGAAAGGTATCAGTCTATAATTATTATAAATATACTCAAGTTTGAACCACACTATATTTAACATTGTTGACAGATATGCAAAATGAAAAAACATCCATTAGACGGAAATAACTACATAGATCTAGAGCTAGCATGCCTAGCCGCTCCCTTTGTGTGTCAATACGGTGCAATAGAGTCCAGAACTAAGGCCAATGTGTCGTACTGAAAAGCACCTAAAAAATATTTTTGATCTGCAATTGTTAAACACAATATTGTTCCTTGTAAGATAATTTTTTTTCAGATTAGGGAAACTATCCAGCCTTGAACACTCCTAAGTGAATGTCATAGCCTAACAAATGGCCATAGCTCCTGTCAATAGCAATAAATTGGGCTTCTGGCTCCCCTTTTTAGACCAGTTACTAAATAGATGTTCTGTATTCACTAGTGGAGATACACGCCTAACTCAATTTGAATTGCACACCAGAAAAATTATACGTAATGACACTCGAAAAACAAGTGGTGGATGGTTTTCAGATTAATACAAAAACAGCAAGCTTTACTCCCATTCCAATTCCTGCTTCTTGGACCATCAGTGTTGGCCCGTACTAGAGTACTCAATGCTATCGAAGCATGCTATAGTATGACCATTTGTTTGGGTTGTGCTGTCTGAATCTTCATAGCATAGTGTTCTCCATCATTAAAATAGACAATGACAACTGCGCGCATGTGTTTGGCTTCTCATCACACTTCGATTTGATTTGAGGTTGATGGCATTTTGGATGAGCCTGCCTGATCTTTTAACTTAATTTCTTTATATTATATTATCATGGAATAGTGATGTTTCTGCATGCATTCGGAGGAAATTTCCTGTGATATGAAGGTTCCAGAAATTTTATTGTGCATCATGCATGTGTTGCCTGACTTTTGGGCGTCCAGGTCCAATATGGTGAACCATGTTCCCATTTTGAGCACATGTTTTCTCTGTGAGCTTTGTTAGTCTGTCACTTTAATTAGTACAAGTTTGTGTTCAGATGATTTTCTCTGTTTGAGCTTGACTCAAATGGTGGTAGGAAGCTATGACACTTGTTTAGCTTTGCACATGGTATACATTTAGTTTGCTTTGCCGTTTGCCTTTTCGATCTCGCTGATGGATGGGACTAAATAAAGCTCCTTTTTCAATGACTCACTGTAAGACGTGTCCTCTGTTCATAAACTAGCGTTTTGTTCCCAGCAATGTTGGGTGAATACAACTATAGTAGTAAACTAATGTTTGAATGGGAAATACTATATCTGAAAAAAGGGCGACTTCCTTCGTTGCTTTGTATCTTTCAAGAGAACGAAAGAGAAACTATTCCTATGCATCTTTGCCATCACTCCGCCGATTCAGAACTGCCGGGTGTTGGGGAATCGAACCTTTAAGCATAGGTGTACTAAAGCTGTTACTTTTCTCAAGATTTTTTTTTGAGACAAACTTTTTTCAATATCTATATGATGCAAAAAAGGAAAAAATGGGTATGGCTTGTAAGTTTCGTGTTAGCGAGCTAAGTAAGACTAGTATGACAAGCCACACCTTTTGTTCTAGGAAACTAAGGTTTCTTAATTTGTTATTTTAGAAAAGGGAATATTATAGTAATATTTCAACAGCTGTATCGATACATATAGCTGTTCATTATTACAAACCATAAGATTAAGAGCCAAATTCGCTCCCTCATGCAAAATTTAAAAATAGGGAAGTCTATTGCTAAAACACCAGCCATTTGAAGCAAAAATTTCCATTAGCACAAATTCAAGGACACGACAACCCGACTTTATAAGTGGTCTTTCATGTTCTTTTTGTAGAAGCGCCTAGAATCTGATCCAATGCGTTCCTCGAAAGAGCACCTGCAATGAAGATTGAACTTGTATCTTGTTAAAAATCACATCATTTCTGCTTAACCAAATCAGGCACCCATCCAAGCTTGATACAATTTTTTCTTTTCTATCCCATATAGCCACCCACTAAACATGTGTGGTACATTTAAAGGGTGAGGAATATTAAAGAAAATTTGTACAACTCTCCATACACTAGTGGAAAAACGCCATTAGTCCCGGTTGGGAGGGACCTTTAGTCCCGGTTTCCCAACCGGGTCAGCGGCCCCGGGACTAAAGGGGTCATCCCTTTAGTACCCACCCCTTTAGTCCTGGGCACGACCGGGACTAAAAGGCGCTTTAGTCCCGTTGGAAGGTCCCAAAAAAATATAAAAAACCTGTTGAACCCGGGGGAATTTTCACGCGGAAACACGCGGATGCGGTTTGTTGGATTCGAACCCGGGACCTCTTGCCTGGTGCATAGCCTCCCTTGTCATCTCACCTACAGAGCACATGTGATACATCTCTGAGTGCTTTCCTTTTAAATTATCCCTTGGAGGATCTTTAGTCCCGAGTGGGAACACCAACCGGGTCTCGAGACCTTTAGTCCAATTTGGAAACACCAACGGGGAGTAAAGGGCACTTTTAGTCCCGGTTGGTGTTCCATTTGTCTCGGGCCAAATGCAAACAGGACAAATGTAGGGGATGAAAGGTCGATTCTCTAGTAGTGAGATAAGTTTGGCACTGGGCAATCAAAGAAAAGGTGTTGTATCCTTCCACTCGAATTGCAAAAACAACATTTTCTACTTCCTTTCCATCACCGTTTTGCCAAATTGTCTTTAGTCAGGGTCACAACTTGATCATATACCACGTAAAAATCTTTACTTTAAAAGGCAATTTAAGTTTCCAAATAACATGTGTTTGAGGTATGACATTTGCAACCGCCAAAGCTCTATACATAGAGCGCACTGTGAACCTCCCATGTTGATTCAAAGACCACCTAAAAAATCACTAGTATCAGACAATTCTGTATTAGCTACTCTAGCAACCAGAAGGTGCCAGGTTTCTTAATTTGTTGTTTTTGTAACATAGACTGTGTTTAGATCTGTGAAAAGGGGTCAGAAGGGTCACATCGGACACTGTAGCGTACTGTAGCACTTTTCGTTTGTTTGTGGTAATTGTTGTCCTACTATAACCTAACTAGGCTCAAAAGATTCGTCTCGTCATGTACATCAAAATTATGTAATTAATTTTTTTATTTACGTACATTTAATGCTCCATGCATACGTCATTTGCTATATTTAATGTTTCAATGGGATGTCGATGTGATGGAAAGTTTGGAAAGTTGGGAGAAACTAAACACAACCATAGTAGGGTGCTTTGCATGTCCACCACACTATTCTGATGTATTGGCTATCATATCATTCAGTGTTAACTGGACACATAATATATAAAGTGTAAGTCAGCTTTTGATGATGAGCTTCAGGTCCATCGTCCACGTTACTTGGTTGCTGTTGATGAGCAGATAAACAGTCACATCAATTGGCCACATGAGTTGTGGCATGCTAATTTGCGGAGGAAGGAAATGGCCACATGTTCGATCTCTGCCAATCTCGGTTGACCATTTTGAGGTGATAGCTTTCAGCTGCACCCCTGATTGTGCCGATTCAGTTACTTATATGTTATCGGAGAGGTGACAAAGAGGAAACATGGAGCTGATGCTAGAGCCACTAGTTCATATTCCGATTCGCCGAAAGTGGAAGCATCATTTGCCTACGTACAGCCTCCTATGATACTAACCCAAACCTATAAAAAGAAGTGGACCTTTCTAAACAACTCACAAGTGGGGGGGGGGGGGGGGGGGGGGGGGCGGGGGTTGATCGAATAGGCTAGGGGCTAGTAGGGATGTTCTCTTGTGTTGTGTCCTGAGCTGATGACAGTGATGTTATTATAGTATCTTTTAACTTATGGAAGAATGATACCTTTAGTTAGATGCATATGTTGACTGAAGATTTGTTACTAAATGGTGTTGGTGCAGGAGACAGGATGCTGCGTCCTTAAGTGATCGCCGAGCCAGAGATCACCGTAACCGACCGTATGCCGGAGGACGAGTGCCTGATCCTGGCGAGCGACGGGATGTGGGACGCCGTCCCGAACGAGATCGCCTGCTCCGTGGCGCGGCAATGCCTGCAAGATGGGAACCCGGCCGCTCCCGTGGACGACGTGGCGGTGGCGGCAGGTGGCGAGGGTGCGGCGGTGGCCGCCGCAGCTGGCCCGGAGCCGGAGGCCCGGTGCTCTAGAGCGGCCTCGCTCCTCGTCAGGCTCGCCATCGGGCGGGACAGTTGGGATAACATTAGCGTAGTCGTCATCGATCTGCAGAAGAGGGAGTAAACCAAGCTAGGCTCCCTGTGGATGTGTGGCACCGTCGATCGTAGTGATTCTGGTAGGGAGAACTGATGATCCTGAAAGGAGGGAGGTGCAGTGGTCTAGACTAAATTTGAGATGATTTGCTTGGTTCTTTCCATTCTAGATTCTAGTTGTTGTCTCTTTTTTTTCAGTTATATTGGGGTTGAAGAAAGTGGATGGAAGATTGCCGTCCGTAAAGAAAAGGGAAAAAAGAGAAGAAAGAGCAATTGTACGTATTATGCATATATAGTATCTACGATCACATTTTCTCATGGATGCTGGAGAGATGTGCAGTCTGCCTACAGTTCATGGTGTCTTCATGGTTCGGTATCTTGTAGGATGCTTTCAGATGGAGAGAGAATGAGGCTAGATGACATTGTGAATTGATTGTAAGGTCTATTTATTCGGTGGTAGATGATGTTTCCGTTGACAGCGAAACATACGGTGATTTAATGAATTTTAAGATCAGATCTGCAGATTAGTCTCTTAGAGATAGTCATAGGAGTAGAGTTTACATATATGTATTCATAGAGATGAGTGTGTCGGACTTAAGGACCGCAATCCACCTAGGATACCCAAGTGGTAGATTTGTAGAAGGAGGATCGTCGAGTTGAGTAGCATGACGGTGATACAAGACGCAAGGTTTAGACAGGTCCGGGCTATCCGGAGGTATAATACCCTACGTCCTATATCGGGTAGTGTTTGTATTGCTTGTGCTCAGTAAAGCTTCAGCAAGCAAAGACGAGCTTTGTGGTTACAATGGAATCGATTCCCTTGAAAGGTTGACCTAGGCTGCCTTTTATAGAACGACAACTTAGGGTTTATAAGTTGGTTTGCATTTAAACCAACCCAGATTATAACAGAAAACCGTATCCGAGTAGATTTCTCCATATATCTCAGAATATCTGGACTTAATCCACCACACATGCCCACAACCTTTTCAGATGTGGCCCACAAGCCCTCAAACAACGTTAAGGCGCATGGTGAATTGCTGATGAAGAATCGAGACCAAAAGATGTCGGCTGAAGAAGCTTCAACACTTGTTTCACCGCAAGAGTGGACGGTGCTCCAAAAAGAAAAATATCATGATGGTATGCCGAGTACCACCGAGGCTACAGTCAGTCACCCTGGATGGCTGTATGGAGGGCGATGCAAGGATCACTCCATATGAAGTAGCTACCGAGCATGGGGTGATTATAATAACCAGGCCAAAGCTCAAAGAATGAAAACTCGGTCAACATGTTGTCAGAAAAAGTGGAAGAGTATTCCCAAGAAAAATCCAAAATACAGTGCACTCGTGATACCACATGCACTTACAACCAACAACGCGCGTCACAAGACTGACATGTCAGTCAACAAATAGTAAATCCGTGCCCAGGACATGACAAGTATGATCTTATCCTGAGTAAGGGAGAACAGTGCTCACGAGCGAACATTAACCATCTTGACTTTCCTATAAATAGGCCCTGAGTTCAGTATACTGAACACTCATACCTCTGTAAGCACCAAACATGTGGTTCTACAAAATTCATGCACTCGATGGGTGGTCAAGTAGTAGTAGTGAAATGGAGAAAATAGCACAAGTGCATGTGCCATTGATGCTAGAAGAAAGCTTGCGAGCAGTGAAGTAGATGAGGGAGAGTGACACGCCATGACTTTTGGCAAAGCCTGAAGACAGAGGTCGATCATGGTGAGGAGAATCAGGTTCCGGTGCCGAGGGAAACCTGAACGCTGCTCCTCACCTCCGCTTCAGCCGCATAAGTGTCGTCAGTTGGTATGATACTACAAGAAAGCTTGCCATGAGTCCATGTGGACCAAACTGGTTGATCTTGTGGCACGTACCATACTATGGATACCTTTGAACAACCGTATAGGCAGTTTATACCTTTGTTTACGCGAACGGCCTTAAGCCGACTGTAATTTGTGTCATTCGTGAATGTAACGGGTGTTCTTATGAACATGTCATATTGCAAACTTGTAGCACCCAACCCCCAAATGTGATGGCTGGCACGATCTCAGGGACACGCCGAGTAAAATTCTAGCACCCAGCCCCCGAGCGTCAGGGTTAGCAAGGTCTTAGGGACACACCGAGTAAAATCCTAGCACCCAGCCCTCGAGCGTGAGTGCTGGCAGGGTCTTAGGGACACACCGAGTAAAATCCTGGCGCCCAGCCTGCGAGCGTGAGGGCTACATGGTCTCAGGGACATGCCGAGTAAAATCCTGGCGTGCAGCCCCCGAGTGTGAGGGCAGCCATGGTCTCAGGGACATGCTGAGTAAAATCCTGGCGCCCAGCCCCGAGCGTGAAGGATAGCATGGTCTCAGGGACACGCCGAGTAAAATCCTGGCGCCCAGCCCTCGAGCGTGAGGGCTGGCGGGGTCTCAGGGACACGCCGAGTGATTTTGAAGGAAGCTTATCTTGTACGCTAATTTCCCCTCCAATGGTCCGAAAATCATGGAGCCTCCATTTCCATCCGTAAATTATGGCGGTGTTAGGTCAAACCAATTTACCCTTATAAAAACTGAAGCGCCACCCGCCGTCGCCGTATCTTCCTCAACGCACACCCACAGTCTTTAGTCCAACAGTGCTCCCGTAACTCCGTCGCCACACCATAGGCATTCCAGAGTCATCCACTTCGAGCACCTCGCCATCCGAGGCGCCCTTGTGAATGCAAACTAGGACACCCGCATACATCCACCCCATCTTTCAGAGCAATGGCGGCCTCATCAACATCTGCGGCGGAGACGTAGGTGCCGGACCAAGAGTTGCATTGGGGCAAGTCTCGGATAACCGAGATGAAGTTGGAGGCTCTGCACAAGCGCGACCGATGGGCTCCAAGAACGAGCTTGGGTGGCGGGCACCCGGCTCCGATGCGCACCCGTACGAGAACACCGGTGAGATCGTTGTGTTTACACATTTCATTGAGCGGGGATTTGGGGTCTCGACGGGTGATTTTCTTTCGCGGTCTGTTGAACTACTGTGGCTTGGAGCCAGGGGTGGCTGACGAACTAGCTCAGCTCGTTAACGCTCGGCCCATTATGGCTCATTTAATAACGAGCTTGTTCGGCTTGGCTCATTAAGTTAATGAGCTAAACGTTGAGTTTGGCTCGGTTCATTCTAAAAGCTCTAGCCGACTTGTTTGGCTTACGAGCCCAACACCGTTCGATATTAATGTAAAAATTAAATGTGATCGTAACCCATATATGATAATTTAAGCATGTTAATAATATTGAAAAGTATAACTCTTGATATATTATAAAAATAAGTAACAAAAACTAATAAATTGGAATAATGTAGAAGTTTAAAGACTCTAAATAGACTCAACTAATGCTAGATTTCACTTACAAGTTGAATAAGAAGATTATTTTAGCAAAACAATAGAAATACTACCATACCAATAGCAACTAAATTTGATGTTATCATATTTATCGAGCCTAATGAGTCTATCGAATAGCTTACGAGCAGTTCACGAGCTTGCTTGTTATGAAAACAAGCTGAAAATGAAGTTTGGCTCGATTCGTTTAAGAGGTTGCGCCGAGCTGAACTAAACCGAACCTATGAACGAGCCGAGTTAGCTCATGAGCCTTGAGCTTTTCTGTCAGCTCTACTAGGAGCTAATCCATCTAAATCCAAGCTCGATTCTTGATATTTCTTTCTTTATCGATCTATGTGAAAGATTCCTTGGAATTCCTCCCCATTTCAATCTGTGGAGACGACTGTACTGGCTAAAGTCCATTGGATAGGGCAGGAGCTGTCAAGGCCCGACTACAGTAGTTAGGGGTGCATGTTTTGCTCTTTGGCTCGGTATGATGAAAAATTACTTCAACCTGGAATTGAACGACACCAATAAGAACTAGAGGTTGGATTGGCTCTGCATGAGAGGCCAGCCGCCTAACATGCCGACCAGGACCGGGTTCCCCCCTAAGGCACGTGATTCTTGGAATGAGATGTCAACTGCCAAAGAGATGAAAGAAGTGAAGGTGTTACTGTTGATGATTGAAGGGTTGAAACGCGATGGCCTGACAGCCTCAGCCATGATGTTGTCTTTTGTATGCATTTTATTTAGCCCATCAAGGATCGGGTTCATCTGTCCTATGAGTTCTCTGGACGGATGGATCCGACTCGGGAACAAAACCGGAGGGCCAAAGAAGAGTTGCTAGAACGGGTCAAGGGCTTCATGAAGGGTGTAGTGTCCAATGTTGGTGCCCCAAGAGGGTATTCACTGGAAAACCCTCCCAACCCGGTTCACAGTGTCTTGATACTGATATTTTCTTATCGTTGCGCAGGACTTAATGAACAAATACTTCATCCCCGCGCCGCTGCCGGTGGACCCGAACCGTACCCTAAAGAGGTTGACTACTGAGGAGGCCACCACTGACTAGGTGATGATTCAAGATGACAAGTGGGAGTCGTATGACGTCGGTGGTCCCCATAGTGATGATGCAAGGGCCGCGACTCCCCCTCAATAGCAGCCGACTGAACAAGTGGGTAGGACTCGGGCTACAACTCGAAAGATGTCCGAGTCTAGGGCCAGCTCAGAACTAGTGTTCCATGGCACGGACCAGAGGAGGAAGAGGACAGCAATAGGTCGTTCTAGTGAAACAGCCCGCGCTGAGGCAGCTACCAAGAGGCAACGCCTAGGTACTCTCCCCATCGTGGGTGAAGGGGTGGATTTGTTGACCAATGGCCGAGGTGAAAGGCCGGCTCATCACGATGCTCGGGAGGAAACTCTAGAATCAGGAATGTTGTTGACACTTCTTACAGTCCACTATCATGATTGATATTCCCAATAATGGTGCAAGGAGTGTTTTATTGATTTTTCTTATGGCTAAGTAAAATAAATAAATATTCTGCAAGCATACAGAATTACCGATGTAGCATTTCACCAGGGAGTAATCCGAGGTATCGTAATTTATATTTTCCACAGGGAAGCTTATGGCAAGAGTACTAGAAAACGAATATTCGAGACTATCACAGAGGAATACACTACCGTCAAGACGGGAGATAACGGTATTTGATAAAAGTGGAAGACCATGACAGACAACTCAAGGAAACTCAGATCAAAAGAGGACTAGCTAGCTGAGAGGACAACGAGATGAGAAAAGGATTCCTAGGGACTATCTATTTGGGTCACTCGGGTAAAGAGATACATGAGTTGAAAAATCAACACTAAAAGGTCAGATTTAACACTATTGTCCTAGCAGAAGGCTCCTACCGAGGCGAACGTGGTGGACTATATAGTCCATATAGGGCTGTCACTACCTAACGGGTACCACACATCCGTGGACTCGGGGGCAAACCAAGGTTACTATCTAGTCTAGTGTTAGCGGTCGTTATGATGCACCATAGCTATAGGGTTTATTTCTAATCATTTCCACAAGTTTTAGTCTCTATTTGATTCCAGTAGGCGAACTACCAAAGTTGGGGCAAAACCACCCAAAATAGTGGGTTCGGCCGAATCCCATGATTCGATCGAACTCCACCCTCATACCCGGAGTATGCCAAGACATGAAAATGTACAAAACACCAAGACCCGGGCCTGAGTGGACCATCAAGATCACCCCCAGTACAAAGACGGTGGACCAGAAGGAGAAAAGGGCCTCAACCCAATTCGGCCGAACATCCCACTTCGCCCGAACAACACAACCGACCTAGAACCGACCTAGGGGAGCAATCCTGACCATAGGAGGCAGAGGTAGTAAAAATGGGTGGTTCGGCCGAACTGGGCAGTTCGGCCGAACCAACCCACTTCGGCCAGACCGACCCACTTCGACCGAACCCACCTAGTTCGGCCGAAGTGCCCGAAACCACCACTGAGGTGCCGTGGCCGCTGCTCTAATTCAAACCGCCCTTCTCCACTATAAATAGAGGTCTCCAACACCTATATAAGTCACAGAAGAAAGGAGAAGCTCATTAGCGAAGTGCTGCAACTCTCATACTTAGAAGAGAGGGATAGAGGAGAGGTGAGCATGCCAGAGAGGAGCCGGAGTGTTGGCCCCTCTTCCACATGTACCTCTATGGATGCGTCTGTGCTTTGAGTTACATCCGGGTCGTGTCTGGTAACTCTTGTATCTCTCTCTGATTAATTGAGCATCAGTTCTTACTTTCATATGCCTGCTGGTTCCTCGTTCAATGCTTAGTTAATTAGTATAATTGTAAGCTGGTTGCTTTGCTTGGGTGCTTATCTTTGTATTAATTGACTAGTGTAGGCGCGGTGCCTAGACTGGATGTTAGCTTGGTTTGCGTCTGAGTCTACGGATGTGTGGTAGCCGTTAGGTGGTGACAGCCCTATACGACCTACGTAATCCACCACGTTTGGCTCGACCCGTAGGAGCCTCCTGCGGTTGTTCACGAACACCCCTTCTCATCCGTTTCTGAGTGTTGGGTGCTCCACTTCCCAACATAAACACTTATCTGTATCACATGGCTTGCTCAGTTAGTCAGAAGAACAATACTTTCAGACTCGTGCCCTCTCTACCCTGCTATCGTTTTCTCTTCCTTTTCTTCATCGTCATCCACTCCATCATACCATCCTTGGACAACTTAGTTTAGAATTAGTTCACTCCTTGTTCCTCATGGAAATTGATACTCTAGAATACTCCCGGGTGAAAGCTACTTCGGTATCCGTCTGCTTGCGGATTATTCTGTAGGTCATAAGGAGTGCCAATAAGCTTTCTGGCACTGTTGCCAGGGAACGGTAGCTGTTCTGGTTCCGAAACAAAGTTGTCTGTGTATCCCACCATCCACCATATGGACTCCACTCTTACCTTACGTCAACATTCGGCTCCAAAGAGCGATTGTTTGGAGCCACCACCATCATCACATCCTATCCACACACCAAGCTATGAGCTTCGTCCTGGTTTCATAGCCATGGTTTGAGAGCAAATGTTCTTAGGAACGATCGCTGAGAGTCCAAAGAAATGATACTCTCTATCTGTCGGTAATATGGAAGGGAGCTGGGATATCCTTAGAGAGAAATTCTGCCTAAACTTCTTTCCAGTCTCCAAGGTAGCCAGCATCCGAATCGAAATTCTTACCTTTAAAAAATTAGAGGGACAATCGTTAGGAGCTGCATGAGCTCATTCCAAGCAAATTTTGGCGTCCCGACCAGACCTAAGCCTACTAGATGTTATTTCTCTACAACATTTTAGTCTTGGCCTCTGTCCCGTAGCCACCACTTTCTTGAACTCCGCTTCAGGAGGGTGTCGGCACTTCATACGATCCAATATCAGGATTGTGAATCCCGGTACTGGGGTAAGGAGTGTTTTAGTGGTTTTTCTTATGGCTCAGTAAAATATATAAATATTCTGCAAGCACACAAAATTACCGCTGTAGCACTTCACCAGGGAGTATTCCGAGGTATCGTAATTGATATTTCCACAGGGAAGCTTATGGTAAGAGTACTAGCAAACAAATATTCGAGACTATCAGAGAAGGGTACACGACTAGACAAGACAGGGAATAACGGTATTGGATAATAGTGAATATACCGTGACACACGGCTCAAGGGAGGCTCAGGTAAGAAAGAGAAGGAATAGATAGTTGGAAGGACAACGAGAAGAGATAGAGGATTCATAAGCACTTTATCTGCCTATGTCACTCAGGGTTAGAGATATAGAGGCTATAGAGCTAGCACTCAGAGGTCAAGGTCAAACCTATGTCTTAACTTTGGGACAACAGAGCCTACGCCACACAGAAAGGGATGAGAAGGGGTGACATCTACCCTGCACTGGGGGATCCTTGTTGGCGGTCGTTACAACCCAACTTCGACCACCAATACTCGGGAATAAAAGAGGCTCTGCTTCGAGTGACATCCGGAGAGGAGCCGGAGTGTCGGCCCCTCTTCCCGCTGTACCTCTACGGATGCGGCTCTGCTTCGAGTGACATCCGGGTCATGTCTGGTAACTCTTGTATCTCTCTCTGATTAATTGAGCATTCAGTTCTTACATTTATATACTTGTCTCGTTCTTCGTTCAATGCTTAGTTGATTGGTATAACTGTATACTGGTTGCTTAGCTTGGGTGCTTATCTTGCTATAGGAGATAAGTAGTTATTGACTAGTGTAGGAGTGGTTCCTAGACTTGCCAGTAACCTTAGTTTCTGCCCGTCGCAACGGAGGTGGTAGCCGTAAGGTGGTGACAGCCCTTTCGGTCTTCGTAGTCCATCACGTTAGTTCCGGTGTCCTAGGACCCAAGGTTCAGGGTAACCGGCACCCCTTCTCATCCCTTTCTGTGTGTCGGAGGCTCTGTAGTCCCGAAGCAAGTATCTATCTGTATCTTCTGCTCTGCTCAGTCAATCGGTAGAATACCCTTACCAGACCTATACCCTCTCTACCCTCCTACCTCTTCTCTTCTCTCCTTGTTGTCGTCATCCACCTCATCCATTTCATTCATCCACTCCATCTACCTAGGACAACTTAGTTTAGGATTAGTACACTTCTCGTTCCCCGTGGAAATCGATACCTTGGAATACTCCCGGGTGAAAGCTACATCGGTATCCGTCCGCTTGCGGATTTATCTGTAGGCCGTAAGGAGTGCCTACAAGCTTTCTGGCGCCGTTGCCGGGGAACGGTTGCTGTTCTGATTCCGAACCCAAGTTGTCTGTGTACCCCACCATCATCCATCATATGGATTCCACCCTTACCTTACGTCAACACTCGGCTCCAAAGGGCACTTGTTTGGAGCCACCACCATCATCACATCCCATATCCACACCCGGCTATGAGCTACGTCCCGGCTTCATAGCCATGGTTCGTGAGCAATCGTTCTCAGGAACGAAGGCCGAGAGTCCATACGCGCATATGCGCGAGTTTGAGCAACTCTGCTCATGCCTGACCATTGCGGGCATGACACAAGAGACATTCAAATGGAAGCTATTCCCGTTTTCAATAGCGGGAGGAGCAAAGAAATGGTACTCTCTGGCTGTCAGTACTATGGACGGGAGCTGGGAAGTTCTCAAGGAAAAATTCTGCCTAAACTTCTTCCCAGTCTCCAAGGTAGCCAGTCTCCGAGCGGAAATCATTAACTTTAAGCAATTAAAGGGAGAA
Source organism: Echinochloa phyllopogon (assembly GCA_033239725.1). Lineage (NCBI taxonomy): Eukaryota > Viridiplantae > Streptophyta > Magnoliopsida > Poales > Poaceae > Echinochloa > Echinochloa phyllopogon. The sequence goes on along the minus strand of BTCW01000016.1, from coordinate 4,431,572 downwards.
TCGTTAGGAGCTGCCTGGGCTCGTTTCAAGCAAATACTGGCCTCAGGACCGGACCTAAGCCTACCAGAACCTGTTGCTTTACAACACATCAGCCTTGGCCTCTGTCCCGTAGCCACCACTTTCTTGGACTCTGCTTCTGGAGGGTCGTTCTTTCATTTGGTTCCTAGTGAAGCGAGGGTAGTCCTGGACCGTATCCTAGACAACACCCCCTACACTGGAATCTATGATGAACTCCCCGATGAAGAAGAGAAGCAGCCTGAACCTGAACCTAAAGAGCCAATACTAGTCCAATCCAAATCCATTAGCTCTTCCAGTCCACCAGAACCTGAAGCTCATTTCGAACCACAACCATATTCTAGCCCAGACCATTATGATTCACTCTACACCACTCTTTATGATTTTGACGATGATCTATTCGAAGACATCGGGAGTGCAACGAGTTTCCCACGGGAACGATGTGTAGAGCAAAAGGATCAGGCCCCCGACAAAGAAGAATTGGAATACCAGTGGGAGTACCTGGGACGTCTCTCTGCTATCATGAGTCGGGAGTGGCTAGATGAGGCCGAAGCCTCGACCGAGGTGGTCAAGATGCCCAGAAAAACCAAAAGGATATTCTGTGAGATCATGGGCCTTGACCGAGAAATTGGGTACGACCCGAGCCTTGGAATCAACATAATCTCTAGCTCCTTGGTGCGAGCCCAACTCCCCGATGAACCATGGTCATCATCTCAAAAACATATAAGGTTCACATCGGGAAGGATCCTCGACTGTTTAGGGATCTTGCGGGTCATACCCGTTAAGATTAATGACCCTGAACTTTTCCTAGATTTCCATATCTTTGACCTACCCAACGATTCCACACATTCCATGTTTATTGGTAGGCCAATCATGAAAATCCTAGAGAAATCACCATATCAACTAGTAGAGCTTAGGATTGGAGAAGAACTTGTTCCAGTCTCGTATTCTTATTCATTGAACACACCTATAGAGGCGGAGCCCGATCCTGATCCTAAAGAGGAGGTCATGTCAACATCCTTGATAGACTTAGAGCTACCTTTCCTAGAAGAAGATGCCCAATTCCTTATGGAGGAAGAAGACATTCATCCTCCAATCGAGCCTAAGCCTCTTCCCTCTGGATTGAAGTATGCTTCCCTCTTTAAGGACAGACAAACTCCAGTGACCATCAGTGACAAACCCCCTGGAACCCAACCGACTTTCACTGTCCTGGAGGAGGATCGATCAGTCTTAGGACACTCGATCCAAGATTTCAAAGGGATTACACCTAACCTTCATACACATCATATCCCTATCTTATCTTACCAGCGGGAAGAGGGGCCGACACTCCGGCTCCTCTCTGGGACGCTCACTTCTCCTCTCTCCCTATTCTACTGATACAAGTGGCGGAACTTGGCAACGCTCACTCTACTCTTGTGTTGTGTGCTCAAATGAGCAGCTTGGCCCTCTATTTATAGCACTCAATTGTCGGTTGAAGTGGAGTAACCGTCAAGGCATCCAGGGAATATCCCCCCTTGATTCGGGCGAAGAAGGTCGGTTCGGCCGAACCGACCTGTTCGGCCGAACCGTCCATCTTGCCGCCTTGGCTCCCAATGGCTCAGATTTGCTTCTGGAGGCGGTTTCTGCAGGGGAGTCGGTTCGGCCGAAGGCCTCTGTTCGGCCGAACAGGCCTCAGGGTCCAGGCCCACTCCTCTGCACCGCCTTTGCCCTTTGGGTCCCTCCTGGGCCGGCCTGGCTGCTTGGACTTGTGTAGTATGGACCCAGGCTTATGTGTCAGTGTTCCGAAATGAGTTGGCGGGCGTCCTACGTGGCTTGCACAGTCGTTGCTTGGTTGTTGTAGACGTGAACGGCTCCCGGCGGCCTGTACGGCTAAGGGGGGTAACCGGCCGAACGGGTCGTTCGGCCGATTCAGTCATTTCCGACCCCTATAGCACGTATTTCGCAATGTTGTACCTGCACAAGCGACACTCACCAAAACTCGTGGAACTCTATTAGAAATAAAACCTAAGTACATGGAATGTTGCATAGTCTCTCATTTATTCCCGCGTATTGGTGGTCGAATTTGGGTTGTAACGACCGCCAACAGGCCTCCAGTTTCTTCATCAGAAGGTCCATCTTGGCAGCGAGCATGTCCAGAGCTTCAACTTGATGTACTCCTCGGGTCTGAGGTTGGGCTCGATCATTGGACCAACCTTGGTTCTCGACCATCTTCTTGATGAGGGCCTTTGCACGACTCTCCTCAAGAGAGAAGAAAGAACCTCCAGCAGCAACATCCAAGTACTCACGGGTAGAGCTTCTAAGCCCATGGTAAAAGGTTTGGATGATGAACCAACTCTGCATACCATGGTGAGGACAAGAAGATATATAGTCCTGGAGGCTCCGGGACTATTTCATCTTTTAACTGCTGGAAACTAGCAATTTTATTCCAGAGGACGTTGGTTTTCCCAACCGGAAAGAATTTCAGCAAAAATGCGGTAGTGCACTTATCCCAAGTGTCTATGGCTTCGTGGTTAGCATAAAACCATTGTTTTGCCTTGCCTAATAATGAGAATGGGAATAAATGAAGGCGAATGGCATCGATGCTTACCCAGCATATGGTGAAAGTGTTGCAAATCTCTAGAAAATGCTGAACATGAGCGTCGGCATCCTCGTGTGGCTTGCCGCAGAACGGGCTAGCCTGCACCATGTTGATGAGGGCTGGCTTGAGCTCGAAGTTGCCATCTCCGACTGGTGGAGCTGTTCGACACGCACATTTTTTCTTGATGGAGAGGAGAACTCGCGGATCGTCTTACTTGCCATCCTCGATGAAGCCGTGTCGACGACGAGAAAGACTGGGCTTGTCGGAATGAGTTGCTTCTGAGGAGGTACAACATGGGATCAAACTTTCCTCATAAGAGACTCACGATTTTCTTGGAATTATGATGGTACTTGGAAACCAGTCATGCATTGCTCTGCTTCACAAGACCAATGAAACAAAGCAAGGATAAACCCACTTGAGTAGCGGTATACTCAACTAAGATAGCTCGAGATAGAAGTTTGAAAGTATCTAGCCAATTGCTTCCCCGGCAACGGCGCCAGAAATGCTTGTTGGCACTTCTTACGATCCAATATTAGGATTGTGAATCCCAGTACTAGGGTAAGGAGTGTTTCAGTGGTTTTTCTTATGGCTCAGTAAAATATATAAATATTCTGCAAGCGCACAGAATTACCGTTGTAGCACTTCACAAGGGAGTATTCTGAGGTATCGTAATTTATATTTCCGCAGGGAAGCTTATGGCAAGAGTACTAGCAAACAGATATTTGAAACTATCAGAGAATGGTACACGACTAGACAAGATGGGGGATAACAGTATTGGATAAGAATGAATATACCATGACACACAACTCAAGGGAGGCTCAGGTAAGAAAGAGAAGGAATAGATAGCTGGGAGGACAACGAGAAGAGATCGATGATTCCTACGTACTTTATCTGCCTATGTCACTCGGGGTTAGAGATACAGAGGCTATAGAGCTAGCACTCAAAGGTCAAGGTCAAACCTATGTCTTAACTTCGGGACAGCATAGCCTACGCCACATAGAAAGGGATGAGAAGGGGTGGCATCTACCCTGCACCGGGGGATCCTACAAGCCGAGACGAATGTGATGGGCTACAAAGGCCGTATAGGGCTGTCACCACCTAACGACTACCACCTCCGCAGACTCAGGTGCAAACTAAGGTTACTAGTTAGCCTAGGAACCACTCCTACACTAGTCAACAACTACTTACTCCACTAGCAAGAGCAAGCAACCTTGTCAATACTCTTAGTGACAATTCACCTCAAGTATCAAGCAAGATCGAAGAACCAGCTAAGACAAAGACTTAAACAAGATCTAGAAGCACCAGAACTAGAACCAACTATAGTCTAAACACGATATAGATGCAACTAGAATAAAGTAGAAGTAAGCTATAAATGATAGAGGCAATGTAATAAAGATAACTATATTGATAACTCAAAGTCTACAAAAGGAAAGGAAAAGATACAAGAGCTTATACCAGAGCTTCTGAAGATGACTCCGGAACCTCCGAGGCACAGCTCGACTCAACTCTAACTCCCAACTAACCTATCCTAACTCTACTGGAGAGAAGTGGAAATGAGAGCTCCTTGGCTTGGTGTGTGTGATACAAGTGAGTGACCCCTCTATTTATAGCTTGAGCAAGTCGGTTTGAGGTGGAGTAGTATGCAAGGAGGCTTGGGAGGCGGTGTCGGGCCTTCGGGTGAATCCACCGGTTCGGCCGAATCCTCCAATTCGGCCGATCTGTGGATCTGCACCGCCTTGACTCCCACGGCCAGGATGCACTCCTGGGGTCAGTTTCTGGTGCTGGGGGTGGTTCGGCCGAAGGCCAGGCTTCTGCTAAATTGGGCTTGGCCCATGGTCGGCCTCCCCAGCACCGCCTCTAGTCTTGGACCTCCTGGGGTGACTTGCTTTTGTATACTTCGTGTTGAATTGGCCCAGAGATGAGGTGGCAGTCGCCCACGTGTCATGTGTCATCATCGCTCGGTCATCGTTGATGTGGACGTCTCCCGGTGTCGTGTATGGCTAGTGGGGGTTTCGGCCGAATCGGTCAATTCTGACCCCTATAGCATGTATTTGTAGTTAATGTACCTGCATAAGTGAAACTCACCAAAACTCATGGAACTTTATTAGAAATAAACCTAAGTGCATGGAATGTCACAGATATCCTCTTTTATTCCCGAGTATTGGTGGTTGAAAACGTGCCGTAACATCCGCCAACATAAGGTCGTTCTCTCATTTGATTCCCAGCGAAGCGAGAGTAATCCTGGATCATATCCTGGATGACACTCTCCACACTGGATTCTATGACAAACTCCCCGATGAAGAAGAGAAGCAGACTGAACCTGAAGAGCCTACATGTTCACAATACAAATCTATCTGCTCTTTTATTCTAGCCGATGCTCATTCCAAACCACAACATTATTCTAGTCAGTTTGATTATCGACTCTACACTACTCCCTATGACTTTAACGATGATCTATTTGATGACATCAAGAGCACAACATGTTTCCCATTGGAAACAACATGTAAAGCAAAAGGATCAACCTCATGACAAAGAAGAACTAGAATCTCGGAGGGAGTACTTAGGACGTCTCTCTGTTGTCGTGGATGGCTAGACGAGGCTGAAGTCTCGACCGAGGTCATTAAGATGCCCAAGAAAATTCAAAGGATATTTTGTGAAGTTATGGGCATAGACAAGGAAATTGGGTATGACCCGAGCCTCGGAATCAATATAATCTCTAGCTCTTTGATACGAGCACGACTCCCCGATGAACCATGGTCATCATCTAAAAAACATCTCAGGATAACATCAGGGAGGATCCTCGACTGATTAGGGATCTTGCGTGTCACACCCGTTAAGATTAACGATCTTAAACTTTTCCTAGATTTCCATATCTTCGACCTACGCAATAATTCCATTTATTCCATCTTTATTGGTAGGCCGATTATGAAAATCATAGAAAAAACACCATCAAACCAGCTAGTAGAGCTTAGGGTCGGAAAAGAGCTTGTCCCTGTCTCTTACTCATACTCCTTGAACACCCCAGTAGAGGCAGACCCCGATCTTGATCCTATGGAAAAAAGTCATGTCAACTTCCTTGACAGACTTAGAGCAACTCATTCTAGAGAAAGATACCCAATTCTTTGTAGAGGAGGAAGAAGTTCATCCTCCAATTAAGCTTGACACAAGCGAAGCTCCAAAACCATCTCGAATCGAGCTTAAACCTCTTCCCCCTGGACTGAAGTATGCATTTCTCTTTGTGGACAAGCACACTCCAGTGACCATTAGTGATAAGTTATCCGATGTAAAAACCAAACAACTTCTCACTATCCTGAAGAAGAATAGATCGGTCTTAGGATACTCTCTCCAAGATCTGAAAGGGATCAATCCTAACCTCTGTACTCATCGTATCCCAATCGATTCTGAAGCAACACCGTCTCGAGAACCTCAATGACGGTTAAACAATGCCATGAAAGATGTCGTTAAAATGGAAGTTCTCAAGATCCTTCACGCTGGGATCATTTACCCGGTTCCCAATAGTGAATGGGTTAGCCCCGTTCAAGTTGTTTCGAAGAAGGGCGGAATGACGGTTGTACGTAATGATAAGAATGAGCTCATCCCTCAGCGCACCGTCACTAGTTGGCGTATGTGTATCTACTATTAAAGACTCAATAAAGCCATCAAGAAGGATCATTTCCCCCTTCCATTTATTGACGAAATGCTTGAATGGTTAGCCCACTCTTTCTTTAGCCTGCTTGATGGTTACTCTGGATACCACCAACTTCCAATCCATCCCAACGACTAGAGTCAAACCACGTTCACATGCCCCTACAGGACCTATGCCTATCGGTGGATATCCTTTGGGTTGTGCAACACACCTGCCTCTTTTCAATGTTGCATGATGTCCATCTTATCCGATATGATTGAAGAAATTATGGAAGTGTTCATGGACGATTTCTCAGTTTATGGGAAGACCTTTACCGAGTGCTTGAAAAATCAGGACAAGGTCCACCAGAGATGTCAAGAAAAACACCTAATTCTAAACTGGAAAAAAGTGCCATTTCATGGTGCGAGAAGGGATCGTTCTAGGACACAGGGTGTCGGAATGTGGATTCCATGTAGATAGGGCAAAGATAGAAGTGATTGAGCAACTTCCGCCTCCTACCAACATTAAGGGGATTCATAGTTTCCTTGGCCACTGTTGGCACTTCTTACGATCCAATATCAGAATTGAGAATCCTGGTACTGGGGTAAGGAGTGTTTCAGTGGTTTTCCTTATGGCTTAGTAAGATATAGAAATATTCTGCAAGCGCACAGAATCACCGCTGTAGCACTTCACCTGGGAGTATCCCGAGGTATCGTAATTTATATTTCCGCAGGGAAGCTTTGGCAAGATTACTAGTGAACAGATATTCGAGACTATCAGAGAAGGGTACACGACTAAACAAGACAGGGGATAACGGTATTGGATAGGAGTGGATATACCGGACACACAGCTCAAGGGATACTCAGGTAAGGGAGAGAAGAGATAGATAGCTGGGAGGACAACGAGAAGAGATAGAGGACTCCTGGATTCTTTATCTACCTATGTCACTCTAGCTTAGAGATACAGTGGCTACAGAACCAGCACCAGGAGATCTGGGATAACTCTAATGTCTTAGCTTCGGGACAAGGGAACCGGTGAACACACAGAAAGGGATGAGAAGGGGTGCCACTATTTCCCAACTGGGGAATCCTACAGACCGGAACTAACATGATGGGCTACGAAGACCGAAAGGGCTGTCACCACCTCCGGGCTACCACCTCCGTTGCGACGGGAATAAACTAAGGCCACTGACTAGTCTAGGAACCACTCCTACACTAGGCAACGACTACTTACTCTGCTAGCAAGAGCAAGCAACGTTGTCAATACTCTTGGTGACAATTCACCTCCAGTATCAAGCAAGATCGAAGAACCAGCCAAGACAAAGACTTAAACAAGACTACAAGCACTAGAACTATAACTGACTATAGTCTAAACAAGATATATTTGCTACTAGGATAAAGTAGAAGCGAGATATAAATGACAAAGGCAAAGTGATAAAGATAACTATATTGATACTCAATGTCTTACAAAAGGAAAAGTAAAAGATACAAGAGCTATTACCAGAGCTTTTGAAGACGACTCCGGAACCTCCGAGGCAAGCTCGACTCAACTCTAACTCCCAACTAAACTATCCTAACTCTACTGGAATGAAAGTGGAAATGAGCTCCTTGGCTTGGTGTGTCTTGAATGAGCAGCTTGGCACGGTATTTATAGGGTCCTATGGCGGTTGAGAGGAGTGGCAGCCAAGGAAGCCAGGGGTTTACCCCCTAGGACTTCGGGCGAACCAAGGCGGTTCGGCCGAACAGGTCGGTTCGGCCGAACCCCTTGGATCCACCGCCTCTGTCCTGGACGCTTGGGATGGCTCCTGGATGGCGGTTGCCAGTTGGGGGCGGTTCGGCCGAACCGCCTAGTTCGGCCGAACGGGCCTGGAGGCCCAGGCCTGCCTCCCTGCGCCGCCTTTGCCCTGTGGACCCTCTGGGCTGCCTCCTGCTGGTTGGCTTCGTGTTGATTTGGCCCAGCATGTCGTGTCGGTGCTCCGGGATGAGTTGTCGGTCGTCCATGTGGCGTGTACTTGTTGTCGCTTGGTCATCGTTGACGGCTCCCGCTGACCCGTACGGCTAAGGGGGATAACCGGCCGAACGGAGTCGTTCGGCCGATTCGGTCATTTTCGGCCCCAATAGCGCGTATTTGTCGTAGTTGTACCTGCACAAGTGTCACTCACCAAAACTCGTGGAACTTTATTAGAAATAAAACCTAAGTACATGGAATGTTGCATAAAACCTCATTTATTCCCGAGTATTGGTGGTCGGATTTGGGTTGTAATGACCGCCAACAAGCTCCCCCAAGCTTAGCTCTTTGCTCGTCCTCGAGCAAAGATATATACTTAGGCTCGGTGGATCAGGAGTTGCTACAATGTCATTTCTTTTGCAGGTAACTTATAAACAACTAGTCCTTAAAAATACTTGAATCATAGGCAAAGTTTCAAATCACCTTTTTACCTATGGGGCTTATAGCAATCTCCTTATCTTGGGCGGTTGAAAGGACGAACAGTTTAAATTCAGTTTTATTCCACTCTACTCTTTTCAGGATTCCATCTTGGAGTTTTTCATAAGTTTTGAAAACTACAAATTGTTCCTCATTGGCACACTCAATCACTCAAGTGTATTTGAATCCTCACCAAAGGCTTGTGCCTTCTTTTCATCCTAACATCTAATATGGCTTTTTGTGTGGCTCAGGGACAAAGGATGAAGGCATGCATGCATCTTATATTTTGCTAAGTCAAAGACCGGATCTCTGAGGAGACAAATCACATCTTAAGATCGAGACGTGCAAGTGTGTGGATATGAATGGAGTGGAATATGGTGGAATGGTGGAATGGAATGTGGTGGAACTCCTTGGATGAAACTCCCTCTCCTTGATTTATTTTCGAGAACATGGGCTATCTTTTATTCTCATATTTTTGCCATGCCACTTGGCATGCTGTTCTTTTTTTTTTGCCATGCTCTTTGACATGCTTTTCTTTTTTCTCTTATTTTTGCCATGCTTCTTTGGCATGCTTTTCTTTTTGCATAGCCCATGTCTCTATCAAGAATATTTGGAGAGGGAACTCATAGAACATGGAGCATTTATTTTTGTGGATGGATGATGGAAAATGTTTGCTAACTCCCAGTGTAGGAATTGCAAGTGAGAGGTGGTGTGTGTACGTGGGTCTCGATCTTTAAGAATATGAAAGCTTCACTCAAATGTCACAACAATTTGACAAAGCTCACTAATATAACAAGCAGCATATGGGTAGAAATTTTCAACTAAGCTTATCATATGGCTCTGGTAGGTATTTTGACCAATGAGGAACTTGTTTCATTTTGAAAGCATAAATTTCCGAGATTTTCCCCGTACTAAAAGCAGAATAGAATTTAACCAAATTCTCACTATATCAATCCCCACAACAACTTAGACTTGGAATAAAGCATGTGCTCCCACAAGGTTTTTAGGTTCATTTTTACTCATGCCAAATAACTCAAGCACAATCTAGCAACCAGTTGAAACAAAGTACTTGCAAAATTAATGACAGAGCAACTATTCATCATTTCCAAGGTGAGAGGCATAAGATTCATTCCATGCATAGTTGGGAGTTAATTTTTTTATTCAAGGGAAATATTGTTTAAGGGAAATATTTTTGGTATTTTCATTTTTTTTAAAATGCAAATTATCATGAAGGAAAATGAAAGGGAAATTAAAAGATCAAAGTGCTGGATAAATCGGGACATACCTGGTGGGGGTCCTCCCCCAAGCTTGGACTTTCACTGGTAGGGGTTGAGCCTTGAAAGGTACTGGCTCAGCTGTTCTGCTTGATCGTGGACGTCATGCTGGATGGACGCTATCATCCCGCTATTCTCTTGATGGTACTGAGAATGGCGGGCTAGTGTGTCTTGAATCTCTCGGGTACGGTCGTCGATGAGCTCGACTCGGTCGGAGATGTAGGATAGCTCCCGGCCGTAGTCGAAGCATGCGGACTGTGAGTATCCAGGGTAGTATGGCTGGGAGGCACTGTCGTACCCTCCTCCATACCGACTCCCGGACCACCGTTGGCGGTCGTTACAGACCGATTTCCGACCACCAACCAAGTATAAAATGAACACAATGGAATCACACACCATAGCTATAGGACTTATTTCTAACCATTTCCATGAGTGTTGGTGTTTATTCGATTCCAGGAGGCACATGACCAGAGTTGAGGCAAAAAGCATAAGAAAAGATGTGTTCGGCCAAATCCCGTGATTTGACCGAACTTCGTCTATGAACCCAGTGGACCGGAAGACGGGAAAGGCCCAAGTCCATCTCGACCGAAGCCCGCCAGTCCACCAGAAGGCCTCCAACTCAGCCCAGACCGAGGAACCAACCTGCCAACTGACCCAGCAAGTGATCCAGCACGTGGGAGGAGCGAAGGCGGTGCAGAGGGCGGTTCGGCCGAATTTCCCGGGTTCGGCCGAACCCCCCAGTTCGCCCGAATCAAGCCCACTGCCTTAGAACCGACCATGGGAAGTGATCTTGACCGTAGAGGGCAGAGGCGATGCAAAATGGGTGGTTCGGCCGAACGCGGGATCTTCGCCCGAAGATGCTGGAACCGCCCCTGAGCTTTCTTGGCCACTGCTCCACTTCAAATCGACCCTCCATGCTATAAATAGGACTCTCCAGCCCCTGCAACAACAGACAACACAAGAGTAGAGTGCAGGCGAAGCACTGTTAGTTCTCCACTTGTATCAGTAGAGATAGGGAGAGAGGAGAGGTGAGCGTCCCGGAGAGGAGCCGAAGTGTCGGCCCCTCTTCCCGCTGTACCTCTACGGATGCGGCTTCACTTCGAGTAACATCCGGGTCGTGTCTGGTAACTCCTGTATCTCTGTTTGATTAATTGAGCATTCAGTTCTTACTTTTATATGCTTGCTGGTTCTTCGTTCAATGCTTAGTTGATTGGTATAACTGTATACTGGTTGCTTAGCTTGGGTGCTTATCTTTCTATATGAGATAAGTATTAGTTGACTAGTGTAGGCGTGGTGCCTATACTTGAGACTAACTTAGTTTATTCCCGTCGCAACGGAGGTGGTAGCCGTAAGGTGGTGACAGCCCTTCCGGTCTTTGTAGCCCATCACGTTAGTTCCGGTCCGTAGGATTCCCCAGTTGGGAAATAGTGGCACCCCTTCTCATCCCTTTCTGTGTGTCCACCGGTTCCCTTGTCCCGAAGCAAGTATCTATATGTATCCTCTGATCTGCTCGATCAATCAGTAGAATACCTCTACCAGACTCGTACCCTCTCTACCCTCCTATCACTCCTCTTCTCTTTGTTGTTGTCATCCACCTCATCCGTACCATTCACTCCATTCCATCTACCTAGGACAACTTAGTTTAGAATCAGTCCACTTCTCGTTCTCCGTGGAAATCGATACCTTGGAATACTCCCGGGTGAAAGCTACATCGGTATCCGTCCGCTTGCGGATTTATCTGTAGGCCGTAAGGAGTGCCAACAAGCTTTCTGGCGCCGTTGCCGGGGAACGGTAGCCGTTCTGATTCCGAACCCAAGTTGTCCGTGTATCCCACCACCATCCATATGGATTCCACTCTTACCTTACGCCAACACTCGGCTCCAAAGGGCACTTGTTTGGAGCCACCACCATCATCACATCCCATATCCACACCCGGCTATGAGCTACGTCCCGGCTTCATAGCCATGGTTCGTGAGCAATCGTTCTCAGGAACGAAGGCCGAGAGTCCATACGCGCATTTGTGCGAGTTTGAGCAACTCTGCTCATGCCTGACCATTGCGGGCATGACACAAGAGACACTCAAATGGAAGCTATTCCTGTTTTCACTAGCGGGAGGAGCAAAGAAATGGTACTCTCTGGCTGTCAGTACTATGGACGGGAGCTGGGAAGTTCTCAAGGAAAAATTCTGCCTAAACTTCTTCCCAGTCTCCAAGGTAGCCAGTCTCCGAGCGGAAATCATTAACTTTAAGCAATTAAAGGGAGAATCGTTAGGAGCTGCCTGGGCTCGTTTCAAGCAAATACTGGCCTCAGGACCGGACCTAAGCCTACCAGAACCTGTTGTTTTACAACACTTCAGCCTTGGCCTCTGTCCTGTAGCCGCAACTTTCTTGGACTCTGCTTCAAAAGGGTCGTTTTTTCATTTGACTCCTAGTGAAGCGAGGATAGTCCTGGAGCGCATCCTGGACGACACTCCCTACACTGGAGTCTATGACGAACTCCCTGATGAAGAAGAGAAGCAGCCTAAACCTGAAGAGCCTGTACACCAACGATCCAAATCTATCAGCCCTTCTATTCCATCAGAACCCGATGCTCAATTCGAACCACAACCTTACTCTAGCCTGGACTACTATCCTCCACTCTACACCACTCCCTACGATTTTGACGATGGTCTATTCGATGACATCGACTGTGCCATACGTTTCCCATGGGGACAATGTGTAGAGCAAAAGGATCCACCACCCGACAAGGAAGCACTAGAATATGAAAGAGAGTACTTAGGCCGTCTCTCTGCCATCAAGAGTCGGGAATGGCTAGACGAGGCCGAAGCCTCGACCGAGGTTGTCAAAATGCCCAAAAGGATCAGAAGCATATTCTATGAAGTTATGGGCAATGACAGAGAAATCGGGTATGACCCAAGCCTCGGAATCAACATAATCTCTAGCTCTTTGGTGCGAGCGCAACTCCCCGATGAACCATGGTCATTATCTCAGAAACGTTTAAGGTTCACATCGGGAAGGATCCTCGACTGTTTAGGGATCTTGCGGGTCACACCCGTTAAGATTAACGACCCTGAACTTTTCTTGGATTTCCATATCTTTGACCTACCTGAAAATTCCACTTACTCCATCTTTATTGGTAGGCCAATCATGAAAATCCTAGAAAATTCACCAATAATCCAGCTAGAGCTTAGGATCGGAGAAGAACTCGTCCCAGTCTCTTATTCTTATTCCTTGAATACCCCAATAGAGACAGATCCCGATCCTGAGCCAATAGAGGAGGTCATGTCAACATCCTTGATAGACTTAGGGCAACATTTCCTAGAAGAAGATGCCCAATTCCTTATGGAGGAAGAAGAGATTCATCCTCCAGTCGAACCTAAGCCTCTTCCCTCTGGATTGAAGTGTGCTTCCCTCTTTAAGGACGGACAAACTCCAGTGACCATCAGTGACAAACCCCCTGGAACCCAACCGACTTTCACTGTCCTGGAGGAGGATCGATCAGTCTTAGGACACTCGATCCAAGATTTCAAAGGGATTACTCCTAACCTTCATACACATCATATCCCTATCTTATCTTACCTTGGGGTCGTAAGACAATTGTCAAGAAGATTCGTCTTTGATCGGGGAAAGACTAGATTCAAAGCCTAAAGCCATCATCTTCTCCTGTCATACTACCAAATACGACCCTATGCGTACACCTCCCACGAGTAAAGGGGATTCGTAGTTCCTTGGGCACACCGGGCTTTATAGGTGTCTCATCGAAAATTTCTCTCAAATAGCCCGGTCATTGACCAATCTCTTGGCCAAGGAAACCCCTCTCGTCTCTAATCAAGAGTGTTATGCTTCCTTTCACACCCTAAGAAAGCACTCAATTCTGCTCCCATCATCCGGTCTCACGACTAGAGCATCCCATTAGAAATCATGTGTGATGCAAGCAATTATGCTGTTGGAGCTATTGTGGGCCAAACCAAGGACAAGAAGCATTATGCTCACTGGCCCCAGCTCAACTACGCAACCACGGAAAATGAACTCTTAGCAACTATGTTTGTTATAGACAAATTCCGGTCCTACCAAGTTAGGGAAAAGGTCATAGTCTATTCCGACCATACTGCTCTGAAGTATTTCTTGGCCAAAAAGGATGCGAACCCAAGACTCATTCGTTGGGTCTGTCTCGGGTATAAGTCCCGTTTGATCTTTCCATCAGCGATTTTCTTACGGGGTGATACACTCCTCAAAGCCACAACACTAGAGCCGTGGTACGCCACCATAGTTGACTTCATGGTGTTAGGGTACGTCCCATCAGGTGAAAATAGGAAAAGATTGGTTTATGAGAGCAGACATCACCTATGGGACAACCCGTATCTCTTCTGGATACAAAATGGACTCAGACGATGCATGCCTGCACTTGAGGCACATAAAACCTGGGAGAGATATCATGGAACACCTTCTGAAGGACATTATGGAGTGTTCAGAATAAAGGTCTGGCAATATGGAGAAGCTAAGAAACTTAGCAAGAGATGCCCACACTGCCAGAAACACGGGAAAGAGACGCGAAGCCACTCACCAGTAATATTCAGTAGAAATCTTTGATGTAAGGGGAATAGACCCCATGGGTCCTTTCCCTAACTCAGAGAACTACGAGTTTATTCTGCTAGCCGTAGATAGCGTCTCTAACTGGGTAGAAGCCAAGCCCTATCGATCCGAAGCCACTAGGCACGCTGAGCAAATGACCCATGAAAACATCTTTCCTCGCTTTGGCGTCCCTGGGCTAGTCATAGGGGCTCCCATCTCATTGACTCCCAAAAATATCTAAGCTTGGGGGAGCTGCATTTTATAGCCACACCTTAACACCCCCAAACTAGTGGTCAAGCAGAACATCCAACACTCACATCAAGAACATTCTGCAAAAAGATCATCAATGAGATGGGTGTGCACTAGAGAGATAGACTCCGTAAAAGCACTTTGGGCAAACTAGACCACTCTAGTTTGGGCAAATTAGGACAATTCGGCCAAACCATGTTGGTTCGACCGAAGGACCCCTCGATTGCCCCTTGAGCGTCCTTTTTGACCCTTGATCCTATCTCTATCCCATCTTGTCTCGAAGTCGCTAGGAAATGTTGGGAAATCTGCTTGTCGATCTCAAGTCAGAAACCATCCTCCATCACTTTCCCGAACACGACCAAGTGTTCACATTTTCCAGCCGCCATGACCACCCAATCCTTATCCAAAGACCTTTCCTCACCCAGGGGTTCCCTCTCCAATAGTATCACGAGCAAAACTGTCAAAACCCCTAAAGCCTTCTGATTGAACATCCCGACGAGGAGGAAGAAGAGGAGCCCATGGATGAAGAGCCTGATTAGAGATCTGGTGCAAACACACCAGAAATTTAACAATCTCGGTGAGAAGGTCATCGAAGGCGAGCCTTGGTAGATGGACAAGGATGACAAGATCAATGTCCTCTGCCAAGCACCCACAACAAAATTTAAGAGGCTCGCCAAAGCCACGTAACATCTAGACCTTCACGATCCATCTATAGAGTAGATGTCATGTGGTTGTATCCTGTAGAGCACCATTAGTTTCAATTTATTTTCCAATTCAATTTCCCTTTGCTTAAATCTTTGTTTAGGAGGTGCTCTCTTTCCCTTCCAATATTTGCTTTTCCAAATCTTAGCTTGATGAATAAATAAAATTAGAGTTGAATGTAAAAGGAATAAAATTGTCGCTCTGGTTGGTGCATTTGAGCCAACCGGAGATTGCCCTGTCTAACAGAAAGATACATGAGTACAGGCATGGCATAGTGGAGGAACAGGACGAGAACGAGCAGGCCAACCAGCTGACTCAGTACCTTTCAAGGTTGAATCCCTACCAGTGAAGAGTCCAAGCTTGGGGGAGCACCCCCATCAGGTACGTTTCGAATTACTCAGCACTTTGGTCATTCAATTGAAAATACTTCCCTTGAATAAAATTAACTCTCAACCATGCATGGAATGAATCATATGCCTCTCACTTTGGAAATGATGAATGGTTGCTCTATCATTAATTTTGTCAGTACTTTGTTGCAACTAGTTGCTTGACTATGCTTGAGTTATTTGGCATGAGTAAAAATGAACCTGAAAACCTTGTGGGAGCACATGCTTTATTCCAAGTCTAGGTTGTTGTGGGGATTGATATAGTGAGACTTTGGTTGAACTCTAATTCTGCTCTTAGTATGGTGAAAATCTCGGATGTTTATGTTTTCAAAAATAAAACAAAGTTCCTCATTGGTCAAAAATTCCTACCAGAGCCATATGATAGGATTAGTTCTAAACTTTCTACCATATGCTGCTTGTCATCTTAGTGAGCCTTGTCAAATTGTTGTAACCTTTGAGGGATCTTTCATGCTTTCAAGATTGAGATTCACAAACACTCCACCTCTCACTTGCAATTCCTACACTGGGAGTTAGCAAAACCATGCCATCATCCATTCCACAAAAATAAACTTCATGTTCTCTGATTCCCTCTCAAAATATCTTTGAAGTAGAGGCATGGGCTATGCAAAAAGAAAAAGAAAAGCATGCCAAGTGGCATGGCAAAAATATGAGAAAAAGAAAGGCATGCCAAAAAGGCATGGCAAAAAAAAGGGAATAAAAGATAGCCCATGCTCTCGAAAAATAAATAAAGGAGAGGAAGAATCATTCCATGAAGTTCCACCAAATTCCACTCCACATATTCCACTCCGCATATTTCACACACTTGCACTTCTCGATCTAAGAGTGTGATTTGATTCTCCTAAGGTCCGGTCTTTGACTTAGCAAAATATAAGATGCTTATATGCCTTCATCCTTTGTCCCTGAGCCACACAAAAAGCCAAATTAGATGTTAGGATGAAAAGAAGGCAAGGCCTTTGGTAAGGATTCAAATACACTTGAGCGATTGAGTGAGCCAATGAGGAACAATTTATCTTTTCACAAAAGGGTGAAAAACGCCGAGATAGGATCCTGAAAAGAGTAGAGTGGAATAAAACTAAGTTAACCTGTTCATCCTTTCAACCACCCAAGATAAGGAGATTGCTATAAGCCCCATAGGTAAAATGGTGAATTATACCTTGCTAGTAATTCAAGTAAAAATTTGAGTACTAGTTGTTTATAAAGTTACCTGCAAGAGAAATGACATTGTAGCAACTCCTGATCCACCGAGCCTAAGTTTTTATCTTTGCTCGAGGACGAGCAAAGAGCTAAGCTTGGGGGAGCTTGTTGGCGGTCGTTACAGACCGATTTCCGACCACTAACCAAGTATAAAATGAACACAATGGAATCACACACCATAGCTATAGGACTTATTTCTAACCATTTCCATGAGTTTTGGTGTTTATTCGATTACAGGAGGCACATGACCAGAGTTGAGGCAAAAAGCATAAGAAAAGATGTGTTCGGCCGAATCCCGTGATTTGACCGAACTTCATCAATGAACCCAGTGGACCGGAAGACGGGAGAGGCCCAAGTCCATCTCGACCGAAGCCCGTCAGTCCACCAGAAGGCCTCCAACTCAGCCCAGACCGAGGAACCAACCTGCCAACCGACCCAGCAAGTGATCCAGCACGTGGGAGGAGCGAAGGCGGTGCAGAGGGCGGTTCGGCCGAATTTCCCGGGTTCGGCCGAACCCCCCAGTTCGCCCGAATCAAGCCCACCGCCTCACAACCGACCCTGGGAAGTGATCTTGACCGTAGAGGGCAGAGGCGGTGCAAAATGGGTGGTTCGGCCGAACTGGGCAGTTCAGCCGAACCGACCCCCTTCGGCCGAACGCGGGATCTTCGCCCGAAGATGCTAGAACCGCCCCTGAGCTTTCTTGGCCACTGCTCCACTTCAAACCGACCCTCCATGCTATAAATAGGACTCTCCAGCCCCTGCAACAACAAACAACACAAGAGTAGAGTGTAGGCGAAGCACTGCTAGTTCTCCACTTGTATCAGTAGAGATAGGGAGAGAGGAGAGGTGAGTGTCCCGAAGAGGAGCCGAAGTGTCGGCCCCTCTCCCCGCTGTACCTCTATGGATGCGGCTTCACTTCGAGTAACATCCGAGTCATGTCTGGTAACTCTTGTATCTCCCTCTGATTAATTGAGCATTTAGTTCTTACTTTTATATGCTTGCTGGTTCTTCGTTCAATGCTTAGTTGATTGGTATAACTGTATACTGGTTGCTTAGCTTGGGTGCTTATCTTTCTATAGGAGATAAGTATTAGTTGACTAGTGTAGGCGTGGTGCCTATACTTGAGACTAACTTAGTTTATTCCCGTCGCAACGGAGGTGGTAGCCGTAAGGTGGTGACAGCCCTTCCGGTCTTTGTAGCCCATCACGTTAGTTCCGGTCCGTAGGATTCCCCAGTTGGGAAATAGTGGCATCCCTTCTCATCCCTTTCTATGTGTCCACCGGTTCCCTTGTCCCGAAGCAAGTATCTATCTGTATCCTCTGATCTGCTCGATCAATCAGTAGAATACCTCTACCAAACTCGTACCCTCTCTACCCTCCTATCACTCCTCTTCTCTTTGTTGTTGTCATCCACCTCATCCATACCATTCACTCCATTCCATCTACCTAGGACAACTTAGTTTAGAATCAGTCCACTTCTCGTTCTCCGTGGAAATCGATACCTTGGAATACTCCCGGGTGAAAGCTACATCGGTATCCGTCCGCTTGAGGATTTATCTGTAGGCCGTAAGGAGTGCCAACAACCACTCAGAGTCCGTGTCCTGGCCGTAGTCCTAGCGTCCTGAGGTGAAGTAGTTCGGCTCCTGGTGTTGCCCGGAGCCTCCTGCTCCGGACGTCCTAGCACCAGTGTACTTGTCGTAGGTGGCCTCAAAAGAGGAAGTGTGTCGGTGCGGCATTTGTGGTGCATTTTCCGGCTCCTGTGAGGTGGCGAGCCCAGCATCATGCCTGGCTCGTCCCCTCGTGACTGGTCCGTCACCTGCAACGCTATGCCGAGCGGGCTCTCTCCAAGGTGGAGAGTCGTCCGACTCGGTCCTCAACTGAAGAGTTAGTTTCGGCGTGGTATACAAGGGAACCGGTGAACACACAGAAAGGGATGAGAAGGGGTGCCACTATTTCCCAACTGGGGAATCCTACGGACCGGAACTAACGTGATGGGCTACGAAGACCGAAAGGGCTGTCACCACCTCCCGGCTACCACCTCCGTTGCGACGGGAATAAACTAAGGCCACTGACTAGTCTAGGAACCACTCCTACACTAGGCAATGACTACTTACTCTGCTAGCAAGAGCAAGCAACCTTGTCAATACTCTTGGTGACAATTCACCTCTAGTATCAAGCAAGATCGAAGAACCAGCCAAGACAAAGACTTAAACAAGACTACAAGCACTAGAACTATAACTGACTATAGTCTAAACAAGATATATTTGCTACTAGGATAAAGTAGAAGCGAGATATAAATGACAAAGACAAAGTGATAATGATAACTATATTGATACTCAATGTCTTACAAAAGGAAAAGTAAAGGATACAAGAGCTATTACCAGAGCTTCTGAAGACGACTCCGGAACCTCCGAGGCAAACTCGACTCAACTCTAAGTCCAAACTAAACTATCCTAACTCTACTAGAATGAAAGTGGAAATAAGCTCCTTGGCATGGTGTGTGTTGAATGAGCAGCTTGGCACTGTATTTATAGGGTCCTATGGCGGTTGAGAGGAGTGGCAGCCAAGGAAGCCAGGGGGTTACCCCCTAGGACTTCGGGCGAACCAAGGCGGTTCGGCCGAATAGGTCGGTTCGGCCGAACCCCTTGGATCCACCGCCTCTGTCCTGGACGCTTGGGATGGCTCCTGGATGGCGGTTGCCAGTTGGGGGCGGTTCGGCCGAACCGCCTAGTTCGGCCGAACGGGCCTGGAGGCCCAGGCCTGCCTCCCTGCGCCGCCTTTGCCCAGTGGACCGTCTGGGCTGCCTCCTGCTGGTTGGCTTCGTGTTGATTTGGCCCAGGATGACGTGTCGGTGCTCCGGGATGAGTTGTCGGTCGTCCATGTGGCGTGTACTTGTTGTCGCTTGGTCATCGTTGACGGCTCCCGCTGACCCGTAGGGCTAAGGGGGATAACCGGCCGAATAGAGTCGTTCGGCCGATTCGGTCATTTTCGGCCCCAATAGCGCGTATTTGTCGTAGTTGTACCTGCACAAGTGTCACTCACCAAAACTCGTGGAACTTTATTAGAAATAAAACCTAAGTACATGGAATGTTGCATTAAACCTCATTTATTCCCGAGTATTGGTGGTCGGATTTGGGTTGTAATGACCGCCAACAGCCACGTCAGTTTTTATAGGCGCTTTATCAAAAACTTCTCCCAAATATCCCGGCCATTGACCAATCTCTTAGCCAAGGACGCCCTTTCATCTTTGATACCCTAAAGAAAGCACTTGTTTCCGCTCCCATTATCCAGCATCTCGACTAGAGCATTCCATTTGAAATCATGTGCGATGCGAGCGATTATGCTCTAGGAGTTGTTTTGGGCCAAACCGAGGACAAGAAGCATTAAGCTATCTCATATGCTAGCAAAATGCTCACTGCCCCCCAGCTCAACTACGCAACCACGGAAAATGAACTCTTAGCAGTCATGTTTGCTATAGACAAATTCTGGTCCTACTTAGTTGGGGCAAAGGTCATAGTCTATTCAGACCATGTTGCTTTGAAGTATCTTTTGACCAAAAAGGATGCAAAACCAAGACTCATCCGCTTGGTCCATCTACTCCAAGAGTTCGACATTGAAATAATGGATAAGAAAGGAGTAGAGAACTGGGTAGTTCGGTCGAACCGACCCACTTCGAACCTGCCTAGTTCGGCCGAAGTGCTCGAAACCGCCCCTGAGGTGCCGTGGCCACTGCTCCACTTCAAACCGCCCTTCTCCACTATAAATAAAGGTTGCCAGCACCTGTATCAAACACACAAGAAAGGATAAGCTCATTAGCAAAGTGCTGCCACTCTCATACTTAGAAGATAGGGAGAGAGGAGAGGTGAGCGCGTGCCGAAGAGGAGCCGGAGTGTCGGCCCCTCTTCCACCTTTACCTCTATGGATGCGGCTCTGCTTCGAGTAACATCCGAGTCGTGTCTGGTAACTCTTGTATCTCTCTCTGATTAATTGAGCATCAATTCTTATTTTCATATGCTTGCTGGTTCCTTGTTCAATGCTTAGTTAATTAGTATAATTGTTTACTAGTTGCTTTGCTTGGGTGCTTATCATTGTATACGAGATAAGTATTAACTGACTAGTGTAGGTGCGGTGCCTAGACTTGAGGTTAGCTTGGTTTGCGTCTTAGTCTACGGATGTGTGGTAGCCGTTAGGTGGTGACAACCCTATACGGCTTACGTAATTCACCACGTTCGGCTCGGCCCGTTGGAGCCTCCTGCTATTGTTCACCAACACCCATTCTCATCGCTTTCTGAGTGTTGGGTGCCCCGCTTCCCGATGTAAGCACTTATCTGTATCACCTGGCTTGCTCAGTTAGTCAGAAGAACTATACTTTTAGACTCGTGCCCCTTCTACCCTGCTATCGCTTTCTCTTCCTTTTCTTTGTCGTCATCCACTGCATCATACCATCCTTGGACAACTTAGTTTAGAATTAGTTCACTACTTGTTCTTCATGGAAATCGATACTCTGGAATACTTCCGGGTGAAAGCTACTTTGATATCCGTCCACTTACAGATATATCTGTAGGTCGTAATGTTGCCAACATGTGGGCACCACGCCTACATTAGGTGGTAACTACTTACTCGACTAGTAAAAGCAAACAATTATGTCAATACCCAGTGATAGTTCACCAAAAGTATTGAGCAGAAACGAAGAACCAGCTAAGACAAAGACTTAAACAAGAACTAGAAGGACTAAAACTACAACCTACAATATTCTAAACATAAATTACTTGCAACTAGAATAAAGTAGAGGCAAGATATAAATGACTCAAATACAATGATAAAGATGATTTATAATGATAACTCAAAGTCTACAAAAGGAAAGATAAAAGATACAAGATCTTATACCAGAGCTTCTAAAGATGACTTCGGAACCTCTGAGGCACAGCTTGACTCGACTCTAATTCCCAGACAAACTATCCTAACTCTACTAGAACAAGTGAGATATAGAGCTCTTAGCTTGGTGTGTATTGAAGCTAAGCATGAACATTTCAATTTACAAGGGCTTGAAGGCGGTGGAGGAAAAATGGCAACCAAGGGACCGAGAGGCGTTGCCCCAGATAGTTCGGCCGAACCAAGGGGTTCGGGTGAACTGACCTGGTTCGGCCGAACTCCCCCAATTCGGCCGAACCGTAGATCCTTCACCGTCTCTTCACCCACGGCTCAGATTTGCTCTTGGAGGCGGTTGTGAGGCCGTTGTGCATGTCTTCATGCTTCAGCCGAACTAATCCCTTCAGCCGAAGTGGGCCCAAGGCCCAGCTACCCTGCGTTGCACTGTCATTGCTTCTGGACGGTCTACATTGACTCTACTTAGCCGGGGTGTGTTTGTTTGCCCTGGATTTGTGACATCATCGATCCATGTGGCCTGCATCATCATCGCTTGGTCACCACTAACGTTGATTTCATGCATGTGACCTCCTGGTGGTGCTTTGCTTCATGGAAAGTATATGGCTAAGGGGAGGTACCTGGCTAGACCAAGTGGTTCGGCCGAATTGGCCAATTCATCCCCTTTAGCACATATTTGTCAATAATGTACATGCACAATGGATATTCACCAAAACTCGTGGAACTTTATTAGAATATAAACCTAAGTGCATGGAATGACATATATAACCTCATTTATTCCTGAGAATTTGTGGTTGAAAACATGCTGTAACGACTGCCAACAAATGCCTATAGATGCTATCCCTTTACGTTCGAGGCCTCCCAAGACGCATCAGCCTTCCCCATCGACTACCGATGGACAAACTGTGACTGTCGTGCCATTGTCACTGGCCTTCAAGACCATCAAGAGCAACATGTATCTACATGATTATTTACATTGCACTTGGCATATTACCATTACTTGGACTGATTTAGGTTGTGCAATAACACCCATGTTCTCCGGGAGAAGCGTTGGGACTTCATCTGTAGGGACTGAGTGCTCCCGCTCGCACTCCAGTGATGATTCTGCATCATGAGTGGATCCGGCCCAACAGAGGACGACAGAAGTGTTGGTTCCGCCGTTGGTTCCGCCTTCTCGTATTGTTACCGAAGAGAGTCTGGCTCAGCAGGTTTGGTACGGTTCAACCACCCTTGTAGGAGAGAGTGTTATCTCAGGTCCACCACAACTGCTCCGGGTACTGCTACCCCTTACCCGAATGAAGCTCCACCCTCTTCTACCAAAGGACATGTTCAGGTGGAGTTTGTCGAAGGGAAGGACTCGGCTCCTCGAGTTGATGATAAGGTATGCCAAAGCTGGAAGATGATGTCCAGGTAGGGCCCGAGGGACCTACCCCTGATGTAGAGACCGCAGTGGGTGCCACAGGTGGCCAGGAGGATCCTGAAACTTTGCTACAGGACTTTGAGAACTCAAACCATGAAGATCAGGAAACCTTCAATGGGATGCATGACACCGGCAAGGTTGGGTTGAAGAGCATTGAGGTATTCCTAGTAGACAGAGTTATATTGATGTGCCAATTTTGAATACTAACCTTCATCTATTTTTTTTGGCAGACCCTCATGGCTAACTTATCGGAGAGAGCCCGGACGGTCAAGATTGCTCAAGAGGAGCGGAAAGAAATCCTAGAACTTTGCGAGCGAATGCGTACCGTCACCTCTAAAGCCTAGGCCGCCATGTTGCAAAAGGAGATGGACATGGAGAACACCGCCAAGTTGAACCAAGAGCTCGTGGCTGACATGGAGCGACTGGCCGCTGGTAGGCTTTCTGGATGAAACTATGATTTTGTATGTGTCCTATGTCCGCTTTTGTTGTGTTTACTGATCTATGACTCATTGTCACACCCCAAAATTTTCAAATTTTTGGGATGTGAATTTTCAACATAATTAATACAATAATTTTCTCAATTTTCTAAAAATTTTTCCAAGCTTTATTTAATTTACAGGGAATTTGTAATTGAAAAAAAAAATATATATATATATATAAAATAAAAATATATTTGTGAAAAATAAATAAAATGTTGTGTGTGTTGCATTCATGCTGCTACATTGTGTTTTGTTTGTGTGTGATTCAATTGGAATTTAAATTCTGTTTAAATTCGAATTTGAATCATTTAATTTGGAGCTCTAGAAAAGTTTCTGCGGCCCGAGTCCACTTTTCCTCCCTTGACTATTTTCCTCGTCCGATTTTGGCCCTTCTACCTTTTTCTTCAGTAGCAGCCCAGCTCCAGCGCTTCCGCTTTCGGCCTGGCCAGCGGCCTGCTTCGCCCGGCCTGCCGGCCTGCTCGTCCCGGCCCAGCGGCCTGCCTCCCGCTCTCTCCATCCGCTCGGCCCATCTTCCACTGCGCGGCCCAGCGGCCTGCTCGCGCCCCGCCCCCGCACCAGCCCGACTCGGCCTAGCAGCCAGTCCGGCCCAGCACCCGCCAACGCTTGCGGCCCGCAGCCCCCCCTCTGCCGACTGACGAGCGGGCCCCCCCGTGTCAGCCCCGTCCCTAACCTCCCACCCGAGTCCTTCTCGGTCCCGGCCATGGAGTCCCGGCCGACCCCGGCACGGACGCCGAGGGGCCCCGGACTCTCCTGGGCCGTCCTACAAATAGCGCCGCCGCTACTCCTAACCCCCACCCTAATTTTGCGCCGCCAAACCTCCGCTGTTCGAGTTCGTGCTCGCCGCCACCGTTTCCAAACCCGCCGCCGTCGATCTCGTCGTCTGTCGTCGCTCCACCCCGGCGAACTGCCCCAAAACCGCCGCGTGAAGGTCAGGAACCCCTCGAGCTCCTTCTCGCCCCACCCCGTGCTCTGTACCGCTGTTCCCGCGTTGAACCGCCACCGCCCGAGCGCCGCCGCCGCCATGGGACGTCGCGCGCCACCGTCGTTGCTTCGCCGCCGACGAGAGCCACCCAGTTGAGTTTGTCGCGTCGCCCCGGTCCTGTAGAGCCCAAAACCCGCGTCAACCGTGCCCCATAGCGCGCTCGCGCGGTTTCTCCGGCGACCCTCCGCCGCGCGCGCGGGCGGCGCCGCCGCAGTACCTCTCCGCCGGCGACCACTCCTCTCTGGATCCAATTTAAGTCGTCGGATCCAAATCTGACGGCTCAGATCGAATTGAGCTGAGTCAACACCCTGGTCAATAACGGTCAACCCTAGTCAGCCATGGCGTTTTTCAAAAGAGCCCCTACCCTTTTTCAAAATTAACCCGCAGTCCTGTTTTATTCAAAAATAATTACAATTAAGTCCTGATTTTTACAGAAAACCCCCTGCCTTATTTAAAAATAGTACCCGAGGTCCTGTTTTGGTTAATTTGCAAATAAACCCTTCTGTTTTCATATAAAATTATGTTTTAGCCCCTGGGTTTTTGCAAATAAGCCCCTGGAACTTTTAAAACTTTGCCAGCAAGTCCCTGAACCTTAGAAAAGCCATAACTTCTCCGTTTTAGCTCCGATTTGATCCGTTTTCGTTGCGTTAGATTCATATCAACTTAAACTCCTCGTTAGTACTGTTAATTGACATCTAAATTGTTTCTGAATTTTATTCCATATTAACTTGATTAAAGATTATTTAAACGTGTTTTCTAATTAAAATCCAATTAAGGTTTATACCTGGCTTTATATTAAATGCTAAAATTAATTTCTGAATAAAATATAATAAAGTTTCATCTCAGTTCTCGTGGTGTTAATTTGATTAATGTTTACTTAACTAGCTTTTGCTAATTAAAAGCAATTTAGAGTCAACCTCCGGCTTTTTATAAATAAATGTTAACATTGATTAGCATTAACATAAATATGATTTCGAATTATAATATTGATTTAAACAACATGGTGCATAAATTATTCAATTAGATGCTCTCACATATTTTATTCCCTGTTAATGTTTAATTTGGAATAACTTATACATAAATAATTATAAATAAAATAAGATTAAGTTTTATCCCGGTTTTACAAATTCAAACATAATTATTTGAGATAATCTCTACTTATGATTTTCTTTATTTAAAATCAATCCAGCTTATAATTGTGTCATTTAATAATTCAAATCTTCCGACAATCGTATCTTTTGAACCGTAACTCCGTTTTCAGCGATTCTTGCGCTCACGTGACCATAGAACCAAGCCCTATCCTCTAGTGCGTTCTTTTAAAGTTTTCCTTTGATTGGTGTACTGTTCTTAGTGTATATTGTTTGCTTGTATGATTGTGCCGATGATTGCCGCGAATAGAGAAACGTCATCGAGCGAAGGAACACAAATCAAGTGCTGTCAAGCTTGAAGATCAAGACCGAAGACTAAGTGAATTCATTGGATTTGAGGCAAGTACAGCACGGACAATCCTTGCTACCTAAACACCCCCTTTACAATAATTACTGCATATGCATGTGTCTAAATTGTTCCTATTAAGGATATTCCTAGCTTTGTTTACCCTATACCTTGATCACCCTGGGTTATTGCATTTGGGTAGATCTTTGCTAAGCGCAGCTACTGTCACCAATGTTTAAACTGTTAATCTTGACTTAATGGTTCACTTCAATGTTAATGGTAAAACTTGCTTTTTAGCAACATGGATCAGGGAGCTAGGGCATACATGTTTGGCCCTAGTGTCTCTCCGTAAGGACTGGTTCTTAAAGCGACAACCCAGGAACCTGTCGCCACCACCGGAACTATAATGGCTCTGGTCTTGCACAAGTAACATGTACGGCTCTAATTTAACAGTAGTTACCGATGGGCCGACGGCGTTATGGGAAGCATGGGTGAGAGTATGGTTTGATCCACCGAGGACGGGTTTTCCGTCGGCTATGCCTCGTCAGGCAAAGTCCCGTGCTCCGCACGTTGCGCTATTTATTTTTGTTGTTGGCCTTCGTGCCGCGCTCCGGACGCCATTGACCCTCCTATTCGGAGCGCCCTGGGAGTCAGTCAATCTCGGTGCCTTGGGTCATGCTGCCTAGGTTGTACCATAACGGCTACTGTTTCGTTAGGGTGTCTTGTGAAAAGCCTCGTAGCGTCCCTATGCGGTCACACCTCGGAAGTGTGATTTGTGAGGTCTGATCCACCTCCGCGTGGTTGGGTGCAAAGTTCCTTTGAACTTTTACGCGACTGGTGGGTAAAGGGCGAAACCTCTGCAGAGTGTACAATCTATCATGATAGCCTTGCTCAGGGTCACGAGCGGCCTGGATCCTTTTTGATTAGAAGATGATATTTATTATTGTTTAATGTTCACCTCTACTGCATTAATTGGGAATTTCAACTGGGTTTCACTTAATTGTAGTAATCTTGGTTAATGTTAAAATGAAACAACTAAAATTTGCTAATGCAGTACAGCCGTGTCAAGCCTTTCTTTTAAGCCTTCATTGCCGTGTTGTATTTGCTAAGTAAGACAATTACTTACACTTGCCAACATTCAACAAAATCCCGGATGGGTACCAGATGATGGAGTGAATGAGACAGCTACTGAAATTCCTAAAGATTTCCATACTTCTGAGCTGAGGTCAACCAGTCGGTGTCCCTGTGAACTTGAGGCTCTAACTGTGAAGATAGTTAATAAATAGTCTTCCGCTGTGTTTTAGGTAAACTCTGAAGCAAAGCTAGTTTATTCGAGCATATGTACTCTGTTTTACCACATTTGTAAGCTGTATGTGTTTTGTGGACTTCCTGGGCACACATACAGTAGCATTCGGGTTTCTGTGTAAATCCGGGTGTGACACTCATACAGATGCTGCCTACGAGAAGAAGGCTTTACAGGATAAAACAGTGGAGCTGGAGGCCAAAGTGCAGAGCTTCATGGAAGCTAACCATCTGGAGGCTAGTGCTCACCATGAAGCCGTGTAGAGTAAGTCACGATGACTTCTTTTTCTGTTTCTTTCTTGCGACTCCTGAGTCGACATTGAGCAACTGGGTATTGTTGCACAGGTCATGCCCATGTGAAAGTGCATCTAGGCACTTATGTGTTTTGGTGATTTGTATGACAACATGATTTTTAATCTAACTTGTTTGCTTGAGTATATGAATATTCTTATGGATATTCATGTGATTTAATTATTGATAAGAATATGTGCTTCAGTTGGTTAATGATATGAAAGCAAACAAGCGGATGTGATCCCATGAATACAAAAGGTAGACAATGACAAGTGATTGAAAATGACAAATGAGACAAGGACTTATGCATATTGGTTGGTCTCATCTAGAGGAAGCTTGTCAAATGTTATTGGGATAATTTAATTGAAGAAATTGGGATTTCTTTGGACTTAATGGTCTAGACAAGAACATATGGTTTGAAAAGAAAGAGACATGTTTCTACAGAGTTAATGGTCTCATATAAAGAGAAGCTTATGGACACATCATATGGTATCAATGACATAGAAGATCACGTTGTTGACATATCATCGGTTTGAATTGAAGACATGGAATTCAAAGTGGTATTCATGATGATGCAAAGCAAAGCTAAGCTTAAAGTGGCAAGATAGGATGAAAGGATCAAGCTAGATAGGAGTGACGAGGCACCAAGCAAAGAGAAGGGCAAGTTGGTCTTGTAGCCGAGGAACTTTGTTAGGATGAAAAGTCTAGCATCTTGGTTTGATATCTAAGCATTAATCAAGCCTTATATAGTGAATCAATACAATGCATCTAATCATTGCTTAATCATATGATTAAGTGGCTTGAGAATTAGTGATGGATTCTCGATCAAAACACTTGGATATTCTAAGCCACTAGCTGAAGTTGGATTTGCTCAGCAAGAAAGAAATGCTGTGAGCCCTCAAGTTGAATATGATCAAGTATGGCATCAATGAAGACATAGAAGCTCAAAAGGAGATTTTATATTTCATACGCACTCTTGAGTATAGGTATGCCATACTATCAATAGGGATACAACATTAGTTGATTGACTATACCAAAAAGTGCTCATAGGTCAACCTATGTGAAAAAGCCTTGAGAGAGAAGTCTTTTGAGACTTAGTGTGCTGACTGGTCCAACGTTTTTGGAAAGAGGTCTGACCGGTTTGGGTACTTAGGTGTCTAACGGCTAGTTGGTTTGAAAAACCGGTGTGGCCGGTTTTGGCAACCTGTGTGATCGGTTTGCCACTAACAGTAACGGCTAGTTTTTGGGAGTGGGGTATTTATACCCCTTGGCCCTCTCCTTTGAGGGCTACTGGTTCATTTGGGTCCCTTGTGTGTCCAAAGCCTCTTTGAGCACCAACAAGCTCTCCCCAAGCATCTCCTTGGATTTGGGTTGAGAGAGTGATTCCGTGTGAACTATAGAGAGCTAGCTAACTCAGTGAAGAGCAAGTCCATAGATTGAGCAGTCATGGTTGAAGCTAGCAACTCTTTTAGCATTTGTTATTCTTGGCGGTGAAGCCTCCTAGATGGCTAGGTGTCGCCGTTGAGCTACCAAGTTTGTGGTCAGCCACGGACTATTTACGAAGGCTGCGATCTTGCCTCCTTCGTGGGAAAAGGTCACAAGTTAGTGGAACTGAGGAAAGTGGCTTGTAGTGTATAAGCCCGCTTTTCGTAGGCCCCTCAACGGAGACGTAGGATTCATTGTGGCTTGGTGGCAGCCTTTGTGGCAAGTAGTGGATCTGAACTTCAGGAAACAAATCCTTGCGTCTCTCGTTTTGTTTGCCTCACATATTCAATTCTAGTATTTATATTTGCTTCCGCTTCGATCTACTTGGTTGTGCTTTTCCGATGTGCAGGGACTTGGTGAACCTGCTAGAAATCATCTAGATAAGCTCTTCACCAAGTTTGGTTTGTGCTAGAATTCATAGAGGGGATAATTTACATTGTTGTGGTTATATGTCTGAAACCGGTCTGACCTGTTTGGGTACTGACTGTGCGAAAAAATTGTATAATTTGCAGATTCACCTATTCACCCCCTCTAGGTGACATCAAGGTCCTTTCACCATGATAGGAAGATCCTGGAGGAGAAGCTTCCTATTATGCAGGATGAGCTGGACAAGGTGGGCTGAGCGCATACTCGAGCGGTCGGCACTCATAAGGCGGCCATGGAAAGTAAGTTCATGAATCTGAATTGATTCGTGTTGAAATTTTCTTCAGCAGTATATGATCATCTTGAGTTGTCGTCCCATCAACCTTTGCTCTGGAGATAGGTATCTTGAAGGATGCAGCAAAGTTGAATGCAGATATCCTCACGCTTCGAGACCCGAACGCTGCCCCCCTCCCCGTCCCCTGTGATGATGACATGACACCAATACATATGTCCATGAGGGGTGCATGGGGTGGAGAAGAAGGAGACCAACAAGGTTTCCCAAGTCAAGAAGAAGGCCCAAGGACCAAAGTGGAGGCCCAAGTAAACTAAAGTTCGAGTCTGCCTCAGAGTCCAGGAGCAGCCCGCACTAAATTTATCGCCCAGGTCGCATACGGGCTCGGTTTTTGACGTTCTACGTATTCTTGGAAAGCTAAGGAGATAAGGTTTCCAATGGCACTAGTCCCACCACAAAATTCCTTCTGAGTCATCAGGAATCGTCAAAACAAGTGGACATCTAGAATCTACCAGGGTGCTGCACCGCCATCTTTTGGGGTCCATTATGGACGTGGTTAGGGGGTTGTGCATGTCCCAACCCTTATATAATCAGTAGCCACCACCACATAAGGGTTTGGGTTTTGCTTAGATTAATCTATCGAGAACAGTTTCGCCGTTATCAGTTTGTAGAACCCCAACTTTTGATCTTAATCATACATCTGCAGTGTCACTTCCTTTGTGAGCTGCTTCTTTTGAATTCTTTCTTGTGTTCTTCATGTCACAGGCAGGGATTAGCCTTCTTGGCGAGGTCAACCGGGTTGTGACATAGTTGATAACCAGAGGAGTTGTGGTGCTAAGATTGCAGGGTTCGAGTTTGCTGACTTGAAGCCGGATCGGTGTGTTGTGCTCCGTCCAAAATGAGTTATCCTTCACCTGACAGAAGATTGGGAAACCCTAATTCCCATCAAGTGGTATTCAGAGACAGGTTTACCATCAGGTTCGTCCTTTCGCCTTTGTCCTATAGTCCAGAAAATAGCCCCAAAAATAATTCCGCTGTCCTAGTACCCCTTTTAGCCTTTGCATGTTCGTTTCAGTTTCGCTTTGTTGAGTTTGTGTCCGTGGTCAAGTCTCGTTGCTGGTTTTAGTAGTGTTCGTGTCGTAGTTCAATCGCCCATTGTTGTGATTCGTTTGTTTCCGCCGCTATCCCATCCACGTTTAGCCATACAACAAGTCGAGCCACCACATTACTCGATTTGCCTCGCTAGCCGCCTTGTGTGAACTCTCGCCGTGCAAGCCCTAGATAGGTTGCAAGCTGCTTTGATCACTTTTACATTGCATACTTGATCATTGTTTCATCTCGTGAATACCTATTGCTTGCTGCCGCAGACACTAGGAGGAAGTTTACCCTAGCCGCTGTTGTTTTTCGTGCCTTTGGAAAACATAATTTGAGATACCTTCCATAAAACAGGCATAACTTTTCACTCGGTGCTCCGTTTTGGCTCAAATTTGTACAGCAGATTTGTGACTTCATTCGGATGTGACCCAAACTATCCTTAGGCTTGTTTGATCGAGTCAAAAAATTCAAAAAGAATTAGGAAGATAAATAAAAAAATTGATCAAGTTGTTTCAGGGTTTTCAGAGATTGTTCCTGAAATTCCCTAGGCCGTATCTCACCTCAAAAACGGATGCAAATTTTTATGGTTGGAGCTTTTGATATCCTTATTCAGAGAAAAATATAAAAACAATAGTTGAGAAAAATAAAACATCTTAATTCCTACTAGTCCTACAGAGAAATTGCTGAAAAGATTAAAAAGCAATTATATATAGTGTTGTTTTGCTTGTTCTATGAGCTTTATTCATTGTTTCTTGTTCCAACTTGTCGTGCTACCCCTAGGACACGTCTGAGCTGGCAATTGTGACTTGTGCTTTGGATACTTATTGAACATTGCTATTCTGCATTCGTTATTTGCTACTCCTTGCTACATATTTGGCCGTCCGAGCTCCACAAACTATACTTCAAGTCAGTGCAGTGAAGGACCATTGCAATCTTGGTACTACTTGCTCACAGGTATCACGAACCAGCCACCTGTTGTACCATCCACTGTTATGCTTTTGTAAGAACATTTGTAAGAATATGGTAAAGCATGTGAGAGAGTGTTTCCACTGACACACATATAGTAGTCAATAGGGATAACCTTTTGTGTTTTCTCTTGTCTACATACTAACAATGGCAGGGAGCGATGAGATTGTTCGAGAAGTACTAAGTTCTCAAATGGAGAAAGCGGAGCAAAATCAATTCAACAATTTATTCCAGATTTTCTTTGTTGTGATGGAGAGACGTTGCCGAGTCATCATTGATGGTGAAAGTTGCAACAATCTTGCAAGCTTAGAGCTGGTTGAGAAGCTTGGTTTGACCACAAAGCCACATCCACATTCATACTACATGCAATGGATAAATTCTTATGATAAGATAAAAGTAACTAAAATTGTACATATTGAATTTAGCATTGGTTCTTGATGGGAACCCGCTAGGGTTTAAGCCCGATCTTTCGATGCGAGGGGGATAACTTCGATTTAGACCGGAGAGACATTCACGGCCCGACTACAACCGTCCAAGGATGCTACGCCTTAGCAACCGATACACCAACTCCAGCGGTCGCCGTGATCCTGTGGAGCACAATCAACCAAACCACTGGGATAATTCCTGCAAGCAATCGAAGAACAAGTAGAACAAGCAGATGAATTGCAAATTTTGAGATGATAACCAATCTCAAATCACAAAGGTGGGGTTCCAAAGACTCGAAGACGGGCGGCTGGACCAACACGCGCGCTTACAAGCAAGTAGCAATGGCTAAACTTTCATCTAAAGAAAACTCAAGTGTTCTTGGTGGCTGCTAAGGGGTATAAGACAAGGGAGGACAACCACAGAGGTGTTGGGGTCGTGCTCCAACCCTAGGACGCGTCCATAATGGACTCTACATGATACACGACCCATTGGGACAAAGTAAGATGGCACAACATCATGGGAAGAAAACATCTCGTAGCAAATAGACGATTCTGGACAACTCCGAATAGATATGGATATACGGTCAGATCTGTTGGAAAGTAGACTTGACAAGCTTTCCGTGAAGTACTTGAACGCCCCAATCCGAGTCCGTATGCGACCGTGGTGTCCATCATAAGTTGATGTTTTTCTGCAGTCTGAATCCAGATTTTCCAAAACGTGTTGGATTTGGTCTCTTTCCTTCCTTGGGCTATTGTGACGTGGTAGCCTGATGAAAAACGTGGAAATACTTAGAATTGGTCCTCAATCAACTTCTTTGGTCCTCCATGCCTTCCATGTATGTTTAACACTCTTTTTGATCCAGCTATATATTTCTGAAAATGACATTGAACACACATCATGGCGTATGGTCATATCCGAGCATGTGATGTCCTCATCATTCTCCCCTTCTTGGCTGCAAGTCGTCCTCGACTTGCTCCAGTTGCATTCCGAAGTTCTTGGTTTGAAGTTGGAATATGGAACGAAAACTATGCTGTCCGACAACAACCAAGAATGCTCCCATTCTTTGGGCTGAACCTGTTGAATAAGAGAAACACTAGGAAAACTTTGCGAGACATTATTAGTGTTAGTGCAGTCCCCTATTTGATCATGGTATTGCAGCCCAGAAGGAGAATTTAGATTAGAGCAAATATAAACTTTATGCACCAAATACTCTCCTTTGCAATTATACTTGCCAATAAAGTGATATGTATGATTAGTCAAGCATGAAAATTCAGAATATGCAAAAAGCTTCTCCTCTAAACATTTCAGATCACAAAGAATATCAAATTCAATATAGCCCAAAGTATTTAAAGAAGACATCAATTTCAGTTCATCTTGTGCACAAGTAATAGGATGGAAAACTTTATCTTCAGTACATTTGTATGGTTCCAAACCAAAAGAATCACACTTATTCACTACTTGTGACATATGAGTAAAATAATCATCAACACACAAGTCCTCTTTATCACAAGGAATAACAAGTAATTCATCTTGTGACAAAGGTAAATCTATAACAGTTTCTACTATTTGTTGCTCTTTATAAGCATGCAAAGTGGACAAGTTTTTAATATCATGGGTCACATCATTCTTGCAAGTATTCATAGATAACAAAATCTCCTTTTCAGCACTTACGGCAAGCCAAAACAATGAAGCAATATTGTTGTATAATTTGCTAATTAGCATGGTTCAAATTTCAGAATTAAGCCCTTTCATGAACCTACTCATAACATCTTCCTTGCATTCATCTAATCCACCAAACATGACACAAATCTTAAAGCTATAATAGTATTCTTTGATAGTCCTACTACATTGCTTCAATTTGTCCAATTTTGCAAGTAAACAATCAACATAATATTCAGGAACATATTCATCTCGAAAAAGCATTTTAATATCTTTCCAAGTTTGTGGAACTCTATTGTGCCTACAAATATGTTTCCATGTAATCAAAGCATATTTTGTTAAAGCACTAGAAGCAGCAAAAATCATTTCATGTTCAGACAAGTCATAACTATCAAATTCTGCATCTACCTGAAGCTCCCAATCAATATAACCTTCAGGATCAAACATACTAGCATATAATGGAAAATGTTGAATGACATCATGAAGATGAGAGTCTAGTTCCAACTGCTCAAAAATTTATGTATCACCTGCCGTGATTAGTAGAAAACAAGAAACACAAAAACAAGATGTATCTTCCAGTCAACTAC
Organism: Echinochloa phyllopogon; assembly: GCA_033239725.1. NCBI lineage: Eukaryota > Viridiplantae > Streptophyta > Magnoliopsida > Poales > Poaceae > Echinochloa > Echinochloa phyllopogon. The sequence continues at coordinate 4,396,848 of BTCW01000016.1, read as the reverse complement.
TAGATGTGTTGGTTGTAATTCTCTCAAACTAAACTTGTTCAAAACAAGATCTTACAAGTTCTTACCAAGCAAAACAGGAGGTGACGGCAACCAACAAGACAACAACCTCGAAGATAGTGTATCGGTGCCGCAGCAACAAGACCTGTCAAGTTGTAGTCGTATATGTGGAGCTATAGGTGTGCTGAAAACAAGGAATAGCTAGCACCACGTTAGTTAAAATAAAGCAAGCTGAATAATCATTCAACGGTGGTACCGTGCTGGTCCTAGCCTAGACCAAGCTAGAGACGCGAGCCTGGATACAAGGGAAGTCATAACGCACCACCAAAAATAATAGATACTCACAATGAACAGATCAACCCATTTCTTTCTTTTTTTTCTTCTTTTTTTTCTCTTTTTTCTTCTTTTCCTTTTCTTTTGGGGCACTAAAATCTTCTGATTGATGGTGTAATAACCAAAACAAATGGCAGCATACAACACCTATCAAAACAGATTTACAATTCTTATTTCAGCTAGCCAGATGCGCAGATCTCCAAGGCGATTGCGGAGTGCTCAGAAGGAATTTTCGACCAAGGTCAGATGCGTTGGAAAGAGCACGAGTTAAGCTTTCCAGATTATACTAAAACACCGAATTTTGAGACTGGACACGGAAACTGTAGCGGTTTTTGTTTCGTGCTGGACAGGAACTCCGAAACAAAAAGTGACAAGAACTCGAAACTCTAAAGGACTAAACTAAGACCAGCAACTCGACGCAACCGAAGCAACCGAAAACTCAACAAGCCCTAACTAAGCAGTACTAGCAAAGGCTCAAAGAGTTTATAGGATTGTAGGTAAACCAATCTACTATTTTTTTTGGCTTTTCTGGACTATAGGAAATTAAAATGAGCAAAGAATTGGATAGCTCTCACCGATAAACCTTGCTCTGATTACCAATTGTTGGGAACCCGCTAGGGTTTAAGCCCGATCTTTCGATGAGAGGGGGATAACTTCGATTTAGACTGGAGAGACGTTCACGGCCCGACTACAACCGTGATCTTGTGGAGCACAATCGACCAAACCACTAGGGTAATTCTTGCAAGCAATCGAAGAACAAGCAAGAACAAGTAGAACAAGCAACTGAATTGCAAATTTGAAGATGATAACCAATCTTAAATCACAAAGGTGGGGTTCTGAAGACTCGAAGACGGGCGGCTGGACCAGCACACGCGCTTACAAGCAAGTAGCAATGGCTAAACTTTCATCTAAACAAAACCCAAGTGTTCTTGGCGGCGGCTAAGGGGTATAAGACAAGGGAGGATGACCACAGGGGTGCTGGGGTCGTGCTCCAACCCTAGGACGTGTCCATAATGGACTCTACATGATACACGACCCATTGGGCCAAAATAAGATGGCGCAGCATCATGGGTAGAAAACATCTCGGAGCAAATAGATGATTCTAGACGACTCCGGATAGATATGGATGTGCGGTCAGATCCGTTGGAAAGTATACTTGATAAGCTTTCCGTGAAGTACTTGAACGCCCCAATCCGATTCCGTATGCGACCGTGGTGTCCATCACAAGTTGATGTTTTTCTGCAGTCCGAATCCAAACTTTCCAAAACGTGTTGGATTTGGTCTCTTTTCTTCCTTGGGCCATTGTGACGTGGTAGCCTGATGAAAAACGTGGAAATACTTAGAATTGGTCCCAATCAACTTCTTTGGTCCTCCATGCCTTCCATGTATGTTTAACACTCTTTTTGATCCAACTATATATTTCTAAAAATGACATTGAACACACATCATGGCGTATGGTCATATCCGAGCATGTGATGTCCTCATCAGTTCTTACTCCCTCTGTTCTTAAATATATGACATTTAGGACAAACAAATTAGTTCATTTTTAAACTAAATAGCTTGTCCTAAATATCATATATTTAAGAACGGAGGTAGTATAAAGATAGTACTGATTTTGGCATAGTACCTATGCAAGCATGTCATTTATTGCTAGGCATCCCTTGTATTAATATAAATAATACGATACACAAAAAGGTAGTTAATAAATATTCCTTCAAGTACAACGGTAGAAAAATTACACTTGTACCTTTGACTACTGCTGAAATTTTAGAAGCTGATCTCCAAACGGCGGAGAGAAGAAAAAATGAACCTTTTAGAAAAGAATGGGTTGTTTTCAATGACACAACAAATTAATCTAAATCTGAATTTTTACAAAATGATAATATTGTTTTGCCTATTGTTGTAATCAACTAGATTGTCCATCTAGTTTTACTATAATGAATCGGGTTCACTTTCAAGAAGGAGAGCATTATTGGCAGTTACCTATGTGTGCTAGTGCTGATTTTTCTTGTATTGAACATATACTAGCGGTTATGCAACCATCTATGCCTGCATTGTGTTTGGTTAGTGCTAATCTTTTGCAGGATAGTATTGAAAAAGATCATGTGCGTTTCGATCAAGGAGCCTACGTATTTGCCAACAACTCTATAGGAGAATATGCTTTGAGAGATTACAAATATGGTCATGTCACTCCCCACAATATTCTTAGTTCCCATGTTTTCTACAACCTCGTGTTTCTTCGTGTTGTGCAGGGCCATCTTAGATCACAAATGACGCCGAGGACGGCTTTTCGTCAAGAAGGGGAGGATGATGAGGACATGACACTCATACATATGTCCATGAGGGGTGCATGGGGTGGAGAAGAAGGAGACCAACAAGGTTTCCCAAGTCAAGAAGAAGTCCCAAGGCTAATCCGATTCGAGTCCCCAAAGTGGAGGCCCAAGGAAACTCAAGTTCGAGTCTGCCTCGGAGTCCAGGAGCAGCCCGCACTAAATTCATCGCCCAGGTCGCATACGGGCTCGGTTTTTGATGATCTACATATGCTTGGAATGCTAAGGAGATAAGCTTTCCAATGGACGTTCAGAATCTGCCAGGGTGCTGCGCCGCCATCTTTTGGGCCGTTGGCCCGTGTATCGTGTTGGGGTCCATTATGGACGTGGTTAGGGGGTTGTGCACGCCCCAACCCTCATATAATCAGTAGCCACCACCACATTAGGGTTTAGGTTTTGCTTAGATTAATCTGTCGAGAATAGTTTCGCCGTTATCGGTTTGTAGAACCCCAACTTTTGATCTTAATCATACATCTGCAGTGTCACTTCCTTTGAGAGCTGCTTCTTTCGAGTTCTTGATTGTGTTCTTCGTTTCACAGGCAGGGATTAGCCTTCTTGGCGAGGTCAACCGGGTTGTGACACGGTTGATAACCAGAGGAGTCGTGGTGCTAAGATTGCAGGGTTCGAGTTTGCTGACTTGAAGCCGGATCGGTGTGTTGCGCTACGCCCAAAACGAGTTATCCTTCACCTGATGGAAGATCGGGAAACCCTAGTTCCCATCACCCTAGGGGGGCGACTAGGTGCGGGCCCTGCCCGAGCCAAGGAGCTGATCACGGAGGTGACGGTTGGATGTAGAAAGAGGATTATTGCCATCTCGAAGACACACTACCCGGACCAAGCCATTGAATGTGTTAGTGAAGGCATTGCTGCCGACTTCTCTGAGGACATTTTTGAAGCCTTGGTTGAAGAACTCAAACTACTGGTAGACGACCTAGTCACCAAACTGGACTTGTAAGGAAGAAACAACATTACCTATAGTAATTTTGTTGGAAAGGACTGAGTCTGGTTTGTAATAATTTGAAGTACTTTGCGATGCCTTTATTTTTAAGTTGCGAAAACAACTCTTTTCACTTGCTCTAAAACCCAGACGATAATTGGTATTCGACCTAGCCAGTCGAAACTCTCGGGGAGGATAGCATATTTACAGACTACAATGCTCTCAGGGAGGCTCAGTTGTAGGCAAAGAATTAGGCCGAATACTTTCGCAATCATCCAGTTTGATTGAGCGTATGAGTCGGACTGGTCTGCATATTTTGGAAAGTTTATATAGTCTTTTATAGAACGACAACGAACTCGGGACTAGCCCAAAATATTATACTAACCGCAATATCAAAAATGAATGGACAAGTGACTATTATTGCAATATTATTGACAAAGGAGGTTGAGTACATAGATGCAACTCGACTATGGATAAAACTTAGCAAGGTGCTGGATGTTTTAGACGTTGGGGACCGGATCTCCATTTTCCCACTCCAGTCGGCATGTTCCTGATGAGATGACTTTTTTCACAATGAAGGGGCCTTCCCAGGGAGCAGACAACTTGTGTCGCTCCTTCGTAGTCATGAGCCGTCGAAGGGCCAAATCGCCAACGTTGAGAGAATGTTCTCGGACACTTCTATTATGGTAGCGCGGAATCTGCTGCTCATGGCGGGTATGCTGGATTAAGGCATTTAGCCTATGCTCTTCTAGATTGTCTAAGTCAGTCCTTCGCTGAGACTCAGTTTGTCCTTCCTCGTAGAACTGGATGCGTGGGGCGTCGTGGGTTAAGTCGGCTGGGAGGACGTATTTAGAGCCATAGACCCAAAATAATGGGGTGTGGCCGGTAGCTTTGCTCTGTTGCGTCCTTAGGCCCCATACCACATGTGGTACTGCTTTGGCCCATCTACCCAGGCGAGGATTCAGTGCATCATATAGGTCTTTATTGAGGGCATCCAGGACCATTCCATTAGCCCTTTCCACCTGACCATTGCACCATGGGTGCACTGAAGACAAGTAGTAGACATTGATGTTGTTGTCTTGGTAGAAATCCCAGAACTCGTGCCCTATGAACTGAGGGCCCATGTGGTCAGAATTCCATTAGGGACACCAAATATCCGTGTGATCTATTCAATGAAGGTGGTTGCCATGGCCGACTTTGTGTCAGTGATGACTTTGTACTCGACCCATTGGTGAACTTGTCCATCGCCACGAGTATGTTCTTGAACCCGTCTGACGCTGTCTTGAATGATCCCATGTTGTTGAGGCCTCATACCGTGAAAGTTTAGGATGGTGGGATGGTCCGCAAAGCTTGGGCTGGCAGTAGCTTCTGCTTCTGGAAAAATTTGCATCCGACACAGCGTTGGACGAGTTCCTTGATGTCGTTTAGCGCAGTTGGCCAAAAGATTCTGGATTAGTAAGCTTTACCAACCAAGGTCTTGGCTGCTACATGATTACTGCAAGTGTTCGCGTGGATCTCGTGGAGGATCACTAAGCCCTTGCTTCATAGAATGCACTTGATGGGTACACCTGAAAGAGGCTGCTTTCATGTAAAGCTCTAAATTGACTACTACATAGCTGGCGGTGGGCCGAGTTCACTTCTCCACCGCCGCTATGCTGTCTTTTAGTTTTTCGGTGAGCGTGACTCTGTCGTTTTTTATGAAGGCGATAAAAGGTTCGCTCCAGTCATCCTCTGGTGCCTGTTCTTGGGATTCCTCCACTGTGGCTACTATTTGTTCTACGTCCGTCATGGTGCTATTATCTTCCAGTCGCTTGATGGAGGGCTTCCATATGTCTTGGACAAATATGCCGACCGGTACCTAGGATCGTTTAGACCCGAGTTTGGATAGGACGTCTCCCAGCATATCGTCGTCATAGACGACAAGGTGGAATTCAATGTCATAGAAGTGGGCCTTTAATTTTCGTACTTCAGCATAGTACACCTCCATTGTCTCATTGGTGCAGTCCCGGTTCTTGTTAACTTCTTCGATGACTAGTTTCGAGTCTCCAAAGCACGCTAGGCGCTTGATTTCAAGAGTCACGACTATCCTGAATTTGTGTATCTATGTTTCGTAGTCGGCGTAGTTATTTGTAGCTTTGTAGTGGATTTGGAGGATGTATTTCAGGAACTTGCCTTGTGCTCCAGCTCCCTCCAGGTTTAGGGCACCGTCAAAGTAGAGTTTCCAATGCTCAGGCGATTCCATCGGGCTCGGGGTCTGGACCTCTGTCCAGTCAGCGACGAAGTCGGCCAGCACCTGGGACTTGATGGATTGCTTTGATTTCAAGGTGATGTCGAATGCACCTAATTCCACAACCCATTTTATGACTCGTAAGTTGATGTCGCGATCGTGTAGGATTGCCCCGAGTGGAAAATTGGATACCACTTGTATTGTTTCAGCTTGAAAGTAATGTTGCAGCTTTCTTGAGCAGATCAAGAGCGCATAGAGTAGCTTCTGCAAGTGTTGGTAGCGGATCTTGGAGCCAGTGAGCACCTCGCTGATGTGGTACATAGGGTGTTGTACAGGATAGGCATGGCCATCTTCTTATCTTTCGACGACTAGGATCACGCTGACCACATAGGTCGTCGCTGCTATGTATAACATGAGAGGTTCTTGCTTCTTGGGTCCTGTGAGCACTGGTGGTGATGCTAGGAATTCTTTGAGGTCTACCAATGCTTGATCAATTTTTGGTGTCCAGTCAAATTTTGCTAATGAACCGGCTCAGGGCCGCCAACATCGCTGTCAACTGCATGACTTATTTCTTGTTGGTGGGATGTGGAAAATTGCATATTGCAGCGAGTTTAGTTGGGTTTCCTTCAATGCCGCATTGACTAACCATGAAGCCCAAGAGCTTTCCTGATGGGACTGTTGGCACTCCTTACGATCCAATATCAGGATTGTGAATCCCGGTACTGGGGTAAGGAGTGTTTCAGTGGTTTTTCTTATGGCTCAGTAAAATATATAAATATTCACAAGCGCACAGAATTACCATTGTACCACTTCACCAGGGAGTATTCTGAGGTATCGTAATTTATATTTCCGTAGGGAAGCTTATGGCAAGAGTACTAGCAAACAGATATTCGAGACTATCAGAGAGGGGTACACGACTAGCAAGACGGGGGATAACGGTATTGGATAGGAGTGTATATACCGTGACACACAGCTCAAGGTAGGCTCAGATAGGAAAGAGAAGGAATAGATAGCTGGGAGGACAACGAGAAGAGATAGAGGATTCCTAGGTACTTTATCTTTCTATGTCACTCGGGGGTAGAGATACAGAGGCTGTAGAGCCAGCACTCAGAGGTCAAGGTCAAACCTATGTCTTAACTTTAGGACAGCAGAGCCTACGCCTCACAGAAAGGGATGAGAAGTGGTGGCATCTACCCTTCACTGGGGGATCCTACAAGCCGAGACGAACGTGATGGGCTACGAAGGCCGTATAGGGCTGTCACCACCTAACGACTACCACCTCCGCAGACTCGGGGGCAAACTAAGGTTACTGGCTAGCCTAGGAACCACTCCTACACTAGTCAACAACTACTTACTCTGCTAGCAAGAGCAAGCAACCTTGTCAATACTCTTAGTGACAATTCACCTCAAGTATCAAGCAAGATCGAAGAACCAGCTAAGACAAAGACTTAAGCAAGATCTAGAAGCACCAGAACTAGAACCAACTATAGCCTAAACACGATATAGATGCAACTAGAATAAAGTAGAAGCAAGCTATAAATGATAGAGGCAAAGTGATAAAGATAACTATATTGATAACTCAAAGTCTACAAAAGGAAAGGAAAAGATACATGTGCTTATACCAGAGCTTCCGAAGACGACTCCGGAACCTCCGAGGCACAGCTCGACTCAACTCTAACTCCCAACTAAACTATTCTAACTCTACTAGAGAGAAGTGGAAATGAGAGCTCCTTGGCTTGGTGTGTGTGCGATACAAGTGAGTGACCCCTCTATTTATAGCTTGAGCAAGCCGGTTTGAGGTGGAGTAGCATTCAAGGAGGCTTGGGCGGTGGTGCCAAGCCTTCGGGCAAATCCACCAGTTTGGCCGAATCCTCCTAAACCGTGGATCTGCACCACCTTGACTCCCACGGCTAGGATGCGCTCCTAGGGTCGGTTTCTTGTGCTGGGGGCGGTTCAGCCGAAGGCCAGGCTTCGGCTGAATTGGGATTGGCCCATGGCCGCCCTCCCCAGCACCGCCTGTGGTCCTGGATCTCCTGGGATGACTTGCTTTGGTGTACTTCATGTAGAATTGGCCTAGAGATCAGGTGGCAGTCGCCCACGTGTCATGTGTCATCATCGCTCGATCATCGTTGACGTGGACGTCTCCCGGTGTCGTGTATGGCTAAGGGGGGTATCCGGCCGAATCGTGTCGTTCGGCCGAATCGGTCAATTCCGACCCCTATAGCACATATTTGTAGTTAATGTACATGCACAAGTGAAACTCACCAAAACTCGTGGAACTTTGTTAGAAATAAATCTAAGTGCATGGAATGTCACATATATCCTCTTTTATTCTTGAGTATTGGTGGTCGAAAACGTGCCGTAATGACCGCCAACAAGCTCCCTCAAGCTTAGACCTTTGCTCATCCTCGAGCAAAGATAAAAACTTAGGCTCAGTGGATCAGGAGTTGCTACAATGTCACTATCTTGCAGGTAATCTTTATAAACAACTAGTGCTCAAAATTACTCGAATCATTAGCAAAGTATTAAATCACCATTTTACCTATGGGGCTTATAGCAATCTCCTTGTCTTGGGCGATTGAAAGGTGAAACAGTTTGATTTAGTTTTATTCCACTCCACTCTTTTTAGGATCCCATCTCAGAGTTTCCATAATTTTGTGAAAAATGTAAGTTGTTCCTCAATTGGCACACTCAATCACTCAAGTGATATTTGAATCCTCACCAAAGGCTTGTGCCTTCTTTTCATCCTAAAATCTAATATGGCTTTTGTGTGGCTAAGAGACAATGAATGAAAGCATGCATGTATCTTATATTTTGCTAAGTCAAAGACCGGACCTTTGGGGAACCAAATCACACCTTTAGATCAAGAAGTGCAAGTGTGTGGAATATGTGGAGTGGAATGGAGTGGAATATGGTGGAATGGAATGGAGTGGAATATGGTGGAATGGAATGGAGTGGAATATGGTGTAACTCCTTGGGATGATTCCTTGACTTATTTTCGAAAACATGGGCTATCTCTTTTTGCTCATATTTTTCCCATGCCATTTGGCATGCTTTTCTTATTTCTTATTTTTGCCATGCTCTTTGGCATGCTTTTATTTTTCTCTTTCTTTTTGCCATGCTCTTTGGCATGCTTTTCTTTTGCATAGCCCATGTCTCTATTCAAGGATATTTGGAGAGGAGATCATAGAACATGGAGCATTTGTTTTGTGAATGGATGATGGCAATGTTTGCTAACTCCGAGTGTAGGAATTGCAAGTGAGCAGTGGTGTGTACGTGAATCTCGATCTTAGAAGCATGAAAGTTTCACCCAAAGGTCACAACAATTTGACAAAACTCACTAAGACAACAAGCAGCATATGAGTAGAAGGTTTCAACTAAACTAAACATATGGCTTTGGTAGGAATTTCTGGCCAATGAGGAACTTTGTTTTATTTTTGAAAGCACAAAGCATCCGAGATTTTCACCATACTAAGAGCAAAACGTAGAACTTAACTACAATCTCACTATATCATTCCTTACAACAACTTAGACTTGGAATAAAGCATGTGCTCCCACAAGGTTTTCAGGTTCGTTTTTACTCATGCCAATTAACTCAAGTACTATCAAGCAACTAGTCGAAACAAAACACTCGCAAGATTAATGACAGAGCAACTATTAATCATTTCCAAAGGGAGAGGCATATGGTTCATTCCATGCATAGTTGGGAGTTAATATTATTCAAAGCAAATTTTTTTGGTCTTTTGACTTTTAAGATGGAAATAAAACTGGAAGGGAAATGGCAAATGCGAAATCAAAGTGCTGAGAGGAACATAGAACATACCTGGTGAGGGTCCTCCCCCAAGCCTGGATCTTTCATTGATAGGGTCGAAACCTTGAAAAATATTCCGCCATTTGGTCCATCTGCCGCTGGACATCGTACTTTATAGATTCCAACACGCCACTATTTCTAGAGGTGTCCTCGTGATGGCTTTATCAGCAGCTCTTGGTAGGTGTGCCCCTTGTGGTATTTCTACTTGGACTCATGAAACTACACCTGCGTGACAAGCACAATATGTTCTACGAGATGCCTTACTTCATCTCTGTCACACCCGGCCCAGTTTGTATGGCCCGGTAGTGGCCCATTAGTGCGGGATACACATGTTTAGTGCCACATTGCTAGTTGAGCAAGGGTGGAGTCAACTTATAAGCCTTTGTCTTCCAGCCATAGCACCTTCGGGTTAACCCTTTTACACGAAGCGAGGACGAAAGTGTAAGCAGGGTGCTATGTGTACGCGTGCGCGCCCCTCGGAAGGGCTGTGCGGGGCGGCTCGTGAAAGGCGGGGTGTTACAAATGGTATCAGAGCCGACCCTCGCGGTTGCGCGTACGGGTCAGTGTGCGGGCATAGGGCGCATGGCGCGTATGGCCCGGGTAGGGCATACGGCATGGACTATGGCGCCGGCACTGGACGTAGGGTCGTGCGCTAAGGGGGAACGTTCCTGTACATTTGCCCGGGTGGGTGAGTTGCGCCGACGAGGACGTCGGGTTCTTTGAGGGGGGTGTATGTCACACCCGGCCCAGTTTGTATGGCCTGGTAGTGGCCCATTAGTGCGGGATACACATGTTTAGTGCCACATTGCTAGTTGAGCAAGGGTGGAGTCAACTTATAAGCCTTTGTCTTCCAGCCATAGCACCTTCGGGTTAACCCTTTTACACGAAGCGAGGACGAAAGTGTAAGCAGGGTGCTATGTGTACGCGTGCGCGCCCCTCGGAAGGGCTGTGCGGGGCGGCTCGTGAAAAGCGGGGTGTTACAGTCTTGTAGTAACCGCATTTACTGTTTCAATGAAAGGTTCGGGTTGCCCCGGAATCTTCCCCGACTCGGTAACAGGAACGGCTGCGGCTAACTGAGAAATTTGGGTTTTGATCATTTTATTAAAGCTCAGTTGACTTTTCATGGCAGAAGAGAATGAATCCAATCTAGAGTCTATGCTTTCCAAGATATTTTCAGTGATTTTACCCTGGCCAAACACTAGATCTCTAAGAGATGGATGATTATTGAAATTGCTGGAATTGAAATTGTTACCTTGTTGAGGCCTCTCAAATGGGAGGTCTGGGCGCGAATTCCAGCCTTGATTGTCATAGTTGTTCGGTCGATACCCGGTGTTGTTGGAGTGGTTGATGTAGTGGGCATCTTCTCGCGTTTCGGGGCAGTCATTCCCCGAATGGCGAGCGTTGCCACAGACCTCGCAAGTCATCCGAGCATCCATGGCTTCCACTGATTCTTGAGCAGGGGCCTCCAGCTTCTTCATCAGGAGGTCCATCTTGGCAGTGAGCATGTCCAGAGCTTCAACTTGATGTACTCCTCGGGTCCGAGGTTGGGCTCTATCATCGGACCAACCTTGCTTCTCGACCATCTTCTCGATGAGGGCCTTTGCACGACTCTCCTCAAGAGAGAAGAAAGAACCTCCAGCAGCATCTTATAACGGTCGCGCTGGAGGATCTCACAGTTGGAGCATCGATCATCTTCGTTGTTGCCATTGTTATTATGGGCACCCCTTTAGTCAGGGTGGCTATACTCGCGGTAATAGCGCTCATGCCGTTACAACTCAGCCGCACCTCTATCTCTTTGGCGGTTGTTGAGGTTCTCTCGAACGTCGGGATCCTTCCTCCATAGGTGCTCACGGAGGTCGGGCTCGGGGCAGCGTCCGTCTCTTCCTCTATCACGGTCTGCTCTGCAGTTGTTGCGAGGGTTCATCGATGTTGTTGCCGCCCATATAGTCTTGGTCCACCTCTTTGTTGATAACCTCTAGGGCGGGGCCGCGCTATCTATGGTGGTTGTTGGCACTCCTTACGGCCTACAGATAAATCCGCAAGCGGACGGATACCGATGTAGCTTTCACCCGGGAGTGGACTGATTCTAAACTAAGTTGTCCTAGGTAGATGGAATGGAGTGAATGGTATGGATGAGGTGGATGACAACAACAAAGAGAGAAGAGGAGTGATAGGAGGGTAGAGAGGGTACGAGTCTGGTAGAGGTATTCTACTGATTGATCGAGCAGATCAGAGGATACAGATAGATACTTGCTTCGGGACAAGGGAACCGGTGGACACATAGAAAGGGATGAGAAGGGGTGCCACTATTTCCCAACTGGGGAATCCTACGGACCGAAACTAACGTGATGGGCTACAAAGACCGGAAGGGCTGTCACCACCTTACGGCTACCACCTCCGTTGCGACGGGAATAAACTAAGTTAGTCTCAAGTATAGGCACCACGCCTACACTAGTCAACTAATACTTATCTCCTATAGAAAGATAAGCACCCAAGCTAAGCAACCAGTATACAGTTATACCAATCAACTAAGCATTGAACGAAGAACCAGCAAGCATATAAAAGTAAGAACTGAATGCTCAATTAATCAGAGAGAGATACAAGAGTTACTAGACACGACCCGGATGTTACTCGAAGTGAAGCTGCATCCGTAGAGGTACAGCGGGAAGAGGGGCCGACACTTCGGCTCCTCTCCGGGACGCTCACCTCTCCTCTCTCCCTATCTCTACTGATACAAGTGGAGAACTAACAGTGCTTCGCCTGCACTCTACTCTTGTGTTGTGTGTTTGATACAGGTGCTGGAGGGTCCTACTTATAGCAAGGAAGGGCGGTAGAGGATGGAGCAGCGGCCAAGCAACCTTAGAGGCGGTTCCAGCATCTTCGGCCGAAGATGCCGCGTTCGGCCGAAGAGGGTCGGTTCGGCCGAACTGCCCAGTTCGGCCGAACCACCCATTTTGCACCGCCTCTGCCTCTACGGTCAAGATCACTTCCTAGGGTCGGTTGTGAGGCAGTGGGCTTGATTCGGGCGAACTGGGGGGTTCGGCTGAACCCGGGAAGTTCGGCCGAACCGCGCTGTGCACCGCCTTCGCTCCTCCCACGTGCTGGATCACTTGCTGGGTCGGTTGGCAGGTCGGTTCCTCGGTCTGGGCTGAGCTGGAGGCCTTCTGGTGGACTGACGGGCTTCGGTCGAGATGGACTTGGGCCTCTCCCGTCTTCCGGTCCACTGGGTTCATAGACGGAGTTCGGTCGAATCTCGGGATTCGGCCGAAGACATCTTTTCTTATGCCTTTTGCCTCAACTCTGGTCATGTGCCTCCTGGAATCGAATAAACACCAAAACTCATGGAAATGGTTAGAAATAAGTCCTATAGCTATGGTGTGTGATTACATTGTGTTCATTTTATACTTGGTTGGAGGTCGGAAATCGGTCTGTAACGGCCGCCAACAGTGGTCACGATCGGTGGAACGTAGACCTATGGGTGGTGGATTGACCAGAATTTGATCTTCCAGATCTGGATCTGGACTATTGGTTATGGTCGACCTGCTATTCGGCTGCAGCGAGGCGAGTTCTGATGCATCGCATCTATGGACTGTCGGGTAGGTGGTCCAACTCGGCAAATGCACCTGCGATGTTGGCTGACTTCCACGTGTTCAGGCAACAGATCAACAGGTTGATTTGCTGCATTCCTGGCTTCATCTGCACGGCACCAAGCCCTGTCTCAGTTCTGCTCGTTGTGAAGTTGCTCCTGAGACTCGGTTTCACCATCGTGATCCGTCTTGGCCTTCTGAGACAAACACCTCGTGCTTAGGAGCCATGTTGTAGCTTGACTCCCCATCAACTGAGTCCTCGGTTGACGGAAGGACCGCTGTGGCGATCTGGAACTTACCACAATCTAGAAATTGGGTGGGTGCGGCAGATGTTCAGATTGGACCTGAGTTCCGCTACGTTGGTTGCGGCTAGAGTACTCGGCTTTCGTGTTCTTGAGCCTAAAGGGAAGATGGCTCCCGGGGTGATTCAGCGCCTGCCCTGATAGAGCAATGCACTCTGCGAGAGTAGCATTGATGCGGTCAACCCTAGGGATGTCTCGTCAGGTGGTGGAACTCGGCGTCGAGGAAACAGATATGAGAACCGTTCCTGGAGGCTGAGCTGGTCGACGTGCTACAAGAGCGGATCGACATTGCCGGGGGAAGCCACCGAGCTTGTTGAGGTAGATTCCACCAGCATCGAGTCGGCGCTGACGGTTCCAGAGCTGCTGGAGTTGTTGAGGCAGTCGGCAAAGAAGTTGATCCCCCGAAGATACTTGGGGTTGTTCTCCATGCTCACCAAGAAGAGGACGCGAGATTGCTCTGCCATCAAGGTAGCTATGAGTAACCAAACGATGACCCCTATCTGGTGGGCCAATTGTCAGACCTAAGGACCAGCAATCCACCCGAGGATAGCCAAATGGTAGATTTGTAGGAGGAAGATCGTCGAGTCGAGTAGCTTGATGGTGACACAGGACGTAAGGTTTAGATAGATTCGAGCTACCCGGAGGTATAATATCCTATGTTTTGTATCAGGTGTAGTTTGTATTGCTTGTGCTCGGCAAAGCTTCAGGAAGCAATGGCGAGCTTTGTGGTTACATTGGAATTGATACCCTCGAAGGGTTGACCTAGGCCGCCTTATATAGACCGACAACCTAGGGTTTACAAGTCGGTTTGCATCTAAACCTACCCAGATTACAACAGGAAAGCGTATACGATTATATTTCTAGGGATATCTTAGGATATCTCGACTTAATCGACCGAACATACTGAGGATCCAAATCGGCTACATCTTTATCAAACTTGTCCGACAAGTCGGGGATTTTTTGTGAGTCACCTCCGAGTCGGCCCACATCCTTGTTAGATGTGCGCCCAGGTTGACTGTTATCCCCTTTGTTAAGTGGGCCCAGTAGAACCCGTATCCGACAGTGTGCGTGCGTATAATATTTTTTGTGTGATTTTTGTTTATAAAACATAATGGTTCTCTCTTCAAAGTCACTACTAAAAAAACTCACATTTGTCACTTACATGTAGTACCGGTCATAAAAAGACCCGGTACTAAAGTTGCGGGGAGCCATTTTAGTACCGGGTCTAAACTTGGAAGGCCCTGAGAGCCACTTTAGTACCGGCCGGGAACACCAACCGATACTAAAGTGGCGCGTATGTTAGGTTACCAGCCGGTACTAAAGTGTGTCATTTAGTACCGGCTCGCACGAGCCGGTACTAAAGTGTCCTCTATGGGTTACTTCATAAGAAAAACATCTCTCACTCAATCACAAGTGATGCATAGGTGGGATGGTATGGAAGCAATCCGCGAGGCTAGATGTCATGGGTTCGAATCCACGTGGACGCGACCGCCCATTTACGCGTGAAAAAATCACTTGACTTGTAACGTACGCGTGTGTGCAGGCCTCCAGACGTACCGGTCGGTGCGCCCGTTAGTACCGGGCATTCCAGCCGGTCCTAACTGGCATGTAAGTTAGTGCCGGCCAACGAGTAACGGCTGGGCTGGCGGGTACTAACGTTGCCCCGTGACCAATACAGATAAGTGATAACGATTTTTGTAGCCGTGACTCTAAACTCTCAAGTCTCATTTTCTTATCTTAGATATAAATAAGATACAGATTCTGGTGTCGAGCTGCGCTTATGCTGTTGGAGGAATTCCATGGCCCACCTGTGACATCAGGTGATGGGTCTTTTTTTTAGGGTAGGCGATTGTTTTTAGCGGGCCTAGCAGGGTTACTAGGTACGCGGCCCAAAGCTGAGAGTGGGCTGAAACCATTTTTTTTTGCTTGAAATAAATAACACATGGCCCAAAGCTGAGAGAGGGCCGAGAGCGACCTGAACGGAGAAACCTATATAGCTAGAGTAAGTTTTTTTAACCGGATAGACTTTCAATGTTTGAGATTTGTGCACATCAGATGAACGAAACAGATTATTACGGAAGAAGAACCGACAGTAGAAGATGTGCACGTGGACGGCTGGAGGTACGCGGCTGCTGTATGTATGAGTTGGTCGGATAAGATTCCAAGATTTTGATCTTTGAATTCATTTTTTTCAAATTATAAATCATTTTTCAAATCCATTTGAATCGTGGTATTATTAGAATTTATACAACAAAACAAGCTATAATTTGATTATATTTCATATTTTAGTAGTTTTTTAAATCAACATTTATCGTAAACTAGTTCAACATTTGTAATATACTATTTCAACATTTTTCAGAAAATATTAAATTAGTTTTTTAAGTGTTGAACCAATAATTTTGAAATGTTGAATTTGATTGACAAAAATGTTGAATCTAGTATCACATGAAACCGTAGGAGGCTAATAAATTTTTGTACCAAAAAAATCGAATACAATTATGTGTGTGATTCTATTTCCAACGGAACGAAAAAATATTGTGAAGAAATGCGCGCGTGCATGAAAAATCATATGTCGTACTAGTGTGTTTGTGGGTCTAATTAGGCCTCTAAGCCATGTTGTTTATCCAGCATACGGAAGCCACATAGGAGCTGAGAAACCTATATGGCTTCCGGAAGTTTTTTCTCCAGCATAGCTTCCGGTGTTTGAGATTCGTGTAATGGTGGCATTAAATATAGTTCGGATCGAAGCAGGTTCACAGAGCGCGGATGAAAAGCTAGCGGAAGGTATCTGACATCAGCAGTCCAGTTGAAGCGGAACGTGAATCTAATTTCAGTTTCTCTCTGTAAATATAATTTTCTTCTAAATCATTAATCTTTTTTCTAATATGTTTGAACTATCAAGTTATTTAGAATTAATGCAACAAAATAAGATCCAATATGATTGTTTTTTATTTTATATATGTATCTTTAGAATCAATATTTTCAATATGTCATTTCAACATTTTGAATAACTATCTCAACATCTTGAACATATTGTTTCAACATTTTTATGCAAAATGTAGATCTAGTTTATCCAAATTGTTGAATTAAGTTTGATAGAATGTTGAACCTTGTATATGAAAATATTGACAACATTAATTTTACACTTTGAGTATGGTAATTTATTTTTTTATGTGAAAATGGTAGAATGGTATAATCGGAATGTTGAACTATTGTTTTTGGAATGTTGACTATAGTGTTGCACCTTTTATTAGTACATATTTAACTATTGATTATCGAAAAATGAAAGGGGTACTTTCACGCTAGACATCCAATTTAAGAGAACGGATATGGAAAAAGTTTATAATGGGCAGGGACTCCTTCCCTTCCTTCCATGTGAGCCGGTGACTACTTTTATTTCCTCCCGTGTCTTCATTGTTGGGCTTTATTGGGCCCTAAGCTATATTGATTAACCGGTAAACGGAAGCCAGATAGGAGTCCCCAATAGGAGCCCCCGACCTGAACGGTTGAACCCACCAAATTCAATGGTTTGGGAAAATTGTTCAACCCTTCTGTTCGTTTTGCTTATCAGCCACCAGCCAACAGTACTTTTCTCTCGGAACGTATGCATGCATTATTCTCTAGGTCCTAGTAGCACTCTTCTAATTTCACGTTGATCGAGTTATTGGTTCAAAAAGTTTTGGTTGTTCGTTCATTTTCTTGCTTCACCGTCACGCCATCTGTAGTACAGAATTCGGCCTTTTACCTTTCAAAGAAAAAAAAGGAATTTGGTCTTTTCTCCTATGCAATAGTAAAAATTGTCAACGTTTAGAATATTTTTTTGAAACACAGATGTACATACTCAAATACACATGTATGCTCACCATAGAAGCGTCGCTATCGACAGTCGTATCGTCGTCATCCATACCAAGACGATCGGTCAAACCTGGATATATAATTTCTACCACCGACCTATCTAATATATAACGCTCAATTCATTCAACATGCAAAATAGATGCTAGTGTCACACGACGCGTCGTAGTATATGCTACCCACCACCTTTATACTCTCTTGCCCATTCGTGATTCGTACCGAAGCACATTATTAGCAAGTGACAATGATCCGTGAGATAGAATAGTGCACTTTATCGAACATCCAACCATGGGCGGACACTGGCACGGTAACATTCCAGATTTTTCTGAAATATTAAAAATGTGGATTTCAAAAATTTTCATGCACTGCTGGATAACTAGCTAGAAAACCTAAAGGCTGTCTTCTTGTGGCTTCTAAAAATTCCTAGTAATAAAAATTTATGAGCTTTAATTTTAAATTAAGGATAATTGTTGCTAGTGTGATTTGGTTTTAATTGGTTTTATTTGTTTCTTTGTGTGTGATTTATATTTTAAATTTCCAATTCAAATATAAATCTAAAGCTAATTACTAATCTTTCCTAATACTAACTTGGGCTCCAACGACTAACTGTTCAATCTAACCCCGATCAACCCGCTAACTTGGATCGGCCCTCTAACTTCTCAGCCTGGTAACCCAGTCAACCTGCCAACTTTTTCGATCTGCTCAATCCCTGAGAGCTCTGTAAATTGATTAAATGAATTACGACATTATTTGCAGACTCTTCAAATTAATTCCAAGAAAATAATCTAATTCATTTGTATTAAAGTTTCGTAGACTTCATTTGAATCACAGCTCTATTTTCCGGCTTCTCGAATTAATTATGTGGTAATTAATTCGTTCCTGGAAATCAGTCTAATTCATTTGTACCAAACTCGTGGAATAAATTGATATTAATTTATTTCGTGGTTATAAATCTTTTGGTCCAAAACATGAGGCCCATCTAAGAGCCCACTATCTAACCTAACCCTAACCCTAACCACCTACCATAAGTATCCAACCCTTGTGTCTCTTCCCCTCCATTTCTTTTCCACCGCCGCCGCCGCCTGGTTCATCTCGTTCCTCTGCTCTTTTCTTCCACCCGAAGAAAATAGCGCTGCAGCCTCTCTCTCTGCTCTTCTTTCTTCAACCGCAAGAAGCAAGGAGCAAATCCCCGCAGCCTGATCTCCTCTCTCGCTGGCCTTGTACACCGAACGGCAGCAACCAGTAGCTTGTCTCCCTCTGCCCCTTCTCTTTGCCAAGTACGAGCTCCAGACAAGCATCTTGCGCCATCTCTTTCTCCCTCTATATTTTCTCTCCAATCGGAAGCCATCAGCAGCATGCTATCTTCTCCAATGAGCATTTAAGCATGTCCTGTCTCCGACGCATCCAAATCCAAGTAGCAATTTCTCTCTACCCCTCTCTGGTTTCTCATTTCCCCACCGAGCAAACCAGAAGCAAAGCAGGAGGCTTGTCTGCCACTTCTGCATCCTTCTGCTGTCCACGCAAGAGGCAAACCAGGAGCCACCCGTGGAGGGGGATATTTAACTTTTTACCATTATACCGGATGACCACTCTCCGAATACCATTCTTACGAATGGCAATACGATTTTAGCGTCTGAGTGATCAAAACGATACAAATTCGCCACATTTCGCCGTGTGGCACTCCAGATCAGCCGGCTAGCGTGGCATGTGAAGGGAAAAGGATGGTCCTGCCCCTGGCGCCTTATCCTTCTCCAGCTCGCGTCCCAACCTGTTCGCTCCCTCGCTCTCTGTTCCGCCCGACGTTGCTCCAATCACGATTCCTCCGCGCCGCGCGACGGAGGAGCCAGCAGTGGCGCCGCCCCCACCCCGCTCGCTGATCTGCCTGCGCCTGACGCCGACCCCCGCGCCGAGCACGCGGTGGCGATCAAGTCCGGCGCGCTGGGCCCTGCCTCCCCAGACACCCGCGCCGTGAACGCCGTCATGTGCGCGTACCAAATGCCCGCCCGTGACGCCGCCTCCTACAGCGCACTCATCTCCGGCCACGCGCGCCTTGGCTCCCCCGCCGTGGCCGCCGCCGTGCTGCTCGCCTGCATGCGCCTCGCGAACGCGGTGGACCCCACCGAGTACACCTTCGCCAGCCTCCTCACCGCGTGCGCCCGCAGGGGCAACCCGCGGCTCGGCGCCCAGGTGCACGCCCTCGCCGCCAAGTCCGGCCAGTGCTCGTGCTCCGGCTCCGAGTCCGGCCCCGGGTCGCTCCTCGGCGACAACGCGCTCCTCGGCATTTACATCAAGTGCGGCTGCTTCGGGGACGCACTGAGGTCCTTCGACGGCATGGAGCGCCGCGACGTCTCCTCGCGGAACGCCGTCCTGACCGGCCTGGTCGAACTTTTGTGATTAAGTGTGGCTGTGGCTCTACTCCTTGGATTGACGCCGCGTTGATCGATATGTGCATCAAGTATGGCCTTTCCGGAGATGCACACCTGCTGGTTGAGCAATGGCACCATCAGGAAAGTTTTCATATTGCTTGGAATTCTTTGCCGTTAGCTACTCTCAGAGATGGTGAGTATGAGAAAGCACTTTCAACTTTCCTTCAGATGTTTAGAAGCAGCGGTGTAGAATTCATCGATGAGTTCATGTTGACTGCTGTCCTTGGAGTATGCGGCGCTTTGGGTTTCGTTGAACTTGGAAAGCAAATGCATTCCTTTGCAGCAAAATCTGGGCTTTTTCGTGCTCTTGGAGCTGGCAACGCAGTTATCAGTATGTATGGCAAGTGCGGGGAATTAGAAGTTGCAATCAATTTATTTGAGCAGATGCCTTGTCGATACTTGGTGACATGGAATGCACTTATGACTGCCCATCTTCTTCACCGCCAGGGAGATCAGGCATCAGGCCTTATTCTATTTCCTTTCTTACGGTCATTTCAGCTTGCAGTCACGCAAGCTAGCTGATCAGGCATGAAGGGCAGGGCTGTCTTTTTCCCTTCGCTTGCCACGCTGGCTAGCTGACGTGGAGTGCCACATGGTGAAGTATGGTAAAATTGTATCGTTTTGATCACTTCGGTGCTAAAATCGTGTTGCCGTTTGTAAGGATGCTATTTGGAGAGTGGCCATCCGGTATGATGGTAAAAAGTTAAATATCCCCCGTGGAGGAGGAGGAGTGGACGAGGACGCAACAAAGCTGAGCCACCGGAGCGCCACCGCCGCCTTCTACTTCCAGCAGAACCACGAGCAGGAGCTGGACGCGAGCATCAGTACGACTACATCATGCTGAACCGTGAGCTGCTGTTTTGCTCGCCCACAACCTGTTCGACGTTTTGCCCAGCCGAACCTTGGTGAGCTGCCTGTCTTGCGCCGCCCCTTTCCCTTCCTGTCCGTGAACCGGCCTTCGAGTCGTTGTGCTGCTCCACTGCATCGCGCGCACGCCGCCGTCGCCCTGTGTCGCCGGGCTTCGCGTCGTGGTGCCGCCGTCGCAGTCGAGCTAGCCCTCTGTGTGCCAGCCTTCATGCCGAGCTTCTTGTGCAGGTCCCCGTCGCGCCGCCGAACCTTGTCGCAACCCGCTGTCGCTCTCTTCGCAGCCAAGGCCGCCGCGGGCTGGGATGCCGATCACCGCGCGTGAGCCAAGGCCATGTCGCGGCCGCGGACAACCACGAGTCGCACACGCGCTCCTAGCCGCGTGCCAAGCCGTGGCGCGGCCCTGTGCAAACTGGAGACCGCGCGTACGCGCTCTAACCCATTGTCGCCGCTTCGTCGTCTTTTGCCGCCGTGGTCGCCGCGCTTCGGAACGTCTCGATCCGTGCGAGCGCCAAGGTCACCACACGAGCAAGTCCATGGCCTGCTACACGCGTGAGCGCCGTTCTTGGCCCGAGCCGCCGTCGTCTAACCTTGTCGGAGCACCGCCAAGCTGCGTGCCCCGCTTTCGCCTACTAACCAGCCGCTGTGCCGCTCGCCGAGCGACAGGCCGCGTCGTGCGTCGTGCCATGTTGCGACGTCGCGCGCGCGTTCTAGCGCGGGCAGACCACACGGAGGCTACATCAAGCTTAGCCAAGCCATGTAGCCCCTCTTGCCGTCGCACCACGCGCAACAGTGAAGCAAATGCCTCTTCGGCATATGATCAAACACCTTGAGTGCCTTTGTGTCCAGCTATCCCTCATTCTCATTTTGTCCCGGCTAAGCCTTCGATGCCTTCGGCCTTGCCCCAGTACGTTGTGGCCACCTTTGGCCAGCAATGGCCACCTCTGGCCACATATTGCCACACCCAGCCGGCCATAACCTGGCTGCGGCTTGCAGCTGGCTACAGCCAGCTACTGCCTAGCCATCGCCGGCCATGCTTGGCCATAGCAAGCCATAGCTGGCCGCAAGCCTCGCAACAACTCTTAGACCACTCGTGTACCTTATCCCATCGCCCAGAGTCGATACTTGCCTGCGCAACCTCTCCCACTAACTCGAGCCAGTAATTGAAGGGCTTGCATGTTGACATGTGGGGCCTGCTAACTTGACCAGTAGGACCCACCTGACCTATGGGTACCACATGCAAGCATGTGGGGCCTTCTGACCTTAACCTCAGACCCGCCAATCCTATTGACACGTTAACTTCGGTGACATGATGACTTCGTCAACACCGACTTCAGCACATTAAGAGAGCGTTTACCTGAAAATTTTACATATGCATGTTCATTTGTATGGTCATCTTTATTATGTACATGCTGCAAAGTATCAGTTCCAACAATAGGCAAAACAATATCATCATTTTGTAAAAATTCAGATTTAGATGAATTTGTTGTGTCATTGAAAACAACCCATTCTTTTCTAAAAGGTTCATTTTTTCTTCTCTCCGCCCTTTGGAGATCAGCTTCTAAAATTTCAGCAGTAGTCAAAGGTACAAGTGTAATTTTTCTACCGTTGTACTTGAAGGAATATTTATTAACAACCTTTTTGTGTACCATATTATTTATATTAATTCAAGGCGTGCCTAGCAACAAATGACATGCTTGCATAGGTCCTATGTCAAAATCAGCACTATCCTTATAAGAATCAATGCTAAATTCAATATGTGCAATTTCAGTTACTTTTATCTTATCATAAGAATTTACCCATTGCATGTAGTATGGATGTGGATGTGGCTTTGTGGTCAAACCAAGCTTCTCAACCAGCTCTAAGCTTGCAAGGTTGTTGCAACTTTCACCATCAATGATGTCTCGGCAACGTCTCTCCATCACAACAAAGAAAATCTGGAATAAATTGTTGAATTGATTTTTCTCCGCTTGCTCCATTTGAGAACTTAGTACTTCTTGAACAATCTCGTCACTCCCTGCCATTGTTAGTATGTAGACAAGAGAAAACACAAAAGATTATCCCTATCAACTACTATATGTGTGTCAGTGGAAACACTCTCACATGCTTTACCAAGTTCTTACAAATGTTCTTACAAAAACAAAACAGTGGATGGTACAACTGGTGGCTGGTTCGTGATACCTGTGAGGAAGTAGTACCAAGATTGCAAGGGTCCTTCGCTACACTGACCTGAAGTATAGTTTGTGGAGCTCGGAAGGCCAAATATGTAGCAAGGAGTAGCAAATAACGAATGCAGAATAGCAAAGTTCAATAAGTATCCAAAGAACAAATCAAAATTGCTGGCTCAGACGTGTCCTAGGCGTAGCACAACAAGTTGGAACAAGAAACGATGGATAAAGCTCACAGAACAAGCAAAACAACACTCTATGCAATTGTTTTTTTAATCTTTTCAGCAATTTCTCTGTAGGACTAGTAGGAACTAAGATGTTTTATTTTTCTCAACTATTGTTTTTATATTTTTCTCTGAATAAGGGTATCAAAAGCTCTAACCATAAAAATTTGCACCCGTTTTTTAGGTGAGATGCGGCCTAGGGAATTTCAGGAACAATCTCTGAAAACTCTAAACCAACTTGATCAATTTTTTATTTATCTTCTTGATTTTTTTTGAACTTTTAGCCTCCGAACGGAGTCACAAATCTGCTGTACAAATTTGAGCCAAAACGGAGCACCGAGTGAAAAGTTATGCCTGTTTTATGGAAGGTATCTCAAATTATGTTTTCCAAAGGCACAAAAAAAGCAGCGGCTAGGGTAAACTTCCTCCTAGTGTCTGCGGCATCAAGCAATAGGTATTCGCTAGATGAAACAAGGATCAAGTATGCAATGCAAAGGCGATCAAAGCGGCTTGCAACCTATCTAGGGCTTGCCCGACGAGAGTTCACACAAGGCGGCTAGCGAGGCAAATCGAGTAATGTAGTGGCTCGAATTGTTGTATGGCTAAACGTGGATGAGATAGCGCCGGAAACAAATGAATCACAGCAACGGGCGATTGAACTACGACACGAACATAGCTATAACCAGCAACGAGACTTGACCACGGACACAAACTCAACAAATTGAAACTGAAACGAAATGGCAAAGGCTAAAAGGGGTACTAGGACAGCGGAATACGATGACAAATGTTTTTGTAAGGCTATTTTCTGGACTATAGGACAACGACGAAAGGACGAACCTGACGGTAAACCTGTCTCTGAATACCCCTTGATGGGAACTAGGGTTCCCGATCTTCCGTCAGGTGAAGGATAACTCGTTTTGGGCGGAGCACGACACACCGATCCAGCTTCACGTCAGCAAACTCGAACCCGGCAATCTTAGCACCACGACTCATCTGGTTATCAACCGTGTCACAACCCGGTTGACCTCGCCAGGAAAGCTAATCCCTGCCTGCGAAACGAAGAACACAAGCAAGAACTCGAAAGAACGCAGCTCTCAATATAAAGTGACACTACAGATGAATGATTAAGCACGATAGTTGGGGTTCTACAAACCGACGGACGGCGAACTGTTCTCGACAGATTAATCTAAGCAAAACCCCAAACCCTAATGTGGCGGTGGCTACTGATTATATGAGGGTTGGGGTGTGCACAACCCCCTAACCACGTCCATAATGGACCCCAACACGATACGCTGGCCAACGGCCCAAAAGATGGCGGCGCAGCACCCTGGCAGATTCTGGATGTCGACTTGTTTCAACGATTCCCGATGACTCAGAAGGAATTTTGAGGTGGGACTGGTGCCATTGGGAAGCTTATCTCCTTAGCTTTCCAAGCATATGTAGAACGTCAAAAACCGAGCCCGTATGCGACCTGGGCGACGAATTTAGTGCGGCCTGCTCCTGGAGTCTGAGGCAGACTCGAACTTGAGTTTCCTTGGGCCTCCACCTTGGGGATTCGAATCGGATTAGCCTTGGGCCTTCTTCTTGACTTGGAAAACCTTGTTGGTCTCCTTCTTCTCCACCCCATGCACCCCTCATGGACATATGTATGGGTGTCATGTCCTCATCACCTTGCATATTTGTATACTAGATTAGTCCACTTTAAAGCTTGCATATATATTGATGGTGACGTGGAACTGTCCCATTCCTTGGGGACAGTTCGTGAGCTTGCAGGATGGACTTGGAGCTCAAGTCCGATCATGGTGAATGCTGCGACTGAAGGGCTGCGTCGCTACGCTCAAGGATGCCTGTGGAGAAGAAATGAATATTGGTGATGAAGACTTGATGCCCTAGCTACCGCTTCGTAGGGTTTCTACTTGTTGTTTGTTGTTTAGCCTAGCGGGCTTGTACCAATTTGTAATATTTGTGTAAATACCCTTGTTGTACTCTGATTTCGATGTATGGAAATGATATTATTCTGAAATGAGTCATGTACGTGATAGCCGATGTGTCCTGGGACTATCACAATGGTACACGGAGTCAGATTCTCAATTCTGAAAATCAGGTTCGTTTCAGGCAAACAGCTAATGGACCCTGTACACCCAAAATTTTGTGGGAAAAACCAAAGTTAGTATGGCGCCTAGAATCCAGAGCAATCTACAGTTAATGGACCCTGTACACATATTTATTCTCGTATTTGAGTCAGTTTGCCTATATTGAAGCTCAAATAAGGGACCAATCCAGAGCATTCCAGCCTACAATGGCGCCTGCCGTCAGCAGCCTCCCCCATTTAGGACCTGTCACCTGGTGGATAGTCACCATTTGGGATACAAGGTATATATAAACTGGGTTAGTGAATCGACCTAAAAACTTGAAAAAATAAAATAGAATAGCATTTTGTGTAATTGATTTAGAAGGAGAAATGAACTAGAGTGATATATCATTATAATTACTGGTTGACTTTTAGGAAATGCTGCCCTACGAGGTCGTACTGATTGGTTGAAAGGCCTAAAATAAAACGTAGTTCTGGATTAGTACTATTGCATTCAACCTAAATGGTTTCAATTTCAACCAATCCGTATATAGTTGGTAGCCAAGGTCGTGTCATTAATACTTAGGTTGATATCATCAACCGTGTTAATCTTGGTATGAAGGTAATCAGGGCCGGCTCTATGATTTTGAGGGCCCCCGAGCGAACCCGATATTATGGGCACTTTAACTAACTAGTAACATGATAAAGAAAATAATAGTACATGACATAATTTTTGAAGAACAATGTCTATAATACAAACTAAAAGAGTGGCAAAATAAAATGAGGCCCTGATTAGTTTCCAAATTCCACTCCCAAATTCCACTATGAAAAAAAAGATTTCCATCACATCAAAATGTTGGCACATGCATGGAGTGCTAAATATAGATGAAATAAAAAACTAATTATACAGTTTTGTTGTACTTTACGAGACGAACATTTTAAGCCTAATTAATCAATGCGTGGACAATTATTCACAAATACAAACGAAATGCCACGGTGTCACATTTATGGCAAAGTTCCAACTTTGACATACCAAAGTGGGAAACTAAACAAGGCCTGAGTATGATTACCCTAATAATTGCTTCAGTTCTTTAAAAGAATCTCCTTCAATCATTCGTAGATGCAAAATCATTAATAATATTATCAAGATTAATGTTGTCAAAAATATCCTTCTCAATACTGCACATAGTCAAGCCATTCAACCTTTGTTAACATAGTTGACCTTAAATAATTTTTCGACAACATCTAAAACCTAATCACCTAAATTATACAGAAAAGTAAAAATTTATCAATAAAATTGAAAATCTAGACCTAAATATCTGACATGCTTAATAAATATCTAACTTTGCCTGATTAGTGATTACCTCTTTCGATTTTAGCAATTTACATCAGTCGTCGGCGATGCCGCATGCAGCAGCATTACGTGTAGCACCAGCACTGCGGGTTGCGCCGTGCGCCGCTGCGGCACTGGAGGCCGGGAGGGGACGAGACTCGAGAGGGGCGCAGGCCACAGGCACAGGCGTGCAGCCGGCCGGCCGCGCAGCGGCGCAGGCGGCAGGCGGCCAGGCACAGGAGGGCAAGGGCGGCAGGAAACAAATCGACGAATCACAATTCACCACACAATTTTAATCGGCGTGACCAGCCTCATCTCTACGATGCACGGGCAAACGTGGAATGGTTCCTCTTCCTAGCCTCATGGGCCTTTGTACGGATGGCTGGCTGGGCCTAATTTCTGCTACTTCCTATAATGCTATTCGATCTCGATGTTGGGCCACCTGCTTTCTGGGCCCCCGGCGGTTGCCTCCGGTGCATGGCCCCGGAGCCGGCCCTGAAGGTAATGCACGAACGTAATGCTCACAACTTCCGTCTATATCTAGCTGCTCTTGAAGTTCCATCTCTTAATGGATAAGGTTTTTCTACTAACATATATGAATTTTTGAAGGAACAAAAGACAGAAATATACCAGGATATTGGGTATTTCTTTTAAATTTTGTTTATTCTAAACTACCTTACGAGCTTGCAAAATGGATCTATTTATGGCCGAGATATTCATCCGAGTCACTACGGGCGTATTTGTCCAATTGACACGTCCAAAGGAATCCATGTTGGACTTACTGGATCCATGCCGGAAAATACTGTTGGATGCCCACTTGTATCCCCATCACCGTGAATGAGATAAAATTCGATGTGTCGCGACCAACCCGTCAAGTTCAATGGCATTGGAAATTTTCATCAACATTGTGATCACAAGACTCATTCTCCAGGTCAATGTAGCACCCTTCTTCTATTTTTCGTACAAGTTTGGCCGCATTTCATTTTGGTGCGTCACCTTCAAGGCCAACCGTCGTAATACCAGAATTTGGTATTTTCTCCTTCAACATTGACAGTTGTTAAGGTGTAGAATAATTCTTGCTGGTCAAAAGTGTCACCTTCAAAGCCAAAGTCATCTGTGCCAAGGCTTCCTAGTTTCACACTCCAGCTACATATGCGTTTTGTTTTATTTTCCCGCTTATATACTTGACAAATGCATGTCACATGGCTGCCTCACCGTGGTCCAATTCACGAAGTGAAGGTGTGATGCATGGACTCTAGTAATGGGCTGATCATGCACATGCCCTTAGGCTGCCCGCACAGGCCCCTGCAGGAGCGTGTAGGGGAACGAGGCACTGCCAGCGCTTCCCCTAAACGCTCCTCTACGGCAGCGGAGCCCTCTGCCTCCTCCAAATCCACCAGAGGTGGAGGAGGTCCGCTACGCCGCCACGTTGGCGCCGGGACCACTCATGCTGCCGCGGCCGTTGGCTCCCCGTGCCGCGCCGCCCAAGCCGCACACTGACAGAGGATGGGAAGAGCGGATCCAGCGCCGGGGAGGGCCGCCGTGGTGGTTGCCTTCCCGCGCTCGTTGCTGGCCACTGCCGTCGCCTCCCACCACGCATCGCTGCTGGCCGCAGCCGCCTCCCCGCCTCCCACTTCGACGAGCACGACGGCGACGCCCGCCGGGTTCCTCCTCAACCAGCCGGCAGCCCACGGGAAGCGCGCGTAGGGAGGGCTCCGGGCCAGCGCCGGCGGCCGCCGCTCCCGCTCGCGCTGTTGCCTTGGAGCTGCTGGCAGAGGAGCCCGGTGGCGGGGAGGAGGATGCAGCGGCGCGGTGCCGTCCACATGGCCCATGACCGCCATCGTCGCCCGCCCCTCCACGCCCTTCGCGCCCTCCCCTGCACCCCCAGCTCGCATGCCCTCCTCCCCTTCGCGGCGGAAGGCCGCCGTCGGGAGTGCGCGAGGGAGCTCCAGGGCCGCCGCGCCCCGCCCCGGCTGTCGTGCGAGGGAGCTCCTGCGCCGCCTTGCCCCACCCCTGCCGCCTCGTGGGCCACCGCCGCCCATCGCCGTCCCCCTCACGCCGGCCGCCGGAGGGAGAGGAGGGAGGGAGCGAGAGAGAGGGAGGAGGGAGGGAACAAGATAGAGAGAGAGAGAGAGAGAAGAGGAGGGGGTCGGCGGAGTGAACGAGACCAGAGAGAGGAGAGGAAGGGAGAGCGGTGGGGAGGGAGAGAAAATATTAAAAATAAGTGGGCCCTATTTGATAGTTGGGATAGAGGAGAGTATAGAGGAGAGATGGGTGCGGGAGAAATTGGGATAGGAGAGGGAATCTCGATTATCAGGATAGAATATTCCTTTTAGGGAAAAGAAATAGAGGAACGGGAGTGTGGAGAGCCTTAGTGGCTCGGTTCAAGATTGCTGTTTTTAAAGAGTAAATTCCTTATTTGACACCAAAACAAATGCTGATTTCTTTCTTGGATCTGAATTTTTTTTCATTCTCTATTTGACACTTACTTTCAACTTCATACCTTACTTGACATTTTTGTTACCTTCAAGAGTTAAGTCGAACAAAACGTACTCCAAATCACTTCCAAAATTCATTGAATTTTTTCTACCAATATAACAAATAGACATGAACATATGTCATTCAAAACAATACATGCACTTTTATGGTTTTAAACTCAAAATTCACCAAACTAGATAGTTTTTTAAAACTTATCTGAATTTTATCTCACTAAAATGCTTTCAAAAAATTAAGAAAAAATAACTAATATTTGGCACATGTGATACAATAGCGTATAAAATTATTTTCCATCATAAGTTAAATAGATAATTATGAGTTGCATCTAAAATTACTAAAATACTATGTTCTTCCCAATTCTATATGTAACTTATAATAGAAAATAATTTTATAAACTACCACATTACATATGGTGAATAATAGTTATTTTTCATAATTTTTTGAAAGTATTTTGGTGCCATATAATTCATATATGTTTTAAAGATAGTCAAGTTTATTAAATTTTAATTATAAAACCATAAAGGCACATGTGTCCTTTTAAATAAAATATTTTTATATGATATGTTATATCATTATAAAAAGTTTCATGAATTTTGAAGGTTATTTCGAGGTTGTTTTGCTTAATTCAACTGAAAGCTGGAAATGCCAAATAAGGAATGAAGTTAAAAGTCAGTGTCAAATAGAGAACAAAACTTTTTTCAGGGCCAAGAAAGGAACTGGCATTTATTTTGGTGTCAAATAAGGAATTTACTCATTTTCAAAGAAAAATCAGACTTAGTTGATTCTGATTGAAAGTTAATTTCAACCTGGCTCATTTTAAAGTTACTCTGAGTACACCCATTTTTATATTAAAATCAAAGTTGGCAGATTCTGATTTGAAAGTCAATTTTAGCTTGGTTTGTTAAGCTCGGATGGTTAGTCTTGTTTGAACTTGGGACTCAAAATGGTAGAAGAGACTACCATAAATATGAACAAATAAATTTTAAAAAAAGTAGGATAAGCTGAAGCAGCTTGGGAAAAAAAGTAAGTTGGGACTTTGTCTTGGAATTCCCTTGTTCTTTACTCATTAAAACTTAATCCTAAAATGCAATTTTATATTTATGAACTTGTTAACATTTCCACTAGAAGTCAGGTCTCTCGTATTAGCATAAAGTTGCATATACCGCACACCAACATAGTACCCCCAAACATGTAGAGAATTGGCTAGTGGTGATGTCCAAAGGAAGTGAGCCTAGTTTGGCTCTAATTTTTCCAATTTTCTTCTTAATGAAAAACTCGAATTCGGGTGCCTATTTTCTTCTTAATGAAAAACTGTCTAGTGACTCCTAGGTTGGCTCTCAATTTTTTTAGTGGTGATGTTCATGAGCTTGTTGTCGAACAAGGATACACACTCAATGCTATTATTCCACACAGATAATTGTTTGTTGATTATGAATATTAAGATTTGGAATTGCATACTTAACAAGTTTCATGGCAAGAATATGTAGATGGAACGAATGAACAATCCATTTCACTCGCACCAACAGTTAACACGGTATTTTTCAACCTTACATTCAAATAAAATTGGTACTTAATCTTGATAAATTGGCTATAAGGACTATGCTTCTTGACCCTCGGACCAAATTTGGAACCATTTGCTTCGAGGCTTACAGGCTATACCTAGGGGGTATACTCTTTTTTGTGCTCATTGTTGATCATTTCAAGATAAAGAATTAGGACTTTTTTCAAGACCCTAAATCGAATTATTCTAATAAGCTCAAGGCTCGGGGGCCAAACATATATGCTTAAGCTTAGATGAACACGTTTATTCAAGACATTGATGAAGACTAGAAGACTTCAATGGAGGTCGATGTTTGACTATGAAGCGATCGAGGGCTTGTGGGATTACGATCACTGAGTATCTTCAAGGACTGCTATACCACCCCAACAAGGGGATGGACCCTTTCGGTAGCCTCTACAACCATAGTTGCACGGAGTACGGTAGAATTTCCGGGTATGTTGATTCAGGAAATCCCCCTAAGGATGACTCCCATACAATTCTTGCGAGAGCTGGAGAAGCGTCTACGGGTAAAGCACCGTATCCATATAACTGCCTGCCACCTACACTCCGCCATCCATTCATGTTAAGGGTGCAACACAACATTGAACTATGACTTGGAAATAGGATTACACTATCTATGAGAACAAAACCAGTATTTATATAGAAAGGATTTCCGGCCCGGACTACCACAGGAAGGAAGAAGATTGAGTCCTAGTGGAACTACTCGGATACACTTGTAATTCTACTAGGACCCCATAATGAATTGTAACCGACTAGAAGACTTGCTATATAACCTTGCCCCCTAGGATATATATAAAGGAGGGTAGGGGTTCCTAGATCAGCATCCAACTACTCCACATCAAATCTCAACTTACCCAGCGCAGAGCGGAAATACAATACCTCGTACATGACATGGGGTATTTACGCTATACTGGCGGCCCAAACCTGTGTAAATCCTTTGTGTCTTGTGTCCTTGCTCAGGGAACAAGTTCCCCTTGGGACCCAAGTACGCGGCCGCCGACTACCCTGGTCAGAGCCCGTAACACGCGACTCAGATCCGATCTGAGGACCCACCCAAACCCACCCAATTTTCGGATTGCGGCGAGTTTCAGGTTGCTACGACCATCCTCCCGTCCGTTGAGAACTCGGCCAACACAAGTTACACCACGCCGCTTGACGGCGAGGTGTTTGTATCTGAGGACCAGCCTTCTCAGAACGGGGAGACCCTGTCCTAGCGGCAGCGCCGCATTGAGGCAAATGAAGACCGAGCTCGACGACGCACCCCAGAAGCCAGGGGCGACCCCATGGCTGTCGGGGACCAAGACGACGACGACCCCCTGGGACCGCGCAACCTACAACGCGAGTTTGACAGGGCGAAGGCAGCATTCCGCAGCCCATCCACTTTAAGGGCAGCATCCCTCGCCGTTGGAGCACATGGAAGCCACTCCCGAAGCGGCGCGCGTCAGAGCTCACCTCGTAGTGGCCCAAGAGATGGAAGAGGAAAATTGACAGGCCAGATCAAGATCTAGAAGGTCGTACTCGACCAGATCCCACTCTCGTAGGTCTGGGTATAGCAGATCTGATCGGGACAAGCACCGACCACGTCCCCCACCCCGGGACGTCATCAAGGATGAAGTCGACTAGGAGCATATGGATGACCATCGCCTAGATGAATATGAAGCTAAACACCCTCGCAACCGCGTAAGGGGCAACCGCGACAGGCGACCATATGGCGACCTCCACGACCGCCTCCACAGGCCAGACCACGATATACGAACAAACCTTGACAACCGCCACAGAGAGCGCAACGCAGTAGAGCTGGAATGTCGCTATCGGTACGACCGTGAATACGGCCGACCCGACAAGCATGGCGACCGGTCTGAGTACTCCAACGACGAAGACGATCACCGCGCACGCCGTGAACTCGACGAACGCGATCGCTATGATTGCTACTACGGATCACCTCGCGCCCATGGGCGCCGCCGCGACAACTGGGACAGAAACGATGACTTCAGCGATGATGACTTCGAGTTCGAGGGCTTCCAAGCCTTTTCCCCATGACTCTGAGCTGTCCGATGGCCGAACACCTTTAAACTGGCCATGGTCGACAAGTTTGACGAACGCTCCGACCCCAAGCTCTGAATCCCGACCTACATCACGGTGGTCAAAAGCAGCTCGCAGCTCGATCGACCAGACGACTGCTTACTTCCCGGTCATGCTAGGGAAGGCGGCACTCCTTTGGCTCTCAGGCCTACCGAAGAACTCCATCAACACATGGGCCGACCTCTGCAAAGTCTTTACGCAGAACTATCAGGCCACCTCCATTTAACTGGGTGCCAGATTCGACTTGGATCTAGTACGACAGTCTAGAGGCGAAAGTCTTCGGGATTACACCAACCACTTTTTCGATAATCATAACATGCTTACAGACGTCGAGGAGAGGGACGTCATTGACGCCTTCCACCGCGGCCTCTACGATAAGGATGTCTTCTGCACCATGTTCAAGAGTGCCCCAAGACGGTTGGGGAGATGATGAAGGTGCTAGAAGTGGAAGCCAACGCCGACGATGCCGATCACTTTCTCCAGGGGCGACCACTGGGTCTACCTACCCGAGCCAGGCTCGTACCCCCTAATAGTCAACCTGGTTGTTGACAGGGACCTGCTGACCAAGGTGCTGGTCGATGGGGGCAGCGCCCTCAACTTCATCTTCACCAGCACCCTAAACAGCATGGGCTTCGACTATAGACGCCTTAGCCAAGCCGAACACCTGTTCTACGGCATCATCCCAGGAAAGGCCTCCTACCCAGTAGGGAGGGTCACCCTGCCAGTTACCTTCGGCATGCCCGAAAACTACCGGACCGAGTACCTACACTTCGAAGTGGCCGACTTCAACAGCTCCTACCATGCCATCTTCGGGCGGCCCAAGCTGGCACGCTTCATGGCGATCCGCAATCACACCTATTTGGTGATGAAGATGTCGGCTACCAAGGGGGTCATCAGCGTCAGGGGCGACTTCAAGACATCGTACGAGTGCGACAGAGAAGCCGTGCGCCTCGCCGAGCTCTCCCGCCAGCTCGGGAATAGCGTACTCCTCGCAGCCGAGGCCAAGACAAACTCCCTGGCTAACGCAAGCGTGCCGGAGCAGGTGGTGACCATGACCGTGCTCGAGCCGGACTCAGCGACCAAGACCATCAGCCTCTCCAGCGATGACCCCTCCAAGACGACACAGATAGGGCCAGTCCTCACTCCTAAATAGGAAAGCGCACTCACCTCCTTCCTGAGGGACAACTGGGACATATTCACGTGGAAACCCTTGGAGAAGGCCGAGCACTCCTTGGATTTGGTGAAGACCGCCAAGCCGGTTAAGCAGAAGCTTCGACGGTTCGCCCAAGATCGCAAGAAGGCCATTAGGTAGAATTGAATAAACTCTTAACCATTGGTTTCATTTGATAGTGCAAGCACCCCGAATGGCTTGCAAATCCTATACTTGTAAGAAAGAAAACCGGAGAATGTGAATCGATTATACAGATCTCAATAGATGCTGCCCTAAGGACCCCTCTTCCGAGCATCAACCAGGTTGTCGATTCTACGGCTAGGTGTTTACTCCTCACCTTCCTCGATTTCTACTCTGGCTACCACTAGATAGCCCTGGACCCGCCGACCAAGACAAGACGGCGTTCATCACGCCGCATGGCATATACTGCTACAACACCATGACCTTCGGCCTTAAGAACACCAGGGCCACCGATCAGAAAGCAATCCAGAGTTGCTTGTCAAGCCAGATCGTGCGAAATGCCGAGGCATATGTGGACAATGGTCAAAACCTACGACCCAGAAACCCTAATCATCGACCTCCAGGAGACATTCAACAACCTGCGGCGCTTCAGATGGAAACTCAACCCGACCAAGTGTGTTTTTGGGGTACCATCAGGCAAGCTCCTAGGCTTCTTGGTAAGCCAGCATGGCATCAAGGCAAACCCGACCAAGATTGCTACTATTAAGAATCTGCCGCAACCCAAGAGCAAGAAAGATGTGATGAAACTCACGGGAATGATGGCAGCCTTAAGCCAGTTCATCAGCAAGCCAGGTGAATGAGGCACCCCCTTCTTCAAGCTCTTGAAGAAGGCCGACAACTTTGAGTGGACGCCAGAAGCCGACCAAGCATTGGTCGACCTCAAGGCCTTCCTGGTTACTCCACCGGTGCTCACTGGAGCAAACAAGGAAGAACCAATCCTGCTATATATAGCAGCAACCACCTACGTCGTCACCGCGGTCTTAGTCGTGGAGCGACAAGAAGAAGGTCACGCATACCCCATCCAACGATCGGTCTACTACGTCAGCGAAGTGCTGGCCGACCCCAAGTTCCGCTACCAGCACCCACATAAGCTGTTATATGCGCTCCTAATCTGCTCGAGGATGCTGCGCCATTACTTCCAAGGGCACCCAATCCAGGTGGTGTCCAACTTCCTACTTGGAGAAATCCTCCGTAACTAGGACATCAATGGCTGAGTGGTGAAATGGGCCATGGAGCTTGGTGAGTTCAACATTACCTTCAAGTCAAGGAAATCGATCAAGTTACAAGTGTTGGTCGACTTCATAGCACAATGGATGGAAATCCAGGCGCTGACCCCGACAGAACTGTCCAAGCACTGGACCCTGTACTTCGACGGTGCCCTCAACCTCGAAGACGCGGGGGCCGACGTGCTTTTGATCTCCCTAGAGGGCAAGCACCTAAAGTACATCCTGCAAATCCACTACCAAGCAACTAACAATGGCACTAGTAACGGTCGTTATGGCACGTTTTTGACCACCAATACTCAGGAATAAAAGAGGATATATGTGGCATTCTATGTACTTAGGTTTATTTCTAATAAAGTTCCACGAGTTTTGGTGAGTTTCACTTGTGCAGGTACAACAACAAGAAATACGTGCTATAGGGGTCTGAAATGATCGATTCGGCCGAACGACTCCATTCGACTAGTTACCCCCCTTAGCCATACACGACATAAAGCACAACCGGGAGTCGTCCATGTCAGCGATGACCGAGCAACGACTGTGCAAGATACTTGGACCATCAACACATCACTCCTGGGCTGAACCAACACGAAGTCCATCACATACAAGCAACCCAGGAGGGCCCAGGACTTGAGGCTGTGTTGGGGAGGCCGGCCACGGGCCAGGCCCAGTTCGGCCGAACCCAGGCCTTTGGCCTAACCGCCCCCACACAAGGAACCGCCTCTAGGGAGTGCATCTGAGCCACAGGATCATAGGATGGTGGATCCAAGGGTTCGGCCGAATCCACCCATTCGGCCGAACCCATCCATTCGCCCGAATCAGGGGGAACCGACCCCTGGTTCCCTTGGCGGTTACTCTACCTCAACCACCACTCCAAGCTATAAATAGAGGTGTCTTGTCACTTGTATCACACACACCAGGCCAAGGAGCTCTCATTTCCACTTCTCTTTAGTAGAGTTAGGATAGTTTAGTTGGGAGTTAGAGTTGAGTCGTGTTGACACCAAAAATTGGCACCAGGAAGAGGCTGACATGTGGGCCGGATTCGTTGAAGAGGTATCATTCGGCAAAGGAGTTTTTACCCAGAGCATTCGGTAAAGGCGTTCTGCGGTCGGGAACGCACCGTCATTCGGCAAGAGAACTGTTTCGCAAAAGGCATTCGGGAGCACGTGATGACGTGTATAAGGAGAAAGGCTGGTTTAATTTGGAATGCAAGGCGGATACGGTGCCCCGACGTTTATCTTTTTTAGGAAATAAATAATGTAATCGTAATCGATTAGGAGTCGTGTCGAAACCTGGGTATAAATATAAACCCATGGTAGTTGTAAAAGACATCATCCAATCAATCATACAACAAACCGGCCCCGTGCCAACTTCGAGTCCTTTAGTCGAGTCGTCGAGTTCTTCGAGAGGAATCATCGATCCGTCGACCTCCGTAAGTACCGGCAACCCTGCGCCATGCCTAGTATCATGCGGTGGATTTAGGCTCTGGTTCAGGAAGTTTCCATTGTTAGATCATGAGCCATGCGGTGGGCTAAGTTCTAGCTTGGAACAATTTATCGGCTCTGTTGGATTTTGGCAAGATCCGATAGATTCATTAAGTTACCGTGTGTTGCTCTGGATTTTACCTTTGTGTTTAAATTCATTACAACACTCTTTTGCCCAGTCTAGGTTGATTAGATTCGGTTCCAGCTCACAATGCTCTGCTTTTCCATAGCCGAATTCGAAATCAATCTAGATTGCTACGTGTTGCGGGTTCAAGCTCGTTGGTCTTGCGTAGATCTTGACAGAACCGGGTATCATGCGGTAGATGCAGGTTTTTGGGTCGTCTTAGAGCTAATCATCCGGTGGATTAGAATTCGATTCGATCTGATAGATCTATCATCATCGACGAAGCATGTTCCTTCTTCATGGAACCCGATTCGGCTATTTAGCTGTATTCGGCAGTGTCGCCACGAGCGAAATATGTCCATGGTTTTGTTTTAAATAAAGAATGCTTT
This sequence comes from Echinochloa phyllopogon, assembly GCA_033239725.1. NCBI lineage: Eukaryota > Viridiplantae > Streptophyta > Magnoliopsida > Poales > Poaceae > Echinochloa > Echinochloa phyllopogon. The sequence goes on along the minus strand of BTCW01000016.1, from coordinate 4,359,838 downwards.
TAGCCTTCCGTGTTTAGGGTGTATCATGCGGTGGATTGCTCTATTCTTGGTTGGTGGTGTGATTCCAAGCAAGTCGTATCATGCAGTGGATTAACTTGTTTGTTTTCATGCTCGACGGGTTGGAAAGTACCTAGACATGCGGTAGACTAGTGCTTTTAATCTATGCATTCTTGTTTATTATAAAATTATGATCATGCTTTCGCCCCTTTTATTTATTTATCGTGCTCTGTTCCTCGTTAATCGGTTACGAATATGTGTTACAATGTTCATTCAGCTGAAAACCGATCTTTCGTCATGCTTACATCACGCATTCGGCAGTACGCCCCCTGCGTACCTTGCCGATTGCCGAACGAGGCTTTAACTGCCGACAGATAGCTTCTCCATAGCTATATGTCGTTTGAAACTGGCTCCGTAGCCGCAAATATGGAACTGACTGGTATTGCCCGGTACGTTCCAGGTGTTATCTAAACATCTTTCCTCCCTTTGTCAGTTTCAGGAAAATTGACTGGCACGCTTTCGGATTCAAACGCTCGGGCCACGTGTGAAGCCAGCTAATTCGGCTTGCTGTGTGCTTGGCGTGAGGTGCGGATTTTACGTCAACACACTTTTTGGCACGCCCAGTGGGACCCAACAAGCTTCGAAGATGCCTGAATTAAAAGACATTCTGGATGTCACTCTCGAAGAATTGTCTGATGAACATCAACAAATGGTGAAGACTGCTGCAGATCAGTTCATCAAGAAATGCTTGCTGTCTTTTGCTAAGAACAGGAGTGGTGCACCGTTTCTCAAGTCAGATTTGCCAAGAGTTCTTTTGCCAGGACAATCTGATCTTACTGAAGATGAAGAAAAGGAGAAGTTCTCTAGCTTGTTATACAAGGCTTTAGGGGAAACAATGACCAATCATAATGCTGCATTCCTGAACAGTTTTCGGCTCATACTGGTCAACATCTTTGGTCAACACGTGGATAAGCCTTTTGAGCAAGTGCATGGACAAATTGGTGGCCCGACGTATTTCAGTGTTCAAGCATCGGTTCCAAAACGTCATGGTAAAGGTACTGAAGAAACTGAAGCTTCTAGAACCAAAGACGCGAATGGACAGCCGATTCAGCAAGAGCTTCAGCATGCATTGCCGAAACCTCGTACATATGGTGATATGGCATTCGGCACCACGGGAAATCCACCTGCTTCTGCTTACAAAATATCCTCTCTGAACAACAGGCTGCAAAGAGATGTGTATGGAAACGGGTATTCAGAGTTCATGGATTACAATGCTATCGACGCTCTCCCGAATCCCGGGTATGTTGGTACTGCAGGAATGCCTGCTGGAAGACCAGGGAATCAAGATACCAATATTGACCTCATGGTGCAAAAGATGACCGATGTATTGCAAAATCAATTCGGTCTGAAGCTTAAAAATCAGGGGTATATGTACTCGTCTCCTTTCCCAGAATGGTACCAGAGGGTATCATTGCCGAATAGAGTCAAGGTGCCTACAGAATTTACTAAATTCTCAGGACAAGATGATACTAGCACTGTGGAACATATAGCTCGATATCTGATACAGCTTGGAGAAGCTTCAGCAGACGAGGCTTTTAGAATCAGATACTTTCCTTTGTCACTGACGGGTCCAGCTTTTACATGGTTTGCTTCTTTGCCTGCTCAGTCAACTTGTACTTGCAAAGACCTGGAGCAGAAATTTCATGCTCATTACTACATCGGCAGTACCGAGAAAAAGTTGGTTGATTTGACCAGCTTAAGGCAGAGGAATAATGAAACACCTACGGAGTTCCTCAGAAGGTTTAGGGAAACAAAGAGCATGTGCTTTTCTCTGAACATACCTGATGACCAGCTAGCTGGTATGGCTGTAGCTGGCATGCTGCCTGCCATTCGGGAAAAGCTATTCGGGATGGAGTTCGATGATCTGGGCCACTTGTCACACAGATTGGCCTTAATGAGTAACCAGGCATATGGTTTCAAGAAAGATGCCAGATTTACTAAAAATAATGATGTAGCTGACATATATAACCAATTCCTTGAAAGAGCAGATCAAGGGGATGAGTATGAAGATAGTGAGGAGATAGCTGCAGCAGAGATAGTGTGGGGCAAAGAACCAGTCATGGTGAATCAGAGGTGGATTAAACAGAATAAGGGCACCTATGATTTTGATGTAACTAAGGCAGATAAATTATTTGGCTATCTTGTAAAAGAAGGCCGAATCAAGTTACCAGAGGGGCATTCTATGCTTCGGCCTGATGGAGTGAAAGATAAGAGATACTGTGGATTTCATGATAGAAATTCTCATTCCATCAATGAATGCAGAGTTTTTAGAATGAGGATTCAGAAAGCTATCCAAGAAGGGCATTTGAAATTTGACAATAAGATGAAGCTGGACAATAACCCGTTTCCTCAGAATATGGTTGGTTTCTCAATCAATATGGTGAGTATTGCCGAGTCTGGAGAAAAGGAAAAAATGAGAGTCCTGACATCGAAGAAAGCGAAGCAGAGTGGCTCAGTAGATCCTAATCGGCAAATCACGATCGAACAGATTCGCGAGGAGAGGCCTCGCTTCCCGAATAGCCGATTTGAAGTTGGGAATTCTTCTAAACCCAAGATCACATCACGTATTCTCCTCAATAAGTGGCAGCGTCAGCAAGAAAAGAAACGCTACCAGAGACGTGAGTATGAGGAGGAGAAAAGAAGGCGCGAAGAAGAAAGGTATGAGGAAGAACAAGAGGAATATATCCGAGAACAAAAACGTGCACATTGGGATTGTATCTTCTTCAGACACTGTTGGAATGAGGGTTTAAAGCTGCCCACGTGGAATAACTGTCCTGAATGCAGTAATGGATATGTCGAACATAGGCAAAATGTTGCCAATCGCCGATCCGTCCACGAGAGAATTGGAAGGGTACATCCTAGTGATGATCGGCGTTTTAAAATATATAAGAATGATGATCAACCAATGAAAAGACGTGCTGATTATAGATGGATTGATCATGAGGAAGAAGATCGTGAGTATGTCTGGCAGAAAGGACAGTGGTGTCCACCTGGTTTAAGAAGGAGCCAGAAGAGAAGAGTCCAGCGCCTGAGGAATCAAGAGTTGAAGCAAACAGGAACCAGGATGAGATCGATATGGCGTCCAAAAGACAAACCAGATGGATCGGGTCATTCGGCTCCTACATGCATGGTATGTTTCTTGCCGAATGAATTCATGGCTCCAGCTAATCAAGTTATACAGGAAGAGATATTGTCAGAAGTGGATGAAGCCGAGCAATGTGGGTTGATGGCACAATTGGTATTGAATAAGCAAGCTATTTTCGAGAAGCCAGTCCAGAATCGGCACATGAAACCACTGTACTTAAAAGGATATGTCAACGGGAAGCCACTAACGAAGATGTTTGTTGATGGTGGAGCTGCTGTTAATGTGATGCCATACAATACATTCAGGAAGCTTGGCATGAACCCTGGAGATTTGACGCCAACAAGCATAGTTTTGAATGATTTTGCTGGAAATCCGTCGGACACCAAAGGATGTGTACATGTAGATCTGATGATTGGGTCTAAGATACTACTTACAACCTTCTTCGTTATTGAAGGCAAAGGGGCATACAGCTTACTACTTGGAAGGGATTGGATTCATGCGAATTGCTGTATACCATCTACTATGCATCAGCAGCTCATTCAGTGGATAGATGATGAAGTGGAAATTGTCCCAGCGGATGATTCAATTAGCGTGGCTAATGTGGAACCGGCCTTCTGGGAATATCAAGGCATAGATTGCTTCTCAGGTAAGGACTGGGGAGAAGGTCCTGTTGAGCCCGTCAGCAGTGATCAACAGCCGATCAAAGCAGTCGGCTCTTTTAGTAATTTTTAATGGATAATCCAATCGATGGGACTAATGGGAAGCTAGGACATGGATTTGTATCGGCTGATAAATTAGAAGAAGTAGACATTGGAGATGGTGACAAACCAAGGCCGATATTCATCAGTGCTAGCTTGGATTCAGTTTTCAGAGAAAAGTTGATTGAGTTGTTAAAAGAATACAAAGATTGCTTTGCTTGGGATTATTCGGAGATGCCTGGTTTAGATCGTTCCATTGTTGAGCATCGATTGCCGATCAAGCCTGGTTATAAACCTTACAAGCAACCACCCCGGAAAATCTACAAAGATGAAGTGTTGGCCGATGTAAAGAAGGAAGTGGAAAGATTAATAGCAGCAAATTTTATTCGGCCATGCAGATATGCAGAATGGATCTCTAATATTGTTCCTGTGTACAAGAAAAATGGGAAGATGAGAGTTTGCATAGACTTTAGAGATCTGAACAGAGCTACACCCATGGATGGATATCCAATGCCTATTGCTGACTCGTTGGTTGATGCTGCTGCTGGTTATAAAGTGATTTGTTTCATGGATGGTAATGCAGGGTACAATCAAATTTTTATGGCATTGGAAGATATAGCGAAAACAGCTTTCAGATGTCCAGGACATATAGGGTTGTTTGAATGGGTTGTCATGACGTTTGGTTTGAAGAATGCTGGTGCAACTTATCAAAGAGCCATGAATTATATTTTTCATGAGTTGATCGGCAAGATTGTGGAAATATATATTGATGATGTTGTGATTAAGTCATTGGATCATGAAGCACATTTGGCCGACATAAGGAAAACTCTAGAGTGCACTAGGAAACATGGGCTCAAGATGAACCCGAATAAATGTGCTTTTGGAGTTTCGGCAGGAGAGTTTCTGGGATTTTTGGTGCATGAAGGAGGAATAGGAGTTGGCAAGAAAAGTATGAAAACCATTGATGAAGTTGTTCCTCCAACTAATCTTAAGGAATTGCAGTCATTACTTGGTAAGATCAATTTCGTAAGAAGATTCATATCAAATTTATCACAAAAGGTGTTACCTTTCTCTTCACTGCTGAAAGCCAAGAAGGATCAGAAATTTGTATGGGGTGACGAACAACAAAAGGCTTTCGATGAGATCAAAAAATACATGAAAGAACCACCAGTATTGGTACCTCCACAGCTGAACAAGCCTTTTAAGTTGTACGTGGCGGCCGATACCCAAACTATTGGATCGGCCCTCATACAAGAATTTGAGGGAAAGGAAAGGGTAGTTGCATACCTTAGCCGAAAATTGCTTGATCCCGAAACGAGGTATTCGGCTACCGAGAAGCTTTGTTTATGTGTTTACTACTCCTGTACAAAATTTCGGCACTATTTGCTACATGCCGAATGCGTTGTGCATTCAAAATTTAATGTGATAAGGCACATGTTGTCTATGCCAATTTTGAACGGAAGGATTGGCAAATGGATTTTAGCCTTGTCTGAGTTTGAATTAAAGTTTGAATCGGCAAAAGCCGTTAAAGGGCAGGTTATTGCTGACTTCATTACTGAGCATCGCGATTCATCGACTAATCTGCTTGAAATTACTCCTTGGGTATTATTCTTCGATGGATCTTCATGTGACAAGGGTGGTGGAGTAGGTATTTTGTTAATTTCGCCAAAAGGAGAGGTATTTGAATTTGCTATTCCTATTCAACCTACTGTCACTAAATAATCAAGCCGAATATGAAGCGTTGCTCAGAGGACTTCAATACTTGAGAGAAGCAAAGGTCATTGCAGTTGAAATTTTTGGAGATTCAGAATTAGTCATAAGGCAACTGAGTGGCGAATATGAGTGCAGAAACGATGTCTTAAGGAATTACTATGAAGAATGCAAGCAAATCTTAAAGGAGTTTCAGTCGGTAATTCTGCGGCATATCCCTAGGAAAGATAATGAAGGGGCGAACAGATTAGCTCAGAGTGCTTCGGGTTATAGAGAGCTTCAAGAAGTTTTTGCTAATGATGTATATGCTTTCGGGAGTAATCTAGCAGAAGATGATTGGAGAAAAGAAATTGTTGATTATCTGAAGAATCCATCCCGAAAAGTTTCTAGAAAGCTCAGGTATAAAGCTTTAAAGTTTGTTCTTCTTGATGATAATTTATATTATAAATCCTTGGATGGGGTGCTGTTACATTGCTTAAATCAAGAAGAAGCAAAAAGGTTGATAAGTGAAGTGCATGATAGGCTGTGTGGAGCACATCAATCGGCTTACCGAATGAAATGGGTTATTAGGAGAACTGGGTACTATTGGCCCACGATGTTGGAAGATTGCTTTAAATATTACAAAGGATGCCAAGATTGCGAGAGATTTGGAAACATTCAGAGAGTTCCAGCATCAGTTCTGAATCCTATTATCAAGCCATGGCCATTCAGAGGATGGGGAATAGATTTGATTGGCCGAATAAATCCTCCATCTAGCAAGGGGCATAAGTTTGTGCTTTTGGCGACCAATTATTTTACTAAGTGGGTTGAAGCGATTCCATTAAAGAAGGTGACATCAGAGTATATGGTTGAATTTGTTAAAGAACATATCATTTACAGATTTGGGATTCCTCAAACAATCACCACAGATCAAGGGACTCAATTTACATCTTCAGAGTTCAGAAATTTTGCTGAAAGTATGGGCATCAAATTGTTAAATTCTTCTCCTTATTATGCCCAAGCTAATGGTCAGGCGGAGGCTTCCAACAAGATTATGATTAAAATTATACAGAAGAAGATTGATCAGAAGCCAAGAAAGTGGCATTCGGTACTCAATGAAGCTTTATGGGCTTACCGAATGGCTCCACATGGGGCTACACGGACGTCTCCTTATGAATTGGTATATGGACATCATGCTATCTTGCCATGGGAGATGCAGTCAGACTCAAGGAGGATAAAGTTGCAAAAATATTTAAGTTCTAAAGATTATAATGATTTAATGATGGACGAATTAGAAGATTTGCATATGATTCGTCTCAGGGCCTTGGAAAATGTTGAGAAAAATAAAATGCGAGTTGCTAAATATTACAACAAGAAGGTGAAGGTCAAGCAATTTGCAGAAGGAGATTTGGTTTGGAAAGCAGTATTGCCGATTGGAACTAAATACAGTGCATTCGGTAAGTGGTCTCCAAACTGGGAAGGTCCTTTCAGAGTAGTCAGATGCGTGCCTGGAAATGCATATATCCTAAAAACTTTACTAGGAGAAGAGTTTACTGCTGCTATCAATGGGAGATACTTGAAGAAATATCATCCTAGTGTCGAGATTGATTGCTGATTGAAATGTTCAATGTCAGAACGACTGAAACAACCGGCATTCGGGAAGGAGCCGTCTTCAGAACAAAAAATGTTGACAGAAGAAGAAATGGCCGATATCAGAGTATATTGCCCTTAGTACAAATATTTTGCATCACGAGTTTGACCAAGTTATCACAAAAAGGACTACAAAAGATAAGTTTTATTGCCGAAATTCCATAGTCCCTAGTACAAACTAATGAAACAGCTTGTTCAGAACGGACTGGGGATGAATGGAATCGGCAATGGCGGCGCCATGAGCATCAAGGCGATCTATGGAGGCCTCGATGTCGTCGATCTCCTCCGGGTTGCCATTGGCGAAGCCGGTCGGTAGCCTGGAGTAGTCGGTGCCGGTGTGCGTCGACATGGCGACTAGGCCTGCGGCAGTGCCCAGGCGGATGCCGTGTGAGGCCACTTCATCGATACGGCCTGCCACTGCACCGATGCGAGCTTCTGACGTGTCCCCAGGAGCATTCACCTTGTTGGCCAAAGACTCGACCAATGTCTTCAGCCGGTCGAGTTGGGCGTCGCGGTCTGTAGGAATACGAAGCCACGATGGGTTAGTCTAAGGTCAGATTGAAGTTAAGTGAACTACAGAAATTACCGTCGATGGTCTCGAGCAGCTGTTTGCATTGGTGTTGCCACTCTAGATCTGCGATCCCGGCTTGTTTGGATATGACCTCCAGTTCACGCCGAGTGTCGTCACGTTCCTGCTTGAATCGGCGAGCATCGCTGTCTGAGTAAGGCAGATCCCAGTCGGGCCTGGGGGATCGGCTAGATGACTCCGAAGAATCATCCGCTGCAGCCGGACTCGCAGGCGGGGCAGCGATGGGGTTCCATTGGATAAGCCTGAAAGCACGGAGAAAGGTTGAGAATAATGCAAAATCTGGAGGAAAGGATAAGGAGTGGCAGACAGTCATCACCTCCGACGAGCGCCGGTACGGCTCCCTTCGGCTTCGTCGACGGCCGGGCGTCTTCTGTTGTTGGACATCAGGGTTTCTTGGAGGTTACTGTGCTAGAAGAAGAAGATACTCAGGATAGCAGAGAGCTCGAGTTGAAAGATTTGATGGAAGATTAGAAGCGCTCAAGGTTATTATTTATGGAACTAACGAAGAGATCGTGGCCGAAAATTGTGGTGCATATCCCAAAGAGTTCGGGAGGTGGAAAGGATTTTCCAACCGGTCGGTTTCCATGTCGTTTGGGATTCTTGCCGAGTCGTGTTCGGTTTTGACTAATGAGATTCGGCTATGTCGTGTCTGAAGCGTTTTCAGGTCTGACACTGTTATAGCCAGTTTTGCCGAATGAGTTATTCACAATGGAGGAAAAACAGAGTTAAGAAATGACAAGATTGCAAGATTGATTCGGCTATCAATTGTTTGTTACAAATTACAAACCCAAGAAATTTGAGATTACATTTTTAGCATTTGATATCATATTGCTAATGCTCTCTAATAGCTTTTTGTCAGCTTCTTGGGTTCTAGCCAGAGCAGCAAGCTTTGCCTTGAGTTGTTTGTCTTCGTTTAGAGCTGCTGAAGCTTCCTTTCGCATCTTCTCTGTTAACTTGGGAAGCTCAACTATCTTCTTCTTATCAGCTTCAATTTCGGCCGATAGATTTTTCAATTCGGCTTCAAGTGCAGCTTTTCTGATCTCCTTCATTTCAAGTTCAGATTCCAATTTGGTCAGTAATTCCTTGCTGTTCTGAGCTTGAGTATGCAGGTCTTTCACGGATTGTTTGGCTGTGGACCTCCTCTGTTCCAGAGCTGGTTGAGAAGATTGGTTTTTCAGAGCCTGCTTTACTGCAGCGTATTGTTGATCCAAATGAGAAACTGGTTCCAAAGAGATTTTGATGTCATCAGGAAGTTCTTGGTCAATGGATTCCAATACATCCCTTAAGAGATCAGCATCTTTGACTTGATCTTGGATACTCTTATGCAGCAAAGCAAGGATATCTTTCAGCTTTGTTTGATTTTCTTCTGACAGAGCTTGGCCAGAAGATGTTTCTTCCCCTTGTTCGGCAACCAAGTCGTCCACAGCAAAAGAATAGCTGGATGATGAAATGGTTTTTTCCTGAAAGATGGTTCTTGCCGAATTAGTAATAATCTGCTGAATAAAAGAGTAGAGAAAGTTAAATGATTATGTTTACCTCATTCCTGACTTCCTGAATAGGAGAAAGAAGCCTTTCAGGCTCAATGGGAGGATTCTGTGTATCTTGCTGAGGAGAAACTGGAAGACTTCTTGGTGAAGATGGTGCTTCTGATTGGGGAAGAAGTTGCAAAGCTAAGGATGAATCATGATGAGTAGGAGGGCTCTCCAAAATTGGATCCATTGAGGATTGTTCTGCAGTTAACAAGAAATGAGTGCCGATGAAAAGAAGTTAGGAAGATAAAGTGGTAGAATTTTACCAATCAATGAAACATCGGCAGGGTCTGCACTGATTGTTGGTTGCTGTGCTTTGGCCTGAAACCAAGGAGAAATAAAACTGAGTAAAATACCAATGGCATTGTGGTCAAAGAAAGAAGGCTCTGACCCTGATAACCTTTTTGCTACTTGTTCTTTTCTTCTTTACAACTGAGGGGGCAGTTAAAGAAAGGGTTTTCCTCTTGATAGATGATGGTCTAGTAAGTATTGGATCTGAAGAAGCCTGTCTAGCCATCAGCTGAGCCAAGGTAGGAGATTGGTGCCCCAAAGCAGATATTGGGCCTGTAGTTTTGTATAAAATTGCCCTGGCAAGAGGGGCAGGTGTTATGTCCTGCAAAATAACAGAGTCGGAATCAATTGGGGTTAATGTTATTGAGACAGATGAAGAAATAAGCATATTACCTCTAAAGTTGGCTGGTAATCAGGCATTAACTCGAGGCAGAAGGGATGGATTGGCATGTTGAAGATATGGTCATGGAGTTCTTGCCACCAGAGAGTGAAAGAAGGATGAACAGATGTTATTGGCACAAAAGGCTCAGGTGCATAGATAGTTCCACAGCATTTATAAGTAAAAATCCTTCTTGTCTCTGTGGAATCTTTGACAATCTCCCTGGGCTTGAGAAATTCATGAAAAAATAACCTGGGGGGTACTTGGCCACATCCCAGCTGTCTGGCCATCATGTTTGGCTGATAATATTCATAGGTGCTTTGAACCAACCTTCATCCACAGAATTCGGCTGGCAGGATGCAGGGCTGGATGAAGGCATTGAAAATTGCTATAGATTGTACATCAGTGCATCCAGTTTCAAAGCTGAATTCGCAAGGGAGAGTAAGATTGTCATTGTCCATATATGGGAACCAAAGAGGATGAGCAAAGCCTCTGAAGAATAGCTCAAACAGTTCACCAATGTTCTTGTTAATAGATACAGTGGAGGCAGCTTCTCCATAAGTTTGACAACCTTTGGTTCTCCGGGTTTCTCCTTCTTTGTAATTGATTGAAGGGAAGTCTCGGCTGTTGAGGTCAATAGCAACGATTTGATGCATGTACAACTGCAGCCACATTTGGATAAACCACCAGGGACCATTGACACAGGGGATTTTCTTGCTGGTATGCATCAGGTGGGTGGTTTGATTGAGCATGTGGTATCCACTTCCCAGGAGGTATTTCCCAAGTGGAATGAGTTTTCCAGCAGCTAGCTCTTCAGCCATTACGATATGATTCAGAGTTGGCTCATTGGCTTTGCCACAGAAGACTGATCTGCATAGCCACATATTCAGGAAGGCCCTGTATTCGACATCAGTCAGAGGGCCATCAGACATATGGTTCTGGATGTATCTCTTGTATCCAACCCCTGTTTTTACCCCTGTCTGCTTGGAGGAACCTTTGTGGTCATATGGGTATACAGTTCCTGTAATGTTTAGGCCGGTCATCATGTAGACATCGGCTAAAGTGGGGGACATTGGGCCATGGCCGAAAAGAAAAGCATTTGCACCATTGGACCAAAAATGGCAAGCTGCAATCAGGAGGTTCTCATTCTTTGGTGTTTCGGCTAATGACAGCTCCAGGCAGTGAGAAATACGCAGATGATCCCAGTTCTGTGTTTGGGGGCTCTTGTCATCAGATATCCTTTTGTACCAATTTCTCCAGCCGGCAATTGGGGGCAAAGGCCAGTTCTTGAAGGCGTCTTGCCACTCATTAGGTTTTGTCAATGAAATTTTGAAGGGAACCCTCTGAGATTCGGCCGCAATGAGCTCGGAAGGATCTGAATCCCCTACAGGGCCGAGGAAGTAGGATGGAGCTTTTTCCTCAATGGGGATGAGGATTTCGGCAGCCAGGGCCTATCGAGAACGGAAAGAGACGAGAAGAAATCTAAAATGCAAATCGAAAGAAGAATACTGAATGTGCTTGAGGGGATTGAAGCTTACCTGGAGGGCAAAATCTTGGTCCGCCATTTGAAGATTGGATCTTGGAAGTCGATGACCTAGGGTTCGGATCCGGATGAGAGCTCTGAAGATTCAAAAGGAGAAGCGGGTGCCGAGCAGAGCTAACTTGGGAATGTTGAGTGCTTCTGGTCAATTCCGAGATAAAATTATCTTTTATCCCGAAATTGAAGGGGCATGTGTTGACACCAAAAATTGGCACCAGGAAGAGGCTGACATGTGGGCCGGATTCGTTGAAGAGGTATCATTCGGCAAAGGAGTTTTTACCCAGAGCATTCGGTAAAGGCGTTCTGCGGTCGGGAACGCACCGTCATTCGGCAAGAGAACTGTTTCGCAAAAGGCATTCGGGAGCACGTGATGACGTGTATAAGGAGAAAGGCTGGTTTAATTTGGAATGCAAGGCGGATACGGTGCCCCGACGTTTATCTTTTTTAGGAAATAAATAATGTAATCGTAATCGATTAGGAGTCGTGTCGAAACCTGGGTATAAATATAAACCCATGGTAGTTGTAAAAGACATCATCCAATCAATCATACAACAAACCGGCCCCGTGCCAACTTCGAGTCCTTTAGTCGAGTCGTCGAGTTCTTCGAGAGGAATCATCGATCCGTCGACCTCCGTAAGTACCGGCAACCCTGCGCCATGCCTAGTATCATGCGGTGGATTTAGGCTCTGGTTCAGGAAGTTTCCATTGTTAGATCATGAGCCATGCGGTGGGCTAAGTTCTAGCTTGGAACAATTTATCGGCTCTGTTGGATTTTGGCAAGATCCGATAGATTCATTAAGTTACCGTGTGTTGCTCTGGATTTTACCTTTGTGTTTAAATTCATTACAACACTCTTTTGCCCAGTCTAGGTTGATTAGATTCGGTTCCAGCTCACAATGCTCTGCTTTTCCATAGCCGAATTCGAAATCAATCTAGATTGCTACGTGTTGCGGGTTCAAGCTCGTTGGTCTTGCGTAGATCTTGACAGAACCGGGTATCATGCGGTAGATGCAGGTTTTTGGGTCGTCTTAGAGCTAATCATCCGGTGGATTAGAATTCGATTCGATCTGATAGATCTATCATCATCGACGAAGCATGTTCCTTCTTCATGGAACCCGATTCGGCTATTTAGCTGTATTCGGCAGTGTCGCCACGAGCGAAATATGTCCATGGTTTTGTTTTAAATAAAGAATGCTTTTAGCCTTCCGTGTTTAGGGTGTATCATGCGGTGGATTGCTCTATTCTTGGTTGGTGGTGTGATTCCAAGCAAGTCGTATCATGCGGTGGATTAACTTGTTTGTTTTCATGCTCGACGGGTTGGAAAGTACCTAGACATGCGGTAGACTAGTGCTTTTAATCTATGCATTCTTGTTTATTATAAAATTATGATCATGCTTTTGCCCCTTTTATTTATTTATCGTGCTCTGTTCCTCGTTAATCGGTTACGAATATGTGTTACAATGTTCATTCAGCTGAAAACCGATCTTTCGTCATGCTTACGTCACGCATTCGGCAGTACGCCCCCTGCGTACCTTGCCGATTGCCGAACGAGGCTTTAACTGCCGACAGATAGCTTCTCCATAGCTATATGTCGTTTGAAACTGGCTCCGTAGCCGCAAATATGGAACTGACTGGTATTGCCCGGTACGTTCCAGGTGTTATCTAAACATCTTTCCTCCCTTTGTCAGTTTCAGGAAAATTGACTGGCACGCTTTCGGATTCAAACGCTCGGGCCACGTGTGAAGCCAGCTAATTCGGCTTGCTGTGTGCTTGGCGTGAGGTGCGGATTTTACGTCAACAAGTCGAGCTGTGACTCGGAGCTTCCGGGGTCATCTTCAGAAGCTCTGGTATAAGCTCTTGTATCTTTTACTTTCCTTTTGTAGACTTTGAGTTATCAATATAGTTATCTTTATCACTTTGCCTTTGTCATTTATAGCTTGCTTCTACTTTATTCTAGTTGCATCTATATCTTGTTTAGACTATAGTTGGTTCTAGTGCTTCTAGATCTTGTTTAAGTCTTTGTCCTAGCTGGTTCTTCGATCTTGCTTGATACTTGAGGTGAATTGTCACTAAGAATATTGACAAGGTTGCTAGCTCTTGTTAGTGGAGAAAATTGCTGGGAAACCAGATAATTGCCCCCGTGAAAAGGTTAAAGTGGTCACCACGAGAGGGGGTAAGACCACTCGAGACCCACCATATCCTAACGGTGCAGGTAAAAAGGCAGCCACTCTAGCCAGTGATAACGAAGAGGAGGAGGCCGCAGCAGAACCTCAAACGACCAGCCCTCAGAAGGAAGCAAAGGTGGCCCCTCATGAGTACTACGACACAATTGTGCTGCCATTTCCCAGAAGATTTGACAAGCCGACTGTGGATGAACAATTCAGCAAATTTGTTGAGGTAATCCGAAAATTATATGGCAATATTCCATTACTTGAAGCTATGCAGGTTCCCACATATGCCAAGTATTTGAAGGACATCCTCAACAACAAAAGGGCAATGCCGACCACCGAGGTAATTAAATTAACCGAAGCTTGCAGCGCAGCCATTTTAAATGATCTCCCAGAAAAGAAAGACCCAGGATGTCCCATCATCACATGTTTGATCGGGGAGCAACACTTCAACCACGCCCTGTGTGACCTGGGAGCAAGTGTCAGCGTTATGCCCAAGGTAGTGTTCGATAAACTGAACCATACTTCTCTGTCTCCTACGACTATGTACTTGCAGCTAGCGGATCAATCGATTCGCTATCCTGTGGGAATAACTGAAGATATTCCGGTGAAAATCAGGGAATTCTCCGTGCCCGTGGACATCATGGTGCTTGATATGGAGGTCGACACGAAGACACCTCTCATTCTTGGGAGGCCGTTTCTGAGTACCACCAATGCAAACATCGACGTAGGAGCTGGAGAAATCAACTTGCACATCAATGGCAAGGAAGAAAACTTCACATTCAAGCCCAGGGTGGAGAAATGCTCCCAGGTATGTACTAATCCAATTCAAGATTTCACTAACCCGGAGCAGGTCAAGGTGGTTGTTTCCAAGCCACAGATGGAGCAACACTGGGAGAATGAAAGGAGACGTTCACCGCCTTCTACACAGAAGAAGAACAAGGCGTGGCGGAAGAAGGTTGCATCGTCTGAACCACCCACTCCGGGATCAGACGATGACAAAAACAACTGAAGATAGGAGGAGTCCTGCTCATGGACTTCAAACACGAGCTCTCGCCGCGAGGAAAACCACTATATATCCCATGTTTCCCTTCCAAATTTTAATTTCCATCATTCATTTGCATGTTTCCCTTTCCAAAAAAAATGAACGACTTGTGTAATTAATTTGAAAGAGAGAAAAAATTACAAGCATGGTAAAGAATAAATTAAGAGTATGCTGAAATTTATTTGAAGAGGGTGTAAGTTATAATTCTCATCATTGTTTACCCTCTTCTAGAACACTCCGTTTATCTCCTATCATCACCAACCAGCACAAAACATGTCTACCCCACTCCATATGGCTGCACACTCACCAATCATCACAAACATGGCAGCATGGGGGTGACTCCACTAACTTTCACTTTGGTCATGTCAAGTTTGCATCTCACCTACCACTAAAAGCCATTCACATGACCATACTCTAGTCCTGGCCACATTTTGCGTGCAACCAAAGCAAAGGTGGGAGCTGCACTCACCTGGAGTGCTCAGGCCACACATGCCTGGTTCGACTGAACCAGGCAATTTAGCCGAACCAGGGAGCTGCTCCCTCTTCGCCTATAAGTACCACAATTGCTTGCTTGCTTCCTTGCACCATCACACACTAAAAATTTTCTTTTAGAAGCCCTCTCTCTCTCTCCCTCAAGTTCTTGCTCAAGTTCTTCTCTAGTTCTTGCTCAAGTTGGTTCACTTGCATTGCTAAAAAAATCACAAAAATATTTTGCTTTTGCTTGATCCTTGTGCTGAAACTCGAACATGTTTATGGTGGTTTCCGACACCCTCAAGAACGACTAGCTTTTTGTGGTGGTTCTTCATCCCTGCAAGAACGACTAACCCTCTCGAATGACTGATTTGTTTTATTTGTGCTTTTATATGACGTTAGCAAGGGTAAAACAAATCAGTCATTTGAGAGTGTGCAGCCATATGGAGTGGGGTAGACATGTTTTGTGCTGGTTGGTGATGACAAGAAATAAATGGAGCACTTTGGAGAAGGGTAGAAATGATAAGAATTACAAAATGTACCCGATTCAAATAACTTTCAGCATACTCTCCATTTATTCTTTACCATGCTTGCAATTTTTACTCTCTTTAAAATTAATTACACAAGTGGTTCATTTGTTTTGGAAAGGAAAACATGCAAATGCAATGATGGAAATTAAAATTTGGAAGGGAAACATGGGATGCATACCAGTTTTCCTCGCGGTGAGAGCTCGTGTTTAAAGTCCACGAGCGGGACTCCTCCTGTCTTTAGTTGATTTTGTCATCGTCCGATCCCGGAGTGGGTGGTTCGGACGATGCAACCTTCTTCTGCCACACCTTCATGTTCTTCTTCTGTGTCGGTGGCAGTGGGATCAGCTCCTCTGGAGAATTCCAGAGGGCTTGATCTTCCTTGAATCTCTTCACGAGGAGGTCCATTTCTTCTGTGCTCATTGGTCCTGTCAGCTCATCCCATTTGAACTGCTCTCCACCGAGTATTTCCAGCTCTCCAATGAGGAGTGCTTTTAGGAAACATTCAGCACTTCTCTGCTCCGGTGTACGAGGCTTTGTCTTCTTCTCTCCCCAAGGTCGGAATGGAAGGAGATCGGCATCCGGTTGATATCGAACAAGATTTCTCTGGTATCCATGTCAATCTTGGGCCGGGTAGTTTTAAAAAATGGTCGGCCCAACAAAAGGGGAAATGGATAATCGCTCCCCGTGTCAAGGACAACGAAGTCCGTAGAGACGTAATGTCCCCAAACTCGGACCGGCACATTCTCAATCACCCCCTCGGGGTAGCGGATCGATGAATCTGCCAGTTGTACCTGGGCATTTGTAGAAGACAAAGTGGAATAGCGTAACTTTTTAAATAATACCTTGGACATGATGTTGATGCTGGCTCCCAGATCATAGAGTGAATCATCAATGCAATGATTCCAGATCTCGCATTGAATGATTGGTACTCCGGGATCTTCCTTCTTTTCCGGTGGTGTCCTCGTGATGGCTTTAACAGCAGCTCTTGGCAGGTGTGCACCTTGTGGTATTTCTACTTGGACTCATGAGACTACACCTGCGTGACAAGGAGAATATTTTCTATGAGACGTCTTACCTCGTCTCGTAGTAACCGCATTTACTGTTTCAATGGAAGGTTCGGGTTGCCCCGAAATCTTCCCTGACTTGGTAACAGGAACGACTGCATCTAACTGAGCAATTTGTGTTTCGATTATTTTATTAAAGCTCAGTTGATTTTTCATGGAAGAAGAGAATGAATCCAATCTAGAGTCTATGCTTTTCAGGATTTTATCATTAGCAGCAAGCTTTTTATTAATATTCTCCGTGATTTTACCCTGGCCAAACACTAGATCTCTAACAGATGGCTGATTATTGAAATTGCTGGAATTGAAATTGTTACATTGTTGAGGCCTCTAAAATGGGAGGTTTGGGCGCGAATTCTAGCCTTGATTGCCATAGTTGTTCGGTCGATACCCATTGTTGTTGAAGTTGTTGACGTAGTGGGCATCTTCTTGCGTTTCGGGGCAGTCATTCCCCGAATGGCCAGCGTTGCCATAGACCTCGCAAGTCATGCGAGCATCCATGGCTTGCACCGATTCTTGAGCAGGGGCATCCATTTTCTTCGTCAGAAGGTCCATCTTGGCTGCGAGTGTACTCCTCGGGTCCGAGGTTGGGCTCGATCATCGGACCAACCTTGGTTCTCGACCATCTTCTCGATGAGGGCCTTTGCACGACTCTCCTCAAGAGAGAAGAAAGAACCTCTAGCAGCAGCATCCAAATACTAACGAGCAAAGCTTCTAAGCCCGTGGTAAAAGGTTTGGATGATGAACCAACTCTGCATACCATGGTGAGGACAAGCAGATATATAGTCCTGGAGGCGATCCCATGCCTCCGGGACTGTTTCATCTTTTAACTGCTAAAAACTAGCAATTTTATTCCGGAGGGCGTTGGTTTTCCTGAGCGGAAAGAATTTCAGCAAAAATGCGCTAGCGCACTTATCCCAAGTGTATATGGCTTCGTCGTTAGCATAAAACTATTGTTTTCCCTTGCCTAATAATGAGAATGGGAATAATCGAAGGTGAATGGCATCGATGCTTACCCCACGTATGGTGAAAGTGTTGCAAAACTCCATAAAATACTGAAGATGAGCGTTGGCTTCCTCGTGTTTTGGTGTGTTTCACTTGGCATCACTCGGGAATAAAAGAGGCTTTATGCAACATTCCATGCACTTAGGTTTATTTCTAATAAAGTTCCACGAGTTTTGATGTGTTTCACTTGTGCAGGTACATTAACGACAAATACATGCTATTGGGGTCGGAACTAACCGATTCGGCCGAACAACACGATTTAGCCAGTTACCCCCCTTAGCAGTATACGACGCGAAGCACAACCGGAAGGCCGTCCACGTCAGCAATGACCGAGCGACGACCGTGCCAGACACTTGGACCATCGACACGTCACCTCTAGACCAAAATAACACGAAGAACACCAAGGAGAAGCAGTTCAAAAGGTCCAGGAGGGAGAGGCGGTGCAGGGGAGCGTTGCTGGGCCAAAAGCCCAATTCTGCCGAATCCCCCAATTCGGCCGAACCACACCCAGGTGATGCACCGCCTCAGCACCAAGGCGGTGCCACATGGCAATTCGGCCAAACTGCTCGGTTCGGCCAAACCGGCTTGTTCAGCTGAATCAGCTGGACACCGCCCTATGGTTGCTTGGCCGCTGCTCCATCCTTCACCGCCCTTCCTTGCTATAAATAGAGGCCCTCCTTCACCTGAAAGACACACACAAGAAGAGAAGAGTCCACTAGCAAAGCGCTGCCACTCTTATACATAGAAAATAGGGAGAAGGGAGAGGTGAGCGTGCCGGAGAGGAGCCGGAGTGTCGGCCCTTCTTCTCCACATGTACCTCTATGTATGCGGCTCTGCTTCGAGTAACATCCGGGTCATGTCTGGTAACTCTTGTATCTCTCTCTGATTAATTGAGCATTCAGTTCTACTTTTATATGCTTGTTCATTCCTCGTTCACTGCTTAGTCTTAGCTTGGGTTCCTATCTTTAGTATACGGGGTGGGTACTAGCCGACTAGTGTAAGCGTGGTGCTTAGACTTGAGGTTAGCTTGGATTGTCCCTGAGTTGGCACGGAGGTGGTAGTCATTAGGTGGTGACAGCCCTATACGGCCTTCGTAACCCATCACGCCTAGCTCGGCCTGCAGGATCCCCAAACGTGCAGGGTTGGTGATACCCCTTCTCATCCCTTTCTGTGTATCGCCGGTTCTGTGTCCCGACACAAGCATTTATCTGTAGTACCTGGCTGGTTAGTTAATCAAGGGAGATACAGGTTCTAGAGTTGTACCTTCTCTACCCTCCTATCGCTTTTCTCTCTTCTTCTCTGTGTCATCCACTTCACCATACCATCCTTGGACAACTTAGTTTATATTCGGTTCACTTCTCGTTCCCCGTGGAAATCGATACCTTGGAATGCTCTTGGGTGAAAGCTACATCGGTATCCGTTCGCTTGCGGATTTATCTATAGGCCGTAAGGAGTGCCAACATCAGTAAAATATATAAATATTCTGCAAGCACACAGAATTACCACTATAGCACTTCACCAGGTAGTATTTCGAGGTATCGTAATTTATATTTCTGCAGGGAAGCTTGTAGCAAGAGTACTAGCAAACAAATATTTGAGACTATCAGAGAGGGGTACACGACTAGCAAGACGGGGGATAACGGTATTGGATAGGAGTGGATATACCGTGACACAAGCTCAAGCGAGGCTCAGGTAAGAAAGAGAAGGAATAGATAGCTGGGAGGACAACGAGAAGAGATAGAGGATTCCTAGGTACTTTATCTGTCTATGTCACTCGGGGTTGGAGATACAGAGGCTGTAGAGCCAGCACTCAGAGGTCAAGGTCAAACCTATTTCTTAACTTTGGGACAGCAGAGCCTACGCCACATAGAAAGAGATAAGAAGGGGTGGCATCTACCCTGCACTGGGGGATCCTACAAGCCGAGACGAACGTGATGGGCTACGAAGGCCGTATAGGGCTGTCACCACCTAACGACTACCACTTTCACAGACTCAGTGGCAAACTAATTCCATTGGCTAGCCTAGGAACCTCTCCTACACTAGTCAATAACTACTTACTCCACTAGCAAGAGCAAGCAACCTTGTCAATACTCTAAGTGACAATTCACCTCAAGTATCAAGCAAGATCGAGAAGCACCAGAACTAGAACCAACTATAGTCTAAATACGATATAGATGCAACTAGAACAAAGTAGAAGCAAGCTATAAATGACAGAGGTAAAGTGATAAAGATAACTATATTGATAGCTCAAAGTCTACAAAAGGAAAGGAAAAGATACAAGAGGTTATACCAGAGCTTCTGAAGACGACTCCGGAACCTTCGAGGCACAGCTCGACTCAACTCTAACACCCAACCAAACTATCCTTACTCTACTAGAGAAGTGGAAATGAGAGCTCCTTTGCTTGGTGTGTGTGATACAAGTGACTGACCCCTCTATTTATAGCTTGAGCAAGTCGATTTGGAGTGGAGTGGTAGCTAAGGGAACCAGGAGGCGGTTCCTCCTAATTCAGGTGAATCCCAAGGTTCGGTCGAACTGCCCAGTTTGGCCGAACGTGGGATGCACCATCCTTTGCTCCCACGGCCTGGATGCACTCCTGGGGTCGGTTTCTGGTGATGGGCGCGGTTGGGCCGAACACCAGGATTCGGTCGAATTGGGCTTGTCCCATGGCCGGCCTCCCCAGCACCGCCTTTGGTCTTGGACCTCCATGGGCTGGCTTTTGGTGATGTGCTTCGTGTTGTGTTGGCCCAAGGATGAGGTGGCGGTCGCCCACGTGTCATATGTCGTCATCACTTGGTCATCGTTGACGTGGACGACTCCCAGTTGTGCTCTATGTCGTATATGGCTAAGGGGGGTAACCGGCCGGATCGTGTCGTTCGGCCGAATCGGTCAATTCCGACCCCTATAGCACGTAATTGTAGTTAATGTACCTGCACAAGTGAAACTGACCAAAACTCGTGGAACTTTATTAGAGATAAACCTAAGTTCATGGAATGTCACATATATCCTCTTTTATTCCCGAGTATTGGTGGTCGAAAACGTGCCCTAACGACCGCCAACATCCTCCCAAGGGGAGCGGCCGCCAGGCCTGTGGTACCAATGGCATCTTCGGCACCCGGGGACGAGTAAAACTCGTCCGACACCCATGGCTCGGCCTCGTACTACAGAGGGTCATTCTACGCCTCGTCCAACATCATCACCTTCTCTTGCCAGATGGGGTCAGCATGCAAGGGAGCTAGGCTGAAGTAGCAGTTGGTATCCTCTTACAAAACACCAGTCAGCATCCAGATTTACATAAAGATGCAATGCAAGAATCAAGATAGCTGGGTCGAGTAGGTACTCGGCAAGCATCATACTCACCGGATTGGGAAGGTAACCAAGGCGGAAAGGGTGAGGAGCGCCCTTGTTGGCAATGTTGCCTTTCATGACGATGCTTACTCGATCGTGGATCTCGTCACAGTCAACATTCCTGTTGTGCTGCTGAGTTGGATCGTTCTGCCCAGAGAACTCGTGCGCTGGGTGCACTCGCTCCTTAATGGGCTGAATCGCCCGAGCCATGAAGGAAACCATTACGGCGGCAGCAGTCAGACCACCCACCTTCAATATATCAATCTTTGCCATCAGCTCCTCCACCTGCTCCAAGTCTTTCCCCCTCGGTGCCTCCCTCTAGGAATCATGCTCCACTGGAGGAAAGCCCGTCCTTCCCGGCAACATCGACGGACAGTCCCTCATGTAGAACCAGTCCTCACACCACTTCTTGTTACAGTCATTCAACGCCAAGTCAATGTACTCCTTCACCTTCCCCACATGTAGCAGAATTCCCGCCCCACCTGTAATCCAGGTCGGGCCATCACAGCGGTTGCCCGAACCAATCAGCTTGACACGGTACAAGTACCTCCATAGATTGAAGTGGGGATCAAACCCCAAGTACACCTCAGACAGATAGATGAAGAAAGCAATATCCAAGATACCACTTGGATTAAGATGGGAGAGCTGCAAACCATAGTAATGGAGAAGCCCGCGGAAGAAATCGTCGGTCGGCACCCCGAACCCGCGCTCGACGAAGTGGGCGAAGCAGGCAACCTCGCCAGTGTTTTTGAATGGCTGCTTCTCCATGCCCGGCACCCTCCACGCATCCACATTCTTTGGCGGCAGCACGCCGTGCCTCGCCAGGGCTGTGAGCTTGACCTCGGTCATGCGCGACCGCCCCCAGCTGGACTCCTGCTCCGGCACCAGCGGCGCGGCGGCGATGGCAGCTTCGTCCGCCACAGATCAGGCTTGGCGGCGGCGATTGGATGGATGGATGTAGGTGGGGGTGCGCAACCGAACCTACAAGGCGCGGTCTACTTGCCTAAGGGGCACCGCGAAGCTCGCTTGGGCGCAATGGCGGGCAAAAGCACAATGACTATTGTGCGGAAGGTGAAGGGTTTGGCGCAGCTAGAGGATGATGACGATGGCGCCAGGGGTGGTGTATTTATAACGCCAAGGGACCCCTACCCTAACGGCTCCGAAACTAACGGACGGAATCCATGGGATTAGCGATGCGAAAATCCATCGGATATGAAATTGGTGGACAGGATATGTTTCCTTTCAAATGACTCGGCGCGTCCAAAGGGGTGGCTAGACACCTCGCATGCTTGGGGGCTGGGCGCTCGACACGGACTCGGAGCGTCCAAAGGATCCAGGCCAAACATCTCGCATGCTCGGGAGCTGGGCACTCGACTCGGACCCGGCACATCTAGAGGGACCAGGCCAGACACCTCGCATCCTTAGAGGCTGGGCACTTGACTTGGACTCGGCGCGTCTAAAGGGACCAGGGCAGATACGTCGCATGCTCGGGGGCTGGGCACTCAACTCAGACTCCGCGCATCTAAAGGGACCAGGCCAGACACCTCGCATGCTCGGGGGCTGGGCGCTTGACTTGGACTCGGCGCGCCCAAAGGGACCAGGCCAGACACCTTGCATGCTCGGGGGCTGGGCGCTCGACGTAGACTTGGCATGCCTTTAAGGCCATGCCAGACCCTTCGCATGCTCGAGGGCTGGGCGTTGGGTCAGGATGCGGCATGTTCTCGAGACCACTCTGACTCTTTTCTCATTAGAAGGGTTGGACGCCGAGTTTCCCCTTGCGAATGGACATGTTCATATTCAAACTCGGTCGGTTTACAAGATAAACTATGGTCGGCCATGGGTCATTTGCAGAAACATAGACATAAACTGCATACTTGGCAGAACACGGGTCACTACAGTAAGGGTTTTTGCCCAAGCGAAACCAGTCTAGTCTGCACAGACCTATCACTGGCTTTCTTGTTGCATCAGACCAACTGAAGAACCTTGTGCGTCTACTGTGACGAACCGGATTCTCAACGACGAGAATCCGACTCCCTGTACCCTCGAGATAGTCCCAGGAATAGCAGCTATCTCGTACAGAACTCATCTCAGTCGAATATCACATCCATACAATGATAAAAGATTCATTACATGACATATATAAAACATAGTGTCTGATACAAGCCCTCTGGGCTAAATCGACAATAAGAAACAACTGCGCAGCGGTAGCTAGATCATCAGGGTCCACTCCTCCACAGGCATCCTTGAGCGTAGCGCACACCCTTCAATCGTACCACCCGTCCTGGTTGAACTCGTGGTCGGGGTCTTCACCTGAGAACCCAAAGTCTGTCCCCAAGGAAATGGGACAGGTCCACGTCACCAACCATAATATGAAGCAAGCTTTAAATTGGCCTATTCTAGGGTATAGAAATAATCAAGGTTTGAGCCAGGGTTTTCTTATGCAAGCAACAGCAATAACCCAAATTCATCTCATCACCAACTCCTTCTCTCACACACACATCCACTCCCAAAACCTCCCGTCAGCCTCACATTTTCCCATCGGGCTCGTCCTGCCACAGCAGGTTCCCGCAAACATTATTCACCAACACCTTTCTCTCTCTAGTCGACTCGGTGAGCTCCCTCCCCACCTTGTCTCAACAGCCTAAGGGTCGTGAAACCTTCCCACCGGGGCCAGTCGGGGGCCGTGGTAAATCAAGGAGATTACGCCGCAACGAATCCCCCCTACACATATCAAGCTTGATTCTCCTACAGTCTCGGCGCCGCACTAGAGTAGGCTTGCTGGAACCCTCCCCATACTGGGTAGATGGTGAGCACGGTATTCCCACGTCCAAAGTTGGAACTCGACTCGGTCCTTAATTGTCGGTAAAGCGAGTATCTGCGACATAAGCGATCCGCCGCAACGGTCCGCAATCGGCACCCATAACAGCTATAGCCGCCCAAACTCCTCAAGTACTCCTCAAGTACCAATATCCAAGAACCATGTACCCGCAACAGGTACTCCGTAGGGACTGCCCGAGTGCAGTCCCCAAGCACCTCGATCAAACGATCGAGTTGTTATTACTCGCTTACACCGCCTAGCTGCACTACTCCTCCCATACCACCCACAACTCACGCCAAGAGGATCAAATCACAACCATCCCAACACATGCATAGCATAGCATATCTCATACAGTGAGTAGTAGGTAGCAAGGTAACAGGATAATAACAAAGGCAGTGCAGGTTTATCATGCGAGTAAAGTAAAGCGCTAGCATACTAGTTTGCATGTCTAATAGGTATTTCAGAGAATGGTCGGGCGTGAACCTGGGCAAAGGTCTTCGTCCTCGTCAAAGCAGTTGTCGAAGTGGTCCGGCTCCTCCAGACTCTCCGGAGCTCCTAAGGTTGCGGAAAATAAAATAAGACACGGCTACTAGCAAAGAAACACCAAAACAGCGAAGAGAGAAGACCCAAATAACACCAAACTCTACACTAATGCGTAGATCATGTTTTTAGAAAAATATAGAAACTGGTTTCATATTTTTCTGAGCTACGGTTGATTTATTATTAATTTTCGAAGTTTAAATCATTTTCTAAAAATATTAAATAAATTCTGAAAAAGAAAAACAGATAAATAATTAGCCTGCTGACGTCAGCATGCATGCTGACGTCAGCAGTGGGGTCCGCCTAGGATGACGTCAGCAGTGGGCCCTGCTGACGTCAGCGTTGACTGGTCAACGGTCAACGGGTCAACGGTCAGTGGGCCCCATGTGTCAGTGACACAGTGTGTGACAGGTGGGTCCCATACGTCAGCGCGGTTAAAAGAAAAAGAAAAAGATTAAACGATGGCTGGGCTAGAACTGGGCCGAAAGGGACTGGCCCGGAAGAGTTCAAGGATGCAAACCAGAGTTAAAGTCCAACTTTAGGCCCACGAAGGGGCGCTGCTGGATCTGGCGCTGTGGACCAAGTCCCTCGTGAACCGTGAGTGAGGTTCACGTGAGCTGGGTGCACGGGATCACGTGTGGCCGAATCGGGATCGTCTACGGGTGGCTGTGTGGCGACTTGGTGTGGTCTTCGGTGTGGCTTCGCCACGGCGCGACGGTCAACGGCGAACTCGCCGGAAAAGGCTCGGCTCGGGTCAAGGATGGCTGGATTAGCTTGGCTAGGGTTTCGCGAACACGAACGGGGTGAAAAAGGGCTCGGCTTGGCTTCGGCTTGGGCTTCCCGACGTGGACGGCGGCGACGCGGCCATGGCGCCATGGCGGCCGGCGATGCGCGGGCAGAGACTCGGCTCGGACGGCTCGGCTACGGACGGTTTGCGCGCGCGCAGTCCTCAGCAACTGCTGGGACGTGGCTGGGTGCGCGTGCGTGGGCACGTGGTCACCCACGGCCGCGACACGGCCTCGGCGTTCGCGCGCGGCGAGCGGAGCTCGGCCGCGGCGGCCACGGCTGCGAGCAAAGGCGACAGCGGGTTGCGGGCTAGGCTGCTGCGGCTCGACGGGGTCCTACACAAGAGAAGCGGCCGCGACTCGAAGGTCGGGTCCCAGGGGGCTAGCAAGCGACGGCGGCGGCGCTCGGCCGGAGACAGGGGAGAAGAAGGGGAAAGCGACGGCGCTCACCTAGAGGCTAGTAGGGGTTCGCTGCAGCTCGGGGAAGACTCGACGTGGCTTGGCGAAGCTCGTGCTCCTCTTCTCGCTCCCTGGTTCGGCCTGGTGTCGGCAGTC
This sequence comes from Echinochloa phyllopogon, assembly GCA_033239725.1. Lineage (NCBI taxonomy): Eukaryota > Viridiplantae > Streptophyta > Magnoliopsida > Poales > Poaceae > Echinochloa > Echinochloa phyllopogon. Next base: position 4,334,007 of record BTCW01000016.1, on the reverse strand, counting down.
CACGCGCGGCGGCGACGGCGGCGGCGGCGCGGAGAAGACGATGGGCTTCCCCTCCTCTCCCGGCTTCTCCTCCACGACCTTCCTCTGGTCCTCCTCTTCCCTCTCCTCTCACGAATTGGGGACTGGAAACCCCAATGGGGCGACGGCAGCTTGAACAGGGAAAGCGGCCGGCGGGGCTGATTTATAGGTCGGCGGCTGCTAGGGTTTGTGCGCGGACGGCGAGATGGAACGGCCAGGAGCTCGCGGACACGCGGCGCGCATCGGACGGGCCGCACAGGAGTGATGGGACCGGCTCGGGTGGTTGGGGATCACGGGCGCGCGCGCGGGAGAGAGAGGAGCGGCGCGCGGGGGAAGATGACGAGAGGAGGGAGAGAAGGCTGACAGGTGGGGTCCACTCATCATAGAGAGAAGGAGCGACGCGGAGGCGACGCGGTGAAGGGGTGAAGGCTGGGCCGCAGCTGGGCCGAAAGGCCGGCTGGGCCGCTTGGTCGGTTGGCTCGGGAAAGAAAAGATCAGGGTGGTTTGACGGACTTTGGCTCGGAGATTTGGCCCACGAACAGTTAGAAAGATTTGACAATTAGTTTAAATAGTTAGAGTTTGAATTCAAATCTAGGATTTGAATTCAAACCAACAAAAAATCCAAATAAATCCAAATAACTCCAAATCACACTATTTCATCCTTAGCACTTCAAATTGACTTTAAATTTTTAAATTTAAATTGCTTAAGAATCTGGGAAGCATTTTGAAATAATTTTAAATACTGATTTGCATGCACAACAATTCACCAAAAAATTTTAAATTCACATTTTTGCACTCAACAATTCCCATAGGGAATTTTAGGGTTGTTATAGTCTCCCCCCCTCACAAGAATCTCGTCCTCGAGATTTGTGATTACCTATGGTTTAAACAAGTTGGGGTATTTCTCCTTTAGTACTGACTCCTTCTCCCAAGTAGCTTCTCTTTCTGAGTGATTGCTCCACTGCACCTTACAAAATGGAATAGCTGTGCTTCTGGTCTCTTTGACTGCTCTGTCTAGTATCCTCTCTAGGTACTCCAGGTACTCCAAGGTGTCTTGTAGGTCTAATGCCTCTGTCTTGACCTCATGTTCTGGTACTCTCAGACACTTTCTTAGCTGGGATACGTGGAACACTGGGTGTACTCCAGTTAAGTCCTCTGGTAGGTCTAGTCTGTAGGCTAGCTTCCCTATTCTCTCCAGTATCTGATACGGTCCTACAAAACGGGGTGCTAGCTTCCCTTTCACTTGGAATCTCTTATGCCCTCTGAGGGGTGACACTTTTAAATAGACGAAGTCCCCTACTTCGAACTCTAGATCTCGTCTCCTTTTATCCGCATAGCTCTTTTGTCGGCTCTGAGCTGCCTTCAGATGCTCTCAGATCTTGGCCACATTTCCTTCTGCCTCTATAATCATGTCAGGTCCAAAGAATGTTCGTTCTCCCACCTCTGACCACATTAGAGGCGTTCTGCATTTTCTACCATATAGTGCCTCAAAGGCGGGACATCTGTAGGCTAGCCTGGTAACTGTTGTTGTAGGAAAATTCTGCGTACGATAGACTCTTCTCCCAGTCTGTGCTGTAAGCTAGAACACATGCCCTCAACAAGTCTTCAAGAATCTGGTTCACTCTTTTGGTCTGCCCATCTGTCTGAGGGTGGTAAGCTGTGCTATACTCCAAAGTTGTTGCGATGGCTTGATGTAGACTTTTCCAGAACTGAGCTGTGAATTGGGGTCCTCTGTCTGACACAATACTTTTTGGTGCCCCATGCAGCTTGAGAATGTTGTCTATATATAGCTCTGCTAGTTTGCTTACTGGGTATGTGCTTTTGACTGGTATAAAGTGGGCTACCTTTGTCAGCCGATCTACTATGACCCAAACGGCATCATTCCCTTTCTGAGTGCGAGGTAGGCCAACCACGAAATCCATGCTGATATCTTCCCACTTCCACATTGGAATTTCCAGTGGTTTCAGCAGTCCTGCTGGTCTTCGATGTTCTCCCTTGATTCTTCGACAAGAGTCGCACTTGGCTACATACTCTGCTATGTCCTCTCTCATTTTCTTCCACCAGAACTTATCCTTCAGATCCTGATACATCTTGGTGCATCCTGGGTGTATCGAGTACTTGGACTCGTGAGCCTCTGAGAGAATTGTTCTCCTGATTTCCTTGTCCTGCGGTACACAAATACGGTCTTTCAGCCATACTGTCCCTGCTTCATCTATTCGGAAGTCAGGTGCCACTCCTCGCTGGATATCCTCCTTTACTTCTTTGGTTTCTGGACACTTTTCTTGAGCTTCTTTGATTCGGTCTTCTAGGTTGTACTTCACCCTCATTTCCTGGGGTTTTCCTTCTTCTACTAGCTCGAGTTTCAGCATGTATAATTCCTTTGCTAGTTCTGGCTGACTTTCTTCTATCATCAAGTTGTTGCAATAACTCTTTCGGCTTAAGGCATCTGCCACCACGTTAGCTTTGCCAGGGTGGTAGTGTATCTCCAAGTCGTAATCCTTGATCAGTTCTAACCATCTTCTCTGTCTCATGTTCAGTTCGGATTGGGTGAAGAAATACTTCAAACTTTTGTGATCCGTGTAGATATCGCACTTGTTGCCAATCAGGTAGTGCCTCCAGATCTTCAATGCATGTACCACTGCTGCCAGTTCTAAATCGTGTGTGGGGTAGTTTTCCTCATGTTTCCTCAACTGCCTTGATGCATAAGAAACAACCTTGCCCTCTTGCATTAGAACACATCCCAAACCTTGTCTCGAAGCATCGCAATAGACTACGAAATCCTTGCGAATATCTGGTAGTGTCAATACTGGCGTTGTAGTGAGTTTGTGTTTGAGCTCTTGGAAACTTCCTTCACACTTGTCCGTCCACTCGAATGGGACATTGTTCTTGAGTAGTTCTGTCATTGGCTTGGCAATCCTGGAGAAGTTCGCAATGAACCTTCTGTAGTAACCTGCCAATCCCAGAAAACTTCGGATTTCTGTGACACTCTTCGGCTGCTTCCATTCTGCTACTGCCTCAATCTTTTCTGGGTCTACTGCTACTCCCTCAGCGGTCAACACGTGACCCAAAAAGGCTACTTTCTCCAGCCAAAATTCACATTTGCTGAACTTCCCGTAGAGTTGATGTTGTCTCAGCTTCTCTAGTACAATCCTTAGATGCCCCTCATGTTCTTCGGCTGTTTCTGAGTAGACTAGTATGTCGTCAATGAACACTACTACGAACTTGTCTAATTCCTCCATGAATACCTTGTTCATCATGTTCATGAAGTAGGCGGGTGTGTTGGTCAAACCGAAGGACACAACGGTAAACTCGTACTCCCCGTACCGAGTCACAAAGGCTGTCTTGGGAATGTCGCCTTCTCTAATCTTCATCTGGTGGTATCCTGATCTCAGATCAATCTTACTGAAGTACTTGGCTTTCTTCAACTGATCTAGCAAGTCATCAATTCGAGGTAATGGGTACTTGTTCTTGATCGTCACTGCGTTCAGGGATCGATAGTCCACGCACATGCGCATTGACCCATCTTTCTTCTTCACAAACAACACTGGCGATCCCCATGGGGATGCACTTGGTCGAATCACCCCGCTTTCAAGCATCTCTTTCAGCTGCTTCTTGAGTTCCTCTAGCTCTTCCACTGACATTTTGTATGGTCTCTTGGCAATGGGCCCTGTGCCTGGTTGCAGTTCGATTATGAACTCTACGTATCGGTCAGGTGGTAATCCTGGTAGTTCTTCGGGAAACACGTCAGTGTACTCACACACAACAGGCACTTCTTCGATCATCTTTTTCTCGATAGAGTATACCAACTGTCTCAGAATACATGTTCTGGATCTCTTCCCTGTTCTTCTCCTTTGTGATTCTACTGTTACTTTGACTTCGCTAGGGTGTGTCAACTCAACTGTTCTGGGCGTGCAACTGCTTACTCCTTTGTGCTCTGTAAGCCAATCCATTCCTAGTATCACGTCAATTCCGCCTGACTTTAGGACTGTCAGGTCTCCTGTGAACTCCTACCCACCTATCATCAGACTAACTGCTGGGCACTCTAAGGTGCACCTAAGCTCTCCTAAGGGAGAAGTAGTGACTATAGGTCTAGCCTTAGGTATTGTCGGGGGTGACTGCTCTTTCACAAACTTTGTCGAGATATAAGATCCAGTTGCTCCAGAGTCAAACAATATCAATGCTGGAATGCCATTTACTAAAAACTCACCGAGCACAACGTCGGGAGCGTCCTCGGCTTCTTCCTCTGTCAGGTGGTTGAGGCCTCCCCTCTGTGCTGTTGCTGGCTGCCTGTCCTCTCCTCCAGGTGCCGGTGCCTGGGCTGGGGTTTGTTTGTTCTTCTTCTCCGGACAGTCAAAGGACTTGTGACCGGGCTTCCCACAAGCAAAACAGACCACTGAGGTCCCTCCACCAATTCTGGGCGTGTTGTTTGGCTTCCAGTTGGGGTTTCACTAACCTGAGTAGCTGCTGTTTCTGTTACCAAAGCTGTTGTAGTTGTTACCTCTGCTGCCAAAGTTGTTGCTGTTACTGCCTCGGTTACCCTGGTAACTGTTTCTGTTGAACCCTGAGCTTCCTTGGCTGCTGCTCTGCTGAAAGCTTCTCCTGAGCATATTGCTCTGGCCACTCCTCGGCCTCTGACTTAGTCTGTGGTTGTGCAACTGTTCAGCCTTTCTTTTCTTCTCTCGCCAAGTATCTTCAAGTCCCACTCTTTCCTTCTCAACTGCGATAGCCCTGTCGATCAGCTCTCTGAGTGTCCTATGTGAACTCGCTGCGAGTGCTGTCCTTAGACCTCTGTGTAAGCCACGCTGGAACCAAAACTGCTTCTTCTTTTCAGTGTTGACGTCTTCAGGTGCGTACCGCGACATCTTAGCAAAGTGTCGAGCGTACTCAGCTACAGACAAACTTCCTTGGGTCATTGTCCTGAACTCCATTGCTTTATGCACCATGACTTGTTCTGGGATGTGGTACTCTTTGAAAGCTTCACAAAACTCTAGCCAGGTGATCTGAGCTGGGTTCGCGTGAGAGTCACAGTAGCTCTCCCACCACGCTTTCGCTGCTCCTTCAAGCTGCTGCGCCGCAAGGGCCACACATTCCTCTTCAGTGTAGTCTGTCAGGTCCAGCTTCGTCTCAATGGTACGCAACCAGTCGTGTGCGTCGAGTGGTTCGTCCGAGTAGTCGAAGGTGGGTGCTTTCAGCCTGATGAACCTTTCAATCTTCCTTTGTAGGTCTTCCTCACGGTGTCCATGACGGTTCTGGTTTCCCTGTATCTGTTGCATAGCTTGCATCATCTGAGTGTTGGCCTGTGCCATCTGTTGCATCAGCTATGTTTAAGTAGTCATTACTTCTACCAAGTTAGGCGGTGGCGGTGGTTGCTGGTCGTTCTACTGGTTCTGCTGAGGTTCCACTGCTGGTTCTTCCATCTCCACTTCCTGTTCTCCACCTGGTGCATTGTTCTCGGGCTGGAGCACGCCTGCTGCGCGTCCACGGCCCTTGCCTCTAACTGCAGCTGTCGCTCTTCCGTGACCACGACTTCTGACACGTCCTCTGCCCCTAGCTACCATTGCTGCCTCTTCTTGCTCAGCTTCCTCAAAACGTGCAAGCAGTCGGTTGGATCTTTGGATCGACATCTTGCTGTATTTTTCATAGAGCAGATTTAGTGGCGGTCGGTAAGGGTTAGGTTAGCGTAACTAGAGTAGGAGCTGCACACATGAAATAGACTCAACACTAAAGTACACTCAAGATGAACATCAATAAAACTGCAAGAACAACCACAAAGATCGAGCATTACACCCTAGACATGAGTACTATCCCGAGGCCAGCTCATGGAACCTTGAGGATTAGTACATCTAAGCGAATGCTACATCGTGGCTGAGCCAAAAGGTGGTCATGATCTACTAAGTCTAAACATCTGCTCAAAAAGATAGATACAAGTCTCATCACTACTGTAGACATCTGCTGATACTGCCTACTGCATCTGTCTCATACTGCTGAAAGTGCCTGTGAGGCGCGCTGCCAACCTCACAGCCTCAGTCTCTGTCTGCTGTTGGATCACTGTCTGTCATCGTGGAGAGTGTCCGTGAGGCGCGCTGCCAACCTCACTGTGTCCATCTCAGGTCCTGTCATCTGCTTCTCTAGGTGTGCCAATTCTTGTCTTAGTCTTGTCATCTCGGGAGTAAGGGTTCGAGCCTCAGGTAGTGGTATCGGCTCAACTCGGCTTGGTGAAACCCTGTAGTGCTCTGTCCTGGGTTCAACTCTGCGTTCTTCTGGTAGTCCTTGATTCACTGTGATCATCTCTGCTACCCTCTTCCTATCTGACCTTACCCAGCTACTAAGGGTCCTTCGAGCTTCATCCTTTGCCATAATCTGTTGAAGACTCAGGTACTTCATCAGCTGGTAGTTTCGTCCACTCTTCTCCTTGTAGCTATCCACCTCTTCCTGAAGTTCTGAGTTGTGACTGTCCAACCAATAAACTTCTTCTTTCAGTCCTTCTATCTTTTCTTCCTTGGCTGCCAGTGCTTTGTCCTTCTCTGCGAGTTGATCTTCCAGACGGACATCTCGAGCATGGTGAGTTGCTTGGATCAGTCCTGCCAACTGCCTGTTGTTGCGAGCTTCGTATTCCAGGACTCTGACTTCCCTTGCTTTAACTTTGAGTCGCTCCTCAAGTAAGGCGATCCTATTGTCCTTCTCCATCAGTTGGATGTCTTGCTTCCATACTCTCTCTTTCAGCTTGGCAACTTTCTCCTCTAGGCCAATGTTTAAGTACTCCTGCTCGATCATGCACTGAACTGAGGTCCGCAGGGTCACGTTCCGCTCTCGGTCTGCTGCGTGAGCCTACAAGCTGACTGCGTCTCTGTCTGTTGGATCTTCAAGAGCCCTCGGTAGGTACCGGAAACGAGTGTGGCTGAGTTGGTTCTGGTACACAAGTGTGGCTAGTCGGAGTATCCTCATGGATATAGTCTGCACTGCCCGACTGAAGGTGCTCTCGCTGGTAGCTGCTCGTAACATTAGTGACCTTGGTCGTCCAGGGATATTGGGTACAACCATCTGCAACCGGGTGTGTACTCCCTCACCAGGGCCGTAGGTCCAGCCCTCGTAGAAGACGTTGTCCACGTCTATCCCCACTATACGCAGCACCTCCCTCAGTAGCACTGCCAAACCTCCATAGTCTGCTCCTGTGGTCCTGATCTCCCGTCGTTCATCTGCTGATCCTCTTCCTTCTATCTGCCAGACAGTTAGTGGGTTGTTAGTAAGTTTGCAAGTTAGTAAGGTAAGGTAAGGGTAAAAGTTTTGTAAATAGTTGAGATGTACATATATATAGTTTTCAAATAGTCCAAGGAGTTTCATATAAAATAGAGGACTCAGTTAGAGCTTCTGTCCTAAGTTTCCGTTCTAAGGGTTACGCGCTACGGTCAAGTATGGCTCTGATACCAACTGTGACGAACCGGATTCTCAACGTCGAGAATCCGACTCCCTGTACCCTCGAGATAGTCCCAGGAATAGCAGTTATCTCGTACAGAACTCATCTCAGTCGAATATCACATCCATACAACGATAAAAGATTCATTACATGACATATATAAAACATAGCGTCTGATACAAGCCCTCTGGGCTAAATCGACAATAAGAAACAACTGCGCAGCGGTAGCTAGATCATCAGGGTCCACTCCTCCACAGGCATCCTTGAGCGTAGCGCACACCCTTCAATCGTACCACCCGTCCTGGTTGAACTCGTGGTCGGGGTCTTCACCTGAGACCCCAAAGTCTGTCCCCAAGGAAATGGGACAGGTCCACGTCACCAACCATAATATGAAGCAAGCTTTAAAGTGGCCTATTCTAGGGTATAGAAATAATCAAGGTTTGAGCCAGGGTTTTCTTATGCAAGCAGTAGCAATTACCCAAATTCATCTCATCACCAACTCCTTCTCACACACACACATCAACTACCAAAACCTCCCGTCAGCCTCACATTTTCTCATCGGGCTCGTCCTGCCACAGCAGGTTCCCGCAAACATTATTCACCAACACCTTTCTCTCTCTAGTCGACTCGGTGAGCTCCCTTCCCACCATGTCTCAACAGCCTCAGCTGGACCAATCTCTCATAACCCAAATCAAGGATAAGGTAAGAAAGCAAATTCCCATGCTAGTCGGAACTTATCAGAAATGGGTCGTCCGTAACCGTGGACACGGCTATACGTATAGTTTACACTCTGCAGAGGTGGCACTCCAGGAATCCATCCGGGCCGCAAGGCTAGTCCGCAACCAACCTGAGACACAGCCCACAACAAAGACCCTAAACAGTAACGGCGCCAATCCTCTCTCCCTGGGCTCGGGAAACATCCAATCTAACATCTGCCCCAGGGTCGTGAAACCTTCCCACCGGGGCCAGTCGAGGGCCGTGGTAAATCAGGGAGATTACGCCGCAACGAATCCCCCCTACACATATCAAGCTCGATTCTCCTACAGTCTCGGCGCCGCACTACAGTAGGCTTGTTGGAACCCTCCCCATACTGGGTAGATGGTGAGCACGGTATTCGCGCGTCCAAAGTTGGAACTCGACTCGGTCCTTAATTGTCGGTAAAGCGAGTTTCTGCGACATAAGCGATCCGCCGCAACGGTCCGCAATCGGCACCCATAACAGGTATAGCCGCCCAAACTCCTCAAGTACTCCTCAAGTACCAATATCCAAGAACCATGTACCCGCAACAGGTACTCCGTAGGGACTGCCCGAGTGCAGTCCCCAAGCACCTCGATCAAACGATCGAGTTGTTATTACTCGCTTACACCGCCTAGCTGCACTACTCCTCCCATACCACCCACAACTCACACCAAGAGGATCAAATCACAACCATCCCAACACATGCATAGCATAGCATATCTCATAAAGTGAGTAGTAGGTAGCAAGGTAACAGGATAATAACAAAGGCAGTGCAGGTTTATCATGCGAGTAAAGTAAAGCGCTAGCATACTAGTTTGCATGTCTAATAGGTGTTTCAGAGAATGGTGGGGCGTGAACCTGGGCAAAGGTCTTCGTCCTCGTCAAAGCAGTTGTCGAAGTGGTCCGGCTCCTCCAGGCTCTCCGGAGCTCCTAAGGTTGCGAAAAATAAAATAAGACGCGGCTACTAGCAAAGAAACACCAAAACAGCGAAGAGAGAAGACCCAAATAACACCAAACTCTACACTAACGCGTAGATCATGTTTTTAGAAAAATATAGAAACTGGTTTCATATTTTTCTGAGCTACGGTTGATTTATTATTAATTTTTGAAGTTTAAATCATTTTCTGAAAATATTAAATAATTTCCGAAAAAGAAAAACAGATAAATAATTAGCCTGCTGACGTCAGCATGACGTCAGCAGTGGGGTCCGCCTAGGATGACGTCAGTAGTGGGCCCTGCTGACGTCAGCGTTGACTGGTCAACGGTCAACGGGTCAACGGTCAGTAGGCCCCATGTGTCAGTGACACACAGTGTGTAACAGGTGGGTCCCATACGTCAGCGCGGTTAAAAGAAAAAGAAAAAGATTAAACGATGGCTGGGCTGGAACTGGGCCGAAAGGGACTGGGCCGGAAGAGTTCAAGGGTGCAAACGAGACTTAAAGTCCAACTTTAGGCCCACGAAGGGGCGCTGCAGGATCTGGCGCTGTGGACCAAGTCCATCGTGAACCGTGAGTGTGGTTCACGTGAGCCGGGTGCACGGGATCACGTGTGGCCGAATCGGGATCGTCTGTGGGTGGCTGTGTGGCGACTTGGTGTGGTCTTCGGTGTGGCTTCGCCACGGCACGACGCGACGCGCGCGCGGCGCGCACCAGAACGCGCCGGCGGCGACGATCGACGGCGAACTCGCCGGAAAAGGCTCGGCTCGGGTCAAGGATGGCCGGATTAGCTTGGCTAGGGTTTTGCGAACACGAACGGGGTGAAAAAAGGGCTCGGCTTGGCTTCGGCTTTGGCTTCCCGACGCGGACGGCGGCGACGCGGCCATGGCGCCACGGCGGCCGGCGATGCGCGGGCAGAGACTCGGCTCGGACGGCTCGGCTACGGACGGTTTGCGCGCGCGCAGTCCTCAGCAACTGCTGGGACGCGGCTGGGTGCGCGTGCGTGGGCACGTGGTCACCCACGGTCGCGACACGGCCTCGGCGTTCGCGCGCGGCGAGCGGAGCTCGGCCGCGGCGGCCACGACTGCGAGCAAAGGCGATGACGGGTTGCGGGCTAGGCTGCTGCGGCTCGACGGGGTCCTGCACAAGAGAAGCGGCCGCGACTCGAAGGTCGGGTCCCAGGGGGCTAGCAAGCGACGGCGGCGGCGCTCGGCCGGAGACAGGGGAGAAGAAGGGGAAAGCGACGGCGCTCACCTAGAGGCTAGTAGGGGTTCGCTGCAGCTCGGGGAAGACTCGACGTGGCTTGGCGAAGTTCGTGCTCCTCTTCTCGCTCCCTGGTTCGGCCTGGTGTCGGCAGTCCACGCGCGGCGGCGACGGCTTCGGCGGCGGCGGCGCGGAGAAGACGATGGGCTTCCCCTCCTCTCCCGGCTTCTCCTCCACGACCTTCCTCTGGTCCTCCTCTTCCCTCTCCTCTCACGAATTGGGGACTGGAAATCCCAATGGGGCGGCGGCGGCTTGAACAGGGAAAGCGGCCGGCGTGGCTGATTTATAGGGCGGCGGCTGCTAGGGTTTGTGCGCGGACGGCGAGATGGAACGGCCAGGAGCTCGCGGACACGTGGCGCGCATCGGACGGGCCGCACAGGAGCGATGGGACCGGCTCGGGTGGTTGGGGATCACGGGCGCGCACGCGAGAGAGAGAGAGGAGCGGCGCGCGGGGGAAGATGACGAGAGGAGGGAGAGAAGGCTGACAGGTGGGGTCCACTCATCAGAGAGAGAAGGAGCGACGCGGAGGCGACGCGGTGAAGGGGTGAAGGCTAGGCCGCAGCTGGGCCGAAAGGCCGGCTGGGCCGCTCGGTCGGTTGGCTCGGGAAAGAAAAGATCAGGGTGGTTTGACGGACTTTGGCTCGGAGATTTGGCCCACGAACAGTTAGAAAGATTTGACAATTAGTTTAAATAGTTAGAGTTTGAATTCAAATCTAGGATTTGAATTCAAACCAACCAAAAATCCAAATAAATCCAAATAACTCCAAATCACACTATTTCATCCTTAGCACTTCAAATTGATTTTAAATTTTTAAATTTAAATTGCTTAAGAATCTGGGAAGCATTTAGAAATAATTTTAAATACTGATTTGCATGCACAACAATTCACCAAAAATTTTTAAATTCACATTTTTGCACTCAACAAATCCTATAGGGAATTTTAGGGTTGTTACAGCTACATTGCTGGAAGAGGGCGGCGTTCAAGTTACCCTCGGCGCCGAGTCCTGACCCTGGGCAGCGCCATTCGCTAACTTCCTAGTGAAGTTGACCCCCATCTCAATGACGTTGAGCCTCATCCTCTGCCGCTCTCGCCCGGCATTCGCTTCGCCGCTCGCTAGCTTTCTTATGGCATCACTGGCGTGCGTCCCTGCGCATCGCCGTGGCTGCTTCACTTCCACTCAAGAACACATCAGGAGGATGGATTTTGGGACACCACATGGTGGTGGCCATAGGTATGCTGCACTGGTAAACCAGGTAGAGGCATCTATTTATAGGCACGAAGGGCCAGTTACTGTTCACTTGTGACCCGCTAGCAGCCGGGCACAGATGCGCATGCGCGATGTGCTTTTTAGTGCAGTCATTGATTGCGCTTTTGACTGGGCATGCCTGGTAAGCGGCTTTTCTGCATTATCGTCACACGCTAGTTGATTCACGGGCGCTGAATGTTCTGGTCTTTCCTAAAGGCGAAGGCCAGCCTTCACCCACTTTTCTTGACAACATGTTGTCCGACTTCATTTTTGGTCTTGGCTTCTCGTGGTGGCAGCATGCTTCCACCAACCCTTGGGCAACAGGTTGTCCGGTTACTTTTTCAGCCTTGGCTCGCTTATACTAACCAACCCAACGCTCGTCGCCCTGTATCCAGTCCTCATGAGAACTGGTCGACCACCTCAACGGAACTCGGTGTCGTGTTGGGGTAGCCTTCTTTTTTGGAGCACCGCCCACCCTTGTGCCGACCATGTATTGAAGTACATTCAGCCGACTACATTGGCCTTGTTTCTTCATCAACAGTTCGACATGCACTTGCATGTTGCTCAGGGGCTTGTGGGATATGGGTACCACTGGGCCCACTATCAGAGAAGACTGCGCCGACCTGGGCCCACACCTGCCAAGGTTGTGGGCTGACCCCTAGGCGACCCACAAGGAATCCCCAACTTGATGAACAAGCTTAATGAAGACACGGCCGGCGGCGCGGCCAGATATCTCGGGATATCTTGTTGTAACCGACTCGGATATATTCCTTAGTCATAATCTAGTAGGTTTAGATTGAAAACAACTTGTAAACCCTAGTCTGTCAACCTATATAAGGAGGCCTAAAGCAACCACATGAGAGGGAACCAATACACCATTTTGTAACCCTTTGCTCGTCCTCACTTCCTGAAGCTTGGCCAAGTTTCAGCAATACAAACACAACCACTGACACAGGATGTAGGGTATTATACATTCGGTTAGCCCGAACCTGTCTAAACCAGTGCCTCCTGTGTACCATCAAGCTACTCGCTCGATGATCCCTCGCCTATAAATAAAACACTCGGGTACCCCCAGGTGGATTGCCGGTCCTAAGGTCCGACATGGGTAGGGGGTTATGCATGCCCCAACCCTCATATAATCAGTAGCCGTCGCCACATTAGGGTTTTGGGTTTTGCTTAGATTACTCTATTGAGAACAATTTTGCCGTCATCACTTTTGTAGAACCCTAACTTTTGTGCTTAATCTTACATCTGTAGTTTGTCACTTCCCATTGAGAATTGCGTTCTTTCGAGTTCTTACTTGTGTGTTTCATAGGCAGAGATTAGCCTTCTTGGTGAGGTAAACCGGGTTGTGTCACGGTTGATAACCAGAGAAGTTGTGGTACTAGGATTGCAGGGTTTGAGTTTGCTGACTTGAAGATTGGGCAAAATGAGTTTGAGTTTGCTCCACCCAAAATGAGTTATCGTTCATCTGACGGAAGATCGGGCACCCTAGTCCCCATCAAAGACTGACCACCAAATCACTAAGTGTCAACAATACATATTGTGAAGATGAACATGGTCACCGACTCAATTGGTGAGGCCCTATAACTAATACCGAATTAGTTGGTGTGTTAAGACATAGTTGAAGAACGTCTCCTGAAAGACCAACGCTTTTGGTAGAAGGACAACATATCAATTGGTATAGGTGCAACTGGCAAGGAAAAGTTTTCAAAGAACACCTATTCAATCGGTGTTGCATAAGAAGGTGCACCAAATCAGTAGGTGCTTCTTGGCTAGGGAACAAATGGCTCTGGATTGACCTATTCATTTGGTCATGTCCATGAACGCGATAGCGAATTAGTTGGTGTAGCGCGTGGGGCCCAAGAAACAGTCATCCAACTGCTACCCAGAACAGTAACTCCGATTCATTCGGTGATGCACTATCAGAGGCATCAAACTAGTCGTGTTGGCAGTTGTACTACCCGTTGGAGCAACCGCTAGTTCTTTTTTGTTGGGGCCATAAATACCACTCCACCCAGCCATTTCAAGTGTGTTAGAGCTTAGAGAAGTTGCTAGTGTGTGTTGTACATAAAATTGAGTGCTCTATCCACCAAAGTGATGAAGAGAATATTAGGAAAATTAGCAAGACGACTTAGTCCTTGATTAATGCTAGTTTAGGAGCGCATTGCTTTAGAGATTAGCCTAGAGTTCGATGAGGTTTGCACACCTCTTTGTCATTGGTGCTTGCAAGCACCTTGTGCTGTAAATCTGGGGTTTGTATATCTTGCGAGATCCTCCAACCGAGTTATACAGTGTCCGCCGGTAGTTGTGTAAGGTGTTTTAGGAAAGGTCCACCGAGTGGAAGCGGCAAGAAGCATTTAGGAGAGGCAATGTGGTGACCTACTCGAGCGTGGGGAGAGCCCATCAGCTATCCGCACGGGCAATCTCTTGAGAGAGGATCCAACAATGAGGACTAGGAGAAAGGTTTGCTTTCTGATACCTCAGGATAAATCACCGTGCCGGAGTTTGCATTCTCTACCCTTTACATTCCATATTATCTCTGGCACTACTTTCTGTATTTATCTTTCCTAGATATTCCATGTGTAGTTGATAGGTTTGGAACGTATGGTGCCAAACTTTTGAATGGTAGAAATATCAACACATAGAAACACCTAGTGCACAGTTGCATAGTTAAATAGAAATTGGAATAGTTTTTTATATGTACTTGGAGCCTCAGTTTTTATAACAACTAATTCACCCCCTCTTAGAGTTTCACAGTCCGTTCACCATCCCACAGCTCACTAATAGTCTTATTCTTTTCATTTACTATGCTATATAGACATTCCAATTGAATGGCTAAACTAGAAGATCCTTGCCATTTTTATCCCAAAAGAGAACTTTCCTACCATTCCCCAGTTCCCACCTATAGCCTATTTTTCCAGCTTGAGATGCCCACATCATCTCTTTAAACAGATATTGCTCCCCTTAAATTTTCATTCTAACAACCCGCTAGTAGAGAATGGATTTTTCATCATTTACATTTGTCTCTGGTAACATTTGACCCGAGACGGATTTTCAGTGATTTATGACAAAATCTATCCGTCATAGACTACAAGGTTTTTTGTAGTCGACTAATGTTTCTTTTAGTCTTAGATGTAATCTATAGGAGTCCTAGAGGACCAACCGAGACTAAAAGTGACCCTTCAGTCCCGGTTGGGGGCTCAACCCGAGACTAAAAGATCTCATCTATTAGTTCTGGGTGGTGGCTCCACCCGGGACTAAAGATTACTCTTTTGGTCCCGATTGGGGGCTCAACCCGGGTGGGTGGTTAGATTGTTGTACGCCAGACAAGAAGAGAGGTTGTGGGTTCAAATCCCACTGGATGCAATATTTTTTAGACAGGGATAGTGATTTTTTTCATAGTATACTAGAAAAATGTCCTGTGTGTTCCAAAAGAAACTTTTGGCATACTACGTTTTAGGAAGTTCAGATAGAACACTTGGAGTATCATATGACCGGTAGATTTTACGATTTTTTGTAATGTATCTGGACGCACAGTTACCGTAACCGTTTCTTCAGGGTTTCTATCAATTCAAACGTCCTTTTTTATTCTAGACAGACTAGAATTCTAGAAAAACACATGACAAACACATGACACTTTGACTTTTAATGTTGTTTAGTAATCAAATCCTATCGATCAGCATATTCTCTCCCAAACAATGCATATCCTCGCAGTACTTTCTCCACAAAATTCTCTCTCAAAGAATTTTATTTATTTTAAACTTAAAACGAGTCTATATAAACAAACAAAAACGTTTCAATCAAAACAAAGGAATCTTCACATTACTACTCAACTACCAGCACGCAAGAGTCCAGACAAACACACACAGCCTGCCCATCCTTCCACGCCCAACTGCCCTCAAAATCCCATGGCGGCCGGCGCATCGGCAAGCATCCCGTGCGTTCCGCTCAACACCGGCCACGCGATGCCCGTGCTGGGCTTCGGGACGGGCTCCTCCAGCACGCCGGCGGACCTGTCGGCCATCATCGTCGACGCCGTCCGCCTCGGCTACCGCCACATCGACACGGCCGCGCTCTACGGCACGGAGGGCGCGGTGGGCGCCGCCGTCGCCGACGCCGTCCGCGCCGGGGCCGTCCCCTCGCGCGAGGATCTCTTCGTCACGTCCAAGCTCTGGATCAACGACGCCCGCCCGGGCCGCGTGCTCCCCGCGCTCCGGGAGTCGCTGGCCCGCCACGGCCTCGGCTACCTCGACCTCTTCCTCGTCCACTGGCCCATCGCCGCTAACGAGGACAAGAAGCTCGTGCCGTTCGACATGGAGGGCGTCTGGCGCGCCATGGAGGAGTGCCACCGCCTCGGCCTCGCGAGGTCCATCGGCGTCAGCAACTTCTCCGCGGCAAAGATGTCCAGGCTACTCTCCTTCGCCGCCGTGCCGCCGGCGGTGAACCAGGTTGAGTTGAACGTCGGCTGGCGGCAGGAGAAGGTCAGGGAGGTTTGCGCCAAGAACGGCGTCGTGGTCACCGCCTTCTCGCCGCTCGGCGCGTTCGGCACGGCGTGGGGATCCAACGCTGTCATGGAGAGCGGCGTGCTGCACGATGTCGCCGCCAGGAAAGGCAAGACTGTTGCTCAGGTAAACGTACACAAAAGGGGAAAAGATCAGTTTTTTTTGTGCTAATAAAAAGCTGCAATTTAGGGGTGCTAATTTTTCTGAACCATTAGTAGATGTTCTAGAATTATTACTGCAATTGCTCCCATAAATTTTGTGAATTATAGAATTATCCTGCACCTAATTTTGTGTAAATTGGATCACAGCGGCCAAAAACTATCTATGTGGTGTTCTCCTTATTATTCCTATATAGTTTATCTGGAAAAAACTCCTTATCTGAAAGAGACACCTTAGCACCTTATTCCTAGTTTATCTGAAGTTGATACGACTAGAAGTAGGTAAATTGGACTATTTTGTTTTCCGGAAAAAAATTGTAGGAATAAGTTTGTGACATTTTTATGAACCGATCATCATGCATTAGTGGTATATCTAGGTGGCACTGAGGTGGCTGCACGAGCAGGCGGTGTGCTTCGTGGCTAGGAGCTTCAACAAGGAGAGATTGAAGCAGAATATGGAGCTTTTTGACTGGGAATTGAACGAGGATGACAAGGTGACGATCATGCAGATCCCGCAGCGGAGAGCATGCCATGGGGAGTTCTTTCTCTCACCAGATGGGCCATACAAGTCTCTGGAGGAGCTGTGGGATGGAGAGATATGAGAAATTCATGTTGCCAACCTATTTCCTTATTAAACTATCGATGAACTCCATATCTGCTGAAAATACTATGCAATCATTGTATCTATTGTCTGTTCGACATGATTGGTACTTGGCTATGAGAGAAGGGTCAACCTGCTTCAAATATGGAACATAGATTATGGCAACGCAACGGAATTTGGTCCTCGTATATAGATCCGAATGAATCAGTTTTTCTATAGAGATCAAATATATTGCGCGAATCCGAATGAATCAGTCTCTTCCTAAAGTTGACTGTGTACTCTCTGCGCGGCTGTTCACAAACATTGGCAGTACATGAATGTTCGCCTGTATTTGCAAACATTGGGTGCATGCTGTAGTTGATATAGTTGCCCTTTTAAATCAGCAGAATAAGCAAGAGTGTTCAACAAACCTTTAAGAACAACCACATATTGCACCAAAGGAAAACTAGAACCACTCAACTCATCTTGAACGAAACATTACATTGTAACAAATCAATGATTATGACAATGACAACTCTTAAAAAAACAACATTCTAGAAAAAACTGGAATGATTCATATCAAATACTAAAACTATAGCTGATCTCATCTTATATTATACTATGTGGCATCTGTCCGACCACTAGTAGAGAAATGGCCTTTTGTCCGGGTTCGCAACCCCTTTTAATCCCGGTTGTGGGAACCGGGACCAGTGGGATTCGAACCCACAACCTCTCGTACAACCTTCTAACCAACCCACCTATACAACACATGTGACCTTAAGTGGGATGCTTGTCATTATAGTAACCCGTGGAGAACCTTTAGTCCCGATTGGTGGCTCCAATCGAGATTAAAGGGTTTTAGTCCCGAGTTGACATCCCAAACTGGACAAAAAGGGTGACCTTTAGTCCCGAGTGGAGCCATCAATCGGGACAAATGTATGAGACCCTTTAGTCTCGATCTAACCCGAGCCGTTAAATCCTGATTTTGTGGCTCAGATCAACTCCTGCCCTGAGTCAACTTTGACTCGTACCAGTCAACCCTCATGTCAGCATGGTAGTTTTTACAAAGAGCCCCTAGCTTTTTGTGCAATTAACGTACCATCCAACCTAGTTATAAAAGTAATTATATCTATGTCCTCAATTTACATTTTGACCCTTGAGCTCTCATGATTTTGCAGCACGCAGACCAACTCCTGATGTTTTACCCATAGCCCCTCTTGTATGAATACAAAATTATTTTTTTGTTTTTGTTTTCTCATAGATCAGCCACTAAAAGTTTCAAAACTTCGCCAGCAAATCCATAAACCATAGAAAAGCCATATCTCTCATGTTTTAGCTCCGATTTTAGTGATTCTTGCGCTCAAGTATTCCTTGTAACATGTAGAATAGATTTATGCTGATGTTTTAATCTATTGGAAATGTTTATTGTATTATTTATTTGTATGTGCTAATGTAATGCATTAAGAAGTGTGTCATTCGAGGAGAATTTTGAAGATCAAGCTTGTGAAGACTTTGAGCAGCAGTAGAGTTGTGACGAAGGCAAGTGTTCCTTGATCATTCCCGTTTGTACCTAAATGATATGTATTTCAATTACATGTTTATTATTCTCGCTTGCATTATTATTGTTGTGTCCAGTAAAGGATTTCCTATATTCTTTTTACAATACCTTGAAGCTGGGTATTTAATTAATTTTGCTGGTAGATGATGCTTAGTTTGCTCGACCTGGATGGTCAATGAACCCCTACTCTATATTCCACATACTAACGTTTTTATTAATTAATTAGCAACATCACCTCTTTTTAATTGGAACATGGAGCGACCACCCAGAAAAACAGTGCAACCATAAGTATCATGTGGACATCACCACCAACAATACATCCACATCATCTCCTCTTGTCATTGCTGGTCCTATAACCCGTGCTCGTGCTAGACAACTTAATCATTAGGTGAGTCTACTCCAGAGTTCATGTTCATCATATTTAGATTGTGGACACCCGTGCACTCTTATTTTGCTTAGGAATATATGAGAGGACCAAAAGGGAAAAGGACTTGCGTAGGCTGGATTTGGACTGCAGAAAAGCATCAACTTGCGATGGACACCACGGTCACATACAGACTCGGATTGGGGCGTTCAAGTACTTCATGGAAACATTATACCCTTGTGGAGCACGACCCCAGCACCCCTGTCGTCATCCTCCCATGTTCTTACACCCGTTAGCCACCACCCTAAACACTTGGGTTTTGTTTAGATCAAGTTAAGCCTTTTGCTACTTGCTTGCAAGCGCGCGTGCTAGTCCAGCCGCCCGTCTTTGAGTCTTCGGAACCCCCACTTCATTTGCGATTGAGTTTGAGATATAAACCTTTTCATTCCCATCTAGTAAATTTAAAACTTGTTCCATACTTGTTCTTGACAGTTCTGTGATTACTTGCAGGACAGGTGCCCTAGTGGCCGGGTGACGTGCTCCACAAGACCGCGACAACCATAGGAGGTGGTGTATCGGTTGCTAAGTGTTGGCACTCCTTATGACCTACAAATAAATCCGCAAGCGGACGGATACCGATGTAGCTTTCACCCGGGAGTATTCTAGAGTATCGATTTTCATGAGGAACGAGAATTGAACTAATTCTAAACTTAGTTGTCCAAGGATAGTGAAATGGAACAGATGACGACAAGGAGAGGAGAAGAAAGGCGATCAAAGGGTAGAGAAGGTATGAGTCTGATAGTGTTATCCTCTTGACTAACCAAGATAATCAAGTCCTACAGATATATTCTTGCATTGGGAAGCAGAACCCACAACACGCAAAAAGAGATGAGAAGGGGTGTTGCCAATAACCGCAGATGACTCCTACATATAGGACTATGGCCACCTAACGGCTACCACACAACCATGGACTCGGGGGCAAACCAAGTTAACCTCAATTCTAGGCAGCTCGCCTACACTAGTCAGCTAATACTTATCTCCTATAGAAAGATAAGCACCCAAGCAAAGCTACTAGTATACAGTCATACAAATCAACTAAGCATTGAACGAGGAAACAACAAGCCTATAATAGTAAGAATTGATGCTCAATTAATTAGAGAGAGATACAAGAGTTACCAGACATGACCCAAATGACACTTGAAGTAGAGCCACATCCATAGAGGTACAGGTGGAAGAGGGGCCGACGCTCTGGCTCCTATCTGGCACGCTCACCTCTTCTCTCTCCATATCTTCTATGTATGAACGCCTCCTTTCCCTCTTGTGTGTTTTAAAGGTGAAGACATGCCCTAATTTATAGTGGTCAGGGTCGGTGGGTGGTAGGGTAGCGGGCACGACACCGAAGGGTGGTGCCGGCCAATTCGGCCGAAGCACATGGGTTTCGGCGAACTGGGTTGGCTCGGCCGAACCGTCCCCTGCACCGCCTCTACTTCCTACGGCCTAGATTGCCTCCCCTAGGTCGGTTCCAAGTCAGTTTTTGCTGCGGCCGAACTAGTGGACTTCGGTTGAGCAGGGCCTTGGGCCTCTCTGTCTTCTGGTCCACTGTCTTGTGTTGATGACGGCCATGATGGTCCATCCAAGCCTGGGGTTTTTGTGGATTTCATGTCTTCATGTCATGGCATGCTACGAGTTCAAGGATGGAGTTTGGTCGAATCTCGGGATTCTACCGAACCCATCATTTTGAGTGATTTTCTCTCAACTTTAGTCATTCGCCTCCTGGAATCAAATAAACACCAAAACTTCTCTAGACTCCATCCACCACAGCTTGCCCTCTACAAACCTTCTCCTCTAGATTATTTATTTTTTGGTGTGCTTGCACTAGTTCTTCCTGTAGACTCTCCACTATAGGCTTATCCTCATCCTCATCCTCATCCGAGAACTTCATCTGCCTTGGTGGTCCATGGAGAGGGGGAGGCTTGATGTGGTGCCTTTCCCTTGGGATCCGTCGCTGCGGAGTGGACTGGATGGACAACTCTACGTTCGTGTCATCCCTGGCCAGCGGAGGGATATTCTCGTACCCGGTGGGGGTACGTTCTCCCTTGATGCTGAACTTCAGCGGACTGGACGACGTGTACTTTGGTGTCTTCTCCCTTTCCTCCTTGGGTGCCGAAAGCGGAAGGTCGACCTCCAGCTTCTTTGCTGCCACCCTCTTCAGCAACACCTTCGGCCTAAGCTGCCCGGTGGTGGGCCGAGCGGGTGAAAGTGAGTGAGGCGGCTTCCCCGATCACCTTCATTGGTGCGAATGGATCGAAAAGTGTTGGCACTACTTACAACTTATAGATAAATCCACAAGCGGACGGATACCGATGTAGCTTTCACTCGTGAGTATTCCAGAGTATCAATTTCCATGATGAACGAGAAGTGAACTAATTCTAAACTAAAGTTGTCCAAGAATGGCGGGATGGAGTGGATGACGAGGAAGAGAAGGGAAGAAAAGCGCTCGGAGGGTAGAGAGGGCACAAATTTGATAACTATATCCTACTGACTAAATGAGCAAACCAGGTATTATCGTTATAGGCTTGCGTCAAGAAAAGGTGCACGTGACTCATAGAATGGGATGAGAAGGTGAGCCACTAACAGCCTCGCAGGATCCAACAGGCGGAGACAGGCGTGGTGGGTTACGTAGGCCGTATAGGGTTCTCACCACCTAACGGCTACCACAGGTATGGCTGGATCAGGGGCAAACCAAGTTAACCTCAAGTCTAGGAACTACGCCTACACTAGTGTTGGCGGTCGTTGCGGCATATTTTTTACCACCAATACTTAGAAAAAAAAGAGGTTATATGCAACATTTCATGCACTTACGTTTATTTCTAATAAAGTTCCATGAGTTTTGGTGTGTATCACTTGTGCAGGTACAATATTGACAAATACGTGCTAAAGGGATCGAAATTGACCCATTTAGCCGAACGACTCGATTCGGCTGGTTACCCCCCTTAGCCATAGATGAAGCAAAGCACAACTGGGAGGCCGCATACACAAGATCCACGTCAGCAATGACAAAGCAATGACTGTGCAGGACACGTGGACCACCGCCACATCAACTCTGGGCCAAAACAATAAGAAGCCCACCACATACAAGTCACCCAGGATAGCCTAGGTCCTAAGGCGGTGCAGGGGGGCGTACTGGGCTGAAAGCGCAGTTCGGCTGAACCGCCCCCAAGCACCATACCACCATCAAGGATCAAATCCAGGCCGTAGGGAGCAAGGACGGTGCATCCCACGGTTCGCCCAAACTAGGGGAGTTCGGCTGAACCTTGGCAGTTCTCCCGAACCCCCCTAGTTCGGCCGAACTGCTTGGCACCGCCTCCCAGCTTCCTTGGCGGTTACCCAAGCTGAACCACCATCTCCAGCTATAAAAGCAAGGGTCCAAGCCCCAGATCAACACACACTAAAGCCAAGGAGCCCATTTTCCACTTGTTCTAGTAAAGTTAGGATAGTTTAGTTGGGAGTTCAAGTTGAGTCGAGCTGTGCCTCGGAGGTTCCGGAGTCATCTTCAGAAGCTCTGGTATTAGCTCTTGTATCTTTTCCTTTTCTTTTGTTATCTCTAATTTATCAATATAGTTTATCTTGTTATCTTATCTTAGTTATCTTCTCCTTTAGTCTAGTTGCAAGTATTTCGAGTTTAGACTATAGTTGTTGTGATCGTAGTCCCTTTAGTTCTTGTTTAAGTCTTTGTCTTAGTGAGTTATTCATTTCTGCTCAATACTTGCGGCGAATTGTCACTGGGGTATTGACAGGGTTGCTTGCTCAACTGGCAGAGTAAGTCATTAGCTAGTGTAGGTGCGGTACCTAGACTAGGTGGTGACCTTGGAGTCCTTCCTTGCTGGCACGAAGGTGGTAGTTGTTAGGTGGTGACAGCCCCATACGACCTACATAGTTCATCATGCCTGGCTCGGCCCGTAGGACACCCAAGTGCAGTGCTAGTGGCACCCCTTCTCATCCCTTTTCGTGTGCCATCGGTTTTGTGTCCCGGTGGAATTCTCTCTCACCTACTATATCCCCATGACCCGAATAGCCCACATAGATCAAGTACCCTGGAATCCTCTATCTCTTCTCGTTGTCCTCCCAGCTAGCTATTCCTTCTATTTCCTATCCAAATATCCTTGAGCTGTGTGTCACTGTATATCCACCCTTATCCAATACTGTTATCCCCTGTCTTGTCAGTAGTGTACCCCTCTTTTATAGTCTCGAATATCTGTTTGTCAGTACTCTTGCCATAAGCTTCCCTGTGGAAATATAAATTATGATACCTCAAATTACTCCCTGGTGAACTGCTACAGTGGTAATTCTGTGCGCTTGCAGAATATTCATATATTTTACTGAGCCATAAGAAAAACCACTGAAACACTCCTTGCACCAGTATCGGGATTCGTAATCCTGATAGTGGACCGTACGGAGTGCCAAAAAGCATTTCTGGTACCGTTGCCGGGGAAGCAATTGGCTAGATTATTTTCAAACATTAATCTCGAGCTATCATAGTTGAGTATACCGCTACTCAAGCGGGTTTATCCTTGCTCTCTTCGTTGGTCTTGTGTAAAGAAGAGCAATGCATGACTGATTTCCAACTACCATCAAACTATCAAGATAATTCTGAGTCACTTGTGAGGAAAGTTTGACCCTATGTCGTACCTCCTCAGAAGCAACTCATTTCGATGAGCCCAGTCCTTCCCATCGTCGACACGGCTTCAACATCGAGGATGGCAAGCAAGATGATCCGTGAGTTCTCTGCTCCATTGAGCGAGAACGTGTGTGTCAGACCAACTCCGCCAGTCGAAGATGGCAACTTCAAGCTCAAGCCAGCCCTCAGCAATATGGTTCAGGCTAGCCCGTTATGTGGCAAGGCTCATGAGGTTGCAAATGCACATCTTCAACACTTCCTGAGATCTACAACACCTTCACCAAGCGCGGAGTAAGTATCAATGCTATTCACCTTCGTTTATTTCCTTTCTCATTATTAGGTAAGACAAAGCAGTAGTTTTATGCTACCCGCGAAACTGTAGACTCTTGGGATAAATGCACTAGCATGTTTGTGCTAAAATTCTTTTCGGTTGGGAAAACCAATGCCCTCCGAAATAAAATTGCTAGCTTCCAACAGTTAAAAGATAAAACTATCCCGAAGGCATGGGAATGCCTCAAGGAATATATATCTGCTTGTCCTCACCATGGTATGCAGAGTTGGTTCATAATCCAAACCTTCTATCACGGGCTCAAGAGCTCCGCCAGTGAGTATTTGGATGCTGCTGCTGGAGGTGCCTTCTTCTCGCTTGAGGAGAGCCAAGCGAAGGCCCTCATCGAGAAGGTGGTCGAAAACCAATGTTGGAGCAACGACTGTGCCCAACCACGAACCCAAGGAGTCCACCAAGTTGAAGCTCTAGACATGCTCGCTGCCAAGATGGACCTCCTGATAAAGAAGCTGGAGGTCTCTGCTCAAAAAATGGTGCATGGCATGGACGTTCGGGGAATAATTGCCCTGAAACGCGAGAAGATGCCCACTACATCAACAACTCCAACAACAACGGGTACCGTCCGAACAACTACGGCAATCAAGGCTGGAATTCATGCCCAAATCTCTCGTTTGAGAGACCTCAACGAGGTAACACTTTCAATTCTAGCAATTTCAATAATCAGCCGTCAATCAAGGATCTTATGCTAGGCCAGGTTAAAATCAATGAGAATATTAGTAAAAAGTTTGTTGCTAATGACAAAATCCTGGAAAGCATGGATTCTAAATTGGAATCGTTCTCTTCTGCTATAAAAAGTCAATTGAGCTTTAATAAAATGATTGAAACTCAAATTGCTCAATTAGTTGTCGTTGTTCCTGTTGCTGAATTAGGGAACATTCGGGGGCAACCCGAACCTTCCATCAAAACAGCTAAGGTTATCACTACAAGACAGTGTAAGATGTCTTGTAGTTTGTTCCGTGTTAACCATGCAGTTGAAACCTCATACGTCAAAGTGCAAATACCAAGAGGGACCTACCTGTCGAAAGCCGCCAAGGACGCGATCACGAAGACTCCTCTGGAAAGGAAGGGATATCCTAGAGTGCCCATCATTTAGTGCGCGATTTGGAATCATCGCATTAATGACGCACTCTATGATCTAGGAGCTAGCGTCAACATCATGTCTAAAGTATTATTTAAGAAGTTACGCTATTCCACTTTGTCTCCTATAAGTGCCCAGGTACAACTTGTGGACTCAACAATCCGCTACCCCAAGGGGTCGTTAAGAACGTGCCAGTATGAATCTGGGGATATTATGTCCCTACAGACTTTGTTGTCCTTGACACAGAGAGCGATTATTTATTTCCCCTTGTGTTGGGCTGGTCGTTTCTAAACACCGCTTGGGCTAGGATCGATATGGATACGAGAGAAATCTCATTCTGCATCAATGAGAGTTGATCTTCTTCAAGTTCCAACCATGGGAGGAGCATAAGACGAAGCCGCTCACTCTGGAGCAAAGAAGCTTCGAGTGTTTCCTAAAAGCATTCCTCAGTGGAGAGATGGAAATACTTGGTGGGGAGCAGTTTGAATGGGACAAGCTGATATGATCAATGCGCGAGCAGGAGATGGACATCCTCGTTAAGAAATACTAGGAGGATCAAGCCATTTGGAATGCACCAGAGGAACCGATTCCACCGCCACCGACACCAAAGAAAATCAAGAAGGTGTGGCGGAAGAAAGTTGCATCGTCCAAACCACCCACTCCGGGATCGGACGATGAAAAAAATTCACCAAAGACAGGAGGAGTCTCGATCACGGACTTTAAACACGAGCTCTAGCCGCAAGGAAAACCGGTATGTATCTCATGTTTCCCTTCCAAATTATTAATTTCCATCATTGCATTTGCATGTTTCCCTTCCTAAAAATGTGAACCACTTTTGCAATTAATTTGAAAGAGAGTAGAAAATTGCAAGCATAGTAAAATTAAATGGAGAGCATGCTGAATTTTATTTGAATTGGGTACATTTTGCAATTCCTATCATATTTACCCTTTTTCCCAAAGTGCTCCATTTATTTCTTTTCACCACCAACCAGCACAAAACATGCCCTCAACACTTCACATGGTTGCACACTCATCTTTTCAACAAACCATGGCTGCATGGAACTGACTCCACCATTTGTCCACTTTGGTCATGTCAAATAAGCATCTTACCTACTAAAATCCACCAAAGTGACCATACCCTAGTGTTGGACCTAGACCATTTTTTCGTGCTGGTGGGAGGCAGAGTGGGCAGCACCCACATGGGCACTTCGGCCGAACCAGCCTGGTGCTTCCCCTTGGCCTATAAATGCCACTCTTTGCCTCCTTGCTTGTTGAACCATTCAGTTTTGAAATCCAACTCTCAAAGCTCTCTCTCTCTCTCTCAAGTTCTTTCCCAAGTGCTTGCTCAAGTTTGGTTCACTTGCATTGAGAAAAAACACAAAAATATTTCCATTTTGTTTGATCCTTGTGCTGCAACTTGAACGTGTTTGTGGTGGTCTTTAGCATCCCACAAGAATGACTAACTTTCTGTGGAGGTTTTACATCCCCTCAAGAACAACTGACCCTCGAACGACTGACTTGTTTTGCTTGTCCTAACCTCACATATTCAGTCCTTTGGGCAGTCATTGCGCTAACCTTTTGTAAGCATCATGTCGAAGTGGTTCCCTTTCGGCGGTCCAGCAGGTTGAGCAAGCGCTCGAACGAGGATGCTGCTGGGAGTTCCCCATTACCATTCCGTGTCTCGAGCCGGATGGAGGTGGATGAGTCAGGAGTTACTGATATGGGCATAGGTTCTGCCTCTAACCCAGCTCAAAAACTCCTGAGCGAGGATGACATCATCCTCTGCTCGGACCTCGAACGTCAAGCCTTCAACATGCTGCGCCTCAAGGACTTTGAACATACCCGTGTTTACGAGCATGACCAGCTCGTGAAGACAGGGATGATCAATGAGTTCGCCGAGGTGTTTCAAGCCATCGGATGGGAAAGCTTTTGGCAAGTCACCGAACCAGGTTCGCGTCTCCTCACCCTTGAATTTCTTTCTACACTTTCTTTGGGGAAAGAGGGGATTTGGTTTCAATTTTTCAACCAAGAGCATTCTTGCTCTTGGAGGGACTTGAGTGTGGCTCTGGGTTTTGATTGTCGTTGTTCTTTAGAGTCCACCAAAGTATTGAGAAAATTTAATCGAGATGACTTTTGGCACAAGATTTCTGGGGACACGAGATGTACGCTCCCCGTACCAACGAGGTTCATAACCCCACCTTGCTTTTTATGCATCAGTGGCTGGATATGACCGTGTCCCTCGGTTGGATTTGCGTCCAGTCAACACTATTGAGCTATGATTGCTTTACACTATGGTTAAGAAAATTATTGTTTCCCCTGTCCAAGACTTGGTTGCCCACTGGTCTTCTATGCCCTCTCGTGTTGGTAGTGTGGCGATGACTTCTCTAGTCACTCGCCTCACTACCTGGCTGGGTGTTCTTGAGAACGCCCAGCTAACATGCATCAAGACATAATGTCCTATCATGAATGTTGAGCACTTCGTGCAAGACCACATGATGTGAAGGACATTCGACGGGAACCTTGTCATGATTTATCGCGGTTATACAACCGAAGTCCCGCTGCCTTGCATGGAGCTTGGGTTGTATACCGCCCGAAAACTGACCCTTGATTTGAGTGCTGGTTTGGATGATTCTCCCCCAAGGAGAGAACCAGCCTGACACGGTGTTTCAGGTACAGGGCCAGTAACCCGGGGGCGAACTAGAAGAGACGTTGGTCTCGCCACCTCACAGGAGCCAGTAGGATCACCATTGCAACTGCACCGACACACGTCGGCTTTTGAAGAGGCGTACGAGCATTACACTGGCTATGGGATGTCTAGAGCAGGAGGCTCTGGACACCCCCAGGAGACGGAGTACTTTGCCTTGGGCCAATGTGACTAGACGCAGAGTTTGGACTCTGGGTATTCCCAGGGGACGGATACGGTGGATCGTATGACAGTATATATCAACCGTACCACCCGAGATACTCCCAATCCGCATGGTACACCACGCCAAGTAGATATGACATCGATCAGGAGTTGTCCTACATCTCCGACCGGGTCGACGTCATCGACAACCGTACCCGCAACATCGAGAGTACCCTGGCGTGCCATTCCCAGTACCATCAGGAAAACAACTCTATGCTGGACTCCTTAAGGTACGACACTCAACAGCAGACCGACCAAATGACCGAGTTCTTCTCGAGGTACCTACCATACCAATGATGTCGTCAAGCAAGCTTGGGGAGGACCCCCGACAGGTACGTTTTTCGCAGCACTTTGATTTATTTCTTTCTATGTCCCTTCATTTCAATTTTAGTTTAAACAACAAAAATACCAAAAATATTTGCTTTGAATAAAATGAACTCCCAACTATTCATGGAATGAACCATATGCCTCTCACTCTTAGAATTGATGAATAATTGCTCTGTCATTAATCTTGCAAGTACCTTGTTTCAACTAGTTGTTCTGTAGTACTTGAGTTAATTAGCATGAGTAAAAATGAACCTTAAAAACTTGTGGGAGCACATGCTTTATTCCAAGTCTAAGTTGTTGTGAGGAATGATACGGTGAGATTTGGTTAAATTCTTGCTTTTGCTCTTAGTACGGTGAAAATCTCGGATGCTTTATGTTTTCAAAAGTAAAATAAAGTTCCTCATTGGTCAAAAATACCTACCAAAGCCATACGATATGCTTAGTTGAAAACCTTCTACTCATATGTTGCTTGATATCTTAGTGAGCTTTGTCAGATTGTTGTGACCACTATGAGGAACATTTCATGCTTTCAAGATTGAGATTCACATACACACCACTCTCACTTGCAAATTCCTACACTGGGAGTTAGCAAATATTTTTCATCATCCATCCACAAAATAAATGCCCGATGATTCCCTCTCCTAGTTGTCCTTGAAAAAAAACATGTGCTATGCAAAATAAGAAAAAGAAAAGCATGCCAAAGATCATGGCAAAAATAAATGAGAAAAAGAAAAGCATTATGCCTTCTTTTTGAATGGGTGGCTCCTCGACTTTGAACTGTATTCGGGCAACTGTGCCTAGTCTAGATAGGTAGTGAAGTATTTTGCTGCCTGTGTATTCTATGTTCTTAGTCCAACTCATGGTAGCCCCCATTTTGTGTCGGTGATTCCCAAGCGTGGTTTGTTCACCGTCTATAGGGTTAAATGGGACAGTCTCCGACCACACCTTAGAAATGGATGATCAGTTTGCGCCATGAGAAAATCCAGGCTTATAAATTGATGCATTCCATCCCCCCCCATGTTTTTTCAAACCCACTGCATATTTTCCATTAAGTCCAAGCGGCGCAAGGACGCAAGGTGCAGGTCCTTGATGGGGGAGAGGATCAACAGGTGCAGTGGCGAGCCGGACCCAACCAGTTCTGGCCTGCCCTTACTGCCACCAAACAAATCCACAAGGACATGGATGGGAGGAGCTCCAGTGACGGCCAGAGTAGGATGGGGTGATGGAGTGGGGAAGAGGTGAGGCCGCCGCCGAGCTTCTAGCACCATGAGCGACGGAGGAGGCTCTGGAGCTCTAGCATGCTGGTGTTTGATGGCCATAGGAACAACTCTGGCGGCGGGTGGATCTGACATGATAGAGAGGAGAGGAGAAAGGGGCCGAGACATGACTGTGGATGAGAACGGGAGGGAGAGAAAGGGAAAAGGAGAGTACCCGGATGCGCCACTGGCCAGGCCTTGCGGCGGCGGACTTCATCTCGGCGAGGGCCTCGAGGTCGACCGTCGACATCGACATCAACATAGAAGAGGATGTCCTCCGTAGGGAGGCGGACCGGCAGCAGTGAGTAGCACAGCGGCGCCCCCGCGGACGGATCTGATGGCGGGATGGAGGGGAGGGCATGCGGCGGTGGCGACGACAACGACGGCTAGGGTTTTGGGAGCCTGAGTCGCCACGGCGGGGCGAGAGCCGAGAGGGAGGGAGACCAAGGAAGAGGAGTGAGAGGAATAGAGGACCGCAGGTTCATTTCATCAATGTTGAGGGGTTTTTGCAAAATACCATAACCGTACTGTTGACACTCAAATTGGGCCAAAGGCCAAACCGGTCTGACCGGTTTGCCAAACCGGTCAGACCGGTTTCGTTCTGTAATTCGAGTAGGATTAGGATTCCGAGTTTAATTCCATATTGTAACCTATTCGAAAGGGGTAAGACTTCCCCGGCCTATAAATATAAAGGCTAGACGGCCGATTGAGGTATTCCAATCGAATCAAACACATTTATCCTTTACTTTTTATCTCTCAAACCCTAGTCTTTTCCAACCCCCATATTCTGTTCTTTGCTCGTCTCTACGGCGTTCAAGGGCGTTCTAGGTGGCCTGCCGACCCTAGAGCAACCCTAGATTAGCTCGAGCTCCGACGGGGTCCCTCCCGAGCTTGAGTTTCTAGGTCTTCACGACCTCCCGACCAGAAGCGGTCTGACCGGTTCTGTAAACCGGTCTGACCGGTTTGCCCCGGGAAGTCAGGAGTTGGCCGTTGTGACAGCCGTGCTGTGCGTTTGATCGACCTCGAGTTTATTGGCGCGTTTTCGTGTCAACATACTTTTTGGCGACTCCGCTGGGGAAGATTAATCTGGTGCCAAAACCGATTCAATCTACTCCGGATATGTCTGGATCAAAGTGCGACCTTGACAAAGACAACATCATCACCGCAACGATGGAAGAGCTCACGGACGAGGAGCGAAAGCGATATTTGATTGCTGAAGAGCACTTCAGGGCGCAATTCTTGAAGGGTTTCAAGAAAGATCGCGGTGGTCTTGTCAAGAGAGTAGAGGAATTCGTCATGCCGGCTTTCAAGTTGGCAGATGATCACGTCGAAGAGATTCCAAAGGTAACGGGCGAATCCTCTGATTTAATGCAGCAAATTACTCGCATGATGGATGATAGATTACTTGCTGCACAAACTGCTACTAGTGAATTAATTGCTAGTATGACTGGTAATTCTGATAAAAATAAAATTAATTTAGAATCTAATGAATTACCTAGCTCATCAGGCGTGCCAGAACATGTTTTAGATTCTAATTTGGGCATGCCGGTGAATTTTTATGCGGGACAAACACCTTACCCTGGTTCGGTCCACGAACCGGTCAGACCGGTTTGTACAACCGGTCAGACCGGTTTGGCCCCCTCTGGTGGTCAGACCGGTTCTTTGGGTACAGGAGCATCTGGTGCGATGGTTTTGTCTAATACATCTACTTCTGGTCCTGTTTACACTATTCCACGCACCACGGGAAGTATACCCCACGGATCTGGCACGTTTCACGCGCCGATTCCGAGTACTTCTCAGAATACGATGTATGGTGTTCCCCGCATTCCACATAACAGAGGTGATGAGAAATATCAAGCCGAGTTAGCTAAGTTTAAAGAAGACATAGCTAATACACTTAGAGCAAAACTCGGGCTTGAATTGGGTAGTGCACGCTTATATCAGAAACCGTATCCGCCTGAATTTGATTTGGTTCCTTATCCTAATGGTTGGCGTGTTCCCGATTTTATTAAATTCAGTGGTGAAGATAATAGAACTCCTTGGGAACACATTAGTCAATATATTTTGCAATTAGGAGAGGCATCATTTTATGAGGCATTGCGTATACGGTTGTTCTCATTATCTTTAACTGGAACTGCCTTTTCATGGTTTTCTTCGCTTGCTCCAAATTCTATTCATAATTGGACTCAATTGGAGCGAAAATTTCATGATCACTTCTTTAGCGGAGAAAACGAGGCAAAATTATCTGATTTAACATCGGTTAAACAAAGCCGTGAGGAATCGGTTCTTGAATACTTTAAAAGATTTAAGGATGTTAAGAACCGATGCTTTAATATCACTGTTTCTGAAAAGGATTTAGCAGATTTAGCTTTTGTGGGCTTACGGTCTAATTACAAGGAAAAATTAGAAGGTTCTGATTTCCTTACTATTAATCACTTGCAAATGAAAGCTATGAGTCTAGAGCTTAAGTTTAAAAATTCGAAAGAATCTGCTAAACCCCATCGTTCGAACGTGCATATTGTTGATAATGATTCTGATAGTTCGGACGATGATAAAGAAATTTATGCCGCTGAATTTGTTTGGTCATCCAAAAGTAAACCTAGTTCTTGTCCTTCATTAAAGCCAATTCAGAAAAATCGGCAAGAAGAAAAATTTAGTTTTGATGTAGCCAAATGTGATCGTGTTTTTGATGAATTGCTTAAGAATGGCTTTATTAAACTTTCTCATGCAATTCCACCAGCCGATCAACTGAAAAATCGTGCATATTGCAAGTGGCATAACTCTTTTTCTCATGCAACCAACGATTGCAATGTTTTTCGACGACAGGTACAATCGGCCCTTAATGAAGGTCGATTGGTGCTCGCCGAAATGCAAGTTGACAAGACTCCTTTCCCTGTTCATACCTTGGATGTGAACACCAAGATGCTGATTCGGCCGGAACAAGCCGATGGAGCTAAAGGTAAGAATGTGGTAATTGGAGACCCAAGGCCGGAAAAAGTTGATGACAAAGTTCCGGTCAGAACAGTGATGATTGGGAGAACTCTGGATGGAAAAAAGTCTCTGAAGATTACTATTAACACATCAAGGCCCAGGGGGCAAGGAAGTTCTTTGGAAGAGAATCGGTCCGCTAGCCAGGCGAAACCGGTCAGACCGGTTTCCCAAACCGGTCAGACCGGTTTGTCTCCAGACCGTCCAAGAACTTTCAAGCCTAAGCGCCCGGAAGTGGGTACTTGGAAATTCAATGAGCCAAAGATTCAAGGGAGAGTTCTGAAGCAAGGACCTACATTCTCTCAACTCATGAACAAGTACACAAAGGCCGTTCAAGTTGATCGGCCAACAAAAAAGAGACAGAGGTCACCACAACATTGGATTGATCCTACAAGTTACAAGCACCGTGGTGGTTCTGTACATGACCGATTGAGCTCATACCAATCAGGTTTTTCGACTGCTCATCAAAGCGGTCAGACCGGTTTTATGAACCGGTCACACCGGTTTCGGTCTGAGCAAAGAATTCATGTTCCTCCTAAGCAAGAATACTGTATCAAGGATAAGAAGGAGGATGTGCAAGCCAAAGCCGATAATTTTATAAAAATTGGCGATATTCCAGTGGCTATGCAAGACTTGGGTAGAAAGCCGATAGTCATTGGAGATTCGGCTCCTGTTCCAGTCAAGAAGCCGATCATGGTTAATGATCATGAGGCTAGCAGTAGCAAGGGCGTGAAGAAAGTTTTTCAACCAAGGTGGTGTCCTTCTGGGTTGACTCATACACAGAAGCGGAAACTACAGCGCTTGAGAAACAAAGAAAAAAGGGAACAGGAAGCTGAGAAGATGAGGGATGACTACTTCAACAACTACAGACCTATGATCCCTCAGACCAAGATTTGGCAAGCTAAACCCGTTGTGCAATTAGTAGCACAACCGGTCAGACCGGTTTCTGAATCCGGTCAGACCGGTTTGGGTCAGCCGACCGCTGCAGAAGCGGTCAGACCGGTTTCTGAAACCGGTCAGACCGGTTTAATGACAGAAGTGGGGGCTGATGCTTCTTTAACCATCGAAACTACTTCACCGATTCCTCCAGTGGTTGGAGATGAAGAGTTAGTTGATTTTGAGCCTTCTCCAAAGCGTGACAACATGGAAATTAATGTTGTCTATTTATCTTCTGATTATTGTGTGGTGCCAGAGGAGGAAATTTCTCATCTTCAACTTGGGCCGCGAGATGTTGTGTTTCAGAAGCCTAGTGAATCAGAAAATCATCTCAAGGCTTTGTATATGAGAGGGCACATCAACGGGAAGCCAATTTCTCGTATGTTGGTTGATGGTGGAGCCATTGTGAATCTCATGCCATACTCTCTCTACAAGAAAATTGGCGGGAAAGACGAAGAACTGATCAAGACAAACATGACGGTCAGTGGAGTTGGTGGAGGTGATCCCATTGGTGCCAAGGGGGTAGCTTCTATGGAGTTGACCGTAGGGAGCAAGACTATTGCTACGGCTTTCTTCGTCTCCGAGGTGCAAGGTAACTTCAGTTTAATCCTTGGTCGAGATTGGATTCATGCAAATAAATGTATTCCATCTACCTTGCATCAATATCTCATTCAGTGGATCGGCGACGAAGTTGAGATTGTCCTTGGTGACAATTCTTCCTTTGTTGCAACGGCCGATTCCGACTCTCTTAGTGCAAATGAGAAGGTCCAATGTTTGTCGGGCATGGATTTGACCGACTATGAGCTGATCAGTTGCACTAAGGATGGTTTTGTTCCTGCTACATTAAAGCCGATGGAAAATCGGTTGAATTACTTGCTGTAATTAATGGAGCAACAAAATCAACAGAGACAAACCGGTCAGACCGCTTCTGGAAACCGGTCAGACCGGTTTGGATCTGAACAGCGCCGATCGAGCCAAACCGGTCAGACCGCTTCTAGGAACCGGTCAGACCGGTTTGCGTCTGGACAGTGGCTTCAAGACCGAATTGATCATTATCGAGAACATTCGGCCGGTACGTTCGAAGCCATTGAAGATCTTGGTGATATGGATAAGCTGGGTCAAGGTTTTACATCAGCTGATCCTTTAGAAAAAATAGATATTGGTGATGGTACTATTCCTAGGCCTACTTTTGTAAACAAAAATTTATCGGCTGAGTTTAAAGCCGAATTAATAAATTTGTTGAAAGAGTATGTCGATTGTTTTGCTTGGGAGTACCGTGAGATGCCTGGTTTGAGTCGTGACTTAGTTGAGCATCGTTTACCAATAAAAGCCGGTTTTAGACCTTTTAAACAAACGGCTAGACGTTTTAATCCTGCTATTTATGACCGAATAAAAGAAGAGATTAATCGTTTATTAGATGCTGGTTTTATTCGGACTTGTCGTTATGCGGAGTGGATTTCTAATATCGTTCCCGTTGAAAAGAAAGATTCAGGAAAACTTAGAGTTTGCATTGATTTTAGAGATCTTAATAAAGCCACTCCAAAAGATTCATATCCCATGCCTATAGCCGATGTCTTAATCAATGAAGCTTCTAGACATCGTGTTGTTAGTTTTCTTGATGGTAATGCTGGATATAATCAAATCTTCATGGCCGAAGAGGATATGCACAAAACGGCCTTTCAATGTCCGGGATTTATTGGTTTATTTGAGTGGGTAGTTATGACCTTTGGATTAAAGAATGCCGGTGCAACTTATCAAAGAGCTATGAATTTAATCTTTCATGATTTACTTGGTGTTATTGTGGAAGTGTATATTGATGATATTGTAGTTAAATCGGATGGCTTGGATTCTCATTTAGCCGATTTAAGACTTGCTCTTGAAAGGATGCGACGGTATGGTTTAAAGATGAATCCACTCAAATGTGCTTTTGGTGTTTCGGCTGGAAAGTTTCTTGGGTTTGTTATTCATGAGAACGGCATAGAAGTTGATCCCAAGAGAGTTGAAGCTATGAAGAAAGTCGAAGCTCCTACTTGCAAGAAGGATTTACAAAAGTTTCTAGGCAAGGTAAATTTCTTGAGAAGGTTTATAATTAACTTGTCTGGAAAGGTTGATGCTTTTACTCCTTTACTTCGGCTAAAGAATGAAGCCGATTTTACTTGGGGGGCAAAACAGCAAGAAGCTTTTGAGAAGATCAAAGAATACTTGTCTTCACCACCGGTACTTAGAGCACCTAAGAGAGGGGTTTCATTCAGACTTTATGTGGTGGCTGAAGATAGAACTATTGGAGCTGTTTTGACTCAAGAAATCGGCGATAAGGAGTATGTGATCGCTTATGTAAGCCGACGACTCATTGATGCAGAAACAAGGTATACTTTCATTGAGAAGTTATGTTTATCCTTGTATCATGCTTGTACTCAATTGCGGCATTATCTACTATCTAGTACTTGCATCGTGTTGTGTCAAACCGATGTGATTAAACATATGTTGCAAAAGCCGATATCTAGTGGAAGAGTCGGCAAGTGGGCTTATGCTTTGGTTGAATATGATTTGACTTGCGAACCTTTGAAATCAATGAGGTCAAATTGTAGCCGATTTTATTGTTGACCATCGGATTAATGATACTTGTGAGTTCGACGTCGGCTATGTTGCTTGTACACCATGGAAGCTATACTTTGATGGATCGGTTTGTAATGATGGGCAAGGAATTGGTGTTGTTTTTATTTCTCCAAATGGCGCCATTTTTGAGTTCTCAAACCGATTGGAAGAAAAGCGAACCAATAATCAAGTTGAATATGAAGCTCTTCTATTTGGCTTGGAATTTTTGCAAGACATGGGAGTAAAGCATGTTGAGGCTTTTGGTGATTCGCTCCTAGTGGTACATCAAGTATCAAAGGTATGCCAATGTTATAACGGTTCATTAAATACATATCTTGATAGATGTCTTGATATCATTGCTTCTTTTGATGAATTTACTATCAAACATATTCCGAGAGAAGATAATGATAAGGCAAATACTCTGGCTCAGAAGGCATCTGGTTATATGGTTGCAAAGAAATATTTCTATCTCCAAAAACCGATGCGAACAAAAGCCGAGGTTCTGGTTCTGGACGAACCGGTCACACCGGTTTCAGAAACCGGTCAGACCGGTTTTACTGCCAGAACCGGTATGACCGGTTCTGAAAGCGGTCAGACCGCTTCGTCCCCTGACAGAAGCAAAAATCCTTTGGATGATGCTAATCAATCCAAAGTTGAAGATCAGGATTGGAGAGTGCCTATTATATCTTATTTGAGAGATCCTGGTCGTGGTGTAGATAAAAATATTCGGCGAACGTCATTTAAATACGTTTTGCTTGGCGATGAACTCTATCGTCGGAACGCCGAAGATTTATTGTTAAAGTGTCTTGACTCGGATCAGGCCAAGGTTGCCATGGCTGAGGTCCATGAAGGTATTTGTGGTACACATCAATCGGCTCCAAAGATGAAGTGGTTACTTAGACGAGCCGGTTTCTATTGGCCTACTATGATAGCAGATTGTTTCAAGTATTACAAAGGATGTGAAGAATGTCAGAGGTTTGGAAATTTACAACTTATTCCTGCTGCATTGATGCATCCTATTATTAAGCCATGGCCGTTCCGAGGTTGGGGATTGGATTTTATTGGACAAATTAATCCTCCATCATCAAAAGGACATCGTTTCGTGTTGGTTGCTACTGATTATTTCACTAAGTGGACCGAAGCGATTCCTTTGAAGAATATGACGCATCGAGAGGTGATTGAGTTTGTTACTCAAAATATTATTCATAGATTCGGTATTCCTCAAACATTGACAACAGATCAAGGTACTTCTTTTATGTCTAAAGAGGTACGTGAATTCGCCGAATCCTATAGAATTAAGTTGCTCAATTCATCTCCATATTACGCTCAGGCTAATGGACAAGCCGAGTCAAGTAATAAAACTTTGATTAAATTGATCAAGAAAAAGATAACTGAAAATCCTAAGAGATGGCATGAAGTTTTATCCGAAGCATTATGGGCTCATCGTATATCTAGACATGGTGCTACTAAGGTTACTCCTTTTGAGCTTGTTTATGGTCAAGAGGCCGTTTTACCTGTTGAGGTGAATTTGGACGCTTATAGATTGGCTAAGCAAAATGACCTTGATGCTGTTGATTACCACAACTTGATGTTGGATAATATTGATGAGGTAACCGACAAGCGATTGAAAGCTTTGAAGGAAATTGAGAAGGATAAGCTTCGGGTTGCTAAAGCTTACAACAAGAAGGTGCGAGGAAAATATTTTCAAGTTGGTGAGCTTGTTTGGAAGACGATCTTGCCTATTGGATCAAAAAGCAACAAGTTTGGTAAATGGTCACCAAGTTGGGAAGGGCCTTATAGAGTTGTAAAAGTCATCTTTGGGAATTCTTACGTATTGGAGACACTGAAGGGAGATCCTTTGCCTAAAGCTATCAACGGGAGATATTTGAAGAAATTCTATCCAAGTGTTTGGCAAGATGCGTGAAGATCAATGGCCGATATGTTGTTAAATATCGCCCTTAGTATAAATTTTTAGCTCCTGAGTCATATTTACTTGCTTTTTAGTTCTCAAGTTCACTAAAAACGCAGGGGGGCATGTGTTGACACTCAAATTGGGCCAAAGGCCAAACCGGTCTGACCGGTTTGCCAAACCGGTCAGACCGGTTTCGTTCTGTAATTCGAGTAGGATTAGGATTCCGAGTTTAATTCCATATTGTAACCTATTTGAAAGGGGTAAGACTTCCCCGGCCTATAAATATAAAGGCTAGACGGCCGATTGAGGTATTCCAATCGAATCAAACACATTTATCCTTTACTTTTTATCTCTCAAACCCTAGTCTTTTCCAACCCCCATATTCTGTTCTTTGCTCGTCTCTACGGCGTTCAAGGGCGTTCTAGGTGGCCTGCCGACCCTAGAGCAACCCTAGATTAGCTCGAGCTCCGATGGGGTCCCTCCCGAGCTTGAGTTTCTAGGTCTTCACGACCTCCCGACCAGAAGCGGTCTGACCGGTTCTATAAACCGGTCTGACCGGTTTGCCCCGGGAAGTCAGGAGTTGGCCGTTGTGACGGCCGTGCTGTGCGTTTGATCGACCTCGAGTTTGTTGGCGCGTTTTCGTGTCAACACGTACCTGTGAAACCCGGCGGTGCGAGGAACGGTGTACGGGGTTGCTCTCGTGCGAGGAGGAGGGGTCTCCTTTTAAGGAACCCGATATCGTTGTGGAACCAGGGGCTACTTGTACTGGCATTGAAGGGAGATAGTAAGCGGGATATTCTTCCTGATTGCGTGAACCAAAGCTGAGACTTTCCAAATCTTCCATCATGGAAAATAATATAGTCACAGAAACCTTGGTGAAAAATCGAAGGGTGCAGCATAGGCCATGCTGAATCTTTGCCCTCCCAATTTTTGTAGGCCAAGTTAAGAATGTAACATCACCACCTTATAATGGTTAGAAAAACAAAGATTGCAGGAAAATGATAAATTTAATCTCTTGAATTCCTCTGCCTTTTGAAGGTATTTCATGCAGATTGACTTATGATAGAAAGTTATTTGAATGTGGCCAAATGTGGCCAATGAATTAATTGATTAGGCTATCCACGTTCTTCCCAGTAACTGTTCTTGCCCAACGTATCCTGAATCATGTAGATTAGTGGTGTGTTTGATAACTAAAACCAAGTTCAAATGGACGGGAAGCATGGCCATGATGGAGATTATTATGTTTAATCAGTGTTTATTCCAATAAATCGTTAATTTATCAGAATTTCACTCATATAGCACTGAAATTTATAGTTCTGATAAATATAGCATAAGTGGTTGGGTGCATACTGTCATCTAACTTTGTATTTTGAAAATTTCTTGTGGTATAGCTGAGTTAACAACAACAGAAGAATTTTGAGCCCTTGCAGGTGAACCATAGTATGACAGAAGATGAACAATTCTTGAAGGGGGCTTTATTTCATTTCTCTTTATATTAATATATTTACTGTACATCTGAATCATATCTTTCCAAATGAACACTACTAAGGGTGTAGATCGTTCACATGCCATGCATGTGGTTTATAAAACTGTAATTTGCTTTGCAAAGTTGTCTGCTAAAATCAAGTTAATCGGGATGAATTGCTAAAGAAATAAAAAATATATGCTGTAAGCGCATATGTGAGAGTGATGGATGGAAAAAGATTGATAAATATATATATATAGGAAAAATCCATTCTACACGCGCGTGTAGCTACACCCACATGTGTATCTCATGATATATGATGAATTTGATCCGACGAAGAGTATGTACATGTACTATGTGATGATACTAGACTATCTGTGATGATATATATTGGGTATGTAAGCATATATTGAGTATATGGACATACTATTATATATATATATAGAGAGAGAGAGAGAGTGGGAGCGAGAGAGGCCAACCAGGGAATGGAAAAAATATAGAAATGTTACAGGAACCGGAGTATGGGAAATTCGGAAGCTAGTATGGCATATGGGTACCACTGGGCCCACTGGCAGAGGAGACTACGCCGACCTGGGCCCACGCCTGACAAGGTCGTGGGCCGACCCCTAGGCGGCCAACAAGGAATCCCTGACTTGATGAACAAGCTTGATTAAGACACGGCCGGTGGCGCAGCCGGATATCCTGGGATATCTTGTTGTAACGGACTCGGATATATTCCTAAGTCGTAATCCAGTAGGTTTAGTTTGAAACCGACTTGTAAACCCTAGTCCGTCACCCTATATAAGGCATCCTAGGGCAACCCCATGAAGGGGAATCAGATACGCCATCCTGAAACCTATTGCTCGTCCTTGCTTCCTGAAGCTTGGCCGAGTCCCAGCAATACAAACACAAACACCGACACAGGACGTAGGGTATTATACCTCCGGGTAGCCCGAACCTGTCTAAATCAGTGCCTCCTGTGTACCACCAAGCTACTCGCTCGATCATCCCTCGCCTATAAATCAACCACTCGGGTACCCCCAGGTGGATTGCCGGTCCTAAGGTCCGACAGTTGGCACGCCAGGTAGGGGTGATTGTTGAGGTTTTTTCCATTGGACAATTAGCTTGATGGCAGATCAATCTGGCATCACTTTCCCGACAAGCATGAAGGACAGCCCCAAGCACCTCCCGGGTGTCAGCTTCTTCGCTGACTCAAGCAGCTCCAGTTCTGCCAGCGTTGACCCATCGCCGGCAGGTTCTTCCTCGCCAAGCTCAGGGGCTTCCCCCGACGTCGCCGGCCCGCTCCTGCAACAGGTCAAGCGGCTCAGCCCCAAGGATCGGATCCCAGATCTGCTTCCCCGACGCCGAGTCCCACCACCCGACGATATCGTCGCCGGGTTGGATCACATCAGCGAGATGCTTGCTGAATGCATCGCCATGTCCGAGCGGATGCTGGATGGCTCAG
Source organism: Echinochloa phyllopogon (assembly GCA_033239725.1). Lineage (NCBI taxonomy): Eukaryota > Viridiplantae > Streptophyta > Magnoliopsida > Poales > Poaceae > Echinochloa > Echinochloa phyllopogon. The sequence goes on along the minus strand of BTCW01000016.1, from coordinate 4,293,277 downwards.
GGAACAAGTTCCCCTTCGGGCCCAAGAACATAGCCGCCGACTACTCCGGTCGGGGCCCATGACACGCAACTCAGATCTGATCTAAGGGTCGACCCGAACCCACCTAGTTTCCGAACAGCGGCGAGTCTCAGGTCGCTACGACCATCCTCCCGTCCGCCAAGAACTTGGCTGACGCGAGTTACACCACGCTGCCTGACCGTGAGGTGTTTGTATCTGAGGACCAGCCTTCTCAGAACGGGGAGACCCAGTCCCAGAGGCAGCGCCGCGTGGAGGCAAACGAAGACCGAACTCGACGACACGCCGCAGAAGCCAGAGACGACCCCGTGGCCGACAGGGACCAAGACAATGATGACCCCCTGGGACCGTGCAACCTACAGCACGAGTTCAATAGGGCAAAGGCAGCGTTCCGCACCGCATCCGCTTTAAGGGCAGCAACCCTTGCTAAGTTGGAGCACATGGAGGCCACCCCCGATGTGGCGCGCATTAGAGCTTGCCTCGTAGTGGCCCAATAGCTGGAAGAGGAGAATCGACAGGCCAGATCAAGATCTAGAAGGTCGTACTCGAGCAGATCCCACTCCCGCAGGTCCGGGTACAGCAGATCTGATCGGGATCAGCACCGACCACGTCCCCCACCCCTGGAGGTCATCAACAAGGAAGTCGACCAGGAGCATATAGACGACCATCGCCCAGATGAATCTAAAGGAAGACACCCTCGCAACTGCGCAAGGGGCAACCACGATAGGCGACAGGAAGATCGCTGACCAGATGGCGACCTCCGCGACCGCCTCCGCAGGGCGGACCGCGATATGCGTAGGAACCTCGACAACCACCAAAAGGAGCGTGATGCAGCCGAGCTAGAGCGTCGCGGACGATATGACCGTGACTTCGGCCAACCCGACAAGCACGGTGAACGGTCCGATTACTCCAACGATGATGACAATTGTCGCGCATGCCGCGAACTCGACGAACGCGATCGCTATGATCACCGCTACGGATCACCTCACGCCCATGGGCGCCGCCACGACAACAGGGACAGAAACAACGACTTTGATGATGATGAATTCGAGTTTGAAGGCTTCCAAGCTTTCTCCCCGCGCCTCAGAGCTGTCTCATGGCCGGGCACCTTTAAACCAGCCATGGCCGACAAGTTCGACGGACGCTCCGACCCCAAGCTCTGGATCCAGACATACATCATGGCAGTCAAAGTAGCGCGCGGCTCGATTGACCAGGCGGCCGCGTATTTCCCGATCATGCTCGGGAAGGCGGCACTCCTTTGGCTCTCAGACCTACCGAAGAACTCCATCGACACATGGGCTGACCTCTACAAAGTCTTTACGCAGAACTACCAGGCCACCTACACTCGGTTAGGTACCAGATTCGACTTGGATCTGGTACGGCAGTCCAGATGCGAAAGTATTCAGGACTACACCAACCGCTTTTTCAATAATAGTAACAAGCTTACGGACGTTGAGGAGAGGGACGTCATTGACGCCTTCCGTCGTGGCCTCTACGATAAGGATGTCTTCAGCACCATGTTCAAGAGCGCCCCCAAGATGGTTGGGAAGATGATGAAGGTGGTAGAGGTGGAAGCCAATGCCGACGCCGCGGAGATGGCTCAGTTCTGACACAGGGATAGAAGGACCAACCACCACGACCGGCCAAGCATCGAGCACAAAAAAGGGGAGCCATCGCGCAACAGGCACGGCAGGGCCGACATCATCGCTGTCACCGGAAGTGATGGCAGGGTAGAGTCAAGACTCCTGCCCAGTGGCGGAGCCACCAATCTAGCGAGGCATGGCGGCCGCCATGCCTACCACTGGCAAATTCGTTCCTAGACACGTGATGATGATAGATGAGAAGCAGGGTCAGCGGGACTTGATTGTAGTTTTGCCATAGTTAAATTTCTAACCTACCTCCACCACTGCTCCTGCCTACTGAGCTGACGCGCCTGGATGAGCCGTGCCCCTTGCACAAGGACGCGAAGCACTCGTTCTGGGACTGCTGGACCCTGAAGAAAGAACTCAGAGTCCCCCTAGCTCCGAAGAAGCCATGCTAAAAAGACAATCGCAACGACAGGAGAGACGGCGACCACCGCGACAATCACAGAGACGGCGGCTACTGCTGCAACGACCGGCCACATGCCACCAACGTCAACAACCAGCCGGATCTGGCCGCAGGGCCATCCAACGAGCCCCATGGCGATTTCTAGCACACCAACCAAGAGGTCAACGTCATCGTGGGAGGCTCGGACTTCTTCCCAGACCGAAGGAAGTAGAAGCTCCACAGCCGTGAGATCCATCTGATCGGCACCAAGGAGGTCGAGTACCTGCGCTGGTCTGAGATGCTGATCACTTTCTCTATGGCGATCACTGGGTCTACCTACCCAAGCCAGGCTCGTACCCCATAATAGTCAACCCGGTTGTTGACAGGGTCCTGCTGACCAAGGTGTTGGTCGATGGGGGCAGCGCCCTCAACATCATCTTCAAGCACCCTAAACAGCATGGGCTCAACTAGAGACAACTTCGCCAAGCCGAACACTCATTCTGCGGCATCATCCCAGGGAAGGCTTCCTACCCAATGGGGAGGGTTGCCCTACCGGTTACCTTCGGCACGCCCGAAAACTACCGGACCGAGAACCTGCACTTCGAGGTGGCCGACTTTAACAGCTCCTACCACGCCATCTTCGGGCGGCCCATGCTGGCGCGCTTCATGGTGATCCCCAATCACACCTACTTGGTGATGAAGATGCCGGCTCCCAAGGGGGTCATCAGCGTCAGGGGTGACGTAAAGACTTCATACGAGTGCGACGGCAAAATCGTGCGCCTCGCCGAGCTCTCCTGCCAGCTCAGGAACAATGTACTCCTCACAAGCAAGGCCAAGACCAACCCCCCGGCTAACGCAAGCGTGCTAGAGCAGGTGGCTACCATGACCACGCTCAAGCCGGACTCGGCGACCAAGACCATCAGCCTGTCCAGCGACGACCCCTCCAAGATGGTGCTGATAGGCCCAGGCCTCACTCCTAAATAGGAAAGCGTGCTCACCTCCTTCTTGAGGGACAACTAGGACATATTCGCATAGAAACCCTCGGATATGTTTGGTGTTCCAAGCGAGAAGGCTGAGCACTCCTTGGATTTGGTGAAGACCGCCAAGCCGATCAAGCAAAAGCTTCGATGGTTCGCCCAAGATCGCAAGGAGGCCATTAGGGTAGAATTGAATAAACTCTGAGCGCCAGTTTCATTCGGGTGTGCAAGTACCCCGAATGGCTTGTAAATCCTGTACTTGTAAGAAAGAAAACCGGTGAATGGAGAATGTGCACTGATTATACAGATCTTAATAGATACTGCCCTAAGGACCCCTTCCCTCTTCCGCGCATCGACCAGGTTGTCGATTCTACGGTTGGATGTTTACTTCTCCCCTTCCTCGACTACTACTCTGGCTATCACCAGATAGCCCTGAACCCGGCCGACCAAGACAAGACGGCGTTCACCACACCGCATGGCATATACTGCTACAACACCATGACCTTCGGCCTCAAGAACGCCGAGGCCACCTATCAGAAAGCAATCTAGAGTTGCTTGTCCAGCCAGATCAGGCGAAATGCCGAGGCATATGTGGACGACATCGTGGTCAAGACCTACGACCCAGAAACCCTAATCGCCGACCTCCAGGAGACCTTCAACAACCTGCGGTGCTTCAGATGGAAACTCAACCCGACCAAGTGTGTTTTTGGGGTACCATCAGGCAAGCTCCTGGGCTTCTTGGTAAGCCAGCGTGGCATCGAGGCAAACCCAACCAAGATTGTCGCTATTTAGAATCTGCCGCAACCCTAGAGCAAGAAAGACGTGATGAAACTCACGGGAATGATGGCAGCCTTAAGCCGGTTCATCAGCAAGCTAGGTGAACGAGGCGTCCCCTCCTTCAAGCTCTTGAAGAAGGCCGACAACTTCGAGTGGACACCAGAAGCCGACCAAGCATTGGCCGACCTCAGGGACTTCGTGGTTACTCCACCAGTGCTCACCGGACCAAACAAAGAAGAACCACTCCTGCTATATATAGCAGCAACCACCTATGTCGTCAATGTTGTCTTAGTCGCGGAATGACAAGAAGAAGGCCATGCATACCCCATCCAGCGACTGGTCTACTACGTCAATGAAGTGCTGGCCAACTCCAAAATTCGCTACCAGCATCCACAAAAGTTGCTATACGCACTCCTGATCTGCTCGAGGAAGTTGCGCCATTACTTCCAGGCACACCCAATCCGAGTACAAGGCGCTGAGTACGAGGCGCTGATCCACGGCCTTAGGATAGCAACAACACTCGGAATCAAACGCCTGGTCTGCTACAGAGATTCGAAGGTCGTTATCTAGCATGTCAACAAGAATTGGGACTGCACCAAAGAAATGATGGACGCCTACTGTGCCGAGGTCCGCAAGCTCGAAGCCCATTTCTACGGGCTCGAGTTCCACCACGTCGTGAGGAAAGCCTCCAAGCTCAGATCCAAGCTATCCCAAGTTCCAGCTGGGGTGTTCATCCAAGACATCCGCAAGCCATCCATCAAATTGTTGGATGAAACACATGATGAGCCAACCGCTGGGCAAGTTCTTGCAGCCATTGACGGACCCCCGGAGGTAGACTGGCGCGAACCTCTAATCGTGTTCATAAAAGAAGACAAGATGGCCATAACGAACAAACTCGAGGATGACAAGATCGCTCTCGAGCAGCTTAGTCGGCGAACCTCCAACTATGTGATCATCAGCTCCGAGCTGTATAGGAAAGAAGCGTCCACATGCGTACTCATGAAGTACATCCTACGAAGTGAAGGATTGGCACCGCTGCATGAGATCCACTCGGACAGCTCTAGCAACCACGCAGTAGCTAAGACATTGGTCTACAGATCTGGTTTCTTTTGGCCTACGGCGGTCACCGACGCAAAAGAGCTCATCCAGCAGTGCGCTGGGTGCCAATTCTTCCAAAACCAAAAACACCTACCAGCCCAGGTGCTCCGTACTATCCCGCCGTCCTGGCCCTTTGCGGTATGGGGCCTGGACAACGTGGGATCATTCAAGCCGGCTCCCGGTGGCTTCAAGCACATGTTGGTCGCGGTGGACAAGTTCACCAAGTGGATCAAGTAGAAGGTGGTCACCGACACCAAGTTGGTGACAGTGTCCGCCTTCATCAAGGAACTAACGCATCACTTCAGTGTGCCAAACAGCATCGTTACAGACCTTGGCCCCAGTTCACGGGCCACGAGTTCTAGGACTTCTGCCAGGATAGCAACATCGACGTCCACTACTCCTTGTCTGCTCATCCCCACTGTAACGGGAAGGTTGAGCGCGCCAATGGCATGGTCTTGGATGCCCTCAAGAAGGACATATACGACGCACTTAACCCACGCGCAGGCTGCTGGGCAAAGAACCACATGTGGTATGGGGCCTACGCACCCAGAAGAGCCGAGCTATGGGGCACACACCTTTCTTTCTGGTCTACGGATTGGAAGCTGTCCTACCGGCCGACCTGGCCCATGGCACTCCGCGCATCCAGTTCTACGAAGAAGGCGAGGCCGAATCAAGTCGGTAGGAGGACATCGACGCCGTAGAAGAGCACAAGCTCTGCGCCTTGACCCAACATGCACGTCATGAATAGCAGATCTGCAGTATCATGATCGAAACGTCTGGGAACTCTTGCTAAATGTGGGTGACCTCGCATTGCGCCAAGTCATGACTGCAAAGGCCCCTTCATTGTCTAGGAAGCCATCTCTCCAGGAACCTACCGCCTAGAATGGGCTAACGGCAACCCGATTCCAAATGTTTGGAACATCTAGCACCTCACTAAGTTCTATCCTTAGTCCAAACAGCAGCTATATACATCTCCTCTTCCGTCAATATTTAATAGAAGTGTTTCGCCTCACCAATAACTTGTTCCACTTTACTTTGCAAAGTTACATTATCTACTCCATGGCAACCTTGAGTTCACCCTTATTAAACTGCACATGCCAGCACCAAAACGAAACGGCAAGTCCGACTCACTATATCCAAAGTCGAAACACGTGCGAAAGTACTCGGCCCGGAACACTACCTACGACTAAGGCTCCATGAGAGCATCGCAGCATGTAGGCGCGCTGCCTCCATGAGAGCTCCAGCCATCTTCTCCGCCGAGTACCTAGTGCTGTCATGACCGCGGTGAAGTGAGAAGGGTTGATAAATCAACTCAAACCAAATGTGCTAAAGCAAAACCAATTACTTATTACAATAAGTTTACCCAAGTTTCATCTCTCCAAAAGACTACTGTTTGTCGTGGACTACTTCTATGGCCAGAGCGGAGAAGGACTCGACAAGAGCCTCGAAGTCCTCTTCGGGGTAGTCGTGGGTGAAACCCTCCCCAATGCAGTCCAGCTGGAGGTCGGGGTAGTACGTCCTGACAATCGCCAGCACGCACTTCGCAGCGAACTCTCCACCGGTCTTGGCCATGGCTCTAGCTCCCCCAGGGTAGCTCAGAGGCATTCTTCAAGAGAAGGGACCGGCATGCCGTCCTCCACCGGAACAATGGCGTCATAGGCATACCACGCCACCTCCTGTAGAGCGCCATAGTGATCTGCAAACTCTGCATAAATTACCAAGTTTTCACCTCAATGCAAGCACACCGTCAACTACATATAGTGAGGATAGGAACTCGGCTGAAGAAATTTACCTTTCATGGCGACCTCGTGCATGCCCTTCGCCCGAGTATGTGCTCGGCCGATGTCTTCCAGTTCCTTGTACAGCTGGAAGACGTGCGCATGAGATCCACCCATAGCCAAGAGTTATGGTGTCATGGCCCACACAAATTGGGAAGCAGAGGCGGCGCCGAACGGCTTTTCACACACATTGCAGAGCGCGCTGATGATCGGCAATCCCTTGTTGAAGGGTGGCGGCTTGCTCCTTGGCCGCCAGCTCCAACGCCACCACCTGATCCTCCAGCACCTTTTTCTCTTGGGCATAACCTAAGCAGGACGACCACCCATAGCCAAGAGTTATGGCATCATGGCCAACATAATCAGGATAAACGAGACAACGGCGCGTAGCGCAAGGCTTACTATTCATGGCACGCTGATACTCAGCATCACGCTTCCTGGTTTCCTCTGCCAGCTTCTCCACCCGGCCCTCCAATGCCTTCTTCTCCTTCTTCGCGTCTACACCGAAAATATAACAAGATTCTTTCAACAACAGAACTTGGCGCACATTCAAGACAATGCGCAAAGCTACTTACTGGCGGCCAGCTCCTCCAGTTGGGCCATAAGGTCCTGGTTCCGCTTGGCAGTCTGCTCTACATCCGACTCCTTTTGGAAGGTAGCCTGCTTGGCTTCCGCGGTGATAGTGCGGACCCGGGCCCTCAGCTCCTGCAGCTCCTTGTACTCTTCCTCGGCGACCACCATCATCCAAGTACGCTCGCCAGCATCCACCAAAATAGTCTGCTCCAACAAGCCTGAGTCAGAAAACAAAGCACCCAAGGCAGAAGCGACTCACCATAATGTTTACTCAGTATACCTTCAAGCTCTCAAGGATGACGTCAGAAGTGCCGTGGAATTTCTCAATGGTGGCGCGATCCTTCTCGTAGGAGTGCCCAAACCACTCCGAGCGGCTCGGACCCTCGCCTCCTCTCACTATCTGCCCAGCATGCTGGTCAGGCTGAGCGTCATCCTCCAGCTCTGGCATTTCCACATCAGTAAAAGGGGCCGCGTCTCCTCTGCCACCATGCCAGAAGTTAGCGGGCGGCACAACGGCCTCCTCCACCCATGGAGCAGCAATCGGCACAGGATCGGCGTCAGGAGTCAGCACCGAGCTTGGCTCTGTGGTGATAGTAATGGCCGGCTTCACCGGCAGCACCACAACCTGCTGTGGCGGAGGGCCAGACATGCCTAAACTCGGCGTTGTAGTCCCTCTTTGCCCGCCGTCTTCGCCAGAGTGGGACCTTGATGAGTCTGACAATAGCATAAGCCAGAAGAGAAGCGTCACTCAGAATAAGAACAAACGTATAACACAGCAGTTCTTACTTGATACTCTTGGCCAGCCATCTAAAACCCAAACCAAGCGGGTTGGGTGGACAGGCTTACATCGACACGATGGCCCTTGGCGTCGCCGACACGGGTGTCCCCTCCCTTGAGTCACTGCAAGGTAGGTTCTCCTCCACAGCGCCAGCAGAGGAGTCGGCTTCCTTGCTGTCCATCGGCAAGGCTCCTGAGTGCTGTCGTGTCGCTCGGGCTCTGCTCTTGAGCCGCCGCTGACCTATTCTTCGCCCCAGCTTGAGCCGCCCCGGCCGTGATCACCTTGCGCAAAGCCGCTCGTGTCCTCCCAAAGGGAGCGGCCGCCTGGTTTGCGGTACCGGTGATGTCTTCGGCACCCGGGGACGAGCCAAACTCGTCCAACACCCACGGCTCGGCCTCATACTACAAAGGGACATTTTGCGCCTCCTCCAACGTCATCACCTTCTCCTGGCGGATGTGGTCTGCAGGCAAGGGAGCTGGGCTGAAGTAGCGGTTGGTCTCCTCCCGCAAACACCAATTAGCATCCAGATTTACATGAAGATCCAAGAATCAAGATAGCAGGGTCAAGTAGGTACTCAGCAAGCATCATACTCACCGGATTGGGAAGGTGACCAAGGTGGAAAGGGTGAGGAGCGCCCTTGTTGGCAATGTTGCCCTTCATGACACTGCTTACCGATCGTGGATCTCGTCCCAGTCAACATTCCTGTTGTGCTCCCGAGTCAGATCATTCTACCCAGAGAACTCGTATGTCGGGTGCACTCGCTCCTTAAATGGGCTGAATCGCCCAAGCCACTAAAGAAATCATTATGGCGGCAGTAGTCAGACGACCCACCTTCAGGATATCAATTTTGGCCAGCAGCTCCTCCACCTGCTCCAAGTCCTTCCCCCTTGGTGCATCCCTCCAAGAATCAAGCTCCACTAGAGGAAAGCCCGTCCTCCCCGGCAACATCGGCGGATGGTCCCTCATGTAGAACCAATCCTCATGCCACCTCTTGTTGCAGTCATTCAATGCCAAGTCAAAGTACTCCTTCGCCTTCCCCACATGTAGCATAATCCCCGCCCCACTAGTAATCCGGGTCGGGCCATCGCAGCGGTTGCTCGAACCAATCAGCCTGACACGGTACAAGTACCTCCACAGATTGAAGTAAGGAGCAATCCCCAAGTACGCCTCACACAGATAGATGAAGAAAGCAATATCATAGATACCACTTGGATTAAGATGGGAGAGCTGCAAACCATAGTAATGGAGAAGCCCGCAGAAGAAATCGTCGGTCGGCACCCCGAACCCGTGCTCGACGAAGTAGGCGAAGCAGGCGACCTCGCCGGTGTTCTCGAATGGCTGCTTCTCCTTGCCCGACACCCTCCACGCATCCACATCTTTGGCGGTAGCATGCCGCTCCTCGCCAGGGCCATGAGCTTGACCTCGGTCATGCACGACCGCCCCCAGCTGGACTGCTACTCTGGCACCAACGACGTGGCGGCAGCTTCGTCGGCCATAGATCGGGCTTGGCGGCGGCGATTAGATGGATGGATGTAGGCAGGGGTGCGCAACCGAACCCACGAGGCATGGTCTACTTGCCTAACGGGGTGGCGTGAAGCTCGCTTGGGCGCAATGGCAGGCAAAAGCGCAATGGCTATTTGTGCGAAAGGTGAAGGGTGCGGCGCAGCAAGAGGATGATGACAACGGCGCCAGGCGTGGTGTATTTATAACACCAAGGGAACCCTACCCTAATGGCTCCAAAACTAAAGGACGGAATCCACGGGATTGGCGATGCGCAATCTGTCGGACCCGAAATTGGCGGACAGGATATGTTTCGTTTCAAATGACTCGGCGCGTCCAAGGGGACCACGCCAGACCCATCGCATGCTCGGGGGCTGGGCGCTCAACACGGACTCGGCGCGTCCAAAGGGACAAGGCCAGACACCTTGCATGCTTGGGGGCTGGGCGCTCGACATGGAATTGGCACGTCCAAAGGGACGATGCCAGACACCTCGCATGCTCGGGGGCTGGGTGCTCGACACGGACTCGGCGCGTCCAAAGGGACGAGGCCAGACACCTCGCATGCTCGGGGCTGGGCGCTCGACACAGACTCGACGCGTCCAGAGGGACCAGGCCAGACACATCGCATGCTCGGGGGCTGGGCGCTCGACACAGACTTGGCACGTACAAAGGGATAGACCAGACACCTCGCATGCTCGGGGGCTGGGCGGTCGACACGGACTTGGCACGTCCAAAGAGACAAGGCCAGACACCTCGCATGCTCGGGGGCTGGGCGCTCGACATGGACTCAACGCATCCAAAGGGACCAGGCCAGACATCTCGCATGCTTGGGGGCTGGGCGCTCGACGTGGACTCGGCGCGCCTTTAAGACCATGCTAGACCCTTCGCATGCTCGGGGGCTGGGCGCTGGGTCAGGATACGGCATATTCTCGAGACCACTCTGACTTTTTCCCTTGAGAAGGGTTGGACGCCGAGTTTCCCCTTGCGAGTGGACATGTTCATATTCAAACTCGGTAGGTTTACAGGATAAATTATAATCGGCCATGTGCCGTTTGCAAATACAACGGCATAAACTGCCTACTTGGTAGTACACGGGTCACTACAGTAAGGTATTCAGTCCAAGAGAAACCGGTCTAGTCTGCACGGACCTCTCGTTGGCTTTCTTGTGGCACCACACCAACTGAATACCCTTGTGCGGCTACATTGCTGGAAAAGGGCGACGTTCAAGTTACCCTCGGCACAGAGACTTGACCCTGGGCGGTGTCGTTCACTAACTTCCTAGCGAAGTTGAGCCCCATCTCAACAACGTTGTGCTTCATCCTCCGTCGCTCTCGCCCAGCGTTTGCTTCGCCACTCGCTAGCTTTCTTCTGGCATCAATGGCGTGCGTCCCTGCGCATTGCCGTGGCTGCTTCGCTTCCACTCAAGAACACGTCAGGAGGATGGATTTTGGGACACCGCATGCTGGTGGCCTTAAGTATGTTGCATTGGTAAACCAGGCAGATGAGTCTATTTATAGGCACGAAGGGCCTATTACTGTTCGCCCGTGACACGCTAGCAGCCAGGGCACAGTTGCGCATTGATTGCACTTTTGACCGGGCATGCCTGGTAGGCTTTTCTACATTGTCATCAAGCGCCAGTTGATTCACGGGCGCTGAATGTTCTGGTCTTTCCTAAAGGCGAAGGCCAGCTTCCACCTACTTTTCTCGACAACATGTTGTATGGCTTCCTTTTTGGTTTTGGCTTCCCGCGGTGGCACCATGCTTCCACCAACCCTTGGGCAACAGGTTGTCTGCTACTTTTTGAGCCTTGGCTCGCTTATACTAACCAACCCAACGCTCGGGGGCTACTGTACATACAGTGCTCCTAATCGTCGCCCTATATCCAGTCCTCATGCGAAGTGGTCGACCACCTTGAAGGAACTCGACGTCGTGTTGGGGTACTCTTCTTTTTTGGAGCACCTCCCACCCTTGTGCCGACCATGTGTTGAAGCACCTTCAACCGACTACATTGCCATCGTTTCATTATCAACAGTTCGACATGCGGCTGCACATTGCTCGGGGGCTTGTGGGATATGGGTACCATTGGGCCCACTTTCAGAGGAGACTACGCCGACCTGGGCCCACGCCTGACAAGGTTGTGAGCCGACCCCTAGGCGGCCCACAAGGAATCCCCGACTTGATGAACAAGCTTGATGAAGACACAGCCGGTGGCGCGGCCGGATATATTGGGATATCTTGTCGTAACTAACTTGGATATATTCCTTAGTCGTAATCCAGTAGGTTTAGATTGAAACCGACTTATAAACCCTAGTCTGTCACCCTATATAAGGCGGCCTAGGGCAACCCCATGAAGGGGAACCAAATACGCCATCCTGAAACTTATTGCTCGTCCTTGCTTCCTGAAGCTTGGCCACATATCATGGTGGATTGCCGGTCCTAAGGTCCGACAGTTAGAACTAATATTATTTGTTTGGAATGATTATGGTCCATCTAAACGATTGACATATGAGCCTCTTCATCCGAAAGATATGCTTATATTTATTTATATATATATACCGTAAGTATCCGGTTCTTTTGAAAAACTTCTCACCCAAAAAAATCATACCCACATCTTACAGAGGACCCACATGTCAGGTCTATTGAAGAAAAAGACGTGGAAAGTTTTTGTAAACAAGAAAAAATGATGTTTATAGAGAGTTTTTACCGTTTTGGTATTACTTTTCTCACCATACAATTTCTTTACTCATCCCACGTACCCACCAGCAAAATACTCTAAAATAACCCCATAAGAGCATCTCCAAGAGTGACTAAAAAATAAAGTCCTAAAATACTAGTTTTGGGACCTTACAAACAAATATTGGGAGAGAAAAATATCCTTCCATCCAACAGTTCCTAAAAAATTAGACCCAAAAGAAGCCACATCATCAATTGAGGGTTGTTGCTTGATTTTTTTCTATGGTCAACAGTAACTCGAGATTTGTTTTTTTTGTCCGACTTTTTTTCCGCGGGGTATTGGGAGTTGAGAGAGGGGGGTAAATTTGACTCAGAATGGAGTCGGTATTGGGCACGCGGAAAAAATTGGGAATAGAATTAGGCACTGTTAGAGCATTAATTTTAACTTTTATTCCCAAAACTAATTATTGGGAGTAGTTTTTGGGTACTCTTGGAGATGCAGAAACTACTCCCAATAATTAGTTTTGGGAATAAAGATGAAAAAAAGTGCATCTCCAAGAGTACCCAAAAACTACTCCCAATAATTAGTTTTGGGAATAAAGATGAAAAAAAGTGCTCCAACAGTTGTCTAATATGGGTCCCAATTTTTTTGTGTGCCCAATACTTGCTCCATCTTGAGCCAAATTTACCTCCCTTTTAGCACTCCCAATCCCACAGGACAAACTGCCAAAAAAAGATAAACCCCGAGTTCCCGTTCATAGAGGGGAAATCAACCGTTGGGTCCACATATGAATGATGTGGCGGCAGTTAAATCATTTTTGGAACTATTTTTTTAGGAGCTATTGGAAGAGTGGATATTTTCTGTGTCCAATAATTTTTTGTAAGGTCCCAAAACTAAGTATATTGAGACTTTATTTTTTAGTCACTCTTGAAGATGCTCTAACAAAGCAGCATGCCCGTGACGCGTGAGCATATTTGCTAGTTCTATTTAACTTGGAGTTTAAACACAACCTTTTGTCTGATGTGCTTGGTATTGGAAAGAACCATTTATTTGGTGTGCATGCGAAACCCTTCCATTTTGTGTGCATGTAAAAATGGAAGGTGATCGGCAGCCATGTTATTTTATACTCACATGGTTGAACTTTTCTTTGAAGCTCCATGCGAAAATGAAAGGATAAGGCCACATCGTCCTCCTGTTCATGTGTTAGACTATACTTATTTGGTTCGTATCTGTCCGTCTATACTATATCTATACTATATACTATAAAGAAAGTTAGATTTAAAAACAATAGTTTATAGTATTTGACCCACCTTTCACCTCACAGAGGACTCACTTGTCGTGACAAAAGTTCGACAGAAAAGGGGAGGGACAAGTTTTCGACGTTAGAGAAGGATTATCTCCCAAACCCAATACTTTTTCCATAAAAAAAGAGCCACCTAAATATACCCAAATTTGTACCCATGTCTATACACAACTATCCGATATTACTAATAGTCAATAAATTAGAGAGTTTTTTTCATATAAATAAATGTCAACTATCTTGAAAATGACAGTGCCTCTAGATTTGAGATTTGAGAATACCTAAAACTCTATATACATGATAGAACGAATATAAAGTACTATAAAGAAAATTAGATTTAAAAACAATTGTTACCGGTATTTGGCTCACCCCTACCTCACAGAGGACCCACTTGTCATGCCAAAAGTTTGACACAAGAGGGGGAGGGACATTTTTTTTACGTTAGAGAAGGATTTTTTTCCCAAACTCAATATTTTTTTCACCCAAAAAAGGGCCTACCTAAATATACCCACATTTGTACCCACGTCTGTACACAATTATCCCGTATTGCTAATAGCAATAAATTAGAGAGTTTTTCTCCATATAAATAAATGCCAACTATCTCGAAAATGATGTGCCTCTAGATTTGAGATCTGAGAATACCTACGGCTCTCTATACATGAGACAATGAATATAAAATATTTCTAAAAGCGCTTCGTATGACTGGTCTGTTTACCATGACCCACTCAAGTGACACTGCTTTAGTACATACATGTCATTAATAAACGTGTGTGTCGTACTTGCGTTCTTGCTATACTATAAAGATCCAAAATACGAACCCACAAATCATTGAAACACTACCATTCCTAGCGACCCCACATGTCAGGCATTTTTTTTATCAAACTTTTGACGAACGACGGACCCACTAGTCATTGAAACACTACCCCTCCTAGCGACCCTACCTGCGAGGCCTTTTTTCGTCAAACTCTCTACCTCTCTCGTCCGTCTCTATAGTATAGAATCGTGGAGTTCGTAACCAACACGGTCTTCGACCAACTATATGTTATGCAATCTTATTTTTCGATCCAAAACTTTTGACGACCGACGGACCCACGAATTATTGAAACACTACCCCTCCTATCGACCTCACCTGTCAGTCTTTTTTCATCAAACTTTTGACGAACGATGGACCCACCCGTCATTGAAACACTACCCCTCATAGCGACCCCACCTGTTAGACCTTTTTTTGTTAAACTCTCCATCTCTCCCGTCCGTCTCTGTTGTATGGAATCGTCGAGTTCGTAACCAACATAGACTCCGACCAACTATATGTTATGCAATCTTATTTTTAGATCCAAAACTTTCGACGACTGATGGACCCACAGATCATTAAAACACTACTCCTCCTAGCGATCCCACCTGTCAGAACTTTTTTTCATCAAACTTTTGATGAACTATGGACCCACCAGTCATTGAAACACTACCCCTCCTAGCGACCCTACCATTCAGGTCTTTTTCGTCAAACTCTCCGTCTCTCCCAACCGTCTCCGTAGTATGAAATCATCGAGTTCATAACCAACACGGTCTCCACCAACTATATATTATGCAATCTTCTCGCTAATATTTGTTAAAAATATAAAATTATTGTTAACCCGATTTTTATAAATATAATACTTTTATAAATATAATATAATATTTTTCTATGAAAATCTTTTTGTAAATACATTATCCAAAACATATTTTTAATATATTTTTTGAAAACACGTGCTACGCCGTACGAGTTATCATCTTAAATACTAAAGTTTAGTCATCGATCAAACGCGACTAAAGTTTAGTCCATGACAATTTAGCATAGTCATCCATCGAACATAATCAAAATGTCATATTGTGTGGTGCTGTGAGTTTAATATGGCTGTGGCTGATATTTTATTAATTAACCCATCTTCTTAGTAAACCAACACGGATCTCTATAAAATCCTCGATATCACAAACGCAAACCTTCAAATTTCATTGGAAAACACGAGTAAAGAAGAAAATTGAATCCCCACTTAACGTTTCTATCCATACTCACCCAACAAAGAAAAAAAAAAGTTTGCAACGGCAAGAAAAAAAAGGGGGAGAAGATGCGCCACCGCAGCCAACCGTGGTGACCTCGCCGCCGGTCCTTGGTCCATGGACTCCGTCGCCGCCGTCCTCGCCATCCTCAGCAAGCTGCAATCCCTGGGTTTCTGCGCTGATATCCGGATCCCCGACGCCGCCGCGGCCTCCGACCCCTCGGAGGCTTTCGACGCCGTCCTCGCGGCGTTCCTGCGCGAGGCTTACCCCGGCGGGCGCGAGGCGCGGCCCATCCCGGCTGCGCTCGGCGATGGCCGCTGCGTTGACCTCCTCCGCCTCTTCCTTGCCGTCCGAGCGGCGGGGGGCTACGCCGCTGCCACCTCCTCTCCCGGTGGCTGGTCCGCCGCCGCGGAGTCCGCCGGCGTCGACGCCGCCCTCGCGACGCCCGTCAAGCTGCTCTACGCGAAGTACCTCGGAGCCCTGGACCGCTGGATCCAGAGGCTCGTGGAAGCGCAAGGGCCGTTCTTGGACGGCGACAGGACCAAGAGTCAACAGCTGTTAATTGGTGCCAATGGAGTGGACAAGGAGGAACAACGACATATGTTGTTGAAGAGGAAGAGGCAGGACATGGTTGGGATGCTGGGATGGGTGAGGGAGATAGCCAAGAATGCTGGGGATGGTAGTACTGTGGCTGCCAGTTCTGCAGATGAGTACTTATCAGTGGCATTGGCGGTCAGGAAGATGGTGAACAGGAAGAAGGCTCGCCGAGCAAGCATGTTGAATGACTCGCATTTTCAGGTGATTTCAATACCTTTGGAGAGTTTGTTAGCCAAATATTTGACAGTTTGATGTTATTATTGCATTTGAATAGATGTACTCAATCGAGCATTCGATTGTGCTTACCATTAACCACTGAGATTGTTCAAATGCTTACGCAAATATATTGGTAATGTTTAAAAAGAAGAATGGGTTAGTGCATTTATATGATAGTGTGGCAATTTTAATGCTTAAGGATCTGTTTCAAAACAGTCCAATTCTATTGCTTTGTGATTAAAATTACTTGTTACAAAGAAATCGTCGAAGATAAAGGATATAAATAATAATACCCTCTGAAAAAAAGATAAAGGACACAATAGTTTATTGGTTCACAAGAAAGCAGTTTGGTGTCTCATTCTTCCTTTTTTTTCTTTGTATTTTGGGCCACAGCCCACGGCTATCAACTTCTACAAATGAATTATCATCTTAATAGTATGATTCATTTCTGTGTTGAGCAAATGTTGCTTCCTTTCTGCTTGTTGATCTTTTCTTCCATGATATGAGGCCTTCATGATACAGAAATGTTGAGGGACTCTGATTGTCTTCTCTTGATTTTGGTTACTTCATAAATTTAAATAAGGCAATGAAAATTCATGTGTAACATATGAACACTCTTGTAGACTCCAGTTCTGTGGCTTATTTTATATCTAAGGAGGCTAATTTCATCCGTTGAGGTCTTGATTATCATCTTAATAGTATGATTCATTTCTGTGTTGAGCAAATGTTGCTTCCTTTCTGCTTGTTGATCTTTTCTTCCATGATATGAGGCCTTCATGATACAGAAATGTTGAGGGACTCTGATTGTCTTCTCTTGATTTTGGTTACTTCATAAATTTAAATAAGGCAATGAAAATTCATGTGTAACATATGAACACTCTTGTAGACTCCAGTTCTGTGGCTTATTTTATATCTAAGGAGGCTAATTTCATCCGTTGAGGTCTTGATTATCATCTTAATAGTATGATTCATTTCTGTGTTGAGCAAATGTTGCTTCCTTTCTGCTTGTTGATCTTTTCTTCCATGATATGAGGCCTTCATGATACAGAAATGTTGAGGGACTGATTGTCTTCTCTTGATTTTGGTTACTTCATAAATTTAAATAAGGCAATGAAAATTCATGTGTAACATATGAACACTCTTGTAGACTCCAGTTCTGTGGCTTATTTTATATCTAAGGAGGCTAATTTCATCCGTTGAGGTCTTGATTTTGGTTAGAGCCTTTGGTGTCCATGTTACAAAAGTCAAGGAACAGACCTTTCTGAACTCCCTGGTTATTGCCATTATTGGCTCCATAATGTATTCATAACTAGAATCAATTCATGCTCATAGAACATGCCGTACTCATTGTTTATACTTTCTTGGCAAGATAAAAATATTTTGTAGGTCTTGAAGAATGAAGATGATAACTAATATCGTAACCGCACTGGGACTATGTGTATGACTAGAACTTGCTGGCTTCCCTTTTGTATATCCTTTATGAGGAAAAAATAGGAGATATGTTATTCACTAAAGGGAAATGGACTTCCAATTTAGTCCTAGCAAGGCTGTAGTGATTAGTGAATGAGTAAGTAGGAATGTTCAGCAACCTCTCTAATAATACCATACACCGACTTGTTCTGAGGTTTCCTTTTCTATAACAACTCCATTCTAGACTATACCATGGATGCATGTACAATCTTCTGGATCATGAACTCTACACCGTCGAGCTATTGACAGACGTCAGACTCAGGACCTGTCAGTTATGGTTTCTAATATGTAGTTTCACATACCTTTTCCCTTATAATTCATTAATTCTATACTATTATAGTATTTTTTTTCTATGATTTTACTGTCTTCAGGACTTCTTGGTTATTGGGCACAAATGTGTAGGTTCCACATATCATAACTTCTCAGGTCACCTATGTCTATTTTGTACTGCGTTTAGCGATCTTGCTTTGTTTTGTAATTGCTATACTTTATGGTAGAGCTCAATTGTAATCTTGTGTTCACTTGAATTCGCTGTGATTGGAGTTTAGGATTCAGTACACATGGTTAGAATAACTGCATGCAGTTGTCATGAGAGGATGTAGTACAAGAGTCTCATTGTACTTAGTTAGAAACCCTGTTTATATAGGATTCTCACATGACAGTGATCAAATAGTATTGTAGATATAAGTTACCGTACTAGGCCAGATGATCACAAACGCAGGAGACTAGAATAAAATTGAAGTTCACGACTTCCTGTGGTAGCAGACAAAATGCCTTGCAAACTTGTACATTTGTGTTGTATAAGAATAGAACTAGTTTGTACCTCTTTTTTTTTTTGCATTCCTTGACTTCTTGAAGAGTTCTGTGTGCTTGCTGACATAATTTATTTTTTCTGTATCATTGTAACTACTAGAAGCACATTCAGCAGGCTGTATTTTCAACCACATAGATCATAGATTTCCAGTGTTTACTACTGTAGCCTTGTTAATTCCTCATGCTTTGCCAGTCTTTCAGCCTGCTTTCAAGCCTAAGCCCAATTTAGGATTTGTTTTCTTGTTTAACCTGGAACCCTCTGAGGTTTTTTCACCCTGTTTGTTTTTCATGTTGATAGGTAGTCCAGAAAAAGAGCTAGTTTTTGTCGAAGTGCTACTATAGATTTGGGGATCGGAACACGTTCCAGCCACCAGCAGGATTCTTTGAACTAATGGAGTATTATGTGAACGTCAGTAAACTATAGCAGAAGGCAGAACCTGGTGTATCCCTTGTTGTGGAATTCAAAATTAACTATTTGCTAGATCTCGACATCCTTAAGAAAGTAATATCCACTCCCCAAACTTTTGTAAAGACAGTACACCACAAAATAGTTAATCTGAAATAAAGGGAAAATTCATATACATCTATTTCAGCTATTATTTTATAATCCCCAGTGGATGTTTGGATGAAGTTCTAATGATCTGATTGGTGTAAGTAGTACATGTTATGAGTGCTGTAGTACTTTGTTGATAAACATTAAAAATTAATGTTGATTATGAAAATTAAAAGTGCCTCCTCATAAAACCTTTATGCTTGTACTGGCAGCAGGTACTGTAGTGGCCCCTAAGGCTCATCACCTGCCTTTGCGAATTTGCTGTAACCAGACAGTAAACAGAACTAGTCCTGATTCTGCTTTTGTGAACCCTAGCCCACTTAGATCTCCACAAAAATGTTGTTTATCAGATGTCCACAAAATTGGTCATAAAAATCAGAAATACAAATACATATGCAAAAATCTTTTTTTTTGCGCATGCAAAAAGCCGAAACTACTCTGGGTTTGGTTTTTCCAGGTTGGTTCCAGTCTACCTTGTTTGTTGCAGCTAGTTTGTGAGTATATTTTTTTTGTTTGTTACAAACTTCTGCAGGCATGTTTGCCATGGTTTCATGATTACCATCTGAAACTGCACACTACACTATTCACAACTTCCACAGGTCGGGGACTCAGACATGGCATGCATACTATGCCGAACCTCAATTATTATTATCTTTGTACCATCTGTGGGTTCGGATCCACCTTTATCGTTTACCTTCTTTTCTTTATGATTGCCCACACATGGTTTTTCTGTAGAACCTAATTTGTTACTAAATGACTGAAACTGACTCTTCTTTCTCTTTCATCTCAGGAAATATTTCCAATGTCTTGCAAATGCTGTACGAGTCCTACCACTGTTGGAGTTTGTGCAAATGCAAAATTACCGAATGGCTCTTCAATGCTCATAGAACATGAGAACAACTTGGTTGGACAAGGGAAACAAGGGATTATGATGCAGCATAACTCTTCTGATGGTTGGCTTTTTACAAGCCAGCAGAAGAATGAAATACCTGTTGGTCCTGGCTATCAAGCACAGGTGCCACAATGGACTGGTGAGGTGCCTGGAAATTACAACGATCTAGAAACTCTGAAATGGTTTGGAACAAAGGTCTGGCCTCCAGAAAATGAGAACTGTAAAACATTATTTTGTGGTGATCCTATTGGCAAAGGCAGAGAAGTTTTTTGTGGTTGCAATCATCCAGGGTCAGTGGAATGTGTTAGATTTCATGTAGCAGAACGAAGACTTAAGTTGAAACGTGAACTTGGTGTGGCTTTCTATGCGTGGGGATTTGATCGTATGGGGGAGGAGATTGCACTTTCTTGGACAGATGAAGAGGAGGCAAGTTTCAAGGCTCTAGCACAACGTAGTGCTCCATCTTTGGGCAGGAACTTCTGTAACCGTCTCCACTTATATTTTCAATTGAAGGCAAGGAAAGAACTTGTGAGCTATTATTTTAATTGTTTTCTGCTTAGGAGGAGGTGTTACCAAAACAGGATAACTCCAAAGAATATAGATAGCGATGATGAGGAAGAGACAGAATTTAGATTCCTTGGTAATCGTTTTGGTCAGAGTGCAGCTAAGTATCACAACACAAAGCACACCATCTGCATTGAAAATACGCACTCTATGGATCTGGATGAGTAGTTGGCTAGTAGTATTTTATGAAGCCAGCTGAGGTCTAGTGTTAATTCACTTTCCTCCTTGCTGGAAGACCGAGCAGATGATTTTCCTCTCAGTGATTTAGTTACATTATTGACAGTTCAAATGAGTTGTTAGAAGTCAAGCATTAGAACAATCACTTACTACAGCAGTAGACGGATTGGAACCTGATCCAGGGTCAAATTTGAAACCAAAGTTCTTATAGGGAAGTCAGGTGATACTGGTCATTGAGCACTTACATGGATGCATATCCAGAAGTGAGAGATGCAATGATTTGACAGTGTTATCGTTAATGCTTCCTTGAAGGCATCATGTCTATATGTTCTTTTATTAGATTTTCCCCCTTTCTGAATCATTAACTGATTCCTTATCCAGTAAAGTTTAGTTGTCAGTAGCATGCCTCTGGGCTCCTTTGTTGTATTTCTCCTGAAATGGATGGAACAGAGAGGTATATGTAGTGGTTAGTGTTCTGAAAGTGGTGCTGTTGCTCGTTGTAGACTATGCTTGTCATTCACAAACATGTGTGAAGTCTTCTTTTTCAACATATGGAATGGTAGACTAACCATCCGATCCTTGCAATTTTCCTTTATGTGAATCTTTGATCACACACACTAGTCAAATGGTCTATGTTAGCGCAGAAGACAAGAAAAGGTCTACCATGTGCCCCGAAGACAACCTCCATGTGTGTATTGTAAGTAAGTTGTAAAAGTTTGCCAAATGCTCCATCCGTTCTAAATTGTAGTTTATTTTGGCTTTTTTGGATTCATATATTTTAATATACTTCTAGATATACGCTTATGTTTAAAGGCATGGTAAAAACTTTTAACTAGAAATGCCAAAATGATCTATTGGAGGAAGTAGTATTATTGCTGCAATAGATGACTTGCTTAAAGTCTTTAGCAGTTCACTAATAAATCTTTTCTAATAACAAACTAATAGGGATGTCCAAATATTTATTTCCTAGTTATCGGAAAGTTGCTTTTGCAGTTCCCTAATAATCTCATCACAATATAACTACCTTAGTGTGAGAGCCCCATCCACCTTTATTTGGGCATATTTTATTGGTTTATTTCATAATTATTTGGTAAAAAGAAAGGTATTATGGTTGTACAATTTTTACACCAACTCTCTTGATAAGATAGTTGTAGTGGGGAATGAGCATCTACTACTCGAGATGATGCTCTTAGTTGTCTGAAAATAGTTATCTACTTTTTTTTTACTATTGATCTGACTTTGTAACAACCCAAATTTTCCAAGGACGATATGGAGTATACGTGTGTATCATATCTAGCATCTTTGCATTGTCTGAACCAAATTGGAATATATTGAACTTTAAATTTACTTAAAAGTTCGATTTTTAATATGTGGCTTGTGAAGGAACTTAGATTTTCACCATAAGACATATATTGTGAATTAGCATCACAAAATAGTACTATGTGAATCTTGAATTTAGGTGATTTTTTCTGGATTTTTAGAAACCATCTTGAGGCCAAACAACTTACTTGAAAGACCAAAAAACAGTGTTCGGGAAGTTTTTTTTTTGTAAATCTAGAGTGCCTAAAAATTTCAGTATTTATAGAACTCTCCTGATCACTTCTCTGGATCACCATATTTGTCGGAACCTCCGGTCTTCCGTCAGAACTTCCGAAGAATATTTACGTGAAAGGTGAGCACCCCTCATCGCAACTTGAATACCCCTCGGAACTTTCAACCCCTGACGAAAAGCGCCGTGGCTCTCATCTGTCGGTAGGGGATGGCGCCCTCACGCCATTTGCCTGGGGCCTCCCAAAAACCCCCGGCACCTCTCTCGTTCTCTCACCTACCCGCCCTCTCTCTCTCCCCTATTCTTTCTCCACGAAGACAGCCACTTTGCCCCTGCTCGCCTGTGCGTCGCCATCCGCAACAGGAGGCCGCTGGCCAGGGCTAGGGCGAGCTCTTCCTCCTCCCCACGGAGGCCTCCATCCTCTCCAAGCAGGGACTAAGTTCTATATGCAGTTCAACGTCATTTTCTTCCCCAACTCCGGTGGAGCCCGATCTCCTCCATGGCCGCTCTACTCCCACTTGTAGCACTCTTAATCGTCCCTTCCCTATCCTAGGTGAGCTTAGCCCATCGGCCCCATAAGCCTAGCCATGGCCCCCTACCTCCATTAATCACCATTGGAGCCCATGTAATTGCCATCATATGATTGTGTGCACTGTCATAATTCCATTTAGACTTTACATCACCTTTTTTGGGATGTGGAGCGCGTGATTGTTGGGGTTTACTGCAATAAGATGTACCACCCACAGATGACCCATTTGAAGCACTGATGTAGTTCAAATTGCAGCTTGCAATTCCTTTTTACATAGAGATTATCATTTTGATGAGTTGGACTGTTGGGATGTACAAGAATAATCTGATTTTTAAGAACATCCCATCGGCCATTGAGCGGAGCAAAAGTGTGTTCAAATGGTTGTTTGTTGTGTTGTTACATCGAGCAAAGCCAATTTATTTCCCTCACATAGAACAATGGATGAACAATTTTTGATGTTTTTCTCTTTCTCTCGGTAGATCTTCCTGCTTCCTTATAAACATGTTTTTTTCTCTCTTAAAATATTATAACCAGTAGGGTTAGCCCCTCTTTTGTCAAACAAAAATCACCATTGAAGCTCTAGGTCAACCAAACCTCTGTGCATGTGGAAGTTAAGCCCTAAAACGAAGTCCCCATCATCCATAGAAGCTCTAGGTTCAATTCCCGCCGCAATTGGCCGCTGGAATCACCATTGTTGGGCACTTGATGAGCTATTTACGGTTCTGCCACTGGATCAGTTTTTTAACAGAACCTTGTTATTCTTAATAGTTAATTGCTCTAATAATTAATATTATTTATTTGTAACACGGTAGTAGCATGATAACATTAATTTACTTTCATTACTTGCATCCCATTGCATTATATGCATCATATGAAATTTTACTTATTACGCATCATTGTATTCGTGTAGAGAATGCCAGAGACCGTGGAGTGTGAGCCCGAGCAGGAGCCCATTGCCGACGAATCTTCCTTTGAGTAGCAAGGCAGGCCCCTAAGCATCCTTACTCCCTATTTTAGATCATTTGTGCATATGAGTCTTGATTGTGCATGGTCTATATTATTTATCCATGATTTCTTAGCATCTATTTGTTGCATTATCAACCTTGAACTAGAATGTTCCCATTAGATGAGTATGATTGCTAGGTGTCACAAATAAAATGCTTAGCCATGCTTAGCTATGGTAGAAGCCGATCGGTTGCAAGGGCAGCACCACTCGTGAGTTATAGGTTATATATTTGACAACCATGAATAGATGATGAAAAATAAAAGTTGAGCAATTAAGAATTAATAGCAAGGATTGAGATCATTGTTGCCGGATTTCTAAGTACTATTGCATACAAACCTCATGTCAAAATATCGCAATGATAAACCAAGTAGTATAAGCCACAACGGGTCTTAATGGATTAACACTTATCCTTGGCCATGGGTATGGTCGTTGGTCTTGCGTCTCGTGTGGGAAATATTGTACACCCCTGCTGGGTTTTGATCTATTGTGAGCACGCTCTATAAACTTCGCGTTCGATGTAGAGTGTATAAAGAGCTTATAGAAGATTGAGTTCATGTTACATGATCATTTTATATATGCAACTGTTTGATGCTTGAATTAGAAGTCTATGTCTTATTACAACTTGATCAAATGTAGATGCTTTTATGCAAAATAAATAAGCTTCCCACATCCTTGATACTTAAACCAAATGCATTCTTCATGTAGTCGGTCTAAGTATATAACAACGGAAGAAGTCCATTTTTGACCATCGAACTATTACTGAAGTTTGGTTTTGGCCATCAAACTTTAAAACCGAGTATTTTTGACCATCGAACTATGAAAACTGGACAACTTTGGCCCTCTAGCTGGTTTCAAAGGTGGTTTTGCCAATATATGTATTTTCAAAAAATAATAAAATTTGGTTTAATATAAAAAATGCATAACTAATTCGTTTCAAATGAGAATATGAAACCAACACCAAAAAAATTTTAAAAATATAATCTATCTATTAGCAAGGTATTTAAATCTATTTGGATCTTATTTTCCTTTTGGTAGTGTTATACTTCTTGTGGTATGAACATCATTTATTAAAATATATTTTTGTGTTATATTTGACAAGATATTAGCCAAAACGATCCAGCAAACTTTGGTTACATGTCATGACTATGAGCAATCAAACACTAGAAAAAATAATAAATAAGATCCAAATAATTCTAAACAATATACCAATAGATTGGCTATATTTTTAGAAAAAAAGTTGGTGCCGGTTTTATATTTTTTTAATTTAAAATGAATTAGTTATGTAGTTTTAGAGATTAAATCATATGTTATTATTTTTATAAAATGCATATATGGTCAAAACCACCTCTGAAACCAGCTAGAGGGGCAAAGTTGTCTGGTTTTTATAGTTCGATGGTCAAAAATACCCGGTTTTGAAGTTTGATGGCCAAAACCAGACTTCGACAATAGTTCAATGGTCGAAAATGGACTTCTTCCTATAACAATATCTTGGACAAGTCCTGCGAGTACCATATTCTACTCACCGTGCTGCCATTAAGTTGTTTCAAGGTGCTACCGTTAAGTTGTTTCATGTGAGCCACGGCCGGAGGCCGTCTTTGGGTACTTCTTTCCCTCGGACGGAGGCGCGAGGGAGCATTAGATAGTCTTTGTCGTACGGAAGGGCACTAATGGCATGTAGTGCAAACCTTCATATTTTGATATATACCGTATGAGCACGATGTTAAAATTTCCGCTACAAAACTCTAAGACATAATGATGTAAACTTGAACCAATTTTTACATGTGTGATGATTATGTATGGACTTGCCTGTATTGTGTGAAGATATTTATAATGTGCATTGTGAGGTGTGTCGCCTGGAAATAATTATTGGACACATCTCAGGGATTATCAGGATTATTCTTCTTTAGTTGGGTTGATCAGTGGACGATAACATGATTAAATGAGGGTAATATGTTCGTGTCCTCACAAAATTGTACCAAAGCTTGCTGGTTATGTAGGGAAACCGAGAGGCTACGCTAGCACAATTCAAAAACCGATAACCCCATAAATAGAAACAACAACAGTTATAGATCACATATCGTTACTACTAGACGCGTAGAGGCAGCGGAACCGTCTCGATGTAGACGAACGCGTCGAAGTGACAGTGTCGTGAAGTTGCTCACGTTCGTTTGGTCCTGCACGTGCGGTTCTTCCTAGTGCTCCAAGCGTAATACCTCCGAGGTATCCACACGTACAAGGATGGAACGCCGTGCACAAGTGTGCCAGCACTAGGGGCGTGGTGGGAGAGCGACGTGAGGACGACTAGGGTTTAGGGCGTCGGCGACATGTGTCCTCACCCCTAACCCCCTCCCACATATATATATGCCGTGCTAATGGGTTGTCATCTCATGGGCCCATCAGTAATCCTAACCGCTAGCGGATCAAGCCCATCAACGAGTCCAATCCGATTGGCTCTCGGGCATATCTCCAACAATCTCCCACTTGCACTAGAGACGCTTTTTAGTGTTCCAAACCCCTTAAGCGTGTGACCCTATGGGTTCACACACACATAGACATGTCCTGAGTTCTCCTACTCGGTCCAATAGTTGATAGCGGTCTCTAGCAACACGTGTCAACTCCCATGCACATCTAAAGATCATATCAGATGAACCACCACAATGTCTCATACAAGCTAGTCCCTTTGCCTCACGATATTTGGTCTAACTCCAAGTTAACCTCCTTTTTGTCTAACTCCAAGTTAACCTCCTTTTCTTGAACCTGTGAGTTGGATCGTCCAAAAGGTTAACACTTAACATGGCCATGCATTTCTTGATCAGATCACTCGAGGGGCCCAGAGATATCTCTCTCATCATAGGGTCAAATCCCATCTTGATTGACCTTGCCTGATAGCATGCTTTCTAACAAGCCCGAAAACTACCTTTACACCAACGGCTTAGATCTGATCTGACCGCGGCCTGATACCGGTCCACTCTAGTCAGCACCGGTCACCCTGCCCATTTTGTTAAAGACCCCCCTCAACTTTCTTGAAATCAACCTGCGGTCTTGCGTAGTTCTAAAAGTATTTACATCTAGGTCCTTTTATCATGTTTAGACCCCTGAGTTTTCAAATATTAGTGCGCACTGTCCTGCCCTATTACTTTAGCATGTTAGCCCTCCAAGGTTTACGCATAATTATGTTTCAGCCCTCGGTTTCTCTCAAATAAGCCCCTAGAACTTTGAATTCCTTGCCAACAGGTCCCTAGAACCTTGTTTTGCGTATAGATTGCACGTTTCATCTCCGATTTAATTCGTTATTATTGCGTTAGCTTCATATCAACTCAAACTACGATCTAGTACTGTTATTTACCATGTGACATGTTTCTGAATTTTTATTTAATATTAAGTTGATTAAATGTTATTTAAATGTGTTTTCTTAATTAAAATCTAATTAAGGTTTATACTCTGGTTTTTCATATTAATGTTAACTTGATTAATATTTACTCAGTTACTTTATAAATAAAACTTAAATAGGTTGTATCTCGGTTTTTAATAAACTAATGTTAATTTGTTTAATGGTTAACGAAATCAAATTTCTAAGTTAAAAGAAAATTAGAGCCACACTTCGATTTTTTATAAATAAATGTATATATTAATTAATGTTAACAGAAATATGTTTCAATTATAGTATTTATTAGTTCAACACGATTCATAAAGTTATTCGATTACATGCTCTCACATGTTTTATTTCAAGTTAATGTTTAATTTGGTATAATTTATACATAACCAATTATAAATGAAATGCGATTAAGTTTATCCTGGTTTTATAAAATTCAAATGCAATTCTTTGAAATAACATTTACATAAGATTTTGATTAATTAAAATCCATCAAGCATACAGTTGTGTTGTTTTATAATACAAATCTTCCGATAGTTGTATCTTTTCAACCATAGCTCAATTTTCAACGTTTCTTGCGCTTGCATGACCATAGCATCGAGCCCTATCCTTTAGTGCATTCTTTTAAAGCTTTTCTTTTAATTGGTGTATTGTTCTTAGTTGTTGTACTTGTTTGTTTGCTTATATAGTTGTATGCTTGTGTGATTGGTCCATGATTGCTACAAGAAGAAGAAACACGGTTCGAGTGGTTTGTAGATTAAAAGAGCAATAACAAGAGCTGAGAACTTTGAGTAGTAGTATTTATGTTGCATGAAGGCAAGTGTCCCTAACCATCCTTCTATCTATGCTTACTTAATAACACCATGATGATTTTAATTAGAACATGGAGTGACTACCCAGGAAAACAGTACAACCATGAGTGCTAATGGGCTCTGGCTAGGCTGACTAATTAGAGACTCTAGTTTGGAATAATATTTCCGAAAGGGCAAGAGGGGGGCATTGATGGGGTATAGCCCGGTCCTCTTGGGTAGTATGCTTTGATAAGATACATGACCCATTAGGGAGGGTTATGCTTTGCTTCGACTTGAATCCTTAGCGGGCTATTGCTTACTAGGGAATCTTTGTAAAGGCCTCGTAGTAGATCATTAACTTTTGAGGCTAGCTACCTCAAGGTAATGGGAAACACGACTTATAGTGAAAGTGTACAACCTCTACAGAGTGTCTAAAAACTGTTATAACGGTCGTGCTCACGATCAAGAGCGGCTTGGACCCTCGCATAATTAATTTACTTAAACTTGATAATAATTTGATCTCTGGTTATTTATTGTGACCTTGCTGAGTACCAATCATAAGTGTACTCACCCTTGCTAACTGCTGCTCAGAAGGTGTGTGAAGCTAATGAAGATGATGTTGAGTTCTAGGCGTACGCAACCCTAGTCGATTGCTTGTGAAGTTTGGAGCCATCATTTTCAGAATACATTGTAACTCTGGTAGATTTGTTAGTCATTTATATTTATTTTACGTGATACTGTACTGTTATTCACTGATGATGTCATTATATGTATGAAACTTCATCCTGGCATATATATATAGTTTGCACTTGGTTTTGTTTTCTGAAACCGGGTGTGACAATGTCGCCATTGCCTAGAACCATCGTTGCATCTCTTTGCATCCTGCCGCTTTACTTGCGACAATGGGACGAGGCAGCAGTCTGGCTATGAATACCAGCTGCACCACCGACCGATTGGGTGCAGGCGGATACTTTGCACGACTGGTGGATGTCCCTCGCCCGCGTCGAGTGCAATTCAAGAAGAGGTTTCTTGTCTTTGATCGTGCTCATTTCCTGGGAGGTGTGGAAGGAGAGAAATTCTAGAATTTTTTTATCGGAAGGAGTTGCCATGCAAAAAAGTCTTCACCAAGATACGAGATGAAGTTGCAAACTGGATGAAGGCGAGAGCAAAATACCTCTCAACACTCTTCCCACGATGCTGATTAACACTTCCTCTACCTCTTTTTGACCATTCTTGTAATTAGCCTTCCTTAGTAAATGGTTTGGTTTGTACTCACCCTTCTGGGTTCTCTTTTTTAAATATAATTAGTATATACTGTAACCTAGTCAATCCATAGTATCTTGGTGTTGTTTCTTCTTAGGAATCGCGAGCCAATCAATTGTTGTATATGACAATGGGCTCAAACCACCTACACGGTTTTGTAGTTTTAGATATTAAGCCTGCTAGAACATACATCTTTCAATCTCTCTCTCCCTTAACTGTAGTATGCCATATCACTAAAATTAGTATCTATGATACGATACACTCAAATTAGCCTATGTTGTATTTTGTTAGAATCACTCACTTTTTAAATACAACATTAAAATATTAATTTTTAGATGTACCATCATTTTCCACAGGTTTTTTTTTTGTTCGTGGAACACCGTACCCGGCCTCAAACATCGGATTTGTGTGCAGCACACTCCATTCCTTGAAGGCAAATTTTGCCATGGGACATTGAAATTTCTTCAAATTGGCTAGAACACACCGCAAACGGTAAAATTAGCCAAGTACTATTATATAATCGGGATTGTTTGCTCCACCACACCGCAACGATTAAAATAAGAGTATCTAATCTAAGGAGAGAGAAGGCAGGAGAAATATCATTTTTACCCTCCGCTGAAGTTGGTCCACCTTATTTCTGTCTTCTCCCTATCTTCCTCCAATCGGCAGCAGCAGCTCACTTTTCTATTTCTTCTCCCATCAAGCAAACACAGCAAGCCTCCTGCTCCAACGACGCAAGCAAGGAGGAGAACCGGAACAGATTGCAGAGGGACGGAATCGAAGCAATAAATTAACCTACGCTTCCTCCGCTGGTACAGTGTATGCTCACCGGCAAGCTGTAGAGAGGAGCTATGGTGAACGAGTTGACTGTCACGGATGCGCTCAGGCAGCCCTCGCCTTCCGCGTCAAGTTCCGCACCAGCGCACCACCCTCCTCGCCTCCTCGGTCTTTCTTCATCGGGCCAAGCTGCAGCCAGACACCGCCACCACGTCCCTGCACGGGCCCCGAGGCCGCCTTTGCTCAGCTCGCCCTTGTCGTAAACTGCCAGACAGCGCGCCCCGGCGCCCCGCACCTAATAGAAATCTCCATGCAGCTGCTTCGCATTCTCCCCCTCCCCTTCTTGATTTCGGGAGCGGCGGTGTCCCAGCTCCAAGCGCCATGAGTGAGTTCATCTAGCCGCCACTCCCTGGCGGCTTCCACTGCAAGAGAGGATGAGGATGTGGCGACGATGTTGACTCCCAGCTTCGACCTGTGGCTCAAGGACCGCATGGATCCGATCTGCTTGGGGTGGGGCGATGGATGGCGGCTGCGACGAGAAGCTTCGCACGGGCGGCACAACGACGCTAGGTGCAAGAGGATGAAGACGAGGGAAAAAAAGGGTATTTCCCTGTCATTCTCTCTCCCCAAATCAGAGAAACTATTATTTTAATTGTTGTGGTGTACTGAAGCAAAGAATCTTGACTTTATAACGGTACATAGTCGATTTAGCTGTTTGCGGTGTGTTTTAGCCAATTCGAAGAAATTTTGGTGTCCAACGACAAAATTTGCCTTCCTTGAATTATTCCCACACACATAATCTATACTATAAAGAGAGTTAGATTTCCCCCAATAAAACCCGTAACTTTTTTTACCCATTTTTTTAAAAACACTTCTGACTAAGATTAGGCCCACCCCACTTGATAGAGAACCCACCCGTCATAAAAAAAATATTGACGAAGAGAGAAGACCTATTTTTTGACCTTAGAAAGAGATTTCCCCCAATAAAACCCGTAACTTTTTTCACCCATTTTTTTACCCGTGGTGCACTCTGAAACTCTCTTACCCGTTGATCAGACCCCGGTCCCACGAAATCCCCTAGATTGGCCGCGTAAACTTCCTTTGCTTACTTCCCAAAATCAATTAGTAAACTTTCCATTGATTAATTTCGGCTCTATAATTTCTTTCTTTCTGACCTCTATTGCCTTTTGCTCCACTGACTGATGGTATTCCTCCAAATCCAATTGAACGCAGAAGAGAAGAGGAGGGCCTGCCTCATCATCGTTCCCCATCTGCATCGCCGTCTCTGGATCCCGGGAGGAGGCAGAGAGCAGGAACCGCGGCGGCGGCGGTGACCCACGAAGCGACCTCAGGCACTGCGTAATTTGGTGTCACCAGTGCGATTCGCCCCTCTTCCGCATCTTCCTCGACCAAGACCACCAGCAATGGCTCCTTCGACGACACCTTCGAGCTCATTTTCGACCTGGTGAAACAAGAGATCAGGTGCAGGTCGTGGCCAAGCTCTTTGGCAGCATGAGCATCTAGGTGCGTTTCAGGTGGCCGCGCAGCAGAAGCCATTGCCCCTGATTCGCCCTCGCCGTCCGCCTGCGCCACCACGCGGTCCTCCGGCGGTGGGCAGTCTTTCCAGCGGCGTGGAGTCGCCTAATCCCTCGCCGTCGCGCCGAGCAGGATCGTCACCCCTGCCGTCGCGCGGCGCGGGATCGTCACTGCCTCCGTTGCGCCGTGCCGGACTGTCACCGCCGTCGTCGCGCAGCGTGGGATAGTCGCCGCCGCCGGCTCCGCCGTTGCGCTGTGAGGGATCGACACCGCGGCCGCTCAGGATCTTCGCTACATCCGGCGGCGCACGGAATCGTCTTTACCACCGTCGCGCGGGATCGTCGTCCTGGCCGTCGCCCACACGCGGGATCGTCACCGCGCCTCGTGGGATTTTCGCCGCCCCGTCGCGCCGAGCGGGATCGTCGCACCTGCCGTTGCGCCGCGCAGGATCGTCGCTGCCTCCATCACGCCGCGCCGAATCGCCGCCGCCGCTGCAGTCGCGCTGCGAGAGTGACATCGTGGCCGCACGGGATCTTCGCTACATCCGGTGGCGCACGGTATCGTCTTTGCCGCCGTCGTGCGGCATCGTCATCGTGGCCGTCGCCCACGCGCAGGGTCATCGCCGCGCCTCGCGGGATTTTCGCCGACCCCGCCGCCACACGGGATTTTTTTGCCACCCCGCCGCCGCATAGCTATGTTACCCCGATACTTCGATAGGGATACGGGTACTAGGTACTGCGATACTTCAATACGTCATTTTTCCAAAAACACCGATACGAAGATACGTGAATATATGTATTATATTTATATTTTTATATGTATATAAAATAAAAAATGTAATTACATATCTAATTCATAAATATTTCTCAAGAGATATAGAGGAGCTAATTACCTAAGTATTGATATAACAACTCATCATGTCTTCTACTATTCTTTCTCCTTTTAACACGAGACAAGAAATGGTGTGTTTATAGGTAGGATGGATTATAGTTTTGAATTGTCTTGAAATAATCAAAAATGTATCCGGAAAATATCATGATTAATTTATTTATTTAAAAATTATTAAATTATTCGATACTTATCCGATAAGTATCAGAAGAATATTTATGTCAGACAAGTATCGGTGGAGTATCATTATCTAATACGTGGGCATTCGTAAGTATCCGTGCATCCTAGCCGCGTAGTCATCGTCGCAGCGCGGTCATCATCGCAGCGCGATCATCAACGCCGCCACCTTCCATAGACGGTGCAGGAGGATCCACCGACGCCACCACCGTTCTCGCACGTCGTAAACCATTGCTGTCAGTGTCCCCTTAGCTTTTTTTTCCTCTGGCTCTGGCCGTGGCCATGCAGCAGCCAGCCATGGCCTGGCAGCAGCCGGCTCTGTTCTGGCTGCAGCCGGCCGGTGTCTGGCAGCAGCAGCCGGCTCTGTCCTAGCTGCAGCCGGCCGTGGTCTGCATGCAGCCGGTTCTGGCCTGGCATTAGCCACTCCCGTTTAAATCTGTTCAATTTCTCTTATATGGTTCATTCTGTGTTGATAGGTTACTGCTTTTTGTTGAATTTGTTCAATTTTTGTAATACTAGGCTACTTTTTGATACCGTGTTGATGAGGTTACTGCATATACAACCTTCTTTTGTGGATTCTGATGGATGATTCAGTTTATTTATTAGGAATGGAAGACTGGTTGTCAGGACGTGTGCCACTTGGAGATGTTACTAACACGTGTATTGGTCGTCCTCCACGCCCTGTCAAGAGAAAAATAAATGTTAAAGATACTGAATCCTGTGTTGATGGATATACAGGTATTGGTAATCTACCCCAAACACAAGGTAAGCCACCCTAAAAAAACATAAGGTAAGCCATAACAGATGTTATATACAAGTAGTCTAATTTTCCATCAATTGTTGTCTTTATAGTATAGTTTTATGTATTAGGAATAGGATTGGAAGCCCGCACACCAGATCGCGTGCCACTTGTAGATGTCACTAACACTTGTATTGGTCGTCCTCAACGTCCTGTCAAGAGACAAAGAAGTGTTAAAGATATTGAAGTAGATGTTCTGGGAGATAACCGTGTTAGAAAACAACGCCAAACACAGGGTAATCCACTCCAGATATTTTATATATTTTATACGCGTCAAATGATCTATATATTTTTAACTTAAGTTGTATTTCTTCATTACACAGAACAACAGCGAGAAAAGGCGATGAAAAGGTATGCAAATATGCCACCTGAAAAAAAGAGATTCTCAAGGCAAAAGGAGGGACACTTAGCAGCGTAAAAAAGCTAACGAGGCAACCAAAATGGAAGCTATAAACGTGCCTGATATTAAATTAATACACAGATGAAGAAACTTCTTCTTTATGTTCCTCACTAAATTGTCATAGAATGTGGAATATAGGTGTAACTTCGCTGAATAACCAGCCAATGGAAGACACCCACAGTGCTGGTCTTGGTCGAGTGCTGTGTAGGCAATTGTTTTTGGCACTGGCTGATCTTTTGCGGCACTCTCTGGTATTAAAAAAAGAATAGAAAGAGGCAAATGTGCTGAAAAAAAAGCTGCATCTTTAAAAAAAGAAAGAAGAAAAAGGAAATATAAAAGAAAAAAAATCAGAAGTGCTTGCATCCATTGTGTCATTGTGCATAGTTATATTGTTACTTGCTTGAACTAGGTCCCTGGGACTAATTTTTGGTTTTTCTTTTTCTGAATTGAATTATTGCTAATCCTTGCTACCAAATATTTGCCTCCAAGCTCCACATACATACTTCAGATCAGTACAGCGAATGACCCTTGCAATCTTGGTACTACTTTCTCACAGGTATCACGAACCAGCCACCGGTGTACCATCCACTGTTTTGCTTTAGTAAGAACACTTGTAAGAATTTGGTAAAGATGTGAGAGTGTGTTTCACCGACACATATATAGTAGTTGATAGGGATAACCTTTTGTATTTTCTCTTGTCTACATACTAACAATGATAGGGAATGATGAGATTGTTCAAGAAGTACTAAGTTCTCAAATGGAGAAAGCAGATCAAATCAATTCAACAATTTATTCCAGACTTTCTTTGCTGTGATCGAGAGACGTTGCCGAGTCATCATTGATGGTGAAAGTTGCAACAACCTTGCAAGCTTAGATCTGGTTGAGAAGCTTGACTTGACCACAAAGCCACATCCACATCCATACTATATGCAATGGATAAATTCTTATGATAAGATAAAGGTAATTGAAATTACACATATTGAATTTAGCATTGGGTCTTATAAGAATAATGCTGATTTTGACATAGTACCTATGCAAGCATGTCATTTGTTGCTAAGCACGCCTTGGATTAATATAAATAATGTGGTACACAAAAAGGTCGATAATAAATATTCCTTCAAGTAGAATGGTAGAAAATTTACACTTGTACCTTTGACTACCGCTGAAATTTTAGAAGCTGGTCTCCAAAGGGTGGAGACAAGAAAAAATGAACCTTTTAGAAAAAATAGGTTATTTTCAATGACACAATAAATTCATCTAAATCTAATTTTTTACAAAATGATGATATTATTTTACCTAGTGTTAGAACTGATACTTTGCAACATGTACATAATGAAGATGACCATACAAAAGAACACGAACAGGTAAAAGCTCTTTTGATGTGCTGAATTTGCCCTCCAATGATGCAAATAATGCTATACTAGAACCTTCTCTCGTATTACCTTTGTCACAAGTAGAGAAGGAGCATGATACTTTTGATTTGAAGCAATATACATGTGCTGAAAATAATATTATTATGCCAAGTATTTGTGCACATGACGAACTGAAATTATTATCTTCTTTAAATACTTTGGGTTATGTTGAGTTTGATACTTTATGTGCTCTTAGTAGTTTGGAAGAGAAATTTAGATGTGTTGAGTTACCATGGTTGTCTACTTATACATATAATTTTATTGGCAAATATAATTATAAACGAGAGTATATGGTGCATCGAGTCTATATTTGTGCAAATCTGAAATCTCCTTTTGATGTTTAAGATTGTGATCAACTAGATTGTCCCTATAGTTTTACTATAACGAATTGGGTTCACTCTCAAGAAGGGGAGCATTGTTGGCTGCTACCTATGTGTGCTATTGCTGATTTTTCTTGCATTGAACAGATACTAGCGGTTATGCAACCATCTATGCCTGCATTACGTTTTGTTAGTGCTAATCTTTTGCAGGATAGTGTTGAAAAAGATCGTGTGCGTTTCGATCAAGGAGCCTGCGTATTTGCCGACAACTCTATAGGAGAAGATACTTTGGGAGATTAGAAATATGGTCATGTCACTCCCCCACAATATCTCAGTTCCTATATTTTATGCAACCTTGTGTTCTTCGTGTTGTGCAAGGCCATCTTAGAGCACAAAAGACGCCGAGGACGACTTTTCGTCAAGAAGGGGAGGATAATGAGGACATGACACCCATGCATATGTCCATGAGTGGTGTATGGGGTGGAGAAGAAGGAGACCAATAAGGTTTTCCAAGTCAAGAATAAGGCTCGAGGCTAATCCGATTCGAGTCCCCAATGTGGAGGCCCAAAGAAACTCAAGTACGAGTCCATCTTGGAGTCCAGGAGAGCCCGCAATAAATTGGATGCTCAGGTCGCATACGGAGGCCGATTGCGTCATTCTTTATATGGATGGAAATATAATTTCAAAGATCTTCCAATGGAACCAATCCCACCTCAAAATTCCTTCGGAGTCCTCGGGAATCGTCGAAACAAGTGGACGTTCAGAATCAGCCATGGTGCTGCATCACCAATTTGTTGGGCCTTATTAAGCCCACAAGTTTTGGGCGCCCCACCCCTGGTCGCCCCCAACCCTTGGACGCCCCTCCTCTCATAAACCCAGTAGCCGCCACCTTAGAAACTTGGGTTTTGCTTAGATTAATATGTCAAGAACAGTTTTGCCATCATCGGTTTGTAGAACCCCAACTCTTATGCTTAATCATTCATCTGCTGTTTGTCACTTCCTATTAAGAGTTGCGTTCTTTCGAGTTCTTGCTTGTGTTCTTCGTTTCGCAAGCAAGGATTAGCCTTCTTGGTGAGGTCAACGGAATTGTGACATGGTTGAGAACCAGAGGAGCCGTGGTGCTAAGATTGCAGGGTTCGAGTTTGCTGACTTTAAGCCGGGTCGGTGTGTCGTGCTCCGCCGAAAACGAGTTATCCTTCACCTGACGGAAGATCGGGCATCCTAGTCCCAATCACCATGGAGCGTGGCCTTCAGAAATGGTTATTGACATGACGGTCACAAAGACACACATATGGGTTCCTATTGCAGGTGAGAGGAGATCTGTCCGTACTCCCATTTAGTTCAATCAGAATATAAGAGTGCCTATACAGTACCCGGGTGTCTCTTCACCGCTGAGAAGAGTGCGTTGCCGTAACCTCATCAAACTAACACTCCTTCATAACCTCATCTACAACCAATTTTATGAGGTATTGACCTTTGAGGATTGTGGTAGGACAGTGCCCGCCGGTGTCGAACATACTATTCTATAACTCACCAATGGGGTGCTTTTCGATAGTGGACGCAGATGTGAGTTGTCAATCAACTTGACAATCTAATTTGTGTACTGGGAGACAAGAGCCTTACTTCAAAGTTGCCACACTGCTAGCCCTGTATGCCCCATCTACCATGAGGGTGTCGCTGTTGATGATGACATTGTTGTATTGCCACACTGTAGGCATATGTTTCACTATATGTGCATCTTCAATTGGTTCATGATAAATACCACATGTCCAGTGTAACATCCCGAAAATTCGTAGGCTGTTGAGTGTAAAAATTTCAATTTACAAAAACTTTTTGTTTAATTAGGTGCATGCAAACACATATAAGATTGCCTTTAATTTTGCCCCCTATGTTCCTAGGAAAATTAAATTTAAATTAAAAACAAATTGTGTGCTAAGGACCTAATAGGATTGAGTTGGAGTTTACTTGGTTTTTGGTAATTTGTTTAAAGTTTGAATTCAAATCATGTATTTGAATTCAAACTAGAATAACTAAATTATTTCCTAAACTAACCTAAGCTAATTGGGCACAATCTAACCTAATCCACTGACCTAACCCAGCTGCCTATCTAACTTACCCTGCAGCCCAGCTAACCAGCAAGCCCAGCTTGCAAACCAGTCTTGCCGACCCATTCAACCGCGCCCAAGCGCTATTGTGCTTTCTTTCCCGCGACGCTCACGCAGTTCACGTGAGCTCTGCGGCCACTGCCATGCAACCACCCCCGCTCCACGCCAAGAAGCGCCACATGAGCTCCCGATGCACGCCGTGTGTAAAGGCGCGGATGCCAAAGATCCCCGGCCATCCGTGATTCCCCAAACCCTAGGGCAGCCACCCTATTTAAGCGCCGCATCGCCCGCTCCCATGCCCTAGCCGCCGCTGCCCCTTTGGGGTTTTCCAATCCACTCCAAGCCATCACCGTGGGGAAAGAAGAGAAGAGGAGGGAGCCTCAGCGGAGCAAGGAAGAGGAGGCGAAGCCGGAGCGTCGCGCCGCCGTGTCGCCGTCGTACTGTGAGCCGCTGACGCCCATGGAGCTGCCATGAGAGGAGGAGGAGCCGAACCGAAGTGGTGTGCGAGGAGGAGATGACCACCAATGTGAAGATGCACCGTGAGTCTTCGTCGAGCTGCAGCGCATGACTACGTCACCCAAGGTGCGCCGCCGCTCAGCCTTGGCCGATCCCTTGTGCCGGCCTTCACGCCAATGAGCTTCGCCGCGGTCGCCTAGCCTCTGTGAACCGGCCTTCAAGCAAAATTTTCATGCAGGGACCCTTCGTGCCGCTACCTTTCCTTTGCAAACGCGCCATCGCCCTTAATCCTTGCAGCCGAGGCCGTCGCAAACCGGAACGCCGGCCACTGCACATCAGCCAAGGCCGTGCTGCGGCCACGAGCAACCAAGAGCCCGCGCACGCGCACCCAGCCAAGCCACGCCGTGGCATGAACCAGCACATGCGCTAACTAGTCGCGGAGGCGCTGCCGCGAAACTGGGATGCCGGAGCCCCGCGTCGCGCCACCGCCCCGTTGAGCCATGTGCGTCACGCCACCTAGATCATGCGCGTCGCTGCCGTGTCATTCTAGCCACTAACCCTGTCAACGCTGTGTCGCCATTGTGCTGCTACCGTGCGCTGCGCCATGCCGCGACGTCGTTCATGCAACCACGCACTGGCCGGCCGCACCACGAGCCACACCAAGCGCACCGGGGGAACCACAGAGGATACAGCCGAGCCGCATCCAGATCTCGTGAGCTTGTTGTTCGTGAGCCGCACTCACGGTCCACCACTCCGCTAGCACAGGCCAGGACGCAGGCCAAGCACATCTTCGGCCGGTCCATCAGAAACGGCCCAAGAGTAGCCGCCCAAGAGCAGCCGCCCAAGAGCAGCCGCATGCCTTTAACTTCTTTTCCTTTTCTTTTAACAGCTGATGGCCCAGGCCCACGCGTCATTCACTGGAAGAGGCTGACCAGTGGGCCCATTGACTCTATTGACCGCTTACCTGACGACTCGCTATGGCCGTTGACCGGTCAACGCTGATGTCAGCTGGGCCCACTACTGACGTCAACATGACCTGACTTGACTAACGCCATGCTCACATCAGCACGTTACTGTTTGCTGTTTTTCTTTTTCGGTATTCAATTAATAATTTTATAAAATGATTTAATCTTTGAAAAATCATAATAAATCGACAGTTTCTATATTTTTCTAAAATCATGAACTACTGTCACACCCTGAAATTTTTGGATTTCAGGACGTGATTTTGAAGAATAATTAAATAAAGAATTTCTCATAATTTATAAATATTTCTCTAATTTATTTAATTTGTAGGGAATTTAGTACAGGGAAAACCATTTTTCTAAATTTAAATAGAACAACACAGGTTTAACATTGTGTGCTTTGCATTCATGCCATCTTGCATTTAAATGGCTTTATGTGTTTTCAATTTTCTAAAATGCGCTTAGAAGCCTAAAAGGAATTTTCTGGAATTTTCTGAAATTTATTCCTAATTTTCCAGAGCTAATTCCAATTTTTGGGATGTGCTAAAATATTTTTCATGAGCTCCAAATATTTTATTTGGGTTCCTCATGACCAAGTTATTCTCTGGAATTTTTCCTGAGATTTTTGGAATTTTTGGAGCATTTTTCGTGGCTTAAATGATTTATCCAAAATTTTCTGGGTCTATCTTTGCATACGAAATTATTATTCCAAAAATAAAAGAAGAAAACCCTAAACTCCTACTGGACTGGATCTAGCCCAACCCCAAACCCAACCTAACACAAACCCCCCTCCCCTCTCTCCGCTGTTGGGCCACCTCCCCCTCGGGCCGAGCAAGCTCGGCCTGGTTTAGGCCCAACTTGGCTGAATTCGGCCCAGTTTGGTTTGGCCCCCTGAGCTTTTCACTTGGTCTGCTTTTGCCTCTCTTTTTTTTACTCAGCTCCGTCCTAGCCCAGTCGATTCGCCCGGCCCGTCGCCCACCACCCTCTCTTCTCCTCCGTCCCAGCCCGCTCTACTCCCCCGCGCCAGCCTGCCCCGCGCGGCCCAACACTCCGCGGCCCAAGTCACCTTCCGGCCCACCCCGACACCCCCCTGCACCCCCCGCGTGACGCGCGTCGCCGTCGCCCCGCAGTCGCCGCCGCTGATCTCGGCGTGCGTGTCGTGCACGCGACGGGCATCCCCGCCCTATAAAGCGCGACGCCCTTGGCCCCGCTCCCATCGCCCATCAACCACCGCCGCCTCCTACCCTATGTAGCGCCGACGCCTGCAGCTCACCGGACTGAGCGCCGCCGGCCGCGCCATTGCCGCCGTTCCGCCTCCTCCGTCACCCGATGAGGCAAATTGAAGGCGCCATGAGCTTCACCACGCTGGGCCGACTCTCCACCGCCAACTCCCGTCGTCATCCCGTCACCGGAGGAGCGCGCCCGCGCAAGCACCTCGTCACCGACCAACTCCTCCGCCTCGGGCGAGATTCCGGCCGCCTCCCCGCGTCGCGGTCGTTGGTGAGCATCTCCGCGAACTCGTAGCCCCCTCCTCCATCTGTTGCGCGCCTCGCCGTAGGCTCCTGCCCACCAGATCGCCGGTGAGCCCGTCGACCAGAGGCACCGGCGAGCCCCCCCTCCTGTGCTGTCTCAAGGAAGGAGATGGCTATTTCGCGATTAGGCCCCTGAAGAATCATATAACCATTAGCTTATCTCTTGTGTCTTGCGCATCTTTCGGAAAACCCCCTAGATCTAATAAAAGCCCGCACTTAAACCCAACCCGAGCTTCTTTTGTAGATCTAACCCTACACTCCTGGAGTTTCACGGCAACTATTCGATGTGTCTCGGGAAACTTCCTAGCTAACCCCTGAAGTATATTGTTAATTGCAAATAGGTCCCTACAATATTGTTTTAAGCACAGACTGCACATTTTAAATCCGATTTAATCCGTTTTTGTTGCGTTAGACTCATATCAATAAAAACTACGTGTTAACACTGTTATTTAACAAATAATTTATTTCTGAATTTTATTTATTATTAATTGGATTAAAGGTTAAGTAAACATGTTTTCCAATCTAAAATATGGTTAAGGTTTATACTTGAGTTTTTCATAATATTAAATTGATTAACATTTATTCATTTATTTTTCTGAATAAAATCAAATTAAGTTATATCTTGGTTTCGTGAAGTGATGTTAATTTGATTAATGTTTATGACAACTATTATTTCTAATTAAAAACAACTCAGAGTTAAACATAAATGTGTTTCGATTATAAGGTGATTAGCTCAACACGGTCCACCAAGTTATTCGATTAGAGGCTCTCACCAGTTTTATTTCAAGTTAATGTTTAATTTGGTATAATTTATATGTAAACGATTATAAATAAATATGAATAGTTCTACCCCGGATTTTACAAAATTCAAATAGGATTAAATTAATTCCAACATAAGATGTTTCTCTGAAATATCTTTTATATTATTTATTTAACTAAAATAAATCAAGCATGTAGTCTTTTATTTTCTTTTATAATCATAATCTTTCGATAGTTGTATCTTCTCAACCATAGCTCTGTTTTCAGCGATTCTTACATTCACGTGACCATAGAATCAAGCCCTTCCACTTAGCACGCTCTTTTAAAGCTTTTATTTTGATTGATGTACTGTTCTTAGTTGTATATTGTTTGCTTGCTTGTTTAGCGGTATGATGTGCTCGTGTCGTTGATTGCTTCGAGTAGCGGAGCGTCAGCGAGAGATTTCAAGAGAGACGATTTTGAAGACTCAGAGCAGCTATATGTTGGATAAAGGCAAGTTATAGCACGGACAATCCTTGCTACCTACCCACTTTGTATTAAATTATTCCATACATGCATCTGTCTAATTTGATGTACCATTAATGTTATACCTAGTCTTATTATCCTATCCTTGTTTACCTTGGGTTTATGCATATGGGTAGATCTTTGCTATGTGCGACTACTATCACTATTATTTAACTGTTGACTTTGACTTAATGGTTCACTTCAACATTAATGATAAAACTTGCTTTTTAGCAACTTGGTTTAGGGAGCTAGAGCATGTGCTTCGTGCTTTGCTCTAGTGTCTCTCCATAAGGTCTGGTTCTTAAAGTGGCAACCCAGGAGCCTGTGGCCATCGCTAAAACTATTATGGCTCTGGTCTTGGTCAAGTTGCATGTATGTCTCTAGCTTGTCAGTGGTTACCGGAGTGGCCGACGGCGCTATGAGAACCACTCGTGAGTGCATGGTTTGATCCACCGAGGACGAGTGATCTGTCGGCTATGCCCCCGTGAGGCACAATCCCGTGCTGGGAGTCCCTGCGATGGGGAACTCCACACGTTGCGCATTGTTGGGTGTGATGCCCGCGCTTTGGACGCCATCGACCCCCTTATGGTGTGACTCTATAGGCGTAAGTCGTTCTCGATGCCTTGGGTCATACTACCTGTGTTGTACCATAGCGGCCACTGTCTTGTTAGGGTGTCTTGTGAAAAGCCTCGTAGCGTCCCTATGCGGTCACACCTTGGAAGTGTGATTTGTGAGGTCTGATCCACCTCTGCGTGGTTGGGTTTAAAGTTCGTTTGAGCTTTTACACGACTGGTGGGTAAAGGGCAAAACCTCCGCAGAGTGTAAAATCTATCATGATAGCCTTGCTCAGGATCACGAGCGGCCTGGATCCTTTTTTATTAGAAGATGATGTTTATTTATGTTTGATGTCACTTATAC
The DNA here is from genome assembly GCA_033239725.1 of Echinochloa phyllopogon. Lineage (NCBI taxonomy): Eukaryota > Viridiplantae > Streptophyta > Magnoliopsida > Poales > Poaceae > Echinochloa > Echinochloa phyllopogon. Next base: position 4,250,410 of record BTCW01000016.1, on the reverse strand, counting down.
TTTATTAATTGGGTTGCAACTGGGTTTCATTCACTTGTAGTAACTTGGATAATGTTAAAACAAATAAACTAAAAGTGTTGATGCAGTTAAGCCGTGTCTAGCCTTACTTTGAGCCTTCATACACCCGTGCTATACTGGCTAAGTAAATGTTTTACTTATACTTGTCATTATTCAACAAAATCCTGGATGGGTAATAGAAGGAGTAAATGAGTCTGCTGCTACTGAGTTTCTTAAGGATCTTCTATACTTCTGAGCTGTGGTCAACCAGTCGGTGTCCCTGTGGACTTGAGGCACTACCCGTTGAGAGAGTTAGACTTCCGCTATGTTTTATTTAGGTAAACTCTGATGTAAACTATTTTATTTGAGCATATGTACTCTGATTTCCATATTTGTAAGCTGTATCTGTTCTGTGGACATCCTGGGCACACATATGGCAGCATTCAGGTTTCTGTGTAAATCCGGGTGTGACAACTACGCGTTAGTATAGAGTTTGGTGTTATCTGGGTCTTCTTACTTTGTTGTTTTCTTGTTTCTTGCTAGTAGTCTCCGTTCTTATTTTCTTTTCGCGACATTAGGAGCGCCGAAAACTCAAGAGGAGGACATCTGCTACACCAACTACCTTGATGAGGAAGAAGACCAAGTACCAGGTTCTCGCCTAGCCATTCTCTGAAATACAATTAGACATGCAAACTAGTATGCTAGCACTTTACTTTATTTGCATGATGACAATATGCCCTACACTGCCTTTTGTCTAACCTGTTACCTTGCTACCCTATTATCAACTATATATATATATATATGCTATGCTTGCATGAGTTGAGTTGGGCGTGAGTTGGGTGGCTTGGGTGAAGATAGAGAAGCTAGGCGGTGGAGGTGAGTAATAATGACCCAATCTTTTGATTGGGGTTCTTGGGAACTACACTCGGGCAGTTCCTATGGAGTACCTATGGCGGACACAACTTTTTGGTTCCTTTTGAGGAGTTTGGGCGGCAATATCTATTGTGGGTGCTGATTGCGGACCATTGCAGTAGATCGCTCTGATGCTGATACTCGCCTTACCGACAATTAAGGGTCACATCAGATTGATTTCGGAAGTGGGAATTACAGTGCTCACCATCTACCCAGAATGGGGAGGGTTCCAGCAAGCCTATCAAGTGCAGTACCAGGACTATTAGGAGATTCAAGTTTGATTTGTGTAAGGGGGACTCGTTGCGGCGTACTCTCCCCGATATACCACAACCCCCACTGGCCCCGGGTGGGAAGGTTTCACACCTCTGGGGCAAATGTTTGCTCAGATGTTTCCCAAGCCCAGGGAAGCAGGATGGTACCATTACTTTTTAGGGTCTTTGCTGTGGGTTGTGTATCAAGTTGGCTGCGCACCAGCTTGTAGCTCGGATGGGTCCTAGAGTACGACCTCTGTAGAGTGTAAACTATACATATAGTCGCGTCCTCAGTCACGTGCGATCTCTCATCTGATCCATTCAGATTAGCATCGGAATTTGCTTTCTTACCTTCGCCTTGATCTGGGACATGAGACATTGGACTAGCGTTGCTGATGAGACAGGTGGGGAGGGAGCTCACAGTGTCAACTAGTGAGTGAAAGGAGGTGGCGGATGATTAAGGGAAACTGTTGCGGCAGGACGAGCCCGAGGTGGATGTGAGATTGATGGTTGGTTTTGGGAAGTGTTTGTGAGAAAGGTGTTTGGAGATGAGATGACTTAATTTCCTTGAATATTTTATTACTATATTAGGCCACTTTAAAGCTTGCTGCGTATATGGTTGGTGACGTGGACCTATCCCATTTCCTTGGGGATAGACTTTTGGTACTCAGGAGGAGACTCTGACCACGAGTTCAACCACGATGGGTGGTATGACTGAAGGATGTGCACTACGCTCAAGGATGTCTGTGGAGGTGATGGTCAGGAGCACCAAAAGATCTTAGCTATCGTTGCGTAGCATTTTCATATTGTCGTTTAGCCTAGAGGGCTTGTACCAGACTGCTATGTTATTTATATCATTTTGAGGATCTTATTCGATGTATGAATGTAATATTATACTGAAATGAGTTTTGTACGTGATAGCTGTTGATTTTGGGAATATCACAAGGGTACAGGGAGTCGGAGTCTTGTAATTGGGAATCCGATTCGTTTCAACCAGCGTGCCGGCGCAATGACAACATCCTCCTACAACATGATTATACGATTGTACGATAGACCATGAATGCCAATCCTCTGCCCCAGCATGAGTAGATATCCTTAATGTTAGTCCAAGATACATTTACATTTTCAATACGATCCTTAATGTCATATAGTTTGTCTCTTGGAACTAATCACTATGTACCGCGCGACTTGCTATAATTTTTAAAGAAAATTCAACATTTTGCTTAAAATACGATCAACTTTCTATGGAATTCAAGATTTGTTTCATGCCCTTTTTAAAACACGTATCTATGGCACGTGCATACCTACTAGTCCATGAAACACCGAACATAGTTAACAGACCATAATGCCCTCTCTCCCCTCTCCTACTCAGTCCTGATCACCCACTCACGTTTCCTCCTCTCTCACACTCTGTCGCTCAGTGATTTCCTCACGCCAGGCCAATTTCGCACCTGCATGCGTCAGTGGACTCATGCATGGTGGCAACGGCCACATAGCTCATGGACGCGCGGCCGCAGCACGACCTCCATACCTCCCTCCTGTACCGGCTGGTAGCAAGGTCAGTGTCCCTAGCTCTCCGGTGTGTGCACGAGCAGCATGCGGATGGCACCCGCAGTGGCAGCAGATGACGTGCGGTATGTAGTTGGCTAGCTGCACGGCCGGAGTAGCATCCCTGGTGGGCGACGCAGCCCCGTCAGCGGGCGCCACCGGCAGAATGGCCACAGTTGGAACTTTGAAGGGAAGAAAGAGATGGGTCAGGAAAAAAGAAATGAGGAGTGGGACCATGCATCACTACCAGAAAAGCTCACATCCGCCCCCCTCATAGGCCACGGCACATTTTGGACCCGGTGCTAAGGGTGCATCAGCACCGAGTCCAACGGCTATGAGCGGGGACGGCGCGCAGGAGTGGCAGATTGAAGACATTAGCACCGGGTCTTGCGACGACCCGGTGCTAATGGTCTAACATTTGCACTGGTTGCAGCCAACAACCGGTGCAAATTTGAGAGAACTAGCACCGGGTCTTTCCACGACCTGGTGCTAATGAGCTCCTATATAATACCTTCCCTCCCATCACCCGAGCCAGCATCAACACTTGGAGCTGTGTTCATGTTGTGCTCGGGAGAGGGGAGGTGCTGCGAAAATTTTTTCAAAATTTGTGAAGATTTCACTCATCCAAGGGGCACTACAAGGTACATTTTTTCATTCTCTTATGTTTTTTATTAGCTTGTATTGTTTCTATGCTTTAGAAATAGAGAAATTTGTGAATCAAAATGGAAAGAGAGCTTGTGTTCATGGTGGAGAGAGAGAGAGCTTGTGTTCATGGTGGAGAGAGAGAGAGCTTAGTGAAATGTTGGTATTTTGTTATGTATGACTTTGAATAGTTCTATGACTTATGTATTGTATTTATTAGTTATTTATTTAAAGTTGGAATGGTTATTTATTTTTTTAATGGAAGTATATTTGTTTAGAAAATGAATATATTAATTATAGTTTTAGAAATGTGTTTAGTTTGCCTTATATATGAATTCTAGTTTTATATAATGGAATATATATTAAATGTGTATCTATTTTATATATTAAATTTATATTTAGTTATATATTAGATTTGTATTGTGTTATGTATTAACTTTGTAATCTATTATATGTTAAATTTGTATTTAGTTATATATTAAATTTGTATTGTCTTATATATTACCTTTGTATTATATTATATATTAAATTATACAAATATTTGTTATTGGTTACTAATGCAGATGAATAGGCAATGAATGTACGGGGACAATCACGATATGACGTTTCGTGATGGTCTGAAGGGGTTTCTCGATGCCGTCGAGGCCAACAGGACGCCGTCAGGTTTCATGTTCTGTCCATGCACTAATTGTCGAAATATACAATTGTACAAACAAAGAGGAGTTCTTCAGGTGCATTTGATGAGGCACGGTTTCATAAGCAATTATTTTGTTTGGACGAAGCATGGTGTAAGAGGAATTCTAATGGATGAAGATGAAGAATACGATGTGGATAACGACATTCCAGTATTGGCTGAATACTACGGGGCCTTTGCAGATGCTGCAATGGATGATGTTGATCAGGAAGATGCTGCTCAGGAAGATGATGCTCAGGAAGATGACGCTAATGATGGAATTGGGAAAATGTTGTGTGATGCTTAGAAAGACTTCGGCAATGATAAGGAACTGAAAAAGATACAGCGCATGTTGCGGAACCACAAAACTGACTTGCATCCGGATTGCAAAGAGGGGCTTAAGAAGTTGGGTAGTACACTTGAATTTCTGCAGTGGAAGGCAGCAAATGGCGTTACTGATAAGGGTTTCAATGAGCTACTGAAACTCGTAAAGAAGATTCTGCCCAAGGGTAACGAATTTCCATCGGCAACGTATGAAGCAAAACAGGTTGTTTGCCCTCTCGGTTTGGAGGTGCATAAGATACATGTGTGTCCTAATGACTATATCCTCTATTGCGGGCAATACGAACACTTGGATTGTTGTCCGGTTTGCAGTTGCGCACGATACAAGATAAAGCGAGATGACCCTGGTGAGGTTGTGGGGAGCCTTGTAAGAAAAAAATTCTTGTGAAGGTGATGTGGTATTTTCCTCTGATACCCCATTTGAAGCGTTTGTTCAGGAACAAAGAGCATGCCAAACTGATGTGATGGCACAAAGAAGAACGTAAGCAGGATGGCATCTTGAGACACCCCGCTGATGGATCCCAATGGAGGAACATCGACAGAGCATTCTCAGAGTTTGATGCTGATGTGAGGAATGTGAGGCTTGGTTTAAGTACTGATGGCATGAACCCTTTTGGTGAAATTAGCAGTAGTCATAGCACTTGGCCTGTGACTTTATGTATCTACAGCCTACCCCCTTGGCTCTGCGTGAAGCGAACCTTCATTATGATGCCAGTGCTTATTCAAGGCCCAAAGCAACCTGGCAACGACATTGATGTCTACCTAAGACCATTGGTTGATGAACTTTTGCAGCTATGGAAGAAAGAAGGTGTTAGCATGTGGGATGAGGACAAGCAGGAGCAGTTTGACCTTCAAGCACTGCTTTTCATAAACATCAACGACTGGCCTGCACTAAGTAACCTATCAGGACAATCAAACAAAGGATATAAAGCATGCACACACTGTTTAGAGGAAACCGAAAGCATGTATTTGAAACATTGTAGGAAGGTTGTTTACATGGTTCATCATCGATTTCTTCGTACGAAGCATGAGCTACGAAAGAAATGTCCGCATTTTGGCGGGAATGCGGACCACCATACAAAGCCGAGACACCGGAGTGGACAAGATGTATTTGATATGTTAAAGGACCTACAAGTGGTGTTTGGAAAGGGAGACGGAAGCCAGCCTGTTCCGACGGGCGAGGATGGTCGTGCCGCGATGCAGAAGAAAAAGTCTATCTTTTGGGAGCTACCTCATTGGCAATTTTTAGAGGTCCGTAACACAATTGATGTGATGCTTCTGACGAAGAATCTTTGCGTGAACTTGATATGTTTCCTGGGTACTTATGGGAAGACAAAAGATACACTAGAAGCACAACAAGAACTAAAATGATTGAAACAACGGAATGATCTACATCCAGAAAAGAGAGACAAAGGACGCCAGTACTTGCGTCCTGCCAGCTTCACTCTTAGCAAAGAAGAGAAGGCAAACATGTTTGAATGCTTGAACAGTATCAAGGTTCCGTCAGGCTACTCCTCCAATATTAAGGGAGTAATAAATATGAAAGAGAAGAAGTTCACAAACAAGTCTCACGATTGTCATGTGTTGATGACACAGCTGCTTCCCGTCATACTCAGGGGTGTGCTACCCATTAATGTGCGGAAAGCCATTGTGAAACTATGTGCATTCCTCAATGCAATTTCTCACAAGGTGATCAATTCAGACCATTTAGTTCAGCTACAGAACGACGTGGTGCAATGTATTGTTAGCTTTGAGATGATATTTCCACCATCCTTCTTCAATATTATGACACATCTATTGGTTCACCTCGTCAAATAGATTCGTATACTGGACCTAGTATTTCTACACAACATGTTCCCATTTGAGAGGTTCTTCACTATGCTAAAGAAGTATGTCATTTCTACTTATTTTATCAGGTCACATACGGTATGACCAAACCAGTGGAACCAGGTCAAACATGACATTGCATGGAGATTCCACATGGTTACATACCCGTTGAGGTGGAGCAAGTCGTTGACCAGTGGAATGACTTGGAACTTGACATCACCGGAGGTGACGGGGAAACAAAACTTGGGGAGTGTTCTCACGGCATCATTCTATGGAGCAAGCGAGACATCGCCATACCTGGTAGCACCAAGTCACCTTCAGATCCCCCGTCTCCAAGAGATCCACCGGATCATGATTCTCCGGGAGCTAATGACGCAAACCCGTCTCCGTCTCCGTCTCCTCCGCGGTGGAAGTCTCCATCTCCGTCTCCTCCACCACAGAAGCCTCAACCAAAGAAGCGCTCTAAATTGTCTAGCTTGGCCCCTCCACCACAGAAGAAGCCACAGAAAGTCAAAGAGAAGCCCGCACCACCAAAAAAAGCTTACGAGAAGACTCAAGAAGAGCTCGATGTCTCTGTTAAAGAAGACGTAAAGAGGCAACTTTTCACGAGAAAACAACCAGAGCCAAAGACTGACCCAACCATGGCAAAATCCTTCCTCCAAAGTTTGACCAGGGGACAACAAAAGAGGGCACAAGTATCGGACTATGATCGCTCATTACTGAGATCTCAAGGGAAGAGGAAGGCGGCGGCGTCCAAACCTGTTGCTTAGCTTGGCAACCAACCTAAGCAGTCATTGCCTCACTTGGCATCTGAGTATGAGCTAAATGTGCAACGACAAATGGCCGAGACAGGACTCTCGAGAGAGGAAATCACGGGATAACGGCTACTCTGTCGCTCGGTGATTTCCTCGCGTCAGGCCGCTTTCACCCCTGCATGCGTCAGTGGACTCATGCATGGCGGTAATGGCCACACAGCTCATGGACGCGCGGCCGCAGCATGGCCTTCGTACCTCCCTCCTGTACTGGCTGTTAGCATGGTCAGTGTCCCTAGCTATCCGGTGTGTGCACGAGCAGCATGCGGATGGCGCCCGTAGTGGCAGCAGGCGACGTTTGGTACAGAGTTGGCCAGTTGCACGGCCGGAGTAGCGTCCCTGGCGGGCGACGCAGCCCCATCGGCGGGCGCCACCGGCAGAATGGCCACAGTTGGAGCTTGGAAGGGAAGAAAGAAATGGGTCAGAAAAAAAGAAACGAGGAGTGGGACCATGTGTTGGCACTACTTACGGCCTACAGATAAATCCGCAAGCGGACGGATACCGATGTAGCTTTCACCAGGGAGTATTCCAAGGTATCAATTTCCACGGGGAACGAGAAGTGAACTAATTCTAAACTAAGTTGTCCAAGGGTTATGGAATGGGATGGATGAAGTGGATGACAACAACAAAGAGGGAAGAGAAGCGATGAGAGGGTAGAGAGGATACGAGTCTGATAGAGGCACTCTACTGATTAACTGAGCGAATTAGAGGGTACAGATAAATACTTGCTTCGGGACAATAGAACCTATGACACGCAGAAAGGGATGAGAAGGGGTGTCACCAATCCTACACTTTGGGATCCTGCAGGCCGAGACGAACGTGATGGACTATGTAGGCCATATAGGGCTGTCACCACCTAACGGCTACCACCTCCGTAGACTCAGGGACAAACTAAGTTAACCTCAAGTATAGGCACCATGCCTACACTAGTCGGTTAATACTTATCTCCTATAGAAAGACAAGCACCCAAGCCAAGCAACCAATATACAATTATACCAATCAACTAAGCATTGAACAATGTACCAGCAAGTAAATAAAAGTAGAACTGACTGCTCAATTAATCAGGAAGAGATACAAGAGTTACCAAACACGACCCGGATGTCACTCGAAGCAGAGCCGCATCCGTAAAGGTATAGCTGGAAGAGGGGCCGACACTCCGGCTCCTCTCCGGACGCTTACCTCTCCTCTCTCCCTATCTTCTAAGTATGAAAGTGGCAGAGCTTTGCTAAGGAACTTCTCTCTTGTGTTGTGTGTTAAAACAGGTGCTAGGGGCTTCAATTTATAGTGGCCAAGGGAGGTTGGAGGTGGAGCAGCGGCCAAGGCACCGAGAGGCGGTGCCCGGCTTGTTCGTCCGAATCTCCCGGTTTGCCCAAACCCAGGAATTCGCCCGAACTGCCACGTTGCACCGCCTTGGTGCCGAGGCGGTGTAGTGGCGGTGCAGCTCTGGGGGCGATTCGGCCAAATGGAGGCCTTCGGCCAAATTGAGGTCTTCGGCCGAATTGAGGCCTTCAGCCGAACTGGGCTTGTGGCCCAGCAATGCTCCCCTGTGCAGCCTCTCCCTCCTAGACCTTCTGGGTTGCGTCATCTTGATGTACTTTGTGTTGTCTTGGCCCAGAGGTGATGTGGCGGTAGTCCACATGGCATGCTCGGTCATTGTCTGGTCGTTGCTAGCGTGGATGGCCGTCTGATCGTGCTTCGCGTCGTATACGGCTAAGGGGGGTAATCGGCCGAATCGTGTCGTTTGGCCGAATCGGTTAGTTCCGACCCCAATAACACGAATGTGCCTGCTTTTCATCCTAAAACCTAATAAGACTTTTTGTGTGGCTCAGGGACAAAGGGTGAAGGCCTACTTGCATCTTATATTTTGCCAAGTCAAAGACCGGATCTTTGGGGAACCAAATCACACATTTAGATCGAGAAGTGCAAGTGTGTGGAATATGTGGAGTGGAATGTGGTGGAACTCCTTGGGATGATTCTTCCTCTCCTTGACTTATTTTCGAGAACATGGGCTATCTCTTTTTGCTCATATTTTTGCCATGCCACTTGGCATGCTTTTCTTGTTTCTTATTTTTGCCATGCTCTTTGGCATGCTCTTTTTTTTTCTCTTTCTTTTTGCCATGCTCTTTGGCATGCTTTTCTTTTTGCATAGCCCATGTCTCTATTCAGGGATATTTGGAGAGGAGATCACAGAACATGGTGCATTTATTTTGTGTATGGATGATGGAAATATTTGCTAACTCCCAGTGTAGGACTTGCAGGTGAGTGTGGTGTGTATGTGAATCTCGATCTTGAAAGCGTGAAAGATTCCTCACAATGGTAACAACAATTTGACAAAGCTCACTAAGATAATTTGCAGCACATGCGTAGACTTGGAATAAAGCATGTGCTCCCACAAGGTTCAGGTTCATTTTTACTCATGTCAATTAACTCAAGTACTACAGGGCAACTAGTTGAAAACAAAGCACTTGCAAGATTAATGACAGAGCAACTATTCATCATTTCCAAGGTGATTGGCATATGGTTCATTCCATGCATAGTTGGGGGTTATTTTATTCAAGGGAAATATTTTTGGTATTTTTATTTTAAGATGGAAATACAATAGGAAGGGAAATGGCAAATGCGAAATCAAAGTTCTCAAAGGAACACAGAACATACCTGGTGTGGGTCCTCCCCCAAGCTTGGATCTTTCATTGGTAGGGTCGAAACCTTGAGAAGTACTCCGTCATCTGGTTCGTCTGTTGCTGGACATCGTACCTTATAGAGTCCAGCATGCTGCTATTCTCTTGATGATATTGAGAATGGCATGCCCGTGTTCCTTCAATGTTCCTGGTACGGTCATCGAGGCGGTCGACTCGGTCGGAGATATAGGACGACTCCCGACTGATGTCATAGCTACTGGGTGTAGAGAAGCATGCGAACTGAGAGTGCCCAGGGAAGTAAGGTTGGGAGGCTCTGTCGTACCCCCTCCATACCATCACTGGGAATACTCAGAGTCCGTACTCACCGTGCGTGTGCGCGAAGTGGTTGAGTCGGGCTGGTTCGGCTGAACCAACCAGGTCACCCAAACAAGACAGTTCGCCAGAACCAAATGGTTTAGCTCAACGGATCGTCCTGCGCGTTCTCGTCCTATTCTTCCACTGTGCCATCCTTGTACTCATGTAACATCTGTTAAATTGGGCATTCTCTGATTGGCTCAACAGCACCAGTCAGAGCATTATTTTGGACAGTTCAAACTAAGATTTTTATTTTATTTTATTTTATTCATCAAGCTAAATTTGGGAAAACAAAAATTGGAAGGGAAATAAAGAGAGCACCTCCTAAACAATGATCTGAGAAAAATGGAAATTGAAATGGGAAATAAATTTAAACCAATGGTGCTCTACAAGATGCAACCACATGACATCTACTCTATAGGTGGATCATAAAGGTCTAGATGTCATGTGGCTTTGGCGAGCTTCTTGAATTTGGTTGTGAATGCTTGGCAGAGGACATTGATCTTGTCAATCCTTGTCTATCTGCCAAGGCTCTCCTTCAGCGACCTTCTCATCCAGGTTGTTAAATTTCTAGCGTGTCCGTGCTAGCTTTTCTTTCATGTTCTACAACCGTGGGCTCCTCTTCTTCCTCCTCGGAATGTTCCATCACATGGCTCTCCGTTGGTGGGTTTAGAGAATTTTGCTTGTGATACTCTTGGAGAGGGAACCCTTGGGTGAGGAAAGGTCTTTGGGTGGCCATGGTGGCTAGGTATACCGGCTTTATGTTTGGGAAGGTGACTGAGGAGGACGACGGTCTCCAGAATAAATCGAGAAGACTCGATCGAAAGACAACTTTCCCGATGTTTTCCTCACGACTCCGGGATAAGATGGGATAGAGATAGGATCTAAGATTCGAATGGATGCGCATGGGCCAAGGGTTGCCTTCGACCGAACAATGGTTTGGCTGAAGTGGCCCTGTTTACCCGAACCAAAGGGGGTTGGTATGCCCAGAGTGCACAAAAGAGCCTAGTTCTCTAGTGACTACCCATCTCATTGACAATCTTTTGCAAAATGTTCTTGATATGCGTGTTGAATGTTTTGCTTGACCACAAGTTTGGGGGTGATAAGGTGTGGCTATAAGCGGCTCCCCCAAACTTGAATATTACCGGAGCAGATATGGGTCGTCTCATAGGTGAAGTCTGCTCTCGTAAACCAATCTTTTCCTATTTTCACCTGATGGGACGTACCCAGAAACCATGAAGTTGACTATGTTGGCGTACCTCGGCTCTAGTATTGTGACCTTCAGGAGCATATCATCCCGTAAGAAATCATCAATGAGGTGATCTAACGGGACTTGTATCCGAGACAGACCCAACGGATGAGTCTCGGTTTCGCATCCTATTTGGTCAAAAGATACTTCAGAGCAGCATGGTCTTAATAGACTATGACCTTTGCCCCAGAATTTGTCTATAACAAACACAACTGCTAAGAGTCCTTTTCCGTGGTTGTGTAGTTGAGTTGGGGCCAGTGAGCGTTATGCTAGCGTATGAGATAGCATAAAGCTTCTGGTCCTTGGTTTGGCCCACAACAGCTCCTACGGCATAATCGCTCACATCACACATGATTTCTAGTGGGATGCTCCAGGCGGGAGGCTAGATGATGGGAGCAAAATTGAGTGCTTTCTTGAGGGTGTGAAAGGAAGCATAGCACTCTTTATCAAAGATGAGAGGGTTTCCTTGGCTAGGAGTTTAGTTAATGACCGGGCTATTAGAGAGAAGTTTTCGATGAAACACCTATAAAGCCCGGCGTGGCCAAGGAGACTATGAATCCCCTTTATGTTGGTGGGAAGTGTAGGCATAAGGTCGTGTTTAGGAGTAGGATAGGGGAAGATGATTGCTTCTGACTTTGAATCTAGTCTTTCCTCGGTCAAAGATGAACCTTCGTGTCACTTTCCTTGTGACCCCAAGATAATATTAGATAGGGATATGATGTGTATGATGATTACTAGTAATCCCTTCTAAATCTTGGACAGAGTGATCTTTCTCCAGGATAGTCAGAATATGTTGAGTTTCAACATCAGAGGGCATGTCACTAATGGTCATTGGACTTTGTTTGTCCCTAAAGAGGAAGGCATCCTTCTGTCCAGAGGGAAGAGGCTTAGGCTCGATTGGAGGATGAATTTCTTCTACCTCCATAAAGAATTGGGCATCTTCTTCTAGGATAGGTTGCTCTAAGTCTGCCAGAGTTGTTGACATGACTTCCTCTACAGGGTCAGGATCGGGGTCCATCACTATTTGTGGGTTCAAGAAATAGGAATAAGAGACTGGGATAGGTTCTTCTCCGATCCTAAGTTCTACTAGCTGGTTTGTTGGTGAATTTTCTAGGATTTTCATGATTGGCCTACCAATAAAGATGAAATGTGTGGAATCATTGGGCAGGTCAAAGATATGGAAATCCAAGAAAAGTTTAGGGTCATTAATCTTAACGGGTGTGACCCGCAAGATCCCTAAACAATCGAGGATCCTTCCTGATGTGAACCTTAGACGTTTTTTGGGATGATGACCATGGTTCATCGGGGAGTTGAGCTCGCACAAAAGAGCTAGAGATTATGTTGATTCTGAGGCTCGGGTCGTACTCGATTTCCTTGTCTATGCCCATAACTTCACAAAAGATTGTTCGGATTCTCTTAGGCATCTTAACGACCTCGATTGAGGCTTTAGCCTCGTCTAGCCATTTCTGACTCATGATGGTAGAGAGACGTCCTAAGTACTCTCTTTGATATTCTAGTGCTTCCTTATCGGCTAGTGGATCCTTTTGCTCTACACATTCTTCCAATGGAAAACTTGTTGCACTCCCTACGTTATCGAATAGAGCATCGTCAAAATCGTAGGGAGTGGTGTAGAGTGGATGCAGCTCATAGCCGGGTGTGTGGATGGAATGTGATGATGGTGGAGGCTCCAAACAATCGCCCTTTGGAGCCGAATGTTGACGTAAGGTAAGAGTGGAATCCATGTGGTGGACGGTGGATACACGGACAACTTGGGCTCGGAATCAGAACAGCTACCATTCCCCGGCAACGGCGCCATAAAGCTTGTTGGCACTCCTTACGGCCTACAGATAAATCCGCAAGCGGACGGATACCGATGTAGCTTTCACCAGGGAGTATTCCAAGGTATCGATTTCCACGGGGAACGAGAAGTGAACTAATTCTAAACTAAGTTGTCCAAGGGTTATGGAATGGGATGGATGAAGTGGATGACAACAACAAAGAGGGAAGAGAAGTGATGAGAGGGTAGAGAGGGTACGAGTCTGATAGAGGCACTCTACTGATTAACTGAGCGGATTAGAGGGTACAGATAGATACTTGCTTCGGGACAATAGAACCTATGACACACAGAAAGTGATGAGAAGGGGTGTCATCAATCCTACACTTTGGGATCCTGCAGGCCGAGACAAATGTGCTGGACTACGTAGGCCGTATAGGGCTGTCACCACCTAACGGCTACCACCTCCGTAGACTCGGGGACAAACTAAGTTAACCTCAAGTATAGGCACCATGCCTATACTAGTCGGTTAATACTTATCTCCTATAGAAAGACAAGCACCCAAGCCAAGCAACCAATATACAATTATACCAATCAACTAAGCATTGAACAAAGAACCAACAAGTAAATAAAAGTAGAACTCACTACTCAATTAATCAGGAAGAGATACAAGAGTTACCAGACACGACCCGAATGTCACTCGAAGCAGAGCCGCATCCGTAGACTTACAGCTGGAAGAGGGGCCGACACTCCGGCTCCTCTCCGGATGCTCACCTCTCCTCTCTCCCTATCTTCCAAGTATGAAATAGGTGCTAGGGGCTTCAATTTATAGTGGCCAAGGGCGGTTGGAGGTGGAGCAGCGGCCAAGGCATCGAGAGGCGGTGCCCGGCTGGTTCGGCCGAATCTCCCGGTTCGCCCGAACCCAGGAATTCACCCGAACTGCCACGTCGCACTGCCTTGGTGCCGAGGCGGTGCAGAGGCGGTGCAGCTCTGGGTGTGGTTCGGCCGAATGGAGGCCTTTGGCCGAATTGAGGCATTCGGCCGAATTGGGCCCGTGGCCCAGCAACACTCCCCTGTGCAGCCTCTCCCTCCTAGACCTTCTGGGTTGCGTCATCTTGATGTACTTTGTGTTGTCTTGGCCCAGAGGTGACGTGCCGGTAGTCCACATGGCATGCTCGGTCATTGTCTGGTCTTTGCTGGCGTGGATGGCCTTCCGATCGTGCTTCGTGTCGTATACGGCTAAGGGGGGTAACCGGCCGAATCGTGTCGTTTGGCCGAATCGGTTAGTTCTGACCCCAATAGCACGTATTTGGCGTTAATGTACCTGCACAAGTGAAACATACCAAAACTCATGGAACATTATTAGAAGTAAACCTAAGTGCATGGAATGTTGCATAAAGCCTCTTTTATTCCCGAGTATTGGTGGTAAAAAATGAGTCGTAATGACCGCCAACACCATGCTTAGCAGAGAGAGAATGAAAAGATTGGACGGGATGACAGGTGGTCCGCGTTTGGTATAGACAGAAAATGAAGGAATTATAAAGTGGACCAGATGGTCATTTTATCTACTGCCGATGTGGCGGAGGAAAAAACTTAAAATCATAGTGTCCAGCTTATAAAATCGACAAATGGAGTGTGCTATAGACTAAACTGCACTTTTGCAGTCTCCTCCAGACATATTGCCCTTTTCTACGTGATATAGTTAATAGATGTCTTCAATGTTATTTTCTTTTTCTAGTTCAGCATAAATATCTCGTACTTGAGAGTTGAAGCTTAGTTACTCAGTTAGGGGCAGATCATTAAGGTCTTTTCGGTGGCTCCAAATAACACCGTGAATGTGAAATGTCGCGTTCGATGACCTTCTCGCTCGTATTCTATTTGATTTTTGCCCCTTCACTCATTCATCTTCTACTTTGCTTTGTTCACTGCCCCATATCATGGTACTTATGTTTCCTTCTGTCGGTGTTTGGAAATCATGGCCCCGACACTAACCAGTAATGCGTTGTGTTCCCACCCCTGATGGTTGATACAGAAGGTAATGCAAAGACACAAGATTATCCTGCTTCCGGCCACAAGACCGTAGGTCCAGCAAAGAAGGTGTGTGCAATGTATTATCCTGCACCGAACTGCGAGTAGTAGGGGATACAAGCAGGTTTCGAGAAGAGGCAAAGCCTCCAAGTCCTAGATGATGATGATTGAGGCAGAGTGCCAATATCGGTGGAGTGTGGAGTGCGTGTGTTCTGTCTTGGTGAGTTGGTCGTCTCTTGTTCGATTGCTTCGTGCATGAGCATCCGCCTCTCCTTTTATAGATCAAGGAGGAGGGGTTACAGGCATGTGTAAATGTGCAGACATAGTTACATCATAGTTGTAGACATGGCATCGGGCGTGGTTCCTTGTCCTTGTGTCCTTGATCACTGTTGTGCAGCATTGCGGCCCCTGTGGAGGGTTCCTGAGAGTTGGAGCTGACCAGCGTACCCTGTGACTTGTCTGTACGCCAATTCGAGGGTTCCCCATGCCTGTGAATAGCCCTTTCCGTGGAAAGTTACAGTGGGAGTTGGCATCACAGGCAGTAAGATTGACGCGGCCCTGTTCGTATAGTGGCAACGTGTCCGCACAGCGCCGAGGATGGTCGTATAGTATTCGAGATGGCCCGCCAAGCCTCCACCGTCCTTCCTTCTCATCCTGTTACCCCGCTCGAGGGTCTCTCCTGCCCGATCGAGGGCCTCGGGACAGAAGAGTTGGTGGCACAGGAGTTTGGAGTGACACGCTCCTGTTTGCACAGTGCCAACATGTCCGCACTGCGCCTCGGTTGGCAGCATAGTGACAGGAGTTGGCAGATGCGATGGGGATCGTGCCTGTTAGAGCAGCGTGGAGAGAGATTTGCCTTTTGAGTTTGGATGCATGGCGGCATTAAGCGGCATTAATTGTTTGTCGGGGAAGGTCTCGACCGAGGCGGAGCTTTTCCCATTTCATGGGTTGCTCGAGGCTCGACCCTCAAGCCTCGACCGAGACAGAGTTTTGCGATTCGCTCGAGGGATCGCTTCCCTCGAGCAAGACAGAGAATGAGGCGCGCGTCGAGACCCCGCCGAGGCGCCTCGACTGGGCCATTGACTCTTGTTGGGCCGTGGGCCTTATTTGCTTTCCTCTTTCCTGATATGTGTATGAGTTTGGCAATAGTTTGCGTTTTGACAAGGGTGATTATCCCATAAGTGTGGCAGAACCGTTTAGCTTAAACTGGTTCAGATGCACCAGTCACTGTCCCATGACAGTCGAGGACTTAATGCATATGGAACAGTGTAAACCCGGTATCCGTCAGGTACCCGCAGGCACCTGAAACACCACTTACTGAGCACAACTCCATGCATACAGGATCACATGCACAGGAAGCTTTCAACAGACATTACAAACTTTATTAAAATATAGAAGAGTACTAGTTATTACAAACCGAAGTGTACTGCTAAGAGTAAAAACGGTCCCCTGAGTTTTAAAGTAAACAGCCTTAACAAAAGCTAAAGTGGCAAAGGCCTAAGTTTTCAACAAAACATCTGCATCAAGAGAACGCGTAGATCCTTCGTGTCTCTTGGTCTTCCTGAGGCCCTAAGCCTGATCCACCTTCTCCTCTGCAGCAATTGTAGTATCTTGAGTACGAGGGTACTGAGCAAGGCTTACCCGCCAATTTTGAATGAGAAATAAACAAGACTCTAGTATGCAAGGCTTTATAGTGGACTGGCATTGATGTTTTGCAAAAAGGCTTACTAGAGTTAGTCCTTATGTTTTTCAAGATTTTTAATCATGTTGTAGTTGAATGCTTCCATTCTAAGTTAGATAGAAGATAATATTTCACAACCAAGATCCTCTATGATAATCCAGAAAATTTCTTAGCTTTGCTCCTCATGATCTTACTATATTGTTCATCAGTGATCAAGTGGTATTCATATCGAGAAGTGCGACGGTCATGACCAAGTTTACATCCTGCAGGGCAAAGACCTAATCACACGACACGTGCACGAACCGTCGAACCACACGCGGCAACCTTTCGCTCAAATTACTTCCAGAGATTGAAACAATCCTTGCCAGGGTCCGGGAGTGCATCCCCATAAGCGGCCCCATGTCTGGCCTGACCCACTTATGAGTTTCAGACTACACTCCCGCCTACTGCCTCTCTCCGACTGGGCAAGCCATAGTTCCAATTCCGGTGTAACTGAGTTACATCAGTTTACTGGCCCCATTCTTCCAGTATGTGATTAGTACATTCAAAACTTGACCTCTGGTCAACAACTACTGAGTCCTTGACCAAACTTTTATAGTTGGACGAGGCTAGCCTATAAGCTCAATCATAAACAAAGCCTTCACAAATCCTCGCCCAACTCAATAAGTGTAACTTCAAAATTTTATGTGATTATCACAGTGATTGGTCCTAAGTTTGTATTGGTAGAACTCACTAAGCTTGACTAAGCCAGTTTGAAGGATCTTTTTGAAGAGGTGGCAAAGATATCCTTAATCAAGGTGGTCATGCAATCTAAGAGGTTTCATTGCAATTCCTGAACTTAATGCAAGTACTGAAATAGTTTGGACACATGAAATAATAGATAAAATAATAGGTGTAGATGCTTCGGTGCTTGCCTGGATCAGTAGTGGGGTTAGTATCGTCAGTAGGGGCTTCAGGCTCTTGCTCCACTACGATGACCTCCTCGAACTCTTGGGTTTTTCTGGTTCGAGTTCGATGAACTCAGGCTCCTCAAACTCGGTATCTATATGCCATGAATGCAAGGTGCAAAAGTTTAGAAAAGCTAGCTATACAACTTTCCTTCACGATAAAGTTGCAAGCCAACAAATAAAAACACCTAACTAATCCTTATAAGGATTTTTCCTAAATTTAGACCCATGAAATTATTTTAGAAAACCTTTAAAAGAATTTCTTGGATTCATTTTCATGTTATAAATAATATTATCTTGAATATTGTCATTTATGTTTATGTGAAATAAAAGTCTTTTCCATATTTTTATTTAGGTAGGAACTCTAAAGATTTATTTAAATGCTTTAAAGAAACATACTAAAATAACTTAACTTTTTATTTCTACCTTTGCCAAAGTTATCATTTTTCATGTACAGAGAAGAAACTAACAAAGCTAACAAAATTAGTTTCATAACTTTTGGATACCTAAATAATTTATGGTGAAATAAACAAGGTTTCAGCATTTTTAAACAAAAGAAAATAGTTAACTCAAATAACTTTGCACAAAACCCCCTGTGAAGATTAAATCCTCGCAAACAAGTCCTCCCACGCCTAGCCATCGGATTGTTGCTGATAACCCCCTGGAAAGAGTTAAACTCTTGCAATCAGGTCCTCCTGGCTCTAAACCGACCCAGGCGGCGGTCGGCCGGCTCGATCTCGCCGGCGGCGAGGTCTCCGGCGACGGGAAGTGCTCCAATAGCATCAGCTCGGCACGACGAGCACTCCCATGGGTCAAGCACCTAGTAAAGGTGACCGGATAAGGATGCGCGACGGCGGCAGCGGCGGCGCTCTGCTTGAGTTCGCCGGCCGGTTCAACGGCGGCGAGTCTGGCGACTTGCTCTGGCGCTAGAGCTTCACTGGAGCTTGCTCTACATGATGCACTAACATCGAGATGCTCTACTAAGCCGGAGTAAGGCTCCCCTCGACGGCGGCCATGGCGCTGGTACGGTTAGCGGTGGCGCCGGTGTTCAGGTGCAATGGCGAGCCTTGGTGCTATCCTAGCTGGCTTAAAAGCATCGCCTAAACTTCCTAAAGAAGGTGTGCTCGCAGCAAGCTGTGCTTGGTGGCTGGAGCTTAGCTCCCCACAGTCGTGGCCATGGCGCGGCGGTGCTCTGCGGCGACGCACGCGTTCGGGCCAACAGGACCAAGAACAAGAGCTTGGCGCTGCCCCTACAGCTTCGCATGAATACTAGGAGCTAAACTACGGCCTAAAATTGCGATGAAAAAGGCACGAGGATAGCTCCCCTCGAGCTCACCTTGGAAAAGGGTCGGCGGCGGCCGGAGGTAGAAGACGATGGCGTACAGCGTCGGTGGGGCTAGTGGCTGGACTCGAGCGGGGTCGGGGGCGTAGCTGAGGTGGCAGTGGTGCGATGGGTGGGTAGAATCGACCGGCGACGCAACGACGGCGACGAATTTAAGCGCGAGGCAGCGACGGCGGTGATGGTGGGCGCAAATGGCGGTGGTGGAGAACCACTTGGCGACGGCTCGGTACTTATTTGAATTCTCACTGTAGTTATCTAGTTTCACCACATGTAGGCTGTCTTGTTTGGGCGCTGGCGTGTGGCAGAGTTGAAGCTGGCCGACGGTGATGGGCGGTGCAATCCGCGGCGGCGCTGCCGTGACCGCCCGACGCTCCTCTGCTCTGCTCTGTTTATCATGTTTTTCCTGCCCAACATTTCCTTCGTTTTCTTCTGATTTCATATGTAAAGTTTGGACGATGCTTGAACTAAACTTGCAGCTGGAATATAGGGCTTCAAATCTTGTTAAGCAAGTTGGGTCCAAAACTCAAAGATTCAAAAGGCATATGGCTCTAAAGATCGACGAATTCCTTTCTGAACTTTAGGTTCAGTCTCAGCAGCTCATGCTTATTCAGAGAAATTGCAGGATTCAATCTTTGAGCCTTCAATCAAATTTGTAAACACTTCTTTTCCTGATCATGAAGTAGTCCTTGGCGTAGTAGAGGGTTTATAGTTTCTATTTCACTAGTTCTTGACCAAAGTTTATTTGAAATTTTTCTTAAACCTCTAGCTCCAAGATGACACGTTTTCACTGGTTTTTTTTGGGTGAAATTCAAGGTATTGAATTTTAACTTGAATTCTCCAATTTAAACCTATACACATGTCTTTGGCACAAGAGCTTTTAATTTACCCCAAGCTAGCATTTCCTTTTTGACTTGGCCTATTTCACTTGTTTGTCCAATTTGACCAAATTTCATCCAAATTTGAATCTTGACTTGACCTTTTTGCTAACCTTCTTTAGTTTGAGAACTTTGACTTGTGTACTTCCTAACTATCTCTAGATCTTGGTATTAAGTTTGTTTTGTCCTTCTTAAACCTCATGAATGTTACAATAAGTTTGGGTACCCGTAATGATCGCCCCCAACAGTAGCCCCCTAGCCTATGTTGGAGTAAGGTTTAATCCGACAAAGGCTTGCATCGTGGGTGCTTCTGATCCGTTGGTGTAGCCCCCGAGGCCTTGGAGGAGTGGATATACTCCTGCAAGGGCTATAAGTGTTTCTCGCCCTCGTGAGTTACAACATATTTCGACTTCAAGGAATTCGATCGTGTGGTGCGAGGAGCCCCTAAGCCCTGGCCCTAGCAAGGTCGATCAGGGGCGATTCTCGATTTCGAGTTACAACCCTCGTCGCCCCGTTCGTTGGGAGGAGGGGTGAAGCAATCCATGTTTCCCTCGAGCGGGCTGCGACTCATGGATGCTTCTGTGAGCTGTTAGCGGGTGATTCAAGTGGACGTCCATGCCTCAATCGATAGAGGTCGGCTCGTGGTCCAGAGACACGTCACATAAGAGCACTTGTGAAGGTTTGCTAGGTAGGGATCAACCCCATTCGATAGGGGTCGAGGGCTCGTTGCTCTCCCTCGATGCAATCCCTCGACTAGCTGCCTCCATCTGGCCTTGAATACAACATGAGGGGTGCCCTCGAACTCCATGTTCGAGGATAGGCTCGATCATGTGTGCCCCCGGTTGTCCCTGACTCTATTGATCTAGGGTGCCTTTCAAACCCTCGACGGGCCAGGGCTTTGAACCCCTGATCAGTAGGGCCTTGAGGTGAGGTGGCTCACCTTAGAAGTTTTCCTGCGAGCCTCGAGCGTTTGTTTAGGGAGTTGTGGCCGACGTGGCGTGCGGAGCGGGCACGCCTTTTTAGGCAGAGCGGCAGAGGCGGGGGCGCTTACGACGGGACGTGGCGTCTGCGACGCCTGGGATTTCGCGCGTGGTGGTTATCCCAGCCAATGGGGTCCGGCTGTCAGCGATAGCGGCACCACCCATATTGAATGTGGATTCCACGCGGCTGCGGCGCCGATTGCACTTCGTACCCAGGCTATAAAAGGAAGAGGCAGGGGAAATGTTCTGCTTACCAAGCCTTTGCCTTCAGATTGAATCTGCTATCTCTGAGCACCGCTACTAGGAAGAAAGCGCCATGCTTCGCCTTTCTCTCCCAAGCTTCATTTCTCGCGTCCGCCGCCAGCTTCCGCCATGGTGACCGTCACCGACCCCGCACCCTGGAGCCCATCCATCGCCACCGAGGATTACCTGGCCGGACTGGTGGAGGCGAGGATTTTGCCGGCGAACAGCGACACCGCCGTCGTCCCACCAGGAGCCCGCTCCGCCGACGGGCTACGTCGTCAGCCTGGCGAGGCTGCACGAGCGGGGGTTCGGGATCCCCCCATCGCCGTTCTTCCGCGGGTTGTGCCTCCACTACGGCGTGGAGCTCCACAACTTCGCCCCCAACGCCATGTCGCAAGTGGCAATCTTCGTCGCCGTCTGCGAGGGGTACCTGGGGATCGAGGCCTAGTGGGACCAGTGGATTCACCTCTTTCGGGGTGAGCTCCACATGGCCGCTGGTGAGTCTTGACGGGTCCACCGGGCGGTGTGTGCCGGGGGCCTCACTCTCCAGGTCCGGGGGCAGCGTAGCGGGCTATACATCCGGGCCACCATGACATCCAACAACGCCGATTGGGACGAGGGGTGGTTCTATCTATGCAACGTCGACAACAAGCTCCCTCCATACACCGCCAAAGTGCTGCGAGAGCGGTCGGAGACCTGGAGTTACGGCGCCAGGAGCGCTTGAAGGTCTTCACCGAAGTCTTCGCCTCGCTGTCACGGGCGGGGCTGACCGCGGCGGGCGTAATCACCAACTTCAATTAGTGGTATGTCCTGCCGCTGATGGAGAGGCCGCTTCGCCTCGACTAGCTGAAGGCGGGAGAGCCCTGGGAGGGCTCGAAGATGAAGGAGGGGAGCCTCCGCGTCGAGCAGTGCATCCACCGGGCGCGGTAAGCGGTAGATCTGTCGAAGCTTGACTGCAAGGAGGCGGCCCTGTGGGCCATCAAGATGCGCCCCGACGTGGGGCACTTAAGATTTGTTAGTTTGCCTTAACTTAGATTTGATTCAGTTTTACCCTCGAGGGTTTTCTGTTGCTAATTTGCAATGCTTCCTTAGGGGTTATCCCAAAAGGGGTACCGCTCCGCCCTTCCTCTCCCCAAAGTTCGAGATGCGAATCGCCTCTCTGCCGAGAGGCAGAAGGCCCGGAAGGACGCGATGAAGAGGAAGAAGGAGCAAAAGCACCGGCGCAAAGCGGCACATGAGAAAGTGAACCGCCGGCGCGAGAGGGAGGGCCTCCTGCACTGGTGGTGGCGCAAGTGGACGCGCCCCTCACGACTCTGGAGAGCAGTCCGGAGGGGTCCTCCTCTGATGGCCTTGAGGAGGTCCCGCCACCTGCACCGGTGGTGGCGCACGTGGCCGCGCCCCTGAGGGGGCAGAGCCATGAGATCCCGGCGTCGTCGCGGGGTAGGGGGGCCTCGGGCAGCTCGGCGCCCTCGACGGCGCGAGCCACCCCCCAAGTGCTGCGGCGGCCACCCCCACCCCTCGTTCGGGGCCTTCGGGGGTGGTTCAGGTTCGAGGCCCGCCCGCGCCTGGGGCGGGCAAGGGGGCCGCCACCCCGGTGTCCACAAGGGTGCGAAGCCCTGCGTGGCTGCCTCCGCGGCGGCAACGAGGCCCGTGGGTGGGGCCCCACCGCCGAGGGGCTGAGGATGTTCAGGGGCTGCGCAGCCCCCGACTGACAAGAAGCGCAAGATGAGCGGCGTCGTTCGGGTTCGGTAAGCCTTGTCTTTTTTCTCTGGTTATGGATTCGGTAGGCTCAGATTTACTGAATGTTTGATTCAATTTTCTTCCAGCCGCCTCGTGATGCCGACATCGCCCCCGCTAGCGCCCACCAAGGCGCTGAAGGCATCGGCGCGCTCCTCGCCACATTTGGAGGTGCCGCCCCCGTCAGGAGTGCCCCGGTCGACGGAGGACATCGTCGCCGGGTACCAGGCGGCCCTGGCGCAAGGGGTCGCCCGGGCAAAGGAGCATGCGGTGGGTGGAGGAGCCCCAGCCACAGCAGGCGAGGGCCACACCGGGGAGGTGACCCCAATCCCCCGCACGGAGGAAGCGGCCCCCGGGGTCGAGGGGGTGAGTGAGACTCCCGCGCCGACCGATGGCGCGGCGGGAACAGAGTGTCCGAGCCGCACTGGGGATACGGCTTAGACTGCGGCCGTGGGCGGCCGCACGGAGGAGGAGGAAGTGCCAGGAACGGAGGCCACGATGGTGGTCCTCCTGACCAACCTCGAGGCCGGCCTCGAGGAGGAGGAGGTCCCGGCGCCGGGTTTCTAGGAGGGATCATGGAGCCCCTGGGATGAGAGGGCGGTGGAGCCCATGCCCCGCATCGCGGCCTTCTAGGCCTGGCGCAACCAAGGGCTCGGCCGGCGCGGCGTTCCGCGCGACCTGGCGGAGGGTGCCGAGGCTGAGCGGCTCCTGTGGGAGGAGAAGTAGGGTCTGGGAATCGTCGTCTAGAACACGCTCAACCAGGTCCTCGACCTCCACCTAGGCAGAGGCCTCGATCTTCACCTGGTATGTATATTGATCATGTACATCGTTGTGTTTTTTCCCTCCCCCTTTTTTCTTACTCTTATTCGTTGGTGCATAAATGGCAGCGCTTGAGGGAGATGGTCGGCCGGAGGGTCGCAGAGCTCGCCGATGTGCACGCCGAGCAGCAGCAGCTGAGGGAGGCCCTGGCCCGCGCGGACCGGGACCGCGACAGTGAGAGGGCCCTGGCCGTGGAGATAGCTGATGAGGACTTTCGGCAGGGGGATGAGCTCCACCGACGGACAGAGGTGCTGGTGGCACTGGAGGGCGAGCCTCAATAGGAGCGCGCTGCCCTTGCCGAAGCCTGATCGTATCTGCAGCAGCGGGAATGGGCCCTCGCAGCGGCCGAGGCCCAGCTCAAGACCCAGGGCGAGGCAATCGACCTGCTCACCAAGACGGTGGCGGAGGGAGACGTCGTCATCACAGATCTGCGAGCCTCTATCAAGGCCCATCAAGGCTCGATGGCCACGCTCCGGCAGGAGGCCGATGCCGCGCGGGAAGAGCTGGCGCAGGAGAAGAAGCTGACTGAGGGTAAGTTTACTATCGACTTAAACTTTATTTGAAAATTAGTTTCGAGACTTATCTGATTTTGCTCTTGGGCTTTCAGAGCTGCGGAAGGTAGCGGAGGAGACTTCCTCGCAGGCGGAGTCCATCCAAGTGGCCTATTCGAAGGCCCAGGAGGACCTCGAGGCGCTACGGGACATAGCTCTCGCCGTCTGCAAGGAAGTCGAGGGGCAGGAAGCCCCTGAGTCCCAGTCGAGCAGCTCGGTGGCCAGCCGCCTAAGGTCCTTGGGCGGATGCGTCACCGAGCGCCTGAAGTGGGCTCTCCGGCTCGGCGTGCAGAAGACCCTCGGGATAATCTCGACACACTTTGTCTTGGACCTCGAGGCAGTGAGCGTCGGGTATGTGGTGGCGGACGACCTCGACAACGAGGCTGCGCTAGCTATCGTGGAGAGCACCGACGCCGCTGCCGAGGGTCCTGCTGCCACCTTGTTGCAGATCTTCACGGGCGACCTCCTTCCCGATGCCGAGGACGAAGAGGCCGCCGCCCCCGAAGGCCCCGAAGACCCCGCTCCCTGAGTAGCTAGGGAATTTTTGTAATAATTAGATTTTCATTTTGGAGTGGTTTGCTACTAAACAATTTAATGTTTTAAGTATGCATGTGTGCTTTATCGAATGTCATTTTCTTTATCGCGTTTCTCACTGAATTGCAAAGGGCTCGACGAGGAAAATTTCGTGCATAGATTAACTTTAGCGTAGGGTGGCGAGGGGGATGTCGTATCCTCTCGGAGGCGTAGGCGGTCCCTCAACTCGGCCGGCCCTTGGCCTCAGTAGTTCTATGCCTCGAATTGCCTTTTGACATTTACTGGAGACGAACGTGATAAAAGAATTTTGAAAGAAAAAACCTTAAAATTGGGACAATTTTAGGAGGGGGTACCCCCCGAAGTAACCCCCGAGTGTGACTTGGCTTCTTCGATGGTAAGCCGAGTCTCACTCATTCAAGATCTTTCTTTATTCATCGATTGTTATAAGTACAAATGTACATGAATGCTCGGAAACTTAAGGGTAGAAGCAACGTAGCTGTTGAAGGTTCCAAGCGTTGGTGAAAACTTCGTCCTTCTCATTCGCGAGCTTGCATGTGCCTGGTTTGAGGACCTTGGCGACGATGTAGGGCCCTTCCCATGGTGGCGTAAGCTTGTGGCGTCCTCGATTGTCTTGTCGAAGTCTTAGCACCAGGTCCCCCTTGTTGAGGTCTTGACGTCGAACCTTCTGTGCTTGATATCTTCGGAGGGACTGTTGGTACCGTGCTGAATGCAGGAGCGCCACGTCTCGAGCCTCATCCACTCGATCTTGTGAGTCTTCACGAGCTGCTTATTCTGCTCTTCTTGGTAGGTTCTAAGCCTCGGGGACCCATATTCCAAGTCCATGGGGAGGATAGCCTCGGCACCATAGACGAGAAAAAATGGGGTGAAGCCCGTGGCTCTGCTCGGGGTCGTTCTGAGGCTCCAGATTATCGAGGGTAATTCCGATACCCATTTTCCGCCAAATTGATTCAATTTGTTGAATATTCTTGGCTTGAGGCCTTGTAAAATCATGTCGTTGGCACGTTCTACTTGGCCATTCATCTGTGGATGCGCCACGGCCGACCAATCCATGCGAATATGGTGGTCATCAAAGAATTCCAAGAACTTCTTGCCTGTAAACTGTGTGCCATTCTCAGTAATTATCGAATTGGGGACCCCGAACCTGTGATTATATCCGTGAAGAACTGCATGGCCTGTTCAGATCTGATGCTGCTGATGGGTCAAGCCTCGATCCATTTCGAGAACTTCTCGATGGCCACCAGCAGATGTGTAAAGCCTCCAGGCGCTGCTCGCATTGGCCCGACGAGGTCGAGCACCC
The DNA here is from genome assembly GCA_033239725.1 of Echinochloa phyllopogon. Taxonomy (NCBI): domain Eukaryota; kingdom Viridiplantae; phylum Streptophyta; class Magnoliopsida; order Poales; family Poaceae; genus Echinochloa; species Echinochloa phyllopogon. The sequence continues at coordinate 4,224,335 of BTCW01000016.1, read as the reverse complement.
ACACAGCGAATGGCCATGTGATAGGGACGGTTTGCAAGACATGAGCCAGGAGGTGGGATTTGCGTGCGTAGAATTGACACCCTTCGCAGGTGCGCACGACTTTGTTGGCATCAGCGAATGCCGTGGGCCAATAGAAGCCCTAGCGAAACGAATTGCCCACGAGGGTACGGGGCGCCGCGTGGTGGCCGCATATGCCGGAGTGGATGTCTCGAATGAGCTCCCTTCCCTCAGGAATGAGAATGCATCTCTGCAAAATTCCTGAGGGGCTGCTCTTATGCAATTCCCTATCGATGATGATGAACGACTTGGCCTTTCTCGTGTTGCGCCGAGCCTCGGTACAATCCGAGGGTAGCTCCCCTCAGTTGATCCAAGCGATATACTGATCGCACCAATCCCGAGATGATGGGGCCTCGTCGATCTCCATAATTTCACCCTCGTCCACCGAGGATATCTCCTGACTCGAGGCTTCGAGTTCCCCTTTCGAGGGATCCTCGTCCGTGGGCTCGATGCTCACAGCCCCCGAGGGTTTCGCTTTCGAGGGAGCGTCAGGAGCTTTGGGAGTTGGCTTGAGGTTGATGCTCGGCTCTTCTAAGTCGGGGGCGAATACGTTCGGTGGAACGGTGATCCGACCTGACGCGATTTTGGCCAATTCATCAGCTTCCTCATTGTATTTTCGTGCAATGTGATTGAGCTCGAGGCCATGGAACTTGTCCTCGAGCCGGCGCACCGCATTAAAATACGCTTGCATTTTCTCATCGTGGTAGCTTGCCTCCTTCATAACCTGGTCGATGACCAGTTGTGAATCTCCTCAGATGTCAAGGCGCTTGACAACCAACTCTATGGCTATACAAAGCCCAGCGAGTAGAGCCTCGTATTCTGCCATATTGTTGGACGCCGGAAAGTGCAAGTGCACCACGTGTCTTACGTGCTCTCCGAGGGGTGAGACGAAGAGCAGGCCCATGCCTACACCAGTTTTCATCACCGACCCATCGAAGTACATGATCCAACATTCTCCTTGGATCTGAGATGGAGGCAGCTGTGTGTCAGTCGACTCTGCCTCAAAATCCGTCAACATCTGCGATTTTATTACCTTTTGAGGGGCATAAGTGAGGGTTTCGCCCATCAACTCCATGGACCATTTGGCTATTCTACCCGAGACATCCTTGTTGCGGAGTATCTCCCCCAAGGGGAAAGATGAGACCACGGTGACAGGATGAGCCTCGAAGTAGTGGCGCAGCTCGCGTCATGCTAGCACTACTGCGTAGAGCAGCTTCTGGATCTGTGGATATCATGTCTTGGTTTCAGTCAACACCTCGCTGATGTAGTACACCGGCCTTTGGACAGGCAGAGCGTGTCCGTCCTCGATTCTCTCTACGACAATGACTCCGCTGACTACTTGAGTCATTGCGGCTACGTAGAGGTAGAGGGGCTCGCCATCGTTAGGTGGTGTCAGAATAGGCGCTCGTGCGATAGATGCTTTTAACCCGTCGAGGGCTTCCTGGGCCTCGGGGGTCCAAGAGAAATGCTCATTCTTTTTTAGGAGTTGGTACAGGGGCAAGCCTTTCTCGCTGAGACACCAGATGAACCGAATCAGGGCTGCAAGGCAACCCAATACCCGTTGTACCCCTTTAGGTCTCGGATCGGTCACATCTGCTCGAGGGCCGAGACTTTTTCAGGGTTGGGCTCGATGCCTCGCTGAGAGACAATGAAACCCAAGAGCATGCCTCGAGGCACCCCAAAGATGCATTTCTCTGGATTTAGTTTTACCCTGTTAGCGCGGAGACAATCAAACGCAATGTGCAAATCGTTTACCAGGTCGTCCGCCTTCTTGGATTTTACAACGATATCGTCAACGTATGCCTCTATGGACCGCCCGATATGATCCCCGAAAACACGAAGCATACATCGTTGGTATGTGGCTCCGGCATTGCGAAGACCAAATGGCATCGTGACATAGCAAAAAATGCCAAAAGGCGTGATAAAAAAAGTTGCGAGCTGGTCGGACACTTTCATCTTGATTTGGTGGAAACCAGAATAAGCATGAAGGAAACATAATAGCTCACATCCCGCAGTTCAATCAACAATTTGATCGATACGTGGTAAAGGAAAAGGAACTTTTGGACATGCTTTATTTAAACCAGTATAATCTATACAAATCCTCCAGTTCCCATTCTTTTTTCTTAACTAGTACAAGATTAGTGAGCCAGTCAGGGTGAAATACCTTGATGAATCCAGCCTCGAGGAGCTTGTGCAGCTCTTCACCAATGGCCCGGTGCTTTTGTTCATCGAAGTGTCGCAGGCATTGAACCACCGGCTTTGAGTGGGGCAGGGTGTCAAAGGAGTGCGGAGAAAGTCCACGAGCACCACATAGTAAAAACGAAGCAACACGGGGTAACTTAATGAATCTGTTAGATCTTGCCGAAATCCAACAGAGCCGATAACTTGGTCCATACTAGATCTTAGCCCACCGCATGGCTCATGACCTAACAGAGGAACCTTCTTGAGACCACAACTTAAATCCACCGGATGATACTAAGCATGGTAACAAGACTACTTGCATCAAAGCTTAAATCCACCGCATGATACTAAGCATGATACAAGGTTGCCGGTACTTACGGAGGTCGACGGATCGATGACTCCTCTCGAAGAACTCGACGACTCAACTAAAGGACTCGATGTTGGCACGGGGCCGGTTTGTTGTATGATTGATTGATTGTTCTTTTACAGATGCCATGGGTTTATATTTATACCCAGGTCTTGATACGACTCCTAGTCGGACACGACTACAACATTTGTTTCTAAAAATAAATGACGGATCTTCGTGCCCACATTGCATTCCTTGTTCGAACCGGCCTTTTCCTTATGTTTTTCCACGTCATCGCGCTTTCCCGAATGCTACTGCTTTTACCTGCGGAATCATGCCTCTGCCGAATGACGACGCATTCCCGACCGCAGAACGTCTTTGCCGAATGCCTCTGTGGAAAAACTCCTTTGCCGAATGATATCTCCTTGACGACTCCGGCCCACATGTCATCCTCTTCCTAGTGTTAATTTTTGGTGTCAACAGAAAAATCTCCATCCTATTTCCTCGGTCCCGTAGGAGATTCAGATCCTTCTGAAATCATTGCGGCCGAATCTCAGCGGATTCCTTTTAAGATTTCACTGACAAAACCTCATGAGTGGCAAGACGCTTTCAAGAACTGGCCTTTGCCCCCAATCGCCGGATGGAGAAACTGGTACAAAAGGATCTCTAACGATAAAAGTCCCCAGACACAGAATTGGGACAGTCTTCGTATTTCTCATTGCTTGGAGCTATCTCTAGCTGAAACACCAAAGAATGAGAACCTTCTGATCGCAGCTTGCCACTTCTGGTCCAATGGTGCAAATGCTTTTCTTTTCGGCCATGGCCCAATGTCCCCTACCTTAGCCGATGTCTACATGATGACCGGCCTGAATGTTACAGGAACTGTGCACCCATATGACCATAAAGGTTCCTCCAAGCAGACAGGAGTAAGAACAGGAGTTGGATATAAGAGATATATCCAGAATCATATGTCTGATGGTCCTCTGACTGATGTCGAATACAGAGCTTTCCTGAACATGTGGCTATGCAGATCAGTCTTTTGTGGCAAAGCCAATGAGCCAACCTTGAATCATATCGTGATGGCCGAAGAGCTGGCTGCTGGAAAAGTCATCCCACTTGGGAAATACCTCCTGGGAAGCGTTTACCATATGCTCAACCAAACCACCCACCTGATGCACACTAGCAAGAAGATCCCCTGTGTCAATGGTCCCTGGTGGTTTGTCCAAATGTGGCTGCAATTATACATGCACCAAATCGTTGCTATTGATCTCAACAGCCGAGACTTCCCTTCAATCAATTATAAAGAAGGAGAAACCCGGAGAACCAAAGGTTGTCAAACTTATGGAGAAGCTGCCTCCACTGTACCTATCAACAAAAACATTGGTGAACTGTTTGAGCTCTTCTTCAGAGGTTTTGTCAATCCTCTTTGGTTCCCTTATTTGGACAATGACAATCTTACTCTCCCTTGCGAATTCAGCTTTGAGACTGGATGTACTGATGTACAATCTGTAGCAATTTTTAATGCCTTCATCCAGCCCTGCATCCTGCCAGCCGAATTCTGTGGAGGGAGGCTAGTCCAAAGCACTTATGAATATTATCAGCCAAACATGATGGCTAGACAGTTGGGATGTGGCCAAGTGCCCCCTAGGCTATTCCTCCATGAATTCCTCAGGCCTAGGGAGATAGTCAAGGATTTCACAGAAACAAGAAGGATTTTCAACCATAAATGCTGTGGAACTATTTATGCACCTGATCCTTTTGTGCCAATAATATCTGCCCATCCTTCCTTCACTCTCTGGTGGCAAGAATTCCATGATCATATCTTCAACATGCCAATCCATCCTTTCTGCCTTGAATTAATGCCTGATTATCAGCCAACTGCAGAGGTAATATGCTAATTCCTTTAGCTGTCTTAACAACATTAGCCCCAATTGATTCTGACTCTATTATTTTGCAGGACATAACACCTGCCCCTCTTGCCAGGGTAATTTTATACAAAACTACAGGCCCAATCTCTGCTTTGGGGCACCAATCTCCTACCTTGGCTCAGCTGATGGCTAGACAAGCTTCTTCAGATCCAACACTTACTAGACCATCATCTGTCAAGAGGAAAACTCTTTCTTTAACTGCCCCTTCAGTTGTAAAGAAGAAAAGAACAAGCAGCAAAATGATTGCACAGGTCAAATTTCTCCTTCCTCGAGTAAAAAATGCTAATTTTATTCTGCTCATTTTCTACTCCTTTATGGTTTCAGGCCAAATCACAGCAATTGGCCATTAGCACAGAACCTGCCGATGCTTCAGTGATCAGTAAAATTTCTCACCATCTTGTCCTTTAAAACTCTTTTCATCAGCACTAACTTCCTTTCAGTCACAGAGCAAGCTTCAATGGATCCAATTTCGGAGAGCTCCTCTTTTCATCAAGAACAAACTTCAGCTTTACCTGATGTACTTCAGCTAGAAGCCTCATCTCCACCAAAGAACCTTCCAAGCTCTCCTCAGCATGACATACCAGAACCTTTGCCTGAGCTTGAGCCGCCTTCTCTCTCTATCCAAGAGATCAGGAATGAGGTAGAGATAATTTCCCAGTCTCCTCAGTTCTTTATTCAATGGATAATCATTAATTCGGCAATATCTTTTTCCAGGAGAAAACAACTTCGTCACCTAGCTATTCATTTCCCTTGGATGATCTTGTTGCCGAACAAGCAGAGGAAATTTCTTCTAGTCAGACTTTATCAGAAGAAACCCAGGCAAAACTAAAGGAAATTTTCTCCTTTCTGCACAAAGACATCCAGGATCAAGTCAAGGATGCTGATCTTCTGAGAGATATGCTTGAGCCCATTGAACACAACCTTCCCGTTGACATTCAAGCTTCCTTGGAACCAATCTCTAAATTAGATCAACAATTTGCTGCAGTCAGACAGGCTCTGAAAGATCAATCTTTACAACCAGCTTTAGAGCAAAGAAGAGCCATAGCTAAGCAATCCTTGAAAGATCTGCATACTCAAGCTCAGAGTAACAAAGAATTGTCAGCTAGACTGCAGTCAACACTTGATCTGAAGAAGACCAGAAAAGCTGAACTAGAAGCCGAACTGAGGGTTCTGTCAGCCGAAATCGAAGCTGACGAGAAGAAGTTAGCCGAACTCCCTGATCTGACAGAAAGGATACGAAAGGAAGCATCGGCAATTCTAACTGAAGATAAACAGCTCAAAACGAAGCTCTCTGCTCTGACAAAATCCCAAGAAGCAGGCAAAAATCTTTTGGAGACCATTAATAGAATGATATCTGACGCTAAGGATGTAATCTCCAAGTACTTGGGTGTGTAGTTGTATTGAATATTTAATTAGCCGAATGTCTTACCAACTTTGTAGTTTTACCAATCTTTGCTTTCTCTCCATTGTGGGTAACTCATTCGGCAAAGCTGATTTTAATAGCATCAGACCCGAAAACGTTTCAACTATGACATAGCCGAATCTCATCCAGTCAAAGCCGAATACGACTCGATAAGAATCCCAAACGACATGAGAACCGATCGGCTGGAAAATCCTTTCCACCTTCCGAACTCTTCGGAATACGTGCCACGATCTTTGGCCACGATTTCCTCTGCGGGTTCTATAAATAAACACCCAGGCAGCCCACAGTTTCTTCACCAAGTTCTTCGCCTTCCAAGTTCTTGCCGGCCCAAGCCATTCTTTTCCCCATCCACAGTAATTCCGAGGAACTTCCAATGGCCGACAACAACAGGAGGCGCCCGGCCGCTGATGAGGCCGAAGGAAGTCGTGCCGACGCTCGCCACAGGTGATTAGCTGCTTGCTTTTCTCTGTTCCTCTCGAGATTTCTTCCCTCTTTCTTGACGAATCTCTTTGTTCTTTCAGGGTAATCCAATGGATTGCCGGCGCTGGTGCGCCAGCTGCAGCTCCAGCCGCTGCTCCCGCGGCACCTTCGAGTTCGTCTAATCGATCTCTCGAATCAGACGACTACCGCTACACGGACGGCGATGCTCGCCGATTCAAGGCGGAGCGCGACGACTCTCGTCGCGAACTGGAGGCTATCTCCAAGCAAGCCGGGATTGCTGACCTCGAATGGCAGCACGAGCGCAAGCAACTGCTCGAAGTCATTGATGGTGAGTCCTGCAATCTGCTCAATCTCAATCTTGTCCCCCAACTAATATTATTCTGCTGCCCCTTTTGTAAACTTGCAGCGCGTGATGCTGAACTCGATCGACTGAAGGCGCTGGTGAATGAGCTGGCGAACAAGGTGAATGCTCCTGGGGACACACCAGAAGCTCGCCTCGGTGCGGTGGCGGGCCGCATCGATGAGGTGGCCTCGCATGGCATCCGTCTGGGCACTGCCGCAGGCCTAGTCGCCATGTCGACGCACACCAATACCGACTACTCCAGGCTACCAACTGGCTTCGCTAATGGTAACCCGGAGGAGATCGACGACATCGAGGCCTCCATAGATCGCCTTGATGCTCATGGCGCCGCCATTGCCGATTCCATTCATCCCCAGTCCGTTTTGAACAAGCTATTCCATTAGTTTGTACTAGGGATTTATGGAATTTCGGCAATAAAACTTATCTTTTGTGATCTTGCATGAACATCTGATGTAATATATTTTGTGCTAAGGGCAATACATTCAGTATTGGCCATTTTTCTTTTTCTGTCAACATTTGTTCTGAAGGCGATTTCTTCCCGAATATCGGCTGTTCGGCAATTTGATATATCAATCATCGATCGATTTCAATACTGGGATAATATCCCTTCAAATATCTTCCATTTATAGCAGAAGCAAATTCTTCTCCCAATAATGTCTTCAAAATATATGCATTTCCAGGCACGCATCTAACCACTCTGAAAGGACCTTCCCAATTTGGAGACCATTTGCCGAATGCTGCATATTTGGTTCCAATCGGCAATATTGCTTTCCAAACTAGATCACCTTCTGTAAATTGCTTAACCTTCACCTTCTTGTTGTAATACTTAGCAACTCGCATTTTATTCTTTTCAATATTCTCCAAGGCCCTGAGACGAATCATATGCAAATCTTCTAATTCGTCCATCATTAAATCATTATAATCTTTAGAACTCAAATCCTTTTGCAACTTTATTCTCCTTGAGTCTAATTGTATTTCCCATGGCAAGATAGCATGATGCCCATACACCAACTCATAAGGAGACGTCTGTGTAGCCCCATGTGGAGCCATTCGGTAAGCCCATAAAGCCTCATTGAGTACCGAATGCCACTTTCTTGGCTTCTGATCAATTTTCTTCTGTATGATTTTGATCATAATCTTGTTAGATGCCTCTGCCTGACCATTAGCTTGGGCATAATAAGGAGAAGAATTCAACAATTTGATGCCCATACTTTCAGCAAAATCCTTGAACTCTGCAGATGTAAATTGAGCCCCTTGATCTGTGGTGATTGTTTGAGGAATCCCAAATCTGTAAATGATATGTTCTCTAACAAATTCAACCATATTCTCCGACGTCACCTTCCTTAATGGAATTGCCTCAACCCATTTGGTAAAATAATCGGTTGCCAAAAGCACAAACTTATGCCCTTTGCTAGATGGAGGGTTTATTTGGCCAATCAAATCTATTCCCCATCCTCTGAATGGCCATGGCTTGATAATGGGATTCAAAGCCGATGCCGGAACTCTCTGAATGTTTCCAAATCTCTGACAGTCTTGACATCCCTTATAATATTCAAAACAATCTTCCAACATTGTCGGCCAGTAATATCCAGTTCTTCTAATAACCCACTTCATTCGGTAGGCCGATTGATGTGCTCCACACAACCCATCATGTACTTCACTCATCAGCCTTTTTGCTTCTTCATGATTTAAGCAATGTAACAGCACTCCATCCAGGGATTTATAATACAAATTATCATCAAGAAGAACAAATTTTAAAGCTTTATACCTGAGCTTTCTAGAAACCTTTCGGGATGGATTCTCCAGATAATCGGCAATCTCTTTTCTCCAATCATCCTCTGCCAGATTATTCCCGAATGCATATACATCATTAGCAAAAACTTCTCGAAGCTCTTTATAACCTGATGCACTTTGGGCCAATCTATTTGCCTCTCCATTATCCCCTCTAGGAATGTGTTGTAGAATTACTGACCGAAAGCTCTTCAATATTTCTTTGCATTCTTCATAGTAATTCTTCAAGGTATCACTTTTGCACTCATATTCACCATTCAATTGTTTTATAACCAATTCTGAATCTCCAAAAATTTCAACCGCAATGGCCTCTGCTTCTTTCAAATATTGGAGCCCTTTGAGCAATGCCTCATACTCAGCTTGATTGTTAGTAACAGCAGATTGAATGGGAACAGCAAACTCAAATGTTTCTCCCTTTGGTGAAATTAATAAGATACCTGCTCCACCACCTTTGTTGCATGAAGATACATCGAAGAATAACACCCAAGGAACAATGTTAAGCAAATTCATCGATGTATCATGATGTTCAGTAATAAAATCGGCAATAATCTGTCCCTTAACAGCCTTTGCCGATTCAAATCTCAATTCAAATTCAGACAAAGCTAAAATCCATTTGCCAATCCTTCCATTCAAAATTGGCATAGACAACATGTGTTTTATCACATCAAACTTTGAATACACAATGCATTCGGCATGTAGTAAGTAATGCCGAAATTTTGTACAGGAGTAGTAAACACATAAGCAAAGTTTCTCTATAGCCGAATACCTTGTCTCTGGATCTAGTAACTTTCGGCTAAGGTATGCAACCACTCTTTCCTTCCCTTCAAATTCTTGAATGAGGGCCGATCCAATAGTTTGGGCATCGGCCGCCACGTACAACTTGAAAGGCTTGTTCAGTTGTGGAGGCACCAATACTGGTGGCTTCTTCATGTACTCCTTTATTTCATCAAAAGCCTTCTGTTGTTCGTCACCCCATACAAACTTTTGATCCTTTTTTATTTTCAACAGTGAGGAAAAGGGTAACACCTTTTGTGACAAGTTTGATATGAACCTTCTCACAAAATTTATCTTGCCAAGCAGTGATTGTAGCTCTTTAAGATTAGTTGGAGGAACAATTTCATCAATTGCCTTCATGCTTTTCTTACCAACTCCTATTCCTCCTTCATGTATCAAAAATCCCAGAAACTCTCCAGCCGAAACTCCAAAAGCACACTTGTTCGGGTTCATCTTAAGCCCATGTTTCCTGGTGCACTCTAGAGTTTTCCTTATGTCGGCCAAATGAGACTCATGATCCAATGACTTGATCACCACATCATCAATATATATTTCCACAATCTTGCCGATCAACTCATGAAAAATATAATTCATAGCCCTTTGATAAGTTGCACCGGCATTTTTCAATCCAAAGGTCATGACAACCCACTCAAACAACCCTATGTGTCCAGGACACCTGAAAGCTGTCTTTACTATATCTTCCAATGCCATATAAATCTGATTATATCCTGCGTTACCATCCATGAAACTGAGCACTTTGTATCCAGCAGCAGCATCAACCAATGAATCAGCAATAGGCATTGGATATCCATCCATGGGTGTAGCCTTGTTTAGGTCTCTAAAATCTATGCAAACCCTCATCTTTCCATTTTTCTTATAGACAGGAACAATATTAGAGATCCAATCCGCGTATTTACATGGCCGAATGAAATTTGCATCTAGTAATCTTTCAATCTCCTTTTTCACATCGGCCAACACTTCTTCCTTGTAGATTTTTCGGGGTGGTTGCTTGTAAGGCCTGTATCTAGGTTTGATTGGCAACCGATGCTCAACAATGGAACGGTCTAGACCGGGCATCTCCGAATAATCCCAAGCAAAGCAGTCCTTGTATTCTTTTAACAATGTCACCAACTTTTCTTTAAAAACCGAATCCAAGTTAGCACTGATAAATGTCGGCCTTGGCTTGTCACCATCTCCAATGTCCACTTCTTCTAATTTATCGGCCGACACAAATCCACGTCCTAATTTTCCATCAGTTCCATCAATTGGATTTTCCATCAAAAATTACTATGAGAGCCGACTGCTTCGATCGGCTGCTGATCACTGCTGGCTGGTGCCACAGGACCTTCTCCCCAGTCTTTACCTGAGAAACAATCTATGCCTTGATACTCCCAGAAAGCTGGTTCCATATTTGCCACGCTTATTGAATCATCTGCTTGGACAATCTCCACCTCATCATCTATCCACTGAATAAGCTGTTGATGCATAGTAGATGGAATACAACAATTTGCATGAATCCAATCTCTTCCAAGCAGCAAGCTATATGCCCCTTTGCCCTCAATGACAAAGAAAGTCGTAAGCAGAGTCTTGGACCCAATCATTAGATCAACGTGCACGCATCCCTTGGTGTCCGAAGGATTTCCAGCAAAATCATTCAGAATTATGCTCGTTGGTGTCAAATCTCTAGGGCCCATACCAAGCTTCCTGAATGTGGTATATGGCATTACATTGACAGCAGCTCCTCCATCGACAAACATCTTGGTCAATGGTTTGCCATTAACATATCCCTTCAAGTACAGTGGCTTCATGTGCCGATTCTGGGTTGGCTTCTCAAAAACAGCTTGTTTGTTCAACATCAATTGTGCCATTAACCCAAACTGTTCGGCATCATATATATCGGGCAATATCTCTTCCTGTACAATTTGGTTAGCTGGAGCCATGAATTCATTCGGCAGAAAACATACCATACATGTAGGAGCCGAATGACTATGTTCGTCAGGCCTGTCTTTTGGGAGCCATATTGATTTCACCTTGACCTTTGCTTGCTTCAATTCCCGATTCCTCAGGCGCTGTACTCTTCTCTTCTGGCTCTTCCTCAAACCAGGTGGGCACCATTGTCCTTCTTGCCACACATAAGCATGATCTTCTTCTTCTTCACGATCAATCCACTTGTAATCAGCATGTCTCTTTTTTGGTTGATCATTAAAACGCCGATTATCACTAGGATGCACCCTACCAATTCTTTCATGGACAGATCGGCGATTGGCAACATTTTGCCTATGTTCGACATTCCCATTATTGCACTCAGGACAGTTATTCCTCGTAGGCAGCTTTAAACCCTCGTTCCAACAGTGTCTGAAGAATGCACACCCCCAATGCGCACGTTCCTGCTCTCGAGCATACTCTTCTTGTTCTTCTTCAAACCTTTCTTCTTCGCGCCTTCTTTTCTCCTCCTCGTATTCACGTCTTTGAAAACGCTCTTTTTCTTGCTGACGCTGCCATTTGTTGAGGAGAATACGTGTAGTAACTCTAGGTTTAAAGGATTCTTCCACTTCAAATCGGCTATTCGGGAACCGAGGATTTTTCTGGCGAATCTGTTCAATTGTGATCTGCCGAGTGGGATCAACTGAACCATCCTGTCTTGCCTTCTTTGAGGTTAAAACTTTCAATCTTTCCTTTTCTCCAGATGGAACAGCATTCACCATATTAACCGAGAACCCGATCATATTCTGAGGGAAAGGGTTACTGTCCAGTTTCATCTTGTTGTCGAATTTCAGATGTCCTTCCTGGATAGCTTTCTGAATCTTCATCCTAAAGACTCTGCATTCATTAATGGAATGAGAATTTCTATCATGAAACCCACAGTACCTCTTATCTTTCACTCCATCGGGCCGAAGCATAGAATGCCCCTCTGGCAATTTGATTCGGCCTTCTTTCACCAGGAACTCAAACAATTTATCCGCTTTAGTCACATCAAAATCATATGTTCTTTTCATCTGTTTGATCCATCTTTGAGTCATTGTAACTGGTTCTTTGCTCCACACTATCTCTGCTGCGGCTATCTCCTCGCTATCTTCATACTCATCTTCTTGATCTGCTCTTTCAAGGAATTGGTTATAGATGTCAGCTACATCATTATTTTTAGCAAATCTGACATCTTTCTTGAAACCATATGCCTGGTTACTCATCAAGGCCAATCTGTGCGACAATTGGCCCAGATCATCAAACTCCATCCCGAATAGCTTCTCCCGAATGGCAGGCAACATGCCAGCTACAGCCATACTAGCCAGCTGATCATCAGGTATGTTCAGAGAAAAGCACATACTCTTTGTTTCCCTAAATCTCCTGAGGAACTCCGTAGGTGTTTCATTATTCCTCTGTCTCAAGCTGGTCAAATCAACCAACTTTTTCTCAGTACTGCCAATGTAGTAATGAGCATGGAATTTCTGTTCCAGGTCCTTCCAAGTACAAATCGACTGAGCAGGTAAAGAAGCAAACCATGTGAAAGCTGGACCCGTCAGTGACAAAGGAAAGTATCTGATTCTAAAAGCTTCATCTGCCGAAGCCTCTCCAAGCTGCATCAGATATCGAGCTATATGTTCCACAGTGCTAGTATCATCTTGTCCTGAGAATTTAGTAAACTCTGTAGGCACCTTGACTCTATTCGGCAATGATACCCTTTGGTACCATTCCGGGAAAGGAATTGATTTTGCACCGAATTGATTTTGCAATACATCGGTCATTTTTTGCACCATGAGGTCAATACTAGTATCTTGATTCCCTGGTCTCCCAGCAAGCATGCCTGCAGTACCAACATATCCAGGATTCGGGAGAGCGTCGATAGCATTGTAATCCATAAACTCTGAATATCCGTTTCCATATAAATCCCTCTGCAGCCTATTGTTCAAGGGAGATATCTTGTAAGCAGAAGCAGGCGGATTCCCTGTGGTGCCGAATGCCATATCACCGTATGTGCGAGTTTTCGGCAGTGCAGGCTGAGGATCTTGCCGAATCGGTTGTCCATTTGTATCTTTAGTACCAGAACCTCCAGTTTCATCAGCATTCCCTTTACCATGTGGCCTCTGAGCTTGTGCTTGAACATTGAAGTATGTTGGGCCACCCAATTGCCCATGTATCTGCTCAAAGGGTTTATCCACATGCTGACCAAAAATGCTTATCATTATATGCCGAAAACTGTTTAAGAACGCAGCATTGTGATTGGTCATTGCTTCCCCCAAAGCTTTGTATAACAAGCCCGAAAATCTCTCCCTCTCTTCTTCTTCAGTAAGATCAGATTGCCCAGGAAGGAGAACTCTTGGCAGATCGGACTTGAGAAAAGGTGCACCACTCCTGTTCTTGGCGAAAGACAGTAAACATTTGTTAATGAATTGGTTGGCAGCGACCTTTACCATCTGTTGATGCTCTTCAGACAATTCTTCCAAAGTGACATCCATGATGTCGCTCAACTCAGGCATCCTGAAAACTTGTGTGTGTCCCACTGGGCGTGCCAAAAAGTGTGTTGACGTAAAATCCGCACCTCACACCAAGCACACAGCAAGCCGAATTAGCTGGCTTCACACGTGACCCGGGCTTGAATCCGGAAGCGTGCCAGTCAGTTTGCCTGAAAACTAACAAAGGGACAAAACGTTTAGATCAAAACCTGGAACGTGCCGGGTGAAACCAGACAGTTCCATATTTGCGGCGTTGAAGCCAATCTCGAAAGACATATAGCTATGAACAAGCTATCTGTCGGCAGTTAAAGCCTCATTCGGCAATCGGCAAGGCACGCAAGGAGCGCACTGCCGAATGCGTGACGTAAGCATGACGAAAGATCGGCTTTCAACCGAATGAACATTGTAACACATACTCATAGCCGATTAACGAGAAACAGAGCATGATAGATAAATGAAAGGGTGAAACATGATCATAAATTCGCAGTAAACAAGAAATGCATAGGCCGAAAGCAGCACCCGTCAAGCATGATAACAAAACAAGTTAATCCACCGCATGATACGACTTGTTTGTGACCACGCCACTAATCAGATTAGACCAATCCACCGCATGATACAATCTAACCATAAAAAGCTAAAAGCATTCAATGTTTAGTTACGAATCCACAATACAGTCATGAATTTACATTGAAACAAGGATGCATAGGCCGAAAGCAGCACCCGTCAAGCATGGCAACGAGCGAGTTAATCCACCGCATGATACAACTCGTTTGAGGCCACACCACCAATCAGATTAGATCAATCCACCGCATGATACAATCTAATCGTGAAATGCTAAAAGCATTCATTGTCCAATGCAAACCCACGAACACACGTTCACTTGTGAGAGCACTGCCGAATACGGCTATTTAGCCGAATCGGGGTCCATGGCGAAGGAACAAGCCTAATCGGTAAAGGTAAATCTATCAGATCGAATCGAATTCTAATCCACCGGATGATTAGCTCTAAGACGATCCAAAAACCTGCATCTACCGCATGATACCCGGTTCTATCAAGATTTACACGATGCCGACAAGCTCGAACCCGCGACACGTGGCAACCTAGATCGGTTTCGGATTCGGCTATGAGGGGATAATTCGTCGCACCGTAAAGCAAAGCCGATTCTAGCCGATCTAGATTGGGCAAAGGTGTGTTGCATGAATTAAGCACATAGTAAAAACGAAGCAACACGGGGTAACTTAATGAATCTGTTAGATCTTGCCGAAATCCAACAGAGCCGATAACTTGGTCCATACTAGATCTTAGCCCACCGCATGGCTCATGACCTAACAGAGGAACCTTCTTGAGACCACAACTTAAATCCACCGGATGATACTAAGCATGGTAACAAGACTACTTGCATCAAAGCTTAAATCCACCGCATGATACTAAGCATGATACAAGGTTGCCGGTACTTACGGAGGTCGACGGATCGATGACTCCTCTCGAAGAACTCGACGACTCAACTAAAGGACTCGATGTTGGCACGGGGCCGGTTTGTTGTATGATTGATTGATTGTTCTTTTACAGATGCCATGGGTTTATATTTATACCCAGGTCTTGATACGACTCCTAGTCGGACACGACTACAACATTTGTTTCTAAAAATAAATGACGGATCTTCGTGCCCACATTGCATTCCTTGTTCGAACCGGCCTTTTCCTTATGTTTTTCCACGTCATCGCGCTTTCCCGAATGCTACTGCTTTTACCTGCGGAATCATGCCTCTGCCGAATGACGACGCATTCCCGACCGCAGAACGTCTTTGCCGAATGCCTCTGGGGAAAAACTCCTTTGCCGAATGATATCTCCTTGACGACTCCGGCCCACATGTCATCCTCTTCCTAGTGTTAATTTTTGGTGTCAACACATGCTATACTTACACTTGTCATTTTATTCATCAAAAACCTGGATGGGTAAATAGATTGGGCTAGGCATGAGTCTGCTGCTGAGTTTCCCGAAGATATACCGTACTACTAAGTTGTGGTCTCCCTGTCAGAGTCCCTATGGATTGCAGCTGCATTAGTTGAGAGTTTATTAGTCTTTCGTAGTTATTGCTTAGTTTATTTACGAAGCACTCTGATGTAAAACTTTATTTAATGAAGAATTTATTCAAGCATATGTTCTCTGTTTATCATATTTGTTCGCTATATGTGTACTATGGCTTCCTGGGCACACATATGGAATTCGGGTTTTTGTGAAAATCCGGGTGTGACAGATTGGTATCAGAGCCGTGCTGACTGTAGGATCGCAGCCTAGATAGAATGGTCGGTCATAGTCAAGTTCAGTCTTCACTATTTTACTTATAAAAGTGTTGAGTTTTATAAAATAGTGTTCAGTGTCTTCTCTACCCTAGTCCTTAGCAAAGTTTTTCTAAAATTTTTCTTTATCTTCTCTCTGTAGTAGATGGCTCGCACGAAGCTGACCGCCCGCAAGTCCACCTGTGGCTACCTTCCGCCCCGTGTTCCGGAGATGGACTTTGGTGCCCCCTACCAGGATGCTTTCCAGGAGTGGGAAGAGATGCAAGAGGAGGAGCGCCTAAGGCAGGAAGAAGAAGAGGCGGAGCAGCAGCAGGAAGAGCCCGAGGACGAGGAGATGGAGCCCGCTGATGAGCCAGAGGAGCAGCCTGAGCCAGTTCAGCCAGGTGGTGGGAATCCAAATGGTGATGACAGTAATTATGATGATGCAGACGGTGGTGATGATCAGTCAGATGGCGAGGGTGATGATCCTGAGGAGCCCCCAGCAACCCAGCAGCCTACACCAGCACCAGCAGCACCGAGGTGGACCGTGGAGGACTTTATCAGAGATGCAGGAGACAACTTCTACCACTGGTGCCTGAGGCTGATACTCCGCTCCCACTATGGCACAGGCAACGTGGGCATGGAGTACCACAGTGAGAGGTGGACACACCCCTGCTTCCCCACCTTCTGGAGTACTACACTGAGGATCCGTACAGCTGACCACGGAGCCAGAGCTGCCAGGACGAGGTCGATCCACTACGCCTCCAGTGAGAGATCCACCTAGGAGGCAGGGATAGCGGATGTTGCTCGCCATGGCTACTACTACTACAAAGACAGGTTCTGGGCAGAGATCCAGGATGGGCCAGAGAGGTGGTACCCCCGCGGGAGGAGTGGAGAGACAGCTTGCACCATCGCCCCCATCGGAGACATTGCCGACCCCCAGCTCGCTGCTACCGTGACACTTGTGGCTACCCTCAACACTGACCTGGAGGTAGCTACTTATGAGATCGCCGCTCTGAGGGAGCAACAGAATTTAAATTCCAACTTGATTTACTAGCAACCAAAAATATATGCAACAGCATGAATGCAACAAAAACTTATTTTGACTAAAATAATTATTTAATATGATATTTAAATTGATAAAAAGGCTAGAAATTCCAATTAAATCCTAGAAAATTTATTTAAGCCTTAATAAATCCTAGAAAATTTCAGAGGGTTGCTACAATTTAATTGTGATGAATTTTAGGGTGTTACAACCCTACCCCCTTAAAGAGAATCTCGTCCTCGAGATTCGGATGGATTAGAAAAAATCTGAGGGAACTCTGCCATCAACTCATCCTCTCTTTCCCAAGTTGCCTCACTTTCCGCGTGATGACTCCACTGAACTTTACACATCTTAATCACCTTACTCCTAGTAACTCTTTCAGTAGTTTCCAAAATCTTAGCTGGGTATTCCTTATAAGTCAAATCCTCCTGCACATCCAACTCATCCATAGACAATTCTTCCTCAGGAACTCGAAGACACTTTTTCAACTGAGAGATATGGAACACATCATGCACATCTGACAGTCTAGCTGCCAACTCCAGTTGATAAGCAACCTCACCTTTTCTATCAATAATCTTGAAAGGTCCAATGAAACGAGGAGATAATTTACCTTTCACCTTAAACCTTCTCAAGCCTCGAATAGGAGATACTTTCAGATACACATAATCACCCACCTCAAAGGTTAGCTATCTCCTTCTTGTATCTACATAGCTCTTCTGCCTGGACTGAGCCGTTCTCAAATTCTCTCTGATAATCTGAACCTGTCTCTCAGCTTCCTGCAAAATCTCTGGCCCAAACAGCTGACTTTCACCTGTTTCACTCCAATACAAAGGTGTTCTGCACTTTCTACCATAAAGCGCTTCGAAGGGGGCCATCTTTCGACTTGCCTGATAACTGTTGTTATATGAGAACTCTGCATATGGAAGACTCTTGTCCCAACTGCCTCCATGCTTCAAAGCACAAGCTCTCAACATATCCTCCAAAATCTGGTTAGTCCTCTCCATCTAACCATCTGTCTGAGGATGATATGCAGAACTGAAATTCAACTTTGTATCTATAGACTCATGCAACTTCTGCCAGAATCTAGATGTAAACTGAGTACCTCTATCAGACACTATCTTTTTAGGTACACTATGAAGACAAACAATTATGGACATGTATAACTCTGCTAACTTAGCGCTGGTATAAGTAGTGTGAACGGGTATAAAGTGAACTACCTTAGTTAATCTGTCCACAATAACCCATATAGAGTCATATCCTCCTCGAGTGCGGGGTAACCCAACAATGAAATCCATACTGATTTCTTCCCACTTCCATTCAGGTACCTTGAGTGGCTGAAGCAAACCGGCTGGTCTCTGATGTTCAGCCTTAACTTTCTGACAAACATCGCACAACGCCACATGGGCAGCCACATCCCTTTTTAGACCATACCACCAATACCTTTGCTTCAGATCCTGGTACATCTTGGTGCTTCCAGGATGAATAGAATATGCGGAATCATGAGCTTCCCTCAATATCTGCTCTTTGAGAGACTCGATATCCGGTACACATATCCTCTTTCTAAACCAGATTGTACCTTGATCATCCTCGGTGAAGTCGGGAGCTTTCCCTGCTAACATGGTTTCCTTGATTTCCTTTATCTTCTCATCAGTAAGCTGACCCTTTCGAATTTCCTGCTCCAGTGTAGACTCAACCTCCATTGTCACGCCTTCTGTCTGATTCAGGAATCCTAAATTCAGCTTTTCCATCTCTGCAAGCAACTCTACTGGCAATTCGCGACCAAACATTGCATTTACTTGTGACTTCCTACTCAACGCATCAGCAACCAAATTAGCCTTGCCAGGATGATAGTTGATTCCCATATCATAATCCTTGATCAACTCCAACCATCTTCTCTGCCTCAAATTCAGATCCTTCTGAGTAAATATGTACTTCAGGCTTTTGTGATCAGTATACAGCTCACATCTGTTACCTAGAATATAGTGCCTCCAGATCTTCAAGGCATGGACAACAGCTGCGAGTTCCAGATCATGAGTAGGATAGTTCAGCTCGTGCTTCCTCAACTGCCTGGATGCATAGGCTATAACTCTGCCTTCCTGCATGAGCACACACCCAAGACCTCTACGAGAAGCATCACAATATATATCAAAGTTCTTGTGAATATCTGGCATAGCAAGCACTGGGGCTGTAGTCAACTTCCTTCTCAACTCTTCAAAGCTGGCCTGACACGCTTCTACCAAACAAACTCCTTGCCCTTCTCTAATAGTGAAGTAAGAGGTTTCGCTATTTTAGAAAAGCCTTCAATGAATCTCCTGTAATATCCAGCCAATCCCAGAAAGCTTCTGATCTCAGAGACTATGGTAGGAGGTTCCCAATCCAACACATCCTTGACTTTACTTGGATGCACTGCAATACCTCCATCAATAACAACATGACCAAGAAAAGACACTTGATTCAACCAAAACTCACATTTATTAAACTTGGCATACAACTGGTTCTCTCTAAGAGTCTGCAACACCAACCTCAAATGCTCCTCATGCTCTTCCTCACTCTTAGAGTAAACCAGAATATCATCAATAAACACCACCACAAACTTATCCAAGTACTCCACGAACACCTTATTCATCAGGTACATAAAGTAGGCAGGTGCATTTGTCAATCCAAACGACATCACAGTATACTCATACAACCCATACCTGGTGGTGAATGTTGTTTTAGGAATGTCGGAACGCCTGATCCTCAACTGATGATAGCCAGATCTCAAGTCAATCTTGGAGAAAACCTTAGCTCCTCTCAACTGATCAAATAAGTCTTCAATTCTGGGCAATGGATACTTATTCTTGATGGATACCTCATTCAATGAACGATAATCCACACACATCCTCAGAGTACCATCCTTTTTACCCACAAAAATTACAGGTGCTCCCCAAGGTGAAGAACTAGGATGAATGTAACCTTTATCCAACAATTCCTTAAGTTGTTTCTTTAGTTCTTCTAGTTCATTAACAGTCATTCTATAGGGTCTTTTAGAAATAGGAGCAGTACCAGGTAAAAGCTCAATAATAAACTCAATGTCTCGTTCGGGTGGCATACCTGGCAAATCATCTGGGAAGACATCCGGAAACTCACAAACAACTATGATATCCTCCAAAGGAACACCGCTGGCCTGATTCACTGAGTAAGTTGAAGCTGAGGGTTGAGTGGCTCCGAATTCAATCTTCTCTCCCTGAGGGCTAGTCAACAACATGGACCTCTTGGCACACTGAATCACCGCATTAAAAGCAGCTAACCATCCCATTCCAAGTATGACATCAATTCCCTCAGAGTTCAGGACTATCAGATCAGCAGGAAAGTCTACCCCAACAATTTTCAGATTAACTTGGGGACAGATAAAATTGGCTTTCATGTTTCCACCGGGAGAACTAACCAGCATGGAATTTTTCATAGGGAGCATGGTTATATTATACTTAGCTACGTACTGAGCAGTAATAAAAGAATGAGATGCTCCAGAGTCGAATAAAACTGATGCAGGGGCTGAGTTGACAAGGAACATACCAAGTACCACATCCTGGGCCTCCTGTGCGGTCTCTGCAGCAACATGGTTCACCTTGCCCCGCATCTGATTCTGCTGGCCCTTGTTGCTCTGGGGCGTCGAGTTCACATTCCTGTTCTGCTGCTGTGGGGTATTCTGCCTAGGTGCACTGCCACTCTGGTGCTGTGGGGTCTGAGCATTCCTCTTAGGACAGTTGTGGGCAAAGTGGCTGGGATCTCCACAAATGTAGCAGGTACGAGGAGTAGGAGCACTGCCTGGTGCAGGGGTCTTCACTGGAGTCTGAGTCGGGGTGGTCTGGCGGTTCTGCTGAAATGCTGGACGATGAGGTGGAGGTGCCGACCGCTGACCCTGACTCTGCGCAAAGTTACTCCCTTGCCCACCAAAGCGAACGGGCATGTTCTGCTGAGGCGGCTGGAGACGAGGACGGGTGTTACTGCTTGACTGTCCTGAGGCCATGAACTTCCTCTTCTGCTCTCCCAACTCACGGCGCTTGCTCTCCAAGCCAATAGCCTTGTCTAGCAGCTTCTAAAACGTTGGGAAGGTGTGAGACATGAGTTGATATTGGAGCGGCGGAATCAATCCCTCCAGAAATCGCTCCTGCTTCTGCTCACCATCCTTCACCTCATCTGGGGCGTAACGGGACAACTGGATGAACTTATCCCGGTACTCGCTGACGGTCATCCCACCTTGCTTGAGTGAGAGGAACTCCTTCTTCTTCTGCTTCATGACACCAGCAGGAATATGGTGGCTCCTGAAGTTGGTTCTAAACTCCTGCCAGGTGATAGCATCAGGGGTGGCATGAGCAGCAAGATAAGCATCCCACCAATCTGAAGCTGATCCTTCCAAGCAACCTGAGGCATACAGGACCTTCTCCCTGTCATTGCACTGAGCCATATCCAGCTTCTTCTCAACAGTCTTCAGCCAATCATCAGCATCGAGAGGATCTGCAGAGTGGGAGTAGGTAGGAGGTTTGTGACTCATGAACTCCCGGTGCTTGTCTCTCGGCTTGTTGTTGTTGTTGTTGTTGTTGTTGTTGTTCTGTGCTTGCATGGCTGCCAAAGTATTAGCCATGCCCTGTAGAATCTGAGTCTGGTTGGCGAGGATCTGATCCATTGCTGCAGGTGCTTGATTCGGCGGAGGATTTGGATTGGGGTTGGCACGTCCCTGACGATTCACAGGTGGTTGATCCACTCCACTTCCAGACCTGGTGTTCACCATCTGGTGGTTAGAACGTGAGGTTCAGAGGGTGGTAAAAAGATATAACTCAAATCATGAACAGATAAGAGTTAATGTAGAACGAGTTGCCAATGACGGGCAAATCAAATTCTGAAACAGATTCTATTCGTCCTAATTGAACAGTTGTAACTCTCATTCTGAGTATCCAAAATTCATGATCTTTTGTCTGAACGTAGACCATCAAATTCTGAAACTAACCCAACTTGAATCACCTCAATCGGAATTTTGTGGCTCGAGGTATAAAATAAACAAGACAGCTATGTCAGGACCAACTGGATTTATGTCAAACGGAGTTCCGAAGCTCCAGAAACAATTCGGACAGTACCAGGATATCATGCAGCAGCGAGAACAGATTGTCGCATAACATGATTTATATGAGGGGTACAGTTATATGGATAAAGTGATAGTTAAGTGCTAAGATCAGAGACCAAGATAAACCCAAACTAACTAAATTTATTTATTTAATAATTACTCAATTGTGGTCATCACTCCACAATTAAGTTCAATCATTACAAAGATCCAAATCACACACTTTAACACGAAAGCAAACATCTCTACCACACTTTTAAACCGAACTAAATCACATGCTACGCACGAGTCTCAACGATTCTAAACATACTGAACTAACAAAAGAGAGGGTATCCTATCTTAGTAGGTGTGGGTGAAGCAACTAGACGATCCACCAAGCACTCTCTAGCGGGGCGGTGAATGACCCATCATCCCTTCTACATCTTCATCCAAGGGCGGAAGTGCTTCTCCCTTGAGTTCAGCTCTCAGCCTCTTGTTCTTCCTTCGTTCAGCAGCGAGTTCTTCACGCACTTCTTGTAGCTCCCTTGTGGTGTCATCTGCGTGCACGTTGAGCATCTTGGTGAACGCCACCTAGACGTTGAGTGTAGAGTTTAGCACGCCGGGCGGTTGTGGCACAACCCTAGTTGGAGTGCCTTGCTGCCTTCGGGGAAGATATGCCCAAGCAGTGTGACGTACTTCAGTAGCCTCCTCATGACAAAGCACAGAAAGTTCCCGTCTTGCTGCATCCTGGATTCCAGCTTCGAAGGTTGATCTCATGGCGATAGCATGGTGCACTGCAGCCTCTTTGGTTCCTCCATACTCATAATCAGGCTCCCGGATGTATACATCGACATCCCAGTCCTCTGGGTAATTTGGATGTGTCCTCCTTCGTCCACGATATTCTATCTCCGCTGGGCAGTTCAGACGCTCGAAGAGCATTCGAAGCAGCATCGGGAATCCACTGTTGCCTCCGTCGTGGTGGTGAAAAGTCACTACCCACATGTCAGGCGGCGGAGAGGGTCCTTCACTTCCTTCAGATCCAGCTGGAGCATTCCCTCCTGAGTTGACTTCTTCGTCCATTACATCCATCTCTTCACGTTTCGGTTCCTCTTCTTGCACCGAATGCGACGAAAAAGAGGAAAGAGTGCTAGCCAATCTACGAGCACCTTGCCTTGTCAACACCATCTATGGTTTAAGCAAAAAAGGGGTGAGAACAGTTCTAAAGACATCAAAACCAGGTGAGATGGTGAAAAAGATAGACCAGAAAACAAAATCAAGGAGGAGACAATTATCAATGCCCAGGAATAATAGCAAAATAAACCAAGAATAGATTGAGCAAGAGTAGTTAAGCAAAATAATCCTTAGAGAATGACCATTGCTATCTAGGCTTGCGTCCTACAGTCAACACAGCTCTGGTACCACTTCTGTCACACCCGGTTTTAAAGGCAAAACCAGGTCCATCTCATATGTGCGCCAGGATCAGTTTACACACATATGGTAGACGTCACAAGTGAATATCCATAACCATGCATAACGAAAGAGTATTAAAGTGTATTTATTACAATCTCAGAGTTGACTCAAATGTCATAGCGGAAGACTTAAATAAACGTTCATCTAACGAAGCAAAAGTGACTCCAACTCCACAGGCATTGACTGGGTGAGACTCGCCTAGAACTCCTCAAAATCAGCAGTGAAATCCTCAAAATTCTCCCAATCTGAGCAGCATTCCGGTGTAGTTGATGCAATAAAAGAAAGAAAGAAAACAAGCATGAGCACATGACGTACTCAGCAAATGTAATATGACATACAAGGCTGGGGCAAAAAGGCTGGCTGACAATACTGCAGTAAGCACTTTTAGTTGGTCAAGTTTTATTAAGCAACTATTTACTAGCAAATGAAAGTATATACCACCCACAAATTAATGAATGTCATAATCCCAACAAAATCAAGTAACCACAATTTAATCCATGTTCAAGTATGATTATCATGTAAGGGTCCAGGCCGCTCTTTATCGTGAGCACGGCTGTTATAACAGTTTTACACTCTGCAGAGGTTGTACACTTTCACCATAAGCCGTGATTCCCATTGCCGAAGCATTGTACCCTTCCCACACCACGTGGACCGAATACTGAGTTTCACTATGAGACCTTTACAAAAGCACTGTAATATATGATAGCCCGCTAAGGTTTCTGGTTCAGAAGCAAAGCATAACCCTTCCTAATGAGGTCTGTCTCTTACCAAAGCCCACAGCTCAAAAGGACCGAGCTATACCCCGTCAACCGCCGCCCCTCATGCCCCTTTCCGAGTAAAGCTACCATAAACCAGGGCACCTAATTAGTCAGTCAAAGCCAGAGCCACATGGCACTCATGGTTGTACTATTTTCCTGGGTGGTTCTCCATGTTCCAATTAAAAAGATATGATCTTGCCAATTAATTATTTAAAAGAGTATATGGAACATAGAGTAGGGGTTCATTTAACCAATCCCAGTTGAGCAAGCTAAGCATCATCTACCATCAAAATTAATTAAGTAACCCAGTTTCAGGGACAGGAAAAATATAGTGGCTAGGTAAATCCTTAAATAGGAACCCATCAAATTAAGACACATGCATGGGTGGTGAAATTAATAATTATTAGGACATTTGCATGACATAATACACTTGCCTTCTTCCCAACTCTGTTGCTGCTCAAATCCTTCTCCAACAGTTGGTTCTTCAGAGAAATCCTCGAACTGGTCGTTTCCTAATCGCATCACACATTTACATGCAAGGAAACAATACAAAAAATAAGAAACAGTACACCAAACAATTCCAACAGATCAAAACAGCGGCACAAAACTAATCTACGTGTCACCACGAATGCGTGAGCATGAGAATCACTAAAATCGGAGTTAAAACGCAAAAGATAAGGCTTTCCTAAGGTGCAGGGACTTGCTGGCAAAGTTTTAAAACTTCCAGGGGCTTAACTGCGAAAAACCAGGTGCTAAAACATAATTTTGCAAAAACTACGAGGGCTAAACCATAAAATAACAGGGGCTGGACTGCGGGTTCTATTTTAAAACTTGTAGGGCTCTTTTGCAAAACCGGCAGCGCTGACCGGTACGCTCGGGTTTGACTCGGGACGCGATCTAACGTGGGCCGTTGGATCACGATCGGACGGCCAGGGACGGATCGAGCGCTCGGTCGACGACGGCGACGACCGGGACAGCGGCGCCGCTCACTTCCGCGGCGAAGGGTCGCCGGCGTGAGATCGATCTAGGGCTACGGTGCACGGATTGCGACGGGAGTTGGCCGAGGAGTGAGAGGAGAGGACGGCGATCTCACCAGGCTAGATCTCGACGAGCAAGACGCTGCGACGGCGGCCGGCGACGATGAATGGCGGGCGGCGGCGCTGCAAATCGACGGTGAGCACGAACGACGGCCGAAACGAAGGGAAAAACGAAGGGAAACTGCTCGGGCGGCCTCGATACCTTCATGCGAAGCTTCTGGCGCAGACGAGATGGGCTGAGCGTCGGTGCAGCGGCGGATCGAAGGCGCGGCCGAAGCTTGGCGGCGGCGATGATGGCGGCTCGAACACCGGCGGCTAGGGTTAGGGAAATTGGTGGGTTTCGATTGGAGGGGAAAGCAACGGTGGCGGCGGATTTATAGGTGCGGGGTGGGGGCTCGGCCCACGCCTTGGCGTGCGTGCCCGGGTCGAACACGGCGCGGCGGCGCTCGGACTCGGGGAAGAGTCCCTGTCGGGGACGACGGCCCTGACAGGTGGGTCCTACCCGTCGGCGAGAGAGAGAGAGAGAGATAGGAGCGGGCCGGCGCGAAGAGTTGGGCCGGGATGGAAGCTAGCTGGGCCGGGAAAGAAACTCGGGCCGGCTCGAGAGAGGAAAGAAGTAGAGGGGGCAACAGTTGGAGGGGCAAAAACGAACTCAGCTTATTTAACTTTTCTAAAACTCAAACAAAAGCAAATCAATTTCGAATTTAAACAGAATTTAAATTCCAACTTGATTTACTAGCAACCAAAAATATATGCAACAGCATGAATGCAACAAAAACTTATTTTGACTAAAATAATTATTTAATATGATATTTAAATTGATAAAAAGGCTAGAAATTCCAATTAAATTCTAGAAAATTTATTTAAGCCTTAATAAATCCTAGAAAATTTCAGAGGGTTGCTACAATTTAATTGTGATGAATTTTAGGGTGTTACACTAATCCGATTCGAGTCCCTAAGGTAGAGGCCCAAAGAAACTCATGTTCGAGTCCGCCTCGGAGTCCAGAAGCAGCCCACACGAAATTCGTCGCTCTGGTCGCATACAAGCTCGGTTTTTGATGTTCTACATATGCTGGAAAGCTAAGGAGATAAGCTTTCCAATGGCACCTCAAGATTCCTTCCGAGTCATCGGGAATCGTCGAAACAAGTCGACGTCCAGAATCTGTCAGGGTGCTGCGCCGCCATCTTTTGGGTTGTTGGCCCGTGTATCATGTTGGGGTCCAGTATGGACGTGGTTAGGGGGTTATGCATGCCCCAACCCTCATATAATCAGTAGCCGCCGCCACATTAGGATTTGGGTTTTGCTTAGATTAATCTGTCGAGAACAGTTTCGCCGTTATCGGTTTGTAGAACCCCAACTTTTGATCTTAATCTTACATCTGCAGTGTCACTTCCTTTGAGAGCTGCTTCTTTCGAGTTCTTGCCTGTGTTCTTCGTTTCGCAGGCAGGGATTAGCCTTCTTGGTGAGGTCAACCGGGTTGTGACACGGTTGATAACCAGAGGAGTCATGGTGCTAAGATTGCAGGGTTCGAGTTTGCTAACTTGAAGCCGGATCGGTGAGTTGCGCTCCGCCCAAAACGAGTTATCCTTCACCTGACGGAAGATCAGGAAACCCTAGTTCCCATCAAGTGGTATCAGAGACCGGTTTACCGTCAGGTTCGTCCTTTCGCCTTTGTCCTATAGTCCAGAAAATAGCCCTACAAAAATATTTGTCATCGTATTCCGCTGTCCTAGTACCCCTTTTAGCCTTTGCAATTTCGTTTCAGTTTCACTTTGTTGAGTTTGTGTCCGTGGTCAAGTCTCGTTACTGGTTTTAGTTGTGTTCGTGTCGTAGTTCAATCGCTCGTTGTTGTGATTTGATTGTTTCCGCCGCTATCCCATCCACGTTTAGCCATACAACAATTCGAGTCACTACGTTACTCGATTTGCCTCGCTAGCCGCCTTGTGTGAACTCTCGCCGTGCAAGCCCTAGATAGGTTGCAAGCCGCTTTGATCGCCTTTGCATTGCATACTTGATCCTTGTTTCATCTGGCGAATACCTATTGCTTGCTGCCGCAGATACTAGGAGGAAGTTTACCCTAGCCGCTGCTGTTTTTCGTGCCTTTGGAAAACATAATTTGAGATACCTTCCATAAAACAGGCATAACTTTTTCACTCGGTGCTCCGTTTTGGCTCAAATGTTTACAGCAGATTCGTGACTCCATTCGGAGGTGACCCAAACTAGCCTTAGGCTTGTTTGATCGAGTCAAAAAATTCAAAAAAAAAACAAGAAGGTAAATAAAAAAATTGATCAAGTTGTTTCAGGGTTTTCAGAGATTGTTCCTGAAATTCCCTAGGCCGCATCTCACCTCAAAAACGGGTGCAAATTTTTATGGTTGGAGCTTCTGATATCCTTATTCAGAGAAAAATATAAAAACAACAGTTGATAAAAATAAAACATCTTAATTCCTACTAGTCCTACAGAGAAATTGCTGAAAAGATTAAAACAACAATTGCATAGAGTGTTGTTTTGCTTGTTCTGTGAGCTTTATCCATCGTTTCTTGTTCCAACTTGTTTTGCTATGTCTAGGTGTTGACACCAAAAATTGGCACCAGGAAGAGGCTGACATGTGGGCCGGATTCATTGAAGAGATACCATTCGGCAAAGGAGTTTTTCCCCAGAAGCATTCGGCAAAGACGTTCTGCGGTCGGGAACGCATCGTCATTCGGCAAGAGAACTGTTCCGCAAAAGGCATTCGGGAGCGCGTGATGACGTGGATCAAGGATAAGGAAAAGGGCTGGTTTGACTTGGAATGCAAGACGGATACGGTGCCCCGGCGTATATCTTTTTTAAGAAATAAATAATGTAATCGTAATCGATTAGGAGTCGTGTCGAAACCTGGGTATAAATATAAACCCATGGTAGTTGTAAAAGACATCATCCAATCAATCATACAACAAACCGGCCCCGTGCCAACTTCGAGTCCTTTAGTCGAGTCGTCGAGTTCTTCGAGAGGAATCATCGATCCGTCGACCTCCGTAAGTACCGGCAACCCTGCGCCATGCCTAGTATCATGCGGTGGATTTAGGCTCTGGTTCAGGAAGGTTCCATTGTTAGATCATGAGCCATGCGGTGGGCTAAGTTCTAGCTTGGAACAATTTATCGGCTCTGTTGGATTTTGGCAAGATCCGATAGATTCATTAAGTTACCGTGTGTTGCTCTGGATTTTACCTTTGTGTTTAAATTCATTACAACACTCTTTTGCCCAGTCTAGGTTGATTAGATTCGGTTCCAGCTCACAATGCTCTGCTTTTCCATAGCCGAATTCGAAATCAATCTAGATTGCTACGTGTTGCGGGTTCAAGCTCGTTGGTCTTGCGTAGATCTTGACAGAACCGGGTATCATGCGGTAGATGCAGGTTTTTGGGTCGTCTTAGAGCTAATCATCCGGTGGATTAGAATTCGATTCGATCTGATAGATCTATCATCATCGACGAAGCATGTTCCTTCTTCATGGAACCCGATTCGGCTATTTAGCTGTATTCGGCAGTGTCGCCACGAGCGAAACGTGTTCACGGTTTTGTTTTAAATAAAGAATGCTTTTAGCCTTCCGTGATTAGAGTCGTATCATGTGGTGGATTGATCTATTCGTGGTTGGTGGTGTGATTCCAAGCAAGTCGTATCATGCGGTGGATTAACTTGCTTGTTTCATGCTCGACGGATTGGAAAGTACCTAGACATGCGGTAGACTAGTGCTTTTAATCTATGCATTCTTGTTTATTATAAAATTATGATCATGCTTTCGCCCCTTTTATTTATTTATCGTGCTCTGTTCCTCGTTAATCGGTTACGAGTATGTGTCACAATGTTCATTCAGCTGAAAACCGATCTTTCGTCATGCTTACGTCACGCATTCGGCAGTGCGCTCCCTGCGTACCTTGCCGATTGCCGAACGAGGCTTTAACTGCCGACAGATAGCTTTCTCCATAGCTACAATGTTTATTCAGTCAAATACCGATCTTTCGTCATGCTTACGTCACGTATTCGGCAGTGCGCTTCCTGCGTGCTTTGCCGATTGCCGAATGATGCTTTAACTGTCATTCGGCAGTGCGCTTCCTGCGTGCTTTGCCGATTGCCGAATGATGCTTTAACGCCGACAGATAGCTTCCCTGTAGCTATATGTCGTTCGAAACTGGCTCCGTAGCCGCAAATATGGAACTGACTGGTATTGCCCGGTACGTTCCAGGTGTTATCTAAACATCTTTCCTCCCTTTGTCAGTTTCAGGAAAATTGACTGGCACGCTTTCGGATTCAAACGCTCGGGCCACGTGTGAAGCCAGCTAATTCGGCTTGCTGTGTGCTTGGCGTGAGGTGCGGATTTTACGTCAACACACTTTTTGGCACGCCCGGTGGGACACAAGCTTCGAAGATGCCTGAATTAAAAGACATTCTGGATGTCACTCTCGAAGAATTGTCTGATGAACATCAACAAATGGTGAAGACTGTTGCAGATCAGTTCATCAAGAAATGCTTGCTGTCTTTTGCTAAGAACAGGAGTGGTGCACCGTTTCTCAAGTCAGATTTGCCAAGAGTTCTTTTGCCAGGACAATCTGATCTTACTGAAGATGAAGAAAGGGAGAAGTTCTCTAGCTTGTTATACAAGGCTTTAGGGGAAACAATGACCAATCATAATGCTGCATTCCTGAATAGTTTTCGGCTCATACTGGTCAACATCTTTGGTCAACACGTGGATAAGCCTTTTGAGCAAGTGCATGGACAAATTGGTGGCCCGACGTATTTCAGTGTTCAAGCATCGGTTCTAAAACGTCATGGTAAAGGTACTGAAGAAACTGAAGCTTCTGGAACCAAAGACGCGAATGGACAGCCGATTCAGCAAGAGCTTCAGCATGCATTGCCGAAACCTCGTACATATGGTGATACGACATTCGGCACCACGGGAAATCCACCTGCTTCTGCTTACAAGATATCCCCTCTGAACAACAGGCTGCAAAGGGATATGTATGGGAACGGATATTCAGAGTTTATGGATTACAATGCTATCGATGCTCTCCCGAATCCTGGGTATGTTGGTACTGCAGGCATGCTTGCTGGAAGACCAGGGAATCAAGATACCAGTGTTGACCTCATGGTGCAAAAAATGACCGATGTATTGCAAAATCAATTCGGTCTGAAGCCTAAAAGTCAGGGGTACATGTATTCGTCTCCTTTCCCAGAATGGTACCAAAGGGTATCATTGCCGAATAGAGTCAAGGTACCTACAGAGTTCACTAAGTTCTCAGGACAAGATGATACTAGCACTGTAGAACATATAGCTCGATATCTGATGCAGCTTGGAGAAGCTTCAGCAGATGAGGCTTTCAGAATCAGATACTTTCCTTTGTCGCTGACGGGTCCAGCTTTTACATGGTTTGCTTCTTTGCCTGCTCAGTCGATTTGTACTTGGAAAGACCTGGAGCAGAAATTCCATGCTCATTACTACATTGGCAGTACCGAGAAAAAGTTGGTTGATTTGACCAGCTTAAGGCAGAGGAATAACGAGACCCCTACGGAATTCCTCAGGAGATTTAGGGAAACAAAGAGCATGTGTTTTTCTCTGAACATACCTGATGATCAGCTGGCTGGTATGGCTGTAGCTGGCATGCTGCCTGCCATTCGGGAAAAGCTATTCGGGATGGAGTTCGATGATCTTGGCCAGTTGTCACATAGATTGGCCTTAATGAGTAACCAGGCATATGGTTTCAAAAAAGATGCCAGATTTGCTAAGCATAATGATGTAGCCGACATCTATAACCAGTTCCTTGAAAGAGCAGATCAAGGAGATGAGTATGAAGATAGCGAGGAGATAGCCGCAGCAGAGATAGTGTGGAGTAAAGAACCAGTCATGGTGAATCAGAGGTGGATTAAACAGAATAAGGGCACCTATGATTTTGATGTAACTAAGGCAGATAAATTATTTGGCTATCTTGTAAAAGAAGGCCGAATCAAGTTACCAGAGGGGCATTCTATGCTTCGGCCTGATGGAGTGAAACATAAGAGATACTGTGGATTTCATGATAGAAATTCTCATTCCATCAATGAATGCAGAGTTTTTAGAATGAGGATTCAGAAAGCTATCCAAGAAGGGCACCTGAAATTCGACAATAAGATGAAGTTGGACAATAACCCGTTTCCTCAGAACATGATTGGGTTCTCAATCAATATGGTGAATGTTGCCGAATCTGGAGAAAAGGGAAAGATGAGAGTCTTGACGTCGAAGGAAGCGAAGCAGAATGGCTCAGTCGATCCTAATCGGCAAATCACGATCGAACAGATTCGGCAGGAAAAACCTCGCTTCCCGAATAGCCGATTTGAAATTGGGAAATCTTCTAAACCCAGAGTCACGTCGCGCATTCTCCTCAATAAGTGGCAGCGTCAGCAAGAAAAAGAACGCTACCAGAGACGTGAGTACGAAGAGGAGAAGAGGAGGTGCGAAGAAAAAAGGTATGAGGAAGAACAAGAGGAATATGTCCGAGAACAAGAACGTGCACATTGGGATTGTGCCTTCTTCAGACATTGTTGGAACGAGGGTTTAAAGCTGCCTACATGGAATAACTGTCCTGAATGCAATAATAGATTTATTGAATATAGGCAAAATGGTGCCAGTCGCCGATCCGTCCACGAAAGAATTGGAAGGATACATCCTAGTGATGATCGGCGTCTAAAAATATATGAGAATGATGATCAACCAAGGAAAAGACATGCTGAAGAAGAAGATCGTGAGTATGTATGGCAGAAAGGACAGTGGTGTCCACCTGGTTTAAGAAAGAGCCAGAAGAGAAGAGTCCAACGCCTGAGGAATCAAGAGTTGAAGCGAGCAGGAACCAGGTTGAAATCGATATGGCGTCCAAAAGACAAACCCGACGAATCGGGTCATTCGGCTCCTACATGCATGGTATGTTTCTTGCCGAATGAATTCATGGCTCCAGCTAATCAAATTGTACAGGAAGAGATATTGTCAGAAGTGGATGAAGCCGAGCAATGTGGGTTGATGGCACAATTGGTATTGAATAAGCAAGCTATTTTCGAGAAGCCAGTCCAGAATCGGCACATGAAACCACTGTACTTAAGAGGATATGTCAACGGGAAGCCACTAATGAAGATGTTTGTTGATGGTGGAGCTGCTGTTAATGTGATGCCATACAATACATTCAGGAAGCTTGGCATGAACCCTGGAGATTTGACGCCAACAAGCATAGTTTTGAATGATTTTGCTGGAAATCCGTCGGACACCAAAGGATGTGTACATGTAGATCTGATGATTGGGTCTAAGATTCTGCTTACAACCTTCTTCGTTATTGAAGGCAAAGGGGCATACAGCTTACTACTTGGAAGGGATTGGATTCATGCAAATTGCTGTATACCATCTACTATGCATCAGCAGCTCATTCAGTGGATAGATGATGAAGTGGAAATTGTCCCAGCGGATGATTCAATTAGCGTGGCTAATGTGGAACCGGCCTTCTGGGAATATCAAGGCATAGATTGCTTCTCAGGTAAGGACTGGGGAGAAGGTCCTGTTGAGCCCGTCAGCAGTGATCAACAGCCGATCAAAGCAGTCGGCTCTTTTAGTAATTTTTAATGGATAATCCAATCGATGGGACTAATGGGAAGCTAGGACATGGATTTGTATCGGCTGATAAATTAGAAGAAGTAGACATTGGAGATGGTGACAAACCAAGGCCGATATTCATCAGTGCTAGCTTGGATTCAGTTTTCAGAGAAAAGTTGATTGAGTTGTTAAAAGAATACAAAGATTGCTTTGCTTGGGATTATTCGGAGATGCCTGGTTTAGATCGTTCCATTGTTGAGCATCGATTGCCGATCAAGCCTGGTTATAAACCTTACAAGCAACCACCCCGGAAAATCTACAAAGATGAAGTGTTGGCCGATGTAAAGAAGGAAGTGGAAAGATTAATAGCAGCAAATTTTATTCGGCCATGCAGATATGCAGAATGGATCTCTAATATTGTTCCTGTGTACAAGAAAAATGGGAAGATGAGAGTTTGCATAGACTTTAGAGATCTGAACAGAGCTACACCCATGGATGGATATCCAATGCCTATTGCTGACTCGTTGGTTGATGCTGCTGCTGGTTATAAAGTGATTAGTTTCATGGATGGTAATGCAGGGTACAATCAAATTTTTATGGCATTGGAAGATATAGCGAAAACAGCTTTCAGATGTCCAGGACATATAGGGTTGTTTGAATGGGTTGTCATGACGTTTGGTTTGAAGAATGCTGGTGCAACTTATCAAAGAGCCATGAATTATATTTTTCATGAGTTGATTGGCAAGATTGTGGAAATATATATTGATGATGTTGTGATTAAGTCATTGGATCATGAAGCACATTTGGCCGACATAAGGAAAACTCTAGAGTGCACTAGGAAACATGGGCTCAAGATGAACCCGAATAAATGTGCTTTTGGAGTTTCGGCAGGAGAGTTTCTGGGATTTTTGGTGCATGAAGGAGGAATAGGAGTTGGCAAGAAAAGTATGAAAACCATTGATGAAGTTGTTCCTCCAACTAATCTTAAGGAATTGCAGTCATTACTTGGTAAGATCAATTTCGTAAGAAGATTCATATCAAATTTATCACAAAAGGTGTTACCTTTCTCTTCACTGCTGAAAGCCAAGAAGGATCAGAAATTTGTATGGGGTGACGAACAACAAAAGGCTTTCGATGAGATCAAAAAATACATGAAAGAACCACCAGTATTGGTACCTCCACAGCTGAACAAGCCTTTTAAGTTGTACGTGGCGGCCGATACCCAAACTATTGGATCGGCCCTCATACAAGAATTTGAGGGAAAGGAAAGGGTAGTTGCATACCTTAGCCGAAAATTGCTTGATCCCGAAACGAGGTATTCGGCTACCGAGAAGCTTTGTTTATGTGTTTACTACTCCTGTACAAAATTTCGGCACTATTTGCTACATGCCGAATGCGTTGTGCATTCAAAATTTGATGTGATAAAGCACATGTTGTCTATGCCAATTTTGAACGGAAGGATTGGCAAATGGATTTTAGCCTTGTCTGAGTTTGAATTAAAGTTTGAATCGGCAAAAGCTGTTAAAGGACAGGTTATTGCTGACTTCATTACTGAGCATCGCGATTCATCGACTAATCTGCTTGAAATTACTCCTTGGGTATTATTCTTCGATGGATCTTCATGTGACAAGGGTGGTGGAGTAGGTATTTTGTTAATTTCGCCAAAAGGAGAGGTATTTGAATTTGCTATTCCTATTCAACCTACTGTCACTAATAATCAAGCCGAATATGAAGCGTTGCTCAGAGGACTTCAATACTTGATAGAAGCAAAGGTCATTGCAGTTGAAATTTTTGGAGATTCAGAATTAGTCATAAGGCAACTGAATGGCGAATATGAGTGCAGAAACGATGTCTTAAGGAATTACTATGAAGAATGCAAGCAAATCTTAAAGGAGTTTCAGTCGGTAATTCTGCGGCATATCCCTAGGAAAGATAATGAAGGGGCGAACAGATTAGCTCAGAGTGCTTCGGGTTATAGAGAGCTTCAAGAAGTTTTTGCTAATGATGTATATGCTTTCGGGAGTAATCTAGCAGAAGATGATTGGAGAAAAGAAATTGTTGATTATCTGAAGAATCCATCCCGAAAAGTTTCTAGAAAGCTCAGGTATAAAGCTTTAAAGTTTGTTCTTCTTGATGATAATTTATATTATAAATCCTTGGATGGGGTGCTGTTACATTGCTTAAATCAAGAAGAAGCAAAAAGGCTGATAAGTGAAGTGCATGATGGGCTGTGTGGAGCACATCAATCGGCTTACCGAATGAAATGGGTTATTAGGAGAACTGGGTACTATTGGCCCACGATGTTGGAAGATTGCTTTAAATATTACAAAGGATGCCAAGATTGCCAGAGATTTGGAAACATTCAGAGAGTTCCAGCATCAGTTCTGAATCCTATTATCAAGCCATGGCCATTCAGAGGATGGGGAATAGATTTGATTGGCCGAATAAATCCTCCATCTAGCAAGGGGCATAAGTTTGTGCTTTTGGCGACCGATTATTTTACTAAGTGGGTTGAAGCGATTCCATTAAAGAAGGTGACATCAGAGTATATGGTTGAATTTGTTAAAGAACATATCATTTACAGATTTGGGATTCCTCAAACAATCACCACAGATCAAGGGACTCAATTTACATCTTCAGAGTTCAGAAATTTTGCTGAAAGTATGGGCATCAAATTGTTAAATTCTTCTCCTTATTATGCCCAAGCTAATGGTCAGGCGGAGGCTTCCAACAAGATTATGATTAAAATTATACAGAAGAAGATTGATCAGAAGCCAAGAAAGTGGCATTCGGTACTCAATGAAGCTTTATGGGCTTACCGAATGGCTCCACATGGGGCTACACGGACGTCTCCTTATGAATTGGTATATGGACATCATGCTATCTTGCCATGGGAGATGCAGTCAGACTCAAGGAGGATAAAGTTGCAAAAAGATTTAAGTTCTAAAGATTATAATGATTTAATGATGGACGAATTAGAAGATTTGCATATGATTCGTCTCAGGGCCTTGGAAAATGTTGAGAAAAATAAAATGCGAGTTGCTAAATATTACAACAAGAAGGTGAAGGTCAAGCAATTTGCAGAAGGAGATTTGGTTTGGAAAGCAGTATTGCCGATTGGAACTAAATACAGTGCATTCGGTAAGTGGTCTCCAAACTGGGAAGGTCCTTTCAGAGTAGTCAGATGCGTGCCTGGAAATGCATATATCCTGAAAACTTTACTAGGAGAAGAGTTTACTGCTGCTATCAATGGGAGATACTTGAAGAAATATCATCCTAGTGTCGAGATTGATCGCTGATTGAAATGTTCAATGTCAGAACGACTGAAACAGCCGGCATTCGGGAAGGAGCCGTCTTCAGAACAAAAAGTGTTGACAGAAGAAGAAATGACCGATATCAGAGTATATTGCCCTTAGTACAAATATTTTGCATCACGAGTTTGACCAAGTTATCACAAAAAGGACTACAAAAGATAAGTTTTATTGCCGAAATTCCATAGTCCCTAGTACAAACTAATGAAACAGCTTGTTCAGAACGGACTGGGGATGAATGGAATCGGCAATGGCGGCGCCATGAGCATCAAGGC
This sequence comes from Echinochloa phyllopogon, assembly GCA_033239725.1. Classification (NCBI taxonomy): domain Eukaryota; kingdom Viridiplantae; phylum Streptophyta; class Magnoliopsida; order Poales; family Poaceae; genus Echinochloa; species Echinochloa phyllopogon. The sequence continues at coordinate 4,187,741 of BTCW01000016.1, read as the reverse complement.
GATCTATGGAGGCCTCGATGTCGTCGATCTCCTCCGGGTTGCCATTGGCGAAGCCGGTCGGTAGCCTGGAGTAGTCGGTGCCGGTGTGCGTCGACATGGCGACTAGGCCTGCGGCAGTGCCCAGGCGGATGCCGTGTGAGGCCACTTCATCGATACGGCCTGCCACTGCACCGAGGCGAGCTTCTGACGTGTCCCCAGGAGCATTCACCTTGTTGGCCAAAGACTCGACCAATGTCTTCAGCCGGTCGAGTTGGGCGTCGCGGTCTGTAGGAATACGAAGCCACGATGGGTTAGTCTAAGGTCAGATTGAAGTTAAGTGAACTACAGAAATTACCGTCGATGGTCTCGAGCAGCTGTTTGCGTTGGTGTTGCCACTCTAGATCTGCGATCCCGGCTTGTTTGGATATGACCTCCAGTTCACGCCGAGTGTCGTCACGTTCCTGCTTGAATCGGCGAGCATCGCTGTCTGAGTAAGGCAGATCCCAGTCGGGCCTGGGGGATCGGCTAGATGACTCCGAAGAATCATCCGCTGCAGCCGGAGCCGCAGGCGGGGCAGCGATGGGGTTCCATTGGATAAGCCTGAAAGCACGGAGAAAGGTTGAGAATAATGCAAAATCTGGAGGAAAGGATAAGGAGTGGCAGACAGTCATCACCTCCGACGAGCGCCGGTACGGCTCCCTTCGGCTTCGTCGACGGCCGGGCGTCTTCTGTTGTTGGACATCAGGGTTTCTTGGAGGTTACTGTGCTAGAAGAAGAAGAGACTCAGGATAGCAGAGAGCTCGAGTTGAAAGATTTGATGGAAGATTAGAAGCGCTCAAGGTTATTATTTATGGAACTAACGAAGAGATCGTGGCCGAAAATTGTGGTGCATATCCCAAAGAGTTCGGGAGGTGGAAAGGATTTTCCAACCGGTCGGTTTCCATGTCGTTTGGGATTCTTGCCGAGTCGTATTCGGTTTTGACTAATGAGATTCGGCTATGTCGTGTCTGAAGCGTTTTCAGGTCTGACACTGTTATAGCCAGTTTTGCCGAATGAGTTATTCACAATGGAGGAAAAACAGAGTTAAGAAATGACAAGATTGCAAGATTGATTCGGCTATCAATTGTTTGTTACAAATTACAAACCCAAGAAATTTGAGATTACATTTTTAGCATTTGATATCATATTGCTAATGCTCTCTAATAGCTTTTTGTCAGCTTCTTGGGTTCTAGCCAGAGCAGCAAGCTTTGCCTTGAGTTGTTTGTCTTCGTTTAGAGCTGCTGAAGCTTCCTTTCGCATCTTCTCTGTTAACTTGGGAAGCTCGACTATCTTCTTCTTATCAGCTTCAATTTCGGCCGATAGATTTTTCAATTCGGCTTCAAGTGCAGCTTTTCTGATCTCCTTCATTTCAAGTTCAGATTCCAATTTGGTCAGTAATTCCTTGCTGTTCTGAGCTTGAGTATGCAGGTCTTTCACGGATTGTTTGGCTGTGGACCTCCTCTGTTCCAGAGCTGGTTGAGAAGATTGGTTTTTCAGAGCCTGCTTTACTGCAGCGTATTGTTGATCCAAATGAGAAACTGGTTCCAAAGAGATTTTGATGTCATCAGGAAGTTCTTGGTCAATGGATTCCAATACATCCCTTAAGAGATCAGCATCTTTGACTTGATCTTGGATACTCTTATGCAGCAAAGCAAGGATATCTTTCAGCTTTGTTTGATTTTCTTCTGACAGAGCTTGGCCAGAAGATGTTTCTTCCCCTTGTTCGGCAACCAAGTCGTCCACAGCAAAAGAATAGCTGGATGATGAAATGGTTTTTTCCTGAAAGATGGTTCTTGCCGAATTAGTAATAATCTGCTGAATAAAAGAGTAGAGAAAGTTAAATGATTATGTTTACCTCGTTCCTGACTTCCTGAATAGGAGAAAGAAGCCTTTCAGGCTCAATGGGAGGATTCTGTGTATCTTGCTGAGGAGAAACTGGAAGACTTCTTGGTGAAGATGGTGCTTCTGATTGGGGAAGAAGTTGCAAAGCTAAGGATGAATCATGATGAGAAGGAGGGCTCTCCAAAATTGGATCCATTGAGGATTGTTCTGCAGTTAACAAGAAATGAGTGCCGATGAAAAGAAGTTAGGAAGATAAAGTGGTAGAATTTTACCAATCAATGAAACATCGGCAGGGTCTGCACTGATTGTTGGTTGCTGTGCTTTGGCCTGAAACCAAGGAGAAATAAAATTGAGTAAAATACCAATGGCATTGTGGTCAAAGAAAGAAGGCTCTGACCCTGATAACCTTTTTGCTGCTTGTTCTTTTCTTCTTTACAACTGAGGGGCCAGTTAAAGAAAGGGTTTTCCTCTTGATAGATGATGGTCTAGTAAGTATTGGATCTGAAGAAGCCTGTCTAGCCATCAGCTGAGCCAAGGTAGGAGATTGGTGCCCCAAAGCAGATATTGGGCCTGCAGTTTTGTATAAAATTGCCCTGGCAAGAGGGGCAGGTGTTATGTCCTGCAAAATAACAGAGTCAGAATCAATTGGGGTTAATGTTATTGAGACAGATGAAGAAATAAGCATATTACCTCTAAAGTTGGCTGGTAATCGGGCATTAACTCGAGGCAGAAGGGATGGATTGGCATGTTGAAGATATGGTCATGGAGTTCTTGCCACCAGAGAGTGAAAGAAGGATGAACAGATGTTATTGGCACAAAAGGCTCAGGTGCATAGATAGTTCCACAGCATTTATAAGTAAAAATCCTTCTTGTCTCTGTGGAATCTTTGACAATCTCCCTGGGCTTGAGAAATTCATGAAAAAATAGCCTGGGGGGTACTTGGCCACATCCCAGCTGTCTGGCCATTATGTTTGGCTGATAATATTCATAGGTGCTTTGAACCAACCTTCCTCCACGGAATTCGGCTGGCAGGATGCAGGGCTGGATGAAGACATTGAAAATTGCTATAGATTGTACATCAGTGCATCCAGTTTCAAAGCTGAATTCGCAAGGGAGAGTAAGATTGTCATTGTCCATATATGGGAACCAAAGAGGATGAGCAAAGCCTCTGAAGAAGAGCTCAAACAGTTCACCAATGTTCTTGTTAATAGATACAGTGGAGGCAGCTTCTCCATAAGTTTGACAACCTTTGGTTCTCCGGGTTTCTCCTTCTTTGTAATTGATTGAAGGGAAGTCTCGGCTGTTGAGGTCAATAGCAACGATTTGATGCATGTACAACTGCAGCCACATTTGGATAAACCACCAGGGACCATTGACACAGGGGATTTTCTTGCTGGTATGCATCAGGTGGGTGGTTTGATTGAGCATGTGGTATACACTTCCCAGGAGGTATTTCCCAAGTGGAATGAGTTTTCCAGCAGCCAGCTCTTCAGCCATTACGATATGATTCTGAGTTGGCTCATTGGCTTTGCCACAGAAGACTGATCTGCATAGCCACATATTCAGGAAGGCCCTGTATTCGACATCAGTCAGAGGGCCATCAGACATATGGTTCTGGATGTATCTCTTGTATCCAACCCCTGTTTTTACCCCTGTCTGCTTGGAGGAACCTTTGTGGTCATATGGGTATACAGTTCCTGTAATGTTTAGGCCGGTCATCATGTAGACATCGGCTAAAGTGGGGGACATTGGGCCATGGCCGAAAAGAAAAGCATTTGCACCATTGGACCAAAAATGGCAAGCTGCAATCAGGAGGTTCTCATTCTTTGGTGTTTCGGCTAATGACAGCTCCAGGCAATGAGAAATACACAGATGGTCCCAGTCCTGTGTTTGGGGGCTTTTATCATCAGACATCCTTTTGTACCAATTTCTCCAGCCGGCAATTGGGGGCAAGGGCCAGTTCTTGAAGGCGTCTTGCCACTCATGAGGTTTTGTCAGTGAAATCTTGAAAGGAATCCTTTGAGATTCGGCCGCAATGATTTCGGAAGGGTCTGAATCCCCTACAGGGCCGAGGAAATAGGATGGAGTTTTTTCCTCAACGGGGATGAGGATTTCGGCAGCTAGGGCCTATCAAGAATGGAAGGGGATGAGAAGAAATTTAAGATGCAAATCGAAAGAAGAATGCCGAATGTGCTTGAGGGGATTGAAGCTTACCTGGAGGGCAAAATCTTGGTTCGCCATTTGAAGATTGAATCTTGGGAGTCGATGACCTAGTGTTCGGATCCGGGTGAAAGCTCTGAAGATTCAAAAGGAGAAGCGGGTGCCGAGCAGAACTAACTTGGGAATATTGAGTGCTTCTGGTCAATTCCGAGATAAAGTTATCTTTTATCCCGAAATTGAAGGGGCATGTGTTGACACCAAAAATTGGCACCAGGAAGAGGCTGACATGTGGGCCGGATTCATTGAAGAGATACCATTCGGCAAAGGAGTTTTTCCCCAGAAGCATTCGGCAAAGACGTTCTGCGGTCGGGAACGCATCGTCATTCGGCAAGAGAACTGTTCCGCAAAAGGCATTCGGGAGCGCGTGATGACGTGGATCAAGGATAAGGAAAAGGGCTGGTTTGACTTGGAATGCAAGACGGATACGGTGCCCCGGCGTATATCTTTTTTAAGAAATAAATAATGTAATCGTAATCGATTAGGAGTCGTGTCGAAACCTGGGTATAAATATAAACCCATGGTAGTTGTAAAAGACATCATCCAATCAATCATACAACAAACCGGCCCCGTGCCAACTTCGAGTCCTTTAGTCGAGTCGTCGAGTTCTTCGAGAGGAATCATCGATCCGTCGACCTCCGTAAGTACCGGCAACCCTGCGCCATGCCTAGTATCATGCGGTGGATTTAGGCTCTGGTTCAGGAAGGTTCCATTGTTAGATCATGAGCCATGCGGTGGGCTAAGTTCTAGCTTGGAACAATTTATCGGCTCTGTTGGATTTTGGCAAGATCCGATAGATTCATTAAGTTACCGTGTGTTGCTCTGGATTTTACCTTTGTGTTTAAATTCATTACAACACTCTTTTGCCCAGTCTAGGTTGATTAGATTCGGTTCCAGCTCACAATGCTCTGCTTTTCCATAGCCGAATTCGAAATCAATCTAGATTGCTACGTGTTGCGGGTTCAAGCTCGTTGGTCTTGCATAGATCTTGACAGAACCGGGTATCATGCAGTAGATGCAGGTTTTTGGGTCGTCTTAGAGCTAATCATCCGGTGGATTAGAATTCGATTCGATCTGATAGATCTATCATCATCGACGAAGCATGTTCCTTCTTCATGGAACCCGATTCGGCTATTTAGCTGTATTCGGCAGTGTCGCCACGAGCGAAACGTGTTCACGGTTTTGTTTTAAATAAAGAATGCTTTTAGCCTTCCGTGATTAGAGTCGTATCATGTGGTGGATTGATCTATTCGTGGTTGGTGGTGTGATTCCAAGCAAGTCGTATCATGCGGTGGATTAACTTGCTTGTTTCATGCTCGACGGATTGGAAAGTACCTAGACATGCGGTAGACTAGTGCTTTTAATCTATGCATTCTTGTTTATTATAAAATTATGATCATGCTTTCGCCCCTTTTATTTATTTATCGTGCTCTGTTCCTCGTTAATCGGTTACGAGTATGTGTCACAATGTTCATTCAGCTGAAAACCGATCTTTCGTCATGCTTACGTCACGCATTCGGCAGTGCGCTCCCTGCGTACCTTGCCGATTGCCGAACGAGGCTTTAACTGCCGACAGATAGCTTTCTCCATAGCTACAATGTTTATTCAGTCAAATACCGATCTTTCGTCATGCTTACGTCACGTATTCGGCAGTGCGCTTCCTGCGTGCTTTGCCGATTGCCGAATGATGCTTTAACTGTCATTCGGCAGTGCGCTTCCTGCGTGCTTTGCCGATTGCCGAATGATGCTTTAACGCCGACAGATAGCTTCCCTGTAGCTATATGTCGTTCGAAACTGGCTCCGTAGCCGCAAATATGGAACTGACTGGTATTGCCCGGTACGTTCCAGGTGTTATCTAAACATCTTTCCTCCCTTTGTCAGTTTCAGGAAAATTGACTGGCACGCTTTCGGATTCAAACGCTCGGGCCACGTGTGAAGCCAGCTAATTCGGCTTGCTGTGTGCTTGGCGTGAGGTGCGGATTTTACGTCAACACTAGGACACGTCTGAGCCTCGCGCAAGGGTAAGGAAGCTTCCCCACTACTTCTTGCTCGCCCACTTCCCCCCTAGCATCCCCAACTCGCTCGCGGGAGTTCCTCGGCCGCTGGCCCACGTCGGCCGCCGTGCCGGAGCACCGTCCGTCGACTTGGACCTCCTCCCCAGTAGAGTTCGCGGAGGACTTTCCGGAGTAGGACTCATAGCAGCAGCAACAACACTTCGAGGAAGGCAAGTTATAGAACAGACAATCCTTGCTACCTATGCTCACCTTTTTACATCAATTAATTTCATATGCATGTGTCTAATTTACTGTCCCATTTAGGTTGTACCTAGCTTTGTTTAATCATGTCCTTGTTTACCTTGGGTTCATGCATATGGGTAGAATCTTTTCTATGCGTCTGTCACCATTATTTATTTGTTAATTATGACTTAATGGTTCACATCAATGTTAATGATAAAACTTGCTTTTTAGCAACATGGTTTAGGGAACTAGAGCATGTGCTATGTGTTTTGCTCTAGTGTCTCTCCATAAGGTCCAGTTCTTAAAGCGGCAACCCAGGAGCCTGTCGCCACCGCTAGAACTATTATGGCTCTGGTCTTGGTCAAGTAGCATGTGTTGGCACTTCTTACGATCCAATATCAGAATTGAGAATCCTGGTACTGGGGTAAGGAGTGTTTTAGTGGTTTTCCTTATGGCTTAGTAAAATATAGAAATATTCTGCAAGTGCACAGAATCACCGCTGTAGCACTTCACCTGGGAGTATTCCGAGGTATCGTAATTTATATTTCCACAAGGAAGCTTTGGCAAGATTACTAGTGAATAGACATTCGAGACTATCAGAGGAGGGTACATGACTAGACAAGACAGGGGATAACGGTATTGGATAGGAGTGGATATACCGGACACACAACTTAAGGGATACTCAGGTAAGGGAGAAAAGAGATAGATAGCTGGGAGGACAACGAGAAGAGATAGAGGACTCCTGGATTCTTTATCTACCTATGTCACTCTAGCTTAGAGATACAACGGCTATAGAGCCAGCACTAGGAGATCTGGGATAACTCTAATGTCTTAGCTTCGGGACAAGGGAACCGGTGAACACACAGAAAGGGATGAGAAGGGGTGCCACTATTTCCCAACTGGGGAATCCTACGGACCGGAACTAACGTGATGGGCTACGAAGACCGAAAGGGCTGTCACCACCTCCCGGCTACCACCTCCGTTGCGACGAGAATAAACTAAGGCTACCGACTAGTCTAGGAACCACTCCTACACTAGGCAACGACTACTTACTCTGCTAGCAAGAGCAAGCAACCTTGTCAATACTCTTGGTGACAATTCACCTCCATTATCAAGCAAGATCGAAGAACCAGCCAAGACAAAGACTTAAACAAGACTACAAGCACTAGAACTATAACTGACTATAGTCTAAACAAGATATAGTTGCAACTAGGATAAAGTAGAAGCAAGATATAAATGACAAAGGCAAAGTGATAAAGATAACTATATTGATACTCAATGTCTTACAAAAGGTAAAGTAAAAGATACAAGAGCTATTACCAGAGCTTCTGAAGACGACTCTGGAACCTCCGAGGCAAAACTCGACTCAACTCTAACTCCCAACTAAACTATCCTAACTCTACTAGAATGAAAGTGGAAATGAGCTCCTTGGCTTGGTGTGTGTTTACAAGTGAAAGTGACCCTTTATTTCTAGGAGTCCAAGGCGGTTGAGGTAGGGTAGCGTCCAAGGAAGCCAGGGGGGTACCCCCTGGGATTTCGGGCGAGGGGAGGCGGTTCGGCCGAACAGGTCGGTTCGGCCGAACTCCCTAGTTCGCCCGAACCAGAGGATCTGCCGACCTTGCTTCCCACGGCTAGGATTGGCTCCCTGGTCTCGGTTTCCAGCTGGGGGCGGTTCGGCCGAAGGCCCCAGTGTGGCCGAACTGGGCCTGGCCCGTGGCCGGCCTCCCCAGCACCGCCTCTTGTGCCTGGACCCCCCTGGGCTTCCTCCTGATGCATGACTTCGTGTTGATCTAGCCCAGAATGACGTGGCATGGTCCAGGATGAGTTGGCGGTCGCCCACGTGTCATGTGATGTGTTCGCTTGGTCATTGTTGACATGGATGACTCCCGGTGGTCTGCTTGGCTAAGGGGTGTAACCGGCCGAACGGAGTCGTTCGGCCGATTTGGTCATTTCCGGCCCCAATAGCACATATTTGTCGTAGTTGTACCTACACAAGTGACACTCACCAAAACTCGTGGAACTTTATTAGAAATAAAACCTAAGTGCATGGAATGTTGCATATAACCTCATTTATTCCCGAGTATTGGTGGTCGGATTTGGGCTGTAACGACCGCCAACAAGCTCCCCCAAGCTTGATATAAACTTAGGCTCGGTGGATCAGGAGTTGCTACAATGTCATTTCTTTTGCAGGTAACTTTATAAACAACTAATGCTAAAAAATGCTTGAATCACAGGCAAAGTTTCAAATCACCTTTTTACCTATGGGGCTTATAGCAATCTCCTTATCTTGGGCGGTTGAAAAGATGAACAGTTTAAATTCAGTTTTATTCCACTCTACTCTTTTCGGGATCCCATCTCGGAATTTTTCACAAGTTTTGAAAACTACAAATTGTTTCTCATTGGCACACTCAATCACTCAAGTGTATTTGAATCCTCACCAAAGGCTTGTGCCTTCTTTTCATCCTAACATCTAATATGGCTTTTTGTGTGGCTCAGGGACAAAGGATGAAGGCATGCATGCATCTTATATTTTGTTAAGTCAAGGACCGGATCTCTGAGGAGACAAATCACATCTTAAGATCGAGACGTGCAAGTGTGTGGATATGAGTGGAGTGGCATATGGTGGAGTGGTGGAATGGAATATGGTGGAATGGTGGAATGGAATATGGTGGAACTCCTTGGATGAATTTCCCTCTGCTTGATTTATTTTCGAGAACATGGGCTATCTTTTATTCTTATATTTTTGCCATGCCACTTGGCATGCTTTTCTTTTTCTCCTTCTCTTTGCCATGCTCTTTGGCATGCTTTTCTTTTTCTCTTATTTTTGCCATGCTTCTTTGGCATGCTTTTCTTTTTGCATAGCCCATGTCTTTATCAAGAATATTTGTAGAGGGAAATCATAGAACATGGAGCATTTATTTTTGTGGATGGATGATGGAAAATGTTTGCTAACTCCCAGTGTAGGAATTGCAAATGAGAGGTGGTGTGTGTACGTGGGTCTCGATCTTTAAGAGTATGAAAGCTTCACTCAAAGGTCACAACAATGTGACAAAGCTCACTAAGATAACAAGCAGCATATGAGTAGAAATTTTCAACTAAGCTTATCATATGGCTCTGGTAGGTGTTTTGACCAATGAGGAACTTGTTTCATTTTGAAAGCATAAATTTCCGAGATTTTCCCCGTACTAAAAGCAGAATAGAACTTAACCAAATTCTCACTATATCAATCCCCACAACAACTTAGACTTGGAATAAAGCATGTGCTCCCACAAGGTTTTCAGGATAATTTTTACTCATGCCAAATAACTCAAGCACAATCTACCAACTAGTTGAAGCAAAGTACTTGCAAAATTAATGACAAAGCAACTATTCATCATTTCCAAGGTGAGAGGCATATGATTCATTCCATGCATAGTTGGGAGTTATTTTATTCAGGGGAAATATTGTTTAAGGGAAATATTTTTGGTGTTTTCATTTTTTTAATGCAAACTATCATGAAGGGAAATGAAAGGGAAATTAAATGATCAAAGTGCTGGATAAATCGGGACATACCTGTGGGGGTCCTCCCCCAAGCTTGGACTCTTCACTGGTAGGGGTTGAGCCTTGAGAGGTACTGGCTCAGCTGTTCCGCTTGTTCGTGGACGTCGTGCTGGATAGACACCACCATCCCACTATTCTCTTGATGGTACTGAGAATGGTGGGCTAGTGTGTCCTGGATCTCTCGGGTACGGTCGTTGATGAGCTCGACTAGGTCGGAGATGTAGGACAACTCCCGGCCGTAGTCGAAGCGTGCGGACTGTGAGTATCCGGGGTAGTATGGCTGGGAAGCACTGTCGTACCCCCCTCCATACCGGCTCCCGGACCACTCAGAGTCCGTATCCTGGCCGTAGTCCCAGCGTCCTGAGGTGAAGTAGTTCGGCTCCTGGTGTTGCCCGGAGCCTCCTGCTCCGGACGTCCCAGCGCCGGTGTACATGTCGTAGGTGGCCTCAAAAGCGGAAGTGTGTCGGTGCGGCATTTGTGGTACATCTTCCGGCTCCTATGAGGTGGTGAGCCCAGCATCACGCCTGGCTCGTCCCCTCGTGACGGGTCCGTCACCTGCAACGCTGTGCCGAGCGGGCTCTCTCCAAGGTGGAGAATCGTCCGACTCGGTCCTCAACTGAAGAGTTAGTTTCGGCGTGGTATACAACCTTAGTGCTGCACAAGGCAAGGGCACTTCAGTTGTATAGCCATGGTAAATCATTGCCAGCATTGCGTCAGGCGTCCGCCGTATCATGTGGGCTTGCACGAAGTGCTCGACATCCACGACGGAACGCGTTGTCTCGATGTACGTGAGCCGGGCACCTTGAAGGACGCCCAGATGGTTAGCGAGGCAAGTGACTAGAGAAGTCATCGCCATGCTACCCGTACGAGAAATATGAGACAGCCAGTGACCAACCATGTCTTTCACAGGTGAATAGGGAATCTGCTTGACCATGGCAAAAAGAACCCGCAACTCGATGGTATTGACAGGGCGCAAATCTGCCCGGGGGAATACCGTCATAGACACCCAACGATGCATGAAACACAAAGTAGGGTTATGTATGCTGTTCGTGCGTGGCGCATGACAGTTGGTATCCCTCAAAATCTTTTTCCAAAATGCCACCCGGTCAAATCTTTTAAGCGCTTTGTTCGGGTCTAATGAACAACGGCTTGAAAATTCGAGACCCGAACTAAAATCCCTCCAAGAGCAGAAGAACACTTGGTTGAAGAACCGAAAATGAATCCCCCAGTTTCAGAAACCAAAGTCGAGAGGAATTCAAGGGTGAGCAGGTACGAACCTTCTTCGTTGATGTGCCAGAAATTATAACAGCCAATGGCCTGCAAGATTTCTGTAAACTCTACGTCCATCCCCGTGTCCCTGAGCAAATCTTGCTCAAGCACACGAGTGTGCTCGAACTCCTTTAGCCGAAGCTCGTTGAAGGTGTTCCGCTCCCTTTCTGTTCTAAGGTTGATGTCACTCTCGCTCAGGAGCTGCCTGGCTGGGGGCGTGGCATGGCCCCATCCCGAGCCGGCTACTCCGTACTCGTCCGTGTCCATCCGGCTCGAGCCTTGAGACAGAGCTGGGGAGCTCCCAGCATCGTCCGATCGTTGGCGTAGCCAGGCGGAACGACGGAGCGACGTGAAGAACTTCGACATGATTCCTGCAAAAGGTTAGTGCAACAACAACTACCTGAAGGACTGAATATATATGGTTAGCACAAGAAAATCAAGTCAGTCGTTCAAGATAGTTGATCGTTCTTGTGGGGATGAAAACCACCACAAAAGGTTAGTCGTTCTTGTGGGTGTCGGTGACCACCACAAAATCGTCCAGAAATTCAGCACAAAGATCACAACAAAAGCAAAATTTTTTTGGGATTTTCTAGTGATGCAAGTGAACCAAAACTTGAGCAAGAACTTGGGGAGAACTTGAGCAAGCACTAGAGAAAAGAACTTGAGAAAGAGAGAGCTCCTAGCAGAATTTTTTCAGAGTGTATGAGTGAATGGTGCAAGGAGAAGCAAGCAGCAAGGGCAGCATTTATAGGCCGAGGGGAGGGCCTTGGCCAGTTCGCCCGAAGGCTCTGGTTCGCCCGAACCAGGCATGGTGGCCAGGGCACTCCCATGTGAGTGCAGCACTCACATGCCTTTGTTTCCACTCCAAGTTTGTGTGGCCATCAATTCCCAAGGACATTTTTAGTGGATTTTAGTGGTAGGTGAGATGGAAATGTGACATGACCAAAGTGGAAATTAGTGGAGTCACCCCCATGCTGCCATGTTGGTGATAATTGGTGAGTGTGCAGCCATTTTTAGTGGGGTAGACATGTTTGGTGCTGGTTGGTGGTGATGGTAAATAATTGGAGATGTTCTAGAAGGGATGAAAATGATAAAAGTTACCAATTACACCCTCTGTAATTAAATTTATGCATGTGTCTAATTATTTCTAACCAAGCTTGCAAAATTTTCTACTCTTTCTCAAATTAATTTCTCAAGTGGTTCATTTATTTTGAAAAGGGAAACATGCAAATGCAATTGAGAATTTAAAATTGGAAGGGAAATATGGGATACATACCGGTTTTTCTTGCGGCGAGAGCTCAGCTTTTAAGTCCACGAGCGGGACTTCTCCTGTCTTCAGTTGCTCTTGTCATCGTCCGGTCCCAGAGTGGATGACTCGGACGATGCAACCTTCTTCCGCCACATTTTCTTGTTCTTCTTCTTCGGTGTTGGTGGCGGTGGGATCGGCATCTCTGGGGAATTCCAGAGGGCTTGTTCTTCCTCGTATTTCTTTATGAGGAAATCCATTTCTTCTGCACTTGGCGGTTTTGTCGGTTCGTTCCACTTGAGCTGCTCACCACCGAGTATTTCCAGCTCTCCATTAATGAGAGCCTTAAGGAAACACTCGGCGCCCCTCTGCTCCGGTGTGAGTGGCTCTGCCTTCTCCTCTTCCCGGGGTTGAAACTTGAAGTATGTCAACCTCCCGTCGATACGGAACGAGATTTCTCTCGCATCCATATCGATCCAAGCCCGAGTGGTGTTCAAGAATGGTCGGCCCAACACAAGGGGAAACGAATGCTCGTTCCCCGTGTCGAGGACAACAAAGTCCACAGGGACATATCGTCCCCAGATCCGGACCGGTACATTCTCGATCACCCCCTCGGGGTAGCGGATGGTTGAGTCCGCAAGCTGTACTTGGGCAGTAGTAGGTGACAAAGTAGGGTAACGTAATTTCTTAAATAATACCTTAGACATGATGTTGACGCTTGCCCCCAGATCACAGAGTGCATCATCAATGCGACGATTCCAGATCGTGCACTGAATGATGGGCACTCCGGGATCTTCCTTTCTGTCCGGAGAGGTCTTGATGATCGCCCTTTTTGCAGCTCTTGGCAGGTAGGTCCATCTTGGTGTCGGCACTTGGATGCGTGCGGCCTTCCCTGCGTGGTTAGTTCGGAAGACACTACGAGGCATCTTACCATGCCTTGTAGTGACGGCTTTCACTGTCTCGATGGAAGGTTCGGGTTGCCCCGGAATCTTCCCCGATTCAGTGATAGGAACCGCAGCAGCTAACTGAGCGACTTGAGTTTCTATCATTTTATTGAAGCTCAGTTGATTTTTCATAGCAGAAGAAAATGATTCCATCCTAGAGTTTATGCTTTCCAGTGTTTTATCATTAGCAGCAAGCTTTTTATTGATGTTTTCAGTTATTTTCATCTGGCCAAACACAAGATCTCTAAGAGACGGCTGATTATTGAAATTGCTGGAATTGAAATTGTTACCTTGTTGAGGCCTCTCAAAAGGGAGGTTTGGGCGCGGATTCCAGCCTTAGCTGCCGTAGTTGTTCGGTCGGTACCCGTTGTTGTTGGAGTTGTTGACGTAGTGGGCATCTTCTCGCGTTTCGGGGCAGTCATTCCCCGAATGGCCAGTGTTGCCACAGACTTCGCAGGTCATGCGAGCGTCCATGGCTTGCACCGTTTCTTGAGCATGGGCCTCCAGTTTCTTCATCAGGAGGTCCATCTTGGCAGCGAGCATGTCCAGAGCTTCAACTTGGTGAACTCCTTGGGTCTTTGGTTGAGTCCGGTCGTCGGACCAACCTTGGTTCTCGACCATCTTCTCTATGAGGGCCTTCGCACGACTCTCCTCAAAAGAGAAGAATGAGCCTCCAGCAGCAGCATCCAGGTACTCACGGGTAGAGTTTCTCAGCCCGTGATAGAAAGTTTGGATTATGAACCAACTCTGCATACCATGGTGAGGACAAGCAGAAATATAGTCCTGGAGGCGATCCCATGCCTCCGGGACTGTTTCATCTTTTAACTGCTGGAAACTAGCTATTTTGTTCCGGAGGGCATTGGTTTTCCCAACCGGAAAGAATTTTAGCAAGAAAGCGCTAGTGCATTTATCCCAGGTATCTATTGCTTCGTGGTTAGCATAAAACCATTGTTTCGCCTTGCCTAATAATGAGAATGGGAATAAACAAAGGCGAATGGCATCAATACTTACTCCGCGGATGGTGAAGGTGTTGAAAATCTCCAGGAAATGCTGGAGATGAGCATTGGCATCTTCGTGTGGCTTGCCGCAGAATGGGCTAGCCCGTACCATGTTGATGAGGGCTGGCTTCAGCTCAAAGCTACCATCTCCGACTGGCGGAGCTGGTCCGACACGTACGTTCTCGCTTGATGGAGCAGAGAACTCACGGATCGTCTTGGTTGCCATCCTCGATGTAGCCTGGTCAACGACGGGAAGGACTAGGTTCGTCGGAAGGAGTTGCTTCTGAGGAGGTACAACACGGGGTTGTACTTTCCTCACAAGTGACTCCGGATTTTCTTAGAGGTTTGACGGTAGTTGGAAACCAGTCATGCACTGCTCTGTTCCACAAAGACCAACGTACAGAGCAAGGATAAACCCGCTTGAGTAGCGGTACTCAACTAAGATAGCTCAAGATAAAAGTTCAAAAGTGATCTAGCCAAAGACTTCCCTGGCAACGGCGCCAGAAATGCTTGTTGGCACTTCTTACGATCCAATATCAGAATTGAGAATCCTGGTACTGGGGTAAGGAGTGTTTTAGTGGTTTTCCTTATGGCTTAGTAAAATATAGAAATATTCTGCAAGTGCACAGAATCACCGCTGTAGCACTTCACCTAGGAGTATTCCGAGGTATCGTAATTTATATTTCCGCAGGGAAGCTTTGGCAAGATTACTAGTGAACAGATATTCGAGACTATCACAGGAGGGTACACGACTAGACAAGACACGGGATAACGGTATTGGATAGGAGTGGATATACCGGACACACAACTCAAGGGATACTCAGGTAAGGGAGAGAAGAGATAGATAGCTGGGAGGACAACGAGAAGAGATAGAGGACTCCTGGATTCTTTATCTACCTATGTCACTCTAGCTTAGAGATACAACGGCTATAGAGCCAGCACTAGGAGATCTGGGATAACTCTAATGTCTTAGCTTCGGGACAAGGGAACTGGTGAACACACAAAAAGGGATGAGAAGGCGTGCCACTATTTCCCAACTGGGGAATCCTATGGACCGGAACTAACGTGATGGGCTACGAAGACCGAAAGAGCTGTCACCACCTCCCGGCTACCACCTCCGTTGCGACGGGAATAAACTAAGGCCACCGACTAGTCTAGGAACCACTCCTACACTAGGCAACGACTACTTACTCTGCTAGCAAGAGCAAGCAACCTTGTCAATACTCTTGGTGACAATTCACCTCCAGTATCAAGCAAGATCGAAGAACCAGCCAAGACAAAGACTTAAACAAGACTACAAGCACTAGAACTATAACTGACTATAGTCTAAACAAGATATAGTTGCAACTAGGATAAAGTAGAAGCAAGATATAAATGACAAAGGCAAAGTGATAAAGATAACTATATTGATACTCAATGTCTTACAAAAGGTAAAGTAAAAGATACAAGAGCTATTACCAGAGCTTCTGAAGACGACTCCGGAACCTCCGAGGCAAAGCTCGACTCAACTCTAACTCCCAACTAAACTATCCTAACTCTACTAGAATGAAAGTGGAAATGAGCTCCTTGGCTTGGTGTGTGTTTACAAGTGAAAGTGACCCTCTATTTATAGGAGTCCAAGGCGGTTGAGGTAGGGTAGCGTCCAAGGAAGCCAGGGGGGTACCCCCTGGGATTTCGGGCGAGGGGAGGCGGTTCGGCCGAACAGGTCGGTTCGGCCGAACTCCCTAGTTCGCCCGAACCAAAGGATCTGCCGACCTTGCTTCCCACGGCCAGGATTGGCTCCCTGGTGTCAGTTTCCAGCTGGGGGCGGTTCGGCCGAAGGCCCCAGTTCGGCCGAACTGGGCCTGGCCCGTGGCCGGCCTCCCCAGCACCGCCTCTGGTGCCTGGACCCCCCCTGGGCTTCCTCCTGATGCATGACTTCGTGTTGATTTGGCCCAGAATGATGTGGCATGGTCCAGGATGAGTTGGCGGTCGCCCACGTGTCATGTGATGTGTTCGCTTGGTCATTGTTGACGTGGATGACTCCCGGTGGTCTGCTTGGCTAAGGGGGGTAACCGGCCGAACGGAGTCGTTCGGCCGATTTGGTCATTTCCGGCCCCAATAGCACATATTTGTCGTGGTTGTACCTGCACAAGTGACACTCACCAAAACTCGTGGAACTTTATTAGAAATAAAACCTAAGTGCATGGAATGTTGCATATAACCTCATTTATTCCCGAATATTGGTGGTCGGATTTGGGCTGTAACGACCGCCAACAGCATGTACGTCTCTAGCTTGCTAGTGGTTACCGGAGTGGCCGATGGCGTTATAGGAAACATGGGTGAGAGTATGTCTTGATCCACCGAGGACGGGTGATCCATCGGCTATGCCCTCGTGAGGCACAGTCCCGTGCTGGGAGTCCTGACAATGGGGAACTCCACACGTTGCGCATGGTTGGGTGTGATGCCCGCGCTCTAGACGCTATTGACCCCCCCTATGGTGTGACTCCGTAGGCGTGCATCAATCTCGGTGCCTGGGCCATGCTACTTGTGCTGTACCATAATCGGCCACTATCTTGTTAGGGTGTCTTGTGAAAAACCCCGTAGCGTCCCTATGCGGTCACACCTCGGTAGTGTAATTTGTGAGGTTTGATCCACCTCCGCGTGGTTGGGTTTAAAGTTCTTTTGAGCTTTTACGCGACTGGTGGGTAAAGAGCGAAACCTCTGCAGGGTGTAAAATCTATCATGATAGCCTTGCTCAGGGTCATGAGCGGCCTGGATCCTTTATTATTAGAATATGATGTTTAATTATGTTTAATGCCACTTATATCTTATTAATTGGGTTGCAACTCGGTTTCATTCACTTGTAGTAATTTGGTTAATGATAAAATAAACCAACTAAAAATGCTAACGCAGTTAAGCCATCTCTAGCCTATTTTGAGCCTTCATACCCGTGTTATACTTGCTAAGTAATTGTTTACTTACACTTGTCATTTTATTCAACAAAATCCCGGATGGGTAAACAGATTGGGCTGGGCATGAGTCTGCTGCTGAGTTTCCGGAAGATATACCGTACTACTGAGCTGTGGTCTCCCAGTCAAAGTCCCTATGAATTGCGGCTCCATTAGTTGAGAGTTTATTAGTCTTCCGTTGTTATTGCTTAGTTTATTTACAAAGCACTCTGATGTAAAACTTTATTTAATGAAGAATTTATTCAAGCATATGTTCTCTATTTATCATATTTGTTCGCTATATGTGTACTATGACTTCCTAGGCACACATATGGCCGCATTCAGGTTTTTGTGAAAATCCGGGTGTGACACTGTCGGTGTTTGGAAATCGTGGCCCCGACACCAACCAGTAATGCATCGTGTTCCCACCCCTGATGGTTGATGCAGAATGTAATGCAAAGACACAAGATTATCCTGGTTCCGGCCACAAGACCGTACGTCCAGCAAAGAAGGTGTGTGCAATGTATTATCCTGCACCGGACTGTGAGTAGTAGGGGATACAAGCAGGTTGGGAGAAGAGGCAAAGCCTCCAAGTCCCAGATGATGATGATTGAGGCAGAGTGTCAATATCGGTGGAGTGTGGAGTGTGTGTGTTCTGTCTTGGTGCATTGGTCGTCTCTTGTTCGATTCCTTCATGCATTAGCGTCTGACTCTCCTTTTATAGATCAAGGAGGAGGGGTTACAGGCGTGTGTAAATGTGCAGACACAGTTACAACATAGTTGTAGGCATGGCGTCGGGCGTGGTTCCTTGTCCATGTGTCCTTGATCACTGTTGTGCGGCGTTGCCGCCCCTGTGGAGGGTTCCTGTGCTGGCGGTGAACCACGGAGTGGTTTCGAGGGTTGGAGCTGACCAGCGTACCCTGTGACTTGTCTGTACGCCAATTCGAGGGTTCCCCATGCCTATGCACAGCCCTTTCCGTGGAAAGTTACAGTGGGAGTTGACAGCACAGGGAGTAAGAATGACGCGGCCCTGTTCGTAAGTGGCAGCGTGTCCGCACAGCGCCGGGGATGGTCGTATAGTATTCGGGATGGCCCGCCTTGCCTCCGCCGTCCTTCCTCCTCATCCTGTTACCCGCTCGAGGGTCTCTCCTGCCCGATCGAGGGCCTCGGGACACAGGAGTTGGTGGTACAGGAGTTTGGAGTGACGTGCGCCTGTTCGCACAGTGCCAACATGTCCGCACAGCGCCTGGGTTGGCAGCATAGTGACAGGAGTTGGCAGATGCGATGGGGATCGTGCCTGTCAGAGCGGCGTGGTGAGAGATTTTCCTTTTGACTTTGGATGCACGGCGGCGTTAAGCGGCATTAATTGTTTGTCGGGGAAGGTCTCGACCGAGGCGGAGCTTTTCCCATTTCGTGGGTTGCTCGAGGCTCGACCCTCAAGCCTCGACCGAGACGGAGTTTTGCGATTCGCTCGAGGGATCGCTTCCCTCGAGCGAGGCGGAGAATGAGGCGCGCGTCGAGACCCCCGCCGAGGCGCCTCGACTGGGCCATTGACTCTTGTTGGGCCGTAGGCCTTATTTGCTTTCCTCTTTCCTGATATGTGTATGAGTTTGGCAATAGTTTGCGTTTTGACAAGGGTGATTATCCCATAAGTTTGGGTACCCCTAATGATCACCCCGAACACCTTCATAATCCAACTTGGTCCTAATTAATTTTAGCTCAGAAGCTATTAATATTGTGACCCGGCCCTAATTGAGCCTCGTTCTTAAATTTATAGATAAAATCTATGGCCCTTTACTACCCCTAACTGCCCCCCTATACTCAATTACTGGCTCGGCCCTGACTAGATGTGTTTATTGTTCTTAGTGCTCTTCCATTTACTATGGAATTTTCAATGGACTGTAGGTACCAAGAAGATCCCGTTTTGGTGTTGTCACCAAATGTATAAGTCGTCACTATTATCATTAGATTTTTAGATTTCACCTGCAATCATGTTAATTTAACTGATAATATTTTAGGTGTCTATTTTAATGATAGTACATTTTTTACTTCACTACCCTCTGTGCATATATATTTCTGTACAAGTATCTAAAAGTTAGCATGCACCAGGAATCATTCTGCAATGATGAAAGAAACTAGGCCGTGACAGTGTAGTGTTTCAGAACAGTGGACAATGGTATTATTATTCGACAAAAAAGATTTCTCCATTTTTGTGAATCTCAGTAAAAATATTTCAATACAATAGAGACTAACATTCCAAAAAAAACAGACAGTTCTAGAGACTTTGACTATTACTATCTTAATTCTAAAAAAAGACTATTACTATCTTAAATTATTGAGAGTATAAGCTAACAAAAAGATAGTAACACTAACATTCTACGATGATGACTTCCTGATTACCGACAAAAACGGCAGTAACACCAGCCCTTGATCCCTCCTTTCATGCACTTGTGTTCCATAACTTTAGCTGCGAGTAATTTTGCCTCCGTCCAGCACTCGGCCTTGCACATCCATCCTTTACAGAATGGCATCATAGGAGATGTATAGCCGCACTCTGCAAAGGAAATCATAAGAACATGCACACAAAGCCACTGTCACTAATGTACATTCGCATGTGTCGTTGTTGATCGCAAGGAAAGTTCTTTCTACTATAAAATGTACAATACTTTTAGTTTGTTCGGGGAGAAGGATCAGAAGAATCATTCTGAAACAAAAACAAAAGCAGAAGACACTGAATATGCAAACCAGTGATGCAAATTTATATATCTTCGCCATGGAACTAATAAACTATAACATAATGGAAAAGAGATAATAGCTAGGAGCACCAACCGGCTAAAGCATGGTCCGCGTATAGCACGAGCACGACAACAAGGCAGCAGAGAATTGCATTCTTCGAATTCATCTTGTTTGATATGGAAAAATGTTGGAGCCAAGGGGTAGACATGCGGGCATATTTATAGCTGGCCAGTATCAGCCCGTCAATGGTGACTTCGTCAGAGAAAAATGGATCTGTGGCCATTTGAGAGAAAATTTGCGTAGGCAGTTACTGCTGTTTCCTTATCCCAACAAAGCAGCACAATGCAAGATCCACTGCACATTGCTACGTGCATATCTCTGCACTCTACTCGTGGCTGAAATCCAGTGGCTTTGACCGGATGCATGCGAGCATATCTTTTCCTCTCCCTATATCCACGCTTTCGACTGAACCTTTTGTTCATTTCAAGTGGAGATCCGAATGGAAAGATTTTACCTAGTCCGACCACATGCGAGCCAGAGCTGAGTCTTATCTCGAATTATCCGTGCCGAGTCTGGGGAAAGAAATGGTCGTCAGTCTTAGCAACTGTTTCATCAGTATAAATCTACTGTTTTGTACAACCATCAACAGAACGCAAAACTGCATCCGTATATGTAGTTAATTAGGTTGGAAGTTTAAGTTGTACTTCCTCCACTCTTAAATATTTTGTTTGACTTTTTTTTCCTTTTCTAATACTTGTGCAAACACGCATAAAATACTTCCGGTGACAAATCTATCGCTGTGGCACATCTGTACTGACCAAATTCTGGACTGGCCTGGACTACAAACATGAGAAACCCTTAGTTTTTCTTAGGCGAATCAGACTATTTGTTGATCCACCTCACTACTTCCATTTGTGCTATCATTTAATATGATGGAGCGCTCAAGTGTTGCGTTCCATGCCAGAGTACTCATCTACACTAAAGAGCTTGAGTTTAACTTTATTTGCAGCCATCTACTTTGCATAGCTGGACATCATTGTCATCTATCTTTATTCTTTCTCCATTCCCAAGCAAAGAGCTATTCTTTTCTGAAAGGTAGCTATGTCCGTAGCTTCTTAATCTGAAGCTCACTTCATCACTAGCAACCAACTTGGCCACAAGCATTCCTTGTGGGTTGTGGAGGCCGGATGATCCTCAATCAAAAAAAAATCACTAGCAACCAACCGATCGACGATTGATGCTTTGCATTTCTCCCTTGCCACATCACAGTTCTCCCCAACCAAATTTCGGTTTCCACAACATAGAATACTTCCTTGCAGCTGCCAGAGGTACCAACATTATTCTGAATTATGCGTTTAATTATTATCAATTGTTAGATGCACTTTTTTTTTTCTAAACTCTCATGAATAACTACAATGATTAACACGCATGTTCTTGTATGGGCTAGAATTTGCATTCGGTGTTGGTGGAGATTCATCTGGAGGTGCAGAGATGGATTAAATTTCTGGAGCTTCTTGTGTTAATTTCGGGGCCCTTGTTATACAGACAAATTCACCATGCCTCATGAGGTGATACCTCCTTTTCCACTCCATGCAGTTACTTCTACTACTACCAGCAATGTCTGTAAACACTTAAATGTATAAGCCAACAATGCTATGCTATACTTATTATATAAGTTAGGAACACCCATTATAAATTTTCATGTTAATCGGGAGGAAATTCCCATCAACATGGCTGCTCATGGAGTTTAAGATCCTTTCGACAGGATAGTTAAAATGAATGAAGCCTTGTACACTAATTTTTATCATTATCGGCGCAATAATTGGTGATGCTCCCTTTCGACAGTCAATGGTGGATACCCACACTATGCAAACAAAAATAGTTTTTCCAAACGCTTCGCAAGGAAAGATAGTACTATTCAGCTTCTGTGTTTTTCTGCTTTGTTCTGCTCTGCACGGTTATTCAGTCTTCTGGCATGATTCTACATTACTCCATTCATTCTAAATTATAATTTGTTTTGGTTTTTCTAAATATATAGATTTTATTATGTAGCCACAACATATATCTGCTGCACAATAAAAGCTATATATATAGAAAAGCTAATGTGAATTGTAATTTGGGACAGAGATATACTATTTAAATTTAGGAGATGATTTGTGTTCGCCAAATGCATGTAGACGATCCATGTGCTGCTCGTATTGTATGTCCATCTTATATGATGCCGTTAACGTACATAGCCATCAGATAACCTTCACTTGTATAGTAAGGCTGTTATTATTTTTTATTTTATTTTTTTTGCGGGTAGGAAGGCTGTTATTTCCCTCTCTCCGTGTGCTCACTTCACTTGGAGGCATGTATCTAATTTATTAGTCAACGTTGCATATCCGGACAGCTAGCACAATCGAGTTAGATTAATTGTTTTAGAAACAAATTAAAAGGGTGGAAACAAATGTTAGATCAGAACTGCTACTCAGCTCGACTATTAGTAATTGCTACATTAATTTATGGGATCCAGAGTGACCTCAACTAATTAATTGCGTCAAAAAATATACTGCAGCTTTATATAATGTGTATACCATCGAGAAGGCGGTAGAAAGAATAATCCCTTACTTGGAGGACACCGGAAGCAGTGCCCACGAGCCCATCTACTTTGACGGATGGGATCGAAACGGCGACCAGAGAGGGGAGGGTGAATGGGAGCAGATAAAAAAATTTTCTCAAAACTCGGCCTATATCCCAAAATCACTACCCACAAGTTCCTCACAAGCTTGTCAAGGTAGCGTAGTCACAACGGACCTACCAACCCTAGGAACAAGCTCAAACGAGAATCGAAGCGGAAGCACACAACTAGAGAAGCAACGAGGAACACTGTCTGCCAGGCCTGATCGGACCATCCGCACAGAGGGCTCGGACTGTCCGCGAGGCGGGCAGACTGTCCGACAAGGGAACGACGGACCGTCCGTAAAATCAACTCGAATCTCTAGAAGGTTGGGTCCTCTACGGACTGTCTTGCGGACCGTCTGGCGGACCGTCCGCCAGTGTCGCGGACCGTCCGAAAAAGGTCACACGGGCTGTCCGAGAAAAACTTAGCCAAAACGAGAAAAACTCAGAAGGGGAATCAAATCACGGACCGTCCGCCAATCACATGCGGACTGTCCGGGAACTCTGCGGACCGTCCGCCATACCAAGTCGGACCGTCCGAGAAGCCCGACGGACGAACAAGAAGAACAGCTACAGTAACGCACGGGTCAACTCCTCCAAATCCAACACCGGATCTCCCAAACGGCTGGAGCTCTTGAAGCGGAACTTTGGGAAGATGTGAAGCAACCCAAGAGGAAGCTATGCCCCAAAAATCTCGGCCTCTAACTCCCTACAACACAAGAAATCGCGGATCTAACGGAAGAACACCCTCACCACGAGTTCATCACAAAAACTTCAAATCCAGACCAAATCTCGGCGTTTGAGGGGTCAAGATCATCCACAAAGAGGCACAAGGCACTCACCCATGATCCCCACAAAGAAATCCGAGAGGAAACGGCCTAGAAACGAAAAATCGAACCAAGAACGAAAATAGCACAAAATGAACTCGGGAAGGAAGACAGTCAAATCATTTCTAGAACGATTCTTCCATACAACCAGAGGTCACGATCTGTACAACGGTGGCTAACCTCCACCCTTCATCCACCCGCTAAGATTACTCGATCTGTACTTCGCTAGCCTACCAGAATAGAGAGAAAATGAACTAGGGTTTCGAACAGATCACTTGCCATCCCCTCCACCTCCTATTTATATTGAGTCATCTGGTGGGGGGAAAAGACCACACTACCCCTACACTGTAAGCCTAAGATACATACCCCTCATGGGCAATCTTGGAACTCTGATATATTTCCTCCGGCTGGGCACGCTGTCCATCCGGCTTTGCTTCCCTCCGACGCAAGCTCCAGGATCCCGCCGCATGTCCACCGCTTCGAAGCTTCCCGAACATGCCCGGATCACCGTCTCCGTCATGTTGGGCCTTCGGGGTCAGTTTTGAGGCCCAAACTAAGAAACCCACCTCCGATGGTTTTGTGGCCCAACCATCAAACCCCGCGTACAAGCTTCAGTTGTTAGCCGCTACCTTGCACCGGCTCAATCCACGACATCGTCTTGCTCTTCTTGCACCATGCCGACCGCACTCGATTCCGTCTGGCCACCGGGTCCCTCGAACCAAGCCTACTTCTCTCTCCACTCCTCGGAGGCCACTCTGGCTAAGACCTTTCGCGCTTGTTCTTTACCTGCACCAACGCAAACCGAGTCACATCGAACACCTGCAATACTAGGCCAAGAGTCAGTCCAACACCATGTTGTCAATCACTCATCACACTGGGAAGCGACCATCCACCGATCCTCGGACACACCTAGTCCTCAATCTCCCCCTTGATGAGTACATTGACAACACACCTCACGATTTTGGATAGGAAATAGAAAACAGAAAAGAAAAAGAAAAGAAGACTCAAACAAGTGACTCAAAGCAATGAGCAAGCCGAAAAACCAAGTCACTTGAAACAGAAAGTATAGGTCCCCTAAGACAAGGGCAACGGCTCAACACAACCGAGACCAACAAGCTCCAAATGCCGACCCCTCAAGAAGAGGCAGAAAGGGCTGAACACCATCGGCAGAAAGAGCAAAGACACAAATTCTACACTGTTTATCACAAATTCTCCCCCTTGTTGCCAATGCAGGAATCAAGGCTAACATGCAGACAATTCAACCTAGAGCTTCTCAAATATACAATGAGCACTATAAAATGCTACACAAGTGCAAATGAGCAAGCAAGATAGTCCAAGGTTCTGTACAAGCATTGCCAACAAGATTTCATGGTTGTATAAGCATATGGCCAATTAGTTTCTAAGTTCAACAAGATTTTAAAAAAAATCATCACCTCATGAGCAAAATGATAACTTCAAGCCAAAATGAACTAAATCATGCAAAGATCATCCCAGGTCACAAATTCTAGTTAAAAGATCATTGCAAACACCCAAAGCCTATCTCATGTCATGTCAAAGCCACCGATCCATGTGTCTACTTCTAAACAGAGACTTCTCTTGGTAGACAGCATGCAACGGTTTAGCAGCCAAAATTATACACATAACAGCATATTTTGACATGATTAGCACATTTTTAACCATAAGCACTTCATTTTTCAGATTTTGAATTATGGTACATGAAATGCCTTTGCGGCAAAAAGAAGCTTATGCTTCTCCACAAGATAAATAGTAGGCTAAACATTTGCAATGATAAAATGATCTTTGACCCATTTACCAAGAAAAAGATATCCTAGCACAATCTAAGCATGAAAAGCATTTAGGCTTGAACTAAGCATGGAAAGCATTTGCTCATGGGTGAGAACGAGTTTAGCATTTCAAAATCATTTGCATACTCATTATGAATATACAATGAATCAATCAGGAGCATAGCAAATCATCACCAAAAGACTACACACATGTCCACTAGCTCAAGTGTAGCAGATTATAGCATTCAATCCATATGGGAGAAGCTCATCCTAAAATGCATGAAAATAGATATGTACAAATGCAAGACCTATGAAACAAATGCAAATGCAGACTGTACATAGTATACATATGCTACAAGGAACCCCAGAAACCAACTCAAAGAGGACAACAAACTCCAAGCTCTCCTCGCAGGCGGGCAAAGGTAGCTTGATCAGGAGGTTTTGTAAAAATGTCAGCTACCTGGTTCTGGGTGGAGACATGGGATAGTTCAATGTGACCTTTCTCAACGTGATCTCTCAGAAAGTGGTACCTCACTTCAATGTGTTTGGTCTTGGAATGTAGCACAGGGTTCTTAGCTACACTAATGGCACTGGTGCTATCACAAAGAAGTGGAGCTCTAGAGAAGCTTAGACCAAAGTCACTCAAGGTGTATGTGATCCATAGGCAGCAGCAACATATTCGGCTTCAGTAGTGGACTGTGCAACACTAGACTGCTTGCGAGAAGACCAAGAGACCAGAGAAGAACCAAGAAATTGACACTGACCCGAGGTAGACTTGCGGTCCAACCGACACCCAACGAAATCAGCATCGGAGAACCCGTGAAGGCTGAGTGTCGAGGAGGCAGAATACCAAAGACCCAAATCAGGAGTGTATTTTAAGTACCTAAAGATTCTCTTGACAGCCTGCCGATGCAAAGTTCTCGGTGAAGCTTGAAAATGAGCGCACAGACACACGCTGAATTGTATGTCTGGCCTCGTTGCCGTCAAGTAGAGGAGGGAGCCGATCATGCTCCGGTACTCCTTCTGGTCCACTGGATCTCCATCTTCATCAGCATCTAACGTCGCAGTTGTACCCATCGGTGTCGACATCGGCTTGGAGTCACTCATGTCAAATTTCTTCAGCATGTCCTTCGTATACTTCGCTTGATGCACGAATGTCCCATCCTTGACTTGCTTGATCTGCAGCCCGAGGAAGAAATGCAGCTCTCCCATCATTGACATCTCGAATTCCCTGCTCATGTCTTGAGAAAATTTCTCCACAAGTGCATTAGACGAGCCACCAAAGATAATGTCATCCACGTATATCTGGACAATCAGGATGTCGCTACTAGCACGAAGCAAGAACAGGGTTTTGTCTACTGTGCCCATCACAAACCCCTTACTTAACAAGAACCCTCGTAGTCTCCCATACCACGCTCTAGGTGGTTGCTTTAGACCATATAATGCTCGGTGGAGTTTGTACACTCGGTGTGGATACTTCTCACTCTCAAAACCCGGTGGTTGCCTCACAAACACTTCTTCCTCTATTACCCCATTCAGAAAAGCACTCTTCACATCCATTTGGTGCAATTTGAATCCTTTAACAACAGCAAATGCTAGAAGAATTTGAATTGCTTCCAAACGGGCTACAGGAGCAAATGTCTCCTCATAATCAATTCCCTCTTTCTGTGAAAAGCCCTGGGCAACCAACCTAGCCTTGTTTCTCACCATCTCACCACTCTCACCCTGTTTGTTCTTCCAGACCCATTTGGTTCCTATAGGATGACAGTTTGGTGGAGGCTCAACTAGTTCCCACACCTCATTCCTCTCAAAGTTTTCAAGCTCTTCGTGCATAGTATTAACCCAATTTGCATCAGATAAAGCGTGTCTAATATCCTTGGGCTCGAAAGAAGCAACAAATGCAGAATGAGCAATTTGAGAGTTGTTTCTTGACCTTGACCTTGTAGTGCGCTCGTCGAAGTCTCCTATGATGCTTGAGGGTGGATGCCTAGCTTGAATGTGTCTTGGTGCCTCACGCCTAGACATCTCCTCCCCCTCGGCAACTGCTTCCACTAGACTTCCAGGTACTTGAGTTGATGTGGTAGTGGGGGAAGGACCATCGTCCACTGTAGTCGTCGTAGTGGAGGTATTAGGTACACAAGTCGTAGGAGGCAGACCATCTCCATCATCATCTTCACCATCATCCGCTTGCTCGTCCTCGAAGATCGTCTGTCCTAACTCTTCATCACCTGCACACTCAAAGATAGTCAAGCTACACGGAATCGTCTCGTCGAATGTAACTTCGCAAGTCTCCATGATTTGGTTAGAGTTAAGGTTAAGCACACGATATGCTCTAGAGTGATTAGCATAGCCAAGAAAAATGCCATCATGAGAATGAGACTCGAATTTGTCTAGATTTCCTTTCTTAAGAATGAAGCACTTGCAGCCGAAGACTCGAAAATGACTCACCTTGGGGGGTCTCCCATGAAAAATCTCATAGCAAGTCTTCTTCTTAAACGCACGAAGGAAAATTCGATTTGAGACATGGCATGCGGTGCTCACCGCCTCAGCCCAATATCTCCTAGGAGTCCTATGCTCATCGAGCATCGTCCTAGCCATCTCACAAAGAGTCCGATTTTTTCTCTCCACAACACCATTCTGACAAGCAACATAAGGCGAGGAAAACTGATGTTCAAGACCTTGATCACGGCAAAATGCTTCAAAACGAGCGTTCTTGAATTCCGTGCCATTGTCACTTCGGATAGCTCGCATGGCATTACCGTAACGTTCGTTTTTCAACCTCAAGATCAAGTCTCGAAAGAACCCAAAAGCCTCATCCTTAGAAGCCAAGAAAAACACCCAAGCATAGCGAGAATAGTCGTCCACTATCACAAGGACATACCACTTCCCACTGACTGAGCGAACGCGAGTTGGACCAACCAAGTCCATATGAAGAAGCTCCCCGGGACGCTCAGTCATCACCGTAGTCAAAGGTGGATGAGAAGTGGCGACCATTTTCCCATGCCTACAAGGAGCACACACCAAATCCTTCTCATACCGAAGCTTGGGCAATCCTCGGATAAGGTCAAGACTGCTCAAACGAGAGAGCAAGTCAAAGCTCAAATGACCCAACCTCCTATGCCACTTCCAAAGCTCGGAAGAGGAACCAGCCACTAGACAGCAAGAGGGACCGAAAGACCTCGAGAAATCAGCACGAAAAACTTGACCCTCAGGAATGATCATGCACGCAAGGTCACCTTGAGAATCAAGAATCCGAGAAGAACCACTCACAAACCGAACCTCAAAACCCTCGTCAAGCAACTGAGAAACAGAGAGCAAATTAAAACCAAGCGACTTGACGAGAGCAACACGCTTCAACGCAAACTTCTCACTTACCTGAATATCTCCCTCTAAGAGCACTCTTCCCTTACCATTATCCCCAAAAGTGATGTACTGCATTGTCTTCACTGAGGTGAGGCTTGAGAACCACCTTCGATCTCCGGTCATGTGACGAGAGCAACCGGAGTCGATCAACCATGACCTCCTCAAGCCTCCTACTACCTGCAAAATCAGAAGCGAGTACGGAAATGAGCAAACGACTCAGCACTGGGGTTAGCACAAAACGAGTCAAACCAGTGCCGAGCCATCTGCTCAAAGAGGCGTTAGCAACATCTACTCTACCACCATCAGCAGAAGGTGGAAACCTCTCACGCCTCACAAGTGGAGCTCTATCACGTCTAATCGGAGGAGCACTGCGTGGGGGGGAAAAGCGTGGCCTGAACTCCCTCCGAGCACCAAAACTACGGTTGTTCCTCCCAATCTCGTACTGACCACGAGGAGGGGGACGCCTAGCAAACTCACCACGTCCAAACCCAAAGCGCCTATCACCACCTCTCTGAGGACCACCTGCAACACCACGAACACCTCCTCTATGCATCGAGCGCACGAACCCTTCACCCCTAGGCATAGGTGCACGAGGCTCAGGCACGCTATGAGAAGAGCGGTACGTGTCCCGGTTACCCATCTCTCTTTCTCTTCTCACTTCTCTCTTCCTCCTGAAGCAGAACTCCTCTTGGTGACCATCCCTACCACAAAACCCACAGTGGTAGCGGACTGGCTTTGGCTTTGGAGCTTCTTTTGGTGGAGGCTTCTCACTTGGCTTGAGACCACTCGATTCTCCCACAAAGTTCACTCTCTTTTGGAAGTTGTTGGTTTGAGGAGTAGTGTCAAGTTTGTTCTTCAAGTGGTTGGATTTGGGATCAAAGGTGTTCTTGGCTGGGGTAGTTTGTGGTGGAATTGGCACACTCTCACACCCCACATCCTCACTCTCACACACCTTCTTCGATCCAAGCCCACGACTATCAGCTCGCCAGAACTAAGCTATCATCATACCAAGCTGGGGCTCATGACCAGACAACCAACCCAAACACTTACGCAACTCATCATTCACATCCTGCAGTCGGTTAGTTGCATGCTCAAGTTCAAGAATCTTCAAAGCATTTACATCACAACTAGAACAACCATGAGTAGCAGAAGATTTCAAAGAACTTTCAAGGCACTTGATCCTAGCATGAGATTCATCCAATTTAGCATGCAAAACAGGACAAGACGTGCAAGCTCCTAGCAAAGCAGATCTAGATTTCAACTCATCAAGTTCAACTTGGAGCATATCAAATTCTTCACTTTTAGTCATGTGTTTCTTCTTATATTCAACCAATTCATTCATCACATGTTCACAATTTATGCATTCAGGCTCATCAGGAACAACAGAGACAACTTTCAAAGCATCTGTTGGCGGTCGTTACAACCCAAATTCGACCACCAATACGCGGGAATAAATGAGAGACTATGCAACATTCCATGTACTTAGGTTTTATTACTAATGAAGTTCCACGAGTTTTGGTGAGTGTCGCTTGTGCCGGTACAACATTGCGAAATACGTGCTATAGGGGTCGGAAATGACCAATTCGGCCGAACGACACATTCGGCCGGTTACCCCCCTTAGCCGTACAGGCCAGCGGGAGCCGTCCACGTCAACCAAACGACAACACACGACACGTGGACGACCGCCAACACATCCCGGAGCACCGACACGTCATCCTGGGCCGAATCAACTCGAAGCCAAGCACCAGGAAGCTAGCCAGGAGGGCCCACAGGGCAAAGGATGCACGGGGGAGCGAACCAGGCCACTGGGCCAGTTCGGCCGAACGGCCCAGTTCGGCCGAACCGCCCCCACATGCCGAACCACCTCTGCACCGCCTCAGGATCAAGGCGGTGCTACGTGGCAGTTCGGCCGAACTGCTCGGTTCGACCGAACCGGCTTGTTCAGCCGAACGGCCCGACACCGCCCTCTGCAGCCTTGGCAGCTACTCCACCTCCACCATCTTGGCTCCCCTATAAATTGAGGCCCCCAGGTCACCTACAAGACACACAACACAAGAGTAGAGTGAGCGTTGCCAAGTTCCGCCACTTGTATCAGTAGAATAGGGAGAGAGGAGAGGTGAGCGTCCCGGAGAGGAGCCGGAGTGTCGGCCCCTCTTCCCGCTGTACCTCTACGGATGCGGCTCTGCTTCGAGTGACATCTGGGTCATGTCTGGTAACTCCTGTATCTCTCTCTGATTAATTGAGCATTCAGTTCTTACATTTATATACTTGTCTCGTTCTTCATTCAATGCTTAGTTGATTGGTATAACTGTATACTGGTTGCTTAGCTTGGGTGCTTATCTTGCTATAGGAGATAAGTAGTTATTGACTAGTGTAGGAGTGGTTCCTAGACTTGCCAGTAACCTTAGTTTCTGCCCATCGCAACAGAGGTGGTAGCCATAAGGTGGTGATAGCCCTTTCGGTCTTAGTAGTCCATCACGTTAGTTCCGGTGTCCTAGGACCCAAGGTTCAGGGTAACCGGCACCCCTTCTCATCCCTTTCTGTTTGTCGGAGGCTCTGTAGTCCCGAAGCAAGTATCTATCTGTATCTTCTGCTCTGCTCAGT
This sequence comes from Echinochloa phyllopogon, assembly GCA_033239725.1. Lineage (NCBI taxonomy): Eukaryota > Viridiplantae > Streptophyta > Magnoliopsida > Poales > Poaceae > Echinochloa > Echinochloa phyllopogon. The sequence continues at coordinate 4,156,525 of BTCW01000016.1, read as the reverse complement.
CAATCGGTAGAATACCCTTACCAGACCTGTACCCTCTCTACCCTCCTACCTCTTCTCTTCTCTCCTTGTTGTCGTCATCCACCTCATCCATTTCATTCATCCATCTACCTAGGACAACTTAGTTTAGGATTAGTACACTTCTCATTCCCCGTGGAAATCGATACCTTGGAATACTCCCGGGTGAAAGCTACATCGGTATCCGTCCGCTTGCGGATTTATCTGTAGGCCGTAAGGAGTGCCAACAGCATCAACCTCAACTTGAGAAGCAGCAAGAAGAGACTCAAGTTTAGCCACTTTCTCCTCAAACACACCAAGCAAAGACCTAAACTCCCTCTTCTCCTTGTTGGTCTTGCTAAGCACATCATCACGGTTGTCAAGCAAAGCATTCAACCTATCAATCTCCTCTAGCAAGAAGTTTGGATCACGATTTACCTCATCTTCGGAGTCTGAGTCTGAGCCTTCTCCTTCACTCTTCTTGCCATCGGTACTGTGTGCCATGGTACAAAAGCCACCAGAAGCTGCACACGCCAATCCGTTGAAGTTCTTGCTTGAGTGCCTCCGGCGTCGACCTTGGTCCTCATCCTCGCTGCTTGAGCTCGATGAGGTGTAGCTGGAACTCATGTCGACATCGCTCGCACCGGCAACCATAGCTCGAGGCTTGTACTTGTGCTTGTGACCACCGTGCTTCTTCTTCTTGTACTCTTCCTTGCTCTTGTGCTTTCCCTTGTAGTCGTTCCTTGATCGGTTCTTGTGGTCATCCCTTGATCGGTGCTTGTAGTCGTTCCTGGGCTCGCTTGCTTCCGGGTATTCGGCGATGAAGTTCCCCATCTTGCCGCATCTATAGCATGTACTCCCAACGCGCTAGGTACTCTTGCGGTTCTTGTGCAAGCGCTCGAACCTCTTGGTCAGCAACGCGAGATCGTCCTCGCTCAGCACCTCGAACTCCTCATCTGGCAAAGCGACAAGCATAGACAAAGCAAACTGTCGAGAGGAGTTAGCAAGCGACCTAGAACTAGAACCACTCATGAGGGCCAGACTATGGGGATCAGTCGGGTTCTCAAGCTTGGCTCTAGACATCCTATCAATCTCTGAGGACTTAAGCTTTGAAAACAACCCATTGACTGTGAGTGTCTCATAGCTATCCGACTCCATAATGGCCTCAACCTTCGCACCCCACACAGATCTATCCAAACAGTGCAAGAGCTTCAAAGCTCTATCATGATCTGAGTAAGGGAGGACGGCGATATTGGCTTGCATGTTGTTCACTATCACGGTAAACCTCTGAAACATGGCATCAATTGACTCACCGGGCAAATGAGTGAAATTGTCATACTCCCTCCGGTAAGTCGAAAAAAGCCTAGCCTTGACAGCACCATCACCACCATGAGCAACCTCCAACTTCTGCCATATCTTACAAGCAAGCTGTTCTTCGATGACACGATTGAACTCATGCTCGTCGAGCGCTTTGAACAAGTAATCAAGTGCCTTTGCATTTGCCTCAAACTTATCCTTATCAACTTGAGTCGCTCTTGCAGCAGGGATGGTATAGGTATTATTAAGAGTGATATCCCAAATCAATTGTCCCTTGCCGCGGAGAAAAGCACCCATCCGAACCGACCACATCCAGTAATTCTTCCCATCAAAGAACGGAGGACCTGAACCCTTTCCTGAGTACGCCATCTTTGGATCTTAAGACTGGTTAGAATCAGTGACTGGCTCTGATACCAATTGAAGGATCGAAATGGCGACCAGAGAGGAGGGGAGTGAATGGGAGCCGATAAAAATTTCTTGTCGAAACTCGGCCTATATCCCAAAACCACTACCCACAAGTTCCTCACAAGCTTGTCAAGGTAGCGTAGTCACAACGGACCTACCCTAGGAACAAGCTCAAACGAGAATTGAAGCGGAAGCACACAACTAGAGAAGCAACGAGGAACATTGTTATCCAGGCCTAATCAGACCGTCCGCACAGAGGGCTCGGACTGTCCGCGAGGCGGGCGGACTGTCCGACAAGGGAACGACGGACTATCCGTAAAATCAACTCGAATCTCTAGAAGGTTGGGTCATCTACGGACTGTCTTGCGGACCGTCCGCTAGTATCGCGGACCGTCCGAAAAAGGTCACACGGACTGTCCGAGAAAAACTTAGCCAAAACGAGAAAAACTCAGAAGGGGAATCAAATCACGGACCGTCCGCCAATCACATGCGGACTGTCTGGGAACTCTGCGGACCGTCCGCCATACCAAGTCGGACCGTCCGAGAAGCCCGACGGACGAACAGGAAGAACAGCTACAGTAACGCGCGGGTCAACTCCTCCAAATCCAACACTGGATCTCCCAAACGGCTGTAGCTCTTGAAGCGAAACTTTGGGGAGATGTGAAGCAACCCAAGAGGAAGCTATGCCCCAAACATCTTGGCCTCTAACTCCCTACAACACAAGAAATCGCGGATCTAATGGAAGAACACCCTCACCACGAGTTCATCACAAAAACTTCAAATCCAGACCAAATCTCGGCGTTTGAGGGGTCAAGATCATCCACAAAGAGGCACAAGGCACTCACCCATGATCCCCACAAAGAAATCTGAGAGGAAACGGCCTAGAAACGAAGAATCGAACCAAGAACGAAAATAGCACAAAATGAACTCGGGAAGGAAGACAAGCAAATCATTTCTAGAACGATTCTTCCATACAACCAGAGGTCACGATCTATACAACGGTGGCTAACCTCCACCCTTCATCCACCCGCTAAGATTACTCGATCTGCACTTGGCTAGCCTACCAGAATAGAGAGAAAATGAACTAGGGTTTCAAACAGATCACTTGTCATCCCCTCCACCTCCTATTTATATTGAGTCATCGGGTGGGGGGAAAAGACCACACTACCCCTACACTGTAAGCCTAAGATACATACCCCTCAGGGGCAATCTTGGAACTCTGAGATATTTCCTCCGGCTGGGCACGCTATCCATCCGGCCTTGCTTCCCTCCGACGCAAGCTCCAGGATCCCGCCGCGTGTCCACCGCTTCGAAGCTTCCCGAACATGCCCGGATTACCGTCTTCGTCATGTTGGGCCTTCAGGCTCGGTTTTGAGGCCCAAACCGAGAAGCCCACCTCCGATGGTTTTGTGGCCCAACCATCATACCCCGCGTACAAGCTTCGGTTGTTAGCCGCTACCTTGCACCGGCTCAATCCATGACATCGTCTTGCTCTTCTTGCACCATGCCGACCGCACTCGATTCCGTCTGGCCACCGGGTCCCTCGAACCAAGCCTACTTGTCTCTCCACTCCTCGGAGGCCACTCTGGCTAAGACCTTTCGCACTTGTTCTTCACCTGCACCAACGCAAACCGGGTCGCATCGAACACCTGCAATACTAGGCCAAGAGTCAGTCCAACACCACGTTGTCAATCACTCATCACACTGGGAAGCGGCCATCCACCGATCCTCGGACACACCTGGTCCTCAGACGGACTGGCTGATTCCGCTGTGCTGAGAGCTATCGCAGAGGACCCTCCACTATCTCTGAAGAAGAAATTCGAAAAGATCCTCCACATTGACTGCTCAAGGTGGAAGAGCCGAAGGGAACTCCAGAGGGCAATCGCTGATAAACTGGAGCTTCCTCAGAAGACAATGGCTGCTTTTGATAGGCAAGATGAGGAAGATGATTTTGATGGAGTAGATGAAGATACTAGCGGTGAGGTGATAGCGGTTGGAAGACATTTCTATCAAACTCTTAGGGACATTAGTTGTTTGGTGATATTCCACAATGGAAGTGACAACATGATTGACTTGGCCGATTGTGGTATTCCTTCAAATGAGTGGTTTCTTCCTGGTCAGCAGAAGGTACTGTGGACCTTTAGAGGAAGGCTTCGGCTCAATCCAGAAATAAAAGAAAAGGTGGACAGTTCACATCTGTATATTTATAAGCCTCTTTCATTGTTGTTCGATGGAGACACTGCTCGACTAATATTGGAAGAAGTTACAGAAGTTGTTAACTACATACAGCATAATGAGCAGAGCATCAGCCCTGATATAGCTGCAAGGTGTATCTCGTACCTGTCATGGATGAATAAAGGGGGTGGTGGCACCATGGACTACAATTGGGCCACCCACGCCTCCAACTATTGGGTTTGTGATGGAATTATCGAAGATAGTCAGCTTGATGAATCCTGGGAGGTCTCTCCTGCTCTCCATCAACAGATACGAATTGAGGATTGCTCGTCTCATACAGTCAACCTCCATGTTAATCAGTACAACATTGGAAATCAGTCGTCTATACATCTGACATCGAAGCAAGGACAGATATAATATCCACAAAATTAACAACCTTTTTCCTTGCTGCAAAAAATGTGTTACCATTATCCCGTGAAATGTTTCAACAGTCACAGAGAGTGTCTTGAAACTCTCTGGTTGCAATTTCAGCTTCTATTCGCCTCCTTTCCATTGTTGCCGTAGCCTAAGATTCCTTGGGTTAGACCGCTGCAAAGATCAACGGCAGGAAGAAGAGGACAAGAAAGGGAGACCAGTAATGGGATTCTTCCAGAGTCTATGGGTGCTGGATATAAGCCACATGGACTGGGAATTGGATCTATCACAAGATACACTAGAGAAGATGGCTTCAAACATTAGAGAGGTTCATATAAAGAAGGGAAGGATTTGGCGCAGCAACCTTGCATGGAGACGACTGCAATATCTCCGGAAGTTTCAAGTGATTGAGCCTACCAGCTCTTGGGAGACGGGCAAAAAAGATGAATTCACTGACCTGGTGAAGTCGGAGCTCCTTGACCTGTCTGGAAATAGTACCATACAAGTTTTGCCAAGCATGTCTACTACAACTGTTCTGAAGACACTTGTCCTAGATGGATGTGTCGGATTGAGGCAAGTTGGCCCTGGAGGGCTGCCTCCATCACTTGCCGAAATTTCACGAAAAATCCGAAATTTCGGTTTTATCGCTGGGTACCGGAACAAAAAAAACATCCGAAATTTTATTTTTTAGTACAAAATTAATTATTATTTTTAAAAGGGAAAAGTCTATTTTACAACCTCCAACTATCACAACAGTCCGATTTTCAACCTTGAACTACAAAACCAGATAACAAAGGTCATCCAACTGTCAAAACCGTATAAATTTAGCCCCTAGGGTGGTTTCAATGGTGGTTTTGTATTTTGTAAAAAAAATTAAAAAAATCCAATTACATCTAAAAAATCAAAACTAATTCATCTTGAATCAGAAAAATATGAAACCAGTATCAAAAAAATTCTAAAAATGTAACCTATCTATTATTGCTCTATTTGAATCTTAATTATTCAAAAATAATAGGCATAACTATAAGTGACCAAATACTATGAACATGAAAAAATGGATCTGATTAACTGAAAGATATAGTGACAATAGATAGGTTACATTTTTAGAAAACTTTTGATACCAATTTTGTATTTTTTGACTTAAAATGAATTACTTATGAATTTTTTAGTTTAAATTTGAATATTTTTAATTTTAACAAAATAAAAAACCACCTTCGAAACACCCAAAGGGCTCAATTTGCACGGTTTTGACAGTTAGATGGCCTTTGTTATCCGGTTTTATAGTTCAAGTTGAAAATCGGACTGTTGTGATAGTTGAAGGTTGTAAAAAGGACTTTTCCCTTTTTAAAAAGAAAATGCTACAGTACCGAAAGTCTCGGAATTTCGTGTTTATCGCTGGGTCCCGAAAATTTTTTTCTACCGGAATTGAAAACCTCATCAAGCCCAAAGGATGCAGCCGGAATTTCCGGTATCAATTTGGCAGGTTGCGTGCATTTGGAGGATTTCTTGTTGCGTGGAGCATTCCCAGTCCTCGAGGAGATAAACCTATCAGGAGCATCAACCAGAAAAGTTGATCTCCGTTATCAGGTGGTGCAGGTGCCAAGACTTAAGAGGCTCTTTCTGATGGGCGGCAAGTTACTTGACCTATCTGGCAATAGTACCATGCCAGTGTTGCCGAGCTCGTCCTGTTCAAGCGGCCTCAAGACTGTAATCTTAAATGGCTGTGTTGGTTTGGAGCATCTTGACCCTCAGGAATTCCCTCAGTCACTTGAATCTTTCAGCCTAGATGCAGGGGTAGGAGAGGACGGCAGCAGAAATGCGAAAATTTATCATATCAAGTTGGCTGGCTGTGCGAGGTTAGTGAAATTTAGACTGCGTGGGGCATTGCCAATGCTTGAGGAGGCAGACCTCTCGCACACTGCAATCAATATGCTGGACCTTACAAAGGTGGTCAAGGTACAATCTCTTAAACGATTCTTATTGGTGGGATGCAAGCAGCTCTGCTCAATTGTCTGGCCAGAAGAAGGAATGAGACGACTTTTTGTTGTCTATTTGTAGCTCCGCTCAATTGTCTGGCTCAATCCCTTAGGGCACGTACAACCCATAGACAGCAGCTGTCTTTTTGTTGCCACATAGATCAAATGAGCTGATATGGCTATCATTTAATGAGGAAAGAGAGTGTTGCTGTCTACTATCTCGTCTACTGCTTTGGCTCGTGTTCCCACGCAAAACATCAGAAACCAGAGTGCGTATTTATTATCACACAGACAGCTAAATAGACAGCAGATGTATAAACTATTGTAGAGCTGACTATTTAACTGTATGTATATGTTAAATAGACAGCAGCTGTCTAAACTATTGTACATGCCGGCTCCTCTGCATTGACACTCTGCTGTCATGCATTTATTTCTATCACTGACAGGAGGTTCTTTCAGTCTCTTATAGCAAGAGGAATATTTTTGTGGGGCGCGGCTGATCATAAGTTGAATATCTACATGTCATCAAGTACTGGCAGAGATGACAGAAGGATCCGCAACAGGGGGGAGATGGGCGCTCTAGGATCACTGCTGGGCAAATAACTCGGACGTCACTGATCCACCACTACCAGACAACCTCACATCCGCCCCCCTCATAGACCGCGGCACATTTTAAACCCGGTGCTAATGGTGCATCAGCATCGGGTCCAACGGCTATGAGCGGGGGCGGCGCCCTTTAGCACCGGTTGCTGGCTGCAACCGGTGCAAATGTGAGAGCAGTAGCACCGGGTCGTCGCAAGACCCGGTGCTAATGTGCTCGTATATAATACCTTCGCTCCCCTCGCCCGAGCCAGCATCAACACTTGGAGCTGTGTTCATGTTGTGCTCGGGACAGGGGAGGTGCTGCCAAATTTTTTAAAAAAAATTGTGAAGATTTCACTCATCCAAGGGGCACTACAAGGTACATTCTTTCATTCTCTTATGTTTTTTATTAGCTTGTATTGTTTATATGCTTTAGAAATAGAGAAATTTGTGAATCAAAATGGAAAGAGAGCTTGTGTTCATAGTGGAGAGAGAGATTGTGTTCATGATGGAGAGAGAGGTTGTGTTCAAGGTGGAGAGAGAGAGCGTGTGTTCATAGTGGAGAGTGAGAGCTTATGTATTGTATTTATTAGTTATTTATTTAAAGTTGGAATAGTTAATTATTTTTTTAATGGAAGTATATTTGATTTTAGAAAATGAATAAATTAATTATAGTTTTAGAAATGTGTTTAGTTTGTATTGTCTTATGTATTAACTTTGTAATCTATTATATTTTAAATTTATATTTAGTTATATATTAAATTTGTATTGTCTTATATATTACCTTTGTATTATATTATATATTAAATTATACAAATAATTGTTATTGGTTACTAATGCAGATGAATGGGCAATGGATGTACGGGGACAATCACGATACGACGTTTCGTGATGGCCTGAAGGGGTTTCTTGATGTCGCCGAGGCCAACAAGACGCCGTCAGGTTTCATGTTCTGCCCATGCACTAATTGTCGAAATATACAATCGTACAAACAAAGAGGAGCTCTTCAGGTGCATTTGATGAGGCACAGTTTCATGAGCAATTATTCTGTTTGGACGAAGCATGGTGAAAGAGGAATTCTAATGGATGGAGATGAAGAAGACGAGGTGGATAACGACATTCCGGTATTGGCTGAATACTACGGGGCCTTTGCAGATGCTGCAATGGGTGATGCCGATCATGAAGATGCTGCTCAGGAAGATGACCCTAATAATGGACTTGGGCAAAAGTTGTGTGATGCTGAGAAAGACTTGGGCAATGATAAGGAACTGAAAAAGATACAACGCATGTTGCGGGACCACAAAACTGACTTGTACCCAGATTGCAAAGAGGGGCTTACGAAGTTGGCTAGTACATTGAATTTCTGCAGTGGAAGGCAGGAAATGGTGTTACTGATAAGGGTTTCGATGAGCTACTGAAACTCATAAAGAAGATTCTGCCCAAGCGTGACGAATTGCCATCGACAACATATGAAGCAAAACGGGTTGTTTGCCCTCTCGGTTTGGAGGTGCAGAAGATACATGCGTGTCCTAATGACTGTATTCTCTATCGCGGACAATACGAACACTTGGATTGTTGTCCAGTTTGCAGTTGCGCACGATACAAGATAAAGCGGGATGACCCTGGTGAGGTTGTGGGGGAGCCTTATAAGAAAAAATTCCTGCGAAGGTGATGTGGTATTTTCTCCGTCTCCACCACGGCAAAAGCCTGAACCAAAGAAGCGCTCTAAACTGGCTAGCTTGGCCCCTCCACCACAGAAGAAGCCACGGAAGGTCAAAGAGAAGCCTGCACCACCGAAAAAAGCTTACGACCTGACTCAAGAAGAGCTCGATGCCTCTGTTAAAAAAGACGTAAAGAGGCAACTTTTCACAAGAAAACAACCAGAGCCGAAGATTGACCCGCCACAGCAAAATCCTTCCTCCAAAATTTGACTAGGGGACAACAGAAGAGGGCTCAGGGTATCAGACTATGACCGCTCATTACTAAAATCTCAAGGGAAGAGGAAGGCGGCGGCGTCCAAACCTGTTGTTCAGATCGGCAACCAACATCAGCAGTCAGTGCCCCAGTTGGCATCTTAGTACGAGCTGAACGTGCAACGACAAATGGCCGAGACAGGACTCTCGAGAGAGGAAATCAAGGGAGAAAAAGAAATCCCTGTGAGCACATCGTTCAGGTGGCTATTTAAGCTTGGCCAGCCTTTGGTCGGTCCAGAAATGGAGAGCACGCTACAAACAAAGATGCGCCGATTCCATCAGTGGTATCTGGAATAATCAAGAAGCAAAAGGCGCATGTTTGGAGTTCTTGTAAAGGACCAAGATTTTTTCAATGGCGAGGAAACCCTCTGGTTGGACTTCAAGGATATATATGAGGTGTACCACCAAGACGCCATGGACGTGTCTTTGGTCGCCTGTTGGGTATTGTAAGTGCTTTGTTCTCATTTACATTTGACACTTGAAAAAAAATTAATCTTTGCTGACGCGCCCTTTATTGCTTAACAATGCAGAATGGAGATTCAAAGATGTCGGAGGGAAGGAATATTTGACATTGGTTACATGGACCCGACAAAGATAAGTGACAAAATGATTTTGATGAATCCAGTGGAAACATATCAAAATTTATACAAATATCTCCAAAAACATAATTATTGCGACTTCATACTATTGCCGTACAACTTCGGGTGAGTACCTATACATGTATCTACTTATAGTGCCTATACAAAATTTTATAGACTCCGTACTATTGCCGTTCAATTTTATTTCTCATTATAATGTCTACATGTATACAGTTTTCACTGGATCCTAATCATAGTGTGTCCTGACCGAGGTATCGTCCACGTCTTTGATTCGTTGAAGTCTCCAACATATGGTTACCAGAACATCATTGACATGTTTACAAGGTGACATATATTTACCCATTTAACTCAATTCTGCCCTTACAATCACAATGATTTAACACAACTTTTTGGTTCACAGGGCGTGGGTTCAATTTCGTCAAGATAACCCTGGTATGATCCATGAAACACTCATATGGAAGACTGACTTTCCGGTAAGCAAGCAATTTGTACGTGTAGGTCTCCGCTAACCTATTATATGAATTTTACTCAACTTTATTTTTTGATCGACAGTGTCGCCAACAGGGGTCGGGAAATAATCTATGTGCATATTATGTTTGTGATAACATGCTCAATTGGTCGACGAAAAAGATGACTCACCATGATGTTATGTTACGTAACACATTTTCAGGTTTTAATTTGATATATTTACTATTTTTTAGAAAAAGCACTTGATTTTGTAATAAATTATATTATTTAGAAATATATGGCTTCATTTATTGATAATGAGATTCATTTATAATAAATAATAATAATATTAAATTTGAATTAATAAGTAAGGTACTTTATTTTATAATAAATGATTATTTAGAAATATAGGGCTTCATTTAATAATTACTATGTTTGTATTAATAAGAAAAACACTTTGTTTTATAATAAATGATTATTTAAATATAGACGGATATTTGTATTTGTAAGTAAAGTATTTATTTTATATTAAATGATTATTAATTGCTCATTTGTTGTCTTCAATTCCACGGAATTAATATTTCCAATTATTTGTAAATTATAGATGATGAGGCTGGAAGAAGATAGACTCGATCAAGAGAGAATAGACGCAATTGCAGAACAGCTCATTGGATGGATTTGGGACGAGGTCGTTAATCCCCGTGGAGAATTCCATCTCCCCCTGGAGGATGCGCCGTCAAGTCGTTTCTCTAGTCGGATTTCTTAATTTGTAATATACAGTTCAAATATATAACTCTAGTTCGATATCTAAATTATAATATATATATATATATCTTCTATTTTTATTATATATCTAGCTAATATGAATATATAGTACTACATGCACGGCAGTTGAATACATGTTTGAATACGTATCATAATACATATATAAACATATATATAAACGTACATGCATGACGGCTGCAAAAAGTTACAAAAAAATCCACAACCGGTGCTAAAGGCCCTCATATCCCCGCTGTGTAGGTACAGCCTGTGCTAAAGACCCCATTTAGCACCGGTTATGCTACTAGCACCGGAAGTTTAGCACCGGTGCCCGTTTTCAACCGGTGTGAACGTGAGGCTCGCTGATAGTGCGCAAAGCTTGGTGCAGCTACACAGAGGTTGCGATCTCGGTTGGCAAGATAACTAGCGATCACAACGACAAAAGCACCGCCAGCACCGCTCAGCTTCAACCATTGGCCTGCCATATGGAGATTGGTGAGGGAGTAAGAGACACGTCGCTAACGTGGACAGCGTACAAGAAAGCAGAGCCCTACTGTATGTGATGGATAAGGCCCAGTCATTGCATTTGCACGACAGTCGTTCCATAGCTACTGTTATCCATTATGCCCGGTGCTCTAAAGTGGTGCCGGGCAGAGAGATGTCCAAAATTAGACACTGTCTTTCCTACCAAGGGTCTGTTTGGTATAGCTTCAGCTTCAAACTCCAGTTCAGATTTACACTTTCTATGCTAAATTAATATACTTTAAATATTAATATTTAGTACAAGCAATAAACAAAATGATTCATCTCAATACTCTTTATGCAATCTCAGCTTCAACTCCATGATTTTCTGGAGCTCCTCGTACCCGCTCCAAGAACTCTATGAATTTTCTGGAGTTTGAGCGGTGCCAAACATGACCTAACTATGATAGCTACTGCTTTGTCGATCTAGAGACCTTACGAGCAGCTGAGCTCCTGATGACCCGTTCTATTTGGAGCAGAGGAAGGACAGTCAGTGCTAAGGATAAATATTACTTTGCAAAACTGCGGACCATACATCTGCACTTCTGCCCCAGGCTCCAATTTGTCCTCCAATTGTCATGGAACTATACTACCTTGTCCAGCCAGGAAACCCTCCACATAGTCTGCTGCGGTGATCTCAGGCAGGTCTTCCCAGTGGAGGCAAAGTTCCTAAATAAAATAGCTACTGATGAGCATTCAAACGGCATGCTGGAATTCTCAAAGCTCAAGCACTTGTACCTGCATCATCTCTCCAGCCTGCAACATATATACGAGGCCAAAATGTTTGCTCCCAAGCTCGAGACTGTCCATCTCAGGGCCTGCTGGGGCTTGAGGCACCTCCCGGCCACTGACTGCGGCCGTCGAGATGGACGTCTTGTCGCCGTAGACTGCGAGAAGGACTGGTGGGAGAAGCTGGAGTGGGACGGGCAGGACGCCGGCCACCACCACTCCCTCTTTGCGCGGCGGCACTCGGTGTACTACAAGAAGCGACTGCTGAGAACCACGGTTCTCCGGTGAACCAGCCAGCCTCATCACGTTCTTCGCTGCTCTCTCACTGCTTGTCACGGTACTTCCTCTTCCCTTTGTTTATCTGTCACGGGTAGGAATTGGAAGAGAGTTTGTCGATGGAATTCAGCGAAGATTGTATTCAAAACACGTGGCCGGTCGCGGCCCTAGACCTCGACGGCGCGGAGGAGAAATGGCTGCCACTCACGACGCACCGGGGAGGCACGGAACATGAGGCCAAAGAGATACAATCTAAAACCTCATTCTAACTAACGACGGTCTAGTTTATATTAGTCCTTTCACAATCTTAGCAGACTTTATCTAATCAAACTCTAAACAATCTATTTTAAATAGAAACCAAAACTAATACGCCTACTCCTTTGCTTCCGGCGTTGCTTCTCCCCCTTGGTCCACGGTAGTCTTCTTGCGCCTGCTATACTGAATTCCGTACATGACATCTCTCCCCCTGGAGAACAAGCTCGTCCGCGAGCTTAAAAGAAGGAAACAGAGTACGAAACTCCTGTAACAGAATCCAGGACGTCTCATTTGATGGGCGATTCTTCCAGCGTACCAACAGCTCGAGGGTACCACGGGCCAAACGACTCTTGAGAACAGCATCCGGCTCCACACACGCACTACCATGATGGATGGGCGACATACGCGGCGGGGATGCCGGCAGTACTCCTGTAAACTTCTTAAGCAACCCAACATGGAAAACATCATGTAGACGAGCAGACGCCGGTAAGCGCAGACGATAGGCAACCTCACCAATGCGCTCCGTAATCTGAAACGGCCCAAAAAATTTAGGACCAAGCTTGCCTCAACCCTGAACATTAAGTGAAGCGATAGGCCGGTGAAGAAGGCGGAGCCAAACCCACTGGCCAACCTCAAATTCTACCAAGCGATGTCCCTTATCATACGCATCCTTGTGATGTTGTTGGGCCTGTTCAAGACGCTAACGAATCTCAACTAGAAATTCATCCCGATCCGCCATCATAGCAGCCACAGCTTGAACCCGAGCAGAACCAGGCTCATATGACCGAATAGCTGGAGGATCCCGGCCATAGACCACCTGATGGGGACTAGGGATTTCAATCTTCCGTCAGGCGATGGATAACTCATTTGGGGCGGAACGCAATACACCAATCCGGCTTCAAGTCAGCACCTCAAACCCTGCAATCTTAGCACCACGACTCGTCTGGTTATCAACCGTGTCACAACCCGATTGACCTCACCAAGAAGGCTAATCCCTACCTGCAAAACGAAGAACACAAGCATGAACTCGAAAGAAGCAGCTCTCAATATGAAGTGACACTGCAGATGTATGATTAAGAATAAAAGTTTGGGTTCTACAAACCGATAACGATGAAACTGTTCTCGACGGATTAATCTAAGCAAAACCCGAGTCAAAACGATGGTGGCTACTAAATTTAATAGTCTAGGGTCGAGCTAGGGTTGAGGGCGCGCCAGGGGGCGTCCACAACATGGGCCGAGAGGCCCGACACGATACAAAGCCTGAAAAGGCCCAAAATAGGTGATACAACAATTTTTCATGGTCACACAGTATGATCCACAAATATTTTGGAGCTAGGACCAGAATCAAAAGAAGCGTCTCATCGTCACGATTCCAACGCATCCAAGAACGCCTTGTTTGGACATCGTATGAAGGAGGAATTACAGTTGAAACGCAGACATGTCAGCTGAAACCGAACCGAAGATGATGTCCGACATAGTGACGACTTGTAACTTGGAGACGAGTCTGGCTCGTGTATGTGCAACATGGTAATGTCCTCATCGCCACCCGAAAAGGGGAAGTCGCCAACGACGTCTGAAACGTTGTGTTATAAAAAAACTCAGCCCAAGAGAGCTGATGAGGACATCACCGCCAACGATACAACCACGTCATCTTCTCCTATCATTGCCGGTCCTATTACCCGTGCTCATGCTAGACAACAAAATCATCCGGTGAGTTCACTCCTGAGTTCATGTTCATCATATTTAGACTGTGGAGACCCGTGCACTCTTGTTTTACTTAGGAATCATGGAGAGGATCGAGAACGAAAAGGATTCACGCGGGCTGGATTCGGACTGCAGAAAAACTTCAACTTGTAATGGACGCCACGGTCGCATACGGACTCGGATTGGGGCGTTCAAGTTCTTCGCAAAAAGCTTATCAAGTCTAGTTTCCAACGTATCCAACCTCATGTCCATATCTATTCGGAGTCCTCCAGAATCGTCTATTTGCTCCGAGATGTTTTCTACCCATGATGTTGCGTCATCTTATTTGCCCAATGGGCCGTGTATCATGTAGAGTCCATTGTGGACGCGTCCTAGGGTTGGAGCACGACCCCAGCACCCCTGTGGTCATCCTCCCTTGTCTTATAGCCCTTAACTGCCGCCAAGAACACTTGGGTTTTGTTTAGATCAAGTTTAGCCATTGCTACTTGCTTGTAAGCGCGCGTGCTGGTCCAGCCGCCCATCTTCGAGTCTTCAGAACCCCACTTCGTTTGTGATTGAGTTTGAGATTGAACACTTCATTCCCATCTAGTAATTTCAGTACTTGTTCTATACTTGTTCTTCCTAGTTCTTCGATTGCTTGCAGGACAGGACCGGGTGACGTGATTCCACAATATCACGGCATCCATAGGAGGTGGTGTATCGGTTGCTAAGGCGCAGTCTTTGGAAGGCTGTAATCGGGCCGTCAACGTCGTCTCCTCTAATCAAGTTATCCCCCATGCCTCTCATCGAAAGATCGGGCATAAACCCTAGCGGGTTTACATCAGTTGGTAATCAGAGCAAGGTTGTTCGGTGAGAGATTACAATCCCCCCTACTTTTTTTCCTACGGTACACAAAAGCCAAAAAAAATTAGTAGAATAGTTTACCGTGATCCTATAAACCCTTTGAGCCTTGCTAGTACTGCTTAGTTAGGGCTTGTTGAGTTTTCGGTTGCATCGGTCGTGTCGAGTTGCTGCTCTTAGTTCTGATTGTTTAGAGTTTCGAGTTCTTGTCACGTTTCGGTCACGGCTGTACGCTACCTATTGGTTCATGTGTTGGGCGAATTTGAGTACTCATTGGTGATCCAATCCGACCAGGAATCGGTTAACTGCGAGAAAATGAAGACCAAACCGAACCCCCACATCATGTGGCAATTCGAGTTGCAATCGGTTTCAGAGTCCGAGTTGCTTGCTGATTCGTGTTACCTTACCGTGCAGCTGTTGCTTTGTGCTTATATATTGATGCGTTCCGGGAAGGCAGCGGTACTTCATATTCATACTCGACCTCTCCAAGTTTGTGCATAAAACAGATCAGTTCACCTCACTCTAGAGAGAGAGAGAGTTTATGTGGTGATTGGCTATTTGGGATCCTCTTAGTTCATATATTCAGTTTTGAGGACCGCTGAAAAAAAAGAAAAAAGAAAGAAAAAAAAAGAAGCAAAAGAAAAGGAAGAAAAAAAGGGGCTTATCATTGTGATTGCTTTTCGGTGGTGCGTTGTGACTTCCTTTGTGTCCAGGCTCGCGTCTCTAGCACGGTCTAGGCTAGGACCAGCACAATACCACCGTTGAACGATTATTCAGCTTGCTTTGTTTTAACTAACGTGGTGCTAGCTATTCCTTGTTTTGAGCACACCTATAGCTCCACATATCTGACTACAGCTTTACAGGTCTTGTTACTGTGGCACCGATACACTTCATTCCAGGTTTGCAGACTTGTTGGTAGACGTGCCCTCCTGTCGAGCAAGGTAAGAATTGGTAAGAGCTTGTATCACAAGTTGAGAGTGAGCGCCTTACAAATAGCTACATCCTATTAGCTGTAGGGCTTTTATTTCTTCACCTGTTTCTCTTGTTGCCTCAGTTTGTTTAACCATGACAGGATCAGAAGGTGATGGCGATGGGTCTCCCAGTAACAAGATCCCACAGTCTCCTCGCACCAAGGGCATCATACAACATTTTGAAAGGTTGGTGAAGAAGCACAATGAAGGGATTGATAATGACTTGCTGGTGACGAATGAGAAGATGGGGCAATTGGAGGCCTCACAGATCGCGACCAATAATAAACTTACAAAGATGGAGGCGTCAGTGGCTCGTATGGATAAGAGTTTTGCTGCACTTTTGAGGCGATTTGATGAGATGCATGCTAAAACCACTAGCGGGTGTGATGGAGATGACAAGAAGGACGGCAGCAAGACTGATAAGAAGGAAGAAAGTTTTGATGACAATGCATACAATGCGGATAATGAAGTCAATAACCAAGATCCTGCTCGCCGCCGGCTACGTCATAATCGCCGAGGTATGGGTGGTCATCGTCGACGCGAGGTACATGGTAATGATGATGCTTTTAGCAAGATTAAATTTAAGATACCTCCTTTTGATGGTAAATATGATCTTGATGCTTATATTACTTGGGAAATTGCTGTTGATCAAAAAATTTGCGTGCCATGAATTTCCTGAAGCTACGCGTGTTAGGGCTGCTACTAGTGAGTTTACAGATTTTGCTTCTATTTTGTGGATAGAACATGGCAAGAAACATCCTAATAACATACCACAAACTTGGGATGCTTTGAAACAGGTCATGCGGGCTTGATTTGTTCCTTCCTATTATGCATGTGATCTATTACATAAGTTGCAGCAATTGAGACAGGGTGCTAAAAGTGTAGAAGAATATTATCAAGAATTACAAATGGGTATGTTGCGTTGTCAAATAGACGAGGGTGAGGAACCTGCTATTGCTAGATTTGTGGGAGGGTTGAATAGAGAAATTCGGGACATCGTTGAATATAAAGATTATAACAGCATAACAAAGTGTTTTCATATTGCTTGTAAAGCTGAGAGAGAAGTGCAGGGATGACGTGCAGGTGCAAGGTCTAATGTTTTTGCAGGAAAATCAGCACCATGGCAGCAGCGTACGACTACTTCCTTGACCGGGCGTGCACCTCCTCCTACTCCATCGCCGAGTCGTTCAGCACCGTCTCCTTCCTCCAGCGACAAGACACGTGTTGTTCCCACAAATTCAGCAACAAAATCTGCTCTAAAACCAGCCGGTAGTACTTCCTCAATTGCCTCCACAGGAAGAACAAGAGATGTCCAGTGTCACCGGTGTAAGGGCTATGGTCCTGTGCAGCGTGATTGCCCAAACAAGCGAGTTTTGGTGGTAAACAATGATGGTGGGTATTCCTCTGCTAGTGATTTCGATGAACAAACACTTGCTTTGCTTGCGGCTAATGATGCAGGTAGTGAGGAGCCACTAGATGAATATATTGGTGTGGAAGATGCGGAGCATTATGAAAGCCTCATTGTGCAGCGTGTGCTTAGTGCACAAATGGAGAAGGCGGAGCAAAATCAGCGGCATACAGTGTTCCAAACTAAGTGTGTAATTAAAGAGCGTTCTTGCCGCTTGATCATTGATGGAGGCAGCTGCAACAACTTGGCTAGCAGCGACATGGTGGAGAGACTTTCACTAACAACAAAACCACATCCACATCCATACTACATTCGATGGCTGAACAACAGCGGTAAGGTAAAGGTAACCAAGTTGGTTCAAATTAGTTTTGCTATTGGTTCATATCATGATGTTGTTGAATGTGATGTTGTGCCTATGGAAGCTTGTCATATTCTGCTAGGTAGGCCATGACAATTTGATACTGATTGTAGACATCATGGTAGATTAAATCAATATTCTCTCATACACCATGATAAGAAACTTGTTTTGCTTCCCATGTCTCCTGAGGCTATTGTGCGTGATGACATTGCTAAAGCTGCAAAAGATAAAACTGAGAACACTAAAATTGCCAAATCTGCTGAAAGTAAGAAAGATGAGATAAGATTAAAAGGGCATTGCTTGCTTGCTACTAAATCTGATATAAATGAATTGGTTGCTTCTACTTCTGTTGCCTATGCTTTGGTGTGCAAGGATGCTTTGATTTCACTTCACGATATGCAGCAATCTTTGCCCCCCTGCTGTTGCTAACATTTTGCATGAGTATTCGGATGTGTTTCTAAGTGAGATAACAGCGGGGCTGCCACCAATGCGAGGGATTGAGCACCAAATTGATCTGATTCCTGGTGCATCTTTGCCTAACCGTGCACCATACAGAACAAATACAGAGGAAACAAAAGAAATTCAGCGGCAAGTGCAAGAGCTACTCGACAAAGGTTATGTGCGTGAGTCTCTTAGTCCTTGTGCTGTTCCGGTTATTTTGGTGCCTAAGAAAGATGGAACATGGCGTGTGTGTGTGTTGATTGTAGAGCTATTAATAATATCACCATTCGATATCGACACCTATTCCACGTTTAGATGATATGCTTGATGAGTTGAGTGGTGTTGTTGTGTTTTCTAAAGTTGATTTGCGTAGTGGGTACCACCAGATTCGTATGAAATTGGGAGATGAATGGAAAACTACTTTCAAAACTAAGTTCGGTCTATATGAGTGGTTAGTCATACCTTTTGGGTTAACTAATGCACCTAGTAATTTCATGAGATTAATGAAAGAGGTTTTGCATGCTTTCATTGGGAAATTTATTGTAGTATACTTTGATGATATTTTGATCTACAACAAATCCATGGTTGAACATCTTGATCACTTGCGTGCTGTTTTTAATGCGTTACGAGATGCACGTTTGTTTGGTAATCTTGAGAAGTGCACCTTTTGTACCAATCGAGTGTCTTTTCTTGACTATGTTGTGACTCCATAGGGAATTGAGGTTGATCAAGCCAAGGCTGAAGCTATACAGGGATGGCCTATACCAAAGACTATTACACAGGTGTGGAGTTTTCTAGGACTTGCTGGTTTCTATCACTGCTTTGTGCAGAATTTCAGCACCATTGCTGCACCATTGAACGAGCTTACGAAGAAGGGGGTGCCTTTTCGTTGGCACAAAGAGCAAGAGAATGCTTTCAATATGCTGAAATATAAGTTGACACATGCACCTCTCCTCCAACTTTCTGATTTTAATAAAACTTTTGAGCTTGAATGTGATGCTAGTGGAATTGGATTGGGTGGTGTTTTGTTGCAAGAGGGAAAACCAGTTCCATATTTTAGTGAAAATTTTAGCGGACCTGTTCTAAATTATTCCAATTATGACAAAGAATTGTATGCTTGTTCGAACATTGGAAACTTGGCAGCATTATTTGTGGCCCAAAGAGTTTGTTATTCATTCTGATCATGAATCATTGAAACATATCGTAGTCAAGGAAAACTGAACCATAGGCATGCTAAGTGGGTTGAATTTATTGAATCTTTTCCTTATGTTATTAAGCACAAGAAAGGGAAAGAAAATGTTATTGCTGATGCCTTGTCTAGGAGATATACATTGCTGAACCAACTTTATTACAAAATCTTTGGATTAGAAACATTTAAAGACCTATATGCTAATGATGTTGATTTTAAAGAGGTGTTGCTTCATTGTAAAAATGGGAAATGATGAAACAAATTCATCGTTAGTGATGGGTTTGTGTTTAGAGCTAACAAGCTATGCATTCCAGCTAGCTCTGTTCGCTTGTTGTTGCAGGAAGCGCATGGAGGTGGCTTGATGGGGCATTTTGGAGCCAAAAAGACGGAAGATATACTTGCTGGTCATTTCTTTTGGCCAAAGATGAGAAGAGATGTGGAGAGATTCGTTGCTCGTTGCACTACATGTCAAAAGGCTAAGTCAAGGTTAAATCCACACGGTTTGTATTTGCCTTTACCCATTCCTAGTGCTCCTTGGGAAGATATTTCTATGGATTTTGTGATGGGTTTGCCGAGGACTAGGAAGGGTCGTGATAGTGTATTTGTGGTTATTGATAGATTTTCTAAGATGGCACACTTTATACCATGTCATAAGACTGATGATGCTTCTCATGATGCTGATTTGTTCTTTCGGGAAATTGTTCGTTTGCATGGTGTGCCTAATACTATTGTGTCTGATCGTGATGCTAAATTTCTTAGTTATTTTTGAAAGATATTGTGGGCTAAATTGGGGACTAAGCTTTTGTTTTCTACTACATGTCATCCCCAAACCGATGGTCAAACTGAGTTTGTGAATAGAACTTTGTCTACTATGTTAAGGGCTGTTTTAAAGAAAAACATTAAGATGTGGGAAGATTGTTTGCCTCATATTGAGTTTGCATATAATTGTTTGATGCATTCTACCACAAAGATGTGCCCATTTCAGATTGTGTATGGTTTCTTGCCTCGTGCTCCTAATAATTTAATGCCTTTGCCATCATCTGAAAAATTGGATTTTGATGCTACTACACGTGCCGAATTGATGTTGAAAATGCATAAAACAACTAAAGAAAACATAGAGCGCATGAATGCTAAATACAAGCTTTCTGGTGATAAAGGTAGAAAGGAATTAAAATTTGAACCTGGAGATTTAGTTTGGTTGCATTTGAGGAAGAATCGTTTTCCTGAATTGCGAAAATCTAAGTTGTTGCCTCGAGCGGATGGTCCCTTTAAAGTATTAGAGAAGATTAATGATAATGCATACAAGCTCGAGTTGCCTACAGATTTTGGGGTTAGTCCCACATTTAACATTGCAGATTTGAAGCCATATTTGGGAGAGGAAAATGAGCTTGAGTCGAGGACGACTCAAATGCAAGAAGGGGAGGATGACGAGGACATCACCGCCAACGATACAGCCACGTCATCTTCTATCATTGCCGGTCCTATTACCCGTGCTCGTGCTAGACAACTAAATCATTAGGTGAGTTCACTCATGAGTTCATGTTCAGCATATTTAGACTGTGGAGACCAGTGCACTCTTGTTTTGCTTAGGAATCATGGAGAGGATCGAGAACGAAAAGGATTCACGTGGGCTGGATTCAGACTGCAGAAAAACTTCAACTTTTGATGGACGCCACGGTCGCATACGGACTCGGATTGGGGCATTCAAGTACTTCACGGAAAGCTTATCAAGTCTACTTTCCAACGTATCTGACCGCACGTCCATATCTGTTTGGAGTCATCCAAAATTGTCTATTTTCTCCGAGATGTTTTCTGCCCATGATGCTGCGTCATCTTATTTTGGCCCAATGGGTTGTGTATCATGTAGAGTCCATTATGGACGCGTCCTAGGTTGGAGCACAACCCCAGCACCCCTACGGTCGTCCTCCCTTGTCTTATACCCCTTAGCCGCTGCCAAGAACACTTGGGTTTTGTTTAGATCAAGTTTAGCCATTGCTACTTGCTTGTAAGCACACGTGCTGGTCCAGCCGCCTGTCTTCGAGTCTTTAGAACCCCACTTCGTTTGTGATTGAGTTTGAGATTAAACACTTCATTCCCATCTAGTAATTTTAGTACTTGTTCGATACTTGTTCTTGCTAATTCTTCGATTGCTTGCAGGACAGGACCGGGTGACGTGCTTCCACAAGATCACGGCATCCATAGGAGGTGGTGTATCGGTTACTAAGGCGCAGTCTTTGGAAGGCTGTAGTCGGGCCGTCAACGTCGTCTCCTCCAATCGAGTTATCCCCCACGCCTCTCATCGAAAGATCAGGCATAAACCCTAGTGGGTTCACATCAACAGCCACTAAAGCCGCTGTCGTGGGCGATCACCTGTCAAACAACGAAGATACATGGTAATGATCTTGTTGGTTGCTTCAGATTGTCCATCGGACTGTGGATGGAAAGCAGACGTGAAATTAAGCTGAATATCGGTGAGACGAAAAGCTCTTTCCAAAATGCACTTGTGAACACCTTGTCACGATCACTGACAATGGACGTGGGAAAACCATGGAACCTGACAACTCCATCAAAGAACATCCTAGCCACTGAAGTTGCTTATAAGGATGGGCAAGAGGCATAAAGTGAGCGTGTTTGCTGAAACAATCCACCACAGTAAGCAATACGGATTTACCATGAACCTTGGGAAGGGCCTCAACAAAATCCATGGCCACATCAGCCCAAACGGTTGAAGGGACTCCCAACGACTACACCAAACCTGCAGGCAACAGATGCTCCACCTTATATTGCTGACAGACCAAGCAAGATTTGATGAAGTCCTAAACAACCATGCGATCATTGGGAATATGAAAATTGGCATAGAGACGATGTAATGTTTTCTGAATGCCTTCATGACCATACACGTGCGCCATAGTCAGGACGTGAGGCACCAAGTCACAAGCGGCAGGAAGATGCACCCGATCTTTGAACATTATCAATCCATCAACCACGCCCCACGGTGGAGACTTGGATCCTTCCAGGATAGTAGTGCGGAGAGCAGACAAATCAGCAGACTCAGTGATGGTTTGGTGGATATCATCGAAGAGATAAAACTGAGGCACGGACAGGGCCATGATCTCAACGAGGTGCTCATCACGGCGGGATAATGCGTCAGCGATGACGTTGGTATTCTCTGGCTTATACTCCACCAAAAAATCAAAACCCAACAGCTTGCTTACCCATTGATGTTGAGGTATTGTAGTAAGCCGCTGATCCAGAAGGAAACGAAGGCTGTGGTGATTTGTGCGTACTATGAAGTGACGTCCCCATAAATAAGGCCTCCAATGTTTGATGGCATAAACCAGTCCAATCAGTTCCCGTTCATAAGCCGCTAGTTTAGCGTGACGCGGAGCGACTGCCTTGCTAAAAAATGCAATGGCGCCATCACCTTGGTGCAATACTGCCCCAAACCCGGAACCTGAAGCATCGCATTCCAGCATGAAGTCCTAATCAAAATCTAGTAGCTTGAGGACCAGCGCCGTGGTCAGAGCAGACTGAAGAGCATGGAACGCGTCTGTCGCCTCCGATGTCCACCGAAACCCGTCCTTACGAAGAAGGGCCGTCAGTGGTGCGGTTATGGCGCTGTAATGACTGATGAAGCGGCGATAGTAGCCCGCCAGCCCGAGGAACGACCGAACAGCTTTGACGGATGTGGGAGTTGGCCAATCAAGGACCGCCAGCACCTTTTGTTGATCCATGGCTACACCAGCCGAGGAGATGACATGCCCAAGATAGGCAACTGATTGCCGTCCAAATTCACACTTGGAACGCTTCAAGAACAGCTGATGATCCTGCAATGTACTAAGGACCATGCGAGCATGGTGGAGGTGTTCTGCCCAAGAGGAGCTATAAATCAATATATCATCAAAAAATACGAGCACGAACCGGCGGAGAAACGGGCGCAACACATCATTCATCAAACATCGCTGGTGTGTTGGACAATCTGAAAGGCGTGACCATGAATTCAAAGAGACCTTAGTGAGTGCGGAATGTCGTCTTGTGCGTATCACTTGGATGCGTGCGAACTTGATGATACCCTGAGCGCATGTCCAGCTTGGTGAAGAAACAGGCACTGCGAAGTTCATCCAATAATTCTTCGACCACCGGTATAGAGAATTTGTCCTTGATTGTCTTGTCGTTAAGGGTGCGGTAATCGACACAAAAGCACCACGTGCCATCTCGTTTCTTGATGAGGAGCGCTGGCGAGGAAAACGCGGAGGAACTGGGCCGAATGATGCCTAAACGAGCATCTCGCTGCACTGACGCTCCAAATCTTCCTTCTCAGGGCCGAATCTGGGCTAGGGGGCCTATAGTACTGTTCTCTCTTTTTTATGTTACAAATATTATAAAAATTATTTATGCTAGGGGGCCTATAGTGTCTAGTTTGTTCTAGGGCCCCTGAAATTATAGAGCCGGCCCTGATCCTTCTGTATGTGTGCATAACGATACGGTCGTACTGCAACAGCCATTGTTCCAGGGAGCAGCCTCATGTGATGGCTGAGATGGCGCGCCGGTGGAAGTCCTTGAGGTTCCGGGAACAGCGCCTCAAATTCTAGCAGCAAGGCCTCAAGTAGATCGCCTGCACGGCCGTCGAGCGAGGTCACCGACACCGGACGCACTGCGTCGATACCCGACCAGCACACGCACCTGCCTGCACGGGAAAAGCACATGGTCTGCCGGGCGAAGTCCCGGAGGGCAGGTCCCAGCGTCGCAAGTCACTGGACGCCAAGGACCATGTCGTAGCCCCCTAGTGGTAGCGCGTAGTAGTCGATGTCGAAGTCTTCCTTGCCGATGGTGATGCGCTGATGCGGGCATCTGCCAGGAGACACCACCCGCTCACCGTTGGCCACCGCCACAGAGAGGCCGGTGCACGGCTGAAGGGAGAGACCAGCTCGGCGCACGGCATCCTGGATGAAGTTATGAATAGAGCCGTCGAGCTGTGTGACCAGCGGGATCAAGGGCTTGAGCGCGGCGAACTGGATGGTCAGGTCGTTCACCTTGGCCGCGACGTCGGTGAGCGTTTTGAGCATGGCATCGACGGACGACTCCAGGGAGCCGGCGTCCTTGGCGGTGTCGTCACCCATGGATTCGGAACCAGAGCTATCTGATACCAATATGTCACGGACAGGAATTAGAAGAAAGCTTGTGGATGAAATTCGGCGAAGATTGTATTCAAAAACATGGCCGGTCGCGGCCCTGGACCTCGACGGCGCGGTGGAGCAATGGCTGCCGCTCACGACACTCCGGGGAGGCACCGAACGTGAGGCCAAAGAGATACAATCTAAAACCTGATTCTAACCAACGACGGTCTAGTTTATATAACACTAGTCCTTTCACCATCTTAACAAACTTTATCTAATCAAACTCTAAACAATTTATTTTAAATAGAAACCAAAACTAATACGTCTACTCCTTTGCTTCCGGCATTGCTTCTTCCCCTTGGCCCACGGTAGTCTTCTTGCGCCTGCTATACTGAATTCCGTACATGACATTATCTGTTTCTTTTCTCGTTAGTTTTATTTCGTGTTTCTAGACTAATCACTTGTAGTACAACTCGTCCATAGGTTTCGTGAGGATCAAGGAGAGACGATTCCGAGTTTGCTTGCCAAGACTTCCATTGGTGTGTTTTCTCAAGAATAAATAATTGGTGTCGTTTGATGCTACTTGCATCTGCCAAATCCAGTGTGTAATGTGATTGACGCTATAAGGGCTGTTTAGATGCCGAATCCGGCTGCCCGATTTGGGCCTGCGGGACACTGCGCCGACTGACGCGCGTCAGTCGGCGCACTGTAGCGTTTCGTTTGCATGTGCGAAAAATTGTCCAAAAATTGATTAATTAGGCTCAAAATGTTCGTCTCGCAGAGCACAACAAAACCGTGCAATTAGTTTTTGATTTCATCAACATTTAGTACTCCATACATGTTATGACATTTTGATGTGATGGGGAATCTTCTTTTTACACAGTAAATTTGGGAGGTGAATTTGGGATCTAAACAAGCCCTAAGTTGATTCCCTGTGCGTCTCTGTCGAGGCAAACGTACTATCTCTGTTTGGTCTTGCTTGGATATGTGTGCGCATGAGCACTTGAAATAAGAGGGCCTGATGTTGTGTGTCTACCGGCCTCCTAGTACCCCATATATGTTGTGGCAATATTGATTTCGGAAAATATTCCAGACAAAGTTTGTAATCAGTAAGGTTGGCTTGATGCTGTGGTTTGATTTACATTTGTGTGAATTAATCATTTTTCCTTGTCTCGATAAGGTGTGTGCTCATGTTCCGGAATCAAATATAGGCAGTCAACCATAAAAGTATTTAGAGGATAGAGTTCTTTAGTACGGGTTGTTCCCAGCCAAACATGAGAAGAGATACCACGCCACAAAACAGAATGTATGGGCGTGATTGGTTCAAGGATCACCTCAGCCTGGCTCGCACCACCCATACAGGCCCGCGCTGGCCAGGCCTGCCACATGCTGGAGCCTTTTGTTTGGTTCATGTACGCGTCTGTCCAGGCTAGATCGAGAACATGATTGGTTGCCCGCACAGCAGCAGCAAACTTGTCTTTTCTCGTTGCGAGCTCGTTCACGCGCGCATGCAGCGCACCGCGCGAGCCTGGCCGCGGAGAAACGCCGAATTTTCTTGCATGCCGTGAGCCAGGCCGGGCGACCTCTTTTGCATGGAGCGGGCCAGGCCCAACCGTAGTACAGGCATCCAATCAAGAGCAGACTGCATGCGCAGGGCCTGGATGACCGACGATGCAGGGAACCAATCAGCCCCTATGTAAATTCAGTGCTGCGATGCTTTATTGATTGGTGGATTACTTCTGGTAAATGTCTGACAACTGGGGAATCGCGACCGCACTCCGTCTTCCGTCTGTCCCGTGCGCCTCCGCATGCGACCGATTTTCACCGTAAGCCGGGAATCCGACGCCTGCGATCAATCGCTCTGCTCCCTCCTCCGCCCCCATGCCACGCCGCCGCCCCCTCGCCACCACTCCCTCCGCCCGCCGTCCAGGGGCCTCTCCATCACTCCACCCCCCATGCCGACCCCTCCCTCCCTCCCTGCCTGCCTGCCGGATCCTCCAACCGCCGCCACGCGGGCAATCGGCATCCGGCGGGAGCAGCTGCAGGTGGTGGCCACCTGGTAGAGCCACCGGCTTTGGCAGCAAATTGGATCTCGTCGGCCTCTCCGCTCCAACCGCCAGCGCTACGTAGAGATGACGGGCGGAAACATCGTCTCCCCCACCACGTCGCGCAGGATCTATGTGCTCGTGCAGCATGAATTCTGGCTAAGGGGCGGAGGTGTTCGTGGTGCTCTACCTCTCTTGCCAGAGTTCCTTGGCCGAGGAAGCGGCAACATCAAGTCCGACGATAGCAATCACGTGAGGCTCTAATTCTTTATCTTCTTGAAAATTTTCGAATGTCAACGCGTCTGCTCGGCCAGCCAAGGGATATGGCAGGGGAGGGGCATCTCTCGGAGCTGGATCCTTGGTATTTCCTTCTCTCCACTCGGTAATGGCAATCTGAGATAATCTACTATTATCGATGGATTCAGGTACTCGGCTATGTTCTTATTTAGTAACGTGGCATATGGTCTGTTGTATTCTTAATATTGTGGATTGTATAAACTTTAAGTTTGTGGCAGTTTTTTTTCTTCATATTTAGATCAGTAGCGTATCCCTGGAGTTCTATGTGTATCACCAAGGGACTTAAGACGTTCAGAGTTTGTCAATTCTACATTTATTTTGCATAAAAATCATGTGGCAAACAACAGCTTAAATTGAATTAAGCAATCATGTAAACTGTAATTACTAGGTTGGGTCCTCTATTATAGTTTTGGGGCCAAAATATGCATAGATAAACTGGTGCTACCGCTTCCCTCTGGTATGGTCTAAGAAATGCAGCAGGATACTTGTCTGTTAATGTACTTGGAAGCCAATTATAGGTGTGGTAGTATGGCAACCGGTACTATAGTTTGGTGACAAAGTGAATTCCTATGGTGGATGTATTGTTCAGACAATAAAGCAACAGCTTTTGTGCCATTCATATGTCAATATATCTGCATAAAAGATTCAGGTGAGGACCAGGCTAGAACATCACGTACTGGCCATAACACAGGTTTGAGGATGTTCGGGTGAGGATGTTTATCCATATTGCGAGGCCATTTGCTGGAAGCTCTCCTACTTCCCCTCCATTGTGCTCCCTGACTTTTGGTTGAGAAGACGCCGCTCCTGGCCAATGCGAAGGTGTCCATGGTCCTATCAGATCTTTCTGTACATTTAGTTCTTCCCTCTCTCCCTTTTACTATTAGTGATGATTTGATTGCCTTTCTAGCATATTACCTGTTTCAAAAGTTTCAATGAAAAACAAATGATGGATTGCATCACAGCTCAATTTAGAATATAACGGATTGCATCACAGCTCAATTTAGAATATAACTATTTTCAGTGCATCATCATCAAAGTGTCCTAAATTATGGGGGTGCTATTATGTTCATAAGCAAGAATTAGGGCAATGCACATGACTGTAACTTGCAGGCAGGTTGGATCAGTAGGCCACAAATGTGCAATTTTTCCATCTGGTAGTGATTGAAGATATGCATGTTGAATGATTGAAGATATACATGTCGCTCCTTACTATTGTCCGCTGCTTCCTTAAGATTTTTCTATTGTGATATGTATATGTAAATTTATTTATTGGGCATGGATCACCAGTTGGCGATAGCTGTGTCTTACATGTTTTTTTTTTCTTAAAGGGATTGGGTGCAGGTTGTTTGACAGGTGGATTGGGTGCTTGTTTTGTTCTTTCATCTACAGGTTGTTTACTTTGAGGATTGCCTTGGGCTAGCATTACCACCTGAGGATCACATGGAACTCCAATGTCAAGGTCAGGTACCTAAGGGTATACTATTTTTAAAATCAATAGATGATTTTTTATTTGTGAAGATGAAAATCACTTGAGATACTAAATATGTTTTTTGCAGACTTGTGAATGTGATTAAAATTCTATGATCTTACCCACACACAAAAATTCTATGATCTGAACTCTATACATTTTCTTATGGTTCGATGAACTGTGCGCTGAATTTGTTTTCATCAGGTGGACCAAGCATCACCAAGCTTCTGGAATCTTTTTCTGTTCATCCAATTGGTGTAGTTTCTCCAACGACCTGATGTATTGGTTCCCTTCACATTGTGGGCTTGGAATTTTCTATGATTTTCTTCCTTGTTTTCTATCCCTTTTGTTGTGTGATGGGGTGGCTTGGAGTTCCTAAGGTCAGCCTTTTTTCATATATAAACACGATCATAATTGTGTGTTTCTTGGTAAATTGTAGCTCTGCTGCCTTGTGAGAACTCTAGATAGGAAAATCCTCTGTTTTCATAATAGTGTGGTACAAGCTTTATATTCGATGGGTGTGAAATTCTGACGACAATAAAAAGTTGTGACTTTGGGAGATGTTTCACAAATAATGTACCTAACTATCTTTATATTAACATGTAATGAACTAGGTATGCTCTTTCTTCACATAGCAGTCCTCTTCATTCTGTTATTATTATTGCAGATTTGGTACTAAGAAAGCTTAAAAAAATTAAACTGCATCAGACATCAGTGTCAGTTCCAACCTGAGTTGTCGGTACATATGGCTACATGCCACCAGACTAAGTGCTCAAAGTATCAAGTATCTTTGTTGTTTTATTCAGTTCGCATGAATGTGCACACTATCAAAATTCTTGTTAATGGATTTGTTAGCAGCTATGAACCCATTCAGGAAATATAAATGATTTTTATCAATACGTCCTAATGATCTGAACTATGTACCTATTTTTTCCTGTATTTTCTAAGCCTGATTGATTCATCTAGCTTGGCCACCTAGCTGTCACCATTATTGTCATAGAAATTCTAGATATTAAGCAACGACACAAGAGTTGGCATGCAATGATTTTTTTTAGAGCATTGCCACAGTGCATGCTACAGATCTTAGCAACTACTGACATGATTTGCACTTGGGCTTTTATGTGGAGATATGGAGGGCCTGGAGGATGGTGTGACCTGCTTTGTGATGCAATAATCCAGATCGCTGAGGTATTCATCCTTTGCATTGAGGCTCCCTGTGTTTATGACAATAATTAATGACAAATCCTGAAACAAAATGGTTATTGTCATATGTTTTGTTGCATTGCTGTTTTTGGATTGTGTTAGCTTGCTTTTGCTTAATTTTAGACATACAGTTGGATTGTAGTGTCAAGTGCTTCTGTGATCCTTGTTTAACTGAAACTGTGTTTCGCAGTTTCGCTTGAAATCTTAATCTTCTATGGACTTCACTGCGACCCTACAGTCGTCAAAAATAAATTTTTCGTGTGGTCTATTTATCTTGCTCTATGTATCATACCCGTAGTAACGCACGGGCACTTACCTAGTCACAATTGAAGCTCAACTTTAGAGATACACAGGTTTCTTCTCATTGATGATTGGGGATCTTAATTTTCCGGGGTAGCTATCTGTCGCGCGCATGGTTTGGTGGGCTCCGTTCGGCCCATTAGAGGCTTTGGCCCTGCAGGAGCAGCACAGCACAATAGAGGCCCATATATTGACTTTTTTCCTTTTAATTTTGCTTTTATTTTAGCTTTTTCCTTTTCGTTGTAGTATTAGGTTTTTATTCATTTTTCTATATCATTTGTATCAATTTATATATCTTTTCTTTTTCCTTTTTTTCTCTTTTCTTTTGTATATTACCTGTTTTTCTTTTTTATTTTCTTTTTCCTTATTCAATTTATTTCCCTTTTCTATTAATTATTTTCATTATTTATATCTTTTATTTTTTACACTTATTTATTCATCATGTGTATATATTTGTTTGCATATAGAATTATTTGTTCACGCCGTTTGATTAATTTGTTCAACGTTTGCATTATTAGTTTGTTACAAAATAAACTATTTGACTCTAATAATATTTTGTTTGTTATAGGTTAAATTATTTGTTCATTTCATTGACTAAATTGTTTGTTGATAAAAAATAATTTGTTCATTATGTCCATGTGTTCGTTATTAATGCACAACAATTTGTTGCATGTGAAGCTCTCATGTTCACTTTGTATATCAATCTGTTCACGATGCTAAAGTATTTGTTTACATTATGGACTAAATTGTCCATGATATGGATGTGTTTGTTTGGCAAACCTTAGGAAAGGCAATCCATAAAGGTTCCTGAGTGGTAGATTTGTAGGAAGGAAATTGCTAAATTAGTAAGCTTGATGGTAACACAAGACACAAGGTTTAGACATGTTTGGGCTACTTGGAGGTATAATACACTACATTCTATATTCGGTGGTGTTTGTATTGTTGTTGTTCGACAGAGCTTCAGGAAGCTATGGTGAATTTTGGGGTTACAATGATTCGATCGGATTTGATTGTCCCTATGGGACGACCTAGGCCGCCTTATATATGGCCAACAATATAGGATTTACAGGTCAGTTTTAACCTAAACCTACTTGAATTACAATAAGGAAACGTATCTGACTAGATTTCTTCTAGTATTCCGAGTTATCTTGGCGTGATCTATCGGACAAAACACAATCTTGGTAGCCACACCATCACCAAACTTGTCCAGCAAACCGACGAGTCCTTGTGGGCCACCCCAGGGTCGGCCCACAACTTTGTCAAATATGAGCCCCGACCGACTATCTCCCCTACTGATGATGGGCCCAAGGTTACAATATGGGAGTCCTAATGATATGGAGTTGTTTGTTCTTCATGTAAATCAATTTGTTCATCTATTTTTCACTTTGTTTACTTGTTTGTTCCCAGTGTTAAATTATTTGTGTGTCCTGTTTAATCTTTGGTTCGTAGAAAATAACCATTTGTTTGTATCAGCTATTCGTAGTAGTAGAAAATGTTCGACCTTCATAAAAATATTCATAAAAAATACTATTTAAACATAGTTAAGTGTAGTATTTTGATATCTTTTCGTGAGAGGTACTGTGGTGCAATCGAAAATTATTCTTAATAATGAGTTTAATTTCTATAAGTTTTTTAAACTCTTTTTGCATGCATGTGATGTAATATTAAATTCTTTACCGCAAATCGAAAGTGATGTAATATTAAATTAACACGTTATACTTCCTTGGTTCCGAAATGTAAGTCATTTTAATTTCTTTAGAAGGTTAAGGTATCTTAAATTTGACCAAATTTGTACAATAAAGTTTATATATCATTAGATTCTTTATTAACTATATTTGATTAGTATATCTATTCACTAAAATAAATTTTTGTAATCCTTTCTATAATTTTAGTGAAAATAGAATAATTAAACTTTAAAAAATTATTTGAATGACTTACAATTTGAAATTAAGGAAGTACTTCAGTATGACGCAATTGCTTGGCCATATCCACGTTGTAATCTTTTTTGTTCTCTTAGGGTAAGTATATTGGTGCCGTTTAACAGGCAGACTCTTGTATCTATATATAATTTTAATACGACTTAACAAACAACCCATCAATAGGTTGTCGTTTTGGTCGTGGTTGTCATGCGGCAATGCCATATTGCTTAATTTGTGGATAAAAAAATAAATAAATATTGTGAGTTACATGACAACTACCCCTACAATGTACAATGGTAGGGAGTGGAGTCTCCTAAATTTTAGCTCATAGGGTTGATGTTTCGCGAAACAACCACCTCTTTTTTTACCTCTCTCTTCTTTATATTATCAAAATTTTTATATAATATTAAATAAGATGACTTATAGATCCTTGACATGTAACGATGGATCCGTTCTTATTGAACAAGCAAGTGTAAAGGCAGGTTCTTAGGACAAGTACATTGGTGTTATAATGTACAGTGACACGTAATCTTGAGACGATTCATCAGATAATCTATATAATAGGTTGTTGTTTTGGTTGTCTCGTAGTAGTACAATATCTCTTAATTTATGGGAAAATAAATAAATATTATTGGTTGTATGGCAACAAAGCTTGTACGATGGTGAAGGAGTTTTCACGTAGTTCTAAAATTTAACTCATTAGGCAATTGCTTCGTGAAACAACGATCTACTTCTCTCTCCTCTACATCAACAAAAATTCTACATGACACTGCATAAGACGACCTATCAGACTGCTGATATATAGCAATGTACCTACCCTTATAATAACAAAATAAATAAACTCACACCAGCGGATCAAACAAGAAAGGCCGCGGAAGGGAGGATGCACAGCTTATCGAACTCGTTGGGCCGAGCTGCAGTATCAAGGAATCATTACACCACTGGCTAAAATGGGCCGAAAAGGACCAGCCCAGTTGGAGTCTGTTTGTGTGCCGGGATTCCTATGTAGCTTCCACGAGCTTTTTTAAGGTGCTAGCTTCCGATGTTTGAGATTTGTGCGGCCAACATGGGCCGCACGATCTCCTTCATCTTCCTCCTCGAGAGGGGCAGCGGAGGGACGGTAGCCGGTGGGGGCGGCTCGGCGGCGAGGGCGCCGCCGGCCGTAGGTGGTGGGCGAAGCCGGCGGTTAGGGTTAGGGCTTCGAGGTTTTCGGGCAGGGGCTCCAATGGCCTCCAGCCATAGAAAAGAAGAAGGTGAGGGCGGAGGGAAGGTACGACGGCGACGGTGGCTCGGCCAGCAGCGGAGGTGAGGCGGCACGCGCCGCTGGCCGTGCGGAGCCGGACAAGCGGTGGGCGGGGATCCGCAGCGGGGGCGACGAGTAACGGATCAGGAAGGACGGGGAGGTAGGGCGGCGACGGGCGGTGGGCGGACGGCACGGCTAGGAGTCGGAATGGATCATTGCCCTTTGTCCCCTTCACCATTTAACTTACCCTATCAAAATTTTATTTAAAAACTAGTAGTATTTTAACTCGATTATAATTGAACCCGATTCTTAAAATTTTTAGTACAAAATTGAGGGCCATTACCGCCCCTGGGCACGGCGGCGCGGCAGCTGCCGGTCGGGGCGGAGGACGAGGCAGCGCGGGTGGCGGCGCGCCGGGAAGGAGGAGGCGCGGAGATGGACCTTGGTGGGCCTAAAAGCTAACAGGCCCCTCTGTGTGCTGCGACTGAGAAACAAACAAAACGAGACGGCCTCTAAAAAAAAAAATACCCGAGTCGGAAGCGTCTCTCTCGCCTCGAGCTGCGAAGCAAGCGGCTGCGGCGATGGCGACGACGCCGGCGGACGGGCCACCGGCGGAGCCGCATTCGTTGAAGAAGCTGAGCCTCCGGTCGATGAAGCGCTCGACGGACCTCTTCTCTTCCCACTCCCTCCCCTTCACGCCCGACGCCGAGAGGTAACCTCGCTTGCCTACCTGGCCACCTCCCTTCCCTTCCTCGGGAGCCGCAAAACCCTAGCGGGGACTCTGACTGCGTATCCTCCTGATCCTCTGGTGTGGTGGTAGGGCAGCAAGAGGATTCGTACCGGGGGCAAGGTGAGGGCAGAGTACGGCACGGCGGAGGACCTGGTGCCGGAGCAGGCGCGCGGAAAGCAGGGCGAGGGAGGAGCGGCACCGGCGCCATCTTCGACGGCGTTGGCATTGCCAGGTTAGTTTCGCTCTTCTCTTATTCTTCCTCCTCATAGAAATACCTTTCCGTTTGCTCTTCAAAGAGGAATATGCTACTTCTATTGAAAAGTTGCACTGCATTAGTAGGATTTCGTGATTCCCCACCATTTATTTTTTAGTGGTAGACGAATTGATTGATTTTGGGTTGCTTAAAAATACCAAAAATCGGTCTTGTGTCCTAAGATCACAGGCATATGGCTGCAAACTACATATTGGCAAAAACCAACAAACTACCTTGTAATAGTAACCTGGTCACCCCCTTTACACAACTGAAACAATAGAGATGATCATATTCTGAACTACCATCAAGCAAGCAGCCAGTCTTGCGTTACATTCAGTTCTCTGGTT
Source organism: Echinochloa phyllopogon (assembly GCA_033239725.1). Classification (NCBI taxonomy): domain Eukaryota; kingdom Viridiplantae; phylum Streptophyta; class Magnoliopsida; order Poales; family Poaceae; genus Echinochloa; species Echinochloa phyllopogon. Next base: position 4,122,266 of record BTCW01000016.1, on the reverse strand, counting down.
CATAGGACAGATCGAGTCCAGCTTATTCACCTGATCCCCTTCCTTCAGTGAATTCAACCACTGCTGCAACATAAAAACTATATTATACAGCATGTCAATGCCTCAATGGATAGTTTACCCTGGCTATCACTCTTCTAATTTTTTTCCAAATGCTCCAATATGCAGCAGCTATACCCATTCAGAGTAAACTTTTGTTTCCCCTGTTTGCTGTTGTAAGTGATCCCAAACGAAATCATAAAAAGATGTATTTTGTTCTGAATAGCCGGCCAAGGTCTGGTTATGCATTCCATAAGATCTTAGTCTTTCTGGCAATATAACTACAAGGACATTTGAACATATACTAATCAAGTGATAAGAATAGTCTCTTGCAAGCCACATTTCATTTCATTTTCCTTTGGATTTTTTCTAGATTGTCCATTGATAATTCTCTGTCATGCTGTTCATTTCTCCCGAAGACCTTATGAACTTGGATCTACTGTCGTCATATGTAAATAGCACTCATCTACATTTTTATATATAGGAGCTGAACAAACCGCAAAGAGTTTATGGCTTTGAACTTGCAGGGTTGAAGTTTCTAGACAATTGTCTCATGTAAATTTAATATTTTACCACTGTGGACTTGATGACTAGCTCCTAAATGAAATCAAGTGTTTAGTTATAAGATTGCCCCCCTTTAGATTTGTAACACATCCTGATGATTTGAGCTGAAAAAACGAAGTCATGGGAAAATAGCTGTCTGCTAGTGCTTACTAGCAATTGTGTACAATTTTTTGGCACTCCGTTTGATCTGAGCTTGCTATTATCACATCAGGTGCACAAGACACAAAAGATGCTCACGGAGAAGGCAATAGCAATGCCAATGTCCCTGCGCCACTTATGTGTCCCAAAGCACTGTAAGTATATTCATATTATTTTGCCTGTTGCTGTTGTTAACTAGTTTTACACTGTTATTTTCATTTGCTGACCTTTTTGGTACTTTCTTCAGTGAATCTACAATACCTAGCAAAAATACTACTCTATCAATTCCTGGATCATCTGACAGGTTTGTTCTCTGGTTTTTCCCCTCTTCTGATGCTGATTGGCCATTGTTCTCAATAGCATGATATCCATATTGTTTTGTGAATGTTTTATCTATTGCATCAACAGTGAAATAACTGTACTCCATTCATCTTTCGGTGCTATGAAAAATCTAAAATCCCTATGCTGTAACCATCTTTCTGTTGCTCTGGTGACTGTCCTTTTTGTTTGCACAGATAGATTTTTTTTGTTGTGCTTTGTAAGGCTAGACTAGTTTTTCTGTTAACGTTAGTTTGATTCATACCGTTGTGTGGCCCACGACATCTTTTGTATTATTTTGCTTTCACAGACAGACTTTTCTTTAGTGTAGTGTTATGTTCTGCTTGAAAAAAAAAATCTACGCATAGATGTGGTTAGTTTGTTTAGTACCTCTATGTACTCTCATGGCGACTTGTTAGTATCCAAAGAAAGAAGAGAAGCCCATGCACCTTAATCCTCAGTCATAGCCTAGTAACCTGCGAGAAATGTGCTATCAGCTACGGTGCATTAATTTTGTGTCAATTCCATGCTTGCATCCAGATTAATTGGGTACAGATTTGCATTCTATATGTATTGGTGGACAGTGGCGGACCTGCAGCCCGGGCTGCCTGGGCTGCAGCCTGGGTCCAAGTCCCAAAAATCAATGGAGATTTATAAAAAATCAAGCAGATATTTAAGAGAAATATTTTAGTCTTCTAATAAGCTTGTATCAGCCCCACTCCTGGCCAGTTTCTGGGTCCACCCCTGTTGGTGGACGGTGTTGTGTCAGATTTCAAATTCCTTATACTTCCCGCTATGTTCTTATAAAAAAGCAACAGAGCACCCATATTGAAGCCTGGCCCATTTAGTTGATCCTTAATGATAGACGATTGCCTTCCTTGATCATAATTTAGCAGTTTGGTACTTCGGTATATTGTTTGGATTTTGTTTTTTTTCCAAAATTATGTCATGTCTTCTTTTGTATTTTCTTAGTGTACATATATATATGAACCCATGTTGCTGCATCACAAGAGTATAATCAATTCCCTAGATTTTTTTATTTACTTATTGTTTTTGATGCAACAGTTTTTATATTTTCCAATCACTTGTGGATTCCTGATTTGTATATTATACCTTTCAGATTCTCTACATCTGCCCTAATGGAAAGGATCCCAAGTAGATGGCCGCGGCCTACTTGGCATGCTCCATGGAAGAACTATCGGGTATATTTCAAAATCAAGTGCAGCTATCCATGGTTTCTTACCTGATAGGTTTGGCACAAAAGTGATCAGTTTTCGCAAAATCAATTTCGACTTGTTTGGTTTTGAAAAGTTCTGTCATAGTGCATGCGATGCGATGTATTTCTGCCATTACACATCCTCAACCACTATGTATGGCTTCCAGCCAAAAGCAAACCCACCCTCATGTTCTTCTGTATGTGTGGTTTGGCGTAGATGGTGTATTTGGTTCCAGACGAAAACATAAAATGTATTCCATTGTCTGTTCTCCAAACCAGTCTTAATGGTTCCTCTTAAGCTATGCAGGTCATCAGTGGTCACTTAGGATGGGTACGCTCTATAGCCTTCGATCCTGGAAACGAGTGGTTTTGTACAGGTTCTGCTGATAGGACAATTAAGGTGACCTCCACTGCTGCAGCGAACACAATTTATATTTTTCTCTTTTATCTGCATTCTCACAATCTAATTGTCATAAATTTGCGTTGTCTAATAGGGCAGTCGTTGTAAACCTTGCTGTGGATGTACTTTTATGAATTGAGAAAATAGATCCAGCCAGGAACCGACCTCAGCTTGAAACGAGAAAACCACTGAAAAACTAACAGCTTCCAAGTTTCTCAAATGTTGATTTCAATATTTTCAAATATATTTTGGTCATCTTATAAAACCTTGTAATACCTATTAAATGTTTCTTCTCTGTCCATTATCTCAGAGCAATACAAAATTTCTCAAAGAATGACTTCAAATTTCAATGCTAATTTTGCTGCATAGAGCAATGCTTACTAGAACAACTATTATGAACCCATCTCCCCATCTTGTATGCTCTTATATTAAGCCATCCAACATGTCAATTTGCTTTCTTGCATACTTCACTCATTCATCCTGTGACTCGTGTTTTGCTGTAGATATGGGATCTTGCATCAGGGACACTGAAGCTCACCCTGACTGGCCATATTGAACAAATTCGTGGTAAGTTTCTCTTTGTTTGGCAATCAGGACTACTGAAACACCTTTGCACTGCATTTTCCTTGCACAATTTGAAATTTTGTGATCGATGATGGATTTTACATTGTGATATAGGACTTGCTGTCAGCCCAAGGCATACTTATTTGTTTTCTGCTGGTGATGACAAACAAGTAAAATGTTGGGACCTTGAACAAAACAAGGTTATTTTTACTTTTGTATTCAATCCATTGTAATCCGTGTGGTATATTGATAATCTTATCTGTATGGCGTATTCCATGTTAAAGGTTATTAGATCTTACCATGGGCATCTGAGTGGCATTTACTGCCTAGCTCTCCATCCAACAATTGATATCTTACTGACAGGCGGTCGAGATTCGGTTTGCAGGGTATGAGATCACCTCCCCCAATCGCCTTTATGAAATATCTAACTGTATACAGTACTCTAAGATTGTTTTGGTTTTATTGCACTATGTACAGGTGTGGGATATTAGGACAAAAGAACAAGTTTCTGCTTTAACTGGTCATGACGACACTGTCTGTTCAGTGTTTGCTCGGCCTATGGTAAGAAAGCACCGCAACCCATCTCTAACTCACTGCAATAGGTATTCTGTTAAATAATATTCTCTTCATCTAGTGATATTCTCTTATTTGGAGTCATTCCTTAAAAATTAGCCACATATGTTAGTTGATCAGATGTGTTTGATGCAGCCTAGGTTTAGTCAAGTTTTATGAGAAACAATGAATGAACAATATTGATACAGCTCTGATGTCATAATGGTGTTACAATTTATAGGCTAAGCTATTTTAATATATGGTGCTTTGTGAATAAGTTTTTGGCCTATCTCAACTACCTACATCTGTACCCACCTTATTTATAATTTCCGTTCCTTATACTTTCTCTTGTCTCAGGACCCTCAAGTTGTTACTGGCTCCCATGACACAACTATCAAATTCTGGGATCTTGTAGCTGGTAATATATCTATCAAATTCAACAATGTTGGATTTTTTCCACATCTGTTTCTTACAGTTGTTTTATTCTGCAGGGAGGACTATGTGTAGCCTCACACACCATAAGAAATCTGTTCGGGCTATGGCACTTCATCCAAAAGAGTTAGTTTTTCACATTTCGTATTATGATGTTGTAGACCTTGGCAGTAACATGACGTCTCTTTTGTAGGAAAGCATTTGCATCAGCATCAACAGACAACATAAAGAAGTTTAGCCTGCCCAAATGGGAATTTCTTCACAACATGCTGTGAGTTTCACATTTTCATTTGTGCTCTGTTGAAATGGAACTCAGAACATCATACTATAAGCTAATCGCTACACAATTGGTACTCATAATGCATATGGTAGTTCAAGTGGGGAGAAGAAAGCATATGGTAGTTTGAGGGGGGAAATAATGAATACGGTGATGATGTCAGATGGAAATACCTTTTTAAATATCAATAATTGTTGCATTGTGTGCCAAAAGCCAAGAAAACCTAGGATTTCCTACCACTTTTACCATAAAACCTGTTCCCTCTAGAATTTACACCTTTTTTGATATATATGCTCACTGGGAAAACTATCTATCTTATATTTATGTAACTTCTGATGATAGTCTTAACTATTTGATGAATAGTATCCGCATATGGTTTCTACTGTGAATTGAGTTCAATATTCCACATGACCACATATACCTTATCGACAATATTAAACTGCTAAACTGAACTAGCCAACTTCCTAATAACTTCAGTTACTGAAAATTCATTAGTTCACTTGGCAAAGATGTCCTAGTGGCATTTCACGTGTGTACTAGATATCTGTCTAATAACCTAGACTAACAAATCTTATCACCCAAACTAGTCGTGTTATGGATTTACCGATAAAAATCTCAAACCAACAGTATTTGCCATTATAGTCTCCTGAAAGACTAACTTCTGCTTGCATGCTACTGACACATGTCATCATTTTCTAACTTCAGGTCCCAGCAGAAAACTATCATAAATTCAATGGCTGTAAATGAGGATGGTGTCTTGGCAACTGGAGGTACCTACTGTGAACGTTATCATGTTCTTTGCAATTTCCTAACTCAAAGATCTCCCTCCACAGATTTTTATCCATCTGATTAAAAATACATGCATATTGGACATACGGCCATCAAACTTGTGAAACTACGACCATCGCTATGTTTGGAAATACTTTGATCTTGTGTGCATTTGTCTTGAAAAGTTTTCGAAGATATTGTAGTTTTATTGGTTTATATAAATATGTTCCAATAGGTATTAATATTAATAACTTGACCAGAAGGAGTGTAAACCACTGCATTCTGTAGTGTGTTTATGTTGTTCTTACTGTATAAATCCCTATCTCACTTGAAATATTTTCTTACCACCTAATGAAAAAAGGAGTTTGCTAGCGCCTGCACTTGCATGATTAGGTTGTCTGGCCTGTGCACTCCAGAATAGGAAGCTGCCCCCGCACTGGCATCTTCCCCACCTTGCATGCAAAGCAATCTGAAGTTAAAAAAATCTGTAGTTTTACAACCGAGCATCACAATCATAATCCTATTGCACCATTTTGTTGACCTCAACAAGAACTTCAAAACAAGATCCCACATCAATATGTTTCAGGTAAAATTTTGTATAGATAAAAACTGCCTACATCAGAGTAAGAAATGCTAGACTAAGTCAATCAAAATGCTCATGAGTTTTTACTAAAATTGCCTACCGGAAAACATTAAGAATATTAGACTTGTTTTTCCAAGTCTGCTTGCATTGTATTCACAACACAATAGTTCATCATACCTCTTATGTTGTATTGACAATAAAACTTTTTTTATTCAACTCACTTATGTAAGCATTTTTTTTAAAAAATCTGTCAGCACAATATAATAAATTGATAAGTATTTTCTACCATGACAATGCTTTTAAAGAAAACATTATCAAAATTTATCAAGTGGGTTCTTGTTTTAAAGTTCTCATTGCAAGGAACACAGTGGTGCAATTAATTTTTAATTTGGATACTCGGTTTCAAAACTATGGGTTTTTTAATTCAGAATCACCTTGCATGTGCCTACATCATCAATTTTGGGCGCTTCTGTTGTTATGGACACATTCTTTGGGAAGAGATTTCAGCGCAGGAAGAAGTCCCAGATAACTACTAGTACTTAGAGTTTGTTTACAGTTTGTTAGGATTTGTGATCATAATAAAGTTGGATTAGTAGTCGGTTAGAGATTGTATTAGGACTCTTGATAAGCCTATAAATATGGGCATTGGTGTAATTGAAACAATCAAGCAGAAGTATAGACCGAGAACTCAGAGCCTCCCAGGAGGGCGAGTAGGTTTCTGCCCCTGCTGTTCGTGTTGATCAACCTCAGCCAATTAGCCATATCATCTGTTGTGGCATGCATGCAAAGTTGAGAATTAACAGGACAGAGGAGGGGAGACGGTAGACACTAATAGCCATTAAACTGTGTCGTACATTGTGCATACTAAATCTCACGTGCATGCGTGCTCGGGAACAGGACCCATGAAAACATGTTGAACAACTTTCAGTTAGAAATGGTAAAGAGCACCTATATTTCTCAGTAAATATACTTGTAAAGTGTGAAATTCTGAGGGTGGAACTTTTCGTGCAGGGGATAATGGAGGCCTGTGGTTCTGGGACTGGAAGAGTGGCTATAACTTTCAACAACACCAGACTATAGTTCAGCCTGGTAAGTATGGCAAACCATCAAAGCATCACTGGTAATAGAATAAGCGACAGACAGAGCAATTTATGCTTATTACTGGTATATCCATTTGCAGGATCGTTGGAGAGTGAGGCATGCATATATGCCCTCTCTTACGATGTCAGTGGATCTAGGCTTGTGACCTGCGAGGCCGACAAAACTATAAAAATGTGGAAAGAGGATTTAACGGCGACGCCGGAGACCTATCCCATCAACTTCAAGCCACCAAAGGACATCCGGCGGTACTGATTGCCCCTGCAGGTCGCAAGTTACAGTATTGTTGTAGGCGATAAACTTCTCCGATTCATCGACGTATGTAGCTGCCATCAAGTGTGTTTTTTTTGCTGATAAATGACGTGTCCATACATTGACAGTGTCCCATAGCAAAATGTGACGCCACTATTTCTAACAAAATGTATATAGTCCGGTAGCAAAAATTCTTTTTAAAAACGTGTCCTCCAGCAAAACCATGTTTGATTAGTGTGCTGTAGCAAAATTTGATGCGATATCGTTGCCGTAACGCTGCCTGCTGACCTATTTTTAATACGCTTGCATTTTGTGAGGAAAACACTTGTTTTGGTTTCTCGGAGCCTTCCGAACAGAAAACTCCCTTTGTCGAATGCAATTTTTTTTTTTGCAATGCCGCAGAAATCAAACCTTTTGGATTGCATATACCGTAACAAATGTAAAATTGCACCACTTTGTTCCGCCGGATAAGCAAAAGTAATGTCTGTCAGATCATGAACTATATCGCGATCGAGAGCACTTCAACTTTGGCAACTGAGATGTCCATTTTGCCCTTTATTCCCAGTACGTAGTACTTACTCCGTTTCAAAATGCAGGTCGTTTGACTTTTTTAACTTGTTTGACCACTCGACTTATTTAAAATTTTATATAAATTATTATATTTTTTGTGATGACTTGCTTTATTAATAAAAATCTTAAAATATCTTAAATTTGATTATATTTTTATAATTTTTTAATAAGACAAGCTGTCAAATTTGTTGTAAACAAGTTAAATGATCTGTATTTTGGAACAGAGATAGTAGTGTTTATACAAATAATTTTCAGGGTTCGCTTCCGCAGCGTAACGTGCTGGCGGCAGGCACTGCGTGTAATGGTCTCGTTATTCGTGGTTGGTCGTGTTGTAAATACCAAGGCCTGCCGGCGGCCGCCACCATGATCATCAGCGACCGCTGTTGCTGATGAACCTACCTAGTCAACATATTACAGCAGGGCTGCTACCTTACCTGGAAAAGCTTACCTATCCAGTCACCAAGTCATAACAGGCAATCAGAAGAACGAAGGAGCAGCGAAGGAAATGGTCAGAATTTAATTTCTTACTGCCATACAACTGTTATTACCACCGTGTAAATAATATTTACTGCCGGCGAGGATGTTAAGTTATCGAGCGACTATCCTACTGACTGATGATAGGTAAACAGGTTTGGCTTTACACAGGGCCGTACCCGTGTAAAGCAACATGAGGGTTTACATTTAAGAAATGACAATAACTATAAAATTTTTAAATTAATATATAATCGCAACATCAACATATAAAGTTCATACATCAAGAGAAAAAAAGAGAAAACTTGCTTTTTTTTGCGGAGAGAGAAAAACTTGCTTAAATATGGATGCAATCTCAACTTGCCGAATTCTGATCCAAACTCCAAAAATCCCAAGCGGCCAAAGGTCACGGTATTGTGTTGATAACCCCCATTTGTCAAATCAACAACCAATCGCGCGCAAAGTAGGAATCTTTTTCTAATGGTGACGGGAGAAATGCAGGAGGATTCAAAGATAATTGGTAGTAAATTAGCTAGGATTGGTTGTTGAACAAAGATAATTGTTCTCATAGCGATAGAGGAATTGTCGTGGCAGTAAATTAACTAGGATTAGTTGTTGAGGAAAGAGTTGTGTGAAACCAAGAAAATTAGATGAAGAGGTGGAAAGAAAAATGTTGTTTGCTTTCTAGAAACAGAAGAAATAAATGTTCAGTTGCCTGCTCTGCAGTTATGTTTGCAGTTAAACAAAATTTGGGGCCCCTGTTCCATCGCCCATCTTGCTCTGCTGGTGTACGGACCTGTGGCTTTACAGATCCGAATATGACTGTGGCCGGAGGGAAGTAACCACAATTTAATCCATGTTCATGTATGATTATCATGTAAGGGTCCAGGCCGCTCTTAACCGTGAGCACGGCTGTTATAACAGTTTTATACTCTGCAGAGGTTGTACACTTTTACCATAAGCCGTGATCCCCATTGCCCGAGAGCATTGTACCCTTCCCACACCACGTGGACCGAATACTGGGTTTCACTATGAGACCTTTACAAAAGCACTCTAATAAATGATAGCCCGCTAAGGTTTCCGGTTCAGAAGCAAAGCATAACCCTCCCTAATGAGGTCTGTCTATTACCAAAGCTCACAGCTCAAGAGGACCGAGCTATACCCCGTCAACCCCCATGCCCCTTCCGAGTAAAGCTACCATAAACTAGAGCACCTAATTAGTCAGTCAAAGCCAGAGCCACATGGCACTCATGGTTGTACTGTTTTCCTAGGTGGTTCTCCATGTTCCAATTAAAAAGATATGATCTTGCCATTTAATTAATTTAAAGAGTATTTGGAACATAGAGTAGGGGTTCATTTAACCAATCCCAGTTGAGCAAGCTAAGCATCATCTACCATCAAAGTTAATTAAATAACTCAGTTTCAGGGACAGGAAAATATAGTGGCTAGGCAAATCCTTAAATAGGAACCCATCAAATTAAGACACATGCATGGATGGTGAAATTAATAGTTATTAGGACATTTGCATGACATAACATACTTGCCTTCTTCCCAACTCTGTTGCTGCTCAAATCCTTCTCCAACAGTTGGTTCTTCAGAGAAATCCTCAGACTGGTCGTTTCCTAATCGCATCACACATTTACATGCAAGGAAACAATACAACAAATAAGAAATAGTACACCAAACAATTCCAACAGAAGAAAACAACAGCACAAAACTAATCTACACGTTACAACGAACGCGTGAGCGCGAGAATCACTAAAATCGGAGTTAAAACGCAAAAGATATGACTTTTCTAAGGTTCAGGGACTTGCTGGCAAAGTTTTAAAACTTCCAGGGGCTTAACTGCGAAAAACCAGGGGCTAAAACATAATTTTGTCTAAAACTACGAGGGCTAAACCATAAAATAACAGGGGCTGGACTGCGGTTGCTATTTTAAAACTTGTAGGGGCTAAAACGAAAGAAAACAGGACCTAAACATAATTATTTTTGAACTAGGATGGACTGCGGGTTGATTTTCAAAAACTTTAAGGGCTCTTTTGCAAAATCACCTTGGTTGACCGGTATGGATCTGTTTGACTTGGATGCTCGGGCTGACGTGGACCGTTGGATCTCGATCTGACGGTCCAAAACAGATCGGGCCCTCGGCCGACGATGGCGACGACCGGGACGGCGGCACCGCCCTCTTCCGCGGCGGAGGGTCGCCGGACTTGGCTCGGAAACACGCTACACGGCACGGTTTGGAACGGGATCAAGTGCTACGGGCTCGCTGGACCACGACGACTTCATCTAGGCGGTTCTTGACGACAGACGAGCGACGGTGGAGGCCGGCGACGAGCTATGGTGGCGGCGCTCGGACGACGCGGTGCGACGGCGGCGGCCAGATGTAGAAATCGAACGCAATTAGGCCTGGGGGACTTGTTACCTCGGCGCGAAGTTCCTGGCGCAGACGAGAGGGGCTGAGCGGCGGTGCAGCGGCGGATCGACGGCGTGGCCGAAGCTTGGCGGCGGCGATGATGGCGGCTCGAGCACCGGCGGCTAGGGTTAGGGGAATTGGATGGGGGAAAACCAAGGGCGGGTGCGCGCTTTAAATAGGCCGGAAACCGGGGCTTCGACAGGCGTGCGGCGGCGGGATTCGGAGTCGGCTGCGGCGGCGGTCGGACTCGGGGAAGAATCCCAGTCGAAGACGACGGCCCTGATAGGTGGGTCCCACCCGTCGGTGAGAGAGAGAGATAGGAGCGGGCCGACGCGAAGATTTGGGCCGGGATAGAAGCTAGCTGGGCCGCGAAAGAAACTCGGGCCGGCTCGAGAGAGGAAAGAAGTAGAGGGGGCACGGCCGAGCTGGGCCAACAGTTGGAGGGGCAAAAACGAACTCAGCTTATTTAACTTTTCTAAAACTCAAACAAAAGCAAATCAAATTCGAATTTAAACAGAATTTAAATTCCAACTTGATTTACTAGCAACCAAAAATATATGCAACAGCATGAATGCAACAAAAACTTATTTTGACTAAAATAATTATTTAATATGATATTTAAATTGATAAAAGGCTAGAAATTCCAATTAAATCCTAGAAAATTTATTTAAGCCTTAATAAATCCTAGAAAAATTTAGAGAGTTGCTACAATTTATCTGTGATGAATTTTAGGGTGTTACATATACAAATAGAGGCCCCAGCCAGTACTGACTCAACGTAAAGATTCTATTGGGTGTGTTTAGTCCCTGATTTCCAAACGAAAAATGTCACATCAACGTCACATCGATACATTAAATATAGTAAATAACGCATGTATGGAACATTAAACGTGGGTAAATAAAAAACTAATTATATAGTTTTGATGTACACGACGAGACGAATCTTTTAAGCCTAGTTAGGTCATAGTAGAAAAATGTTTACCACAAACAAACGAAAAGTGCTATAATGCGCTACAACGTCCGATGCGACTTTTCTATCCACTTTTCGCGGGAAAACACACCCAGGTGGTGTTTAGATGTTGAATTTGGGAGGGTGAATTTGGGAGTATGATGTCACTTCGTAATCATTGCGTCACTGTAGCATTTCGTTTGTATTTATAAAAAATTGTCCAAAAATTGATTAATTATGCTCAAAATGTTCGTCTCGCAGAGCACAACAAAACTGTGCAATTAGTTTTTGATTTCATCTACATTTAATACTCTATGCATGTTATGACATTTTGATGTGATGAAGAATTTTCTTTTTGCATAGTAAATTTGGGAGTGGAATTTTGGAACTAAACGAGGCCCCAATTGGAAAGGACGTTGTTCTACCTCTGCCACGCTGATGCGCTGACAAAGATCCGGCGCTATCAATGATTACCATGTGGTTCACTGCCACTGGTGGTGATTTCCTGTGACCGCCCCTGACGGTTATCAAAACATCTCTTGTTTTTGAAATGAATGACGAATGGAATTGCCAAAAAGTTTGGATTGGATGCACATGGCACCACCCTCCTGGGCCGTGTTTCTTTGGCTTTTGAAATTTTTTTCCAAAATAAAATATTGCATTCATGAAATATTAAATTAAGTCTATTTGTAAAATCTTTTTAGAGACGAGTGTAACTTTGTGCGACGAATTTAATGAGCCTAATTAGTCCATGATATACTACAGTAATGTTACAGTGACCATCCTCTAATGGTGCGGTCAAAAGTCTCATTAAATTTGTCTTGTGAATTTATCTGGGGTTATGAAGATAATTGTGTAAACTGACATTATTTAATATCTTTAATTATTGGTCAAACATGTCAAAAAATTTCTAAAATCTAAAAAACACGGCCCTAACTCTTTTACTTCACGTGCTCCAGCAACTCATACACGCATGATCTCGCACTCTCATGTGTGGTAGGGGCCCTGCATCGGTAGTTCAATCTGTCTGCAGCATTGCACCCGATCAAGATAGCATACCAGCCCACGAGATCGGATTCTTGTACTTTTTTGTTAACTTTTGCTTGAAAGGACGGTACGGCCACCAAATCAAAAGGACATTTTCTTTTTCACCTTGGTCATCGTCGCCCCCCTCCTCTCTGCTATAGATTTGTTTTTTTATATTATTAGGAACTCTGAATGACTTTAAGTGCTAAGTTCTTTGAGGAATCATTCACACCTATTAGTAGAGGGAAACATGGATGTAACATAGGTAGTTTACTCAGCCAAGACACTTAAGAGTGAAGAACTACCTTGTGGTGGGGTGTAAGTGAGTGTACAATGTTTTCAACGCTTGCCTTACCAGCAATTTGTCAAGAAATTATCCAAATTGAAATATTTTTTCCTTGTAGAAATAAACCCTACCGTGTGACGCGTGGTAGGTAAGGGTGCGATAACGCCCATTTTTCTCGAACCAAAAAAGAAAGATACTACACTCACCCTGCAGATTTGAGAACCCAAAACGAGGTACTCGATCCCATGTATATATAAGGAATTAAATAAAAAAAGATTATCTTTTGTACCAATCGGTGGTCAATCTCGTATGCGCCTGTCGCTGGTGTAAGCTTGTCTTTTTTGAAAGTCAATCACATCAGAAGTAGTAATATGCTAGTACGTGTTGGCAACAAGACCCGGGAAGCATCCTACTGATCGATTGACATGGAGCACCTTGGAAAAACGCAAGATCGCTTTTCTCGCCACTTGCCGGCGACCCATCCATCCATCTCTCACTCGCATTCTCGTCGTGGTGCACTGTATCTGCATCTCCATCTGCAATATGGCAGAGCATAGCAGCCCACGAGATCTCTCCTACCAATTCCTTTTGGGTCGCAAGGACTAGTCTGCCCGCCACCAAACCAACCCCCCCAAAGAAAAGCCAAGATTGTATTGTGCGCATCGATTTGGCCGTCAGCGATTCGCATACACAGCAACGGAACAGGCGTGCTCTCCTCACCAACCAAGCCAATCGCTCCTCTTACTTGGCTGGCTGCTTCTGCTATTTTAGTAGCGCCTCACGCACACTGGCCGGCCTCCTCCACTCGTGGCCACTCCTGACTCCTCATCACTTTGGCCAATCCATCAAGCACGGTGACACACACCTGCCTCACACACACAGTGAAGTGAGCTAGAGGCGCCCGATCGATAATGGAGAGGATGCTGGCGAGGCTCATGCGGAGGAGGTCATCGCTCCTCCGCCACCAGGGAGCAGCGCCCATCTCACTGGGTGCCTCGTCGTCGCTCTTCTCCACCCTCCAGCAGCAGCAGCAAGCGGCCGCTGCGGACCCAGGCGTCCTGCCGGGACTCAAGATCAGGGACTCCGCGTCCCAGGTGACGACAATCTTTGCTTTATCTCCTTCATTCAAGAATCTTGTTGGTTGCTAAGGAGTACATGTCATCTTCTGATGATGATTTATTTACATATATACTCATCATTCTTGTCCAGCTGATTGGGAGGACACCCATGGTATACCTGAACAAGGTCACAGAGGGATGCGGCGCCCGGATCGCGGCCAAGCTCGAGTTCCTGCAGCCGTCCTTCAGCGTCAAAGACAGGTGACTCCATTGACAAAACAATTAGCGCCCACAGCTACCAAACTTAACACTCCTGGGATAGTTTAACGCCATGGTCATCAATTATCTATTCCTCCTCACGTGTCACACCAAAGTTCGTTGTTGATATGTTGGATGTTGTCAGTGTCATGTGGCGTAGACAGATGGATATTGATGGGGGCCGAGTGGCTAGTGCCAGGATACTGATGAGGATTATAGTACCCTGGAGACCTTAGCTGGTTCCACTATATATACAAAACATAGAAATAAAAAAAGTTGGATTTAGCTTTAATTTCGACCAATATTCAAACGAGGAACCTCAAATCTTCTGTCTGTCCTAAAGTGGCCGCAGAAATAGGACACTTTAATATGTATATATATAGGGGGTCCTAAAAGTCCAGATTCACTAGCAAATATACTAAAATTTTCTTTTTAAGCCAACTCAAATAAGCGAAGATACAGAATTTTGCTCCCCATTTCGACGCTCTGTTTTACCTCAGCAGTAGACTAAATGGGTTTCAAGAGTTAATAACGTTGTTGTGCATGTTTACTCAAGCATTGATTAAGACAGATGCAACTTCTTGTGCTCAAGTACACTGAAGCATGCACACATATTGGTGTAGAGTTATTCACCACAAATGGAAATAGTCATGGATTTGAAGGGATAAAGAGAGAACCCAACGTGTGGTCTATAAGGAATATGTGGAGTGGAAGTGCAATAAGAATGGATGGTGATTTTTTTTTGGGATTTAGTGGGAACCACTGGATTATGATGGGGATATTTAGTGGCTGGACTATTACTGACGATGGCATCCAAAAAGTGCCTGATGCAAAAACAGAACATCGTCTTGTCGCTTTTGACAAATTAACGAGCTATTGGCGGCATTGTGAAGGAAAGTGAACCATGGTAGCTTAGAGTCACTATGCACCAGACTAATCCACCTATCAGATGCTTTTCTTTTTGGGAGGGCGTCCACCCATCACTTTCTAAAATTGATGTTTAAACTATAGTCCAAATAGCAGGATAGACGAGCTGCCCTGCTCGGCTGGCGGGTGGCAGATGGCTGGTGCTAGTCTGTGCTGAGAGAAAAATACTGCTGGCTGACTGGTGGCTGGTGCTGGTTTGTGCAGAGAGAAAAATACTGATGGCTGGCTGCTGACAAGCCATGTGATGTTCATTTCATGCATTGAGTACATATTGGAATCACTGGCAAAGAGATATGGTTCAATATATAACCGAGAATTTTAAGGGTTGTCTTCATTCTGGTACATCCAGTTACGTGGTAATTAATGAATTGTAATGGACATAAATCAGTGGGATGCAACATGCAAGTATAACCAGAGTTACGTAAGTTATGTATAAAGGAAATGCTAATAATTTCTCTGATAATTCATTAGAAACTTTTTCAGGTCATGTTGGCATAAATCAGACATATGATCCATGCATGGTTAA
Organism: Echinochloa phyllopogon; assembly: GCA_033239725.1. Taxonomy (NCBI): domain Eukaryota; kingdom Viridiplantae; phylum Streptophyta; class Magnoliopsida; order Poales; family Poaceae; genus Echinochloa; species Echinochloa phyllopogon. The sequence continues at coordinate 4,106,582 of BTCW01000016.1, read as the reverse complement.
CCGTGTGGTGCCTGTAATGCTTAGCCATCAGAAACCACTGTAGATCTGTAATGATAATAACAGCAAAATCATTTGCTGCCGACATAGATGCACAAACAAAGTGAATCCATGATTAACAATTGATAATAGTGATATTTACTTCTGGATGACTGATCGTGATATTCTTTTCGGGTGTCTTGTGATCCAGGCCAGCAATTTCAATGTTGGAAGATGCTGAAAACAAGGGGTTGATCACTCCAGGAAAGGTCAGTGGTCAGCGGTCACCAACTGTTTTTTTAGATAATGGAAATAATATCTGGCCTTGACCAAAATGGCTACAGCCGCTAAAATAGAACAGTTTTAGTATATCTGTGAAACTAGTCTCTGCAAACAAATAAGAAGAAGTAGCAGTTTTGACCAAGAAACGATCAACTTTGGACTTTATGTTTTCTTTAGGAAAGCATTAACTTAGAATGCACATTGAAATGATATTTCAAGGAAACACATGAGTGCCAGGAAGATTTCCAGTCCATGACATCAACAATGCTAGCCCATTCTTCCATTATGCCTGTTTGGTGATTCGGAGCTTTGTGAAATTACATTTTGATTTACCTTAAATCACATCTTGAACAGACAACACTGATCGAGCCCACATCTGGGAACATGGGCATTGGCTTGGCGTTCATGGCTGCACTAAAAGGTTATGAACTCATTCTTACAATGCCGTCATACACCAGTCTTGAGAGGAGGGTGACAATGAGGGCCTTCGGTGCAAACCTGGTCCTTACCGACCCAACAAAAGGGATGGGTGGAACAGTGAGAAAAGCAGCAGAGCTTTATGAGAAACATCCTAGTGCATACATGCTTCAACAGTTTCAGAATCCTGCTAATGTCAAGGTACTTTCCCCTGTTCTTTAACCATGCTCAGTGTCCGATGCAAAGGTCACTATGGTTCACTAAATGAATTTGTTCAACTAGTCTATCTGGGGAAAAGAATGTGATCAAAACATTGCTTCTTTGGACATGAGTTTCACTTTGTAGAGGTAATACAGAGTCGATGTTGTTTCTTATGAATTGAGTTACTGACTAAATTTGGCAGATACACTATGAGACAACTGGTCCAGAAATATGGGAGGACACACTTGGACAGGTTGATATTTTCGTGATGGGGATTGGGAGTGGTGGCACTGTCACGGGTGTTGGCAAGTACCTCAAGGAGAAGAACCCTAACGCCAAGGTACTATCATAGAACAGATTAGGGGGGTGGGGGGCCGGAAGCCTTATAGATATTAATGAGGTGTCGTTTTCTGGAACTACAGTTATGTTGTAAACTCATGGCGCGTGCATGGAAACTTTGCAGATCTATGGAGTTGAACCTGCCGAAGCAAATGTTCTGAATGGTGGAAAGCCAGGTGAGCCATGGCATTCTGTGAAAAGAAATACTTTTTCACACTGCATATTTTTATTTTGTCAATATTGTTTATGGAAACTAATTGCAGGACCTCACCTCATCACTGGAAATGGAGTAGGGTTCAAGCCAGATATTTTGGATATGGATGTAATGGAAAAGGTTCTTGAGGTAATGCTGAAACAATTTGGCGTTGATGCTCCTTTATTCAATCATGAATACTATGTAATGCTCACTGAATTGGGCAAATGACAGGTGAAAAGTGAGGATGCTGTCAAGATGGCTCGAGAATTGGCGGTGAAGGAGGGTCTTTTGGTAAGTCACCCAAAAGTAGTTTTCACTTAGAAAGGAAGACAACAATTATGAGGACATAATTAAAACATTCAAAAATCTAGAACTTAGTAATCCTTATGTGGCTAATGTAGAATTTAGTAGGCACTTGGATCGTTGATAGGATTTGGCTGCGTTTCTTGTAAGGTTTTTAGATTTTTTTTCTTTTCTAAAAGATTCTCAAGAACACTACCTTTCCATTAAACGGTATCATTCGGTAACCAATACAACATTACTTACTCTAGTTTCTGAAATGAAAAGAAAAACCAGACTTGCCGAGAAAACCCCCGAACCCTTGCCCCACTCTTACACAGTGGCCATGGTCTGTGTATGAAGACCAACGACCTGGGCCGGGCCATAGACCCGTGCTTTGGTATGGTGACATACGAGGGGATTTTTTTTAACCCCGCCCTAAAATTTGCCCCCACGGGTGTTAAACCTGTACTGAGACCATCTAACCAGTCCAGCTAGAGGCCCATTCATTTCCACCTTTATAACTATAATGTGAAGTTTTCTGGTCACAAAACATAAAACATAGTTAACATATTATGGAAGCGCTTTAGGGGTACCGTTTTGGAGGTGCTATGGCAGAACGTGGATTCTGCAATATGAATCGATTTTAGAATAAATAAAGATGCATATTGTTCAATGTTAAATGTTTGCAGGTTGGGATATCATCAGGAGCAAACACTGTTGCTGCTGTTGAACTAGCAAAGAAGCCAGAAAACAAAGGAAAACTAATTGTGGTATGCCACACATATCCGATCATTCTACATTGCCTAACAATGTTGACATGGAGAAATTTCAGAATACTGACCACTGAACCATTGGTACAGACTGTTCTTCCAAGCCTTGGGGAGCGGTACTTGTCATCTGCACTGTTCGAAGAGTTGAGAAAGGAGGCTGAAGCCATGGAACCAGTGCCAGTAGACTAATCTGGCCAATCAATCAGAGCACTGGATATTTGGTGCATAATAAACATCCTGGCAACTGTGTTGCGACTGCTAGTTGTAATTCAATTCCTCTCATCAAAATTATACTTTCAGTCTGTCATCTGTGGACATTGTGAAAAAAAAGAAAAAATAAAAATGATAATTTTGGAAAGAAAAGGGAGCAAATGTAGTCTCTGGACATTTGTGACGGTCATTTCTGGGTCTAGCAGCCTCCTCATCAGTGCGCCTCGGCTACAGGTCCACCAGGCTGCCTCCGCGGCAGCAAGTTAGGCGCAGGCCCGGAAACCCTAGGTGGCCGCCGCCGCTCGTCCGTCTGTGTATCGGGGGAGATGAGAAAGAAAGGACTATGGGAATGAAAATTGAACGAGAAATTTCAATATTTGCCACCCAATTCGCCTCACTTCTTTTGACACTCAATTCGTCACCTCTTCAAAATTTAACACCAAGGACATGAATTTCTTCGATCTGAGGGAATCTCTCCTATTTTCCTCCTCAACCCCTGCTGAAAAGACCAAAACGTCTCCTTCTTCTTCCTCTGGTTCTTTCTTCTGCCTCCGGTTTCTTCTCCAACGGGCGGCCGGCCCCTTGGCGCACCGCCGGCCGTCTCCACGCGCTGCCCCCTGAAGCGTCGCCGGTCGCGCCCGCCCCCTAACGCGCCACCGGTCACGCCCGCCCCTCGCCCCTTCCTCTCCCCGCGTGCTGCTCCAGCTCGGCGCCTCCTGCTCCGAGCTCGACGTCATCGGCGTCCACCCAGCTCCTCTCGGTCGCGGACGAGCACGACGGCGCGGTGCGTACAAGAGCGGAGACCCCCGGCAAAGGGAGGCAATGGCGCAGCTCTACTCGCAGACGGGAGCGGCGGTGATCCCCGTGGAAGCCACGGCGTCCGCCCAGCTCCTCTCGGACGCGGATGGGAGCAACGGCGCGCTGCGTACGGGGGGCGGTGCTAGCTCGGTCGTCGGATGAGAGTGGCAGTGGCCGCGCTTCGTGGAGGGGCGCCCGCGCGTGTTGCGGAAGACGGCGGCGGTGGACACCTCCCCTTCCTCGCTGCGGAGCTCCGGTCCAAGGAAGAAGAAGAGCCGGGGCAATAGCGTCTTTTTACCGGAGTCTGAAAGGAGAAATAGGTGAGAGCCCTCGTATCAAAAAAATTGAAGCGCAGGATGTCAAATTTTAGAAATCGCTCGAACTAGATGTCAAAAGAAGTGAGGCAGTCGAATTGGGTGGCAAATATTGAATTTTCTCAAATTGAAGGGAAATGGAAACAGTTAAATGAAATTATAAAGATAGATCTAAATTACACTGATATTATTTATGTCTGTTGCAATAATACCTTCCTACTATCTATATTATTTATCATATACTACTTATATCACTGGTTTGAGTAACGGTAGTATATCCATTAGATTTTATATGCTAGTCGCCTAGCTTCTCGCGGTGGACCGGTTAGAGCGTTGAACTTCCAACTTCTCGCGGTGGACCGGTTAGAGCGTTGAACTCCTAAGGTCATCGATACTTTCGTCCCGACCTAGGTTCAAAGCACGACACCTTCTTAGAACGAAGCCTGGGTGGAGTCTTCTCTCATGGTCGAGTTTTTCATTATATACTAGTCCTTTTGAACCTATTATGGGGCACGTAAAAGCCCACTAAATGCTAGATGAGCTGCCTAATCTAGCAGCTCCGTGAATGTTGTCGCATAATCCTACCATCTGGCACCATTCTTTCTGCTCTACGAATTCTACTATGCAGGCAGACTATGTGTGTGATCCTCCCCTCCATCATACCCAAAGGCACCTGTGGGGTTTTTTTTTCAAACTACGCAGGAGGTCTACGTGTCATTTCATTAAGGTAGAAAAAGGGGTACATGAATATGGTCAAACCGTACTCGAGTACAAGAGACACCCCCACACACACACCTACAATAACAACAAAAAATTAACAAACCGACGCACCACAAAGACAACACAAAAATGACCAATGACCTCAAGAGCCTAAGTGCCCAAGGTTGGCGATCGGACCAAAAGTTCCTGAAGTTTCTTAGCTCTTGCATTGCACCAAAGATTGCCTTCCGTGCAAACAGCCTTTAAAATCTCTTGGAGACAACGCCTAGCATTGTCAAACACACGTGCATTCTTGTGTTTCTAGATCTCCCAAGTCACTAGAATTATCAACGAGTTTAGTCCTTTCCTCACTTCCTTGGGCACCGTTGAGATTGCCCACCACCACCACTTGGAGAACCGAGATGCAGAAGGATCTCGTGTTAACAAAGTGAGTCCTACCTGCTGCAAGATCAAATGCCACTTGTTGAGTGAAGACACACCTACGCAACAGATGGTGGATGGTCTCTTCAGCCTGATCACATAGAGGACAACTCTCAGGATGCGCCATTCCCTTTTTTTGAGACGATCATCACTACAAGAAATATGTTAATGTATGACGAATATTTCGTGGCATTTTTAGAGAATGTCACAGACGGTACTGCATCTATGACGTTTTTCTGTTTTTCGTCATGGATGTGTATTGATGGATATTCAAGCCCAAACACAGTGACGTTTTATAAAATTCGTCACAAACCGGCCCAGAACACTGTGACGTTTTAGTAAATCCATCACGATCAATAAATTAAAAATCATCATATCATATATGGAAAAAAAGTTGGAAAAAATCTAAAAACGAGTGGAGGACAAGAGTTGAACTTGCAACTTCATTGAGCTATTTCTTATTTTGCTTTTCTAAGTAGTATACATCCTTTTTATTCTATCAGAATGTCAGGTCACCGGACGTACGCTAGATCGACGATGAAATTTACCAAAAAGTATTTTCACGGACATGGTGGTTCGAACACAGGACCTGAAACTTTGTTGAAGTGCACCATACCAAAGCACCACTTCTTCATTTGTATCTTTCTTACTCTGACATTTTGTTTTAATTAAATTGTTCAATGACGAGTGGTCGCATCCACGGCTTTCCTCCCCACCCATTTGTCGCGATTTATAAATATAATATTTAGAATTGAAAATATGGGGAAAAAACAATGAAGAATAAAAAGAAAAAAGGCACCCCAATATAATATTTAGAACTGAAAATATGGGAAAAAGGAAATAAAGAATAATAAAAAGGAAAAAGCCAAAGAAAAAGGTGATCTCAAACGGTCTTGAACCTGCAACCTTGAGGAAGGGAAGTTCGTGTCTTACCACTATGCTATGGTGCTGCTCTCTTTTTAATGTTGTTGCTGGTCAAAAAAAAAAAAACGGTCATCTAGCAACAAATGGTAAAGACATCGGACTTCGAACCTGCGAGCTCCTGCAGGAGAAGCTGACGCCTTACCACTGCGCCACAAAATCTTATGTTGTGAAACCTAATTTTATTTTGTTTTTTAATTTGTTCCACGCGACGTCTCGATTGATTCAGATATGCTGCGCATGTTTTCCCCTTTTATATGTTCTTCCTGCTCAACAGCACGAAGCAATACCACCTGAGCTACTTCCACGATTTTATCAATATCAGGATGGAAGTTTATATAGATATATCATATCTCGCGACCACGTGGCAGCACCCAGTTGGTTCAACTGCTTCGCTTTCGCTGCACCATCTTTTTTTAATCTATAACTAAAATTTGTAATTAGTATTTCTTTATCATACAAACTCTAAATTCGGTGATTTTTCTCTAAAGTTTTCTAAAATCAAGATCTTTGATGTCATATCGTTTGTTTGCGTACTTGTTTCCAGCGTCATCTCGTTATTATTTAACTTCTGTTCTTGCACCGAAGGAGAATTGATAAACCATATTTTTTTATAACAATTGGTCATCTAACTTCATATTTTGCAATGATACGGTGAACATAAGGTACTATCCAAATTTGTGTTTCATATGAGTTCAATAATGTAACGCGCTACTTAAATCTCAAAGTTAGACTGGAGTTATTAGAAACTATTGGAGACATGTGTCATTTTGTGAACAATGCATGACCCCATTTTATCAAAATCATTTAAACTTTTGATGGCAAGCTTTTCTACCTAAAATATATTATCATGTCAATTTGTAGCATTTTCTGACTAAATTTAGATATTATAACAAAATTCTACGGTAATTTAGAGATAGAAGTTTGAATTATCTCTAAAATACAATTGAACTTTTCATCTATCTTCGAGACATGGGCTAGAATGGAACATATGGTCCTAATTATGGTTTTTGTGCAATTATTTGTATCTTATTAGATGCATGTGTAGTTCAATTTAGCCCTAATTTTGATAATCATATAGAAATTCGTTTAACATATAAAAAATAGTAAATCAATTCTAATATTTTTTAAAATCTTACAGTACAACTTATATGTATTTTATTACAAATAAAAAATTATATATATGTATATATAAAGTGATTATTTTTTGTGTTACTTCACAATAGCAATAAAAATGAAAAAGGAAAAAGAAAAATGTTAACTAGAGAAGAAATGAACTAGGCCCGTTTTGGCCCAAATAGTCCAATTAATTCTAACCATCCATCGCCGATCCAACTGCTCTCATTCCATCTCCACGATATAAAATGAGTTGAAACCCTAGCACTCTGGCTGTCTCCATCTGCCCCTCCACGGCGCCAACGCCTTCTTCTCCTCCATTGCCGCCGCCGTTCCTCCTGCCCTCAAACCAACGCTCTAGCACACCTCCACGATGCCGCGCCCATCCGAATCGCCGCCTCCGTAGCCTCGCCTCCCTCGCACCCCCTCCTCGCTTCGACCGAATCGAATCGAGGCGGGCAACGGGACGCGACGGAGCCGGCGGTTGTGGGCAGGCAGGAGCTGGAGTTTGGTGAGCATGCGCGTGTGGGCGGGTGGTGCTGTGGCGGTGGACTAGCGGCGAAGCGAGGTATAGCCGCTGCCCGCTACGCGGCGGTGGGCTAGCCACGGGAGCGGCTCGTTCCTTGTTCTCCCGTCTTCCGAGCCGCCGCCACCCGCCCCGGCCCACAGTCTCTCGTTCTCTCTCGGCACCTGGCGATTTGGCGCGCCCCCATGCTCCTCGCGTAATCTGCCAGCCATCAAGGTTGGAGACCAAGCAGGTACGGCCACAATTTCTCTCTCCTTTGTCCTCTACTGTCCCCTCCCTTTCCTTTTCCTAGCAATGCCATGACCTAGTGGAGGGGATTTTGCTTTCTGGCGTCAGGACAGGAGATTTCCCTTGCAATCCGTGATTGGGTCCATTCTCTCCCTGAAGAAAGGTTTGGATCTTAATTGCTCATTACCCAAAGATTGCTGCTACTACCTATGGATCTAGGACCCATGCGTGCTAATGAGTTGTAAAAAAATTGGTAGATATAAGTCTGTATATAAGCTTGTGCGTTTAATTTTTATTGTCTGTGTGCAAAATCAATTCTTTTACATGCCATACATCTCTATGGTTGTTTTTGTCTCTGAATTTTTTGATGTGATGTTGCTTTCATGGTGCTGTTGTCACCTGTTTCATCTTGTTGTTACATGATATCTTGTTGTCCCCTTGCTCTCTACCAGCACAGCCACACCTTGTTGTTACATGACATGTAGTATTTTGGTAGCTTCATCAGTGCATATCTTCAGTAGTGCATGATGGATTGGTTATTGAGGGTGCGTTTGCATTGAAGCCGCAGGCAGCCAGACCAAATTTTGGTCGTTGACCTTCGGCAGGGGTGATGCTTGGATTTTGGCCGTGATTTGGCGTGCCCAGACTTCAGTAGTTCATTTTTCTGTGCCCAGCCGGCCGATTCGTCGGCAGCCAAATCGGCCGCCAAATTTTGGTCGTTGCCGATATTTGGCAGGGCTGATGAGGGTGAGCATCCAAACGCACCCTGACTGACCAAAGTAGTTGTGGGCTTTGGTAGTTTAGCTAATTTTGTTGCTAATTTGCTACTGTTATGTATAAATGGTTGGATCAGGGGTCTTGTTTCCGTTGATTTCAGCTCAATCTAATAGGCCAAAATGTACTGTCTTTGTGTGTGTATGTGCATATATCAAAAAAAATGTGTGCATATATAAAAAACTTTGGATTTTACTTAATTCATATACAACTAGCGAAATTTCGGTGACTATCTATATCCAGTCTCCATATGATGCCAATGTAAGCAAGTAGATCTGGGCAAAGTTACTTCCTGTTTCACATGCTCTACTTGTGGCTAGTCTGTCTCCTGTTCATTTGAATATATTCACATGCTCTAATTGTTACAGCTTGTCGATGATTTATGTCGAGCACGTCTGCCTGGGGGTACCCCAGGGAGTAGATTTGTGGGTCTCGCCGAGTTCTAGAAACGATAGTGCACGAACAACACAAAGATTTAGATAGGTTTGGGCCGCGAGTAGCGTAATACCCTACGTCCTGTGTGCTTGATTGTATTGCACGTGGGTTGAGTTGTTTTGAGGGGGGTCCCTGCTCATCCTTATATATCCGGGGAGCAGAGTTACAAGTTGGTTACACAAACTACTCGTATACAGCAAGGATTATTACAATAAGGTAATCTACTATGTATCATGTTCGAATATGAGTAGTTTCATTAATCAACTACGCCGTCATGTACTCTAACCGACTAGTCCGGAGTAGTCAGATCAAAACTCTCCATATCGAGTAGTCTAATCCCTTGGATGAGTGGCCCTAGGGATCCTGGCCCCACAAGCCCCCGAGCATCTTGCGCCTTTGCTTCAAATCTTGAATCTTTTTTAACATCTTCGAGTAGTTGGAGCTAAGCCCAAGACTTTCAAATCTTCTCTGACAAGTAGTTTCATTGCAGCGCATCTTTTAGATGCACCCAATGAGTATAGCCCCCGAGCCTACAAGTACTTGTAAGTAGTCGTTGGGTCAAACGCTGCTCTCTTTATTTATTCTAAGCAATGAACGCTAATATATACTCAATGATTGTAGCCCCCAGAGTGCGTATACTTTTTAAGCAATCGCATAAGCATAACAATCTACGAGTTGTTTCCAAATGTATAAATTGATCAGCTATAGTTTTGTGTCTGCGAGTGGTTTTGTTAAAACTAGTCGAAGATATTTTTTCATAGCATGTATCCTCAAATCTCGGAGGAAATCAAATCCCGGATTATCCGCTAACAGCCCCCGAGCTTTAAATCAAAAAATATCTTTGATTTAAAGATCTAAATAATCTCCAGGAATCCGTTGTCATTGAATCCAAGATTTTCGCTGGCAAAAACTAACTTAGGAATGTTCTTGCGAACAAACCATTCCTTGTAACAGAATGCGATACGCCAGGGATACTGTTCCAAACAGTAACCCTAACTGGAGGTTATAAATCTGGAGTGTGACCATCATTCATTTCATAGCTTTGAGCGTAGCACCTGAGCATTTAGGGTTCCCTCTATTCCCATCTCTTGTGAATGCGAGAAAAAAGCGAAGTCTTAATCCGCTCTGCAACCATGGGCCAAAAGAAAGCTGCCGCAAAAAACACTGAGAAGACCACCTCTGACAAGCCTGCGGAGAAGAAAACACAAGGAAAAGGGTTTCCTTGGTGGATCCAAACACAAAGCCAAATTGCAAGACCCATCCGTCTCCAGCCGATGCTTGGAAATATTGTACCACGAAAGAGGGAGATCTCCATAACCTAGTAGCGCAAGGTTTGCTGTTATCCCAAGAAACTCTTGACTGGAAAGCTTGCTTTGATTTGCAATTTCCTACTGAAAACACAAATGAGATTCCTTTGTTCGTGTCTTTCTGTGAACGTGGAGTTGGTCTTCCAATTTCCTCTTTTTTTTAGGAGCTCCTTGACATTTATAAGCTCCAACTGCATCATCTGAATCCCAATGGGATTTTGAACATCGTTGTTTTTGTTCATGCTTGCGAAACATTCCTTGGCATCAAACCCAATCTTGCTCTATTCCGCACCCTCTACCATATAAAGCCACACCCAAATTTCCAAAGGATGGAGGTGGTCGGTGGAGCGGGAATTCAATTCTGCCAGAGGATGAAGGAGCAATGGTTTTCCATGCCGCTCAAGGAATCATGTGGAGATTGGAAGTCCGAGTGGTTCATAATCGGTGAGTAGTCGAAAACGAGTACTTCTTCTTTGATATTTATAATCAATGTACTTTGTTATACACTAATCCTGTTCCTGTGTAATTGTAATACAGCAGGGAATCATGGAAAAAGCTGCCCTGTGAAAGATGGATGGTATCCCAGGGATCTATCGAACTGGAATACGAAGCCAACTACTGAAGAAGCTAAGGATGTACCTGCTTTGTTAAAGCGAGTACAATCCTTGAAGAATAAAGGCTTGACTAGAGTAAGGATAGCATTCAGCTTCCTCAAGCAGAGAATCCAACCACTCCAAGAGCGCATCAACCTCAGGTACAAGTATGAGGGGAATGCAGATCTCTCTCGGATGGTGCCTGAAGAGTTGTCGGATGAGATAGTTCTGATGCGCCTGTCGCGCAGGTTCTCTGGTGTGAACAACAAGAAGCCATTCATCGCCAAGGAGTTCTGCAAAGGTCAATCTCCTAGTTCTGTAAGTACTCGCAACCTTTGTAATTTAAATTCGAGTTGTTATAAACATGCATCTTGATGTTGACTCTGCTGATATAGTCGGCTACTTATTCTAATGGGCCGATTGGTGGCCTTTCCCCACAAGATTGGGAAAATTTCAGAAATAGTTCTTCAGAAAAGTCAGAGCCATCCAATGAAGACATCAAAGCAGTCGCTGACAGTATAGAAGAACTCGTAGCAGAATTAGAAGGAAACATAGCTGCCCCAGATGATAGTCAAGTGAATCCTCAAGGTAAGAGAATTCTTTTAGTGATCTTCATAATAGAATCCGAGTACTTTTTCCCTTCCGCCATTTGATTTTCTTGTACTATTTCTGAAAAACAGAGGGTACGGAAATAGCACCAGTTGTTCCTGCGGGGCTAAAGCGGAAGAGAACTGCTCGATCTCGATCAGAAACCCCATCAGGAGTGTACATGCAAGGAGCAGAGGAGGGTCAGCGAATCAAACTCTCCAAATTCATTACCGTCGTGCAAAGCTCATCGACCACAAGTGCTATGGCGAGTGGTACCACAGGGAGCACAACCATCTCCAAGTTGGGTGTTCTGAAGTTGAAGAAGTTCAACTTCAAGCTGAAAACCACCACACGTATAAAGTAAGTATATTGAATCAAATATTATTCCATTTGCGCTGTCATTTAGATACTTAGATTGCTTCCTTTGTGAAGAGCACTATCCACCGCACATGTGGGCGCACTGCAAGCGCACCAAGAGCAACAATTGAAGAGAGCAGAAGAAACAGAGCACGTCGAAGAGGACGTAACCCCTGTTGCCGCTGATGAAGGTGTCGGAGTTTCAGAGATGAACCAATCGCCAGAAAAGAACTCGACTGACACCAATCTGGCTCCAGAAGCAAGCCCAGCGGAAACCACAAATCAAGGAGGCACTGACAGCCGCCGTCAATTGTGGAGCTAGGTCATATTGCACTTGCTTTGAATTTGCTGTCCTTGAATTGTATATGAATAACACTTGTGCAAATCTTGAAGGTTGATATGGCGACTGAAGAAGTCGCCAGCATTATTATTGAAGAAAGTACTCCGCAGCCACAGGGAGAAGCTTCCGAACCAGTAAGTAATACTTGGAAAGAACTTGTCCTTTTGAGTAGTATCCATGCCATATGAATCTATTAATGATTATAGTACTAAATGTAGGGTCAACTATCAGCAGAAGAACCCGATAATGAAGCAATGCTATTGAAACAACACTTGGAAGCTGCTCTGGTAAGAGAAAAGCTTAGTAGCGAGTAGTTAATAGAGTAATCATTAACTGAAGTCAAATGCAGGTGCTGGTAGATAAGTTGGAAAAGACCAAAGATGCAAGCCTAGAGTCCCGGATAAAGGAACTCGAAGAAGACCTTGCAGCTGCTTATGAGGCACGGGAGAAAGCCCGAGTTGATGGTCAGAACTTGATTTCTCACTTACACAAACAACTGAAGGAATATGAGATGAGAAATCTCAGTGAGACACTCGTAACCGAGCATTGATTCAAGACAATAACAGTAAGTGAAGCCAATGTTGTACACTTGGACCATTAAATTAGTCGCATGAAGTATAATCATAGACTTGTCTTGTTTCTGTGGGGTTGAAGAAGGAATTGGTGGAAGAGCATAGCAGCAATACATCATGGTACAACCTGGCGCAATCAAAGACCGAAGACTGTGCCCGCTTGGAGAAAGAACTCGAAAAGCTTAGCGAGAAATTTACCAAGGAGCATCAAATCCGTGTCGATATAGAGCGGTCCTGCGCCAAGGCTTTGGCTGGCCAACAAGCGAAACAGCAAGAAGTGGAGGATCTCTAGGCCGAGAAAAAATCCATAGAAGAAGGAGTCCTTCCCATCATTGAGATGGTAACGCCTGAAGGTTCTTCCGCAGCGAACCAGTCAATCCTAGAGCGGATCAGCGTGGTACCTGGGCAGATCACCGACTTTTGCAAGAGTACCATGAGGGAGTGCATCAATCAGTTGCTGGCAATGGTGAAGGCGCACAATCCAAACGCCAAGCTCGAAGTCGTGGAGCTACCAGAAGGAGTAGACATTGAGGAGTTCGAGGCTCTGGTGAAGGAAACGGAGCTAGTAGCTGATACTTTTATCGATTCATTAGAGTAGTTGTGAGTTGTAATTTTAAGTACTCGTTTGAACACTCTGCTTTGTAAGCCATATTGAATGCTTGTCCTGTATATAACCTTTTCTACTTGTTTAAAGTAGTCGTTATGAAATACTACTAGTTAAGTAGTATCTTTCGAGTGGTTTATACAAACTTAAGGTACTACGGGTAGTAGTCTATCTGATAAATTGCTACTATTTAAGTAGTCCAATGGTTGTGTAAGGTTCACAACTAGGCTATGTAGAATAGGAATAGTTGTATCAAGCCTTGTTAAGGCCTATCAATTTTGCTAATGCAAGGAGAGAGAGTTATGCATATACGCATGAGTATTCTGTACTTGTTAGTACTTTGAGCACCTTTAGGTGATACTTTAGGGAAATGAGTGCAGTTGGTACAACACTAATTCCTGAAAGCTTTCATTGAGAAAGCCAAATAATCAAAGGAAACGAGACTATCGCCTTCGACCGTGTATAGGTGAGGGTAGCTCATCCAAGATTCTTAGGTTTTTTATACCTCCTTTTAAAAGGGAGTCTTGGTTTCTTTTGAGCGAGGGTAGAAGACTACCTGAGTACCATGCTTCGACTAGTGTCGATATGCATATGGTAGAGTTTTCTCTAATGAGATATGGTTTGATAAAGAATGCCACAACTTGTAGATGCCGGAGAAAGATAACTTTATTGATTTGTAATCAAAGTTCTTTTACATTGAAGAAGATACAATTTCCCGTGTTACGGGTAGAATTTGCGAAGATGCTCTACGTTCCATACATTTGGCAATTCTTCGCCTTCTAGAGTTTGCAATTGATATGTCCTGGGTGCAATGACTTGTTTTACAAGAAAGGGACCTTCCCACCGTGACATAAGCTTGTGCAACCCGTCAAGCTTTTGGATTCGACGTAGTACCAAGTCTCCTATGGTAAAGGATCGAGGTTGGACAGAGCGCTGATGAAAGCGGTGCAATCCTTGGAGATAACGCGTGTTCTGGATAAGAGCTGCTACTCGAGCTTCTTCGACGCCATCAACATCCTGTGACCTTTCTTGATGAGCGAGTTGTTCATCATAGTTCTCCAGACGCGGAGCTTCCCATAGGAGATCAGCAGGTAAAACTACTTCAGAGCCATACACCAGGAAGTACGGTGAGTGTCCGGTAGCCCTGCTGGGCTGGGTGCGTAGCCCCCAAAGCACCGCGGGCAACTCTTTGGCCCATTTACCGCCGTATTTCTTCAAAGGCTCGTACAATCTGGGTTTTAACCCTAGCAGTAACAAGCCGTTGGCTTTTTCAACCTGCCCATTGGCACGAGGATGAACAACTGAAGCATAATGTATCTCAATCGAGTACCTGTCGCAATAGTCTTGGAATTCTTCACTGGTGAATACAGAGCCTAGGTCTGTGATGATGTTGTGAGGAACTCCAAATCTCTGGATGATATCATCAAAGAATTTGATCAAATTACCGGCTTTGGAGTTCACTAAGGGTACTGCTTCAATCCACTTGGTGAATTTATCGATGGCTACGATAAGCCACTCGAATCCACCTGGAGCTTTGGTGAGCGGACGGACAAGATCAAGACCCCAACAGGCGAAAGGCCATGACAGTGGGATAGTGTTGAGGTCGTGTGCTAGGACATGAGCTTGTCGAGCGAAGAACTGACAACTTTGACACTTCTTGACAATATCCTCTGCATCAGCTTTGGTTATAGGCCAGTAGAAATCCGCTCTGTAAGCTTTACCGACCAAGGTTCGTAAAGCGGCATGATTACCACATACATCGCTATGAATTTCTTGTAGTAGGGCTTTTCCTTGATCAGTTGTGATGCATTTCATCAAGACATTGACCGAAGCCCCATGGCTATAGAGTACATTGTCCACCACCACGTAGTTAGCAGCTTGTCGTTGAATACGTATTTGCTCTTGCTGCTCCTGTGGCAATTTATGATCTTTCGAGTACTCGATGAAGGGAGTCATCCAGTCGGTGTCGATTACCATGATCTGTGTATCCGGCTGGGACTCGAGTTGGGTGGTCTTGTCTCGTGCCGGCTCCTTAATGGATGGCTGGAGTAGTTCTTGGACAAATATTTTTGCTGGGACTTCGGCTCGACGTGACCCTAGTTTTGATAGAGCATCTGCGGTGACGTTGTAATCGCGAACAACGTGGTGAAACTCCAGGCCAAGGAAGTTTCATTCCAATTTATGAACCTCTTTGACATAGGCATCCATCGTCTCTTTAGAAGCATCCCAATCTTTGTTAACTTGGTTAATGGCGACAGCCGAATCGCCATAGACGACAAGTCGCTTGATACCAAGTGATGCTGCTAGGCGGAGCCCGTGCAACATAGCCTCATATTCTGCTTCATTGTTGGTGACCTGGAACAAAATTTGTAGAACGTACTTGAGTTGATCACCTTTAGGAGATATGAGAAGTACACCTGCGCCTCCTCCTTCAAGTTTGAGTGACCCATCAAAGTACATGATCCAGTGCTCAGGGCGAGTAGTTGTCGTTGAATTTTGAATTTCTGTCCATTCGACCGTGAAATCAGCAAGGGCCTAGGACTTGACGAATGTTTGAGATGTGAAGTCAAGGTGGTACGCTCCAATTTCGGCCTTCCACTTGCAGATGCGACCTGTTGCGTCTGGATTATTGAGGATTTCGCCTAGTGGAAATTTGGTTATGACTGTGATGTTGAAAGCTTGGAAATAATGTCGTAACTTCCGCGATGTGATGAAGATAGCGTAGAGTAGTTTTTGGACTTGCTGGTATCGAATCTTGGACTCAGAGAGTACTTCGCTGATGTAGTAAATTGGCCTCTGTACTATGAATACATGGCCGCCCTCTTGTCTTTCGACTACCATTACAATACTGACCACATGGGTTGTTGCTGCAATGTATAGATAGAGATGATCACCCTCCATAGGTGCTGTTAGTACCGGCGGAGTAGATAAATATGTTTTGAGTTCTTTGAATGTCGTGTGTGCTTCTTTCATCCAAGAAAACTTATCCTGCTTTTTAAGCAGTTTGAAGAAAGGGAGACCCTTTTCCCCAAGTCTTGAGATGAACTTGTTTAAGGCCGCGATGCATCCTATCAGCTTCTGGACATCTTTTATACTCTTTGGTGCTTCCATTGTAAGGATTGCCGAAATCTTTGCTGGATTGGCTGCGATGCCATTGTTGTTGACCATCAACCCCAGAAGGTTCCCTGATGGAACACCAAAAACACATTTGGTTGGGTTTAGTTTCCAACGGAATGTTCTAAGGTTGTCAAAGGTCTCTTGTAGATCATTGATGAAATATTCTGACTGCCTTGTTTTGACGACCACATCATCAACATTTGGCTCTACATTGTGTCCGATTTGTTTGGATAGACACTTTTGTATGGCTCGTTGATATGTGGCGCCTGCGTTCTTCAGTCCAAAAGACATAGTTGTATAGTAGTAAGCGCCGAAGGGGGTGATGAAGGATGTCTTGATCTGATCTTCCTTCTTTAATGCTATCTGATGGTATCCTGAGTAGCAGTCCAGAAAACAGAGCAGTGCGCATCCCGCGGTGGAATCCACGACTTGATCAATGCGTGGAAGTCCCATGGGGTCTTTTGGATAGTGCTTGTTCAGGCCTGTGTAGTCGATGCACATCCGCCATTCGTTGTTGTTCTTCTTCCAAACTAACACTGGATTGGCTAACCACTATGGATGGAAAACTTCCTTGATGAAACCTGTGGCGAGTAGTTTGGCGATTTTGCCTTTGATTGCTTCACGTCTCTCTTGTGCGAATTGTCGGAGGCGCCGTTTTTTGGGCTTTGCGTTCTTATCAACATTTAATTTGTGCTCTACAAGTTCCCTAGGAACACCAGGCATTTCAGATGGCTTCCAAGCAAATATATCTTTATTATCACGGAGGAACTTGACGAGCGCGTCTTCCTATTTACAGTCTAAATCTGCCCCTATAAGGGCAGTTTTGGATGGGTCGCCCATCCCAAGATGTACAGTTTTGAGCTGTACTTTTTTGGAGGGCTTGAAACTGGTACTTGCTGACTTCTTGCTGGGTACTTCTAAGTCGTCTTCCTTCGACTTCTTGGCCAAGGAAAGTACTTCCAGCATCTAAGTAGGAACTTGCGAGGTGGCAGCGAATTGTCAATTTTTCTTGTCAGTTTTGGGCGCTTCTAGTGTTTGCTTATCAAACTCCTACTTTAGGTGGAAACATTTTGCCATTGTGTGCTTGCCATTGGGATGATATGGGCAAGGACCGTTCATGACATCTGCCGCTGAATGAGTCTTGTGACTAGGGCGCTGGACTGCCGCAACTGTGTTGTCTGGCTTGCGCTTCCTATTGTCGCGCTTGAAATACCGGTTGCTTGAGCGATCATTACGTCGGCCACCGTTGTCTTTGCTGTGGTTGTTGGTGTTGTTGTCGCGATGCCTGTCAAAGCGTTATCGTTCGCGGTCGTCTTGCTCTGCGCACTCAGCGATGATGCGTCGTAGCTCGCTGATGTCCTCGGGGCGGCGTCAGCCGAACTCGCGGTGTAATTCCCGAGTGTAGAGGCCGTCGTGAAAGCAATCGATTACCTCCCGGTCAGAGATATCCACGATTGTAGCTCTTTTATCGAAGAATCTCTGGATGTACTTGCACAGAGTCTCCCCTTTTTCTTGCTTTCAAGCTGCCAGTTCATAGCGGGTTTCGGTCCGAGCCTAGGTTCCCTGGAAGTTGGCAGCGAATTTCCTGGTGAGGTCATCCCAGGAGTCGATGGACCCAGGGCGGAGGCCCTCGAGCCATGTCAGGGGCGTGGTATCTAACATGACGGGGAAGTAACTGACTTTTATGTCATTGGATCCCCCAGCCATCTGAATGGCGGTAGATTAGATTCTAAGCCATTGTTCGGGGTCTTGCTTGCCCGTGAACTTTTCAATTCCAGTTGGTTTAAACTTGCTTGGCCACTGGATTTCCTTTTTTCGCCTGGAGAAGGCTAGGAAGCCGACGTACTTGTCGCTTGGTGAACGATCGCTCCGGTGGCTGGAGGTGCTGTGATCGTAGTCGTATTGTCGTCCACGGTTGTGGTTCTGGCATGGTCGATCGTCATGATTCGGTGACTCTTGATGACGGTGACGGTGACGATAGTTGCCACGCTCTTGATGATGGTCACGAGGGCGATCTTGATTGCGTGGTTGTTTTTTGTGGCTTTGACGGGGTGGAGGCCCGTAGTTGCGGTCATATTCTGCGCGACGACGGAGCTCAGATTCCACGCGAAGCTGTCGGCTCGAATTGATTACAGAGAGAGCATCGAGGTTGTCATTAATGGTGTTGCGATGGTCTCGATCTTGTGGTCTTGCACCATCTTGGTTGTGACCGTGCCGTCTCCCCTGCTGGTGGCCGCGATCATCACCCCGGTCACGTCTGTGTCCTCCCGTAGTAGCGGTTGATGCTTCGTGTGGAGGAGGCCTCCCAGCACCTGAGCGCCTGGTAAACGATGTGTGGTGGCTAGGATTTGCTTGGTTTGTAGCCTTGTGAGCCGTGTCGAGGAGCGTGAGTACTTGTCTGATGGTAGGAGTGTCGGGCATGGCCCTGACAAGTTCTGCTGCGACGGAGATGTTGAGTGGTGAGTCCCGAGATACTAGTTGGTCCCCGACCATGTCGAAATCCTTTGTATGGTTTTGGATGGCATTGGCACGTACGGCGGCGTTGATGCGCCTCTGCTTGCGATTGGCGTTCCTTGCTTGGCGCGAAGTCTTTTGCTCCTCTGTTTCTCCGTCGGCGGTGCGTTCCTCTTCTGATATGTCAGTAATCAGCTCGCGATCATATTGGGTGCCTTGGTCTTTGTTGCCAGCCATGAATACTTTATGACCAGGGTCTTGCTCGCTGAGGGAGAGGATGATCTAGGTGGCTAAGAAGTTGTCCCTCGAGCTTTCTGTTGAAGTGGTGAGTGATGTAGTCTTGCCGTCTTGGTAGGGCAGTTCTTCTAGGATGACTGCAGCAAGTCTTGACTCGTTGTCCTGGCAGGTGTCAGCTGGGATCGCTCCAGGCCAGTGAACGGTGAGTCCCCCTAGTGTTCTGGTTACGACTAGTCCGGACGGGAGGCGAACAACTGGTTCTTCCAACACGAAATCGGTGCTGAAGTGGGCGTGGTGGCGTAGGCGTGCGACGTTATCAGGAGCGTCCCTTAGTAGGACGGTGAATCATCGTCGTTTTCCCTCGATGGCATTCATGCCAACTCGAGGTCTTTGAAACGATCTACCTTTGAGTGAAGCTCCTGACTCGTCCCTCCTCTTGCTTTCGTGGTCTGCATCTGTTGATCTGGAGCCAGCACGTTGGAGAGTTCGAACGGGAGTCGATCTGGGGCGTTGTCCGATGGCGTGGCCAACTCGGAGTTCCCTGCTCTTTCCATATTTGGAATCGAGTTGTACCCAGACTCGACTTGAGGAATCCCGGACGAACTTGGAATTAGGATCAAACTCGGAGTTGGGACCGAGATCGAATTCGGAGTAGTCGTCGAGATTTGTTTCTTGACGAGGCCTCGTAAAGATCCTGGTGGAGTCGTCGTCGTCGAGTAGGGGTCGGGGTTGTTCGCAAGGTAGCTCGTGAACCTGCCATCGTTTAAGGCAACGAAGGTCCACGCACCGAAGACGAAGGTGGCTCCTTCCTCGATGGCGGCGATCTTGAAGGCGATTGATCCCATCGTCCCTGATGGTGAGCTTTCGGCGAGTGGCCCCACGGTGGGCGCCAAGTGTCGACGATTTATGTCGAGCACGTCTGTCTGGGGGTACCCCAGGGAGTAGATTTGTGGGTCTCACCGAGTTCTAGAAACGATAGTGCACGAACAACACAAAGATTTAGACAGGTCCGGGCCGCGAGTAGCGTAATACCCTACGTCCTGTGTGCTTGATTGTATTGCACGTGGGTTGAGTTGTTTTGACAGGGTCCCTGCTCCTCCTTATATATCCGGGGAGCAGAGTTACAAGTCGGTTACACAAACTACTCGTATACAGCAAGAATTATTACAATAAGGTAATCTATTATGTATCCTGTTTGAATACGAGTAGTTTCATTAATCAACTACGCCGTCATGTACCCTAACCGACTAGTCCAGAGTAGTCGGATCAAAACCCTCCATATCGAGTAGTCTAATCCCTTGGATGAGTGGCCCTTGGGATCCCGGCCCCACACAACCCTCTTCTCACATGTACAATTACATGTTCCTGTCTTCTTCTGATGAGCATAGTGAGTCAGAAGGTGAGAGCCACACAGTTCTTTGATGTAACAATGTATTTGATGGAGCTCATAGTCTTGATGTATGGGATCTTTTCGTGAATGATGATAGTCCAGCTTTGATTATATTGTTAGACACTTATATGTAACATATATTGCATTAATAGGCATTTATGGAGTTTTTTGTGTGAGCAAATTATTGTACATTGACATTGTAGTTCATAAGCATGCATAGTGATTCAATTATATTTTGTTTGCCCAGTTCATGAACTGTGGGGCTGGGCACTGATAATGACATTTGTTTCTTAGATTTTACATGAATCACATGTTTAACTAGAGTTTTGGTAGAATCGTATTCTGTACATATTTGGTAGAACGATATTCTGTACAGCTTTGGTGCTATTTTTGAGGTTGCGACTGAAGTGAGTCTTTCACTTTGATATTTACCATGTACTATACCATGTGCAGGTATGCAATGAATCTAGGTGAGATGGAAGGAAAATTTGTGCCAAGTCCGATTGAGGCAAGTTAATCTGTATATAGGGTAAGGTGGTCTTGGTTGCTTGAAGCTATGCTTTCTTTGTAGTATTGTTGCGAGATTTTCTTCTAGATTAAACCAAAGTTAGAATATGTGATTTGATTGTGAATTAAAAACTTATGATGATGTATGTATATGATGAGATGTTGGTTAAGAACTTTTTCATGTGATTGAGATGTTAATATGCTGTTGACAGGGGCTGGTGTTTATATCTCGGGTTGGGCTGTAATATTACCGTTTATACGGGCTTTATGGATGGTTTTGGGCTGGAATGACAATTTTGAAAAATGGGCTGAAATCTCTGAATTCTTTCCGTTGATGGGCTGAATAAAAATTGTATCAGCTTTTCGGCCTATTTTACAATTGGACCTTTTTGACTTCCTGTCCACTTCGTCGACCATGTGTTACCAGTTGACACGTCATTCACCACGTTAGTTGCCATGTGTCATTCGCCACGTCAGCCACCATGTGTCATCCGCCATGTCAGCTGCAATGTGTCAGATGCCGTGTTAGCCTCCACGTGTCAGTTGATATGTCATCAGCCATGTCACCTGTCGCTGAAGTGTGTGTTTGATCCATGACGGATATTTTCGTCACTAAAGTTGGGTTTGGGATGGGCTAAATGGGCCGAGGCTAGTTTATGACGAATTAGATACGTCACAGATTGTATCAATCTATGACGTTTATAGCTAAAATGTCACAAGGCATAATTTGTAATGCTTGATCCGTGACGTTATGCGAAATCGTCACAGACACTGCTTTATGACGGTTTTTTAGCGATTTGTGACGAAAATTTTTCATCATAGATTAACATGATTCTTGTAGCCGTCAAGCATCGATTATGAAATACCAACCGGATGAAGAACTGAGTTAGGCAGATTTATTGGTTCCACAAAAGAATGCATCATAGGCAGATTTACTAGAGTACACCCCAAACTGAGTTAGCTTCCAGGTTTATTGATCTGGCACTTGTTGCTGCAGAACTATTCCATCAACAAAATCTCATAGCTGAAGGTATTCTATAAGGATTTGGACTGTTAGAGCACCTTTTATGTCACGCACCCACCTTCAGTTTTGTAGAGCTTGAGCAACAGTCCTTTGCTTTGCCATGCGCTTAGAGATTTGTGAATAAACTTGGTGCCAATTCAGCCACGTTGTGCCCATCAATCCATCTATCTGTCCAGAATAAGATCTACTCTCCATTTCCAACTATGATGTCAACAGCTATGTTGAAGAGTGCCCGAGCCTTGTGGGGGGACTTGTATTGGAAGACCAGCCCAAGGCCTAAAAGGATCAGTTTTTCCTGCCCACAACCAACGGATCCTTAGCGCACAACCAAAAAGCTCCAGATTGTGAATGCCTAGACTGCCATATTGAAGAGGCCGTTGCACTTTTTCCCATGCCACCAAACAACAACCACCATTGGCATGTTCCCTTCCTGTCTAGAAAAAACCCTCCTTCTCTTATCAATAGCTTTGAGAACCCACTTTGGCAAGTCCATAGCAATTGAAATGGGAGCAGCTGTCAAAACTACTCGAACCATCACCAATCTCCTCGCTTTGTTCATTAAGGAGGCCTTCCATCCAGGGAGATATTCTGCCATTTTATCAAAGGTAGAAGCACCTCTTTAGTTGGCTTGCCAGTTGTGAGAGGCAGTCCCAGATAAGTACATGGAAACTCCTCGATGGAACAAGAGAGCATATCAGCTGTGAGGGCCAACTCCTCATTTGAGCAATGGATAGGAGACACGCACTGAGCTTTTGGACAGGTTAGTATGGAGTCCCGAGGCGTGCCCAAAATGATCAAGAAGCCGACCAACCACAAGCAAATCCTCCCGCATAGGCCTTAGAAAAATGACTGCATCATCGGCGTAGAAGGAAACCCGATGCCGGGCATGGAAGGCCAAAGGCCTGAGCATCTGCCCCCTTGTGGCAAACTCAACCATAGAATTCAGGACATTCATGACAATGATGAATAACATAGGGGACAGTGGATCTTCTTGCCTCAGACCACGCCGGTGGAGAATTGTCTCCTCCGACTCTCCATTCACCAGAACTTGAGTGGAGGAAGTAGACAGCAGTAGTCATATAAGGTCCGCCATCTCTGTCCAAACCCCCACATGCCTAAAGATTTTCAGCAAAAAAACCCGAGTCAAAAGTTTTAAATGTGTCAAGCTTGAGGAGGATATGGGCTTCTTTTTTCTTCTTCTCGTGCAAGGTTTTAACCATCTGCTGTACAAACAGGAAGGTATCATGTATTCTCCTTCCCTTCATAAAAGCGCTATGACTTGTAGAAACAAACAGTTTGCTAAAATTTTGGTCACTAACTTAGCGAAGCTGTGGACGAAACTGATGGGCGGATAATCCTTCACCTGAGTAGCATCTTGTTTCTTCGGCAAAAGAGTACTAAATGCCGTATTTAGCAATATGAACTTGAGCACATGGCCCCTATAGATAGCCTCTAGAGCCATAACAATGTCACCATTGATAATACCCCAACAAGATTTGTAAAACCGACCAGTGAAACCATCTGGACCAGGAGCTTTGTCCAAAGGTAATTCTTTTATGGTAGCCCACACTTCTTCCTCCAAGAAGGGGGCATCTAGAGATGAAAGGTCATGTTGTTATATACCTAACTCAACAAGATCAATAGTATAGTCCCTTTCTTCAGCACGCACAAGAAGGTTTTCATAGAAATCAAATATTGTTGCTTGCTTTTCCTCTTGAGAAACAGCCAGCTGCTCTCATACTTGCAGTTTGGGAATGAAAATTTTCTTCTTTCTGAACCTAGATTGATGGTGGAAAAAAGTTGTATTAGCATCGCCTTCTTGAAGATACAAAATTCTAGAACATAAAAGAGCAATCATGCGTTCCAAAGAGGCCAGCCAAAGACAGTGAAGCTTATGCTTCTTTCGCAACCACTCCACGCTGCCAGATAACAATCGAGAGTCCCTTTCAATTTCAAGTTGATGGCGTATTTCTTTGGCCATTCCAAGTTGAACTTTAATGTTTCCCACTTTCCTCTGCCCCCATTTTTGTAACCCTTTACTGAGCCTCTGCAGTCAGGAATAGGAGCTCCACTGCACAATTGGATTGTACCGAAGCACCAGGTTTTATTTGACAGCTTCCAAAAAACCCCGCACCTTGGTCCAAAAGCTTTCAAAATGAAATCGGGGCTTGCCCTAGCCTTTAGTATAAGGTCAAGCAAGAGGGGGCAGCGATCAGACACTCGTGCTGTTGTACTTTGCAGCACTGAATCAGGGAATATAGCTTCCCACTCCACACAGCAGAAAGCACTGTCCAATCTGACCAAAGTGGGAGAACGTCTCTCATTTGACCAAGTGTATTTGTGGCCAAGTAGAGGTATCTCCTTCACCTCCTTATCATCAATAAAGCGTCTGAATCTGCCCATCATCCAGGTTAGCATTATTTTTGTCTTCAGCTTGATAAATGAGATTGAAGTCTCCTGCTACCAACCAAGGCCCATTGCACAGAGCACGAATTGAAATGAACCAAATTTTCCTTACCTAAAAACCAACTCCCTTTACCTTTGCGATAGTCCCAGAATCAATAGCTATCACGTACAGAACTCATCTCGGAAGTCATCACATCCATACATCGATAAAACAATGCAATATTTAGATTATTACATCTCCCAATATAGGATGTACAGGATTACAAGCCACTTGCGCTAATCGACATTTGAAAACCAACGCAGCGATAGCTCGACTTCAGGGTTTCCTCTTCATCTTCTCCATAGGCATTCACTCAAGCATAGCACAACACCTCAGTCGTACCATCCGTTGGCATTGTTGTCGAAGTCAGACTCCTACCCTACAAACCTTTGAACTGTTCCCAAGGATTGGAACAGTTCCACATCACCATCCATTGATGTGCAAGCTTTTAAGTGGACTATTCTAGTATACAAATAAACAAGGAAAAAGGCCGGGCTTCCTTAGCAGCAGCAATAGTTTATAAATCAAGGGTTTCCAACACCAACTCACACCTCCACGGGAAATTCTATCTGAACAAACTCCCGTCTCCAACATCTACTCGATGGGAGAGCTCCCGCCCCTCACATCTCATCAGCCATGCCAGATCCTTAGCAAAAAAGGGGAAGGTTGAAGTATAGTCATCACAAGTACTAATTAGGGCATACGCTCCACAGGGGCTGTCCATGACCGAGGATATGGCTATACGTATAGTTTTAACTCTGCAGAGTGTGTACACCAGTACCCATGCGAGTTACGGCCAGACGGGGCGCAACCGTCTGAGTCGCACCACACCGAACGGATGTCTAGTAGTTACAGCACCATCCTGCGTTTTCGGGCTTGGGGCGCATCCTCCCGCAACAGGTCGCCCTAGAACTGTGAAGCACTCCCCTAGGGCCAGTCGGGGGCTATAGCAAATTGGGGAGCAAAGGTCAACAACAGTCCCCCTTACACTGATACTCTCTCCTCCTGCAGGCTTGGTATCGCACTTGCTAGGCTCGGAACGGGCCCACACTCATCATGGACACACGGTGTGCACGTTTACATAGTCCCATGAAGCAGGTAGTCCGACCTGGACCTCAAACTGCCGAAGCGAGCTCTTCTCTCGAATTGCGTATCCACCGCGGTGGTCCGTCAGTCGCACCCATTGCATGTATCACTGCCAACTCCTCTTCATAGAACAAATCAAACTTGTGCCCGGCACAAGCACACCATAGGAAGTACCCAAGTGTACTCCCCAAGCCCACAATCCAAGGATTGGGTTAAGGTACGCTCGCTACAACAAAAAGGGTTTTCAAAACCTCAAAGTCCTCCAGTTTTTCAAACGCACACCAAGACGGTTTCAAATACCCATTTTCCTCACACGCATGCAAGCGAAGAACTATCATCGATATAGTAGTGGGACATTAAGGTAAAGGCAGTAAATCAGGCTATGCATGGTTTTCATCAACTCAGGAAACATGCGAGTAAAAGTAAAGCATAGCATATATAATAGCATGTTTAATAGGAGTTCAAAGCATGGATGGGCATGAACTTGGTATCTCCTCCTCAATGCAGTACTCCTCGTTCTTTGGTTCTTCAGTCCCGACAGACTCCGGTCCTCATAAATATCAATCCGAATTATTTACCGATACTACTAGCAAATAAACTCCAAACAAGTAACCAAGGAAGAGCCAAATAACACCAAACTCTATTCCAATGAGTAGATCATGATTTTAGAAAAATAATGAAACTGGTTTCATATTTTTCTAAGCTATGGTTAATTTATTATTATTTTTGAAGTTTAAATAATTTTCTAACATTATTTATTAATTTCCGGAAAATAAAATAACAGGCAACAACACATGGCAGCACCAGCACAGTTAGCACTGCTGACGTCATCAGTGGGTCCAGTAGACCGGTCAGTGTTGACCGGTCAACATTGACTAGTCAACGTTCAGTAGGTCAGCGGTCAACAGGGCCCACTGGTTAGTCTCTATTCGGTCTATGACAGGTGGGGCCAGGCGGTCAGCAGCCAAAGAAAAAGAAAAAGGGGTAGGGCTCGTCGGGCCGTTCTTGGGCTGAAATGGCTGGGCCAACGGCCTGGTTAGGCTTTTAGGTGCGGTCGACGACATCCACCGTGGTCCGTGAGCCTGGCTAACGTGAGCTGAGTCCACGGGATCCCGGTGCGGCCAACTCTGGATCATTCCACGACGGGCGTGTGGCATGTGGGTGTGGTCCTACGTGCGGCATCAGTGGCGCGCTCCTGTGGATGGTGCTGGTGACTACGGTCACCATGTCGCACGATGTGCCATAGCCCGCGACGACGACGACGGAAAGGGCTCCAGCGAGGGCTAGGTTTGGGCGGAGAAAACTCCGGTGGCTCGGGAAGGCTCCGCTGAGAGGGTATACAGCCACAAGGAGCGGGCTTGGCTTGGCTCATGCGTATGCGTGGCAAGCCATGAGCTTGCTTGCGCGGCGGACATGGTGCGTCTGTGGTCCAGGCAGTCCCGGGGCACAGCGGCGCCACGACGGCCTAGGACAGCGGGGAGCAGCGATGACAAGGCTGCGAGGTGGCTAGCGGCGGCGGGTCCCTACACGAAAAGGGCTCGTCTCGAAGGCCGGTGACACAACGGGTTTGCAACGGCGGTGCTAGTCCGCGGCTCGATGGTCAGTGCAAGCAGAGGAAGGGTGCGAGCGGTGGCGACTCACCTTAGGGGCGATGGTGTAGTCGTCGCAGGCTCATGGTGCTCGAGGTCGGTGGCGTCTTCTCCTCCCTCACGCGTGGCAGCGGAGGCTTGCAGTTGGCGTCGTAGCTCCACACGATGGCTCGCGGTACTCCTTTTTGGCAATGACTCAGGCGGCGGCAACGACGGCCTCCTCCTCCTCTGGCACCTCCTTCTCATCTTCTTCTCCTCCTCTCTCTCGGGTCGGCGCCAGCGGCAGATTGGAAACCCCAAAGGGGTAGGCGGCTAGGGTTCGGGGGTGCACGCGACTGTGGCTTTTATAGGGTGGCGTCGCCCTAGTGTTTGAAAGGGAGCGCGGGTGTGGACGACCGGCGATTTTCGTCGTCCGTGCCCTTTCCACGCGGCGGCCATCAAGGCGCACGCGCGCGCGACTGCTTGAGGGCTGAGAGAGAAGCATGGCGAGAGGAAGAAGGAAAACTTGACAGGCGGGACCCACCTATCGGCAAGGGAGAAGAGAGTGTGATGGGGCGGCGTTGGGCGGGCTGGGCCGAGCGTCTGCGGTGCTGGCCGGCTGGCAACGATGAAAGAGTTAGGTGGTTAGCGGGTAGGGCTGGACAAAATGCTCGAAGCTCGTTAGCTTGCTTGGATCGTAGTTGGCTCGGCTCGACTTGGCTCGGCTCGGTGCATATTCCTAATGAGCCGAGCATGAGTTTTTGCTCGTTAGTATAATTGGCTCGTGAGCTGCTCAAGAGCTTAATGAGCTAAGTGCATTAGCATGGTAGCAGGGCACATGTTATGCCCATATGCAGCCCAATAGACCTAAAAACCTCATCCGTGTACCACCTGTGTTAAATCTTTAACTATAGTCCACAAGATATTTACTATTGAACTATCGGTAATTAAAGTTTTAACTATGGTATATGGAACTTTATGTTATGGCTATGTCTTGATTGATTTAACTAAGGCTTATCACCTATATTACTTGAATCATCTGCGCGCCAGGTTATATGCATGATTTTATATGTGATTTATCACATATATACCTTATTTAATCTCAAATCATATGTTTGTGCACTGGCTCGCGAGCAATAACGAGCCGAGCCGAGCTGGCATTTTTGCTCGCTACGTTAATGAGCCGATCCGAGGTAGCTCGTTAACATAACGAGCACCATCGAGCCGAGCTCGCTCGTTATCCACCCCTATTAGCGGGTTTAGTTACTTTAGCCCCAAGTCAATTAGGGGTTAGGCAGTTAGTTTTGCTTTTAGTTAGGGATGCATTCAAATTTGAACTTGAATCAAATTCAAATGCTCAAATAATTAAACACCAAGGAAAACCAAATAAAACCCAAAATCACACTAAGACAAAAATACACCATAATTTCATTTAAAGTTTAATTAGTCTTGGAATTTTAGGATGGAACAAGAAGACATTCTTATGAGTTTTCTATCTAGGATTCAAACCACGCAAAAGTTTTTGAGATTCCACATTTTTGCATAATAACAATCCGTATAAAAATACGGGACGTTACACGAATGTTTCTCAGTTCCTGCAGGAAAAGAGCTTTCTCATCATCTCTTTGCGGCCCATAAACTGCAGTGAACCACCAATTGCGTCCATCTTGCTCAGCGAAAAGAGCCGAGACTGAATAGGAGTCCATTCTTGTGGCAATAACTTGACAGGGACACTCTTTCCAGGCAATCAACACGCCACCTCTGGTTCCATTAGCTGGGAGGGCAATAAACTTGCTAAAGGCAGAGCCAAACACAGAGATGAACAACCGCTGTGACATGTCTGCAACCTTAGTCTCGTGGAGACAAACAATATCAGCATTACTAGAGAGGATGACATCCCTCACAGCATTACGACGATCCTTCTGATCAAGCACCGGTGCATTCCAAATTAAAATAGAGGATGGATTCATCATGAGGGAAGTTAACAAGCATCGACCTAAAGAAACACCACTTACAACCCTGCTAGAATTCTTGCATAGCGCACTTCCTCTCTTTCCCCAACTGTCCAGCCAAATATGGAAAGCAAGGGCAGCCACATTGGATTCTGAGTGAAGAGGTTTGTAGAGCTTACTGTAACGATCTTGCGCCGCAGGGTCCAGCACCTCTCGGTTACTAAAACCAAGTTGGCACATTACCCTCTTCTGGGCGGTCCTTCACCACCGGGCCTGGCGAGCAAGGACTGACTCCTGCAACCCGCCGACTGCTATGCGGTAGGGATCCGGGCGGGGGAACCTTCTTTCTGTGTTTTTGAATCATCAGTAGGGGAAGCAATTTGTCCACTGGTTTTGCAGACTTTGTTTATCCTCTAAATAGGAATATTCAAGTTAGATATTCAACAGATTTTAGTCCACAACTACAGATGGGAGATGGCTATAAACAGATTCTGGTGTGTGTAAGGAAATATTATTAGTGTTGTACTTTGTTTCTAATAAGTTCTTTTATAACGAAGCCCTTGAAAATGCAAAATGATTAAACAGTAAAAGGTCAATGGGCACTGTTATGCTCTTTTTAGGGACATTCATTTCAACGTAAGGCCCGTAAGGTTTCAATTTAGTTCTTATTAAACGAAGGAACTCAACAAAACGAATGGGTATTTTGGAATTTTAGACACTTTTAAATTGGCAATCGACTGTAGTGAACAAATGCCAATATTCATCTCACCAACACTATATAAATAAGGCTCAGAATTTGGTCAAGATGATCATGAACCATGGAATCTGCTTTAGCATGCATTTCTCTACAGTCCAGGTATTTGAACAGAAAATGATATTAAAAGAATCGCAATGCAAACAGATGAGTGAAAACATTCCTCCAGTGACATAAGATGCTAATTCATGACCATGATGCAGTTAAGATCAATCGATGGGAGTTAATTTGTACCAAATTGTATTGCGGAATTTTGCTAAAACTTTGAGGCTGCTAGAATTTTGCAGAAAACATCATTGTACATACGGTCATATATGCATAGAAATAATACGAACACAAATAAACTACCCATTAAAACTAAAATGAGGGAGAGAAACAAAAAAAAAGAAGACCAGCTGGTACTAAATTAGGCAGCCTACGCTGTGTGGGGGCGCGCAGTTTAGCTAAATGATGCATTTAGTACCGGGCACGCTGTTAGCCAGTACTAAATGCGGTTTCCGGACCAATAAGTAGCCTATTTTCCAGCGGTGTAAGCTACAATATCGATCCGTTTTTTAATAGCGAGCGAACTTCCGTCCCACTGTGAAAGAAAAAGTGAGACACCTAAAAATTGTTTTTGTAGTTATACCAGGTAAGACAGAAAATTATAGAGACCTCATGTGTGGCTTGAGTAAATGAAGAGCTGATCTGCATTTTCGCTGGTTCTTTAAAACTAAAATTGCCTATCTGCAAACTAGAGGTATACCATGCAAAGAGAAGAAATGCAAGGCTGCAATCTCCAAAGAGCAAGTTAAGATTAATTAAAATTATATTTAATTCAAAAGGGAAATAAATCCTAGTCAAATTTTACTTGATATTTCAATACAATTAAACCATTCAATATTTAACTTGAAATAAAAAGCATGTGAGAGGGATCTAATCATACACCGTGGGGGAGTGTGTTCCTGATGATGTGGAATTGGGTGAGGCACTGCATGGACTTGTGAGGCCCAGAAGATGGCTTGGGAGCCTACAGAAAAACAATAGCTCCAATAATCAGATTCCCCCCCCCCCCCCCCCCCAACTGCTGAATATCATATGTGCCAAAAACTAGGAAATTATGTAGCCTGTGTTATAGAAAAGGAAATTAAAAGCCCTTAGAAGCACTAGAGTGTTGCCTTTCGATAGCAGTATGGTCGAGTGTTGTATTTAATATTGCAAATGATGTGCTGTTATACATGAGCAGAAGCATCTAAAACATTGCTTTCTCTTGATTCTTGACCATTTCAATAACAGTGCCTATATGCAGAAATTCATTGACAGAACATTTAGAATAGATTTTCAATTATCTTATAGGCATCTGAAGATGGTATCTTCAGAAGATAAAAAATAATCTAAATTCCATAGTCTGATAGAGTACTTGCATGCTCCTTAGACCCTGTTTGGCAGCTGCTTCTTTAGAATTGGGACATGCAAAACAGAAAAACATGGAATACATAGTTAGTGCTCGATGAACACAAAAAGACATATTCAATTCTGAATGTACTTTAATACATAGTTAAAGCACAAAGATATGAGTAAATTCCTTATTTGACACCAAAACAAATGCCGATTTCTTTCTTTTGAAGGTACCGAAAATGTCAAATAAGTAATGAAGTTAAAAGTCAATATCAAATAGAGAACGAAAATTTTTTCGGGGCCA
Organism: Echinochloa phyllopogon; assembly: GCA_033239725.1. Taxonomy (NCBI): domain Eukaryota; kingdom Viridiplantae; phylum Streptophyta; class Magnoliopsida; order Poales; family Poaceae; genus Echinochloa; species Echinochloa phyllopogon. Next base: position 4,075,080 of record BTCW01000016.1, on the reverse strand, counting down.
AGAAAGGAATCGGCATTTGTTTTGGTGTCAAATAAGGAATTTACTCAAAAGATATTGCCTGAGGTCCATATAGAGGGAAGGTAGGGATCATTTGCTTTCTCTACGTTCAAACTGCAAAAGATAAAAACAAACCTAAATTGGCAATAAATATTCAATACAAAACCAGTATTTAGTTGATATACGTAGATAACAACTTCTTCCAGAAGAAAATAGTTGAGCCATGCGCTTGTTGTATTCCTCTCCGTGAGTTTTTTCACATGTGAGATCATGGGCTGACTGTTGAGTAGTCAAAAGTAACCACAGAGACGAGACCTTCACATTCTGCACGATCAGCGTGCGTTTTGCTTCGAACTATCGCGCACCGGCAGGATTAGCGATTCGAAAATGTAGCGGTCTAGTAGTCAAAAGTAAAATGACAAGCCGGAGATAACTAGGGGCTACACTAGGTGGGAAACCTAAAACACCAGGAATCCATCATAGAACCTGCAAGGTGAGGCCAGCAGCAGGGTCCAAAGCACCAACATCACGGCTGACGGAGAAACTCCTAAAACAACGCCTTCAGGAAAGCAAAGTCGCCGATGCCAACGTCAAGTTTTCACCTATGAGGCCTCCACGAACCACCAAAGGGAGTGATCCACGAGCAAAGCACCCAACAGTGAAACCCCGTTGCTTGATCCAGCCCGCCAGATCGAAACTTTCACTTACAGATCACCACCCAAAGAGCTAGCAGAACCAGCACTCGATTGAAAGTGCATCTAGGCACTTATGTGTTTTGGTGATTTGTATGACAACATGATTATTGATCTAACTTATTTGCTAAAGTATTTGAGCAGGGTTTTATTGTTAAAGATATTCACGAAATATATTTGTTGACATAACTATATGCTCTCTAATTGATTATAATGGCATAAAGTCAAACAAGTGCATGCGATCCCATGATGCAAAAGATGAACAAGTGACAAGTAATAGAAATGACAAATGAGACAATGACTTATGCATATTGATTGGTCTCATCGAGAAGAAGCTTGTCAAAGGTTATAGGGATAATTTATTGGAAGAAATTGGGATTTCTTTGGACTTGGTCCATAGCTATGTTTTACATATAGAATGAGACATGATTTTATGGTTAGCAAGTGGTCTCATGTGGAAAAGAGCTTATGGACAAGTCAAGTTATAAAGATAACATAGAAGATTATATTGAATATATCTATTTTAGTTGAAGACATGGATTTCAATGTGGTATTCATGGTGATGCAAAGCAAATCTTAACTTAAAGTGGCAAGATAGGATGAAAGAGATCAAGGTAGATGTCTAGTGATGAGGTACTAAGTAAAGAGAAGGGCAATGTAGTCTTGTAGCCGAGGAACTTTGCTAGGGTGAAGAAGCTAGTATCATGGTTTGATTTCTAGGCATTAATCGAGCCTTATCCAGTGAAGCAATGCAATGCATCTAATCATTATTAAATCGTATATTGGAATGGCTTATGAATTGATAGTGGACTCATGATCATACACTTGGAAATTCTAAGCCATTGGCTCAAGTTGGATTTGCTCAGCAAGAATGGAATGTTGTGAGCCCTCAAGTTGAGTGTCGTCAAGTATGGCACACCAATGAAGACATAGAAGCTCAAGTGAAGTTTTTATTTTATATTTGTAATCTTGAGTATAGGAATGATGTACTATCAAGAGGGATGCAACATTAGTTGTTTGACAACACCAAAAGTATTCATAGGTCAACCCATATGAGAAAGCCTTGAGAGAGAAGTCTTTTGAGACTTAGTGTGCTGGCTGGTCCAAAACCCGTCTGACCGGTTTTGGAAAGAGGTCTGACCGGCTTGGGTTCTCAGAGTGCTAACGGCTAACTTTTGTTTTAAAATTGGCTGGTCCAACTTTTGTTCTAACCTGTTTTCCACTGACACAACATCTAGTTTTTAGAGAGAGGGGGTATTTATACACCTTGGCCCTCTCCTTTGAGGGCTGCTGGTTCATTTGGGCTTCCTGAGTGCCCAGAAAGACTTCTAGCACCAGCAAGCTCTCCCCAAGCATCTCTTTGTAAGATTGGTTGAAATTGTCCATATCTTTGGGGTTGGATTGAGAGAGTGATAGTGTGTGAGCTTTTGAAAGCTAGAGAGAGCTAGCTATCTCAGTGAAGAGCAAGTCCATAGCTTGAGCACTTGCGGTTGAAGTCTAGCATCTATTGAAGCATTTGTTACTCTTGGAGGTGAAGCCTCCTAGATGGCTACGCGTCACCGGTGAGCCACCAAGGTTGTGGTTTGCCACAGACAATTTGTGAAGTCACGGTCTTGCCTCCTTTGGGGAAAATGTCACAAGTTAGTGGACCAAGGAAAGAGATCGACCTTTGGGTTCACTTTGGTGAATTTGAACTTCGGGAAAGAACTCTTGGCGTCTCTCACTTGGTTTGCCTCACATTGTTCAATTCTAGGATTTATATTTGCTTCCGCTTTGATCTACTTGGTCGTGCTTTACTTATATGTAGGGACTTGGTGAACCTGCTAGAAATCATCTAGAGAAGCATTCCACCAAGTTTGGTTTGTGTTAGAACTTGTAGAGGAGTTGTTTTACCATATACTCCCTCCATTCGGTTTTGATGGTCTACTAAGGAAAAATTAAAAATCCGCTTATGATAGTCTCCTAAGGTCAACAGCTTCATTTTCCGGACGCCGCGGTAGTCATCGGTGATTTTCTCCATCGCACGCTTCCTCGGGAGTCCTCCCATCCATTGGCACAGATGGACAGAAAGATTAGTGTAAAAAAAATACTCACCCTCCTCTCTAGCAACAGGGGCAGGACCTCCATCTTCGGCACCTTGTTGACGTAAAATCCGCACCTCACGCCAAACACACAGCAAGCCGAACAAAGCTGGCTTCAAACGTGGCCCGGGCTTTCGAATCCGGAAGCGTGCCAGTCAGTTTGCCTGAAAACTAACAAAGGGATAAAAACGTTTAGATCAAAACCTGGAACGTGCCGGGTGAGACCAGACAGTTCCATATTTGCGGCGTTGAAGCCAATCTTGAGAGACATATAGCTACAGGGAAGCTATCTGTCAGCAGTTAAAACCTCATTCGGCAATCGGCAAGGCACGCAAGGAGCGCACTGCCGAATGCGTGACGTAAGCATGACGAAAGATCGGCTTTCAACCGAATGAACACGTACTCATAGCCGATTAACGAGAAACAGAGCATGATAAATAAATAAAAGGGTGAAACATGATCATAAATTCGCAGTAAACAAAGAATGCATAGGCCGAAAGCAGCACCCGTCAAGCATGATAACAAAACAAGTTAATCCACCGCATGATACAACTTGTTTGTAACCACGCCACTAATCAGATTAGATTAATCCACCGCATGATACAATCTAATCATGAAAAGCTAAAAGCACTCAATGTTTAGTTACGAACCCACAACACAGTCACAAATTTACATTGAAAACAAGAATGCATAGGCCGAAAGCAGCACCCGTCAAGCATGACAGCAAACGAGTTAATCCACCGCATGATACAACTCGTTTGAGGCCACGCCACCAATCAGATTAGATCAATCCACCGCATGATACAATCTAATCGTGAAAGGCTAAAAGCATTCATTGTCCAATGCAAACCCATGAACACACGTTCACTCGTGAGAGCTCTGCCGAATACGGCTATTTAGCCGAATCGGGGTCCATGGCGAAGGAACAAGCCTAATCGGTAAAGATAAATCTATCAGATCGAATCGAATTCTAATCCACCGGATGATTAGCTCTAAGACGATCCAAAAACCTGCATCTACCGCATGATACCCGGTTCTGTCAAGATCTACACGATACCGACAAGCTTGAACCCGCGACACGTAGCAACCTAGATCGGTTTCGGATTCGGCTGTGAGGGGATAAGTCGTCGCACCGTAAAGCAGAGCCGATTCTAGCCGATCTAGATTGGGCAAAGGTGTGTTGCATGAATTAAGCGCATAGTAAAAAAAAGAAGCAACACGGGGTAACTTAATGAATCTGTTAGATCTTGCCGAAATCTAACAGAGCCGATAACTTGGTCCATACTAGATCTTAGCCCACCGCATGGCTCATGACCTAACAGAGGAACCTTCTTGAAACCACAACTTAAATCCACCGGATGATACTAAGCATGGTAACAAGACTACTTGCATCAAAGCTTAAATCCACCGCATGATACTAAGCATGATACAAGGTTGCCGGTACTTACGGAGGTCGACGGATCGATGACTCCTCTCGAAGAACTCGACGACTCGACTAAAGGACTCGATATTGGCACGGGGCCGGTTTGTTGTATGATTGATCGTGTTTTTTCTACAGATGTCATGGGTTTATATTTATACCCAGGTCTTGATACAACTCCTAGTCGGACACGACTTCAACACTTGTTTCTAAAAATAAATGACGAATCTTCGTGCCCATATTGCTTTCCTTGTTCGAACCGGCCTTTTCCTTATGTTGATCCACGTCATCATGTCTTCCCGAATGCTACCACTCTTCGCCTGCGGAACAATGCCTCTGCCGAATGATGACGCATTCCCGACCGCAGAGTATCTCTGCCGAACGTTTCAGCCGAATGGCGACGCGTTCCCGACCGCAGAGCATCTTTGCCGAATGCTTCAGAAAAAACCCTTTTTAGCCGAATGGCATCCTTCTACCAAATCCGGCCCACATGTCAGCCTCTTCCTGGTGCCAATTTTTGGTGTCAACACATGCCCCTTCAATTTCGGGATAAGAGGACACTTTATCTCGGAATTGACCAGGAATCCCCAACATTTTCAGGCTGAGTCCGCTCGACATCCGTTTTCTGCTCCCAAATCTTCAGAGTGCGTTCTCAAACTCAAACCCTAGTTCGTCGAATCCTTCAAGCTCCAATCTTCAAATGGCGAACCAGGATCAAATTCTTCAAGTAAGTTCCGTTTTCTTCAATCATATTCGGCATTACTCTTCTCAAGCTGCATTTTGAATCCCCGAATCGCTCTTCTTCCGTCCTCAATAGGTTCTGACCACTGAAATCTTGATCCCTACGGAGGAGCAATCCGCATCTTACTTCCTTGGCCCTTCAGGGAATCCAGATCCCTCCGAAATTATTGCGGCCGAGTCTCAAAGGATTCCCTTCAAAACTTCACTGTCGGGACCTCACGAATGGCAGGATTCATTCAAAAACTGGCCTTTGCCCCCAATCGCTGGTTGGAGAAACTGGTACAAGAGGATTCTCGAAGATAAAAGCCCTCAGACGCAGAATTGGGACAGTCTTCGCATTTCTCATTGCTTGGAGCTATCTTTAGCCGAAACACCCAAGAATGAAAATCTCCTGATTGCAGCCTGTCACTTCTGGTCCAACGGCATGAACGCCTTTCTTTTTGGTCATGGACCAATGACTCCAACCCTGGCTGATGTTTACATGATAACCGGCTTGAACATTACAGGGACAACACACCCATACAGGTACAAAGGTTCTTCCAAACAGACAGGGGTGAAGACTGGAGTCGGCTATAAGAAATACATCCAGACCTACATGCGTGATGGTCCTTTGACTGATGTTGAGTACAGGGCCTTTCTGAATATGTGGTTGTGCAGATTTGTTTTCTGCGGCAAAGCCAATGAGCCAACTCTGAACCACATAGTAATGGCCGAAGATCTGGCTGCAGGCACACTTATCCCTCTTGGGAAATATCTCTTGGGAAGTGTCTATCACATGCTCCATCAAACCATTTATCAGATGCACACCAACAAGAAAATTTCTTGCGTCAATGGTCCCTGGTGGTTCGTCCAGATGTGGCTGCAATTGTACATGCACCAAATTGTCTCCATCGATCTCAACAGCCGACACTTCCCCTCAGTCAATTACCAGGAAGCAGAAGCCCAGAGCACCAAAGGCTGTCAAACCTATGGGGAAGCAGCCTCCACTATTGCTATCAACAAAAACATTGGAGAACTGTTTGAACTTTTCTTCAAAGGCTTTGCCAACCCCCTCTGGTTCCTATATTTGGGCAATGACAGTCTCACTTTTCCTTGTGAATTCAGCTTCGAGACTGGATGCACAGACGCAGAGTCCACAGCAATTTTTAACACTTTTATTCGGCCTTGCATCCTACCAGCTGAATTTTGTGGAGGAAGGCTGGTTCAAAGTTCATATGAATATTACCAGCCGAATATAGTAGCCAGGCAATTGGGATGTGGCCAAGTGCCCCCGAGATTATTCTTTCATGAATTCCTCAAACCTAGGCAGATCATCAAAGATTCCACAGAAACAAGAAGAATCTTTGATTATAAGTGTTGTGCAGCCATCTATCAAATCGAACCTTTTGTGCCAACAGTACTCGCTCATCCTTCTTTTATTCTTTGGTGGCAAGAAGTCCATGATCACATCTTTAATGTGCCAGTCCACCCTCTCTGCCTCGATTTGATGCCTGACTATCAGCCGAATTCAGAGGTAAACACGCTTACAATCCATTTGTTTTTCCACTGACATCCTCTTTCATCGACTTTTAACTCTGTTATCCTGTAGGACATAGTCCCTGCCCCTCTGGCCAGAACAATTGCATATAACACTGCAGGCCCAATATCTATTCTGGGACATTACTCTCCTTCTTTGGCACAGCTGATGGCTAGACAAGCTTCTTCAGATCCAATACTCACTAGACCATCATCTGTCAAGAGGAAAACCCTCCTTATAGCTGCTCCTTCAGTTGTAAAGAAGAAAAGAACAAGTAGCAAAATCAAGGTCAAAGTCCTTCTTCTTTGACTATAATGCCTTTTGGTGTTTTTGCTCAGCTTTATTTCCTTTTGATTTCAGGGCAGAGAACAACAGCTAGCAATCAGTGCAAGTCCTGCCGATGCTTCAATGATTGGTAAAATTTCTCACTATCTCATCTTTAAAGTTCCTTTCCATCGGCATTGATTCCTTTTCAGTTTCAGAGCAAATTTCAACAGACCCAATCTTGGAGAGCCCTCCTTCTCATCAAGAACTAGCTTCAGTTTCTCCTGATGTTCCTCAACTAGAAGCCTCTTCTCCACCAACAGATCTTCCAAGCTCTCCTCAGCATGATACACAAAAATCTTTGCCTGAGCTCGAGCTGCCCTCTCTTTCCATCCAAGAGACCAGGAATGAGGTAGAGATAATTACTCAGTCTTCCAGTTCTTTATCCAATGAATCATCAATAATTCGGCAATATCTTTTTCAGGAGAAAACCACTTCTTCACCCAGCTATTCATTTGCTGTGGATGATTTAATTGCCGAACAAGGAGAAGAGACCTCTTCTGGTCAAACTTTATCAGAGGAGAACCAAGCAAAGCTGAAGGAAATCCTCTCTTTCCTGCAAAAAGACACTCGGGAACAAGTTACCAATGCTGATCTTTTAAGAGATTTGCTTGAATCATTTGACCAAGATCTTCCTGCCGATATCAAGACTTCTTTAGATCCAATTTCCAGATTGGACGATCAGTTTATCGCAGTGAAGCAAGCTCTGAAGAATCAATCGGCTCAAACAGCCTTGGAGCAAAGGAGAGCTTTGGTCAAGCAATCTGTAAAAGACCTTAGCAGCTCTGAACGAAGACAAACAACTCAAGGCGAAGCTGGCTGCTCTGACCAGAACCCAAGAAGCTGACAAAAACTTATTAGAGAACATCAGCAATATGATATCAAATGCCAAAAATGTAATCTCAAAGTTCTTGGGTGTGTGAATTATGTAAAATAGTTTGACAGCCGAATGTTTTATTAACCCTGTAATCTTGTCATCCCTTTAACTCTGTTTTCCTTCATTGTGGATGACTCATTCGGCAAAGTTGACCATAATAGTACTTAGACCCGAAAACGCTTCAACTATGACATAGCCGAATCCCATCCAGTCAAAGCCGAATATGACTCGATAAGAATCCCAAACGACATGAGAACCGATCGGCTGGAAAATCCCTTCCACCTTCCGAACTCTTCGGAATACGTGCCACGATCTTTGGCCATGATTTTCTCTGCGGGTTCTATAAATAAACACCCAGGCATCTCACAGTTTCTTCACCAAGTTCTTCGCCTTCCAAGTTCTTGCCAGCCCAAGCCATTCTTTTCCCCATCCACAGTATTTCCGAGGAACTTCCAATGGCTGACAACAACAGGAGGCGCCCGGCCATCGAAGAGGCCGAAGGAAGTCGCGCCGGTGCTCGCCGCAGGTAAGTAGCTGCTTGCTTCTCTTTGTTCTTCTCGAGATTTCCTCCCTCTTTCTTGACGAATCTTTTCGTTCTTCCAGGGTAATCCAATGGATTGCCGGCGTTGGTGCGCCAGTTGCAGCTCCAGCCGCTGCTCCTGCGGCATCTTCGAGTTCGTCTAATCGATCTCTCGAATCGGACGACTACCGCTACACGGACGGCGATGCCCGCCGATTCAAGGCGGAGCGCGACGACTCTCGTCGCGAACTGGAGGCTATCTCCAAGCAAGCCGGGATTGCTGACCTCGAATGGCAGCACGAGCGCAAACAACTGCTCGAAGTCATCGATGGTGAGTCCTGCAATCTGCTCAATCTCACTCTCATCCCCCCGAATGATATTAATCTGTTGCCCCTTTTGTAAACTTGCAGCGCGTGATGCCGAACTCGATCGGCTGAAGGCGCTGGTGAATGAGCTGGCGAACAAGGTGAATGCTCCTGGGGACACACCAGAAGCTCGCCTCGGCGCGGTGGCGGGCCGCATCGATGAGGTGGCCTCGCGCGGCATCCGTCTGGGCACTGCCGTAGGCCTAGTCGCCATGTCGACGCACACCAACGCCGACTACTCCAGGCTACCAACCGGCTTCGCTAATGGTAACCCGGAGGAGATCGACGACATCGAGGCTTCCATAGATCGCCTTGACGCTCATGGCGCCGCCATTGCCGATTCCATTCATCCTCAGTCCGTCTTGAACAAGCTATTCCATTAGTTTGTACTAGGGATTTATGGAATTTCGGCAATAAAACTTATCTTTTGTGATCTTGCATGAATCATCTGATGTAGTATATTTTGTGCTAAGGGCAATACATTCAGTACTGGCCATTTTCCTTTTCTGTTAACATTTGTTCTGAAGGCGATTTCTTCCCGAATATCGGCTGTTTGGCAAATTAATATATCAATCACCGATCGATTTCAATACTGGGATAATACCTCTTCAAATATCTTCCATTTATAGCAGAAGCAAATTCTTCTCCCAATAATGTCTTCAAAATATATGCATTTCCAGGCATGCATCTAACCACTCTAAAAGGACCTTCCCAATTTGGAGACCACTTACCGAATGCTGCATATTTGGTTCCAATCGGCAATATTGCTTTCCAAACTAGATCACCTTCTGTGAATTGCTTAACTTTCACCTTCTTGTTGTAGTACTTAGCAACTCGCATTTTATTCTTCTCAATATTCTCCAAGGCCCTGAGACGAATCATATGCAAATCTTCTAATTCGTCCATCATTAAATCTTTATAATCTTTAGAACTTAAATCCTTTTGCAACTTTATTCTCCTTGAGTCTAATTGTATCTCCCATGGCAAAATAGCATGATGCCCATACACCAACTCATAAGGAGACGTTTGTGTAGCCCCATGTGGAGCCATTCGGTAAGCCCATAAAGCCTCACTGAGTACCGAATGCCACTTTCTCGGCTTCTGATCAATCTTCTTCCGTATAATTTTAATCATAATCTTGTTAGAAGCCTCTGCCTGACCATTAGCTTGGGCATAATAAGGAGAAGAATTTAACAATTTGATGCCCATACTCTCAGCAAAATCTCTGAATTCTGAAGATGTAAATTGAGTCCCTTGATCAGTGGTGATTGTCTGAGGAATCCCAAATCTGTAAATGATGTGTTCTTTAACAAATTCAACCATATTCTCCGACGTCACCTTCTTTAATGGAATTGCCTCAACCCACTTGGTAAAATAATCGGTTGCCAAAAGCACAAACTTATGCCCCTTGCTAGATGGAGGATTTATTTGGCCAATCAAATCTATTCCCCATCCTCTGAATGGCCATGGCTTGACAATGGGATTCAAAGCCGATGCCGGAACTCTCTGAATGTTTCCAAATTTCTGACAGTCTTGACATCCTTTATAATATTCAAAACAATCTTCCAACATTGTCGGCCAGTAATATCCAGTTCTTCTAATAACCCACTTCATTCGGTAGGCCGATTGATGTGCTCCACACAACCCATCATGTACTTCACTCATCAGCCTTTTTGCTTCTTCATGATTTAAGCAATGTAACAGCACTCCATCCAGGGATTTATAATACAAATTATCATCAAGAAGAACAAACTTTAAAGCTTTATACCTGAGCTTTCTAGAAACCTTTCGGGATGGATTCTCCAGATAATCGGCAATCTCTTTTCTCCAATCATCTTCTGCCAGATTATTCCCGAATGCACATACATCATTAGCAAAAACTTCTCGAAGCTCTTTATAACCTGATGCACTTTGGGCCAATCTATTTGCCTCTCCATTATCCCCCCTAGGAATGTGTTGTAAAATTACTGACCGAAAGCTCTTCAATATTTCTTTGCATTCTTCATAGTAATTCCTCAAGGTATCACTTTTGCACTCATATTCACCATTCAATTGCTTTATGACCAATTCTGAATCTCCGAAAATTTCAACCGCGATGGCATCTGCTTCTTTCAAATATTGGAGCCCTTTGAGCAATGCCTCATACTCAGCTTGATTGTTAGTAACAGCAGATTGAATGGGAACAGCAAACTCAAATGTTTCTCCTTTGGGTGAAATTAATAAGATACCTGCTCCACCACTTTTGTTGCATGAAGATCCATCGAAGAATAACACCCAAGGAACAATGTTAAGCAAAGTTATTGATGTATCATGATGTTCAGTAATGAAATCGGCAATAATCTGTCCCTTAACAGCCTTTGCCGATTCAAATCTTAATTCAAATTCAGACAAAGCTAAAATCCATTTGCCAATCCTTCCGTTCAAAATTGGCATAGACAACATGTGTTTTATCACATCAAACTTTGAATACACAATGCATTCGGCATGTAGTAAGTAGTGCCGAAATTTTGTACAGGAGTAGTAAACACATAAGCAAAGTCTCTCCATAGCCGAATACCTTGTCTCTGGATCTAGTAACTTTCGGCTAAGGTATGCAACCACTCTTTCCTTCCCTTCAAATTCTTGAATGAGGGCCGATCCAATAGTTTGGGCATCGGCCGCCACGTACAACTTGAAAGGCTTGTTCAATTGTGGAGGCACCAATACTGGTGGCTTCTTCATGTACTCCTTTATTTCATCAAAAGCCTTCTGTTGTTCGTCACCCCATACAAACTTTTGATCCTTCTTTATTTTCAATAGTGAGGAAAAAGGCAACACCTTTTGTGACAAGTTTGATATGAATCTTCTCACAAAGTTTATCTTGCCAAGCAGCGATTGTAGCTCTTTAAGATTAGTTGGAGGAACAATTTCATCAATTGCCTTCATGCTTTTCTCACCAACTCCTATTCCTCCTTCATGTATCAAAAATCCCAGAAACTCTCCAGCCGAAACTCCAAAAACACACTTGTTCGGGTTCATCTTAAGCCCATGTTTCCTGGTGCATTCTAGAGTTTTCCTTATGTCGGCCAAATGAGACTCATGATCTAATGACTTGATCACCACATCATCAATATATATTTCCACAATCTTGCCGATCAACTCATGAAAAATATAATTCATAGCCCTTTGATAAGTTGCACCGGCATTTTTCAATCCAAAGGTCATGACAACCCACTCAAACAACCCTATGTGTCCAGGATACCTGAAAGCTGTCTTTACTATATCTTCCAATGCCATATAAATCTGATTGTATCCTGCGTTACCGTCCATGAAACTGAGCACTTTGTATCCAGCAGCAGCATCAACCAATGAATCAGCAATAGGCATTGGATATCCATCCATGGGTGTAGCCTTGTTTAGGTCTCTAAAATCTATACAAACCCTCATCTTTCCATTTTTCTTATAAACAGGAACGATATTAGAGATCCAATCCGCGTATTTACATGGCCGAATGAAATTTGCATCTAGTAATCTTTCAATCTCCTTTTTCACATCGGCCAACACTTCTTCCTTGTAGATTTTTCGGGGTGGTTGCTTGTAAGGCTTGTATCCAGGTTTGATTGGCAACCGATGCTCAACAATAGAACGGTCTAGACCAGGCATCTCCGAATAATCCCAAGCAAAGCAGTCCTTGCATTCTTTTAACAATGTCACCAACTTTTCTTTGAAAACCGAATCCAAGTTAGCACTGATAAATGTCGGCCTTGGCTTGTCACCATCTCCAATGTCCACTTCTTCTAATTTATCGGCCGACACAAATCCACGTCCTAATTTTCCATCAGTTCCATCAATTGGATTTTCCATCAAAAATTACTATGAGAGCCGACTGCTTCGATCGGCTGTTGATCACTGCTGGCTGGTGCCACAGGACCTTCTCCCCAGTCTTTACCTGAGAAACAATCTATGCCTTGATACTCCCAGAAAGCTGGTTCCATATTTGCCACGCTTATTGAGTCATCTGCTTGGACAATCTCCACCTCATCATCTATCCACTGAATAAGCTGTTGATGCATAGTAGATGGAATACAACAATTTGCATGAATCCAATCTCTTCCAAGCAGCAAGCTATATGCCCCTTTGCCTTCAATGACAAAGAAAGTCGTAAGCAGAGTCTTGGACCCAATCATCAGATCAACATGCACGCATCCCTTGGTGTCCGAAGGATTTCCAGCAAAATCATTTAGAATTATGCTCGTTGGTGTCAAATCTCTAAGGCCCATACCAAGCTTCCTGAATGTGGTATATGGCATTACATTGACAGCAGCTCCTCCATCGACAAACATCTTGGTCAATGGTTTGCCATTAACATATCCCTTCAAGTACAGTGGCTTCATGTGCCGATTCTGGGTTGGCTTCTCAAAAACAGCTTGTTTGTTCAACATCAATTGTGCCATTAACCCGAATCGTTCGGCATCATCTATATCGGGCAATATTTCTTCCTGTACAATTTGATTAGCTGGAGCCATGAATTCATTCGGCAAGAAACATACCATGCATGTAGGAGCCGAATGACTATGTTCGTCAGGCCTGTCTTTTGGGAGCCATATCGATTTCATCCTAGGCCTTGCTTGCTTTAATTCTTGATTCCTCAGGCGTTGGACTCTCCTCTTCTGACTCCTTCTTAAACCAGGTGGGCACCACTGTCCTTTCTGCCAAACATACTCACGATCTTCTTCCTCATGATCAACCCATCTGTAATCAGCATGTCTCTTTCTTGGTTGATCATCAAAACGCCGATCATCACTAAGATGCACCCTACCAATTCTTTCATGGACAGATCGGCGATTGGCAACATTTTGCCTATGTTCGACATACCCATTATTGCACTCAGGACAGTTATTCCTTGTAGGCAGCTTTAAACCTTCGTTCCAACAGTGTCTGAAGAATGCACACCCCCAATGCGCACGTTCCTGCTCTCGAGCATACTCTTCTTGTTCTTCCTCAAACCTTTCTCCTTCGCGCCTTCTTTCCTCTTCCTCGTATTCACGCCTTTGAAAACGCTCTTTTTCTTGCTGACGCTGCCATTTGTTGAGGAGAATACGTGTAGTAACTTTAGGTTTAAAGGAATCTCCCACTTCAAATCGGCTATTCGGGAACCGAAGATTTTTCTGGCGAACCTGCTCAATTGTGATCTGCCGAGTGGGATCAACTGAACCATCCTGTCTTGCCTTCTTTGAGGTTAAAACTTTCAATCTTCCCTTTTCTGCAGATGGAACGGCATTCACCATATTAACCGAGAACCCGATCATATTCTGAGGGAAAGGGTTACTGTCCAGTTTCATCTTGTTGTCGAATTTCAGATGTCCTTCCTGGATAGCTTTCTGAATCTTCATCCTAAAGACTCTGCATTCATTAATGGAATGAGAATTTCTATCATGAAACCCACAGTACCTCTTATCTTTCACTCCATCGGGCCGAAGCATAGAATGCCCCTCTGGCAATTTGATTCGGCCTTCTCTCACCAGGAACTCAAATAATTTGTCTGCCTTAGTCACATCAAAATCATATGTTCCTTTCATCTGTTTGATCCATCTTTGAGTCATTGTAACTGGTTCTTTGCTCCACACTATCTCTGCTGCAGCTATCTCCTCGCCATCTTCATACTCATCTTCTTGATCTGCTCTTTCAAGGAATTGGTTATAGATGTCAGCTACATCATTATTTTTAGCAAATCTGACATCTTTCTTGAAACCATACGCCTGGTTACTCATCAAGGCCAATCTGTGCGACAATTGGCCCAAGTCATCAAACTCCATCCCGAACAGCTTCTCCCGAATGGCAGGCAACATTCCAGCTACAGCCATACCAGCCAGTTGATCATCAGGTATGTTCAGAGAAAAGCACATGCTCTTAGTTTCCCTAAACCTCCTGAGGAACTCTGTAGGTGTTTCATTATTCCTCTGCCTTAAGCTGGTCAAATCAACCAACTTTTTCTCGGTACTGCCAATGTAGTAATGAGCATGGAATTTCTGTTCCAGGTCTTTCCAAGTACAAATCGACTGAGCAGGCAAAGAAGCAAACCATGTAAAAGCTGGACCCGTCAGTGACAAAGGAAAGTATCTGATTCTGAAAGCCTCGTCTGCCGAAGCCTCTCCAAGCTGCATCAGATATCGAGCTATATGTTCCACAGTACTTGTATCATCTTGTCCTGAGAATTTAGTAAACTCTGTAGGCACTTTGACTCTATTCGGCAATGATACCCTTTGGTACCATTCCGGGAAAGGAGACGAATACATGTACCCCTGACTTTTAGGCTTCAGACCGAATTGATTTTGCAATACATCGGTCATTTTTTGCACCATGAGGTCAATATTGGTATCTTGATTCCCTGGTTTTCCAGCAAGCATACCTGCAGTACCAACATATCCAGGATTCGGGAGAGCGTCGATAGCATTGTAATCCATAAATTCTGAATATCCGTTTCCATATAAATCCCTCTGCAGTCTGTTGTTCAAAGGAGATATCTTGTAAGCAGAAGCAGGCGGATTCCCTGTGGTGCCGAATGCCATATCACCGTATGTGCGAGTTTTCGGCAGTACAAGCTGAGGATCTTGCCGAATCGGTTGTCCATTTATATCTTTAGCACCAGAACCTCCAGTTTCATCAGCATTTCCTTTACCATGTGGTTTCTGAACTGGTGCTTGAACATTGAAGTATGTCGGACCACCCAATTGCCCATGTATCTGCTCGAAGGGTTTATCCACATGCTGACCAAAAATGCTTACCATTATATGCCGAAAACTGTTCAAGAACGCAGCATTGTGATTGGTCATTGCTTCTCCCAAAGCTTTGTATAACAAGCCCGAGAATCTCTCCCTTTCTTCTTCTTCAGTAAGATCAGATTGTCCAGAAAGGAGAACTCTTGGCAGATCGGACTTGAGAAAAGGTGCACCACTCCTGTTCTTGGCGAAAGACAGTAAACATTTGTTAATGAATTGACTAGCAGCAGCCTTTACCATCTGTTGATGTTCTTCAGACAATTCTTCTAAAGTGACATCCATGATGTCGCCCAACTCAGGCATCTTGAAAACTTGTGTGTGTCCCACCAGGCGTGCCAAAAAGTGTGTTGACGTAAAATCCGCACCTCACGCCAAACACACAGCAAGCCGAACAAAGCTGGCTTCAAACGTGGCCCGGGCTTTCGAATCCGGAAGCGTGCCAGTCAGTTTGCCTGAAAACTAACAAAGGGATAAAAACGTTTAGATCAAAACCTGGAACGTGCCGGGTGAGACCAGACAGTTCCATATTTGCGGCGTTGAAGCCAATCTTGAGAGACATATAGCTACAGGGAAGCTATCTGTCAGCAGTTAAAACCTCATTCGGCAATCGGCAAGGCACGCAAGGAGCGCACTGCCGAATGCGTGACGTAAGCATGACGAAAGATCGGCTTTCAACCGAATGAACACGTACTCATAGCCGATTAACGAGAAACAGAGCATGATAAATAAATAAAAGGGTGAAACATGATCATAAATTCGCAGTAAACAAAGAATGCATAGGCCGAAAGCAGCACCCGTCAAGCATGATAACAAAACAAGTTAATCCACCGCATGATACAACTTGTTTGTAACCACGCCACTAATCAGATTAGATTAATCCACCGCATGATACAATCTAATCATGAAAAGCTAAAAGCACTCAATGTTTAGTTACGAACCCACAACACAGTCACAAATTTACATTGAAAACAAGAATGCATAGGCCGAAAGCAGCACCCGTCAAGCATGACAGCAAACGAGTTAATCCACCGCATGATACAACTCGTTTGAGGCCACGCCACCAATCAGATTAGATCAATCCACCGCATGATACAATCTAATCGTGAAAGGCTAAAAGCATTCATTGTCCAATGCAAACCCATGAACACACGTTCACTCGTGAGAGCTCTGCCGAATACGGCTATTTAGCCGAATCGGGGTCCATGGCGAAGGAACAAGCCTAATCGGTAAAGATAAATCTATCAGATCGAATCGAATTCTAATCCACCGGATGATTAGCTCTAAGACGATCCAAAAACCTGCATCTACCGCATGATACCCGGTTCTGTCAAGATCTACACGATACCGACAAGCTTGAACCCGCGACACGTAGCAACCTAGATCGGTTTCGGATTCGGCTGTGAGGGGATAAGTCGTCGCACCGTAAAGCAGAGCCGATTCTAGCCGATCTAGATTGGGCAAAGGTGTGTTGCATGAATTAAGCGCATAGTAAAAAAAAGAAGCAACACGGGGTAACTTAATGAATCTGTTAGATCTTGCCGAAATCTAACAGAGCCGATAACTTGGTCCATACTAGATCTTAGCCCACCGCATGGCTCATGACCTAACAGAGGAACCTTCTTGAAACCACAACTTAAATCCACCGGATGATACTAAGCATGGTAACAAGACTACTTGCATCAAAGCTTAAATCCACCGCATGATACTAAGCATGATACAAGGTTGCCGGTACTTACGGAGGTCGACGGATCGATGACTCCTCTCGAAGAACTCGACGACTCGACTAAAGGACTCGATATTGGCACGGGGCCGGTTTGTTGTATGATTGATCGTGTTTTTTCTACAGATGTCATGGGTTTATATTTATACCCAGGTCTTGATACAACTCCTAGTCGGACACGACTTCAACACTTGTTTCTAAAAATAAATGACGAATCTTCGTGCCCATATTGCTTTCCTTGTTCGAACCGGCCTTTTCCTTATGTTGATCCACGTCATCATGTCTTCCCGAATGCTACCACTCTTCGCCTGCGGAACAATGCCTCTGCCGAATGATGACGCATTCCCGACCGCAGAGTATCTCTGCCGAACGTTTCAGCCGAATGGCGACGCGTTCCCGACCGCAGAGCATCTTTGCCGAATGCTTCAGAAAAAACCCTTTTTAGCCGAATGGCATCCTTCTACCAAATCCGGCCCACAAGCCTAATCGGTAAAGATAAATCTATCAGATCGAATCGAATTCTAATCCACCGGATGATTAGCTCTAAGACGATCCAAAAACCTGCATCTACCGCATGATACCCGGTTCTGTCAAGATCTACACGATACCGACAAGCTTGAACCCGCGACACGTAGCAACCTAGATCGGTTTCGGATTCGGCTGTGAGGGGATAAGTCGTCGCACCGTAAAGCAGAGCCGATTCTAGCCGATCTAGATTGGGCAAAGGTGTGTTGCATGAATTAAGCGCATAGTAAAAAAAAGAAGCAACACGGGGTAACTTAATGAATCTGTTAGATCTTGCCGAAATCTAACAGAGCCGATAACTTGGTCCATACTAGATCTTAGCCCACCGCATGGCTCATGACCTAACAGAGGAACCTTCTTGAAACCACAACTTAAATCCACCGGATGATACTAAGCATGGTAACAAGACTACTTGCATCAAAGCTTAAATCCACCGCATGATACTAAGCATGATACAAGGTTGCCGGTACTTACGGAGGTCGACGGATCGATGACTCCTCTCGAAGAACTCGACGACTCGACTAAAGGACTCGATATTGGCACGGGGCCGGTTTGTTGTATGATTGATCGTGTTTTTTCTACAGATGTCATGGGTTTATATTTATACCCAGGTCTTGATACAACTCCTAGTCGGACACGACTTCAACACTTGTTTCTAAAAATAAATGACGAATCTTCGTGCCCATATTGCTTTCCTTGTTCGAACCGGCCTTTTCCTTATGTTGATCCACGTCATCATGTCTTCCCGAATGCTACCACTCTTCGCCTGCGGAACAATGCCTCTGCCGAATGATGACGCATTCCCGACCGCAGAGTATCTCTGCCGAACGTTTCAGCCGAATGGCGACGCGTTCCCGACCGCAGAGCATCTTTGCCGAATGCTTCAGAAAAAACCCTTTTTAGCCGAATGGCATCCTTCTACCAAATCCGGCCCACATGTCAGCCTCTTCCTGGTGCCAATTTTTGGTGTCAACACACCTCCTCCATGATCAGTATCTCCTCCATCAATAAATCCTAGATTAGATATGCATTGCAGTGTATAGAGTCAGATCAAACAAATACTAAATCAATTTTCAAACACAACAAACTTACCCTACTCACCAACTGCTCCTCGAACAGCAGCTTCAGGACCTCCTCCAGCAACAGCGGCAGTTGTTCCATCACCAGGAGGACCTCCGGCACCACATCCATGTCGACGGCTATTAAGCCTTGTCTTTAGGCCGTCAAATCCTCCATCAAGGATGCAAATATCAACATCAATCTTAGTGATAGGACTTATTTCTAATGAGTTCCACTAGTGTTGGTGAATATGTGTATTCAGGTCACCTAACCATGGAAATGAAGTGGGAATAAGTTAAAGTGGCTCAACTAGCAAAATCCAGCCAACCAGGGGCTGCCACATTAGCTTCCCATGGATCCAAGGGCCCACTTGAAAAAGGAAAGACACCGACTAATCAGAGTGAAGCACACGGATTGAGGGGCCCACAACAGGGGGTGAAATGCCAAGAATCACTCGAGGCACACCAGTACCCGGACAAGGACCCACCTGTCAACTTGCCATCCAAAGGCGGTAGAGAGTGGGGTACATAGGGGATCAGCCGAACCCCTAGTTCGGCCAAACTAGCCCTGGCTCCTCATCCCTAGCCACCACGTGTCCTATCTTAAGGCGGTTACAATGAATATTTTGTGGAGATTCCCTTGGATACCGACCTCTAACAGCCAATAAATACTAGTGGAGGGGGTGTAAATGAGGTACAACCATTCCAAGCACTCTCCAACACTTCACCTTCTCCCTTCACTTCAAGAGGAGGCTTCTATGGAGGAGAATAGCTTAGCCTAGCTTTAGCCTAGGGGTAGAGAGTAGTGAGAGGGAGAGAGTGAGTTGGAGTGTTGATGTTCATCATCCACATTCTCTCCCACCATGTAATTCTTGGAGATGTTTTGGTGTTCTTATCAATGTAAGTGCCCCCATAAGTCTCTATGACCTTCTATGATTTAGTATTGTTAGGAGCAGTAAGTTTGAGGCTCTCACCTATGGGTTTGTCACTTCACATCTTGTGGAGTGTTGTGGTGAGTTTACGTGCCGAAAAGTGTTTACAGACCACAGTAGTAATCTGTGGCGTAGGCGTGGTGCCTGAGTCATAGATTACACTTCATTTCCGCATCTAAACCCATGGTTTGGCCGAGGTAGGCTGCGTGTGATGATAGCCCCGTTGGACCCTTTGAAATCCCCCGTGTTCAGTTAAGTCGTAGAGCCGTTGGCTGGAGTCACTGTGGATGCGGTGTAAGCCGGTGCCCGAAGCAAGTAGAAAGTACAGAACATCTTACTACTCTTTGCTAGGATCATAGGTTATCCTCTCTTCTCATCTTCTTGGTTGGTTATCCTTGGGACCCCCCTAGCGTAAGTAGTGTGCACACACGTTCTTTGGATTCGATACCCTTGGAATACTCTTAGGGGAAAGCTTCAACGACATCCGTGCGCTTGCGGATTCCTTTATGATCGTTATCCTTTGTCATCTAGTCTTCTGGCGTCACTGTCGTGACTTGCATTTCCATAGTGACATTAAGAAATGCCAACAGTCCATGACCAGTAGCACATCCATCAACAAAGGTAGTTGTTCAATCACTAGTAGGATCTCCGACAGTGCGTTCATGATTACCAGCTCCTCCATCAACAACTATAGTGGTTCCATCACCAACAGGACCTCCATCCACATGGGCTTCATCTTCTTGAGAAGCACCACACCAGCACAAGACATCAGACATCAATGCAAGCATGGACAGTAAAAAAAATCTAATAACGATCGATACCTTCATTAGATCACACCATGTCATAAGAGAGTTCATGTGCAGGCCCTTGCCACTCTCTAATTACATCCCAATCTATGGGTGGCTCAGCATTTAGGTCTAATCCTAGTGCTGCCGTTGTGGATATGTTGATGGTTTTCCTTCACTCCATGGCTTCTTTGGTTTCTCATAGAGGCTGGGACGAGAATGGTGCAGGACTGACGGTGATCCTTCATTCACTCCCTGGCGATTTATATAGACGTTGATCCTTTAGTTATAAAAAATGGATTTGATGGAGGGATTTGATGAAAGGATTTGGATTTGCCGTGAGAAAAGAATTAGGCGTGGAAGAATCGGCGGCGCGGAGGAAAATAAATCGTTAGAGTTGTCGCATGGAAACCGAGGAGTTATGAGGATTCAGTACTCCGTAAAACTTACGACGGGAGTAATTAGATTATAAGCAGTAGTAGTTTCCTTGGTCATTGTGCCATAAGCTTAGAAGACTATCAAAATATAATGGAGGGAGTAATGTTTCTCTATCAGAAACCGGTCTGATCGGTTTGGAAAACCGGTCTGACCGGTTTTGATATTGACAGTAGGAATCAGATTTGTTAATTTCTAGCAAAAAGAGTCCAGAGTTTCCGGAGATTCTTGCGGAATCTCCGAATAGGTTCGGAGTTTCTGGAAAAATCTTCGGAGTTTCCATAGTTTGTACTGACAGATTGTTTTAAGTGTTGGAAATTTGCAAAATCACCTATTTACCCCCCTCTAGGTGACATCAAGGTCCTTTCAATTAGATGAGAGCTTGGCCTCACATCCAAGCTTAACCATCGTGAGGAAAGATGCCGACTTCGTGTGAGGTACCCATTGAGCCACTAGTTAGTGACAGCTCAAATTACTCTACTTGTTCTCCTAATGTACTTAATGTTTTTAGGACCATGGATCCTCTTATTAAGCAGACTGCAGTTGAAGGCATCCATCCTTTGAATGTTGATTGGGATAACTTGTCGAATCTTACTCAAGAGGAGATGGATTGTCTCCAACTCAACACTCATGTCGCTAACTTCTTGTTTGGTGTTTTGAGCAAAGAGGTGAAGGATTGGATCCTACAGGATGAAGTGATTCGAGTTGACGCTCATCTCATTTGGGCTCAACTTGAAAAACTATATACAAACACCAAAAGCAATGAGCAAAAGAAAGATAGAGCCAAGTCACATGAGGAGTGCTCAATATCATCATCAACAACAATTGAACCTTATGTGACCATCACCAAGGAGCTAGAAGGCCAAGACAGTGCAGCTACAGTTTCACTACCAAAACTGGTCCAATCGGTTTTTAAAACCGGTCTGATCGGTTTGAACAGAGGAGCTGCACCAGACCACAAGAAGAGCTTTTGATTCCACACAAGTAAGACATTCATCACAAAAGGTTTGATATCTTCCAATGATGAAGTGTCCAAGTGTTTCATGGCCAAAGGCAACAAGAAGACCAAGAAGGAAGAAAAAGCAAGAAGTGAGACTATCCAAGCTCTCACCGAGGAGCTGGAGAAAGTCAAGCTAATCAGTGCTTCCTTGGTAAGTAAGTATGATGTTTTGGTCAATGATTATGCGGTTCTGCTAACTCGCTTTCGTGTGTAGCTTCCGTGGAGAATGAAAACCAAGTGCTCAACCAACAACTTGGTTTGCTAGTTAGTAAGAAAGAGATACTACAAGGAAAGCATGAGGAACTCATGTGCTCTCATGAAGAGCTTGTAGAATCACATGCCTTACTAGAAATAGCTCATGAAGTTATGGTAACATCGGTAAAATCTTTTGAACCTCAAACTCACACATGCACATGCTCACAAGTTGAAATTCAATTATCTTATGATAAACTATGTTGCTCCCAAGCAACCCAATCTTGTGTTGAGTATGTAATTGTAGAATCTTGTGATGACCTCATTGCAAAAGAAAATAAAGATCTTATGCAAGAGGTTGGAAGGCTAAGGAAGGACTTGCTCAAGTTTAAGGGCAAAGGTCAAGTGCAACCTTCTCAACATAACCATGACTTCATGGTGAAGAAGCTTGAGAAGGGACAAACCTTCACTCACCCAAGTCCTCAATAAGGTCAAGTGCACAAGCACAAGATTCCAGCTGGTGAGAATAAGAGCCTTGATCAAGTCAAATGTTTCAAGTGCTCAACAATGGGAGAATACACATCCTTATGTCCAAGCAATCTCAAGAAGAACAAGAAGAAGTATCCTTCAAGAAGAGAGAAACAAAGGGCAAAGACAAGGGCATGCTTCAGATGCAAGAAAAAGGGTCACTTGATTGCTGAGTGTCCGATTCCTCAAAGTGTTGTCTGTCCTGCCAAAACTGGTCTCACTGGTTTCAAGCAGTGGCAGCCCAACCACTCTTGAAGAGGCCTTCTCAAGTGAACACATCTAGCAAAATGCTCAGCAATGATGATGGCCACAAGAAGAAAGTCAGAAGAGGTACAAGAGGGGTCCGAAGCCGTATTTGCTACACATGCCGGACCAAGGGACATTGGGTAAGGATTGTCGAAATCCAACCTCATTTATTATGACTTTGCTAAGCTTAGGAAGGACAAAGTGAGCACGTATGCTACTAGGGTGATTGACACACCACAAACTAGCATAAGGGCCATTTGGGTTCCTAAGCAACTTTTGACTAACCTTGTTGGACCCAACTTAAGTTGGGTACCAAAGAATGCTTAATGAGATAGCAGGGACAAAGAGATGCATTGGAAGCTTGGCTTCAAAGCAATCACTTGTTTTGGCAACCCACCATAATATAGTCTAAATTCCTTTATTTGATCATATTGTTCAAAGCTAGTGTATATGAACTTATCCCATACACTTCATTGCATATACACTAGATAAAGGGAACTTGGTCTATATTGTGAGGTTTCATAATTCATGACCCATTTGCCATCCACATACAAGGGTCATTATTATGAAACTAGTTGTTGTGCAACATAATGCTTTTCTCTCTTTGTTAAAAGGCCTATCTCATGAGAAAATGCATATGGTTCAATATTGATTATATTGCACAACATTTTTAGCTAGAGGCAAAGGTATGGTTCTCTATTGACTAGTATTTACCTTGTGCATCTATGATCTATATCATGCCAGTGTGTGCATTTGCATGCAATTATATTGAGTCCCTCTCTTGTGTACCTATTAAATATTTGGTTGACACCTTACTTAAAATTGACTCATAGTAAGTGTTCTTCAAAAGTGAAAGGTGTGAGCCAAATGTGCTAATATGGTCCATAGCTCAACATAAGTGCATGTCCTTGTGTGACATAGGATAGAATTTGAAAAATCCAACTAGCATGATAGGTTGTGCGTTGTTTTGAAAATTATTTGAGTTTTGGTCTTTTGACCATTGTCGATCTTTTTGTGATTATTGTTAAACTTGCTTGATTGATGGCTAGTCACAATAGTGAGATTTTCTCTCAAGTCCATCAAAATCTCTATATCTATTCATCCAGAAGAAACAAGTGAAAATGAATTTATTAGAAATCTTATCTCATCCAAGTAAACTCTTGAGAATTTGAAGATCATGTCCATCATATACTCTCTCAGATCAAGTGAACAAATTTTTGGAGCTCAAAATCTCTCTAATCAGCCAAGTCTTAACTATCAGGGCGAAACTGGTCTAACTAGTTTCCCAAACCGGTCTGACCGGTTTGGCCCAGGGATCTAATCCTCGTGGATAACTTATCCCTTCGGCTTTCTCTCTCCTCATTCTTACCCATTCACCACAAAAACACATCCCCCTCTCTGTTTTCATCGTGAGGAACCTCCCCATGGTTATTTCTTGATCCATCCAAGGAAAAGGAGGTTTCTAGTTGGGGTTGAATTGCCCCAAGTCGGCCTGACCAGATTCCCAACTGGATTTGGATTCAAATCTTCATTCTCTAACGTTCTCAAGGCTCTCAAGGTATTCAAATGTTCCCATCGCCTGATCTACTTACTAGATGAATATCTTTCAAATCCCTTTGGTAGAACATCTTCTAGCATTACTAGGAACTTATCCCTAAAAGATCATTGGATTTGGTGGGCTACATTTTGTGGACAAAGGATTTGTGCCCTTACTGCACAAAGCGGTCTGACTGGTTTGGTGAACCGGTCTTACCGGTTTGGGCAATGAAGGTCCAACTCGTTGTTTGTAGTGTGTTTAGCCCTCATAAGGATTAGGGTTAGTTTATCTTTCTATATCAATCTTAAATCTTGATCATGTCATGTCCAGAATGATCCCCAGTTGTAACACCCAAATATAGCCTATTTAAAATTTTTAGTAATTTCTTGGCTTTTATTTTAATTGTTCATAATTAATATAGGTAAAATGAATTATTTATGAATATTAAAATCAAATATAAGTTGTAGAAACATTTTTGTTGCATTCATGCTACCGCATTGTGTTTTGTTTGATAGTAAGTTAAATTGGAATTTAAATTCTGTTTAAATTCGAATTTAATTTGCAATTATTTGAATCCTAGATAAGTTATTCTAAGCTGAGTCCACTTTCACCCCTGAACTCTTCCCTGGTTCGCTTTAGCTCCCTCTACTCTCTTCCCGAGCCAGCCCAGCAACTTCCCCCCTCGCCCGGCCCACTCGCGCGCACAGCTCTCACTCGGCCCAGCTCTCCCCGAGCCGGCCCACAGCTCCCGCTCGGCGCAGCCCGCAGCACCCCCCCTTTCCCTTTCTCCCTCCCACTGACAGGCGGGCCCCACCCGTCAAAAGCTCCTCCTTCCTCTCGCCCGCGCGTCCTCCCTCCCCGTTGCAATCACCGCCGCCCCCGGCCGACCGCCTTGGCCTCGCTCCTCGCCCGTTGGCCACACTTGGAGATCCCCTGCCCCTTTTTCCCGCACTCTCCTTCCCTCTCTAGCGCACCCACACATGGAAACTCCCTCCCTGCATGGAAGGGAGTGATGCGCCACCGGTCACAGTCGGGATCCGTGGCCTGCACGCCTAGGACCCCCTACGCCACTATAAAAGCCACCCCCACCGGCGCCCCAACACCCCACTCCCACCACCGCCCAAGTCTCTGAGCCCAACACCTTTCCCCGCGAGGAATCGCCGCCTCGAGCACCGCCAAGCTCTCCTGCACCGACGACACGCCGGCTTGCTGCCACTCCGCTCCCCTCAACGCCTCGGGTAGATTCGCCACGTGGTAAGGACCCTCCCCACCTCAATAGCAAGCCAATTCGGGCCCCCATTTGAGCTTCCCACACTCGCCGTCGTCGGCCGGCCGCCGGACCACGTCGGCCGCCGCCACGGTGCCTCGGTTGTCAACTTGAACACCCTAGCTAGACTCGCCATTTCTCCCTGATGCAGTAGAGCCAGGCCCCAAGGCTATTAGAGCCCCCTAGCTCAAGATAGGTCCTACTCCGGCGAGGTTCCGCCATAGGTCGAGCCGCGCCGCCGCTTCCCTGTTCGTCGCCGCCGACTTTTTCCCCCCAACCAATCACAGCCGTCCGATCTGATCTCAGCCACCCAGATTAGAACCTAGATACCCCTTCGCATTTTAAATCTGAGCCATCCAGATCGGATACAAGGGCCGCGTACCGGTCAACCCTAGTCAGCTTGGCTATTTTATTAAAGACCCCCTGCAAGATTAGAAATTAACCCGCGGTCCACCCCCTGTTGAAAAGTAATTACCAGTAGGTCCTTCCTTTTATGAATAGCCCCCTGACCTTTTTAAAAATAGAACCCACAGTCCTGCCATGCCTATTTACGCGTTAGCCCTCGAGTTTTAACGCATAATTATGTATAGGTCCTCAGTTTTCTTCAAATAAGCCCCTAGAAACTTTTAAAACTTGCCAACAGGTCCCTAGAACTTAGAAAACCCATATCTTTTCTGTTTTAGCTCCGATTAATGTTATTTTCGTGCTCATGTGTGTTCGTAGTAAAGCGTAGAATATTTCTAGAACCTTTATTTGTACTGTTTCTATTGTTTGGTGTACTGTTCTAACAGATTATTATTTGTTTGCATGTATTGGCTTGCGTGGATGTTTGTGTGGTGATTCGTGTCCAGTCGGTGAGCCTTTCGCGTTGGACTTCGAGTACGAGGAGGATTTCCAGGTACCGGACTCAAAACAACAGCAACAACTGCCTTGTGAGGAAGGCAAGTTATAGCACGAACAATCCTTGCTACCTACTCACCTTGTATTGAATTATTTCATAAATGCATGTGTCTAATTTGATGTACCATTAAGGTTGTACCTAGTTTTGAATATCCTATCCTTGTTTACCTTGTGTTTATGCATATGGATTGATTTTGCTATGCGCAGCTACTATCACCATTATTTAACTGTTAATATTGACTTAATGGTCCACTTCAACATTGATGATAAAACTTGCTTTGCAGCAACTTGGTTTAGGGAACTAGAGCATGTACTTCGTGCTTTGTTCTAGTGTCTCTCCATAAGGTCCGGTTCTAAAAGCGGCAACCCAGGAGCCTCTCGCCACTGCTAGAACTATTATGGCTCTAGTCTTGGTTAAGTAGCTTGTACGTCTCTAGCTTGCCAGTGGTACTGGTGGGGCCGACGACGTTATGGGAAGCAAGACGCGAGGTGTTTCTTGATTCCACCGAGGATAGTAGCCCCGTCGGCTAGGTCTCGTTAGATCCAGTCCCGTTTTGGGAGTACCTGCGATGGGGAACTCCAGACGTTGCGCATTATTGGGTGTGATGCTCACGCTCTAGATGCCAATGACCCCCTTATGGTGTGTAGAGATTTTGATATTTGGGACTCAATTCGTGAGCCTTTCAAGATTTGACACCCATATCACAATGACACGTGGGGTCATCCTGAGTCACTGAAATGTGGGTCAGGGTGTCAAATCTTGAAAGGCTTACGAATTTGGTGTCAATTCTCGAATTTTGTCTATGGTGTGAGTCCATAAGCGTAAGTCAATCTCGGTGCCTAGAGTCTGACAACCTTGTTGTACCTTAGCGGCCACTGTCTTGTTAGGGTGTCTTGTGAAAAACCTCGTAGCGTCCCTATGCACTCACACCTCAGAAGTGTTGATGTGTGTGGTTGGGTGCAAAGTTCTATTGAAACCAGAGTTTAAATTTATTTAGATTCAAATTTGAATCACCTTGTTTGGAGCTCTAGAAAAGTTGCAAAGCCTAGAGTTCACTTATGCCCCTCCATCTTTTTCCCCGGCCCGCATCCCCTCCCTCTACTTCTCCCCCGAGGGCAGCCCTGCCGCCTCTTCCTATCCCCCCCGGCCCAACTCAATTTCTTCCCCCCACCTGGGCCCCGCCTCCCGCGCCGGCCCAGCCACTCCCGCCGGCCCAGCCCACTCGCCCCTCCACCTCTCTCTTCTCCCACCGACAGGCGGGCCCTGCCCGTCTGCTCCCTCGTCTTCCTCTCGCCCGAGTCGCCTCCCTCCCCGGCGCGATCACCGCCGCGCTTGCCGGCCGCCGTGGCCCCGCTCCGCACCTATGGGCCTACCACGAAGGTTCCCCGAGCCTTCCAAGCCGATCCCCTTCCTTTCTGGCACCGCTCCCCGCTTGGCAGGTAGCCCCTGCATGGAAGGCCCGATCCCCTGCCGGCCGCCGCAGATCCTCGGGATTCACAGCGCCCACTCCAATGCGACCCCCCTCTGGCCTATCTAGGCCACCACCACCGCCCTAGTACTCACCCAAGCCCTCACCCCGAGCACCTACTCCCTCCCAGCACCTCTCCCCGCGCGCGTCGCCCTGGAGCTCCACCGGTCGCCGATGAAGTCCCTGCTCCGGCGCCGATCCACACCAATTAAGCCCTCCAGGAGCTTTGTTGGTTGGTAAGCAGCACCCCAAGCCGACCCCCTCCCCTTTCTCGCTCCGTAGCGCCCATTCCAACTACACCGGAGCTCCGCCTCCGCCGGTCCGCGTTGACCACCACCTCGGTGCCCCGAGCCTCGACTTGAACCCCCTAGCTAGACTTGCCATTCCTCCCTGATGCCGTAGAGCCAAGCCCCGAGGCAATTGGAGCCCCTAGCCCAAGTTAGCTCCTACTCCGGCGAGGTTTCGCCACTGACCGAGCTGTGCCGCCGCTTCCCTGTTTTCCGCCGGCGACTCTTCCCCGCCCCCCAACCAACCACAGCCGTCTGATCTGATCTCAGCCGCCCAGATTAGAACCCAGATACCCCTTCGCGTTTTAAATCTGAGCCATCCAGATCAGATCCAAGGGCCGCGTACCGGTCAACCCTCGTCAGCCTGGCCATTTTATTAAAGAGCCCCTGCAAGATTAGAAATTAACCCGCGGTCCACCCCCTGTTGAAAAGTAATTACCTGTAGATCCTTCCATTTATGAATAACCCCCTGCCCTTTTAAAAAATAGAACCTGCAGTCCTACCATGTCCATTTTACGCGTTAGCCCTCGAGTTTTAATGCGTAATTACGTATAGATCATCGGTTTTCTTCAAATAAGCCCCTAGAAACTTTTAAAACTTGCCAGCAGGTTCGTAGAACTTAGATTTGTCATATCTTTTCTGTTTTAGCACCGATTAGTGTGATTTTCGCGCTTATGTGTTCGTAGTGATTCGTAGATTATTTCTAAAAGCTTTATTTATACTGTTTCTACTGTTTGGTGTATTGTTCTAATAGAATATTATTTGTTTGCATGTATTGGTTTGCGTGCATGTTTGCATGGTGATTCGTGTCCAGTGGGTGAGCCTTTCGCTTTGGACTTCGAGTACGCGGAGGACTCTCCGGAGCAGGACTCACAGCAGCAGCAACAACCTTTTGAGGAAGGCAAGTTATATCATGAACAATCTTTGCTACCTACTCACCATGTATTAAATTATTTCATAAATGCATGTGTCTAATTTGATGTATCATTAAGGTTGTACCTAGATTTGATTATCTTATCCTTGTTTACCTTGGGTTTATGCATATGGGTAGATTTTGCTATGCACAGCTACTATCACCATTATTTAACTGCTAATATTGACTTAATTGTCCACTCCAACATTCATGATAAAACTTGCTTTTTAGCAACTTGGTTTAGGGAGCTAGAGCATGTGCTTCGTGCTTTGATCTAGTGTATCTCCATAAGGTCCGGTTCTTCAAGCGGCAACCCAGGAGCCTGTCGCCACCGTTAGAACTATTATGGCTCTGCTCTTGGTTAAGTAGTTTGTACATCTCTAGCTTGCCAGTGGTTACCGGTGGGGCCGACGGCGTTATGGGAAGTAAGGCACGAAGTGTTTCTTGATTCCACCGAGGACGGTAGCCCTGTCGGCTATGTCTTGTTAGGCACAGTCTCGTGTTGGGAGCCCCTGCGGTACGGGAGCTCCGCACGTTGCGCTCTTTACTTTTGTTGTTGGCATGAGTTGCCCTCGCTTCGGACGATTGACCCGCTCACGTTGCGCCATGAGGGTCAGTCAATCTCGGTGCCTAGAGTCTCACCACCTTATTGTACCTTAGCGGTCACTGTTATGTTAGGGTGTCTTGTGAAAAGCCTCGTAGCGTCCCTATGCAATCACACCTCGGAAGTTGGGTGCAAAGTTGTTTTTAACTTTTACGGCACTGGTGGGTAAAGGGAGAAACCTCTGCAGAGTGTAAATCTATCACGATAGCCTTGCTCAGGGTCACGAGCGGCCAAGATCCTTTTTATTAGAAGATTATGTTTATTAATGCTTAATGATACTTATACTTTATTAATTGGGTTGAAACTGGGTTTCATTCACTGTAGTAACTTGGATAATGTTAAAATGAACCAACTAAAAATGCAAATGCAGTTAAGCCGTGTCTAGCCTTATTTTGAGCCTTCATACCGTGCTATACTTGCTAAGGAATTGTTTACTTACACTTGTCATTTATTCAACAAAATCCCGGACGGGTAAACAGATTGGGCTGTGCATGAGTCTGCTGCTGAGTTCCCAGAAGATTTGCCGTACTACTGAGTTATGATCTCCCAGTTAGAGTCCCTATGAATTGTGGCTCCATTAGTTTAAGAGTTTATTAGTCTTCAGTTGTTATTGGTTAGTTTATTTATGAAGCACTCTGATGTAAAACTTTATTTAATGAAGAATTTATTCAAGCATGTGTTCTCTTTTTATCATATTTGTTTTCTATATGAGTACTATGATTTCGAGGGCATACATATGGCCGCATTCGGGTTTTTGTGAGAGTCTAGGTGTGACAGATTGGTATCAGAGCCATGCTGATTATAGGATCGCAGCCTAGTTAGAACGGTTGATTAAACCTTAGGAGACCACCATGAATATGTCGTCTAGTTTCACTTTTTCAAAACTCAAATCTAGTCGAGTGTTGTGTGAATCATGTCTTTAGGTGCTTGAAATGATTGTCATTATGCTCATGTTTCATTTGGATTTTTGTAATGATTGTGATGGGCGTAGACACAAGTCTACCACCATCTAGATGCAGGACTAAGGTTTAAGGACTTTAGTGATTACATAGAGGGGGGGTATGCATTTCTCTTGATCTTTTTCCTATCAAATCCTCCATCATAACAAGTTGGTAATCCTCTGAAGTCACTTAGATATAACCATCTTAGTTTTTATGAGACTTATTTATTGATGATAGATGGTGAACACAAGGAGCAACGCCGGCGCCAGCGGACTACCGCCGGGATGTCCTCCTACCTTCAGCAAGGCCACCGACCCCCTGCAGGCTGATGATTGGCTCAAGGCGGTGGAGAGACAGCTCGACATCACCCAGTGCAATGATCGGGAGAAGTGTTGTACGCCGGAGGACAGCTCCAAGGACCAGCATTGGACTGGTGGAACTCATACCAGTACACTCACATCAACCGTACTCAGATCACCTGGCAGGAGTTCCGTAGCAGCTTCCGCTCCCACCATGTGCCAGAAGCCCTGATGACCCTGAAGAAGAAGGAGTTCCTGGCACTGAGGCAATAAGGGATGAGTGTCACCGCTTACCGTGACAAGTTCATCGAGCTGGCCCGCTATGCTCCGAAGGACGTGGACACCGACAAGAAGAAGTAGTCCAGGTTCCGTGACGGCTTGCAGGATGCACTACAGTACCAGCTGATGTGCATCAGGTTCCCCAACTTTTAGGAACTGGTGGACGATGCTTTGATGCTGGAACACAAGCGCCGTTAGATGGAAGAAAAGAAGAGGAAGTTCTAGGGTCAGCAGATCGGGAGCAGCAGTCGCCCCCATTTCGTTCCTCCTCGGGGAAGCCAGCAGATGGGGAGCCAGCAGCGCTTCCTGAGTCAGCCCGACCCGCTCAACCGTGGCCAGTACCAGTGTCACACCCGGATGCTGCCATATCTATGCCCAGGATGCCCACATAACACATACATCTTACAAATATGGAAATCAGAGTACCTATACTCAAATAAAATAGTTTATATAAGAGTTTACCTAAATAAAACACAGCGGAAGTCTAACTCTCTCGACGGGTGGAGCCTCAAGTCCACAGGGACTCTGACTGGGAGAGCGCAACTCAAAAGTACGGCAGGTCCTCTGGGAACTCAGCAGCAGTCTCATGCACTTCCCAATCTTTTATCCATCCGGGATTTTGTTGAATAATAGCAAGTGTAAGTAAAATAATTACTTAGCAATTATAGCACGAGTACATGAAGGCTCAAAATAATGCTAGACATGGCTTTAGTTGATTCATTTTAGCATGATCCAAGTTACTACAAGTATGTGAAACCTAGTTGCAACCCAATTAAATAAAGTAGAAGTGACATTAAGCATAAATAGACATCATGTTCTAATAAAAAGGATCCAGGCCGCTCGTGACCTTGAGCAAGGCTATCATGATAGATTGTACACTCTGTAGAGGTTTCGCCCTTTACCCACCAGTCGCGTAAAAGTTCAAAGGAACTTTGCACCCAACCACGCACACCAACACTTCCGAGGTGTGACGGCATAGGGACGCTACGAGGTTTTTCACAAGACACCATAACAAGACAGTAGCCGCTAGTTTAACAAGGCGGTGAGACCCTAGGCACCAGGATTGACATACGCTCACAGAGTCACACCATGAGGGGGTCAATGGCATCCAATGCGCGGCCATCACACCCATCCATGCGCAACGTGTGGAGTTCCCCATCATAGTGACTCCCAGCACGGGACTGTGCCTCACTGGGGCATAGCCGACAGATCACCCGTCCTCGGTGGAATCAAGAAACACCCTTTCACCTTGTGTCCACTAACGTCGTTGGCCCCAATGGTAACCACTGGCAAGCTAGAGACGTACAAGTTACTTGACCAAGACAAGAGCCATAATAGTTCTAGCGGTGACGAAAGGCTCCTGGGTTGCTGCTTTAAGAACCGGACCTTAGGGAGAGACACAGGAGCAAAGCACACAGCACATGCCCCAGTTCCCCAAACCATGTTGCTAAAAAGCAAGTTTTATCATTATCATTAAAGTGAACCATTAGATCAAGATTAACAATTAAACATTGGTGACAGTAGCTGCGCATAGCAAATATTCAACCCAATGCACAAACCCAAGGTTATCAAAGGAACATGATATACAAAACTAGGTACAACCTTAATGTGACAGTAAATTAGACACATGCATATGAAATTAAATAATTGTAAAGGGTGTGTTTAGGTAGCAAGGATTGTCCGTGCTATAACTTGCCTCAAATCCATTATAGTTACCCATAGTCTTCAAATCTTGATCTTCAAACTCTTCTGCTTGAAATCTCTGGATGATGTTCCCTACTCGCAGCAATCATCGAGCACAACATGTAGCTAAACAAGCAAACAAACAATATACAACTAAGAACAGTACACTAATTAAAATAAAAGCTTCAAAAGAGTGTGCTAAAGGATAGGGCTCGAGGCTACGGTCACGTGAGCGCAAGAATTGCTGAAAACGGAGCTACGGTTGAGAAGATACAACTATCGGAAGATTTGAATTACATAAAAGAAGATAAAAGACTATATGCTTGATTTATTTTAATTAAATAAAATAATATAAATGATATTTCAGAGGTATACCTTATGTTATAATTAATTCAAATTATATTTGAATTTATAAAACCGTGGTGGAACCTAATCACATTTTATAATTATTTATGTATAAATTATATCACATTATATATTAACTTAAAATATAACATGTGAGAGCATCTAATCGAACAATAAGATATTCCGTGTTTAACTAGACAATATGATATTCGGAACATATTAATGTTGATATTATTCAAGTTAATATTTAATTATGAGAACTCGGAGTGAAACTCTAATTTCCTTTTAATTAGAAAATTGATTTAATAAATTATTAAGCAAGTTAACATTAGGTTATCAAAACCGAGATATAACCTAGTTAAGTTTTATTTATAAAACTAATCGAATAAATATTAATCAAATTAATGTTAACATGAAAACCGAGTTTAAACCTTCAATTGCTTTTAATTTAGAAGAGACATTTAAATAATCTTTAGTTAATTTAATATCAAATAAATATCAGGAATACATAACATGGTAAATATCAGGGCTAATGCGTAGTTCAAGTTGATATGAATCTAACGCAACTTGAACGACTCGAATCAGAGTTAAAACGTGCAACCTATGGGTTAAACGGGATTGGAGGGACCTATTTGCAATTAACTATAGATTTCTGGGGGTAGCTCACAAGATTCGCGAGACACAAGCAACAGTGCCCGCAAATAGGTTAAGGGTTAGGGTTAGATCTGAAAAACTTCATGGCTTGGACTCAGTCGAGAAATCCTAATAGACCTAGGGGGTTTTCTGAGAAAATCGCAAGACACATGATTGGATCTAGGAGTTTCACGTTTAGCTGGGGGGCCTAACTGCAAAAGCAGTCGTCTTCCTCCTCGGGTTGGCACAGGGGGCTCGCCGGCGCTCGGGCGGCTTAAATCGCTGACGGTCGAGGGCCTTAGTGCGGCGGCTAGCTGGCGCAAAGGAGGGAGGAGACCGGGGCAAAGTCGAGGAGGTGCTCACCGGCGGCGGCTCTGATGCTTCGCAGGGAGGGGATGCTCCGGTGATCCTCCAATGATGGGAAGGGGCGGAGGAGAGGCGTCTCAGCGAGGGGCGGCTTGTGGAGGTCGCGGCTTGGCCCAGGGTTGACCGAGCCGGCGGGTCGACCGGCAATGGCGGGCGGCGGCGCTTGCTCCCAGCGGTGGCGAGATTGGGCGGTGGTGCGGCACGAGCAGGGGAGGGAGCGATGGGGGCGGAAGCTAGGGCACGCTGGGCGGCCGGCTCGCGCGCGCTAAGTAGTGCGCGGACGCCGAGGGAAAGGAAGGCGCGACGCGGCCGCGGGAATCACGGCGGCAATGGCGCGTCGCGCGCGGCAGGCGGCGGGGACTGCTGGGCCGCGCTGGGGGGAGCTGGGCCGGGCGCTGGGCCGAGCGGGAGAAGCACGGGCCGCGTGAGGAGAAGGGAGAGGTGGGCCGGCGGCTCGCGGGGGAAGTGGGCCGAGGAGAAGTGCAGGCCAAACTTGAAGGAGCAAAAGTGAACTTTCGGCTGCGAGAGGAGATTGGGCCGCGCAAGGGGAAGGGAGAGAGGTGGGCCGACGGGGAGGGAGAGAGTTTGAGGGGCTAAAGCGAAGTAGGCCGATTTGGGTTTTTTTCTTTTCCTTTTTATTTTCAGAAATTATTTTTCGTGCAAAGATAAATCTAGAAAATTCTAGATAAATCATTTAAGCCACGAAAAATACTCTGAAAATTCCAAAAATTTCAGGAAAAATCCCAGAGGTAGAGTTGGACACGAGGAACCCAAATAAAATATATGGAGCTCATGAAAAAGATTTTTAGCCTTCCAAAAATTGGAATTAGCTATAGGGAAATAGGAATGAATCCCAGAAAAATCTAGAAAATTCCGATGAGGCTCTTAAACGCATTTTAGAAACTTTACATGCATAAAACCACTACATGCAAGCCGGCATGTATGCAAGGCACACAATGTTAAACCTACATTGTTTTAATTTAATTTAGAAAGATGGTTTCCCTATACTAAATTCCATGCAAAGTAAATAAAGTTGAGAAAAATTTTAAAATCATGAGAATTTCTTTATTTAATTATTCTTTAAAATCACATCCTGAAATCCAAAAATTTCAGGGTGTGACAACAAGCAGCGCCCCCTGTACCCCCAGGCGCCACAGCAGCAGCGTTTCCAGAACCAGCTGCAGAATGCCCCAGTTCAGCGCAACCAGGTGCAGCTAGTTCAGCGCCCCGCCCCAGCCAGTAATGCACCAGGGGGGGGCAGAAGTGCTTTCATTGTGGCGAGCCAGGACACTATGCCAATGCCTGTCCCCGCCGAGTCCAGAACGCCGCCGACCAGAACAACAATCAGAGGGTTGGTCTACCGTAGTAGGGCTAGGCAAACCGTGCTCCGCAGAACCCCGCCAGAGGAAAGCTCAACCACACTGGGACGGAGACAGTTGAGGGAGCTACTAATGTGGTCGTGGGTACGTTCCCTATCAACTCCAGATATGACGCAGTGATCCAGTGCGCCAGGAGGACCGTACAACTGACGGAAATGACCGGGGAGAAGGTGGAGTACCAGGTAGCCAGTCCATTGGAGCATAATCAAGTCAATCAAGCGGATGGTGCAGCTCACGTAGACATCTGAGTGGTGAATGAGTTCCCGGATGTGTTCCCTAAGGAATTGCCAGGTATGCCCCCGGATCGTGAAGTTGAATTCATTATTGAACTAAAACTAGGCACTGCACCTATAGATAAAAGGCCATATAGAATGGGAGTGAAGGAGCTTGAAAAACTTAAGGAAGAATTAAGCTCCTTGCTAGCCAAGGGGGTATATTCATCCTAGTGCTTCTCCATGGGGAGCACCAGTGTTATTCGTGGACAAGAAGGATGGGACACAGAGGATGTGTGTGGACTATCGAGCCCTCAACGAAGTGACCGTCAAGAACAAGTACCCGCTGCCAAGGATTGATGATTTGTTTGATCAGTTGAAGGGAGCTTGTGTGTTCTCGAAGATAGATCTTCGATCGGGTTATCATCAGATGAGAATCCGGTTGTCGGACATACCCAAGACGGCTTTCACTACTCGGTACGGGTTGTACGAGTTTACGGTTATGTCCTTTCGACTGACCAATGCTCCTGCATACTTTATGTACCTAATGAATAGTGTGTTCATGGACTACCTTGACAAGTTCGTCGTGGTGTTCATTGATGACATTCTGGTCTTCTCCATGAATGAAGAGGAACATGAAGATCATTTGAGATTGGTGATGCAGAGACTCTAGGAACATCAGCTATATGCCAAGTTGAGCAAGTGTGAGTTCTGGCTGAAGGAAGTGGCATTCTTGGGACACGTGCTATCCAATGGAGGAGTGGCAGTTGACCTAAAGAAGGTTAATGATGTGTTGAGTTGGAACCTGCCTCGGGATGTCAGCGAGATCAGGAGCTTCCTTGGGATGGCCGGATATTATCGACGGTTCATCGAAGGATTCTCCAAGATTGCTAAACCCATGACGGTGTTATTGGAGAAAATGCCAGACCAGCTTCAAAGAATTAAAGAAGAGGCTGACAACAGCACCGGTGCTAATTTTGCCCGACATAGCCAAGAGCTTCTCCATCTACTGCGATGCATCCCGTCTAGGACTGGGGTGTGTACTCATGCAGGATGGGAGAGTCGTGGCATTGAATCAAGACAATTGAGGAAGCATGAGCAGATCTACCCAACACACGACCTAGAGTTGGCAGCTATAGTATATGCTCTGAAGATTTGGAGGCACTACTTGATTGGACACAAGTGTGACATCTACACTGATCACAAGAGCCACAAGTATGTCTTCACTTAGTCGGATCTGAATATGAGGCAGCGCCGATGGTTGGAGTTGATCAAGGACTATGATCTCGAGATTCACAACCACCCAGGGAAGGCTAATTTGGTGGCAGATGCTCTGAGCAGGAGGAGCTATGTGAACAAGGTCACCGGACATTATCTGTCGGAATAGCTCAGCCTGGAATTTGAGAGGATAAGTCTGGGATTCGTGGCTAGCATCACAGAGATGGTAGTAGAACCAACTCTGGAACAAGAAATCTAGAAGGGACAGCTTGAAGATGAAAAGATCAAGGAGAATGTTGCCCTAGGAAAGGCCCCTGGTTTCCAAGTGGATGAACAAGGAACCTTGTGGCATGGGAAGAGGATATGTGTGCCCGATATAGCTCAGATCAAGGACACAATCCTAAGGGAAGCGCATGATTCGGCATACTCGATCCACCCGGGAAGTACGAAGATGTATCAAGACATCAAAGAGAGATTCTGGTAGTACGGATTGAAGCGTGATGTGGCAACTTATGTGGCTATATGTGACACATGTCAGAGAGTCAAGGCTGAACATCAGAGGCCAGCCGGATTACTCCAGCCCTTGAAGATACTGGAATGGAAATGTGAAGAAGTTGGTATGGACTTCATAACGGGACTACCCCGCACTCAGCAAGGATTTGACTCTATTTGGGTGATTGTGGATCGCTTGACAAAAGTGGCACACTTTCTTCGAGTGAAGACCACTTACACCGGAGCAAGACTGGCCGAGCTATATATGGAGAAGATTGGGTGCTTGCATGGAGTGCCAAAGCGGATAGTGTCTGACCGTGGTACTCAGTTGACTTCACACTTCTGGCAGAAGCTGGATGAGTCTATGGACACTAAGTTGCAATTTAGTTCAGCCTACCACCCCCAGACGGATTGATAAGGACATGACACCCATACATATGTCCATGAGGGGTGCATGGGGTGGAGAAGAAGAAGACCAACAAGGTTTTCCAAGTCAAGAAGAAGGCCCAAGGCTAATCTGATTCGAGTCCCCAAGGTGGAGGCCCAAAGAAACTCAAGTTCGAGTCCGCCTCGGAGTCCAGGAGCAGCCCGCACTAAATTCATCACTCAGATTGCATACGGGCTCGGTTTTTGACATTCCAAAGCTAAGGAGATAAGCTTTCCAATGGCACCGGTCCTACCTCAAAATGCCTTCTGGGTCATCAGGAATCGTCGAAACAAGTGGACATCCAGAATCTGTCAGGGTGCTGCGCCGCCATCTTTTGAGCTATTGGCCCGTGTATCGTGTTGGGGTCCATTATGGACGTGGTTAGGGGGTTATGCACACCCCAGCCCTCATAGAATCAGTAGCCGCCGCCACATTAGGGTTTGGGTTTTGCTTAGATTAATCTGTCAAGAACAGTTTCGCCGTTATCGGTTTGTAGAACCCCCAACTTTTGATCTTAATCATACATCTGCAGTGTCACTTCCTTTGAGAGATGTTTCTTTCGAGTTCTTGCTTGTGTTCTTCATTTCACAGGTAGGGATTAGCCTTCTTGGCGAGGTCAACCGGGTTGTGACACGGTTGATAACCAGAGGAGTCGTGGTGCTAAGATTGCAGGGTTCGAGTTTGCTGACTTGAAGCCGGATCGGTGAGTTGCGCTCCGCCCAAAATGAGTTATCCTTCACCTGACGGAAGATCAGGGAACCCCAGTTTCCATTAAGTGGTATTCAAAGACAGGTTTACCGTCAGGTTCATCCTTTCGCCTTTGTACTATAGTCCCCAAGGCTAATCCGATTCGAGTCCCCAAGGTGGAGGCCCAAAGAAACTCAAGTTCGAGTCCGCCTCGGAGTCCAGGAGCAGCCCGCACTAAATTCATCACTCAGATTGCATACGGGCTCGGTTTTTGACATTCCAAAGCTAAGGAGATAAGCTTTCCAATGGCACCGGTCCTACCTCAAAATGCCTTCTGGGTCATCAGGAATCGTCGAAACAAGTGGACGTCCAGAATCTGTCAGGGTGCTGCGCCGCCATCTTTTGAGCTATTGGCCCGTGTATCGTGTTGGGGTCCATTATGGACGTGGTTAGGGGGTTATGCACACCCCAGCCCTCATAGAATCAGTAGCCGCTGCCACATTAGGGTTTGGGTTTTGCTTAGATTAATCTGTCAAGAACAGTTTCGCCGTTATCGGTTTGTAGAACCCCCAACTTTTGATCTTAATGATACATGTGCAGTGTCACTTCCTTTGAGAGATGTTTCTTTCGAGTTCTTGCCTGTGTTCTTCATTTCGCAGGTAGGGATTAGCCTTCTTGGCGAGGTCAACCGGGTTGTGACACGGTTGATAACCAGAGGAGTCGTGGTGCTAAGATTGCAGGGTTCGAGTTTGCTGACTTGAAGCCGGATCGGTGAGTTGCGCTCCGCCCAAAATGAGTTATCCTTCACCTGACGGAAGATCAGGGAACCCCAGTTTCCATTAAGTGGTATTCAAAGATAGGTTTACCGTCAGGTTCGTCCTTTCGCCTTTGTCCTATAGTCCCCAAGGCTAATCCGATTCGAGTCCCCAAGGTGGAGGCCCAAAGAAACTCAAGTTCGAGTCCGCCTCGGAGTCCAGGAGCAGCCCGCACTAAATTCATCGCCCAGGTCGCATACGGGCTCGATTTTTGACATTCTACATATGCTTGGAAAGCTAAGGAGATAAGATTTCCAATGGCACTAGTCGCACCTCAAAATGCCTTCTGAGTCATCAGGAATCGTCGAAACAAGTGGACGTCCAGAATCTATCAGGGTGCTGCGCCGCCATCTTTTGGGCTGTTGGCCCGTGTATCGTGTTGGGGTCCATTATGGACGTGGTTAGGTGGTTATGCACACCCCAACCCTCATAAAATCAGTAGCCTCCGCCACATTAGGGTTTGGGTTTTGCTTAGATTAATCTGTCGAGAACAGTTTCTCCGTTATCGGTTTGTAGAACCCCCAACTTTTGATCTTAATCATACATCTGCAGTGTCACTTCCTTTGAGAGCTGTTTCTTTCGAGTTCTTGCTTGCGTTCTTCGTTTCGAAGGCAGGGATTAGCCTTCTTGGTGAGGTCAACCAGGTTGTGACACGGTTGATAACCAGAGGAGTCGTGGTGCTAAGATTGCAGGGTTCGAGTTTGCTGACTTGAAGCCGGATCGGTGAGTTGCGCTCCACCCAAAACGAGTTATCATTCACCTGACGGAAGATCGGGAAACCCTAGTTCAAATCACGGATGGACAGACAAAGTGGACTAATCAGATTCTAGAGGACATGTTGAGGGCATGTGCCCTGCAGTATGGTGTTTGCTGGGACAAGAGTTTACCCTATGCAAAATTCTCGTACAACAACATCTATCAGAAGAGTCTGCAGATGGCACCATTCGAGGCTTTGTATGGCAGGAAGTGCAGAACACCACTATTCTGGAATCAGACTTGAGAGAGTCAAGTCTTTGGGCCTGAGATGCTCAGAGAGGCAGAGCGCCAAGTGCAAGTGATCAGGCAGAACTCGAAGGTGGCACAGTCTAGATAGAAAAGTTATGCTGATGTCAGATGGAGGGATCTTAGTTTTGAGGTTGGAGATTTTGTGTACCTCAAGGTGTCTCCGATGAGGGGCGTAAAGAGGTTTAATGTCAAGGGCAAACTGGCACCTCGTTACATTGGGCCATTCCAGATACTTGAAAGGAAAGGCGAAGTGGCATGTCAGTTGGGACTACCCGAGAGATTGGCCGGAGTGCACGATATGTTCCATGTGTCTCAGCTGAAGAAATGTTTGCGGGTGCCCGAAGAGCAGATACCGATAGATGAGCTGAATGTGCAAAAAGATCTCACCTACGAGGAATATCCATTCAGGATTTTGAAGGTGTCTGAGAGGGTGACAAGAAACAAGGTCATCCGGATGTGCAAGGTACAGTGGAGCCGACACTTGGAGGATGAAGCAACTTGGGAACGGGAAGAAGATCTCAAGACCAAGTACCTGTAGCTCTTCGCATCTACATCCGAATCTCGAGGACGAGATTCATCTTAAGGGGGGTAGGTTTGTAACACCCAAAACTAGCCTATTTAAAATTCTTAGTAATTTATTGGCATTTATTTGATTTGTTCATAATTAATATAGGTTAATTGAATTATTTATGAATATTAAAATCAAATAAAAGTGTTAGAAATATTTTTCTTGCATTCATGCTGCTGCATTTATTTTTGTATTGCTTGTGATTCAAATGAGAGTTTAAATTTATTTGAATTCAAATTTGAATCACCTTGTTTTGGAGCTCTAGAAAAGTTGCAAAGCCTAGAGTTCACTTATGCCCCTCCATCTTTTTCCCCGGCCTGCATCCCCTCCCTGTACTTCTCCCCCGAGCGCAGCCCAGCCCCCTCTCCCTTTCTCCCCCGGCCCAACTCGCCTTCTTCCCCTCACCTGGGCCCCGCCTCCCGCGCCGGCCCAGCCACTCCCACCGGCCCAGCCCGCTTGCCCCTCCCCCTCTCTCTTCTCCCACCGACAGGCGGGCCCCGCCCGTCAGCTCCCTCATCTTCCTCTTGCCCGAGCCGCCTCCCTCCCCCGCGCAATCACCGCCGCGCTCGTCGGCCGCCGTGGCCCCACTCCGCACCTGTGGGCCTACCATGAAGGTTCCCCGAGCCTTCCAAGCCGATCCCCTTCCATTCTAGCGCTGCTCCCCGCTTGGCAGGTAGCCCCCGCATGGAAGGCCCCGATCCCCCGCCGACCGCCGCCGATCCTCGAGATTCGAAGTGCCCACGCCAATGCGACCCCCTCCGGCCTATATAAGCCACCCCCGCCGCCCGAGGACTCACCCAAGCCCTCACCCGAGCACCTACTTCCTCCCTGATGCCGTACAGCCAAGCCCTGAGGCAATTGGAGCCCCCTAGCCCAAGTTAGCTCCTACTCCGACGAGGTTCCGCCACTGACCGAGCGGCGCCGCCGCTTCCCTGTTCGCCGCCGGCGACTCTTCGCCCCCCAACCAACCACAGTCGTCCGATCTGATCTCAGCCGCCCAGATTAGAACCCAGATACCCCTTCATGTTTTAAACCTGAGCCGTCCAGATCAGATCCAAGGGCCGCGTACCGGTCAACCCAGGTCAGCCTGGCCATTTTATTAAAGAGCCCGTGCAAGATTAGAAATTAACCCGCGGTCCACCCCCTTTTGAAAAGTAATTACTAGTAGGTCCTTCCTTTTATGAATAACCCCCTGCCATTTTTAAAAATAGAACCCACAGTCCTGCCATGCCCATTTTATGCGTTAGCCCTCGAGTTTTAATGCATAATTACATATAGGTCCTCGGTTTTCTTCAAATAAGCCCCTGGAAACTTTTAAAACTTGACAGCAGGTCCCTAGAAGTTAGATTTGTCATATCTTTTCCGTTTTAGCTCAGATTAGTGTAATTTTCGCGCTCATGTGTTCGTAGTGAAGCATAGATTATTTCTAAATGCTTTATTTGTAATGTTTCTACTGTTTGGTGTACTGTTATAATAGAGTATTATTTGTTTGCATGTATTGGTTTACGTGCATGTTTGTGTGGTGATTTGTGTCCAGTCGGTGAGCCTTTCACTTTGGACTTTGAGTACGCGGAGGACTTTCCGGAGCAGGACTCGCAGTAGCAGCAGCCTTTTGAGGAAGGCAAGTTATAGCACGGACAATCCTTGCTACCTACTCACCTTGTATTAAATTATTTCATAAATGCATGTGTCTAATTTGGTGTACCATTAAGGTTGTACCTAGATTTGATTATCTTATCCTTGTTTACCCTAGGTTTATGCATATGGGTAGATTTTGCTATGTGCAGCTACTATCACCATTATTTAACTGCTAATATTGACTTAATGGTCCACTTCAACATTCATGATAAAACATTCTTTTTAGCAACTTGGTTTAGGGAGCTAGAGCATGTGCTTCGTGCTTTGTTCTAGTGTCTCTCCATAAGGTCTGGTTCTTAAAGCGGCAACCCAGGAGCCTGTCGCCACCGCTATAACTATTATGGCTCTGGTCTTGGTTAAGTAGCTTGTACGTCTCTAGCTTGCCAGTGGTAACCGGTGGGGCCGACGGCGTTATAGGAAGTAAGGCGCGAGGTGTTTCTTGATTCCACCGAGGACGGTAGCCCTGTCGGCTATGTCTCGTTAGGCATAGTCCCGTGTTGGGAGCTCCGCACGTTGCGCTCTTTACTTTTATTGTTGGCATGAGTTGCCCGCGCTTCGGACGCCATTGACCCCCCTCACGTTGCGCCCTGAGGGTCAGTCAATCTCGGTGCCTAGAGTCTCACCACCTTATTCTACCTTAGCGGCCACTATCTTGTTAGGGAGTCTTGTGAAAAGCCTCGTAGTGTCCCTATGCAATCACACCTCGGAGTGTTAATGGGCATGGTTGGATGCTGTTGACACTCCTTACGGCCTATAGATAAATACGCAAGCGGACGGATACCGATGTAGCTTTCACCCGGGAGTATTCCAAGGTATCGATTTGCACGGAGAACGAGAAGTGTACTAATCCTAAACTAAGTTGTCCTAGGTAGATGGTGTGGATGAAATGGAATGGATGAGATGGATGACGACAACAAGGAGAGAAGAGAAGAGGTAAGAGGGTAGAGAGGGTACGGGTCTGATAAAGGTATTCTACCGATTGATTGAGCAGATCAGAGGATACAGATAGATACTTACTTCGGGACTACAGAGCCTCCGACACACAGAAAGGGGTGAGAAGGGGTGCCGGTTACCCTGAACCTTGGGTCCTAAGACACCGGAACTAACGTGATGGGCTACGAAGACCGAAAGGACTGTCACCACCTTACGGCTACCACCTCCGTTGCGACGGGCAGAAACTAAGTTAGCCTCAAGTATAGGCACCACGCCTACACTAGTTGACTAATACTTATCTACTGCAGACAGATAAGCACTCAAGCTAAGCAGCTAGTATACAATTATACTACACAACTAAGCATTGAACGAAGAACCAGCAAGCATATAAAAGTAAGGATTGAATGCTCAATTAATCAGAGAGAGATACAAGAGTTACCAGACAAGACCCGGATGTTACTCGAAGTGAAGTCGCATCCGTAGAGGTACAGCGGGAAGAGGGGCCAACACTTCGGCTCCTCTCCGGGACGCTCACCTCTCCTCTCTCCCTATCTCTACTGATACAAGTGGAGAACTAACAATGCTTCGCCTGCACTCTACTCTTGTGTTGTGTGTCTTGTGCAGGTGAAACCGGCCTCTATTTATAATGGCCAGGATCGGTGGAGAAGTGGAGCAGCGGCCAAGCAACTGGAGGTCGGTGCCGAGCCGTTCGGGCGA
Source organism: Echinochloa phyllopogon (assembly GCA_033239725.1). Taxonomy (NCBI): domain Eukaryota; kingdom Viridiplantae; phylum Streptophyta; class Magnoliopsida; order Poales; family Poaceae; genus Echinochloa; species Echinochloa phyllopogon. The sequence goes on along the minus strand of BTCW01000016.1, from coordinate 4,030,754 downwards.
AAATCCCGGTTCGGCCGAACTCCCCGGTTCGGCCGAACCGAGGGATGCACCGCCTCAGCAGCCAAAGGCTAGGATTGCACCCTGGAGGCGGTTCCCTGGTTCGGCCGAACCCACGTGTTCGCCCGAACTGGGCTCGGCCCAGTGCTGCACCGCCTTGAGCTTGCACACGTGCTGGGCCAGCTCCTGGGGTCGGTTGGCAGGTCGGTTCACGCCCTGGGCTGGGCCGGAGGCCTTCTGGTTGACTTCGGGGTCTTTGTCAGGTTGAGTTTGGGCCCAGGGTGATGTGGCGGAAGCCCGGGATGAGTTGGCGCTGACGTGGACGACTCCCGTGGCTTGCACGACTAAGGGGGGTAACCGGCCGAATCGTGTCGTTCGGCCGAATCGGTCATTTCCGACCTCTATAGCACACATTTCTCGTTGTTGTACCTGCACAAGCGACACTCACCAAAACTCGTGGAACTCCATTAGAAATAAAACCTAAGTACATGGAATGTTGCATAGACTCTCATTTATTCCCGAGTATTGGTGGTCGAATTTGGGTTGTAATGACCGCCAACAAGCTCCCCCAATCTTGGTTCTTTGCTCGTCCTCAAGGAAAGATAAAAACTTAGGCTCGGTGGATCTGGAGTTGCTATAATGTCATTTCTCTTGCAGGTAACTTTATAAACAACTAGTACTCAAATTTACTTGAATTATTAGCAAGGTATTAATTCACCATTTTACCTATGGGGCTTATAGCAATCTCCTTATCTTGGGCGGTTGAAAGGACGAACAATTTAACTTAGTTTTATTCCACTCTACTCTTTTCAGGATCCTATCTCGGAGTTTTCACCCTTTTGTGAAAAGATAAATTGTTCCTCAATGGCTCACTCAATCGCTCAAGTGTATTTGAATCCTTACCAAAGGCTTTGCCTTCTTTTCATCCTAACATCTAATTTGGCTTTTTGTGTGGCTCAGGGACAAAGAATGAAGGCATACAAGCATCTTATATTTTGCTAAGTCAAAGACTGGATCTCTGAGGAAACAAATCATACCTTAAGATCAAGAAGTGCAAGTGTGTGGGATATATGGAGTGGAATATGGTGGGATGGAATATGGTGGAATGGAATATGGTGGAGCTCCTTGGGATGAATCTCCCTCTCCTTGATTTATTTTCGAGAACATGGGCTATCTTTTATTCTCATATTTTTGCCATGCCACTTGACATGCTTTTCTCTTTTTTTCCTTTCTTTTTGCTATGCTTTTCTTTTTCTTTTTATTTTTGCCATGCTTCTTTGGCATGCTTTTCTTTTTGCATAGCCCATGTCTCTATCAAGAATATTTGGAGAGGGAAATCATGGAACATGAAGCATTTTATTTTTGTGGATGGATGATGGAAAATGTTTGCTAACTCCCAGTGTAGGAATTGCAAGTGAGAGGTGGTGTGTGTACGTGGATCTCGATCTCTAAGAATATGAAAGCTTCACTCAAAGGTCACAACAATTTGACAAAGCTCACTAAGATAACAAGCAGCATATGAATAGAAAGTTTGAAACTAATCCTATTATATGGCTCTGGTAGGAATGTTTGACCAATGAGGAACTTTGTTTTGAAAACATAAACATCCGAGATTTTCACCATACTAAGAGTAGAAATAGAATTCAACCAAAGTATCACTAAATCAATCCCCACAACAAGATAGACTTGGAATAAGGCATATGCTCCCACAAGGTTTTCAGGTTCATTTCTACTCATGCCAAATAACTCAAGCATAGTCAAGCAACTAGTTGCAACAAAGTACTAGCAAAATTAATGACAGAGCAACCATTCATCATTTCCAAAGTGAGAGGCATATGATTCATGCATGGTTGAGAGTTAATTTTATTCAAGGGAAGTATTTTCAATTGAATGACCAAAGTGCTGAGTAATTCGGAACGTACCTGATGGGGGTGCTCCCCCAAGCTTGGACTCTTCACTGGTAGGGATTCAACCTTGAAAGGTACTGAGACAGCTGGTCGGCTTGCTCGTTCTCGTCCTGTTCCTCCACTGTGTCATGCCTGTACTCATGTATCTTTTCGTTAAACAGGGCAATCTCCGGTTGGTTCAAATGCACCAACCGGAGCGACAATTTTATTCTTTTTGCATTCAACTCTAATTTTATTTATTCTTCGAACTAAAATTTGGAACAAATGATTGGAAGGGAAAATTCAGAGCACCCTAATCATGAATCTAAGGAAAATAAATGAATCACACAATTAACTAACACACCAAACTAAACTGAACTAAACGGTGCTCTATCTAAAGACGGACGGGGTTCAGAGTTCTATGAACTCGACGACATCTAATTCGTCGAGTGGCGGCGGTTCTGGTTCTAGAAAAACCTTCAACCGCTGTCCGTTGACCTTAAAGGTGTTTCCGTGCTCGCTTTGCAAAGTGTCGGCCCCATGAGATGCAGCATTGATTACTGTGAATGGGCCGTCCCACTTGCTCCTCAACTTCCCGTGACCGAAAAGTTTGACACGGGAGTTGAAAACGAGGACCTTATCTCCCGGCTTGAACGTCTTGACCTTGATTCTCTTATCATGCCATCTCTTGGTCCGTTCCTTATATAGCCGGGAGCTGTGGTAAGCTCGTTCCCTCATTTCATCTAATTCGGCCAACTGGATCTTCCGCTTGAGGCCGGCAGCTGGAAGGTTCATACCCCACTTCCTAATGGCCCAGTGAGCTTTGAACTCCATCTCTACTGGTAAGTGGCAGGTCTTGCCATATACTAGCTGATATGGGGTCATGCCTATGGGCGTCTTATAGGCCGTACGATATGCCCAGAGTGCATCCGGGAGTTTATCCTTCCATTGCCTACCCATCTCATTTACGGTCTTCTGCAGAATATTTTTGATTTGTTTGTTTGATGTTTCTGCTTGACCGCAAGTCTGAGGGTGATAGGGTGTAGCAACATTATGCTGCACCCCCAGACTTGAAAGATACTTACGGAAGACTGAATCGATGAAATGGAATCCGCCATCACTAATGACTATCCTAGGAACGCCGAAACGCGGAAAGATGTACTCATGAAACATTCATCTCGCGTTCCTAGAATCGGCGGCTACACAAGGTAGAGCTTCCACCTACTTAGAGACATAGTCTACTGCCACTAGGATGAACTGGCAACCCTTTGAAATTGGGAAGGGACCCATGAAGTCCACTCCCCAAACATCGAAAATTTCTACTTGGAGATTGCTAGTGAGTGGCATCGCGTCTCTAGTGTTAATGTTTCCGTGTTTCTGACAGCGGGGGCATCGCATGACGAATGCTCTAGCATCTTCGTACATGCTGGGCCAATAAAATCCGCTCTGCCAGACTTTAGCATTGGTCCGGAATGCACCATAGTGTCCTCCGTACGGAGCTGCGTGGCACCTCTCTAGGATTTTATATGCCTCATGTGCAGGGATGCACCTTCTGAGGAGTCCGTCACTACATATCCGGAAGAGGTACGGGTCGTCCCAGAGATGGAGTCGGCTCTCATAAGCTAATCTCTTCTTATTTTCTCCAGTAGGGACATACCCCGTGACCATGAAGTTTACTATGTTAGCGTACCACGGATCGCCAGTGGTGACCTTAAGGAGCATGTCATCCCGCAAGTAATCGTCGATCGGAAGATCAGATGGTACTTCCATTCGGGACAGGTGGTCAGCCACTGAGTTCTCTACTCCCTTCTTATCTCTTATCTCGATGTCGAACTCCTGGAGTAGCAGAACCCAGTGGATGAGTCTCGGCTTTGCATCCTTCTTGGTTAGAAGGTACTTCAGAGCAGCGTGATCTGAATAGACTATGACCTTGGCCCCGACTAGGTAGGACCGGAATTTGTCTATAGCAAATACGACCACTAAGAGTTCCTTTTCCGTGGTCGCGTAGTTGAGCTGAGGGCCAGTGAGCGTTTTGCTAGCGTATGAGATAGCATAGTGCTTCCTGTCCTTAGTTTGGCCCAGCACAGCTCCTACGGCATAGTCGCTCGCATCAGACATGATTTCAAATGGGATGCTCCAGTCGGGAGGCTGGATAATGGGAGCGGAAATGAGTGCCTTCTTGAGGGTCTGAAAAGCGGCGTAACACTCCTCATTGAAAATGAAGGGGGCATCTTTGGCTAAAAGATTGGTCAAGGGCCGAGATATCTGGGAAAAGTTTTTGATGAAGCGCCTATAGAATCCGGCATGACCAAGGAAGCTTCGGATTCCCTTAACGTTTGTGGGAGGTGGAAGTTGCTCAATCACTTCTATTTTTTCCCTGTCTACCTTGATTCCATGTTCCGACACCCGATGTCCTAAGACAATACCCTCTCGCACCATAAAATGGCACTTTTCCCAGTTCAAAATGAGGTGCTTCTCTCTACACCTCTGGAGGACCTTGTCCAGATTTTTCAGACACTCGGTGAAGGTCCTTCCATAAATTGAGAAATCGTCCATGAACACTTCCATAATCTCCTAAATCATGTCAGAGAAGATGGACATCATGCAACGTTGGAAAGAGGCAGGTGTGTTACACAACCCAAAGGACATACGTCGATAGGCATACGTCCCATAAGGGCATGTGAACGTGGTTTTACTCTGGTCTTCAGGATGGATTGGGATTTGGTGATATCCAGAGTAACCATCAAGGAAACAGAAGAAGGAGTGATTGGCTAGCCGTTCAAGCATCTCGTCTATGAACGGAAGAGGGAAATGGTCTTTCTTGGTGGCTTTGTTGAGTTTACGATAATCTATGCACATACGCCACCCGGTAACAGTGCGCTGAGGAATGAGCTCATTCTTGTCATTGCGGACTACCGTCATTCCTCCCTTCTTTGGAACGACTTGGACGGGACTAACCCACTCGCTATTGGGAACTGGGTAGATGATCCCAGCATGAAGGAGCTTGAGAACTTCCTTTTTCACGACCTCTCTCATGGCATTGTTCAGCCGTCTTTGAGGTTCCCGAGACGGCATTGCTTCAGAATCGATCGGGATGCGATGAGTACAGAGATTTGGGCTAATCCCTTTCAGGTCTTGGAGAGAATATCCTAAGACCGATCGATTCTTCTCCAGGACAGTGATGAGTTGTTGGGTTTCTAGTTCGGAGAGCTAATCACTGATGATCACTGGAGTTTGCTTATCTCCAAAGAGGAAAGCATACCTAAGTCCAGGTGGAAGTGGTTTGAGCTCAATTGGGGATGATTTTGGAGTTTCGTTTGTGTCAGGCTCAATCGGAGGATGTGTTTCCTCTTCTTCCGAGAAAAACGGGAGATCTTCTTCTGGAATAGGCTGCTCTAGGTCTAATAGGTGAGCTGACCTAACTTCCTCTAATGGGTCAGGATCGGGGTCTTCCTCTAATGGGGTGTTCAAGGATTGAGAATAGGAGACAGGGATGAGTTCTTTGCCGATCCTGAGCTCTACTAGCTGATTTGTTGGTGCCTTTTCCAATATCTTCTGGATTGGTCTACCTATGAAGATGGGATGTGTGGTGTCGCTGGGTAGGTCAAAGATATGGAAATCCATGAAGAGTTCAGGGTCGTTAATCTTAACGGGTGTGACCCGCAAGATCCCCAAACAATCCAGGATTCTTCCTGAAGTGAATTTTAGTCTTTTTGAGAAAATGACCAAGGTACACCAGGGAGTTGGTCGTGCACCAACGAGCTAGAGATTATGTTGATCCCGAGGCTCGGGTCATACCCAATTTCTTTGTCTTTGCCCAGGACCTCACAGTATATCCTTTGAATCTTTCTGGGCATCTTGACGACCTTGGTTGAGGCTTCGGCCTCTTCTAGCCACTCCCGACTCATGATAGCAGAGAGACGTCCAAGGTATTCTCTTTGGTATTCGAGTTCTTCCTTGTCGGGGGCTTGATCTATGGGCTCTACACGGTGTTCTCGAGGGAAACTCGTTACACTCCCGATGTCATCGAATAGATCATCGTCAAAATCACAGGGAGTGGTGTAGAGTGAATCATAGTAGTCTGGGCTAGGATATGGTTGTGGTTCGAAATGAGCTTCAGGTTCTAATGGACTGGACGAGCTAATGGATTTGGATTGGACTGGTATTGGCTTTTTAGGTTCAGGTTCAGGCTGCTTCTCTTCTTCATCGGGGAGTTCATCATAGATTCCAGTGTAGGGGGTGTTGTCTAGGATACGGTCCAGGACTACCCTCGCTTCACTAGGGACCAAATGAAAGAACAACCCTCCAGAAGCAGAGTCCAAGAAAGTGGTGGCTACGGGACAGAGGCCAAGGCTGAAGTGTTGTAAAACAACAGGTTCTGGTAGGCTTAGGTCCAGTCCTGAGGCCAGTATTTGCTTGAAACGAGCCCAGGCAGCTCCTAACGATTCTCCCTTTAATTGCTTAAAGTTAATGATTTCCGCTCGGAGACTGGCTACCTTGGAGATTGGGAAGAAGTTTAGGCAGAATTTTTCCTTGAGAACTTCCCAGCTCCCGTCCATAGTACTGACAGCTAGAGAGTATCATTTCTTTGCTCCTCCCGCTAGTGAAAACGGGAATAGCTTCCATTTGAGTGTCTCTTGTGTCATGCCCGCAATGGTCAGGCATGAGCAGAGTTGCTCAAACTCGCGCAAATGCGCGTATGGACTCTCGACCTTCGTTCTTGAGAACGATTGCTCACGAACCATGGCTATGAAGCCGGGACGTAGCTCATAGCCGGGTGTGGATATGGGATGTGATGATGGTGGTGGCTCCAAACAATCGCCCGTTGGAGCCGAGTGTTGGCGTAAGGTAAGAGTGGGATCCATATGGATGGTGGATGGTGGTGGGATACACGGACAACTTGGGTTCGGAATCAGAACAGCTACCGTTCCCCGGCAACGGCGCCAGAAAGCTTGTTGGCACTCCTTACGGCCTATAGATAAATCCGCAAGCAGACGGATACAGATGTAGCCTTCACCTGGGAGTATTCCAAGGTATCGATTTGCACGGAGAACGAGAAGTGTACTAATCCTAAACTAAGTTGTCCTAGGTAGATGGTGTGGATGAAATGGAATGGATGAGATGGATGACGACAATAAGGAGAGAAGAGAAGAGGTAAGAGGGTAGAGAGGGTACGGGTCTGATAAAGGTATTCTACCGATTGATTGAGCAGATCAGAGGATACAGATAGATACTTGCTTCGGGACTACAGAGCCTCTGACACACAGAAAGGGGTGAGAAGGGGTGCCGGTTACCCTGAACCTTGGGTCCTAAGACACCGGAACTAACGTGTTGGGCTACGAAGACCGAAAGGACTGTCACCACCTTACGGCTACCACCTCCGTTGCGACGGGCAGAAACTAAGTTAGCCTCAAGTATAGGCACCACGCCTACACTAGTTGACTAATACTTATCTACTGCAGACAGATAAGCACTCAAGCTAAGCAGCTAGTATACAATTATACTACACAACTAAGCATTGAACGTAGAACCAGCAAGCATATAAAAGTAAGGACTGAATGCTCAATTAATCAGAGAGAGATACAAGAGTTACCAGACAAGACCCGGATGTTACTCGAAGTGAAGTCGCATCCGTAGAGGTACAGCGGGAAGAGGGGCCGACACTTCGGCTCCTCTCTGGGACGCTCACCTCTCCTCTCTCCCTATCTCTACTGATACAAGTGGAGAACTAACAGTGCTTCGCCTACACTCTACTCTTGTGTTGTGTGTCTTGTGCAGGTGAAACCGGCCTCTATTTATAATGGCCAGGGTCGGTGGAGAAGTGGAGCAGCGGCCAAGCAACTGGAGGTCGGTGCCGAGCTGTTCGGGCGAAAATGCCGGTTCGGCCGAACTCCCCGGTTCGGCCGAACCGAGGGATGCACCGCCTCAGCAGCCAAAGGCTAGGATTGCACCCTAGAGGCGGTTCCCTGGTTCGGCCGAACCCACGTGTTCGCCCGAACTGGGCTCGGCCCAGTGCTGCACCGCCTTGAGCTTGCACACGTGCTGGGCCAGCTCCTGGGGTCGGTTGGCAGGTCGGTTCACGCCCTGGGCTGGGCCGGAGGCCTTCTGGTTGACTTTGGGGTCTTTGTCAGGTTGAGTTTGGGCCCAGGGTGATGTGGCGGAAGCCCGGGATGAGTTGGCGCTGACGTGGACGACTCCCGGTGGCTTGCACGACTAAGGGGGGTAACTGGCCGAATCGTGTCGTTCGGCCGAATCGGTCATTTCCGACCCCTATAGCACACATTTCTCGTTGTTGTACCTGCACAAGCGACACTCACCAAAACTCATGGAACTCCATTAGAAATAAAACCTAAGTACATGGGATGTTGCATAGACTCTCATTTATTCCCGAGTATTGGTGGTCGAATTTGGGTTGTAACGACCGCCAACAGGTGCAAAGTTTTTTTGAATTTTTACGCAACTGGTGGGTAAAGGGCAAAACCTCTGCAGAGTGTAAATCTATCATGATAGCCTTGCTCAGGGTCACGAGCGGCCTGTATCCTTTTTTATTAGAAGATGATGTTTATTTATGCTTAATGATACTTATACTTTATTAATTGGTTTGCAATTGGGTTTCATTCACTGTTGTAACTTGGATAATGTTAAAATGAACCAACTAAAAATGCTAATGCAGTTAAGCCATGTCTAGCCTTATTTTGAGCCTTCATACCGTGCTATACTTGCTAAGTAATTGTTTACTTACACTTGTCATTTATTCAACAAAATCCCGGACGGGTAAACAGATTGGGCTGTGCATGAGTCTGCTGCTGAGTTCCCAGAAGATTTGCCGTACTACTGAGTTGTGATCTCCCAATCAGAGTCCCTGTGGATTGCGGCTCCATTAGTTTGAGAGTTTATTAGTCTTCCGCTGTTATTGGTTAGTTTATTTATGAAGCACTCTGATGTAAAACTTTATTTAATGAAGAATTTCTTCAAGCATATGTTCTTTGTTTATCATATTTGTTTGCTATTTGTGTACTATGACTTCCAGGGCACACATATGGCCGCATTTGGGTTTTTGTGAAAATCTGGGTGTGACAATTAGCATTTTTAGTTGGTTCGTTTTAACTTTATCCAAGTTACTATAGGTGAGTGAAACCTAGTTGCAACCCAATTATTAAAGTATAAGTGACATTAAACATAATAAACATCACCTTCTAATCAAAAAGGATCCAGGCCGCTCGTGACCCTGAGCAAGGCTATCATGATAGATTTACACTCTGCAGAGGTTTCACCCTTTACCCATCAGTCACGTAAAATCTCAAAAGAACTTTAAACCCAACCACATGGAGGTGGATAAGACCTCACAAATCACACTTCCGAGGTGTGACCGCATAGGGACGCTACGAGGCTTTTCACAAGACACCCTAACGAGGTAGTGGCCGATAATGGTACAGCATAGGCAGCATGGCCCAGGCACCGAGATTGACGTATGCCTACGGAGTCACACCATAGGGGGTCAATGACGTCCAGAGCGTGGGCATCGCACCCAACAATGCGCAACGTGTAGAGTTCCCCATCGCAGGGACTCCCAGCACGGGACTGTGCCTCACGGGGGCATAGCCGACGAATCACCCGTTCTCGATGGATCAAGACATACTCTCACCCATGTTTCCCATAACGCCATCGGCCACTCTGGTAACCACTGACAAGCAAGAGACGTACATGTTACTTGACCAAGACCAGAGCCATGATAGTTCTAGCGGTGGCGACAGGCTCCTGGGTTGCCGCTTTAAGAACCAGACCTTATGGAGGGACACTAGAACAAAGCACGAAGCCCATGCTCTAGTTCCCTAAAAGTAAGATTTATCATCAATGTTAAAGTGGGCAATTAAGTCAATATTAACTGTTAAATAATGGTGATAATAGCGGCATAGCAAAGATTATACCCATATGCAAAAACCCAAGGTAAACAAGGATAGGATAATCAAGACTAGGTACAACCTTAATGGTACATCAATTTAGACACATGCATTTATGAAATAATTTAATACAAGGTGAGTAGGTAGCAAGGATTGTCCATGCTATAACTTGCATTCCTCAAAAGGCGGCTGCTGCTGCTGTGAGTCCTGACCCTGGAAGTCCTCCTCGTACTCGAAGTCCAACGCAAAAGGCTCACCGACTGGACACGAATCACCATACAAGCATCCACGCAAGCCAGTACATGTAAACAAATAATATTCTATTAGAAAATCACACCAAATAGTAGAAACAATACAAATAAAGGTTTTAGAATTAATCTACGCTTTACTACGAACACAGGAGCGCGAAAATCACTCTAATCGGAGCTAAAATGGAAAAGATATGGCAATTCTACAGGGACCTGCTAGCAAATTTTTAAAAGTTCTAGGGGCTAATTTGTGAAAAACTAGGGACTAAAACATAATTATGCTTAAAAACCTGAGGGCTATCGTGTAAAAATGACAGGACAAGATGGTGGGTTCTATTATCCAAAAGTTCAGGGGCCTAAATGCAAAGAAAGGACGTAGATGTAATTACTTTTACAACTTGAGTGGACCGCAGGTTGATTACTAAAAGTGGAGGGGCTCTTTAGAAAAATGCCAGGGCTGAACGGTATGTTGCTCGGTTTGACTTGGGAAAGGATGCACGGGAGCCGTTGGATCGGGATCAGACGGCGGGGGAGGCTGGGGGTTTGGCTGGCCGGCGGCAGACGGAGAACACGGCGACGCCGCTTGGGCCGGCGGCGGGAGTTCGCTGGAGACGAGCATAACTCATGCTACGAGCCACCAAACACGACGCAGTCTAGTCCTATGGCACCAGCGAGGAACGACGAGTTCACCTGTGGTGCTCGCGACATCGATGGAGTCGACGGTCGACGTGGTGAGCTGCCCCTGCGGCCTTGTGCAACCATGGCGATCAATTAGGCGTAGCTCAGGGCAAAAAGAGGGACGGGGTTTGCACAGGTAGGTTCCCTACCTCCTCTGGGAGCTCTGGGGTGAGTCCTCATCGAAGCTCTGGCGGTGGCGGCAGAGGTCGATGGTGGCGACCGAAGGACGGTAGCGCAAGGCAAGGGGAGGGTGTTGTGGTGCTAGGAGGCTCGAGGGAAGGGCTTGGTAGGGGTCGTAGGGTTGCGGGGCGGCTTTTATAGGGCCCGGGGTGAGCATTGCCGTGTGTGCCACGCCGATCGGGCGGCGGCAGGCGGATCAGGGGTTTCCAAGTGGGGGAGACGCCTTACATGCGGGGAGCACGGAGAAGAAGGAAAGGTGAGCGCGAGGGAGCTTCGTGGAAGCTTTGCGCGCGGTCCACGTGCGCTCGATGGGCCTTGGTGGCTGGGCCGAGGTGGCAGGGGTGAGCGTGGGGGTAAGCTGGGGCGTGGGCGGAGGTAGGAGAAGGGTCCGATGGGCGGGCCCTGCCTGTCAGCGAGTGGGAGAGGAAGGGAAGTTGGGCCGGTGCGGGAGATTGGGCCGGACGGAGCTGGGCCGCGGGGAGAGGGAAGAAGGGGAGGGGAGTTGCTGGGCCGAGCGGGGGGGGGGGGGAGTAGAGGGGGTGAAACTAAACTCAGCAAGAAGCAACTTTTCTAAAGATCAAACAAATGCAGATTACATTTGAATTTAAAAAGAATTTAAATTCAATTTAACTTGCAATCAAACAAAACCCAATGCAGTAGCATGAATGCAACAAAAATGTTTCTAAGACTTATATTTGATTTTAAATTTCCAGAAATTATTTATTTGCCCTATATAAATCATGACCATAGATAATAAAATTAAATTAATTACTAGAAATTTTAAATGGGAAATTTTAGGGTGTTACATCTGTTAATTATGAGGGGCTAGGGATGACTGATGAGCCTATGATACATAGGAGAGTGAGCCCTCTAGGTGCCCAAAGGACAACCACTGACTATAGGTTTCACACAACTTTTTAGCAAGATTATTATCAAACGACTGTGATCATAGGGAAGATTGTCCCCGAGCAGCAATCGATAGATTGGGAATACATGGAAAATGCAGAAAATGTGATCTTCAACCAAATCATCGAGACTTGCAAGGCTAAGAAGATATACTCCATTGTGGGCTACAAGAAGGATTGGAACACAGAGGTGATAACCCAATTCTATGCCACAATCTATTTTGAGGAAGATGAGTTAGAGAGCAGGAGGATGCATTGGATGACTGAGGGGACCTCATATAGCATCTGATATCTAGCCTTTGCAGAGATACTTGGGTTCAGGCAGGCTGACAGGTGTCACCACAGGCTACATCTTGATGGTGCTTATTGTTGACACTTCTTACGATCCAATATCAGGAGTGTGAATCCCGGTACCGGGGTAAGGAGTGTTTCAGTGGTTTTTCTTATGGCTCAGTAAAATAAATGAATATTCTGCAAGCGCATAGAATTACCGCTATAGCACTTCAGCTGGGAGTAATCCAAGACATCGTAAGTTATATTTCCGCAGGGAAGCTTTGGCAAGAGTACTAGTAAACAGATATTCGAGACTATCAAAGATGGGTATACTACTAACAAGACAGGGGATAATGGTATTGGATAAGAGTGGATTTACCATGACACACAGCTCAAGGATAGCTCAGGTAAGGAAGAGAAGGACTAGCTAGCTGGGAGGACAACGAGAAGAGAAAGAGGATTCCTAGGTACTTTATCTATCGGGGTCACTTGGGTTGAGAGATACAACGGATGAAAGGCCAGCACTTAGAGGTCAAGGATAACTCTGTTGTCTTAGTATCGAGAAGGGTACCAACAGCTTGCGGAAATGGATGAGAAGGGGAACTGCCAACACCCAGGGGGGGTTTCCCACAGGCCAGCACTAACATGATGGACTACAAAGACCGTATAGGATTGTCACCACCTAACGGCAAACCACCTCCATTGTAACGGGGGCAAACCAATGTTACTATCTAGTCTAGGGACCACTCCTACACTAGTCAACAACTACTTATTTTGCTAGCAAGAGCTAGCAACCCCTCAATACCCCCAATGATAATTCACCAGAAGTATTGAGCAGGATCGAAGAACCAACTAAGACAAAGACTTAAACAAGATCTAGAAGAACTAGAACTACAACCAACTATAGTCTAAACACGATATACTTGAAACTAGAATAAAGTACAAGCAAGATATAAATGACACAGACAAGATGATAAAGATATTTTATATTGATAACTCAAAGTCAACAAAAGGAAAGGAAAAGATACAAGAGCTTATATCAGAGCTTCTGAAGATGACTCCGACATCTCCGAGGCACAGCTCGACTAAACTCTATCTCCCAAACTAACGATCCTAACTCTATTAGAACAAAATGAGAGAGAGTGGAGCTCCTTGGCTTGAGTTTGTGTTGATTCGGGGCTTGGGCACCTCCATTTATAGTGGTTGATGGTGTTTGAGGAGGAGTATCGTCCAAGGGACCAAGGCGGTGCCCCGGCTAGTTCGGCCGAATGGATTGGTTCGGCCGAACCGTCCATACTGCACTGCCTTCATCCCACGACCATGATCATCCCCTGGAGGTGGTTTGGTGTACTGGGGGTGGTTCGGCCACACTGGGAACTTCGGCCGAACTTTGAACTTTGGCTGAACTGGGCTTTCAGCCTAGTAGGCCCCCGTGCATCGCCTCAAGTCCTGAGCCGTCCTGGGTTGCTTGTATGTGGTGAACTTTAGCTGATTTGGCCCGAAGATGATGTGGTGGTGATCGACGTGGCCTGCACGATCATTGTTTGGTCACTGTTGACGTGGATGGCCTCCCGGTTGTGCTTCGCTTCATGTACGGCTATGGGGGTAACCGGTCGAATCGTGTCGTTCAGCCGAATCGGTCAATTCCGACCGCCGTAATGCATATTTGTCGTTATTGTACCGGCACAAGTGATACACACCAGAACTCGTGGAATTTTATTAGAAACAAACCTAAAGTACATGGACTGTTGTATATAACCTCTTTTATTCACGAGTATTGGTGGTCGAAAACGTACCGTAACGACTGCCAACAAGCTCCCCCAAGCTTAGACCTTTGCTCATCGTCGAGCAAAGATAAAAACTCAGGCTCAGTGGATTAGGAGTTGCTACAATGTCAGTATCTTGCAGGTAATCTTTATAAACAACTAGTACTCTAAAATACTCAAATCATCGGTAAAGTATTAACTCAACATTTTATCTATGGGGCGTATAGCAATCTCCTTGTCTTGGGCGGTTGATAGGTTGAACAGTTTGATTCAGTTTTATTCCACTCCTACTCTTTTCAGGATCCCATCTCAGAGTTTTCCACAATTTTTGAGAATTTAAATTTAGTTCCTCAATTGGCACACTCAATCACTCAAGTGGTATTTGAATCATCACCAAAGGCTTGTGCCTTCTTTCATCCTAAAATCTAATAAAGCTTTTGTGTGGCTCAGGGACAATGGATGAAGGCATACTTGCATCTTATATTTTGCTAAGTCAAATACTGGACCTTAGGATGATCAAATCATACCTTTAGATCGAGAAGTGCAAGTGTATGGAATATGTAGAGTGGAATATGGTGGAACTCCTTGGGATGATTCTTCCTCTCCTTGATTTATTTTCGAGAACATGGGTTATCTTTCTTTTTCTTCTTTCTTCATAGTTTTGCAATGCCCTTGTCATGCTTTTCTTTTTCTCATTTTTCTTCTCTTTTTCTTTTTCTTTTTGCATAGCCCATGTCTCTATTCAAGGATATTTGAAGAGGGAATCATAGGACATAGAGCATTTATTTTGTGGATGGATGATGAAAATATTTGCTAACTCCCAGTGTAGGAATTGCAAGTGAGGAGTGGTGTGTATGTGAATCTTGATCTTGAAAGCATGAAAGGTTCCTCACAATGGTCACAACAATTTGACTAAGCTCACTAAGATAACAAGCAACATATGAGTAGAAATTTTCAACTAAGCTTATCATATGGCTTTGGTAAGTATTTCTGACCAATGAGGAACTTTTTATCTTATTTTTGAAACTACAATGCATCCGAGATTTTCACCTTACTAACAGCAAAAGCAAGAATTTAACCACAATCTCACTATATCATTCCTCACAACAACTTAGACTTGGAATAAAGCATGTGCCCCCACAAGGTTTTTAGGTTCATTTTACTCATGCCGATTAACTCAAGTACTAAAAGGTAACTAGTTGAAACAAAGTACTTGCAGGATTAATGACAGATAAAGCTAGAGAGAGCTAGCTAACTCAGTGACGAGCAAGTCCATAGCTTCAGCACCCGCGGATGAAGTCTAGCATCTATTGAAGCATTTGTTACTCTTGAAGGTGAAGCCTCCTAGACGGCTAGGCAGCCACCAATGTTGTGGTGCGCCATGGACAGTTTGTGAAGGCGCGATCTTGCATCCTTTGGGGAAAAGGTCACAAGTTTGTGGACCCAGGAACAATAAAATATTGTAAAAAATATATGCATGGCTTGATTATGCCACAACCATTTTTGAATGTTAGCTATTCTCAGTCTATCCATACTTCAATATTTGTATCTTTTAATTTTTTGTGCTGATTCTTACGATCATCCGTTCCTTGGGATCTTCAACCATATTCTGCTATTTTTTAGGGCATAAATTGTATTTTAGTACTATAAGTCATTTATGTGGTGTGCACATTGTCCACGGTTATCAAATTAAAGTCCAGATTTTTATGCTCCACTCTAAAAGTGTTTGCTGCTCACCACTATTATTTATGAAAAAATATCATGTAATTTCTAAACTTTTTAATGATGGCTCTATTACTTGCCGTTAGTGGTTCATTGAACACGAATGTGGTCATGGTCATATAGATGGTGGAAAGGAAGTCAAAGTTCAGTCTTGATCCATCTAAGATGATAGACATATATTTTCTTTTCTATCTCATATGTATTTGTTGTGGGTGATTTAAAGTTCCTGTTGCCTACAAATGTAATCAAGAGGGAGCCTATCAAGTATTTACATTGAGTGGTTTATTTAATTATGAATGAGGCTATCACCAGAACATCAACGGATAGCAATAAGACTTGTGAGACATGAAAACAAGTATTTCCTCATGTCATATTTTAGCTGCTGGGAGACTTGTGAGACATGAAAAACAAGTATTTACTCATGGTCATATTTTAGGTGTCACTGGTAGAGAAACCGTCATTTGTCCCAGGCCTCAAAGGCCTTTAGACCCGGTTCTGCAACCGGGACTATGGCCCCGGGACTAAAAGTCCGGCTTTTAGTCTCGGTTGCAGCGCCCGGGACTAAAGGGGACTTTTTAGTCCCCGTAAAGGGGCTGGCACCAGCTGGCGCTGCGCAACCCCCTTTTTCTTTTTGTTTTCTTTTATATGTTGTTTTCTCTTTTATTTATATATTGTTTCTTCTTTATTATTTCTGTTTTTTATTTACTAATCCACCTACGTATTGAACACTACTATTATACGTCCGTATATATTCGAGATACTAATATACTATACAGTTACATATATATAATTACATATATACTATATAATTACACATATATAATTACCATACTACACAAGAAAAACTTATATACATATATATAATTTACAAAATGAGTTGAAACTTATATATATTATTATAAATTGTCTCAGAGGACAACATTAAAAGTATTATTGGTCATATTGGGTAAAGTGATCCAATTGTAGTCCATTCCAATAGAATTTACCATGTTCTAGTCTCAGAATAATAAAGATCACACAACCATGTTCGGCAAGATGTTTGGAAGTTCGGTAAATTTCATAGGAGCCATAGACCAGGATACCTTACAGGACCATATAATCTCGACTCCCGGCTGCTGGCGTCATTATCCCTTTGGACCCAGCGGTGCCCCTCGTGTCACAAAACTTTTTATTCCAAAACTGTTGCACAAACGAATTAATTTAACCCATTACTGGTTGCTTCCATATTACGGAGTACCTGTGATGTGCATTTTCTACTTCATTTCCTTGTTGGTACACATTTTTGTCCAAACATCTAAAATTCCACATTACAAATCATTGTCGTTTCTCGCTTGAATCAATGAGCCAGTACTTTACAAGAAAATAGCAATGACCAAAGAAACTAGACAGTTATTGTAATTAAAATAAATATTTTAATACAAATGTACTATGCAGTAGAATGCCAAGTCAAACACAGAGACAACTCTAGAGACTTCATTATTGTCCTAAATTACTGAAAAGGGACTACGAAAAGACATCACACCTATTGATTCATTATTCTTCGATGATGACATCTCCAACCGTTTGCAAATTAACATGAGCCTAGTTTCGACATAAATGGCAGGAACACCAGCCATTGAACCCTCCTTTCATGCATTGGCGTCCCTGAACAGTAGCTCCAATTAGTTTCGCCTCAGTCCAACATTCGCTCTTGCACATCCATCCTTTACAGAATGGCATCGCAGGAGATGTATAGATGCAGTTGTCTGCAAAAAAAGTATGTAAATCCACGTGTTCTTAATTTATAGTGCCCATCTCTTCTTGGTCACATGAAAATGCCCATGGAACTAATGAAAATGTAAAACATCTTGAGTTTGTTCTGGGGGAAAGAGAGACTACCTTGTTCTTTTAATAAAACCAAAATTAGAAGACTGAAAGAAAAGCTAATTTAGAAAAAAAACGGAGCTTATGCAAATCTATCTGGTGTAAATGATGACGAATAAATGACAAGAAGTAAAGGAATCAAACCGCAGGAGACACAAGATTTTAACGTGGAAACCCTCCCAATGTAGAAGGGAAAAAACCACGGGCGCCAGCCAGCAAAACTTTACTATATGAGGTGTGTGTTTACAACGCCTATTGGCGGCTTACAAGAGGATGATTTATTCATCAAGGGCAAAGCTCTATTATATAGGCAGCTCACGTGACCGAGCTTGGTTGCGTTGCCGATGTGGGACTAAACTGTGCGCTCATGAGAGAAAAACACAGTACCCCTTGCTCCGGCCCAAACCTCTGGTGATGGGCCTCCGCTTGGCTCCGTCTGTGAATTTGGATCATATCACAACAAACTCCACCTTGAGACAAATTCTCTTGCAGCATCTTCACTTCATTCTGAATCATCACGAAGAAAAATACGACTGGCGCCAAATAGCCTCTTGGGCTAATTAACTAAACCAACTAAGCTTGAGCATAGCTCAAACTTAGCAATAGGAACAGGTTTAGTCATCATATCAGCTGGATTATCATGAGTGTTTATCTTGCATACTTTCAGCTTACCTTCCTCAACCACATCTCGTACATAATGATACTTGATGTCAATATGCTTTGTCCTCTCATGGAACATCTGATCTTTGGTAAGGTACATAGAACTTTGACTGTCACAATATAAATCAATGCAAGAAACAACCCCAACCAGCTCAGAGTACAATCCGCTCAGCCAAATTAATTCTTTGCACGCCTCAACAATAGCCATATATTCTGCCTCAGTAGTAGACAAAGCCACAACAGACTGCAAAGTGGCCTTCCAGCTCACAGCACAACTGCCAACAGTGAACACATAACCTGTGAGCGACCTTCGCCTATCAACATTAGCAGCAAAATCTGAATCAACATAGCCAATAAGTCCCTTCTCAGTTCTGCCAAACTTCAAATAAGAATCTGCAATGCCTCTGAGGTACCTGAAAATCCACTGAACTGCCTTCCAATGTTCTTTACCAGGATTAGTCATATATCTACTAACCAGACTCATAGCATAAGATAAATCTAGACGAGAACAGACCATGGCATACATCAAAGAACCAACAGCACTAGAATAAGGAACTCTAGACATGTACTCAATATCCTGATCTATACTAGCACACTGAGCAGTCGACAATTTGAGATGAGCTGCAATAGGAGTACTGACAGGCTTAGCATCATCCATGTTGAAATGCTGAAGAATTTTCTGAATATAATTCTGCTGACTAAGAAATAGCACACCAAATTTTCTATCTCTAGTAATTTCCATGCCCAAAATTTTCTTAGCAGCACCAAGATCTTTCATGTCAAATTCGCTACTCAATAATTTCTTCAACTTAGCAATTTCGACTTTACTCCTGGCAGCAATCAACATATCATCAACATAAATGAGCAAATAAATAGGTGATCCATTAACATGCATGATGTAAACACAGCTATCAAATTTAGACCTCTTAAAGCCGTGCGATAGCATAAATGAATCAAACCTTTTATTCCACTGACGAGGGGACTGTTTCAAACCATACAAGGATCTCTTGAACTTGCACACAAAATTCTCCTTGCCTGGCACTATGAACCCTTCTGGCTGGTCCATGTATATATCCTCCTCAAGTTCACCATGCAGAAATGCAGTCTTCACTTCTAACTGCTCGAGCTCAAGATCATGTGCATCAACAATACTAAAGAATGTTCGAATGGAACTATGCTTTACCACAGGAGAGAAAACATCATTATAATCAACACCAGGAATTTGACTGTAGCCTTTCGCTACTAACCTTGCCTTATACCTTGGAGGCTCGCTTGGAGATAAACCCTCCTTTCTCTTAAAGATCCACTTGCAGCGGACTGTCTTCTTCTTCTTTGGCAATGGTACAACATCCCATGTGTGATTCTTCTCAAGTGACTGCATCTCCTCATGCATAGCAGAAATCCACTTCTCTTTATCAGCACAATCAATGGCCTCAACATATGTGGTCGGCTCATGTGAATTCTCCACCTGTTCAGCACAACTCAAAGCATAATGGGTTAGATTACACTCATCAATGAGACGTTTAGGAGGTCCACAATTTCTCTTTGACTTGTGCTGAGCAATAGGTAAATCCTCCTCTAGCTGCAAATCAGGTGGTAAGTGCTTAACACCATCATGAGCCTCATTATCAACAGCTTGATTTTCCTGATCATCCACAGGCGGCTCCACCTGCTCGTCTGTATGATCATCCACATGCTCCATCTGCACGCTCATATGCTGCAGCCCTTTATTAAAATTATCTGGAACATGATCTGAGGACAAACTGTCATTAAACATCACAGATTCATTGAAAACAACACTCCTGCTCATGAAAGTCTTTTCAGTTTCGGGATTCCACAACTTATATCCTTTAACTCCCGAACCATAACCAAGAAAAAGACATTTAATAGCTCTAAGCTCCAATTTTTCATTATCAACATGAGCATAAGCAGTGCAGCCAAAAACTTTCAACTGTGAATAATCAGCGGGTGTGCCAGACCATACCTCAATAGGTGTTTTCTTATTAAGTGGAATAGAAGGCGACCTGTTTATCAAGTAGCATGCGGTGTTAGCTGCTTCAGCCCAAAAGCGCTTGCTCATCCGTCCATTGGACAACATGCAACGAGCCTTCAAGATGATGGTCCTGTTCATGCGCTCAGCCACACCGTTTTGCTGCGGAGTATACGGTATGGTGTGGTGCCTGACAATGCCTTCCCGCCTGCAATAATTATTAAATGCAGCAGAACAAAATTCTCCACCATTATCAGTACGAAGCACCTTCACCTTCCTATCAATTTGCCTTTCTATCATCACTTTTCAATCTTTAAAAGCAGCAAAAGTATCATCTTTATTTTTCAGAAAATAAGGCCATACTTTTCTAGAGTAGTCATCAATAATAGTAAGCAAGTAACAAGCACCACCATAAGAAGGCTTACGAGAAGGGCCCCATAAGTCAGCATGTACATAATCAAGAGGACCTTTGGTGGTATGAACATCAGTGTTGAACTTTACCCTTTTATGCTTCCCGAAAATACAATGATCACAGAACTTCTTGCTACTCAAAATACAACCATCCAGTAGGTTTCTCTTCATCAATTCTGCCATACCAAGTTCACTCATATGTCCACGACGCATATGCCAAAGGTTAGTCTTACTAGGTTCAGCATTAGTAACAACAGCAGCAGAAACAGAACCATGTAAAGTACTTCCTCTTAGGACATATAACTTTGCAGAATTCAGATCACCTACTAAACAAACAAGAGAACCTTTTGATACCTTTAAAACTCCGCCTGAACCGGAGTACTTGAATCCTTCTGCATCAAGTGTGCTGAGCGAAATCAGATTTCTGGTCGTCCCTGGTATGTATCTCACATTCTGTAGCATGCGTGTCATGCCATCATGAGCCTTGATCTGAACTGAGCCGATCCCCACAATGTCACATGGATTATCGTCTCCCATATGCACAACATCTCCTTTCTGCACAGGCTTAAATGAACTAAACCAATTTCTGTTAGTGCAGATATGAAACGAACATGCAGAATCAAGTATCCATTCATCATGACCAGAAACACAACCAGCAAGAACAATCAGACAATCTCCTGAATCAGAAGTATTCCCAGAACCAGAAACAACAGAGGCCCTCTCCTGAACCAGAAACAATCTCCTGAACCAGAATCTACCATCCGAGTTATTTTTTCTGTTCTCTTTGTTCTTAAGCTTCCAACACTCCTCAATAAAATGTGATTTCTTCTTGCAATACTTACAGAACTTCTTGGGTGGTCTGGACTTAGAACGCCCTCTACTTTCTTGGCTCTTGTAACGATCATTACTTTCATTGGAAGATCTGTGCTCCGATCTGCCTCTCACTTGCAAAGCATCGCCCTTGGATGACGACAATCCGTCAGGCTGCACCATGCCTTTCATTTTTTTCCCTTGATTGGAGTGCATCATAAACTTCCAAAACGGTTAGTTCATCACGGCTAATCAACAAGGTGTCACGGAAATTTGCAAAAGAGTTTGGCAGAGAACATAACAATAGGAGACCTAAGTCCTCATCATCATACTTAACCTCCATCGACGCTAGGTTAGAAACGATCTCCTTGAACACGGATATATGGCTCATCACTGAATCACCCTCCTTCATCTTGAGCGTGAACAACTTCAACTTCATATGCATTTTACTGGTTTGATCCTTCGACATGCAGATCGATTCCAGTTTCAGCCAGAGTCCTGCAGCAGTCTGTTCCTGCAGACATTCTTGCATAATATCATTAGACAGATAAATTTGAATTAAAGACAGAGCCTTACGATCCTTGCACTTCTCCTCATCAGACCATTCGTTGGACAACTTGCCACCAAATTTATCCAACGCCTCATCGAGATCATGAGTTTGCGCCAGAACAGCCCGCATCTTGACTTGCCACAGCGCGAACCTCGTCTTGTAATCCAACAGCGGTAGATCAAACTTCATCGTCGTCGACATCAAGGAAACCGAATCTGAAACCGGCTCTGATACCACTTGTTGTAAATGATGACGAATAAACGACAAGAAGTAAAGGAATCAAACCGCAGGAGACACGAGATTTTAACGTGGGAACCCTCCCAATGTAGAAGGGAAAAAACCACGGGCGCCAGCCAACAAAACTTTACTATATGAGGTGTGTGTTTACAACGCCTATTGGCGGCTTACAAGAGGATGATTTATTCATCAATGGCAAAGCTCTATTATATAGGTAGCTCACGTGACCGAGCTTGGTTGCGTTGCCGATGTGGGACTAAACTGTGCGCTCATGAGAGAAAAACACAGTACCCCTTGCTCCGGCCCAAACCTTTGGTGATGGGCCTCCGCTTCGCTCCGTCTGTGAATTTGGATCATATCACAACACTATCTAGGACCAAATAGCTATGGAATTGATAACTTAGGACACAATGAAAGAGAGGTAAATGAACAACACGAACCGGCAGAAGTGTGGTGTACGTGTAGGACGAGCACTAAAAGCAGGAAGTAGAGAGTAGCTAGTTTTGGACTCATCTTCTTTGACATCGACAAGGCAGGCCACAAATGGAGTGCAAATGCGGTTGTATTTATAGCATTGATTGTGTGAGAGAGAAGGGGATCAGTGACCATTTCTTTGTCCATGTCAGATATGAGATGGGAGACCACTTCTTTCTCCCAGCTAACGGATAAAAGATACTACGTATGTTACTTGACTTTTTCTGGATGGTTGTTGTAATTATCTTTGTTTTTCGATTCAGCTTTAATTTTCATGCTACTTAGTTTGTTTCAGTCTCTTATACATTTTTTCAGAGACATGTTTGGTCTTTAGTGGTTGAAATAATGAACAACTATATGCATTAGTTTGATA
Organism: Echinochloa phyllopogon; assembly: GCA_033239725.1. Lineage (NCBI taxonomy): Eukaryota > Viridiplantae > Streptophyta > Magnoliopsida > Poales > Poaceae > Echinochloa > Echinochloa phyllopogon. The sequence continues at coordinate 4,007,830 of BTCW01000016.1, read as the reverse complement.
CAGAGGCTGGAATATTTGGAATATATTCTATTTTCTAAAAAATCATTGTTTTGGATTTTCTCTTTGCTTTATTTAGCTCCTCCTTGGCATTAGGATTGCATGACTGCAAATGACTTGAGTATGGGTCAAATAAGCCTAGACTCAGTGCGAGCTCATCACGGCGATTTTCGTTGTTCAAACAGATTCACCATAACCCTCACACAACAAACGGCACTTCTTATCTAGATAGAAAGGACAAAACAATGGAATGGACATTGCAAACTAATTCTACACGAATCACAAATGTGGCTCCATCCCTACTAGAAAAAACTCACATTCGTGCACCTAAATTTAGTACACCTAAAACTCACATTCGTGACCCAGAGTCATTTTAGTACCGGGTCTAAATTAACTTGAAACCCCCTAGAGCCATTTAGTACGGGATCAAAACACCTCCTGGTACTAAAAGTCGCATTTAGTACCAGTTGGTGTCTTGGCCCGGTACTAAAATGACACGCCCATTTAGTACCGGTCAATAACACTGCCCGGTACTAAAGTGATACCAAACGTTGTTATTGACCGGTACTAAATGGGCCTCCACGAGTTACTTCAAAAGGAAAACAACTCCTTCTCGGTCACAAGTGATACATAGGTGGGATGGTAAGAAAGCAACATAGGAGTCAGTGCCGACCATTCAGTATCGGCTGGATGACCGGTACTGAACATGGGTTCCTGACCAGTACTGATAGCTACTTTTATAGTAGTGCATGGACATATCCTTGTGTAGAGAAGTTGTTTTTGCGGCAACTATAAACTGTTGCATCAACACCTGAAGTAAAATAAGATCATAGAGCACTACTTAAATCCGATATCAATGAATTGAACAGTGATGTGCTACTGGCAGCCACCAGTCAGATATTAAAATAAAGAGTAAAATGCACCGGGTCCCTAAACTTGTCCCGCATTGTCAACCAGGTCCCTAAACATTAAAAATGCTCTTTTAGGTCCCGGATCTATGTAAATGGTTCCACTAGAGGTCCAAAACGCCGACGTGGCTGGCCACGGTGGAAAGTCCATTGACCAGGCGTGTTCTTTTTGCAAAAAGCCCCCCTCCTTTTGTTTCTTCCAAACACAAGTCCACCCCGACTCATCGAGTTCTAAGTCTGGGAGGAGAGGTGATGGGCGATTAGGCCGGCGACGAGGGCGCTGCGGCAAGGTTCGGCATCCGGCAGCGACGATAGACGGCTGAAGGCGAGGGTCCACAACAACAAGCTCCCCTAGGGATCACGTTGGAGCATTCAAGGGGATCCATGGCTAACTATGGTGAGTGACACCAGCCCCCAATCCGTATAACTTTGCACGCATTTCGGTTGGACTCGATGAGATTTGAATTAGAGTTCTTTGTTTGTGGTTGGGGGTAGGGTTTGTATCTGTCCCGGCGGATTGGTGCTCTAACTAAGTTACACAATAATCACTGCAGGCCCTGAATCAACAGAATTCTCACTAGAGGTCCATCATTTTGGGTTTATTCTGTTGTGTTGGGCTGAACCGTGCTTATATGAATGCAACTATGATGGAGAAAGTTGGTCTTTTTTCTGGCTAGAAGAGATAGTTAGCATGGTAAACTCAGGGTTCTGTGCAAAGAAGCTTCAAATCTACTGGTTACTACCTGGCATGGATCTATCTAATGGGTTAAGAATTATCAGTTCAGATGAAGCTTGACCGTTATGAAGAAAATTACCCATAAGGTTAAGAACATTGTGGTATATTTTGATCACCACAATCATGTTGGCAAGAATTTAGATTACATTGTGCTTGACCGTATTGCTGTGTTGCCCAAGGCGTTGAGTCCCATGAAGGTAGAGTTTGTTGACAAGAAGGCCGGTGAGAAATTGCCATCATTCTACAGCAACATCAACAAACAGGAAGCAATCAGAGGTTGAATTGCCTAGCACTGACAGTGATGATGACTCTTAAGTTTGTGGACAGTGACTATGAGGTCGAAGCTGGTGAAGATGAACTTTTTGTTGATAATGTGGATCAGGATGTCATAGATGAGGGAGAAGCAAAGGGAAAGAAGGCAGCCCAGGCAGAGGTGGTTGAGTATGAACCAGATGGTGGTGACGTTTCAATAGATGAAGAACTTGAGTTGCCACAGTCAGATGAAAGTACATGGATGAAGTTCAAGTCATTTAAGCCAGAAGATATTGGCAATCCAATCTTTAAGGTGGGGTTATTGTTTCCTGATGTTAATGTGTTGAGGGCAGCTATTACCGAATACAGTTTGAAGCAAAGAGTGGAGATCAAGATGCCAAGAAATGATAGAAGGAGGATTGCAGCACATTGTGCAGATGGATGCCCCTCGTATATATATGTATGCTTCCTGGGATAGTAGGGCCAAAGCTGTCATGGTGAAGACCTATGTTGCTCAACAAAATTGCCAGAAAGGGTGGGTTCTAAAGAGATTCACAGCTAGGTGGGTTGCAGAGAAATATCTAGAGACATTCAGAGCTAATGAGAATATGAGCCTTACTAACTTTGCCAAGACTGTACAGAACGATTGGAATTTGGCTCCTTCAAGGAGCAAGCTAGCCAAGGCTAGGAGAACAACACTGAAGCAAATATATGGTGATGAGGACATCACTCCTATCGATACTCTCAACAATCCTCCATTGGTCGTTCAAGGTCCAATCACTAGAGCTCGTGCGCGACAATTGAATTTAGAGGTGAGCTCGTTCCTAAGTACTTCTATTTGTGATTATGAGAATAGATTGCTACCTAATGATTATATTGTAATTAGGAACCATGGAGAGGAACAGAGGACAGTTGGAGAAGGGCTTCAAGGTGGAGAGGATCAGCAAGGGCGTGGAAGTCAAGATAGAGGCCCAAATCAACTCGACTTCGAGTCCACCTCGGAGTCCAGGAGCAGTCAGTGCTAAATCGGACGCCCAGGTCGCATACGGGCTCGGATTTGGATGTTCTTTATATACTTGGAAAGCTAAGAAGGTAATCTTTGCAATGGCACTGGTCTCATGTCAAAATTTGTCCTGAGTCATCGAGAATCGACGAAACAACTTGACGTCCAAAATCTGTTTTGGTGCTGCGTCGTCGTATTTTGGCGTTTGGGCCGTGTATCGTGTTGAGCCCATTAGGGGCGTGTCTAGGGGGGTCGACCATGACTCTAGACTCCTTAAAACAGTAGCCGCCACCCAAGTTAGGGTTTGGGTTTTGCTTAGATCAATTCTGTCAAGAACAGTGTCGCCGCTCGTTGGTTTGTGAGACCCCAACTTCGTGAGTTTAAGCATACATCTGCAATTGTGTTGCAATCTTTCTCATTCTTGCTTGTGATCTTCGATTCGTAGGCAAGGATTAACCTTCTGGGCGAGGTCAACCGTGCAACGCTGGTTGATAACCTGAGGAGACGTGGTGCTGCGATTGCGGGGTTCGGAATGTGTGGTTCGGAAGCCGGATGGATTTGAGTCACGACTCCACCAAATCGAGACTTATCAGAACCTTTCGGAAGATCGGAAAACCCTAGTTCCCATCATATGGTGAAGAGATTCAACAGTACAATGAATTCTGGCACTATGGTGCTGAAGTAAGGAGGAGCAACCCTGGATCCAGTTTCTTCCTCAACCTTAGTGAAGGGCATTTTAGTACCTTATACATGTATTTAGATGCATGTAAAAGGGGGTTTCTCACTGGTTCTAGGCCTATCATTTGTTTGGATGGTTGCCATATCAAGACAAAGTTTGGTGGACAGCTCCTTACTGCAGTTGGAATGGACCCAAATGACTGCATTTACCCAATATAGGGTCTAATTCATTTGTTTATAGGGTCTAATTCCTCTGGCTTATGTCTATTTGTACATGGTCTCATTCCTGCTGTCCAACAAGTTTTCCCAAAGGCTGAGCATAGGTTTCGTGTCAGACATTTATACCAGAATTTTCAGATGCACTTCAAAGGAGAAAATTTTATGATTCAGCTATGGGCCTATGCAAGATCAAGCTCAGTTAGAAAGTGGAACATGAACATGGAAGCCATGAAAAAACTGGACAAAGATGCTTATGAATGGTTAGAACAGATGCCACCAAATACATAGGTTAGAGCTTTCTTCAGTGAATATCCAAGGTGTGACATTCTCTTAAATAGTAATTGTGAAGTGTTCAACAAGTATATCTTGGAAGCCAGAGAATTACCAATTCCTAGTATGTTGCAAAGGATTAAGGGGCAGCTCATAACTAGGCACTAGAACATGGAGAAACAAATGCTAGAGGAGTGGACTGGCAGTGGCACAATCTGCCCAAAGATTAGAAAGAAACTACTGAAAAATGCTGAATATGCTAATACATGCTATGCATTGCTAGCAGGCAAGGGGATTTTTCAGGTGCAATAAGGAGAATTTCAGTATATAGTTGATATTCTAGGAAAGCACAGTGACTGTAGAAGATGGGATCTAATAGGGTTACCATGCAACCATGCAATATTTTGCTCGAGGCATGAATGAATTCCCACTGAGTCAATAGTCCATCAGTGTTATTGTATTGAGGCATTTGCTAGTGCATATACTGGGACTATTTGGCCATGTGCCGACAAGAGTGACCGGGTCCACATTGTTAATGCACCAGAAGTGCTACCTCCACACTATGATAACAAGGTTTGAAGGTGATGAGGACATCACTCCTATGGATACTCACAACAATCCTCCATTGATCATTCAAGGTCCAATCACTAGAGCTCGTGCGCGACAATTGAATTTAGAGGTGAGCTCGTTCCTAAGTACTTCTCTTTGTGATTATGAGAAAAGATTGCTACCTAATGAATATATTGTAATTAGGAACAATGGAGAGGACCATAGGATAGTTGGAGAAGGGCTTCAAGGTGGAGATGACCAGCAAGGGCGTGCAAGTCAAGATAGAGGCCCAAATCAACTCGACTTCGAGTCCACCTCGGAGTCCAGGAGCAGTCAGCGCTAAATCGGATGCCCAGGTCGCATACCAGCTCGGATTTGGATGTTCTTTATATGTTTGGAAAGCTAAGAAGATAATATTTGCAATGGCACTGGTCTCATGTCAAAATTCGTCCAGAGTCATCGGGAATCGATGAAACAAGTTGACATCCAGAATCTGTTTCGGTACTGCGTTGTCGTATTTTGGCCTTTGGGCAGTGTATCGTGTTGAGCCCAATAGGGGCGCGTCCAGTAGGGTCGACCACGACCCTAGAATCTTTAAAACAGTAGCCGCCACCCAAGTTAGGGTTTGGATTTTGCTTAGATCAATTCTGTCAAGAACAGTGTCGCCGCTCGTTGGTTTGTGAGTCCCCAACTTCGTGAGTTTAATCATACATCTGCAATTGTGTTGCAATCTTTCTCGTTCTTGCTTGTGTTCTTCGATTCGTAGGCAAGGATTAGCCTTATGGGCAATGTCAACCATGCAACCTGAGGAGACGTGGTGCTACGATTGTGGGGTTCGGAACGTGTGGTTCGGAAGCCGGATCGATTTGAGTCACGACTCTACCAAATCGAGAGTTATCAGAACCTTTCAGGAGATCGGGAAACCCTAGATCCCATCAGGAGGCCTCCAAAATCTAGAAGGAAACAACCACATGAAGTTCAAGGAAAAAATGGCCCAAAGATGTCAAAGCATGAAGTAGAGATGCATTGCACAAACTGCCATGTTGCTGGGCACAATTCAGCTGGGTGTGAACTAAAGAATGCTGGTTTGAAAACAAAGGAAGTCTTAAAAAGGAAGGCACCACCATTCCAAGAAGATAAATGTGCTGACCATGTACTCTCTCAGACAAGCTATCAACTAACAGTGGGAGGGGATCAGCTTCTACAAGAACTAGACAATCCAATGGTATCTCAGATGATGGAACATTTTCTTGTCTAACTATGCATTGCAAACCATGTAGCCTGAAGGATCCAGCAGAGTGCTGGTGAAACCTGAGGCACTTTCTGGATCTGCTTTTATCGAGTCCAACCTATTTGCAGTGAGACCTGTGCCACCAACAATTCCACCAAAAGAAGGTAGGGCTAAGATGTCCAAGAAGCCATGGAAGAATCCTACACCAAAGAAGAAGCAGCCCCCTGCAAAGAAGAAGCCAGCTCCTAGAAAGACTACTCCTGGTGTAGGCAAGAGTTAAGCATGGGAGACACTTTTGTACAGTCAAGATGCAAGCTAGCAAGACATGGATGCATCTATGAAGCTTTTCTCTTTTGTATATCACAGAGATGTCTTTTGTATAGTCCATAAGAGAGAACTAGGATACAATTTTCTTTATGCTCTTTTGCTGATGGTATGAATTCCGAAACAATGTCTTTAGATGCATGTATGACATTCTTAAACAATGCAGCGATGCTGAAAGAATGCATGGATGCTGGCTTATATCACTAATGGTTATATCTGGATCAATATGTGCTCATAAGTTCATTACTTCAATCATAGAGTTCATACATTGCAATTCATACATACATAGTATAGTACATTTCAATTCCTAAGGTGAACAATCAGATTCAACACCATCACAAACAACATACACACACCCATAAAGCATATGCCCTTCAACAATGTCACTAATTATGTCCCAAGTTTGACTAGCTCTCTTTCTTCCTTCACTAAGCAACTCACTTCCTTCACCAAGCCACTGACTTCCTTCACCATACCACCATCTGATGGCTCCAAGCTTGGTTCAACATTCTCCATCCTGCCAACAATGCCTGTAGCTGAATCACGGGTTCCATTCATATCAAGCAGCGTGTAGTAATATTCTTCCCAGTACCAACAAGGACAGCCTGTGCCGTCATGCTAGAATCAACAACACAAGCATAAGAACCTCATGATGCAAGCGGGGCGGGTTTTGCCGCTAACCCACCGGCGCAGCCCACGACGCGAACCTGCATATCCCGCGCCGCAAGCCCACGTCGCTGAAGCGGACTACGCGGTTGTGCCCGCGGTGCCCAGCGGCGTCGCAACGCCCGCAAGCTAACATGCAAGCTAGCAGAAGTTCTCATATATGCCGTAGTGGATGCCCTCGTTGAACTCCACCGTCGAAGGTCGTCCCCACCCTGAGCTTCACTGTATGTTGCCACTAAGGCCGTCCCGAGGTTGCCGTCGTTATCATCAAGCTACGGCAGGAGTGCGCGGCAACGTCGAAACCACGACTGTCCTGGTTGAAGTTCGGTCTCGACACATCGCCGATCCCCGTCTTCTTCGTCCCCAACTCCAGTAATGGAATGTGATCACATCAGCGTGCTCCCCATCTGTTCATGGTTCTGTTCTGCCTCTTACGAGTTCCTCACATACGTTCTGCAATGCCGCCCGGTCTTCCGATTCCATATGCGTCGTTGCTGCCGTACGCCGCCATTGCTGAGCTTAACATGCATGCAAGCTAACTGGAACGGGGAACAATGAGTTTGTACTGGCAGTGGCATGCGGCGACGATGCGGGTTGCTGCAATGTCCGCAAAAAACTTGCGGCGGCATGCGGGCAGTCGCATGATCCCGCATGTTCTGTCGCGGTTAGTGCGGACGCGGGGCGGGCAGCCACAACACGCCCCTCTTGCAACCTGATAAGAACCCATTCAGCATCACCAAAAACAACACCTCTTCATAGTAATATGCACCTTGTAGTTTGGGCAGCAATGGAAGACTTGGCCTCTACTCCATTCCTTGCATGATGTCAGTTTCATGATCTTTTTCTGACCACAATCCTTGCACCAGATCAGCGGGATCCCACCCAGGCTCTGCTGACTAGAGCCCGATGCATGGGATTCACGGGTCATGGATCCAACCAAGAGGACAGAACAGAGACGAGGAGGAGGCGCATGTGCTAGCAGCAGCGTTGGTGGTAGGGCCAAGGATGGGGGCGGCGGAGGGCGAGGGGAGGGGGCGACAACGAGGACGCGCCTGTGTTGCCACTACAAGAAACCATTTAATCTATGATGGAATAATTTTGTCATAGGTCATTGAAAATTCATCATAAAATAGTATCTGTGACATTTTTAGAAAACAACATGGATTAAATGATGTGATGATTTAACAAAATTTGTCACATATTGAAGCGATCTGTGACGTTTTCCAATCATCATAGATTGGCCATTAGCCCGCACAGCCCAGCTAGGTCCAATCTTAGTGACAAAAATAAACATCACAAACTTCATCACAGAATGAATACTAAGGTGATGTGGCTGCTCGCGTGGATGGTGATGTGGATGCCAGCGTGGCTGATGATGTGACAACTATTGCTGACGTGTTTGATGACATGGAATTGATTGGGATAATGACATGGTTGCTGATGACATCATCATGGCGGTCCATTTATTAATGGACCAAAATTAGCATGGCTCATTTATTCGCAGGCTGAAATGATAACTGGGCCAAATTTTTGGGACCCAATAGCCCATTTAATTCAGCAAACTTATGACCCAACAAAGCCCATTTTTGGACACACCATTCCATGGCCCCAAACCAGCCATAGCCCATGTAAACACCATTGTAATTTCGTTAACACAACAAATTAAACAAAAACTTAGATATGATTCATGGAGTACACATCATAATTACATTTACATATCCAACAATTGGACACATAAAGACAGAAACACGTAGCACTTAATTGTTGCGCTTAGTAGGCTAGCAGCATTTTTCCTCCACTCCAAGTGACCTGGTAGATAAACTATATCTTATTAGTATGGAAAGCATTTATGCGTCACTAAATATTAAGGTAATATATTCTTGGCACTCCATACGGCCTACAAATAAATCCACAAGCAGACGGATACCGATGTAGCTTTCACCCAGGAGTATTCCAAGGTATCGATTTCCATGGGGAATGAGAAGTGAACTGATTCTAAACTAAGCTGTCCAAGGATAAAATGGTGGAGTGGATGACGACGAAGAAGAAAAGAGAGAAGCGGTATGAGGGTAGAGAGGGCAGAGTCTGGTACAGGTATTCTCGTGACTAACTGAGCTAAACAGATAATAATAGCAGATGCTTACTTCAGGAAGCGAAACCTACAACACGTAGAAAGGGATGAGAAGGGGTGTTGCCAATAACCACTGGAGGCTCCTGCAGGCCGAGCCGGGACGTGATGGACTATGCAAACCATATAGGGCTGTCACCACCTAACAGCTACCACGTCCGTCAGCTCAGGGACAAACCAATTTAACTTCAAGTCTAGGCACCCCGCCTACACTAGTCAGCTAATACTTATCTCCTATAGAAAGACAAGCACCCAAGCCTAACAACTAGTATACACTTATACCAATCAACTGAGCATTGAACGAGGAACCAACAAGCATATAAAAGTAGAACTGAATGCTCGATTAATTAGAGAGAGATACAAGAGTTACCAGACACGACCCGGATGTTACTCGAAGCAGAGCCGCATCCATAGAGGTACAGGTGGAAGAGGGGCCGACACTCCGGTCCTCTCCGACACACACCTCTCCTCTCTCCCTATCTTCTAAATGTGGTAGTGGCAGCGCTTTGCTAGGGATTTAATCTTCTCTTCTTCTTGTGTGTCTTGAACCGGAGCTTGGACCTTGTTGGCACTTCTAATGATCCAATATCAAGATTCTGAATCCTGGTACTGGGGTAAGGAGTGTTTTGGAGGTTTTTCTTATGGCTCAGTAAAATATATGAATATTCTGCAAGTGCACAGAATTACAACTGTAGCACTTCACCAGGGAGTAATCCGAGGTATCATAATTTATATTTCCGCAGGGAATTGAAGCTTTGGCAAGAGTACTAGTAAACCGGTATTCAAGACTGTCACCACGGCTCTGATACCAATAATTCAAGACTCGTATCATAATTCAAGGACTGGTAAAATAGTGAAGACTGAACTTGGCTAAGACCGACCGTTCTATCTAGGCTGCGATCCTACAGTCAGCACGGCTCTGATACCAATCTGTCACACCTAGATTTTCACAAAACCCGAATGCGGCCATATGTGTGCCCAGGAAGTCCACAGAACACATACAACAAACAAATATGATAAACAGAGTACAAATGATCAAAATAAAATAGTTTACATCAGAGTATAACAATAATATTTATTACAACGGAAGTCTATAACTCTCAACTAAAGCGGAGCCGCAGTCCACAGGGACTCTAACTGGGGGAGCGCAACTCAGAAGTACGACAGGTCCTCAGGGAACTCAGCAACCGTCTCCTGATCAGCCCAATCTGTTTACCCATCCGGGATTTTGTTGAATATTGACAAGTGTAAGTAAACAAATACTTAGCAAGTATAGCACGGGTATGAAGGCTCAAAATAGGCTAGACACGGCTTAACTGCATTAACATCTTTAGTTGGTTCATTTTAACAATAGCAATTACTACAAGTAAATGAAACTCGGTTGTAACCCAATTAAATAAGTATAAGTGTCAATAATCATAAATGAATATCATCTTCTAATCAAAAAAGATCCAGGCCACTCGTGACCTTGAGAAAGGCTATCATGGTAGATTTTACACTCTACAGAGGTTTCGCCCATTACCCACCAGTCGAGTAAAAGTTCAAAGGAACTTTGCACCCAACCACGCGCATCAACACTTCCGAGGTGTGACGGCATAGGGACGCTACGAGGTTTTTCACAAGACACCCTAACAAGACAGTAGCCACTGCGGTAATACAAGGCGGTGAGACCATAGGCACCGAGAACGACGTACGCCTGTAGAGTCACACCGTAGGGGGGGTCGATGGCGTCCAGAGCACGGGCATCACACCCATCCATGTGCAACATGTGGAGTTCCCCATCGCAGGGACTCCCAACACGTGACTGTGCCTAACGAGACATAACCGACAGATCACCCGCCCTCAGTGGAATCCGGAAACACCCCGTACCTTGCCTCCCACAACGCCTTTGGCCTGTCGGTAACCACTGGCAAGCTAGAGACGTACAAGTTACTCGACCAAGACAAGAGCCATAATAGTTCCAGCGGTGGCAACAGGCTCCTGGGTTGCCGCTTTAAGAACCGTACCTTACGGAGAGACACTAGAGCAAAGCACACAGCACATGCCCTAGCTCCCTAAACCAAGTTGCTAAAAAGCATGTTTTATCATAAATGTTGAAGTGAACCATTAAGTCAAGATTAACAATTAAATAATAGTGACAGTAGCTGCGCGTAGCAAAAGATTCTACCCATATGCATAAGCCCAAGGTTATCAAGGTACAGGATATACAAAACTATGTACAACCTTAATGGGACATCAATTTAGACACATGCATATGAAAGTAATGAATATAAAGAGTGGGTTTAAGTAGCAAGGATTGTCCATGCTATAACTTGCCTTCCTCGAAGTGCTGCTGCTGCTGCGAGTCCTGCTCCGGAAAGTCCTCACCGAGCTTGAACTCCAAAGCTAACGGCTCACCGACTGGACACGAAACACCATACAAGCATACATGCATACCAATACATGCAAACAGATAATATTCTATTAGAACAGTACACCAAACAGTAGAAACAGTACATGAAAATGTTTTAGAAATATTCTACGCTTCACTACGAACACATGACCGCGAAAATCACACTAATCGGAGCTAAAACGAAAAAATATGGCTTTTATAAGTTTTAGGGACCTACTGGCAAGTTTTAAAAGTTTCTAGGGGCTTAATTTAAAGAAATCAGGGACCTAAACATAATTTTGTATAAAAACCCGAGGTCTTACTCATGAAATTACGAAGACAGGACTGCGGGTTCTAAATTGAAAAAGCTTAGGGGGTTAAACATAAGAATCAGGACCTATTAGCAATTATTTTTGAACTGGGCGGGATGGCGGGTTGATAATTAAAAACCCCAGGGACTCTTTTGCAAAAAGTGCTCGGCTGACCGATATCGGCTCTATTGACTTGTAGGCTCGGGTTGTGCGGGCCGTTGGATTAGATCTGGGTGGCCCAGATTTGCTCGGGCGAAAGGCGGCCGGCGGGGGTGGTAGGCGCGGCGGCGGCGCCCATGGCCGTGGTGGAGGCTCGCCGGCGCGAGCTCAAACTCGAGCTCCAGGGCTCGATTTGCAGTGCGGCTAGGCTCTACGGACTCGGGACGGCCAGGCGAACATGGCTGGAGTGCTCGGGTTGACGATTGTGCGGCAGGGGCGGCCATTGGCGGTGAACCGCAGCGGAGCTACTCCGCGCGAGGCCATGCGCGCGCGACAGAGCGCGGGAGGGGGCAAGGAGTGGCTAGGGGGCTTGCTTACTGACGTGCGGAGTTGCCCCGGGGGTCGAAGGGATCGTAGCGGTGGTCTGGAGGGGAAGTCGACGGGTGGCGGCGAGCTTCGGTGGCGATGGCGAGCGGCGCTGCGCGAGGAGGGTTGCTGGGAGGGGTTGGGAGCTCGGCTTGGGATTGGTGCTGGTAACGGGGCTCGGGGAGCGGTTTAAATAGCCTACGGGGGGGTGCTTGGCCGGCAAGTCGCGCGATCAGCGGCGGCCGGCGATCGGGGGGGAGTTTCCTATGGGGGGGCGCCTTCCTTGCTCGGGTGATCTCGGGATGGAAGGGGAGCGCGCGGGGAAAGCTCGGGGAATCTTCCCGAGGGCCCACGGGCGCAGGGGAGGGACCAAGTCGGCCGGAATCGCGGCGGAAACATCGCTGGAGGGAAGGAGGCGCGCGGCGAGGGGAAGAAGATGGAGCTGGCGAGCGGGGCCCGCTGGCCAGTGGGAGAGGGGGGAAAGCAGGGTGCAGGAGCTGGGCCGGCGAGGGGAGCGATGGGTCGAGCGGGAGCTGTGGGCTTGGGCCGGCGGGAGGGGAAAGAAGTGCTGGGCCGGTTCGGTGGGGAGGAGTGAAAGCGAGCCGAGAAGAATCTCCAGGGGGCAAAAGTGAACTATGGGCCTAGCAACTTTTCTACAGCTCCAAATAAGGTGATTCAAATTTGAATTTAAATAAATTTAAATTCTCGTTTGAATCACAAGCAATACAAAAAAAATAAATGCAGCAGCATGAATGCAACAAAAATATTTCTACAACTTATATTTGATTTTAATACTCATAAATAATTCATTTAACCTTACATTAAATATGAACAAATTAAATAAAAGCCAATTAATTACTAAAAATTTTAAATAGGCCATTTTTGGGTGTTACAAACCTACCCCCCTTAAGATGAATCTCGTCCTCGAGATTCGGAAGTAGGGTCGAAGAGCTGTGGGTACTCGGTCTTGAGATCTTCTTCCCGTTCCCAAGTGGCCTCATCTTCCGAGTGTCGGCTCCACTGTACCTTGCACATCCGGATGACCTTGTTTCTTGTCACCCTCTCAGACACCACCAGAATCCGGACCAGGTACTCATAAGTGAGGTCCTCTTGCACATTCAACTCATCTATCGGGATTTGCTCTTCGGGCACCCGCAAACATTTCTTCAACTGTGACACGTGGAACACATCGTGCACTCCGACCAATCTCTCGGGTAGTCCCAACTGATATGCCACCTCACCTTTCCTTTCAAGTATCAGGAAACGTCCGATGTATCTAGGTGCTAGCTTTCCCTTGACATTGAACCTCTTCACGCCCCTCATCAGTGACACGTTGAGGTACACAAAATCTCCAACTGTAAAACTGAGATCCCTCCGTCTGACATCAGCATAACTCTTCTGCCTGGACTATGCCACCTTCAAGTTCTGCCTGATCACTTGCACTTGGCGTTCTGGATCTCTGAGTATCTCAGGCCCAAAGACTTGACTCTCTTCAGTCTGATTCCAGAACAGTGGTGTTCTGCACTTCCTGCCATACAAAGCCTCGAATGGTGCCATCTGCAGACTTTTCTGATAGCTGTTGTTGTACGAGAATTCCGCATAGGGTAAACTCTTGTCCCAGCTAACACCATAGTGCAGTGCACATGCCCTCAACATGTCCTCAAGAATCTGATTGGTTCGCTTTGTCTGTCCATCTGTCTGCGGGTGATAAGCTGAGCTGAAATGCAGTTTAGTATCCATGGATTCATGCAGCTTCTGCCAGAAGTGTGACGTGAACTGAGTACCTCGGTCAGACACTATCCGTTTTGGCACTCCATGCAGGCACACAATCCTTTCCATATATAGCTCTGCTAGCCTGGCTCCCGTGTAGGTGGTCTTTACTGGGAGAAAGTGTGCCACTTTGGTCAAGCGGTCCACAATCACCCAAATGGAGTCAAATCCTTGCTGTGTGCGGGGTAGACCCATTATGAAGTCCATACCAACTTCTTCCCATTTCCATTCCGGTATCTTCAGGGGCTGGAGTAATCCGGCTGGCCTCTGATGTTCAGCCTTAACTCTCTGACAAGTGTCACACAGTGCCACATGCGTCGCCACATCACGCTTCAATCCGTACCACCAGAATCTTTCCTTGATATCTTGGTACATCTTGGTGCTTCCTGTGTGGATCAAGTACGCCGAATCATGCGCTTCTCTTAGGATTGTGTCTTTGATCTGCGCTATATCGGGCACACATATCCTCTTCCCGTGCCACAGGGTTCCTTGTTCATTAACTTGGAATCCAGGTGCCTTTCCTAGGACAACATTCTCCACCATTTCCTTGATCTTTTCATCACCAAGCTGTCCTTTCCGGATCTCCTGTTCAAGAGTCGGTTCCACTGTCGTCTCTGTGATGTTGGTCACGAACCCCAGACTCATCTTCTTAAATTCCCGGCTGAGTGCTTCAGGCAAACAATGGCCGGTGATCTTGTTCACATAGCTTCTCCTACTTAGAGCATCTACCACCAAGTTAGCCTTGCAAGGGTGGTAATGGATCTCCAGATCATAGTCCTTGATCAACTCCAACCATTGGCGTTGCCTCATATTCAGCTCTGACTGAGTGAAGACGTACTTCAGGCTCTTGTGATCAGTGTAGATGTCACACTTGTGCCCAATCAGGTAATGCCTCCAAATCTTCAAAGCATGCACCACAGCTGCCAACTCCAAATCATGTGTCGGATAGTTCTGCTCATGCTTCCGCAACTTTCTTGATGCATATGCCACTACTCTCCCTTCCTGCATAAGTACACACCCTAGTCCTAGACGGGATGCATCACAGTAGATAGAGAAGCTCTTGGCTATGTCGGGCAATACCAGTACAGGTGCTGTTGTTAGCCTCTTCTTCAATTCTTCGAAGCTGGTTTGACACTCCTCTGTCCAGATGAACTTGGCATTCTTCTCCAATAACGCCGTCATGGGTTTAGCAATCTTGGAGAATCCTTCGATGAACCGTCGATAATATCCGGCCATCCCAAGGAAACTCCTGATCTCGCTGACATCCCGAGGCGGGTTCCAGCTCAACACATCATTAACCTTCTTCGGATCAACTGCTACTCCTCCGTTGGACAGCACGTGTCCCAAGAATGCCACTTCCTTCAACCAGAACTCACACTTGCTCAACTTGGCATATAGCTGATGTTCCCGGAGTCTCTGCATCACCAGCCTCAAATGATCTTCATGTTCCTCTTCATTCTTGGAGAAGACCAGTATGTCATCAATGAACACCACCACAAACTTATCCAAGTAGTCCATGAAGACGCTATTCATCAGGTACATGAAGTATGCCGGAGCATTGGTTAGTCCAAAGGACATGACTGTGAACTCATATAGCCCATACCGAGTAGTGAAGGCCGTCTTGGGTATGTCGGATGGTCGGATCCTCATCTGGTGGTAGCCCGATCGAAGATCTATCTTGGAGAACACACAAGCTCCCTTCAAATGATCAAACAAATCATCAATCCTTGGCAAGGGGTACTTGTTCTTGGCAGTCACTTCATTGAGGGCCCGATAGTCCACGCACATCCTCTGCGTACCGTCCTTCTTGTCCACGAACAACACTGGTGCTCCCTATGGTGAAGAACTAGGACGAATATACCCTTTTTCTAGCAAAGAGCTTAATTCTTCCTTAAGTTTCTCCAGTTCCCTTACTCCCATCCTATACGGCCTTTTAGCTATAGGTGCAGTGCCAGGTTTTAGTTCAATAACGAATTCAACTTTGCATTCTGGGGGCATACCTGGCAATTCATCTGGGAACACATCCGGGAACTCGCACACCACTCGGATGTCCTCTGGCATTGCACCCTCAGCTTGGTTGACTTGACCATGCTCTGAAAGACTGGCTGCTTGATATTCCACCTTCTCACCGGTCTTCGTTGTCAGTTGTACAGCTCTCTTGGCACATTGGATTAGTGCATCGTATCTGGCTAACCAGCTCATGCCCAGTATTAAGTCGAAGCCAATAGACTCCAAGACTATTGGTCGCACCTCGAAGTCTACCCCCCTTATTGTGATGGTGATATGGGGGCAACGCAAGGTAGCTCGTTGTTCCCCCCTGGTAAGCTAACTAGCATAGCACTCATCATGGGTTGCAGGGCTATTAAGTTCTTTTTCACAAAGGCAGCATATATGAAAGCATGCGAAGCTCCAGAATCGAACAAAACAGTTGCAGGGGTCGAGTTGACGAGGAACGTACTCACAACCATGTCGGTAGCTCCCTCTGCGGTCTCAGCACCCATGTGGTTGACTTTGCCCCTGACGGGGTTCTAAGGGCCTCTACCTGCTTGTGCTTGTGGCTGGTTCCCATTCTGCCCAACTCTCTGGGGGTTGTTCTGACCGGCAGCGTTCTAAGCTTTCTTGGGGCAGACATTGGCGTAGTGACCCTGCTCACCACAGTGGTAGCACGCCCTTGGGCCCACTGGCACATTGTTGGCGTTGTTGGGGCGCTGGACAGGCCCTTGCTGTGCCTGGTTGCGCTGAGCTGGGTATTCTGCAGCTGGTTCTGGAAGCGCTGTTGCTGCGGTGCTTGAGGGTACTGGGGACGCTGCTGGTTCTGGCCACGGTTGAACGAGCCGGAGTGGCTTTGGAAGCGCTGCTGGCTCACCATCTGTTGGCCTTGGGGAGCACTGAAGTGGGGGCGGTTGTTGCTCCCAGACTGCTGACCCTGGAACTTTCGCTTCTTCTCCTCCATTTCACGGCGCTTGTGCTCTAGCATCAAAGCGCCGTCCACCAGTTCTGAAAGTTGGGGAACTTGGCGCACATCAACTGGTACTGCAGGGCATCCTGCAAGCTATCGCGGAACCGGGACTGCTTCTTCTTGTCGGTGTCCACGTCTTCCAGAGCATAGCGGGCAAGCTCAATGAACTTGTCACGATAAGCTGTGACGCTCATCCCTTCCTGCTTCAATGATAGGAACTCCTTCTTCTTCAATGTCATCAGGGCTTCAGGCACATGGTGCGAGCGGAAGCTATCATGGAACTCCTGCCATGTGATCTGAGTACGATCAGGGTGAGCATACTGGTACGAGTCCCACCAGTCCAAGGCTGGTCCTTGGAGCTGTCCTCCTGCGTATAGCACCTTCTCCCGGTCGTTGCACTGAGCGATGTCGAGTTGTCGCTCCACTGCCTTGAGCCAATCCACTACATGCAGGGGATCAGTTGCTTTGTTGAAGGTGGGTGGGCGTCCCTTCAGAAATTCGCCCCTCCTGTCACGGGGTGGCATGTTGTGCTACGGCGGATTCTGCTGGTTCCGCTGCATCATGGCCATTGTCTGAGCCATCTGTTGCATCAGCTGGGTCTGTGTGAGCATCATCTGCTCAATGGTGGGGGGTGGTGGTGGCAGTCCACTGGCTCCGGCGTTGCTCCTTGTGTTCACCATCTATTATCAACAAGAGATCCCCATGAAATTTAAGACCAAGTAACTTAGGAACAGAAGTACTTGAGAACATTGAACTGGTTATGATAGAGCATAAGATAGATAAAGAGCAAGTGAAGCAAATAACCCCTTCTATGTATTCATTAATATCCTTATGCCTTAATCCAAAATCTAGATGGCAGTAGACTTACGTCCACGCCCATCACAATCATTACAAAAATCCAACTCAAACATAAGCATAATGACAATCAAACCGAACACCGAAAGACAAGGTTCACACTGACCCGACTCACTGGTTTTTGACTCGACTGGAAAGAAAAACGATGACTAATCGATCTTATTGTAGACTCATGGTAAACTCCTAAGGACCCTGCTGGATGGTGGTGCTGGCGGCGGCAGATCCGAAGCGGTGCCTCTTGCGTGGCGGTGACTCTGCATGGTAGTCTGGGCTCAGTGACGGTGGTGCTCCCAACATCTGGTCCAACTGCTCCATCTCCTATCGAGTCCCTCTCAGCTCCTCCCTCAGAGCGGCGATCTCATCAGTAACTGCCTCCAGGTCAGTGTTGAGGGTGGCCACCAGTGCCACAGTAGCAGCGAGCCGGGGGTCATTGATGTCTCCGATGGGGGCGATGGTGCAAGCTGTCTCCCCACTCCTCCTGCGGGGGTACCACCTATCTGGCTCGTCCTGGATCTCTGCGCAGAACCTGTCCCTGTAGTAGTAGAGGGCACGGCGAGTAACATCTGCTATCCCTGCCTCCTGGGTGGATCTCTCACTGGAGGCGTAGTGGATCGACCTCGTCTAGGCAGCTCTGGCTTCGTGCTCAGCTGTATGGATCCTTAGGGAGGTGCTCCAGAAGGTGGGGAAGCAGGGGTGCGTCCACCTCTCACTGTGGTACTCCATGCCCACGTTGCCTGTGCCGTAGTGGTAGCGCAGTATCTGCCTAAGGCGCCAGTGGTAGAAGTTGTCTCCAGTGTCTCTGACAAAGTCCTCCACGGTCCACCTATCTGCTGGTGCAGGTGGCTGCGGTGCTAGAGGCTCCTCAGGGTCATCACCCTCACCGTCTGACGGATCATCACCACCGTCTCCATCTTCATCATCACCGCTGTCATCACCATCTGGGTCTCCGGCAGCATTCACGCGATCTGGCTGAACTGGCTTGGGCTGCTCCTCTGGCTCTTCAGCGGGCTCCATCTCCTCGTCCTCGGGCTCTCCCTGCTGCTGCCCCGCCTCTTCTTCTTCTTGCCTAAGGCGCTCCTCCTCTTGCATCTCTTCCCACTCCTGGAAAGCATCCTCGTAGGGGGCGCCAAAGTCCATTTCCGGAACACGGGGCGGAAGGTAGCCACAGGTGGACTTGCAGGCGGTCAGCTTCATGCGAGCCTTCTACTGCAGAGAGAGACAAAGAGAAGCTTTAGAAAAACTTTGCAAAGGACTGGGGTAGATGAGACACTGAACACTATTTTGCAAAACTCAACACTTTTATAGGTAAAATAGTGAAGACTGAACTTGGCTAAGACCGACCGTTCTATCTAGGCTGCGATCCTACAGTCAGCACGGCTCTGATACCAATCTGTCACACCCGGATTTTCACAAAACCCGAATGCGGCCATATGTGTGCCCAGGAAGTCCACAGAACACATACAGCGAACAAATATGATAAACAGAGTACAAATGCTCGAAATAAAATAGTTTACATCAGAGTATAACAATAATATTTATTACAGCGGAAGTCTATAACTCTCAACTAAAGCGGAGCCGCAGTCCACAGGGACTCTAACTGGGAGAGCGCAACTCAGAAGTACGGCAGGTCCTCAGGGAACTCAGCAGCAGTCTCCTGATCAGCCCAATCTGTTTACCCATCCGAGATTTTGTTGAATATTGACAAGTGTAAGTAAACAAATACTTAGCAAGTATAGCACGGGTATCAAGGCTCAAAATAGGCTAGACACGGCTTAACTGCATTAGCATCTTCAGTTGGTTCATTTTAACAATAGCAATTACTACAAGTAAATGAAACCCGGTTGTAACCCAATTAAATAAGTATAAGTGGCAATAATCATAAATGAACATCATCTTCTAATCAAAAAGGATCTAGGCCGCTCGTGACCTTGAGCAAGACTATCATGATAGATTTTACACTCTGTAGAGGTTTCGCCCTTTACCCACCAGTCGCGTAAAAGTTCAAAGGAACTTTGCACCCAACCACGCGCATCAACACTTCCGAGGTGTGACGGCATAGGGACGCTACGAGGTTTTTCACAAGACACCCTAACAAGACAGTAGCCGCTGCGGTAATACAAGGCGGTGAGACCATTGGCACCGAGATCGACGTACGCCTACGGAATAACACCGTAGGGAGGTCGATGGCGTCCAGAGCGCGGGCATCACACCCATCCATGCGCAACATGTGGAGTTCCCCATCGCAGGGACTCCGAACACGGGACTGTGCCTAACAAGACATAACCGACGGATCACCCGCCCTCGGTGGAATCCGGAAACACCCCGTACCTTGCCTCCCACAACGCCGTCGGACCGTCGGTAACCACTGGCAAGCTACAGACGTACAAGTTACTCGACCAAGACCAGAGCCATAATAGTTCCAGCGGTGGCGACAGGCTCCTGGGTTGTCGGTTTAAGAACCGGACCTTACGGAGAGACACTAGAGCAAAGCACACAACACATGCCCTAGCTCCCTAAACCAAGTTGCTAAAAAGCATGGTTTATCATAAATGTTAAAGTGAACCATTAAGTCAAGATTAACAATTAAATAATTGTGACAGTAGCTGCGCGTAGCAAAAGATTCTACCCATATGCATAAGCCCAAGGTTATCAAGGTACAGGATATACAAAACTACGTACAACCTTAATGGGACATCAATTTAGACACATGCATATGAAAGTAATGAATATAAAGAGTGGGTTTAGGTAGCAAGGATTGTCTGTGCTATAACTTGCCTTCCTTGAAGTGCTTCTGCTGCTGCGAGTCCTGCTCTGGAAAGTCCTCACCGAGCTCGAACTCCAAAGCTAACGGCTCACCGACTAGACACGAAACACCATACAAGCATACACGCATACCAATACATGCAAACAAATAATATTCTATTAGAACAGTACCCCAAACTGTAGAAACAGTACATAAAAAGGTTCTAGAAATATTCTACGCTTCACTACGAACCCATGAGCGCAAAAATCACACTAATCGGAGCTAAAATGAAAAAGATATGGCTTTTATAAGTTCTAAAAGTTTCCAGGGGCTTAATTTAAAGAAATCAGGGACCTAAACATAATTTTGTATAAAAACCCGAGGGCTTATGATGAGGACATGACACCCATACATATGTCCATGAAGGGTGCATGGGGTGGAGAAGAAGGAGACCAACATGGTTTTCCAAGTCAAGAAGAAGGACCAAGGCTAATCCGATTCGAGTCCCCAAGGTGGAGGCCCAAAGAAACTCAAGTTCGAGTCCGCCTCGGAGTCCAGGAGCAGCCCGCACTAAATTCGTCGTCTAGGTCGCATACGGGCTCGGGTTTTGACATTCTACATATGCTTGGAAAGCTAAGGAGATCAGATTTCTAATGGCACTGGTACCACCTCAAAATTCCTTCTGAGTCATCAGGAATCGTCAGAACAAGTGGATGTCCAGAATCTATCAGGGTGCTGCGCCGCCATCTTTTGGGCTGTTGGCACGTGTATCGTGTTGGGGTCCATTATGGACGTGGTTAGGGGGTTAACCCTCAAGTAATCAGTAGCCGCCACCACATTAGGGTTTGTGATTTTGCTTAGATTAATCTGTCGAGAACAGTTTCGCCGTTATCGGTTTGTAGAACCCCAACTTTTTATCTTAATCATACATCTGCAGTGTCACTTCCTTTGAGAGCTGCTTCTTTCGAGTTCTTGCTTGTGTTCTTCGTTTCGCAGGCAGGGATTAGCCTTCTTGGCGAGGTCAACCGGGTTGTGACACGGTTGATAACCAGAGGAGTCGTGGTACTAAGATTGTAGGGTTTGAGTTTGCTGACTTGAAGCCGGATCGGTGAGTTGCGCTCCGCCCAAAACGAGTTATCCTTCACCTGACGGAAGATCGGGAAACCCTAGTTCCCATCAAGTGTTATTCAGAGACGGGTTTACCATCAGGTTCGTCCTTTCGCCTTTGTCCTATAGTCCAGAAAATAGCCCTACAAAAATATTTGTCATCGTATTCCGCTGTCCTAGTACCTCTTTTAGCCTTTGCAATTTCGTTTCAGTTTCGCTTTGTTGAGTTTGTGTCCGTGGTCAAGTCTCGTTGCTGGTTTTAGTAGTGTTCGTGTCATAGTTCAATCGCCCGTTGTTGTGATTCGTTTGTTTCCGCCGCTATCCCATCCACGTTTAGCCATACAACAATTCGAGCCACCACATTACTCGATTTGCCTCGCTAGCCGCCTTGTCTGAGCTCTCGCCGTGCAAGCCCTAGATAGGTTGCAAGCCGCTTTGATCGCTTTTGCATTGCATACTTGATCCTTGTTACATCTGGCGAATACCTATTGCTTGCTGCCGCAGACACTAGGAGGAAGTTTACCCTAGCCGCTGCTATTTTTCGTGCCTTTGGAAAACATAATTTGAGATACCTTCCATAAAACAGGCATAACTTTTTACTCGGTGCTCCGTTTTGGCTCAAATTTTTACAACAGATTCTTGACTTCATTCGGAGGCTTGTTTGGTCGAGTCAAAAAATTCAAAAAGAATCAGGAAGATAAATAATAAAATTGATCAAGTTGTTTCAGGGTTTTTAGAGATTGTTCCATAAATTCCCTAGGCCGCATCTCACCTCAAAAACGGATGCAAATTTTTATGGTTGGAGCTTTTGATATATTATTCAGATAAAAATATAAAAATAATAGTTGAGGAAAATAAATATCTTAATTCCTACTAGTGCTACAGAGAAATTGCTGAAAAGATTAAAAAGCAATTGCATAGAGTGTTGTTTTGCTTGTTCTGTGAGCTTTATCCATCGTTTCTTGTTCCAACTTGTGCTACGCCTAGGACACGTCTGAGCCAGCAATTGTGACTTGTGCTTTGGATACTTATTGAACTTTGCTATTCTGTATTCGTTATTTGCTACTCCTTGCTACATATTTGGCCTTCCGAGCTCCACAAACTATACTTCAGGTCAGTGCAGCGAAAGACCCTTGCAATCTTGGTACTACTTTCTCACAGGTATCACGACCCAGTCACCGATTGTACCATCCACTATTTTGCTTTTGTAAGAACATTTGTAAGAATTTGGTAAAGCATGTGAGAGAGTGTTTCCACTGACACACATATAGTAGTTGATAGGGATAACCTTTTTTGTTTTCTCTTTTCTACATACTAACAATGGCAGGGAGCGATGAGATTGTTCGAGAAGTACTAAGTTCTCAAATGGAGAAAGCAGAGCAAAATCAATTCAACAATTTATTCCAGATTTTCTTTGTTGTGATGGAGAGACGTTGCCGAGTCATCATTGATGATGAAAGTTGCAACAACCTTGCAAGCTTAGAGCTGGTTGAGAAGCTTGGTTTGACCACAAAGCCACATCCACATCCATACTACATGCAATGGGTAAATTCTTATGCTAAGATAAAAGTAACTGAAATTGCACATATTGAATTTAGCATTGGTTCTTATAAGGATAGTGCTGATTTTGACATAGGACTTATGCAAGCATGTCATTTGTTTCTAGGCACGCCTTGAATTAATATAAATAATATGGTACACAAAAAGGTTGTTAATAAATATTCCTTCAAGTACAACGGTAGAAAAATTACACTTGTACCTTTGACTACTGCTGAAATTTTAGAAGCTGATCTCCAAAGGGCGGAGAGAAGAAAAAATGAACCTTTTAGAATAGAATGGGTTGTTTTCAATGACACAACAAATTCATCTTAATCTGAATTTTGACAAAATGATGATATTGTTTTGCCTATTGTTGGAACTGATACTTTGCAGCATGTGCATAATGAAGATGACCATACAAATGAAATGGAACATGTAAAATTTTTAGGTAAATGCTCTCTTGATGTGCTAAATTTGCCCTCCAATGATGCAAATAATGTTATACTAGAACCTTCTCTTGTATTACCTTTGTCACAAATAGAGAAGGAGCATGATACTTTTGATTTGAAGATTTATACCTGTGCTAAAAATAATATTATTATGCCGATTACTTGTGCACATGACGAACTAAAATTATTATCTTCTTTAAACACTTTGGGTTATGTTGAGTTTGATACTTTATGTGCTCTTAGTAGTTTGGAAAAGAAATTTAGATGTGCTGAGTTGCCATGTTTGTCTACTTGTACATATCATTTTATTGGAAAATATAATTGTAAAGGAGAGTATATGGTGCATCGAGTCTATATTTATGCAAATCTGAAATCTCGTTTTGATGTACAAGATTGTGATCAACTAGATTGTCTATCTAGTTTTACTATAACGAATCGGGTTCACTTTCAAGAAGGGGAGCATTGTTGGTTGTTACCTATGTGTGCTAGTGCTGATTTTTCTTGTATTGAACAGATACTAGCGGTTATGCAACCATCTATGCATGCATTTTGTTTGGTTAGTGCTAATCTTTTGCAGGATATTATTGAAAAAGATCGTGTGCGTTTCGATCAAGGAGCCTACGTATTTGCTGACAACTCTATAGGAGAAGATGCTTTGAGAGATTGCAAATATGGTCATGTCACTCCCCACAATATTCTCAGTTCCCATATTTTCCACAACCTCATGTTTCTTCGTGTTGTGCAGGGCCATCTTAGAGCACAAACGACGCCGAGGACGGCTTTTCGTCAAGAAGGGGAGGATGATGAGGACATGAAACCCATACATATGTCCATGAGGGGTGCATGGGGTGGAGAAGAAGGAGACCAACAAGGTTTTCCAAGTCAAGAAGAAGGCCCAAGGCTAATCCGATTGAGTCCCCAAGGTGAAGGCCCAAAGAAACTCAAGTTCGAGTCTGCCTCGGAGTCCAGGAGCAGCCCGCACTAAATTCGCCGCCCAGGTCGCATAAGGGCTCGGGTTTTGACATTCTACATATGTTTGGAAAGCTAAGGAGATCAGCTTTCTAATGGCACCGGTCCCACCTCAAAATTCCTTCTGAGTCATCGGGAATCGTACAAACAAGTGGATGTCCATAATCTGTCAGGGTGCTGTGCCGCCATCTTTTGGGCTGTTGGCCCGTGTATCGTGTTGGGGTCCATTATGGACATGGTTAGGGGGTTATGCACGCCCCAACCCTCATATAATCAGTAGCCGCTGCCACATTAGGGATTGGGGTTTTGCTTAGATTAATCTGTCGAGAACAGTTTCGCCGTTATCGGTTTGTAGAACCCAAACTTTTGATCTTAATCATACATCTGCAGTGTCACTTCCTTTGAGAGTTGCTTCTTTCGAGTTCTTGCTTGTGTTCTTAGTTTCACAGGCAGGGATTAGCCTTCTTGGCGAGGTCAACCGGGTTGTGACACGGTTGATCACCAGAGGAGTCATGGTGCTAAGATTGCAGGGTTTGAGTTTGCTGACTTGAAGCCGGATCAGTGAGTTGCGCTCCGCCCAAAACGAGTTATCCTTCACCTGATGGAAGATCGGGAAACCCTAGTTCCCATCAGCTTACTCGTGAAATTACAAAGACAGGACTGCGGGTTCTAAATTTAAAAAGCTCAGGGGGTTAAACATAAGAATCAGGACCTATTAGCAATTATTTTTGAACTGGGCAGGACGGCGGGTTGATAATTAAAAACCCCAGGGACTCTTTTGCAAAAAGTGCTTGGCTGACCGGTATCGGCTCTGTTGACTTGTAGGCTCGGGTTGTGCGGTCTGTTGGATTAGATCTGGGTGGCCCAGATTTGCTCGGGCGAAAGGCGGCCGGCGGGGGTGGTAGGCGCGGCGGCGCCGCCCATGGCCGTGGTGGAGGCTCGCCGGCGCGAGCTCAAACTCGAGCTCCAGGGCTCGGTTTGCAGCGCGGCCGGGCTCTACGGACTCGGGACGGCCAGGCGAACATGGCTGGGGTGCTCGGATTGACGATTGTGCAGCAGGGGCAGCCATCGACGGTGAACCGCAGCGGAGCTACTCCGGCGAGGCCATGCGCGCGCGACAGAGCGAGGGAGGGGGCAAGGAATGGCTAGGGGGCCTGCTTACCAACGCGCGGAGTTGCCTCGGGGGTTGAAGGGATCGTAGCGGCGGTCTGGAGGGGAAGTCGACGCGCGGCGGTGAGCTTCGGCGGCGATGGCGAGTGGCGCTGCGCGAGGAGGGTTGCTGGGGGGTTGGGACCTCGGCTTGGGATTGGTGCTGGTCAGGGGGCTCGGGGAGCGATTTAAATAGCCTAGGGGGTGCTTGGCCGGCAAGTCGCGCGATCAGTGGCGGCCGGCGATCGGGGGGAGTTTCCTATGGGGGGCCGCCTTCCTTGCTCGGGTGATCTCGGGATGGAAGAGGAGCGCGCGGGGAAAACTCAGGGAATCTTCCCGAGGGCCCACGGGCGCGGGGGAGGGACCAAGTCGGCCGGAATCGCGGCAGAAACATCGCCGGAGGGAAGGAGGCGCGCGGCGAGGGGAAGAAGATGGAGTTGGCGAGCTGGGCCCGCTGGCCAGTGGGGGAGGGGGGAAAGGAGGGTGCGCGAGCTGGGCCGGCGAGGGGAGCGATGGGCCGAGC
Source organism: Echinochloa phyllopogon (assembly GCA_033239725.1). Classification (NCBI taxonomy): domain Eukaryota; kingdom Viridiplantae; phylum Streptophyta; class Magnoliopsida; order Poales; family Poaceae; genus Echinochloa; species Echinochloa phyllopogon. Next base: position 3,981,599 of record BTCW01000016.1, on the reverse strand, counting down.
GGGAGCTGTGGGCTTGGGCCGGCGGGAGGGGAAAGAAGTGCTGGGCCGGTTCGGTGGGGAGGAGTGAAAGCGAGTCGAGAAGAAATTCCAGGGGGCAAAAGTGAACTATGGGCCTAGCAACTTTTCTACAGCTCCAAACAAGGTGATTCAAATTTGAATTTAAATAAATTTAAATTCTCATTTGAATCACAAGCAATACAAAAAAATAAATGCAGCAGCTTGAATGCAACAAAAATATTTCTACAACTTATATTTGATTTTAATACTCATAAATAATTCATTTAACCTTACATTAAATATGAACGAATTAAATAAAAGCCAATTAATTACTAAAAATTTTAAATAGGACATTTTTGGGTGTTACAAAGACTATCAGAGAAAGGTACACTACTAATAAGACAGGGGATAACTGTATTGGATAAGAGTGGATATACCGTGACACACGGCTCAAGGGTGGCTTGGATAAGAAAGAGAATAAGTAGCTAGCCGGGAGGACAATGAGACGAGATAAAGGATTCCTGAGTATTTGTCTATCTGGGTTACTCGAGTCAAGAGATACAGTAGCTGGGAAACAGCTCTAATATGTCAAGGATAACTCTAATACCTTAGCTTTGGGACAACGGGACCAACGACATGTAGAAAGAGATGAGAAGGCATGCCACCAACCCCGCACTCTGGGATCATGTGGGGCCGAACCAGACGTGATGGACTACGTAGGCCGTATAGGGCTGTCACCACCTAATGGCTACCACCTCCATGCCAACTCAGGTACAACCTAAGGTCACTACCTAGTCTAGGTACCACACCTACTAGACAACGACTACTTACTCCGCTAGCAGAAGAAAGCAATCTTGTCAATACCCCAATGATAATTCACCACAAGTATTGAACAGAAATGAAGAACCCACTAAGGTAAAGACTTAAAAATGAACTGGAAGAACTAAGATCACAACGACTATTGTCTAAACACGAAATACTTGCAACTAGAATAAAGTAGAAGCAGAATATAAATAACTCAGACATGATGACAAAGATAACTTATATTAATAACTCAAAGTCAACAAAAGAAAAGGAAAAGATACAAGAGCTTATACCAGAGCTCCTGAAGATGACTCCGGAACCTCCGAGGCATAGCTCGACTAGACTCTAACTCCCAACTAAACTATCATAACTCTACTAGAATGGAAAGTGGAGCTCCTTGGCTTGAGTGTGTGTTGAAGCTGAGCATGGGACCTCCTATTTATAGTGAAGTGAAGGCGGTGCTCCTGCCAGTTCGGCCGAATCCTGTGGATTCGAGCGAATGGATGAGTTCGGCCAAACTCTCCCAGTTCAGCCGAACCACACGATGCACCGCCCTTGCTTCCTAAGGGCTGGGATTTTCTCCTGATGGCAGTTGACAGTTGGGGGCGGTTCGGCCGAACTGGGCCTATGGCCCAGGCCTGCCCCCTGCTCCTGCACCTCCCGGGCTGCTTGTTTCTGATGTTCTTTATGTTGGTTCGGCCCTGAGGTGATGTGGCAGTGGTCCACGTGTCATGCATGGTCGTCGCTTAGTCATCGCTAACGTGGACGACCTCCGGTTGTGCTTTGCATCATTTACGGCTAAGGGGGTAATCGGCCGAATCGTGTCGTTTGGCTGAATCAGTCAATGCTGACCCCTGTAGCACGTATTTCTCGTTTTTGTACCTGCACAAGTGATATACACAAAACTCATAGAACTTCATTAGAAATAAACCTAAGTACATGGAATGTTGTATTCCCGAGTATTGGTGGTCGAAAACGGCTTGTAACGACCGCCAACACACCTCCAATTTATAGTGAAGTGAAGGCAGTGGAGCTTGAGTGGTGCCCGGCCAGTTCGGCCGAACTCCCCCAGTTTGGCCGAACAGTGGGATGCACTACCCTTGCTCCCGATGGCCTGGATTTGCTCCTGGGAGGCGGTTTTGTGCTGGGGGCGGTTCGGTCAAACCGACAAGGTTCGGCTGAACTGAGCTGGATGTCTCGGGCCGTCAGTCCCTGTTGTACTTCGTGTATTTTTGGCCCAGGGATGATGTGGCCTTGGCCCGCGTGTCATGCACCATCATCGCTTTTGTCACCGCTGACGTGGACGAGTGCTTGCGGCCTCGGGTTGTGCTTCTCTTCATGTACGGCTAAGGGGGGTAGCCGGTCGAATCGTGTCGTTCGGCCGAATTGGTCAATTCCGACCCCCGTAGCATGTAATTTTGTTAGAAATAAACCTAAGTGCATGGAATGTCACATAAAACCTCTTTTATCCCGAGTATTGGTGGTCGAAAATGTGTAGTAACGACCGCCAACAAGCTCCCCTAAGCTTAGACATTTGCTCGTCAAGATAAATACTTAGGCTCCGTGGATCAGGAGTTGCTACAATGCTATTATCTTGCAGGTAACATTTATTCTTAACTAGCACTATATAATACTTGAATCATTGGCAAAGTTTATTACTCACCCTTTTACCCATGGGGTGTATAGCAATCTCATTGTCTTGGGCAGTTCAAAGATAGAATAGCTTGACTTAGTTTTAGGTGGTGTTTGGATCCAGGTGCTAAAGTTTAGCGCTTTAAATAAGTGATAATTAGATATATTAAATATAAACTAATTACATAAGTCATATCTATTTCGCGAGACGAACCTAACAAGCCTAATTTTACTATAATTAATACATAATTATCATACGTTTACTATAGCATTATATTGTCTAATCATGGTGTAATTAGGCTTAATAGTATCGTATCGTAAATTACTCCTCGTTTATGTAATAAGTTTTTAAACTAATCTATATTTAATAATCCTAATTAACATATTTATATCCGATGTGACGGCGCTAAAGTTTAGCGCGTGGGAAACAAACATGACCTTATTCCACTCCTACTCTTTCCAGGATCCCATCTCGGAGTTTTCATAATTTTGAACATTAAATTTGTTCCTCAATTGGCACACTCAATCACTCAAGTGGTATTTGAATCATCACCAAAGGCTTGTGCCCTTCTTTCATCCTAAAATCTAATAAAACTTTTGTGTGGAGCAGGGACAATGGATGAAGGCATATTTGCATCTTATATTTTGCTAAGTCAAAGAACGGATCTTTGGGGAACCAAATCACACATTTAGATCGTGAAGTGCAAGTGTGTGGGATATGTGGAGTGGAATATGGTGGAACTCCTTGGGATGATTCTTCCTCTCCTTGATTTAATTTTTGAGATCATGGGCTATCTTGCTTTTTGCCATGCCTTTGGCACGCTTTTTCTTTCTTTTTTCTCATTTATTTTTTCCATACTCTTTGGCATGCTTTTCTTTTTCTTACTTTTGTATAGCCCATGTCTCTTTTCAAGGATAACTAGGAGAGGTAATCATGGAGCATTTATTTTTTGGATGGATGATGGAAAATGTTTGCTAACTCTCAGTGTAGGAATTTGCAAGTGAGAGTGGTGGTGTACGTGAATCTCGATCTTGAAAGCATGAAAGGTTCACCCAAGGGTCACAACAATTTGACAAAGCTCACTAATATAACAAGCATCATATGAGTAGAAATTTTCAACTAAGTTTATCATATGGCTTTGGTAGGTATTTTTGACCAATGAGGAACTTGGAATAAAGCATAAATCATCCGAGATTTTCACCATACTAGGAGCGAGAGCAAGAATTGAACCCAATCTCACTATATCATTCCTCACAACAACTTAGACTTGGAATAAAGCATGTGCTTCCACAAGGTTTTCAGGTTCATTTTTTACTCATGCCAATTAACTCAAGTACTACAAAGCAACTGGTTGAAACAAAGCACTTTCAAGATTAATGACAGAGCAACTATTCATCATTTCCAAAATGAGAGGCATATGGTTCATTCCATGCATAGTTGGGAGTTAATTTTATTCAAAGCAAATCTTTTTGGTATTTTTTTATTTCAACTGAAATAAAACATGGATGGGAAATAAAGAGAGCACCTCCTAAACAATGATCTAAACAAAAAGGGGAATTGAATTGGGAAACAAATTTAAACTAATGGTGCTCTTAAAGATATAACCACATGACATCTACTCTCAATGTGGATCGTAAAGGTCTAGATGTCTTGTGGCTTTGGCGAGCCTCTTGAATTTGGCTGTGAAAGCTTGGCAGAGGACATTGATCTTGATATCTGTGTCAATCTGCCACAGCTCGCCTTTAGCGACCTTCATCTAGGTCGTTCAATTTGTGGCGTGTTTGCGCCAGTTCTTCTTTCAGGCTCTTCAACCGTGGGTTCCTCTTCTTTCTCCTCCTTGGAAAGTTTCATCACATGGCTTACTCCATTGGTGGGGTTTTGAGAATTTTGCTTGTGATACTCTTGAAGAGGGAACCATTGGGTGAGGAAAAGTCTTTGGATGAGGATTAGGTGGTCATGGTGGCTAAGAAATGTATGCACTGGGTCTTTCTCGGGAAAGTGATGGAGGAAGACGATGGTCCCCGATCGAGAAACAATTTTCCCAATGTTTTTCCTAGTGACTCTGGGATAAGATGGGATAGAGATAGGATCTAAGATTTAAATAAATGCATGTGGGGCAAAGGGGGTCCTTCGGCCAACATGGTTTGGCCGAACTAGCCCAGTTTGCCCGAACAAATGTGGTTCAATATACCCAGAGTGCATTAAGGAGCTTATCTTCCCAGTGCTTTCCTATCTTGTTAATGGTCTTTTGCAAAATGTTCTTGATCTTCTGATTGGATGTTTCTTCTTGACCACTAGTTTGGGGGTGATAAGGTGTGGTTCTAATATGCTGCTCCCCCAAACTTGGATATTTTCGGAAAGTGGAGTCAATGAAATGGGAGCCCCTATTGCTAATGACTAGCCCAGGGACGCCAAGCGACGAAAGATGTTTTCATGGAACATTCGCTTGGCATGCTTAGTGTCTATGGCTCGACAGGGCATGTCTTCTACCCATGTAGAGATATAAGCTACGGCTACCAGAATAAACTTGTAGTTCTCTGAGTTAAGGAAAGGACTCATGAAGTCAATCCCCAAAACATCAAAGATTTCAACTTGAAAATTACTGGTGAGCGACATTGCATCTCTAGTGCTTATATTCATGTGCTTTTGGCAATGTGGGCATCTCCTGAAAAATATCTTAGCATCCTCGTACATGCTAGGCCAATAAAACCCACATTGCCAGACCTTAGCATTTGTCTTGAATGCTCTATAGTGACTTCCATAAGGTGTTGCATGATATCTCTCCAAGACTTTATGTGCCTCAGGTGTAGGTATGCATCGTCTGAGGAGTCCCTCACTCATATCCAGAAGAGATATGGGTCATCCTAGAGGTGAAGTTTTCTTTCATAAACCAATCTTTTCCTATTTTCACCTGGTGAGACGCACCAAGACACCATGAAGTTGACTATGTTGGCGTACCACGGCTTTGATGTTGTGACCTTGAGGAGCGCATCGTCCCGTAAGTAATCGTTGATGGGAAGATCAAACAAGACTTGCATTCGAGACAGGTGGTCTGCTACTGAATTCTCTACTTCTCTCTTATGTCAATGTAAAATTCTTGGAGTAAGAGGACCCAATGGATAAGTCTTGCATCCTTTTGGTCAGAAGGTACTTTAGAGTAGCGTAGTCTGAATAGACTATTACCTTTGCCCCAACTAGGTAGGACCGGAATTTGTCTATAGCAAACACAACTGCTAAGAGTTCATTCATCGTGGTTGCGTAGTTGAGCTGGGAGCCAATGAGCGTTTTGCTAGCATATCAGATCGCATAATGCTTGTTGTCCTTGGTTTGGCCCTAAATAGCTCCTACGGCATAGTCGATCTCATCACACATGACTTCAAATTGGATATTCCAGTCGGGAGGCTGGATGATGGGAGCGGAAATGAGTGCTTTCTCGAGAGTGTGAAAGACAGTGTAGCACTCTTCATCAAAGACAAAAAGGGGCTTCCTTGGCTAGGAGTTTGGTTAATGGCCGGACTATTAGAGAGAAATTTTTGATGAAACACTGATAGGGCCCAGAGTGGCCAAGGAAACTATGAATCCCCTTTACGTTGGTAGGAGATGTAGACATAGGGTCGTGTTCAAGAGAATGATAGGGGAAGATGATGGCTTCTGACTTTGAATCTAGCATTTCCCCGATCAAAGACGAATCTCCTTGACACTTTCCTTGCGACCCCATGATACGATGAGATAGGGATACGATGTGTATGAAGGTTAGGATTAATCCTTTTAAGTCTTGGACCGAGTATCCAAAGACTGATTGATCATTCTCTAGGATAGTGAAATTTTGATGGGTTTCAACGTCAGAGGGTTTGTCACTAATGGTCGCTAGAGGTTGTTGGTCCATAAAGAGGAATGCATCCTTCAGTCTTGGAGGAAGAGGCTTAAGCTCGATTGGAGGATGAAGTTATTCTTCCTCCATAAAGAATTGCTCATCTTCTTCTATGATAGGTTGCGCTAAGTCTGTCAAAGATGTTGACATGACTTCCTCTATAGAATCAGGATCGAGTTCCGTCTCTATTGGTGTGTTCAAGGAATAGGAATAAGAGACTTGAACTAGATCTTCTCTGATCCTAAGCTTTCCTAGCTTGTTAGTTGGTGAATTTTTCAGGATTTTCATGATTGGCCTACAATAAAGATGGAATATGAGTGGAATCAATGGGTAGGTCAAAGATATGGAAATCCAGGAAAAGTTCAGGGTCATTAATCTTAATGGGTGTGACCGGCCAGATCCCAAAACAATCAAGGATCCTTCCCGATGTGAACCTTAGACGTTTTTCAGATGATGACCATGGTTCATCAGGGAGTTGAGCTCGCACCAAAGAGCTAGAGATTATGTTGATTCCGAGGCCCGGGTCGTACCCGATTTCCTTGTCTATGCCCATAACTTCACAAAAGATGGTTCCGATTCTCTTGGGCATCTTAACGACCTCGGTCGAGGCTTCAGCCTCGTCTAACCATTCTTGACTCATGATAGCAGAGATGCGTCCTAAGTACTCTGATATTCTAGTTCTTCCTTGTAAGGAGGTTGATCCTTTTGCTCTACACATTGTTCCAATGGGCAACTTGCTACACTCCCCATGTTCTCGAATAGATCATCATCAAAATCATAGGGAGTGGTGTAGAGTGGATGATAATAATCTAGGCTAGAATAAGGTTGTGCTTCGAAATATGTTTCGGGTTCTAATGGAATGGAAGGGCTGATAGATTTGGATTGTAAACATATAGGCTCTTCAGGTTTAGGTGGCTTCTCTTCTTCATCAGAGAGTTTGTCATAGACTCCAGTGTAGGGAGTGTCGTCGAGGATACGATCCAAGATTACCCTCGCTTCACTGGGAATCAAATGAGAGAACGACCCTCCTGAAGCAAAGTCCAAGAAATTGGCGGCTACGGGATAGAGGCCAAGGCTAAGATGTTGTAAAACAACAGGTTTTGGTAGGCTTAGGGTCAGACGCCAGGATTTGCTTGAAACGAGCCCAGGCAGCTCCTAACGACTCTCTCTCTAATTGCTTAAACATAAGAATTTTAATTCGGAGGCTTGCTACCTTGGAACTGGGAAGAAATTTAGCCAAAATTTCTCTCTAAGGATTTTCCAACTCCCTTCCATATTTCCGACAACTAGAGAGTACCATTTCTTTGCTCCTCCCGTTAATGAAAACGGGAATAGCTTCCATTTGAGCATCTCTTGTGTCATGACCACAATTACAGGACAAGAACAGAGTTGCTCAAACTCGCGTAAATGCGCATAGGGACTCTCAGCATTCGTTCCTGAGAACCTTTGCTCTCAAACCATGGCTATGAAGCCGGGACACAGCTCATAACCGGGTGTGTGGATAGGATGTGATGAGGCTGGTGGCTCCAAACAATCGCCCTTTGGAGCCGAATGTTTACGTAAGGTAAGAATGGAATCCATATGGTGGATGGTTGTGGGATACACGGAGAACTTGGGTTCGGAATCAGAACAGCTACCGTTCTCCGATAATGGCGCCAGAAAGCTTGTTCGCACTCCTTACGACCTATAGATAAATTCACAAGCAGACGGATACCGATGTAGCTTTCACCTAGGAGTATTCCAAGGTATCGATTTTCACAGGGAACAAGAAGTGAACTGATTCTTAACTAAGATGTCCAAGGATAAAATGGTGGAGTGGATGACGGTGAAGAAGAAAAGAGAGAAGCGGTATGAGGTTAGAGAGGGCAGAGTCTGGTACGGGTATTCTCATGACTAACTGAGCTAAATAGATAATACTAGCAGATGCTTACTGTGGGAAGCGAAACCTACAACACCCAGAATGGGATCAGAAGGGGTGTTGTCAATAACCGCAGGAGGCTCCTGCAGGCCGAGCCTAGACGTGATGGACTACGTAGACCGTATAGGTCTGTCACCACCTAACGACTACCACCTCCGTCGGCTCAGGGACAAACCAAGTTAACATCAAGTCTAGGCACCCCGCCTACACTAGTCAGCTAATACTTATCTCCTATAGAAAGACAAGCACCCAAGCCTAGCAACTAGTATACACTTATACCAATCAACTAAGCATTGAACAAGGAACCAACAAGCATATAAAAGTAGAATTGAATGCTCGATTAATCAGAGAGATATACAAGAGTTACCAGACACGACCCGGATGTTATTCGAAGAAGAGCCGCATCCATAGAGGTACAGGTGGAAGAGGGACCGGCACTCCGGCTCCTCTCCGGCACACTCACCTCTCCTCCCTCCCTATCTTCTAAATGTGGTAGTGGCAGCGCTTTGCTAGGGATCTAATCTTCTCTTCTTCTTGTGTGTCTTGAACTGGGCTTGGACCTCCAATTTATAGTGAATTGAAGGCGGTGGAGCTTGAGTGGTAGCCAAGGGACGGAGAGGCGGTGCCCAGCATGTTCAGCCGAATTCAGGGGATTCAGGCGAACTGGGTCGATTCGGCTGAACTCCCCCAGTTCGGCCGAACCGTTGGATGCACCGCCCTTGCTCCCCACGGCCTAGATTCGCTCCTGGGAGGCGGTTTCGTGCTGGGGGCGGTTCGGCAAAACTGACATGGTTTGGCCGAACTGGGCTTTCAGCCTAGTTGCGCTCCCTTGCACCGCCTCTTGCTCCTGGATGTCCCGGGCCGCCATTCCTTGATGTACTTCATGTATTTTTGGCCCAGAGATGATGTGGCAATGGCCCGTGTGTCCTGCACCATCATTGCTTTGTCACCGCTGACGTGGACGAGTGCTTGCGGCCACCAGTTGTGCTTCTCTTCATGTACGACTAAGGGGGGTAGTCGGCCGAATCGTGTCGTTCGACCGAATCGGTCAATTCCGACCCATAACATGTATTTGTCGATATTGTACATGCACAAGGGATTCACACCAAAACTTGTGGAGCTTTATTAGAAATAAAACTAAGTGCATGGAATGTCACATAAAACCTCTTTTATTCCCGAGTATTGGTGGTCGAAAATGTGCCGAACAACCGCCAACATATATTTGAAATTACATATAAGCATGCAAAGGGTTTCTAAACATTCTGTAGTTAGCATCATTGGATTCTATAATCTACTTTTTGATCGCATATATAGCTTTCACATAGATAATAAGACTTGGTATGAGCTCTATTTAAGACATCCATAATTGAAATATCAATCTACTATTCTGCCTACCCAAGCATAGCTACCCCATGAAAAACAGAAGAAACAATGCATGTCATAGTGGAAGGCCTCACCAACACTGATATCACCTACAAAATTGAAGCAAGATTGGATAGATCAACCAACACAGGTGCAGCGGGATTAGAAAGATTCAAGAAGGAGGGCAGCACCTCGCTTGTGTAGAGGGATGAACACCACCTCCACCGAGAGTTGCGGCGACTGCTGAGGCGGCAAGGGGACGATGTCGAGGTGCTCCATGGCCTCGGGGGCGGCCGCCGGCCCGGTGCCAGGAACCTTGAGGGAGAAAACGAGGGGGACAACAGCCTCCTAGTCCGGCCAGCGGCTGCGCAGGAGGGGGCAGGACCATCCTAGTGGCGGCGAGGAGCGGGAATACGCTCTTGCCGACCTATCCCCATCCTCCTCCGCGCTGGGTCGAGGGTGGCCCAAGGAGGGCGGTAATAGATCTGAGGAGGAGGTGAGAGAGAAAGAGAGAGAAGTGTGACTGTGAGGCGTTGTTGGCGAGGGTTTGAGAAGGGTGTCGGCTGGAAGACCTTTTATTCATCTCCAGCACGATCTGAACCATCGAATCGGAGATTAGCGGCCACAAGGAGTTGGACCTTAGTAGAAAAACGGCCCAAGACATTTTGTTGGCCCGTTTAGCAAAATCATGAGCTTTTTTTTGCTTAACCAGAAGTACATTCGAATTCCAAAACTTGCCAAGTAATACGCAAATCAAATTATCTCATGTACCCAAAATATTTTTTATACAAAATAGACTATGTATATGTTGTTCTATAAGAGTTTAAAATTTTTGGAACTAATTAACTATTTTATATAGTTTAAATAGTTTTCTACAAGTTTATGAAAATGTTTACAAATTGAACTACCGGTACCGCCAATAAGTTCAAAAAATGCATAATAAAAATATAATGAAGCTCATAAGTTCCATTACAGCTCATGTTCTAAAGATAGATGAAAAATTCAATTGTTTGTTGGGGATAATTAAATGTTCTATCTCCAAATTACCGTAGATTAACTATAATAATATCTAAATTGGGTCACAAAAATCTACAAACTAGCATCAAATCATATTTTAGATCTATAAACTTTTGATAAAAAATTTAAATGATTTTCATAGAGTAGACTATACATTATTCATAAAAATGGGTACATCCCTCATATAGTTTCTTATAATTTAAGTCAAACTGTAAAGTTTTCATACCTCCAAACATTTCCGAACTCGTATGGACTTCAGATTTGGACACAACCTTGTGTTTGTCTTAACACTAGACAATATAAAGTTACATTAACCGTTGTTATGCAAAAACATGTTTTACTATTTTCTAATTGGATATAAGAAAACAAGATATACGTAAAATATCTAAGAAATATAAAATAACATAGAAACAAATACTATTGAATGGAAGACCATAGTTTTAGATAAAATATGAAAAAAGAATCATCAAATTTAGAGTTATTGTGAAGGAGAAATACTAGTTACAAGTTTTAATTCCAGATTAAAAACAGAAAGACTATGTCCTTCGTATCGTTATAGCTGCTAACACAGATAGAGGTATTATGGTACTTCGCTAACAAAACTTCAAAAGAAGCCATCGTCGTAGTGGTCGAAGTACTCCCTCTCGTGAACTTAAGATTGTGGGTTCTATTCCTCTCCCAGCATTTTTTATGTATTTTCCTTATTTGTGCACTTTAGGGCCTGCGGGAGAGGGAGACAAGCTGTATTGGGGAGTTGGGCCCATGAGCGAAGCAGCACGTTAGGCTGGGCCTGCGGGAGAGGGAGACAAAATGGGATTGGGGAGTTGGGCCCATGAGCGAAGCAGCGCTGCCAACTGATCTGCAGTGCTGGGCCGATGAGCTAGGCTCGGCTAAAAAAGATAGATCTCAAAAAAGATGAGAAGGGACGAGGTGTATTATAGTTACGTTAATGCTACGGCATGACTCGCGCTCGCGACCCCGCACGGCCCGCGAGCTTGGGCTGTCCACCACGTAGTTGGGGCCGAGTTTGGTTCTATTTACTTTCGACCGGGTACACATAGAGATGCTAGTAAAACACGTTAAGCACAGCGTGATGTCGGGCTGAACCAGCAGCCTTTCCTCGGCCTGTTTTTAAATAGCTGTGGGTATGTACACTGCACGTGCATTACGTCGTAGGAGGCAAAAATGGATTCCACCACCTCTCAAAAGTTGTAATTCGCTCGTCAGAAAAGCGGGAGGAGATTAGGCGTAGGATAACTACTCATCAGTAACAACGTACGTATTTTTCTAATGACTATCTATGTTGAGTGTATATATATCAACCTATATATATTTGGATGTTAAAGTTAGCACCTTTTGACTATCAACCTGGTACATGTCAACCGATATTGAGTCTATATATCAAGTTGATGTTCTGTGTTTGTATTCAGCAACCTCTATGTCCAATATATGGTATCAATTAAAGATATATTCGTAAGAACCTCTATAGTCTAATAGTATCAACTTAAGATATTTTTTTCTTGACAACCTCTATAATCTAATACTACAAACTGAAGACATGTTTATGGCATTCTCCGCAATATAGTACTATCAACTTAAGACATTTTTTTGCTCCAATCTCTGCAATTCTATACCTATAGTTGCCACTCAAGTTGACACTTAGAACGTAGGTAGTCAAAGTCTATATAATTTAATATTAAAATCCACACACAAAGTCTATATAAATTGACATTATAATGTAGATAAATTGATAGCTAGGGTCTAGCACAAGTTTAATGTAGAAATTATATCAATTCATAGCCACAGTTATATGTAAGTTATCATGTATACATATTGGTATTCATTATCTACATAAATTGATAGACATAATCCACTAAAGGTGGTATACCCATAACCTATATGTGTTGATAAAATTTATATAAGTTGATAGTTTAAACCTATACAAGTTGATACATCATCTAAATATATATAGATTGATACGAAACATCTATATAAGTTGCTAATACCGCTATACAGAGGTTGACAATATAAATAAAATTACTTTAAAACCTATGAAAAGTGGATCTTGTTTCATAGAGAAAATAATAAGGAATGTAAACGTGAAAACGGATTCGAAAACCAACGTTTGCTGAGAAAGTTATCATCAACAAAAAAATAGAATAGAAAAGGTAAGATGACATCAGCATGCCCTCCTATCATGCCCCTCCCGCACGAATTGGCCCACATTACAATAAAAAATCTGCTCCCTCTCCTAGTATTTCACTCTACATGCTATTTGATTTGGACAATAAGATCCAACATGCTGGTTGCCTTGGATAACGCGACGGGTCGCGGCTTAACGCGGTCCTATAGTTAAAGCCCAATGCAAGAATGTGAAAGAAAAGACGAACTGGTCCGTTTCAAGTCTTGTTGGTGTTGCTTGTTTTGCTTTATTACAAATTTGGGCGGCCCTTTTTTTGCGTTACAAATTTCTTTGGGCAGAATCACAAATCAAGTAGTAGCTCAATATTAAGATAAGTTTGATTCGTCTTCTTCTATTTCTACTTTTGGTTTCTCTTTTTTTCTGTTTTCCAGTTTAAAATCTTCTTGATTTTTTGCTAATTTTTGTAGTTTAAAACCTCCTTGCCTGCATGCTGATACATGATGAATTTTATAGAACATCACTAGTTAGTGGGCCAAAGTATGATGGATTTGACAAAATGTCACTATATTATGGGCTTGATATCCACTATTGCAGATCTATGACAGAAAATCGATAATCATCACAGATTACACATGGTTAATGACGTTATCTAAATACGTCACGGAAAATTTGTTATAGATTAAATGGTTTCTTGTAGTGTGATGGCAGCGTCGACAGCGGCGGGCGGGAAGGGAGGGGGCGACGACGAGGACGCGCCTGTTCTGGTGGCAGCGTCGGTGGCGGCGGGCGGGGGAGGGAGGGGGACAAGACCGAGACCTATCCGATTGGGAAGAGAGATGGTGGACTTGTGTTTGGAAGAAACAAAAGGAGGGGCCCTTTTCTTAAAAAGAATGCGGCTGATCAATGGACTTTCCACCGTGGCCAACCACGTCGGCGTTTTGGACCTCTAGTAGACCCCTTTACATAGATTCGGGTTCTAAAAACGTATTTTTAAAGTTTAGAGACTTGATTGACACTACGGGAGTTTAGGGACCTCTAATGTATTTTATTCTAAAATGAAATAAGGCACTTGAATATAACCTGTGTTCTGTAAGAGGCGATCGTGACATGCTGGCTCGCTCAGCTCGTTCCTTCGGAAGGAAGGCTGCTGCTCGCTGTTAGAATATATCTTCCCTGGCAAGGCATGCTTTGCGACCGAAGGGGTGGGTACCTGGCATTGATCCAAGCAATGCTGCACGAGAAGCAGTGTGCATCACATATACAGAGAATTCCAGTCCGATCCCGCCAGCACGAGGCGTGGCGGGCGCGGCTATGCGTCACTTCGGTGATGGCCAGAGTGAGCGCAACTAGGCATCCCATATCGGTTTCCAAAAAATTCTCTCTCCAAACTTCACTATTCACCTATCACATCAAATCATATCAAATCTTTCTCCTCATGCATGGAGCACTAAATATAGGTAAATAAAAAAACTAATTGCATAGTTTTGATGTACACGACGAGACGAATCTTTTGAGTCTAGTTAGGTCATGATAAGACAATGTTACCACAAATAAACGAAAAGTGCTATAGTGCGTTATAGTATCCGATATGACTTTTCTACCAACTTTTTATCCCCTCTTTTGATCAACTAAACAACCCATTGTATTGCTTTCTGCCCCCATTTCATTCGGGAAAAAAGGTTTTTTTATTATTCCACTCTATCATGAAAAAACCTATACCCCAAGCTATTAATTGTTTCGGCACCGAACTGTAAGCTCAAATTTGGTTGAACACATGTAACTAATCGTCTTTATTTTTTTTTGGCCCCACTCCGATGCCACTACCAATCAATCTGCAAAGACCAATCACCCTGGTTTAGTTCCCAAAATTTGCACCCAAATTCCACTATGCAAAAAGAAGATTCCCATTACATAAAATGTCGGCACATGCATGGAGTACTAAATGTAGATGAAATCAAAAACTAATTGTTGCGAGATGAACATTTTGAGCCTAATTAATCAATGTTTGGATAATTATTTATAAATACAAACGAAATGCTACAGTGCCGTATTTATGACAAGATGCCAACTTTAACATCCCAAAGTTGGCATCTAAACAAGGCCTCAATGCTGTAGCTTCAGTGCATTTTGTGGAATGCTTGTCCTTGGCTTGGTAGGATTGTGTGTTGTACTACTCTGTTGCCAGGATGTTCAGCAATGTGTTGCTTTGGTAGGTCGGTGTAATACTATAATTCTTTTGAAATATGTGCTGGGCATCTCAGAATAATAAAGATCACACAACCATGTTCGGCAAGATGATTGGAAGTTGGGTAAATTTCATGGGAGCCATAGACCAGGATTACCTTATAGGACCATAGAATCTCGACTACCGGCTGCTGGCGGCATTGTCCCTTTGGACCCAGCAGTGCTCCTCGGGTCACAAAACTTTTTATTCCAAAACTTTTTCACAAACGAATTAATTTAACCCATTACTGGTTGCCTCCATATTATGGAGTACCTGCGATGTGCATTTTCTACTTCATTTCCTTGGTGGTACACATTTTTGTCCAAACATCTAAAATTCCACATTACAAATCATTGCCGTTTCTCGGTTGAATCAATGAGCTAGTACTTTTTACAAGAAAATAGCAATGACCAAAGAAACTAGACAGTTATTGTAATTAAAATAAATATTTTAATACAAATGTACTATGCAGTAGAGAATGCCAAGTCAAACACACAGAGACAACTCTAGAGACTTTATTATTGTCCTAAATTACTGAAAAGGGACTACGAAAATACGTGACACCTATTGATTCATTATTCTTCGATGATGACATCTCCAACCGTTTGCAAATTAACATGAGCCTAGTTTCGGCATAAATGGCAGGAACACCAGCCATTGAACCCTCCTTTCATGCATTGGCGTCCCTGAACAGTAGCTCCAATTAGTTTCGCCTCAGTCCAACATTCGCTCTTGCACATCCATCCTTTACAGAATGGCATCGCAGGAGATGTATAGATGCAGTTGTCTGAAAAAAAAGTATGTAAATCCACGTGTTATTAATTATAGTGCCCATGTCTTCTTGATCACATGAAAATGCCCATCGAACTAATAAAAATGTAAAACATTTTGAGTTCGTTCTTGGGGAAAGATGAGACTACCTTGTTATTTTAATAAAACCAAAATTAGAAGACTGAAAGAAAAGCTAATTTAGAAAAAAAAAGAGAGCTTATGCAAATCTATCTTGGACCAAATAGCTATGGAATTGATTACTTAGGACACAATGAAAGAGAGGTAAATGAACAACACGAACCGGCAGAAGTGTGCTCTACGTGTAGCACGAGCACTAAAAGCAGGAAGTAGGGAGTAGCTAGTTTTGGACTCATCTTCTTTGACATCGACAAGGTAGGCCACAAATGGAGTGCAAATGAGGTTGTATTTATAGCATTGATTGTGTGAGAGAAAAGGGGATCAATGACCATTTCTTTGTCCAGGTTAGATATGAGATGGGAGACCACTTCTTTCTCCCAGCTAACCGATAAAGGATACTACGTATGTTACTTGACTTTTTCTGGGTGATTAATAATTGTTGCAATCAACTTTGTTTCTCGATTCAGCTTTAATTTTCATGCTACTTAGTTTGTTTCAGTCTCATACAATTTTTCAGAGACATGTTTGGTCTTTAGTGGTTGTAATAATGAACAACTATATGCATTAGTTTGATACAAAGGCTGGAATATTTGGAATATATTCGAATTCCCTTTTCTAAAAAATCTTTATTTTGGACTTTCTCTTTGCTTTATTTAGCTCCTCCTTGGCATTAGGATTGCATGACTGAGAATGACTTGAGTATGGGTCAAATAATTGCTGCATGTGTCCATGCAAAATGCATAGAATCTTTTCTATATATTCGTATTTCAAGCCTAGACTCAGTGCGAGCTCATCAAGGTGATTTTCGTGGTTCAAACAGATTCATCATAACCGTCATACATCTATGCTACAAGGCATCACATTAAAATCTCCTAAAATATCACTTTAAAATCTGGATTCCTGGTAATTTATATGGCGTCTGTCTTTTTAATTATCTATATTTCAAGCAAGGTTTATGTCTATGCTTGTTACTGACTTGGTCACAATGGTATACACATGATGTTTTTGAGTACCAGATGTGGTTTTAATACAGTTTTTCTTTATTTATTCAATCTTATTTTCCCGGTCAATCTGAAGATCAGTGGGAAAATGAGAAAGATCACAAATTCTCTTTGATATGTTGCCCATGAAATTAGCACTTAAAATGGATTGTGGAATGGACTTATTCGTGGGCATACATATTCTCATACATCATGCACGGTTCCTGAATTTCTTTTATCTATTGCACACACAACTATATATTGTTGATGTATAAGAATATGTATCATTAACTTGGGTTGAAATTTCAGCACCATAGCATATGATTCCAACCTACTTGCATTTGACAATAGTAGTTATAGTTTCACACCATATGATGGAATTTCATTTCTCTCCTGTTTAGGAATTTATAGATCCATTTACCTTCTTGTGGTAAACCATATTTTGATGATAAACCCCTTGTTTTCTTGGCTTCAATATTTGGTTGCCATATTGGGCTAAACCATTGATGTTTAAATAATTTATTCACAAACATATGTGGTCAAATTCTGGCCTACTCTTGTTTAATTGGGTTGTTTTGTTCCAGCCATAT
Organism: Echinochloa phyllopogon; assembly: GCA_033239725.1. NCBI lineage: Eukaryota > Viridiplantae > Streptophyta > Magnoliopsida > Poales > Poaceae > Echinochloa > Echinochloa phyllopogon. The sequence continues at coordinate 3,964,151 of BTCW01000016.1, read as the reverse complement.
AAAAGTAAAATTATTATGGAATGAGTACAGCTTGTGTGTGTATTTATGCAAATGCACCATATTAGTGCATTCAGATCAAAGAGAAGAAATTTTGGTTAACAGGTCTAAATTACAATGTATTTTTCCCTACCCAAAACATGTATGTTCTACTTCGGGCTTCTGGGACACATTGCTATTAAAGAAATAAAAAGTCTAACTATATAGTACCTCGGCCCATTAGTATTCCGATTTCAGTCCATTCTTGGCCCATGTGTCATAATCCGGTGAAAGTAGTGCCACCATGATAGTCCAAATAGTGTCAGACCAGTTTATAATTCTTGTTGTTCCTTATATAGCACCTCCCGTTTACCCTTTACACGAAGCCAGAATAAAAGTGTAAGAGATATGCTATGCGTATGCGGGGTCGCTTCTCGAAAGGGTCGGGCCGGAAGCAGATTTTGAAGGCGGAGTGTAACATACTATCTAGCCAATTTCCACATCAATGGATTTAATCTTGGAGCAAATTCTTGCTTATGGTGTATCTATTTAGTTTTTTTGAGAAACCAGGTTGCATTTTATTCATTTATGTAACAAGGTACATTCCATTTCTTACAAAGACATCCCTAAGTAAAATTGAAATTACATCTTGGTCCTTGTAAGATCCTCCTGGTCATCTTCATCGAGGGCAATCAGAGCCACCACTCAACGGACCACCTCTACTGGCAGAGGAACATGCCGAGCTTGCAGCTTGGAGTCGGTCCCCATCTTGACGAAGAAACTTTATAGATTGTTGTTGCCACAACGATTGGCACATCAAAGTCTCCGATCTGCCGAAAGACCTAGGATCAGCCGTCCAGGCAATATTTGACGGCCACTGGCCATCACATCGTCGAAAGACCTAGGATCAGCCGTCTCAAGCAACACAGATGATCCCGAGCCATAGATCGATAAAGCAACCCAGAAGGGGAGAAGACCGTCAAAGCGGGCAACAAAACACCAACCTGATTTCTTGGATAATTGGACAACATACCTCCACCCTATGGTGCTGAAGAAGCTACCGCTGTCATAGCCGCCGCCTTCATCAACGTCACCTTGGAGGGACACTAGACTCCGCATCGGCGATACCAAAATGGAGGACACTAACCCTGACCTAGCAAGCCCTAAGCTAATAGAATAAGTAATATATATGGGCAGACCGGGTCATTCAGCTTGCCGGATGATTCCCACGACCGGGGAATGCAGGATGGTACCATTCTAGTTAGAGAGTCGTGGTTGTGGGTTGCGTCTCCAGATATATGTACACTATCTCGCAGCCTGAGTGGGTCCAGGTGTACACACTCTGTAGAGTTAAAACTATACATATAGCCACGTCCTCGGTCATGGACACCCCTGTGTTCTGTTACACTGATTAGAGTTTTGGGATATTCAACCTTCCCCTTTCTAAAACTGGTTGAGAGCTACTAGTGCAGGGTAGGATCCAGTGTTGGCCGTTGAGATGGAAAGGTCGGGAGCTGACCATCGACTCGAGAGGTGGAGGTGGTGAGGTTGGAACAGGACCCCCAGTGTGCTGGGATCATTAAATTGTGTTGAGAGATAGTGTTGGATTGAGGATCTATTACAAACTGCTGTTGCTGTTGCATAGGAAACCCCAGCTTAATACCTTGAATTATTTGTTATACTAGAATAGGCCACTCTTAAAGCTTTGCGCATATCCGGATGGTGTCATTGACATGTCCTATTCATTGTGGGCAGTTCTTGAGCTTTCCGGATTACTTTTGCGATTCATCGAATGTTTGGATTGGAGGGTTGCGTCGCTTCGCTCAAGGATGCCTGTGGAGAAGAAGTGAAGACTGGAGATCAAAACTTGAAGCCCTAGCTATCACTGCGCAGAAGTTTCATTTGTCATTTAGCCCAAAGGGCATGTATCGGATTCATATGTAAATAGTCCCTATTGTACTCTATTTTCACTATACGGAGATGATATTATTCTGAGATGAGTTCTCTATGTGATAGTCGATGTGTTCTGGGACTATCACAATGGTACAGGGAGTCAGATTCTTAGAAACGAGAATCATGTTCGTTTTAGTATCTTTTTAGGCTTTGTTTGGGAACTAGAGTATTGGAGTAGATTAGAGGGGTTTGTAGTGGAGCAATTTCCCCTACAAGTCAAAATCTTTCTTAATCCACTCCAATCCCCCTCAATACTCTCAAACACTCCACTTTCCAAACAAAGCCTTAGGTGTCATATTGCGTATCTGCTGCCTTTCAGAAGGAGGAGGCTAGTTTATCTTTAAACCCACCTAAGTGAAGGCATCTAGGCCCCTAATTTATGTTTTGGTAATTAATGACAATCATTGTGGACTAATAATTTCATTAAGAACATGAGAATAGGTTACTCCCAGGGTTGATGTGAGCTTCATATGTTGATGTGGAAATAGCGTGAACGATTTACATCAAGGAAAGCTCAAGGCAAAGGTATAAGATAGGGATTTTTATTTAACCGGTTATGAGGTGATTAGAGGATGAAATATGACCGGATTGATAGGCTAGATAGTCGTACTATCAACAGGGATCAACGTCGTTGGCTTGACATTTCTATATTGCCACTTTGATCAGTGACTTGCATGGTTTGCATTTAGATGAGTGGTGATTGAAAAAGTTGTGAAAAGTTTGTTGAAAAAACCTTGGGAAATCATGTTCTGAACTTGAGTCGAACTGTCCATGAATTATGGCATGTAGATCCGACCTAGTTGAAACTAGGGTCGGACAGTCCGTAGCATGAGTTCGGACGGTCCGTGACCCATGTATTGTGATAGGGCCCAATCCGTCAAATCTGCGTGAACTGGAGGTGTTGTGAGCTAATTGTCGGACAGTCCGTGGGGAAGGACGTACAGTCCGTATAAAATCAACCTAATTAAGGCAGAGATGGTTTCTGGTGTTCTATGGGGTCAGACAGTCCGTTCGTGCTGGTCGGACAGTCCGTGGTGACTCACAGACAGTTCGTGGTGGTCGGACAGACTGTTCGTCAGGCCCCAACGGCAAACTCTCACACACGTTTGACTTCGCGTTTTTACCGTTGGGATTCAAACTCGGATGGTCCATGCCTTGGGTCGGACAGTCCGTGTGAGTCATGTTTTTGAATGTTGTGAACATAACGGCTAGTTTCGAGGAGATGGGCTATATATATACTTCACCCCCAGGATTGGGTGAGCTCTCTTAGCACTCTTGAAAGCTTTCTTGACATATTTGAGCTCTTCCTCTCCTCTCTCTCACTCACTTTGCTTTGAGGTTGCATTCTTGTGTGATTGAGATCATCTAGTGCATTGCATCAAGGATTTGATCATTGTGGCACTAGGGATTCATCAAGCGAGAGGGTTGATTTGTTACTCTTGGAGAGGTTGCCCCCTCCTAAACGGCCTAGAGCTCATGATTCCACTGAGCACTTCAAGAAGATTGTGAAGTTGCCGGGGAAGATTGTTGTGAGAGGTCTTGTGTTCACCTCGCCGGGGTGGTGAAGAGCAACTTTAGTGGAATAGGGGGTTGGAGAGGTTCATTGGTTCTAGCCGGCTCATACATCAGGCTCAGTCTTGATAAAGGAGCGGTTGAACATTGAATCCACCTCAACGTGGATTAGGGGTGACCAGCAAGTCATTGATACCACATGATAAATTCGTCTCTTGTGCTCGGTTACGTTCTTCCTCATTTCCTTTCAAGCAAAATACTTTGAGCAATTTATTTCTAGAGATTAAATTATATCTTGTCATCCTAGGTTGCAAACCTTCAACATAAGCATAGAGTAGTGTTGGGGGCGATCATTAGGGGTACCCAAACCTATGGGATAACCACCCTCGGTGAACATTAATCTCATGCAAGTAAACAGAAAAATAAACGAAAGTTAAGGCCCACGGCCCAGCAACAAATGAAGGCCCAGCCAAGACGCCCCGCAGCGTGCCTCGACGCGAACCAGAATCTCCGCTTCGCTCGAGGGGACCGACCCATCAAGCGAATCGGAGAACTCCGCTTCGGTCGAGGCCTGGGGACCGAGCCTCGAGCGACAGACGGAATGGGGAAAGCTCTGCCTCGGTCGAGACCCTCGCTCCGACGGACAATTAATGGCGCCCATTGCCACCGTGCGTCCTAAATCAAAAGGCAGATCTCTCGCCATACTGCCCTGACAGCCACGATCCCTCCCATCGCATCCGCCAACTCCCGTCACTATGCTGCCAACCGAGGCTCTGTGCGGGCAGGCCGGCACTGTGCGTACAGAGCCCGTCACTCCGAGCTCCCGTACTGCCAACTCCGACGACTCGAAGACCTCCGTCGGACGGGAGAGACCCTCGAGCGCACAACAGGAGAACAGAACAGGACGGCGGAGGTATGGCGGGCTATTCTGAGCGCTATGCGACCAACCTTGGCACTGTGCGAACATGTCGCCGCCGTGCGAACAGGGCCGGGTCACTCTAACTCCCTGTCCCATCGACTCCCATAGCGATTTTCCACAGAATGAGCTGTGCGCTGGCATGGGAGACCCTCGAGGTGGTGTACGGACGAGCCATTATCGCACAAAGGACGCCTCGGATCCTCAAGACCACTCCTCGATGTCATCACCAGTATAACAATCGACTACAGCAAACAAGGACACAGAGGCACGCCCAACGCCACTCCTACTACTGTGCGACATCTATGCCTAAATAGCAACACGCTCCTGTAACCCCTCCTCCTTGGCCTATAAAAGGAGGGGGTGATCGAGCAAAAGGGAAGAGGACGAAAAAGATGAAGAATCCGCATACACTCAAAAAAACCACGATATTGGCACCTTGCCTCAATCATCCGGGACTCGAAGGTCTAGCCTCTCGTCCCAACCTGCTTGTACCCCCTACTACTTGCAGTCCGGTGCAGAATAATACATCGCACATACCGCCTTGCTGGAAGTACGGTCTTCTGACCGGAACCTGGATAAACTCGTGTCTCGTGTTATCTTCTGCATCAACCATCAGGGGAGGGAACATAGCGCTTTTCTGGTTGGTGTCGGGACCACAATTTCTAAACACCGACAGTGGCGCGCCAGGTAGAGGTTCGCGCTGTGATCGATTATTTAATCCACCATCTCCCTTGATGGCAACCCGAGTCTTACGCGACAACCTGTTTTTGATGCCAGCATCGGGTCAGCTCCCTGCCGGATTCGAAATCCGGTTCGGGAGCCTTGACTTCAGGGCGACCGGCGATGGCTACAACATGCAGCTGCTGACGAGGAATTCCAGCATGAGCATGCCAGCGTCACTCCCATCATCATCACCACGACGCAAAAGGCGTTCGCGTCAACGCGTGCGACGAACGCGCGCGGAGCGACGCGGAACAGCCCACGCCGGCTCCCCCGAACGGGTTGAGCTCGGCGCGACAAGGGAAACAAGCGCCACCACCGCGGTACAACCAACCGGGGATAGCACGGTCGACCCGTGGCGAAACCCCGGTGCGACACGCACCGCAACCATAACCAACTTCGCGATCGAGAGGCCTTCTTATCATTCCAATCTGCGGCAGATTATTGCCTAACCTACTCCTACGACCCCAGCGAGGGGGATTACGATCCCGCCAGGGAATGCTTCGTCGTCCTTCCGGGAACGGATGGCGGAGATGACGGGGCAGGAGAACCAGCGCACGTTAGAGATCACGAACAGGCGCACAACAACGTTGCACTTGCACAAGCACAACTGGCCCAAGTCCGCGAACTTGAAGCCAAGCTTGAAGAAGAACGCCGACAGGTCCGAGAGCTTCGGGCAACGCTTGAGGACAATCGTCCTATGCGCGGCGTGCGTGCCAGGGAAGCCGGGCGCATAGCACGAGCCCGCATCGAGGCTGATGACGATGTGGACGACCCACTCGCGTTAGCCAGGGCAAGCCAGAAGCTCATCGCCGCAGCAACTCTGATCCGAGCCATGCCCAAGCCATCAACACCCGAAGACCGAAACATGCACCAAGAGGCGCAGCTCCTAATCGAGCAAGCGGCTGTGCAGCAAGCCGAAAGCTCAGCCTCTCGCATCCACAGTTCCGCCGGCACAAAAACCGGTGGAGCAACGCGGGAGCACGAGGCATCGGCACAAACCCCACGAAGGGACAATCTAATGCCACCCCCGCCCTCGAATAAGGGAAAGGCACCTTTGGTGCATGAACGCATCGGGAGGAAGCCTCTCAAGGAGCGAATCCTTGACACACGTGGTGCCATAGGCGACGACGCTCGCAACACCCTCAACAGAAAGAGGCGGGATGGCGCGTCTCGCGGTTTCCACCCCCGCCGTGAAGGCCGCTATGACAGCGACGAAGACAAGAGCCCAACGACCATCACCAAGTACTCGGGGGAGACGGACCCGAAGGTGTGGCTCAACGACTATCGCCTCGCCTGTTTATTGGGCGGCGCGACCGATGACTCCATGATCATCCGCAACTTGCCGCTTCATTTGGCAGATTCTGCGCAGACATGGCTAGAGCACCTACCCGCGAACCAGATTCACGACTGGAACGACCTCGTGAGGACGTTCGTGGGTAACTTTCAGGGCACCTACCTACGCCCTGGAAACTCGTGGGACCTTCGAGGGTGTCACCAAACATCCAACGAGTCCCTTCGTGATTTCATCCGCCGCTTCTCCAAGCGGTCGGAGCCATCTTTGATAGTGGAAGGGGGAAGCGGATGGAGGAAACGCCCGCGGAGGGCAGCAACACCAAAGGATCCGCCAAGAAACAAAGGCAAGACAAGAAGGGGAAGAAGCCCCAAAAAGCCTCGCGCCGACAAGAGTGGACCGTGGACCCTGACGAAATACTCGCAGTCGATCCTGCTGCGCCCAAACCTCCTCGAGGCCCCCCTCGAGGAGGCGGCATCTTCGATGATATGCTCAAGAAACCATGCCCTTATCACAAGGGCGTCGTAACCCACACCCTCGAGCAGTGCAGAATGCTAAAGAAATACTCCAACCGCGCCGCTTCGAAGGACGAAGGGGGAAAAAGAGACACGGGCGACGGGAGTGGCCAAGGCTTCCCGGAGGTGGAGAACGTCTTCTTCATTTACGGTGGGCCAACCGCGAACATGACCCCTCGGTAGCGCAAGCGCGAGCACCGAGAGGTATTCTCCATACACAAGGCGGGGCCGTCATACCTCGACTGGTCAGAGGAGACCATATCCTTCAGTCGAGACGACCACCCCAACTACATCCCGAACCCGGGGCAATACCCGCTTTTCGTTGATCCTATCATCGACAATACCCGGTTCTCCAAGGTACTCATGGATGGAGGCGGCAGCCTCAATATCATGTACGCTTCATCCTTGGAGCTCATGGGCATTGGCAGGGACACGCTGCGCCCTAGCAAGGCGCCGTTCCATGGCGTTGCGTCGGGAAAGCGAGTTCAGCCCCTCGGGCAGATCGATCTGCCAGTCTGCTTCGGTACCCCCGACAACTTCCGCAGGGAGACCCTGACCTTCGAAGTGGTGGGATTTCGAGGTGCGTACCACGCCATCCTCGGCCGCCCATGCTACGCCAAGTTTATGGCGATCCCAAACTATACCTACCTCAAGTTGAAGATGCCGGGACCAAACAACGTCATCACCGTGGCCCCATCATTCGAACATGCCCACATATGCGAAGTGGAATGCGTCGAGAGCGCCGAGGCACTTGCTGAGGACGAGGCCTGGAAAAGATGGCGAACGAAACCATCCCCTCCACTTCGAAGCATGCAGGCAGTTTCGAGCCCGCAGAGCACACCAAGGCTGTGCCCCTCGACCCAAGTGTTCCCAGCGACAAGACGGTGCGGATCAGCTCGACCCTCGACAGCAAATAGGAGGTGGTGCTCGTCGACTTCCTCCGTGCCAACGCCAACATCTTTGCGTGGAGTCCCTCGGATATGCCAGGCATACCGAGGGAGGTCACCGAGCACACCCTTGACATCCTGCCCCATTCCAAGCCGGTGGTTCAACGACTGCGACGCTTCGACGAGCACAAGCGCAGGGCCATTGGTGAGGAGCTGCGCAAGCTCCTCGAGGCCGGATTCATCAAGGAGGTATTTCACCCTGACTGGCTTGCCAATCCTGTTTTAGTTAAGAAAAAGAATGGGAAGTGGAGGATGTGCATAGATTATACCGGTTTAAATAAAGCATGTCCAAAAGTCCCTTTTCCTCTACCACGTATCGATCAGATCGTAGATTCAACCACAGGATGCGAACTATTATGTTTCCTTGATGCTTATTCTGGTTTCCACCAAATTAAGATGAAAATTTCTGACCAACTGGCGACCTCCTTTATTACGCCTTTTGTTATTTTCTGCTATGTCACGATGTCGTTTGGACTTCAAAATGCCGGAGCTACATACCAGCGATGTATGCTTCGTGTTTTTAGAGATCATATCGGGCGAACCGTAGAAGCATATGTTGACAATATTATAGTAAAGACCAGGAAGGCGGACGACCTGGTAAACAATTTGTGCATTGCGTTTGATTGTCTCCGGGCCAACGGGGTAAAACTGAATCCGAAAAAATGCGTTTTTTGGGTACCTCGAGGTATGCTCTTGGGTTTCATAGTCTCTCAACGAGGCATTGAGCCCAACCCTGAAAAAGTCTCGGCCCTCGAACAAATGGGACCGATCCGAGACCTAAAGGGGGTACAAAGGGTATTGGGATGCTTAGCGGCCCTAAGCCGGTTCATCTCATGTCTCGGCGAAAAAGGCTCACCTCAGTTCATCTTGGACCCCCGAGGCTCAAAAAGCCCTCGACGGGCTAAAAGCGTCTCTCGCACGAGCGCCAGTCTTAACGCCACCTAAGGAGGGTGAGCGTCTCTACCTCTACGTAGCCGCAATGACTCAAGTAGTCAGCGGAGTCATCATCGTAGAGAGAACTGAGGAAGGGCACGCTCTGCCTGTTCAAAGGCCGGTATACTACATTAGCGAGGTACTGACCGAAACCAAGACGCGATATCCACAAATCCAGAAGCTGCTCTACGCTGTAGTGCTAGCTCGGCACAAATTATGCCACTACTTCGAAGCTCATCCTGTCACCGTGGTCTCATCTTTCCCCTTGGGGGAGATACTCCGCAACCAGGATGTCTCAGGTAGAATAGCCAAATGGTCCGTGGAATTGATGGGCGAAACCCTCACTTATGCCCCCCGCAAGGCAATTAAATCTCAAATCTTGGCCGATTTCGTGGCAGAGTGGACCGACACGCAGCTGCCCCCACCACAAATCCAAGCCGAATATTGGATCATGTACTTCGACGGGTCTGTGATGAAAACTGGTGTGGGCGTGGGCCTGCTCTTTGTCTCACCCCTCGGAGAACATATAAGGCACGTGGTACGCTTTTCCGGCATCCAACAACATGGCCGAATATGAGGCCTTACTAGCCGGCTTTCGCATAGCCATTGAATTGGGCATTAAACGCCTCGACGTCCAGGGAGATTCACAATTGGTCATCGATCAGGTTATGAAGGAGGCAAGCTGCCACGACGACAAGATGCACCCAGCGGAATTCTTCAAGGGAACCTTATCAGAAGCACCCACGACGAAAAGCCTTTGTTGGATTAAAACATATTCCAATAAAGGCTTGGGGGCTACTGTTGGGGGCGATCATTAGGGGTACCCAAACCTATGGGATAATCGCCCTCAGTGAACATTAATCTCATGCAAGTAACCAGAAAAAGAAACGAAAGTTAAGGCCCACGGCCCAACAACAAATGAAGGCCCAGCCAAGACGCCCCGCGGCGTGCCTCGACGCGAACCAGAATCTCCGCTTCGCTCGAGGGGACCGACCCCTCGAGCGAATCAGAGAACTCCGCTTCGGTCGAGGCCTGGGGACCGAGCCTCGAGCGACCAACGGAATGGGGAAAGCTCCGCCTCGGTCGAGACCCTCGCTCCGACGGACAATTAATGGCGCCCACTGCCACCGTGCGTCCAAAGTCAAAAGGCAGATCTCTCGCCATACTGCCCTGACCGCCACGACCCCTCCCATCACATCCGCCAACTCCCATCACTATGCTGCCAACCGAGGCTCTGTGCTTATAGGCCGGCACTGTGCGTACAGAGCCCGTCACTCCGAGCTCCTGTATTGCCAACTCTGGCGACTCGAAGACCTCTGTCGGATGGGAGAGACCCTCGAGCACACAGCAGGAGAAGAGAACAGGACGACGGAGGTATGGCGGGCCATTCCGAGCGCTATGCGACCAACCTCGGACTTGTGCGGACATGTCGCCGCTGTGCGAACAGGGTCGGGTCACTCTAACTCCCTATGCCACCGACTCCCACAGCGATTTTCCACAGAATGAGCTGTGCGCAGGCATGGGAGACCCTCGAGGTGGTGTACGGATGAGCCATTATCGCACAAAGGACGCCTCGGATCCTCAAGACCACTCCTCAACGTCATCACCGGTATAAGAATCGACTACAGCAAACAAGGACACAGAGGCACGCCCAACGCCACTCCTACTACTGTGCGACATCTATGCCTAAATAGCAACACGCTCCTGTAACCCCTACTCCTTGGCCTATAAAAGGAGGGGGTGATCGAGCAAAAGGGAAGAGGACGAAAAAAGACGAAGAATCCGCATACACTCAGAAAAACCACGATATTGGCACCTTGCCTCAATCATCCGGGACTCGGAGGTCTAGCCTCTCGTCCCAACTTGCTTGTACCCCCTACTACTTGCAGTCCGGTGCAGAATAATACATCGCACATACCGCCTTGCTGGAAGTACAGTCTTCTGACCGGAACCAGGATAAACCCGTGTCTCGTGTTATCTTCTGCATCAACCATCAGGGGAGGGAACACAGCGCATTTCTGGTTGGTGTCGGGACCACGATTTCTAAACACCGACAAGTAGCTAGAAATTTAATCGTCCTAGTGTTTCTAATTAAATTTCTCTAGTGTTGTGTTTTTAGTTTAAAACCATTCAGCCCCCTCTAGTTCGTATCTTAGATCCTACACTAAGGCCCAGTAAAGCCCAGTTAGCAGCAATCCCACCAGAGCCGGTCCTTCGCTCAAAAAGTCAAAATTGTGCGTGCAAACAACCCATATGGAGGCCACAATGTTCAACCCATGAATGCCATATTCATTTCTTACTCTTTTTTCCCTATGATCTTCTTCTATTCTTTTAATATCTATCATTAACTCAAATATTTATATCTCAACATCTTGAATAACTACATTCAACACCTTTTGGAAACTACGTTCAACATGGAAAGACTAGTTCAACATTTACGAAAATGTTGAAATAATATCAAAATGTTCACTAATGATTAGTATATAGTCAACATTTAAAACAAACCTAGGTTCAACATTTCCTCGAAGCCTAGTTCAACATCTTGAAAAAACTATTCCATTAATTTCATGTAGATTGAGACAATATATTCAAAATGTTGAAATTGTTTTTGTTGGAAAATGTTTAATATTTAAAGAACTCAGGAAAAGAAAAAAAATCATATTAGATCTTACTTTGTTATTTTAATTCTAAATAATTGCAACAAATTTGTTTCACTGGATCCACCATGGACTATATTTGCTATTATATATGTTAAATTTTTCTATAAATTTGGTTAAAGTAAACTAGTTTGACTTAGAACAAATAAATGTAATCTATGCTATAAAGATCCAATATAATTGAAGACAATTTCCACTCAAAATTTCTTATCCACCTCTCATAGAGGACCCAGATGTCGGGTTCGTAGAGAAAATTGTGTTGATGAATGTGCGATGTCAAACATAAAAGAGCACTTTCTAAAGGGTTTCCACCGTTTGGAGTCTAATTTTTGCATCGACCAAACAACTTAACCGCCTTGTGTACTCATACCCCTACCTACCCATGCTAAGACCTTCCTAATCTGATTTGATCTTTAGACGTTGACTTCCCTAATTCTTTTTATCGCTCCATTCTTATTTTCTATTAAAAGTGCGGGTCGCACGTGCACTCTTTATATGTAAAAACAACATAGTAGTATTTTACTACTTTGCCCTCTTTATTGGGCCTTTATAAGGACCATGCCCCATATATATATATATATATATATATATATATATATATATATATATATATATATATGGATGCATGAATCCTAGGAGTCGTGTTAGGCAAAGTTCCCATAGAATCAGCTTTGAGAGGTCTGCTAAACGGTTTCTTTTATAGAGAAGTGATTATCTACTGATTTTATGAAGTAATTATATAAAATAAACTAAGAGGCTGGAAGCTGAAAAAAGTAACTTCTCTGTGAAGTGATTCTCTATCCTGATTATACGAGTTTATGCTAGAATCAAATATAATTATTTTTAGCCACAAAATCACTTCTATAGAGAAGCAGCTTCTATAAAGAATCAGTCTAATAGAGAACAACTCCCATAGACAATCAGAATGAGATGGAGCTCTACCAAATAGGTCATGATCTGTTTCTCCATTTATGTGAGCCACATCAGAAAGCACTACAAGTGCACAATTTTTTATGAACTACAAACTTTATTACTTAGGCACAAGTGATTGTCAAGAGGTCCACTGGACCCTAGTTTACGACTGAAGACCAGAGCGCAAGGCGCTGGTACTTTGAAGGCAAGAGAGATTCCAGGTTTGAGAAGAAGCAATATCTGAAGACATTGATCTTGCTGTTAGCAAGAGAATGAGCCCTTAAATTTTCTTCTCGAGTAGTGATGATCCCACAAAACATATCTTGACGGAGCTTAAAGTTTTACTCCAGGGAATAAGAGGCAACGACGCAAATTTTGGACAGTTATATATTTCAAACTTTTGTAGATTAGGAAACCAATGCATTTTACCTTCTTGTTGTTGTATTTGTAGGTAAGAAATATGGTCCATGAAAGGCAACCCCAAGAGTTCAGTGCAAATTCTAATGATCAGAACTTGCAATTGAGAGATTGTCCCAAACATGGAAGAAATTCCCAATCGACGCCTTCTAGATGTAGAGATTGTAATTTTTTAACAGAGAGTTCACTACCCAGCCATGTTCGACTAGAGGAGCTTCCATGCCCTCTAATGCACAACTCTTCAATAGTGCTACCTGGCCGAAGCATATCAAGAACCACTCCTTCCACGTCACGCTCATTTCTAGGTACCTCAATACTCCAATGCAATGTTAACTTCCACAGGTACTTTTTGTCTCTGAGTAGTGCTTCAATTACTTCTTCTTCTGGGTGTATCTTCTCAAGGTTATACACGCCAAGCACTCTTAGCTGTGTAAAATTATGAAGTTTCTTTAGTTCAAACCCATTGCTTTGTTGGTTGACTTGAAATCTCTTCAACTCTTGCAAGAAACGCATTTTTCCCACATTAGATATTTTAGAGTGATATTCCTTGTCATTGGAAATAAAAGGAAAAAGTCTAGATCACCCCGTCACCTATGGGGGTTGGACTGCATAACCCCCAACCTATGAAATGGTCTATATCACCCACCGAACTTTTCAAAACTGGTCAAATTACCCCTAAAGAACATTTGAAAAATCATAGTAAATCACAAAAAATCATAAAATAGAAAATCCAGTTGTGTTGGAATTCAAATGAGTATATATACATAGTGAACATATAATATATTATGCTTTAGTATATTCTTTTTTACTGTAGCTTTAGATCTATGCTTTTCTTCATAGCTGTAAAAAAATGAACTGAAGCATATCATATTATACGTTCACTGTGTAGATATACTCATTTGCAGTCCAACACAATTGAATTTTCTATTTTATGATTTTTTTGTGATTTACTATGATTTTACAAAATTACTTTAGGGGTAATTTGACCGGTTTGGGAAAGTTTAGGGGGTGATATAGACCGTTTCATAGGTTAGGGGGTTATGTAGTCCAACCCTCATAGATGAGGGGGTGATATAGACTTTTTCCGAAATAAAATGGCGCAATTTTGCGAGGTTGCTCATATCTCTAGGCAAATCAATTGTCACATTTGATACTTCTAGATGCAAAATCTTCAAATGATATAATATAGACAGCATATGAATTTCACAGCAATCAATCCTCAGGTAGCGCATGTGTGTATGTGCTAAAAGCTCCATGGAAGAACACGTATTTGACAAGTGGAGAACACGGAGACCATTTGCTTTTATGATCAATTCATCAACAAAACTAGTAAGGCTTTCATCCCATTGTCCAAAAATCATCAAAGTTTGTAAGTTCACAATCTTCAATGTTTTCTCCAATACTGTTCTCAGGTCACTTATAAAATCATCACTATCATCCACACCACGTGTGATGATAGACAAGTGACGCACAGATGGCCAAATTTCAACTGATCCCACATTAGAATGATCTATGCTAAGACAGTCCCTTGATGCAACCTTGAGTCCTAAATCATGTAGGAGGTCATGGATAGTAAAACAAGAAAGTCCATCTATTTCATCTTTCTTTTATAAATCCATGGGTAACCAATTCATTCAAATTGCTCTCCCCAGTATGTTCGAGGCTTTTGTTTTGATGACTAGACTGTAGAATATCTAGTCCTATCCACCAATGAATGAGCTCTTTGCTATCAAACTTGTAATCTTCAGGAAACAAAGCACAGTAGGAAAAGCAACGCTACAGATGAGAAGGTAGAAAGTCATAGCTAAGCTTCAATGCAGGCATAATGTCATCGTCACCGGTCTGCAACTCCCATTCTTTACTCTCTAGGATTCTTTCCCAATGATTATGATCTAGATGATTCTTTAATAATCTAACTACAGTTTTTGCTGCAAGAGGGGAACCTTTTAGCTTTTTCACTATCCTCTTTCCAATCTCAAGTAATTCCTCACTTTTTGAATCTTCATCCTCAAACACACATGATTGGAAGAACTCCCAAAATTCTTTTTCATTTTCATCTAAACCTTCCAATTCTACCCATTTCTTTGTAGTTTTAACCTTTTGTGCTACTTCTGGAGACCGACTTGTGACTAGAATTATGTTACCTTTTGTTTGCCCTCTTTTGAAAGGAGCTATTAACCTATTCCATTCGTCGTTATTACCACAACTCCACATATCATCCAGGACAAGCAAAAACCGTTTGGATTTTAATCCTTGTTCAATCTCAGCTTGTCCGGGGCAACCTGTTTTTCATCTTTGACTTCAGGGATCTGTTCCTTAATCTCTTTTAACAATCTTTCTGCATTTAAATTGAGAGATACACATATCCAAATCCTCATATCGAAGTAGTTTTCAACTTCCTTATAGATATATTGTGCAAGGGCTGTTTTCCCCATACCCCCTAGGCCAACAATTGGAAGAACAGTTAAGGCCTTGCCAAAGTAGTCACCTTTTGTAATGTCATAGATTGTTCTGATTGTCTCTTCCTGCCGCCCATAAAATTTAGGTTCCAAAATCTCTGAGATGGTTGTGGGTCGGGTTTTAACAACATTTTTTGGGAGAAATGGCACTGGATGTCCCTGTTTCATTAACAGAGCAGCCTGGGCAATGCTAAAGTTTGAGTCCAGCAGGTCTAGATTAAGGATGGTGGAGACCTTAGTGCATAGTGGCTTCAGCTCGTCTACTATGTCTTTCATTCTTTTTGACATCTCCACCCTATAAAATTTCAACTTAGGTGAAGGCGCATCCAACACACCATTATGCTGTGATGCCGCCATGATGGTGTCCAACACGCCAGATTCAGAATCAGGCACGAGTGGAGGATTAAAGCAGCATGGAAAGTGTTTACTGACTACACGGGTAATGTGGCGAGTGCTAGAAGCAAGCTTACACACGCCTCCGCCAGCCTCCACATGGTGCCGGTTAGTATGGCTGCGCTTCGTCGTCCTGGCACATCGTGAGGCACAGCCCCAGCTTGCTCCCGGCTTGGGGTCTCCTCGTTTAACCTCACCATGATCATCCGGATTATTACGGACTGGCAGTCCGCGAGCAAGAGCAATACCAGCAAGCTGCATAACAATGGATTTGGCAGTGTGGCGAACATGGAGGGCAGTGCCAGAGACGAGACCTTGGGCATCCTTGTCGTCGCTGGCCTCGTGCGTGCGCTCGAGCTCGTCCTGGATTCGGAAGTAATCGAGCTCGTCAAGGACGTCCTCGGCGCTGTACGCGAGCCCTCGCAGCTTGTGCAGCAGCTCGTTCAAGGCCAGGTTGTCAATCTCCCTGCCGCGGGTGTTGTTGAGCATCCCCTGCGCGTAGAGGGGCTCCAGCTTGAGGGCCTCCACGTTGGGGCCAAGATCCTTGCTCGACGCCCACTCCTCCAGCAAGCCGTCGGCGACAGGGGCCAGCGCCTTGCCCACCACCCAACGCGCCGCGCTGACGGCGACCTCCATCCTCACGTCTGCTATGTGCGGATCTCTGAGGGTGCTGCATATATGCATACAGGGAAGGGAAATCATTATAACAAATTGATGTAGCTACCAACACTAGCGTTGCAGCAGTTCAACAAGAAACCGATCGAGTTCCTGCTCTTTTATTTTACTCACTTGGGGGCACAAGTACGTACAAGTAGCAGGCGCTTATGCAGACAACAAGATCTGGAGGTCTGTGGCTGGAGTGCACAGTACAGCTAGACAGCAGGCAGCGTGAAAGCAATAATGCAAGCTGTGCAGCAGATGGAATGGAACAGGGAAAGAGCAAATAAATGGACGCGGTGGCCAGGCATCTTATGCGACAGTAAGATGATGCTCAAAGACTTTCCAGAGAACCAGATTCTTGTGCGGGTTCGGGTAAGTTCTCAGTGGAGTTTGGTGCACGTCTATCGTCTACTCTACGTTACTGCTGGAGAACCTCTTATTCGTACCAGTTTAAACACCTCGCTTATACCAGTGATCGAGCCGGCACGTACAACAGAGCCGGCCGGACAAGGAGGTGTGCATATCCGTGCTGGTTATGACACCGGTACCGGATAATTAATTGTTATCTCTCCCGGCCTCAGTTGAGAATCGACACGAGCTACGCGAATCGACTTTAAACTACAGCTGGTACGGATGATTAGCATATGCCTACAAGTGCTAAGGGCACCTCCAATGACTTTCTACATATAGCTAGCTTACTAGAATTTTTATCTATGTGGCAGGGAGAATTAATGAAGAAAGAGAGTGTACTACTCTTTGGTTCCTCTCTAGATACCACACTTCCCAAATCTACAATATTTTTACTCATCCTCCCCGTTTGTTTCAGCTTATGTTCGATTTTCAAGGCTCGATTTCGAGAAATCCAAGTCGGATAACTCCCATGATCGATAATACAGGATCCAGAATCCAACTCTGAATTCAGCTGGATTCTCGATTATAGATTATGAAAATCATCTGACTTTTTGATTCTCTAAAATTGAATATTCAAAATCAGACATAAGCTGAAACAAACAGGACCAAATAGAAGAGAGATAATAAGATAAGATTTTAAATATAGAAAAAAATATCTTGCATATGGGCCATATAGTATGATGTGACATCAAATAGCTAGCAGCTGGCTACTTTTATTGGGATGCCCTAATTACCATCCAGAATGATTGTTAAGCATCACTATCGATGTGCTAGTTATGGCCCAGCTCAGACGTTGTGTCCAGGCTTAAAAAACAGTTCCACAAATCACTAAATGCATAATACTCCCTCCATCCGTTGATGATCTACGTATAAGTACCCTTCACCGGGACCAAGCCGGTGACGATTGGTAAGGCGAACGGCCGCGCTGCATTGCAGCGCGGCGCCCTAGCGCTTCGGTCCCCCTCTCATCTCTCTTCCCTCGCGAGTTGTAGAAGCGCATGCTTTATGTCATCCACTTCGACCATGCCTTCCTTCAAATGCATGGACAACGTCTGTGCCATCCTGAGAGTCGGACACCTCCGTATCGCCGGCAAATGAATCCATCACCAACCAGACCACGTCGGACTCAGCGGCGGTGGCATCGCTATCCAGCACTCAGTCCACACCGATGAGGTCTTCCATCCCCATTTCCTCACGGATGCTTACTCTCACCTATGCAACTGAGCAACGACAATGGTCGTGAGGGAAACATGAAAGGAAGCTAGCAAGGAAAGAAATAGATGCAAGTAGAAGTTCGGGCGATGCAAGATAAGAAGGTCGGTGGTGGCACTTCTTATGGACTACAAACAAATCCGTAAGCGGATGGATACCGATATAGCTTTCACCTGGGACTATTCCAGAGTATCGGTTTCCACGAGAAACGATAAGTGAACTTTTCTTAACTAGGTTTCCCAAGGATGGTATGATGGAGTGGATGACGACAAAGAGAAGGGAAGAAAAGCGATAAGAGGGTAGAGAAGGCACGAGTCTAGTAATTGCGCTCTCTTGACTAACTGAGCGAGTCAGGTATTACAGATAAATGCGTGCATCGGGACAAGGCACCAGCAATTCACAGAAAGGGGTGAGAAGGGGAACTACCAACCTCTTCTCAAGGGGTCCTACAGGCCGAGACTAATGTGGTGGATTACGAAAGCCGTATAGGGCTATCACCACCTAACAGCTACCACACGTACATTGAATAGGGTGCAAACCAAGTTAACCTCAAGTCTAGGCACCGCGCCTACACTATTCAGCTAGTACTTATCTGCTATAGAAAGATAAGCACCCAAGCAAAGCAACCAGTATATAATTATACTAATCAACTAAGCAATGAATGAGGAACCGGGACGCATGTAAAAGTAAGAATTGATGCCCAATTAATTAATCAAAGAGGTACAATAGTTACCAGACACGACCCAAATGTCACTCGAAGTGGAGCCACATCCGTAGAGGTACAGGTGGAAGAGGGGCCGACACTCCGACTCCTCTCCGGCATACTCACTTCTCCTCTCTCCCTATTTTCTAAGTATGGTAGCGGCAGTGCTTCGCTATGGAGCTTCTCTTCACTTGTGTGTTTTGCAGGTGCAGAGGGGGTCTCTATTTATAGCTGGTGAAGGATGGTAGGAGGTAGAGTAGTAGGCATGGCACCTCAGGGTCGTGCCGGCCAGTTCGGCCGAACCATGGGGGTTCGGGCGAACTGGTCGGGTTCGGCCGAACACATGGAGTTCGGCCGAACCACCTCCTACACCGACTCTTGCTTCCCATGTGCTAGCTCATCCCTTGAGGCGGTTTGTAGTCGGTTCCTGCTTTGGGCGAACTGGAGACCTTCGGGCGAACTAGGATTGGGCCTCTACTGCTTTCCGATCCACCGTCTTCATGTTGAGGGCGATCACTATGGTCCATCTAAGCACGGGGTTTTGGTGGATTGCATGTCTTTGTGTCATGGCACGCCCCGGGTACAACGATGGAGTTTGGTCAAACCCATCATTCCGAGTGGTTTTTGCACCAACTTTGGTAATTCGCCTCCTGAAATCAAATAAACACCAAAACATGTGGAATCGGTTAGAAATAAGCCCTATAGCTATGGTGCATTGTTCCATTATGTTTGTTTTATACTCGTTGGAGGTCAGAAATCATACTGTAACCACCGCTAACAGCCGGGCACGCGAACGTCGAGGAAAGTGAAGGGCCATGGCAACGCATTAAGGCTAATCCCAGTTGTGAGTTTCATTTTGCAGTTTCCAAGACTCCACGTCATTTAAAGAGATTTGAGTTAATGAATGAAACATATATTCACGTTGCACAATTGTATTCCATGGTTTCATAGGTTGGCGATAACATTCAATTACGAGGAACGTGATTGGACGTGGATGGATGAAATGAAACTATTTAGTCCCTAATGGTAGTTTCAATAGGTTTCATAGTCTTGGAAATATTGGATTTCTTCTTTAATACCTTGCCATGTATTTAATGTTCATCAAACTCATACGAAACTTGTACTGGGAATAGCCTAAGGTCAGTCTCAGTGCACAGTTTCACTACACAAGTACCTAGACTAGAAACTAGGTTCTCGTGGCAGATGAGTTTTATGGGGATGAAACTCCACTCACATGCCATGAGACTCTCTCTTTGTCGGTGTTTGGAAATCGTGGCCCCGACACCAACCAGTAATGCGTTGTGTTCCCATCCCTGATGGTTGATGCAGAAGGCAATGCAAAGACACAAGATTATCCTGGTTCCAGCCACAAGACCGTACGTCCAGCAAGGAAGGTGTGTGCAATGTATTATCCTGCACCAGACTGCGAGTAGTAGGGGATACAAGCAGGTTGGGAGAAGAGGCAAAGCCTCCAAGTCTCAGATGATGATGATGATGATGATGATTGAGGCAGAGTGCCAATATCGGTGGAGTGCGGAGTGCGTGTGTTCTGTCTTGGTGTGTTGGTCGTCTCTTGTTCGATTGCCCGTGCATGAGCGTTCGCCTCTCCTTTTATAGATCAAGGAGGGGTTATAGGCGTGTGTAAATGTGCAGACACAGTTGCAGCATAGTTGTAGGCGTGGCGTTGGGCATGGTTCCTTGTCCTTGTGTCCTTGATCACTGTTGTGCGGCGTTGCCGCCCCTGTGGAGGGTTCCCGTGCTGGCGGTGACGCCACGGAGTGGTTTCGAGGGTTGGAGCTGACAACCGTATCCTGTGACTTGTCTTTACGCCAATTCGAGGGTTCCTCATGCATGTGCACAGCCCTTTCCGTGGAAAGTTATAGTGGGAGTTGGCAGCACAGGGAGTAGGAATGACGCGGCCTTGTTTGTACAGTGGCAGCATGCCCGCACAGCGCCGGGGATGGTCATATAGTATTCGGCATGGCCCACCATGCCTCTGCCATCCTTCCTCCTCATCCTGTTACCCGCTCGAGGGTCTCTCCTGCTCGATCGAGGGCCTCGAGACACCGGAGTTGGTGGCACAGGAGTTTAGAGTGACGCGCGCCTGTTCACAAAGTGCCAACATGTCCACACAGCGCCTCGGTTGGCAGCACAGTGACAGGAGTTGGCAGATGCGGTGGGGATCGTGCCTGTCAGAGCGGCATGGCGAGAGATTTTTCTTTTGACTTTGGATGCACGGCGGCGTTAAGCGGCATTAATTGTTTGTCGGGGGAGGTCTCGATCGAGGCGGAGCTTTTCCCATTTTGTGGGTTGCTCGAGGCTCGACCCTCAAGCCTCAACCGAGACGGAGTTTTGCGATTCGCTCGAGGGATCGCTTCCCTCGAGTGAGGCAGAAAATGAGTCGCGCGTCGAGACCCCCACCGAGGCGCCTCGACTGGGCCATTGACTCTTGTTGGGCCGTGGGCCTTATTTGCTTTCCTCTTTCCTGATATTTGTATGAGTTTGGCAATAGTTTGCATTTTGACAAGGGTGATTATCCCATAAGTTTGGGTACCCCTAATGATCGCCCCCAACAGTAGCCCCCGAGCCTTTGTTGGAGTAAGAGTTAATCCGGCTTGCATTGTGGCTGCCTCTGATCAGGGTTTCCTTGAAGAATTCCGCTGGGTGAGCGCTAGCGCACCCGCGGGTATAGCCCCCAAAGCCTTGGAGGAGTGGATATACTCCTACAAGGGCTATAAGCGTTTCTCGCCCTCGTGAGTTACAGCATATTTTGACTTCAAGGAATTCGATCGTGTGGCACGAGGAGCCCCCGGCCCTGGACCTAGCAAGGTCAATCAGGGGCGATTCTCGACTTTGAGTTACGACCCTCATTGCCCTGTTCGTGGGGAGGAGGGGTGATGCAATCCATTTTTGTAACACCCGTAAAACTTACCATAATTAAATCAAGCGCTAAAACGTTTTCAAAATCTTCTTCCGCCGAGCTTCCGGTAATCCAGAACCAAATCCTTCCCCTCCCCGATTTCCCGCCAACCCACCTCGAACCCCGTCATGCCTAACCTTTTTGCCGCCCTGTCACACCCCGCATCGATCGCCCTCGGTGCGTGCGCTCGCGACCGACCGTCGCCAGCGTCGCCGCCGGAATCTCTGCCTCGGATTCCCCCCCCCCCTTTCCCTTTTTCTCTTTTTCCCCTTCCTTTTCATTTTCTTTTCTTTCTTCCTTTTTCCCTCCTCCTTCCTTCCTCTCCCCGTGCCGACACCTCCCCGCGCTGGCCACCAAATCGCGCATGCACACGCTTGCTGCCCGCCATGCCAAGTGTCGGCCGCAGCCCCGCGCGCCCCGGCCATCGCGTCGACACGCGCGCGCGTAGCTTGTCGTGCCGCTGCCGCTGCGCTGCTCGTCGCCGAGCCCTGCACCGCCCCATGTGCTTACCACGGCTGCTACGCCGATACGCTACTGCCCCAAGCGCACGCTCACGCCGACCCGCACCACCGCCGCTGTGCCGCTCATTGCTCCCCCTGCGCGCCCCAACCGCCTCGCGCGCGCTGCGCACAGCTCGCCGCGTGCACCGTCGCTGCCGCATGCACGCCGCAGCGCGACACGCACTCCATGACACGCACACCACTGCACCACGCTAGTGCCGCCCCCACCACTCGCGCCAGAGCCGTCGCACCGCGGCCGGGAATCCCGCCGGCGCGTTTACTCCGGCCACCGACCCCCTCTTCGTCGGCCCATCGCCTCGGACCCTCTCCGTGCCTATAAAGGGAACCAATGGCCTCCCCACTGCACCCACACACTCGCCCGCCGCCTTCACTCGCCTTCCAGCCACCGCAGCACCGCCGCCCCTGACCAGTGTCGCCGCATCCCACACTACACCGTGGGCGGGCCGCCCTAGACCGCCTTCGCCCAAGGTAGGGCCGGGGTTGAACTCCCCATGGCACCCTCTCTCTTTCCCCTTTGTTCCCGCTCGCCATCTCCGCCCAGGCCACCGGATCACCATCGCCGTCGGCCGCCTCCCCTGCCCTTCCTCCTCTCCTTTGTTCTGATTGAGAGGAAGCCGGACTTTTGTTAGAAAACCCCCTGCCTTTCTTCTGTTTTACACCCACAGTCCAAGCCAAGACCCTCTCTCTCTCTCTCTCTGTTAAGTCCACCAGAAGCCCTTGCCCTTTTAATTAATTACAAGTTGGTCCCTGGCCCATTAAAACAGCCCCTAAGGACCTATAGATCAGTCCTTTTTCACTCAAACACCCCACCAACTTTTGGTATTCACGAATAAACCCCTCTAGCACCTTATAATCCTCACAAATATATCCCTAGTCCTTTACAAATAAAACCCTGGGACTTTCGGTAACCTCCCGGACGAGTCCTTTCCTCTGTTAACCGTCGAGCGACGCATAATTTTATGTGCCGATTTAACCCGGATGACCCAAACTTCACCATCCACCTTCCCGTTATTCCTTCCGCCAAACCAAGCGCCACTTTCCCCTTATGTGACCTCCCCTCCTTCGTCCTCCGTTCAACCTCCGTTCTTTCCTTCTACGAGCTCAGCAAATAAAACTTTTATTTTATTTTATTTCTTTTCTTTTATTTAGTGTGTATGCTTGTTGTGTGTGCGCCGTAGATCACGTTGAGGAAGAGCCCGAAGGAGAGCAGAGCTACGAGCAAGAGGTCGAAGGCCAGTGCCCCGAGCAGGAGTTTCCGGAAGGCTTCGAGAACGGCAAGTTCAATCTTACCCTTTGATGCATATTTATCCCAGTTTTATAAATGCAACCCACTGGCCTATTTTATAAAACTTGCATGTTTGTTGCTAAACCTTTTTGTGTGAGCCGTTCCTTGATTAATTTCCCTTGATGACTAGATTAATTTCTGAATAATTTAGCTTGGGAATTAATCATTGCTAAATGCCGCTTAGGACAAATTTATCATAAATACTATCCACTGAATATTTACTAGAATATTAGAAAATGTGCTTTAGGAAGAAAATGGGATTTAAATGATAAAAATGATTATTATTAGGGGATAAGCCGGACGGTGTTTCCTGTGTGTAATACCAAGGTGAGCTCGTGCCTGTGTGGTTGAGCATGGTGGGAGAAGTCCGACTTGTCATTAGAATGATGAGTTGATGTGTCATCTTGCCTAACCCAAATACTAGTACCCCCACTCGACCGTTGTATGTGGCAACGGCTTGGCATAAATCCCACTAGTTGAGCTGGCAGTTATCAGGTGTGCGGGTGAGCAACAGAGGACCATGGAGACGGGTATAAGTTCTTGGTGAGTTATACCCTGGGTAGAACCTCGTGAGTAGGTTGCTGACCCCTTGGTTGCTTCTATGGTGACTTGTCAGTTTAGCTAAGGTGGGTAATGGCCTCGATAGGATCTGCACTGACACTAAGGTGTTCATGTTGTGGTACCCTACTTGTGGTTGTGTACACCTCTGCAGAGTTGAAACCAATCCGGATAGCCGTGTCCACGGTATTGGACGAGTTACGGCATGGTCACTTCACAAGTCCTTTATTTCTGGTTTTGGTTTTGGTTATGAGAAGTGTTCTGCTGTGTGCGTTGCTTTGGAATTGTTGGTAGTGTCTACGTCGGATGGGGTGTCCGGTAGCACTAAGTTGAGATTTACAATTTACCTTGCTTTATCACTAGATTGCTTTGCATAACTTTTATAAAATGAACCATTGCATGTGGCATTTCCGCAAATAAACCAATAGCCTATCCTTAATGTTTATCCTTGCATGCTTCTTTTGTAACCCCTCCGTGGGTTTGGTTGGACTTTCTGAGTACGTATGTACTCACCCTTGCTTGTTTTTCAGAAGAGGACCCGGACTTTGTTCCCAAAGACGTCGAGTAGGAGTTACGTTCTGCACCCAACCTACCTGTGTGTTAGGGCCGTCCGCTTGAAGAATCGCATGGCGCAGCTCTCTGATGATGCCATGATTAGTTGTACCGTTTGGTTTCTAGTTTTTATCCTCGCGTTAGTGGCGCGTCTGTGCCCACTACCACGTAGGTTTGTTCAGTAATGGACCATCTATTGTAATAAATGTGAATCAGCCTCCTGGGCTGATGTTTGTATCACATTAAGTCTTCTCATTTGAGGGGACGCTTCAATGTTTCCCTCGAGCGGGCTATGAGTCATTGATGCTTCTGTGAGCTGTTAGCGGGTGATTCAAGTAGACGTTTGTGCCTCGTTCGATAGAGGTCGACTCGTGGTCCGGAGACACGTCACATAAGAGCACTTGTGGAGGTTTGCTAGGTAGGGCTCGACCCCATTCGATAGGGGTCGAGGGCTCGTTGCTCTCCCTCGATGGGATCCCTCGACTAGCTGCCTCCATCTGGTCTTGAATACAACATGAGGGGTGCCCTCGAACTCCGCGTTTGAGGATAGGCTCGATCGCGCACACCCCCAGTTGTCCCTGACTCTGTTGATCTGGGGTGCCTGTCAAACCCTCGATGGGCCAGGGCTTCGAACCCCTGATCAGTAGGGCCTCGAGGAGAGGTGGCTTACCTTAGAAGTTTTCCTGTGAGCCTCGAGCGTTTGTTTAGGGAGTCATGGACGACGTGGCACGGGGCATGCGGAGCGGCAGAGGCGGGGGCAGTTACAACGGGACGTGGTGTCTGCGGCACCTGGGATTTCACGCGTGGTGGTTATCCCAGCCGATGGGGTCTGGCTGTCAGCGACAGTGGCACCAACCGCATTGAATGCGGATTCCACGCGGCTGCGGCGCCAGTTCCTATGTGGATTGCGCCGCTGTCGTCCCACCATGAGCCCGCTCTGCCGGTGTGCTACGTCATCAGCCTGGCGAGGCTGCACGAGCGGGGGTTCGGGATGCCCCTGTCACCGTTCTTCCGCAGGTTGTGCCTCCACTACGGTGTGGAGCTCCACAACTTTGCCCCCAACGCCATCTCGCAAGCGGTGGTCTTCGTCGCCATCTA
Organism: Echinochloa phyllopogon; assembly: GCA_033239725.1. Classification (NCBI taxonomy): domain Eukaryota; kingdom Viridiplantae; phylum Streptophyta; class Magnoliopsida; order Poales; family Poaceae; genus Echinochloa; species Echinochloa phyllopogon. The sequence continues at coordinate 3,938,624 of BTCW01000016.1, read as the reverse complement.
CGAGGGGTTCCTGGGGATCGAGGCCCACTGGGACCTGTGGGTCCATCTTTTTTGGGGTGAGCTCCACATGGCCGTCGGTGAGTCTCGAGGGGTCCGTCAGGCGATGCACACCGGGGGGGCTCACTCTCCAGGTCCGGGGGCAGAGCAGCGGGCTGTACATCCCGGCCACCATGACGTCCAACAATGCCGATTGGGACAAGGGGTGGTTCTATCTATGCAACGTCGACAACAAGCTCCCGGCGTACACCACCAAGGTGTTGCGAGAGCGGCCGGAGACCTGGAGTTATGGGGTTTCCCCCGCCGACCGCAAGGAGCGGTTGAAGGTCTTCATCGAAGCCTTCGTCGCGCTGTCGCGGGCGGGGCTGACCGCGGCGGGCGTAATCGCCAACTTCAATCAATGGTATGTCCTGCCGCTGATGGAGAGGCTGCTTCTCCTCGACTAGCTAAAGGTGGGAGAGCCCTGGGAGGGCTCGAAGATGAAGGAGGGGAGCCTCCTCGTCGATCACTGCATCCACCGGGTGCGGCGAGCGGTGGACATGTTGAAGCTCGACTGCAAAAAGGCGGCCCTTTGGGCCGTCAAGATGCGCCCCGACACAGGGCACTTAAGATTTGTAAGTTTTGCCTTAACTTAGATTCGATTTGGTTTTACCCTCGAGGGTTTTCTATTGCTAATTTGCAATACTTCCTCAGGGGTTATCCCAAAAGGGGTATCGCTCTGCCCCTCCTCTCCCCGAAGTCTGCGAGACGAATCACCTCTCTGCCGAGAGGCGGAAGGCACGGAAGGACGCGGTGAAGAGGAAGAAGGAGCAAAAGCGCCAGCGCAAAGCGGCGCATGAGAAAGAGAACCGCCGGCGGGAGAGGGACGGCCTCTCCCCCCTCACGACTCCGGAGAGCAGCCCGAAGGGGTCCTCCTCTGACGGCCTCGAGGAGGTCCCGCCACCTGCACCGGCGGTGGCGCAAGTGGTCGCACCCCCGAGGGGGCAGAGCCAGGAGACCCTGGCGTCGTCGCGGGGTAGGGGGCCCCGGGCAGCTCGGCGCCCTCGACGGCGCGAGCCACCCCCCCCCCCCCCCAAGTTCCGCGGCAGCCACCCCACCCCTCATTCGGGGCATTCGGGGGTGGTTCAGGTTCGAGGCCCGCCCGCGCCTGGGCGGGCAAGGGGGCCGCCGCGGCGATGGTGGTCCTCCCGACCAACCTCGAGGCCAGCCTCGAGGAGGAGGAGGTCTCGGCGCTAGATTTTCAGGAGGGGTCATGGAGCCCCTGGGATGAAAGGGCGGTGGAGCCCATGCCCTGCATTGCGGCCTTCGAGGCCTGGTGCAACCAAGGGCTCGGCCGGCGCGGGGTTCCGCTGGCCTGGTGGAGGACGCTGAGGCTGAGTGGCTCCTGTGGGAGGAGCAACAGGGTCGGGGAACCATCGTCCAGAACGCCCTCAACCAGGTCCTCGACCTCCACCTAGGCTGAGGCCTCGATCTTCACCTAGTATGTATACTGATCATGTACATCGTTGTGTTTTTCTATCCCCCTTTTTTCTTACTCTTATTCGTTGGTGCGCAAATGGCAGCGCCTGAGGGAGATGGCCGGCCGGAGGGTCGCCGAGCTCGCCGATGTGCACACCGAGCTGCAGCTTAGTGGCCAACCACCTAAGGTCCTTGGGCGAATGCGTCACCGAGTGCCTGAAGGGGGCTCTCCGGCTCAGCGTGTAGAAGACCATCAGGGTAATCTCGACACACTTTGTCGTGGACCTCAAGACAGTGAGCGTCGGGTACGTGGTGGCGGACAACCTCGATGACGACGCCGCCGCCAAGGGTCCTGCCGCCGCCTTGTTGCAGATCTTCGAGGGCGACCTCCTTCCCGATGCTGAGGACGAAGAAGCCGCCGCCCCCGAAGGCCCGGAAGACCCCGCTCCCTGAGTAGCCAGGGATTTTTTGTAATAATTAGATTTTCATTTTAGAGTGGTTTGCTACTAAACAATTTAATGTTTTAAGTATGCATGTGTGCTTTATCGAATGTCTTTTTCTTTATCGCATTTTCTCACTGAATTGCAAAGGGCTCGACGAGGAAGATTTCGTTCATGGATTAACTTTAGCGTAGGGTGGCGAGGGGGATGTCGTATCCTCTCGGAGGCGGTCCCTCGACTCGGCCGGCCCTTGGCCTTAGTAGTTCTATGCCTCGAATTGTCATTTGACATTTACTGGAGACGAACGTGATGAAAGAATTTTGAAAGAAAAAACCTTCAAATTGGGACAATTTTAGGAGGGGGTGCCCCCCGAAGTAGCCCCCGAGTGTGACTTGGCTTCTTCGAGGGTAAGCCGAGTCTCACCCATTCAAGATCTTTCTTTATTCATCGATTGTTATAAGTACAAATGTACACGAATGCTCGGAAACTTAAGAGTAGAAGCGACGTAGCTGTTGAATGTTCTAAGCATTGGCGAAAACTTCGCCCTTCTCGTTCGTGAGCTTGTATGTGTCTGGTTTGAGGACCTCGGCGACGATGTAGGTCCCTTCCCATGGCGGCGTAAGCTTGTGACGTCCTCGATTATCTTGTCTAAGCCTTAGCACCAGGTCCCCCTTGTTGAGGTCTCGACGTCGAACCTTCTGTGCTTGATATCTTCGGAGGGACTGTTCGTATCATGCTGAATGTAGGAGTGCCTCGTCTCGAGCCTCGTCCACTCGATCTAGTGAGTCTTCATGAGCTTGCTTGTTCTGCTCTTCTTGGTAGGTTCTAAGCCTCGGGGACCCATATTTCAACTCCGTGGGGAGGATAGCCTCGGCACCATAGACGAGGAAAAATGGGGTGAAGCCCGTGGCTCTGCTCGAGGTCGTTCTGAGGCTCCAGATTACCGAGGGTAACTCTCATATCCATTTTCTGCCAAATCTGTTTAATTTGTTGAATATTTTTGGCTTGAGGCCTTGTAAAATCATGTCGTTGGCACGTTCTACTTGGCCATTCGTTTGTGGATGCGCCACGGCCGACCAATCCACGCAGATATAGTGGTCTTCACAGAATTCCAAGAACTTCTTGCCTGTAAACTGGGTGTCATTATCAGTAATTATCGAATTGGGGACCTCGAACCTATGAATTATATCCATGAAGAACTGCACGGCCTGTTCAGATCTGATGCTGCTGATGGGTCGAGCCTCGATCCATTTCGAGAACTTGTCAATGGCTACCAGCAGATGTGTGAAGCCTCCAGGCGCTGCTCCCATTGGCCCGACGAGGTCGAGCCCCCACACAGTGAATGGCCATGTGATAGGGATGATTTGCAAGACATGAGCCGGGAGGTGGGATTTGCGTACGTAGAATTGACACCCTTCACAGGTGCGCACGATTTCGTTGGCATCAGTAACCACCGTGGGCCAATAGAAGCCCTGGCGAAACGCATTGCCCACGAGGGTACGGGGCGCCGCGTGGTGGCCGCATATGCCGGCATGGACGTCTCGAATGAGCTCCCTTCCCTCAGGAATGGGAATGCATCACTGCAAAATTCCTGAGGGGCTGAGCTTATACAATTCCCTATCGATGATGACGAACGACTTCGCCCTTCTCGCGATGCGCCGAGCCTCGGTTCGATCTGAGGGTGGCTCCCCTCGGTCGATCCAAGCGATATACTGATCACGCAAATCCCGAGATGATGGGGCCTCGTTGATCTCCATAATTTCACCCTCATCTGCCGAGGATATCTCCTGACTCGAGGCTTCGAGTTCCTCTTTCAAGGGATCCTCGTCCATGGGCTCGATGCTCATAGCCCCCGAGGGTTTCGCCTTCGAGGAGCGTCAGGAGCTTTGGGAGTTGGCTTGAGGTTGATGCTCGGCTCTGCTAAGTCGCGGGCGAACATGTTCGGTGGAACGGTGATCCGACCTGATGCAATCTTGGCCAATTCATCAGCTTCCTCGTTGTATTTTCGTGCAATGTGATTGAGCTCGAGGCCATGGAACTTGTCCTCGAGCCGGCGCACCGCATTACAGTACGCTTGCATTTTCTCATCATGGCAGCTTGCCTCTTTCATAACCTGGTCGATGACCAGTTGTGAATCTCCCGGGATGTCAAGGCTCTTGACACCCAACTCTATGGCTATACGAAGTCCTACGAGTAGAGCCTCGTATTTTGCCATATTGTTGGACGCCGAAAAGTGCAAGCGCACCACGTGTCTTATGTGCTCTCCGATGAGTGAGACGAAGATTAGACTCGTGCCTGCACCGGTTTTCATCACCAACCCATCAAAGTAAATGATCCAACATTCTGCTTGGATCTGAGATGGGGGCGGCTGTGTGTCAATCTACTCTGCCATGAAATCCGCCAAGATCTGCGATTTTATTGCCTTTCGAGGGGCATAAGTGAGGGTTTCGCCCATCAACTCCACGTACCATTTGGCTATTCTACCCGAGATATCCTGGTTGCGGAGTATCTCCCCAAAGGGGAAAGATGAGACCACGGTGACAGGATGAGCCTCGAAGTAGTGGCGCAGCTTGCGCCGTGCTAGCACTACTGTGTAGAGAAGCTTCTGTATTTGTGGATATCGCGTCTTGGTTTCAGTCAACACCTCGCTGATGTAGTACACCGGCCTTTGGACAGGCAGAACGTGTCCCTCCTCGATTCTCTCTACGATAATGACTGCGCTGACTACTTGAGTCGTTGCGGCTATGCAGAGGTAGAGGGGCTCGCCATCCTTAGGTGGTGTTAAAATAGGCGCTCGTGCGAGAGATGCTTTTAGCCCGTCGAGGGCTTCCTAGGCCTCGGGGGTCCAAGAGAAATGCTCATTCTTTTTTAGGAGTCGATACAGGGGCAAGCCTTTCTCGCCGAGACGCGAGATGAACCGTCTCAGGGCTGCAAGGCAACCCAATACCCTTTGTACCCCCTTTAGGTCTCAGATCGGTCCCATCTGCTCGAGGGCCGAGACTTTTTTAGGGTTGGGCTCGATGCCTCGCTGAGAGACAATGAAACCCAAGAGCATGGCTCGAGGCACCCCAAAGACGCATTTCTCTGGATTTAGTTTTACCCCCGTTAGCCCGGAGACAATCAAACGCAATGCGTAAATCATTTACCAGGTCATTCGCCTTCCTGAATTTTACAACGATATCATCAATGTATGCCTCTATAGTCCGCCCGATATGGTGGCTCCGGTGTTTCCAAGACCAAATGGCATCATGACATAGCAAAAAATGTCAAAAGGCGTGATGAAAGAAGTCGCGAGCTGGTCGGACACTTTCATCTTGATTTGCTAAAAACCAGAATAAGCATCAAGGAAACATAATATCTCACATCCCGCAGTTGAATCCACAATTTGATCGATACGTGGTAAAGGAAAAGGAACTTTTGGACATGATTTATTTAAACCACTATAATCTATACACATCCTCCACTTCCCATTCTTTTTCTTAACTAGTACAGGATTAGCGAGCTAGTCAGGGTGAATCCAGCCTCTAGGAGCTCTTCACCAATGGCCCGGTGCTTTTGTTCGTCGAAGCGTCGCAGGCGTTGAACCACCGGCTTGGAGTAGGGCAGGATGTCAAGGGAGTGCTCGGCGACCTCCCTCGGTATGCCAGGCATATCTGAGGGGCTCCACGCAAAGATGTCGGCATTGGCGCGGAGAAAGTCGACGAGCACCACTTCCTATTCGCTGTCGAGGGTCGAACTGACCCTCACTGTCTTGTCGTTGGGGACGCTGGGGTCGAGGGGCACAGCCTTGGTGTGCTCTGCGGCTCGAAACTGTCCACTTGCTTCGAGCTGGAGGCGATGGCCTCGTTCGCCATCTTCTCCAGGTTCGCAACGAGAGCCTCGTCCTCGGTGAGTGCCTCGGCGCTCTCGACGCATTCCACGTCACATATGTAAGCATGCTCGAATGATGGCGCCACTGTGATGACACCCTTTGGCCCCGATATCTTCAGCTTGAGGTATGTGTAGTTCGGGATGGCCATGAACTTGGCGTAGCATGGACGGCCAAGGATGGCGTGGTAGGCACCTCGAAATCCCACCACCTCGAAGGTCAAGGTCTCCTTGCGGAAGTTGTCAGGCGTGCCGAAGCAAACAGGCAGATCGATCTGCACAAGGGGTTGAACTCGCTTCCCCTGCGCAACGCCATGGAATGGCGCTTTGCTGGGGATTAGCTTGTCCCTCCCGATGCCCTTGAGCTCCAAAGTTGAGACGTACATGATGTTGAGGCTGCTGCCTCCATCCATGAGTACCTTGGAGAACCGGGTGTTGCCAATGACGGGGTCAACGACGAGCGGGTACTGCCCCGGGTTCGGGATGTAGTTAGGGTGATCCTCTCGACTGAAGGAGATGGTCTCCTCTGACCAGTTGAGGTAGGATGGCCTGGCCTTGTGTATGGAGAACACCTCTCAGTGCTCGCACTTGCGCTGTCGAGACGTCATGTTCGCCGTCGGCCCTCTGAAAATAAAGAAGACGTTCTCCACCTCCGGGAAGCCTTGGCCACTCCCGTCGCCCGTGTCCTCTTTCGCCCCATCTTCCTTTGAAGCAACGCGATTGTAGTACTTCTTTAGCATTTCGCATTGCTCGAGGGTGTGGGTGACGATGCCCTTTTGATAAGGGCAAGGTTTTCTTTAGCATGTCGTCGAAGATGCCGCCTCCTCGAGGGGGGCCTCGAGGAGCTTTACGCGCAGGGTCAACTGTGATGATTTCATCGGGGTCCTCGGTCCGCTGTTATCGGCGCGAGGCTTTCTGGGCCTTCTTGCCCTTATTGCATTGCTTCTATTTCTTTATAGAGCCCTTGGACTTGCTGCCCTCCGCGGGCGTTTCTTCCGTCCGTTTCCCCCTCCTGCCGTCGAAGATGGCTCCAACCGCCTCCTCGCCAGGGGCAAAGCTGGTGGCGACATCGAACAACTCGATGACGCTGGCAGTAGGGCTTTGTCCCAACTCACGCACCAAGTCCCGGCAGGTTGTGCCCTCGAGGAAGGCATGGATGACCTCTGAGTCACCCACGCTCGGGAGCTCGGTGCAGTGCTTGGAGAAGCGGCGGATGAAATCACGAAGGGACTCATCGGATGTCTGGCGACACCCTCGAAGGTCCCACGTATTTCCAGGGCGCACGTAAGTACCCTAGAAATTACCCACGAACATCTTCACGAGGTCGTTCCAATCGTAAATTTGGTTTGCGGGTAGGTGCTAGAGCCATGTCCGCGCAGAATCCGCCAGATGGAGCGGCAGGTTGCGGATGATCATGGCGTCGTCGGTCGTGCCACCCAGTAGATAGGCGAGGCGGTAGTCATTGAGCCACACCTTGGGATCTGTTTCCCCCGAGTACTTGGTGATGGTCGTTGGTTGCCAGAATCGCACGGGAATTGGACCCGCGCGAATTTCTCAGCCAAACACCCGGGTTCCCGGGGGTTCCGGTGTTGGGCTCTTATCTTCGTCGCTATCATAGCAGCCTCCATGTCAAGGGTGGAAACTGCGAGATGCGCCATCCTGTTTCTTCCTATTGAGGAAGTTGCGGGCATCGTCATCGCTGGTGTCTCCACGCGTATCAAGTATCCGCTCCTTGAGAGACTTCTTCCCGATGCGTTCGTGCACCGAGGGTGCCTTCCCCTTATTCGATGATGGGGATGGCAACATACCGTCCCTTCGCGGGGTTCGTACCGATCCCTCATGGTCCCGCATACTTCCACCGACCTTTGGGTCGGTCGAGTAGCGTATGCGGGACGCTGAGCTTTCGGCTTGCTGCACAGCTGCTTGCACGATGAGGAGCTGCACCTCGCGGCGCAAGTTTCGGCCTTCAGGTGTTGAGGGTTCCAGCATGGCCCGGATCAAGGTCGCCGCGGCGATGAGCTTTTGGCTTGCCCTGCCCAACGCGAGTGGGTCGTCCACATCGTCGTTAGCCTCGATGCAGGCTCGAGCGATACTCCCGGCTTCCCTGGCACACGCGCTGCGCACAGGGTGGTTCTTCTCGGGCATTGCCCGGAGCTTCTGGACCTGTTGGCGCTCTTCCTCGAGCTTGGCTTCAAGTTCGTGGACTTGGGCTAGCTGCGCTTGTGCGAGTGCAGCGTTGTCAGGTGGCTGCTCGTCATTCCCGCTGCCCACCGGATCACCTGCCCCGTCATCTTCGTCACCCCCTCCCAAGAGGACGACAAAGCACTCCCTGGAGGGATCGTAACCCCCCTCGCTAGAGTCGTCGGAGCAAGTGAGGTAGTAGTTCACTGCAGCTTGGAACAACATAAAGGCCTCACAATCGCGAAGCCCTGAGTAGTCCCATTCGGGGACCCTCTGGCCGCTCTCGTGTGCCTCGCTGTCGGAGTCGGCGTAGTAATCGTCTGGCGAAGTTGCGATGAGGTTGCGGATTGAAAGCAGATGGTGCCCTGGCAAATCCTCATATGCCGCCATGTTCGTGCCAACTAACGAGGAGTTGGTCAGGGTTGCGGTGTGCATCTCGCCAGGGACCTGCGACGGCTCGGCTGTGCTATCCCCGGCAACGCGCGTTGTCATGCCGGATGTCGATGGCTGGGCATTCCTTCCACCGCTGCAGGGTTCGGTGTGCCGGCCTCAACCCGCTTGGGGGAGCCGGCGCGAGCCGCTCTGCGTCGTTCCGCGCGCGCTCGTCGCGCGCGCTGGCCCAAACGCTTCCTGCGTGGCGGTGGTGGTGGTGGTGGAAGTGGCGCTGGTGTGCCCACGCTGGCGTTCCTCGTACGGAGCCGCATGTGGTAACCATTGCCAGTCGCCCTGAACTCGAGGCTCCAGAACCGGATTTTGTGTCCGGCGGGAAATGGATCCGAAGTCCCCATCGGAAAGGGATTGTTGTGTACGACATGGATTACCATCAACGGAGATAGTGGATGATGTGGTCGATCACAGCGCTAGCCCCTACCTAGCGTGCCACTATCGGTGTTTGGAAATCGTGGCCCCGACACCAACCAGTAATGCGTTGTGTTCCCATCCCTGATGGTTGATGCAGAAGGTAATGCAAAGACACAAGATTATCCTGGTTCCGGCCACAAGAACATACGTCAAGCAAGGAAGGTGTGTGCAATGTATTATCCTGCACCGGACTGCGAGTAGTAGGGGATACAAGCAGGTTGGGAGAAATGGCAAAGCCTCCAAGTCCCAGATGATGATGATTGAGGCAGAGTGCCAATTACGGTGGAGTGTGGAGTGCGTGTGTTCTGTCTTGGTGCGTTGGTCGTCTCTTGTTCGATTGCCCGTGCATGAGCATCCGCCTCTCCTTTTATGGATCAAGGAGGAGTGGTTACAGGCGTGTGTAAATGTGCAGACACAGTTACAACATAGTTCTAAGCGTGGCGTCGGGCGTGGTTCCTTGTCCTTGTGTCCTTGATCACTGTTGTGCGGCGTTGCCGCCCTTGTGGAGGGTTCCTGTGCTGGCGGTGACGCCATGGAGTGGTTTGGAGGGTTGGAGCTGACCAGCGTATCCTGTGACTTGTCTGTACGCCAATTCGAGGGTTCCCCATGCCTGTGCACAGCCCTTTCCGTGGAAAGTTACAGTGGGAGTTGGCAGCACAGGGAGTAGGAATGACGCGGCCCTATTTGTAGAGTGGCAACGTGTCCGCACAGCACCGGGGATGGTCGTATAGTATTCGGGATGGCCCGCCATGCCTCCGCCGTCCTTCCTCCTCATCCTGTTACCCGCTCGAGGGTCTCTCCTGCCCGATCGAGGGCCTCGGGACACAGGAGTTGGTGGCACAGGAGTTTGGAGTGACGCGCGCATGTTCGCACAGTGCCAACATGTCCGCACAGCGCCTCGGTTTGCAGCATAGTGATAGGAGTTGGCAGATGCGATGGGAATCGTGCCTGTCAGAGCGGCATGGCGAGAGATTTGCCTTTTGACTTTGGATGCATGGCGGCATTAAGCGGCATTAATTGTTTGTCGGGGGAGGTCTCGACCGAGGCAGAGCTTTTCCCATTTCGTGGTTTGCTCGAGGCTCGACCCTCAAGCCTCGACCGAGACGGAGTTTTGCAATTCGCTCGAGGGATCACTTCCCTCGAGCGAGGCAGAGAATGAGGCGGCGTCGAGACCCCCGCCGAGGCGCCTCGACTGGGCCATTGACTCTTGTTGGGCCGTGGGGCCTTATTTGCTTTCCTCTTTCCTCATATGTGTATGAGTTTGGCAATAGTTTGCATTTTGAAAAGGGTGATTATCCCATAAGTTTGGGTACCCCTAATGATCGCCCCCAACACTCTTATCTCTCCTCTGCCACATCAGCAAATTTAATGCCATGAAACTAGATCAAAATGGTCAACATATGCACATTTAAGTTGAATATGAAATCATATATGCTAGATGTTTGTAACAACTAATGGAGAAAGAATTTGTGCTGGAACCCCTATTTTTCGGTGTTGGTGGTTGGTATTGTCGACCACCAACATAAATAAATAGGGAGCCAACATATTGTTGGTGGCAAGAACAAACGGAATTGTAGTTGCAGTTAACTTGAGTGACCACCATCACAAATGCTCACCAGTATAATAGACGACATCTTCTTCCTCCTCCCACCATTCCAACCATGCTTTCTCTATAATTCCATGGAGGAGGTGGCTCTCTAAGGTGAGTTCATGCCATTCCTACCTTCTTTTCACTACTAGAGAAACTCTCACTTGTATCGGCTCATACATGGTGACCCAAATAGCACTAGTATGTTAAGTGTATTCATGTTGGCATGCCCTGCCTCCATACAATACGCCGGCAGGTATGGCAACTAAACTTACTGGTATAAATCTAGACCGGTACGTATAAGTAAACATACTGGTCCAATTTACAACCGACTAATATAAATGAATAGTTTAGCTGGTTTATAGTTAGAGTGGCTCATTTCTATATTTAATCGTGACAATGTACATGTTGACATATTAGATTGTTGAATAGTAAACATGAGTTCATGCCATTCCTACCTTCTTTTCACTACTAGAGAAACTCTCACTTGTATCGGCTCATACATGGTGACCCAAATAGCACTGGTATGTTAAGTGTATTCATGTTGGCATGCCCTGCCTCCATACAATACGCCGGCAGGTATGGCAACTAAACTTACTGGTATAAATCTAGACCGGTACGTATAAGTAAACATACTGGTCCAATTTACAACCGACTAATATAAATGAATAGTTTAGCTGGTTTATAGTTAGAGTGGCTCATTTCTATATTTAATCGTGACAATGTACATGTTGACATATTAGATTGTTGAATAGTAAACATGCATGGGAATTTGAAATGCAAGGTGTTGTCTCTCTCAAGGGATCGTGACACCTTAAGAGGGGGTGAATTATGTGTTTAAAAAATTAAGGCTCCAAGAATATATAAAACCTATTCCAATTTCTATCTAATTTGCACTTGGTTTTCTATGTGTTTCTATCTCTCGCTTAAAAGTTTTGTAACAGAGGCTCCAATCTATCAACTACGTACACATGGTAATTCTAGGAAAGGTAAATGCGGAAAGTAGTGCAAGAAATAATGTGGAATGTAAAGGGTAAAAAATGCGAACCCCAGCATAGCAATTTATCCGGGGATATTGGAAAGCAACACTTTCTTCTAGTCATCGTTATTGAAACCCCTCTCAAAGGGAACGCCCGAGCAAGGGCCTTACTCCCTAGTCAAGTAACTCTATAGATAGCCGATGGACTATCCCCATGTGCTAGTGGGATACCACCTTGCCTCTCATGAATGCTCATTGCAGCTTTCACTAGGTAGAGCTTCAGCAAAACGCCAAGGGCCTCTCCTCTCTCTCACAACTACCGGTGGTCACTCCACAAACTTGGTTGAAGGGTTTCGCAAGACTTACAAGCCCCAAATTTACAACTCTTGTGTGTGTAAGCACTGATAACAAAGAGTTGTGCAAACCTTGCCTAACTCTAGGCTAACTCCTAAAGCAATGTGTATAACTAACCAAGACCGAAGCCTTGTTATTAATTGCCTTAATCTTCTCTTGATCACTTTGGTGGTAGAACACTCGAATTTGTGTGGAACACAAGTCTACAACTTTCCCAAGCTCTAACACCACTCAAATGGCGGGCAATAGAGTATTTATAGCTCCAACATGAAGAACTAACCGGGCAATAGAGTATTTATAGCTCCAACATGAAGAACTAACCGTTACTCACAAAAGGCTGATTTCACTGTACCAACTCATACTCTGACCATAGTATCATATGATCTATATGTATCGCTGACTCATACTCTGAAGTTACTATTGATATAGTAACATACTATGATCTCCAGAATGTTTTCCATGTAAAAACATGTGTCACCGACTCATACTCTGATGTTATTATTGACATAGTATCATCCTATGATCTTTGTATGATGGACTCATAATCTAATATTACTATCGATATAGTATCATCCTATGACCTTTGTATCACCGACTCATACTCTGATGTTACTATTAACATAGTATCATTCTATGATCTACGGAAGGTTTCCCATGTGAAAACATGTATTACCAATTCATACTCTGATGGATCTCTGTATCAATCAGTGTTAAGAATACCACCACATGCATGTGTACTATTCACACTAACTCATACTATGGTTGTGTCGATGATCACTGACTCATACTATGATTGTGTTAGTGATAATTATTCCTTTGCAAAACTCATCCAATTCAATTATGTTGAGTTTTGACTTTGATATATTGAGCTACTTGATGGTCTTCTAGAGTATTTATCACATCCATTTAACTGTGTTTGAGGTGTTTGATCACCCAAGTCTATCATCATGCCTTCATCACATTAAGTCCTTGTTACTATTAGTCCTATGGTTCGTGTTGACAATCCGTCACCAAAATCACTAACCGACAAATATAAAAGGTAGTTTTCTTCTTTTCTTAGTTTAGTTTATCCTTTTCTTTTCCATGTAATGTAATTGTTTGATTTTTTTCCTTTTAGGTTGATCGTGTTTAGGTTGTAACTAATTACATTTTTCTTCTTCTTCTTAATGAAATATTTGCTGAGGTAAGTTTTTAGAACAAACAAAAGATGTTTGCGATTTCCATTGAAAAAAAAGAAGGGAATGTGTCATCCATATTTTAGTTTTTGCATAATGTAAAGTGCCCTCTAATTTTGCAATTGGTCTAGAAAGTGAGATATAGTAGCAAAGGGGTTCATTGTGCGGTGGCAAAAGCCACCGGCTGGGGAGCTCCCACCCAGGGTTCAATCCCTGGGTGCTGCACAGTTTGTGGAAAATAAAAAAGAAATATCCTCGCCGCGCCCCTTGTGGGGCATCTGGCTAGGAGCCCTGTTCGTTCGGCTTATCAGCCACCAGCCAGCGGTACTTTTCTCTCAAAACAAATCAGCACCAGCCACCAGCCATCCAGCAGTATTTTTCTTTCAGCACAAACTAGCACCAACCACCAGCCAGCCGAAAGGGGGCAGTCAGGAGACGAAGTCTCCTTCTTCGAGACTCGTGTGTCTACTTCGAGTGGCCTAAACAATCACAATACATGCTCGTCGCCTAGTTAAAAGCAAGCTTTTTCTCTGTTTGCTTAGACGAGCCGGCCAGCTGGGCTCTCTTCTCCTTGTTGATACAAGGCCAGCAAAACAGGCAAGAAAACCAAAAACACCCTAAATCTCTGTTCATGTAACCATTGGAGTGGGGGCACCAATGGTAAAAATGACTCACCTATCACCGTTAACATTTGTTGAGTGGTGATCTGTGCCCTCACTCACTGATACCTAGGTCCGCCTCGGGGCCCTTGAAGGGGTGGACTAGATCTAGCCACGAGCATGAAATACAAATCCAATGGAGATTTGCCGCTCTACATCTTCCTCACAATTAACAAGCACCAAACAACCACAATAAATGAAAAATTAGAGGCAGATGCCGGAAAGGGGGAGGAAAGAGAGCACTTGCACCGATTGGGAAACCCCTTTGGCATCTACGCATCTGGTGCTAAAGGTGAGCATCTTTAGCACCGGGTCAAATAACCGGTGCTAAAGGTGCCCATCGGTAGAAGAAAAATGTGTGTTGCAGCGGGGATTCGAACTCAAGACCTCTTGGCTCGCGCGTACCCACCTTTCCATGTCACCTACGCAACGCATGTGATTGAGTAGAAGATGCACTCCTTTTGAAGTAGTATGCGATACCCCCTTTAGCACCGGGTCGTATTTACCAACCGGTGCTAAAGGGTCTTTAGCACCGGGTCGTAACACGTTACAACCCAGTTCTAAAGGGGAGCACTTTTATCACCGGTTGGTAACACGAACCCGTGCTAAAGGTGACTATTAGCACCGGTTGGTGTTACCAACCGGTGCTAAAGGGTCCCCGAGGGCACCACAATTTTGCACCCGGTGTTAATGTTGCATTAGCACCGGATCTTGAGTGTGCCAAGGCATACGAGGGGGGTGGATGATGATTTCTCTAGTAGCGGAGGGAGGGAAGGATATGATGCTGCGTAGGATGCCACTTGGTGCTACTGTATCCTGTCATCACTAGCCGGAGGTGGTGGCAACAGCCACGCGGGTCAAGATGGCCCGCTGGTTCCGCCACAGTTGGGTTCCCTTGTGTCACCATGGTATGGTAACTTACTTAGACTGACTAGGAGTGTATATATAGATGGGCTTGAATGGAGAGCATCATCATGGTTATCTGATTGTCCCAGGCTCCCAGCATCATACATAATGGAGCCATCGAGGAATGGAACTATCAAAGGTACATGGATTTCTGCATGGATGGATCGATCCTAGTTTCCTAATTTAAGTGCCAGATTTCTGTTCTGATTTGATTCATTTCCAAATTAGTTAGGATATCTTTCCGTGAAACATATAATGTAAATATGTAATATATTATAGATTAACTCTGTATTAGGAAGTCCTTTATTACTGATCTACTCCTTGTTCCTTACTTCAATTCTTTTGATGGGAATATTTTTTGTCCAATCATCTAACAATCCAAATCAACACTCATTGCATCATTCAGTAGTGCGTTTTTTTTTCAAATGGCAATTAATGCGAACCAAGAAACTAGCTAGAGACCAATAGTATTATTGAACCAATGATTTCAAAATAAAAAGTTCACACTAGCATGCCAAACTAAAGTACCCGAAGTAACACTAGAGACTTACTACTAGCTATCTTAAATTTCTAAGACAACACTAGAGACTTGCTAGCTATCTTAAATTTCTAAGACAACACTAACGAAGGACGTGACACTACCAGAGTCATGCACATTGGCACCGGGTGGGAAAGCCCTTTAGCACTGGGTTTTCCACCCGGTGCCAATCTTCCGGTGCTAAAGGTTTGACCCGGTGCTAAAGGTGGGGGCACTAGCCAAAAATATTTGCATATTTGCGTGTTGCGGGATTCGAACTCAAGACCTCTTGGCTCGTGCGCGTGCACCCACCTAACCATCTCACCTACACAGCGCGTGTGATAGGATTAAAGATGCGCTCCTTTTGAAGTAGCATGTGACATCTACATTAGCACCGGATCGTATTTACGAACCGGTGCTAAAGGGCCTTTAGCACCGGGTCGTAACACCACCCGGTGCTAAAGGGTGACCCTTTAGAGGGTGACCCTTTAGCACCGGGTCGTAATACCACCCGGTGCTAACGTTACATTAGCACCGGATCTTAAGTGCACCGAGGCATATGATGGGTGCGGATGTGAGTTATTCTCGTAGTGTGAGGACCTATTAATTGATTCTTCCTTTATGGTGATGGGTCGCTTGCCCGTTTTCCGAATTAGCACCAGGCAAATTTACACAAACTAGGCACTCACACCTGCCCTTGATTCCTCCTTTGGTACACTTGTGATCTTTGAGTGTAACTTTACGTAGTTTCTTCTGTAGCCAGCACTCAGACTTGCACATCCAACCTTTACAGAATGGAATCTTCATAGTTATATTGGCACAAAGGGTCTCTGTAAAAAAATGAAACATTGATATGTCCACATACTATTAATTTATAATTCTATGTGTCCTTGATCTCATGACAATAATCACACAACTAATAAAAAATATAAAATAACGACTATATAGAAAAATAAATAGAAACATGAGCTTGGGGAGGGGGGAGAACCGGCTGGTTGGCTAGAAGGAAGCTTTCAAACCGACAACCATGGTTCAAACTCCCGCGGTGACTCTCGTTATGATTTTTTAGGGTAGTCACCGACCAAGCGTATCATAGAGAGAACCTAGTCCCTATTCAAATAACGTGGGGAGCTAACCTAGCCTCTAGCCCCTATAAGTGAGAAAAGAAATGGGATTTCCCCCTATAAGTGAGAAAAGAAATGGGACTTTCACTTCGATCTTGAACAAAGTAGAAAAGAGATACAAGGATCACGAACCAGCCGAGGTATGTTCTGCGTGTAGTATGAGCACTAGAAGAAGGCAGCAAAGAATAGCTTCTTTCGCATTCATCCTGTTGTTTGTTATGGACTATATGGTAGGTTGTAGGCTAAAGGGATACAGGCGAGAATATATTTATAGCAGCCTGCGTATATGATAATCGGAGAGAAAAAGGGATCGCTGACCATTCTTATTAGGGACTATGAGTCAAACTAGAACTGCGTGTGTGCATGCAATGTACTCGTAGCCCCAAATTAGTGTGTGAGCAGAAATCTAGATTCCTGATTTACCGAGTCTAAGAACTAACATGCATGCCCCTGCGAACTGAAATAGTTCATTTGGGGTTGGACATGCGGATTTTCTACCCTCGTGGGTAGCTACCCACCCCCAGCTGCCACCGTCGGATTGTGCTTTAAGATCCGTGCTAGGCTTCGTGGGTAGCTACCACCCCCAGCTGCCACCATCCGATCGTGCTTTAAGATCCGTGCTAGTACCCACGAGGGAAGCAGATCATTTGGGGTTGGTCTCACCACTCGCCAATACATGCATCGTATAAGCCCCCAAATTTATAAATTAAAGTTCCTTCAAACGTGAAGGCTTTGTTATCTTTGGTCCGTGAATTTCAGTTGAGAAACTTATCTTTGTCATCTTGTACCCGATCAGGGGAAGGGTCAGTACCGGCTGCCCCAGCCGGCACACGATTTTCACGCGCATTTGCGTGTACGCGTCCGCAATGATTCGAACCCATGACCTCCGGACTCGCGCGTTGCTTTCTTACCATCCCACCTATGCATCACTTATGACTGAGTGGGAGATGTTTTCCTTTTTAAGTAACCCACAGAGGACACTTTAGTACTGGCTCGTAACACCAGCCGGTACTAAAATGTGACTTTCAGTCACACCAGACGGTACTAAAGTAGCTCTCGGAGCCTTTCAAGTTTAGACCTGGTACTAAAATGGCTCCCCGCCACTTTAATACCAGGTCTTTTATGATCGGTACTAAATACAAGCGATGAATGTGAGTTTTTGTAGTGGTGCACCAATCGGAGGCACACCACTCGTGGAAGCCAATCAGTTGAGCAGATTCAGTTTGTCGCTTTGGTTGTTTGCTACAGCCCATGCAATGCAAATCGGTAAGAATGTTCCTGATTCATTTATATGGTTACTAAGTTTTCTCGGTTCTATATATGGGTCCTGCAATGATTTGATGTCTACTAATGTATTACCAACAATGTATAGAATTAGGAGTTGATCTATAAACGGGTCTCATGCCTCCACCCTCTCTTTCTCTCTCCCTATGTTAGTATATTTATATGTACTTTATTCTATAGAACCTGGTTTCATGTATGAGATCTGATTTCATATAAAATAAATCTCATAATCGTAAGAACCTGGTTCCATAGGAGAGAGAAATCCCATACAGAACCGTTCATTGGAGACACCCTAAAAATATGCTTATTCCACATTCTGGGATAATTAATAAGCAAAATCCGTCAGCAAAATAGAGGATTGGATAATTAGTTCGTTATCAATGATATATAATTTTTACATATCTAGCACAAATCTCCATATATATATATATATATATATATATATATATATATATATACTCCGCTAATTCATACCCTGGGTACGTAATAGCTATTTTGTACCCCACGCGCTCAGCCTCCCGACGCTCGGCGTCCCGCGCTAGCGCCCCTTCCCCGTCTGGTTTTCTTTGGCTCCTGAACCGGTCGGTTTATTTCCCTACGTTGGTTTTAATCACCCCACGCCGTCCCCGGTTGCTGAAGCATACTCCAAATTCATTTTTTTCCCATCGGTAACTGAGTTGAACCGGTTGCTGAAGCGATACTCCAAATTCATTTTTTTCCATCGGTAACTGAGTTGAACAATAAACTACAAGTTGGACATGCGAGGTTTATTGGCCACTGCATGGGTATTGTTCACATGAATATTTTAAGACTTTTATCACATTGAGGTTTCTTTATTGAAAACTGACACACACACATAGAACATTATATCAAAGAAAAAAGCAATGTTGGAGGCGCTACACAAACTTGGTGGGAAATTTTGCGCCTTCTCATGTCTTTGTTGCTGTGCCAGTAAATAGATCAACCATAGGGGCACACCCTTTGAAAAAAGCAGTACAAATATTACAACATGAAAGATTATTTGAGATTTAAACGAAAACATAAACATACACATACGTTACACAGCAGCTATCGACAACTGAAAAGAATGTATAGTTGCCACCTTCAGGTGGTGGCATGTCAAATAAGAATTCAGTATACTGGGAAAAGAACCAACTGATAGATGATCATCTAGAGAACATAGTGTAAATAATGCTCGCATTTGTGTAATCCTAATCACTATGTCCATGCCACATAGATCACATCCAGTGAAGAATATAATCGCTGCCACTGGTCACAGGATGACCGTGATGCTGCAGCCACCACCAGTAAGGGTGACAAGAATTGTCCTGCACAAGCACAACTGCTCACCACTAACGTTCCCTACCCAAGCTGGAGGAATCTGTACCCACCAATGAGTACATCCACCATGCTCCTAATGAACTGTGGTAATCTGGTGCTGCATGTTGATGGGTCTCCAATCTGCATGCACAGGAGAGGTTGGAAATTGAATAATAAGGACAAAAATGAAACTGGAAATAAATCGGATAAGAAATGAATGTCTACACCACCATACAACATCGGCAGCTGCAGTAAAGTGACTAATTTAATATGGGGATGCATAAGTTCTCTCGTCCAACTAAATGAAAGAAATTACTGTGACGAAGAGGATCAGAATTCATCTCAACCAAATAAATAAATATATGACTACGGTATGATAACAAAGAAATAATCCAGGAGTACTGATTGGGCTAGAGTCCATCATGAACATACAAACAGAGAACTACAGTTCACTAATTTAACAAGGGAGTGCACCAGTTCTGTCATCCAACAAAATTAAAAGAAATCCATTGAAAGAGGATCAGTACTCGGCCTGACAAAAAAGTACCTAAGCCTGAAGTTCAATATACGGAAATTAAAAGGAGAGATACTGACAGCAGGATTTAAGAAAAGAAAATTAACCAAAGGTTAATTCAGTTAGTAAAGCCATGGGATCGACAGTCTAATCCACCCTTTACTCTGTCACTTGAAGTAGTATTCATTTAAAAAATAATAATCCCACGAGACATCAATTCGTAGAACACACACATCTTATGCAAGAGATGAAACAAAATCAACTGGGGCTGAAAGGATGGACCTGGATCTCAGCAGCTCAACAGAGGGTTTAGACCGGAGCCAGCAGAGGTTAGGGTGCTCCTTGCTAGCAGGATCGATCTCTGCATCCTTGCAGAGAGCCACCAATTGACCACGTTAAAAGGATTAAATAGCATACAACCAAATGAAATCGCATCTAATCTGTGAGATTTGTGCAGGTGCGATACAGGGAAGGGAAAAATGAAGAACACCTGGACTTGTAACCTGATCTCAAAGGAGAACTGAGTGGATTTGTTCATGGGTAGCAAGGTGAGGCTGCTGGTCAGGTATTCTACTCGGAAAAACAAAAATTTTGGATCTGTACACTAATCTGATGGGGCACGTTGATGAGACTTACCTACACTTGTTCATGGAGACAGATGACAGTGGCAAGACCTCGTATGTTAGTCTGCATTAACACAATTCTTTAGATTACCACGATGTCGATATCATTACACAATGCACAACGAACTAGAAGTATGAGTTTTATCACGATTCATGAATAATAGAATATTCACCTATTCAAGTGGCAAAAACATGGAGACAAACAAGGCCAATATCTCTGCTGAACATTAACTCGTTTCAGAAACCAGAAACACACATCTGCAATTTTGTCGAGATCTGCGGAAGCATAACATTAACCCAGGCAAAAAAAACATATATTTGATGAATCTGCGTTCCTTTCAGACACAAATGGCAACCACGATCATCTTTTAAGATACTGCAAGGATCACACTGAGAACGGATAGATATAAATTCTCAAAGTCGCATTTTGATAATTGAGCACAATTATCTGCTGATTACAGTAATTGATTGACAGGATAATGAGCCATATTATACTCACTTTCTGAAAGTGGAGCAACTGACGCACCTGAAGACTCCATCAGTAAAGGTCACGATCAGGGCACGATGCGGCGGTTCCATTCTTAACGCACGAGAGTCCTTCCAACGCCGAATTCAAGATTACAGCCATCGAGCGAGCTGATACCGCGTGGATGCGGAGGCCCTCTCTCACGGCGGCGGGGCGCGAGGCATGGGGCGGCCGAGGGCAAGGTGGGCAGCTTCCGCCGGCAGGGACCTAGCCCCGGGCGGCGGCAGCTACGGGCACAGGCAAAGCGACGGGCAGCAGTGCGGGGCATCTGCACAGCATGGTGCGGCGGCGACGGGCGCAGGCACGACGAGGGGCTGCGGCGCGGGGTATCGGCACGGCGAGGGGCGACGGCGACGGGCGCAGGCACGACGAGGGGCTGCGGCGCGGGGTATCGGCACGGCGACGGGCGCAGGCACGGCGACGGGCGCAGGCACGGCGACGGGCAGCTGTGCGGGGCATCTGCACGACATGGTGCGGCGGCGACGGGCGCACCACGACGAGGGGCTGCGGCGTGGGGTATCGGCACGGCGAGGGGCGGCGGCGACGGAACGCAGGAACGGAACGGTCGCAGGGTCAGAACCCACCCACGATCTGAAATAGTAGCTCGTAAGGTGGGAAAAACCAGAGAGAAAATAGACTAGCGAAAAACCGGTAGAAAAAAACCAGAGAGATGCGGTGGGAGGCAGGGGCGCGGGTTGGCTACGCGTGGCGGCAGGGATCGGGTCGACGGGTTGGTGGCTGGCTGGGGTGGGGTACACAATAATATTCCGTACCCAGGGTACGGTACAGTAGTACTATATATATATCCGTGAGGCTTGTTCCCGTGCTTGAACGGAACCGGTTGGTTCTCCGTCCAAAAAATACGTGAGCCGTCGATTGCTCCAGGATTTTTAGCAGCCGGTTCCTTTGCCATTAAGGCCTCGTTTAGTTCCCGAAAGAGGACCGCCGAATCGGGACTGGCCGGCCTGACGCGCGTCAGGCCGGCCACTGTAGCGTTTCGTTTGCATGTGCGAAAAATTGTCCAAAAATTTATTACTTAGGCTCAAAATATTCGTCTCGCAGAGTACAACAAAACTGTGTAATTAGTTTTTGATTTCATCAACATTTAGTACTCCATACATGCTATGACATTTTGATGTGATGGGGAATCTTCTTTTTGCATAGTAAATTTGGGAGGTGAATTTGGGATCTAAACAAGCCCTAAGAGCCTATACGCCAGCAGCCGGCTAAATAAAACGCCATGTCACTCAAGCGGCATGAGCTGTGATGCGACGTGTGGGTCCCATTGGTATTTAATGAGAGAGGAGAGATGCAGAGACATGCAGCCAATGAGAGATGAGGAAGTCTGTATTCGTCTGCTTCAAGCCGGTGAGTTGCCGGTGAGTTGTGAGACGCCCGTCCTATTGTCTCTCCCTTTCTCACTCCTCCACGTGGGTTTTCCTGACGTGGAGACTCATTTCACCGGCTGAGTAGACCCCATAATACTTGCTCTAAGGGTACTTTAGTCTTTTCGGTCCCTCCCATGAACATGGTGAGTGTCGCCGGCGAGTACCGATCCCCACGAACGAAAAAAGCGAGTGTCGCTGAATCTTACTGCGGCGGGTACCGATCCCCACAAACGAAAAAAAGCATCAAATCTGTTATAAAACACGTCATCAACGGTTGGATCTTCTCCCTCTCACGTCTCTCACGATAAGCACAACACAAGTATAAAGTGGACAAGACACAATATAGGTGGAGCTTCTCTTTATTCCTCAAATCGATATCTTACAATAGGGGTGCTACTCCGTATATATACTCCGAAGTAAAGGTAGAGTTTGGTAAGAGCCCACAACATAATCAGACTAGGACTAAGAGTCCTTTGTATCTCTTACCTTCTATAGTTGATATCCGGTAAGGACTCTCCAAGATTCCTTATTTTACAATACTCCCCCTTGGACGATTACCACGAATACGTATGTCTCATCAAAAACTCCATCCGAAAACCCAGTGGAAAAAACGATACTTTGAGAAAAGAGTACATATCATCTATTATTGTATTGCACATGTTGCCTCATTAAAAACCTTATGTGAGAAACCTTTTGGTAAAAACTCACAAAGGAAAAGAGTACAACATTAAACCTTCTTAGTCATATGAATTCTGTATTTGTTATTCTTCATGAATAGCTATCGATCTTCAAGATTTACACATGAACTTTCAGATTCTTACAATAATGATCTTCTTAATCTCAAATAGTCTAAGTGATAAATATTCTAAGTACAACATAAAGATTTCAAATCTATACATGCTACCCCTCACAGTGACATCATTTAAACTTCAATGTTTAAAATGTGTTAGTCATATTTTTCAGAAATATGAGTAAGCAACAATATTCAATTATCATAATACTTAGTCTTTCATAGACTTCATCTTCTAGATTATGACTGAGTAATTGGGAGCAATGTACTTCATGTACTCATTACTACTTTTATTATGCAACACAAATGAAGTTTAATCCTTTCATAGGATTGTGGGGATTAATCGGTCTTCTTTTGGCATTAAAAGGGGATAATTTAATCTGCCAATCACCAATATACCTTCTATGGTATTTGAGAATAGTGCTAGTTAGCTTCATATGCACTTACAAATGCTTGTATGACACACTCAGGGTCGTATGGTTCCTCGCTTCTTTTCAATAACTCGGGTCTATATGAGGCGTCAATCATATCTTTAGGATTATTGGTATTCATTCAGAAATTTGACTGATAAGTCATTCAATGACTATTTCTTTCATGGATTTCTAATTCTTCGAAAATAATATTTCTTCTCTATGCGAAATTCTGTAATGCAAGAGAGAGGTGATTTACACAATCCTTTTTATATTAACTTAAGTTCTTCATTGAACTTTTTACTCAGAAAATGTTATTCACAATAAGTCATTCTATGACTTAATTTCCTTCTAGGATTTTCTCTTCTCGAGACTTTTAATATTCTTCAAGAACATTATCTACTTCAGACATTTAGTACTTGGTTTGAGATTAAATTTATGTTTCTTATGATTTTATCCTTGAGGAAATTATGAGTCCTTCAAGGATCTCTTCTCATGGATTTTCAGAACCCATTAATTAACTACATAATATTTATTTTTATTCATTCATGCCATTTGCCAGATATGTAGCAGAATATTCATTCGTACATAGTGAGATTTTATTGGTCCTTTTAAAGGACTTATGAACAATTGCATTTCACCATATCATTATATTTCATAATGACTCTCTAATTTGAACTTCTAGGTTCAAATATTTTCTTCATGGTTCAACCTCTATTGCATTCTTTCATTGACCCAATATGAACGCTTCATGCGACTCTGCCATGGACTTTGTTAGTGGATCCATTTTCTCGTTAGAGAAACATTTTCAATAATAGAGGTAATGTTGTCGACATTTCATCAGGCGGAGCGTTGCCAAATCGCCTCGCGCCCCTCAGCTCCCGCTGAGAATCAGTGTGAATCGCTCCTCTTGATTCGCCTACATGCGCGGAGCCAAAAAAGACCCGCTCCCCCCCCCCGATTCTTCACTCCAATCGTCGCGCCGCCCCAATTATTGTCGTCCATACCGCCCCTCCACTCCCCACGCCGCCGCTCTCCATGAGCCCGCGTCCCTCTCCAAGGCTCGCGTCATCCTTCTCTACCGCGCCGCCGTCCTTCTCCGTCCCTTCCCCCTCCACTTGCACCACCACCAGCTTCTTCTTGTCCTTGCCATGGGCGGGAGGCGGTGGCGCCAGCGTGGCGGGCGGTAGGGTGTACGGCGCCGGCATCAAGAGGCTGGGGGTGCTGACGTAGCCGTCAGCTATGGCGCCGGCAGCGAGGAGGGACACGAGGACGGCGATGGGAAGGAAGACCGCCATTGTTGCTGCTTGGTGTCCGGCGGATGTCGATTCGCATCGCCGGAGATCGATTCCCGCATTGGAGATCAATTCATGCCACTAGAGGTCAATTCCCAGCATCAGATGTCGATTCGTGCCCTTGGAGCTTGATTTGCAGCCGCCGGCAGCACACGCTAGAGGAGTTCCGTCGTCACCCAAGCCTGAAGCAGAAGCTGGGCGCTACCAAACGGTGTTTTCTGGGAGCAGGAGAGGTCAGGAGCGGAGCTGCGCGGAGCGAGGAGCAGAGCGGAGCGAAGCCAGTTCAGAGCGCAGCCAAACGCGCCCATATACTCTTCCTCTGTAGAAAACGTTAGTGATTTAGCTGGTTTCATTCATACCGACTAAATTGGTGACCTAATTTTCTTAAGCCAGCATACACTGCAACCATGGTGATTCATTATTATGTACCATATTTATACTTTAGGCTACTAACCCATGCCCCCTTTCATAGTATGGCCACAGAAAAGTAAAGACCTTAAAACTTACTCTACCTGTCTTTCAATTCCAAACAACACCTAGAACTAGCTCACACTTAGCTTTTGCGCATATTCTTTGAATCAATGTAATAAGAATTTAGAATCAATAATGGGGTCAAAAATACCATGAGAGCTCTGACTATGACTTTTAGTTTCGGCCGCAAAACGCACCTCAGTCACAGTAATCATATCATCACTGGTCACCAAAATCGAATTAGGGGCATAGAACCTATTTCAATCTTTCCCCATCAACACAACATCAATTATGATTTGAAAGTAATATTGTGAAGCAACAACACTTGGTTTCCATGAACTTGATGATAATAAGAGTGAAGGGTTAGAATTAGTTCATGCAAACTTGCAAATCAAGCCCAACAAATACGTATGAGTTGTGGCGTTGCCAATTAGCTAGCTTACAAAGAGGGGGATTTCGGAAATGTGGTGGTAGTGGCACAAAAATCACTCGAGTTTCGTTTACCAATATAATCTTGGCATACTTGACACTCCTTTCGGATTAATAGTTATATTACCAAACACAAGGAATTGATACATGTATGAGCCATTTAATAGTGTAAGTATACAAGGGCATGCAATGATCTCGTCGGCGGTGCTGGAGAGAGTGGGACCTGTTTCCCTCGTAAGATGTAGTCTTAAGTCTAGTGTTTGATCTTCCTCCTGCTAATTTCTTTCATTTTGAAGATTTGGTTCCTCCTCGTTATTTACGGCAACATTGAGAATGTTAGATAAATTTGTTTTCTCTATGGCGATTCCGGCAACATTGAGAATGTTCGATGAATTTGTTTTCTCTATGGCGATTCCAATGGAGATGGTGGTGGTGGCAAAATCATGAGCAACTCCTTTGGAAATGCGACGTAGAGATTTAGGTGTCCTGACAATAATAGTGAGACGAAGACACCATTGCCACCGTGAAATAAGTGTTTGTAAGCTCTTGTCTGTTTCCTCATGGTTAGATTTAGACATGATAAAAGCTTGTGTGAATAGTTTTGCCTCTTAAAATGATTTTGATCGGTCTTGAGTTAGGTAATTCAAGATAGTCTCTCTTTTCATCGAAAGATGCAAGAAGAAAGAAGAAGATTATTTTTATTTCTACCTATAAGAATATTGGACGTCGTCATTTGGGCGCATGTTCTTAACTTGCTAAACGTTTGTTTGTGTGGTTTACATAGAATTTTTATACAAGTTTAAGATCAAGATTTGGAGCTGCGCAGCGTGTTAGTGCAATGAAAACTAAAAGCAGTATTTTATTATTTTTAAATATAACTTTATTTTTTTAGAGAAATGATTGATGTAAATTTAATAATATAATAATACGAGTATTTCTTTAATTAAAAAAAGACGGAGGAAGGAAAACAAACGCATCCATCTTCAAAAGAGTACGGAGTACGACGCAAGCTGCAAGCTAGCTAGCTACCGTGAGGAGCTGAGCCACGCAACGCCGTCGGCAAAGCTCTTCTGGAACCGCTTCATGTCGCCATCCGCCGCCGGCAGAGACACACCCACCTCCACTCCGCCGCCGCCGGCGCGCGCCTCCGCCACCGGCATCCCGCCGCCCTTGGCCGCCGACACCATCGCCACCTTGGCGGGCCGGCCCAAGCCAAAGTCCACGTCGTAGACTCTGAACCTGGGCGAGCCCGCTACGGACAGGAGCCCATGGGCCACGGCCTCTTTGACCCGGTCCACGCACCCGTCCCACCTGTCCCTTGCCCCCTCGCGCACCTCCTCCTCTACCGCCGCCGCCACCGCCGCGCACGCCGCGAACAGGCCGCCACCGATGCCCGCCGCCGCCACTTCCTCCTCTGGAGCGGTGGCTATGGCCGGGCAGAGGCAGTTTCCGAAGTACGTGGCCGGGTTCGTCAGCCGAGGCCGCTGGTCCACCGAGAAGAGGAAGTAGCTTGTGGTGCTCATCTCCCTCCGGCGAGCCCCGCCTGCCCTCATCGCGCGGCAGTAGCAGGACCAGATGAAGCCGTACGTGGCGAGCATCGACGAGCACCGGGGCGGCGGCGCGATGCCCCGCCGCGCCGCCTCGCCGGCGACCGCGCCCTTGATGCTCTGCTGCAGGGTCACCGGCAGCGTGAACGTGGCCACGAGCTTGTCCTCGTAGGCGCTGGGCGGCTTGGCGACGAACTCGAACCCGTCGTCGGTGATCATCGGCGGCAGACTTTTGAGGTAGATGTCGTAGAGGCCGCGGGGGTCCGGGATGGTGAGCTCCCGATCGATGACCGGAAGCGGAGGAGAAGACAGATTGTTGTTGGCTGCGGCGGCCCAGGTGTGGAGGAAGTGCGTGGAGCCAGCGCCGTCGCAGGCGGAGTGGTGGACGGTGACGCCGACGGCGAGTCCCCGGAGCAGCACCGTCGCCTGCACGGCGAGCACCGCGCGGCCCTTGGGCAGCGGCGGCGCGAGCGGGGCGAGCGCCGGGACCCTGACGGGGTCATCGGAGGCGAGCTCGTCGACGTCGATGTCATACTCGGCGGTGGTGAAGGGGACGGCGTCGCCCGGGCGGTAGAAGAGCTCGTGGCGGCGCTTGTCGTTGTTGCCGGCGGCGAGGCGGACGTGGCCGGCGAGCGGGTAGAATGCGCGGAGAGCCTGGGAGAGGGAGGCCTTGAGGACAGAGACGATGGCGGCGACGTCGGCGTCCGGGGAGAGGCGGTAGAGGAAGACGCGCTCGACGGGCGGGAGGTGGAGCCACTTGACGTCGAAGAAGGTGAGCGGGATGGAGCGCGCCGGCGGTGTGGGGGCAGCCGGCGCGACGAGGGCCGCGTCGACGAGGCGGAGCTGTGGCTGGGGGATGCTGCTGCTGACGGCAGGCGCCATTGTTGTCCGTTGTGGTTGGGCTGCTGCGCTGCTCGATCGATCGATATCGCTTGCTGCTGATTGGAAGGACAGCTGAGTTATATGTCCGCGAGGATGGAGCTCTTAATTACTCCGTATGCATGTAGCATCAGCTGGGCAGCTAGCTAGCTAGCTACCCGCACGTGCTCGCTCTAGCAACCTGGTGGTGGTGGGGTAGCTGCTAGCTAGCGGCTGGCCTGGTGGTGGTGTTTAGGGTTTGACTGTTTGTTGCTCGCGGGTCACGTCAGTGTAGCACAATAATCCGGAGGAAGAAGACGCCTGCCACCGACCCCGGACGAGACCGCAAACCCCAAAAGTCCAAATCAAGCCAGGAGACAAATGACTAGGCGTTTGCTGGAACATTCATCGACATTTTCCCATTAAGAAATTTAACTGGTTTAGAAGTTGAATATTTTTTTGGAAAAGAAGTTGAATATTTTTTTGGAAAAGAAGTTGAACAATTACCGAGTGGAAAGCCAAACGGTTCTAGTTATATTCATGCATAGATGATTTCAACCTGGAACTAAAAAAGATTGACAATTAAGTTGGACACTTTTCTTTTGTATCCAAGTTTTCTTTTTTTTTTTGTTGACTATTTTTTTAACTGTATAAGAAGTTTACAGGTTAGATGAACAATGACAGTTCCCCTGGAATACTGAATAGGATCTGGCACAGAAAGATAACTCTATTTTCTACACAGATTAAGGCTCTTGAAAGAGGATTGAGCATCTCTAGCTTTGTATATTGTTTGAATTGATAATAATATGTTACTATGTTTACCCTAGTTTTTTATACACAGATGCTCTTGAAGCCTCATTCAGCATCTATATATAGCTCTGATGGAGGTACATCAGTTAGAAGCCCTTGTAGTCTGTTTATTTTTTTAAAAAAAAAACAAAGTTGTAGGAGCGTTGCTAATTCATTTAAGAAGAAAGCAAGTCTGGATTACATAAATAAATGATCACTCTGAACTAACGTAGAAAGACAAGTACGCCTAACCCAGCAAGTGTACTGTAGTCTCCATATACAAGGGCCTGTTTCTAGAAAAAAAAATCCGTTTTTCAAACTTTTTCAAGTTCTCTTTCTGATAGATGATTTCAGAAATTACGGTTTGAGACACAGGGTTCATACCGTAGTACTGTTTAGCGGGATGAAGCTGAATCATTATTACCGCTTGAACCTAGGCGGTCTCATCACGGCTAGTGCCGTGGAGGACGCCGTCAACTTTTTAAGCGACTGAAAGAGTCAGGGTTCAGCAGCATTTGCGCTGCGCTGTGGCATTGCTGAATAACTCAAAAACAGTGAGAAAGCAAACCAAAAGAGAGGGGAAAAAACTGATGTGTGAATATGTGATATTTGACGTATGTAACTCAAAGCCTGGAACTTGAAAACAGCAGGAAACAACACATCAGAAAACCCGATATCTCAGTTCATGATACTTAGAAGAGTGCACTTATGTAGCTGATGAAACATGAAACCACCAAAAAACAAACCAAAACCTCCATGATATGATAGTTGAAATGGTGGATAGTTCAACAAATTAGCCATACACCATTTCAGTTGGTCACATGAACATATTAACTTTTACCAACATTTATGATCTTAATGTTTTGATTCATCTCAGTTGTAACAGAATAAATTAAGCTGAAACCAGCACAATGTCTTCTTCAAAGTTCTCACGAGTTCTTCAGCATACAACTTATATCAACAGGTGATTTCAGGAAATCATAGTGTAGGCCAGCCTTAAATGCTTTTCCTCTTAATGGAATGGCAAGATTTCAGTGTTCAATCATACGAGTAAAGCTCCAAAGTACACATGCTAATACTGACAGGAAGGTTGATTTGCTATCAGAGATAATATTCAAACTGTCAGCAAAAGGATCACATCCTCTAGTTCACTGCCTTTCACTACACAGTGCAGTAAACATTGAGGCTTCAGTTAATACTATTCATTGTGGTGTCCTGCCCTAAAATGGAAAAAGAATGCAGGATAACCAACCTAACAAAAGTTTTGAAAAGTCATAGTGGCATAATCCTTCCTTCTGGAATTTTTCTATCAACTCGACCAAATCTGTGGGGTGGCCAGACTACATGCGTGACTCTGCCCTTCATCAGACCCAGAGGAACCTGCAGGTATAAAATGTTTAGGACATTTAATAACAAGACAAAAGATGCATAAACTCAATTTGCTATAATGTGCAGACAGGTAACATGAGTGTGACTGCACCCAATTTGTTTCGGTCTCTTTCAAATGATAGACAGATATGAAAATAGCTAAAACCTAGGAAATAGGCCAAGAAGTGGCACTGGT
The DNA here is from genome assembly GCA_033239725.1 of Echinochloa phyllopogon. Lineage (NCBI taxonomy): Eukaryota > Viridiplantae > Streptophyta > Magnoliopsida > Poales > Poaceae > Echinochloa > Echinochloa phyllopogon. The sequence goes on along the minus strand of BTCW01000016.1, from coordinate 3,908,710 downwards.
ATACTCTTTTCACTTGCCGTCTTATTCTATTTATTATTTTATTAAGGCTTGTAATTTGTAAGATATTATAATAAAGCAGGAGGAAAAATATCAGCAATGAAAATGAACAGGATATGATATATTCGAGGCTTCAATCAAGTTCTTAATGAATGAACTTTGGAAGAAATTGGTATCCTGAATTTTCAATTAATTTGGAACTGCAAATCGGGTGCAGTTCATCAGTGCTGATACCCATCATATGATCATGCCACTTGAGCACCACAATTGACCCGAATATTACCTCGAGCTCCCCAGCTCCATTTCGTATTTTTCCAAGGAGGCAATTCAACATTGTTACATAGGTAACCAACAATACAAAAACCATAGTAGGTATATAAAGATCCGTAAAGAAATAGCACTGTGCCAGTGCACTTGGATTTGCAATAAGCATATTTGTTAAATGCCTCCATTGACCAAGATGTCAATTCAAGACCAAGATATATTCAGGATTAAGAAAATCACTGGGAATAGAGGAAGGAATTGACTAGTTGATGTTTAGTGCAAAAATTGCAATTTCATAACCAAGTAAGCAGCTGATAATATCTTGTAACACATACATCATCAGGAAAAGAACCATGGGACTAAAACTGCTACCTAATCTAGCATTAGTTAATATCAATACACCAACTTGTTCCTGCCCTCTTTATTGAAAATATTTTTTTCTGCTCCATATTAGCAGCAAAATTTCACAAACCCAAGCTATGAATCAACATTGTTATACATAACCAACAGTACAAGAAATAAAGGGATATAAAGGTCCATAAAGAAATAGCACTGTGTCAGTGTGCTCGAATTTGCAACAAGCATATTTTTTAAATGCCTCCAGCGACCAAGATGTCGATTCAAGATCATGATGTATTCAGCATTAAGAAAATCACTGGGAATAAAGGAAGGAATAGACTAGTTGATGTTTAGTGCAAAAATTCCCAATTTCGTAATCAAGTAAGCAGCTGATAATATCTTGTAACAAATACATAGACAGGAAAAGAGCCGTGGGATTAAAACTGATATATAGCAAAACTTAATATCAATACACAACTTGTTTTCTGCCCTCTTCATTGGAAATAATAATTTCTGCTCCATATTAGCAGCAAAATTTCACAACCCCAAGCTACGGCTCTACAATTTCCTGAAGATGCACTGAAATAAATGCCACCAAGAGGTACGAATTGACCATAGTAGACAAATGCATTCCTTTTGCAATTACACCACCAGTCTGTGCAATTTGTTTTTTCCCTAGGTACTAAGAAACGCAATTGTGTCCAGACATGGGATTACCCTAAGTAGTAGGGTTTGAAGTTCATGTGAGCAAGCAAAGCAGAGGGGGGATAACTTACAGGTCCGAAGAATCTCGAGTCCAAGCTGTTGGCGGCATTGTCCCCTTCTACCCAGCAGTGTCCCTGCGGGATCTGCCGGATCTCTTGGTTCTCCGGGATCTGGATCCAATCCCCCGGCAGCGCAATCAGCCTCTTCACTATCAGTTCACGGTGGTTCCAAGGCGACCTGGGACGAGCAACATCAGTAACCACTGCAAACGCCTAAGAACTCCGCGGCGGCGGCGGCGGCGGCGGAGAGCTTACCGGAAGACAACGACGTCGCCTCGGGAGAAGTCGTGGCGGTAGAGGCAGCGCTTCTCCACCAGCGCGCGCTCAGCGTGCTGGCCGTCCAGGGTGGGGCACATGGAGGAGCCGTCCACGGTGACAACGGAGGCACACCAGTCGGCGAAGGACCGGCCGAAGACGCTGCCGATGATGCCGGCCTTCACGTACGGCCAAACAGCGGGTCTCGACATGTCCGAACACGAATCCACCGCCGGCAGGACAGCGCCTCCGCCGCCGATGCTCCCGTCCCGTCGGGGGGAACGGGGATGACGGCGTAGTAGGTCTGAGAGCTGTAGAGAAAAGCCCTCTTTTTTTTTTATCTCGCGTTTTCGACGACGACGACAGCGCTCGTCCGTTTTACGCCACCCCGTCGTGCATCATCTCCTGGGCTGCATCTTTCCCCCTGGGCCGGATCCTTTGGCAAAAATCCCGGCCCGATTCAGTGACCGGGAAACCTATATATCTTCTAGAAGCCACCGAAGCCACTTCGCTTCCGGTGTTTAAGATTCGTGCGGCCACTGTCGGCCGCACGATCTCCTTCTTCCAACTTCGACCGACGGCGCGCGCCGACGAGAAGGCGAGGGCGGAGGGGTGGGAGCCAGGCGGGGGCGGCTCGGCGGTGAGGGCGCCGTCGGCCGCGGGGGTGGAGGCAACAGAGGTTAGGGTTTTGGGGTTGCCGGGGTTGTCAGGTTTCAATGGCTGCCGGACATAGAGAAGAGGAGAGGGGGGACGAAGGGAAGGTCCGGCGGTGCGGCCAGCAGTGGAGGCAAGGCGGCACGGGAGCACCGTCGGCCGGGAGGGGGCGGACGAGTGGTGGGCGGGGACTGGCGGCGCGGGGAGGAGAAGAAGCGGATTAGGAAGGGTGGGGGCACGCGGCGGGGGTGGATGGTGGGCGGGCGGCGCGACGGCCGAAGGGGCGGGGGCGGGGGCGGGGGTCGTGCGGCGCAAGGAAGAAGGAGGCGGCGGCGGCGGCGAGGCCATCGGGTTAGGAAGGGCAGGTCGCGCGGCGGGGACGGACGGTGGGCGGGAGCCGCGGCGGTGGGAGCCGTCAGGCTGGGCGGCAGGCGCGCGGAGGAAGAAGAAGACCAGGATGGCGGACGCGCGGAGGAAGAAGATGGAGGCGTTGATGGGCCTTGTTGGGCCCTAAGCTAGATTGCTTATCCAGCTTCCGTTTGCTGGATAGGAGCCCCTTCGGTGACTGACAGCGGCGTCGAGCAATCGAGTTCGAGTAGACCACTTCTTCAAATTGTTTTGCAGGTAAGAAATTAGTATACGCTCCTACTTCAAATTAGTTGAAATCCCAATGAAATGTTTGCAAATATGTGATCAACTCCTATTTTATTTTCGCATGCCATCCGGGCCAAATTGCCAATACACTACAATCATTTGCCATTTCAAAGCCCAATGATGGTTTTAAGTATCGACATCTTTGTAAACACAGCCTCAGATGGTCAAGCAAATGATTCTGTAAAAAGATAGTGCGTGCATATAATATGTACCTACGATAATGCATACGCGCTATGCCTGACACTAGGAACCACATATTATCCAAGTATACGTGGTGTCATTTTCAATATTTGAATAGGTTCGAGCAAATTTTGCGATGAGATTCGACTATCGTATGGCTGATTTCTAAGATACATATACTGGACCTACAATGGCGGCCTCCATAAAATATTTTATTGCTCAGAATAAACTAAATGGGTTACGCACAAACTTAAGTTCAGATCTTAAATTCATTTGTCTTTTTTCAAAGATGTACAGTCATGCAGATGATCACAACAAATACACACTCATCTACGAATACACACATGCAAACCCTATCCGTTAGATTTCAAGATTGACAAATTGACCACATGCGTCTCGCTGTGTACGGACATGTCGCTTATCATGAAAAAAAATGTCAGTTAAATTATAGAATAAATTCAGGATAAAATGATACCACTATGAGTCAAGTGACCGAAACCTGGTGGATAAGTTCCAGAGCCTTACCAAACCGACTGATCAGTTTGCTAAATTCATTTGTCTTGTCCATTCATCTACAACATTTCCCCGTAATTCTACTGCAACACGTGTGGATTTCAAGTAGCTACTTATAGACTGAGTAGGAACAATCAAGGTGGAAATCCGCTAAACCACATCAAGAAGGCGCAAAATGCAAAAGCAGCTCCCAAGAGTTTGATTTCTGCCTGGTAATTTCACCCCTTGTATTTTTTTTTGAGAAAACCCCTTACACCTATATGACACGCTTGTTTGCACATTTTTTTATTTCGTAGCAGTGCTACATGGCGGATTACAATTTTAATTTATACTATCCAATTCCGTCTACATAATCCCATTCTTTATGTTGTTATTATCATCTTTTTTTGTGTGTGTCGCTGTGTTTATGCATCATAATCTTTAATTTACTCTCATATATCTGTAAGCAATTACCCTGCAAGACCAATTTAGAAGAACTGAGTAGTAATCATCCAACTATACTATACTCTGCCCTTAAAAAGCATACTCTCACTAAACGCATCACGAATATATAAAGGGGATCGAGGAGGGCAAGAACCGAGGTGTGATTTTTCAATAAATATCACTTACACCAGGGGAACTTAAAAATCAAGTGACATGTCTGTAGATTTATGCAATGTTCCTATCAAGGACTAGCTCTAACAGGAGAGCAAGGCAAAGCAAAGAGAGGAAAATGAGACTGACAAAATATGGGGGAGGAAGACATGGCAAACAACTCCTCAATCCCTTGGTGGTGGGTATAAAAATTATAAGAGAAAAATACACAAGCGATCCTGAAACTTATCATGCAGTGTCATTTAGGTCCGCAAACTCTCAAAATACATTTTTAAATCCCTAAACTTATTTAGTTGTGCCATCTAGGTCCCTAATCATTCAAAGTTTATTTTCAAGTCTGTCCAAACTTGTCTCAACGTGTCATCTGGATCCCAAAACTCTCATAATGCGGCAGAAAAGAGAGAGATATAGCGCGAGAATAACTTGGAGTCCTCATCTTCTCGCACATTGTCACACCCGGATTTACACATAAATCCGAATGCTGCCATATGTGTGCCCAGGACGTCCACATAACACATACAGCTTACAAAAATGGAAAAGCAGAGTACATATGCTTGAATAAAACATTTTACATCAGAGTTTACCTAAATAAAGCACAGCAGAAGTCTATGTATTAACTCTCTCGACAGGTAGAGCCTCAAGTCCACACAGACACCGACTGGTTGACCACAGCTCAGAATTAATGGAAAATCCTCAGAAAACTCAGTAGCTGTCTCAATCACTGATCCATCTGTTACCCGTCCGGGATTTTGTTGAATAATGGCATGTGTAAGCAAAACATTTACTTAGCAAGTATAGCACGGGTATGAAGGCTCAAAATAGGCTAGACACGGCTCAACTGCATTAGCATTTTTAGTTGGTTCATTTTAACATTAACCAAATTACTACAGGTGAATGGAACCAAGTTGTAACCCAATTAATAAAGTATAAGTGACATAATACATAAATAAACATCATCTTCTAATTAAAAAGGATCCAGGCCGCTCGTGACCTTGAGCAAGGCTATCATGATAGATTTTACACTCTGCAGAGGTTTCGCCCTTTACCCACCAGTCGCGTAAAAGTTCAAAGGAACTTTGCACCCAACCACGCGCATCAACACTTCCGAGGTGTGACGGCATAGGGACGCTACGAGGTTTTTCACAATACACCCTAACAAGACAGTAGCCGCTAGTTTAACAAGGCGGTGAGACCATAGCCACCGAGATCGACGTACGCCTACGGAGTCACACCATAGGGGGGGTCGATGGCGTCCAGAGCGCGGGCATCGCACCCATCCATGCGCAACGTGTGGAGTTCCCCATTGCAGGGACTCCCAACATGGGACTGGGTCTAACGTGACACAGCCGACGGATCGCCCGTCCTCGGTGGAATCCGGAAACACCCTTTCACCTTGTGTCCACTAACGTCGTTGGCCCCAGTGGTAGCCACTGGAAAGCTAGAGCCATACAAGTTACTTGACCAAGACCAGAGCCATAATAGTTCTAGCGGTGGCGACAGGCTCCTGGGTTGCCGCTTTAAGAACCGGACCTTACGGAGAGACACTAGAGCAAAGCACACAGCACATGCTCTAGCTCCCTAAACCAAGTTGCTAAAAAGCAAGTTTTATCATTAATGTGGAAGTGAACCATTAAGTCAAAATTTACAGTTAAATAATGGTGACAGTAGCTGCGCATAGAAAATATCTACCCATATGCATAAACCCAAGGTAATCAAAGGATAGGGGTAAACAAACTAGGTACAACCTTAATAGGACAACAAATTTAGACACATGCATATGAAAGTAAGTGTATGTAAACAGGTGTGTATAGGTAGCAAGGATTGTCCATGCTATAACTTGCCTCAAATCCATTATAATTACTCATAGTCTTCAAATCTTGATCTTCAAACTCTTCTGCTTGAAATCTCTCGATGACGTTCCTCTACTCGCAGAATCATCGAGCGCAGCAAGCAGCTAAACAAGCAAGCAAACAATATACAACTAAGAACAGTACACCAATCAAAATAAAAGCTTTAACAGAGCGCACTAAAGGATAGGGCTCGAGGCTACGGTCACGTGAGTGCAAGAATCGCTGAAAACGGAGCTACGGTTGAAAAGATACGACTATCGAAAGTTTTTATATTATAAAAGGAAATAAAAGACTATATGCTTGATAAATTTTAATTAAGTAAATAATATAAAAGATATTTTAGAGAAATATCTTACGTTGGAATTAATTTAATTATATTTGAATTTGTAAAACCAAAAATTAAACTAATCAAATTTTATTTCTGAATGTTTATGTAGAATTTATACAATTAAACATTTAATTTTAAGTAATAAAAATATGTGAGATAATCTAATCAAATAAGATAGTTCGTGTTGAACTAGTCCATATTATATTTAGAACATATTATTGTTGATATTATTCAATTTAATATTTAATTATAAATTCTCGGAGTGAAACTCTAATTTGCTTTTAATTAGAGAATTGATTTTATAAATTATCAAGAAAATTAACATTAGTTCACCAAAACCGAGATATCACCTAGTTATGTTTTATTCATAAGAATAATTGGATAAATATTAATCAAATTAATATTAACATGGAAACCGAGTTTAAACCTTAAATTGCTTTTAATTTAGAAAGGACATTTAAATAATCTTTAGTCAAATTAATAATAAATAAAATTCAGGAATAATTTATATGTGAAGCAACAGTGCTAACGCGTAGATGAAGTTGATACGAAGCTAACGCGACAAGAACGAAGTTAAACGGATCTAAAACGTGGAATCTATGGGTTAAAAAGGATGGCAGGGACCTAAATGTAATTAATTATAGATTTCTGGGGGTAGCTTGGAAGTTTGCAGTGACTCAGTGAACAGTGGATGGGAATAGGAAAAACCTCGGGGTTAGATCTGAAAAATAGGCTCGCGTTGGACTTATGTGTAGTCATCAAATGGATCTATGGGGTTTTCTATGAAGTTGCCTTGACGCATGAATAGATCCAAACATTAACAGCTTTCCTCGAGGGTCTAAACGCAAAACCACCTTCTTCTACCTCGCGACGGGAAGGGGAGGCTCGCCGGCGATTCGGCGGCCTAGGGCCACGGTCGAGGAGTGGGACAGAGGGAGGGGGTCGAGGGGAGCTCGTAGAGCTACTCACCGCCGGAGAAGACGGCCGGGATCTCGCGCGCGGCGGAAGGGATGGCCGGCGGCGGGGGCTCCACGCGGGGGAGGCGCTCCGGCGAGGAATCGACGACGGCAACTGGCGGCGCGGCTTCACCTCGACGCGGGGAGGCTCATGGTAGGGTCGGATGGCTCCGACGGCGGCCGAGGCGGCGAGACGACGGCGACGGCCGGCGGCGGCTCGGTACTCTCGCGGGGAGCTTTCTCCGGTGGACGATCGGCGGCGATGACCGGCTGGGGAGCTCCGCCGCGACGAGGAGGTGCCCGTGGTGGCTTCGGGTTCGCCCGGGGAGGTTCTACGGCCGCGAACCGGCATCCATGGCGGGCGGCGGCGCTCGGCGGCGAAATTGGGCGGCGCGGCGCGAGGGGCAGGGCCCGACGGGGAGCTAGGGCAGAGGGACACAGGGGAGGGGGGAGCAGGGCCTCGGGGCGCGCGGCTTTGAAGGGGCGCGGACGCCGAGAGTAAGGTAGGCGGCGGCGCGGCGGCGGAAATCGCGGCGGCGGCGTGACGCGTCGCGCGAGGGAGGGGCAGGCGTGCGGGGTGGGCCGCGCGGAGGCGCGCTGGGCCGCGGAGGAGCAGTGGGCCGAGCTGAGGAGTTGGAGGGGGAAAAGAAGTGCGGGCCAAAACTTGAGGGAGCAAAAGTAAACTCGTCGGTTTGAGTTTTGTTTTCTTTTCCTTCTTATTTTCAGGGATTATTTTTCGTGCAAAGATAAATCTAGAAAATTCCAGATAAATCATTTAAGCCACGAAAAATACTCCGAAAATTCCAAAAATTCCAGGAAAAATCCCAGAGGTAGAGTTGGACACGAGGAATCCAAATAAAATATTTGGAGCTCATGAAAAAGGTTTTAACACCTTCCAAAAATTGGAATTAGCTATAGAAAAATAGGAATAAATCCCAGAAAAATCTAGAAAATCCCTATGAGGCTTTTAAGCGCTTTTTTGAAAACTTTACACACATAAAAACACTAAATGCAACCGGCATGAATGCAAAGCACTCGTCATTAAACCTACACTGCTATATATATATTTTTTAATTTAGAAAAATGGTTTTCCTTATACTAAATTCCCTGCAAATTAAATAAAGTTAAGAAAAATTTTAAAATTATGAGAAATTCTTTATTTAATTATTCTTTAAAAACACATCCTGAAATCCAAAAATTTCAGGGTGTGACACACATTTGGACTTGTGATGATATCTGTAACGAGTTCATAAAAATATATTTGTAGAAGTTTATGGACCTAGATGACAAGATTGTACGAGTTCGAGGACAAAAATGGACTTTTAAAGTTTAGGGACACAGGATGACACATCAAGAGAAATTGCGTGGCATAAAAATGTATTTTAAGAGTTTAATGACCTAAGTGATACATCCATACTAGTTTAGGGACCGTCTATGCATTTTACTCAAATTATAAAACTACCCTTGTTTCCGTCCTGGAATGAAACTTTCTATAGCATGTGGCATTTCTGCATGGATAGATCGATCCTAATTCATACTTTCTGAGGCAATATCCTTTTTTATATGATTTATTCCATGTTCGTTAGGATTATTCTTTTTCATATTTTGTGTGGAACCGTATTAATTTAATCCACTACAGATTAATGCAGCACAAAAAATGCAATCGTAGCCTTGTAGGTATGAATCCGGATAAAATTGTATTCTTTGTAGGTCAGATCATTCCTTGGTTGACGTTAATTTTATCCAACCATCTACGTAAAAGTCCACATCATTGAATCATTTCAATGCTGAATCAAAGCGAACAAATTTTTTCAGTCAGCCAAGAAACTCGCTGCTAGTATTATTGAACGGAAATTTCAGTACGGATCATTGACACTAACATTGCAGTACTGACTAGTGACTACTGAGACAACGCTAACAAAATACATGGCAATATCGATTTGTTCTTCTTCGGTGATGATGGCTTCACAACATCAGGGCTGAGGGCAAGCGTCTATTTCGGACAAAAAAGGCAGTAACACCTGCCCTTGATCCCTCCTTTCGTACACTTGTGTTCTTTAACTGTAATGGAAGTTAATTTCGCCTCAAGCCAACACTCTGCCTTGCATGACCAACTTTTGCAGAATGGAACCTTAATATATGAATAGTTGCAACTTTCTACAAAAAAATTGAAAATGTATATATATCCGCATGTTATTAACTTAACTATAATCTCATGTGTTCAAATGAACATGTATTTGAAACTAAGAAAAATATAACATAATTTAAGTTTCTGAGGAAAAGGATGAATAGAAGATCATTTGTATGGAACAAAAACAAAATCCATACAACCGGAAGCACGTTAAGTGAGAAAAGAAACGGATATGTAATTCTATCTCGGACCAGATCATCACGCCAGATTAATAAAGCTGAATACAACAAAAGAGAGATGTCATCGAGCTAGGAGCACGAACCAGCCAAGGTATGGTTTCCATGTAGCATCAGCACCAAAAGAAGAAGGCAGAGAGCAGCATGCTTCAGATTCATCTTGTTTGACATGGAGAAAATGGAGTGTCGTCGAGCGGGTGTACATGCGAGTAGCAACATATATATATATATATATATATATATATATATAGCCGCCAGCAGACGTTGTCCTGAGAGAAAAAGGGATCATAGACCAATTCTTTGTAGCTAGCTAGGATTATGCATGGCTATGTCATTGGACCTGGAATATTCTCACTCCCTCATTTGACCTGGAATGTTCTCACTTAGCTTGCATTGGTTCAGCTCATCATTGGCGTATGATAAAGGAAGGGTCAAATGGCAATTGCATGCGTGCATGCAAAACACGTTATCCAGTCCAATCTGTTAGCGAGCAGAATTTTTCATGACCCATGGCTGGATCACAGTGAGTAAATATATATATGGAGATTCTTTGACCCGATTGAGGCATTGGAAACATGCAGGATCTCTTGCTCTTTCCACTACATGCATGCCTGGCTCATCTATCTAAGCCTCAAAGGGAGTTTACAGAGTTTGTTGCCACTCGTGAAATTAAAGCTTTGTTATCTTGGTTCCTTATTTTCAGTTAAGAAACTTTATCTCCATCATTTTGATTTCCCCAATGCAATAATAACTAACAAGGAAGATTAAATCAGAGTAAAACCGAAGCAAGTTCTTCTGCAAACATATGGATTGGATAGAAAATACCCTCATTAACCGGGCATGAGCCACAACATATGGATTGGATAGAAAATACCCCATAGTTTGAACTTCAAATCGGACTGCTGAATAGGAATTTTCAAAGTAAGAAAGGATGTAACTAGCAATTAAATTACATCATTGATAGGAGTACTTTGTCCTCCAAAACTACACTACAATGAGAAGGCAAAGGTAAGCCTCTGATTTAGATCATTAACTAAAGAAATCTCACGTTCTCATCTTTTCGTGAGTGGAACGTGGTCAGCTATTTCTTAGTACGAGAACCTGGAAAAAACTCCATGGACTTGTTGCATTACCTGCCATCGTCATTGGTTTTGGGTTTAAGCCGGTTTCAATGGCCGACGGGAACAGAAAATTAAAGTCATTATCCTAGGTGTGTAGCAGAGAGATATCAATGTAACCGAAAGGCATAAACATATGCATGATTTAATTTCTATTTGTCTATGAAAGACGTGAGCAAGTGAGCCTGGTTCCTTCTAGATTGGCTCTCATTTTTATCTATGGAAGACGTACGGTATGGCTGTCGGCTGATGTGATCAACCAAAATCGGCAATCAATAGCATAGTCAATGAAATGTTCAGTTGTTATAAAAAGGCCACCACTGAATATTCATTACTCAATGAAATGTTCAGTCAGCCCTATTTCAATGCTACTTCTTCCATCCTAAATTATAGTTTGTTTTAGATTTTGAAGTATATAGCTTTGGTATGTATCTTGATATATAAAATATCAATATCATAACAAAAATTATATATCTAGAAAAATTAAAGGACACAAAGGAAGTAGCTTTTAGGAGCTTTTACTTTTTTTGGTTGAGAGAAAATGAGAGAAGCATGGTTCTATTCTATATATATCCCTCAAAATGGTTAAAACAGTGCATATCTCGTAAGCCCATAGGGTTGCCGACGCACATTTCATGTTAACCCACGTCAGAGTATTGTGTTCCACACGTCAGGATGTGGGTTTTCATTTTGCCGTCTGTGAAGGCTCGATGAAACCGCCCACCACACTGTTCCAAAATCCAAAGAGAATCTATCTATTCCTCTCTAACTCGAATTTAGGGGCCTATTTTCTTATTAATGAAAAGCCGCCGGCCTAGTTTCTCGTAGGTTGGTTCTTATTTTTGTCTATATAGAACATATGGTATGGCTTTCGGCTGAGGCATCTAAAATATGAGCATTGCCCTTGTAGAAGGCAAACAATAATAAACTAATAATGTGACACGTGGAATAAGAATTTTGAGCAAAAAGAGAGAGGTGAGAAGAAAAAAATGTCGTTTTGATTTTTCTAAATACATAGTTTTTGCTATATATCTAGATACACATCATGTCTAGATTCATAGAAAAACTGCGTATTAAAAAGCCAAAACAATTTATATTTTAAAATAGGAAAGTTAGTAATATAAATTATATATCTAGAAAAATTAACGGACAGAGGTTAAACAGTGCAGATCTTGTAAAGGCTAGGTGGTTGCGGGCCCACGTTTTGTGTTAACTCATGCCACACCACCGTGGTCCACATGTCAGAATCCAAAGAGAATCTATCTATTGCTTGCGGCAAGGTGCAAACGGCAAGCAAAGCCCGAGCGCGATCTGACATGTGGGCCAGGGGGGCGCGCTGCCTACGTGCTGGCAGGTTCTTCCCCGGGGTTGAGGCAGGCGTGAGCCTGGTCCATGGACCGCGGGCCCCGCCTGCCAGCGTCACGCACCGCACCCCTTCACCCTTCCCACCTCTCCACCCCTTCCTTCTCCGCCTCTCCCACCCATGGCGGTTTGATCTGATCCCCTCCCAACTCCCACCTCTTCCTCCCCCAACTCCCTCCCTCCATCCGCCGTCCCCCAACTGAAGCACACGACGCCCAGCATCCTCTAGCTCTCCACCGCCTCCCTACCGGAGATCCGTTTCTGCTGGTGGTAAGCCCTGCGGTCCTGCACTCCTGACTTGCTTCAACTGATGTCGCTCGCTGTGTTGTTGCCCTAGCTTGTTGTCTTCGGCGCCCGTGAGCGACCGATGGATAGAGTCCAAACCTTCGCTACTGTAGAGTGAGTCCTAGTTGCGGATTCGTTTCCCGCTGCTGGCGGGACCAATCTGTTCTTTGAGCGTCGCGCGCGCGAGATCCGTGGGTGCTATGGGTGTATCCCCACCCTGGTTTTGGGGTCTTACGAAGGAGCTAAGAAATGAGTTGCCACCGTTTATGTCTAGTCTTGGTCAAGTTCGTTGGTTTCCAGAGGGAGTGCTTAGATGTGGGTGGATACGATGATACAGTGGCTCTCGCATTTGTGTTGCTTAGATTATATTATTTTTTCTTTGCTTTGGAGACCCTCTCGGGCTAATATTAGAATGTTGATGGTGAGTCTCTGATGAACATTTCTCTGATAGTTTTGCTTCAGTCCTAATCGAATGACCTTAGTTGGTTCAGAAGTGTGGTGTAATGTTTACTTCTTGATGACTCTATTTCCTGTCTTGTATTGTCAAAGTTTGATGACTGCAACTTGTTATGTAATGTACCATCGGTTGTGGTCTTTGGTCTAAAAGAATGTACAGTTGGTTATCTGATTTTTATGGTAATCAGGTCATTTGTCTGCGAGCCTAATTGAAGATTTTTTTCGTTTATAAATTGACAGACCAGATTTGTCGATATGGCTGATAATGAGAAAGAGGTGGGAGAGGGAACCACCCCCCGTGGGGCGGACTGGGAAGTGGTGACTCTCACAGCATCTGCCTATGAAGCAGCGCCCGGGCCTGCTGGAACGGAAGGAAAGCCTATTAATGAAGAGCGTAGCTCATCCAATGAATTGCTCAAGTCTGATCATTTTGTGTTTCCGCCGAGTGAGCACGAGAACCTGCCAATACAGACAAGTTTTGATGAGGTACAGCCCGAGAAAGATGTGCGGGAAGCTAGTACTAGTGTGGAAGATTACAGTATCAAGAATGATGCTGGGTCTGAGACAGTTCAGTTCCATGATGAAGGGAAAAACCTCTCACCTGATGATGTTGAGATGAAAGACGATGTAACTGACTATGCTTCACCTCAAACTGAAGATAATGGACATGGTTTTGTTGCTCATGATGATGAGAATGAGGCTGGTGATGGTTCCAATGAAAAATCAGGCCAGCATTCAAAGCCTGCAGACAGCAAGAGCCATGATGGTGGTTCTTCATGTAAATGCTGGCTGAAAAAGCACATGACATGCCTGTATCACCAAGCCAAGGAAACAAATGCTATCTGGCATGTGGTCGTTGCAGCTGCCCTGGTTGGTATTGTAATTTTGGGACGTTGGCACAAAGATAAATTGCACCTCAACCATCTTAAGTGGCGCTCTGGCACAGCAGTGAGGTGTGTTAACCTCTTGTTTCCTACAAACCTCATTGTTTCATAATTATGAAGTATGCAGTTAACTTATTTGTTGGGTGATTTGCACTTTAGTGGCTTGATGTGTGCTCACAAGTGCATGTGGATATCTGCAGTTTGGCCTAGACTTCTGTCTCTGCATAATAGGTTATGATTAGTTATAGCCAAATTCATTTTGCAGTGCCGGTTGATGTTATACTTGGTCATCCTCATAAGTTTCTAGTGTAGTAACTAGTAAAGTAGCAATATTTTGAAACTGATGGTTGGATGCTGTGTCTGCATTTCTCTAATCGTGTTTGTTTTGTGGCTATGATTTGGAATTCAAAAGGACTGGCAGCATGTCATGGTCCTTGTCCGGTAAACACCACTAGGAGGATAGCCGGATGGAGTCGGCTATTAGGGTTGAGAGACTAGATCATAGATGAGGGGGACGGACATGAGAGGGGAACTAGATTGATTATTTCTTGCTTGCCCTTGATTGATACAACTCCTCTCTTTATATAGAAGAGGTTTACTTGACCCCTAAGCAATAGTCCTAATGTATTACTCTTATCTCTAACTAACCCTAACCTGCAATGTTACAGTTCATGAGTTACTATAGTGCAATTGCAACCAGGCCAATCTGGCCCAAAGGGCCCAGCCCATAACATAGCAGCTCTACCAAATCTCATCTACTGTCTAAAGAAGATTCAGATCAGATTCATTCATCACATGGATTTGATATGGACTAGTGACTAAGTAGTACTCAGCTAGCTCCAGATTCCTTTCTGAATCCAGGTTGAACTATCCCTCATTCTCTTTCATCTGATGTTTTGGACCTGTACACACTGTCAAGTGAAAACACAAGATGACCACATGCTCGTATTAAATTTGTCTATCATTACCTAAGTTTTTTATTTTATCTCTGAGGTCACCTGTCTGAACAAAGAGAAATTATGTACTGTACTATATGAGTTAGGATTGTTTCTGTAGATATTGGTAGTCTCTTCTCGAAACCCTTTAGCATCAAGAAAAGGATATCCTACAAACTTAATATCAAACTTTTTCATAATTATTAAATTCATGTGATTGCATCTATTTGTGTTGATAATGCAGAAGGATTTACCAATCAAATTTTCTTGTTAGACGCGCTGCAGCTCTCAAGTTTTTTGTTCAATCTGTAATTCTGTATTGAATCTGGATTTGTGCTAGGAGCTTAGGATATCGTGGTATACCAATTGTTTGGTTTGGGTACTGATATTGAACTCAATTCTTACATGCGTATTTGGATAGAGTAAGAAAAAATATAGAGTTGTTTGAAAACTATAATCGATATCAAATTATCAACATTTTGTTATATTTGGTACACAATATGGATGGATCCATTTTTGTATTTTATCTCTATATTTTGCATAAAGAAACATTCTTTAAATTTTTTGAAATGTTAAGAGGGAGAACCAACGGACCAAAGTTTTCTTTTATGTATTATCAGGCTTTTGCTATTCCAGTAAGTTTTCATATTAAGCGAACTATGCATACTTCTTGCATATTTGTTCTGTGAATAGCCACTCTGAAAATTGTACCTGAGTAAGGTATTGCCATATAGTGCCTCCATTTCACAATTGTTTTAGCTTTGTCCTAAGTCAAACATTTGTATATTTGACCATCAATTCCTGAAAAATTTTGTAGTTTAACAATATGGAAGCTATATAATATGAGTATTTCTCATGGTAAATATAAAAACATAAATCTTATAATGCTCAGAGATAGAAATGCACTTGGTTTGTGCATTTGTGTCGCATTTTCATGATTGTGTCACATTTGTGTTTTTTAATGCACTACTTTGTGAAATAAACTTAGTTTGTAGAGTCCAATTTTTCCCTACTGTTGTTCCAGAATTTGGAACCATTGTTTTCTAACATCATTTTGCTGATTCCTCAACATGGGGTCTGTAGCAATGACCTAGCATGTTGACTTCAAGCCTTGTTTGTTGCAAGCCTGTTTTAATTCCTCTTAAAATGACGGATAAAGTGATAATGACAATGACGGATAAAGTGATAATGATTAATTGGTCTAATCATTTCCAAGCATTTTGGTGGCACTATATGTTATAGTACGCGGCAAACATTGTATGTCACCTACTGAAATGTGATGCTGGTCATGCATCAGTAATTAGTAAGTTAAAATACCAGCAGTTGCTGCTTCATAGAAGGCAATAATAGCAACAGGTCCATGGTGTGTTTTGCTATGTACTTTTCATCTGTGTTTGAATGTATTCCTGTTAATTTGTTTAACATCTAGGATTTAGATCAATATCTATGTTTTCTTGTGCTGTCTTAGGTGATGATAACTTAATTAGAAATTTCTCGTGCTGTCTTGTGGTAATAACTATTATGTGCAAACTTGAGCTTTTTAGTTTTGTGTGTCCATAACATATTCTCTGAGCACTTTTCTGCTGTTATTTTTATCTTATTACTAGCAATCATGCATGTGCGTTGCTACGGGTACAACAACAACAACAACAACGTAGCCTTTTGTCCCAAGCTAGTTGGGGTAGGCTAGAGGTGAGACCCAAAAATCACGGCTCAGGCACATTAATTGCTAGTCTCCAAGCGCTCCTATCCATAGCTAAATCCTTAGAGATATTCCACTCTTTAAGGTCTCTAATAACCGACTCGTCCCAAGTTAGTTTGGGTCGCCCTCTACCTCTCTTAACATTATTGGCCCGCTGTAGAACCCCACTACGCACCGGCGCCTCAGGAGGCCTCCGTTGGACATGTCCGAACCATCTCAACCGATGTTGCGTCAATTTCTCCTCAATTGGTGCCACTCCGACTCTATCTCGAATATCTTCATTCCGTATCCTATCCCTTCTTGTGTGACCACAAAACCAACGCAACATACGCATCTCTGCTACACTCAGCCGATGTGCGTTGCTACGGGTGATAAATAGAAAAATCTATCGCAATAAAAAGTCGAGGAACCCAATAATCTTGTTTATCGGCACCACATTGCTCCGCCTCCGGCGGCTACGCGCCCACCACTGCATGGCCGCGTCATCCGAAGACGGGCCCCGGAGCGCCGAGCCCCACGCTGCCCCCACCCGCCTCACGGTCGCGCTGCCCACAACTGGCTCCAGCGGCGCCACACGCCGCCCCGCGTCACGCATCACCAGAAGGTAGCCTCCGCCGTGTCGCGGCGCGCTACATGGTGCCCCGCCCACCTCGCCTTGCGCTGCCTGCCACCCGCGGCCGAGCGCCCCCACGCGCTCACCTGGCAAACACGCGCCTGCTGCTGCACGGCTACATTGCCCGCGGTTGGCCTCTGCAGACCCTGTCCCATCCTCTGTTAACTCTCAACTAAACGTGCCCTAACATAATAATATGATTGCTGCTTATGCTCTAATGAGAAGGTATAGAAGAAAGGTTGAGGGGAGATGGAAAAGACGTACTTTGGTTTTGGAGGAGTAGCTTCTATCCATAACAACGCACATACATATTTGCTAGTATAGTTATAACATAAAATAAATCATAGCTGCCATAATTTTAAGGCAACATATTAGGTGGAAACCAACCTAGTTTGCATGGAGAGGTTGGTTTGCACTGGATATGTTCCCTAATTTTAATCCTCATTTTACCCCTTCTCTCTCTCCATTGTTCTCCCTCAATCCTTCACGCTGTCGCCAGCCATCTCTGTGAGTACCTGTTCTTCTCCACCACAGAACACAGTAGCAGCACCACAAGGCCACCAGCTTATGTCTTTTATCTCCACGAACCAAAGCACCGGCGCTCGATCTTCCTAATCTCCTCCCCACATCGACAAAGTCAGCAGCAGGCAGCAGCTCACTCACGCTCACCACCATGGCATCATGGATCCGTCGTCCCCCTCTGGTCCATCAATTTCCAGCATCAGCCAACCAGATTCAACACCAAATTAAATCCACAGGATAAGCCAATTCCAAATCTGGCAAGCATCACCACCTCCGGCAAGCAATAGAAGACCAATTTGCAGACAGACGAAATAATCCATCGATCAGATTGGAGAGTAGACGTGGATGTCGGCCACGGATGCAGAACAACAGTAGTCTCGAACAACGGCAGCCATCACGTCTCGGCTTGGCTGCTTGATGACTACGTGTGCTTGGTGCATGGGGAGGCGATGGTGACGATGAAGGCCGAGGCCCGCCTACGACGACGGAGACGTGAATGGAGGCAGGCCGATGACGGGGCCGTGGCGATTTGCCTGATGGGATAGGCACGACGGGGCTGGGGGAGAAGATGGACTGCGAGTTGATTCTATAAAAGGACAGGGGGTTTTCTTGCAAATAAAAGGACTGCGGGTTAATTAATAAAACTTTAGGGTCTTTATTGCAAATTTACGACGTACCGCTGAATCCTTACTTTATAATTAGGTAGAGATTTAGTGGTGGCTCATGTTGGGTTTCATCTCTAGTGTTCTAGACTATCCCAACTTTCTTGGGAATAAAAGCTTTGTTGATGTTAAGTATAGCTTCAGCTCTTTGAGGACTTGGTGTCTTTTTCTATACATGGAACTGCTGCTTGTCCCACTGGCAGCTGAGGAGGCCCTTTGAGGAAACTACCTGGCACATGCTGGGAGGGTTCTCATAAAATAGCATACCAGGGGGGACAGGGGCCATTGTAGTGAATTCTCATATGCAATGCAAACAGCATAGCATCGTGGGCCCTAGTGGAAATGGAAGGCTTGACATTCCATCAGCAAGAATATTATAAATTCGACATGTTCTGTCCTAGTGGGATGCTTAGGCATTCATCGTTTGCTTGGTGTTCCATTGATAAGGGAAAATATTATGCATTTCAAATGTGCAGCAGAGGTTCTCAATTCCTTAACATTGTTGCATTGCTTTCTCATTCTCTTTGACATCAATTGTATGATATGTTAATGTTCTGCTAACATAAACATAATTTTAAAAAATGGTTATTGAAACCAGCGATCTGTTTGCTCCAGACCTTTAGGGGTACATTGTATTGTATGCTGATTTACTGATATGTGTTAGCTGTCAAAAAGGTAGAGGAGGTAGGATGGGCAGTTGGTGAGATCTATATGGATGTACATGAACGAGGCTTTCCTCATTTGGGATCCCTGGGGAAGAGCTGCTCCTTTTCATTTTATTTCTCTATTTTTTGAGTTGTGACATAGAAAGTTTACATTCCCTTCCAGAGTTTTACCCTGTATCTACTTTGCATGTAACTGAAATTCTTTGCTTTTGCCAGAGGATGATAAACAAGTGGTCTTGGCTAATACAAAGCTCTGATGAATCTTGGCAAGTCACCTGAGTCAGTAAACCAAGATGATGGTTGCAATATAATTGTGACGATGACGAAAAGGAGCATGGCCAATGTAATAATATGATGTTTGACTGGAACTTTATTTGCAGCCTACAATCAATGCCTTGCGGGCGTCTAAGATGTCGAATTCTCTTCTGCCATTCACATTACCTTACTGCTTTACTTGCTACCTGGCACATGATTTTAAATTCCCGCTACTGTTGGTGTGATAAATGTTTTGACCGATGGCTGTAGAATACAAAATTTTATACTGCAAAACCTGTTTAAAACTTTGTTGTTCGGCAAGGGCAACTCTCATGCAATAGTGGTTTACTTGTGGAAATGGAAAGTTTTTTTGGCTTCTAATTTGTAACTCCAAGTACTGAAATATTGTTTGGCAATGTAGCGATTTTGTCGAAAGCATTCTGGTTGGTAATGTTGAGGCCAGAAGTTGTATTTAATGCACAACTTGTTACTCTTAATAATTACGTACACGTCAGGATATATTGCGGCCACCTTGATCTGATGGTAAGCAATTGTACCACGTAAAATTTATCTTCTAATCTGACAAAATAGCGATAGCTGGATTAACTCCAAGAGATTAGCGCTAAAAAAACTAGTTAAATTTACTGATTTACTCAAAAATAGATTTGACTAACAAACATGTAAAGATGGCTAGTAGGCTAGCTGAGTCTGATGGAAACGTTTTTCTCTAATAACAATAGCTAAATTTAACTTTTGAACTTTAGAAAAGAATTTGGCTAGTCTTTTGGAGATAGAGCAACTCCGAGCATTCCAAAGTTTAACCTAGGAGGAACAATTTTCCAGGTTAATGGCCAACTGAAAGCAAATTTTCCCTGTCAGTTACTTGGATCATTCTGAGACAGTATTAGAAACGAAGTCAGAATATACACGAACACAGTTAATGTTCTTAGTGACCATTCTTAATGTCTCCTAAGGATCACAAAGAACTTCGCAAACAGAGTTCTCAATCTGAGACAGCACATTGCGAGTAGATTGAAAAACAAAGAACTCGCATGTTAAAAAAGTACATAACTAACATGCTCTAAGTTACTCAAAGAATACTATAGGAAGTATCACAGAGAACTTCACAAGCAGAACTCTCAAGCTATACAGTACCACTCAAACCTGGCCAAGATTCAAGAATATACTGTTGATGATCGAACGGCATAAGCTGTTGAGATCATTCTCCAACTATTTTTTACAACACATTTAAATACTTAAATATCACTTAACATCGCAAAAGGTACACCAAACACCACTGATCATGCACCTATGCTACCAAGCCAGAAGAACAGGGGAAACTGTGCTATTGCCATGAAAAGAAGGAAGTAATGCTGTCGCGATGAGTGCCTCTCGCTGCTTCTCATCTCTGTGAAAAGCACCCTCTTCATTGTCCGCACCAAGAACACTCCCATGCACAGGCTCATCCATGGCATCATGACGTAATACGAGTATGCCCATATGAGCCTTGCAACAACAGCAAGGGAAAGCCCAGCAAATAAATAGCCACCATAGGCTACCAAGTCAAGTAGTGGCACCTCACCACCACCCATTGTGTACAGCAGACATTTCAGGATCATGAGTTGGAAGGCCCATCCAATTAGTGCTCTTGTAAACTGAAGATTTATAGCTTCTGGAGTAAACCTACACGAGTACCATGTCCATTAAATTAGGGACATCTGGTCATAACCATCTGGCAACTGAAGAATAATGTAAACTACTCACTTTCCCATGAAACCTAATGTAAAGCCTGCAAGAATGATGAAGCTTCCAAATGCCATGAAAGGGATGTACAGATCTGGTGCATTTATGTCATAGATTGGAGGTTTGTACGACAAACGCCCACCAACAGGTTCACTTATTCGAGTCCAGTGCCCCTGCAAGGATATTGGGGAAATAACAGTTTATTTCGTAGACTATTGGAGAACCAGTTTTACATGCAATGTTATTAGGAAAGGTGATTTACCCTGTGAAAGAATGGAAACAGTATAACTTTCAACTTGTTCCTGACATATTGATCATTCACATGGAAGTAATACTGCGGGTTGGAGAAGTATCTATTGATCTGCAAGAACAGAACCCAATAATTTAGAGAGAAGGCAAGCAATGAAAATATCAAGATAAGGTTCGTTGGAGGCTCCTTACGTTGCTTT
Organism: Echinochloa phyllopogon; assembly: GCA_033239725.1. Lineage (NCBI taxonomy): Eukaryota > Viridiplantae > Streptophyta > Magnoliopsida > Poales > Poaceae > Echinochloa > Echinochloa phyllopogon. Next base: position 3,887,344 of record BTCW01000016.1, on the reverse strand, counting down.
GCATGAATTCTGAACTAGAATCCAAGAGCTTCTCCCCATATATTCCTATCCCAGATCTAATTATACCTGAGCTTGCACCATATAATGGATTGTTAAACTGGCCAGGCTGAGAATTCTGCTGTGGCATCTGCATCCCAGGAGGGTTCCCGTAGTTATTATACATGGCTGCAGTGAACAAACAGAAGGTTAAAAAATGTTAATGATAATACCATAATGGAGACTTGACATATTTCTGGCCACCAAATCAACAATGATAACACAACATTAGCACGATGTGACATAAACATAGATAAAAATACAAGGACCATTTAGGGGACTGCTAAGGCAGAATGGTTTTCTTTTCTTTCAGTTTTGCAGCTTCGCTTAATCTCTAGACATATCATCATAAAAATAATTCCTGTACCAATTTGTAAAATCATACATCAAAAAGCGAGTACAACATGACTGGAGTAATTCTATAGCAAAACCTAGAAGGGAGAATTTCCAAATTACAACAATAATTGAAAATTTTCACGGATCATCTCCATGAAGTGTAAGTGACATATTATCAACTGAAGTCAAAGTCCAATTACAGAAGAGTCTTAACATATCATTGAGTTGTTTGTAAAAAAGGGATAATGCCAATCAAGACCATCCTCTACGGCTGGAATCATATGTGATAAGAATATCAATAACTGCAAGCAACCATATGAGTTGATATTCCCTCTATCCTTTTTTATATGACGTTCAGACCAATAATTTTAGCCTGTGTACAGGCCAACAATGCTGTCCGAAACGTAATATTTTGCCGAACGGAGGTAGTATGTAACAAAGCATATAGGCACATTCAGCTAACCTGTTTGACTGTAACACCGTAATGATGTTGATTTTTACAGAAGCGAAGAAATCGTATTATTTTTGTAGAAGATGAGAAAGAGCAGTTCTTTCTTTAGATTATGGGAAGTCAAACGAGAAGCATTACGCGTAGGAAAACTCAAAACTCCCTTTACGTCTGTTGCTAGGACATAAACAGGGATGTAAAAATCTAAGATCTCTTGCCAATCCTAACTAGGTACTGGCTCTTTTCCTTCCTAGGATCCATCCATACCTATAGAATCTCTGCCTCTTTATGGACCATTAGGTAACTGAAGACACTAGACACGGAACCAAGCAAGGAACATCGATAAGATCAGTACCGCCTCAGTTCGGCTTTTCTAAATATAAAATTCTAAGAACAGCATCAACCTTACTTTCGAGATCCTCCTGCTCCTAATTCCTATACACCAAGACGCCTCCGTTATCAAATCGAAGCCTTCCCTCCTTGGTGAGAACAGAAACACACCTAATTTGTTTATTTTTTTTCTATAAAAAACGCACCGGCACCACGATTGGGCATGCGAGGGAGAAGAATTGAATCGAGCCGGCGGACGGACTGGGTCCGCTGTGGCAACACGGCGAACGCAGAGAAGTGGACCACCGCTCCACTCACTGGATTTCTTCGAGCAGGGATCAGATGGATATCGAATTCGAGGGGTTCACTCGAACGGATCGGACGGGGTGGAGCGGGCAGAAGATTTGGAATCGACCGAGATAGGGAGACTTACTCGGAGAAACCGGTAGAAGGAGCGGCGGCGCCGAGGCAGGGGCGGAGAGAGAGGGAGGGCAACCGCGCGCAGCCGGCGGAGGCGCGCGTAGCGAGCCTGGCTGGCTGTGTGTGCGGTGCGGGTTCCTTCCTTCCGTCCGTCCCTGCACGCGGCGGTTTGAAGGAGAGCTGTTTTGGGGGGTTTCGTTTCCTTCGGGCGGAAGAACGCCAGAGAGGAAGAGGCCGCTGCTGCCCCAGGCGCGTGCTTTGCCTCCGTGGCCGGCGTGACGTGGCAAGGCCGTGTTGGAATTTCTAGATCTGTTGACCACTGATTCCTAGTGCCTTCTGATTTCGTTTGTTTCCGATACAGGCCTCGTAGTTCTTCGAAGTTGGCATTTTGCCATTAATACATCACCATAACATTTCGTTTGTATTTATAAATAATTATCAAAATATTGATTAATTAGATTTAAAATATTCGTCTCGTAAAGTACAACAAAACTATACAATTAGTTTTTGATTTCATCTACATTTAGTATTTCATGCATATATCGATATTTTGATGGGATGGAAATCTTCTTTTTCATGGTGGAATTTGGGGCAAAATTGAGGAACTAAACAAGGCCATATATATACACACACACACGTACTCTGTTTTAAAATAAAAGAAAATTCATTTTAGAAATTTTAAGATAGATTAACGATAAAGTGAAATGACCACGACTGCCCCTGATTATTAGCCATATTAGATACTAATTGATTATTACACGTACATATATCTCTAAAAATAGTAGAATAACTTATTTTTTGAGACAAAATTTGAATTCTAGAGTGTCTTCTTTTTTTAGTATAATTTTTTTTGAGAAAGGGACTAGATTTCAGTAAATTAAATCCCCTTTTATAACTGAGATTTCAACATAAAATAAAATTAAATTAAAGCATGTCACTAGATCCCTATACTTCATCTTTCATTCGTCCACCGCTTCAGGAACTCCATCGCGGCCATAGAACTTCATCAAATCTGGACTCAAGAACCACAGTCTCCACCAACAGAAAACTCCACAATCGTGGAGACTGTAAAAGAGGCGCAATATGCTCAACCACTATAGGGAGCAAAAGGCGCCGATAAGACATCGGGCCATATCTTCTGAAGTTTGAACCGAACATAAGATCCGTCACCGTTTACCGTGACCAGCAGTGGTCGGAAGGATAGATCCACCACCATTAATACATCACCATAACATTTCGTTTGTATTTATAAATAATTATCAAAATATTGATTAATTAGATTTAAAATATTCGTCTCGTAAAGTACAACAAAACTATACAATTAGTTTTTGATTTCATCTACATTTAGTATTTCATGCATATATCGATATTTTGATGGGATGGAAATCTTCTTTTTCATGGTGGAATTTGGGGCAAAATTGAGGAACTAAACAAGGCCATATATATACACACACACACACGTACTCTGTTTTAAAATAAAAGAAAATTCATTTTAGAAATTTTAAGATAGATTAACGATAAAGTGAAATGACCACGACTGCCCCTGATTATTAGCCATATTAGATACTAATTGATTATTACACGTACATATATCTCTAAAAATAGTAGAATAACTTATTTTTTGAGACAAAATTTGAATTCTAGAGTGTCTTCTTTTTTTAGTATAATTTTTTTTGAGAAAGGGACTAGATTTCAGTAAATTAAATCCCCTTTTATAACTGAGATTTCAACATAAAATAAAATTAAATTAAAGCATGTCACTAGATCCCTATACTTCATCTTTCATTCGTCCACCGCTTCAGGAACTCCATCGCGGCCATAGAACTTCATCAAATCTGGACTCAAGAACCACAGTCTCCACCAACAGAAAACTCCACAATCGTGGAGACCGTAAAAGAGGCGCAATATGCTCAACCACTATAGGGAGCAAAAGGCGCCGATAAGACATCGGGCCATATCTTCTGAAGTTTGAACCGAACATAAGATTCGTCACCGTTTACCGTGACCAGCAGTGGTCGGAAGGATAGATCCACCACCACTGGTAGTATCAAGAAAATTGTGTTATTTTCATGACACTACCTTGCCTATAATGTTGAAGTCATGAGGTATCTAGTGTGTTTCTTCTGGTATCTAGCTAACCATGATGCTAAGGATGGACTTCAATGTGCAAGCTTAATTGGTATCACGCTACAAAGGTTTATTCTATATACCTTAGCATCATCAAGTAGTGTTAACACTCTCAAAATTTCATATTTATGCCCCAAGCTTAAAACCAAATCATTTGAGAACATATGTAGGGGGAGTTATCACTACCTTGTCGGATTTTATGGTCCTTATCCAAATTCTAACATAGAGCTGAAATGTTGGATAAGGAGTATAAAATCCAAACAAACTTAATTTTGATATCTTTGTAAAGTTGTCATCAATTACCAAAAAGGGGAGATTGAAGGTCCTTGTTTGGTTTTGGTAATTGAGTGACAACTTAGGTGGACTAATATGTGTTTAAGTGAAATACACAGGTGCTTAGTCCACAGGTAATTATGTGATGAAGGAGCTCATTGCATATGAGACATGACATGGAGTCATGTGTCTAAGAGGAGAAGATCAAGACAAGACTTGGTTTGATGGACTCGTTGCAAGTGTGAAGGGCAAGTCAGAGGCTAAGCGCTGGACCGCGTGGCAGGATGCTTGAGCAATGACTTGGCGCCGATGGACCGATGCAACGGTGAAGAGCAAGTGAAGTCAAGATCGATGAACCAATATGTCGCATGATGATATTAAGTGGATCATATCATTTGTGATGACGTTGGTGCATGTGTTGCATCAACATTGGAGAAGATGGAATGGAATGCGCAAGGCAAAGGTATAACCAATAGGCATTTCATTTAACCGGTTATAGGTGAGTAGAGAAGTTTATGACCGGGTTTAGGATAGATGGCTGTACTATCAAGAGGGGCAAACTTGTTTGCATATCGGTCATCTAGTGCCACTTGATCAATAACTTGCATGGTTTGCATTTAGATGAGTGGCGACTAACATTGGGAAAGGGCGTTGTTAAAAATCTTGAGGAACTTTGTTCTGACAGAAAGATCGGACAGTCCATGGTGGAGGTCGGACAGTCTGTGACCCATAATCTGTGAGAGGACCCACTCTATCGATCTCTTGAGCGATCTAACATTGCGATGTCGCTAAAATCGAGTGGCGTGGTAAAAAGAGTGGAAAACCCTTTGAGAAATGTTTGTGAAAATTCTAACTCACTCACACATAAGGTGGTACACTTATGGGGTCGACACATTTGCAAAGGGTTGAAGGTTTGGATGATGGTTATGGCTCGATGTGATCTTGGTTTGCAATTCTGCTTTGATCCAAAGTATTTTGGGTCAATATTTCAGTTGGGTTGGATATCCCTCTGAATTAGCTTTCCATAGAGTCCAAGATCACCTAATTTGGACATCGGAGCTAAAAGTTATGGCCGTTTTACCGAGCTTCGGTTGTGCTGAAAAAGGGTCCGCCTATCTGGTGGCGGACCATCTGGGGGGTCCAGACTGTCCGCGACCAGGTGGGCGGACAGTCCGCAGTTGTTTTTCAATGCGAAGAATTTTGTGAGGCAGACTGTCCGGCATGATGTGGCGGACGGTCCGCAGGCAAAATTTTGTGAGGCGGACCGTTTTCGCGGACTGTTTACACAGAGACATTTCCGAGCGTTTGAGAGGACTTTTGTGAGGCGGACGGTCCGCGGGCAAAAGTTCGAGTTTGGCCGGTTGATTTTAGTGTGGGGCGGACGGTCCGCGCCTGATGGGCAGACGGTCCGCCAGAGCTCTAACACCAGATCACTTGTCAAAATTGTTGAAGGCCGAAGCTCAAGTGATGCAAGTGATATTTCTACTCCAAGCACACTTGACGTTGATAAGAATGTTTCATGCTCAAGCTATGAGAAGGATAGTGCTACCACAAGCTCTCCAACACCACAACATTGCCTCATGTCACAAGGTAACACAAAGGTATCAAGTTGCAATGAGATTGATCATAATTTATATGATGAGCTTGTTAGTAGACTTGCTAGCATGAACAGTGCTTTAGAAAATGAGATGGCTAAAACAAATAAATTGGAAAATATAAACTCATTTCTAAAGACCACATGTGAACAACAAAAGCATCTACTTAACGTCATTACTTGTTCACATGATGAGCTAAAATTGGCTCATGATGAACTTAGTGTTGCTCATGATAACTTGGTACACGACCATGCTTTTCTCACTAAGAAACTTTCCAATGAAAAGACTAAAAATAGTGAGAGCTCATCACTTGGGTCAAATGGTCAATCATGTAATGTTGCTAACCCTTGTGATGTAGAGAAGAAGCATGTATCCACCTCTTGTGATGATTTATTTGATATGCCATATTCTTCACAAATAGATAAATGTTCTACTTCTATATCTTGTGAGACTAACATTTTGAAGGAAAAAAATGAGCTAAAAAATAAAGTGAAGAATTTTAGCAACAAGTTAGAAAGCAAGAGCACGGGCAAGAACAAGAAGATGCAAGAAAATAAGATATCTTACTTCATGTGCTATCGGTGCCATGATGTGGGACACCTTGCAAAGTATTGCCCAACCAAGAAGCCTCAAGTTGAGCCGAAAGCAAAACCCCCAAAACAAGGTCAAGTTAACCATCAAGATGATGGTTTGGGGATGAAGAAGAAGAAAACTAGAAGAGGTGGCAAAGCAAGAGCAAAGCATTAAACTTCTAAGCAAGCCACCCAAATAATGAGCAAGAATCAAGATGAAAAAGATTATGCTAAAATCAAGTGCAAAGATATGGGACACTTTGCCTCGAGGTGTCCTACCAAGCTTGAGAAGAAGGTTCAAGCAAAATTGAAGAGGCAAGGCAATGAGAAGCAACACATGAGCGATGAAGAAAAGGCTGAATCAAAGAGAGTTTGCTACTCATGCCGGGAAAGGGGACACATGGCTAATTCATGTCCCCTAGGTAACAATTCTAAGCCTATTTCAATTGATAATAATATTATGCTTAGAAAGGATGGCAACGGTACCTCATTGGTTGTAATTGCAAAACATCCCGCTACTCATGCGAAGGCAATGCCGAAGTATGTTGCTCCTAACTTGAGAGGACCCAAACTACTTTGGGTACCATCAAAAAGTGGATGAATGTGTGTATGTACCATGGCATTGGAGGCTTAACTCAATTGAATTTATTTTGTTGATCATAAGATTGAGTGAAGTAATGAAGCTTAATGCTATTCCATCCCAATGCCAAGTCCAATAAGTGAAGTCCAAATGTGCTACAACATACAAGTGCAAATTATCAAGTTGTGGTGGTTTATTGGATATAATTGAAGGCTTGCAAAATATTTGAGTAGAGCTTGCTATGGGTTGATTATGATCTACAAAGGTATATTCTTTGTTGATCTAATTCATTTGGGTGCATATGAATTGATTGCTTTGGATATATCTATGCAAATGTTACTTGCTATGAGATGATTGAATGGATTAGATAATTAATACTCAAGTATGTATTGATTTGGATGAATAAGTTCACAAGATAACTCTTAGTAAGAGGACTGAATGGATATATGTCTTGTGAAAGTATTAAATCAAGTCCACAATTGTTTTTCAATGTGAAGAATTTTGTGAGGCAGACTGTCCGGCGTGATGTGGCAGATGGTCTGCAGGCAAAATTTTGTGAGGCAGACCGTTTTCGCCAACTGTTTACACAGAGACGTTTCCGAGCGTTTGAGAGGACTTTTGTGAGGCGGACGGTCCGCGGGAAAAAGTTCGAGTTTGGCCGGTTGATTTTAGTGTGGGGCGGACGGTCCGCGCCTGATGGTCAGACGGTCCGCCAGAGCTCTAACGGTCATCTCTAACACATTATATAGCTGTTGAGATCTGAGGCGGACGGTCCGCCAGTTGTACTGCGGACGGTCCGCCAGTTGCGCTGTTTGAGCATAATGGCTAGTTTTCTCTCTCCCTCTATAAATAGAAGGGTGCCCAGGGCTTGGGAGGTGTTGAGCATCTTGGGAATGTGTTTCCCATGGTAGTGCTTACCTTGGGAGTCCACTAACTCACTTGTTCATGCTAGATTGCGAATCTATTACGAGTGAGTGCGAGTCTAGTGTATTGCTTTGAGAGATTGCATCGTGTGGCACTAGGTGTTCGTGTTGCAAGTCGGTTTGCTTGTTACTCTTGGAGGTTGCCACCTCCTAGATGGCTTGGTGGATTGAGGCTCCGTTGAAGCATGCAAGGAGATTGTGCGGTGCTCCGGAGAAGGGTTTGTGAGGGGGATTGTGCTCACCCCGTGGGGATCGCGACGAGCAACTTTAGTGGAGCGTGTCATTGAGTTACCACACTTGCGAGTAGTGTCTTGGTGTGCCCGGAGTGGCCAGCGGCTTGAGAGCTTAGCCCAAGAACTATCGAGGTGTTGGTCGACACAACGAGGATTAGCTTGGTGGCAAACAAGTGAACCTCGGGATAAAAATCACCGTGTCAACATTGTCTACTCTTCTCGGTGGTTTGCACTTCTTGATCACAAGCATTGTATTTACATCTTTATATATCTTGTGCTTGTGTCATTGCTCTTATAATTAGTTGGCTTGTGTAGCTTGCTAGTTGTCTTCTTGCTTGTGTAGCTAGAAGTAGTGATCTTGTGACTAATTAGCTTGTGTAGCTTAATTAGTCTCTTTGCTTAGTTTGTGTAGCTAAGTAAATTGAGCATTTGGATTAGACTTGTGTAGTCTTGTCCATTGAGCATGGCTAGTGGGCTTAGGAGGTTTGTGCTTTTGCTTATTAGTTGTGTAGGAGCTCCCCGGTGTGTGAAGTACTAGTGGCATAGGTTTGTGTGACCTTGTTCAAAAAATTATTTAGGTGAGCTCGTGCTAGCCCAGCATCTTAGTTGCTTGTTTAGGATCTTTTATAAGTGCTATTGAACATAGATAGAGGGGTGAAGTCTTGGTTAGACCGATAGTTTTAATTCCGCATTTGTTTTGGTTAGCCGGCGAGTTAAATTTTAGAAAAGACTATTCACCCCCCTCTAGTCCGCCATCTCGACCTTACACAAGATGGTGCATTAGAAAAAAGAAGTGGGAGATACAAAAACCACAAGTGTTAGCAGCAAGCAAACAAGGGTCCCCGTTGGACCGAACAAAAGAAGAGGATAAAGAGGCCGAGCACAAGTTTGGACCTGACAGTAGAAGGGACCGTGCCAAGGCCTGGGTTTGCGCCAGCCGGGCGACCCACAGTCGGTTGGGTTTCCTTCCAGGAGAAGGAACCGGCGGCACGATCGAAGCGCCTGACTCACTACAACGTGGCACAGCCGAGGGATGGAGCACTTTCCCCGTAAAATGATCAAGATTATGTGGAAGAGTGCGCTTAGGCGACCCTGCCGACGTCGCAGTACAAGCCTCTTCACCCAGGGCCCGTCATGTCACTCTACGTGTGGCTTGAGGGACCCCGACCGCGAACCGACTACCGCAACAACGAGCATGGGGGCGGGCGCCCAGGCGGCCCGAGCTGCACACAACGACCACGGGATACCCCGGGGTCCCAGGACTATCCCGGGTCCATAGGAGGCGGCTTCCGAGGCATGACAAGTGTCTGACGCGAGGCGGGACCCATTGTTGGGGCGGCGCCCCCTAAGGCGCTGCTTTCACACTAAAGACGGTAAGTCATTTCCCACCGTAAGGGAAATGCTATAAATAGAATGGGCAAATAACATGTAAGGGGATCGGATCCCCAGTTATCTAAATCAATATACTACAAACCATCTCACACATGACGTAGGGTGTTATGCTCCAGAGCGGCTCGAACCTGTCTAAATCTCCTTGCCATTTTTTACTCTAAGAAGAGTGAGTTCATCGCGTGTTACACCTCTGACCAAATCTCTAAACGGGATTTCCCACGAATCCCTGCTCATGGTACTCACCCACCGTCAACGAGGCAAACTGCTTTTGGCACTACCAGCCAAGTAGTCAGGGGCAGAGCCAAGAATTGAGTATAGTGGGTGCAATGAATAAAGCAAAGTAGAACCAATACCTATATCAGTTTGTTTTAGTCACATATGAATGGTCTTTCTCTTCTTCATATTATTTAAATAAAAAGAAGAATTTTAGATGATGATTATTAATTAGATAGGATTATAAGCAGGTCAACATTGCCTCATTTACGTTTTACGACGGGCTAGTGGCCAGTGGACAATGCCGACGTCCAGCAACACGGCATGTCAGCAGGCGGTAGCATCTTGCGTCCGGCGTCCGGCAGGTGGCAGCATCTTGTGTCCGACGTCCGGTAGGCGGCAGCGGAGATCAGGGACGTGCCCCAGTGTGGTCGCATCTCTAGGAGTGAGTGAATGAATAAGCTGCAAGGCCGCGATGGGAAGCCGAAGAAACCAAACAAAATACGAGCAGCCAAGTAGTTGGTTATCGAGCGCTTTCATATTCACGATGATTGTTTTTGGAGCCACTAAAAAAGACTACATGGGCTGCTCCTAACTGCATAACTCGGCCTCAACTCTCAACTCTAAAAGTATTGTAGACGTTTGTACAATATAGAGGGATTAGCAGAGCATTGAGAGCGCCTCTTAGAGAAAAGTATATTGCATTTACTCCATGTGGTCCACCTATTAGAGAAAAGTATATTGCATTTACTTGATCTCTCTATCTTCTTAGAGAAAAGTATATTGCATTTACTCCATGTGGTCCACCTCTTAGAGAAAGTATATTGCATTTACTCCATGTGGTCCACCTCTTAGAGAAAAGTATATTGCATTTACTTGATCTCTCTATCTTTTGATTCTTACATGTTTCATATGCTCAAGACACATGATCGTTCGTGCTGCATTTTCATGTGTCCTTCCATTCCATAGGATATAATCTTGTGTATTTACTATTCATATTTTTACTTCTTCTCTTCTATTTTGAATTATAGATCATTTTTTGTATTTCTAGATACATGTATTATGCTATGTATCATGCAAAATCTATATATCTAGCAATACCAAAACGAATTACAATCGAGAGTAGCATCTTACATTTCAAAGGAACCAAAATAAAACGTAAAATGGATGAAAATCGATATCCCGGCTTAAATCCAATACTGGACAATACCACCATGTGTAAGGTGCGTGTCGGCACCAAGGAAACTAGGGTCTCTATTGGGCCGGACAAAAGAAGAGGAGAAAGTGTCCCGGCACACGTTTGGGCCTGGCAGCAGAAGGGACCGTGTCAAGGCCTGGGTTTGTGCCAGCCGGGTGACCCTAAGGCGGTTGGGTTTCCTTCCAGGAGAAGGAGCCGCCCCCGGCGGCACGATCGAAGCGCCTACCCCACCACAACCTAACGCAGCCCAGGGATGACACACCTTCCCTTTAAAAACATCATGATTACGGAGGAAGCGTGCGCTCAGACGACCATGCCGCCGTTGCAGTACAAGCCCCTTCACCCAGGAGCCATCACGTCATTCAACGTGCGGCTCGAGGGACCCTGTGCCAGCCGGGTGACCCTAAGGCGGTTAGGTTTCCTTCCAGGAGAAGGAGCCGCCCCCGGCGGCACGATCGAAGCGCCTGCCCCACCACAACCTAACGCAGCCAAGGGATGACACACCTTCCCTTTAAAAACATCATGATTACGGAGGAAGCGTGCGCTCAGACGACCATGCCGCCGTTGCAGTACAAGCCCCTTCACCCAGGAGCCATCACGTCATTCAACGTGCGGCTCGAGGGACCCTGCCCGCGGACCAACTACTGTAATAGCAAGCATGCGGGCGGGTGCCTAGGCAGCCAGGGCTGCACACAACGACAACGGGATACCCCTGGGTCCTGGGACTATCCCGGGACCATAGGAGGCGACTTCCATGCCAAGTACGAAAAGTCGGACCGGAGATCGAACCGGTCAGGCTACTGGTTCACCGGTTCATCGGTCCAACCAGTGGTTCACCGGTCGAACCAGTGGTTCATTATTTATTAATATAATATTTATTTCACATGATTTATATAAATAATATGTAAGTTTTATTACTAGTAATATCACATATAACATAATAGATGATATAACATAATTATATCATAATAGTCTATTGTTTAAAGTTGGAAACCAATATCCAAACATCAAATTGATCAATGGTTCACGAAAAAACCGGTTCACTGGTTCATCGGTTCGACACAAAACCGGCCGGTTCGACCGGTTCACACCGGTTCAATTGCATGACCGATATTTTAATTGAACCGGACCAGTCCAGCCACCGGTTCACGGTTTTTCTGGTCCAACCAGTGAACCGGTTCGGTTTTTTGTACTAGGCTTCTAGGACATGGCAAGCGTCTGACGCGAGGCGGGACTTAAGTCCTTTCCTACTGCAAGGGAAAGGCTATAAATAGAATAGACAAACAACATGTAGGGCTACTTTGGGAGCGAGGGGAAGTAAACCCGGGGAAGGGATAACCCCCGCGGGAATTTCCCTGCCATAACGAAACCCGGTTGTTTCCCGTGGAAGCAGTCCCCCGTCCCCTGTTGCCTTTTGGAGCATCCCCGTCCCCCGTCGGAAGCATTCCCCGGTCCCCGTTGGAAGAGAAAAATCGCTTGCACAAGGAAATGATCATAGGAAAATCGATAAAAAATCAGAAAAAATAAAAAAACAGAAAAAATCAATAACACGGTAAGATCACAAATCTACTTCAATGTTACATAGTCATGCTGTAACCTTCCACGTATAGGTCACTGACCGATTGGACGAAGAGCACAAATAAGTTCTTAATACGAGCTGCGTATACATCAAAATTAAAATACATAGATGGAAACTAATAATTTCAATCATATTGATGGCACAACAAATTACTGCATAGCATCTCAAAACACAGGACAAGTTCTTTCCTCTCTGAAGATGCAAGTTCAAAGGCCAGATCAAAGGCACTACTGCTCACCAATCCATTTTCTGTAATCTGCAAGGCAAGCATTATTATTCTTAGCATTCGATTTGATACAAAAAGTCGATAGGAAGTTTTAGTTGCCATAAGGCCATAGCAAGTTATCTTATAACCATTAGCAACAGGGAAGATAAATGAATACTTCACATGCCACACAGAATTGATCAATTAGGTACTGCTGGCAACCAAACATATGCATGGATGAGCAGACATATCTAACAGCCGACAATCCTCATTACTAACAGTGCACTATGTTTCTGAAATTATAAATTAATCCTTTAGCAGCAATCATGGTCCCTGATAAATCTGCAGTTAAGAGGGAAGCAATCAGCAAATCATCAGTGAATCAATTTTGCAAAGAAATGCTAGGAAAATTAAGACAGGTAGGACTGATCCAGCATCATATAACAAGCGTACGACTGATAATGAAGGACTGAATGTGGCAAAGAAAAGCCTCACCATAAATTAGCTTGCCTCTCAGGCAAAAAGTATGGTGAGCTGTTATGGCCAGTGGGCCGGCTGGAGGCCTATGGTCCAGCCTGTGAACAGTACCGCGGCACTGTAGCAGTGAGTACTGTAGCGTCGTCCTTAGCGCGGATAATAGTACCGGATTAGGAGTCTAGCGTTAGGGGTAAGTCAACCTCTCTATATAATGAGAGGAGTTGTATCAATCAATACAAGCAAGAAGAACCTTAAAAGTAGTTAAGAGCCTCCAATGGAGGGCGACGAATAGGTTCTTCAGACTATCCCTAGATTTACCTTATCATGAGCTCTTTCTAATGGCAGTAGGATAGAAAAAATGAGTCAGACTCAGGAATAACAGACACTCTAACCTGGACTAGCACCGTAACTATTTGTAATGAAAGAAGTAGTTAACAGTACTAGCAGTTACAAAAATCTAACCAGAACTTTATAATCCAAGCACGGTAAGAAATCAAAACTTGAAGCTGACGAACTATGAACATAAAACAAAACCTATGGGGACCGGATGCGTGTTGTGACCAGGATTAGTGGATTGCATACTGAACATGCTGATGATACCGAAAAAAATTTCAGATAAGTTTTCAGAAAAAAATCATGTCTAAAAATAACTCAAATTATGTGTACAAAAAATCTCATAGCTGCTAGTTAAATCTGTTAGATTAATTGGGCCTTGGCCCATTTAAGTCTCAATTAATCAAAGAATTAAAGGTCCACTAATAAATGCTAGGGAATTAAATTCCGGATGGAGAGTCAACGGGAATCCTAACCAACTTAAATAGTGGACCAACCGTGGACCACTTGTGAAGTTGATAAAAGGAGAAGGGCGTGCCACGCGCGCGCGCTCGCTCGCCTCGCCAAGCCGTGGCCGTGCCGAGCCGAGCCGCTCTGCGTGTGCTGTGTGATGAACCTTTTGCCACAAATGATATTGATTGAGTCTTAAACATTATCAGTAACTGCCGATTTGATGGCTGAGAGTAACTGATGACGTTTAATGGCATTATTGGGCTGACTTGGCCATTGCTGCCTCCAAGCAGTGTCCAGTTTCATCCCCCCTCCTCCTCTGGTCGCCTATATAAGAGGGGCTCTCTCCCATAGCCAGAACACAAGCAGACTCTCCCTCTCTGGTACTCCTTTCAGGAGACCTCTCTCTTCTCCCTGTTTTTGCTGCTCTCTTGCATTCCCAACGCAAGCTTTGCGCGCACTCTGCTTGTGTGAGCAGTTGCCTCTGAACCTCCCTGTCTAGTGATCCTGCTCGGGATAGGCGGGCGATAAGGTTTTTGGGGAGCGTACGAGTACGCGCCTGCTTGCTGCTGTGAACGACTACTTCCCCGCGGGTAACTTCATCATCCGTACGACTACTTCCTGGTGGCCAACTTCGTCAACCCGAACGACTACTTCCTGGTGGCCGTCTTCCTCACGTGAACGACTACGTCCCGGTGACTGTTCGAGGAACTCCACTGCATCGACTCGCCACTGCACCGAATTAGATCGACTACTTCGAGCAAGGCCAGTCGAGGATGGTTAACACTATTCCTCCAGCTGGTGACGGTGCATCCGGTGCCTCTGGTACCGGCCCCGCCTCTGGGTACATCCTGAACATCATTTTGTTCTTGTTTCAGTTTCTCATGTTGTTCATGTTATTTAGGAGAATTAACTTGAACACTGGCACATGTTATGTTGCCACTGGATCACTCACTGTTGTCATGAATTTGTTGCTAATTTCTGGAATTTAAATATACCAAATGATGCCTAAATTTCTAACAATCCAAAAACCTTATTGTTGACACCCAAAATTGGCACCAGGAAGAGGCTGACATGTGGGCCGGATTTGGTAGAAGGATGCCATTCGGCTAAAAGGGTTTTTTCTGAAGCATTCGGCAAAGATGCTCTGCGGTCGGGAACGCGTCGCCATTCGGCTGAAACGTTCGGCAGAGATACTCTGCGGTCGGAATACGTCATCATTCGGCAGAAGCATTGTTCCACAGGCGAAGAGTGGTAGCATTCGGGAAGACATGATGACATGGATCAACATAAGGAGAAAGCCGGTTCGAACAAGGAAAGCAATATGGGTACGAAGATTCGTCATTTATTTTTAGAAACAAGTGTTGTAGTCGTGCCCGACTAGGAGTTGTATCAGGACCTGGGTATAAATATAAACCCATGGCAGCTGTAAAAAAGAATCGAATCAATCATACAACAAACCGGCCCCGTGCCAACATCGAGTCCTTTAGTCGAGTCGTCGAGTTCTTCGAGAGGAGTCATCGATCCGTCGACCTCCGTAAGTACCGGCAACCTTGTATCATGCTTAGTATCATGCGGTGGATTTAAGCTTTGATGCAAGTAGTCTTGTTACCATGCTTAGTATCATCCGGTGGATTTAAGTTATGGTCTCAAGAAGGTTCCTCTGTTAGGTCATGAGCCATGCGGTGGGCTAAGATCTAGTATGGACCAAGTTATCGGCTCTGTTAGATTTTGGCAAGATCTAACAGATTCATTAAGTTACCCTGTGTTGCTCTGTTTTTACTATGTGCTTAATTCATGCAACACACCTTTGCCCAATCTAGATCGGCTAGAATCGGCTATACTTCATAACATGATGAATTATCCCCTCACAGCCGAATCCGAAACCGATCTAGGTTGTCACGTGTCGCGGGTTCAAGCTTATTGGCATCATGTAGATCTTGACAGAACCGGGTATCATGCGGTAGATGCAGGTTTTTGGGTCGTCTTAGAGCTAATCATCCGGTGGATTAGAATTCGATTCGATCTGATAGATTTATCTTTACCGATTAGGTTTGTTCCTTCGCCATGGATCCCGATTCGGCTAAGCAGCCGTATTCGGCAGTGCTCTCACGAGTGAACGTGTGTTCGTGGGTTTGCATTGGACAATGAGTGCTTTTAGCCTTTCACGATTAGATTGTATCATGCGGTGGATTGATCTAATCTGATTGGTGGTGTGGCCTCAAACGAGTCGTATCATGCGGTGGATTAACTCGTTCGTTGCCATGCTTGACGGGTGCTGCTTTCGGCCTATGCATTCCTTGTTTACTGCGAATTTATGATCATGCTTCACCCTTTTATTTATCTATCATGCTCTGTTTCTCGTTAATCGGCTATGAGTATGTGTTGTAATGTTCATTCTGTTGAAAGCCGATCTTTCGTCATGCTTACGTCACGCATTCGGCAGTGCGTTCCTTGCGTACCTTGTCGATTGCCGAATGTGGGTTTAACTGCCGACAGATAGCTTCTCTGTAGCTATATGTCTCTCAAGATTGGCTTCGACGCCGCAAATATGGAACTGTCTGGTCTCACCCGGCATGTTCCAGGTTTTGATCTAAACGTTTTATCCCTTTGTTAGTTTTCAGGCAAACTGACTGGCACGCTTCCGGATTCGAAAGTCAGGGCCACGTGTGAAGCCAGCTTGTTCGGCTTGCTGTGTGCTTGGCGTGAGGTGCGGATTTTACGTCAACACACTTTTTGGCACACCTGGTGGGACACACACGCAAGTTTTCAAGATGCCTGAGTTGAGCAACATCATGGATGTCACTTTGGAAGAGTTGTCTGAGGAGCATCAACAGATGGTAAAGGCTGCTGCTAGTCAATTCATTAACAAATGTTTACTGTCTTTCGCCAAGAACAGGAGTGGTGCACCTTTTCTCAAGTCCGATCTGCCAAGAGTTCTCCTTCCTGGGCAATCTGATCTTACTGAAGAAGAAGAGAGGGAGAGATTCTCGGGCTTGTTATACAAAGCTTTGGGAGAGACAATGACCAATCACAATGCTGCGTTCTTAAACAGTTTTCGGCATATAATGATAAGCATTTTTGGTCAGCATGTGGATAAACCCTTTGAGCAGATACATGGGCAATTGGGTGGCCCGACATACTTCAATGTTCAAGCACCAGTTCAGAAACCACATGGTAAAGAAAATGCTGATGAAACTGGAGGTTCTGGTGCTAAAGATACAAATGGACAACCGATTCGGCAAGATCCTCAGCTTGCACTGCCGAAAACTCGTACATACGGTGATATGGCATTCGGCACCACAGGGAATCCGCCTGCTTCTGCTTACAAGATATCTCCCTTGAACAACAGACTGCAGAGGGATTTGTATGGAAACGGATATTCAGAGTTTATGGATTACAATGCTATCGACGCTCTTCCGAATCCTGGATATGTTGGTACTGCAGGTATGCTTGCTGGAAGACCAGGGAATCAAGATACCAATATTGACCTCATGGTGCAAAAAATGACCGATGTATTGCAAAATCAATTCGGTCTGAAGCCTAAAAGTCAAGGGTACATGTATTCGTCTCCTTTCCCGGAATGGTACCAAAGGGTATCATTGCCGAATAGAGTCAAGGTGCCTACAGAATTTACTAAATTCTCAGGACAAGATGATACAAGTACTGTGGAACATATAGCTCGATATCTGATGCAGCTTGGAGAGGCTTCGGCAGATGAGGCTTTCAGAATCAGATACTTTCCTTTGTCACTGACGGGCCCAGCTTTTACATGGTTTGCTTCTTTGCCTGCTCAGTCGATTTGCACCTGGAAAGACCTGGAACAGAAATTCCATGCTCATTACTACATTGGCAGTACCGAGAAAAAGTTGGTTGATTTGACCAGCTTAAGGCAGAGGAATAATGAAACACCTACAGAGTTCCTCAGGAGATTTAGGGAAACTAAGAGTATGTGTTTTTCTCTAAACATACCTGATGACCAGCTGGCTGGTATGGCTGTAGCTGGAATGCTGCCTGCTATTCGGGAGAAGCTATTCGGGATGGAGTTTGATGATCTGGGCCAGTTGTCGCACAGATTGGCCTTGATGAGTAACCAGGCGTATGGTTTCAAGAAAGATGTCAGATTTGCTAAAAATAATGATGTGGCTGACATCTATAACCAATTCCTTGAAAGAGCAGATCAAGAAGATGAATATGAAGATAGCGAGGAGATAGCTGCAGCAGAGATAGTGTGGAGCAAAGAACCAGTTACAATGACTCAGAAATGGATCAAACAGATGAAGGGAACATATGATTTTGATGTGACTAAGGCAGACAAGTTGTTTGAGTTCCTGGTGAAAGAAGGCCGAATCAAATTGCCAGAGGGGCATTCTATGCTTCGGCCCGATGGAGTGAAAGATAAGAGGTACTGTGGGTTTCATGATAGAAATTCTCATTCCATTAATGAATGCAGAGTCTTTAGGATGAAGATTCAGAAAGCTATCCAGGAAGGACATCTGAAATTCGACAACAAGATGAAACTGGACAGTAACCCTTTCCCTCAGAATATGATCGGGTTCTCGGTTAATATGGTGAATGCTGTTCTATCTGGAGAAAAGGGAAGATTGAAAGTTTTAACCTCAAAGAGGGCAAGACAGGATGGTTCAGTTGATCCCACTCGGCAGATCACAATGGAACAGATTCGCCAGAAAAATCTTCGGTTCCCGAATAGCCGATTTGAAGTGGGCGAATCCTTTAAACCTAGAGTTACTACACGTATTCTCCTCAACAAATGGCAGCGTCAGCAAGAAAAAGAGCGTTTTCAAAGGCGTGAATACGAGGAGGAGGAAAGAAGGCGCGAAGAAGAAAGATTTGAGGAAGAACAAGAAGAGTATGCTCGAGAGCAGGAACGTGCGCATTGGGGGTGTGCATTCTTCAGACACTGTTGGAACGAAGGTTTGAAGCTTCCCACATGGAATAATTGTCCTGAATGCAATAGTAGATATGATGAATATAGGCAGGGAACTGTCAATCGCCGATCTGTCCATGAAAGAATTGGCAGGGTGCATCCTAGTGATGATCGGCGTTTTAATGATCAACCAAGAAAGAGACATGCTGATCACAAATGGGTTGATCGCGAGGAAGAAGAGGATCATGCTTATGTTTGGCAAAAAGGACAATGGTGCCCACCTGGTTTAAGAAGAAGTCAGAAGAGAAGAGTCCAACGCCTGAGGAATCAAGAATTAAAGCAAGCAAGGCCTAGGATGAAGTCGATATGGCTCCCAAAAGACAGGCCTGACGAACATGGTCATTCGGCTCCTACATGTATGGTATGTTTTTTGCCGAATGAATTCATGGCTCCAGCTAATCAAATTGTACAGGAAGAAATATTGCCCGATATAGATGATGCCGAACAATTTGGGTTAATGGCACAATTGATGTTGAACAAACAAGCTGTTTTTGAGAAGCCAGCCCAGAATCGGCACATGAAGCCACTGTACTTGAAGGGATATGTTAATGGCAAACCATTGACCAAGATGTTTGTCGATGGAGGAGCTGCTGTCAATGTAATGCCATATACCACATTCAGGAAGCTTGGTATGGGCCCTAGAGATTTGACACCAACAAGCATAATTCTAAATGATTTTGCTGGAAATCCTTCGGACACCAAGGGATGCGTGCATGTTGATCTGATGATTGGGTCCAAGACTCTGCTTACGACTTTCTTTGTCATTGAAGGCAAAGGGGCATATAGCTTGCTGCTTGGAAGAGATTGGATTCATGCAAATTGTTGTATTCCATCTACTATGCATCAACAGCTTATTCAGTGGATAGATGATGAAGTGGAGATTGTCCAAGCAGATGATTCAATAAGCGTGGCAAACATGGAACCAGCTTTCTGGGAGTATCAAGGCATAGATTGTTTCTCAGGTAAAGACTGGGGAGAAGGTCCTGTGGCACCAGCCAGCAGTGATCAACAGCCGATCGAAGCAGTCGGCTCTCATAGTAATTTTTGATGGAAAATCCAATTGATGGAACTGATGGAAAATTAGGACGTGGATTTGTGTCGGCCGATAAATTAGAAGAAGTGGACATTGGAGATGGTGACAAGCCAAGGCCGACATTTATCAGTGCTAACTTGGATTCGGTTTTCAAAGAAAAGTTGGTGACATTGTTAAAAGAATACAAGGACTGCTTTGCTTGGGATTATTCGGAGATGCCTGGTCTAGACCGTTCTATTGTTGAGCATCGGTTGCCAATCAAACCTGGATACAGGCCTTACAAGCAACCACCCCGAAAAATCTACAAGGAAGAAGTGTTGGCCGATGTAAAAAAGGAGATTGAAAGATTACTAGATGCAAATTTCATTCGGCCATGTAAATACGCGGATTGGATCTCTAATATCGTTCCTGTTTATAAGAAGAATGGAAAGATGAGGGTTTGCATAGACTTTAGAGACTTAAACAAGGCTACACCCATGGATGGATATCCAATGCCTGTTGCTGATTCATTGGTTGATGCTGCTGCTGGATACAAAGTGCTCAGTTTCATGGATGGTAACGCAGGATACAATCAGATTTATATGGCATTGGAAGACATAGTAAAGACAGCTTTCAGGTGTCCTGGACACATAGGGTTGTTTGAATGGGTTGTCATGACCTTTGGATTGAAAAATGCCGGTGCAACTTATCAAAGGGCTATGAATTATATTTTTCATGAGTTGATCGGCAAGATTGTGGAAATATATATTGATGATGTGGTGATCAAGTCATTGGATCATGAGTCTCATTTGGCCGACATAAGAAAAACTCTAGAATGCACCAGGAAACATGGGCTTAAGATGAACCCGAACAAGTGTGCTTTTGGAGTTTCGGCTGGAGAGTTTCTGGGATTTTTGATACATGAAGGAGGAATAGGAGTTGGTAAGAAAAGCATGAAGGCAATTGATGAAATTGTTCCTCCAACTAATCTTAAAGAGCTACAATCACTGCTTGGCAAGATAAATTTTGTGAGAAGATTCATATCGAACTTGTCACAAAAGGTGTTGCCCTTTTCCTCACTATTGAAAATAAAGAAGGATCAAAAGTTTGTATGGGGTGACGAACAACAAAAGGCTTTTAATGAAATAAAGGAGTACATGAAGAAGCCACCAGTATTGGTGCCTCCACAATTGAACAAGCCTTTCAAGTTGTACGTGGCGGCCGATGCCCAAACTATTGGATCGGCCCTCATTCAAGAATTTGAAGGGAAGGAAAGAGTAGTTGCATACCTTAGCCGAAAGTTACTAGATCCAGAGACAAGGTATTCGGCTATAGAGAAGCTCTGCTTATGTGTTTACTACTCTTGTACAAAATTTCGGCACTACTTACTACATGCCGAATGCATTGTGTATTCAAAGTTTGATGTGATAAAACACATGTTGTCTATGCCGATTTTGAACGGAAGGATTGGCAAATGGATTTTAGCTTTATCTGAATTTGAGTTAAGATTTGAATCGGCAAAGGCTGTTAAGGGACAGATTATTGCCGACTTCATTACTGAACATCATGATACATCGATAAATTTGCTTAACATTGTTCCTTGGGTGTTATTCTTCGATGGATCTTCATGCAACAAAGGTGGTGGAGCAGGTATCTTATTAATTTCACCCAAAGGAGAAACATTTGAGTTTGCTGTTCCTATTCAATCTGCTGTTACTAACAATCAAGCTGAGTATGAGGCATTGCTCAAAGGGCTCCAATATTTGAAAGAAGCAGATGCCATTGCGGTTGAAATTTTTGGAGATTCAGAATTGGTCATAAAGCAATTGAATGGTGAATATGAGTGCAAAAGTGATACCTTGAGGAATTACTATGAAGAATGCAAAGAAATATTGAAGAGCTTTCGGTCAGTAATTCTACAACACATTCCTAGAGGGGATAATGGAGAGGCAAATAGATTGGCCCAAAGTGCATCGGGTTATAAAGAGCTTCGAGAAGTTTTTGCTAATGATGTATATGCATTCGGGAGTAATCTGGCAGAAGATGATTGGAGAAAAGAGATTGCCGATTATCTGGAGAATCCATCCCGAAAAGTTTCTAGAAAGCTCAGGTATAAAGCTCTAAAGTTTATTCTTCTTGATGATAATTTGTATTATAAATCCCTGGATGGAGTGCTGTTACATTGCTTAAACCATGAAGAAGCAAAAAGGCTGATGAGTGAAGTACATGATGGGTTGTGTGGAGCACATCAATCGGCCTACCGAATGAAGTGGGTTATTAGAAGAACTGGATATTACTGGCCGACAATGTTGGAAGATTGTTTTGAATATTATAAAGGATGTCAAGACTGTCAGAAATTTGGAAACATTCAGAGAGTTCCGGCATCGGTTTTGAATCCCATTGTCAAGCCATGGCCATTCAGAGGATGGGGAATAGATTTGATTGGCCAAATAAATCCTCCATCTAGCAAGGGGCATAAGTTTGTGCTTTTGGCAACCGATTATTTTACCAAGTGGGTTGAGGCAATTCCATTAAAGAAGGTGACGTCGGAGAATATGGTTGAATTTGTTAAAGAACACATCGTTTACAGATTTGGGATTCCTCAGACAATCACCACTGATCAAGGGACTCAATTTACATCTTCAGAATTCAAAGATTTTGCTGAAAGTATGGGCATCAGATTGTTAAATTCTTCTCCTTATTATGCCCAAGCTAATGGTCAGGCAGAGGCTTCTAACAAGATTATGATTAAAATTATACAGAAGAAGATTGACCAGAAGCCGAGAAAGTGGCATTCGGTACTCAGTGAGGCTTTATGGGCTTACCGAATGGCTCCACATGGGGCTACACAAACGTCTCCTTATGAGTTGGTGTATGGGCATCATGCTGTCTTGCCATGGGAGATACAATTAGACTCAAGAAGAGTAAAGTTACAAAAGGATTTAAGTTCTAAAGATTATAAAGATTTAATGATGGACGAATTAGAAGATTTGCATATGATTCGTCTCAGGGCCTTGGAGAATATTGAGAAGAACAAAATGCGAGTTGCTAAGTATTACAACAAGAAAGTGAAGGTTAAGCAATTCACAGAAGGTGATCTAGTTTGGAAAGCAATATTGCCGATTGGAACCAAATATGCAGCATTCGGCAAATGGTCTCCAAATTGGGAAGGTCCTTTCAGAGTGGTTAGATGCGTGCCTGGAAATGCATATATTTTGAAGACATTATTGGGAGAAGAATTTGCTTCTGCTATAAATGGAAGATATTTGAAGAAATATTATCCTAGTATTGAGATCGATCGATGATTGATATATCGAATTGCCGAACAGCCGATTTTCGGGAAGAGATCGCCTTCAGAACAAAATATGTTGACAGAAAAGGAAAATGGCCAGTACTGAATGTATTGCCCTTAGCACAAAATATATTACATCAGATGATTCATGCAAGATCACAAAAGATAAGTTTTATTGCCGAAATTCCATGAATCCCTAGTACAAACTAATGGAATAGCTTGTTCAAAACGGACTGAGGATGAATGGAATCGGCAATGGCGGCGCCATGAGCGTCAAGGCGATCTATGGAAGCTTCGATGTCGTCGATCTCCTCCGGGTTACCATTAGCGAAGCCGGTTGGTAGCCTGGAGTAGTCGGTATTGGTATGCGTCGACATGGCGATTAGGCCTGCGGCAGTGCCCAGACGGATGCCATGCGAGGCCACCTCGTCGATGCGGCCCGCTACCGCACCGAGACGAGCCTCTGGTGTGTCCCCAGGAGCATTCACCTTGTTCGCCAGCTCCTCCACCAGCGCCTTCAGTCGATCGAGTTCAGCATCACGCGCTGCAAGTTTACAAAAGGGGCAACAGATTAATATCATTCGGGAAATGAGATTGAGATTGAGCAGA
Organism: Echinochloa phyllopogon; assembly: GCA_033239725.1. Classification (NCBI taxonomy): domain Eukaryota; kingdom Viridiplantae; phylum Streptophyta; class Magnoliopsida; order Poales; family Poaceae; genus Echinochloa; species Echinochloa phyllopogon. Next base: position 3,863,763 of record BTCW01000016.1, on the reverse strand, counting down.
TTGCAGGACTCACCATCGATGACTTCGAGCAGTTGTTTGCGCTCGTGCTGCCATTCGAGGTCAGCAATCCCGGCTTGCTTGGAGATAGCCTCCAGTTCGCGACGAGAGTCGTCGCGCTCTGCCTTGAATCGGCGAGCATCGCCGTCCGTGTAGCGGTAGTCGTCCGATTCAAGAGATCGATTAGACGAACTCGAAGATGCCGCAGGAGCAGCGGCTGGAGCTGCGACTGGCGCACCAGCGCCGGCAATCCATTGGATTACCCTGAAAGAACAAAGAGATTCGTCAAGAGGGAGGGAGGAAATCTCGAGAAGAACAAAGAGAAGCAAGCAGTTACTCACCTGCGGCGAGCGCCGGCACGACTTCCTTCGGCCTCATCGGCGGCCGGGCGCCTCCTGTTGTTGTCGGCCATTGGAAGTTCCTCGGAATGACTGTGGATTGGGAAAAGAATGGCTTGGGCCGGCAAGAACTTGGAAGGCGAAGAACTTGGTGAAGAAACTGTGGGCTGCCTAGGTGTTTATTTATAGAACCCGCAGAGGAAATCGTGGCCAAAAATCGTGGCACGTATTCCGAAGAGTTCGGAAGGTGGAAGGGATTTTCCAGCCGATCAGTTCTCATGTCGTTTGAGATTCTTATCGAGTCATATTCGGCTTTGACTGGATGGGATTCGGCTATGTTATAGTTGAAGCGTTTTCGGGTCTAAGTACTATTATGGCCAACTTTGCCGAATGAATCATCCACAATGAAGGAAAACAGAGTTAAAGGGATGACAAGATTACAGGATTAATAAAATATTCGGCTGTCAAACTATTTTACATAATTCACACACCCAAGAACTTTGAGATTACATTTTTGGCATTTGATATCATATTGCTAATGTTCTCTAATAAGTTTTTATCAGCTTCTTGGGTTCTGGTCAGAGCAGCAAGCTTCGCCTTGAGTTGTTTGTCTTCGTTTAGAGCTGCTAAGGCTTCCTTTCGCCTTCTCTCTGTTAACTTGGGAAGCTCGATTATCTTCTTCTTGTCAGCTTCAATTTCGGCCGATAAATTTCTCAATTCGGCTTCGAGCGCAGCTTTTCTGATTTCCTTCATTTCAAGTTCAGATTCCAGTTTGATCAATGATTCCTTGTCATTCTGAACTTGAGTATGCAGGTCTTTTACAGATTGCTTGACCAAAGCTCTCCTTTGCTCCAAAGCTGGTTGAGCCGATTGATTCTTCAGAGCTTGCTTCACTGCGATAAACTGGTCATCCAATCTGGAAATTGGATCTAAAGAAGTCTTGATATCGGCAGGAAGATCTTGGTCAAATGATTCAAGCAAATCTCTTAAAAGATCAGCATTGGTAACTTGTTCCCGGGTGTCTTTTTGCAGAAAAGAGAGGATTTCCTTCAGTTTTGCTTGATTCTCCTCTGATAAAGTTTGACCAGAAGAAGTTTCTTCTCCTTGTTCGGCAACTAGATCATCCACAGCAAATGAATAGCTGGGTGAAGAAGTTGTTTTCTCCTGAAGAAAGATTATGCCGAATTATTGATGATCCATTAAATAAAGAACCGGAAGACTGGGTGATTATCTCTACCTCATTCCTGGTCTCTTGGATGGAAAGAGAGGGCAGCTCGAGCTCAGGCAAAGATTCTTGTATGTCATGCTGAGAAGAGCTTGGAAGATCTGTTGGTGGAGAAGAAACTTCTAGTTGAGGAACATCAGGAGAAGCTGAAGCTAGTTCTTGATGAGAAGGAGGACTCTCCAAGATTGGATCTGTTGAAATTTGCTCTGAAACTGAAAAGGAATCAATGCCGATGGAAATGAACTTTAAAGATGAGATAGTGAGAAATTTTACCAATCATTGAAGCGTCGGCAGGACCTGCACTGATTGCTAGCTGTTGTTCTCTGCCCTGAAATCAAGAGGAAATAAAGCTGAGCAAAAACACCAAAAGCATTATAGTCAAAAAAGGAGGACTCTGACCTTGATTTTGCTACTTGTTCTTTTCTTCTTTACAACTGAGGGGGCAGCTATAAGGAGGGTTTTCCTCTTGACAGATGATGGTCTAGTGAGTATTGGATCTGAAGAAGCTTGTCTAGCCATCAGCTGAGCCAAAGTAGGGGATTGGTGCCCCAAAGCAGAGATTGGGCCTGCAGTTTTGTATAAAATTGCCCTGGCAAGAGGGGCAGGTGTTATGTCCTGCAAAATAATAAAGTCAGAATCAATTGGGGCTAGTGTTGTTAAGACAGATAAAGGAATGAGCATATTACCTCTGCAGTTGGCTGATAATCAGGCATTAATTCGAGACAGAAGGGATGAATTGGCATGTTGAAGATATGATCATGGAATTCTTGCCACCAGAGAGTGAAGGAAGGATGAGCAGATGTTATTAGCACAAAAGGATCAGGTGCATAAATGGTTCCACAACATTTATAGTTGAAAATCCTTCTTGTTTCTGTGAAATCCTTGACTATCTCCCTAGGCCTGAGGAATTCATGGAGGAATAGCCTAGGGGGCACTTGGCCACATCCCAACTGTCTAGCCATCATGTTTGGCTGATAATATTCATATGTGCTTTGGACTAGTCTCCCTCCACAGAATTCGGCTGGCAAGGTGCAGGGCTGGATGAAGGCATTGAAAATTGCTACAGATTGTACATCAGTGCATCCAATCTCAAAGCTGAATTCGCAAGGGAGAGTAAGATTGTCATTGTCCAAATAAGGGAACCAAAGAGGATTGGCGAAACCTCTGAAGAAGAGCTCAAACAGTTCACCAATGTTTTTGTTGATAAGTACAGTGGAGGCAGCTTCTCCATAAGTTTGACAACCTTTGGTTCTCCGGGTTTCTCCTTCTTTATAATTGATTGAAGGGAAGTCTCGGCTGTTGAGATCAATAGCAACGATTTGATGCATGTATAATTGCAGCCACATTTGGACAAACCACCAAGGACCATTGACACAAGGGATCTTCTTGTTAGTGTGCATCAGGTGGGTGGTTTGGTTGAGCATATGGTAAACACTTCCCAGGAGATATTTCCCAAGTGGGATGACTTTTCCAGCAGCCAGCTCTTCAGCCATCACAATGTGATTCAAGGTTGGCTCATTGGCTTTGCCACAAAAGACTGATCTGCATAGCCACATATTCAGGAAGGCCCTGTATTCAACATCGGTCAGAGGGCCATCAGACATATGATTCTGAATGTATCTCTTATATCCAACCCCTGTTTTCACTCCTATCTGCTTGGAGGAACCTTTGTGATCATATGGGTGTACAGTTCCTGTGACGTTCAGGCCAGTCATCATGTAGACATCGGCCAAGGTTGGAGACATTGGGCCATGACCAAAAAGAAAGGTATTTGTACCATTGGACCAAAAGTGGCAAGCTGCAATCAGGAGGTTCTCATTTTTTGGTGTTTCAGCTAGTGACAGCTCCAGGCAATGAGAAATACGCAAATGATCCCAATTCTGTGTTTGAGGGCTTTTATCATCAGACATCCTTTTATACCAGTTTCTCCATCCGGCGATTGGGGGCAAAGGCCAGTTCTTGAAAGCGTCTTGCCACCCATGAGGTTTTGTCAGTGAAATCTTAAAAGGAATCCGCTGAGATTCGGCCGCAATGATTTCAGAGGGATCTGAATCTCCTACGGGACCGAGGAAATAAGATGGAGATTTTTCCTCAACAGGGATGAGGATTTCGGCAGCTAGGGCCTATCAAGAATGAAAGGGGATAAGAAGAAATTTAAAATGCAAATCGAAAGAAGACTGCCGAACATGCTTGAGGGGATTGAAGTTTACCTGGAGAGCAAGATCTTGGTCCGCCATTCGAAGGTTGGATCTTGGAGGGCGATGACTTAGGGTTCGGATCCGGATGAGAACTCTAAGGATTCAGAAGGAGAAGCGGGTGCCGAGCAGAACTAACTTGGAAATGTTAAGTGCTTTTGGTCAATTCCGAGATAAAAGTTACCTCTTATCCCGAAATTGAAGGGGCATGTGTTGACACCCAAAATTGGCACCAGGAAGAGGCTGACATGTGGGCCGGATTTGGTAGAAGGATGCCATTCGGCTAAAAGGGTTTTTTCTGAAGCATTCGGCAAAGATGCTCTGCGGTCGGGAACGCGTCGCCATTCGGCTGAAACGTTCGGCAGAGATACTCTGCGGTCGGAATACGTCATCATTCGGCAGAAGCATTGTTCCACAGGCGAAGAGTGGTAGCATTCGGGAAGACATGATGACATGGATCAACATAAGGAGAAAGCCGGTTCGAACAAGGAAAGCAATATGGGTACGAAGATTCGTCATTTATTTTTAGAAACAAGTGTTGTAGTCGTGCCCGACTAGGAGTTGTATCAGGACCTGGGTATAAATATAAACCCATGGCAGCTGTAAAAAAGAATCGAATCAATCATACAACAAACCGGCCCCGTGCCAACATCGAGTCCTTTAGTCGAGTCGTCGAGTTCTTCGAGAGGAGTCATCGATCCGTCGACCTCCGTAAGTACCGGCAACCTTGTATCATGCTTAGTATCATGCGGTGGATTTAAGCTTTGATGCAAGTAGTCTTGTTACCATGCTTAGTATCATCCGGTGGATTTAAGTTATGGTCTCAAGAAGGTTCCTCTGTTAGGTCATGAGCCATGCGGTGGGCTAAGATCTAGTATGGACCAAGTTATCGGCTCTGTTAGATTTTGGCAAGATCTAACAGATTCATTAAGTTACCCTGTGTTGCTCTGTTTTTACTATGTGCTTAATTCATGCAACACACCTTTGCCCAATCTAGATCGGCTAGAATCGGCTATACTTCATAACATGATGAATTATCCCCTCACAGCCGAATCCGAAACCGATCTAGGTTGTCACGTGTCGCGGGTTCAAGCTTATTGGCATCATGTAGATCTTGACAGAACCGGGTATCATGCGGTAGATGCAGGTTTTTGGGTCGTCTTAGAGCTAATCATCCGGTGGATTAGAATTCGATTCGATCTGATAGATTTATCTTTACCGATTAGGTTTGTTCCTTCGCCATGGATCCCGATTCGGCTAAGTAGCCGTATTCGGCAGTGCTCTCACGAGTGAACGTGTGTTCGTGGGTTTGCATTGGACAATGAGTGCTTTTAGCCTTTCACGATTAGATTGTATCATGCGGTGGATTGATCTAATCTGATTGGTGGTGTGGCCTCAAACGAGTCGTATCATGCGGTGGATTAACTCGTTCGTTGCCATGCTTGACGGGTGCTGCTTTCGGCCTATGCATTCCTTGTTTACTGCGAATTTATGATCATGCTTCACCCTTTTATTTATCTATCATGCTCTGTTTCTCGTTAATCGGCTATGAGTATGTGTTGTAATGTTCATTCTGTTGAAAGCCGATCTTTCGTCATGCTTACGTCACGCATTCGGCAGTGCGTTCCTTGCGTACCTTGTCGATTGCCGAATGTGGGTTTAACTGCCGACAGATAGCTTCTCTGTAGCTATATGTCTCTCAAGATTGGCTTCGACGCCGCAAATATGGAACTGTCTGGTCTCACCCGGCATGTTCCAGGTTTTGATCTAAACGTTTTATCCCTTTGTTAGTTTTCAGGCAAACTGACTGGCACGCTTCCGGATTCGAAAGTCAGGGCCACGTGTGAAGCCAGCTTGTTCGGCTTGCTGTGTGCTTGGCGTGAGGTGCGGATTTTACGTCAACACTTATGTTAATAATGGGCTTTCGGTAGCTGGTTTTGCCGCATCAATCAAACCAAATGTTTTCGATGGGTCTAATTACAAACGTTGGCGCGAGAGGGTCACGCTGTGGTTGACAGCAATGAACATCATGCATGTCATACAGGGGAAGCCCGAACAGTTCACTCCAGAGGAGGAGCGGGCTTTCGTGGGGGCCGATAACCTGTTTAGAGGTGCCATCATGAGTGTTCTCGCTGAAAGCCTTGTGGACACGTACCTCTTGCTGCCGAGTGACAAAGATGTTTGGGATGCGCTTGAGGCTAAGTTTGGGGTCTCTGATGCTGGTGGCGAGCTGTATGTCATAGAATAGCTCTTTGACTACAAGATGGTTGAAAACCGTCCTGTGGTAGAGCAGGCCCATGAGATCCAGGCGCTGGCTAGAGATCTTGAGAACTATAGCAAGGATGCTCCATGTCGGTTGCCTGACAAGTTTGTGGTTGGAGGTATTATCTCCAAGTTGCCACCTTCTTGGAAGGATTTTGCGACCTCTCTGAAACACAAGAAGACAAGAGTTTACTATTGTCGATCTCATCGGCACTCTTGATGTGGAAGAGAAGGCGAGGGCAAAAGACCAACGTGGTAAAGGGATTGCTGGATCTTCTAGTGCCAACTTGGTGGAAAAGAAGAACTTCAATGCATCCAACAAAAGGAAGAACAAGCCGCAACAGAACCAGACAAAGGCTAATCAGACGGCTCAGTTCAAGAAGAAGAAGAAACCGCCGACGGGGCATTGTTATTATTGTGGTAGCCCGGACCACTTTGCCGCAAAGTGCCCGCACTGCAAGGACAAGAACAATGGCGGCAATGGTGGCAGTGCCAACATGGTTGTTAGTGAGACTGGTGGAACCTCGGGGTACAGTAATCTTTTACCTACATTTCTTTCAGTATGTCATTCACCCGATTGGTGGATTGACACCGGTGCTAATATTCATGTTTGTGCTGACATTTCCTTGTTTGCTTCTTACCAGGCAGGCGGGTCTTCCTCCGTGTTGATGGGGAACGGATCACATGCGCGTGTTCTTGGTGCTGGTTCGGTCGATCTGAAGCTTACTTCGGGAAAGACTGTTCGACTGAAGAACGTGCAGTATGTCCCCACCATCAAAAAGAACTTAGTCAGCGGGTCTCTTCTGTGTAGAGACGGCTTTAAATTAGTCTTTGATTCCAATAAATGTGTAATCTCTAAATTTGTTAGTTTTATTGGAAAAGGTTATGATAGCGGAGGCTTGTTCCGCTTTTCTTTGTCAGACAATTGTAATAAAGTTGTGAACCATGCTGCAAACGTTAATAATGAATCTAATGTTTGGCATTCGCGACTCTATCGTGTTAATTTTGGTTGTATGATGCGTCTTGCAAACCTGAGCTTAATTCCGAGATTCACCTTAGTCAAAAATTCTAAGTGTCATGTGTGTGTTGAATCAAAACAACCTCGTAAGCCTCATTTCGCGGCTGAGGCGAGGAACTTGGCACCTCTAGACTTAATTCATTCCAATCTGTGCGAGATGAATGGTGTGTTGACAAAAGGTGGTAAAAAGCATTTCATGACTTTAATAGATGATTCTACTAGATTTTGATACATTTATTTGTTGAAGTCTAAAGATGAAGCATTACAGTATTTTAAAATGTATAAAGCTGAGGTAGAAAATCAATTAGAGAGAAAAATCAAAAGAGTTAGGTCTGATCGCGGTGGAGAGTATTTTTCTAATGTATTCACTGCGTTCTGTGAGGAACATGGAATAATTCATGAGAGGACACCTCCCTACTCACCTCAGTCAAATGGGGTAGCCGAAAGAAAGAACCGCACTCTGACTGACTTGGTTAATGCCATGTTGGATACAACGGGACTTTCCAAGGAATGGTTTGGTGTGGCTATATTGACTGCATGTCATGTCCTGAATCGTGTTCCTATGAAGAACAAAGAGATAACACCATTCAAGGAATGGGAAAAGAAAAATCTAACCCTTTCATACTTACGGACCTGGGGATGTTTAGCCAAAGTGAATGTGCCCATAACCAAGAAACGTAAATTGGGACCTAAGACTGTTGATTGTGTCTTTCTTGGTTATGCTTTCCACAGTGTAGGTTATAGATTTTTAATAGTAAAATCTGGAGTACCTGACATGCATGTTGGTACAATTATGGAGTCCAGAGACACTACATTCTTTGAGGACATTTTTTCCTATGAAAGAGGAAGCTAGCATGTCTAGTCATGAACTGTCTATTAATAAAGAACCTAGAGAACCTGTTGTTTCGATAGAACACAATGAACACACACATGAGGAAAATCCTGAGGAGGATGACAGTGAAGCTCTCAGAAGGAGCAAGAGACAGAGGACTGCAAAGTCCTTTGGTGATGATTTCATTGTGTACCTCGTGGATGACACCCCTAGAACCATTGAAGAGGCATATTCCTCTCCAGATGCTGACTATTGGAAGGAAGCAGTTCGGAGTGAGATGGACTCTATTTTGTCTAATGGTACTTGGGAAGTCGTGGAACGTCCGTATGGGTGCAAACTTGTAGGATGCAAGTGGGTGTTCAAGAAAAAGCTTAGGCCTGATGGTACTGTTGAGAAGTACAAGGCAAGGCTAGTGGCTAAGGGATATACTCAGAAAGAAGGAGAGGACTTCTTTGACACTTACTCGCCGGTTGCCCGATTGACCACCATTCGAGTACTGCTCTCTCTGGCAGCTTCCCATGGTCTTCTCGTTCATCAGATGGACGTTAAGACAACTTTCCTAAATGGAGAGTTGGAGGAAGAGATCTACATGGATCAGCCAGAAGGTTTTGTAGTGGAAGGTCAAGAAGGAATGGTGTGTAAGTTGATAAAATCTTTGTATGGCCTTAAGCAAGCTCCTAAGCAGTGGCATGAGAAGTTCGACATAACTTTAACGTCAGTTGGCTTTGTTGTGAACGAAACCGACAAGTGTGTGTACTATCGCTATGGTGGGGGTGAAGGAGTGATCTTGTGTCTGTATGTAGATGACATACTGATATTTGAGACACGCCTTAATGTGATTAAGGAAGTCAAAATGTTTTTGTCTCAGAGTTTTGAGATGAAAGATTTGGGAGAGGCTGATGTGATCCTAAATATTAAGCTAGTGAGAGAAGGTGATGGTGGGGTTGTTCTCACACAATCCCACTATGTGGAGAAGGTCTTAAGTCGTTTCGGATATAATGACCGCAAGCCAGCTCCAACACCTTATGATGCTAGTAAAATATTATGAAAGAACAAAAGAATAATGAGAGATCAGCTGAGATACTCCGAGATCATTGGTTCACTGATGTACCTAGCCAGCGCTACTAGAACCGATATCGCGTTGGCTGTGAGCAAACTGAGCCGGTTTGTGTCAATGGGAGATGCTCATTGGGAAGCTCTTGAACGGGTAATGCGCTTTCTGAAAGGTACTGTGGACTATGGAATTCTCTATACCGGGTACCCTAGAGTACTGGAGGGTTACAGTGATTCAAACTGGATATCCGATGCAGATGAGATTAAAGCCACAAGTGGATATGTGTTCACACTTGGAGGTGGCGCTGTCTCCTGGAAGTCTTGCAAGCAGACCATCCTAACGAGGTCAACTATGGAGGCAGAACTCACTGCATTGGACACCGCCACTGTTGAGGCCGAATGGCTTCATGATCTCCTTATGGATTTGCCGGTAGTTGAGAAACCGAAACCGGCTATCCTCATGAACTGTGATAATCAAACTGTGATTGTCAAGGTGAACAGTTCAAAGGATAACATGAAGTCCTCTAGGCATGTAAAGAGGCGGCTGAAATCTGTTAGGAAAATGAGAAACTCCGGAGTGATAGCCTTGGACTACATCCAAACGGCTAAGAACCTGACAGATCAATTCACAAAGGGTCTTTCACGTAACGTGATAGACAATGCATCCAGGGAATTGGGCTTGAGACCCATGTGTGTTACTCAGTAGTGGTAACCTGTCCTATGTGATCGGAGATCCCGTGAATTAGAATGGTGAAACAAGCTACTGTTTAACTGAGAGAAGAGAACCTTTGAAAATGGCTCATTCCAATGGAGGTGCATTTCTCTTCTAAGTCTGTATGGCAGGTTGGTGAAAACCTTAATGTGATCCGAGTGGCTCAATGAGGGCAAAGATGTTGACCTACAGAACATCTCAAATGATTGCACCTATATGGGTTCGATTGCTAGTCACAATCTATGAGATAGGGTGATCTCTAGATACCCATGAAAGGCACGGAGTATGACTTATACGCTCCAACCTGAGGGGATGCTTATAGCAGCCTAGTACTGGCAAAGGGGCTCTAGTCAAGCTTGTTTGCACAAAACTGTCAATTCAAGGCATAGTCCATTGGTCAGTTGTGAACAAGTGTAGCTCTTGCCCCAGGTGGATGTTAAACTTAACAGTCCTCGCCATGAGGCCAGTATATCAAAACAACAGTTGAGTCGAGAGTATTTTCTTGTGTACCTTGAAATTCTTGGTGGGGATTGTTAGATTAATTGGGCCCGGGCCCATTTAAGTCTCAATTAATCAAAGAATTAAAGGTCCACCAATAAATGCTAGGGAATTAAATCCCGGATGGAGAGTCAATGGGAATCCTAACCAACTTAAATAGTGGACCAACTGTGGACCACTTGTGAAGATGGTAAAAGGAGAAGGGCGTGCCACACGCGCACGCGCGCTCGCTCGCCTCGCCGAGCCTTGGCCGTAGCCGTGCCGTGCTGTGCCGAGTCGAGTCGAGTCGAGACGAGACGTGCCGAGCCGAGCCGCTCGGCGTGTGCTGTGTGATGAACCTTTTGCCACAAATGACATTGATTGAGTCTTAAACGTTACCGTGCAAGCAAGAAGGGCGGCCGACGCCGTGCAAGCAAAATCTCAAGTGCAAAAGCAATGACATCCTCCAGTGATGAGGTAACGAAGTGCCACAAGACCGAAGATGACGAGAAGGCCGAAAATTCAAAGGATGCAACTATCCAAGCTCTCACCGAGGAGCTTGAGAGAGTCAAACTCATGAACGCCTCCTTGGTCTGTAAGTATGATGTTGTGGTTGAGGAATTTGCTTGTGCCGCTGACTCTCTTTCATGTGTAGCTTTCTTGAAGAAAGAAAATCAAGTGCTCAAGCAACAATTTGGTTTGCTAACTAGTGAGCATAAGAAACTACAAGCAAAACATGATGAACTCACGTGTTCTCATGAAGAGCTTGTAGAATCATATGCCTTGCTAGAGATAGCTCATGAGGTTGTAATGACATTGGTAAAATCTTTCGAACCTCAATCTCACAAATGCACATGCTCACAAATTCAATATAATTTATCATGTGCTAACCCATGTTGCTCTCAAGCAAAATGCTCTTGGTATGATGAAGTGCTTGTAGAGTCGTGTGATGACCTCATTGCAAAGGAAAATGAGGAACTCAAGCAAGAGGTGGAAAGACTCACAAAGAACTTGACAACTCTCAAAGGCAAGAGCAATGCACAACCTTCTCAAGATAACCGTGAGATCATGGTGAACAAGCTTGAGAAGGGATCAACCGTGCAAAGCTCTTACATAAATCAAGTCAAGTCCCACACAAGCCAAGAGCAAGCCGAAAAAGGGAAATTGGCTCACATCAAGTGCTCCAACGAGAAAGAAGGCAATCCTACTCTCTCCAAAAGACAAAGAAATATTGAGAAAAGGAGATGCTTTGGGTGTCTTGAGAAAGGACATGAGATTGCATCATGTCTAAACAAAGTAGGGTCTCACCCAAGGGAATCCGGGAGTTTTAAACCAGATATTCCGGTGTTGACCGGGAAGTCTCACATCAAGCTCAATAAAGGTTTTCTCAAAGCCCAAGCAAGATTCAATGGAGAAGTAGCTACCAAGCAACTCAAGAAGAAGGCAATAAATGTTAAGCACAAGACATGCTTCTCATGTTGGGAAAAAGGGCATCTTGGTAAGGATTGTCCCAATGGTAAAATTCCTAAACCCAACCGTGTACATACTAATCATATGAAACTTGGAAACACCCCAAATGTCTCTTGTCCATCCAAGATGATTCATTCTCCAAAGAATGGCACAAAAGCTATTTGGGTCCCTAAGCATATTGGGACTAACCTTGTCGGACCCAACATGAGTTGGGTACCAAAGCATGTTTGATAAAATGGTAGGAACCAAGATATGTATTGGAGGCTTGGCTTGAATAACAACCATCTATGATCAAGTATCAAGCCAAGAAAAGTTGCTTCTGCTCCATACTCTATACCCAATGTCATCTCGGTAACATTGTGCCAAAAATGATTATATCTCCGTCACTAGTGCCTTTTGTAGGGTCAAGTGTTTCTAAGTGTTGAACTTGTGACACTTGAAAAGTGACCTAGAATATTTTCCTCAATATTGACAACATATGCCATATGGTGCTTCTAATGGCTCTCTAGTAGAGCAATATTGTGTCTAATTGCAGAAAATCAAATATTCCAACCGAAGAAACTCAAGTATGAGTATTTGGCTGTGCACAACCGGAAATTTCCACCCGTACCGGAAATGTTTGTCGCAAATGTCGGATATCAGTTCAAGAATCGGAAATTTCTGATGAACAGGCACAAGTCTGACAAACCCGGTCTGACCGGTTTGGCCCAGAAACTTGGGACTTTGCTATTCATGTGAGAAATGAAGACACTAGTAATTTAATTCATAAACTTCTCACTCCTGGCATATGTGTATCATATTGCTCCCATATGATGGTAAGATTACATGGCACACTTCATTTGAGTAAGTTATCATGTGCCTTGACCAAATATTGACTTAATCCTCCCACGTCCATAAAAAGACAAAGTGCATGTTCCATATAATCAACGTATGATGCACATATTCAAGGGGAGATTATCTCAATATTTGTGTCCATGAGACTAATGTTTCTTTTAGTTAACTTGTAGTCTCACAATTGAGAGATCATCTCTCATATGGAGTTGTCATCTCACTTTATGATCCAATGCGGTAAAATCGTCATATCTTCCACCTTGGGTCTTGTTCTTGACATATATATTGACAACTCACCGTAATATAGCCTAAATTCCTTGAATTGATCTTAGTGTTCAAAACTAGTGCGTATGAGCTTACTCTATCCACCTCATCACATATGCACTAGAGAAAAGGGAATTTGGTCTATATTGTGAGGTTTCATAATTGATGATCTATTTGCCATCCACCTAAAAGGGATCGTGGATCATGAAACTAGTTGTTGTGCAAATTAATATATTTTTCTCTCTTTTGTACAAAATGGCTTATATCATGTGAGAAAGCGTATGGATAAAAAAATTGATTATATTGCACAACACTTTCGACTAGAGGCAAAGGTATGTTTTCCTTTCAACTAGTATTTGTGCATCTAGGCCTTATATCATGCTAGTGTGTGCATTTGCATGCTACTATATTGAGTTTCCCTCTTGTGTACCAATTAGATATTTGGTTGACATCCTCTTAATATTGACTTGGCGTCAAGTTTTGATTAAACGATGAAAGGTGTGAACCGAATATGCTAACTTGGTCCATAACTCAATATAAGTGTATGCTCTTGTGTGACATAGGATAGGTTTTGGAAAAATTCCAACTAGCATGATAGGTTGAGTGTGATTTTGAAAAATATTTGAGTTTTGATCTTTTTGATCACTATCAATCTATTTGTGACTATAGTTAACTTTGTTTGTTTGATGGCTAGTCACAAATAGTGAGATTCTCTCTCAAGTCCCCAAATCTGTATCCATCCATCCATCTTTTCAATCTCTCTTAGAAGTCCACAAATCATATCTTTTCAATCTCGCTTAGAAGTAATAAGAGAGGCCAATTTCACATGATCTTTTCTCCTTATCTTAGTTCATATTAACGATCACTGTTCCGAAACTTCCAACTCTCTTTCATAAAAGGATAAAGCAATATGAGAAAATGGATTTATTGGATATCTTATTTCTTCTAAAGGAATCTGAGGAATTTGGAAAAAGAAATATATCATATACTCTCTCAAATCAAGGGAATATGTTTACAGCTCAACATCTACTCAAATTGGCCTTTCTTAGCTCCCTGGGAGAAACCGGTCTGACCGGTTTCCTAAACCGGTCCGACCGGTTTGGCCCAGGAAGTTACCCCACGTGAATATTTACCCCCTCAGCCTTTTCTCTCTCCTCCCTCACCCTTTCACCACGAAACTCTCACCACTCCATAGTTTTCACCGCGAGTAACTTCCTCTATGGCGATTTCTTGACTCATCCAAGGAAAAGGGGTGTTCTTGCTCGGATTGGAGTGCCCCTAGGCGGCCTGACCGGATTCCCCACCGGATTTGGACTCAAATCTTCATTCCCTCTCGTTCTCAAGGCTCTCAAGGTATTCAAATGTTCCCCTCGCCCGATCTACTCACTCGATGAATTTCTTTCAAATCCCTTTGGTGGAACATCTTCTGACATGTCTAGGAACCTATCCCTAAGAGATCAAAAGGTTTGGTTGGCTGCATTTTGCGGACCAAGGATTTGTGCCATCTGTGCACAAACCGGTCTGACCGGTTTGGGCAGAGACGGCCCAAGTCCTTGCTCTGCAGTGTGTTGATCCACATATGGACTAGGGATAGTATTCTTTGCAATATCCATCACATCTTCTAGTCACATATCTGTTCTTATTGACCACAACTTGATTTGGCTCGGCTCAGGCAAAAGCGGTCTGACCGGTTTGGCGCTGAGCTGACTCAAAACTTGTTGATGCCTCCGTACTATCTCTATCTTTGGTCAATCCTTTTCTGGGAGCTTACATGTTGTATACCATCTATTGTGGCCCAGGAAAGGCAGTATACGATGCCAAGAGGGAAGCATGCCGAGAGAGTTAAGAAAAGTCGTCATGATCCGGCAACCGGCAGCAGCTCGGGCGTGACTAGTGGGAGATCACTGAGGCCTAGGAAGCCGAAGAGAACAGCAGAGCAGCAAATTGAGGAAGTGGATGAAGTAGAAACCACTTCCAGTGATGAAGATGATGTTGATGATGAAGCTTATCGGATTGTGCCTCGTCATGGCAGTGGAGCAGCTCATGATGATGATGATGAGATGGGTGAAGACCAGGGAGAAGAAGAGGAGGAAGCAGTAGGACAAGATGATGATGGAGAGCCACGGTCGGTGTTTAGAAATCGTGGTCCCAACACCAACCAGAAATGCGTTGTGTTCCCTCACCTGATGGTTGATGCAGAAGATAACACGAGACACGGGTTTATCCTGGTTCCGGTTAGAAGACCGTACTTCCAGCAAGGTAGTATGTGCGATGTATTATTCTGCACCGGACTGCAAGTAGTAGGGGGTACAAGCAGGTTGGGACGAGAGGCTAGACCTCTGAGTCCCGGATGATTGAGGCAAGGTGCCAATATCGTGGTTTTTTCTGAGTGTATGCGGATTCTTCGTCTTCTTTTTCGTCCTCTTCTTGCTCGATCACCCCCTCCTTTTATAGGCCGAGGAGGGGTTACAGGAGCGTGTTGCTGCTTAGGCATAGTTGTCGCACAGTAGTAGGAGTGGCGTTGGGCGTGCTTCTGTGTCCTTGTTTGCTGTAGTCGATTCTTGTACTGGTGATCACGTCGAAGAGTGGTCTTGAGGATCCGAGGCGTCCTTTGTGCGATAATGGCTCGTCCGTACACCACCTCGAGGGTCTCCCATGCTTGCGCACATCTTATTCTGTGGAAAATCGTTGTGGGAGTCGGTGGCACAGGGAGTTAGAGTGACCTGGCCCTGTTCGCACGGCGGCAACATGTCCGCACAGTGCCGGGGTTGGTCGCATAGTGCTCGGAATGGCCCGCCATACCTCCGTCGTCCTGTGCTCTTCTCCCACTGTGTGCTCGAGGGTCTCTCCCGTCCGACGGAGGTCTTCGAGTCATCGGAGTTGGCAGTACAGGAGCTCGGAGTGACGGGCTCTGTTCACACAGTGCCGGCCTACCCGCACAGAGCCTCGGTTGGCAGCATAGTGACGGGAGTTGGCGGATGCGATGGGAGGGGTCATGGCCGTCAGGGCAATATGGCGAGAGATCTGCCTTTTGACTTTGGAGGCACGGTGGCAGTGGGCGCCATTTATTGTCCGTCGGAGCGAGGGTCTCGACCAAGGCAAAGCTTTCCCCATTCCGTGGGTTGCTTGAGGCTCGGTCCCCAGGCCTCGACCGAAGCGGAGATTTTGGTTCGCGTCGAGGCACGCCGCGAGGCATCTTGGCTGGGCCTTCATTTGTTGCTTGGCCGTGGGCCTTAACTTTCGTTTCTTTTTCAGGTTACTTGGATGAGATTAATGTTTACTGGGGCGGTTATCCCATAGGTTTGGGTACCCCTAATGATCGCCCCCAACAGTAGCCCCCGAACCTTTGTTGGAATATGTTTTAATCTGACAAAGGCTCTTCGTCGTGGGTGCTTCTGACAAGGTTTTCTTTGAAGAATTCCGCTGGGTGCGCGCGAGCGCACCCGCGGGTGTAGCCCCCGAGGCCTTGGAGCAGTGGATATACTCCCGCAAGGGCTTATCAACGTTTTGCGCCTTCGTGGGCTACAACATGTTTCGTCTTCAAGGAATTCGACCTTGTGGTGCAAGGAGCCCCCGAGCCCTGGCCCTAGCAAGGTCGATCAGGGGCGGTTCTTGACTTTGAGTTACGACCCTTGTCGCCCCATTTGTGGGGAGGAGGGGTGACGCAATCCATGCTTCCCTCGAACGGGCTGCGAGTCATTGATGCCTCTATGAGCTGTTAGCGGGTAATTCGAGTGGACATCCGTGCCTCGTTCGATGGAGGCCGGCTCGTGGTCTGGATACGTGTCTCATAAGAGCACTTGTGGAGGCTTGCCAGGCAGGGCTCGACCCCGTTCGTTTGGGGTCGAGGGCTCGTTGCTCTCCCTCGGTGGGATCCCTCGACTAGCTGCCTCCATCCTGGCCTTGAATATAACATGAAGGGCACCCTCGAGTTTCGTGCTCGAGGATAGGCTCGATCGCGCGTGCCCTCGGTTATCCCTGACTCTGTTAGATCTGAGGTGCCTGTCGAAACCTCGAGGGGTCAGGACTTCGAACCCCTGATCAGTAGGGCCTCGAGGAGAGGTAGCTTGCCTCGGAAGCCTTTTGGTTGGCCTCGAGCATTTATTTCCGTAGTCATGGGCGACGTGGCGCGGAGTATGCGAAGTGGGCGCGCCTTTTTAGGCGGAGCGGAAGAGACGTGGGTAGTTACGATGCGACGTGCCGCCTGGATTTTCACGCGTAGTGGTTATCCCAACTCGTGGGGACCGGCCGTCAGTGGCTGTGGTGCCAATCGTATCGGATGCGTTTTTCACGCTGCCGGGGTGCCAGTTGCGCTTTGCGTGATACTATAAATAAATGGACAAGGGGAAAGGATTAGCTTACCCAGCCCTTGCCTTCCGATTGCATCTACTATTTCCAAGCGCCGCCGCTCTTCGCCTTTCACCTTTCCGCGCACAAGACTTTGCCCTTTTCGTCGCCGTCGTTCGCCATGGTGACCATCATCGACCCTGCTCCGTGGAGCCCCTCCATCGCCACCGATGCCTATCTCGTCGGGCTGGTGGAGGTCGGGGTGCTGCCGGTGAACAGCAACCCGGACGAGCCGATGTGGATCACGCCGCCATCCAATCACCACGAGCCTTCTCCGCCGGAGGGCTTTGTGGTGAGCCTGGCGAGACTTCACGAGCGAGGGTTCGGAATCCCCGCATCGCCGTTCTTCCGCGGGTTGTGCCTCCACTACGGCGTGGAGCTCCACAACTTCGCCCCCAACGCCATCTCGCAAGCGGCGGTCTTCGTCGCCGTTTGTGAGGGGTACTTGGGGATCGAGGCTCACTGGGACCTATGATTTCACCTTTTCCGGGGTTAGCTCCATACGGCCGTAGGTGATTCTCGGGGGCTCCACCGGGCGGTCCGCGCCGGGGGCCTTACCCTGCAAGTTCGGGGGTAGCGGAGCGGGTTGTACATCCCGGCGACGATGACCTCCAACAACGCCGATTGGGACAAGTGGTGGTTCTACCTCCGCAACATCGACAACAAGCTGCCAGAGTACACCGGCAAAGTGCTGCGCGAGGGACCGGAGGCGTGGAGCTACGGAATTTCCCCCGCCGACCGTCAGGAGCGACTCCGGGTCTTCACCGACGCCTTTGCCGCGCTTTCAAGGGCGGGTTTGACCGCGGCGGGAGTGATTGAAAACTTCAATCAGCGGTATGTACTGCCGCTGATGGAGAGGACGCTGCGGCTCGACCAGCTCAGGGCGGATTCGCCCTGGCAGGGCTCGAAGATGAAGGAGGGCACCCTCGTCCTCGAGTACTGCATCCATCAAGCACGGCATGCCGTGGAGGTCTCCAAGCTTGATTGCAAGGAGGAGGCCCTTTTCGCCGTCAAGATGCGCCCCGAAGCGGGGTTTTTACAATTTGTAAGTTCCGCTTTAAGTTTGATTTAGATTCAATTTTGCTTTCTACCCTCGAGATTATCTGATCGCTTAAACCTGAATTCTTTCTTCAGGGTTTGTCTCAAAAAGGGTATCGTTCTGCTCCTCCTCTTCACGAGGTTCGTGCTGCGAACCACCTTTCTGCTGAGAGGAAGAAGGCGCGGAAGGACACGGCAAAGCAGAAGAAAGAGAGGAAGCGCTGGCGGAAGGCGGCGTACGAGAAGGAGTGCCGCCGTCGAATCAGGGAGGGGCGCTCCCCACCTACCACCCCCGAGAGTACTCCAGAGGAGTCTTCTTTGGAGGACCTCGTGGAAATTCCGCCACCTGTTCCGGTGGCGGCTGAAGTGAGTGCGCCCCCGAGGGGGCAACGCCAGGAGATCCCGTCGTCGTCACGGGGTAGGGAGGCCTCGAGTGGCCCGGCGCCTTCGATGGCGGGTGCCGCCCCTCCGACTTCCGCGGCAGCGGCTGCAGGGGCTCGATCTCGGAGCCCGTCGGTGCCTGAGGCAGACAAGGCGGTCGTCGCCCCAGGGGCCACTGGGGCTCAAAGCTCCGGACCCGCGGGTTCGAGGCCCGCGAGCGAGACCCCGCCGTCGAGGGTCGTGGTCGTTTGGGGGTTCGGCGGCCCTCGGGCAGCAAGAAGCGCAAGCTTAGCCACCTCATCCGGGTTAGGTAAGTCGCCATTTTTTTCTCGGACTAAATTCTCAAGCTGTTGATTTGACTTTGTTTACTTGGTTTCTGTCAGCCAATCCGGTCCGCCGGCGCCGCTTCTGTTGGCGCCGACGAAGGCGCTGAAGGTGTCAGCGCGCGCTACGCCTCGTTTGGCAGTGCCACCCTCGTCTGGGGCACCCCAGGCGTCGGGGATTGTCGCCCGGTATCGGGCGGCCCTTACGCCAGGGATCGCCCGATCAAGGGAGCAGGCGACGGCTGGAGAAGCGTCGGCGGTGGCGGGCGAGGAGCGGGCCAGGGAGACGCCCTCGGCCCTCCCTGTGGAGGATGTGGCCCCTGCCGTTGCTGGCCGAGGGCACGGGGGTAGTCGAAGGTGCGGTCCGTGGTGAAGACGCGGGTCAGACCGCAGCGGGAGGCAGCGGTTCAGTGGAGGTCGAGGAGGTGCCCGGGGCCGGCTCCGCAATGATGACCCTCCCAGCCAACCTCGAGGGTCGTCTGGAGGATGAGGAAGAGGATGCTCCAGGATCCCGCGACGGGACCTGGAGCCCTTGGGAGGAGAGGGCCATGGGCACCTTGCCTGGTATTCCGGCCTTCGAGGCCTGGCGCAATTTTGGGCTCGGTCGCCGCGGGGTTCCTCCCGGCCTGGCCAACGCTGCTGAGGCCGAGCGCCTCCTATGGGAAGAACAGCAAGCCTTGGGGACGACGGTCCAAGAAGCCATGAAGCAGGTCCTCGAACTCCACCTTGGTCGGGGTTTGGACCTCCACCGGGTATGTGACTTAATCACTAATTTTGTCGCGCGTGTTGCGTCTCTCCCCCTTTTTTCACATTCATCTGTCGTGTTAATAACAGGAATCTGAGGGAGATGGCTGGGCGAAAGGTCGCCGAACTTGCTGATGCGCACGTCGAGGAGGCCTTGAGCCACGCCGAGCGGGAGCGCCTGCGCGAGAGGACAATCGCCGTGGAGACAGCAGAAGAGGTCCTTCGGCAAGGGGACGAGCTCCACCGACGAACGCAAGCACTGGCGGCGCTCGAGGGCGAGCTTCAGCAGGAGCGTGCTGCCCTTGCCGAATCCCGGGGGCAATTACAGCAGCGGGACTCTGCGCTTGTCATGGCTAAGGCCTATCTGAAGACCCAGCTCGAGGCTATCGACCTGCTCACCATGGCGGTGACGGAGGGAGATGTTGCTATCACGGAGCTGCGGGCCTCGGTTGAGGCTCAACAAGGAGAGATGGCGACACTCCAGCAGGAGGCCAGCACTGCCCGGGAGGCCCTCGCCGAGAAGGACAAGCTAGTGGAAGGTAAGTCTAGTACGAACTTATCCTAAATTTGGATTGGAGTTTTCGATAGCTTATCTGATTTCAGTGTTGGGCTTTCAGAGGTGCCGAAGGTGGTGGAGGAGACCTCCTCACAGGCGGAGTCGCTCCAGGTAGCCTATTCGAAGGCCCAGGAGGACCTCGAGGAGCTAAGGGAAGTAGCCCTTGCCGTCTGCAAGGAGGTCGAGGGGCCAGACGCCCTCGAGTCCCAATCGGGTAGCTCGGTGGCCAGCCGTCTAAGAGCCTTGGGCGGTTGCGTTACCGAGCGCCTGAAGGGGGCCCTTCTCCTCAGCGTGCAGAAGACACTCGGGGTGATCTCGACGCACTTTGTCGTGGACCTCGAGGCGGTCAGCGGTGGTTATGTGGTGGCGGACGACCTCGACGATGACGCTGCGCTGGCCGTCGTGGAGAGTGCGGATGCTGCTGCTTCTGCTCCTGCTACCACCCTCACACGAATCTTCGAGAGCGACCTCCTTCCCGACGCTGAAGACGAGGAGGATGCCACCCCCGAAGACCCCGAAGACCCCGCTCCCTGTGTAGTTTTTAGAGATTTTTTATGTAATAAGCACTCTAGTGGTTCAAACAATTTTATGTTTTTGAAACACACATTCGAGTTTTTATTTGAATTCTGGTTTCTTTATCACGTCTATCTTGTCGAGGAGAGTTTTGTTCATAGAGCAACCTTAGCGTAGGGTGACGAGGGGGATGTCGTATCCTTTCGAAGGCGTAGGTTGTCCCTCGACTCGTCCGGCCCCTGGCCTTAATCATTCTATGCCTCGAGCTGACTTCTGGCAATTACAGGAGATGGACGTAATGAAAGAATTTTATAAAAAACTTTAAAATTGGGACAATTTTAGGAGGGGGTGCCCCCCGGATTAGCCCCCGAGTGATACTTGGCTTTTTTCGATGGTAAGCCTAGTCTTACTCATTTTAAGGTCCTTTATATTTTTATTGACATAAGTACAAATGTATATGAATACTTGAAAGCTTAAGGGTAGAAGCGACGTAGCTGCTGGATATTCCAGGCGTTGGCGAATACTTCGCTTTTCTCGTTTGCGAGCTTGTATGTGCCTGGCTTGAGGACATCAACGACGATGTAGGGCCCTTCCCATGGTGGTGTGAGCTTGTGGCGCCCTCGATTGTCTTGTCGCAGCCTTAGCACTCGGTCCCCCTTGTTGAGGTCTCGTCGTCGAACCTTTTGGCCTGATACCTTCGAAGCGACTGTTGGTACCGAGCCGAATGTAAGACCGCGACGTCTCGAGCTTCGTCCGCTTGGTCGAGTGAGTCTTCCCGCACTTGCTTGTTTCTTTCCTCTTGGTAGGCTCTGAGCCTTGGGGGCCCATACTCCAAGTCTGTGGGGAGGATAGCCTCGGCACCATAGACGAGAAAAAATGGAGTAAAACCCGTGGCTCTGCTTGGGGTTGTTCTAAGGCTCCAAATTACCGAGGGTAGTTCTGACACCCATTTCCCGCCGAATCTATTCAGCTTGTTGAATATTCTTGGTTTGAGACCTTGTAGAATCATGCCGTTGGCACGTTCTACTTGGTCGTTTGTCTGTGGATGTGCTACGGCCGACCAATCCACGCGGATATGGTGGTCGTCACAGAATTCCAAGAACTTCTTGCCTGTAAACTGGGTGTCATTGTCAGTGATTATCGAATTGGGGACCCCGAACCTGTGAATTATATCTGTGAAGACTTGCACAGCTTGCTTGGATCTGATGTTGTTGATTGGCCGAGCCTCGATCCATTTCGAGAACTGGTCGATGGCCACCAGCAGATGTGTAAAGCCCCCGGGCGCTGCTCGCATTGGACCAACGAGGTCGAGCCCCCATACGGCGAACTGCCATGTGATAGGAACGGTTTGCAAGACATGAGCCGGGAGGTGGGTTTTACGTGCACAGAATTGACACCCTTCGCAGGTGCGTACGATTTCGTTGGTGTCTGCAACAGCCGTGGGCCAGTAGAAGTATTGGCGAAACGCGTTGCACACGAGGGTTCGGGGCGCCGCGTGGTGGCCGCATACGCCAGCGTGGATGTCTCGAATGGGCTCCATTCCCTCCGGAATTGGAATGCACCGCTGCAAAATTCCGGAGGGGCTACGCTTGTACAACTCCCCATCGATTATGTGGAATGACTTGGCCTTTCTTGCGATGCGTTGAGCTTCGGTTCGATCCGAGGGTAGTTCCCCTCGGGTGATCCAGGCGATGTATTGGTTGCGCCAATCGTGAGTCGATGGGGCCTCGTCGATTTCCATAATTTCACCCTCGTTCGCCGAGGATATTTCCTGACTTGAGGCTTCAGGTTCCTCTTTCGAAGGATCCTCGTCCATGGGCTCGACATATGGAGCCCCCGAGGGTTCGGTCCTCGAGGGAGCATCAGGACCTTTGGGGGTCGGCTTGAGGTCGATGCTTGGCTGTGTCAGGTCACGGGCGAATACATTTGGAGGAACGGTGATCCGCCCAGACGCAATTTTTGCTAGTTCATCGGCCTCCTCGTTGTACTTTCGCGCGATGTGGTTGAGCTTGAGGCCATGGAATTTGTCCTCGAGTCGGCGTACTGCATTGCAGTACGCTTGCATCTTGTCGTCGTGGCAGCTTGCCTCCTTCATAACCTGGTCGATGACCAATTGTGAATCTCCCCGGACATCGAGGCGTTTAATGTCCAATTCAATGGCTATGCGAAGGCCGGCTAGTAAGGCCTCATATTCGGCCAAGTTGTTGGACGCCGGAAAAGCGTACCACGTGCCTTATATGTTCTCCGAGGGGTGAGACAAAGAGCAGGCCCGCGCTCGCACCAGTTTTCATCACCGACCCGTCGAAGTACATGATCCAACATTCGGCTTGGATTTGTGGTGGGGGCAACTGCGTGTCGGTCCACTCTGCCACGAAATCGGCCAAGATTTGCGATTTAATTGCCTTGCGGTGGGCATAAGTGAGGGTTTCGCCCATCAATTCCACGGACCATTTGGCTATTCTACCCGAGACATCCTGGTTGCGGAGTATCTCCCCAAAGGGGAAAGATGAGACCACGGTGACAGGATGAGCCTCGAAGTAGTGGCGCAATCTGCACCAAGCTTGCGCCGAGCTAGCACTACTGCGTAGAGCAGCTTCTGGATTTGTGGATATCGCATCTTGGTTTCGGTCAGTACCTCGCTGATGTAGTATACCGGCCTTTGGACAGGCAGAGCGTGCCCCTCGTCAGTTCTCTCTACGACGATGACTCCGCTGAGTACTTGAGTCGTTGCGGCTACGTAAAGGTAGAGGCGCTCGCCCTCCTTAGGTGGCGTTAAGACTGGCGCTCGTGCGAGAGACGCTGTTAGCCCGTCAAGGGCTTTTTGGGCCTCGGGGGTCCAAGAAAAATGTTCGCTCTTTTTCAGGAGTTGGTACAGGGGTAAGCCTTTCTCGCCGAGACGCGAGATGAACCGGTTTAGGGCTGCTAAGCATCCCAATACCCTCTATACCCCATTTAGGTCTCGGATCGGTCCCATTTGTTCGAGGGCCGAGACTTTTTCAGGGTTGGGCTCAATGCCTCGTTGAGAGACTATTAAACCCAAGAGCATACCTCGAGGTACCCCAAAAACGTAGTTTTCCGGCTTCAGTTTTACCCCGTTGGCCCGGAGACAATCAAACGCAATGCGCAAATCGTTTACCAGGTCGTCCGCCTTCCTGGTCTCTACAACAATGTCGTCAACGTATGCTTGTACGGTTCGCCCGATATGATCTCTGAAAACACGAAGCATACATCGCTGGTATGTTGCTCCGACATTTCGAAGTCCAAACGGCATCGTGACATAGCAGAAAATACCAAAAGGCGTAATAAAGGAGGTTGCCAGTTGGTCAGAAATTTTCATCTTAATTTGGTGGAAACCAGAATAAGCATCAAGGAAACATAATAGCTCGCATCCTGCGGTTGAATCTACGATCTGATCGATACGTGGTAGAGAAAAATGGACTTTTGGACATGCTTTATTTAAACCGGTATAATCTATGCACATCCTCCACTTCCCATTCTTTTTCTTAACTAAAACAGGATTGGCAAGCCAGTTAGGATAAAATACCTCCTTGATGAATCCGGCCTCGAGGAGCTTGCGCAGCTCCTCACCAATGGCCCTGCGCTTGTGCTCGTCGAAGCGTCGCAGTCATTGAACCACCGGCTTGGAATGGGGCAGGATGTCAAGGGAGTGCTCGGCGACCTCCCTCGATATGCCTGGCATGTCCGAGGGGCTCCACGCGAAGATGTCGGCGTTGGCGCGGAGGAAGTCGACGAGCACCACCTCCTATTTGCTGTCGAGGGTTGAGCTGATCCGCACCGTCTTGTTGCTGGGAACACCAGGGTCGAGGGGCACAGCCTTGGTGTGCTCTGCGGGCTCGAAACTGCCTGCATGCTTCGAAGTGGAGGGGATGGTTTCGTTCGCCATCTTCTCCAGGTCTGCGACAAGAGCCTCATCCTCAGCAAGCGCCTCGGCACTCTCGACGCATTCCACGTTGCATATTTAGGCATATTCGAATGATGGGGCCACGGTGATGACGTCGTTTGGTCCCGACATCTTCAGCTTGAGGTAGGTATAGTTCGGGATCGCCATGAACTTGGCGAAGCATGGGCGGCCGAGGATGGCGTGGTACGCACCTCGAAATCCCACCACTTCGAAGGTCAGGGTCACCCTGCGGAAGTTGTCGGGGGTACCGAAGCAAACTGGCAGATCGATCTGCACGAGGGGCTGAACTCGCTTTCCCGGCGCAACGCCATGGAACGGCGCCTTGCTAGGGCGCAGCGTGTCCCTGCCGATGCCCATGAGCTCCAAGGATAAAGCGTACATGATATTGAGGCTGCTGCCTCCATCCATGAGTACCTTGGAGAACCGGGTATTGCCGATGATAGGATCAACGACAAGCGGGTATTGCCCCGGGTTCGGGATGTAGTTGGGGTGGTCGTCCCGACTGAAGGAGATGGTCTCCTATGACCAATCGAGGTACGACGGCCCCGCCTTGTGTATGGAGAATACCTCTCGGCGCTCGCGCTTGCGCTGCCGAGGGGTCAAGTTCGCGGTTGGCCCACCGAAAATTTAGAAGACTTTCTCCACCTCCGGGAAGCCTTGGCCATTCCCGTCGCCCGTGTCTCTTTTCCCCCCTACGTCCTTCGAAGCGGCGCGGTTGAAGTATTTCTTTAGCATTCCGCATTGCTCGAGGGTGTGGGTCACGACGCCCTTGTGATAAGGGCACGATTTCTTGAGCATATCATCGAAGATGCCGCCTCCTCGAGGGGGGCCTCGGGGAGGTTTGGGCGCAGCAGGATCGACTGCGAGTATTTCGTCAGGGTCCTCGGTCCGCTCTTGTCGGCGCGAGGCTTTTTGGGGCTTCTTCCCTTTCTTGCCTTGCCTTTGTTTATTGGCGGATCCTTTGGACTTGCTGCCCTCCGCGGGTGTTTCCTCCGTCTGCTTCCCCCTTCCACTATCAAAGATGGCTCCGACCGCCTCCTCGCCGGAGGCAAAATTGGTGGCCACGTCGAATAGTTCGTTTACGCTAGTAGGACTACGTCCTAGCTCGCGTACCAAGTCCCGGCAGGTTGTACCTTCGAGGAAAGCATGGATGACTTCGAAGTCACCCACACTCGGGAGCTCGGTGCAACGCTTGGAGAAGCGGCGGATGAAATCACAAAGGGACTCGTTGGATGTTTGGCGACACCCTCGAAGGTCCCATGAGTTTCAAGGGCGTAGGTAGGTGCCCTGAAAGTTACCCACGAACGTCCTCACGAGGTCGTTCCAGTCGTGAATCTGGTTCATGGGTAGGTGCTCTAGCCATGTCCGCGCAGAGTCCGCCAAATGAAGCGGCAAGTTGCGGATGATCATGGCGTCGTCGGTCGCGTTGCCCAATAAACAGGCGAGGTGAAAGTCGTTGAGCCACACCCTCGGGTCCGTCTCCCCCGAGTACTTGGTGATGGTCGTTAGCTACCTGAATCGTGCAGGAATCGGGGCCACATGAATCTCCCGGCCAAATACCCGGGTTCTCGGGGGCTCTGGCGTTGGGCTCTTGTCTTCGTCGCTATCGTAGCGGCCTCCACGGCGGGGGTGGAAACCGCGAGATGCGCCATCCCACCTCTTTTTGTTAAGGGTGTTGCAAGCGTCGTCGTCGCTGATGTCACCACGTGTGTCAAGAATTCGCTCCTTGAGAGGCTTCCTTCCGATGCGTTCGTGCACCGAAGGTGCCTTTCCCTTATTCGAGGGCGGGGGTGGCATTAGATTGTCCCTTCACGGGGTTTGTACCAATTCCTCGTGCTCCCGCGTTGCTCCACCGGTTTTTGGGCCGGCGGAACTGCGGATGCGAGGCTGTGCTTTCGGCTTGCTGCACAGCCGCTTGTTCGATTAGTAGGTGCGCCTCTTCGCGCAGGTTTCGGCCTTCGGGTGTTGATGGCTCGGCCATGGCTCGGATCAGAGTTGCTGCGGCGATGAGCTTCTGGCTTGCCCTGGCTAACGCGAGTGGGTCGTCCACATCGTCATCAGCCTCGATGCGGGCTCGTGCTATGCGCTAGGCTTCCCTGGCACGCATGCCGCGCATAGGACGATTGTCCTCAAGCGTTGCCCAAAGCTCTCGGACCTATCGGCGTTCTTCTTCAAGTTTGGCTTCAAGTTCGCGGACTTAGGCCAGTTGTGCTTGTGCGAGCGCAACATTGTTGTGCGCCTGTTCGTGATCTCTGACGTGCACTGGCTCTCCTGCCCCGTCATCTCCACCATCCTTTCCCGGAAGGACGACGAAGCATTCCCTGGTGGGATCGTAGTCCTCCTCGCTGGGGTCGTCGGAGCAGGTTAGGCAATAATCTGCCGCAGCTTGGAATGATAAGAGGGCCTCTCGATCGCGAAGCCCTGAGTAATCCCATTCGGGGATCCTCCGGCCGCTCTCGGATGCCCCGCTGCCAGACTCAGGGTAGTTGTCGTCCGGCGACGTTGCTGTGAGATTGTGGATGTCCGTGTCAACTGATGAAGAGTTGGTCATGGTTGCGGTGCGTGTCCCACTGGGGTTTCGCCACGGGTCGACCGTGCTATCCCCGGCTGGTTGTACCGCGGTGGTGGCGGTTGTTGCCCTTGTCGTGCCGGGCTCAACCCGTTCGGGGGAGCCGGCGTGGGCTGTTTCGCGTGGGCTCAAACCGTTCGGGGAAGCCGGCGTGACGCGAACGCCTTTTGCGTCGCGGTGATGGTGATGGGAGTGACGGTGGCATACTCATGCTGGCGTTCCTCGTCAGGAGCTACATGTTGTAGCCATCGCCAGTCGCCCTAAAGTCAAGACTCCCGAACCGGATTTCGAATCCGGCAGGAAGGTGATCCGATGCTGGCATTGAGAACAGGTTGTCGCGTACGACTCGAGTTGCCATCAAGGGAGAAGGTGGATGAAACAATCGATCACAGCGCGAACCCCCTACTTGGCGCGCTACTGTCGGTGTTTAGAAATTGTGGTCCCGACACCAACCATAAATGCGCTGTGTTCCCTCCCCTGATGGTTGATGCAGAAGATAACACGAGACACGAGTTTATCCTGGTTCCGGTCAGAAGACCGTACTTCCAGCAAGGCAGTATGTGCGATATATTATTCTGCACCGGACTGCAAGTAGTAGGGGGTACAAGCAGGTTGGGACGAGAGGCTAGACCTCCGAGTCCCGGATCGTCCAGACCTCCGAGTCCCGGATGATTGAGGAAAGGTGCCAATATCGTGTTTTTTTCTGAGTGTATGCGGATTCTTCGTCTTCTTTTTCGTCCTCTTCTTGCTCGATCACCCCCTCCTTTTATAGGCCAAGGATGAGGGGTTACAGGAGCGTGTTGTTGCTTAGGCATAGTTGTCGCACAGTAGTAGGAGTGGCGTTGGGCGTGCTTCTGCGTCCTTGTTTGCTGTAGTCGATTCTTGTACAGGTGATGACGTCGAGGAGTGGTCTTGAGGATCTGAGGCGTCCTTTGTGCGATAATGGCTCGTTCGTACACCATCTCGAGGGTCTCCCAAGCCTGCGCACAGCTTATACTGTGGAAATCGCTGTGGGAGTCGGTGGCACAGGGAGTTAGGTGACATGGCCCTGTTCGCACGACGGCGACATGTCCACACAACGCCGGGGTTGGTCGCATACTGCTCGGAATGGACTGCCATACCTCCATCGTCCTGTGCTCTTCTCCCGCTATGTGCTCAAGGGTCTCTCCCGTCCGACGGAGGTCTTTGAGTCATCGGAGTTGGCAGTACAGGAGCTCCGAGTGACGGGCCCTGTTCGCACAGTGCCGGCCTGCCCGCACAGAGCCTCGGCTGGCAGTATAGTGACGGGAGTTGGCGGATGCGATGGGAGGGGTCGTGGCCGTCAGGGCAGTATGGCGAGAGATCTGCCTTTTGACTTTGAAGGCACGGTGGCAGTGGCGCCATTTATTGTCCGTCGGAGCGAGGGTCTCGACCGAGACGGAGCTTTCCCCATTCCGTGGGTTGCTCGAGGCTCGGTCCCCAGGCCTCGACCGAAGCGGAGTTCTCCGATTCGCTCGAGGGGTCGGTCCCCTCGAGCGAAGCGGAGATTTTGGTTCGCGTCGAGGCACGCCGCGGAGCGTCTTGGCTGGGCCTTCATTTGTTGCTGGGCCATGGGCCTTAACTTTCGTTTCTTTTTCTAGTTACTTGGATGAGATTAATGTTCACTGGGGCGGTTATCCCATAGGTTTGGGTACCCCTAATGATCGCCCCAACAGCCACCATTTCGTAAAGTAAGAGATCCATCAGCCCCTGCCACTTGGAGATTAGTGAACTACAGAGTGTTAGGGATGACTGATGAGGCTAGGGAACAGAGGAGAGTGAGCCCTATTGGTGTACCTAGGACAGCCACTGATTATAGGTTTCACACTGCTTTTCAGCAGGATTACTATCAGACGGCTGTGATTAAAGGGAGAATTGTTTGCGAGCAGCATTGGATAGACTGGGATTATATGGTGAAGGCAGAAAATGTTATATTCAACCAAATCATTGAGACTTGCAAACATAGATAGATCTATTCCATCATGGGCTACAAAAAGGATTGGAACACAGAGGTGATAGCCCAGTTCTATGCCACAGTCTACTTTGAGGGAGATGAGCTGGAGAACAGAAGAATGCATTGACTGACTGAGGGGACCTCGTACAGCATCTCATATCTAGCCTTTGCAGAGATTCTTGGTTTCAGGCAGGCTGATAGGAGTCGCCATAAGCTGCACCTAGATGGGGTCTTTCCAGCAGAAAACATGAAGTTCATGTACCCCAGCACTGAGACAGGGAACTTTGGCAAGGTCGCCGGTCTCTACACTTACTATTCGGTGTTCAACCGGATGCTCAGAGCGACACTTGCACCTCGAGGAGGCAACACTTCAGATGTATCCCTGTTTGCAAAGAACTTGCTTGCTAGAATGAAGCCCGGAGATGACAAGTTTTGTGTAGGTGACTACATTTGGGAGGAGATCAAGCACATTTTTGAAAATCCTCAGAAACTTTGTGGCTATGCACCTTATATTATGAGAGTCATTGAGAGGATCACGGGTATTGCATTTCGGTGTGATGCATCTCATGGAAGAATTCGCTTACCCATTCCAAAGAAGATCAGACTTCCATCTCCACGAGCAGATCCACCTACAGACACAGAAAATATTGATCAGCAGCAGCAGCAGTACGAGGAGCCACCGCCGCAGCATGGCACTGCTCAGCAGCAACCCCAGGAAACCGGTCTGACCGGTTCCCCAAACCGGTCTGACCGGTTTGGCCCTGGGAGCTCCACTCATTCCGAGCGGCGATTGTCTCCAATCAAGAAGTTCATTTCTATGTTCACTGGTATTTGCAAGGGTCAGAGGGATGTCCAGGTGGACCTTAGGCAGCAAAGAATTGATAGCAAGAAAACTCGGGATGAGTTCAAAAGGTTGTGTGCCGTATTGAGTCCGGATAACCCTCCATCTCCTATCTCTCCACCTCCTGAGCTGCCAGAGATACCCCCGCTTCGAGACATTATGATAGATCACATGAATGCGGGCTACTTTGAGGAATTTGGGGACATATTCAGATATGGACATATTGCATCGAGCTCACAGCCTCCACCAGCTCCTCCTCAGTCATATGGTGGTCCCAGTACGTACACTTACATGCCTACTTCAGAGGTTGACACTTTTGGAGCTTCGTTTGTGTATCCTTCGTCCGGAGGCCCGTCCTTTGCAGCTGCCACGTACCCCTCCTCGTCATTTGCATATGCTGGTACATCATCTTCTATGGCGGGAGTTCAGTACTCTAGTGCTCCATCTCCCGGAGACTTTGCTTCTCAGGCAGCGGCTTCCATCTTTGGACCTTCTACCGCTCCTAGTCATGGTACGTTTAGCTCATTTATATCTTCTTCCATGGATAGCACATCTGAATCACTCTAAACTATCACACACACATTGGATTGAGTGAAGGTTTTCATTGAACTTCATCTTCTTCATCAGATGATCCGAGTGTGAGCTTCTGATGGGAGCAGGACTACAAGCTTCTCCAGGCCCTTTTATGGATGATTGATGACAAAGGGGGAGAAGAATGAATTAAAGCGTCAAGTTTTAGAGCATCTTGTAGTCTGTCAGGGAAAAGCGGTCTGACCGGTTTTGGAAACCGATCTGACCGGTTTCTGTAGTGTTTACAAAAACTTGGATGTAATAAACTCGTGCTTTATCTATCTGTGGACTTGAGGCTTTGTACTGTGTGCTATGGTGTGTAATGAACAAGTTTATGTATTCTAAGTGACATTATGATAGTGTGATATGCATGTATTGGTTGATGTATTGTTCTGTACATGTGCTGACTGGCAAAACCGGTATGACCGGTTTTGGAAACCGGGCTGACCGGTTTCTGCCCAGACAGCACATGTACAACTCTTTCTTGTTGTTATGTGAAAGCCATGTCATATGCATCACGGGTTTTTTTTTTGTCACACACACTTGTAGCACATGCTGGATGCTGAGATATGTGCTAAAACTTTTGTGGTGTCCTTCAATAAAAGAAAACGATATGGTTTTCAAAAACCATTTACTAATTGAAAACCTACTTCACTTTTCTACAAAAGTTAATTAAATCAAGCTCCAGAGATTTGTCCAAACTCCAAAATGCTTGAAGTGAAGTTAAACTAAATATTTCTCAGTTCCAATAGTCACATTCCATGGTAACAACCCCACCCTTTATTGCCACAATGTTAGTTTACATTGTGTTGCAATTTTATATTAATTATGCTGGATGAAAGCACAACACTTTTAGATGAACCGGTCCAAGTGAGGAACATTTCTGCAAATAATATTATTTTAACAGAAATATGCAAACCAGCTATCCCTTTCTACCTATTGCAAGAATATATACCTAACATCGTATCAGCATTATGAAAGCCAACAGCAATGGGAAACTCCATCTCAGATCCATGTACTCAGTCAGGAAGCACTCTGTGCATATCGACAATTCTAAAGCTGAGAAGCCAGTTGCCCTGTCAACAGTTCGAATGACGCTAGGTGGTATCGATGATACAACTGCTGACATGTACCCATGATTTATCATGCAACTGTCCTTTGTTGACACGCGTATGTTTGGGTTTATAAATAAGGCTCTCAAGGAAATGGCTATGTTTTATGTATTTCCGTTACACTAACACTAACTCCTCCACAAATGACCTACCAAGGCTCTTGAGGAAGTGGCAAAGTCCAGGAATTTCCCTACTAGGAAGCCCTTATTTCTAAAGACTTCTTCTCTCCTCTCCGAGTAAACCTTACACTGTCAATAGATGCCCTCTCCCTAATTTCTAACACCATTCTACCACTCAACTGTAGAATTCCACATTATAGAGAGAGTAGTAGTGAGATTGGGAGAGAATGCAACATGGAGACCAGAATTAACAGAATAAGGACCCAAGGTAGGGTTTTTGCCTGGAGCAAACAATTTCAAGATGTGGGGTTTTGTAAACACATAGGTCCAAGCATGCTCAAAAATGCTTCTGGCATACAAAATGTACCTAACAATTAGTGATCTAGTTCAAGATTATTGTGGCCTAGAATTTGTCCAGGCATGCTTGACTCTGCTCGAGTCCCAAAGCTAACCACGGTTAAGGTTGAAAAGAATGCCATTAGTTGTCATAACAGAAAATATTAGCATCATTAGGAAATGTCAGAGAAATCGGGGTTTAGTTGAAAATCGAATATCACTATCACTATAGCAAGGGATCCAATGCACATACATCCTAGGGAAGTAGCCTGTTGTGGCAACAGTTTTGATGAATTAACGATCGGCCTCGGCCTATTCCTGATTTCCTGAAAAAAAAGGAAAGGTTAATGCACAACATTTTCTTCAAATATCCTGGTAGGGTACTAGAGTGAAATATTTGCACTTATAATAAAGGGAATGGAAATGCTAAGCCAGCACCAGCTAAGGACAAGAACCATGCTAATGGCAACTAAATATTAACATTTTCTCCGTTGATATCTGTGAAAGGACAAATATAATTCACGTTCACGATATAACACCAAAAACCTCTGACTGTAAACAAGAAGGCAATGCAATATTAGAAAATAATCCACGTTGCCTCTTGGCAGAATAGGCTTGAGAGTTTATTTAGGAATAGGGGTGTCGACTAGCTGAAATAAAGAATTCACACAACCAGTTTCCAAACTTCAGTGGCAGCATTATTCCATCTGCCTGTAAGTTTCCTCAACTCACCTAGGTCAAGAATACAATGAACACCCAGAGAATTTGGCGATGCAAAAGGTGCAGCTTTTAGTTTATATTGTTCTCTTATTGATAGGCAAATGTACATGGCCTTGATGGACTAAACTACTGGCCATAGTGCCCCCTATCAACCAGGAACACATCCTATGATGGAGAGCAATTGACTCTGCTGATAACAACTCCCTGAAGACTAGGACTCTCCAACAACCTTGACTGAACCAGACAACTCCACTGAGACCCAACTGAAACGAAACACTGAACTTAACTGAAACTATGAAACAAAGGGCTCGACACTAGGTACTGAATACAGGGGTTACTCCTATCACTGCCAATAGCATTTGATACAATGAAAATTTAAAGATTTATGTTTGACAGGATTGCCTACTGTTGAGTAGATGGTTTCAGAAAAATGAGTAAAAGAAAAGAAAGAAATAAGGTGCTTCTGTTAATTGTCACCAGAGTATCAGACAACCAATTTCATTTTAAGTTATAAATTATAGTTAGTTTGTTAATGTCATAAGTAACTGTCAGTGTTTGGTGCCAGCAATCCACCATGGGGTGCCCCACGACGGTAGAATTGTAGGAGGGGATCGCCGAGACCTGGAGCAAGATGGTAACCCAGGGACACAGATACAAGATTTACCATATTGGTATAATACCCTACATCCTGTATGGGGTGGATTGTATTGTGCCTTGCTCTCGGGTGTTGATTGTTGTGTTTGTCCTCCCGACTCCTATCCCATTGTGGATGATCCTCTAGGGGCACCCTTACCTCCTCTTATATACTCCGAGGGGTAGGGTTACATGGCAATTCTCCGAGTCGGTTACTATACCTAAAATATAATTGGATTACAACTTTACACAACATAAGAGGAATAGACAAGATTCAATAGTGAATGAAACAACCAAAATATCTCAATTTGACGCTGTTCTTCCTTATTGCTTACATGTTTTGGATCATCTTGCTCAGATCCCATCAATTCCATGGATGACACAAGTTGATTACAGATTCTCATGGTAAGATGTTCTATATATGAAAGAACTCACATACTCTCATTCTCGTTGATAAAATGCAAAAGATGTAAACAGAAAGTTTGTGAAAGTCCCTGTTATATGGCAGTAGCTAGTAACCAGCAGTTAACAGACATAATAGTACAGGATACAGGCGCTGTCCATGGATGAGTGATTGGCCTACTGAACATAGGGGCTGATTGGTAGGCTGCACTACACCCTAGCCAGGCTTCCATAGTGCAACATGTCGATGATTGGATGGGTGAATAAGCCTTTACCCAGGCTTACGCTATGCAAAAACAATGTACGGCCTGCATAGCGTCGGAACACAATTTATCTCCGTCTATGGCTTGTGCAGGCTGGCTTAGCTGGTCCCCACCATGTGCAGGTCTCCAACTCGCATCCTCTCACTGCTTCAACAACATCACCGCAAGAGCTCGGGACCGGCGCTGGCATCGCCGCGGAGGAGCTCGGGGGTGCCTTGGTGGGGGCGGCGTGGCAGGAGCCGATGCTGCGAAGAAGCTCGGGGTCACCGTCGGCGGTGCCGCGGAGGAGCTCAAGGGCGGCGTGGCGGGATCCGGTGCCGCGGAGGAGCTTGGGGCCGGGGCCGGCGGAGCCGTGGAGAAGCTTGGGGGTCGCCGCCGATCCTCTCTTGCTCCCGCTCTACCTCCCCAGCTGGCCGTAGGACATCCTCGCCGCCGAATCGAGCGTCACCGCGGCATGCTCCCTGTGGTCCTCATGCCGGCATCTCCAACCCCGCCCCGGATCGTCCCCGGCCACCGCCGGTGGCTCTGTCGCGCCGAGCCATGTTGGCCTTCGCGGGGAGCGCAGCAGAGGAGTGCAGAGGAGCTCGCTGTGGAGGCGATGGTGGCGCGCCCGACGAAGCCGCGCGCGTGGCACCATTGCCCGCGGCGGAGGAGTACGGAGGAACTTGCGGCGGCGGCGATGGTGGCGCGCCCGACGAAGCCGCGCGCACGGCACCATTGCCTGTGGCGGAGGAGCTCGGGAGCGTCTTGGTTAGCTCGGGAGCATCTTGGTTAGCCGGACCGCGGAGGAGCTTGGGGGCGGCGGGGCGGCACCGCGGTGGAGCTTGGTGGTGGCGGGGCGGAGGAGCTTGGGGGCGGCCGCCCGCGTGCGAGGGCGCGTGTGCGGCGGGGTGGGCGTGCAGCAGGGGTGGGCTGTTAGGAAGAAAAGAGAGATGGTAACTTCACCTCCAACCAGTGCAAGGTGACTATATCACCCAATGCATGGAACCAATCAAGATCTTAGCAGTGCAGGCTATCTCAAGCCACTTCAACCAATCACCACCCCCTTGTATTGCTTTAGCCTGGTTAAGGCAAGCATGGTTTCATCCTAGCCTGGCTAGAAACTAGTGCAACCAACCAATTAGCCCCATAATCGCATGGATTCATAGGCATAAACAACAGGTTGATTTCACCATCCTTGCAAAAACTGCAGCAGCTACAATAAGCTCATTTCACAGTGTATTAGTGAAGAGAGGAATTAACAGGTGAGATATGATAAATTTTTGACAGACATCACAAGATGTTCTGATTTGTGACTAGAAGTTTCTGCATTGTGCTACTCATACTAGTACTACTATTAAGCAACAACATTGGTCACCTTTTTTACTACTCTTTGCTAGTTGACTCAGAGCTGAGCTCCAGTGTGGGCAGGAGGGCCATGGATTCCCCCTCAATCACAAGAGAGCCCTCCTCTTCGTCAGCGAAGCATTTGGTTGCAAACTTGACTCTGCGCAGCGCAATAAAATCAATCGTTAGTTTTGGATGAAGTTTGAATCATCGGCAAAGAGGGAGAAGGGGAGAGGATGGACGTGGCACACATACACGTATCGGCTTGACGTGCTGCTGTTCGCAGTCGTGGTGGCCCTGATGTGGAGAGCCTGAACTTGAGCAACAACGTCATCTCCAACGTACACCGGCGCCGCGAACTTGAGCGTCTGGCTCGCGTACACCGCCCCAGGCTGCAACAACCAAGCATCAGGCCAAGGCACACCGTGAGTATCCGCGCTCACGAGCTGTTCGACGAAATGCCGGGGAGAAAGAGTGTGCGGAGCGCACGTACGAAGCGGGCGGCGATGACGGAAGGGAAGAGGGAGGCCACGAGCATGCCATGCACGACGCGGCCTCCCTGGAACCCGCCCAGCTCCCGGGCGGCGGCGGCGTCCAGGTGCACCGGGTTGCGGTCGCCGCTGACCGCCGCGTACGCCGCTACGTCCGCCTCCGTGAAGCGCCGCCGCTCCCGCAGCGCGTGGCCGACGCTCAGCACCGCCGGTGGTGAGGACGCGGCCGACGTGGTGGTGGTGCTGCTGCTGCTGCGGACGAGGGGGAAGATGGCCCGGCGGCCGAGGCGCATCGCGGCGGCGCAGATTGGGATTTCGGTGGAATCGGAGATGAACGAGCGAGGAAACTGACAGGTGGGGTAGCAGTCTAGCAGAGAGTTTGCGCGGACTCGTGTCGACATGTGGTGCGAGTCACTGAACCATGGACCCATTCGTCTCTAAGGCCTGATCCCAAATTCTATCCTCAAAGTTTACTATGAAAAAAAGAAAATTCTCGTCACATCAAAATGTCATAGCATGCATGGAGTACTAAAAATAGATAAAATCAAAAATTAATTACATAGTTTTATTGTACTCTACGAGACGAACATTTTGAGCCTAATTAATCAATTTTTGGACAATTTTTCACACGTATAAACGAAATGTTACAGTGACGCACGCACTCTAAAAGACCCAAATTTAATTCCCAATTTCAGGAATTAAACCAGGCCTAAACATGGCGGCAATGTAAAACATCTGGAACCCTGCCTGATTTAACAGGGGTCCAGCACGGTACGATCCATGGGCTCAACTTGCTCGGTGAGCCCCCAACAGGTTGTGCTGGCCCACAGCCTGGCTCCGTGTGAACTTGATCTCACCAAAAATAACCGCCTAAATTATGAAGGTGAAATGATTTATTTAATCCATCGAGTATCCAATATCGTTTAGATATAACCTAAAACGGTTTTAGAGAGTATATTTTTGTCACATGACGGATGCATGGACAATGATCTGTTATACACGGCGGCGAATAACGAAGTAATCAAACACAGCGGGACACAAGATTTAACGTGGAAACCCCTCCAATGCGAAGGGGAAAAACCACGGGCACCAGCCAGCACAATCTCACTATATCTCAAGAGTCGGGTTACAACGCCTATGGCGGCTTACAAGAGAATCAAGTCTCCACGAAACCCTAGCAAGGGTATATATACTGTACCACGGGGGGCGACGGGCCTCCGCTGCGCTTCGGCAGAAGCCCGGCCTTTGTCGTGGATGTGGAATTTGGAACATATCCAACATGATCCAGCGGAAAAGTCTACAACCTATCCCAAACTATCCAATGTGAAATCACTACCAGAATCCTTCACATCCGCCCGCCTCCTCCGCCTCGGCCATTTTTGGACCCGGTGCTGATGGGGCTTCAGCACCGGGTCAAACGGCTAGGAGCGGGGGAGGCGATGCGGGGTGTCAGGACGAATACATCAGCACCGGGTCGTGGCAAGACCCGGTGCTAATGCGCCCCCTTTAGCACCGGGTGCAGCCAGCAACCGGTGCTAATGTGCCGAGGCCATTTCGCACCGGTTGCTGGCTGCACCCGGTGCTAAAGTGTGCACATTAGCACCGGGTCTTGCCACGACCCGGTGCTAATGTCTCCCTCGGCCGAGCCAGCTGAACACTTAGGCGCTGTGTTCATGCTGCTCGGCCGTCACCGGGCGCACACGAGCCACGTCACTGGATGAACAAGAACAATTTTTCTTTTTAATCTCTGTATAAAAGTTGTAACTAGTCGTTCTCCCTCGTACAAACTTCAAAAAAGATCATTTTTCTTCCTAAAAATTCCTAAAATCATACTCTATCAAATTATGAAACTTATTAATGTTATTATTTTGAAAAATCTTCTCGTGTGAGACTGTTTGAACAATCCAAATTTTGAATTAAAAATGACAACTACAACCAAGGTTTTTTTTCACACTAGGTGATGTCAAATGAAAAAGTGATGAATACCAAAGTTTCATATTTCATCATGATCTACAATCTTTATTTAGGTCATTTTGTCATTTTCGGAAGTGGTAATAACATGTAGTACAAATTTGACAAGTCTCTAACAAAGTTTTAGAAACTATGAGAGTGAATCTAGGATTAATGAACAATGTATACTACCACTTTCTCAAATGAAAAAATGACTTAAATAAAGATTGTAGATCTTGATGAGATATGAAATTTTGGTATTCATGACTTTTTCATCTGAGACCATTTAATGTTCCAAAATCTTTCTTTTAGTTATCAATTTTTGTAATTTATAAGATTTTCTAGTAATTTATAAGATTTTTTTGTAATTTATAAGATTTTCTAGTAATTTATAATATTTTCTAGTAATTTATAAGATTTTCTAGTAATTTATAAGATTTTCTAGTAATTTATAAGATTTTCTATTAATTTATAAGATTTTCTATTAATTTATAAGATTTTCTAGCATTTTATATTGATTTTCTAGTAATTTATAAGATTTTCTTATTTAATATATATTTTTAATAGGTATTAATAACTGAATTAAAACAAGTATTAATAACTATATATTTTCCACCGGTGCTAAAGGCTGGTTTGGAAACTGGCGCCAAACGAAAATTGGGGGCCTTTAGCACCGGGTTGATCTAAAATCCGGTGCTAAAGGCCCTAGTTTTCGTTTGGCGCCAGTTACGGCTTTTAGCACCGGGTGTTGTATAGACCCGGTGCGAAAGGGCCTTTAGCACCGGGTCGTGGCTGCACCCGGTGCTAAATGCCCCGGATCAGCACCGGGTCGTGGCTGCACCCGGTGCTAAATGCACCGGATCTATATAGCCTCGCGCCGCCCCCCGCCCAGCAGCACTTCGTCTTCCCCCAAACCGCCGGCCCTCCTCCTCGCCTCGCCCCCGCCGCCGTCGTGAGGCGCTGGCCGACAGAGCACTCCGTCAAGGTACGGTACCATGCCCACCTCACCTGATTCGGCTTGATGCGAGGGTAATTTGGGATCTGTTGTTGTGGGCGATCGATCCTTCCCCGTGGATTGGTGCTTATTTGCAGGCCGATGCGTTCGATCTTGTTGGATTACCCATGATCCAGAACACCCTGGCCGGATTCAACACGTCCCTCGTATGCTACGGTCAGCGGGCCAGGTACTTTGCTAAATGCTAATCCAAAGGAGTCGGTTTCCTGTTCTCTGCTTCTCTATTCCTGTTTTCTGATGCAAATATGTACGTGTTGTTGAATGCTTCTAGTGTGGCACTCGCATGGGGAGCGGAGGCAGCTGGGAGTGGATCGAGGCACACAGTTTTCTTTTCTTCTTTTGTTGAACTGGCGGAGGCTTCTCTTTTTCTAATCTCTCTGTAATCTAAATTTCTATGTTGAATCTACGTTGAATCTTGAATGTTGTAATTGTTGGATCTTAAATGTTGTGATGTAAATTAAGATATTTCTACTCTTAATTTCTTTCTTTCTCCTCTTATTTATCTACTCTCACCTTCTTTTTTCTGTTCTTGAAGAATAAGAACAAAAATTTTGTTCTTGTTCTTGAAGGACGGAGAGAAGACGACGGTCAGCTAGAAAAGAGAGGAGAGGGAAAGAGACGAGAGTAGAAAAAATATTTATTTTTTTGCGCGTAAAAATTTTTAGCACCGGGTTGTGTCTGGACCCGGTGCTAAAGGCCCTGCTAAAGGCGCTGCGGGGCAGGCCCTTTAGCACCGGGTCGTGGCTGCACCCGGTGCTAAAGGGACCCTTTAGCACCGGTTATTCAACCCGGTGCTAAAGGGGTACCCCTTTAGCCTCGGATTAGTTGCACCGGGTGGGAAACCCGGTGCTAAAGGGCTTTCCCACCCGGTGCAGATATCGATCATTCTGGTAGTGAATAGCACCAGCCGAAGGCTTGCATATGGACGGTTGGACTGTTTTGCTAACATTAATTATTCAACTATGCATGTACTATTGCGATTAACTTTAAACGCTTGAGTGCTTCAAAAAAAACTTTAAACGCTTGAGGGTCTCTTTGGACCACAAGATTGTCAAAACAGAGATGATTCAGCGCCAATGTTTCTCTTTACATTCCTCTTGTCCAGATCACTTGACCTTGAGACACCACTGTTAACCCAACGTTCCATTACAGAAGTGAATCACTGATAGAGAATGGCCCTTCTATCCCCTTCCATCCAAGACTAATAATCTTTAGTCCCAGTTTGTAACATCAACCGGGACTAAACGTGTTCCTTTAGTCCCGGTTAGAGGTTTCATCCGAGACTAAAGCATCTCAAGCATTAGTCCCGGGTGGAGGCTCCAACCAAGACTAAATTAAAGTCGGGATTAGTCACCAACCGGGACCAAAGAGCCATTCACAGGTTATAATAAAAGGGAAAACATCCCACCTACCATCACATATGTTGTGTAGGTAGAGTGGCTAGGAGGTTGTACGCGAGACAATGCAGGCCGTGGGTTCGAATCCCACATGCGCAACATTTTTTAGCGCCCGAGACTTTTAGTCCCGGGTGGGAGGAACCGGGATTAAAGGTCATATCCTTTAGTCCTATATCACCAGTAGAGAATAGGCCTTTCATCCCCTTCCATTCGGGACATTAGTCCCGGTTGGTAATATTAACCGGAACTAAAAGTGACCCTTTAGTCGTGGTTGGAGGCTCAACCCGAAACTAAAAGGTCTCAAGCATTAGTCTCGGGTGGAGGCTCCAACTGGAACTAAAAGGGTCTTTAGTCCTAGTTGAAACCACCACCCGAGACTAAAGAGGTCTTCATGAGTTACAATAATGGAAAATATTTTACCTCATATATACTGTGTAGGTGGAATGGTTAGAAGGCTGTACGTGATACGCGAGACAATGCAATAGTGCCAAGTTTTCTACTAGTGGATGCCCTTTTTTCAGAAAACTGAAAATTACTCTAATGACGACTATAGCAACATGGATTTAAATTCCGACGCCTCCCAATCCCACGGTGCACTTCACATCACGTACAAGAAGGTGTGTCTCGGCCGCTGTGTGACCCTGTGTTTGTAAGGTCATGCGTTTTCCATGTAATATAATATAATAATACATACTCCCTCCGTATCTGTAAAGGATGATGTTTTGGACAAGATTTTAGTCAAACATTAGGAATATAAATCATGAATAACTTTTAAGCCATTAAGTTTGGAAATGTGAAAACCATATGGATAGATTTATCTTAAAAAATATTTTTATAAAAGCATACATATATTATTTTTTAATAAATATTTTTGTAAGAATAAGAAGTCAAAGTTACGTTTTGGAGATCGTGTCGTTGTCCTAAACATCATTCTTTACCAATATAGAGGGAGTATATACAAGGCTAGTCTTAGTGGGATTATTACGAAGAGTTTTATAGCATTAAATTTGTTGATATGGTAGAGACCGAGAGAAGAGGAAGTTTTATGGCATGTGAGAGTAGTTTCATCCCAT
Source organism: Echinochloa phyllopogon (assembly GCA_033239725.1). Taxonomy (NCBI): domain Eukaryota; kingdom Viridiplantae; phylum Streptophyta; class Magnoliopsida; order Poales; family Poaceae; genus Echinochloa; species Echinochloa phyllopogon. Next base: position 3,822,476 of record BTCW01000016.1, on the reverse strand, counting down.
AAAAATCTTCTGAATCCGTTACCTAGTTTCTAGTTTAGAAAACTGTGCAATAAAACTATACGCTGATGCTGCGGTAACTTATCTTAACGTTTACAACAGCATATGTCTGTCACTTGGTACCTTCGTTTGCTTCTCCGTCTTTGTTTCTGCTGGCAGAACTTAATCACAGCTTAGCTTTTGAATCCATATACCTCCCAATCACACGATGCACTTCAACCCAGGGATATATAAAAGGGCATCCAACATCCTTCTTGTTGAGATAAGACACTTCAAAGCAGTAATCTTCTACAAGTGGTTGTGCTCGACCTGGCATTTTACCTCTTGGCGCTCAGTTATGCTGCCTTTTAAGGTCATTTTCTCTCTCATATGGTGTGCCGATAGTAATTCTATATTTCTATGTCATGTATGACTGTATGTGTTTGGTGCGGTTCAGCTACCACCAAACACTGGTGGAAAAGTCTCTATTAGTCCCGAGCGGCAAAGCCCTTTAGTCCTGGTTTTGCAACCGAAACTACGGTCCCGCGTCTGGCTCGGTCGAGCTGGGGGAGGGAGGAGACCCTTTTATTGGTAGGGGCCTTTAGTCCCGGTCCCGGCTGGAGGCTCTGTCAGGGACTAAAGGTGCCCTTTTAGTCCCGGTTGCCGGTCCCAACCTTTAGTTACCTTTAGTCCCGGGCAGAGCCTCCAGCCGGGACTAAAGTCCCCTCCCAACGGCTAGTTGCGCCGGGACCATTTAGTCCCGATTGGGGGCTCCAACCGGGACTAAAGGGGGGCCTCCCAACCGGGACTAAAGCTCCCTGCCCCACGTGCCGTTGGGAACTAGGACTGATGCTCACATTAGTCCCGGCCCTAATTTCATCTGGGACTAAAGGGGTGGATGGAAAGTCACTTCTCTACTGACGAAACTTTTACTTGTATGTCTTTGATTCCGGCCGCAGTTCATTCATGAACAGAATGCAACTGATGTTATTTTAACATATTGAATACATTGCTCGCAATCTCCTCATGTAATCATTTAGTGGGCATGGTATAGCTTTTATTTTAAACTTATTCGGACTGCCGCATATACTACTATCCCCTTATGTGAACATACCTGCCGAACTCAAATGCCTTCGTTGAAGATGTTCTTGCTACTTTACAATGAAGTGTAGCTTCGCATCTTGCAGACCAGCCAATTAGTGTATATATATAAATGACCACCTCTAGCCACTGCCTCATCTTGATATTCTAGAGTAAATTATTATTTTCTTTTTTTAATTGTAACATGAGGGGCAAGCCCCTACTGATTATATATATTAAAATAAGTTACGGACCAAAACTCAAAGAGCAAAAACAAAAAATACAAAAGAGACTCTAGCCATAATGAGGGGAGGAATTTCTTGTTTGCCCTATGGATAGCCATAGCAAAAACTGTGTTTAAAGACCTCATAACGCTTTTGCACCAGTGCATCCTCATTTTCAAAGATGAGACCAACCTTGTTGTCCATATACTCCATGCCATTAAGATAATAATCTCCATACGAAATGCCTCAGCTATTCGATTCCTCAGAGAGTATAGAATGTCAAATCCTGAAAGAGTGTTGTCTATTTGTAGGCCAACAGTATTCCAACAAAGTTTCGAGAAAGGGCAGTGAAGGAAGAGATGCAGGACCGTCTCCTCCATATTAAGATTACAGAGCACACAATTGTAATTTGGGAGAGCCATATTTTTGCTTCGAAGAAGCTCTCTTGTGCTTAGCTGCCTGTCCTTGAGAATGAGCCAAAACAAGATTTTGTGTGTGAGTTTGCAAGAGCTTTTCCATATCCAAGAGAATGATGGGTGTTATACCTTTTGTGAACTGTAAATGCCAGAACCCTAGATGTAGGACCACTCATCATTTATGTTATCCAAATGTTGTTCTTCAATTTGCCTTTCTAGGTGTGTGTACCGGTGAAGAAAAGCTTCTGGAGTTAAAGGTAACTAGAAAAGGGTGTGCAGGGCTTCTGTGCATCAGTTTGTTGGAAGGGCAGGCCCAACGCACTGCTGGTAGCCTCAACTTCCACGTATGCTAAAGATTCTTTTTCACCGGGTACAGTGGTCTCGCAGTGCAGCAGTGTAACCTGCAGAGGTAGCAGGTACCCCATCTGATAAAAGTGACAAGCCCACATTGAAGCCTCGTGTTGGGAGCAAAACTCACAGGACTTGTATAGTTTCCAACTTGGGGAGGCCAAAGTTAGCATTTTGCCACTATAGCGTAACTGTAGCATTTCGTTTATATTTGTGAATAATTGTCCAAACATTGATTAATTAGGCTCAAAATATTCATCTCATAAAGTACAACAAAACTGTGCAATTAGTTTTTGATTTCTTCTACATTTAGTACTCCATGCATGTACCGATATTTTAATGTGATGAGAATTTTCTTTTTACATAGTGGATCTGGGGGCAAACTTTGAGAACTAAACGAGTCCACAGCCACAATTTTCCTCCGTGCTATCTTTTTCCTGCTACCGTCAGAAAGTAAAGTCAGGAACTCTGACAGGTTGAAGTGGACAGCGTTGGATACATCGATGAGAATTTTTCTTGTCTACGTGGTCTGCAACTTTTACTGAAGCATACAATTTTGATCGCCCGCGTTGGGCTTGCCCTAAGGAGATTTGTTTTTTCCCTGTGAAAGAGTATAGCTCAGGATAGATGTGTCTTGGCACAAAGCCCCCCATAAATCACCCCAGAACAGAATGCTACGGCCATCGCCTGGAGTTGGAGCAGCCAAACCTTTGTAACGCCTTGTTTAGATCCCAAATTCACCTCCCAAATTTACTATGCAAAAAGAAGATTCCCCGTCACATCAAAATGTCATAACATGTATGGATTATTAAATGTAGATGAAATCAAAAACTAATTACACAGTTTTGTTGTACTCTGCGAGACGAACATTTTGAGCCTAATTAATCAATTTTTGGACAATTTTTCACACATGCAAACGAAACGCTACAGTGGCCGGCCTGACGCGCGTCAGGCCGGCCAGTCCCAAATCGGCCGGAATCGGGGTGCCGATTCGGCATCCGAACATGGCCTAAGTATCAAGCAGTTTGAAGATATCCCACCGCAAAAATGAACCCTTTTTCACCGCTGGTCCAGATGAGCTTCACCCATGGCAGGTGATGGGAACTAGGGTTTTCCGATCTTCCGTCAGGGGAAGGATAACTCGTTTTGGGCAGAGCGCAACTCACCGATCCGGCTTCAAGTCATCAAACTCGAACCCTGCAATCTTAGCACCACGACTCCTCTGGTTATCAACCGTGTCACAACCCGGTTGACCTCGCCAAGAAAGCTAATCCCTGCCTGCGAAACGAAGAACACAAGCAAGAACTCGAAAGAAGCAGCTCTCAAAGGAAGTGACACTGCAGATGTATGATTAAGCACGATAGTTGGGGTTCTACAGACCGACGAACGGCGAAACTGTTCTCAACAGATTAATCTAAGCAAACCCAAACCCTAATGTGCCGGCGGCTACTGATTATATGATGGTTGGGGCATGCATAACCCCCTAACCACGTCCATAATGGACCCCAACGTGATACACGGGCCAACAGCCCAAAAGATGGCGGCGCAGCACCCTGACAGATTCTGAACGTCGACTTGTTTCGACGATTCCCGATGACTCGGAACGAATTTTGAGGTGAGACCAGTTCCATTGGAAAGCTTATTTCCTTAGCTTTCCAAGCATATGTAGAACGTCAAAAACCGAGCCCGTATGCGACCTGGGCGACGAATTTAGTGTGGGCTGCTCCTGGACTCCGAGGCGGACTCGAACTTGAGTTTCTTTGAGCCTCCACCTTGGGGACTCGAATCGGATTAGCCTTGGGCCTTCTTCTTGACTTGGAAAACCTTGTTGGTCTCCTTCTTCTCCACTCCATGCACCTCTCATGGACATATGTATGGGTGTCATGTCCTCATCAGCAGGTCAGCTTGATTGAAGAATTTGTGAAGATTTTTTAGTAGGAGTGCCTCATTTTTGTACTTTCAAATCTAGGACTCCCAAACCTCTTTCTTCCTTGGGAATACAGACTATCTGTCATGTATCCTTTGGTGGCGTTTTCCCATTAAGATCAGCTCCTCTCCAAAAGGAGATGCTTTCTATATTTATTCAACTGGTGTAACACCGTAATATGCATTTTTAGAAGGCGCGTGACGAAGGTTGGGAATGAAGTGAGTACTGAATTCACTGAAGTTAGCCTTCCGCCTTGGCAAAGAAGGTTTGAGATGACTAGGAGCCTAGCTTCACACATTTTCACCAATGGCATGAGTCTGTTTAGTAGTTTCCAGTGGCATGGCCAAATATGTGAAGGGAAGAGAGCCAATAGTACAGCCAAAAACACTTGCCAAATGTACCATTTTCTCATGAAGGGTGTTCATGGGCACCATTACAGATTTTGAGTAATTAACCTTGAGACCTGATGACTCAGCAAAGGTCTGGAGAAGAGTCTTAAGGACTTGCAGCTGTGTTTCACATCCTTCCATAATGATGAGAGTGTCATCTCCATACTGGACAATGGGGAAATCTTCAGTTAAATCCTCAGACTTGGTAGTTTGATGAATACCCCTCTTACATTGAAAAACCTTGCCAGGAACACCATTTAATAAAATTTAAAAAGTACTTGAATTAAATATTATTTTAATCCAGTTAATCCACTTTGTTCCAAAGCGCTTGTTCTCCATTATTATCTTGGAGGCTCATTGATGCTCAATAAACCTTTTTTTTATAGAATCTTCCTTTGGGCGTCTTTTCGATCCTATAGGGTAGTGTTGAATGATAATTTTCAAGTTTGTAGTCAAGAAAATTTTCCACGCAAAAACTACTATTTACTACTCTAGATGCATGTTAATCTCTTGTTCCATGGATGCCCAGGTACTTGACGCATCACCGCCTGCTTCATGACCATATTTACATTTATGAGAATGGTGTTTACACGCTGCTGATGAGTTCAGGCTATCTTTCAAATAAAACAATGATGCGGAATTTCTATCAGCTCACGGAGCATCTGGATTTATGGGCATCAGCTCACGGAGTCACTCAGCAGCTCACCGTCAGCAGCAACACCTCTCTGCGTTACCCAGCAGCACTCCAAATTCGTATCGGCTGGAGTTTGCTCAATCAAAGCTTAGCTTTGAATCCCTATGCCTCCCAATCCTACGATGCACTTCAACCCAGAGATAAAAAGGCATCCAACATCCTTCCCATCGAGCTTGGACATGTCTAAGCAGTAGACATACTCTAGCTTCAGTGGTTGTGCCGACCGGGCATTTGTAGCCTGTTGGCTGATGGACCCTCTCAGCTTGCTAGTGCGCTACCTTTTAAGGTCGAGTAAATTTCTTATTTGACACCAAAATAAATACCAATTTTTTTCTTGGCCCTGAAAAATTTTTCGTTCTCTATTTGACATTGTCTTTTAACTTCATTCCTTATTTGACATTTCCATCACTACTTTCAGTTAAATTAAGCGAAAGAACCTTGAAATAACCTTCAAAATTCATGAAACTTTTTATAATGATATAACATATGGATAGGAACACATGTGCCTTTATGGTTTTAAAATTAAAATTTACTAAATTAGACTATCTTTAAAAAATATGAATTATATGGCACCAAAATACTTTCAAAAAATTATGAAAAATAACTATTATTCACCATATGTAATGTGGTAGTTTATAAAATTATTTCCTGTTATAAGTTACGTATAGAATTGGAAAGAACATGGTATTTTAGAAATTTTAGATGGAACTCATAATTATCTATTTAACTTATGATGGGAAATAATTTTATATGCTATTGCATCACATGTGACAAATATTAGTTATTTTTCTTAAGTTTTTGAAAGCATTTCAGTGAGTTAAAATTTAGATAAGTTTTAAAAACTATCTAGTTTGGTGAATTTAATTTAAAACTATAAAAAGTGCACGTATTGTTTTGAATAACATACGTTCATGTCTATTTGTTATATTGGTGCAAAAAATTTGATAAATTTTGTAGGTGATTTGGAGTACGTTTTGTCTGATTTAACTTTTGAAGGTAACGAAAATGTCAAATAAGGAATGAAGTTAAAAGTCAGTGTCAAATAGAGAATGAAAAATTTTTCAGGGCCAAAAAAACAATCGGCATTTGTTTTGGTGTCAAATAAAGAATTTACTCTTTAAGGTCATTGTGTCCCCTTTGTATTTTTTAGGAAATTTCACTTTGATTAAATTTTTTTATCATATCTTATCTTTTATTAATATTTTATTTTATTTTGAAATGCAATGGCTCAGATCTGTTTGAACTCCTACTTCCTAGGGGTAACCGGAGTTCTGTTAGTTAGATTGAGTTAATGGTTGCCTACATGCAAAGAAAGGTTAATGGTTAATTACCTCCATCTAGCTAGACCTAAAAATTAGTTGGATAGCTCTAGCTGAGTGGATTCAAACAAATCTTTATTAGTCCTCTGTTATATGACTCATCAAAATAAAAAAGAGACCATGTTGCAAGGAATTGCTCACGTACACCTCTAGTGGATAGTGCAGCTATATATGGCCACTGTTGCATTCAGCAGTGACTTTGTGCACCACGTCGGTGCTCTTGCTATACCAATTACTGCAGCACTACGCATGCCTGTACATCCTAATGATTGGAGTACCGAGTTGAGAAATCCCATGGGAAATCTTGTCATGGAAATGTTGCATCCAACCAACAATATTAATGCGGGCTTGCCTGTCTCATGTTCTTAAAAATTGCATCGAGGAGGTGCTGAACGCATGCGGAAGATTACACCTCGTAGAGTCGAGGAACATGGGGACAACAAAGGGAGGGATTTATGTGAATCTCAGCACGTGAAGTCACACAGCAGCTCATCGTTAGCAACACGCCAGACTCCGTTCTCAACTTGTCTTGCAGCACTCCAAGTTCTCATGGACTAGCGTTTGCTCAATCACAGCTTAGCTTTGAATCCTTGTACCTCCCAATCTCACGATACACTTCAACTCTCATCATCATCCTTCCTATTGAGCTCGATCGGACACATTTTCGGCACTATAGGCTCTGGCTTTGCTGGGCATTTTGCCGCTTGGCTGATGGACACTACTCTCAGCTCTCAATTGCGTGGCCTCTTAGCGCTCCTTTGGGAACCTCCTCCCCCGTCGGGATCCCCTCTTTTTCCCGGGGAAATCTGCCCGACGTAGGCAGGTGGGGCGCCCCTCCCGAGGATGCATACCCCGGGTTGAAGGGTCCCAAATCAGCCCTTAAGGTCGGTTGGTTAACCATACGTACAGCGCGGCACTCCATATATATAGATAGATAGCTGCCCGCAGTAATTCTTTGATTCTATTATAGTATGTGATACCAGTGGCAATTCGCTCATGAATACAAGTGATGCTATTTTAACCAAACAAATTAAATCACATAGGATGCATTGCTCTCACACTCACTAAGTTAATTAGCGGGCATGGTATAGCTTTCGTTTGAAACTTAATTATTTGCACCATCCCCTGATGTAATAAACACACCAGCTGAACCCCTTGCAAAGGGGATGTAAACATTTTTACTAAGCTGCACATACACAGAAAATGCAATAATCGGTCTCATTTCCTGCCGACCCTCCAAACTGTTACTTTTCTGCTCTTTTATTCAAGTTGTAATCAGTACGTCATTTGTATTTACTGCAAGCGATTTTGTTTAATTTCCCAAACAATTCGCACAGAATAAAATTGTTTTCAGTTAGTGGGCAGGCATAGCTTTCACTTGAAATTTTGCCCAGCGCGGCTATGTTTCAGTTGGCCAAATTCAAACGGATGTGAAATACAGTACATCTGCTTGCATTGGCTGCATGAAAACGACTACAGCCGCAGATCCACCTACCCTTCCAGCCCATCAGAAACATGAGTATTCCTGCTGGGTCTATATCCGATTACTGACTACAAACCCTGGCGAAAACTCGAGAGATGAGCAAGATGCCAGGGACAACTCGCAGCGGATCCAGATATTCCTGCAATTCCAAGAAATGACCCTTGTCTGCCACATCTCGATGAAGCGCCATATCATCAATTGTCACTGGCCCCAAGGACCAGGATTCCACATTACTCCCATAGCAAATTATAAGCTGGAATCCCAGTGCCTCCCATCCATGGTAGAGTCCTTCCTTTCCTTCCCCTCCGAGCGCAGGCACTTCTCATCAGTGTATGCCTCCTCTCTGTGGTTGCGCCTTTTGTTTGTTAATTGTCTTTTGCCAGATGGACACCAGCTCTCAGCTCTCTATCTGTATATATTGGGCTGCCTTTTAATGACGGTGATTTTTCAGTTCTTGCAATTAAGCAGCAGTGCCATATAGGTGCCAATACTTCGATATCGACTAGCACCAGTGGAAAATAGCCCCTCAAGACTAAAAATCTAGGACTCTAGTCCTGGTTCCACAACCGGAACTAGAAGAGAACACCAACCAGAACCAAAGGTCTCCAAAAATTAAAAAGAAACAGTTGAATCTAGGGAAGGCCACCGCACGCACAAGTCACGCGGAAATACACGTGTGCATTTTATGGGATTCGAACCTAGGACATTTTGCCTCATACTTATCATCTCACCTACAGAGCATATGTGATACATTACTGGGTGTTTTTCTTTTAAATTAACCCGTGAAAGACCTTTAGTCTCGGGTGGTAACACAATCTAGACTAAAAGATGTTGTGACATAACTGATGTATACATGACATATCCAGAGAGCTACAGATGTGGTGTATAGAATTTAGATGTCGTTTTGGATAAGATTTTAGTCAAATATTGGAAATATAAATCACGAATAACTTTTAAGTTGTTAAGTTTGGAAATATGAAAACCATATGGATAGATTTAACTTAAAAATGTTTTTAATAAAAGTATACATATATTATTTTTTGTAAAAATAAGAAGTCAAACTTTCGTTTTGGAGACCGTGTCGTTGTCCAAAACGACATCTAAATTATATACGGAGGGAGTACTAAGAGATTTGCCGCCCATCAATTATGAACCAACTACTAATAATTAGTGTAAGATCCATGTCATCAATGAGCCCACATCCTCCACAATTCGTGGTAACCTTCATGTTATCCAAAGTGATAGACATCAACATAATCTCATTGTAATTATGCAACAATATGCAGACTCGTCAATTCGAGGATGGAGTACACATATTTTTATGTAATGCGAGGAGGTTAAAGGATGCTAGCTGGAGAGCACTGGGTTTGGAAGGGCCAAGATCTCAAGTGGCCACGCGCAGCACGATAGAAAAAGTAATGGAGAACCTATGGGAAACTGGAGTCTGAGAAGCTAACTGCTGATAGCAATGTTATTATTATTTTTTGAACGAACAACATTTGACGAGTGTGTTTCTATTGATATAGCAGAAAAATACAAGACTACGGCCCCGCAAGGCCATAGACAGGAAACAAAAAAGAAAAAGAAAAACAAACGACAACAACTCGCCCGGTTGGATTGGGACATCAACACGGATTACTGCTCGACTACACTCACTAGACGGTTGGATTGGGACCTCATCACAGCCACACACTGGTCACAGCAACGACAGATGGGACAAAGCACAACCGCAGCTCCCACCTACAACCGCACACCTGCGGGTATCGACACCTTTGAAGCGATCCAGCGCCGATAAAGGGGCCGAAGGGCAGACAACACCACACCTAGAGGGCCACCGCCGTGCAGGATCTGCCGCCGCCATGCCGCTGCACCCCAAACCAACCACCCGACGGCATGAAAACCACCGAGTCCGAAGCTACTCAACAAGTCCAGAGCGTCTCTCGCGTGCGCAGGGACCTCCAATCCGCCACTCAGCACGCCTCCTCGTGTGCGGGGGCCTCAACCCCGCCACACAGCTCCACGCTCTGGACTCGTTTCAAGAATTGCTGTCAAGGTAGCAAGAAGAGATGCCACGCCCCCCCGGGAACTGTCTCAGACCTCCAGACCATCGCCGAGGTTCGAATCATCACGTTGCTTCCCCCCTCGCACAAGACACCGCCATCGGATCAGAAGACCGAAGATGTCGCCTGCGCCGTCTTCCGACGTTGCACCACACCAGGTGGGTTCAGCCATGCTGAACACCCCGCCGCGATCCACTGCAGGCCAAGTCGTCACCAGTCGTCGTTGCCGCGAGCGCCGTCCTTCAACGATGTCCCGCACCTCACTGGAGGTTGCCAAGCAACTGCAAGCGCCGCAGAACGCCGCACGCAGCCAAACAACACCCGAGTGAAGACCGTCGGCCACCAATCGGAGAGCAGACGTCTTGGCATGAGGTAGACAACCCCCTGTTCGCATGCCCTCCGACAGATTTGTCCCTAGCGGCTGGAGCAATCGCGAGTAGTAGGCCGGCCGCGCCACCGATCGAACGTGTCTATAGAGACAACGCCTCCAAGGAGGTCACGATGCCCACAGGCGCCGTCGTCGCTCGTCCAGGAGCTGGACTGGGTTTTCACCCAAAGACATCGTGCAGCAGGGTTGCAACTCCAAAATGACGCCCTCAACAGGGAGAGCGATGCCCAAAGGCGCCACCGTCATTCCAACAGTCTGGCAAGGGCTTTCGCCTGGAGTGTCGAACCCCCACTGCACGCGTTCACCGCGGTAAGCCGGCACCGACGCAGTACCACTCAGCCCGCCGCCGATGCCCCATCTCCCGTCGCCAGCCTCGCTCCCCGGCGATGCGCAGTCGCCGCACTGTGCTCGCACGCTCCTCGCGCACCCTCGCGCCGGCCGCCGATCTCTAACGGCCTGCGCGCCTGCGGCTGTCGTCGCACGACCCAAACACGACCGCCTCCAGCCCGCGCACCCGGCCGTCACCCACGCTCCTCCACCGCCGCATCGCAGTCCCGACCGCCGGTCGCCGCACACCCAACCGCCGGCCACTAGGGGTCGCGCCGCTCGCCTGGCCATGGCCACACTGGCCCGTGCGGTCAGCGGCCACCGCCCTGGCCAGCGCGCGCCCTCTCCTTGTCGTCGTGCGCGCTCCAGACCGCCGCCGCTGGCCTCCACGCCTGGCCGCGCCCTGGCCGGCCGCCGCAGCCACCTGGCCGCGGGCCGCCGGCCCCGCGCAAGGCCAGCCGCCACCGCCGCACGCATGGACGGTAATTATGGGCCCCGCATCGTCGATCCCCGCTCCCGCGCGCCGGCCTCCGCGGTTCCTTGCGCCGCCCGCCACAGGCCCAAGTGCCTCCGGCCACCGCTCCGACGTCCAGCACCTTGCTCCCGACCACCGCCGCCGCCGACATTGCGGCCCCAGATCCGCGCGTGGGAGACTCAAAACCGAGCAAGTGGCGTGGCCGCCCCATCATAGCCGCCGCACGGGCTTCCGGCGGCGAGGCACGGTGGGGGTTGGAAGGGTTGACGGCGGCGCTAGGGTTTGACCGTCCGTGTCGCCCTCAGGAGAGAGCGACCAAGAAGTACAGTGTCTAGGCTTACTCCTACTCCTGATAGCAATGTTGTTGTGGCAATGGTGGGATCGATGGAACAAATTATTGTGGCAATCAATTAGACAGGGTGAAAGGAGTGAGTCGGGAGAAAAGCTGGTACTGGGCTGGTGTGAGGCTAATACTCCTGCAAAGCACCTGCATCTTTTCATAAACGGGCGGAAAAGGTCTACTTCACCCCCAATCTATGAGGGGTGGAACACATCACTCCCCAAACTATAAAAATAGATTTTTTACCCCCTGAACTTTCTAAAACCGGACAAATCACCCTCTAAAGCAGTTTTGAAAAATCATAATAAATTACAGAAAAATCATAAAATGAAAAATCAAATTGTGTTGGACTTCAAATTAGTAGTTCTATACAGTGAACATATAATACAGAATGCTTTAGTACATTTTTTTCTGTAACTTTAGATCTATGCTTTTCTTCATAGCTGTAAAAAAAGTACTAAAGCATACCATATTATATGTTCACTGCGTAGATCTACTCATTTTGAGTCCAACACAATTTGATTTTCCATTTTATGATTTTTTTGTGATTTATTATGATTTTTCAAAACTGCTTCAGGGGTGATTTGTCCGGTTCTAGAAAGTTCAGGGGGTAAAAAATCCACTTTCATATATTAGGGGGTGATGTGTTCCACCCCTCATAGGTTAGGGGGTAGACTTTTTCCTAAACGGGCGGGGAAGACAATTACTGTACGTCTGAAAGCCAATGTAGACTTAGCCCTTGTTTAGTTTCCAAAAATCAACCTCAAAGTTCACTGTGCAAAAAGAAGATTCTCATCACATCAAAATATCAGCCCATACATGGAGTACTAAATGTAGATGAAATCAAAAACTAACTGCACAGTTTTGTTGTACTCCGCGAGACGAACATTTTGAGCCTAATTAATCAATTTTTGGATAATTTTTCACACATACAAACGAAATGATACAGTGGTGCAATGATTACGAAGTGACCTCAAACCCCTAAATCTCCACCTCCCTATTTTGCATCTAAACAAGGCCTTAAGCTGCTTGTGAAGCATGTACATTTCTGCAGTACGTCGTAATTGGGTCGCAAATATTATATTTCACCAACAAATCTTGGAAGGTTAATTAGTGATGAAAGATGAAATAAATGCGTATACAGTTGCCGGCAACTATAGGATCAGCCCAATTTGTCAATGCTTCCACTTTCCAGCTCTACATAAAAAAGATGAAGTGCCGCTACCTATAGGACTATGCAGTACGTTCAAATTGGGCAGCGCACTTGTCTTAGTAACATTTGGACAGGTGTATTAGCTACTAGAGTCGTTACCGCTTAACATGTGCCATTAATATTCTTTTGAAGTAATTGTACCGTAAATATTTTTCATAAGCTATTTGAGCGATTGTATGGACAAATCTTCTAGCTTGAAGAAAACCAACAGCATCCTAGCTATGCGACAAACATATATAGTAAAATAAGACACAAATTATTTCTATGCTACTACACATTTTCCGTATCTGGCAAGTGCCGGTACATGATCGTATCTGTCAGCCATGGCACATACACAGACATTTTCTCATGGAGAGCTGCCAGTTTTGTGTGTGAATATAGTGGAAAGAGGAAGGCACGCTCAATCAATCTATGATCAACTTTACCACGGGTGTAATATGATGGCATTATATGATGTTAATTCCTTCAGAAAACCATGCCGAAAACCGATGAGCAAGCGAGGGACGAGTGCGATGCATGGGGCAACTCACTGAGATTCGTATGTTTCTCTATCTCTGATTCAAAGAGATGAATGGCCCTTGTCCGCCGCATGTTGATGCAGCACATGCGCATGGTCCTCAGCTATAACTAGCCCCAGGGACAATGACTACAAATTACTCTTGTAGCAAAATAGAAGCTGAAATCCCAGTGCCTCCCGATCCACGATACACTACTCCCTCTCATCACTGTGTACTACCTCTCTCTGTGGCCTTTTGTTGTGCCAGATGGACACCAGCTCTACTCGGCTCTCCTATAAATAGCGCTGCTGCCTTTTAAGGTCATGATTCTGTTTTTTTTATCCGTGCAATCAAGCGGCAATGGCCGTAAATGCCAATAATTCGATATTATGTAGTGCTGCACATGTGTGCTGCGATTTGGTACCTTCTCATAACTTATTTTTCATTATTGTCCTTGCTTTCGTTGGCAAACCTTAACATTCGTGACTACTAATACAGCGGATGTGTGGCACTGCCTAAATGTTGATGTCTATCTCAAAACGCTGCTGTACCTCAGCTACATTATTTTAAGGTTGAATTTTGTTCAACATGATTCTCGACTGCAATGTCCACATGTACATACCTAGAATTATTTTCCTCAACATTTTGTGGCGATTTAGGCCCCGTTTGGTAGAGCTCCCGAAGTTGATTATCTGGTGAATCCAGAAAGAGCACTGCCAAACAGTGTTCCAGCGAGAATTGATTCTCTGCTGATTCTGAGAAGTGATTATCTGAAATGAACTAAGGGGCTGAGAGCTGAAAAAAGTAGCTTCTTCTGATTCTATGAAGTGATTCTCCATCCTGATTTTGAGAGTTTATACTAAGGAATTAAAGAGAATCACTTTCACCCACAGAATCATTTCTCTCAGAGAATCAGCTCACATAGAGAATCAGAATTAGATGGAGCTCTACCAAACAGGCCCTTAGAGGGAAATAACGAAATTGATTTGCCCTCTCAGCGTTTCCTTTTCACTTCCTCACCAAAAAGAACTCATCAAATATTTTTTTCAAAGAATAATTGACACCTAAGGGTGGTAAAGGGCCCTAAAATTTAGCCCGGTAATTTTAAGAATCTGGCTTAATAAGGACCGAACCAAAATACTACTATTTTTTAGCTAAAATAAGTTAGCGCCAGGTAGAGTTGTGAAGTGAGTACGTTACCACCCATCACACGTGATTATAAGTCCATATTCCAAATTTCAAATAAAACAATGTTGTATCAAGTTCGTCACAGCTAAGGAGCAAGTCAGCAGCTGGCCGTGAACAACGCTCCACCCCATCGAGGTCGAGCACTCCAAATTCGTAGAGTCTGCTGTTTGCACAATCACGGCTTAGTTTCGAATCCCTGTACCTTCCAATCCTACAATGCACTTCAATCCAGTGGTTGTGTAGGCATTTTGTGGTTGTCTGATGGACAGTCTCTGCTCTATTCCGCTGCCTTTTAAGGTCATGAGATGTCGGTTCATATAACCAGCGTGCCATAGGTGCCGTGATTGTATTTATTTTCATGTCTAACCGCATGTGACCATGCAGCAAACTTTTACTTGTCTGGTAATTAAGCATGACATGGTGAAACATAGCTGCAGCAATGCCATGCCACATAAAGCGGAGTGCCTTGGAATATTGTTTAGCAACATAGCTCACTATAACTCCAGATCCCGATTGTCTTGCAACATAGTTAACTATAACTCCAGATCCCATTTGGAATGCTAAGAAAACATAGAATACAATCCAATTTCAACAGGACTAACATAATTTCCCATGTTCTAAATGGCAATTCGACAATGATTATATAACACAGTATGCATGGATGAAGGATGAGAATATGACCAACAAAAGTTGGGAGTGAAACTGCTTGTAGCCCCTGAAATTACCATTATTAGACAACCCCATTAACATGGCTATTCAGATTCTGCTTAACAATGCATATATATATATATATATATACACAGGTCATACACGTCTTCTAACATGAGATACTAAGGTGAAGGTAACTACATGCGTACGTAGAAAGGATTTTCTATATATATATATATATATGTGTGTGTGTGTGCAACTAATCCTATAAACATCCATAGAAAAATGATATACCAATAAAATATTGAGCAAACTTTACACTTCTGTGTGATTATAAAAATGATATGCATCCATATTTATTTTCATTAGACCTCCTAAAACTATAATGTATAAGATATCATATATGCAACCACAAAAATACATGTACTATTCAAATACTAGGCATGTTTTACACTTCTAAAAGGTCATGAATATCCATCCTTCTTTATATTGGAGATACTGAAAAAAAATCATTGTCAAAGCACACACACAATCAGATGTCCAAGACCCAACCATGATAAGGCTGCACATAACACATGGTAATTCTTAATGCGGTGCAATGTTGGTGTTGCACACTTTTGTTATCTGTCCAAAGGGAGAAGATGAATGGGCCTCAAATGTCAGGAAAGAATACATCACTTCTTGGGATAATCAGTCAGATCAGGTCCAATATCACGTGATCCAGTATTCACATATGGTCCTCGGAAAGTAGCCTGTGGTGGCAGAGGTTTTGATGAATCAATGATAGGCCTGTTCTTTGATTTCCTGAAAATAACGTGCAGATTACAAAATAAAGTTCAATGAACAATTCTTGTTCCCAAGTTTAATGATGGTCAGCGACAGTGCACATCTTAGACTTACACGAAAAAGAATGGAAATGATAAGCCAGCACCAGCGAAGATAAGCAAGCCAGTGGCAACTAAAGCATTACGTGCCCTGGACATGAGTTCTCCTTATAACTGTACAAATAAGGGAGAGAATTACATTAGGTAAGAAATTTTGACAAAATTCTCTATTTGTTATCAAGATCCGAAAAAACAGTTGCACATTAGACAACTGGAAGGTAAAAGCTATATTGTGCCTCAAAAGATTTTGTAATTAGTTGCAAAAGATTTGATTTCACATGTCTTATTATTTTTGACTGAAAAGAGCAGCTGGGAAACCAGAAAGATCTAAAAAACGCTGCATCGAATACCTGTACAAGGTATGAAATGGAACGGCATACTGGTCAGGGTGAAAAAATTAGGTTGCTTAGTGCTTAGCAAATTACTTCCACACTGTATAAAAACAAGTGATGAATTCAATTCATATTAGTTTAAACAACATATAGTTCCTGACGACAGTATTAGAAGATCGCTAGACACGGTGGTTATTTCAATTTTATCTATTACGAACAAATGGTGCATTATACTAAGCATTTAGTTTACAGTGCTTCAATTCATCTTAGACAGCTTCATTGAGTTTCTCTGAACTTTTTTTAATTCAGTTTGTTTAGACCAACCTAGTAATGTCCAAAGTTTCGATGACGTGTAAAGTCTTCACACATATTTACAGATTTAATAAACATACTATTATAAGAAACTACTTAATCACTGCCTCCTGGATCAGAACACCTGTCTCTCATTGGACAAAGTGTCACTGCAAAGGAACATATGTGCTGTTTGGTTCAAGGATCGTTAAGGCAAATGTAAAGGGAATCAATCACAGCCGGTAATGGAAATGGATCCGGTGTTTACTCGATTTGTTTGGTTTTGTCAATGTAACGGTATTAAATAGCGCCAGCAAAGATTTAGATCGCTAGCCAGCGTCTGCTCCCACTCCCGCAGGCCAGGCGCGTGCCTGCGTGGATGGCGCAATCTGATTCCGGGCGGGTGTGAGCGGTATCACAGTTCTATTAGTCCGCATCGCTTTACAGTGTGATCCGATTACTGAGGAGCCAAAACAAACAAAGATATAATGGTATCAGATAATCTCTGTAATCAGGTCACATTACAGTTAGCCAAACCAAACGCTATCATAGTTTATCGCATAATCACTTGCAAGCAAAGGGAAATGACCATATACCAAATCGAATTTGAACCCGAATGGGAACCCTACGCTGAGATCGAATTTGAAGCGCCACAGCATCGCACAAACTCGCCGAAGGAAATCTTACTTTGTAGATCACGAGAACCAAAACCAACCCCAACCGCACACCTAGATCACGTGGTTCCGCCATCGGAAGATACATTGAAACTGCGTCCACTTACCGGTGTCGACGATGACGAGATGGGCGGTGGCGACGCGGGCGAGGAGCAGCCGGGGGTTGGCGCTTCTCAGCGCAGGGAGAGCGACGAGAGATTTTCAGGGGAAGAGCAGCGCCGCACAAACAGGACAGGCTGTCGGCGAGGAGATCGACGTCCACGACTGCCGGCGGCGGAGCTGGCGAGCGGCGGCGCAAGGGTTGTGGACTTGTGGCGTTGGCGACTTGGCGTCGTGCGGGCTTGTGGAGTTGTTTCTTTGTGAGGTGAATGGGCTGGGCTAGACAAATGAAACGGTGCAATGGTCTAGATGCAATTTTGGAGTGGGCTGTAATAACATATATGAATTTATATGTTTTGTGCATTTGCTACGGAAAAAATCCATTTAAGGTTCCGTATCTCTCCGGTCTGGTTTTCACCCTTAATATAGCGCGTGTTTGGTAGAGCTCCATCTAATTCTGATTCTATGTGGGAGCTGAATCTCTGATAGAAGTGATTCTGTGGCTGAAAGTGATTCTCTTTAATTCCCTGGCATAAACTATCAAAATCAGGATAGAGAATCACTTCACAGAATCAGGAGAAACTACTTTTTTTCAGCTCCCAGCCCCTTAGTTCATTTCAGAGAATCACTTCTCAGAATCAGCAGAGAATCACTCCTCGCTAGAAAACTGTTTGGCAGAGCTCCTCCTGAATTCACCAGAGAATCAGCTCTGGGAGCTCTGCCAAACAGGACCATAAAAAATCAAATATTACTTATTCTTCAACTTTATAAACCGGTTATTTTTGGTCCTTCAGCTATTTTGGTGGTGGTTCTGGCTGATGTGATGACACATGATCCATCTTATATGGCATCACGTCAGCATCGAGGGACCTAAATTGAATTATGCTGGTAGTTCAGGGGCTAAATACAGTTAAAAAAACTATACAAATAATTTCTCAAAATATTATCCAAATATTTTCTATGAAAAAAGTATACAATTAAAATATTAAAATCTAATATAATCTTAGAAAAATCATAGAAATATTTAATTATTTACTCTATCTTTAATTATTTACTCTTTTTCTCCTAAAATCATACTCTATATTTTTTTGCTCTATCTTAAAGCAAATAACAAAGAATTATTTAATTTTCTATGATCTTTTATGTGTTTATTTGTTAGAAGATGCTCTATTTATCTATTATAATTAGTAAAAATTGATGGCCTAGACTACGTAGAAAGACCGTCTAAGGGGGCCATAATTTTTCAAGTGGCCCAACGGTCAATGGAGCATGTTGATACGTTCTTCACTTCTTTTAAGCGAAAGAACAGGAACCACAACCAGCCCGTGTCAAAATAGTTTGTGATGAGCTGAAAGTGTCACTAGTTGACCGTAACACAACGAAAGGCTACTAGCCTACTAGAAAGAAAAATATCTAAACGAGTTAATATAAAAATTTTATTTGCCCCTTATTCAGTTTATATTTCTCTTAATTGTGCATGGCACGCACAAAAGTAGCACTCGACACAACAGATGGAACATACGGGAATTTTATTAAGGACAGATGGAAGAATATACGGGAATAATCGAGGTCATGTGCGTTACTTCCGATCGTAGAAGACCCCTCCAACTAGGGATGCAAGTATCACTATTTTGGGGTCATTACGTCGATCCAAAACTTAGAAAAATAAACTAGAATGACATCACATGTAATTAATTTAGAAGGTAAAATAAACTAGGGTGGCTCACAAAAAAAATACCATTAGGTACCAACTTGCATCCCTACCTCCAACCGTTGCTAGGTGGGTTCGTAGCTTCTTGTTCATCACCTTTCTCCTTTAGATGGCGAGCTCAGTGTCAGGGGTTAGGGTTGCCGAGGAGGATTTCATGAATGCCGGACTTAGAAAGAAGGTCGGGGGGCCACGATGGTGGTGGGTTGTTGGGGCGGTGTAGCAGGGCGGCGGCAGGCACGGTCCTAAGGTTTTCGGGGCCCGGGGCGAGACTCAAACTAGGGGCCCTTAACAGTAATAGTAATAGTAATAGTAATAGTAATAGTAGTAGTAGTAATAGTAACAGTAACAACAATAATAAAATTCTTATATCATATAGTTTATTCATATTACCTTAAAAGTTTGTTCTAACACTTTTAGATGCAAAGTCTCTAACAATGGTATCAACATTAATCTCATCTACTAATTTCTTCTCAATGCACATAATTGCCAAACCGTTTAACCTTTCTTGAGACATTTTGGACCTTAGATGATTCTTCAGTAGCTTCAACTTTGAAAAGCTTCTTTCAGCCGACGCCACAGTGACCGGCACAGTGAATAAAATCCGATAGGCAATAGAAATATTAGGATAACAACCCAATTCTTGGACATACTCAAAAATCTCTTGAGCAGACATTGGTTTATCCATAAAGTCAACTGTAGAACACATAGCTCTGAAATCAGATCATTTAAATCAACATCAGAAGAACCATTATGAGAGAAAGTGTTTGCAAATTTAGTGCAACACTCTCTTAATTCAGTACTATCCAATGACTTCAAGATCGTTGAACCCATCAAAAATCCAAATATACTTTTGAACGATTGAAGTTCCTCAAATCGAGTTTTCAATGAAGAAATTGCAATATCAACCATAAACAAGAAGTAATTAACTTCAAAAGCGTTCTCGGCTTCTAGAATTGCTTCCTGGTAATGAGTTTCATCAAAATGTTTCTTCCTAGAAGCACGACGCTTTATTGGAAATGATGGTTCTACACCCATATCCGATGCAATTTCTTTGGCAATGATCAAACTAGAAGTAAACCCTTCATTTCTGCTGTTTTCAAAGTAATTCATTGTACCTTCTATATGTTGTAAGGTAGCATCAATGCACATGGATGGTGACTGCAACTTCTTGCTCACACTGTTTACAGTAAGTAAAATGTCATGCCAAATAACCATGCCAAGTATGAACTCAAAAGTACCGAGCACATCAAATAAATTTTTTGCATCACTCCTATCCTTGGATTCAACACTCTTATCTCTACTAAACTGAAGCAGAGCCGACCTTAGCTGAGGAGCTTGAAATCTGATGGCTTTGACACTTTTGATTCGACTCTCCCAACGAGTATTGCATAATGATTTAACTGTCAAACTTTCAACATGTTCAAGTAAAGCATTCCATCTTTTGGTAGAACTAGAAAATAATACATATATTCGTTGAACAATCCCAAAAAATGAAATAGATTTACCACAAGATTTAGCCATATCACAAAGAGTAAGATTGAGACTATGGCAAGCACATGGCATATATAAATCTCTTAGATTTATATCTAGCAATCGACGTTGCACCCCCTTGTGGGGTCCTTTCATGTTGGAACCATTATCATAGCCTTGACCTCTAATATCATCAATGTTTAGGCCAAATGACTTAATAGAATCAAGCATTGAATTGAAAAGCCCCTCACCAGATGTATCATCTACCTTCAAGAAACCCAGAAAGTACTCATCACTTTTGCCGGTAGACATATTAACACATCGAACAAACAAACTCATTTGCTCCTGATGAATGACATATGGGGTACAATCAAGGATAACAAAAAAATATTTTGCCTCTTTAACAATCTTTATGATAGAAGTGGTAACATCAGAAGCCAAAAGAGAAATCAACTCATTCTGAATTCTGTGACTGAGATAATGATGATGGGTCTCATTATTTTTAACACATCTAAGGTGATCTTCCATTACCAAATCAAATTCTCCAATCATCTCAACACAAGCTAAAAAATTACCATTCTGGTCATTGTACAGTTGCTCACTTGATCCTCTAAAAGCCAAATTACGTTTATCAAGGAATTTGACAACACTAATTATTCTAAATAAAACTTGCCTGATATGCTCTTTCTCCTTTGTTATTTGGTTCTGCAGTTCTTTGTCAATTGTTTCATGCTTGTTGAGTCTAGTTTTCAATTCAATCCAAGAGTTCATATTGGTAATATGCTCGATACTAGCTTCATGTTCTTTTAGCCTCTCGGTGATATGCCTCCAATCACTAAACCCATCGTGCCCCAATGAACTCTTGCAGTTTTCTGAATTAAAAAGCTTACAACAAAAGCAAAACACTCTGTCAACATGTTTTGAATAAACTAACCACTTTCTATCAAGAACTTCTCCATTGTTCATCTTTCTAGAGTAATGACTGTATGAAAAATGTCTCCCATTGCCATCCAAAGGAAAAACAATATTTTCTTCTCTTATAGGCCCCTTCTCTACTAGTATGTCCCTTGCCTTGTTATCAATATTACCCCAATTTACTGGATCATAGATATCCTCATTAAAAACTGGTTCATCATCAAGATTAGCACTTTCTGTAGGAGATGAATTAAATATTGGCTCTTCATCACTCACATTGTTATCATCGGCGTTGATGTCAAAATTTTCTTCTGATGTTGGGCCATGATCTTCTGATTCTGGAACAAAAACTATTGCCAATTCATCTGGATTTCTTGAAGTGCTTGTATTACTGGTAAAAAATTTGTCCAGAGCTCCTCTTTGTGATTGTATGAACTCAACTTCTCGTTTCCTTTTCTTCCTTTTCTCACTGCCGGATAGGTATTTTCTAGATGATGACATAATAGTGCTTTGTACTGAACATCAAAGAAAAGAAAAATCTCAGTACTAACTCGCTAAGTTATAGCAGAAGTCTAAAAATTAGAAATCCCAAATTTCAATCAATATAATACCTTAAACCTTATCACGTATTCACGCTTGAATCCTTGTAACTGCGGTGAATCGGCGAGGCAACAACGATCGGTGATGCGGGCATGCGGCCGACGGCCGGCGGGGGCGGGGGCGGCGGCGATGCGGCGGTGGTCGGTGCCGCGGTGCGTGATGCGGAGCCGCGGAGGGTCAGAGGGGGCCCTGCCCTTCGCTGCGGGCGTCGTGCCGCGTGCGACGTGAGTCACGACTCGCGAGATTGCGCAGCGCAAGTCAGGCAAAAGAAATGATCCGATACGACATGCTAATTATTAGATGGAAGTTGATTAGTTAAAACGGAATCGAATCGTTCTCCTGCCGCTGCCCCTGGCCTTTCAGTTTACGTACATGGGTGTCAGGCCTGCATGGGGTGGGGCCCCTGTAAATCGGGGGCCCAGGGCAGCCGCCCCTCTCGCCCCCCCTTGGACCGGGCCTGGGCGGCGGGGACGTCACCGGTGGGCAATGATATCCGGTTGGCTAGGGATGGGGCGGGGGTGTGGCAGCCACTGATTAACGTGGTGGTGCTGGCGAGGGCGGCCTAGCAGCGGCGATCCCGCCAGGACGAAGGGCGGAGGCGGGAGAGCTCGATGCCGACGCTAGCTTCTACGATATGGCTGCTGCCAGTTCGCATCTCTGACTGCCCCCGGAAATATACTCCCTTCATACCGGTAGTAGATGATGTTTAGGACAACGACACCGTCTCCAAAACGTAATTTGACTTCTTATTTTTACAAAAATATGTATTAAAAAATAATATATGTATACTTTTATAAAAATATTTGTACGACAAATCTATTCATATGGTTTTCACATTTTCAAACTCAACGACTTAAAAGTTATTCGTGATTTATATTCCCAATGTTTGACTAAAATCTTGTCTAAAACGTCATCTAAATCCTATACGGAGTGAGTATGTATACACATGTACACTCGCACTAGATATTACCACATTCTATTAGAACTCAAATACAAATATTATTGAATTGAAATAAAAACAGATAGTTCAAATTCATATTTGCATTTGGATACCTATTCAATTTGGAGATAGCAAGTAAGAATTTGCTTTATGCATGGTTTTTGTAGAACAAAACCATTATACAATTAGCAAAGTCTGGATAATAAACACAAAGATAGCTCATTAAAAATAAAATATTTATAATACTCCAACAACTAATTATATAAAAATAAATAAAAGGTTTCAATAACTATATAAATATTTAATTAATTCATACACATGGTTTAAGCATATCTTTTGGATTGAAATGGAAGCAATATATCTTATCCAAACATTTTCGATGTATCCAGTGATCCGTGGCATCCTATAAGTTATAATAATGCAATAAATGCAAATCTATCAATCTTATATATCATAACGCAGCTTCATATACAATAGTACCTATACAACATATAAACAATTAAAAAGGTTGAAATTTGCAATGGTATAAACTACTCTCTTCTTTTGTTTTTATAAGACATGTATGTAGGTCGCGATTTAAACTTTACAAACTTTAATCAATAATTTAACCAGTAAATTTAACGTTTTTAGTGCAACCTACGACCACTACTGGAAAAACTAGATGGCGCTCCGCGCTTCGCTGCGGTATGGCTCCGTTGGCTATTCTTTATCATAGTTTTTATATTTCGTATTGAGATGAAACAATCTCCGCAAAAGAATTAGATTCAGATTGCCGTAATATCTGTGGTCCTTTTCTTTGATGTTTGTAATTAGGATATGTGTAGGGCAGTTGCATTATACACGGTAACAAAGTAATTTAAATTCAAACAATAATAATGTTGGTCCTTCAGTACCGGATGTGAAACATATAGATTACATAGTATTAATCAGCAGCAATCAATAACATGGTTACCCGCAAATCTTGGTACCACTGATAATCGATACTCCGTAAAATATAATAGCACTGCTAGTTCTCTGTACATATTGAAAACACATACGCCATTTCACTTTTGCAATGGCTTTTCTAGGCAGAATGCTGTGAGTAGATGGAAAGTACGGAGTAATAAACATAAACAGCAGAAACGATGCCTCAGCTCCATCTTCATCGGGAACCTTCGAGGCCTGCACGCAGAAAAAGGCCACCCCTCGATGGAAATCAGATGGCAGTGACGCAGCACGGAACAGTACAACAACACGACATGAATGAACAGTGAAACAGTGTAACAGTAGCTTCGGTCCACCTCTGCAAACCTCCCTCCGTCGTCGTTGGTTTTCATGCCACGGCTTTACTTCGATTTGTAGAAAATACGTGCAACATTTTAATCTTCAAAAAATTTATTAAAAAATTAGATTCAAATATCTATCTAATGAAATTTATTATTTACCATAAATATTAATATATATTTTTATATATTTGGTTAAAGATGTTTCTCGGGAAGCGAAAACGACCTATATTTAAGGACGGAGAGAGTATGTCTTCAGGTTCACAATTTTTTAATCCAAGAAGGATCAATCGGGACTAAATGTGCCCCCTCCAACCGGGACTAAAGGGTCTCAACCTTTAGTCCCGTGTGGTGGTTGCACCCGGGAATAAAGAGTCAATTCCGTGTGTGTCATTATATAAGATTCTAATTCCATAATTGTCACGGAAAAATTTGTTGCGCCTTACAAGCCACCGGCTCAACTTTTTTGTTGCCATCGGTGCCACTTCCGTCACTTTCCGTTAGCAAAACTTGCCGTTAGGTATTACAGTTTTGTGAAAATGGCTAAACTACCCTTTTGCTAGTGGGCTCCAAATGTCAGGATCCGTCTCTCATCAGTCGTTACAGCCCACCAACCTCCTCCCGCTAGTAGTTTTTTTTTTGAAAAATTGAAGGAGCACTGACCGGTCATATAAGAAGAATCAGCTTGTCAGCAGTAAGAATTTTGCATTGGATCAGTAACCAAGCAAAAAACTTGTGTTTACCTTCAGTCTTCGCAGTCCAAATGGCCATGGAGTCAAAAGTGCAATATGATCCAGTGAGTTGAACATCATAAGCAGACTTTGTCGTGTACATACCGTCGGCTGTCCACTTCCATTTGATCTCATCCTCAACGTTTGATAATTGCACTTCGCTGACCAGAGCCCATAGTGACACAAATTCTGCCATTTTGATTGCTGTCGACATCCTCCATAAACACCTGGTCCAGTTGTGATTGTGCAAGACTTCCTTGACAGTTTGATTTTTCCTCCAAGCCAATTTATACAAATGAGCCACTAGATCCCGAGGGGCCTGGCCCTCAAGCCAAGATGATTCCCATAATTTTGCACGGTTGCCATTTCCTAATGTAACTATGGTGCTTGCTCTGAACAATTGCTTGTCAACATCATTGCACGGCACTTCAGTACCAACCTAAGGCCGATCAGGCTCTGTCCATTGATACCATAGCCATCTCAAGCGTAATGCCCTGCTGAACAGGTCCAAGTTTAAAATCCCCAGTCCACCAAGTCGTTTCGGCTTCTAAACTTTAATCCAACGAACTAAGCAATGCCCCCCGTTTGCATGCTCTGAACCTTTCCAAAGAAAACCCCTCCTAATTTTGTCCAGTCGCTTGATAGCCCATTTTTTTTAGTGTAAACACAGTGAGGAAATAGGTCGGCATTGAAGAGAGTACATTGCTGACCATCTTTAGTCTTCCAGCCTTATTTAGGAATTTGCCCTTCCAAGTGGCTAAGCGATTGGACATTTTATCAATAATCGGCTGTATCTCAACTCTATTAAGTGAGCGGTAGTGCAGTGGCAGTCCAAGATAAGTACATGGGAAATTTTTGATTGGGCAAGTAAAAGCCTCCGTTACCTCATCTATCTCGATTCCCTCACATCTAATTGGAAACACAGCACACTTGCCCCTATTGGTGACTAGACCAGATGCTTGCCCAAAGATCTCAAGAATCTGTGCCACTGAATGAACCTCCTCTTTAACCGGGTTTAAGAAAATAGCAGCAGCATCTGCATACATACTCACTCTTAACTTGGCCGCTCTGTTATTTATAGGTGTTAGCAGGTGGTCTCTGGT
Source organism: Echinochloa phyllopogon (assembly GCA_033239725.1). Taxonomy (NCBI): domain Eukaryota; kingdom Viridiplantae; phylum Streptophyta; class Magnoliopsida; order Poales; family Poaceae; genus Echinochloa; species Echinochloa phyllopogon. The sequence continues at coordinate 3,796,472 of BTCW01000016.1, read as the reverse complement.
GGCCAAATCAAGCAGACGTTGCAAAGGCTCCATGGCCAGGATGAACAGCATTGGGGATAGGGGATCCCCTTGCCTAAGCCCTGCGAAATGTTGAAACCATTTGCCCCGGGCACCGTTCAGAAGCACTGCAGTTGATGCTGTTGACAGAAGTGCAGTGACCCAGCCTCTCCAACGAACCCCAAAGCCAAACTGCTCCAATACCTCCATGAGATAGTCCCATCTTACTGTATCAAATGCTTTAGCAATGTCCAGCTTTAGAAATAGACCAGCTTGCTTGGATCTGTGAAGTGCTTTGATCAAATTTTGGGTGTAAAGAAAGTTATCTTGTATGCTTCTTTTTTTTGATAAATGCACTTTGGGCTCTTGAGACTAAATCATTTAGTTCAGGGGCCAGTCTATTTGTAAGCAGCTTGGATAGAAGTTTAGCAATTGAATGGGTGAGGCTAATTGGTCTGAAGTCAGTGACACTCATAGCATCAGCTTTCTTAGGGATCAATATGATATAAGCTATATTGAGTCGGCACAGACGTTGGCTATGCTGCTGATAGAAGAACTGTATGGCATGCATGGTGTCTTGCCTGATCACTTGCCAGCTTTGCTTCAAAAAAATTCCAATGAAACCGTCCGGTCCTGGGGCCTTGTCCCCTGCCAAGTCATGGATTACTGCACTGACCTCCTCCTCTGAAAATTCTTCTTCCAAGTGTGACAAATCCCTTCTACCGAGAAGCACTTGTTCCCAATTCAAGGTTAGATTTCTTTGCTGTGGACTACCAAAATGACTGCTGAAATGTCTGAAGATTTCATTGGCTTTGGCCTCATGCGAGTAGCAGATCCCATTTGCTGTTTGCAAGGAATGAATAGAGTTCTTTCTTCGTCTGCCATTTGCTTGTAAATAGAAGAGTTTGGAATTGGCCTCCTCTGCCAGTATATGTCAACCGCGATTTTTGTTTTGGTCTTAATTTTTCAACTGCCGTCAATCCCAAGAATCTGCCCTTTAGATCTCTCTGCAATTGAATTTCTAACTCACTGAGCGGCCTGTACTCTCGAACCACATCCAAAATCCCGATTAGTTGAATTGCCGCCCGAAGCAGTAGTTTGTTATGCCCAATCAGCTTTTTAGCCCAAGCTCTAAGTGCATTGCTAGTTCTTCGCAGCTTGACATGCAACCTTAAAAATGGGTTGGTAATCTGGACAGGCTTCCCCCAAGCTTCAGCAACAGTTTCATGATAACCCTGCAATTTTGGCCAGAAGGCTTCAAAGCGAAATCCTTTGTAACTTCTTACTGTAGCACGTCCGGCAACCAGCAGCGGACAGTGATCAAAAACCCGGAAGACTATGGCTTGTAGATATGCGTCGGGCATCATCAAATCCCAAGCTGTTGAACAGAGAGCTCTGTCTATTCTTGTATGGGTCCTCTCATTTGACCAAGTAAACTTCCTACCCCGCAGATTCAGTTCCTTTAGTTCCAGATCCCGTACTACTTCTCTGAAAGCCCCCATTAGTCTTCTATTTAAATTGTCATTGCTTTTGTCACTGGCATAAAGAATCATGTTGAAATCCCCAATTATTAGCCATTTCTCAGTCACAGATTGTTGTATCCATCAAAGCTCGCCAAGAAACTGGATCTTCTCATTATCATCTTGTGGGCCGTACACTGCTGTGATGCACCAGTCAACCGGGCCTGCTGTAGAAATTATCCTCGCCGTCACACTGTGAACCCCAAGCTCTGAATTGATGATATTGTAATGATCGGCATCCACTGCCAACAGAATTCCACCTCTTGTACCTGCTGCCGGCAGAGCCACATAGCTATCTGCAAATCTGGCACCAAGCTTTTCCAACACCACTTGCCGATCTACTACTTGCAGCTTGGTTTCCTGCAGTGCTACCACCGTGGCCCTACATTCCCCCACCAGATCCCTAAAAATCTTTCTTCTCGCTGTGTTATTCAGGCCTCTGACGTTCCAATTAAGAATTATACAATTTTGTTCAATCATTCGAAACAATCCCGCACAGCCCACTGAATCCCACCATCAAACCTCCCCACATCCATCACAAAGATAGCATCAGGATTGGCATCAAACAACAGAGCACCACCGCCATCCAACAAGCCCACAAGACCACCACTTGCCATCCTTCCAGAAGAACTAATTAAGTGACCAAGTTTCAAACACAGCCCATACATCATGAGCAAACTAGGATACAAAAGTGCTAGAGGAGCACTACCAAATGACCTAAAAACAGAAAAAATGTTTAACATTACTAAGATACATGACTCTTGCTCCCCCAGAGTCCAACTCCCCCCTCCAGGCTTCATTCATCAGAAACACCAGCTTCACTGACCAGGGCAGTGAAGGCATCAGCACACCCCATAATTCCAAACAACTGCCTCAGCCCCCCTTCAATCTCCAGCTGGATTGGGTCCACAAACTGTTCTCCCAACTGCTGCTGACTCACCTCAATGGATTGACTTACAACCGTACCACCCACAGGGACTCCACATGCCTTCATCAGGAGGGATGTAGCGAAACAGCAGGGCCTCTTGCAACTTCTTTAATATTCTTCTTCCTGTCATCAGGAATTGCGTTCTTTTTAGCAGCTGGTGCCCTTGGCCTGGAGGCCTGGTTACATAGGAGCGCTTTTTTGAGTGGCACTGTGAATCTAGCCACACTTCGAGCTCCTCCCTTGTGACTTGTGATCTCCTTGCTTTCCTTGTTCAGTCTACCGTCGGCTGCTCCAAGAGCACCCCTCTCCATAGGCCCATTGGTAACAAAAACCTGCTGCAGGTCTGCCTCCTATTGCGCCTCTACCAGGGGACAGTCAATGTTGAGATCAAACAGCGGCCCAACAGGCACTATGTTCAGCTCTCTAGGCCCATCCGTGTAGCTCGCCGTTGTTGGCCCAATTAAGTTGCCTTCATTCAGTTCCTGTCTTTCCCAAGCACTGTCTTCAACTGTCAAGTTATCAGTCACTCTGCTTTCGATCTCCTGTTGTATGTGATTCCCATCGTCAACTGTCGCATCTCCCAAATCTCCATTCTTGAGCTCCTCACCCTGTACGCCCCCTTCTGCATCATCTGGGCAAGGCTGTCGCTCTGGGCAAGGCTGTCCCTTAATGGAGGGCATGACCAATGGCCCACCTGGACCACCTGGCAAGACATGCCGTGGCCGATGGCAACCGCAGCACCCGCCCCGTCAGGCGCAGTTGGCTCCACCGAGCGCTGCGACACCATGGGCGAGCTGGTTCTGGCACACAAGACATAGCCTGCCTCCCCCCTTTCACGAATGAGGAAGGTCTCCTCTGTAATGGGCGAAAGGGTGCCTGGCCCCCTTCCCTCGGGACCCTGCTTAGCTTGTGCTCCTTTTTTGACTTGCTAGACCCACAGCCCGCTGTTGGACAGCGAGCTTCCGCGCTGATGCTGCGGTCCAGTCTGGTAGCCACTGTTTCCATGAGAGGACCCGGACCCACCGGCGCTGGGACCCCTCAAGTCATGATGGCTCGCCGGCGGCATTTGTCGCAGCCCAAGGCCACTGCCGGAGCTGCCTCCCCGGGGCGGTGATCTGTCCCTGTCGCCCAGCCTCTCATGGACAGAGACCCTACGCGCACCCTGCGCACGTCGAACACCATCGTGCACGCCCAGTCTCCATCGATGGGTGAAGCGTATAGGCCACTCTTCCTCCATCCTGTAGTCCACTAGCAGAGCTATGGTAATTGCGATGGGAAGGGCTCACCGGGAGAGGCGAGAAATCCAGGACCCGATCTTCCACGGTAGAAGACGGAGATTGACACGTCCAACCTTGAACACAGCCGACCGAAGAGCAGAGTTCCTTTGCTGCTGGTTGTCGAAGCGGAGCAGGAACATGGCCGCCGAGATCCTGGAAGTACCCAGCTCAAGGACCGGAACATGCAGCTGGCGGACAGCCTCCATCTTGACACGTGATGTGTCCAAGCGAACCCGAGCGTCGAGCTGAACGATGAGGAGGGCAAAGATCTCCAGATCCCGCTCCGACCCACGAATCGCATCGGACGTGGCCACCCCAGCGTACACATGCCCCGGCCGCTGGCTCGGAGCGCCAGGGGTCCAGCTGCCGGGGTCCATGGTTGGAACAGCCGAGGGAGCGCGCGAGGGTGGTGGGCGAGCGACAGCGGGGGTGTTCTGAGCAGGTACGAAGGTTGCGGCAGCGGAGGTGGCGGCGACGGAGGTGGAGGCGGTGGGAGGAGCGGTGGCGGATGAACCTGGACAGAAGCGAGCTTTGTGTCCCGAGCGCCCGCAGAGGATACACCGAGGTGGGTCGCGGCAGGAGGCAATACGATGGCCGGTGGAGAGACAGTTGTAGCATTTATTGCCCGCCTTAACTCGGAGGAAAGGGAGCCAATACCCGGCGCCATTGGATGAGCATGTTCAGGCACACCGCCACGGCACCACGCCGTACTGGCCCTCCAGGGACTCGAGGTCCCGCACCTCGAACTGCGGCATCTGAAACGGGGACCCTACCGGCTGTGACGCCAGCGCCGCCTGCGCCTGCCGCTGCGCCTCGGAGACCATGGCGGCGGAGATGTCGGAGGCGGCGCCCTCGGCCACCAACGGGATGGACAGGGAACCCATCCCGCATCTGACGTCGCACACCGTGGCGCCGGTGCTGGAGCGGGGAGTCGCGGAGCATGGCGAGCCCCGCAGAGACCGTCTGCGCGTGGCCCTCGCGGATGTCGAGCTGCACGCGGTTCACGCCCTCCGTCGCCGAACCGTAGATCTTACGCCACCGCTCGAAGCCCGCGGAGTTGAAGTAGGCACGGATGGCCTCACTGGGGCGGCGGAGGAGGATGTGGGGCTGCGGGTTGTGGAGGAGGGCAGGCGCGGCGACGGCGGTGAGTGGAGGCGGGACGCGGCGGTGCGGTGGAGACGCCGGCGCGCGCCATGGCCGACTGCACGAGACGAAGGAAGAAGAAAGAGATCAGCCTGTTAGGCAGGCCCTACATGTAAGTCGCTCATCACATGATACTGAAACAGAGGGAAAAATAGACATTGCGCCTCCCCGTTAGCTCCCGTTGCCCCTATAATGGATGGAAGTGGCAATTACGGAATTAGAATATTTTATAATGGCACACACGGAATTGACTCAAGAATAAAAGGGTGACTTTTAGTCCTGGTTAGTGACTCCAACCGGAACTAAAGGGTCCTTAGTCCCGGGTGAAAGTGCTTCACAGAGTGGCTAGGTGGACGTGCGTGAGACCATGTAAGAGATTATGATGTCACCTTCTGCCCGGGAAGTTAGTTAGGCTATCCGCACTCGTCATACTCCAAACACATCCGCTAAAAGGAATATTCTGTCCTAATCATCAATATTTTACAGTACAGTTTCAGTTTCTCTCCACTCGTCGTACTCTATTTTCATCTTCTATATCAACTACCAACCCGTAGGACCCATGTTATATATTTTTTTTAACTCTCCCCGTCCCCCTCTCTTTCTCTCTCCCTCCCCTGCCTACCCCCGCCGCATCCCCTTCTTTCCCGCCGCCGGCGAGTTCGAGACGGCGCAGTCGGAGCCCGGAGCGGGCGCTTCGAGCTCGGCGACGTGGCGTGGCGCCAAGGGAGCTTGAAGCCGAGGAGACTCCAATGCGGCGGGCGCTTCGAGCTCGGCGACGTGGCGTGGCGCCAAGGGAGCTTGAAGCCGAGGAGACTCCAATGCGGCGGGCGGCGGCAGCAGAGGCCAGCGCCGGGCACGGTCTCTCTCACCGGAGGACGGCGTAGAGGTGGACGGCTCCCGGCCTTGGTGGTGGTGACGGCCTCGACCTGACCTCAGGCTGCCTCCCGCCGGCGGCGTCCCCGAGCTCGCGACCTCGCCTCCCGGCCACCACGGCCATCGGGGGCGCGCCGCCGCCCCGGGTCGGCCATGTAGCGCACGACGGCGACACGGTAAGGGACGAGCAAGGCCGGGCTCGACGACGACGAGCAAGGCCGGGCCCGACGCCAGCGCGGAGCGAACAGTGGTGGCGCAGGCGAGTCGGCGGGACGGTTGGGCTTGGCGCGGGAGCGGAAGGAAGCAGGCGGCGGCGGGTCCCACGGCGGAGGCTTTGGCTTTCCTCCGTACGTGCGCTGCAGGTATCGCGCGGAGGGGGGAACGAAAAGCTTCCGCATGCTTTAGCGCTCCCCGCTGCAGACGATTTCCTCCTTGCGTACGTGGTAAACGCTGTAGCGTCTGCCTTTACCGTTCCCCACCGCCAGCAGCCTTAATGCCGTGGTGACAAGAATGAAAATTATCTATTGGTCACAGCAAGACGAGGCTCTGGAGATTTTTCCTTCATATGTTGGCAATAAACTGCAGTTTTAGGGCGATATACTAGATATTTCCTCAAAAATTCCTACAGAAATAGCTTTTAGTGCTTCAAGGCTAAAAAATTCCTACAGAAATACTGCCTCCATTCCCAATTACTATTCGTCGTTGACTTTTTCGCAACACATTTGACCATTCGACTTATTAAAAAATTTATGCAAATATCATTTATTTTATTTGTAACTTACTTTGTCATCGCATATACTTTAAGTATGAGTTATTTTTACGTATATTTGGATAAATTTTTTGAATAAGATGAATGATTAAAGGTTGTAGAAAAAAACCAACAACGAACGGTAATTTGGAAATGGAGGGTGTAACGTTTAGTGCTTCAAGGCTCAAGCGTGAAATCAGACAAGTACAAGCAGTAAGATGTTGATGTGCACAAAATGCAAGACACACCACTTAGATTTCATTTATTCAATATACTGTTGATGGGAAGGGGTGGTTCAACGATATCATGAAATGCTTTTTTTTTGTATGTTTGGATGATGGCACACTTTAACATCATTTGTTTATCACTTTCTAGATTTTAGCCACATATCGAGCAGTGTAGGGTGCTATATCAATTGGATCAAAATCAAACGGATCACATCCAGAAATCAAGGTCTTCTATTTATTTTCCAAACCATACATTTCAATACATTTTGCTTTGATAATAATCTGCAAACATCAAAGCCAAGCATTAATACATTAATAGTTATAAAGTAGCCAAGACAGCCCCCTTAACTTCTATCCATCTCTTTATGTATATACATTAATACATATGTAAGGATTCCTATTCTTCACTCATTTTCTTTGATGGCGAAATGCAGTTGTTTGCAAAAGGCATCAGCACCTGGGTTCGATGAACACTGCTGTTGTTCTTCTTGGCACAGTGAATCGACCTGTGGCGGCCTCGTATGCAGATTGTCGGACTAAAGCATCTAATGAATTCACCTGAATCAAATTGCAATAGCCATCAGTTATTCATATTACCTCACGGTTGTAGCGGTTTGGATTCATGACTCATTGGTGTCTACCCTGAAGCTCTTAACTATGTACAAAGTTGTTTCTCCCCACAAATCAGAAATAATGCCATACATTTGCAGATAGAACAGTGTTCAGATGTTCAAATTTTTACAGGGACTAACAGATATGCAGAGTGTAATCCAAGCAAGCGGGCACTGGAAACACCAAAAACAATTGCTTTGTATTCATCATACTACAAAATTTCACTTCCTAAGCGCACTACCAGGTTTCAGGACTGAAGAGAACAATGCTTCAGACAAATGCATTTTGCTGGGGAGAGAATAATTGGCACAGCATAAACAACAAAGAACAATTAGTTACCTGCACAGGATGCAACTGAAGCCCCATTGATGCGAGAGCAGGGATATCTATAGATACTTCGTTCGGACATGCATTGAAGACTATAACAACACAAGAGAAGCTGCAGAAAGGGGCATGCAGTTAGCTTCCTGAAGAGAACATCAAAAGATCTCACAACATATATACAGAATTGCAGAGGCCAAAAGAAAAAAAAAACTTGAACTGTTTTTCAAATTTCCAGCCAATAAACAATCATATGTTTCCAAATACTGCAATCTAACTACAACAATGCTGCTTACTTTTTATCTAACTGAGCCATCTCATGCCTATCATTCAGTGCATCTTCAATGCTCATGACAATAACTCCTGGAACCAAGGACGGGCCTGTGTTGTGAAAGTGAACCCGTTTCTGAAATAAGAGAGGAATACAGTCAGCTGTGAATAAAGCACAGGAGATCAAATATAACAACTAAAAAACCCCTAAACAAGTATTTGTTTGTTTTTGTGGCAGTTGCTTTCTGCTAGTACATGTACATCTGTTGTACTTGTAGGTGGATCCACATATATCACAGCAGGATTATTCTTTGTTAGAAGTACTGTATGTGTTGTGGGGTGTATGGGCTTGGGCCCAGGCCTGTAGCGCCCGCCAGCCCCTCCTTATTGATTCTCTAGAGATATGAGGAGATCTTGTTTGGTTCTGTTTCCATAAGCCGATCTCCTCACCCCTATATATATGTAACCCCTGTCTCTCGATTAATCAATCTATTATTCCCACACAATTCTAATGCTTTCATTCTTCATTCTATTTTTCATGCAATTATTCTTTTTCAGCTGCAGGGGTTAGTTTAACATACATTTGTGTCCTATTGACGATAAAAAGTTCCATAAAAGCACTGTATGCTTTCCTTGCAAGAAACAAAAAAGGTGCTCATCTAAACATATCACTACAGCAGTCTGATCAAAGTTCACATTAACTTGTTGGCACAAAGAATCTGTACCTCAATGTCACTTGCTGTTGTTAGACGAAAGAGGGGCGACGAGTATCTGATCTTCAGGATGTCAACAAAATTGTCTAAGGCAGTGAGAATGTGATCTTTTGCAGGTTTGAATGATGGGTTCTCTAATCTTGGTTTCATCCTGAAAAGTTCCCGATTGTACAATAAAATGATCACTGAATTCTTTACTTCAAAGGAAACAATACAATATATAACAAAGAATGAGCAAGTGTTCTCTGCAGCTGCAATAAACTGAGGGAATGTCATATGAAGTGTCAAGGAGGATTCAGGACTTACAAAGGCCAACTCCCTTCATTCTTTTCCCTTGGTGGAAGCCCAACACCCCAATTGTTTGTTTCATAGGTAAAATCAAGCCTGCACACAATGAAGAAAACAGAACAATTACCCTGCCTTGCTTTCAAATATGCTTGGGGAACTTTTACTCAACTTAAAACTGTTATTCATATAGGATAATAATTCAGAAGTTATGGTTGTAACAAACAATTTTCAAAATTATTGAATAACTTTGGCTTCCTTTAAAGCAATTCCAACTTTTCTTGTTAATGGGGAATTGATGTCTTCATCAAGGTCAAAAGGGCAGCACATTACTTGTTAAACCAATCACCAGAGTTATATGAATCTCGATCAAGTGACTTAGATCGCAGTATCTCATCACCAGCATGGAAAAATGGTATTCCCTGGAAGTAGACATAGATAGCAAAATGAGAACCCTGCTAGGTCAAGCAACTTTAAAGTTGAGCTGATCCGACTGGTGATTACCACTAAACTTGCTAGGTCAGACATGCCAGGACACACATTTTACCAAGAACATTATTTTAGTGGAAACTTACGATCAGGGTTGTCGACTCATATAATATGAAAAACAAATAGTTAATGAAAACTTCTATAAGCACCTGGGATAATCCAATCATGCTTGAGGACAAATAATTTATCCTGCATCTGTCATCAATTGAGAGGTTCATTGGGGTCTGCACAAGCAAACCAAAGAACTTCAGAGAGTACCGGATACTACTTGAACTAGAGAATAAAAGTAAAACTGGTTTTGCAATACTATATTGCCACTCGAATGATGCTTAGTTTATCAATATAAAACATAATGTCCAAGGTAAAAAATGCTGCTAGGAGCCAACAAAGTGACATATTTTGCTTTAGTAGAAAGAAAAAGAAATGATTGATTAGCGGACTGATAATGGATAAAAAAAATGTAATAGAAGTTAGGTGTCTGGGCATCATGATATACTCCATACCTTTAGACTAATAATATCAAATAGTGTTTCATTGTCATGAGCAGAAGCATAGTTGATCTGAAATGTAACAAACAGTGGTGTATTTCAGTAATTAATTTGTACAAGAATTTAATAAGCGAGACAAAGAAATATAACTTATCCAATCAGCCCATGCAAATCAAAAAACATATTAATCTTGTCCAGCATGTGAGCTTGACAATGTACATACTATTTAGCTTGCTTTTGGAATGTTCAGAAAATTTACTATTTCTATAGGGGATGAGGTATAGCCAACTGGTGATCCATCGAAAGTGCAAATTTCGGATCCTTTCTTAGGTTCTCCAGTATGAGATATTAGTACATAATCCTTCAGATTACCAGCTAATCCAATCTGCAAAGGAAAATGAAATCAACAAGGATATGCTTATTTGTAAGAATATGGTTCCCACATGGTGAACTTGCAAGCAATAACAAATTACGTGCTGTGAACATAGGAATGTTCCATAATAGGCTCATGGTGACAGCTCATATAAAACAAATTTAAAGTTCATCTGCTGATACAAGAGTGTGTTCATGGGCAAATTTGCAAATCCTTCTTATAAAGGAAAACAAAAACCCTGTTTGTTCTGGCTTCCTGGAAACAGAAGAGACTACATGGGAGAAATCAAGATAATTACTTAGTTGTACAAAGAGACTTGCATATAAGTAATTGAAGCAAACATAAGACACAAAATAATTGCATGGAAAGAGAATTTATGATAAAAGTCACTTAAGGTGGTGAACGGGCCTCTAGCTGGGGTTGGTTAGGTGGCTCTAGTAGCACTCCTTACTCCTTAGGTCCTATGTTCGACTCCCCATGGGAGCGAATTTCAGGCTGGGGTTAAAAAAAATCCCCTCGTCTATCCTACACCAAAGCATAGGTCTAAGGCTCAGCCTAGGTCATTGGTCGTCTCACACGGGCTATGCCACTGTGTAAGGGTGGGGCAGGGTTTCGGGGGTTTTCTCGACCTGTGTGACAAGGTCTTCTTCTTAGCAAAATGCCCGGGGGCTGTCTTACCCCCCGCAAGTCAAGGTTTTTTGAAAGTAACTCCAATTGATTACTCATAACTTACAGCAATAGGTACACATTAACACCACTTTAGCATCAATATAAATACCTTAACTACAGCTGACCTAGTTAAATAGCCGCACGATCATTTGCATCCAAAATAGCAACTGATTCACTTCATTCAGCCATGCTACTTTCAAATTTTTAGCGCTAACATTTAACACTACTACTGGATCAAGGACTGTTTGCAGCCAACACAATGACTTCCTTTACTGAATAGCGTCCAAGTGGTTCCTAACAGAGCTTTGTCCATATTTAACAATTGATTCTACTACAAAAGCAATTTTTCGTGCCCACTTGTATAACGTTCAAGATACAACAGATATTGAAGATCAGTGCATATGTGGCAAATGTTGAATTCGTGTATTTACTCTCTAGTTTTCTCATGGGCCTCTATTAAATTTATATATTTACATAATCCTTACAATAAGATAAGATGATACTAATCAACAGAACTGTTTCTAATTAAATTGGCAAACAGGTCAATAACTGGTTGAATAACTGGTTGAAATTCAACCACCAGGCAGAAAGTTCTAGAAGGAATATCCAACCTGTATATGATCAGTGTATGTAGCAAGCGTGCACCTGGTTTCTGTTTCATTGCCCTGGTAAAATCCATTTGGCTGCACAAAAGGATCAGTACAAACTAATAAGAAAATTGAATTTTTTGGAGCTAATCTAGAAAAAATTCATATAATTTGATAGGTTATATCACAGGCCAGCATGAGAGCTTGAACTCTAAGAGGATTGCTTACAGGTTCCATCAACCTCTAACATCTGTACCTTAAGAGCACATATGAAATCATCTGACAGAAGTTGCAGAGAACTATTATCACAAAGCCTTTTTTTAGGGGGGGGGGGCAATATTATCACTTAAGTGGGGAAATTTGTACACAATCCATGGGTGACATATAAGGACAAATGAGTAATTGACCTTAACAGAGTTTTATGGCTGGAAACAGGAATTCATAGGCAACTTCAGGAAGCAACAGGTAATCCTTGATGTGTGTGAAAGATTTGCAATTTTCAGAAAATGAACATAACTGCAGAGAGTTGCACAACTTCTGGAATAAGGAATAACTACTAACTAAGGGATATCAAATGAGACGCCCTGTCAACACTGCCAAGTGGATTATGATGTTTTTCATCGTCTTCAGGTAAACTTTTAAAATTCAGAACATATCTTGGTCCAAGTACTGTATTTTAGAAAGTATGACCCGTAACTGCAATGTAATTCAGTCAGGAATATAACAGCAGCTGCTTGTTACAAAAATGTCAAACAGTACCTGATATTTTCGGAAAGGATACAGGGATAAAGGGCACGAAGATTACCTCTAAGAATAGACCGGTAGAGAAACCTTGCTGTAGTGGATTACCAAATGGACTTCCCCCATTAATAGCATCACGGATTCTATCATTGAAACTGCAAATGTGGTAGTGGTATTGGATATTGTTATATTGTACAGAAAAAAAGGAAAGTAACTGCACAGGTAACACCAAAAGAAAGTTTCCAAGACTGGTGATTTACTACATCATTTCACTATGATATCCTTTGAAAGAGTTGAGATTTCAATTTTTATTTGTATTCCAGTTGTTGATTGTAAAAAAGTATAGACTAACAATTAGTTCTGCATGTCCACATACTGGGTTTGTTCAAATTAGACTTACCTACCAATCCCTGTTCCACTCATATTAAGCTGAGATCCATTTATCCCACGTTTATTTTGTGCGACTTCACCAAAGTCCCATCCTTCACCATACCTGTCCCAGTGTCAATGCCTTATCAGTTTAATACACAGTGAGAGTGTGCCAAAACTATGAAAACAGGTTGCTCTGAAAATGAGAAATCCAAGTTCTTACAAGTATATCTTTGAACCATCCACTCCATGTTCACCCATGGTAAGGCTCTGAAGAGCAGATTTTGCTCTCATCTGTATTCATCATTATGAAGAAAAAGGGGAAATTCAACCAGTCACAACAATTATGTTCAACAATATCACCAGATGAAGCAAACAGCTTAATAAACTTTGGTTTCCTGAACACCACAAAGCGACCTTTTTTCAGATCAATTTGCTATTTTCTTTCCAGCGGTGGTGGAGTAATTAGAAAGCCACACATAAAAACTGAAAAGCCAAATTTCCACACTGTTGCATAGTAAATTTCCACACTGTTGCATAGTTTAGCTTTTTGGTATTAACATTCCATAGACTAATTGTTCAACTTGGCTAATTACTATAAAGAAGTGTTCTCTAAATTAACTGGCATGGTAAACATAGATCACTAAATGCCCTAAGGCTAAATATATCCACCACCTAAAGCCATGAGAAGGCATAAAATTCAACAATCAAATACAGAGCATGCAAATTAAGACTTGCTCTCTATTTTTTTTCTGAAATATACCTTGCAAATACAGAATGAGGTGGGATTCCAAAACGATTACTAAATTCAACTAGATCAAGCATTCCAGGGGAGCTAATATGCCAAAACAGAGGTCGGAAGGAAGCTATTAATGTTTAAATTTTGGAGCAGCTAAAGAACACCTTTGGCATTGAATTAAAACTCTTAACCAGACAAATATGACAAAAGATTAATGCAGTACTTGTACTACAGTGTAATATGGGGATCAAATAAAAATACATTTATGTTTCTAACCACCAAAATTGTCATGTTATTCAATTGGCCTGAAGGTGTGTTTACTTACCATTGTCTTTTTCATGATGTGCCCCATAAGATCAAATCTGAACCCGTCAACCTACGGTGACAGTTATAAGATCATAAAGAATGGAGAACAATAAATTGCGATATTAAAAGATATGCAGCCACCAACATGAAAAAGTTTAGCCAAAAAGGAACCTGCCGTCATTAACATATTTTCGTGTGATTTATCTATGTGTAGTCTTAGATGGAACCATTAAGTCTTGAAAGAATGATAAGGCAATCATGCAATGCCAATAATGGTAATGTAACAACTCACTTTGTAATTTACTGCCCAATTCAGAAGGTCATCCACGATTAATCTATCAACCATGAAATGCTCACTTGCTGTATTGTTCACGGCCGCACTGTTCTCAATCTGGCCATTAGTATCTCTTCTAAGGTAGTATCCAGGTACAACCTGTAAACATCCAGTCCACGCAATAAGATAGATTAGAACGCATATGGAACATCAAAGGAATAAGCAGAGATGATATTTCTGTCCAGAAATAGATAAAGGACTTTGAAGTAAATCAGCAAGTGTACATATTTGGAGCTGCAAACATTTTATGGGCTAAGGAACAAAGAAATCAAGGGGCATTCAATTCAATAATTGGCGTTTCTTAGAAAACAAGAAAGGACTTCAGTAAGTACATAGAATAAGCATCCAGCAAGGAATGGTTATAAAGAAAGAATATAACTAGAAACTGAGGCAACCTTGTCAAGAACGGAAGTGATGGCAGAAGGGCCACTTGAGTATAAATGATTGTATACAACGTCCATGACAACACGAAGCCCTAAGCGATTCAGGGCCTGCAGTAAAAATTTATCAGAAAAGTAACTGTTATACTGCACAGAGCCGGCAAAATTATGGACACTTGCTACTCAGCTAATTACACAATGGCAACAGGCTGGGTGCTACATTTATGACTGAAAAATCAGGGTTAAAAACAAAAGCACACCTGGACCATCTGTCGGTATTCAATAATACGATTTGAACCATCTGGGTTACTTGCATAGCTTCCTTTCGGAACCCCCCAAAGCACAGGGTTATACCTTTGGTTGCATGTGACCATGTGTAAGAATAGTTTATGACACATTATTATATTATGCATCTTTGACAGGAAAATAAAACAAAGAAGCAAAAGATGAATACCCCCAATTATAAGGGTCCTCTTCCTGAATAGCTACAACTGCATCTTGTTGTAAATCTGACCCTGGAGGGAGTTTTGACAGTTCATCCTCATCTGCCAGAGTAGATGAAGTCCCCTAGTTACTCAAGAAGGAATAATCAAATGAATTAACTAAAGTCACATAAGATGGAAGTGACGGAATTTAGTTTAATCAATTAATAACTTACTGAAAGCTATCTGCCAAATAAGAAAATTGACAAATAGCTGGAACTACATCTAAAGATATGTCAATACCTGGAAACATAAACTTCGTGATGTTTATGTATTCCTGATATATATTCTATATCAGATTGAAAGTTTAGACTCTTTTCATGAGTGTTGTAGAATCTCAAAGTAAATAAAAAACATGTAAGTTACAAAATGACATCATTTTAAGCATGAAGTAAATCTTTTTGTCTGGTAAAACATACATAAAGAATGAGTTTTTACCAACAAATTTCCAATTGTTCTTAATGTCATCAACACCTCCAAACTGAAAGCTTGGCAACAAATGCACATGAGTCAAACCGGCATCAGACAGTTTCCTTAGGTGATGTATTCCTGCTGTATCCTGCATCATCAGTTGCAGAATGCAGATAAGATGCCTGTTGATGAAATAAGATCATGAAATATATCACTTTTCTAGTAAATCAACTGTTAACAACCTGACATGTAAATGCAGAGAATCCTCCTCTAGAATGACAGTCCACTGTGCTATCTTGGGCACTGTAAATGAAAATGACAGAAAACATAGTGATAAATTTATATAAATGAGCACGCACAAAATCTACCAAAATTACAGCCACATGGAACAGCTAACCTGAAATCGCGAATATGCAATTCATATATGCTTATGTCAGAAAAGGAGTCCAGCTTTGGCTTCTCAGCCACCAATTCATCCCACGAAGGTGGCTTCAATGTTTCACTATTAATGTCAACCAACCAAGTCTGTGTTCCATTTGCAGAAAGCCTAGACAGAACAAGATATTTTTTTATCTCTTCCACTTTCTCTATGGCTAGTATTATATTATGAAGTAATCGACTTACCCTCTAGCATAAGGATCATCAGCTAAACATTTCTCAACTTGTGATGTAGCTGGATGATATACTGTGACTTCATACAGATAATACCGGTTCTCCCAGTTTTTTGGACCAGTAACACTCCAAACACCAGTTGACTCATTTAGTTGCACCATCTCTAATAAAGGCCCCACTGGACCATCATAGAAGCTCACAGTCACATCCTGCAGCAATATTGATATACTTTTAGCAGAAGTAGGAAACATACAGGACTAATGATAATAGTTATGATGCTTGAAAGGATTTCACAATCCAGAACCTGTGCTGTAGGAGCCCATAGATACAGACTCACAGCTTCCTCACTGAAAACTGCGCCAAGCGGTCCAGTGTAGGCAAACTTGTCATCCAATACACCAGGTAGTTGCAATCCAGTAACATCTTTGTTTGTCCCGTGAGCTGCTTGTAACAATACATATTGTCCTCATGAACCATTTCTCCGGAGGTCTTTAAGGGCAAGTACATTTGTGTCGTCTAATAGCCGGTCTCATGCGGTGACAAGTAATCTTAACACGACTTTATAATAGGTTGTTGTTTTAGTTGTCTCGTAAGAATACAATATCCCTTAATTTATGGTGAAAAAAGAAATATGATTTGTTGCATGGCAACAGCAACTCATACAATGATGGAGGAGTTGTCTCGTCTTAAAATTTAGCTCATGAGGCAGTTGTTTCACGAAACAACGACCTGCTCTCACCTCGCTCTCTCTCTTCCGCATCAGCAAAAATCTGAAGTGGCACTACATGAGACGGTCTATCTGACATGTAGTAATGTACCTGACTAAGGAAAAGCAACCTGGTGTAAAGATTACCATCAAAAGAAGCGACAGCCAGTTGGCATTTCACAAGGCTGGCAACATCAACGGAGCTTGGAACTCTGAAGGCTCTATAGCAGCTGATAAAAGGGAATTTCTCGGTCACCTAAAGCATGTGAAGTGGTAGTCCAACATCAGAGTGCTGCTTGAAATAAAATACAAAGATGAACAGACATAAAAATGCACTGCAGAATAAAGATAATTACAATAACTCAATGATACTCGTACACTGGCTGGAAGTCCGCCATGTTCTGGTTGCAGCTGAACTTTGGAATCATAACCTGCCAAATCAGCAAGAGTCATGACACACATTAGACTGTTAACCCCCTATTATCGTAATCAATAGGTGAAAAGTTCAGCAAAAGTCTATAGTTAGTACAGCTACCTTCAATAACCCCATGTGACATGCACATTGTAGCACTCCTGCTTGCATACAAGTACAGGGATGTTTCTTGATCACCGACATCCCAGGCAATCAGGGAGCTTGTGACCCAGTAAGCTCTCGCATCTGATAAGAACTGCAGAAGCAACATCATGGTTAGAGTAAGCACAACTGAGTTGCATGGTATAAAAACAAATAAAATAGTTGGAAATTCTTTACAAGATGGTACTACAGGTATCTCTTTCACAGTAGGCCTGATCGCCGGTTGTTTTATAGCTGTGTTCTGCTACAACGTGTTATGTCAGATAATGGCATGATCTCGAATGTGGAAATTTGACAAATGCTTTTGGATTGTAATATAATATAATATTTCATGAATATAGGAACTATAACTCTATAAGGAGTACTCTTTGTAGAAAATTGCCTAAAAACAAATATTTCGTGAAATCCTGTTAAGAATTTTTCAATTAGAGGAAGTGCTTGCTGTATCTGTATGTTCACTGCCAGGTGGGTTCAACAGACCAACACCATAGGCCTTGCTACAGTTTGCAGCACCTGAAGAACACAGGGGTTGGTGTGAAAATGATAGCAGCCATGCCATCCACTGCCCGCATCGTGTGACTGACATGTGGGCCACAAGGGCCCACATCTAAATCGATAGGGACAATCGAGTATTTTTTTCACAACCGAGGGGCCCAAGTGACAATTGCACCAACTCCCAGAATTACAGGGATGATGTGAAAATGGGCAGCAGTGGCCGCACCTGGGTGACCTCGGCGACCCCGACGTCAGCGCCAGTGCCCTTCTCCCCCGTCGCCATGGGGGGCCTTGGCGCGGCGCGAAGCACCCTCAGGGTCCTGGAAGCCGCGGCGCACCCGGAATGCGCTGACGCCGGAGAGGCCTGCGCTGCCCCCGATCTCCTCGGCGAAGCGGACGACGGGGCAGCGGCGAGGCGCGGGGGTTTCGCGAGGGCGAATGCGGAGCTGGCGTGGAGCAGCATTTGCATCCGCGTTTGGATTTCTAGGGAGGGAGGAAGGATGGCGGAGAGACGAGTCTTCCTAATAATAAATTATTTTATTCCTGTGATGTTATATAGGAGGAAGGAAGTGCAAGATTGTTGGTTTGGCTAATGCTACCGTGTTACTTTCCTTTTCTCAGTGTTGTCATTTTCTCTTTCTGTTTTCCCTTTTTCTTTTATATTTTTTTATTTATAGACATTTTGATCTATCTTAACCCACACGTTTGGGTCAACTATTCCTTCTAAGTTTTTTCTTCACTTTCATGCTTTTATCTATCGGCATTTTGTGCTTTTTATATATGATGTCATAAAACATCACTAAACATGAATTCTATGTGTTTGTGTAGCTTGAGAAGAGGAATTGTGTGTGCGGTTAGTATGAATTCCAGTTTTTTTGTCCCACGAAACATGTTTACATATAGACATGTAAACTCTGTCGTTTTTTCTAATATCATAGTTTTCTAGGAATCCAGGTTCCATCGTAGTTTAAAGAAAGGAAAATATGTGTTTTTATTATGTCCGATATGTTTGTTTGTGATGCATGTGGTTTTGATTGTTTTATAAAATTTTACTCATTTTGACATCGAATGCTAGCCATAATATTGTCGCTAGCATCATGCTTGCTCTATATACACATGAAAATAGATAGCTTTTTTCATTATCGGTTATCGTTATTTACAATGTGAATATTTGACTATTGTGCTTCTGCTTATGTTAAAAAAATATTTAAATAGCAAAGAATTTTTTTTTGAAAATTAAAACAGGAGCCCTACTACTTCATTTAAGAAGTCTAGGTTACAATAACTCTGCTATAACATAAATTTATTGACTCAACGATAATTTAATATATATAGCCCTGTTTGGCATAGCTCCAACTTTAGAAAATCCGTGGAGTTCTTGAAGCTGAGGCATTAGAAGCTCCAAAAAATTCTGAAGTTGAAGCTAGAGGTACATAGAAACCTTTTGTATGAATAATTTTATGTGTAGTTTATACTACATATTAATATTAAAGTATTATAATTTAGCATAGAAAATGTAAATCAGTTTGGAGCCAAACAAGGCCACGGTGGCCTCCCAGCACTGGGTTCCCACGTGCCCTTCGGCATAAGTTAATGTCTTCCTTGATAAGCTCCATTTTCCTTAAAAAAACCCTTCGATTCCTCTCCTTCCAAACATTGCAAGCTTAGTACATAAGTATCACTGCTATGGATCTTCGTTCCTTCTTCGTCAAAAGTTTCATCCATACCAGAGAATCAGAATTGAAAACAATTGTAATCAACATTAGCTTTACCCCTACTTCACAGAGGACCCATCCGCCATGTCAAAAGTTTGACAAAAAAGGATGGAGACCGATTTTTTCAACACTAGAGAGTGATTTCTCTTGGTGTATATGTGTTGGCCCATATAGCCCATGTGTTAGGCCCATATGGTCCATGTTTTAGGCCCATCTATGAGGCCATGTACAGCTATTATATATCCCACTCTTGTAGGGTTTGGAGGAATCAAGGGAATTATTCTCTCCAGCATGGTATCACTAGCCTAGGTCTTCCTCTCTCTCCCACCCTTGCCATGGCTGGCCGGCCGCCGACGCCTCCACCCCCTCCTCCTTCCCTCCCCTCTCGTCCTCTCCCGTCCGACCCGCCGCCTAGTCCCCGCGGGCGCGCCTGGCGCGTGGCGCCGCCGCCGCTGCTCTGGTCACCGCCGTGGGTGCGGCCAGCATGGGCGCCACCGGCGCGAGCACCGCGGGCGAGGCCGGTTTGGGCGTCGCGGGCGCGCCTGGCACCGCCGCCCCTGCCGCTGCCGCTGGGGCCGTGGTCGCCACTCCTCCTTCCACAGCTAGCGCTACCCCTCCTCCCCAAGCTGGCGCTGGCCCTCCCCCCGTGGGCGTGGTCCCGACACCAACCAGAAATGCGCTGTGTTCCCACCCCTGATGGTTGATGCAGAAGGTAATGCAATGACACGAAATTATCCTGGTTCTGGTCGCAAGACCGTACGTCCAGCAAAGATGGTGTGTGCAATGTATTATCCTACACCGGACTGCGAGTAGTAGGGAATACAAGTAGGTTGGGAGAAGGGGCTAGGCCTCCAAGTCCCGGATGATGATGATTGAGGCGAAGTGCCAATATCGTGGAGCGTGGAGTGCGTGGGTTGTTTCTTGTTTTGTGCTCGATCGATTGGTTGTTCGTTGTCCCTTTCCCTTCTGCATGAGCGTGCTCTCTTCTTTTATAGACCAAGGAGGAGGGTTACAGGCGTGTGTCAATCATGTAGATACAGTTGTTGCACAGTCGTTGGCGTGGCTCCTTGTCCTTGGCCACTGTTGCACGGCGTTGCCGTCCTTATGATGGATTTTTGTACTGGTGATGATGCCACGGAATGGTTTCGAGGGTCTGAGCTGACCAGCATAGCGTGCCATAGTGACTCATCCATACGCCAATTCGAGGGTCCCCCATGCCTGTGCACAGCCCTTTCTGTGAAAAATTACTGCGGGAGTCGGCAGCACAGGGAGTAGGAATGACCCGACCCTGTTCGCGTAGTGGCGGCGTGTTCGCACAGCGTCGGGGATGGTCGCACAGTACATCGCACGGTACTCGGAATGGCCCGCTATGCTTCCGCCATCCTTCCTCCTTATCCTGCTACGTGCTCGAGGGTCTCTCCTGCCCGATCGAGGGCTTCGGGTCACCGGAGTTGGTAGCACAGGAGCTCGGAGTGACGTGCTTTGTTCGCACAGCGCCGGCATGTCTGCACAGAGCCTCGGTTGGCAGCATAGTGACGGGGGTTGGCAGATGCGACAGGGGGGTCGTGGTTGTCAGAGCGACATGGCGAGAGATTTGCCTTTTTGACTTTGGACGCCAGGCGGCGACGATCATCATTAACTGCGTGTCTGGGCGGAGGTCTCGACCGAGGCGGAGCTTTTCCCATTCGTGGGTTGCTCGAGGCTCGACCCTCAAGCCTCGACTGAGACAGAGTTTTCCGATTCACTCGAGGGGTCGCTTCCCTCGAGCGAAGCGGAGATTTGAGGTGCGTGTCGAGGCACCCAGCGAGGTGCCTCGACCAGGCCTTTGACTGTTGCTGGGCCGTGGGCCTTTATTTGCTTTCTTTTTTTCTGATATGTGCATGAGTTTGGCAATAGTTAGCGTTTTAACAAGGGTGATTATCCCATAGGTTTGGGTACCCCTAATGATTGCCCCAACAGTAGCCCCCGAGCCTTTGTTGGAGTAGGTTTAATCCGGCAAAGGCTTTCATCGTGGGTGCTTCCGATCAGGGTTTCCTTGAAGAATTCCGCTAGGTGCGCACTAGCGCACCCGCGGGTGTAGCCCCCAAGGCCTTGGAGAAGTGGATATACTCCTGCAAGGGCTGTCAGCGTTTCTCGCCTTTGTGAGTTATAGTATATTTCGTATTCAAGGAACTCGATCTTGTGGCGTGAGGAGCCCCCGAGCCCTAGCCCTAGCAAGGTCGATCAGGGACGATCCTCGACTTCGAGTCATGACCCTCGTCGCCCC
The DNA here is from genome assembly GCA_033239725.1 of Echinochloa phyllopogon. Classification (NCBI taxonomy): domain Eukaryota; kingdom Viridiplantae; phylum Streptophyta; class Magnoliopsida; order Poales; family Poaceae; genus Echinochloa; species Echinochloa phyllopogon. The sequence goes on along the minus strand of BTCW01000016.1, from coordinate 3,774,822 downwards.
ATTCGTGGGGAGGAGGGGTGACGTAATCCATGCTTCCCTCGAGCGGGCTGCGAGTCATGGATGTTTTTGTGAGCTGTTAGCGGGTAATTCAAGTGGACGTCTGTGCCTCGTTCGATAGAGGTTGGCTCGTGGTCTGGAGACACGTCTCATAAGAGCACTTGTGGAGGTTTGCTAGGTAGGGCTTGATCCCGTTCGATAGGGGTCGAGGGCTCGTTGCTCTCCCTCGGTGGGATCCCTCTACTAGCTGCCTCCATCTGGCCTTGAATACAACATGGGGGTGCCCTCGAACTCCGCGTTTGAGGATAGGCTCGATTGCGTGTGCCCCCGGTTGTCCCTGACTCTGTTGATCTAGGGTGCCTGTCGAACCCTCGACGGGCCAGTGCTTCGAACCCCTGATCAGTAGGGCCTCGAGGAGAGGTGGCTTACCTTAGAAGCTTTCCTGCGAGCCTCGAGCGTTTATTTAGGGAATCGTGGCCGACGTGGCGCGGGGCATGTGAAGCGGGCGCGCCTTTTTAGGCGGGGTGGCAGAGACAGGGGCAGTTACGACGGGACGTGGCGTCTGCGATGCCTAGGTTTTCGCGCGTGGTGGTTCTCCCAACCGGTGGGGTCCGGCTGTCAGTGACAGCGGTGCCAACCGCATTGAATGCGGATTCCACGCGGCTGCGACACCAGTTGCGCTTTGTATGAGACTATAAAAGGAAGAGGCATGGGAAAGGTTTGGCTTACCAAGCCCTTGCCTTCAGATTGCATCTACTATTTTCCAAGCGCCGCTGCCTAGTTCTTCGCCCTTCCCGCAGAAGCTCCACTCCTCGCCGCCAGCACTCACCATGGTGACCATCACCGACCCCGCTCCATGGAGTCCGTCCATCGCCACCGATGACTACCTCGCCGGGCTGGTGGAGGCCGGGGTTCTTCCGGCGAACAACGACCCGATGGAGCCCATGTGGATTGCGCCATCGTCGTCCCACCTCGAGCCTACTCCGCCGGAGGGCTTCGTCGTCAGCCTGGCGAGGCTGCACGAGCGGGGGTTCGGAATCCCCGCTTCGGTGTTCTTCCGCAGGTTGTGCCTCCACTATGGTGTGGAGGTCCATAACTTCGCTCCTAATACCATCTCGCAAGCGGCAGTCTTTGTTGCCAATTGCGAGGGGTATTTGGGCATCGAGGCCCACTGGGACCTATGGGTTCACCTCTTTCGGGGTGAGCTCCATACGGCCACCGGTGAGTCTCGAGGGGTCTGTCGGGCGGTGCGTGCCGGGGGCCTCACTCTCCAAGTCTGGGGGCAGCGCAGCGGGCTCTACATCCTGGCCATCATGACGTCCAACAATGCCGACTGGGACAAGGGGTGGTTCTACCTGCGCAACATCGACAACAAACTTCCGGCGTACACTGCCAAGGTGCTGCGGGATCGGCCGGAGGCCTGGAGCTACGGCGTCTCCCCCACTGACCGCCAGGAGCGGCTAAAGGTCTTCACCGACGCCTTTGCCATGCTGTCGCGGGCCGGGCTGACCGTGGCGGGCGTAATCGCTAACTACAATCAGCGGCATGTCTTGCGACTGATGGAGAGGGCATTGCGCCTTGACCAGATCAAGGCAGAAGCACCCTGGAAGGGCACGAAGATGAAGGAGGGAAGCCTCCTCGTCGAGCACTGCATCCACCGAGCGCGGCGAGTGGTGGAGGTGTCCAAGCTCGACTGCAAGGAGGCGGCCCTATTTGCCGTCAAGATGCGCCCCGATGCAGGGCACCAACAATTTGTAAGTTTTTGTTTGATTTAGATTCAATCTGATTTTTACCCTCGAGGGTTACTCATTGCTAATCCGCAACTTTTTTCCGCAGGGGTTATCCCACAAGGGGTATCGATCCACCCCTCCTCTTCCCGAAGTCCGTGAAGCGAATCGCCTCTCTACCGAGAGGAAGAAAGCGCGGAAGGACGTGGCGAAGAAGAAAAAGGAGCAGAGGTGCCAGCGCAAAGCGGTGCATTAGAAAGAGTGCCGCCGACGGGCTAGGGAGGGTCTCTCCCCCCCTATGACTTTGGCGGGAGGGGTCACCCGGTCGAGGGGCGGGCGGTGGCTGGGGAAGCTTCGGCCACAGCGGGCAAGGACCGGACCGGGGAGGTGACCTCAGCCCCCCTCGTGGAGGAGGCGGCCCCCGCCATTGCGGGGCGAGCGAGACCTCTGCGCCGATCGATGGTGCGGTGGAACCAGAAGGTGCGGGCCGCACTGGAGACGCGGCTCAGACCGCGGCCGAGGGCAGTCGCACGGAGGAGGCGGAGGAAGCGCCGGGGGCGGGCACCGCAATGGTGGCCCTCCCGGCCACCCTTGAGGGCGGCCAAGAGGCGGAGGAGGAGCGGGCTCCGGGTTTCCAGGAAGGGTCCTGGAGCCATTGGGAAGAGAGGATGGTGGAGCCCCTGCCTGGCATCCCGGCCTTCGAGGCCTGGCGCAATCAGGGGCTCGACTGGCGTGGCGTCCCCCTAGCCCCGCTCCCTGAGTAGCTAGGAATATTTATGTAATATTTATCGTTTTCTTTATCAAATTTTTCTCGCTGAATTTGCAAAGGGCTCGACGAGGAAGATTTCGTTCATAGACTAACTTTAGCGTAGGGTGGCGACGGGGATGCCGTATCCTTTCGAAGGCGTAGGCGGTCCCTCGACTCGGCCGACCCTTGGCCTTAGTAAATCTATGGCTCGAACTGCCTTTTGGCAATTACTGGAGATAAACATGATGAAAGAATTTTGAAGAAGAAACCTTAAAATTGGGACAATTTTAGGAGGGGGTGCCCCCCGAATTAGCCCCCGAGTGTGACTTGGCTTTTTCGAGGGTAAGCCGAGTCTCACTCATTTAAGATCTTTCTTTATTCACTTATTGATATAAGTAAAAATGTACATGAATGCTTGGAAACTTAAGGGTAGAAGCGATGTAGCTGTTGAATGTTCCAAGCGTTGGTGAAAACTTCGCCTTTCTCGTTCGCGAGCTGGTATGTGCCTGGTTTGAGGACCTCGGCGACGATGTAGGGCCCTTCCCATGGCGGCGTGAGCTTGTGGCGTCCTCGATTATCTTGTTGCAGCCTTAGCACCAGGTCCCCCTTGTTGAGGTCTCGACGTCGAACCTTCTGTGCTTGATATTTTCGGAGGAACTGCTGGTACCGTGCTGAATGCAGGAGCGCCACGTCTCGAGCCTCGTCCACTTGATCGAGTGAGTCTTCACGAGCTTGCTTGTTCTGCTCTTCTTGGTAGGTTCTAAGCCTTGGGGACCCATATTCCAAGTCCGTGGGGAGGATAGCCTCAGCGCCATAGATGAGGAAAAATGGGGTGAAGCCCGTGGCCCTGCTCGGGGTCGTTCTGAGGCTCCAGATTACCGAGGGTAGTTCCAACACCCATTTTCCATCAAATCTGTTCAACTTGTTGAATATTCTTGGCTTCAGGTCTTGTAAAATCATGTCGTTGGCACTTTCTACTTGGTCATTCGTCTGTGGATGTACTACGGCCGACCAATCCACGCGGATATGGTGGTCGTCACAGAATTACAATAATTTCTTGCCTATAAACTGGGTGCCATTGTCAGTAATTATCGAATTAGGGACCCCAAACCTGTGAATTATATCCGTGAAGAACTGCACAGCCTGTTCAGATCTGATGTTGCTGATGGGTCGAGCCTCGATCCATTTCGAGAACTTGTCGATGGCCACCAGCAGATGTGTGAAGCCCTCGGGCGTTGCTCGCATTGGTCTGACGAGGTCGAGCCCCCACACAGCGAACGACCATGTGATAGGGACGGTTTGTAAGACATGGGCCGATAGATGAGATTTGCGTGCATAGAATTGACACCCTTCGCAGGTGCGCACGATTTCGTTGGCCTCAGCGACAGCCGTGGGCCAATAGAAGCCCTGGCGAAACGCATTGCCCACGAGAGTATGGGGCGCCGCGTGGTGGCTGCATATGCCGGCGTGGATGTCTCGAATGAGCTCCCTTCGCTCAGGAATGGGAATGCATCGCTGCAAAATTCCCGAGGGGCTGCGCTTATACAATTCCCTGTCGATAATGACGAATGACTTGACCTTTCTCGCACTGCGCCGAGCCTTTGTTCGATCAGAGGGTAGCTCCCCTTGGTCAATCCGGGCGATATACTGATTGCGCCAATCTTGAGATGATGGAGCCTCGTCGATCTCCATAATTTCACCCTCGTCCATCGAGGATATCTCCTGACTCGAGGTTTCGGGTTCCTCTCTCGAGGGATCCTCTTCCATGGGCTCGATGCCCGCAGCCCCTAAGAGTTCGGCCTTTGAGGGAGCGTCAGGAGGTTTGGGAGTTGGATTGAGGTTGATGCTCGGCTCTGCTAAGTCACAGGCGAACACGTTTGGTGGAACGGTAATCCGACCTGACGCGATTTTGGCCAATTCATCGGCTTCCTTGTTGTATTTTCACGCAATGTGGTTGAGCTCGAGGCCATGGAATTTGTCCTCGAGCCGGCGTGCCGCGTTGCAGTACGCTTGCATTTTCTCGTCGTGGCAGCTCGACTCCTTCAAAACCTGGTCGATGAACAGTTGTGAATCTTCCCGGATGTCAAGGCGTTTGACACCCAATTCTATGGCTATACGAAGCCCGACGAGCAGACGCTCGAACTCGGCCATATTGTTGGACGCCGGAAAGTGCAAGCACACCACGTGTCTTATGTGTTCTCCGAGGGGTGAGACGAAGAGCAGGCCTGCGCCTGCACCGGTTTTCATCACCGACCCATCGAAGTACATAATCCAACACTCTGCTTGGATCTGGGGTGGGGGCAGCTGTGTGTCCGTCCACTCTGCCACGAAATCCGTCAAGATTTGCGATTTGATTGCCTTTCGAGGGGCATAAGTGAGGGTTTCGCCCATCAATTCCACGGACCATTTGGCTATTCTACCCGAGATATCCTGGTTGCGGAGTATCTCCCCCAGGGGGAACGATGAGACCACGGTGACAAGGTGAGCCTCGAAGTAGTGGCGCAGCTTGCGCCGTGCTAGCACTACTACATAGAGCAGCTTCTGGATTTGTGGATATCGTGTCTTGGTTTCAGTCAATACTTCGCTGATGTAATACACCAGCCTTTGGACAGGCAGAGCGTGTCCCTCATTGGTTCTCTCTACGACAATGACTCCGCTGACTACTTGAGTCGTTGTGGCTACGTAGAGGTAGAGGCGCTCGCCCTCCTTAGGTGGCGTTAAAATTGGTGCTCGTGCGAGAGATGCTTTTAGCCCATCGAGGGCTTTCTTGGCCTCAGGGGTCCAAGTAAAATGTTCGTTCTTTTTTTGGAGTCGGTACAAGGGTAAGCCTTTTTCGCCGAGACGCGAGATGATCCGGCTCATGGCTGCAAGGCATCCCAATACCCTTTGTACCCCCTTTAGGTCTCGGATCGGTCCCATTTGCTCGAGGGCTGAGACTTTTTTAGGGTTGGGCTCAATGTCTCGCTGAGAGACAATGAAACCCAAGAGCATGCCTCGAGGCACCCCAAAGACGCTTTTCTTTGGGTTTAGTTTTACCCCGTTAGCCTGAAGACAATCAAAAGCAATGCGCAAATCATTGACCAGGTCATCCGCCTTCCCGGACTTTACAACGATATCGTCAACATATGCCTCTACGGTCCGCCTGATATGATCCCCGAAAACACGAAGCATACACCGTTGGTACGTGGCTCCTGCGTTTCGAAGACCAAATGGCATCATGACATAGCAAAAAATACCAAAAGGCGTGATAAAAGAAGTTGCGAGCTGATCAGAAATTTTCATCTTAATTTGGTGGAAACCAGAATAAGCATCAAGGAAACATAATAGCTCACATCCCGCAGTTGAATCCACAATTTGGTCGATACGTGGTAAAGGAAAAGGAACTTTTGAACATGCTTTATTTAAACCAGTATAATCTATACACATCCTCCATTTCCCATTCTTTTTCTTAACTAAAATAGGATTAGCGAGCCAATTAGGGTGAAATACCTCCTTGATGAATCCAGCCTCGAGGAGCTTGCGTAGCTCTTCATCAATGGCCCGACGCTTTTGCTCGTCGAAGCGTCGCAGACGTTGAACCACCGGCTTGGAGTGGGGCAGGATGTCAAGGGAGGGCTCGGCGACCTCCCTCGGTAGGCCTGGCATATCCGAGGGGCTCCACGTGAAGATGTCGGCGTTGGCACAGAGAAAGTCGACGAGTACCACCTCCTATTTGCCATCAAGGGTCGAACTGACCCTCACTGTCTTGTCGTTGGGGACGCTGGGGTCGAGGGGGACAGCCTTGGTGTGCTCTGTGGGCTTGAAACTGCCTGCATGCTTCGAAGTGGAGGTGATGGTTTTGTTCGCTATCTTCTCCAGGTCCGCGATGAGAGCCTCGTCCTCGCGAGCGCCTCGGCGCTCTCGACTCATTCCACGTCGCATATGTAGGCATGCTCGAACGATGGGGCCACCGTGATGACACCCTTCGGCCCCGGCATCTTCAGTTTGAGGCATGTGTAGTTCGGGATGGCCATGAATGTGGCATAGCATGGGCGGCCAAGGATGGCATGGTAGGCACCTCGAAATCCCACCACTTCGAAGGTCAGGGTCTCCCTGCGGAAGTTGTCAGGCGTGCCGAAACAAACAGGCAGATCGATCTGCCCAAGGGGCTGAACTCGCTTTCCCGGCGCAATGCCATGGAATGGCGCCTTGCTGGGGCGTAGCTTGTCCCTCCCGATGCCAATGAGCACCAAAGTCGAGACGTACATGATGTTGAGGTCGCTGCCTCCATCCATGAGTACATTGGAGAACTGGGTGTTGCCGATGATGGGATCAACGACGAGCGGGTACTGCCCCAGGTTTGGGATGTAGTTGGGGTGATCCTCTCGACTAAAGGAAATGGTCTCCTCAGACCAGTCGAGGTAGGATGGCCTGGCCTTGTGTATGGAGAACACCTCTCGGCGCTCGCGCTTGTGCTGTCAAGGCGTCATGTTCGTCGTTGCCCCCCCCCCGAAAATGAAGAAGATGTTCTCCACCTCTGGGAAGCCTTGGCCTCCCCCGTCACCCGCGTCCTTTTTCCCCCCATCTTCCTTCGAAGCGGCTCGATTGAAGTATTTCTTTAGCATTCCGCATTGCTCGAGGGTGTGGGTTACGACACCCTTGTGATAAGGGCAAGGTTTCTTGAGCATGTCATCGAAGACGCTGCCTTCTTGAGGGGGGCCTCGAGGAGCTTTGGGCGCAGGGTCGACTGCGAGGATTTCTTCAGGGTCCTCGGTCCGCTCTTGTCAGCGCGAGGCTTTTTGGGGCTTCTTCCCCTTATTGCCTTGCTTCTGCTTCTTTGCGGAGCCTTTGGACTTGCTACCCTTCGCGGGCGTTTCTTCTGTCCATTTTCCCCTCCTGCCATCGAAGATGGCTCCAACCGCCTCCTCGCCAGAGGCAAAGTTGGTGGCGACATCGAACAACTCGTTGACACTGGTAGGAGGGCTTCGTCCCAACTCACGCACCAAGTCCCGGCAGGTTGTGCCCTCGAGGAAGGCATGGATGACTTTGGAGTCACCCATGCTTGGGAGCTCGGTGCAACGCTTGGAGAAGCAGTGGATGAAATCACGAAGGACCTCATTGAATGTTTGGCGACACCCTCGAAGGTCCCACGAATTTCCAGGGCGCACGTAAGTACCCTGGAAATTACCCACGGACGTCTTCACGAGGTCGTTCCAATCGTGAATTTGGTTCGCGGGTATGTGCTCAAGCTATGTCCGCGCAGTATCTGCCAAATGGAGCGGCAAGTTACGGATGATCATGGCGTCGTCGGTCGCGCCGCCCAGTAGACAGGCGAGGCGGTAGTCGTTGAGCCATACCTTGGGATCCATTTCCATCGAGTACTTGGTGAGGGTCGTTTGTTGCCGGAATCGTGCGGGAATCGGGGCCGCGCAAATCTCCCGGCCAAACACCCGGGTTCCCGGGGGTTCGGTGTTGGGCTCCTGTCTTCGTCGCTGTCGTAGCGGCCTCCACGGCGAGGGTGGAAGCCGCGAGATGTGCCATCCCGCTTCTTTCTGTTGAGAATATTGCGGGCATCATTGTCGCTGGTGTCTCCGCGTGTATCAAGGATTCGCTCCTTGAGAGGCTTCTTCCCGATGCGTTCGTGCACCGATGGTGCCTTCCCCTTATTTGTTGACGGGGGTGGCACCACATCGTCCCTTCACGGGGTTTGCGCTGATACCTCGTGCTCCCGCATTCCTCCACCGGTTTTCGGGCCGGCTGAGTTGCGTATGCGGGAGGGTGAGCTTTCATCTTGCTGCACAGCTGCTTGCTCGATGAGGAGCTGCGCCTTTCGGCGCAGGTTTCGGCCTTCAGGCATCGAGGGCTTCGGCATGGCCCGGATCAAGGTCGCCGCAGCGATGAGCTATTGGCTCACCCTGGCTAACGCGAGTGGGTCGTCCACATCATCATCAGCCCCGATGCGGGCTCGGGCTACGCGCCCGGCCTCTTTGGCACGCGCGCCGCGCTCAGGGCGGTTGTCCTCAAGCGTTGCCCAGAGCTTCTGGACTTGTTGGCGTTCTTCCTCGAGCTTGGACTTGGGCTAGTTGCGCTTGTGCAAATGCAGCGTTGTCAGGCGCCTGCTCGTTATTCTTGGCTCCCACTAGTTCTCCTACCCCGTCATCTTCGTCACCCCTTCCCGGGAGGATGACGAAGCACTCCCTGGAGGGATCGTAATCCCTATCACTAGAGTCATCAGAGCAGGTTAGGCAATAATCTGCTGCAGCCTGGAATGATATAAAGGCCTCACGATTGCGAAGCTCTGAGTAGTCCCGTTCGGGGACCCTGTGGCTGCTCTCGTGTGCCTCGCTGTCAGAGTCAGGGTAGTCATCGTCTGGCGAAGTTGCGAGGAGGTTGCGAATCGAGAGCAGATGGTGCCCCGGTAGATCCTCATACATCGTCATGTCCGTGCCAATTGACGAGGAGTTGGTCATGCTTGTGGTGCGCATCTCACCGTGGACTCGCGACGGGTCGGCCATGCTATCCCCAGAAGAGAGTGACGTTGTGCCAAGTTTCACTGGCCGGATATTCTTTGCCGCTGACGCAGGGTTTGGCGTGCCGGCCTCAACCCACTCGGGGGAGCCGGCGCGGGCCACTCTGCGTCGTTCCGCGCGCGTTGATGCGAACGCTTCCTGTGCGGCAGTGTTGGTGACGGGAGTGGCGCTGGCGTGCCCACAATGGCGCTACTCGCAGTCGCCCTAAACTCGAGACTCCCGAACCGAATTTCAAATCCCGCGGGAAGTGGGTCCGAAGTCCCCATCGGAAAAGGTTTGTCGCGTACGACACGGTGTCGACGATTTATGTCGAGTACGTCTATCTGGGGGTATCCCAGGGAGTAGATTAGTGGATCTCGTTGAGTTCTAGGAACGACAGTGCACGAACAACACAAAGATTTAGACAGGTTCGGGCCGCGAATAGCGTAATACCCTACGTCCTGTGTGCTGATTGTATTGTATGTGAATTGAGTCGTTTTGAGGGGGGTCCCTGCTCCTCCTTATATACTCGGGGAGCAGAGTTACAAATTGATTACAAAGACTACTCGTATCCGACCTGGAAGGTTACATTAAGGTAATCTATCATGAATACGAGTAGTTCTACTACTTGACTACATCGTCATATACCTTATCTGGCTAGTCCAAAGCAGTCGGGTCATAACTCTCCATATCGAGTAGTTTAATTCATTAGATGAGTGGCCCTAGGGATCCTGGCCCCACAAGCCCCCGAGCATCTTGCACCTTTGGTTCAACTCTTGAATCTTTTTAATATTTTTGAGTAGTTAGAGCTAAGCCCAAGACGCTCAAATCTCTTCTGATGAGTAGTTTCTTTAGAGCACATCTTTTGATGTACCCAATAGGCGTAGCCCCCAAGCCTCCATGTACTCTTTAAGTAATTGAAGACTCAGAAGACTAATCTTGAATTTCACCTGAGTAGTCTAATGGTGCGTTCCAAGTAGATGCAACCATCGAATGTTGAGTAGCTTTTGTTTAAAACTAGTCAAAAGCTCTGAATAAAGTAAGACCTTCGGTCTTTTAAGTAGTTTTGTTAAAACTAGTCAAAAGCTTTGAATAAAGTAAGACCTTCGGTCTTTTGAGTAGTTTTGTTAAAACTAGTCGAAAATCTTGAATAAAGGATAATAGATCTAAAAGAAATCTTATCTTTCAAATGCAACTTCTGAATCCACGAGTACTTTTAAGTAGTCTTTGGATCAAGCTCTGCTCCCTTTATTTACTCCAAGCCATGAATCCCAATACATACTTGATAATTATTTTCATAAGAATCAGCATGCTTTTTCGAGCATCCATGTAAGTATAACAACTTTCGAGTTGTCTTCAAATGTAAGAATTGATCAACTGTAATTCCGTATCTACGAGTGGTTTTGTTAAAACCAGTCAAAGATCTTTCTCTACTGTTTTCCGCCTTAAATCTCGGAAGGAAATCAAATCCCAGATTATCCATTAGCAGCCCCCGAGCTTTGAATCAAAAGAATATCTTTGATTTGAAGATCTAATTAATCACCAGGATTCTGTTGTAATAGAATCCGAAATTTACGCCGGGAAAAACTAACTCACGAAAAACCAAGCCTTTCCCTGTAACGGAATGCGATACGCCGTAGATACTGTTCAAAACAGTAACCCTAACCAAAAGTTATAAATCTGAAGTGAGACCTTCATTTGTTTCGTTAACCTTGAGCGCAGCACCATAACCTTTTGTCGCCTCATCGTAAATTCCTTGTCTTTTAGAACTGTCTGTGCTTGCTTCTCTTGTGAATGCGAGAGAAAAGTAAAGTCTTAACTCGATCTGCAACCATGAGCCAAAAGAAAGCAGATCCCGAAAACATAGAGAAAGCCGCTGCTGCTAAGCCTATGGAGAAAAATGCACCAAGGAAGAGAGTTCCCTTAGTAAATCCAAACACAAAGCCGGATTGGAAAACTCATCCTTCTCCCGCCGATGCTTGGAAGTATTGCACCGCGAAGGAAGGAGACCTTCATGACCTGGTGGAGCAAGGTTTGCTCTTATCCCAGGAAACTCTTGAGTGGAGGGCTTGCTTCAATGCACAATTTCCCACTAAAAACACAAATGAAATTCCTTTGTTCGTGTCTTTTTGTGAGCGCGGAGTAGGCCTTACAATCTCATCTTTTTCTGCGAACTCCTTGACGTTTACAAACTCCAACTCCATCATCTGAATCCTAATAGGATTCTGAATATTGCTGTATTTGTGCATGCTTGCAAAACATTCCTTGGCATCAATCCGAATCTCGCTTTATTCCGCACTTTGTATCATGTAAAGCCCCATCCAAATTTCCAGAGGATGGAAGTGGTTGGAGGAGCGGGAATTCAATTCCTCCAAAGGATGGAAGAATAGTGGTTCTCCATGCCCCTTAAGGAGTCGTGTGGTGACTGGAAGTCCGAGTGGTTCATAATCGGTGAGTAGTCAAAAAACAAGTACTCTTCCTATAGTATTTACGGTCAATGCACATGATTATACACTAATCTTGTTCCTGTGTAATTGTAATACAGTAGGGAATCATGGAAAAAGTTGTCCTGTCAAAAATGGATGGTATCCCAGGGATCTATCCAATTGGAACACCAAGCCAACCACTGAGGAGGCCAAGGATGTGCCCCCTTTGCTAAAGCGAGTTCAATCTTTGAAGAGTAAAGGCTTAACTGGAGTGGGGATAGCCTTCAGTTTTCTCAAGAGAAGAATTCAACCACTCCAAGAGCGTATTAATCTTGGATACAAGTATGAGGGAAATACAGATCCTTCCTGCATGGTGCCAGAAGAGCTCTCAGATGAGACCGTGCTAATGCACTTGTCGCGCATGTTTAGCAATGTAAACAACAAGAAGCCATATGTCGCCAAGGAGTTCTGTAAAGGCCAATCTCCAAGTTCTGTAAGTACTCGCAACCTTTAAATTTTAGTTATTCTGAACATGCGCCTCAATACCGATTCTTCTCGTGTAGTCGGCCACTGATTCTGACGGGCTAGTTGGTGGCCTGTCTCCGCAAGATTGGGAGAAGTTTGGAAAGAGTTCTTCAGAAAAGTCAGAGCCATCGAATGAGAAAATAGAGGCGATTGCTGATGATGTAGAAGAACTTGAAGTAATATCCGACGAGAAGTCAGCTGACTCGGATGGCAAGCAAGTTAATCTTCAAGGTAAGAGAAGTCTTCATAATAAAATTTGAGTACTTTATCCATTTTGCCATTTAATTTGGATGTACTGTTTCCAAAAAACAGAGGATATACAAATAGTACCAAAAGTTCCCACAGGGGTAAAACGGAAAAGAACTACTCGTTCTTGATCAGATACCCCTTCAGGAGCATATGTGCCTGGAGCAGAAGAAGGCCAGCGTATCAAGATTTCCAAATTTGTCACCGCTATTCAAAGCTCCTCAACTACAAGTGCCATGGCGAGTGGTACCACAGGGAGTACAACCAGCTCCAAAGTGGGCGTGCTGAAGTTGAAGAAGTTCAACTTTAAGCCAAAAACCACCGCGCTGACAAAGTAAGTTTGTTAATCAAGATATCCTTTCAATTGAGCCATAATTCAGCTATTGAATCTTGCATTCTTTGTGAAGGGTTCCATCTGGCGCACTTGCGAGCGCGCTGCATGCGCTACAAGAACAATTGAAAAAAGTTGAAGAAACAGAGCATGAAGAAGAAGAAGTCCTCCCTGGCGCTGTTGATGAAAGTGGCGGGGTTTCAAGACTGAACCAATCTCTAGAGAAAGAGCCATCTGATGTTAATTTGGCTCCAGAAGCAAACCCCGTAGAAACTTCAAACCAGGGAGATGACGAAAGGCCACCGTCAATTGTGGAGGTAAATCATATAGCCTTTGCTCTGTATATCTCTCGGAATTTTATATGAACAATGCTTGGAAAACCATGAAGGTTGGTTTGGAGGCTGGAGAAGTCGCCAATATTGTTATCAAACAAAGTACTCCACCGCTACAAGGAAGGGCTACTGACAATGAAGCAATGCAGCTGAAGCAACACCTGGAAGCCGCTCTGGTAAGAGGAAAGCTTAATAGAAAATAGTTAATATAGTAGTTATTAACTAACATCAAATGCAGGCTTTGGTAGATAAAATGAAGAAGAATAGAGATGCAAGTCTGGAATCTCGAATAAAAGAACTCGAAGAAGATCTTGCGGCTACCTATGAAGCGCGGGAAAAAGCTCGAGTTGATAATCAAGACTTAGTTTCTCGATTACACACACAACTCGAGGGAATGTGAGATGAAAAATCTCGAATGGATACTCGTAACCGGGCATTGATCCGAGACAACAATATTAAGGAAACCGACTCTTGTACATTTAATCATTAATTTAGTTGTATGAAGTGTAATCATAGACTTGTCTCGTCTTTGCAGGATTGAAAAAAGAATTGGTTGAAGAACAGAGCACCAGCACATCGTGGTATAACCTTGCGCAATCCAAAACCGATGATTGTGCCCGCTTGGAAAAAGAGCTCGATGATCTGAATGGAAAATATGCCAAGGAGCATCAGATCCGTGTTGACATGGAACAAGCTTACGCCAGGGCTTTGGCGGGACAACAAGCCAAACAACAGGAAGTGGAGGATCTCCAGGCTGAGAAGAAGGCCATAGAAGAGGCAGTGCTCCCCATCATTGACATGGTAACACCAGAAGGTGTAACTACAGCTAATCAGTCATTATTGGAGCGAATCAGCGCAGTGCCTGGACAAATTACTGATTTTTGCAAGAATACCATGAAAGAGTGTGTCAATCAGCTGTTAGCGATGGTGAAGGCACACAATCCAGACGCCAAACTTGAAGTCGTAGAGCTTCCAGAAGGAATGGACATGGAAGGATTCGAAGATTTGGTGAAAGAAACAGAGCCAATCGCAAATACTTTCATTGACTCGTTAGAGTAGATCCGCATTGTAACTTGAAGTACTCGTTGAAATACTCTGTTTTGGGTTCGACATGAATACCTGTCCATGTATATAATGTTTGATACTTGTTTAAAGTAATCGTTTGGAAATACTACTATGTAAGTAATATCCAATAGTTTGTGCGTATGCCAAGTACTATGGGTGGTATAATTAATGAGTGACTACAATATAAGTAGTCCATTAGTCATGCAAGGTTCGTAATTAGAACACTAATTCTTGAAGCTTTCGCTGAGGGAGCCATAGAATCAAAAGAAAAGAGATTATCACCTTCAACCATGTATAGGTGAGGGTAACTTCATCCAGGATTTTAGGTGTTTTGATACCTCCTTTTAAAAGGGAATCCTGGTTTCTTTTGAGAGTAGAAAACTACTCGGATATCACACGACAACTAGCGCCAAGATGTAAATGGCATAGTTTTATCTAATGAGATGAATGATGTCATAACTTGTAGATGACAGGGAAATATGACTTTATTAATTTGTGAACAAGGTTGTTTTACAACGTCTTGAATACAATGTCCCGTGTTACGGGTAAAATTTGCGGAGATGTTCTATGTTCCATACATTTGGCAATTTCTCTACCTCCGAGGTTTGCAGCCTGTATGTACCAGGTCCAATGACTTATTTGACAAGAAAAGGACCTTCCCATCGAGACATAAGCTTGTGCAACCCTTCGGTCTTTTGGATTCGACATAGTACCAAGTCTCCTATAGTAAAGGATTAGGGTTGAACAGAGCGTTGATGAAAGCGACGTAATCCCTGAAGATAACGCGTGTTCTGAATAAGAGCTACTACTCGAGCTTCCTCGACGCCATCAACATCCTGAGACCTTTCTTGATGAGCGAGTTGTTCATCGTAATTCTCCAGACGCGAGGCTTCCCATAAAAGATCGGCGGGTAGAACTGCTTCGGAGCTGTAAACCAGGAAATATGGTGATTGGCCGGTAGCCCTGCTGGGTTGGGTGCGTAGCCCCCAAAGCACCGCGGGCAACTCTTTTGCCCATTTTCCGCCATATTTCTTTAGAAGCTCATATAATCTGGGTTTTAACCCTTGCAGTAACAAACCATTTGCTTTTTCTACCTGTCCGTTGGCATGAGGATGAGCAACTGAAGCATAATGTATCTCAATGGAATATCTGTCGCAGTAGTCTTGGAATTCTTCGCTGGTGAATACAGAGCCGAGGTCTGTGATAATGTTGTGAGGAACTCCAAATCTCTGGACAATACCATCAAAGAATTTGATCAAATTACCGGCTTTAGCGTTTACTAAGGGCATTGCTTCGATCCACTTGGAAAATTTATCGATGGCTATGACAAACCACTCGAATCTGCCTGGAGCTTTGGTAAGGGGGCCAACGAGATCAAGACCCCAACAAGCGAAAGGCCATGATAGTGGTATGGTGTTGAGGTCGTGTGCTGGAACATGAGCTTGTCGTGCGAAGAATTGACATCCTTGACATTTTTTGACGATGTCCGCTGCATCGTGCTTGGCTGTTGGCCAGAAAAAACCTGCTCTGTAAGCTTTGCCGACCAAGGTTCGTGAAGCGGCATGATTACCACACACGCCACTATGAATTTCTTGTAGTAGAGATTTTCCTTGGTCAATTGTGATGCATTTCATTAAGACGTTGGCCCAAGCCCCACGCCTATAGAGTACATTGTCCACTACTACGTAATTAGCAGCTCGTCGTTGAATGCGTATTTGCTCTAGCTTCTGCTTTGACAATTTGTGGTCTTTCAAGTACTTAATGAAAGGAGTCATCCAATTAGTGTCGATTACCATAATCTGAGTTTCTGGCTGGGATTGGGATTGCGTGGTCTCAGCTCATGTTGGTCACTTAATGGATGGCTGGAGTAGTTCTTGGACGAATATTTCTGCTGGGACGTCGGCTCGCCGAGATCCTAGTTTTGACAGGGCATCTGCGGCGACGTTGTAGTCACGAACGACGTGGTGAAACTCCAGGTCTAGAAAGTTTCGTTCTAGTTTACGAACCTCGTGAACGTAGGCATCCATTGTCTCTTTAGAGGCGTCCCAGTATTTATTAACTTGGTTGATGGCCACAGCGGAATCGCCATAAACAACAAGTCGCTTGATACCGAGTGATGCGGCCAGGCGGAGCCCGTGCAGCATAGCCTCGTACTCTGTTTCATTATTGGTGACCTGAAACAGGATTTGTAGAACGCATTTGAGTTGATCTCCTTTAGGAGATATAAGAAGTACGCCTGCACCTCCTCCTTCAAGTTTGAGTGATCCATCAAAATACATGACCCAGTGCTCAGGTCGAGTGGTTATCGTAGAATTTTGAATTTCTGTCCATTCGACTGTGAAGTCAATGAGAGCCTAGGACTTGACGGCTGTTTGAGATGTGAAGTCAAGGTGGTATGCTCCAATTTTGGCCTTCCATTTGTAGATTCGACCTGTTGCATCTGGATTATTGAGGATTTCGCCTAGCGGAAATTTAGTTACGACTGTGATGTGGAAAGCTTGGAAATAATGTCGTAGCTTCTGTGATGTGATGAAGATGGCGTCGAGTAGTTTTTGGACTTGAGGATAACGAATCTTGGACTCGGAGACTACTTCACTGATGTAGTAAATTGGCCACTGTACTGGGAATACATGGCCGTCTTCTTGTCTTTCAACTATTATTACAGTGCTGACCACATGGGTTGTCGCTGCAATGTATAGATATAGATGATCACCCTTCAAAGGTGATGTGAGTACTGGTGGAGTAGATAGATATGTTTTGAGTTCTTCGAACGTCGTATGTGCTTCATTCGTCCATGAAAATTTATCCTGCTTTTTAAGCAATTTGAAGAAAGGGAGGCCTTTTTCTCCTAATCTTGAGATGAACCTGTTTAAGGTTGCGATGCATCCTGTTAGCTTCTGGACATCTTTTACGTTCTTCGGTACTCTCATGGTAAGGATTTCTAAAATCTTTGCCGGATTGGCTTCAATACCCCTGTTACTGACCATGAACCCCAAAAGTTTCCCTGACGGAACACCGAAGACAAACTTGGTTGGGTTAAGTTTCCAATGGAATGTTCTAAGGTTGTCGAATGTTTCTTGAAGGTCATTGATGAGATGTTCTGACTGCCTTGTTTTGACGACCACATCATCAACATATGCCTCTACATTGCGCCCAATTTGTTTGGATAGACACGTTTGTATGACTCGCTGATATGTGGCACCGACGTTCTTCAATCCAAAAGACATAGTTGTATAACAGTAAGCACTGAAGAGGGTGATGAAAGATGTTTTGACCTGATCTTCTTTATTTAGAGCTATCTGATGGTATCCTGAATAGCAGTCCAGAAAACAGAGTAGTGCACATCCTGCCGTGGAGTCGACGACTTGATCAATGCGTGGGAGTCCCATGGGATCTTTTGGGCAATGCTTGTTCAAATCTGTGTAGTCGACACACATCCGCCACTCGTTGTTGTTTTTCTTCCGAACTAACACTAGATTAGCCAACCACTCGGGATGGAAGACTTCTTTGATGAAGCCTGCGGCGAGTAGTTTAGCGAGTTCTTCTTTTATTGCCTCTCGTCTATCTTATGCAAATCGTCGAAGGCGCTGTTTTTTGGGTTTTGCGTTCTTGTCAACGTTTAGTTTGTGCTCGACAAGTTCTCTAGGAACACCAGGCATATCAGATGGTTTCCAAGCAAAAATATCTTTATTATCTTGGAGGAACTTGACGAGCGCATCTTCCTATTTACAGTCTAAACCTGCCCCTATAAGGGCAGTTTTGGACGGATCGCCCGTCCCAAGATTTACAGTTTTGAGCTGTACTTCTTCGGAGGGCTTGAAGTTGGCACTCGTTGACTTCTTGCTGGGTACTTCTAGGTCGTCTTCCTTCGACTTCTTGGCATCTGGGTAGGGGCGTGCGAAGTGGCGGCGAATTCTACTGCCTCGACGTCGCAATCGTACGATACATTTAAGTCTCCTTTTAGGGAAAGTACTCCTTTAGGAGCAGGCATCTTGAGAACCAAGTATACATAATGCGGAATCGCCATGAATTTGGCGAGGGCTGGTCGCCCAAGAATCGCATGGTATGAGGTCTCGAAGTCTGCCACCTCGAACTTGATGTACTCGATTCTGAAGTTTGCTTCTGTCCCGAAGGTAAGTGGTAGTGTGACCTGACCCAGGGGGATTGCTGCATTACCTGGGACAATGCCATAGAATGGAGCGTCTGTAGGCTTGAGGTATTTTGTAATGTCAAGGCCCATCTTCTTGAACGTGTTTGCGAAGATGACATTGAGCCCGCTGCCTCCATCAATGAGTACTTTAGTCAGTCTGGCTTGCGCCACGACCAGGTTTAAGACTAGATGATATCTCCCAGGATTTGCAAAGTTTGTCCACTGGTCTGTTCTGGAGAATGTGATAGGCACTTCTGACCACTTTAGGTATGTTGGGGTGGCAGGTTCTATCGCCATGATCTCTCGCAGAGTGAGCTTCTTGGCGCGCTTCGACTGGTTCAGGGTTTCTCCACTGAATAGTACAGCTACGACGTTCTCGACATTTGGGAAGTTATTGCCAGGGTCTTTGTCGCCTTTGTCTTCCTTTTTCATGTCGGTTTTTGGAGCATCTGGTGTTTGCTTGTCGAACTCCTGCTTTAGGTGAAAACACTTTGCCATCGTGTGCTTGCCATTGGGGTGGTAAGGGCAAGGACCGTTCATGATGTCTGCCGCTGAACGAGTCTGACGACTGGGGCGCTGGACCGTCGCGACTGTGTTGTCTGGCTTGCGCTTCCTGTTATCGCGATTGAAGTCCCGATTGTTTGGGCGATCATTGCGTCGGTCGCCGTTGTCTTTGTTGTGATTGTTGGTATTGTTGTCGCGATGTCTGTCAAAGCGCTCCCGCTCTCGGTCGTATTGGTCTACCCATTCGGCGACAATGCGTCGCAGCTCGCTGATGTTTTCTGGATGACGTCGGCCGAACTCGCGGCGTAATTCCCGGGTGTAGAGACCATCATGGAAGCAATCGATTACTTCCCGATCAAAGATATCCACGATTGTTGCTCTTTTATCGAAGAATCTCTTGATGTATTTTCGCAAGGTTTCTCCTTTCCTTGCTTGTAAGCTGCTAGTTCATAACGGGTTTCGGGCCGAGCCCAGGTTCCCTGGAAGTTGGTGGTGAATTTCCTGGTGAGATCGTCCCAGGAGTCGATGGACCTGGGGCGGAGGCCCTCGAGCCATGTTAGGGGCGTGGTATCTAGCATAAAGGGGAAGTAGCTGACTTTGATGTCGTTGGATCCACCGGCCATCTAGATGGCTGTAGAGTAAATTCGGAGGCATTGTTCAGGGTCTTGCTTGCCTGTGAACTTCTCAATTCCTGTAGGTTTGAACTTGCTTGGCCATTGGATTTCTTTTATGCATCTGGAAAAAGCTGGAAAACCGTCATATTTATCGCTTGGTGATTGATCACTCCGGAAGCTAGAGGAGCTGTGGTCGGAGTCATATTGTCGTCCACGATTGTGGTTTTGGTGAGGTCGATCGCTATAATTTGAGGACTCTTGATGTCGGTGGCGATCGTTACGGTGCTCTCCTCGGCGATCGTTGTGATGTTCTTCGTGACGGTCGTAATGGCGTTCTTGATCGCGTGGTCGGTTTCTGTAATTGTGATGGGGTGGAGGCCCGTAGTTGCGGTCGTAGTCTGCGCGGCGATGGAGTTCGGATTCCACGCGCCGTTGCTGACTCGATTGAATGACAGAGCGAGCATCGCGGTTGTCGTTAATGACGTTGCGAAGGTCTCGATCTCGTGGCCTTGCATCGTCTTGGTTGTTATTGCGTCCTCTCCCCTGCTGGTGATTGTGATCAGCGTCTTGGCTATGTCGATGTCCTCCTGTGGTGGCGATTGAAGCTTCATGTGGGGGAGGCCTTGTTGGCACTCCTTACGGCCTACAGATAAATCCGCAAGCGGACGGATACCGATGTAGCTTTCACCCAGAAGTATTCCAAGGTATCGATTTCCACGGGGAACGAGAAGTGTACTAATCCTAAACTAAGTTGTCCTAGGTAGATGGAGTGGATGAATGAAATGGATGAGGTGGATGACGACAACAAGGAGAGAAGAGAAGAGGTAGGAGGGTAGAGAGGGTACAGGTCTGGTAAGGGTATTCTACCGATTGACTGAGCAGAGCAGAAGATACAGATAGATACTTGCTTCGGGACTACAGAGCCTCCGACACACAGAAAGGGATGAGAAGGGGTGCCGGTTACCCTGAACCTTGGGTCCTAGGACACCGGAACTAACATGATGGACTACGAAGACCGAAAGGGCTGTCACCACCTTACGGCTACCACCTCCGTTGCGACGGGCAGAAACTAAGGTTACTGGCAAGTCTAGGAACCACTCCTACACTAGTCAATAACTACTTATCTCCTATAGCAAGATAAGCACCCAAGCTAAGCAACCAGTATACAGTTATACCAATCAACTAAGCATTGAATGAAGAACGAGACAAGTATATAAATGTAAGAACTGATTGCTCAATTAATCAGAGAGAGATACAAGAGTTACCAGACATGACCCGGATGTCACTCGAAGCAGAGCCGCATCCGTAGAGGTACAGCGGGAAGAGGGGCCGACACTCCGGCTCCTCTCCGGGACGCTCACCTCTCCTCTCTCCCTATTTCTACTGAGTGGCAGAACCTAGCGACGCCTACTCTTCTTCTTCTCTTGTGTTGTGTTTTGCAGGTGAAGGAGGGCCTCTATTTATAGTGCCCAAGGTCGGTTTGAAAAGGAGTGACAGCCACGCAACCCTAGAACGGTAGGAGGTCGGTTCGGGCGAAAATCCCGGTTCGGCCGAACTGTAGGATTCGGCCGAACCGGTGGATGCACCGACCAAGGCTCCTACGGCCTTGATTTGCCCCAAGGAGGCGGTTTCCAGGGTCGGTTGCATGGGGACATGCCTTGGGCTGGTTCGGCCGAACCAATCCGTTCGCCCGAACTGGGTTTTTGGCCCAGCAGCGCTCCCCTGCACCGCCTCTCCCTCCTGGACCCTCTGGGCTGCCTTATCTTGGTGTTCTTCGTGCTCTTTTGGCCCAGAGGCGACGTGGCGATGGTCCACGTGTCATGTCAGGTCACTGCTTGGTTGTCGGTGATGTGGACGGCCTCCCGATCGTGCTCCGCGTCGGGTATGGTTAAGGGGGGTAACCGGCCGAATGTGTCGTTCGGCCGAATTGGTCATTTCCGACCCCTATAGCACGTATTTGTAGATATTGTACCTGGATAAGCAACACTCACCAAAACTCGTGGAACTTTATTAGAACTAAAACCTAAGTACATGGAATGTTACATAAAGCCTCTTTTATTCCCGAGTATTGGTGGTCGAAGTTGGGTTGTAACGACCGCCAACAGGCCTCTCAGCGTCTGGGCGTCTGGTATCTGGTGTGTGGTGGCTAGGATTCACTTGGTTCGTAGCCTTCTGAGCTATGTCGAGGAGTGAGAGTAATTGTCTGATGGCAGGGGTGTCGGGCATGGCCCTAACGAGTTCCGCTGCGATGGAGATGTTTAATGGCGCGTTTTGGGATACTAACTGGTCTCCGACCATATCAAAATCCTGTGTAAGGTTTCTCATGGCATTGGTGCTCATCGCGGCGTTAAGACGCATCTGCTTGCGCTTGGCATTCCTTGCTTGACACGCGGTCTTTTGCTCCTCTGTTTCTCCGTCAGCAGTGTGTTCCTCTTATGAAACGTCGGTGATCAGCTCGCGGTCGTATTGGGTGCCTTGGTCTTCGTTGCCGGCTTGGGTCTTGTTCGCTGAGGATGATCTGAGTGGTTGAAAAGTTGTCGCTCGAGCTTTCAGTTGGGGTGGTGAGTGATGCAGTCTAGCCGTCTTGGAAGGAGAGTTCTTATTCGTCGTCCAGGTCGCATACAAGCTCGGTTTTTGACGTTCTACATATGCTTAGAAAGCTAAGGAGATAATCTTTCCAATGGCACCGATCTCACCTAAAAAACGGATGCAAATTTTTATGGTTGGAGCTTTTGATATCCTTATTCAGAGAAAAATATAAAAACAATAGTTGAGAAAAATAAAACATCTTAATTCCTACTAGTCCTACAGAGAAATTGCTGAAAAGATTAAAAAGCAATTGCATAGAGTGTTGTTTTGCTTGTTCTGTGAGCTTTATCCATCGTTTCTTGTTCCAACTTGTTGTGCTACGCCTAGGACACATCTGAGCCAGCAATTGTGACTTGTGCTTTGGATACTTATTGAACTTTGCTATTCTGCATTCGTTATTTGCTACTCCTTGCTACATATTTGGCCTTCTGAGCTCCACAAACTATACTTCAGGTCAGTGCAGCGAAAGACCCTTGCAATCTTGGTACTACTTTCTCACAGGTATCACGAACCAGCCACTGGTTGTACCATCCACTATTTTGCTTTTGTAAGAACATTTGTAAGAATTTGGTGAAGCATGTGAGAGAGTGTTTCCAGTGACACACATATAGTAGTTGATAGGGATAACCTTTTGTGTTTTCTCTTGTCTACATACTAACAATGGCAGGGAGCGATGAGATTGTTCAAGAAGTACTAAGTTCTCAAATGGAGAAAGCGGAGCAAAATCAATTCAACAATTTATTCCAGATTTTATTTGTTGTGATGGAGAGACGTTGTCGAGTCATCATTGATGGTGAAAGTTGCAACAACCTTGCAAGCTTAGAGCTGATTGAGAAGCTTGGTTTGACCACAAAGCCACATCCACATCCATACTACATGCAATGGGTAAATTCTTATGATAAGATAAAAGTAACTGAAATTGCAAATATTGAATTTAGCATTGGTTCTTATAAGGATAATGCTGATTTTGACATAGTACCTATGCAAGCATGTCATTTGTTGCTAGGCACGCCATGGATTAATATAAATAATGCGGTACACAAAAAGGTTGTTAATAAATATTCCTTCAAGTACAACGGTAGAAAAATTACACTGGTACCTTTGACTACTGCTGAAATTTTAGAAGCTGATCTCCAAAGGGCGGAGAGAAGAAAAAATGAACCTTTTAGAAAAGAATGGGTTGTTTTCAATGACACAACAAATTCATCTAAATCTGAATTTTTACAAAATGATGACATTGTTTTTCCTATTGTTGGAACTGATCTTTGCGGCATGTACATAATGAAGATGACCATACAAATGAACCAGAACATGTAAAAATTTCATGTAAACGCTCTCTTGATGTGCTGAATTTGCCCTCCAATGATGCAAATAATGTTATACTAGAACCTTCTCTTGTATTACCTTTGTCACAAATAGAGAATGAGCATGATACTTTTGATTTGAAGCAATATACATGTGCTGAAAATAATATTATTATGCCGATTACTTGTGCACATGACAAACTGAAATTATTATCTTCTTTAAACACTTTAGGTTATGTTGAGTTTGATAATTTATGTGCTCTTAGTGGTTTGGAAGAGAAATTTAGATGTGCTGAGTTGTCATGTTTGTCTACTTGTACATATCATTTTATTGGTAAATATAATTGTAAATGAGAGTATATGGTGCATCGAGTCTATATTTGTGCAAATCTGAAATCTCCTTTTGATGTACAAGATTGTGATCAACTAGATTGTCTATCTACTTTTACTATAATGAATCGGGTTCACTTTCAAGACGGGGAGCATTGTTGGCTATTACCTATGTGTGCTAGTGCTGATTTTTCTTGTATTGAACAGATATTAGTGGTTATGCAACCATCTATGCCAGCATTGTATTTGGTTAGTGCTAATCTTTTGCAGGATGGTATTGAAAAAGATCGTGTGCGTTTCGATCAAGGAGGCTACATATTTGCCGACAACTCTATAGGGGAAGATGCTTTGAGAGATTGCAAATATGGTCATGTCACTCCCCATAATATTCTCAGTTGCCATATTTTTCACAACCTTGTGTTTCTTTGTTTTCTGTAGGGCCATCTTAGAGCACAAACGACGCCGAGGACGGCTTTTCGTCAAGAGGGGGAGGATGATGAGGACATGACACCATACATATGTCCATTAGGGGTGTATGGGGTGGAGAATAAGGAGACCAACAAGGTTTTCCAAGTCAAGAAGACGGCCCAAGGCTAATCTGATTCGAGTCCCCAAGGTGGAGGTCCAAAGAAACTCAAGTTCGAGTCCGCATCGGAGTCCAGGAGCAGCCCGCACTAAATTCATCGCCCAAGTCGCATACGGGCTCGGTTTTTGATGTTCTACATATTCTTGGAAAGCTAAGGAGATAATCTTTCCAATGGCACCGGTCTCACCTCCAAATACATTCTGAGTCATCAGGAATCGTCGAAACAAGTGGACGTCCAGAATCTGCCAGGGTGCTGCGCCGCCATCTTTTGGGCTGTTGGCCAGTGTATCATGTTGGGGTCCATTATGGACGTGGTTAGAAAGTTATGCACGCCCCAACCCTCATATAATCAGTTGCCGCCGCCACATTAGGGTTTGAGTTTTTTTTAGATTAATCTGTCGAGAACAGTTTCGCCGTCATCGGTTTTTAGAACCCCAACTATCGTGCTTAATCATACATCTGCAGTTTGTCACTTCCTGTTGAGTGCTGCGTTCTTTCGAGTTCTTGCTTGTGTTCTTCGTTTCGTAGGCAGGGATTAGCCTCCTTGGTGAGGTCAACCGGGTTGTGACACGGTTGATAACCAGAGGAGTCATGGTGCTAAGATCGTAGGGTTCGAGTTTGCTGACTTGAAGCCGGATCGGTGTGTCGTACTCTACCCAAAATGAGTTATCCTTCACCTGACGGAAGATCGGGCACTCTAGTTCCCATTAAGTGGTATTCAAAGACAGGTTTACCGTCAGGTTTGTCCTCCTAGACACGCCAGTTGCGGCGTGAGATATGGTGTGGCTGCGCCTCGACAACGTCACCATGTCCTAGATCTTTAGGACCATCTCCGTAGATCTCCAGGACATCGTCGGGACTCACAGCGGCACCGCGCGCCAGGCCTGGCTAGCACTCGAGGGCCAGTTCCTTGGCAACGCCAAGGCCCGCGCTCTCCAGCTCGACGTGTCCTTTTGCACCTTTGAGCAGGGGGCCTCTCTGTGGGTGAGTACTGCAGGCGGATGAAGGGCATGGCTGATGCTCTTCACGACCTTGGCTGCCCGGTGGGCGACCGGATCTTGGTGCTCAATTTCCTACGGGGTCTCAACAGCACCTATGACCACCTATGGACATGGATCACCCGTCAGCGGCCCTTCCCCTCCTTCCTGCAGGTCTAGGATGACCTCATCCTGGAGGAGATTACCAAGGGCCCATGACAGAATCATCATCCTCCTGCTCCTCCATTGCGCTCGTGGCTACCCCACCGGTCTCCTCTGCCTCGCATGCCACCTCTCTCCTTGGCGCTCCTGCCTCGGGCTGAGCGGGGGTGGAGGGGACTGCGGTGGGCATCGTCGGGGGAGGGGGGACGTGATGGTAGTGGTTCTGGTAGGGGTCATTGGGGCACTCCGGCTCCTGCTGCTCCTCCTGGAGGTGCGCCCTGGCCATCCTTTAGCAGCCCATGGTCAGGGCGCATTTCGATGTGGCCGTTTCAGGCTAGGGGGGGGTCCTCATCCTCAGCACCAGCCAGCGGCCATGTTCACTGGTGCTGCTCCCCTATTCCCGCCGACCTGGAGTCCACCCGCTCAGCCCAACCAGCTTCCGACCTGGCCTGGGGGATGGGACCAGGCCGCGCTGGCATAGTTCTTCAGTACCATGGGGCTAACACCACCAATCAGCACTGACTGGATCGCCGACTCGGGTTCTTCATTCCACACCACACAAGATGTTGTTATCCTTTCTTATGTCTGATCCCCACATCCCTAGTGTCCTTCTTCTATCATGGTTGGCGATGGGTCTTGTCTTCCTGTCACCTCCGTGGGTACTGCTCTTGGTTGTTTTCGTCTTCCTAATGTTCTTGTTGCTCCTCAGATTGTTCATAACCTTCTTTTCATTCATCAATTTACAACTGACAATTCCTGCTATGTTGAATTTGACTCTTATGGTCTTACTGTGAAGGATTTGGCTTCTCGGCATCCGCTCCTCCGATGTGACAACACGAGGCCGCTTTACACCCTCCGCCTTCCTACTTCCGCTGCTCCACCTTTGACTTCTCCTTCATCATCTACTTTCGCCGTGACTTCTTCTTCCACTAGTTCGCACCGCCGGCATGATCACCCCGGCCGTGACGTTTTGGCTCAGCTCAGTCGTAGTGCAGATGTTCCTTGTACTAGGGCCCCTGATGAGCACCCTTGTCATGCGTGCCAGTTAGGTCGTCATGTTAGACTTCCTTTTTCTTCTTCTTCTTCTCATGCGACTTATGCCTTTGATCTTATTCACTGTGATCCGTGGACATCTCCTGTACTCAGCATTTCTGGCTATAAATACTATCTGGTGGTGGTTGATGATTTCTCTCATTACTCTTGGACTTTTCCTTTATGCACTAAGTATGAGACTTTCTCCACGCTCCTCCACTTCTTTGCCTGGG
This sequence comes from Echinochloa phyllopogon, assembly GCA_033239725.1. Lineage (NCBI taxonomy): Eukaryota > Viridiplantae > Streptophyta > Magnoliopsida > Poales > Poaceae > Echinochloa > Echinochloa phyllopogon. The sequence goes on along the minus strand of BTCW01000016.1, from coordinate 3,748,456 downwards.
TGTCCAATTAGTTCGACCTCACCATTAAGGCCGTCCAGTGTGACAATGGTTGTGAGTTCGATAACAACACCTCCCATTCTTTCTTCCTCTCTCAGGGTGTTCAGCTGTGCATGTCTTGTCGGTATACCTCTCCACAGAACGACAAGGCTAAGCGGATGATTCGCACCACAAACGATGTCATGCGCACCCTTCTACTCCAGGCCTCTCTTCCTCCCCGCTTCTAGGCTGAGAGTCCACACTTGCACCTACTTGCTCAACCATCTTCCTTCCACTGCTTCCCCTACTCCCACTCCACACCACGCTCTTTTTAGTATCCCTCCTTGATATGATCACCTTCATGTCTTCGGGCGTGCATGTTACCCTAACATCTCCGCCACTGCTCCTCACAAATTGGTGCCATCTTCGACTCGTTGTGTGTTTCTTGGTTACTCCCATGACCGCAAGGGGTACCGCCTCTTTGACCTCACCTCTCACCGGGTCATCATCTCCCGACATGTTGTGTTTGACGAGTCGAATTTCCCCTTCTCCACCTCCTCTACACCTTCCCCTGATCACGAGTTGGAGTCCACGTTTTCGACTGACCCAGTGGTTCAACCACCATTGTATGTATGTCTTTTTCCAGCAGGCTTTCCTAGTACACTAACACCGCTTCTGGCAGTCTCAGCTGCGCCATGTGTGGCACTGGCGCCTCCAATTGTGCCACGCACGGCCCCGATGCCTTCAGCCGTGCCATGCGCGGCCCTGACGCCTCCTGCTGCTCCATGCACGGCCCTGATGCCTTCTGTCGCGCCATGTGCAACTCCGGGGGGGGGGGGGCTGGTTTTTTGCCTCTCCTGCGCGCTACGCCCAGCCAGTGCAGGTCTACCAGCATCGTTCGGTCTCGGCACCGACGCTGGACCCATGACCTCTGGCTCCGCTCCCAGAGGCTCTCGCGCGCTATGCGCACCCTGTGCACGTCTTTGAGCGCCGTTCGATGGTGTCGTTGCCACCGCCACCTCCACCGGAGCCGTCGCACCGTGCTCCGACTAGCTCTCGCGTCGAGCCAACAGTGTACTACCTGCCCGTCATCCATCAGGATCTAGACATATTGCAACAGTGTACTACCTACGCATGGGGATGCAACTGCATACCTACTGCTCTATGTTGATGACATTGTTCTCATAGCCTTCGGTCAGCACTTGCTTCAGCGCATCATCTCGTCCCTATAGTAAGAGTTTGCTATGAAGGATCTATAGTAAGAGCCTCGTCCTTCTGGCCTTTTCCTTCACCAGCGGCAGTATGCATTTGATATCCTAGAGCGGACAGAGATGACTGATTGCAAGACTTGTTCCACTCGTGTCGACACTCACATCTCACTACTCTGAAGCGTCTCCTTCACTATGTCCGTGGCACTGTCAACCACGACCCGGTCCTTCATCAGTCTCCTTTTGCTGAGCTTGTTGTCTACACCGACGCTGACTAGGCTGGCTGTCCGGACACTCGCCGATCCACTTCTGCCTATGCCGTCTTCCTAGGCGGTAACCTTCTCTCATGGTCGAGATGTCACTAATGGCGTGGTGGAGGCGTCATGGCTACGATAGCTCTTGGCTGAGCTTCATAGTTCGCTCGCCAAGAGCACTCTCGTCTACTGCGACAACATCAGCGTCGTGTACCTCTCCACCAACCCGGTTCAACATCAGCGGACGAAGCATGTGGAGATCGACTTGCACTTCGTTTGTGACTGGGTTGCTATCGGCGATGTTCGGGTCCTCCATGTTCCGACCATCTCCCAGTTTGACGACATAGCAGGTGGCTAGTTGTGGCTAGGGGGGAGGGGGTACTGTCAGTGTGTGTACTTTTGCGCCGGTAGTTCAGACTGTCACTGTGTGTTGGACTATGTGGCCCATCTATGAGGCCCATGTACAACTACTATATATCCCACCCTCCTAGGGTTTGGAGGAATTAAGGGAATTATTCTCTCTAGCAACTCTCTTGGGTCAACTCCACGGAGCCGCACTCCCAGCTCTTCCTCCGTTGTTTCTCATCCAAAGTGTTGTTCTACCGTGTCCAGAAATTTTTCGAAATTAGCAAAAATATTTGCTTGCTTAGTTAACCAGTTGGACCATTGTGCATTTTTTGTACATCCAACTGTTTCATTCCTTTTACACTATGATGTCCACCTTTTTCTCTAAATCCACAAAAATATATGTTCCAGGACTGCTTCGAAATGTGGCCTGCTGGTGGGAGTTTACCGCGGCTGGGCACGCTAGTTAGACTATATGTTGTTAGATTTTGTGGTTTTTTCACTTTGTAGTTTGTACGGTATTAGTTTTTTCTATGATCCCAAAGGCAAAAGGTGTTAGGAGAGAGCATGCATGCCCGTGCTATTCTTTGAACCTTCGTATATAACAAGCAAAAGCATATGAAAGGGTGGTCATGCCTGAAATGTTTTCACATAATGATGACACCATTTGCCTGGTGAGGGGCAGCCCCCAATTTTGGGAGCAACATATCCTGAAATGGCTGCCGCATGCCGCCAGGGGCTAAGTCTCCCATTCCAGGACTGACGACTCCCAAAGTGGCCGCCAAATGCCGCCAGGGCTGAGCCCCAATTCTAGGTCCGACGACTCCCAAAATGGACGCCGAATGCCAGAAGGGGCTGAAGCCCCCGATTCCAGGAACGATGACTCCCGAAGTGGTTGCTGAATGCCGCTAGAGGCTAAGCGCCCGATCCCGGTAGCGACAACTCTCGATGTGGCCGCCGAATGCCGCCAGAGGCTGAGGTCCGATACCGGGACCAACAACTCCCGAAGTAGCCGCTGAATGCCGCCACGGGCTGAGTCTAAATGTCGGGATCGATGACTCCTGAAGTGGCCATCGAATGCCGTAAGGGGCGAAGTCCCTGATCCAGGGAGCAACGATTATGGGATCAACGACTCCCGATATGGCCGCCGAATGCCGCCAGGGGCTAAGTCCCCGATCCCGGGAGCGACGACTCGCAATGTGGCCACCGAATGCCAGAAAGGGCCTGAAGCCCCGATCCTAGGAGCGACGAATCTCGATGTGGCCACTGAATGCCGCCAGGGGTTAACTTCCCTTTCTGAATGCCCAAGAGCCGGTCTAACACAGCACACCACGCTCTTCTAGAAGCGATAATGTCCGAGGTGTCCCCGAGTACCGCCGGGGGCTAAATGCCCAAGTGCCGGCGTAACACGACACGACCCACTCTTGCAGAAGTGATAACATCTGAAGTGGTTGCCGAATGCCGCTAGGAGCTAAGTCCACATGAGGAGTTTGACCCATGATTGTATCTGCTCACCCTTCATAAACTCAGGGCTTGCAGATAAGGGGTTGACACTAGTGGGGGTTTATAAACCAAACGGCCTCCTATACTATCCGAAGCATTTACACCAGGTGGAGGCCCCATGAGGATAAGAACGTTCACCTGGTTGAAAATTTCTACAAGGAGGAAGACTTCCACCTGGAGGAAGAGTCCCACCAGGGGAAGAAGCCCCACGAGCTGGAGGACCTCCACCTGGATTTGATGTGTTCTTTCTCATTCTTGACATGATTGGACCATTTTGCACAGATCCCATGACTTCCATGAATGACAAACACAAGTTGATTATAGAATGCCCTATGTGGTAAGATGTTCTATTTATTAAAGAACTCATACTCTCAGTCCCATTGATAAAAAGGCAATGCAAAAGATGTAAACAAAACGTTTGTTGAAGCCCCTGATCGTATGGCATTAGGGAGTAGCCATCAGTTAACAGACATAATAGTACAGGATGGACAAGCGTTGTCCATGGATGAGTGATTGGCCCACTAAAATTAAATCACATGGATTCATAGGCCTAAACAACAGGGTTACTTCACCATCCTTGCGAAAAATGTGGCCGCTACAATAAGCTCAATTTACACACAACGTAATAGTGCGGAGAGGATCACGTGGGATATATAAATTTTTGATAGACAGCAGAAGATGTGCTGATTTGTGAAAAAACTTGTGCATTGTGCTACTATTAAGCAAGATTAAATTTCACCAGCGGCCCTTAAACCTGTCCCGAGTTCTCATCCCAGTCCCCATACTCTCAAAATGCACATAACGATCCTTAAACTTGTCCTGTATTCTCATCCTGATCCTTAAACTTGTCCCGAGTTCTCATCTCGGTCCCGATACTCTCAAAATGCATATAACAGTTCTTAAACTTGTCTTATCCTCTCATCTAGGTCCTTAAACTTGTCTCAATCTCTCAACCAGGTCCATATACTTTAAAAATGCATTGAGTTATTTTTATATAGGGAAAAAACTTTTGTGAGCTATATAAACATTCAAGATTTCAAACCAACTCTAAAATTAAAGGTGCAATCATCATCACGAATTGAGTGTAAAATATCAAAATCTCCAAAATATCCATTCAAAATACCAAAATTAAACGATATTCACATCTCTTTGTAATATCAAAAATAAAATCAATTATTTAATAAGTGTGTTAAAATAACAACCCTAAAATTCAACAAAACTTGTATCAAAGGTTATTGGACAACCATATATTGCAATGATTTCCCCATGAATTTTGGACCAATTTTGAGTGAATTCAAATTTAGTTTGAAACCTTAAAAATTTGAAACAATTGTAAAAGAATATTATTTAAACAAATCAATGCATTTTGGTAGTACATGGACTTTCATGAGAGCGTGGGACAAGTAAGGACCGGGATGAGAGCATGAGACAAGTTTAAGCACCCTTACGTGCATTTGGAGAGTACTGGGACCCAAACGAGCACCAGAGATTAAGGACCATTATGTGCATTTTGAGAGTACAGAGACCGAGATGAGAACTCGAGACAAGTTTAAGGACCGCTCGTGAAATTTACTCACTAAGCAATATTATTGGTCACCTTTTTACCACTTGACTCAGGGTTGAGCTCCAGTGCGGGCACGAGAGCCATGGCTTCCCCCTCGATTGCAAGTGAGCCCACCTCTTCGCCAGTGATGCATTTGGTTGCAAACTTGACACTGTGCAGTGCAATCGATCATTAATTTTGGATGAAATTTTAATCATCGGCAATGAGGGAGGAGGGGATAGGATGGATGGGGCACACATTACAGGTATTGGCTTGCCACGCTGCGGCCACGACGGAACCCGCCTGGCTCCCGGGCTACGGTGTCGTCCAGATGCACCGGGTTGCGTTCGCTGCTGACCGCCGCATACGCCGCCACGTCCGCCTCCGTGAAGCGCGACCACTCGCACCGCGCGTGGCCGATGCTCAACACCGCCGGTAGCAGTGGCGGAGGACGGAATAAAATCAAGGTATGGCGGAATTATGTAGTAAAATATAAATATGAAAGATGTAATAGTCTGCTTACTATAAAATATAAAAGTATATATACATATAAACAGAGATGTCTGATATTATTGAAAAAAAGTCGAAGTTCTAGTTTTTTGGACGATGATGCCGTGGCGGCTGAGAAGTCTTAGAGTCACATGTGGCAAAACAAGGTATGGCGAGCGCCGTACCCTGCCACCATGGTCCTCCGCCACTGGCCGGTAGTGAGTACGCGGCCGACGTGGTGGTGGTAATGCTGCTGCCGCGGACGAGGGGGAAGATGGCCTTGCAGCCAAGGCGCATCGCGGCTGCGCAAATTGGGATTTCGGTGTAAAATCGGAGATGAACGAACGAGGAAGATGACAAGTGGGGGTATAACCGTAGCATAGTTTTTTTGACGTGGTAAAAGCAACTCCAACCGATCGAGAATATGAATCTCGTTTCTCTGTATTTATCTATAAAGGGGATTAAGAGGAAAAAACGCAGCTCCAATGGATCCCTTTCTATTCCTCTTTCCCCATAAACTTTTTCTCAATACCCTTTATTCTAATTGCATTCTCCTTTAGAAAGGGAAGACAACTCCTCACCCCTTTCCATGTTTTCCAGTCATGCACCCATGGCATGTGCGCCACGGCCCCGCCTCTCAACGTGCCACTCCACCACGCCCGAGCGCTGCTACCCGCCACGCCCTGCTCTGCCCAAGTCTAGCGCTGCCCCCTCCCCTGCCACCGAGCACCGCCACCCCCTCTCGCACCAAGCCCAGGCACCGCCGAGCACCGTGTCTGGCCAACGACCTGCTTGACGATGTCGTTGGCGCTCAAGGACCTCGACTCATTATGGCAGAAGTGTGTGGTGAGGCTGCCGTCGAGGCCCTTGGCGACGTAGAAGTAGACGGCGGTATGCTCCCAGAGGTTCTGCTTGTTTGTGAGGACGAGGAGGCCGAAGGGGCCCAAAGCGCCGTGGGCAGCGCCGCTGGTGCTGTAGTTGTAGCCGACGTCGGCCTCGTTGAGGGCCATGATGGCACGGCGGTCGAGCTCAAACTCGGCGAGGATGTCGAGCTGGGTGGCATGGTTGAGGTTGAGAGGGAACACGGAGCCGTGGTCGATGGTGATGCCATGCCACACCGCCCAAGCACTGTCGAGCTGCGAGCGACGACGACCACCCCCAACGCCATGGAGCTTATGCGCCGGATGCTATACTACTCATTGACACGTGGGCTCCACATAGCATGAGAAAAGGGAAAAGTGAATAGGAAAGGGGATCTGCTGGAGACCATCTCCCCAATATCTTGAAAAACCGAAACGTGATTATAGCAAGAAAAAAGAAAAAGGGAGAAAGGAGATCTGTTAGAGTTGGTCTAATAGTAGAGAGTTATTTTTTGAGAAACACACTACAGATGCAGACGCTCATAAACACGCAAGCACACCCACCTCTATGAATTCAAGCATGCAACCCTACCCCTATGAGCACCTCCGAGAGACTGAGCCGACAGATCTCGAGATTGACGAAGTCACCATAGGCGTCTCGCTGTCGACGGGAACGTCACCTACCACTTAATAGCCCCGGTTAAATCCGGAATAAATTTAGAAAAATGCGACAACCAGTGCTGAGTCGAGGACTCGAAACCTGGTGAGCAAAACCTGGTGAGCAGTTCGTAATAAGAGAGAGTTTGTGCAGACTTATGTATGGTGCTGGGTCGATTCGCAATAGCAGAGAGTTTGTGCAGACTCGTGTATGGTGCTGGGTCCCTAAACCGTGGACCCTTTCTGCTATTGCACAAACTGTCACACATTTTGGCCGCGCAGAGATATTTTTGGTGCTTTTAGTTAATCACGTCATCTGCAATGCAGTGATGGCCACCTTGTCCAACATTATCTCTCTTGTCAGTGAGAAAAATCATAGAAATCAACCCGAACAATCTCTCATATTGATTTTGTCAACCATGTCACCGGCTCAAGCAACATACCATCTTCAGAGTTCAAAGGTTTCAGACTGAACCTTGGTTAGTCTCTAGGCATGCATGCAAGATCAAGAACATACAAAAAGAAAAAAAATCCTCCACAAGATGCGAACAAGCAGCATTAATGCAAAAAAAATAGATCGATTATATGCAAGGCTGGTCTGCTCACGATTCTTGTCCACCAGGAAACTGTAATCTTCACCAAGAATATAGCAGCACGGCAAGATGTCGATGGATAAACGGAAAAAGAATACCTATATGATATACAATATATCCTGGCACTATTCCACGTGATGGTCACCGGGATGTGCACCAGACAGGAACCACGACTACCGCCATGCATCCGGACAGCATGCACGGCGCATCCCCGAGGTAGGATCCTCGCGTGAATGATCTAGTGCAAGCAGAGCTGCACACGCCAACATCCCCGTCACATGTGACCATGTAGTTGTGTTAGGGCCATATCCTTACCCTGATATCTATAGCCGTATGGAAGCGAAAAACCTACGAACAACATGGCTTTCACTGTTAAAGATTCGTGTAACGGTTAGGATTATATATTTATTTGGATTCGCATCACGCAGGTCAAGAGTTGACCGACATGTGTCAGCGGTCAAGTGGAAGGGCGGACGAGAATCTAATATGAGTTCAAACATTTAAATACGATCTTCTTCTAAACCGTTAATCCTTTAAACCACCATATTATTTAGAATTAACGTAACAAAATAAAATTCAATATGAATATATTTTATTTTATATGTGTATATTTTAGAATAACATTTTTAATTTGCTATTTCAACATTTTGAATAGCTATCTCAATATCTTAGAAGTAGTGCTTCAACATTTTCACATAAAATATTGATTTTGTTTATCCGAATTAGTGAATTAAGTTTGAGAAAATGTTGAACCTAATATTTGAAAATGTTGACTGCATTAGTTCAACACTCGAGTATGTCAATTTAATTTTTATGTGACAAATGTTAGAATGATATAATCGGAATATTGAATCGTTGTTTTTTAAATGTTGACTGCAAACATTATACGTTTTATTAGTACATACTTAGCTAGAAATAATTAGAAAATGAAGAAAAAAATCCACGAGGGTACTTCTACGTCAGACATCTGATTCAACGGAATAGAGACGAAAAAAATTTGCGGCGGAGGGGCGACTCCTTTACTTCCTGTCAACAGTAGTGGTTGTTTTTTTTCTTCTGCGGCTCTATCATTTTCACCGGCTTGCCCTGCAATCTCCACTGCCTCCTCTACTACCTAGGCTGGTGGCTGCCGTACCTTCCGCCCGTTGTCCGCTGTCCTCTTTCCACCGTTTTTTTGAATAAATATAGTCAACATTTCATAGCGCTGACTCAGAATTGTCTCAATCTTCATTCAACAATCTGAATGAATAGCCTTCAACTATTCCAATTTTAATGTCCTCCGTTGTCACCTGGGAGGTCGGGACAAGCAAGCAAATGCAAATATAATACTAGATTCAATATTTTTTCGAACTTAGTTCAACAATTCCAATAGACAATTCGATATTTGACGTGGGAATGTTGAAACGGTATATCGTGAATGTTGAACATTTATACAAAAATGTTGAGTGGGTATTTTTCGAATGTTGATTTTTGTACCATATAAGATCTTATTTTGTTGCATTAATTCTAAAGAACACCATGGTTTAAGCGGTTTTGAAAACAAATAAACAATTTTGGAGATAAATATGTTTAAATCTTTAAATTAACTCGCGTCCTTCCTTAACAGCACCCTACAAGAGGCTGCCACGTATCATCCTCATGCGCTAATATTGGCTTGTTGCGCTGATGTCCGCCACATCCACATGAATGTGAGCCATTCTAAAGAATTAGCATGAATCTTATACATCAGAAGCCATGTAGCAAAAAAAAGTTTCCAGAAGCCATATAGGATTGGCGTCTAATGTCGTTGTCACGACAACCCTGGGGCAGTAGTTGGGAGCGTCAAGCTCTCCACGCCATAAATCTGGCCCGTCGCCATACTCACTTTGACCGCACCCCCGCTAAGGAAACGGGTCGGGAATTAAAGAGCTGACGGCATACTTAGACAAGCTGAGTACAAGATGAAGTGGTGGGGCGCTAGCGCGGCTGCATGCATGACCTAATGCCCCGCGCCATCGCAGGTCTCTCCCTCTAGATCCACTACAAGAAATCTTTTAATCTATGACGAATTTCTTGTGACGGTTTCGGATAACGTCACAGTTGGTACTGCATCTATGACGTTTTTCTATTTTTCGTCATTGATGTGCATTGGTGGATATTCAAGCCCAAGCACGGTGACGTTTTATAAAATTCGTCACAAACCGGCCCAGAACACTACTGTGATGTTACAGTAAATTCCTCACGATCAATAAATTAGAAATCATTGTATCATGTATAAAAAATAATAAAAAATAAGGGGAAAAATAAAAAAGAAAGAGTGGAGGAAAGAAGTTGAACTTGCAACTTTACGCAATAAAATGATAAAAATGTATCAACTTATATAAGGTAATTATTTGTGCGCTGAAATAGTCACAATAAAATAAAAATAAAAATAAATACATAGAACAAAATAGTCACAAAAATTTGTGCGCTGAAAATATAGGGAAAACAAAGATAAAGAATGAAAAGAAAAATGGTGCTCTTCATGGTCTCGTTTGCACAGGAGACCTCAAGCTACAAATCTGCGAGACTTACCACCACACCGCAGAATTATTTGTAACCAAATCTCGTTTTATTGTGTTTATACCGTTCTTTTGCTCGCCACGTCATCTGGACACCCGCCACCAAGTCACCCGGCCTTTCCCGCGTGGTACACACGGCCCGCCCGCCGCGCCACCAAGTCTCACCCGGCCTTTCCCGCGTGGCACACACGGCCTGCCCACCGCGCCAGTTAATTTGGCAAAAAAAAAGCAGCAAACAAAGGGTTCGAACCAGCGACCTTACTGATGGGAAGTTTGCGCCTTACAACTGAGCCGCTCACCTGTTCTCGTTCTGGTGTACATTTTTATCTTCTTTATACAGTTCTTCCGTGGAAAACACAAAGACACAAAAAACTACCGAGAGTAGGGATCGAACCCATGACCTCGCATAGAAACTGTTTGAGCAATACCGGTTGAGCTACAGATAGGGTTCTATACAAGGATGGAAATGTATATACAATTCGACGTCTCGTGACCACATGGCAACACCCAGCGGAAATTAAATCAGCAAAACGAAGGGTGCCGAGGGGGTGAGTCGGACTCCTGACCTCAGGCAAGGGCAAAGGGAGCCGAGGGGGTGAGTCGGACTCCTGACCTCCTGCACTACTTTGTCATATATTAAGTGCTGAGGCATACTTTTTTATTATATTATCTTCAGCCGAATTTTCTTGGCATGCGGTGGCACACTAGGGGGTGTTTGGTTCAAGGGACTAAAATTTTAGTCCCGTCACATCGAATGGAAGAATGCTAATTAGAAGTATTAAATATAGATTAATTACAAAATGCATTACATAAGTGAGGACTAATTTACTATACGAATCTATTAAGCCTAATTAGTCTATGATTAGACAATATAATGCTACTGTAATAATTTGATAATTATGTAAATTAGGCTTTGTTAGGTTCCTCTCGTGGAGTAGATATGACTTATGCAATTAGTTTTATAATTAGTTTATATTTAATGCTATTAATTATCACTTATTCGAGGGACTAAACTTTAGTCCCTAGGATCCAAACACAACGTGACTGTGTGGCTTCACCAGGGATCCGTGCGAACGTGAGGCCCATCAGCATAATGCCACGTGGTGGCGCCCATTGCTGCCCCATGATAAATTTCATCTTTTCTCTTTTTAATCCGGATTTAAATTTTGTAATTGGTATTTCTATCTCATAAGAACTTCAAATTCGATATTTTTTTCTGGATTTTTATAAAATCATGATCTTTCATCTAATCATGTTTATTTCTATATTAATTGATATTTCTTGGACCTTTTACATATGACTTGTTTCCATCTACCGAGTAGAGAATAGAAAAAAACATGCTTTTCACGAGAATTGGTAATGCAACTTCATATTTGATAATATTATGGTTAATACAAGGTTGTGTCTAAATTTAAGGTGCACACGAGTTCAAAAATGTAATGAGGTATTGAAATGTGAAAGATTGACTTGAGTTATAAGAAACTATGTGATAGATGTATCAAATTATGAATAATATATGGTCTCACTTTACAAAAACTATCTAAATTTTTTATGACAAGATTATGGACCAAAAATATGTTCACATATCAGTTTATAGAATGAACATATTTAGATATTATCTCAATTATTTTAAGTTAATTTGAACATATGAATTCGAATTATCCCTAGATGATAATTGAATTTTTCATCTATCTCTAGGACATGGGCTATAATAGAACATATGAGTATAAATATAATTTTTGTGCAATTTTTTGTACATTATTAGATGCACGCATAGTTCAATTTAGAATTGATTTTGATATCCGCGTAGAAATTCATTTAACATATAGAAAATAGTAAATCAGCTTCAAAAAATTTTAAACTCCTACAAGACAATTTATGTATATTCTATTACATATAAAAAATTTATTGGTGTATATAAGACAATTATTTTTATGTGTTACAATACAATGGTGTAATAAAATGAAAAATGAAAAAGACAGATATTAAGCCCAGAAGGAATAAAGGAAGGCCTGTTTCGGCCCATATGGCCCAAATATTTTGACATTGACACTATGCGTATTCACAACGCCTTTCCTTCATAAAACCACAATGCACATGAGCATCTACCACAAAAGGATGAAATGGACCATAGTCCAGTGGTTCAAAATTAAGATAAGATAAGGTTCTAAATATAGCCATAAGTTGCTATATAAATACCTCAATACACGGGAACAAAAATAATTAATAAAAATAATGAAATCACCAACTCAAATACTACATACCTTTAATTTAGTCCAACATGCAACCATTTAGTTTTTTTATCTGCAATGAACAAGAAAAATGGCTATGAGAAGTCCAAGCAATAACAAAAGCTGGTTCATATAAAACATGCAAAAGATTCCACATTCCAAGATAACTATAACATGACACATGATCCTTACACCGAACAGGCATTTCATTTTCTTGAAATGCTTGCATGAGATCGGTAGTCATTTCTACTATACTCATCCTTCTGGCCTATCTTGTAAGGAGCAAAACAGATGCAATCTATAATAAACAACCAAAATAACAAAGGAAACATGCAAATGGTAGTGAAAGAAAAAAGATGTGTGAATTCCAAATCTGTTCAAGCATCTACCGGAATTCCTTTGTGCCTCTAGTTCAGGCCAATAAAAGAGGACATCAAAGCTTGGAGAATCATCTCGAGCAGCATCATAGGCAAGGTAATCATTGGAATGGCATCAATACTCCTTCTGTAAGCCAGGTGATTCATCACGAGGGAGGAGAACGGCAATTATGTGAACAACAGCCGTAATATGAGCAGACACAGCCTTGAGATCCCCTTTTTAAAAACAAAAGAAGGGGATGGTTAATCTTAATTAGAATATTAACAATTTCAATTTAAATATACAAAAAATTGTTTGGCCTAAATAAAAGCATCTATTGTACTGGCAAGAACTCACGTGTGGCACGCACGTTTATTGATGACATATATGTATTAAAACAATGTCACTTGAGTGGGCCAAGGTAAACGTACCAGTCATGCGAAACGCTTTTAAAAATATTTTGTATTCGCACTCTCATTTATAGAGAGCTTTAGGTATTCTCAAATCCAGAGGTACATGGTTTTTTGAGATAGTTGGTCTTTATTTATATGGAGAAAAACTCTCCAATCTATTGTGTATTGGCAATACGGGATAATTGTGTATAGACACAAAAAAAATTGCGAGGAGGTTTTACCAGTTCGGACGTTGATTCTTTAAAAAAACTAGTTCTTTCAGTTTAGAAAAAAACTCGTTTTTTCCTTTCCAAAAAAGCCCCGAGGGGGTTTTACCGGTTAGGACGTTGATTCCTTAAAAAACTCATTTTTTTCTTTCCAAACAAAATGGGGACAAAAAACACTGGTGAAAAAAAACGGGGGCTAGGGGTGAACTCACACGGGATTTTTCGCTCTGTCAAAAAAACTTTTACAATATTTCATTTTTCTTTCTTCAACGTGGGTCCAGGTGGGTCCATTGTGAGGGGTATAGGGGGTTTTAATTGGTAGAAAAAGTTTTCAAAAGAACTCGATCCTTTTAGTATACATTAAAAATGAGGTGTTAATAAAATATAAATTTAGCCCAAATAAGCAATCACTAAAAAAACATAGTGCACACCAGCACCGTCCATGGCAAATTGAACATTTCAGAGAGACATACCTTTTACCTTCTTTTGAAAGTTTGCTCTCACCTCTTGTTTGTCTGAGCCCTTCTCAATTTCCACTGCTATGATAGTGTCTCTAGTAACAATAATATTCAAAGCAACCCTTTCCAGTAAAACACGACTGATATTCTTTTGCAAAAATCTCACCAACTATAGAAATTATAGATTGATTCTCAGTAAAAAAGAGAAAGCTATGCAATATATGTGAATTGAAAAACAAAAACAGTGAATTAACCATGAGACAAATAAAAAATCAAACTGGTTATTGTAACAAAAAGCTCACATCAGAAATATTTATCCAACACGACATTTTCACCTTCAATTTCTAGCTTGTACCATTAATATTTTTCAAGGGGTATTTGTGCGATTGTATGGATAAATTTTCTAACTCAAATAAGAAAACCATGAAAGTGTGGTTTTGTTTGTGTCGATGTTAAGAAGTCATGATCCCGACACTAACTAGAAATGCGATGTGTTCCCTCCTCTGATGGTTGATGCAGAAGGTAATGGAAGACACGGATTTATCCTGGTTCCGGTCGCAAGACCGTACTTCCAGCGAGGTGATGCGTGCAATGTATTATCCTACACCGGACTGCAAGTAGTAGGGGATACAAGCAGGTTGGGAGAAGAGGCTAGACCTCCAAGTCCCAAATGATTGAGGCAAAGTGCCAATATCGTGGAGTGCGAGTGTTGTTTCTTGTTCTGTCTCTCTTTTATTTTTATTTGTTTGTTCGTGGGCGCGCCCTCTCCTATTATAGACCAAGGAGGAGGGGTTACAAGTGTGCGTTGCTATGCAGGCACAGTTGTTGCACAGCGATAGCAGTGGCGCCAGACGTGCTTCTTTGTCCTTGGCCACTGTCACGCGATATTGCGGTCCCTGTGATCGATTCTCTTACCGGTGATGATGCCAAGGAGTTGCTTCGAGGATCTAAGCTGTCCTGTGTGTGGTAATGACTCAGCCATACACAATTTCGAGGGTCTCCCATGCTTGTGCACAACCCATTCTGTGGGAAATCACTGTGGGGGTTGGTAGCACAGGGTGTTGGAGTGACCCGGCCCTGTTTGTACAGTGGTGACATGTGCGCACGGCGCCAGGAATGGTCGCATAGCGCTTGGGATGGCCCGCCATGCCTCCGCCGTCCTCTCTTCTTCTCCTGATGCGTGCTCGAAGGTCTCTCCCACCCGATGGAGGGCTTCGGGTCATCGGAGTTGGCGGCACTGGAGCTCGGAGTGGCGTGCTTTGTTCGCACAGCGCCGGCCTGCCCGCACAGAGCCTTGGTTGGCAGCATAGTGACGGGAGTTGGCAGATGCGACAGGGGGAGGGGGGTCGTGGCTGCCAGGGCGGCATGGTGAGAGATATGCCTTTTGACTTTGGATGCACGGTGGTGGTGACCATCATTAATTTTTTATCGGAGCGGAGGTCTCGACCGAGTCGGAGCTCTCCCCGTTTCGTGGGTTGCTCGAGGCTCGACCCTCAGGCCTCGACCGAGGCGGAGTTCTTCGATTCGCTCGAGGCTCGACCCTCAGGCCTCGACTGAGGTGGAGTTCTCTGATTCGCTTGAGGCTCGACCCTCAAGCCTCGACCGAGGCGGAATTCTCTGATTCGCTCGAGGGATCGGTTCCCTCGAGCGAAGCGGAGATTGAGGTGCGTGTCGAGGCGCCCCGCGGGGGTGTCTCAATGGGCCTTTGTCCGTTGTTGGGCCGTGGGCCTTAATTTCCGTTTCTCTTTTTCTGGTATGTGCATGAGTTTAATGTTTAACAAGAGCGATTATCCCATAGGTTTGGGTACCCCTAATGATTGCCCCAACAGTAGCCCCTGAGCCTTTGTCAGAGTAGGTTTAATCCGGCAAAGACTTTTCGTCGTGGGTGCTTCTGATAAGGTTTTCTTGAAGAATTCTTGCGCACCCGCGGGTTTAGCCCCCGAGGCCTTGGAGAAGTGGATATACTCCTGGAAGGGCTGTCAGTATTTCACGCTTTCGTGAGCTACATCATATTTCGTCTTCAAGGAACTCGATCTTGTGGTGCGAGGAGCCCCGAGCCCTGGCCCTAGCAAGGTCGATCAGGGGTGGTCCTCGACTTTGAGTTACGACCCTCGTCGCCCCGTTCGTGGGGAGGAGGGGTGACGCAATCCATGCTTCCCTCGAGCGGGCCGCGAGTCATGGATGCCTCTGTGAGCTGTTAGCGGGTAATTCAAGTGGACGTCTGTGCCTCGTTCGATAGAGGTCGGCTCGTGGTCTGGAGACACATCTCATAAGAGCACTTGTGAAGGTTTGCTAGGCAGGGCTCGACCCCGTTAGATAGGGGTCGAGGGCTCGTTGCTCTCCCTTGGTGGGATCCCTCGACTAGCTGTCTCCATCTGGCCTTGAATACAACATGGGGGGTGCCCTTGAACTTCGCATTCGAGGATAGGCTCGATTGCGCGCGCCCCCGGTTGTCCCTGACTCTGTTTGATCTGGGGTGCCTGTCGAACCCTCGAGGGGCCAGGGCTTTGAACCCCTGATCAGTAGGGCCTCAAGGAGAGGTGGCTTACCTTGGAAGCTTTCCTGCTAGCCTTGAGCGTTTATTTCGATAATCGTGGCTGACGCGACGCGGAGCATGCGAAGCGGGCACGCCTTTTTAGGCGGAGCGGCAGAGGTGTGGGTAGTTATGATGGGACGTGGCGTCTGTGACGCCTGGGTTCTCGCGCGTAGTGGTTATCCCAACCGGTGGGGTCCGGCTGTTAGTGACAGCGGTACCAACCGCATTGAATGCGAATTTCACGCGGCTAAGATGCCGGTTGCGCTTCGTATGAGACTATAAATAAAGAGGCAACGGTAAATGTTTGGCTTACCAAGCCCTTGCCTTCAGATTGCATCTACTACTTCCAAGTGCCGCCACCCTTCACCATGGTGACCATCATTGACCCTGCTCCGTGGAGCCCCTCCATCACCACCGACGACTACCTTTCTGGGCTGGTAGAGGCCGGGGTGCTGCCGGCGAACAGCAACCTAGAGGAGCCCATGTGGATCGCACCGCCATCCAACCACCATGAGCCTTCTCCGCCAGACGGCTTCGTGGTGAGCCTGGCGAGGCTGCACGAGCGGGGGTTTGGAATCCCCGCTTCGCCGTTCTTCCGCGGGTTGTGCCTCCAATACGGCGTGGAGCTCCACAACTTCGCGGTGGTCTTCGTCGCCATTTGCGAGGGGTATTTGGGGATAGAGGCCCACTGGGACCTATGGGTTCACCTTTTTCGGGGTGAGCTACATACGGCCGTGGGTGAGTCTCGAGGGTTCCGCCGAGCGGTTCACGCCAGAGGCCTCACTCTGCAAGTCTGGGGGCACCACAGCGGGCTGTACATCCCGGCGACGATGACCTCCAACAACGCTGACTGGGACAACGGGTGGTTCTACCTCCACAACGTCGACGACAAGCTCCTGGCGTACACCAGTAAGGTGCTACGGGAGCAGCCAGAGTCGTGGAGCTACGGCGTCTCCCCCGCCGACCGCCAGGAGCGACTCAAGATCTTCACCGACGCCTTCGCCGCCTTGTCGAGGGCCGGGTTGACTGCAGCGGGGGTCATAGCCAACTTCAATCAGCGGCACGTCCTGCCGCTGATGGAGAGGGCTCTGCGCCTTGATCAGCTCAGGGCAGATTTGCCCTGGCAGGGCTCCAAGATGAAGGAGGGAAGCCTCCTCCTCGAGCATTGCATGCACCGAGCGCGGCGAGCTGTGGAGGTGTCCAAGCTCGACTGCAAGGAGGCGGCCCTATTTGCCGTCAAGATGTGCCCCGATGCGAGGTATTTACAATTTGTAAGTTTCTCTGAGTTTGACTTAGATTCGATCTCATTTTTTTACCATCGAGGGTTTCTGATTACCAATACTGGATTTTTCTCTTCAGGGCTTATCTCAAAAGGGGTATTGCTCCGCCCCTCCTCTTCGTGAGGTCCGTGAAGCCAATCACCGAGGCAGAAAGCATGGAAGGATGCGGCCAGGAAGAAGAAGGAGCAGAGGCGCCAGTGAAAAGCGGCGCACGAGAAGGAGTGGCGCCGTCGGGCCATGGAGGAGCTCTCCCCCCTGCGACCCTTGAAAGCAGCCCGGAGGCGTCCTCCTCGGACGACCTCGTGGAGATTCCGCCACCCACGCTGGTGGCGGCCGAAGCAACCGTGCCCCCGAGGGGGCGAAGCCAGGAGACCCCGGCGTCATCGCTGGGTAGGGGGGCCTCGAGCGGCTCGGCGCCCTCGACGGCGCGAGCCCCCCCCCCCCCCAATTACCGTGGTGACCGCCCTGGGGGCTCGAGCTCGAAGCCGCCCGCGCCTGGGGTGGACAAGGGGGCCGCGGCCTAGGGGCCACGAGGGCACAAAGCCCTGCACCCGCGGGCTCGAGGCCCGCGAGCGGGACCTCACCGCCGAGGGGCCGGGGTCGTTCGGGGGCCCGGCAGCCCCCGAGCGGCAAGAAGCGCAAGCTGAGCGGCCTCCTTCGGGTTAGGTAAGTTTCATTATCTTTTCTCGGTCGTAATTCCTCGGTTGTTTTGAATCTAATTTTATCGATTTGATTTTCTGTTAGCCAACCCGGACCGCCGGCATCGCTCCCGTTGGCGCCAACCAAGGCGCTGAAGGTGTCAACGCAAGCGCCAACCAAGGCCCTGGCGCGAGGGGTTGCCCGATCGAGGGGGCAGGCGGCGGCCGCGGCGGCACTGGTGGCTGCGGGTGATGACCAGGCCGGGAGACGACCCCGGTCCCCCTTATGGAGGAGGCGGCCCCCGCCATTGCGGGGGCGAGCGAGACCTCCGCACCGGCCGAGGGCGCGGGGGAACCAGAAGCTGCGGACCGCACTGGAGACGCGGGTCAGACCGTGCCCGGGGACAGCTGTTACACCCAAAAATGGCTCATTTAAAATTTTCAGTAATTAATTGGCTTTTATTTTAATTGTTCATATTTAATATAGGTTAAATGAATTATTTATGAATATTAAAATCAAATATAAGTTGTAGAAACATTTTTGTTGCATTCATGCTGCTGCACTGTGTTTTGGTTGTTGGCAAATTAAGTTGGAATTTAAATTCTGTTTAAATTCGAATTTGATTTGCTTTTGTTTGAGCCCTAGAAAAGTTAATCCAAGCCGAGTTCACTTTTGCTCCCTAAGCTTTTTCCCTGGTCCACTTTCGCACCCGCTACTCTTCCTCCCGAGCCAGCCCAGCCCCTCCTCACCTCTTTCTCGGCCCAGGTCGCCCCCCTCGTTTTCTCCTGGGCCAACCCCGACTCGGCCCAGCAGCCAGCCGCCCGGCCCAACACCTTTTCCCCTCCCTGCGGCCCGCAACGCCCCTTCCCTCCTCTCCTTCTCTCACTGCCGCCCAGCCCCACGCGTCAGGGTTCCCCTTCCCCCCTTCCTTTCTTCCTCGCGCGAATGGTGCCGAGTGCCGGCGATGGTAGGGCCGCTCTTCCCGCGCCTTGGGCCCCCGCCGAGCCACCCCGCAGCCGCGCCGAAGCTGCGCCGAAGCTTCCTCCCCGACCCCTTCCTTTCTCGGCCGCTCCACGCATGGCAAGACCCCCTCCCCGATGGAAAGCCCCCCCCCGGATCACCGCCGGCTGCCGATCCTCGTGCACCGCACGCCAGGGACACCCTGGGCCCTATTTAAGCCGCGCACCGAGGCCAAGGAGCTCACCTGGCCTTCACCCCGAGCTCCAAACCACCCAGCGCCCCTCCCCCTCGTCTCGCGCCACCGCTCTTCGGCCGCCATTGTCCATCCTTGCCGCCATCGCCCTTCGCTCGTCAGGAACCCGCCTAGGAGTCTCCCCGGGAGGTAATTGAGCCATCCACGCAGTCCCGCTTCCTGGTCTGCCTTGAATCCGAGCCTAATTGCTCGCCGCCGTCTTTCCAGGGTCGCCGAGCTACTGCCCCACGCCGACTGCCATCTCCGTCGCCCCATCATCGTCGCGATCATCTCAGGTGAGCTCACTACCTTCCCCCGAAGCTGTAGGGTCAAACCGTGCCTTAATTGGTGTCCTCTAGCTCGAGTTAGGCGCAACTCCGGCGAGTTTCCGCCGTCGGACGAGCGACGCCGCCGTCCCCACTGACGCCGGCGATCGCCTCCCTCGCCCGGCCGGATCTGGGCCGTTGGATCCAAATCCAACGAACCTCGTGCGTCCCCACCATGAGTCAAACAATGAAGTACCGGTCAGCGCCTGTCCTTTTGCAGAAGAGCCCCTCCACTATTAGAAATCAACCCGCAGTACACCTCTATTCAAAAGTATTTACGTTTAAGTCCTGAATTTATTGGAAAACCCCCTGCACTTTTAAAATTAGAACCCACGGTCCTGGGTTTGGTTATTTGCGCGTTAGACCTTCGGTTTTTGTACAAAATTATGTTTAGGTCCCTGTTTTCTTCCAATCAAGCCCCTGGAAACTTTTAAAAATTGCCAGCAGGTCCCTAGAACCTATAAAACCCATATCTTTTTCGTTTTAGCTCCGATTAGTGTGATTTTCGCGCTCATGTGTTCGTAGTGAAGCGTAGAATATTTCTAAAACCTATTTATATACTATTTCTACTATTTGGTGTACTGTTCTAATAGAATATTATTTGTTTGCATGTATTGGTTTGCGTGCTTGCTTGTATGGTGCTTCGTGTCCAGTCGGTGAGCCGTTAGCTTTAGATTTCGAGCGCGGTGAGGATTTCCCAGAGCAAGACTCGCAGCAGCAGCAGCACTTCGAGGAAGGCAAGTTATAGCACGGACAATCCTTGCTACCTAACCACACCCTTTACAATTATTTAATTTCATATGCATGTGTCTAATTTACTGTCCCATTAAGGTTGTACCTAGTTTTGTATATCCTGTTCTTTGATAACCTTGGGTTTATGCATATGGGTAGAATTTTGCTATGCGCAGCTACTGTCACCATTATTTAACTTTAAATTTTGACTTAATAGTTCACTTCAACATTAATGATAAAACTTGCTTTTTAGCAACTTGGTTTATGGAGCTAGAGCATGTGCTGTGTGCTTTGCTCTAGTGTATGTCCGTAAGGTCCGGTTCTTAAAGTGGCAACCCAGGAGCCTGTCGCCACCGCTAGAACTATTATGGCTCTGGTCTTGGTCAAGTAACTTATACGGCTCTAGCTTGCCAGTGGCTACCATTGGGGCCAACGGCGTTAGTGGACACAAGGTGAAAGGGTGTTTCCGGATTCCACCGAGGACGGGCGATCCGTTGGCTAGGTCACGTTAGACCCAGTCCCGTGTTGGGAGTCCCTGCGATGGGGAACTCCACACGCTGCGCATGGATGGGTGCGATGCCCGCGCTCTAGACGCCATCGACCCCCCTATGGTGTGACTCCGTAGGTGTACGTCGATCTCGGTGCCTATGGTCTCACCGCCTTGTTAAAGTAGCGGCTACTGTCTTGTTAGGGTGTCTTGTGAAAAACCTCGTAGCGTCCCTATGCCGTCACGCCTCGGAAGTGTTGATGTGCGTGGTTGGGTGCAAAGTTCCTTTGAACTTTTACGTGACTGTTGGGTAAAGGGCGAAACCTCTGCAGAGTGTACAATCTATCACGATAGTCTTGCTCAGGGTCACGAGCGGCCTGGATCCTTTTTGATTAGAAGATGATGTTCATTTATGATTATTGTCACTTATACTTATTTAATTGGGTCACAACCGGGTTTCATTCACTTGTAGTAATTTGTTAAATGTTAAAATGAACCAACTAAAAATGCTAAAGCAGTTAAGCCGTGTCTAGCCTATTTTGAGCCTTCGTACCCGTGCTATACTTGCTAAGTATTTGTTTACTTACAGTTGTCATTATTCAACAAAATCTCGGATGGGTAAACAGATTGGGTTGATCAGGAGACTGCTGCGGAGTTCCTTGAGAACCTGCCGTACTTCTGAGTTGCGCTCTCCAAGTCAGAGTCCCTGTGGACTGCGGCTCCGCTTTCGTTGAGAGTTATAGACTTCTGCTGTAATAAATATTTATGTTATACTCTGATGCAAACTATTTTATTTCGAGCATTTGTACTCTGTTTATCATATTTGTTCACTCTATGTGTTTAGTGGACTTCCTGGGCACACATATGATCACATTCGGGTTTTATGAAAATCCGGGTGTGACAACAGCGGCATGGCGGTGGCGGAGGAAGCGCCGAGGGCGGGCACCGCAATGGTGACCCTCCGGGGCACCCTCGAGGGTGGCTAGGAGGAGGAGGATGATGCTCCGAGTTTTCGGGAAGGGACCTGGAGCCCTTGGGAGGAGAGGACTGTGCACGCCCTGCCTGGCGGCCTGGCCTTCAAGGCCTGGCGCAACCAGGGGCTCGGACGATGTGGCGTCCCCCTGGCCTGGCTGGGGCCGCTGAAGCTGAGCGTCTTCTATGGGAGGAGTAGCAGGCCCTGGGGACCACGGTTTAGGAGGCCCTGAAGCAAGTCCTCGAGCTCCACCTCGGCCGAGGCTTGGATGTCCACCTGGTAAGTAGCCTAACTGCTAAGTTCATTGCGTGTTTTCCGTCTTCCTCTTTTTCTTACCTTTGTCTGTTGATGCGCCAATAGTAGAACTTGAGGGAGATGGTCGGGCGAAAGGTCGCCGAGCTCGCTGATGCGCACATCGAAGTGCATCGGCTGCGGGAGGCTTTGGCCCATGCTGAGGGGGAGCGCGACCGCGAGAGGGCCCTCACTGTGGAGACAGCTGACGAGGTCCTATGGCAGGGGCATGAGCTCCATCAGCGGACCCAGGTGCTGGCCGCGCTCAAGGGCGAACTTCAACAGGAGCGCAACGCCCTCGTCGATGCCCGGGGGCAGCTGCAGCTGCGGGACTCGGCTCTTGCTGCGGCTGAGGCCCATTTGAAAACCCAGGGCGAGGCCATCGACCTGCTCACTGTGACGATGGTGGAGGGGGACGTTGCCATCACCGAGCTGCAGGCCTTAGTCAAGGCCCAGCAAGGCAAGATGGCAACACTTCAGCAGGAGGTCAGCGCCGTCCGGGGGGATCTTGTCCAGAAGGAGAGGCTGACAGAAGGTAAGTTTAGTACAAACTCATCCTTAATTCGAATTCAGGTTTTCGAAACTTATTTGATTTTGCTTTTGGGTTTTCAGAGCTGCGGAAGGTGGCGGAGGAGACTTCCTCGCAGGCGGAGTTGCTCCAGGTGGCCTATTCAAAGGCCTAGGAGGACCTCGAGGCGCTACGGGATGTAGCCCTCGCTATCTGCAAGGAGGTCGAGGGGCCATAAGCCCCCGAGTCCGAGTCGGTCAGCTCGGTGGCCAGTTGCCTAAGGACCTTTGGTGGCTGTGTTGCCGAGCGCTTGAAGGGGGCCCTCCGCCTTGGCGTGCAGAAGACCCTCGGGGTTATCTCGACGCACTTCATCGTATACCTCGAGGCGGTGAGCGCCGGATACGTGGTGGCAAACGATCTCGACGACGACGCTGCGCTGGCCATCGTGGAGAGTGCCGACACCGGCGCCTCTGCTCCTACTGCTGCCTTGGCGCAGATCTTCGAGAGTGACCTCTCCCTGACGCCAAAGACGAAGAGGACGCCACCCCTGAAGGCCCTGAAGACCCTGCTCCCTGAATAGTTAGGAACATTTATGTAATAAATAGTTTTGTGGCTTGAATCTAAACAATTTAATGTTTAAGCACACATTTGAGTTTTATTCGAATTATGATTTTCTTTATCACGTTTTTCTCACTGAATTTGCAAGGGACTTGTCGAGGGAGATGTCGTTCATAGATTAACTTTAGCGTAGGGTGGCGAGGGGGATGCCGTATCCTTTCGAAGGCGTAGGCGGTCCCTCGACTCGGCCGGCCCTTGGCCTTAGTCAATCTATGCCTCGAACTGCCTTTTGGCAATGACTGGATATGGACAGGATGAAAGAATTTTGAAGAAAAAACCTTAAATTGGGACAATTTTAGGAGGGGGTGCCCCCCGAATTAGCCCCCGAGTGAGACTTGGCTTTTTTCGAGGGTAACCCGAGTCTTACTCATTTAAGATCTTTATTTATTTATTTATTTAAATAAGTACAAATGTACATGAATGCTTGAAAGCTTAAGGGTAGAAGCGACGCAGTTGTTGGATGTTCCAAGCGTTGGCGAAAACTTCGTTCGCGAGCTTGTATGTGCCTGGTTTGTGGACCTCGACAACGATGTAGGGCCCTTCCCACGGCGGTGTGAGCTTGTGGCATCCTCGATTGTCTTGTCGCAGCCTTAGCACCAGGTCCCCCTTGTTGAGGTCTCGACGTCGAACCTTTTGGGCTTGATATTTTCGGAGGGACTGCTGGTACGGTGCTGAATGTAAGATTGCCACGCCTCGAGCCTAGTCCGCTTGATCGAGTGAGTCTTCACGAGCTTGCTTGTTCCATTCTTCTTGGTAGGTTCTAAGCCTTGGGGACCCATATTCCAAGTTTGTGGGGAGGACAGCCTCGACGCCGTAGACGAGAACGCAACCAGTCGTGTGCGTCGAGTGGCTCGTCCGAGTAGTCGAAGGTGGGTGCTTTCAGCCTGATGAACCTTTCAATCTTCCTTTGTAGGTCTTCCTCACGGTGTCCCTGGCGGTTCTGGTTCTGGTTTCCCTGTATCTGTTGCATAGCTTGCATCATCTGAGTATTGGCCTGTGCCATCTGTTGCATCAGGTGTGTTTGAGTAATCATTACTTCTGCCAAGTTAGGCGGTGGCGGGGGTTGCTGGTCGTTCTGCTGGTTCTGCTGAGGTTCCACTGCTGGTTCTTCCATCTCCACTTCCTGTTCTCCACCTGGTGCGTTGTTCTCGGGCTGGAGCACGCCTGCTGCGCGTCCACGGCCCCTGCCTCCAACTGCAACTGCTGCTCTTCCACGACCACGACCTCTGACACGTCCTCTGCCTCTAGCTGCCATTGCTGCCTCTTCTTGCTCAGCTTCCTCAAAACGTGCAAGCAGTCGGTTGGATCTTCGAATCGACATCTTGTTGTATTTTTCATATAGCAGATTTAGTGGCGGTCGGTAATGGTTAGGTTAGCGTAACTAGAGTAGGAGCTGCACACATGAAATAGACTCAACACTAAAGTACACTCAAGATGAACATCAATAAAACTGCAAGAACAGCCACAAAGATCGATCATTCATTACAGCATTACACCCTAGACATGAGTACTATCCCGAGGCCAGCTCCTGTAACCTTGAGGATTAGTACATCTAAGCGAATGCTACATCGTGGCTGAGCCAAAAGGTGGTCATGATCTACTAAGTCTAAACATCTGCTCAAAAAGATAGATACAGGTCTCATCACTACTGCTGACATCTGCTGATACTGCCTACCGCATCTGTCTCATACTGCTGAAGGTGCCTGTGAGGCGCGCTGCCAACCTCACAGCCTCAGTCTCTGTCTGCTGCTTGATCACTGCCTGTCATCGTGGGGAGTGTCCATGAGGCGCGCTGCCAACCTCGGTGTGTCCATCTCAGGTTCTGTCATCTGCTTCTCTAGGTGTGCCAGTTCTTGTCTCAGTCTTGTCATCTCGGGGGTAAGGGTTCGAGCCTCAGGTAGTGGTATCGGCTCAACTCGGCTTGGTGAGACCCTGTAGTGCTCTGTCCTGGGTTCAACTCTGCGTTCCTCTGGAAGTCCTTGGTTCACTGTGATCATCTTTGCCACTCTCTTCCTGTCTGACCTTACCCAACTACTAAGGGTCCTTCGAGCTTCATCCTTTGCCATAATCTGTTGAAGACTCAAGTACTTCATCAGCTGGTAGTTCCGTCCACTCTTCTCCTTGTAGCTATCCACCTCTTCCTGAAGTTCTGAGTTGTGACTGTCCAACCAATATACTTCTTCCTTCAGTCCTTCTATCTCTTCTTCCTTGGCTGCCAGTGCTTTGTCTTTTTCTGTGAGTTGATCTTCCAGACGGTCATCTCGAGCATGGTGAGTTGCTCGGATCAGTCCCGCCAACTGTCTGTTGTTGCGCGCTTCATATTCCAGGACTCTGACTTCCCTTGCGCACGAGGCATCGACGCAAACCCCACGAAGGGACGATCTGATGCCACCCCCGTCATCAAACAAGGGAAAGGCACCCTCGGTGCACGAACGCATCGGGAGGAAGCCTCTCAAGGAGAGAATCCTTGATACACGCGGTGACACAACTGACGATGACGCTCGCAACATCCTCAACAGAAAGAGGCGGGTTGGCACATCTCACGGTTTCCACCCCCGTCGTGGAGGCCGCTACGACAGCGATGAAGACAAGAGCCCAACACCAGAACCCCCGGGAACCCGGGTGTTTGGCCGGGAGATTCGCGTGTCCCTGACTCCTGCACGATTCCGGCAACCGACGACCATCACCAAGTATTCGGGGGAGATGGATCTAAAGGTGTGGCTCAACGACTATCACCTCGCCTGCCTACTGGGCGGCGCGACCAACGATGCCATGATCATACACAACTTGCCGCTCCATTTGGCGGATTCTGCGCGAATATGGCTCGAGCACCTACCCGCGAACCAAATTCACGACTGGAACGACCTCGTGAGGACATTCGTGGGTAATTTCTAGGGCACTTACGTCCGCCCTGGAAATTCATGGGACCTTTGAGGGTGTCGCCAAACATCCAATGAGTTCCTTCGAGATTTCATCCGCCGCTTTTCCAAACGCTGCACTGAGCTCCCGAGCGTGGGTGATTCCGAAGTCATCCACACCTTCCTCGAGGGCACAACCTGCCGGGACTTGGTGCGAGAGTTGGAACGAAGTCCTCCTACCAGCGTCAACGAGTTGTTCAATGTCGCCACCAACTTTGCCTCTAGCGAGGAGGCGGTTGGAGCCATCTTTGATGGTAGCAGAGGGAAACGGACGGAGGAAACGCCCGCGGAGGGCATCAAATCCAAAGGCTCCGCAAAGAAATAGAAGCAAGGCAAGAAGGGGAAGAAGCCCCAAAAAGCCTCGCGCCGACAAGAGTGGACCAAGGACCCCGACGAAATTGTCGCAGTCGACCCTGCACCCACGGCTCCTCGAGGCCCCCCTCGAGGAGGTGTCGTCTTCGATGACATGCTTAAGAAACCTTTCCCTTACCACAAGGACATCATGACCCACACCCTCGAGCAATGCGGAATGCTAAAGAAATACTTCAACCGCTCTGCTTCGAAGGATGAAAGGGGGAAAAAGGACGCAGGCGATGGGGCAGGTCAAGGCTTCCCAGAGGTGGAGAACATCTTCTTCATCTTCGTGGGGCCAATGGCGAACATGACGCCTCGACAGCACAAGCGCGAGCGCCAAGAGGTGTTCTCCATACACAAGGCCGGGCCATCCTACCTCGACTGGTCTGAGGAGACCATCTCCTTCAGTCGAGAGGATCACCCCAACTACATCCCAAACCCGGGGCAGTACCCGCTCGTCGTTGACCCGATCATAGGTAATACCCGATTCTCCAAGGTACTCATGGATGGAGGCAGCAGCCTCAACATCCTGTACGTATCGACTTTGGAGCTCATGGGCATCGGGAGGGACAAGCTACGCCCCAGCAAGGCGCCATTCCATGGCGTCGCGCCGGGAAAGCGAGTCCAGCCCCTTGGGTAGATCGATCTGCCTGTTTGCTTCGGCACGCCCGACAACTTCCGCATGGAGATCCTGACCTTCGAAGTGGTGGGATTTCGAGGTGCCTACCACGCCATCCTTGGCCTCCCATGCTACGCCAAGTTCATGGCCATCCCGAACTACACATACCTCAAGATGAAGATGTCGGGGCCAAAGGGCGTCATCACAGTGGCCCCATCGTTCAAGGATGCCTACATATGCGACGTGGAATGCGTTGAGAGCGCCGAGGCGCTTGCCGAGGATGAGACTCTCGTCGTGAACCTGGAGAAGATGGTGAACGAAACCATCCCCTCCACTTTGAAGCATGCGGGCAGTTTCGAACCCGCGGAGCACACCAAGGCTGTGCCCCTCAACCCAGCACCCCCAGCGACTAGACTGTAAGGGTTAGCTCGACCCTCGACAACAAATAGGAGGTGGTGCTCATCGACTTTCTCTGCACCAACGCCGACATCTTCGCGTGGTGCCCCTCGGATATGCCGGGCATACCAAGGGAGGTCGCCGAGCGCTCCCTTGACATTCTGCCCCACTCCAAGCCGGTGGTTCAATGCCTGCGACACTTCGACGAGCAAAAGCACCTTGAGGCTAAATTCATCAAGGAGGTATTTCACCCTAACTGGCTCACTAATCCTGTTTTAGTTAAAAAAAGAATGGGCAATGGAGGATATGCATAGATTATACTGGTTTAAATAAAGCATGTCCAAAATTCCCTTTTCACTTGCCACGTATTGATCAAATTGTGGATTCAACTGCGGGATGTGAGATATTATGTTTTCTTGATGCTTATTCTGGTTTCCACCATATTAAGATGAAAATCTCTGACCAACTGGCAACCTCTTTTATCATGGCTTTTGGCATTTTTTGCTATGTCACGATGCCATTTGGTCTTCTAAATGCCGGAGCCACATACCAACGGTGTATGCCTCGTGTTTTCGGGGATCATATCGGGCGAACCGTAGAGGCATACATTGACAATATCGTTGTAAAATCCAGGAAGGTGGACGACCTGGTAGACAATTTGCGCATTGTGTTTGATTGTCTCCGGGCCAACGGGGTAAAAATAAATCCAGAGAAATGCATTTTTGGGGTGCCTCGAGGCATGCTCAACAGAAGGTTCATTGAGAACTTCTCCAAGATTGCCAAGCCAATGACCGAACTACTCAAGAACAATGTCCCGTTCGAGTGGACGGACAAGTGTGAAAGAAGTTTCCAAGAGCTCAAGCACAAACTCACTACAACTCCAGTATTGACCCTGCCAGATATTCGCAAGGATTTTGTAGTCTATTGCGATGCTTCGAGACAAGGATTGGGATGTGTTCTAATGCAACAAGGCAAGGTTGTTGCTTATGCATCAAGACAGCTGAGGAAACATGAGGAAAACTATCCCACGCATGATTTAGAACTGGCAGCAGTGGTACATGCATTGAAGATCTGGAGGCACTACCTAATTGGCAACAAGTGCGATATCTACACGGATCACAAAAGTTTGAAGTATTTCTTCACCCAATCCGAACTGAACATGAGACAGAGAAGATGGTTAGAACTGATCAAAGATTACGATTTGGAGATACACTACCATCCTGGCAAGGCAAACGTAGTGGCAGATGCCTTGAGCCGAAAGAGTTATTGCAACAACTTGATGATAGAAGAAAGTCAGCCAGAGCTAGCAAAGGAAATGTACATGCTGAAACTCGAGCTAGTAGAAGAAGGAAAACCCCAGAAAATGAGGGTGAAGTACAACCTGGAGGACCGTATCAAAGAAGCTCAAGAAAAGTGTCCAGAAATCCAAGAAGTAAAGGAGGATATCCAGTGAGGAGTGGCACCTAACTTCAGAGTAGATGAAGCAGGGACAGTATGGCTGAAAGACTGTATTTGTGTACCGCAGGACAAGGAAATCAGGAGAACAATTCTCGCAGAGGCTCACGAGTCCAAGTACTCGATACACCCAGGATGCACCAAGATGTATCAAGATTTGAAGGATAAGTTCTGGTGGAAGAAAATGAGAGAGGACATAGCAGAGTATGTAGCCAAGTGCGACTCTTGTCGAAGAATCAAGGCAGAACATCAAAGGCCAGCAGGACTGCTGAAACCACTGGAAATTCCAACGTGGAAGTGGGAAGATATCAGCATGGATTTCGTAGTTGGACTACCTCGCACTCAGAAAGTGAATGATGCCATTTGGGTCATAGTTGACCGGCTGACAAAGGTAGCCCACTTTATACCAGTCAAAAGCACATACCCAGTAAGCAAACTAGCAGAGCTATATATAGACAACATTCTCAAGCTGCATGGGGCACCAAAAAGTATTGTGTCAGACAGAGGACCACAGTTCACAGCTCAGTTCTGGAAAAGCCTACATCAAGCCATCGGCACAACCTTGGAGTATAGCACAGCTTACCACCCTCAGACAGATGGGTAGACCGAAAGAGTGAACCAGATTCTTGAAGACTTATTGAGGGCATGTGTTCTAGCTTACAACACAGACTGGGAGAAGAGTCTATCGTATGCAGAATTTTCCTACAACAACAGTTACCAGGCCAGCCTACAGATGTCCCCCTTTGAAGCACTATATGACAGAAAATGCAGAACACCTCTAATGTGGTCAGAGGTGGGAGAACGAACATTCTTTGGACCTGACATGATTGGTGAGGCAGAAGAAAATGTGGCCAAGATCCGAGAGCACCTGAAGGCAGCTCAGAGCCGACAAAAGAGCTATGCGGATAAAAGGAGACGCGATCTAGAGTTCGAAGTAGGGGACTTTGTCTACCTAAAAGTGTCACCCCTCAGAGGGCATAAGAGATTCCAAGTGAATGGGAAGCTAGCACCCCGTTTTGTAGGACCGTATCAGATACTGGAGAGAATAGGGAAGCTAGCCTACAGACTAGACCTACCAGAGGACTTAACTAGAGTACACCCAGTGTTCCATGTATCCCAGCTGAGAAAGTGTCTGAGAGTACCAGAACATGAGGTCAAGACAGAGGCATTAGACCTACAAGACACCTTGGAGTACCTGGAGTACCCAGAGAAGATACTAGACAGAGCAGTCAAAGAGACCAGAAGCACAGCTATTCCATTTTGTAAGGTGCAGTGGAGCAATCACTCAGAAAGAGAAGCTACTTGGGAGAAGGAGTCAGTACTAAAGGAGAAATATCCCCACTTGTTTAAACCATAGGTAATCACAAATCTCGAGGACGAGATTCTTGTGAGGGGGGGAGACTATAACAACCCTAAAATTTCCTCTAGGATTTGTTGAGTGCAAAAATGTGAATTTAAAATTTTTTGGTGAATTGTTGTGCATGCAAACCAATATTTAAAATTAATTCTATTGCTTCCCAAATTCTTAAGCAATTTAAAATTTAAAATTTAAAATCAATTTGAAGTGCTAAGGATGAAATAGTGTGATTTGGAGTTATTTGGATTTAATTGGATTTTTGGTTGGTTTGAATTCAAATTATAGATTTGAATTCAAACTCTAACTATTTAAACTAATTGTCAAACCTTTCTAACTGTTTGTGGGCCAAATCTCCGAGCCAAGTCCGAGAAACCACCCTGATCTTTTCTTTCCGAGCCAACCCACCAAGCAGCCCAGCCGGCCTTTCGGCCCAGCACGGCCCAGTCTTTCTCCACGTCCCCGCCGCGTCCCTCTCTCTCTCCCACTGACAGGCGGGTCCCGCCTGTCAGCTTTCTCTCCCTCCTCTCGTCATCTTCCCCCGCGCGCCGCTCCTCTCTCTCTCCCGCGCGCGCGCCCGTGAGCTCCAACCACCCGAGCCGGTCCCATCGCCCCTGTGCGGCCCGATGCGATGCGGACGCGTGTCCGAAGGCGCCCAACGCATCCATCTTGCCGTCCGTGCCGCGAAACCCTAGCGCCATCCCCTTTAAAACCCGCCGCCGGCCTTTCTTCCTCCCCAAGCCGCGCCGCCCCTTTGGGGTTCAATCCAATCCTTTCGCGAGGGGTGAGAGGTGCGAGGAGAGGTGGGGAAGGTTGAGGAGCAGCCGGAGCAAGGAGAGGTGGAGCCTATCGTCATCCCCGCGCCGCCGCCGAAGACCGGAGCGCCGCCGCGCGTGGGACCGCCGACACCAGGCCGAACCAGGGAGCGAGAAGAGGAGCACGAGCACCGCCAGCGTACCGCAAGTCTACCCCGAGCTGCAGCGTACGTCTACGTGACCCGAGGTGAGCCGTCGTTGTTGACCCCCTTCTTCTCCCCTGTCTCGGGCCGAGCGCCGCCGCCGCCGTTGCTAGCCCCCTGGGACCCGGTCTTCGAGCCGTGGCCGTCGCTCTTGTGCAGGAACCCGTCGTGCCACTGCAGCTAGCCCGCAACCCGCCGTTGACCGAGACCGTAGCCGAGGCCGCCGCGGCCAAGCTCCACTCGCCGCGCGAGCACGCCGAGGCCGTGTCGCGGCCACGGGCCACCGTGTGCCCGCGCATGCGCACCCCCGCAGCGCCCGCGACATCGCGCACCAGCACGCGCTGGTGTCGCGCGTTCGAAACCCAGCCAAGGTGAGCCGTTCTCGGGCTGTCTCTGCCCGCGCGTCGCCGGCCGCCGTGGCGCCATGGCCGCACCGCCGCCGCTCGCGTCGGGAGCCTAAGCCGAAGCCAAGCCGAGCCCTTTTTCACCCCGTTCTTGTTCGCGAAACCCTAGCCAAGCTAATCCGGCCGTCCTTGGACCCGGCCGAGCCTTTTTCCGGCCGTTCCGCCGTCGACCGTCGCCGCCGGCGTGCTCTGGTGCGCGCCGCGCGCGCGTTCGCGTCGCGTCGTGGCCACGCCACACGCTGGGCCACACCAAGTCGCCACACAGCCACCCGCAGACGATCCCGTTTCGGCCACACTTGATCCCGTGCACCCGGCTCACGTGAACCGCACTCTCGGTTCACGGTGGACCTAGTCCACCAGAGCGGATCTAGCAGCGCCCCCTTCGTGGGCCTAAAGCTGAACTTTAAGTCTGGTTTGCACCCTTGAACTTTTCCGGCCCAACCACCTTTCGGCCCAATTCCAGCCCAGCCATCGTTTAATCTTTTTCTTTTTCTTTTAATTGCGCTGACGTATGGGGCCCACCTGTCATACATTGTGTGTCACTGACACATGGGACCCACTGACTAGAGCTGCCCGTTGACCCGTTGACCGTTGACCAGTCAACGCTGACGTCAGCAGGGCCCACTGCTGACGTCATCCTAGGCGGACCCCACTGATGACGTCAGCATGACGTCATGCTGACGTCAGCAGGCTAATTATTTATCTGATTTTTTTTTCGGAAATTATTTAATATTTTCAGAAAATGATTTAAACTTCGAAAATTAATAATAAATCAACCGTAACTCAGAAAAATAGGTAACCAGTTTCCATATTTTTCTAAAAACATGATCTACCCGTTAGTGTAGAGTTTGGTGTTATTTGGGTCTTCTCTCTTCGCTGATTTGGAGTTTCTTTGCTAGTAGTCGCGCCTTATTTTATTTTCCGCAACCTTAGGAGCTCCGGAGAGTCTGGAGGAGCCGGGCCACTTCGACAACTGCTTTGACGAGGACGAAGACCTTTGCCCAGGTTCACGCACGACTATCTCTGAAATACCTATTAGACTTGCAACTAGTATGCTAGCGCTTTACTTTACTCGCATCATAAACCTGCACTGCCTTTGTTATTATCCTGTTACCTTGCTACCTACTACTCACTTTATGATTATGCTATGCTATGCATGTGTTGGGATGTTTGTGATTTGATCCTCTTGGCGTGAGTTGTGGGTGGTATGCGATGAGTAGTGTAGCTAGGCGGTGTAAGCGAGTAATAACAACTCGATCGTTTGATCGAGGTGCTTGGGGACTGCACAGTCCCTACGGAGTACCTGTTGCGGGTACATGGTTCTTGGATATTGGTACTTGAGGAGTACTTGAGGAGTTTGGGCAGCTATACCTGTTATGGGTGCCGATTGCGGACCGTTGCGGCGGATCGCTTATGACGTAGATACTCGCTTTACCGACAAATAAGGACCGAGTCGAGTTCCAACTTTGGACGTGGGAATACCGTGCTCACCATCTACCCAGTATGGGGAGGGTTCCAGCAAGCCTACTCTAGTGCGGCGCCAAGACTGTAGGAGAATCGAGCTTGATATGTGTAGGGGGAATTCGTTGCGGCGTAATCTCCCTGATTTACCATGGCCCCCGACTGGCCCCGGTGGGAAGGTTTCACGACCCTGGGGCAGATGTTAGATCGGATGTTTCCCGAGCCCAGGGAGACAGGATTGGCGCCGCTACTGTTTAGGGTCTTTGCTGTGGGCTGTGTCTCAGGTTGGTTGCGGACTAGCCTTGCAGCCCGGATGGATTCCTAGAGTGCCACCTCTGCAGAGTGTAAACTATATGTATAGCCGTGTCCACGGTTACGGATGACCCATTTCTGATAAGTTCCGACTAGCATGGGAATCTGCTTTCTTACCTCATCCTTGATTTGGGTTATGAGAGATTGGTCCAGCTGAGGCTGTTGAGACAAGGTGGGGAGGGAGCTCACCGAGTCGACTAGAGAGAGAAAGGTGTTGGTGAATAATGTTTGCGGGAACCTGCTGTGGCAGGACGAGCCTGATGGGAAAATGTGAGGCTGATGGGTGGTTTTGGGAGTGGATGTGTGTGTGAGCAGGAGTTGGTGATGAGATGAATTTGAGTTATTGCTGCTGCCTGCATAAGAAAACCCTGGCTCAAACCTTAATTATTTCTATACCTTAGAATAGGCCACTTTAAAGCTTGCATCATATTATGGTTGGTGACGTGGAGCTGTCCCATTTCCTTGGGGACAGACTTTGGGTTCTCAGGTGAAGGCCCCGACCACGAGTTCAACCAGGACGGGTGGTACGATTGAAGGGTGCGCGCTATGCTCAAGGATGCCTGTGGAGGAGTGGACCCTGATGATCTAGCTACCGCTGCGCAGATGTTTCTTATTGTTGATTTAGCCCAGAGGGCTTGTACCAGACGCCATGTTTTATATATGTCATGTAATGAATCTTTTATCGTTGTATGGATGTGATATTCGACTGAGATGAGTTCTGTACGAGATAACTGCTATTCCTGGGACTATCTCGAGGGTACAGGGAGTCAGATTCTCGTCGTTGGGAATCCGGTTCGTCACACTTTCGTATGCATGGTTATGGATATTCACTTGTGATGTCTACCATATGTGTGTAAACTTGATCTTGGCGCACATATGAGATGCACCTGATTTTCTTTCTAAAACCGGGTGTGACATTTCTCATGTTTTAGTTGCAATCATTTGTGTTGATTTCATCCTACCTTTTGAGAGTAGGGTTCATAGTATATTTGCGAATGGATTTTGTTCCCCAATTTCGAGTCGCAACGTTGGCTCTATAGGTGGTGTTCCTTGGGACTTGCATATGGGTTGGAGGGGAGTGAAGGTAGTCCATGCCGTTGGCGAGGTGTTCCCATGAGCATCACCTGGCTGCAGGCTCATGAGAGGCGATGTTAATTTTTTTTTCCGAGGAATCTATGGTAGGCGATTGCGAGCTTGAACTTCTCAGTAAAATGTGTGGCAAATCCACGAATTACATAGCACAGTTGCGAGTATAACGCAACATGTACAACAAAGAAGAATAGAGAAACATAAGAAGGGGAAGAAACGCAACTTCCATACGAACACAAGGCTATGGGACAAGGCTGAAGCTTGTGCAAGCCAAAAATGCGAGCCGCCATTCTCCATAGAGCACCACAACCAAGCAACATACCTGCTAGCTTCCCAAAGATCAAAGAGGCACCCCTAACACCTCGTAGCTACGCCTCCCCGCTGCCACCCTCCAATATTCCTAATCATATGCTCATTTTGCATCTCCACGTCAAGGAATGAGGGACCGCCACAACGAAAAGGGGACTAAAGGCAGGCGAAGCTCGCCGAACAATGGTACACCGAAACATCGATCTCCCTTCGAGCAAGTAGCAACACCTTTCGTGGCACATCTAGGCCCCCACATACCGCCATCCAACGCTTTTCAAGGGGAGGAAGCCTCGAAGGAGGGAAGGTCGGCTACTATGAGCGCAACCAACATAAGATTTGATGACACCACAAGCAAGGAGTGCGATGACAAAGCAGAGGTGCCAGAAGTGGCCATATATCAAATCGCAATGAAGCCAATGACCACACAAACAAAAGTCATCTCCAGGGACCTTAATAGGCGAAAGAGGGCATTGCAGCACTGGCTGAAACTCTATTGCTTGTTTAATAGGAAGCCATGTGAAGGACAGAGGCCTCCCCA
Source organism: Echinochloa phyllopogon (assembly GCA_033239725.1). Classification (NCBI taxonomy): domain Eukaryota; kingdom Viridiplantae; phylum Streptophyta; class Magnoliopsida; order Poales; family Poaceae; genus Echinochloa; species Echinochloa phyllopogon. The sequence goes on along the minus strand of BTCW01000016.1, from coordinate 3,713,074 downwards.
CGTACAGCGCAGTGCTTTCGCTTCAGGTCACCGTCATCAAAAGTCAGAGCAACAATGCATCATTGGAATCAACCAAATTGAGCAACCAAAATCATGGCAAGACTATGCGGAGGTAGGGGACCACCCCCAAGCGGAGGTGAGGCACATCCCCATGCACCGGGCATGGCGCTTTCGTTGCACTACTTCTAGCAATCAAGAATGGAGCTCCCGCTATTAAGCATTAGCCACAGAGATAAAGTACTCACAGAGTTGAGAGCACCCGTGCTGCCACCACGGTCATCCACAAGAGTGCTCACACAACAACCTCGACAAGGCGCCGATGAAGGACCTGTGCTGCCACCACGGTCGTCCTCTGTGGTGGCCGGTGCAGAGGTCGGGCACCGAGGCACGGCCACAGGCACCCCTGCAAGGAGCCAGGGGCCTCACAAGGGATGTACTACTCAAGGTGGATGCTTTCTGCTCGAGCGCGATTTCCCCGCTTCCTTGCTAGGGCTTGTTCTCCCTTGGAGCCGCAGCAAACAGGGGTTGGAGCCGAGCCGCACACATCCATGGATTTCAGCGCCTGAAAGCATCCACCTTGTGCCGCGGGCGTCGGATCATCTGCCTATCCACGTGGAGCGCATCGGAGCAGGCTGCACCGAGCGGGAATTACAGCCGGCCTGCACCTAGTTCTTCCGTTTTGAAAAGCCTAAAAGGCAGTTGCCCAGAACAAACAAAAGAAAAAAGTCTACCAAAAAAACAAAACGTAACAGACTACAAATTCGCATGCTACTCGGTCTCCGATCCACCGCCATGGTTTGTTGCCGTATATACGTGCCGAGACCCGTGTCGTAGACTCGTAGTAATCGCGATCGCGCGCCGAAACAACCATGGCAGGCTCGCGCCGTCGCCGCCGGATGCAAAGGCAGAGGCACCACGCAGACGCCGGAGCCCCGAGCGGCCTCCCGCCGAAACCGATGACCAACGCCGCCGCCCAAGATCCCAGCGCAACCAGCCTCTCCGACCTCCCGACGGAGCTGCTCGCCGAGATCCAATCCCGCCTCGACTTCGTCGACCGCCTGAACTTCGCCGCGGGCTGCGGCGGCGCCGTAGCGTCGTCATTTCAGCGGCACAAGCCGGAGGCGCCCTGCCTCGTCCTCCCCGGCGCGTCCGCCAAGACGGCCACGCTCTTCTCCTTATGCGACGGCCACCAGGCCGCCGGCACCGCCCGCGCTCCGGACCCCGCCATGCGCGGCCACGTCGTGCTGGGCTCCTCCGGCGGCTGGCTCGTCACGGCCGACCTTCAGGGCGCCCTCCGGATCGCCAACCCGGTCACCGGCCAGCAGGCGGAGCTGCCTGCCATCACCACGGGGACCATCCCCTTCGTCCAGTCCTCGCCGGACGTCCTTGACATGGATCACTTCGGGCGGCTCCGGTTCGCCGGCCGCCTGCCCGACGACCGGCGACCGCCGCTCACAATCGCCAGGTGGCAGATGCGCAAGTGGTTCTACCGCAAGGTCATCCTCTCCGCGTCGCCGCGCCCGGGCAGCTACGCCGCCATGCTCATCCTGGCGAAGGACTTCGGCGCGCCGGCGTTCGCGACGGCGGAGGACCCCGCGTGGCGTCTGGCCGCCTCCGCCGACGGCGTCGAGGACGCGATCCACCACGAGGGGCGGTTCTACTCGGTGACCTACTCCGGCGCCGTCGAGGGGTGGGACCGCGACGCCGGGACGGGCGAATTCGTGAGCACGGCAGTCGCGCCAAGGCTGCCCGGCGACGTAGAGGACCTCCGGCGGCGCCGGAAGTACATCGCGGCAGCGCCGGACGGGCGGCTGGTGGCGGTGCTCAAGGGCTCCAAGGAGGTGAAGGATGAATGTTGTAGCTACCGACGCGAGAAGGCGGCGGCGCCCGTGTTCGAGGTGCAGGTGCTGGACGAGGCGCGCCGGCGGTGTTGGCGCTGTTCGTGGGGGTGAACGCCTCGATGTGCGTGTCGGCGAGGGAGCACCCGGGGATCAGGTCCGGCTGCGTGTACTACACGGAGGACGAGCTCGGGCAGGCCTCCCTGCGCCTGGAGCAAGACGGGTGCAGACCATCGTACCGTTCGTCCGCCGGTGCCGACCGCCATGGCTATGAGCTGCAGGACCTTGGTGTGTACGTCCTCAAGGACGGCACCGTGGAGAGGGTCGAGGGGCTCGGGAAGCACCGCTGCTGGCCGCCGCCGGCATGGTTCACGCCTTCCGCGTAATGTGTGTAATGAGTGATGACTAATGTTCGATCGAGAAGAATACGCAACATATTCAAACTATGTTCTCTGGAGAATGGATGTTACATTGCTATTATTAGATTATAATATAATATCAGATGCAAGATAATTTGGTTTGAAAAATAGATTGATCCATTAATTTACCAGTCCTTAACAAGTAGGGATTTAGATTTTGTTTTCTATGAGGGATTCGATGTAAAAGTAAAACAATGAATAAATATCAATTTCGATAAAATTCAGATAAAAAAGATGAGTCTCTTAGTGGTTGTTTTGGACTAACACTAATTTTAGTCATGACCCAACATACTGAAATTTAGCAAAATTCACGGATGTTGATCAACGTTAATAAGCAAGGAATATGCAACGTAAACAATAGAAAATATAAGTCTAGAGCACTATATTGATAATAAATAATATTTATAATGTAAACATAAATTTCAGATTTTTCATTAGATCATTACTGATGATTGCAAAATTTTGATGAAATTTTCCCAAAAATCGCAACATTGTTAATAAGTACAAAACTCACCAAATGTAGTGCCAGCTACTGGTTGTTGGAACATGTAAGTTTATTCCAAATTTATTTAAACTACTTGCATGGCATTTGATTCGGCGGCGCGGCGAGAGCAGACGGCGGTGGTGCCGGCGGCGCGGCGAGATGCAGGCCGGGGCAGGCAGCGGCACCATGCCGAGCTTCAGTTTTTTAAGAAAAATAATTTTGCAGGTGGGGTCCACAAGATTATTGGGCAGTGTGTCAAAAATAGAATTGACGGAGAGATCTACTTGCTTAATAGCTATTTTGTCAAAAATAGCTATTTGTGACGTGTACGTTCGTTGGAGAACCATAAGGGCAAAATTATCTTTTCATATGGAGTTTAACTGCTGTTGGATGGAAAAACTAATAGAGTGTCAGCGGAGGAATGAAAGTTAAACCCAAGGTCAAATAGGGAAATAATTATTTTAACGGCCAAGAAAGGAACTACCAGATTTTCTAGGGCCAAATAAGGAATTAACTCCAAGTTAAATGACCAACTGGACCTATTCACCAAGAAAAAGGGCTTCAATAAGTCCAACCTATGTTTTTGGAATACATTATTCTATGCTATTTTAATACATTGTTTAACATAAGTGAAGTTGTAAATATACTCATAGGGTAAAGAAGACTGGCATCTCTAGAAATCAAAATGTGGGTTTGCATCACGTCAGCTCCGCCTCTGCCTCCTCCTTCCCTAGAAAAGATAAATGGTCAAATATTGCGAGTAAAAGTCAACAATAAATTGTAAATTAGTAATTTGGGACAGAGGAAGTATCATCTTATGCAGTAAATATACAAATTTAATAGAGGCCCATGAGAAAATTAGAGAGTGAATGCACAAATTCAATTTTTTTGCCACATATTTACTGAGCATCAATATCTGTTGTATCTTGAACATTATACAAGTGGGCATGAAAAATCGCTTCTAAATATGCGTGACAAAATGCTGTTAGGAGCCCCTTGGACGCTATTCAGTGAAAGAGAAGTCATTGTGTTGGCTAGAGTTTCCTTCATCCAGTAGTCGTATTAAATGTTAGTGCTACAAATTTGAAAGTAGTAAATCAGAATGAAGTTAATCAATTGCTATTTTGGATGCAAATGTATGCAGCCATTTAACTAAATCAGCTGTAGTTCATGTATTTATATTGATGCTGGTGTTAATGTATACCTATTGCTATAAGTTATGAGGATACACCTGAAGTGACCTTTAGCATAACTTCTCTTTTCATGCTTTTTTTGCGTCTTCTGTTTGCTGCAAATAATAATATGCTAGGTCCTCCTTACAACTTAAGTAATTATCTTGATTTTTTTCCATGTATTCTCTTCCATCTCTAGGAAACCAGAATAGTTTTTCTTATAAGAAGGATTTGCATATTTGCACATGAAAAACAGACTCTTGTATTTTTTTCGAATAACGCAGGAGAGTTGCACGCATTTTATTAAGACTCTTGTATCAGTAGAGAGATTTTAAATTTGTTTTATAAGAGCTGTCACCATGAGCCTATTATGGAACTTTCCTACGTTCACATCATGTAATTTATTATTGCTGGCAAGTTCACCATCTGGGAACCATATTCAGACAAATAAGCACATCCTTGTTGATTTCATTTTCCTTTGCAGATTGGATTAGCTGGTAATCTGAACGACTATGTACTAATATGTCATACTGGAGAAGCTAAGAAAGGACCTGAAATTCACACTTTTGATGGATCACAAATTGGCTTTACCACATCCCCTATAGAGACAGTAAATTTTCTGAACATTCCAAAACAAGCTAAACAATATACGTTAAATTGTCAAAGCTCAAATTCTGGAGAAGATTAATATGTTTACTGATTTGCATGGGCTGATTGGATAAGTTATTTTCTTTGCCTCTCTTGTTAAATTCTTGTGCAAATTAGTTACTCAAATGCACCACTGTTTCTTGCATTTCAGATCAACTATGCTTCTGCCCCTGACAATGAAACCCTATTTGATATTATTAGTCTAAAGGTATGGAGTGTATCATGATACCCAGAAACTTATGTTCTATTTCATTCTTTTATCCATTATCAGTCTGCCACTCAATCATTTCTTTTTCTTTCTAGAAAAGTACAATGTCACTTTTCTGGCTGCTAGTAGTATTTTCTATCTTGGACAATATGTTTTATATTTATAACCAAGCATCATTTGAGTGACAATATAGTATTGCAAAACCAGTTTTACTCTATAGTTTAAGTAAATAGTATTTTGTACTCTCTGAAGTTTTTCTTTGGTTTACTTGTGCAGACCCCGATGAGCCTCTCAATTGATGAGAGATAAAGGATAAATCATTTGCTCTCAAGCATGATTGCATTATCCTAGGTGTTTATAGAAAATTTTATTTACTGTTTGTTTTGCATATTATAAGAGTTCACATCCCAGATCATGAGTTTTGTAACACCCTAAAATTTATCACAATTAAATTGTAGCAACATTCTGAATTTTCTAGGATTTAATAATGCCTAAATAAATTTTCTACGGTTTCATTGGAATTTCTAGCCTTTTATCAATATAAATATCATATTAAATAATTTTAGTCAAAATAAGTTGTTGATGCATTCATGCTGTTGCATTTGTCTTTTGCTTGCTGTTCAATTAAGTTGGAATTTAAATTCTGTTTAAATTCGAATTTAATTTGAATTTGTTTGAGGTTTAGAATAGTTGTTTTCTGTCGAGTTCGTTTTTGCCCCTCCAACTCTTGGCCCAGCTCGGCTTTGCCCCCTCTACTTTTCCTCTCGGTCAGCCGGCTCGATTCCTTTCCCCAGCCCAAGTTCTCTTCCGGCCCACCTTCTCCACGCGCCGGCCCACTCCGCGCCCCTTCCTCTCTGCATCGTTGACAGGCAGGGCCCGCCTGTCAGGTCCGTCGTCTCCGAGCGGGACTCGCGCTCGAGTCCGCCCCGACTCGACCGCGCAGCCCCCTCCGACTCGGGCGCGCACGCCAAGGCGCCCGGGCCTCTTTTTCCTCGCGCGTCGTGGCCCCGCTCCACCCCCGCTCCTTTTTCGCGTTTGGGACGTTGCTCGCAACCCTAGCACAAGCGCCGCCGCCGCCGAGTCGAACTCCCGGCCGCCGCCGTCAAATCCGCGCTCCGGCGCACCCCTGCTCCGTTCGACCCCGCTGCGACCATCGTCTCGAGGTGAGGGATCTCCCCGTGCTGCTCTTGTCCCGTTTTCCGCTCCGGGCCAAGCTAATTCGCTCGGCGCCGTTGCTCCAGCGCCGCCGGCCGCCATTCGTCGTCGCCGGCCGCCTACGAACCTCCTTCCTCGACTTGGACTAGCTAGGTGAGTTCGCCATCGCCTTATCTTGCCTCCCGTCCAATCCTCGTCCAGTTTCGTGCACCGAAGCTCGAGATCGAGCTTGCGCCGGCCGAGCGCCGCCGTGGATGCTAGCGGCGCCGCCGCCCTGCCTCCCCCGCCGGCGAGCCCATTTGCCGATCCAATCTCGGCCATCGGATCTTGATCCAACAGCCGAGCTTCGTCCTTACCCCGAGTCAAATCCAGTCCATACCTGTCAACCAGGACGTTTTACAAAAAGGCCCTTCAAGTTTTGGAAATTAACCCGCGGTCCTAATCCATTCAAAAATATTTAAACTTAGGTCCTTTTTCTTACGATTTAGCCCCTGCAAGTTTTAAAATTGCGCCCGAGGTCCAAGTTTTAGCTTTTTGCATGAAAACCCTCGTAGTTTAATACAAAATTATGTTTTAGCCCTCGAATTTTCGAAGTTAAGCCCCTAGAAGTTTTAAAACTTTGCCAGCAAGTCCCTGAATCTTAGAAAAGCCATATCTTTCTCGTTTTAACTCCGATTTTAGTGATTCTCATGCTCACGCGTTCGTTGTGACGCGTAGATTAGTTTTGTGTTGTTGTTTTCTTCTATTGGGATTGTTTGGTGTACTGTTTCTTATTTATTGTATTGTTTTCTTGTATGTGTCTGTGTGCTGCGTATATGAAACGCGCCATTCGAGGAAGTGTTTGAAGAACCAGATGTTGAAGAGTTTGAGCAGTAGCAGAGTTGGGAAGAAGGCAAGTATTCCTTGATCATGCCCGTTTGTACCTAAATGACATGCATTTTAATTACACTGTTTCCTTATCGCTTGCATTAATATTGCTGGGTCTCATTAAGGATTTCCTAGTCTGTTTCACCATACCTTGCAGTTGGGTCATTAAATTAATTTGACTGGTAGATAATGCTTAGTTTCTTAACTGGGATTGGTCTAATGAAACCCCTACTCTATGTTCCACTATTATCTTTTAACTAAATAATGGCAAGATCACCTCTTTTAATTGGAACATGGAGCGACCACCTAGGAAAACAGTGCAACCATAAGTGCTATATGGCTCTGGCTTTGACTGACTAATTAGGTATTCTGATTTGGGATAGTTTTACCCGAAAGGGGCAAGAGGTGTGGCGGTTGACGAGGTATAGCCCGGTCCTCTTGAGCGGTAGGCTTTGCTAAGATACGCGACTCACTAGGGATGGTTATGCTTTGCTCCTGTACCGGAAGCCTTAGCGAACTATCACTTATTAGAGTATCTTTGTAAAGGTCTCATAGTAAAACCCAGTATTCGGTCCACGTGGTGTGGGAAGGGTACATGCTTTCGGGCAATGGGAATCACGGCTTATGGTGAATGTGTACAACCTCTGCATAGTCTAAAACTGTTATAACAGCCGTGCTCACGGTCATGAGCGGCCTGGACCCTCACATGATTAAATTATCAGAATATGATCTAAATTGTGGTTACCTGAATTTGATGGGTTTATGTTATCATTTAATTGTGGTTGGTATAAACTTATATTTGCTAGTAAATAGATGCTTAATAAAAGTTGACCAACTAAAAGTGCTTAATGCATGTATCCTCTCATCCTTCCACTTTATAAAGCCTAGCATGTCATTTATTCCTATATTTTGCTGAGTACGGCATGTGCTCACGCTTGTTTATTTATATTGCATCGACCACACTCGGACTTTACTACTGATTTTGAGGAATTCTAGGCGAGTCCGCCAGTCAACCGCCTGTGGAGATGGAGTTATTTCATTTCGTTTAGTTAAACGTTTATTTTAAGTCTTCCGCTATGACTTTTGCGTCAACTCTGAGATTGTAATAAATATACTTTAATACTCTTTCGTATGCATGGTTATGGATATTCACTTGTGACGTCTACCATGTGTGTAAACTTGATCCTGGCGCACATATGAGATGCACCTGGTTTTCTTTCTAAAACCGGGTGTGACAGAAGTGGTATCAGAGCTATGTTGACTATAGGACGAAAACCTAGATAGCAATGGTCATTCTTTAAGGATTAAATTGCTTAATCAGTTTTGCTTTAATTATCCTTGATCTCATTTTACTATATTCTTTCTCTTGATAATTTATCCCCTCCTTGCATTTATTTTATTTCTATTCCATTTTATTTGTTATCTTACCTTGTCTTGATATCTATAGATTTGTTCTAACCCCCTCTGTCTTTCTAATCCATAAATGGTTTTGACTAGACAAGGTGCTCGTAGATTGGCTAGAACTCTTTCCCCTCTTCCACCCTCGTTAGTGCACGAAGAAGAAGATGTTGAAGACGTGGAGCCGGAAGTGAATCAGGAGGAGCACGCGTCAGTAGCAGCAGCAGCGTGAAGTGTTGGACCCCCTCCACCATCAGCTAGGTGGACTGCATCGGTTCACTACCACACTGGAGACCATACTCACTTTCCGATGCTACTTCGGACGATGTTCGCTCGTCTTCACTATCATGTGGAGATAGAGTACCACGGAAGAAGAAGAACCCATCCAGAGTATCCAGAGGAGTGGGATGTGTCAGTGCACATCCGTCAGGCTGACTACGAGAATGGAGGAACCAAGGAGATTGGAGTGCACCGTGCCATCGCCAATTGAGCAACTTTTGAAGTTGGAATTGAGGATGCAGCTAGACAGGCGCTCTCCGCGCTTTGCTTCGAGGAGGCTGGAGTGGTGGATTATACCTCTTGGGCATATCTTCCTAAGAGACAGCCAGGCACTCTAGAGGGTGTGGTGCCACAAGTTCCCGGAGTGCTGAGTTCCACGCTTATCAATCGAGTGGCATTCACTGCGATGCTGAACTCGCACCTGGATCGCACTGCAAGAGAAATAAAGAGGGTGCATGAAGAACTCACTGCTGAACGAAGGAAGAACAAGAGGCTTAGAGCTGAACTCAGGAGAAAAGCACCCCCACCGTTAGATGAAATTGATGAAGATCAAGCAGCTCACTCTCCACCCCACCTTTGAATCCGTTTGGATCAACTAGTTGCACCACCTATGCCCAATAGGATAAGTTGTCCTCCTATTTATTAGCTTGGTACATTTAGAATCGTTGAGACTCGTGCGTAGCGTGTGGCGAGTCTTGTTCTAAGTGTTTTAGATATGCTTGTTTTTGTGCCAAGTGTGTGATTTGGTTCTTTGTAATGACTGCGCTTAATTTGTGGAGTGATGACCACAATTAAGTATTACTAAATCAATAAATTTAGCTAGTTTGGGTTTTATCTCGGTCCCTGTTTTCATTAGTTACTTACTTCATTATCTATTTTATTTTATCTCTCATATAAATCTTATCATGCTCCAATCTGTTCTCGCCGTTACTCGATATCCTGGTACTGTTTGATTTAATTCTGAAGCTACAGAACTCCGATTGACATGAAACCAGTTGGGTTGGATTAAGGACTTGATAAGCTACAATCTGGGAATTGTTCGTGATTTTTGGACATTCTGACAGGAAGATACAGGTGTTCCGTTGGAGTGTTCAGAATCTGTCTCGAGTTCTGACGTGGCTGTCTTAATTATTTAATATCTCGAGTTACAGAAGCCCGATTGAGTTGATTCAAGTTGGGTTAGTTTCAGAAATTGGTAATCTTTAATCTGACAAAAGGTCATTATTTTTAGATGTTCAGAATAAGAGTTATGCTTGTTTCATTGTGATGCACTGAATCTGCCTTGAAATCAGAAATTCTTATCTTTGTTGAATCTTTCTATGCATGCTTTATCTGTCACCGCCTGAATCTCATGTTTCTAACCATCGGATGGTGAACACCAGGTCTGGAAGTGGAGAGGATCGACCAGCTGTGATTCACCAGGGACGTGCCAACCCCAATTCCAATCCCCCGCCGAATCAAGCACCACCTGCTGCAATGGATCAGATTCTTGCCAACCAGACTCAGATCCTCCAGAACTTGGCTACTGCTATGGCAGGCATTCAAGCTCAGCTGAACAACAACATCAACAATAACAACAAAAACAATAACAACAACAATCAGCCAAGGGATAAGCATCGGGAGTTCATGAGCCACAAGCCCCCTACCTACTCCCATTCTTCAGATCCTCTTGATGCTGATGATTGGTTGAAGACCGTTGAGAAGAAGCTAGATATGGCTCAATGTAATGACAGGGAGAAGGTCTTGTATGCTTCAGGCCGTTTGGAGGGATCAGCTTCGGATTGGTGGGATGGTTACCATGCTGCTCATGCCACCCCTAATGATATCACCTAGCAGGAATTATAGGACAGCTTCAGGAGTCATCATATCCCTGCCGGTGTCATGAAGCTCAAGAAGGAGTTCCTCTCTCTCAAGCAAGGGGGAATGTCCGTCAGCGAGTACAGGGACAAGTTCATCCAGTTGTCTCGCTATGCCCCAGATGAGGTGAAGGAAAATGAGCAGAAGCAGGAGTTGTTCTTGGAAGGATTGATCTCACTGCTCCAGTATCAGCTCATGGCTCACACCTTCCCAACATTCCAGAAGTTGGTGGACAAGGCTATTGGCTTGGAACACAAGCGTCGTGAGTTGGGGGAACAGAAGAGGAAATTTCTGGCCTCAGGACAGTCAAGGAGTAACACTCGCCCTCGTTTCCAGCAGCCTCAGCAGGGCGTGTCCGTTCGCTTTGGTGGGCAAGGGGGTAACTTTGGGTAGAATCAGGGTCAGCGCTCAGCACCTCCACCCCAGCACCCAGGCTTTCAGCAGAACCGCCAAACCACACCAACTCAGACTCCAGCGAAGACCCCTGCACCAGGCAGTGCTACTACCCCTCGTGCTTGCTACATATGTGGAGATCCAAGACACTTTGCCAACAATTGTCCTAAGAGGAATGCTAAGACTCCGCAGCGCCAGAATAGCAGTGCACCTAGGCAGAATCCTCTTCAGCAGCACAACCGGAATGGAAACCAGATGTCCTAGAGCAACAGAGGCCAGTAGAACCAGATACGTGGTAGGGTGAACCACGTTGCCCTAGAGACCGCGTAGGAGGCTCAGGAGGTGGTGCTTGGTATGTTCCTTGTCAACTCAGCCCCTGCATCAGTTTTATTTGATTCTGGAGCATCCCATTCTTTCATTACTGCTCAGTATGTAGCTAGTCATAATATACCCATGCACCCCATGAAGCGTGATATGATAGTCAGCTCCCCTGGAGGAATCTTGAAAGCCACTTTTATTTTCCCTCGTGTTAATTTGAAAATAGTAGGGGTAGATTTTCCTGCTGATCTGATACTCCTGAAATCTGAGGGGATTGATGTCATACTTGGAATGGGATGGTTGGCTGCATTTGATGGGATAATTCAGTGTGCCAAGAGGTCAGTATTGTTAACAAGCCCTCAAGGAGAAAAGGTTGAATTTGTAGCTACAGTACCTGCAGCGGCAGATGGTACGGTTAATCAGCTGAAGGGAGCACCGCTTGAGGACATCAGAGTGGTTTGTGATTTCCCAAATGTCTTCCCAGATTATTTGCCAGGTATGCCACCCGACCGAGACATTGAGTTTCTTATTGAGCTTTTACCTGGTACTGCTCCTATTTCTAAAAGACCCTATAGAATGGCTGTTAATGAACTAGAAGAACTTAAGAAACAACTTAAAGAATTATTGGATAAGGGTTATATTCGTCCTAGTTCTTCACCTTGGGGAGCTCCTGTTATTTTTGTTGGTAAGAAGGATGGCACTCAGATATTGTGTGTGGATTATCGTTCTCTAAATGAGGTAACAATCAAGAACAAGTATCCTTTGCCCAGAATTGAGGATTTATTTGATCAGTTGCGAGGAGTTACGGTTTTCTCCAAGATTGATTTGCGATCTGGCTACCATCAGTTGAGAATCAGGCACTCAGATATTCCTAAAACAGCATTTACCATCAGGTATGGATTATACGAATATACAGTGATGTCTTTTGGATTGGCAAATGCACCTGCCTACTTTATGTATTTGATGAATAAGGTGTTTATGGAGTTTTTGGATAAATTTGTGGTGGTATTCATCGATGATATTCTGATTTACTCCAAGAATGAGGAGGAACATGAGGAACATCTGAGGTTAGTATTGCAGACTCTCAGGGAGAATCAGTTGTATGCCAAGTTTAGTAAATGTGAATTTTGGTTGAGTCAAGTATCCTTTCATGGTCATGTTGTTACTGGTGGAGGTATTGCAGTGGATCCTAGCAAAATCAGGGATGTGTTGGATTGGGAACCTCCGACTTCTGTGTTTGAGATCAGAAGCTTCTTGGGATTGGCTGGATATTACAGGAGATTCATCGAAGGCTTTTCTAAAATAGTGAAACCTCTTACATCGCTATTAGAGAAATGCAAGGAATTCGTTTGGTCAGAAGCTTGTCAGGCTAGCTTTGAAGAATTGAGACGGAAGTTAACTACAGCCCCAGTGCTTGCTATACCAGATATTCACAAGAATTTTGACGTATATTGTGATGCTTCTCGAAAAGGACTTGGTTGTGTTCTTATGCAGGAAGGCAGAGTTATATCCTATGCATCAAGGCAGTTGAGAAAACATAAGTTAATTATCCTACTCATCACTTGGAACTAGCAGCTGTTGTTCATGCTTTGAAGATCTGGAGACACTATATCTTGGGTAATAGATGTGAGTTGTATACTGATCACAAAAGTCTGAAGTACATATTCACTCAGAACGATCTGAATTTGAGGCAGAGAAGATGGTTGGAATTGATCAAGGATTATGATTTGGGAATCAATTATTATCCGGGCAAGGCAAATGTGGTTGCAGATGCCTTGAGCAGAAAATCACAAGCTAATCTAGTGTTTGGTCGTCAGTTGCCAGCAGAGTTGTGTGCTGAGATGGAAAGGCTGAACTTGGGATTTCTTAATCAGGCAGAAAGTGTGACTATGGAGATTGAGTCTACACTTGAGCAGGAGATTCGAAAGGGACAACTTTCGGATGAGAAGATAAAAGAAATCAAGGCAACTATGTTAGCAGGAAAAGCTCCAGATTTCACCGAAGATGAGCAAGGTACGATTTGGTTCCGAAAACGGATATGTGTGCCTGATATTGAGTCTCTTAGGGAGAAAATATTGAGAGAGGCTCATGATTCTGCATATTCAATCCATCCTGGGAGCACAAAGATGTACCAGGATCTGAAAGAAAGGTATTGGTGGTATGGATTGAAAAGGGACGTGGCTGCTCATGTAGCACTATGTGATGTCTGTCAGCGGGTTAAGGCTGAACATCAGAGACCGGCAGGTTTGCTTCAACCTCTCAAGGTACCTGAATGGAAGTGGGAAGAGATTAGTATGGACTTTATAGTTGGTTTACCTCATACTAGTGCTGGATATGACTCTATATGGGTCATAGTGGATCGATTGACCAAGGTAGCTCATTTTATTCCAGTAAAGACTACTCATTCTAGTGCTAGACTTGCAGAGTTATATATGTCCAGAATTGTTTGTCTGCATGGTGTGCCTAAGAAGATAGTTTCTGATAGAGGAACTCAGTTTACATCCAGATTCTGGCAAAAGTTGCATGAGTCCATGGATACAAAGTTAAATTTCAGTTCTGCTTATCATCCACAGACAGATGGTCACACAGAGAGGACTAACCGGATTTTGGAGGATATGTTGAGAGCTTGTGCCTTGAAGCATGGAGGCAGTTGGGATAAGAGTCTTCCATATGCAGAGTTCTCATATAACAACAATTACCAGGCAAGTCTGAAAATGGCTCCTTTCGAAGCCTTTTATGGTAGAAAATGCAGAACACCTTTATATTGGAGTGAAACAGGTGAAAGTCAAGTGTTTGTGCCAGAAATTCTGCAGGAAGCTGAGAGACAAGTTTAGATCTTTAGAGAGAACTTGAGAACAGCTTAGTCCAGGCAGAAGAGTTATGCAGACACAAGAAGAAGGGAATTAACCTTTGAGGTAGGTGATTATGTGTATCTGAAAGTTTCTCCTATCCGAGGTTTGAGAAGGTTTAAGGTAAAAGGCAAACTATCTCCTCGTTTTATTGGACCTTTCAAAATATCGTTGCATACCAATTGGAACTACCATCTAGATTGTCAGATGTTCATGATGTTTTCCATATCTCTTAGTTGAAGAAGTGTCTTCGAGTGCCTGAGGAAGAATTGTCTTTAGATGAGTTGAATGTGCAAGATGATCTGACTTATATGGAATATCCAGCTAAGATTTTGGAAACTACTGAGAGAGTTACTAGGAGTAAAGTGATTAAGATGTGTAAAGTTCAATGGAGTCATCATGGAGAAAGCGAGGCAACTTAGGAAAGAAAGGATGAGTTGATGGCAGAGTCACTCAGGTTTTCTCTAATCCATCCGAATCTCGAGAACGAGATTCTCTTTAAGGAGGGTAGGTCTGTAACACCCTAAAATTCATCACAATTAAATTGTAGCAACATTCTGAATTTTCTAGGATTTAATAATGCCTAAATAAATTTTCTATGGTTTCATTGTAATTTCTAACCTTTTATCAATTTAAATATCATATTAAATAATTTTTTTCAAAATAAGTTGTTGATGCATTCATGCTGTTGCATTTGTCTTTTGCTTGTTGTTCAATTAAGTTGGAATTTAAATTCTGTTTAAATTCGAATTTAATTTGAATTTGTTTGAGGTTTAGAATAGTTGTTTTCTATCGAGTTCGTTTTTGCCCCTCCAACTCTTGGCCCTGCTCGGCTTTGCCCCCTCTACTTTTCCTCTCGGTCAGCCGGCTCGATTCCTTTCCCCGGCCCTAGTTCTCTTCCGGCCCACCTTCTCCACGCGCCGGCCCACTCCGCGCCCCCTTCCTCTCTGCGTCGCTGATAGGCGGGGCCCGCCTGTCAGGTCCGTCGTCTCCGAGCGGGACTCGCGCTCGAGTCCGCCCCGACTCGACCGCGCCGCCCCCTCCGACTCGGGCGCGCACGCCAAGGCGCCCGGGCCTCTTTTTCCTCGCGCGTCGTGGCCCCGCTCCACCCCCGCTCCTTTTTCGTGTTTCGGCCGTTGCTCGCAACCCTAGCACAAGCGCCGCCACCGCCGAGTCGAACTCCCGGCCGCCGCCATCAAATTCGCGCTCCGGCGCACCCCTGCTCCGTTCGACCCCGCTGCGACCATCGTCTCGAGGTGAGGGATCTCCCCTTGCTGCTCTTGTCCCGTTTTCCGCTCCGGGCCAAGCTAATTCGCTCGCCGCCGTTGCTCCAGCGCTGCCGGCCGCCATTCGTCGTCGCCGGCCACCTACGAACCTCCTTCCTCGACTTGGACTAGCCAGGTGAGTTTGCCATCGACTTCTCTTGCCTCCCGTCCAATCCTCGTCCGGTTTCGTGCACCAAAGCTCGAGATCGAGCTTGCGCCGGCCGAGCGCCGCCGTGGATGCTAGCGGCGTCGCCGCCCTGCCTCCCCCGCCGGCGAACCCATCTGCCGATCCAATCTCGGTCATCGAATCTTGATCCAACGGCCGAGCTTTGTCCTTACCCGAGTCAAATCCAGTCCATACCGGTCAACCAGGACGTTTTACCAAAAGGCCCTTCAAGTTTTGGAAATTAACCCGCGGTCCTAAGCCATTCAAAAATATTTAAACTTAGGTCCTTTTTCTTGCGATTTAGCCCCTGCAAGTTTTAAAATTGCGCCCGAGGTCTAAGTTTTAGCTTTTTGCTTGAAAACCCTCGTAGTTTAATACAAAATTATGTTTTAGCCCTCGGATTTTCGCAGTTAAGCCCCTAGAAGTTTTAAAACTTTGCCAGCAAGTCCCTGAACCTTAGAAAAGCCATATCTTTCTCGTTTTAACTCCGATTTTAGTGATTCTTATGCTCACGCGTTCGTTGTGACGCGTAGATTAGTTTTGTGTTGTTGTTTTCTTCTGTTGGGATTGTTTGGTGTACTGTTTCTTATTTATTGTATTGTTTTCTTGTATGTGTCCGTGTGCTGCGTATAGGAAATGCACCGTTCGAGGAAGTGTTTGAAGAACCAGCTGTTGAAGAGTTTGAGCAGTAACAGGGTTGGGAAGAAGGCAAGTATTCCTTGTTCATGCCCGTTTGTACCTAAATGACATGCATTTTAATTACACCGTTTATTTATCGCTTGCATTAATATTGCTGGGTCCCATTAAGAATTTCCTAGTCTGTTTTACCATACCTTGCAGTTGGGTCATTAAATTAATTTGACTGGTAGATGATGCTTAGTTGCTCAACTGGGATTGGTCTAATGAAACCCCTACTCTATGTTCCACTATTATCTTTTAACTAAATAATGGCAAGATCACCCCTTTTAATTGGAACATGGAGCGACCACCTAGGAAATCAGTGCAACCATAAGTGCTATGTGGCTTTGGCTTTGACTGACTAATTAGGTATTCTGGTTTGGGATAGTTTTACCCGAAAGGGGCAAGAGGTGCGGCGGTTGACGAGGTATAGCCCGGTCCTCTTGAGCGGTAGGCTTTGCTAAGATACGCGACTCACTAGGGAGGGTTATGCTTTGCTCCTGAACCGGAAGCCTTAGCGAACTATCACTTATTAGAGTATCTTTGTAAAGGTCTCATAGTGAAACCCAGTATTCGGTCCACGTGGTGTGAGAAGGGTACATGCTTTCGGGCAATGGGAATCACGGCTTATGGTGAATGTGCACAACCTCTGCAGAGTGTAAAACTGTTATAACAGCCGTGCTCACGTTCATGAGCGGCCTGGACCCTCACATGATTAATCTATCAGAATATGATCTAAATTGTGGTTACCTGAATTTGATGGGTTTATGTTATCATTTAATTGTGGTTGGTATAAACTTATATTTGCTAGTAAATAGATGCTTAATAAAAGTTGACCAACTAAAAGTGCTTAATGCAGCTATCCTTTCAGCCTTCCACTTTATAAAGCCTAGCATGTCATTTATTTCCATACTTTGCTGAGTACGACATGTGCTCACGCTTGTTTATTTATATTGCATCGACCACACTTGGACTGCTGCTCAGATTGGGAGAATTTTGAGGACTTTACTACTGATTTTGAGGAATTCTAGGCGAGTCCGCCAGTCAATTGCCTGTGGAGATGGAGTTATTTCGTTTCGTTTAGTTAAACGTTTATTTTAAGTCTTCCGCTATGACTTTTGAGTCAACTCTGAGATTGTAATAAATATACTTTAATACTCTTTCGTATGCATGGTTATGGATATTCACTTGTGACGTCTACCATATGTGTGTAAACTTGATCCTGGCGCACATATGAGATGCACCTGGTTTTCTTTCTAAGACAAGTTTGTAGTAAAATAATGTTCTGTAAAATGTGTGGCCTAGCATGTCTGCTTAGCAGGTTTAGTGGTAGTTGGATTATCTCAATCTTAAATTTGCATGACCTAGCAGGTTTCTCATTTTTATATTGTTTGTCTACATCCAGGGAATACCATTTTTTCCATGCTGGTGATTAGATACTGCGATCTAAGTCGCTTGATCGAGATTCGTATAACTCTGTTTAACAAATAACGTGCTTCCCTTTTAACCTGATGAAAACAACAATTCCCTATTAACAAGAAAAGTTGGAATTGCTTGAAAGGATCCAAAGTTATTCAATAAATTTGAACAATTGTTTGTTACTACCATAACTTCTCAGTCGTTGTCCTATATGAAGAACAGTTTTAAGTTGAATAAATGTTCCCCAAACATGTTTGAAAGCAAGGCAGGGTAAATGTTTTGTTTTCTTGTTTGCAGGCTTGATTTTACCTACTGTTGACACGAAACCGCGCCAACAACAAGCACGCGGAGTAGCTCCTTGCTGCCCTTCCGCGCAAAGCGGTCAGACCGGTTTTGATAACCGGTCAGACCGGTTTCGCCGACGGTGCCCGGCGAGAGACCAACGAACGCCCGTCCGGGAGGGACCCCGTCAGGACAGGCGCGCCTTGGGTTGTTCTAGGATCGGCAGGCCACCTAGAACGCCTTCAATCGACATAGAGACGAAGGAAGAACAGCATGATAATAGATTGGAAAAGTTGGGTAAAGAGATAAAAGTAATGCGGAACATAAAAAGATAAAAGTAAAGACAAAACGATAAAAGATAGATTTGATAGATTCGATTGGTGATATCTCTCAATCGGCCATGACCCTTTATATTTATAGGGTGGGGAAGTCGTACCCCTTTAGGTCGGTTTACAATATGGGACAAAACTCAGAATCCTATACCTACTCGAATTACAGATCCAAACCGGTCTGTGCCAATTTTGGTCGTCAACATATGCCCCCCTGTTTTTTGGCAAAGCTTGCGTGCCAAAAAATAATCTTCAATGATCAGGTCATCTAATAATTGAAATCTTGATATGGCCATGACAACCAACCGTAGTTCCTTGGTACATCAGAAGCATAATATTGATAATTGTAAAAAGAAGACCAAGGATTATACCAAAACCATGAATTATAATTAGGTATACTTGGATACGTATTCCATGGCACATGCATCGACGGAATAAATGTTGAAGAATAATGAGATGACCGTTGATGCTTCTTTGCTTTTGGTGATGAAAAATTCCAACTTTGATCTTCTAACCGATTACTTTGCTTTTGCTCGGCTATCTTCTGATATTTATGTAACAATTCAGCAAAGCTTGGCTTCTTCTTCATCACCTTGCTCTTTGAAGTGACACTTGCAGATTTATCAATTTTTTTGTCAAACCGGTCAGACCGGTTTTTAGAACCGGTTAGACCGGTTCCTTCAGAACCAGTCACACTGAGATCATATTGCCCCCCAGCCGAACATGATTGTTGCTCAGCTATAATATTTGTGATATGCTTATTATTGGGGACAATTTGATTAACAGAACTAGCCGATGAATTTTCAATTATCGGCTTTTCTATGTCTAGTGTCAAATCTGGATTTTTATTTACTCTTCCATCTTTTTTGACACGATAGACTTGTTTAATCACCTTACACCTATTTTTCTGTGTGGACCGATTCTTTTGATCAAAACGGTCATTATGCATAGGTGATTGCTCATTAACTATCGGCTCCCTATAGGTAATATAATCTGAACACAAATATCTAGGAGGAGACGGCATATATGAATTATAATACCAAGGAGAATAAAAATAAGGCACATTAAAACAAAACTCCCATGGCATTGGTGTAGGTGATTCATATGGTGGAAACGGCATTGATTTGTGAGAATTATTCCATTGCCGATTCCGATTATGGAACTTCTCTCTAGGAGAAGATTTTGATTGTTTGGAATTTTTAGACCGACTAGCATCATTGACATTATTTTGTCTTTGAGACTTAGCCGGAAGTTTCTTGTTACACTTCGGCTTTTCTCTTTGATGCTTATGACGGCCTTTGGATTCAATGGTTTTCCAAACACCAATCTCGGGCTTCTTTGGCTTAACCATCTTTGGTTTTGATTTATTTTTTGAAGCCCTAGGTGAAGTGGTCAGACCGGTTTGAGAACCGGTCAGACCGGTCTGGGCACCGGCCAGACTGGTTGTGTTGCAACCATCACCTTTGCCTTTGTTCTGTTGCCCCCCGAGCGTTGAAGTACTAGATACACTTTTTATGCTCATGCTAGGGGATTTTGGATCAACAATTTCGGCTAGAGACGTCCGATTTGTTTCTTGATCAACAACATCACAATTTGGCAAGTTGCAAGGATCAATAATAGCATTAGTCGGCTTTTCAATAGCCAACTCTTGATTAACAGGAATTGAATCTACCTTATCATCTTCAGTAATTAAAAATTCAACATAGGTAGATAGACGGGTAGATATAGTACCGGAAGATTGTATCTCCTTTAATACGGCGATGTTCGATGGTGGCTGAAACTCTTTAATCTTGATGACACCATGTTCTGTCTTACTGAAGCAAGACAAGAATATCCTTTCAATTGCCCTGTCATATTCTTGATCATATTCTTCAATCAGCTCTTTACACGACATCAAATCACTTGATAAATCAGCCATGATAACCAGAGATTTCGTCCCCAGCGGAGTCACCAAAATATGTTGACACGAAACCGCGCCAACAACAAGCACGCGGAGTAGCTCCTTGCTGCCCTTCCGCGCAAAGCGGTCAGACCGGTTTTGATAACCGGTCAGACCGGTTTCGCCGACGGTGCCCGGCGAGAGACCAACGAACGCCCGTCCGGGAGGGACCCCGTCAGGACAGGCGCGCCTTGGGTTGTTCTAGGATCGGCAGGCCACCTAGAACGCCTTCAATCGACATAGAGACGAAGGAAGAACAGCATGATAATAGATTGGAAAAGTTGGGTAAAGAGATAAAAGTAATGCGGAACATAAAAAGATAAAAGTAAAGACAAAACGATAAAAGATAGATTTGATAGATTCGATTGGTGATATCTCTCAATCGGTCATGACCCTTTATATTTATAGGGTGGGGAAGTCGTACCCCTTTAGGTCGGTTTACAATATGGGACAAAACTCAGAATCCTATACCTACTCGAATTACAGATCCAAACCAGTTTGTGCCAATTTTGGTCGTCAACACCTACCAAACAAACAATTGGAGTGTTGGGCTTCCACCAAGGGAAAAGAATGAAGGGAGTTGGCATTTGTAAGTTCTCAGTCCTTCTTGACACTTCATATGACATTCCTTCAATTTATCACACCTCCAGAGGACACTTACTCATTCTTTGTTATATATTATATTATTTCCTTTTAATAAAGAATTCAGTGATCATTTCATTGGACAATTAGGAATTTTTCAAGATGAAACCGAGATTGGGGAACCCGTCATTCAAACCTGCAAAAGATCACATTCTCTCTGCCTTTGACAATTTTCTTGATATCCTGATGATCAGATACTCATGGCTGGTCTTTCGTCTATCTACAGCAAGTGACATTGAGGTACACACATTCTTTGTGCCAACAAATTAATGTGAACTTTCATCAAACTGTTGTATATTATTTAGGTCAGTAAAGCTCTGCAGTTGGAAATGAACAATTGCCTGAAAAATAGAATGAAGAATAATCCTCCATTCCTACTGTGATATTGGTGGATCCACCTACAAGTACAACAGATGTACTAGCAGAAAGCAACTATCACAAAAAGAAATATATAGTTTTTGAGGGATTATTGTAGTTGACTTGTGACATTTGATCTCTTGTGCTTTCTTCAGAGTTGACTGTATTCCTATCTTATTTCAGCAACGGGTTCACTTCCACAGCACAAACCCATCCTTGGTTCCATGCACGAATTGATAGCATGAGATGGCCCAGTTAGATAAAAGGTAAGCAGTATTGTGTTAGAGTATGAATTGTAATAGGATAGGACTAGGGCATGTAGTTTGAGTATGTTCTCGTATAGGACTCATATGAGCCTAGACTATATAATAAAATCCTAGGCAACCACAGAGGTCAAGTTGTTCCATCAATTATTTCTATATGGTATCAGAGTCATAAGACCAATGTCGTTCAATTCTTGGGACATACCACATCTTCCGCTCACGCCCCCTTGGATAGGCAAATCTCTAGCCTCCCTGGGACGCCACATCAATTAGCTAGCTAGCCTCCAAATTATCACTTCTAAATATTGTTGATTAGATTAGTTTTTTTCCTCGTCGACGACAACACGGGAGAGTTCGAAGGTACCGTCGGAGCACTGCTGCATGACGGCGCGGCATTCAAGTTGAGGCCGACAAGATAATTTCTTCGACGACTAGCATCCGAGGAGCAGCCAGCCGTGTGCATGGACTCATCAATACTCGTGTTCATGCATGGGTACAGATGTATGTCAGCATGTACACGTATGCATGCACGGATCCACTCATCCAAGAGGCCTCCACCGTGGAGCTGTGCATGCCACGATCTGCAGCAACTTCGCCCGGGGTCTGCGATCGCTCACTTCATCGTCGATCCTCTTCGTCTTCGTCGTCAACTATGCGTTGATGCTACATCAACGATAAATCACCGCCGACGCTGTATCGCCAAGTTCTTCGGCAACATGGTTTGCATCAACACAGCGCCGCCACTTCATCCACAAGGTAGACATCTCGCGTCCTCTGACAAGCAATTATGTAAGACGGTTCATCGACGACGGCAATGATCGCGTCGTCTACGACGGCAAAAGACTGCATCAGTATATCGTCCTCTGACGTATGCAAGACGCAACCGTCCTCGGACAAACACAAGATCCAATCGTCCTCTAACATATGCAAGACTCGATTGCCCTCTGACATATGCAAGACACTCACGACGACGGCCTCCTCTGACATATGCAAGACACAATTGTCCTCTGACATATGCAGAAGCCACCAACGGCATCCTCTGATAAATGCAAGGTGCCTAATCTATGACCGCAGCTCCATTTTTACAACATATCGTATTTTTTTTGTCTTCGGCTATGTGAGGCTACATTGACGATGACCATGGTTACATCATCATGATCGACTACGCCTTCAACAACTCATCACCGACAAACTTCGGTCAAAGCGTCCATGTCATCTATGACACTCCCGCTATGACCGTGGGAGGGAATAGAGGAGAGATAAAGGACGACACTACAAGGGGACAGAGACATCATCTAGGGCCAGACCATCCATCAGAAATGCAGCTCATGATGGCGAAGCGAAGAAGATGGTGAAAGTACAAGATTTCAAATTCCGTCGTTTTTGTTCGCCTCACTTACTCTATGACTGAGGGGGGATGTTAGAGTATGAGTTATAATAGGATACGAAGTACATATAGTTTGAGTAGGACTCCACATGTACTCGTATAGGACTCGTATGAGCCCGAACTATATAATAAAATCCTAGGCAACCCTAGAGTCAAACTGTTTCATCAATTATTTCCAGACACCGTTGTAGTTATATTGCAGTCCGTTGAAACATTATCGGCTGCAAAATTAAAAAACAGTCCCGACATTTTTTTTCTCTTCACTTTGTATATAGGTTATGAGATATTTTGATGCTCTCTTCAGTAAGGTAACGATGTGTCCCTTTCTGAAGCTTCTCTTGTGTCGTTGTAGTATTCAATGCATGTCCCGACGAAGTATCTACACAAATATCTGTGCTTGCATCAACGGGGGCTTTCAGTTGCATCATGTGCTTAACCTATTCGGCTGGCTGGTGGCTGGTGGCCGGTACTGGTTTGTGCTGAAAGAAAAATATCGCTGGCTGGCTGGTGGCCGGTGACTGGTGCTAATCTATGCATAGAAAAAAATACTGCTGACTGGCTGCTGAAAAGTCAGCCAAACTTTGTTAGCTTTGTCACTGGCACTTGTCACAGGCATTGCTTTGTTCTTTTAGATAATGGAAAATATATTATCCGACCTTGACCAAAATGGCTACAGCCAAAAAACAAACATGAAAATTACATCACATCAAAAGGTTCTAGTAGTCCTACGCGAAGTTGGACACCGACCACCATTGATGATTGGATGATTCTTCTAAGGCAACAGCGCGACATCCGACTGTTGCCATCTAATGCCACATCCGCCTTGAGCTAACTAATGAACTGGGTGTCCACACGGGAGGGCTGCCCGGCCTTGACGAACAAGAACTTTGACGACGCGCCTGCACTGCCGCCGCCGGCCTGGAGAACCAGGCTAGGTTTTTACCCAGTTATTGAGCACCCGCAGGCGCAGTAGGAGACGGACTGACCAACGACTTCAGCAGCGCCTTCAACAAGGTTTGTGTCACGGACACATTCACCGCCGCCGGCCCCGCTAAACATGTCAGGCAAGGATTTCACCCAAATCACCGCCATCACCATCATCACTGTGCCCGGCCAAAAAGGTCATCTTCACCGGAAGGACACCAACAGATTCGCTCAGGACGTCGCGACCGCAAGACGAGACGCACACTGGCCGCCGTCGACAAAACACCGCCACCCGGAGCAAGGTTCCTCTGATAAAGGGACATCAGCAACTCGGGGACGGCGGCGGCGCGGCTGCCAGCGAAGTCTGCCAAGTTGCCCGCACGGGAGCAAAGCGGAGCGATAGAGGCATTGGATTTGCTACACCTCCGTAGCCTCCATGCCGCCAAGGACGGCAAGAGCCGAAGGCAGACCTGCCAGAGGCGGCTCAGATCTGCCGCGGGCCGCGCCGCCGCCGTCGAGGCATCTGTCCCCGCCGGATGAGGGGGAGGGGGCCCGGCCATCGCCGCGTGCCGTAGCCGCCCTCCCGCCCGCCTGAGCCCGACCCCGGTTGCCACCGCAACGCCGCGCACCCGGCCGCCGCCGGTCGGCCCGCCGTCATCAGCCACACCCCGTCGCCGTACGCGTCCTCTTCCGCAGCGCCGTCTGGCGCCCCCTCACTACGAGCGTCGCCACGATCCAGATCTGCGTGGGACCGCGCGACACGCCGGAGAAGCTTCCCATCGCCACCATCCCGGAGACCACCAGGCTTCCGGTGATGCCCTCCCGCGGCGGCAAGTATGATTGGAGTAGATGGAGGGAGGCGACGGCGGTGGCTTGGGTCTGCCGCCTGAGCCGCCCGAGAGGAGGCGACGTGGGGGCTCGGCGATTAGCGGATCCAGAGAGAGGAGGCATTGCTTTGTTAGCACTGTACTTTCAGTCGAGTCATGAAACCTAGTAGTGCGCTTGGGAAGTTTTGTAGTATGTTGAGTACAAAGCAATAATTGTTTTTGGCGTTCCCGGTAAAAATCTGTGAGTCCCCGTAAGAATCTTGACATTTGGACACTGTTCTACCTGCAAATTGTTTGGAATACTTACTGATGATTGGTGGGGAGAAACAACTTTGTACATAGTTAAGAGCTTCAGGGCCGGTCGAGACCAATGAGTCATGTTAAAATGACTTCTTTTTTTCTTCGAGGAACACTACAGTAGGCTTACGCAACTTTTCATTAAGGATGGTAAGCATTACATCCAAGTTTTTGAGAAAGTGGAGGGGGAAAGGGAAATGACATCAAGACAAGTGCTACATAATAGAACTAGAAGCCGCTACAACTGTGATACTCCACTCCTGGAGTCTAACTTTAGAGGTTGGATCCTTAACTCGGTGTAACCAGAGGAGAAGGTCTTGCGCCCCATTGGAAGCAACAGCAGGAGGCGGGACAACCTGCTCCCTAAAGACTTTGGCATTTCTGTTCTTTCAGATGTTCCAAAGGACTGCAGTGATCACCATATTTCTCACTTCGCTTGCACCAGAATTCCACAGGGCGCCGCTAGGCCAAAGGTCCTGAAGGTGTTGATGTTGGGACACATTAGGAACCCCAACTGCTGCCCAATTGGCTATGGCATGGGGGCAGTGGAGAAACTGGTGCTCTTGAGTTTCCGGCAAGGAGCAGAAAGTACACGCTGCAAAAGATGTGATGTGGCGGTGATGCAGCAGCGCTTTTGCTGGGAGCCTTGAGCGATGTATAAGCCATAGAAAGTGTCTGCATTTGGGCGGAATTCTGGATGCCCAAATTTCCATGGCAGCGTGATCATCAGATAGGTAGGCAACAGCATGAGCATAGGCTGCGGCAGCAGAGAAAGGGGTTCTTAGGGGGCCGAAACCGTGGTTAAAATTGTTGGAAATATAGGCAATATATTGATCAAAATCCAAACAGTATTAATCATGGCACGAACTAAATGTAGCATGCAACACTCTAATATACTAGTAACCATCAAGATCATCATGATTAACTCATAAAACATGATGTAGAAATAGATCTGAACACGGCGTACATACAGTGGATGCGCTGGCGCAGCCGTGGTGACGAGTGTTGAAGGAGCGACTTTCAAGTTGTGGACGGGGCGCAGCAATCGGCGTTGCAGATGACGAGCTCGTACAGCGCCGGACCATGGCGGAAGACGAGCCGTGGCGAAGACTTGGAGCAGTTGCGCGGAGCGCTTTCCAAAAACCTTATTCGCCCTCTCCCGGTGCAGGATCACAAGGACGAAGGGTTCCGGAGACCTACTCTCCTGTTTGCCAGTGCACGCCGGCGATCGGGATGGAGTAGGACTAGAGCGGCGGCGTAGCAGCGAGAGAAGGCAGAAACCCTAGCTCGATTAGATGTTCTTTTGGCAGAAGCCGACGGGTCGGTTATATAGGGAAGCGGTAGCCCACGATCTCTAAACCGATAAGGACTCCGTATATCTCGCCGACTGGATAGCCAAGGAAACCAAAAAATTAAAACAGCAAAAGGAAACCGCGCCCCTGCAAGGCAAGGGGCCGGATTTCGGTGGACCATTCACGCAGACGTCGTGCGCCTGTGCCCTTCGCCCCGGCCCGGCGAGCAAGCGCGTGCGTGTGGAGCTTCCCTTCTCTCCCCACACATATAGCTTGGAGGAGTGGAGACAACTTCCATATTTAAGTTGGTCATCCCTCCTCTCAACTAGCAATGTGGGACTAAAGGTTGCACCCATCCACCACTTCCTCATGCACATATGGGCTTTGAGATTTATTTAGGAATTTAGGAATTTCTTCACGGGCTTTAATGGGCCAAGCCCCTAAATTCCATCAAACATGACTTCTCTTAACTTGAATAACTGACGCCTATTCCAATTTTATTCAGGTGAATTCATTTGATACTTTAGAGCATCTCCAAGAGACTAGCCAAATCGTTTTCTAAAGTTAAATTTATCTATTGTTAGAGAAAAAACGTTTCCAACAGACTCTGTAAATGACCCTCCATATTTAGTGGCTCTCTATCTCACCTCATTCGCTAGCTATTTTTAGCTAGCCTACCTCACTAGCCATCTTTACAGAATCTATTGAATTACTCTGTTATTTGTTAGTCAAAACTATTTTTAAGAGCTAGTCTTTTTAGCTAATCTCTTAAAGATGCTCTTAGTCCGACAATCTGCATACGAGGCCACCACAGGTCGATTCACTGTGCAGTGTTGGTCGAACCCCGGTGCTGATGCCTTTTGCAAACAAATGCATTTCGCCATACAAGAAAATGAGTGAAGAGGAATCCTTACATATGTATACATAAAGAGATGGATAGAAGTTAAGGGGGCTGTCTTTGGCTAGTTTATAAATAAAGTGATGACAAGGTCCACAATGCTTGTCTTTGCCATATATGTATGTTTGCCGATTATTATCAAAGCAAAATGTATTGAAATGTATGGTTTGGGAAATAAATAGAAGACCTTCATCTTGATTTCTCATATTTTCTCGCTCGATACATGGATGCGATCCGTTTGATTTTGATCCAATCGATATAGCACCACCTTCTACACTGCTCGATATGTTGCTAAAATCTAGAAAGTGATAAACAAATGATGTTAAAGTCTACCATCATCCAAAACAATACAAACAAACAAAAAAGCATTTCATGATATCGTTGAGCCACCTCCTTTCCCATGAACAGTATGTATATTGAATAAATGAAATCTAAGTGTGCGTGTATATGTGTTGCCTTATGTGCATGTCAACATCTTATTGCTTCGTACTTGTCTGATTTCACGCTTGAGCCTTGAAGCACTAAAGGCTATTTCTGTAGGAATTTTGCAGGAAATATATCTAGTATATCACCCTAACCACCGTTCTTTTATTGCAAACATATGAAGGAATAAACTCCAGAACCTCATCTTCCTGTGACCAATAGATAGTTTTCAGTCTTGTCACCGCGGCATTAACTTAACTCCCCGGGCAGAATGTGACGTCATAGGTGGAGGCGCCGGAGCAGGTGAATGTGCTGCTGGCGTCGTCGTAGGCGTAGCTGTATGCCCCCGGGCATGCGTTCTTGAACACCTGCGAGTAGCTTGTGGGCCCGCACGTCGCCGGCGTGCCGTACTGCCCCGTGCAGCAGTACCTCGCGCTGCCGTAGGCGTTGCACGCGCTCTTGCACGCCACGACGGCGCCGCCGGACGACGCGGCCACGACGCGGAGGTCCGCGGGGCACGCGGCGTTCACGTCCCCCGCGCACGCCGCCGGGCGGCAGTCCCCGCCGCCGCCGGAGGGCGCCACGCGCACCGGCACGTTGAAGCCGTCGACGAGGCTCACGTCGTAGAAGTCCTGTCCGCCGCTTCCCGGCGCGGCGAGGGTGACCTCCACGAGCGAGACCGGCGGCGCTGGGCCGCGGCCCTCGCATGCGACGTCGCCGGTGCCGCAGTCGGCGGTGGTGCAGGAGAAGCGGCCGGTGGCGGAGTCGACGGCGCAGCCCGTGCGCGCCCAGAACGTGCCCGACCAGGTCCCCGACGACGGCGCGTCGAGGCGGGACGTGGCCGACGGCGCCAGGTAGAAGCCGGAGCGCGCCAGCGGCGGCGAGCTGGCGCCGTGGAGCACGCCCACCCACACCGGGTGCTGGCAGGCGTTGGTCAAGCTGAACGACACCGCGCCATCAGCGCCGCAGAGCGCTGCACATTCAAACAACAGGTTTAGTTATTTTTTTGAAAAAAAGGACAAGTTTTAAATTCTGATTACGAAATGTATGTTAGTTTAGATGAATGAACGCATAGAAAAGAATGGAAATGAAGAACACATCCACAATACGATCACGCAAAAGCTTGTGTTGAACGAACGAATCCCGCACCTGTGAAGAGAAGCTGAAGAATCAAGAGACAAATGGCAGGAGGCACCATCCTGTTCCTGGCAGCATTGCCGGCAGTGGAGAGTTGGGGGAGAAGGTGAGCTACCGCCATTGTAGCTACCCCGCACGCACAAGAAACCTAGATGGACCTCACAAGGAACGATGGTCACAAGTGCACAAGCAACATATATGGATCTCCACCTATATATAAGTATCTTATGATATTTGTACTTATATAGTTATATATATATATTATATAGCAAGTAAATTAAAATCAAGAAGGCCCCCAGGTACGGTAGTTGTAGCTTACATATTAGAAGAAGATGCGTGGAGGGGAGAAAAAGGCAGACACGCGACAAATCGATGGACAAAAGTTTCCTCCTTTTCGGCGAATTTATGTTAGTCCCTCACGCTTGGCATGAGCTATCTATCATGCATTCTAGTTGCTTCAGCTGATTGCTAGCTGTTGCAACAGAAAAAAGGCGATGCAGATGTAATTGGCATCATGTACGTGTACGCGCAAATCGATCGACCATCAGTTCCACCGATTGTATTAAATTGTAGATCTGGGCATATGTCTATCTCTCTTTTCGATTTGGTGAAGGTTCGGTACACTCCAATGGACTGGAGATGACTGAATCTGTCTCGCATGGGTCAAATGGCAGGTGAACTGATAAAGGGGATTGGGAGGACGGAGCTTATTCATGGAAATGCAATTCTCACCAGAAAAAGATTTGCAAAAGTTGAAACTCTTTTGACTCCTTGTGAAGGACCGGAAAAGAAAATATTGATTGGTCTCACTATTAGTCACTATCGCAACTTCGCAAGGACACAATTTTTTTGTCCAATTTCTTTAATTGTATTTGTCTAATAAAATGAGTAATTCAAAAGATTCTTGATGTACTTCCTCCGGTTCAGTATTAGAAGTCCTTTAGACAGCAACACGGTCACCAAAGCACAACTTTGACTTCTATTTTTTATAAAAATATTTCTTAAAAAATATATATGTATATTTTTATAAAAGTATTTTTCAAGACCAATCTATTTATATGATTTTCACATTTCTAAACTCAACGACTTAAATGTTATTCATGATTTATATTTTCAATGTTTGACTCAAACCTTGTCCAAAAGGACTTCTCTAATACTAAACCGGAGGGAGTATTTTTTTTTTTCTTCTGGATAAAACCTGGGTTCGCGAATGGATTCAAAGACTTTGGAAAGTTCATGGCCATTAAAGTTATGAAGTGTTTGAGTGACTATTTATTTTGCCAAAGGTGCTTGGCTAATAATTTCAGTGCACGACAAAGTAGAATCAAGATTACAAGAAACTCCGGTTAGCTGAATTCTACGTTTTGGAACTATTCTAAAAGAATCGACCAGTAGCTGAAAAGTTGCTTGGCAGCAGTGGAGAAAGGTAAAGACCAGCCGCTACCATTCGAGATGGCACATCGATGGTCCTGCAGTGATTCTGTTCCAGCTTTGTTGTCTCTCAGTTTTGCGTCACGTGCCAAAGTGGCAACCTTTATTGCAAAACCATTTATTCTCATGGTTCAGAAGTGGCATTCAACATGCCACGGCAATAATATTTTGCCACTATAGTTATTTCGGCCTAGTCAGTAATTGGATCAATTTGGGCCGTTCTTATTACTCTTTCCATTAAGAAAACGATAAGTCATGTTTTCTTGAACATTCAAATATTATATATGTTACCGTACATTTTCTCAAATTGTATGTATGTTTGTTGTATGGAAATAGAAAAACGTTATTCATATTTTAAAAATATATTTTGTATCTATAAACAATATATTTTGTAAGATCACAAAATATGATGGTCAAGGTTTATTTATAAAGACCGGGCAGGCCAAGAGAAACATATGTGTTACCTTGTAGAATGCATCGAGGGACTATTATGGAGGAAATATACAATATACTTTTTCCTTCGCATGGATCTCGTTGTTTCTCTACTAGGCATGTCTTCAGCCCTGCTACAATTTTCAACGAGCTTGACCCCATAGCCATATGAAATGTAAAAAAGAAGGGCATGAAAGATGTCTCACAGCCTACGAAAATACAAATTAAACGTCAGATTAGGCAGGTCCTATTGCAGACGGAAAGATCTACCATAGCAAATCAAAAGACACTGGACAACAATTGACAGATGTTTTGCAACAAATAAATCGAAAGAACTATAACAACAAATTGAAAGATGCTCAACAACAAGTCAGAAATATGCAAAACTTCTTATAGGCCCTACAACAGCCCATGCTAATACGTGCAACATTTTTTTTATCACAAGTACAAAGGGACTGTACATAAATGTTACCAAATTTTGCAGTTAAGGTGCAACATTCAGAAACTAAGGGTCTGTTTGGTTCATGAGCTTATCCTAGCCTGGTTAGAATCTGAAGCCAGACCAATCCAATCCAGGCTTAGAAGATGCAACGAGACAATATTTGGTTGGTTGGCTTAGCTAAGCTTGGCTTATCTATGATTCTGTTTGGTTGGGTGTATTGCTTGGTGAAATAACCTCTTCTTCTCGTAGGTAAGTTTACCCGTCATCTTTAACCCGTCAACGCCCTCCTCTCCGGCGGCGCTGTTCAGACCATGGTCCCGCTTGCCGTCTCCAAACGCGGGCGCCACCAAGCAGTGGCCCTCCTTCCCCGCGACAGCACGTCCTCCTACAGCCGTTGCGCCAGGCTGAGGTCGCCTAGGTTCCCAACTGTAGGCCGAGGAGGAGGTTCGGCAGCTGTGCCTCGAACCAGAAGCCAGACTCAGACTCCGCGTAGAGCAGGTGGACCAGTGTGGACTTCAATCTCATCTCACGACGCAAGCAGGCAAGCAACCAATCCAAGCAATGAGCTTTCCTTTACAATTTTCTCCCTCGAATTCCTCTCTGTTTTCTTTCTTCCGCCGGCAACAATAGACCAAGCAAATCAGTGCCTCTCTCTCTCTCAACTAACAGCTTCTTCCAATCCCCTTTCTTCCGGATCATGCTAAGAAATAACACCAATAATTTTTCTTCCCTCTCACCCGTGTGTTGATTTCTCCCTGTTTGCCACCAGCACCACAAGAAGGATTCATAGACAAATTGAGGGGAATCATGGCTGAATCGAGCTCCACTATGACCGAATCGAAGAGATTCATGTCTAAATCGAGCTCCGATGTAGCCGAATCGAGCTCTGTTGAGGTTCTTCCCCAAGGTGCATGCCGAGCTACATCTTCGCCGCAGGAGTTCGACTGATGCCTGAGCCAGTCGATCTCATGGCCATGGAGCCGATGGCGAAGCTGTACGGCAAGGCACAGGCCATGTACTCGCTGGCGCATGCGAGGTAGCACGAGTCAGGGGAAGAAGATGAAGGGCAGCGGTGATAGAGGCCGGTGGGCGAGTGGGAGCGAGACCCGAGACAGTCCGGGAGGTGAACAAACTCGAGAGGGTGCATGGACGGAGCCTGGCTCCGTGGAAACGCCCGTCGTCTGCGTTTCCAGCTAGCCTGGCTAAGGCCCTCTCCTTGCACTAGCAGAGCATGGCTAAGATACTTAAATAGGCAACCAAACATGTAGATGTTGGCTCTAGAGAACCTGGCTAAGAGTTAGCCAGGTAACCAAATAGACCCTAAACTACAACAAATGGATAAACCTTGGAATTGCCCAATGAAACATTGGATTACGAGTTGGGCTATAGTCCTAGGCTTGGGATACCCATTTAGGCCCAATAACTCCCATTGGAACCAAAATTTTGCTAGGATAATATTTATTCTAAAAAATAAAATAAACTAACTAATTAATCAATCAATCGTATCTTTGGTGCAGTCCCAATTCTTGTTGACTTGCTCGATGACGACCTTCGAGTCTCTGTAGCAGACCAGGCGTTTGATTCCGAGCGTCGTGGCTATCCTAAGGCCGTGAATCAGTGCCTCGTACTCAGCGCCGTTGTTGGTTGCCTTGTAGTGGATTTGTAGAACGTATTTCAGGTACTTACCCTGTTTGGAAATGAATAGGACTTCTGCCCCGGCCCCTTCCAAGTTTAGGGCACCGTCAAAGTACAGGGTCTAGTGCTCGGGCGGTTCGGTTGGGGTCGACGCCTGGACCGCTGTCCATTCCGCTACGAAGTCGGCTAGTACTTGTGACTTGATCGATTGCCTTGACTTGAAGGTAATCTGGAACTCCCCAAGCTCTATGGCCCATTTGACGACTCGGCCGTTGATGTCGCGGTTGTGAAGAATTTCGCTGAGCGGGAAGTTGGACACCACTTGAATCGGGTGTGCCTGGAAATAATGGCGCAACTTCCTTAAACAGATCAAGAGTGCATATAGCAGCTTCTGCGGGTGTTGGTATCTTATCTTTGAGTTGGAGAGTACTTCGCTAACGTAGTATACTGGGCGTTGCATGGGGTACCCGTGGCCTTCTTATTTTCGTTCGACGACCAGAACCGCACTGACGTCATATGTGGTTGCTGCTATATATAGCAGGAATGATTCTTCCTTTTTCAGTCCAATGAGCACTGGGGGGGATACCATGAATGATTTGAGGTCGGCCAATACTTGGTCGGCTTCCGGCGTCCACTCGAAGTTGTCGGCCTTCTTCAAGATCTAGAAGAAGGGAGCGCCTCGTTCACCTAGCTTGCTGATGAAACGGCTGAGAGCCGCCATCATCCCTGTGAGCTTCATTACCTCCTTATTTTTGGTGGCTCACAGCAGGTTCTGAAGGGCGGTGATCTTGGTTGGGTTGAGTTTCCATCTGAAGGGCGGAGATCCACGCTGGCTGACCAGGAAAACTAGTACACCGAAAACGCATTTGGTCGGGTTGAGTTTCCATCTGAAGCATCGTAGGTTGTTGAATGTCTCCTAGAGGTTGGCGATCAGTGTTTCTGGGTCGTAGGTCTTGACCACGACATCGTCCACATATGCCTCGGTGTTTCGCCCGATTTGGCTGGACAAGCAATTCTGGATCGCTTTCTGGTAAGTGGCCTCAGCATTCTTGAGGCCGAAGGTCATGGTGTTGTAGCAATATATGCCATGCAGCGTAATGAACGTCATTTTATCTTGGTTGGCAGTGTTCAGGACAATCTGGTGGTAGCTGGAGTAGCAGTCGAGAAAAGATAGGAGTAGACACCCGGCCGTGGAGTCGACAACTTAGACGATACACGGAAGAGGGAAGGGGTCCTTAGGGCAGTATCTATTGAGATCAGTATAATCAATACACATTCTCCATTCACCGGCCTTCTTTCTTACAAGTACAGGATTTGCAAGCCATTCACCGGTCCCAATTCTTGTTTGCACTCACGAATGAAACCAACGGCTAGGAGTTTATTCAATTCTACCCTAATGGCCTCCTTGCAATCTTGGGCGAACTGTCAAAGCTTCTGCTTGACCGACTAGGCAGCTGTCACCAAATCCAAGGAGTGCTCAGCCTTCTCCCTTGGTACATCGGGCATATCCAAGGGTTTCCACGCGAATATGTCCCAGTTGTGCCTTAGGAAGGAGGTGAGCGCACTTGAGCCTGACTCAGCGACCAAGACAGTCTGCCTCTCCATCGATGACCCCTCCAAGATGGCACTGATAGGCTTCTATTCTGGCACGGTTGCGTTGGCCGGTGGGTTGGCTCTGGCTTTGTCTGCTAGTAGTACAGCTTCGCCATCGCACTTGTACGATGTCTTGACGTCGCCCCTAATGCTGAGGACCCCCATGTGGGCCGGAATCTTCATCACCAAGTAGGTGTGGTTTGGGATCACCATGAAGCGGGCCAGCATGGGTCGCCCAAAGATGACATGGTATGAGCTGCTGAAGTCAGCCACCTCGAAGTGTGCTGAAGGTGACCGGGAGGGTGACTCACCCCACCAGGTAGGAAGCCTTTCCCGGGACAATGCCGTAGAACGGGTGCTCTGCCTGACGAAGCTGGCTGTAGTCGAACCCCATGCTATTAAGGGTGTTGGTGAAGATGATGTTGAGGGCACTGCCCCCATTGACCAGCACTTTGGTCAGGAGAACTGTGTTAACTACTGGGTTGACGATCAGGGGGTAAGAGCCCGACTCAGGCAGGTAGACCCAATGGTCGATTCTGAAGAAGGTGATCGGCATTTCCCACCAGCGTAGGTACTTGACCTCCATGGTGCTAACCATGTGGACCTTGCGAATGTGGAGCTTCTTATTTCTCCTGTCCGGGAAGGCATCGGGGCCTCCCATGATCACATTAACCTGTCGATCGACGTGCTGGAAGTCGTCGTTGGCCTTGTTGACCATCCTTGGCTCAGCCAGCTCCGGCTGGTGGTTGTCGGTGGCACGTGGTCGGTCATTGCGACAGTAGCCGCACTCTCTCCTGTTATCACAGTGGTACTGATCATTGCGGCGATCACCGTCTCTTCTGTCACCGTGGTTGTCACTGTAGCGCGGCTTTTTCGGAGCTTGGGGAACTCTGAGTTCCTTCTTCAGGGTCCAGCAGTTTCAGAACATGTGCTTTGCGTCCTTGTGGAGAGGGCACGACTCGTCTAGCCACGCCAGCTCATTGGGTAGGAGTCTTGACTCCACCCTTTCGTCGCTATTGGTGATAGCGACAATGTTGTCGTTCCTACTGCGCTTGTTGTGCGACGGCTCCCCGCGCTTGTAGTCGGCGTCTGACAGGTCGTGGTGGCCAGTCTTCCTGTCCCTGGGTTGGAACTGAGCTATCTCAGTGTCATTGGCGCTGGCTTCTATTTCGACCACCTTCATCATCTCCCCAACCGTCTTGGGGTCACTTTTGAACATGGTGCGGAAGATGATCGGATCGTAAAGGCTGCGTCGGAAGGCATCGATGATATCTCGTTCCTCAATGCCCGCAAACTTGTTGCGGTTATCGAAGAAGCGGTTGGTGTAGTCTCGGAGACTTTCACCCTTGGACTGCTTTACCAGATGTAGGTCGAATCTGGAACTCGGCCGAGTGTAGGTGGCCTGGTAATTCTACGTGAAGACTTTGCAGAGGTTGGCCTAGGTGTTGATGGAGTCCTTTGGAAGTCCTGAGAGCTAGAGAAATGCTGCCTTCTGCAGCATTACGGAGCGACCGTTGAACTTATTGACCACAGCTGGCTTGAATGTTTTGGGCCACTGGATGGCACGGAGCCATGGCGTGAAAGCTTCAAAACCCTTGAATTCGAGGTTTTCACGTCGTCAGCCCTGGGCCTGTCGTCGCGGCGGTGCCCTTCGTCACGAGGGGAACCGTAGCGGCGATCATAGCGGTTGTGCTCATCAAGCTCACTGCGTGCGCGGCGGTCGTCTTCGTCGATGGTGTACTGGGTCCGATCGCCGCGCCTATCGGGTCCGCTGTACTCGCGGTCATACCACTCATGGTGCTCCATCTCGGTTGCGTCGCGTTCTCTGTGGCAGTTGTTGAGGTCTCCCCGCACATCGCGGTCGGGCCTCCGGATGCGGTCACGGAGATCTTCCTCCGAGCGGCGGTCGTCCCGCCGCCTGTCATAGTCGCCTCTTCTGTGGTTGCGAGGGTGCCGGCCCTCTGATTCTTTTGGGCGATGATCCCCTGCATGTTCCTGTCGACCTCCTCGTTGATGACCCCGAGTGGCGGGGCGCGTGGCTTGCGCCCATCGCGATCAGATCTACTGTACTCGGACCTACGCGAGTGAGATCTGCCTAAGTTTGATCTTCCAGATCTTGATCTGTCATATCGGTTATGCTCCTCCAACTCTTGAGCGACCCTTTGCCACGCCATGACCCGTGCCAACCCGAGGGTGGCCTCCAGGTGATCCAGCTCGGCCAGTGCTGCCGTGACTTTTGCTTGGGGCGTACGGAACGTCTCGCGAGCCCTAGCGAACTCACGTTCGAGTTTACGCGGATCTAAGGGTCCGATCGGATCTCCTTCGTGACTGGACGACCAGTCTCCGACTCTAGGTTCTTCTGCTACTCGGTGCCAAGCGCGATCTTGGTTCTGCTCCTCCCGGCGCTGTTGCTCGGACTGCGTCTCATTTTTCTGAGTCTTGTTTTCCTGGAGGTCCTCGGATATGAACACCTCACGATCAGGCGGCGTGGTGTAGCTTGCTTCTGCGTCGGCCGAGTTTTCGGCTGACGGGAGGACGGTCCTGGCGTCCTGGAACTCGCCGCATTCTAGAAACTGGGTGGGTTTGGGTGGGTTCTTAGATCGGATCTGAGTTGCACATCACGGGCCCTGACCAGAGTGGTCGGCGGCCACGTTCTTGAGCCCGAAGGAGACCTTGTTCCTTGGGCGATCCAGCGCCTGATCGGAGAAAGCGATGCATTATGCCATAGTGGCGTAATGCGATCTAACCCAGCGATGATCTCTTCGGGTGGAGGGACTCGGCGTCGAGGAAGCAGATCTGGAATCCATTCCTGGAGGCTAAGCTGCTCGACCCACTGCAGGAGTGGGCCGGTGACATCGGGGGAAGCCCCTGAGTTTGGAGAAGTAGATACCGTCAGCGTCGGGTCGGCGCTGGCAGAGCTGGAGCTGCTTGAACCGGCGAAGAAGCTGACTCCTGAGAGGTGCTTGGGCTTGTTCTCCACGCTCGCCGGGAACTTGATGCTAGATCGATCTGTCATCAAGCTAGCTAGATTGAAGAACTCAACAATCGCCCCTAGCTGGCGCGCCAACTTTCGGACCTTAGGATCGACAATCCACCTAAGGGTACCCAACTGGTAGATTTGTAGGCGAGGGATCGTCGAGCGAGTAGCTTGATGGTGACACAGGAGGCAATGATTTAAACAGGTTCGGACTACCCGAAGGTATAATACCCTATGTCATGTGTCGGGTGGTTTGTGTTTGTATTGTTGGAACTCGGCCAAGCTTTAGGGAGCAAGGGCGAGCATATGGTTACAATGATGGTGGGATTGATTACCCTCGGGGGGTTGCCCTAGGCCGCCTTATATAGGGTGACGGCCTAGGGTTTGCAAGTCGGTTTGAATCTAAACCTACTGGATTACAACTGAGGAATATATTCGAGTCGGTTTCTTCAAGGTGTCCAGAGATATCCGGATGTGCCGCCTGCCGCGTCTTCATCAAACTTGTCCGTCAAGTCGGGGATTTCTTTTAGGCCACCTAGGGGTTGGCCCACAACCTTGTTAGGCATGGGCCCAGGTCGGCGGTAGTCTCCTCTGACTACGGGCCCAGTGGTACCCGTATCCCACATGCTACACTACCCAAAAACAAAAAAAAAGAATGGTCTATTTGGCTAGCTGTAACACGTCTAGGTCAGCAGGAACAGAATCCATTGAGAAGTAGAGAATTACACGTCATGTATTTCATTAAGAAGGAGAGAATTACAATGCCACCATCTCGAGAAATAGAATCCACGAGAAACATAGAACTACATGAACACCAAAGAGATGAATCCACGAGAAACTTAGAACTACATGAACACCAAAGAGACAACGACCGACAACTCGACGTAGCAACAAGAGAACAAACCCATATTGCACCACAACCCACATAAGCGACCTAAACAACTGAAAACCTGCCGGACTGTTTGACGTGTTTTTGGTTTCAAAAATTTACATGTTAAACAAATTGAGCCTCTTGTGAATTAGGCTCATGGACAGTCCGGGAAGGAAAGGGAAGGGAGTTAGCTAGCTTGGTTGCATGTGTTTTCACGTACGTGCATGCGGGATGGTATGTGCCATCCCTGAACAACGAACAAAAAGAAGAGCCCTGTATCTGAGCCGTACACATGATTACGAGCTTACGGTTGTGCTCGGTGAAGGCGGCGAGAGTCCATGGTTGAGACAGTCGTCACGAACGTACGGCGTCCGGAAACAGAGAACAGACTCCATACACCTCGTATATGTACTCGTGTCGGCCGTATATAAAATACGTATACGCACCGAATACACGAGTTAATGAACTCGTGTGGCCTGGCCCGGCGACCAGCCTGATGTTGTGCTAGCTGTTCATTGAACCAGGAAGAGAGAACAAGCTAGCAATATCAAGGAATCATATGCACGTACAAATGGAAGGCTATACGCCCATGCATGCAGCTTGCATGCGTTCCTAAGAGCGCCAGGGTCATTAGCATCTGGAATAAGCTAGTAGGCACGGCATCTTTGTGAGCACGCAAGGCCAAGAGCTACAGCCAGACCCACAGTTCAGTCGGCGGAAGGTTCTGGAAGCCTGGAGCCCCAGGAGACTCGGTGTGGTTAGTTTGATCAAGGCCAACCGACGTCCTGATCATGTACGTATAGGACACTTGAGATTTTCACCAGGCCCACGACCAGGCCGGGGAGCTAATCTCGCTATACTAATGTGTAGAGATAACCACCGGTTGTTTAATTAAGATATGCATCGATCATCTTGGAGGCCAAGCAGATGGACTAAAATATCTCGTGGCTAACTAATTGCGGCGGCAGCACGGGAGTCCTCGGAGCCCCTGTACCCTAGACGGGTGCCTATAAAAGGCCCCTGACCCCTCACGCACAAAGGGGAGGCGGCCGGGAGAGGAGGACCGAGGGAGAGAGCCCGGCCTGGAGGTCTCTCCATCTATCAAGACCCGAAGGCAGCATCCTCGCCAGAGGAGCTGCGGCACGCCGGTGTTGTCGTCTTTCCGAGAGCACGAGGGAGACGCTGCCCTTCACGTCGCCGGCATCATCGTCCAGACATCAAGGATGACGACACCGTAGATCAAGAGTCAGGGGAAGGCGATCCATGGCCAGGGGGCGGCCCCTAGATGTTGATCGGCAGCAGTACGATCTGCACCATGCACACGGCCGGAGCATCATGATGCGACAGCCACGCCATGGAGACAACGACGGCAGGAGCACACTCGGAGGTGGTGGCCGCAGCACTCGGTGGGCTCGCCTTTGACGCGGCCCAGTCCGATGCCGTCATCACTATCCACGAAGTTGCCAAAAGAGCAGGGCCTCCCCTAGGCTCTATTCATATGGCTCAAGGTGGAAGCACGCTGGCCATGGCGTTGATTGGTGGCAGCGGCGGTTGCCGGAGGCGGCAGCCTTGATGCTTTTGTCACGCCGATGCCGGCGCCGAGGACTGCACCAGCTCTCCGTGAAAGAAGTTGATACCCTTCGCATCCCCTTCATAGTGCTGGAGATTCCATCGAGGGAGAGCACCAAGCACTCGATGGATCCTCATGCCATCACCGCTACGGGGCAGGAGCTGACGAACGCGCCGGCTGGATCAAGGCCCAAGAGCATGTCGAGCACATGGAGCGGCGTGAAGCCGCATCAGCTGACACGCGTCAGAATCGCCAAGATCCTAGCTAGGCGTGAGGGATGGCAGCGGCAACGTTGTGTTGTCGCGTCTTATGGGCACGTATGCGAAGAATGGCAGCACAGCCGCGGTGCTCTGATCCCGCGCGCTGTTCTTGTTCAAAGCAGTGAGCTGACAGGGACGACAATGACGATGCGGTGTTCCGGAAGGATAACGGCGGTGACGAGCCGCCGCCGATGATGCCACGAGGCTGCCGGCCGGGCGCCGGTGACGACGTCATCAAGATCGTTTAAGACGAGAGCTAGGAGCAGTAACTTGGTCTCGTCTGTGACCATGACGATGCTGCATGCATATACATGCGCACGTACCACACTACAACTCTACAAGCTAGCTATTAATTTGGCAAGGCCACGCATGGATGTGACTTCCCATGGTTTTTACCGGCGTCTCTACCTCGACGGCACTCGCCGGCTACGGCGACTCCGGCGGCCTCGGCAGCTACCTCAGCCCCGACAGTACTCAGCGGTTACGGCGAGTCCGGTGGCCTCGACAGCTACCTCAGCCCTGACGGTACTCGGCGGCTACGGCGACTCCGGCGGCCTCGACAGCTACCTCAGCCCCGGCGGTACTCGGCGGCTACGGCGACTCCGGCGGCCTCGACATCTACCCCAGCCCCGGCGGTACTCGGCGGCTACGACGACTCTGGCGGCCCCGACATCTACCCCAGCCCCGGCGGTACTCGGCGGCTACGACGACTCTGGCGGCCTCGACAGCTACCTCAACCCCGGCGACATACGGCGACTACCACGACTTGACGTCTACCTTGACCACAACGACTTAACGACTACCACTAGGCGCCATTCGACAACGACGAGGCGGACGACATGGGGCAGCCGAAGCTGATGTTCCAGCTGTGTTGCACCCTCTTATAGGCCGACGAGGCCATCTTCAACATCTCATTTCGCGACGGAGCTGCCGTGGCGTCTATCCGGTTCAGCTACACGTCTTCACCATGCATCTGCTACCACTACTACAACTACTACTACTCGACGTTCGACACCGATGAGGCGGACGACACAGGGCGGGCGGAGCTGATGTCCTAGCTACGCTACACCGGCACATGGACACCGACGAGGCCATGACGATGCCGACGCCCACATCTACACCATCATCATTAGCACATGCATGGAGAACGTGAAGCGAAGACCGAAAACGACGACCACAACAGCCTAATCGGAGGTACTCCGGCAAGCTAGTCTTGCGGAGGTAATTAACTAGGAGCTTTCCGAGGCCCTAGGAACCAGAAGACCACATCGCCCAAGTTAGAGCTGCCCGACGGCAGGCCGTGGTGCGCATATATGTAAGAGGGAACCCCTATTTGTATTTTCTCGAAATATGAATAAAGCTTGTGTTCCCTTATCTTTCTTTTGTTTATTTACTTTGTGTACTTAGTACACTGGCACGCCCGCGTTTTAATTTTCCCCTGCGTGTAGAGAAATCCCATGGTGATTTTTCTCTCCAAACACGGACAAAGGACATCGAGGTTGAAAGCAGGAGGAGAGGTGCAGCAGTACACCAAGACTACGCCTTCAATAAGGATGTGCCGCAGACGCCACCACCGTAATCCATATATCGAAGAATGGATCTAGCTTTCACTTGGCGAAACTAAAGAGAACAAGACGACCACGACAACGCCTTCAACAAGATAAACTACGCCCATGGCCATAGCCATTGCCGGCATTGGCAGAAGCCGAGTAGAGCTTTCGCTCGAAGATGCCTGAACCCGGACAATACACGACAAACGTGACGTGCGACAACAACGACAGCACGACAACACACTGGCAGGAAACCGATGACAACAAGTCTCCCCGAAGCGAAGACGACAGGGTCTTGTGAGCGGTTGGTGCAGGACTGGCCGGCGTCCAATCTGGCGTGGGGATAGCCGGCGGCGCGGATCTACCAATGGGACAAGTCAGCATGAGGAGGATGTCCGTCGGTGGTGGGGGCAACCAAAGCTGGTGGCATGTATCGGGCGCGGAGGCGGCCGGTGTCACAGCTCCGACGTGAAGGCAGCCGACTACGTGGATCTGCCCCTAGGGCGACCGTCGGCGCGTGGAGGGTGGCCACCGGCGGCGGGGGACGACCAGCGCCGCGGAGGCGCCTAGGGGCACTGATCCGACGGCTAGCGGAGTGGATCCAGATCCGGCGACTAGTGGTGCGGATCCGGTGGTCGGCGGGGCGGATCTAGCAGTCAGTGGCATGGGTCTGCCATTGGGGGTGGCCGGCGACGCGAGGGGCCGTCGGCGACGCGAGAGGCAGGCGTTGATGCGAGGAGCAGCCAGAGAGGCGTGGATCCGGCGACCAGCGGGGCGGATCCTACGAGCGGATCCGATGGGCGGCGCCGTGGATCCGCCATTGGGGCAGGCCTGAGTTTGGCGCACTACGTAAAAAATATATTTGGCACAGCTCAATTCTAGAAAATCTATGAAAATTTTGAAGCTGGGTACTAGGAGATCCAAGAAATCCTAGAGTTAAAATTGGGGATTCGTATAGAGTATTTAGATGCATCATTTTTTATAGCTTGTACTAGATATTACTCCCTTCGTTCCAAAATGTAGGCCGTTTTGGCTTTTCTAGATACATAGATTTTGCTATGCAGCTAGATAAACATCATTTCTAGATTCATAGCAAAAGTTACGTATCTATAAAACCCAAAACGAACTACATTTTGGAACGGAGAGAGTAATGTAAAGTACTTTAATTTATGATAGAAAATGCAAACTTGGAGTTTGGAGCTGGATCTGTACTAAACATGCTAAATAAAAACCAAAATTAGTTCTTTTGGCCTTTATGAACTATTCATTTCCTTGAACTGGGGATCCCATTAAGATGTAACAGATAAGTCCCAAAACTGGGAAGTCATGCTCCAAAGAACTCTAACCAAAGATAACTTAGCTAGACGAGGATGGCAAGGAAGTTTACAATGTTGCTTCTGTAGTCTAAATGAGTTAATTCAGCATTTATTTTTTGATTTCCATCTAGCAAGATTTATATGGAGAATTTTGTATGTCTGTACTGGTATTCCTCCTCCACTAAATGTTCATCATATGTTGTCGGGCTGGTTAGAAGGAATTAATAGGAAGCTAAGTGCGGTTATTTTGGTTGGAGCATGTGCTGTATGTTGGGCCATTTGGATGTGCCGAAATGATGTGACTTTTGATATATAAGTCTCCGGTACCTTCTTATATGCAGGTGATATTCAGGGCTACTCACTGGGCACGGTTCTGGTCTCTGCTTCAGAATGAGGAGAATCGTCCTCCGATGAAGGATGGGTGCCGCAAGCTTGAGAACACAACCTGGGAGATCTTCGTCCAAAATGGTTGGAGATTTAGCAATAGAATTGTACTTTGAGTTCTTGGCGAGTCGAGAGTTCTTAATAATGTTGCTCCAATTTTTAATGTTTGAGATACCTTGGTGGTGGTTGTTTGATTTTGTCATCAAACTTGTAATAAGAAACGGCTTCATGCATTGGTCGATGCAGCGGCTGGGATATTAATCAATATATTCCCTTTTCTAAAAAAATGCTCCAAAGAACTGTTGACCCTGTAACATTGAAACACTGTCCACATCTGTAAATTGTACAACAATATTTAGTCCGTGGAGCAGAGGGAAGTATGCAAAAGCAAATTGAAACTGCATCCTTACCTTAACAATTAATGCTCGCTAGCTAAATTCCTGAGGCACCACCATTTTTCCGCTTCAATGCAAATGGTGTTTGATTCTCTCGTCATGGCCACATTAACACCTGCATATGGCTTTCTATTACGCAAAGTATATATAATGACATGCCGATTAGACTTGTTATCATCGATTTCCCATTTTGTTTTACATTGGTTCCTATATGTAGTTGTGCAAACTATATATATCTGTAAATAATTGGCTAATTGTCATGTATTACTAATTAAAAAGATTACCCACTAATCGACTATGGTAAAGCCATATTGGGTAGGTGCGGCGGCCTATGCTATATATACAACCATTTGGCCACTGCATGGCCATGGAAAACATGCATCATGCACCAATATATGTTTTTTTTGCACCAATACATGTTATAGGCTGTACACACTTAGCTCCGTATCAGCAAGCCCAACATTGCTCCGGTTATATTTTGCTGTCCTCCTTTGCTTCCACCGTGGCTAAATGACCCTATAGGAATGCGCGGGAACCTCATTTATGTGGGAATTGATTTTTTTTTCTTCTTTTTTGAGACAGAGGAGGTGTACTTTGTGAAGAAATTCAAAATTATTTCTGCTTTGGTTCATATGAGTTTGTCAAGCTGTGGTTAGTTTGAACTAGGAGTGGACGCCACCTAGTTCAACTCGTTCTAGCTCATTTTCTAAGGAGCCGGCTCGGCTCGTTAACAGCTCGAGCTGACTTGTAAAGCTCCCGAGCTAGACATAATTTAAAGGAAAAAGTCCATTTTTACCATCCAACTCTTGCCTCGGTTTGGTTTTGGCCATCGAACTCCAAAACCTGGTATCTTTGGCCATCCAACTATCAAAACCATTCAAATTTGGCCATCAGGACGGTTTTGGTGGGTGGTTTTAATTTTTTTATTTACAATTTAGTCCTTAAATCTTAAAATCATTATTACTTTTTGTCTGTACCTTCAATTTAGGTGATTCTTACACTCACGCGTTCATAACGGTGAGCTTTATCTTTTAAAATAGACTTTATACTATTTTATCACTATGTATTATATTAATTTTATATTGTTGTGTAAAAACACCAATATAACAAAAGTAAACAAACGGTTAGAAAATAATATGTCCATGACTTTAAAATATAAAGCTCATCGTCAAGAACACATGA
Source organism: Echinochloa phyllopogon (assembly GCA_033239725.1). Lineage (NCBI taxonomy): Eukaryota > Viridiplantae > Streptophyta > Magnoliopsida > Poales > Poaceae > Echinochloa > Echinochloa phyllopogon. Next base: position 3,668,626 of record BTCW01000016.1, on the reverse strand, counting down.
CCATAAGAATCAATTAAATCGGATATACGAGAAAAAATAGTAATCATTTTAAGATCCAAGAACTATTTTATTTACAGTTTAGTACTTGGAGCTTCAAATGATTACTATTTTTTCTCTTATATCCGATTTAAGTGATTCTTATGGTCACGTGTTTGTAACGATGAATTTTATCTTTTAAAGTCATCGACATAATATTTTCTAAATGTTTGTTTTACTTTTCTTATATTGGTGTTTTTATACAATAACATAAAAATAATATATTAAATAGTGATAAAATAATATAAAGACTATTTTAAAAGATAAAACTTTATTATAAATGTGTGACCATAAGAATCACCTAAATTGGAGGTACAAGCAAAAACTAATAATCATTTTAAGATCTGAGGACTAAATTGTAAATAAAAAAATTAAAACCACCCGTCAAAACTGCTTCGATGGCCAAATTTGATCGATTTTGATAGTTGGATGGCCAAAGATACCCGGTTTTGGAGTTCGATGGTCAAAACCAAACTGAACCAAGAGTTGGATGGTCAAAAATAGACTTTTTTCTAATTTAAAATTAGAATATAATATATATCAACATAAAAATATAATAATTATAAGATTTTTATACTTCTAAAATATACTCTATCACACATATATAATAGAGCATAATTATACCATCACTTAGCAATACGCATGAAGACAAATTATATCTAATCGATATTTTACTCGTTAGTCTATTGGACCTCCTAGATGGTTTGGCTCGCAAGTTGGCTTGAGCTAGCTTCTTATGAAAGGAGTAAAAACGCAAGAAATGAGCATATATATGAACTCATGATAGTGTTTGGTAAATTCATTGATGTGATCTGGATAAAAGGTTAATTAATTCATGAAAGATAAAGTGCACATAAGCATTGAGCATATATATGAACACATGATAGTGTTAATTTGGTAATGTGCATTGATGTGATCTGGAGAAGAGGTTAATTCTTGCAAGATAAAGTAGTGCACATAAGCAAGCAGATTTACTCATGAGTTATGATAAATTAAATTTGGTTACTGTCTCTCGCTCTCTCCCTCGGTGCCACCGTCCCCGGAACTGGAGCATGACCTGTAGCAGCGAAGAGGGCGACATGTCCCATGAGCTTGTCCTTGCGGGAGAAGAAGGTGCCACAGGAGCACCGCCACCGGAGCTCACCGCAGTGCTTCTCATGCGTCCGGAGGTCTGAGAGCACGGCGAACTGCTTGCCGTCGCATCGCCGGCACGCGTACACCTTTGGGCAGTGGCTGCGCCGGTAGTGGTTCTTGGCGCACACCACCGACTTGAGCGGCTGGAACCGCGGGTGCCGCCTGTTCCACCGGCACCCCTCCGCCGGGCACGAATAGCTTATTCGCCTTACCGCCGCCGCCGAACTCTGACGCGGATTGCTGAGCGCGGCCATGGTCTTGTACTCATCGCCGTGCGCGCGCATGTGCATGCGCAGGTTGGCGTCGCGCTGGAACCCCTTGCCGCACACCTGGCAGTAGTGCGTGTACCTCGCCAGCAGGTACGACGCGTCCAGCTCAACCACATCGTCGGCGGCGTCGCTGGTTGAAGCAGCCGCCGGGACGTCACCGGAGATCCCCGCTGGGTGTGCGGCGGCGGCGCCGCCGGCTCGTGGCCGAAAAACGGCAAGGTTTCTTCTCCATGCGCCACCGCAAACATCTGCTGCTCGTTGCTAGCCGCCGTGCCTCTATTGAAGGATAGCCGGTGCGCCACCGTGGACGCCGCTGCGGTTATCTCCTGCAGGACGGAGCACGCGGTGTGCGCCACTATGGCCGCGGCTTCGTACCGGCAGCCGTGGTGGTGTGGGTTGGGAGGAGAGACGACCATGGCGACCAGGGGCTCCAGCTGCTGGACCTTGTCCCTCAACATGGCGACGTGGTAGGCGAGGGTGTTGGGGACGACGGCAGTGTATGAGAGCGGGAGCATACCGTGTTCGGCATCGGAGCCATGGAAGAATTGGGAGCTTTGTGGGTTACTAAGAGAGAAGCATGGATTCATGGCAAACTATAATAGAGAACTAGCTTAGGTTGAATAGCTGATCATTCTTAGGCTTTTCGATTGCAACACAGCTATTCAAGTGGTGAAGGGACGGAGAGATCTGGTTGGAGAAATGCTTCATGCTTATAAATTTATTTCCTCGTTTTGACGGATCAAGAGATGGAAAAGAGAGAAGATGTTGATGCCAGGAAGATAAGTCAATGGACGAGGGGAGAGGTTGTGGGCCGGGGGTATATATGGATGACTTCCGCCCTGCTTCGCGCCTCCCTCAAATGCTACCAGGCCAGATGGGGTGCGGTGCACGAGCAGTTACATTTATATATACCATTGCAAACTTCAACCTTTTAAATTGTTTATCTGTTGTATAGGTCCTGCTGTGTATGAAGTTGCATTATGATATATAAGATTGTTAGATATGGAATTATTGCACTATTTACAAAGTATAGGACGATGCCACTGATCACTGGTGTGGACAACTATTGACACACCTTAAATTGTTCTAATGCAAGGATACCAATGTTTTGTTGTGAAATATATGTACTCTCCTCACAAGCAAATGGGCCTCTACGTTTCTAGAGTTATATCTTTGGCAAAGCTTATTCCCAGCTTTAAGAATTTGTGGAGCTGGAGCTGACGGCCGTACATCGAAAATGTTTGGATAAGACATATTTCTTCCATTTCAATCCAAAATAGATACGTAAACCATTTTTATACAGAACGCTACAGCACTACCAGAACCAACATCCGCCCCTTCATATACCTCAGCGCACTCAAGATCCGGTGCTAATATAACATTAACACCGGATACAGCATTGGGGTAACTTTAGAGGCCCTTTAGCACCGGTTGGTAACACTAACCGGTAACACCAACTGGTGCTAACCCTTTAGCATCGGTTGGTGTTACGACCCGATGCTTCTTTAGCACCTGTTGGTAATATGACCCGGTGCTAAAGGGTGTGTCACATGCTGCTATAAAAGGAAAGCATCTCCTATCTCATCACATGTGTTACATAGGTGAGATGGTTAGATGGGTACACGCGAACCAAGAGGTCATGAATTCGAATCTTCAAGCAACGCACATATTTTTTGACGAATGGATACATTTAGCCCGGTTATTTGACCCGATGGCACCGGTTGCAAAAGGCACCTTTTCTACTGGTGCAGCCTAAGCGTGCACAAAGTCAGAAATCAAAGCCTAAGTTCAATTGGAGACTCAAGGCGAAGACGTGAGAAAACAAGTTCTAATAGGGCAGTGTGAACACATCGTACTATCGTTGCATGTAATTCGGTGGTTAGGTTGTAACGAATTCTAACTTAGCTTTTTGACTCTTTGCCTCTCTTGTAAATATAGGAGCATTGTAATAAAGATGGTACTATCTATGTTTCAAATTATTATTTATTATTGATTTTTGCGCAACATTTATTCATTTTATTCAAAAATTTAGTCTAAATATATAAAATAATAAATTATGCTTAAAACATCTTTTTTATGATAAAGTAAGTAACAAAAAAAAATTATAATACTCACATAATTTTTTTAATAAGATGAAGTGAGAAAAGATTGACTACCATTCCAACTTAGTATTTATAGTCAATCTCACGTACTATGAATAGTAAGTTACGTTGGAACAGTGTCGGGCAAGGATTTCTTCTAAGTAAGACCTACCCCAAACAACTAAAACATGGTCGCAGCAACAAAGTGGATAGGAATGCATCGAATCAACGCCTCCATGGAGGAAAGAACGGCACCTGATGGTGTCGCCGTTGACGGCCTCGGCACAAAGCGGGCTAGGATTTCTCCCGGCAGTTTCCCGCTACCACCGTATTTCTCCCGCCGATGGCGAGGCCCAGGGCATAGATCGACAGCGGTGTAGGGAAGGGGACCAATGCGCAGCACGACAGCGGTGTCTCGACAGGCAGGGTTCATGGACGAGGTTGTTGCATTGAATCCCGCGCCCGATGGCCGGGGTCGCTGGATCTGAGCGGGGAGCGGCTGGGGGCGGCAGGGGCCGCCGGATCCCGGTGGGGCGCAGCCGGTGGACGGCGCCGACGGCGGCGATGGCGAATAAGAGCAAGTGGAGCTTGGAGGGGAGGGGGGACACGGATGGGGCCGACTTCGGTGCCGTCGCTGCCGCGGTGATTCTGGCGGCGGCCGGAGGTGGGTGGATGCGGAGGGTGTTTCGGCGGTGGGGGTTGGGGGCCATCGAGTCACCTCGCAAGGGAGACGATGCGAGGGCGCGACTCCTCCTTTCTGTTCAGCAGATGATATCGTTATTTGCCAGACGCATATGCGTGGATTTGTTTAGCAGAAAGTTTATTGCACCTGGGTTCTCGTGCGCATAGTAATTAAGTTGTTTGGTTGTTTCAGCATGATCACCGTGTAAACAAATGGAATCATCAACTGCCCGGCGGCTTATATATGAACTCATAGGCTGTCAGTCGTTCAGTTCAGGTCGCACCCAGTGAGGGTGAGTAACTGCATATGATGTCTAACTGCAGTAACCATTACTACTACTCAATTGTGAACTCAACCCAGTCCTCGAGTGGCGATGGCGTAGGCATTTTATTTTGGACCACAAACTGTAGAAGTTTTTCACAGATTTGTGTTGACTCTGAAGTATCTGCGGTAAGCTCCCTATCTCGGTTTGAAGTCATCCCAACGTGTTTACTTGCTCTATATATACTTACTCTGTATTAGATGAAAATGTTTACTAAACAAGAGAATGGGAGAAACAACCTCTTTTTTTTATCTGCTTACGAGCTTGAGTTGGTCAAGCTATACCAATTGTGCACCTCAGGTGTGTACCCTTGATAATATACTTCCTGATTGGTCATAAGTTGAGGCGAAGTTGATTCATTTAGAGTTGACTTTATGAAACAAAGCGAAAATGGTGGATTGCTCTAGGTACAGATTGAGGATCTTGAATTTTTTTAGTTATTTATTCTTGGTATTATCTTGGCTACATGTTTTCCGAAACATGTTCCTTTAGCAGTAGTTATTTTACGTAGTAATTATGGTCTTATGCTTCTTTAGAGAGGATGTTTGGTCATGTTTTCATGTGTGTGATTTTAAGCTTGCACATGGGTATTTACTTTGATTGCTTCCACTACTAAGATAAGTAAAAAAAAGGTTTCAATAGATATATAATGACCATATGGATGTTAGAAAATCTGAATTATTCATAGTCCTACCCACTAAATGTCAATATATATGAATATTCGTATTCATATCCAATTTTAATATGGATACTAAAATGGATGTATTCAAATATCTTTTTTTTCATTTTCATCTATCCAAATCTAGATCTATAGAAGGTGGTCTCATGGGTAAAATGGTCTTTTTACTCCTCTCAACCTGAGATGGTTAGTTTATTTGTTGCAGTGTGTTATAGACCAAAGCACGCTTTTACGATGCGCCGAAGACTAAATTGAATTCCACGATGTGTGTCAAACTGTTGGGGGCAATCATTAGGGGTACCCAAACCTATGGGATAATCGTCCTTGTTAAACATTAAACTCGTGCACATACCAGAAAAAAGAGAAGCGGAAATTAAGGCCCACGGCCCAGCAACGGACAAAGGCTCGTTGAGACACCCCACGGGGCGCCTCGACGCGCACCTCAATCTCCGCTTCGCTCGAGGGAACCGATCCCTCGAGCGAATCAAAGAACTTCACCTCGGTCGAGGCCTGAGGGTCGAGCCTCGAACGAATCGGAGAACTCCGCCTCGGTCGAGGCCTGAGGGTCGAGCCTCGAGCAACCTACGAAATGTGGAGAGCTCCGCCTCGGTCGAGACCTCCGCTCCGATAAACAATTAATGACGCTCACCACCTCCGTGCATCCAAAGTCAAAAGGCAAATCTCTCGCCTTGCCGCCCTGACAGCCACGACCCCCCCCTCCGGTCGCATCCGCCAACTCCCGTCACTATGCTGCCAACCAAGTCTCTGTGCGGGCAGGCCGGCGCTGTGCGAATAGAGCACGCCACTCCGAGCTCCTGTGCCGCCAACTCCGACGACCCGAAGCCCTCCATCGGGCGGGAGAGACCTTCGAGCACGCGGCAGGAGAAGAAGAGAGGACGACGGAGGCATGGCGGGCCATCCCAAGCACTATGTGACCATCCCTGGCGCCGTGCGCACATGTCGCCACTGTACAAACAGGGTCGGGTCACTCCAACTCGCTGTGCTACCAACCCCCACAGTGATGTCCCACAGAATGGGCTGTGCACAGGCATGGGAGACCCTCGAAATGGTGTACGGCCGAGTCATTACCGCACACAGGATAGCTCAGATCCTCGAAGCAACTCCCTGGCGTCATTACCAATACAAGAATCGATCACAGGGACCGCAATACCGCGTACAGTGGCCAAGGACAAAGAAGCACGCCCAGCGCACTCCTATCGCTGTGCAACAACTGTGCCTGCATAGCAACGCACGCCTGTAACCCCTCCTCCTTAGTCTATAAAAGGAGAGGGCACGCCCACGAACAAAAAAAATAAAAGAGAGACAGAACAAGAAGTGGCCCGGCTCCTCCAGACTCTCCGGAGCTCCTAAGGTTGCGGAAAATAAAATAAGGCGCGACTACTAGCAAAGAAACTCCAAATCAGCGAAGAGAGAAGACCCAAATAACACCAAACTCTACACTAACGCGTAGATCATGTTTTTAGAAAAATATGGAAACTGGTTTCCTATTTTTCTGAGCTACGGTTGATTTATTATTAATTTTCGAAGTTTAAATCATTTTCTGAAAATATTAAATAATTTCCGAAAAATAAAATCAGATAAATAATTAGTCTGCTGACGTCAGCATGACGTCATGCTGACGTCCTCAGTGGGGTCCGCCTAGGATGGGTGGGCTGGAATTGGGCCGAAAGGTGGATGGGCCGGAAAAGTTCAAGGGTGCAAACCAGACTTAAAGTTCAGCTTTAGGCCCACGAAGGGGGCGCTGCCGGATCCGCTCCGGTGGACTAGGTCCACCGTGAACCGAGAGTGCGGTTCACGTGAGCCGGGTGCACGGGATCAAGTGTGGCCGAAACGGGATCGTCTGCGGGTGGCTGTGTGGTGACTTGGTGTGGCCCAACGTGTGGCGTGGCCACGGCGCGACGCGAACGCGCGCGCGGCGCGCACCAGAGCACGCCGGCGGCGACGCTCGATGGCGGAACGGCCGGAAAAAGGCTCGGTCGTGTCCAAGGACGAGCGGATTAGCTTGGCTAGGGTTTCGCGAACACGAACGGGGTGAAAAAGGGCTCGGCTTGGCTTCGGCTTGGGCTCCCGACGTGAGCGGCGGCGGCGCGGCCATGGCGCCACGGCGACCGGCGACGCGCGAGCAGAGACAACCCGGGAACGGCTCAGCTTGGCTGGGTTTTGAACGCGCGACACCAGCGCGTGCTGGTGCGCGACGTCGCGGGCGATGCGGGGGTGCGCGTGCGCGGGCACACGGTTGCCCGTGGCCACGACACGGCCTCGGCGTGCGCGCGCGGCGAGCGGAGCTCGGCCGCGGCGGCCTCGGCTGCGGGCTCGGTCGACGGCGGGTTGCGGGCTTGCTGCAGCGGCACGACGGGTTCCTGCACAAGAGCGACGGCCACGGCTCGAAGACCGGGTCCCAGGGGGCTAGCAACGGCGGCGGCGGCGCTCGGCCGGAGACAGGGGAGAAGAAGGGGGTCGACGACGACTGCTCACCTCGGGTCACGTAGACGTACGCTGCAGCTCGGGGTAGACTCGCGGTACGCCGATGGTGATCGTGCTCCTGTTCTCGCTCCCTGGTTCGGCCTGGTGTCGGCGGTCCCACGCGCGGCGGCGCTCCGGTCTTCGGCGGCGGCGCGGGGATGACGATAGGCTCCACCTCTCCTTGCTCCGGCTGCTCCTCAACCTTCCCCACCTCTCCTCGCACCTCTCACCCCTCGCGAAAGGATTGGATTGAACCCCAAAGGGGCGGCGCGGCTTGGGGAGGAAGAAAGGCCGGTGGCGGGTTTTAAAGGGGATGGCGCTAGGGTTTCGCGGCACGGACGGCGAGATGGATGTGGTGGGCGGTTTCGGACACGCGTCTGCATCGCATCGGGCCGCACAGGGGCGATGGGACCGGCTCAGGTGGTTGGAGCTCACGGGCGCGCGCGCGGGAGAGAGAGAGGAGCGGCGCGCGGGGGAAGATGACGAGAGGAGGGAGAGAAAGCTGACAGGCGGGACCCGCCTGTCAGTGGGAGAGAGAGAGGGACGCGGCGGGGATGCGGAGAAAGACTGGGCCGTGCTGGACCGAAAGGCCGGCTGGGCTGCTCGGTGGGTTGGCTCGGAAAGAAAAGATCAGGGTGGTTTCTCGGACTTGGCTCGGAGATTTGGCCCACGAACAGTTAGAAAGGTTTGACAATTAGTTTAAATAGTTAGAGTTTGAATTCAAATCTAGAATTTGAATTCAAACCAACCAAAAATCCAATTAAATCCAAATAACTCCAAATCACACTATTTCATCCTTAGCACTTCAAATTGATTTTAAATTTTAAATTGCTTAAGAATTTGGGAAGCAATAGAATTAGTTTTAAATATTGGTTTGCATGCACAACAATTCACCAAAAAATTTTAAATTCACATTTTTGCACTCAACAAATCCTAGAGGAAATTTTAGGGTTGTTACAGAAAGAGTGTTAAAGTATATTTATTACAATCTCAGAGTTGACACAAATGTCATAGCGGAAGACTTAAATAAGCGTTTAACTAAATGAAGCAAAATAACTCCATCTTCACAAGCAGTTGACTGGCGGTCTCGCCAAGAATTCCTCAAAATCAGTAGTAAAGTCCTCGAAATTCTCCCAATCTGAGCAGCAGTCCAAGTGTGGTCGATGCAATATAAATAAACAAGCGTGAGCACATGTCATACTCAGCAAAGTATGGAAATAAATGACATGCTAGGCTTTATAAAGTGGAAGGCTGAAAGGATAGCTGCATTAAGCACTTTTAGTTGGTCAACTTTTATTAAGCATCTATTTACTAGCAAATATAAGTATATACCAACCACAATTAAATAAAAACATAAACCAATTAGATTCAGGTAACCACAATTTAGATCATATTCTGATAGATTAATCATGTGAGGGTCCAGGCCGCTCATGACCGTGAGCATGGCAGTTATAACAGTTTTACACTCTGCAGAGGTTGTACACATTCACCATAAGCCGTGATTCCCAAGGCTTCCGGTTCAGGAGCAAAGAATAACCCTCCCTAGTGAGTCGCGTATCTTAGCAAAGCCTACCGCTCAAGAGGACCGGGCTATACCTCGTCAACCGCCACACCTCTTGCCCCTTTCGGGTAAAACTATCCCAAACCAGAATACCTAATTAGTCTGTCAAAGCCAGAGCCACATAGCACTTATGGTTGCACTGTTTTCCTGGGTGGTCGCTCCATGTTCCAATTAAAAGAGGTGATCTTGTCATTATTATATTAAAAGATAATAATGGAACATAGAGTAGGGGTTTCATTAGACCAATCCCAGTTGAGCAACTAAGCATCATCTACCAGTCAAATTAATTTAATGACCCAGCTGCAAGGTATGGTACAATAGACTAGGAAATCCTTAATGGGACCCAGCAATATTAATGCAAGCGATAAATAAACGGTGTAATTAAAATGCATGTCATTTAGTTATAAATGGGCATGATCAAGGAATACTTGCCTTCTTCCCAACCCTGCTGCTGCTCAAACTCTTCAACAGCTGGTTCTTCGAACACTTCCTCGAACGGCGCGTTTCCTATACGCATCACACGAACACCAAACAATTCCAACAGAAGAAAACAACAGCACAAAACTATTCTACGCGTTACCACGAACGCGTGAGCGCGAAAAACACTAAAATCGGAGTTAAAACGCAAAAGATATGGCTTTTCTAAGGTTCAGGGACTTGCTGGCAAAGTTTTAAAAGTTCCAGTGGTTTAACTGCGAAAATCCGGGGGCTAAAACATAATTTTGTATAAAACTACGAGGGTTTCCATGCAAAAAGATGAAACTTGGACCTCGGGCGCAATTTAAAAACTTGCAGGGGCTAAACCGAAAGAAAAAGGACCTAAATTTAAATATTTTTGAATGGCTTAGGACTGCGGGTTGATTTTGAAAACTTGAAGGGCTCATTTGCAAAATCACCGAAGTTGACCGGTACGCTCAGATTGACTTGGGGACTGAGCGCTCGTGGGCCGCCGGATCCGGATCGGACGTTCCCGAGCCGATCCAGAGAGAGGAATTGCCGGCGACGGCGACAGTCGGCGGTGGCGGCTCGCGCGCACGGCGGCGCTTCGCCGGAGCAACGTCAGGCTCGCGCTGGAAGCCACCAAAGCAAGCGCGGACTGGACGGGGAGCGAGAGGGGGAGATGGCGATCTTACCCCGGCAGATCACGTCGAGGGAGAGGCCTCGTCGGCGGCCGGCGACGGCGAGTGGCGGCCGGCGGCGCTGGAAGAAAATCGGCGAGCGATTCAGGTCGGGCATGGCCATAACCTCGGGCAAGAAGGTGATGGCGACCTACGGGGATGCAAGGCGAACCTCTAGGGACGCTTCTCGGCGAAGGAGAGACGACGACGAGGGAGTTCAACGGCGCGGCGGCGACGGTCCAAGGCGGCGGCGCTAGTGCTTCGCGAGCAACGGCCGAAGCGCGAAAAAGGAGCGGGTGTGGAGCGGTGCCACGACGCGCGAGGAAAAAGAGGCCAGGGCGCCTAGGCGTGCGCGCTCGAGTCGGAGGGGGTGGCGCGGTCGAGTCGGGTCGGACTCGAGCGCGAGTCCCGCTCGAAGACGACGGACCTGACAGGCGGGCCCCGCCTGTCAGCGACGCAGGAGAAAGGGGAAGGAAGCGGGCCGGCGCGGACGGACGGGCCGCGAAGGAAGGCCTGGGCCGAGGGAGGGAGCTTGCGCCGGCTCGGGAGAGAAAAGAAGTAGAGGGGCAAAGACAGACCGGGCCAAAAGTTGGAGGGGCGAAAACGAACTCGACAGAGAACCACTATTCTAAACATCAAACAAATTCAAATTAAATTTGAATTTAAACAGAATTTAAATTCTAACTTAATTGAACAGCAAGCAAAAGACAAATGCAACAGCATGAATGCATCAACAACTTATTTTGACTAAAATTATTTAATATGATATTTAAATTGATAAAAGGCTAGAAATTCCAATTAAACCATAGAAAATTTATTTAAGCCTTAATAAATACTAGAAAAATTCAGGAGTTGCTCTAATTTAATGGTGATGAATTTTAGGGTGTTACAAGAAACTAGACTAATCGAGATTCAGATGAACAAATTAGGACCCAACTATGAACTCGAAATTGGGGAACGAACACCTATCGCAATATAACACAAATGTGAGTCTATTCACCAAAACAGCTATGAATCCTCGTCTAAAGCGCATAAGAATAAAATGTACACAAACAAGGAAGAAAAGGAAGATAGGTCAAAAGAAAACATCCAAATTGTCTCACCTTTCGACCTCTGTCTGCCTCTTGAGAGAGGAAGAGGAAATGGAGTGCAGCTTCGAGAGAGCCGTCGGTATTGAAAATATGCGTTTAAATCTAACAGAATTTAAGTTGAGTCAAATTGAATTAAACAATGGCGCTGCTATGTAAACCAAAACAGAATTCATACAGGCAAACATACATAGATCTGGTTGCGCAAAAACCATAGACATAGCTAGCCAGCAAGGAATAAATCTAGATATTACAAAGCATATAGCTGCACTATCGTCTATTTATGGACTTACTTGTTAGCGCCCTCCTGCTCATGAAGAATTGCTGCAGATCAACTTGACGCAGTGCAGAACAACGACGAAGCAGGCAGCACAACGAAGACGATCAAAGCGGTCGCGCAGTTATGCTGCCCAGAAACCTTATTGCCACCCCTCGTGCAGGCTTCACGACAACAAGGGCTCGAAGATACCGCTCACCCTCCTCCTCAGTGCACACCAAGGAGAAGAGCCGGCGAGATCACACAAATCACCAAAAGGATGGAAGAATTGGAAAGTGTTCTAAAAGGAGAAGGTAGCTCTCTGCTGACCGATTCCCCTTATAATAATGCCCCATCAAATGGTAGCAGTAACCGTCCAGTTAACTTGGGATAATTGCATTGACTGTATGCTTAACTCTCTAATGACCGTTGTCAAAAATTAACATGCGCAACAAAAGATTTACACCAACTTGACTTGGCTGCCCGCTACGCCGCAAGTCACAAGTCACGCGTTTATTCACGCGGAAAAGGTACATGAATACGTGTGCGCGCGTGTTGCGTAAACCAGCCCCATTCTCTCCTTCCTTTGCTATTCAGTAGCAAGAGAGAGCTCTTCTATCTAAGTTGACTTGCACAACCCTGAACTAGAAGTACGATACTATATGTGCCATGCACACTTGCTTTGGGATTCTTTAAATGGGCCTCTACATGGGTCATTTTTCCAACAGTCCGCAGTAGTTCTGCGCCAAAAAAAAGTCAATTCCTTCGATGCCACGAAAATTTCCATGGCTTCCCTCGGTACCATAATTTTTTTCAAAGTTTCTTTAGTGCCACAGAAATTTTGATTTATCCCTTAGTGACATTCCATTCATATTTCCGTTGCCTCCCTGCTCTGTCCTTACCTCCCGCAGGGCGCGCTCCGACCTCGACGGGGGCGGCCCCGGTGGCGGCCTGGGCAAGCCGGTCCCGGCCTTAGCGCAGGGGCGGTTGCGGCCCCAGCGTAAGTAGACCCAGCCTTGGTACTGGCATGGGCGAGATGTGGGCATGAGCACACTCAGACGGCGGTGCGGGTGAGTCCAATCTGCGAAGCGCAGCGAGCACCAGCCCCGCCTCCTGCAACGGCGAGCTGCCCCGGTGAGGCAAGCACCGCCCCGACCTTTGTGTCGTGCTACGGTCTTGAAGAAACGCGACAGGGAGGTTGCAACCTCGCCGAGCTCGAGCAACACCACGACACTGCCATTCGAAGACTCGCTGCGCTCTTTGCCCGCTTCCTCGTTGAGCTCGACCATCTAAAGCTCACTGCCATTCGTAGACTCACTGTTTCGCTGAGCTCCTTTGCGGGCGAGCTGGGTCAACACGTACGTCGACCCAGAGCGCTGCACGGCTTGCCATCCGCGATTGGAGATAAGAATAGTTTGGAAATGAGACAATGACCGGTGGGCCGTGCAGAACAAAGAAAAGCAGCAACAGATAGGAGGGCCGGTATCTGACAAGAGAGAGATCGGATGACTGAAAAATGTGTTCTGCCACCTCAAAACACTCTAGAGCACTTTAAATTTGTGGTATTAGAAAATACTCCCTCCGGTATCGTATTAGAAGTCATTTTAGGCAAGGTTTGAGTCAAACATTGGAAATATAAATCATAAATAATATAAGTCGTTGAGTTTGAAAATATGAAAATCATGTAAATAGATTGGTCTTGAAAATTACTTTCATAAAAATATACATATATAACTTTTCAAAAAATATTTTTATAGAAAAGTGGAGTCAAAGTTGTGATTTGGTGACTGTGTCGCTGTCCTAAAGGACTTTTAATACGATACTGGAGGGAATATTTATTAAGGAACTGTTCAAGATGCCCTTAGGCATTTAACTGGAAAGGCAACTTAAGGAAATAAACAGACCTCTTTCGTGGAGAAGGAATCGATGACCTTGTTATAAGAAACAAAAAAGTCTTCGATCTACTCGCCAGTATACCTCTTCCAAAGAAGGTGACAAACTATCGTAGAAGTGAACATCAAATTAATATATGGCTTTTCTTCAAAAAGATCATGATTCAAATATTAAATATTTTTCTTGGGCAGATTTTTGGTACGAGGAATAATATATTACTCTATGATTAAAACTCCTCTTTGGTAGATCCAGTGTTCTTAATTTCGGCTGGTTTTCGTCGATTTTTAGCGAATTTCGGTTCTACCGGTAGGGACCGGTAAATAGCTATACTGAAATTTCAAAATAGTCAAAATTCATCCAGATTTTCAAAAAATTCGGCCGAAATTCTGGCTGAAAATCGATATATGGGTCGGTCCCTTCCGAAATTTTATTGCCCACCGGTAGCTTGAACACTGGGTAGATCAAAACTGAAACAATATTATACCAATTAATTATATTAATGAAACAATTCCTCACCATATTCGTTGGTCACAAGAAGGAAGGCGTGAACCACGCCGCCGGTGGCCAGCGCATTTGCTTTCCGCGCGCAGCTATCCTCACCATATTGCCGGTCTTGAGGTTGTAGACGCCAGTTTCCCGGAGCTCGGCGTCGTCAGACTGGATGATGGAGGAGAGGCTGCTCTCGCGGGTCTTTCCCATCTCGTGGTGCAAGCAGGCCTCACCGACCTCATCATCGGTGAAGTAGACGCAGCCGGGCTTGATGCCCCGGTGCTCCGCCGCCGACACGCACATCGAGGCGTTCACGCCAACGAAGAGCGCCGCGTCGCCGATGTCCTCCCTCGGCGCCCCCTCCCACCGCCGTTGCTTCTGGTCCAGCACCCGCACCCTGAAAAACACACGCGTGGCCTTGTTCCGCCTGTAACCCTGCCCGGTTTTGACGCCGTGCGAGTGCTTGAGCACCGCCATCAGCCGGCCATCCGGCGCCGCTGCGAGATACCTGCAGCGCCGCCATGCTCATCGCGACGTCGGAGGACCCCTCGTGGAGGATGGCGCCGTACGAGGGGTCCTCCGACGTCGCGATGAGCATGGAGGCGTAGCTTCCCGGCTGCGGGGACGCCGAGAGCACCACCTTGCGGTAGAAGCTCAGCCGCATCTGCGCCGCCGTGAGCGTCGACGTCCTCGGCGGGTGCGGCCCCCATTCCTTGTTCTCCGGCGGGGGGTGGGCCTCCGAACCGGATCTGCACGAAGGGCTCGACGTGGAGGGAGAACAAGCGGCAGCCGGAGCCCTGCTCCTTGAGGAAGGGGATGGTGGTGATCGCCGGCAGGTCTGCCTGTGCGCCGGTGGCCGGGTTCGCCATGCGCAGGGCCGCCCGATCGTCGGCCGTGATGAGCCACCCGCCGGAGGAGCCGATGATGACGCGGCGGGTCAACGCGAGATGCGAGGTGCGGACAAGGGCGGAGGATTCGGCTTCCGACATGGATAGGACTGTGGCCTTCTCCTCAGTCTCGGTGGGGAGGATGAGGCACGGCGCCTCCTGCCTCAGCATATGTGGCCCGACGACGCGCCATAGATGGAGGCGAAGGCGAGGCGCCGGAGGAAGTCGAGGCGGGGGTGGATCTCGGCATGGAGCTCCGCCGGGAGGCGTTCCACGACGGCCTTGACGATGTCGTGGAGACGGGCGGCTTCGGCGGCGCGGTGCCTTTGCCTCCGCCGCTGATCGCGGCGGCGGCGCGAGGCGTTCATGGTTGTTTCGAGGATCGAGCTAGACTAGGGCACGGGTTCGTCGATCTTATATATATGGCCATCAAATGATCAAAGTCGCCAGAATTCTCTCTCTGCTCCGATCTTTTCTTTCCCGACGTACACGTGCATGACGCGAATAACGGAATTGATTCAATTACAACTCAAGTACTATTTCTTTCAAAAGAAACTCAAGGACTTTTTCTTTTTCTCATATTTGAGAGACAAGATGGATTTAAATTATGCGAAACATGGTGTGCATAACAAGCTGGGATTACCAGCTACGATGATAGCAACGATTTTTGCGAGGTTGCTAAACAAAATCAAAAGATACTTGTCTGTAGAGATGAGGCTTCAGACTGCCCAATCACGACTTTGGCAGATTTCTGGAGTGATAAGGTTCAAACTGTTATATGAAATATATTAGTGATCAATGTGATGGTTACAACTCCAATAGGCCTCTCCGAAGGGACCAGTTCCTTCGGGTGGTAACCCCATGCCCCTTGGGCCGTGTGTGTCTATCTATCTATCTATCTATCTATCTATCTATATATATATACATAAATGTTTCCTCATCGATACAAACAATTCATTCATTCCTATTTTCATTTCTCTTACATTCACAACAGAAAGGAAAAAGTTTAGATGACCCCCTAACCTATGAGGTTTAGACTACATGACCCCCAACCTATGAAACGGTCTATATGACCCCCTAAACTTTCCAAAACCGGTCCAATTACACCCCCTAAAGCAATTTTGAAAAATCATAAAATGGAAAATTCAATTGTGTTGGACTCCAAATGAGTATATCTACACAGTGAACATATAATATGATATGATTCAGTACATTTTTTACAGCTATAAAGAAAAGCATAGATCTAAAGCTACAACAAAAAAATGTACTAAACCATACTATATTATATGTTCACTATGTAGATATACTCATTTGAATTCCAACACAATTGAATTTTCTATTTTATGATTTTTCTGTGATTTACTATGATTTTTAAATTTTCTTTAGGGGGTAATTTGATCGGTTTTGAAAAGTTCGGGAGGTGATATAGACCATTTCATAGGTTGGGGGTTACTTAGTCCAACCTCCATATGTGAGGGGGTGATCTAGACTTTTTCCCAACAGAAACACTTGGTTTGACCAGAAATTGATCGCACATTTGAACCCTCAAAACTTAATTTCATAGATTAAGGATTATAAGCCCTGAGAAAGTAGCTTATAAGAGGATTCCATTCCATTTTACACAGGACATGTACCAAGTATATAGACCAAAAAAATAATTTAATTGTCACTCGAAAATGGCGTGCAGTTACAATTAAATGGCTTAGTCCTATTACTCATGTAGCAGCAGGACATGGTCCTCTAGCAACATGGAAAAACTAATTATATGGCCTAAAGAAATAAAACAGCAAACAATAATACCTACAATCAACCAAGAATAAGAAAGACTTCTCACTAAATCGTACAATTTCTGTAGTTGGAATCATGCTGGTAGGCAAAAACGTTGAGTAGCTCCATGTTTTTTCCAGAGTTGTTAGTGAAGTGTGGAGCTAGAAAAGGTGGACTTTGTGTAGTGAAGCTATTTTCTTTCATGGAGTGGAACTCTTCCAAACATGCCCTTACTTTATTTCAGAGAATCACTCCATAGAATTAGCAGAGAATCACTGCTCTTTAAAAACCGTTAGGCATAACTCCATGTGCCAAACAGGTCCTAAAATGTAAATGAGGTTGTATGTAGCACTTTGATAAACTATTGCTATTATTCTTTTATACGCTTTTGTATGCACAAGATAATAATGTTGTAATAGTACTAGTTTAGTTATCGATGAAATTCCAAGGCATATAATTAAAGTAACTATTTTGGTATAGAAATCCTTGTTAAAGTAACTATAATTAAAGTAACTAGATGCAGATCGTGTTAAATTCTAGCCAACCAAAATTCTTTAACGTGGTCCATCAGTATATGACAGGTTACACATACAGATGGGCAACAAATGGTTGACGTTGTAAAACTTAGCATCACAAACAATACTTTCATAATATATAACGTTCTCTATTTAAAGTGACATATTGGAAATCATCCTGATGTCCTACTATTACTTACTAGTACATTGGTAATCAGGGTTAATTTTCTTGGCTGGCATGCTGCTAGATCGATCATCATGCACATGCTATCTCATGCCAAATTAAACCTTGTAAACATTGATCCTCAAGCAGACACCAGGGCATCCTCACAACAAACATGGAACAATATATTGTTTCATTCATCATTCCCTTTCCCCACCCCCAAATCTGTTCTATCTTGAAACAAATACAATATAATTTGCCATTTAATCCCAACACCTCCTATACTAAAAACACCAAGGCCCCCTATAATGTGTGGCTTGAGCGAGGCCTAAAGAAAAAAGAGAGATCGTTTAGGCATCACTCCTCCAATTACGTAGACATGT
Organism: Echinochloa phyllopogon; assembly: GCA_033239725.1. Taxonomy (NCBI): domain Eukaryota; kingdom Viridiplantae; phylum Streptophyta; class Magnoliopsida; order Poales; family Poaceae; genus Echinochloa; species Echinochloa phyllopogon. The sequence continues at coordinate 3,650,819 of BTCW01000016.1, read as the reverse complement.
ATGATAAGGTATGCTCCTACTGTTGTATGATGATAACAAATTCACGGTAATGTTTTCTACGGTTGTCAACCGAATCAATGACGTAGAATTTTCCCTCCTTCAACATTATCTTAATAGAAATTCAGCGATTGCTGCAGGAGTAAAATATAAAGTTAATGATAGTAATCATGATATAGGGTGCCCATATGTAATCCATGTATTGACATATACTCCCTCCATATTGGTATTAGATGACGTTTTGGACAAGATTTTAGTCAAACATTGGGAATATAAATCATGAATAACTTTTAAGTCGTTGACTTTAGAAATATGAAAACCATATGAATAGATTTGTCTTAAAAATATTTTTATAAAAGTATACATATATTATTTTGTAATAAATATTTTTGTAAAAATAAGAAGTCAAAGTTACGTTTTGGAGACCGTGTCGTTGTCCTAAACGTCATCTAATACCAATATGGAGAGAGTATTCCAACATCATATGCATAATATACGCACTCACAACCAACCTGTAATCCTTGTGTTTCTTGGCTCTTGGAGCAACTCCAGCAATAACTTCAATCCTTGTCTATAATATCTAATTCTACGTATTTAAATTATGTTTTGCCTTTGAATTCTATGTATCTACATATTGTAGGCTAAAAATTTGGATTTCAACCTTCAATCATCTCTTAGATGATGTAGTATCGATCTGTCATCATGCATAAATAAATTCAATCAATTCCTATGTTGAATCTTCTTATCTGAAATTGTGCCTCTGAATTTTGTCTCACATATCATATTACAAGGTTAATTTTTTTTGTTAGTCATAAGATATCGATCAAAGGATGGGAAAATCGGGTGCTAGGCCATCTAACACTCGAGTATACAGTACCCAAAAAATGCTCGGGGTACAAAATGGATAGTCCCTTTCCAATAACTAGCAAATGTGGATGTCCTAATATTTGGTTCACGATTATTGGGAGAGTTGCTTCTGTAGTTCAGCAATAATCTCGTCACAATCTATCTACTCCATTGGAACAGCTCTAACTCTAATAATTATTGGGAAAAAAAGATAATGGAGTTCTGCTGGAGTAATACTTTTGCACCAGAGTGGAGATCTGTAGATGGTCTAGTGCATGCACGTCAAGAACATGTTTTGTGCAATTATTTAAGTTCTCTTTTCTGGATTAATTATGTTTGAAGTTCAATATATTTTGCATGTATAATGTGTTTTACAATGTAAATGGTCTGACATGAAGAGACTTAATAAATGATCTTTACATGTCAGTATCAAAAGTATTATGTTGGGGGCGATTACTAGGGGTACCTAAACCTATGGATAATCACCCTTGTTAAACATTGAACTCATATGCATGACTAGAAAAAGAGAAACAGAGGTTAAGGCCCGCGGCCCAGCAACGAACGAAGGCCCGGTCAAGGCGCCCCGTGGTATGCCTCGAAGCAGACCACAATCTCCGCTTCGGTCGAGGGAACCGACCCCTCGAGCGAATCGGAGAACTCCGCCTCGGTCGAGGCTTGAGGATCGAGCCTCGAGCAACCCACGAAATGGGAAGAGCTCCACCTCGGTCGAGACCCCCGGTCCGATAGACAATTAATGGCGCCCACCACCGCCGTGCATCCAAGGTCAAAAGGCAAATCTCTCGCCATGCCGCCTTGACAGCCACGACCGCCCATCGCGTCCGCCAACTCCCGTCACTATGCTGCCAACCGGGGGACTGTGCGGGCAGGCAAGCGCTGTGCGAACAGAGCCCGTCACTCCAATCTCCTGTGCTGCCAACTCCGACGACCCGAAGCTCTCTGCCGAGCGGGAGAAACCCTCGAACACACAGCAGAAGAAGAAGAAGAAGAAGAGAGGACGGCGCAGGCATGGCGGGCCATTCCGATCACTATGCGACCATCCCTGGCGCTGTGCGCACATGTCGCCACTGTGTCAACAGGGCCGGGTCTCTCCAACTCCCTGTGCTGCCAACTCCCACAGTGATTTCTCACAGAATGGGCTGTGCACAGGCACGGGAGACCCTCGAAACAGTGTACGGACGAGTCATTACCGTACAAAGGATAGCTCGGATCCTCAAAACCACTCCTCAGCGTCATCACCAGTACAAGAATCGACCACAGGGATCGCAATATCGCGCAACAGCGGACAAGGAGAAAGAAGCACGCCCGGCGCCATTCCTACCATTGTGCGGCAACTGTGCCTGTGCAGCGACACACACACCTGTAACCCCTTCTCCTTGGCCTATAAAAGGAGGGGGTGATCGATCAAGAGGAGAGGATCGAGAATTCGCTCACATTACGAAAGACCACGATATTGGCACTCCACTTTAATCATCTGGGACTTGGAGATCTAGCCTCCTCTCCCAACCTGCTTGTACCCCCTACTACTTGCAGTCCGGTGCAAAATAACACATCGCACGTACCACCTTGCTGGAAGTACGGTCTTACGACCAGAACCAGTATAAATTCGTGTCTCGTTTCATCTTCTGCATCAACCATCAGGGGAGGAAACACAGCACATTTCTGGTTGGTGTCGGGACCACGATTTCTAAACACCGACATATTATATACTCCGTATTTGACAGGTTACACTACGGGAAACGTCGAAGTTGCCGTGTGCCGGCGGCACACGGCAAACGCCTTTTTGCACAAGGCAAAGGCTTTGCCGTATGCCGCACACGGCAAACGGCACACGGCAACCATCGGCCGACAAAGCCGACTTTGCCGTGGGCCAAATGTCGGGCACACGGCAAAGCCTTTGCCGTGTGCCAGCCTGGCCCACGGCAAAGCCCGGCCCAGGCCGACGGCCGTTAACAACGGCGGCGGCATTTTGCCGTGGGCCCTGACGGAAAGGCCCACGGCAAAAGCCCCGCCCCAGGTGCCACGTATGGCCACTTTGCCATGTGCCAGGGCTCTGGCACACGGCAAAGTGACCATACAGGGCCCTTGTTTTTTACATTTCGATGTAAATGGGACACCCAAACAGCACAAAATCATCACATGTATTTATATATCACAATAACCATCACAGGCATACATAATATCATCCGCAACCATCACCATATACATCATACGCAGTTATAATCCACAAATTCATAGAAAGTACATAAACAACGTCGTACAAATCCATACAAGTCCACAAACATGTCCAAATGCATCATCAAGTCCACAAACTAGTGTAGCTGATACATCAAGTCCACAAACAACTCACTCGACCGTCGGTGGCGGTGGCGGCTGCGACGATTGTCCCGGCGCCCCAGGCGATGACAACTGCACCCACTGTCCCAGCGCCCTAGGCGGTGGCGGCTGCAGCCACTGTCCTGACGCCCCAGGCACCCACGAAAGCTGCGACAACGGCCCCGGCCCCCCAGGCACCCACGAAGGCTCCGGAGACCACGTAGGAGGCTGCATCGGAGGGTACTGAGGTGACATTTCTCCGACTCCTGCAACTGGCCCCTCACACGATACCGCCGATGGATTCTACATATAGTTCGAAATTATTTCATGTGTTAAGCTATATCCTAAGCTCATAGTCATTCTACTACCCTAGGTCATTAGTTCTAAGTCATTGTATCTCTATGTTGTCGTTCTAGATGCTAAGTGAAATGAAAGTAGAGGGCTTTGAAGTAACTCATAGAAGTAAGTGAACAAGCCCGTGCTGGTAGTGCAGGTGGGCTGTAAGATGGCGGCGGTTGACCCATTTTCTGCCCCAGACCAGTCATGTACGCCCAGACCTCCTCGAGTTTCTTGCGATCGGCCTCCAGCTGGCGCCGAAACTCGTCCATCAGGCTCGCCTTCTCTGTGGCCCACTTCCTCTGCTGCTCCTCCTCCCGAGCTTTAAATATTTCCTGCAATATTTGATCAAGTGTTAGAATACAAAACAAACATATGGAAAGATCAATAAACGATGATTGAAATAGAAATAACCTCGAGTGCCACCATTTGGGATGTGACGGCGTCTGGCCGTCGGCGGATGGCCGGTCTTGAGCTGGTGCTATGAGCTCGAATCTGAGAGAGAGTAGGAGTATCGCTCTTGTCAACAAGGGGGTCGGCAACCCAGTAGAGGCCGGGCTTCTTCCCTCCTCCCACCCTCATGACGACTTCTCCATCGATGGGCTGGGTGATCGGTTCGAACTCCGGCCCATGGACCTCCCTCGCCATCGCGCTATAGTCACTGAGGCGGCTGTGGACGGTCGCGTTGCTGTAGGCCTCGGGCCCATCTTCCGGGTTGAAGGTGACGTCGTACGTCGCCTTGCCCTTATGGGCCAAAGCCCATGCCTGGAACTGAGAGCAAGGCTGGTCACCATGTGTCTGCGACTGCGAAAATAAACGCACTATGATCAGAGGTGATACGGAATTGAGTGTTAGAATAAAGAATGGACACATTTATATACCCATTTCTTCCCGTACGCGCCGAGGTGACGGTTGCGTTGATGGAGTGATGCACCCGTCATCATCAAACGACGCGCACGACAGGAGTTGTGGATCTCCACCCAACCCTCGGTGCACCACTTATCAACGATCATTCCCCAGCACTGCATGTGCTTTGCGCACCACCACGGAGGCACCTGCACGTAATCGAGAACACGACATAAGAATATCACATGTATCACGCTTCATCTCAGAAAAAGTTAGTATTACTATTTACCCTCATGAATTGCTCCCGGGTCAGCCTCATGTTTCTTGCCGGCCGTTTCTTCACCACCAGTCCTTCATTTTTGGCTTTGTAGTCCACGATGGCCTGGATATGGGCCTCGTACATCATATCCAACACTAGCTTATTGCACACTGTGTCCGCCGTCTGAAACAAGGTGGCCAAAAGTCCCGGCTCGCATCTGTAGAAATCCTGCAAAGGCCATAAACGATATGTTATTATCTGAAGAATGTCCAATGGATGTAATGTATTAACAAATGTAGTTCAGGACATACCCAAAACTCGTTCAGGACCCGCTCTGCCTTGTTTGCCCAGCAGCTGCCCTCCCGATCTGGTCTATCGATACTCTCGCGGTAGAGGGCCCACGACGTCACCGGCTGAAGCCTCCTGCCAATCGTCTGCGCCGGGGTAGTGAAGCTTGCAGAGGAGCCCCAGGATACCATTGGGCAGGCGGTCGTGAACACCTGGGGTGATGATCTCGAAGTTCCTGAAAAAAAAAGATTAATACGAATGATTAGATTAAATTTGTGATGTTTAAAAGAAAACGTGTTCATAACCGCAAATGTTATTTACCTTGGCCCGTCAGGTGCAATCACCGGCCGTCGCTCTAAAGGTATTGGCCGGTCCGGGAGCTTCGACGGTCCTTGCAGCCAAACACTAGGGACCTCCCCCTCCACCTGCTGCTCGACCTCCTCCTCGTCACCCGAGGCAAACGCCTTAGGAACCTCGTCCTCGTCCTCCTGCTGCCCCTCCGCCTGCTCCTCCTCCGCCTCCTCCTCTTCCTCCTCCTCCACCTCTGCCTCCTCCTGTTGCTCCTCCTCCGCAAGCGAGGGTGAGCTCCTACGAGGCGCCCTCTTCCGCCTACTCTGCTGAGCCACGCCCGAATCCTCAGCCTCGGCTACAGGTGCCGAACTCCCTCCCTTCCGCCCCCGTCGAGCCGACCGGGAGGACTCACCACTGCCGCCAGACCACCCGAGTACCTCCGTGAGCGACCTCGGTACACCTCCGCCACGCCCCACCATCTTCGATCAACCGCCTGAAATTCAAAATAGTAAACCAATAAGTGCATGTATTAGAAATTCAATATCATAATAATAAAATAAACAATAACAATAATAAAATAACATAATAAGATCATACATTTATTAAAAATAATCATCATGGTCTGGAATAGCAGGATCATATGTCTCATCATCACTATCACGCATCTCTATATGATCAAAGTCGTTCTCCAAAGGACCATCACTATCATCATCATTGTCCTCGCCCAAATGTAGCTTTTCAAGTAATTCTATGTCCTTGGCGTTATGAACATCATCTCCAACATCCTCAAGAGCAACACTTGAATTATCTACTTCCATCACATCTGCTAAGTCGATCACGAAACTCCCTGAAAGCCCATCTTCTTGAAAAAAATTCCCTGACATAGGTGTTTGGGTCTATGTTGTAATCTTCATTGTTTGATACAGGTAGTTTGCCGTGTGGCGATACCCAGTACACAACATCCCAACCCTCAAGATTTGTGTCCTTTTTGCACGGGTAAGACAGATAATAAACTTGGGTAGCTTGTGTAGCCACAATATAGACATCATCTCCTGGGTACACGGACGACTGTCGAATTTCGACTAACCCAAGGTTCGGGTAGCATCTCACAACTTCAGGATCAAACTAATGGCATTTGAATATGACGGGTTTAAGACGTTGCGAGCCATGAAAGTCAAGTTCATATATTTTTCAACTCTTCCATAGTACTTGAGCCCATTGTGTCCTGGAGTAAAGACTCCCGAATTTGTGGTTCTTCGATTGGGCCAACTCTGCTCGTGCCTTGTTGTATGAAAGCGATAGCCATTCATGTCATAAGCGGCAAATGACTTGACCTTATAATCAAAGCCATCAGCAACCTATCTCAATTCGGCACTCATAGACCCATCAGTTTGGCTCTGCAGGTTAAAGCGGTATAGTAAGTAATTAAAAATGAAATCGGGCTTAACTATGCAGGGTTTGACTTCCCAGAAATTACCTACCTTCTGACTGAACCAAGAAATGAAATCTGGCTTAGCATTTCCCGCACCCTGTCTTAGAAGGGTTTGAGCTTCTTGTATGGTAGTTGGCCTTGATCGATGCCAGAATTCCATATGAAATTCCCTATACCATAGAGCAACAATTGGATTAACAAATCGAGAAGAGTGACACCTTGAGAACAAAATTTGATGAGAACTTACTGTATGTACGGTTGCACCTCGGAAAGGTTGGTCAACACATATAGCATGATACAGTGCCATTCATCAATGTTCAATGTCTTGATGCGCGCGCCACTTGCACTTCCAAATTGCCCCCAGAAAAGGCTGAGGTTCAATTCAGCTTCCCCAACATTGTAACGAGGGGGTGGATTGTTCACGCTAGGGAGGTTTTCTGCATAGTATTTTGACGTGAAATTTGACACCTCCTCCAGAATATATGCCTCAGCAATAGAAGCTTCAATCTTACATTTATTTCTACATTTTCTTCGAAGAACCTTTTGACATCTCTCGATTGGATAACACCAGCGGTTCTGCACAGGACCCCCCTTTCGTGCCTCGTACGGGAGGTGCAGAATCATATGCTGCATCGGATTGAAGAAGCATGGTGGGAAGATCTTCTCCAACTTACATAGCAACACAGGTGCTAGTTTTTCCATTTCTGCAATGATGACTTTAGATACCTCCTTAGCACAGAGCTGGCGGAAGAAATTGCTCAACTCTGCCAGCACTACCCAGACATGATCATGGACATAGCCGCTGACCATCACCGGAAGCAGCCGCTCAAGCCAAATGTGGTATTCATGACTCTTGAGGCCATTGATACGCAAAGTAGATAAATTTACCCCCCTCCTCAGATTCGCTGCATATCCATCAGGGAACATTAACATTTGGAACCATTTTAATACTTCCTTCCTTTCATCTCGCTCAATGACGAAATCGGCCTTAGGCTTCTTCCATCTCTTGCCGTCTTTGGGCGGCGAAATGTTGAGCTTTGGTCTGTTGCATAACCTTTCTTGATCCACTCTTGCCTTGACATTGTCCTTTTTCTTATCAGGAATTTCCATGATTGTGCCCCAAAGTGCCCCGCCAAGATTTTTTTCAGTGTGCATTACATCAATATTATGTGGAAGAAGAAGGTCCTCCATGTACGGTAGCCTCCACAAGCCCATCTTTTGGGTCCAGGCATGTTGCTCACCGTATCCCACAAAGCTCCCATCTTCATTGAGTTCAAGAGCGTTTAGCTGAGCACGAATATCGGCGCCAGTCATAAGCTGTGGTGGAGGTTCTTTAACTACGACCCCTTTCATAAAATTCTTTTTGTCTTTTCTGAATATGTGGTCAAGAGGGAGGAATTGTCGATGTTTGTCGAACGAAGAATATTTGCCACCCTTTTTCAACCAAATGAACCTCAGAGTCGCCTTGCATATCGAGCATGGAAACTTCCCGTGAACACACTAGCCGGAGAATATCTCATACGCCGGCTTGTCATGCAAGGAGTACTGGTAGAAGACATGCATTCTGAAGTTTGTCTTTGTAGCTCGGTCGTATGTCAATACACCTTCCCAACCACGTTCCAAATCATCAATCATAGGCTCCATGTACACACTCATATTGTTCCCCGGGTATCCAGGAATGATCAGTGACAAGAATATGTTTTGTCGCTGAAATAAGACACCAGGGGGGAGATTGAGCGGGATAACGAACACCGGCCAACAACTGTATGAGGCAGCCATCATTCCATAGGGATTGAACCCATCTGTTCTAGCGCAACGCGTACATTACGAGCCTCTAGAGCTTTGTCAGGATGCATCACATCAAAGTGTGCCCATGCTTCACCATCAGATGGATGTACCATTTTCTCAGGATTGTATCTATGTCCATGTTTGTGTCATGTCATCTGTTTCACAGATTCCTCGGTCATGTAAAGCCGCTGGACCCTCGGTATAAAAGGAAGGTACCGTAGGATCTTCACGGGGATTGTACTTTGCGTCTTTTGCCCATCACCAAAGTCTACCTCCACGAATCTAGACGCCTCGCACTTTGGACAATACTTTGCTTCCGCATGCTCTTTCCAAAATAAGACGCATCCATTCGGACAAGCATGTATATGATCATAAGGCATCTTAAGTTCACTTAGGAGCTTTTGTGCTTCATACATGCTCGATGGCAGAACGTGACCTTTCAGGAGGAGCGTGCCGAACACTTTCAATATAACATCGAATGCCTCACGACCCAAGTTAAACTGGGACTTTATGGACATTAGACGTGCAATTGCATCAAGTTGAGATACATTGGTGTGCTCGTGAAGCAGTTGTTGTGCTGCAGCCAACATGTCGTAATATGCTTTTGCCGTTGCCTCTGGCTCCTCCCTAGGTCCTTCATCGAAGTTTGCTTCGTGAAAGTCATCTAGCATGTCTCCCACCCCAGCATCGGCATCAAGATCATGGATGCGTCGTCTCACTGCTTCATCTCTCCTATGCTCGGTTTCACCATGGAAGGTCCACCGAGTATAGTCTGTCGTAAACCCATAATTACCAAGATGATGTGTCATTTCTTGCTTTGTTTGTCGACGCGTGTTTCCACACCTCATACAGGGACATCATGTCGTCTTTGCTCCTTTTGCCTTTGCAAATGCTCGATTCAAGAAATCCTCAGACTTCCTAATCCACTCCAGAGTGACGTCACACGCAGGTTTCCAGCCTGTGTACATCCACGAACGGTCATCCATCCTTTATTTCATATCAGCGAGCAATATAAAAATCATTTGCTTCTACACGATGCCTACACTTTCTAATAGGTAAAGATAGGTCCTAATCCCACCCAAGGATCCGTAGACGAGTTAGTTTCCATAGTTTATTCCGATCCGGGACAGAATTTCGGCAGCACCTCCCCGCTGTTCTCCAAATACACGTCCCGAGGGGGAGATTGTGCATCCAGAGAAGAACAGGAAGATGATGCCGAAACACTGTCACGCATCGGAATAAACTTTGGAAACTAACTTATCTACGCATCCTTGAGCTGTCCAAAATCATGGACAATTCGAAATAGATACGGTCATAGATATGCAGAGTCCTGCATACCTAGCATCGTATCTCTTTCGAACGGGAGACATCTAACTAGGTTGCGTGACAACTTACATATGCTATGAATTAAATACAGAGGGACGGCATGAGGTTTTGCATGTGCTCACCTAGGGCTTGACGGTAGACGAGGCGGTGAAGCTCGTGTCGGTGCAGACGGCGTGCAAACCGAGGATGGGGCGGTCGGGCTTAGGACGGCGAAGGGAGAAAGCCTGTCCCGCAAACAAAAAATAGGGGTGTCACTTAATAATTTCGGCAGCACCTCCCCTATAATGGGAGGTATCCAAAACCCCAACCTGCAAGAAAACATCGGCACGAAGGCCGCACAGACACAACGGCACGAAGGCCAGACATACACAACGGCTCGATGGCCGGACAGACACAATGGCTCGATGGCCGGACAGTCATTGTATTCATTGTGTGCTCACCTACGGCCGAAGGTCGTCGGGGGCAGCCGGAGGTGGCCGAACGCGTGGCAGGACGCACGAATGTTAGGCCGTAGCTCGAACGTTCAGCCGGATGCGCGGTCGGACGCGCGTTCGCCCGTTCGCGTGGCCGACAGACGGCCGGAGGCGAGCAGGGGTGGCCGGCCGGGACTCCGGGACGGGGGCGACACTGGGAGGTCCACGGGCCGGTCGGGGGCGGCGTCGGGGGGCGCGACGGCCGGGACGAGGCTCTTGGACGGGGTCGGGGAGGTCGCCGGCGCGGGACTCCGGGACGGGGCGACACCGGGGAGGTCCACGGGCCGGTCGGGGGCGGCGTCGAGGGGCGCGACGGCCTAGACGAGGCTCTTGGATGGCGTCAGGCGTCTTGCGTCGGGGGCGGGGCGGCGAAGGGGGGCTTTGTCATGTGGTCGAGGCTGCCCGAGCGACGGTGGGGCACGCGCCGGCGCGGGCGCCGGGGCAGCACCAGAGGCTGCCGTCGGCCGGATCCGGCACACGGCAAAGGCCCTGACAGTTTGCCGTGTGCGGGCCCACGGCAAAGCCTTTGCCGTGTGCGGGCACACGCCAGCACACGGCAATGCCCAAAATTTTCATATTTCTAAATTTCTACCTAAACTACTCCACTATTTCTTGTTTCAATTACTTTGTCCAGTTGATTACCTTCCCAAAGTGGGTCAACATATCATGCTTTCAAATTTTATGTAAAAAACTATGTTATGTCATGTGTTTCAATGAATATGACCCGAAATTATTTTACGGCAAAAAAAATTAAAAAATATCAAACGGATCCAAAAAATAACCAAAATTTGGCACGAAGCAACTTAACATGTCTACTGCATGTACAAAAAGTGTTGAAGTCAAATCCAAATTCAAACTTACTGAAATGTGAACGATTCCTTGTCAAGTCTCTTGATCTTCTCCGTAGATGTTTGGATTTCTATGGAGCGTAAAAGAAAACTTTCACGAACGCTTCTCAAATTTTTACCACAACCTTTATGAATGAAATCATGGGTTGACAACAAATCTTGAGATTTACAGACTCCGTTTGCTTTTTATATAATTTTAAAACAGTGTGTCCGCACGTTCGCGACTATGGTTCGTGGGCAAATTGCTCAAAATTTCTTCGCAATTCCTAGATACGGCTTCGCATCCTGATAAATAACGTGAATATTATTTTTGTTCCATTTAATTTTAAGATTCGAGACACTTGTAGTTCAAATTTGAATTATTTACAAGAAATCCATGTAATGAAATAAAATAACTAAATATAGCAAAAGGATCCCACAATACACCAAATTTAAATATAGAATTGACCATTAAGCACGTATATAGCAGAAAAATTTCAGAAGGAAAAAAATATTTTTTTAATATCTTTGCCGAGTGCCAACCATTAGGCACACGGCAAAGGCGTCGCTGTGCCGTGTGCCTGTTGTATGCCGTGTGCTGGCCCGCCAGGCACACGGCAAAGCCGCTATACGTCGTGTGCCTGGATTTTGCTGTGCGCCACGTGGCCGGCACACGGCAAACATGCCTTTTGCCATATGCCCGGTATCCTGCACACGGCATATAGCCGTTTTCCTGGTAGTGTTAAAGATGGAGGTGGCACATGTTAGGGGAAAAGAGGAGGCATGACCGACGAGGAGAGGAGAACGCTATTGGAGATGGCATGGACGAGGTGGCGGTTGTTGGGAGGCAGGAGAGCTCCAATGGAGATGGAAATGGAGCATCGGTCTTTGAAGGAAATGCATTTAAAAAAGTGGCACTGATCTGAATACAACTAGAATTGATCTGGATTTTACTTATACGAGTACAAATTAAAATATCAATTTATAACATTTTCGGTGTTTGACTCGTTAGAGAATTCAGACTTCCGCATCATATTTTTGGTCCATTGCATAACATGAATTTAACTAACAAAATCGGTAATGCTAAACATCGTGCGTCGGACGGAAACATCGGACGCCTTCCATCCCGTCGTTACCTATCTATACACGACCGCAGTTTCCAAAAAAATCTTCCTCGCGCATCGCCATCCTCCTCCCCTCGGGCGCCGACGCTCCATGCGCCGCCGCTACCGCTCCGCGGCGCCGCCGTCGCCCCTCCTCCGCGCCGCGCGCTCCTCCCATTCCTGTTGCTGCTCCTTCACGAGTGTCGCCGCCGCGCTGCTCCTCTGCGCCGCCGCGGCCTCTCTTGTCGCCGTCGCCTCCCTCGTTGCCGCCGCCTCCATTGTCGCCTCCGTCGTCGTGGCTCCTCCGCGCGCGCCGTCTCCCTCGTCGCTGCCTCCTGTTTCGCGCCGCCATGCGCTCCCCATCCATGCTCCTCCGGGCGCCACTCCTCCGCGGTCGCTAGTACAGCCACCACCGCGTGCGCTCCTCTGGGGTGCCGCTACCGCTCCCGACGCCTCCGGGCGGTGCTCGTCGGTGGGTGGCCAGTCGCGGGCCGCTGTTCCCCGCGGCGTCCCCCCAGAGGAGCTCCAGGCGACATTTATGGCGTGCAGCAGGTAGGTTTGGGTGCATAATGTTAGGGTTTGCTCCATGTTGTAAGAGCATATTTCATGTGTTTCGGATGTTTTAGATGAATGTTGCAACTGTTTGATGAGAATGTTGCAAAACTAGATCTGGAATGTTCTAGGGTTTCGCTCCATGTTGCAACAACATGTTTCACGTGTTTTGGATGTTCCCGAAGGATGTTGCAACTGTTTGATGTGAATATTGCAAAAATAGATCTAGGATGTTACGATCTTGCATATGTTCCGCGTGTATGTTGCATGTGTTTCATCCGTATGTTGCAGTTTTATTGGGAATTTTTTGTCTGCTGCCGTGCATGGCTGAGTGTTGTGAGCACGTCATTTTAATGTTGCAAACGTTGACTATTCATGTTGCAGATACTATTGTTTGATGTTGCAAAAAAATTTACATGTTACATCCAACATCATGCCATGTTGCGGCGGGGTTTTTTTGTGCATGCTACGGTGCCGTCGGTTATGAATACTTGGCTGTGGTTGCGCCATGTCACCTTCTTTTTTTCCTCTGTTTTAACTCCCGCGTACGGAATGGAATACTTGGCCCTCGTTGCACCACATCACCGTCCGATTTGTTGTTTCGCGTCGGGCGACCGGAAAAAAATGTAATCTCGCATACCATGTTTCCATATTCGTATTAAATTTTTTGATTGATGAAAAACGATTAATACTTGGAAAAACGTATATTTATAAGTCCTATATTGTTAATCCAGAACTAGAGAAAGAGAAGGTCGAGTCCTCCCGTTGCAATTGTATCTCACAAGTTGAATCCCGTTAGTTATCGGCGTTGTACACGTGTCGGACAAGAATAGGTTCCGATCAGAGAACTCTAGCTACCGACTTTGATCGCCATATAATAACCAACAGGTGCCCGGCCTAGTCTCGGGCCTCAACCATGGCAGGTTCGCGCCGCCGCCGCGAGCAGAATCAGAGGGCAAAGCAGCGGCTAGCCGAAGCCGCCATTCGATCCATCGACCTCAACCCCACCTTCGAGCGCTCCAATGGCTGATTCGATTCAGAAAAAAATTAGGTCCCAACCAAAATGGGTGAATTTCGGTCGAATTTCGGATAGATTTCGGTGAATTTTCGAATTTGGATGCACTAAATTCGTTTCGGACCATACCGAAATGGGTGAATTTCAGTGAGATTTGGACTCTATCGGTCGAATCCCAGAACCTCGGTCAGAACCATCTTTGAGCGCCTCCCACCGGACCTGCATGCCGATATCCACCGCCGCCTCGACTTCCTCCGGCGCCTCGACTCCGCCTCCATCTGCGGCGCATCGGGCCACAAGCTGACGCCGGAGGCGCCGTGGCTCATCTTCCCTGGCGAGACCAAGGAGCAGGCAACAGTCCTATCCCTAGCCAACGGCGCCTCCACCACCGCCACTGTGCGCGTCTTGGGGCCTGCGATGCGCGGCCACGTCGTCATCGGCTCCTCCGGCGGGTGGCTCATCACCGCCGACGTCAAGGGTGCCCTGCGCATGGCGAACCCGGCCACAGGGGCGCACGCCGACCTGCCGGCCATCACTGTTGGCAACAGGCCACAAGAACTACATGCCCAACATGATGAGCAACTCAAACATAATAGATGGACACACATTATGGGGCAACTGTAGAGTTTTATTGGAATCACAATCTGACTCAATCTGATACAGGTTCTAGCATCTGCTATAAATAGAACCCAAAGTAGCTGAACAGATCATGCCACTACATGATCATTATTAAAAGAGAAAAACAAACACACGCACTAAGCACATGCAGAAACGTCTGCACTCTCTGAAACGTCAAACGTCTCATCCACTGCCTCCATGCAAATTGGAAACGCTAGCAGGCCACAACCAGGAGTAACGTCAACAATCTCCCCCTTAGTCTTGATGTGGTTCAAGATCACGGACACCGAGCAGGTGCCGCATAGTCACCAGCTTCACTGCCGGTAATGCCTTTGTGAGTGCATCTGCACGCTGCTCATCAGTGCGTACGAACTCGATGACAATCTGTCCTCCTTTAACACATTCTCGGATGAAATGGTATTTTGTATCGATGTGCTTACTGCGGCCATGGAAGACAGGATTCTTCACTAGAGCAATGGCTGATTTGTTGTCAACGATCAGCTTGACTGTCTTGGGTTCCTCCCCCGTCAGCTCTCCTAGCAGACTTCTGAGCCACAACGCCTGACATGCTGCAGTTGCGGCAGCCATAAACTCAGCTTCGCACGATGACAACGCCACCGTTTTCTGCTTCTGTGAGTTCCACGAGATCAAGCTGTCATTGATGTAAAATGCCATACCTCCCGTGCTCTTCTTGTCATCCATGTCACCAGCCAGATTGCTGTCTGAATATCCAGTGACCACCTGTGCATTACTATGCCTGGGATACACTAGCCCATAATGCACTGTCCCCTTCAGATACCTCAAAATGTATTTCACTGCCTTCTGATGAAGTACCGTAGGCCTCTCCATGAATCTGCTGACCACTTCGACAGCAAAAGAGAGGTCCGGCCTAGTGTGAAGGAGATACCTCAAACAACCAATTACACGTCGATATTCAGGGGCGTCAACAGGTTCTCCATCAGCATCTTTGTGTAGCTGCAGCTTCTGCTCCATGGGGATTTTGACAGGATTGCAATCAGCCATGCCAAATTGATCAAGCACCTTCCTGGCATATGCGCTCTGCTTGATGGTGACTCCTGCTTCTTTCTACTCCACCTCAATTCCGAGGTAGTAAGCTAGCAAGCCAAGATCACTCATCTCAAACTCACCCATCAGCTGCTGCTTGAAAGTTGTGATCATCACTGGATCTTCCCCGGTCACGATTAGATCATCAACGTAGACACCAACAATAATTCTAGCATCAGCCTTGCCCCTTGTGTACACAGCTTGCTCCTGTGCACACCTTGTGAAACCAAACTGTTTCAGACTTCTATCGACATGCGCGCGGCGCTTGCCGAAGCCCATATAGTGCTTTGTTCAGTTTGAGCACCAAGTGCTCCTTGTCCTTGACAATGAATCCCTCTGGTTGGGTCACATAGACCTCCTCCTCAAGCTCACCATTTAAAAATGCTGACTTGACATCGAGGAGGTGAACCTGCCACCCACGGTTGGCAGCAATAGCGAGGATAACACGTGCAGTGTCAAGGCGTGCAACCGGAGCGAATACTTCATCAAAATCAATGATCTGCTGCTGGACATATCCCTTGGCCACCAAGCGAGCCTTGTGTTTGACACCTCCCCAAATGAGTTCTTCTTTAATTTAAACACCCATTTGAGCCCAATCGCCTTGTGCCCAGGTGGCAACATGGTGAGCGACCATGTCGCATTCTTCTCAATTGCCTCAATTTCTTTAGCCATGGCGTCCTCCCATGCCGGCTGGCCAGCAGCCTGTTGATAGCCCAACGGCTCCTCCATCTTCATGAGTAGAGCCTCATCATCAGCATTCTTATTAGCTAGGACCACACGTGGTCCATTACGTATTATACTGTCAAGGTGTCTCCGTCGAAGGAGCCCATCGTCGCTTCCAATATGGCCACCTGACCATGGAGAATGTATTTTTGCAACCGGCGTGGTAGGGTGTGCCTCCAAACCGGCTGCAACTGCTGAGCTGCCCGGTCCACCAGCTGCTGCTGCTGTGGCCGATGGCAGTGTGGCAGCTTGTGCAGTGGTCGAAATTTCTGAGCATGAGTCTACAGTGGGCGCTTGTGGGCAAGCTAAGCCTACGGCAAAAGGCACTGAGTTTCCCACAACTGGCTCGCTACTTGCGTCTTCCTCAATAATGAAATATGATGTTCCACCAGCTACTACAACTCCTGACCAATGCCACTTAACACTTTCTTCAAAACCAACATCACGACTTACATGTATCTTGTTGTGTCGTGGATCAAATAGACGGTGAGCTTTGCTTCCTTCCTCAACGCCGAGGTAGACGAACGGCTGACTCCGATCATCAAGTTTCTTCAAGTGTGTCGGTGTCTTTGCATGTGCCGTGCAGCCGAACACACGCAGGTGTGCCAAGTGTGGCTTACTCCCTGTCCACGCCTCGAATGGGGTACGGTCACCCATTGCCTTTGTTGGTAGACGATTAAGAAGATAGACAGCGTGGCGTACTGCCTCCCCCCAAAATATATTCGGCACATGCATACTCTTGAGTAGAGACCGTGCCATTTCCATCACAGTCCTATTTCGACGCTCCACCACACCATTTTGTTTCGGCGAGTACGGTGCAGTGAAGTGCCGCTCAATTCCTGCCTCCTCGCACACCTTTTCGAGCTCAGCTGAGAGGAATTCCCCGCCGCGGTCAGACCTGAGCACCTTTACTCGATGCCCACTAGCATTCTCCGCCAATGCCTTGGTCCTCAAAAATGTTGAACACGCCTGGTCCTTTGTCTTGAGCACATGCATCCACATCCAACGTGAGAAGTCATCAACAATTAACATGAAAAATCGATTACCAGAAGCAGTCGATGGTGTGATCGGCCCACATAAATCAATGTGAAGTAGCTCAAGAGGCTTCTTTGCTCGGTATCTCGTTGCCGCTGGAAATGGCAGCCTTGCTTGCTTTGCCACAAGACACGCATGGCAAAGCTGATGGGGATGTACAATCTGCGGCACACCGGCTGCCATCTGCTTATCGACAAGGAGTTTTAGGGCTTGAAAGTTGACATGTCCAAGCCGTGCATGCCATAACCATGCTGGTTCCTCTAGCCTTGCAAGGAGGCACACTGGGCTTGCTAACTTCAATTTGATGTGGTACAGGTGGTTCGTTGTGCGTTTAACTTTCATAAGGAGACGCCAGGGATTTTTTATGAACACCTCAAGCTCATCTTCATCCATGACAATCTTGTGCCCGGTCGCAGTAAGCTGACCAAGACTCACCAAGTTGCTACGCAACCTAGGAATATAATATACCTCCTGGAGCATCCACTGATCTCCGTTCTTGCATGTGAATAAAATTGAGCCTTTTCCCATGATTTGCACCGTGGAGCCATCACCAAATTTAACATTACCAGTGACACCTTCATCAAGTTCACAGAACTTCACCTTATCACCAGTCATGTGGTTACTTGCTCCATTGTCGAGGTACCAAAATTCACTTGACGCTGCAACATGCTCCCCTATGTGCAGCTCCGGCCACACATTTTCTTCGTTAAGGAAGACAGCCTCCTGCTGCTCCTGTAGAACCGGTGCGGACTCCTCCAACACTGCAAGGAGCAGGGCCGGTTCGGTGTTCTCGGCATGCGTGAGATGTGCTGTCTCTTGTTTCATGGGAACCTTGCACTGAGATTGATAGTGCCCCATATAACCACAATTATAACACTGGATATGGCTCTTATCACGGCTACTGCTGCTAGAGCTGCCTGCCCCATCTTTGCGTGGCGAATTGCCACGACCACCTCGGCCTTGACCTCTACCGCGTCTGCGACCGCCACGGCCGCCGCGATTTGCACTGTCTGCAGAGGGCTTGTACTTGTAGCCTGATGACGAATCCCCGCTGTCTTTTTAGAACGTGCTTCCCACTAAGCTTGAGTGAGGAGCACCTGCCCCTCAGCAATGTGTCCGCCGCTAGACACACGTGGACGAGTGCGCTCCTCGTACGTCTTCAACCGCCCCACAGCTTCCTCAAATGGCATGGCATCGAGGTCGTAGAACTGTTCGATGCCGGCGATCACGCTAAGAAAGCGATCGGGCAAAGTGTCGAACAACTTCTTCACAAGCGCGGCATCACTTAGAGTTCCACCAAGATTGCTATACCTTACAGACATGCCGGTAAGCTTGCCGGCATACTGGTCCAGGGACTCCCCTTCTTGCATGCGCAGGGCGTCGAAGTCGCTCTTCAACGATTGCAGCCGCGCATCTTTGAGGCGGTCCGCACCAACGAACCTCGTCTTGAGGCAGTCACAGACCTCCTTTGATGTTGTCTTCATCGCCACTTGCATGAGGAGGTCCTCTGGGAGCGCTTGGAGAAGATGCGACCTCGCCTTCTTGTCCTTCCTCGAGTTGACGGCCGTGTTTGCCGCCGGCTCGATCGCTTCCCAGACATCTTGATCTTCCATCATAGCTTGGACACGAATCACCCAGCTGGTGTAATTCGTTGCCGTCAGCTGCGGATATTGGAACGGCCCACCGCCGTTCTCCCGCGACGATTGTCCTTGAGCAACAAGCGACATGGTGTTGAAGCGTGGATACTTGGGCATGCAACAATTGTGCTCTGAATACCAAATGTTGGCAACAGGCCTCAAGAACTACACGCCCAACATGATGAGCAACTCAAACATAATAGATGGACATACATTATGGGGCAATTGTAGGTTTTTATTGGAATCACAATCCGACTCAATCTGATACAGGTTCTAGCATATGCTATAAATAGAACCCAAAGTAGCTGAACAGATCATGCCACTACATGATCATTATTAAAAGATAAAAACAAACGCACGCACTAAGCACGTGCAGAAACGTCTGCACTCTCTGAAACGTCTCCACGTCGAGCCCTTCGTGCAGAACTGCAGATGCGGTTCGGAGGCCCGCCGCCGCCGCCGGAGAACAAGGACTGGGGCCCGCGCCCGCCGATGACGTCGACGCTCACGGCAGCGCAGATGCGCCGGAGCTTCTACCGCAAGGTGGTGCTCTCGGCGTCCCCACGGCCGGGCAGCTACGCCGCCATGCTCATCACCGACCGGCACATCGGCTCGCCGGCCTTCGCGACGACGGAGGACCCGTCATGGAGGATGGCGCCGTCCAGGGACGGCGTCGAGGACGCCATCCACCACGGCGGCCGGTTCTACTCCATCACCTACTCCGGCGTGGTCGAGGCGTGGGACCGTAACAGCGACACCGGCGAGTTCACGAGCACGGTGGTGGCGCCGAGGCTGGAGTACAGCGACAACCACCTGCGCCGGAAGTACCTCGCGGCGTCGCCGGATGGCCGGCTGACGGCGGTGCTCAAGCACTCGCATGACGTCGACTTGCAGAGCAACATGTGGAACAAGGCCACGCGTGTGTTCTTCAGGGTGCGGGTGCTGGACCAGGAGCAACGGCGGTGGGAGGCGGCGGAGGACATCGGCGACGCGGCGCTCTTCGTCGGCGTGAACGCCTCGGTGTGCGTGTCGGCGGCGGAGCACGGCGACGGCATCAAGCCCGGCTGTGTCTACTTCACCGATGATGAGGTCGGTGAGGCCTGCATGCGCCACGAGCAGGGAAGGATCAATAACGACCGCCTCGCCTATGGCGAGACTAACGAAAACGAGCTCCGGGAAACTGGAATGTATAGCTTCAAGACCGACAAGGTGGTGAGGGTACCCGTGCAGCAGCAGCAGAACAACCATGAAGCCGATGAGAACGACGAAGAAGATGTGTACGCTGTACAAGTAGAAGAGCAGCCCCGGCAGCCCTACAGGCGCTGGCCGCCAGCGGCATGGTTCACGCCGTCGTTCTTGTGACCACCGAGTGTTCATGGCAGCACCGTTGTCGTTGCTTATTAGACGCAATAAGGCCCCTTTGGTAGAGCTCCACATGAGGGTGGAGTTGTCCAAGACGTTCACGCTCGCGGCGTGGCAGATGGGGCAATTCTGCTACCGCAAGTGGTGCTGAGCTCTCCGCTGCCGCCGCGCGCCCCGGCAGCTACGCCGCCATGCTCATCCTTCCCGGGATCTTTGGCGCCCCGGCCTTCGCCACGGCGGAGGACCCGTCATGGAGGCTGGCGCCTTCCCCCGACGGCGTCGAGGACGTGATCCACAACCGCGGGCAGTTCTACTCCATCACCTTCTCCGGCGCCGTCGAGGCGTGGGCACGCGACGCCGGAACCGGGTAGTTCACGAGCGCGGCGCACGCGCCCAAGCTGGACGGCGCCGAGGACGACGGCGGCGCCGGACGGGCGGCTGATGGCGGTGCTCAAGCAATCCAAGGATGTCGAGCATCCCCGCTGGCCGCACAGGGTTACGACGCGGGTTATCTTCAAGGTGGTGGTGCTCGACGAGGCGCGCCGGCGGTGGGAGGAGGCGGCGGACATCGGTGGCGCGGCGCTGTTCGTGGGCGTGAACGCCACGCTGTGCGTGTCGGTGGCGGAGCACCGGGGGATCAGGCCCAACTGCGTCTACTTCGCTGACGATGAAGTCCGGTGCCGCCGCCGGGAGGGTGATGATGATAGTTACTACCAGTACGTACAAGGACGAGGAGCCACGAAACGTCTGCGTGTACAGCATGAAGCATGGCAAGGTGGAGAAGATCAAGATCGCCGCCCTCGGAAGCAGGAGCAGCCGCGCTGGCCGCCGCACGCCGTCATTTTTGTGACCGTCGATCCTTCCTGTAATTGTAATAATAAAGTCCCGGTCTTGTCCTCCTGTACCAACTATCCTGTACCAACTAAGCAAATAACGTACGTATTAACCTGCGGCTCGGCCATCAGCGCAATTACATTTGCGTGGTTTGATTCTTTGTTTCAATTTTCTACATTTGGCTGAGTAAATTTGCTGGTTTCTTTGCTCACGGACATCGACTGGACGGAATTTTGTGGAGCAACTGCTTTTGTTTGTTGTGCTATATTTGAACTATGGTTTAGTCTTTTTAATTGCTAGGTTATTTCATGTTTGGTTTATGAGCATAGGATGCTCTGCAATTCAATTTGCAAGATGAGTTTGCCATTATTTTTGCATTCGGCCAAAATATGTTATTATAGTAGATAGTGGAATAATCTCTTCTTACGTATTGTGTATTTTGAGATCCTACAATCTTAATCTTGATACTGCAACGACTTTTAGGTGTTTAGATGGCATAATCTTTGAAATGGCATTTGGGTGTATAGTTGGCTCATTCATTCAGTGCATCAAGGACCTCAAGATGTTTTTGAATTTTTGGTTTATATCACAGAGCACATGCAAATCTATTTGTCTGAAATTTTTGTCTATGATTTTTCATTTTTTAAAAAACAAATTGTTGGCATCAACAGACTGACGCCAATCATGCTAATATTTAGATTTAAAAATGGAAAGGCGGAAAGATCAAACACCCAGATCACCCTCATGTATTGTATACACACTTCCTCTTAACACTATTTACAGGCGATATATGCTAGCAAGGGTTGCGGATGTTACTTCGCATGCTGGTACTCGAGCGGGCGTGCTGGGGGATTTTTTTCGTTTTGTTTCGTGTTTCATGTTATCGAAGTACTTCGAGGAATCACGGGAGTTCGAAGGACTTCTTTGCTGATCAATTTTCGATAAGGCGAAGTATACCGAAGAGGACGTCGATTTTGCACAAGAAGCCACTTCGAAGAGTAGCGAAGAAGGCAAGGCGCGAAGTACGGCGATCTAGCATATGGGGTAACCCTCTCGAAGTGTTGAGCGTGTGTGTAGGGGTAAAGTTACTTTCTTGCCCGGGAATATCTATAAAATATAGGTCGTGTTCCGTTGGAAAGCGAAAATATTTTTTCAAAGAGAATCTTACATGCATGGAGTATTGAATAAAGTTTATTTGCAAAATCTTTAGGGATGAGTGTAACTTTACGCGATGAATCTAATGAGCCTAATTACTCTATAATTTACTACAGTAATGCTACAATAACCATCTTCTAATCGTACGGTCAAATGCCTCATTAGATTTATCTCGTGAATTAATCCAGGGTTGTGAAGGTACTATTGTAAACCGACTTTATTTAATCTGGGATTGTGAAGGTACTTTTGTAAACTCGGACGGTCTTTATATCCCAATAGCAAGCGCAGGTGCACGAGCAGAGTATAGAGTGTGGGATCATAGGAACACGACCATCGGTTGTGTCTGATATAATTTATTGTCTGGGCCTTCGGGCAGAATATGGAGGGAAAAAGTCTGATTTACCTCCCTGGACAATAAGCTGAGTCCAGTATTCCTCCCTAGACTCGAAAACCGGATGAACGGCCTCCCTCGACTCTCAAAACCGTTCACTATGCCTCCTTGCCGTGGTTTTAAGCGGTTTTCAAGGTGGTTTTGCCTTTTTCAATTGAAAATAAATCTTGTAAATACTTATTAAATCACAAAAAATAATTCTAAGCTTCTAAAAATTATGATAAAAATCCTAGAGATGGATCGAGATGCAAAAAATCTAAATAAAATATCTAAAACTAGTGAAAATGACTACAAAATTTTCTAAAATTTAAATTTCATTCTAGCAAAATGAAAATATATCCAAAAACTTAAACACACATAAAATTTTCTAAATGTATCTTAAATACTTTTCTCAATAAAAATATGAAATGAAGCCGGTATGAATACATTCATCGTAAATGCATTCAACCATCATAAATGTAACATATATTAATGTTGAATGCATTTATGCATTTACGATAAGTGTATTCATGTCGGCTCCATCTTCTGTTTTTATTGTGGAAAGTATTCAAGATGTAATTAGATATAGATTTAAATATTTTAATATATTTATTTATTTATTTACTTTTTAATATATTTTTCCTATTTTGCTAGAGCTAAATCTAAATTTTAGAAAATTTTATAAATATCTTCACTAGTTTAGATTTCTTGCGTCCCATTCCATCTTTAGAATTTTTCTCAGAATTTTTAGAAGCATAGAAATATTTTTCATGGTTTAATAACTTCATTAAGTATTTATAAGATTTATTTTCAATGGAAAAATGTAAAACCACCTTGAAAACCGCTTAAAACCACGGCTAGGAGGCAAAGTGAATGGTTTTAAAAGTTGAGGGAGCTAGTTCACCCGGTTTTCGAGTCTAGGGAGGAATGCTGGACTTGGCTTAGTGTTCAGGGAGGTAAAACATACTTTTTTACAATATGGAGGGGTTATTATCTCAGCCCAAAACTATAGAACCATTCAGCTCAAATGAATTGAGCTGAGCCCAACTTAATTTTCCAGCCGGTCCGAGTGCGTTAGGCGAGATGCAGTGCAGGCGGCTTCTATATGGCTTCCGTATACTAGTTAACCAACACAGTTCAGAGGCCCAACAAAGTCCAACAACAGAACTACGAAAGAAAAAAGCAGTCACCATCCGGGTCCCCGCACTGCTACATACTTTTTCCATCTTGTAACACCCTAAAATTCATCACATTTAAATTGCAGCAACCCTGTGAATTTTCTAGGATTTATTAAGGCTTAAATAAATTTTCTAGGATTTAATTGGAATTTCTAGCCTTTTATCAATTTAAATATCACATTAAATAATTATTTTTAGTCAAAATAAGTTTTTGTTGCATTCATGCTGTTGCATATATTTTTGGTTGCTAGTAAATCAAGTTGGAATTTAAATTCTGTTTAAATTCGAATTTGATTTGCTTTTGTTTGAGTTTTAGAAAAGTTAAAATAGGCAGAGTTTAGTTTTGGCCCTTGAACTCTCGGCCCAGTCCAACTTTGCCCCCTGGACTATTTCCTCCGCTCTCTTTTCCTCCCTGCTCTTTCTTTTCTCTTCCCGGGACGATTTCTCTCCTCCTCGGCCGGCCCGTTCCTTTTTCCGGCCCAACACCGGCCCGTCCGTTTTCTTCTCCGCCGCTCTCTCTCTCGCTCTCGCTGCCCGGTGGAGCCCGCCTGTCAGGCCCGTCTTCTTCCTCCCGTGGCCGACCGGGACTCGAACCCGAGTCCGAGCGCCGCCCGCGCCGAGTCCTGCTCCCGCGCGCCTGCCGAGGTCCCGGCCCCGGCCTATTTATAGCTGCCGCCGTGCCCTCGAGTTTCTCCAACAAGAGCCGCAACCCGAGCCGCCGAGTTGAGCCGCCATCGTCGCCGCCGCCAAGCTCTACCGCCGCGCCGTCGATCCGCCGTTGCATCGACGCTCGGTCCTTCTTGCTTTCGCCAGAGGCTTCGCGTGATCGTGTGGAGGCCGCCCGTGCAGTTTCCCCCTCATTTTCCCTTCGATTCGGCCGTCGTCCGCACTCGTAGTCGTTCTCAACCGCCGCCGGCCGCCGTTCTTCGTCGTCCGTCGCCGTCGCTGTTTCTCCCTCGACGAGAGCTAGCCAGGTGAGCTCGTCGTCCTCTCCTCTCGCTTCCCGGCCAAGTCTTGTTGCGAATAGTGCGCTGTAGCCATAGATCGAGTCGACGCCGGCGATGCTCCGCCGCGGTTGCTGGCGGCGCCGCCGCGACCATCGTCGCCGACGTCACCCCCCCTCGGCCGATCTGTTCCTGGCCACCGGATCGTAATCCAACGGCCCAAATTAGATCAAGCCCCGAGTAAAACCCGAGCTTACCGGTCAACAGTGGTGATTTTGCTAAAGAGCCCCTGAAGTTTTCAAAAATCAACCCGCGGTCCAGTTTAGTTCAAAAATAATTACGAATAGGTCCTGTTTTCTTATATTTTAACCCCTGCAAGATTTAAAATTATGCCCGCAGTCCAGCCCCTGTTATTTTATGGTTTAGTCCCTGTAGTTTTGTAAAAATTATGTTTTAGCCCCTGGTTTTTCACAGTTAAGCCCCTTGAACTTTTAAAACTTTGCCAACAAGTCCCTGAACCTTAGAAACGTCATATCTTTTGCGTTTTAATTCCGTTTTAATCCGTTCTTGTTGCGTTAGCTTCATATCAACTTAAACCACGTGTTAGTACTATTATTTACTATGACAAATATTTCTGAATTTTATTTAACATTAATTTAATTAACGGCTAGTTTAATGTGTCTTTCTAAATTAAAATATAATTAAGGTTTAACCCGGTTTTCATGTCAACTATGAATTTGATTAATACTATTCGGTGAGTTTTATAAATAAAAGTTGATAGGTTACAAATATTTTGGTTTCATAAATAATATTAATATGACTAATGTTTTGATAACTAGTTTTTATAATTTAAAACCAAATTAGAGTTATACTTCGAGTTTTTATAAATGAAAGTTAACTTGATTAATAATTTCATAAATCTCTCTAACTAAAATTTAATTAGGCTCTATCTCGATTCTTCATAAACTTATGTTAAATTGATTAATGTTTATGACCACTAGTTTTCTAATTTAAAAGCTAATTAAGGTTAAACTTCGGTTTTATAAAATAAATATTAATCTGATTAATATCAATAAAAATATGTTTTAATGATAATATGACTAGTTCAACTCGAAATATAAAGTTATTCCATAGTTGCTCTCACATGTTTTATTTCAAATCAATATTTAAATTGGTATAATTTATACATAAACAATTATAAATAAAATATGAATAGATTTTACTGGGTTTTATAAATCTAAATATGATTGAACGAACTGAATTAATATTTAACTATCGATTTATCTAAGTAAAATTAATTAAGCAATTAGTTGAGAGTATCAATTCCCGGTGGTTGTATCTTTTCAACCGTTGCCCCGTTTTCACGATTCTTGCGCTCACGTGACCTTAGCATCGAGCCCTATCCGTTAGTACGCTTTTTTAAAAGCTTATCTTTTGATTGGTGTATTGTTCTTAGTTGTATATTGTTTGTTTGCTTGTTTAGCTTCTTCTTGTGCTTGATGATTGCTCCGAGTAGACGGAACGTTGTTCAAATGAAGAAGACTTCGAAGAGAATCTGAGCAGCTATACTTTTGTAACGCCCGCGTTTTAACCTCTGAGGAAAATCACCCTAATTAACACACCCGGTGAAAACTCTTTCAAAACCTTTTTCCCCCGAGCTCCCACTTCCGCTATCCCCGTCCGCCTTGTTTCCCCCCCCCTCTCTTGTCTCTGTCCGCATCTCTATCACTGCCATCTTTTCCATCCCATCCCGCGTCGCCCGCTCTCGGGTCGACCGCCGGGCCACCCATCCTTGGCCGACCGTCGTCGACCGCCCGCCGCGAATCCCGCCGTCCCCTCCCCTTTTTCCTCTCTCTCTTTTCTTTTTCTCTTTCTTCTTTTCTCCCTCTCTTTTCTTTTTCCCTTTCCTCCTTTTTCCTTCTCCCCTCTCCTTCCCTCCCTCCTCTGTTTCCTCTGCTCCCCCTCCCCGACACCGCCGCGGCCGCTCTGCTCTGCCCCACTCCGTCGCCGCTGACCACCCCTCCCCCACTGCTCTACTCGCCACCCCCACTCCACTCCCCTACCTCGCACCGTACCCAGCACGCCACCGTGTCCGCCACCTCGCCATCACCGCCGGCGCTGCCAGCACGCCACCGCCGTGCTCTCGGCCGCGCGCACGCCGATCGCCGACCACGCCACGACACCGGCCGTCCCTCTGCCAGGCCGCCACTCCTCCGCAACCCCACCTTTCTGCACGCCTCTCACCGCCGCCCCACGTGCTCGACCCGGCCGACCGCCTCCGCTCCGGCCCGGGCCCGTCGACATCGTGCCGACCACCGCCGTGCTCTCGGCCGCGCGCCCGCCAAATCGCCGCCATTGCCCACACGCCACCACCCACTCTACCCATCACGACCGCCGACCGCCGTACACTACCGCCGTGCCGCCCACCACCGTGACCCCGCCACCGTCGTCGCCAGACCACGGCATCCACGCGAGCACGCCACCCCGGCCACCGCCGCTCCGACCGCTGTCACACCCGGATTTACACAGAAACCCGAATGCTTCTATATGTGTGCCCAGGAAGTCCACAGAACACATATAGATAACAAATATGATAAACAGAGTACATATGCTCGAATAAAAATGGTTTTACATCAGAGTTTGACTAAAATAACTAAATAACACAGCGGAAGACTATTTATTAAACTCTCTCTAAACGAAGACGAAGACGAAGCCGAACTCCATAATCCACAGGGACTCTGACTGGTTGAGCACAGCTAGTAGAATGGCAGATCTTCAGGAAACTCAATAGCAGCAGTACCATCTAATCCATCTGTTACCCATCCGGGGTTTTGTTGAATGGCAAGTGTAAGTAATTGTCTTACTTAGCAAATACAACACGGGTAATGAAGGCTTAAAAGAAAGGCTTGACACGGCTGTACTGCATTAGCAATTTTAGTTGATTCTTTTTAACATAAACCAAGATTACTACAATTATGTGAATCCCAGTTGAAACCCAATTAATATAGTAGAAGTAATCATTAAACAATAATAAACATCAACTTCTAATCAAAAAGGATCCAGGCCGCTCTTGACCCTGAGCAAGGCTATCATGATAGATTATACACTCTGCAGAGGTTTCGCCCTTTACCCACCAGTCGCGTAAAAGTTCAAAGGAACTTTGCACCCAACCACGCACATCAACACTTCCGAGGTGTGACTGCATAGGGACGCTACGAGGCTTTTCACAAGACACCCTAACAAAACAGTAGCTGTTATGGTACAACCTAGGCAGCATGACCCGAGGCACCGAGACTGACTTACGCCCGTGCCGCAACACGAGGGGGTCAATGGCGTCCAATCGCAGAAAAGTAATGCAGAAACAGAATTAAATAGCGCAACGTGCAGAACCCCCGCCAAACGGAAGCTCCTACACGGGACTGTGCCTCACGAGGGCAAAGCCAACGGAAACTCGTCCTCGGTGGATCAAACCATACTCTCACCCATGCTTCCCATAACGCCGGTGGCCCACCAGTAACCACTGCTGAATTAGAGCCGTACATGCTACTCATCCAAGACCAGAGCCATTATAGTTCCGGCGGTGGCGACAGGTTCCTGGGTTGCCGCTTTAAGAACCAGTCCTTACGGAGAGACACTAAGGCCAAGCACGAAGCATACACCCTAGCTCCCTGTTCCATGTTGCTAAAAAGCAAGTTTTAATATTAACATTGAAGTGAACCATTAAGTCAAGATTAACAGTTATACATTGGTGACAGTAGCGGCGCTTAGCAAAGATCTACCCAAATGCAATAACCCAGGGTAATCAAGGTATAAGATAAACAAAACTAGGAATAACCTTAATAGGACAACAATTTAGACTCATGCATATGCAGTAATTATTGTAAAGGTGTGTTTAGGTAGCAAGGATTGTCCGTGCTGTACTTGCCTTCGTCCAACTGCTGCTGTTGCTCTTGCTGCTGCTGTTGGTCTTGCTCCTCGTAACCCTCGAACTCAAACGCGTACGGCTCACCGACTGGACTCGTACATCAACACACAAACATCCACACAAGCCAGTACATGCAAACAATATTAATCTATTAGAACAGTACACCAAACAATAAAAACAGAACAAAAGAAGGCTTAGAAACTAATCTACGCTTCGCTACGAACACGTGAGCGCGAAAATCACTCAAATCGGAGCTAAAACGAAGAAGTTATGGCTTTTCTAAGGTTCAGGGACTTGCTGGCAAAGTTTTAAAAGTTCCAGGGGCTTATTTGCAAAAACTCAGGGGCTAAAACATAATTTTATATAAAAACAGGAGGGTTTATTTGCAATTTGACCAAAGCAGGACCTCGGGTACTATTTTTAAATAAGACAGGGGGTTTTCTGTAAAAATCAGGACTTAATTGTAATTATTTTTGAACAAATTTGGACTGCGGGTTAATTTTGAAAAAGGGAGGGGGTTCTTTTGCAAAACGTCCAGAGCTGACTGGGTTGACCGGTATGTTTAACTTTGACTTGACTCGGTTGACTTGATCCGGACCGTCGGATTCGGTTTGGACGTTGGAGATCAGATCCAGGAGAGGGGGGTCATCGGCGGCGAGCAGAGCTGCGGCGGCGAGCGGCGGCGCTTCGCCGGCGATGGGTGAACTCGGGCTACGGGGCACGGGTCGGGGCGTGGGCTGGCTCTATAGGACCGGGGCGATGCGGCGAGTCGATTGGAGGGGCTCTCGTCGGCGGGGACGCGACAACGGCGGCCGGCGACGACGAGCAGGAGCGGCGGACGGCAACGAGTGGCGGCGGCTCGCGACAGAGGGGAAGGGAGGGCAAAGAGGGGCGTGGGAGCACGCTTACCACCACGCGAAGCTGTTCCGGCGACCAATTTGGACGGGGCGGCGCTAGACCGGCGGATCAACGGCGGCGGCGACTTCGATTCCGGGCGGCGGCGCGAACTCGAGCGGAGCGACTGGGCTAGGGTTCTCGGGGCAGGGAGGTTGGGAGACGGCGGCGGGGCTTAAGTAGGGCGGACGAGGAAGAGTCCGGGCGGCCCTCGACGTGCGTGCCGTGGCCGTGTCGGGTCGGGATTCCAGCGCCGGGATCGAGTCCAACTCGGACGGAGGAAGGGGACGGAGCTGACCAGTGGGTCCCACCTGGCAGTCGGCAGAGGGGGGCGGGGCGCTGCGGAGCCGCGGGCGTTGGCGGGTGCTGGGCCGCGCGGTGGAAGATGGGCCGAGCGGAGTGAGAGCGGGAGGAAGGCGGGCTGGCGCGGACGGAGCAGGCCGATGCGAGGAGAAGCAGGCCGCTGGGCCGGGAACGGAGCGCGCGTGGGCCGGGGCGAGCAGGAACGGGAGCAGGCCGGCGCGAGCGAAGCAGGCCGTCGGCCGGGCCGAAAGCGGAGCTGAGGGAGGCTGGGCCGTTGCGGGAAAAAAAAAATAGAAGGGCCAAAATCAGCCGAGGAAAATAGTCAAGGGAGGAAAAGTGGACTCGGGCCGCAGAAACTTTTCTAGAGCTCCAAATTAAATGATTCAAATTCGAATTTAAACAGAATTTAAATTCCAATTGAACCACACACAAACAAAACTCAATGCAGCCAGCATGAATGCAACAAAAATGTTTCTAACCTTATATTTAATTTTATTTCTCATAAATAATTTATTTTCCTTAGATTAATATGAGCATAAAATTAAATAAAAACAATTTAATTACTAAATTTTCAAAATAGGCATTTTTAGGGTGTTACAAACCTACCCCCCTTAAGATGAATCTCGTCCTCGAGATTCGGACGTGGATGGGAATAACTGTGGATATTCAGCTCTGAGATCTTCTTCTCTTTCCCAAGTCGCTTCATCCACTGAATGGCGGCTCCACTGAACCTTGCACATCCGGATCACTTTATTTCTGGTGACTCTTTCTGACTCTTCGAAAATTCTGACAGGATGCTCAGTATAGGTAAGATCTTCCTCCACATTCAACTCATCAATCGGAATCTGTTCCTCAGGTACTCGCAAGCACTTTTTCAACTGAGACACATGGAACACATCATGTACTCCCGCTAACTTCTCTGGTAGCTCTAACTGATAAGCCACCTCACCTTTCCGACCAAGTACCTTGAACGGTCCAATGTATCGAGGTGCTAACTTGCCCTTGACGTTGAACCTCTTCACGCCTCTCATGGGTGACACCTTGAGATACACGAAGTCTCCAACTTCAAAGCTGAGATCCCTCCGTCGGTTATCTGCATAGCTCTTCTGTCTAGATTGTGCCACTTTCAGATTCTGTCTGATTATCTGTACCTGTCGCTCTGCCTCTCTCAGAATCTCAGGTCCAAATACCTGACTTTCTCCTGTCTGATTCCAGAATAGTGGCGTTCTACACTTTCTGCCATACAAAGCCTCGAATGGTGCCATCTGCAAACTCTTCTGATAGCTGTTGTTGTACGAGAATTCCGCGTACGGTAAACTCTTGTCCCAACTGGCACCATATTGTAGAGCACATGCTCTCAACATATCCTCCAATATCTGATTTGTCCGTTCTGTCTGCCCATCTGTCTGCGGATGGTAAGCTGAACTGAACTGTAGCTTAGTGTCCATAGACTCA
The DNA here is from genome assembly GCA_033239725.1 of Echinochloa phyllopogon. NCBI lineage: Eukaryota > Viridiplantae > Streptophyta > Magnoliopsida > Poales > Poaceae > Echinochloa > Echinochloa phyllopogon. Next base: position 3,619,608 of record BTCW01000016.1, on the reverse strand, counting down.
TGCAATTGTCGCCAAAAGTGCGATGTGAACTGGGTACCTCGATCTGACACTATCCTTTTCGGTACCCCATGCAAACACACAATCCTCTCCATATACAACTCTGCTAGTCTTGCTCCCGAGTAGGTGGTCTTTACGGGTAGGAAATGCGCCACCTTGGTCAGACGATCCACGATTACCCAGATTGAATCAAATCCCCTCTGAGTTCGAGGTAAGCCAGTGATGAAATCCATACCGACTTCTTCCCACTTCCATTCAGGTACCTTCAGGGGCTGGAGCAAACCTGCTGGCCTCTGATGTTCAGCTTTGACTCTCTGACATGTGTCACATAGAGCTACGTATGTGGCCACATTTCTCTTCAATCCATACCACCAAAATCTCTCTTTGATATCCTGGTACATCTTAGTACTACCTGGGTGTATTGAATACGCCGATTCATGGGCTTCCCTGAGAATTGCATCCCTGATCTGCACTATATCTGGTACACAGATCCGCTTCTCGTACCACAATGTTCCGTGGTCATCCACTCGAAAACCAGGGGCTTTTCCTAATGCCACCAGTTCTACGATCTCCTTGATCTTCTCATCTGTGAGTTGTCCTTTTCGGATCTCTTGTTCCAAGGTCGGTTCTACTGCCATCTCGGTGACGCTGGTCACAAATCCCAGACTCATCCTTTCAAACTCTGAACTGAGTTCCTCCGGCAAGCAATGTCCCGTGATCCTATTCACGTAACTCCTTCTACTCAGCGCATCTGCCACCAAGTTGGCCTTCCCTGGATGATAATGAATCTCCAAGTCGTAGTCCTTGATCAACTCTACCCAACGACGTTGTCTCATATTCAGATCTGACTGTGTGAACACATACTTGAGACTCTTGTGGTCAGTGTAAATATCACACTTATGTCCAATCAAGTAATGCCTCCAAATTTTCAAAGCATGCACTACAGCTGCTAACTCCAGATCATGTGTTGGGTAATTCTGCTCATGTTTCCTCAACTGCCTCGATGCATAAGCTACTACTCTGCCTTCTTGCATAAGCACACATCCCAATCCTAGACGAGATGCATCGCAATAGATAGAGAAGCTCTTGGTTATATCCGGCAACACTAGCACAGGTGATGTTGTCAATCTCTTCTTCAATTCTTCAAAGCTAACTTGACACTCTTCGGTCCAGACAAACTTGGCATTTTTCTCCAATAACGCCGTCAAGGGTTTAGCAATCTTGGAGAATCCTTCAATAAACCTCCGATAGTATCCAGCCATTCCAAGGAAACTTCTGATTTCACTCACATCTTTAGGCGGACTCCAACTCAACACATCACTAACCTTCTTCGGATCAACTGCCACTCCACCGTTGGACAGTACGTGTCCCAAGAATGCTACTTCCTTCAACCAAAACTCACACTTGCTCAACTTGGCATACAACTGATGCTCACGAAGTCTCTGCATCACCAACCTCAGATGTTCTTCGTGTTCTTCCTCGTTCTTGGAGAAAACTAGAATATCGTCAATGAACACCACTACGAACTTGTCAAGATAGTCCATGAACACACTGTTCATCAGATACATGAAGTATGCCGGTGCATTTGTCAATCCAAAAGACATGACTGTGAACTCATATAGACCATATCGGGTTGTGAAGGCTGTTTTGGGGATGTCAGTCACTCGTATCCTCATCTGATGGTAACCGGATCGGAGATCGATCTTAGAGAACACACATGCTCCTTTCAACTGGTCGAAAAGATCATCAATCCTTGGCAGCGGGTACTTGTTCTTGATGGTCACTTCATTCAAAGCTCGATAATCCACACACAATCTCTGGGTCCCATCTTTCTTATCCACAAACAAAACCGGTGCTCCCCAAGGGGATGAACTAGGACGAATATACCCTTTTGCTAACAATGCCCTTAATTCCTCCTTAAGTTTCTCTAGTTCTTTTACTCCCATTCTATATGGCCTCTTAGCTATAGGTGCAGTACCAGGCTTAAGATCAATAACAAATTCAACTTCGCGGTCTGGGGGCATACCTGGTAACTCATCTGGAAACACGTCTGGGAATTCGCACACCACTCTGATGTCTTCCAGTGCTACACCTTCGGCTTGGTAGATCTGATTGTGTCCCAAGGGACTAGCTGCTTGATACTCCACTTTCTCACCAGTCTTTGCTGTCAGCTGCACTGTTCTTTTGGAGCATTGAATCACCCCATCATATCTGGCTAACCAGCTCATACCCAGAATCAAGTCAAACCCAAGAGTTTCTAGGACTATCGGGTTCACCACAAAGTCTACCCCCCTTATTGTGATGGTGATACAGGGGCAACGTAAAGTGGCACGCTGTTCTCCCCCAGGTGAACTAACTACCATGGGGTTTCCCATAGGTTGCAAGATCATCATGTTCTTTTTCACGAAAGCAGCAGATATGAAAGCATGCGAAGCTCCAGTATCAAACAAAACAGTTGCGAGAGATGAGTTGACAGGGAACGTACCCACAACGACATCTGTTGCTCCTTCTGTGGTTTCCGCACCCATGTGGTTGACCTTTCCTCTCGCTGGGTTCTGCTGCTGGTTCCCGTTCTGGTTCTGCGGTTGTCCAATCCTCGGATTGTTGTTCTGACCAACGGTATTCTGAGCCTTGCGAGGACAAGCGTTGGCATAGTGTCCCAGCTCACCACAACCAAAACACCTCGGAGCCGTAGGTGCATTGTTGGTTGGATTGGGGCGTTGGACAGGACCACTCTGTGGCTGGTTCTGAGGACGCTGCTGAGGTAGTGCTGAGGGGTACTGGGGGCGTGGCTGGTACTGGGGTCGTTGCCGATACTGGTTGCGGTTCAACAAACCGGACTGTCCCTGGAAACGCTGTGGAGTCACCATCTGCTGGTTTCCTTGCTGAAGATTGAAGCGAGGGCGTACGTTGCTTCCTGACGGTGCGCCTTGTAGCTTTCTCTTCTTTTCTTCCATCTCACGGCGCTTGTGCTCCAGCAGTAGTGCGCTATCCACCAGCTCTTGAAAAGTGGCGAACCTAGAGCACAGGAGCTGGTACTGGAGTGTGTCATGTAGGCCATCACGGAATCGGGTCTGCTTCTTCTTATCCGTATTCACGTCCTCTGGAGCATAACGGGCCAACTCAATGAACTTGTCACGATAAGCGGTGACACTCATACCTTCCTGCTTCAATGCCAGGAACTCCTTCTTCTTCAAAGTCATCAGCGCTTCCGGCACGTGGTGAGAACGGAAGCTGTCGCGGAACTCCTGCCAAGTGATCTGATCAGGATTGGGGTGAGCATATTGGTACGCATCCCACCAATCCAAAGCTGCTCCCTGGAGCTGTCCACTTCCATACAACACCTTCTCCCGGTCGTTGCACTGTGCGATGTCCAGCTGTCGTTCCACTGCCTTGAGCCAGTCCTCTGCTTGCATTGGGTCGCTAGACTTGTTGAAGGTAGGAGGGCGTCCCTTCATAAACTCGCCCCTTTTATCTCGGGGTTGCCCCTTTTCTGCTGCATCAGTGCTATAGTTTGCGCCATCTGCTGAGTCAGCTGAAGTTGCATCTGCATCATCTGCTCCATGGTGAGTGGCGGTGGTGGAGGTGGTGGGTTCTGGTTCTGGATGCTTCCACTGCCTCCGGGGTTGCTTCTGGTGTTAACCATCTACCATATCAAGAAATCTCCCATCAGTATTCCCGCCAACTGGTATTAGATAACCCATGCCTTGGAAAGATATGATTCAGAGGTATAGAGAGTAAGACAGAGGAGGTGCAAGAAGACAGCTAACCCAACTATTTATTCACTAATATTCCTTAAACCTTAGTCCTATAACTAGATGGAGATAGACTTGCGTCTATGACCATCACAATCATTACAAAGATCCAAATCAAACATAAGCATAATAACAGTAAAATCAAGCACCCAAAGACATGATTCACAGAAGACTCGAGAACACTGGTTTTGAAAATCGTAACTAAATGATCTGAAACAAAATCATGGTGGTCTCCTAATGATTTATCAACCGTTCTAACTAGGCTGCGTTCCTACAGTCAGCATAGCTCTGATACCAATCTGTCACACCCGGATTTACACAGAAACCCGAATGCTTCTATATGTGTGCCCAGGAAGTCCACAGAACACATATAGATAACAAATATGATAAACAGAGTACATATGCTCGAATAAAAATGGTTTTACATCAGAGTTTGACTAAAATAACTAAATAACACAGCGGAAGACTATTTATTAAACTCTCTCTAAACGAAGACGAAGACGAAGCCGAACTCCATAATCCACAGGGACTCTGACTGGTTGAGCACAGCTAGTAGAATGGCAGATCTTCAGGAAACTCAATAGCAGCAGTACCATCTAATCCATCTGTTACCCATCCGGGGTTTTGTTGAATGGCAAGTGTAAGTAATTGTCTTACTTAGCAAATACAACACGGGTAATGAAGGCTTAAAAGAAAGGCTTGACACGGCTGTACTGCATTAGCAATTTTAGTTGATTCTTTTTAACATAAACCAAGATTACTACAATTATGTGAATCCCAGTTGAAACCCAATTAATATAGTAGAAGTAATCATTAAACAATAATAAACATCAACTTCTAATCAAAAAGGATCCAGGCCGCTCTTGACCCTGAGCAAGGCTATCATGATAGATTATACACTCTGCAGAGGTTTCGCCCTTTACCCACCAGTCGCGTAAAAGTTCAAAGGAACTTTGCACCCAACCACGCACATCAACACTTCCGAGGTGTGACTGCATAGGGACGCTACGAGGCTTTTCACAAGACACCCTAACAAAACAGTAGCCGTTATGGTACAACCTAGGCAGCATGACCCGAGGCACCGAGACTGACTTACGCCCGTGCCGCAACACGAGGGGGTCAATGGCGTCCAATCGCAGAAAAGTAATGCAGAAACAGAATTAAATAGCGCAACGTGCAGAACCCCCGCCAAACGGAAGCTCCTACACGGGACTGTGCCTCACGAGGGCAAAGCCAACGGAAACTCGTCCTCGGTGGATCAAACCATACTCTCACCCATGCTTCCCATAACGCCGGTGGCCCACCGGTAACCACTGCTGAATTAGAGCCGTACATGCTACTCATCCAAGACCAGAGCCATTATAGTTCCGGCGGTGGCGACAGGTTCCTGGGTTGCCGCTTTAAGAACCTTACGGAGAGACACTAGGGCCAAGCACGAAGCATACACCCTAGCTCCCTGTTCCATGTTGCTAAAAAGCAAGTTTTAATATTAACATTGAAGTGAACCATTAAGTCAAGATTAACAGTTATACATTGGTGACAGTAGCGGCGCTTAGCAAAGATCTACCCAAATGCAATAACCCAGGGTAATCAAGGTATAAGATAAACAAAACTAGGAATAACCTTAATAGGACAACAATTTAGACTCATGCATATGCAGTAATTATTGTAAAGGTGTGTTTAGGTAGCAAGGATTGTCCGTGCTGTACTTGCCTTCGTCCAACTGCTGCTGTTGCTCTTGCTGCTGCTGTTGGTCTTGCTCCTCGTAACCCTCGAACTCAAACGCGTACGGCTCACCGACTGGACTCGTACATCAACACACAAACATCCACACAAGCCAGTACATGCAAACAATATTAATCTATTAGAACAGTACACCAAACAATAAAAACAGAACAAAAGAAGGCTTAGAAACTAATCTACGCTTCGCTACGAACACGTGAGCGCGAAAATCACTCAAATCGGAGCTAAAACGAAGAAGTTATGGCTTTTCTAAGGTTCAGGGACTTGCTGGCAAAGTTTTAAAAGTTCTAGGGGCTTATTTGCAAAAACTCAGGGGCTAAAACATAATTTTATATAAAAACAGGAGGGTTTATTTGCAATTTGACCAAAGCAGGACCTCGGGTACTATTTTTAAATAAGACAGGGGGTTTTCTGTAAAAATCAGGACTTAATTGTAATTATTTTTGAACAAATTTGGACTGCGGGTTAATTTTGAAAAAGGGAGGGGGTTCTTTTGCAAAACGTCCAGAGCTGACTGGGTTGACCGGTATGTTTAACTTTGACTTGACTCGGTTGACTTGATCCGGACCGTCGGATTCGGTTTGGACGTTGGAGATCAGATCCAGGAGAGGGGGGTCATCGGCGGCGAGCAGAGCTGCGGCGGCGAGCGGCGGCGCTTCGCCGGCGATGGGTGAACTCGGGCTACGGGGCACGGGTCGGGGCGTGGGCTGGCTCTATAGGACCGGGGCGATGCGGCGAGTCGATTGGAGGGGCTCTCGTCGGCGGGGACGCGACAACGGCGGCCGGCGACGACGAGCAGGAGCGGCGGACGGCAACGAGTGGCGGCGGCTCGCGACAGAGGGGAAGGGAGGGCAAAGAGGGGCGTGGGAGCACGCTTACCACCACGCGAAGCTGTTCCGGCGACCAATTTGGACGGGGCGGCGCTAGACCGGCGGATCAACGGCGGCGGCGACTTCGATTCCGGGCGGCGGCGCGAACTCGAGCGGAGCGACTGGGCTAGGGTTCTCGGGGCAGGGAGGTTGGGAGACGGCGGCGGGGCTTAAGTAGGGCGGACGAGGAAGAGTCCGGGCGGCCCTCGACGTGCGTGCCGTGGCCGTGTCGGGTCGGGATTCCAGCGCCGGGATCGAGTCCAACTCGGACGGAGGAAGGGGACGGAGCTGACCAGTGGGTCCCACCTGGCAGTCGGCAGAGGGGGGCGGGGCGCTGCGGAGCCGCGGGCGTTGGCGGGTGCTGGGCCGCGCGGTGGAAGATGGGCCGAGCGGAGCGAGAGCGGGAGGAAGGCGGGCTGGCGCGGACGGAGCAGGCCGATGCGAGGAGAAGCAGGCCGCTGGGCCGGGAACGGAGCGCGCGTGGGCCGGGGCGAGCAGGAACGGGAGCAGGCCGGCGCGAGCGAAGCAGGCCGTCGGCCGGGCCGAAAGCGGAGCTGAGGGAGGCTGGGCCGTTGCGGGAAAAAAAAATAGAAGGGCCAAAATCAGCCGAGGAAAATAGTCAAGGGAGGAAAAGTGGACTCGGGCCGCAGAAACTTTTCTAGAGCTCCAAATTAAATGATTCAAATTCGAATTTAAACAGAATTTAAATTCCAATTGAACCACACACAAACAAAACTCAATGCAGCCAGCATGAATGCAACAAAAATGTTTCTAACCTTATATTTAATTTTATTTCTCATAAATAATTTATTTTCCTTAGATTAATATGAGCATAAAATTAAATAAAAACAATTTAATTACTAAATTTTCAAAATAGGCATTTTTAGGGTGTTACAACCGCCCGGACCCGCTGCTGTCTCGTCGCCAAGCACGGCAGCGCCACCGTACGCACGCGCACTGCTCCGCCACAGCTCCACCTCGCTCCCCGTGCCACCAACCGGGCCGGCCGACTTCAATTCCGCCCGCCGGCCACTCCTACCGCCCGCCGAGCAACTCCACCCCTACCCCTCTCGTCGGCCCACTCCCTCGCCACCCCTCCGCGCCTATAAAAGGGGTCCCGAGCACCCTCTCCCTCACCACCAGCTCACCCGCCCTCCAATTGAGCCCCTCCACCGCCGCAGTGCCGCCGCCATCGCCTCCAGTGCCGCCGCCGCCGCACTCATGAACCGGCCACCTCACTCCATTTCCGCCCGAGGTAGGACCACCAGTGGACTTGTCGTGCACCCCTCTCTCTTTCCCCCCTGTTCCCGTCCACCACCGCCGCTCCCGTCGCCGGCAATCCGGCCGCCATCGCCGCCGATCCCCCCTCCCCTCTCTCTCTGTCTGTCGAACGAAAGAGAAGGGCATTTTGCCCATACCCCCCTGAACTCTACCCTATTCAACCCGCCGTCCAAAACTTTAAGCCCTCCCCTCTCTGGTACAATCACACATGACCCCCTGGGCTTTAAACAAATCAACCCGCGGCCCTCTGACACTATTCCCCCTCTCTCTATTTATTTTGCCCGAAGCCCCTGAGCTTTCCCATATTTGCAACAAGGTCCTTTTCCTTTAAAACAGCCCCTAAACCCCACTAAACTCGTCATTTCATGCGCCAAATTAATCCCGTTTGACCCCAAACTCCACCACCATTTTCACCAATATATTTTCGCCAAACCCAACCAGTCCATACCCGAAAATAATCATCTCATCACCATCCGCTCTCTTTTTCCGTTCTTTCTTTTGGAGCTCAATAAAACCATTTTCTTTTATTTATTGAGTGTTTGCTTGTGTGTGCCGTAGACTCCGCTGTGAACGAGGGAGGACTCGAAGAGGAGCAGTGCTACGAGCAGGAGCTTGGAGACCAAGACCCCGGGCAGGAATCCCCCGAGGGTTGGGAGAACGGCAAGTGCAATCCCACCCTTTGATGCATACTTTTGTCCCAGTTTTTATAAACACAACCCATGGCCTGTTTTATAAAACTTGCATGATTTTACTGCTAAACCCGGTTGGATAGCCATGCCTTGATTGCTATGACTAATTCCTTGACAACCTAGATTAATGTTTAAATATGACGATGCTCTGTTTAAATATTGGTCACTGCTAGTAATGCTTAGGAATATTTTACCATTATACCCCCATGACAAATACTTGGTATTTACAAAAGCAACTGTGTGCGTACTTTAAAAAAAATAAAAGAGATGATTTGTGTAAATAAAATGGGTACCCGTGTGGGATGAGACAGACGGTATTTTCGCGCAAAATACCGAGGTGAGCTTGAACCGGTGTGGTTGAGCATGGTGGGAGTTGTCTATCCTATCACAAGTTTTGGGATGATGTTGATGTGTCATCTAGCCTAACCCATTTTTCTGTACCACCACTCGACCGTTGTATGTGGCAACGGCCTAGCATAAATCCCACTAGTTGAGCTGCTGGTTATGTGGTGTGCTGGTGAGCAACAGAGGGCCATGGAGCCGGGGATACGGTCTATGTGAGGTATGCCCCTGGTTAGAACCTCGTTGGTAGGTTGCTAACCCCTGGTCGCGTCTGTGATAACTTGTCAGTTTAGCTATGGTGGGTAATGGCTTTGATAGGAGCTGCACTGGCACTAAGGTGTTCTTGTTGTGGTAGCCTTCTTGTGGTTGTGTACACCTCTGCAGAGTTAAAACCTATCCGGATAGCCGTGTCCACGGTATTGGGCGAGTTACGGCTTGGTCACTTCACTAGTCCCCTGTTTTGGTGTAAGAAAGTGTTGGTGTTTCATGAAGCTGGGAAATGTTTTGACTTGGGCTACGACAGATGGGAAATCTGGTAGCAACGAAATCTTGTGCGGAAAAGTGTTACATTTACTGTTCTTTTTAAAAGAAGTGTTTGTGAAAACCTATTGTGAAAACCAACCCCCCTTGCATGAGTAATAAAATTTGCTTTGCTGCTAAATGAACCCTGAGCCTTCCTTGTGTCAATACTTGCATACTTCTGTTATACCCTTCCGTGGTTGTGGTTGCACTTGCTGAGTACGTAAGTACTCACCCTTGCTTAATCTGTTGCAGAGGCAGACCCGGACTTTGTGCCTGAGGATCTCGTCTAGTGGGGTTCGTTCTGCACCCAACCTTTGCCTGTGTGTTAGGGCCACCCGCTGGAAGCCGCATGCGTTGCCACTCTGATGAAGACCTCTATGTTATCAATCTGTTTATCTGGAGCTTAGTGTTAGTTCTGTTTGTCGTGGCCCTGCAATGCCACCGTCTCCCGTAATGTTGTTGTACTGAACTATCTATTGTAATAATGTGAACCAGCATCCTGGGACTGGTATTTGTATCACATTAAGTTCTCTCTTTCGAGGGGACGCTTCAGGTGGTATCAGAGCCGATAGGTTGGCCGTAGGACGTACCCCTAGGATCTTGACCCTACCTAGTCTTCTGTCACCAGTTTGTTCTTGCCTAATCCTTTCCCCCACACAAGTACTCACCGACGGCTTTTTGACTGTTCCAGATGGCCCAGCCGGTTGACGAGGGTTGGGGCGAAGGAGTCTGCCCCGCAGAACCTGGCCTCCCCAAGTTGCTGCTGCTCAGCCTGGAGCACGTTGGAGTCACAGAGATCCCCGAGTACTTTTACCGGGAGTACACCACCAATGGTACCCGTCGGTGCCGGATGTTCATCTTGGTGGGGAGAAGCTCGCTGTACAAGGAAGTGGCACCTTGGTTTGTTCACGCCACCGGCTACGACCGTCCCAATGCCTACTGCAAAGCCGCAAGAAGAGCCTTGATGTGCCTCCGTGAGCTCTACAGGCAGTACCTCGTGGGAACGGCACTAGGATTTACCCCACCCCTGGAAAGTGGAGGACGCGAATGGATTGCCCAGATGAGGAACCTTGGGAGAGATGAAGATATGGAGGACACTGTGTCCCATTTGTCCATTTACCTCACTGGCTTAGACAGGCTGTACCGGGAGACATCGGGACAGCTGAGGCACCAGATCCGCAGAGCCGAGAAGGCAGAGAAGGAGCTAGAAGAGGTAAAGAGAGAGCTAGGAGAAGCGAGGGAAGAACTGGAGATACAGAAGGCGACGGCCACACAGGCTGTCAGTTCCCTAGCCACTCACCAGGCTAGATGCCAGGCCTACTATGAGTATGTGGATAACCTGGAAGCATACAGGAGAGAAAGAGGGTTGCTGGAAGATGAACCAGAAATGACTCATGTGGACGCAGGCACTCAGACCGAAGAAGAAGTGCCAGAGTACCAGCTCCCTCTGAAGAAGCGCCGAGTCTGTCTGGACTAGCTTAGCACTTAGTCTAGCCCTTCCTAGAGTAGTCTGTTGTACCCAGTAGCACTACCGGCTTAGCCTCAATGTATCCATGATCTTTGTACCCCACCATGTTATGCAATAAAGGCCATCTTTTATCCTGCACCTGTTCAGTTTTTGTTTTCCCCTGGTTTCAGATGGCGGAACAAGGATGGACCCAGGGAGTTTGCCCAGTCACACCGGGCTTCGCTAGCCTGTTGATCCCCGCGCTGGAACGCCTCGGTGTGCCCGAACGCCCGAGGTACTACAGCAGGGAGTATGAGCACCATGGGACCCAACGCTGCAGAGTGGTCATTGTTGTCGCCAAGAGTGACCTCCACCCTGTCGAGGCATGGCGTACGACCGCCATAGGATTCAGGCACCAGGACACCTACCCCTTGGCTCTCAGGAAAGCCCTCCGCTTCATGTGCGGAATCTTTGAAAGGCACTTGGTCCCCACTCCAATGAGGTACTTCCCGCCGGTCGTCAGAAGTCCAGTCTGGCGAGCTCGCATAAGGAACTTGGAGCAGCGCCGTCAAGAGGAACCCCTTTTGTACCAAGTGGTCACCTACCTCAATTCTTTGGACCAACTCTTTGACGAGCAAGCTGAACTCCTGAGGGAACAGACCGCCCGGGCTGAACAAGCAGAATTCTCGGTCCGCATGCACCAAGTCCAGGTGGCCCAAGCCAAAGCAAGAGCCGCTGCTGCCATTAGCAATGAGGCAGTCGCCCAAGAAAGCCTCAGGCAGGCTCGGGACCTGCGTATACAGGACTGGACCCAGAGTGGAACGCCTGTCCCGGCAATTGGAGAACCCCATGTCCTACTTGGAACACCTGTCATGGCATGGGGTGAGATTGTGGGGAACCATCCCATACTGCCAGGAATTCCCGCGGGACCCCCACCCACTGAAGATGGACCGTCTGAGCCGCCTCGGGAGAATGGGACCTTGACCGAGGCTAAGCAGGCTCGACTTGCACCGCCAGAGGAGAGCTCGCCCCGCGAGTAAGCCCAGAGTCAAGCGCTCAGAGGGGAGTGAAGCCAGCTTGGTCCGGAGAACCCTTGTACCCCTAGCAGTAGTTTCCCTATCTTGTTCTGTACCCCCCGCCTTGAAGTGCGAGCCTCGTGTACCCCCCCCCCCAAGTGTTGTAACCCTCAGCTGTTGGAATGGAACCCTGTGTGTTTGTTTGTTAGCTTGTGTGCTGTTTCTGCCTTTTTTAAAATGCGAACTAATCAACTTAAACATCACTTAACCCTATCTCACGAAGGCCTTGCTCAACCTGCAGATGGTGAACACTCGTGCTAGCGCCTCTCAGAGACGCACCCCTCCCGCTGGGGGAGAACAACCAGAAGGAAGAAGGGAGAACCCTGAGAACCAGGAAGTGGATCAGCAGGACCCTATGGGAGAGAACCAGCCTGAAGGACAAGCGCCTGCAAGAGGCGGACCAGAAGCAGGCCATCCCGGAAGTCAGAATGAGGGATCTTTTGTTATGCCCCCACTCCCACCAGATTTCAACCTGGCACAAGCTTTGTACCACCACACCTTGTTCATGCAGAATGTGTGGAATGCCAGCCGCCGTCAGGAGACAGCCCGTAGACCCAATGCGGGTGACAAGCTGACCAATTTTCTGAGAACCAGGCCGCCCACCTTTGGAGGGTCCAGCAACCCCTTGGAAGCAGATGACTGGCTGAGGACTATCAAGAGGAAGCTGGAACCATTTGGGTGCGGAGATCGTGACAAAGTCCTCCTGACTGCCCATCAACTCACTGGAACTGCTTCAGCATGGTGGGATGCTTACTGTGCAGCCTCCCCGAACGAGTCCGCGATCACCTGGAAGGAGTTCGAAGAAGAGTTCCGTCGCTACCACATCCCTGACGCCACCATGAGGCGCAAGGCAGATGAGTTCCGTGCACTAAAGCAAGGGAACAAGACCGTGGAGGAGTACACCCACGAGTTCACTGAGCTAGCCCGTTATGCACCCGATGAGGTGAAGACAGATGCAAAGAGACAGGACGCGTTCATCCGAGGGTTGCACCCAGATCTTCGAGCCCTGATAGTCACCCACAGTTTCCCTGACTTCAATACACTGATGAACAAGGCCATTGTCACAGAAAAGGCCAGAATGGAGGCAAGGCAAGAGAATAAGCGCAAGTTCCTGGAAAGCAAGAACCGTCAGATGGACCGCTCTCAGAAACCCAGGAGCTCCGGGTATGCTGCACCTAGACCCCAGGCTCCCGTGCAGTATAGGACCCAGTTTCAGGCCACAAGCTCCCAGGCTCCCAACAACCAGTTCAAGAGCCAGACCACCTCGAAGCCACCACAGAGCAAGGTCAGTCAGGCCACAGCCAGCAACAGCAATGCGAGAGCCTGCTTCAACTGCCGTGAGACCGGGCACTACATCGCCGATTGCCCGTACCCTAGGAGCAAACCTGCGATATCAGTCTATTCCAACTCGGTGAATGGACCCAAACCACCGGTGTCTGGAGCCAACCGTGTGCCCGTCCGCAGCACCAACACCGGCAGCGACAACAACAACAACACCCAGCAGTCGTATGGACGAGCCCGCGTCAACCACATCGACGCGCAGGAAGCTCAAGGAGCACAAGGAGTAGTACTCGGTGAGTACCTAGTCAGTTCAGTTTTGGCAACAATATTATTTGATTCTGGGGCATCGCATTCTTTCATATCATCAAGTTTTGTGGAAAAGCACAAAATACCCACAGTACTACTAAAGACACCCCTACTAACCGGAACACCTGGAGGTGATATTAAGTGCCAATTATGTTGTTCGCGGGTACGGATTATTTTAAGTGGGGTAGAGTTTCTAGCAGACCTAGTAGTACTAGAATCCAAAGGAATAGATGTGATCTTCGGAATGGATTGGTTGGGCAAACACAATGGTCTCATAGGTTGTGCTGACAAAGTAGTGCACCTAACCAACCCAGATGGAATACAAGTAACCTGTCACACCAAGGGAAGTGGACCAGATCCTATGGTCTTTAGTATGGAAACAAAAGCCATAGAAGAAGTCCCGGTAATCAGAGAATACCCTGATGTTTTTCCGGAAATATTACCTGGTATGCCACCAGATAGGGACATAGAGTTTGCGATAGAACTTGTCCCTGGAACCTCTCCTATAGCCAAGAGACCCTATAGGATGGCAGCCTCAGAATTGGCAGAGTTAAAGAAACAACTGGAAGAGTTGCAACAGATGGGATTTATCAGACCCAGTACGTCCCCTTGGGGAGCCCCAGTGCTCTTTGTGAGAAAGAAAGATGGGAGTATGAGATTGTGCATCGACTATCGTGCACTAAATGATGTCACTATCAAGAATAAATACCCACTCCCCAGAATTGATGATCTCTTTGATCAGCTGAAAGGAGCCAAGTACTTTTCCAAGATTGACTTAAGGACTGGGTATCACCAACTGAAAATTAAGGGGAGTGACACCTCAAAGACCGCATTTGTCACCCGATATGGGCAGTATGAGTTCACAGTGATGCCATTTGGACTCACCAATGCACCGACTTACTTCATGAATCTCATGAATAAAGTGTTTATGGACGAGCTGGACAAGTTTGTCGTAGTCTTTATTGACGACATACTCATCTACTCCAAAAGTGCCGAAGAACATGAACAACACTTGCGGGTAGTATTGGAAAAGTTAAGAGCACACCAGCTCTATGCCAAGTTCAGCAAGTGTGAATTCTGGCTGGAAAAAGTGGCCTTCCTTGGCCATATTTTGACCGCGGAAGGAGTAGCCGTAGACCCTGAGAAGGTAGAAGCAGTCTCGAACTGGCAACAACCAACCAATGTGGGTGAGATCAGAAGTTTTCTGGGTTTAGCTGGGTATTACCGGAGATTTATTGAAGGATTTTCCAAGATAGCTAGACCCATGACAGAACTGCTCAAGAAAGAGAAGAAGTTTGTTTGGACCGAGTCTTGTGAAAAGAGCTTCCAAGAGTTGAAGAAAAGATTGACTGCAGCCCCAGTTCTAACCCTACCGGACATCCACAGAGATTTTGTTGTTTACTGCGACGCATCCCGCCAAGGATTAGGATGTGTCCTCATGCAAAATGGAAAAGTTGTAGCATATGCCTCCCGACAACTTAGACCTCATGAGCAGAATTACCCAACGCATGATTTAGAATTTGCAGCTGTAGTGCACGCACTCAAGATCTAGAGACACTACCTAATTGGGAACAAGTGTGAAATATACACGGATCACAAGAGTTTAAAGTATATTTTCACTCAACCGGACCTGAACCTCAGACAGAGAAGGTGGTTAGAATTGGTTAAGGATTATAATGTGGAAATTCATTACCACCCTGGCAAGGCCAATGTAGTGGCAGATGCCCTGAGCCGAAAATCCTACAAACCCAAGAGTGCCCACCTACAAGAAGAAATGGCACGACTAAATGTGCACATCGTCCCTCGGAATAATAGTCACCAACTGACGATCCAGTCCACTCTGGAGGATCGGATCAGAGAGACCCAGAGAACAGACAAGGATTTAGTACAGACCTGCAAGCATACCGGAGAAAATAAGGCACCAGACTTTAGAGTCGACAGTAAAGGAACGCTGTGGTATAAAGATAGGATTTGTGTGCCTAAGGAAGGAGACTTTAGACAGATAATCATGGACGAGGCTCACAACTCGCCATATTCCATTCACCCGGGATCCACCAAAATGTATTTGGATTTAAAGCAGAACTATTGGTGGAAAGGAATGAAAGCTGACATAGCCCAATTTGTCGCTCAGTGTGATACCTGCCAGAGGATTAAAGCGGAACACCAGAAGCCGGCAGGATTATTACAACCCTTGCCTATCCCAGTTTGGAAATGGGATGAGATAGGAATGGACTTTGTGGTAGGACTACCCAGAACACAGAAGGGACATGATTCTATATGGTTAATAGTGGACCGACTCACTAAAGTCGCTCACTTTTTACCTGTACGGACGAATTATGGTGGAGAGAAGCTAGCCAAACTGTATGTGGAAAACATAGTGAAGTTGCATGGAGTGCCCAGTAGAATTGTTTCAGACCGAGGGACCCAGTTCACCTCGAGATTTTGGAAAAGCTTACATAAAGCCATGGGCACCAAGTTGGACTTTAGCTCCGCGTATCACCCTCAGACCGATGGCCAGACAGAAAGAGTAAATCAGATTATGGAAGATATGCTGAGAGCATGTGTCCTTACCTATGGTAAAGATTGGGAACAGAGTTTACCCTATGCAGAATTCTCTTACAACAATGGTTACCAGGCAAGTTTAGGTATGTCCCCATTTGAAGCCCTCTACGGGAGAAAGTGCCGAACTCCTTTAATGTGGTCAGAAGTAGGAGAGCGTACACTAGTAGGACCTGCACTCATAAAAGAAGCCGAAGAAAAAGTGGCTGAAATTAGGGAGAAATTGAGAGCAGCTCAGTCCAGACAGAAGAGCTACGCAGACAAGAAGAGACGAGAACTGGAGTTTAATCCAGGAGATTTTGTTTATCTCAAGGTTTCACCCATCCGGGGAACCCGTAGGTTTCAAGTCCATGGAAAGTTAGCCCCTCGGTCCATCGGACCATACCCGGTACAAAAGAAAGTTGGAAAGGTAGCCTACCGATTGGAGTTACCCGAAGCAATGTCAGATATACACCCGGTATTCCATGTCTCACAGTTGAGGAAATGCCTGAGAGTACCTGAAGAAGAACACATACCCGAAGAAGAGATAGACCTACAGACAGATCTACGATATCAGGAAGTACCGGTCAAAATTTTGGACACCGTCACCAAGAGAACCAGAAACTCCGAGGTACGGATATGCAGGGTACAGTGGAGCAGACACAGTGTAAAAGAAGCTACGTGGGAAAGAGAAGATGCCTTGAAGAAAGAGTTCCCCCACCTTTTTTAGGAGCCAGCCGAATCTCGAGGACGAGATTTCTTTAAGTGGGGTAGGTTTGTAACGCCCGCGTTTTAACCTCTGAGGAAAATCACCCTAATTAACACACCCGGTGAAAACTCTTTCAAAACCTTTTTCCCCCGAGCTCCCACTTCCGCTATCCCCGTCCGCCTTGTTTCCCCCCCCCCCTCTCTTGTCTCTGTCCGCATCTCTATCACTGCCATCTTTTCCATCCCATCCCGCGTCGCCCGCTCTCGGGTCGACCGCCGGGCCACCCATCCTTGGCCGACCGTCGTCGACCGCCCGCCGCGAATCCCGCCGTCCCCTCCCCTTTTTCCTCTCTCTCTTTTCTTTTTCTCTTTCTTCTTTTCTCCCTCTCTTTTCTTTTTCCCTTTCCTCCTTTTTCCTTCTCCCCTCTCCTTCCCTCCCTCCTCTGTTTCCTCTGCTCCCCCTCCCCGACACCACCGCGGCCGCTCTGCTCTGCCCCACTCCGTCGCCGCCGACCACCCCTCCCCCACTGCTCTACTCGCCACCCCCACTCCACTCCCCTGCCTCGCACCGCACCCAGCACGCCACCGTGTCCGCCACCTCGCCATCACCGCCGGCGCTGCCAGCACGCCACCGCCGTGCTCTCGGCCGCGCGCACGCCGATCGCCGACCACGCCACGACACCGGCCGTCCCTCTGCCGGGCCGCCACTCCTCCGCAACCCCACCTTGCTGCACGCCTCTCACCGCCGCCCCACGTGCTCGACCCGGCCGACCGCCTCCGCTCCGGCCCGGGCCCGTCGACATCGTGCCGACCACCGCCGTGCTCTCGGCCGCGCGCCCGCCAAATCGCCGCCATTGCCCACACGCCACCACCCACTCTACCCATCACGACCGCCGACCGCCGTACACTACCGCCGTGCCGCCCACCACCGTGACCCCGCCACCGTCGTCGCCAGACCACGGCATCCACGCGAGCACGCCACCCCGGCCACCGCCGCTCCGACCGCCCGGACCCGCTGCTGTCTCGTCGCCAAGCACGGCAGCGCCGCCGTACGCACGCGCACTGCTCCGCCACAGCTCCACCTCGCTCCCCGTGCCACCAACCGGGCCGGCCGACTTCAATTCCGCCCGCCGGCCACTCCTACCGCCCGCCGAGCAACTCCACCCCTACCCCTCTCGTCGGCCCACTCCCTCGCCACCCCTCCGCGCCTATAAAAGGGGTCCCGAGCACCCTCTCCCTCACCACCAGCTCACCCGCCCTCCAATTGAGCCCCTCCACCGCCGCAGTGCCGCCGCCATCGCCTCCAGTGCCGCCGCCGCCGCCGCACTCGTGAACCGGCCGCCTCACTCCATTTCCGCCCGAGGTAGGACCACCAGTGGACTTGTCGTGCACCCCTCTCTCTTTCCCCCCCGTTCCCGTCCACCACCGCCGCTCCCGTCGCCGGCAATCCGGCCGCCATCGCCGCCGATCCCCCCTCCCCTCTCTCTCTGTCTGTCGAACGAAAGAGAAGGGCATTTTGCCCATACCCCCCTGAACTCTACCCTATTCAACCCGCCGTCCAAAACTTTAAGCCCTCCCCTCTCTGGTACAATCACACATGACCCCCTGGGCTTTAAACAAATCAACCCGCGGCCCTCTGACACTATTCCCCCTCTCTCTATTTATTTTGCCCGAAGCCCCTGAGCTTTCCCATATTTGCAACAAGGTCCTTTTCCTTTAAAACAGCCCCTAAACCCCACTAAACTCGTCATTTCATGCGCCAAATTAATCCCGTTTGACCCCAAACTCCACCACCATTTTCACCAATATATTTTCGCCAAACCCAACCAGTCCATACCCGAAAATAATCATCTCATCACCATTCGCTCTCTTTTTCTGTTCTTTCTTTTGGAGCTCAATAAAACCTTTTTCTTTTATTTATTGAGTGTTTGCTTGTGTGTGCCGTAGACTCCGCTGTGAACGAGGGAGGACTCGAAGAGGAGCAGTGCTACGAGCAGGAGCTTGGAGACCAAGACCCCGGGCAGGAATCCCCCGAGGGTTGGGAGAACGGCAAGTGCAATCCCACCCTTTGATGCATACTTTTGTCCCAGTTTTTATAAACACAACCCATGGCCTGTTTTATAAAACTTGCATGATTTTACTGCTAAACCCGGTTGGATAGCCATGCCTTGATTGCTATGACTAATTCCTTGACAACCTAGATTAATGTTTAAATATGACGATGCTCTGTTTAAATATTGGTCACTGCTAGTAATGCTTAGGAATATTTTACCATTATACCCCCATGACAAATACTTGGTATTTACAAAAGCAACTGTGTGCGTACTTTAAAAAAAATAAAAGAGATGATTTGTGTAAATAAAATGGGTACCCGTGTGGGATGAGACAGACGGTATTTTCGCGCAAAATACTGAGGTGAGCTTGAACCGGTGTGGTTGAGCATGGTGGGAGTTGTCTATCCTATCACAAGTTTTGGGATGATGTTGATGTGTCATCTAGCCTAACCCATTTTTCTGTACCACCACTCGACCGTTGTATGTGGCAACGGCCTAGCATAAATCCCACTAGTTGAGCTGCTGGTTATGTGGTGTGCTGGTGAGCAACAGAGGGCCATGGAGCCGGGGATACGGTCTATGTGAGGTATGCCCCTGGTTAGAACCTCGTTGGTAGGTTGCTAACCCCTGGTCGCGTCTGTGATAACTTGTCAGTTTAGCTATGGTGGGTAATGGCTTTGATAGGAGCTGCACTGGCACTAAGGTGTTCTTGTTGTGGTAGCCTTCTTGTGGTTGTGTACACCTCTGCAGAGTTAAAACCTATCCGGATAGCCGTGTCCACGGTATTGGGCGAGTTACGGCTTGGTCACTTCACTAGTCCCCTGTTTTGGTGTAAGAAAGTGTTGGTGTTTCATGAAGCTGGGAAATGTTTTGACTTGGGCTACGACAGATGGGAAATCTGGTAGCAACGAAATCTTGTGCGGAAAAGTGTTACATTTACTGTTCTTTTTAAAAGAAGTGTTTGTGAAAACCTATTGTGAAAACCAACCCCCCTTGCATGAGTAATAAAATTTGCTTTGCTGCTAAATGAACCCTGAGCCTTCCTTGTTTCAATACTTGCATACTTCTGTTATACCCTTCCGTGGTTGTGGTTGCACTTGCTGAGTACGTAAGTACTCACCCTTGCTTAATCTGTTGCAGAGGCAGACCCGGACTTTGTGCCTGAGGATCTCGTCTAGTGGGGTTCGTTCTGCACCCAACCTTTGCCTGTGTGTTAGGGCCACCCGCTGGAAGCCGCATGCGTTGCCACTCTGATGAAGACCTCTATGTTATCAATCTGTTTATCTGGAGCTTAGTGTTAGTTCTGTTTGTCGTGGCCCTGCAATGCCACCGTCTCCCGTAATGTTGTTGTACTGAACTATCTGTTGTAATAATGTGAACCAGCATCCTGGGACTGGTATTTGTATCACATTAAGTTCTCTCTTTCGAGGGGACGCTTCAACTTTGGAGAAAGGCAAGTGTATTATGTCATGCAAATGTCCTAATAATTATTAATTTCACCACCCCTGCATGTGTCTTAATATGATGGGTTCCTATTTAAGGATTTACCTAGCCACTATATTTTCCTTGTCCCTCGAACTGGGTTACTTAATTAATTTTGATGGTAGATGATGCTTAGTTTGCTCAACTGGGATTGGTTAAATGAACCCCTACTCTATGTTTCATATACTCTTTTAAATAATTAATTGGCAAGATCATATCTTTTTAATTGGAACATGGAGAACCACCCAGGAAAACAGTGCAACCATAAGTACCATATGGCTCTGGTCTTGGCTGACTAATTAGAGACTTTAGTGGATGGTAACCTTACCCGAAAGGGGCAAGAGGCGCGGCGGTTGACGGGGTATAGCTCGGTCCTCTTGAGCTGTGGGCTTTGGTAAGAGACAGACCTCATTAGGGAGGGTTATACTTTGCTTCTGAACCGGAAACCTTAGCGGGTTACTATTTACTAAGGAATCTTTGTAAAGGCCTCGTAGCGTCCCTATGCGGTCACACCTCGGTAGTGTGATTTAAGAGGATTGGCCCCCTTGGCATGGTTGGGTTTAAAGTTCTTTTGAACTTTTACGCGGCTTATGGTGAAAGTGTACAACCTCTGCAGAGTGTAAAACTGTTATAACAGCCGTGCTCACGGTCAAGAGCGGTCTGGACCCTTACATGATAATCATACTTGAACATGATCTAAATCGTGGTTACATGAATACGTTGGGAATATGACATTCATTAATTTGTGGGTGGTATATACTTTCATTTGCTAGTAAATAGTTGCTTAATAAAACTTGACCAACTAAAAGTGCTTACTGCAGTTTGGTCAGCCAACCTTTTTGCCTCAGCCTTGTATGTCATATTACATTTGCTGAGTACGTTATGTGCTCATACTTGTTGCTTTTCTTTCTTTCCTTTATTGCATCTACTACAACCGGATTGCTGCTCAGATCGGGAGAATTTATAGGATTTCACTACTGGTTTTGAGGAGTTCTAGGCGAGTCTCCCCCAGTCAATTGCCTGTGGAGTTGGAGTCACTCTTGCTTCGTTAGATGATCGTTTATTCAAGTCTTCCGCTATGACCTTTGTGTCAACTCTGAGATTGTAAGAAATACACTTTAATACTCTTTCGTTATGCATTGTTATGAATATTCACTTGTGACGTCTACCATATGTGTGTAAACTGATCCTGGCGCACATATGAGATGCACCTGGTTTTGCCCTTAAAACCGGGTGTGACACATCTCCATTCCATTAAATCAAATGTCTGGCGCGGAAGTATCTTTGTGATTTTTTCTTTGTTCATTTTTTCAATTATCACTAGTTAAATATATAGTTATAGGTGGTACGATGTTACAGTCAACACTCTAAAACAACAATTCAACATTCTAATTTTACTATTTTAACATTTTTCACATAAAAATTAAATTAATATGATCAGAGTGTTGAACTAATGCAGTCAACATTTTCATATACTAGTGAATTCATTTGAGTCCCATTAATCTCATAAGCTATTACTGTCTTCCCACTTTCCATTTTCCCTCCACTGCTCACTGATATATTTCTGTCATGCCGATCAAGTTAAGAGCAATGAGGAGTTGTTGGGCTTCTGTCACTTCACGTCATCACATCAAGATTTGATCACAATCAAAATTTCCCCCTTTATTGGAATTTCATCTTCAGTTCTTCCTCTATCACCAGCATTTTTATTCTTTAATTAGTTTTTTTCTGTTTGAGATTTGTGGAATGGAGATATTTATTTATTTCTAGTGTCTTCTAGCTAGAGTTAGAAAATATGATTCCAGTTGTAATAAAGTGCAAGAAAAATATATAATTGAATACAAATATACTTTTGTTATATGTCAAACACAAGGCCCCATTCTGTGTATTGCACCGGGGCCTCATAATCTTAGGTACGGGCCTGTATATTAGAAATGTTGATTCTAAAATATACATATATATAATAAAAATATATTTATTGGATCTTATTTTGTTGCATTAATTCCAAATAACATGCGGTTCAAACGGATTAAAAAAAGATTAATGGTTTAGAAAAAAATCACATTTAAAAGTTGCAACTCAAATAGATTCGCGTAAGTGGCTGACGTCAGACACCTTCCACAGCTCCACGCGTTGTGAACCCGCTTCGATCCTGACGGTTGTACAAATCTGTGACAGTGAAAACTATATCGGTAAAAAGCTTAGGGAACCCGTATAGGTTTCCCGGCAGTGCAGGTCTACTGCACTACTCGCATGGGCCGTGGTGGGCCTTCCGATTTTGTCACTATTGGTCGGTAGCCTAAGCCCATTATCGATATAACAAGCCCAGCCCAGACACACCTCGATCGGACTGCAGTCGCACCGACATCCGCGTCCGCGTCGCCGTTTATGAGCATCCAAAACTTGCTCAGGGGCAGGCCTGGCTCAGCTACTACCCAACCTCATCATAGTTTAATGGGTCCCAATGATTGGCCGAGCCGGGCTTTCGGTTGATTTTTATTAATACTACACATTAGTATATTCATTCACACAACTATCGTTTTTTCACCCATATATATATATATATATATATATATATATATATATATATATATATATATATATATATATATATATATATATATATATCCCTAGTTGTGTTGAGTACGAAAAAAGTACACAGAATTCGATCGAATTATTTGGGATTACTAGGATGACGAATAATTGAGAGCATTTTTGCAACTAAAAGATTGAATAGAGATTGTTTAGTTCAATTGAGTTTTTCGCCTTACTAATAGTTACAGAAATGACCTAAAATACAGAAAATCTAGCACATATAACAGGCTAAGTATTTTTTTTCAATCCAAATCTGAGGTGTTTCATTTTGTAAATGCAGTTGCTAAACCAGATAATAATTTCGTTGATTTCACCCAAAATTGTTATCGTTGGATGAGCTTCAAGATTTGTATATGTATTGGCTTGGTGGACTTTCATCAATAGACCTGATTTGCGGCCTCTAGATTAGTTGGTTTGGACAGGTTTAGGAGGTAATATTGCTTTGGCTTTTCCTTTTAGTTGGTGATTGGAAGAAATGTTATTAGACATTTCAGTATCATAAGTAAAATTCCGTCATCTATATAATAATTATTTTTAATTTACAATGTGTTCCTTGTTTCTCCTATTTCTAACATTTCTTATTTTGATAAAAGTGTTTCAATATCTCTCTCTCTATATATATATATATATATGTTAATTTCTTTTTGTCAATGTTTAGTTCATAGTTTCTCTAACTGTGATTTGGAAAAAAAATCTATATTATCTTCTAGAGAAAAGTGTTTCATTACATTTATTTTTCCTTTTGGCAAAAAAGTAGTTGAAATCCTCGAAACTATTATCTGAGTATCAAGATTAAACAGCACTTGACAACATCCCTTCTTCTATATTCAATAAATAATTGCAATCTTCAAAGCTATTAGCTAGGTACTCCATCCATTACAAATTGTAGGTCACATTAGTTTTTCCTAAGTCAAACTTATCTAATTTTAATCAAGTTTACAGAAAAACATAAAAACTATAACAATCAACTAGTTTTATTAAATACATAATGAAATATGCCTCAATAGTACATTTATTTATACTATCTTTTTTAAAAAATTGTCTTATAACAAAGCAAGTGAGCTACAATGTACTTTGAGACCCACAGCAGAAAGTTATGCTGTCAAACTAAATTTAGTTTGACTATATACTTTGAGACCCACAGCCGCAGCAAAAATGTTAGTATTAAGGGCCATGAATAAGGGTCACAAAGTAAAAGCCTATCAATAATCAGGTCCACGACATCTTGGTGCACTAATGGCAGACTGACAAAGTGATTCAACTGAAGTCAACTAGATTATTAGCGGGAGTGTTTCACTGGTTTCTGTGTTTCCATTTGCGATTAGATAAATAGACACACCTAGTACATATAAAGGTTTGGCCCAATCGTTTCAGACTGAATGACTAATAGAGTACTCTTTTTTACGTAGCACTTGTTGGATTAATTGGGCCTTGGCCCATTTTAGTCTCAATTAATCAAAGAATTAAAGGCCCACTAATAAATACTAGGGAGTTAAATCCCGGATGGAGAGTTAACGGGAATCCTAACCAACTTAAATGGTGGACCAACTGTGGACCACTTGTGAAGCTAGTAAAAGGAGAAGCGTGTGTCACACGCGCACTCGCTCGCCGAGCCGTGGACGAGACGAGACGAAACGAGATGTTGACGTGTCTGAGGGTAACTGACAACGGTAATGGCATTATGGCTGATCAAGAGCGTCCAAGTTCATCCCCCCTCTCTCCTGTACGCCTATATAAGAAGGTCTCTCCTACAGAGGCAGAGACACTACAACTCGTCCCAGGCCTTCTCTGGTACTCCTTTCAGGAGACCTCTCACTCTCTCCCTCTGTTGTTCTGCTGCTCTCCTGTATTCTCGACGCAAGCCTTACGCGCACAATGCTTGCGTGAGCAGAAGCCTCCGAACCCTCCCTGCCTTGAGATCCTGCTCGGGATAGGCATGCGATAATGTTTTTGGGAGCATACGAGTACGCGACTGCTTGCTGCGAACGACTACTTCCCGGCGGCAAGCGAACGACTACTTCCTGGTGGCCTGCTCCATCAACCCGAACGACTACCTCCCGTCGTCCGTCTCCCTCAAGCGTATGACTACTTCCCGGAGGCCCGAACAACTACTTCCAGGAGGCCGTTCGAGGGACTCCACTGCAGCAACTCGTCACTGCACTGAATTTGATCGACTACTTCAAGCAAGGTCATTCGAGGATGGTTAACACTATTCCTCCAGCTGGTGATGGCGCACCCGGTGCCTCCGGTACCGGTCCCGCCTCTGGGTACACCCTCAACCATAACTTGTTCTGGTTTCTCATGTTGTTCATGTTATTTAGGAGATTTAACTTGAACACTCGCACATGCTCTTTTATCACTGGATCACTCACTACTGTCATGAATTTATTGCTAATTTCTAGAATTAAAATATACCGACTGTTGCCTAGTTTTCTAACAGCACCAGGGTATGCAAGCTTTCTTTTACATGAACAGTGTCACAAAAGCCCTAAGAGGATGTTGCAGAGAAAAGTAAGCTTAGCCTAGCTAGATCATACCATCACATGAAAATGTTTTTTTTTCTTTTTGCCGTTACGAAGACATGCAAATAATAATAAACTACCAAATTGATGCCATTCTAAGTAACTTCGCATATACATTTTTCTATCAAATGGATTTGGTTTATTTGTTTTAGTTTATGATTCAAAATAATGTTCTTTGACATTTTAGTGTCATAACTAAACTTCCATCGATGCAATTATAGTCAGTTTACAACTCGTCCATTTATTTTTCACATTTTTATTTTGATAAAGTGTCTCTAGAACTCTCTATATGCTATTGTGATTGGAAAATTTTTAATACTACCTGTGTTCCAATTATTATCCTTTTTTTACATCACTTGATCATTCGTTTTATTAAAAACATTATGCAAGTAATATTTTTAATTATAACTTATTTTTATCATGAAAGGTACTTTAAGCATGACTTTTTTATATTTCGACTAAATTTTGAAATAAGAAGAGTGATAAAATTTTATGAGAAAAAATTAATAGTAAATGGTAATTTGGAACGGATGGATTGTAGTTTATCTCATTGAGAAAAGTGCTTCGTTACATTTGGTTTTCTTATTTGTAAAAAAAGGTTGAATTACTCGAATATTATTAGCTGAATACCAGGTGAAACATCACTTGACAACATATCCATCTATTTGTCCCAAAAAAATTGGAATCCTCGAAGTTGTTAGTTAAGGGTAAACACACCACACGCGAAAATTATAGCATCAGATTAATTTAGTTGGATGCAACTTTGAGACCCACAAAGCAGCAAAACTATGTGAATTGAGGACCATGAATCAGGCCCATAAAGTAAAATCCTGAGAATCAGGCCCACGGCATCAAGTTGTAACGCAGACTGCATAGGAATATAGTATTGAACTGAAGTCAACTAGCAGATTATTAGCGGAGTGTTTAATGGTAAATGTGTTTACAATTGATTAGATAGAAATACCTAGTACAGACAGAGGTTGGGTCCAGTCCTTTCAGACTGAATGACTAAGTCTTTTATATGTAGCACAAGGGGTATGCAAGATTTCAGTTCCCTAGGTTCAATGCTTTTTTTGGGATCCGGTTGATGTTAGCAACCGGAACTAAAGCACCCTTTTAGTCCCGGCTGTCGCCCGGGACTAAAGGGGTGATCCATTTAGTCCCGGGGTCATTGTCCCGATTGGAAAACCGAGACTAAAGTTTCCTCCCAACCGATACTAATGACGCCTTTTCCACTAGTGGAATGACTAAATGAGTATTCTTTTATATGTAACACCAGGGGTATGCAATATTTGTGTTACATGAACACAATATCACAAAAACCTAAGAATAGAGGATGTGTCTTTTAAAATACATTATATTTGAATGTTCTTTACCAAAAAAACATGCAAACTCCAAAACAAAAGAAACTCGATCAATGCAAAGTGAAACACGTGCACCAACCATATATGCATGTGGACAAAACAAGTACTCCATCCATTCCAAATTATAGGTCGTTTGACTTTTTCTACTATAAGTTTGACCGTTCGTCTTATTCAAAATTTTATATAAATTATCATATTTTTTGTGGTGCCTTGCTTTATTAATAAATATTCTTAAAAATGACTTAAATTTGACTATATTTACACAAATATTTTGAATAAGACGAGCAGTCAAACTTACGGTAAGAAAGTCAAACGACCTATAATTTGGAACAGATGTAGTACTACATAGGGAAACATGAAATCAACATTACTTGAATTGATAGCATACCCAACATATTGCCGGAAAGGACTACCGTATCATTCGGTATATATACAAATACCACGAGGCCAACCCACACATGATCTTTCTACACTAGTTTACACGGCACTGGAGATCTCACTAACCACATCAGAACAGATCAATCGGATCCCATTTGAAATTAATTAGTGGAGACAAACTAGCTAGCACGACAAGCATTCTGAAAGGAAAAACAACATTTTTTTTCATTTTTTTCAAGAGAGGTACTAGCTCTGGCCCGACATCCCTGGTATCAATTGCGCGCTAATGGAGTTTATTAACCACATGTGCCTTCTACAGGCATGCACGTTGATGCTCCTTCTCGAACCACTCTGGCAAAAGAGTAAATTTCTTGATTGCCATTGAAATTTGTAAAGGTTCTCTCATTGCCATTCAAATTATGTGATTTCCTTCATTGCCATTGTTTTGAATTTTCTTTTCCTTCATTGCCATTGCCGTTAGTTGTTGTTAACTTGCTTCCACCGATAAGATGGGCCCACATCTTGGGAGGGGTGACGGTGGTACGTGCTGTGCAGGCCTCCCATTAGACGCCGCCGCCGCAGCAGGGCTCTTTTGCTTGCCGATCAAGATGGTCGATGCTAATCCTAAATAAACAACCAGTGGTTATCTCTACACGTTGGTAGGGATGGCAACGGATTCACACCCGCTGGGTTTTGCCGTTCCAAATCCGTGCCCACGAAAATGAAACCCGCCCATTAAAAAACTCATGACCCGTCACGGGTTTGATATTTTGCCCAAACCCATACCCATCGGGTTTACGGGTACCCACGGGTCGTCCGTGCCCATTTAAAAAGACACATATTATAGAAAAACTCAATGAATACTAGAGCACATAAATTATTTTTATTAGTTATATGTCGCAAGAGTATCATAAATAAATAGAAAAAACCATTAATAACAAGTATGCATTTGATTCTATGGAAAAGAAAGGAACAAGTTAGGTTTGGGCCATTTAAATTGAGGTATGAATTAAAAAAATTGGTTATTTAATGGTATATATTGGGGTCTAAAAAACCCATGGGTTCACGGGTTTGGGTATTATGTTCCCAAACCCATGCCCGCAAACCCGCTGGGTTTAATACTTTACCCGTTAATAAACTCACGGGTAGAAAAAGTGACCCAAACCCGTGCCCTAGTAGAGTAAAAACTCATTGGGTTTCGGGCACCCGTTGCCATCTTGACACGTTGGTATATAGCGAGATATATGGCTCTCCGGCCTGGTCGTTGGGCCTGGTGGAAATCTGGATCAAAGCATCCATGCGTACATGACCAGGACACTAGTCGTAATTAACTAACTAACCACGCCAGAACTTCTAGAACCTTCGGCCTCCAGAGCTCCCTAGCTTGAATCCATAGCAGACCGCACGGCTCGTTGGCCGGCCATCTTCCTGCTCATACTTATGCAATACGTGTTTTATAGAAAGAACATATATACGTGCAGGTGCCTACATATCTTTATTTGTGCACGTACATGGCGGCGTGAGATTCATGCACTGCTAATTTCATGTACAGAGACGCCATACGCAGTTGACTGTCACGTGCGTGATCGAGAGTGCATGATACGTGAATACCAAATTTCAACCTTTTGTTGGGAGGGGTATAATCGTCTTTTTCATCCTAACTTAACAGCAACTTAACAGTCAACTAACTGTAATGGCAGTGAAGGAAAAGCAAATTCAAAACAATGGCAGTAGAGGGAATTGCATAATTTGGATGGCAATGAGGGAACCCTTCACTACTAGAGAACTCAACATCACAAACAGTTGATCACAAACGGTTTTGTAAAACCGTTTGTGATAGCCCCATCACAAACGGTTTTCAAGGCTCCAGGCTACCAGCCGTTGGAACCGTTTGTGATGGGGGCCATCACAAACGGTTCTTGTTAAGAACCGTTTGTGATGGCCCAACATCACAAACGGTTCTTAAAGAACCGTTTGTGATGGCTCGTACAGTACAAAAGAAGCATCTCCCCCCTCCCACTCTTCTTCTCCAACCCGACGCCCACCATTTTTTTCACCATTGTGGAGGCCATTTCTCACCAAATAGCTCAAGAAAGGTCACGTTTTTTGAAGAAAGCTCTCCATCAACATTTTTTGAGGTTGGTAACACTCAACTCCTCCAATTTATAGCTTGTTTGAACCACTAGATTTTGAAATTTGCCATGAATTTGGTGGAGGGGCTCTTTCATGCTCTCTAGAGCTCAATTCTCATGGAATTCAATTTAGGAACTCAAATTTAGTAGGTAGTTCATCAATATATTGCTTGAAGACACATGATAGGCATTCTTCCATGATTCTTTAGCTTGTGGTTGCAAAATTGAGAAAAATGTGATGAAATGTCTCTTTTTTTCCTCTAGGATAATTTTCATCAATTTATTCATGGATTATCGAAATGCCTAGCACTCATTCTATTGCAACAAGGTTAGTATCTAGCTTGCTTTGCTTACTTAATAGAAGCTTGAATGGTTGCAAAATTGAGAAGAATGTGATGAAAACTCTATTTTTTTGCCTCTAGGCCATTATTCATCAATTTATTCATGGATTATCCAAATGTCTAGCTCTCATTATTTTGCAACAAGGTTAGTATCTAGCTTATTTGCTTACTTTGTAGAAACTTGAATGCTTATGAAAATTGAGAAGAATGTGATGGAAAGTTTGGCATGAAACTTTGTAGGCCGTTTTTCATCAATTTCTTCATCAATTTGGTCCTCGGCTCCACTTGGTTCAATTTGGTCCTCGGCTCAATTTGACTCTCTCCCTTGACTCAAGGTTTGTATCTAGCAACACTTCGTGCGATTGATTTGCAAATAATTTGGCATTATTATTTTATTGGAAATATTGGTTTAAGGACAAACCCATTTTGTTTGTAATAGATGGATGAACGAGCTTGGATGTACGTTGCCTGTTCGGATGACTCATTTTGCAAGGGGGTTTGTGAGTTTGTGAATGTTGCGAGGTCGTACCAAACAAGCGATGGATATCAATATTGTCCGTGCGTTGATTGCAAAAACCAGAAGCAGTTTGGATACATCGAGCAGATCCGACGCCACTTGCTGTGTAGGGGTTTCATGCCAAACTACAAGGTTTGGAACAAGCATGGGGAGGAAGGTGAGAATGAAGCCACAGAACCAAATGTGGTTGAGAAATTGTGGAAAACGTCCCAAGAGGCCACACGGGGTGAGAATGAAGCCACACAACCAAATGATACGGGAAATGTCGACCATGGATCATTCATGGATAACTTTGCAGACACATTAGTAGATGATGATGTGGTGGATGGCATTGACCAGATGATACGTGACGGTGAGCCAGAATGCCTTGATGCGAAGAATCTGAAGAAGCTAGAACAGATGAGAAAGGATGCCAAAACTCCTTTGTACCAGGGCTGCAGCATGTCCAAGCTTGAAGCTGACCTCTTACTACTGGATTTGAAGTCATCTAATGGCCTATCGGACACAGGCTTTGACAGTTTGTTGGATCTTATGGGAAAGATGCTTCCAAGCCCGAATGGGTTGTCTAAGAACACCTACGAGGCGAAGCAAATGATATGTCCAATGGGGCTCGAGGTACAGAAAATCCATGCATGTCCAAAAGATTGCATCCTGTATCGTGGTGACTATAAAGACTTGGATGCATGCCCAGTGTGCGAAACTTCGAGGTACAAGTCGGAGTCAGCTATACATATGAATTGTGATAGGAATAAAAGGGCACCCGCCAAGGTCGTATGGTATTTCCCCATAATTCCTCGGTTGAAGAGGTTATTTGCTAACCCGAAGACAGCAAAGCTTATGCGTTGGCATGAAGAAGAGCGTCTGAAAGATGGAATGCTTAGGCACCCGGCAGATGGTTCACAGTGGAGGGCAATTGATTATCATTTCAAGAAAACTTTCTCAAAGGAGATCAGGAACGTAAGGTTCGGCTTGAGTACGGATGGGATGAATCCTTTTAACATGGTTAGCAGCAAACACAGCACATGGCCTGTCTCTCTTTGCATATATTATATCCATGTCATGTAGTTAATTATATGAATTTCTGGGGAATTACATGTATTCTATGAATTACATGCATTTATTGCTGGGTAAATCAACATCACAAACGGTTCTTGTTAAGAACCGTTTGTGATGTGAACCATCACAAACGGTTCTTAACAAGAACCGTTTGTGATAGGCTGCCATCACAAACGGTTTTAGAGTCAAAACCGTTTGTGATGGCAGCCTATCACAAACGGTTTTTGCCCTGAAAACCGTTTGTGATAGAGCCTGTTTAAGTACCCGCGAAATTTTTAGCCTCCCCCGCGAAATTTCCAGACTCGCACGCGCCGTTTCCTTCCCCGCCAGGCTGCTCTGCCGCCGCTCGTCCGCTGCCCCTTCCACCGCCGCCGCCGCTCCACCGCCGCTGCGCTCCACCGCCGCTCCGCTCCCGACCGCTGCCCCTTCCCCGGCGACCCTGCTCTGGCACGCCTGCCCGCGGCGCGGCACCTCCCACGGCGCCCCTGCCCACGGCGGCCCTCAGTTGGCGGGGGCCTCTCCGCGGCGTCCGTCGCCGGCTGGCCGGCCCGTCCTCCGGCGCTCCCGTCCCCGCTCCAGTCCGCGGCGCATCCTCCAGCCGCATCCTGCGGCGTCCCTGCCTGCGCCCCGCCCGTCCTCGTCATCCTCCGGCGCTCCCGTCCCCGCTCCAGTCCGCGGCGCCCCTGCCTTGCCGCCGCCCGCCTCCGACCCCGACCAAACTCCGGCCAAGGTGAGCCCACACCTTCCCCAACCCTAGTCCGGCGAAGAACGGCCGGCTATCGCCGCCGGCGAAGCCCATGGCCGTTGGAGGACCACATTGCAAGGAAACGGTTAATTTTAGGGTCCTATCTGTAAACAAACCAGATCTAGCTGTTGTTATGCAATTGTTTTGATGTTTACCTGGCAATTTTGTGTGATGACCATTTGAGGCAGCATCATTTTTTTTAACAGAGAATCATAGCCTTCAGCTGATTTATTTCTGTTCAATTTGTACTCTGTAATATGCATCTAGAAATTGAACTAGTAGAACCTAGTAGCTGTCAGTGGTAGTTAGCTGCATTTCTTGTTCTGATTTTTTACTACACAAGAGTTCATTTTCTTCTTCCAGAGTTCAAATGTCATCCTTCTTCAGTCATGCATATTGTGTGCTTGTAACAACTCAGGTTGCTATGTAGTATCAATGCCATGCACCCCAAGACCGGTAGATCTTGCAATCATTTTTCTGCCACTTTTGTGTTAAATTGGTCCATCCACCAGAGGTGATATATTTCATATAGGTGATATTTCATATTGTGCCTGCTGTAAGAAATTGCAGGAGATAGGCACTCATGATATTTCATATTTCATATTGTGCTCTAATCACTAATAGTGATATTTATTTTAAACTTTATGTAGCTATAATGGGACGTTTCTCACTATTCAAGACCCGTCGTGCCCAACCCGCCACCGATGACGGGGAGAATCAAGGGGCCGATGGTCATAACAATGATGTGACAGGGGCCGATTACCATGAAGGAAGCCCGAGCAATTTCCTCAACCTCGCAGCCGGCGACTCGCCAATTGTTGAGAACCAAGCCGCCGAGGAAACCGCAACCACCTCATCAAAGAAACGAAGGTCCAAGCGAGGGCCAAGCAAGATGCCGGAAGGCCGAACTCTAATCCTCGAGGTCGATGAAACCGGAGAGCCTGTAGATCCTATATCGGCCCAGGGGCCCTACAAGACGACCATCGGCAAAATAGTGAGGGAGAATATTCCCATCAAATGGAGGTACTGGAACAGTAAACAACATCCACAGTGGACAGTTCCGAATGAGGTCAAGGAGATATGCTGGGTCAAGTTGACAGAAAAGTTCACCTTCCCTGCCGGTACGGAGGACGTTATGAAGCACAAAGCCCTCCAGGTAATGGCTGGTCGGTTTCAATATTTCAAGCATCAACTCAACAAGAAGCATGTCATGGAAGGAACTGTTCCAGATTTCTCAAAATGCCCAATTCAGCGACCTTTCTGGGAAGAATTTGTGGCATACAAGATCTCTGAGGATGCCAAAGCCGCTAGCGCCAGAAATTCTGAGGCAGCCAAGAAAAATTTACACCCACATACCACAGGATCTCGTGGGTACGTGAGGAAGATACCCGAGTGGGAGAAGGAGGCTGATGAGCTGGAAAGGAGTGGTGTCGAGCTGCAGACAGCAAATTGGGAGCCAAGGTCCGTGACTTGGGCTCTAGGGCACGGGTGTAAATACGGGCCTGATGGGAAGCTTATGCATAAGGATTCTCGTGCCGAAGAAGCGGTTAAACGGATCGAGCAAGCACATTCAGAGATTGCCTCAGGTTCCGTTGAATCAGAGTGTGAATGATGCGCTTACCCGGGCCTTGGGAAACAAAGAGCATCCCGGACGTACACGAGGTGCAGGAAACGTTCCATGGCTGAAAACCTTTGAGTTTCATTCGGGCTCGTACAGAAGTCGGTCTCGGGGCAAAGCATCCTACGAGCAGCTTTTGCAACAGCTCCGTGACGAAATGCAGGCTTCGAATGATAAGTTGCGTGAGGAAATGCAACAAATGAGCCAGCGTCCGCCTGTTGCAGCTTCAAATGCCGACCCAATTATCACTAGCCCACTGGGGCATCGTAGCAGCTGCGGGAGTAACGTGAATCCTCCCGTAGAAGATCCCAACTTGAGATTTCCAGTGGATGATATCACGGACCCGAGAAGTTGCAAGCTATATGTGATGTTAGGGTTGATTAAGACTAAGGTGGCCATTGGTCAAGCTCTGCCTACTAGGGAACGAGAGGTGTTGCATTGCCGTGAGTTGCCCGTTGGCTTTGCAAGAGTCACACTTGATGCACTAGTCAAAAAGCGGTACGGCATACTGGAGCTGGAAATTCTGGGGGAGGATGACGCCGTACGGTTGAGAGATAACCTTGGTTGCATTGTCGGGTGGCGCAAACGCTATATATCCTTTGGCGATACGGATTCGGAGTCAGAGGAGGAGGACGGCGGCATGAATGATCAGAACCTTTCTAGGCAACCAAGTCCGCCTCCTAGGCAACCAAGTCCGCCTCCTAGGCAACCAAGTCCGCCTTCCAAGCGTCGACAATCCGTTTCAAGCCCGCATGAGAGCAAGTCGAAGAAAAAACCAGTGAGTGGTAGCATTACATCCCTGATGCGTGAGAAGGAGGAAGTTGAGATATCCAAATCTGCCATTGATCATTTCTCCAGGAATTTTATCAAGACAGTGAATAATAAACCGAGCCGGTCAGAGTTTGAGCGTATGGTGTCTAAAAAGGCAGTACGTAACTACAGCAGGGATATGCTCAAACTAACGGCTGCGCAAAGGGAGGAAGCAGCTAGGAAGCAATTCATGGAAGAAACCGGTCTCTCAACGCAACAACTCCATCAGTTGCAAGAAGGCAATGAAGTGGATGTGCCATTCGCGCCACTCGCGCCCCAATGGCCGTTCGTGTATGGGAACGACCTGGTTTGCCCAGATGATATCCCTCGTCTACCGACGAGGATGAGGAACTTGCATCAATGGTACAAAATGCAAGGTGGTTCAACACAGTTTGGGGTCAGATACCCGATCGAATGGTTCGGCAAGGTGGACGAGGGCAAGAACAGCACTCATAACATATTGTGGATTGATTTCAATATTCTACATCAGTTCTACCAACGACAGAGCCTCGATGTCAGCCTCGTGTTCCTTTGGTGCTTGTAAGTACCGTAACTAAATCTCTTTCGTTCTTTTGATGACGACATAAACTCTCATAGCTTTAACTTTTTGTAGGATGGAGGCTCAAAATTTTAGGCGAAACAATATATGCAAAGATGTAGCCTTCCTGGACCCGGTCACGATAAATGAAACGACCTTGCATAACGTCGACACGGGCCATTATCTCTACAACGCTTTCTGCGCGCTGAGAGAGAAGGATCGCATACTTCTACCGTACAACTGCTTGTAAGTGTGTTCCTAGTTGCATGCATCTATACAATAACACGAATCATTCACTATTTTCTAACATGTGTGAAATGTTTTACAGGATGCATTATGTTCTTTTGGAAATCTCCCTTCTAAAGAGCCACATAAGGGTTCTCGACTCATTAATGAGGCCTCGAGAACTCATTCAGCCACTTCTTGACAAGCTAGACAAGTAAGTATTTAATGTTGTGTTGGTTCGTTCTACCGAGTCGTATTATGTTTTCTTTCATCAACCCAATCTCAATTACTATTTAATATTGTATAGCATATTCGCAATGTATTGCAAAAAATACCCGAGGATGCATAGACCTTATTGGAAAAGGTTCTCCGTCGACGATGCCAAGTGGATTAAAAGACAGCCGCCGGGCACAAGCGATTGCGGGTTCTATTGTATGTGTTGACGTAAAATCCGCACCTCACGCCAAGCACACAGCAAGCCGAATTAGCTGGCTTCACACGTGGCCCGGGCTTTTGAATCCGGAAGCGTGCCAGTCAGTTTGCCTGAAAACTAACAAAGGGACAAAAAAGTTTAGATCAAAACCTGGAACGTGCCGGGTGAGACCAGACAGTTCCATATTTGCGGCTATGAAGCCAGTTTCGAACGACATATAGCTACAGAGAAGCTATCTGTCGGCAGTTAAAGCCTTATTCGGCAATCGGCAAGACACGCAAGGAACGTATTGCCGAATGCGTGACGTAAGCATGACGAAAGATCGGCTTTCAACCAAATGAACATTGTAACACATACTCATAGCCGATTAACGAGAAACAGAGCATGATAGATAAATAAAAGGGTGAGACATGATCATAAATTCGCAGTAAACAAGGAATGCATAGGCCGAAAGCAGCACCCGTCAAGCATGATAACAAAACAAGTTAATCCACCGCATGATACGACTTGTTTGAGACCACGCCACTAATCAGATTAGACCAATCCACCGCATGATACAATCTAACCATGAAAAGCTAAAAGCATTCAATGTTTAATTACGAACCCACAACACAGTCACGAATTTACATTGAAAACAAGAACGCATAGGCCGAAAGCAGCACCCGTCAAGCATGGCAACGAACGAGTTAATCCACCGCATGATACAACTCGTTTGAGGCCACACCACCAATCAGATTAGATCAATCCACCGCATGATACAATCTAATCGTGAAAGGCTAAAAGCATTCATTGTCCAATGCAAACTCACGAACACACGTTCACTCGTGAGAGCACTACCGAATGCGGCTATTTTAGCCGAATCGGGGTCCATGGCGAAGGAACAAGCCTAATCGGTAAAGATAAATCTATCAGATCGAATCGAAATCTAATCCACCGGATGATTAGCTCTAAGACGATCCAAAAACCTGCATCTACCGCATGATACCCGGTTCTGTCAAGATCTACACGATGCCGACAAGCTCGAACCCGCGACACGTGACAACCTAGATCGGTTTCGGACTCGGCTGTGAGGGGATAAGTCGTCACATCGTGAAGTAAAGCCGATTCTAGCCGATCTAGATTGGGCAAAGGTGTGTTGCATGAATTAAGCACATAGTAAAAACGAAGCAACACGGGGTAACTTGATGAATCTGTTAGATCTTGCCGAAATCTAACAGAGCCGATAACTTGGTCCATACTAGATCTTAGCCCACCGCATGGCTCATGACCTAACAGAGGAACCTTCTTGAGACCACAACTTAAATCCACCGGATGATACTAAGCATGGTAACAAGACTACTTGCATCAAAGCTTAAATCCACCGCATGATACTAAGCATGATACAAGGTTGCCGGTACTTACGGAGGTCGACGGATCGATGACTCCTCTCGAAGAACTCGACGACTCGACTAAAGGACTCGATGTTGGCACGGGGCCGGTTTGTTGTATGATTGATTGATTGTCCTTTTTACAATTGCCATGGGTTTATATTTGTACCCAGGTCTTGATACAACTCCTAGTCGGACACGACTACAATACTTGTTTCTAAAAATAAGTGACGAATCTTCGTGCCCATATTGCGTTCCTTGTTCGAACCGGCCTTTTCCTTATATTGATCCACGTCATCATGCCTTCCCGAACACTACCGCTCTTCGCCTGCGGAACAATGCCTCTGCCGAATGATAACGCATTCCCGACTGCAGAGTATCTCTGCCGAACGCTTCAGAGAAAACCCCTCAGCCGAATGGCGACGCGTTCCCGACCGCAGAGTATCTTTGCCGAATGCTTCAGAGAAAGCCCTTTAGCCGAATGGTATCCTTCCACCAAATCCGGCTCACATGTCAGCCTCTTCCTGGTGCTAATTTTTGGTGTCAACACATGCCCCTTCAATTTCGGGATAAAGGATACTTTTATCTCGGAATTGACCAGGAATCCCCAACATTTCCAGGCTGAGCCCGCTCGACATCCGTTTTATCTCTTGAATCTTCAGAGCTCTCATCCGGATCCGAACCCTAAGTCATCGACTTCCAGGATTCAATCTTCAAATGGCGAATCAAGATTTTGCCCTCCAGGTAAGCTTCAATCCCCTCAAGCATATTCGGTATTCTTCTTTCGATTCGCATCTTAAATTTCTTCTCATCTCCTTCCACTCTTGATAGGCCCTGGCTGCCGAAATCCTTATCCCTGTTGAGGAAAAAGCTCCATCCTATTTCCTCGGCCCTGTAGGGGATTCAGACCCTTCCGAAATCATTGCGGCCGAATCTCAGAGGATTCCTTTCAAGATTTCGCTGACAAAACCTCATGAGTGGCAAGACACCTTCAAGAACTGGCCCTTGCCCCCAATTGCCGGCTGGAGAAATTGGTATAAAAGGATGTCTGATGATAAAAGCCTCCAAACACAGAACTGGGATCATCTGTGTATTTCTCATTGCCTGGAGCTGTCATTAGCCGAAACACCAAAGAATGAGAACCTCCTGATTGCAGCTTGCCACTTTTGGTCCAATGGCACAAATACCTTTCTTTTTGGTCATGGCCCAATGTCTCCTACTTTGGCCGATGTCTACATGATGACCGGCCTGAATGTTACAGGAACTGTACACCCATATGATCACAAAGGTTCCTCCAAGCAGACAGGAGTAAAAACAGGGGTTGGATATAAGAGATACATTCAGAATCATATGTCTGATGGCCCTCTGACCGATGTCGAATACAGGGCCTTCCTAAATATGTGGCTATGCAGATCAGTCTTTTGTGGCAAAGCCAATGAGCCAACCTTGAATCACATCGTGATGGCTGAAGAGCTGGCTGCTGGAAAAATCATCCCACTTGGGAAATACCTCCTGGGAAGCGTCTATCATATGCTCAATCAAACCACCCACCTGATGCATACTAGTAAGAAAATCCCCTGTGTAAATGGTCCCTGGTGGTTTGTCCAAATGTGGCTGCAGTTATACATGCATCAAATCGTTGCTATTGACCTCAACAGCCGAGACTTCCCTTCAATCAATTACAAAGAAGGAGAAGCCCGGAGAACCAAAGGTTGTCAAACCTATGGAGAAGCTGCTTCCACTATATCTATCAACAAGAACATTGGTGAACTGTTTGAGCTCTTCTTCAGAGGCTTAGCTCACCCTCTTTGGTTCCCATATTTGGATAATGACAATCTTACTCTCCCTTGTGAATTCAGCTTTGAGACTGGATGCACTGATGTACGATCTGTAGCAATTTTCAATGCCTTCATCCAGCCCTGCATTCTGCCAGCCGAATTCTGTGGAGGGAGGCTGGTTCAAAGCACTTATGAATATTATCAGCCAAACATGATGGCTAGACAGTTGGGATGTGGCCAAGTGCCCCCCAGGCTATTCTTCCATGAATTCCTCAGGCCTAGCGAGATTGTCAAGGATTCCACAGAGACAAGAAGGATTTTTACTTATAAATGCTGTGGAACTATTTATGCACCTGATCCTTTTGTGCCAATAATATCTGCCCATCCTTCCTTCACTCTCTGGTGGCAAGAATTCCATGATCATATCTTCAACATGCCAATCCATCCCTTCTGCCTTGAATTAATGCCTGATTATCAGCCAACTGCAGAGGTAATATGCTTATTCCTTCATCTGTCTTAATAACATTAACCCCAATCGACTCTGACTCTATTATTTCGCAGGACATAACACCTGCCCCTCTTGCCAGGGTAATTTTATACAAAACTGCAGGCCCAATCTCTGCTTTGGGGCACCAATCTCCTACCTTGGCTCAGCTGATGGCTAGACAAGCTTCTTCAGATCCAATACTTACTAGACCATCATCTGTCAAGAGGAAAACTCTTTCTTTAACTGCCCCTTCAGTTGTAAAAAAGAAAAGAACAAGCAGCAAAATAATTGCACAGGTCAAATTTCTCCTTCCTCGAGTAAAAATGCTAATTTCATTCTGCTTATTTCTGTTCCTTTATGATTTCAGGCCAAATCACAACAATTGGCCATTAGCACAGGACCTGCCGATGCTTCAGTGATCAGTAAAATTTTTCACCATCTTGTCCTTTTAAAAATTCTTTTTCATCGGCACTAACTTTCTTTCAGTCACAGAGCAAACTTCAATGGATCCAACTTCGGAGAGCTCCTCTTTTCATCAAGAACCAGCTTCAGCTTTACCTGATGTACCTCAGCCAGAAGCCTCATCTCCACCAAAGAACCTTCCAAGCTCTCCTCAGCATGACATACAAGAACCTTTGCCTGAGCTTGAGCCGCCCTCTCTCTCCATCCAAGAGATCAGGAATGAGGTAGAGATAATTTCCCAGTCTCCCCAGTTATTTATTCAATGGATAATCATTAATTCGGCAATATCTTTTTCCAGGAGAAAATAACTTCATCACCCAGCTACTCATTTCCCTTGGATGATCTTGTTGCCGAACAAGCAGAGGAAATTTCTTCTAGTCAGACTTTATCAGAAGAAACCCAGGCAAAACTAAAGGAAATCTTCTCCTTTCTGCACAAAGACATCCAGGATCAAGTCAAGGATGCTGATCTTCTGAGAGATATGCTTGAGCCCATTGAACAAAACCTTCCTGTTGATATTCAAGCTTCTTTGGAACCAATCTCTCAATTGGATCAAAAATTTGCTGCAGTCAGACAGGTTCTGAAAAGTCAATCTTTACAACCAGCTTTAGAACAAAGAAGAGCCATAGCTAAGCAATCCTTGAAAGATTTGTATATCCAAGCTCAGAGCAACAAAGAATTGTCAGCTAGACTGCAGCCAGCACTTGATCTGAAGAAAATCAGAAAAGCTGAGCTAGAAGCCGAATTGAGGACTCTGTCAACCGAAATCGAAGCTGACGAGAAGAAGTTAGCCGAACTCCCCGATCTGACAGAGAGGATACGAAAGGAAGCATCGGCAATTCTATCTGAAGATAAACAGCTCAAAACGAAGCTCTCTGCTCTGATAAAAACCCAAGAAGCAGGCAAAAATCTTTTGGAGACCATTAATAGAATGATATCTGATGCTAAAGATGTAATCTCCAAATACTTGGGTGTGTAGTTGTATCGAATATTTAATTAGCCGAATGTCTTACCGACTTTGTAGTCTCACCAATCTTTTGCTTTCTTCCTCGCTTTATTGTGAACAACACATTCGGCAAAGCTTAGTCGTAACAGCGTTAGACCCGAAAAACAACCTAACACAACATAGCCGAATCCAATTCAGTAGAACTGAACCCGATTCGGCATGAATCCCAAACGACACCGAAACTGCTCGGTTCGTGGGGCTTTCCACCTTCCGAAATTTTGGGATGTGCGCCACGATCTCCTCTGCGGGTTCTATAAAATAACACCAGGCAGCCCACAGTTTTTTCACCAAGTTCTTCGTCTTCCAAGTTCTTGCCGGCCCAAACCATTCTTTTCCCCATCCACAGTAACTCCGAGGAACTTCCAATGGCCGACAACAACAGGAGGCGCCCGGCCGTCGATGAGGCCGAAGGAAGTCGCGCTGGCGCTCGCCGCAGGTGATTGGCTGCTTGTTTCTCTCCGTTCTTCTCGAGATTTCCTTTCTCTTTCTTGACGAATCTTCTTTGTTCTTTCAGGGTAATCCAATGGATTGCCGGCGCTGGTGCGCCAGTTGCGGCTCCAGCCGCTGCTCCTGCGGCGCCCAACTCCTCGAGTTCGTCCAATCGGACTCGTTCATCGGACAACTCCCGCTACTCAGACGGCGATGCTCGCCGATTCAAGGCGGAGCGCGATGACTCTCGTCGCGAACTGGAGATCATCTCCAAGCAAGCTGGGATTGCGGACCTCGAATGGCAGGCCGAGCGCAAGCAGCTGCTTGAAGTCATTGATGGTGAGTCCTGCAATCTGCTCAATCTCAATTCTCGTCCTCCAAATGATATTAATCTGTTATCCCCTTGTGACTTTGCAGCGCGTGATGCTGAACTTGATCGATTGAAGGCGCTGGTGGAGGAGCTGGCGGACAAGGTGAACGCCCAAGGGGACGCACCCGAGGCACGCCTTGGTGCGGTGGCAGGTCGTGTCGACGAAGTGGCCTCCCATGGCGTTCGCCTGGGCGTCGCTGCGGGTCTCGTCGCTATGTCGACGCACACCGGCACCGACTATTCCAGAATGCCGGTTGGTTTTGCCAACAACAACCCAGCAGACATCGACGATATTGACGCTTCCATTGATCGTCTTGATGGCCATGGCACTGCCATTGCCGATTCCATTCATCCCCAGTCTGTTTTGAACAGGCTCTTTCAGTAGTTTGTACTAGGGATTTATGGAACTTCGGCAATAAAACTTATCTTTTGCATGAACTCTTGATGTAACATATTTTGTGCTAAGGGCAATACATTCAGTATTGGCCATTTTTCTTTTTCTCCAACGTCTCTGTCAATTTCCTTCTAAAGACGATTTCTTCCCAAATATCGGCTGTTCGGCAATTTAATATATCAATCACCGATCGATTTCAACACTGGGATAATACCTCTTCAAATATCTTCCATTTATAGCAGAAGCAAATTCTTCTCCCAATAATGTCTTCAAAATATATGCATTTCCAGGCACGCATCTAACTACTCTGAAAGGGCCTTCCCAATTTGGAGACCATTTGCCGAATGCTGCATATTTGGTTCCAATCGGCAATATCGCTTTCCAAACTAGATCACCTTCTGTAAATTGCTTAACTTGCACCTTCTTGTTGTAATATTTAGCAACTCGCATTTTATTTTTCTCGATATTTTCCAAGGCCCTGAGACGAATCATATGCAAATCTTCTAATTCGTCCATCATTAAATCATTATATTCTTTAGAACTTAAATCCTTTTGCAACTTTATTCTCCTTGAGTCTAATTGTATTTCCCATGGCAAGATAGCATGATGCCCATACACCAACTCATAAGGAGACGTCTGTGTAGCCCCATGTGGAGCCATTCGGTAAGCCCATAAAGCCTCATTGAGTACCGAATGCCACTTTCTCGGCTTCTGATCAATCTTCTTCTGTATAATTTTAATCATAATCTTGTTAGAAGCCTCTGCCTGACCATTAGCTTGGGCATAATAAGGAGAAGAATTTAACAATTTGATGCCCATACTTTCAGCAAAATCTTTGAACTCTGAAGATGTAAATTGAGCCCCTTGATCTGTGGTGATTGTTTGAGGAATCCCAAATCTGTAAATGACATGTTCCTTAACAAATTCAACCATAT
Source organism: Echinochloa phyllopogon (assembly GCA_033239725.1). Taxonomy (NCBI): domain Eukaryota; kingdom Viridiplantae; phylum Streptophyta; class Magnoliopsida; order Poales; family Poaceae; genus Echinochloa; species Echinochloa phyllopogon. The sequence goes on along the minus strand of BTCW01000016.1, from coordinate 3,577,016 downwards.
TCTCCGACGTCACCTTCTTTAATGGAATTGCCTCAACCCACTTAGTAAAATAATCGGTTGCCAAAAGCACAAACTTATGCCCCTTGCTAGATGGAGGATTTATTTGGCCAATCAAATCTATTCCCCATCCTCTGAATGGCCATGGCTTGATAATGGGATTCAAAGCCGATGCCGGAACTCTCTGAATGTTTCCAAATCTCTGACAGTCTTGACATCCCTTATAATATTCAAAACAATCTTCCAACATTGTCGGCCAGTAATATCCAGTTCTTCTAATAACCCACTTCATTCGGTAGGCCGATTGATGTGCTCCACACAACCCATCATGTACTTCACTCATCAGCCTTTTTGCTTCTTCATGATTTAAGCAATGTAACAGCACCCCATCCAAGGATTTATAATACAAATTATCATCAAGAAGAACAAACTTTAAAGCTTTATACCTGAGCTTTCTAGAAACCTTTCGGGATGGATTCTCCAGATAATCGGCAATCTCTTTTCTCCAATCATCTTCTGTCAGATTATTCCCGAAAGCATGTACATCATTAACAAAAACTTCTCGAAGCTCTTTATAACCTGATGCACTTTGGGCCAATCTATTTGCCTCTCCATTATCCCCTCTAGGAATGTGTTGTAGAATTACTGACCGAAAGCTCTTCAATATTTCTTTGCATTCTTCATAGTAATTCCTCAAGGTATCACTTTTGCACTCATATTCACCATTCAATTGTTTTATGACCAATTCTGAATCTCCAAAAACTTCAACTGCAATGGCCTTTGCTTCTTTCAAATATTGGAGCCCTTTGAGCAATGCCTCATACTCAGCTTGATTGTTAGTAACAGCAGATTGAATGGGAACAGCAAACTCAAATGTTTCTCCTTTGGGTGAAATTAATAAGATACCTGCTCCACCACCTTTGTTGCATGAAGATCCATCGAAGAATAACACCCAAGGAACAATGTTAAGCAAATTTATCGATGTATCATGATGTTCAGTAATGAAGTCGGCAATAATCTGTCCCTTAACAGCCTTTGCCGATTCAAACCTTAACTCAAATTCAGACAAAGCTAAAATCCATTTGCCAATCCTTCCGTTCAAAATTGGCATAGACAACATGTGTTTTATCACATCAAACTTTGAATACACAATGCATTCGGCATGTAGTAAGTAGTGCCGAAATTTTGTACAGGAGTAGTAAACACATAAGCAAAGCTTCTCTATAGCCGAATACCTCGTCTCTGGATCTAGTAACTTTCGGCTAAGGTATGCAACTACTCTTTCCTTCCCTTCAAATTCTTGAATGAGGGCCGATCCAATAGTTCGGGCATCGGCCGCCACGTACAACTTGAAAGGCTTGTTCAATTGTGGAGGCACCAATACTGGTGGCTTCTTCATGTACTCCTTTATTTCAATAAAAGCCTTCTGTTGTTCGTCACCCCATACAAACTTTTGATCCTTTTTTATTTTCAACAGTGAGGAAAAGGGCAACACCTTTTGTGACAAGTTTGATATGAACCTTCTCACGAAATTTATCTTGCCAAGCAGCGATTGTAGCTCTTTAAGATTAGTTGGAGGAACAATTTCATCAATTGCCTTCATGCTTTTCTTACCAACTCCTATTCCTCCTTCATGTATCAAAAATCCCAGAAACTCTCCAGCCGAAACTCCAAAAGCACACTTGTTCGGGTTCATCTTAAGCCCATGTTTCCTGGTGCATTCTAGAGTTTTTCTTATGTCGGCCAAATGAGACTCATGATCCAATGACTTGATCACCACATCATCAATATATATTTCCACAATCTTGCCGATCAACTCATGAAAAATATAATTCATAGCCCTTTGATAAGTTGCACCGGCATTTTTCAATCCAAAGGTCATGACAACCCACTCAAACAACCCTATGTGTCCAGGACACCTGAAAGCTGTCTTTACTATATCTTCCAATGCCATATAAATCTGATTGTATCCTGCGTTACCATCCATGAAACTGAGCACTTTGTATCCAGCAGCAGCATCAACCAATGAATCAGCAATAGGCATTGGATATCCATCCATGGGTGTAGCCTTGTTTAGGTCTCTAAAATCTATGCAAACCCTCATCTTTCCATTTTTCTTATAGACAGGAACAATATTAGAGATCCAATCCGCGTATTTACATGGCCGAATGAAATTTGCATCTAGTAATCTTTCAATCTCCTTTTTCACATCGGCCAACACTTCTTCCTTGTAGATTTTTCGGGGTGGTTGCTTGTAAGGCCTGTATCCAGGTTTGATTGGCAACCGATGCTCAACAATAGAACGGTCTAGACCGGGCATCTCCGAATAATCCCAAGCAAAGCAGTCCTTGTATTCTTTTAACAATATCACCAACTTTTCTTTGAAAACCGAATCCAAGTTAGCACTGATAAATGTCGGCCTTGGCTTGTCACCATCTCCAATGTCCACTTCTTCTAATTTATCGGCCGACACAAATCCACGTCCTAATTTTCCATCAGTTCCATCAATTGGATTTTCCATCAAAAATTACTATGAGAGCCGACTGCTTCGATCGGCTGCTGATCACTGCTGGCTGGTGCCACAGGACCTTCTCCCCAGTCTTTGCCTGAGAAACAATCTATGCCTTGATATTCCCAGAAAGCTGGTTCCATATTTGCCACGCTTATTGAATCATCTGCTTGGACAATCTCCACCTCATCATCTATCCACTGAATAAGCTGTTGATGCATAGTAGATGGAATACAACAATTTGCATGAATCCAATCTCTTCCAAGCAGCAAGCTATATGCCCCTTTGCCCTCAATGACAAAGAAAGTCGTAAGCAGAGTCTTGGACCCAATCATCAGATCAACGTGCACGCATCCCTTGGTGTCCGAAGGATTTCCAGCAAAATCATTTAGAATTATGCTCGTTGGTGTCAAATCTCTAGGGCCCATACCAAGCTTCCTGAATGTGGTATATGGCATTACATTGACAGCAGCTCCTCCATCGACAAACATCTTGGTCAATGGTTTGCCATTAACATATCCCTTCAAGTATAGTGGCTTCATGTGCCGATTCTGGGCTGGCTTCTCAAAAATAGCTTGTTTGTTCAACATCAATTGTGCCATTAACCCAAATCGTTCGGCATCATCTATATCAGGCAATATCTCTTCCTGTACAATTTGGTTAGCTGGAGCCATGAATTCATTCGGCAGAAAACATACCATACATGTAGGAGCCGAATGACTATGTTCGTCAGGCCTGTCTTTTGGGAGCCATATTGATTTCACCTTGACCTTTGCTTGCTTCAATTCCCGATTCCTCAGGCGCTGTACTCTTCTCTTCTGGCTCTTCCTCAAACCAGGTGGGCACCATTGTCCTTCTTGCCAAACATAAGCATGATCTCCTTCCTCTTCACGATCAACCCATTTGTAATCAGCATGTCTCTTTCTTGGTCGATCATCAAAACGCCGATCATCACTAGGATGCACCCTGCCAATTCTTTCATGGACAGATCGGCGATTGACAGTTCCCTGCCTATATTCATCATACCTATTATTGCATTCAGGACAACTATTCCATGTGGGAAGCTTCAAACCTTCGTTCCAACAGTGTCTGAAGAATGCACACCCCCAATGCGCACGTTCCTGCTCTCGAGCATATTCTTCTTGTTCTTCCTCAAACCTTTCTTCTTCGCGTCTTCTTTTCTCCTCCTCGTATTCACGCCTTTGAAAACGCTCCTTTTCTTGCTGACGCTGTCATTTGTTGAGGAGAATACGTGTAGTAACTCTAGGTTTAAAGGATTCTCCCACTTCAAATCGGCTATTCGGGAACCGAAGATCTTTCTGACGAATCTGTTCAATTGTGATCTGCCGAGTGGGATCAACTGAACCATCCTGTCTTGCCTTCTTTGAGGTTAAAACTTTCAATCTTCCCTTTTCTCCAGATGGAACAGCATTCACCACATTAACCGAGAACCCGATCATATTCTGAGGGAAAGGGTTACTGTCCAGTTTCATCTTGTTGTCGAATTTCAGATGTCCTTCCTGGATAGCTTTCTGAATCTTCACCCTAAAGACTCTGCATTCATTAATGGAATGAGAATTTCTATCATGAAACCCACAGTACCTCTTATCTTTCACTCCATCAGGCCGAAGCATAGAATGCCCCTCCGGCAATTTGATTCGGCCTTCTTTCACCAGGAACTCAAACAATTTGTCCGCCTTAGTCACATCAAAATCATACGTTCCCTTCACCTGTTTGATCCATCTTTGAGTCATTGTAACTGGTTCTTTGCTCCACACTATCTCTGCTGCGGCTATCTCCTCGCTATATTCATACCCATCTTCTTGATCTGCTCTTTCAAGGAATTGGTTATAGATGTCAGCTACATCATTATTTTTAGCAAATCTGGCATCTTTCTTGAAACTATATGCCTGGTTACTCATCAAGGCCAATCTGTGCGACAACTGGCCCAGATCATCAAACTCCATCCCGAATAGCTTCTCCCGAATGGCAGGCAGCATGCCAGCTACAGCCATACCAGCCAGTTGATCATCAGGTATGTTCAAAGAAAAGCACATACTCTTTGTTTCCCTAAATCTCCTGAGGAACTCCGTAGGTGTTTCATTATTCCTCTGCCTTAAGCTGGTCAAATCAACCAACTTTTTCTCGGTACTGCCAATGTAGTAATGAGCATGGAATTTCTGTTCCAGGTCTTTCCAAGTACAAATCGACTGAGCAGGCAAAGAAGCAAACCATGTAAAAGCTGGACCCGTCAGTGACAAAGGAAAGTATCTGATTCTGAAAGCCTCATCTGCCGAAGCCTCTCCAAGCTGCATCAGATATCGAGCTATATGTTCCACAGTGCTAGTATCATCTTGTCCTGAGAATTTAGTAAACTCTGTAGGCACCTTGACTCTATTCGGCAATGATACCCTTTGGTACCATTCCGGGAAAGGAGACGAGTACACGTACCCCTGATTTTTAGGCTTCAGACCGAATTGATTTTGCAATACATCGGTCATTTTTTGCACCATGAGGTCAATACTGGTATCTTGATTCCCTGGTCTCCCAGCAAGCATGCCTGCAGTACCAACATATCCAGGATTCGGGAGAGCATTGATAGCATTGTAATCCATAAACTCTGAATATCCGTTTCCATATAAATCCCTCTGCAGTCTGTTGTTCAAGGGAGATATCTTGTAAGCAGAAGCAGGCGGATTCCCTGTGGTGCCGAATGCCATATCACCGTATGTGCGAGTTTTCGGCAGCGCAGGTTGAGGATCTTGCTGAATCGGTTGTCCATTTGTATCTTTAGCACCAGAACCTCCAGTTTCATCAGCGTTTCCTTTACCATGTAGTTTCTGAACTGGTGCTTGAACATTGAAGTACGTCGGACCACCCAATTGCCCATGTATTTGCTCGAAGGGTTTATCCACATGCTGACCAAAAATGCTTACCATTATATGCCGAAAACTGTTCAAGAACGCAGCATTGTGATTGGTCATTGCTTCTCCTAAAGCTTTGTATAACAAACCCGAGAATCTCTCCCTCTCTTCTTCTTTAGTAAAATCAGACTGCCCAGGAAGGAGAACTCTTGGCAAGTCGGATTTGAGAAACGGTGCACCACTCCTGTTCTTGGCGAAAGACAGTAAACATTTGTTAATGAATTGACCAGCAGCAGCCTTTACCATCTGTTGATGCTCTTCAGACAACTCTTCCAAAGTGACATCCATGATGTCGCTCAACTCAGGCATCTTGAAAACTTGTGTGTGTCCCACCGGGCGTGCCAAAAAGTGTGTTGACGTAAAATCCGCACCTCACGCCAAGCACACAGCAAGCCGAATTAGCTGGCTTCACACGTGGCCCGGGCTTTTGAATCCGGAAGCGTGCCAGTCAGTTTGCCTGAAAACTAACAAAGGGACAAAAAAGTTTAGATCAAAACCTGGAACGTGCCGGGTGAGACCAGATAGTTCCATATTTGCGGCTATGAAGCCAGTTTCGAACGACATATAGCTACAGAGAAGCTATCTGTCGGCAGTTAAAGCCTTATTCGGCAATCGGCAAGACACGCAAGGAACGTATTGCCGAATGCGTGACGTAAGCATGACGAAAGATCGGCTTTCAACCAAATGAACATTGTAACACATACTCATAGCCGATTAACGAGAAACAGAGCATGATAGATAAATAAAAGGGTGAGACATGATCATAAATTCGCAGTAAACAAGGAATGCATAGGCCGAAAGCAGCACCCGTCAAGCATGATAACAAAACAAGTTAATCCACCGCATGATACGACTTGTTTGAGACCACGCCACTAATCAGATTAGACCAATCCACCGCATGATACAATCTAACCATGAAAAGCTAAAAGCATTCAATGTTTAATTACGAACCCACAACACAGTCACGAATTTACATTGAAAACAAGAACGCATAGGCCGAAAGCAGCACCGTCAAGCATGGCAACGAACGAGTTAATCCACCGCATGATACAACTCGTTTGAGGCCACACCACCAATCAGATTAGATCAATCCACCGCATGATACAATCTAATCGTGAAAGGCTAAAAGCATTCATTGTCCAATGCAAACTCACGAACACACGTTCACTCGTGAGAGCACTACCGAATGCGGCTATTTTAGCCGAATCGGGGTCCATGGCGAAGGAACAAGCCTAATCGGTAAAGATAAATCTATCAGATCGAATCGAAATCTAATCCACCGGATGATTAGCTCTAAGACGATCCAAAAACCTGCATCTACCGCATGATACCCGGTTCTGTCAAGATCTACACGATGCCGACAAGCTCGAACCCGCGACACGTGACAACCTAGATCGGTTTCGGACTCGGCTGTGAGGGGATAAGTCGTCACATCGTGAAGTAAAGCCGATTCTAGCCGATCTAGATTGGGCAAAGGTGTGTTGCATGAATTAAGCACATAGTAAAAACGAAGCAACACGGGGTAACTTGATGAATCTGTTAGATCTTGCCGAAATCTAACAGAGCCGATAACTTGGTCCATACTAGATCTTAGCCCACCGCATGGCTCATGACCTAACAGAGGAACCTTCTTGAGACCACAACTTAAATCCACCGGATGATACTAAGCATGGTAACAAGACTACTTGCATCAAAGCTTAAATCCACCGCATGATACTAAGCATGATACAAGGTTGCCGGTACTTACGGAGGTCGACGGATCGATGACTCCTCTCGAAGAACTCGACGACTCGACTAAAGGACTCGATGTTGGCACGGGGCCGGTTTGTTGTATGATTGATTGATTGTCCTTTTTACAATTGCCATGGGTTTATATTTATACCCAGGTCTTGATACAACTCCTAGTCGGACACGACTACAATACTTGTTTCTAAAAATAAGTGACGAATCTTCGTGCCCATATTGCGTTCCTTGTTCGAACCGGCCTTTTCCTTATATTGATCCACGTCATCATGCCTTCCCGAACACTACCGCTCTTCGCCTGCGGAACAATGCCTCTGCCGAATGATAACGCATTCCCGACTGCAGAGTATCTCTGCCGAACGCTTCAGAGAAAACCCCTCAGCCGAATGGCGACGCGTTCCCGACCGCAGAGTATCTTTGCCGAATGCTTCAGAGAAAGCCCTTTAGCCGAATGGTATCCTTCCACCAAATCCGGCTCACATGTCAGCCTCTTCCTGGTGCTAATTTTTGGTGTCAACAGTATGCACTACATTCACTGCTTCAGCGGAGATGACTTTAGCGCATTAGAAGATCTGGTTCGTACTAATCTAGTAATTGAATCATGTCTTTCGCTTTCCGAACATGTGTTTAAACAATATATATGCTAATGTATTTGGTTGTTTCACAATGTCGTTTTGTGCAGGAATTAGAACTAGGTGTCTCGGAGATGCTTCCAGGAGAGGTGACTGCACTCCAAGAACAACTAGCTGGGTTCATCATGGATGAAATTGTGAGCGACGACGGCGAGTTTAACATTCTTAAGGTGTAAGACATGTCACATACGTTGGACTTGTAATAAGTTTCGAATTTGGTTTAAGTTTGAAACTTGCAAAATGTTGTTGAATTGTGCTTGTGATGTGAACATGTGACATCTTTGAGATTTATATATGCCTGTGATGTGTATGTGTGCCGTATATGTGATTGAGATGTGTATATGGACTGTATATGTGCTGTATATAAAAAAATGAAAAAACATAATCACAAACGGTTTTTAACAAGAACCGTTTGTGATGCCCCACATCACAAACGGTTCATGAACCGTTTGTGATAGCCCCAGGCATCACAAACGACCTTTCACAAACACTTCCCAAAACCGTTTGTGATGACCTTTTAAAACCGTTTGTGATGTTGAATCCTGTAGTAGTGCTTGTAAATTTCAATGGCATTGAGGGAATTTACTCCCGGCAAAACCTGATTATATTCCTCTCGTTTTTTTCCCTAGAGAGGCATACAGAATCGGTTTTCTACAACTGAGTTATTACACACATAGATGGATGAGTAAATCCGTTGTTATCGTACATTCGTACTAAGCTTAGAAATGACTTACATTTGCAAGTTTCTTCTGTGCTTCTAGTACTACATATATATCTATTGGTCCAAAACAAAACCAGATCAAAAGGCAGGGACAACTGGTGAAGGTTAAGCCGCATGTCATGAAAGAGCTTTCATCAGCTGTGCAATCACTAGGCCGCCATTGCACGGCACTCAGAAGGTTCCCATTGACACTCGTGCACCCTGTGAAAAGATCGTGAAATGCCCAGTTGCCAGCGAGAGCCATCCGTGTCCAATCAACAAAAGGTACCAAGTAAACGGACTGACGAAAGGAACAAAGGAGAATTCTAGGGTTAGGAATTATACTACGTGTACACCAACTCCCTCGCTCACTACTGCATATATACTGTGCAAGTATCATCCGATCCGGTGGAGTGCTTTTTTTTTAATCAGCAGTGTTTGTTTTTGTGTGGTAGGTGATATTTGTTTCTTGTCATATAGTATATATATGTTAGTCAAGAGAAGTACTTAGTTGAATACCTTTTTCTACCATACGGCAAGGACATGTAGAAAAAGTGTATTGCACAGCTGAATATCATTAAGTGTATTGGTATGTAAGTATGTATTGTATTTTTTTTATGAGAAGAGTCTTACAAATCTTGTCTCTGTATGCTTATTTACTCGTTTATGGTGGTAGAATAAACCCGAGAATCGTTGCCTTTGTCCAATCATGTCTTTGTCATTGAGGGGTGGGCGCTTGTGACTTTTGATACTATATGTTAAATGAATATCTTCATTTAAGCAGCTTTTTAAAACCAATTTACCTAAATATTTTCACAATATTTAGAGAAGTATAATAGAAATTTGTAGTCAAATTTTTCTCAGCTTGCTCTACCTAGTTTTGACTGCATTTTCAATCTGACAAGCAAATTCTACATATTTTGGTTTGGAGAACCGAACAAAATAGTACGTATAAAGTTTACCCATATTTTAGAAATAAAAAAAATGCTTGTGTCTCGCATGACACTAATTCAGAAAAGAATATCGCATATATACGTACAATGGTTATCAACCCTGGAGGGAGTAAGATACGCATAGCCGTAGCCACAAATGTAATGCCTCCATGTGACAACAGCATACCCAAGTACATCTACAATTAATAACTTTCAGGTACAACCGAAACATGTATATATCACATTTAGTGTGATAGCGCATACCAGAACATCTTAACTCCCACTAGCCATGCTTGTGTGTGTTAAACAAGAGCGTGTACCTAGCATTTCAGATGCAGCATGGATGCTTGAAGGGGGCAGTTAGTCACGGGGCCCACAAGACAGTAGGTTCCAACGACCTCTAACTACCGGCCCGGGACGGGGAGTGTCAAGTGTGGCCTGTGGGCTGCTTTAATGCCACAGGAAGTGAAGTCCACTTTGCTGGGAGTGTGAAGCACTCCACTCCACTACCACTCCCCTCCCATCCCTGCTGCTGCTGCTCAAGCTACACACATGGCACACATCTCTTCCTCTTCTTTCTTAATTAGTAGGTGGCTCTAATCTAGCTACTACACTCAACTTGAGCCAAAACACCCACCGCTAGCTCTCTTTTCTAAGTACCACGGACCATGACATCACTCACTTGCATTTTCATGGATTCCATCTCATCACGCACAGTAGATGTTATGTGGGGACACCAGTACACCAGGCGCGCCAAGAAGACCGACGGCGCGACGTGAGCACGTCAGGCGCGGGAACAGGCGACGCCGAGAGTTTTGGTTTTCCTTTAGATAGTTTGGTTGTTTGAAACTTGGTTTGTTAGTTTGGATATTTGGTGTGTTAGTTTGGATAGCTTGCTTGCTTAGACTTCGCGAGCATAAAAATAGGAGATGTACTTGTAATCAGGGAAACAGATTGTTGCTATATAAACCAAGCCGGTGTACTCATCAAGCAACAAGGAGATTATCTCATCTCTACCATGTTCTCTCCTATCCCTTCCGCCATTGCTCCTGGGCGACAAGGTGAAAGGCCTCGGCCCCCTACCGCCCACGATTACCACCTGCGTGGCCTAGGTCCTCCACCGGCCAATCCACCTAGCCATAACAGTAAGTCACAATTCACAAAAGGGGTGATTGGACTTTGTTCGGTATGGGCATGTTTGGAACACAATAATTCTTGCACATGTTTTTTTTAGAGAAGATACAGGTAAGGCGTAAAATTAATCATGTGAAAGTTATGTTTCTAACTTTCCATTCCATCACCCATAGGTAGATTAGTATGTACTTATTCTACTTTAAGTTGCACGGAACTCTTTTGTTCAGGATGTGCAAGAAATCAACATGAATTGGTTTTGTATAGAGAAGAACAAGTAATCTAGAGATAAGATCAGACGACAGAAAATTCTACAGAAACATAATGGGTCAAGTGGGGGTATCTAATACCTTGTAAAAAAATTAAGAAGATCTCATGGGGACTAATTAAGGTCAAAATGCTAGAAGCGAGCTCTCTGTATAATGCAATTGTTGATTGAATCTGTTTTTACTGAAAATATTAGATTTGAATTTCAAAGTACAGTTGAAAATTTTCATTACTTGCTGATTGAATCTAGACAAAAAGATCACTATAGGAAATATGTCACGTTTTATCAATTGTCATTTACGTTATGGACAGCATTCATATTGCTGAAAAAAGAATGAAGAAATCATGATTCACGCAATCGGTGAGTTTTAATCAAATTATACAAGTAAAAATAATTTTCTTTATGCACAACATATTGCTGGAATAAAATATACTTGTGAAATAATGACTATTGATCAAATCGATTTTTTTAAAAAGAAACAATACGCTCAGCAATATCAATGCATTTCAATCAGATCAACTTTTTCCGATACTGTCACCTTTTTTTTTGGAAGAGAATGCATGAATCGGGCTTGCATTTTTTAGCTTCTTGGAAAAGGAATAACAGGAATGGGGGTGTATGTAATTAAACTAGAGAAGACCGAAGACTTGCTCTTAATCATGAAGTCATGATGAACTGTACAGAGTATAATGCCGGTACGCGGTAGGTGAAGGTGTATGCAGCTTGCATGTGTATAATTCTTAAGCTAGGGGAGTGATGAAATTCCTATGAATTAAGAAAAACTGAGCGTTGTTATTAGGCTCCATGTGCCCTTCCCGACCAGTTACCAGCTGACACTTTTACTCCCTGCAAATGCACTTAAATAAATAGGACACACTCTTAGGCTCAAAACTGAACTGAAGGACATTCGAATTTTGGAAGAATCCTGCTGAAATTATCTCTTGCAAGAAACAGTACGTTTGGTTTCAAACGGAAACAGGAAAATTTAATTACTTAATTGCAGTTGTTCTAAATGAGACCACATGTCCCTTAGGCATAGATAGATCAAAACCTGTTGATGCGAAAATGGAATTCTATCCTTTGTCAACCCTGCATGATATCTAAGCATTGAAGTATCACATGGAGATTTAATTTGTTGGTAACCGAAAATGAAGGCTTACTGAAAATCATGAAGAAAGATTACACACCGACGGCGTGCAGTGTGTGCTCCCATGTTTTTCATATATATAAGTTTATTAGTTTCCTGCGGTTGGAGCCTTGTTGGCATTTGGTGATGGCACGTACGGCATTTGTGTGGTTGGGAAGGTGAAGTGATGTTGACCAAACCCATTGCTAGTTCCATAGCAACGAGGCATCATCACTTGAGACATACTAATTTCCCTTCAGGAATTCAAATTAATTTAGAGGTTCATATTACTCCAGCTTTCAAGATGTTAATAACTAATTTAGAGGTTCATACCCATCGCCATAGAAATGGGAAGGAAATGGAGTTAGCCAGTAATAAGATGTTAATAATTAAGTAAATCGAATAACATGAGAAGTTGCAAGGGAAGAGGAGAGTGGAGGGCCGATACAAAACATGTGTGTGGTGTGGTGAGGGAGATGCATGGTTGGAGGCCATGGGTTGAGCGAGGCCTCTCACTCAGCTGGGAGCCTGTCTGGCCCGGTTAGTTAGCATGTTGCCCCGTTGTCCGCTGCCCCACCGCACGAGCTGCCACTCCACTCCACACCCTCCCTCACCCCCGGATCCTCTGCACCCACACCACCACCACCACCCTTCTAATCACTCATCTAATTCGTCTAATTAATCCACTAAACAACTACTACCTGGCTGCTCCCATCTTACTTTGTCATCACATTAGTCCACTAGACACCGTACAACCGACACTAAAAATGAGGTTATGAGAAATCGGCATGTACCTACTGATGATCATGTTGTTTGAGAGCGCTGTTTGGAACAAAGGAATTGCGTCACAGCGATGGAGTGATTTGTTTACTTGGAAGCTCTTGTGGTCAAGATAAATTAAAGCGCTTATTGGATCAAGAACTGATTGATGCGCTAATCGGGCTAGCTAGGTCAATCATGTGAGCTAGTGAGAGAGGATCCTAATGCTAATCTGATCACCCAATGTGGCCACTGAATAAGGTTTGGGGTTGGGTGGTGTGCTTCCAACTTCAACTTGCCAAGGAACCAACCAAAGCCAGTGGATGCAACAATGCAAGCAACACGAGGGCCGGGCGGGCGACGGAGCTAGCCTTTTCGTGGTGGTAGAGCAATGACCAAACCAAACCCAAGCTAACTCCCCCAAAAAGATTAGATGATGATTACGATGGCGATGATGTAGACAGAGAGAGTGAGGGGTCACAAAACAGCACACACACACCTAGAGAGAGAGAAATGGAGAGAGAGGTCACTCCCTTTACGTGAGCACAATGCCTAGCTAGTACCCACCTTTTTCCAGCTCTCTCTGCTTCTCTCTCTTACTTGCTTGCCACTTTACACACTCCATTGCACTCATCATCAGCTCACACTCATCTGATCACACACTGGCATGGTATGGCAATGCTGATCGCATATCTCGATCCAATCAAAATTTCAGAAACTACAATTGACGATCTTCCAAATAAGAACAGTACACAATTTCGATAATTTGAATCAATCACTGGCTAGAAGTAAGAGATAATTAATTTGGGGGTACTCAAAGGGGAGAACAATCTGAATCAATCAATGAATTAATAGAATTAATCACACAGGTCAAATTTCAAACATATTTCTGTACCGATAATTCACATCGCCCATTCCAAATTTCCAATCATTTGAACAAATAATGGAATAAAAATACCCCCAAATAAAAAAAAAGAGAAATTAAAATATATATATGTAGAAGACAACAAGGAGAATTGGTGGTGTGTACTGTATGTAGTAGTAGTAATTATGTATGTATCAGCTGATCGAGAAGCAGAGGAGAGAGAGCTAATTCGTGTTTACTAGTAATGGCAGTCCACCAGGGCCGCCGCCGACGCCGGGAAGAGGAGCGGCGCCGCCGCCGGTGGCCTCTCCGCGACGGCGAACGCGAACCGTGGCGAAGTCACCGGAGCCTCGGCCGCCTCGTCGCAGGGCGCTGGCATGTTGAGGTCCAGCTCCAGGAGGCTCTTCTCCTTCCTCGGCGCCGCGCCCGCGTCGTCCCGCACTGCCGCCGCCGCCGCCGGCACCAGCGGGCGGTGCCGTCGCATGTGCCCGCCCAGCGCCTGCCCGGACCCGAACTCCGCGCCGCAGATGGAGCACTCGTGCACCCGCGGATGCTTCGAGACGCCGCTGCTGCTCGCGGCGATGGCCGCCGCCGTGGCCGCGACGGCGACGGCCTCCTGCTCCTGCTTTGGCGCCGCCACGGGGATCGCGAGCACTGTTGCATCGGCGGTCGCTTCCGCCGCTGGGAGCGGCGGCGGCGGCGGGAGCGACGGAGACGGCGCGGCTGGCTCGGCCGCCGCCTTACTGTCCTCGGGTGTCGTCGGCGCCGCCGCCGGCACCGGCGGAAGCAGGCGGGGCTTCTTGTGGCTGGTGCGGTGGCCGCCGAGCGCCTGGAAGGACGGGAAGCACTTGTTGCACGTCTTGCACTCGTAGACGTACTCGCCGTCGGCGGGGCGGCGGCTCCTGAACCTGGCCTCCTTGGCGACGACCACCGCCACCGCTTCCTCATCCTTGGCCGCCGCCGGGACTCCGCGCGCGAGGAGCATCAGGCAGAGCGCCATGTCCTCGTCCTCCTCGGTGAGGCACCCGCTCGACGCGGCCTCGTCCGACCGCGACGTCCCGGACTCCTCCTCCGCCGGCGCCGTGGCGGACGCCGCGGAAGACGACCACTCCGGCGCCGCCGTCAGCACCATCGGCGGCGCGTGCACGCGCTGCCTCTTGCTGCGCTTCCCCTTGACGACCACCGGCGGCACCACCATGGCCGCAGGCGGCGTGCCGGCGGCCTCCTCTTCGTGGCCGGCGCCGCCCATGGTCCCGATCGGAGGGGAAGGAGCGAGAGGATCGGCAAGGTGGAGTGCGTGTGTGGAAGTGGGAGGGAGGAAGGTTGGTGATGCTTGAGGAGAAGGGAAGGGATGGTGCTGCAAGTGCTGTGCTTTGCTGCCTGTGAAGGATATGATGTGATGCTAATGACACCACAGAGGGAGAAGAGAGATAGAGTAATAAACTGGATTGTCAACAAGAGATCGAAGAAGGCAAGGGGAGGTGGAGAAAGTTAATTAGGAGGTTGACATATGGCCATGGCTGGCAATGTGGCAATAAACTAGTGGCCGAAATCGCCGGATTGATCGGGGATGTGGAAGAACTGTAGGGGGAGTGGAAACTCACGATGACGCTTAGCTGGAAGAAAGTTTATCTCGTTCCACATCTATTATCTGTATAGATCGAATATGGCGATTATTCACCATTGTTGTAGGTTGTTGTCTTACACTTTTGGTTGGAATACATGCTAGTTTCCTATATATGTTAATTGTTTACGAGAAAATTGAATTGGTGACTGTAAATAAAACTGTTGATGTCAAAATAGGTCCTTATATTATTTACTAATGTTCAAATATCTTTGCACATGCCTGGGTGAGATTTATGGTACCAATGGTTGTGTGGGACAGCTTTGATGCCATCTTTAGTGTCCTTGGTATCACTACGGGAACTGACTGACTGGCACCTAATTAGTGAGTGAGTGGCTAACTAAAAGTGTTAGGACTTTGGACTGTATCGAAAGTGAGTGTTTAATCAGGTGTACCTGCACATTACTGTCTTATGCAGTCCTTTTTGGGACATTTTTAATAATTTCGACCCCATTTATTTTCTTCCCTGTAAATATATATATTGCCCAGCACGTACAAGTTATTGCTCCACTGCACACAGAATAATCCCTAGCACAGATTGACCAGCATGCTGCATCTGAGGAGAATACATCGATGCGTGTATTGACCGCGCGCCGTCGCCACCTTTTCTGACTATTTATATTTACAACGCTGGGCCAGTCACCAATGGGTTTTGATCTGTTGCCTTGGCAATGTGGAGATGTCGTGCTCTGGGCCAACAGCTCAAGGCCAATGCGTCACTGACAGATGAAAATTCCAATGAATAGGTATGCGTTGGATAGTTCTTCTGCCCAATATATCCTTTTCTGTCCTGCTTATTGAGTCCACAAGGAGATAACATTTTGCAAACATGCAAACAATGCAGCTGAGGAGGACATATATCATACTATTTCGAGCATATCGCCCAATTATATATTGTAGAAATTTAGACATGACTCGGCATCATATCAGAATATGTAAAGCTTGTTTAATTGCAACTGCAAATTCAATCCTTAGATTTACTGAATAACTAAATTTTGATTTTTGAGGATTTGTTTTTGGAAAACTGTATATATAATGTCTGTGCTATTCACTCAAGCATAAGTTAGTGGTTAGTGGTTGAAGCCATAATTCCATCCTTTGAACTACTACCGTGAAATTATGCTAGCATATCAGTATACTGTTTGGCTAGAGCGAAATTAGCTTATCAGTACACTGTTTGAGCATAAAGGTTTCGTGGCAGATGTTTGAGGAGACAAAAGGTGGGGTGGAGGCTTGAAGTGAAAAGGAAGTGATTTCAACCTGCAAAAGAGATTTCTACACTTCTCTTTCAATACTCGTAGACTTCTCTTGCATCCTTTTGCGCCAACTCCTTTGTTAATTTCCTAAATGGAGTAAAGGTTAAACATAAAAAAAATGCATAAAGATATTTGCTTTCTTCTTTTATACTCCTGATGATCTTGTTTGTCGGCGGCCTTTTGTTTTTCTTCACATTTTATTCACGTCTATAGGAAACAAGACTAGATAGACATACTGTAAATCTCATTTTTCCATTAAAAGGGTTCTTTCATCATTCCCACATTTAGGGGTTGGGTTAATACGCTCTTCAATATATTGAAATGGCTACATACAGGGGTAAACATCAACTACTAGGGTGTAATTTTTTATAGTAATGGGATCTTGCTTTTTTTCAACAAGTTAGAATGATGTTGCATTTTTAGTTAATGCGATTAATATGTTCTGATTTTGTTTTCAATATTATTACTTTCACCTCAACCGTTCTGCAGTAGATTACATACAAATAGGCACCTCTAATTCAATCGTAATTATTTTTTATATGTTCTAATTCAATTGCGATAACCACCGGAATTTTGGTTAGATACATATACAAGTCTAGCATGGCAGCGCAAGACAGCGTGCACCAACTTATTAGCCGCTTCCTTTTACTGTGGGTCAAGTATTCAGTACAACCCCTTCCTCAACTCTACCCATTACCTCACTCTTTTTTTAGATAACGAAAAATATATTATCCGGCCTTGACCAAAACGGCTACAGCCAAAAAACAAACATGCAAATTACATCCCCATCAAGGGGCTTTAGTAGTCCTACGCGAAGGTGGACACCGACCACCATTGAAGATTGGATGCTTCTTCTAAGGCAATAGCACGACATCTGACTATTACGCCATCTAATGCCACCTCCGCCTTGAGCTAACTACTGAACTGGGTGTCCACACGGGAGAATTGTCCGGCCTTGGCGAACAAGAACTTCGACGACGCACCTGCACTGCCGCCGCCGGCCTGGAGAACCAGGCTAGGTTTTCACCCAGTTATTGAGCACCTGCAGGCGCAACAGGAGATGGACTGACCAACGACTTCAGCAGCGCCTTCAACAAGGTTTGTGTCACGGACACATCCACCGCCGCTGGCCCGGCTAAACATGCCAGGCAAGGATTTCACCTAAATCGCCGCCATCACCATCATCACTGTGCCCGTCCAAAAAGGACGTCTTCACCGGAAGGACACCAACATATTCGCTCAGGACATCGCCACCGCAAGACGAGACGCACGCCGGCCGCCGTCGACGAAACACCGCCACCCGGAGTAAGGTTCCTCCGATAAAGGGACAGCACCAACTCGGGGAAGGAGGCGGCGCGGCTGCTAGCGAAGTCCGCCCAAGTTGCCCACATGGGAGCAAAGCGGAGCGACGGAGGCATTGGATTTGCTACACATCCGTAGCCTCCATGCCGCCAGGGACGGCAAGAGCCGAAGGCAGACCTGCCGAGGACGGCTCAGGTCTGTCGCGGGCCACGTCGCTCTAGCCGTCCCCTTTTAATTATTTATGCAATGATCCAAACATTACATGTCAATGAGAGGAAATGAGTGATCCTTAATCATTTGATACCGTGTAAAACCGTTGGCACAAGAATAAATAGTTTTGTTCAGGTCAGAGGTTGGTTGGCTTGCTTGCGTCCCACTCCTGTTTTTTAAAGGAAGAGGCAGCTACGGCTGTTGCCTGTCTTTGAAGCTGCAGCAATACTTTAGGTGTGTGTGGTGTGGTGTGTACTAGTAGCCTGGTAGTGGAGATGGTGTAAGTGTAAGCAACTGCTTCACTCCCCTAATCTCCATCTAACCTCTTGTTCTCTCTCTCTCTCTCTCTCTCTCCCATTCCCAGAAATGGAATTTTGGCATGATCAGTTCATTTTTTTTAAATGGCCTTTCAAATCATGACAGATCTCTGATTAAATAAATATATGACGTTATGAAAGAGAGCTAACGGGGTAGTAGTACATGGCTCCCACCTCTTTTGTCATGGACAATTTGGTACAAGCATTTTGTTGAAGTAGCAGCTGCTTCTACGCAACTCCTGTGCTGTAGATGAGCAACGTTCAGCGTAGAAGAAAATTCCTTGGCCATTAGCAGCCTGATTGCGCAACACTTGTACATGAAGGTTCTTGATTTCGCAATTTACTCGGCATTTTAAGTTGTATTCCTGAGCTTAAGGAGACTGCTTTACTTAAGTTCAGATCACTTGTTACAGTCACGTCATTGCTTGCCCTGCAATAATCCCATTTCTGTCATCAAAGCAACGTAAGACTGCAGATGTACACCACAACCATGCCACTTGCATGCCCAAGGGCAACTATCGTAAGATCTGTATTTGTCTAATAAAATACTTGCATCAGAAATTTTACCTCCTCGCGAAAACTAAATAAAAAAAGGAACAAAAAGAATAACAGTCTGTCTGCAGCTTAGCTGGGCTAAGCCCTTGTTTAGTTCCCAAAATTTGGAGCAAATTTTGGTCTTTTGGGGTGTGTGCGCCACTATAGCATTTCGTTTGTATGTGTGAAAAATTATCCAAAAATTGATTAATTAGGCTCAAAATGTTCGTCTCGCAGAGTACAACAAAACTGTGTAATTAGTTTTTGGGAATCTTCTTTTTATATAGTGAACTTTGGGGGTGAAATTTAGAATCTAAACAAGGCCTAAGTGATGATCAGATACTCAAGAGCACAAACTGACCCATTCTGAGACTTTGCGTCATGCAACCAGTTTCCACGTACGCCTCAACAATTAATACCAATCTTGACAGCAAGAAAAGGGCAAGAAATACTCGTAAAGAAAAGAAGGGCAAGAAAGCCAAACGAAAAAGAAATTACTTCGAGAAGACGGGAGTAACCTGATGGTTTTGAAGATTTCCCCCCTAATTTCTCCATGTACCCAACAGAGTATGAAAAGTTTCAATCTGGCCCTAAATCTTGAATATCGGCTGTCTTCCAAAATTCTTACACATTTGAGATAACAGTAAATATACTATCCTGAAAATTTGTTTTACAGTAGAGGAAGCGACAGTACTTGTTAAATTAAGATAATGAACTGATTCTGAACGTTGACCCCATCAACACATCTAATACTGGATCTGAGAAGCATATATCAGCAAGGGTCACTCTACTATTGAATTGATCTACATAAGCTGCCTTTCTATCCATTGACTTCTGCAGAGGATGGGAAATAGTGCAACAAGAACTACTCTTCACCAGATCAAGAAATGATAGTACACAGTTAAGCGCACTGACACAGGTTGACTTAGGCAATGTGTTATACACTAAGCACTTGCTGGTCGTTGCTGGCATGTTGTCTCCGTTGCAACCAACCCAACTCTCATGTTCATCCTCATCATTGTAGTCTTGGATTTAGATATTAATATATGAGCTTGCGACGTGTCGAAGAGATTAGTGATTTTTTTGTGCATGTGGAGCACTGTTTCAAATCCTCTGATGGGTGTCAACTACATCGCAGTGTATTCGGCATTTTAGGTTTTATGTATTCTGACCAACTCTATTCATGAGCCTAACAAAATTAGTTGTTCCTAAGTTCAGACTTCTTCTCGATCATCCTGTTGCTTGCCCTGCACTTCCAGTTCTGTCATCAAGTACTACATCAATAATTCAACTTGCATGCTCAAGGGTAACAACTACCTACCTAGTTTTTTGAGTACATGTCGGCTTCGATATTGAAATTTAATGAAATTTGAACCAAGGGCAGATATTTCAAGACAAAAATGCAACGAGTGAATACTCGACACGATTGCTCTAAGGAAAAATACTCAACAAGACGGGGCACCAAGCTTTTAGCTTTCAGGAAACACTTTTGCAGTATGGATGACAAGCAAAAAAACAGGCATCAACTAGAGATCCATTGCGCACCTATAGCTCTTCAGAGCTTTGCAAAATAAAAGGAAATTGACACCCGAAATTATTTTTCCTCTTGGAAAAGGAAGAAAAACAATAATAATAGTTTTCAACACAGCCAGGCTGCAGCTTAGTTGTGCTAAGTGGTCAGCTGCACCAATTGACCCATTCCGACTTTGCGTGCGACCTTTTCTGATTTAACAGTTCATTCCGGTATCTTGTGCAAAACGAGGAAAGGGCAACCGGAATCTGCCGATGAAAAACTACTTTTACTGTTTTCTGTCAAATTTCAGGTTGCAAATAGGTGGACAAATTCATAACAGATTTGGTCACATTATTTTGTTTCAGCCTCTCATTTGACCCTGTACACCACCTATTAGGGGTGTAAATGGTACGATATTTTCCGACCGACTGAAAGAGATCGGATAGCGATCCGAATATTATTTCAAATATGGGAAAAGCAGTATCTATCTGATATCAGATATCCACTCGGATAATTTAGATATATAAGTCGGATATTAGATTCGGCAGCTATATATATATATATAAATCAGGTTTAGTGCCTAAAATTCATAACTAATTTATTTTAAATCAGAAAATATAAAACTAGAATAAAATTTTCCTAAACATATAATCTATTGTCACACTCGGATTTACTCAGAAACCCGAATGCTGCCATATGTGTGCCCAGTAAGTCCACAGAACGCATATAGCTTACAATTATGGAAAATCAGAGTACATATGCTCGAATAAAACATTTTAGATCAGAGTTTACCTAAATAAAGCACAACGGAAGTCTATTTCTCTCGACAGGTAGAGCTTCAAGTCCACAGGGACACCGACTGGTTGACCACAGCTCAGAAGTATTGAAATCCCAGAAAACTTAGTAGCTGTCTCAATCTCTGATCCATCTGTTACCCATCCGGGATTTTGTTGAATATTGACAAGTGTAAGTAAACAATTACTTAGCAAGTATAGCACGGGTATGAAGGCTCAAAATAGGCTAGACACGGTTTAACTGCATTAGCATTTTTAGTTGGTTCATTTTAACATTTAATAAATTACTACAAGCGAATGAAACCCGGTTGTAACCCAAATTAAATAAGTATAAGTGGCAATAAACATAAATAAACATCATCTTCTAATAAAAAAGGATCCAAGCCGCTCGTGACCCTGAGCAAGGCTATCATGATAGATTTTACACTCTGCAGAGGTTTCGCCCTTTACCCACCAGTCGCGTAAAAGTTCAAAGGAACTTTGCACCCAACCAAGCACATCAACACTTCTGAGGTGTGACGGCACAGAGACGCTACGAGGTTTTTCACAAGACACCCTAACAAGACAGTAGCCGCTAGTTTAACAAGGCGGTGAGACCATAGGCACCGAGATCGACGTACGCCTACGGAGTCACACCATAGGGGGGTCGATGGCGTCCAGAGCGCGGGCATCAGACCCATCCATGCGCAACGTGTGGAGTTCCCCATCGTAGGGACTCCCAACACGGGACTGGGTCTAACGTGACCTAGGCGACGGATCGCCCGTCCTCGGTGGAATCCGGAAACACCCTTTCACCTTGTGTCCACTAACGCCGTTGGCCCCAATGGTAACCACTGGCAATCTAGAGCCGTACAAGTTACTTGACCAAGACCAGAGCCATAATAGTTCTAGCAGTGGCGACAGGCTCCTGGGTTGCCGCTTTAAGAACCGGACCTTAGGGAGAGACACTGGAGCAAAGCACACAGCACATGCCCCAGTTACCTAAACCATGTTGCTAAAAAGCAAGTTTTATCATTAACATCGAAGTGAACCATTAAGTTAATATTAACAATGAAGTAATGGTGACAGTAGCTGTGCATAGCAAAGACTCTACCCATATGCATCAATCCCAAGGTAACAAGGACAGGGTAATCAAACTAGGTACAACCTTAATGGTACATCAAATTAGACACATGCAGGTATGAAATAATGTAGTACATAGTGGGTAGGAAGCAAGGATTGTCCGTGCTATAACTTGCCTCAAATCCATTATAATTACTCAGTCTTCAAATCTTAGTCTTCAAACTCTTCTGCTTGAAATCTCTCGATGACGTTCCTCTACTCGCAGAATCACCGAGCACAACATGCAGCTAAACAAGCAAGAAAACAATATACAACTAAGAACAGTACACCAATCAAAATAAAAGCTTTAAAAGAGCGTGCTAAAGGGTAGGACTCGAGGCTACGGTCACGTGAGCGCAAGAATCGCTGAAAACAGATTAACGGTTGAGAAGATACAACTATCGGAAGATTTGGATTATAAAAGAAAATAAAAAACTATATGCTTGATTAATTTTAATTAAATAAATAATATAAAAGATATTTCAGAGAAACATCTTATGTTGGAATTAACTCAATGTTATTTGAATTTATAAAATCTGGGGCAAAGCTAACCATATTTATTTATAATTGTTTAAGTAGAATTTATACAATTAAACATTTAACTTTTAGTAATAAAATATGTGAGAGCATCTAGTTTAATAATAAGATATTTCATGTGAAACTAGCCAATATTATATTTAGAACATATTAATGTTGATATTATATAAATTAATATTTAGTCATGAAAACTCGGAGTGAAACTCTAATTTACTTTTAATTAGAAAATCGATTTAATAAATTATTAAGCAAGTTAATATTAGGTTGTCAAAACCGAGATATACCCTAGTCAACTTTTATTTATAAATCTAATTGAATAAATATTAATAAAATTTATATTAACATTTAGAAGCCGAGTATAAATCTTAATTAGATTTTAGTATAGAAAACATAGTTAAATAATCTTTAGCCAAATTAATATTTAAATAAAATTCAGAAATAAACAACATGATAAATGTTAGTGCTAACGCGTAGTTCATGTTTATACGAAGCTAACGCAACTTGAACGAGTTGAAACGGAGCTAAAACGCGGAAACTAGAGCTTAAACAAGATTGCAGGGACCTAATCGTAATTATCCGTAGATTCCAGGGGTAGCTTGGAAGTTTGCAGTGACTCAGTGAATAGTGGCTGCGAATAGAGAAAATATCGGGGTTAGATCTGCTAAAATGCCCCGGGTGGGATTTATATGCAAAGGTTTAATAGTTCCAGGGGGTTTTCTGCGAAAGTGCCAAAACACAAGATTGGATCTGAGGATTTCGCATATTTCTGGGGGTCTAGCTGTAAAATGACCATCCTCTTCCGTCGAACAGGCAGAGGAGCTCGGCCATGGAGCTCGCCGGCGCTCGGGCGGCTCGGCTCACCGGCGCTCGAGTGGACAGGGGACCTAGGCGACGCGCGCACGGGGTAGAGGAGATCGAGGGGATCGCGTTGGTGTGCTCACCGCCGGAGGAGATGGCCGGAATCTCACGCGCGGCGGAAGGGACGGCCGGCGGCGGCGTCCTGGCGCGGGCGCCTTCCTCGGGCAGCGCCACGGCGATGAGTAGTGGCGGGGGAGATGCGGCCTGGCGACGCGGACCTCGGGGTGGCCTCGGTTCGAGCTGCAGAGGCGGCGCGTCGACGGAGGGAAGGCTCGCCGGCGGTCAGCTCCGGCAGCGGCGCGCTGGGATTGGCAGCGGCGATAGGAAGGGAGGGGTCATGGCAGAGGCCTAGGGCAGCGGGGCGGCTCGGGTTGCGCGTGGCATTAGTGGGGCGCGGACGCCGAGAGTAAGGAAGGCGGCGGCGCGGCGGCGAAAATCGCGGCAGCGGCACTCGTCGCACGCGGGGAGGGGCGCGCGCGGGGTGGGCCAGCTGGGCCGCGCGGGCGCTGGGGCGGGCGAGCGTGCGAGCGGGAGAGGGAAGGGGCAGGCGTGGCTGGGCCGTTTGGCGATCGGAGCGAGCGGGCCGAGGTGTTGCAGCTGGGCTGGGCTGCGGAGGAGGGGGTAGGCTGGCTCGGGAAATAGAGAAGAGGGAGGAGAAGTGGGCCAAGAAAGAAAAATCAGGGGGCAAAAGCGAACTGGGCCGGAGCGAGTTTTTAGGAAGAATTCGGCCCGGTTAGGTTTTTGATTCCTTTTCCTGTTTATTTTCGGAAATTGTTTTTCGTGCAAAGATAAATCTAGAAATATCCAGATAAATTATTTAAGCCACGAAAAGTACTCCGAAAATTCCAAAAATTTCAGGAAAAATCCCAGAGGTAGAGTTGGACACGAGGAACCCAAATAAAATATTTGGATCTCATGAAAAAGGTTTTAGCACCTTCCAAAAATTGGAATTAGCTAAAGGGAAATAGGAATAAATCCCAGAAAAATCTTGAAAATTCCTATGGGGCTCTCAAACGCGTTTTTAAAAACTTTACACACATAAAGCCACTAAATGCAACCGGCATGAATGCAAAGCACTCAATATTAAACCTATGTTGTTTTAATTTAACTCAGAAAACAAAATTTTCCAATACTAAATTCCCTGTTATTTATTTAAAGGTTGGAAAATTTTAGAAAATTGAGAAAATCACTGTATTAATTATGCTATCAATTCACATCCAAAAATCAAAAAATTTTGGGGTGTGACATCTATCTATTGGTACTTTATTTGGAGTTATTTGAAACTTATTTAATCCTAGTTTTTTAGTTCTAGGAATAAAATTGGACTCTAGCAATAGTTTGGCAATAAATTTTTGGACCAATAAGTGAAGGGAGTTGCAAGTTTTTTCTAAAACTATTATTTGGATTCATCATTCTTTGTTACACATTCTTTAAGATGGTTGAGAATAAGTTATTTGTTGATTTTATCCGTCGATGCATTCAAGTATCTTATAACCAAATATATCTTTGACACATATCAATTTAGTTTTTTTATTTATGTCATAAGATAGAATATTGTGTAATCCAGTATCCAAAAGACTCTTTGGCTTGTTTCTAAATCAATGTTGCAAATTGCGGGCTATAGAATTTAGCTGAGTACTTCTAGAAAAGCTACAGGGGCTATAGCACAGCTATAGCAAAAGCTACAGCATTTAGCGGTATGCAAAAAACTATCAAAATTTACCCCTAAATATTACCAATTTTATGATTTCCAGCTCATATTTCGTAAGTACATGCAAACATTAGTAAATATATAAAGAAATGAACCGCAATTCACAAGATATATCATAAATCGTACCTTGCTGTTTATAAATCATAAGTATATAAGTTCATTAGTCAAACATAGTGGTGTTAGCGGAGCTAAGCTATTGAATTTAGCGGGGCTATTTCATGATATAGCGGAGTTAGCAGCATTAGCGGTAATATTTACAATATCGTAGCGGTCTTTGTCTCAAAAAGCTATAGCGGGCTATTTGCAACATTGTTCTAAATCTATACTATGTCTTTATGACTTAACTTGATATTGGTATGTTATGTATAATTTGATTCTTTTATCATAGGATTTGGGCTCATGAAGTGGACCAATAATTATAACAAGTGTGATATATATGGTTATTGCTTTTACTCAATATTCACGACTGATATTGTCTGCATCCGACTTATTCCATATTTAATATGTATTTATTTATATTCGTGACCGAGACCATCCGCATTCGTATCTATATTTGACAGAACTCCGAAGAAAAATATTAAAACAAATATGATATCAATAGTATCCATCCATATCCAATCCGTTTACACCCCTGTTAGCTAGTCATTTAGACTTAAACAGAGTGATTTTGGCATAGGCTTGTTGTAAACATGATGCCATACTAAAGTGATCGGTAGTTCCTGTATATAGGATGTTAATAAGGAGTTTATTCTAATTTTTACTCCATCAGCTCAGCTTATACTGGTCTGAGCAGCATCAGCAGACACACAGCTAGGATGACACAGAATTGATGGCAAAAATTACCATCCGTTGACTTATGCACATAATTAGCTAGAGATCAAAACCGGATCAGGGGAGGATAGTGCAGCTAAGCCACTGATACAGTGATACTGACGTTTGACTTGGGGTCTTAGGCTATGTGCTGTGCAGTAAACACCATCAGTTAATCGTAGCGGGCATGTCGCCTGCTTTGCAACCATAACTCAACACTAGTGTTCTTTCTCATCATTGGGATTTCGGATAAGCAATTTAAAAGAGCTTAATTGGAACGTGTCAGGGAGGCAGTGGATTGCAATGAGATGGGGGAAATTTTTATCGCATGTGGAGAGTAGCATCTCTGCCACATCACGGCGTCAATTTCTCCTTCGGCACATGGTCTCGGAAATTCAACTACGGCTTACGGATTCATCTCTGGCCGTGTTTGTTTGGGTTCCACCCCGTTTGACCAATAATTAAGGGTATTAAATAAAGTTAGTTTACAAAACTATCTTCACAATCTCGGGTTAATTCACGAGACAAATCTAGGCCTTGTTTAGATCCCAAATTCAACCCCCAAATTCTACTACGCAAAAAAAAAGATTCTCATCACATCAAAATGTCATAACATGCATGAAGTACTGAATGTAGATGAAATCAAAAACTAATTACACAGTTTTGTTGTACTCTGCGAGACGAACATTTTGAGCCTAATTAATCAATTTTTGGACAATTTTTCACACATACAAACAAAATGCTACAGTGGCGCGCGATTCCCACAACTCTCAATTTGGGGTACCAAATTGGCATCTAAACAATGCCCTAGTGAGGTCTCTGACCGCACGATTACAGAATGGTTACTGTAGCATTGCTGTAGCAAATCATGGACTAATCAAGCTCGTTAGATTCGTCGCGTAAAGTTACACTCATCCCAAAAAAAGTTTTGTAAATAGATTTCATTTAATACTTCATGCATACAAGATTCTCTTTGAAATTTTTTTTGGAAGTAAAGAAACACGGCCTCTACAAACTTAATTAGATCTAGATTTTTCGAAAATGAGCTAAAACAAACCCCAGAAAAAAAAGACAGGCTATTCAACAGCCATTGAAGCTTCATGCAATACCGGCCAGATTAGCACGCGATCCGTGCCTGTATAAAATGATAGATAACTCCGTAATAACGGGGACGGCGGAGCCACGACTGCTGGCTGCTCCAGGTGGCCCAGACTGCTCTAGTCCCATGTTGCAAATTGATTTTTTTTTAAAAAAATTACAGTACAACCCAAGCGCTCACAATACGTACGCACACTCATCCTTATAAATACACGTACGCAAACCCTACCCCTATAAGCACCTCTGAAGCACTGAGCACCCAGCAGATCTAGAGATTCCCGAAGTCATCGTTGGTGCCTCGTTGTCGACGGGAACATCGTTTACCACTTAACGTCGATAAATCCTGAGAAAATCCCAGGAAAAGGTGCGAGCACAAAGATTTAAACCCTAGTGGTTGCGTCCCACTAGATCAAACTACCATTGAACTACAAGCCCAATCGCATGTTGCAAATTGATGATTGGGAGAAGATAGCTCCGCCTTTTTTTTTGCCAAGCCCAAGGCCTTTGTTGATTGTGAGCTCTAGTGGACCTGACCCAGAAAGTACCAGGGCTTTGTTTAGTTCCCAACTTTGACATGTCAAAGTTGAGACTGTACCATAAATACGGCACTGTAGCATTTCGTGTGTATTTATGAATAATTATCCAAACATTGATTAATTAGGCTCAAAATGTTCGTCTTGCAAAGTACAACAAAACTGTGCATAGTTTTTGATTTCATCTATATTTAGTACTTCATACGTGTGCTAATATTTTGATGTGATGGGAACCTTCTTTTTGGATAGTGGAATTTGGAGATGGAATTTGAGAACTAAACAAGTGGCCTGGGTAAGTTAGACCAGATATTAGAGCCCAAGGTTAAGAAACACGAAACATCTAAGAGTCACATGTAATGGGATGACATCTCCAAAAGGTCACACGGTTCAGAACATGGGCCTGGTGGGGTGTTGCCTAGTGGGCCGGACAATTCTAAGTAAACATGCAACATTCATAAACAATATTCATGTAGTACAATGACACTATAAGGAAGGAAATGAGCTCTCCAAGCCCCATGAATAATCAACAATTCATGTAAAATTCATGGCATCGAGAATATTAATTTGGAGCTGGGTGTTGACGTCATCAAGCATAAGATATGATGTGAATGAGAAGAGTACAACTTGTTTATCGTTGTTCATGACTGATGTTTTCAACACATCGGCTTTCACTTGGGGAGCGTTTTGTTCTTGAAGCCATCGATAATCATGTTGCAGTCGTTCATGGTGCGCCCATCTAGCAGATTGTGGTTCCAGAGTTTGATCATAAAAAGCCTCCAGCACCTGTTTCTTCGGCAAGAAAATATCCAATAAAAACACAAACAAATGTGAAAATGCATGCATGCTGCCGTCCGCAGACATGCATAAAAACTCATGTAACAGTCACTCACCCTAGTAGGGAAGGGCATCCTGCAAGCAATTGTCCATGATGCTTGGAGAATGCTTTACAGGCCCATGGCATATGACTATCAGCTTTCACCCTGCAATTTACCCTCCTGTTTTCAGTTAGAAGATCCAAGATGAGCAAACAAAATGTGTGTTGATGAGATGACTGCATATGCAGTAAAAAATAGATTGTAGTCTGATTAGGATCGAACAATATCTTTTTGGTTTTTTTATTGTTGTAAGTCTTGCTATAGGCTACCCTAAAAAGCGTCTTGCTATAGGCAATTTCTTCTTTAATGAAATGATATGCAACTCTCCTGCATATTTGAGTATTTGACAGCTCCCATGTGTATTTAGGGGGAAAAAAGTCTGCTAAAGGCTCAACAAGTGATGGCGCATTCCAAATCCTAAAGAAACGAAGTTTGTAGTGGCATTTAAGCAGCACATAATATTACATTGGTACTATTATTATTGCATTAGATTGAAGAATATGTTTTATCAAATCATCTAGTGGCAATGTTGGGACTTCATTGCATTACTAGGTTTAGATGAAATAGACACTTTTTCTGCATAACTCAACTAGCACACGCTTGTTGATCATAACTATCACAGTTACATAGTGAATACTGCAAATACATAATAATTTCCAGTAATAGGGGGTCAAATTTTCTATACCCCAGCAAACATACTGGACCTAATCCAAACCTGATACTGAGACTCCTATCTACATGGTCACCAGCCAGTTCCATATTTATACAGTATACTAGTTCTAGACTACAGTAGCATTTAGTCTCAGTCTAACTCATGTCAGCTACCCTACCTCAACAAAAGAAGGCTCTCCTTTCTAAAGCATGCCATAGTAGTAAAGACAATTTGAGCTAGTCCATCAACAGCAGGAAGTGAAATCACTTCTAGTACCGTGATAACCAGAAATTAAATGAAAATATTGGGGATGGACCTGACCTCTGTCTTGAAACAAATGAGTTCCACATATGCATGATACACTTCTCATCTTTCGTAATATTAATGAAATCATCAAGCATCTGCATTTTATCATAAAGTTAAAATAACAAGAATCATTAAACTACTACACAGCAGATACAGGTTGAGCTAAAGCTGAAGCTAAGGTAGCAGACTGTTCATATTCCATTCTTGTGCAAGAACAGAGCAAAAAGATTATCACATCTTACCCTTCTATCTTCAAAGTCAGCAACATCATCATCAACTTCATCTTCACTATCACGATCTGAGAGAACTTCTTCGAATGTCATTTGCTGCAATAAGTACAAGGAGACGATTGAGCTATACTGCAAATATGGAATTACTCATGTTGGAGGCCATTAACTTAGCACGATGATAGGAACCAAAGCTCAAGGACAACAAATTAAATTGCCAGCACAAAGAGCATAACACTAAAGCTGAAAATTGCCAAAAACGTCTAGATATGTAGACAAAACTTATGTCAGCTAGACTTGCAAACATCTTCAAATACGTCCTCCAACATTACATCAAGCCTTCCTATCAAATTGGTTGATCATTTGTGAAAATGTGGTACCAAGTATTATCAGGGTGTGCCACCAAGTTACTGACTGCTAGAAAAGATATAATCCTAGTAAGGCTGGTATCTTGACAAACTAAATGCCACAAAATTTTCACTTTGGTAATCTCAATGGGATAATTATTTGTAATGTTATTTAGATCTGGAACCTTCCCTATTCCATCAACTAACATACAAAATTAGTAATCAAATGAAAAGGTATAACATCATTGCCCAAAAACAATCATTAATTTCAACTAAGAATCGTCGCATTAGTGTTTGCGATTTTGCATGACCTAATTAGCTCTCCATTTGGTCAAATGTTGTAATGTTATTCAAGGAAAAGGTTATCCATTGAAAACCCTTGATTCACTTAAGTGAATAGAGCAGCAGTGTTGATCAAAATGACTGGGTAAGATTTATGTGGCGATATATGCAGTAGCTGATCTTTCCCAAGGCTTAGAGGTAAGCATACTTATCATTTACACTGTTTCCAAGTTAGATTATCATGTTAGGACATCTTTACTGATAGACAGATGATGCATCAGGTGATGATATGAAAGAAATCAGTTTCCCTCCCTTTGGATCTCTCTTCACCCAGAATAACCCAATCCATCCACACCCACCTGTCCTTTGTGAGAATGGAAGAATTGCCGTTTTTGAAGGAGTTGTCGACTGCCAGATGATATAAACACAAACAAAGAAACAAGTTAATCGAATAACTTGTATCAAAGGTGATTTTAGACACAAAATTGAGTAACATGGTATGAAGAACAAAAAACAAAAGGGACATACTTTCTGGGGTCAAATTGGTTGGTTGATAGTCTCCTGGTCTTTCCGAACTGTAGTACTCTTGGTGATGAAAGATGGTTGCCATGTAATGAATAGGTAGGATCAACTGACGTGTCTGACACGGAAGTCCCTGAAAATTTTTGCCAGCATCAGGAAAATCTATGATTACTACGAGAAAAACAATGTATCTGCTGTGTGTAAGGCACTATATAGATACAATGACACTATATAGAAGACACATGCTATGTATGCAGGATCCACCTGCATAATATTAGTTGGAAGCCATAGACATATTTTCATTGGTTAAATATTTAGATATTATTTTTAGGGTATTAAATTGGCACTGTAAAAATGGGATATACATATAGCAATTCCACAATCCTTTCCATCTTTCCCTCTCCACAGTAGTTATCCAGTTGGTGAAATATGCAAAAGTTTTAGGGTATCATACGTCTTAGTTATTACTAGTGTATGCAGATGTAAGCTAAATATAAATAAGTGTTTAAATAAAAAAGTAATGGAAGTTTTTCTCAATATTGCAGCAAAATGATTGACAGAAATATATAAACAACTTTATCAGGCTGTATTGATGCTATTCAAAATTACACCAAGAAAAGGTCAAAGCGTTTAATTTTTACAGACTAGCATGGCCTAGTTCAATAAGGGTTCTATAGAAATTTATTGCTTGTTGAACTCCCTCATCATCCTAGGCGCCTGGACCCTTTGGAGGACTCGGAACGGCTGTGTGTTCAATGGGGTCACCCCCAGTATTGCTTCAGCTCTGCTCCTCGCTAAGGAAGAAGCTGTCCTTTGGTGTTTGGCAGGAGCGAAAGGCTTAAGTTTAGTCACTGCCATGGGGGAGGTTCGGGTTGGCTGATTTAGTGGTTGTCAGGTCGAATTATTTTGTAATAGGTGATTCTTTCAGTTAAGTAGTGAGTGTGTGAGTGCATATTCGAGTCTCTGTATGGCTCTTTTCTTCTCCTATTAATATAATGATACGCAGTTCGAGAAAAAAAATTTATTGCTTGGACCATGTGGCTAGTCTCACATCACACAAAGAGCAGTTTAAAATATATTTTCTCCCCTAAACCAAATTTATTCAACAAATAACTATGAAACCAAGTTTAAAACAAGGAAAGGAGACAAAGGACATAATTCATGGATGGGTAGGGCTTCAGTATGTTAATATGAATATTAAAGTGCAGATTTAATTAGCTGGACGTGACAGATTTGAAGTGTCCAACCCATATGAGACAAGATATCTGATATGGTACATGTTAAGGATTTGGGAGTCATTTTGCTTCCTTAAATGCCATGTCAAAGGGACAAATACATAACAGCTCATGCGAGTAGCCTTAGATAAGAGAATAGTCCTAACATTGGTCCATTTCAAAGGCTAAGAGGAAAAGGTTATAAATGTAGCCATGTCATTTTGCATGTAGCTGCCTTCAAAGCTAACATGGGTATCTACAGTTGATTTTGATCCCATACCTAGTAAATGTCCATGCTTGATTGTCTCAGTTGCTTTTGTCAGGACAATCGTCTCAGTTGCTTTTGATGGAACCATCGCCTCAATTGCTTTTGTCGGAACAATTATCTCTGTTGATTTTGACGGAATGATCACCTCAGTTGCCTTTGATGGAATGATTGCCTCAGTCACTTTTGACGGAACGATTGCCTCAGTTGCTGTAGTGGATCTTTGACGCTTCTTATTTGAGCTGATGGAACATTATTATAAGACAAATTGGGCTGAATAGAGAATTGATAAATCATAAAAGGTATGGGAGAACCATACAAGTAGGAAAATGTCCTCTGTCTCGGATCAATTCCTGCAGGAAAATCCTGGAAATGACAGGGTGGGATGAATTAGTTTTTCCCAGACATTTATGTGCAAAAATGTTTCTACTAAAATAGTATGCACCATGCATGTGTATCAATATACATCAGTTTCATTTATTTCTTAATAACTAGACACCAACAAACATTTGATGTTCTTTGTCGTCAAATTACCTCATTTCTCCAGGTATCGTTCTTCAAACTAACATTAACAACCTGTTTCTCCTGAGTTGTCTGTAAGAACAAGCAAAAAGAATAGTTACCAACCAATTGAGTGTGTTTGAAGAAGGTTAGTTCTAGAGGTTTACGAACCGAGAACTCAAACTTGATCCGGTCATGCGATGAGAGCAAGTGATATTGCAGACCCTGACAACCAAAATCATTATATTAGATATGACATAAAAAAGAGAGTAAAAAATGGATGTTAATTCTTTTAATATAAATGTGAAAATACAACTCAATTTCCTTTCTAGGGAAAAGAAATCAATGTGGATGAACAAAAAATATTTGTTTTAATCGTCCATCGCATTATTTCATTCAACACTAAAATAAGAGATATAATCCTTAGGAAAAAATAGCGAAACATAAACACAACACAGAAGAAACTTTGCTCCAAACTTTACCTCGAAGCTTCCGCACTTTATCAAGCAAAAGGAACACGAAAAATCTTCAGTAACTGGTAAGAAGGATTCAATAAATCAATATAAAAAATGGTATAACTGTCTAACATAAGAGGAAAGGTTTAAGAACCAACAAAAAATGTCTTGAATAACAACTGCCAGTAAGTGATGTAAAACTGAAGTACAAAGAGCAATTGCAGAGTGTTAACTTATAGTATTGGCCATGAAAAGCTATCACTGAAAGCACAAGCAGATGGCAATCCAGGTGTAGCCAAATGAGGCCAAGAGCTAAGTCACACCTTAAAATAGAAGTTCTAAGTGTCTCACCAAACACACCACATTAAAATCCTTTTTTTTGTCTCGAACGACGCAGGAGAACTGCGTGTCATTTCATTAAGAAAGAGAGACGTACAAAACGTACAAATAAAGGGAAAGGCTAATAGAAACCCTTCCCGACCGCCGCCGCCCCCCCCCCCCCCCCCCCCCCCCCACCCTCACAAACACTAAATCACAATTTATAGAAAGATCCCGACCCAAGACTTGCTAGCCTCAGGAGACCACTAAGGGCCTGGGGCTGACGACCTCAGGATAAGCTCCTGAAGAGCAGAAGCACCGGCTAGGCACCAGAGATAATGCAACAAGAATCACTAGGGAGTTAAGACCCTTGTGCAACTCTTTGATGACCGATCTCCTAGCCTGGCACCACCATCCCTGGAAATGACTTGTGGGGGTTGGGGGTGTTACTGCAACTAGATTTAGCTTCCTGAGAACCATATAGTCCAAACCTCCCTGGCAAAAACGCAAGAAATGAGTATATGCTGGATTGTTTCATCGTCCTGGTCACAGAGGAGGCAGACAGGTGGGTGAGGTAATCCGCGTCTGGCTAAACGGTCCGAAGTCCAATGCCTATTGTTGGTGGCAAGCCATATGACGAATTTGCACTTCATGGGAGCCCAACTCTTCCAGATCTGTTTCCAAGGGTCAAACTGGATGGTTCCTACAAAGAACGCTTCATAGGCAGACTTGCTGCTATAGGAACCAGTAGCAGTAAGTTTCCATCTGTGTTGATCCGGAACATCTTGCCACAAGTCAGGAATTCCGAAGTGAGTGCCAATTCTTCTTCTGTGCACTGAATAGGGATTGTTGAGCTCTTGATCATGTTGGTTTTCAGCCCAGAAATACGGCCAAAAGTTTCCAAAAGCTCCATAGTAATGGCAAGATCATTTCTTGTGGGGCGCAAGAACATTACCACGTAATGCCAACATAATTCTTGAAATCCTTTTAAAATGGAAGTTCACAACTTCACTTAACTATACCAAACAATCATGTTTGTATTAACACCCCCAAACAAAATTTTGACTCATTTTGCTACTCTAAACAATTCAATACCAGTCATCTGAACCCCTATCAGGTTTTGCACAGTACTTTTGCCAATATAGCAGACGTGGAAATAGTCTAAATGGTTTATATTGTAGCAAAAACGTGTGGACCCACATATCATAGGTTCGGCTCCCTCACTCTGGAAGCCAACCACTGCTACCTGTGTAGCACTGCTACCCACCACTGCCTCCCAAAGGTCTTAAGAACAATTTGGCCATAGATTTTGTGTTTAAGTTTCTGATCGTAGGCTTGTAGCTTACACATAATGTGGCGATCAGGTGATCCATATGTATTAAACCTTGCCCTCATGGGCATGTATGAGTCTTCTTAGACTCATCTTCTTAATATAATAGTGCGCAGTTCTCTTGCGTGTTTGAGGGGAAAAAAGTGATGCGACCAGCTCCACCATGCCCTCTACTTTCTTCCACCTCGCATGCAAATGAGTTTGTTTGGGTGTAGTCATCATTCAGATTCAGTGACTTCAACAGTGTCACATCCTGTACAGCATTTTATTTTAAAAGCATCATACAGAAATAGGTTTCTGGTGTCTGTGAAATATTTTCAGACTGCTCTAAAAGTATGACTCTTCTAAAGAATAATTATCCTGGAGTCACCCTTACATTCTTTAACAAGCATATTTTAAAAAACAAAATATGTGGTCTAAATTTGACTTTTCAGTTTATTTGTGTGAAACATTGCTTAGATGTCAGAATGATGTATAATTAAACAACACTGGTGTTTAAGGAAAAAAGATTATTGAAGGTGCAATTGCTCTTGAAGTAAAATATATCATATAAAGAGATAATATTGCCAACTTTCAACACAAAGAACAAACCTGAAAACTAGAAGAATAAGAGAGAACCATCGAGTTCCACTTTGCAGTCATACCTTTAAAACTTTTTTTTTGCGAAAGAATACCTTCAAAACTTTGACCTCTTATACACGTCAAATCGTCACATGAAAATGCTATAAGTGGATTCATAAAAAGAAAAAAATTCCATTTATTATATTTTTAGCATATTTATTACTAAGAAATAATTATCAAACATAATGGTCAGTGTGCATCTTGTTAGAGTATATTTGGTAGTTGTAGATATCTATCGTAGACTACCATATGTATCCGGGGTTGCCTTGCACCCCAAGTCTTGTACTCTCATATATATATATCGGCCGAGGCCTCAATGCAATACAATCAATCCATTATACCAATTTTATCTCTCTACATGGTATCACGAGTTTAGGGTTTGAGACCCTAGGCAACCTTTCGCTGCCCTAACCCTAGCGCCGCCAGCGCCCCTCCACTTGTGCCGTCCCCGGCCGTCCCCCACGGCGCGCCTCCAGCGAGTCCCCTCGACGGCCTCCTAGCACCCCGCACCCCCCCGGGGAGGTCCGCCATAACCTCCGCTGGGGGCGGCGCCCTTCATCGTGGCGGATCCAATTAATAGACCGCTGTCTCGCGTCTAGCAGCAGCAGATCGACACATACCTCGCCATCGCCACCATGAAAGTTGTAGTCAACGAACCCGATCTGCGCTGCCGTGGTGGCAGCCGCAGTCTCCTTCGACGTCCGTGCCCTACCCCGTGTTGCCGTGGTGGCAGCAGGGGCCCCGGCGCAGCAAGTCGACCTCATCGCCGGCGGCATGCATGATGGCGCCTCCCCTTCACCCTGTCGTCTTCGCCGCCACCTTGGGTCGTGACTCACGCTGCTCCCGGATCCCGCATCATGGGGGCCTCCACCGCCAGCTACGCCTCCTCGCTCATACGGGCGACGCCTCGATATCCGCGACCGCTCCCGGCGGGGACCGCCAGCCGGGTGGGATCTGCGGCCGCCCCAGGCCTGTCCCGACGGAGAGCTGCCTGCACCGTTGGACACCTTCGGCGCCCCCGGCGGGTAGCCGCCGGCCCATCCCCATCGCCGTCTGTCGGCTGTCTCTTTCTCCCCCTTTGTCTTCCTTTCTCACACCACGGGCTCGATCAGACCATGGGAGAAGAAGAGATAAGAGGAGGATGAACGGCCGGTGCTACGTGCACCCGGAGGTCTATGTGAAGATCTGCTGCTCATTTCTTTTGGTAATTTCTTTGCTTTTTACTCGATCACTGCTCGAGATTAAGTTGCCCACCGCCTATCGATCGCGTGCCTCTACTTCGACATCGTCACCGTCTGTTCTTCAACACCATGTCCCTCGGGCTGGCGTGCGGTGCGCGCTGGGGCACCCACCCGCAGTGCCGCCAGGGCCCTCCGCAACATGGTCTCC
This sequence comes from Echinochloa phyllopogon, assembly GCA_033239725.1. Classification (NCBI taxonomy): domain Eukaryota; kingdom Viridiplantae; phylum Streptophyta; class Magnoliopsida; order Poales; family Poaceae; genus Echinochloa; species Echinochloa phyllopogon. Next base: position 3,539,928 of record BTCW01000016.1, on the reverse strand, counting down.
ACGCCGATCGTCCCCAACATCACCACCACACCTCCGATCTACGCGGCATATTCGTCCGTCGTTTCGTACGTGCACCCTCGGTCTGATCAGCCGATCGGCGTACGGTCGCGACACGTGCGGATTTGGGACGGATGTCCTAAGTACGTGTGCGCCACCACCGACACGAGGGTTGCGGCCGCGTCGCCTCAGACAACGGCGTCTTGGTGGTGCACTCTTCCTCGCACGTCCGGTATTGGCAGCACCGGTGCGTGCCATCATCCCCAATGCATTCACGGGTCTGGCAAACCCGGGGATGTGTCGCCCGATGGCGTGTCTGCGCCGACTTCAGCATCGACCCCCTCTTCGACTGCCTCGACGCGTCGCAGTCTTCGTCTCTGGTGTCTTCTCCGTTACACATCCACCATGGCGCCTCCTCGTGCGCCCGTGGCTTCTTGTGCGGCTCCTTACCCTCGGCGACCTCGACAGCTCACCGTCGACCAAGGCTACCCTACGCATGATATCTTCGACCATGGCTATTCACCCTCGTCTCGGCTACCTCAACATCGGCACAAAGCGCTATCATCCGCATGAGTTACTCACCGGTTTTCGCTCCAGTAGCAGCGTCTGCACTGCACCGACGTTCCAACTGCGGGGGGATGTCATTCCGTTGGCTCTTGCTTTCGGCTTCTTCTCCAGTCTCACCGTCTACGATGCTCCCACTGTGACTGCGGGGGGATGTTAGAGTATATTTGGTAGTTGTAGATATCTATCGTAGACTGCCATATGTATCCAGAGTTGCCTTGCACCCCAAGTCTTGTACTCTCATATATACCGGTCGAGGCCTCAATGCAATACAATCAATCCATTATACTAATTACATCTCTCTACACATATGTATCAATGTCCTGAATGACACAAGATAGGAGTTATCTTGTGGCATACACTTCTGCAACCATGCCTCCGTATTTACAGGAGGTGCATGCCTTGCCTCAACCTATTCTAGAAAATAAACTAAAACTGCCTTTGCGGTAACATGGGTCTGTTTAGGTAAGTACCCATACACAAACATTCCAGAATAATAATTACAATTACTGAATGGTATAGGTGATTTTAGTTGACTAATCATGTGCAAACTGATTACAACATAAATTATGCAACTTAATTCTTGTGTTTATACATACAAATATGTGCAAAATGGATCCTTATAGTTCTTCAAGCACGTTACCACATCACATAATGACACGCTAATAAACGACTAGTTTATATAGAATGGACATATATTGAAAAATATTTCCATGAATGGGCCCATGTTAAAAATATTTGAATAATAACCCTTTTATCAGTGTGAGAATAGCTGGCACCAAGTTTTAGTGTCTCGCTACCACTATCGTTGGCTCTGAGCTCGAAGCAATATGAGTGTGTTCAGTAGGCTGACTAGCGATGTGGTTCAGAATGGCGATAATGTATTGTGTGGAGCATGGTTTTTAAGGCGTTGCCTAGGCGTCCAGGCGGTAAAAATGTATGGGCGTACAGGTCGCCTAACCATCCGCCCACCTTGCCGCCGGATCCAGTGCTACGCCGCCGGGGACGGAGCCACACGGCGGAGAAGGAGGCAGGCACGGGAGAGTTAGTACTTATTAGATGTGTATAGTTATACTTGTATACTTAGTGTATATATTTCTTGTGTTACTTGTACACCAAGCCATCTTGGCTATACAAAGAGGTCACCCCTCCCCCTCTCCCTCCCCCCCCCCCACCCCCTCCTATGGGCGTGAGGTGTTTTCCCATCAACTATTGTACAGTACTGCCACTTCCTGTAGCAAAGATCTTGGTGCCGCATGCTTCCACAACAGCATGGCAATAGTTGCTTTGCTAACCAAGACACTAAAAATCAGCTATCCTAACGATGTGAAAAAGGTTTGTATTTCCAAATATTATCAGTGTTACCATTCGCAAAATAGTTTAAAAATTGCCATTTGTGGAACAAAAGCCGCTAGCTTCTGTTCGAAGAGAACAAGCATAATTAAAGGGTAGTCACATAGCCGCTTAACTTCTAATAAAATTATCAAGTAGCTGGGTTTTGCAGATCTGCTATTGGGGAAAAAATGTGTGAGCTAAATTGAAACAAACCAAGGTAGCGGTATCAACTTAACAAAATATAGGTAATAAAGTTCTTCGCTTAAGCATGTGTACCTTCTTCCTGGCAAATATTGTTTTCATACTTAAAGACCACATTTCCAGCTCTTAACCTGTGGGAAAGGAACTTCTCGCAGTGAAGTTAGGTTCATCAACATGCCAATATATATTTAATAAAGCACGAAGATAAAGTAGTCCAAGCAAAATTCTACTGGACCAGCAAAATTATATTCCTTGGCGCAAAATTATATTCCTTGGCAATAACGCCACGTAAGGCTACTTTGTCCAGATGAGCTTCTACTGGACCACAACACGCTATGTCAGAGCCAATTCCAAAATCTAAAGTTCAGTTCTAAAGTATGAACATTTTATTATTTCAAAAGCAGATTTTACCAGCTGGTATTAGAAAATTACTGAAGTACAGTCAACTTAATGAAAGACTCACAATCAAGTGCATCACATATACACATGAACTTATCACACGTCGCATTAGCACATTTAACAAGGACAAGCTCCTGTATTCGCCTCAACCTAGTTATAACATACACTTCCCCAATTAAACTACATAAGGACAGTATGTAATGATCTGCAGTCCCTTCTCAATATAATCCAAACGGCAAATAAAGTATCGCATTTGGAGATAGACTGCGCAAGCACTAAGAACAACAATTCCTATGTTGGTAGGTAAATGTAAAGAGAACAAAAGAATGAAGAAAGTGCAGAATTAATAACATAAGACAAGCTATATGGAATGAGTTATTGTTACCTTATGATATGTGGTAAAGAAGACAGTGGGACATCATTATATAAGTAGGAATTATAAGGAGATTTAAACATGTCTCTTGCACCAGCCTGTTGTGCGCATATGCTTACTTGTAACTGACATGGACACTGAAATTACATGGCTCAGAAATCTCAGCAAAAGTACAGTAGTAGCTTACAAGGTAGTTGTACTCCATTGACAATATTTGTCACATAAAAGCAATAAATATTGAATAGATTGAACATTAAACAGAGGAATAGGAAGGACCTACCATAGCATTAACCTTATGAGGACAAAATGCCAAGTAACTGTTCTGCTTGAGAATTTTTGTCTGCAATAGCAAATTAACAATTAGCAACAAAAGATAGGATTATCACACTGTTACCATTAAAAGCAATAAGCACAATGAAAGTGAAAGATAAGTTAGCTAAAGACGGAGAAAGTACACCCAAAAGACAAAAGTAGTTACGGCCCACGAGCAAGGAACTAGGTAAATTTTCATTAATAAAAAAGCACCAAATTTGAGCTGAAGAGGGCATGAACCTGGTTGTGGGGAGTGTACACCCACACCAACCATGCGCAATGCCATGGCAGATAAAAGCTGGTCATTTTAGACAAAAGGTACCCCCTCCCCCCCCCCCCCCCCAATCCCCATGGAGATAAAACACAATGTTCAGCACGTATTTGAAGCGCACCCGCTGTTCTTGTTACATCAGGCTCATGCTTTCCGATAAAAGCTGGTTATGTTACGAACCATGTGCATCCAGTAATAGAAGTTCAAGGGTCAAGCAGACCAATAAAAAAGAAGTTCAGAGGATCAACCAAACAATGCCATTCTTAAGGGGAATACGGTAGACCTTTACAAGGTGTTAACCCTTTAGAATATGCAAAATATTACTAAGGACTTGGTTGCATACCTCTATGAAGCCTGGGTTCATAGTAATTGGCAAAACAAGCTGCTTAGTCCGTCCTAAGCTTAAATCCACGCAGTTCTCCAATGATGAACGAAGTAAATCATTCGGTATCTTACCCCAGAAACATTGCCCTTCAAGCTCTGTTAAAATGCATCATAAAAACTAGTTCATTTGATAAGGAAATGGTTTGTTTCTATGAGAAAATATCTCTGACTCATTGTGAAGACCCCATCATCAAGAAGATATTTCATATATTACTAACAAGTATAAGGGGATATTGGTATGGCTATCTCAGTCAAAAGATATTAATGCGGTCTCTGTTTGAATACACACTCTATTGGTATTAGCAAGCAAATAAGGCCAACTCTTGTATTGGCATACATGACAAGGCATGTTGTCAACTAGTTATCAACAATGACTGTGGAAGTGAAAAGCAGATGGTTCCAGGATGTGTGTGGCGTGCTGGATGCAGAATAATGTGAATATAGTAGAATCCATACACAAGACAGACTACAGACACAGGAACAGTAAGACAGAGACCTTCAGTATCAATATAAAAATGAGAAGTTTTGGTGTTACATATTCCAGATACAGATGACAATAGGAGAAAATATGCCCCACTAAAGCATCATACAGACAATATGTTTTAGCAATTCTTCGATCTCTGCACTAAATAACAGCCATAAACTTACTTTGACGATACACATTCTCCATATTGCTCCTGGAGCAGTTATTTTCATCAGGTGTTTGTCCAACTTGTCCTTAACAAATGATAGAAAAATAATAATCAAATTTGATGAAATCAAAGAAATACATCACACATAGATATCTCATAGGATGCACAATATACCACAGCTAACAAGGATAATGTCAGCTAAAGTCTTCAGGTCTCGAATGACGAATGTGGCTTCAGTGTGACTGTTACGTCCAGATTCACCGAAACAAGTCAGCAAACAAGCTGGGCTGAACTGATATACTGGAATATTCTGCAAAGTCATGTCATAAATGAGAAAGGGACCATTTGGTAGACATAAAATTTCTATTGTATAAATTAGAGGTGGATAGACTTACCTCTTCATTTTCAGGCAAAACATCACCAATAGGTTTAGCAAACAAAGCATGTAGTGGAAAGATATTCTCTGCCGGCACTTCAGGGTTTGAACTTCCAGACAGTGATAGGGTTATCTGAATCCTATATTCAAGAACCCAAGTGAAGTTTAATATTTGCATTTTGCAACAAACAAATTTTAAGCATGTCAGAAATTAATCACAAAATTCATTCCTCAAATTAGCTTAATAATTTCTTAGGCCTCCTTCAACCTAGGTATCATCTTGTTTTTGTAATGGAGAAGCTGCAACCATGTACTTCCCCTGTCCCAAATTATAGGTTGTTTTGGCTTTTATAGATATATAGTTTTTCCTACGTAGTGTATGTCCAGATTAGTAGCAAAAGCTATGTATCTAGAAAACTTACAATTTGGAACGGAGGGTGTAGCTTTTAGCTTCTAAACACAATGATGTTAGATATACAGCCATTTGTATTAGTTTTTTAGTTTCTCTGCTTGATGATGGATTCATACATAGAAGGTAGAATTTAATCTTCAAGGGTAAAACATGATGTGGTTTTATGGGGTTTTCTTATAATCCTGAATATAAACATGTTCGGTACAGTCAATTCCTTAGCTGCTAGGGGCTTTGACAAAACGGAAGGTAGTGAACTTTCCCACACAAAATAGCTCCAACTCCAGTTCAATCAAGTCAAAGATTCTACATATTTGGTGTTAGAACTCTCAAAATGCTATCCTAAAAGAACTCCCAAAATCCATACAAATTGCTATAGTGTTTAGTCTATGATGCAAAATTTTCTTCTCTCGGGAAGTTTGGTTCAAACTGCTCCAATGTGTAGGCCTGCAAATTCTGGCACCACAACCAGATGAGACCTCTGACGATTGGTGGGACACGGCAAGTGAGAAAGTTTCGGGTCAGGTCAAGAAGGGGCTGAACTCTATCATTATTCTAGGTGCATGGTCAGTTTGGAATCATCACAAGCGCTGTGTGTTCGATGGAATTCCACCTGATCTTAATGGAGTCCTTAACGGGATCAGAGAGGAACTGCGATTATGGAGCATGGCTGGGGCTCGAGGAATTTCCCATCTCCTCGCCCTAGAGCCCTTACAAGTGTAGCTGGTGTCCTTGGTCTAGTTTAGGTCTTGTTGGTGGGAGGGTCTTTTTCCGTACAGGTTTTTTGACTCTAAATAAAAACCTGTCCTATAACCTTGGTTTTCTTTAAACCATTTTCTTCTTAATATATTGATACGCAGCTCTCTTGCGTATTCGAGAAAAAAAATCAGAAAAGAAAAACTTGGGTCAAACAGCAGTACCACAATGTATGCATGAAGAGTAAATTTTATTTTCATATTAAGACTTGAAAGGAGGTACATCTTTTTTTGATCGAAGTCAGTAGAAGAGGCCCTACCTATATTTTTAATACATATTTTATTTAATCCAGGCCCGTTTTTAATTTGCTCGGATGCTACTCAGGTGCTCTAACCACTAGGACAGAGTCCCTTCGAAGCAAACTTCTAAAATGACGAAATTAGCTTCACCGGTTGCAACTGTTCCTATGGTAGGAAATAAATGGGTCCAAGGTAAATTGAAGATGAAAATTTGAGGGCCAGATACTCCATCAAAAGTCCAACTTAAATTTCCATCCAACACAAAATTGAAACAAAGCTTGCATTCATTTATGAAATACAAATGTTTCAGCTCAAAACAAAAATAAAACATAAAAAAATATATAATACTTAAAACACAGGCTATTTATTAGAACAAAAAGTTGCCTCCTGTCGCTGTGTGGACAATGAAACAAATAATATATTCATTATTCAATTTAAGACATTTATATGAATCCAAATAGGAAGAATAAAAATCACAGTTTTGGTTGCATTTGGTGCAAAAGGAAAGACCCTGGGCATGTCTGCTACACTAATCAAAATTTGTGTTTTCTAACTAAAAAAATAACATGCTTTTTAATCAAAAGTCTTGATGTCCTCCAAATTGTGCTGAAGTCTGTGAAGCTGTGTCGCACATTGGATATATCATGGCCTTGTTACCAGAAGTTCTAGTGTAAAATGTGCAATCAAATCTTCATTTCTTATGTAACATAAAAATTGTACCAAGAAAGTCTAGCAAAAGATACTGAATAACAAAACTCTTAATGATTGAATAAAATGCCAAACCGATCTAAACAGCTCAATTGAATGCAAAATAAAACCAAAATGCCAAACCGATCTAAACAGCTCAATTGAATGCAAAATAAAACCAGTGTAGGATGGACATAATTAATTCTAAACCATTGAAGGATATTACCTCTTCTTTTGATTGGCATGTATCTTGTAACCAAGGGTTCTTTGAAGAAAAGAGGGCTGCAAAGTTTGATTTATCAGTGATGAAGAAAAGTACTTCAAAAATTAAGGCTCTGTTGAGCGGTGATTCTTATGTGCCATGTTAAAAGAAGGGGTACAGTTTTAGGATGAACTTTACCTCTCGTTTCTGAATAATGTCACACAGTATAATTTCTTTGCTGTATAAATCACATGTTTCTTCAGCAGAATCTGGCAATAACTTATCTCTTGACCGGGAATGATGTATCTGGTCCGATGACGAACCAGAACCAAAAATGCAATCCGTATTCCTGTATACATAGTACAAATACAAGTTGCACAAAACCAACTAGATTCCATATCATCTTCAAAACAAGAATCCCATCCAGGCATTCACCATATGCACATGCCAAGGACATACAGAAGAAATTGAGTCACTAACAACACCCTGTGGACCACCAAATCCCAGACCATTACACCCGCATATGGTCACAGAAAGATGAAAACAAACATGTACCAAAGAACCCAGACACTTCAAATTTGCAAAGAGTGGTGGCACAGATGCCAAAAGCAGAAGACACAAAATATACAAGATTAAGAAAAGGTTAGGGTTATACATTGCAGCACCGTCTGGTACATCTTGGCAAGACATCCTGGCGGACAAGGACCTTGGTTCCCGTGGGTTCCAGTACCCCACCGAAACCAGCACGCACAAGAGCACAGGTGCCTGTAAGAAGATCTTATGGAATTAAGATTCTACATAGGAAATTATCCAGGAACTGGATTTGACCCTGCAGGCAGATCTGACTGCCTGCTCCCCGCAGAAAAAAAAGGGGCAAAATAAAACTAATCAAAAGTAGTGAGTACAGATAAGATGTATTACTTCAAATAATCTTCAGTAGTGGTGGGAGATCACGGCTCTCTTGATTCGATCCAGTCAAGGAGCAGCGGCAATAGAATGTTGGAAATGGGGAGATCTGGGATTCGCTTGCAGGAGTTTTGTTCTGTGCTCGGTCAAGTCCAAGGGGTGTGTGGAAATGGGTTTAAATGGAAAAGGGGGGTGAGTCCAGTTGGACCGAGCATATGCCAAACAGCAAATTGAAGAATTCGACAATGGGAACTAGAGTAAAAGAAAATAAAGCCATGGTGCATTCTGAGTAATGCCAGGTGCAATAAATCTATAAATGCACCGCTGGCATGGGTTGCTGAATAGAGATCAACCCAGGGGCCTTTTGGATGTTTAGACTGTCAAATGGATAGCTTTAAATTGAAATTAAGGGGTGCTTCTAAAAAATACAAATTATATTGCCATTAATAGCAGCTTGGTGATTTAGATTGATATTATTACCATTTAAGTATATGTTAAATAATACAAAAATGAGAACCAGAGGGGAAGTCATTCCTGCTGATTTTTCAATAAGTGGTCCTTGAACCCGGATGGACTAGGCAAGTTCCCTGCTGCCCAACCACTAGAACCATGAGTCAAACAGTGGTGGAACTGGAGGGGGGGGAGAGGGGGTGGCCGAGGCCATGGCCACCCGCAACAGAAAAAATTTATTTTTTACTGCCCCTTCCTTTGTCAGCCGATGGACCATAGGCCGCAGTCAGCAGGGGCCAAGCACAACTGGTCTCATCCACGCACCGCAGTAACACGTTACGACTCCAATGAGAACTCCAGCTCGGAGCCATTTGCCGCCCTCGCGTCCCTCGTGACATTTCCTTTTCAATCTCTCTCACAGGCGCGGAAGGGAGAACGCCAAGAGAACACGAATCGGCGCCAGCACTGAGGACTCTGGCTCCGCGACGGCGTCATTTTTTTCTCGAACACGCAGAAGAACTGCGTATCATTATATTAATAGAAGAAGAAGATGTTAGAGATATACATAGCCGTATAGACTTCTTGTACTTTCCCTCTAATTGGAGGGGTTTTCTGCATATTGTACTCGTACATCTTGCCCCTTTGGGCTGTGGAACAGATTGAGTTGCACATTCCTAACACGGTATCACAGCTTAGGTTTTCTTCTCCCCATCACGCCGCCGGCGAGCCCCCACCGCCGGCCGGCGAATGCAGCTCCACCTTTCCCCTGCTTCCCCTGCGTCGCGCCTCCGCGCACGCCCCCGCGCGTCCTCGCGCGCCTCTGGGGCCTCGCACCCCTCCGGGCCCCCGTCTGCCCTCAGCCTCTGATTTGCCTCGAAGAATGGCTTCTTTTGAGCGGCCAGGTGCCATCACTATCCCCCACTGTCATGTGATCTTCAATGGCACCAATTGGGGGAGTTTTCCTTCCACATGGGGGTCCACATGGCCGGGCAGCAGCTATGGTACTACCTCACGGGTGAGCGGCCTTGCCCGCCCACCCCCGCTCCTCCCACTTCGCCGACCTATGCCCCTGATGCTACAGATGCAGTCAAGAAGCCTCTCCTTGAGGCCTTTGAGGCTGAGCTGGAAGCCTACCAGTCAGACATTGACAACCAGGTGGCTTGGGTGCGTGAGGAGGCATGTGCCAAGGCTATTCTGTTTGCGAGCATGGAGGTCAACATCGCCATGTCCCTCTGTGGCCTTTCCACTACCCATTTGATGTGGGACCACCTTCGCCGCAGTTACGAGATTCGTAACGAGGCGTTGTTCCTCCGGGTGTCTGACGAGGCTTCAGCGCTTCGCCAGAACGACTTGACCGTGGAGGAGTTCCACCGTCAGATGTCTGCCGCCTGGCATTGTCAGGACACTATAGGTGCGCAGTTCTGTGTTCGTGGCATTTGCAAGTGTAGCGATCTTCTTCGACGTGAGCGAGAGGCTCTACGCCTTCACGTGTTCCTCTCCTGCCTCCGTCAAGAGTTTGAGGTCGTTCGATCCCAGATTGTGACCCGGCGGCCTCACCCTTCTCTTGACGAGGCCCTTCCGGAGCTTCGTGCTAAGGAGACTCATCTTCGGGCGGTGGGTCTGTGTGGGGCTCCGCAGTCCTCCGTTCTGGCTGCCCGAGCTACCCTCGTGCCCACCGTCCCTCACTCCTCGACGGCGAGTGCTCCACCTACCCCTGTTGTCCCGCTGTGTGGCTACTGTGGCAAGGGTCGACACATGGAGGTTGTTTGTCGCAAGAAACAACACGACAAGCAGGCTCGCCGTGGTGAGTCTAGTAGCTCCAGTGCTACTCGCTCCGTTTCTTCAGTGGAGCAAGAGCTTCTCAAACTGCTTCGTCGCCTTACTGCCACTACTTCCTCAGCTTCTGACACTACTGCCTAGGCTTCTGGTTCTCCACCGCCACCTCCTCCTTCGTCAGGTATACCATCAAAGTGGTTTCTTGACTCGGGTGCCTCTTTCCACATGACTCCTGATTCTACTCGGTTGTCATCCATGTCTCGTGTTGATCCTCCTCCAGTTGTTCAAACAGCTAATGGCACATCTCTTCCTGTTGCTGGACGGGGTGTTCTTTCTACATCCTGTTTTCATGTTCCTACTGTTTCTCATGTTCCTCAGCTCACCATGCAGTTGATGTTTGCCGGTCAGATCACTGATCATGGTTGTCGTATCATTCTTGAGTCTGACTCTTGTTGTGTTCAGGATCTTCGTACGGGGCTTCTGGTGGGGACTGGGCCTAGGCGCCATGACTCTCAGCGCATGTGGGAGCTTGACTGGTTGCGTCTTCCTTCGCCCACCTTGGCTCCTCCGCCATCCAGCTCTACAGCTTCTGTGTCCGCCGCTTCCACTGCTCCTACTTTTGCCCGGTGGCTTCATCGTCTTAGACATCTGTCCGGCTCTAGGCTTTCGACCCTTGTTAGTAGTGGTGTTTTAGGTCCTGTCTCTGGTGATGCTGCTTTTCATTGTACGGGTTGCAAGCTTGGCAAACAGCTGCAACTCCCATATCCCTCTAGTGATTCTGTGTCGCAACGTCCTTTTGATCTCATTCACTCTGATATATGGGGGTGTGCTCCCTTCATTTCGAAAGGGGGTCACTCTTACTATGTCATATTTATCGATGATTATTCCCGGTTTACTTGGATCTATCTTATGTCCTCTCGTAGTAAGTTCTTGTCTATTTCTCAGCAATTTGCCGCTATGATTCGCACTCAGTTTGATTCCCCTATCCGTGCTTTCCATGTTGATTCTGCTGGCGAGTACATTTCTGATGCACATCGTCGTTTTCTTGCTGCTAAGGGTACTCTTGCTCAGTTCTCCTGCCCAGGTGCTCACGCTCAGAATGGCGTTGCCGAGCGCAAACATCGCCACATTCTTGACACATCTTGTGCTCTCATGCTCTCTTTTGAGCTTCCACCTCACTCCTGTTTCCACGGCTGTTTTTCTCATTAATAGGCAGTCCTCTGTTCTTCAGGGTTGTACTCCATATGAGCGTCTCTTTGGTCAACCCCCTCACTATAGTCACCTTCGATGTTTTGGGTGTGCATGCTTTGTCCTTCTTCCACCTCATGAGCGCACCAAGCTGACTGCTCAATCAGTTGAGTGTGTTTTTCTTAGATACAGCACAAAGCAAAAGGGTTATCGCTGCTACGACCCTGTTGCTCGTCGGATAAGGATCTCTCGGGATGTCACCTTTGATGAATCCCGTCCTTTCTATCCTCGTTCTTCTAGCCCCTCTTCCGCTGCCATTGAGTCTATCTCCTTCCTGACTCTTCCTGACATGTCTCTTCCGCTGCCTCCATCCACGTCATCACCTCTTTCCACTCCATCACCACCTCCTGTGGCCTTCTTCTCCACTTGTGGCCTCTCATTCACTCCTTGGGCCTACTCCTGTGGGCGAGGTCTCCTCGTGAGATCACTCGCATTTACACTCGTCGCCCGAGACCACCGCCCTCACCGGAGTCCTCTTTCTTGTCTCCTGGGTCTCCTCCCGAGCCACCATCTCGGTATGCTCTTCGTGACCGTAGTGCTCTATGACCTCCTGAGCGCTATGGCTTCACTGTTGCTTCCCTTGTTGAGCCGACTACCTACCGTGAGGCTGATGTCGACCCTGACTGGCAGCGCGCCATGGCTGAGATCTCAGCCTTGGAGCGTGCCAATACATGGGATCTTGTCCCCTTGCCCCCTCAGGCCATTCCTATTACTTGCAAGTGGGTCTATAAGATCAAGACTCGCTCTGATGGTTCTCTTGAGCGCTACAAGGCTCATCTTGTGGCGCGTGGCTTCCAGCAGGAGCACGGTCGTGACTATGATGAGACCTTTGCTCCTGTTGCTCACATGACCACTGTCCGAACTCTTCTTATTGTAGCCTCTGTTCGACAGTGGTCCATCTCCCAGCTCGACGTTAAGAATGCCTTTGTTAATGGCAAGTTGCGTGAGGTCTACATGCAGCCACCTCCGGGTTACTCTGTTCCGGATGGCATGGTCTGCCAGCTGCGTCGCTCCCTTTACGGCCTCAAGCAGGCTCCTCGGGCATGGTTTGAGCACTTCTCCTCTGTTGTCACTGATGCTGGTTTTCAACCAAGCGATCATGACCCTGCTCTCTTTGTCCACACTTCTGCTCGTGGCCATACGCTTCTTCTCTACGTTGATGACATGATCATCACAGGCGATGATTCTCAGTTCATTGACTTTGTGAAGAAGCGCCTCAATGATAAGTTCTTGATGCCTGATCTTGGTCCTCTTCATTATTTCCTTGGTCTTGAAGTCTCTTCCACGCCTGATGGCATCTACCTCTCTCAGGACAAGTATGTTCAGGATCTTTTCTCTCGTGCTGCCCTCACTGATCATCGCACTGTTGATACACCCATGGAGCTTGGTGTTCACTTGCGTGCTACTGATGGTAAACCCCTTGCTGATCCGACTCGCTATTGTCATCTTGTCGGTAGCCTTGTCTACCTTGGGATTACTCGTCCTGACATAATGCTGTCCATATTCTGAGTCAGTTTGTCTCTGCTCCCACCCAGCACCACTATACCCACCTCCTTCACGTGCTTCGATATCTTTGAGGCACCATGTCTTGCAAATTGGTCTTTCCTCGCTCTAGCTCTCTCCACCTTGAGGCGTACTCTGATGCGACCTGGGCTAGTGACCACTCTGATCGTCGTTCTCTCTCTGCTTATTGTGTCTTCCTTGGCTCCTCCTTGATTGCTTGGAAAACGAAGAAGCAGACACCAGTTTCTCGTTCGAGTGTCGAGGCTGAGTTGCGGGCTATGGTGACAGTGACAACCGAGGTCGCCTGGCTTAGGTAGCTCCTTAAGGATTTGGGTGTGACGGTTTCCACACCAACTCCTCTATCTTCTGACAGCACTGGTGCAATCAGTATTGCTCGTGATCCTGTCAAGCATGGACTTACCAAACATATTGGTGTTGATGCTTCCTACATGCGCTCGCAAGTGCATGATGCGATTGTGGTTCTTCGCTATGTGCCTTCGGAGTTCTAGCTCGCGGATTTCTTCACGAAGGCTCAGACACGGGCACAACACGGCTATTTCCTCTCCAAACTCAGGCTTGTCGACCCACCATGAGTTTGAGGGGGGTGTTAGAGATATACATAGCCGTATAGACTTCTTGTACTTTCCCTCTAGTTGGAGGGGTTTTCTGCATATTGTACTTGTACATCTTGTCCCTATGGGCTGTGGAATAGATTGAGTTGCACATTCCTAACAGAAGAGTCATACAGAGACTCTCACACACACTCAGGACACACTCACACACCCTCCCAAGAGGGAACAGAACCCCAAAGAGGTGCAGGGGTCGTGACCAGATCAAAAACTAAGACAGCTAGCCCACCCCAGTTAGCACTGCCAGTCTTTTAGCCCCTGCCAGAGCCCAAAGTATAGCCTCCTCTTTAGCGATAGCCAAGGCTGCCACTAAATTGGGATTGGCTCCATTGAAAACACATTCGTTGCGATGCCTCCAGACCGTCCATGCGCCAAGGATTATTAAGGAATTTAATCCTTGTCTTAGGGCTTCACTGCTTGCCCCTATCAACTCTTTTCCACCAGCCATCAAAGGAAGGTTCTTGTGGTGACGGCGCCATCATGCCATAACGACTGCGGGCAGGCAAGCGGCCGTGGCCGTGATGGAGGGCAACATCAATGGCCAACCCTTCTAGTTCGTCCTCCAACTCAAATCAATGTAAGCAAGCCATATTTCCTAAATCCATATCCCCTAATTCCCTATACTTGTATCGATTTAATTTTTGTCCCATAATACCATAGGACTTTTTAATGAAATAAGACCAAATCCTTGTACAAAACCAAGACAAAACCTAAAATAAAGACACTTTATTCTTTCTAAAAGAAGGCATCTGTGGAAAGGCAAGATGATATTGATACGGTTGATCAAAATCCTCGATTAGATGAAAAAATGAATTAGAATGGAACAGTGAAATTTACATGTAAGATATATTGACCACTTTTGCAAACTATTCGCTTTTGTGTATTGCCATTGCGTAATTAATTACCATATAATCCTGACTAGCTAGTGTATGTTTGTGTGGACAATGACAAATTGGGTTAAATTGCCAAATTCTTGAACTGCCAAATATTTGTCTAGCTAGCTGCCTCCTAAATTCAGTGAACAACTGTACAGGCAATCCTTTCATCATGATGTCCGCGAACTGGTGAGAAGAAGGGACATGGAGAACTCGAAGCTGTTCCAGAGTGACCTCGCAAACAAAATGGATGTCAATCTCAATATGCTTCGTGCGACAATGATGAACTAGATTGGCCTGCTTGTCTCATGTGTCTTCACACATCAAGTCTGGTCCAGTATACTGCAAAATCTTGGTCTGCAGGCTTTAGCTCCACAACCTGAGGACCTTACCTTTGATGAGTGGTGGGCAAGAGTGAGTGATAGCATGAATGGACGGGTTAGAAAAGATTTCAATTCCGTCATGATTTTGGGGGCCCGGTCTGTTTGGAACCACCGCAATCGGTGTGTTTGACGGATTGCCGCCTGATCTTAATGGAGTCACGTCTTCCATAAGGGAAAGAGCTACATTTATGGGGTTTGGCTGGAGCTCGAGGAGTTTTTCATCTTGTCGCCCTTCTGCCATTAAATGGCTCAGAGTTGGTAGTTCTTCTGGTCAAGTTTAGGTCAGGTCAGGTCTGTGTATTTTTGTTGGGTGTCTACACCCTTCCATCTTCACAATATATTGATACGCAGTTCCCCGGCGGGTTCAAGAAAAAACAACATATTGGCCATCATATAGACAGCATTGACAATTGTCGCAGTAGCAATCGAAACATAGAGCTCCTAAAGAAGTTGGTGCAACCAACAGCATTTGGCTACAGCATGAGCAACAACACATACTCTACTTCAGCACTGGGGTAGCCAGTGTCATCGGCCCGCAGAGGTCGCCGTGCATGAGCTCAAGCCTCTCCTTGGCTCCGAAGCTCGCCTGGTGAGGAAAGGGGCTCCGCTTCTGCTTCGTCACGATGCAGGTGTCGCAAAGCTGCTCCACGTGCTCAACACGAGGCATGCCATGCACCATCTCCCTAAAGCCGAGCTGCTTCAGGGCCTCAAAGTTGAGGTGCCCAAAGCGCTCATGCCACCGCCAAGCGTCATCATCGCGGCGGGCAACAAAGCACAGGGGCTGCGCCACCTCTGCATAGAGGACTAGAGACGGATACTACCCCTGTCCACCTTGGCTAGGAGACGTTGTCATCGATCCCAGATGCGGAGAATTCCACCGCCGATCTCCACGCGTTGTCTCGATGGAGATGGCAAGCTGCGAGTGCTTCTTGGGGACGACGCGCAGGAGATTCTCTACAGCTCTCTCCTCGGTGATGTCGTGGCCGCCGTACCACGCTGATGTAGCAGGCCGGAGAGGCGGAGGGCAAAGTCATCGACGTCCTCGCCCAGCTTGAATGTTAGGCGGTCCCACTCCTGACGATGCTTTTGGGGTGTGGACTTGCATGCGCGGTCGCTACCGATGCGCGACGCGGTGATGGAGTCTCAGGCAGCCTTGGCAGACTTCTCGTCTGTGAGGTGGGACACCATCTCCATTGGGACCACAGCGAGAAGTCCTCCCAGCAAACTCGCCGGTCCTCACGGTAGTCAACGTCGTCGTACTGCACCGCATTCCACATCTATCACACCCTACAGGTTGACCTTCATCACCGAGCTCCACTCTTGGTGAGCATCGGTCACGGTGTGCCAGAGACACCGGACTTGGACACCATCTGCAACTCATCCCGCTGCCCTTTTCTTCCACATTGCGACAGCACAGCTGTTGTTGCGCGCACGCGAGCAGCTACTACCGCCGAGTGCGCACCACAGCACGCGCGCCTGCCCTAAATGCCACCTCTGGACGCGCCGCCGCGCGCACCCCGCACGCCACAGCCCACGTTGCATGCCGCTCCGCCCCCTTGCGCGGATTCGTGGGGGAGAGGAGGTAAGGTCCGGCCGCCGACGCCAGCTAGTGACCGTGAAGGGAGAGGAAGAGAGAGCTATTTGAGGACATCGGCTAGTTGAGTTTGTTGCTACTCTACCATCAGCGGCATATTGTGCAGTTAATCAGCTGAAGGGAGCACTTAAGGACATCAGAGTTGTGTGCGAGTTTCCTGATGTCTTCCTAGATAATTTGCCAGGTATGCCACCCGATCGAGACATTGAGTTTCTTATTGAGATTTTACCTGGTACTGCACCTATTTCTAAAAGACCCTATAGGATGGTATAATGAGATAGAACTTAAGAAACAACTTAAGCAATTACTTGATAAGGGTTACATTCATCCTAGTTCTTCACCTTGGGGATGACCAATTGTTTTCGTGGATAAAAAGGATGGTACTTAGAGGACGTGTGTGGACTATCGCTCTTAAAACGAGGTAACGATAAAGAACAAGTACCCTTTGCCCAGAACTGAGGATTTATTTGATCAACTGAGAAGAGTTAAGATTTTCTCCAAGATTGACTTGCAATCTGGCCTATCATCAATTGACAATCAAGCGCTCAGATATTCCTAAAACAGCATTCACCACTAGGTAATGTCATTTGGACTAACAAATGCACCTACCTGCTTTATATATCTGATGAATAAGGTATTCTAGTTTGTGATAGTTTTATCGAAAGGGCAACAGGCGCGGCGGTTAATGAGGTATAGCCCAGTACTCTAGCGATATGCTTTGCTAAGATACGCGACCCACTAGTGAGGGCTATGATTTGCTCCTGAACCAGAAACCTTAGCGAGCTATCACTTATTAGAGTTTCTTTGTAAATGTCTCATAATGAAACCTGGCACTCGGTTCATGTGGTGTGAGAAGAGTACGTACCTATACCAATGGGGATCACGGCTTATGATGAATGTGTACAACCTCTGCAGAGTGTCAAACTGTTATAACATCCATGCTCACGATCATGAGTAGCCTGGACCCTCACATGATTAATCTTCTTGAATATGATCTAAATTGTGGTTACATGAATATGATTATTCGTTTATGATATTAATTTAATTGTGGTTTGGTATATACTTAAATTTACTAGTATTTAGCTGTTTAATAAAATTTGACCAACTAAAAGTGCTAAAGCAGTTATCCATTCAGCCATCGACTTTATAAAGCCTTGCATGTCATTTATTTTTCTAACTTTGCTGAGTATGGCTTGTCCTCACACTTGTTTTTTTATATTGCATCTACAACACCCGGATTGTTGCTCATATTGGGAGAATATTGAGGATTATACTACTGAGTTTGATGAGTTCTGGGCGAGTCCCCCAGTCATCTACCTGTGGAGATGGGATTTGTTTTGCTCTGTTTTAGTTAAACGTTCGTTTATTCTTCCGCTATGACATGTGTGCCAACTCTGATATTGTAATAAATGCACTTAAATACTCAACATCCGGATTGCTTCTCATATTTGGAGAATATTGAGGATTATACTACTGAGTTTGATGAGTTCTGGGCGAGTCCCCCAGTCATCTACCTGTGGAGATTGGATTTATTTTGCTCCGTTTTAGTTAAACGTTAGTTTATTCTTCTGCTATGACATTTGTGCCAACTCTGATATTGTAATAAATGCACTTAAATACTCAACACCCGGATTGCTTCTCATATTGGGAGAATATGGAGGATTATACTACTGAGTTTGATGAGTTATGGGCAAGTCCCCCAGTCATCTACATGTGGAGATGGGATTTATTTTGCTCCGTTTTAGTTAAACGTTCGTTTATTCTTCCGCTATGACATTTGTGCCAACTCTGATATTGTAATAAATGCACTTAAATACTCTTTTGTTACGCATGGTTATGGATATTCACTTGTGACGTCAATCATGTGTAAACTTGATCCTGGTGCACATATGAGATGCATCTGGTTTTCTTTCTAAAACCAGGTGACAATTAACAGGATTTTCATTTCATTGCACTTAGATAGCAGCAGTCTAGTGCATATATATAGGGGATACAAGGGGTAAAATAGAAAAACATGAGTCTACAAAGGTAAACTAGTAAATATAGATAACTAGAGCCATTAGGACTTAATCTAACAATAATATCTTAAAAAATCAGAGGCCTCTGGTATAGTATATATTAGTAGTGCCTTGTGTTAAGAAAGTAACACAATCAAAAAATCCAGAGGAACAATAAAGGAGCTCTACTTTTCATCTAAAATACTGGAAGTAGTTAAGATCCTAGAGTTATAAGAAATTCCAACTCTTCCAACACATCACCTCGCCATACAGGTTGGTGCAAAGCATCATCATTAACTATAACAAGTTCATGTGACAAGCGCAATTATGTTCTTAAAAGTATATTTCTACTGGCATATATTCTATGAAGTACCTTCAAAGATGAATTACCTGCAGTATTTCATGTGACCAAATCATATTAAATCGTTGGTTGATGCTTGTTGGCACTAATTTCATTTAGTACCAGGGTGTGGGTGCGGGTGTGGATATGGGTGTGAATGTTTAGTGTACTTACTCTTCTTCTTGGTAGAGCATAGTAAGACCCTTCTTGATACAAAGGTGTGAAGCTCTCCTTCATGTTCAAGAAAAAAAAACCGTTCTATATTTCAAAATCAGAAGTAACAGCAAAAAAATAGCACTAGTTAAGTGAAGTGAAAATAGTTGAAGAATTTAAAACAGCATAACAGAAAATCTGGTAGAAAAATGAGAAAACTCATTGCATCAACCTAAAGTTTAGAAGAACATAGTTTAATGTGGTCGATTCATTACTTGAGCCTCATGGGCTGTTTACATATGAGTACAGGGCTTAAGTTTGTGCAGTGAAATGATAGTGACGTGCCAAGGCAGTTACCGAAAGAGACATCGATGCCGAAGTCGATACAGTTGAGGCCATCGACGATGAGGCAACACACCTTTTATACGAGAACCGGGCACACATAAGGGATAAAAGCACATGCCATTTTTGCTAGAACAAGATGCACAAAGAACAGGGCCATCAGCCCAAACACAAACAGCGCCTAGTGTCTGGAGGGTTGCAATTGCAGTAGTAGAGACACACTACAGTGGTGGCAAGCACCACAATGGACAGAGCTCCATGCAACGCAGCAACTGCCAGCAGAGCGGACAATGCTTGAACAAGGAGAAAATTCCACATGAGGCGGGGTTGGTGCTTCGTCCATTGTGTCACTTTCATGGGTATGCACAAACAATGGGTGGATGCTATGGCCCATCTGAACCTTCAGCCCAGGGTAGGTGCCTATTCACCGTAGCCCAGTGCTGGCCTTACCCATTGCCCAGCACCCACCAACAGAGAACCCAATATCTTTCCATCATTTCTTCCTACGGGCGCTTACTTCTAATTTCTGCAGAAGGCAGCTACAAACTAGAATGTTAGTAAGCAAAATATGAAAATGCTGAAAATAGGTGTACCTTATTCATGGCAACTGATATGGTACAGCTGAAGAACTAATAAGAATTGCGATCAATAATTATCCAGAAGCCATGATTAAAAGATTCTTAGCAGAAACATAGCAGTGGAGTACTTTTATCCGGCACAGGCTGAGGAGAATTCCATACGGTGTTGAAGTAAATAGCTTATGATACAATAGGGAGTATATGAAATATAAAACACTCATGAACCTAAGATATTTATGCCACATATGCAAGCCTGGATTGTATATTTCTAATCAGGCAGGGAACTATTCCTAACAGCACAGCTACTTACTGCCTGAGTATTTTACCACGACGGCAAAACCAAACAATAGCACCAAAGGAATACCTTTGCAAATGAAGAAAAACGAATTTCAGGAGTCGACTTAGCGTGGGGGCATCAGGGTTCAGTTCAACCCCCAAATCTTTGTGGACCATAACTAGGTTGATTCATAAACTGGCAATCGGCGTCGGTCTTGCATCTTGCACAATGCTGCAGAAGAAGATGGAGGACAAAAATTCCACAACGACATAAATGGAATCGGAGAGGAAGGAACTGCATTTAGTTAGATCGAAAAGAAACTGACCAGCGAATCGAGCTAGGATTACTTACAACCAAGAATGAGAAACCGATCCATCCCATCCGGATGGAGCTCAACCCCATTGGACCTTCTGAGAGAGGGGCGGACTGTGGCCACAGGTCGGAAGCAGAGGATTCAGGTCCGGGGCGCCCGACGGAGGATCCGCCGCAGAGGGGAGAGAAGGGGCGGCCGACGGAGGATCCGCCGAAGAGACGGGAGAGAAGGCGGCGGTGGCCGGTGCCTACTCCAACGGTTCGAATAGGATGCGAATGGCCCTTGCTATATCCATTCCCATTCCCTTCAGGTGGCATTTGGACTTTGGATGGTGGGTGGGAAACGGAAATGGATATATGCTGGGATATGAACGGTGGGTTATGGATTGGGATATAGCGTTTCAAATCTAATCTATTGTTTGGCTTAGGTTGGGTTTGGGTTTGGGACAGAAGTGGGTCCCACATTCTAAAAAGAAAAATAAAATAGAACAGACTCAGGTGGTCAGCACGTTATTCTTAGAGTCAATTACGTAGAGCCATTAAAAAGTTTTCAATTCTCTAACTGCTACGGAAAAACTTATTGCTCCCTGTGAGCCGTGGACTCAACTTTTTGTTGTCTTTGGTGCCATTTCCGTCTATTTGAGATATAACAGGAGCTAACGGAGGGGTGCAATGTCTATTTTACCCTTTATTTTAGGCGACTATTATATGGGGTCACGTAACAACATAGTTTCTTCTCCCTTTCCCACCGCCACTAGGGTTCGACTTGCCGGCGCCGATCATCCTCGCGTGTGGCGGAGCAACTCGATGCCCGTGGCCATCCTCACTCGTGGCACGCGTCACCCCGCCGTCGCCACCCCAACCCGATCCAAGCCGTCTTCACCCAGCCCTCCGCGGAGCCTCATTATTTTGATGAAGTATTTCCCTTTCCCACCTTGCATTCCCCTAATCCAAACATTGGATATGATAATTATTTCCCTTTCCTACCTTGCATCTCCCTATATCCAAACGTCACCTCATTATTTTGATGAATTAATTCCAAATAATTTGAATATGTTCAGGTACGTCTTGAAATTGAATTTATAACCAAGAAACAGTGCGAATACTAATTCTTTCGCCCGAACTGCACAACCCAGGAAATCGTTTCACGTGCGTTAACCAAATGCTGGCACACAAGATAAAAAAAAATTGCTTTCGTTAATACCGAGTGAGTGAGTAATCAGCTAAACTACACAACTGAATGGGAAACAACAAGAAAATTTCACGCTCCTTAACAAAGTAACAAAAACAGTACTAACACCGTCCAATAGAGAATTAGTGTTAATGGAATTGCATTGCAAATACAAATTTATAGATCCATCATTAGATATATATATATATGTAACCATACTATTACAATTATTTTCTACTATTTGAAACCCCATTCGGTAAGCTGCAGACGCTGTTGGGCCCAAGTACATGACCTTTATCTTTGTTTTGTTTATTTAGAACTACTAAATTAAAAGAGATATTTTTGATAATGAAGTGCTACGTCCTTGTATCTTGAAAATACATATGCTACTTCACTTCTTTCCACCGCCCACATGTGAGCCCTACGGATCATTTCTTTTCTTAGACTGTAGTGGCTAATGGGTTGCCAACACAAACTTCAACATGACGCGCTCATGGCCATGATGATAACCCGCCTGCCTATCGCCACTACGCCCCTCCTCACCGGCTCCACCGGCAAGATTGCACCAATATCCCATCGAAACATAAGAGATGGCTTCAATGGCTTGGGCTCATATGAGCCTCAGTAATGACATCACAACTGCCACCACAACATGCCTGGGGTGGTAGGGATGAGGATAGGGAGGTACAAATGATAGGGCCACTATGTAGGTGGTTGTGCAAGTAGAAAAGGAGTGCACCGCATTTAGTTGATCGGTAAACTGACCCGATGCAGCTTCTACTTGACCGGCTTGACGGTTTTGCTCAGATCTAAGGTGTGCTCAGCCTTCTCCCATAGAAAGCCGAGCATATTTGATGGCTTCCATGCAAATATTTCCCAATTAGCCCTGAGGAAGGAGGTGAGTGCGTCTTCCTAGGGATAGGCTTGAGCCTATGAGGACCGTCTTGGAGGGGTCCTTGAGGCTTAGTCTGGCTGGTTTACACGGATCATGCTTAGGAATCTTCAAATCATCGAGCTCCATCTTCGTGGCTTCTTCCACCATCAGTATGTTGTTGCCATGTTGACGCCATTGCTCGGTGTTGGCGGTCGTTACAACACGTTTTCGACCACCAGTTCTCGGCAATAAATGAGGTTATATGCATCATTCCATGCACTTAGGTTTATATTCTAATAAAGTTCTATGAGTTTTGGTGAATATCTAATGTGCAGGTACATTATTCACAAATATGTGATAAAAGGGATAGAATTGGCCAATTCGGCCGAACAATATACATTCCATAAAGCGAACCACAACCAGGAGGTCTCATGCACAAGATCCACGTCAGCGATGACGATGCAAGCCACTTGGGGTCACCTTTGAACTTTTCACTCTGCAAGACTTTTTGTGTTTCGAAGAGAAGGTCTATCAAAAGACGATCAAGGATGTTCGGGGATCTTTTACCGAAGGTACGGAGAAGCTTGCATCGGCAAGGCGTGAAGAGCATGACAAGACGCAAAGTTCAAATTGTATACTATGTTTGTAAAAATTACCATGTTATCCTTCATAGGTAATGTAACTAGGAAAGGTTACTAAGTTTGAGAATACCAAAGTCAAGAGGTATTTTTGTAAACATTGTGCATGTAACTGCCCTATATAAAGGGGGTAGATCTCTCCCCATGGCAAGTGGTTTTGGAATGAATGAAATGACTGTGGGTTTATATTCATGGCTAAAATATAAACCAACAGTTGGTGCCCACCGTTTCGTGTGATAGCTCGATCAAAAGCCCGGATGGCACCCAAGATAAGAACATTGTCAGAGCTAGGTAGTGACGAAGGGTTAAGTGAAGCTGAAGCAGAGGCACGAGGGCTTCAACAAGATGACCGTCTTCTCTACTCAATGACAGCGCAAGTCACAAGAAATCTTAAGGAACAAAAGAAAAGATGAAACAGAAGCTGCTAAGGCCAAAGGCCGCAGCTCTAAAGCAACCTGCACAAGATACTCACCAAGAACAAGACGATCTACAAGAGTTAGAAAGCAGCAAAAAAAAGTTAGCAAGATTGGAAAAAGAAAAGGACAAGATACCGACAGAAGCTAAGGCTAATCAACGTTCAAATGCTATCAAACAAGAGCTGCTAACAGCTAAGGCAGAATATCCAAGCTACCGGCTCAGCTTCAATCCATGGCCCAAAAGCAAAGTGAATTAGATTCATTTGAACAACAATGGAGTACCCTAGAGCAACCTCTCTTTGGAACAACCCGTAGCTTTGCACACTTCAACTGATGTTCAAGTAGGCGCATCCTCACAAGGAAATTTGCCCATTACAAGAACCATTGACGCGACATACCCTTTGGCGCCCAACCTACGATTAATGGCATGGCCATCAACCTACAGGGGTGTATCAATACCAAAATTCAATGGGAATGGAGATCCAAGGCAATTCCTAATGACTTACGAAGTTGTCGTAGCTTCGGCTGAGGGAGACGACATCATCTTGGCAAAATCATTTGTAATTGCATGCGAAGGAGCGGCATTGAACTTCCCTCTTAAGGCCATGTTCGGGGTTTTCTTCGCAAGACTTGAAAGAAAAGTTCATAGCAAATTTCAAAGGAATCGACAGAAATTCTCTCACTTGCAATGATTTATTCTGTTGTGTGCAAGCTGAGAAGGAACCTCTTCAGAGTTACTTCCAAAGATTTGCGCAGCTTAGGGTGTAGGCTCCAAAGGTCTCCCATGATGTGGCTATTGAAGCTTGTATAAAGGGACTCGGAATAGGGCCTTGTGCAAACTATTTCGCCCTCGAACCACCTAACACCATCAATGAATTATACTTGGCCCTAGAAAAAGGGTGTAGAGCGGATAATGATTGGCGAGAGGTTCAAAACAAAAGAGAAGTCGTCCCAAGCCTGCCGACCTGCTACTCTGTCGAAAGAGGACTCGGGGGCTTGGGGCGCGGGGGCCAGTACATGGACCCTTAATCTTGTGTTCACAACACTAAGACATCAATATAAAACAACAGACTTCATTCCTTAAGAGCATGTCCAAGAGACTAGCCAAATCATTTTCTAAAATTAATTTTAGCTATTGTTAGAGAACAAATGTTTCCAACTAACTCTGTAAATGACCCTCCAAATTTAGTGGCTCTCCATCCCACCTCATTTGCTAGCTATTTTTAGCTAGCCTACCACACTAGCCATCTTTACATAATCTGTTGGATTACTCTGTTATTTGTTAGTCAAATCTATTTTTGAGATTAGCTAAATCTATAAATTTGACTAGTCTTTTTAGCTAATTTCTTGGAGATGCTCTAGGAGTTGCAAGGGATCGAGTCCTAGAAATGGAAAAGAGTTACAAGGGTCCAGGACCCTAAAGAGTACAAACTCATAAACCATGCCCCCCTCAAAGGGGCATGGGGCACAAGGGGATGAAGAGCCTGACGAGGAAGGAGCTCCGATGGAGCCCACCTCGTGGGATTGCTTCTTGCATCCCCGCTGGTGTTCCCCTTTCCTAGAGGGAAACGCCGAAATAGGGCGTCCACCTGCTTCCGCATCGCTTGGTGTGGAGAATCCTGCTGTACGGCGACTGCCACGGCCGACCCCTGACGACGGTGGTGAGACGAGGAACAGGTGGCCCGTGGCTGTCCAACAAGCACCTAGGGGACGATACCGTCCCCCTCAGCCTCTTGGACCCCTCCGACTAGTGTACGTCGTCGGGACGAAGGGCTCTACCTGAGCAGAGCATCCCCGACCCTACACACTGTGGCTCTGGCCTACCCAAGGAGAAGGCAAATCATGTAGGCAATGGCACAAGCCATTCCGGCCTATCCGCCATTATTTCAGTCTTTGCCTCAGTGGTTCCTCGTTTCTGCTCAATACTTGTGGTGAATTGTCACTGGGGTATTGACAGTATTGCTTGCTCTTGCTAGTGGAGTAAGTAGTCACTCCCTAGTGTAGGTGAGGTACCTGGACTAGATAGTGATCTTGGAGTGCTTCCGAGTTGGCACGGAGGTGGTAGCCGTTAGGTGGTGACAGCCCTATATGGCCTACATAGTCCATCACGCCCGGCTCGGACCATAGGACCCCAAGGTGTAGTGATTGGTGGCACACCTTCACATCCCTTTCTGTGCATCATGGTATCTGTGTCCCGAAGGTAAGAAATTAGATTTACTCTTGACCTGTAAGAGCTGATTCGCAGCTGCTATATCTTTTTCACGAGTAACCCAGATAGACAGAGTACCTAGGAATCCTTTTCTCTTCTCGTTGTCCTTATAGATAACTAGCCCTTCTCTTTCTTACCTGAGTTATCCTTGAGCTATGTGTCATGGTAATCCACTCCTATCAAATATCGTTATCCCCCCGTCTTGTTAGTAGTATATTCCTCTATGATAATCTAAAATATCTATTTACTTGTACTCTTGCCATAAGCTTCCCTGCAGAAATATACATTACAATATCTCGGATTACTCCTTGGTGAAGTGCTACAATGGTAATTCTGTGCGCTTGCAGAATATTCATATATTTTACTAAGCCATAAGAAAAATCACTGAAACACTCATTACCCCAGTACCAGAATTCATAATCCTAATATTGGACCATAAGAAGTGCCAACACTGAGTAATTGAGGCTGTCGTTCGTATGCTGGTGCAGTCCTCCTGGTGTCCTGGAGATGACCGGTCCTAAATTTGGACTCTTGATGAACCCAGGTCAGAATCAAAGTCGAAGTCGAAGTTGAGGTTGAACTCAAAGTCGAAGTCGAGGCTGGAGTCGAAGTCGAAGTTGATGTCGGAGTCGAGAGTTGGCGCTCGCCGAGTAAATCGACGAGATCATGAAGCGGCTCTTGGGGAGTCGCCGTCATCGAGGCAGAGCCTGGGCAATCCGCAAGGTATCTCGCGAACCTGCCCTTGCCTAAGGCGATGAAGGTCCAAGCACCAAAAATGAACGTTGCGCCCTCCTTGATGTTGCAGGTGTTGAAGGTGGTTGATCCCATCGCACCTGTTGTCGAGTTTGCAGCGAGATGCCCTGTGGTGGGGCGCTAGATGTTGGTGTTTAACGACCGAGTACCTGCCTAGGGTTCCTCAGTAGTAGATTATTGTGGGTCTCGTCGAGTTCTTAGGAACGATGGTGCACACACGAGGCAAGGATTTAGACAGATTCAGACCGCAATGTGCGTAATACCCTACGTCTTGTATGTTGTATTGCTTTGTGTATGAGTTGTTTTGTGTAGCTTGGTCTAGTCTGTTCTCTTCTATCCTCTTCTTCTTCTACCGAGCTAGGGACCCCTGCCCTCCTTTATATATATCATAGGGGGCAAGTCTCCTAGCCGGTTACAATATGGAGTCCTACTAGGAGTACACGAGTAGTTCGACTAGGACTCGGTCTTCTTCCTTGAGGGTACCCGGGGATCCATATTCCACATAGTCTTATAAGACAAGACTAATGTGGTGGAATACGTAGGCCGATAGGGCTGTCACCACCTAGTGGCTACCACAACTATCCGTTGAATTAGGTGCAAACCCAGTTAACCTCAAGTCTAGGCACCACGCCTACACTAGTCGGCTAATACTTATCTCCTATAGAAAGATAATCATCCAAGCAAAGCAACAAGTATACAATTATACGAATCTACTAAGAAATGAACAAGAAACTGGCAAGCATATAAAATTAAGAGTTGATGCTCAATTAATCAAAAAGGAACAAGAGTTACCAGACACGACCTGTATGTCACTCGAAAATGAGCCGCATCCGTAGAGGAGCAATTTGGAAGAGGGGCCGACAGCTCCGGCTTCTCTCTAGCACTCTCACCTCTCCTCTCTCCCTATTTTATAAGTATGGTAGTGCAACGCTTCGCTTGGGAGCTCTTTTTCTCTTGTGTGTCTTGCGCAGGTATAGTGGGCCTCAATTTATAGTGGGCAAGGGCAGTAAGTTGCGTGCATGCTATGGAAGCAATCGCAGGAGGCCCGCAAACACTTTGGCCGAACTGGCTAGTTTGGTAGAAGTGGGTCGGTTCGGCCAAACTGGCCCAGTTCGGCCGAACCCACCATTTCCACTTCCTCCACCTCCAATGCTCAGGATTGCTTCCCAGAGGCGGTTGTGGCTTTGGCCGAACTGGCCCAGGTGCTTTATCACCCTTGGATCCACCGCCTTTGTGTTAGGGACGGTCATGATGGTCCATCCATGTCTGGGGTTTTGGTGTTTTGCACGTCTTCAGGTTGTGGCATGCACCGGGCACAATGGTGGAGTTCGACCGAACCATGGGATTCAGTCGAATCCACCACTTTGGGTAATTTTGCCCCAACTTTGATAATTCACCTCCTGGAATCAAGTAAACACCAAAACTTGTGGAAATGATTAGAATTAAGCACTATAGCTATGGTGTTTTATTGCATTATGTTCATTTTATACTCGGTTGGAGGTCAGAAATCAGGCCGTAATGACCGTCAGCACTTCGCTTGATCTACACAAGCCAAAGAGAGAGTTGATGCACACTTGCTACTCACTAAGTACTAAATATATCCTTAATCTCAAATTAAGAAAAAATCACTTCTACTGTTTCTCTTGCTCTTGACCTCCAATAATCACTATGAACTTCTTGGGTGGAAAAAGAGAGCTCATTGGAGGTGAACATCATGTATGAATAGCTCACTCCAAATGAGTTAGACGTTGCTCAATTATTGGGCAAACACAGTGAACACCGGCTGATTTGGTGCTCACCAAATGTCAACACTGATTCAATTAGTGTCCACTTTTCACTTGAATTACAACGTCTAGTTATTGTACGGGGTATTGAATCGGTGCTACTGTTCATAGTCGGCACCAAATCAATCTGTCTTTCCATAGACAAATTTAAGCTTGATTCACCTACATCGACTCATTCGGTGTAGCCACGGATCAACACCGAAACATTCGGTGCTCCTATACCTTAGCTCTATACAGGAACAACAACACCATTTGATTTGGTGCTTGTGCAGTTGAGCACCGATTGAATTGGTGCTCCTATGCTTCTACTCGGTACAAGAGCAGTAGTACCGACTGATTCGATGCTTGCCTGAGCTGGCACTGAATCAATTGGTGCACCTGAGCATCTATTGAGTACAAACATAGTAGCACCCAATGATTCGGTGTTGCCCATAGAGGACATCAATTGGTGAAATGTGTTCGTGTCACTATTGACTGTCTGAAACTCATCTAATTCAACTCTTTTGAGTTTCAATCTTTTTCTTAACTATCCAAAGGCTTCATTTGAGCCACCTAGTTCTAGAAATTCAGCAGTGTGCACCACACATATACTATAGGCTCACATAGATCAAACTACTAATACTTGCCTCCCTTTATAGTATGACCAAAGAAAAAAAAGACTTATACTACTCCATGTGTCTCTCAACTCCAAACGACACCAGGAACTAGCTTATTATTAGTCTTTACACGTATCCTTTGTTCCATTATAATGAAAAACAATGATGGGGGCCAAGAATATCCTAAAAGCTCATCATTGTGACATAACATTTAATTTCCTACGTAAAACATACGTTAGTAACAATGATTATATCAGCATTAACCACCAAAACCAAGTTAGCGGCCTACATGCTGTTTCAAAAAAATTCCAATACCGATAATCAAATACTCAAGATACTACTTACTCCCTCCTTTTACTTTTATAAGGCACGAATTGACTTGGCACGGTTTTCTAAATTACACTTTGATCATTCATTTATCTTCTATTATATTATTTATTTATAATTTTAAATTTATAATCATTAGAAAGTATTTTTATTACAAATCTAACAAATTCAAATTTTCTCTATAAAAGTTAAATTTTATTGCTTAAATTATTGGTCAAAGTTTGAATCTTGAACCTTATAAAATCAAAAGGAGGGGGTATAATAATGTTTATCCTCTGCTGCAAGCACAAGTAATGGTTTTGAAATGTGCAATTTCGGTAATCCGCATAGAGACTAAATAGAAATGGTTATGAAATGGTTTCCGTAATCTATATATATCTTCAGAATTTTCGCTAGAGTAAACTAATTTGTAGGTATAGTCGACTTTAGCTACCCGTGTTCAAATTGCTATTGATTTGTAGTCTAACCATTGAGTACTTTTACTATGTATCTAGGTGCGTAGATAACGATATGTGTCTAGGTGCATAGCTGTTGGCACTCCTTACGGCCTACAAATAAATCCGCAAGCGGACGGATACCGATGTAGCTTTCACCTGGGAGTATTCCAAGGTATCGATTTCCACGGAGAATGAGAAGTGGACTGATTCTAAACTAAGTTGTCCTAGGTAGATGGAATGGAGTGAATGGTATGGATGAGGTGGATGACAACAACAAAGAGAAGAGGAGTGATAGGAGGGTAGAGAGGGTACGAGTCTGGTAGAGGTATTCTACAGATTGATCGAGCAGATCAGAGGATACAGATAGATACTTGCTTCGGGACAAGGGAACTGGTGGACACACAGAAAGGGATGAGAAGGGGTGCCACTATTTCCCAACTGGGGAATCCTACGGACCGGAACTAACGTGATGGGCTACAAAGACCGGAAGGGCTGTCACCACCTTACGGCTACCACCTCCGTTGCGACGGGAATAAACTAAGTTAGTCTCAAGTATAGGCACCACGCCTACACTAGTCAACTAATACTTATCTCCTATAGAAAGATAAGCACCCAAGCTAAGCAACCAGTATACAGTTATACCAATCAACTAAGCATTGAATGAAGAACCAGCAAGCATATAAAAGTAAGAACTGAATGCTCAATTAATCAGAGAGAGATACAAGAGTTACCAGACACGACCCGGATGTTACTCGAAGTTAAGCCGCATCCGTAGAGGTACAGCGGGAAGAGGGACCGACACTTCGGCTCCTCTCCGGGACGCTCACCTCTCCTCTCTCCCTATCTCTACTGATACAAGTAGAGAACTAACAGTGCTTCGCCTGCACTCTACTCTTGTGTTGTGTGTTGTTGCAGGGGCTGGAGAGTCCTATTTATAGCATGGAGGGTCGGTTTGAAGTGGAGCAGTGGCCAAGAAAGCTCAGGGGCGGTTCCAGCATCTTCGGGCGAAGATCCCGCGTTCGGCCGAAGGGGGTCGGTTCGGCCGAACTGCCCAGTTCGGCCGAACCACCCATTTTGCACCGCATCTGCCCTCTACGGTCAAGATCACTTCCCAGGGTCGGTTGTGAGGCGGTGGGCTTGATTCGGGCGAACTGGGGGGTTCGGCCGAACCCGGGAAGTTCGGCCGAACCGACCTCTGCGCCGCCTTCGTCCCTCCCACGTGTTGGATCACCTCCTGGGTCGGTGGGTAGGTCGGTTCCTCGGTCTGGGCTGAGCTGGAGGCCTTCTGGTGGACTGACGGGCTTCGGTCGAGATGGACTTGGGCCTCTCCCATCTTCCGGTCCACTGGGTTCATAGACGGAGTTCGGTCGAATCACGGGATTCGGCCGAACACATCTTTTCTTATGCTTTTTGCCTCAACTCTGGTCATGTGCCTCCTGGAATCGAATAAACACAAAAACTCATGGAAATGGTTAGAAATAAGTCCCATAGCTATGGTGTGTGATTCCATTGTGTTCATTTTATACTTGGTTGGAGGTCGGAAATCGGTCTGTAACGACCGCCAACAAGCTCCCCCAAGCTTAGCTGTTTGCTCGTCCTCGAGCAAAGATAAAAACTTAGGCTCGGTGGATCAGGAGTTGCTACAATGTCATTTCTCTTGCAGGTAACTTTATAAACAACTAGTACTCAAATTTTTACTTGAATTACTAGCAAGGTATAATTCACCATTTTACCTATGGGGCTTATAGCAATCTCCTTATCTTGGGTGGTTGAAAGGATGAATAGGTTAACTTAGTTTTATTCCACTCTACTCTTTTCAGGATCCTATCTCGGCATTTTTCACCCTTTTGTGAAAAGATAAATTGTTCCTCATTGGCTCACTCAATCGCTCAAGTGTATTTAAATCCTTACCAAAGGTTTTGCCTTCTTTTCATCCTAACATCTAATTTGGCTTTTTGTGTGGCTCAGGGACAAAGAATGAAGGCATACAAGCATCTTATATTTTGCTAAGTCAAAGACCGGATCTCTGAGGAAACAAATCATACCTTAAGATCGAGAAGTGCAAGTGTGTGGGATATATGGAGTGGAATATGGTGGGATGGAATATGGTGGAATGGAATATGGTGGAGCTCCTTGGGATGAATTTTCGAGAACATGGGCTATCTTTTATTCTCATATTTTTGCCATGCCACTTGACATGCTTTTCTCTTTTTTTTCTCTTTCGTTTTGCTATGCTTTTCTTTTTCTTTTTATTTTTGCCATGCTTCTTTGACATGCTTTTCTTTTTGCATAGCCCATGTCTCTATCAAGAATATTTGGAGAGAGAAATCATAGAACATGAAGCATTTTATTTTTGTGGATGGATGATGGAAAATGTTTGCTAACTCCTAGTGTAGGAATTGCAAGTGAGAGGTGGTGTGTGTACGTGGATCTCGATCTCTAAGAATATGAAAGCTTCGCTCAAAGGTCACAACAATTTGACAAAGCTCACTAAGATAACAAGCAGCATATGAGTAGAAAGTTTGAAACTAATCCTATCATATGGCTCTGGTAGGAATGTTTGACCAATGAGGAACTTTGTTTTGAAAACATAAACATCTGAGATTTGCACCATACTAAGAATAGAAATAGAGTTCAACCAAAGTCTCACTATATCAATCCCCACAACAACCTAGATTTGGAATAAAGCATGTGCTCCCACAAGGTTTTCAGGTTCATTTTTACTCGTGCCAAATAACTCAAGCATAATCAAGCAACTAGTTGAAATAAAGTACTGGCAAAATTAATGACAGAGCAACTATTCATCATTTCCAAAGTGAGAGGCATCTGATTCATTCCATGCATAGTTGGGAGTTAATTTTATTCAAGAGAAATATTTTTGGTATTTTCAATTGAATGACTAAAGTGCTAAGTAATTCGGAACGTACCTGATGGGGGTCCTCCCCCAAGCTTGGACTCTTCACTGGTAGGGATTCAACCTTGAAAGGTACTGAGTCAGCTGGTCGGCCTGCTCGCAGATGTCGTGCAAGGCATTATACAACGTGCGTGCGTGCGAAGTGGTTGAGTCTGGCTGTTTTGCCTGAACCAACAAGGTCGCCTAGACAAGCCAATTCGCCCGAACCAAATGGTTCAGCCGAACGGGTCATCCTGCGTGTTCTTGTCATGTTCCTCCACTGTGTCATGCCTGTACTCATGTATCTTTTTGTTAGACAGGGCAATCTCCGGTTGGCTCAAATGCACCAACCGGAGTGACAATTTTATTCTTTTTGCATTCAACTCTAATTTTATTTATTCATCAAGCTAAGATTTGGAAAATCAAATATTGGAAGGGAAATAATTAGAGCACCTCCTAAACAATGATTTGAGCAAAAGGGAAATTGAATTGGGAAATAAATTGAAACTAATGGTGCTCTACAGGATACAACCACATGACATCTGCTCTATAGATGGATCATAAAGGTCTAGATGTTACGTGGCTTTGGCGAGCCTCTTTGATTTGGCTGTGAATGCTTGGTACAGGGCATTGTTCTTGTCCATCTGCCAAGGCTCGCCTTCAGTGACCTTCTCATCCTGGTTGCTCAACTTCTGGCATGTTTATGCCAGTTCTTTTTCAGGCTCTTCAACCATGGGTTTCTCTTCTCCCTCCTCCATGGCTTTCTTCGTTGGTGGACTTGTCATACTCATGGAGAGGGAACCCTTGGGTGAGGAAAGGTCTTTGGACAAGGATTGAGTGGTCATGGCGGCTGGGAAATGTGAACACTTGGTCGTGTTCAGGAAAGTGATGGAGGATGGTTTCTGACTTGAGATCGACAAGCAGCTTTCCCAACATTTTCCTAGCGACTTCTAGACAAGATGGGATAGAGATAGGATCAAGGGTCCAAAAGGACACTCAGGGGGCAAAAGAGGGGTCCTTCGGTCGAACCAACATGGTTTGGCCGAATTGTCCTGATTTTCCCAAACTAGAGTGGTCTAGTTTGCCCAAAGTGCTTTCACGGAGTCTATCTCTCTAGTGCACACCTATCTCATTGACGATCTTTTTGCAGATAGTTCTTGATGTGAGTGTTGGATGTTCTGCTTGACCACTAGTTTGGGGGTGAGAAGGTGTGGCTATAAAATGCGGCTCCCCCAAACTTAGATATTTCCGCGAGACGGAGTCAATGAGATAGGAGCCCCTATGACTAGCCCAAGGACGCCAAAGCGAGGAAAGATGTTTCATGGGACATTTGCTTAGCGTGCCTGGTGGCTGTGGCTCGGTAGGGCTTGGCTTCTACCCAGTTAGAGACGAGATCTATGGCTAACAGAGTAAAGTCGTAGTTCTCTGAGTTAGGGAAATGACCCATGGGGTCTATTCCCCATACACCAAAGGTTTCTAATTGAAGACTACTGGTAAGCGGCTTTGCGTCTCTTATATTCCCGTGTTTCTGGAAGTGTGGGCATCTCTTGCTAAATTTCTTAGCATCTCCATATTGCCAGACCTTTGTTCTAAACGCTCCATAATGTCGTTCACAAGGTGCTGCATGATATCTCTCCCAGACTTTATGTGCCTTAGGTGCAGGTATGCATCATCTAAGGAGTCAAATCCGGAAGGGACATGGATCGTCCCATAGGTGAAGTCTGCTCTCATAAACCAATCTTTTCCTATTTTCACCTGATGGGACATACCCTTGCACCATGAAGTCAACTATGGTGGCGTACCACGGCTCTAGTGTTGTGATCTCAAGGAGCGTGTGTCTTGGTTTCGCATCCTTTTTGGTCAAAAGATACTTCAGAGCAGTATGGTCGGAATAGACTATGACCTTTGCCCTAACTTGGTAGGACCGGAATTTGTCTATAACAAACATAGTTGCCAAGAGTTCCTTTTCCGTGGTTGCGTAGTTGAGCTGGGGCCAGTGAGCATAATGCTTCTTGTCCTTGGTTTGGCCCACAACATCTCTTACGGCAAAATCGCTCGCATCACACATGATTTCTAGCAAGATGCTCCAGTCAGGAGGCTGGATGATGGGAGCGAAGCTGAGTGCTTTCTTAAGGGTTTGAAAGGAAGCATAACACTCTTGATTAGAGACGAGAGGGGTTCTTTGGCTAAGAGAGTGGTCAATGACCGGGCTACTAGAGAGAAATTTTCGATAAAACACCTATAGAGCCCGGTGTGGCCAAAGGAACTACGAATCCCCTTTACTCGTAGGAGGTGTAGGCATAGGGTCGTATTAGAGGGTATGACAAGGGAAGATGATGGCTCCAGGCTTTGATTCTAGTCTTTCCCCGATCAAAGACGAATCTCCGTGACAATTGCCTTACGACCCCAAGATAAGATGAGATAGGGATATGATGAGTATGGAGGTTAGGAGTAATCCCTTTGAAGTCTTGGATTGAGTGTCCAAAGACTGACCGATCTTCCTCCAGGACCGTGAAAGTCTATTGGGTTTCAATGTCAGAGAGCTGGTCACTGATGGTCACTGGAGTGTGTTCATCCTTAAAGAGGGAAGCACACTTCAATCCAGAGGGAAGAGGCTTAGGCTCGATTGGAGGATGAATGTCTTCTTCCTCCATAAGGATTTGGGCATCTTCTTCTAGGAAAGGTTGCTCTAAGTCTGCCAGAGTTGTTGACATGACTTCCTCTATTGGATCAGGATCGGGGTCTGTCTCTATTGGGGTACTCAAGGAATAGGAATAAGAGACTGGGACAAATTCTTTTCCGATCCTAAGCTCTAGCTGGTTTATTGGTGAATTTTCTAGGATTTTCATGATTGACCTACCAATAAAGATGGACTGAGTAGAATTTTCAGGTAAATCAAAGATATGGAAATCCAAGAAAAGTTCAGGGTCATTAATCTTAACGGGTATGACCCGCAAGATCCCTAAACAGTCGAGGACCCTTCCCGATATGAACCTTAGATGTTTCTGAGATGATGACCATGGTTCATCGGGAAGTTGAGCTCGCACCAAGGAACTAGAGATTATGTTGATTCTGAGGCTCGGGTCATACCCGATTTCCTTATTAATGCCCATAACTTCACAAAAGATTGTTTGGATCCTTTTGGGCATTTTAACGACCTCGGTCGAGGCTTCCGCCTCGTCTAGCCATTCTCGACTTATAATAGTAGAGAGACGTCCTAAGTACTCTCTTTGATATTCTAGTGCTTCCTTGTCGGGTGGTGGATCCTTTTGCTCTACACATTGTCCCCGTGGGAAACGTATGGCACAGTCGATGTCATCGAATAGACCATCGTCAAAATCGTAGGGAGTGGTGTAGAGTGGAGGATAGTAGTCCAGGCTAGAGTAAGGTTGTGGTTCGAATTGAGCATCAGGTTCTGATGGAATGGAAGAGCTGATAGATTTGGATTGTTGGTGTACAGGCTCTTCAGGTTTAGGCTGCTTCTCTTCTTCATCGGGGAGTTCGTCATAGACTCCAGTGTAGGGAGTGTCATCCAGGATACACTTCAGGACTATCCTCGCTTCACTGGGAGTCAAATGAAAAAATGACCCTTTTGAAGCAGAGTCCAAGAAAGTGGTGGCTACGGGACAGAGGCCAAGGCTGAAGTGTTGTAAAACAACAGGTTCTGGTAGGCTTAGGTCCGGTCCTGAGGCCATTATTTGCTTGAAATGAGCCCAGGCAGCTCCTAATGATTCTCCCTTTAATTGCTTAAAGTTAATGATTTCCGCTCGGAGACTGGCTACCTTGGAGACTGGGAAGATGTTTAGGCAGAATTTTTCCTTGAGAACTTCCCAGCTCCATTTCTTTGCTCCTCCCGCTAGTGAAAACAGGAATAGCTTCCATTTGAGTGTCTCTTGTGGCATGCCCGCAATGGTCAGACATGAGCAAAGTTGCTCAAACTCGCGCAAATGCACGTATGGACTCTCGTCACACGTTCCTGAGAACGATTGCTCACAAACCATGGCTATGAAGCCGGGACGTAGCTCATAGCCGGGTGTGGATATGGGATGTGATGATGGTGGAGGCTCCAAAAAATTGCCCTTTGGAGCCGAGTGTTGGCGTAAGGTGAGGGTGGAATCCATATGATGGATGGTGGTGGGGTACACGGACAACTTGGGTTCAGAATCAGAATAGCTACCGTTCCCCGGCAACGGCGCCAGAAAGCTTGTTGGCACTCTTTACGGCCTACAGATAAATCCGCAAGCGGACGGATACCGATGTAGCTTTCACCCGGGAGTCTTCCAAGGTATCGATTTCCATGGAGAACGAGAAGTGGACTGATTCTAAACTAAGTTGTCCTAGGTAGATGGAATGGAGTGAATGGTATGGATGAGGTGGATGACAACAACAAAGAGAAGAGGAGTGATAGGAGGGTAGAGAGGGTACGAGTCTGGTAGAGGTATTCTACTGATTGATCGAGCAGATCAGAGGATACAGATAGATACTTGCTTTGGGACAAGGGAACCGGTGGACACACAGAAAGGGATAAAAAGGGGTGCCACTATTTCCCAACTGGGGAATCCTACGGACCGGAACTAACGTGATGGGCTACAAAGACCGGAAGGGCTGTCACCACCTTACGGGTACCACCTCCGTTGCGATGGGAATAAACTAAGTTAGTCTCAAGTATAGGCACCACGCCTACACTAGTCAACTAATACTTATCTCCTATAGAAAGATAAGCACCCAAGCTAAGCAACCAGTATACAGTTATACCAATCAACTAAGCATTGAACGAAGAACCAGCAAGCATATAAAAGTAAGAAGTGAATGCTCAATTAATCAGAGAGATACAAGAGTTACCAGACACGACCCGGATGTTACTCGAAGTGAAGCCGCATCCGTAGAGGTACAGCGGGAAGAGGGGCCGACACTTCGGCTCCTCTCCGGGACGCTCACCTCTCCTCTCTCCCTATCTCTACTGATACAAGTGGAGAACTAACAGTGCTTTGTCTGCACTCTACTCTTGTGTTGTGTGTTGTTGCAGGGGCTGGAGAGTCCTATTTATAGCATGGAGGGTCGGTTTGAAGTGGAGCAGTGGCCAAGAAAGCTCAGGGGCGGTTCCAGCATCTTCGGGCGAAGATCCCGCGTTCGGCCGAAGGGGGTCGGTTCGGCCGAACTGCCTAGTTCGGCCGAACCACCCATTTTGCACCGCATCTGCCCTCTACGGTCAAGATCACTTCCCAGGGTCGGTTGTGAGGCGGTGGGCTTGATTCGGGCGAACTGGGGGGTTCGGCCGAACCCGGAAAGTTCGGCCGAACCGACCTCTGCGCCGCCTTCGTCCCTCCCACGTGTTGGATCACCTCCTGGGTCGGTGGGTAGGTCGGTTCCTCGGTCTGGGCTGAGCTGGAGGCCTTCTGGTGGACTGACGGGCTTCGGTCGAGATGGACTTGGGCCTCTCCCGTCTTCCGGTCCACTGGGTTCATAGACGGAGTTCGGTCGAATCACGGGATTCGGCCGAACACATCTTTTCTTATGCTTTTTGCCTCAACTCTGGTCATGTGCCTCCTGGAATCGAATAAACACCAAAACTCATGGAAATGGTTAGAAATAAGTCCTATAGCTATGGTGTGTGATTCCATTGTGTTCATTTTATACTTGGTTGGAGGTCGGAAATCGGTCTGTAACGACCGCCAACAATAGCTTTTACTATGTACCTAGAAAATCCAGAATGCCTTGTATTGTGAGTATTGCTTTTCCTAAAAGTTACCTAGCCATAAACATTCCATGGTTTATATTGATTAACT
This sequence comes from Echinochloa phyllopogon, assembly GCA_033239725.1. Classification (NCBI taxonomy): domain Eukaryota; kingdom Viridiplantae; phylum Streptophyta; class Magnoliopsida; order Poales; family Poaceae; genus Echinochloa; species Echinochloa phyllopogon. Next base: position 3,501,544 of record BTCW01000016.1, on the reverse strand, counting down.
GGATCCTCTTGTGAACATGAGTGGGGTATTAAATTTGCATCTTGCAAGAAGACAAAAGCACTAAAAGAATATGGGAAAAGGTATTTGAAATCATAGCGAGATAACATAGTAGAGGGAAATGTTTGTTGGCACCACTCGTAGCCACCAGGATACAAAGTGTAGAAAAATTGCTCTTTAGGATATCTATTATCTTATTACAATAGGGTTAAAGAAAAATCACACCGTTCTCCTAGAGAGTCTAAAAATTTCCATGTTAACAAAAAATGAAAAAATAGTTTATAATGATTTAATGGTTTAAACTAACCCCTAAAGTCCATATGAGTACATCTAATAAAATACATATAAATTCAAAATATTAAAAAGAAAATAATTTCTATTTTTTATAGGGATTGGGAAATAAAATAGATAAATAAAGATTCCATGCCAAATACAAATGATAGGTAACTAAAAGTAATGAAAAAATGATTTATCTGATTTTCAGCTGATATTGGGAAGCAAAACAGCTCCACAAAGTGTCCATGTTAAAAAAAAGTAAGTAACCGAATTTGATATAAAAATGCTTTTTTGATTTTAGTTGATGGTGAGGACAAAATTCTTTAAATAAACAAATTCATTAGTGTATAATTAATGTTTTAATTTTAAAATAAAAATTATATCAAAAATATTTTGATACCCATCTAGATTCCATCAAAGACTAAGACTAATAATTCGAAAGATAAATATTCAAATCCATTTGACTCCATCGGTACCAACAACATAGAGTAAATTGCATCCACAATAAAACAACTTGATAGGTGGATGCAGATTGGTCCGACAACTTTTAAAATGCTAAAAAAGGTAAAATAAGCATATTGGTCCCTTACAGATCGGCCAATCTAGTCCATCAACTTTTATTTTTGGGTCAAAATTTTCTTTGATCTTGCCATCGTTTGGGTCGGTATACCATGATTTGTAGTTCCAAAGTATTTCTAAGTTATTGCATTTGGATGGCATGGAATCAAACCTTGGGATCTATAGAATCTACAAATATTCATCTAGACAAGCTCTAGTCCCAATGATTTTGTTGTCACTCAATCACCGAAATAATATACCATGGCACATAGGGCCATTTTACTTAGAGGACTAAAACGACTATTTTGCCTAAAAAAGTATCAACGGGTCATTGGAGGCAAAAGGGGTGCCCAAAAGGTCATTTTGCTGCGTTGATCATGCTCTATACTAAAAATATACTCTTATTTGTGTAAACCTACTGGAAGACATTATTTTGATTAAAATATTCTTTTAGGCTAACAAGGAGAGAAATATAGTAAGACGTCGTTTTGCTGTTGCGCCACTAGTCCGTGCATTCCATAGACTGCTGCCACCTGTACGTATCTACGTTCATGTCGTTGGCATCCAATTCCTAGACACATGGCTAGGGCCTTGTTTATATCTCAAAAGTAACTCCCAAATTTACTATAAAAAAAGAAGATTCTCCATCACATCAAAATCTCATAACATGCATGAAGTACTAAATGTAGATGAAATAAAAAACTAATTACACAGTTTTGTTGTGCCCGGTGAGACGAACATTTTGAGCCTAATTAATCAATTTTTGGACAATCTTTTACAAATACAAACGAAATACATTACGAAGTGACATTAAACTACCAAATTCGACCTTCCAAATTCAACGTCTAAACAGGGCCTAAGAAAATTGGGATGGCGATGTCACCCTCCCATCCCCGTCCTGCTTTGGTGATTCTGACTAGCTAAGAAAGATTCTGACTAGCTCTCCCGGGCCAAACATATGATTTTAATTGTGTCAACGTCTTTCAGAAAATTAGTACAAAAAATAGAATATCCGTCCAGTAAACGACGACCATTATTTTGTAGCATTTTTCCTCCATGTTTCTTACGACATCAGTATGTCCAGTAGCATTTTTTTTCCTAAAAACGTCAGTAATGAATTTGGTTAACTAGTTTTCTAATTCAGTGCTTGACCCATGGGTTGATGAATCGAAACTAAATTTATTCTACGGCCCGTCAAAGATCATTCATTAGCTTAGGCCTTGTTTAGATGTAAAATAGGGGTAGAAATTTGGGGGTTTAGGTCACTTCGTAATCATTGCGTCACTGTAGCATTTGATTTGTATGTGTGAAAAATTGTCCAAAAATTGATTAATTAGGCTCAAAATATTCGTCTCGCAGAGTACAACAAAAATGTGCAGTTAGTTTTTGATCTCATCTATATTTAGTACTCTATGCATGGACCGACATTTTGATGTGATAGAAATCTTATTTTTACATAGTCAACTTTGTGGTTGATTTTACATAGTCAAATGCAGAACGGTGGTATTGATTTACAAGGAAAATTTTCTCATCTACCACGGGAAGAGGATTCAATTCTATCGTCAACCCACAAAATCATTTGCTTTTGCGGGAAGCGGGGGTGGGTTACAGATGCACATTTAATCATGCTTGTGGAATGGCAGCAAATTGGAGGTTCTAGTAAAGCAGAAAAAGCAAGAAACGGAGGCGTGCACTCCATGTTTCTTACGACATCAGCATTATTCGACAGCTAGCTGGCAAGAAAACGAGTATGCCATTATTACATTAACCAACAATCACTAAGAAACATGGTGAAATATATACAGTGTTTCGAAAACCACCATCCAGCAACCAATTAAACAACAAAATATATAGCCTGTCAGCATCAAGCTGTACAACTTGTTCAGATTTGTTATTTTCTGTGATGGATATCCGAAGAAAATGAATTGAATGTAATAAGTAATTGTTCTCCCTTTAAGACTCAATCCTTATGCCGTGCATAAGCTTCTTGGTTAAGGAAGTCTGCCATAATCCAGATGACGCTCGTCAACTCACCGCCACTACTGAGCTTCTTGGCATGGGACTCCCTGCTGCATCGATTGGCGGCGTAGACTAGAAAATCCATCCACACATCAAGGACCAGTTTCATCACGGCCATGCTGCCTTTGTCCTTCTCTCTGTCAAGTAGTTCTTTAGCAACTCCAGTTGCATAACAGAGGCGAGGGACACTATGGCTGTATTTTGGCCTCTCCTTGTATATGGTGTCGGCAATCTCATTTATATGGTTCAGTTCAGTGATGTCAGGTCCATCCTGCAGGCGGAGTAATTCCTTGAGCATCGTACCTATATTTCCAGCTGTTGGCTGACCTTGATTCTTGCACCTGTCGGATAAATTTTGACAGGTTCGCCGGTACAGCATGTTTTGGGCAAGGCCTGGCAGCATTTTAGGTTGGTCCACGAGGAGAAACATCATGTAGTTGGACAGCGTCCTTATATACTTCACCAGATCATCTTCATCGTGGGTATCTCTGCTGCTCCTGGCGAGGAAGATATCAGTGCCGATGTGCCATATTAGGACTCCCTCTTGGAACTCAACACCGAGGTTCCTGTCTTTCTTGATACGTTCATACAGGTCCCTGTCCTCCCTCTCAATTGCGTCTTGACCCCAGCTCTTCCTGATCACACCCTGTGAATTCAGACCCGTCTCTGTCAGTCTGTGTATGTATTCGAACAGACCCTTTCTCAGGCCGTCAGGAATGTCAACTGTTGCAGAGTAACGTTTCCTATTCCACCACTCCTCAAATCCCAATCCCAGCATCGCGGCAACTCTGCCTATAACTGGAGTATAGGCCCTTTTGCGGCGACTGCAATAGTGTAACATGTTATACTGCCCTATCTTGCCTGACCATCTCCTACGTGACCTCCTGATACCACCCCTCCCCGTGATGTTCTTGACAATCTGGCGAAGCCAATCCCACCTCCCGGTACATAGAGCCGCATACCGGAGCCAACTCCATCGCGTTGTGCACAAGAATGCATATGCCCATGTGGATACCATGGCGTTTAGCAGCGATGCTATCTCCATGAGGAAAGCCCCTGCCAGCAAGGTGTAAGTGACTACAACATCTACCTTGTGATCATCCTTGCCACTGAAATGGAACAGCAGAGAAGAGGCAGCAATGGTGGCAGGTGAGGCGACACGGATGAAGTAACCTGGCCAGGTGTGGATCACGGAAGCCTTGGTGTAGAGGATGTCGTACAACAGGGAGAGCTCCATCTCTGCAAATGCCCACATGCCCTTGGAGTCTTCCTTCCGAAGGGCCTTAAGCATCTCCAAAGTGTTGTGTTCTGGGTCTTTCTCCAGCCAGGAATCAACTGTTGCACGCTTGCATATGTGGAACATGTAGTGAGCACAGCGCAAATATTCTTCTTCTTCGTTGATGGTCTTCTTCAAAAACCCCTGATCCCAATGGTGGAAGTGATGATGCCTTGCGAGTGGTTGCTTCTTCAGAGAGCTTCTGATGCTGTTCATGTTACCACCCCTGATTGCCACAACCCTCTCTGCATATTTGCCGATGCCGACCGCCCACATCAAGAAGGCGGCCAGGGACAGGAAGGTGTCCTTTCTAGGGAGATGCTTGTAGAGGACGTAGGTTGTTGCTATGACCTTCACGACGAAAACCTGCAGGTGGCGAAGCCAGAGTTGGTTGTCATGGAATGCATATGCGGCTATGCTATCTGGGCCGCCACGGTGCAGCAGAAGGAACGGTGCCCAGAATGGCATGAGCCGGTGGTCGCGTGGAGCGTTGCTCAGGGAGAGGAGACCAATTGCATAGATCCCGATCGTGTCAGCTAGGTGGTATGCCAGCCACAGAGGGACCCTCAGCAATATAGAGGCTTTGCGTCGCCGGATTCCGGCGAGGGGTAGGAGGAGAACATGAAGGCTGAGGCTGAAGAGCATTAAGATCTGGATGGCCCAACGGTTCCAGACGTCCAGTAAGTTGACAGCCATTATTCTTCAATGTATAGTATTGAAATTCAAGAGTCTTTCCAGGAGGATAGACCCAGTTTACTGAATTAACCTGTGCATTTATATTGAAAGTCAGCTCGCCATCAAGCCTCCACATAAGTACAGAATGCAAAGTTTTAACGTAAGAAAAAAAAGGTTTATAAAATAACTTTGCCTACCTTTTTCCTTTTTATAAGCTTCTTTTTTTTTGAAAGCAACTTTTTATAAGCTTCTAAATATGAACTTTGAAGTATCTGCTAACTGTTCAATACTTAGGCCATTTACACCTATGATACCCCCCACCCCTAAGTTTTAACTTGTTTCTATATAAATAAACTCTGCGTAGAAGGCCTTCCGTATAAGTTATGCCTCCTTGGCTCCTTGGAGAGATGACAACATGTGCATACATACTATTTGACCACATACGTACGAATTCTTAAAGAATTAAGCTTGCAATACTTTCAAATCCTAAAATAAAGGTCCACTAATACTCGAGTTTCCTGTTGAAACTATAAGTAAATAATGTATCCTTGCATGCTTTAATAATCAGGGATATAAATGCAATTGGTAAAATGAAAAAGCCATTTTCAAGAAATTTAGGAAATTCATTCTAAAATTTAGACACTAATGTATTTAGCAATTTAGACACTAAAATTTAGCAACCCCACTATATTATTTTCAGCAATTTATGTAAAGTTCCTTGCTGCTACAAATTAAAAGGGTGAGCCCGACCAGCCAGCCGGCTAGGAAATGGATTTCCATTGGTAGCCGATTTCAAGCTGGAATTCAATAGAAGTCGTCGCAAACAAATTAATTCGTAGATTTTTAATATACATGAACATGGATGAATATAAATTTTATATCAAAACTATAGAACTTTATGAGATCTAAAACTTTGTACTTGACAATATTTTGATTTCAAATCATTTAGTGATCTAAATATTCTTCATTGGTTCTCAGTTTTCTAAATCTCAACATATTGAAATCTTTTCAAACAGCATCTGATGGAGACACGGTGTTATATGTTAAAAGTTGTGGTGCTTGATGAGATATGAAACATTACAGTCGAAAAACTTTTTCATATTTTAGATGCTCAAATATTGATTATAAATTTAAGATAGGTTAGTACGAAAGATTATTTAGGCCATACAACTTATATGATGTGTCAATTACCTAGAAGTTCTTACATTAAAAATGCAGAAAACTTCATTCATCCTTTTCTACTCCTATGAGAACACATAAATATTGGGATTGATGATAATATATGAAACTGTAAATTGTGTGGGAAATTAATGAATGTGTTCATACTTTTGAGGTGAACTGAGAACGCCTCAGAAATAATTGTGTACTTGTACCGTACCAGTTATATATCGTATGCAGTTCAAGGCAATAAGACCCCCTCTTCTCCGCAGACGGGCGGGCTAGGTCACCGATGTGCTATTGGGACGGATGAGGTTAGATGAAAAATCGAGTGTTCAATCCAAATGCTTGAGTCCTGGGAGGAACACGCCCAATCTGCAAAAATGAAATAATCAAGGATGGAAAACAGGAATAGCTTTAAAACTGCATCGACACTGATCCAAGAACACTCAAAATACTACGGTTAGAGAACTAGAGAGAATGTACATACCTACGAGATGTGATAAGAAATAAAAGGAGCAAATCCTGCATATGTCTAGCTCATGTGGCTGGATGGAGGTGAAATGGGACGATTGATCCAGAAGAGAAACGGTACGTGACATCTTGTACTATATGTTGCTGAATTGATTAGTATTGGCCGCTGTAGATTTTGTAATTGTTGATTGGTGGCGAGTTAGAGGATTGAGGTGCCAGCACACAAGCTGCATCCGAACGTCCAGCAATACTAATAGGTACGAACTTCCAAAGCTTCAGCATATTAATCAATCGAAGGTATACCGGTGGCCAATTGATGAATAGCTTTATTTCTAGGTCTCTTTCATTGTTAAAGAGAAGCTTCTGTAGGTCTATGTGAAGTGGATGCCACACATCACTGGTTGTCCGGTTGGCATGCCAAATTCCATTTTCAGGTTGTTTAGTACTTGTCTTTTGTGGAGGAATAGGTGTCTCGGATATCAATCTTTTTTCAGAATCTTGGCGGAGGGCGCTATCTTTATTCCAATCTTTTTGGTTCCTCACTCATATAGTCTCTGCTACCTGTTGGTGAATTTGTCCTAAGTGTTCTTAAATAATTTTTAGTTGTGTGTATTTTTGTGCGTGCCTCTACAGCCTACAGACAGGAATGACAACTACCATATAATATGTGGTTGTGTAAAAAAGAGATGTGGTTGAAAATTAAGAATGAAAGAGAGTGTCCGGCCGGGGACGATTGACTGAGTAAGCGTCTCTGTTGACCCGGTCCCCTTTCACTTTGCATTTTATTTGATTCACCACTAAATCCATAAAAGAACTCTTCCTAGGCAATATCGGCATGTCGCGTCTGTGCAGACCGTAACCCATATTGCAGACGGTAACCCATATTGACCCTGTTTAGTTCCAAAAAATTCTCTCTCCAAACTTCACTATTCATCTATCACATCAAATCATATCAAATTTCTCTCCTCATGCATGGAGCATTAAATGTAGGTAAATAAAAAAACTAATTACATAGTTTTGATGTACACGACTAGACAAATCTTTTAAGCCTAGTTAGATTTTAGTAGGACAATGTTTACCACAAACAAAAAAGTGCTACAGTGCGCTACAGTGTCCGATGTGACTTTTCTACCAACTTTTCACCCCTCTTTTCAGGAACTAAACACCCCCATTGCGTCTCAGACCATGCTTATCCTGTCATGTCCACCGCACGGTCCAAGGTCACTCTTGCCATTGGAGTCCAATCAGACTTTGGGCTTGTTTGGTAGAAGTTCCATCTGATTCTGATTCTCTGTGGGAGCTGATTCTCTGAGAGAAGTGATTCTGTGGCTGAAAGTGATTCTCTTTAATTCCCTTAGCATAAACTAACAAAATCAGGATGGTGAATCATTTCACAGAATCAGGAGAAACTACTTTTTTTCAGCTTTCAGCCCCTTAGTTCATTTCAGAGAATCACTTCTCAGAATCAGCAGAGAATCACTTCTCGCTGAAAAACTGTTTGGCAGAGCTCCTCCTGGATGTATGTATCAGCTCTTGGAGCTCTGCCAAACAGGGCATGTATGTATGAGCTAAGATCATTCTGTAAATCTCCATCATCACTTTATCTCAGTGCTTAGCATTAACAAGGCTATACAGATTTATTCAACACCTTTGTTCACTTCACAAATCACAACTTCTAAGGAAGAAACAGACGCTCATTGGTCAATTCCACGGCCACATATATGGCATATATTTTCTGAAGGATTAGTCACATGACGCAGAATCCTTCGTTACATCCCTCTGTTCCCAAATTGCAAATTAATTGCACAAACGTCAAACCAAATGGCATGATAAAACAAGGTGCCAAGTTGACAAACAACAAGGTGGAATATTTGAAACAAGCACAAATGAAACAAGAACCCTATGGCTAGGCAATAGTAGCCCGTAGTTATAACTTAGCAAATTCGTAGTGGCTTATACTCTTTATTGTACCGTGGCAGTTTTCGTCAGGCTGCCTAGAGCACGGGCCCTCTCCCGGAGCAGAAACTTCTGCGTCTTCCCCGTCGAGGTCTTGGGCAAATCCTCAAACACCACTGTCTTTGGCGCCATGTAATGGGGAAGCCTCTCCCGGCAAAATCTTATAATCTCTCCTTCCGTTGCGCTCTCTCCGTCCTTGAGCTTCACAAACGCGCATGGCGTCTCACCCCAGAAGTCGTCCGGCCTCGCCACCACCGCCGCCTCCATCACCGCAGAATGGCCGGAGATGACAGACTCCACCTCTATGGAACTGATATTCTCACCGCCCGATATGATGATGTCCTTGGCCCTGTCCTTGATCTGAATGCACCCGTCCGGGTGCCGCACGGCGAGGTCTCCGGTGCGCAGCCACCCGCCGGCCATGGCTTCCCTCGTCGCGGCGAGGTCCCTGTAATACCCGCTCATCACCGTGTTGCCGCGGAACATCACCTCCCCCACCGTCTCGCCGTCGCACGGCACGCTCTCCATCGTCGCCGGGTCCTTGACGTCGGCGTCGTGCACCGCCGCGTGGTGGAACCCCTGCCGCCGCGCGCGCTCCTCCGCCGGCAGCGCGTCCCACTCCGGCGAGCACGCGGACGCGGTCGCCGGGCCGTACGTCTCCGTGAGGCCGTAGATGTGGTGCACCACGAAGCCGAGCTCCTCTACCTCCAGCAGCACGCGCGGCGGCAGCGGCGCGCCGCCGGTCATGACGCTCACCCCCGCCGCCGGCAGCGGCTTCCGCTCCGCCGCCGGCGCGTCCGCGACCATGGCGAGCACCGTCGGCGCGCCGCCCATGTGCGTGACCTGGTGGAGGGCGATGGCGTCGAAGATGATCTTGGTGGTGAATCGGCGGAGGCAGACGTTGGTGCCGCCCTGCAGGGCGACGCCCCATGGGAGGCTCCAGCCATTGCAGTGGAACATGGGCACGGTCCACAGGTACGTCGGCGCGGTGGTGACGTCGTAGGCGAGGACCGTCGCGACGGCGTTCAGGTACGCGCCGCGGTGGCTGTAGACCACGCCCTTGGGCCGCGACGTCGTGCCGGACGTGTAGTTCAGCGAGATCGGGTCCAGCTCGCTCACCGGCCACCGGATGTCGAACTCCGAAGGGGCATGATCCTTGATGAGATCTTCATAGTCCATCAACCCGGAGTAGACGCCGGAGTCGGCATCGTCGTCGTCATCGGAGATTGTTAGAAGAGTGGGTAGAGTAGTTTTGGCCACCACTTTGTGAGACTCGGCGAGGAGCTTGAAAGCTTCTCTCCCGATGTCAAGGAGGTGCGACTCGACGAAGAAGACCTTGGCGCCGGAGTGCTTGAGCAGAATGGACACCATGGCTGCGTCGTGCCGCGTGTTCAAGGTGCAGAGGACCGCGCCGGCCATGGGCACGGCAAAGTGCAGCTCGTACATTGCCGGCACGTTGGGGCTGAGGACGGCTACCTGTATATTGACGACGATGATTATTAGCTGCTTGGGCCGCAACTACATACAGGATTACAAAGCATCTTCAAACAATCTCGTAATATAGAAAATGGTCTGGTTTAGTCTTGTCGGTGCTCGGATCGGTCGATCAATCCCCAGCGCCTAATAGAATGCGCTGTGTCCCGTCCCTTGACGGTTGATGCAAGAGCTAGCACGATGAAGCGAGCGGTTATCCTGGTTCCGACCGTGAGGTCGTACGTCCAGCAGGGTGCGCTCGGGGCGCTGTACTATCTTGCACCGGAGTGCTTGCAGAGGGGGGCTACAAGCAAGGCGGGAGAGGAGGAGGAGTCTCCAAGTCCCAGAGTGTGATTGAGGCGAGTGCCAATATCGTGTCCGGTGGTGTCTCCCGTTGCCTCCTTTTATAGGTCAAGGAGAGAAAGGTGGGGGTAGGATTCACAAGTACAAGCGTGACGTGCTACAGGGATATGTACTGGAGAGCATGGCGCCGAGCATGCGTCGTCCTTGATCCTGGCGGGGGATTTATGGCGAGCCCCGGCTTCTGCGAGTGTCGCGGCCGTCCCTGTGCTTGTCCTGGAGCGGCTTCGAGGGGTGTCGCTGCCGCAGCTCGCGTCCAGCTGCCCGTTCGCTGGTTGACTTCGAGGGCGGGGCAGGTGAGGAAGGACCGGAGTCGGCGGTACAGGGGTCGGTATGGTGGCTGCCGTCAACCACAGTGTGCGGCGTACTTGGTTCACCAGGGGATGGTCGAGAGTTGGCGGATTTGACCCGGCGTTCGTCATTACCAGGCCACGCCTGACCAGAGTCTGTACTCGGTTGCTGTTTAGATATTCTTTCGAGGGTTCCCCATGCTCGTTCGAGGGGCGTCCCGGGGGGAGAAGACGGTAGCAGGTGGAACAGTGGTGCAGAATGACGCCTGCCAGTCCGCACAGGGTCTTGCGCAGTGCCGCGTGCGTCCGCACAGCGCCAGTGAGGACGCACAGTGACTGGAGCAGGTGGAACAGCGAGCTCTGCGGTGTCAGTGGCGCGGCGTGGGGAAAAGATTGCCTTTTGACTTCGGTGCCCGCCTGATGGGGCGGGCACTAAATGCCGTTGTCGGGCAGGGTGCCGGAGTGCGCCGCGTTGAGTAGAGAGTTAGCCTCGAGCGAGGCGGAGTCGGCTCGCCCGCTCGAGGGAGTGCGCAACCCTTGAGCGGGGCGGGGTTTACGTCGTGCCTGCTCGAGGGTGCGCGGCCCTCGAGCGAGGCGGAGACGGGGGTAGCGACTTGGGTCCCCCCGACAGGCGAGCTCAGACGGCCGTTCCTGGGCCGCGATAGGCTGTGATGGGCCGAGCTGCCTTGGTGGCTCCTCCTGGCTGTCGGTGATTTGGTCTTTCGTGGCATATCGTTTTTTGAGGGCGATTACCCCGATGATTAGGGGACCCCCTGGGTTTGTCCCCGACAAGTCTCGTTTTTCCCTTTTGATTCGTGTTTCCCCAGTCGCCCTCTTTTTCTCTTTCTTGTTTTTCTAAAGTTGCCCTTGTGGGGTGAGGTGTTTGTAAGCTGTTTTCTCTCTTTCTCCTAATAAAAATTACGGCAAATCTCTTGCCGTTCCGTTCAAAAAAAATATAGAAAAGGGTAAATCTGTCACAGACAATCATGTACACACTTTAAAAAAAGGGATTATATTTAAATTTTCCAAAATTTAATTTGTCCACTCTCTTGGAATGAAAAAAATGTTTTCCTATTAACAAAATAGTTAATTAAATACATAATTAGTACTTTTTTGAAACGAACCGGTCAGTAGAGCTGCCGATTATATTAAAAAAAGATAAAGTCCAGATTGGACATTACAACCAAAGAAAAGAAACCAACACAAACAAAGTAAAAAAAACTGCGGTGGGTTGGGTTGGAACCTCAAGTCACGCCGGCAGCAACTCAACTCAACTCAGACCGGTCGGATTGGGACATCGACTTAGAGCCGCATAGTGCATCCCCACAAGGTGCCTCTACACGACCGGATTGGGATATCGACACGGAACACAACAACAACTCGCCTCTGTCACAAGTGGATGTATTTATGAGGACTAGGTGTGTCTGAGGACCGATGGATGGTCGCTTCTCAGTGTGATGATCGATTGACAACATTGTGTGGACTGACTCTTGGCCTAGTATTGCAGGTGTTGGATGCGACTTGATTTGCATTGGTGCAGGTGAAGAACAAGCGTGAAAGTTCTTAGCCAGAGTGGCCTCCGAAGAGTGGAGAGACAAGTAGGCTTGGTTCGAGGGACCCGGTGGCCAGACGGGATCAAGTGCGGTCAGCATGGTGCAAGAAGTGCAAGACGAGGTTGTGGACTTGGAGCCGGTGCAATGTAGCGGCTAACAACCGAAGCTTGTACGTGGGGTTTGGTGGTTTGGCCACAAAACCATCAGAGGAGTGTTTCTCGGTTTGGGCATCAAAGCCGAGCCCAAAGGCCCAACGTGACGGAGACGGTGATCTAGGCACGTTCGGGAAGCTTTGAAGTGGTGGACACGCGGCGGGATCCTGGAGCTTACGTCAGAGGGAAGCAAGTCCGGATGGACGGCGTGCCCAGCCGGAGGAAATATCTTCACTTTCCAAAATTGCCTCCGAGGGGTATGTATCTTAGTTTTAGAGTGTAGGGGTAGTTTGGTCATTTTCCCCCACCAGGAGACTTTATAAATAGGAGGTGGAGGGGACGACAAGTAATCTGGTCGAACCCTAGTTCATTTGATCTCTCTTCCGGTAGGCTAGCCAAGCGCAGATCTAGTATCTTCAGTGGGTGGATGAATGGTGGAGGTTAGCATCCGTTGTATAGAATCTGACCTATGTTTGTATGGAAGATTGAGCTTTAGGATGATTTCCTTCTCCTCTTTCTCGAGTTCATTTTGTGCTATTTTCGTGCTTGGCTCGATTCTTCGATTCTAGGCCGTTTACTCTCGGATTTCTTTGTGGGGATCATGGGTGAGTGCCTTGCGACTCTTTGTGGATGATCTAGGTGGGGCTCGGTCCCTTTCGCAGGGACCGAGGGCGCGAAAGCTCTCCCTCGTTGGGATCCCCCCACTAGCTGCCTCTGTCCGGCCTTGAACACAACAGGGGCGTCCCCAAACTTCGCGTTCGGGGAAAAGTCCGTTGGACACGCCCGAATCGTCCCTGACTCTGTTGATCTGGAGCGCCTGTCGAACCCTTTCGAGGGCCAAGCTTCGTACTCCTGATCAGTAGGGCCTCGCAAAAGGTGCAGGTCACCTTCGAGCAGCGGGCTCGAGGGGTGGTCGAGCGTGACCGGCGGCCTTCGCACCGCTTAATCTGGGGCGCCCGTCAAACCTTTTCGAGGCCTGGTTTTCGAGTTCCTGATCAGTAGCGTCCTGCGCCTCGAGGCGGAGGGGGGTCGTTGTCTTTCCTGGGAAGGAATCCAACGGTTGAGTCGTTCGGGCCCGCGCACGACCACTGGCGGGCGTGGTTGTGGCTGACGTGGCGCGGAGTGGGCGAGATGGGCGCAGCGGGCGCGCCTTTTTAGGCGGAGTTGGCGTGCGCCGGGGGGAGGCGAGGCGACGGGCGGTCAGGCGCCACTGTTGCGCCGTTTTGTTTTGCCGCGCCGCCGTAAATGCCGCCGCCCACGCGTGCCGCTCCGCGGAAAAAAGGGGGAGGGGGTCCCCGGTTGTCAGCGTCGTGCCATGCGTGGGTTTGGCTCGTTGCCAGTGGGTTGGCGTGTCGCGGCAGGGACGAGCCCGCTTCCTTATAAAAGGAAAGCAGGGGAGGAAGGGGATTTCTTACCTTTGCCATTCCTCGCACCAGCTCTTGCCTCTGCCTTTCGCTTGCTTGCGAGCCCGCTCCTCTGTTCGTCCTCCACGCCTTCGTCGCCTTTGCTCTGCGCTCCCTGCTCCGCCGTCCACCATGGTGATCATTGAAGGCGTCACGGAGTGGACTCCGTCCACCGCTACCGAGCATCTCCTGGAGGGCTTGGTGAACGGCGGTCAGCTTTCGGCCAGGGGCGACTCGACGCGGCCGGCGTGGATTGTCCCGGCGCTGGCGGCCAGGGCGCCGAACCCACCGGCGGGGTACACGGTGAGCTTCATCTGCTTTCACGAGCGGGACTTCAACGCGCCCGCCAGCCAGTTCATGCGGGGCCTCTGCCACTACTACGGCGTGGAGCTCCACAACTTCTCCCCCAACGCCATCTCGCAGGCGGCGGCCTTCGTCGGCGTCTGTGAGGCTGTGCTGGGGATCGAGGCGCACTAGGACCTGTGGGTCCACCTCTTCCGCGCCGAGCTCAGCACGTCCGGCGCGGGGAGGGGGGTGCGCCGTTCTTCGTGCGCCGGTGGTCTCACGCTCGCGCCGGTCGAGTCCAGGAAGCACTTGTACCCGGCCTACAGGATGACCACCAACAACAGTGGCTGGGCCAAGGGGTGGTTTTACCTGCGCAACGACGGCCTGGGGCTGCCGGAGTACACCGGCAAGGTCTTGACGGAGAAGGCCGACTCCTGGAGCTACGACGTTTCTGGCGATGCTCAGCGGAAGAGGCTCCGCCCCGTCGTCGACGCCCTTCGTGCCTTGGAGGGGTCGGGCCTGACCGTGGCGCACGTGCTCGCGCACTGTCATCGCCGCCGGGTGGTTCCCGTTATGGAGAGGCAGCTCCCTCTGTTCCGGATGACGGAGGGCGCCGACCCGGCGGCACTGGCGGCTTCGCGCATGTTGTCGGAGCCGCTGCTTGAAGAGTACGTCGTTACGAGGGTGCGAACGGCGGTGCACCCTGACACCATGCCGAGCGACCTTCGGTCGTTCCGGCTGCACCCCGACGAGGGCCATGTTTTGTCGGTGAGTCGTCATTCTCCCTTTCCGGGCTGTTGGATTGATTAATTTAGCATTCCCTTCCTTAATTCGCCGTGATTTCAGGATGTGAACTGCGGCCTCTACCGCTCCCTCGCGCCGACTCCGGAGGTGCACGCTTCGAACTGCGCTCGCCGTGACCGCGAGAGGGACGCGAAGGAGGCGAAGAGAGCCAGCGGCCGGAGGAGACAAGCCCGGCGGGACGCGCACCAGGCGGCGCTTCGCCGGTGGAGGAGGGATGGCGGGGCGCAGCCGTCGTCCCCTGAGGACTCCCCGGACCCTCCCAGCGAGGGGGAGGATGAGGAGGAGATCGATGCCGGCGGGGTTCCGCCCGCCGGTCAGGAGGAGGAGATGGCCGCGCCGCTGCCCGAGGCAAGCGTGGCGGCCCCGGGCGATGTTGCGCCGGTGGCGGCGCGGACGGTGTCGCGCCTGCTCGACCCGCGGCGCCGCAGGCGCGAACAATTTTCTCCTCTGCTGCGGGCGCGTCGCGCCGCAGCGGAGCGAGTGTCGAGGGCTCGGGGGGTTCGCAGCCCCCGAGCGATTTGAGGGGGTCCTCGAGTTCGAGGAGGGCTCCCTCAACGGGCGGCTCGAAGCGGAAGCTGCGGGCGCTGCAGGATTGCACCCGGTAAGTTCTGCCTCGAACTTTTTCGCAGCTTTTCATCCTCGTTCGGTTTTTTGTTTCGTGATTTTCGTCCTTTCTTTTTGATTTAGCACGGGTGGCGCCAGGGTCGCCCCTATCCTCGCGCCCAAGAAGGCGTTGAAGGTTGGGGGGTCGGATTCCCCTCACCCCGGAGGATCGCGTTCGCGCGGGACTCCGCGTCCCGCAGCGACGTCCGCAGCGATGCCGGCGGATCCGGCGCCGTGGGTGCGAGACTCCGGGTCGGCGAAGGAGGAGCGGGGGAGGACGCCCCTGGTGGCGGAGCCGAGGCAAGACGCCCCGGTGGTTGAGGTGGAGCCGGGGCACGGCGCCCCGGTGACGGAGGTAGGCGAGCAGGAGGGCCATGCCACTGCTGCGGCCCCTACTGGAAGGAGGCAGGAGGCGGTCGTGCCGGTCGGCGGCACGGTCATCCTGCCGGCTTTGGGTCGCGCACAAGGCGCGGCCTAGGGTGGCGATGGCGGGGACGTTACCCCCGCTGGGGTGTCTGCGGCCGAGGCGTCGGCGGCGCGCTTCTTGTCTCAGGGGCCGCCGCAGCTGCCCTTGGCCTGGGGAGCGGCCGAGTGGGATGCGGCCGAGGTGGCGCTGCTCCAGGGGCGTCGCGGCCCGAGCGCGTGGCCGGAGGAGCCTGGCGTCTCTGCCCGGGTCTGACAGAGCATGGCGGAGGAGAACGAGCTGTGGGCTCAGGCCGAACGGGTCGGGACAGACCTGGAGCGGGCCATCTCAGCCGCCGCCGATCTCCATTCCAGGCAGGCGCTGGAGCTCTTCGAGGTATCCCCGCGCTCGTCCCAGCACTTCGAGATTGTTTTTAGTCTGTGTCTTATTCCTGATGGCTTCTTCGTGCAGCTTCTGCGGCAAGAGGCGGTAGACAAGACCGCGTGCATCGCGGGCTTGTACGCCGATCTTCGCCGGTTCCGCCAGGCGAACGCGGACCTGGGCACGGAAGTGACCTAGCTCACCGTCCGGGTGAGGGAAGCGGAGACGGCCGCCCGCGCACATGAAGAAGCCAAGGCTCGCGCGGAGCGGGAGCGCGACGCCGAGAGAGGTGCGGCGGAGCGGGAGGCCCGAGCCCTGGCCGCAGCGTTGGAGCGGCTCGAGCTTGAGCACAAGGCGCGCGAGGCCGCGCAGTCCCAGCTCGCGGAGGCGGTGGCCCGGGCGGGGCAAAAGGCCCAGGAGGCCGAGCAGCTCGGCCATGCGCTTCGAGAGAAGGAGGGTGCGCTGGCGACCGCAGAGGGCCTGCTCCAGCAGGAGCGCACAGCGCTTACCGAGGCCAGGGCCTTGGTGGACGGTATGTCCTTATGCTTTCCTGGATTTCTGTGTTTGGAGTTCGTCTTGACGTGCTTGAGCTATGTCAGGGCTGCGGAGGGCCGAGGCGGAGAAGGCGGATGAGGTGATGGCTGTTCAGGCCGCCTACTCCGAGGCCTAGGGGGAGCTCGAGGCGCTGAAGGTTGCCGCCGATGCGGCATGCCAGGACGTCCAGTGCGTCGACGTGCAATCGGGGTCTTCGTTGCCCAGCCGCCTGAGGTCTCTGAAGAGCTGCGTGGCGGAGCGCCTCGAGCACGCGCTTCACCTTGGGGTGAAGAAGGCGCTCGGCGTGGTGTCGACGCATTACGTTATTGACCTCGCGGCGGTGGCACGCGGTTACTTCATCGACGCGGACCTGGACGACGACGCCGCCCTGGCTGCCCTCGACGAGGCTGATGACGGTGCCGAGGATGCTGCCACGGCTCTTGCCGCCAAGTTCAGGCGCGATCTTTTCCCCGAGGAGGATGAAGATGCGTGCGCCGACGTTGGGCCTGAGGCCGCGACCGCCACCGAAGCCGAGGCTGATCCTGAGGCCGACGCCGTGGCGTCCCTTGAGGAGGACATCGCCTCGGTATGCCGTGATGACGATGGTCCTGGGGCGCTCGCATCGGTTCCCTCGACCGTTGCCGCCGAGGCCACCGCGCCCCCGCAAGAAGGTGGAGCCTGAAAGGTTCAGGCTTAGTATCTAAATGTATCTTAGTTTCTAGGAGACTAGCTCTGTACATAAACTAAGATTGAAAGTCGATTGTGCGTTTCAAACTTGTTCGATTGTTCTATTGTGCTACTCTTGGCTTGGAGAGATTTTAGCCGGGTATTTCGAATCCGCAAGCGATTAAAGCGTGGAGTGGGGAGGGAGATGCCGTATCCCTTCGCGGGCATAGGCGGTCTCACGGCTCAACCAGCTCCAGCTTTAGCTAGCTCGCGCCCCGCATCCTCTCTAAGCGCCTCGAGTTTTAACACAATTTTCGAAAATTGGGACGATTTAGGGAGGGTAGACCCCCCTGCAGCCCCCGAGGGGGGCTTGGCTTTATTTGGAAATAGAACCAAGTCCCCCTTGTTTGTGTTGTTAGCAACAATGTTTTCATGTTTTTTGCAAACTCTTTATTATTGTTAACTAAGAACACGAAGTATTTACAAGAAATACTGAGAGTTTTAAGGATAGAAGCGACGTAGCTGTTGGATGTTCCAGGCGTTGGTGAAGACCTCGCCCTTCTCGTTCGCCAGCTTGTAAGTGCCGGGTTTGAGGACCTTGGCGATGATGAACGGTCCTTCCCATGGCGGAGTGAGCTTGTGGCGCTCTCGGTTGTCCTGGCGTAGTCTTAGCACCAGGTCCCCTTCGTGGAGGTCCCGACGCCGTACCTTCCGAGCTTGGCATCGCCGAAGCGATTGTTGGTAGCGTGCTGAGTGAAGCAACGCTACGTCGCGAGCCTCGTCCACCTGGTCCAGCGAGTTCTCGCGGTCCCGCTGGTTTCGGTCTTCCTGGTAGGCCTTAAGCCTCGGAAACCTGTACTCCAAGTCTGTTGGGAGGACGGCTTCGGCGCCATAGACGAGGAAGAACGGGTTGAAGCCCGTGGCCCTGCTTGGGGTTGTCCTGAGACTCCAGATCACTGATGGCAGCTCAGCAACCCACTTCCGGCCAAACTTGTTCAGCTTGTTGAAGATTCTTGGCTTCAGGCCTTGTAGTATCATGCCGTTGGCACGTTCTACTTGGCCGTTCGTTTGTGGATGTGCCACGACCGACCAATCAACGCGAATGTGATGGTCGTCGCAGAACTCCAAGAACTTCTTGCCGGTGAATTGGGTGCCGTTGTCAGTGATGATCGAGTTGGGTACCCCGAATCGGTGGATGATGTCGGTGAAGAACATCACGGCCTGCTCGGATCTGATGCTGGTGATGGCCCGGACCTCGATCCACTTCGAGAACTTGTCGATGGCTACCAACAAGTGGGTGAATCCCCCGGGCGCTGGGCGGAAGGGCCCCACGAGATCCAACCCCCAGACCGCGAAAGGCCATGTTACAGGTATGGTCTGCAGGGCGTGCGCCGGGAGATGCGTCTTTCGTGCGTAGAACTGGCACCCTTCGCAGGTGCGCACGACCTCGATCGCGTCGGACACGGCGGTGGGCCAGTAAAAGCCTTGCCGGAATGCGTTACCCACGAGGGTGCGCGGCGCTGCGTGGTGTCCGCATGCCCCGGCGTGGATGTCGCGGATCAACTGCCTTCCCTTGGGGATGGGGATGCATCGCTGCAAGATCCCTGAGGCACTGCGCCTGTACAGCTCGCCGCCGACCGAGACGAAGGTCTTGGCCCTTCTGGCGATGCGGCGCCCCTTGGTTCGGTCCGAGGGCAGCTCCCCGCGGTCGATCCACGCGAGGTACGGATCACGCCAGTCTCGCGGTCGCGTGTCTTCGTCGATTTCCATGGCCTCGGCCAAAGAGATTTCAGCGTCGAGGGCTTCGAGCCCCTCTTTCGAGGGGTCCTCTTTCATGGGCTCGACTCCCGCAGCCCTCGAGGGTATCCCGTGGGCTCCGGCCTTTGATTCGAAGCTAACGGAGGGGCGGTCGAGGTCGCGGGCGAAGACGTTCGGAGGAACGGCGATTCGCTCTGACGCGATCTTGGCCAGCTGATCCGCTTCCTCGTTGTATTTGCGCACGATATGGTTCAGCTCGGGGCCACAGAATTTGTCCTCGAGACGATGAACCTCATTGCAATACGCCTCCATCTTTTCGTCTCGGCAGCTTGCGTTCTTCATCACTTGGTCGATGACCAACTGAGAATCTCCCCGGACATCGAGGCGTTTGACGCCGAGGTCGATGGCGATGCGGAGCCCAGCGAGGAGGGCTTCGTACTCCGCCATGTTGTTCGACGCTGGGAAGTGCAAGCGAACCGCGTACCGGATATGTTCTCCGAGGGGTGAGACGAAGAGGAGGCCCGCGCCTGCCCCGGTTTTCATCACCGACCCGTCGAAGTACATGGTCCAGCATTCGGCTTGGATCTGCGGCGGTGGAAGTTGGACGTCGGTCCACTCAGCGACGAAATCCGCTAAGGTTTGCGATTTTATCGCCTTTCGCGGTGCGTAGGAGAGAGTCTCCCCTACGAGCTCCATAGACCACTTCGCTATTCTATCCGAGACGTCCGGGTTGCGGATTATCTCCCCCAAAGGGAAAGATGAGACCACGGTGACCGGGTGGGCCTCGAAGTAGTGTCGCAGCTTTCGACGGGCGAGCACTACAGCGTAGATTAGCTTCTGGATATGTGGATACCGCATCTTGGTTTCGGTCAGCACCTCGCTGACATAGTACACCGGCCTCTGGACCGGCAGAGCGTGGCCCTCCTCTATCCTTTCCACAATGATGACGGCGCTGACAACTTGCGTTGTCGCAGCCACATATAGGTAGAGAGGCTCACCGTTCCACGGCGGCGTGAGGATGGGTGCGCGTGCGAGCGACGCTTTTAGCCCGTCGAGGGCTTTTTGTGCTTCGGGGGTCCATGAAAAGCGTTCGTGCTTTTTTAGGAGCCGGTACAAAGGTAAGCCCTTTTCACCAAGTCGAGAGATGAAGCGGCTGAGAGCTGCAAGGCAGCCCAGTACCCTTTGCACCCCCTTGAGGTCCCGAATTGGCCCCATTCGTTCCAGGGCCGAGACTTTTTCGGGGTTGGGTTCGATGCCTCGCTGGGAGACGATGAAACCTAATAGCATGCCTCGCGGCACCCCGAATACGCATTTTTCCGGATTCAACTTTACCCCGTTCGCCCGGAGGCAACCGAACGTGATTTGCAAATCGTTGACCAGATCGTTCGCCTCTCTGGTTTTCACAACGATATCGTTGACATATGCCTCAACGGTCCGCCCGATGTGGCTTCCGAAAACGTGTTGCATACATCGCTGGTATGTAGCTCCAGCGTTTCGGAGGCCGAACGGCATAGTGACGTAGCAAAACATGCCAAACGGGGTGATGAAAGAAGTCGCGAGCTGGTCGTACTCTTTCATCTTGATTTGATGATAACCGGAATAAGCATCAAGAAAGCATAGCAATTCACATCCAGCGGTGGAGTCTATTATCTGATCTATTCTAGGCAGAGGAAATGGAACCTTAGGGCATGCTTTGTTTAAACCGGTGTAATCTACACACATGCGCCATTTTCTGTTTTTCTTCTTAACTAGAACAGGATTAGCAAGCCAGGTTGGGTGAAATACCTCTTTGATGAATCCGGCTTGCAGGAGTTTGTGCACCTCCTCCCCGATGGCGCGGCGCCTTTCCTCGTCGAACCGCCGCAGTCGCTGTACCACCGGCTTGGAGTGTGGCTTGATGTCAAGGCTGTGCTCGGCGACCTCCCTCGGGATCCCCGGCATGTCCGAGGGTCTCCACGCGAAAATGTCGGCGTTGGCGCGGAGAAAGTCGACGAGCACTGCTTCCTATTTGGGGTCGAGGGTGGTGCTGACCCTCAACGCCTTGCCCTCGGGGGCAGCGGGGTCGAGGGGCACCGCTTTGGTGTGTTCCGCAACCTCGAAGGTGCCCGTGTGCCTTTTGGTGGAGTCGATGGCCTCGTTCGCCATCTTCTCCAAATCCGCCACCAGGGTCTCGCTGTAGGCGAGCGCTTCCGCGCCCTCGACGCACTCGACGTCGCACGTATAGGCGTGCTCGTACGACGATCCCACGGTGATGACGCCCTTTGGCCCTGGCATCTTCATCTTGAGGTAGGCGTAGTTGGGGACCGCCATGAACTTGGCATAGCACGGTCGCCCGAAAATAGCGTGGTACGCTCCTGGGAATCCCACCACCTCGAAGGTGAGGGTCTCCCTCCGGAAGTTCTCGGGAGTACCGAAGCAAACGGGCAGGTCAATCTGCCCGAGGGGTTGGACCCGTTTTCCCGGCGCGATGCCGTGGAACGGTGCCTTGCTTGGCCTCAGCTGGTTCGTGCCGATGCCCATGAGCTCTAGGGTGTGGACGTAGAGGATGTTGAGGCTGCTGCCCCCGTCCATCAGCACCTTGGAGAATCGCGTGTTGCCGATGACGGGGCCGACGACAAGCGGATAGCGCCCTGGATTTGGGACATAGTCCGGATGGTCCTCGCGGCCGAAGGAGATGGTCTCGTCCGACCAGGCGAGGTAAGTTGGCGTCGCGGGGTGAACGGAGAAGACCTCTCGGTGTTCACGTCTCTGTTCCCGGGACGTCGCGTTCACGGTGGCCCCCCCCCACGATGAAGAATACATTCTCCACATGAGGGAACTCGTCGTTGCCGCCATCGCCCGTATCCTTCTTCGGGCCATCCTCCTTCGCGGAGGTGCGCCTGAAGTAGCCCTTGATCATCCCACACTGTTCGAGGGTGTGGGTGACAGGGCCCTTGTGGTACGGGCATGGCTTCTTCAGCATCTCGTCGAACAGGCCTCCCCCCTGAGGGGGGCCCCGAGGGCCTTTGCGGCCTCGCTCGACCACGAGGGCGTCGTTAGAGTCTTCGCCCTGCCGCTGCTGCTGCGCGGCTTGCCGGGGCCCCTTGCCTTTACTGCCCCGTTTCTGCTTCTTCGTCTTGGCCTTGGGTTTGCTGCCCTCCGCGGGCAGCTCCTCCGCGCGCTTCCCCTTGGTCTTGCCGTCGAAGATCGCCCCGACAGCCTCCTCTCCAGAGGCAAAGTTGGTGGCGATGTCGAACAGAGCGTTGACACTGGTGAGATGGTTTCGTCCCAGCTCGCGCACCAGCTCTCGACAGGTCGTGCCTTCGAGAAAGGCGTGGATGATTTCGGAGTCACCCACGCCCGGGAGCTCGGTGCAGCGTTTGGAGAAACGGCGGATGAAGTCCCTCAGCGGCTCGCCGGCCGCCTACCGGCACCCGCGCAGGTCCCAGGAGTTTCCGGGGCGCACGTATGTGCCCTGAAAGTTACCCACGAACATCTTGACCAGGTCGTCCCAGTCGTGGATTTGGTTCGCGGGTAGGTGTTCGAGCCACGTCCGCGCCGAGTCCGCGAGATGAAGCGGAAGGTTGCGGATGATCATGGCATCGTCGGTGGCCCCGCCCAACTGGCAGGCTAGGCGATAGTCGTTGAGCCACGTCTAGGGTTTCGTCTCACCCGAATACTTGGTGATGGTGGTTGGCTGGCGAAAACGCGGCGGGATGGCGGCCGAACGGATCTTCCGGCTGAACACCGGGGTTCCCGGGGGTTCCGGCGTCGGGCTTCTGTCCTCCTCGCTGTCATAGCGGCCTCCCCGTCGGGGGTGCCTGCTGCGGGGAGGCGCCGCGTCCTGCCTCTTCCTGTTCAGGACGTTGCGTGCGTCGCCATCGTCGACGGCGCCCCGCGTGTCCACAAGTCGGTCCTTCGCGGACCTCCTTGTTTCACCATCGCCGGCCACGAGCGCCCTTCCGTCGTTCGTTGGACGGCGAAGCGTCCACGCGCCCCTGGGTGGGGTGTGGATGGATTGCTCCTTATCCCACTTGCCGCCTCCGGCTCTCGAACTGTCCTGGTGGCGCATGTGGGAGGCGGAACTTTCCGCTTGTTGAACGGCCGCTTCTTCGACAAGGGCCTGCACCTGGCGCCGCATGCTGCGTGCTTCTGGTGTCGATGGTTCGCGCATGGCCCGAATCAGGGTTGATGCGGCGACGAGCTTCTGGCTTGCTCGTGGCGGCATGGCAGGACCGGCGTCGTCGCCGTCACCCATGATGCGCGCTTGAGCAATACGCCCGGCAGCTCGTGCGCGTTCGCCGCGTTTGGGCTGCCGGGCTTCCAGGGCTGCGCGCAGCTCCTGTACCTGTTGGCGCTCCTGTTGGAGCTTGGCTTCCAGCTCTTGCACCTGCGCAAGCTGTGCCTGCGCGAGTGCGGCATCGCTCGCTGGCTCGGCGGGCGCCGGTGGTGGTTCGGCGTGTCCGGCCCCGTCGCGCGTCTCTTCATCCTCTCCCACGGACTCTACTTCGCCGTCGAGGACGAAGCATTCCCGCGTGGGGTCATATTCCTCCTCGCTGGAGTCGTTGGAGCAGGTGAGGCAGAAGTCCGCGATGGCCTGGAAGGAGATAAGGCCTTCGCGGTCGCGCAACTCTGAGTAGTCCAAGTTCGGGTGCTCCTGCCCGTGCGCACTCTCTTCGTCATCCGACTCGGACTGGGGTCCGCCGGGTGAGGAAATGTTGAGGCCGCGGATCGAACCCAGCTGGTGACCCGGCGAATCCTCGTGCGCGTTTGGGTTGGCGCTGATTGCCGCGGAGTAGCTTGCGGCTGCGTTGTTCATCCCGTGGGGGAGCTGCGCCGGCCCGGCCACATTTTCCCAGCGTGCTCCCTCCGCGGGAGCCGCCGGCGGGGGTCCGCCCCCCTGAAATGTGGCGGCGGGCTGGAGTAGCAGGTGCGCGTCCCAGTCGGGGAGGACGATGCGTGGGGCGACGCGCCGCTCCACGCGAATCTGCAGCTTGCGCAGCATACGACGTCTCCCGAGTTGGGATGGCGTTAGTGGTGTCGGGGTGACGGGCGTCATGTTGGGCGGCCTGGAGGCGAGCCGCATGAGGACGCCCTCACCGGTCGCCTCGAACTCCAGGCTCCCAAACATGATCCGGTACCCGCGCGGAAGCGGGCCGGGGGACCCCGGAACGGATTGTGGTGACATGGCCTTGGCATGGCCTGCCGTCAAGGGAACTGATCGGGCGAGGTTGATCACAACGCAGCCCCCTACCTGGCGCGCCACTGTCGGTGCTGGGATCGGTCGATCAATCCCCAGCGCCTAACAGAATGCGCTGTGTCCCGTCCCTTGACGGTTGATGCAAGAGCTAGCACGATGAAGCGAGCGGTTATCCTGGTTCCGACCGTGAGGTCGTACGTCCAGCAGGGTGCGCTCGGGGCGCTGTACTATCTTTGCACCGGAGTGCTTGCAGAGGGGGGCTACAAGCAAGGCGGGAGAGGAGGAGGAGTCTCCAAGTCCCAGAGTGTGATTGAGGCGAGTGCCAATATCGTGTCCGGTGGTGTCTCCCCTTGCCTCCTTTTATAGGTCAAGGAGAGAAAGGTGGGGGTAGGATTCACAAGTACAAGCGTGACGTGCTACAGGGATATGTACTGGAGAGCATGGCGCCGAGCGTGCGTCGTCCTTGATCCTGGCGGGGGATTTATGGCGAGCCCCGGCTTCTGCGAGTGTCGCGGCCGTCCCTGTGCTTGTCCTGGAGCGGCTTCGAGGGGTGTCGCTGCCGCAGCTCGCGTCCAGCTGCCCGTTCGCTGGTTGACTTCGAGGGCGGGGCAGGTGAGGAAGGACCGGAGTCGGCGGTACAGGGGTCGGTATGGTGGCTGCCGTCAACCACAGTGTGCGGCGTACTTGGTTCACCAGGGGATGGTCGAGAGTTGGCGGATTTGACCCGGCGTTCGTCATTACCAGGCCACGCCTGACCAGAGTCTGTACTCGGTTGCTGTTTAGATATTCTTTCGAGGGTTCCCCATGCTCGTTCGAGGGGCGTCCCGGGGGGAGAAGACGGTAGCAGGTGGAACAGTGGTGCAGAATGACGCCTGCCAGTCCGCACAGGGTCTTGCGCAGTGCCGCGTGCGTCCGCACAGCGCCAGTGAGGACGCACAGTGACTGGAGCAGGTGGAATAGCGAGCTCTGCGGTGTCAGTGGCGCGGCGTGGGGAAAAGATTGCCTTTTGACTTCGGTGCCCGCCTGATGGGGCGGGCACTAAATGCCGTTGTCGGGCAGGGTGCCGGAGTGCGCCGCGTTGAGTAGAGAGTTAGCCTCGAGCGAGGCGGAGTCGGCTCGCCCGCTCGAGGGAGTGCGCAACCCTTGAGCGGGGCGGGGTTTACGTCGTGCCTGCTCGAGGGTGCGCGGCCCTCGAGCGAGGCGGAGACGGGGGTAGCGACTTGGGTCCCCCCGACAGGCGAGCTCAGACGGCCGTTCCTGGGCCGCGATAGGCTGTGATGGGCCGAGCTGCCTTGGTGGCTCCTCCTGGCTGTCGGTGATTTGGTCTTTCGTGGCATATCGTTTTTTGAGGGCGATTACCCCGATGATTAGGGGACCCCCTGGGTTTGTCCCCGACAAGTCTCGTTTTTCCCTTTTGATTCGTGTTTCCCCAGTCGCCCTCTTTTTCTCTTTCTTGTTTTTCTAAAGTTGCCCTTGTGGGGTGAGGTGTTTGTAAGCTGTTTTCTCTCTTTCTCCTAATAAAAATTACGGCAAATCTCTTGCCGTTCCGTTCAAAAAAAATATAGAAAAGGGTAAATCTGTCACAGACAATCATGTACACACTTTAAAAAAAGGGATTATATTTAAATTTTCCAAAATTTAATTTGTCCACTCTCTTGGAATGAAAAAAATGTTTTCCTATTAACAAAATAGTTAATTAAATACATAATTAGTACTTTTTTGAAACGAACCGGTCAGTAGAGCTGCCGATTATATTAAAAAAAGATAAAGTCCAGATTGGACATTACAACCAAAGAAAAGAAACCAACACAAACAAAGTAAAAAAAACTGCGGTGGGTTGGGTTGGAACCTCAAGTCACGCCGGCAGCAACTCAACTCAACTCAGACCGGTCGGATTGGGACATCGACTTAGAGCCGCATAGTGCATCCCCACAAGGTGCCTCTACACGACCGGATTGGGATATCGACACGGAACACAACAACAACTCGCCTCTGTCACAAGTGGATGTATTTATGAGGACTAGGTGTGTCTGAGGACCGATGGATGGTCGCTTCTCAGTGTGATGATCGATTGACAACATTGTGTGGACTGACTCTTGGCCTAGTATTGCAGGTGTTGGATGCGACTTGATTTGCATTGGTGCAGGTGAAGAACAAGCGTGAAAGTTCTTAGCCAGAGTGGCCTCCGAAGAGTGGAGAGACAAGTAGGCTTGGTTCGAGGGACCCGGTGGCCAGACGGGATCAAGTGCGGTCAGCATGGTGCAAGAAGTGCAAGACGAGGTTGTGGACTTGGAGCCGGTGCAATGTAGCGGCTAACAACCGAAGCTTGTACGTGGGGTTTGGTGGTTTGGCCACAAAACCATCAGAGGAGTGTTTCTCGGTTTGGGCATCAAAGCCGAGCCCAAAGGCCCAACGTGACGGAGACGGTGATCTAGGCACGTTCGGGAAGCTTTGAAGTGGTGGACACGCGGCGGGATCCTGGAGCTTACGTCGGAGGGAAGCAAGTCCGGATGGACGGCGTGCCCAGCCGGAGGAAATATCTTCACTTTCCAAAATTGCCTCCGAGGGGTATGTATCTTAGTTTTAGAGTGTAGGGGTAGTTTGGTCATTTTCCCCCACCAGGAGACTTTATAAATAGGAGGTGGAGGGGACGACAAGTAATCTGGTCGAACCCTAGTTCATTTGATCTCTCTTCCGGTAGGCTAGCCAAGCGCAGATCTAGTATCTTCAGTGGGTGGATGAATGGTGGAGGTTAGCATCCGTTGTATAGAATCTGACCTATGTTTGTATGGAAGATTGAGCTTTAGGATGATTTCCTTCTCCTCTTTCTCGAGTTCGTTTTGTGCTATTTTCGTGCTTGGCTCGATTCTTCGATTCTAGGCCGTTTACTCTCGGATTTCTTTGTGGGGATCATGGGTGAGTGCCTTGCGACTCTTTGTGGATGATCTTGGTCCCTCAAACGTCCGGATTTGGTCTAGAATTGATGATTTTGGAATGAACTCGTGGTGGTTGTGTTCTTCCGTGTGATATGTGATTCCTCATGTTGTAGGGAGTTACATGCCGAGATTTTTGGGCATAGCATCTCCTTGGGGTGCTTCTTATCTTCCCCAAGTTTCGTCTCAAGAGCTCTAGCCGTTTGGGAGATTCGGTAATGGATTTGAAAGGGTTGTGTCGCGGGTTAATGTAGCTGTTCTTCCTGTTCTTCCGTCAGGTTCACGGACAGTCCGTGTGGGATTCATGGACAGTCCGAGGGGTTCACGGACAGTCCGCATGTGATTGGCGGACGGTCCGAGTCTTGGGTGTTCGTTTGAGAGTTTCTTGATTTAGCTAAGTTTTTTACGGACGTTCTGCATGATCACCTCGGACAGTCCGCGACACCAGCGGACAGTCCGTGGTAGTGGGTCGGACAGTCCGTATAGGACGAGAAGTTTCTGGAGATTTGATTGGGTTTTACGGACCATCCGTCCTGCTTTGTCGGACAGTCCGCCCGGTTCAGGTACAGTCCAAGACCTCTGTGCGGACAGTCCGTCCTGGCCCAGGCAGACAACAGTTTGTCTTTGCTGCTTGAGTTGTTCTTCCGCTTTGTATCTCGTCCTAGCTTGTTCCTATGGGTTGGTAGATCCATTGTGACTACGCTACCTTGACAAGCCTGTGAGAAATTATTGGATAGTGATTTTGGGACATAGGCCGAGTTTCGAGAAGAATTTTTTATCAGCTTCCATTCACTCCCCATCTGTGGTCGTCATTTCTATCTTCAATTTAGGTATATCAGCTCTGGAATTGCTTACGGGGAGCATCGCTTGGTACGTGGATGCACATAGGTACATTCACCAAACTGATTTAATTTGCTTACTCGGCGGGAATAAAAAATGTTTACAAACATCAAATAGGGTTTCGGAGACACATATAAAAAACAAGTATTTAATGATTTAGCCATCACAATCTCTTCCGTCTGCCCCATGCGCCTCCGCATGCGAACGATTTTCCCCGTCCAATTCTGTACCGACGCCTCAGATCAAATCCGCGTCGCCGCTCCTCTTTGTCTGCCCGTCGCACTCGTCCGCCCGCCCTCCTCCGTCCGCCTCCAACCCCTGTCCGCGGCGGCTCCCCAATCCGCGCAACCCTCCATCCCCCCGAGCCTATTTTCCCCGCCCCTCTCCGCCGCCGCCGCCTGGACCCCGCCTGCAACAGTTGATTCCTGGCGGCGGCGCGGTAAAGGAGCGGATCGCATGGGCGCTGAGGATCTACAATGATACGGCGGGGGGAGGTGGCTGCGGCGGCGCGCCGGCGTAGGTGTGGGCGCCGGCGCGGGACTGGTGACAGCGCGTGCTGGCGACGCAGGGGGCAGCCGTTCGTGCTGGCGCCGCCACAGTGCCACCGGCTGTTCCAGTACCAGATGGTCTCGCTCTCGCACTCCTTCCCCGTCGGCGGCGCTGGGGTGCCCGGGGAGCGCGGTCTGCCGTGCCGTGTTTTCGACGCCGGTGTGCCCGAGTGGACCCCCAACGTCCAGTACTACAGCACGGCGAGTACATGCTCACCTACGACATCCAGGCCACGCTCGCGCTTCCCATTCTCGACCCCGCCACAGGCTCTTGTGTCGCCATCGTCGAGCTCGTCACCACTGAGCCCAGGCTTCGCTTCACCGACGAGGTCCACAAGCTCTCCAAGGCCCTCTAGGTCACCTACCTCCCGGGCTCCAATTGGTATGATGTCTCCCTTCGCGCCACGGCCGCGTCGCGCTGTTCTCTATTGTCTTCTCGTTGTTCGTGTCGACACGGTTTGGGAACTGATGGATGCCCCCTGCCTTGGCAGCAAGACAGAGGCGTGGATGGCCACACCGTGGTGGCGCGGATGAAGCTACTGCGGAAGTGAGGAGAGGCCAGGGCTCTCTGGCCGTTGGGACTTCGGAGCCTCCAAATGTTGGGCGGCAGGCGCACAGCGGCAGCCGGCAGGGGTCGGGGGCAGGCAGGCGCGCAGAGGCCACGGAGGGCCAGCCGCGGGAGCACTCGGCACCGACCACCAGGGCACTAGGTAGGGCGGCGGGCGCAGGAGGCCAGCCGTCGAGGCGCGCTACGTCACGGCGGAGGGCGGCAGCTGCGAGTGCGCACCACGCGGTCCTTCTCCCATTCTCCCTCCTCCGGCAGTTGCCAGCACGTTACGGCGGTAAGTTGTGAATTGGTAAGTTAGTCTTGCTAAATTAGTACTCAACCTTGCCCGATAATTTCACGTTAGGATCAGTAGTATGAATCTATGGTGTCGCTACTCAATTTTGTCCGGTAATTTCACCTTAGGATCAGTAGTATGAATCTATGATGTCGCTACTCAATTTTGTGTTATGAATCTACATTTTATTGAAATTTTGAATACCCTTGTCGTAAACTGGATGCAAGGATTTTTGCAGAGTAACTGTCACCGTGGGTCTTTGTTAGGTCAGTGGTCAGCTTGTCGCCAAAATCGCTTTACATCTCCATTACGCGCTAGCTGATTTCTTTTTTTTTCTTTTTGGCACCGATCAAGTAAGAAAAGTATTTTCGTATGTAGTTTTCAGGTCATCCCTGCAAATATGGATATTGCTCCATTCAAGCTGGACATCGATGAGCTAATAGCCGATTATGCCAAGGTAAATTTTGTGAAAAAATTTATCTGTGTTATGTACATACTAACTTGGATGAGTAAGTGGCGGAGCTTGAACGGCAAATGCCCATGCGGGTGAATTAAACATTATTGCTAGACCTAAGCTCCGCCCCTGGATGAGTTACATTTGTGAGTTCCTGATTGGTAGGAAAACAGTTCGGCGCTCGCTGATTTCAAGCGAGTTTGGACGGCGAAGAAATTTTCTTATATCTATGAAGGCAGGCCTAAGGCAAACTCTGCGTTCTTCATTGTATAGGTACATGTTGGATTCCTAGAATCACAAAATTTTTTAACTGAACTCACACTTGCTGACAATCCTTTTTTTTTCCACTACTTAATTACTTTTCACTTAATTGTACACCCAGGTCATTTGACTTCTGAAAGATCTCTACCTGAAAGATTAGCTGGGCTTTACTGCCTTTACTGTCTCTGAGTGTCAGCCATACAAGCCACAGTTTAAGATTTATTTGTCTCGTGGTAAGGCATATATTTTTTATTTTTTAGCCAATAAGTTGGTGCTTCTGAAACTGAATGTTAATAAACTGAAACTTTTTCTCTGTTGAAACAGAGGAGTGCAGACACCAACTGAAAGATTTTGTCGTGGCTAAGCAAAATGGAGTGCATCTTGTGCCGGCGCTTGTCAAAAGGATGCTGGATAAAGCCATGTTTTTTGTTTGGCTACATGAATTTGCTTAGTGACGACAGTGAGAAGCAGGTTGAGGAATTAACTACGATGCAGAATAAACGAGTCAAATTTGCCTGTGACAAGTACGTGGTTTTTTTACATCAGTATTTATATTTTAGAGTAGATTTCATAAACAAATACCTAAATAAGATTACTGGGACGATAACTTGATTCTCTTTAGTATGATGTTTATCATTATTATAGTGTTTCGAGTAAATTATGTTTTGTTGGTGAATGTTTATCGTATTTTTTAATTTGAGATTGAGATGCATGTCTGCTTTATTTTAAAGCGCTATCTGATCCTAAAATTAGGTGATGATTTGTTCTTCAATGCAATGAAGATATAAAAAATTAGTTAATCGTTACAAGTGATGAATACTATTTTTGGTCATCATTTGTTACATTCACCCAGCTAGGCTTCATGTTTGGACAGACAGTTAGAGGTCCTGCCACTCTAGATGGCATCTGGTCTTTTTATTTAACAGGACCCTGCTTATTTTTCCATCTATCAAAGGGAGAGATTAGTGCTTGTATCTCTCAATTTCATATTATGTATCCATTCTGCTTATGCTTTCTTTTCCTAATAGAACAGAAAGGCCCTGAAGTGATTATTTGTGTTTCTATTGATCCTTCTGAATCTCAACGTGCCTTAACACATGTTGCCAATATGAACACTATATTTTTCATTATAATCTATAATCTATATATCGAACCTGTAGCAACATACGGGCCCTGCCTTTGGTTGTCTTTTCAGGTTTCATAGCAGAAATATGGTGGAGATGACTTTCGCAGGCACGCTACCGACTCACCAGAAATAGGGGATGACGT
This sequence comes from Echinochloa phyllopogon, assembly GCA_033239725.1. Lineage (NCBI taxonomy): Eukaryota > Viridiplantae > Streptophyta > Magnoliopsida > Poales > Poaceae > Echinochloa > Echinochloa phyllopogon. The sequence goes on along the minus strand of BTCW01000016.1, from coordinate 3,470,164 downwards.
TTCGCCTCATCAAGGGCTATCGACCAGGTGCACTACATTTGAAACTTGGCAGCATTGTGATTAAAACTTGGAAGAAACACAGGACAAATTCTTTTTGTTTAACTAATATCTCATCGATAAGCTGAATTCTTGGTGCTCGCCTGTTTGCTTCGTTGTTAGGTGTGGCGTCATTGCTGGTCTTCTGCTCGAGTGTCACCATGTGCAGCTGCTCGCTCTCGTGACTGGTACATTGTACAGCTTAATGATCAGCTAACTGATGAGACTGTCAGCTACCTTGTTGGTATGTGCACACTGAGAAGAATAGAACCAAGGTTTGTGCTCTTTACCGTTGCCACAATGAAATGAAGTAGAGAAACAGGAGAGGATAGTGGCTCAACGAAAGGCATATGAAGTGGGTATATAAGGGCGTACCCAGTGCCGTAGGCTTCCCGCACCGTGCGGGGTCTGGGGAAGGGTTGTAATAGCGCACAAACCTTACCCGCACAAATGTGCAGAGGCTGGGGCTTGAACCCGGGACCTTCCGGTTACAGACGGTAGGCTCTACCGCTGCACCAAGCCCGCCCTTCATGAAGTGGGTATATAAGGAAAATAAATGATTTAGGGGCAAACTCCAATGTAATGAACTCTTTTAGACTTTTGCTTTCTACGTACATCTTATTTGGGTAGGTCGAAATAGAATTGTGCATTAATTTACTTTTTGATATAATGTCAAACAATGGTAACTATTCAAATTTATGATTCAAGTGAAAAAAAACTGAACTACAGTTTGACGCACTTGGATTTTTATGAGAATTTATTTTGTTATCCGTAGCAACACACGGGTATTTACCTAGTCAAGACAATAATATCAGTTAGATAGGTTGGTCCACACCCACAAAATACTACGTTTTCACGTGGAAGATATCATGCGTTGCAAGGAACATTATTAGGTGCGAGGGTGTTTATTTTTTGGAGCGAAAGGCAACAATACACGTTTGATGCACCAAAGACTCGGCAAAAATATGGCGTGAAAATCCAAACCCTTATTTTCTGTTGCCATATTTCTGTTTGCATTTAATAAAGAATAGAAAAAATTGTAGAAGTGTTTTTGTAGGGTGCACATGATTAGGCATTCAAAAGTTGCTACTGATAGATCATATATATAATAGACTAAAACAACATCGGCAACCTAACATCAACAGGCAAAGCAAGGTTGATGAACTTTTTCATTCAATATTATTTAGTAGACCAAAATCATTATAATGTATGCAATTTTGAAATATAGAATTTCTTAGTTTTTCAAACAATCTCGGATGTACAACAACTCTATAGCAGAGTTGTAGTGATCAATAGGATCTTAAATTTTATAGTTCATACATTTTTCATTTAGTCACCCAGGTTCGACTCCCGAAGGGAGCGAATTAACTGGATTTATAATAAAAAATACAGAAATAGGTAGGGGCTTTCCCTGCTGACTTCGGTCAAAATATATATGAATATGAATGCAATTTGAACATATATATATACACACACTCATACAAGGACAAAATAAAATAAAAATAGAGAAATTATTCTAGGGATCACTCGCATCTAGAAATGATTTTGAGCCATGGAACGTTTATAGGCAGTCAACTTAGGCGTTGGCTTCAATTTGCGGAGTTACGCCAAGATATGAATTTTTTATAACGGGATATGACAAACATGATATATAGAAACAAAGTAAAAAAAGATTAAGAACGACTCCAGCATGGCCTCTAAACAAGCTCCTAACCTAAAAAATTGAAGGTCTCCAGAAAAAAAATTGCATTTCAGCGGGCCCTCTATTTGGGTCCCTATTTTGGGGAGGTTATCAAATTCATCCCCTCACCCTTCATTTTTAAGAGGTCTCTAGGGAGCCCTCAATTCTTAGGGGTTATTATTCGAGTTGAAACATGGGTTTATTGAAGTTGGAACAGGTTTTGAGGCCCTCATATAATAGATGGAGTTCACATTCAGTATTTGAAGGGCATAATTTAAGGGTTATTGCTGGAGTTACTCTAATAAGCAACACGGAAAAGTCCACCACAATAAGGTACCAGTTATAAGCTCACCACGTCACCGCGCCCGATGCTGAAGCCAGTGGCCAGCGCGGCCGCCACGCTGACACACCGCCGCCGCACCTCCCTCCATGTGTGCCGCCGCCTCTCACCGTACACCACCGCCGTGCGGTCCCCGTAGACGACGGCGGCGCGCTCGATGAAACTGATCGGCGACAGCGGCGTGTAGTTGGCCGCGCATCGCACTGTGCCGGCCTCCATGTCCCGCAGCAGGTCCTCCGGCTCCTCTTCCGGTTCCGGCATCTCTCCTCCGGGAGTACAGGGTGGGTTTGTCATGGCGGAACAGGACCTGTGATGGCGGCGTGGCGAGAATGTAATCGCCGCCGGTGAGACGGCATAGTTGGCGTAAGGCAAATGGTGGGCTGCTTGGCTGCTGCTGTGCAGGTGGCGATGAACACAAAAAGCGGGGAATTTAAGGCCATGCCCGGGGACGCTGCTGATGCCATGGATCGGAGCTTGACGCAACAGAGGGCGCATTGCTCGTGTAACATATGGAGATATAGAAAATCAGTATGTACACTTGTATACATACATATATAATATATATATATTATATATGTTAATAATGCTGACGGTGAAAGATTATCTCCCAACCCAACCCAATCCTATGTACTGTACTGTATCTATTGTTATTACCTCAATCTCCATCACCGCTGAGAAACTGCCAACTGCTCTCCACGAACACCATGATTACAGTATGTGCACGTTGCCACTTCTATCCCCACATGTGCGCTTAATTTCTTGATTACTCGTCTATATCGTCACAAATCGTACCACCGTACCCCGCCGCACATCACCCCAATCCAAAAGCATGCATGATAACTGTTCCAGCGCCCAATAATGGAACCCACGTCGTGTAACACCCTAAATTTCATCACAATATATTACTAGCAACTTTCTTCATTTTTTTCTAGGATTTATTTAAGGCATAATAAAATTTCTAGGATTTAGAATTTCAAATAATTATTTAAACTTAAATATTATATTAAAGAATTTTAGTCAAAATAGGTTTACGATGTATTCATGTTGTTGCTCTAAGTTCTGATTGCTTGTCATGTTGGAATTTAAATTTCATTTAAATTTGAATATAAATTTATTTGTTTTTATGAGAGTTGTTTCTTGTTGGGTTTGTTTTTCGTCCCCTAACTTCTTTCTAGCTCGATTTATCTCCCATCCCTTCTTTCCTTCTTTCTTTCTTTCTTTCAGTCCAGCTAGGCTGCCCTCTCTTTGACTGTGTCCTTTCCCGGGCCTAGTTCACCAGCCCATCTTTTCCTGGCCCATCTCGGTCTAGCTAACCCTGCACTACGCTAAAGGCGTCTTTATTCTTATCCGTTTTCATATCCACGCTCGCACTTTTTCTCACCCGCGCCCCAAGACAAGTTGAACTCGAGGATGATGATGCTTGGGTCCGACCTGGACGCTCGGATGTGGATCAATTCTGCACACGCATAAAGCCATGACGGCCACCGCTTTCTCCATCATTTTCCACATCTCACTTTGCACTGCGTGCCCTAGACACGATCTTCCCTACAACGGCCACCGCTGCCTCCGAATCTTCGGCACCGTCACCATTAGTGCTTTCCGTGGCTATCTCATTGCCCGTGTTCCCTCAGAGTTTCACAAGAGGTAGGGAGCCCCTTCATGGTGGCCTCACTCCTTTCCTCGCTCTTTGTCGCCCACACACCCTCGTTGGAGCTGGCTGCCCGCAGATCATCACTGTTCGCCACATTTACCCCTCTACTATGGCCGAGAAGGACTTAGATGGCTTCGTAGTCATGCTCTGAAGCCGTAGGGCCAAGTTGCGTCACGAATGGAGCCTCCTAGCTTAAAAGCGAAGTCCAGCGAGTGGGTATTGTAGTGTCGCTGTCGCCAGCAAACTTCCTCCCCCGATCCACTAATTTTGCCGCCGCACCAAGGGCATGATTGGTACCTTAGTATACCTCAGCCTGGCCGACAGGATGCAGCTGTCAGCTGATTGATTTGTTGGGCATGCCTACGGGCTTGGCAAGCGGGGTGAAATGTGCACCCCAGCCTGGCTTCGCAGAAACGAAATAAAATTCCATTTCTCATGGGCCTGGCTCACATCGTGTTGCTGGCTCACCGTTAGCATGCATGTGACATCTCTGGTGCTCATGCGCGAGCCCAATGCTACATACAACCAATCAATAGCTAAAACTAGCCTGACCCTAGGTTATCAAAGCAACGAATCAAAGTTCCCTACATGTGCGCATCTTGGCACACTTGGCATGGTTTCGATGCCGAGCTCGGCTGGGCATTTACTAGGAACCAATCACACCTCAAACGCACAAGTTGAAGCAATCACAAAACATCACATGATCTAGAAATCACTCTCTCTAACTAGGCATACTATAGCACTAATCACTCACTAAAGCATGTGCCAGTTGCCTTGAATGGCCAACTTGATCATTGTGTTGGTTTAGATATTGTTGGCTGTCATTACGGCTCGTTTCCGACCACCAATACTTGGGAATAAAAGAGGATATATGCAACATTCCATGCACTTAGGTTTATTTCTAATAAAGTTCCACGAGTTTTGGTGTGTTCCACTTGTGCAGGTACACCAATGAGAAATACGAGGTATAGAGGTCGGAATTGACCGATTCGGCCGAACGACACGATTCGGTCAGTTACCCCCCTTAGCCGTACACAACATCGGGAGTCGTCCACGTCAACAATGACCAAGCAGATGACGATGCATGACACGTGGGTGACCGCCACCTCATCCTGGGCCAAATCAACCCGAAGACCATTACCAGAAGCCAGCCCAGGGGGGTCCAAGACCAAAGGCGGTGCTGGGGAGGCCGGCCACGGGACAGGCCCAATTCGGCCGAATTCCCACATTCGGCCGAACCGCCCCCAGCACCAGGAACCGACCCCAGGGCAGAATCCGGAAATCGTGGTCCCGACACCAACCAGAAATGCGATGTGTTCCCTCCCCTGATGGTTGATGAAGAAGGTAATTCAAGACACGGATTTATCCTGGTTCCGGTTGCAAGACCATACTTCCAGCGAGGTGATGCGTGTGATGTATTATCCTGCACCGGGCTGCAAGTAGTAGGGGATACAAGTAGGTTGGGAGAAGAGGTAAGACCTCCAAGTCCCGGATGATTGTGGTAGAGTGCCAATATCGTGGTTTACGGAGCGTGTGCGAGTGTCTTTTTTGTGTTCAACTCTCTTGTCTCTTTTTTTCTCTCGTTCGTGGGCGCGCCCTCTCCTTTTATAGGCCAAGGGGAGGGGGTTACAGGCGTGTGTCGCTGTGCAGCCACAGTTGCTGCACAGTAGTAGGAGTGGCACCGGACATGATTCTTCGTCCTTGGCCACTGTTATCCGGCGTTGCCGTCCCTGTGAGGGATTCCTGTACTGGTGATGACGCCAGGGAGTGGTTTCGAGGAGCTAAAAAGACCCGAGTGCTGCGATGGCTCGCCCGTACGCCAGCTCGAGGGTCACCCATGCCTGAGCATTGCTCGTTCTGTGGAAAATCACTGTGGGAGTTGGTAGCACAGGGAGTCGGAGTGATGCGGTCCTGTTCGCACAGTGGTGACATGTCCGCACAGCGGCAGGGATGGTCGCATAGTGCTCGGGATGGCCCGCCATGCCTTCACCGTCCTTCCTCCTTCTCCTGCTTCGTTCTTGAGGGTCTCTTCCGCCCGATCGAGGGCTTCGGGTCGTCGGAGTTGGTAGCACAGGAGCTCGGAGCGATGTGCTCTGTTCTCACAGTGCCGGTCTGTCCGCACAGAGCCTCGACTGGTAGCATAGTGATGGGAGTTGGCGGATGCGATGGGGGGGGGTCGTGGATGTCAGAGCGGCATGACGAGAGATTTGCCTTTTGATTTTGGATGTACGACGGTGATGAGCATTATTAATCATTTGTCAGAGTGGAGGTCTCGACCGACGCAGAGCTTTTCGATTTGCTCGAGGCTCTATCCTCAGGCCTCGACCGAGGCGGAGTTCTCCGGTTCGCTCGAGGGGTCGTTTCCCTAGAGAGAAGCAGAGGTTGAGGCGCGAGTCGAGGCATCCCGTGGGGTGTCTTGACTGGGCCTTCGTCCATTGCTGGGCCGTGGGCCTTAATTTACGTTTCTCTTTTCCTGGTATGTACATGGGTTTAATGTTTTAACAAGGGCGATTATCCCATAGGTTTGGGTACACCCCTAATGATTGCCCCCAACAGTAGCCCCCGAGCCTTTGTCGGAGTAGGTTTTATCCAGCAAAGGCTTTTCATCGTGGTGCTTCAGATAAGGTTTCCTTGAAGAATTCCGCTGGGTGCGCGCTAGCGCACCCGCGGGTGTAGCCCCCGAGGCCTTGGAGGAGTGGATATACTCCTGCAAAGGCTTTCAGTATTTCGTGTTTTCGCGAGCTACATCACATTTCGTCTTCAAGGAACTCGATCTTGTGATGCGAGGAGCCCCCAAGCCCTGGCCCCAGCAAGGTCGATCAGGGGCGGTCCTCGACTTTGAGTTACGACTCTCGTCGCCCCGTTCATGGGGAGGAGGGTTGACGCATTCCATGCTTCCCTCGAGCGGGCCGCGAGTCATGGATGCCTTTGTGAGCTGTTAGCGGGTAATTCAAGTGGACGTCAGTGCCTCGTTCGATGGAGGTCGGCTCGAGGTCCGGAGACACGTCTCATAAGAGCACTCGTGAAGGTTTACTAGGCAGGGCTCGACCCCGTTCGTTAGGTGTCGAGGGCTCGTTGCTCTCCCTCGGTGGGATCCCTCGACTAGCTGCCTGCATCTGGCCTTGAATACAACATGGGGGTGCCCTCGAACTTCGCATTCGAGGATAGGCTCGATCGCGCGCGCCCCCGGTTGTCCCTGACTCTGTTTAATTTGGGGTGCCTGTCGAACCCTCGAGGGGCCAGGGCTTCGAACCCCTGATCAGTGGGGCCTCGAGGAGGGGTGTCTTACCTTGGAAGTTTTCCTGCTAGCCTCGAGCATTTATTTTGGTAATCGTGGCTACCGTGGCATGGAGAATGCGAAGCGGACGCGCCTTTTTAGGCGGAGCGGCAGAGGGGTGGGTAGTTACAATGGGACGTGGCGTCTGTGACGCCTGGGTTCTCGCGCGTAGTAGTTATCCCAACCGGTGGGGCCCAGCCGTCAGTGACAGCGGTGCCAACCGCATTGAATGCGTATTTCACGCGGCTGGGATGCCGGTTGCGCTTCGTATTACACTATAAATAAAGAGACAAGGGGAAAGGTTTGGCTTACCCAGCCCTTTCCTTCAGATTGCATCTACTACTTCCAAGTGCCGCTGCCCTTGCCTTTCGTCTTCTCCGCATAAAACTCCTCTCTTCACCATGGGGACCATCGTTGACCCTGCTCCGTGGAGCCCCTCCATTGCCACCGACAACTATCTCGCCGGGCTTGTTGAGGCCGGGGTGCTGCCGACGAACAGCAACCCCGAGGAGCCGATGTGGATCGCGCCGCCATCCACCCACCACGAGCCTTCTCCGTCGGAGGGCTTCGTGGTGAGCCTGGCGAGGCTGCATGAGCGAGGGTTCAGAATCCCCGCCTCGCCGTTCTTCCACGCGTTGTGCCTCCACTATAGCGTGGAGCTCCACAACTTCGCCCCCAACGCCATCTCGCAAGCGGTGGTCTTCGTCGCCGTTTGCGAGGGGTACTAGGGGATAGAGGCTCACTGGGACCTATGGGTTCACCTTTTCCGGGGTGAGCTGCATACAGCCGTAGGTGAGTCTCGGAGGCTCCGCCGGGCGGTTCGTGCCGGGGGCCTCACCCTGCAAGTCTGGGGGCAGCGCAGCGGGCTGTACATCCTGGCGACGATGCCCTCCAACAACGCTGACTGGGACAAGGGGTGGTTCTACCTCAGCAACGTTGACAACAAGCTCCCAGCGTACACCGTCAAGGTTCTGCGTGAGCGGCCGGAGTCGTGGAGCTATGGTGTCTCCCCCGCCGACCGCCAGGAGCGACTCAAGATCTTCACCGACGCCTTCGCCGCGCTGTCGAGGGCCGGGCTGACCGCGGCGGGGGTCATAGCGAACTTCAACCAACGGTACGTCCTGCCGCTGATGGAGAGGGCTCTGCACCTTGACCAGCTCAGGGCGGATTTGCCCCGGCAGGGCTCAAAGATGAAGGAGGGAACCCTCATCCTCGAGAACTGCATGCACCAAGCACGGCGAGCTGTTGAGGTGTCCAAGCTCGATTGCAAGGAGGCGGCCCTATTCGCCGTCAAGATGCGCCCCGATGCGGGGTATTTACAATTTGTAAGTTTTATTTAAGTTCGATATAGATTCGATCTCATTTTTTACCCTCGAGGGTTTCTGATTGCCAATCTTGGATTTTTCTCTTCAGGGCTTGTCTCAGAAGGGATATCGCTCCGCCCCTCCTCTTCGCGAGGTCCGTGAGGCCAATCGCCTCTCTGCCAAGAGGCAGAAGGCGCGTCAGGATTAAGCCAAGAAGAAGAAGGAGCGGAGGCGCCAGCGGAAAGCGGTGCATGAGAAGGAGTGCCGCTGTCGGGCCAGGGAAGGGCTCTCCCCCCCTACGACCCTCGAAAGCAGCCCAGAGGCGTCCTCCTCGGACGACCTCGTGGAGATTCTGCCACCTGCGCCGGTGGCGGCCGAAGCAACTGTGCCCCCGAGGGGGCGAAGCTAGAAGATCCCGGCGTAGGGGGGCCTCGAGCGGCTCAGCACCCTCGACGGCGCGAGCCGCCCCCCAAGTACCGTGGTGACTGCTCCGCGGGCTCGGCCTCGAAGCCCGCCCGCGCCTGGGGTGGACAAGGGGCCGCAGCCCCTGGGGCCACGAGGGCGTAAAGTCCCGCACCCACGGGCTCGAGGCCCGCAAGCGGGACCCCACCGCCAAGGGGCCGCGGTCGTTCGGGGGCCCGGCAGCCCTCGAGCGGCAAGAAGCGCAAGCTGAGCGGCCTCCTTCGGGTTAGGTAAGTTTCATTCTCTTTTCTCGGTCGTAACTCGTCGGTTGTTTTTAACCTGATTTTATTGACTTGGTTTTCTGTTAGCCAACCCGGATCGCCGGCATCGCTCCCGTTGGCGCCAACGAAGGCGCTGAAGGTGTCGACGCGCGCCACGCCCTGTTCGGTGGCGTTGCCCTCGTTCGGAGCACCCCATGCAATGTAGATCGTCGCCCGGTATCAGGCGGCCCTGACGCGAGGGGTTGCCCGATCAAGGGGGCAGGTGGCGGCCGCGGCGGCACCGGCGGCTGTGGGTGATGACCAGGCCAGGGAGACGACCCCGGCCCCCCTTGCGGAGGATGCGGCCCCCGCTATTGCGGGGATGAGCGAGACCTCTGTGCCGGCCGAGGGCACGGGGGAACCAGAAGGTGCGGCCTGCACCGGAGACGCGGGTCAGACCGCGGCCGGGGGCAGCGGCAAGACGGAGGCGGAGGAAGTGCCGGGGGTGGACGCCGCAATGGTGACCCTCCCAGCTACCCTCGAGGGCGGCCAGGAGGATGAGGAGGAGGATGCTCTGGGCTTCTGGGAAGGGACCTGGAGCCCTTAGGAGGAGAGGACCATGCACGCCGTGCTTGGCGGCCCGGCCTTCGAGGCCTGGCGCAACCAGGGGCTCGGTCGGCGTGGCGTCCCTCCTGGCCTAGCCGGGTCCGCTGAGGCCGAGCGTCTCCTATGGGAGGAGCAGCAGGCCCTGGGGACCACGGTCCAGGAGGCCTTGAAGCAAGTCCTCGAGCTCCACCTCGGACGGGGCTTGGATGTCCACATGGTAAGTAGCCTGATTGCTAAATTCGTTGTGTGTTTTATGTCTCCCCCCTTTTCTCACCTTTGTTTGTCGCATTAATGGCAGAACCTGATGGAGATGGCTGGGTGAAAAATCACCGAGCTCGCTGATGCGCACATCGAGGTGCATCAGCTGAGGGAGGCTTTGAGCCGTGCTGGGTGGGAGCGCCTGCGCGAGAGGGCCCTTGTCGTGGAGACGGCAGAAGAGGTCCTTCGGTAGGGTGATGAACTCCATCAGCGGACGCAGGCGCTGGCGGCGCTTGAAGGCGAGCTTCAGCAGGAGCGCGCCGCCCTTGCTGAAGCCCGAGGGTAGCTGCAGCAGCGGGACTCGGTTCTTGCCGCGGCTGAGGCCCATCTAAAGACCCAGGGCGAGGCTATCGACCTGCTGACCGTGACGGTGACAGAGGGAGATGTTACCATCACGGAGCTGCAGGCCTCCTTCGAGGCTTAGCAAGGCAAGATGGCAACACTCCAGCGGGAGGTCAGCACTGTCCGGGAGGCCCTCGCCGAGAAGGAGAAGCTGATAGAAGGTAAGTTTGGTACAAACTTATCCTTCATTTGAATTCCGGTTTTCGAAAATTTATCTGATTTTTCTTTTGGGCTTTCAGAGCTGCGGAAGGCGGCGGAGGAGACTTCCTCACAGCGGAGTCGCTCCAGGTGGGCTATTCGAAGGCCCAGGAGGACCTCGAGGAGCTACGGGAAGTAGCCCTCGCCGTCTGCAAAGAGGTCGAGGGGCCAGAAGCCCCCGAGTCCCAGTCGGGCAGCTCGGTGGCCAGTCGCCTAAGGGCGTTGGGCGGCTGTGTTGCCGAGTGCTTGAAGGGCGCCCTCTGCCTTGGCGTGCAGAAGACCATCGGGGTGATCTCGATGCATTTCGTCATGGACCTCGAGGCGGTGAGCGCCGGGTACGTGGTGGCGGATGATCTCGACGACGACGCTGCACTGCCCGTCGTGGAGAGCACCGACGCCGATGCCTCTGCTCCTGCTGTCGCCTTGGCGCAGATCTTCGAGAGCGACCTCCTCTCCGACACCGAAGACGAAGAGGACGCCACCCCCAAAGGCCCCGAAGACCCTGCTCCCTGAGTAGTTAGGGATATTTATGTAATAAGTAACTTAGTGGTTAAAAAATTTAATGTTTCAAGTGCACATTTGAGTTTTTATTTGAATTATGGTTTTGTTTATCACGTTTTTCTCACTGAATTTGCAAGGGACTTGTCGAGGAAAATATCGTTCATAGACTAACTTTAGCGTAGGGTGGCGAGGGGGGTGCCGTATCCTTTCGAAGGCGTAGGCGGTCCCTCGACTCGGCCGGCCCTTGGCCTTAGTCAATCTATGCCTCGAACGTCCTTTTGGCAATTTACTGGAGATGATTGTGATGAAAGGATTTTGAAGAAAAAACCTTAAAATTGGGACAATTTTTAGGAGGGGGTGCCCTCCCGAATTAGCACCCGAGTGAGACTTGGCTTTTTTCGAGGGTAAGCCTAGTCTTACTCATTTTAAGATCCTTCTTTATATGTTTATTGAAATAAGTACAAATGTACATGAATGCTTGGAAGCTTAAGGGTAGAAGCGACGTAGCTGTTGGATGTTCCAGGCGTTGGTGAACACTTCGCCTTTCTCGTTCACGAGCTTGTATGTGCCTGGTTTGAGGACCTCAGCGATGATGTCGGGCCCTTCCCATGGCGGTGTGAGCTTGTGGCGTCCTCGATTGTCTTGTCGCAGCCTTAGCACCAGGTCCCCCTTGTTGAGGTCTCGTCGTCGAACCTTTTGGGCTTGATATTTTCGGAGGGACTGTTGGTACCGTGCTGAATGTAAGATTGCCACGTCTCGAGCCTCGTCCACTTGATCGAGTGAATCTTCACAAGCTTGATTGTTCCTTTCTTCTTGGTAGGCCCTGAGCCTCGGGGATCCATATTCCAAGTCTGTGTGGAGGATAGCCTCGGCGCCATAGACCAGGAAAAATGGGTTGAAACCCGTGGCTCTGCTTGGGGTCGTTCTAAGGCTCCAAATTACCGAGGGTAGGTCTAACACCCATTTTCCGCCGAATCTATTCAGCTTGTTGAATATTCTTGGTTTGAGGCCTTGTAAAATCATGTCGTTGGCACGTTCTACTTGGCCATTTGTCTGCGGATGTGCTACGGCTGGCCAATCCACGCGAGGGTTCGGTCCTCGAGTGAGCATCAGGAGCTCTGGGAGTTGGCTTGAGGTCGATGCTCGGCTCTGCTAGGTCACGGGCGAATACGTTTGGTGGAACGGTGATCTGACCTGACGCAATTTTGGCCAATTCATCGGCCTCCTCGTTGTATTTCGCGCGATGTGGTTGAGCTCGAGGCCATGGAATTTGTCCTCGAGTCGGCGTACCGCGTTGCAGTAAGCTTGCATCTTGTCGTCGTGGCAGCTTGCCTCCTTCATAACCTGATCGATGACCAGTTGTGAATCTCCCCGGATGTCGAGGCGTTTGACACCCAACTCTATGACTATACAAAGGCCGGCTAGCAAGGCCTCGTATTCGGCCATGTTGTTGGACGCCGGAAAGTGCAAGTGTACCACGTGTCTTATATGTTCTCCGAGGGGTGAGACGAAGAGCAGGCCTACACCCGCAACGGTTTTCATCACCGACCATTCGAAGTACATGATCCAACATTCGGCTTGGATCTGGGGTGGGGGCAGCTGTGTGTCGGTCCACTCTGCCACGAAATCGGCCAAGATTTGTGATTTAATTGCCTTGCGAGGGGCATAATTGAGGGCTTCGCCCATCAACTCCACGGACCATTTGGCTATTCTACCCGAGACATCGTGGTTGCGGAGTATCTCCCCCAAGGGGAAAGATGAGACCACTGTGACAGGATGAGCCTCGAAGTAGTTGCGCAGTTTACGCCGAGCTAGCACTACTGCGTAAAGCAGCTTCTGGATTTGTGGATATCGCGTCTTGGTTTCGCTCAATACCTCGCTGATGTAATATACCGGCCTTTGGACGGGCAGAGCGTGTCCTTCCTCAGTTCTTTCTACGATGATAACTCCGCTGACTACTTGAGTAGTTGCGGCTGCGTAGAGGTAGAGGCGCTTGCCCTCCTTAGGTGGCGTTAAAATTGGTGCTTGCGTCAGAGATGCTTTTAGCCCGTCGAGGGCTTTCTGGTCCTCGGGGGTCCAAGAAAAATGCTCGTTCTTTTTTAGGAGTCGGTACAGGGGCAAGCCTTTCTAGCCGAGATGCGAGATGAACCGGCTTAGGGCTGCTAAGCATCCCAATACCCTTTGTACCCTCTTTAGGTCTCAGATCGGTCCCATCTATTCGAGGGCCGAGACTGTTTCAGGGTTGGGCTCAATGCCTCGCTGAGAGACTATGAAACCTAAGAGCATGCCTCGAGGCACCCCAAAAACGCATTTCTCCAGATTTAGTTTTACCCCATTGGCCCAGAGACAATCAAACGCAACGCGCAAATCGTTTACCAGGTCGTTCGCCTTCCTAGATTTTACAACAATATCGTCAACGTATGCCTCTACGGTTCGCCCGATATGATCTCCGAAAACACGAAGCATACACCGCTGGTATGTAGCTTTAGCATTTCGAAGGCCAAACGGCATCGTGATATAGCAAAAGATACCAAAAGGTGTGATAAAAGAGGTTGCTAGTTGAATCCACAATTTGATCTTAATTTGGTGGAAACCAGAATAAGCATCAAGGAAACACAACAGCTGACATCCCGCAGTTAAATGCACAATTTCATCGATACGTGGTAAAGGAAAAGGGATTTTTTGACATGCTTTATTTAAACCAGTATAATCTATGCACATCCTCCATTTCCCTTTCTTTTTCTTAACTAAAACAGGATTAGCGAGCCAGTTAGGGTGAAATACCTCATTGATGAATATGGCCTCGAGGAGCTTGCGTAGCTCCTCACCAATGGCCCGGCGCTTTTGCTCGTCGAAGCATCGCAGGCGTTGAACCACCGGCTTGGAGTGGGGCAGGATATCAAGGGAGTGCTCGGCGACCTCCCTCGGTGTGCCCGGCATATCCGAGGGGCTCCACGCGAAGATGTCGGCGTTGGCGCGGAGAAAGTCGACGAGCACCACTTCCTATTTGCCGTCGAGGGTCGAACTGACCCATACTGTCTTGTCGTTGGGAATGCTGGGGTCGAGGGGCACGGCCTTGGTGTGCTCCGCAAGTTTGAAACTGCCTGCATGGTTCGAAGTGGAGGGGATGGTTTCGTTTGCCATCTTCTCCAGGTCCGCGACGAGAGCCTCGTCCTCGGCAAGTGTCTCGGTGCTCTCAATGCATTCCACATCGCATATGTAGGCATGCTCGAACGATGGGGCCACGGTGATGATGCCCTTTGGCCCCGGCATCTTCAACTTGAGGTATGTGTAGTTTGGGATGGCCATAAACTTGGCGTAGCATGGGCGGCCAAGGATGGCGTGGTATGCTCCTCGAAACCCCACCACTGCGAAGGTCAGGGTCTCCCTGCGGAAGTTGTCGGGGTATCGAAGCAAACTAGCAGATCGATCTGCCCAGGGGGCTGAACTCGCTTTCCCGGCACGACGCCATGGAATGGCGCCTTGCTGGGGCGCAGTATGTCCCTCCCGATGCCCATGAGCTCTAAAGTTGAGACGTACATGATATTGAGGCTGCTGCCTCCATCCATGAGTACCTTGGAGAACCGGGTGTTGCCGATGATGGGGTCAACGACAAGCGGGTACTGCCCCGGATTTGGGATGTAGTTGGGGTGATCCTCTCGATTGAAGGAGATGGTCTCCTCTGACCAGTCGAGGTAAGATGGCCCCGCCTTGTGTATGGAGAATACCTCTCTGCGCTAGCGCTTGCGCTGTCGAGGGGTCATGTTCGCGGTTGGCCCCTGAAGATGAAGGAGACGTTCTCCACCTCCGGGAAGCCTTGGCCCCACCCGTCGTCCGTGTCCTTTTTTCCCCCTTCGTCATTCGAAGCGGTGCGGTTGAAGTATTTCTTTAGCATTCTGCATTGCTCGAGGGTGTGGGTTACGACGCCCTTGTGATAAGGGCAAGGTTTTTTGAGCATGTCATCGAAGATGCCGCCTCCTCGAGGGGGGCCTCGAGGAGCTTTGGGAGCAGCAGGGTCAACTGCGAGGATTTCGTCGGGGTCCTTGGTCCGCTCTTTTCGGCGCGAGGCTTTTTGGGGCTTCTTCCCCTTCTTGCCTTGCTTTTGTTTCTTTGCAGATCCTTTGGACTTACTACCCTCCGCGGGCGTTTCGTCCGGCTTCCCCCTTCTACCATCAAAGGTGGCTCCAATCGCCTCCTCAGCGGAGGCAAAGTTGGTGACGACATCGAACAATTCGTTGACACTGGTAGGAGGACTTCGTCCTAACTCGTGCACAAAGTCTCGGTGCAGCAGTTGGAGAAACGGCGGATGAAATCACGAAGGGACTCATTGGATGTTTGGCGACACCCTCGAAGGTCCCACGAGTTTCCAGGGCGGAGGTAGGTGCCCTAAAAATTACCCACGAACGTCTTCATGAGGTCGTTCCAGTTGTGAATCTGGTTCGCGGGTAGGTGCTCGAGCCATATCTGCGCAGAATCCGCCAAGTGGAACGGCAAGTTGCGGATGATCATGGCGTCATCAGTTGCGCCGCCCAATAGACAGGCGAGGTGATAGTCGTTGAGCCACACCTTTGGGTCTGTCTCCCCCGAGTACTTAGTGATGGTTGTCGGCTGCCTGAATCGTGCGGGAATTGGGGCCGCACAAATCTCCCGGCTAAACACCCGGGTTCCCGGGAGCTCTGGTGTTGGGCTCTTGTCTTCATCGCTGTCGTAGCGACCTCCACGGCGGGGGTGGAAACCGCGAGATGTGCCATCCCGCCACTTTCTGTTGAGGGTGTTACGGGCATCATTGTCGCTGGTGTCGCCGCGTGTGTCAAGGATTCGCTCCTTGAGAGGCTTCTTCCCGATGCGTTCGTGCACCGAGGGTGCCTTCCCCTTATTTGAGGACGGGGTGGCGTTAGATTGTCCCTTCGTGGGGTCTGTGCCGATGCCTCGTGCTCCCGCGTTGCTCCACCGGGTTTTGGGTCGGCAGAATTGCGTATGCGAGAGGCTGAGCTTTCGGCTTGCTGCACAGCTGCTTGCTCGATGAGGAGCTGCGGCTCTTGGCGCAGATTTTGACCTTCGGGCGTTGAGGGCTCTGGCATGGCCCGGATTAAGGTCTCCGCAGCAATGAGCTTTTGGATCGCCCTGGCTAAAGCGAGGGGTTGTCCACATCATCGTCAGCCTCGATGCGGCCTCGAGCTACGCGCCCGGCGTCCCTGGCACGCGCGCTGCGTACGGGGCGGTTATCCTCGAGCGTTGCCCGGAGGTCTCGGACCTGTCGGCGTTCTTCCTCGAGCTTGGCCTCAAGTTCGCGGACTAGGGCTAGTTGTGCTTGTGCAAGCGCAGCGTTGTCTGATGCCTGCTCGTGATCCCTGGCCTCTGTTGGTTCTCCTGCCCCATCATCTCCGCCATCCCTTCCCGGGAGGACGACGAAGCACTCCCTGGAGGGGTCGTAATCCCCCTCTCTAGAGTCGTCAGAGCAAGTTAGGCAATAATTTGTCGCAGCCTGGAATGACAAAAAAAGCCTCACGATCATGAAGCCCTGAGTAGTCCCATTCGGGGACCCTCTGGCCGCTCTCGCGTGCCTCTCTGCCAGAGTTGGGGTAGTCGTCGTCTGGCGAAGTTTCTATGAGGTTGTGAATTGAGAGCAGATGGTGCCCCGGCAGATCCTCATACGCCTTCATGTCCGTGTCAACTGACGATGAGTTGGTCATGGTTGTGGTGCGCATCTCACTGGGGATTTGCGACGGGTCGGCCGTGCTACCCCCGGCAGAGTGTGCCGTTGTGTCGATGTTCTTTGCCATTGTCACATGGTTTTGTGTGGCGGTCTCAACCCGTTCAGGGGAGCCGGCGCGGGCCACTCTGCGTCGCTTCGCGCGCGTTCGCCGCACGCGTTGACGCGAACGCTTCCTGCGTGGCGGTGGTGGTGACGGGAGTGGCACTGGCATGTCCACGCTGGCGCTCCTCGTGAGGAGCTGCATGTTGTAGCCATCGCCAGTCGCCCTGAACTTGAGACTCCCGAACCGGATTTCGAATCCAGCGGGAAGTGGATCCGATGTCCCTATCGGAAGAAGATCATCGTGTACGACACGGGTTGCCATCAAGGGAGATAGTGGATGGTGTGGTTGATCACAGCGTGAGTCCCCTACCTGGCGCGCCACTGTCGGTGTTTGGAAATCGTGGTCCCGACACCAACCAGAAATGCGCTGTGTTCCCTCCCTTGATGGTTGATGCAGAAGGTAATGCAAGACACGGATTTATCCTGGTTCCGGTCGCAAGACCGTACTTTCCGGCGAGGTGATGCGTGCGATGTATTATCCTGTACCGGGCTACAAGTAGTAGTGGATACAAGAGGTTGGGAGAAGAGGTAAGACCTCCAAGTCCCGGATGATTGAGGCGGAGTGCCAATATCGTGGTTTACGGAGCGTGTGCGAGTGTCTTTTTTTGTGTTCAACTCTCTCATCTCTTTTTTTCTCTCGTTCGTGGGTGCACCCTCTCCTTTTTTAGGCCAAGGGGAGGGGGTTATAGGAAGGTGTCGCTGTACAGGCACAGTTGCTGCACAGTAGTAGGAGTGGCGCCGGGCGTGATTCTTCGTCCTTGGCCACTGTTATCCGGCGTTGCCGTCCCTATGAGGGATTCTTGTACTGGTGATGACGCCAGGGAGTGGTTTCGAGGAGCTGAAATTACTCGAGTGCTGCGATGGCTCGCCCGTACGCCGGCTCGAGGGTCACCCATGCCTGAGCGTTGCTCGTTCTGTGGAAAATTACTGTGGGAGTTGGTAGCACAGGGAGTCGGAGTGATCCGGTCCTGTTCACACAGTGGTGACATGTCCGCACAGCGGCAGGGATGGTCGCATAGTGCTCGGGATGGCCCGCCATGCCTTCGCCGTCCTTTCTCCTTCTCCTGCTTCATGTTTGAGGGTTTCTTCTACCCGATAGAGGGCTTCGGGTCGTCGGAGTTAGTAGCACAGGAGCTCGGAGCGACGTGCTCTGTTCGCACAGTGCCGGTCTGTCCGCACATAGCCTCGACTGGCAGCATAGTGATGGGAGTGGGCGGACGCGATGGGGGGGGGGGTCGTGGATGTCAGAGCGGCATGGCGAGAGATTTGCCTTTTGACTTTGGATGTACGGCGGTGATGAGCGTTATTAATCATTTGTCGGAGCGGAGGTCTCGACCGAGGCGGAGCTTTTTGATTCGCTCGAGGCTCTATCCTCTGTCCTCGACCGAGGCCGAGTTCTCCGGTTCGCTCGAGGGGTCGGTTCCCTCGAGCGAAGCGGAGGTTGAGGTGCGAGTTGAGGCGTCCCGCGGGGTGTCTTGACTGGGCCTTCATCCATTGCTGGGCCGTGGGCCTTAACTTCCGTTTCTCTTTTACTGGTATGTACATGGGTTTAATGTTTTAACAATGGCGATTATCCCATAGGTTTGGGTACCCCTAATGATCGCCCCCAACAACAAGGCGGTGCATCCCACGGTTCGGCCGAACCTAGAAGTTCGGCCGAACCCCTGGATTCGCCCGAATCAGCCAGGGCCTCCCTGGCTCCCTTGGCGGTTACTCCATCCAAACCACCATCAAGCCACTATAAATAGAGGTGCCCCGTGCCCGGTTGAAGACACACTCAAGCCAAGGAGTTCTCATCCCACTTCTTTCTAGTAGAGTTAGGATAGTTTAGTTGGGAGTTAGAGTTGAGTCAAGTTGTGCCTCGGAGGTTCTAGAGTCATCTTCAGAAGCTCTGGTATAAGCTCTTGTATCTTTTCCTTTTCCTTTTGTAAGACTTTGAGTTATCAATATAGTTATCTTTATCACTTTGCCCTTGTCATTTATAGCTTGCTTCTACTTTATTCTAGTTGCATCTATATCATGTTTAGAGTATAGTTAGTTGTAGCTTCTACTTTATTCTTAGATCTTGATTAAGTCTTTGTCTTAGCTGGTTCTTCGATCTTGCTCAATACTTGTGGTGAATTGTCACTGGGGTATTGACAAGGTTGCTTGCTCTTGCTAGCGGAGTAAGTAGTTGTTGACTAGTGTGGGAGTGGTTCCCAGACTAGCCAGTGGCCTTAGTTTGTCCCCACATCTACGGAGGTGGTAGCCGTTACGTGGTGACAACCCTATATGGCCTACGTAGTCCATCACGTTCGTCGTGGCCTGCAGGATCACAGAGTGTAGGATTGGTGGCACCCCTTCTCATCCCTTTCTGCGTGTCATAGGTTCTATTGTCCTGACGCTAAGGCATTAGAGTTAACCCTGATCTATGAGTACTGGCTCTTCAGCCACTGTATCTCTAAGCCCGAGTGACATAGGTAGATAAAGTACCAAGGTTCCTCTATCTCTTCTCGTTGTCCTCCCAACTATCTATTACTTCTCTATCCTATCTGAGCCACCCTTGAGCTGTGTGTCACGGTATAACCACTCCTATCCAATACCGTTTATCCCCTGTCTTGCTAGTAGTGTACCCTTCTCTGATAGTCTCGAATATCTGTTTGCTAGTAATCTTGGCAAAGCTTTCCTGCGGAAATATAAATTACGATACCTCGGATTACTCCCTGGTGAAGTGCTACAGCAGTAATTCTGTGCGCTTGCAGAATATTTATATATTTTACTAAGCCATAAGAAAAACCACTGAAACACTCCTTACCCTAGTACCTGGATTCACAATCCTAATATTGGATCGTAAGAAGTGCCAACAGATATCTCCTCAAATGCGTTTAGATTTCCTATTAACTCCAATATCTCCAAATGTGCAAGTGAAGGTCATAATACGGTGCTCAACAACTCCAATTAGAAATTTCCCAACCACTCCATTTTTGTAACAACACATGATAGTCGAGCAACGCACATTTGCTTATTAAAGACCATCTAGGCCCCTAATTTAGTTTTGTTAATTAATGACAATAAATTCAATGTGATTAATTTGTGTTTTGTAGTGTCAATTGAATGTAAGGTCATAATGATGTACTTTCATTGTATTCTTGGTCCCCATCATTATTTTTCATTGTATTAGTGCAAAGGATATGAACCCAGACTAATGGTAAGCTAGTTTAATGATGGACTTTCATTGTATTAGTGTTGTATGGAGTTGGGAGACACTTGGTTTAATGTAGATCTTTATTTGCCTTTGGCCATATTCTTGAGGGGGCAAAGTAAAATAGCTTGATGTAAATGAGCCTACAATATAGATGTGGCGCACACTTATGAAATTCTAGTGCTATGTAGCTTAGATAAAAACTTTTGAATGTTGAAAAGAAGTTGAAATATCAAAGGAGTTAGAATAGATGAGTTTCAGCTCGTGTTAGGGCTACCGACCCATTTTAACATACTGTTTCCGTGTTCCTAGGTAAGGTCCCTGATTCAGATGGTGACACCATCTGTCGGTGGTTGGAAATCGTGGTCCCGACACCAACCAGAAATGCGCTATGTTCCCACCCTTGATGGTTGATGCAGAAGGTAATGCAATGACACAAGATTATCCTGGTTCCGGTCGCAAGACCGTACGTCCAGCAAAGAAGATGTGTGCAATGTATTATCCTGCACCGGACTGCGAGTAGTAGGGGATACAAGCAGGTTGGGAGAGAAGGCAAGGCCTCCAAGTCCCGGATGATGATTGAGGCAGAGTGCCAATATCGTGGAGTGTGCAGTGTGGAGTGCGTGAGTTGTCTCTTGTTCTCTGATCGATCGATTGATTGTTCGTCCCCCTTGCATGAGTGTGCACCTCTCCTTTTATAGACCAAGGAGGAGGGGTTACAGGAGTGTGTCAACGTGCAATACAGTTATTGCATAGTCGTAGGCGTGGCGCCGGACGTGGCTCCTTGTCCTTGGCCACTGTTGCGCGGCGTTGCCGTCCCTGTGATGGGTTCTTGTACTAGTGGTGACGCCACGGAGTGGTTTCGAGGGTCTGAGCTGACCAGCGTGCCGTAGTGACTCATCCGTACGCCAATTCGAGGGTCCCCCATGCCTGTGCACAGCCCTTTCCGTGGAAAATTACTGCGGGAGTTGGCAGCACAGGGAGTAGGAATGACCCGGCCCTGTTCGCGTAGTGGCGGCGTGTTTGCACAACGCCGAGGATGGTCGCATAGTACTCGGGATGACCCGCCATGCCCGATCGAGGGCTTCGGGTCACCGGAGTTGGTAGCACAGGAGCTCGGAGTGACGTGCTCTGTTCGCACAGCACCAACATGTCCGCACAGAGCCTCGGTTGGCAGCATAGTGACGGGAGTTGGCAGATGTGACGGGGGGTCGTGGCTGTCAGAGCGGCGTGGCGAGAGATTTGCCTTTTTGACTTTGGATGCACGACGGTGATGAGCGTCATTAATTGTTTGTCGGGGCGGAGGTCTCGACCGAGGCAGAGCTTTTCCCATTTCGTGGGTTGCTCGAGGCTCGACCCTCAAGCCTCGACCGAGACGGAGTTTTCTGATTCGCTCGAGGGGTCGCTTCCCTCGAGCGAAGCGGAGATTGAGGTGCGCGTCGGGGCCCCCAGCGAGATGCCTCGATTGGGCCTTTGACTCTTGTTGGGCTGTGGGCCTTATTTGCCTTCCTCTTTCCTGATATGTGTATGAGTTTGGTAATAATTAGTATTTTAACAAGGGTGATTATCCCATAGGTTTGGGTACCCTTAATGATTGCCCCCAACACCATCCTAGTTTGGTAGCTGTGCACCCGACTTCTTCAATGATGACCTGTCACTTTCACAGAATCAGATGGTGAGGGTCTTCACTGTGGGTGTATGGTTCTGGATTGACAGATTGAATATTGGTGAATAGTGGTTAGAAGGCTGAACGCAAGGTAATGAAAGACGTTGCAGGTTCGATTCCCTTGGGGCGCAATATTTTTTAGAGTTTTAGATCTTTTAGTCCTGGGTGGGAGAACCGGGACTAAAGGTCCCGAACCTTTAGTCTCGGGGAGCTAGTCCTAGTTCCTAAAACTGGGACTAAAGGGGTTTTGGGACCGGGATTATCATGCTCGTTTTTCCACTGGTGTCGGATAGTAAATATCCGTAGCAATGTGTGGTGGAAGGCATCACCGACTGGTTCAGTGGCGTGAAAGAAACCCTGACCTAATTATCCTCTCCACCACAATTAATACAGCAACGTCTCTTTATTTGTAGATGCTCTATATACTTCATCTTCTCCTCCAATTGGCTCTATCATATCTCCTCATCAATCGATTGATATTTTGTTATCTATCAAACATCTACTACAACACTAAAAGTTAACTACTGCATTGTTAGAAATCTTGCTTGCAACATTAACAAATACGTACAATATCATGCTGCTATCCAAGCCTATTGTACAATATCATGCTGCTATCCAAGCCTATTGTACAAAAATAAACATCGTAGCATGGCACCACGTTTCATGCAACATTACCTATTACAACATCGCTAGATGTTTATTGCAACATCATTAGATACCTTTTGCAAAATGGGCATGTCGATATTAATAAAAATACATAATAGTAACTCTGACATTTGATCCCAAATTAGAAAATATCCACCATAGCATGACACAATGTTTCATACAATTTCAACATGGTATACCTTTTGTAACATGGGCACATTGTTTGTGATAAATTAGGGTGATTTCGATGTGTCATGAGGATATCAATATAAATTGCTTGATACAGAAGGTGTGAATCTCTTGGCTGTCATGTGTTATGAGAATTTCGATGCTGCAAGGACAACAAGTAACCATCTGATCGAAGCGACTGAGGTTCATCAGATAGTTACTTATTGCCCTTGTAGTATCGATATCCTTGGTGAAGCAGAGATGTTTGGACTCAGCAGGTAACTTGGTGACATAATTTCTTCATAATAGGGTGTCCCGGAGATGGGTGAACGTACCGGTGTCATGCGAAGTCCAGACCTTGCACATAACTTGGACTTTGGCATGACACCAGTCCGGACTTCGGCATGACACCGGCATGTTCAGCCACCTCACCATCATATACACCTGGCTCTCCAACTTACAGTCCTACATAAATAATTAAGGGTTTTCCATTAATCTCTACTGTGTTTTACGGACTTTTACTATTTTTCTAGAATTTTCTAAAAATTTTATAGTAATACCTATAATTAAAGTCCAATAATGTATCTCTAATAATTAATTGAAAAATCACTCTAATATTTTGCCACATGCAGACAATCAAATAAGCGTTGTATTTAATTAAAATTTTCAAGTCTACATATCTCTAACTAATGTCTAAATAAAAAATCGTGCTCATTCTCCTTTTCTCAAAAAAACTACTTCTATAATTTTGATTTTTCCATTTCTAGAGCGAAAACAGACAATACTAGGTAGAAATCATAGGAGGATGAAGTTACGCATCTTTAAAGGTGTACCGATGAGTTAAATCTTCGCAAAATCACAGAAAAAACCAACATGACCTCCCTCCCCTAGGCTCGGCCTCGCCATGAACACAACAGGTCGGTGTTCATGCACGTGTGGCTCTCGGCCGAGCCGGGGGAGGGTGAAGAACCTTTAGTCCCGGTCTGGGTCTACGACCGGGACTAAATGGACCCCTTTAGTCCCGGCCGTAGCCCCCGGCTGGGACTAAATACCCCCTCCCAATGGCTAGTGCGCCTGGGGGCTTTTAGTCCCGGTCGGGGGCTCCGACCGGGACTAAAGGTGTAGTCTTTAGTCCCGGGCGGTACCCTCGGCCGGGACTAAAGCCCCCCCTGCCACCTGTAGTGTCGCCGGGGGGGCTCCGCCCGGGACTAAAGAGTGTGTTTTAGTCCTGGTCAGTGGCTCCAGTCGGGACTAAAAGCCCCCTGCCCTACGGCCCGCTTGGGATCAGGACTAATGCTCACATTAGTCCCGGTCCCAATTACGCCCGGGACTAAAGAGGGTGGATGGAAAGTCACTTCTCTACTTAGTGTCATGGGCAAGAAAGATATCAGTCAATTGATTGATGAGGAGTATTTCTATAATTAAATACGTGTTCAGTAATTTCAGTGAAACATTTTTTGGGTTACTGACACTGAACAATTGGCATCCCTCGTCAGTGCTCTGAATACAATATTTCTTATGACAAAAACTGGCTATACTATGAAGTTTTTGTTATCGGCCCAAGTAGTGGAAACTTGCAATGTCCTTGACAAAGTATTGCTACTGTTACTAGAGGAGTGACATCCGTTCCTACATTATTATTATTAGCTTGTATTCACTATTCTATCACTAGAAGCTTAACTAAAGGAACTTTATTACTCGATAAAAATTGTGATCCTATTAAGACAACTTTCAACTAACCCACATACTACTCCATCGAAAATAACACACCATGGTGGCAAAATCAGATTCATATATATCCCAATAAAAATCCGGCTGATCAACTCATTTGTGGATGGGTATAATTTTATATCCATGAGATCTGATTACAGCCTTCTGGCTCCTGGTTGGCATCGTCGTCAGCAAGCTGCAACTATAGATTAAATCAGATCAACGAGTTACTGGTCACCAGCCCAATGGATTTGGCAAGTGGGTACGTGTTAATTTGATACTGTATTTATCCACCTAATTTCCTGACCCCAAATGCATATACTACAGTAAAGGTACCTAATGATGAGTTGTTACACTATAGGACGATGACGAGTTGGCGGCGTGGAAGATGCAAGCACGTATGAGCATCGTTCACATGCACTGCAGCCAAGCTAATCCAATGAGCACATGCACAGGCTGCTTCTCACATACTGTATATATAGCTGATTGGTCCTACTCCTTGTCGCATAATTCAACGGGAGTCAACCACTTGTGCACTAGACACTGCACTTATTACCGCTACGCTACACTAGGTAACTGGTGAAGTGCTGATCCCACAATAGGAAGTTGGAAGGTATCTCACGGATTCAGGGCTACATAATTTGTTGTATCTGCAAGCTCATGTAAGTTCATAGCAGCTGCATGCTTTCTATGTTTAGATCATATTTGGCAGAGCTTTCAGATCGAGCTCATTCTCTGCCTAATCCTCTCACACATGCATCTGTTTGTTTGACATATTTTGGGTTTTGGACCAGATTTCTCCGGCCATCCGGTGATATATAGCAACCATGGCAAGAGGGCCGCTGGACCTTTGGAACGAGTGGGCGACCCAGATCCTTGTACTGTTGAGCCTCACACTCCAGGTTGTCCTCCTGCTCCTCGCCGGGATTCGCCGCCGTGAAGCCTCCCTTGTGCCGACGTTCATCCTGCGGCTGTCGTACCAGCTTGCTGACTCCACCGCGATCTACGCCGTTGGGCACCTTTCCCTCAGCAGCGCGGCGGTCAAGCACCAGCTGGTGGCGTTCTGGGCGCCATTTCTGCTGCTCCACCTCGGCGGCCCGGACAACATCACGGCCTACGCGCTCGAGGACAGCAATCTCTGGCTGCGCCATCTGCAGAACCTCGTCGTGCAGGTCCTTGGGGCAGCCTATGTCCTCTACAAATATGTTGCCGGCGGTGACTCTTTCGTCCTGCTTGCCGCCATTCTTATGTTCGTTGTTGGCGTTGTCAAGTACGCGGAGAGGACATGGGCGCTCAAGCGCAGCAACTTGGACAGCATCCGGAGCTCACTCAAGAAGGAACACGTCGGGTATCACCACCATTTCCACCCTCCAGACTATGGATCATCCGCCGTTGATGGGGATGAATACTATGTCCGCCGCGCGCACTCCATGTTCCACGTATGCAAGCGTGCGATCGAGAGCTCTTGGGAGGAGAAGGATCAAGAGAGCCAGAGCTTCGTGGTGGAGATGGACATCAAGAAAGAAGAGAACAACTACGAGGGCATGTGGACGCTGATGGAGATGGAGCTATCTCTGATGTACGGCTTCCGTGTCGCCTCCTCCCTCACCGCCGCTGCCTCGTTCCTGCTCTTCCAGTTCAGTAGCAAAGATGGTCACAGCCGAGTTGATGTTGCAGTTTCATATACCTTATTAGCTGGGGCCTTGATCTTGGAGACAGCATCGCTATTGAGAGCACTAGGGTCAACCTGGACGTATGCCTTCTTGTGCAACACCCGACTTGGCTCCAGTACGCAGCTCTCTGCACTGGTCGATGGGATCGGCTTCGCTGGCTTGTCAAGGCGATCACTGGAAGAGGAGGGGACAATAGATCGGCACGCAGGTGGTCTGGAAAGATTGGGCAATACAACATCCTGCACGTTTGCAGCCGCCACAACAGAGCCTACGACCCGTTTCTGGGCAGAATGGCAACGATTCTAGGATACCAGGATTGGTGGATCAGGTACTATTACTCAGGGACTGTCCAGTTTTCGGAATACCTGAAGCACAAGCTATTCGAGTACACAAAGCACCTAACTTCGAGGTGGGGATTGAACATGCAGGGCGTGATACGAAGGAACTGGGGTCAACAGGCTTTTCATCTTCATCAGGAGACGAAGCTGTACAATTCCCTCATAGAACAACACAATCTCCTTGGAGTTGAGTTCCAAGAGGGCATCATCATTTGGCACATTGCAACAGATGTTTTCATCGTCAAAAGCAGACAAGGCGATGCCGATAGTGAAGCAGAGCTAGAGAAAGTGAAGGCTATCAGGACGCTGTCCAACTACATCATTTTCCTCCTGGTGGACCGCCCCTACATGCTACCAGGCCTTGCTCAGAGCATGTTGTACCGCCAAACCTGTGACAGTCTGACTGATATATGGAAGCGCAATCCTGATAGTCAAAAAAGGGATGCATGGACGAAGCTTAAGGATTTCTTCTGCCTGCATGATTACCCCAACGCTGAATGGAAGGACGTAGAGGAGCTTGCCAGGATCCTATACAAGGAGTGGCCATCACCAACCCTTGCTGCGCCGCGCCTCAATTTTTCCTGTAGAGTTGCTAGAAAGCTACTTGAAAGGATGAAGTAGAAAGGAAGGACGGAAATGTTGCGACTACTCCTTGATGTGTGGATTGATTTTCTTGTGTATGCATCCAACAGATGCAGCAGGGAGTCTCATGCCAAGAAGCTCAGCAATGAGGGTGAGTTGACTACAATCTTGTGGCTAATGACGGACTACCTTCACCTCGATGTTAATAATGCTGCAGAAGAGAGGCGTGTGAGCTAATTACTATTGTATATTGACAACTATGAGCAACTATATAATTCTAGTTATCGTGTATTGAATGCCACGGCAGTAAGAAACTTTGGGTTAGCACTATTCTGTTCAACAACGACTCCTCTGCTCCATAGCTTCCCTGTTACGCTGTTAGCGACAAACCCATCTATTTTTTCTATCAATCTAGTACAGGAAGCATAAGGGTAAATTTTTTATTCATTCTCTTTTTTTCATCTTTATGGCCAAGTGTTATTAAGTTCAAAACTACCATTATGGTCGGTGAATTTGCTATACTGGCATCGCATCAAAATGGTAATTCATGACCATAAATAAGATAATATTTTTATTAGAATTTTTGGGTGCATAGTCTTTGAAAGAATTTTTTTAAGAATGGTAATGATGGACATCAAATTTCTTTTTAGGCCCTGTTTGGATCCACCGGCTAAAGTTTAGCTGCTAGGGATCCAAACGGGGACAGCTAAAACATAGTTAAACTTTAGTTGCATGCTAGAAGGTACACGATTCCTTTAGCTGGTTGAGGCTAGCTAAACGCAGCTAAACGAGTTTAAAGACCAAAATAACCCCACATGTTTATGGAAATTTTCCACCATCATATAATTATGTCCATAATTAATGAAGGTTAGGATAGACCAATTAATTCAATTAGCTTATGGATCCAAACACCCGCAGCTAAAATTTAGGTAGGTACTATTTAGCTAGCTAAAATAAACCACTACAAATTAGCTGGCTAAACTTTAGTTAGGGTGGATCCAAACGAGGCCTTAATAAATCTAACCGGTTGATCCATTCCGTATAACACATGAATGCTTGGTTGTCAAATCAAAGGTTTTCCTTCCATAATTTAATTAGGCAAGGGTGAAAAGAGTCACATCAGACACTGTAGCGTACCGTAGCACTTTTCGTTTGTTCGTGGTAATTGTTGTCCTACCATGACCTAACTAGGCTCAAAAGATTTGTCTCGTCGTGTACATCAAAACTATGTAATTAATTTTTTTATTACCTACATTTAATGCTTTATGCATGCGTCATTTGCTACATTTAATATTTTGATGTGGTATCGATGTGATGAAAAATTTGAAAAGTTGCCGGAAACTCAACACAGCCCCGTCGAGTGTGGAGCTGTCGAGTGTCGAAGTGACAAAGATCGCCCTGTCGAGTGTCGAGCTGTCACTCAATTAAAAAGGGGAGGACTGGTTCAGATGGCGGCTTGCCAATGAATCTCTTAACCTCGAATCACGGGCTCACAGCGTGCTAATATCGAGCAATCCTAGCGAGCCATGTCGCCGCCCTTTCTCCGCTGTTCGATCCAACCTTGAGCGCTGCGATCTGTCGCCGGCCGCTTCTTCCACGTGGCAGTCCAGAGCGGGGCTCGGGCACCGAAGCACTTCGCGGGATTCCGAGGGGGCAGGCTGTGTTCCCTCTCAGCCTCTCCCGAAATATCGAGCACTTCGCCGGAGAGAGTTAAAAACTTGAGCCCAAATATTTAAGCCGGCAAGCAAACTCACACTAGCCATCAAATCCCAATCCAAGCTTTGATCAATCTAAAACAGTTCCTCTCAATTTGCTGCCAAGAACTCGAGGATTCACAAATTGACATCCAGAAGCTTAATCATATCTACTTCCAGCGCCTCTCCCTGATATTTGCTCTAACTGCATCGAGCACCTCTCCGGCCATGACTCGCTCATCAAGTCATCAGTTTAAACTACAAGGTACGGATTGTTCCAGTATTTTGCCGTCGCAATTAATCGATGCTGAAACCTACCTTGCCAGATTTTTCCTTCCTTTATAATACCACCAAACTATTATCTTCCCACGGCTTCTTGCTACCTGCAATGGGCATATACAATCAAGTGAATTAGTACTATACGACTAATAATCTCTTCCGGTTATAAGACATTTTGCATGGCAATCTACAACGATAATTATCTGTTTGTATTATCGATCTAAATATTAGAGTGATCCCAAACTATAGTATTTGTTTCTAACTACCAATTATTTATTTTAGTTGCTAGAAATTATCCATCTATCGATTGGTAGATAAGTAGATTTTCTTCTCTTCCTCAGTTTGCTAAGAAGCATCAGTGTATAACTTGTTTGGCCTAAATATACACCATTAAAAAGTTGTAAGGCTCTGAACTTTTGTCAGTCCAAGGCAAGTCCATCTCAGCTGGTTTTCTTCAGTTTTTAGATGCACATTTGATTGACCAAATCACCTCCGTTTTGGCTTAAACTTCTATATATTGTCCCAACATTTGCCTTTCCATTTTGCTTAAAACTCAACATAGTAGTTAAAAATTTGAATGGTGCTGGAGTCCAACTTTTGACAACAATCACCGAATCCAGGTACACAAACTTCTGTTAGATATTTTTCATACATCCTTTAACGATCAAAAAGCATATACACATATATGTCATCCGACATCATTGACATACATTAGCTTACAACAATGGCCCAATATATGTCATCCGACATCATTAAAATCCATCTAGAACTCACTTCGATTAAATATCACCATGCAGTTCTATATTTTACTCAGTAGCCTGTACCTCATCTTTGCTTGTCCATTATACACAGTTTAAACAGAGGAAGAAGAAAAAATGGATCAATTGCACTTAATCATATCACTTCTTATAAAAACTACCTTACCTATTTACATATGTAACAGTTCTATTTAGACTATGACATAATTTTCTGGAAAGCCATTGTAAACATTTTTTTGCAGGACTATCAACACATCCTTTTGTTTAGATCAATATTTTGCCTACTTCAGGACCTCGTAGTTAGCCAGACTACTACCAGTTAGAAAAAGCAATGGATCAAACTCAATATTTTTTTGTTGTATATATATGTGTGTTCCATAACGTCAGTAATGGATTCAGCGGAACCTTAGTATCTCTTTTGTTGTATATGACCAATCTATGAATTGATATACTATCCGGCATTCCTGCTATTGGGACTCGGGGTCTCTTTTGCAGAACTCAAATAATTGGCTTCTTTGTATCGCAGGAACTCGGGTCTCAATCAGACATTATGCATACTGCATCATCAAGTCTCCCAATTATGTAGTACTTTGAAACAACATGGAGAAGGAAAGGACCGCAAATATTATATTATACTTTCTAATTCATTTACGCTCACCGTAGTCAAGCTGGCCTAATAAAGGTGCAAGCGTCCAAATGCCGCATATTGATTTGGATTATATCATCATATATTATTATAATCACTATTAACATAACACGGCTGTCATGATTTAACGTTCATGGTGAGTTTATGTACACGTTTATGGCTGAAACCTGCTACGGATGCGAGCAATTTTAACGGCAGGTTACAACCAGAGGCATAGTCAATAAGGGTGGGTTTAGTTGTTCGGATGAGATTTTTTAGAGTTGTATCATATATCCTAAATGAGTGAAAGCAAACTAATAGATGTAAAAACTTATAAAAAAATGTTTGGTGGGTTGTACAGCTGGATGCAGTAGTCCTGCATCTACGGGTGAAGTCAGATGAGAGGTACAGTACCCTGGCCGTGTGCTTCCCGTCAAAAAAAAACTGCAACCTGCGGCAAAGACTTCTGCACTGCTGCTATAGCCAATACAGGTGTTGTGCCTTTTCAAAAAAAAAAAAGACAGGTGGTGTATGTTGTCGTTTGCTACCCCTGCCGTGCATCACGTGTCCAGCGTCACGCACACGGACACACCCATGGACATAATAACACCTGTGTTCGTCGCCTCCAAAGATTAGTTAACCTGTCAAATACACCAATAAATATAATACAACCAATTCTAATGCACGAAGTACTAAATGTAGATAAAATTAAACCACCTCGTGTATTGCAGTTCACTTGTTTCCTCCATTCCAAAAGTCGCCATGTTGCATTCTTGGCCTGGTTTAGTTCTCCAACTTTACCCCCAAATTCTACTATACAAAAGAAGATTCTTATCACGTCAAAATGTCGGCACATGCATGGAGTACTAAATGTAGATGAAATTAAAAAGAGTAAAATGCACCCCAGACCCCTTAACTTGTTGAGCTGTGTCATACAGGTCCACCAACTTTGAAAACGCTTTTTTGGTCCCTAAACTTGCTAATTATGCCAAATAGATCCAAATCTTGATTAATCGTGCTATTTTATTCTAATCATTCTTGATTACCCCTTCCCGCATGGCACGGGCCCCATGGGGATGGCGCGAGAGCGTCACGAAGATGTACGCCTGGCTGTCGGGGGCGCCATGGCCACTGCCTCATGGCCGTCTGGGCGCGCTACGGCCGCCTCCATCTGGCCGTCGGGGGCGCCGCTGCCACATGGCCGTCGGGGCATGCCATGGCCGCCTCCTCGTGGCCGTCGGGGCCCCCTCCCTCCAGATCTGACGCCAACCCCTCCATACTGGTGCCGGGAGGCCTCCTGCACTAGCGCCGCCGCTACCGCCGTCCAGGAGATAGGGTTGGGAACGGTCCGGTGGAGGAGGAGTCGGTTGACGCAGAGTTGGCTCTGGCGTGAGGTAATGTTGGTCAGGGGTAATTTTGTCTATCCACTAAAAAACTGACACATTTCTATCTCTATTTCACGGTAAATGCTAATGGGATGGACGACGGTGTCATTTCGAGAACAAAAATTGAACTCGGTGTCAAATAGGAAACAAAAAGTTTTTGAGGGCCAAAAATAGAACGTCATTTTTTCAGTGTCAAATAGAGAATTTTCTCTTAGAACAAATTAGCATGATTAATCAAGATTTGGACCTATTTGGCACGATTAGCAAGTTTGGGGACCAAAAAATGCATTTTGAAAGTTGGTGGACCTGGATGACACGGCTCGACAAGTTAAGGGGCTTGGGGTGCATTTTACTCAATTAAAAACTAATTGTACATTTTTGTTGTACTTACGAGACGAACATTTTGAGCCTAATTAATCAATGTTTGGATAATTATTTATAAATACAAATGAAATGCTACAGTGACGTATTAATGGTAAAATGCCTGATAAAGTTGGAAACTAAACAGGCCCTTCTTACGTAATGTTCTGGCTGCTGTTGTTTTTTAATACTGAACACTTAGTATACAAGTTGTAGTATCTATACTCTACACAACACACTCACACCACCACACACACGCACACCTCTAGAAGCTACTACCTATACACCTGAAACGTCCTTCCGGAGATCATCGAAGCTCCCCGAGCTCCATAGACGATGAGCACGTCGTAATCCTATTGTGACACCATGCGAGTGTCCAGGACCTGCACAAAATAATTTGGAGAAATAAATCCTCAGTGAGACACCCGGAGCTCGATCCAGGGATCGAACCCGGGCGGGCAGCGCTCCCATCTGAGCAGCTTGCCACTGGGCTACACGTCCGTTCAGGGCTTCTGATGTTACGTAAACAGGGTATAACTCCCCTGCTCGTGCTGCTTCGAATGGCAGCAGTACTCTTATGGATGGCAACGGGTCGGGCGAGGCGCGGGTGAGCCATTTCCCCGCCCGACAGCATACCCGATATGGCTAGTTTTACCCGTCCGATAATATGCCCGTGGGTAAAATTTCTTACTCATGCCCGTGCCCATCGGGTACCCATCGGGCTGTTATGTTAGAGATTGAATAGCCCAAGTGCTCAACATATGTAAGTAGATTTTTCTTACGGCTCTCTTGCACAAGCACATTATATAATAAATATTATTCAAACAATCATAGTCACACAGATTACAACAAAAAAAATTGTTCACATCATACACATAGGTAACTATGTTTCACACACATGTACCATTTCGCACTTATACAATACACATGCTGACATGCACATGCATGAGCACAACCAAGTAAATATTACATCATAAAGTTCAATTGTTTAAGTACTCCTAGCAACCACACGTAAAATAAATATTACATCATTGAGATTCATACGAATCTCATATTTTGGGAGGTTTGTGGGTCGCTCGATGAGCACCCGCGGTCGGGTCTTCTTGCCCGCGACATGTCCGCGGATAGAATTTCTGGTTCGTACCCTCATCCGCGGGTAAAAAATTATGCCCATACCCTTGTCCAACGGATACAAAATCCGCGGATAACGATACCCACGGATAGAATTGCCATACTCTGATGGCAGGCACAACGCTCACCAGTGGTGAGAGGCTAATTTCCAGCAACGGCAAGTTCGCCCTCGGCTTCTTCCTAACAGGCTCCAGTAAGTCCTCTGGGAACACCAACTTTACCCAACTGGTACCTAGGCATATGGTTCAACAAGATCCCCAGGCTCACAGCTGTGTGGGTTGCCGATAGAGATAAGCCAATCACAGAGCCCTCCCTGAACCTGTCAAAGCTCGCTTTCTCAGGAGATGGCAATGTCATCATAAATCAATCAAGTCCTTGTTTAGTTTCCAATTTTAAAATGTTAAAGTTGGAACTTTACCATAAATATAACATTGTAGCATTTCTTTTGTATTTATGAATAATTATCTAAATATTGATTAATTAGGCTCAAAATGTTCATCTCGTAAAGTACAACAAAACTAGGTAATTAGTTTTTGATTTCATCTACATTTAGTACTCCATGCATGTACCGACATTTTGATGTAATGAAAATCTTCTTTTTACATAGTGAAATTTGGGGATGGAATTTGAGAACTAAACAAGGGCCAAGTAACAAAGTCTGAAATCTGGTCCACCCAAATTTTTACCAAAAATACTAGCAACACCACTGCTATGCTCTCAAACAATGGAAACCTTGTCATGCAAGATACCTCAAACCCCGCAAGAATTTTGTGGTAGAGCTTTGACCACGCAACGGATGTTATCCTCCCCGTGGCTGGGGCTGATTTGTGCTGAGAGAAAAATACTGCTACCTTGCTAGTGACAGATGGCTAGTGCTGATTTGTGCTGAGAGAAAAATACTACTGGCTGGTGCTGATAAGCCAAGCGAACAGATCGAGACATAAAGTACAGCGCTGTGTTAAAGAAGAACTCCGTAGACCCCGCCTCTGGCTCATACTGCATGGAGCACGATCCTAGCGGTTCTAAGCAAATAGTTGATAAGCTTTGCAATTCATCCGTAGTGTACAAGGACCGAAATGAGGACGGGAGGAAGGTGAATGGGAGGTTTTTCGAATAAAACTCGGCCTATGTCCTGAAAACACCAATACTGATTTTCTTGTAATCATCAAAATGATATAAGTCAACTAGTGATAAATTCACTCTAGGAATGACTAGAAATTTCTCAAAGTAACGGGGAAGCAAAATAATTAACAACGACACTAATTAACATATGAAAAGATTAAGTTCAAACTTCATTTAAGGTTTCATCTAGAACCACTACAAACCGGCCAACACAAGTAAAATTATTTAAACACTTGTCTGCTAAGCATGCAAGGATTAATTAAATAAATATCTAGCTAATTACTGAACCAACTATCAAACGGAAAAGCACTAAAAGCTTGAATCAGACGAGAGCTAGAACATGCAGATTAAGATTAAACAATGAAGCCAATCATTACATCACTATTCACCGAAAGTGAGACTACAGGAATACATGCATGAATTAACCCGTGTGCTCACCTGCTATGCTTACTGTCTGCTGCAGTGATGAACTCTGTTTGCTGGGCTGCAGTGCACCGCTTGCCAGGTCTGCTCGCTGCCTTGGCCACGTGCGTGCTGTGCTGGTTGCTGCTGCTGGGCCGATCCCACGCCCGCTGGCCTGCCCCGCCTGGGCCTGCTGCTGCTGCAGCCGCTGGGCCGTGCTGGCCTGCTTGCTGGGCCTCTGCGCCGCAGCTGCGCTCCTGCTGCGCGCGTGTGGGCCGCGCGCTGGCTGGGCTGCACGCTGCGCCCGCTCTGCTGGGCCTTGCGCCCCCGCCTGGGCCTGGCCGCGTCGGGAAACCTATAGCTTCCGAATTTTTTTAGCTAGATGGCTTCCACTGTTTGAGATCTGTGTACATCATATGAACGAACAAGATTATCGCGGAATAAAAATCGACAACGGCGAGAGAGGTGCACGTGGACAGCTGGAGGTACGCGGGTGCTGCATGCATGAGCTGATCGGACGTGATTCCATGTAGGTTTCGATCTTTAAATTCAATTTTCTCTCAAACTGTAAATCATTTTTCAAATCTATTTGAACCGTGGTATTCGTTAGAATTTATACGACAAAACAAGCTACAATTTTAATATATTTCATATTAGTTTATAGTTTTTTAAAATCAACATTTGTCGGAAACTAGTTCAACATTTGTAATATACTATTTCAATATTTTTTAGAAAATGTTGAATTAGTTTTCTATAAATGTTGAACCAATATTGTCAAAATATTGAATTAGGTTGACAAAAATGTTGAATCTAGTATCATATTAAACTGTTGGAGGCTAATAAAATTTCGTGCCAAAAAATATTCGAATACAGCTACGTGTGTGACTTTGTTTTCAATGGAATGAAAAAAGTCTCGTGGAAAATGCGCACGGATATCCATAGGTAGTACTAGTGTGTTGGGCCTAATTGGGCCTCTAAGCCATGTTGCTTAACTAGCACATGGAAGCCACATAGGAGCCCAATGGTCGTGTTGCTGCGCCGCTGCGGGCGCTGCCTGGTAAACCTATATGGCTTCCAGACGCCACCGAAGCCACTTAGCTTCCGGTGTTTGAGATTCGTGTAGCCACTGTCAGCCGCACGGTCTCTTTCTTCCACCTTCGACCGGCATTGCGCGCCGGCGAGAAGGCGAGGGCAGAGGGGCGGCAGTCGGGCGGAGGGACGGGAGCTAGGCAGGGGCGGCTCGGCGGCGAGGGCGCCGCCGGCTGCGGGCTGTGGCCGAGGCGGAGGCGGCGGCGGTGGAGGTTAGGGTTTTGGGGTTGTCGGGGTAACCGGGTTCTAATGGCCGCCGGACATAGAGAAGAAGAGAGGGGGTGGAGGGAAGGTCCAGCGGTGGTGACGGTGCGGCGCGGGAGCGCCAACAGCCGAGCGGTGCCGA
Organism: Echinochloa phyllopogon; assembly: GCA_033239725.1. Classification (NCBI taxonomy): domain Eukaryota; kingdom Viridiplantae; phylum Streptophyta; class Magnoliopsida; order Poales; family Poaceae; genus Echinochloa; species Echinochloa phyllopogon. The sequence continues at coordinate 3,434,336 of BTCW01000016.1, read as the reverse complement.
ACGGGTGGTGGGCGGGGATCAGCGGTGCGGGGGAGAAGAAGAATCAGATTAGAAAGGGCGGGGGCGTGCGGCGAGTATGGGTGGTGGGCGGGCGGCGCGGAGGCGCGCCAGCCACCGGCCGGGACAGCGGCGGAAGGGGCGGGGGCGGGTGGTCGTGCGGCGCGGAGGAAGAAGGAGCATCGAGAGCAGGAAGAAGGAGGCGTCGGGCGGAGAAAGATGGGCCGCTCTTGGGCCTAAGCCGGCTGTCTTATCTGGCTCATGGAAGCCAGATAGGAGCCCCCGGCGCTGCCCCCTCCTCTCGATGAATCTGCACAGTAACAAGCCAAGAACAAGAACTCTACACACACATGCTTAACTTCAAATCAAAAGTCCTCCCAAAATTCTCCATGGATTCGCACGAAACTTGAGTCAAAGATGCACAACCCCAAGGGCTAATATATGAGATAGATGCGAAAAGCAAGTAATTGTGACAAATTTTGAATCACACCGAAGAACAAGCCTCAAGAACGGTTTTCAAAAAATCTTTGAATTCAAGCCAAATCCGTGAGGGATTCGTGGGGAAAATACTTCAAAGATGCTCACAATGATTCTAGCAACATAATCCCTCAACAAGCTCCACAGATTTTGCACCGAATCGCGAAGAACGAAAGTTCACCAAAAATAGCTCCAAAAATCATGAAAAAATAAATTTCAGATCTTGAAATAGACAAACTTAAGCACGAAATTGATCTTTTGATTACCACATGTGATTCGGTTACAAACCACTCTTAGCAAGAATCAAAACTAAGATGGCAAAAAGATCACTCAAAGATCCTCTTCTCTCCTCTCTCTAAACCGTAGAAAAACTATCACACAAACAAATTAGAGCAACAACCCCAAAAGAGAGACGGCTGCCCCAAGAGCCGCTCCACATATATATAGGAGTCCAGCAAATGACCAAAACACCCTTACATGAAGCATACAACTCAATACCCCTCAGGGGCAAAACCGTCCAGATTTTTCTGGAACATTAGACGGATCTGGCGCCTTCATGACTTCGCTTTGCCTCAACGCAAGCTTCGTGATGGTGCTACGCGTCCTCCGACTTGTTGCCGCCCAGTTTTGAGGCCCAAACCGGCGAACCCTCTTCCACACCTCACAAGGCGTGACTCATCACCGGTTTTGAGGCCAAACCGGTCAAACCCTCCTGCACACCGCGCCCGGTGTGACTGACCAATGTAGATGCGTGTATGGCCTCCGCCAAGATCCCTCCTTGACTTGAACGACACCGTCGTCATCACCATGTACTCTTGCTCTTCACGTGCACGATGTAGATTAGCTACAACTTCACTCGGATCGGACGGTCCTTCAGTGCCAAGCCTCCACTTATGCTTCACCACCGCATGGTTCATCGATGCCAAGCCTCCTGCTTGCCCTTCACCACTGCATGGTACATCGCACCCAAGCTGGAGCTTGCCCTTCACTGCTCAGCCGCTTCCAGTCATGCTGCATTCGACACCTGCACATCCAAGCCAAGAGACACAACACACAACATATGGTTTACTCAAACACACCACAACTCAACACAACACACAAAACACATCTGGTTAGTCATTAGCATAATCAATGACATATAGAATATAGACTCAACAAGAAAAGATTCAAATCATCCGGTCAATCACTCATCACAAATTAGACCAAGACATATTCAAATTGGTCTCTCAGTGTATTTCTCCACGGGGGAATGGAATGGAAAGTACTTCTCGGTGGCAGAAATGTCCAGCGGCAATTATTTTGGTGTTGTCAAATTCATCCACACCCATGAAGAAGAATACTGGACTGTCAACACTTTCGATGAGACGCTCACCGCATTCATCTTACTTGACTCCAATGGCCTTACCAAGATTCTTATTGTCAATGAATTGCAAGATTTCATAACTCTCTACATCCAACCCAAAGGTTCATGTGATGTTTTTGCCGTATGTGGACCTTTTACAGTCTGCAATGACAACACACTTCCATTATTCTGCACCTCATGTCTGGGCTCCAGTGAAGTCGCCGGAGGACTGGAACCTAGATTACAAGAGGGGTGGATGCATGGGAAATATTCAACTAGAATGCAGAAGGAACAAAAGCACAAAAGAGTTGATTGACCAATTCTTTCCCATATCGAGTGTCAGCAGATTGCCTGACGATGCTCATGCCATGGAAGCTGTTGCAAGTGCACAAGAATGTATGGAGGTTTGTCTAAGCAATTGTTCGTGCACTGCATATTCATACAGTAAAGGTGGTTGCTCGATATGGAAAGGTGAACTTCTTAATGTAAAGCAGCATAATGGCACTAAAGATACTAGCGGGAAGATTCTTTACCTTCGCCTTGCAGCTGAAGAGGTGCAAAGTTTGGGAAACAGTGGGAGAAGGCGAATGAACATCGGTGTTGTCGTTGGCGCAAGTGTTTCTGCTTTGGTTTTGATGGTTGTTGTGTTGTCACTAGTTATTCAGAGGCAGAAGCAGAAGTTGTGCAGTCATTCAAAAAACATTAAAGATGGTGGTGGAGTTTTAGCTTTTAGATATGTTGATTTGTAGCGTGCAACTAAAAAATTCTCTAAGAAGCAAGGTGAGGGTGGTTTCGGTAATGTGTTCAAGGGGATTCTAAGCAACTAAACTGGCATAGCAGTAAAAACTCTTAATGGTGCACGCCAAGGTGAAAAGCAGTTTAGTGCGGAGGTTAGTACAATTGGAATGATTCAGCATGTTAATTTAGTAAAGTTGATAGGTTTCTGTTCTGAAGGTGATAGTAGGATGGTTGTTTATGAGTACATGCAGAATCATTCTCTTGATGTTCATTTGTTTCGAAACAATGATACAATACTAGATTGGGGCACAAGGTACCAAATTGCCACAGGGATTGCAAAAGGATTGTCCTACTTGCATGAGAGTTGTCGTGAATGCATCATATATTGTGATGTTAAACCAGAAAATATACTTCTCGATACGTCATTTGTTCCAAAGATTGCAGACTTTGGGATGGCAACACTTTTAGAGAGGGACTTCAGTAGTGTTCTTACTACGATGAGAGGAACTATCAGTTATCTCGCACCAGAATGGATTAGCGGAGTGCCTATCACACAAAAGGTTGATGTTTACAGCTACGGAGTGCTACTGTTAGAAATCATATCAGGAAGGAGGAATAAACTAGAAGAATGTAAAACTAATGGTGATCATGTTGTTTCTTTTCCTCTACAAAGCTGCAAGGAAAGTTCAAGAGGGAGACTTTGGTAGCTTGATAGATCACCAGTTACTTGGTGAGATCAGCCCAGAGGAGGTCAAAAGAGCTTGCAAGGTTGCATGTTGGTGCATTCAAGACAATGAATTTGATAGGCCCACAATGAGTAATGTGGTTTAGGTTCTTGAAGGTCTAGTAGACCCTGGCAAGCCTCTAGTGCAAATGCTACTTGAAACTATATTAGGAAGATCCGCTTCAACTGGAACATACTTCATGGAAGCTAGAGATCCAGTTTGAGCGGAGTGGTGATATTTATTAGAATTGAACAATATTGCATTTACACTTCCATTTATCATTAGGCCATTTGTAATGCTAAATTATTGTTGAAATCAAGTATCTATCTATACAATGTATTTTGCAATTCGAGTTATGTATGTATGAATAATAAAATCATATTGCTTATTTCAGTATACCTAGATTTTCAAGCCACATGTCCATGATTTGAACTTTAGATATCCTTCTGGTCATTGCGATTTTCCTTTCCTCTTGTTTCTCCCTCATCCAATTCTACATCCATCTTCCCTGCGTTTTATTATACGTTGTAGTTGTGCTTTTTATTTTTTTTCACTTAAGCAATGGTAACAGATTGTTGCATCTTGAATGAGTGAATGAGATGAAGGGAAAGGTACCTAGTGCCTTGCCAATGCAAAGGCACTAAATCTGCATCCAGTTCGTGGGTGACCGAATATGAAGTGCAAGGCCGAAGAAGACAAAGGCACGACAAATTGAATACAAACTTTAGAATACTATTCTCTAACTGAATACTATTCTCTAACTTGATAACAAATTAAATGTGAGGAATTAAAAAAGAAATAGAATATGACAATGAAGATTTAATGAGGAAGGGGATGAAGAGGATCTAGTTTCAAAGGTGTTGTTCTTAGTTCTGATTGTGAAGGATGCAACAGTCTTTTCCTTAAAAAGGTCCACTAGTTAATACTAGGAGTTATGGGTATTAAATCTCGAGTTGAGAGTCAAAGAGAATCCTAACCAATTTAAGAGGTGGATCCGTTGTGGATCGCTTGTGAAGTTGGCTAGAGGAGAAGGGCATGCCACACGCTCTCGCTCGCTCGCCTCGCTGTGGACATGGCCATGGCCGAGCCACGCGACACACACAATGTGGTGAGGTGAACGTTTTGCCACAAATGGCAGTTATTGCGAATCATGGTCATTATTATTCATGGCCATTGCTGAGAGCGGTTTCATCTAGGCTCATCCTCCTCTCCCACTGTGCGCCTATATAAGGAGGCTCCTCCTCCATGGTAAAAAAAACATCTCTCTCAGCTCTCAGGTGCTCCTGCTCAAGAGAGACCTCTTTCTTTCTTCCTCAATTGTCGTTTCTCGCTTTCGCATTCCCAACGCAAGCTTTGCGCGCACACTGCTTGCGCGACAAGCCTCCGAGCCTCCCTGCCTTGTGATCCTGCTCGGCCCTGGCCCATATTAGCCTCAGTTAATCAATAAGAATTAAAAGATACACGGTATTAAATCACGGATGGAGAGTCAAAGAGAATTATAACCAACTTAAGAGGTGGACTAGTTGTGGACCGATTGTGAAGTTGGCTAGAAGAGAAGGACGTGCCACACGCACCCGTGCTCACTCGCCGAGCCGGGCCATGGCTCGTGACCGAGCCGAGCTGCGACATGTTGTGGTGAGGTGAACGTTTTGACACAAATGTTAGTTATTGCGAGGGACCAGTAACTGACGCTTAATGGCAATTCATGGCCATTGCTGAGAGCAATTGTGTCTAGGTTCATCCCCTTTCCTCCCGTGGAAAAACATCTGTCTCAGCTCTCAATTACTCCTAATTAGGAGACATTTCTCTTTCTCCCTCAATTATTGTTGCTCTTTTTCGCATTCCCAATGCCCTTAGAACCTCCCTGCCTTGTGATCCTACTCGGGATAGGCAGGTGATAAGGTTTCGGGGAGCGTATATGTAACATCCAGGATTTTCTAGAATGTTATTTGTTTTGAAAAATGTGGATTTCAAAATTTTTCGTGCAATGCTTGTCTACTAGCTAGAAAACATAAGGATGTCTTCTTGTGCCTTCTAAAAATTCCTAGTAATAAAATAAATCGAAGTCTAATTTAAATTAAGGATCATTAATGTTAGTGTGAGTTGGAGTTCCTTTGGTTTTATTTGTTTCATGAGTTTATATTTGAACATCCAATTCAAATATAAACCTAAAGCTAATTACTAACTAAGCCTAGTCTAACCTAACCAAACTAACCAGCCTGCTAACAACTAAGTGTCATGTCTAACTTTGATTAACACGCTAACCGTCGTGCTAACTTGGACCGGTCAGTGAACCTACTAACACAGGTGAACCGCTAACTTTCCCGACCGCTCCGGAAATTTCATAAGTGAATTACAATATTATTTTCCGACTCTTCGAATCAGTTCCATGTTAATTAATTTGATTTCAAAAAATAGTCTAATTCATTTGCTCCAGGTCTCACGAAATAAATTGCTATCAATTTATTTCGTGGGATACAATGGGTTTAACCCATTTAATGAAACCTATCTCTGAGCCCAACATCCAACCGGAGCCCTGACCAGCTAACTAACCCTTACTAACTTGGACCGTGACCTATCTTAACTGAGACCAACACTCACACTGCACGTCTCTCTCTCTCTCCCTCTAATCTTTTTTTTTCACGAGAAGTCTTCCTTTATCAAGCCATGTCTAATTCTTTTATCTAATCCCGTGAATTATCCAAATCCTTTTCCCCTCTTTCGCAAGTTATCTCCGGGTCTCTGGCATGTTGTTGACGTAAAATCCGCACTTCACGCCAAGCACACAGCAAGCCGAATTAGCTAGCTTCACACGTGGCCCGAGCGTTTGAATCCGAAAGCGTGCCAGTCAATTTTCCCTGAAAACTGACAAAGGGAGAAAAGATGTTTAGATAATACCTGGAACGTGCCGGGTGATACCAGACAGTTCCATATTTGTGGCTACGGAGCCAGCTTCGAACGACATATAGCTACAGAGAAGCTATCTGTCGGCAGTCAAGGCATCATTCGGCAATCGGCAAAGCGTGCAGGAAGCGCACTGCCGAATGCGTGACGTAAGCATGACGAAAGATCGGTAGGGCAATCGGCAAAAGCACGCAGGAAGCGCACTGCCGAATGCGTAACGTGAGCATGATGAAAGATCGGTAGGGCAGTCGGCAAAAGCACGCAGGAAGCGCACTGCCGAATGCGTAACGTGAGCATGATGAAAGATCGGTAGTTGACTTGAATGAACATTGTAACGTATATTCGTAACCGATTAACGGGGAATAGGGCATGATAGATAAATAAAAGGGCGAAAGCATGACCATAATTTCATAATAAACAAGAATGCATAGATTAAAAGCACTAGTCTACCGCATGTCTAGGCACTTTCAACCCGTCGAGCATGAAACAAGCAAGTTAATCCACCGCATGATACGACTTGCTTGGAATCACACCACCAACCAAGAATAGACCAATCCACCGCATGATACACTCTAATCATGGAAGGCTAAAAGCATTCTTTATTTAAAACAAAACCGTGAACATGTTTCACTCGTGGCGATACTGCCGAATGCAGCTATATAGCCGAATCGGGTTCCGTGAAGAAGGAACATGCTTCGTTGATGATGATAGATCTATCAGATCGAATCGAATTCTAATCCACCGGATGATTAGCTCTAAGACGACCCAAAAACCTGCATCTACCGCATGATACCCGGTTCTGTCAAGATCTACACAAGACCAACGAGCTTGAACCCGCGACACGTGGCAATCTAGATCGACTTCGAATTCGGCTATGGAAACGCAGTGCATTATGAGCTAGAACCGAATCTAATCAACCTAGACTGGGCAAAAGAGTGCTGTAATGAATTAAACACAAAGGTAAAATCCAGAGCAACACGGTAACTTAATGAATCTACTAGATCTTGCCAAAATCCAATAGAGCCGATAACTTGTTCCAAGCTAAAACTTAGCCCACCGCATGGCTCATGATCTAACAATGGAACCTTCCTGAACCAAAGCCTAAATCCACCGCATGATACTAGGCATGGTGCAGGGTTGCCGGTACTTACGGAGGTCGACGGATCGATGATTCCTCTCGAAGAACTCGACGACTCGACTAAAGGACTCGAAGTTGGCACGGGGCCGGTTTGTTGTATGATTGATTGAACGATGCTTTTACAATCACCATGGGTTTATATTTATACCCAGGTTCTCGACACGACTCCTAATCGATTACGATTACATTATTTATTTCCTAAAAAATATAAACGCCGGGGCACCGTATCCGTCTTGCATTCCAAGTCAAACCAGCCCTTTTCCTTATCCTTGATCCACGTCATCACGCGCTCCCGAATACCTTTTGCGGAACAGCTCTCTTGCCGAATGACGATGCGTTCCCGACCGCAGAACGTCTTTGCCGAATGCTTCTGGGGAAAAACTCCTTTGCCGAATGGTATCTCTTCAATGAATCCGGCCCACATGTCAGCCTCTTCCTGGTGCCAATTTTTGGTGTCAACACATGCCCCTTCAATTTCGGGATAAAAGATAACTTTATCTCGGAATTGACCAGAAGCACTCAATATTCCCAAGTTAGTTCTGCTCGGCACCCGCTTCTCCTTTTGAATTTTCAGAGCTTTCACCCGGATCCGAACCCTAGGTCATCGACTCCCAAGATTCAATCTTCAAATGGCGAACCAAGATTTTGCCCTCCAGGTAAGCTTCAATCCCCTCAAGCACATTCGGCATTCTTCTTTCGATTTGCATCTTAAATTTCTTATCATCCCCTTCCATTCTTGATAGGCCCTAGCTGCCGAAATCCTTATCCCCGTTGAGGAAAAAGCTCCATCCTATTTCCTCGGCCCTGTAGGGGATTCAGACCCTTCCGAAATCATTGCGGCCGAATCTCAGAGGATTCCTTTCAAGATTTCACTGACAAAACCTCATGAGTGGCAAGACGCCTTCAAGAACTGGCCCTTGCCCCCAATTGCCGGCTGGAGAAATTGGTACAAAAGGATGTCCGATGATAAAAGCCCCCAAACACAGGACTGGGACCATCTGTGTATTTCTCATTGCCTGGAGCTATCATTAGCCGAAACACCAAAGGATGAGAACCTCCTTATTGCAGCTTGCCATTTTTGGTCCAATGGTGCAAATGCTTTTCTCTTCGGCCATGGCCCAATGTCCCCCACTTTAGCCGATGTATACATGATGACCGGCCTAAACATTACAGGAACTGTATATCCACATGGCCACAAAGGTTCTTCCAAGCAGACAGGAGTAAAAACAGGAGTTGGATACAAGAGATACATCCAAAATCATATGTCTGATGGCCCTCTGACTGATGTCGAATACAGAGCCTTCCTGAATATGTGGCTATGTAGATCAGTCTTTTGTGGCAAAGCCAATGAGCCAACTCTGAATCATATCGTGATGGCTGAAGAGCTGGCTGCTGGAAAACTCATTCCACTTGGGAAATACCTCCTGGGAAGTGTATACCATATGCTCAATCAAACCACCCACCTGATGCATACCAGAAAGAAAATCCCCTGTGTCAATGGCCCTTGGTGGTTTGTCCAAATGTGGCTGCAGTTGTACATGCATCAAATCGTTGCTATTGATCTCAATAGCCGAGACTTTCCTTCAATCAATTACAAAGAAGGAGAAACCCGGAGAACCAAAGGTTGTCAAACCTATGGAGAAGCTGCCTCCACTGTATCTATTAACAAGGACATTGGTGAACTGTTTGAGCTCTTCTTCAGAGGCTTTGCTCATCCTCTTTGGTTCCCATATTTGGACAATGACAACCTCACTCTCCCTTGCGAATTCAGCTTCGAAACTGGATGCACTGATGTACAATCTATAGCAATTTTCAATGCCTTCATCCAGCCCTGCATCCTGCCAGCCGAATTCTGCGGAGGGAGACTGGTTCAAAGCACTTATGAATATTATTAGCCAAACATGATGGCTAGACAGTTGGGGTGTGGCCAAGTGCCCCCTAGGCTATTTCTTCATGAATTTCTCAAGCCTAGGGAGATTGTCAAGGATTCCACAGAAACAAGAAGGATTTTTACTTATAAATGCTGCGGAACCATTTATGCACCTGAGCCTTTTGTGCCAATAACATCTGCTCATCCTTCTTTCACCCTCTGGTGGCAAGAATTCCATGATCATATCTTCAACATGCCAATCCATCCCTTCTGCCTTGAATTAATGCCTGATTATCAGCCAACTGCAGAGGTAATATGTTTATTCCTTCATCTATCTTAATAATATTAACCCCAATTGACTCTGACTCTGTCATTTTGCAGGATATAACACCTGCCCCTCTTGCCAGGGCGATTTTGTACAAAGCTGCAGGCCCAATATCTGCTTTGGGGCACCAATCTCCTACCTTGGCTCAACTGATGGCTAGACAGGCTTCTCTAGACCCAATACTCACTAGATCATCATCGGTTAAAAGAAAAACTCTTTCTCTAACTGCTCCCTCAGTTGTAAAGAAGAAAAGAACAAGCAGCAAAAAGGTTATCAGGGTCAGAGCCTTCTTTCTTTGACCACAATGCCACTGGTATTTTACTCAGGTTTATTTCTCCTTGGTTTCAGGCCAGAGCACAGCAATCAGCAATCAGTGCAGATCCTGCCGATGCTTCATTGACTGGTAAAATTCTACCACTTTATCTTCTCAACTTTTCTTTCATCAGCACTCATTCCTTGTTATCTGTAGAACAATCCTCAATGGATCCAATCTTGGAAAGCTCTCCTTCTCATCATGATTCATCTCTAGCTTTGCAACTTCTTCCCCAATCAGAAGCATTATCTCCACCAAGAAGTCTTCCAGTTTCTCCTCAGCAAGATACACAGAATCCTCCAATTGAGCCAGAAAGGCTTCCCTCTCCCATTCAGGAAATCAGGAACGAGGTAAACATAATCATTTAACTTTCTCTACTCTTTCATTCAGCAGATTATTACTAATCCGGCAAGAACCATTTTTTAGGAGAAAACCATTTCATCATCCAGCTATTCTTTTGCTATGGACGACTTGGTCGCCGAACAAGGGGAAGAAACATCTTCTGGCCAAGCTCTGTCAGAAGGAAATCAAACAAAGCTGAAAGATATCCTTGCTTTGCTGCATAAGAGTATCCAAGATCAAGTCAAAGATGCTGATCTCTTAAGGGATGTATTGGAATCCATTGATCAAGAACTCCCTGCCGATATCAAAACTTCTTTGGAACCAGTCTCTCATTTGGATCAACAATACATTGCAGTAAAGCAGGCTCTAAAGAACCAATCTTCTCAACCAGTTCTGGAACAGAGGAGATCCACAACCAAACAATCTGTGAAAGACCTGTATACTCAAGCTCAGAACAGCAAGGAATTACTGACCAAATTGGAATCTGAACTTGAGATGAAGGAAGTCAGAAAAGCTGCACTTGAAGCCGAATTGAGAGATCTATCGGCCGAAATTGAGGCTGATAAGAAGAAGATAGTCGAGCTTCCCAAGTTAACAGAGAAAAGGCGAAAGGAAGCTTTAGCAGCTCTAAACGAAGACAAACAACTCAAAGCAAAGCTTGCTGCTCTGGCTAGAACCCAAGAAGCTGACAAAAACTTATTAGAGAACATTAGCAACATGATATCAAATGCCAAAAATGCAATCTCAAAGTTCTTGGGTTTGTAAATGTAACAAACAGTTGATAGCCGAATGTTTTATCAATCCTGTAATCTTGTCATTTCTTATCTCTGTCTTTTCTCCATTGTGGATAACTCATTCGGCAAAGCTGGCTATAACAGTGTCAGACCCGAAAACGCTTCAAACACGACATTGCCGAATCTCATTCAGTCAAAACCGAATACGACTCGACAAGAATCCCAAACGACATGGAAACCGATTGGTTGGAAAATCCTTTCCACCTCCCGAACTCTTTGGGATATGCACCACAATCTTCGGCCACAATCTCTTCGTTAGTTCCATAAATAAGAACCTTGAGCACTCCTAATCTTCCACCAAATCTTTCAACTCGAGCTCTCTGCTAGCCTGAGTCTCTTTCTCTCCTGGCACAGTAACCTCCAAGAAACCCTGATGTTCAACAACAGAAGACGCCCGGCTGCCGACGAAGCCGAAGGGAGCCGCGCCGGTGCTCGTCGGAGGTGATGACTGTCTGCTTCTCCTTATCCTTCCCTCCAGATTTTGCATTATTCTTAACCTTTCTTTGTGCTTTCAGGTTTATCCAATGGAACCCCGTCGCTGCCCCGCCTACGGCCCCGGCTGCAGCGGACGATTCTTCGGAGTCATCTAGCCGATCCCCCAGGCCCAACTGGGATCTGCCCTACTCAGATAGCGATGCCCGCCGATTCAAGCAGGAACGTGACGACGCTCGGCATGAGCTGGAGGTCATCTCCAAACAAGCCGGGATCGCAGATCTAGAGTGGCAACACCAGCGCAAGCAGCTGCTCGAGACCATCGACGGTAATTTCTGCGGTTCGCTTAACTTTAATCTGACTTTGGACTAACCCACTGTTGCTTCGTAATCCTACAGATCGCGACGCCGAACTCGATCGGCTGAAGACATTAGTCGAGTCTTTGGCAAACAAGGTGAATGCTCCTGGGGACACGCCAGAAGCTCGCCTTGGTGCAGTGGCAGGCTGCATCGACGAGGTGGCCTCACACGACATCCGTCTGGGTACTGCCGCAGGCCTAGTCGCCATGTCGACGCACACCGGCACCGACTACTCCAGGCTACCGCCCGGCTTTGCCAATGGCAACCCGGAGGAGATCGACGATATCGAGGCCTCCATAGATAGCCTTGATGCTCATGGCGCCGCCATTGCCGATTCCATTCATCCCCAGTCTGTTCTGAACAAGCTGTTCCATTAGTTTGTACTAGGGATCATGGAATTTCGACAATAAAATTCATCTTTTGCAGTCCTTTTTGTGATACTTTGGTCAAACTCATGATGCAAAATACTTGTACTAAGGGCAATACATTCTGGTATTGGCCATTTCTTCTTCCGTCAATATTTTTGTTCTGAAGACGGCTTCTTCCCGAATGCCGACTGTTTCAGTCGTTCTGACATTGAATATTTCAATCAGCGATCAATCTCAATGCTAGGATAATATTTCTTCAAGTATCTCCCATTGATGGCAGCAGTAAACTCCTCTCCTAGTAAAGTTTTCAGGATATATGCATTTCCAGGCACGCATCTGACCACTCTGAAAGGGCCTTCTCAGTTTGGAGACCACTTACCGAATGCACTGTATTTAGTCCCAATCGGCAATATCGCTTTCCAAACCAAATCTCCTTCTGCAAATTGCTTGACTTGCACCTTCTTGTTGTAATATTTAGCAACTCGCATTTTATTTTTCTCAACATTTTCCAAGGCCCTGAGACGAATCATATGCAAATCTTCTAATTCGTCCATCATTAAATCATTATAATCTTTAGAACTTAAATCTTTTTGCAACTTTATTCTCCTTGAGTCTAATTGTATCTCCCAAGGCAAGATAGCATGATGCCCATACACCAACTCATAAGGAGACGTCTGTGTAGCCCCATGTGGAGCCATTCGGTAAGCCCATAAAGCCTCATTGAGTACCGAATGCCACTTTCTTGGCTTCTGATCAATCTTCTTCTGTATAATTTTAATCATAATCTTGTTAGAAGCCTCTGCCTGACCATTAGCTTGGGCATAATAAGGAGAAGAATTTAACAATTTGATGCCCATACTTTCAGCAAAATCTCTGAACTCTGAAGATGTAAATTGAGTCCCTTGATCTGTGGTAATTGTTTGAGGAATCCCAAATCTGTAAATGATATGTTATTTAACAAATTCAACCATATACTCTGATGTCACCTTCTTTAATGGAATCGCCTCAACCCACTTAGTAAAATAATCGGTCGCCAAAAGCACAAACTTATGCCCCTTGCTAGATGGAGGATTTATCTGGCCAATCAAATCTATTCCCCATCCTCTGAATGGCCATGGCTTGATAATAGGATTCAGAACTGATGCTGGAACTCTCTGAATGTTTCCAAATCTCTGGCAATCTTGGCATCCCTTATAATATTCAAAGCAATCTTTTAGCATTGTGGGCCAATAGTACCCAGTTCTCCTAATAACCCACTTCATTCGGTAAGCCGATTGATGTGCTCCACACAGCCCATCATGCACTTCATTTATCAGCCTTTTTGCTTCTTCTTGATTTAAGCAATGTAACAGAACCCCATCCAAGGATTTATAATATAAATTATCATCAAGAAGAACAAACTTTAAAGCTTTATACCTGAGCTTTCTAGAAACCCTTCGGGATGGATTCTCCAGATAATCAACAATTTCTTTTCTCCAATCACCTTCCACCAGATTACTCCCGAAAGCATATACATCAATAGCAAAAACTTCTTGAAGCTCTTTATAACCTGAAGCACTTTGAGCTAATCTGTTCGCCTCTTCATTGTCTTTCCTAGGAATATGCCGTAGAATTACTGACTGAAACTCCTTTAAGATTTGCTTGCATTCCTCATAGTAATTCCTTAAGACATCGTTTCTGCACTCATACTCGCCATTTAGTTGCTTTATGACTAATTCTGAATCTCCAAAAATTTCAACTGCAATGGCTTTCGCTTCTCTCAAGTATTGGAGTCCTCTGAGCACTGCCTCATACTCGGCTTGATTATTAGTGACAGTATGTTGAATAGGAATAGCAAATTCAAATACCTCTCCTCTTGGTGAAATTAACAAAATACCTATTCCACCACCTTTGTCACATGAAGATCCATCGAAGAATAATACCCAAGGAGTAATTTCAAGCAAATTAATTGATGAATCGCGATGCTCAGTAATGAAGTCAGCAATAATCTGTCCCTTAACAGCCTTTGCCGATTCAAACCTTAACTCAAATTCAGACAAAGCTAAAATCCATTTGCCAATCCTTCCGTTCAAAATTGGCATAGACAACATGTGCTTTATCACATCAAATTTTGAATATACAATGCATTCGGCATGCAACAGGTAGTGCCGAAATTTTGTACAGGAGTAGTAAACACATAAACAAAGTTTCTCGGTAGTCGAATACCTCGTTTCGGGACCAAGCAATTTTCGGCTAAGGTATGCAACCACTCTTTCATTTCCCCCAAATTCTTGTATGAGGGCCGATCCAATAGTTTGGGTATCGGCCGCCACGTACAACTTAAAAGGCTTGTTTAGCTGTGGAGGTACCAATACTGGTGGTTCTTTCATGTATTCCTTGATTTCATCGAAAGCCTTTTGTTGTTCGTCACCCCATACAAACTTCTGATCCTTCTTGACTTTCAGCAGTGAAGAGAAAGACAACACCTTCTGTGATAAGTTTGATATGAATCTTCTTACAAAATTGATCTTACCAAGTAATGACTGTAATTCCTTAAGATTAGTTGGAGGAACAACTTCATCAATGGCTTTCATACTTTTCTTGCCAACTCCTATTCCTCCTTCATGCACTAGAAATCCCAGGAATTCTCCTGCCGAAACTCCAAAAGCACATTTATTTGGATTCATCTTGAGCCCATGTTTCCTAGTGCATTCTAGAGTTTTCCTTATGTCGGCCAAATGTGCTTCATGATCCAATGATTTAATCACAATATCGTCGATATATATCTCCACAATCTTGCCGATCAACTCATGAAAAATATAATTCATGGCTCTCTGATAAGTTGCACCAGCATTCTTCAAACCAAACGTCATGACAACCCATTCAAACAACCCTATATGTCCTGGACATCTGAAAGCTGTTTTCGCTATATCTTCCAATGCCATAAAAATTTGATTGTACCCTGCATTACCATCCATGAAACTAATTACTTTATATCCAGCAGCAGCATCAACCAACGAATCAGCAATAGGCATCGGATATCCATCCATGGGTGTAGCTCTGTTCAGATCTCTAAAGTCTATGCAAACTCTCATCTTCCCATTTTTCTTGTACACAGGAACAATATTAGAGATCCATTCTGCATATCTGCACGGCCGAATAAAGTTTGCTGCTATTAATCTTTCCACTTCTTTCTTCACATCGGCCAACACTTCATCTTTGTAGATTTTCCGGGGTGGTTGCTTGTAAGGTTTATAACCAGGCTTGATCGGCAATCGATGCTCAACAATGGAACGATCTAAACCAGGCATCTCCGAATAATCCCAAGCAAAGCAATCTTTGTATTCTTTTAACAACTCAATCAACTTCTCCCTGAAAACCGAATCCAAGCTAGCGCTGATGAATATCGGCCTTGGTTTGTCACCGTCTCCAATGTCTACTCCTTCTAATTTATCAGCCGGCACAAATCCATGTCCTAGCTTCCCGTCAGTCCCATCGATTGGATTATCCATTAAAAATTACTAAAAGAGCCGACTGCTTTGATCGGCTATTGATCACTGCTGACTGGCTCAACAGGACCTTCTCCCCAGTCCTTACCTGAGAAACAATCTATGCCTTGATATTCCCAGAAGGCTGGTTCCACATTAGCCACGCTAATTGAATCATCTGCCGGGACAATTTCCACTTCATCATCTATCCACTGAATAAGCTGCTGATGCATAGTAGACGGAATACAGCAATTCGCATGGATCCAATCCCTTCCCAGTAGCAAGCTGTATGCCCCTTTGCCTTCAATAACAAAGAAGGTTGTAAGCAGAATCTTAGATCCAATCATCAGATCTACATGTACACATCCTTTGGTGTCCGAAGGATTTCCAGCAAAATCATTCAAAACTATGCTTGTTGGCGGTAAATCTCCAGGGCTCATGCCAAGTTTCCTGAATGTATTGTATGGCATCACATTAACAGCAGCTCCACCATCAACAAACATCTTCGTCAGTGGCTTTCCGTTGACATATCCTCTTAAGTACAGTGGCTTCATGTGCCGATTCTGGACTGGCTTCTCGAAAATAGCTTGCTTATTTAATACCAATTGTGTCGTTAACCCACATTGCTCGGCTTCATCCACTTCTAACAATATCTCTTCCTGTACAATTTGATTAGCTGGAGCCATGAATTCATTCGGCAAGAAACATACCATGCATGTAGGAGCCGAATGACCCGATTCGTCGGGTTTGTCTTTTGGACGCCATATCGATCTCAACCTGGTTCCTGCTTGCTTCAACTCTTGATTCCTCAGGCGTTGGACTCTTCTCTTCTGGCTCCTTCTTAAACCAGGCGGACACCACTGTCCTTTCTACCACACATACTCACGATCTTCTTCTTCATGATCAATCCATCTATGATCAGCATGTCTTTTCCTTGGTTGATCATCACTCTTATGTATTTTTAGACACCGATCATCACTAGGATGTATCCTTCCAATTCTTTCGTGGACGGATCGGCGACTGGCAGCATTTTGCCTATGTTCGACATATCCATTATTGCATTCAGGACAATTATTCCACGTGGGCAACTTTAAACCCTCGTTCCAACAGTGTCTGAAGAAGACACAACTCCAATGTGCACGTTCTTGTTCTCGGATATATTCCTCTTGTTCTTCCTCATACCTTTTTTCTTCGCACCTCCTCTTCTCCTCCTCGTACTCACATCTCTGATAGCGTTCTTTTTCCTGCTGACGCTGCCATTTATTGAGGAGAATGCGCGATGTGACTCTGGGTTTAGAAGATTTTCCAATTTCAAATCGGCTATTCGGGAAGCGAGGCTTTTCCTCGCGAATCTGTTCGATCGTGATTTGCCGATTAGGATCGACTGAGCCTTTCTGCTTCGCTTTCTTCGACGTCAGGACTCTCATCTTTCCCTTTTCTCCAGATTCGGCAACATTCACCATATTGATTGAGAGCCCAATCATGTTCTGAGGAAACGGGTTATTATCCAACTTCATCTTATTGTCAAATTTCAGATGCCCTTCTTGGATAGCTTTCTGAATCCTCACTCTAAAAACCCTGCATTCATTGATGGAATGAGAATTTCTATCATGGAATCCACAGTACCTTTTATCTTTCACTCCATCAGGCCGAAGCATAGAATGCCCCTCTGGTAGCTTGATCCGGCCTTCTTTTACAAGATAGTCAAACAATTTATCTGCTTTCGTTACATCAAAATCGTAGGTGCCCTTATTCTGTTTCATCCACCTCTGATTCACCATGACTGGTTCTTTACCCCACACCATCTCTGCTGCGGCTATCTCCTCGCTATCTTCATACTCATCTTCTTGATCTGCTCTTTCAAGGAACTGGTTATAGATGTCAGCGACATCATTATGCTTAGCAAATCTGGCATCTTTCTTGAAACCATATGCCTGGTTACTCATTAGGGCCAATCTATGTGACAACTGGCCAAGATCATCGAACTCCATCCCGAATAGCTTTTCCCGAATGGCAGGCAGCATGCCAGCTACAGCCATACCAGCCAGCTGATCATCAGGTATGTTCAGAGAAAAACACATGCTCTTTGTTTCCCTAAATCTCCTGAGGAATTCCGTAGGGGTCTCATTATTTCTCTGCCTTAAGCTGGTCAGATCAACCAACCTTTTCTCGGTACTGCCAATGTAGTAATGGGCATGGAATTTCTGCTCCAGGTCTTTCCAAGTACAAATTGACTGAGCAGGCAAAGAAGCAAACCATGTAAAAGCTGGACCCGTCAGTGACAAAGGAAAGTATCTGATTCTGAAAGCTTCATCTGCTGAAGCTTCTCCAAGCTGCA
Organism: Echinochloa phyllopogon; assembly: GCA_033239725.1. Classification (NCBI taxonomy): domain Eukaryota; kingdom Viridiplantae; phylum Streptophyta; class Magnoliopsida; order Poales; family Poaceae; genus Echinochloa; species Echinochloa phyllopogon. The sequence goes on along the minus strand of BTCW01000016.1, from coordinate 3,416,407 downwards.
TCAGATATCGAGCTACATGTTCCACAGTGCTAGTATCGTCTTGTCCTGAGAACTTAGTAAACTCTGTAGGCACCTTGACTCTATTCGGCAATGATACCCTTTGGTACCATTCTGGGAAAGGGGACGAATACATGTACCCCTGATTTTTAGGCTTCAGACCGAATTGATTTTGTAACACATCGGTCATTTTTTGCACCATGAGGTCAATATTGGTATCTTGATTCCCTGGTCTCCCAGCAGGCATCCTTGTAGTACCAACATACCCGGGATTCGGGAGAGCGTCGATAGCGTTGTAATCCATAAACTCTGAATATCCGTTCCCATACATATCCCTTTGCAGCCTGTTGTTCAGAGGGGATATCTTGTAAGCAGAAGCAGGTGGATTTCCCATGGTGCCGAATGTCATATCGCCATATGTACGAGGTTTCGGCAATGCATGCTGAAGCTCTTGCTGAATCGGCTGTCCATTCGCGTCTTTGGCTCCAGAAGCTTCAGTTTCTTCAGTACCTTTACCATGACGTTTTGGAACCGACGCTTGAACATTGAAATACGTCGGGCCACCAATTTGTCCATGCGCTTGCTCAAAAGGCTTATCCACGTGTTGACCAAAGATGTTGACCAGTATGAGCCGAAAGCTGTTCAAGAATGCAGCATTATGATTGGTCATTGTTTCTCCTAAAGCCTTGTACAACAAGCTAGAGAACTTCTCCCTTTCTTCATCTTCAGTAAGATCAGATTGTCCCGACAAAAGAACTCTTGGTAGATCTGACTTGAGAAACGGTGCACCACTCCTGTTCTTAGCAAAAGATAGCAAGCATTTCTTGATGAACTGATCCGCAACAGTCTTCACCATTTGCTGATGTTCATCAGACAATTCTTCAAAAGTGACATCCAGAATGTCTTTTAATTCAGGCATCTTCGAAGCTTGTGTGTCCCACCGGGCGTGCCAAAAAGTGTGTTGACGTAAAATCCGCACTTCACGCCAAGCACACAGCAAGCCGAATTAGCTAGCTTCACACGTGGCCCGAGCGTTTGAATCCGAAAGCGTGCCAGTCAATTTTCCCTGAAAACTGACAAAGGGAGAAAAGATGTTTAGATAATACCTGGAACGTGCCGGGTGATACCAGACAGTTCCATATTTGTGGCTACGGAGCCAGCTTCGAACGACATATAGCTACAGAGAAGCTATCTGTCGGCAGTCAAGGCATCATTCGGCAATCGGCAAAGCGTGCAGGAAGCGCACTGCCGAATGCGTGACGTAAGCATGACGAAAGATCGGTAGGGCAATCGGCAAAAGCACGCAGGAAGCGCACTGCCGAATGCGTAACGTGAGCATGATGAAAGATCGGTAGGGCAGTCGGCAAAAGCACGCAGGAAGCGCACTGCCGAATGCGTAACGTGAGCATGATGAAAGATCGGTAGTTGACTTGAATGAACATTGTAACGTATATTCGTAACCGATTAACGGGGAATAGGGCATGATAGATAAATAAAAGGGCGAAAGCATGACCATAATTTCATAATAAACAAGAATGCATAGATTAAAAGCACTAGTCTACCGCATGTCTAGGCACTTTCAACCCGTCGAGCATGAAACAAGCAAGTTAATCCACCGCATGATACGACTTGCTTGGAATCACACCACCAACCAAGAATAGACCAATCCACCGCATGATACACTCTAATCATGGAAGGCTAAAAGCATTCTTTATTTAAAACAAAACCGTGAACATGTTTCACTCGTGGCGATACTGCCGAATGCAGCTATATAGCCGAATCGGGTTCCGTGAAGAAGGAACATGCTTCGTTGATGATGATAGATCTATCAGATCGAATCGAATTCTAATCCACCGGATGATTAGCTCTAAGACGACCCAAAAACCTGCATCTACCGCATGATACCCGGTTCTGTCAAGATCTACACAAGACCAACGAGCTTGAACCCGCGACACGTGGCAATCTAGATCGACTTCGAATTCGGCTATGGAAACGCAGTGCATTATGAGCTAGAACCGAATCTAATCAACCTAGACTGGGCAAAAGAGTGCTGTAATGAATTAAACACAAAGGTAAAATCCAGAGCAACACGGTAACTTAATGAATCTACTAGATCTTGCCAAAATCCAATAGAGCCGATAACTTGTTCCAAGCTAAAACTTAGCCCACCGCATGGCTCATGATCTAACAATGGAACCTTCCTGAACCAAAGCCTAAATCCACCGCATGATACTAGGCATGGTGCAGGGTTGCCGGTACTTACGGAGGTCGACGGATCGATGATTCCTCTCGAAGAACTCGACGACTCGACTAAAGGACTCGAAGTTGGCACGGGGCCGGTTTGTTGTATGATTGATTGAACGATGCTTTTACAATCACCATGGGTTTATATTTATACCCAGGTTCTCGACACGACTCCTAATCGATTACGATTACATTATTTATTTCCTAAAAAATATAAACGCCGGGGCACCGTATCCGTCTTGCATTCCAAGTCAAACCAGCCCTTTTCCTTATCCTTGATCCACGTCATCACGCGCTCCCGAATACCTTTTGCGGAACAGCTCTCTTGCCGAATGACGATGCGTTCCCGACCGCAGAACGTCTTTGCCGAATGCTTCTGGGGAAAAACTCCTTTGCCGAATGGTATCTCTTCAATGAATCCGGCCCACATGTCAGCCTCTTCCTGGTGCCAATTTTTGGTGTCAACACATGTACAACAGTTTAGACAACTGCTGTCTATTTAACACATACAGACAGTTAAATAGTCAACTTTATAATAGTTTAGACAGCTGCTGTCTATTTAGCTGTCTGTGTGATAATAAATATGCACTCTGGTTTCTGATGTTTTGCATGGGAGGACGAGCCAAAGCAGTAGACAAGATAGTAGACAGCAACACTCTCTTTCTCCATTAAATAGTGACTACATCAGCTCATTTGATCTATGTAGCAACAAAAAAACAGCTGCTGTCTGTGGGTTGTACATGCCCTAATCTAATCTATCTTATTTCATTACATCAATTGAACCCTGTACAAATCTCGTACAACAGTGTGTCCAAATAAAAGTGCATGGGGACCCTCTAGTCTGCGGTCGACCGCAAACAACGAACCGTGAAGTCGATTCTCCGACAGCCCAGAAAAGGAATATTTTGATCCCACCACTGGTCATTCCCTTTTCGGGAACCGCATTGCTAGCTCTGAGCCCCACAAACCAGCTAATCACCGTGTGGCGTCTCACCTGCCCCACCGTCCAAGAACGTAAATATCTTTCTTTTTCCCTAGCGCTCATTCTCTTTTCTTGCTCATCATTTTCATTCCCTTTTGACGAGCCAAAACACTCGGGAACGTGGGAAAGGGGGATAAAATGGGCGGGGAAATAAGCTAAAACAAACACCCTGTTGAAACCAATACACGTACGTTGTTTTCTACTTCTAACATAAATAGAAAAAAAGAAATAATGTCTTTATTATAAAGGAAGAGTGATGAAGCAGCTCAGGAGTCCGGACGCAATTTTATCTATATTTCATTATTGTTTGCTGGCCCTGGCACAAAACGAGCAAACAGAAAACATCAATGATCCGTATCATATAATTTTTTTCGAATATTTTACAAAAGACAAATCAAAAGGACAATGGACCAGACCAACCCCTTAATTTCTCTCTAGTGTTGTGAGCGTGTGAACCATCGTTATCCACTTAAAACTAAATCTGAAAAGGAGCATCCGGACAAAGTAGCAACCCATATTAAAATGGATTTGGGCACAGCCCATTCAGTGGACTTGACATAAAGAATAAAGCTCCTCAGGCAGATCTAACAATTATCGATATTCCCTACCGAATTCAAAATTAGTATAGCAAGTTGAGCTATTCTCCTGACGTATAGAGGAAGAAAGCTCATGAAACAAAGGTGCCAACATGTTTGAACCAACACATATACACAGTAGATCTGAGGGATGCAGGCGTGCAGCTATCAGCCATGCAATGGGCTTTGACATGAAGTGAATCGGATGCTCCTGGAAGAGAAGGGAAATCTCACCAGCCATGGCAGGCTCGAGAGCCGCTCCGATCTGGTGTTGCAAGCTAGTTTGGAAGACACCAATCTACAACGTCAACAAATAATAGATTAATAGTCATCCTTTTGTACGAAGCTTGTGCACAAGTCAAAGAAGATGTTTTCATTACATAATATGCATGAAACAGTAGTTTTGTTTTCAAATATCGATGAATCAATACCTCCACGCCCAAATGCGTTAGCTCCGGTAAAAAAGAGCTTTTACTAAGGCAATAAAAAAGATAAAAAAAATGAATAGACAGATAAACACCTGTCAAATTATGTTACACACAATGCTTGAAATCAAATTTTGCAGAATATCAGAGTTTTCTCTACTACAGGTTGAAACAAATTTGCAAAATGACTTTTTTTATGAAACTTTTAAGAAAGGTTCACATAGAGAACATCAAAAGTATTTTTCTACATATTTTTTTACACATAATTATATAACTGAAACTAATCCAAAAAATTCATGTATAAGTTACGTAAAAGAATTTTTTAAGTATCTTCATAGAATCTTTGTGTAAAATGTTGTCATAGATAATAATAAATAACTTTTGGGCAAAAATTTCTAAACGAAACTAATCTGTCCAAAACTTATCTATAAAACTTTCATACACAACCTATCATAAAAAATCTTTTTATAGATAAACTTTGATAAAATAGTTTCAAACTATACAACCAATACATTCCCTATAAAACTCGTATACACACCTTATCTTCAGAACTTATACAAGTTAACTACAAAAACCTTTTCTACAAAAGTTTATATAATGAACTTCTGTTATAGAATTTTCTCACAAAAAACTGTTTATAAAGAACTCTATATGAAAGTTCTACAAAAACTTTCTACATGACTTTCTTCAAAATGTTATACACAAAATTATTTTTTAAAACTTCTGCACACAAGTTCTACACTAGTAAATGTATTTCTATAGAAAGTTTGGACATGACTTTTCTTCAAAAGTTATATATAAAAAGAATTCTAAAACCTTCAGAATACAACTTTTAAGACATATGTTTCTATATAACATTTCTAACGAAGTTCTCTACAAAATAATTTTCTATAGAACTTTTACTTAACAATGTTTCAAAAAACTATATCTACCTGAGTTATTAATATAACTTTTCAAGATAAATTCACATAAACTTTTAAGCAATATATTTTTTGTATATAACTTTTCTAGATAACATTCATACATAACTTCAGTATAAATTTTTGTAAAGAAATAACTATTGTATGTAAATTTTTAAATTTTTTTTCTTAAATCTTCTACACAACATATCAAAAATATACTTGGTCAAAAGATTTATCTAAATACTTTGAACAAAAATGTTACACAAAAACCTTTACTCAGATACTTTTCTTTACATACTTTTGTATATATTTTTTTGGAAAACTGTATACAGAATCTTTCCTTCGAATAAGTTTTATTCATAAGTTCTCTGATGAAAAGTTCGTCTGTATAACTTTTCTTGTATAAAATTTCCATAGAACTATTGCCTAAAAATTTATACAAATAAGTTCTTTAAATAAACTTTCATTCAGAACTCCACTTAGAACTTTTCTACAGAAATTTTATACAAAACTTTATATAAAAATTTTCTATACTACTTATCTAGACAAATTTTATCTGGATAGCTTCAACTTCAGTTTGATCTATTCTCTAACCATACAATATTAACTCCTACAAAATAAAAGGAAAAAAGTGCTATATACAAAATGTTATGTAGACAGTTTTGTAAAAAAATATTTTCTGAAAATGTTATATATAAAAGGAATATGGAGTAAAAGGCTTATGTGAAGTTATGCAACCAAAGTTTTATATGAAAAATAATTGAAACATTAGCAACAAAAAAAATTCATATAACAAGACATTTTGACGTAATTCTTTATGAAAAAAGTTTACAAGAGAACTTTTATGGAACTTAGGTGTGAAAAAGGTTTGGTAGAAAACTTTACTTCAAGAACTTTATAGACAACTTATCAAGCGGAACTTTCTCATTAAACTTATATACTAAAGTTTACCTATAAAACTTATCGTGAAAGACTTATAATTCAAAACTTCTCTAAAAAGCTATTTGAAAACCATAGATAATGTATTCAGGAAAAAAACTTTTCTATTTATTTGTCAAAGCAAACTCATTTTAGATTACCTTATTTTAGGAAAAGCTTCTATAGAAAAAATTATGTTAGGAGCTTTTCAATTTAATATTTTTGTAAAAATTGCACGAAAACTTCTCCAGAAAACTGGGCTGCAATACTTTTCCTAGAAAGAATGTATGAGAAACTTTGACCTACAAAGGTGCATGAAATTTATTGACAAAAATCAAACATAGATGCTTGATCCTAAATAAGCTGTTTAGAACAGGGCTATGCATTCGAAAAATATGTAATAATACATTGTCGTGGCTAATAGGAATGAACAAATACAATAAAAATTTGGGGGTAATGATGCCTTAGATAAATTGTACTGGTATAGGCAAAGGTAATTGGGAATCCTAATACGGTGGTCCATTTTAATTTTAGGCTTTGAACAAAGCTAAAGCACACATCACATGTGTATGAATTCTCCAGAGATTAAAGAAACAAGCAAGAAAGAGATCAAAGCCCACATACTAATTTCCTGTTAATAAATTTGGTTCCTGATCAAGAATAGATTAATTAAAGCAGCCAGCCACACCTTGATATCGACTTGATCTGGCATGACTATAGTGAGCATACAAAGTGCTCTGACTGTGCATGTTGAGTTTTTAACAATGCAGAGCATAGCAAAAATCTACGCAGATATAGAAAGAAACAATAGCAATCTTCATTTTTTTAGTTATAAGCAGAAAGATTGCACAAGTAAAATTAACAATCAACGACTCAAAAGAACTAAATAATCCATTTCAGAAGTAGAACCAACCATTTGAATTGGCGCCAGCAGTGATCTAGATCCCATTTTAGCAGGATGGATGTGCATGCTAATTTGGTGTATTCTTACCACAGGTTGTTCTCGCCTTCTTGCCGCGAGCCCACCCAGGGCCACCACACCAACAGGAGCACTCCTCCGTCGAGGCGTGCAGGCGGTTGCATGAGCTCGCATGGTGGAAGACTGGCAGGCTCCTACTGCTCCTCCGGCCAAGAGGGTACACCCGCTCCAATGCTCTGGATTTCGCGAGAAGAGAAAAGAAAGAGAAGTATTTCAGAAGCGAATGAGAATTAATAAAAAAAATTACTGCACCCCCTCTTGCACTATACAATTTCAAAGCAGCAGCATCGATTATCTAGTGCTTGCAATGGATAAAGTGATAATGATTCCAGTAGATGTTTAATAGCTCTATAATAAAAGCAATGTTATCAGTTAGTTCAATATACCAACGCATGTACTCCTTTGGTTCAGAAGTGGTTTGGATAAAACGAAATGTGTAGACATTGAAATTACCACGGAAAACCTAGCCAATGAGATTAAGCAAATAATGAACATATGCATTCATCCTTTAATTTTCACTATAGTTAGGATCCTCAATCACACATCCTTAAAACAATAAAGCCAAAATCATACAGATTTGAATCTCAAATCCAGCAACCTCCACCTATTATATTTGTAACACAAAATAGGAAAAAGGAAGGCCGGCAGGGTAGTGTGAAAATGAAAAAGATCACAACTCTGCACCTGGGATCATGGATTGTTCATGCACTCCATTGAGTTGTACCACCAACACTCCACCTCACTCCTCAGTTGGTGTTGCAACAACCTTTTTACAGAAGGTCAATCCATATTAGACTATAAATTGATATAATAAATCCAGATTAAGTAAGAATGTCGTTTATATGTGCATAGCTAGCCGTTAATTGAGAGTTGAAACAATCATGAGTAATAGTAATGTCTAACAGATAATATTATGGAAAAAACACATTCAGACTATGCATGAAGAACTCATTTAGTAAAATTGCTAACTACCAGCAATTCCTCAACTTGATAAAAGAACATTAAGTCCATAATTAACAGAATGGCACTATCATAGCAACCAAGCATCAACTCCCAAATGTAGAAGGAAAATAAAGGACCTAAAAATGTGAAGTGACTGTGGCCGCTCAGAGTTAGTTCAAGCAGTAGCTCATTTGGATTTATCAATAACTGACTCGAGGGAGCTCACCACTCACGCGGGTGTGCCACTGTTGGCGGGATCAACCGAGTTGCTGCTCCTGGGGGTCTGCACCGAACTAGCTGCAGTGTCAGCGACGACCCATCTCGATCCAACACCGGCACACTCACGATGGCCTCCCAGCAGTGCTGCTCTAGCTTGTGGAAGAGGGAGATGCATCGGCGCCCCGGCGCGGCGCTCCCCTACGGGCGGAGCGCCGCACAACTCGAGGCGTCGCTGCCCGCCGCCCCTCTTGCCGCTACTCTCCGTTGCGCAACCCGCATCCCTCGCTGCTCCTCGCTGTCACGCCACCGCGCTCCTACTTCCGGAGCTCTACGTCGGCGCCACAACCTCGCGGGGAAGTGCCGCTTGGCGGGGCCACGCCCCCTGCTATTGTAGCTCGCCGTTGTCACGCCCTCGCCAGAGAAGGTCGACGCGCTTGCGCTCCTCGTCGCTGCCGTGCCGCGCCCCTCGCCGCTTCCGGAGCTCAGCACTCCGGCACCGCCCGCTACCGCCATGCGGGGGAAGCGGAGCTCGCCACCGCCATGCGCTGGAGGATTTCGCCGCCCGACGCTCTGACGCCGGATCTGGAGCACTAGAGAGAGGAGCCTGATCTGGAGCTGAGGATGGAGTGGAAACGGGGAAAGAAAAAGAGAATCCGTACTGGTGGGATCTACTTATGACCGGAAGTGGAAGTGCGTGGGCATCTGGACCGACCGACCGTAAGGTTGGAAATTTGCGGTCGATCGTAGAATTAGCATTGCGAAGTGCAGTCCAGCTCTTCGGCTCTCCTTTTCCATCGCGAGAAGCCCAGCAACCGAAGCCCAGCTTGTGGCCCGGTCCATTCACCGCCGTTGCATGCAGCTGTTCACGTGAAGCCCAGCAGCAACGAGATACAGCCCAGCAGCATGACCTTCCGTTTCCATCGCTGGCAGGTGGGACCGTAGCTACAACTGCGTCTTCTCGACGCAAGCCTGCCCTCTCACCTCTCGCTTTTTCTCCTCTCGCCGCGCAAGACGACAGGACGAGGACGCCGCTGCCCTGCCAGCGGCTGCCTAGCCCCGGATGCCTGCCGCGTGCCCCTGCGCACGGAAGCCGATGATCACCGCCATCCAACAGGAATCCGAGGCCACAAACCCTGGCCTTGGACTATAAAACACCCACGGCCGCCGCCTCCCTGCCTTGCTGCTGCCCCAGTTGGGGTTTTCTCCACCCGTCGCCAGCAAGAGAGGGGAAGGGAACCGAAGAGAGGAAGGAGGAGGAGAGGAGGAAGCCGGACGGGAGGAGCCCGACCGACCGCCGTGAAGACGATGCCGTGCCACGCAGCTACCACGATGCCGCCCTCCGTCCGAGCTGCACCGACTCCGCCGCTGTCTGAGACGAAGAGGAGAACCGCGAGCCATCGCCGCCGTCGGGGAACGGTACCGCGAGCTGCAGCTGCACGAAGACGACGAGGGCAAACGCCTCCACGCCGAGCGCCACACGGCGTCGACGAGCTGAACTGCGAGCTTGACACCGCCGTCGAGCCGGTGCCCCAAACGACGACATCGCTGCAGCCGCTCTCCCTGCACAGCGACACCTCGCCACGGCCGCAACCCGACCCGCGTTGCCTTAATCGCCGACGAGCCCAACGGTGAGCGTCGTCTTGCCGACCTCCCTATCCTTGTTGCCTGCCTGTGAGCCCGGGCGCCGTCGGGCTGATGGGGGCCATCGCCGTAGAAGCTTTGTGTGGTGGCCTTTGAGCCCCGGTACAGGTACCGCCGCTAGGAGCCGCTGCTGCCCGCCGTCGTCGTCATTCCTCCCTTGACCGCCGGCCGCCGTTCGAGCCGTGCCCCGGGGGTGCTCGGTGCGTGCGCGCACGACATGGCTGCGTCACGGGCAAGGATGAACCTTGACCCCGCGCGCGCTTGTGCCACTAGCCTTTGCGCCACTGGCCTTCGTCTCGTCGCCTAGTCTCACCGTCGTCGAGCCGAGCCCCGTCACAGCCGCGAGCCTAGTGCTGCCAGGCCGTTGTTGTGCACCGGCTCCTTGCCATCGCCGTCGACCCTACCGCGTAAACCCCGTCCTGCCGTCAGTCCGAGCTGCAGCCTCGCCGTGGCCGGAGAACACTCCGTGTCCGCACGCTCGTCGAGCCCAGCCTTTCTCTGCCTCGCCGCCGCTCTGTCCCCGCATGCCCGTGACGCGGACGCAGTCGAGAACACTGTCCCGTACACACGCTAGCCGACGCTAACTGCCCAAGCCACACGTTCGTGCGCACCATGACCCGAGTCGAGATGCCGCGCGCCGCCGTGCGCTGCTACCCTCCGGCGCCTCGGATGGGGACTACCCCGATTCCGCGAAGCCCAACCACCCTGTCACCTTCACCGGAGCATAGCCGCCGCGCCATGGACCTGTCCTAGCACCGCCACGGCTGGGGAACTTCTCGGACCCGCGCGCGCTGCCGAGCCCATGCGTCGCCGTGGTGCACGGTCACCACGTCCCAGACGCCGCGACGTCGTTGCGCCAACCTGGCGTGGCCAAGCCACAAGCCGGACCACACCAAGCCCAGCCGCGCCAAGCCGTAGAGGATCCGGGCCGACCACACTCTGATCCTTTGCACCCGGTGTATGTGAACCATAGGCTCAGCTCATCGTGGACCACGTCCACGCTGCCAACCTTTCCCCGGCCCGCGTCATCAGTGACGCAAACGCTGACACCTGTAGCCAGAGGTATCCGAAACCGTTCATGGGCCGCCAACCCACTAACCGCTCAGCCCAGCCCGTCTTTGGCCCGCCATGCTAGCCGATCGAGCCTGTTAAGTTAACAGGCTGGCCCACTAAAACTAGCCCAAGCCGGCCCTTTTTCCCTCTTTCTCTCGACGCTCACATGAGGGCCCAACCTACCGTCATCAATTCCTGTGATGGCGCCAGCAAGACCCGACCCCACTGATGACGTCAGCATGACATCATGCTGATGTCAGCAGGCTGACTGTGCGACACATGGCGCATTCTGGTGCTGCCACGCGTCCCTATCTTTTCTTTTTCTGAATTAATTAAATAATTTCTAGAAAAAGATTTAAACTTCAGAAATTAATAATAAATTAACAGTAGCTCAGAAAAATATGAAACCAGTTTCATTATTTTTCTAAAATCTTGATCTACGCGTTAGAATAGAGTTTGGTGTTGTTTGGTTCTTCCTTGGTTCAGTTTTGGTGTTTATTTACAAGTAGGTCCTCGGTATTTATTTTAATTACGTCTCTAGGAGCTGTCGAGGACCGAGGTGAACCGGAAGACCCAAGCTACTGCTACGAGAAGGAAGAGGAACAAACTCCAGGTTCACGCCCATCCAAATCTTGAATACCTATTAGACTTTGCAACTAGTTTGCTAGCTCTTTACTTACTCCCTGCATAGCCTTATTTTATGCATGTTATTCCTTGCTACCCTGTTTTACACTACTATAAACTTTTGTTGCGCGATGCTTGCATGGTGTGATAAAATGGTTTTAAACTCTCTTGGCGTGAGTGGGTAAAACCGGATGGAAGGAGAAGGTGATTTTGAAAACTATTTTGCGGAGGCGAGCAACAACCCAATCTTCGGATTGCGGGATGCTGGGGAGTTGCTCTTGGGAAAATCCTATGGAGTACCTGTTGCGGGTATGTTTTATGGAATACTTGAGATTGATGGATTTGAGGTGTTTGGGCAGTAATACCTGTAATGGGTGCCGATGGCGGACCGTTGCAGTGGATACACATTTGTGGAAGAGACTCGCCTTCGGCCTTGTGCGGACCGACTCGGACTACCTACTTCATGGGACTATGTAAACGTGCACATTGTGTGTCCATTATGAGGGTGGGCCCGTTCCGAGCCTAGCAAGTGCGGTACTAAGCCTGCAGGAGGATAGAGTATCAGTGTAAGGGGGACTGGTGTTGACCTTTGCTCCCTGATTTTCTCTAGCCCCCGACTGGCCCCGGTGGAGTGCTTCATAGTTCCGGGGCGACCTCTTGCGTGAGGACGTGCCCAAGCTTGGAAAAGCAGGATGGTTCCATAACTACTAGACCTTTGTTCGGTGTTGTGATATCCATCTGGCTGATCCCCGGGTGGGTGCACTTCGCATAGATTTCAGGTGTACACACTCTATAGAGTTAAAACGATATGTATAGCCGTGTCCCCGGTCATGGACAACCCCTGTGAAGCGTATGCTCTGATTTGTGCCTGAGATTTCATTTCTATCTCCCCTTTTAAACTGTTTTGAGTGAGGTACCGACATGGAAGGGAGGGAGCTTTCCTTGTCACATACTGAGAGTGGAGACGGAGAACGGGGACATGTGATGACAGGATTGAACGTTGTTTTTCAAAAGTGTTGAGGTGAGGATATTACTCTATTGCTGCTGCAGCTTGCATAGGAAACCCCAGCCTCTCCTTGCATATTTGAATACTAGACTAGTCCAATTTAAAGCTAGCGCATATACGGAAGGTGACGTGGACCTGTCCCATTTCCTTGGAGACAGTTCTGGAGTTTTCAGGTGACAACTGCAACTTTGAAGGATGGTGCTTTGGAGGGTTACGTGCTTCGCTCAAGGATGCTTGTGAAGAAGAGATGAAGGTTGGAGATGAAGACTTGAAGCCCTAGCTACCGCTTCGTAGAGTCTCTACTTGTCGTTTAGTCCAATGGGTTTGTACAAATCCGTAAACTCCATGTAAATACCCTTGTTGTACTCTCATTTCGATGTATGGAAATGATATTATTCTGAAATGAGTTCTGTACATGATAGCCGATGAGTCCTGGGACTATCACAATGGTACAGGGAGTCGGATTATCTTTTATGAAAATCCGGTTTATTTCAGTATAACTACGCGACTGCTCAACTACTTCCCGGTGGCCTTCTTCTTCTGACGACTACTCACAATGGTCTTTTTTTTCCGTATGACTACTTCCCGGCGGCCTTGTATGACTACTTTCATAAGGCCGTTCATGGAACTGCACTGCAACATCTTGTCACTACACCAATTCAGATCAACTACTTCAAGCAAGGCCAGTCGAGTATGGTTAACCCCAATGCTCCAGCTGGTGACGGTGCATCCATTGCCTCCGGCAATAGTCTTGCCCATGGGTACCTCCTAAACCTTATTTGGGTTATATTTCTGTTCGTGTCAGTTGGGATAAGTAACATGAACACTTGCACATGTTCTGCCATCACAAGATCAATAACTAATCATGAATTTACTGCTAATTTCTAAAATTAAACTATACAAAAAATGCCTAAATTTCTAACAACTTCTACGGTTTGGGCATTATATGAAAAAAGTTGTATTGATTGTGTATGTCTATAAGCCTCAATGGTACACATTTATATCCTGAACTAAGAACTGTTCTAGTTGATCATGACCAATTATAAACTTGACCAGAAATAAAACACAACTACCATATGCGACTTTGTAAAAGAGTTGGACGACTCTACAAAGATGTTTTGCTGACGTCGTACTCCCAGTCCGACAAGCATTGCTACTTCACTAGTTTTGGCCCCATTGGCACCTAGCATCGTCTCTAAGCTTTCTCATTGACATTGATTCCAAGCTTCTCATGGGCATGGATCCCAAGCTTCTCATCGGCATCGGCTTTAATCCTACAAACCCATCAACTCAATGACTTGATCGGCATCACGATTGGAATGCGGAAATGCCGAGCTCATCGTCAGATGATGTATGGAAGAAGATCTGGAAGCTGGATGTACCTCCGAAGGTGCGTGCATTCTGGTGGAGAGTGTTACATGAATTTCTTCCAGCAAGATCAGGGCTGCATCAACGACACATTGAGCCAATAGCAAACTGTGAGGTATGTGGTGCTGAAAAGGGGTCGATCCGACATGTGTTGATTGAATGTGCCATAGCAAAGGCATTATGGGAGTAGATGAAACAACTGATGGGGGTCAAGCTGCCACACTTACCTCCCCATTTATGGGCAGGAAACCTCTTATCCGGTATCTGTTCCAAGAAAGACATGGTCATCATCGTAAAGAACTGCCCAATTTACACTTAATTTAAATAAATCGTCGAATGTTTCAAAAAATGAGAGCTAACACGTGTTAACCCACATCTATAGGACATGTAACCGATCCCAATTCAATTAAAGCAAAAGCAAATCAAGTAGTCCCGATATGTGCTTCATAACATGCCGAAGATCGAGTGTACAGGGAGGTTTGTCTACGCAATTGTTCAAATTTGTTCTCCTTCTAAGAGTTCGGTGAGATTTTTATAAAACAAACTAATGAGTTCGGTGAGATTCAGGAACCTTTCATCTGGAGGATTCTTTTTTTCTTTCTGAAAGGGAAATGGAGGATCTTTTTTTAAGGCAAATGGAGGAAATAAATTCAGTGCAGCCGGTATGTAATAAGGCCCTCCCGTGCATACCTGGTGCCGATCGATGACGCGTGGACTATCCTGCAATTTAAGGCCACACGCCTGGGAAGACTGAATGGCTCGCAAGCTCGGCTGCACTGAATTTTTTTTCCATGAAAGTATGGTTTTAAGGTAAAATAACAATTCCTCTATTTACCATGCTTGCCAGCCAGAGAAATCATTCCGTAACTGATCCCACAGTTAGGTGATTCTGACAATCAATCTGGATTCTAATGTTTGTTTCTGCAACTTTTCCTACCATAGTTTCTGAATCTAGTTTATCTAACTAGTTAAAGGTACACCCTTCCACTAACACTTCCACAGACAGCTGATTCCGACAATCAATCTTCATTATTCTCTCTACTCCGTCACGATGGACTGGTACAGTTGCTGCACGAACCCTGTGAACCTGTTCATGTCCAGGGTGACGTTCTGCCCGTTGATGAAGATTTTCCACACCTTGTCATACCCTTGCCGGTGTATGGAGAGCGGGTCAGTAAACACGGCATGATCCCTTGGGTACCTCTCCGCCAGCGACGTCTCCTCCACCGTCACCTCGTACTCGGCGTACCGGAGCCCCAAGTCCGACAACTGGTGCCCGTAAGAGTTCCGGCACGCCCACCTCACCTGCCCCCACGGGATGATCTGAGCCACCGTGGCGTTCCGAGGCAGGAACAGCATGTTTGTCAGCCCGGAGCCGTGCACGCCCAGCAGCACGTCGCCCGAGTTCACCACCCCGGCGAACCTTTCCAGGTTTACGACGTCCTCTACTCCGGCGGTGACCACGTCGAAGCCGGCGTCCGCCACGGCGGCGACGGCGGCGGCTTCGTTCGTGATCTCCCTCACGTGGCGTCGCAGAAGCATCACGACCCTGGGCTTCTTCTTCTGAACTCCAGAGCTCCAGCTTACAGATGATCGCTGCAGCGAGTATGCAGAGCGCATGAAATCGCCAAATGTCACCATGGTGTAGCCGTAGGGGGAGAGAGCAGGGTCGATGCTGAGCTCCTTGTGGCTCTCCAACCCGACATGGGCAGATGTGAAGCATCGCACAGTAGCGTCAGAGTCGAAATCGATGACAGGGTAGCTGGAGAGAGCATCGAAGATCGCCTTGTACTTTCTGACAACTTTGGGATCGTAGTCGGTGGCGAGCAGCTGCACGCGGCCATTGTAGTGACGGGCGGTGAGGTAGAGTGGGATGACGATGTCGCACATGATGTGGAAGATGTTCCAGTTGAAGCCGCCGGTGGAGAAGACCACCGCCGGCACTTCGTGCGTAACCGAGCACGGCGGCGGCGGGCCGTCGGCACCGCCTGCCGGAGGAGAGGACCGCACGGTGACCTCCCGGACGAGAGACATAGCCTCTTTCTCCCACTTTCGTGGGTACGGGTGGAGCTTGATCGTCGAGTTCTCCGGACGGTAGGTGGAAGATGAGACGACGTGGATTATGCCGGATTTGCCGTCGATGCGCACGTCACCTTCCATTCTGCAGGTGTTCGTGCGGAAGGAGCTGAAGTTGCAGCTTAATTTGCTGCTGCTTATTGGTGCTGCCACATCTGCAAAATATAATGCATAGTACGACAATGATTTTGGCTCCTTTCGTTGCCATGATTTCAATTTGTTTTGACAACTGTAATCTGCAACATAATAGCAACAGCGGCAATACAATGAAAATACAAGGCATACGTCCTTTAAATATATCAAATTATTACAGCGTGTTTGAGATACAACATGTCCTGTCTAGACACAAGGTCTTTTAACAAAAACTATTAGACAGGATACAGTATGCATAATTATAGTTTTTGTCCTGTTTTGTAACAAATATCATAAACTTGGAACGGATGGAATATTAGATATGCTGTCCAATCAAAATAATGACGAAAAATGCATAGTATGTTTTATACGTTATGATATATATGTCTACTATCACATTGCAAATTTTAAATATGAAACTCCAACCATACATGGACAAAAAAGAAAAAAACATATTAATAAATAATTTAAACCAATTGACATAGTTGTAGTAATAAAGTAAAAACTATTTTGGGAGTAAGTTGGACCATTTTCATGATAGTTGTACCACAATCTCGTAGGCCTTTTAGGCCTTACTCTCAAATGAATCTCTCAAGCCTATAGCTTGATGTACTTAGCATGTGTTTGGTTTGTGGACCAAGTGGAATAGGTTGGATTGGATCCATCCCTATTTTTTTGGGTTGGATTTCAACCCATTTTCTGTTTGGTTGAAAGGGTTCGATTCATCCCGATTTTCTTATTCGTCGTAGATGTTGAGAGGGTTGGAATGACGTGTATTTCACACCATTAGCAACAGACATCTATGAAGGCCACATGTCATACACTTTATTATTAATATACTAGTCATTATGCTCATACACTTCAATATAACCTAGATGGTGGGAAACACACCATATTTCTATAACCTAGGCCCCTTAACTTGTTGACTCAACTCCCTTTGCTATATGGCACTTCACAGTAGTATATTGGTCACGCTTTCAAGTTCCAAATATGTAAACCTTGATTCTGCGTGCAGAAATGTACTTAATTACCTCTAGTTGAAGCGACGTTGTTGGTCATCTTGTCTGTTGATGCTTCCCAAGGTAGTGACCCGACAATCCAATCTGAGTAGAATGAGAGGCCACATGTCATATATATTTTTAATCAAGAAAGGGAACTTAAGGTTCTCTAAGATATATAGATCGATTTCAGTTGTTTGATCCAGATCCTTGCGCGCGTATTCCACAGCTTCTAACTTGGCTATATCAAGTGGCAGTTTCTACCATCCAAACCACCAATTTTTTTAGGAGAGAATGGGAGGGACAATCCCATTGCAACATATTTCAAGAGAGAATAATTTGAGAAATGTAGAAATTTCTGAGAAAGAAAGAGCGAAAGCAACAATAACTTTACAGGTTACAGAGTCCAGCCAGTGACTAACACCATGGAAGTATATATTAGCCATCACAGGAGACCCTATTGACCTGAATGGGGACACTCTCCGGCTCACACCGACCTCGCCAGGAACTCCCCAACCTCTCCTCAGACCTTTCGAGGCAAGATCCATGGCCACTGCCAGTGTCAAGCTCTAGATAGAGACACTGTTGCTGGGCCGAGCTCCACGAGCCTAGGTGTCCCAGCGAGCTCCATGACTGTGGCTGCCTCCTCTACCACTCTCTCAAACCAATTTCCACTTCGCATTGATAGATATGAGATTGAAAAACGATGATAATGGTTTATATACACTAGCTAAAAAAATAAAATTTATGAGAATATCATCAAGGACCGTCAAAAATTGACAAAGCAACTTACAACTTGCAAGCTGTGGCAGGAAGTTGGTGCTGAGAACAATCAAAACAAGAAGAGGCAGCAGTAGACACAGCGCCGCCGCTCCGCACTCATGCTTCTTGCTGCTCTCGTGCCTTCGGTTCATCGTCTCCCCCACACAAGCTAGAACAAGACTTCTCGATCAGATGCCCTCAACTGGACTCCATTTAGTAATCAGCTGAGCTGCAAAGCCAGCTACTTACAGCTACCAAGTGCTCGTATTTTATCTGAACGTGTTTCCCACTTGCTTAGGAATCGGAGAACATGGACCATATGTATACTCACGAGGGCAAACTGTAGAAACATATAGACTTGCAGTATCGGTATTAAAATAGCACTGCCGAGGCTTATATTATATAACTGCGGTTATACATATATCGATTAGTTCGTAATACTTTCTTCATTATTTCATATATTTGTCCATAGCACGACATGACTATGATCAATAAAGTATAAGTTCCATGAAAAAATTCAATGTAAAATATCCACTCATACCTCTACCAAATAAAATGATGTAACCTTCCCTCTTCTTTATGATTTCAGAATAATCAACCTGTCAGTTGTCCTTTGCTGGCCCGTAGTCCACAAGCTTCTCTACTGCTCACATTGGCTCGTCAACACACACTCGCATCTCGACACGCGGCAAATACAAAAAAGCACACGCCTCACGGCGAAGCCTCGACGACAATAAGCCCCACGGTGAAGAGGGCTTTGCCATGAGCCATATTTCAGGCACACAGTAAAGATGTTTGCCGTGTATTTTACGTGACACATGGCAAACAAAAGCAACAAACTGCGGCATCGTAAATAGATGGCACGTTTGAATGTTTCCCATGTGCCAAAGGGTAGGCACACGACAGAGATTCAATGCACACGACAATGTGTGTGCCAACCCCTAGCACACGGCAAAGAGACCACAAAAATAATAGAAATGGTCACTTTGTTGTGTGCCATGGTCATTCCACACGGCAAAGTGACCAATAAATTCTTGTTTTTTCTATTTTTTGCATATAAAAATCCCCAAAAATCACAGAAACATCACATGCATACATATATATCATAACAAGCATCACAAACATACGTATATATCATATCAAGCATCACGGTCAATTTATATAGATAAATAATCCACAAGTGCATGAATTCACAAGTACGTTTATTACAAGTTCACAAATGCAAAGCAACAAGTACTAGAAGTTCACAACGGCAAAGTAACAGGTCAAACGGCGGTCGAGGTGTGAACATTGGTGCGATGCCCGGCGACAAGTTTGGTGTATTCGATGCCGACGATTGATTCTGCAGAAAGCAGAATTGGTTGCATGTGAGACAAGAATCAAGTTATCTAAGTTATAATCTAAACATTCGAATTACATCCAACTCTAAGTTATGATCTCAAACAATCAAAATTTCAACGAACTCTAAGTTATAATGTAAACATACAAGAATCAAGTTATTTTAGTTATAATATAAACATTCGAAATTTCATCCAACTCTCTAAGTTATAATCTAAAACATTCAAAATTTCATCGAACTCTCTAAGTTATAATCTAGATATTTGAAATTTCAACGAAGTCTCTAAGTTCTAAAAACATTCAAAATTCCATCAAAGTCTCTAAGTGACTCTACATCTCTATGTTCTCTAAGTCTCTAATAATCTATGTTCTCTAAGTCTCTAATAATTAAAATGAATCTACAAGGTTAGAAAGTGGCTCACAGGAGGAGTTGCAGGAATTGGAGCCGGAGGGAATATCATAAGTGTTAGGGGTTGACCCATCTGAACAAATATAGCTTGAATGTAGTTGTACATCTGGGACACCTATTGCTGAACCTCGGCCTAGTGCCTCGCTGCCTCCTCCTCTGTTCGTCCATCGCCGCCTCGCGTGCCGCCGCTTGCGCCACCATCTGGGCCTACAATTTGTCATCCCAATGTTACAAAGCAAAGCAAGCATACGTAGAAATTGAATGAACGATGAATAAATCAGAAATAACATGAAGTTCCTGCATGTCACACCCGGATTTACACAGAAACCCGAATGCTACTATATGTGTGCCCAGGAAGTCCACAGAACACATATAGTTAACAAATATGATAAACAGAGTACATATGCTCGAATAAAATGGTTTTACATCAGAGTTTGACTCAAATAACTAAATAACACAGCGGAAGACTCTTTATTCACTCTCTCTAAACGAAGACGAAGCCGAAAACCATAATCCACAGGGACACCGACTGGTTGAGCACAGCTAGTAGAATGGTAGATCTTCAGGAAATTCTATAGCAGCAGTACCATCTAATCCATCTGTTACCCATCCGGGATTTTGTTGAATGGCAAGTGTAAGTAATTGTCTTACTTAGCAAATACAACACGGGTAATGAAGGCTTAAAAGAAAGGCTTGACACGGCTGTACTGCATTAGCAATTTTAGTTGATTCTTTTTAACATAAACCAAGATTACTACAATTAAGTGAACCCGAGTTGTAAACCCATTTAATAAAGTAGAAGTGAATATCAAATAATAACAAATATCATCTTCTAATCAAAAAGGATCCAGGCCGCTCTTGACCCTGAGCAAGGCTATCATGATAGATTATACACTCTGCAGAGGTTTCGCCCTTTACCCACCAGTCGCGTAAAAGTTCAAAGGAACTTTGCACCCAACCACACACATCAACACTTCCGAGGTGTGACTGCATAGGGACGCTACGAGGCGTTTCACAAGACACCCTAACCAAACAGTAGCCGTTATGGTACAACCTAGGCAGCATGACCCAAGGCACCGAGATTGACTGACGCCCATGTCACAACACGAGGGGGTCAATGGCGTCCAAGCGCGGAAAAGAATAACAACAACAAAATAAATAGCGCAACGTGTGGAACCCCCGCCATACGGAAGTTCCCAACACGGGACTGTGCCTCACGGGGACATAGCCAACGGATCCTCCGTCCTCGGTGGATCAAACCATACTCTCACCCATGCTTCCCATAACGCCGGTGGCCCACCGGTAACCACTGTTGAATTAGAGCCGTACAAGTTACTTGTCCAAGACCAGAGCCATTATAGTTCCGGCGGTGGCGACAGGCTCCTGGGTTGCCGCTTTAAGAACCAGTCCTTACGGAGAGATACTAGGGCCAAACATGTACGCCCTAGCTCCCTGTTCCATGTTGCTAAAAACAAGTTTTACCATTAACATTGAAGTGAACCATTAAGTCAAGATTAACAGTTAAACATTGGTGACAGTAGCGGCGCTTAGCAAGGGGTCTACCCAGATGCAATAACCCAGAGTAATCAAGGTATAGGATAAACAAAGCTAGGAATAACCTTAATAGGAACAATTTAGACACATGCATATGCAGTAATTAATGTAAAGGTGTGTTTAGGTAGCAAGGATTGTCCGTGCTGTACTTGCCTTCGTCCAACTGCTGCTGCTGCTCCTGCTGCTGCTGCTGTTGGTCCTGCTCCTCGTAACCCTCGAACTCAAACGCGTACGGCTCACCGACTGGACTCGTACATCAACACACAAGCATCCAAACAAGCCAGTACATGCAAACAATATTAATCTATTAGAACAGTACACCAGACAATAAAAACAGATCAAAAGAAGGCTGAAAAACTAATCTACGCTTCGCTACGAACACGTGAGCGCGAAAATCACTCAAATCGGAGCTAAAACGAAGAAGTTATAGCTTTTCTAAGGTTCGGGGACTTGCTGGCAAAGTTTTAAAAGTTCCAGGGGCTCATTTGCAAAACTTCAGGGGCTAAAACATAATTTTATATAAAAACAGGAGGGTTTATTTGCAAATTAACCAAAACAGGACCTCGGGTACTATTTTTAAATAAGTCAGGGGGTTTTCTGTAAAAATCAGGACTTAATTGTAATTATTTTTGAATAGATTTGGACTGCGGGTTAATTTTGAAAAAGGATAGGGGTTCTTTTGAAAAAGTGGCTCGGCTGACTGGGGGTTGACCGGTACGGTCAACTTTGACCCGGGCCGGTTTAGATCTGAGTCGTCGGATTGAACACGGACGGTTGGGATTGGATCAGGGGAGAGGGATCACCGGCGGCGAGCGGAGCTGCGGCGGCGAGCGGCGGCGCTTCGTCGGCGAAGCTCGAAAACGAGCTAGAGGGCTCGGTTCGGGGTGGGGATTGGCGCTACGCACGCGCGGGACGACGGCGAGTTCGGCTGGGTAGGTCCCGTCGTCGGGGACACGGCAGCGGCGGCGCGACGAGGAGTATTGGCGGCGGCGGCTCCGGCGAGGGTGGTCCAACGCGGGGACGGCGCTACAGAGCACGGGGAGGGGCGAGAAGAGCAGCTACGGCTTCAGAAGGAGGAGGCGAACCTAGCTATGGGGTCCTGGAGGATGGAAACTTGGCGGTGCGAGCTCGCGACGCGCAATGGCGGCGGCGGCGCTCGGGTGGCGATGGCGAGCAAGCAACAGAGGGAGGGAGAGAGCAGGGAGTGGCTCGGGAGCACTCTTACCACCACGCGAAGCTACTCCGGCAGTCAATTTGGTCGGAGCGACGGCGGGACGGCGGATCCGCGGCGGCGCAGATCTCGGGCGGCGGCGGTTCGGGCGACGGCCGTGCGGGGAACGAGGGCGAGGGCGGCTAGGGTTGGAGGGAAACGCAAGACGGGTCGGCGAGTATTTGAAGACGGCCGAGGGAAGTCCGGGCATCCTTGGAGTCCGGGCCGTGGCCGGTCGGGACTCCGGCGCCGTGTCCGGGAGGGAGTCGGGCGAGAGGTAGGGGACGGCCTGATAGGCGGGTCCCGCGCGTCAGTCGGCAGAGGGGGGGGGGGGGGGCGAGGCGTTTCGGCAGGCCGGCTGGCGGGGCTGCGCAACAGGCCGGCTCCTGGGCCGCGAGGTGGGCCGAACGGAGCGAGGGGAGGCAGGCTGGCGCGGACGGAGCAGGCCGACAGCAGGCCAAAAGCGGAGCAGGGGGGAAACTGGGCCACTGCAGAAGAGGAAAGAAGGAGCAAGTTTGGCCGAAAGAAATAGTTAAGGGAGGAAAAGTGGACTCGGGCCGCAGAAACTTTTCTAGAGCTCCAAACACAGCGATTCAAATTCGAATTTAAACAGAATTTAAATTCCAACTGAACCACACACACAAACAAAACACTATGCAGACAGCATGAATGCAACAAAAATGTTTCTAACCTTATATTAAATTTTATTTATCAAAAATAATTTATTTTCCTTAGATAAATATGAGCATAAAATTAAATAAAAACAATTTAATTACTAAATTTTTAAAATAGGCATTTTTAGGGTGTTACACTGCACTTGGAGCTGTGTTGTAGATAGCCGTGGGCACATAGAGGTTTTCTTCCCACGGCTCGATGGCCGGACACATAGCTCGCACGTATTGCTCACCCAGGGGCTCGACGACGGCAGGGCAGGGTGGGCAGCGTGACAGCAGCCAACGAGGCCTCCGGGGCAATGGCGGCAGTAAGAGGGGCATCCTCTCTTCTTCTCCTCCTCCTCCACCTTATCCTCCTCCACATCGCGGTGCGGCGCTAGCACCGGCGTGCGGGCAGTGTAGGGGCGGCCACATGGGGGTAGGGCACGGTCAGTGGGGGGGGGGGGGGGGCAGGGGCGCAGCTGCGGCGGCGGTGGGAGTAGTGGTTGTGTGTGCGTGAGTGTGTGTGGTTGTGAGTGCGTGAATGTGTTTTGAGTTTTAGGGGCGACAGGGTGCCTTTGTCGTGTGCCCCACATCTGGCAAAGTAATCTTTCTTTTCAATTAATATTATTTTTCAATTAATATCAATTTAATCAATTATAATTCTCAAACATGATTCAATTAAATTGGTTCCAACGCAATTTGAAAATACCTTAGTAAACCCACTCAACATTGCAAACTTTATAGTTAAAAATCTATTATTTCAGGAAGTTACTCTATATCAATTAAAAATCTATAATTGCAGTTAATCAATTAAAATTATCAAACGGATTCAGAAAATTACCAAAATTTAACATGAAGCAAACTATGTTGTATATTGCATATAGAAAAAGTTTTGAAGGCAGTGTCAAAATCAAACGTTATTGCGCTTACAAACCTAACCATATACTTCTCAACTCTATGGATCTTCATTGGGGAAGCTGCAGTTTGAAAGCATCATACGTGACAAAATGTGCGAAAACTACTGTTGTTTTTACCAACACTCCGCCTATGATAGCATGAGATATTGACAAATCTCATGATTTTCATACTTCATTTGAATTTTATAGAATTTAAACATCATTTGGCCCCACGTTCATGCTATTGTTTCATGAACACGATTTTCAAAATTTTGTTTCAACTATAGCATAAGGTCTTACAGTGGACTCAATATCATGAATATCATTTTTCCACACACTTTATTCTATTATTTCATGCACTTGTAGTTTAGATTCGACTTATACGAAAAAAACCTTTCAATGAAATAAATTAGTTAAATATAGTAAATACTTTGATAATCGTACCAAATTGCGACATGGGGTACCAAACAATGTATGTGGATTGGAGAAAAAGTTTGGAGGGCATAATTTGTTTTTTTGTGCTTAGGCACATGACAAACAAGTGTTTTGTCGTGAGCCCTCGAGCCGGCACACGACAAACAAAGGTCTTTGTCGTGTGCCCGGAGGCTGGCACACGGCAAAACACAAAAGTTTGCCAAGTGCCAGCCATGTGGGCACACGACAAAGATGCGGCAAGCCTGCCGGCCCCTTGGACAGGCTGGGCGCCGGGGCGGGAGCGAGCACGGGGGCAGATTTTTTTTGGAAAAAAGGTTTCCGTGTGCCTAGAGGCTGGCACACGACAAACTCTTGTGTTTGCCATGTGCTAGCCTCTTATGATACGACAAACGTTTGTTAAAAAAGCGGGGCCGTGCCTGCTCCCGCCCCCACACACGCTCGGCCGCGGCAGCGGCCAGGCCACGGCCAGGCCGGGCGTTGCCGCGGCAAGTTGGGGACGGCCGTGGCCAGGGCGTGGCCGGGCTCGCGCACAGGTGCTGGAGTGGGCACGGGGCCAGATTTTTTTTTGTGGGAAAAAACGTTTGCCATGTTCCTAGGGCTTGGCACACGGCAAAGACTAATGCCCATGACTTCTATTGACGGGAAGGGGATGGTTCACACGGCAAAGTTTCGGACACACGACAAACTACCAGGTTTCGGTAGTGTACAGATGACTCCTACAGCCCTACAGGAGATTAAGCTGGGTGACCTTCACTTGGCATTCAACTTCTTTGACGAAGATATGGGTTTACCCTCTGCATAAACAACATAAGAAGTCGCAATTTACAAGGTAGAGTGGAGTGTTTAGACAGCAGCTTGTAAATACAGATGGGGTCCACAAACTTGAGATCAACATAGACTAAGACCGTGTTGAATCCTTTTAGATCTAACTATTAACTATGTTAGGGTTTCATAAAGAAAACACTATTAACTGTGTTAGGGAATTATTGGGTCTATTTATGCAGATAGTTAGCGCAACTAAAATAATTACCAGCCTGCTAATAGACCTGCTGACTATTAGGTCATATTTGGATCCACCAATGCTGATAGTTAGGAGCTAAAATTAGCGTGTGGTGATCCAAACAGGTTTGTTAATAAACCTGCTAACTACTAGCAGGCTATCCTACTAATAATCATTCCGTCCCAAAAAATTCATTTTGGGATTCTAATTTTTGTCCCAAAACAAGTCATTTACTCTATTTGGTATGTGGCTATGTGCCTATGTGGATGTGCATATAGCAATCAATTAGTGGCAAGTATGGCTAATAAATAGGGGAAATCAATGTCATTTTACTTCCCTATTAATCTATCCGAAAATTCATAATGACTTGTTTTTTGGAGCGAAGGGAGTAGCCAATTATCTAGTTGGAGGCAACTAACAGGTGATAGTAGTGCGAAACCAACTATCCAACCATTTATTAGCAGGTGGTTCTGATCTGCCTCTGCTAGTAGTTTGCCGGTTATTGGCTATTAGTCAGCTACCAATATTAGCAGACCAATGGATCCAAACAATCCCAACAACGCCCCTTGCTTAGGTCCCTGCTCTACCCAAGAAGTAGGGGCCAAGATAACAAAATAATCACTCCAGCAAAATCCCTACTTTAGGGAGATCCTACTTATTTCTATCCTTGAGCCTCTTGTCCAATAGATGGCTAGGGGGGCTCCCCTACTTTTTAATTGGGGTAGTTTCTCCTCCAACATCATGTTCCTCTTCCTCCCACATGTAACCAACTATGTGCCACCCCATGCTCTTGCTACCATTGGATCCAGTGGATCTACCCATCCTCAAGATTGTTGTGCCCATGTTGGAGCGTATCACTGTCAGAGCATAACATTCTAAACTCTACCACATGCCACGGCATGTCATTGAATTCAGCACCCAAACCAGTATGCCCCCCTCTACAAGACCACTAACCCGCGCCACTCCTCCATTGATGAGCTTCAACACTAAAGCATAGCCAACGCCATACCAAGATAGGCGAAGATGATGGTGCGGCATCGAACCCTGACCTCACCTTGGGTGAAAAGAATGGATTGAAACCCACCTCTATAGACAACACCATGGTAGGCAAATCCCACACCTCCCTTCCTTGGCCCAACCCCAAACCTTACCATCAGCATCCACCCCTAGGGACCTCCATTGGAGATGCTACTCACTCTCCATGTGCTGCTTTGCATAAATCCATTGCTCAAACACTGTGGCCCCACTAGATGACTAGAGCTTAACCTTTGAACTCAAACTCCGCACCTAGGAATCGCACAAGAAAAACCTAGACCTAGGTGCCACCCATATCGCTAGTCCTACTAGGGATGGAGCTACAGGTGGTTGCAGTGGAGAGGTAGGAGAAAGGTAAGCAAGGAAAGAGAGATAAAGGAGAGAGATGACCCTTTGAAAATGGGACTCACATGTCATAAAACAAAAAAAACACAAATATGAGACATTAACTGATTGGTCCAACTTGACAAGATAAAAGGTGGATCTAGTAGTAGTTGCTGGAGTTGAGCATCAGAAATAAGGCTCCAAAAAGTAAGAGCAGTCCCAACTAAGTAAGTAGGGGCCCTAAAGTAGAAGTCATTGGAGTTGCCCTTAGATCGGGAACCAGCTAAGAATTTGTTTTTACCTAGGTGATTGGTAAGGCTACTAGCTGGTCTATCAGCTATGGATTCAAATAGGACTTGAGCTAATTTTAGAAACTATTTTCTTCATCCTAAAATATAAATATCCAAGTATTTAAATTTTCCACAAATAAGTTATTCTAATTGTATTTGGACACATGTCACTTAATTCCCCACCAAACTTTTTCTTTACACCGAGTTAATCACATGCAAAGATGCTTTTTTCTCTCTAACCATACCCTTTAAAAGCTTCAAAAAGTTAATGGTCTGCAAAGATGCCCTTTAAACTATGTGTCACCCAATCAGAATCTGCCAATGGAATAACAAATACGACAACAAATAGCGGCTCTCTAATTTGCGGTCGACTGCACGGAGGGACCCATGCGGTCAATCTTCCGACAGCCCCGGAACGGGAATATTTGGAATCGCGGGTGCTGTCCATTACCTTTTCGTAAACCGTGCTGACAATTGCCTTTCTTTCAAGTCCGCCGCCACTCCGCGCGTTTTCACATGCCATGCGAATTTTTCCGCCACCACTGCTCCGAACTTGACACGCTCTTAACAAATATTTCTATGGTTGATTTCTTAGTCATTCACTTTCCGGATTCAAAAAAATCTTTTTTTATCATTCAGGACCGTGGAGAACGGGTGAATTAAATGGGTGGGGGGAGTCAAATAAAAGCTAATTTCAACTAAAATTTTGGAACACAAAAATATTTGATAAAATACATAAAAATTAACAGTGTCTGTGACAGGAACGAATAAAAAAATATTGAGACTACTCGCCTCACCCCTTGGACCTTTTTTACTGCCTTCCAAATCTGATAAAATATAAAAAAATTAGAACGGTTAGTTGTACTTTTCATAATTTAACTAACATGCATATATTAGCAGTAAACTTAAAGCGATAGTGCTGGTTATGTTTGAAAAAATATTTAATTATGAAAAATAGAAAACATAAAGATATGTAATATATGATTTTCTACATAATATATAAATAACGAAGGTAAAGTATCTTGTACAACAAACTTTAGCATGAGAAAAAGGCTTTGTGCCAAAAAGTTATGAAAAAAAGAAACTTTTTATACAGGCAAACTTTGGTGCCAAAACTTTCGTATATAACTCCACTGTTTGGGATGGGTATATAGCCAAAACTATCCTATGCAATATGGCTACCTGAAAAACAGAAATCTCGTGCAAAAAGAATTGACATTCAACGATTTTTAACATACCTAGATTTGAGGAGTTTTTTCAATAGGATTTATCAACTATCCTATGCAATAGGATTTTTCAACAGAACTTCCATGCTGAACTTGTGGAGACGATAGCTAGGCACTGTAAGGGAAACTCATTTAGAAAAATCTTTCTATTAACCTATATAGAGAACTAAGACCAGGACCTTTTAGGAAAACCTACTTTGAAAACTTTGCTAACAACATTCTTAAGAAATCTTTTAGAATCAATTCTTCGCTGAACTTACATAATTCTTTTACAAAAATAGTTTGCTAGAGGAACTTATATGGAGAACTTTGCTTAAAAAACAATAGAGGATTCAAAATTTATCATATAAGATTACAAAATATTACATGAAAACTTTTGTACATAATCTTTAGGGAAAAAACTTATGTACATATTTTCTCCATTGATCTTTTCTATCAAAACCTATGAACAAAACATGTCTATATAACTTTTGCAAAAGCCATTTCCAAGAGCTTTTCTAGAAAAATTTCATGAAAGATAACTTTTCTGTAAAAAATTGGAAGTACAACTTTCTAACAACTGATCTAGTAAGACTTTTTGACATAATTCTCTTTTAAAAAGTTTGCTAGAGAACATTGATTAGAGAACTTATATGGACAACTTGCTTTGCTTACATAACATATATAACTTAAAAAACTGATGAAGTAAAAAAAAATCTAGTTAAACTTAGGTACTAATGTTTAATATAAATATTTTCATGAAAAACTTAGGTATGGAACATTATTTGAAATGTCAGCAAAAATGTTTGGTATAAAAACTTTGCTTAGAGAACTCTAATAAAATACTTAGCATGTAAAATTGGCTAGTGAGTATACAAACTTTATACAATAACTCTGTCCATATAACTCCATCGTATAATCTATTCTTAGAAGAACTTGTATACATAAAATTCCTGATGAAAAGTTTTATCCATTTAACCTCTCTTAGAAGTACTACTATACAGTACATACTACATAGTATAAAAAGAAAGAATCAAGATAACAATGCTGGTCAGTTGGGCACTTACTTGTGAGATTTGATTTTTTTTAACTTACTAGAACACCAGGCCCCTATCCCATCCCATATTCCATATCCTTGCTGACTTTGCTGCTGACACTAAAATAACAAAGAAAGAAGCGAACTATGTTAAAAAACTTAGGTATGAAATTATACAGAGAACTTTGCTTAAATAACATATACAGAGAACTATGTAAAAAAAACTTTATCAGAAAACTTAGGTATGAAATTATTTTGATAAAAACTGTAATTCTATAACTTATACCGAAAACTTATCAAGTAAAACTTTCTTGTTAAACATAATCACTAAACTTGTATATAAACATTAAATAAAAACCTTAAATATGAATATTACTTAAATAATAACATGGAAAACTTTCTAATAAAACTATGTAGTTAGACTTTTTGACACAATTCTTTTATGAAAAAGTTTGTTGAGGAATATTGTTTACAAAACTTATATGGAGAACCTGCTTTGCTTAAAGAACATATACGTAAAACATTTTTGAAAGACCTAGGTATGAATTATTTTGGTAGAAGACACTAAGTATACAATTTCTATAGAAAACTGATCAAGTGAACATTAAGTTTAATGTGAAAACTGATTAATTTCATCCACCAAAACACTTCTGTATAACTTTTTACAATAACTTTGTGACAAAACTTATACCAAAACTCTTTTATATATAATTTGTTTCACAAAAACTCACTCATGGAGTTTTTTCATGAAGGTTTTTATAGAAGATATCCATAGAAAAGTTTACAGAAATATGCAAAATTATTTTACCAAAAAAGTATTCTAACGAGTTTTATATAAGAGACATATGGAAAAGTTTTTAGCCACAAAATTCGTGGACAGAAGTTATCTAGACGATGTTTAAAACAAAAATTATCTAGAAATATTATATAAAGAAAATGGTAGAAAAATATTTATACTATAGTTCTTCATGAAAGTTTCGTGGATAATTATTTTGAAATGTTAGAAAAAACTTTCCACTTAAATATTATATGAATAGACTTTTTGACACAACTCTTTGACAAAAAAATTTGCTCGATACTTTGATTTCAAAAAACTTATATAAAGAACTTTAGTTGATTGGGAACTTATAAGGAAAACTTATCAAGTAAAACTCTAGAAAAACTTAGATATGAAAGTTTTTTGGAAGAAACTTTTAGTTATATAATTTAGACAGAAAGTTTATCAAGTAAAAATTTCTGAAAAAACTTAGGCATAAAAAAGTGTTGGTACAAAACTTTACTGGTACGGAAAACTTACTAAGCAAAACTTTCTCATTGAACTTATTCACTGAAGTTTGATGCATAACTTATCACCAAATATTTGTTGTTACAACTTTTAAAGAGAACTTTTATTAATAAGTCTAGCTTATCAATAAAATATATACATATATATATTATATAAGTTATCCTAGCAAACTTTCTATCGATTTTTCTAGTAAAATTTACATAGAAACTTTTTTCTGATAAATGGTTCCAAGATTATATAGTAAATACAATTCTCATAAATGCTCACACAAACTTATCCATCAAAACATATAGGTGTGTGGGGAGAGGGGCAGAAATGAAAAAATTTCATCCAGAACTCTCTACACACTTTTTATAGATAATTCATATACAAAACTTATATGAAAAAATACATTCTAAAAATCTTTTTCCACATATTTTGTACCAAAAAGTTATCTAAAATATTGTCTAAAGAACCTTTTCTAGATAATGTACAAGAGAACTTTTAGTTTGATATCTGATTAAAAGCATGCATTCTAAATATAGATTAAAACACAAGCATGCACATTTAGATACCCTAATCCTCTAAAACTAGAGACCAAAATTAAAACTTTTGAAACAAAAATTTCAGAACTTCTGGGACCACCTCCGAGTTCATATTACTCATCGATAAAGCTAGAGATAACATACATACAAGCGTCCTCCGATTTATGTTATAGAACTGGTCTAACAGTAGAGGTCACCTATAGTCAGATAGAGAGAAGAAAAAGCACAATATACCATTTGTCTATCAATTATATAAAAAACAATAGATGTAAATAAATTTTTACCAAAGACCATGTACAATATATAGCAATTCCACATTCTAATCTCTTTTGTATGCTAAGATTTAACTCCAATATAGAAAAATTAGATAAACAAAAGAGACTAAAGCAGATATGTTCTTACTGCATTTAGCATGCATGATGATCTCCACTAGTTCAATTTGCAAAAATGGATTTCAGTAATAAAGACCATATCGTAATGCATCTCAATCATGCAATCCCCAAGAGGTCCACCAAAATGTGATGCGGCCTACCTAGTTAGCACTTAACAGAGAAAACATTTCGATATACCCTAAGTCATATATATACAGAGCTTACGATCCGACTACTAAAGCTTCATGCTGTAGTTTTCCTTCTGCTGATTATTGATGTGGAAGCTGCTTACTGCTACTCATCATATTAGCTACAATAATACTAATAATGGGCCTGCCGCCACCATTTCAACCCAACCCTCATATTTTTTGTAGCCTAATAACTTGGAAAGCTTACAAACCTGGTGCACAAATGTGTCTCTAACATTTTGGCTTATGGGGATGTACCAAGTATAGTAGCTGCTCAAGTGGTTGTGTTTGAAATTCTAATGATACTTTTCCTAGCTATGGACTCGATATAGCAATACTCAATTTCCTTTGGCCGAGCACGATATGAATGTGTTGGATCTGACGTGATTAGCAACAATAAGCGAGCCGAAATTTCAGAGAACCAAGGGAAGCACACAAATGCAGGTATACAACCAGCGTGTCAGTGTTTAGAAATCGTGGTCCCGACACCAACCAGAAATGTGTTGTGTTCCCTCCCCTGATGGTTGATGCAGAAGATAACGCAAGACACGGGTTTATCCTGGTTCCGGTCTGAAGACCGTACTTCCAGCAAGGTGATACGTGCGATGTATTATTCTGCACTGGACTGCAAGTAGTAGGGGGTACAAGCAGGTTGGGATGAGAGGCTAGACCTCCGAGTCCCGGATGATTGAGGCGGAGTGCCAATATCATGGTTTTTCTGAGTGTGTGCGAACGCTTGATCTCTTCGTCTGTGTCTCTTTTGCTCGATCACCCCCTCCTTTTATAGGCCAAGGAGGAGGGGTTACAGGAGTGTGTTGCTGCACAGGCATAGTTGCCGCACAGTAGTAGGAGTGGCGCTGGGCGTGCTTCTTTGTCCTTGTTTTTGAGATCCCTGTAGTCGATTCTTGTATTGGTGATGACGCCGAGGAGTGGTTTTGAGGATCCGAGGCATCATTTGTTCGATAATGGCTCGCGCGTACACTATTTCGAGGGTCTCCCATGCCTACGCACAACTCATTCTGTGAGAAATCGCTGTGGGAGTTGGTAGCACAGGGAGTTGGAGAGACCTGGCCCTGTTTGCACAGTGGCGACATGTGGGCACAGCGCCGGGGTTGGTTGCATAGCGCTCGGAATGGCCCGCCATACTTCCGCCGTCCTGTCTTCTTCTCCTGCTGTGTGCTCGAGGGTCTCTCCCATCCGACGGAGGTCTTCGAGTCGTCGGAGTTGGCAGCACAGGAGCTCGGAGTGACGGGCTCTGTTCGCAAAGCGCCGGCCTGCCCGCACAGAGCCTCGGTTGGCAGCATAGTGACGGGAGTTGGCAGATGCGACGGGAGGGGTCGTGGCTGTCAGGGCGGTATGGCGAGAGATCTGCCTTTTGACTTTGGACGCACGGTGGTTGTGGGCGCCATTATTTGTCCGTCGGAGCGAGGGTCTCGATCGAGGCGGAGCTCTCCCCATTCCGTGGGTTGCTCGAGGCCTGATCCTCAGGCCTCGACCGAAGCGAAGTTCTCTGATTCGCTCGAGGGGTCGGTTCCCTCGAGTGAAGCGGAGATTATGGTTTGCGTCGAGGCCTGCCACGGGGCGCCTTGACTGGGCCTTCGTTTGTTGTTGGGTCGTGGGCCTTAACTTCCGTTTCTCTTTTTCTGGCTAATCGCATGAGATTAATGTTTACCGAGGGCGGTTATCCCATAGGTTTGGGTACCCCTAATGATCACCCCCATCAGTAGCCCCCGAGCCTTTGTTGGAGTAGATTTTAATCCGACAAAGGCTTTTCATCGTGGGTGCCTCTAATAAGGTTTTCTTGAAGAATTCTGCTAGCGCGCACCCGCGAGTGTAGCCCCCGAGGCCTTGGAGGAGTGGATATACTCCTGCAATGGCTTATCAGTGTTTCGCGCCTTCGTGAGCTACATCACGTTTCATCTTCAAGGAATTCGACCTTGTGGTGCAAGGAGCCCCCGAGCCCTGGCTCTAGCAAGGTCGATCAGGGGTGGTCCTTGACTTTGAGTTACGACCCTCGTCGCCCCGTTCGTGGGGAGGAGGGGTGACGCAATCCATGCTTCCCTCGAACGGGCCGCGAGTCATGGATGCCTCTGCGAGCTGTTAGCGGGTAATTCAAGTGGACATTCGTGCCTCGTTCGATGGAGATCGGCTCGTGGTCCGGAGACATGTCTCATAAGAGCACTTGTGAAGGTTTGCTAGGCAGGGCTCAACCCCGTTCGTTTGGGGTCGAGGGCTCGTTGCTCTCCCTCGGTGGGATCGCTCGACTAGCTGCCTTCATCTTGGCCTTGAATATAACATGAAGGGCACCCTCGAGTTTCGTGCTCGAGGATAGGCTCGATCACGCGTGCCCTTGGTTATCCCTGACTCTGTTAGATCTGGGGTGCTTGTCGAACCCTCGAGGGGCCAAGACTTCGAACCCATGATCAGTAGGGCCTCGAGGAGAGGTAACTTACCTCGGAAGCCTTTCGGCTGGCCTCGAGCGTTTATTTTCGTAATCGTGGGCGACGTGGCATGAAGTATGCGAAGTGGGCGCGCCTTTTTAGGTGGAGCGGAAGAGACGTGGGCAGTTACGATGCGACGTATCGTCTGTAACGCCTGGATTCTCGCGCGTAGTGGTTATCCCAACCCGTGGGGCCCGGCCGTCAGTGGCTATGGTGCCAATCGTATTGGATGCATTTTTCACGCGGCCAGTGTGCCGGTTGCGCTTCGCGTTATACTATAAATAAAGAGACAAGGGAAAGAATTGGCTTACCCAGCCCTTGCCTTCCGATTGCTTCTGTTATTTCCAAGCGCCGCCGCTCTTTGCCTTTCATCTTTCCTCGCACAAGACTCCGCTTTTTGCCGCCGCCATTCGCCATGGTGACCATTGTTGACCCTGCTCCGTGGAGCCCCTCCATCACCACCGACGCCTATCTCGCCGGGCTGGTGGAGGCCGGGGTGCTGCCGGCGAACAGCAACCCGGACGAGCCGATGTGGATTGCACCGCCAGCCAATCACCACGAGCCTTCTCCGCCGAAGGGCTTCGTGGTGAGCCTGGCGAGGCTACACGAGCGGGGGTTCAGAGTCGCCGCATCGCCGTTCTTCCGCAGGTTGTGCCTCCACTACGGCGTGGAGCTCCACAACTTCGCCCCCAATGCCATCTCGCAAGCGGCGGTCTTCGTCACCGTTTGTGAGGGGTATTTGGGGATAGAGGCTCACTGGGACCTATGGGTTCACCTTTTTCGGGGTGAGCTCCATACGGCCGTAGGTGAGTCTCGAGGGTTCCGTCGGGCGGTCCGCGCCGGGGGCCTTACCCTGCACGTTCAGGGGCAGCGGAGCGGGCTGTACATCCCGGCGACGATGACCTCCAACAACGCCGACTGGGACAAGGGATGGTTCTACCTCCGCAATGTCGACAACAAGCTGCCGGAGTACACCGGCAAGGTGTTGCGTGAGCAGCCAGAATCGTGGAGCTACGGTATTTCCCCCGCTGACCGTCAGGAGCGACTCCGGGTCTTCACCGACGCCTTCGCCGCGCTGTCGAGGGCAAGACTGACCGCGGCGGGTGTGATTGCAAATTTTAATCAGCGGTATGTCCTGCCGCTAATGGAGAGGACGCTGCGCCTCGACCAGCTCAAGGCGGATTCGCCCTGGCAGGGCTCGAAGATGAAGGAGGGGACCCTCATCCTCGAGTACTGCATCCATCGAGCACGGTGAGCCGTGGAGGTCTCCAAGCTCGATTGCAAGGAGGAGGCCCTATTTGTCATCAAGATGCACCCCGAAACGGGGTTTTTACAATTTGTAAGTTCCGCTTTAAGTTTGATTTAGATTCAATTTTGCTTCCTACCCTCGAGGTTATCTGACCGCTAATCTTGGATTTTTTCTTCAGAGTTTGTCTCAAAAAGGATATCGCTCCGCTCCTCCTCTTCGCAAGGTCCATGCGGCCAATCGTCTTTCTGCCGAGAGGCAGAAGGCGCGGAAGGATGCGGCGAAGCAGAAGAAGGAGAGGAAGCGCCTGCAAAAGGCGGCGCACGAGAAGGAATGCCGCCGTCGGATCAGGGAGGGGCGCTCCCCACCTACTACCCCCGAGAGCACCCCGGAGGAATCTTCCTCGGAGGTCCTCGTGGAGATTCCGTCACCTGCGCCGATGGCGGCTGAAGTGACTGCGCCCCCGAGGGGGCAACGCCAGGAGACCCCGTCGTCGTCACAGGGTAGGGAGGCCTCGAGTGGCCCGGCGCCTTCGACGGCGGGTGCCGCCCCCCGAGTTCCGCGGCGGTTGCTGCAGGGGCTCGAGCTCGGAGCACATCGGTGCCTTGGGCGGACAAGGCGGCCATTGCCACTGGGGCTCAAAGCTCTGCACCTGCAGGCTCGAGCCCCGCGAGCGAGACCTTGCCGCCGAGGGGCCGTGGTCGTTCGGTGACTCGGCGGCCCTCGAGCAGGAAGAAGCGCAAGCTGAGCAACCTCATCCGGGTTAGGTAAGTTGTTGTTCCTTTCTCGGGCTTAATTCATAAGTTGTTAGTTTAATTCTGTTGACTTGGTTTCTGTCAGCCAACCCGGTCCGCCGACATCGCTTCCGTTGGCGCCAACGAAGACGCTTCCGGGGCGCCCCAAGCGACGGGGATTGTCGCCCGGTATTGGGCGGCCCTCACGCGAGGGGCCGCCCGATCAAGGGGGCAGGCGGCGGCTGGAGAAGTGTTGGCGGTAGCTGGCGACGAGCGGGCCAGGGAGACGCCCTCGGCTCTCCCTATGGAGGATGCGGCCCCTGCCGTTGCGGGGGTGACAGAGACCTCCGTGCCGGCCGAGGGCATGGGGGTGGCGGAAGGTGCGGCCCGCGCTGAAGACGCGGGTCAGACCACGGCTGGAGGCAGCGGTAAAACGGAGGTCGAGGAGGTGCCCGGGGCCGGCTCTCCAATGATGACCCTCCTGACCACCCTCGAGGGTGGATGCTCCAGGATTCTGTGACGGGACCTGGAGCCCTTGAGAGGAGAGGGCCATGGGCACCCTGCCTGGCGTTCCGACATTCGAGGCCTGGTGCAACTTTGGGCTCGGTCGTCACGGCGTCCCTCCCGGCCTGGCCAAGGCCGCTGAGGCCGAGCGCCTCCTATGGGAGGAACAACAGGCCTTGGGGACCACGGTCCAAGAAGCTCTGAAGCAAGTCCTCGAACTCCACCTTGGTCGGGGTTTGGACGTCCACCGGGTAAGTGACTTAATTACAAATTTTGTTGCATGTTTTGCGTCTCTCCCCCTTTTTTCATTTTTATCTGTTGTGTTAATAATAGGACCTGAGGGAGATG
Source organism: Echinochloa phyllopogon (assembly GCA_033239725.1). Taxonomy (NCBI): domain Eukaryota; kingdom Viridiplantae; phylum Streptophyta; class Magnoliopsida; order Poales; family Poaceae; genus Echinochloa; species Echinochloa phyllopogon. The sequence goes on along the minus strand of BTCW01000016.1, from coordinate 3,379,535 downwards.
GCCGGGCGAAAGGTCGCCGGCTAAGGGAAGCCTTGGGCCACGCTGAGCGGGAATGCCTGTGCGAGAGGACTCTCGCCGTGGAGACGGCAGAGGAGGTCCTTCGGCAGGGGGACGAGCTCCATCGGCGAACGCAAGCGCTGGTGACGCTCGAGGGTGAGCTTCAGCAGGAGCGTGCCGCCCTTGCCGAAGCCCGGGGGCAGCTGCAGCAGCGGGACTCGGCGCTTGCCGTGGCTGAGGCCCAATTGAAGACCCAGGGCGAGGCTATCGACCTGCTCACCGTGGCGGTGACGGAGGGAGATGTCGCCATCGCGGAGCTGCGGGCCTCGGTCGAGGCCCAACAAGGAGAGATGACAACACTCCAGCAGGAGGCCAGTACTGCCCGAGAGGCCCTCGCCGAGAAGGAAAAGCTGGTAGAAGGTAAGTCTAGTATGAACTTACCCTAAATTTGGATTGGAGTTTTCGAAAACTTATCAGAGGTGCGGAAGGTGGCAGAGGAGACCTCCTCAGAGGCGGAGTTGCTCCAGGTAGCCTATTCGAAGGCCCAGGAGGACCTCGAGGAGCTACGGGAAGTAGCCCTTGCCGTCTGCAAGGAGATCGAGGGGCCAGACGCCCTCGAGTCCTAGTCGGGCAGCTCGGTGGCCAACCGTCTAAGGGCCTTGGGCGGTTGCATTACCGAGCGCCTGAAGGGGGCCCTTCTCCTCGGCGTGCTGAAGACCCTCGGGGTGATCTCGATGCACTTTGTCGTGGACCTCGAGGCGGTCAGCGGTGGCTATGTGGTGGCAGATGACCTCGACGACGACGCTGCGCTGGCCGTCGTGGAGAGTGCCGATGCCGCTGCCTCTGCTCCTCTGCCACCCTCGCGCGAATCTTCGAGAGTGACCTCCTTCCCGACGCTGAAGACGAAGAGGACGCCGCCCCGGAAGACCCCGAAGACCCTGCTCCCTGAGTAGCTTAGGGATATTTATGTAATAAGTACTCTAGTGGTTTTGAACAATTTCATGCTTTGAAACGCACATTCGAGTTTTTGTTTGAATTATGGATTCTTTATCACGTTTATCTTACTGAATTTGCAAAGGGCTTGTCGAGGAGAGTATCGTTCATAGAGTAACTTTAGCGTAGGGTGGCGAGGGGGATGTCGTATCCTTTCGAAGGCGTAGGCGGTCCCTCGACTCGTCCGGCCCTTGGCCTTAGTCATTCTATGCCACGAACTGCCTTTTGGCAATTATAGGAGATGGACATGATGAAAGAAATTTTGAAGAAAAAACTTTAAAATTGGGACAATTTTCAGAGGGGGTGCGGGGTGCCCCCCGAATTAGCCCCCGAGTGAGACTTGGCTTTTTTCGATGGTAAGCCTAGTCTTACTCATTTTAAGGTCTTTTATTTTTTTATTGAAATAAGTACAAGTGTACATGAATGCTTGAAAGCTTAAGGGTAGAAGCGACATAGCTGTTGGATGTTCCAGGCATTGGCGAACACTTCGCCTTTCTTGTTTGCGAGCTTGTATGTGCCTGGTTTGAGGACCTCAACGATGATGTAGGGCCCTTCCCATGGCGGTGTGAGCTTGTGGCGCCCTCGATTGTCTTGTCGTAGCCTTAGCACTAGGTCCCCCTTGTTGAGGTCTCGTCGTCGAACCTTTTGGGCTTGATATTTTTGAAGCGATTGCTGGTACCGGGCCGAATGTAAGACCACGACGTCTCGAGCTTCATCCGCTTGGTCGAGTGAGTTTTCACGAACATGCTTGTTCCTTTCCTCTTGGTAGGCTCTGAGCCTTGGGGACCCATATTCCAAGTCTGTGGGGAGGATAGCATCGGCGCCATAGACGGGAAAAAATGGGGTGAAACCCGTGGCTCTGCTTGGGGTTGTTCTAAGGCTCCAAATTACCGAGGGTAGTTCTGACACCCATTTTCCGCCGAGTCTATTCAGATTGTTGAATATTCATGGTTTGAGGCCTTGTAGAATGATGCCGTTGGCACATTCTACTTGGCCGTTTGTCTGTGGATGTGCTACGGCCGACCAATCCACGCGGATATGGTGGTCATTACAGAATTCCAAGAATTTCTTGCTTGTAAACTGGGTGAAACGAATCGAATTCTCAAGGACGAGAATCCGACTCCCTGTACCCTCGAGATAGTCCCAGGAATAACAGCTATCTCGTACAGAACCCATCTCAGTCGAATATCACATCCATACAACGATAAAAGATTCAATACATGACATATATAAAACATAGCGTCTGGTACAAGCCCTCTGGGCTAAATCGACAATAAGGAACAGCTGCGCAGCGTTAGCTAGAACATCAGGGTCCACTCCTCCACAGGCATCCTTGAGCATAGCGCGCACCCTTCAATCGTACCACCCGTCCTGGTTGAACTCGTGGCCGGGGTCTTCACCTGAGAACCCAAAGTCTGTCCCCAAGGAAATGGGACAGGTCCACGTCACCAACCATAATATGAAGCAAGCTTTATTGTGGCCTATTCTAGGGTATAGAAATAATCAAGGTTTGAGCCAGGGTTTTCTTATGCGAGCAGCAGCATTAACCCAAATTCATCTCACCTCCAACTCCTTCCCTCACAAGCACATCCACTCCCCAAATCCAACCATCAGCCTCACATTCCCATCGGGCCGGTCCTGCCACAGCAGGTTCCCGCAAACATCATCCATCAACGCCTTTCGCTCACTAGTCGACTCGGTGAGCTCCCTCCCCACCTTGTCTCATCAGCATCGCTGGACCAATCTCTCATAACCCAATTCAAAGGATGAGGTAAGAAAGGAGATTCCCATGCTAGTCGGAACTTATCAGAAGCGGGTCATCCGTAACCGTGGACACGGCTATACGTATAGTTTACACTCTGCAGAGGTGGCACTCCAGGAATCCATCCGGGCTGCAAGGCTAGTCCGCAACCAACCTGAGACACAGCCCACAGCAGAGACCCTAAATAGTAACGGCGCCAATCCTGTCTCCCTGGGCTCGGGAAACATCTGATCTAACATCTGCCCCAGGGATGTGAAACCTTCCCACCGGGGCCAGTCGGGGGCCATGGTAAATCAGGGAGACTACGCCGCAACGAGTCACCCTTACACATATCAAGCTCGATCCTCCTACAGTCTCGGCGCCGCACTAGAGTAGGCTTGCTGGAACCCTCCCCATACAGGGTAGATGGTGAGCACGGTATTCCCACGTCCAAAGTTGGAACTCGACTCGGTCCTTAATTGTCGGTAAAGCGAGTATCAGCGTCATAAGCGATCCGCCGCAACGGTCCGCAATCGGCACCCATAACAGGTATTGCCACCCAAACTCCTCAAATAACCCAAGTATCTAACAACCATGTACCCGCAATAGGTACCCCATAGGGACTGCCCGAGTGCAGTCCCCCAGCACCCCGATCAAACGATCGAGTTGTTATTACTTGCTTACACCGCTTAGCTGCACTACTCCTCCCATACCACCCACAACTCACGCCAAGAGGTTCAAATCACAACCCAACCCAACACATGCATAGCATAGCATATTTCATAAAGTGAGTAGTAGGTAGCAAGATAACAGGATATTAACAAAGGCAGTGCAGGTTTATCATGCGAGTAAAGTAAAGCGCTAGCATACTAGTTGCATGTCTAATAGGTATTTCACAGAATGGCTGGGCGTGAACCTGGGCAAAAGTCTTCGTCTTCGTCAAAGCAGTTGTCGTAGTGGTCTGGCTCCTCCTGACTCTCCGGAACTCCTAGGGTTGCGGAAAATAAAATAAGACGCGACTACTAGCAAGGAAACACCAAAGCAGCGATGAAAGAAGTCCCAAAGAACACCAAACTCTATACTGATGCGTAGGTCATGATTTTAGAAAAATATAGAAACTGGTTTCATATTTTTCTGAGCTACGGTTGATTTATTATGAATCTTTTTCTAAAAATATTAAATAATTTCCAAAAAAGAAAACAGACAGAAATTAGCCTGCTGACGTCAGCAGCAGTGGGGTCCGCCTAGGGTGACGTCAGCAGTGGGCCCTGCTAACGTCAGCGTTGACTGGTCAACGGTCAACTCTGGTCAGTGGGCCCCAGCGGTCAGTGACACACAGTGTATGACATGTGGGCCGCATACGTCAGCGCTGTTAAAAGAAAAAGAAAAAGAACGCGCTAGGCTGGAATTGGGCCGAAAGGAAAGTCCAGGGGGGTAAACTGGACTTTAGCGCGAACTTTAGGCCCACGAAGGGGGTGCTGTTGGATCTGCTCTGGTGGACCTGGTCCACCGTGAGCCGTGTGTGCGGTGTACGTGAGCCAGGTGCACGGGATCAAGTTGTGGCCGCCACGGGATCTTCTGCGGGTGCTCGTGTGGCGTGCTGGTGTGGTCCAGCGTGTGGCTTGGCCACGACGCGACGCGACGTGCGCGCGGCGCGCGCCAAAGCACGGCGGCGGCGCTGGTCGACGGCGAAACTCGCCGGGAATGGCTCGGCGCTGGCCTAGAAGCGGTGCTAGGGCTCGGCTAGGTGCTCGCGGATCACAACCGGCGAGAAAAAGGTGGAGCTTGGCTGCGGCTTGGGCTCCCCGACGCGAGCGGCGGCGGCGCGGCTATGGCGCCACGGCTGTCGGCGACGCGCGGGCGGGAAAAGCTCGGAAGCGGCTCGGCTGCGATGGCTCACGCACGTGTGACACCAGCGCGTGCTGGAACGCGACGTCGCGGGCGCTGCGGGGGTGCGCGTGCGCGGGCACACGGTTACCCGTGGCCGCGACACGGCCTCGGCGGGCGCGCGCGGCGAGCGGAGCTCGGCCACGGCAGCCTTGGCAGCTGCTCGGTCGACGGCGGGTTGCGGGTGCGACAGCGGCACGACGGGGTCCTGCACAAGATCGACGGCCACGGCTCGAAGACCGGGTCCCAGAGGGCTAGCATCGGCGGTGCGGCGGCGCTCGGCCGGAGACAGGGGAGAAAAGGGGAAGGTCACGGCGGCGGCTCACCTAGGGGCAAGTAGAGGTTCGCTGCAGCTCCGGGTAGTGCTCGCGGTGCTCCTCTGGTGCTCGTGCTCCTCTTCTCGTCCCGGGTCCGGCTCCTCTTCGGCGTTCCCACGGGCGGCGGCGACGGCGGCTTCGGCTTGGCGACGAGGACGGCGATTGGCTTCACCACCGTCCGCTACTGTTCCTCCTCTTCCTTCCCCAACACCCAGGACGCCTCCCACTCCTCTCACCCTCTCGAATTGGCGACTGGGAAAACCCCAAGGGGGGCGGCGGCTTGGGGAAGAAGAAGGTCGGGCGGCGGCTTTATAGGGCGGCGGCTGCTAGGGTTTGGGCACGGACGGCGAGATGGTTAGGCGGGCCCGCTCGGGCCACGCGTCGCAATCGCGACGGGCCGCGGAGCGCGTCACGGGCGGCTCAGCAGGGAGAGAGAGAGAGAGAGAGCAGGGCGTCGGCGCGGGGAAGAAGGTGAGGAGGGAGAGAAAGCTGACAGGTGGGACCCGTCTGTCAGTGAGAGAGATGGAGGGGACGCGGAGGCGACGCGGAGGAAGATTGGGCCGCTGCTGGGCCGCAAGGCCGGCTGGGCCGGTTGGCTGGCTGGCTCGGGAAAAGGAATTCAAGGGTGGTTTCTAGACTTGGGTTAGGGGTTTCGGCCCAACAGGGTTAGGTTTAGGTTTTTAATTAGTTTAGTTAGTATTTGTTTGAATTCAAATCTAGAATTTGAATTCAAACACAACCAAAAATCCAATAAAACCAAATTAACTCCAAATCACATCTATTTGGTCCTTAGCACTTCAAATTATTTTTAATTTGAATTTAAATTGCCTAAGAATTTAGGGAGCAATTAGAAGACACTCTTATATGTTTGTTGTCTTGCACAAATTCACCAAAATTTTTTAAATTCACGTTTTTTGCACTCAACAAATCCTATAGGGAATTTTTAGGGTTGTTACACTAGGTGCCATTGTCAGTAATTATCGAATTGGGGACCCCGAATCTGTGAATTATATCTGTGAAGAATTGCACAGCCTGCTCGGATCTGGTGCTGCTGATTGGTCGAGCCACGATCCATTTCGAGAACTTGTCGACGGCCACCAGCAGATGTGTAAAGCCCCCGGGCGCTGCTCCCATTGGACCGACGAGGTCAAGCCGCCATACGGCGAATGACCATGTGATAGGAACGGTTTGCAAGACGTGGGCCGGGATGTGAGTTTTGCGTGCGTAGAATTGACACCCTTCGCAGGTGCGCACGATTTCTTTGGCGTCTGCAACAGCCGTGGGCCAGTAGAAGCCTTGGCGAAACGTGTTGCCCACGAGGGTACGGGGCGCCACGTGGTGGCCGCATACGCCAGCGTGGATGTCCCGAATGAGCTCCCTTCCCTCCGGGATTGGAATGCACCGCTGCAAAATTCCGGAGGGGCTGCGCTTGTACAACTCCCTATCGATGATGTGGAACGACTTGGCCTTTCTCGCGATGCGTCGAGCCTCGGTTCGATCCGAGGGTAGTTCCCCGCGGCTGATCCAGGCGATGTATTGGTTGTGCCAATCGCGAGTCGATGGGGCCTCGTCGATCTCCATAATTTCACCCTCGTCCGCCGAGGATATCTCCTGACTTGAGGCTTCATGTTCCTCTTTCGAAGGATCCTCGTCCATGGGCTCGATATATGGAGCCCCCAAGGGTTCGGACCTCGAGGGAGCATCAAGAGCTTTGGGAGTTGGCTTTAGGTTGATGCTTGGCTCTGTTAGGTCACAGGCGAATACGTTTGGGGGAACATTGATCCGTCTTGACGCAATTTTTGCTAATTCATCGGCCTCCTCATTGTATTTTCACGCGATGTGGTTGAGCTCGAGGCCATGAAATTTTTCTTCGAGTCGGTGTACTGCATTGCAGTACGCTTGCATCTTGTCGTCGTGGCAGCTTGCCTCCTTCATAACCTGGTAGATGACCAATTGTGAATCTCCCCGGACGTCGAGGCATTTAACGCCCAATTCAATGGCTATGCGAAGGCCGGCTAGTAAGGCCTCATATTCGGCCATGTTATTGGACGTCGGAAAGTGCAAGCGTACTACGTGCCTTATATGTTCTCCGAGGGGTAAGACGAAGAGCAGGCCCGCGCCCGGACCAGTTTTCATCACCGACCCGTCGAAGTACATGATCCAACATTCGTCTTGGATCTGAGGTGGGGGCAGCTGTGTGTTGGTCCACTCTGCCGCGAAATCGGCAAAGATTTGCGATTTAATTGCCTTGCGGGGGGCATAAGTGAGGGTTTCGCCCATCAACTCCACGAACCATTTGGCTATTCTACTCGAGACATCCTCGTTGCGGAGTATCTCCCCCAAGGGGAAAGATGAGACCACGGTGACATGATGAACTTTGAAGTAGTGGCGCAATTTGCGCCGAGCTAGCACCACTGCGTAGCGCAGCTTCTGGATTTGTGGATATCGCGTCTTTGTTTTGGTCAGTACCTCGCTGATGTAATATACCGGCCTTTGGAAGGGCACGCTCCCCTTCCTCAGTTCTTTCTACGACGATGACTCCGCTGACTACTATAGTCGTTGCGGCTACGTAGAGGTAGAGGCGCTCGCCCTCCTTAGGTGGCGTTAAGACTGACACTCGTGCAAGAGACGCTTTTAGCCCGTCGAGGGCTTTTTGAGCCTCGGGGTTCCAAGAAAAATGCTCGCTCTTGATTAGGAGTCGGTACAGGGGTAAGCCTTTCTCGCCGAGAGGCGAGATGAACCGGCTTAGGGCTGCTAAGCCTTTCTCGGATCGGTCCCATCTGTTCGAGGGCCGACCGAGACTTTTTCAGGGTTGGGCTCAATGCCTTGATGAGAGACTATGAAACCCCAGAGCATACCTCAAGGTATCCCAAAAACGCATTTTTCCGGATTCAGTTTTACCCCGTTTGCCCGGAGACAATCAAACGCAATGCGCAATCGTTTACCAGGTCGTCCACCTTCCTGGATTTTACTACAATATCGTCAGTGTATGCTTCTACGGTTCGCCCGATATGATCTCCGAAAACACGAAGCATACATCGCTGGTATGTAGCTCCGGCATTTCAAAGGCCAAACGACATCGTGACATAGCAGAAAATACCAAAAGGCGTCATAAAGGAGGTTGCCAGTTGGTCAGAAACTTTCATCTTAATATGGTGGAAACCAGAATAAGCATCAAGGAAACATAACAGCTCGCATCCTGCGGTTGAATCTACGATCTGATCGATACGTGGTAAAGGAAAAGGGACTTTTGGACATGCTTTATTTAAACCGGTATAATCTATGCACATCCTCCACTTCCCATTATTTTTCTTAACTAAAACAGGATTGGCGAGCTAGTTCGGGTGAAATACCTCCTTGATGAATCCGGCCTCGAGGAGCTTGTGCAGCTCCTCACCAATGGCCCTGCGCTTGTGCTCGTCGAAGCGTCGCAGGCGTTGAACCACTGGTTCGGAATGGGGTAGGATGTCAAGGGAGTGCTTGGCGACCTCCCTCGGTATGCCTGGCATATCCGAGGGGATCCACGTGAAGATGTCGGCTGTGGCACGGAGAAAGTCGACGAGCACCACCTCATATTTGCTGTCGAGGGTCGAGCTGATCCGCACCGTCTTGTCGCTGGGGACACCTGGGTCGAGGGGCACAGCCTTAGTGTGCTCTACGGGCTCGAAACTGCTTGCATGCTTCGAAGTGGAGGGGATGGTTTCGTTCGCCATCTTCTCTAGGTCTGTGACGAGAGCCTCGTCCTCGGCAAGCGCCTCGGCGCTCTCGACGCATTCCACGTCGCATATGTAGGCATGTTCGAACGATGGGGCCACGGTGATGACGCCGTTTGGTCCCGGCATCTTCAACTTGAGGTAGGTATAGTTTGGGATTGCCATAAACTTGGCGTAGCATGGGCGGCCGAGGATGGCGTGGTACGCACCTCGAAATCCCACCACTTCGAAGGTTAGGGTCTCCCTGCGGAAGTTGTCGGGGGTACCGAAGCAAACTGGCAGATCGATCTGCCCGAGGGGCTGAACTCGCTTTCCCTGTGCAACGCCATGGAACGGCGCCTTGCTGGGGCGCAACGTGTCCCTCCCGATGCCCATGAGCTCCAAGGATGAAGCATACATGATATTGAGGTTGCTGCCTCCATCCATGAGTACCTTGATAACCGGGTATTGCCGATGATAGGATCAACGACAAGCGGGTACTGCCCCGGGTTCGGGATGTAGTTGGGGTGGTCCTCTCGCCAAAAGAGATGGTCTCCTCTGACCAGTCGAGGTACAACGGCCCCGCCTTGTGTATGGAGAATACCTCTCGGTGCTCGCGCTTGCGCTGCCGAGGGGTCATGTTCACGGTTGGCCCACCGAAAATGAAGTAGACGTTCTCCACCTCCGGGAAGCCTTGGCCACTCCCATCGCCTGTGTCTCTTTTTCCCCCTTCGTCCTTCGAAGCGGCGCGGTTGAAGTATTTCTTTAGCATCCCGCACTACTCGAGGGTGTGGGTTACGACGCCCTTGTGATAAGGGCAATGTTTCTTGAGCATGTCATCGAAGATGCCGCCTCCTCGAGGGGGGCCTCGAGGAGCATTGGGAACAGCAGGATCGACTGCGAGTATTTCGTCAGGGTCCTCGGTCCGCTCTTGTCGGCGCGAGGCTTTTTGGGGCTTCTTCCCCTTCTTGCCTTGCCTTTGTTTCTTGGTGAATCCTTTGGACTTATTGCCCTTCGCGGGCATTTCCTCCGTCCGCTTCCCCTTTCCACTATCAAAGATGGATCCAACCGCCTCCTCGCCGGAGGCAAAATTGGTGGCGATATCGAATAGTTCGTTTACACTAGTAGGAGGACTGCGTCCTTGCTCGCGCACCAAGTCCCGGCAGGTTGTGCCCTCGAGGAAAGCGTGGATGACTTCGGAGTCACCCACACTCGGGAGCTCGGTGCAACGCTTGGAGAAGCGGCGGATGAAATCACGAAGGGACTCGTTGGATGTTTGGCGACACCATCGAAGGTCCCATGAGTTTCCAGGGCGTAGGTAGGTGCCCTGAATGTTACCCACGAACGTCGTTCCAGTCGTGAATCTGGTTCGCGGGTAGGTGCTCTAGCCATGTCCGCGCAGAATCCGCCAAATGAAGCGGCAAGTTGCGGATGATCATGGCGCCGTCGGTTGCGCCACCCAATAAACAGGCAAGGCGATAGTCGTTGAGCCACACCCTCGGGTCCGTCTCCCCCGAGTACTAGGTGATGGTCGTCGGCTGCCTGAATCGTGCGGGAATCGGGGCCACACGAATCTCCCGGCCAAATACCCGGGTTCCCGCGGGCTCTAGCGTTGGGCTCTTGTCTTCGTCGCTGTCGTAGCGGCCTTCACGACGGGGGTGGAAACCGCGAGATGTGTCATCCCACCTCTTTCTGTTGAGGGTGTTGCGAGCGTCATCGTCACTGGCGTCACCACGTGTGTCAAGGATTCGCTCCTTGAGAGGCTTCCTCCCGATGCGTTCGTGCACCGAAGGTGCCTTTCCCTTATTCGAGGGCGGGGGTGGCATTGGACTGTCCCTTAGCGGGGTTTGTGCCGATACCTTGTGCTCCTGCATTTCTCCACCAGTTTTTGGGCCAGCGGAACTGCGGATGCGAGAAGCTAAGCTTTCGGCTTGTTGCACAACCGCTTGCTCGATTAGGAGCTGCGCCTCTTGGCGCAGGTTTCGGCGTTCGGGCGTTGATGGCCCGGGCATGGCTCGGATCAGAGTCGCCGCGGCGATAAGCTTTTGGCTTGCCCTGGCTAACGCGAGTGGGTCATCCACATCGTCATCAGCCTCGATGCGGGCTCATGCTATGCGCCCGGCTTCCCTGGCACGCACGCCACGCATAGGACGATTGTCGTCAAGTGTTGCCTGGAGCTCTCAGACCTGTCGGCGTTCTTCCTCAAGCTTTGCTTCAAGTTCACGGACTTGGGCCAGTTGTGCTTGTGCAAGCGCAATGTTGTTATGCGCCTGTTCGTGATCCCTGACGTGCGTTGGCTCTCCTGCCCCGTCATCTCCGCCATCCTTTCCTGGAAGGACGACGAAGCATTCCCTGGTGGGATCGTAATGCCCCTCGCTTGGGTCGTCGGAGCAGGTTAGGCAATAATCTGCCGCAACCTGGAGTGATAAGAAGGCCTCTCGATCGTGAAGCCCTGAGTAATCCCATTCGGGGATCCTCCGGCCGCTCTCGGATGCCTCGCTGCCAGAGTCAGGGTAGTCGTCGTCTGGTGACGTTGCTATGAGGTTGCAAATTGAGATCAGGTGGTGCCCCGGCAAATCCTCATATGCCGTCATGTCCGTGTCAACTGATGAAGAGTTGGTCATGGTTGTGGTGCGTGTCTCATCGGGGTTTCGCCACGGGTCGACCGTGCTATCCCCGGCTGGGTGTGCCGCGGTGGCAGTGTTTTTTGCCCTTGTCATGCCGGGTTCAACCCGTTCGGGGGTGCCGGCGCGGGCCGTTCTGCGTTGCTACGCGCGTGTTTGCCGCGCGCGTTGACGCGCGCGTTGACGCGAATGCCTCCACTGGTCGTGGTGATGGTGATGGGAGTGGTGGTGGCATGCTCATGCTGGCGTTCCTCGTCAGGAGCTGCATGTTGTAGCCATCGCCAGTCGCCCTGAAGTCAAGACTCCCGAACCGGATTTCGAATCCGGCAGGGAGTTGATCCGATGCTGGCATCAAAAAAACATTGTCGCGTACGACTCGGGTTGCCATCAAGGGAGATGGTGGATGAAATGATCGATCACAGCGCGAGGCCCTACCTGGCGCGCCACTGTCGGTGTTTAGAAATCGTGGTCCCGACACCAACCAGAAATGCGCTGTGTTCCCTCCCCTGATGGTTGATGCAGAAGATAACGCAAGAGACGGGTTTATCCTGGTTCCGGTCTGAAGACCGTACTTCCAGCAAGGTGGTACGTGCGATGTATTATTCTGCACCGGACTGCAAGTAGTAGGGGCTACAAGCAGGTTGGGATGAGAGGCTAGACCTCTGAGTCCCGAATGATTGAGGCGGAGTGCCAATATCGTGGTTTTTCTGAGTGTGTGCTAAGGCTTGATCTCTTTGTCTATGTCTCTTTTTCTCTATCACCCCCTCCTTTTATAGGCCAAGGAGGAGGGGTTACAGGAGTGTGTTGCTGCACAGGCATAGTTGCCGCACAGTAGTAGGAGTGGCGCTGGGCGTGCTTCTTTGTCCTTGTTTGCTGTCGCGCAACATTGCGATCCCTGTAGTCGATTTTGTACTGGTGATGACGCCGAGGAGTGGTTTTGAGGATCTGAGGCGTCCTTTGTTCGATAATGGCTCACGTGTACACTATTTCGAGGGTCTCCCATGACTGCGCACAGCTCATTCTATGGGAAATCGCTGTGGGAGTTGGTAGCACAGGGAGTTGGAGAGACCTGGCCCTGTTCGCACAGTGGCGACATGTGCGCACAGCGCCGGGGTTGGTTGCATAGCGCTCGGAATGGCCTGCCATACTTCCGCTGTCCTGTCTCCTTCTCCTGCTGTGTGCTCGAGGGTCTCTCCCGTCCGACGGAGGTCTTCGAGTCGTCGGAGTTGGCAGCACAGGAGCTCGGAGTGACGGGCTCTGTTCGCACAGCGCCGTCCTGCCCGCACAGAGCCTCGGTTGGAAGCATAGTGACGGGAGTTGGCGGATGCGACGGGAGGGGTCGTGGTTGTCAGGGCGGTATGGCGAGAGATCTGCCTTTTGACTTTGGACGCACGGTGGTTGTGGGCGCCATTAATTGTCCGTCGGAGCGAGGATCTTGACCGAGGCGGAGCTCTCCCCATTCCGTGGGTTGCTCGAGGCTCGATCCTCAGGCCTCGACCGAAGCGGAGTTCTCCGATTCGCTCGAGGGGTCGGTTCCCTCGAGCGAAGCAGAGATTATGGTTTGCGTCAAGGCCTGCCATGGGGCGCCTTGACTGGGCCTTCGTTTGTTGCTAGGCCGTGGGCCTGAACTTTCATTTCTCCTTTTCTGGTTAATTGCATGAGATTAATGTTTACCGAGGGCGGTTATCCCATAGGTTTGGGTACCCCTAATGATCACCCCCATCACAGCGCGCAGCTAAACAACTCTTACCTCATTGGAGCAACCGTGCGACTAAGCTCCAAAGCTGACGCCGGCACTACCGCCGCTGCTCCACCAGACGAGATCGGGTATACCACTGCCACTATCGGGTGCCTCCCCGGCACGGGTGTCGGGCCGTCACCGCCGTTGCGCGCCCACCGGGACCACAGCCGCACGCCTCCACTAGTCATGCGAGCTCCGCCCCCGAGGCTGCCGGCCGGCGTCTCCGTGAGCGGCGAGCTCCACACGCTCCGTGTGCCTCTCCGCACCGGCGAGCTCCGCCTCGAGGACGCCGCCGGCCGCTTGAGCTAGCAAGCTCCGCCACCGCACGTGCCTCCCCCACGCGGGAAAGCTCCGCTAGCCGCCGCCCGGCATCCTCCCCATTGGAGCATCTCCGTCGCCGGATCTGGATGGAAGGGGAATGAAGAGAGGAAAGGGAAAGGGAAGGGGAATGGAGAGAGAGGAGGGGGGCTGGCGAGGTGATAAGAATGAGGTGGGCCCCACTGGTAGCTAGCGGAGCGCGTGGAAAAAAGGAAAGAGAATGTAGAGACGCATCGGTTGGATCGACCGTAAGTTCCATTATGTGCGGTCAACCTGAGAATCAACATTGCGCAACAAATAGGACACTCATGAGGAAGCATGCTAGTCATATATTTACCTTGAATACCTTATATTTCTGGACAGGGGGTAAGGGATCTAAATAGGGCCTAAGCCATTAGGCCCAGGGGCGGAGCCAAGTTATGGCATGTGGGGGGTGCCGCCATTTTGCATGCAAAAATAAAAAAACACTTATTATTCCTAGATTTTCACCCTATTTGCACCCCTCATGGTCACATCTATGCATCCAGCGTGCTCAGTTCCAGACGGCAAGACTAGTGGTGCACCCCCTTCATTTGAGCTCTAGCTCCGCCCCTAATTAGGCATTTGTGAAGATCAGTTCCCCCGTTGCAAGCTTACAAAAGCCACAACGCTCTCGATAGGCGGTGAACCTCTGCCTACATCTTAGGCCCGTGTAGTATAGCTTAGGCAGTTCCAAGGCCTTGACATACACGTACATACAGAGATATACCTGAAAAGGGAAAAACAAGACTTCAATGAAGGGCATGTTTGTTTGAGCGTGAAAAAGCCAGAAGCTCAAACAAATAATAAATTTCCTGCACACCTTCTAGAAAGCCAGAAGCTCAAACTAGTTAGGTTTATATGGAAAGTTGAAAAGCTCAGTTTTTTTTTAGCTTTTCATAGCTCTCTAAGCCTAGAAAGCTAAAAACATATTCTAATAACTTTAGTTGTTCGGAACTAAAAGTCAGTAGCAACTTTTCAGAAAAGCTCCTAAGGATATAGCTCAAATAAATAGGTATCCTTCACTTTCACCTTATCCATACATTCAATGCTATATCCCCTGATCGACCTAGTCACCCATGCCCCCGCCCGACCATGTCGGCCCCTACCTACCGGTGCTCACCACTACCCACACTGCTATAGCCTGACCTCAAGGATGAAGCCAGTAATTTTATAAACGGTGGCTAACTGAAAGAAAGCATTCAATCAATGATCCTTAGAAACAAGTACCAGGGTTATTTATAGGTCAAATCATTTGCTAGAGTCAGAGAACACAAGTAAAAAATATTTAACATAATCTATAATACATGTTGTTCACTCTGGATCCACTCGTTGATTTTTTTGCATTGAAATAATCTATAAGTGTATCAACTTTGAACTCCATAGCTCTTTTCCATCTTGATGCAATGCTAGATCGCCTTTTACAAAATCTTGGACATCACTAATTGACAAATTGGTTCTGCCCTAGAGTCTACTTGAGGATTAGAAAGTACAATTGGATCAACCAATTGTGGTACATCTTGGCTAACTCGACCTCTTGTGCCACATCGATAACTTGATCCTTATTCTTATAACAAGAATAAATTATTTTTCTCTTATCTATCATTACCTAGAAAAGATAAATAAAATTTAAGATTTATTCCATGAAGTCCTAGATAATGGCAATTTGGAGATAAAACAAGAAATTAGAATTTAGAACCCGTACAACATTTGATCTTCCCATTCAGAATAAATTTTCTATAATTTAATAGGACACACAAATTCATAGTGCGTACCTTTTAGAACATAAGGGGATTGGATCTCAAATATCTTGGCCTTGGGGAAGCAAACAGCCGCAACTTAGGAGTTGTTTGACCTACTGTCTCCCAACATTCCTGCCTTTGCCTCCACCGCTCCTACCAGCACTCGACGTCTCCTCACACATCCACGTCGCCCAACTTCCTTGCTTGTACTGATATGCACACGGCGGCCACCAATATATAGTAGCATGCCCGCAAGCTTTTTGCTGCCAACAAGAGAGCGCCATGGTAAGGTACCACCTGCTCTCCTGGGTGAGGCTGCACCCCTCCAACAAGCGCATAAGCACATTTAGGCGAGCACGGAAAAGTGCCTTTTGTAACATTTCCCCTCCGTTAGATCTTCATTTACAGAAACTTCTCCCTGCAGTCGTAATAATTGCCGCCATAGTCCAAAAATATATGCCCTTATTTTTTTCCTAAGTCAAACTATCCCAAGTTTGGCCAAATTTATAAGGAAGCGTATTAACATATACCACACATCAAATAAGTAAACTGTGCTTTATAATGGATCTAACGATGCCCATTTCGTATCATAGATAATATTATTATTATTGAAAAAATTAGTCAAACATAGAATAGATTGACTTAAATGGATGTAATATTACTTTGGGATGCACATAATGAATACATTTAAATTTTGACTGACAATATCTTTTTGAACATATTTAAATTTTATGGCTAGATTTGTCTTCAAAACTAGTTTCACAATATTATAAATTTGCTATATTTTAAATATGTTTTATACTATTAGTTAATGTTTAAAGTGATGCCTTGGTCACTGTGTCGATGTCTGAGGGGTGAATTAGGTGTTCTAAAAACTAAGGCTCCAAGCACGTATAAAAACATGTTTTAATGTCTATCTAAATGGGCGCTAGGTTTTTCTATATGTTTCTATCTACACCGCTCAAAAGTTTCACTACCAGAATGATCGACATCTGCACCGGGTGGGAAAGCCCTTTAGCACCGGGTTTCCCACCCGGTGCAACTAATCCGAGGCTAAAGGGGTACCCCTTTAGCACCGGGTTGAATAACCGGTGCTAAAGGGGCCCTTTAGCACCGGGTGCAGCCACGACCCGGTGCTAAAGGGCCTGCCCTGCAGCGCCGGTAGCAGGGCCTTTAGCACCGGGTCGTGGCTGCACCCGGTGCTAAAGGGCCTGCCTTTAGCACCGGGTGCAGCCACGACCCGGTGCTAAAGGCCCCGGATTTCTTTTTTTTTTTGCTTTTTTCAGTAGCCATGCGTGCACGTCTATATACGTATATATTCTAATACGTGTATTCTAATGCGTATTCGGCCGACTCTATATTCATACTAGCTGACATTTCATCAAAATAGAAGACATATATATTACAAAATTAGATATTCATGCATGTCAACTCGAGTTATATATATTTAAACTGTATTTTCTACATAATTAAGATTGACGACTAGCTAGCTCTCGTTGGACTGTCCGGCACGTCCTCCAGTATTGGCGAGTGGAATTCTCCTCGGGGATTGACGACCTCATCCCAGATCCATCCGACGAGCTGTTCTGCAATTGCGTCAATTCTTTCTATCTCTAGGGACTCTTCCTTCAGGTTGAACATCTATAATTTAAAAATATTTGAAAGACATTTAATCCGTCGAGTTGGAGACAATAATTGTGCACTTAATAATAATGGAAATGTCTTTATTATTACGTACCATAATATCGCGTTGTGTGAGCTTTTTATGTCCCCAATTCCACATGTAGTCGCACACATAGTATGCACATAAATTATTTCCCGGTCCCTGTTTGGCACACTGTCGACCAAAAGAAATCTAGTAAAATTCATATAATATATTAGTCGATGCCTACATGTACAAATTACTTGCTTACCGGAAAGCCAATGTTCCATTTTAGTGTTTCATGTTGTATACCCGTGTGTTCTGTACGAAATTGAATCCAGGCCCTGCGAACAAAAAAATTGAGTTAAGTCATTGCGAGTGGAAGGGGTGGATTAAGTAGGGGAAAATATACATCACCTTGCCATCATGTCCATGATGTTCTGTAGTTTTTCTTTTGGGGTGTGCAATGAATCAAAGACGTTCACGACACCCCGATCAGGACACAATATAATTAGGAACCAGTGGAATCTGTGCACATGTATACATTATAATCAGAAATGAATTGTTACACAGACAGTATAAGAAGAAGGCTGTGAATGTACTCACTCGATGTTGTACGGGATTAGTATGGAGTCACAGTAATTTTGTTTCTTGATATATTTGTATAGGTTTAAATATGTTTCCTCAGGATTGTGCATTATCATTTCTTCACTTATCCTTCGAGGGTCAACGAAACCAACGTCATATATATTGTCTCTGCGACATTTTTGAATCTCCATTCTGCATATGTTAAGCAATAAATAAAGCCCGCGTCAACATAGATTGGAATTATTGTTTTTAAACTGTGAATTATAAGCAACAACAAAGTACTTACAATGTCCAACATGTGATCAAATCCACGTCCATGGCGTCGCGGTGGTACAGCTCATATATATCATTAAACCTGAGCCAGACAAAATCCGCGTCACCATTGTAGAAGTCTTGGTCCTTCACGCCTACTTTTATCATGCGCCGTTTATTCCTTCTTGATTCTTCCAAATACCAGTCATGGAATCGGCGCATCTTCGTTTGTAGCTTCCTCTCCATTTCAGGAGGGACCATAGGCTCGCCAAGCTTAAACGGCCACTTCAGCGTTGTGTTTACTGGCACATCTTCTTCCCCCAGGACTTGCGCTCTGGTTAGTCCAGTCTCGGCCATTACTCGTTGAATGTTAAGCTCGTCCAGAGATGGCAATGGACCCAAGGGACGCTGAGGTTGCTGGCCGAGTTGAGGAACCTTTTTGGATGGGCCCGCCTCCTTATCCGCAGCCTTCCGTTTCCGGCGAGATTTCAGTAATGAGCGGTCATAGTCTGTTACTATTACTTCCTTCTGTTGACCCTTGCTCAAATTACCGAGGAATGACTTCACGATGGTGGGATCAAGCTTCGGCTCCGCCTCAGGTTTTCTCCTCCACTCGGCCATTTGCCTCTTTGTGTCTGCTTTTACCGAGGCTTCGAGCTCCTCTAGAGTCTTCTCGCCCGCTCTTTTCTCTGGTGCGGGCTTCTCTCTAGTTTTTCGCGCCTTCTTCGCTGGTGGAGTGGGGGCAGAGGCTTTAGTGCGGCGTCCCCTCTTCGGCGGAGGAGACGGAGACCTCTTCGGCGGAGGAGACGGAGACCTCTTTGGCGGAGGAGACGGGCTTGCATCAGGAGCTCCCGGAGAATCGTCATGATCCTGTGGATCTCTTGGAGGTGACGGGGGCTTGTTGGTAGCCGCAGGTGTATCGGGTATAACGATGTCTGCCTTGCTCCATAGAATGATGCAGTGAGAACACTGACCGAGTTTTGTTTCTCCGTCACCTCCGGGGATGTCAAGTTCCAAGTCTTCCCAGCTGGTGACGACTTGCTCCACCTCAACAGGTACGTAACCATGTGGAATGTCATTGCAGTGCCATTTTTGCCCTTCTTCCACACGTTTGGTCATACCGTATGCGACCTGATAAGTTAGTAGTCACAAAGAAAGTTAGTAAATGAATGGTATTTACGGTGAAATGTATGCAGTATGAACTAAGGTCGCATACGTACCACCACAGCTAAGTTCTTCTGCCTGACGACAAGCTCGCACGCGGTCCGTTGAGTTATTTCATCCACGGTGTAACGGACCGCTTCGGCGGCCTGTGTGGAAGCGTGACTGCTTTGATATTGCTGTGGAGGGCTAATAAGGGCCGCATCTTGGAGAGGTGCATGCTCTGTGGAACCGGTCCCGCCTGTGGCTTGTTGGAGAGGTGCAGGCTCTGTGGAACCGGTCCCGCCTGTGGCTTGTTGTATCTGCAGCCATGCTACCTTCATCCGTCGCTCCATCTCTGACTCCATTTCTTGGAGCTTTGAGCCCTGGGCGGCAACCGTTTGCTCTAGGTCCCTTACCCTCTGCTCATATTCGGCCTTCTTCCTCGAACGGCTCCTATAGGTGGCGGCGTGCTCTTGGAAACCTTTCTTCCATGAGACGCTTGTGCCTACGCCGCGCGTCCGTCCAGGATGCTCCTTGTTCCCTAAGGCATAGGTTAGCTCATCTCTGTCTCTATCGGCAACAAATTCTCCCCTATCAGATGCCCTGAGGATATCGAGGAGACGCTGAGCTAGTTCTCGCAAGTCCTCGGGAAAAACTAAGGAGCCGTCGATTGGGCTCAGGGTGCCTCCATGACCATAGTACCAATGCTTGGTCCTTGTGGGCCAGTCATGTGTCGCTGGAGTGATGCCTCTAGCATATAGATCTTCTTCCATCTTCTCCCATTTAGCGATGCTTGCCTTGTAACCTCCCGAACCCATCTTATGCGAGTACTTCTTATTTGCGGCGTTTCCAGCGTTTCTAGCGCTAGCCGTTGCACCCTCTTCGGAGGTTTTGTACTCAATGAATGCTTCCCACTCGTCATTGGTGATCTTCTTATACTTCTCAGGATCCGGGGCCTCTCCGGTTTTGAGAAATTGCGAGTACAACTTCTTCTTGAAATCCTGAAACAGAACTGCCATCTTCTTCATTGTCCAATCCCTCAGTTCTGCTTCATGAGTGCTAGGCCAGTCGAATATTGCCTTTAATTCCCTCCATAGCATCTCCTTCTCTGTATCGGGGAGCACGTACTCCTCAGTGGGGTCCGTGGACTTCCATTTTCTGATACTAATGGGCACATTGTCCCGTACAATTACCCCGCACTGAGATACAAATTTCTTGGCCACTTTTGGGGGCTCAACTGGCTCCCCGTCATCCTCCACTCGGGTGATGTGTAACTTGACATCCTTCAGCTTCTTCGTGGTCGATCGTTTTGATTTCTTAGCAGAGGCGGCCTACACAAATTACATATACACGAGATGATATAGAGATGGTATACATAATTGACATGTACAGTACAAATTTATGTTATCTATATACACACCTGACTAGACGAGGGCGCGCTACCGGCTCCTTCAATAGTTTCGGCCCTTGCAACATTGTCGCCCTGGACATTGTCGTCCCTTCCAATGATGCCCAACACATCATCCATCGACATTGGTTGGGTTACAATATTGAAAAGTTGATTCGCAAAGAACGTGTCGTTGTCCTCTTGCATGGGTGGGACAGGGGTGTTGTTGTCCTCTTGCATGGGTGGGACAGGGGTGTTGTTGTCCTCTTGCATGGGTGGGACGTTGTTGTTGTTGTCCGCCATCTATAGAATTAAAAACAATTGGTAAGAATTGATTCGGGTGGGACGTTGTTGTTGTTGTTGTTCGGGTGCGCGGTGTGAATTGATTCGCTAAGGGTTCGCTAAGGGGGTCGGTGCGCGAAAAACGGATTCGCTAAGGGGTTCGGGTGCGCGATGGGTTCGGGTACGCCATAGAATTTCCGATAATAAACATTTTCGATAGTATACATTATACAAACATATAACATTTCCAATATACATTTAAATGAAGCACATATATTTCTAATATACATAGAATTTCCAATATACATTTAAATGAAGCATTTTCCAATATACATTTCAAACATATAACATTTCCAATATACATTTCAATGTAAATATCTCCAATACATTTAAATGAAGCATTTTCCAATATACATTTCAAACATATAACATTTCCAATATACATTTCAATGTAAATATCTCCAATACATTTAAATGATGCATTTTCCAATATACATTTCAAACATATAACATTTCCAATATACATTTCAATGTAAATATCTCCAATACATTTAAATGATGCATTTTCCAATATACATTTCAAACATATAACATTTCCAATATACATTTCAATGTAAATATCTCCAATACATTTAAATGATGCATTTTCCAATATACATTTCAAACATATAACATTTCCAATATACATTTAAATGATGCATTTTCCAATATACATTTCAAACATATAACATTTCCAATATACATTTAAATGATGCATTTTCCAATATACATTTCAAACATATAACATTTCCAATATACATTTCAATGTAAATATCTCCAATACAGATAGCACGGCATGATCCAAAAATACAAGAAAATGGCATCTATGCTATCAGGCGTTTCAAAGTTACAAATCCTCAACCATCATTTAGGCCAGTCCACCTGTTACACAGAGATCAAGAGTGTTCACAGAAGCTCACAGTGATGGGCGGCGGGCGACGGCGGTGCGGGGACGAGCGGCGGCGGGGACGACAGGCGCGCGCGGGGACGACAATGGCGGCGGGGACGACGGGCGGCGGCGCGGCGTGGGCGCGGGGACGACAGGCGGCGGCGGCGTGAACGCGGGGACCACGGGCGGCGGCGGCGACGGCGACGGGCGACGGCGACGGGCGGCGGCGGCTGAGGAGACGAGGGGGCACCGGCGGCGGTTTCGATCTGTGACGAATGAGGGCGAAGTGAGGAAGGGGAGAGAAGTCCCCGGCCTATATAGGTCCGGGGCATTTAGCACCGGGTGCAGCCACGACCCGGTGCTAAAGGCCCTTTCGCACCGGGTCGTTGCTGCACCCGGTGCTAAATGCCCCCCCTTTCGCACCGGGTCTTCCCACCACCCGGTGCGAAAGGGCCTTTAGCACCGGGTCTTCTACACCCGGTGCGAAAGGCCGTAACTGTGCGCCAGACTGAGGCCTTTAGCACCGGGTGCAGCCACGACCCGGTGCTAAAGGCCCCCCTTTCGCACCGGGTCTTCTACACCCGGTGCTAAAGGCCCCGTAACTGGCGCCAAACGAAAATTGGGGGCCTTTAGCACCGGATTTTAGATCAACCCGGTGCTAAAGGCCCCAACTTTTCGTTTGGCGCCCAGTTTCCAAACGGGCCTTTAGCACCGGGGGCTACTATTTGGGAATCTTATAAATATAGTTTTTAATGTATAGTTATTAATACTTGTTTTAATTCAGTTATTAATACCTATTAAAAATATATATTAAAAAAGAAAATCTTATACATTACTAGAAAATCAATATAAAATGCTAGAAAATCTTATAAATTACTAGAAAATCTTATAAATTAATAGAAAATCTTTTAAATTACTAGAAAATCCTGTAAATTAATAGAAAATCTTATAAATTAATAGAAAATCTTATAAATTACTAGAAAATCTTATAACTTACTAGAAAATCTTATAAATTACTAGAAAATCTTATAAATTACTAGAAAATCTTATAAATTACAAAAATTGATAACTAAATGAAAGATTTTGGAACATTAAACGGTCTCAGATGAAAAAGTCATGAATACCAAAATTTCATATCTCATCAAGATCTACAATCTTTATTTAAGTCATTTTTGCATTTGAGAAAGTGGTAGTGTACATTGTTCATTAATCCTAGATTCACTCGCATAGTTTCCAAAACTTTGTTAGAGACTTGTCAAATTTCTACTACATGTTATTACCCATTTTGAAAATGACAAAATGACCTAAATAAAGATTGTAGATAATGATGAAATATGAAACTTTGGTATTCATCACTTTTTCATTTGACATCACCTAGTGTGAAAAAAACCTTGGTTGTAGGTGTCATTTTTAATTCAAAATTTGGATTGTTCAAACACGAGAAGATTTTTCAAAATAATAACATTAATATGTTTCATAACCTGATAGAGTATGATTTTAGGAATTTTTAGGAAGAAAAATGATCTTTTTTGAAGTTTGTACGAGGGAGAACGACTAGTTACAACTTTTATACAGAGATTAAAAAGAAAAATTGTTCTTGTTCATCCAGTGACGTGGCCCGGTGACGTGGCCAGCTCTCGCACGGCCTCCGTGGCCAGGCCGGTCTTTGGCCCCGCCGCAGCGTGGCCTTTAGCACCGGGTGCAGCCACGACCCGGTGCTAAAGGCCACGACCGGGCCAGTGACGTGGCTCGCGTGCGCCCGGTGACGTGGCCGGCCGCCGCACGGCCCCCGCGGCCCGGTCGTGACCTTTAGCACCGGGTGCAGCCACGACCCGGTGCTAAAGGCCTAAATCTTATAAATTAATAGAAAATCAATATAAAATGCTAGAAAATCAATATAAAATGCTAGAAAATCTTATAAATTACTAGAAAATCTTATAAATTACTAGAAAATCAATATAAAATGCTAGAAAATCTTATAAATTAATATAAACTCTTATAAATTAATAGAAAATCAATATAAAATGCTAGAAAATCAATATAAAATGCTAGAAAATCTTATAAATTACTAGAAAATCTTATAAATTACTAGAAAATCAATATAAAATGCTAGAAAATCTTATAAATTAATAGAAACTCTTATAAATTAATAGAAAATCAATATAAAATGCTAGAAAATCAATATAAAATGCTAGAAAATCTTATAAATTACTAGAAAATCTTATAAATTACTAGAAAATCAATATAAAATGCTAGAAAATCTTATAAATTAATAGAAACTCTTATAAATTAATAGAAAATCAATATAAAATGCTAGAAAATCAATATAAAATGCTAGAAAATCTTATAAATTACTAGAAAATCTTATAAATTACTAGAAAATCAATATAAAATGTTAGAAAATCCTATAAATCAATAGAAATTACATGGCATCATCGTTTACTCGGACACTAATAAACTTCCTCTTTACAAATGTTCCTTGATTGTGATCACGCCGTAGATACGGTGTCTCCTCCGCCGCTAACAGGATGCTTGGGTCATCAGGCACTGAGAATGGAGGCCGGCCATCGAGCATATCATAATCTTCATCCGTCTTGTCCTCAACTCCTACGATTTTTCTCTTTCCAGGAAGAACTATATGACGCTTTGGCTCGTCTTGTGATGGGTCCAATTGCTTACCCCCACCTTTCTTATCCGCCCCTTTCTTCGGTCTGCTAGCCATGTCCTTCACATAAAAAACTTGTGTGACAGCTTTGGCCAGGACGAACGGTTCGTCTAGAAAGCCAATCTTGTTTAGGTCCACTAACGTCATTCCATAGTCCGCTTCAACTTTAACACCTCCTCCAGTCAGCTTCACCCATTGGCACTTGAACAGTGGGATCTTCAAAGGTCCGTACTCTAGTTCCCATATCTCCTCTATGACTCCATAGTATGAGTTTGTATTGCCATTGGTGTCTGTCGCGTCGATCCGGACACCACTGTTTTGGTTGGTGCTTTTCTTGTCCTGGGCTCTTGTGTAAAATGTATACCCATTGATGTCGTATCCTTGGAATGTCAAGATCGTGCTCGATGGACCTCTAGCTACAAAAGCTAGCTGCGCATCAATGCCCTCGACACCCATAAGACGTCTTCGCAACCAATCGGCGAAAGTACTATTGTGCAGACACTGAATGAAGGCCGCAGACTTTGTTGAGTTTTCGTCCCTGAGAATCTGCATGTGCTCCTCGATGTACGGAGCAACTAAGGTTGATTGTTGCAAAACTGTGAGGTGCGCTTTACGAAATGTCTCAACGTCCTTGATCACCATCGATCTTCTCCCTAGTGTGCCCTTTCCACCAAGTCTCCCCTCGTGATGGGATTCGGGCACACCAATCGGCATAAGATCGTCGACAAAGTCAACACAGAATTCAATGACCTCCTCCGTTTCGTATCCCTTAGCAATGCATCCTTCTGGACGAGAACGATTACGGACATACTTCTTTAGGACAGCGAAGAACCTCTCAAATGGGAACATGTTGTGTAGAAATACTGGGCCCAATATACGAATCTCTTTGACGAGGTGAACCAATAGATGTGTCATGATATTGAAGAAGGATGGTGGAAATATCATCTCAAAGCTGACAAGACATTGCACCACGTCGTTCTGTAGCTGATCTAAGTGGTCTGGATTGATCACCTTCTGAGAAATTGCATTGAGGAATGCACATAGCTTCACAATGGCTTTCCGCACGTTTACTGGTAGCACACCCCTGAGTATGACGGGAAGCAGCTGTGTCATCAACACATGGCAGTCGTGAGACTTCAGGTTTGTGAACTTCTTCTCTTTCATATTTATTATTCCCTTAATATTGGAGGAGTAGCCAGACGGAACCTTGATACTGTTCAAGCATTCAAACATGCTTGCCTTCTCTTCTTTGCTGAGAGTGAAGCTGGCAGGACGCAAGTACTGGCGTCCTTTGTCTCTCTTTTCTGGATGTAGATCAGTCCGTTGCTTCAATCGTTTCAGCTCCTGACGTGCTTCTAGTGTATCTTTTGGCTTCCCATAAGTACCCAGGAAGCTTATCAAGTTCACGCAAAGATTCTTCGTCAGATGCATCACATCAATCGCGTTACGGACCTCTAAACGTTGCCAATAAGGTAGCTCCCAAAAGATAGACTTCTTCTTCCACATCGCGGCACGACCATCCTCGCCCGTCGGAGCAGCCTGGCTTCCGTCTCCCTTGCCAAACACCACGTGTAGGTCCTTCACCATATCAAATAGCTCTTCTCCACTCCGGTGTCTCGGCTTTGTACGGCGGTCAGCATTCCCGCCAAAATGCGCACATTTCTTTCGTAGCTCATGCTTCGCCGGAAGGAATCGACGGTGACCCATGTACACAACTTTACGACAATGTTTCAAATACATGCTTTCGGTTTCCTCTAAACAGTGAGTGCATGCTTTATATCCTTTGTTTGATTGTCCTGATAGGTTACTTAGTGCAGGCCAGTCGTTGATGCTTATGAAAAGCAGTGCTCGAAGGTCAAACTGCTCCTGCTTGTCCTCATCCCACACGCTAACACCTTCATTCTTCCACAGCTGCAAAAGTTCGTCAACCAATGGTCTTAGGTACACATCAATGTCGTTGCCAGGTTGCTTTGGGCCTTCGATGAGCACTGGCATCATAATGAACTTCCGCTTCATGCAGAGCCAGGGGGGTAGGTTGTAGATACAAACAGTCACGGGCCAAGTGCTATGACTACTGCTCATTTCACCAAAAGGGTTCATGCCATCGGTACTTAAACCAAGCCTAACATTCCTCGCATCAGCATCAAACTCTGGGAATGCTCTGTCGATGTTCCTCCACTGGGATCCATCGGCGGGGTGTCTCAACATGCCATCCTGCTTACGTTCTTCTTTGTGCCAGCGCATCAGTTTGGCATGGTCTTTGTTCCTGAACAAACGCTTCAGACGGGGTATCAGAGGGAAATACCACATCACCTTCGCAGGGATTTTTTTCTTAGAACGCTCTCCCCCAACATCACCAGGGTCGTCCCGCCTGATTTTGTATCGCGCGCAGGTGCAAACCGGACAACGATCCAAGTGTTCGTACTGTCCGCGATAGAGGATACAGTCATTAGGACACGCATGTATCTTCTGCACCTCCAAACCGAGAGGGCAAACAACACGTTTTGCTTGATACGTTGTCGATGGCAATGTGTTACCCTCTGGAAGAATCTTCTTTACGAGTTTCAGTAGCTCCTCGAAACCCTTATCAGTAACACCATTTGCTGCCTTCCACTGCAGAAGTTCAAGTGTGCTACCCAACTTCTTTAGCCCCTCTTTGCAATCTGGGTACAGGTCAGTCTTGTGGTCCTGCAACATGCGCTGTATCTTTTTTATATCCTTATCATTGCCGCAGTCTTTCTCGGCATCACGCAACATTTGCCCGAGCCCATCAGTAGGTTCATTTTCCTGAGCAACATCTTCCTGAGCATCGCCTTCCCGAGCAACATCTTCCTCATCGGCATCACCCATTGCAGCATATGCAAAGGAACCGTAGTATTGAGCCAATAACGGAATGTCGTCATCGGCCTCGTCTTCTTCATCTTCATCCATTAGAATTCCTCTTTCACCGTGCTTTGTCCAAACAGAATAATTCCTCATGAAACCGTGCCTCATCAAATGCACTTGAAGACAACCTCTTTGTTTGTACGATTGTATATTTTTACAATGGGTGCATGGGCAGAACATGAAACCGGACGGCGTCCTGTTAGCCTCGGCGGCATCGAGAAACGTCCTAAGGCCATCACGGAAGGCCTGAGCGTGGGGGTCCCCGTACATCCATTGTCTATTCATCTGCATTATTAACCAATAACAAATATACAATACAATTTAAAGATAAAAAAAATTAATATATAAATAAATACAAATTATAATATATATTCCATTATATAAATAAATTTCTAAAAC
This sequence comes from Echinochloa phyllopogon, assembly GCA_033239725.1. Lineage (NCBI taxonomy): Eukaryota > Viridiplantae > Streptophyta > Magnoliopsida > Poales > Poaceae > Echinochloa > Echinochloa phyllopogon. Next base: position 3,352,293 of record BTCW01000016.1, on the reverse strand, counting down.
TACATTACTATATTCATTAAATATAACATTACTATAAGCCTTATAAGATTTATAAGATTTATAAGATTTTCTATTAATTTATAAGATTTTCTAGCATTTTATATTGATTTTCTAGTAATTTATAAGATTTTCTATTAATTTATAAGATTTTCTATTAATTTATAAGATTTTATAGCATTTTATATTGATTTTCTAGTAATTTATAAGATTTTCTATTAATTTATAAGATTTTCTAGCATTTTATATTGATTTTCTAGTAATTTATAAGATTTTCTAGTAATTTATAAGATTTTCTAGTAATTTATAAGATTTTCTAGCATTTTATATTGATTTTCTAGTAATTTCTAAAACCACATTACTATAAGCCTTACAACTATTCACAAGTCATACAAAACAAAATACTAACTAGCTTGCCTTCTCTCTCCATTTAAAACACAACATGCATGAACACTCTCTCCACCATGAACTCAAGCTCTCTCCTCTCTCTCCTCCAAGAACACAATCTCTCTCTAGCTAGCTTTACTTTGATTCACAAATCCCTCTATTTCTAAATCATAGAAGGATTACAAGCTAAATAAAACATTAGAGAATGAAAGAGTGTACCTTGTAGTGCTCCTTAGATGAGTAGATTCTTCACAAATTTTGAAAAAAATTTGGGCAGCACCTCCCCTCCCACGGCCGAGCAGCATGAACACAGCGCCTAAGTGTTCAGCTGGCTCGGGCGGGGGAGGGGAAGCCCCTATATTCAAACACATTAGCACCGGGTCGTGGCAAGACCCGGTGCTAATGTTCACCCTTTAGCACCGGGTGCAGCCACGACCCGGTGCTAATGTGCCCGAGGCCTTTAGCACCGGGTCGTGGCTGCACCCGGTGCTAAAGGGTGAACATTAGCACCGGGTCGTGCCACGACCCGGTGCTAATGTGTCCGCCCGGACACACCTCCGCGCCGCCCCCGCTCCTAGCCGTTGGACCCGGTGCTGAAGCCCCATCAGCACCGGGTCCAAAAATGGCCGAGGCGGAGGAGGCGGGCGGATGTGAAGGATTCTGGTAGTGTTTTGTGTCTAGGTTCTAATTCTATCGATTGCACATGGCAATTTTGGAAAAGGTAAATACAGAAAGTAGTGCAGAAAATAATGCAAAATGTAAAGAGTGTAAAGAACGGACACTCTGGCACGGCGACTTATTTTGAGGTATTGGAAAGAAACGCTTTCCCCTAGTAAACGGAGTGCCCGCACAACGCTTTCTAAGTGTAGAGAGCCCCTCTCAACGGAATGCCCGTGCAAGGGCCTTGCTCCCCGATCAAGGAACTCCATGGATAGCCGATGGGCTCTCCCCTCGCTTGAGTGGGTCACCATCTTGCCTCTCCCGGATGCTCCTTGCCTCTTCTACTTGGTAGAGCTTCGGCAAAATACCGAGGGCCTCTCCTCCCTCTCAAAACTACCAGTGGCCACTCCATAAACTCGGTCGGAGGGTCTCACAAGACTTACAACCCGGGATTTACAATACAAGATGTGCGCAAGCACCGATAACAATGAGGTGTGCAAATCCCGCCCGACTATAGATTAATCCCAAAAGCAATGTGCGAATAGGCCTAAACTAGCACTAATCAAGACCGAAGTTTTTTCTAATTGCCCTAATATTCTATTGATCACCTTGGTGGATAGAGCACTCAATTTTGTGTACAAGACACACCAGCAACTTCTCAAAGATCTAAGGCACTCTAATGGGCAGGCCAAGGGGGGTATAAATAACCCTAAAGACTAAAACTAGTTGTTGCACAAAAGTGCAACATTTCTGTGCATCACCGACGGATTCAGTGATCACAGGAGGGCCATCATCGAATCAATTGGTGATGCATCCTTAGCTAGCCATTGTGTGGCTACACAACGGGCCCCATGCATCATCGATTCTTTCGGTGAATGCGTCGGTGTAGCACTGCATGAATCGGTGAACACTCAAGCCACCTTGTCTTCCTTCTTTGCTTCGCTGTTACTGCAGATGCCAACTCAATCAACGTTGCTTCGAATAATGCATCGATGGCCTCCAGTAGCTCCACGCCTTGAGCCCATTGAATACTGATTGATTCGGTGTCCCTCTAGGCGCATCACCGATTCAATCGGTGACCACCAGAAAGTTTAGCACCTTATGTCACAAACACTGACTGATGCGGTGTAGCATCAATGGATGTGTCTTGGCCCTGCTACTGATGCCTATATCACCGACTGTTTGGTGATCACCGACATATACGGTGATATTTGTCGGTGAGCTTCTCTAGCAGGCTTCGGTTCGTCTCTTCGTGAGACTTTGTTCCAATTGATCTTGCCATCATTTGGAAGCCCAAGAAACTCTCGTATTTTCCAACCATTAAGTGCAAATATCATCATTTGAAATATTTGGAATATTTCAAAATTATTGCATTTGGATGGCTTGGAAACAAACCTTGGGACCTAGAAAACCTACAAATATTCATCTAGACAAACTCGTTAGTCCCAATGATCATGCTGCCACTCAATCACCAAAATCACAAACAATGGCCTAGGGCCATTTTTGTTGAAGTCTAAAACCAAAGGAATTAGCATATTTGGACATACACAAATAGGATATTTTCCTTTTTCCTTTCTGGGAAACATATATGGTTGGAAGTAAAAAGACCCAAAGCATGTCAGAGGATGTGAGCTAGGTTTAGTCCCCAAAGTTTAAAATGTAGGACCTCTAATGTTAATTCTACAATCAAGAGAAGCAGGACTTGTAGTCTTGTGCATAACCATTGTAAGGAAAAGAAAGGTGCTGACCATAATTTCATTTCCGCATGTTAAATGGCATCAAAGCAAGGCATAGTTCATCAGTTAGATCATACTGAGCTCACAGCAACCAGCATAAGAAAAGAACCACAATACAAGAAAAGGAACGAAAAATGATAGTACCTTACATAGGAGAGCCTCCCAACTGCAGAGTAGAAAGCAAAATAAACACAAGAAGAAAGATGTAATAAGAAGCTTGCATTGATATCACTAGAGTACACAAAGAGCTGTCTACTTAAGTAAGATGTTCTTTTATCAAACTAAGGAGTAAGGAAAGGTACAATGCAAGCAGGGATATGCTTGCGTGGGTAAGGGAGGCCTGGAATTGTATTTTCATTAACTGAAAAGAACGAGGATATGACATGTTCAATCAACATTCCACCATCAGTAAATCAAGTATACAACGTTCTCATGTGAATTCTGGGAAAACATATATAGTTCAGATCAATTAGCTCCATCCTCGGCTCGAAGTAAAAATGGCAAACAGCTCAAATCAGAACTAACAAAGCTTGGCAGTGCACATGTTGACAAAGTTTTCCTGGGCCAGAAGCATCGTCCACATCCTATGCACTCGTGCAGAGACACGCATAAGAGCAAATTGTATAGACATAGTGCAGTCAAGCCATGAAACAAGCAACATTATTTCTTTGTGAAAAATCTACAAGAAAAAAACCTATGAGCATTAAATTGAAAGCAAATCATTATCATCAAGAGTTTATTGGGTCGCTAATTTTGAGTTGTCTCATGTTATTCTCCCCGCGATCTAAATAGTGTAAAGAGGAGCAAACCCTCTTAGGCCAACACTCCCATAGTGCAACTGGTCAGCTAAGCACACCAAAGAAGTGGTTCATTGAGCTAGCACGGGTTCAGGTCGCGGCACAACCTTCTTTAAAATAAAAATCAGTGGGGGGGGGGGTGGAACAAACCCTCTTAGGAATATAATACAGCATGGAAGAATCAAGAAAAATTTAGTTAAACATAGATGCAATAGAATATGGATAGTTCTGCTGTCATCTTAAATTTGTGATAATTTTCTACATACATTGAAATGGTTCTGCTGTCATCTTAAATTTGTGATAACTTTCTCATGCAGCAGCACGCCTGCCGTAATTCTGATATGAGAAAAATATTTCATCCAACTTTTTCTGATTTTCCAAATGTAGTTTTTTGTATTTACTCCAAAATGTATTTGGTTTACCTTCAAACTTAATTATGTTGATCTTCACAATATTTTCATATTATGTTTGGCACTTGTGGTGAGGTCCATGATAAGATTACATCTAGCATTGTGCTTCAATTCCCCAATGAAAATGAAAGTCAACCTCTATTTTTTTATAGAAAAGGGAAATTCCTATTTTCACCCATCAAATACCGCCAAAGTCTTATATTCAACCCCAACCACAAAACCGAATAATAAGGGCCATACAACTATCAAAATCAGACACTTTTGAACCCGTACACAATTTGAAAGGTGGTTTTCTATTTTCTGCATTTTATTTTTTTTATTTACTCTAAGAAGTCATGACTAACTCATCTTAACTCAGGAATATATGAAACTGGTAGCAAAACTTTTCTAAAAATATAGACTATTTTTTAAAAAAATTGTTGGTACTTGTTTCATATTATTCTTATTTAAAGTGAAATAGATATGTTTTTTGAAAACTAAACTAAAAAAATTGAAATACAGAAAAAAGAAAACCACCTTTGAAACCATAGAAGCATCCAAATGTACCTGGTTCCGATAGTTGGAGGTCCTTTACTACCCAATTTTATAGTTAGATGTTAAAAACCAAACTTTTATGATATTTGGACAGAGAAAGTAGGACTTTTCCTATAAAGGGGGTGTTGTTTGCTAGGTAGACTGAAAAGCTTGCTTGGAATTCTGAGAATAGATAGAAAATAGCTAGACAAAGGAACTATGTTTGTCGGACCTTAGGACCGGCAATCCACCTGGGGCTACCCGAGTGGTTGATTTGTATGCGGGGGATCGTCGAGCGAGTAGCTTGATGGTACATAGGAGGCACTGATTTAGACAGGTTCGGGCTACCCGGAGGTATAATACCCTACGTCCTATGTCGGTGTTTGTGTTTATATTGCTGGAACTCAGCCAAGCTTTAGGAAGCAAGGACGAGCGAAGGGTAGCAGGATGGCGTACCCTCATGGGGTTGCCCTAGGCCACCTTATATAGGGTGACGAGCTTGGGTTTACAAGTCGGTTTCAATCTAAACCAACTGGATTACGACTAAGGAATATATCTAAGTCGGTTACAATAAGATATCCCGAGATATCTGGCCACGCCGTTGGTCGTGTCTTCATAAAGTCGGGGATTCCTTGTGGGCCGCCTAGGGGTCGGCAACAACCTTGTCAGGCGTAGGCCCAGGTCCGTGTAGTCTCCTCTGACAGTGGGCCCAGTGACACCCATATCCCACAAGCCCCCGAGCAACATGCAGGCACGTGTCGAATTGTTGATGAAGAAATGAGGCCAATGTAGTCGACTGAAAGTGGTTCAACACATGCTCGGCACAAGGGTGGGCGGTGCTCCAAAAAAGAAGAGTACCCCAACACGACGCCGAGTCCCTTCGAGGTGGTCGACTAGTTCTCATGAGGACGGGATACATGGCGACGATCAGGAGCACTGTATGTACAGTAGCCTTCGAGCGTTGGGTTGGTTAGTATAAGCGAACCAAGGCTCAAAAAGTGATCAGACAACCTGTTCCCCAAGGGTTGGTGGAAGCAAGCTGCCACCGCAAGGAGCCAAAAAGACAAAGTCAGACAACATGTTGTCGGGAAAAGTAGGTGAAAGCGTGCCTACGCCTTGGGAAAAGCCAAAACTTTCAGAGCCCGTGAATCAACAGGTGCTTGACGACAATGCGGAAAAGCCGCTTACAAGGCATATCCGGTGAAAAGTGCAATCAATGACTGCACAGAAAAAAACATTACGTGCATGCGCATATGTATACCAGCTGTTAGCGGGTCACGAGCGAACAGTAGCTAGCCCGCCGCGCCTATAAATAGACGCCTCTGTCTGGTTTACCAGAATAGCACACTTGAAGTCACCAGCATGTGGTGTCCCAAAATTCATCCTCGTGATGTGTTATTGAGTGGGAACGAAGCAGCCACAACTATGCGCAGAAACGTTCCACTGATGCCCGAGCGGCGAGGCAGACGCTGGGCGAGAGCAGCGGAGGATGAAGCTAGGAAGCTAGCAAATGACGTTGTCCAGGGTCAAATTTCTGCGCCGAGGGTAACTCAAAAGCCGCCCTCTTCCAGCAATGTAGTCGCACAAGGTTCTTCAGTTGGTGTGATGCCACAAGAAAGTCAGCGAGAGGTCCGTGCAGACTAGACTGGTTTTTCTTAGGCCAAAAACCTTACTGTACTGACCTGTGTATTGCCAAGTAGGTAGTTTATGTCTTTGTATTTGCAAATGGCCCATGGCCGACTATTGTTTATCTTGTAAACCCACCGAGTTTGCATATGAATATATCCACTTGCAAGGGGAAACTAGGCGACCGACCCTTCTCAGGAGAAAAGAGTCAGCGTGTTCTCGATAATACGCCGCGTCCCGTCCTAGCGCCCAGCCCTCGAGCATGCAAGGTGTCTGGCCCGGTCCTTTTGGACGCGTCGAATCTATGTGGAGTGCCTAGCCGCCAAGCATGCGAGGTGTCTGGCCTAGTCCTTTTGGATGCGCTGAGTCTATATGGAGCGCCCAGCCACCAAGCATGAGAGGTGTCTGGCCTGGTCCCTTTGGACGCGTCGAGTCCGTGTTGAGCGCATAGCCCCCAAGCATGCAATGTGTCTCGCCTGGTCCCTTTGGACGCGCCGGGTCCGTGCCGAGTGCCTAGCCCCCGAGCATGCGAGGTGTCTAGCCTGGTCCCTTTGGACGCGCCGAGTCTGTGTCGAGCGCCCAGCCCCCGAGCATGCGAGGTGTCTGGCCTGGTCCCTTTGGACGCGCCGTGTCCGTGTCGAGCACCCAGCACACGAGCATGCGAGGTGTCTGGCCTGGTTCCTTTGGACGCGCGGAGTCCATGTCGAGCGCCCAACCCCCGAGCATGCGAGGTGTCTGGCCTGGTCCCTATGGACGGGCCGAGTCCGTGTCGAGTGCCCAGCCCCCAAGCATACGAGGTGTGCAAGCGAGATGCGAGGTAACACCTAGTCGCCGCGCATGCCAGCCCCTGAGCATGCAAGGTCGGCCGCGCGGCGGGACGAATACCGATTCGGCGCCCGCGCCAGCACCCGAGTGTGTGAGGTCGGCCAAGCGACACGAGGTAACGCCGAGTCGCCGCCCGCGCCAGCCCCTAAGTGTGCGAGGTCGGCCGAGCGACGCGAGGGAACAACAAGTCGCCGCACGCGCCAGCAACCAATCGTGCGAGGTCGGCCGAGCGACGAGAGGTAACGCCAAGTCGACGTGCGTGCTAGCCCCCGAGCATGCGAGCCCCGGTCGCGCGATAGGACGAACGCCTAGTTGCCGCCCGCGCCAGTGCCCGAGCGTGCGAGGTCGGCCAAGCAACGCGAAGTAACATCAAGTCACCGCGCGTGCCAGCCCTTGAGCATGTGAGGTCGGCCGTGTGACGGGATGAACGCCGAGTCGCCACCCGCGCCAGCCCCCGAGCGTGTGAAGTCGGCCAAGCTACGCGAGGTAATGCCAAGTCGCTGCGCGTGCCAACCCCCGAACATGCAAGGTCGGCCACACGACGGGACGAAGGCCGAGTCGCCGCCCACGCCAGCAACCAATCATGCGAGGTCGGCCGAGCGACGCGAGGTAACGCCAAGTCGCCGCGCGTGCCAGCCCCCGAGCATGCGAGGTCGGCCGCGCAACAGGACGAACGCTGAGTCGCCGCCCATGCCAGCCCCTGAGCGTGTGAGGTTGCCTGAGCGACGCGAGGTAACGCCCAGTCGCCGTGTGTGCCAACCCCCAAGCATGTGTGGTTGGCCGAGCGACGCGAGGTAATGCCTAGTCGCCGCACGTGCCAGCCCCAGAGCATGCAAGGTCGGCCGTGCGACGAGATCAATGTCGAGTCGTCGCCCGCGTCAACCTGTGAGCGTGCGAAGTCGGCTAAGTGACGCGAGGTAACACCCAGTCGCCGCCCGCGCCAACCCCGAGCATGTGAGGTCGGCCGAGTGACGCGAGGTAATGCCAAGTCGTCACGCGTGCCAGCCCACGAGCATGCGAGGTAGGCCACGCGACGGGACGAACGTAGAGTCACCGCCCGCGCCAACCCCCGAGCATGCGAGGTCGGCCGAGCGATGCAAAGTAACGCTAAGTCGCCGCACGTGCCAGCTCCTGAGCATGCGAGTCGGTCGCGCGACGGGACGAATGCCGAGTCGCCGCTCGCGCCAGCCCTTGAGCGTGTGAGGACGGCTGAGCGACGCGAGGTAACGCTAAGTCGATGTGCGTGCTAGCCCCCGAGCTTGCGAGGTCGGCCGCGCGGCGAGACTTACGCTGAGTCACCGCCCGCGCCAGCCCCCGAGCGTGCGAGGTCGGCCGAGCGACGTGAAGTAACAACAAGTCGCTGCGCGTGCCAGCCTCCGAGCATGCGAGGTCAGCCATGGGACGAGACGAATGCCGAGTCACCGCCCACGCTAGCCCCTAAGGGTGCAAGGTCGGCCGAGCAACAAGAGGTAACACCAAGTCGCCGCTCGTGCCAGCCCCTGAGCGTGCAAGGTCGGCCAAGTGACGCGAGGTAACGCCGAGTCGCCGCCAATGCCAGCCCCCGAGTGTGCGAGGTTGGTTGAGCGATGCGAGAGAACGCTAGTCGCCGCGCGTGCCAGCCCCCAAGCATGGAAGGTCGGCTGCGCGATGGGGTGAATGCAGAGTCACCGCCCGCACCAGCACCCGAGTGTGAGAGGTAACGCCAAGTTGCCGCGTGTGCCAGCCCTTGAGCATGCGAGGTCGGCCGCGCGATGGGACAAACGCCGAATCGCCGCCTGCGCCAGCCCCCGGTCGTGCGAGGTTGGCTGAGCGACGCGAGGTAAGGCCCAGTCGACGCACGTGTCAGCCCCCGAGCATGCGAGGTTGGCCGAGCGACGTTAGGTAACGCCGAATCACCACCCACCAACCCCCGAGCGTGCGTGGTCGGCTGAGCAACGTGAGGTAACACCCTGACGCCGCCCGTGCCAACCCAGAGCATGCGAGGTCAGCCGAGCGACGCTAGGTAACGCCAAGTCGCCGCGCGTGTCAGCCCTGAAGCATGCAAGGTTGGCCGCGTGATGGGACGAACACCGAGCCACCGCCCGTGCCAGCCCCTGAGCGTGCGAGGTCGGCCGAGCGACACGAAGTAACACCAAGTCACCGCGCGTGACAGGCCGCGAGCATGCGAGGTCGGTCGTGCGACAGGACGAATGCCTAGTCCCCGCCCGCATCAGCCCCTGAGCGTGCGAGGTCGGCTGAGCGAAGTTTGGTAACACCAAGTCCCCGCGCGTGCTAGCCCCCCGAGCATTCGAGGTCGGCCAAGCGACGTGAGGTAACACCGAGTCGCCACCCACGCCAGCCCCCAAGCGTGCGAGGTCGGCCGAGCGACGCGAGGGAACGCCAAGTCACCATGTGTGCCAGCTCCCGAGCATGCGAGGTTGGCCAAGCGACATGAGGTAACGCCGAGTTGCCGCTCGCACCAGGCCCGAGCATGCGAGTTCGGACGAGCGATGGGACGAACACCGAGTCACCGCGCGTGCCAGCTCCCGAGCAAGCAAGGTCGGCCGCGCGACGGGACGAGCGTCGAGTCGCCGCCCGTGCCTGCCCCGGAGCGTGCGAGGTCAGTCGAGTGATGCGAGGTAACACCGAGTTGCCGTCCGCACCAACCCCTGAGCATGTAAGGTCGAGCACGCAACGGGAGGCAACGCCAAATAGTTTCTATGTTGTAAAAGGACAATACCAAAATTATGTAGGATGATATAAAATAACTCATAAATTTGATCCGCGTCAAAATAAGCTCTTGCGCGTCCTGTTCTTGATAGGCCACATAATTTCCCCGGGTAGTTAACTTATTACATTTAAGCACCTAGTCTTGCTGACCACTGCTCATGGAGAGGACGGCTTACCACGACTACAATGCTCTCATAGTGGCTTAGTTGTAGGCGGCACGCAAGATCGAGGTTTCACGGATTAAGCCGTAGGATACCCGAGTACTTTGAATAACCGTTGAGACGAGACGTACATGACATGAAGAAAACAGCACAACAACCGAAACTGTGTGAAAAAAGACACAGGTCGATAATTATCACATGGATATAGAGAAACAGGTACACACATGACGATCTATGGGAGCCGAAATAAACAAATGAATAAATAAATAAATAAATACTTAGCTCGATTCGTGACCGAATCGAAGCAATCGTTATGCCCAAATAGTGATTGTCGATGAAGTTGGCCAGTCGGAATTAATGGCCGACTGGTTCCCCATGGAAACCGCGTAGCCATCGATGAGTCAATGTCGCGGATCGTCGATGACCGCTTAGTGCATGCATGGAGGGTCCTCCTGGTTGTATCTTGTGTACACGAGGCAAAACAGAGCAAAAGAATTTTTCTCGTAGTACTTGCATATTGCAAGTCTTATGCGTAGGTAGTTTTTTTATTGGTCGTCGTGCTTGGACGATCGCAGGAAAATAACAGAAACAAGATTGATGCGTTGCTGTCCACCTTGAATTGATCACGCGTAGGAACAATTTAGACATCCGCAGTACATCGGATGGAGGATTTAGGTCTTCCAAAATGGACTCGTCATGGAGTCAAATAATCTGATCGATTGCTGCCACACAAAATCCAGTCTGACTCTTCAAGTGAAATAAATATTATATTAATAAATAATGAAGCACTGGTTCGACCGGTGAACCACTGGTTGGACCGATGAACCAGTGAACCAGTAGCCTGATCGGTTCGATCTCCGGTCTGACTTTTCTTACTTGGGTCTGGCGTCTGCTTCGCCTCGGGACTTTAACATCATGTCGCTCTTTTATTCTCCTAACACAGGAGATAAAATCACGACGCCTATTCACACCGCATGATCCACTCGCCGACTTGATAATGTTGGGTGGGTTCGGGTGGGTTCTCGGATCGGATCTGAGATTTGCTTAGAGCCGGTATCCACTCTTGTGTGAGATTGATTTGCCATCAAGCTAGCTGTAAAAAAACTTCATAATTACCCCTACCTGGCGCACCAACTGTCGGACCTTAGGACCGTCAATCCACCTAGGGTACCCGAGTGGTTGATTTGTAGGCAGGGGATCGTCAAGCGAGTAGCTTGATGGTACACAGGAGACACTGATTTAGATAGGTTCGGGCTACCTAGAGATATAATACCCTACGTCCTGTGTCGGTGTTTGTGTTTGTATTGCTGGAACTCGGCCAAGCTTCAGGAAGCAAGGACAAGCGAAGGGTTATCAGATGGCGTACCCTCATGGGGTTACCCTAGGCCGCCTTATATAGGGTGACGAGCTAAAGTTTACAAGTCGGTTTAAATCTAAACCTACTGGATTATGACTAAGGAATATATCTGAGTCAGTTACAACAAGATATCCCGAGATATCCGGCCACGCCGTCAACCGTATCTTCATCAAGCTTGTTCATCAAGTCGGGGATTCCTTGTGGGCCGCGTAGGGGTCGGCCCACAACCTTTGTCAGACGTGGGCCTAGGTCAGCGTAATCTCCTCTGACAGTGGGCCCAGTGGTACCCATATCCCACAATGTCTGGTAAATCTAGAGCTCAGGCGCGACATTGAATTAGAGGTGAGCTTGTTCTTAAGCACTTCTTTATATGACTATGAGAATATATTGCTATCTAATGATTATATTGTGATTAGGAACCATGCAGAGAATCAGAAGATAGTTAGAGAAGAGCTTTGAGGTGGATAGGGACAGCTAGGGTGTGCAAATCGAGTTGGAGGCCCAAATAAAGTTGACTTTGAGCTCGCCTCAGAGTCCAGGAGCAGTTCGCAATAAAATGGACGCCTAGGTCGCATACGGGCTTGGATTTGGACGTTCTTTATATGCAAGGAAAGCTAAGAACTTTCTAACAACACTGGTCTCATGTCAAAATTAGTCCAGAGCCATCAGGAATCGACAAAACGAGTTGACGTCCAGAATCTGTCTAGCTGCTACGTCGCCATATTTTGGTATTTAGGTCATGTATCGTATTGGAGCCCATTAGGGTGCATCCAAGGGTCTTGTCAAGACCCTTACAGTCTTTATTAAACAGCCGCCACCCCACTATTAGTTTTTGGGTTCTGCTTGGATTAATTCTATCAAGAATAGTGTCATCATTCGTTGGTTTGTGCGACCCCAACTACGTCAATTTAATCGTACATCTGTAATTGTGTTGCATTCTTTCTTATTCTTGCATGTGTTCTTGGATTCGCAGGCAAGCATTAACCTTCTTGGTGATGTGAAACGTGCAATGTCGGTTGATAGCCATAGGAGACGTGGTGCTGCGTTTGCGGGGTTCGGAACGTGTCGTTCAGAAGCCGGGTCGAGTTGTGTCACGACTCCACCAAATCAAGAGTTATCAGAACATTTTGGAAGATCAGGAACCCTAGTTCACATCAAGTGGTATTTAGAGAAATATTTACCGTCAAGTTCATCCTTCTGCCTTCGTCACATAGTCCACAAAAAAGCCATTAATAGATTATACTTTAACCTATCCTACAACCATGGTTACCCTTTCCATAATTCAGTCTTGGAGTCCATAGTTCTGAGTTTCTGTCCTAGGTCAAGTCTGGTTGCTGGTTTAGATTGTTTTTGGTTCAGTAGGATTGATCCATCCGTTGCATCCATCACCAACCCTATCGCCGTTTTCACCGAAGGCACTGCTACACTCGTTGGTGCTACAAAAAACCTTTATTCGGAGGCCCTTCCTTCCGTTGAGCATAACTTTCACATACGAACTCGAAATCGGGTGATTTTTTTAAATTGGGTAGAAAAAATTTCTATCTACGCAAATTCGGCTTCATACTGTTTGCCCAAGCTAGATTTGTGAAATTCACCCTCCAAGTTGGAGTACTCGGCATGGTTGTCTATAGGCCACATCTTACATCAGTTATAGCTGAAACTTTTGTACCTGTCTCTCTTATGCTCCTGGATAAAATAAAAACATAAAAAATATTTGAAAAAAATCTCACAAAAAACAACAATTAGAGATAGAATCAAGAAAAAGGAAACAGCATTTGCACGAAGAGCAGAAACCCATCAAGTCGTGTGTGTTTGTGCCTGATTCTTTTGTTTGAAAGAAAACTGTGGGGGAGTTCCCCACAGCACTCCAGATTTCAATTAAAATGGAAACAAGAGTACATACTTACAAAGCATAAGAGCAGCAGGGGGGAGACATATGTACAGATTTACAAATTTGAGTTTAACCACTGAACTATGAAAGTTTGCTGTTCATCTCTAAATCGAATGAGCTGTAGAAGAAGCTGATCCTTGAACCTCAAGGTCCAAAGAGAGACAGAGGGTTGTATATCATCAAAGATGACTGCATTTCTCAATTTCCAGAGTTCCCAAGCCGCGGTGATGAAGATATCCATGAAGAGCTGATTATGAGAGGCCTGCCTTGCAAGAGCTAATCTGTCATGAATGTCAGTTATATCTGGCCAGGCCACTTGCAATTTTGACCAGCAATCCTTAGCAAACTGACATTGGAAAAATAGATGGTCCCTATCCTCGTAGACTGCTGCATCACATAAAACACAAGAGGTACCAGCTCTTGTGTTATAATTTCTACTTCGCAAGATGTCTTTTGTGTTCAGCCGATCCACAATTAGTAGCCACCCAAAGAATTTAATTCGGGGAATGCATTTTGTTTTCCATAACCATGAAAAGGTTGGCCTTGTTTGTGTCCTTAACTTTGTGCTTCATACTGATACTCATAATGATAATTCTGAACCATTTTAGGCTAGCAATCAGCATTAGTACATTGGACACTTATTCAGTATTACTATCTGTTTCTAACTTGTGTGGCACATACTTACATTTTGGCCTTCTGAGCTCCACATACTACTTGTCGGTTTTTTACCCTTGCAATCATGGACTACGCCTTTCAGGTATCTTTTGCTTTGCTTGTTGGTAAGAACCTTGCAAGAGCTTGGTAAGACACTTCCTTTTACTATTTTGAGAGGCACCACCCACCGGCATGTTGTGATATGATCCAAATTCACAGACGGAGCGAAGCGGAGGCCCATCACCAGAGGTTTGGCCCGGAGCAAGGGGTACTGTGTTTTTTCTCTCATGAGCGCACAGTTTAGTCCCACATCGGCAACGCAACCAAGCTCGGTCACGTGAGCTGCCTATATAATAGAGCTTTGCCCTTGATGAAAAAATCATCCTCTTGTAAGCCGCCAATAGGCGTTGTAAACACACACCTCATATAGTAAAGTTTTGCTGGCTGGCGCCCGTGGTTTTTCCCTTCTACATTGGGAGGGTTTCCACGTTAAAATCACGTGTCTCCTGCGGTTTGATTCCTTTACTTCTTGTCGTTTATTCGTCATCATTTACAACAAGTGGTATCAGAGCCGGTTTCAGATTCGGTTTCCTTGATGTCGACGATGATGAAGTTTGATCTACCGTTGTTGGATTACAAGACGAGGTTCGCGCTGTGGCAAGTCAAGATGCGGGCTGTTCTGGTGCAAACTCATGATCTCGATGAGGCGTTGGATAAGTTTGGTGGCAAGTTGTCCAACGAATGGTCTGATGAGGAGAAGCGCAAGGATCGTAAGGCTCTGTCTTTAATTCAGCTTTATCTGTCTAATGATATTCTGCAAGAATGTCTGTAGGAACAGACTGCTGCAGCACTCTGGCTGAAACTGGAATCGATCTGCATGTCGAAGGATCTAACCAGTAAAATGCATATGAAGTTGAAGCTGTTCACGCTCAAGATGAAGGAGGGTGATTCAGTGATGAGCCATATATCTGTGTTCAAGGAGATCGTTTCTGACCTAGCATCGATGGAGGTTAAGTATGATGATGAGGACTTAGGTCTCCTATTGTTATGTTCTCTGCCAAACTCTTTTGCAAATTTCCGTGACACCTTGTTGATTAGCCGTGATGAACTAACCATTTTGGAAGTTTATGAGGCACTCCAATCAAGGGAAAAGATGAAAGGCATGGTGCAGCCTGACGGATTGTCGTCGTCCAAGGGCGATGCTTTGCAAGTGAGAGGCAGACCGGAGCACAGATCTTCCAATGAAAGTAATGATCGTTACAAGAGCCAAGAAAGTAGAGGGCGTTCTAAGTCCAGACCACCCAAGAAGTTCTGTAAGTATTGCAAGAAGAAATCACATTTTATTGAGGAGTGTTGGAAGCCTAAGAACAAAGAGAACAGAAAAAATAATTCGGATGGTAATGCATCTGTTGTTTCTGGTGCTGGGAATACTTCTGATTCAGGAGATTGTCTGATTGTTCTTGCTGGTTGTGTTTCTGGTCATGATGAATGGATACTTGATTCTGCATGTTCGTTTCATATCTGCACTAACAGAAATTGGTTTAGTTCGTTTAAGCCTGTGCAGAAAGGAGATGTTGTGCGTATGGGAGACGATAATCTGTGTGACATTGTGGGGATCGGCTCAGTTCAGATCAAGGCAAATGATGGCATGACACGCACGCTACAGAATGTGAGATACATACCAGCGATGACCAGAAATCTGATTTCGCTCAGCACACTTGATGCAGAAGGATTCAAGTACTCCGGTTCAGGCGGAGTTTTAAAGGTATCAAAAGGTTCTCTTGTTTGTTTAGTAGATGATCTGAATTCTGCAAAGTTATATGTCCTAAGAGGAAGTACTTTACATGGTTCTGTTTCTGCTGCTGCTGTTACTAATGCTGAACCTAGTAAGACTAACCTTTGGCATATGCGTCTTGGACATATGAGTGAACTTGGTATGGCAGAATTGATGAAGAGAAACCTACTGGATGGTTGTATTTTGAGTAGCAAGAAGTTCTGTGAGCATTGTATTTTCGGGAAGCATAAAAGGGTAAAGTTTAACACTGTTGTTCATACCACCAAAGGTCCTCTTGATTATGTACATGCTGACTTATGGGGTCCTTCTCGTAAGCCTTCTTATGGTGGTGCTCGTTACATGCTTACTATTATTGATGACTACTCTAGAAAAGTATGGCCTTATTTTCTGAAAAATAAAGATGATACTTTTGCTGCTTTTAAAGATTGGAAAGTGATGATAGAAAGGCAAACTGATAGGAAAGTGAAGGTGCTTCGTACTGATAATGGTGGAGAATTTTGTTCTGCTGCATTTAATAATTATTGCAGGCAGGAAGGCATTGTCAGGCACCACACCATACCGTATACTCCGCAGCAAAATGGTGTGGCTGAGCGCATGAACAGGACCATCATCTCGAAGGCTCGTTGCATGTTGTCCAATGCACGGATGAGCAAGCGCTTTTGGGCCGAAGCAGCTAACACCGCATGCTACTTGATAAACAGGTCGCCTTCTATTCCACTTAATAAGAAAACACCTATTGAGGTATGGTCTGGCACACCCGCTGATTATTCACAGTTGAAAGTTTTTGGCTGCACTGCTTATGCTCATGTTGATAATGGAAAATTGGAGCCTAGAGCTATTAAATGTCTTTTTCTTGGTTATGGTTTGGGAGTTAAAGGATATAAGTTGTGGAATCCCGAAACTGAAAAGACTTTCATGAGCAGGAGTGTTGTTTTCAATGAATCTATGATGTTTAATGACAGTTTGTCCTCAGATCATGTTCCAGATAATTTTAATAAAGGGCTGCAGCATATGAGCGTGCAGGTGGAGCATGTGGATGATGATACAGACGAGCAGGTGGAGCCGCCTGTGGATGATCAGGAAAGTCAAGCTGTTGATGATGAGGCTCATGATGATGTTAAGCACTTACCACCTGATTTGCAGCTAGAGGAGGATTTACCTATTGCTCAGCGCAAGTCAAAGAGAAATTGTGGACCTCCTAAACGTCTCATTGATGAGTGTAATCTAACCCATTATGCTTTGAGTTGTGCTGAACAGGTGGAGAATTCACATGAGCCGACCACATATGTTGAGGCCATTGATTGTACTGATAAAGAGAAGTGGATTTCTGCTATGCATGAGGAGATGCAGTCACTTGAGAAGAATCACACATGGGATGTTGTACCATTGCGAAAGAAGAAGAAGACAGTCCGCTGCAAGTGGATCTTTAAGAGAAAGGAGGGTTTATCTCCAAGCGAGCCTCCAAGGTATAAGGCAAGGTTAGTAGCGAAAGGCTACAATCAAATTCCTGGTGTTGATTATAATGATGTTTTCTCTCCTGTGGTAAAGCATAGTTCCATTCGAACATTCTTTAGTATTGTTGCTGCACATGATCTTGAGCTCGAGTAGTTAGATGTGAAGACTGCATTTCTGCATGGTGAACTTGAGGAGGATATATACATGGACCATCCAGAAGGGTTCATAGTGTCAGGCAAGGAGAATTTTGTGTGCAAGTTGAAGAGATCCTTGTATGGTTTGAAACAGTCCCCTCGTCAGTGGAATAAAAGGTTTGATTCATTTATGCTGTCGCACGGCTTTAAGAGGTCTAAATTTGATAGCTGTGTCTACATCATGCATGTTAATGGATCACCTATTTATTTGCTCATTTATGTTGATGATATGTTGATTGCTGCCAAGAGTAAAGTCGAAATTGCTAAGTTGAAGAAATTATTGAGTAGCGAATTTGACATGAAAGATCTTGGTGCTGCTAAGAAAATTTTGGGCATGGAAATTACTAGAGATAGAAAATCTGGCGTGCTATTTCTTAGTCAGCAGAATTATATTCAGAAAATTCTTCAGCGTTTCAACATGGATGATGCTAAGCCTGTCAGTACTCCTATTGCAGCTCATTTCAAATTGTCAGCTGCTCAGTGTGCTAGTGCAGATCAGGATATTGAGTACATGTCTAGAGTTCCTTATTCTAGTGCTGTTGGTTCTTTGATGTGTGCCATGGTCTGTTCTCGTCCAGATTTATCTTATGCTATGAGTCTGGTTAGTAGATATATGACTAATCCTGGTAAAGAACATTGGAAGGCAGTTCAGTGGATTTTCATGTACCTCAGAGGCACTGCAGATTCTTGTTTGAAGTTTGGCAGAACTGAGAAGAGACTTATTGGCTATGTTGATTCAGATTTTGCTGCTGATGTTGATAGGCGAAGGTCGCTCACAGGTTATGTGTTCACAGTTGGCAGTTGTGCTGTGAGCTGGAAGGCCACTTTGCAGTCTGTTGTGGCTTTGTCTACTACTGAGGCAGAATATATGGCTATTGCTGAGGCGTGCAAAGAATTAATTTGGCTGAGCGGATTGTACTCTGAGCTGGTTGGGGCTGTTTCTTGCATTGATTTATATTGTGACAGTCAAAGTGCTATTTACCTTACCAAAGATCAGATGTTCCATGAGAGGACAAAGCATATTGACATCAAGTATCATTATGTACGAGATGTGGTTGAGGAAGGTAAGCTGAAAGTATGCAAGATCAACACTCATGATAATCCAGCTGATATGATGACTAAACCTGTTCCTGATGCTAAGTTTGAGCTATGCTCAAGCTTAGTTGGTTTAGTTAATTAGCCCAAGAGGCTATTTGGCGTCAGTCGTATTTTTTCTTCGTGATGATTCAGGATGAAGTGAAGATGCTGCAAGAGAATTTGTCTCAAGGTGGAGTTTGTTGTGATATGATCCAAATTCACAGATGGAGCGAATCGGAGGCCCATCACCAGAGGTTTGGGCCGGAGCAAGGGGTACTGTGTTTTTTCTCTCATGAGCGCACAGTTTAGTCCCACATCGGCAACGCAACCAAGCTCAGTCACGTGAGCTGCCTATATAATAGAGCTTTGCCCATGATGAAAAAATCATCCTCTTGTAAGCCGCCAATAGGCGTTGTAAACACACACCTCATATAGTAAAGTTTTGCTGGCTGGCGCCCGTGGTTTTTCCCTTCTACATTGGGAGGGTTTCCACCTTAAAATCTGGTGTCTCCTGTGGTTTGATTCCTTTACTTCTTGTCGTTTATTCGTCATCATTTACAACACAGCATAGTACTTGATAGGGGTAACCTTCATTGTTTGTTCCTTCGTGTTTCTTTGTGTCTACAACGACATGTGCTGGAGATGGAAATAACACTCCCAAGGATTTCAATGAATGTGTCAGCCAAGAACAACTGCAAGCTACTATCGAGAAGGCTCAAACAGAGATTAATGAGGTAATCACAAAGGTCATCATTAAAGCGCTCATTGGGCTCAACATCGGCAATAGCATGGAGATATTGAATAGACAGATATCCACGCTAACCGACAAGGTTAACAAGTTGGAAAACCTTAAACCAACCATGGACGATGACAGCATGGTGTATGATGATGATGATGGTAACATAGATCAAGCATCTACATGACAAGCACGACTACGGCATCATCTCCGCGACAACATGGGAGTCCAACATTAAGGTAATAATAATCGGGTGCCCAATGATCCTTATGCTAAGATTAAGTTCTTAATACCATCTTTTTTAGGTCATTATGATGTTGAGGGATACCTTGATTGGGAGATGATAGAAGAACAAAAGTTTAATGCCCACCTCATTCCTGAGCAACATAGAGTTCAAGAAACGACTAGTGAGTTTAAGGATTTTGCCATTGTTTGGTGGAATGGACTAGCTACATAGGATGCTTTGCAGGACACAAGGGAACAACTTAAGGTGGCTATGCATGATTACTTTGTTCCTCCTTCTTATCATACAGACTTGTGTAAGAAATTGCAGCGTTTAGAACAAGGAGAAACTTATGTACAAGATTACTATGGTCCACTTCAAAAGGGTATAATGTGTTGTGGTATTGTAGAGGGACCTTAGGATTTTATTTATCGCTTTTATTTGGGTTTGAGGTGTGAAATTCAGGACACAGTTGATGATAAGGACATTAACAATGTCAATCAATTGTTTTGATATGCTATGCTTGAAAAAAAGGAATTACAGGGGCATGAACAACAAGGCAAGAGTAAGGTCGGCAAAACCTCCTACACGGCACGTGCGACACCATCTTCAGGGCTGCCCAAGCAAACCTCTCTTCAAGCACCCCCATCATCAAGCAAGCAACCTACATCTTCGGGAGTTGTTGCACCGCCACCACCTAAATCATCTTCTACATGATCTTTGGATTTAGGTACAAATTCTTTGCAGGAGTCCAGCAAGAGCACACCTCAACGGCATGCACATCCAGCATTCAGTGCCACCACTTCCATGGGATTGGCCATGTGCAAAAGGATTGCCTTAGTGTCGACGATTTATGTTGAGCACGTCTGCCTGGGGGTACCCCAGAGAGTAGATTCGTGGGTCTCGCCGAGTTCTAGGAACGATAATGCACGAACAACACAAAGATTTAGACAGGTTCGGGCCGCAAATTGCGTAATACCCTACATCATGTGTGCCTGATTGTATTGCACGTGAGTTGAGTTGTTTTGAGGGGGTCCCTACTCCGCCTTATATATCCGGGGAGCAGAGTTACAAGTCGGTTACATGATCCTAGTCGTATACAAGAAGGAGTACTACAATAAGGTACTTTGGGGAGTCTCCTAACAGTACTCGATGAGTCTTTCCAATCAACTACGTCGTCTTGCACCATAGCCGACTGGTTTAAAGTAGTCGGGTCAAACCTTCCCCATAGAGTAGTTTAATTCCGTGGATGAGTGGCCCTAGGGATCCTGGTCTCACAAGCCCCGAGCATCTTGCACCTTTGCTTCAAGTCTTGAATCTGCCTTAAGATCTTTGAGTAGTTGAAACTAAGTCCAAGACACTCAAATCTTTTCTAATAAGTAGTTTCATTGTAGTGCATCTTTTAGATGCACCCAATGGGTGTAGCCCCCGAGCCTTTGAGTACTTTTTAAGTAGTCAGAGGTTCAAAATCAGTCTTCTATCTTCATCTCGAGTAGTTTAATGGTGTGCACTAAGTAGGTGCACCCATTGGATATAGCCCCCGAGCTTCGAGTAGTTTGATTAGATCTAGTTGAAGGTCTTCACTTTGAATTAAGCCGAAAATTTTGGAAAAATAAAATCCTGGATATTCCGATAGCAGCCCCCGAGCTTTAAAGCAAATATCTTTGGTTTAAAGATCAAGAAAATCTTCAAACATCTGTCAAAATTTGGAATCTCCGAGTATTCCGCCACTGGTGGTTAGTTAGGAAGGGTATCCCTAAATAACCGGCCCAAGTAACGGCATGTGATATGTCGTAGTACTGTAACATACAGTAACCCTAGTCATGGTTATAAATCTTGAAATGATAAGCATTGCTTCATTCCGCACCAGTAAGCCTTCCAGCCACCATCGACCTCTCAGAGCTTGATCTCGAGCCCCCGAGCTTTCGCAGCCCTTGTACACTTTACCACCCATTTTTCTCGTAGCGTCACCATGGGCAAGAAGCAAGGAGTAGTGAAGAAAACTGATGACGCTGGATCCGCTCAGCCGCCGGAGAAGAAATCTACAAGGAAAAGGGTGTCATTTATAGATCCTAATACCAGGGTCGACTTAAAAGATCCTCCTTGTCCTGCTAATGCTTGGAAACAATGTACAGCCTCCACCGACGATCTCAACAATCTGGTGGAAAAAGGTTTGCTCCTTTATCAAGAGACTTTGGAGTGGAAATCATGCTGGAAGCAACCCTTCCCAATGGAGAATAATGAAGAGATTCCCCCGCTTCTTTCTTTCTGTGAGCGAGGAGTAGGGTTGCCGCTTTCGCCTTTCATGAAAGAATGTCTAGCTTTTTACAAACTGCAACTCCACCACCTCAACACAAACGGAATTCTCTATATCTCTGTCTTTGTCCACGCCTGTGAGGCATTCCTAGGTATCAAACCAAGCCTAGCTTTGTTCCGCGCATTGTATCGTATCAAACCTCAGCCCAATTTTCAGCGCACAGAAGTACTCGGAGGAGCCAGAATTCAATTTCGCCAAAACATGCGGGCTAAGTGGTTTGACATGCCCATCATGGACTCATGTGGATATTGGAAAGCCAAATGGTTTACCATTGTGAGTTGATATTATCTGTACTTTGCATCGATTAAATGTCATATGTGTTTTACTGAGCATCTCCTATGTCATTTTAATAAAATAGGAAATCACAGTAAAAGCTGCCCAGAGAAAGATGGGTGGTACCCGCGGGATCTATCAAACTGGAACCTATGTCTTAGTTCTGAAGAAGCCAAAGATGTACCCGCTTTGTTAAAGCGAGTAGAAGCATTGAAGGAGAAAGGCTTAACTGGTGTTGCGATTGCCTTCAACTTTTTAAAGCGAAGGATTCAACCACTTCAGGAGTGATGCCGTCTCGGTTACGAGTACGAAGGAAACTTGGATCCGTCGCGCATGGTACCACAAGAACTCTATGACGAGACAGTGCTTATGTGACTAGATCGCTTGTTCATTGGTGTCACAGAAAAACAAGTCATCGTGGGAGAGTACTCGAAGACTAGTCCTCTGAACCCTGTAAGTAATTGTAGACTTTGATTCAAAAGCTAATGTTGAGAAAGAACATTAATCCGAGTTGTTTTTAACAAAGTAGGCTCCATTGCTTGGGGATGCATTAACCGAAGAGGCCTGGAAGGATATCAGTAAGACTTCTTCAGAAAGAACTCTGAGTGCTGGAAACAATCCTGACATTACCACTATGGAAGAAGAAGGTGTAGCGGACTCGGATGCCGACACGGCAGCCACAGATCCGAAACAAGGAGATCTCAAGGGTAAGTCCCTTGTGCCTGGCCCTTTGTTTATTGATGATTACCATAACATAGGAGTGACAAATCCTGATAACTCACAACCGCCACCAAAAATCCTATGGGGGAATTTCAAACCAGAGAGTTCAAGGGTGCCCCTGACAATTCCTACAAGTGCGAAGAGGAAGCGATCGAGCTATGCATTTGTAAGCCGCTCAAAACCAATCTCAGATTCTACACCTCCTAAAGTGAATCCTGCTGAACAAGGCAAAATGCCCAAGCATGCCGTCATGCCACAAGGCTCGTCCACAACCAGTGCTATGACAAGCGGAACGACTGGAAGCACCACGAGTTCAAAGCGGAACCTACCCATCTTGAAGAAGTTCAGTTTCCAGCCTCTGACTGCACCGACACCTCCCGTAGAGTAAGTAGAGGAATAACACTAGTCTTTGTTGTGTAGCTGTGTTGTTGTTGAGTGGTCAAAATATAATCTTGTTCTTGTCTTTCAACATATCTCCAACCAAGGCCTTCGTAAAGGTGATACAAGCCAATGATGTAGAAAAGCGATCCACTTTAGTGGAGGAGACTGCCAGAGATCAATCAACGGCGGCTAGGGTTGAAGAAACCACCAAGGCCACTCTAAAATTGAAGTCAGTGCTGATGAAGCTGGCGGAAAGCCTGAAGCCGAAACAAGTATGAAGGATACTGAGGAGCCGACTGTTGTAATAGAGGCTCACAAATTGGTTGTACCCATGGAAGTTGACAGGAACATCGAAGAAGATTCGTCAAGCATAGCTGAAGAACCTATGATCGTCGCGCCACCCTCAACCATAGAGGCTATCACACCTTCCACTGCAAAGGTATGCCAGATAGCAAGGTTCACCGAATCGAATTCTCCTTATTTGAATTCCATTTAGTGTTTTTCTACAATCATAACCTGCAACCTACAAAATTCACAGTCTGGCGGAACAGAGGACGCCGAGGCCGCTAACAAGTATGTTGGCATAAATGTCTCATTAGCAGGTGAAGGAACTTCCCACAATGTAAGTAGTCTCTATAGAAGCATATAAATTTACTCGCAAGAAAAAGTAGTTTTGTTAATAACTATATAATCCTGTTATAGGTTGAGGTTGCCTCAATAGAGCCAATAGATGAAGCTATGCAACTCAGGAATCACCTGCAAATTGCCCTGATAAGGACTCGTAACCTGAAATGTGTTAGGGAATTGCATAAAGCATTCAATAATAAGTGTGACTTAATTGTAGGTTGTGGTAGACATGCTTGAAAAACCAGGCAATGCTAAATTGGCAGCGCGGATGAGGAACTGGAGGCGGATCTAGTCGGTTTGTTCGAGCAACGCGTGGAGATGCAACTAGAGCTTCAAAAAGCGGTCGACAACCTCCATGTGCAACTCCAAGCCCTTGGTGAAGAACAATCTAGGCTAGATGCCCGTTGCAGTAGCTTGGTGAAGGAAAACACTAGTAAGTACTCTTTTCTAGTTTAGTCCGTGTTCCTTGAGTAGTCACTCATTAAGTTGTTGTGTTTAACAACACTGCATATGGAGCAGGACTAAAAAATGGTTTGAAGGAAGAAAAGGATAACGCTGCTTCGTGGTGCAAGCTCTCACAATCTCAGGTGGATGAAATTACTCAGCTCAAGCGCACCATAGAGGAAACGGATAAAGACTTCACTGAAGAGCACAAGATCCGCCAGGATTGGGAAAGTCAAGCCGGGCAAGCTATGAAGCTTGCGCAGTCCAAGCAGGAAGAAATTGATACCTTGCTAGCTGAAAAGAAGAATATGGAAGAAGCCATTGAACCAATCCTGGGGATGTTAACTCTGGAAGGCACAGAAGCAAACAACCAAACGCTGTTGGAGCGGCTAAATCAGGTGTCGGAGCAAGTATCAGAGTTTTGCAAATAAACTCTGAAGGAATGTACCAATAGACTGTTAGCTTTGGTAAAGGCACATAATCCTGATGCCAAGCTAGAGATAAAGTATCTGCTTCCTGGCGCAACGAAAGAACAATATGAAGCACTGGTGGCCGAGACAGAGCCTATGGCCAATGAGTTTATCAGCTCTTTAGAGCAGTAATAGAGGACCAATCGTAGTGCCTGTAATGTGCTACATTTAAGTAGTATGTAAATTGTGCTACCGTGAAAGAAGTCGATGTTTTTTGCTACTGTTAAGTAGTCGCTATTTTAAATGACGCTATTTAAGTAGTCACTGTGGAAGCACTACTTTTTAAGTAGTTTTATTACACGAAAAGTAGTGGTATGTTTTCTGAAAGCATTAGACACTTTGAGTTGAGTACTTGTAGTACTGCTGCTTGTGATCGTGATAGTGTTCAACTAGTCTCAGTAAGACTCGGTAGACTGCTAGGGCAAGTCTACAATACTACATTAGTAGTTTATAATTTTGTGGGTGTCATGTGAGAGTACTTTTGTACTATGTACTTTTTAAAGCATTATCTGTTGTAACAGATTTTGTCTATGTTTAAGACATGATTGGTTGCTAGTTCAGAGCCATGGCATGACTTCGAGTAGTTTTGTGCTTATTTGCACAAAAGAGCAGTACTAATGTACGCTATGCAAATCCAAGGTAAGACTCTCATAAGTTCCTGTAATGCATAAATAAAGGGTCTGATGTAGTCGACAAAACCTTAACCTTCCATTGAAGGTAGGATATCAAAGAAACGAGACTAGCGCCTACAACCGTGTATTAGTTGGGGTAGCTCTACCAAGGCTTCTGAGGCTTAGCGCAGCTTTTTTTTAATAAAAGTAGTCTTGGCTTCTGCATATAGAGTGAAAACTACCCTGAGCCCGGGCTTTTTAAACGAGAAGCTATACACAGGGTCTCTCTAATGAGAGTATAGTTAAGAGGTAAGAGGTATACTACAATTTTTAATTGATAGGGAAACCATAACTTTATTGATATCATAATCATCGAGAATACATTGGAGTTGTTGCATAAACCCATTTTATGGGTAGAATTTCCTCGGATGCTCAACGTTCCATAGAAATTTGGTAAGTCTTCACCTTCTTGAGTCTGGAGGCGATATGTTCCAGCCCCAATAACTTGCTTGACGAGGAACGGTCCCTCCCAACGTGACATAAGCTTGTGTAGGCCGTCAGTTTTCTGTATGCATCGCAATACCAAGTCTCCTATGACGAAGGAACAAGGCTGGACAGAGCGTTGGTGGTAGTGTCGTTAGCCTTCGAGATAGCGAGTATTCTGGATAAGAGCAGCCACTCAAGCTTCTTCGACACCATCGACATCTTGGAACCTTTCCTGTTGAGCAACTTGCTCATCGTAGTTTTCCATTCACGGGGCTTCGCAAAGGAGATCAGCAGGTAAGACTGCTTCTGACCCGTAGACTAGGAAATATGGTGACTGCTGTTGGCGGTCGTCACGGGACGTTTTCGACCACCAATACTCAGGAATAAAAGAGGATATATGAAACATTCAATGTACTTAGGTTTATTGCTAATAAAGTTCCACAAGTTTTGGTGAGTTTCACTTGTGCAGGTACAACAATGAGAAATACGTGCTATAGGGGTAGGAAATGACCGATTCGGCCGAACGACTCCGTTCGGCCGGTTACCCCCTTTAGCCATACACGACGCAAAGCACAACCGGAGGCCTCATGCACAAAGTCCACCTTGACGATGACAGAGCGATGACGAAGCAGGCCACGTGGGCCGATGACGTCACCGATCTGGGGCAACAAACACACCCCAGCCAAGTGGAGCCAATCCAGACCATGCAGAGGCAATGACGGTGACTCGGAGGGCAGCTGGGCCTTGGGCCAAATTCGGCCGAAGCCTATAGTTCGGCCGAAGCATGGAGACATGCACAACCGCCTCAGCAATCGACCTAGGGGAGAGATCAGGGCCGTAGGCACCAAGGCAGTGCCACGTGCCCGTTCGGCCGAATTGGGTGGTTCGGCTGAATCCATCCATTCGGCTGAACTAGCCGGGCACCGCCTCAAGGTGCCTTGGCCGATGCTCTTCCTCCACCGCCTCATGTCCACTATAAAAGCAGGGGTCCTCTCACTTGTAAAGACACAGCACTTGGGAGCAAGTCTCCATTATTCACTTTCAAGATATAGAGTTAGGCTAGTCCTGTTGGGAGTTAGAGTCAGGGTCGAGCTTCGCTCGGGGTTCCGGAGTCGTCTTCTGGAGTTCTAGTAAAGCTCTTGTATCTTTTCCTTTTCTTTATGCAAGACACTGAGTATTTAATATATTATCTTCCACATTTACTTGAGTTCTTTATTCTGCATTTATTTCCTAGATAATTGTGGAATGTCTAGCCTTGGTTATAAGATATTGTAGTCTGGCTCTATAAGTTCTCTCCTTAGTTCTTTGTCCTAGCTGGTTCCTCGATTCTGCTCAATGCTTGCGGTGAATTGTCACTGGGGTATTGACAAGGTTGCTTGCTCTTTCTAGTAGAGTAAGTAGTTACTATCTAGTATAGGCATGGTGCCCAGACTAGATGGTAACCTTGGTTTGCCCCTGAGTCTACGGAGGTGGTAGCCGTTAGGTGGTGACAGCCCTATATGGCCTATGTAGCCCATCGCGTTCATCTCAGCTTCTAGGATCCCCCAGTGCAGGGTAGATGACACCCCTTCTCATCCCTTTCTGTGTGGCGTAGGCTTTGCTGTCCCGATGCTGAGATAATAGAACTAGGAAAAGAACCGTAGACACCATTCTTCATGCTAGCTGTAATCTTTGCTGGAGATATCTCAAGATCATTGGAAATATGTAGGAATCCTCTCCTGTCTCGTTGTCCTCCCACTAGCTAGACCGCTCTTCTATCTATATCATTTATCCCAGACTTCTCCTTGTGTATGTCATTTGCATATCACTCCTATCCTATCCTTTATCCCCGCCTTGTTAGCCGGTACTTTAATTAGTAGTTACATCCTTGTTAATAGTCAATATTCTTTATCCAATGCTTCCCTGAGGAAATAAATACAATACCTAAGAATACTCCCGAGTGAAACGCTACATCGGTATCCGTGCGCTTTTGGATTTATATCTGTGTCATAAGAATACCAATAAACACTCCTTGCACCATTACCGGGATTGGCAATCCTGATAGTGGACTGTAAGAAGTGTCAACAACTGCCCAGTTGCGCGGCTTGGCTGTGTGCGTAGACCCCAAAGTACTGCTGGCAACTCCTTGGCCCATTTGCCGCCATATTTCTTCAGGGGATCATAGAGTCTAGGCTTTAGCCCCTGTAGGAACAAGCCATTGGCCTTCTCGACTTGTCCATTGGTGCGTGGATGAGCGACCAAAGCATAGTGTGTCTCGATCGAGTACTTCCCACAATAGTTTTGGAATTCTTCACTTGTGAAAACTGATCCCAAGTCTGTTATGATCTCGTGAGGTACGCCAAATCTCTGGACAATTCCATCAAAGAACTTAATCATGTTCTCTACCCGCGCGTTTACCAGAGGCTGAGCTTTGATCCATTTGGTGAACTTGTCGATGGCTACAATAAGCCACTCGAAACCACCCGGAGCTTTAGCTAAAGGGCCCACGAGATTGAGACCCCAACATGCAAAGGGCCAAGATAACGGGATCGTGTTGAGTTCATGAGCTGGGACATGGGCTTGTTGGGCGAAGAATTGGCAACATTGGCACTTTTTGATGATGTCTTCTGCATCGGCCTTGGCTGATGGCCAGAAGAAGCCAACTCTGTAGGCCTTCCCAACCAGAGTGCGAGAAGCTGTGTGGTTACCGCAGACGCCTCGATGAATTTCTTCTAGCAGTGCTCTTCCACGATCAGTCGTGATACACTTCATCAGAACATTGACTGAGCCCCCATGTCGATAAAGTGTGTTGTCCACTACTACATAGTTCACAGATCTGCGTTTGATACGTACTTGTGCTTTCTCATCGTCTGGAAGTTTATGATCCCTTAGATACTCGATAAACGGAGTCATCTAGTCAGAGTCAATGACCATGACCTATAGGTCTGGCTGTGGGTGAACTAGAGTGACCTCCTCGGGTGTCGGCTCCTTAATGGATGGTGATGCAGTTCATGAATGAAGATCTTAGCTGGAACATCCACGCGTTTTGAGCCTAGCTTGGATAAAGCATCAGCAGCAACATTGTAGTCACGGTTGACATGATGAAACTCTAGGCCATAGAAATGGCGCTCGAGTTTACGGACTTCTTTGACATAGGATCCATTGTTTCTTTAGAGCAGTCCCAATCCTTGTTGACTTGGTTGATAGCGACAACGGAATCTCCATATACACATAGACGTTTGATACCAAGAGATGCGGCTAGGCAGAGCCTGTGCAGCATGACTTCGTATTCTGCTTTGTTGTTGGTAACTTTGAAACGAATCTGCAAAACATACTTGAGTTGGTCACCTTTGGGAGATATTAGTAACACACCCGATCCTCCACCTTCCAACTTCAGCGATCCGTCGAAATACATGATCCAATGCTCCAGGCGAGTAGTTGCCCTGGAATACTAGAGCTCCATCCACTCAACCGTGAAGTCTGCAAGGGTCTGTGACTTGATAGCCGTGTGGGGGGTGAAGTCAAGGTTGTATGCAGCTATCTCCGCCTTCCATTTGCATATCCGTCCAGTCGTATCAGGATTATTAAGGATTTCGCCTAAGGAAAACTTAGTCACCACAGTTATGTGGAAGGCCTGAAAGTAATGCCTTAGCTTCCTTGAGGTGATAAAGATCACGTAGAGTAACTTTTGTACTTGAGGGTAGCGTATCATGGAGTCGGAGAGTACTTCGCTGATGTAGTATACTGCCCGCTGTACTAGGAATACATGACCTTCCTGTTTGCGCTCGACCATGATGATTGTGCTGACCACATGTATTGTGGCCGCAATATATAAATAGAGGTGGTCATCTTTGGCAGGAGCAACAAGCACAGGGGGGTAGCAAGTAGGCTTTAAGTTGTTCAAAGGCTTGACTTGCTACTTCTGTCCTGTTGAACAGGTCTCGCTTCTTGAGCAGCTTGAAGAAAGGGAGTCCCTTCTCTCCAAGTCTTGAGATGAATCTGTTGAGAGCTACTATGCAGCTCGTGAGTTTTTGTACATCCTTGAAGCTTCTCAGGGCTTCTGTGTTAAGGATAGCTGTGATTTTGCAGGCGTTAGCCTCGATGCCTCTGTGACTGATAATGAACCCGAGTAGTTTCCCTGAGGGAACACCGAAGACGCACTTAGTCAGGTTTAACTTCCAGCAGAACGTTCTGAGGTTATCAAATGTTTCCTGTAAGTCAGGGATGAGGTTTTGTGGTTCTCGTATTTTTACAACCACGTCATCAACATACGCCTCTACATTGATGCCAATCTGGGATGACAAGCACTTCTGTATAGCTCGTAGGTACGTGGCTCTGGCGTTCTTCAATCCAAACGACATTGCCATGTAGCAGTAGGCGTCGAAGGGTATGATAAACGAAGTCTTGATCTGATCCTCTTTCTTCAGGGCTATCTGATGATATCCTGAGTAGCAATCGAGGAAGCAGAGTAGCGCACATCCGGCCGTAGAGTCGACGACTTGATCAATGCGCGGGAGACCCATGGGGTCTGGAGGGCAATGCTTGTTGAGATCTGTGTAGTCAACGCACATCTGCCACTCATTCTTGTTTTTCTTTTTAACCAGGACTGGATTGGCCAACCACTCTGTATGAAAGACTTCTTTGATGAAGCCGGCCGCGAGTAGTTTAGCGATTTCTGCCTTGATCGCATCGCGTCTGTCTTCAGCAAAACGGCGTAGGTGTTGCCTTTTAGGCTTTGCCTTCTCGTCAACCTTTAAATTGTTCTTGGCAAGCTCCCTAGGAACACCAAGCATATCAGATGGTTTCCATGCAAATATAACTTTATTATCATGAAGGAACTTGATGAGCACGTCTTCCTATTTACAATCTAAATCGGCCCCTATAAGGGCAGTTTTGGACGGGTCGCCCATCTCAAGGTCTATAGTTTTAAGCTGTACTTCTTTAGAGGGCTTGAAACTTGTGCTTTCGGGCTTCTTGTTGGGGACCACCAGGTCTTCTTCCTTGAACTTCTTAGCCAGGGAAAGTACTTCCAGCATCTGGATGGGGACTTGCGAGGTGGCGGTGAACTTCATTGCTTCCACGTTGCAGTCATAAGCGATCTTCAGGTCACCTTTTAGGGAAAGGACTCCTTTAGGAGTGGGCATCTTGATAACAAGGAACACGTAGTGCGGGATCTCCATGAATTTGGTGAGAGCTGGACGCCCAAGGATCACATGATACGAGGTCTCAAAATCTGCCACTTCAAACTTGATGTACCCTGTCCTGAAGTTGGCTTCTGTCCCAGAGGTTACTGGGAGCATGACTTGTCCCAGGGGGATTGCCGCATTGCCAAGTACGATGTCGTAGAATGGGGATTCCGTGGGCCTTATGTACTTGGTGATTGCAAATCCCATTTTGGTGAAGGTCTTTGTGAAGATGACGTTGAGCCCACTGCCTCCGTCGATGAGTACTTTGGTCAGTCTGGCTTGTGCAACGACTGGGTCCAAGACTAGCGGATATCTACCTGGATTGGCGAAGTTGGCCACTATTCTTTCCTGGAGAAGGTGATGGGTACCTCGGACCACTTGAGGTACGTTGGGGTGGCTGGTTGGATTGCCATGATTTCGCGGAGCGATAGTTTCTTTGCTTCCTTCGAATGGTTTAAGGGCTCACCGTTGAACAGGACTGCTACGACAATCTCGACTTGGGGATAGCCATTTTCATAGTCTTTATCGTCCTTCTTGTCATCCTCTTTGCCTACCTTTGCTGGTCCTTGCTTGTCAAAATCCTGTTTAAGGTGAAAGCAGTCGGCCATCTTATGCCAGCCGTTCGGATGATATGGGCAGGGTCCGTTCATCACTTTATCATTGGAGACCATGTTCTTCTTCCGCGCAGGGCGCTCGACTGCCGCAACAGTGTTGTCTGGCTAGCGCTTTTTATTGTCACGATTGAAGTCATGGTTGTTGTTATTGCGGCAATCTTTACCGTCTTTGTTGTAGTTATTGTCGTTGTTGCTATTGTCATTTCACCTGTCAAAGCGCTCGCGCTCGCGGTTGTCTTGATCGGCCCACTCGGCTGCCATACGCCTTAGCTCGGGGATAGTTGTTGGGCGTCTTCTGTCGAACTCGCGATGTAGCTCTCTGTAACACCCTAAAATAGCCCTATTTAAAATTTTAGTGATTAAATTGCTTTTTACTAAACTGCTCATAATTAATATAGGGCAAATAAATAAATTCTAGGGAATTAAAATCACATATAAGGCTAAGAAATATTTTTTTTGCATTCATGCCGGTTGCATTTAGTGGTTTCATGTGTGTAAAGTTTTCAAAAATACGTTTAGGAGCCTAATTGAAATTTTCTAGATTTTTTTGGAAATTATGCGTATTTTCCCTAGAGCAAATTCCAATTTTTAAAACATGCTAAGATCCTTTTCATGAGCTCCAAATATAATATTTGGGTTCCTCATGTCCAACTCTATCTCTGGAATTTTTCCTAGGATTTTTAGAATTTTAGAATATTTTTCATGGTTTTTATATCAATTCTAGACTCATCTGGAATTATTTTATAACCAGGAAAATAATTATTCCGAAAATTAAAATCACCCTAAATCTTAGTAGACCAGCCTTGGCCCAAAGTTGATCCAATTTTAGGCCAAATCCATCTCATCACTTTATTGGGCCAAATTTCAAACCCCATTCACATTGTAATGGGGCAAACCACCTTTAGTCCCATATTGCTAATGAACCTGGAAGTGAGAGGTTTTCTCCCTATATATATGAACCACCTCTCCTCTGGAAAAGGCACACCATCGACTCCTTTACAGGGAGCCCCTTTGTTTGGGATTCCCTAAGGTAGTCTTCTTCCACCATATCTTCCACTACTGCCCATTCTTCATCTCGTCGTCGCGCCGAGTTTTCCGTCGTTTTTGGCCTCAAGATTTTCAGTAAGACCCTAAGGGAATCTGGTAATTTTCTACCATATTCGTTTAGTCTATACACTTTCGTAGAAAAGCCCCTACCTTTTTGCGCGTTAGCCCTCGGTTTCTTACATGAAATTGCGTATAGGTCCTCGGTTTTTCACGAATAGGTCCCTAGAAGTTCTTAAACCTTGCCAGCAAGTCCCCGAACCTTAGAAACGTCGTAACTTTCTCGTTTTAGCTCCGATTAGTGTGATTCTTGCGCTCACGTGTTCGTAGAGAAGCGTAGATTAGTTTTAAAACCTTCTTTTTTCTGTTTCTACTGTTTGGTGTACTGTTCTAATAGAATACTTTTGTTTGCATGTATTGGCTTGTGTGGATGCTTGTGTGGTGATTCGTGTCCAGTCGGTGAGCCATTTGCGTTGGAGTTCGAGTATGAGGTGGACTTCCAGGAGCAGGACCAGTAGCAGCATTTTTAGGAAGGCAAGTTATAGAATGGACAATCATTGCTACCTATCCACCTTGTAATCATTTATTTCATACATGCATGTGTCTAAATTGATGTACCTTTAAGATTGTACCTAGTCTTTATTATCATGTCCTTTGATTACCTCAGGTTTATGCATATCGGTAGAATCTTTGCTATTAACAGCTACTATCACCATTGTTTAAATGTTAATTTTGACTTAATGGTTCACTTCAACATTAATGATAAAACTTGCTTTTTAGCAACTTGGTTTAGGGACCTAGAGCATGAGCTTCGTGCTTTGTTCTAGTGTCTCTTCGTAAGGTTCGGTTCTTAAAGCGGCAACCTAGGAGCCTGTCGCCACCGCTAGAACTATAATGGCTCTAGTCTTCGTCAAGTAGCATGTACGGCTCTAGCTTGACAGTAGTTACCGAGGGGCCAACAAGGTGAAAGGTTGTTTCTTGATCCACCAATGACGGTATATCCGTTGGCTATGTCTCGTTAGGCACAGTCCCGTGTTGGGAGTCCTCGCGTTGGAACTCCACACGTTGCGCATTGGTTGGTTTGCATAGCCCGCGCTCTGGACGCCATTGACCCCCTCACGTTGCGCCCTGAGCGTCAGTCAATCTCGGTGCCTAGAGTCTCACCGCCTTGTTAAGCTAGCGGCTTCTGTTTTGTTAGGGTGTCTTGTGAAAAGCCTTGTAGAGTCCCTATGCAGTCACACCTCGGAAGTGTTGATGTGTGTGGTTGGGTGCAAAGTTCCTTTGAACTTTTACGTGACTGGTGGGTAAAGGGCGAAACCTCTACAGAGTGTAAATCTATCATGATAGCCTTGCTTAGGGTCACGAGCGGCCTGGATCCTTTTTTATTAGAAGATGATAATTATTTATGCTTAATGTGACTTATACTTCATTAATTGGGTTGCAACTGGGTTCTATTCACTTATAGTAACTTGGTTAATGCTAAAATGAACCAACTAAAAATGCTAATGCAGTTCAGCCGTGTCTAGCCTTACTTTGAGCCTTCATACACCCGTGCTATACTTGCTAAGTAAATGTTTTACTTACACTTGTCATTTATTCAACATAATCCTGGATGGGTAATAGATTGGGCTATGCATGAGTCTGCTGCTGAGTTTCCAGAAGATCTACCGTACTATTAAGTTGCGTTCTCCCAGTCAGAGTCCCTGTGGATTGTGGGTCCACTTCGTTGAGAGTTATTAGTCTTCCGCTGTATTGGTTAGTTTATTTATGTTAAACTCTGATTTAAAACTCTATTTATTCAAGCATATGTTCTCTGTTTATCATATTTATTTGCTATATGTGTACTATGTCTTTCTGGGCACACATATGGCCGCATTCGGGTTTCTGTGTAAATCCGGGTGTGACAGATTGGTATCAGAGCCGTGCTGACTGTAGGATCGCAGCCTAGTTAGGACGGTTGATTAAACCTTAGGAAACTGCCATGATTATGTGTTATGGAACAACTAGTCATTTTTTTTCAAAACCCAGTGCTGTCAAGTCTTGTGTGAATCATGTCCTTAGGTGTCTGATATGGTTGTCATTATGCTTATGCGTGATTTGGATCTTTGTAATGATTGTGATGGGCATAGACGCGAGTGTACCACCATCTAGATATTGGATTAAGGTTTAAGGATATTAGTGTCTACATAGAGGGTGGTATTTATTTTCTCGTTATCTATAAAATCCTCCACCCTCACAAGTTTAGTTACCTGCACGAAGGAATTCTGATAAGAATTACTTGCTGATGATAGATGGTGAACACAAGGAGCAACGCAGGTGGCAGCGGAGGACCACTGCCACCACCACCACCCACTATCGAGCAAATAATGCATATGCAGACCCAACTGATGCAGCAGATGGCCCAGACCATGGCGTTGATGCAGCAGAACCAGCAGAATCCACCTCACCAGCCTAACATGCCGCCCCAGGACAAGCGGAGTGAATTTCTGAAGGGACGCCCTCCCACCTTCAGCAAAGCCAGCGACCCCGTGTAGGCAGATGATTGGCTCAAGGCGGTGGAGAGACAGCTCGACATCGCGCAGTGCAACGACCTGGAGAAGGTGTTGTACGCAGGAGGATAGCTCCAAGGACCAGCATTGGACTGGTGGGATTCATACTAGTACGCTCACCCTGATCGTACTCAGATCCCCTGGCTGGAGTTCCGTGACAGCTTCCATTCCCACCATGTGTCGGAGGCTTTGATGGCCCTGGAGAAGAAGGAATTCTTGGCGCTGAAGCAGGAAGGGATGAGTGTCACTGCTTATTGTCACAAGTTCATCGAGCTCGCTCGCTATGCTCCAGAGGATGTGGCCACCGACAAGAAGAAGTAGACCCGGTTTCGTGATGGCTTGCAAGATGCACTGCAGTACCAGCTGATGTGCACCGAGTTCCCCAACTTTCAGGAACTGGTGGACGGTGCTCTGATGTTGGAACACAAGCGTCGTGAGATAGAGGAGGAGAAGAGGAAGTTCCAGGGACAGCAGACAGGGAACAACACACTCCCTCGCTTTGCTCCTCCACATGGGAATCAACAGGTGGGGAATCATCAGCGCTTTCATGGTCAGCCCAGTTTGCTCAACCGTGGCCAGTACCAGGAGCACCCAGTACCCCCAGGTGCCACAACAAAGCGTCTCCTGTAGAATGCTCCAGTTAGCGCAACGAGGTGCAGCTAGTTCCTACTCAGCGCCCCAACCAGGCCAGCAATGCACCAACAGGATAGAGGGCGTGCTTCCACTGTGTTGAGACTGGACATTATGCTCACTTCTGCCACCGCAAGACTCAGAATGCCATATGCCAGAACAACAACCAGAGGGTTGGTCAGCAACAGGCACCAAGTAGGAACCTGCAGCAGGCGCAGGCAAGCCGAGGACCACATCACCCCACGAGAGGCCAGATCAACCACATGGGCGCAGAGACCACAGAGGGAGCTACTGACATTGTTGTGGGTACGTTCCTTGTCAACTCGACCCCTACAACTGTTTTATTCGATTCCGGAGCTTTGCATGCTTTCATCTCTGCTGCATTTGTACAAAAGAATATGTTGACCCTACGGCCCATGGGGAATACTATGCTAGTTAGCTCGCTAGGGGGAGAGCAACGAGCCAGCATACGCTGCTCCCGGACCATCATCTCAATAAGGGGGGTAGACTTCGAGGTATACGCCATAGTCCTGAATTCTGTTGGGTTGGACTTAATCTTGGGAATGAATTGGTTAGCCTACTATGGCGCGGTGATCAATTGCGCCGAAAAGATGGTACAGTTCACAGCCACGAGCGGAGAAAAAGTGGACTACCATGCAGTCAAGTCTTCAGAACAGTGTCAAGTCAACCAAGCTGAAGGTGCAGCTCTTGAAGACATCAGAGTGGTGAGCGAGTTCCCGGATGTATTCCCAGATGAATTGTCAGGTATGCCCCCAGAACGTGAAGTTGAATTCGTTATTGAACTTAAATCTGGCACTGCACCTATAGCTAAAAGACCGTATAGGATGGGAGTAAAGGAAGTAGAAAGGCTCAAGGAAGAACTGAGCTCCTTGCTCGCCAAGGGGTATATTCGTCCTAGTTCATCACCATGGGGAGCACCGGTGTTGTTCGTGGACAATAAAGATGGGACACATAGGTTGTGTGTGGACTATCGAGCCCTCAACGAAGTGACCATCAAGAACAAGTACCCAATGCAAAGGATTGATGATCTATTTGATTAGCTGAAGGGAGCTTGTGTGTTCTCCAAGATAGATCTTCGATCGGGCTATCACCAGATGAAAATCCGGTTGTCGGACATACCCAAGACGGCTTTCACCACTCAGTACGGATTGTATGAGTTCACAGTCATGTCCTTTGGACTGACCAACGCTCCTGCATACTTCATGTACCTGATGAACAGTGTGTTCATGGACTACATCGACAAGTTCGTGGTGGTGTTCATTGATGACATCCTAGTCTTCTCCAAAATGAAGAGGAACACGAGGATCACTTGAGATTGGTGATGCAGAGACTCTAGGAGCATCAGCTATATGCCAAGTTGAGCAAGTGTGAGTTCTGGTTGAAGGAAGTGGCATTCTTGGGACACATGTTGTCCAATGGAGGAGTGGCAGTCGCCCCGAAGAAGGTTAGCGATGTGTTAAGCTGGAACCCGCCTCAGGATGTGAGCGAAAAATTAGGAGTTTCCTTGGGATAGCCGGATATTATCGAAGGTTCATCGAAGGGTTCTCCAAGATTGCTAAGCCCCTGATGGCATTATTGGAGAAAAATGCTAAGTTCATCTGGATTGCGGAGTGTCAGGCCAGCTTCGAGGAGTTGAAGAAGAAACTAACAACAGCACCTGTGTTGGTATTGCCTGACATAGCCAAGAGTTTCTCTATCTACTGCGATGCATCCCGTCTAGGATTGGGATGTGTACTCATGCAGGAAGGAAGAGTTGTGGCTTATGCATCAAGACAGTTGAGGGAACATGAGCAGAACTACCCGACGCATGATCTGGAGTTGGCAGCTGTAGTACATGCTCTGAAGATTTGGAGACATTACTTGATTGGACACAAGTGTGACATCTACACCGATCATAAGAGCCTTAAGTACGTATTCACTCAGTCGGACCTGAATATGAACCAACGCCGATGGTTGGATTTGATCAAGGACTATGATCTAGAGATTCACTACCACCTAGGGAAGGCTAACTTGGTGGCAGATGCTCTGAGTAGGCAGAGCTATGTGAACAAGATCACCGGACATTGTCTACCAGAGGAGCTCAGCCTGGAGTTCGAGAGGATGAGTCTAGGATTCATGGCTAGCATCACAGAGATGGTAGTGGAACCGACTCTGGAACTGGAAATCCGGAAAGGTCAGCTTGAGGATGAGAAGATCAAGGAGATTGTGGAGCATGTTGCTCTAGGAAAGGCCCCCGGTTTTCGAGTAGATGATCAGGGAACCTTGTGGCACGAGAAG
The DNA here is from genome assembly GCA_033239725.1 of Echinochloa phyllopogon. Taxonomy (NCBI): domain Eukaryota; kingdom Viridiplantae; phylum Streptophyta; class Magnoliopsida; order Poales; family Poaceae; genus Echinochloa; species Echinochloa phyllopogon. The sequence goes on along the minus strand of BTCW01000016.1, from coordinate 3,314,461 downwards.
AGGATATGTGTACCCGACATGGCGCAGATCAAGGACACGATCCTAAGAGAAGCGCATGATTCGGCATACTCGATCCACCCGAGAAGTACGAAGATGTACCAAGACATCAAGGAGAGATTCTGGTAGTACGGATTGAAGCATGATGTGGCAACATATTTGGCCCTATGTGACATGTGTCAGAGGGTCAAGGCTGAACATCAGAGGCCGGTAGGGTTACTCCAGCCCTTGAAGATACCTGAATGGAAGTGGGAGGAAGTCAGAATGGACTTCATCACCGGTCTACCTCGCACTCAGAGAGGATTTGACTCCATCTTGGTAATCTGGTTTGCTTGACCAAAGTGGCACACTTTCTTCCAGTGAAGACCACTTACACAAGCGCCAGATTAGCAGAGCTATATATGGAGAGAATTGTATGCTTGCATGGAGTGCCAAAGCGGATAGTGTCTGATCGCGGTACTCAGTTCACATCACACTTCTAGCAGAAGCTACATGAGTCTATGGACACTAAGCTGCACTTTAGTTCAGCTTACCACCCATAGACGGTTGGACAGACAGAGCGAACCAATCAGATTTTGGAAGACATGTTGAGGGCGTGTGCTCTGCAGTATGGTGTCATCTAGGACAAGAGTCTGCCCTATGCGGAATTCTTGTACAACAACAGCTACCAGAAAAGTCTGCAAATGGCACCATTCGAGGCTTTGTATGGTAGAAAGTGCAGAACACCACTGTTCTGGAATCAGACTAGGGAGAGTCAAGTTTTTGGGCCTGAGATACTAAGAGAGACAGAGCGACAAGTGCAAGTGATCAGGTAGAACTTGAAGGTGGCACAATCCCGGCAGAAGATGTCAGACGGAGGGATCTCGGCTTCGAAGTCGATGACTTTGTGTATCCCAAGGTGTCACCGATGAGGGGCGTAAAAAGGTTTAATGTCAAGGGCAAACTAGCGCCTCATTACATCGGACCCTTCAAGGTATTGGAACGGATGGGCGAAGTGGCATATCGGCTAGAGCTACATGAGCAACTGGCTGGAGTGCACAATGTCTTCCACGTGTCTTAGCTGAAGAAATGTTTGCGGGTACCTGAGGAGCAGATCTCGTTAGACGAGCTGAATGTGTAGGAGGATCTCACCTACGATGAGTATCCTGTCAAGATTTTGGAGGAGTTTAAGAGGGTGATAAGAAACAAGGTCATCCGAATGTGCAAGGTACAATGGAACCGACACTCAGAGGATGAGGCGACTTGGGAAAGAGAAGAAGACCTCAAGGCCAAGTACCCACAGCTCTTCACATCCCGAATCTCGAGGACGAGATTCATCTTAAGGGGGGTAGGTTTGTAACACCCTAAAATAGCCCTATTTAAAATTTTAGTGATTAAATTGCTTTTTACTAAAGTGCTCATTTATTTCACACATGCATGTGTCTAAATTGATGTACCTTTAAGGTTGTACTTAGTCTTGATTATCCTGTCCTTTGATTACCTCGGGTTTATGCATATGGGTAGAATCTTTGCTATGCGCAGCTACTATCACCATTGTTTAAATGTTAATTTTGACTTAATGGTTCACTTCAACATTAATGATAAAACTTGCTTTTTAGCAACTTGGTTTAGGGACCTAGAGCATGAGCTTCGTGCTTTGTTCTAGTGTCTCTTCGTAAGGTTCGGTTCTTAAAGCGGCAACCTAGGAGCCTGTCGCCACCGCTAGAACTATAATGTATGGCTCTAGCTTGACAGTAGTTACCGAGGGGCCAACAGCGTTAGTGGAAACAAGGTGAAAGGGTCTCGTTAGGCAGAGTCCCATGTTCGGAGTCCTCGCGTTGGAACTCTACACATTGCGCATTGGTTGGCTTGCGTAGCCCGCGCTCTGGACGCCATTGACCCCCTCACGTTGTGCCCTGAGCATCAGTTAATCTCGGTGCCTAGAGTCTCACCGCCTTGTTAAGCTAGCGGCTACTGTTTTGTTAGGGTCTCTTGTGAAAAGCCTCATAGCGTCGCTATCCAGTCACACCTCAGATGTGTTGATGTACGTGGTTGGGTGCAAAGTTCCTCTGAACTTTTACGCGACTGGTGGGTAAAGGGCGAAACCTCTGCAGAGTGTAAATCTATCATGATAGCCTTGCTCAGGGTCACAAGCGGCCGGGATCCTTTTTGATTAGATGATGATGTTTATTTATGCTTAATGTCACTTATGCTTCATTAATTGGGTTGCAACTGGGTTCTATTCACTTGTAGTAACTTGGTTAATGCTAAAATGAACCAACTAAAAATGCTAATGCAGTTCAGCCGTGTCTAGCCTTACTTTGAGCCTTCATACACCCGTGCTATACTTGCTAAGTAAATATTTTACTTACACTTGTCATTTATTCAACAAAATCCTGGATGGGTAACAGATTGTGTTGTGCATGAGTTTGCTGCTGAGTTTCCAGAAGATCTACCATACTATTGAGTTGCGTTCTCCCAGTCAGAGTCCCTGTGGATTGCGGCTCCGCTTTGTTGAGAGTTAGTCTTCCACTGTATTGGTTAGTTTATTTATGTTAAACTCTGATGTAAAACTCTATTTATTCAAGCATATGTTCTCTGTTTATTATATTTGTTTGCTATATGTGTACTATGACTTCCTGGGCACACATATAGCCACATTCGGGTTTCTGTGTAAATCCGGGTGTAACACTCTGGCATAGAGTCCGTCGTGGAAGTAATCAATGACCTCACGGTCAGATATATTCACAATTGTGGCTCTTTTTTCAATGATCCTCTTGATGAACTTGCGTAGGGTTTCACTTTTGTCCTGTTTACAGGCCGCCAATTCAAATCGGGTTTCGGGGTGAGCCCAGGTTCCCTGGAAGTTGGCGGTGAACTTCTTGGTGAGATCTTCCCAGGAGTCGATGGACTCAGGGCAGAGGCCCTCGAGCCATGTAAGCGGGGTAGTATCCATCATAATGGGGAAGTAGCTAACTTTTACATCATTAGATCCTCTCGCCGTCTGGATTGCAGTTGAGTAGACTCTCAGCCACTGTTCAGGGTCTTGTTTTCCCGTGAACTTCTCGATGCCGGTTGTCTTAAACTTGCTTGGCAGCTTGATTTCTTGATGCGGCTAGAGAAAGATGGAAAGCCGTCATACTTGTCTGCTGGTGAACGGTTACGTCCGCGGCAGCTATCGCTACGGTCGGAGTTGTAGTGGTGGCCACGATTGCCTGAGCTGTGGCTTGGTGAGTTGTTGGGTCCTGGCTATCCACGGTTGTGGTTGCGGTCTTTGTCACGGTCGCGTCCGCATGGAGGATGATCAACGTCACGGTTGTTGTCGCGGGGAGGATCATTGTTGCGTGGTTGACGATCTTCGTCACGTAGGTGGTCGCGGTCGCGTCCGCATGGAGGATGGTCACGGTCGCGGTTGTTGTCGCGGGGAGGATCGTTGTCCCGTGGTGGATGATCTTGGTCACAGTGTAGTGGTCCGTAGCGACGGTCGAATTCTTCACGCCGGGGAAGCTACGAGTTGATGTGGTTCGCTCTACTCAACTGGATTACAGAATGAGCATCTCGATTGGCGTTGATGTGGGCGCGAAGATCGCCATCGCGGTTAGCCCCGTCGTGTGGCCTATTGCCATCTTGTTGTCTCACATTGGGGACTTGCTCGTTAGCTTGCCTTCCAACTGCTCCACCTGATGGCTCTAGAGATGCATGACTCGGGTGGGCAGATGCTGCTGGTTCGACGTGCGAGCACCTGCCTCCAGGACATCTGCCGCTCGAAGCGTGGTGGCTTGATGCAGGACCGGTGTTGATGTTCTCACGAGCTGTCTCTAGGAGAGTCAGGACCTGCCTGATTTGTGGTGTTTCAGGTATAGACCTGATGATCTCCGTTGAAACAGAGATGTTCATTGGAGCGTCCTGGAGTATCGGCTGGTCTCCAACCATCGTGAAGTCCCATGTAAGGTTTTGGGTCATGTTTGCACGTATGGCTGCGTTGATACGTCTTTGCTTGCGCTTGGCGTTCCTTGCTTCTCTTATAGTTCTCTGTTCCTCAGTTTCTCCATTAGCGGTACGTTCCTCCTCAGAGATGTCGCCGTCCAGCTCGCGATCGTACTGGTTGCCTTGGTCGCCAGAGCCGGCCATGAACACTTGTCTGTCGGGGTCTGAAGACGTCGGTAGTAGTAAGGTCAGAGCATTGGAGAAGTTGTCTCCTATGCTGTTACAGGAGGAGGTGATGGAAGCCGTCTTGCCGTCCTGGTAAGGTAATCCTTCCAGGATCGTTGTGGCTACTCTTGACTCGTTGTCCCGATAGGTGTCGGTAGGTATCGCGCCAGGCCAGTGAACAACAAGTCCTCCTAGTGTGCTGGTCACGACTAGTCCTGACGGGAGATAGATGAGTGGTTCTTCGAGATCGAAGTCGGTCTTGAAGTAGGCACGACAGGTTAAGCGTGCGACATTGTCGGGGCTGTCGCCCAGTGTTGACACCAAAAATTGGCACCAGGAAGAGGCTGACATGTGGGCCGGATTCATTGAAGAGATACCATTCGGCAAAGGAGTTTTTCCCCAGAAGCATTCGGCAAAGACATTCTGCGGTCGGGAATGCATCGTCATTCGGCAAGAGAACTGTTCCGCAAAAGGCATTCGGGAGTGCGTGATGACGTGGATCAAGTATAAGGGAAAGGCTGGTTTAACTTGGAATGAAAGACGGATACGGTGCCCCGGCGTTTATCTTTTTTAGGAAATAAATAATGTAATCGTAATCGATTAGGAATCGTATCGAAAACCTGGGTATAAATATAAACCCATGGTGATTGTAAAAGTATAGTTCAATCAATCATACAACAAATCGGCCCCGTGCCAACTTCGAGTCCTTTAGTCGAGTCGTCGAGTTCTTCGAGAGGAATCATCGATCCGTCGACCTCCGTAAGTACCGGCAACCCTGCACCATGCCTAGTATCATGCGGTGGATTTAGGCTTTGGTTCAGGAAGGTTCCATTGTTATATCATGAGCCATGCGGTGGGCTAAGTTTTAGCTTGGAACAAGTTATCGGCTCTATTGGATTTTGGCAAGATCTAGTAGATTCATTAAGTTACCGTGTTGCTCTGGATTTTACCTTCGTGTTTAATTCATTACAGCACTCTTTTGCCCAGTCTAGGTTGATTAGATTCGGTTCTAGCTCATAATGCACTGCGTTTCCATAGCCGAATTCGAAGTCGATCTAGATTGCCACGTGTCGCGGGTTCAAGCTCGTTGGTCTTGTGTAGATCTTGACAGAACCGGGTATCATGCGGTAGATGCAGGTTTTTGGGTCGTCTTAGAGCTAATCATCCGGTGGATTAGAATTTGATTCGATCTGATAGATCTATCATCATCAACGAAGCATGTTCCTTCTTCACGGAACCCGATTCGGCTATATAGCTGTATTCGGCAGTATCGCCACGAGTGAAACATGTTCACGGCTTTGTTTTAAATAAAGAATGCTTTTAGCCTTCCATGATTAGAGTGTATCATGCGGTGGATTGGTCTATTCTTGGTTGGTGGTGTGATTCCAAGCAAGTCGTATCATGCGGTGGATTAACTTGCTTGTTTCATGCTCGACGGGTTGAAAGTGCCTAGACATGCGGTAGACTAGTGCTTTTAATCTATGCATTCTTGTTTATTATGAAATTATGGTCATGCTTTCGCCCTTTTATTTATCTATCATGCCCCATTCCCCGGTAATCGGTTACGAATATACGTTACAATGTTCATTCAAGTCAACTACCGATCTTTCGTCATGCTCACGTCACGCATTCGGCAGTGCGCCTCCTGCGTGCTTTTGCCGATCGCCCTACCGATCTTTCGTCATGCTCACGTCACGCATTCGGCAGTGCGCTTCCTGCGTGCTTTTGCCGATCGCCCTACCGATCTTTCGTCATGCTTACGTCACGCATTCGGCAGTGCGCTTCCTGCACGCTTTGCCGATTGCCGAATGATGCCTTGACTGCCGACAGATAGCTTCTCTGTAGCTATATGTCGTTCCAAGCTGGCTCCGTAGCCACAAATATGGAACTGTCTGGTATCACCCGGCACGTTCCAGGTATTATCTAAACATCTTTTCTCCCTTTGTCAGTTTTCAGGAAAAATTGACTGGCACGCTTTCGGATTCAAACGCTCGGGCCACGTGTGAAGCTAGCTAATTCGGCTTGCTGTGTGCTTGGCGTGAAGTGCGGATTTTACGTCAACACACTTTTTGGCACGCCCGGTGGGACCACAAGCTTCGAAGATGCCTGAATTAAAAGACATTCTGGATGTCACTTTTGAAGAATTGTCTGATGAACATCAACAAATGGTGAAGACTGCTGCAGATCAGTTCATCAAGAAATGCTTGCTATCTTTTGCTAAGAACAGGAGTGGTGCACCGTTTCTCAAGTCAGATCTACCAAGAGTTCTTTTGCCAGGACAATCTGATCTTACTGAAGATGAAGAAAGGGAGAAGTTCTCTAGCTTGTTGTACAAGGCTTTAGGAGAAACAATGACCAATCATAATGCTGCATTCTTGAACAGCTTTCGGCTCATACTGGTCAACATCTTTGGTCAACACGTGGATAAGCCTTTTGAGCAAGCGCATGGACAAATTGGTGGTCCGACGTATTTCAATGTTCAAGCGTCGGTTCCAAAACGTCATGGTAAAGGTACTGAAGAAACTGAAGCTTCTGGGACCAAAGACGCGAATGGACAGCCGATTCAGCAAGAGCTTCAGCATGCATTGCCGAAACCTCGTACATATGGTGATATGGCATTCGGCACCATGGGAAATCCACCTGCTTCTGCTTACAAGATATCCCCTCTGAACAACAGGCTGCAAAGGGATATGTATGGGAACGGATATTCAGAATTCATGGATTACAATGCTATCAACGCTCTCCCGAATCCCGGGTATGTTGGTACCACAGGGATGCCTGTTGGGAGACCAGGGAATCAAGATACCAATATTGACCTCATGGTGCAAAAAATGACCGATGTATTGCAAAATCAATTCGGTCTAAAGCCTAAAAATCAGGGGTACATGTACTCGTCTCCTTTCCCAGAATGGTACCAAAGGGTATCATTGCCGAATAGAGTCAAGGTGCCTACAGAGTTTACTAAGTTCTCAGGATAAGACGATACTAGCACTGTAGAACATGTAGCTCGATATCTGATGCAGCTTGGAGAAGCTTCAGCAGATGAAGCTTTCAGAATCAGATACTTTCCTCTGTCACTAACGGGTCCAGCTTTTACATGGTTTGCTTCTTTGCCGGCTCAGTCAATTTGTACTTGGAAAGACCTGGAGCAGAAATTCCATGCTCATTACTACATTGGCAGTACCGAGAAAAAGTTGGTTGATTTGACCAGCTTAAGGCAGAGGAATAATGAGACACCTACAGAGTTCCTCAGGAGATTTAGGGAAACAAAGAGCATGTGTTTTTCTCTGAACATACCTGATGACCAGCTAGCTGGTATGGCAGTAGCTGGCATGCTGCCTGCCATTCGGGAAAAGCTATTCGGGATGGAGTTTGATGATCTGGGCCAGTTGTCACACAGATTGGCCTTAATGAGTAACCAGGCGTATGGTTTCAAGAAAGATGTCAGATTTGCCAAAAATAATGATGTGGCTGACATCTATAACCAATTCCTTGAAAGAGCAGATCAAGAAGATGAGTATGAAGATAGTGAGGAGATAGCTGCAGCAGAGATAGTGTGGGGCAAAGAACCAGTCATGGTGAATCAGAGGTGGATCAAACAGAATAAGGGCACCTATGATTTTGATGTAACTAAAGCAGATAAACTGTTTGACTATCTTGTAAAAGAAGGCCGGATCAAGCTACCAGAGGGGCATTCTATGCTTCGGCCTGATGGAGTGAAAGATAAAAGGTACTGTCGATTCCATGATAGAAATTCTCATTCCATCAATGAATGCAGGGTTTTTAGAGTGAGGATTCAGAAAGCTATCCCAGAAGGGCATCTGAAATTTGACAATAAGATGAAGTTGGACAATAACCCGTTTCCTCAGAACATGATTGGATTCTCAATCAATATGGTGAACGTTGCCGAATCTGGAGAAAAGGGAAAGATGAGAGTCCTGACGTCGAAGAAAGCGAAGCAGAATGGCTCAGTCGATCCTAATCGGCAAATCACGATCGAACAGGTTCGCGAGGAAAAGCCTCGCTTCCCGAATAGCCGAGTAGAAATTGGAAAATCTTCTAAACCCAGAGTCACATCGCGCATTCTCCTCAATAAGTGGCAGCATCAGCAAGAGAAAGAGCACTACCAGAGACGTGAGTACGAGGAGGAGAAGAGGAGGTGTGAAGAAAAAAGGTATGAAGAAGAACAAGAGGAATATGTCCGAGAACAAGAACGGGCACATTGGGATTGTGTCTTCTTCAGACACTGCTGGAACGAGGGTTTAAAGCTGCCTACATGGGATAACTGTCCTGAATGCAATAATGGATATGTCGAACATAGGCAAAATGTTGCCAGTCGCCGATCCGTCCACGAAAGAATTGGAAGGGTACATCCTAGTGATGATCGGCGTCTAAAAATATATAAGAATGATGATCAACCAAAGAAAAGACATGCTGATCGTGGATGGATTGATCATGTAGAAGAAGACCGGGGGTATGTCTGGCAGAAAGGGCAGTGGTGTCCACCTGGTTTAAGAAAGAGCCAGAAGAGAAGAGTCCAACGCCTGAGGAATCAAGAGTTGAAGCAAGCAGGAACCAGGTTGAGATCGATATGGCGTCCAAAAGACAAACCCGACGAATCGGGTCATTCGGCTCCTACATGCATGGTATGTTTCTTGCCGAATGAGTTCATGGCTCCAGCTAATCAAATTGTACAGGAAGAGATATTGTCAGAAGTGGATGAAGCCGAGCAATGCGGGTTAATGGCACAATTGATATTGAATAAGCAAGCTATTTTCGAGAAGCCAGTCCAGAATCGGCACATGAAGCCACTGTACTTAAGAGGATATGTCAACGGAAAGCCACTGACGAAGATGTTTGTTGATGGTGGAGCTGCTGTTAATGTGATGCCATACAATACATTCAGGAAACTTGGCATGAGCCCTGGAGATTTAACGCCAACAAGCATAGTTTTGAATGATTTTGCTAGAAATCCTTCGGACACTAAAGGATGTGTACATGTAGATCTGATGATTGGGTCTAAGATTCTGCTTACAACCTTCTTTGTTATTGAAGGCAAAGGGGCATACAGCTTGTTACTTGGAAGGGATTGGATCCATGCGAATTGCTGTATTCCGTCTACTATGCATCAGCAGCTTATTCAGTGGATAGATGATGAAGTGGAAATTGTCCCGGCAGATGATTCAATTAGCGTGGCTAATGTGGAACCAGCCTTCTGGGAATATCAAGGCATAGATTGTTTCTCAGGTAAGGACTGGGGAGAAGGTCCTGTTGAGCCAGTCAGCAGTGATCAACAGCCGATCAAAGCAGTCGGCTCTTTTAGTAATTTTTAATGGATAATCCAATCGATGGGACTGACGGGAAGCTAGGACATGGATTTGTGTCGGCTGATAAATTAGAAGAAGTAGACATTGGAGACGGTGACAAATCAAAGCCGATATTCATCAGTGTTAGCTTGGATTCGGTTTTCAGAGGAAAGTTGATTGAGTTATTAAAAGAATACAAAGATTGCTTTGCTTGGGATTATTCGGAGATGCCTGGTTTAGATCGTTCCATTGTTGAGCATCGATTGCCGATCAAGCCTGGTTATAAACCTTACAAGCAACCACCCCGGAAAATCTACAAAGATGAAGTGTTGGCCGATGTAAAGAAAGAAGTGGAAAGATTGATAGCAGCAAATTTTATTCGGCCATGCAGATATGCAGAATGGATCTCTAATATTGTTCCTGTGTACAAGAAAAATGGGAAGATGAGAGTTTGCATAGACTTTAGAGATCTAAACAGAGCTACACCCATGGATGGATATCCAATGCCTATTGCTGACTCGTTGGTTGATGCTGCTGCTGGATATAAAGTAATTAGTTTCATGGATGGTAATGCAGGGTACAATCAAATTTTTATGGCATTGGAAGATATAGCGAAAACAGCTTTCAGATGTCCAGGACATATAGGGTTGTTTGAATGGGTTGTCATGACGTTTGGTTTGAAGAATGCTGGTGCAACTTATCAGAGAGCCATGAATTATATTTTTCATGAGTTGATCGGCAAGGTTGTGGAGATATATATTGATGATATTGTGATTAAGTCATTGGATCATGAAGCGCATTTGGCTGACATAAGGAAAACTCTAGAGTGCACTAGGAAACATGGGCTCAAGATGAACCCGAATAAATGTGCTTTTGGAGTTTCGGCAGGAGAATTTCTGGGATTTCTGGTGCATGAAGGAGGAATAGGAGTTGGCAAGAAAAGTATGAAAACCATTGATGAAGTTGTTCCTCCAACTAATCTTAAGGAATTGCGGTCATTACTTGGCAAGATCAATTTCGTAAAAAGATTCATATCAAACTTATCACAGAAGGTGTTGCCTTTCTCTTCACTGCTGAAAGTCAAGAAGGATCAGAAGTTTGTATGGGGTGACGAACAACAAAAGGCTTTCGATGAAATCAAGGAATACATGAAAGAACCACCAGTATTGGTACCTCCACAGCTAAACAAGCCTTTTAAGTTGTACGTGGCGGCCGATATCCAAACTATTGGATCGGCCCTCATACAAGAATTTGGGGGAAATGAAAGAGTGGTTGCATACCTTAGCCGAAAATTGCTTGATCCCGAAACGAGGTATTCGGCTACCGAGAAACTTTGTTTATGTGTTTACTACTCCTGTACAAAATTTCGGCACTACCTGTTGCATGCCGAATGCATTGTATATTCAAAATTTGATGTGATAAAGCACATGTTGTCTATGCCAATTTTGAACGGAAGGATTGGCAAATGGATTTTAGCTTTGTCTGAATTTGAGTTAAGGTTTGAATCGGCAAAGGCTGTTAAGGGACAGATTATTGCTGACTTCATTACTGAGCATCGCGATTCATCAATTAATTTGCTCGAAATTACTCCTTGGGTATTATTCTTCGATGGATCTTCATGTGACAAAGGTGGTGGAATAGGTATTTTGTTAATTTCGCCAAGAGGAGGGGTATTTGAATTTGCTATTCCTATTCAACCTACTGTCACTAATAATCAAGCCGAGTATGAGGCAGTGCTCAGAGGACTCCAATACTTGAGAGAAGCAAAAGCCATTGCAGTTGAAATTTTTGGAGATTCAGAATTAATCATAAAGCAACTAAATGGCGAGTATGAGTGCAGAAACGATGTCTTAAGGAATTACTATGAGGAATGCAAGCAAATCTTAAAGGAGTTTCAGTCAGTAATTCTACGGCATGTTCCTAGGAAAGACAATGAAGAGGCGAACAGATTAGCTCAAAGTGCTTCAGGTTATAAAGAGCTTCAAGAAGTTTTTGCTAATGATGTATATGCTTTCGGGAGTAATCTGGTGGAAGGTGATTGGAGAAAAGAAATTGTTGATTATCTGGAGAATCCATCCCGAAAGGTTTCTAGAAAGCTCAGGTATAAAGCTTTGAAGTTTGTTCTTCTTGATGATAATTTATATTATAAATCCTTGGATGGGGTTCTGTTACATTGCTTAAATCAAGAAGAAGCAAAAAGGCTGATAAATGAAGTGCATGATGGGCTGTGTGGAGCACATCAATCGGCTTACCGAATGAAGTGGGTTATTAGGAGAACTGGGTACTATTGGCCCACAATGCTAAAAGATTGCTTTGAATATTATAAGGGATGTCAAGATTGCCAGAGATTTGGAAACATTCAGAGAGTTCCAGCATCAGTTCTGAATCCTATTATCAAGCCATGGCCATTCAGAGGATGGGGAATAGATTTGATTGGCCAGATAAATCCTCCATCTAGCAAGGGGCATAAGTTTGTGCTTTTGGTGACCGATTATTTTACTAAGTGGGTTGAGGCGATTCCATTAAAGAAGGTGACATCAGAGTATATGGTTGAATTTGTTAAAGAACATATCATTTACAGGTTTGGGATTCCTCAAACAATTACCACAGATCAAGGGACTCAATTTACATCTTCAGAGTTCAGAGGTTTTGCTGAAAGTATGGGCATCAAATTGTTAAATTCTTCTCCTTATTATGCCCAAGCTAATGGTCAGGCAGAGGCTTCTAACAAGATTATGATTAAAATTATACAGAAGAAGATTGATCAGAAGCCAAGAAAGTGGCATTCGGTACTCAATGAGGCTTTATGGGCTTACCGAATGGCTCCACATGGGGCTACACAGACGTCTCCTTATGAGTTGGTGTATGGGCATCATGCTATCTTGCCATGGGAGATACAATTAGACTCAAGGAGAATAAAGTTGCAAAAAGATTTAAGTTCTAAAGATTATAATGATTTAATGATGGACGAATTAGAAGATTTGCATATGATTCGTCTCAGGGCCTTGGAAAATGTTGAGAAAAATAAAATGCGAGTTGCTAAATATTACAACAAGAAGGTGCAAGTCAAGCAATTTGCAGAAGGAGATTTGGTTTGGAAAGCAATATTGCCGATTGGGACTAAATACAGTGCATTCGGTAAGTGGTCTCCAAACTGGGAAGGCCCTTTCAGAGTGGTCAGATGCGTGCCTGGAAATGCATATATCTTGAAAACTTTACTAGGAGAGGAGTTTACTGCTGCCATCAATGGGAGATACTTGAAGAAATATTATCCTAGCGTTGAGATTGATCGCTGATTGAAATATTCAATGTCAGAACGACTGAAACAGCCGGCATTCAGAAGAAGCCGTCTTCAGAACAAAAATATTGGCGGAAGAAGAAATGGCCAATGCCAGAGTGTATTGCCCTTAGTACAAATATTTTGCATCATGAGTTTGACCAAATTATCACAAAAAGGACTGCAAAAGATGAATTTTATTGCCGAAATTCCATGATCCCTAGTACAAACTAATGGAACAGCTTGTTCAGAATAGACTGGGGATGAATGGAATCGGCAATGGCGGCGCCATGAGCATCAAGGCTATCTATGGAGGCCTCGATATCGTCGATTTCCTCCGGGTTGCCATTGGCGAAGCCGGGCGGTAGCCTGGAGTAGTCGGTGCCGGTGTGCGTCGACATGGCGACTAGACCTGCGGCAGTGCCCAGACGGATGCCGTGTGAGGCCACCTCGTCGATGCGGCCTGCCACTGCACCAAGGCGAGCTTCTGGCGAGTCCCCAGGAGCATTCACCTTGTTTGCCAAAGACTCGACCAATGTCTTCAGCCGATCGAGTTCGGCGTCGCGATCTGTAGGATTACGAAGCAACAGTGGGTTAGTCCAAAGTCAGATTAAAGTTAAGCGAACCGCAAAAAATTACCGTCGATGGTCTCGAGCAGCTGCTTGCGCTGGTGTTGCCACTCTAGATCTGCGATCCCGGCTTGTTTGGAGATGACCTCCAGCTCATGCCGAGCGTCGTCACGTTCCTGCTTGAATCGGCGGGCATCGCTGTCTGAGTAAGGCAGATCCCAGTTGGGCCTGGGGGATCGGCTAGATGACTCCGAAGAATCGTCCGCGGCAGCCGGGGCCGTAGGCGGGGCAGCGACGGGGTTCCATTGGATGAGCCTGGAAACACAAAGAAAGTTGAGAATAAGGCAAAATCTGGAAGAAAAGATAAGGAGAGGCGGACAGTCATCACCTCCGACGAGCACCGGCGCGGCTCCCTTCAGCTTCGCCAGCGGCCGGGCGTCTTCCGTTGTTGTTGGTCATTAGAGTTTTCTGGGGATTACTGTGCTGGAAGAGGAAGAGACTCAGGCTAGCGGAGAGCTCGAGTTGAAAGATTTGGTGGAAGATTACGAGTGCTCGAGGTTCTTATTTATGGAACTAACGAAGAGATCGTGGCCGAGGATTGTGGTGCATATTCCAAGAAGCTCGGAAGGTGGAAAGAGTTTTCCAACCGATCGATTTCCATGTCGTTTGGGATTCTTGCCGAAGTCGTATTCGGTTTTGACTGAATGAGATTCGGCTGTGTCGGGTTTAAAGCGTTTTCGGGTCTGACACTGTTACAATCAGCTTTGCCGAATGAGTTATCCACAATAAAAAAAAAAGAAAAGGAGTTAAGAGATGACAAGATTGCAGGATTAATAAAGCATTCGGCTATCGACTGTTTGTTACAATTACAAACCCAAGTACTTTGAGATTACATTTTTAGCATCTGATATCATATTGCTAATGCTCTCTAATAAGTTTTTGTTAGCTTCTTGGGTTTTAGCCAGAGCAACAAGCTTTGCCTTGAGTTGTTTTTCTTCGGTCAGAGCTGCTGAAGCTTCCTTTCGTATCTTCTCTGTTAATTTGGGAAGCTCAGCCATCTTCTTCTCATCAGCTTCAATTTCGGCCGATAGATCTCTCAATTCGGCTTCAAGTGCAGCTTTTCTGACCTTTTTCTTTTCAAGTTCAGATTCCAGTTTGGTCAGTAATTCTTTGCTGTTCTGAGCTTGAATATGCAGGTCTTTCACAGATTGTTTGGCTGTGGATCTCCTCTTTTCCAGAGCTGGTTGAGAAGATTGGTTCTTTAGAGCCTGCTTTACTGCGGCGTATTGTTGATCCAAATGAGAAACTGGTTCCAAAGAGGTTTTGATAGCATCAGGGAGTTCTTGGTCAATGGATTCCAGTACATCCCTTAAGAATCAGCATCTTTAACTTGATCTTGGATACTCTTGTGCAGCAAAGCAAGGATATTTTTCAGCTTTGTTTGATTTTCTTCTGACAGAGTTTGGCCAGAAGATGTTTCTTCCCCTTGTTCGGCAACCAAGTCATCCACAGCAAAAGAATAGCTGGATGATGAAATGGATTTCTCCTGAAAGATAGTTCTTGCCGAATTAGTAATAATCTGCTGAATAAAAGAGTAGAGAAAGTTGAATGATTTTGTTTACCTCGTTCCTGATTTCCAGAATAGGGGAAGGAAGCCTCTCAGGCTCAATGGAAAGATTCTGTGTATCCTGCTGAGGAGAAACTGGAAGATTTCTTGGTGAAGATAATGCTTCTGGTTGGGAAAGAAGTTGCAAAGCTAGAGATGAATCATGATGAGAAGGAGAGCTTTCCAAGATTGGATCCATTGAGGATTGTTCTACAGATAACAAGGGATGAGTGCTGATGAAAGAAAAGTTGAGAAAGATAAAGTGGTAGAATTTTACCAGTCAATGAAGCATCGGCAGGATCTGCACTGATTGCTGATTGCTGTACTCTGGCCTGAAACCAAGGAGAAATAAACCTGAGAAAAAATACCAGTGGCATTGTGGTCAAAGGAAAAAGGCTCTGACCCTGATAACCTTTTTGCTGCTTGTTCTTTTCTTCTTTACAACTGAGGGAGCAGTTAGAGAAAGAGTTTTCCTTTTAACAGATGATGGTCTAGTGAGTATGGGGTCTAGAGAAGCCTGTCTAGCCATCAGTTGAGCCAAGGTAGGAGACTGGTGCCCCAAAGCAGATATTGGACCTGCAGCTTTGTACAAAATCGCCCTGGCAAGAGGGGCAGGTGTTATATCCTGCAAAATGACAGAGTCAGAGTCAATTGGGGTTAATATTATTGAGACAGATGAAGGAATAAACATATTACCTCTGCAGTTGGCTGATAATCAGGCATTAATTCAAGGCAGAAGAGATGGATTGGCATGTTGAAGATATGATCATGGAATTCTTGCCACCAGAGGGTGAAAGAAGGATGAGCAGATGTTATTGGCACAAAAGGCTCAGGTGCATAAATGGTTCCGCAGCATTTATAAGTGAAAATCCTTCTTGTTTCTGTGGAATCCTTGACAATCTCCCTAGGCTTGAGAAATTCATGAAGAAATAGCCTAGGGGGCACTTGGCCACACCCCAACTGTCTAGCCATCATGTTTGGCTGATAATATTCATAAGTGCTTTGAACCAGTCTCCCTCCGCAGAATTCGGCTGGCAGGATGCAGGGCTGGATGAAGGCATTGAAAATTGCTATAGATTGTACATCAGTGCATCCAGTTTCGAAGCTGAATTCGCAAGGGAGAGTGAGGTTGTCATTGTCCAAATATGGGAACCAAAGAGGATAAGCAAAGCCTCTGAAGAAGAGCTCAAATAGTTCACCAATGTTCTTGTTAATAGGTACAGTGGAGGCAGCTTCTCCATAGGTTTGACAACCTTTGGTTCTCCGGGTTTCTCCTTCTTTGTAATTGATTGAAGGAAAGTCTCGGCTATTGAGGTCAATAGCAACGATTTGATGCATGTACAACTGCAGCCACATTTGGACAAACCACCAGGGACCATTGACACAGGGAATTTTCTTGCTGGTATGCATCAGGTGGGTAGTTTGATTGAGCATATGGTAGACACTTCCCAGGAGGTATTTCCCAAGTGGAATGAGTTTTCCGGCAGCCAGCTCTTCAGCCATCACGATATGATTCAGGGTTGGCTCATTGGCTTTGCCACAGAAGACTGATCTGCATAGCCACATGTTTAGGAAGGCTCTATATTCGACGTCGGTCAGAGGGCCATCAGACATGTGGTTCTGGATGTATCTCTTGTATCCAACCCCTGTTTTCACTCCTGTCTGCTTGGAGGAGCCTTTGTGGTCATATGGATATACAGTTCCTGTAACACTCAGGCCGGTCATCATGTAGACATCGGCCAAAGTGGGAGACATTGGGCCATGACCGAAGAGAAAAGCATTTGCGCCATTGGACCAAAAGTGGCAAGCTGCAATCAGAAGGTTTTCGTTCTTTGGTGTTTCGGCTAGTGACAGCTCCAGGCAATGAGAAATACGCAGATGGTCCCAGTTCTGTGTTTGGGGGCTTTTGTCATCAGATATCCTTTTGTACCAATTTCTCCAGCCGGCAATTGGGGGCAAAGGCCAGTTCTTGAAGGCATCTTGCCACTCATGAGGTTTTGTCAATGAAGTCTTGAAAGGAACCCTCTGAGATTCGGCCGCAATAAGTTCGGAAGGGTCTGAATCCCCTACAGGGCCGAGGAAATAGGATGGAGCTTTTTCCTCAACGGGGATGAGGATTTCGGCAGCTAGGGCCTATCAAGAATGGAAAGAGATGAGAAGAAATTTAAGATGCGAATCGAAAGAAGAATGCCGAATGTGCTTGAGGGAATTGAAGCTTACCTGGAGGGCAAAATCTTGGTTCGCCATTTGAAGATTGAATCTTGGGAGTCGATGACCTAAGGTTCGGATCTGGGTGAAAGCTCTGAAGATTCAAAAGGAGAAGCGGGTGCCGAGCAGAACTAACTTGGGAATATTGAGTGCTTCTGGTCAATTCCGAGATAAATGTTATCTTTTATCCCGAAATTGAAGGGGCATGTGTTGACACCAAAAATTGGCACCAGGAAGAGGCTGACATGTGGGCCGGATTCATTGAAGAGATACCATTCGGCAAAGGAGTTTTTCCCCAGAAGCATTCGGCAAAGACATTCTGCGGTCGGGAACGCATCGTCATTCGGCAAGAGAACTGTTCCGCAAAAGGCATTCGGGAGTGCGTGATGACGTGGATCAAGTATAAGGGAAAGGCTGGTTTAACTTGGAATGAAAGACGGATACGGTGCCCCGGCGTTTATCTTTTTTAGGAAATAAATAATGTAATCGTAATCGATTAGGAATCGTATCGAAAACCTGGGTATAAATATAAACCCATGGTGATTGTAAAAGTATAGTTCAATCAATCATACAACAAATCGGCCCCGTGCCAACTTCGAGTCCTTTAGTCGAGTCGTCGAGTTCTTCGAGAGGAATCATCGATCCGTCGACCTCCGTAAGTACCGGCAACCCTGCACCATGCCTAGTATCATGCGGTGGATTTAGGCTTTGGTTCAGGAAGGTTCCATTGTTAGATCATGAGCCATGCGGTGGGCTAAGTTTTAGCTTGGAACAAGTTATCGGCTCTATTGGATTTTGGCAAGATCTAGTAGATTCATTAAGTTACCGTGTTGCTCTGGATTTTACCTTCGTGTTTAATTCATTACAGCACTCTTTTGCCCAGTCTAGGTTGATTAGATTCGGTTCTAGCTCATAATGCACTGCGTTTCCATAGCCGAATTCGAAGTCGATCTAGATTGCCACGTGTCGCGGGTTCAAGCTCGTTGGTCTTGTGTAGATCTTGACAGAACCGGGTATCATGCGGTAGATGCAGGTTTTTGGGTCGTCTTAGAGCTAATCATCCGGTGGATTAGAATTCGATTCGATCTGATAGATCTATCATCATCAACGAAGCATGTTCCTTCTTCACGGAACCCGATTCGGCTATATAGCTGTATTCGGCAGTATCGCCACGAGTGAAACATGTTCACGGCTTTGTTTTAAATAAAGAATGCTTTTAGCCTTCCATGATTAGAGTGTATCATGCGGTGGATTGGTCTATTCTTGGTTGGTGGTGTGATTCCAAGCAAGTCGTATCATGCGGTGGATTAACTTGCTTGTTTCATGCTCGACGGGTTGAAAGTGCCTAGACATGCGGTAGACTAGTGCTTTTAATCTATGCATTCTTCGTTGTCCTCTGATGGCTTAGAGGCCGGCTCAGATTCCTTGCAATGTTCCACGGTTGGACTGTCGACTTTAGGTGTGGGCTTGTTGTCCTCCGCGGTGTAGATCTGTTGATATGTAGCCGCGGCTTTGGTGAATCCAAGCGGGAATCGATTCGTGGGGTTGTCCGATGCGTAGCCTGTTCGGAGTTCCCGGCTCCTTCCATAATTGGAAGCAAGTTGTACTCGGTCTCGTCTTGAGGACTCCCGATCGGACTTGGAGTCGGGGTCAAAGTCGATCTCGAAGTCATGCAATGTTTCAGAGTCAAGGTCGAAATCGTTGTCGAAGTAGTTGTCGAAACTTGTGTCTCGACGAGATTGCGGAGCGGCTACAGTGGAGACGCCATCATCGGGTACGGGCCTGGATGATCCACAAGGAAACTTGCGAAACCACCCTTGCCATCAGCGATGAAGGTCCATGCGCCGATGACGGGTACGGGCCTGGACGATCCACAAGGAAACTTGCGAAACTACCCTTGCCATTGGCGACGAAGGTCCATGCACCGATGATGAAAGTTGCACCCTCCTCGATGTCGTGGGCTTTGAAGGTTGATCCCATCGTGCCTAATGGTGAGGTTCAGCGAGCCGCCCCACGGTGGGCGCCAAGTGTCGATGATTTATGTCGAGCACGTCTGCCTGGGGGTACCCCAGAGAGTAGATTCGTGGGTCTCGCCGAGTTCTAGGAATGACAGTGCATGAACAACACAAAGATTTAGACAGGTTCGGGCCGCAAATTGCATAATACCCTACGTCTTGTGTGCTTGATAGTATTGCACGTGAGTTGAGTTGTTTTGAGGGGGGTCCCTGCTCCGCCTTATATATCCGGGGAGCAGAGTTACAAGTCGGTTACATGATCCTATTCGTATACAAGAAGGAGTACTACAATAGCATACTTTGGGGAGTCTCCTAACAGTACACGACGAGTCTTTCCAATCAACTACGCCGTCTTGCACCATAGCCGACTGGTTTAAAGTAGTCGGGTCAAACCTTCCATATCGAGTAGTTTAATCCCGTGGATGAGTGGCCCTAGAGATCCTGGTCCCACACTTAGTAATTGGGCATATATTGCTATAGAAGATGGCTACGTCAGCACCTCTGATGTTGAAGATGACAACGACGATGATGACGACATGGCTGGCCAAGTCTTTGGTAGCGAGGACACGATGGCTTATAGGAGCATCATTGTACAACGAATGCTCCGTACACAAGTCCAGCAACGTGAGAGCTCCAACACCATAACTTGTTCTACACTTTCTTCGTCATCAACAATCGTCGGGCTCGTGTCATTATAAATGGAGGTAGCTGCAACAATTTGGTGAGTTCTGATTTGCTTAAGAAGCTTGGCTTGACCACATGCCCACATCCACACACATATTATATTCAATGGTTAAATGATTCTGACAAAGCTAAGGTAACACAAACTTGCATAGTTTCATTTTCCATTGGTTCTTATGACGATTCTATTGATTGTGATGTGATACCTATGCATGCTTGTTCACTTTTTTTGGATTGACCTTGGGAATTCGATAATGATGCTATACGCCACGGTAGAAGCAATAAATACACTTTCATGCACAATGGATAGAAAATTACATTGGTACCATGGACCCCTGCTGAAATTATACAAACTGATAAGGAATAAGCTGCTAGTTCGAATGATGCTAAATCTGAAAATTAGCAAGTTTCTAATTCAATTTTCCAACCTAAAAAGGATAATACTACACCTTTCTATAAGGCCAAGGGCATTAAATTGAAGGTTAGTGTTATGCTTGCAACAAAATGTGACATTGCTGAAATTTCTAATGATGATATCTTCTATGCGTTGATATGTAAACGAGCTTTGTTTTTCATTTATGATATTGTTAGCTCATTGCCTCCTGCTGTCACTAACCTTTGGTAGAATTATGAGGATGTTTTTCCAGCTATGATACCCCCGGGACTGCCACATGTGAGAGGGATAGAGCATCAAATTGATTTGATCCTAGATGTAACTTTGTCAAACTATGCTACTTATAGAACCAACCCCGAGGAGACTAAGAAAATTCAGCGACAAGTCCAAGACCTTTTGGACCGTGGATATGTACGTGAAAGCCTTAGTCCATGTGCCCTTCCTGTACTTTTGGTTGCTAAGAAAGATGGAACTTGGCATATGTGTGTTGATTGTATACTCATCAACAATATTACTATTCGATATCATCATCCTATTCCTAGGCTAGATGACATGCTTTATGATTTGTGTGGTTCTATAATGTTCACAAATTTACTTTCGTAGTGGCTACCACCAAATTAGAATGAAACTTTGAGCTGAATGGAAAAGTGCTTTGAAAACCAAATTTGGGTTGTATGAGTGGTTAGCTGATGCCTTTTGGTTTGACTAATGCACCTAGAACTTTCATGCGCTTAATGAATGAGGTTTTAAGAGCTTTTATTGGTCGATTTGTGGTGGTTTACTTTGATGATATATTGATTTACAACAAGTTTGGATTAACATATAGTTTATTTATGTGTTGTTTTTAATGCTCGACGTCGTACACGTTTGTTTGGGAACCTTGACAAGTGCATCTTTTGCATGGATCGAGTCTCTTTTCTTGGCTACGTTGTTACTCCACGTATAGAGAATTAAGGTGGATGAGATGAAGATGGAAGCCATCAAGAGTTGGCCGGTACCCCAAAGCATTACGCAGGTGAGGAGTTTTCTATGTCTTGCAGGTTTCTACCGCTGCTTCGTCAAAGATTTCATCATCATTGCTACCCTATTGCATGAGCTGATGAAGAAAGGTGTGGTGTTCCATTGGGGCCAATCATAGGAGGAGTCCTTTGGCACATTAAAGAACAAACTTACACACGCGTCATTGCTGCAACTTTCAAACTCTAGTAAGGCTTTTGAGATTGAATGTGATGATAGTGGAGTTGGCATTAGAGGTGTTTTGATGCAAGATGGTAAACCCATTACATATTTTAGCGATACATTACATGGTCCTATTCTGAAGTATTATACAAATGATAAGGAATTTAAGCACTTGTATGCTCTTTAGAGACGTGGCGTCATTATTTGTGGTCTAGAGAATTTTTTATTCACTATGATCATGAATAGTTGAAGTATCTTCACTCTCAAAATAATTTGAATCGTAGACATGCTAAGTGGTTTAATTTATTGAAATTTTTCCTTATGTTGTCAAACACAAGAAGGGGAAGGATAATGTGATTGTTGATGCTTTGTCTAGACAATATACTTTGTTGTCTCAACTTGTTTGTTGAATTTTTGGACTTGAATCAATAAAAGAACAATATGCGCTTGATCCTTATTTTAACGATGTGTTGCTGAATTGTAGAGAGGGGCGTTCATGAAACAAATTTGTGGTTAATGATAGGTTCTTGTTTAGAACTAACTGCATATGCATTCCAGTTGTTTCCGTTCGTCTTTTATTGTTACAGAAAGCGCATGGAGGAGGGTTGATGGGAAATTTTTATGCTAAGAATATTGTCACACCCTAAAATTTCTGAATTTTAGGATGTAAATAGTAACTTAATTAATACAATGATTTTATCTCATTTTTAAAATTTTTGCAAGATTTTTTATAATTATCAGGGAATTTAGTATAGGAAAATTTTGTTTTCTGAATTAAATTAAAACAACATAAGTTGGTAACACCCTCATTTTCATCACATTAAATTATTAGAATTTTCTAGGTTTTATTTAAGGGCTAAATAAATTTTCTAGGATTAATTGGAATTTTTCTAGTTCTAAATTATTTAAAATCATTGAAATAAATTATAGACAATAAGTGGTTGCCACAACGCATGCTGGTGTATAGTGTTTTGTTTGATTTGAATTTAAATTCTGCTTAAATTCAAATTTAATGACTCTTCTTTTGCAGTTTAGAAAAGTTCTTTAGGCTTGGGTCCAGTTTTGCCCCCTGAACTCTTCGTCTAACTCATTTTCCATCTCTCCGGCCGAATCCCTTCTCGCCTACTATTTTGGGCCGAGCCGAGCCACCGGCCCAGCATCGCCCCACTGCAGCCCAGCACCCCATCTCCTTCTTCCATTGACAGCAGGACCCCACCCATCGGATTCACCTTCCTCCTCCCGACCAAGCCCGAGTCGAGCTTGGTGTCGCGCTGTGCAAGCCCGCTTGTGCCTAGCTCGCTTGGCCCGGGTCCTATGCGGCCCCACGAGACCCTGTGGATCCCCATGGATCTTCCCCGAAGCTTCATGAGGAGAGCCACCGAAGCCGCCCATCTCGACTTCCGCGCTCCACACCGCCTTATCGACTTCAAGACCACCCTAGAGCCGCCGAAGGCGCCCGTCTCGACGTCCGCGCTCCACACCACCCTATCGACTTCAAGACCACCATAGGTGAGCTTGCCATTCTCCCCTGATGCCGTAGGACCAAACCGCGTCTCAATTGGTGGCCTATAGCTCGAGATAGGCCCAGCTCCGGCGACCCTCCACCGTCGGCCGAGCGGCGCCGCCGCGTCCCATGTCTGCCGCCGGCGAACCAACCCTCCAGCAAACCGCAGCCATCAGATCTAAATCCCACGGTTCAGATCCGATCTAACTGAGTCTTTGACCGGTCAACTCCAGTCCGCCCTGGCAATTTTGTTTAAGAGCCTCTCGCTTTTATTAAAATCAACCCACAGTCCATCGTAGTGCTAAAAATATTTGCATCTAGGTCCTTTCATCACGTTTAGGCCCCTAAAACTTTTAAAACATTGCCAACACGTCCCTAGAACCTTGTTTTAACCATAGATCTCGCGTTTTAACTCTGATTTAATCCGTTTTCATTGCGTTAGATTCATGTCAACTTAAACTACACGTTAGCACTGTTATTTAACAAATCATTTATTTTTGAAATTTATTTATTGTCAATTTGATTAAAGACTAAGTACATGTGTTTTCTTAATTAAAATCTAATTAAGGTTTATACTCTGGTTTTTCATATTAATGTTAACTTGATTAATATTTATTTAGTTAATTTTATAAATAAATCTTAACTAGGTTATATATCATTTTTTCATAAACAGATAATTAATCCTGATAATACTTGTGATAAATAGCCTTCTTAATTAAAATGTAATTAGAGTTTCACCTCAATATTTCATAATTAATGTTAATATGGTTAATATCAAAGCAAATGTGTTTTTAATGATAACATGATTAGTGAAACTCGAATCATTAGTTTTATTCGATTAGATGCTCTCATATGTTTTATTTCAAGTTAATGTTTTATTTGGTATAATTTATACATAAACAATTTGATTAGCTTTTACTTTGGTTTTATAAAATTAAATGTAATTCCTTGAAATAACCTTTACGTATGATTTTGTTTAAATAAAATCAATCAAGGATATAGTTGTGTGTTGTTCTATAACCCAAATCTTTCGATAGTGTTATCTTTTCAACGATAGTTCCGTTTTCAGCTATGCTTGCGCTTGCGTGACCATAGCATTGACCCCTATCC
The DNA here is from genome assembly GCA_033239725.1 of Echinochloa phyllopogon. Classification (NCBI taxonomy): domain Eukaryota; kingdom Viridiplantae; phylum Streptophyta; class Magnoliopsida; order Poales; family Poaceae; genus Echinochloa; species Echinochloa phyllopogon. Next base: position 3,290,484 of record BTCW01000016.1, on the reverse strand, counting down.
TTTAGTGCGCTATTTTAAAAATTTTATTTTGATTGGTGTATTGTTCTTAGTTGCACTTGTTTGTTTGCTTGTATAGTTATGTGCTTGTATGCTTGTTCGATGATAGCTATGAGAAGAAGGAACGCGATTCGAGTGCTTTGAAGATTAAAGGAGCAAGAGTTGAAGACTCTGAGTAGCGGTATTTCTTTTGGAAAGACAAGTGTCACTAACCATCTTTCTACCTATGATTTATACAATATCATAATGATGTTAATTGGAACATGGAGTGACCATCCAGGAAAATAGTGCAACCATAAGATCAACGGGCTCTGATCTTGACTGATTAATTAGAGACTCTAGTTTGGAATAGTCTTACCGAAAGGGCAAGAGGGGGGGCGTTGATGAGGTATAGCCCGGTCCTCTTGAGCTGTGGGCTTAGCTAAGAGACATGCCTCGTTAGGGAGGGTTATGCTTTGCTTCGACCTGGATCCTTAGCGGGCTATTGCTTATTAGGGAATCTTTGTAAAGGTCTCGTAGTGTCCCTATGCAGTCACACATTGGTAGTGTGATGCGTGCCTGATCCGCACAATATGGTTGGGTTTAAAGTTCTTCTAAATTTTTACGCGACTTATGGTGAAAGTGTACAACATCTGCAGAGTGTAAAACTGCTATATTAGTCGTACTCACGTTAAGAGTGGTATGGACCCTCGCATGATTAATTTACTTAAAGTTGATAATTAATTTGCTCTCTGGTTATTTCTTGTGGCCTTGCTAAGTACCAACCATAAGTGTACTCACCATTGCTAACCGCTGCTCAGAAGAAGAAGGTGTGTGAAGCTGATGAAGATGGTGCTGAGTTCTAGGCGTACGCAACTCCCAGTCGATTGCCTGTGAAGTATGGAATATTCGCTTCATTAATTAGCTGTAATAACTCTGAGTTCTTTATTTTCCTTTACGTGATATTGTATTGTTATTTATTGATGATGTCACTATATGTATGAAACTTGATCCAGGCATACATATAGTTTGCACTAGGTTTTGTTTTCTAAAACTGGGTGTGACAAAGATTGTGTATGTTTTAGCCTCGCATTTTTTTTTACCTAAGATGAGGAGAGATGTTGAGAGGTTTGTGGCTCGCTGCACACCATGTCAAAAACTAAGTCTCACTTGACTCTACCTGGTTTATACATGCTTCTTCCATTTCCTTCTATTCCTTGGGTAGATATTTCTATAGACTTTGTTTTGATATTGCCTACGACTAAGAGGGAGAGAGATAACATATTTGTTGTGGTGGATCATTTTTCTAAGATGACAGACTTTATACCATGTCATAAAAGTGACGGTAGATTAGACTAATTATTATAGTTATGTGAGTAATTTAAACCAAAATATAGTTATGTGAGTAATTAGAACTAAAATATAGTTTAGAGGATTATATGGAATTTTTTTCATAAATAAACAGCTATCGTGTTTTCTAACGGTCTTAGAGATGCAAAAAAATTACTTACATTTGAAGTAAAGAAGTACATATTACCCAAGCGTAATGATTACATCCTAATCAAGTGGAAAATAACCAGCACATACCCAATGAAAAAAGGTCGATCAAAGGGATAGCTATCTCTGGCATTCATGTACATGCAACTCTTCAAGTACGATAGTGGGAATCTGAGACAGGTCATCCTCAAATACTGCTGAAACGTACAGTGAATACATGGTCTAGGGCCTCGTATATGTACGTCTAGAAGCTACCTAAATAGCATGGAAAATGAGGGCTCACTTTAGTGTCTTGACTTTATCCTGAGCAACACATGGGGCCAAATAGGGCAGCCGAGATGAGCTGGACACCCTATACAACAAAAGATAATGATGTGTTCATAAATTAGGCTCCTTGCTGCCACAGATGGCACATCAAAGTTTAATTATGTTCATATCTTAACTGGACTCCTATGAAGAATGCTCCGGATTCTTAGCAATCCATTCAATAGGCTTCTGCGATTATCCAGCTAGGTGATTAGCGTTTGAAGATTTTTAAGTGAAATTATTACTGTGTACGTGGAATATCACTTTCCATGCGTGAGGGTAAATTTTCTTTTGAACAAACAAATATGCTTTCTTATGCCACCAATTTAATTTGCTTGGCATTAGAATCTTGGAAACCTATAGGGTGGGTTGTACATACTTGCACTGACTGTTGCAAATGTCAGCGTGATGCTGGCTCGGGTCATTGAATTGCCCCTCTCGTGTGATCGAGCGCCTCCTTTCGTTATTTAAGCCGACCCTGCTCCTAACTTTCTGTCTGTGATGGCTACAGTTGCACACGTTTACAGCTCATCGTCAAACATATTCAAGATAGGAAAATATCTCAAGGACAGGAGCCCGGCCCACACGTCAGTGAGGCGTATGGATATCTTACCCATTCGAGGGTTGTCGTCGACAAAGTACATAGTAGTTTCTAGGTCACCAACAAGTAATATAATTGATGAAGGAAATTACGTACGTACTAAATAGAGGGAATAAAAAACAAATAGCCTATATTGTCAACAAAGCTATCACCCATTTTCCATGAGTTTGGAGCTCTAGGAGCTATGTAATCCAGCCCTCTCTCCATGTTAGACAGGAAGACTTTGATGTCAATATGCATGTGCCACAGGTCTTCTGAAGTTCCACCTGACAAGCACCCCCGCTGCCTACCAACTCACAACTACACATGCAGATGCACATACCGACATTCCCCAAGTCAGAGATATGAGGTACTATATGTGTGTACTGGTCTTGCTAGCAGCTTTAGTTTGGCCCATCTTTTTCTATGAAGCTGGTACCTGTGAAAATGATGTATGAGATGTTAGATGCAATCAATACAGACATGCTTGCCTCTTTATAGCTTCTTGTTGCCACGGGTTAGATCAATAAGACACTTCACATTTCAGCCACTTGCATGCAGCTTAGTTCCCTGCCTTACCTAGATGCCAAACAGATAAACAACTAGTTATAGATGCGGTATTTAAGCTAAAGTTTGGCAGGGATAAAGATGACTTGGCCCGGATGATATGATTAGAGATATACATGTTCTGCATAGGGACAGAAGGCAGGACCTAGGACCATGCATGATTGGATAGGGCATGATGGCATGGTATATGTATATAGTTTGCCATCTTGGATTCCCTTCTTGTGGAAAACATAGGACTCATGCACGCATTGCATAAAGAAGAAAAAGGAGAGCAGAAAGCAAGGTTAGAAGGACAGAAGAGGTTGTTCAAAAAGGATGGCAACTTTCTTTTTCAGTAAGTTCCAACTTAGGTTCATGAGTCATTATTAGCTTCCATATGTTAACAGTTGCATACATGCATAAGGTGCATATATGTAGTGCATCTATCTCTATAATATTTAAAATTTCTATCTTAATGCATCGACGTGTAGTTGTCCTGCATGTTCAAGAAAGAAGTGCCTCAATTGAGCTCAGACTTGCAGTAATTGGACTGAACGAAATGAAATATTTTGCAACCTTAACTAATGATTTTATATATGGCCTTCAGTTCTTGGCCCACTATTCAAGTTAAAATGAAAAAAAGCAAAACTTACTGAGCAGCATATATAATTAAGGATTTTTTTCTAAAAGTATAGTCGACATCACTTATGATTTGGAAGAACGGCTCCAACTAATAAATGGTGAGAGGTCAATTCATATAAATTATGTTAGAAGCTTCGGTAGATGAGTGACCACCATAATAGTTTGCATGGACCACATTAAAGTGGAAGTGACAGTAATCAACCATGGAAAAATCCAAAGAATACTCCTAATTCTCCTCAAGGATCCATGAGCTGATCACATATATAAAAACATCCACTAATCAGATAGGCACCCCCAATCTCTTATACCACTAGTAGAGTTTATATAGTCAAAACACTCCCTGGCCAGCTAGCTGATTCATATTTGTTACATTCCAATAACAAGATGTTATGATTTACTATATCCTGGAAGCAAGATGTCACTTCTATTTTCATGCAGAACATATCTATGGCAAACTAGTAATTATTGTACAAACCACATTGATTTGCTCTGCACCCTAGGATATAATCCCGTTCCATTGACAAACAAGCATCATCTAAGATACTGACGCCATCGTTGAAGTGTAACTTTCACCACCAACTTGAATAAAGTAGAATATATAACTCCGCATGCTTTGCTGTCATGAATCTCTTGACTAATGCCTAATAAGAAACAATGATTGGCTATTTTTTCATAATTTCTAAATGGTACCACGGTAACTAATATTTTCACAAAGAGAATATGGTTTCACAAACCCTCAATATTTAAAGCAAAAGTTGCTCCATCAAAGCATCTGTCAAGTATTTAAGATCCATCTCATTCTCATAATATTTGAAGTAAGATCGATTCGGCACGTGTATAGCTAGCTCTGGGTGTGTCAACATTTAGCAGAGAAAGATTATCGATTATGGTTTAACTTAATACCATGTATATATTGTTTTGTATTAATAATCTCATTTTCATGATATGAATCTTTATGGCGGCATTGGTGATTGACTATTTGGCATTCCAAGATAGTAGTATCTATGATATTGCAACATTTCCAGCATCAGCACAAAAGAGGGGAAAGATACAAAACTTTTTCAACATAAACACCACATAGCACACAATGGAGAGGCCACAGGTCCTACTGATACAGCAAAAAACATGGAATATACACAAACATATACATACATGCCCCGGCCCACAACTTTTTTTTCAACTCACAAAACGCACCAACACCACCAGCAAGAGTTAAAGAGAACAATAAGAAACCCCGGAAAAGATCTCCTATATATACCCTACCACCATCGCCAAACCAAGATCACACAAACACACACACACGGACACACCCCTCTTTCTATCTCGATCATATTGCCATCATCCCATAATTTGCCAGTACATACATCTTCTCCCTCTAAACCCAAACGCCAACTTAAAACGCGTCCTTGTGTTGTATGGTCATGGAACACCACGGTGGTCACCACTTGCTCCAGGGCGCCGCCACGCTCGCCTACGCATGGGACTACCCGGCCAGCGCTGCGTTCGACGACCACGACGGCGCCGGCGCCAGCGCCGGCCAGCTGGAATCCTGTGCCCTGACCACGGCGACGGAGCTCCGGCGTGCGCTGGCGGAGCTCGACGCGTCGCGCGCCGCGCACCAGGCGGAGCTCCGGCGCATGGAGTCCGAGGCAACGCGCCTCGCCGCGCTCGTGGCGTCCGCGGCCGCCGAGCGCGACGAGCTCCGGAGGCACTGCCACTCCCTCCTGCTCCTCCTCCACCACCAGGCCCAGGCGGCGGCGGCGCCCCCGGCACCTGCTCCAACGAGTCTCCATGCCGGCGGCGTTCTCGGAGGAAGCGGAGGCGCCGCCGGCGTCGTCATGGACGAGCTCGCGCCGGACGCCGCGGCCTGCGCCGCCGACGACACGGAGCTCGAAATGGCGCTGGCGCGGCGGCTGCCGGAGAAGGGTCGCCTGGTCGAAGCCGTGGTGTCGGCGGGGCCGCTGCTCCAGACGCTTCTCCTCGCCGGGCCGCTCCCACGGTGGCGCCACCCGCCCCCGGCGGCGCCGGCCGACATCCCGCCGTTCAACCCCGGCCGCCAGAGCCCTCTCAAGACCGATGGCGGCTCCAACTCCTTCTCGTCAGCGTCGGCAGGGTCATCGTCGCCGGAGAGTAACTGCAGCGGTGGGCCTCCGCCGGCGGCGGCGCATGCGCTCCCGTCGTTTCACATGAGCCCCTTCTGCATGTAGCTGCACGCGCGCGCGTGCACGCCCCCTGCTGCTTCCTGTGGGACACACGCCATAATTGACATTAGGGGCTTAATTGTCATTAGTGATAGCTTAAGGGAAGAATAATCTCCGTTATGAGGCCCTCCAAACTTTTGGATCCTTGCTTCCTGTTACCCTTCCAAAGTCCAAACAACGATATGTGGCTCATTCATGGAACAAATTGTTCCGGTGCGCCACGTGTCGTGCAGTCGGAAAGGTCAGTCCAAGCAAAATCTCAAAGTTAGGAGGGTCTCATTCATCTTATAATGGTCCACTTTTGGTTAAGTGTCGGTGATTAGTCAGTGCTAGTGTCAGTGTGTTTGCTCACCTTGTCTAATGATGAAAAGTGGGGAAAAAAGGATTATTGGGGGCATGCATGCAAGACAGGCACAGGCATGCCACTAATCAGTAGGCACATCAGTGCAGCAGGCCATCAGCTAGTGTGCATGCATGCAGTTATGTCCTCGATCTAATTTGTAAGACTGGTTCATGTATAAACATGAGTATGTGTTCCTTCTTCTAAGATCATGAAAAGATTGGTTCCTTAACAATATAATGGATTGATGATGCAAAGTGGTGTACAATTGTTTTAATTAATTTGTTTAGCTGTACGTTATATCAAATTAGTTTGATTATGGTAGGAAATAGCCTTAATAATAAGATTGTCAGATAAAAATATGGTAAGTTTTTGGTCCCAATGTTCTTCTAGAAGGTCGTTAGCCGTAGGAGCTCCGGGAGAAGTGGCAGCCAATACAGAGTACGTTGGGTCAGTCAAGGTGGGAACCATACGATGGAAATGAGTAGATGAGCTGATTGGTGACAGCTGAAGTTGCAGAAGAAGAGGCTATGAGAAGGGACCAATCCTAAGCAAAATTGTGGAAATGATTTATTGATCGAACAACAACTACTAAAGCATTGCATAAAAGTCAAGTTTATTTTTTGTATTCTTGTACCGGTGGTTGCAACTGTGGGTGGATTTTAAAGACGGCAAATATGCAAAATGGAAAACGTACATACAATTGTCATTATTATATATGTAGTGGACAAATGTAGCTAACGACAATCGTATAAACGTACACGTACGTCAAATGAACCACTTCGACGCCTACATTGCTCAGCTTGTGTCAGTACCTCACATTTCAAGTCAAATACCTTGGAAAGTCTATACTTGTAGCCGGTCGAATACAAAAGTACTAGGATTATAGCAGTGAACCTTTACTGCAGTCACAGCACCTGATTGACCTTTGGGATTTTTCACACCGTCGGATTAGTTCAAAGCTGAAGCAGCAGGCTTTGCCGCCTGTTTTGTCAGGCTCTGTCCACCAAAACGCCCGTTGGGCCATGCATTTATCTGACAGAATGTGGGCCTGCCGGAGAGAGGGCCCAGTTACTGCTAGTGGGGACTACTGTACGCGATCCACCTGCCACTTGATCATAAATCGATATGTCGTCTCTGTAGCTACTATACAGTGTTCAAACACAAGTAGAGAGTATACATATATAGGAACCCATAGTATGTACACTGGCGCGCTGATGGAAGTGAAGTACAAGTTTCTGCTGTGTTTGAAAAGAGGGAAATTAACATTAAGAAGCTCAGTTTCGGTATCCTTCTCCAAATTTCCAACGATTTTCAAATTAAGGACAAAGATCAACCGAAGTTACATATATGGCACAAGTCGTTCAGCATGGAAAGTGTGAGAAAATTCGATCCGGCCACTAGTTGAACCCATCACATGGGCAAGCAGCTCTGGGTGTGGCGGCAGCACAAAGATGATTCACACGTCCTGGACTACAGGGGAAAAGTACAAAGTGTATGTAGTCTCTAGATATGGAGTATATCCTTTTGAAGTAGTCCTGGACTTTGCTACGGCTCCACCCAATGTGCAGCACATGCATATGCATGGTCTATGGCTCTATGCTCTGTTGTTGCTCCAAGATATCTTTGAATACCTCATGATAAACCCCTACGTGCATTACAACTCTTCCAACATTTTGCTTACAAAAGAAAAAGGGACACCTCATCCATATATAGTATTGGTTTATCCCAATGATATGAGAAATGTATATGTCCCTTGATTCGAAGAATATATGCTACGCCTGTATTTCATGACAAGGAAAAAACTATTAAATTGGCGAGTGATAGTGCGCTAGTGGCAACTCGAATTGTCGATATCGACAATCATTCAATGAATGTTATTGGAGTATTCGTACCACATGATAATGTCTCTACAGTTCGTCAAACTAATGGTGTGCTATAAAACCCTTATGGTCCAAATGTAATTGAAAACTGTGGAAGAATATCAACAATGCCATCTAAGATTCTCGTTGCAAGGGGATGCCAATCCTTACGCGCATATGGAGTGATTGATGGGTAGTTAACATTGAACCATCACATAATTGTTTCCCACAAACAATATATGCAAATGCCGCGTGACGAATGCACTACTCTCGACACGTACCTCCTACACTATTGGTGGTCACCATATTATTTATGACTATGCAATTCATAATATCACACTTTCAATACTGGTAAAGTGGTTGATGTACAACCCACATATCATATCTTACAGGACCACAAGGTCCACTATAAATTTGTAGTGCTCCGATTAAGCTTACCTTTACTTTTCCCTCGTAGAACCATATGTAAAGAGACAAATTTGGCACTATGCTCCAAATGGTGTCATAGGTGTCATGTGAGTAGCAACACTCCACATGCACGCCATGGCTGATCCATCCGGCACAATGCACGATGAACTACCAGCCTCCATCTTCCCTTCACCTCTTGGCCTCTTTTGGACGGGTCCATAGCACCAAGGGAGCATATTGCTAGACTTCCAAACAATGTGTATCTACAGATGAACTCTACAAGTCCAGAACAACAGTTTTGCAAATGAAACACTATTCCCATCACATCCGGGATCAAATAAGGGGGAGCAGCATGGTGAGGAATTGACCAATGATGCCCTAGCTCAATAGATAGCAATGAGAGCTACCCTTGCTTTTCTAAAAGAAGGAAGAGCAAGAGGTGGAAGAGGATGCAGTAGTATAAATCTTTCAATCATAGGAGCAGGGGCTACACAATTTTATACAATAGGCACTTCTTTCTGTCTCAGTCTGCAATCACTGCTTTGCCTGTCTCTGTCCTTGGCTGCCCAACTTTATCTTGAATTTCTGTGTATTTGTTTGCCATCAAAGAAAGCGAGATTTCGTAATCAAGTGCTGCAAGACTGCAGCAGTGTATGCATGGTACGTGGATGGGCTGGAGATCATCACGTTAATTATCCGGGTCTTTTTTATTTTGTCAGGGAAAAATATTCTAAGATATATAGCCGTTCTAATACACACTAACAAGGAGGCACGTGACTTTTAGGACATGAACCTGAGTGAAAGAGCCTGTAACAACAACGTAATGTATCTATTCATGAATAATGTTATCCATCCCCCTTTTTTTAACAATTCATGCCTCTTTTCGAAAACATAGGCTTTTTAAAAAGAAAATGGTATGACCATTCGAAAGCCATTGTAGCTGGTTTTAATAATGTCAACTATATTTTTACATGTGAATTTGTGATTTGTAACATCTTATGACAAATAGATTTGAACTGTTTCATTATGTTTGTATATTTCCACCCATTTTTAAGTAAACGTGTACTCCACAAAGATTTGTTCTACGCACAAAAATTTATACACTAGAAATCTATTGAAAGCAAATTATCCATGATAAAAGTGTTTGAAAGTATGCAAGGTAACACCTGTTATGAATATGCATGTATACTGATGGAATTTATTTTAGTTTATGCATTTACAACTTTTACTACGAACATGAAGCTATTGAAAGCAAATTATCCATGATAAAAGTATATGAAAGTATACAAGGGAACACCTGTTATGAATATGCATCGATACTGGTGGCATTTATTTTAGTTTATGTATTTACAACTTTTACTACGAACATGAAGCTTATTTTCTCTCAAGAGAGGTTCAGTTGTGAAGTCACCACTGAAATCTACAGTTCAAGCTCTGCTTTTACCGGGGATTCCTTGCAGCAAGGACTAATGAATACCCACTTTAACGTGGCTGAAGTTTTCTTTGAAATATGCATATGACGTTCCAAATATTAGGGCCTGATCATTGTTTCTGTATTTTTAGTAACAAAAAAAGCCGTAGCATGATAGAGTAAGTTACAAATAAATTTGCAGATATTGTTTGGGACATGACATTGGTTGGGCGATGCAAAGACAAATGTTGTTTGTTGGGGGTGTGAAACGTGGAGAGAAAAAGAAGGCCTAATTGGCGTCATGTCACGTATTGTCAGTGCAGCTGAACAGCAGAGATCTGGGTTCAAAGCTGGAAATAATAAAAAGGTTTGTAACTTTTTTCAAGGATCCTATTGAATGTCTCTGGACCAACTAGCAATTTATACATACATATAAGTACATTGAATCCAAATTATGCTTTGTCTCTAGAAGCTGCCGGTTGTATTTTTCTTTGTAGAAACATTATGTAATGTCAGTTCATAGACTAGATAGTAGACATAAAAATATAGCTGCAGGATTAAGTATTGCCTACTGGATGAATGCAGGAAGATTAGACACGGTTTGGTGCATTATTTTACATGTTAATAATGATCTAACAATAGCTATCAAGTTAAAGGCTATATCTAGTTTATAGGTAGTCAAATGGTGAAGTTATCCTCAGACCAGTGATGCAGACATGATATATACATGGTACTTACAAATATTTTGATCGAGTAAATTGAACTGTCGCATACTAGTTGCGTGGTAATAAATTTTGCTCCCGCACTTTGCCGAACAAAAGTGAACCATGATTGTTTGTAGTAAAGCAGCCTTCCATATGGAAAATTGTTGGAAAGCATCCTCCGAATTCGTCCCAAGAAAAATTACGACATAATAAGGTAGAAACATGGATGGATTTTGCGAGGACCCGACCAAATTACCCTCATTTAATCGAGTTATCGTCCATCAATCAACCCAATTAAAAGAGGATACTCCAGGTAATCCCTGAGGTGTGCCCAATAATTATTCACAGGCGACACATCTCACAAGCACATTATAAACATCTTCACAAAATACAAGCAAGTCCATACACGATCATCACACACATAAAAGTGATTCAGGTTTACACATCGTGTCTTAAAGTTTTGTAGCGGAAAGTTCAACATTGCGCTCATACGATACATAACAAAATACAAAGGTTCGCACTACATGCCACTAGTGCCCTTCCGTGCGACATAGACCGTCTACTGCTCCCCCGCACCTCCGTCCGCGGGAAAGAAGTACCCAAAGACGGCCTCCGGTTGCGGCTCACCTGAAACAACTTAACAGTAGCACCGTGAGTACAAAAAGGTACTCACATTTAAGTAGCAAGGATATGGCAAGATTATTTATTTTGAATAAAAGCATCTACATTTGATCAAATCATAATAAGCAAAAGGCATAGCATGCTAATTATTCTAAGCTTATGTAATGTGAGCTCAATCTTCCATAAGCTCTTCATAACTCTACATTGAATGCGAAATTCATAGTGCGTTCTCATGATCGAGAGTGCGGCTATTGCAATAGATCAAAACCCTGCAGGGGTGTACAACATTTCCCACACGAGGCGCAAGACCAACAACCATATCCATGGCCAAGGATAAGTGTTAATTCATGCCCTCAACCATTCACATACCCCCACCCAAAATTGAACGAACGGCCGGAGGAAATAGATGCAACGGAACCGTCGACTACACCTCATTTGACCCGCACCGAATCCGCCCTAGAACCGATGTGACTTATACTACTTGGCTTATCATTACCATATTTAGACATGTGGTTTGTACGGGATAGTGATCAAGAACCGGCAACAATGATACCAATCCTTGCTCATTATTCTCAATTGCTCACATTTTACTTTTCTCATCTATTTATGGTTGTCAAACATATAACCTATAACTCGCGAGTAGTGGTGCCCTTGCCACCACTCGGGTTCTACCGTAGCTAAGCATGGCTATGCAATTTATTCGTGACACCTAGCAATCATACTCATCTAATGGGCTCCTGCTCGGGCTCACACTCCAGGGTTTCCGGCGTCTCGGTCTCTACACGAGTGCAATGATGCATAAGTAAAATGACATATGATGCTTATGATGTGATGATATACAAGGAAGAATGTAAAATAATGTTATCACGCTTCTACTATGTCACAAGTAATTAATAACATTCATTAAAACAATTAGCTATCAAGAATAACAAGGTTTTGTTCAAAAATAGGCTCAGTGGCAGAACCATAAATAGTTTGTCAAGTGCCCGACAATGGTGTTCCCGTTGATTTCGGCGACCAAACTCGACGGGAATTGAAGGAAAAAGTCTAGATAACCCCCTGAAGTTTGATACCTGGAATAGTTAATGTCCCCTCCTACAAAACCGGATTTCCTACACATTAAAGTTTGAAAACGGTTTAATTTAGCCCCTGGGCAGTATTGGAGGCCAGTTTTGGCCTACCTGGCAGCCATCGTGGCACCCGCGGCCAGTGTGTTCCTCGCTCATTTGCCACCCAGCGTAGGCCCACTCGTCAGGATGGCTCATATACGCCTCATGCCTGCCTTCCCGTCTCTCCCCCCTCGCTCTCTTCCCATAAAAATGTCGTCGACCGCCGCACCAAAGAGTCATGGAGGGGCGCCCGTGGTGGATCAGCATCAGCAACGCATCGAGGTGGTGCCATAGCTGAATCAAGCGAGCGCTCGTCTCGTAGCTCAGCCTCAACCTGTGGTGGAGGCGGCCACCGCCCCGTGGAGGTGAGTGGCTCACCGGTGCCATACCACATTGGTCCCCTTGATTATCTGCCCCCTGTGTACTGCAAGTGCAAGTCAGAGATGAAGAAGGTAGCAAGATGGATCTCCTGGAGCCTGGACAACCCCGGCCGTAGATACTACAGGTGCATTGATGCTAATGTGAGCTCCTCTGTTGCTTTCTTACCGCAATTGCATTGTTCATGATTTTTGGTCAGCTGACAAAAGTATATGGTTGTAGAAGCTCCAGGACTGTGGGTACTTTGAATGTACTGTTGCTGGACCTGAAAGCTATTGTTTTTAGGTTGAAGAGGGAAAGGAGAGAACCTGCTGCTGATGAAGTCAAGGAACAACATTTTGGTGAGTTGGAGCAGATCAACCAGTCCCTGCAGAGGATGCTGGTGAAGAGAGAAGAGGAGTTGGAAACCAAGAACTTGGAGCTACTGAAGAAACAAGAGGAATTGTTGAACAAGGATGCTGAGTTAGTGAAGAAGGATGCTGATTTGGCTAAGAAATATGAAGAGCTTCAAGGAAAGCAGAAGATGTTGGAGGAACTAGAAGTCAAGATGAAGGTCGTGAAGAATAGAGGCACTAGCTACTGTGGTTTCATGTTTGTGTTTGTATTGAGCATGTTCTTTGCCCTGTTGATCCATGCTATATCAATCTAGGAATGTGACAGTTGCATGTTGATCAATGCAGTTTCTTTTGAATGTAACAATATGTGTTAAATGTCAACTGAAAAATTTATTGTCTATGTAACATCAGCATGTTTGTGCTAAATGTGAAATGATGTGGCAAATCAAATCTTGTGTGGGAAAGTAATAGAAACATGTACACCTAATAAGATAGTTGCTTATATTATATAACTTTGTCATGACATAAGTATCTTACACTACTGTCACTTTAGTGACCATCACTCCTATTTTTCATCTAGGAGCCCACTGCTATTTTACATCCAAAAGTCAGCCATGTTCACCCATCACTGCCATGTTCACCCATTAGAAGCTATTTTACAAACAAAATACACTAGATTTCACCCATCACTGCTATTTTACACAAAAGTCAGGCACTCCGCACATCATGTGCTCAGATGTTGTTTCCAAACAAGAGATGAGCCGGTCGACCATGGCTCTGGCTTCCTGTCATCCCAGTGGCTATTGTCCTCCATGTAGATGACTGCCTTCCTCTTGTACTTGGTGTCTTTGTCGTCCCACTGGGCTGCCTTTCTCTTCTACTTGGTGTCCTTGTCCTCCCATTGGGCTTCCTTCCTCTTGTACTTGGTGTCATTGTCCTCCCACTTGGTTGTCTTGAAACACTTGGTGGAGCTTGACTTCCACTTGGCTAGCTGGAAGCACTTGGTGTAGTAAGGTGAACCTACATAATTTAGGCACAATTGGTCATAATGAAGCAAATATGTCATAATGTGAGCATTGAAAACGTAGTAATTCTCACCCTCTTTGTAGTATTTTGTTTCTACACATTGGTTCCAGCACTTGTCTCTGCGATCTTCCTCTTCCCGGTTTTCTCTCTAATAATGTGAGCATTCTTCTTGTTGCCAGCTTCAAGGTTCTTTGGACAACCTCTTGAGTTGTGTCCACTTGTGCCACATAACCTGCATCTCATCTTAATCCCAACCTTGCTCAGCTTTGTTCCTTTTGGTTCTTCCCATTGCTCTCTCTTTCTTACTGTCTTTGGCCTACCAGGCATCTTGACATATGTTGTTGCCAGTGGTCTAGGCATGTCAGATATGGGCCAATTAGCTGCACCCTCCACTGGTTGCAAGACATGTTGACATGTCTTCATGTATGCTTCTTTGGTGAAACATGAAGCAATGTAGTCATCCAGCTTATGGGAAGCTTTGTAGATTGCAGCAATGGCATGATAGCATAAAAGACATGACAGTTGCCAATACCTACATGTGCACTCCCTGGCCTGTAACTTCACAATGTACTTCATGTCTTCCCTTTCTTGCACTTCAAATCCATCTTGTCCAATCCAAAGCACATTGCATATGTCTGATAGTTTAATGTTCATCTTCAGCTTCTTGAAAATATTTGGACAGATGTGTCCAAACCACTTTTCAGCTCTTGCTCTATTTTCTTTGAATCCTAACCATGATCTTCTTTCTAATGGCCTCACACATAGATATGACAGGATAGAACCTGGCTTCCATAATACTATGATTGAAACTCTCACACATGTTGTTGTCAATAGAATCACAATTGCTGCCTGACCTGAAAAAAAGCCCTGCCCCAGTGTTCTGTTGAGGTCCTCATCATGTCTTTAGCACCATCTGGAGTGTCTTGAGCAAGGTAAGCTCTGTATAAGTTGAACAAAGTCCTGCTTGGTGCCTTGGCACACCTCCACCACTTCTTTTGCAGCTTGTTGTCAGTATACTTCTTTCTCCAGTTGGCATAAATGTGCCTTGCACACATCCTATGCTCTGCATTTGGTACCAATTCTTTAATTGCCTTCAACAGACCCTTTTGCTGATATGAAATGTGAACTCACTCTTCTCCTCCATTAGTTATGTTCAAGTCTTTTTATAGCAATGACAAGAACCAGTACCAATGGTCATAGTTCTCTATTGGCACTGATGTCCAAGCCACAGGATAGATTTGGTTGTTGGCATCCCTCCCTATGGCACAAAGTAAGTTACCAATTTTTGCCCCTTTGAACCAGAAACCATCCAACCCAATTACCTTCCTACATCATGCCAGTAAAACTTTCTTTAGAGCATCAAATCAGACAGAGAACTTTTGAAATACTTTCTAGTCCTCAATCTCAGGGTCAAGGCAAACAACTACTGTGCTCCTAGGATTTGACCTTTTCAGCTCTACTTGGTAGTCATACACTCTGTTGTACTCCCCCTTCATAGCGTCTAGTGCTTTATGCAGCACTAAAGACTTTTCCCTCTTGCACTTTGAAATTGACACATCTGTAAATAACTCAAGAACTACAGCCTTCATGAGTCCAACACTCCAAGTGGGGTTGTCCCTCATCTGGTGATAGAAGTGTTTAGCAATGAGAGTTGAAGTAACCAGCTTGTTATCCCTCCTTGGTGGGAAAGTATGGACATCTTCCAAAGTGATCACCTTAAACCATTTAGACCTGGTAGTCTGTGACCCATAGATCAACCAATTGCATCCTGGCCAGTCACATTTAGCCCTGACCTTAGTCTTCTCATCTTTGACAAATGTTAGTGACTTATGAGCCTTCAGTCCATACTTAACAAGGGCCTTCTTGAACTGCCAGCTATCTCTGAATGCCATCCCAAGTGAGAAAACAGGAAGCTCAACCTTACTATCAAACTTGTTCTCAAATGACTTCCACCTTTCAGTTTGCCCATCACTATTCTCCTCATAAGAGTACTCATCACTTGAATCAAGGAAAGGACTCCCAGGTTCATCCAAGTTGGGTACTTCATCAACCAAGTCCTTTATTCTAATTTCCCCAATTGTACTAGCATGCACACTGTCACACCCGGATTTACACAGAAACCCGAATGCAGCCATATGTGTGCCCAGGAAGTCATAGTACACATATAGCAAACAAATATGATAAACAAAGAACATATGCTTGAATAAGTACTTGAATAAGTACTTGAATAAATAGAGTTTTACATCAGAGTGCATCATAAATAAACTAACCAATACAGTGGAAGACTAATAACTCTCAAACTAAGTGGAGCCGCAATCCACAGGGACTCTGACTGGGAGATCGCAACTCAGTAGTATGGTAGATCTTTTGGAAACTCAGCAGCAGACTCATGCACAGCCCAATCTGTTTACCCATCCGGGATTTTGTTGAATAAATGACAAGTGTAAGTAAAACATTTACTTAGCAAGTATAGCACGGGTGTATCAAGGCTTAAAGTAAGGCTAAACATGGCTGAACGGCATTGGCATTTTTAGTTGGTTCATTTTAACATTATCCAAGTTACTACGAGTGAATGAATCCCAGTTGCAACCCAATTAATGAAGTATAAGTGACATTAAGCATAAATAAACATCATCTTCTAATCAAAAAGGATCCAGGCCGCTCGTGACCCTGATCAAGGCTATCATGATAGATTTACACACTGCAGAGGTTTCACCCATTACCCACCAGTCGCGTAAAAGCTCAAAAGAACTTTAAACCCAACCATGCACGTCAACACTTCTGAGGTGTGATTGCATAGGGATGCTACAAGGTTTTTCACAAGACACCCTAACTAGACAGTGGCCGCTAAGGTACAACAAGGTGGTAAGACTCTAGGCACCGAGATTGACTTACGCTTACGAAGTCACACCATAAGGGGGTTAATGGCATCCAGAGCACGGGCATCGCACCCAGCAATGCGCAACGTGTGGAGTTCCCCATCGCAGGGACTCCCAACACGGGACTGGGTCTAACGAGACCTAGCCGGCGGGGCTACCGTCCTCGGTGGAATCAAGAAACACCTCGTGCCTTGCTTCCCATAGCGCCGTCGACCCCATCGGTAACCACTTGCAAGCTAGAGACGTACAAGTTACTTAACCAAGACCAGAGCCATAATAGTTCTAGCGGTGGCGACAAACTCCTGGGTTGCCGCTTTAAGAACCGGACCTTACGGAGAGACACTAGAACAAAGCACGAAGCACATGCTCTAGCCCTAAACCAAGTTGCTAAAAAGAAAGTTTTATCATTAATGTTAAAGTGAACCATTAAGTCAAGATTAACAATTAAACAGTGGTGATAGTAGCTGCGCATAGCAAAGACTCTACCCATATGCAAAAACCCGAGGTAATCAAAGGATAGGATAATCAAGACTAGGTGCAACCTTAAAGGTACATCAATTTAGACACATGCATGTATGAAATAAATTATTACAAAGTGGGTAGATAGCAAGGATTGTCCGTGCTATAACTTGCCTTAAATCCATTAAATTACTCATGGTCTTCAACTCTTGATCTTCAAACTCTTCTCCTTGATGGGAATCGAAGCATGTTCCTTCTGGTCGTAGCAATCAACCACACGAGCATACACGTAGACAAACAAGCACAAATAAGAACAATACACCAACCAAAGAAAAAGCTTTAAAAAGAGTGCACTCAAGGACAAGGCTCGATTCTAAGATCACGAGAGCGCAAGAATCGCTGAAAACGGAGCTATGGTTGAAAAGATACAACTATGAGAAGATAAAAGAAAATAAAAGACTATATGCTTGATTAATTTTAATTAAATAAAATAATATAGAAGATATTTCAGAGAAACATCTTATGTTAGAATTAATTCAATTCTATTTGAATTTGTAAAATGAGATAAACTTAATCAAGTTCTATTCGCAATTATTTATATAAAAAAATTAACATCAATTAATCATTTATTTGAAATAAAGCAGGTAAGATTATCTAAACGTAGAACTTTATATCTCGAGTTGAGCTAGTCATGTTATTATTTAAAACACATTTTTATTGATATTAATCAAATTAATATTAATTATGAAAAATCAAAAGTGAAATAGCCAACTCCTTCCTCTACACACACAGAGGAGCTCGGCGGCGTCCTGGGCGGCTTGGCTCGCCGGTGCTAGGGCGGAGGGGAAGGTTCGGCAGGGTACGCAACATAGGGAGGAGGCTACGAGCTCGCGGAGATGCTCACCAAAGACGGCGACGCGGGGAGCCGGCCGAAATCTCGCCCGAGGCGGAGGAGTTGGTCGGCGGTGAGGTCCTTGCGCGGGCGCGCTCCTTTGGTGATGGGACGGTGATGGCATTTGGCGGTGGAGAGTCGGCCCGGCGTCGCGAAGCTCATGGCGCCTTCAATTTGCCTCACTGGGCGATGGAGGGCGGACAGCGGCTTGAGCAATGGCGGCGGCGGCGCGACGCGGACGGCAGAGGCGAAGGAGGAGGGTGCGGCGGCCAAGGCTTGCATGGAGAGGCCTCGAGGTGCTCGCGTTTTATAGGGTCGTGGAATGTAGCCCCGGGGCTCGCTCGCCGAGGTGTCACGCTCGCCAAGGATTGCCTGGCGGCGGCGCGGCGCCTACCAGCAGGACCGCGCGCGGGGGTGAGCGGGCGCTGGGCCAGGAGTGGGATGCGGCGCACTGGGCTGGCGCAAGGGAAGTGGGCCGAAGCGGAGCGAACTGGGCCGGGATGGAGGAGGCGCTGGGCTGGTGGGAGAGGGGATGGGCCCGAGGCGAGCTGGGCCAAAGTGGCGGCGGGAGAGTTGGGCCGTCTCGTGGAGCCCGAATCTGGCCTCGCAGGCTCGGCGCGAGGAAGAGAAGAAAGTGGAGGGCGGATAAGCTGGGCTGGGTTTCGGCCTGGTTAGGTTTTAGATGTATTTTTCCTTTTTTTATTTTCAGAATATATTTTCTAGTGCAAAGAATTATCTAGAAAAGTCTAGATAAATCAATTAAGACATGAAAAATACTCCGAAAAGTCCAAAAATCCTAGGAAAATCCCAGAGATACATTTGGACATGAGGAGCCCGAATAAAGTATTTGGAGCACATGAAAAAGATTTTAGCACTTCCCAAAAATTTGCATATGCTCTAGGAAATTAGGGATGAATTCAAAAAAAAATCTGGAAAAATCCCATTAGGCTTCTAAACGTATTTTTTAAAACTTAACACACATAAAGCCACTAAATGCAAGCCGGCATGAATGCAAGGCAAGGAATATTAAACCTAGATTACTTTAACATAATTTAGAAAAATGGTTTTCCCTATATTAAATTCCCTGCAATTTAAATAACATTGAGAAAAATTTTAAAATTACGAGAAATTCTTTATTTAATTATTCTTCAAAAACACATCCTAAAATCCAAAAATTTCAGGGTGTGACACACACCTAACTTTTTGGCTCTCATGTCTCTCCTAATCTGCCTTGCATGATTTCTCAGTTCAATTGTCTCTTCATCCTCTGCAGAGCTGTCTTCCTCTGATGGTTGCTTGTAATCTTCATCAGATGACTCATCCGAATCTTCGCCATAATCCACAACCTCTTCTTCATCTTCTTTAAGCATTTTTGCTTTCCCTTTGTATGATTCCTTTGAAGGTGACCTGTAGAATGGCATAAATGATTGCAAATCTCTTTGATCCCTCAATGGGCTTTGCAACAGATCAGTAGGTACATCTCTATCATTTCCTCCAATTCTTCCCTCATCATTAGCAGCCATATGTGCAGCATTAGCTTCATCTCCTCCCTTATCATCACCAAACCATATATCCTCATTATCTGCATTGATCTCCATAGCAACCTCCTCCACATACATGTCAACACATAGACCCCCAGTGTGATAGAAAGCCATGACCTCGTAGGAGGCATCATCAAGCAGCAACCTAAGCGATTGTTCTCATGCTTCCCAGGCTCCAACCAGAACAACTTGATTATGCTAGGTGCATTGTAGTGGTCAGCTAGGTGTCCCTTGATCTCAAAATATGATAGCTTGTCCACATCTATCTATGATTCAGCAATGTCTCCTCCAACATAAGACTGTGATTCCCCACCTTGGTAAAAGTACCACCAAAGTGGAATCTTATGCACATTTGTTCATCCATCCTGCCATCGATAGACAACTTCTCAGAACAGCACAACCAAAAAAAATCAAATTTTGGTAACCCTAACACAGGTAACAAGTAGGTGCACTTCATCAAATATACATCACCATGACACACCACTATGTCGACAACACCCGATCACAGCAACAAATGCACAAGAAACCCTAATCACCGCTGGCCAAGAAAACCCCAATTTCCCCCCAAACCAATGCTCCTAAATCTGACCCAACGCAAATGCATACTCAAATCGGGTAGATGAGTACAACGTGCGCTCCTGCTCGACGTGCAAAAGTCCAGTCACCGTGGCGTCCACTCGATCATTACCGCGTCGCCAGTGTCACTGGGGGGAGGAGAGAACGAGGTGTGGCGGAGTTAAAATGGGAGGGAGAGACAGGAAGGGAGGCAGGGGAGGCGTATTTTAGTCGGTCAGCCATCCTGACGAGTGGGCCTACGCTGGGGTGGCAAATGAGTGAGGCCACGCTGGCCGCTGGTGCCACAATGGCTGCTAGGTAGGCCAAAACCGGCCTCCAATACTGCCAGGGGCTAAATTAAACTGTTTTCAAACTTCAAAGTGTAGGAAAATCGGTTTTGTAGGATGAGGCATTAACTATTCCAGGTATCAAAGTTCAGGGTGTTATCTAGACTTTTTCTGGAATTGAACCTAGAGCTTTTTTGAATGATGGGGATTCCGTTTTAGGGCTTAACTCTGACATGCACGGGGGTTTGCTTGACCTACAGCTTCAATGGAGTTTAATATAGGTAGGGAGCCATGGCTAGGCTCATGGAGCATGAAAGAGGAGGGGGTAACGATGGGGAAGACTTACCTAGGATGGGGAATGACGATTTTAAGTGCCACTAGTTGGAGTAGAGCGGCGAAGAAGAAGATTGGGCTTCACCTTGCTTCACCAAAGTTGGGGCAAAGAACAGTTTGATTCTTGTGACGATGGAGTCGAGGTCATCATGGGGGAGGATGAGGAGCTCACCCTAGCCCTGGCCAGGGCCATGGCTAGCAGCCTATGGGAGGGAGGGAGAGAGAGAGAGAGAGAGAAAATAACGGGAGAGATAGGGGGAGGGGTTTTGGTGAGGCAGAGGGGGAACGGCGTGGGAGTGCCGTCACGGGGCGCGGGGAGGGCGTTGGGCGCGTGGCGCCCCAAGTGGTGGCCCGCAGCCAGTACGACACAAAAGAAATGGTGTCAAAATCATCTTCTGTCGGGGTGTCGGACTGTTTGTCAGTGGGGACGAACCATCCATAAAATCGACCGAAATCACACAGAAGTAGTTTCTAGTGTTCCAGGGGGTTAGACAGTTTGTATCCAGTGTCGAACGGTCTGTGGGTAGGGTCGTGCAGTATGTGGTAGCCGGGTTGTGTGAAAATCTAAGTTGCTTCACAAGACATATATTAAACATCACACTTTTCATCACATTTCCGGTCTAATATGTTTCAATTGGACTCAAACAATGCAAGGATGCTAAATATGATGAACATGTATGCTCCATGTCATGTTTAGCAATTTTGGGTTGTTACAGATTTAGCTACAAAGAAATATAGGCACGATTTTACTAAATTAACCGGGTAAACCTTATCACCTGCCTATCCCAAGTAGGATCGCAAGGTAGGGAGGTTTGGAGGCCTCTGCTCACGCAAGCAGTGTACGCGTAAGGCTTGCGTCGAGAATGCAAGAGAGCAGCAAAACACAATGAGGGAGGAGAGAGAGGTCTCCTGAAGAGGAGTACCATAGAAGGCCTAGGAAGGTGTTTTGTGCCTGGGGGAGGGAGCCTCCTTATATAGGCGACTAGAGGAGGAGGGGATGAACCTGGAAAATCACCAGGCAACAATGGCCATTAATTCGCTAGTTACTCACCAGCCAGCCATAATGCCATTAAACGTCGGTTAAGATCCTTTGTAATGGCAGCAACGGCTATGACTCAATAACTGCCATCAATGGCAAAATGTTCATCTCACGGCACGGCCACAGGCCACGGCCCGGCTCGGCGAGGCGAGCCAGCATGCGCGCGGGCGTGTGGTACGCCCTTCTCCTCTTGCCAACTTCACAAGCGTTCCACGGCTGGTCCACCGTTTAAGTTGGTTAGGATTCTCTTTGACTCCCCATCCAGAATTTAATGTCAATAAATCCCTAGTATTTACTAGTGGACATTTTAATTATTTTGATTAATTGAGACTAAAATGGGTCAGGGCCCAATTAATCCAACATTATCTTAGTGCCATGGTCTTAAAACAAGCCACCACATTCTCTAAGAGAGGCCTAGGAATTACTACATTAATCAGCGAAAAGACAGAGACTATACACAAATAGATTTTATGATGATATAAAAGTCTAACGGCTAATGGGCATCTTGCTTATTCGGTTAGATGTCTCTAGTAGCACTCCTCAGGTCCTGGATTCGAATCAGGTTGGGTTTTCTCTAATAGTCTAGACTAACCTAAATAGTCTATATTGAATATGAGTAATTAATATACAAATTAGGCATTACAAACAAAGACAGTAGATGTTGATTATTTCTAAAAAATTGGGAAGCAAAAAACAAAATAAACATAAATAATAAAAGAATATACATGATTCAGTTTTATGATGATCAAGCAATCCAATCCAAACTAATGCAAAGAGTCCATATCAAATATGACTAATAAAATTCAGAATTGAAATTTTTGGTGTTTTTACAAGAATTGGGAAGAAAAATAGCTAAATAAATAGCATGTGCAAATACAATTATAAAATGAAATTTAAATAATTATCCCAAAAAATATTTTTCTTGATTTCCATTTATATTGGGAGGAAATACCTTAAATAAAGAGCGCATATAGAATATAATTAGCTAGTAACTAGTTTTAAAAAAATATTAGACATATTTGATGCTCATATTGATCCAATCAAAGAGTTAAAAACATTCCCTCAAGGCTTATAATGATAGAAAAAGAGAAATAATAAATTCTATCTAAATCAATAAGTACAAATAATATAATAATAGATACTCTCTCCCTTCCATTTTGATCTACGTATTACTCCCTCCATTTTAGTTTATAACGCGCCATCTAACTTATGGCACTGTCTCATAAATTATAGTTTGGCCATTAATTTCTCTTATGTTATACTCCCTCCATTTTTTTTATTAGAGCAAGTACAACAATCGCCTTATAGCCAAGTGTCACACCCGAATTTTTACAAAAACACGAATGCTGCTATATGTGTGCCCAGGAAGTCCACAGAACACATACAGCTAACAAATATGATAAACAGAGTACATATGCTCGAAATTAAAAAAAATAATTAAATAAGAGTTTACCGAAATAAAACACAGCGGAAGTCTATCTCTCTCGACAGGTAGAGCCTCAAGTCCACAGGGACACCGACTGGTTGACCACAGCTCAGAAGTATCATTGATCTATCTGTTACCCATCCGGGATTTTGTTGAATAATAGCAAGCGTAAGTAAATGTCTTACTTAGCAAGTATAGCACCGGTGTATGAAGGCTCAAAATAAGGCTAGACACGACTTAACTGCATTAGCAATTTTAATTGGTTTATTTTATCATTATCAAAGGTTCTACATTGAATGAGTCCCAGTTGCAACCCAATTAATAAAGTGTAAGTGACATTAAGCAGTAAATAAACATCATATTCTAATAAAAAAGGATCCAGGCCGCTCGTGACCCTGAGCAAGGCTATCATGATAGATTTACACTCTGCAGAGGTTTCGCCCTTTACCCACCAGTCGCGTAAAAATTCAAAAGAACTTTGCACCCAACCACGCACATCAACACTTTCGAGGTATGATTGCATAGGGAAGCTACGAGGTTTTTCACAAGACACCATAACAAGACAGTAGCCGGTAAGGTACAATAAGGTGGTGAGACTCTAGGCACCGAGATTGAGTTACGCTTACGGAGTCACACCATAAGGGGGTCAATGGCATCCAGAGCGCGGGCATCTAACCCAACAATGTGCAACGTGTGGAGTTCCCCATCGCAGGGACTCCCAACACGGGACTGGGTCTAACGAGACCTAGCCGACGGGGCTACCGTCCTCAGTGGAATCAAGAAACACCCCGTGCCTTACTTCCCATAACGTCGTCGGCCCCACCGGTAACCACTGGCAAGCTAGAGACGTACAAGTTACTTGACCAAGACCAGAGCCATAATAGTTCTAGCGGTGGCGACAGACTCCTGGGTTGCCGCTTTAAGAACCGGACCTTAGGGAGAGACACTAGAGCAAAGCACACATCACATGCCCCAGTTCCCTAAACCATGTTGCTGAAAAGAAAGTTTTATCATTAATGTTGAAGTGGACCATTAAGTCAATATTAACAGTTAAATAATGGCGACAGTAGCTGTGCTTAGTAAAGATTCTACCCATATGCATGAACCCAAGGTAAACAAGGACAGGATTAAACAAAGCTAGGTACAACCTTAATGGGACAACAATTTAGACACATGCGTATGAAATTAAATAAGTGTAAAGAGTGAGTTTAGGTAGCAAGGATTGTCCGTGCTATATCTTGCATTAAATCCAGTATAATTACTCATGGTATTCAACTCTTGTTCTTCAAATTCTTCTGCTTGAAATCCCTCGATGAAGTTTCTCTACTTGCAGTAATCAACGACACGAGCACAACATGCAGCTAAACAAGCAAGCAAACAATATACAACTAAGAACAGTACACCAATCAAAACTAAGGATTTAAAAGAGCGCACTAATGGATAGGGCTCGATTCTACGGTCACGTGAGCGCAAGAATCACTCTAATCGGAGCTAGAACGAGAAAGTTATGGCTTGATCAATTCTTGTCACCATGTGACATAGTCTGCTTGTTTATTTTATATCTCGAGGTCTAGAAATCCAATTAACGTAATTCCAATTGGGTTAGCTTCATAATTTGATAATCTATCTTCTGGAAACATTTCAGGATTTTAGGAGCCACTGTCTAGAAACGACACAAGATTTAGTGCACCTTTCAGAATCTGTTTTTGAGGGTGAAAATCTCTGCTGCGACTTATTGCTATCCTTCACCTCCCTCTGATAGCTTATATTAGAGGGCTTCAATCCTACAACAAGTTAAATAATACTTCTAATCGTAATTCATGTCGAGATGAGTCTATCGCAACGAAAACGGATTAAAACGAATCTAAAACGTGGAAACTATGGACTAAACAAGATTTCCGACGCTTAAAACTAGTAGGGGCTTTTCTACGAAAGAGTATAGACCAAACGGATATGGTAGAAAATTACAAGATTCACTAAGGGTCTTACCGAAAATCTTGAGGCCAAAAACAACGGAAGGCTCGGCGCGACGACGAGACGAAGAATGGGCAGTAGTGGAAGATATGGTGAAAGGAGACTACCTTAGGGAATCCCAAACAAAGGGCCTTTTTGTAAAGGTGTCGATGGTGTCCCTTTTTCAGAGGAGGGGTGGTTCGTATATGTAGGGAGAAAACCTCTCACTTCCAGGTTCATTAGCAATATGGGACTAAAGGTGGGTTGCCCCATTCCCATGCGAATGGGCTTTGAAATTTGGCCCAATAAAGTGATGGGATGGATTTGGCCTAAAAGTGGGTCAACTTTGGGCCAAGGCTGGTCTACTAAGTTTTAGGGTGATTTTAATTTTCGGAATAATTATTTTCCTGATTATAAAATAATTCCAAATAAGTCCAGAATTGATATTAAAACCAGGAAAAATATTCTAAAAATTCTAAAAATCCTAGGAAAAGTTCCAAAGATAGAGTTGGACATGAGGAACCCAAATAAAATATTTGGAGCTCATGAAAAATATTTTAGCACCTTCCATAAATTGGAATGAGCTATAGAAAAATAGGAATAAATCCCAAAAAGTTCTGGAAAATTCCCATTAGGCTTCTAAACGCGTTTTTGAAAACTTTACGCACATAAAACCACTAAATGCAACCAGCATGAATGCAAAGCACTCAACATTAAACCTATGTTGTTTTAATTTAACTCAGAAAACAAAAATTTCCTATACTAAATTCCCTGTTATTTATTTAAAGGTTGAAAAATTTTAGAAAATTGAGAAAATCATTGTATTAATTATGCTATCAATTCACATCCCAAAATCCAAAAATTTTGGGGTGTGACACCAAGCTAATTAATATTTTTGCTGACGTGGAGGAGAGTAAAGAAGAAGAGAGAAGAGAGCTTGGCTCTCATGCAAGCAACAAGTTGATCATGAGCTCCTAGGTAGATGTGGGGCCAGATAAAAAAGGATGTGAGAGTGAATAGAAAAGAGAAAGTAATAAATAAAAAAATACTAATGTATAGACAAGTAATAGACTGCTTATTGTATGACTTGACTCTTATGTCTTAACTAATAGTCAAGCACTTATCATTAGTATTAACCTTGCTCTTAGATATTGTACATGGCTTCGGTACACCTCTTAGGCCATGTACAATCCATAGACAGTAGCTGTCTTTGTAGCGCCACACAAGCAAACTCATCCTACGTGGACTGTAATTATTGAGGAAAGAGAAGGGAGCCGTCGTCCCACCAGACGACGGCCGCGGCCCGTGCTCCGAGAACAAACCGACGGCTCCACATGCGTTGTAGGGATCGTCTTCTCCCGACGACGGCGCCGGCCGATCCCCTGCGACATACGCACGTTTGTCCGTGGAGGAATAGCCAAAAATCAATAGCGCGCGGCAACTTCCTCCACTCTCACCCAGTTCGGCGCCAGGGCGGCGGAGCGGCTCCAGGCCTGAACCTACGCCAGGTGTTGCCGGCAGCAGCACCCTTCTCTCCATCTATGGGAATGGGAGCTTCTTGATGAGTCCGGCCCAGGTTGGATAGGATGAAAAGCCCGACACACCGACCCGGCTACAACGCCACTAGGGCCTCCTGTTGCGCCTCGACAGTCTTAGCACCAGCAGCTAAAAATACGACGCACCGATCCGGCTACAACGCCACTAGGGCCTCTTGTTGCGCCTCAGCAATCTTAGCACTGCACTCTGGCGCACCCCTCAGGGAAAGGCCCAATCGCCCCAAAAGACTAGTCTAATAGGGGAAGGGTGACTCTCCCTTTTAAGGTGACTTCCTCCTCCCTAGATAAGCAAGGTGAGATTATAAAGAGGCTCACATGGTCGCCGCCCGACTACAACTTTGTTGTGTCTTTGCCAGCGGGTAATAGTGGAGGATGTCCGCATCATTCTCCCCTTCTTATCAAGGGCCCAGCTCTGATACCAAATGATGAGTCCGGCCCAGGTTGGATAGGATGAAAAGCCCGACACACCGACCCGGCTACAACGCCACTAGGGCCTCCTGTTGCGCCTCGACAGTCTTAGCACCAGCAGCCAAAAATACGACGCACCAATCCGGCTACAACGCCACTAGGGCCTCTTGTTGCACCTCAGCAATCTTAGCACTGCACTCTGGCGCACCCCTCGGGGAAAGGCCCAATCGCCCCAAAAGACTAGTCTAATAGGGGAAGGGTGACTCTCCCTTTTAAGGTGACTTCCTCCTCCCTAGATAAGCAAGGTGAGATTATAAAGAGGCTCACATGGTCGCCGCCCGACTACAACTTTGTTGCGTCTTTGCCAGCGGGTAATAGTGGAGGATGTCCGCATCATTCTCCCCTTCTTATCAAGGGCCCAGCTCTGATACCAAATGATGAGTCCGGCCCAGGTTGGATAGGATGAAAAGCCCGACACACCGACCCGGCTACAACGCCACTAGGGCCTCTTGTTGCGCCTCGGCAATCTTAGCACCGCACTCTGGCACACCCCTCGGGGAAAGGCCCAATCGCCCCAAAAGACTAGTCTGATAGGGGAAGGGTGGCTCTTCCTTTTAAGGTGACTTCCTCCTCCATAGATAAGCAAGGTGAGATTATTCAGAGGCTCACATGGTCGTCGCCCGACTACAACTTTGTTGCGTCTTTGCCAATGGGTAATAGTGGAGGATGTCCTCATCACTTCTTCCCCAAACATCCGACATCACCAGCTTGCCGCGTGCCTTGGCGCCCATGGATTTGCTTCCTGAAGTAGCTGTGCCGCCTCATCCTTCTCCGGCACCCATCGATCCATCGACGGCGCTCCATACGACCCATTCTACAGGGCCGCCCCTGCCTCAACTACTGCCTCTGCGTTGCTTTGGACGGACGCGTCAGCCTGTGCAAACCCGGTATCTTGCCCCTGCAGCCTGGTAAGACAGATCCCTTGATCGACGATCCCCTCAAGTGTTCTTTTGTTCAATTCTGTCTAGCATGCTGGTCTAGTTAGAATATTCAGACATAAGTGCCCATTGATACCGGCAATATTTAACTTTTTTATCATTATAATGGATGGCGCCTCCTCAGATAGCATCCCAATGAATGACACTATATTTCTACCACGCAACGAAGAAACACGCTAAAAAACACCATATTGGCATCCGTGGCACACCATGTTACCTGTCTACGCTGGATCCGGCGCCAGTGGGGTTGGCAAATGACCTCCTACACCCAGCCTGTCCTCTTTCATCCGGGCCCATCCTCTTTCGTGTCACCGCCGTCGCTTCGCCCCGCCAGGCCCCGGCTGCGCAGCCTTTCCACGTGCTGCCGGCCTCCAAGACCACGGTCCTCATCACGGGCGCCATGGGCTACATCGGCCGCTACGTGGTCCGGGAGCTCCTCCACCGGGGACACCACGTGCTCGCCGTGGCGGCGGCCACGGAGCGGCATCCGCGACTGCAACTCCCCCGAGGACGTCGTCGTGGACCTCACCCTGGCCCAGGTCCTGTTCTCCGACATCACTGACCCGGCCGCGCTGCTCGCAGACCTCTCCACGCACGGGCCCGGACATGGCCCGCGGCGGACGAGATGGACGACGGCAGGGGCCTTCACGTGGACGGAGTGCTCCGACGATGGGACAACGACGGAAAGTGGCGGAGTCGATGCGCCTCGACGCGAGGAAGCTCATGGTGACCGCGGCTTGCTCCAAGGATCGATGGAGACGGCGAATCGGCGGCGACGGCGACGCTGCGTGGTGAAGGGGGCAGGGCGAGGGCGGGACAGTGACAGGAAGTGACAGAGTCCATGCGCCTCGACGCGAGGAAGCTCATGGTGACCGCAGCTTGCTCCAAGGATTGACGGATACGACGAATTGGCAGTGACGGCTTGGCTCCGAGGAGCTATGACGGCGACGGCGCTGCATGGCGAAGGGGGCAGGGCGAGGGCGGCTGGGGTTGCAGAGCGTGACGGCGTCAGGGGAGGGCAGCAGCTTGGCCATGCGGGTTTAAGACGCGGGCGCCGAGGCAGACGCGGCACGCACGCCAAGAAGAGGCGGCGGTGGCGCTATCTCACGCGGGAGACGAGCGTCAGCGGGCGCCAGGGGCATCGGAGTCATTTGCCAACCCCGCTGGCGCTGGACCCAGTGTGGACAGGTGACATAGCATGCCACGGATGCAAATATGGTGTTTAGCATGTTTCTTCGTTGCGTGGTAAAAATATAGCGTCATTCGTTATAATGATAAAAAGTTAAATATCATGATAAAAATTTAAATATCCCTTGATACTGCAGAATACTTCCTTTTGTAAAGTTAATTTGTCGGCAAGTCCTTCGATGTAAGTACTAACTGATACTTCAAATATAGTTGTCAGAATTTTGTTAGTATTTTCATGCAGATGGTAAGTGTTTGAAGAAGAGATTGGTCACCTGGATGGAATCATATTTTTCATAAGCAAGCATGGATTCTTCATTATTAACTGTTGGCACCATACAGAATAATCTATGATAAATGGCCTGAATCTGTAGTGCTGTTTTGATTTGGGCGTAATCTCAGTGCTCTATAATCCATCTTGGGCATAATTTTAGATGTCGTATATGGCTTCGGTACACAGACCAAGAAGACTATTAAAAACAATGTAATCTCGTCTCCTGCGAGTTAATTATCCTCGATAAACGCTATCTCTAATTATTTTTGCATCGGTTTCCCTGCGCATGCAAGCTGCCCAGCAATACAAACCAATCACGTTTATTCATCTCAGGCTGTCACCAACGCGGCATGGCCAAGACCCAATCAAGCGTACATGCAGCAGCACGCTTTAATACACTACTACAAAAACTCAAGTTCGTCCGCGACATTTAGTATTGGACATAAAAAGACCCAGTATTAAAGTGACGGGGAGTCATTTTAGTATCGGGTCTAAACTTGAAAGGTCCCAGAAGCCACTTATGGCATCATGATGATCTTGTACATAATTTGATGTTTGTAGCTATTTTGTTGCTTAGAAGGGATGATGGATGACATATTCAAATAATTCTCATGATTCTTCTTAAAAAAGCATAAATATAATATATATTCATATTCATAATAAATCATTGTTTAACTAACGAATGTCTAATTCTTACTTTGCCCATAACGTTGCCATATGTGCTCAACTCAATCATTCTTGAGTTGTCTGTGTGTAGAGCGAGCACGGATAGCTGAGTTTCTATTAAGTACCTCTACGAAGCATGGGTTAGGATTATCATTTGTACTCACTTCTGAAGATAAAACAATAGTTGCACTAGGATTCTCATTCAAATCCAACGGAATTCTAACCGACTCCTCATCTTCAACTGTCATATTATGTAGGATAACACAAGCTTTCATTATGTTAACAATATCTTCTCGCTTCCACATCCGTGCTGGACGATTAACAATATCAAAACGGGATTGCAACACACCAAATGCACACTCAACGTCCTTCCGTGCCCCTTCTTGGCATCGTGCATACAGTTTGTGGTTCTCAGTTTGAGGCTTCGATATCGTCTTCACAAATGCTGCCCACTCAGGATATATTCCATGCGGCAAGATAGTACCCGGTGTCATATTCCGTTCCATTGACATTGTACTTCACTCTTGGGGCTTCTCCTTTTATGGCATCAATGAATAGTGGTGACTTTTTCAACACATTGATATCATTATAGGACCCCTGCAGTACCAAAAAAAAGCATGACATATGCGAAGATCGTGTGATGCTACCGCTTCAAGGATCATAGTAGGAACACCTTTGTCACCACGAGTAAACATGCCAGCCCAACCTTTTGGACAATTCTTCCACGCCCAATGCATACAATCAATAATTCCAATCATGCCTGGAAAGCCACGAGACTCATTTTCTTGTAGAATTTTTTCTAGTTCATCACTTCTCGGAGGACGGAGGTACTCGGGACCAAAACATTCAATTACCCCTTCGGAAAAGTTTCCCAAGCACTCCAGAGATGTGCTCGCGGCAATCTTCAAGACCTCATCAAGTTGGTAAGCCGGTGTGCCATATCCTAGCATTCTAATGGCTGCAGTACACTTTTGAAGAGGTGAGTGGCCTTCGCGAGCAGTTGCATCCATCTTTCGAGTAAAAAAAGAATCCCAATCACTGAGAGCTCCAACGATCCGATGGAACAGAGGCTTATTCATTCGAAACCGTCTACAAAACATCTCGTCGGTGTAGATAGGATTTGCAGAGAAATAGTTGGCAACAAGATCATCATGCCCAGCTTCACGATTTCTAGGTATACACCTCCATGGTCCACTTTGACGTTGACGGCGATGAGGTGGTTCAGAAGATGACTCCTCAATATTGCTCTTCAATTTATCGCCAATCTTCTTTCGAAATGTTTCTAATCTTTCGCATCCGGCAATGAAATCATCAAATGTATATACCTCTGTTGGATCAAATTCTTCCGGATCATCCTCCTCAGGTTGCGCGTCCTCCTCAGGTGGATCAATTCCATCCTGTTCGGCTTCTTCAGGTTGCCCATCCTCTTCAGGTTGCTCGTCCTCCTCTTTGGGTTGTACAACATCAATCAGAGAAGGCTCGGTGTCGCCCATAGGAGGGTCATCACCGGGAAACATGAGTTATAGAATGGAGGATGGAAATTACATTTGTTTAAGCCATGGTAGCACTACCTCTTATTTATACATGCATACCACCAAGCACAGAAGGTTAACAGGCAGGAATGCATATAGACACATGCCAGGACTATCAGTTCACACAAAACACTCAATTCACACTTGAACCCATGAATACGTGCAGGCATCAGTTCACACATTCCATAAATTCCCACATGCTGACAGGGAATAGGTCCCACATGGATACAACCACGCACAGAATGTTAACAAGCAGGAATGCATATAACAAATTAGTTCGAGATGATAAAAAAAGGTTCATTCAACAGAAGACATTAGCAGCAAGCACTTTCGTCATCTGTCATTCATCACCTCAACTCCTTAAACTCGTTCCAAAGCTGCTTGATCTGAACCAAAAACTCCTGAATAATCAGCAAACAAGAACTACCATTCAGGTTATAGGTTACTGATATTACAGGTTACAGAAACCTGCAGCTTATACATTCAGAAAAATGGAAATGAGAGCATACCTCAATTCTAATCAGCAAATAATTTCCTCTTCAAAAACTTCATTGTATTTGCATGTTCTAGCTTTTCTTCAGCGGACATCAATGAAACATCAATTGACAGAAGGCGGTTATATGTCTCAAACATCCTAGCCTCAACTTCAAATTTTTTGCCTCTCTTTGCACCTCTGCTGCTTCATTTTGCTCCTTTGCTGCAAGATGGGCAAGCTTTGCTTGTTCAATCTTCTCGGACGACAGCTTCTGTTGTACTCCCAAAACTTTCAATCGGTTTGCATGTTCTTGAGATTGTATTTTGCCAAATTTATCCAGCTCCTCAATATCACTCTCCTTTTTGTTGGTATTTTTTCAAGTGCTTTCTTTTTTTCTTATTTTTGTCCCATTGGCCTTGGCTGTTCTACAACTTCATCAAGATCTATATGCTCAGCATCATCTCCTTCATTCTCCTTGCCTGGACTCTTTCTTTTACGTACCTCTTTTAGGCCCTTGTTGTATGTTATCCACTTGGCCTCATTTTGGACAGCATACCAAACATCCATCAACACAAAATGTCCCGGCTTGAGATGTTTGTTGTCTTCTATATAGAATGCATGGGCCTTATCAATCCACATTTGATCATTATGACCACTTGTATAAATCCTTCGAGCCTTCACCCAAGCACTATGAAATAGGTCAGTCCATCTATTCAGTGGCAGACCCAGCCAAGAAAGAGAGCCCGGGCAAAGCTCATAGCAATTGTCTCTTCTATCTTTGATATAACAAATTACAAGCGAAAAGTAACTCATTTAACCCGGGGAGGGAGCAGAGTCCTTTGGCGTTACTGTGTCGCAGCCCGGGCGGTTGCCCAGGCTCGCCGGGCCTTAGGTCCGCCAGTGCATCTATTAATCTTAGGAAAACAATCCTTAGCTTGCTTGGCATTCCTTTTCCTGTGGCTCGGGGTAGTCTCATTGTATGTCTTTGCAACATCATTCCAGTATTATTCTTTCTTTCTATCAGCACCGATGGTCGGGTCCGTTGAATTGTGCGATCAAGAGCTCATCTGTAAAAGTATCCAGTATACTTTAGCAGAGCAACTTTTGTGCATCAGGCGGCATATGCCCCCCCATGCAGCCGTGGCATGGCCGGCCGCTTTAGAATTCGCGCAGAAGCTTAAGCAGTCAATGGAGCGATTAGGGAATAAACAACTGCATGCATGTCCTGATAAAAATTCTGGTGCCCCCTCTGCAACAACCACTAACAAGGTTTTTGTTTGGTACGGCATGCATGCAGAACACTTTCATTTTGACAAAAATAAATTAACAAAATCTACAAAAATACACAAGATGTTATTTCTATTTGAATCCCATCATGTCTTTTATGAAAAGAACATCTGCCACAATTTGGAATCAGATGAAAAAAGTAAAAGAGAAATATACTATCAATGTAAAAAGACAAACAAGAAAAAGAGAATCAACCAAGAAGAAACTGCAACCCAATCTCTTCTCCTTTCTTCAGAAAAAAAAACAAAAAGAATGGATCTGCAGAGGACAAATGTTTATTCATCCCGGTGAAGAATGGATCTGCAGGTGGATACTGCAGGACCCACCATCGCCCCCGAGCCGGAGGAGTGGGATCCCCACGTGGGCCGCGTGGAGCTCCGTCTTGAGGGAGGTGGGCACGCCCGCCACGCCCGGGAGCGCGCCCGCGACAGCGACGGACGGGAGCGCCGCCGCCGCCACGGGCCAGGCACAGCTCGCAGCCCGCCCCACGTGCCGCCGCTGCAGGCCAGGAACGGCGCGCTGCCGCCGTCGCAGGCCCCCCGGGCGCTTCCTCGCTCGCCCCGCCGCCGCACGCCACGCTCTGCGCTCGCCCCGCGCGCCACTGCCACGGGCCAGGCATGGCTCCAGCTCGCCCGCGCGGAGGAGGTCGCCCAGGCGGTCCAGCGCGTGCGCCGCCGTGGAACCCGTGTCCAGGCCAACCGCCATGCCGGCTTCCCCTCCGCGCAAGAGATAAGGCCCCTGTGGGGCCCACCATGTGCGCTCCCCTCGTGCCGCGTGTCCGCTCCTGCGCTTGGCGTGTACGACTCCCCCTCCGCGCAATAGATAAGGCTTCTACCATGGGGCCCATAACGTGTGCTAGCCCTAACCCCTCGTTCCTGCTAATCCTCGTCTCCATATCAATGCCCACGTGTTGCACTCTGCGCGGGGGGCACATGCCGGCTAGGCACCATCGGTTTTTCTATACTTTAGCTTCTTGAAAATGATATAGTAAATGGGTAGCCTGAAAACACAATGAAAAATGCACTGATACTAACCAGCCTGAGATCTTCTTCTTGACTCCAAAGTATTCGCTTCTCAGTCCTAGGTAACTCATCCTCATTGGCCACATTAACATACTGATTATTATCCATTGATGCAGGAGGAGTGGATATTTCCTCTTCTGATGGTGTATCTTCCATAGACCATGGTGGCTTGAATGGGGCAAATTGAGAAGGGCCCCCAGCAATATGAAAATTTTGGGATATACGAGGCTGGATAAAGTTTGTAAATCCACCATGAGGTGTTGGATTTTTATCCCTGCAATGACACAAATGAGGCTGGATAAATTGCACTAAATGGTTATGGGCCGCAGAAATGCAGGAAGAAAGTGCAATATCTAAAAAAAATATAGAAAGTCAAGTACTGAAGTATCCATCATATATGTTACTACAATTGTGATGTCCTACATGGTATATATCAATAGTAAATTGAACAAACAGGGCATTTGTACAGCCACATAGACCACATAAAAAATATAGACTATAAGACATACATGGAAGTTAAACATAAACATAAGAAAAGGGAAATCTATTGGGAAACTACTGCAGTATGTATCATTAGTAAAGTGAACAAAGTACCAAAATAACAACAAAACATTTGTTTAGTATTGGCCTGTGCCTCATTCGTGCAGCTCCTGCTTCACTGACCAACTAAATCATGATCAAATCTAAAACTGTTGCATTCAAGGCACAAGCAGGGCACACACAACTGATATGATATATACATGAATAATCGACAAACAAGTTGTATCAAATATAAAGCAGTACCATTGCATATAACAAATTATTTGTAATTGAAATCTATATAAGGCACATATATTTCTTCTTTTGCATTGACATTCTAACAGAACTAAAATGCTACAATTGTAATTGAATTGTGAGCATTTGGTTCCTATGAGCAAATAATTGAGCAAAATTGAGAATGGAGTACCACGTCGCAGGATCTGAAGAATTGACCATCCATGGGGATCTGAAGAATTGACCATCCAGCTGCCGAAGAAGCTGCCGGCGTCGTTGAAGAAGCAACTCCCGTCGGTGAAGGAGGTTGGTGAAGTAGATGTGCCATGTCCACCAGCGCCGTGGTGCTCCAGCACAGGTGCCGCACGGCCCAAACTCCACTGCTCCGGCATTGCTGCAGTCCCCCCCCCCCTGAGGAGGATTTGGGGGACATGGGCAGGCTGATTTCGCGTCAAAGGGAGATTACCGCGCGCGCTCGCGCAGCAGATCCTTGCCGCCGTTGACGACCGGTACCTCCTCGGTACAACGCGCGCCGGGCTCGTCGTCTGGCGTGGGAGCATGCGCTGCTGCCGTAGATGGATGAGACGCCGGTGCCCCTCTCTCTCCTTAATTAGTCCCTGCCACATCAGCTATTTTGTCTCGGGTCAACGTGAGCCGACGTCGTTGTACATGCCCTTAGGAAAAGGAACCAGAGGGGAGAGAGATGCCTTGGGGAACGGAAACACCGGGGCTCCTGCCCGTGCGATGCCATTTTAATGCATCACAGCAGCTTGCGTTGCCTAACATGATGGCCTTGGTCCAGGTGAAACGCCATTATATGTAGATCATAAATTCATAAACGAACAGAGGGAGTATACAACAAGGAATGGAATTCAACCAAATGAAACTAAAATGTCCCTTTGTCCATTGCAAATCAGAATTAATATTGGAGAAGAAAAAAATCACTCCAAAAATCCAAACGAGTGTGTCATATACTCATATCCTCTCCCTGCAATGGATCCTCTCGCCATATATGCTCTCTTTTTTTGTGGGGGGGCTTCGGGGCTTTCGTTCATCATTGAGCAGTCTGCCTCCAACAAGCTATGGACGCTTAAGGCCTTTCGCAGTGTGTGCTCTGAATGATGCCCCAAATAGAGGGAGAAAGTTCAGGCTTCACTTCGTACACTACGGCCATCCATATTCAGTGATGCGTGAGCCAAAAAATTTGGGAGCGGCACACATAGAGGCAAGTAAAAAAATGAGTAATTCCTTATTTAACACCAAAATAATGATTTATTACTTTTTTGCCCTTAAAAAATTATCTTCCTTGTTTGACACTGACTTTAACTTTTGTTCCCAAAATGACACTGCCCGTCCATTGTGTGCATTAGCACCATTAAGTGGCACTTGAAAAGAAGTTTTTGCCCCTTATTCGATTATGTGACAATTTTCATCACATGTGTGAACCTTATCTGTGATCATTATTTATGAATGTATGTGTGAAACTCATGCAGGTGTATTATGTGCTCATTTGTCATATACAAATCAAGTTCAATGCTGTAAAAATAATAATTGCCAAAAATAAGACGATCATAAAATTTGGTCAAGATAATAAAACATGATAAATGATGCAAAATTTATGCAGCAGCAGTGGTATTTGCATCAAATGTGGTTAAAAAGTTACAATATTGAATGAGGGGCAAAAAAATGTCTTTTCAAGTGCTACTTAACAGTGTTCGTACTCTGACGGCAGTGTCATTTTGATAACGGAAGTTAATGTTGGTGTCAAACAAGTAAGGGAAAAATTTTCAGGGCCGTGAAAGTAGCGAGTCATTATTTTGGTGTCAAGTAGAGAATTTACTTAAAAAATCACTCTCTCTTTCCTCCCAACCAATGATCGGACTTCCCATAAATATCCGTGGATGATTTTTTGTTTATATAGTGGGCCCCAAGTGATGCTACAAATTTCTTGAACATTGTGACACAGGACCTCGGTGCCCATTTCAGACTGTAGGGCTCATCATTTTTTTCTCGCACCGCTTGCACACCGTGGAGAGCCTAACGGGGCAGCACTGCTCCAGAACCAGACATCACAACCGGTTCTATAGAGTCATCACAAATAGTTTTGGGAGGGGTATGTGATATACCGGTTGTGTGATGCCTCTAGACATCACAAACGGTTTGGTGAGGGGTCATCGCAACCAGTTTGTATCACAAACCGTTTATGATGGCAATCACCGTTTGTGGTGAGGGGTCATCACAACCGGTTTGTAACGGTTTAAAACCGTTTGCGGATTATGATATAAACCAGTTGTGATTTCTTTTTTATAATTTTTTATATACCAGAATAATATATAGCACAACACAAAAATTATATCAATATCAAGAATAGCACATATTCAGGACCCATATCACAAGCACAGTTCAAATAATATAGCATAACAACAATGAAACCATCTATGTCTTAGAACAAGTTATAAACTTATTACAAGTTTCATGACACTAGTTCTTAAACTTCATAATATTAAACTCCCCATTTGGATTCACAATTTGGTCCAGAATGAACCCAGCTAGTTGTTCTTATAGCCTCATTATCTCGCTTATAAGCATCTTCGAGGTACCGCTATTTCATGTTGCTGCACGTACGGCATGGGAAAGAAAAAATGCATTAGCATGTAATTTCAAAAATATATTAAGAAAGCAAAAGACATGGTTAGATTGCTATATTAGTACAAACCATTTGGTCTATAGCGGTAAAGTCATCTCCAGTGTAGAAGTGGATGTAGTGCATCACATAGAACCCGCAATGGTTGTTACCCATCAGTTGTCTTTGAATCCACTTGACCTCCTCTACGCTAAACTTTTTCCAAAAAGGCCTACGCTGCCCCAGGTATGTTTTACAGGACATTCTGAAAATTCTATACAACATTAAATAGTAAGTGTGATTGGATTGATGAAATAAAACATAATACGACTAGATAGAACGAACCAACACAACATTAAATACTTACTTGTTTAGCAGGTCAATAACTGGCTGGATTAATTCTCGAGTAGCTAATTCAGACTTGTACCTCGAAGCTTCGCACACTGGGCATGCATCCAAATCTTTAGTCACCACGATACAAAATGCAATCGTTTCGACATGCATGGATTTTCTGTACCTTGAGCCCCATTGGACATATCATTTGCTTCGCATGGTACGTGTTCTTAGGCAACCCATTCGGGCTTGAAAGCATCTTCTGCATAAGATCCAACAAATTGTCAAAGCCTAATGTCTGACAGACCATTATTTGACTTCAACTGCAATAGCAAGAGGTCATCTTTTAAGCTTGGACATGTTGCATCTATGGTATAATGGAGTTTTGGCATCCATCCTCATTTGCTCCAGCTTCTTCAAATTATTCGCATCAAGTCATTCTGGCTCACCATCACGTATAATCTGGTCGATGCCATTCACCACATCATCTTTTGCTAATGTCTGAGCAAAGGTTTCACCGACGTTATCCATGAATGATTCATGAACATATTTTGTATCATCCGTGTGGCCTCCTGGAATGTTTTCTGCAATTTCTCAACCACATTTTGTTGTGTGGTTTCATTCTCACCTCCTCTCCATTCTTGCTCCAAAACTTATAGTTTGAGATGAAACCCCTACACAACAAGTGACGTTGGATCTGCTCGATGTTTCGAAGCTGCTCCTAGTTTTTGCAATCAATGCACGGAAAGTAGACATATTCATCACTTGTGTGGTACGCCCTCGCAGCATGCACAAAGGAGTCAACCCCCTTGACAAAGGTGTTATCTCAATGTTCACAATTTTGAGTTGATCCTTGGACATATATCCTCTTAAATGCGAAAGAATAGCTCCTCCATCAAATCCATGCCAAATTTCAAAATCTAGTGGTTCAAACAATTTTGATAAGCATTCAGGGTTCAAGAAAGTAAGCAAAGCAATCTAGATACTAACCTTGTTGCAATCGAATCAGAGTTACAAATTTGGATAATCCATGAATAAATTGATGAAAAATATCCTAGAGACAAAAAAGAGACTTTCCATCAAATTCTTCTGAATTTTGATCAGCATTCAAGGTTCAAGAAAGTAAGAAAAGCAAGCTAGATACTAACCTTGTTACAATCAAATGAGAGTTACACATTTGGATAATCCATGAAGAAATTGATGAAAAATGGCCTAGAGGCAAAAAAATAGACTTTCCATCATATTCTTCTCAATTTTGATAAGCATTCAAGGTTCAAGAAAGTAAGCAAAGAAAGCTAGATACTAACCTTGTTGCAATCAAATGAGATTTACACATTTGGATAATTGATGAAAATGGCCTAGATGCAAAAAAGAGACAGTCCATCATATTCTTCTCAATTTTGCAACAATCAAACTAAAAAATCATTGAAGGCATCTAGGCCCCTAATTGTGTTTTGGTAATTAATGACAACCTTTGTGGACTAACAATTTCATTTGAGAATATGAGAATAGGTTAGTTCCGAGGGTTGGAATGAGCTTCAAAAGATGATGTGTGGATGGCATGTGTGCTATGGATCACGGGAAGCTCAAGGCAAAGGTATAAGATAGGGCTTTTTTGCTTTAGTCGGTCATGAGGTGATTAGAGGATGAATAATGACCGGGTTGATAGGCTAGATAGCCGTACTATCAAGAGGGATCAACGTCATTGGCTTGACGTGTCTATAGTGCCACTTTAATCATTGAGTTGCATGTTGTGCATTTAGATGAGTGGTGACTTATCATAGAAAGAGCGTGTTGAAAATCTGGTGGAAATCCAGTTTTGTCAAGACTAGTTGGACGGTCTGATGGGTTGGTCCGGACTGTCCGAGAATTGTGAGTTAAATTTTATATACAAAATCTGTTAAAAGTCATCCATCGGACAGTCCGGGGGTTGATGTCGGACTGTCCGTGACCTGTGCTGACAGGTGGGCCCATGTGTGCTAACTCACCGAGCGGTTGTTATAAAGGTTGAACCGTCCGCAGCTGGGCTCGGACAGTCCGTAAAATAGGCATCGGTTTAGACAGGGACAATTTTGAACGATACAAGGGTCAGACCGTCCGTCTGCGCCAAGCGGACCGTCCGTGATGCGTCTCGGACAGTCCGCAGGTGGCGGTCGGACAGTGCGCTAGGCCCCAACGGTCATCTCTGACACATGTTTAACTGCGCAATTTGACCGTTAGATTCAAGCTCGGACGGTCCGGGGGTGCATGTCAGACAGTTCGCGAGAGCCGTTTTTCACGCATTTTGAATGTAATGGCTAGTTCCGAGGAGAGGACTTATAAATACTCCACCCCCGTGAGTGTGTGAGGTCTCTTGGCCCTTTGAAAAGCTTACTTGACATTCTTGAGCCTTTGTTCTCCTCTCTCTCAGTCCTTGCTTTGAGATTGCATTTTTTTGTGAGATTGAGAGCATCTAGTGCATTGCATCAAGGATTTGATCATTATGGCACTAGGGGTTCATCAAGCGAGCGAGTTGATTTGTTACTATTGGTGGTTGCCGCCTCCTAGACGGCTTGGAGCTCGTGATTTCATTGAGCACTTCAAGAAGATTATGAAGTTGCCTTGGAAGATTGGTGTGAGAGGTTCTTGTGCTCACCTCACAT
The DNA here is from genome assembly GCA_033239725.1 of Echinochloa phyllopogon. Lineage (NCBI taxonomy): Eukaryota > Viridiplantae > Streptophyta > Magnoliopsida > Poales > Poaceae > Echinochloa > Echinochloa phyllopogon. The sequence goes on along the minus strand of BTCW01000016.1, from coordinate 3,249,424 downwards.
GAGCGGTGAAGAGTAACTCTAGTGGAATTGAGATTTGGAGCGGTTCTTTGGTTCTAACTGGCTTAGAGATCAAGCGGAGTCTTGATAGAGAAGCGGTTGAACATTGAATCCATCTCAACGTGGTTTAGGGGTGGCCGGCAAGTCATCGACACCACGGGATAAACTCTTGTCTTTTGTTTGTTATTTGTTCATTGCTCTTTACCTTAAGCAATTTACTTTGAGCAAGTTATTTATATAGAGCTTGAACCATACCTTGTTATCCTAGGTTGCAAACCCCTCAAAATAGGCTTAGAATAGCTAGAGATTTAATTCTCCTTGTGTTTCTAATTAAATTTCTCTAGTGTTGTGTTTGAAGTTTAAAACCGCCTATTCACCCCTCTCTAGTCGGTATCCTAGATCCTACATACATACTAACCTTCAAGCAAGTAATTGATGATCAACCTACGAAATTAGAGTTGCTCCATTGAATTTCATGAGAAATGAGCTCCAAAGCGGAGGAAAGAGCCCCTCCATTAAATTCATGCCAAATTTCATAATCTAGTGATTGTAACAAGCTAAAAATTGAAAGAGTTGCTAGTTACCAACCTCAAAAAAAAGTTGATAGTGAGTTTTCTTCAAAACAAAATGTTACCTTTCTTCAAAAAACAATGGTGAAAAGAGTGATGGCCATCGGGTTGGAGAAAAAGAGTGGGAGGGGAAAGGGGGTTTTGTACTGTACGCACCATCAACCGGTTTGTATGAAAAAAACATTTTGTGATGGTGCTCATCACAACCGGTTTTCCCCTACAAACTGGTTGCTATGGTGCTCTGGAGCATCACAAACGGTTTTTCTTACAATATGTTTGTGATGTCGCGCCATCACAACCGGTTGCAACGGCTACCAAGCCCAGCTTTTTGCAACCGGTTGTGATGGGGGGTCTGTGAAGGCAAGTTCTGTGGTAGTGCAGCAATTTGCCATACCACATCTCTTAAAGTTACAGAAGCTTGTTTGGCCAGATAAACCATATAGAAACCATAAACTTCTTTACATTTACCGTTCTTTTAATTCCTTTAGATTGTAAAGCAGATACTATGTTTTGAAGCATTAATTTGTCCATGTTGTTCTTCTCTGGATAGAACTGCAAATATGTTGCAATACGATATTCAAGTTTTTAATAAATATGTTTTCAAAGTTCTTACTAACAACCAGGGAAAAAACAAATGCTTGGTGAGAATAGACAAAATAAAAGAAAATCAGGTTGTTGTATAACAATGGGATGTTTTATACATCTTCGAAAAGATAGTTAAGCAATATAATTTTCAGCCCACTAGACCCATCTAGCCCAACTATTATAGTAATTCTTGCGACATGCATCATGCAGTAAGAATTGTTGAGTCCCAGGAGCTTCTTGGGTCCGAGACCCATCCATGGCCAGTTGCATGAGGCCCATTATCTTTGTATTGTATTTTCATCTTACCTTCTTCCGGATGTTGAAAAACTGTGAATTGATCATAGATCATAGATCAATCGGTAAGTGTCAGTGTTTAGAAATCGTGGTCCCGACACCAACCAGAAATGCGTTGTGTTCCCTCCCTTGATGGTTGATGCAGAAGATAACACGAGACACGGGTTTATCCTGGTTCCGGTCAGAAGACCGTACTTCCAGCAAGGCGGTGTGTGTGATGTATTATTCTGCACCGGATTGCAAGTAGTAGGGGGTACAAGCAGGTTGGGACGAGAGGCTAGACCTCCGAGTCTTGGATGATTGAGGCAGGATGCCAATATCGTGATCTATTTTGAGTGTATGCGGATTTTTTCTCTTCTCTTTTTTCGTCGTCCCTCTTCTGCTCGATTACCCCCTCCTTTTATAGGCCAAGGAGGAGGGGTTACAGGAGCGTGTTGCTGGTTAGGCATAGTGGTCGTATAGTAGTAGGAGTGGCGTTGGGCGTGCTTCTCTGTCCTTATTTGCTGTAGTCGATTCTTGTACTGGTGATGACGTCGAGGAGTGGTCTTGAGGATCCGAGGCGTCCTTTGTGTGATAATGGTTCGTCCCTACACTACCTCGAGGGTCTCCCATGCCTACGCACAGCTTATTCTGTGGGAAATCGCTGTGGGAGTCGGTGGCACAGGGAGTTAGAGTGACCCAGCCCTGTTCGCACAACGCCGGGGTTGGTCGCATAGTGCTCGGAATGGCCCGCCATACCTCTGTCGTCCTGTGCTCTTCTCCCGCTATGTGCTCGAGGGTCTCTCCGTCCGACGGAGGTCATCGAGTCGTCGGAGTTGGCAGTACAGGAGCTCGGAGTGACGGGCTCTGTTCGCACAGTGTCGGCCTGTCCGCACAGAGCCTCGGTCGGCAGCATAGTGACGGGAGTTGGTGGATACGATGGGAGGAGTCGTGGCCGTCAGAGCAGGATGGCAAGAAATCTGCCTTTTGACTTTGGAGGCACGGTGGCAGAGGGCGCCATTTAATGTTCGTCGGAGCGAGGGTCTCGACCGAGGCGGAGCTTTCCCCATTCCGTGGGTTGCTCGAGGCTCGGTCCCTAGGCCTCGACCGAGGCAGAGTTCTCCGATTCGCTCGAGGGGTCGGTCCCCTCGAGCGAAGCGGAGATTTTGGTTCGCGTCGAGGCACGCCGTGGGGCGTCTTGGCTGGGCCTCCAGTTGTTGCTGGGCCATGGGCTTTTACTTTCGTTTCTTTTTTCTGGTTACTTGGATAAAATTAATGTTCACTGGGGCGGTTATCCCATAGGTTTGGGTACCTCTAATGATTGCCCCCAACAGTAGCCCCCGAGCCTTTGTTGGAATAATTTTTAATCCGACAAAGGCTCTTCGTCGCGGGTGCTTCTGACAAGGTTTTCCTTGAAGAATTCCGCCGGGTGCGCGCTAGCGCACCCGCGGGTGTAGCCCCCGAGGCCTTGGAGGAGTGGATATACTCCTTCAAGGGCTTATCGACGTTTTGTGCCTTTGTGAGCTACAACATGTTTCATCTTCAAGGAATTCGATCTTGTGGTGCAAGGAGCCCCCGAGCCTTGGCCCTAGCAAGGACGATCAGGGGCGGTTCTTGACTTTGAGTTACGACCCTCGTCGCCCCATTTGTGGGGAGGAGGGGTTTCACAATCCATGCTTCCCTCGAATGGGCTGCGAGTCATGGATGCCTCTGTGAGCTGTTAGCAGGTAATTCAAGTGGGCATCCGTGCCTCGTTCGATGGAGGCCGGCTCATGGTCCGGAGACATGTCTCATAAGAGCACTTGTGAAGGTTTGCTAGGCAGGGCTCGACCCCATTCGTTTGGGGTCGAGGGCTCGTTGCTCTCCCTCGATGGGATCCCTCGACTAGCTGTCTCCATCTTGGCCTTGAATATAACATGAAGGGCACCCTCGAGTTTCGTGCTCGAGGATAGGCTCGATCGTGCGTGCCCTTGGTTATCCCCGACTCTGTTAGATCTGAGGTGCCTGTCGAACCCTCGAGGGGCCAGGACTTCGAACCCCTGATCAGTAGGGCCTCGAGGAGAGGTAGCTTACCTCGGAAGCCTTTTGGCTGGCCTCGAGCGTTTATTTCCGTAGTCGTGGGCGGCGTGGCGCGGAGTACGTGAAGTGGGCGCGCCTTTTTAGGCAGAGCGGAAGAGACGTGGGCAGTTACGATGCGACGTGTCGCTAGTATTTTTGCGCGTAGTGGTTATCCCAACTCGTGGGGCCCGGTCTTTAGTGGCTGTGGTGCCAATCGTATCGGATGCGTTTTTCACGCGGCTGGGGTGCCGGTTGCGCTTCGCGTGATACTATAAATAAAAGGGACAAGGGGACAGGATTAGCTTACCCAGCCCTTGCCTTCCGATTGCATCTACTACTTCCAAGTGCCGCCACTCTTCGCCTTTCACCTTTCCGCGCACAAGACTTCGTCCTTTTCGCCGCCGCCGTTTGCCATGGTGACCATCGTCGACCCTACTCCATGGAGCCCTTCCATCGTCACCGACGCCTATCTCGCCAGGCTGGTGGAGGCCGGGGTGCTGCCAGCGAACAGCAACCTGGACGAGCCGATGTGGATCGCGCCGCCATCCAATCACCACGAGCCTTCTCCGTCGGAGGGCTTTGTGGTGAGCCTGGCGAGACTTCACGAGCGGGGGTTCGGAATCCCAGCATCGCCGTTCTTCCCCGGGTTGTGCCTCCACTACGGCGTGGAGCTCCACAACTTCGCCCCCAACGCCATCTCGCAAGTGGCGGTCTTCGTCTCCGTTTGTGAGGGGTACTTGGGGATCGAGGCTCACTGGGACCTATGGGTTCACCTTTTCCGGGGTGAGCTCCATACGGCCGTAGGTGAGTCTCGGGGGCTCCGCCGGGCGGTCCGCGCCGGGGGCCTTACCCTGCAAGTTCGGGGGCAGTGGAGCGGATTGTACATCCCGTCGACGATGACCTCCAACAACGCCGATTGGGACAAGGGGTGGTTCTACCTCCGCAACGTCGACAACAAGCTGCCGGAGTACACCGGCAAAGTGTTGCGCGAGCGACCGGAGGCGTGGAGCTAGGGAATTTCCCCCGTCGACCGTCAGGAGCGACTCCGGGTCTTCACCGACGCCTTTGCCACGCTTTCGAGGGCGGGTTTGACCGCGGCGGGAGTGATTGCAAACTTCAATCAGCGGTATGTATTGCCGCTGATGGAGAGGAAGCTGCGGCTCAACCAGCTCAGGGCGGATTCACCCTGGCAGGGCTCGAAGATGAAGGAGGGGACCCTCGTCCTCGAGTACTGCATGCATTGGGCACGGCGTGCCGTGGAGGTCTCCAAGCTTGATTGCAAGGAGGAGGCCCTTTTCGCCGTCAAGATGCGCCCCGAAGCGGGGTTTTTACAATTTGTAAGTTTCACTTTAAGTTTAATTTAGATTCAATTTTTCTTTCTACCCTCGAGATTATCTAATTGCTTAATCCTGAATTCTTTCTTCAGGTTTTGTCTCAAAAAGGGTATCGTTCTGCTCCTCTTCGCGAGGTTCGTGCTACGAACCGCCTTTCTGCCGAGAGGTAGAAGGCGCGGAAGGACGCAGCAAAGCAGAAGAAAGAGAGGAAGCATTTGCGGAAGGCGGCGTACGAGAAGGAGTGCCATCGTCGAATCAGGGAGGGGCGTTCCCCACCTACCACCCCCGAGAGTACCCCGGAGGAGTCTTCCTCAGAGGACCTCGTGGAGATTCCGCCACCTGCGTCGGTGGCGGCTGAAGTGAGTGCGTCCCCGAGGGGGCAACGCCAGGAGATCCCGTCGTCGTCACGGGGTAGGGAGGCCTCGAGCGGCCCAGCGCCTTCGACGGCGGGTGCCGGGGTTCTGTGGTGGCGGCTGCAGGGGCTCAAGCTCGGAGCCCGTCGGTGCCTGGGGCTCAAAGCTCCGTACCGGCGAGTTCGAGGCCCGCGAGCGAGACCCCGCCGTCGAGGGGCCGTGGTCGTTCGGGGGCTCGGCGGCCTTCGAGCAGCAAGAAGCGTAAGCTTAGCCACCTCATCCGGGTTAGGTAAGTCGCCGTTCTTTTCTCAGGCCTAATTCTCAAGTTGTTGTTCTGATTTTGTCGACTTGGTTTCTGTCAGCCAATCCGATCCGCCGGCGCCGCTTCCGTTGGCGCCGACGAAGGCTCTGAAGGTGTCGGCGCGCGCCACGCCTCGTTCAACAGCGCCGCCTTCATCCGGGGCACCCCAGGCGTCGGGGATTGTGGCTCGGTACCGGGCATCCCTTACGCGAGGGACCGCCCGATCAACGGGGGAGACGGCGGCTGGAGGAGCGTCGGTGGTGGCGGGCGAGGAGCGGGCCAGGGAGACGCCCTCGGCCCTCCCCGTGGAGGATGTGGCCCCTGTCGTTGTGGGGGTGACAGAGACCTCCGTGTCGGCCGAGGGCACAGGGGTGGTGGAGGGTGCGGCCCTTGGTGAAGACGCGGGTCAGACCGCAGTTGGAGGCAGCGGTTCGGCGGAGGTCGAGGAGGTGCCCGGGGCCGGCTCCGCAGTGATGACCCTCCCGGCCACCCTCGAGGGTGGTCAGGAGGATGAGGAGGACGATGCTCCAGGATTCCGCGACGGGACCTGGAGCCCTTGGGAGGAGAGGGCCATGGGCACCCTGCCTGGCATTCCGGCCTTCGAGGCCTGGCGCAACTTTGGGCTCGGTCGTCGCGGCGTCCCGCCCGGCCTGGCCAAGGCTGCTGAAGCCGAGCGCCTCCTATGGGAGGAACAGCAGGCCTTGGGGACGACGGTCCAAAAAGCCCTGAAGCAGGTCCTCGAACTCCACCTTGGTCGGGGTTTGGACCTCCACCGGGTAAGTGACTTAACCACTAATTTTGTCGCATGTTTTGCATTTCTCCCCCTTTTTTCACTTTCATTTGTCATGTTAATAACATGATCTGAGAGAGATGGCTGGGCGAAAGGTCGCCGAACTTGCTGATGCGCACGTCGAGGTGCATCAGCTAAGGGAGGCCTTAAGCCACGCCGAGCGGGAACGCCTGCACGAGAGGACACTTGTCGTGGAGACGGCAGAAGAGGTCCTTCGGCAAGGGGACGAGCTCCATCGGCGAACGCAAGCGCTGGCGGCGCTCGAGGGTGAGCTTCAGCAGGAGCGTGCCTCCCTAGCCGAAGCCCGGGGGCAGCTGCAGCAGCGGGACTCAGCGCTTGCCGTGGCTGAGGTCCAACTGAAGACCCAAGGCAAGGCTATCGACCTGCTCACCGTCACAGAGCTGCGGGCCTCGGTCGAGGCCCAACAAGGAGAGATGGCGACGCTCCAGCAGGAGGCCAGCACTGCCCGGGAGGCCCTCGCCGAAAAGGATAAGCTGGTCGAAGGTAAGTCTAGTATGAACTTACCCTAAATTTAGATTGGTGTTTTCAAGAACTTATCTGATTTTGGTGTTGGGCTTTCAGAGTTGCGGAAGGTGGCAGAGGAGACCTCCTCACAGGCGGAGTTGCTCCAGGTAGCTTATTCGAAGGCCCAGGAGGACCTCGAGGAGCTACGGGAAGTAGCTCTTGCCGTCTGTAAGGAGGTCGAGGGGCCAGAGGCCGTCGAGTCCCAGTCGGGTAGCTCGGTGGCCAGCCGTCTAAGGGCCTTGGGCGGTTGTGTTACCGAGCGCCTGAAGGGGGCCCTTCTCCTCGGCGTGCAGAAGACCCTCTGGGTGATCTCGACGCACTTTGTCGTGGACCTCGAGGCGGTCAGCGGTGGTTACGTGGTGGCGGACGACCTCGACGACGACGCTGCGCTGGCCGTCGTGGAAAGTGCGGATGCTGCTGCCTCTGCTCCTGCTGTCACCCTCGCGCGAATCTTCGAGAGCGACCTCCTTCCTGACGCTGAAGACGAGGAGGATGCCACCCCCGAAGACCCCGAAGACCCCGCTCCCTGAGTAGTTTTTAGAGATTTTTTTATGTAATAAGCACTCTAGTGGTTGAAACAATTTTATGTTTTTGAAACGCACATTCGAGTTTTTATTTGAATTATGGTTTCTTTATCACGTTTACTTCGCTGAATTTGCAAAGGACTTGTCGAGGAGGGTATCGTTCATAGAGCAATTTTAGCGTAGGGTGACGAGGGGGATGCCGTATCCTTTCAAAGATGTAGGCGGTCCCTCGACTCGTCCGGCCCTTGGCCTCAATTATTCTATGCCTCGAGCTGCCTTTTGGCAAATACAGGAGATGGACGTAATAAAAGAATTTTATAAAAAACTTTAAAATTGGGACAATTTTAGGAGGGGGTGCCCCACGGATTAGCCCCCGAGTGAGACTTGGCTTTTTTCGATGGTAATCCTAGTCTTACTCATTTTAAGGTCCTTTATATTTTTATTCAAATAAGTACAAATGTACATGAATGCTTGAAAGCTTAAGGGTAGAAGCGACGTAGCTGTTGGATATTCTAGGCGTTGGCGAATACTTCACCTTTCTCGTTTGCGAGCTTGTATGTGTCTGGCTTGAGGACTTCGGCGATGATGTAGGGCCCTTCCATGGCGGTGTGAGCTTGTGGCGCCCTCAATTGTTGTGCGCCTGTTCGTGATCTCTGACGTGCACTGGCTCTCCTGCCCCGTCATCTCCGCCATCCTTTCCCGGAAGGACGACGAAGCATTCCCTAGTGGGATTGTAATCCTCCTCGCTGCGGTCGTCGGAGCAGGTTAGGCAATAATCTGCTGCAGCCTGAAATGATAAGAGGGCCTCTCGATCGCGAAGCCCTGAGTAATCCCATTCGGGGATCCTCCGGCCGCTCTCGGATGCCTCGCTGCCAGACTTGGGGTAGTTGTCATCCGGCGACGTTGCTATGAGATTGTGGATCGAGATCAGGTGGTGGCCCGGCAAATCCTCATACGCCGTCATGTTCATGTCAACTGATTAAGAGTTGGTCATGGTTGCGGTGCGTGTCCCACCGGGGTTTCACCACGGGTCGACCGTGGTGTCCCCGGCTGGTTGTACTGCGGTGGTAGCGGTTGTTGCCCTTGTCGTGCCGGGCTCAACCCGTTCGGGGGAGCCGGCGTGAGCTGTTCTGCGTCGCTCCGCGCGCGTTGACGCGAACGCCTTTTGCGTCGCAGTGACGGTGATGAGAGTGTCGATGGCACACTCATGCTGTCGTTCCTCGTCAGGAGCTGCATGTTGTAGCCATCGCCAGTTGCCCTGAAGTCAAGACTCCCGAACCAGATTTCGAATCCAGCAGGAAGCTGGTCCGATGCTGGCATCGAGAACAGGTTGACGCGTACGACTCGAGTTGCCATCAAGGGAGATGGTGGATGAAACAATCGATCACAGCGCGAAGCCCCTACATGGCGCACCACTGTCGGTGTTTAGAAATTGTGGTCCCGACACCAACCAGAAATGCGCTGTGTTCCCTCCCTTGATGGTTGATGCAGAAGATAACACGAGACACGGGTTTATCCTGGTTCCGGTCAGAAGACCGTACTTCCAGCAAGGTGGTGTGTGTGATGTATTATTCTGCACCGGATTGCAAGTAGTAGGTGTGACGAACCGGATTCTCACCAACGAGAACCCGACTCCCTGTACCCTTGAGATAGTCCCAGGAATAGCAGCTATCTCGTACAGAACTCATCTCAGTCGAATATCACATCCATACAACGATAAAAGATTCATTACATGACATATATAAAGACAAAGCGTCTGGTACAAGCCCTCTGGGCTAAATCGACAATAAGAAACATCTGCGCAGCGGTAGCTAGAACAACAGGGTCCACTCCTCCACAGGCATCCTTGAGCGTAGCGCACACCCTTCAGTCGTACCACCCGTCCTGGTTGAACTCGTGGTCGGGGTCTTCACCTGAGAACCAAAAGTCTGTCCCCAAGGAAATGGGACAGGTCCACGTCACCAACCATAATATGATGCAAGCTTTAAAGTGGCCTATTCTAAGGATATAGAAATAATCAAGGTTTAAGCCAGGGTTTTCTAATGCAAGCAGCAGCAATAACCCAATTTCATCTCATCACCAACTCCTGCTCACACACACACACATCCACTCCCCAATCCAACCATCAGCCTCACGTTTTCCCATCGGGCCCGTCCTGCCACGGCAGGTTCCCGCAATTTATTATCCACCAACACCTTTCACTCACTAGTCGACTCGGTGAGCTCCCTCCCCACCTTGTCTCAACAGCCTTAGCTGGACCAATCTCTCATAACCCGATTCAAGGATGAGGTAAGGAAACAGATTCCCATGCTAGCCGGGGCTTCTCAGAAATGGGTCGTCCGTAACCGTGGACATGGCTATACGTATAGTTTACACTCTGCAGAGGTGGCACTCCAGGAATCCATCCGGGCTGCAAGGCTAGTCCGCAACCAACCTGAGACGCAGCCCACAGCAAAGACCCTAAACAGTAATGGCGCCAATCCTGTCTCCCTGGGCTCGGGAAACATCTGATCTAACATCTGCCCCAGGGTCGTGAAACCTTCCCACCGGGGCCAGTCGGGGGCCGTGGTAAATCAGGGAGATTACGCCGCAACGAATCCCCCCTACACATATCAAACTCGATTCTCCTACAGTCTCGGTGCCGCACTAGAGTAGGCTTGCTGGAACCCTCCCCATACTGGGTAGATGGTGAGCACGGTATTTCCCAAGTCCAAAGTGGGGGCACGACTCGGTCCTTAATTGTTCGGTAAAGCGAGTATCTGCATCACAAGCGATCCGCCGCAACGGTCCGCAATCGGCACCCATAATAGGTATAGCTGCCCAACTCCTCAGGTACTCCACGAGTACTAATCCCCAAGTAACCAATAACCATGTACCCGCCACAGGTACCCCATAGGGTCTGTCCGAGTGCAGTCCCTTAGCACCTCGATCAACGATCGAGTTGTTATTACTCGCTTACACCGCCTAAATGCGCTACTCCTCCCAAACCACCCACAACTCATGCCAAGAGGATCAATCGCAACCATCCCAACACATGCATAGCATAGCATATTTATAAAGTGAGAAGTAGGTAGCAAGGTAACAGGATATTAACAAAGGCAGTGCAGGTTTATCATGCGAGTAAAGTAAAGCGCTAGCATTCTAGTTTGCATGTCTAATAGGTATTTCAGAGATGGTCGGGCCTGAACCTGGGCAAAGGTCTTCGTCCTCGTCAAAGCAGTTGTTGTAGTGGTCCGGCTCCTCCTGACTCTCCGGGGCTCCTAGGGTTGCGTGAAAATAAAATAAGACACGGCTACTAGCAAAGAAACACTAAGACAGCGACGAAAGAAGACCCAAATAACACCAAACTCTACACTAACGCGTAGATCATGTTTTTAGAAAAATATAGAAACTGGTTTCATATTTTTCTGAGCTACGGTTGATTTATTATTAATTTTACAAGTTTAAATCATTTTCTGAAAATATTAAATAGTTTCCGAAAAAGAAAACAGACAAATGATTAGCCTGCTGACGTCAGCATGACGTCATGCTGACGTCAGCAGTGGGGTCCGCCTAGGATGATGTCAGCAGTGGGCCCTGCTGACGTCAGCGTTGACTGGTCAACGGTGAACGGTCAACGGGGTCAACGGGTCAGCTCTGGTCAGTGGGTCCCAACTGTCAGTGACACGCAGAGTATGACAAGTGGGCCCCATACGTCAGCGCAGTTAAAAGAAAAAGAAAAAGAATTAAACGATGGTTGGGCTGGATTTGGGCCGAAAGCGACTGGGCCGGAAGAGTTTTGGGTGGTTAAACAGACTTAAACGCGCACATTAGGCCCACGAAGGGGTGGCTGTGGGATCTGGCCTGGTGGACTGAGTCCACGGTGCACCGTGAGATGGGTCCACGTGAACCGGGTGCATGGGATCGATCTGCGGTCGGTCGGGATCTTCTGCGGTGCTCGTGTGGCTGGCTTGGTGTGGTCCTCGGTGTGGCGAACACGATTGGGGTGGTCAAGGGCTCGGATTGGGTTCGGCTTGGCCCTCCCGACGCGAACAGCGGCGGCTCGGCCATGGATGCCGGCGACCACGACGGCGGCTCGGGTTTTAGGCTCAACTGCGCTCGTAAGGGGTCATGCGTGCGTGCGTGCGGCTCCTAGCAGCTGCTGGGACGCAACTAGGTGCACACGCGCGGGCTCGTGGTCGCCCACGGCCGCGCGTGGCCTCGGCGTTCGCGCGCAGCGAGCAGAGCTCGGCCGCGGCGGCCTCGGCTGCGGGTAAAAGCGACGGCGGGTTGCAAGGGGTTAGCGGCTTAGGATCCTGCACAAGAGTCGCGGCTCGAAGGCCGGCAACACAGAGAAAGGCTGGCTCGCGCGGCGGTGGAACTCGCCGGAGACAGAGAAGAAGGGGGAACTCAGCGGCGCTCACCTAGGGGTCTCGTCGAGGTACGCTGCAGCTCAGGGAAGGCTCGACGCGGTCTGGCGGAACTCGTGCTCCTCCTCCCGTCCCTGGTCCGGCTCCCCTTCGGCGGCTCCACGAGCGGCGGCGATGGCTTCGGCGGCGGCGTTGCGGGGAAGGCGCTCCGGCTCTTCTCCTTGCTCCTTCTCCCGCTCAACCCCTTCCCCACCTCTCCTTGCACCTCACACCCCTCGCGAATTGGATCAGGAGTACCCCCGAGGGCCGGCGCGGCTTGGGGAAGAAGACGGCCGGCGGCGGGTTTTATAGGGGATAGGCGCTAGGGTTTCCGGGGCTTGAACGGCGAGATGGGGAGCTCGAGCGGCTGCGGACACGCGGCGCGATCGCGTCGGGCCGCACAGGGGCTTGGGTGGTTGGGTCACGGGCGCTCGGCCGCGGGAGAGAGAGAGCGGCGTGAGGAAGACGATGACGCGGGGGAGAAGAAAAGGCTGACAGGCGGGGTCCGCCTGTCAGTGGAAGAGAGGGACGCGGCGGGGACGCGGTGCAGGGGCTGGGCCGTGCTGGGCCGAAAGGCCGAGCAGGCCGGCTGGTCGGTTGGCTTGGGGAGAAGAGTTAAGGGTTGAAAACCAGACTTGGCTTCGGAAATTCGGCCCACAAACAGTTAGAAGAGATTGAATTAGATTAGTCAATTAGAGTTTGAATTCAAATCTAGAATTTGAATTCAAACCAACCAAAAATCCAAATAAATCCAAATAAATCCAAATCACACTATTTCATCCTTAGCACTTCAAATTGATTTTAAATTTCAAAATTAAATTGCCTAGGAATTTAGGGAGCAAATAGATGACACTCTTATATGTTTGTTTGCATGCACTCAATTCCACCAAAAAATTTTAAATTCGAATTTTTGCACTCAACAAAACCTATAGGAGTTTTAGGGTTGTTACAGTCTCCCCCCCCTCACAAGAATCTCGTCCTCGAGATTTGTGATTACCTAAGGTTTAAACAAGTGGGGTATTTCTCCTTCAGCACTGACTCCTTCTCCCAAGTGGCTTCCCTTTCTGAGTGATTGCTCCACTGTACTTTGCAAAACGGGATAGATGTGCTTCTGGTCTCTTTGACTGCTCTGTCTAGTATCCTCTCTGGGTACTCCAGGTACTCCAAGGTGTCTTGTAGGTCTAATGCCTCTGTCTTGATCTCATGTTCTGGTACTCTCAGACACTTTCTCAGCTGAGATACATGGAACACTGGGTGTACTCCCGCTAGTTCCTCTGGTAGGTCTAGCTTGTAGGCTAGCTTTCCTACTCTCTCCAGTATCTGGTATGGTCTAGCAAAACGGGGTGCTAGCTTTCCTTTCACTTGGAATCTCTTATGCCCTCTGAGAGGTGACACTTTTAGATAGACCAAGTCTCCTACTTCGAACTCCAGATCTCGTCTCCTTTTATCTGCATAGCTCTTTTGTCGGCTCTGAGCTGCCTTCAGGTGCTCTCGGATCTTGGCCACATTTTCTTCTGCCTCTACAATCATGTCAGGCCCAAAGAATGTTCGTTCTCCCACCTCTGACCACATTAGAGGTGTTCTGCATTTTCTGCCATAAAGTGCCTCAAAGGGTGACATCTGTAGGCTGGCCTGGTAACTGTTGTTGTAGGAGAATTCTGCATAAGATAGACTCTTCTCCCAGTCTGTGCTGTAAGCTAGAACACATGCCCTTAACAAATCTTCAAGAACTTGGTTCACTCTTTCAGTCTGCCCATCTGTCTGGGGGCGGTAAGCTGTGCTATACTCCAAGGTTGTCCCGATGGCTTGATGTAGGCTTTGCTAGAATTGAGCTGTGAATTGGGGCCCTCTGTCTGACACAATACTTTTTGGTGCCCCATGCAGCTTGAGAATGTTGTCTATGTATAGCTCTGCTAGTTTGCTTACTGAGTGTGTGCTTTTGACAGGTATAAAGTGAGCTACTTTCGTCAATCGATCAACTATGACCCAAATGGCATCATTTCCTTTCTGAGTGCGAGGTAGGCCAACCACGAAGTCCATGTTGATATCTTCCCACTTCCACATTGGAATTTCCAGTGGTTTCAGCAGTCCTGCTGGTCTTTGATGTTCTGCTTTGATTCTCCGGCAAGAGTCGCACTTGGCTACATACTCTGCTATGTCCTCCGTCATCTTCTTCCACCAGAACTTATACATCTTGGTGCATCCTGGGTGTATCGAGTACTTGGACTCGTGAGCTTCTGAGAGAATTGTTCTCCTGATTTCCTTGTCCTGTGGTACACAGATACGGTCTTTCAGCCATACCGTCCCTGCTTCATCAATCCGGAAGTCAGGTGCTACTCCTCGTTGAATATCCTCTCTTACTTCTTGGAGTTCTGGACACTTCCCTTGAGCTTCTTTGATTCGGTCTTCTAGGTTGTACTCCACTCTCATTTCCTGGGGTTTTCCTTCTTCTACTAGCTCGAGTTTCAGCATGTACAACTCTTTTGCTAGTTCTGGCTGACTTTCTGCTATCATCAAGTTGTTACAATAACTCTTTCGACTTAAGGCATCTGCCACGACATTAGCTTTGCCAGGATGGTAGTGTATCTCCAAATCGTAATCTTTGATCAGTTCTAACCATCTTCTTTGCCTCATGCTCAGTTCAGATTGGGTGAAGAAATACTTCAAACTTTGGTGATCCGTGTAGATATCGCACTTGTTTCCAATCAGATAGTGCCTCCAGATCTTCAATGCATGTACCACTGCTGCCAGTTCCAAGTCATGCGTGGGGTAGCTTTCCTCATGTTTCCTCAGCTGCCTCGATGCATAAGCAACAACTTTGCCCTCTTGCATCAGAACACATCCCAAACCTTGTCTTGAAGCATCGCAGTAGACTACGAAATCTTTGCGAATATCTGGCAGGGTCAATACTGGAGTTGTAGTGAGTTTGTGCTTGAGTTCTTGGAAACTTCTTTCACATTTGTCCGTCCACTCGAATGGGACATTGTTCTTGAGTAGTTCGGTCATTGGCTTGGCAATCTTGGAGAAGTTCTCAATGAATCTTCTATAGTATCCTGCCAATCCCAGAAAGCTCCGGATCTCCGTGACACTCTTCGGCTGCTTCCATTCTGCTACTGCCTCAATCTTTTCTGGGTCGACTGCTACACCCTCAGCTGTCAACACGTGACCCAAAAAGGATACTTTCTCTAACCAAAATTCACACTTGCTGAACTTTCCGTAGAGTTGATGCTGCCTCGGCCTCTCTAGTACAATCCTCAGATGCTTCTCATGTTCTTCGGCTGTTTCTGAGTAAACTAGTATGTCGTCAATGAACACCACTACGAACTTGTCTAGTTCCTCCATGAATACCTTGTTCATCATGTTCATGAAGTAAGCGGGTGCGTTGGTCAATCCAAAAGACACAACGGTGAACTCGTACTGCCCGTACCGAGTTACAAAAGTTGTCTTGGGAATGTCACCTTCTCTAATCTTCATTTGGTGGTATCCCGATCTCAGATCAATCTTACTGAAGTATTTGGCTTTCTTCAACTGATCTAGCAAATCATCAATTTGAGGTAATGGGTACTTGTTCTTGATCGTCACTGCGTTCAAGGATCGATAGTCTACGCACATGCGCATTGACCCATCTTTCTTCTTCACAAACAACACTGGCAATCCCCATGGGGATGCATTTGGTCGAATCACACCGCTTTCAAGCATCTCCTTCAGCTGCTTCTTCAGTTCTTCCAGCTCTTCCACTGACATTCTGTACGGCCTCTTGGCAATGGGCCCGGTGCCTGGTTGCAACTCGATTATGAACTCTTCATCTCGGTCTGGTGGTAATCCTGGTAGCTCTTCGGGAAACACGTCAGGATACTCACACACAACAGGTACTTCCTCGATCGTCTGTTTCTCGATGGAGTATACCAACTGCCTCAGAATACATGTTCTGGATCTCTTCCCTGTTCTTCTTTGTGGCTCTGCTGTTACTTTGACTCCGCTAGGGTGTGTCAACTCAACTGTTCTGGGTGAGCAACTGATTATTCCTTTGTGCTCTGTAAGCCAATCCATTCCTAGTATCACGTCAATTCCATCCGATTCCAGGATTGTCAAGTTTCCTTCGAACTCCTGGCCTCCTATCATCAGTCTAACTGCGGGGCACTCTAAAGTGCACCTAAGCTCTCCTAAGGGAGAAGTAGTGACTATAGGTCTAGCTTTAGGTATTGTCAGGGGTGACTGCTCTCTCACAAACTTTGTCGAAATATAAGATCCAGTTGCTCCAGAGTCAAACAATATCAAAGCTGGAATGCCATTTACTAAAAACTCACCGAGCACAACGTCGGGAGCGTCTTCGGCTTCTTCCTCTGTCAAGTGGTTGAGGCGTCCCCTCTGCACTGAAGTTGGCTGCCTGTCTTGTCCTCCAGGTGCCGGTGCCTTGGCTGGGGTTTGTTTGTTCTTCTTCTCCGGACAATCAAAGGACTTGTGACCGGGCTTCCCACAAGGAAAACAGACCACTGTGGTCCGTCCACCAATTCTGGGTGTGTTGTTTGGCTTCTAGTTGGGGTTTCCCTGACTTGAGTAGCTATTGTTTCTGTTACCAAAGCTGTTGTAGTTGTTACCTCTGCTGCCAAAATTGTTGTTGTTACTGCCTCGGTTACCCTGGTAGCTGTTTCTGTTGAACCCTGAGCTTCCTTGGCTATTGCTCTGCTGAAAGCTTCTCCTGAGCATGTTGCTCTGGCCACTCCTCGGCCTCTGACTTAGTCTGTGGTTGTGCAACTGTTCAGCCTTCCTTTTCTTCTCTCGCCAAGTATCTTCAAGACCCACTCTTTCCTTCTCAACTGCGATAGCCCTGTCAATCAGCTCTCTTAGTGACCTGTGTGAACTCGCTGCGAGTGCTGTCCTCAGACCTTTGTGCAAACCACGCTGGAACCAAAACTGCTTCTTCTTCTCAGTGTTGACGTCTTCAGGAGCGTACCTTGACATCTTAGCAAAGTGTCGAGCGTACTCAGCTACAGACAAACTTCCTTGGGTCATTGTCCTGAATTCCATTGCTTTATGCACCATGACTTGTTCTGGAATGTGGTATTCTTTGAAAGCTTCACAAAACTCTTGCCAGGTGATCTGAGCTGGGTTTGCGTGAGAGTCACAGTAGCTCTCCCACCACGCTTTCGCTGCTCCTTCAAGCTGGTGCGCCGCAAGGGCCACACATTCCTCTTCAGTGTAGTCTGTCAGGTCCAGCTTCGTCTCGATGGTATGCAACCAGTCGTGTGCGTCGAGTGGTTCATCCGAGTAGTCGAAGGTGGGTGCTTTCAGCCTGATGAATCTTTCAATCTTCCTTTGTAGGTCTTCCTCATGGTGTCCCTGACGGTTCTGGTTCTGGTTTCCCTGCATATGTTGCATAGCTTGCATCATCTGAGTATTGGCCTGTGCCATCTGTTGCATCAGCTGTGTCTGAGTAGTCATCACTTCTGCCAAGTTAGGCGGTGGCGGTGGTTGCTGGTTGTTCTGCTGGTTCTGCTGGGGTTCCACTACTGGTTCTTGCATTTCCACTTCTTGTTCTTCTCCTGGTGCGTTGTTCTCAGGCTGGAGCACGTCTGCTGCGCGTCCACGACCCCTGCCTCTAACTGCAACTGCTGCTCTTCCGCGACCATGACCCCTGACACGTCCTCTGCCTCTATCTGCCATTGCTGCCTCTTCTTGCTCAGCTTCCTCAAAACGTGCAAGCAGTCGGTTGGATCTTCGGATCGACATCTCGCTGTATTTTTCATAGAGCAGATTTAGTGGCGGTCGGTAATGGTTAGGTTAGCGTAACTAGAGTAGGAACTGCACACATGAAATAGACTCAACACTAAAGTACACTCAAGATGAACATCAATAAACTGCAAGAACAGCCAAAAAGATCGATCATTCATTACAGCATTACACCCTAGACATGAGTACTATCCCGAGGCCAGCTCCTGGAACCTTGAGGATTAGTACATCTAAGCGAATGCTACATCGTGGCTGAGCCAAAAGGTGGTCATGATCTACTAAGTCTAAACATCTACTCATGAAGATAGATACAACTCTCATCACCACTGCTGACATCTGCTGATACTGTCTACTGCATCAGTCTCTTACTGCTGAAGGTGCCTGTGAGGCGCGCTGCCAACCTCACAGCCTCAGTCTCTGTCTGCTGCTTGATCACTGCCTGTTGTCGTGGAGAGTGTCCGTGAGGCGCGCTGCCAACCTCACTGTGTCCATCTCAGGTTCTGTCAACTGCTTCTCTAAGTGTGCCAGTTCTTGTCTCAGTCTTGTCATCTCGGGAGTAAGGGTTCGAGCCTCAGGTGGTGGTATCGGCTCAACTCGGCTTGGTGAAACTCTGTAGTTCTCTATTCTGGGTTCAACTCTGCGTTCTTCTGGTAGTCCTTGGTTCACTGCGATCATTTCTGCTACCCTCTTCTTGTCTGATCTTACACAACTACTAAGGGTCCTTCGAGCTTCATCCTTTGCCATAATCTGTTGAAGACTCAGGTACTTCATCAGCTGGTAGTTCCGTCCACTCTTCTCCTTGTAGCTATCCACCTCTTCTTGAAGTTCTGAGTTGTGACTGTCCAACCAGTATACTTCTTCCTTCAGTCCCTCTATCTCTTCTTCCTTGGCTGCCAGTTCTTTGTCTTTTTCTGTGAGTTGATCTTCCAGGCGGACATCTCGAGCATGGTGAGTTGCTCGGATCAGTCCTGCCAACTGTCTGTTGTTGCGAGCTTCGTACTCCAAGATTCTGACTTCCCTTGTTTTAGCTCTGAGTTGCTCCTCAAGTAAGGCGATCTTGTTGTCCTTCTCCATCAGCTGGATGTCCTGCTTCCATACCCTCTCTTTCAGCTTAGCAACTTTCTCTTCTAGGCCAATGTTCAAGTATTCCTGCTCAATCATGCACTGAACTGAGGTCCGCAGGGTCACGTTTCGCTCTCGGTCTGCTGCGTGAGCCTGCAAGCTGACTGCGTCTCTGTCTGTCGGATCTTCAAGAGCTCGCGGTAGGTACCGGAAACGAGTGTGGCTGAGCTGACTCTGGTACACAAGTGTGGCAAGTCGGAGTATCCTCATGGCTATAGTCTGCACTGCCCGACTGAAAGTGCTCTCGCTGGTAGCTGCCCGTAGCATCAGTGACCTTGGTCGTCCACGGATGTTAGGTACTACCATCTGCAACCGGGTGTGTACTCCCTCACTAGGTCCGTAGGTCCATCCCTCGTAGAAGACGTTGTCCACGTCTATCCGCACTGTACGCAGCACCTCCCTCAGTAGCACTGCCAAACCTCCACAGTCTGCTCCTGTGGTCCGGATCTCCCGTCGTTCATCTGCTGATCTTCCTTCCATCTGCCAGACAGTTAGTGGGTTGTTAGTAAGTTAGCAAGTTAGTCAGGTAAGGTAAGGGTAAAAGTTTTGTAAATAGTTGAGATATACTTATATATAGTTTTCAAATAGTCCAAGGGGTTTCATATAAAATAGAGGACTCAGTTAGAGCTTCTGTCCTAAGTTTCCGTTCTATGGGTTACGCGCTACGGTCAAGTATGGCTCTGATACCAACTGTGACGAACCGAATTCTCACCAACGAGAACCCGACTCCCTGTACCCTTGAGATAGTCCCAGGAATAGCAGCTATCTCGTACAGAACTCATCTCAGTCGAATATCACATCCATACAACGATAAAAGATTCATTACATGACATATATAAAGACAAAGCGTCTGGTACAAGCCCTCTGGGCTAAATCGACAATAAGAAACATCTGCGCAGCGGTAGCTAGAACAATAGGGTCCACTCCTCCACAGGCATCCTTGAGCGTAGCGCACACCCTTCAGTCGTACCACCCGTCCTGGTTGAACTCGTGGTCGGGGTCTTCACCTGAGAACCCAAAGTCTGTCCCCAAGGAAATGGGACAGGTCCACGTCACCAACCATAATATGATGCAAGCTTTAAAGTGGCCTATTCTAAGGATATAGAAATAATCAAGGTTTAAGCCAGGGTTTTCTAATGCAAGCAGCAGCAATAACCCAATTTCATCTCATCACCAACTCCTGCTCACACACACACACATCCACTCCCCAATCCAACCATCAGCCTCACGTTTTCCCATCGGGCCCGTCCTGCCACGGCAGGTTCCCGCAATTTATTATCCACCAACACCTTTCACTCACTAGTCGACTCGGTGAGCTCCCTCCCCACCTTGTCTCAACAGCCTCAGCTGGACCAATCTCTCATAACCCGATTCAAGGATGAGGCAAGGAAACAGATTCCCATGCTAGCCGGGGCTTCTCAGAAATGGGTCGTCCGTAACCGTGGACACGGCTATACGTATAGTTTACACTCTGCAGAGGTGGCACTCCATGAATCCATCCGGGCTGCAAGGCTAGTCCGCAACCAACCTGAGACGCAGCCCACAGCAAAGACCCTAAACAGTAACGGCGCCAATCCTGTCTCCCTGGGCTCGGGAAACATCTGATCTAACATCTGCCCCAGGGTCGTGAAACCTTCCCACCGGGGCCAGTCGGGGGCCGTGGTAAATCAGGGAGATTACGCCGCAACGAATCCCCCCTACACATATCAAACTTGATTCTCCTACAGTCTCGGCGCCGCACTAGAGTAGGCTTGCTGGAACCCTCCCCATACTGGGTAGATGGTGAGCACGGTATTTCCCAAGTCCAAAGTGGGGGCACGACTCTGTCCTTAATTGTTCGGTAAAGCGAGTATCTGCATCACAAGCGATCCACCGCAACGGTCCTCAATCGGCACCCATAACAGGTATAGCCGCCCAACTCCTCAGGTACTCCACGAGTACCAATCCCCAAGTAACCAATAACCATGTACCCGCCACAGGTACCCCATAGGGTCTGCCCGAGTGCAGTCCCTTAGCACCTCGATCAACGATCGAGTTGTTATTACTCGCTTACACCGCCTAGCTGCGCTACTCCTCCCAAACCACCCACAACTCACGCCAAGAGGATCAATCGCAACCATCCCAACACATGCATAGCATAGCATATTTATAAAGTGAGAAGTAGGTAGCAAGGTAACAGGATATTAACAAAGGCAGTGCAGGTTTATCATGCGAGTAAAGTAAAGCGCTAGCATTCTAGTTTGCATGTCTAATAGGTATTTCAGAGATGGTCGGGCGTGAACCTGGGCAAAGGTCTTCGTCCTCGTCAAAGCAGTTGTTGTAGTGGTCCGGCTCCTCCTGACTCTCCGGGGCTCCTAGGGTTGCGTGAAAATAAAATAAGACACGGCTACTAGCAAAGAAACACTAAGACAGCGACGAAAGAAGACCCAGATAACACCAAACTCTACACTAACGCGTAGATCATGTTTTTAGAAAAATATAGAAACTGGTTTCATATTTTTCTGAGCTACGGTTGATTTATTATTAATTTTACAAGTTTAAATCATTTTCCGAAAATATTAAATAGTTTCCGAAAAAGAAAATAGACAAATGATTAGCCTGCTGACGTCAGCATGACGCCATGCTGACGTCAGCAGTGGGGTCCGCCTAGGATGACGTCAGCAGTGGGCCCTGCTGACGTCAACGTTGACTGGTCAACGGTCAACGGGGTCAACGGGTCAGCTGTGGTCAGTGGGTCCCAACTGTCAGTGACACGCAGAGTATGACAAGTGGGCCCCATACGTCAGCGCAGTTAAAAGAAAAAGAAAAAGAATTAAACGATGGCTGGGCTGGATTTGGGCCGAAAGCGACTGGGCCGGAAGAGTTTTGGGTGGTTAAACAGACTTAAACGCGCACATTAGGCCCACGAAGGGGTGGCTGTTGGATCTGGCCTGGTGGACTGAGTCCACGGTGCACCGTGAGATGGGTCCACGTGAACCGGGTGCATGGGATCGATCTGCGGTCGGTCGGGATCTTCTACGGTGCTCGTGTGGCTGGCTTGGTGTGGTCCTCGGTGTGGCTTCGCCACGGCGCGACGCGAACGCGCGCAGCGTGCACTGGAGCACGCCGGCGGCGTCGGTCGGCAGCGGTTCTCGCCGGATGTGGCTCGGCTAGGCTCTAGATCGGCCGGGATAGCTTCGCTAGGGTTTGGCGAACACGATTGGGGTGGTCAAGGGCTCGGACTGGGTTCGGCTTGGCCCTCCCGACGCGAACAGCGGCGGCTCGGCCATGGATGCCGGCGAGCACGACGGCGGCTCGGGTTTTTGGCTCAACTGCGCTCGTAAGGGGTCATGCGTGCGTGCGTGCGGCTCCTAGCAGCTGCTGGGACGCAACTAGGTGCACACGCGCGGGCTCGTGGTCGCCCACGGCCGCGCGTGGCCTCGGCGTTCGCGCGCAGCGAGCAGAGCTCGGCCGCGGCGGCCTCGGCTGCGGGTAAAAGCGACGGCGGGTTGCAAGGGGTTAGCGGCTGAGGATCCTGCACAAGAGTCGCGGCTCGAAGGCCGGCAACACAGAGAAAGGCTGGCTCGCGCGGCGGCGGAACTCGCCGGAGACAGAGAAGAAGGGGGAACTCGGCGGCGCTCACCTAGGGGTCTCATCGAGGTACGCTGCAGCTCGGGGAAGGCTCGACGCGGTCTGGCGGAACTCGTGCTCCTCCTCCCGTCCCTGGTCCGGCTCCCCTTCGGCGGCTCCTCGAGCGGCGGCGATGGCTTCGGCGGCGGCGTTGCGGGGAAGGCGCTCCGGCTCTTCTCCTTGCTCCTTCTCCCGCTCAACCCCTTCCCCACCTCTCCTTGCACCTCACACCCCTCGCGAATTGGATCAGGAGTACCCCCGAGGGGCGGCGCGGCTTGGGGAAGAAGACGGCCGGCGGCGGGTTTTATAGGGGATAGGCGCTAGGGTTTCCGGGGCTTGAACGGCGAGATGGGGAGCTCGAGCTGGTGCGGACACGCGGCGCGATCGCGTCGGGCCGCACAGGGGCTCGGGTGGTTGGGTCACGGGCGCTCGGCCGCGGGAGAGAGAGAGCGGCGTGAGGAAGACGATGACGCGGGGGAGAAGAAAAGGCTGACAGGCGGGGTCCGCCTGTCAGTGGAAGAGAGGGACGCGGCGGGGACGCGGTGCAGGGGCTGGGCCGTGCTGGGCCGAAAGGCCGAGCAGGCCGGCTGGTCGGTTGGCTTGGGGAGAAGAGTTAAGGGGTGAAAACCAGACTTGGCTTCGGAAATTCGGCCCA
This sequence comes from Echinochloa phyllopogon, assembly GCA_033239725.1. Classification (NCBI taxonomy): domain Eukaryota; kingdom Viridiplantae; phylum Streptophyta; class Magnoliopsida; order Poales; family Poaceae; genus Echinochloa; species Echinochloa phyllopogon. The sequence goes on along the minus strand of BTCW01000016.1, from coordinate 3,226,611 downwards.
CGAACAGTTAGAAGAGATTGAATTAGATTAGTCAATTAGAGTTTGAATTCAAATCTAGAATTTGAATTCAAACCAATCAAAAATCCAAATAAATCCAAATAAATCCAAATCACACTATTTCATCCTTAGCACTTCAAATTGATTTTAAATTTCAAAATTAAATTGTCTAGGAATTTAGGGAGCAAATAGATGACACTCTTATATATTTGTTTGCATGCACTCAATTCCACCAAAAAATTTTAAATTCAAATTTTTGCACTCAACAAAACCTATAGGAGTTTTAGGGTTGTTACAGTAGGGGGTACAAGCAGGTTGGGACGAGAGGCTAGACCTCCGAGTCCCGGATGATTGAGGCAGGGTGCCAATATCGTGATCTATTCTGAGTGTATGCGTATTTTTCTCTTCTCTTTTTTCGTCGTCCCTCTTCTGCTCGATTACCCCCTCCTTTTATAGGCCAAGGAGGAGGGGTTACAGGAGTGTGTTGCTGGTTAGGCATAGTTGTCGTATAGTAGTAGGAGTGGCGTTGGGCGTGCTTCTCTTTCCTTGGTTGCTGTAGTCGATTCTTGTACTGGTGATGACGTCGAGGACTGGTCTTGAGGATCCGAGGCGTCCTTTGTGTGATAATGGTTCGTCTGTACACTACCTCGAGGGTCTGCCATGCCTGCGCACAACTTATTCTGTGGGAAATCGCTGTGGGAGTCGGTGGCACAGGGAGTTAGAGTAACCCGGCCCTGTTCGCACAGTGTCGAGGTTGGTCGCATAGTGCTCGGAATGGCCCGCCATACCTCTGTTGTCCTATGCTCTTCTCCCGCTGTGTGCTCGAGGGTCTCTCCGTCCGACGGAGGTCTTCGAGTCGTCGGAGTTGGCAGTACAGGAGCTCGGAGTGACGGGCTCTGTTCGCACAGTGCCGGCCTGTCCGCACAGAGCCTCGGTCTGCAGCATAGTGACGGGAGTTGGTGGATACGATGGGAGGAGTCGTGGCCGTCAGGGCAGTATGGCAAGAAATCTGCCGTTTGACTTTGGAGGCACGGTGGCAGAGGGCGCCATTTAATGTTCGTCAGAGCGAGGGTCTCGACCGAGGCGGAGCTTTCCCCATTCCATGGGTTGCTCGAGGCTCGGTCCCTAGGCCTCGACCGAGGCTGAGTTCTCCGATTCGCTCGAGGGGTCGGTCCCTCGAGTGAAGCGGAGATTTTGGTTCGCGTCGAGGCACGTCGTGGGGCTTCTTGGCTGGGCCTCCAGTTGTTGCTGGGCCGTGGGCTTTTACTTTCGTTTCTTTTTCTGGTTACTTGGATAAGATTAATGTTCACTGGGGCGGTTATCCCATAGGTTTGGGTACCTGTAATGATTGCCCCCAACAGTAAGGTTCCTTGTATTGGAACCTGATCACCAGGGTTTGAGTTCTTGACTCGACATTGGTGTCCTGAATTTATTCTAGGATTTAACCGGCGATATTCTTCCGGTGGTAGGCGACATTCCCGTCGACAGTGAGACGCCTGTGGTGACTTCGTCAATCTGGAGATATGTCGGGTCGGTCTCTCGGAGGTCATAGGGGTAGGATTGCGTGTGTAATTCCCGCTAGCCCATAGCTAATGAAGTTGACGAGATGTTTGTGTGGTATTGGGCAAATACATCTACATTGAACCGAGCAGTAACCACATTGGTGAGTTCTGTAGTTTGGTGGCGTTGGTCTAATTTGCAGGTGTAGGGAACAAGATTGATTGTTAGATTTTCTTTTTCTTTCCTTCATTGATTAGTCTGCAAGTATTTTGGGACAGTGCAGACCTTTCCCTGATTTATTTTACTTTATTTTCTTGGCTCTCCCACTGGTGGCTCATCGTGATCTCCGCTGGTTGGGGTTGCAATATTTGTGGTTCACGTAATTCAAAAGAAATTTTAGTTGTTTGTTTAGGCTACTCCCAGTGCGAGTTTCATGCACATTAAATAATATGAATCATCAGCAGTCACAATGATATAGCATGATAATTATGAAGAGAGAGTGAAAGAATTTCATCAGGATGAAACTCGCTTGACACAGTTACCAGTTTTGAATGAATCATAAAATTAAATGCAATAGGATATCTATGAAACAACATCATGAAACTATTGCATTGTAAAGGTAGTTTCAAACATGATTTTATTTTTTGTTTACTAATGCGATTATGTTGGAAACATCAATATAAAATCCCTACTGAGATTAGCCTTACATAAATTTGTACTGCAGCACTATTTTATACTTAAACATCTGTTGATTTAATGGTTATTCTTGACCTTATCTAAATTTCCATGATCTGTCAACCCAATTTAAGTGGGGTAAATATGTTGGTGGTTTGACCTCTTCATTTATCCAACTAGCAAATATGTTCGCGCGTGTCGCACGTTTTATCTTTATTATATGGGTTATTTTAGACTAATTGTTGGTGGATATGAGTGGGTAAAGAAATTTTATGGTGACAAAAGTAATGACAAGACGATAGAAACTCTCTAGAAATATTGTTTTTTCTTATTTGTGAAATTTTTTATTTTTTTCATCGTTAGACCTAACATATTGGTGCTATGTGAGAGGTGGGTAAAAATTATTTAGGTGAAAAATATTTAAAAAAAACTAGATTCTTATAACATAGATTTAAGCGCTCCTACTGTTCATGCGTTTTAGGCTACGGAGCTGGCATTCTTTTTACTTACAATGAGACTGCTGAAATGTTATTCTCTCTTGCACTACCTCACCATACACTATGTTTTCCGTCCAAATGTAAAATATGCCTGACACCCAACAAAAATAACGAATACGTGCCCAAAAATTAACCCAAATAGAGATAAATTCCAGCCTCGTCTTGAGAGCAGCCTAAAAGAATAGCTGGACCTAGACCATGTGTCATTATTACCGTTCAGAAAAAGCTGCTGATGGGCCGTGTGTTCTTTGAGTTGAAAATTTTTACACACACGTTTGACCACTAATTAAGGATATTAAATAAATTTAGTTTACAAAACTATATATAGAACACTCGGATTAATTCGTGAGACGTATCTAACGAGGCCTCTAACCGTATGATCAGAGGATGGTTACTGTAGCATTACTGTAGTAAATCATGGGTTAATTAGGCTCATTAGATTCGTCGCGTAAAGTTACACTATCCTTAAAAAGGTTTTACAAATAGACTTTATTTAATACTTCATGCCTGCAAGATTCCCAGAAAAAAATTACTGACACAAAGAAACATGGCCTAAGATCCAAAAAATATACTACTTCTGTCCCTAAATAAATATTATTTTGTCATTCAAATTTTGTTCCACAAAAAATATCTCCTTAGCATCTAGGAATATATCTAATTAAATCAACTCTGACATAAATAAAAAGTACATAGAAAAGCGTATGGAGCCAATCAAATAACTAGTCAATGCTATTTTTCTAGTTCTAATTTTGTATAGTAATTTAAAAAGTATAAATAAGGAGGGGTAACATGGTTATTTGTCATGACTATTAATTTATCTATTTTTTAAATGAATATTTATTATATGACGGAGGGTGTATATATTTAGCCAAGTAACAAGTAGTCATGTATCAAAAATAGGCTTGCCACCCATTTGCTATTGAGGGGAGAGCCTAAAAGTGGAACGCGACCCGCACTAACATGGGCCTGAACATGCATGCTGACTAAGTTGGACCACAAGGTTGGGTCTATATGGGCTGAGGAACCCCACTAACATGGGTTTAGCAGGCTTGAGTATCCGAAGCGCAGGTCTCTGTCTCTGGGCGCCCTCAAAAAAAATCAATCTCTGGGCCGAGATCTCGAAGGCCCAAAATAATCCAGCGCTCATGACCCAGGCCAAAATAAAGTTGGGCCAAAATATGTGCGGGAGGAGTTATTGTCATCCAGCAGTGGCAAAAGAAAAGCTCGTTCTGAAGGCCCGCTACGTGACAAACACCTGAAAACGAACGAGGGACTACCATGGGTTGTGGGTGTGGTACGACTCGTTGCCGCTTCACACTTGTACGAAACGAAAACAAGGTGCGATCCGATAATGCAGCCCCATCCCTATTTCGTTCGTCGAGTGTGAACGTGGCTCGGGGCGTCAGATCGGAGAACTGATCGAGGCAGGCAGCAGTGTGATCCACCGACACCAGCACAGCAGCAGCGAGATCCCGCGTCGCTTTCGTGGCCACAAACAAAACCGCAACACCCCACGCTACATAACATGCCCGAGCAGGCGACCACGACCGCAATGCCCGGTTGCCGGAGAAGAAGAGCTCCCTCTCCAATTCCCCATCAAGCGCTGCTGCGCCCATGGCTTCGGTTCCCATCCGCATCAATGCCTGGCCCTGATATGAGTGCCCGGCAATGAGCAAGATGCCTTCCGCGACTGCGATCGCGGGCAGACACGGCCTCTCCTGAGTCCTGACTCGACTTCTCCTGCTGCCGCTCGCTCTCGACATCTGTCTGTATGTATGCGTCTTCATTCATTCCTCATGGGAGTGAGGAGGCGCACGGTACCAACGTGCACCATTCAATTCCAGCAGATCCATCCATGGTCTCAGTACAGTACTCCAGCAGTACTCGCATCGGATCTCTTCGCATCCGTACTCGCAGATCTCTTCCGTTCCATCTCAAACAAACTAGGGCTAAGGCTCCGCAGTGGCGCGCTGAAAAGGGGAACGGCAGTACGCCTCGCGTAAGCAAGGGCTGCAGCGGTGTACTGCACCGCATACGCCATCACTCCCGAGGCGAGCGGGTGCGTTATATTTGAAGCGGTGCTGGATGTCTGCGACGTCCGCGCCGGCCTCCACGTGGTTGGGGAGAGAAGGAAAATGGAGGAGGGAGAGAGAGGGGAAGGTGAGAGGTGAGGGTAAAAAAAAGAAAAAGTGAGGAGAAAGGAGATGGTTGATTAAAATATAGTATAGCTGGTATGGAGTATGAGTTATAGAGAATGACGGGTGCAGAGAAACTGAAACTGCACTGTAAAATCTTGATGACCAGGACAGAATATTCCTTTTAGGGGATGAGTTTGGAGTACGACGAGTGCAGATAGCCAAAACAGACAGCGCCCCAATTCCCCATGTTCAGGTAACAAAGTCAGATTCAAGTTTGCGAGGTGAGATCTCACCATGCTTAAGTACCTATCCACACGACAGCAAACACATCAGGGGCACAATTCAATACAACAGCGCATGCACATCAAAATATTCGGCCTGCTATTGTTTTTTGTTCACTTTCGATGAAGAAGAATCAGATGGCTATTCTTCCATGTCTTTTACAGGGCAAATCCTTCCCGGTCCAGGCACAGCATGTAGTACTAATACTACTAACAATCCGACCGTTTCTCACAACCAAGTATATGACACACACACACACACACACTGTGCACCCCTTGACCTCAACATACACTTGCTGTGGGCGGGGAGCAGGTAGTAACGACACACCATACCACACTCAGATCAGAAGGCTAATAGAGAGACCGAGCGACGAGCGAAAATCAATCAGCAACGCTTCACGCCTGCTCCGGGTAGTTTTTCCATGTCAGGAGCAGGGGGAGGTTGAGCAATGGTGAATCAGGATGGACCATCATATAACCCTTGTCAAAAGTGGCCAAAAGGAGAAGTGGGGGAAAAAACTGTAACCGTGGTGTTCCGGTAGGCAGTAGGCTTAGTTTCTGTTGTCTTGTTTCTTTTCTGTTGTTGGAGAAGCGGTTTTTCTTCTGAGATGCGGGCTAGCAGGCCACACCCTTGCTGCACGACAGAGCACCGGCGTCGGAGGTGATGGAGCCGACCATGGATGATGACTTGGCGCCAAGGCTGGAGGCACGTGAGTAGCTGGCTGAGGCACCTGCGCCTGATGGGGTGAAGTAAGCGCCGTTCAGGAGGAGGTCGCCCTCTGACCTCCAGTTCCAGCTCTGCCAGACAGTCTGAGCGGTTTCCACTCTCTTGGTCACCTGAAGTTCAGTTGAATTGGAAGTCAGATACCAACAGAATGGTTGCTGCTCAAGGCAGTGAATTGATGAAGACATGATATATATATACCTCCTTGGCAAAGGGATTTGTCGGCGCAAGGTAGCGGTTGCCTTGACTGTTGATGGTTGGCTCAGCACTCCCGCCAATGGCATACATTTCCCAGTGGGTGTAGTCATTGTTCACCACATGGAAGTAACCATGTCGGCACCTGAAACAAGAACAATTGAGATCGTGGCAACAGTTAGCAAGATATCATTCAAAATGTGTAACAATTCGATGCATTGCAATGCTGGACAGGAACAAGCAGACAAGAAGTTCAGGATACTGGTGTTCAGTTCATAAATTCACCTTGGCATTCTCTGAATGAGACCTTCGCCGAAATGGTTGAAGGCTATTGTCACCTGCATTGCCTTGTCCTTTACATAGGAGTCACTGTGGCCCAGAAGCATCACCTGCATCAATTTCAGTTTCACCATTTGGTGAGAATCAACAATCAAACCAGGACGTTTGCAGAAAACGCCAAAAGAATCCCGCTATGCACGTGACAGTCAGATATTGCAGCAATATCCTCGGCATATGCAACCGACAACTTCTGGTTAGATTTGGGAGAATAATTGGAATGAATTAATTTTATGCTAAACTACACTTGTTCTGCATAAAACAAACTAGTTCTTGGCATATATGCACGCACCAATCCTATAGATTCCTCCAAATTCCCAATGTCTTTGTGAAGAAAACAAAAGGACATTGCACACAGGCACTTAATTATTATTGCACGATGAGGAACAACAAACACATAGGATCTAGCAGGAGGATGTACTACCTCGTTGTGGTGAGTGAAGTAGTTGTTGGACACAGTGATGGCCGTGGATCCCATGATGGCATCGATCAGGCCGTCGGCGCAGTTGGAGAGTGAGCAGTGGTCCACCCAAATGTGGCTGGAGCCGAAGATGGACACACCGTCACCGTCGGCAATGGTTCGCCACCCGTAGTGGCTTGGCGAGCTGCGCACCATGGCGTTCCCTGTGGGCTTGCAGTCGTGGATGTGGAGCCCATGGATGATGACGTTGGTGATGTACTGGATGGTGATGCAGGCGCCATTGGCGATGTGCACGTTGTGGCCGCGCCCGTCGATGGTCTTGAAGCTGTTCATGATGAGCTCCTGCTTGAGCGTGATGACCATATCCCGCTTGAAGATGATCCACAGCGGCTCGTCCTGGATGACTGCGTAGCGGAGGGTGCCCTTGCGCGGGTTGATAACATCGTCGTCGCTGGGGTCGGTGACAACATAGATCTTGCCATCGCGGCCGCCAATTGCATTGCGGCCGAAGCCAATGCCACAGTCGGCTAGGCGCTGGCGGTTGTTTTGCCAGTCCGGGTCACAGCGCCAGCAGTCGTCGATGGGGTTGCCCGTCCCGCACGACAGGTAGGCGAGATTCCGCCGGGCCGTGCTGTTCCTGATGGACCTGCAGAGCAGCCATCCATCCAATGCAAACAGCAACCTTTCAGTTTTTTTTTCACAGCTCAGTTTATAGAAATTACTACTAGAAGTACTTTAAAGAGAAAAAAGAGCCATGACAAATAGTAAAAGCAGCATTCAGCAGGAATTTGATGGCCAAAACAGTAATTAGATGACACTACGACAGAAAGAACATTTGTTACTGTGACTCTTGTATCTCATGCATGAGCCATGGCAGTTCAAGATGTAAAATTCAGGAATTCAGGTATAGTACCTAGAAGATCAATCATCAATGCAGGCAGAAAACTCTCGCAATAAGTGACAAAATATACTATTTCCCTGGGGACCAATTCACTGCCCATGCCCATTCTATGCATCCAACATGTCGGTCAATAATGGCTTGATGCCTTGTTGGCACCAAACTCAACGAGAACCCTTCTTTTTTTCTGTCGGTGCAGCATTGTATTCCAGATTATTCCCTACAGGTTCCGAGCACCACAACAGTGCATCCTCAACTGTGAATCAGCTGCCGTTACCTGCAGATCTTTGCATACAACATACTGGAAGTATACTGGAAGATTAGGTGGGAGAGAGAATGGAGGCCGGGGCAGGGAATTGGGCGAGGTTGCTGGTGAGCACCATGAATGCGCGCGTCTCAAATGCAGCAGAGGGGCGGGCAGGCAGGGCTGCCCCCACACGGGCGTGGGGAGAACGTGGTGTGTCACTGACTGCCACCGCCCGCACGGCCACCACTGCTCTTGCTCTACTCGCCCGCTGTCTGTGATGGCTGCTAGTGCCGGTGATGCGGTGCGCACGGAGAGGGAGGGAGGGAGGCGTCCGGTCCGGTCGCCGTAAAAGGCAATGGAGTTAATGGGCGATCCGCCACCGGCCTGGCAGTCCCTCCACGGCGGTGCAGCGCGGCAGGGTCCCGTCGTCATAAAGCCGTGCTGGTGCGGGCTTGTGATGGGGTGCATGGCAGGTGGCCCCGGTGCGTGTTCCTGCTCCCACGTGGCAGGGTAAAGTACGCACCAGATCTCTGCTCTGGTCAGGCTATGTATTCTTGTTCGTATCCACGTCTCTTCTTTCTTCTCTTTTTTCTTTTTCTTTTTTCTGCAGGTGAGCCCGGCTTGTTGGGGCAGTGGACAGAAAGGCTAGTTGTACACACTACTGCTAGTCTGCTACGCTGCTAGCTGAAAGGAAAAGCACAAGTACTACTACTTCACTACACTGGCAGTAGTGCTGGTGCGCTAAAACAACTGCAAATCATGCGTGGATCTACTAATGCCATCAGCGGCAGTGCTTTCAGTCGGTTAGCATGACATGATGGAGAGGGGATTTGAAGGCAGGAGAGCGACTTACACGTGCACGTCCTCGACCACCGCTTCCGGGTCCTCCACCGCGCCGGCGACGGCCCTGTCGTCGTCGCCGTCGGCCCTGCCACAGAGAGAACACAGTTCGAGGTTAAGTGAGAGTGAGACGACCACCGCCACAAACGAGGAACAACAACATAACACATGCAGCTGACGGCAACAGCTAACACCACCACCAGTCCACCATTATACTAGCTATTAGTGCTGAAAAAGACCAAGTTTGTACGGCACTCTCGTCGTCGACCGAAAAAAGAAAAAGGAAAAGTTTCAGGTTGTACAAGATGTTAGTTTTTTTTCCTAACTGTACAAGAAATCAGCACTAGCTACTCGTAATGGTAAGAGCTGCAATTAGCAGCAACAAACAGAAGTGGGTGAAGCGGAAAGGCAGAGAGTAATCCGTGCGCCGTTGTTCATGATGGTTCGTGCGATGCGAGCAGAGAGAATGAGGCATGGATGATGCCGCGGCGCTCGAGGCGTGCCCTGGTCGGTGGCGAGGCGAGCCAAAAAGGCAACGGGATTAAACAACCACCCGCCCGGAGCATCGCTTTGCGCACGCGAGACCCCGTACACCAAAGCTGCAGCAGCTTATCCATCCATCCATCCAAGCCAAATTCTTTTGCAGCTTTTCTTTTAAATTAATAACCCCCAACAAAAAGAGAGGGAAACCAAATGAGTGCGGCCGCTTGGTTCTGCTCCTAGCACCGGGTACACCGCTGGGGACGCGGAGGGACAGGCCGCGATCTCGCTTGCTTCCTCGGCCAGCTTTTGCGCCGGCTTCTTGTCCCGCCCGTCCTCCCAGAAATCTTTACCCCGCTTTACCGTGGCCGGTGCAGCAGCAGCAGCAGCAGGACGGGGGGATTTGGTTGCGGCGAATGACGAGACTGCCCCTCCCTGCCTGCTGTTCCTCCCTCTCGTCCTCGGCGCCCCTCCTCCCACTGTAACGAACTCTGCAACGGAAAGCAGAGGAGGAGCATCTCTTCCCTGCTCCGATCTCAGGCTGTTTGTTACCACACGGCTCTCCAATCCAAACTGGAGATTCCCAAATCCCCAGACTAAAATACGAATTCCCCTGGTTACCGCGCACCGACGCACCCAACTAATAACTCCCCCCAAAACCCAAAAGCAAAATTTGGGGTTCGAAAATTTTTGGGACGAGATGGGATTGGTTTTCCGTAACGGAGCAGTTATTATTACCCCATGCTCTGCTCTGCTGCTACCGTTGGGAGACGGGGTGTGGGCTGAGGCCAGAATTGGACGGCCCAGATCGCAAGATCATGGAAACCGACGCGCTGGATGCGCTCACATGGCAAAGCCGTACAAGGAAGAAAAGCAGAGAAGGGCGAGGACGGGATTGAGTGCTCACCTCGGCGTCGCCGCCGGCCGTGACGAGTCCCGCAGCCACCGCCTCGCGCCGCCCGACACCGTCGTGCTCCGGTGCCTGCGACGCACACAGCCGTGCGCGGTGAGTCAGTACTGTACCTCCAACGGCGCCGCGCGGCCGTCACGCGGGTCGGTGCAGATGGATTGAAAAATTGGAACGGAAAAATCACGGCGGGACGGGGATTGCGAGATTCGGGAGCGAAGCAAGCGCCCAGGAACAAACCCGGAAAAGGAAAATCACAGAGAAGAATTCTCGAGCAGAGGAGACCGAAATCACCCAAAACCTCAGCAGCAGAGCCCACATTACGCGGCGAGGGGAGAGGAGGAGCGCGACGGCGCGGCACGGCACTCACCGGAGTCCGTCGAGCACCCGCCCGCCGGAGCCACCGCCCCCGAGCGCAACGGCGCCGGCGACCACCACTAGGACGAGGAGCAGCGCCGCCGCGAGCCCCGCCCGCCTCGTCCTCAACGCCGTCGCCTCCGTCATTTGCCGCCGCTCGCTCGCTCCTCGAGCCCCTCCTCCCTCTCTCTCTCTCTCTCTCTCTCTCAAGGAGCTCGTGCTGCGTGCGCGCGGGGAGAGAGAGAGAGAGAAGCAAAGCTCTGGAGAGCGGAGAAGAACGGGGGCGGAGGCGAGGAGGGAGGGCTTTGAGCGGCGCGCCGATTTATACTAGTGCCGCCGCTCTCCTCCCTCGAGCCCCCGACCGCCCGTACCCGCATTGCCCCTCGAGATTAGCGCATTCACAAATAAGCCCCCGGGATGGCGAGCGGGAGGACCTGGATGCAAATATCAGGAAACCAAGGCCGTTGGGATTCCCGTCTGGTGGCTTACGAAATCTGCCCGTCGCGCCAACTAATTGCGGAGGTTAACGAGGAGGATCCTGGGTGTTTAAGCAGGGAGAATCGACGCTGGTAATAATGGAGGATGACGCCCAGATTCAGCTCTCTCTCTCTCTCTGTGTGCATGTACTCACAGTCCAGGAAAGTCAGTGTACTCGGGCTTCCACCAGACTGACTTTGCGGGCGTCATTAATGCTGCACACAGCCTGCACCAAATTCTTCTGTTTCTTTTATTTGTCTGACGAGATGAAGGGGTGATTAGAGAGAGAGCACTGTCAGTAACTCTGACTAATGTATGTCAGCCGGTGAATGGGAATCATTTGGGTCCTACTTACTGGTGTTCAACTTGTACGTACATAGTATTCACTAACTACTAATAATGTATGTCACCTGATTCACTGACTGACATAACCACCATAGGCTGCGTGATTAAATGGTCCAACTATTACATCATATATGGAGTATATACTTATAATCATTTCCCTTGTACATGCGCCAAACCCTTTTTTCAGGGGGTCTATGCGACAGGTTAACACGGGGCATGCAGACCAGCTCGAGGTCTCAAACAAGGCCATAGTTTTTGTGATAAAGACGATTTTTTATTTCCTGACAAACTATGGAGAGTTTGGGTGTGTTTAGTTCTTTGAAAAGATGGTGAAAAGGTGTCAAAAAAGTCACATCGGACATTGTACTCCCTCCGTATCGAAATATTTGTCGCTGTTGACTTTTTTCTACAACTTTGACCATTCGTCTTATTCAAAATATTACGCAAGTATCATCCATTTTGTTTGTCACATGCTTTACTATTGTAGGTATTTTAAGCTTGACTTACTCTTTTGCGTATTTGCGATAATTTTTTGAATAAGACGAATGGTCAAAGTTGTAGAAAAAAGTCAACGGCGACAAATATTTCGATACGGAGGGAGTAGCTCACTGTAGCATTTTTTGTTTGTTTGTGGTAAACATTGTCCTACCATGACTTAACTACGTTCAAAAGATTCATCTCGTCGTGTACATCAAAACCATACAACTAATTTTTTATTTACCCACGTTTAGTGCTCTATGCATGAGAGAGATTTGATGTGACAAGTGAATAGTGAAGTTTGGAGAGAGAAAGTTTGGAACTAAACACAGTCATTGTCTTACCATAGACTCGGGCGGAGCCTACAAAAATAAAAGACGACGTTTGTGAATTGGTACGCTACTATGGATTTCGCAATGCGACGGGGAAACCACGTGTAGGAATATAACTGCTTGCTTGCATTGGTGGTGGCTGAATTCCTTCAAATTAAAACACCATGAGAAACGAATGAGTCGATTTCAATGGGATTTCGGTGGATATAGTCTTTGGGCTCAATGTGGCGCAAAAATTTCCGTCCTTTATACAATTGTTGCAAAACGCAGTCACAACTCTCGCCGCTAAAGAAACGTATGTTCGTTTGGCTGATGGTCGGTGACCGACGTTGATTTGTTCTGAGAAAAAAGTACTGCTGACCGGTGGCTGATAAGCTAAACGAACAGGACGCCGCTCTATAATGTTTCAGAGAGGCGCAGATGCAGGGCGAGGAGATCAGGAAGAGCTACTAGTACCGTACCAGTAGGGTAAGCGTAACGAACTGCAGCGCGGCCGTAACGGGATCGCGCGTCGGTCGGTCCTCACGTGCCGCGCGGGACCCTCCTCTTTGCTGGCTCTGCGCAGCGACCCCTTTGCCACTGGGGAAGGCCCACTTGCCAGCCAGTAACTGGGTGGGGCCCATCCTAACCGAAGCATCCGAAGGACCAGCCAGCCGCTCCCGCACGACAGGGGAGGGGATGGGGGGTCCTGGTGGGCCGGCCACGTGTGGCAGGTGGGGCTTGAAATGGCGGAGAGGAGGGGCCCATTTGTTGGCCGCGCTCATGATCATCTTTAGAGAGGAGGGATAGATATTTGCAGTGCGTGTTTAAATCTTTGCATCTTCAAATCGCGATTCAAACACCGTTACGCATTTTTTTTGCGGGTGAGTATACTACTCCAGTATCTAGCGTACGCATGATGGACACCCTGCTGTCTGGCTTGATGAGGCAAACCATATATAATTGAGATCTATATATACGGATATATACATAATACGTCTCTCTGCTTCTGATGGCCACATCGCACTGGAGTTGTTGCAGCAAATTAGGATATATAGAAAGAGTGTACAAAGTACAAAGTACAAAGTCCTCTTTCTCTTCACGAAATGTATACTATGCATGTTTTCTGGGAAAAAACTGTTGAGTGGCGCATGCACATGCATTGAGGTCGATCACTGGACTTCAGCCGCAAGTCACGGCATGCCACGATCGAGCTAGTAGAGCTAGGCATCCTCTCGATCTCACGATCCCAATCCCGGGCGGCGTCTGGCTCGGACAAACAGTATTATGTATATGTGCCTCATCTATCCCCAAATTAACGGCAAGGCTGGCTGTGGCCATGTATGCATGCGAATGATTCCGATGGAAAAGCCAAGGAAGACCGTGGAAGCAGAGGGGAACTGCTGACTCAATCTCCGTGGGCCGTGGATCGGGTCGGCCCGGCACCCTATATATATATATATATATATATATATATATATATATATATATATATATATATATATATATATATATATATATATATGTATGTATGTATGTATGTATGTATGTATGTATGTATGTATGTATGTATGTATGTATGTATGTATGTAACGTGTCTTCTTGCATTCTAGCTGCTAGCCGATGACAAATGCAGTGCAGGTGAAAGAAAGTGCTCCTACATACTTGCATTGAGTATCTTTTTTTTATTTTTCTATAACATATACTGTAGATACGGAGTACTCCTATATGATGATCTTCTTGCCGCGCGCAGTGGTGCATCAATTTTTGTGCCTAGTAGTTACTACCGAGCATCTATCTGCATGGTGTGTTAATGGGTGCAGTGCAATTAAGCTGCGACGCACGAGAGATTAAGCAGCAGGGAGAGGCCGGGAGCGATCACAAGCGACGTATGCATCCGTTAATGCCGCACGGCGCATGCGCAGCCGGATTTAACGCGTCCATGTATTTACAGTTAGTCTTGTGCAGACTCACAATGCAAGCATGCATGCGCACGCAGTGGCTTGTTTAATCACCGGCGTAACTAACCGATGCAACCCCTTGTGCAGGCTTTGGTGGTCCACTTACGCCGTTGTAGCTTGTAACTACTAGCTTGTATTCTGATCCAACCCAACCCCTTGTAGCTTGTAACTGCAACTCTGCTGTCACCGTCCTCTAAAAAGTGTCACACATAGTCAACGGAGGGCTATCAGAGGCATGCATTTTGTAATAATAGTTTAAAAAGGCATGTATACATATTACAGGCACCTGATCCTGATGCAGTAGAAAACTCTCAATATTGTGTTGCGTGACCAAATACTGACCTGCTCTGTCTGATGGTACCATTAGCAGCAGCGATTTGGAAGAGGCATCATGATATGCTAGCACTTGCGCACTGCGATGCGTGCATGAGGAGACAGAACATACCCCTGACATCTGGGCCATCGCCGGTACTTTTGTTTTTTTTTCCCCTTTCACATTCCATTCTTCCCCACCAGGCACCAGCCACGCCAGGCAGCCGCCGTTGTTGTGTTTCTGTTGGGCCGGCCGTACGGGATTCCAACTGCTGGAACGAACTCAACTGGTAGGGGGGTATCCAATGGCAATGCCAGGAAGTTAAGCAAGTGGGGCGAGCAAGGTTAGAAGCAATGATGAGCCCGGCGGTTAATAAAAAGTAACACCAGCCAAGCCAAGCCGGCCAGGGGAGGAATCTCTCTACCTGTCTGTCTGACACACACACACACACCACGGTTGCAATGCATGGCGTTCATCATGTATGGGTATGGCCGAGGGACACCCAGCGCTCTCTCTCTCGCACACACAAAATTTCTCAATCCTCCAACCTACATTATTGGAAACTTAGGCCTTGTTTATATATTGAATTTGAGAGGTCGAATTTGGGAGTTTAATGTCACTTCGTAATCATTGCGTCACTGTAGCATTTTGTTTGTATTTGTGAAAAATTGTCCAAAAATTGATTAATTAGGCTCAAAATGTTCGTCCCACAGAGCACAACAAAACTGTGTAATTAGTTTTTGATTTCATCTACATTTAATAGTCCATACATGTTATGACATTTTGATGTGATGAAAAATTTCTTTTTGCATAGTAAATTTGGGAGTTCCTTTTGGTATCTAAACAAGGCCTTAACCGCATTCTTCGATCAAAACAAAGGTAATTAAGCTCGCGTAAATTAACTCAAGTTCCTATATATGCTCTGCTTCATCCGCATCAGCACAGTAAAAGTTCTTCTATCAGCCAGCAGCGCAGGTCCATTCTCGTCTTTTAATTATTACAGAGGCCAGTTAATAAATACATGGCGGGAGAGGAGCGTCGTCGGTAGCGCGCGGGAACATGTTGGTGACGGTCAATTTGACGAGGCTCCGTCCATCACTTTATTCCTCGTTTCCTTTTCTGCCCCAGCAGAGTACATGCATGATGCATGTGCTTTCGTGAGGTGCATGCGTTCATCTCTTTGGGAGGAGAGGCAAGTCAAGTGTCAACGTCGTATATATACATGGTAACCTTGCTACTTGCTTATATTAGTAGCTCTACTTTGTATGGTATGACGACGTTTGACCGGCCATGTGACGATGCATGCATGCAGACGTCGATCCAATGAATATATATATCTGATCGAGTGTATGTAGTGACTGGAGTATTATTTAGGTTGATCGTTGGCTGAAGTTCTAGCCGTACTGATCCCCCAGCTACGAAGCTAACTAGTTAGCCACTGGCATGGCATGCATGGCAAGCCGCATGTCACGATCATATCGATCGAATTCAAGTCGTACGTTCAATTACAATCATTAATCACGCTTAGCTTGCTAGTGTGTGTACCTTGTGCCTACTGATGCCTGCATGCATCGATCTTCCGTTCAAATTATTATTAGGCACGGCGGGCCAAATCCAATTATGTGGCATGCATATACGCGACTGTCAGTTAGCTGCTGCTGCTGCTGTGCAACCGCTGCTAGCTGGGGGGACTATCTGAAATCCGAGAGTTAGCTAGCAAGTCACCCTCTCACCATCCAAAATGACCTCTGCTGCATGCCTGCCTGCATGCATTTCCTCACCATCAGTGGCAGTTTCTTTTCTCCTGTACGTGCATGTTCTGCAACGGCGTTTGTTGCTCAAGAAAGCAGATTTTAGAAATTTTGTGAGAAGGCGTCTGGGAAAAAACAGAGGCAGCTGGGAAGGCGTCTATAGCAAGCAGAGTGAAAAACAGAGTGAAGCAGAAGCAGAGACAGAGTCAGAGCGATCGATGACGACAGTGGACGGTGCTCCGTGATCAAGAATGATGGTATTGGGATGCCACAGTAAAATCCCAGAGCGGTAAAGTACATGTTTCCATCTATGTGACGTGACGTGCATGTCCCTGCTGTCAATGTCCATAAACAGAGAGAGCCCACACGGACGGCTCCGGCGGGCCGGGGCCTGCGCGCGGCGGCCATGCGGCAGCCGGTGCGTGGGGGCAGCGGCGGGCAGCGGTAATGCGGCCGGCTGTCGGCGGCTAAGCGGCCGGCGGTCGGCGCCGCTGCCCTTCTTTTTTGGTCTCGCGTCGGACGATGGATCTGTGGTTTAGAGGCGATGCTCTCCTCGTTTCTCTCCGTCGGCACATATTGTTGACTTGTGAGGTCATTGACTCACGTTCAGACCTCTTTCTGCCGTAACAACGATCCGAATGTGCAGTGCAGTAGTGCACTAATTAGTAATTAGCACCCTGCAACAAGTCAGAATCTAGCATGGTTATACTACTTCCGTCAACTCCAGATGGGCCTGCCAGTTTCAACTCCTCACATTGGAGCTTACTGCACCCAGCGACCCAGGCATATGCATTCCCACCAATCGCGGCATCAATCTAAACATGGCCCTTGTTTAGATCCAAAATTTGCCTCTCAAATTCTACTATGTAAAAAGAAGATTTTCATCACATCAAAATATCGGCACATGCATGGGGTACTAAATATAGATGAAATCAAAAACTGATTACACAGTTTTGTTGTACTTTGCGAGACGAACATTTTGAGCCTAATTAATCAATGTTTGGACAATTTTTTACAAATACAAACGACATGCTACAGTGACACATTTATTACGAACACTAAACTTTGGTCCCAAATTTGGATCCAAAATTTGGATCTAAACAAGGCTATGAGTATGAAATCATTATCACATTTCAAGGTTCACTGAAGAAAGCGCCTTTGTGTTCAGGATTGTTCATATATACTTGAACCCTTGATTCTGGACCAATCGCGGCGTACGTAAGATCTCTTGATTATGTAAGAATGCCTTTGTGTATCATGAAAGCATTTGTGTTATCATTCTATAATAAAAAAATCCAGATATTAAAAGTAAAAGTTTAAAAGTTCGACTTTAGACAAACGTAGTTCAATTTATATTTGTGACCGGACGAATCTAATTTGGATTTATGCCCCGAAGGAATGGTGTCCCTACAAGTAAACTAATACTACTCCTACCTGAAAGTCTTCCTGCTTGCTAGATCCTTAGATAGAGCAAATAATAGATTAATCTATCCCAGCCTCGAAAAACTATACATCTATCCATGTACAAAGATTATGCATCCCAATCTTGCATTTATTGATCCCAACAAGATCCAAAGGAAAACCAGAGCAGCCAAAGTCTAGTTCCCCATGCTTTTGCATCCCTCCCTCCATGTGAGGTGTGGAGTTGCGAATGCATAGAATGACACTCCATGTGCTCATGTGTGGTATGCATGAATGAACACATGGGCTCTTTCTGCCGCCATCTTTTCATGCCTAATCGCTGCTGCCATGCATGGATGGAGGAGACGGATTTGATCCGTGCAAGCTATAGCTAGGCCTACACTGCACCATGGCGTAAAGCAAATTTTTAATGAACAAGAGGGCAACATGCCAACATGCAGATATGGTAATAATGAAGCTAAGGAAAATTAAACTTGGATCATTGTTGTGGTAGGCCTACAAACAGTTGTAGCTAGCCTTGTTGTCAGGAGTAGCTATCGGTAGTGATCTTATTTGTACATACGTGTATCCAACTGCGCATGCAAAGAGTAAATAAAGATGCAGACCCGATGAAAATTGCAGCTCGTATAATATAATCGTGTATTTGTACATGTATCTCGTTTTCACGTCTTCTTAGTTACTAGTAGACACATGTATTTAGGTTTCTCTACGCAAAAATGCAAAATGAATCTTAAAAATAAAGTTTCAGTCATCCAACGTATCCGTGCACGTTAAGTTCTCCTCTCCGCTGCGGATTAATTATTATAATCTTGTGCTCTGCACCATAGATAGCCTATCGGTCAGACATACAAGGGTGAAGAAGGGTGCACACAAACTCAGATGTCTTGTGTGTGCTCCAATAATCCATCGCGTGAAGACGAAAGATTGATTTCATTGTGGATTGGTTCCTGCCTTGTCCAGGCAATCTGCGTGCCCATGTGGAGCTTTATCTTCCTACACCAATGAGGGTCAACACATACCCTACAAGATGACGCTCAGCTCGGGATGCCGTGTCCGTTTACATTGGAAAAGGAAGAGGAGCTAGGCTCCTTTCTTGCCACATAATCTAACGTATATAACAGAGTTTAATTAAGAGATGCATGGGAACATTTGGAACTTATTATAAGCAATCGGCGGCATTGTTAGATTTTTTTTTCAATCGGTTAGATTTTTTTTTTCTTTTCTTGTCAGAATACAGGACACGGTTTGATCCGGCCGGTAGGTACGATCTGACTATGAAATACAAATCCAGTGACATCAAATTGCAATGGTTTAGACCAAGTATTGGTTAAATATTACAATGTTTGAATCTTGGGTTATATGATCAATCGTGTTTGAGAAAAAAGAGAGGAAAATGGAGTACAACACGCTTCCAGTCTAAGCTACATGGAAAAAAATCAGATATGATACGTCTTATTATATTTTAAAAATAATTAATATAAACTTACAATAGAAGAAATAATAAATAAGTTTCTGATTAAATTGTTTGCACAAGATCACAAACACGCGGACCAATAGAGTTGTAGCAAACAATAAAATAATTGTGGAGCACTACTTAGAGCAACTCCAGCAATAGCCCCTACTTTAAGGTCCCTACTTCTTAAGGAGTGACTCTCTTGAGTCGGGACTCTCCCTACTTTTCTGGATCTTATTTTCTACCATCAACTCCAACAGTAGCCCCAACAATTAAGACCCTACTTTTATAATGATAAATGGGACCCATCTGTCATTGTCTAATTTTTTTCTCTCATGACACATGGGGCCACTTTTAATTCCACCTTATCTCTTCTCTCGCTCTGCCCTAGCCCCCGCCCTGCGCCACATCGGCCCCCGCTCCACACCGCCACCCTCCGCCCCTTACCGCGTCACCCCCGACGCCGCACCGCCGCCCCCGTGCCCTGCACCGCATCGCCGCCTGCGCACCCCCGCGCCCTGCGCGGCATCGTCGTCCTCGCTGCATCGCCACCTGCGCGCCCCGCGCCGCACCGCCGCACCACCGCTGTTGCCCTGCGCGCCGCACAACCGTGGCCGCTCCTAGCCCGTGCCACGACTGCCCACAAGGAGAGAGAGGGGGGGAACACGAGACAAATAAAAAGTAGGGGCCTCCG
This sequence comes from Echinochloa phyllopogon, assembly GCA_033239725.1. NCBI lineage: Eukaryota > Viridiplantae > Streptophyta > Magnoliopsida > Poales > Poaceae > Echinochloa > Echinochloa phyllopogon. Next base: position 3,206,914 of record BTCW01000016.1, on the reverse strand, counting down.
TATGGACCTGTTGGAGAATGGGCTTAAGGGGGGAAAAGTAGGTACCTCCCTACAATAGGGACCCTAGTAGGGGCTCTCCTGGAGTGAGGTTTTTTTTCTCTCGGTTACTACTTTTTGAGTAGGGTCGGAATAGGGGCCTTGCTGGAGTTGCTCGTAGCAAACACAAAATAGGGTTGTGCCGCTTGGGCCCGCGCTGCTCCTACGGGCCTCATGCCGATGCTTTCCGTCGCGTCTGTCCTGCTCGCCACCACACTCCGTCACGCATGCTTGCTCGCACCGGACCTGTGGCCGCTGGCATTCGTGCCGGTCGCCACTCGTGGTTGCTAAGGGCTTGTTCCCATAGTTGCGGTTGCCGCCAGTCGTGGCCGCCGGGTGCGAGTCCCCACGACCACGCTCTTCGGACCCCACGTCCACTCACCGCCCTGCCGCTGCATTTGACGCAGTGGCCGCAGGGTGTCAGTCCCCACCGTCGCACTCACCGGACCCATCGCCGCACACCGTCGCGCTGCTGCACTTGATGCTGGTTGTGGGTGCCTGGTGCCGGTCCCCATTGCCGCAATCACCGGACCTACCGCAATTCACCGTCCCGTCGTTGCACTTGACGTTGGCTGTGGCCATCGGGTGCTAGTTGTCACACCCGGCCCAGTTTGTATGGCCCAGTAGTGGCCCGTGAGTGTAGGATGCACGTGTTTAGTGCCACATTGCTAGTTTAGCAAGGGTGGAGGCGACTTATAAGCCATTGTCTTCCAGCCATAGCACCTTCGGGTTAACCCTTTTACACGAAGCGAGGACGAAAGTGTAAGTAGGGTGCTATGTGTACGCGTGCACACCCCTCGGAAGGGTTGTGCGGAGCGGCATTGGAGGGCGGGGTGTTACAAATGGTATCAGAGCCGACCCTCGCGGTTGCGCGTACGGGTCAATGTGCGGGCATAGGGCGCATGGCGCGTGTGGCCCGGGTAGGACATACGGCATGGACTATGGCGCCAGCACTGGACGTACGGTCGTGCGCTAAGGGGGAACGTTCCTGGACATTTGTCCGTGTGGGTGAGTTGTGCCGACGAGGACGTCGGGTTCTTTGAGGGGGTGGTGTATGTCACACCCGGCCCAGTTTGATTGGCCCAGTAGTGGCCCGTGAGTGTAGGATGCACGTGTTTAGTGCCACATTGCTAGTTTAGCAAGGGTGGAAGCAACTTATAAGCCCTTGTCTTCCGGTCATAGCACCTTCGGGTTAACCCTTTTACACGAAGCGAGGACGAAAGTGTAAGTAGGGTGCTATGTGTACGCGTGCACGCCCCTTGGAAGGGTTGTGCGGGGCGGCTTTGGAGGGTGGAGTGTTACACTAGTCCCCACAGCCGCACTCATCGGACCCACCTCCACTTACCGTCCTACCGCTGCACTTGACGTTGCCTGTGGCTGGCGGGTGCTAGTCCCCACCGCGGCACTAACCGGACCCATTGGTGCTCGCCGTATGTGTCAGCCGTCGCGGTTGCTGGCCCCTGCATATGCTCACTGGCCAGAACCGCCGCTCGCGGTTCGGGCCACTAGGTGCGTGTTCCCACCGCCGCACTCATCGGACCTACTGCCCACTGCTGCACTTGATGCTGGCTGTGGCCGGCGGGTGCTAGTCCCCACCGCCGCACTCACCGGACCCCATCGTAGCTCGTCGTTTGTGCCAGCCGTCGCGGTTGTTGTTCCCTACGTCTGCTCACCGGCCCGAACCGCCGCTCGCGATTCGGGCTGCTAGGTGCGTGTTTCCACCGCCATGTGTGCACCGGACCCACTGCTGTGCTTGCCGCCCCTTGTAGACGTGGGTTGTCCATTTACACCACCGTCTATGGCAGAGCCCGCGGCTACCCATCCTCGCCGGCCGCTGCCTGCGGCTGCCGGCGCATACCGTACTGACCGGGCGGCTGCCAGCCCTCTTGAGGAGAGAGTGAGAGAGAAAGGTTGAGGGGAAGGAAAGAGGATAAGCATGAGAGGGTGAGGTGAAGGAATATATAGCCTGAGAGAAGTAGATGGAGAGAGGGGTGAGAATATTTTTACTTTATCAAAATTTTTCGTTTCTGTATCGTAGTTAGGACGACATAGAACTTACTGCTCACTCCTACTCCTAGTTAGGGTTTAGGAGTATTATTATATAGTATTTACATGACGCTTGCGGCAGTTGAGTGTCTCTGTGACAGCACATGAAGCCCTAGCCGCCGCTCCTCCGACCACCGTGCCACCACTGGAGCGGGTCGCCGGACGCCCGTGCGGCCGTGGGAGGGCGGCGACAGGGCTCCTCACCCCTCTTCCCGGCGGACTGGGCGGGCACGGGCGCATGGTCCGACGGAGGCGGCCCGTCGCCGGTGCGTCCTTCCTCGTGGCATCGGCAGCCAGGGGGTCCAGATTTGGTGGTGCCTCGACCATATCCGGGGTCCCCGCATCGGGGATGCACGTTTTGGTGCGTGGGCGAGGCTTCGGGCGGCGTTGGGCGGCCCAATGGCAGCGCAGCCGGTGACGGCGGCGGCGGTTGGGGGGCTGCGCGGCAGTGGCTGCGGCTGGCGTGGGCGGCCCGGCGGTGGCACGTGCAGCAGCCGGTGCGTGGGGGCGCTGGTCGGCGGCAACGGCGAACGTGGCCGGCTTCGGCGATGCTATGGCCGCTGGCTGACAGCGACGGACGCGGCCGGCGGTTGGCGGCGGCGACCGTAGGTGGGGTGGTTGCGGCTGGCGTTTGGCTGGTCGTTGCGTCCTTTCCGGTTTCGCGCTGGCGACGGGTTGGTGTATTTGGAGGTGGTGCTCCTCTTTTCCCTTTGTTGGCGTGTTTGGTTCGACGTCGTCTTGGTGGCGGGGCTGGGGGTTGACGGATGCTTGCCGGTGGCACTGTGGTTGTGCTTCGGGCGGTGTCGGGCCTTTTCCAGCAGGCGTTGCAGAGGTGAGGAGGGCTGTACTGCCTTGTCCAAGTGTGTGCAGATGACATGGTGCAGAGTCGGACGAAAGCCTTCACTGATGGTCTGTCACACCCGGATTTACACAAAACCCGAATGCGGCCATATGTGTGCCCAGGAAGTCCACAGACACATATAGTGAACAAATATGGTAAAAATCAGAGTACAATGCTTTATTCTCATCATAAAGTAGCGATTACATCAGAGTTTTGCATAAATGAAATACATGGACAGCGGAAAACTAATAAACTCTCTCTAAGCGTAGCCGCAATCCCACAGGGACTCTGACTGGGAGAACGCGAACTCAGAAGTACGGCAAATCTTCTGGAAACTCCACAGCATAATCAGCCTGACTCCAATCTGTGACCCGTCCGGGATTTTGCCCAAAAATAGTAATAACAGCAAGTGTAAGTAATGGAAATTACTTAGCAAGTATAGGACGGGTTATGAAGGCTCAAAAGGCTAGACTCGGCTTAACTGCATTAGCACTTTTAGTTGGTTCGTTTTATCATTGTCCAAGTTACTACATGTGAGCGAATACCCGGTTGCAACCCAATTAATAAGGTGTAAGTGTCATTAAGCAATAATAAACACCATATTCTAATCGAAAAGGATCCAGGCCGCTCGTAACCCTGAGCAAGGCTATCATGATAGATCGTACACTCTGCAGAGGTTTCGCCCTTTACCCACCAGTCGCGTAAAAGTTCGGAGGAACTTTGCACCCAACCACGCACATCAACACTTCCGAGGTGTGACTGCATAGGGACGCTACGAGGCTTTCACAAGACACCCTAACAAGTCAGTAGCCGCTGGAGTACTATACGGCGGTGAAAACTTAGGCACCGAGATCGACGTACGCCCACGGAGTCACACCGTGAGGGGGTCGATGGCGTCCGGAGCGCGGGTATCGCACCCATACTGCGCAACGTGCAGAGTTCTCAATCGCTGAGACTCCTACACGGGACTGGGTCTAACGTGACCTAGCCGACGGGGCTACCGTCCTCGGTGGAATCGGAGAACACCCAGCACCGTACCTCCCACAACGCCGTTGGCCCCTCGGTAACCACTGCCAAGCTAGAGACGTACAAGCTACTTGACCAAGACCAGAGCCATTATAGTTCCGGCGGTGGCGACAGGCTCCTGGGTTGCCGCTTTAAGAACCGGTCCTTAGAGGGAGACACTAGAACAAAGCACACTGCACATGCTCTAGCTCCCTAAACCATGTTACTAAAAAGCAAGTTTTAACATTAGAGTTGAAGTGGTCCATTAAGTCGATATTAACAATTAAATTAAAGGTGACAGTAGTTGCGCCTAGCAAAGTTCTACCCATATGCAAGAACCCATAGGAATACAAGGACAGGGAAGTAAATGCTAGGAATAATCTTAACGGTAAACAATATTAGACACATGCGTATGTAATGAACAGTGTATTAAAAGTGCGATAGGTAGCAAGGATTGTCCGTGCTATAACTTGCCTTCCTCGGAGTACGGCTGCTGCTGCAAATCCTGCTCCGGCACGTCCTCAACGTACTCGAAGTCCAACGCTACGGGCTCACCGACTGGACACGAACATCACGCACGCATTCCAAAACAATCATCACATGCAAGCAAAAGTAATTCTATTAGAACAGTACACCAAACAGTAAAAACAGTACAAAAATAGGAGCTAGAAATAATCTACGCTTCGCTACGAACACATGAGCGCGAAAATCACGCAAAACGGAGCTAAGACGTGAAAGTTATAGCGTTTCTAAGGTTCGGGGGCTTGCTGGCAAAGTTTTAAAATTTCCAGGGGCTAAAATGAATAAAACAGGACCTAAATGTAATTATTTTTGAATTAAAAAGGACTGCGGGTTAATTTCCAGAAAGCCCAGGGGCTCTTTAGCAATTTAGCCCGCGCTGACCGGTATCCCGGGGGTTGACCCGCATCTCGGCCGTTGGATCGAGATCGGGCGGCCGGGATTTAAAACGCGAAGGGGTACGACTGGATCTAATCGTGGCCGTTGATTTTAGATCGGACGGCCCTGGATCTTGGGCTCGCCGGGGACGACGGCTCCGCGGCGGCGCCGCTTGGCCGCGGCGAAAGCTCGCCGGAGTTGGGTGAATCTCGAGCTACAGGCCACCAAACTCGACGCTACTTGGTCCTACGGGTTCAGGGGAGGATGGCAAGTTCACCTGGGTGGTTCTCGACGTGGGTTGGCCGGCGAGGTGGCCGGACGGCGGTGCGCGGCGGAGATGTGCTCCGGTGAGGCGTGAGTGGGGTGCTACGGTGCGTGAGAACGGGCTAGGAGTGGCTCGGGAGCTTCGTTACCTTGGCGCGAAGCTGCTGGAGCGGTTGATTGGGGCGGAGAAACACCGGAGCGGCGGGCCGTCGACGAGCGGCGGGCGGCGGTCGTCGGTGCTCGTCGGTGGGGGTGCTCTGGTGCGCGAGAACGGGCGTGGGGAGGCTCAGCGGGCTCCTCGTAGCTCGGTGAAGCTCCTGGTGGGGTCGAATCGGCCGGAGGAGGGCCGGAGCAGCTTGACGACGAGCGGCGGCGGAGCTCGAGCTCGGCGGCTCGGGAGCGGCGAGATTGGGGGCGGTGGCGGCGCTAGGGTTGGTGCGATGGGGTGAGGGGAGCCGGGCGATGGCGCTGACCAGATTAAGTAGGTGCGGGTGGGGCTGGCCTCGGCGTGCGGGTCAACAGCGGCAGGCCCGCCATCACCGGCGCCGGGAAAGGAAGGTGAGAGGGAGGGGGATGACAGGTGGGGCCTGCTCGGCAGCGAAGGAGAGAGGAGGCGCGACGCGGGCGATACTGGGCCGGAAGGAGACGGCCCAGGCGGGGGGGGGGGGGGAGGGAAGAAAGGGGAGAGGGGAGAAGGTGGGCCGCGCTGGGCCGAAAGCGGGGCGGCGGGGCTGCTGGGCCGGGGGGGGGAAAAAGAAAGGGAGAGGGGGCTGGGCCGAATTGGAGAAAGAGTTGAGGGGGCTAAAGTGGACCAGGGGAAAAGTTCAGGGAGCAAAACCGAACCAAGGCCTAACAACTTTTCTAGAGCTCCAAACAAAGTGATTCAAATTTGAATTTAAATATATTTAAATTCTTGTTTGAATCACAGGCAATACAAAAATAAATGCACCAGCATGAATGCAACAATAAATGTTTCTATCACCTATATTTGATTTTAAATTTGTGAAAATTATTATGTAACCTTTATAAAATAGGTGACATCAATAAATAATTGATTAATTGCCAAAAATTTTAAAATTGAGTATTTTGGGTGTTACATGGTCTTGTCAGTGGCAATGGTGGTGGCGCCCTAGTGGCGTCGTTTTCCCCTGCTGGGGCATAATTGTGATGCACCGTGTTTTTCTGCATGAGGTTTCTCTACGACAAAAGCCTTGCCCATTTATGGGCGTGCGACAACGGCGCCACTGGCGTCATGCCCTTCTTGGAAGCGTCGCATTTGGAGACCCGCATTGGCTAGACAATAGTGGTGGTTGGTGTTGCTTGTGCGCGGCGGAAGTGGTGGTGCGCTTGGTCCGTGCTGGCAGGAAGGTGCAGAGGGTCTATGGGTGCTGGAGGTCTTGAGTTGGTGTGCATGGCGCGGTGGTGGCTCCACCATCGGATGGGCGGAGGTGTCGCTCTCGCAGCGGTCTCAGATATCTGAGTCCTTGGCAGAGATGTGTGAGACAGTGGGAGAGGCGAGGCCCCCACGTAGAGTGGCCAGGATCAGTGGTTTTCATCGACGTCGAATCGGGGGTGTTCTGCTGGCAGGGGGATCGACGATCGTGTGTGTGGCTCGAGGTGATAGCCTTGTGGTAGAGTTCGGGTTGCCGCTCTGGCCTGCAGCGGGCCGCGTCTTTGGGCGTGGCACATCATTGACAACAACGGCGCGGATCCCGGGTGCCTTCTTTTGGCTCCTCTCCCAGACTGTGGTGGTATAGTATTTTGTCGTGTACGTAGTTTGCCTGCGTTGTTTTATGTGGTGGTAGCGTTTAATTCGGTGCGATATGTACTAATGCTTTTTGTTCCTAAATGATTCTGCAGTGCTCTGCCTTTTATCAAAAAAACAACACATGAAGCTCCTTCACGGGAGCCATACCATCAGAACCTGGCTGCTCTGCCTCTGATGGCGCGACACGCCTGCCATCGAGGAGATAACTCCAGGCACGACCATCGAAAAAACTACCATGCCCAGGCAGAGGTCGGTGGACGACTGGACAGTGGGCAGCACAGAGAACCCCAGACGCTTGCACTGTGCTGCTTTCTCATGCGAAAAGCTGCTGTCACAGCGAAATTAAAGTCTCCTACTCCCTTTAATTTCGATTCAGGCTATCTTAAATTGGCTCCTAAATTTTATTATACAAAAAAAATTTCAATCACATCGAAATATCGACACATGCATGAAGTACTAAATATAGATGAAATAAAAAACTAATTGTACAGTTTTGTTGTACTTTGAGATAAAACATTTTGAGTCTAATTATTTAATGTTTGAAAATTTTTTTACAAATACAAACGAAATGGTACAATGACGCATTTATTACAAACACCAAACTTTGATCTAATGTTTGGATCCAAAATTTGAATCTAAACAAGGCCCCGGACCTCAAGCGGCAGTGGCAGTGACAGTGAAATGGATTGATTTGGTGGTGATAGTCAAACATAATGGAGCTCCGATCGAGGCAGGTGAGTCAACAACGTCGCATCGTCACTCTCGTTGCTCTGGTAAGCTCGCTCGAGCTCTCAGCTCTCCCTGCGTCCAAGCTTTGACAAGCCATGTGACGGTCCATAGATACATGCATGCAGTGCAGCAGATGTCACCGTCCAAATTGACGCCTCGCTCATCAGTGTTCATCACTACTCTGCTGCTGCCACTGCGATACCATGCATGCACGGCAAGCCGCGACTTACAAATCAGCATGCATGTAACTAATCCAAGCCTCTAGCAATCCCTACCGTAACAGGCATACTCATTAGAGAGTGCCTAGTGCATGATATATATTCGTATATAGGAGTACTTGGTTTGGTCCCGGCCAGCAGGCTAGATTCTGGTGCATTCAGTCGTCGGTCGTCAGTTAGCTGCTGTTGTTGTGCAGCCGCTGCTAGCTACTGGGTACTGTACTGTGCTTGTATGATAGTCAGCTAGCAAGTCACCCTCTCACCATCCAAACTGCCATTATCTGCAGGGCGTGCATTTCCTCTTGCTTGGTGGTTTCTTTTGTTTGTGTGCGTCCAACTCCTGCAGTCTCTCTCTTCTTCTCTACGAATTAAAGCTGTTTTTTTTCTTTTTCTTAATTCACCCCCGGTCGTCCCGGACTGTTCTTTCCTTCGTTTTTAAATCCCTCTCTGTCGTAGCGATTGTATTAGGTTTCGCTTACCTCGCTTGTTCCTCTCTTCTCTCTTTCAGTTGTTTGCCATGTTTCCTTTGGCTTGTATATAAACTTTTGTAATGTCTTCATGCTGATGAAATAAAGTTCAGGCAACACAAAGGTTGCGGTAGTTTCACTAAAGAAAATGAAACTTTAAAAGCAAGGGAGTACAATGCTACTAGACCATCTTCTTAAAATTCAAAAATCAAAAGTATACTAGACTTTCATGTACTGGTCATTGGCCCTTTTGGACGTTCGTACAGTAGTTGCCAGAAAGTTGGATGCGGTAGGTTCAAGTTCTTCTCAATCCGTACATGTACGGCACCTACCTGAACATGCAGGGACAGAGTTGTAGCGGCTGCAGTTTATTCTACTCTAACCGGCAGGATAGATATATGTAGATAACTATTTTCCCACGCGTTAAACTTTAGCGCCGTCACATCAGATATAAATATGTTAGTTAGGAGTATTAAATATAGATTAATTTAAAAACGCATTACATAAACGAGGAGTAATTTATGAGATGATTGCGCCGTCACATCAGATATAAATATGTTAGTTAGGAGTATTAAATATAGATTAATTTAGAAACGCATTACATAAACGAGGAGTAATTTATGAGATGATTAGACAATGTAATGCTACAGTAAACATATGGTAATTATGTATTAATTATAGCGAAATTAGGCTTGTTAGGTTCGTCTCGCGAAATAGACATGACTTATGTAATTAGTTTTATAATTAGTTTATGTTTAATACATCTAATTATCACTTATTTAAAGCGCTAAACTTTAGCACTGGATTCAAACACCGCCCACATATCATGGGACTTCAGGTCGGGAGAAAAGGTACCGCAGAGGTAGGACCGTAGTACTGTACTACTATACTGGAAATACGAAAATTGATGTCCCGTACTATTGGCAAAATATTAATGTGTTTCTTTCATTTTATATTTTCCTTGAAAAAATCAGAATACATGAAACAGTACATGCTGCTATACATGTTGATCCATCGTCTATGTAACAACAGTACTACAGAATAGACGCATCGATGGTACATGACAAGCAGAGAGCAATTGAACTCAAGCTCTGCAAACTAAAGTCGCGTTTGGTATATCAACGACAAAACGTACGTGAACCTACATCTGGTGTCTGAATTGTGCTACTTGTTTTGGGGACACTACACGTCTACACTAGGTCGAGGCTTTTGCTGTTGCGCATGAAAGGGATACTTCAACTTATATATACTGCAATCATTATGCATATGCAACCAGCCGGCGTCGTGGTACTGCATCACTGCACTGTTCCAAGCATGCGTTAGCCGAGTCCGGACGGCCAAAATATTCTTCATGCACACATTTTTCGTTAACTCCTTCAGAGTAGCAGGTTAATGCCAGATCATTGGTCCTTTCATTTTTTGTTGTAAGCTAAAACTACTACGAGGTAAACGGTAAACCAACATGTTAGTACCATACCATGCATGCAGTAAAATAATGTGCAGAGTGAAATATCGTAGCAGGGACAAGCAGATGAGGAAGGCAGAGGAAAAGCAGAGTAGCTGACAAGCTGGTCTACCACTGAAATGGAATTGGGAGGCGACACCATGATAACATGCCTGCCTCTTCCTGCCACAGGAAATAAGACGACACAATGCATATATAGCACTCATTTCTTTTTTTTTAACCTTTGAGGAATGGCGAGACCATCAATTATTATGGCGTAGAGCAGCAGCAGCAAATTAAAGGAATGCATGTCCGCTCTGGAAGCAAAGCAAAGAGAGGAAGCTGCTAATATATATGCATATTGGGAGGATGATGCTGCCGGCAAAACGGGCGACCAACGGACAAATGGACGGTGCTCCATCGAGTTGATTACCTAGAATGATACTACTGTCTCTACTGGCCACCACAGTAAAATTTTAAAGTGATCCACTCATGTGCCGTGCCGTGCAATCCCATCCATGAATCCATGTCCCCTGCTCACGCTCCTAGTGAAAGTGCAGGTAAATTAGTATAACCTTCATCATATTATTATGTTGGGTCTAAAATCCAATCCATGTCTAATGCTTGGAAGAAGGTGACATCCTACATTTTCCCATGTAGAGAGGTCCGGATGTAATGCTAATGCAGTGACACATGTACAGTCCTTGTGCTGACCGATGTTCATCATCCAACACATGGCTTACCTCGTTCATTCTGCCGCCATCTTTCTTGCGCGCATATTCGTCATCGTTGACATGCATGCATATATGCCTCTTCATTTTGAGAAAGTTCATTTGACCCGTGAAAGCAAAGCTTGGCGGGCAACATATATTGACATCGCCATTACTTATTACGCATGCAAAAAAATATTGCTATTGGGTACGAAAAAAGCAGCCTTAATTAATTATTTCTAAACATGTAGCCGTTTGTTTTCTTTTTCCATGGAAAACAACCCATCGGATTCGGATCCATGCACGCTCTCTCTGGGAATTAGTATCTCTTGTGCACTAGTACACTCCATACCATATTGTCTATAGGTCAGACAGGCAATAAGGTTTTGATTGCACATGCATCGGCTAGCTCTTAAACCATCGCACACTGGCTTTTCTCCATCCACAATTGTGTGCGCCATGTGGCTTTTGCAGGGCAGCAGGCGGGCCTTATCTTCCTGAACCAATGGCCGGCATGCAGGGCCTTATGCTTGGGCTGGGATACGCCATGCCCATGAACGAATATGTCTACGTCGATTGAAGCACTTGACATGAAAAATGAAAAGGAAGTTCTTTGTTGCCACATAATGTAAGATTGTAGGATTAAAAGTGATACTACTACAAAAATATACATTCGTCGCTTACCTTCGTCATAAAAGACCCGGTACTAAACTGTGCACGTTAGTACCGGCTGGTGGCAGCTGGTACTAACTGGCTCGTACGTTAGTGCTGGCCAGCCAGTACCGGCTGGGGTAGCCCTAGCCGGTACTAACCCTTCCCCTGACCGGTACTGATAATAGTTTTTCTTCTCATATGATGGCGTGATGGACACTAATCCGGGACGTACGGGATCATGGGATTGAGGAGACTTACTTGCTGTGATCGGCGGTTAGCTAGGCGTAACTCGTACGCCTCCGCCGGTGGCGCCGTATAGTTCGTGCCGCACTCCCCGCCCCGGAATTCTATCTATCATCAGCCCCGTAATGGCGTCTAGCTGCTCTGCCACCATTAGCCACGACGCTATAGATACTTGCTTAATCAACGGCGTACTCCCTCTGTCTCGTAAAGAATGCAATCCTCACTTTCTGAGAAGTCAAATCATTTCAACTTTGACCAAGTTTATATAAAATAGTACTAATATTTATGTCTTTAAATCGATTTAATATAAAAATATAATCTGTGATTAATCTAATGATACTTATTTTGTATCATAAATATTAATAACTTTTTATATAAATTCAGTCAAACTTGAAATGGTTTGACTTCTTAAAAAGTGAGGATTGCATTCTTTACGGGACGGAGGGAGTAGACAAGATGTCCGGTCTCAGCATCTTATGCATCGCCGGTGACCTGCACTAGTGCTACTTGTGTGTTAGTATATATGCGCGCGACAACCTTCGATTACACACACATATATGCAAGAACCACCCTCGATGTCGATGCACACAAAGCGGAATATAGGCTAAGCTATATATTCCAACTAACGGAGTTAGTTAAGTGGCACGACATGCACGGCAAGCCACGTACACGTCACAATTAATCATCCAATATTCAATTCCAACCATTAACGTACGACTCACAGTCACGATCAGACAGCGCATCGCGCGACTCAATTCTGTTGCAGGCGATCATCGATCGGCTCGTTTGTTAGCTGCTGTTTGTGCTTCCAAGTGTACGTGGAGCTAATTAACTGCCGCTGATGGGGATTAGCCCGGGAGGAGAGAATTAGATAGCAGGTCACCATTTCACTCTCATCATCGTTGCATGCATGTTCCAGACGATCTCCTGACATTTCGTGCATGCATGTTCTCTGATCCGGTTTCTTTTGCCTCGCTCAAAGGATCCAAAGTAGCAACGAATTATTAACAAACTTTTTGGTTTCTCGAGTCACATATTGTACTCTACATGCACGGTACGTACCAGTTCAATGAGCAGATTCCAATCTTGCAGAATTGCATTTTGCTTGGTACGAGTACGTACCAGTTAACAATTAAACCTGCTGCACGTACACTAGGCTTGGTGTGTCTGAAATAATTGGGTGAATCCGGCCGTACGTGTAGTGCATGCCGCGATCCATCAGCCGTTTGGTGGTTAACTGTCGGCGTGTGTGTCCAACGATCGCGGCAGGTCATATGTCACCTTTCAACCTTTCCTGACTTATTTTGCCACGAGTTGACAGTGGTCATGGCAGAATGTTGATGCGCATGCTTTTGTTTCACTTTATTTGTGATGAGCGAACAAGGAGTGATCTTGTATGACACACCAACCGCACATACTGATCACTCCTGCTGTAGGTCCTAGCTAGGAACCAGGAACTCCCTTTTAGCCCTTCTTTTAGTTTCTAAATTTCGCCCCGAAATTTCACTATGCAAAAAAAAGATTCTCATCACATCAAAATATCGGTACATGCATTGAGTACTAAATGTAGATGAAATCAAAAACTAATTACACTGTTTTGTTGTACTTTATGAGACGAACATTTTGAGCCTAATTAATCAATGTTTGGACAATTTTTCACAAATACAAACGAAATGCTACAGTAACGCAATGATTGCAAAGTTCAAACTTTGGACTTTTAAAATTGGGATATAAACACGGCCTTAATTTACTAGAATAGGAAGCTACATGATGACTGCGAGTACACATGCATGTCAGTGTCTGAATAATTGGGAGAACGTACTACACGAAACAATGTGGTAGCAGGCTAGCAGCACAACAACCAACAACGGCAATAGACTAGTGAAAGTATGGTAAAGGCTTATGCATGAAAGGGAGACCCGAACATATACGGCAATAATCATGCACTGCAACAGCAAGTGTAACTGTAACAACTGCATTATGCATGACTGCATCATATCATATGCAGCCGGCCGGCGTCGTACCACGCCTACTGTTCAATCAGCCCGGTGATTAGTTGGTCAACTTTTTGGTAGCTCCGTCCTGGCTTGCAACTGCCTTTCGCTGTAGGACTAGCATGTACGTGTTGCCCTGCCGGTCCATCAGCAGCCGTTTGGTGTTGGTGGTTACGTGCCTCACTGTACGTGTAGGTGCGTTCCTGATCATTAAATTGCAGGTCATGTCAGCTTTAAACTTTTTTGACTTATTTCGTCCCCATGGGTTGACATTTGTCGTGGCAGATTGGTCCTTGTCTTGTTCCCCTTTTCGTGTGAGGTGGTAAATTTGATCTCACATGCAGTAGCTGGAGCAAATCCAGTAGCCCGATGAGCAGTCATGCTTTACTGTGTCATCAAATTTTTTTTTTCTCGACAAATCTTACATGCACGAAGTATTAAATGAATTCTATTTACAAAATATTTTTAAGGATGAGTATAACTTTACGCGACGAATCTTATGACCTAATTAACCCATAATTTACTATAATAATGCTGCAGTAACCATCCTCTAATCATACGGTCAGATGCCTTGTTAGATAGGTCTTGTGAATTAACCCTTGATTCTGTACGTAGTTTTGTAAACTGATTTTATTTAATACAAATTTTTAACCCAAAAACACGGCCAGAGTAAAAACAGAGGCAGTAGGGGAGGGATTTTCCTGCCTGCATGCTAGAGTGATACGAAGGTGGCGCGCAGGAGCCAGGTAGCAGGCCAAGCTACCTAAGTGACCGATAGCTTTTTTAAAAGAGAAATGTCGTAGATTGGAGATTGTCCAAATTAGAGTATATATATACTACTCTCACCCATTTGAACAAACATAATTAATGAAAGATGTAAGAAAAATAGCCCTATGCCATTATTCATGATTTTGGTGATTGAATGACAACATGGGGCTAATGAGTTTGTCTAGATGAATATTTGTAGATTTTATAGGTCCTGAAGTTTGATTCCAAGCCATCCAAATGCAATGACTTAGAAATATTTTAGAATTCCAAATCATGGTATTTGGACTTAAGTGGTACCAAATGATAGCAAGATCAAAGAAGACGAATTGGAACAAAGAGCCGCGAAGGATCAAGGCAAGATTACATAGAGTCTTATTGCACCAATTCATTCAGTGTAGAATTTTCAGGGCATTGTGTAAAGGCAAGTTAAAGTTTGTCTCTAAAGACCGACACATTTGACCGATTCATTCGGTCATGGATTTGAGTAGCACGGAATCAATCAGTGGTTGAAAAAAGTTGGGATTTCATCGCTGGAAAGACCGACTCATTAGGTCATCTCCACGAAGGCACACTAAATCAGTTGGTGTTAGAAGAAGACATCGGCTCAGGAATGTATGAAAGGACCTTGATGTCACCTAGAGGGGGGTGAATAGGTGAATCTGCACTTAATCAAAATTGTTCACACAATCAGTACTGAAATCGGTCAAACCGGTTTCCCAAACCGGTCAGACCGGTTTTGGCAGAGAAACACAACAATACAATTTATCCCCTCTACGAGTTCTAGCACAAACCAAACTTGGTGAATTCTGTAGATGATTTCTGTAGATGATTTCTAGCAGGTTCACTATGTCCCTGCACACAAATAAAGCACAACCAAGTATATTGAAGCGGAAGCTAATGTAAATGCTAGAATTGAACTTGTGAGGCAAACCAAATGAGAGACGCGATGATTTGTTTCCCGAAGTTCAGATTCACCGCTGCCACTAAGGCTGCCACCAAGGCACGATGAATCCTACGTCTCCGTTGAGGGACTACGAAAGGCGGACTTATACACACCAAGCCACTTTCCTCGACTCCACTAACTTGTGACCTTTTTCCACGAAGGTGGCAGGGCCAGCCTTTGCAAACAATCCGTGGCTCACCACAAACTCGGTAGCTCACCGGCGACGCCTAGCCGTCTAGGAGGCTTCACCTCCAAGAGTAACAAATGCTTCAATGGTTGCTAGACTTCACCGAAAGTGCTCAAGCTAAGGATTTGCTCTTCACTGATTTAGTTAGCTTTTACTAGCTTGCAATAGCTCACACACAATTAGCCTCTCAACTCAAATCCAAAGATGTACTCAAATTTCAATCAATCTCACAAAGAGATGTTTGGGGAGAGCTTGCTGGTGCTCAAGGAGGTTCTGGACGCACAAGAGAAGCAAGGAAACCAGCAGCCCTCAAAGGAGAGGGCCAAGGGGTATAAATACCTCACACCCAAAAACTAGCCGTTATGTCAGTGGAAAACCGGTCAGACCAGTTTCCCAAACCGGTCACACCGGTTTTTAAACGAAACTAGCCGTTAGCACTCTGAGCTCTAAAACCAGTCAGACCTCTTTCCAAAACTGGTCATACCGGTTTTGGACTAGTCAGCACACTTAGTCTCAAAACAACCTCTCTCAAAGGCTATCTCACATAGGTTGACCTATGAGCACTTTTGGTGTAGTAAAACAACTGATGTTGCATCCCTCTTGATAGTACGACATTCCTACACTCAAGATGACAATTAGTAAATAAAACTTCCCTTGAATTTCTATATCTTTATTGATGCCATACTTGATCATTCTCATCTTTGAGGACACACAACACTTCATTCTTGCTGAGAAATCCCATCTTGAGCCAATGGCTTAGAATTTCCATGGTATGAACCAATTCATAAGCCATCCCAATATATGATTCAATAATGATTTGATGCCTTGCATTGCTTCACTAGCTAAGGCTTGATTAATGCATCGAGACCAAACCACGATACTAGTCTTCACCCTAGCAAAGTTCATCGGCTACAAGACCAACTTGCCCTTCTCTTTGCTTAGTACCTGGACACTGCTATCTAGCTTGATCCCTTTTCATCCCATCTCACCTCTTTAAGTTTAGCTTTGCTTTGCATCACTAAGAGTACCACATTGAAATCCATGTCTTCACTAATTAAAGATATGTCCAAGATCATCTTCTACGTTGTCTTTGATAAATAGCTTGTCCATAGGCTTTCATGCACATGAGACCATATACTATTCATAGAATCATATCTCATTCTATTTATAACCACGACTATGGACCAAATCTAAAGGAATTCCAATTTCTTCATGTAGATTGTCCCATTTTGTATTGATAAGCTTCTACTAAATGAGACCATATACTATTCATAGATCATATCTCATTTTATTTATAACCACTACTATGGACCAAGATCAAAGGAATTCCAATTTCTTCATGTAGATTGTCCCATTTTGTTTTGACAAGTTTCTACTAAATGAGACCAACCAATATGCATAAAAACTTGTCTCATTTGTCATTTCTATTCTCTTGTCATTGCTCATCTTTTGCATCATGGGATCAAACACACTTGCTTGCTTTTATGTCATTTAGAACCAATGTCAAGTACATATTCTTATCAACAATTATATTACGCTAATATTCATAAGAATAAGACCTGCTCATATGCTTAAGCAAACAAGTTAGATCATGAATCATGTTGTCATACAAATCAAAAAAACACATAAGTGCCTAGATGCACTTTCAATGTACACCAATTCAATCGGTGTACAAGGAAAGGGCAGCACAAAATCAGCTAGTGTCGGGCCCCAGGCATCAATGGGAGTGAGAAGTCCAACAGTTAGATGAGGTGGCACAGACCGATTGATTTGATGTCCCCTCCTATGCATCACCGAAGCAGTCAGTGTTATGCAGAAATGTTGCAACGGTTGCCAACGACTAGTTTCTTGGGTTGGGGCTATTTATACCCCATTGCTCATCCATTTCAAGCGTACTAGAGCTTGGATAAGTTGTTGGTATGTCTTGTAGACAAAATTGAGTTCTCTATCCATCAAAGTAATCAAGAAATATTAGGACAATTAGCAACAAGGCTTAGGTCTTGATTAGTGTTAGTTTAGACCTTTTAGCGCATTGCTTTAGGGATTAGCTTAGAGTTAGGTGAGGTTGGTACATGTCTTTGTTATAGGTGCTTGCATGCACCTTGTATTATAATTCTGGGGCTTGTAAGTTTTGCGAGAACCTCCAACCGAGTTTGTGGAGTGACCACTGGTGATTGTGAGAGGTAGGAGAGGCCCTCGACGTTTTGCCGGAGCTCTACCAAGTGGAAGAGGCAAGGAGCATTGGGGAGAGGCAAGGTGATGACCCACTCAAGCGTGGGGAGAGCTCATTGGCTATCCACAAAGTTACTTGACCAGGGAGCAAGGCCCTTTCACGGACATTCCTTTAAGAGGGGCTCCAACAATGAGGACTTGAGGAAAGCGTTGCTTTCCGATAGCTCGGAATAAATCACCGTGCCAGAGTTTGCATTCTCTACCTTTTTCATTCCGCATTGTTTCTTGTATTACTTTTTTCATTTACCTTCCCTAGTATTTATTGTGTAGTTGATAGGATTGAAACCAAGGGTGCAAAACTTTTTAGCGGTAGAGATAGAAAAAACATAGAAAAACCTAGTGCATATTTAGATAAAAATTGAAATATGTTTTTATATATGCTTGGAGCCTTGGTTTTTAGAACCTAATTCACCCCTCCCCCGCCCGCCCCCTGCTTTTAGGGTGTCACGGTCGGTTCAAAAAGGAATAACCCTCACCTTTTTGACAAAACACTCACGGAATATTTAATATTTCTAGTAAAATATGGAAGGAGAGGCCACATGTGGAGAAATATTTTGGAAAGAGCTTTTGATTGATCCATGTGTTGGATAAGGGATCTAATTCCAACGAGTTTCCCATGACTGAGTCTAAGGGGAGCCACTACATCCACCGATCCACTACATCAACACCTAGAAGCACCAATGTCGCTCCCTCCAAGACATGGTCATATGTGTTCATGGGAATAGACTAGCCTAAGTGATGTTAATCATGTACTCAGTTCTAAGCAAGGGCCAGGTTTTGCCCCAAAAGCAGGATCTAAATTAAGTGTCTTAGTGAGTGGATGTCAATATGATCATGGGCCGCACCGCATTCCTAAGCTAGAAGAAGAACATGCATCTTCTAATGAGTGCATGGTCTCACTTTCTATCATTAATTCGTTGGCATGCATGTAATCATCTGCCATGTGTTATGCGCTAATTTGTTCATCATCTCCACGAAAACGGAGGTATTTGTTGCCAAACCGTTCTGAAATTTCTGTATTCTATTTGTTACAAGAATTGTGGTGCAAAACCCCTAATGATTGATATATTTTAAGATTCAAAAGTAGTTTATAAGAGGTTATATGGACTTTAGCCATACTTGAAGGGAATAAATCTGGATCTTTTCCTTTTAAAAACTGGACTCATGTCTTTCATTGGATAAAGACATTGAAAGGGTGTCTCATATCTGGCATTTATCAAGGAAGCAATAGACATTACAAAGGAATAGCACCTTGATACAAAACAATCTCTAAGAAATCAAATAACGTCAAAGATCTTTCTAGCCGTTTTCTTCCTTTGATTGTTCGTCATCCTCCAGAGCTTCAAGATTGCATTGAGAGCAGCTAGGAAAATGGAATCTTGTATATGCCCTTGCCACACAAGGCTTTGAATACAACAAATAAACCACTACCTGCTAGCAATGAGATCTAGTAACCACTTAAAAAGCATCGTCTGGGGATCACCCCAAGCGACATAGGCTTACAATCCTTCACTGGAACAAAATATTAGAGGAACTAGAGCTTTTCGTAGAACAAATTGAATAAAAAGGTCGAAGTCAACACATCAAAAGCTAGCCAACTGCTTCCCCAGATTGACACACCAACTACATAGATTTGAAGTGAACCCACAGGTATGGAAAAACCAACCCTCACTAGCCCTTTGTTGGCAACGAATTGGACGTCCTCGAGGTAGTGATACCGGAGATATATTATTTCAATGCACCATCATCGCCACCATTTCATCAATTCCACTAGAAAAAAAAATCAAAACCTAGATTTAACACCCTATGCTCAAGCCGCTGCGCACAGCCCTTCAGATGGGCGTGCGTGCATATACATAGCACCCTACTTATGGGCCATCAAAACTGGACCGTGTGTCACACCAGAGGAAACTTGGGCCTATGAAAAACTAGATCTACCAGGGGACTCATTGTCATACATCAATTTTTTTTATAAAACACAGTATAGACACAAATGCTCGTATACACTCACATATAACGATTCATATAACTATCCTTATGGGCACTTCTAAGATATTGGTCGACATATCTTGAGATTACAATTATTGTTGACATATATATGCATGTCTCATACCATTAAAAGAATAATTAGTTGTAAGTGTGGGCATCATGCTAAGTTGGAAACTCAAATCCAAGGAAACCAATCAACTGAGCATTGTACAACAATTAATTGACTTGTCATTTCTAAGAAATAATACCATAATTTCATGAGTTGTAAGGGTTGTATCATTATCCCACTACTGGATTTCAACACTTTGCCGTGTGCCTAGGGCACACGGTAAAGCCCCTACAACACACAACAAAGGCTTTGCCGTGTGTGGCCCACGGCGAAGCCCCAACGGCAACAAGCTCTGACGGCGAAGGGGACTTTGCCGCGGGCCTTATTTTGTGCACACGATAAAGATTTCGCCGTGTGCAATTGTAGCCACATGCAAACAATAACGGCTTGCCTCCGTTAGCAGCGTGTGGCCATTTTTTTTTTCAAATCTTTACCGTGTGCCACGCCCCCGGAACATGGCAAATCCTTTGAAAAAAATTAAAAATATTCACCCATCACCCGGCTGCGCCGCCCGCTGGCCGCACCACTCCCCTGGCCGTCCGTCTGGCCCCCACCGGCCGCGTAGCTGCCCGAGCCGGGTCGCGCCGGCCGTCCACGCACCGGGTCGTGCCACGCCGCGCCGGCCATCCGCGCCCATGCCGCCTTGCTACCGCTCGGCCGCTGCCCACGCCGCCCCGTCACCCCGGCCGCCACTCGCGCTGCCCTGCCCGCCCGGCTGCGCTGCGCTGCGCCTGCCGCCATCCAGCTCGTCGTGCCGGCCGCCACCCGCGTCGGGGCCCAGCCCGCCTGGCCGCCGCGCCGCCCAAAAAAGTTGTCAACTATAAACTTTTACATCCCTTCGAGGCCCACAAGTTTGGTAAAGACCATATTCACATTCGAGATCATTTTGAAATTTTCAAATTTTAAATTTCAAATTAGATAAATTATAATAATATTTTGAGGCATTGAACAATCTTAAATACAAAAGTTATCAACTACAAACTTTTACATCTCTTTGAGTACAAGTTTGATATAGATCATATTCACATTCGAGGTCATTTGAAAAATTTTAAATTAGATAACTTATAATAATGTTTTGAGATATTGAACAATCTCAAATACAAAAGTCGTCAACTACAAAGTTTTAGATTTCATCGAGGTGTACAACTTTGGTATAAAGTGTTTTTTCATATGAGATCATATAAAAAAATTTATATTCAAAATATACATCAACTAACTGTCTCACATCCAATCACACATATACTTTTTGTGAGATGTTTCGATTTTGTAAACATAGATATGACAAAATGTGTGAAATCTTCTCAACTTTTTATCACATCCTCTATATGTGATACCATCACTTCATGACAAATTTTATGATTTTTTGACTTAATTTATTTATTTTTAGAATTTGAAAATCATTCGGACACACGGTCGTGGTCATGTTTCGTGGTCAAGATTGTTCGAAATTTCTTTTAATTTCATGGGAACGGTCTTAAATTGAGCCAAATAACATCAATATCATTTTTCACTCATTTTCTTCCGTTATTTGAATCACTTGCTGTTCAAATTTTATTTGATTTAAAAAATTGCTTGAAATGTAATTAATTAGTTAAATATATCAAACAAGTGTAAATATGTACCAATTTTTAACATGGAGTACAACATATTGCATGTGGAGTGGGAAAAAAGTTTGGAAGGTAGAAGATGATTTTTTTGTCTGCTTTGTTGTATGTAAAAAATAAACACACGGCAAACTATTACTTCGCCGCGTGCTTTTTCTTCGGCACACGGTGAAAAATAACGGCGGCAGCCCATGGACGGGGGAGAGAATAAAAAATTATTGTTTCGCCGTGTGTCAAAGAAAAAGCACACGGTGAAGTAATTCTTTGCCGTGTGTCAAAAAAAGCACACGGCGAAGTCATACTTTACTATGTGTAAAAAAGAAGCACACGACAAAGTATGACTTCGCCATGTGCTCACAAAAACACATGGTAAAGTATAGCTTCGCTGTGTGCCCGATAAAAAGCACACGGCGAATTATCGGGCACGCGGCGAAGTCCGGCTTTCCGGTAGTGTCCCTTTATGTAAATGACATCTTTATAAAGTGTGGCATACTCCTATATAAGAGACTCCAGCTCGTCACTAATAGCTAAATAGCTCTTCGTGTCCATTATATTTGAATTTAGATTTGCAATTTGCCACCGTAGGCGCAACTTCTATTTTCTTAGGATGTGTTTGGTACAGCTCCTCATGCTCCTAATTCTCTCTGGAAAGTGATTCTGGAAGATAAGAGATTTTAAGATTGAAAGTGATTCCCAATGTTGGATTTAAGGATGATGTGATTCTGCGTGAAAAGTGAATATGGAGAAACTAGTTTATTTGGCTCTTAGGCTCTTAGTTTATTTAAGAAAATCGCTCGTACATCTAAAATAACTTTTATATAATTTTTTTTGGCAAAGCTCCTCCTAAAATCAACCACTTTGGGGGCTATGCTAAATATAACCTGATTGAATGGGTCTGTGGCTATAATGCCATACCTTTTTCTCGTGGGAACCAAACCTACGTGCGATGCGTGAGATTGGTTCCGCTGGCAGCAAGTAGTGCCGTATGCAACAAAATGCAAGGCGTCTAGCTGTTTTCAAAAGCACTGTAACATGAGTACTAGCTACATTTCTGACCTTTTCCTTCTGATCCATGTATGCTACATGCTGCTCGATCTATCACTCAGGAATATATAATATAATATATATATATATATATATATATAACTTAAACTCTTTCATAAAAAAGGAGTGGAATATATGGATCACCGATCACTTGTTGTCTTGTTGAGGATGAGCCAGGCAAATTATCCACGTACTACTTGTCAGTCACAGCTTGGGAAAAAAAGTGTGTGCAGCTTGTTCTGTGTGATGAACTCATGACCAGCTATATGTGATGATGTATGCGTATTGTTGACACGAAAACGCGCCAACAAACTCGAAGATCGATCGAACGGGCAGCACGGCCGTCACAATGGCCAACTCCTGAGCTCCTCGGGCAAACCGGCCAGACCGGTTCTTGAAACCGGTCAGACCGCTTTCAGGCGGGAGATCGTGAAGACCTAGAAACTCGAGCTCGGGAGGGACCCCGTCGGAGCTCAAGCAAGCTAGGGTTGGAAAAGATTAGGGTTTGAGAGATAAAAAGTAAAAGATAAATGTGTTTGATTCGATTGGAATACCTCAATCGGCCTTCTAGCCTTTATATTTATAGGCCGGGGAAATCTTACCCCTTTCACATAGGTTACAATATGGGATTAAACTCGAAATCCTAATCCTACTCGAATTACAGAATTAGACCGGTTTGGCCGGGCCAAAGCCAATTTTGACTGTCAACACATGCCCCCCTGCGTTTTTAGTGAACTTGAGAACTAAAAAGCAAGTAATTACAATTCATGAGCTAAAATTTATGCTAAGGGCGATATCAACAATATACCGGCCATTGGTCTTTATCCGTCATGCCAAACACTTGGATAGAATTTCTTCAAATACCTTCCGTTGATAGCTTTAGGCAAATGATCTCCCTTCAGCGTCTCTAGCATGTAAGAATTCCCAAAAATGACTTTGACAATTCTATAGGGTCCTTCCCAACTTGGTGACCATTTACCAAACTCGTTGCTTTTCGTCCCAATAGGCAAGATCGTCTTCCAAACAAGCTCACCAATCTGAAAATATTTTCCTCGTACTTTCTTGTTGTAAGCTTTAGCAACCCGAAGCTTATCTTTCTCAATCTCCTTCAAAGCTTTCAATCGTTTGTCGATTACCTCATCAATATTGTCCAACATCAAATTGTGGTAATCAACAGCATCAAGGTCATTTTGTTTAGCCAATCTATAAGCGTCCAGATTTACCTCAATGGGTAAAACGGCCTCTTGACCATACACAAGCTCAAAAGGAGTAACTTTAGTAGCACCATGTCTAGATATACGATGAGCCCATAATGCTTCGGATAAAACTTCATGCCATCTCTTAGGACTTTCTTCTATCTTTTTCTTGATTAATTTGATCAAAATTTTATTACTTGACTTGGCTTGTCCATTAGCCTGAGCGTAATATGGAGATGAATTGAGCAACTTAATTCTATAGGATTCGGCGAATTCATGTACCTCTTTAGACATAAACGAAGTACCTTGATCCGTTGTCAAAGTTTGAGGAATACCGAATCTATGAATAATGTTTTGCGTAACAAACTCAATCACCTCTCGATGTGTCATATTCTTCAATGGAATCGCTTCGGTCCACTTAGTGAAATAATCTGTAGCAACTAACACAAAACGATGTCCTTTTGATGATGGTGGATTAATTTGTCCAATAAAATCCAATCCCCAACCTCGGAACGGCCATGGCTTAATAATAGGATGCATCAATGCAGCAGGAACAAGTTGCAAATTTCCAAACTTCTGACATTCCTCACATCCTTTGTAATATTTGAAACAATCTGCCATCATAGTAGGCCAATAGAAACCGGCTCGTCTAAGTAACCACTTCATCTTTGGAGCCGATTGATGTGCACCACAAATACCTTCATGGACCTCACCCATGGCAACTTTGGCCTCATCCGAATTAAGACATTTTAACAGCAAATCTTCGGCGTTTCGACGATAGAGTTCATCGTCAAGCAAAACGTATTTAAACGATATTTGCCGAATATTTCTTTCTGCACCACGACCAGGATTTCTCAAATAAGTAATAATAGGCACCCTCCAATCCTGATCTTCAACTTTGGATTGATTAGCATCATCCAAAAGATTTTTGCTTCTGTCAGGGGACGAAGCGGTCAGACCGGTTTCAGAACCGGTCAGACCGGTTCTGGCAGCAAACCGGTCTGACCGGTTTCTGAAACCGGTGTGACCGGTTCGTCCAGAACCAGAACCTCGGCTTTCGTTTGCATCGGTTTTTGGAGATAGAAATACTTCTTTGCAACCATATAACCAGATGCTTTCTGAGCCAGAGTATTTGCCTTGTCATTCTCTTCTCTTGGAATATGTTTGATAGTAAATTCATCAAAAGAAGCAATGATATCAAGACATCTATCAAGATATGCATTTAATGAACCATTATAACATTGGCATACCTTTGACACTTGTTGTACTACCAGGAGCGAATCACCAAAAGCTTCAACATGTTTTACTCCCATGTCTTGCAAAAATTCCAAGCCAAATAGAATAGCTTCATATTCAACTTGATTATTGGTTCGCTTTTCTTCCAATCGGTTTGAAAACTCAAAGACGGCACCACTTGGAGAAATCAAAACAGCACCAATTCCTTGTCCATCATTGCAAACCGATCCATCAAAGTATAACTTCCACGGTGTACAAGTAACATAGCTGACGTCGAAATTGTTTGTATCATTTATCCGATGTTCAACAATAAAATCAGCTACAATTTGGCCTTTCATTGATTTTAAAGGTTCACAAGCCAAATCATACTCAACTAAAGCATAAGCCCATTTACCGACTCTTCCGCTAGAAATCGGCTTTTGCAACATATGTTTAATTACATCGGTTTGACACAACACAATGCAAGTGCTAGATGATAAATAATGCCTCAATTGAGTACAAGCATGGTACAAGGATAAACACAACTTCTCAATGAAAGTATACCTTGTTTCTGCATCGATGAGCCGTCGGCTTACATAAGCAATCACATACTCCTTGTTGCCGATTTCTTGAGTCAAAACAGCCCCAATAGTTCTATCTTCAGCCGCTACATAAAGTTTGAATGGAACCCCTCTCTTAGGCGCCCTAAGCACCGGTGGTGAAGACAAGTACCCTTTGATCTTCTCAAAAGCCTCTTGCTGTTTTGCCCCCCAGGTAAAATCGGCTTCATCTTTCAACCGAAGTAAAGGAGTAAAAGCATCAACCTTTCCAGACAAGTTAATTATAAATCTTCTCAAGAAATTTACCTTGCCTAGAAACTTTTGCAAATCCTTCTTGCAAGTAGGAGCTTCGACTTTCTTCATAGCTTCAATTCTCTTGGGATCAACTTCTATGCCGTTCTCATGAATAATAAACCCAAGAAACTTTCCAGCCGAAACACCAAAAGCACATTTGAGTGGATTCATCTTCAAGCCATACCGTCGCATCCTCTCAAGAGCAAGTTTTAAATCGGCTAAATGAGAATCCAAGCCATCCGATTTAACTACGATATCATCAATATACACTTCCACAATAACTCCAAGCAAATCATGAAAGATTAAATTCATAGCCCTTTGATAAGTTGCACCGGCATTCTTTAATCCAAAAGTCATAACCACCCACTCAAACAAACCAATAAATCCTGGACACTGAAAGGCCGTTTTGTGCATATCCTCTTCGGCCATGAAGATTTGATTATATCCAGCATTACCATCAAGGAAACTAACAACACGATGCCCAGAAGCTTCATTGATTAAGACATCGGCTATAGGCATAGGATATGAATCTTTTGGAGTGGCTTTATTAAGATCTCTAAAATCAATGCAAACTCTAAGTTTTCCCGAATCTTTCTTTTCAACGGGAACAATATTAGAAATCCACTCCGCATAACGACAAGTCCGAATAAAACCAGCATCTAGCAAACGATTAACTTCTTCTTTTATTCGGTCATAAATAGCGGGATTAAAACGTCTAGCCGATTGTTTAAAAGGTCTAAAACCGGCTTTTATTGGTAAACGATGCTCAACTAAATCACGACTCAAACCCGGCATCTCACGGTACTCCCAAGCAAAACAATCGACATACTCTTTCAACAAATTTATTAATTCGGCTTTAAACTCAGCCGATAAATTTTTGTTTACAAAAGTTGGCCTAGGAATAGTACCATCACCAATATCTATTTTTTCTAAAGGGTCGGCTGACGTGAAACCCTGACCCAACTTATCCATATCACCGAGATCTTCAATAGCTTCAAACATACCGGCCGAATGTGCTCGATGATGATCAATTCGGTCTTGGAGCCACTGTCCAGACGTAAACCGGTCTGACCGGTTTCCAGAAGCGGTCTGACCGGTTTGGCTCGACTGGCACTGTTCAGTCCTAAACCGGTCTGACTGGTTTCTGGAAGCGGTCTGACCGGTTTGTCTCTGTTGATTTGTTTGCTCCATTAATTACAGCAAGTAATTCAACCGATTCTCCATCGGCTTTAATGTAGCAGCAACAAAACCATCCTTGGTGCAACTGATCAGCTCATAGTCAGTCAAATCCATGCCCGACAGACATTGGACCTTCTCATTTGCACTAAGAGAATCGGAATCGGCCGTTGCAACGAAGGAAGAAGTATCACCATGTACAACTTCAACTTCATCGCCGATCTACTGAATAAGATATTGATGCAAGGTAGATGGAATACATTTATTTGCATGAATCCAATCTCGACCAAGAATTAAACTGAAGTTACCTTGCACCTCGGAGACGAAGAAAGCCGTAGCAATAGTCTTGCTTCCGACGGTCAACTCCATAGAAGCCACCCCCTTGGCACCAATGGGATCACCTCCACCAACTCCACTGACCGTCATGTTTGTCTTGATCAATTCTTCGTCTTTTCCGCCGATCTTCTTGTAGAGAGAGTATGGCATAAGATTCACAATAGCTCCACCATCAACCAACATACGAGAAATTGGCTTCCCGTTGATGTGCCCTCTCATATATAAAGCCTTAAGATGATTCTCTGATTCACTAGGCTTCTGAAAAACGGCATCTTGAGGCCCAAGTTGAAGATGAGAGACTTCCTCCTCCGGTATCACATAATAATCAGAAGACAAATATACAACATTGATTTCCATGTTGCCATGTTCTGGAGAAGGCTCAAAATCAACTAATTCTTCATCTTCAACCACTGGAGGAATTGGCGGAGTAGTATCGATGGTTGAAGTAATCTCAGCTCCCGCTTCTGTCGTCAAACCGGTCTGACCGGTTCCAGAAACCGGTCTGACCGCTTCTGCAGCGGTAGGCTGATCAAAACCGGTCTGACCGGATTCAGAAACCGGTCTGACCGGTTGTGCTGCTGATTGCACAACGGGCTTAGCTTGCCAGATCTTGGTCTAAGGGATCATAGGCCTGTAATTGTTGAAGTATTCATCCCTCAGCTTCTCAGCTTCCTGTTCCCTTTTTTCTTTATTCCGTAGGCGTTGTAACTTCCGCTTCTGCGTATGAGTCAAACCAGAAGGACACCACCTTGGTTGGAAGACCTTCTTTACGCCCTTACTACTGCTAGCCTCATGATCATTAGCTATGACCGGCATTTTGACTGGAACAGGAACCGAATTTCCAATGACTATCGGTTTTCTACCCAAATCTTGCATAGCAACTGGAATACTGCCAATTGTTACAATCCCACTGGTTTTGGCTTGCATGTCCTCCTTTTTCTCCTTGATACGGTATTCTTGCTTAGGAGGAGCTTGGAACCTCTGCTCAGACCGAAACCGGTCTGACCGGTTTACAAAACCGGTCTGACCGCTTTTGGGAGCAGCCGAAGGACCTGATTGGTATGAGCCCAATCGGTCATGTACCGAAGTCCCAGTAACATCACCACGACGCTTATAAGCTGTAGAATTGATCCAACGCTGCGGTGACCTCTGTCTCTTTTTTGTTGGCCGATCAACTTGAACGGCCTTTGTGTACTTGTTCATGAGCTGAGAGAAAGTAGGCCCCCGCTTCAGAACCCTTCCTTGAACCTTTGGCTCATTAAACTTCCAAGTACCTACTTCCAGGCGCTTAGGCTTGAAAGTCCTTGGACGGTCTGGAGACAAACCGGTCTGACCTGTTTGGGAAACCGGTCTGACCGGTTTCGCCTGACTAGCGAACCGATTTTCTTCCAAGGAACTTCCTTGCCCCTCGGGCCTTGATGTGTTAATTGTAATCTTCAGAGACTCTTTTCCATCCAGAGTCTTCCCAATCACCACTGTTCTAACCAGAACTTTATCATCAACTTTTTTCGGCCTTGGGTCTCCAATCACCACATTCTTACCTTTAGCTCCATCGGCTTGTTCCGGCCGAATCAACACTTTAGTATTCAAATCCAAGGTATGAAAAGGGAAAGGAGCCCTATCAACTTGCATTTCAGCTAGCACTAATCGACCTTCATTAAGGGCCGATTGTACCTGTCGTCGAAAAACATTGCAATCGTTGGTCGCATGAGAAAAAGAATTATGCCACTTACAATACGCACGATTTTTCAATTGATTGGCTGGTGGAATTGCATGAGAAAGTTTAACAAAGCCATTCTTAAGCAATTCATCAAAAACACGATCACATTTGGCTACATCAAAAGTAAACTTAATTTCTTCTTGCCGATTTTTCTGAATCGGCTTCAACGAGGGACAAGAACCGGGTTTAATCTTTGACGACCAAACAAATTCAGCAACATAAATTTCTTTATCATCGTCCGAACTATCAGAATCATTATCAACAATATGCACATTCGAACGATGTGGTTTAGCAGATTCTTTCGAATTTTCAAACTTAAGCTCTAGACTCATAGCCTTCATTTGCAAGTGATTAATAGTAAGAAAATCAGAACCCTCTAGTTTTTCCTTGAAATGAGACCGTAAGCCCGCAAAAGCTAAATCTGCTAAATCTTTTTCAGAAACAGTTATGTTAAAACATCGGTTCTTAACATCTTTAAATCTTTTAAAGTAATCAAGAACCGATTCTTCTCGGCTTTGCCTAACCGATGTTAAATCAGACAATTTAGCTTCGTTTTCTCCGCTAAAGAAATGATCATGAAATTTACGCTCCAATTGAGTCCAATTTTGAATAGAATTAGGAGCAAACGAAGAAAACCATGAAAAAGCAGTTCCAGTTAAAGATAATGAGAACAACCGTATACGCAATGGTTCATAAAATGATGCTTCTCCTAGTTGCAAGATATATTGACTAATGTGTTCCCAAGGGGTTCTATTATCTTCGCCACTGAATTTAATAAAATCAGGAACACGCCAACCATTAGGATAAGCAACTAAATCAAATTCAGGCGGATACGGTTTTTGATATAAGCGTGAATTACCCAATTCAAGCCCGAGTCTTGTTCTAAGTGTATTAGCTATATCTTCTTTAAACTTAGCTAACTCGGCTTGATAATTCCCATCACCCCTATTTTGTGGAAAACGAGGAACATTATACGTCGCACTTTGAGAAGTACTCGGAATCGGCCCGTGAGACGCGCCAGATCCGTGGGGTATACTTCCCACAACCGTAGTGCGTGGAATGGTGTAAACAGGACCAGAAGCAACCGTATTAGATAAAATCATCGCACCCGATGCCCCTGCACCCATGGAACCGGTCTGACCGCCAGAGGGGGCCAAACCGGTCTGACCGGTTGTGAAAACCGGTCTGACCGGTTCGTGGACCGAACCAGGGTGAAGTGATTGTCCCGCATAGAAATTCATCGGCATGCCCAAATTAGGATCTAAAACATGTTCTGGCATGCCTGATGAGCTAGGAATTGGGTTAGGTAATTCATTAGATTCTACGTTATTTTTACCTTTATCAGAATTACCCGACATATTAGCAATCAACTCACTAGTAACAGTTTGTGCAGCAAGCAATTTATCATCCATCATGCGAGTAATTTGCTGCATCAAATCAGAGGATTCGCCAGTTACCTTCGGAAGTTCTTCAACTTGGTCGTTTGCCAGCTTGAAAGCCGGCATGACGAATTCCTCCACTCTCTTGACAAGACCACCGCGATCTTTCTTGAAGCCCTTCAAGAATTGCGCCCTGAAGTGCTCCTCAGCAATCAAGTACCGCTTCCGCTCCTCGTCCGTGAGCTCTTCCATCGTCGCGGTGATGATGTTGTTTTTTTCAAGGTCGCACGTTGCTCCAGACATTATTGGAGTAGATTAAATCGGTCTTGAAACCAGATTAATCTTTCCCTAGCGGAGTCGCCAAAAAGTATGTTGACACGAAAACGCGCCAACAAACTCGAAGATCGATCGAACGCGCAGCACGGCCGTCACAACGGCTAACTCCTGAGCTCCTCGGGCAAACCGGTCAGACCGGTTCTTGAAACCGGTCAAACCGTTTTCAGGCGGGAGATCGTGAAGACCTAGAAACTCGAGCTCGGGAGGGACCCCGTCGGAGCTCAAGCAAGCTAGGGTTGCTCTAGGGTCGGCAGGCCACCTAGAACGCCCTTGAACGCCGTAGAGACGAGCAAAGAACAGAATATGGGGGTTGGAAAAGATTAGGGTTTGAGAGATAAAAAGTAAAAGATAAATGTGTTTGATTCGATTGGAATACCTCAATCGGCCTTCTAGCCTTTATATTTATAGGCCGGGGAAGTCTTACCCCTTTCGAATAGGTTACAATATGGGATTAAACTCGGAATCCTAATCCTACTCGAATTACCGGTTTGGCAAACCGGTCTGACCGGTTTGGCCGGGCCAAAGCCAATTTTGACTGTCAACACATATCCACTCTGTCCAATTGATAGAGTACAAGACATATGCAGAATTCTAGATGGAGACCCAATCAAATCTGCCCCGAATGTTCGTAGTTTTAATTTATTGCATTTACATATAATAGATGCTGTCCTAATCTCTACCGCGCATTCTACATGAACACGATGCCATCAGCTTCACTACAATGTCATGCGCTACCACATAATGGTTTAATATACAAATAGATACCACAATGGTTTTCATAACTTGTCCACAAAACCTATAGCTATAACAAACGTTTTATAGACCCATCTGTCTAATTTCGCAAAAAGAAGACTCAACTGTCTAAATTAGACTACGTGGGATAAAAATCGATCAGTGCTAATCTAACATTACAGACAGTGTTTTAAAAAAGAGAATTGTTCCGGTGGTCCTTTCTATAAAATTTCGTACAAATCTCAAAGCAAGTAATTATAATAATTAGCCCATATGGTACCAGCCCGCCCCTGTCCAGCCCGTGTCATACCCTGATCACTTAAGGCCCGTGCCGTACTAAGTTCCCCATAGTTAACTCACATTTTCCTCATGTTGTCCACCTGCAGCTGAGTAATCACCGATCCAATTCCCCACAACGACCTCGTCGGATAACCACCGGCAAGTCCCTCCCTACATCGAGGCCCATCACAAGGCCAGTACCCATCAGATTGGCTACGTTGCCGCCACAGACAAGCTCCTCCCTTCATGATGAGGCACCCATCGCATGGTGACTAAGCCCTTGTTTAGATGGAGAATTGGGGACCCCCAAATTCGCCATTTACTGTTGAGAACACTGTAGGTCGTCAGAATGGCAGAATTTGCCCTGCCATTGAACTGTGCATTGCCAAATTCATCATGTCCAGGTTCCAAGTTTGGTCAATAGCAGTCTAGCTATGACTGTGTTCACACCACAATAAAGGCAAGGTAAATGACATGCACAAGTCCATGCACATGCATGGCGATGGATCAGGCAGGTGTTACAAACATGACATCTGCACCAGAAACATGCAAGCCGATGTTATCCAGTGAGGCTCATGATCCAGAGAAGCATACAATAGAACACATGAACATCACATAAAGGAGCACATGCCATCCACATTCACATCACAACCACAACAATATGCTCAAGCACATGACATGAAAAGGCCATCCACAAAGGACATCCACAAGCACATGACATCAACATATGACCACCTGCCTCATTCAAACAAGTATAACAATCATAACATTGAAGCTGCACAGATAGGGAACTGAAGACATTGCAATCACATGAGTTGCAAATGAAAATTAAGCTATTTTATATAAAGAGCAGGGAAAAAAAATATGAGACAGACAACAACCTGATAAGGAGCCGGCAATTTTCGATTGCTTTTACCTGAAATGAGAAATAATGCACCTTCATCCCTTGTTGTTGCTCATATATCACAAGGACTACAAGTAGTTTGGAAACAAAATTATGAGCAATATAATAGCAGTACCGAACTAACACTTAATTTTTGTTGTTCTAGTGATACATGCCAGTTGATATTCAAGAACTTTAGGTTATCAAACATCATAAGCATACACATAATTATGCGCAATAACATAGCAGAACAGTAGTACCACTTAATTTGAGGTCTTATAGGATAACATGGCAGTTCATAATCAAGAACTTTATTGTATCTAACAACATAAGCAGACAGTGGTGTAATGAAAACCAAAACATACACAATCATGTACAAGTACACAATTAGACGGAAGGGTCACGAACATAATACATGTTGGTGCATGCAGGTAGCTTTAGCCAACATCATCCCTCCTGTCTTCAATCTAATCATGGAGCACCACAAATACGCTCAACAGCAATAATTAGAGGTCGTCAGTAAACAATCATTAAACTTTTTCACTCAATAAAGAAAACAAATGCAAATATTGTCCCCAGCTTGAGGCGCCACTGGTCCTCAGCTGCCAAACACACTTATTTTCAAGTACACCGACATTACTACACACTCAAGTACAGAGAAAAAAATGATACAGTTCCTCAGACACTCTCAAATTACATAGCCGCACTCAAGAATGGTACCTATTGTACAATTGTTCAGCAATTCTATCTCGGAAAGCATTCATTCTAGCCATGTCGGCCCTTGCCGGCGCTGCCTCTGTTGCCGGCTGATCTAAAGTGGCCTCTGCGGGGACGTAGTTCATGTTGCTATCAACTAAACCAAAGTCATGATCAAATCCACCCTCCTTCCTAATGAAGTTGTGCAACGCCATGCATGCACAGATTATATGTGTCTGTGTTTTCTCTTTATAGGCGGGGATTTCCAACAATATGCGCCACTTCATTTTCAACACTCCAAACACCCGTTCTATCACATTTCTAAGAGATGAATGGGCATAGTTGAACGTCTCCTTCATACCTCTAGGTTGTTCGACGACGTTTTGAAAGTCTTGGATGTGATACATCGTTTGTCGGTAAGGAGTCAGATAGCCCGTCCGGTTTGCGTACCCCGAGTCCACCAGGTAGAACTTCGCTACACGATGGAGTACCTGTAAGTAACGAATGACAAATTAGATAGCAGTATAGATAACAGCACCAGGTAGTACCTCTAGGCGACATTGGGAAAGTGTCTTTGTATCTTGACATTGCATCGTGAAACACAGTCATGTCATGCACGGACCCAGGCCATCCAGCGAGGACAAATGTGAAACACATATTGAAGTCACAAGCGGCCATGACATTCTGTGTAGTCTTTCCCTTCCGACACATGTGCTGGACAAGCTTATGCTGAGGCACGACTACTGGAATGTGGGTGCCATCGATTGCCCCTATCACATCCTTGAATTCAGGGAAGAACCTAGTATTGTGAAGACTTGGATGCATATCGGTAAAAGTGGGATCGCTAGGTTTAATGATGTCTCCTGCCGGGCGCACGAGGCATTTGAGCACTTTGTGAAAAAGATTGTGGACTGTGGCTAGGGATCTCTCGAACCTGTCCTCTGCTTGCCTAACAGATTGTGGTGCACCACATATTCAAAGGAACATGGCTAGAGCCTCAATAGAGGTAGACTTGGGAGATGAGGTAAGGCCGTAACTGGATGTCAACAGATCATGCAGCCTATGAAACATTTGGGGTGTCATCCTAAACATGTTGTAGCAGGCTGTTGCATTACCAAGCTTGTTTTCTACCCACTGAAGGCCAGTCAAAGGTGGCATCCTATATGGCCCTCTACTGCAAAACTTGTCCACATGTATAGCAGTTTCATACATACCATAGATGAGTTGCGCGTCTTCATCGTCTTGGAGCACCAAAAGGACAAAGTCTTCCCACCATTCCTCGGACTCTACCTCACTGTCCTCAGTGCCCTCACTGTCCGTGCTTGCATCAGGAGAAGGTGGAACTGCAGCACTGATGACCTGTCCATGGCAAACAAAATATAGTCAGCAAGTTACAGTACGACATCATTGCAACCCTGCGCATTACCTCGGTACAAAACACAACAGAGCTCAGCAGATTATTATAAAAACAACACAACATGTCACACTTGATCATACAACATTAGGTTCACTGACTTCGCACAGATGCCACCATTAAAGACATAGTTCAAACACAACAAAAGGTACTACAATAGATACAAACCCTACGCAAAAGCTACTAGTTATCCATGATGCTAACTACTGCTTAAATACGGGAAATGCATGGACGAAAGGAGCTAGTTCTCGACCATATCAGCAAATGTCTCAATCATGACCATCCTGCATTCAATCGGTGCTAAGAGGAATGTCTCAATGGCATCATCATCTTTCAAAATGTTCAACACCCCACGCCACATATGCTTCTCCATTTCCTTGATCCCAACTGTTTCGCTGATTCCATAACCAAATTCTTGGAGGCTCTCCTAGCAGCCTTTGCTTCTTCCTTCTTTTTTGTTTCTTCATCCCTCCTGCTCAAACACGCTTCACCTTTCTGGTTCTTCTGCTGCCATATGTCACTGAGCATACGGTTCCTGTCCTCAAACATGGAGTTGAACTTGCTCATGTTCCTGTCCATTGACTTCAGGGCTGCGTTCTTCGGCTTCTTGCCTGGACTAGAAGCCGTGCTCCGAGTGCTGCACGCTGTCCGCTTGCTGCCACTAGTGACTGGGGTACCACGGCGTGGAGTTGACAAGCCCACCAGTGGGCTAGCTAGGCTGTCAGGGGTCACACTGGCATCTCCTTCTCCATCTTCGGCGCTGGAGCTGAAGTTGAGTTGGCGGCTTGTACCAGGAACAAAAGCAGACTTGCCGGTCACAGCAACTTTGGCAAATATACGGCCCATCTGTTCGAGGTAAGTTGGCCAGCCGTCCTTAAGTTCCATCCATTCTTGCTTCCCCTACAATACAAAACACCAGCGCACAAGTGCTTGAGCTATGACAAATATGTGATAACGTATATCTATTACAGTGGCGACAGTTGACATAACCTTTCAGCGGCGACAGTGTCCACCCACCACGCGTCTTCGGCAACCACAGAACCCTCTTCTCTGCGTCCTAGCCCGATGAACTGGTTCTTCAGCTTGTTGATGAACACCCATAGCTTCTTCAATTCCCGGAAGCGTGAACCGAACTGGTAGCTGTTGTGCAGCTTACCAGTTGCAATGACAAACTTGCGCTGCACATCGTTCCAGCCGTCCTTGTGCATTATCCCATCCTTGCATAAGCCCACATCCATTTGGTGGTGTTGACACCAAAAATTAGCACCAGGAAGAGGCTGACATGTGAGCCGGATTTGGTGGAAGGATGCCATTCGGCTAAAGGGTTTTCTCTGAAGCATTCGGCAAAGATGCTCTGCGGTCGGGAACGCGTCGTCATTCGGCTAAGGGGTGTTCTTTGAAGCGTTCGGCAGAGATACTCTGCGGTCGGGAATGCGTCATCATTCGGCAGAGGCATTGTTCCGCAGGCGAAGAGTGGTAGCATTCGGGAAGGCATGATGACGTGGATCAACATAAAGGAAAGGCCGGTTCGAACAAGGAAAGCAATATGGGCACGAAGATTCGTCATTTATTTTTAGAAACAAGTGTTGTAGTCGTGTCCGACTAGGAGTTGTATCAAGACCTGGGTATAAATATGAACCCATGGCAGCTGTAAAAGAGATCAATCGAATCAATCATACAACAAACCGGCCCCGTGCCAACATCGAGTCCTTTAGTCGAGTCGTCGAGTTCTTCGAGAGGAGTCATCGATCCGTCGACCTCCGTAAGTACCGGCAACCTTGTATCAAGCTTAGTATCATGCGGTGGATTTAAGCTTTGATGCAAGTAGTCTTGTTACCATGCTTAGTATCATCCGGTGGATTTAAGTTGTGGTTTCAAGAAGGTTCCTCTGTTAGGTCATGAGCCATGCGGTGGGCTAAGATCTAGTATGGACCGAGTTATCGGCTCTGTTAGATTTCGGCAAGATCTAACAGATTCATTAAGTTACCCCGTGTTGCTCCTTTTTTACTATGTGCTTAATTCATGCAACACACCTTTGCCCAATCTAGATCGGCTAGAATCGGCTCTGCTTTACGGTGCGACGACTTATCCCCTCATAGCCGAATCCGAAACCGATCTAGGTTGTTACGTGTCGCGGGTTCAAGCTTGTCGGTATCGTGTAGATCTTGACAGAACCGGGTATCATGCGGTAGATGCAGGTTTTTGGGTCGTCTTAGAGCTAATCATCCGGTGGATTAGAATTCGATTCGATCTGATAGATTTACCTTTACCGATTAGGCTTGTTCCTTCGCCATGGACCCCGATTCGGCTAATTAGCCGTATTCGGCAGTGCTCTCACGAGTGAACGTGTGTTCGTGGGTTTGCATTGGACAATGAATGCTTTTAGCCTTTCACGATTAGATTGTATCATGCGGTGGATTGATCTAATCTGATTGGTGGTGTGGCTTCAAACGAGTCGTATCATGCGGTGGATTAACTCGTTCGTTGTCATGCTTGACGGGTGCTGCTTTCGGCCTATGCATTCTTGTTTTCAATGTAAATTCGTGACTGTATCGTGGGTTCGTAACTAAACATTGAATGCTTTTAGCTTTTCATGATTAGATTGTATCATGCGGTGGATTAATCTAATCTGATTAGTGGCGTGGTTACAAACAAGTCGTATCATGCGGTGGATTAACTTGTTTTGTTATCATGCTTGACGGGTGCTGCTTTCGGCCTATGCATTCTTTGCTTACTGCGAATTTATGATCATGTTTCACCCTTTTATTTATTTATCATGCTCTGTTTCTCGTTAATCGGCTATGAGTACGTGTTCATTCGGTTGAAAGCCGATCTTTCGTCATGCTTACGTCACGCATTCGGCAGTGCGCTCCTTGCGTGCCTTGCCGATTGCCGAGTGAGGTTTTAACTGCCGACAGATAGCTTCCCTGTAGCTATATGTCTCTCAAGATTGGCTTCAACGCCGCAAACATGGAACTGTCTGGTCTCACCCGGCACGTTCCAGGTTTTAATCTAAACGTTTTTATCCCTTTGTTAGTTTTCAGGCAAACTGACTGGCACGCTTCCGGATTCGAAAGCCCGGGCCACGTTTGAAGCCAGCTTTGTTCGGCTTGCTGTGTGCTTGGCGTGAGGTGCGGATTTTACGTCAACACACTTTTTGGCACGCCCAGTGGGACACACACAAGTTTTCAAGATGCCTGAGTTGAGCGACGTCATGGATGTCACTTTGGAAGAGTTGTCTGAAGAACATCAACAGATGGTAAAGGTTGCTGCCAACCAATTCATTAACAAATGTTTACTGTCTTTCGCCAAGAACAGGAGTGGTGCACCTTTTCTCAAGTCTGATCTGCCAAGAGTTCTCCTTCCTGGGCAATCTGATCTTACTGAAGAAGAAGAGAGGGAGAGATTCTCGGGCTTGTTATACAAAGCTTTGGGAGAGACAATGACCAATCACAATGCTGCGTTCTTAAACAGTTTTCGGCATATAATGATAAGCATTTTTGGTCAGCATGTAGATAAATCCTTTGAGCAGATACATGGGCAATTGGGTGGCCCGACATACTTCAATGTTCAAGCACCAGTTCAGAAACCACATGGTAAAGGAAATGCTGATGAAACTGGAGGTTCTGGTGTTAAAGATATAAATGGACAACCGATTCGGCAAGATCCTCAGCTTGCACTGCCGAAAACTCGCACATACGGTGATATGGCATTCGGCACCACAGGGAATCCGCCTGCTTCTGCTTACAAGATATCTCCCTTGAACAACAGACTGCAGAGGGATTTGTATGGAAACGGATATTCAGAGTTTATGGATTACAATGCTATCGACGCTCTCCCGAATCCTGGATATGTTGGTACTGCAGGTATGCTTGCTGGAAAACCAGGGAATCAAGATACCAATATTGACCTCATGGTGCAAAAAATGACCGATGTATTGCAAAATCAATTCGGTCTGAAGCCTAAAAGTCAGGGGTACATGTATTCGTCTCCTTTCCCGGAATGGTACCAAAGGGTATCATTGCCGAATAGAGTCAAAGTGCCTACAGAGTTTACTAAATTCTCAGGACAAGATGATACAAGTACTGTGGAACATATAGCTCGATATCTGATGCAGCTTGGAGAGGCTTCGGCAGACGAGGCCTTCAGAATCAGATACTTTCCTTTGTCACTGACGGGTCCAGCTTTTACATGGTTTGCTTCTTTGCCTGCTCAGTCGATTTGTACTTGGAAAGACCTGGAACAGAAATTCCATGCTCATTACTACATTGGCAGTACCGAGAAAAAGTTGGTTGATTTGACCAGCTTAAGGCAGAGGAATAATGAAACACCTACAGAGTTCCTCAGGAGGTTTAGGGAAACTAAGAGTATGTGCTTTTCTCTGAACATACCTGATGATCAACTGGCTGGTATGGCTGTAGCTGGAATGTTGCCTGCCATTCGGGAGAAGCTGTTCGGGATGGAGTTTGATGATCTGGGCCAGTTGTCGCACAGATTGACCTTGATGAGTAACCAGGCGTATGGTTTCAAGAAAGATGTCAGATTTGCTAAAAATAATGATGTAGCTGACATCTATAACCAATTCCTTGAAAGAGCAGATCAAGAAGATGAGTATGAAGATGACGAGGAGATAGCTGCAGCAGAGATAGTGTGGAGCAAAGAACCAGTTACAATGACTCAAAGATGGATCAAACAGATGAAAGGAACATATGATTTTGATGTGTCTAAGGCAGACAAATTGTTTGAGTTCCTGGTGAAAGAAGGCCGAATCAAATTGCCAGAGGGGCATTCTATGCTTCGGCCCGATGGAGTGAAAGATAAGAGGTACTGTGGGTTTCATGATAGAAATTCTCATTCCATTAATGAATGCAGAGTCTTTAGGATGAAGATTCAGAAAGCTATCCAGGAAGGACATCTGAAATTCGACAACAAGATGAAACTGGACAGTAACCCTTTCCCTCAGAATATGATCGGGTTCTCGGTTAATATGGTAAATGCTGTTCCATCTGGAGAAAAGGGAAGATTGAAAGTTTTAACCTCAAAGAAGGCAAAGCAGGATGGTTCAGTTGATCCTACTCGGCAGATCACAATGGAACAAATTCGCCGGAAAAATCTTCGGTTCCCGAATAGCCGATTTGAAGTGGGCGAATCCTTTAAACCTAGAGTTACTACACGTATTCTCCTCAACAAATGGCAGCGTCAGCAAGAAAAAGAGCGTTTTCAAAGGCGTGAATACGAGGAGGAGAAAAGAAGGCGCGAAGAAGAAAGGTTTGAGGAAGAACAAGAAGAGTATGCTCGAGAGCAGGAACGAGCGCATTGGGGGTGTGCATTCTTCAGACACTGTTGGAACGAAGGTTTAAAGCTGCCTACAAGGAATAACTGTCCTGAGTGCAATAATGGGTATGTCGAACATAGGCAAAATGTTGCCAATCGCCGATCTGTCCATGAAAGAATTGGTAGGGTGCATCTTAGTGATGATCGGCGTTTTGATGATCAACCAAGAAAGAGACATGCTGATTGCAGATGGATTGATCATAAGGAAGAAGATCGTGAGTATGTTTGGCAGAAAGGACAGTGGTGTCCACCTGGTTTAAGAAGGAGTCAGAAGAGAAGAGTTCAACGCCTGAGGAATCAAGAATTAAAGCAAGCAAGGCCTAGGGTGAAATCAATATGGCTCCCAAAAGACAGGCCTGACGAACATGGTCATTCGGCTCCTACATGTATGGTATGTTTTCTGCCGAATGAATTCATGGCTCCAGCTAACCAAATTGTACAGGAAGAAGTATTGCCCGATATAGATGACGCCGAACAATTTGGGTTAATGGCACAATTGATGTTGAACAAACAAGCTGTTTTTGAGAAGCCAACCCAGAATCGGCACATGAAGCCACTGTACTTGAAGGGATATGTTAATGGCAAACCATTGACCAAGATGTTTGTCGATGGAGGAGCTGCTGTCAATGTAATGCCATATACCACATTCAGGAAGCTTGGTATGGGCCTTAGAGATTTGACACCAACGAGCATAATTCTAAATGATTTTGCTGGAAA
The DNA here is from genome assembly GCA_033239725.1 of Echinochloa phyllopogon. Taxonomy (NCBI): domain Eukaryota; kingdom Viridiplantae; phylum Streptophyta; class Magnoliopsida; order Poales; family Poaceae; genus Echinochloa; species Echinochloa phyllopogon. The sequence continues at coordinate 3,166,455 of BTCW01000016.1, read as the reverse complement.
TCCTTCGGACACCAAGGGATGCGTACATGTTGATCTGATGATTGGGTCCAAGACTCTGCTTACGACTTTCTTTGTCATTGAGGGCAAAGGGGCATATAGCTTGCTGCTTGGAAGAGATTGGATTCATGCAAATTGTTGTATTCCATCTACTATGCATCAACAGCTTATTCAGTGGATAGATGATGAGGTGGAGATTGTCCAAGCAGATGATTCAATAAGCGTGGCAAATATGGAACCAGCTTTCTGGGAATATCAAGGCATAGATTGTTTCTCAGGCAAAGACTGGGGAGAAGGTCCTGTGGCACCAGCCAGCAGTGATCAACAGCCGATCGAAGCAGTCGGCTCTCATAGTAATTTTTGATGGAAAATCCAATTGATGGAACTGATGGAAAATTAGGACGTGGATTTGTGTCGGCCGATAAATTAGAAGAAGTGGACATTGGAGATGGTGACAAGCCAAGGCCGACATTTATCAGTGCTAATTTGGATTCGGTTTTCAAAGAAAAGTTGGTGACATTGTTAAAGGAATACAAGGACTGCTTTGCTTGGGATTATTCGGAGATGCCCGGTCTAGACCGTTCTATTGTTGAGCATCGGTTGCCAATCAAACCTGGATATAGGCCTTACAAGCAACCACCCCGAAAAATCTACAAGGAAGAAGTGTTGGCCGATGTGAAAAAGGAGATTGAAAGATTACTAGATGCAAATTTCATTCGGCCATGTAAATACGCGGATTGGATCTCTAATATTGTTCCTGTCTATAAGAAAAATGGAAAGATGAGGGTTTGCATAGATTTTAGAGACCTAAACAAGGCTACACCCATGGATGGATATCCAATGCCTATTGCTGATTCATTGGTTGATGCTGCTGCTGGATACAAAGTGCTCAGTTTCATGGATGGTAACGCAGGATACAATCAGATTTATATGGCATTGGAAGATATAGTAAAGACAGCTTTCAGGTGTCCTGGACACATAGGGTTGTTTGAGTGGGTTGTCATGACCTTTGGATTAAAGAATGCCGGTGCAACTTATCAAAGGGCTATGAATTATATTTTTCATGAGTTGATCGGCAAGATTGTGGAAATATATATTGATGATGTGGTGATCAAGTCATTAGATCATGAGTCTCATTTGGCCGACATAAGGAAAACTCTAGAATGCACCAGGAAACATGGGCTTAAGATGAACCCGAACAAGTGTGCTTTTGGAGTTTCGGCTGGAGAGTTTCTGGGATTTTTGATACATAAAGGAGGAATAGGAGTTGGTAAGAAAAGCATGAAGGCAATTGATGAAATTGTTCCTCCAACTAATCTTAAAGAGCTACAATCACTGCTTGGCAAGATAAATTTTGTGAGAAGGTTCATATCAAACTTGTCACAAAAGGTGTTGCCCTTTTCTTCACTGTTAAAAATGAAGAAGGATCAAAAGTTTGTATGGGGTGACGAACAACAGAAGGCTTTTGATGAAATAAAGGAGTACATGAAGAAGCCACCAGTATTGGTGCCTCCACAATTAAACAAGCCTTTTAAGTTGTACGTGGCGGCCGATGCCCAAACTATTGGATCGGCCCTCATTCAAGAATTTGAAGGGAAAGAAAGAGTGGTTGCATACCTTAGCCGAAAGTTATTAGATCCAGAGACAAGGTATTCGGCTATAGAGAAGCTTTGCTTATGTGTTTACTACTCCTGTACAAAATTTCGGCACTATTTACTACATGCCGAATGCGTTGTGTATTCAAAGTTTGATGTGATAAAACACATGTTGTCTATGCCAATTTTGAACGGAAGGATTGGCAAATGGATTTTAGCTTTGTCTGAATTTGAATTAAGATTTGAATCGGCAAAGGCTGTTAAGGGACAGATTATTGCCGATTTCATTACTGAACATCATAATACATCGTTAAATTTGCTTAACATTGTTCCTTGGGTGTTATTCTTCGATGGATCTTCATGCAACAAAGGTGGTGGAGTAGGTATCTTATTAATTTCACCCAAAGGAGAAACATTTGAGTTTGCTGTTCCTATTCAATCTGCTGTTACTAACAATCAAGCTGAGTATGAGGCATTGCTCAAAGGGCTCCAATATTTGAAAGAAGCAAAGGCCATTGCGGTTGAAATTTTTGGAGATTCAGAATTGGTCATAAAGCAATTGAATGGTGAATATGAGTGCAAAAGTGATACCTTGAGGAATTACTATGAAGAATGCAAAGAAATATTGAAGAGCTTTCGGTCAGTAATTTTACAACACATTCCTAGAGGGGATAATGGAGAGGCAAATAGATTGGCCCAAAGTGCATCAGGTTATAAAGAGCTTCGAGAAGTTTTTGCTAATGATGTATATGCATTCGGGAGTAATCTGGCAGAAGATGATTGGAGAAAAGAGATTGCCGATTATCTGGAGAATCCGTCCCGAAAGGTTTCTAGAAAGCTCAGGTATAAAGCTTTAAAGTTTGTTCTTCTTGATGATAATTTGTATTATAAATCCCTGGATGGAGTGCTGTTACATTGCTTAAATCATGAAGAAGCAAAAAGGCTGATGAGTGAAGTACATGATGGGTTGTGTGGAGCACATCAATCGGCCTACCGAATGAAGTGGGTTATTAGAAGAACTGGATATTACTGGCCGACAATGTTGGAAGATTGTTTTGAATATTATAAAGGATGTCAAGACTGTCAGAAATTTGGAAACATTCAGAGAGTTCCGGCATCAGCTTTGAATCCCATTGTCAAGCCATGGCCATTCAGAGGATGGGGAATAGATTTGATTGGCCAAATAAATCCTCCATCTAGCAAGGGGCATAAGTTTGTGCTTTTGGCAACCGATTATTTTACCAAGTGGGTTGAGGCAATTCCATTAAAGAAGGTGACGTCGGAGAATATGGTTGAATTTGTTAAAGAACACATCATTTACAGATTTGGGATTCCTCAGACAATCACCACTGATCAAGGGACTCAATTTACATCTTCAGAATTCAGAGATTTTGCTGAAAGTATGGGCATCAGATTGTTAAATTCTTCTCCTTATTATGCCCAAGCTAATGGTCAGGCAGAGGCTTCTAACAAGATTATGATTAAAATTATACAGAAGAAGATTGATCAGAAGCCGAGAAAGTGGCATTCGGTACTCAGTGAGGCTTTATGGGCTTACCGAATGGCTCCACATGGGGCTACACAGACGTCTCCCTATGAGTTGGTGTATGGGCATCATGCTATCTTGCCATGGGAAATACGATTAGACTCAAGGAGAATAAAGTTGCAAAAGGATTTAAGTTCTAAAGATTATAATGATTTAATGATGGACGAATTAGAAGATTTGCATATGATTCGTCTCAGGGCCTTGGAGAATATTGAAAAGAACAAAATGCGAGTTGCTAAGTATTACAATAAGAAGGTGAAAGTTAAGCAATTTTCAGAAGGTGATTTAGTCTGGAAAGCGATATTGCCGATTGGAACTAAATATGCAGCATTCGGCAAGTGGTCTCCAAATTGGGAAGGTCCTTTCAGAGTGGTTAGATGCGTGCCTGGAAATGCATATATTTTGAAGACATTATTGGGAGAAGAATTTGCTTCTGCTATAAATGGAAGATATTTGAAAAGGTATTATCCCAGTGTTGAAATCGATCGGTGATTGATATATTAATTTGCCGAACAGCCGATTTTCGGGAAGAAATCGCCTTCAGAACAAATGTTGACAGAAAAGGAAAATGGCCAGTACTGAATGTATTGCCCTTAGCACAAAAATATACTACATCAGATGTTCATGCAAGATCACAAAAGATAAGTTTTATTGCCGAAATTCCATAAATCCCTAGTACAAACTAATGGAATAGCTTGTTCAAAACGGACTGAGGATGAATGGAATCGGCAATGGCGGCGCCATGAGCATCAAGGCGATCTATGGAAGCCTCGATGTCATCGATCTCCTCCGGGTTATCATTAGCGAAGCCGGTCGGTAGCCTGGAGTAGTCGATATTAGTGTGCGTCGACATGGCGACTAGGCCTGCGGCAGTGCCCAGACGGATGCCGTGCGAGGCCACCTCATCGATACGGCCCGCCACCGCGCCGAGGCGAGCTTCTGGTGTGTCCCCAGGAGCATTCACCTTGTTCGCCAGCTCATTCGCCAGCGCCTTTAGCCGATCGAGTTCGGCATCACGCGCTGCAAGTTTACAAAAGGGGCAGCAGAATAATATCAGTTAGGGGACAAGGTTGAGATTGAGCAGATTGCAGGACTCACCATCAATGACTTCGAGCAGTTGCTTGCGCTCGTGCTGCCATTCGAGGTCAGCAATCCCGGCTTGCTTGGAGATAGCCTCCAGTTCACGACGAGAGTCGTCGCGCTCCGCCTTGAATCGGCGAGCATCGCCGTCCGTGTAGCGGTAGTCGTCCGATTCGAGAGATCGATTGGACGAACTCGAAGATGCCGCAGGAGCAGCGGCTGGAGCTGTGACTGGCGCACCGGCGCCGGCGATCCATTGGATTACCCTGGAAGAACGAAAAGATTCGTCAAGAAAGAGGGAGGAAATCTCGAGAAGAACAGAGAGAAGCAAGCAGCTACTCACCTGCGGCGAGCGCCGGCACGACTTCCTTCGGCCTCATCAGCGGCCGGGCGCCTCCTGTTGTTGTCGGCCATTGGAAGTTCCTTGGAAATACTGTGGATGGGGAAAAGAATGGCTTGGGCCGGCAGAAACTTGGAAGGCGAAGAACTTGGTGAAGAAACTGTGGGTTGCCTGGGTGTTTATTTATAGAACCCGCAGAGAAAATCATGGCCAAAGGTCGTGGCACGTATTCCGAAGAGTTCGGAAGGTGGAAGGGATTTTCCAGCCGATCGGTTCTCATGTCGTTTGAGATTCTTATCGAGTCATATTCGGCTTTGACTGGATGGGATTCGGCTATGTCATAGTTGAAGCGTTTTCGGGTCTGATGCTATTAAAATCAGCTTTGCCGAATGAGTTACCCACAATGAGGAGAAAGTAAAAATTGGTGAAACTGCAAAGTTGGTAAGACATTCGGCTAATTAAATATTCAATACAATTACACACCCAAGTACTTGGAGATTACATCTTTGGCATCAGATATCATTCTATTAATAGTCTCCAAAAGATTTTTGCCTGCTTCTTGGGTTTTTTCCAGAACAGAGAGCTTCGCTTTAAGTTGTTTATCTTCAGTTAGAATTGCCGATGCTTCCTTTCGTATCCTCTCTGTCAAATCAGGGAGTTCGGCTAATTTCTTCTCGTCAGCTTCGATTTCGGCTGACAGGACCCTCAGTTCGGCTTCTAGTTCAGCTTTTCTGGTCTTCTTCAGATCAAGTGTTGACTGCAGTCTAGTTGACAATTCTTTGTTACTCTGAGCTTGAGTATGCAGATCTTTCAGGGATTGCTTAGCTATGGCTCTTCTTTGCTCTAAAGCTGGTTGTAAAGATTGATCTTTCAGAGCCTGTCTGACTGCAGCAAAATGTTGATCTAATTTAGAGATTGGTTCCAAGGAAGCTTGAATGTCAACGGGAAGATTGTGTTCAATGGGCTCGAGCATATCTCTCAGAAGATCAGCGTCCTTGACTTGATCCTGGATGTCTTTGTGCAGAAAGGAGAAAATTTCCTTTAGTTTTGCTTGGGTTTCTTCTGATGAAGTCTGACTAGAAGAAATTTCCTCTGCTTGTTCGGCAACAAGATCATCCAAGGGAAATGAGTAACTGGGTGATGAAGTTATTTTTTCCTGGAAAAAGATATTGCCGAATTAGTAATTGTCCATTGAATAAAGAATTGGGGAGACTGGGAAATTATCTTTACCTCATTTCTGATCTCTTGGATGGAAAGAGGGGGTGGCTCAAGCTCAGGTAAAGGTTCTTGTGTATCATGCTGAGGAGAGCTTGGAGGGTTCTTTGATGGAGATGAGGCTTCTAGCTGAGGTACATCAGGTAAAACTGAAGCTGGTTCTTGATGAAAAGAGGAGCTCTCCGAAATTGGATCCATTGAAGCTTGCTCTGTGACTAAAAGAAAGTTAGTGCCGATGAAAAGAATTTTTTTTTTTTTAAAGGACAAGATGGTAAAAAATTTTACTGATCACTGAAGCATCGGCAGGTCCTGTGCTAATGGCCAATTGCTGTGATTTGGCCTGAAATCATAAAGGAGTAGAAAATGAGCAGAATGAAATTAGCATTTTTTACTCGAGGAAGGAGAAATTTGACCTGTGCAATTGTTTTGCTGCTTGTTCTTTTCTTCTTTATAGATGAAGGGGCAGTTAGAGAAGAAATTTTTCTCTTGGCGGCAGGTGGTGCAGCAAGAGTTGGATCCAGGTTGGCAGGCCTAGACATTATTTGAGCCAAAGAAGGAGAGTGACGCCCCAGAATAGATATTGGGCCTGCAGTGTTATATGCAATTGCTCTGGCCAGAGGGGCAGGGACTATGTCCTGCAAGATAACAGAGTTAAAAGTCGATGAAAGAGGATGTCAGTGGAAAAACAAATGGATTATAAGCGTGTTTACCTCTGAATTCGGCTGATAGTCAGGCATCAAATCGAGGCAGAGAGGGTGGACTGGTACATTAAAAATGTGATCATGGACTTCTTGCCACCAAAGAATAAAAGAAGGATGAGCAAGTGCTGTTGGCACAAAAGGTTCGATCTGATAGATGGCTGCACAACACTTATAATCAAAGATTCTTCTTGTTTCTGTGGAGTCTTTGATGATTTGCCTAGGCTTGAGGAATTCATGAAAGAATAATCTTGGGGGCACTTGGCCACATCCTAATTGCCTGGCTACTATGTTCGGCTGGTAATATTCATATGAACTTTGAACCAGCCTTCCTCCACAAAATTCGGCTGGTAAGATGCAAGGCCGAATAAAAGTATTAAAAATTGCTGTGGACTCTACATCTATGCATCCAGTTTCGAAGCTGAATTCACAAGGAAAAATGAGGCTGTCATTGTCCATGTATGGGAACCAGAGGGGATTGGCAAAGCCTTTGAAGAAAAGTTCAAACAGTTCCCCAATGTTCTTGTTGATAGCAATAGTGGAGGCTGCTTCCCCATAGGTTTGACAGCCTTTGGTGCTCTGGGCTTCTGCTTCCTGGTAATTGACCGAGGGGAAGTGTCGGCTGTTGAGGTCAATGGAGACGATTTGGTGCATGTACAATTGCAGCCACATCTGGACGAACCACCAGGGACCATTGACGCAGGAAATTTTCTTGTTGGTGTGCATCTGATAAATGGTTTGATGGAGCATGTGATAGACACTTCCCAAGAGATATTTCCCGAGAGGGATAAGTGTGCCTGCAGCCAAGTCTTCAGCCATTACTATGTGATTCAGAGTTGGCTCATTGGCTTTACCACAGAAGACAAATCTGCACAGCCACATATTCAGGAAGGCCCTGTATTCAACATCAGACAGAGGACCATCGTGCATGTAAGTCTGGATGTATTTCTTATATCCAACTCCAGTTTTCACCCCTGTCTGTTTGGAAGAACCCTTGTATCTGTATGGGTGTGTTATCCCTGTGATGTTCAGGCCGGTTATCATGTAGACATCGGCCAGGGTTGGGGTCATTGGTCCGTGACCAAAGAGAAAAGCATTCATGCCATTAGACCAGAAGTGACAAGCTGCAATCAGGAGATTTTCATTCTTGGGTGTTTCGGCTAGAGATAGCTCCAAGCAATGAGAGATACGAAGACTGTCCCAATTCTGCGTCTGGGGGCTTTTATTTTCAAGAATCCTTTTGTACCAGTTTCTCCAACCGATGATTGGGGGCAGAGGCCAGTTCTTGAATGAATCTTGCCATTCGTGAGGTCCCGTCAATGAAGTTTTGAAAGGGATCCTTTGAGACTCGGCCGCAATAATTTCGGAGGGATCTGGATTCCCTGAAGGGCCGAGGAAGAAAGATGCGGATTGCTCCTCCGTAGGGGTCAGGATTTCAGTGGTCAGAGCCTATTGAGGACGGAAGAAGAGCGATTCGGGGATTCAAAATGCAGCTTGAAGAGAGTAATGCCGAATATGATTGAAGAAAACGGAACTTACTTGAAGAATTTGATCCTGGTTCGCCATTTGAAGATCGGAGCTTGAAAGATTCGACGAACTAGGGTTTGAGTTTGAAAACGCACTCTGAGGATTTGGGAGCAGAAAATGGATGTCGAACGGGCTCAGCCTGGAAATGTTGGGGATTCCTGGTCAATTCCGAGATAAAAGTATCCTTTATCCCGAAATTGAAGGGGCATGTGTTGACACCAAAAATTAGCACCAGGAAGAGGCTGACATGTGAGCCGGATTTGGTGGAAGGATGCCATTCGGCTAAAGGGTTTTCTCTGAAGCATTCGGCAAAGATGCTCTGCGGTCGGGAACGCGTCGTCATTCGGCTAAGGGGTGTTCTTTGAAGCGTTCGGCAGAGATACTCTGCGGTCGGGAATGCGTCATCATTCGGCAGAGGCATTGTTCCGCAGGCGAAGAGTGGTAGCATTCGGGAAGGCATGATGACGTGGATCAACATAAAGGAAAGGCCGGTTCGAACAAGGAAAGCAATATGGGCACGAAGATTCGTCATTTATTTTTAGAAACAAGTGTTGTAGTCGTGTCCGACTAGGAGTTGTATCAAGACCTGGGTATAAATATGAACCCATGGCAGCTGTAAAAGAGATCAATCGAATCAATCATACAACAAACCGGCCCCGTGCCAACATCGAGTCCTTTAGTCGAGTCGTCGAGTTCTTCGAGAGGAGTCATCGATCCGTCGACCTCCGTAAGTACCGGCAACCTTGTATCAAGCTTAGTATCATGCGGTGGATTTAAGCTTTGATGCAAGTAGTCTTGTTACCATGCTTAGTATCATCCGGTGGATTTAAGTTGTGGTTTCAAGAAGGTTCCTCTGTTAGGTCATGAGCCATGCGGTGGGCTAAGATCTAGTATGGACCGAGTTATCGGCTCTGTTAGATTTCGGCAAGATCTAACAGATTCATTAAGTTACCCCGTGTTGCTCCTTTTTTACTATGTGCTTAATTCATGCAACACACCTTTGCCCAATCTAGATCGGCTAGAATCGGCTCTGCTTTACGGTGCGACGACTTATCCCCTCATAGCCGAATCCGAAACCGATCTAGGTTGTTACGTGTCGCGGGTTCAAGCTTGTCGGTATCGTGTAGATCTTGACAGAACCGGGTATCATGCGGTAGATGCAGGTTTTTGGGTCGTCTTAGAGCTAATCATCCGGTGGATTAGAATTCGATTCGATCTGATAGATTTACCTTTACCGATTAGGCTTGTTCCTTCGCCATGGACCCCGATTCGGCTAATTAGCCGTATTCGGCAGTGCTCTCACGAGTGAACGTGTGTTCGTGGGTTTGCATTGGACAATGAATGCTTTTAGCCTTTCACGATTAGATTGTATCATGCGGTGGATTGATCTAATCTGATTGGTGGTGTGGCTTCAAACGAGTCGTATCATGCGGTGGATTAACTCGTTCGTTGTCATGCTTGACGGGTGCTGCTTTCGGCCTATGCATTCTTGTTTTCAATGTAAATTCGTGACTGTATCGTGGGTTCGTAACTAAACATTGAATGCTTTTAGCTTTTCATGATTAGATTGTATCATGCGGTGGATTAATCTAATCTGATTAGTGGCGTGGTTACAAACAAGTCGTATCATGCGGTGGATTAACTTGTTTTGTTATCATGCTTGACGGGTGCTGCTTTCGGCCTATGCATTCTTTGCTTACTGCGAATTTATGATCATGTTTCACCCTTTTATTTATTTATCATGCTCTGTTTCTCGTTAATCGGCTATGAGTACGTGTTCATTCGGTTGAAAGCCGATCTTTCGTCATGCTTACGTCACGCATTCGGCAGTGCGCTCCTTGCGTGCCTTGCCGATTGCCGAGTGAGGTTTTAACTGCCGACAGATAGCTTCCCTGTAGCTATATGTCTCTCAAGATTGGCTTCAACGCCGCAAACATGGAACTGTCTGGTCTCACCCGGCACGTTCCAGGTTTTAATCTAAACGTTTTTATCCCTTTGTTAGTTTTCAGGCAAACTGACTGGCACGCTTCCGGATTCGAAAGCCCGGGCCACGTTTGAAGCCAGCTTTGTTCGGCTTGCTGTGTGCTTGGCGTGAGGTGCGGATTTTACGTCAACAGGTGGCAGTACAGGTCACAGAAAATCTTCGTGTCCGCTTGGGTCCAGTTGGCCCTGGTTGTCTCAAGCTGTGCACATGGTTATGGAACATGGCAGTCATAAACATGTACACAATGTATGCTGAGATGGTTAGGGTACCAGAGGCAGAAAACATGAAATGGGTTCAGGGGCATGGAAATCTACTAGATCTGCAATGAGGTCGACGGAGCCGTCCTGAGCATGGGCTGCGCCACCATGCCGGCCACCCGACCCCGGGCTTGCCTTCGGCGAGGACGAGACACGGGCGGCGGGAGGTCAGCACGGCCGGCCGACGTCGTCCCAACGTACGGTGCGCCTCTGCTGCTGCTCCCTCTTCCACCAAACTCACCTGAACGTAGGTACGCGTCGTAGTTGGTCATGTGGGGGAAGGCGGAACCGGCGTTTAGGTCGAGGGAACACATGCAGAGGTGGGAGGCCGTCGGCGAGGAGTACCTGTTGGGCATGCCCATGAAGGAGTTGAACGTCGAGGCGCCGAATCCCGGCGGAGGTGCGCCAAAGGGGTTGAACCCGGCGGATCCGGCCGCACCCGCTGCGTATGGGTAGCCCCCTCCGGATCCGGACGACGGAGGCGGCGCGGCGTAGGGGTTGAACCCCCCGGATCCGGACGGTGGAGGCGCGGCGGAAAAGTTGTTGAAGACTCCGGATCCGGAGGGGGGAGGCGCGTCGGGGTACGGGTTGTACTCCCTCGATCCTGCTCCCGGCAGCGCCAGGGAGAAGAGGTTCCTCATGCCACGCCCCTCTTCCGACCCCTGCACGCTCCCGGGGTTGGACTCCGAGCCCGATCCTTGCCCGTTGAGGCCGTCCATCACCGGGGACGACCTGGCCGACGCTGGATCCGGGGGAGGTGGCCCTCGATCTGGGTCGTAGGAGCTCGCGGTTGCAGGCACGCGGAGGGGATCTCGGGTTTTTTTGTTGCTGAGGCGGCGGCGAGAGCGCACGAGGGGGAGCGGGCGAAGGCGGCATCGAGAGAGAGGATAATGAGTGACGCCTAGGGTTGCCGACGCCCTCCCTATACCTATACCCTCCTCACCCAACTTGGGCTTGGCAGCCGCCCGAATTGGGCCTACATTTGGCTGAACCCATTTAGATCCACCCTGACTTTAGCAGGCCGAATTCCTGCTCGCAACAAACTTTGGGCCCCCAAAATCGCCATCTAAACAAGGCCTAAAGGTCGCGTTCCAAAAAATTTAAAAAAAATATTCATCTAGGAAGAGGACCAAGTCACGTCACAAGGTTTTCGTGCGGAAATACGTGCATGCAGTGTGGATCTCTTACCCCATACTTAGCCTCCTTGCCATCACACCCACATAGCACATGTGACATAGTCTTGGGTGTTATCCTTTTAAATTAACCTGTGGAGTACTTTTAGTGTCAGTTGGTGTTATCAATCCGGACTAAAGGGCATCCGAAATCCATGAAAATTATATTAATCCTACCCAAGATTAATATAGTGGATGGAAAGTCATTTCTCTACTAACGTGTGGGTGCCGGCTTTGCGTTAAACCACGGTATATATATATATATATATATATATATTTAATATATATATATATATATGCATTTCTAGGCTACTTAGCCTAGCAATGTACATATTGTTATTCTCTAAAGCCAAACTAAAAGACTTACGTAAACGAAATTGATGGATATATATGTTGCTATCACCATGCATGACCCCGCATGAGACAGCATGCAGGTAGAAACATAAGCGGTCAGTTCTTTCACAATCACTCTCTATCATCAGTTCGTTGCTACGCATGATGAGCTGATGACACGTGCTAAATTCCTTTTTGTTCCCAGCAAAGACTATTAAGCTTTCTGTTCCAAAATCATATTGTGAAATTCCGGCGTTCTAAATGGGCATTCAAAATGCGACGCACCAACAGAAACGATAATAAGTACCTGGTTTCAGGTGGTCGCAAAAAGAAAAGGTACCTGGTTTCAGGCACGTACTGTAGCATGAGAACTACATTCCTGACCTTTTACTTGTGATCCATGCATGTATACCCACCACAGGGGGGTGGATCACCAATGCAAGAATGGCAGCAACGATGAACCGATGCCCTCGATCAGCTTCACGTATTAAGCCACATTGAGTTCAACTTGCATATATCAACGAAACGTTTCGTGAAGAAGAAGCGATATGTCCATGATATGTTGCCATCACGATTAGACATGCACAGAAGCATGCAGAAGCGATCTTAACATGTCTACTTGGCATCTATCTTCTCCATGCACCATGTATCTTGGAGCATCTTCTTCGATATATGATCTTCGACCCCACATCACACAGCCATGCATGCATCCAACAAGCTAAGGTCATATACACACAAGCTCAGATGGCTTGCCTGCTTTCACAAAAACAAAAAAGATGGCTTGTCTGCTACTCTGCTTCATCCAGTAATGAAAATGAAGGAATGCTACATTCATCAAACTAACTTTGTCTGTGCTTGCAGTTTCCGTCGTTGACCTGCCCGCCATTTGCCCATGTGTGGCTGCAGTACCCAGCCTTATCGTCCTACACCAATGCATTGTCTAGATTAGCAGCGCACACAAGCTGACGGCCACGTACTGGGTGTATATATGCCATGGTTATCTACATTATTGCACAAGCATTCACGTGGAAAGAAAATGATATGGTGTCATTCAATCAATTTTGTTCTCTCCCGTTGCAAAATCTAAGCCACGATTTATTTACCACATGGTATATCTTTTTATATGGCGATGCGGCTACATACCGTCTGATATTGCAAGGTGGACAGTAGTGTGAGGTGTTGTTCGTCTATCCTCCACCATGGGTGAATCCTTATATTCCAACACCAATGCAGTGTAGGCCAACAACACACGCAAGCTGATGATGAGCAGCATGGGATGTATACATGCCATGGCTGTCAATGCTGCAAACATATATTTCACGTGGAAAGAAAATGATGTGACCATTCAATCAATTTTATTTGTTCTTTGGTACGTGTCGCAAAAATCTAAGATGTGTGCTTGGTTTACTTCACGGTATTTATGGATATGGCTGAATAAATGATGCTAGAGTATGATGATGTCGCATGGTGAACAATAGCGTGACTGCGTGAGTGGTGGCACATGGTGGATCCACCAAATTATGTGTGGTTTATTGTGCTCTTTAGTTTCTCAAAAAAATATCCAGAAATAATCTAGCTGACCCTTTTTGTTGGATCCTCGATCATATAGCATTGGTTTTCATTTGATTGAAACAACAGATAAAAAACTAAGAAAAATCGAACCAGCAAGAATAAGCAAAACAATTAAAAATGAAATCCATCATATTGCCATTTTAAAGATGATTTAAGTATGCAAGATCCGTAACAGCAATCGTACCAAGCTGAGTAGTTACCATTTTATCTTCACCTTCATATCAAAACACCATTCTGCATGAGTCATAAATCATCTTTGTACTATAAAAGTCAGGGTCCTCTCATGATTACTCTATTATAGGTTATGAAAATTATACACTAGTCCAAGTAGCAACCCTCTCCATGGACATTGTTTGCTTATGAGAACAAGAAAAACATATCAAAGTAAATATTTTTTTATAATCTTCTTCAAACTCCAGTGCTTCATGAACAAATGATTTTTTTATTTCTAAGCTGTAAATCGCAAAGTAATGAGTGGGAAACTCCGCACTGTGTTTTTTTATCTAGATCATTCATGTGTCATTCCAAATCATCTACACACAGCAGCTGCTACCAAAACACATATGCTAAATTAAAACAACCCGAATCAGATATGAATGAAAACACACGCAGACAAATATATTCTGATGATCGAAGAATCGTGCACAAAGTTTGTTTAACAAACCTAGTCGTCTTTCATTAAACAAAGAATTGTGTGCATGTCATATAAGATATAACTTGGTCCATGCAACAAACATTCATGTGAATAATGTAAAGTGCAAATTAACAATGAAATTAAATAGAAATTTCAAAATCTATGTTAAGCTTTCACCATTTTCTGTTAATCAAAGGACAACTAACAATCTGCAGTAAAGACTCTAGTAGATGTCAATTGATTTCTTATAATCGGCATCTCAAGCCAGCATCATTATATTTGCACTAAAAGAATAGACAGTACCTCTTCTAGAGCCGGCCTCCTGATCACACAACACTGGCAGAACATGGCGAGATAAACAACATAAAAGATTTTTTTTTGAAACGAACTAGACAGGGGAGCTGCCGATTATATTAAAAAGAAGATGATGTCCAGACTGAACATTACAAACAAAGAAAGAAAAAAAGCAAACACACCAAAGTACAAATTGGCGGATTGGATTGGGACCTCAACTCGCGCCGGAAGCAACTCAACTCAGGCCGGTCCGATTGGGAGATCGATGCGAGCCGCACAGTGCATCCCCACCTCTATCCGGTCGGATTGGGACATCGACATGGAACACAACAATACTCCTCCCCGACAGGCGCGGCATCCACCAACATACATACTCAAATAATCGTCGAGAACTTGCAAACGTGACCCTGTGCCGATAGGAAACTGATAGAAGCAGACCGCACCACACCAAGAAAGCCACCGCCATGCGAGACCCTCCGCGGTAGTGCTGCTGCAACACCACACTCCACCTGATAGGGTGATACCACCGAACTTGGACCTCTTGCAGGCTGCCTCGTAGTCGCCACCACGAAAACACAACATGCTGGAACCTCGCCACATCCGTGGTTGGACTCCACCTCTCTCGTCGCCTCGAGAAAACTCCGCATGCGGGGGCCTCGCCACACCCGCCTTAGACTCCATGTCCCGGATCCGTTTCTTGAATCATCATTAGGGTGGTGAGCGAAGTTGCCCCGCCTCCCCGGATTTCCATCATACCACGAAGCCAGCGCTGCAAGCCGACCTCACGTCCTTGCTTCACCCCCGCAAATAGCCTCCGCCGCCATGCTAGCAAACCGAAGAAGTCGCTTGTGCCATCATTCGATGAAGTGTCGCACCAGATAGCCCAACCAAGCTGAAAAATAATCCGCCGCAATCTGCTGCAAGCCAGTCATCCCACGATGCGGATGCCACAAGCGTCATCCTTTGATGCTATCCTACACCGCACTAACCTTTGCTAAGCAATGCCGGCCGCCGCGGCTAACCAGCAATCATGCGACAACCTCCGGTCCCCGTCATGACCACTAATGCCTCTACGTGAGCTCAACAACATCCTTCCAGCCTGCCACACGGCGAGATTGCCGCCATTGGGAGCAGGCGCCCATGACCAATGAACCAGAGATGCCAAGAGTTGAGATGATGCCTCCAAGGAGGTACGCCGCCATCGAGTGTGCATGATCTGGACAGGGTTTTCACCCAGAGAGCCCCGTGCAGTAGGGTTGGAACTCTAAAATGACGCCCCAAGCGGGGAAAATGACGTCCTAATGCGCCACTGTCATCTCCACCAGTAAGAGAGTCGATGAGGGCTTACGCCCAGAGTATCTCCACCCCATGCTGCACGCTCAATCTCAGCACTCCCGAAACGCGGCCAAGGCAGCCCGACCATGGCGGTGGCACCGCTGCTCTTCCACTCACCCAGCCGCACCTACCAATGACATGGGCACCACAGCTTTTCCATTCACCTAGTCGCACCTGCTGCTGCGGTGCGCCACAGCCCACTGCCGACTCCCCGATGTCCCCGGTCGTGTCTTCCTTTGTCGCAGCCAAGCTCGGCCTCCACGCTCTGGTCGCCAACCATTACCTCAGCGCACGACCTCCTTCTCGCGGTCGTCCATGTCGTTGATGGCTCCTCGGCCGCCGCTGCAAGCGCGCCTGGCCGCTGGCCACCGCTGGCCCTGCGTCCCTGGCCTCCGGTCGCTGGCCAACCACCGTTGCCGTGCGCTTGGCCGGCCGCCGGCCGAAGGCCCCTTGCGCCCCCGCGCCCTGGCCGCGCGCACCAGAACCGGAGGAGCACCAAGCCTGGGCCCCTAGGCCGCGCCCTCCTCAATCCGGCTTCATTTCGCCGGAGAGAGCTGCCGGCCGCTAGAGAAACGAGCAGCAGCGCCTTCTTCCTCGTGGCTACGCAGGGGAGCTTGGAAGTAAAAGGCCCCGCTGCCACTTTCGTCGCGGCCGTGTGGGCTTCCGACATCCTGCTCCGGCGGCGATGAGGTGGTGGGAGGTGGGCGGAAGGGGGGCTGCAGCGGCCGTGTCGGGTGCCGTCCGATCCGTCAGACGAGGCGACGCGGGGCCTTGCGGGAGGTTATCTGTATTTTCCCTTTAACAATAACATAAAAGAAATTGATTGCTTCCCTACTCTGAAGCTAAAAATGCTGAACTGTTTTTTTTTTAGTGACTGAGTACCTAGGCCAAGGCCTAACTTACTTGATTTCCTTTCCTTAAACAAGAAATGCGTGATAGCAAGAAAGCTCAGTCATATGTCCATGATTGCAGGATACAGTCACTGTAAAAGTTTGAATAAATGCGAATATTCACAGAGAATGACATTGCAGCGGACAATGAATTTCTCAAAACCGCAAAATAAGTGTTGAGATTTCGCCATTTACTATCAACTTAGTAACGACTAAAGACTCTGCAGCGAAGAGTCTTTTTTTAAGAAAAGGGAATATATTGATATTCCAGCCTCTGCATCGAAAAGATACATACAACTATCATTAGTACACAAAAGAAAATGCTCCATTTCTAATAGCACACAGGCCTAGAAAAAAGGAGCGGAAAAAAAGAGCTACCACCATCATTAGCTCCAAACTACCGACACAAAAAAGATCTGTCCAAACCATACATCCTGACACATCTTCTACGACCAAAAGCACATAACCAATGGTGATGTTTCATGCACCTAACCCTGAATCCACTCAGAACAAGGCCGTCGTCTTCATCCGACTCCAATTAACCAGCTTTAAATATCATGGGCACAATCAACCGGTGTAGAACTGGATCATAGATGAATAAGATCAAGCCTGGTGTCTTGCTGAACGAACACCACCATGTCCAGTATGCTAATCACTGTGTAACCTTGACCAAGAATGGACCCAGTGGACTTGCCATCCCTTTCCTTGCCACAGTGCTCGCAGTCACCGCAGCTTAACAGAGCATCAAATTCTACAACGACGCCTCCAAGGAGGGAAGCGACGCCGATTGCGCTGCCATCGCCTGACCCGAAGACCAAGGCTCTACACCCAGGAAAGTATGCAGAGAAGCCGCCCCAGCTATCGTCGCCCGTCAATCCGTGCGAGGTGAAGAAACACCCCATGCGCGACGAGTGCAACACTTTCGTTGCACGGAATCTGGTGAACGAAGGGGATCCCCCACTCACTACCGCCAGCCAAGAAGCCCCCGAGGGTGGCTACACGGCGACGCCGCGGATCCGGGGACGGCCGGCAGATGGCCAGCGGCCCCAACGACGCGGGAAAGTCGACGGTGGCGGCGAAGGGCGATCAGGGCGACAGACGAAGAGGACCAAGACGATCGGCGATGAACGACCAGAGAAAAATCAGATATAGGATTGGTGGTGGTGCTGCAGGTGGAGGAGTGATCGAAGGGATGGAAGGGAAAGGAGAAGGAGGGGGGCGCCGCCGTCACAAGCCGACGGCGGCAGGCGGCGCAGATCGGAGAGACCGCCTTGGCGGCGGCGGGCGCGTCCCCCTCGAGTCGGCTGGGGCGACAGGAGGATCACGGGTCCTTCCTTCGAACGTCCTTCACGTCAAGCCAATACTTTTTTTCTCAAGCTGAAAAGTCTAACAAGCTGAAAAGTGAAGCCGGAGTTATTTGTTAAAGCTGGCATCTCAAGGCTCAAGCCAACATAATCCATTTACACTAAAATTACACAGCATCATCCTGACTACAATGCTGGCAGAAAATTGCAAGATAAAAACAATATTTGATTGCTTCCCTATTCTGAACATGCTGATACGGAAGCAGGCTTGGGGCAAATGCTGCCTTTCACGGCTGAGGGGTTAGGGCAACTACACTGTGCCGTCTCATAGGCGGTCTTATGCAGTGACACGTAATCTTGAGTCAACTTATCAAACAACCTATACAACAGGTTATTGTTTTGGTTGTCTGGTAGTAATACAATATCCCTTAATTTATGAGTAAATAAAGAAATTTTATTGGTTGCATGGCAAAAAAACTCATACAATAGTGGAGTTATCTCATAATTCTAAAATTTAGCTCATAAGGCGGTTGTTTCGCGAAACAACGACCTTCTTCTCTCTCCTCGCTCTATCTTCTCCACATCAGTAAAAATCTTACGTGGCACTGCATGAGACGACCTATGAGACCGCTTACGTGTAGCAATGTACTGCCCTTAGAGACCGGCAGTAACCTATCCAAATGCAGCAAGATATATTTGCATTCCACAAAAACGCCGTCGCCCTGCAAATCTAGAAAATATTTCAATCCCGATTCATACCCATAGAAACATAGACAAATCGCAAGCAGGGGACTTCGGGGTTCGCTCATGAGCGCAAAGGATTTCATAGTAGAGCCAAGCGTCGCCGCGGCGGTGGATCCACGGAGGGTGAGGCGATCCGAACCCGTAAGCTCCACTACAAGCGGGGGAATGGAGGGAATCGTGAGCGGGGTTTCCATATTGCGGGTGCCGGTGAGGGAGGCGGCGGCGCGGCTGATCGGAGGCGAGGCGGGGAAGGCGAGGTAAGCCAGGGGGCGGATTGACGTGGGAGGAGACGGGGAACTGAATCCAACGGGCACCTGTATCCATGTAACTGCAGCAGCCGTACGTCGGATGCGTCAGATCAACGGTTTGGGATCCTGGAGGGACCAATACTGCTATTTCGTTCTTATAAACGCAGCGAAACTAGGCATGCATATATGGTCAGGTTTAAAAGGAAAATGTCTATTTTATCTCCTTGGACACTAACCCGAGTCCACCATTCCTTCCTAGACTCGAAAATCGGGTGAACTACCTCCCTTAACTTTCAAAACCGTCCACTTTGCCTCTAGCCGTCGAAAATCGGGTGAACTACCTCCCTTAACTTTCAAAACCGTCCACTTTGCCTCTAGCCGTGGTTTTAAGCGGTTTTTAAGGTGGTTTTGTATTTTTAATTGAAAATCAATCTTATAAATACTTAATGAGGTTATTAAACCATGAAAAATATTTCTAAGCTTCTAAAAATTCTGAGAAAAATTCTAGAGATGGAATGGGACGCAAGAAATCTAAACTAGTGAAGATATTTATAAAATTTTCTAAAATTTAGATTTAGCTTCAGCAAAATAGAATATATATATATAATTATATATATATATATTAAAATATTTAAATCTATATCTAATTGCATGTTGAATACTTTCCACAATAAAAACATAAGATGAAGCCGACATGAATACACTTATTGTAAATGCATAAATGCATTCAACATTAATATATGTTACATTAACGATGGTTGAATGCATTTTCGATGAATGTATTCATAGTGGCTTCATTTCATGTTTTTATTGAGAAAAGTATTTAAGATACATTTAGAAATTTTTTTGTGTGTTTAAGTTTTTGGAAATATTTCCATTTTGCTAGAATTAAATTTAAATTTTAGACAATTTTGTAGTCATTTTCACTAGTTTTAAATATTTTATTTAGTTTTTTGCATCTCAATCCATCTCTAGGTTTTTTCTCATAATTTTTAAAAGCTTAGGAATATTTTTGTGGTATAATAATTATTTAAAATATTTATTTTCAATTGAAAAAGGTAAAACCACCTTGAAAACCGCTTAAAATCATGGTAAGGAGGCAAAGTGAATAGTTTTGAAAGTTGAGGGAGGTAGTTCACCTGGTTTTCGAGTCTAGGGAGGAATGCTGGACTCAGCTTAGTGTCCAGGGAGGTAAAACATACTTTTTCCGGTTTAAAAATACGATCTCGTCTTGGGCTGCCTCGAGGGCTTCGAGCTGTGTTTGGGCTGATAATTCCAGTTAGCCCATAACTGCGTGCCCATTCATACTTTCGGCCTAGTCTCGCTCGCCTCCCTTCGGCTGATAATTCCAGAGTTAGCCCATATATGCGGGCCCATTCACACTTTTGGCCCAGTCTCGCTCGCTTCCCTTCGTCCCCGACCCCCTCTCCGGCTTCCGTTCTTCCCGGCGACTCCGGAACGACTATCTGTCGCGCGCGCGGACGAGTGGGCTCAAACAACAGGTTCCTTCGGCCCGTTAAGGGTTTGGGCTGTGTGGAGCACCACAATAAGCCCAATAAAGGCCCATATATTTTTTATTTTTATTATTTGCTTACTTTTTCTATATCTAATAATTTATATGTTTTTTCTTTTCTATTCTATTTATTTATATTTATTTTCTGTACTCTTATTTTTTATACTAACTTGTTCGTCATGTATATATATTGTTCACAACGTGGTTATATTTGTTCTCCATGTGTATTAATTTGTTCACAACGTGGATTTTATGTTCTCCACGTGCAGCAATTTATTCACAACATTGACTCATTTGTTCTCTATGTGCAGTAATTTGTTTGCAACGTGGACTGATTTGTTCTCCATGTGCAGTAATTTTTTCGTAACGTGCATTTATCTGTTCTCTATGTGCAGCAATTTGTTCGCAACATGAACTCATTTGTTCTCTATGTGCAATAATTTGTTCGTAATGTGGACTTACATGTTCTCTATGTGCAGTAATTTGTTCGCAGTGTGGACTGATTTGTTCTCCATGTGTGAATTCTTCTGTTCTCCATGTGCAGTAATTTGTTCGCAATATTGACTCATTTGTTCTCCATGTGGAGTAATTTGTTCGCAATGTGGACTTATATGTTCTTCATGTGCAGTAATTTGTTCGCAATGTGGACTAATCTGTTCTCTATGCGCAGTAATTTGTTCGCAGCGTGGATTCTTCTGTTCTCCATGTGCAGCAATTTGTTCGCAACGTTGACTCATTTGTTCTAGTTCGATAAAAAAATATTCGCAAAAAATATCATCTAAATATAGTCAAGTGGGATCTTGTTTTGAAGATTTTATCGTAATAAATATTATGGTGCAATCGGAATTTAATTTGGATGCTTGGTTTAAAGTAATGACTTTTTTCTAAACTTTATCGTATGCAAGTGATGCATGTTGTTTAATCTGCTGCTATACTTTACAGGAACCGGCCTACGCGTAAAAAAAGTATCAAATAATGGGCCTAACAGCAGCCCAAGATGAAAAATAGAAGCGCGGAGCTCCTTCGGCCGACACGAGTTTCCTATCACGCTGGTGACGCCGGCCGCGCCCCGGCGACTCACACCCAAATACCCATCCTCCGCCTCGTCAGCTCGTCCCCGCCGGCCATCGCCCCACTTTCCCCTACGCTCGGGGCCGGCGTGCCCTGCAGATCCCATCATCCGTGTGATACCGCATTGGTTGATTCAATCTGATCTGCTTTGATCCTGGTAAGGAATCCAATCTCTAAGAGCAAGGCTAATAGCCGCGCCGGCTGCCGGCTGCCGGCTGAATAAAAGTAAGCGGGTCCCGCTATTTAGTGCAGGCCCCTCCACTATCAGCACCTCTGCCCAAGTGCGGCTGCACTTTCTTTACCCGACTGTTTACCCGACTGGTGGCTACTGGCGCGGAAGAGCCTCCCAAAGGCACAAAAAAAAATCCTTTGACTCGATTGTGCTCCTTACTGCCTGGATGTTATGGAAAGAACGCAACGCACGGACTTTCAAAGGAAGGCCAACCATGGTACTTCCTTTGGTACATGCGATTTTTGATGAGGCTCGCATTTGGTCGATGGCTGGATGTGCGGATTTGTCGCAATGGAATCAGGTCGTCAACGGTAGCACAATTGTTTCGATGTAATTGCGGGATAAATTAGCGCTTCCCTTTCTTTTCTTTCCTTTGTTCTTTGTCTTGGCCCCTAGAACGCTTTGTTCTAGAGGTCGTTGTATTATACTCTCATCTTCCCTCTTAATGAATTACGTGCCCAGGCACGGTCACGAAAAAAAGGAATTCGCCCAGTGCACACTTACTCGTAGATTCTGGTTCTGATACTGATAGTCACCTTTCAGGGTGTCGTATGAAAGGGAGACAAAGATCGTCAATGCTGCATCGTTCGCTATGGAGCGTGAGGACCACACCGTTGGCAACATTGTCTGCATGTGAGTATATTTTTTCTTCCCTTGTTGTTATCTTCTTTCATGTTTTGTATGTGTGATGCCCATATGGTTGTGAAATTTGCAGGCAGCTGCACAAAGATCCCAATGTGCTCTTTGCTGGCTATAAGCTCCCTCACCCACTTCAGTACAAGATCATCACAAGGATAGGATACATATTCTAATTTTTCTATTTATTTTATTTGTCTGGCTTATTCAGCTGGTCACTAATTTTATGTTGCGTGGACAGATCCATACTACCAGCCAGTCTTCCCCAACACAGGCCTACTCCCAGGCAATCAATGATCTAGACAAGGAGCTTGAGTACCTAAAGCAAGCTTTTGAGGTCTGTTTCTGATATATCCACTCAAATTTTTAGTTGCTTTCCTGTAATGCTCCCCTTCTGTCATGGAGTAGTAAGGGGGGAAAGAGAAGCAACAGTTCAACTTGATTCTACTGTGGAAAATAAGGTGCTTTCTACTTCTGTTGATATTACATTTCAGTGGAAATTCTTGTTCAACTTGATTCTACTGTGTAAAGCTTTTAGATGTGGTGATTGTTTGACCAGGCATATATTTAGTAAAGAATTTTATAATCTGTTATACTGTTTCAAACTAGCCATGCCATGGGATTTAGGACCTCCAGTTTGCATGCTATAAATACTCAGCATCATAAAGTCTTGCTAGATATTCTGAAGAAAGAATTTGGGTCTATTCATCATACATATGTTGAATACTGCTATTGAGAGTATCATGGGGCCCCTTGTTTTGGCTTTAGAATATAAAGAAATGCCAAAGATAAACTAGAGATGTCACATAGATACATCAGGTGCCTGCTCCCCATAGAGTTCACGTACTCATTCTATCTTTAAACGCTTATTATACATGTCTATTCTGATTTTTTCCTCTTCCAAAGGAATGTGTCATTAGTCATTACCTTTATTTCTCCTGTTAAACATGTATTTATCAGGCTGCTAGGGGAGGGATTATACTGTAGATTGAAAAATGGAAAGGCTTAGATTAATTATTCATTGCAAAGGTGGCAGCTGTTGCCTTATGTAGACCTAAACAACTTGACAAAGTCTAGATAAGATAAGAGCCTAACCAACAATATATGCTAACAATCTTTCCTGATAGCTCACTTGCACGAACAGTAATACACATAACACTTTGGGCATCTGGAAGCATTTTAGGAAGAAAAATATGTATTCATGTACATTTTTGAATAGTCTTATTTTTCACTTTTTCTGAACACAGAATGTATGAAGTAGCACCAATGCCCTGGGTTGCATTTGGCTATTGGTGTTAAAGAATTTGAGGACCACATATTTGCAATTAAAACATTAGGACGAGAAAACTATAGAAACATTAGGATGAGAAAACTAAGAGTTTGCATGTCAATTATTTGTTATATTTCTTTATGCGTCTTATGCAAGTTCATAATTCTAAGGAAAAGCCTTGCTTCTTCGGAAACGAAGCCTTTGAGCAACAGCCGATGGAAATCTGAACCTGAGCTGAAACTTTTGATTTGCATTCCTATTCAGAAATATTAACGAAGTGGTGTTCTTCCTTTGAGACATGCTCCTAAGCAATTTTGATGTTACAAAACAGCATATACAATACTTGGACCACTAATGGAATTTCTCTACGTATAAATAACAGCACTCTGATGTGCCTGCACAGATCCCATTTCCACATCATTAGCCGTTACTCTTGGTTAAGAAAGTGTTTTTTTAGTTATCCCTTTTTGGGTGCTGAACAAGTGAACATTCTAGTCCGCGTCGAACTTGATGATCCCTATATGCTACTGACGTTCTGAGGTTTGGTTTCTGTTTTCAGGATGAGAAGAAAAGGTGTGAGCAGAAGCCTTAGCTGCTCGAAAAGGATGGCTGGAAGATTGTGTAAATGATGACTTCCCTGAACTACCCGTAGTACCTTGTCTATCCTTCAACATGTTCTAAGACTCCAGGCAATCTTGCTCTGCGTTTGCGTTGTCATGCTGATGCCAACTTCATTTTATTGCTGCGTTATCATCTTGTCAGCTGTGTTTGTACAAGACACACCAACAACTTCTCCAAACTCTTGCACCCTTGAAATGGCTGTGCAATGGGGTATAAATAGCCCCCTCCCCCCACCCCACCCCAAAGAAACTAGATGTTGCGAACTGTTGCAATATTTTTGCATAACACCGACTCGGTGATGCACATGAGGGAACACCGAATTAATCGTTTTGTGCCACCTCAACTAGTCATTGGGCTTCTCACTCCCATTGACGTCTCGGCCCGAACACCGACTAATTCGATGATGCCCTTTCCTTAACACCAAATGGTGTGTACGCTTCCTGAGCTGCTGCCTTCTTGCAACTCCGACTGATTCGGTTTGCCTTCGTGGACATAATCGAATGAGTCGGTCTTTCCAGAGATCCAAACTTTTTTCAAGTACTGATTGATTTGGTCCTACTCAAATCCATGACCGAATGAATGGGTCAAATACGCCGGTCTTTCCAGAGACAAATTTCATCTTGGCCATCAACACCGACCGATTTTGTGCAACACAAAACCAACACCGAATGAATCAGTCAAACATGTCAGTCTTTCCAGAGAAGAGCTTCAACTTGCCTTCATACACCGATTAATTGGTGCCCTGAAAATCCCATACCGAGTGAATCAGTGTAATAGGTTGATGTGTATTCTTGTCTTGATTCTCCGCAAGTATTTGTTGCAATTTGTCTTCTTTGATCTTGCCATCAGTGTAATAAATCTGGGGAAAAAGTCTACATAACTCCCTGAAGTATTGAAGTCTATCTACTTAACCCCTAAACTATAAAACCGGGTATTGAACACCCAAGACTATTAGAAACCATCTAAATAACCCCCTAAGTGGTTGTAAATGGTGGTTTTGCTTATGTGGCATGCTGACATGGACAAACTTGCATACATGGTGATGTTGACATGGAAAAAGTTGTCTACATGGCATTATAAAGCCCTCTAGATCCACATGCTTATGTCCTCCTCTTTCAATAATCAATATCTTTATCCTATCACAATTTTATCTCTTTTGTTATAGATAACCATCGTACCGAGTTAGACTAAACAGATCGCTACTTTTAAGAATGCACGGTTGTGTACTTGTGTTAGGGTTTTATTATATTGCGCTCTCTTCTTGCTTAGCTAAGAGTAGGATGACAATCTTTACCTCTCTTTTATCTAGTAACGATTATCTACATGTCATTTAATGATTCACGGCCATGTCAACGTCGATGTAATATGCCACATCAGCAAAACCACCCTTCAAAACCGCTTAGGGGGTTATTTAGACGGTATCAAATAGTTTAGGGTGTTCAATATCCGGTTTTATAGTTTAGGGGGTTAAGTAGACCAATCTCAATAATACAGGGGGCTATGTAGACTTATTCCTAAATCTGGTATCTTGGTACCACTTGAATCCAAATACCATGATTTGCAGTTCCAAAATATGTCTAAGTCATTGCATTTGGATGGTTTGGAATCAAACCTTGGGACCTATAAAATCTACAAATGTTTAGCTACAATGTTCATCTAGACAAATTCATTAGTCCCATATATTATCACTCAACCACCAAAATCATAAATAATGAGATAGGGCCATTTTTCTTACAGTGGGGATTTATTTAACGTTTACATCGTCAAAACTGAGCCTTATTATCATAGAACTTGTAGTTACGGCTGAAATGGACGTTTAATGGATCTATTTGTAATAGGCTTATGAGGCGAATCCATTTCTGACTATCATTTTCTCGATTGTATGCTAATATCACTCGTTGAAATCCGTCATAATACTAGTATGACACAGCTATTTTTTTGTTGACTAAAAGGAGCACTACATTTTTAAATATAATGATAGTATAGTAGTAGATGGGGACTTGGTATAGCAATTGGTTGGACTCAGTGTGTGCCATGGTTAAGCATTGATTAGTTAAATGATTATATGGCACATACTACTATGATTAGTATGCTGGTTAAGTTAGTTAGGGTAACCGTATCCCATAGTGTATATAGGTAGTATCTATGATGCCATGTCAATAAGACACTACATTAGAAACTATACTTCATAACCCATAATTTCTTGGAGTGGATCATCAATAAATGTATCATCTCTCTTCTCTATCAATCATGTTTGTTCTTCATCTATTATGAAGACAACACCATCTCCTAATGCAAAACTTGATAGTGTCTAGTGCATAGGTTCTCGTATTGAAACTGGGTCTTGCATGAAACTCCACAACCCATGATTTCTTGAAGTGGGTAATCAATAAACGCTTTCGACACATTTGTCATCTCCAACACAATGCCTTTCATGTATTGAAGTCTAGAGACCTTTGGCCTCATGTACTAATGATGCTTGCTTTCATGACTGCAGTCGACTTCAGGATCCACGTATGGTACTTCACTGGGTCTCTCATAATGTTATGGAGTTGGGTCAAGAGCCTGGGTGCAGCTTTAGCCTTGGGGATATATGTGGCGCTTGCTCCAGTTGCTCGCACGGCCTCCATTACAGTCACTGTTATCACTTCAGTCCTGGCATTCTTCGGGAATAGGTACATTGCTCACACGATCATTACATTTGGATAGGGAGCCCGGCAGATCTGGATGGGATTAGGTGTTACGATCCTCGTTAACAGGCTGTTTGAATATTGGTCCTACATAATAATATTTGGATAGCCGGTATATATCAAATATCCTAACAGAAATTGAGGACCCTTGATTTTGGTAATGAATGTGATATCTATACCATCAGAGCAAAAATGTGTTTAGCAACTATTAATGTTTTCTAAATTGAAATGGAGGAATGTGCATTTGTTCTTCATATGGTGCTATCTTGCCAAACTTCTTCATGTCCAACCCATTATTTTGAGTGCTATCAACCAAAACTTCTTCATTTCTAGTAGGAATCAAGATTTCTTATTTTTCAACTCTTTTTTATATTTTCTAAGAACAGGGATATCAAAAGCTCCAACCACAAAAAATTGCACCTTTTTTGGAGGTGTGATGCGGTCTACACAAAATCAGGGACGTTTCCTAAAAAGTTGAAAACAGCTTAGGAGCCTTAAAAGTCTATCTTTCTGAATTTTTTGGCCAATCTGAAAATCACCAACAATGGCAGCGCCATTAAATCGCATGTGCAAATTTTTGTCTTCTTTCTGCTGTAAAATATTGAGCCAAAGCGGAGCACCGAGCGAAAAGTTATGCCTGTTTTACGGAAGGTACCTCAAGTTATGGATGTCAAGAGGCACAACTCGGCAGAAGACGCGGCGGCGGCTAGGGCAAATCTTCCCTGGTAAATGCAGCAAAAGGATATGCAAGATGAACCAAGAAGGGCTACGATGCAAGGTAATGAATACAAGGTGGCTCGCGACCTATCTAGGGCATGCACGACAGGAGTTCACGCAAAGCGGTTAGCGAGGGCAAGTCGAGTAATGCAGTGGCACGACTTGTAATCTGGTAATGGTGGATGGGATATCGGCGGCAACGAAAATCACAACAACACGCGATTGAACTACGACACGAACACAACTAAAACCAGCAACAAGACTCGACCACGGACACAAACTCAACTAATTGTGAACCTAAAACGGAATTGTGATGGCTAAAAGGGGTACTAGGACAACGGAATACAATGAACAAATATTTTTGTAGGGCTATTTTCTGGACTACATGATGAAGGCACAAAACTAAACTAGGGTAAGCCTGACGGTAATTCCTGAGTCTCTGATTACCACTTGATGGGAACTAGGGTGCCCGATCTTCTGTCAGGTGAAGGATAACTCATTTTGGGCGGAGGACGACACACCGATCTGGCTTCGAGTCAGCAAACTCAAACCCTGCAATCTTAGCACCACAACCTCTAGTTATCAACCATGTCACAAACCAGTTGACCTCGCCAAGAAGACTAATCCCTGCCTACGAAATGAAGAACACAAGCAAGAAGTCGAAAGAGCCCAGCTCTCAATAGAAAGTGACAAACTGCAGATGAATGATTAAGCACCCGAGTTGGTGTTTTACAAACCAATGACAGTGAAATTATTATAGATAGAATAATCTAAGAAAAATCCGAGTCTAAACGACAGCGGCTACTGACTTTATTATCCTAGGGCGAGATAGGGTTGTGGGCGCACCAGGGTGGAGCGTCTATAACATGGGCCGAAGGCCCGACACTATATAAAGCCTGAAAAGGCCCAAAATAGGTGACACATCACCTTTTCATGGTCATGCAGAAAGATCCACGAGGCTTTTGGAGCTAGGACCAGAACCAAAATAAACGCCTTGATTGGATGCCGTATGAGGGAGATATCGTCATTTTGGTGGAGACATGTCAACTGAATCCGAACTGAAGACACTATTCAATATGGCGATGACTTGTAGCTTGTAGATGAGGACGGCTCGTATATGTCCAGCGTGGTGATGTCCTCATCAGGTTTTCTGCTCAATCACCTCTGGCCTCTCCTTCCACCACACCCCTAGGACGGTCATAACAATGCTGTGCTTCTTCCGATTCTGGCTTGGTTTCGGCATCGGCGACGCCTACCCATCTATTAGCGGCCATCATGTCGGAGTACGCCAACAAGAAGACACGAGGTGCTTTCATGGCCGCTGTCTTTGCCATGCAAGTGATGGCGTTGTAAACTGTAATGACATATACTTTTTCTTGGGAAAGAGTAGTGACATATACGTTTATGATTTTTCCCTATATGGTAACCAGTTGTTCAGATCAATGATTTTTCCCTTCCCAACATTCTCTGCAGGGTTTGGGAAATCTCGCTGGTGGTATTGTTGTATTGGCCGTCTCAGCGAGCTTCATGAACTCACCAGCCTACAAGATAGACATGCTTGGCCAGGCTGACTACGTGTGGCGTATCGTTCTAATGTTTGGCGCCATTCCAGCTCTGTTCACGTTCTACTGGCGCATGAGAATGCCTGAGACAGCATGCTACACCGCTCTCATTGCCATGAGCCTAAAGCAAGCTGTATCCGATATGAACATGGTACTTGACATCGATATTAATGACCTAACATAGGAAGAAGATGCAAACATTGTCGCCAAACAAGATAAATTTGGTCTTTTCTCATCTATGTTCATGTGTCGGCATGGATGTCACCTCCTAAGTACCACGGTGTGCTGGTTCATGCTTGATGTAGTCTTCTACACATTGAACCTTTTCATGACTGATATCTTGCCTTACACCAACTGGTTCGGCAACACAAGTAAGGAAGGCATACTCGAGCAAACAAACAAAATGGCTAAGACACAAACGATCATTGCAGTCGGTGGCACGCTTCCACGTTATTTCTTCACCTTCATGTTTGTTGACAGGATAGGCCATATTAAGATTCAGTTGATGGGGTTTAGCGTGATGACTATCTTAATACTAACCTTAGCAGCCATGAACGAAGTATGGAAAAAGTCAGGAAGTTTGCACATTGGATTCACTGTCATGTATGGATTCATCTTCTTTGCAAATTTTGGTCCTAACTCAACCACCTTCATTGTGCTGACTGAGATCTTCCCTACAAGACTACGATCGACGTGCAATGGCATCTCCAGTGCAAGAGGAAAGGCTGGAGTAATTCTGTTCCTATATGCCGGGCATAACCTCCAACTCAAACAGCTGATGCTTGCTAGTTGCAACCTAGTTGGCATTATATTCACTCTTTTTTTGCCCGAGTCCAAAAGTATGTCCTTCGAGGACATCGCTGGAGACATACAAGAAGATGTGGAAGAATGTGAATCTGAGCAGCAGTCTGGGACAAATCGATGGAGTTGGTTCCCACACACAATGGACATTTTTTCGGAGATTCTAACTAGTACTTGGATATTTTAATAATTGTGTGACATGTCCTTAAGTTTTTGCATTGCTTTGGTTTGGGTCTAAACAACAGTTTGATCAGGCAAGTTAGATCTTGTTACGGTACAAACATGAGGCTATTTGGGATTGACTATCTCTGTTGTGAAACATGTCGAGGATTTTGGCAAAGCTTAGCTTGCCTTGCCAACGCCTCAGATCACCTCTTAGATGTTGGTAGTTAGTCCCTCATGGCATTATGTTTCCCTTAGGTCTAATGACAGGTAATTTTTTTGTTATCCCGTGTTTGGTGGGCCCATGGATACAACGGACGTTCACCTAGAATCTTGGATCAAACCGACCTCAATCCCACGTTCCAGATTGATCCTAAGTGTTTTTCTCTACATGTGTGTGAAAATGTGCTAGAGACGGGCCAAGCTAGGGTTGGCTGACCTGGTAGGTTTGGCCAACCCTCCCCTAGCCCACTTTGGCCCATGGTTTTTGTCCACCTATTACCTATGTCCAAACATACACCAAAACTCATGGAACTTTGTTAGATTAAACAAAATGTGTATGTAACTTAGAATATCTTAGTTTCTTCCCTAGAAATTGGTGATTGAATGCTGAGATAACAACCGCCAACACTTTGCAGAAGATGTGTATTTCTTAAAGCCCTTTTTCAAGTTTCTAACTTTAGGGCTTCTTCTAACTTCTGTTTTCACTGTGATTTCTCCCTCTAGGAGTGAGTTTTTCTTTTCCCCTTGAAACTAGGAGTACTTGCTAAGGCAATGTCATGATCTGGTCGGTGACTTGGGGAGTTTGGGGGTGTGACATGCATAATTATAGCTTTTCCTTTTTCATTAGTGAGATGGACTTAGGAGGGGGATACTTTAAGCTTAGCCATTATGGCCAAGATTGAATATTTTCATTGTGGTCGAAGAACTCGCAGCCTTTAGATGTGAAGATGGAATTCCTCCATTGGAAACGAGGTTTGTGTGTGTGTGGGGGGGGAGGGGGGACGGATTGAAGAAGTCAAGCCAAGAGGGGGCATCGACCACACAAGATGAGCCTGCCACATAGGAGAAATGCCTAGCCTACAGATTGACAGTAGCAACATTGTTTTTGCCTAGTGGCATAGAGCTGGAATTAGAGTTCTATACTGAGTCCAGCTAGAGTCAGCAGAAGAGGAATTCATTAATACAATTCTCAACTGAATGTTGTAAAAATTTTGGTATGTCATCTTGAAGGTTCATAGTAAGGTTGCCCTACTGCTGGTGGTCCACAAGTAGGACCTACTCAACTTGCTGAATGCCCTATTCCAACTCTTGCTAGATGTCACCACCTTCTGCAAACGCATCAATGCATATTTATGGGAATGTCCTCCTGAAAGATTTCTAGTAATTCGGAATTTGGTGCTTGTACCGCTAATTATCCTAGAACAACTAGGATTTCCTCATTAAGATCAATGTTATTGAGGTCGTCCTCTAGAACGTCTTCCTCGTGTTAACCAATCATTTCATGTTCTTCAATGACCTGATCTTGCTGCTGAATAAAGTCATTCTGCTCTATGAAGACTTCTCCATGTGAATTTTGGCGTCTGCCTCTTCTTGGAGCCCACAACTTCACCCTCGGGATATTACATTGGTACAACACCATCAGCACTCGAGACTCGATGCAGAGGAAAGGGGAGAGATCACCAGGAGCCATGGTGATTAAAATCTAGAGAAAGGCCAACCCACAGGAATGGGAGTAGAGGAAGGCCATTGTTTTCTTGCACTCCATGTTCAGAGATTCGCTCTTATGCATAGGATGATAGGAACTTGATCCTGAAAATATAAAAGACATAATTGTGAGATATAGGTACCCCTAGGCCCATCACCCAGAGGGGCGGCGGCTGGTCCGCTTACCTAAATAAGAAGACCGAGTCCTAGTAGAATCCTACTCGGACTCCCATATTGTAACCGACTAGAAGACTTGTCATGTAACCCTACCTCTTAGGATATATAAAGGAGGCCACGGGTCCCTAGATAGACAAACCAATACAGACCATCACAACCCATCCATTGTAACCACAAAGCTCGCCCTAGCTTCCCGAAGCTTTGTTGAGCACAAGTAATACAAACACCAACCGACACAGGACATAGGATATTATACCTCGGGTAGCCCGAACCTGTCTAAATCTTGTTCCCTGTGTCACCTTCAAGCTACTCAACTCGGTGGTCCCCCTTCTACAAATCTACCACTCATGCGTCCCTCGATGGATTGCCGTCCTAAGGTCCGACAGTTGGCACGCTCGGTAGGGGTGATTGTCGAGTTTTTCATAGTTAGCTTGGTGGCAGATTAATCTTGCGTCACCTTCCCCGCGAGCGTGGAGGCCCGATCTAAGAACCCGCCCGAACCCCCCTAGGTTTCGTTATGCGGTGAGTTTCAGATCGCGTAGGACGACTACTTCAACTCAGCCACTAATCAAGCTAAGTATTTTTATTTTATTTTTTACAACCCCCCTAGGTTTCGTTATGCGGTGAGTTTCAGATCGCGTAGGACGACTACTTCAACTCAGCCACTAATCAAGCTAAGTATTTTTATTTTATTTTTAACGGCTTTTACAGATCGCCATGTGCGTAATTTTTTTTCCATGCCCCTAAGACAACAACCAATCTGCTTTATGCATGCTAGTGCATTTTTCATATAGTTTCGGCTGTCTTCCTATTTTCTTCATGTTTTGTATGTCTCCTCTCGACGGTTGTTGGCACTTCTTACGATCCAATATCAGGATTGTGAATCCCGGGACTGGGGTAAGGAGTGTTTCAGTGGTTTTTCTTATGGCTCAGTAAAATATATAAATATTCTGCAAGCGCACAGAATTACCGCTGTAGCATTTCACTAGGGAGTATTCCGAGGTATCGTAATTTATATTTCTACAGGGAAGCTTATGGCGAGAGTATTAGCAAACAGATATTTGAGACTATCAGAGAGGGGTACACGACTAGCAAGACGGGGGATAACGGTATTGGATAGGAGTGGATATATCATGACACACAGCTCAAGGTAGGCTCAGATAGAAAAGAGAAAGAATAGATAGGTCAGAGGACAACAAGAAGAGATAGAGGATTCCTAGGTACTTTATCTGTCTATGTCACTCGGGGTTAGAGATACAGAGGCCGTAGAGCCAGCACTCAGAGGTCAAGGTCAAACCTATGTCTTAACTTCAGGACAGCAGAGCCTACGCCACAAAGAAAGGGATGAGAAGGGGTGGCATCTACCCTGCACTGGGGGATCCTACAAGCCGAGACGAACGTGATGGGTTACGAAGGCCATATATGGCTGTCACCACCTAACGACTACCACCTCTGCAGACTTAGAGGCAAACTAAGGTCACTGGCTAGCCTAAGAACCACTCCTACACTAGTCAATAACTACTTACTGCACTAGCAAGAGCAAACAACCTTGTCAATACTCTTAGTGACAATTCACCTCAAGTATCAAGCAAGATCGAAGAACCAGCTAAGACAAAGACTTAAACAAGATCTATAAGCACTAGAACTAGAACCAACTATAGTCTAAACATGATATAGATGCAACTAGAATAAAGTAGAAGCAAGCTATAAATGACAGAGTCAAAGTGATAAAGATAACTTTATATTGATAACTCAAAGTCTACAAAAGGAAAGGAAAATATACAAGAGCTTATACCAGAGCTTCTGAAGACGACTCCGGAACCTCCGAGGCACAGCTCGACTCAACTCTAACTCCCAACTAAACTATCCTAACTCTACTAGAGAGAAGTGGAAATGAGCTCCTTGGCTTGGTGTCCTTTGATCCGGGGCTTCGACCACTGTATTTATAGCTTGCAATGACGGTTGGGGGTAGAGTAACCACCAGGGGAGCCAGAGGGCGGTTCCCCCTGATTAGGGCGAATCCTCTGGTTCGACCGAACTGCCCAATTCGGCCAAACCTAGGGATGCACCACCGTTGCTCCTAAGGGCCAGGATTTGCTCCCTTGGTCGGTTCTGGTGCTGGGGGCGGTTCAGCCGAAGGCTGCGATTCGGCCGAATTGGGCCTGGCCCGTGGCCGGCCTCCCCAGCACCGCCTCTTGCTTTGTGTACCTCCTGGGCTAACTTGGGTTGATGTCCTTCGTGTTGATTTGGCCTAGGATGAGATGGCGGTCGCCACGTATCATACGTTTTCATCGCTTAGTCATCGTTGACGTGGACGGCCCTCCGGTTGTTCTTTGCGTTGTGTACGGCTAAGGGGGGGGGGGGGGGGGTAACCGGCCGAATCGTGTCGTTCGGCCGAATCGGTCAATTCCGACCCCCTATAGCACGTATTTGTTGTTAATGTACCTACGCAAGTGAAACTCACCAAAACTCGTGGAACTTTATTAGAAATAAACCTAAGTGGATGGAATGTCACATATATCCTCTTTTATTCCCGAGTGTTGGTGGTCGAAAACGTGCCATAACGACCGCCAACAAGCTCCCCCAAGCTTAGACCTTTGCTCGTCCTCGAGCAAAGATAAAAACTTAGGCTCGGTGGATCAAGAGTTGCTACAATGTCAGCATCGTGCATGTAATCTTTATAAACAACTAGTGCTCAAAATTACTCGAATCATTAGCAAAGTATTAAATCACCATTTTACCTATGGGGCTTATAGCAATCTCCTTGTCTTGGGCAGTTGAAAGGTTGAACAATTTGATTTAGTTTTATTCCACTCTACTCTTTTCAGGATCCCATCTCGGAGTTTCCATAATTTTGTAAAAATGTAAGTTGTTCCTCAATTAGCACACTCAATCACTCAAGTGGTATTTGAATCCTCACCGAAGGATTGTGCCTTCTTTTCATCCTAAAATCTAATATGGCTTTTGTGTGGCTCATGGACAATGGATGGAGGCATGCATATATCTTATATTTTGCTAAGTCAAAGACCGGACCTTTGGGGAACCAAATCACATCTTTAGATCAAGAAGTGCGAGTGTGTGGAATATATGGTGTGGAATGGAGTGGAATATGGTGGAACTCCTTGGGATGATTCTTCCTCTCCTTGACTTATTTTCGAGAACATGAGCTATCTCTTTTTGCCATGCCATTTGGCATGCTTTTCTTATTTTTGTCATGCTCTTTGGCATGCTTTTCTTTTTCTCTTTCTTTTTGCCATGCTCTTTGGCATGCTTTTCTTTTTGCATAGCCCATGTCTCTATTCAAGGATATTTGGAGAGGAGATAATAGAACATGGAGCATTTGTTTTGTGGATGGATGATGGCAATGTTTGCTAACTCCCAGTGTAGGAATTGCAAGTGAGAGGTGGTGTGTATGTGAATCTCGATCTTACAAGCATGAAAGTTTCACCCAAAGGTCACAACAATTTGACAAAACTCACTAAGACAACAAGCAACATATGAGTAGAAGGTTTCAACTAAACTAAACATATTGCTTTGGTAAGGACATAGAACATACGTGGTGGGGGTCCTCCCCCAAGCTTGGATCTTTCATTGATAGGGTCGAAACCTTGAAAAATATTCCGCCATTTGGTCCGTCTGCTGCTGGACGTCGTACCTTATAGATTCTAGCACGCCACTATTCTCTTGATGGTACTGAGAATGGCGTGCCAGAGTGCCTTCCATGTTCCGGGTACGGTCATCGAGGAGGTCGACTCGGTCGGAGATGTAAGATAACTCCCGACCGATGTCGTAGCCGCTGGGTGTGGAGAAGCGTGCGGACTAAGAGTGCCCAGGGAAGTACGGCTGGGAGGCACTATCGTACTCAGAATCCGTACTCTGGGCGTAGTCCTAATGGCTCGGGGCGAAGTAGTCCGGGTCCTAGGATTGTCCAGAGCCTCCTGCTCCTGATGTCCCAGCACCGGTGTACTCGCCGAAGACCGCCTCGAACGCAGACGTATGTCGGTGTGGCTGTGTTGGTGAAGTTGCTGGTTCCTGTGCGGTGAATAGCCCGACATCACGCCTGGCTCGTCCCCGGGTGAATGGTCCTCCGCCTGCAACACTGTGCCGAGCGGGCTCTCTCCAAAGGGGAGAATCATCCGACTCGGTACTCAACTGAAGAGTTAGTTTCTGGGTAGTATACAACCTCAGCTCCGCACAGGGCAGCGGCACTTCGGTTGTATAACCGCAGTAAATCATCACCAGTGTTGCATCGGGCGCCCGTTGTATCATGTGGCCTTGCACAAAGTGCTCGGCATCCACAACGGAACGCGTTGTCTCTATGTAAGCGAGCTAGGCGCCCTCCAGAACGCCCAACTGGTTAACGAGGTGAGTGACTAGAGAAGTCACTGCCATGCTACCCACGCGAGAGTGATGGGACAACCAATGGGTAACCATATCCTTAACCGGAGAAACAACAACTTCCTTAACCATGGCATAAAGAAGCCACAACTCGACTATATTAACGGGACACAAATCAGAACGCGGAAACACCATCATAGCCATCCACCGATGCATGAAACACAAGGTGGGGTTATAAATGTTATTGGTGCGAGGAGCAGAACAATTGGTGCTTCTGGAAATCTTTTTTCCAAAACCCATCCTGACTAAACCTTTTCAAAGCTTTGGCAGGCTCCAAAGAACAATGACTGCCAAAACCAAGAGCCATGCTCAAGTCCCTCCAAGAGTAGAAGTACTCTTGGTTGAAAAATCGAAAGCGAACACCCTCCCGTTCAGATGAAAGAGTCAAAAGAAATTCGAGGGTGAGGAGGTACGAACCTTGTTCGTTGACACGCCAGAAGTTGCCCCAGCCAACGGCTTCGAAGACTTTTGGGAATTCTTCATCCATACCTGTTCTTACGAGCAAGTCCTGCTCGAAGACACGGGTATGCTAAAACTCCTTCAAGCGCAGCATGTTGAAGACGTTCCGCTCCCGGTCCGTCCGGAGGATGATGTCACCCTCATTCAGGAGCTGCCGGGTTGGGTGTGAGGAAGAGCCTCTCCCAAAGTCGGCTACCCCTGACTCGTCCACCTCCATCCGGCTTGAACCGCGGGACGGGGCTAGGGAACTCCCAGCATCATCTGAGTGTTTGCTCAGTCGGGCGGAGTGACGGAATGCGGAGAAGATCTTTGACATGCTACCAGCAAATTGTTAGCGCAACGACTACCCGAAGGACTGAATATATGGGGTTAACACAAGTAAAACAAATCAGTCGTTCGAGAGGGTTAGTCGTTCTTGCGGGGATGAATAACCACCGCAAAAAATTAGTCGTTCTTGTGGGTGTCGGAAACCACCACAAACATGTTCAAGTTTCATCACAAGGATCAAACAAAAGCAAAATATTTTTTTTGATTTTTCAGTAATGCAAGTGAACCAACTTCAGCAAGAACTAGAGAAGTACTTGAGCAAGAACTTGAGAGAGAGAGAGAGAGCTTCTAGTAGAAATTTTTTAGTGTGAGATGGTGCAGGGAAGCAAGCAAGCATTGCCCAACATTTATAGGCGAAGGGGGGGGGGGAGCTCCCTTGTTCGGTCGAATTGCCTGGTTCGGCCGAATCAGGCATTTGTGGCCTGAGCACTCCGGGTGAGTGCAGCTCCCACCTTTGCTTTGGTTGCACGCAAAATTTTGTGGCCAGCACTAGAGTATGGTCATGTGAGTGGATTTTAGTGGTAGGTGAGATGCAAACTTGACATGACCAAAGTGAAAGTTAGTGGAGTCACCCACATGCTGCCATGTTTTGTGATTATTGGTGAGTGTGCAGCCATATGGAGTGGGGTAGACATGTTTTGTGCTGGTTGGTGATGATCGGAGATAAGAGGAGCACTTTGGAAAAGGGTAAAACTGATGAGAATTATAAAATATACCCAATTCAAATAAATTTCAGCATGTTGTCCATTTATTTTTACCATGCTTGCAATTTTTCTACTCTCTTTCAAATTAATTGCACAAGTGGTTCATTTATTTTGGAAAGGGAAACATACAAATGCAATGATGGAAATTAAATTTTGGAAGGGAAACATGGGATACATACCGGTTTTCCTCGCGGTGAGAGCTCGTGTTTAAAGTCCGCGAGCGGGCCTCCTCCTGTCTTCAGTTGATCTTGTCATCGTCCGATCCCAGAATGGGTGGTTCGGACGATGCGACCTTCTTTCACCATGCCTTTTTGTTCTTCTTCTATGCTGAAGGCGGTGAACGTCTCCTTTCCACTACTACGAAACATAGATATTGTAACACACTATTGTAACAGTTTCATCAATGCGTTACAAAGAAGTTTCATAGGAACACAAAACTATGTGTTACAGGAGAGTGTTGTAACACATATCACCTGTTTTGTAAAATTGCGTTACAAGCAATGATTATAGTAACACAAAGTTAATGCTACATCTAAAATGTTACAAAGATAGGGATGTTACAAAGATAGTAACACATACAAAATAATGTTACAACGTAAGTGTTACAAAGCGTAGGCCCCCATGGCCATGACAAGGGCGACCAGTCCCTATGCAGCCAGGGTCTAAGTAGGGATGCCCTAGGCTTGGGAAGTAGCATATACTAGGCCTCAGAAGGGGCGGCCAAGTGCCGGCCAGCGCCGGCCGTGGCCTAGCCACAGGCGGCCACAGCCTAGCCACAGGTGGCCGCGGCCTGGCCAGCAGCCTGGCCAGCGCTGGCCGCATCCTGGCCGAAATAGGCTATGGCCTGGCTAGCGGTGGCCATCTCCTGGCCGAAGGTGGCTATGGCCTGGCCGAAGATGGCCTGAGCATCCGAAGTTGGTTATGGCCTTCAGGAAGATGCCCCTATATTTCAATTTTCAATTTACGTAGACATGGGTGAAAAAAATCATTGGAGCATAGTACTGTAGCAACACGAAAAAAAACTTCACCAAACCAACAAAACAAATTCAAGGGCAAGAGAGATATTTCGCATCAAATCCTATATTTTCTAGAGCTGGAGGTTTATTTGTAGCCAAACACGTTGAGCAGCTCCATGTTTAATTGAAGTAGGCGGAGTGGAGTTGAAAAAAGTGGAGTTGGTGGAGCCGGTTTCTATCGAGTGGAGCTCTCCCAAACAACCCCTAAGTTATGTACACAATAGTAGAATGTTTCCATTAATATAATTATTAATATTTATTATTATTAGTATATTTCCATTAGTGTTTAAACTTTTTCTTGGAATTTGCATGTTCATTAGGTGACGTAAAATTTGCAACACTAGAAAGCATCATGAGTGGATGATGGGGAATGTCAAAGAAATCAGAGAAAAATAATTACATGTAAGAAAACAAAAATCTGTTAAATTTGGCGACAATATACTACAATAGATAATATGGGATTAGCTAAATAGATCATGATAAGGCAAGGAGTCTTTGTACAAAAAAATGTCCATGAAACCCCAATGAAAATAAATTACATTGTACTAGTTTCTATTACATATGTAGCTCTCCCGCTGTCATGAAAACAAAATATGATGTATATATATTTGCAATTTAAAGTCATCTCCAAGTCTTATTCATCTGCATTAAAAAAAGAAATATTAGTAACTCCCGTGGTCACACTTGAAGGAAACTTCGTGCTGAGCAAGATAAATTATTGCAGATCAACTAAAGAATTTTGAAAATATGGAATAGACTGCTTAAGAAAATTCTACACTGTTGACAGATATAAATAGGAAGTAAAAAGTCATAAAGGAACCTCTTTGGATTCTTTTATACAAATGAATTTTCACATTTCTGTTGGTTGGATCATATGCTTTCTGTACCAAACTAAATTTTAAGATACAAATAGTTTTAAATAATGCTGCTATACAGGTCTTAGTAAATTTTTATGACATCATTAGAATGTGAAAAACTTGTATAGATAAACATATAGTATATAGGAACACGAACCATTGAAGAAACTATGTTTGGTCAGCCAATCCACTTGTACTAGCATCCACTGTTGTTCCCTCAATGTCTGTTCTAACCCATTGATGCTTTGTGTTTGTCTCATTAAACATCTCTGCGAGGTGTGTGACATGGAATGGCTCGGTTTCTATATCGTCTTCCCATTCATCACAACCGGTGTCATATATATCTCTTGGCTTCATCTTCATAACCAGAGACCACCCAGGGTTTAATTTATCTTCAACATAAAACACCTGGTCAGCTTGGTTAGGCAAAATGAAAGGTTCATGCCCAATCTTTTCTCCTGTATGTATCAGGTGTGAAAAATTGACAAGTGTGTAGCCATACTTGTCCTTTTTTATTCCTCTTCTAGATAGCACATCAACCCATTCACATTTGAAAAGTACCACAGAAAAACTCCCAGAGTAGTTCAGCTCAATAATATCAATTATCCGGCCATAGTAAGTCACATCGCCCAAAACTGGTTTGGCATCACTCGCACTAGCATAACTGGAAGTTTTCGCAGTCAGAACTACTCCACTATTTTGTGTGACCCCATCAAACTGTTTGGGTCTAAATCGAAAACCACGACAATTGAAAGCACGATAGCTTTTTACGGCTTCAATTGGGCCACGGGCTAGCCATCTGATGCCATCTTTCATACCATGAATGTTATTTTCCCTCTCTATCTGCATAATCTGTAGAAATATACAAGTTTAGTTTTTTACTCTAGTTTTATAGGTGTCATGGATGTGAGATGACACTTACGTGGCATCTAAACCATTCATGGAACTTCTCATTTTGAATTTTCTCGGCATCTCTATGGCTTAGTCGACGTCTATTGTGCTTAGTCGTGATCTCTTCAGCATGGGCTCTGTAATGTACCTTGTAAGGAAACTTGTGTAATAAAAAGTTGAATTTATGTTTCAGAATTTGAGATATTACCTAAGGTATGGATTAACATCAGAACAATTGAATAACACATATCTATGTGCTTGTACTTTGGCCAAACCTCTGATAACATAACGGCGTGGCTTTCCAAGTGCCGTTCCAGCATCATGAAAAAGATATGACACTTGTGCAGTACAACACCCAAATGTTTCATCACCATCATCATCATTCCTTGAAAGTTTGTTGAGCAAGCTTTGGAAACCGTCGAGAAATCCTGAACAAAGTGCCATAGCCTCTTTTGCTAAAATTGCTTCAGCGATACATCCCTCTGGACGAGCTTTGTTCCTCACATTTGACTTCAACTCACCAAGGTACCTGCAGAGGCAAGCGTTATATAAACAAAAATGTTGAATAATCATGACAACAGTAGGTGAACCATGGCCTTGTATAACTATAATGACAAGCGTACCTCTCCACAAAATACATTGATCTATAGCAGACAGGACCACCTATTTTTGCCTCTGTTGCTAAGTGAACAACAAGATGAACCATCATTGTAAAAAATCCAGGCGGGAATATCATCTCCATTCGACATTACATCATTATAATTCATTCCTCTAACTTTTCAAGGTCATGTTTGTAGAGTACTTTTTCATTTAGCTCTCTAAAATACCCACATAGGTCAAATAACACAGATGTAACGTCATCACGGAGAAGACCTCGCAAAGCAACTGGCAGTAATTGTTGGATTAGTATGTGACAGTCATGACTTTTGAGGCCTGTAATTTTTGCTTGAGCAACATTTACACATCTAGAGATGTTACTGGAATAACCATCTGGAACTTTTATGTCACGAAGAACCTCGCAAAATTGTTGTTTCTCCTCTTTAGACATGTTATACAAAGTCGGAGGCAAGTAATACTTATCATTAGCCCTTTTTTGTGGATGGAGATCTGACCAGATGTTCATTTCTTGCATGTCTTTCCGAGCCTGTAGATTGTCCTTTGATTTGCCATCCATTTCTAGAAGTGTCCCATATGTATTTTCACAAACATTCTTCTCAATATGCATAAAGTCAAGGTTGTGTCGGAGCATATTAAACTTCCAATAGGACAAGCAAAAAAGGCCACCAGCACCCTTCCATGTTTTTGACCTGTCATAGTCACGAATTGATTCTATCTTCTCCAAAACAGCTGCTCCAGAACGGGGTATAGGTTTTGACCTATGCTCTTCGGTTCCATCAAATGAATTTGCATCATATCGGAACTCATGGTCATCAGGTAGGAATCGTCGATGTCCCATGTAAGACTGCTTGTAGCCATGCTTCAAGCGTATGCAACTTGTTTCTTCTTCACAAGAAAGGCAACCCAATTTGCTGTTAGTGCTGAACTGCGCCAATATTCCAGCACCAGGATAGTCGCTCACTGAATACAAGGATATAGCATGAAGTTGGAACACTTCATCTCGAGATGCATCATATGTAGGCATACCAACGTCAAAAAGCTCATTCATGCATAACCACGGAGGAAGGTTGTACGGAACCAATACAACAGGCCAACAGCTGTGAGTTGAGTTACACTTTCCAAATGGGTTAAACCCATCACTAGCTATCCCAAATCTCATATTCCGAGACTCTGATGCAAAATCAGGGTAGTGAGTATCAATGGCTTTCCAGACATCTGAATCAGCAGGATGTCGCAATGCACCATCCTTTGTGCGCTCCTCATCATGCCATCTAGTTAATCTAGCTGTTTCTTTGTGCAAAAAAAGCCTTTTAAGCCTAGGTTTGATTGGAAAGTAGCGCAGCACCTTCTGTGGGGTTGCTTTTCTTCTTTCCTTCTTTGTTAATCTTGTATTGTCTGGTTTATTTTTCCACCTTGAAGCTCCACATTTTGAACAGAAGTCATGACCTTTCTTCTCCTTCCGATAGAGCTGACAATTATTTGGGCATACATGAATTTTCTCATAACTTAGACCAAGCTTTGCAATGATCTTTCTAGCGTCTGCAAATGTTCTTGGTATATTGGCACCATTTGGTAGAGCGAGCTGTAAAATTGCAAGCAAAATATTTACTGATTTATTGCTCCACTTGTTGATGGACTTTACGTGAAACAGGAGGACTAGGAAAGTTAGTTTTGATAGTTCGCAGCCTTCCCATAAAGGTTGATCAACATCTCTAAGTAAATCAAAGAAAGCTTGTGTTTCTGCATCTGGTCCAGCTTTAGAAAAACCTTCAGCATGAGGTTCATTTGTGTTAAGTCCATTGTCAACATGACCAAAAGCTTCATGGACAACCTGGCGCATACCATTGTTTAAATTTGGAAGTTGTTTCTCTGAATCCTTGTTAGCAGAGATATATGATGCTGTTTCCCCATGGCAACCCCATATAGTGTATCCACGTAGCATTCCATTGCATAGTAAGTGATCATACACTGTATCTTGCTTTTGTAACAGCTTGTTGACACATATGCAACATGGACATCGGATCCTCGCATTGGATTTTTTCTCTTTGTATGCAAACTTAAGAAAACCTTTTACCCCATCTATGTAGTCATCACTTGGTCTTTCACAAAGTAACAATTTCTTCGCAACTATTAAGTCCGTATGCTCTGCTTCTTAAATTTCATAACCTGAAATTCATTATAAAACACTAAAATTTTCATATGTAATAGTGATTGAAAATTCCATGCACTTGTTAATTCATAGGGCAAGAGCTAACAATTTATATGTAATACTTCACAGTTTGGACATGCAGAAAAACCCAAGAATGGGGAATTACTAATACAATCAGGAAAAAAAACCCAAGAATGGGTCGGCCACTATCTCAAGCAGTATAAATATAGTATGCAGTTGATGTCGATAGCTTACTTTTCCATCACCAACATGACACTAAATAACCGGACAATGTGGTTCTCTGAATTTTTAAGCAGTATAATTTTTAAGCCATCAGCAAAGAGCAATTGAGTCTCAATCAGACAACTAGATCATCTTGAATACCCATGTTCTTCTATTATGTCCATTCTAACATAGTACTTCTACTAGCTATGTACATTCTCCAAAAAAAACCAGAAAAGGGATCATAATATGACTATATGTCATATTATGAATATTCTGCAAAGAGTAATGTAGCAGTACATCACCAGGTAGGGCTATTTTCTTTTCAGAAGCATCCAATCATAGTATTACTATATGTCACATTAGTGAACAAATTACATTTAAAAAATTAGATAAGACATGATATGGGTGTTATGAGTTACAAGAATCAAAAGTCAATACCTGGCATTTTTCTGCAAAGAAGAATATCCTCCTGGGTCCTGAACTTTCTGACGTATGTATGCTCTGCTTCTGAAATATTTCAACCTGCAGCTACAGATCATTATCTAAAACTAACCCAGAGAAAATTCCAAATAAATTCGTATGAGATATTGGCCCCATGAAAAAAAATCCAATGTGATGACCAAATAGCAATTGAGGGTCTGTAATTGTTTTAATTAGGCACATTGCTTTCGAATTCTGGTCTAGTTTTCTGCAATCAAACTTCAATGTAGTTGAAATTTTTTTGGCATAGATAATCAACTACATATCATATTATAATGTTCTAAATATTAGAGAAGCACGATATGCAAGCAGACACAGCTTTGAGATTCAAAAATCAATAGATCATTACCTATTTTCCTGTAAACAAGAAGGTCCCTCCTGGGTCTCGATGTATTGAACTTGGATCAAAAAGATAAAATCCCCATATAAGATCAAATTATTAGATTGGGGCTGAAAATCCTTATTAAATTGGATGCACATTATATAGATCCTGAGGGAGATTAATAACCCTTACCTGTGGTTGTCTGA
Source organism: Echinochloa phyllopogon (assembly GCA_033239725.1). NCBI lineage: Eukaryota > Viridiplantae > Streptophyta > Magnoliopsida > Poales > Poaceae > Echinochloa > Echinochloa phyllopogon. The sequence goes on along the minus strand of BTCW01000016.1, from coordinate 3,121,879 downwards.
GATGAGTAAAGGGAGAAGCCAAGATGATGAAGAATGAGAAGAGCTCCTTGATGGCTGCAGAACTGTGGACGGATCAAGGATGGACTCTTCCCAAACCCTAGCCTTTAGGGATATCTCAGGTTGTGACAGTAGTGGACGGCATCAGGGGAGGGCCACGTTCGAGAAAGAGGACGGGATTCCTGGTCAGATAAAGCTGACTCGGACCCAAACTTTTTACAGACGCACAAATCTGGTTCGAGTCTGTTAGCTGTGTACGTGCATACACGGGTACAGCAGCAGGACTCGTGCAGTCACAACTTGCACGTGTTGCCAGATGGCTGCAGTCCCGCATGAATCGGCAACATCATCAACCAACGGAGAACATCTGCTGTATTTTTTCCTTTCTGGTGTAACATACATGCTATATCTGCCATACGACTAATGGAAATTGTTATGGTGTGTAAACGCTTTCAGAGAGACACAGAAGGCAATGTTATTCTAGGGGCAAGGAAGCGAGCATCTACGCTGCAACTTCTGCGGGTGCAGGATCCATTATTCAGTGAAACAGGTGCATCATCGGCACCATAAGCGGTAACGAACCAGCGCGATGCAACGATTGTGTACACGTTCAGCTCGATGGTGGCGTTTCGCCCGTTCATGTTGGCCACCATCTTCCGCACATATACCAAGTGTCCTATTGTTCGTATATATCTGATTGAATTGATACAACCCCTGGTTTCGATAAGCTCAACTCCTTCAAAAGATGATGCAAACATGTTCTCCCTGGTCACGAACTTTCCTCCTTTGAATATCTTGCATGGCAGGGCAAACTCTGTAGGAAACATGTACTCCTCCATTTATATGAAAAGAAAAGGTACCAAAGGTTGTCACTATCTTTGCTTGACATAATCGTACTAGCTTCTTTGATCTTGTTTAAATTACCAAGGTCTGCAGTCACCTTCTCTATTATATTTTTCCTTTCCCTTTTTTGCATAAAACTTCTGACTAAATCGTTATATTTGATTCATCTAGCTCAGTAATATGTGGAATTGCTATAGTTATTTTTTTCAAAAGAGTTGTATCAGCACTTGCGTGCATGGCTCGGAGAACTCGACATAGAACTTTTGTATCTGAACTCGAATTTAGAGACTTTTTTGTTGCTTCCAATTTCTCCATTCCTTTTTACGGAAAATTTCTCCATTCTTTGTTTCTAATGAATTGTAAATGTTTTCCACACCCTCTTGGACAAGTAGAACAAACAGGATTTCCCCTCATAAGTGGCAAAGTATATCAAAATTTCACCATTCCTTTTTTATATAAAAAAAAATGTGCAGAGAACCATACTTACCACCATCACTATCACATTTAGCACTGCTATGAATTAATTTTCTAGTACATTTCAGTTTTCGTGCATATTTTTTAGCATTGTTGGATCACAAAATGTTGTGACTATGTGAGTTCCATCCCTATTGTATAATAGTATAGTAAAAATTTCATACTACCTCAGCTCCTCATATGAAACATTTTATTTTCCAACTATTTTCGCCATCAAATTAGTTTCCTACCATTTTTCTCGCTGGACTCGATTCCCACCAATTTTTTCGCCAGACTGGTTTCCCACCATTTTTTACAAGATGATTTGTTCCCACCAAAATTTCCCGCCCCTTGACCGAATTGTTTTGGGCGACACCGCCCACCTCGCAACAATTTTGACTGGATCAGTCAATAGGGAGGCAAAGCAGGCAGGCAGTTCGGTTCCATCTCCTCCTTTCCTCTCCTCCTTCGACTCCCACGTCGCCTCCGAAGATCATCCGCACCAGCACCTCCGACCCAAATTGTGAGTACAAGCACAGACTCTTCCCGTGGATCTGACCCATGCTGCTCCTGATGATTCTTCCGCTATCAATTCCTGCAGGTCCAACGTTCCCTCTCGACTTTGCTGCAGAGGAGTTCGAGGACCAGGCCCAGACCAGCGCCCTAATCACCAGAGGTACGCCATCTCTCATTCCTCTCCACATGAGAATTGATTTGGCTCGCGATTTTTATCTTCTAGACTTCTAGATCGAATTTCCTGGAATGATGTGCTGTCCGTTTAAACCTACCCCATCGTGTCCTCCATCTTTGGTGACTTTCTGTATCCTTCAACAATGAAGTATCTGATGTATTAGGGAAACAGCCTATGAACTCCAATCCAGATGCGTATCAGATGAGATTTTGTCAAATGTCTGATCCATAGGCATGACATTGCATCTGGTAGATGTTTTCCTGCCACACTATATGGACCCCATCTTTGCCTGCTAACATTGTTGAAGATGTGATTTGGAAGTGGCAGTCACCATCATACAGAATCATGTAGTGCATTCCAATAGAAAGGTATTTTTTTCATGTTTTCACACAATTTAGTCTCTCGTTGCTTTAATAATATTTGAAAATTGCAGCGAGTTCAGTGTGATGGACCAAACAATGGACATGGAATCTATAATAAGCAGAGGGATGAATTGGTAAATCTCACTCAAGCTATTCCCCTATATAATGTTTACTAAAGCAAACATACATGTCAATCCTGAATCCAAATACAATGATGATGGCAATCTAATTTTACTAACAGAAAGGTTATCAAGTTGCTCGTAGTTTAATAGTATTGTACTTTGAGTTGATTATATATCGATATGTGAGACTAGATTTTAAATTTGCATGAACTTATGTTTGAACCAGGGTCAAGATGATGGCAATGACATTGAGTTATCGGACGAGGAAGCAGAGCTTTCATCGCCACAATGCTCTAGTAATGATTATATGCGAACAGAGGTAAACCACTCGAGCTGAATCATTGACAAAATATATTCATAATAAAATATTTCATTCATTCAAGAAACTGTGCAGTTCACACCACTATATAAACACGTTCATTTTCACTTCATTTCAGGTTCATGCATATATACAAAATTCAAGTGATGTTAGAATTACAAAAAGAAGAAATGTACGTAAGAATCACACTTCTCCATTTATTAGAGTAATATTTTTAACCAAAACTTTGCTTGATTTAGCACAAGATTTCATATCTTTTTTCAAATGATAGGCTCAACAAGGAGTGCTCCAAGATACTACAACTATGACACAAGTTGCAGCTCATGATAGGTCTACAGGACATAAGCATTCAAAATACACACAACCTCATTCAATTAAGGTGAACAAACATAAAGAAAAGAAATCAGTTTAGATTATCTTTATAGTTCAATGCTTCTTGGTCGATGGCTAACTATGTTAATTCAATGCAGGTTGGATCGGTAGTTCTACTCAAGACTTCAAAATATCCAAATAAGGCAACTGTAGCCTATGCGACCATTTTGAGCACTAGTCCAAAAGCAACTGTTGGTGGAGTTGAGATAGGAAAACAATTCTACAAAGTGCGTGTCAATCATCCTACTGTCCAAGATGAGCAATTAGTAAGGCCCATGACTGGCTACGACACCATTGGTGATGCCCATGCTAAAGGAGCACCAATTGCTTGGCCTTCAATATTTGTATGTTAGACTTAGCTTTGTAAATATGTAACTATATAGATTCTCTATATAGGTTGAAATGAAAAATATTACAGCTAGCTTTGTCTATGCAGGTTGAAATGATCAATGGTTGAAGTCATATATTTGGATGTGCCTAAGAATGGATCAAGACAAGAGAAGAATTTGAAGATTATTGCATATTTATATTTACTTCCAGTAGTACAGACTTGTATTGTCCAGTATTGTGTATGTTGCTCTTTAGAATGTTGCTGTGTAAAACATACTATTACATGAAGTGAACAAGTACTATGTTTCCCTGCAATGAATGCAAGTTCCTTTGATTATTGAAATTTCTGGTTTGTATGATTTGTGCAACGTGTCACGTGTCCTCAGAAAACTACATATCAACATTATATGTCATATGCCGGTGTATAATAGTTATCTATCTGAAATTTTAGGTGTGTTCCAATAGGTAAATCATATGTTACTAACCATATGATACTAAAATTCCAAACAATATTCTCACAATCTAGAAGTGTTACTGAAGCCAGAAAATTATGTTACCCAAGACAATCATTGTAACACATAACAAATGTTACATTAGATTAGTAATTCTGTTACAGAGTAGTAACACTTTTTTTGGATATAAAAGAACACATGTCTTGTGTTCCAATAGATCAAACAACAGTAACATCAAGAATAGGAACACTAAGAAGTTGTGTTACTAGAATACCTAGTAACACGTTAATTAAGCTATTGTAACACAAGTTGGTGTTACTAAATCTATGTTCTGTAGTAGTGTTCATTCTCCCAATGTTGCTCCATCCATGGCTTGGAAACAACCATCTTGGCCAACTCCGGGTTAGTGAAATCTTGAATTGGATTAGTACATACCTGGGAGCATTTCTCCACCCTGGGCTTAAATGTGAATTTTTCTTCCTTGCCATTGATATTCAAGGTGATTTCTCTGACTCCTACGTCGATGTTTGCATTGGCGGTACTCAGATACAGCCTCACAAGAATGAGAGGTGTCTTCGTGTCGACCTCCATATCAAGCACCACGAAGTCCACGGGCACGAAGAATTCTCGGATTTTCACCGGAATATCTTCAGCTATTCCCGCAGGATAGCGAATCGATTGATCCGCTAGCTGCAAGTACATAGTCGTAGGGGACAGAGAAGTATGGTTTAGTTTATCGAACACTACCTTGGCCATAACGCTGACGCTTGCTCCCAGGTCACACAAGGCGTGGTTGAAGTGTTGCTCCATGATCGAACACATGATGGTGGGACATCTTGGGTCCTTCTTCTTTTCTGGGAGATTATTTAAAATGGCTGCGCTGCAAGCTTCGGTTAGTTTAATTACCTCGGTGGTCGGCATTGCCCTTTTGTTGTTGAGGACGTCCTTCAAATACTTGGCATATGTGGGAACCTGCATAGCTTCAAGCAATGAGATATTGACATATAATTTTTGGATCACCTCCACAAATTTGCTGAATTGTTCATCCACCGTCGGCTTGTGACATCTTCTGGGAAATGACAGCACAATTGTGTCGTAGAACTTGTGAGGGGCTGGTCGTTTGAGGTTTTGCTGCGGCCTCCTCCTCTTCGCTATCACTGGCTGGAGTGGATGCCTTTTTACCTGCACCATTAGGATATGGCGGGTCCTGAGTGGTCTTACCCCCTCTCGTGGTGACCGCTTTAACCTTTTCACGGGGGCAATTGTCTGGTTTTCTAGCAATGTTCCCCACTACATACGAAGGTAGAGAAGCAACTACTTGAGCAACTTGGGTTTCGATCATTTTATTAAAGCTCAGTTGACTTTTCATGGAAGAAGAGAATGAATCCAATCTAGAGTCTATGCTTTCCAGGATTTTATCATTAGCAGCAAGCTTTTTATTGATATTTTCAGTGATTTTACCCTGGCCAAACACTAGATCTCTAAGAGATGGCTGATTATTGAAATTGTTGGAATTGAAATTGTTACCTTGTTGAGGCCTCTCAAATGAGAGGTTTGGACGCGAATTCCAGCCTTGATTGCCGTAGTTGTTCGGTCGATACCCATTGTTGTTGGAGTTGTTGACGTAGTGGGCATCTTCTCGCGTTTCGGGGCAGTCATTCCCCGAATGGCCAGTGTTGCCACAGACCTCCCAAGTCATGCAAGCGTCCATGGCTTGCACCGTTTCTTGAGCAGGGGCCTCCAGCTTCTTCATTAGAAGTTTCATATTGGCAGCGATCATGTCCAAAGCATCAACTTGATGTACTCCTCGGGTTCGAGGTTGGGCTCGATCATCGGACCAACCTTGGTTTTTGACCATCTTCTCGACGAGGGCCTTTGCTTGACTCTCCTCAAGAGAGAAGAAAGAACCTCCAGTAGCAGCATCCAAATACTCACGGGCAGAGCTTCTAAGCCCGTGGTAAAAAGGTTTGGACGATGAACCAACTCTGCATACCATGGTGAGGACAAGTAGATATATAGTCCTGGAGGCGATCCCATGCCTCTGGGACTGTTTCATCTTTTAACTGTTGCAAACTAGCAATTTTATTCCGAAGGGCGTTGGTTTTGCCAACCGGAAAGAATTTCAGCAAAAATGCGCTAGTGCACTTATCCCAATTGTCTATGGCTTCGCGGTTAGCATAAAAACATTGTTTTGCCTTGCCTAATAATGTGAATGGGAATAAACGAAGGCGAATGGCATCGATGCTTCCCCCGCGTATGGTGAAAGTGTTGCAAATCTCCAAAAAATGCTGAAGATGAGCGTTGGCATCCTCGTGTGGCTTGCCGCAGAATGGGCTAGCCTGCACCATGTTGATGAGGGCTGGCTTGAGCTCGAAGTTGCCTACTCCGACTGGCGGAGCTGGTCCGACACGCACGTTCTCGCTCAGTGGAGAGGAGAACTCGCGGATCGTCTTGCTTGCCATCCTCGATGAAGCCGTGTCGACGACGGGAAAGACTGGGCTCGTCAGAATGAGTTGCTTCTGAGGAGGTACAGCACGGGGTCGCACTTTCCTCAAAAGAGACTCAGGATTTTCTTGAAAGTTTGACGGTAGTTGGAAACCAGTCATACACTGCTCTGCTTCACAAGACCAACGAAACAGAGCAAAGATAAACCCGCTTGAGTAGCGGTATACTCAACTAAGATAGCTCGAGATAGAAGTTTGAAAGTATCTAGCCAATTGTTTCCCCGACAACAGCGCTAGAAATGCTTGTTGGCATTTCTTACGATCCAATATCAGGATTGTAAATCCCAGTACTGGGGTAAGGAGTGTTTCAGTGGTTTTTTAATGACTCAGTAAAATATATAAATATTCTGCAAGCGCATAGAATTACCGCTGTAGCACTTCACAGGGAGTATATTCCGAGGTATCGTAATTTATATTTCCACAGGGAAGCTTATGGCGAGAGTACTAGCAAACAAATATTTGAGACTATCAGAGAGGGGTACACTACTAGCAAGACGGTGGATAACGGTATTAGATAGGAGTGGATATACCGTGACACACAGCTCAAGGTAGGCTCAGATAGGAAAGAGAAGGAATAGATTTGCCGGGAGGACAACGAGAAGAGATAGAGGATTCCTAGGTACTTTATCTGTCTATGTCACTTGGGATTAGAGATACAGAGGCTGTAGAGCCAGCACTCAGAGGTCAAGGTCAAACCTTTGTCTTAACTTTGGGAAAGCAGCGCCTACGCCACACAAAAAGGGATGAGAAGGGGTGGCATCTACCCTGCACTGGGGGATCCTACAAGCCGAGATGAACGTGATGGGCTACGAAGACTGTATAGGGCTGTCACCACCTAACGACTACCACCTCCGCAGACTCAGCGGCAAACTAAGGTCATTGGCTAGCCTTGGAACCACTCCTACACTAGTCAATAACTACTTACTCCACTAGCAATAGCAAGCAACCTTGTTAATACTCTTAGTGACAATTCACCTCAAGTATCAAGCAAGATCGAAGAACCAGCTAGGACAAAGACTTAAACAAGATCTATAAGCACCAGAACTAGAACCAACTATAGTGTAAACACGATATAGATGCAACTAGAATAAATTGGAAGCAAGCTATAAATGATAGAGGCAAAGTGATAAAGATAACTTTATATTGATAACTCAAAGTCTACAAAAGGAAAGGAAAAGATACAAGAGCTTATACCAGCGCTTCTGAAGACGACTCCAAAACCTCCGAGGCACAGCTTGACTCAACTCTAACTCCTAACTAAATTATCCTAACTCTACTAGAGAAAAGTGGAAATGAGCTCCTTGGCTTGGTGTCCTTTGATCCAGGGCTTCGACCACTGTATTTATAGCTTGTAATGACTTTTGGGGGTAGAGTAACCGCCAAGGGAGCTAGAGGGCGGTTCCCCCTGATTCGGGCGAATCCTCTGGTTCGGCTGAACTGCCCAGTTTGGCTGAACTGAGGGATGCACCACCATTGCTCCCAAGGGCCAGGATTTGCTCCCTTGGTCGGTTTGGGTGCTGGGGGCGGTTCGGTCGAAGGCTAGGATTCGGACGAATTGGGCCTGGCCCGTGGCCGTCCTCCCCAGCACCGCCTCTTGCTTGTGGACCTCCTGGGCTGGCTTGGGTTGATGTACTTTATGTTGATTTGGCCTAGGATGAGATGGCGGTCGCCCACGTGTCATACATTGTCATCGTTTGGTCATCATTGACGTGGACGGCCCTCCGGTTGTGCTTCGCGTTGTTGTAGGATTTAGGATTACCGACTAGAGGGGGGTGAATAGGCAGTTACAAAAACTTCAAGCATAACACTGGAGAAATGTAATTAGAAACACAAGGTGAATTAAATATCTAGCTATTCTATGCCTATGTTGATCATTTTGCAACCTAGGGTGACAAGATATAGTTCAAGCTCTATGAAATAAACTTGCTTAAAGTAAGTAAGTAAATGAAACAAGCAAGCTATGAGCACAAAGAGACACAAGAACTTATCCCATGGTATTCGATGACTTGCCGGTCACCCCTAATCCACGTTGAGATGGATTTAATGTTCAACCGCTCCTCTATCAAGTTTCCACTTGATGTATGAGCCGGCTAGAACCAAAGAACCGCTCCAAATCTCTTTTCCACTAGAGTTGCCCTTCACCACACCGGTGAGGTGAGCACAAGACCTCTCACACCAAATTTCTAAGGCCACTTCACAATCTTCTTGAAGTGCTCAAGGATCCACGAGCTCCAAGCCGTCTAGGAGGTGACAACCTCCAAGAGTAACAAATCAATGACCTTGCTTGAAGTCTCACTAGTGCCACAAAGCTCAAACTCTTGATGCAATGCACTAGGATGCTCTCAATCTCACAAAGACGCAACCACTAAGCCAAGTGAGTGAGAGAGAGGATGGGGAATGCTCAAATGTGTCAAGGAAGCTTTCAAATGGGCCAAGAGAGCCTTCCCAACCTCGGGGGTGGAGTATATATACTCACCCCCTCGAAATCTAGCTGTTACGTTCAAAACAGGGCAATGGCGGACTGTCTGCCTCACACCTGGCGGACCGTCCGCCCTTCAAAACCAAAGGCTACAACGTGTGTCAGACGGTCATTGGCGGGCCGACCGCCATCTAGGCGCGGACCGTCCGCCTGGCCATGAAAAACTCGCACAAATTTGCCCGTGGACCGTCCGCCTCACAAAAGTCATCTAGATCGCTCGGAAACGTCTCTGTGTGAACGGTCCGCCAAAACGGTCCGCCACTCATTTTGTGTACTGCGGACAGTCCGCCAGTCATGGCCGCACAGTCCGCCTCTCATTTTTCCAGCCGAGCACATTTCATACTTAGACAAAATTTTCACACGGGATATGCCTACGGACCGTCCGCCACACCTGGTCGCGGACTATCTAGACCCCCGAGATAGTCCGCCACTGGCCAGGCTGTCACACTCGGATTTACACAGAAACCCGAATGCTGCCATATGTGTGCCCAGGAAGTCCACAGAACACATATAGCTTACAAATATGGAAAATCAGAGTACATATGCTCGAATAAAACATTTTACATCAGAGTTTACCTAAATAAAGCACATCAGAAGTCTATGTATTAACTATCTTGACAGGTGGAGCCTCAAGTCCACAGGGACACCAACTGGTTGACCACAGCTCAGAAGTACGGAAGATCTTCAGAAAACTGAGTAGCTATCTCAACCACTGATCCATCTGTTACCCATCCGGGATTTTGTTGAATAATGGCAAGTGTAAGTAAAACATTTACTTAGCAAGTATAACACGGGTATGAAGGCTCAAAATAGGCTAGACACGGCTTAACTGCATTAGCATTTTTAGTTGGTTCATTTTAACATTAAATGAATTACTACAAGTGAATGAAACCCAGTTGTAACCCAATTAAATAAGTATAAGTGACATTAATCATAAATAAACATCATCTTCTAATCAAAAAGGATCCAGGCCACTCGTGACCCTGAGCAAGGCTATCATGATAGATTTTACACTCTGCAGAGGTTTCGCCCTTTACCCACCAGTCGCGTAAAAGGTCAAAGGAACTTTGCACCCAATCACGCGCATCAACAGTTCCGAGGTGTGACGGCATAGGGACGCTACGAGGTTTTTCACAAGACACCCTAACAAGACAGTAGCCGCTAGTTTAACAAAGCGGTGGAACCATAGGCACCGAGATCGACGTACGCCTATGGAGTCACGCCATAGGGGGGTCGATGGCGTCTAGAGCGCGGGCATCACACCCATCCACGCGCAATGTGTGGAGTTCCCCATCGCAAGGACTCCCAACACGGGACTGGGTCTAACGTGACCTAGCCGACGGATCGCCCGTCCTCGGTGGAATCCGGAAACACCCTTTCACCTTGTGTCCACTAACGTCGTTGGCCCCAATGGTAACCACTAGCAAGCTAGAGCCGTACAAGTTACTTGACCAAGACCAGAGCCATAATACTTCTAGCGGTGGCGACAGACTCCTGGGTTGCCGCTTTAAGAACCGGACCTTAGGGAGAGACACTGGAGCAAAGCACACAGCACATGCCCTAGTTCCCTAAACCATGTTGCTAAAAAGCAAGTTTTATCATTATCGTTAAAGTGAACCATTAGATCAAGATTAATATTTAAACATTGGTGATAGTAGCTGCGCCTAGCAAAGATTCTACCCATATGCATAAACCCAAGGTTATCAAGGGAACAGGATATACAAAACTAGGTACATCCTTAATGGGACAGTAAATTAGACACATGCATATGAAAGTATGTGAATATAAAAGGTGTGTTTAGGTAGCAAGGATTGTCCATGCTATAACTTTCCTCAAATCCATTATAATTACTCATAGTCTTCAAATCTTGATCTTCAAACTCTTCTGATTGAAATCTCTCGATGACGTTCCTCTACTCGCATCAATCATCGAGCACAACATGCAGCTAAACAAGCAAGCAAACAATATACAACTAAGAACATTACACCAATCAAAATAAAAGCTTTAAAAGAGCGCACTAAAGGATAGGGTTCGATTCTATGGTCACGTGAGCGCAAGAATCGCTGAAAACAGAGCTAGGGTTGAAAAGATACGAGTATCGGAAAATTTATATTATAAAAGAAAACAACTATATGCTGAATTTATTTTAATTAAGTAAAATCATATATAAGTTATTTCAGAGAAATACCCTATGTTAGAATTAATCAATTGTATTTGAATTTCTAAAGTTGAGGTATAACTAATCATATTTTATTTATAAAAGTTTATGTAGGATTTATACAATTAAAAATTTAAGTTTAAGGAATAAGAATATGTGCGAGCATCTAATCGAATAATAAGATATTTCATGTTGAACTAGTCAATATTATAATAAAGACATATTCATGTTGATATTAATTAATATTGATAATTATTTATGAAAATTTGGAGTTTAACTCTGAGTAGAATTTTAATTAGAAAAGATAGCTTTAAATAAACATTAATCAAATTAAATTTCATTTATGAAAAACCGAGATATAACCTAGTCATTTTTTATTTATAAATCTAATTGAATAAATATTAATCAAATTTATATTAACATTTAAAAGCCGAGTATAATTCTTAATTAGATTTTAGTATAGAAAATATATTTAAATAATCTTTAGTCAAATTAATATTTAAATAAAATTCAGAAACATGTGACATAGTAAATACGAGTACTAACACGTAGTTTGAGTTTATACGATTTTAACACAACTTGAACGGGTCAAATCGGAGCTAAAACGTGAAATCTATGGGCTTTTAAAGGTGCTAGGGACCTAGTTGTAATTAACCATAGACTCCAGGGGCTTATTTGTGAAAAACTGAGGGCCTTTATGCAATTTCATATAAAAACAGAAGGGTTCACAAGTAAAAACGTCGAAACAGGACCTCGGGCGCTATTTCAAAAAAGATTAGGGGTTTTTCATAAAAGGAAGGACCTATCCGTGATTATTTTTGAATGACAGAGGACGGCGGGTTGATTTCCCTAAACTTCAGGGGGTCTTTAGCAAAAATGACTAGGTTGACCGGTAAGGGAGGAATTTGACTCGGGGAAATGCTTTGTGGCCGCTGGATCGGCCGGGCGGCGAGGGTCATCGGTAGGGGGGAAGCGCGGCGGCGCCGCCACGCCATGCGGCGGAGGGCTCGTCGGAGTTGCTCGGAATCGAGCTGCCGGGCTCGGCTGACAGCGGGGGTTGGCCGGTGTGGGGCCAGGATCCCTAGGGCCACTCATCTAAGGAATTAAACTACTCGATATGGTGAGTTATGACCCGACTGCTTTGGACTATCCAGATAAGGCATAGGGCGTTGTAGTCAAGTTGTAGAACTACTCGTATTCAAGATAGACTACCTTTATGTGACCTTCCAGGTCGGATACGAGTAGTCTTTGTAATCAATTTGTAACTCTGCTCCCCGAGTATATAAGGAGGAGTAGGGACCCCCTCAAAACAACTCAACTCACATACAATACAATCAAGCAGACGTAGGGTATTACGCTACTCGCGGCCCGAACCTGTCTAAATCTTTGTGTTGTTCGTGCACTGTCGTTCCTAGAACTCGCGAGACCCACTAATCTACTCCTTGGGATACGCCCAGATAGACGTGCTCGACATAAATCATCGACACTTGGCGCCTACCGTGGGGCATCTCGCCGAAAGCTCACCATCAGGGACGATGGGATTCACTACCTTCAAGATTGCCGACGTCGAAGAAGGAGTCACCTTCGTTTTCGGCGCATGGACCTTTGTCGCCGAAAGCGATGGTAGGTTCGCAAGCTACCTCGTGAACAACCTTGGCTCCTGCTCGGCAGCTACTTCCAACTCGATCTCGACTCCAATTTCGAGTTTGATCTTAACTCCAAGTTCGCTCGGGATCCTCTAGGCCGAGTCCGGGTACGACTCGATCCCAGTTATGGAAAGAGCAGGGAACTCCGAGCTGGCCACGCCATCGGACAACCCCCCAGATCGGCTCCCAAAAGAATTCTTCAACATAATGAACTCACATAAACAGAGTCGTACCACAAAAGTAGAGGCATGGACGACCCAGGAGTCCCACTCAAAGCCAAGTCACCCCGACGACCTCGAGCTGGCATCAGCACCATCGAGGGACAATGACGATGACTTCACCATCCTGCTAAGTGATGCTCCTGATAACGTCGCGCGCCTACACCATCACGCTCACTTCAACACCGAGTTCGTGTTGGAGGAACCACTCGTTCACCTCCCATCCGGACTAGTCGTGACCAGAACACCGGGAGGACTCGCCGTTCACTGGTCCGGAGCGATTCCGTCCAACACCTCCCAGGACAATGACTCAAGACTTGTTGCCGTTATACTGGAAGAACTCCCCTTCCAAGACAGCAAGACTGCATCGCTCACCACTCTAACTGAAAGCTCGAGTGATAACTTTTCAACCACTCAGATCGTCCTCAGCGATCAAGACCCAAGCCGTCAGGTGTTCATTGTTGGCGATCGTTACAACCCAATTTCGACCACCAATACTCGAGAATAAATGAGGCTTTATGCAACACTCCCTGTACTTAGGTTTTATTTCTAATGGAGTTCCACGAGTTTTGGTGAGTGTCGCTTGTGCAGGTACAACAACGAGAAATGTGTGCTATAGGGGTCGGAAATGACCGATTCGGCCGAACGACACGTTCGGCCGGTTACCCCCCTTAGCCGTACAAGTCACCGGGAGCCGTCCACGTCACTGATGACAAGCGGACACGATGTATGACACATGGACGACCGCCAACACATCACGAAGCACCGACACGTCATCCTGGGCCCATGTAGCACGAATTACATCACCAGAGGCCGGCCCAGGGAGTCCACAGAGCGAAGGCGGTGCAGAGGGCTGTTCGGCCGAACCCCCCAGTTCGCCCGAATCAAGCCCACCGCCTCACAACCGACCCTGGGAAGTGATCTTGACCGTAGAGGGCAGAGGCAGTGCAAAATGGGTGGTTCGGCCGAACTGGGCAGTTCGGCCGAACCGACCCCCTTCGGCCGAACGCGGGATCTTCGCCCGAAGATGCTGGAACCGCCCCTGAGCTTTCTTGGCCACTGCTCCACTTCAAACTGACCCTCCATGCTATAAATAATACTCTCCAGCCCCTGCAACAACACACAACAGAAGAGTAGAGTGAGCGTTGCTAAGTTCCGCCACTTGTATCAGTAGAATAGGGAGAGAGGAGAGGTGAGCGTCCCGGAGAGGAGCCGAAGTGTCGGCCCCTCTTCCCGCTGTACCTCTACAGATGTGGCTTCACTTCGAGTAACATTCGGGTCATGTCTAGTAACTCTTGTATCTCTCTCTGATTAATTGAGCATTCAGTTCTTACTTTTATATGCTTGCTGGTTCTTCCTTCAATGCTTAGTTGATTGGTATAATTGTATACTGGTTGTTTAGCTTGGGTGCTTATCTTTCTATAGGAGATAAGTATTAGTTGACTAGTGTAGGCGTGGTGCCTATACTTGAGACTAACTTAGTTTATTCCCGTCGCAATGGAGGTGGTAGCCGTAAGGTGGTGACAGCCCTTCCGGTCTTTGTAGTCCATCACGTTAGTTCCGGTCCGTAGGATCCCCCAGTTGGGAAATAGTGGCACCCCTTCTCATCCCTTTCTGTGTGTCCACCGGTTCCCTTGTCCCGATGCATGTATCTATCTGTATCCTCTGATCTGCTCGATCAATCAGTAGAATACCCCTATCAGACTCATCCCCTGTCTACCCTCCTATCACTCCTCTTCTCTCTTTGTTGTTGTCATCCACCTCATCCATACCATTCACTCCATTCCATCTACCTAGGACAACTTAGCTTAGAATCAGTCCACTTCTCGTTCTCCGTGGAAATCGATACCTTGGAATACTCCCGGGTGAAAGCTACATCGGTATCCGTCCGCTTGCGGATTTATCTGTAGGCCGTAAGGAGTGCCAATAAGCTTTCTGGCGCCGTTGCCGGGGAACGGTAGCTGTTCTAATTCTGAACCCAAGTTGTCCGTGTACCCCACCACCATCCACCATCCATATGGATCCCACTCTTACCTTACGCCAACACTCGGCTCCAAAGGGCGCTTGTTTGGAGCCACCACCATCATCACATCCCATATCCACACCCGGCTATGAGCTACGTCCCGGCTTCATAGCCATGGTTCGTGAGCAATCATTCTCAGGAACGGGTGACGAGAGTCCATACGCGCATTTGCGCGAGTTTGAGCAACTCTACTCATGTCTGACCATTGCGGGCATGACACAAGAGACACTCAAATGGAAGCTATTTCCATTCTCATTGACGGGAGGAGCAAAGAAGTGGTACTCTTTGTCTGTCGGTACTATGGAAGGAAGCTGGAAGACTCTTAGAGAGAAGTTCTGCCTAAATTTCTTCCCAGTTTCCAAGGTAGCCAGCCTCCGAGTCGAAGTTATCACCTTTAAGCAATTAAAGGGAGAATCATTAGGAGCTGCTTGGGCTCGTTTCAAGCAAATCTTGGCATCCGGACCAGACCTAAGCCTACCAGAACCTGTTGTTTTACAACACTTCAGCCTTGGCCTCTGTCCCGTAGCCGCAACTTTCTTGGACTCTGCTTCAAAAGGGTCGTTTTTTCATTTGACTCCTAGTGAAGCGAGGATAGTCCTGGAGCGCATCCTGGACGACACTCCCTACACTGGAGTGTATGACGAACTCCCTGATGAAGAAGAGAAGCAGCCTAAACCTGAAGAGCCTGTACACCAACAATCCAAATCTATCAGCCCTTCCATTCCTCAGAACCCGATGCTCAATTCGAACCACAACCTTACTCTAGCCTGGACTAGTATCCTCCACTCTACACCACTCCCTACGATTTTGACGATGGTCTATTCGATGACATCGACTGTGCCATACGTTTCCCATGGGGACAATGTGTAGAGCAAAAGGATCCACCACCCGACAAGGAAGCACTAGAATATCAAAGAGAGTACTTAGGCCGTCTCTCTGCCATCAAAAGTCGGGAATGGCTAGACGAGGCAGAAGCCTCGACCGAGGTCGTTAAAAATGCCCAAGAGAATCCGAACAATCTTTTGTGAAGTTATGGGCATGGACAAAGAAATCGGGTATGACCCGAGCCTCGGAGTCAACATAGTCTCTAGCTCTTTGGTGCGAGCTCAACTCCCCGATGAACCATGGTCATCATCTCAGAAACATCTAAGGATCACATCGGGAAGGATCCTCGACTGTTTAGGGATCTTGCGGGTATTACCCGTTAAGATTAACGACCCTAAACTTTTCCTAGATTTCCATATCTTTGACCTACCCAATGATTCCACACATTCCATCTTTATTGGTAGGCCAATCATGAAAATCCTAGAGAAATCACCACATCAGCTAGTAGAGCTTAGGATCGGAGAAGAACTTGTTCCAGTCTCGTATTCTTATTCCTTGAACACACCTATAGAGGCGGAGCCCGATCCTGATCCTAAAGAGGAGGTCATGTCAACATCCTTGATAGACATAAAGCAACCTTTCCTAGAAGAAGATGCCATACTCCTTATGGAGGAAGAAGACATTCATCCTCCAATCGAGCCTAAGCCTCTTCCCTCTGGATTGAAGTGTGCTTCCCTCTTTAAGGATGAACACACTCCAGTGACCATCAGTGACCAGCTCTCTGACATTGAAACCCAACAGACTTTCACGGTCCTGGAGGAAGATCGGTCAGTCTTTGGACACTCAATCCAAGACTTCAAAGGGATTACTCCTAACCTCCATACTCATCATATCCCTATCTCATCTTACCTTGGGGTCGCTATGAAAGTGTCACGGAGATTCGTCTTTGATCGGGGAAAGACTAGATTTGAAGCCAGAAACCATCATCTTCCCTTGTCATACCCCCTAACACGACCCTATGCCTACACCTCCTACGAGTAAAAGGGATTCGTAGTTCCTTGGCCACACCGGGCTGTATAGGTGTCTCATCGAAAATTTCTCTCTAATAGCCCGGTCGCTGACCAATTACTTAGCCAAGGAAACCCCTCTCGTCTCTGATCAAGAGTGCCATTCTTCCTTTCACACCCTCAAGAAAGCACTCAGTTTCGCTCCCATCATCCAGTCCCACGACTAGAGCATTCCACTAGAAATCATGTGTGATACGAGCGATTTTGCCATAGGAGCTGTTGTGGGCCAAACCAAGGACAAGAAGCATTATGCTCACTGGCCCCAGCTCAATTACGCAACCACGGAAAAGAAACTCTTAGCAGTTGTGTTTGTAATAGACAAATTCCGGTCCTACCTAGTTGGGGCAAAGGTCATAGTCTATTCGGACCATGCTGCTTTGAAGTACCTTTTGACCAAAAAGGATGCGAACCCAAGACTCATCCGTTGGTTTTGTCTCGGGTACAAGTCCCGTTTAATCTTCCCATCACCGATTCTCTTACCGGGTGATACGCTCCTCAAGGCCACAACACTAGAGCTGTGGTACACCACCATAGTTGACTTCATGGTGTTAAGGTACGTCCCATCAGGTGAAAATAGGAAAAGATTAGTTTATGAGAGCAGACATCACCTATGGGACAACCCGTATCTCTTCTGGATACAAAATGGACTCAGACGATGCATGCCGGCACCTGAGGCACATAAAACCTGGGAGAGATATCATGGAGCACCTTCTGAAGGACATTATGGAGTGTTCAGAATAAAGGTCTGGCAATATGGAGAAGCTAAGAAACTTAGCAAGTGATGCCCACACTGCCAGAAACACGGGAATATAAGAGACGCAAAGCCGCTTACCAGTAGTCTTCAAGTAGAAACCTTTGATGTATGGGGAATAGACCCCATGGGTCATTTCCCTAACTCAGAGAACTACGAGTTTACTCTGGTAGCCATAGATCCCGTCTCTAATTGGGTAAACGCCAAGCCCTACCGAGCCACAGCCACCAGGCACGCTAAGCAAATGTCCCATGAAACATCTTTCCTCACATTGGCGTCCTTGGGCTAGTCATAGGGGCTCTCATCTCATTGACTCCATCTCACGAAAATATCTATGTTTGGGGGAGCCGCATCCCCAAACTAGTGGTCAAGCAGAACATCCAACACTCACATCAAGAACATTCTGCAAAAAGATCATCAATGAGATGGGTGTGCACTAGAGAGATAGACTCCATAAAAGCACTTTGGGCAAACTAGACCACTCTAGTTTGGGAAAATTAGGACAATTTGGCCAAACCATGTTGGTTCGACCGAAGGACCCCTCTGTTGCCCCTTGAGCGTCCTTTTTGACCCTTGATCCTATCTCTATCCCATCTTGTCTCGAAGTCGCTAGGAAATGTTGGGAAAGCTGCTTGTCGATCTTAAGTCAGAAACAATCCTCCATCACTTTCCCGAACACGACCAAGTGTTCACATTTTCCAGCCGCCATGACCACCCAATCCTTATCCAAAGACCTTTCCTCACCCAGGGGTTCCCTCTCCAATAGTATCACGAGCAAAACTGTCAAAACCCCTAAAGCCTTCTGATTGAACATCCCGAGGAGGAGGAAGAAGAGGAGCCCATGGATGAAGAGCCTGATTAGAGATCTAGTGCAAACACACCAGAAATTTAACAATCTCGGTGAGAAGGTCATCGAAGGCGAGCCTTGGTAGATGGACAAGGATGACAAGATCAATGTCCTCTGCCAAGCACCCACAGCAAAATTTAAGAGGCTCGCCAAAGCCACGTAACATCTAGACCTTCACGATCCATCTATAGAGTAGATGTCATGTGATTGTATCCTGTAGAACACCATTAGTTTCAATTTATTTTCCAATTCAATTTACCTTTGCTCGAATCATTGTTTAGGAGGTGCTCTAATTATTTCCCTTCCAAATATTTTTTCCAACCTTAGCTTGATGAATAAATAAAATAAGAGTTGAATGCAGAAAGAATAAAATTGTCGCTCCGGTTGGTGCATTTGAGCCAACCGGAGATTGCCCTGTTTAACGAAAAGATACATGAGTACATGCATGACATAGTGGAGGAACAGGACGAGAACAAGCAGGCCGACCAGCTGACTCAGTACATTTCAAGGTTGAATCCCTACCAGTGAAGAGTCCAAGCTTGGGGGAGCACCCCCATCAGGTACGTTCCGAATTACTCAGCACTTTGGTCATTCAATTGAAAATACTTCCCTTGAATAAAATTAACTCTCAACCATGTATGGAATGAATCATATGCCTCTCACTTTGGAAATGATGAATGGTTGCTCTGTCATTAATTTTGCTAGTACTTTGTTGCAACTAGTTGCTTGACTATGCTTGAGTTATTTGGCATGAGTAGAAATGAACCTGAAAACCTTGTGGGAGCATATGCCTTATTCCAAGTCTAGGTTGTTGTGGGGATTGATATAGTGATACTTTGGTTGAATTCTATTTCTGTTCTTAGTATGGTGAAAATCTCGGATGATTATGCTTTCAAAAATAAAACAAAGTTCCTCATTGGTCAAAAATTCCTACCAGAGTCATATGATAGGATTAGTTCTAAACCTTCTACCATATGCTGCTTGTCATCTTAGTGAGCTTTGTCAAATTGTTGTGACTTTTGTGAGGAATCTTTCATGCTCTCAAGATCGAGATTCACATACACTCCACCTCTCACTTGCAATTCCTACACTGGGAGTTAGCAAAACGATGCCATCATCCATCCCACAAAAATAAACTTCATGTTCTTTTATTCCCTCTCCAAATATCTTTGAAGTAGAGGCATGGGCTATGCAAAAAGAAAAAAAAGAAAAGCATGCCAAGTGGCATGGCAAAAATATGAGAAAAAGAAAAGCATGCCAAAGAGGCATGGCAAAAAAAAAGAGATAGCCCATGCTCTCGAAAAATAAAGGAGAGGAAGAATCATTCCAAGAAGTTCCACCAAATTCCACTCATATTCCACTCTGCATATTCCACACACTTGCACTTCTCAATCTAAGAGTGTGATTTGATTCTCCTAAGGTCCGGTCTTTGACTTAGCCAAATATAAGATGCTTGTATGCCTTCATCCTTTGTCCCTGAGCCACACAAAAAAGCTAAATTAGATGTTAGGATAAAAAGAAGGCAAAGCCTTTGGTGAGGAATCAAATACACTTGAGCGATTGAGTGAGCCAATGAGGAACAATTTATCTTTTCACAAAAGGGTGAAAACTCCGAGATAGGATCCTGAAAAGAGTAGAGTGGAATAAAACTAAGTTAAATTGTTCATCCTTTCAACCGCCCAAGATAAGGAGATTGCTATAAGCCCCATGGGTAAAATGGTGAATTAATATGTTGCTAATAATTCAAGTAAATTTGAGTACTAGTTGTTTATAAAGTTACCTGTAAGAGTGACATTGTAGCAACTCCTGATCCACCGAGCCTAAGTTTTATCTTTGCTCGAGGACGAGCAAAGAGCTAAGCTTGGGGGAGCTTGTTGGCGATCGTTACAACCCAATTTTGACCACCAATACTCGGGAATAAATGAGGCTTTATGCAACACTCCCTGTACTTAGGTTTTATTTCTAATGGAGTTCCACAAGTTTTGGTGAGTGTCGCTTGTGCAGGTACAACAACGAGAAATGTGTGCTATAGGGGTCAGAAATGACCGATTCGGCCGAACGACACGTTCGGCCGGTTACCCCCCTTAGCCGTACAAGTCACCGGGAGCCGTCCACGTCACCGATGACAAGCGGACACGATGTACGACACATGGACGACCGCCAACACATCCCGAAGCACCGACACGTCATCCTGGGCCCACATAGCACGAAGTACATCACCAGAGGCCGGCC
The DNA here is from genome assembly GCA_033239725.1 of Echinochloa phyllopogon. NCBI lineage: Eukaryota > Viridiplantae > Streptophyta > Magnoliopsida > Poales > Poaceae > Echinochloa > Echinochloa phyllopogon. The sequence goes on along the minus strand of BTCW01000016.1, from coordinate 3,101,188 downwards.
CAGGGAGTCCATAGAGCGAAGGCGGTGCAGAGGGCGGTTCGGCCGAACCCCCCAGTTCGCCCGAATTAAGCCCACCGCCTCACAACCGACCCTGGGAAGTGATCTTGACTGTAGAGGGCAGAGGCGGTGCAAAATGGGTGGTTCGGCCGAACTGGGCAATTCGGCCGAACGCGGGATCTTCGCCCGAAGATGCTGGAACCGCCCCTGAGCTTTCTTGGCCACTACTCCACTTCAAACCGACCCTCCATGCTATAAATAGGACTCTCCAGCCCCTGCAACAACACACAACAGAAGAGTAGAGTGAGCGTTGCTAAGTTCCGCCACTTGTATCAGTAGAATAGGGAGAGAGGAGAGGTGAGCGTCCCGGAGAGGAGCCGAAGTGTCGGCCCCTCTTCCCGCTGTACCTCTACGGATGCGGCTTCACTTCGAGTAACATCCGGGTCATGTCTGGTAACTCTTGTATCTCTCTCTGATTAATTGAGCATTCAGTTCTTACTTTTATATGCTTGCTGGTTCTTCGTTCAATGCTTAGTTGATTGGTATAATTGTATACTGGTTGTTTAGCTTGGGTGCTTATCTTTCTATAGGAGATAAGTATTAGTTGACTAGTGTAGGCGTGGTGCCTATACTTGAGACTAACTTAGTTTATTCCCGTCGCAACGGAGGTGGTAGCCGTAAGGTGGTGACAGCCCTTCCGGTCTTTGTAGTCCATCACGTTAGTTCCGGTCCGTAGGATCCCCCAGTTGGGAAATAGTGGCACCCCTTCTCATCCCTTTCTGTGTGTCCACCGGTTCCCTTGTCCCGACGCAAGTATCTATCTGTATCCTCTGATCTGCTCGATCAATCAGTAGAATACCCCTATCAGACTCGTACCCTCTCTACCCTCATATCACTCATCTTCTCTCTTTGTTGTTGTCATCCACCTCATCCATACCATTCACTCCATTCCATCTACCTAGGACAACTTAGTTTAGAATCAGTCCACTTCTCGTTCTCCATGGAAATCGATACCTTGGAATACTCCCGGGTGAAAGCTACATCGGTATCCGTCCGCTTGCGGATTTATCTGTAGGCCGTAAGGAGTGCCAACATTCATGGCTGGCAACGAAGACCAAGGCACTCAATACGATCGCGAGCTGATCACCGACGTTTTTGAAGAGGAACGCACTGCTGACGGAGAAACAGAGGAGCAAAAGACCGCGCGTCAAGCAAGGAACGCCAAGCGCAAGTAGAGACGTCTTAACGCCGCGTTACGCGTCAATGCCATGCGAAACCTTACAAAGGATTTCGATATGGTCGGCGATCAGCTAGTATCCCAAAACGCGCCATTAAACATCTCCGTCGCAGCAGAACTCGTCAGGGCCATGCCCAACACCCCTGCGGTCACACAAGTACTCTCACTCCTCGACACGGCTCAGAAGGCTACGAACCAGGCTAATCCTAGCCACCACACTCCAGACACCAGACGCCCAGACGCTGAGAGACCACCCCCTCATGAAGCTTCAATCGCCAGCACAGGAGGACATTGACGTGGCCAAGACGCTGATCGCAACCACCAGCAGGGGAGAGGACGCAGTAACAACCAAGACGATGCAAGGCCACGAGATCGAGACCTTCGCAACGTCATTAATGACAACCGCGATGCTCACTCTGTCATTCAGTCGAGTCAACAACGACGCGTGGAATCGGAACTCTGTCGCCGCACAGACTACGACCGCAACTATGGGCCTCCTCCCCACCACAATTACAGAAACCGACCACGCAATCAAGAATGCCATTATGACCGTCACGAAGAACGCCGCAACGATCGCCGAGGAGAGCACCATAATGATCACCACCGACATCAAGAGTCCTCAAATTACAGCGATTGACCTCCCCAAAACCACAACCGTGGACGACAATACGACTCCGACCACAACACCTCTAGCTTCCGGAGTGATCGATCACCAGGCGACAAATATGACGGCTCTCCTACCTTTTCCAGGCACATAAAAGAAATCCAATGTCCAAGCAAGTTCAAACCTACAAGAATTGAGAAGTTCACGGGCAAGCAAGACCCTGAACAATGGCTCTGAATTTACTCTACAGCCATCCAGATGGCTGGAGGATCCAACGACATCAAAGTCAGTTACTTCCCTGTTATGCTAGATACCACGCCCCTAACATGGCTCGAGGGCCTCCGCCCCGGGTCCATTGACTCCTGGGATGATCTCACCAGGAAATTCACCACAAACTTCCAGGGAACCTGGGCTCGGCCCGGAACCCGTTATGAACTGGCAGCTTGCAAGCAAGGAAAAGGAGAAACCTTGCGAAAATACATCAAGAGATTCTTCGATAAAAGAGCTGCCATCGTGGATATCTCTGACCGAGAAGTAATCGACTGCTTTCATGATGGTCTCTACACCCGAGAACTACACCGTGAGTTCGGCCGACGTCACCCAGAAAACATCAGCGAGCTACGACGCATTGTCGCCGAATGGGTAGACCAAGACGATCGCGAGCGGGAGCGCTTTTACAGGCATCGTGATAACAATACCAACAATCACAACAAAGACAATGGCGACCGACGTAACGATCTCCCAAACAATCGGGACTTGAGCGCAAGCCAGACAACACAGTCGCGGCGGTCCAGTGCCCTAGTCGTAAGACTCGTTCAGCGGCAGACGTCATGAACGGTCCTTGCCCTTACCACCCCAATGGCAAGCACACAATGGCGAAGTGCTTTCACCTAAAGCAGGATCAAAGTGCATCTAGGCATTTAATCAATTTTGGTGATTAATGATAATAGAAATTTGGATATAATGCATTCAATAAGATGTGCAGGTGTAAATCAAAAAGGAAAGAAAAAGAAATGAGAAAGGAAGGTGCCCAATTCTTATCTCTTGATGGTAGATGCTATTGAAGATTTTAAATATCCTTTTTGGTTTGAATTTGAGTATAGGATCACCGTACTATCAAGAGGGACAAGTAATCACAAAATCATGTGACTTTGATGCTCAATCCTTATCCACAAACCTATCCCCAAAGCCATTGCACTCCAAAACATACAAGTTCATTTTGTGCTGTTGTGCACCGGAAATTTCTGCTGTTCACCGGAAATATCCGGTGACCACCGTAGATTTCAGCTGTTGAGCCCCCGTTGACTTCCCACCGTAAATTTCCGGTGTTTGGCGGAAATTTCCGACATATGCGACGGAAATTTCCGGTGATCTTGTCGGAAATTTCCGGTATAACTCGCCCCAACGGTCACATTTATGAGAGAGCTATAAATACCCACTCTCACTCCTCATTACTGCTCTCTTGACTCATTTGACGAACCCTAACCTCTCCCAAGCTTCCAAGAGCTCTCCCAACACTCCTTGCTTCGATTTCCAAGTGTGTTGTAGTGTGTTGGTTGAGGGACTTGAGCTTAGTGATTCAAGTTTCGTACTCCATTCTCTTGAGCATCAAGTCGGTGATTCTTCGGTAACTTTGTTTGTTACTCTTGGGGATTCATCCTCTAGACGGTTAGGCGTTGCCGAGAGCATCCAAGCAAGCTTGTGGATTCGCCTCAGAAGTTTGTATTACCCATCCTTTGTGGATTGACTAGTAAGTAAGCTTAGCTCCTTCGTGGTGACTAAGTGGAGGAAAGTGGCTTGGAGTTGATAAGCCCGCCTTTCGTAGGCCCTCAACGGAGACGTAGATTTCTTTGTGGAAGTGAACTTCAGATTAAATCTTGTGTCTTCGTTGTGATCATTGTTCTTCGTGTTCATCTAGTTCCTCGTGTTCTTGCTAAGCTATTTCACTCGGTTGTCTCGATCTATTCATTGGTGAAGTTCTAGCTGTTAGTACAAGTTCTAAAGGGTAACTTACTTCCATAACAACATATTGATTCATATAGATTTGTTGTTGTTGCTCTTATTCATATTATGATTTAATTCTCGAGCTGTCACCAGACATTTCCAGTAGTAGGCGGAAATTTTCGGTAGTTTAGCGGAAATTTCCGGTGGCTACCGGAAATTACGGTTCATCTAACATTTCGTGAAGTTATTTTTGATAATTTTCAGTTGCGCCTATTCACCCCCCCTCTAGGCCTAGTGTTAATCCTTTCAATTGGTATTAGAGCCTAATCCCTTGATTAAGGCTTAACCGCTAAGGGAAAAACACTATGGCTACTTTGGGGGAGAACTCCGGTGTCGGTGCTTCCGCCCTCAAGGAAGATCATCCGTTGATCGTTGACACAAGCTCAAGCGACGATGATCTTGCGATAAGCGACGTCGATGAAAGCTTGAATGAAGAAGAAAAGAAGAAGAAGAGAAGAGAGAAGATTAAGAAGAAGATTCAAGAGAAAGCCGAGAAGAAAGCTCAAAAACTTCTTAAGAAGAAGTTGAAAGAAAAAGAAGTTCTCGAAGGACTCCACTCCGTATCTCACACATATGAGACTACATCTTCTAACAAATCTCCTGATCCTACTAGTCTTAATTTCTCATCGGTTCCTATGGGCAAAGTACCCAAATTCAATGGGCTTGACTATGCCCGTTGGAGCGATGACATGAAAATGTACTTATATGGTCTTCAACCTTCTCTTTGGACCATTGTGAATATAGGTGTTGACAAGAATGCGAAGCCGAGTCGTGAACAAGAACATGACTTCTTCCGCAACGCTCAAGCCGTGATGGTGCTTAGAAGTGCTCTAAGTCCCTATGAGTACAACAAGATTAGAGGAATTGAGGTTGCAAAGGACCTATGAGACACTCTTCAATTGTCTCATGAAGGGACGGAAGTGGTCAAGGAAGGCAAGATTGATCTACTCCAAGGAGAACTTGAAGCCTTTGTCATGAAGAAGGATGGAACTCTACATGAGATGCATGATCGATTGAAGCTTCTTGTCACGGAGATTCGCATGCTTGGTAGCAAGGATTGGGATGAGCACAAAGTGACCAAGAAGATGCTTAGAGCCTATGCTCCAAAGAACCCAATGCTTGCCACCATGATTCGAGACAAGAGCAAGTTCAAGAAAATGCTACCTATGGAGTTTTTCAACAAGTTGCAATATCATGAGATGAACAACTTGGACGTAGCCAAGTCAATGGAGTCAAATGAAGTCAAGACCATAGCCCTCAAGGCCGAACCAAGGAAGAAAATTGAGACAAATGAAAAGGCTTCTAAATCCAAGAAGAAGGAAGACTCAAGTGAAAATGATAGCACCGATGAAGAAACCGCTATGATGGTGAAAAACTTCAAGAGGTTCATGAAGACTAAGGGTGACAAGAGGTCATTCTCTCAAAGAAGATGCTATGAATGTGGGGAGAAAGGGCATTACATTGCCGATTGTCCTCGCAAGAAGAATGACAAAGAAGACAAGAAGTCAAAAGACAAGAACCTTGATAAGGAGAAGAGGTACAAGGAGAAGAGTCAAGAGTATAAGAAGAAGTTTGGAAGTGCTCATGTTGGTCAAGGATGGGATTCTTCTAGTGATAACTCCGATGATGAAGAAGTGGCAACCCTTGCCATTCAAGTCCCCACACTAACACCTAGACTCTTCAACAACTATCAAGATAGTGATGATGAAGCTCCCATGTGCCTCATGACCCAAGGGACAAAGGTACTAGACTTCACCCCATCCCTCTCATCCACCATCTCGACATCTAGGAATATAGAAAATGACCTAGATAAAGAGGAAGCCGAACATGAAAAGAACATGATAAAGAAGTTTGGCAAAGAAGGCTACAAACTAATTAAAAAATTAGTAGAGAAATTGGAGAAATGGAAAGAGTCTCTTGATAGGCAAGAAGAATTGCTCCTCCTTGAAAAGGAGAGAAACCTTGCTCTTGAAGAAACTCTAGTTGAGGAAAAGATCAAGGTTGAGGAATTGACAAGTGACTTGTCGCTTGCCAATGACTCACTTGAGAAGATGTCTAAGGACTTGTCCTTGGCAAATGACTCTCTAGCCAACCTAAAGAATGCTCAAAGTGAACTTCAAGAAATGCATTCAAGCCTAGAGGTCAAATATAGAGACCTAGAAGCTAACTTTAGTACTCTTTGGAAAAGCACCAAGGTTGACTCTAAATCAATTCTTGATTTCAATGTCTCTACTAGTGAAGGTTGCTCAAGATGCTATAAATTTGATGTGCATGCTTGTGTTACTAACCTTTCCAAGCTAGAAGAGAGAATCAAAGCTAAAGATGCTAAGATTTTAGAATTGACCAAGGCAATTGGAAAAGACAAGGCTAAAGGTAAGAGTGAATTTGAGACCCATCCGGCATATAAAGCCGGAAGATATCCTAGTATCAAGGATGGGCTCGGATTCACTAGAGGAGGAAAGGCAAATGGCACTAGGATGTTGAGAGGCCATGAAGTGCCAAGGTTCACCAAGGGTGCAAACCTTGGAGACTTGATGAACATTGCTCATGGTGTGATGGTAAACACCATCGAAGGTGCCGAGAGCTCAACCAAGATCAAGAAAGAAGAAAAGATCATTGAGCACAAGCCATCTCCCAACTATACCATTGACTACATGGTTGTGTGGGATAACAATGGGAAGATGGTGGTAAAGTATGTGGGTGCTCATGCAAAGAAAATGATGAGAAGTGTTTGGGTGCTTAAGATTTCTAAAGCTAACACTCAAGGACCCAATCTCTTTTGGGTACCTAAGTCCAAAGCTTAAACTTGTTTTGTAGGCATATTCCTCCGGTGGACCCTCATGGTTGCTTGATAGTGGATGTTCAAATCATATGACCGGAGAGAAGAATATGTTTGCAAAGTTGAAGGAATATGACTCACCTATTGAAAAGATCACCTTCGGTGACAATAATCATGGTGATGTGATTGGTCAAGGTGAAGTTGCTATCTCACAAGACTCATCTCTTTCCAATGTTTATCTAGTTGATTCCTTGGGATACAATTTGTTGTCGGTATCACAACTTTGTGAAAAATGCTACAATTGTCTCTTTACTAATGAGGGTGTGAGCATCCTTAGAAGGGAGGATTCCTCTATTGCTTTTACGGGTCAACTTAAGGGAAAGCTTTATTTAGTTGATTTCACAACAAATAAAGTGGAATCGAAGACTTGTTTAGTGGCAAAATCTAGCTTGGGTTGGCTTTGGCATCACCGGCTAGCTCATGTTGAGATGAGGAACTTGGCCAATATTCAAAAGGATGAACACATTCTAGGACTAACAAATGTTGTCTTTGAGAAAGATAGGTTGTGTAGTGCTTGTCAAGCCGGAAAGCAAGTTGGAGATCCTCATCCTCCCACAAACATATTGACTAGCTCAAGACCTTTGAAATTGCTCCACATGGATTTATTTGGGCCAATTGCTTATATAAGCATTGGTGGAAACAAGTATGGACTTGTCATTGTGGATGATTTTTCTCGGTTTACATGGGTTTTCTTTCTACAAGACAAGAGTAAAGCTCAAGGGGTCATTAAGAAATTCATTAGAAGAGCCCAAAACGAGTTTGAGTTGAAGGTCAAAAGAATAAGAAGTGACAATGGGACGGAGTTCAAGAATCTCAATGTTGAGGAATTTCTTGATGAAGAAGGCATCAAGCATGAGCTCTCCGCTCCGTACACACCTCAACAAAATGGCATTGTTGAGAGAAAGAATCGGACCTTAATTGAGATGGCAAGAACAATGCTTGATGAATACAAGACTCCGGATATTTTTTGCGCCGAGGCGATTAACACGGCTTGCCATGCTACCAATCGTCTCTATCTTCAAAAGTACTTGGCCAAGACTCCGTACGAGATCCTCACCGGTAACAAACCTAAGGTGCATTACTTTCGAGTTTTTAGTTGCAAATGTTACATTCTTAACAAGAAGACCAAAAGCTCAAAGTTTGCACGAAAGGTTGATGAAGGTTTTCTACTTGGTTATGGTACTAACGAACACGCCTATCGTGTCTTCAACAAAACCACCGGTTGTGTTGAGGTCACGGTAGATGTGAAATTTGATGAATCAAACGGCTCTCAAGTAGAGCAAGTTGTGAATGACCTTGTAGATGAAGAGCCACCAAGTCAAGCTATCAAGAAAATGAGTTTAGGTGAAGTGAAGCCTCAAGAGCCCCAAGTAGAAGATGATGAGCAAGACCAAGTCTCGGGAATCATGTTTAATATTGATCCATCAACATCATCAACAAGAGTGGAACCACCAAGTTCTTTGCAAGATCAAGTTCAAGAGCATGGTGACGATCATGATCATGGCAACGATCAAGGGGGAGCTCAAGGTGATGAAACTCAAGGTGACGAGTCTCACAATGAAGAAGATGATGATGGACCTATTCAACGTCAATCAACATTTCCGCACCCAAGAGTTCATCAAAGCGTCCAACGGGATCATCCCGTAGATAACATTCTAGGGAGCATCCAAAGAGGGGTAACCACTCGTTCTCGTTTAGCAAATTTTTGTGGATGTTACTCGTTTGTTTCCTCTTTGGAGCCTCTCAAGGTAGAAGAAGCTCTTGGCAATGCAGATTGGGTCAATGCAATGCAAGAAGAGTTAAACAACTTCACAAGAAATGAAGTTTGGTTATTGGTCCCAAGACCCAAGCAAAATGTAATTGGCACCAAGTGGGTTTCCCGGAACAAGCAAGATGAAAATGGAATTGTCACAAGAAACAAGGCAAGATTGGTTGCTCAAGGTTTCACTCAAATTGAAGGTCTTGACTTTGGTGAAACTTATGCTCCAGTGGCAAGGCTTGAATCAATTCGTATTCTACTAGCCTATGCCTCACATCACAATTTCAAGCTATATCAAATGGATGTGGAGAGTGCATTCTTGAATGGACCTCTCTCCGAGTTGGTATATGTGGAGCAACCATCAGGTTTTGAAGTCCCTAAGCATCCCTACTACGTCTACAAGCTCCATAAGGCGCTCTATGGGCTCAAGCAAGCCCCAAGAGCATGGTATGAATGCCTTAAGGAATTTCTTCTCAAGAATGGCTTTGTAATGGGCAAAGCGGATTCTACACTCTTTACTAGAAAAATAGACAAGGATTTGTTTGTTTGTCAAATTTATGTTGATGATATTATCTTTGGTTCTACTAATGAAAAGTTTTGTGAAGAATATAGTAGGATCATGACCAAGAGATTTGAAATATCGATGATGGGGGAATTGAAATTCTTTCTTGGCTTTCAAATCAAGCAAATAAAGCATGGGACTTTCATATGTCAAACAAAATACACAAATGATATGCTCAAGAAGTTTGACATGGTCAATGCCAAGCCTATCAAGACACCAATGCCCATGAATGGTCATCTTGATCTCAATGAGGAAGGGAAATCGGTCGATCAAAAGGTATATCGCTCCATGATTGGCTCTTTGCTTTATCTTTGTGCATCTAGGCCCGATATAATGCTTAGTGTGTGCATGTGTGCAAGATTTCAAGCCAATCCAAAGGAATGTCATTTAATGGCTGTTAAAAGAATATTTAGATATCTATTGCATACTCCGAACCTTGGCTTGTGGTATCCCAAGGGCTCCACTTTTGATTTACTTGGCTATTCCGATTCGGACTATGCCGGTTGCAAGGTAGATCGAAAGAGTACAACGGGGACTTGCCAATTTCTTGGTTGGTCTTTGGTGTCTTGGAGCTCTAAGAAACAAAATTCCGTTGCGCTATCCACTGCCGAGGCCGAGTATGTTGCAGCCGGTGCTTGTTGTGCTCAACTACTTTGGATGAGACAAACCTTGAATGATTTTGGTTGTGAGTACAAAAAGATTCCACTTCTTTGTGACAATGAGAGTGCCATTAAACTTGCAAATAACCCTGTCTAACACTCTAGAACCAAGCATATTGACATAAGACATCATTTTCTTAGAGATCATGAAGCCAAAGGAGATATAGCTCTAAGCCATGTTGGAACCGATAAACAATTAGCCGATATCTTCACCAAACCCCTTGATGAGCAAATGTTTTGTTCCTTGAGGAGTGAGCTAAATATCTTAGATTCTCGTAACTTGGCTTGACATGTTGCACATGGTTGAGTGATTGTAGTATAGGTCTTTGAAATAAAAGTTTTTCAAAATTGAATGTGTTTTTTGATATTTCAAAAGATTTGGATTTTGATCCTTTGATCCCGTCTACTCAAGTGTGACCATTGTTCTTCATGATTGTTTGTGGCTGGTCACACTCTAAGGAGATATCTAGTCTAGTGGCACACATATCTACCTCTATCTTATGACTAAATTTCTCAAATCGCTCAAAATTCGCTTTTGCTGGGGTTTATCAGATATCTCTGATGAATGGCGGAAATTTCCGGTAAATGCGACAGAAATTTCCTGTATTCATCAGAAATTTACGACAGACCGCGTTCACTTTAATCTCCATCGGAAATTTCCGGTGATTCAGCGGAAATTTCCGGTGGTTTAGCGGAAATTTCCGGTGGCTCGCAGGACATAACTCTCACTTAAACCTAGTCTCGAGCCCATCTCTCTCATATCTCATCTCTCATGCCGCCGATGCCTCTCTCTCTCAACTCCACTCCCTTGGCGATTTGGCTCTCCCTCCACTAAAAACCTCCAATAGTTGGTTTTTTGCTTCGTCAAGAACTCATCCGGATCGAGGGAATCCTTCTTCATCGTACTCTCCTGCTCGTTCTTCAAAGTTTGAAGGTTTTGAAGGTATTCAATCATGGTTCTCAAGCTCAAACCCTAGAGTTCTTCAAATAGATGTTCATGCTCATGTTCCTCAAGTCATTCTTGATGCCTCCCTATGGATGAAGTGATTTGGATAGAAAGTTTTTGTGAGTTTTGTAATGAACTATGTAACCAAAAACTAGGGTTGCCCGATCTCCTTTTCTAGGTCTTTCTAGATGATTTTCCTGTGCAAAACTTGTTCTATCCTACCTACATTGCCTAGATCTTCAATCACACAAGCTATCATTGCATACTTGCTAGGTTATGAGAATCGAAGATTCAATTTCCGCCTGTCGGAAATTTCCGACAAACTTACCGGTAACTACCGGAAATTTCTGGTGAATTTAGCGGAAATTTCCGGCAGACAGAAACTGAATCCTCGCTTCTCATAACTTATTGAAGCTACATCCTTTTCTTATGGTCACATTCATCACACACTATCATTTGCTCATCTACAGGCTCTTGTCATGGATCCAAGTGACCCAAATGCTACGAAGAAGATTGTGACAGATATTGTGCTTCAAAGGAGGAAAAAGTCTCAATTTGATTCCACTGCCTCCAATGCATCCACCGCCTCATCTCCACCCTCTGATGATGATGACACTCCTACAAATCCAGTTGAATCTATTCCAACAATGACCACCCCCCGAGGTCGAGTCAAAGCAGGGGCACGCAAAGCAACTGGTAGGGCTCAACCTCCTCGAGCTGCCCGTACTCCACAAGCCCCTCAAATTGCAAATGTGGCACCTGGTGGGGAACTTCCTCCTCGGCGCAGCAAGGCACAACCCATTCGTGGAAAAGGGAAGGGTAAACAAGGTGGCAGCTCCTCTCGGTCACAACCAAATGTTGAGATAGAAGAGGAAGAGGATGATGAACCGACTGAGGCTCAAGTTCGTGCAGCTGCCTCGAGAGGCTTTGATGATCCCTATCGACAGAAGCTTAATTGTCCTCACACTCCTCCAAGGATTGCAATCAACAATGATTGATACACTCAAGTAAGTGTGATGCCCCAGAAGCGTCCTCCCTTGACCGGAATTGGTGGTGTAACTCCAAGGTTTGCAAAATGAGACGTGAGGAGTGCCCACTCATTTTTGTTAAGGACGCCTCTCTTGACTATCGATTCCACACTCAGTTTCATGCGGACTTCTACTTCTCCATGCTTCTTTCCCGCTCCGAGCCACTAGTTGACATGCAATGGATTGATTGGGAATATATGAAGAATAGTCATCATCCGACTTAGGATCTAGTGATTGATATTTGCAAAGAAAAGGGAGTATATGACTTAATGGGTTTTCAATATGATTGGAATGAGGAGATTGTCCTTCAGTTTTATGCCACTCTCTATCATCACTCAAACAAGAAGACAATCTATTGGATGATAGAAGGAACTTGGTATGAGGCCGCTTTCAAGGATTTTGCTCACCTTCTTGGTTTTGGACGTGCTGATTGGGAGAAGCCCTCCGTGTTCAATGCTCGTACTTTGTACAATGATGAGATTCAGTTCATGTATGAAGAAGGAACCATAGCCGATGGATACATCACTCACCTACAGCCTTTCTTTCACTACATGAACAAGATTCTTCGGGCTACTCTCACTATCAAGAAAGGAGATGGTTCGTCTGTTCTTGGCCACACAAGAAATCTTCTTGATCGTCTTTGTCCCGATGGTGATGACTTTAGCATCTCGGACTTCATTTGGAATGAGATCATCAAGGGCGCTTCGGACTCCGAGCGTTGCCTTCCATATGCTCCCTATGTGATGTATCTCATTGAGACCACCACCAAGACAAACTTCCCCAAGGATCACTCTCATAAGCGTCTTCGGGTCATGAAAAAGAGAGGGACAGCTCCTCCTCCTCCTCCTCCTAGGACTACAAGAAGATCCAAAAATCCTCCTCATGCTGAATCTTCTAGAGCTGCTGCAACTAGGACGACCGGTGCTTCTCGTGCCACTCATGCTCCACCGCCTCCTCGCCCCAAGAAGAACAAGGTGATGAGAGCTTTCCGAGCCCTTTTTCAGCTTTGCAAGCATAATGCCATTGAGATTAACAAGAATCAAAAGGGAATCAAAGAGCTCCAAGCTCATGCTGGTCTTCCTCACTCACCCATTCGTGAGCTCCCCGTGTTTGAGGACCCATGGTCAGATTTTGAACGAGATGAAGAGGGTCCTTCTAGTCCTCCTGCTGCTGCTCCATCTCGTCGCTCTCGTCGTGCTTCCACTCGCTACGTTGACGACGATGAGACCGAAGAAGAAGAGGAGACCTATAGGGGAGATGGAGTCTACACCGACGATGATGATGATGGTGCTGATGATGATGATGAGGCCACTCCTTGATGATGTTGATCTGCCCCAACATGTTCTTCTTCTTTTCCTTTTTGGTGGTTGATGCCAAAGGGGGATAATGAATTCATATCACATCGTCTTGTATCTTAAATTTCCATGCTTGTGTGCTACTGAACTATGTGTATGTGTGTTGTGTGTGAACCTTGTGATCTCTTAAAACTGCTATTTATCTATTATGGTTGTGCTAGAACTTGATAAAATAGGCTGTGGTGACTTGTTCTTTTTCTGCCTCTAGGTTCACCGGAAATTTCCGGTAACTGGCGGAAATTTCCGGCAAATGCGACGGAAATTTCCGCTATTTCCATCGGAAATTTCCGGTAATGATGTTGTGTACCTTCTTTTTGATATTTGTGCTATATCATGTCATATGCATCATGTTATTTCTTTCTTTCTGAGCCATTGTATGCAATTTTTCTTGAGAAGTTCTTGCAAAATATGTGCATAAGCATTTGAGGCTTCTAAAAGCTGAACATGCACATATTTAGGGGGAGCCTCTTGAAATTTACTGGATACAATACTTGATGATGATTGATATCTTGTGAGACCAAATTTGTATTGTCATCAATCACCAAAAAGGGGGAGATAGAAAGTGCATCTAGGCATTTAATCAATTTTGGTGATTAATGATAATAGAAATTTGGATATAATGCGTTCAATAAGATGTGCAGGTGTAAATAAAAAAGGAAAGAAAAAGAAATGAGAAAGGAAGGTGCCCAATTCTTATCTCTTGATGGTAGATGCTATTGAAGATTTTAAATATCCTTTTCGGTTTGAATTTGAGTATAGGATCACCGTACTATCAAGAGGGACAAGTAATCGCAAAATCATGTGACTTTGATGCTCAATCCTTATCCACAAACCTATCCCCAAAGCCATTGCACTCCAAAACATACAAGTTCATTTTGTGCTGTTGTGCACCGGAAATTTCCGTTGTTCACCAGAAATATCCAGTGACCACCGTAGATTTCAGCTGTTGAGCCCCCGTTGACTTCCCACCGTAAATTTCCGGTGTTTGGCGGAAATTTCCGACATATGCGACGGAAATTTCCGGTGATCTTGTTGGAAATTTCCGGTATAACTCGCCCCAACGGTCACATTTATGAGAGAGCTATAAATACCCACTCTCACTCCTCATTACTGCTCTCTTGACTCATTTGACGAACCCTAACCTCTCCCAAGCTTCCAAGAGCTCTCCCAACACTCCTTGCTTCGATTTCCAAGTGTGTTGTAGTGTGTTGGTTGAGGGACTTGAGCTTAGTGATTCAAGTTTCGTACTCCATTCTCTTGAGCATCAAGTCGGTGATTCTTCGGTAACTTTGTTTGTTACTCTTGGGGATTCATCCTCTAGATGGTTAGGCCTTGCCGAGAGCATCCAAGCAAGCTTGTGGATTCTCCTCAGAAGTTTGTATTACCCATCCTTCGTGGATTGACTAGTAAGTAAGCTTAGCTCCTTCGTGGTGACTAAGTGGAGGAAAGTGGCTTGGAGTTGATAAGCCCGCCTTTCGTAGGCCCTCAAAGGAGACGTAGCTTCCTTTGTGGAAGTGAACTTCGGGTTAAATCTTGTGTCTTCGTTGTGATCATTGTTCTTCGTGTTCATCTAGTTCCTCGTGTTCTTGCTAAGCTATTTCACTTGTTTGTCTCGATCTATTCATTGGTGAAGTTCTAGCTGTTAGTACAAGTTCTAAAGGGTAACTTACTTCCATAACAACATATTGATTCATATAGTTTTGTTGTTGTTGCTCTTATTCATCTTGTGATTTAATTCTCGAGCTGTCACCGGACATTTCCGGTAGTAGGCGGAAATTTCCGGTAGTTTAGCGGAAATTTCCGGTGGCTACCGGAAATTACGGTTCATCTAACATTTCGTGAAGTTATTTTTGATAATTTTCAGTTGCGCCTATTCACCCCCCCTCTAGGCCTAGTGTTGATCATTTCACAGGAATTGGACAAGCAAACACCAGATGCTCCCAAAACCGACAAGAAAAAGGAAGACAAAGACGACAAAGACCTTGACAATAACTTCCCAAATGTCGAGAACATCGTAGGTGTACTATTCAGTGGGGAAGCCCTGAACCGGTCGAAGCGCGCCAAGAAGCTCACTCTGTGAGAGATCATGGCGATAGAACCTGCCACCCCAACATACCCCAAGTGGTCAGAAGTGCCTATCACATTCTCCAGAACAGACCAGTGGACAAACTTTGCAAATCCTGGTAGATACCCTCTGGTCTTAAACCCAGTCATGGCGCAAGCCAGACTGACTAAAGTACTCATTGATGGAGGCTGCGGGCTCAATGTCATCTTCGCAAGCACGTTCAAGAAGATGGGCCTAGACATTACAAAATACCTCAAGCCTACCGACGCTACATTCTATGGCATTGTCCCAGGCAATGCAGCAATCCCCCTGGGCCAGGTCACATTACCAGTTACCTTCGGGGCGGAAGCATACTTCAGAACCGAGTACATCAAGTTCGAGGTTGCTGACTTCGAGACCTCATACCATGCGATTCTTGGACGATCAGCCCTCGCCAAATTTATGGCGATTCCGCATTATGTATACTTGGTTCTCAAGATGCCTGCTCCTAAAGGAGTACTTTCCCTAAAAGGAGACTTAAAGGTATCGTATGATTGCGAAGTCGAGGCAGTAGAATTCGCCGCCACTTCGCACGTCCCTACCCAGATGCTGGAAGTACTCGCCTTGGCCAAGAAGTCGAAGGAAGACGACCTAGAAGTACCCAACAAGAAGTCAACAAGTGCCAACTTCAAGCCCTCCAAAGAAGTACAGCTCAAAACTGTAAATCTTGGGACGGACGATCCGTCCAAAACTGCCCTTATAGGGGCAGATTTAGACTGTAAATAGGAAGACGCGCTCGTCAAGTTCCTCCAAGATAATAAAGATATTTTTGCTTGGAAACCATCTGATATGCCTGGTGTTCCTAGAGAACTTGTCGAGCACAAATTAAACGTTGACAAGAACGCAAAACCCAAAAAACAGTGCCTCCGACGATTTGCACAAGATAGACGTGAGGCAATAAAAGAATAACTCGCCAAACTACTCGCTGCAGGCTTCATCAAAGAAGTCTTCCATCCCGAGTGGTTGGCTAATCCAGTGTTGGTTCGGAAGAAAAACAACAACGAGTGACGGATGTGTGTCGACTACACAGATTTGAACAAGCATTGCCCAAAAGATCCCATGGGACTCCCACGAATTGATCAAGTCGACTCCACGGCAGGATGCGCATTGCTCTGTTTTCTAGACTGCTATTCAGGATACCATCAGATAGCTCTAAAGAAAGAAGATCAGATCAAAACATCTTCCATCACTCCCTTCGGCGCTTACTGCTATACAACTATGTCTTTTGGATTGAAGAACGCCGGCACCACATATCAGCGAGCCATACAAACGTGCCTATCCAAACAAATTGGGCGCAATGTAGAGGCATATGTTGATGATGTAGTGGTCAAAACAAGGCAGTCAGAACATCTCATCAACGACCTTCAAGAAACATTCGACAACCTTAGAACATTCCGTTGGAAACTTAACCCAACCAAATGTGTCTTTGGTGTTCCGTCAGGGAAACTTTTGGGGTTCATGGTCAGTAACAGGGGCATCGAAGCCAACCCGGCAAAGATTTCAGCAATCCTTGCCATGGGAGTACCGAAGAACGTAAAAGATGTCCAGAAGCTGACAGGATGCATCGCAGCCTTAAACAGGTTCATCTCAAGATTAGGAGAAAAAGGCCTCCCTTTCTTCAAATTGCTTAAAAAGCAGGATAAGTTTTCATGGACGAATGAAGCACATACGGCGTTCGAAGAACTCAAAACATATCTATCTACTCCGCTAGTACTCACAGCACCTCTGAAAGATGATCATCTATATCTATACATTGCAGCGACAACCCATGTGGTCAGTACTTTAATGGTAGTTGAAAGACAAGAGGACGGCCATGTATTCCCAGTACAGCGGCCAATTTATTACATCAGCAAAGTACTCTCCGAGTCCAAGATTCATTATCCTCAAGTCCAAAAACTACTCTACGCCGTCTTCATCACATCACGCAAGCTACAACATTACTTCCAAGCTTTCCACATCACAGTCGTAACTAAATTCCCGCTAGGTGAAATCCTCAACAATCCAGACGCAATAGGTCGAATCTGCAAATGGAAGGCCGAAATTGGAGCATACCACATTGACTTCACATCTCAAACAGCCGTCAAGTCTCAGGCTCTTGCTGACTTCACAATCGAATGGACAGAAATTCAAAATTCTACGACAACCACTCGACCTGAGCACTGGGTCATGTATTTTGATGGATCACTCAAACTTGAAGGAGGAGGCGCAGGCGTACTTCTGATATCTCCTAAAGGAGACCAACTCAAATACGTTCTTCAAATCTGGTTTCAGGTCACCAATAACGAAGCAGAGTACGAGGCTATGCTACACGGGCTCCGTCTGGCTGCATCACTCGGTATCAAGCGACTTGTTGTTTATGGCGATTCGGCGGTGGCCATCAACCAAGTTAATAAAGACTGGGACGCTTCTAAAGAGACAATGGATGCCTACGTTCACGAGGTTCGTAAACTAGAAAGAAACTTTCTAGGCCTGGAATTTCACCACATTGTTCGTGACTACAATGTCGCCGCAGATGCCCTGTCAAAGCTAGGATCTCGGCGAGCCGACGTCCCAGCAGAAATATTCGTCCAAGAACTACTCCAGCCATCCATTAAGGGACCAACATGAGCTGAGACCACGCAATCCCAGTCCCAGCTAGAAACTCAGATCATGGTAATCGACACTGACTGGATGACCCCTTTCATTGAGTACTTGAAAGACCACAAATTGCCAGAGCAGAAGCCAGAGCAAATACACATTAAACGACGAGCTGCTAATTACGTAGTAGTGGACAATGTACTCTATAGGCGTGGGGCTTCGGCCAACGTCTTAATGAAATGCATCACAATTGACCAAGGAAAAGCTCTACTACAAGAAATTCATAGCGGTGTGTGTGGTAATCATGCTGCCTCACGAACATTGGTCGGCAAAGCTTACAGAGCAGGTTTCTTTTGGCCAACAGCCAAGCACGATGCAGCGGACATCGTCAAAAAATGTCAAGGATGTCAATTCTTCGCAAGACAAGCTCACGTTCCAGCACACGACCTCAACACTATACCACTATCATGGCATTTCGCTTGTTGGGGTCTTGATCTCGTTGGCCCCCTTACCAAAGCTCCATGCGGATTCGAGTGGCTCATCGTAGCCATCGATAAATTCTCAAAGTGGATCGAAGCAATGCCGTTAGTAAACGCTAAAGCCGCTAATTTGATCAAATTCTTTGATGGTATTGTCCAGAGATTTGGGGTTCCTCACAACATTATCACAGACCTCGGCTCTGTATTCACCTGCGAAGAATTCCAAGACTATTGTGACAAATATTCCATTGAGATACATTATGCTTCAGTTGCTCATCCTCGTGCCAACGGACAGGTGGAAAAAACAAACGGTTTGCTACTGCAAGGGTTAAAACCCAGATTGTATGAGCCTCTAAAGAAATATGGTGGGAAATGGGCAAAAGAGTTGCCCGCGGTGCTTTGGGGGCTACGCACCCAACCCAGCAGGGCCACTGGCCAATCACCATATTTCCTGGTTTACGGCTCTGAAGCAGTCCTATCGGCTGATCTTTTATGGGAAGCCCCGCGTTTGGAGAACTACGATGAACAACTCGCTCATCAAGAAAGGTCTCAAGATGTTGATGGCGTCGAGGAAGCTCGAGTAGCAGCCCTTATTCAGAACACGCATTATCTTCAAGGATTACATCGCTTTCATCAACGCTCTGTTCAACCTCGATCCTTTACTATAGGAGACTTGGTACTATGTCGAATCCAAAAGACTGAAGGGTTGCACAAGCTTATGTCTCGATGGGAAGGTCCTTTTCTTGTAAAACAAGTCATTGGACCTGGTACATACAGGCTGCAAACCTCGGAGGGAGAGGAATTACCAAATGTATGGAACATAGAACATCTCCGCAAATTTTACCCGTAACACGGGACATTGTATTCGAGACGTTGTAAAACAACCCTTGTTCCCAAATTAATAAAGTTATATTTCCCTGTCATCTACAAAGTCATGACATCCTTTATCTCATTAGATAAAACTATACCATGTTCATTACGACGATAGCCGTCATGTGGTATCCGAGTAGTTTTCTACTCCCGCTCAAAAGAATCCAGGATTTCCTTTTAAAAGGAGGTGTTAAACCACCTAAAAATCTTGGATGAATTACCCTCACCTATACATGGTTGAAGGCGATAATTTATTTTCTTTTGACTCTGTGGCCTTTTTCAACAAAAGATTCAAGAATTAGTGTTATACCAACTACACTCATTCTTCATCTCCTATAAAAATCACCTAAAGGTGCTCTAAAGTACTAAAAAGTACAGCATATGCCTATGTGCATAACTTTTCGCCCTGCATTAGCAAGGTTTCTAATCCTTAACAAGGCCCGATTCAACTCCTCCTAGTTGCGAACCTTATACGACCACTGGATTACTTAAACTGTAGTCACTCATCAAATATACTACCCACAGTACTTCGCATACGCACAAACTATTGGATATTACTTACACAGTAGTATTTCCAAATGGATTACTTTAAACAAGTATCAGATGTTATATACATGGACAAATATCCATATCGGATTCAAAAAAGAGTATTCGAAACGAGTACTTCAAGTTACAGTACAGATCTACTCTAACGAGTCAATAAAAGTATCTGCGACTGGCTCTGTTTCTTTCACCAATTCTTCGAATCCTTCAATTTCCATTCCTTCTAGAAGCTCTACGACTTCAAGTTTGGTGTCTGGATTGTGCGCCTTCACCATCGCTAGCAGCTGATTAACGCACTCCTTCATGGTATTCTTACAAAAATCAGTTATCTGTCCAGGCACTGCGCTGATCCGCTCCAATAAAGACTGGTTGGTAGTAGCAACACCCTCCGGTGTTACCATGTCAATGATGGGGAGCACCGCTTCTTCTATGGCCTTCTTCTCAGCTTGGAGATCCTCCACTTCTTGTTGTTTGGCTTGTTGTCCCGCCAAGGCCCTGGCGCAAGCTTGATCCATGTCAACACGGATCTGATGCTCCTTGGCATATTTTCCTTTCAGGTCCTCGAGCTCTTTTTCCAAGCGGGCATAATCATCGGTTTTAGATTGCGCCAAGTTATACCACGATGCGCTGGTGCTCTGTTCTTCAACCAATTCTTTTTTCAATCCTGCAAAGGCGAGACAAGTCTATGATTACACTTCATACGACTAAATTAATAATTAAGTGTACAGAATTTGCTTTACTTACTATTGTTGTCATGGATCAACGCCCGGTTACGAGTATCCATTCGAGATTTTTCATCTCCCATTCCCTCGAGTTGCTTGTGTAGTCGAGAAACCAAGTCTTGATTATCAACTAGAGCTTTTTCTCGCGCCTCATAGGCAACCGCAAGATCTTCTTCGAGTTCTTTTATTCGAGATTCCAGACTTGCATCTCTATTCTTCTCCATTCTATCTACCAAAGCCTGCATTTGATGTTAGTTAGTAACCAATATATTAACTATTTTCTACTAAGTTTTCCTCTTACCAGAGCTGCTGCCAGGTGTTGCTTCAGCTGCATAGCTTCATTGTCCGTAGCCCTTTCTTGTGGCGGTGGAGTACTTTGTCTGATAACAATGTTGGCGACTTCTCCAGCCTCCAAACCAACCTTCATGGTTTTACAAGCATTGTTCATATAAATTCTGGGAGATATATGTAGCAAAGGCTATATGATTTACCTCCACAGTTGACGGCGGCCTTTCGGCATCTCCCTGGTTTGTAGTTTCTACGGGGTTTACTTCTGAAGACAAATTGACATCAGATTGCTCTTTCTCTGGAGACTGGTTCAGACCCGCAACTCTGCCGCTTTCTTCAACGGCGCCAGGGAGGACTTCTTCTTCATTACGCTATGTTTCTTCAGCTTTTTTCAATTGTTCTTGTGGCGCAAGTGCACCAGATGGAATCCTTCACAAAGAATGCAATATTCAATAGCTGAATTATGGCTCAATTGAAAGGATATCTTAATTTAACAAACTTACTTTATCAGCGCGGTGGTTTTTGGCTTAAAGTTGAACTTCTTCAACTTCAGCACGCACACTTTGGAGCTAGTTGTACTCCCTGTGGTACCACTCGCCATGGCACTTGTAGTTGAGGAACTTTGAACAGCAGTGATAAATTTGGAGATCTTGATACGCTGACCTTCCTCTACTCCAGGCACATATGATCCCGCAGGGGCATCTGATCGAGACCGAGTGGTTCTTTTCCCTTTTACCCCTGTGGGAACTTTTGGTACTATGTCTATATCCTCTGTTTTTCAGAAATAGTACATCCAAATTAAATGGCGGAACGGATAAAGTACTCGAATTTCATTATGAAGACTTCTCTTACCTTGAAGATTAACTTGCTGGCCATCTGAGTCAGCTGTCTTCTCGTCGGATATCACTTCAAGTTCCTCTACATCGTCAGCAATTGCCTCTGTTTTCTCATTCGATGGCTCTGACTTTTCTAAAGAACTCTTTCCAAATTTCTCCCAATCTTGTGGAGACAGGCCACCAACTGGCCCGTCAGAATCAGTGGCCGACTACATGAGAGGAATCACTATTGAGACGCATGTTAAGAATGACTAAAATTTAAAAGGTTTTGAGCACTTACAGAACTTGGAGATTGGCCTTTACAGAATTCTTTTGCGACATATGGCTTCTTGTTGTTCACATTGCTGAACATGCGCGACAAGCGCATTAGCACGGTCTCATCTGCGAGTTCTTCTGGCACCATGCGGGAAGGATCTGTATTTCCCTCATACTTGTATCCAAGATTGACACGCTCTTGGAGTGGTTGAATTCTTCACTTGAGAAAACTGAAGGCTATCCCGACTCCAGTTAAGCCGTTGTTCTTCAATGATTGAACTCGCTTTAGCAAAGCGGGCACATCCTTGGCCTCTTCAGTGGTTGGCTTGATGTTCCAGTTGGATAGATCCCTGGGATACGATCCATCTTTGATAGGACAGCTTTTTCCATGGTTCCCTGCTGTATTACAATTACACAGGAACAAGATTAGTGTATAACAATGTGCATTGACCGTAAATACTATAGGAAGAGTACTCGTTTTTTGAATACTCATCGATTATGAACCACTCGGACTTCCAGTCTCCACACGACTCCTTAAGGGGCATGGAGAACCATTGCTCTTTCATACTTTGGCGAAATTGAATTCCCGCTCCTCCAACCACTTGCATCCTCTGGAAATTTGGATGGGGCTTTACATGATACAAAGTACGGAATAAAGCGAGATTCGGATTGATGCCAAGGAATGTTTCGCAAGCATGCACAAATACAGCGATATTCAAAATCCCATTAGGATTCAGATGATGGAGTTGGAGTTTGTAAAAATCAAGGAGCTCACGGAAAAAAAGGAGGAGATTGGAAGACCTACTCCGCGCTCACAAAACGACACGAACAAAGGAATTTCATTTGTATTTTCAGTGGGAAATTGTGCATTGAAACAAGCCCTCCACTCAAGAGTTTCCTGGGATAAGAGAAAACCTTGCTCCACTATGTCATGAAGGTCTCCTTCCTTCATGGTGCAATACTTCCAAGCTTCAGCAGGAGAAGGATGAGTCTTGCAATCTAGCTTTGTGTTTGGATCTACCAAGGGAACCCTCTTCCTTGATGCCTTCTTCTCCGCAGGCTTAGCAGCAGAGGCCTCTGCTTTCTTTGGGCTCATGGTTGTAGATAGAGTTAAGACTTTGCTTTTCTCTCACATTCACAAGAGAAGCAAGCACGGAAAGTCCTAAATTACAAGGAAGCTACGATGAGGAGACAAAAGGCTATAGCGCTGCGCTCAAGGTTAATGAAACAAAGGAAGGTCTCACTTCAGATTTATAACTTTCGGTTAGGGTTACTGTTTTGAACAGTATCAATGGCGTATCGTATTCCGTTACAGGGGATGGTTTGGTTAGTTTTTCCCGGCATAAATTTTGGATTACATTACAAACAGAATCCTAGCGATTAATCAGATCTTCAAATCAAAAGATATTCTTTTGATTCAAAGCTCGGGGGCTGCTAACGGATAATCTGGGATTTGATTTCCTTCCGAGAGTTAAGGCAGAAAACAGTGGAAAGAGATCTTTGACTGGTTTTTAACAAAACCACTCATAGATACAGAATCACAGTTGATCAATTCTTGCATTTGAAGACAACTCGAAAGTTGTTATGCTAGCGTAGATGCTCGAAAAAGCGTACTGATTCTTATGAAAATAATCGTCAAATATGTATTGGGATTCATGGCTTGGAGTAAATGAGGGAAGCAGTACTCGATCCAACGACTACTTAGAAGTACTCGTGGATTCGGTTGCTGCATTTGAAGGATACAATTTCTCTTAAGCCTATTATACTTTATCCAAGACCTTTGAATAGTTTTATCAAAACTACTCAAAAAGCTCGATGGTTTCACGCTATCCAACACCTTTGACTAGTTTTAACAAAACTACTCGAAGTTTGATGGGTGCATCTACTCGATGCGCGCCATTAGACTACCTAGGTGAAATTCAAGATTAGTCTCCTGAACCTGTGACTGCTTAACGAGTACTCGGAGGCTCGGGGGCTACATCTATTGGGTGCATCAAAAGATGTGTTTTAATGAAACTACTCGTCAGAAAGAGATTTGAGCGTCTTGGGCTTAGCTCTAACTACTCTAAGATGTTAGGAAGATTCAAGAGTTGAAGCAAAGACACAAGATGCTCGGGGGCTTGTGGGGCTAGGATCCCTAGGGTCACTCATCTAAGGAATTAAACTACTCGATATGGAGAGTTATGACCCGACTGCTTTGGACTATCCAGATAAGGCATAGGACGTTGTAGTCAAGTTGTAGAACTACTCGTATTCAAGATAGACTACCTTAATGTGACCTTCCAGGTCGGATACGAGTAGTCTTTGTAATCAATTT
The DNA here is from genome assembly GCA_033239725.1 of Echinochloa phyllopogon. Classification (NCBI taxonomy): domain Eukaryota; kingdom Viridiplantae; phylum Streptophyta; class Magnoliopsida; order Poales; family Poaceae; genus Echinochloa; species Echinochloa phyllopogon. The sequence goes on along the minus strand of BTCW01000016.1, from coordinate 3,077,207 downwards.
GTAACTCTGCTCCCCGAGTATATAAGGAGGAGCAGGGACCCCCTCAAAACAACTCAACTCACATACAATACAATCAAGCACACAGGACGTAGGGTATTACGCTACTCGCGGCCCGAACCTGTTTAAATCTTTGTGTTGTTCGTGCACTATCATTCCTAGAACTCGGCGAGACCCACTAATCTACTCCTTGGGATACCCCCAGATAGACGTGCTCGACATAAATCATTGACAGCCGGGGAGGGAGCTATGGTCACGGGGAAGTCACCCAGAGGGCTCACGACGGCGGTGGGCGACGGCGTACAGCAGCGGCGGCGCTCCGGCGAGGCGCGCCAAGGGCTGGCGAGCGGGTTAGGGAGCATGGAGGGGCTCAGCGTGACGCTTACCTCCTCGCGGAGGTCAGAGCGAGGCCAGCTGGGGCAGAGCGGCACCAGTGCGGCGGATCGTCGGCGGCCGGCGGTCGAGCTCGGAGGATGCGCGGGGAGGAGGCTTGGGGGTGGCTAGGGTTGGAGCAAGGCTTGGGGGACTGAGGGGCGGTGCTGCTAAATATACGTGCGGGGAGGGAAAGCCGGGGCCTCGACGGGCGCGCTTGCCATAGCGCGGCGCGCCATTGCTGGCGGGGAAGGGGGGAAAGATAGAATGTGGAAGAAGGGGCTGACCCGTGGGGCCCGTCGGTCGGTGAGAGGAGGAGAGGGAGGGCTGGCGGGCCGTCGGGACGCGGGGGGAGGCGTTGGGCCGGCGTTAGGTGGGCCGAGGCGAGGGGAAGTGCTGGGCCGCGGAGAGGGAAACGGGCCGGGGGAAGGGGAAGTGGTGGGGGGGGGCAGGCCGGACTGGGCTTGAAAGGAGAGTTGGGCTGGGTTTCGGCCCGGGAGGGTTTTGGGGGTTTTCTTTTCCTTTTTATTCTTAGAAATTGTTTTTCGTGCAAAGATAAATCTAGAAAATTTTAGATAAATCATTTAAGCCACGAAAAATACTCCGAAAATTCCAAAAATTCCAGGAAAAATCCCAGAGGTAGAGTTGGACACGAGGAACCCAAGTAAAATACTTGGAGCTCATGAAAAAGGTTTTAGCACCTTCCAAAAATTGCAATATGCTCTAGGAAAATTAGGAATATATTCCATAAAAGTCCGGAAAATTCCCAAAAGGCTTCTAAAGGCATTTTAGAAAACTTGCACACATAAAACCACTAAATGTAAGCCGGCATGAATGCAAGGCACTCAACGTTAAACCTATGTTGTTTTACTTTAATTTAGAAAAATAGTTTTCCTTATACTAAATTCAATGCAAATTAAATAAAGTTGAGAAAAATTTTAAAATTATGAGAAATTCTTTATTTAAAGATTCTTTAAAATCACATCCTGAAATCCAAAAATTTCAGGGTGTGACAGACTACCCCCCTTAACAGGAATCTCGTCCCGAGATTCACAAGGCGAGGAGCAAGGAGGCGAAAACAAGACATCATGATTCGGGAAGGGAGAAAACATGATAACAAGATGTATCGCTTGATGTAGTTGGTTCCATCTTCTTCGTCTTCTTTGTAGATGTAGTTGCGTAGTCTCTACTTCAAATCTTCTGTCGCTTTGTTTCTTCGTTGCGGGGATTGCCTTCCGGTTTCATCCTTGATGTTCTTTATTTAATTCATGTGGATAAGATAGCAAGAAAAACATGGGTGTCCAGGGGAAAACAGAGAGAGCCCAACTACACAATCATTCCAAAGAAGCAAATTAATCAAAAGCATAAGAACAGGCATTACAAGCACACTCAACCAAAGTTAACCACTCAAGCATAAAACGATACTAGACATTGTTAGTAAGGGTTTAGGGCATCCTCCTAGGAATAGACAAATCTTCAACTTTCTTGATGTAGGCACCCTTCAGCTTGATCCCGACTTCTTAGTTGTAGTGGCAATGAGTTTGATGTCGCCTTGTACTCTGAAGTCGCTCAAGCTTGAACTTCGTGATGCAGACTAGTATCTTCATTCTTCAAGTGCCTTGGGCATGCATCGGCACGATACAGACAATCTATGTGTAAAGAAAGAGTGGAAAAGACACTTTGATGTGAACCCGCTGGGGTTTGTGCCCAATCTTTCGATGAGAGGCGTGGGGGATAACTCGATTGGAGAAGACGACGTTCACGGCCCGACTAAAACCTTTCAAAGACTGCGCCTTAGCGACCGATACACCACCTCCTATGGATGCCGCGATCTTGTGGGAGCGCGTCACCCGACCTGTCCTGCAAGCAATCGAAGAACTAGCAAGAACAAGTATGATACAAGTACTGAATTTACTAGATGGGAATTGAAGTGTCTCAAACTCAATCACCAACGAAGTGGGGTTCCGTCGACTCGAAGACGGGCGGCTGGACCAGCACGCGCGCTTACAAGCAAGTAGCAATGGCTAAACTTGATCTAAACAAAACCCAATCTGTTTGTGGCAGCTATGGAGGTATAAAAGAGGGTGGAGGATGACCAGGACGAGGTTGGGGTCGTCCTACAACCCTAGGACGCGCCCCTAATGGACCCAACTTGATACACGGCCCATTGGCCCAAAATAAAGTGACGCAGCACCGTGGGCAGAAAAGGTCTATGTAGTAAATCGATGATTGCGGCCGCATCTGAACAGGTACGAGGGTGAGTCCAGATCCATCTGAAAGTAGACTTGATAAACTTTCCATCAAGTACTTAAACGCCCAAAACGGAGTCCGGATGAAACCGTGGTGGCTGTCGTAAGTCAGCACTTTCCTGCAGTCCGAATCCAGACTTTCCAAAACGTGTTGGATTTGGTCTCTTTCCTTGCTTAGGCCAATGTGACGTGGTAACCTGATGGGGGACGTGGGAATACTTAGAATTGGTCCCCAATCAACTTCTTTGGTCCTCCATGTCTTCCATATGTGTCTAGCACTCTTTTTAATCCACGTATGTATTTCTGAAAATGAGAATGAACACACATCATGGCGCGGCATCAATTCATCGAATGTACCAACAATAATTGTGATATAGGATTGATTCACCTTTGGTTTGCAAGCCATTAATATGGTCGTATCTAAGCCGGTGATGTCCTCATCACACTTTGGGGTCAGAGGCCAAGGAAAGAATTCAAAGTGACAGAAGAACAAGGAGGAGTGGGATGGGAATAGTGTCAAGGAATGAATGAGTAAACAAGGATACTCACAACAGTAATAGCAAATTTCAAGGTGAGAAAATAAATGTTCAAGGTAAAGCAATGAACAAGGAAGGGTCAAATTGGCAAGACTTGGAGATCAGCAATATATCAAAACAAGGTGGAGGTAAATAATCAGAAGTCAATGGTGAGAAGTAAATTATCAATGATGAGAAGTAAATAATCAGAAGGCAATATATCAAAACAGTTTGCCTGGATGTAGTGAGCCCTCCACAAGTTAGTTTTCGCTTCTTGTTCTTCCCACTTTCTCAAACGTTGTTAGCCCTCATGCATGCAATGCAATTGTTTGAGCAAAGTGGCACCATGGACTCGTCAAGCCAAGGACATTGACCCCTCTTGATAGTACGGCTATCTAGCCTATAATCCGATCAATGTTCATCCACTAAACACCGCTTGACCGGTAAAATAAAACACCCTATCTTATACCTTTGCCTTTAGCTCCTTTCGATCCTTATCATACCCATCATGATCTTGACATACCGCAAGAGCTCATCCAATCCCAAGGACTAACCTATTCTCATATCTCAATGAAATCGTTAGTCCCATATGATTGTCATTAATTACCAAAACACGAATTAGGGGTCTAGATGCTTTTAGTTGTGCACGACTAAGGGGGGTAACCGGCCGAATCGTGTCGTTCGGCCGAATCGGTCAATTTCGACCCCTATAGCACATATTTGTTGTTAATCTACCTGCACAAGTGAAACTCACAGAAACTCGTGGAACTTTATTAGAAATAAACCTAAGTGCATGGAATGTCACATATATTCTCTTTTATTCCCGAGTATTGGTGGTCAAAAACGTGCCATAACGGCCGCCAACAACGGTTATTAAAAGTACTCGGGTAGCACACGCCTTAATCCGTGAAACCTTTGTCTTGCGTGACGCCTACAACTAATCCTCCCTGCGAGCATTATAGTCACTGTAAGCCGTCCTCTCCATGAGCAGTGGTTAGCAGGATTATGTGCTTAAACATAATAGGCTACCTACCCAGGGAAATCATATGGCCTGACTAGAACAGGATGTGCAAGAGCTTAATTTGACACCAATTAAATTTTTGAGTTATTCTGTATCATACTATATAATGTTTGTTATGTCCCTTTATAGTTCAGCACCCGGCGACCGCTCCGCGCGCCTCACCCGATTCGGCCGGCTCCTAGGCTCGGGGGCTGGCACCCGGTGACCGCTTCACCCGACCTCACCGGCTCCTAGGCTCAGGGGCTGGCGCCTGACAATCACTCAATGTGGTTCATCTGACCTCGCCGGCTCCTAGGCTTGGGTGCTGGCACCCGGCAATCGCTCCACACGCTCCGCCCGATGTCACCGGCTCCTAGGCTCGGGGGCTAGCACCCAGCGACCACTCCACGTGTCTCGTTCGACCTTGCTGGCTCCTAGGCTCAGGGGCTGGTGCCTGACAATCATTCAGCGTGCTTCGTCTGACCTTGCCGGCTCCTAGGCTCGGGGGCTAGAACCCGGCGACCGCTTCTCATCCTTCGCCCGACCTCGCCGGCTCCTAGGCTTGGGGGCTGGCACTTGACGATTACTCAGCATGCTTCGTCCGACCTCGCCGGATCCTAGGCTCGGGGGCTGGCACCCGGCGATTGCCCCGCGCGGCTAGCCTAACTTGGCCGGCTCCTAGGCTTCGGGGCTGGCACCCAGCGACTTCTTCGCATGCCTCGTCCAAGCTCGTCAGCTCCTAGGCATAGGGGCTGGCACCCGGTGACCACTCCACGTGCTTCGCCTGAATCGGTTCGCGCCCAGCGATGACTCCATTGACTCGCCTAAGTCGGCTTGCACCTAGTGACTGCCCCACGCGATTCGTCGGACCTAGCTCGCTTCTAGGCTCTGGGGCTGGCACCCGGCGACCCCTTCACGTGCCTTGCTACTACTCGAGTGGTTACGAGTCTAACAAGAGCAATGAGCTTAAACAGTTTAATCATGCATTACCACATGCTTTATATGCTATTATAATAATTTTATCAGCTTATTTAAAAAATATGCTTTACGTGCATTACCACATGCAACAAACATGCATTACAAATGTTATTATTTACTTTTTCTAGATGGGATACTACTCATCCTATATATTTAAATTGCAGGGTTACCAGTTGAATATTCATAACACGACCACGGAGCCACTTGAGTACTTTTACTAGTCGGTGCTCACATGTTGAGTACTTCAACTATTCGCTTGAAGCTCGGGGGCTACACAGCGCCAGCAGAGACATAAAGACGAGTACTGGAACTAGTCGGTACTCAAACGGTGCGGCCTTACAATGCCAGTCGAGTACTTTAAACTAGCCGGTGCTTGCATGTTACAACAACTCGAAGACTATGTTCTTGACCCTTGGATCGAATGCAAACCATTCGCTTCAAGGCTCGGGGGCTACACTCAAGGGGTACACATTTTTTGTGCCTATTGTTGATCCATTCAAGATCTTCAACTAGTTTTAACAGAACTACTCGAAGCTCAGGGGCTACACCCAATGGGTGCACCTACTCGGTGCACGCCATTGAACTACTCGAGATGAAGATAGAAGACTGCTTTTGAACCTCCGATTACTTAAAAAGTAGTCGGAGGCTCGGGGGCTACACCCATTGGGTGCATCTAAAGATGCACTCCAATAAAAACTACTCGTTAGAGAAGGCTTGAGTGTCTTGGACTTAGCTCCAACTACTCGAAGATGTTAAAGCAGATTCAAGACTTGAAGCGAAGATGCAACATGCTCGGGGGCTTGTGGGATATACATCCCCGGGTACCCTCAAGATAGAAAACCGAGTCCTAGTAGAACTACTCGTGTAATCCAACTAGGACTCACATATTGTAACCGACTAGGAAACTTACCATGTAACCTTGCCCCCTGGGATATATAAAGGAGGGCAGGGGTCCCTAGCTCGGCAGAAGCCTACAGGCAAGACCATAGAGACCATAAAAGTCATACAACTCAACCACACGTGCAATACAATCAAGCACACAAGACGTAGGGTATTACGCTACTCGCGGCCCGAACCTGTCTAAATCTTTGTGTTGTTCGTGTACTGTCGTTCCTAGAACTCGGTGAGACCCACAAATCTACTCTCTGGGGTACCCCCAGGCAGACGTGCTTGACATAAATCGTCGACAGGGGGGACGGATTGAAGAAGTCAAGCCAATAGGGGGCATAGACCACACGAGATGAGCCTGCCACATAGGAGAAATGCCTAGCCTATAGCTTGACAGTAGCAACATTGTTTTTGTCTAGTGGCATAGAGTTGGAATTAGAGTTATATATACTAGGTCCAACTAGAATTAGCAGAAGAGGAATTCATTTCTACAATTATCAACTAAGGTTGTAAATATTTTGGTTTGTCATCTCATCATGAAGATTCATAGTAAGGTTGCCCTACTGGTGGTGGTCCATAGGTAGGGCCTACTAAACTTGCTGAATGCCCTAGTCCAACTCCTGCTAGATGTCACCACCACCTGCAACCTCATCAATGCATATTTAGGGGAATGTCCTCTACCTGAAAGTTTTCAACTAAATCTGCATTTGGTACTTGTACTGCTAGTTATCCTAGAACAACTAGGATTTCCTGATTAAGATCAATGTTATTGAGGTCTTCCTCTTGTTAACCAAGCATTTCATGTTCTTCAATGACCTGATCTTGCCGCTGAATAAAGTCATTCAGCTCTATGAAGACTTCTCCATGTCAATTTCGGCCTCTGCCTCTTCTTGGAACCCACAACTTCACCCTCGGGATATTGCACTAGTGCAGCACCATCAACACTCAGATGCAGAGGAAAGGGGAGAGATCACCAGGAACCATGGTGATTAAAATCTAGAGAGGCCAACCTACGGGGAAGGGAGGAGAGGGAGGCCATTGTTTTCTTGCCCACCATGTTAAGCTATTCGCTCTTATGCACAGGATGATAGGAATTCGATCCTGAAAATATTAAAGACATAAGGAGCTCGAAAGCCAGGAGCATCCTTGAGTCTTCGAGTGATGTGTTACTAGCACAAGTTGGTACGTGTAGTCAATTCTTCGTTGTTACCTATTCCTTTTCTTTACATCATCTTCGCACGAATAATATGTGTTCACCCCGTTACTTAACGGTGGCAACTACAATATAATATGGATGCAACAGCTTCTATGTATTTTTTCTCGAAAGTATCTCAAAGCTACACACTACAAGAAACTATTTATTCTGTTATGGATTCTTTGCTATGAATTCTGAAAACGTCGCAGATCTGCAAATACCCATTCGGGCTCAAATTTGGGCCTAAGTTCTGTGACGAATTTCAGTAATCGTCGTAGATTGAAAATCAAAATCGTCTTGATTTAATAACGTACCAGCACAATTTGGACAAACTCTCTGTAGTTCAAGTTATGCATAAAAGATCTAAACTCTTATTTGATTTTTAAAACAAAAACTATACTGAAAAAGGATATACATTCTTTATGAAAAAGGTAGATCTTGCTGCACAGATTCCAAAAAATTATTTTGCATTTTTCTGATTTTTCTATGATTTTTAATTGATTTTAAAAGTTCACTGTTTTCAACTCAAAAACTTAAGTATAGCCTTACAAACAAGTCCCTGGAGTTTACACTACGGCCCCTACAAGTTTTCAAAGGCTCGCAATGAGGTCCCACGCCGGCGGGCAGCTCGGGCGTTTAAATTGCCGGTGATGTGGGCCATGTACGGCGACTTGGTCTAGCTAGGGACTATTAGGGACTCACCACGAGTCTATTGCAGTGTGACTTGGGATCGGTGATGGCTGGAGGAGGGCTGTCGGCAGTGGAGCAGTTCGGGCGGCTCCGGCGAGGTGGCGCAGGCGTCGTAGATGGCCAGGAAGGCTTGGTGAAGTAGTCTGGGAGCTTCACGGGGACATCTGGAGTGCAGATGTGCGGTCGGTTGAGGTTGGGGTGGAGTGAGCACGGTTGCTCGCGTGGAGGTGGTGGATGGCGGCGCCGGTGAGCGCCGGTGAGGCTCGGGGAGGGGCGGGGGAAGGCTCAATAGTGGTCAGGAAGCTTCGCTAGTAGGTGGGGAACATGATGGTGGTGACGATTTGGGCCGAAGAGCACTATAGAGGGCTGCCCATTGCGGGGGTGCTCGCGGCGGCGGTAACGGCGGCGGTGGAGCTCAGGTTGGCCGTGGGAGGCGCGGGTGGCCTTTTATATGCACCGGGGAGAGCTAGGGGGTGGAGGAGAAGCAGAGCGGGAGAGAAGCAGAGCGAGAGAGGAGGGAGAGAGAGAGAGAGAGTTGCCACGTCACCTGGCCGCCCATGCCACGGCCGCCGGCCGCATGAGCCATGTCACCCGGCCGCCCGTGCCACGTCGCACTTGGGTCTCTCACCAGTCGGTGGCTTGGGCACTTAAATTCCGGCTATGTGGGGCCATGACCATCGAATTGATCTAGCCTATGAGCATCAGGAGCTCACCACGAGCCTGTAGAGGTGCTTGGTGGGGCCGGGAGTGACCGGAGTTGGGCTGCTGGCGGTGGAGCAGATCGGGCGATTGCTGGCGATGCCGCGCCGACGTCGTGGAGAACTGGCGAGCTCGAGGGATGGGTCTGGGAGCTTTCTGAGGTCATGGGGAGTGCGATGGTGGGCTCGGTTTTGGCTGGGGAAGTGTAGGTGAGGCTGCCCACGTGGAGGCAGCGGATGGCGGCGGTGCATGGGAAAGGCCAGTAGGCGTCGGGGGAGGTCCGCGCGATGGTCGTGGAGCTGTGCTAGGGAGCGGGGCAGGTACTGGTGGGGTTGAATCGGGCTGGCGCGAGCGGTGTGGCCGGCCCACGGTGAGGTAGATGGCGGCGGTAGAAATGGCGCGCCGGCCGCGTGGCTAAGTAGGAGGTAGAAGAGAGAGAGTTGACCCAGGGTCAAACGATGTTTGACTGAGATTTAAAAAGAAAAAAATGTTGAAACTCAAAGATTGGCCAAAACAAAAGTTTCTTAAAATTAAAAGTTCTACAACTTTCATATTGAAAGGTTTTTTATTTGAGCTCTAGATTTAGGAGAAAAATTAAGTTTCCTTTAAACTTATTTAAATGAATTTAAACTTGAATTTCAAATTTTGCTCCTATTTTTTGATTAGGCTTTTCTTAGTTTGGTCATTGCTCATGATCATGATCGAAAGACATTAGTTTGTCACAAAACATGCCGTAAAGTATGGAAAACTTCAATGTTCAAGTAAACAATGTATGAAACTATGTATGAGAATCGGTAATGTAACTTCATATTTGATAATGTAACTTGATAGTTACCAATGTTATGGTCAAAATAAGGCTGTGTACAAACTTGAGGTGCATATCAGTTGAAACATTTTATGAGGTATTGAAATCTCAAAGTTTGACTTAGAGTTGTAGGAAACAATGTGAGAGATCTATCCATTTATGAGCAATGTATGTTATCACTTTATTAAAACTACTTAAGTTTTTAATGAAAAGATTGTGGACCAAAAACATGTTGCTATGCCAATTTGTAGAATTTGTTGACCAAATTCAAATATTATTATAATTATTAAGAGGTAATTTGGAGATAGAAATTTGAATTGTCCCTAGAAAACAATTGTTTTTTATCTTTCTCCTAGATATGGATTAATATGGAACATATAAGCCTAAAAATAATTTTTGTGTGATTTTTCGAATTTTATTGGGGGTACATATAGTTCAACTTGGAATTACTTTATATAAACCTATAGAAATTCATTTAAATTGTTAAAAATAGTAAATAAGTTCTATAATTATTGAAACTTCTTTAATATAACTTATATGTAGTCTATTGTATATAAAAATATATTGGTTAATTTAAGATAGTTATTTTTTATGTCTCACTTCACAATGGAATAATAAAATGAAAAAGAAAAAGAAAAACAATATGCTTTGAAGAAATACAGCAAGGCCCATTTCAGCCCAAATAGCCCAGCTAATTCTGACCGTCCATCGCAGATCTAATGACTGTGATCGCGGTATAAAACAACCGGAAACCCTAGCTCTCCCTTTATTTTCTCCTACACCCGCCCGCCCGCCCATTCTCCCCTCAGTTTCCGCTGTCTTTTCCCTCTCCTTGCCTCCCACGACCCCCTCCACGGCTCCGCCGCGAGTTTCCTCGCCTCCCCTGTCCCCCTCCACGCCGCCGCTCCCTCTCCTCACCTCCACGCGAACCCAGGCGAGGGCGAGCGCCACCGGACCCCATCTATGCCAGCCTCCTCGCTTCGAAACCCTAGCTCTCTGGCTCTCTCCCTCCCTACGCCCCCGCCCGCCTCCAGGTCGATCTTCGCCGGCGGCGGGATTATTTGCGACGATGCCTTCTTCTCCTCCATCCCTGCCGCCGCTCCTCCTACCCCCAAACCAATGCTCTTGCACCTCCGCGGCGTTGTGCCCATCCGAATCCCCGCCGCCCTAGCCTCGCCTCCCCCGCAGCTCCCTCACTTCAACAAAATCGAATCGATGGGACACGACGGAGCCGGAGGTTGGGGCAGGCAGGACCCGGCCGGTCCCAGATCCGGTCGTGGGCTCGCAACAGGCCTAGATCCAACTGCCGCGGTCCCAGATCCGGTGGACGGGCGCACGGCCAGGCTGCTCGGTGCGGCGGCTACCGCGGCAGCAAGGGGACCGAAGACGATGGGCGCGGTGGTGGATCTGTAGCAGCTCCAGGATGTCTCCTCCAACGTGGCCGCGTGAGGTGTTGCGGCTCCTGGGCAAGCTCCTCCTTCAGGCCGTGAGCAACAAGAGCGAGGTAGCATTTCTATCGCTTCGCATCTATCTCGTTAGCAACTGATTACTAGTAGAACACCTCGTTAATGATCTGCTAGTGCTTGACCTGCTTGTTGTAAGTCTATTATTGATCTATTGGGATTTCATGTGTTAATTCTTTAGCTATTAGTAATTAATTAGTATTAGTAGTGAGCACTGATAGTATTAATTAGTGTTAGCTTGAGCTAGTACCTGTGTGTTGTTAGCTTTACTTGATATGTTTGCATTTCTTGCACACGACTTGAGCAAAATTTGGTTGATAGCAGAGGTGAAGTGTATTGTCCTTGTGTCAGATAAACTGTTTGAAGCTTGTACTTTTGAACTTTGACATGTCTGTCCATATGATTCGGTATGATGTCTGCTCTAAGACTTCTGTGTTAGTTTACTAAAGCAGTTTGACATTGTTATAGTTATATATGGATGTTATATGAGATTGTAAACTGGCTTCTGTTATTGCTTTCTCTTTTATGAAGAACTGACGTTTCATATATTTTTTGGTGCTCCTGAGTCGAACTTGGTGTTGTCGGTCCCTTGTCATGTGTGCATCTGCTACACACTGCAAGGGGAGATCATTTATATGTGAATCTCTTTGGTATAATTAAGATGTAGGGGAAAGCTTGTTGTGCAGGTGTAGAGAGCATATGAGCAGTCAAAGCTAGCAAACATCTTGCATATACGCTAATGAATTTGACAGTTCTAAGATGTTTTTATTACTTGCTGTTTAACTTGACATTACTTGCTTGAACGAATATCTTGCTAGCTAGTTTAGTATTCTGGTACAATGTGTATTGTATTTAGTGTTATTTCCATGCTTTTCTCCTGTTCTGATCACTGAGGTTAAGCAGCTGGCTGAGAAGGAAAGAGCTGGAAAACTTGCTCCTAATGAATTTCAGGGAGGGAGTTTCAGGTAAGTGATGCCTGTCTGTTTGTAATTGTTATTCAGGGAATCCTGCGTTTGCATCTTATGATTGCCTCAATGTTCACGACTACAATTTGTGGAGGTTAAGTAGCTATATATCACTGATAGTATTTTGCAACAATTTCATGGCTATGTGGTCAACAACATAATAGCTCTCTGTATTGTTTAATTTTTCCTTGGATCTTAAATATCTAATTATATGCTTGATTACCAAAATATACACTGTATTTTCCTTGTTTAATTTACATTATGAAATAATTGCCTTATGAAGTATTACACTAGTGGCTAATTAGTTGTGCCTAACTGCTCTTTGTATAATGTACAGAACTCATGTTGAGTTGGAGGCGAAACTGGAGTGTCAGCTGGGTCAAAGTTGAACAAGATAGGCATATAAATTTTGCATGTGATCTGATAATGTATTTGGGCTGGAAAACTATGTATTATGGGCTGAAAACCTATGTATAATGGGCTCCAAATAATTTGCTAGAATTTGATGATATGTTAATATGTTGTTAATGATGGCTGGTTAATATATATTGTGTTTGGCTGAAATTGTAATACCGTTTGTATGGGCTTTATGGATTGTTATGGGCTGCAATGTTAGATCTGGAAAATGGGCCGAATTGGCAGAATTCTGAGTTAATGGGCTGAAAAAATGGTATTGACTTTTGGTCCTATTTCGTAATTAAGATGTAAGTGCCACGTCAGTCGCCACGTGTTAGCTGCCACGTCAGCCTCCACATAGGTGCCACATCATCATCCACGTAGGAAGCCCATCATCATCCACGTAGGCGGCACATCATTGTTCATGTCAGCAGCAATCCGTGACGATCATTTTCGCCACTAAAACTAGGCTTTGGGCTGGGCTGAGTGGGCTTCGGACTGTTTTGTGATGGTCAAAAAAACGTCGCAGATTGCTTCAATCCGTAACGATTTGGAAGATACGTCGGTCGATTTAATCAATGACGCTTAATCAACCACGTAATTTGAAACCATCGCGGACACTGAATTGCAACGAATTTTCAATGATCTGTGACATAATGATTCCGTTGCAGATTAATTGCACCCCTTAAGACTTGGTGCCGAAACATCAGAAAAATATAATCATTCTAACCATGCAACGAAGCCATACTTACTAGATGACACACTAATTCTAATTCTTGGATGCAATCAGCCAGCCACGCAACTATATATCTTTCTTTTCGTCTTCTTTTTGAAGTTACGGCCATCTTAATTCGATACAAGGGAGGACGAAGAAATATCTTGATGCATCATTTCTGTCAAAATCTTGTGTTCCAAACATGATACACGGCTTGTTTTATATAACAACAAAAGCCGAAGGACAAAAACGTCCAGGATGACCGTGACAGACAAATCACCTTCTCCAAGAGGGCGGGGGCTGGTGCGGCGTGTGTGTGTGCAAATTCAGAATTTACCTTGAATTCAGAATTTTATCTTCTTGGTGTTGTAATATTTTAGAACTTAGGGGTCCAAACGTGACAAAAATGAATGCGGCTAATGTACATGGAGGGCCTCTCTGAACTGCGGATTGATTTATAGACAAATGAAATGCTTTTTTGCAAAAAGAACAGCTTGCGTGGTGGGCGGGCACGGACCGGCCGGATCGGGATGAATCGGAGGACGCAGCAAATCAGACGACGTAGTCGTATCTAGCGGCGGCCATCCTGCATCAGAATAAGGGTGTGGATGATACAACGCAGAACGAAAGAAATATCTTTATGCATCATTTCGTCAAAATCTTGTGTTCCTATCGTCGTGATTCACAATTTGTTTTATATATCGAGACACAAACGCCAAAGGATAAAAACGTCCAGGATAATTAAGCACCATCACCGTGAGAGGCAAATCACCCTCTCCCAAGTCACACTACTCACAAACCGCACAAGACGACAAGGACGCGCCATACCTGTGCCGAGAGCGATCCGCATGGCCGTGCATCCGGTACGGCTGCAGGTGGGCCCCACGCCCCTTTCAGGAATGCGGCACTCTACTTGAGCAGAGCCACATGCAGCAGCGCCCGCGCCGCGCCAGCAAGCAAGCGACGAGGGGCAGGTCACCTTCCTCTTCCGTCGTCCATGGCGTCCTCGCCTTCCGTCCCCGCGTCCGCCTTCAAGGCCGCCGCCGCTGCCCTCCTCGTCCCGCCATCGTCCGCGGCCGTGGCAATGGTGGCGCGGCGCGCGCCGGCCGTTCTGCGGGCCGCGGGCGTTAAGCCTATTAGGCGAGGCGCGGCGGTGGTGGTGGCCGCCGCGCAGGATGACCTGCGCCCGGCCATGGACGAGTATCCAGAGGGTGTCCTGTCCGGGGAGTGGCCCGAGAACTTCTCCCTCCTCAGCTACGCCGACCTCTACGCCTACCTAGAGTCCCAGATCATCACCACCGGTGAGGTCCGTCCGCCCGTCTCCCCATCCGCGGCATCCCTCTCTCTCTTCCTGGAGTTTACGTGATGATTGGTTGGCTGGCAGATGAGCCCGACGGCGAGGCTCGGGGACGTCATGTCGCGCCCCGTGCAGGTGGCCACGCCGGAGCAGCGGCTCGCGGAGGTCGACGCCTTCTTCGCCGCACAGAAGTTCTCCGGCCTGCCCGTGGTCGATGAAGAAGGCAGGTGCGTCGGGGTCATCTCCAAGAAGGACAAGGCAAAGGCCTCCAATGGGGTCAGTTCTCGTCTCACTGTTAAGTGCTAATTAATTACGATGTTTTTGATGATCGAGTAATGAAATCCTGATAAATGTGAAAGGAGAACATACCGTTTCCTAGATGCGAACAACTAGGCAATTGACAGGATTTTCTCTCAGAACGATGTAGTTCTTGACTGAACTTGATGCAGCGATGAATAGCTGACATTTTTGGTTGGCTGGAGAATTTGCTACTGTTATTCCATTGATAGTATGCGATTCAACTAGTTGACAAGCATTTGCTACTTGGATAATTATTATTTTTACTGAATCTGTGTTCAAAATTGAAGAAGCTGAGGACGCTTCCGAGTTCTCTTGTTTGTGGTTTGCATTGGATTTGACTCATTTTTTTATGCTTTGCTCTCATGGATGCAGATGGAGTCAACTGTTGGTGAAGTGATGTCATCCCCTGCTATAGCTCTGACACTTGAGAAGACTGTCCTGGGTAACCTTTGTCCCTTCCAAGTTTTAGCCATGGCCTTGTTTAGTTTCCTAACTTTGCCCTCAAATTTCACTATATAAAAAAAGATTATCATCACATCAAAATATCGGCACATGCATGGAGTACTAAATGTAGATGAAATCAAAAACTAATTGTAAAGTTTTGTTGTACTTTACGAGACCAACATTTTGACGAAAAAGTGATGCGTTAATGGCAAAATGTCAACTTTAGCATACCAAAGTGGGAACTAAACAAGGCCTATAGACCATAGGGACGCATGAATCTTTATGGCACTTTGCTAACTGTCTGCTGATTATTTTGGCAGAGGCTGCTGCACTAATGCTCAAGGAAAAGGTTCACAGGATACCAGTTGTGAATGAACAACATTATGTGATTGGTAAGGTTTTCTGAATTGCTGCTTTTCCAAATCACAGTGATAAATGGCGACATCCGAATTGAGCAATCAATTTAGATGTGTGTGTAGTTGTCCTTAGTTGTCGAAAAACACAGTTGTACTATGATAAGAGCTACTCCCTTCGTCCCTAAATAACTGTCGTAGTTGGTTTTTGTGCCACGACTTTGCTTCTATTCATAGAAAATACATGCAATATTTTAATCTCCAAATAAATTTATAAAAAACTAGATTCAAATATCTATCTAATGATATTTATTATGTACTATAAATATTAATATATATATATATATTTATATATTCGGTCAAAGATGTTTCTCGAGAAGCGAAAACGACCTATATTTAGGGAGGAGTATACGCTTAAAAGACAACCCCTGTTATCCAGATTTGCGGTTCCTGTAAAGTCCTTGGGTTCCAAGGATGGCCTTCCCAGTATTATTTACTATACAGTTTGCAATGCTCTTTATTATGATGACTGAAGCAATCAAGGTTCAAGGCTAATACTTAGAGCATCTATAAAAGATTAGCTTAAAAGACTAGTCAAATTTACTGATTTATCTACTCTCAAAAATTGATTTGACTAACAAATAACAGAGTAATATAACAGAATATGTAAAGATGGCTAGTGAGGTAGGCTAGCTAAAAATAGCTAGAGAATGAGGTGGGATGTAGAGCCACTAAATTTGGAGGGTTATTGTCGGTGTTTAGAAATTGTGGTCCCGACATCAACCAGAAATGCGCTGTGTTCCCTCCCTTGATGGTTGATGCAGAAGATAACATGAGACACGGGTTTATCCTGGTTCCGGTCAGAAGACCGTACTTCCAGCAAGGCGGTGTGTGCAAGGTATTATTCTGCACCGGACTACAAGTAATAGGGGGTACAAGCAGGTTGGGACGAGAGCCTAGACCTCCGAGTCCTGGATGATTGAGGAAAGGTGTCAATATCGTGATCTTTTCTGAGTGTATGCGGATTCTTTCTCTTGTTTTTCGTCTCTTTTTCTCTTGCTCGATCACCCCCTCCTTTTATAGGCCAAGGAGGAGGGGTTACAGGAGCGTGTTGCTGCTTAGGCATAGTTGTCGCACAGTAGTAGGAGTGGCGTTGGGCGTGCTTCTATGTCCTTGTTTGCTGTAGTCGATTCTTGTACTGGTGATGACGTCGAGGAGTGGTCTTGAGGATCCGAGGCGTCCTTTGTGTGATAATGGCTCGTCCATACACCACCTCGAGGGTCTCCTATGCGTGCGCACAGCTTATTCTGTGGGAAATCGCTGTGGGAGTCGGTGGCACAGGGAGTTAGAGTTACCCGGCCCTGTTCGCACGGCGGCGACATGTCCGCACAGCGCCGGGGTTGGTCGCATAGTGCTCGGAATGGCCCGTCATACCTCTGTCGTCCTGTGCTCTTCTCCCGCTTTGTGCTCGAGGGTCTCTCCGTCCGACGGAGGTCTTCGAGTCGTCGCAGTTGGCAGTACAGGAGCTCGGAGTGACGGGCTCTGTTCGCACAGTGCCGGCCTGCCCGTACAGAGCCTTGGTTGGCAGCATAGTGACGGGAGTTGGTGGATGCGATGGGGGGGGGGTCGTGGCCATCAGGGCAGTATGGCAAGAGATCTGCCTTTTGACTTTGGAGGCACGGTGGCTGAGGGCGCCATTTATTGTCCATCGGAGCGAGGGTCTCGACTGAGGCGGAGCTTTCCCCATTCCGTGGGTTGCTCGAGGCTCGGTCCCCTGGCCTCGACCGAAGTGGAGTTCTCCGATTCGCTCGAGGGGTCGGTCCCCTCGAGCGAAGCGGAGATTTTGGTTCGCGTCGAGGCATGCCGCAGGGCGTCTTGGCTAGGCCTTTAGTTGTTGCTGGGCCGTGGGCCTTAAACTTTTGTTTCTTTTTCTGGTTACTTGGATAAGATTAATGTTCACTGGGGCGGTTATCCCATAGGTTCGGGTACCCCAAATGATCGCCCCCAACAGTAGCCCCCGAGCCTTTGTTGGAATATGTTTTAATCCGACAAAGGCTCTTCGTCGTGGGTGCTTTTGACAAGGTTTTCCTTGAAGAATTCCTCTGGGTGCGTGCTAGCGAACCCGCGGGTGTAGCCCCCGAGGCCTTGGAGGAGTGGATCTACTCCTGCAAGGGCTTATCAGCGTTTCGCGCCTTCGTGAGCTACAGCATGTTTTGTCTTCAAGGAATTCGACCTTGCGGTGCAAGGAGCCCCCGAGCCTTGGCCCTAGCAAGGTTGATCAAGGGCGGTTCTTGATTTTGAGTTACGACCCTCGTCGCCCCGTTTGTGGGGAGGAGGGGTGACGCAATCCATGCTTCCCTCGAACGGGCTGCGAGTCATGGATGCCTCTGTGAGCTGTTAGCGGGTAATTCAAGTGGACATCCGTGCCTCGTTCGATGGAGGCCGGCTCGTGGTCCAGAGACATGTCTCATAAGAGCACTTGTGGAGGTTTGCTAGGCAGGGCTCGACCCTGTTCGTTTGGGGTCGAGGGCTCGTTGCTCTCCCTCGGTGGGATCCCTCGACTAGCTGCCTCCATCCTGGCCTTGAATATAACATGAAGGGCACCCTTGAGTTTCATGCTCGAGGATAGGCTCGATCACACGTGCCCTTGGTTATCCCTAACTCTGTTAGATCTGAGGTGCCTGTCGAACCCTCGAGGGGCTAGGACTTCGAACCCCTGATCAGTAGGGCCTCGAGGAGAGGTAGCTTACCTCGGAAGCCTTTTGGCTGGCCTCGAGCGTTTATTTCCGTAGTCGTGGGTGACTTGGCACGGAGTATGCGAAGTGTGCGCGCCTTTTTAGGAAGATCGGAAGAGACGTGGGCAGTTACGATGCGACGTGTCGCCTGGATTTTCGCGCGTAGTGTTTATCCCAACTCGTGGGGCCCAGTCGTCAGTGGCTGTGGTGCCAATCGTATCGGATGCGTTTTTCACATGGCCAGGGTGCCGGTTGCGCTTCGCGTGATACTATAAATAAAGGGACAAGGGGAAAGGATTAGCTTACCCAGCCCTTGCCCTTCCGATTGCATCTACTACTTCCAAGCACCGCCGCTCTTCGCCTTTCACCTTTCCGCGCACAAGACTTCGCCCTTTTCGCCGCCGCCGTTCGCCATGGTGACCATCGTCGACCCTGCTCTGTGGAGCCCTTCCATTGCCACCGACGCCTATCTCGCCGGGCTGGTGGAGGCCGGGGTGCTGCCGGCGAACAGCAATTCGGACGAGCTGATGTGGATCGCGCCCCCACCCAATCACCATGAGCCTTCTCCGCCGGAGGGCTTTGTGGTGAGCCTGGAGAGACTTCACGAGCAGGGGTTCGGAATCCCCGCATCGCCGTTCTTCCGCGGGTTGTGCCTCCACTACGGCGTGGAGCTCCACAACTTCACCCCCAACGCAATCTCGCAAGCGGCGGTCTTCGTCGCCGTTTGTGAGGGGTACTTGGGGATCGAGACTCACTGGGACCTATGGGTTCACTTTTCCGGGGTGAGCTCCATACAGCCATAGGTGAGTCTCGGGGGATCCGCCGGGGGGTCCGCGCTGGGGGCCTTACCCTGCAAGTTTGGGGGCAGCGGAGCGGGTTGTACATCCCGGCGACGATGACCTCCAACAACGCCGATTGGGACAAGGGGTGGTTCTACCTCCGCAACATCGACAACAAGCTGCCGGAGTACACCGGCAAAGTGCTACGCGAGCGACCAGAGGCGTGGAGCTACGAAATTTCCCCCGCCGACCGTCAGGAGTGACTTCGAGTCTTCACCGATGCCTTTGCCGCGCTTTCGAGGGCGGGTTTGACCGCGGCGGGAGTGATTGCAAACTTCAATCAGCGGTATGTACTGCCGCTGATGGAGAGGGCGCTGCGGCTTGACCAGCTCAGGGCGGATTCGCGTTGGCAGGGCTCGAAGATGAAGGAGGGGACCCTCTTCCTCGAGTATTGCATCCATCGAGCACGGCGTGCCGTGGAGGTCTCCAAGCTTGATTGCAAGGAGGAGGCCCTTTTTGCCGTCAAGATGCGCCCCGAAGCGGGGTTTTTACAATTTGTAAGTTCCGCTTTAAGTTTGATTTAGATTCAATTTTGCTTTCTACCCTCGAGATTATCTGATCGCTTAATCCTGAATTCTTTCTTCAGGGTTTGTCTTAAAAAGGGTATCGTTCTGCTCCTCCTCTTCGCGAGGTTCGTGCTGCGAACCGCCTTTGCGGAATGACGTGGCGAAGCAGAAGAAAGAGAGGAAGCGTTTGCGGAAGGCGGCGTACGAGAAGGAGTGCCGCCGTCGAATCAGGGAGGGGCGCTCCCCACCTATCAACGCCGAGAGTACTCCGGAGGAGTCTTCCTCGGAGGACCTCGTGGAGATTACGCCACCTGCGCCGGTGGCGGCTGAAGTGAGTGCGCCCCCGAGGGGGCAACGCCAGGAGATCCCGTCGTCGTCACGGGGTAGGGAGGCCTCGAGTGGCCCGGCGCCTTCGACGGCGGGTGCCCCCCCCGAGTTCCGCGGCGGCGCCTGAAGGGGCTCGAGCTCGGAGCCCGTCGGTGCCTGGGGCTCAAAGCTCCGCACCCGCGGGTTCGAGGCCCGCGAGCAAGACCCCTCCGTCGAGGGGCCGTGGTCGTTCGGGGCTCGGCGGCCTTCGAGCAGCAAGAAGCGTAAGCTTAGCCACATCATCCAGGTTAGGTAAGTCACCGTTCTTTTCTCAGGCTTAATTCTCAAGTTGTTGTTCTGATTTTGTTGACTTGGTTTCTGTCAGCCAATCCGGTCCGCCGGCGTCGCTTCCGTTGGCGCCGACGAAGGCGCTGAAGGTGTCGGCGCGCGCCACGCCTTATTCAACAGCGCTGCCCCCATCCGGGGCACCCCAGGCGTCGGGGATTGTGGCTCGGTACCGGGCGGCCCTTACGCGAGGGACCGCCCGATCAATGGGGGAGACGAGGGCTGGAGAAGCGGGCGAGGAGCGGGCCAGGGAGACGCCCTCGGCCCTCCCTGTGGAGGATGTGGCCCCCACCGTTGCGGGGGTGACAGAGACCTCCATGCCGGCCGAGGGCACGGGGGTGGTGGAGGGTGCGGCCCGTGGTGAAGACGTGGGTCAGACCGCAGCGGGAGGCAGCGGTTTAGCGGAGGTCGAGGAGGTGCCTGGGGCCGGCTCCGCAATGATGACCCTCCCGGCCACCCTCGAGGGTGGTCAGGAGGATGAGGAAGAAGACGCTCCAGGATTTCGCAATGGGACCTGGATCCCTTGGGAAGAGAGGACCGTGGGTACTTTGCCTGGTATTCCGGCCTTCGAGGCATGGCGCAATTTTGGGCTCGGTCGCCACGGGGTTCCTCCTGGCCTGGCCAAGGCTGCTGAAGCCGAGCGCCTCCTATGGGAGGAACATCAAGCCTTGGGGATGACGGTCCAAGAAGCCCTAAAGCAGGTCCTCAAACTCCACCTTGGTCGGGGTTTGGACCTCCACCGGGTAAGTGACTTAATCACTAATTTTGTCACGCGTTTTGCGTCTCTCCCCCTTTTTTCACTTTCATTTGTCATGTTAATAACAGGATCTGAGGCAGATGGCTGGGCGAAAGGTCGCCAAACTTGCTGATGCGCACGTCGAGGTGCATTAGCTAAGGGAGGCCTTGAGCCACGCCGAGCGGGAGCGCCCGCGCGAGAGGACACTCACCGTGGAGACGGAAGAAGAGGTCTTTCGGCAAGGGGAAGAGCTCCATCGATGAACGCAAGCGCTGGCGACACTCGAGGGCGAGATTCAGCAGGAGCGTGCCGCCCTTGCCGAAGCTCGGGGGCAATTACAGTAGCGGGACTCAGCGCTCACCATGGCTGAGGCCCAACTGAAGACCCAGGGCAAGGCTATCGACCTGCTCACCGTGGTGGTGACGGAGGGAGATGTTGCCATCACAGAGCTGTGGGCCTCGGTTGAGGCTCAACAAGGAGAGATGGCGATACTTCAGCAGGAGGCCAGCACTACCCGGGAGGCCCTCGCCGAGAAGTCGAAGCTTGTCGAAGGTAAGTCTAGTATGAACTTATCCTAAATTTGGATTGGAGTTTTTGATGGCTTATCTGATTTCAGTGTTGGGCTTTCAGAGGTGCGGAAGCTGGCGGAGGAGACCTCCTCACAGGCGGAGTCACTCCAGGTAGCCTATTTGAAGGCCCAGGAGGACCTCGAGGAGCTACGGGAAGTAGCCCTTGCCGTCTGCAAGGAGATCGAGGGGCCAGACGCCCTCGAGTCCCAATCGGGTAGCTCGGTGGCCAGCCGTCTAAGAGCCTTGGGCGGTTGTGTTACCGAGCGCCTGAAGGGGGCCCTTTTCCTCGGCGTGCAGAAGACCCTCGGGGTGATCTCGACGCACTTTGTCGTGGACCTCGAGGCGGTCAGCGGTGGTTACGTGGTGGCGGATGACCTTGACGACGACGTTGCGCTCACCGTCGTGGAGAGTGCGGATGCTGCTGCCTCTGCTCTTGCTGCCACCCTCGCGTGAACCTTCAAGAGTGACCTCCTTCCCGACGCTGAAGACGAGGAGGATACCACCCCCGAAGACCCTACTCCCTGAGTAGTTTTTAGAGATTTTTTATGTAATAACCACTCTAGTGGTTCAAACAATTTTATGTTTTTGAAACACATATTCGAGTTTTTGTTTGAATTATGGTTTCTTTATCACATTTATTTCGCTGAATTTGCAAAGGACTTGTCGAGGAGGGTATCGTTCATAGAGCAATTTTAGTGTAGGATGACGAGGGGGATGCCATATCCTTTCGAAGGCGTAGGCGGTCCCTCGACTCGTCCGACCCTTGGCCTCAATTATTCTATGCCTCGAGTTTCCTTTTGGCAAATACAGGAGATGGATGTAATAAAAGAATTTTAGAAAAAAACTTTAAAATTGGGACAATTTTAGGAGGGGGTGCCCCCCGGATTAGCCCCCGAGTGAGACTTGGCTTTTTTCGATGGTAAGCCTAGTCTTACTCATTTTAAGGTCCTTTATATTTTTATTGACATAAGTACAAATGTACATGAATGCTTGAAAGCTTAAGGGTAGAAGCGACGTAGCTGTTGGATATTCTAGGCGTTGGCGAATACTTCACCTTTCTCGTTTGCGAGCTTGTATGTGCGTGGCTTGAGGACCTCAGCGACGATGTAGGGCCCTAACCATGGTGGTGTGAGCTTGTGGCGCCCTCGATTGTCTTGTCGCAGCCTTAGCACCAGGTCCCCCTTGTTGAGGTCTCGTCGTCGAACCTTTTGGGCCTGATACCTTCGAAGCAACTACTGGTACCGAGCCGAATGTAAGACCGCGACGTCTCGAGCTTCGTCCGCTTGGTCGAGTGAGTCTTCCCACACTTGCTTGTTTCTTTCCTCTTGGTAGGCTCTGAGCCTTGGGGACCCATATTCCAAGTCTGTGGGGAGGATAGCCTCGACACCATAGACGAGAAAAAATGGAGTAAAACCCGTGGCTCTGCTTGGGGTTGTTCTAAGGCTCCAAATTACCAAGGGTAGTTCTGACACCCATTTCCCACCGAATCTATTCAGCTTGTTGAATATCCTTGGTTTGAGACCTTGTAGAATCATGCCGTTGGCACGTTCTACTTGGCCGTTTGTCTGTGGATGTGCTACGGCCGACCAATCCACGCGGATATGGTGGTCATCACAGAATTCCAAGAACTTCTTGCCTGTAAACTGGGTGCCATTGTCAGTGATTATCGAATTGGGGACCCCGAACCTGTGAATTATATCTGTGAAGAATTGCACAGCTTGCTCGGATCTGATGCTGTTGATTGGCCGAGCCTCGATCCATTTTGAGAACTTGTCGATGGCCACTAGCAGATGTGTAAAGCCCCCGGGCACTGCTCGCATTGGACCAATGAGGTCTAGCCCCCACACGGAGAACGACCATGTGATAGGAACGGTTTGCAAGACGTGAGCCGGGAGGTGGGTTTTACGTGCGTAGAATTGACACCCTTCGCAGGTGCATACGATTTCGCTGGCGTCTGCAACAACCGTGGGCCAGTAGAAGCCTTGGCGAAACGCGTTGCCCACGAGGGTTCGGGGCGCCGTGTGGTGGCCGCATACGCCAGTGTGGATGTCTCGGATGAGCTCCCTTCCCTCCGGGATTGGAATGCACCGCTGCAAAATCCCGGAGGGGCTGCACTTGTACAACTCCCCATCGATTATGTCGAACGACTTGGCCTTTCTTGCGATGCGTCGAGCCTCGGTTCGATCCGAGGGTGGTTCCCCTCGGATGATCTAGGCGATGTATTGGTTGCGCCAATCGCGAGTTGATGGGGCCTCGTCGATTTCCATAATTTCACCCTCGTCTACGGAGGATATTTCCTGACTTGAGGCTCCAGGTTCCTCTTTCGAAGGATCCTCGTCCATGGGCTCGACATATGGAGCCCCCGAGGGTTCGGTCCTCGAGGGAGCATCAGGAGCTTTGGGGGTCGGCTTGAGGTCGATGCTTGGCTGTGTCAGGTCACGGGCGAATACGTTTGGAGGAACGATGATCCACCCAGACGCAAGTTTTGCTAATTCATCGGCCTCCTCGTTGTACTTTCGCGTGATGTGGTTGAGCTCGAGGCCATGGAATTTGTCCTCGAGTCGGCGTACTGCATTGCAGTATGATTTCATCTTATCATCGTGGCAGCTTGCCTCCTTCATAACCTGGTCGATGACCAATTGTGAATCTCCCCGGACGTCGAGGCATTTCACGCCCAATTCGATGGCTATGCGAAGGCCGGCTAGTAAGGCTTCATATTCGGCCATGTTGTTGGACCCGAAAAGTGCAAGCGTACCACGTGCCTTATATGTTCTCCGAGGAGTGAGACAAAGAGCAGGCCCGCGCCCGCACCGATTTTCATCACCGACCCGTCGAAGTACATGATCCAACATTCGGCTTGGATTTGTGGTAGGGGCAGCTGTGTGTCGGTCCACTCTGCCATGAAATCGGCAAAGATTTGCGATTTAATTGCCATGCGGGGGGCATAAGTGAGGGTTTCGCCCATCAATTCCACGGACCATTTGGCTATTCTACCCGAGACATCCTGGTTGCGGAGTATCTCCCCCATGGGGAAAGATGAGACCATGGTGATAGGATGAGCCTCGAAGTAGTGGCGCAATTTGCGCCGAGCTAGCACTACTGCGTAGAGCAGCTTCTAGATTTGTGGATATCGCATCTTGGTTTCGGTCAGTACCTCGCTGATGTAGTATACCGGCCTTTGGACAGGCAGAGCGTGCCCCTCCTTAGTTCTCTCTACGATGATGACTCCGCTTACTACTTGAGTCGTTGCGGCTACGTAGAGGTAGAGGCGCTCGCCCTCCTTAGGTGGCGTTAAGACTGGCGCTCATGCGAGAGACGCTTTTAGCCCGTTGAGGGCTTTTTGAGCCTCGGGGGTCCAAGAAAAATGTTCGCTCTTTTTCAGGAGTCGGTACAGGGGTAAGCCTTTCTCACCGAGACGCGAGATGAACTGGCTTAGGGCTGCAAAGCATCCCAATATCCTCTGTACCCCCTTTAGGTCTCGGATCGGTCCCATTTGTTCGAGGGCCGAGACTTTTTCAGGGTTGGGCTCAATGCCTCGTTGAGAGACTATGAAACCCAAGAGCATACCTCGAGGTACCCCAAAAACGCATTTTTCCGGATTCAATTTTACCCCATTGGCCCGGAGACAATCAAACGCAATGCGCAAATCGTTTACCAGGTCGTCCGCCTTCCTGGTCTTTACAACAATGTCGTCAACGTATGCTTCTACGGTTCGCCCGATATGATATCCGAAAACACGAAGCATACATCGCTGGTATGTAGCTCCGGCATTTCGAAGTCCAAACGACATCGTGACATAGCAGAAAATACCAAAAGGCGTAATAAAGGAGGTTGCCAGTTGGTCAGAAATTTTCATCTTAATTTGGTGGAAACCAGAATAAGCATCAAGGAAACATAATAGCTCGCATCCTGTGGTTGAATCTATGATCTGATCGATACGTGGTAGAGGAAAAGGGACTTTTGGACATGCTTTATTTAAACCGGTATAATCTATGCACATCCTCCACTTCCCATTCTTTTTCTTAACTAAAACAGGATTGACAAGCCAGTTAGGGAGAAATACCTCCTTGATGAATCCGGCCTTAAGGAGCTTGCGCAGCTCCTCACCAATGGCCCTGCGCTTGTGCTCGTCGAAGTGTCGCAGTCGTTGAACCATCGGCTTGGAATGGGGTAGGATGTCAAGGGAGTGCTCGGCGACCTGCCTCGGTATGCCTGGCATGTCTGAGGGGCTCCACGCGAAGATGTCGGCGTTGGCGCGGAGGAAGTCGACGAGCACCACCTCCTATTTGTTGTCGTGGGTCGAGCTGATCTGCACCGTCTTGTCGCTGGGAACACCTCGGTCGAGGGGCACAGCCTTGGTGTGCTCGGCGGGCTCGAAACTGCCTGCATGCTTCGAAGTGGAGGGTATGGTTTCGTTCGCCATCTTCTCCAGGTCTGCGACGAAAGCCTCGTCCTCAGCAAGTGCCTCGGCGCTCTCGACGCATTCCACGTCGCATATGTAGGCATGTTTTGAATGATGGGGGCACGGTGATGACGCCGTTTGGTCCCGGCATCTTCAACTTGAGGTAGGTATAGTTTGGGATCGCCATGAACTTGGCGTAGCATGGGCGGACGAGGATGGCATGGTATGTACATCGAAATCCCACTACTTCGAAGGTCAGGGTCTCCCTGCGGAAGTTGTCGGGGATACCAAAGCAAACTGGCAGATCGATCTGCCCGAGGGGCTGAACTCGCTTTCCCGGCGCAACGCCATGGAACGGCGCCTTGCTAGGGCGTAGCGTGTCCCTGCCGATGCCCATGAGCTCCAAGGATGAAGCGTACATGATATTGAGGCTGCTGCCTCCATCCATGAGTACCTTGGAGAACCGGGTATTGCCGATGATAGGATCAACGACAAGCGGGTATTGCCCCGGGTTCGGGATATAGTTGGGGTGGTCGTCTCGACTGAAGGAGATGGTCTCCTCTGACCAATCGAGGTACGACGGCCCCGCCTTGTGTATGGAGAATACCTCTCAGTGCTCGCGCTTGCGCTGCCGAGGGGTCATGTTCGCGGTTGGCCCACCGAAAATGAAGAAGATGTTCTCCACCTCCGGGAAGCCCTGGCCATTCCCGTCGCCCGTGTCTCTTTTTGCCCCTTCATCCTTCGAATCGCGCGGTTGAAGTATTTCTTTAGCATTCCGCACTGCTCGAGGGTGTGGGTCACGACGCCCTTGTGATAAGGGCACGGTTTCTTGAGCATATCATCGAAGACGCCGCCTCCTCAAAGGGGGCCTCGAGGAGGTTTGGGCGCAGCGGGATCGACTGCGAGTATTTCGTCAGGGTCCTCGGTCCGCTCTTGTCGGTGCGAGGCTTTTTGGGGCTTCTTCCCTTTCTTGCCATGCCTTTGTTTCTTGGCGGATCCTTTGGACTTGCTGCCCTCCGCGGGCGTTTCCTCCGTCCGCTTCCCCCTTCCATTATCAAAGATGGCTCCGACCGCCTCCTCGCCGGAGGCAAAATTGGTGGCCACGTCGAACAGTTCATTTACGCTAGTTGGAGGACTGCGTCCTAGCTCGCGTACCAAGTCCTGGCAGGTTGTACCTTCGAGGAAAGCGTGGATGACTTCGGAGTCACCCACACTCGGGAGCTCGGTGCAACGCTTGGAGAAGCGGCGGATGAAATCACGAAGGGACTCGTTGGGTGTTTGGCGACACCCTCGAAGGTCCCATGAGTTTCCAGGGCGTAGGTAGGTGCCCTGAAAGTTACCCATGAACGTCCTCACGAGGTCGTTCCAGTCGTGAATCTGGTTCGCGGGTAGGTGCTCTAGCCATGTCCGCGCAGAATCCGCCAAGTGAAGCGGCAAGTTGCGGATGATCATGGCGTCGTCGGTCGCGCCGCCCAATAAACAGGCGAGGTGATAGTCATTGAGCCACACCCTTGGGTTTGTTTCCCCCGAGTATTTGGTGATGGTCGTTGGCTGCCTGAATCGTGCGGGAATCGGGGCCACACGAATCTCCCGGCCAAATACCCGGGTTCTCGGGGGCTCTGGCGTTGGGCTCTTGTCTTCGTCGCTGTCGTAGCGGCATCCATGGCGGGGTTGAAAACCGCGAGATGCGCCATCCCGCCTCTTTCTGTTAAGGGTGTTGCGAGCGTCGTCCTCGCTGATGTCACTACGTGTGTCAAGGATTCGCTCCTTGAGAGGCTTCCTTCCGATGCATTCATGCACCGAAGGTGGCTTTCCCTTATTCGAGGGCGGGGGTGGCATTAGATTGTCCCTTCGCGGGGTTTGTGCCGATGCCTCATGCTCCCGCGTTGCTCCACCGATCTTTGGGCCGGCGGAACTGCGGATGCGAGAGGCTGAGCTTTCAGCTTGTTGCACAGCCGCTTGTTCGATTAGGAGCTGCGCGTCTTGACGCAGGTTTCGGCCTTCGGGTGTTGATGGCTCGGGCATGGCTCGGATCAGAGTTGCTGTGGCCATGAGCTTCTGGCTTGCCCTGGCTAACGCGAGTGGGTCGTCCACATCGTCATCAGCCTCGATGCGGGCTCATGCTATGCGCCCGGCTTCCCTGGCACGCACGCCGCGCATAGGACGATTGTCCTCAAGCGTTGCCCGAAGCTCTCGAACCTGTTGGTGTTTTTCTTCAAGCTTGGCTTCGAGTTCGCGGACTTGGGCCAGTTGTGCTTGTGCGAGCGCAACATTGTTGTGCACCTATTCGTGATCTCTAACGTGCGCTGGCTCTCCTGCCCCGTCATCTCCGCCATCCTTTCCCGGAAGGACGACAAAGCATTCCCTGGTGGGATCGTAATCCTCCTCGCTGGGGTCGTCGCAGCAGGTTAGTTAATAATCTGCCGCAGCCTAGAATGATAAGAGGGCCTCTCGATCGTGAAGCCCTGAGTAATCCCATTCGGGGATCCTCCGGCCGCTCTCGGATGCCTCGCTGCCAGACTCAGGGTAGTTGTCGTCCGGCGACGTTGCTATGAGATTGCGGATCGAGATCAGGTGGTGGCCCGTCAAATCCTCATACGCCATCATGTCCGTGTCAACTGATGAAGAGTTGGTCATGGTTGCGGTGCGTGTCCCACCGGGGTTTCGCCACGGGTCGACCGTGCTGTCCCCGGTTGGTGGTACCGCGGTGGTGGCGGTTGTTGCCCTTGTCGTGCCGGGCTCAACCCGTTCGGGAGAGCCGGCGTGGGCTGTTCCCTCCCCTGATGGTTGATGCAGAAGATAACACGAGACACGGGTTTATCCTGGTTCTGGTCAGAAGACCGTATTTCCAGCAAGGCGGTGTGTGCGATATATTATTCTGCATGGGACTGCAAGTAGTAGGGGATACAAGCAGGTTGGGACGAGAGCCTAGACCTCCGAGTCCCGGAGGATTGAGGCAAGGTGCCAATATCGTGATCTTTTCTGAGTGTATGCGGATTCTTTCTCTTCTTTTTCGTCTCTTTTTCTCTTGCTCGATCACCCCCTCCTTTTATAGGCCAAGGAGGAGGGGTTACAAGAGCGTGTTGCTGCTTAGGCATAGTTGCCGCACAGTAGTAGGAGTGGCGTTGGGCGTGCTTCTGTGTCCTTGTTTGCTGTAGTCGATTCTTGTACTGGTGATGACATCGAGGAGTGGTCTTGAGGATCCGAGGCGTCCTTTGTGTGATAATGGCTCGTCCGTACACCACCTCGAGGGTCTCCCATGCGTGCGCATAGCTTATTCAGTGGGAAATCGCTGTGGGAGTCGGTGGCACAGGGAGTTATAGTGACCCGGCCCTGTTCGCACGGCGGCGACATGTCCGCACAACGCCGGGGTTGGTCGCATAGTGCTCAGAATGGCCCGCCATACCTCTGTCGTCCTGTGCTCTTCTCCCGCTGTGTGCTCGAGGGTCTCTCCGTCCGACGGAGGTCTTCGAGTCGTCGGAGTTGGCAGTACAGGAGCTCGGAGTGACGGGCTCTGTTCGCACAGTGCCGGCCTGCCCGCACAGAGCCTCGGTTGGCAGCATAGTGATGGGAGTTGGTGGATGCGATGGGAGGTGTCGTGGCCGTCAGGGCAGTATGGCAAGAGATCTGCCTTTTGACTTTGGAGGCACGGTGGCAGAGGGCGCCATTTATTGTCCATCGGAGCGAGGGTCTCGACCGAGGCGAAGCTTTCTCCATTCCGTGGGTTGCTCGAGGCTCGGTCCCCAGGCCTCGACCGAAGCGGAGTTCTCCGATTCGCTCGAGGGGTCGGTCCCCTCGAGCGAAGCGGAGATTTTGGTTCGCGTCGAGGCACGTCGCGGGGCGTCTTGGCTGGGCCTTCAGTTGTTGTTGGGCCGTGGGCCTTAAACTTTCGTTATTTTTTCTGGTTACTTGGATAAGATTAATGTTCACTGGGGCGGTTATCTCATAGGTTTGGGTACCCCTAATGATCGCCCCCAACAGTTATTTATAGGGTCTGTTGGAAACGTTTTTTTTCTAACAAATAGCTAAATTTAACTTTAGAAAACGATTTGGCTAGTCTCTTAGAGATGCTCTCGTAGGACCAAATATTCTGAATGTTAGACAAGTTAAACATGGTTGACCTGGAACTGGAACCTGTATGTACTGTATTCCAGACTTGTCCTACTTGAAAAACATTTGAAACCACCCACACTGTTCTTACACAGCATCATTATTAAACCATGTGATTTATCCCAGTTTTATCTACCTTAAGTTCGTGACAATAATACATGTGAAGCAATGCTAAGCCTCCCCTTTGACCTCATGACTACTAACACGTTGCTGATGGAAACAGGAATTGTCACTCGCACGGACGTGTTCCAGGCTTTGGAGGCCAACAGCTGAGCATGATCAGATCCCTTGTTGGCTTGTTCTCACAACTGGTGGATCGCCCGGTGTTGCTCCTTCTACATATGATCAATCAGACTGCTGCTGATCCGTCTTGTAAATCGTAGCCGAGTAATATAACCTGGGTGTTGTTGGATTGAAGCCTATGTACATCAGTCCATGCGAACTGCATGTCATGTTTCCGAATACATTTAAATCCTTGTTTAGTTTCCGAATTTGGGAGCCAAACTTTGGTCTTTTGGGGTGTGTGCGCTACAGTAGTCGTTTGTATGTGTGAAAAAATATCCAAAAATTGATTAATTAGGCTCAAAATGTTCGTCTCGCAGAGTACAACGAAACTGTGTAATTAGTTTTTGATTTCATCTACATTTGGTATTCCATGCATGCTATGACATTTTGATGTGATGATAATCTTCTTTTTGTATAGTGAACTTTGGGGGTGGAATTTGGGATCTAAACAAGGGCTAAGTGTGCTGGATGCATATGGGAGTAGTTTCCATATAACCTAGCTCAGATCTCCTGTGTCGGTAGCAGGAAGATCTTTCAAATCTTGTGTGTGCAAAGCATTTATTTCATTAGAAAAAAGGACTGTCCGTCTGCACCTTATGTCCTTATTTGAATAAAACAAATTTGTGACTATCATACCAAGAAATCAATGGCCCAAATCTTCCAAGCACTTCTGTGTAAACGTAGCCTCGCTCACATTGTAACTACTGTTTCAGCGTTCATACTCTGACAAAATAGTTCTATTTTCACACCAAGCGCCCGGACGTACCAAAACTAGTACAGTCCAACTTGTACCTGACTGCAATACTGTACGGCCCAGTGACTTCTACTACGTAGCAGGTTTGACAAATCAAATTCCACTTCACGGTTCATTAGTGCTCGATCGAATGCCATACCTCCCGTGAAAGACAATGGTAAATCACAAGTAACAGCATACAAAACAACGACCCTACATCATGGGTGGTGATTTCTTCATCTTCAACCTCTGGACTCTTCAGATTAAAATCTGTGTAGAGCATCATTACTTCATTAGTTAACATGATTCTCAGTACCCACGAGCATAAAAACAGTATATGTTGTTTATACGTAATTCAGCATAAAGACAATAATTCAGCGGTGAAAGATTAGTTACGGCTTGTTGGATGTGGAAGCCATCCCTAGCTATTGGTTTTGATATAAACTAATAGTTTTGTGCTAGCTCCATTCTTGGTATCATAGTACACCGAGAAAAAGGAATAATTTATACACTTCAAACATGTACTGTTTACTTAGTCACGAGAATAAACATCAATATTCATATGAATTGCGTGTCAGTTACATTAAATAATTAGCAAGCCCAAGACTAAGGATGATTCAGAAATCACAGAACAGACCTGCAAATCACACACAAAAAGAAGTCTTCCGTGTAGTTCAGAGTGAGAAGTGATGAGTGATCTCATTATTCTCATCTATGAGCAGGCACGTCAAAGGGCTGCATTGGACTATCCAAGGAACAACAGGGAGGCAACCCGTCCTAGAAAGAAGTGGACGGTAAAGGCGCCAATGTAAGGATGGTGAAAAGCAAAGAGAAAAGTAGGGAAGCTAGGGCCTTGTTTAGCCCTTGTTTAGTTCCCGAATTTCGGAGCAAACTTGGGCCTTTAGAAGTGCGTGCGCCACTGTAGCATTTTGTTTGTATCTGTGAAAAATTGTCCAAAAATTGATTAATTATGCTCAAAATATTCGTCTCGTAGAATACAACAAAATTGTGCAATTAGTTTTTGATTTTAACTACATTTAGTATTCCATGCATGCTGTGATATTTTGATGTGATGGGAATCTTCTTTTTGCATAGTGAACTTTAGGGTAGAATTTAGGATCTAAACAAGGCCTTAGATGTAAAATAGGGGGGGTGGGGATTTGGGGGTTTGGGGTCACTTCGTAATCATTGCACACTGTAGCATTTCATTTGTATGTGTGAAAAATTATCCAAAAATTGATTAATTAGGCTCAAAATGTTCGTCTCGCAGAGTACAACAAAACTGTGCAGTTAGTTTTTGATTTCATCTACATTTAGTACTCCATGGATCGGCATTTTGATGTGATGGAAATCTTCTTTTTGCATGAAACTTTAGGGTTGCTTTTTTGTGGGAAGGGCTAGATCCATAAGGGTTCCGTGTGGCGAAGAGATGGGAACCCAGAAGACAAGCATGCAAGCACGACAATGGGAGATGGCAACAGTGAAGGAAAACGAGATAAGTGGCGACATACAGGGAAAAATTGTCAAGGGCGTCAGTGCCCAAGACGGCTGGCCCTCTAATGAGTAGTTCGTACTTCGTAGGACGAACTGGTAGAGGCGCCAAACATTTTCCCTGGGCGCGCTATGGCGAAGGGGATGGGATTAAGAATAGAGGAAGGAGGTTTAGGATAATTGATCTTGCTTAATTTCAAAAGTCCCTTAGGGCAGGTACATTGCTACACGTCAGTGGTCCCATAAGTCATCTCATGTAGTGTCATGTAGGATTTTTGCTATTGTGGAGGAGAGAGAGCAAGGTGAGAGAAAGAGATCGTTGCTTCACGAAACAACCGCCTCATGAGCTAAATTTTAGGACTATGCGACAACTCCTCCACCATTGTATGAGTTTTATTGCCATGCCACCAATAGTATTTCTTTATTTTTTCCATAAATTAAAGGATATTGTATTACTACGAGACATCTAAAACAACAACCTATTGTATAGGTTGTCTGATAACTCATCTCAAGATTACGTGTCACTGCATGAGACCGCCTATTGGACGACACCAATGTATCTGCCCTTATACAACTCTATATAGGCTATTGGCCTGAACATAAATGGAAACCAATTCCCTAATTCCATCTTTTCTATCCTACTGACCTTGCCTAAAATGCAGCCGCACCACCTGATGAGGACATGACACCCATACATATGTGCATGAGGGGTGCATGGGGTGGAGAAGAAGGAGACCAACATGGTTTTCCAAGTCAAGAAAATGGCCCAAGGCTAATCCGATTCGAGTCCCCAAGGTGGAGGCCCAAAGAAACTCAAGTTCGGGTCCGCCTCGGAGTCCAGGAGTAGCCCGCACTAAATTCGTCGCCCAGGTCGCATACGGGCTCGGTTTTTGACGTTCTACTTATGCTTGGAAAGCTAAGAAGATAAGGTTTCCAATGGCACCAGTCCCACCTCAAAATTCGTTTTGAGTCATCACGAATCGTCGAAACAAGTGGACGTCCAGAATCTGCCACGGTGCTGCGCCGCCATCTTTTGGGCTGTTGGCCCGTGTATCATGTTGGGGTCCATTATGGACGTGGTTAGGGGGTTATGCACGCCCTAACCCTCATATAATCAGTAACCGCCGCCACATTAGGGTTTGAGTTTTTCTTAGATTAATCTGTCGAGAACAGTTTCGCCGTTATCGGTTTGTAGAACCCCAACTTTTGATCTTAATCATACATCTGCAGTGTCACTTCCTTTGAGAGTTGCTTCTTTCGAGTTCTTGCTTGTGTTCTTCATTTCGCAGCCAGGGGTTAGCCTTCTTGGCAAGGTCAACCGGGTTGTGACACGGTTGATAACCAGAGGAGTCGTGGTGCTAAGATTGCAGGGTTCGAGTTTGCTGACTTGAAGCCGGATCGGTGAGTTGCGCTCCGCCCAAAACGAGTTATCCTTCACCTGACGGAAGATCGGGAAACCCTAGTTCCCATCAAGTGGTATTCAGAGACAGGTTTACCGTCAGGTTCGTCCTTTCGCCTTTGTCCTATAGTCCAGAAAATAGCCCTAAAAAAATTTCTGCTATCCTTGTACCCTTTTAGCCTTTGCAATTTCGTTTCAGATTCGCTTTGTTGAGTTTGTGTCCATGGTCGAGTCTTGTTGCTGGTATTAGGTCGTGTTCGTCGTCGTAGTTCAATCGCCTGTTGCTGTGTATCGTTTGTTTCTGCCGCTATCCCATCCACCATTACCAGATTACAAGTCGTGCCACCCCAGAACTCGACTTGCCCTCGCTAGCCGCCTTGCGTGAACTCCTGCCGTGCAAGCCCTAGATAGGTTGCGAGCCGCCGTCTGTTCATCGCCTTGCATAGCAGCCCTTCTTGGTTCATCTTGCATACCCTAACCGCCGCCGCGCATCCTGCCGAATTGAACCTCCAGAGAACCGCATCGTGGGCCTCCCGAAAACCATAACTTGAGGTACCTTCAGTAAAACGGGCATAACTTTTCGCTCGGTGCTCCGTTTTGGCTCAAATTTTTTACAGCAGCTTCGTGACTCCATTGTGAGGGGACCCAAACTTGGCTTTGCCCTGTTTGCCCGACTCAAAAAATTCAAAAAAAAATCAGGAAGATAAAAAAAAATGGATCAAGCTGTTTTAGGGTTTTCAGCGTTTGTTCCTGAATTTCCCTAGGCCGCATCTCACCTCAAAAAAGGGTGCAAATTTGTGTGCTTGGAGCTTTTGGTATCCCTTTTAAGAGAAAAATATAAAAAAAATAGTTCAAAAAAATAAAAAACTCGTGATTCCTACTAGCCCGGAGGTTTTGGAGGGAAATTCTGAAAAGATTAAAAACGATTGCATAGAGTGCTGTTTTGCTTGTCCTGTGAGATTTTTCCATCGTTTCTTGTTCCAACTTGTTGTGCTACGTCTACGACACATCTATGCCAGCAATTGTGACTTGTACTTTGGATACTTATTGAACTTTGCTATTCTGCATTCGTTATTTGCTACTCCTTGCTACATATTTAGCCTACCGAGCTCCACAAACTATACTTCAGGTTAGTGCAGCGAAAGACACTTGCAATCTTGGTACTACTTTCTCACAGGTATGATGAACCAGCCACCGGTTGTACCATCCACTGCTTTGCGGTGGTAAGAACCTTATAAGAGCTTGGTAAGACGTGTGATAGTGTGTATCCACCAACAAATATAATAGCTCATAGAGATTTATTTTGATCAAAACCAAACAACTAGTTCTGTTCAAAGTCTAAATTGCAGGAAATCAAGGCACAGATGTTTGCAGGGATGGAACAAAAGAACAAGCCACAACTACATGTAGTCGACAGTCATCAAGGAATGAGAGGTAAAATTACCATACCAACCTACTCTGGATCTTATGATGGAGACGAATATCTTAACTGGGAGATGACTGTAGAACATGTGTTTAATTCCCATCTACCTCCTCCTTTTATAGTTTTAAGGAGGGGCAGATATATGCGTGTTACACAGTGGAGTCTACAGTTATCGGGCACTAGAGAGCATGACGTCGGGAGTGGCTGTCGTCCTTGTGGATCCTTCTGCCTGGCGCAAATCGATGGACGTCCTCCAGCTCCAGTGGGTGGTGTGGTGGTTCCTGTAAAAAGTACATGTCCCTTTGCCTGTCCCAGGGTGACTTCGAGGGATTGCGTTGACCGGCGTCCATGCTCAGTCGTCACCCATACACCCATTATAGGGTTTTCCCATGCCTTATTGAGGGCTTCATCATGGGGTTAGTACGGGGGTTGGCAGCACAGGTAGCATACGACCGTGCATGGCCTTGCAGGCCGGCACAGTGTTGGGGATGGCTGTATAGTGACCGGAGTTGGCAGCACAGGGCCTCGCAGTCATGCACAGTGTTGGGGATGGCCGCACTGTGACCGAAGTTGGCGGACACGATCCAGGTCATATCGTCTATGCGGGATGGCCCGTGATTTGCCTTTTGACTTCGGTGTCCTGTGGCAGCGCGGGGCATTGAATACGCCTGTCAGCAGACGAGCACACGCATCGCTGGTTGAGGGGTAGCCTCAAGCGAGGCGGAGTTTCTTGAATCAAGGGTCGTGCGGGGCTCGACCACGGAGGCCTCGATTGAGGCAAAGTTTTGCCGTTCGCTCGAGGGGGGTCGGCACCCTCAATCGAGGCGGAGATGGGGTGCGCAAATCGGGACCTTTTTGAAGGGCCTCGAGTGGGCCGTTAGCCCGTGATGGGCCGTGGGCTTTGTGCGCTTAGACCCTTTTTGGTTTGTGGAGATTTGGTAGTGGTTTGTTTGTTTTTTTCAAGGGTGATTATACCTTAGGTTAGGGGACCCGTTATGGTCGTCCCCGACAGTAGCCCCAGAGCCTTGGCTGGGATGAGGATCAGTCCTGCAAAGGCTTGTGTTCCTGCAGCGATGTCTCAGGTGCTCTGTGTGGGGTTTCTCCTTCGAACACGTGAGGATTTCTGTGGTGGTGCGCTAGCGCACCCGCGGGTGTAGCCCCCGGGGCCTTCGAGGAGTGAGTATACTCGTCCAAGGGCTATAACCGTTTAGTTTTATGGCCTGTCGAGTGACATGCTCGCCCAACATTTGTTTCAGCCGGCCTCGGCGTTTTTTTAGCCGGCATCGGCGATCTACGCTGGTGAGGCAACGTTGTGCCCGTTCAGACCATTCTCCGGAGAGTTTGCTTAAGCGTTCGAGGGGGTTGACCCGACATGGGATCTCACAATCAGGCGATCGTGCGATCTGTTCAAAGGGTATGGCCGTGGTGCGAGGGGCCCCCAAGCCCTGGCCCGAGTAGGGTTGATCAGGGGAAACCCTAAACTTTGAGTTAC
The DNA here is from genome assembly GCA_033239725.1 of Echinochloa phyllopogon. Classification (NCBI taxonomy): domain Eukaryota; kingdom Viridiplantae; phylum Streptophyta; class Magnoliopsida; order Poales; family Poaceae; genus Echinochloa; species Echinochloa phyllopogon. Next base: position 3,040,515 of record BTCW01000016.1, on the reverse strand, counting down.
GACCCTCGTCGCCCTTCTGCAGGGAGGAGGGGTGAGGCAGTCGATGCTGCCCATGAGCGGGTCGTGAGTCATGGATGCTTCGGTGAGCTATTAACGCGTGGTTCAAGTGGACGTCCGTGCCCCATTCGATAAGGCTCGGTTTCGTGGTCCGGAGACATGTCTCATGAAAGCGCTCGCAAAGGTTTGCTAGGCAGGGCTCAACCCCATTCGATAGGGCTCGAGGGCTCGTTGCTCTCCCTCGTCGGGATCCCTCGATCTAGCTGCCTTTGTCTGGCCTTGAACACAACACAGGGCGCCCCCGAACTCCGCATTCGAGAATAGGCTCGATCGATCACACCCTGGTTGTCCATGACTCTGTCGATCTGGGGCACGTGTCGAACCCTCGATGGGCTAGGCTTCAAACCCCTGTTCAGTAGGGCCTCGAGAGGATGTGCCTTACCTTGGAAGGTACTCCCGGGGGGATATTCTCGCTTGGTCTTTGGCATGACCGAGTCGTACGCGCGGACGTGGCTGATGTGGCCTGGGGCAGACGGAGTGGGTGCGCCTTTTTAGGAGAAAGTGGTGCATACGCGGGCGGTTTGAAGAGACGTGCTACAGTCCTGCATTGGATTACGCGCGCGTTGGTTTTACCCACAGATGGGGCCCAGTAGTCAGTGACGGTGGCACCGACGATATTTATTGCGCCCGTCTATAAAACAGGGAGTCCGGGAGGTCGTTCGTCTTACCTTAGCCATTTGCCATTGCCACCTTGCCTTTCCTTGATCCCTTAGCTCTATCGCGAGGAAGAAGAAAGAGCCCGCGTACGAGCGCACCATTGAGCCTTGCTCCATCCCCTTTCCTCCACAACCATAGTTGAGCTGAGGGACCCCACGCCATGGAGTCCGTCCACCGCTGACGCACACTACCTTGGGGGTCTCGCCGAGGCCAGACTGCTGTCGAAGATTGCGACACAGGAGAAGCCAGAGTGGATCGCCCCACGAGCGTTGCATGGGGAGCCGAATCCCCCGCCGGGCTATGTCGTCAGCTTGGCGCGTCTGCATGAGCGGGGGTTCGGCGGTTCAGTAGGGCGGTTCATCCGGGCGTTGTGCCACAATTACAAGGTGGAGCTCCACAACTTTGCCCCCAACGGCATCTTGCAGGCGGCGGTCTTCGTCGCCGTCTGTGAGGGTTACTTGGGGATCGAGGCACACTGGGATCTGTGGATTCACCTGTTTCGGGGTGAGCTCCACACGACCGCCGGTGAGGCGAGGGGGTGCGGAGGCCCGTTCGCGCCGGTGGCCTCACCATCCATGGTCACGAGAACAGGAAGAATCTCTACATCCCCTACACCATGACGTCCAACAACCAGGACTGGGACAAGGGGTGGTTTTATGTGCGCAACGACGACGGCAGGCTCCCGGCGTACACCGGCAAGGTGCTGCGGGAGAAGCTGATCTCTTGGTCCTATGGCGTGTCCCCGCCCGAGCGCCAAGCCAAGCTTGTCGTCTTCACCGGCGCACTGCGCTCCCTGGCGAGGGAGGGGCTGACTGCGGCGGCCATCATCGCCAACTTTAACAGGCAAAGGGTGGCCCCGCTCATGGAGAGGAGTCTCCCCATCTACTAGCTGAAGCTGGGGGTGCCCTTCGAGGCTCGTGGATGCTGGAGGAGGTGCTCACCCATGGGCACGCTGGCCAGAGGTCGAGGCGCGCGGTGGAGTGCTCCAAGATGGACTACTCCGACACCACGCTATGGGCCCTCAAGATGCGTCCCGAGGAGGGCTATCTCCAATTTGTAAGTGTTCGCTCCCTACTTCATCAATCCGATTCACTATGTTATTGATCCTCTTTTTTTATCCTTGTTGCAATATAGGAGTTGTCACGCAAGGGGTACCGATTGGATCCCCCGCTCCCTGAGACTCACGAGGCGAATCACCATAGAAGGACGCCGAGAAGCGGAGGCAGGAGCGGAAGCAGTGGAGGAAAGAGGCGCACGAGAAGGAGAACCGGAAGTTGACGAGGGAGGGTCGCTCCCCGCTGACGACTCCAGAGAGCACGCCCGAGCCTGACAACGGCTCGTCTGAAGACATCGCGGCGCCCCCGCTGCCTGCTGTGATGGAATAGGAGGAGTTTGCGCCTGCGGCGGCGCAGATCCAAGCCGCACCCACGTCATCGGTGGGCGAGGCAACCCTCGGTGAGCCGGTGCCTTTGATGGCACAGGTTCCTGTCGTGCCTGCCGAGCAGGCGCGACGTCCCTCAGCGAGGCGGCGTCATCGAGGGGTCGATCCGGCTTGAGGGGTGCGCAGCCCCTGGGCGGATCAAGGAAACGTAAACTGGTGGGAATTACATGGTAAAGCTCGTTCCAATCCCGATCATCATTCGATTTGTGGTTCTTTTTGTTGATCTCCAATTCCATTGTGCCTATCAGCTGGGCCGCGGCGCCTTCTTCCCTTGCGCTTGCGCCTGCCAAGGTGCTCAAATCAGGAGCGCGCGCCTCGCTGCATGCGGCGGCACACCCCTTGGCTGGAATGCCTCGCTCGGCGGAGGCAGTCGTCACTAGATACTTGGCGACACTCGCGCAAGGAGCGGAGCGAGCGAGGTAGGGGATCCGCGTAAGAGGTGCTGCGGGCATGGAGGTCGTGAGCCGCACGGAAGATGCGGCTCCCACCGGGCGAGCCCAGACCGTGCTGGGGACGCGGCCCAGACAGCAGATGGCAGGGCCGACGGTCGTGAGGCGGAGGCGGCGGCGCCGGAGGTCGAGGCTACGGCCGTGGCGGTCCTGGATCGTCCTAAGGACGCGGCCCCGTCCGCGGAGGCGGCGGCGCCGGAGCTCGAGGCTACGGCCGGGGCGCTCCTGGATCGCCCCGAGGATGCAGCCCCCAACCCTCGAGAGCGGGGGTGGCGACCAAACTGCAACATCGGCGCCAGTAGCCACCGCCGAGGAGGACGCTGCGATCGTCCCCCTCCCCGATCAGGCTAGGGTTGGGGACGTTGAGGGCGCCATCATGGCGGCCGCCCCCGGCCGAGACCTCTACGCGTCTCGATGCGTGGGGAGATCAGGGGCTCGACCAGCCTGGGGTCCCCCTGACACTGCTGGATGACACAAAGGCGGAGAGGGAGTTGTGGCAGGAGTATCAACAGGTCGGCTCCTCCTTGCAGAACACCCTCATATCTGCCCTCGAGCTCCACAGGTCCAAAGGGCTCGCGGTCCATAGGGTAAGTCGGCTCACCCCTGAGTTACTTGGTTCTTTTCACGCTCGTGCATGTGTCTTATCTCGCATCTTTTCACTGGCAGCAACTAAGGAGATAGCGGGGAGGAAATTCTCCTACATGACCGATCTGCATGCCGACATGCATCGGGTTGTGCAGGAAAATACCGAGGGCTATAAGAATTTGGTTTTGCGGTTAGTTGAGTGACGTGCTTGCCCAGCGTTTGTTTCAGCCGGCATCGGCAATCTACGCTGGTGAGGCAACGTCGAGTCCGTACAGAGCATTCTCCGGAGAAGTTGCTCAAGCTTTTGAGGGGGTTGACCCGACACGGGATCTCGTACTCAGGTGATCGTACAATTTGTTCAAAGGGTGTGGCCGCGGTGCGAGGAGCCCCCGAGCCCAACCCGAGTAGGGTCGATCAGGGGAAACCCTCGAATTTGAGTTATGACCCTCATCGCCCTTCCATAGGGAGGAGGGGTGAGGCAGTCCACGCTGCCCACGAGCGGGCCACGAGTCATGGATGCTTCGGTGAGCTATTAATGGGTGGTTCAAGTGGACGTCCGTTCCCCGTTCGATAAGGGTTGGCTTCATGGTCCGAAGACACGTCTCATGAAAGCGCATGTAAATGTTTGCTAGGCAGGGCTCGACCCCATTCAATAGGGGTTGAGGGCTCGTTGCTCTCCCTCGTTGGGATCCCTCAGTCTAGCTGCCTTTGTCTGGCCTAGAACACAACAATGGGTGTCCCCGAACTCCGCGTTCGAGGATAGGCTCGAACGAGCGCGCCTGGGTTGCCCCTGACTCTGTTGATCTAGGGCGTCTGTCGAACCCTCGATGGTCCAGGCTTTGAACCCCTGATCAGTAGGGCCTCACGAAGAGGTGCCTTACCTTGGAAGGTACTCCGGAGAGATTTTCTCACTGGGTCTTCGGCATGATCGAGTCGTGCGCGTGGACGTGGCCGACGTAGCCTGGGGCAGTCGTGGTGGACGCGCCTTTTTCGGCGATATCGATGCACGTGCAGGCGGTTTTGAAGAGACACGCTATAGTTTCGCCTTGGATTGTGCGCGCATGGGTTTTTACTCCAAGATGGGGCCCAGTCGTCAGTGATAGCGGCACCCACCACATTGATTGCACCCGAGTATAAAACGAGGAGTCGAAGAGGTTATCCTCCTTACCTTAGCCATTTGCCATCCTCCTTCCCAGAGCTCTGCCGCAAGAAAGGAGAGAGAGAGATCCCGCACGAGTGAGCCGCCGAGATTCGTTCCACCTCCCTTCCCCTGCCACCATGGTTGAGATTAGGGACCCTACGCCATGGAGTCCTTCCACCGCGGATGCGCACTACCTTGGGAGCCTTGCCGAGGTCGGGCTGCTGCCCAAGATTTCGACTCCGGAGAAGCCGGAGTGGATTGCTCCGCCGTCGTTGCATGAGCGGGGGTTCTGCGTCCCCTCGGGGCGATTCATCTGGGGGTTGTGCCACCACTACAAGGTGGAGCTGCACAACTTCGTCCCCAACGCGATCTCGCAAACGGCGGTCTTCGTCGCCATCTACGAGGGGTACTTGGGGGTCGAGGCGCATTGGGACTAGTGGGTTCACCTCTTCCGGGGTGAGCTCCACACAACTGTGGGCGACGCGAGAGGGTGCGGAAGGCCGTCTGCGCCGGTGGCCTCGCCATCCACGCTCAGGAGAATAGGAAACAAGACTGGGACATGGGGTGGTTCTACCTGTGCAACGACAACGGCCGACTCCCGGCATACACCAGCAAGGTTCTGCGGGAGAAGCCGATCTCTTGGTCGCACGGCGTCTCCCCGCCCAAGCGCCAGGCCAAGCTCGTGGTCTTCACCGACGCTTTGTGCTCCTTGGCAAGGGCGGGGCTGACGGCGGCGGCCGTAATCGCAAACTTCCACCGGCAGAGGGTGACCCCACTGATGGAGCGAAAACACCCATCTATGACCTGAAGCCAGGGGTGCCCTTCGAGGGCTCCCACATGATGGAGGAGCTGCTCACCCCTGGGCACGTAGGCCAGAGGGCAAAGCACACAGTGGAGTGCAGCAAGATGGACTGCTCCGATGCTGCGCTGTGGGCCACCAATTCGTAAGTTGTTTGATTCCAATCTTGTCAATTTGATTCGTTTTATGCATGATTTTTATTTTTGATTCTGGTGGTGATCTCAGGGATTGTCCCGCAAGGGATATCGATCGGATCCCACCTTCCCGAGATCCACGAGGCAAACCGCCTTTTGCTGAGAGGCAAAAAGCGCAGAAGGACGCCGAGAAGAAGAGGCACAAGCAGAAGCAGCGGCGGAAGACCGCATACGAGAAGGATAACCAAAAGCGGGTGAGGGAGGGTCGCTCCCCGTTGACCACCCCGGAGAGTACCCCTGAGCCGGACGACGACTCATCCGAAGATCTCGCGGGACCCCCACTGCTGGCCGTGATGGAGGAGGAGGAGTCCACGCCTGCGACGGCGCCGACCCAGACCATGCCCGCGTCAGCGGCGGGCGGGGTGACCCTCGATGCGCGAGGCACAGACGACTGTCGCGCCTGCCCCCGCGGCGCCATCGAGGGCCCGATCCAGCTCGAGGGGTGTGCAGCCCCCGACCGGATCAAAGAAGCGCAAGCTGGCGGGAGTCACTCGGTAAGATACGTCCTGCTCTTGTGCATTGTTTGGCTTATGTTGTCCCCCTTGCTTGAGTTTGATTGAATGTCCCTGTCATCCAAACCGCGACGCCCTCCTTCCCCTCACTTGCGCCCGCCAAGGCGCTCAACTCAGGGGCGCGCGCCACGCCGCACGCAGCGACGCAGCCCTCGACCGGAGCGCCTCGGTCAACCGAGGCGGTCGTCACCCGGTATCAGGCGGCGCTAGCGCAAGGGGTAGAGCGCACGAGGTGAGGGCTCCATGTGGGAGATGCTGCGGGTGCCGGGGTTGCGAGCCGCACGGAGGAGCCGGCTCCTACCACCGTTGGGGGAGGAGAAAAAGTGCCCACGCCTGTGAGCGACGCCACGGGGCAGGCAGGCCCAGATCGCGCTGGGGACGCGGCTCGGACAGCTGATGGTGGGGCCGATGATCGTTAAGCTTTGATGGAGGCATCGGAGGTCGAGGCTCTGGTTGTGGTCGTCCCGGACCTTCCCGCGGAGTTAGCCGGTGGTCACCGCTGAGGAAGACGCTGAAGTCGTGCCCATCCCCGATCTTGCCAGGGTCAAGAGTGATGGGGGCGCCATCGTGGCGGCGCCGCCGCTGGTCGGGACCTCAGTGCGTGGCGACGCCTGGGACGATTTGGGCCTCTACCTGCCAGGGCTCCCCCCAAGGCTGCTAGACGACACAGAGGCGGAGCGGGAGCTATGGCAAGAGTACCAGCAGGCTGGCTTTGCTCTACAGAGCACCCTTGCAAACCGCCCTCGAGCTCCACATGTCCAGGGGACTCGCCGTCCACCGGGTAAGTCAACTTGCTCCTGAGCTTTTTGACTCATTTTGCGCGTTCGTGCGCATATCTCATTGTGTGCGTTTTTACTGGCAGCAATTAAGAGAAATGGCTGGATAGAAGATCTCCTACATAGCAAAACTGAACGCCGGCCTGCGTCAGGTCATGGAGGAGAACAATGACATGCGCTCGGAGGTGGTTGAACTCCACGGCAGGATCAATGAACTGTGGACCGAGGGTCGCCAGCGTGGGGAGGTCTTGATGCGTGTAGAGGAGGAGCGCAACGCCCAGAGGGCCTTGGCGGAGCGGAGGGCCCAGGAGGCCTCAAGGCTAGGCGCCGCTCTCCAGGAGAAGATCGAGGCGCTGACAGCGATGGAGGCCCAGCTCCAGTAGGAGCGTGCAGCGCTCAGCAAGGCGAGGTCCCTACTCCAGCAGAGAGAGGCGATGGTCGTGGTGGCAAACACCCGACTCGAGTCCGGGGAAGCAGCAATCGAGCTACTCACCGAGGCTCTAGTTGAGGGGGCATTGCTGTCGAGACGTTACAGATCTCTGCCGAGGAGAGGGGGGCCTCGATGTCCGCGCTACTGTAGGAGATGAGTGCCACACAGGCGCTACTGGTGATGGAGCGGGAACGAACCGAAGGTAAATCGCTTTCACCGGTGTTTTTGTCTGTTTTGAGTTCATCGATATTTATCTTGGTGTTTTTTCGTGTTTCAGAGCTGCGGAAGATTGTCGCGGACACATCGGCGGCGGCAGAGTCTCTCCAGGTTGCGTACTCGAAGGCCCCTGACTCTGAGGACCTGGAGGGCCTTGCTGTCGCCACGTACAGGGAGCTCGAGGGGGAGGAGATCCCATCGGGCAGCTCGGTGGCCAGCCGCCTAAGGTCCTTGGACGACTGCGTCACCAGGTGCCTGAAGGGTGCCCTTCGCCTCGGCGTCTAGAAGACCCTTGGTGTCATATCAACGCACTTCATCGTGGAGCTTGAGGCGCTAGCTGCGGGTTACATTATCGCCGAAGACCTCGACGACGACGTCGCAGTAGCAGTTGTCGAGCAGGTCGATGCTGCTGCCGAGGGTACCGCCGCAACGCTTGCCAAGCGACGTACTGGTCGCGCCAGTCTCGAGAGGGTGGGACCTCATCGATCTCCATCACCTCAGCCTCGTATGTCGAGGATGCCCCATGATACAAGGCATCGGGTTCCACTTTCGAGGGGTCCTCGTCTGAGGGCTCGACATCCACAGTTCTCGAGGGGGTAGCCCCCGAGGGTGCACCAGGGCTCTTGGCAGTCGTCTTGAAGTCGATAGTGGGCTCGGTGAGGTCGCGGGCGAAGATGTTCGGGGGAACGATGAGCCGACCCGACGTGATCTTGGCGAGCTCATCTCCTTCCTCGTTGTACTTTCACGCTATGTGGTTGAGCTCAAGGCCATGGAATTTGTCCTCGAGTCGTCACACAGCGTTGCAATACGCATTCATCTTCTCGTCGTGACAGCTGGAGTCCTTCATCACTTGGTCAATGACCAACCGAGAATCTCCTCGGACGTCGAGGCGCTTGACGCCAAGTTCGATGGCGATACGGAGCCCACTGAGAAGGGCCTCGTACTCCGCCATGTTGTTGGACACCGAGAAGTGCAGGCACACTACGTAGCGTATGTGCTCTCCGAGGGGTGAGACGAAAAGGAGGCCTGCGCACGCACCAGTTTTCATCACCGACCCATCGAAGTACATGGTCCAGCATTCGGCTTGGATTTGAGGTGGGGGTAGCTGAGTGTCGGTCCACTCAACAACGAAATCTGCCAAGATCTTCGATTTTATCGCCTTTTGAGGTGCGTAGGTGAGAGTCTCACCCATCAACTCCACAGACCATTTGGCTATTCTACCCGTGGCGTCCTGGTTGTGGACTATCTCTCCCAGGGGGAAAGATGAGACCACAGTGACAGGATGAGCCTCAAAGTAGTGACGCAGCTTGCGCCGCGCCAGCAATACCGCGTAGAGCAGCTTCTGTATGTGTGGATATCGCATCTTGGTCTCGGACAACACCTCGCTAATGTAGTACACTGGCCTCTAGACTGGCAGAGCGTGGGCCTCCTCCGTTCTTTCTACGACGATAACTGCACTGACCACCTGAGTCATTGCGGCCACGTAGACATAGAGGGGCTCGCCGTCCTTTGGCGGTGGTAAGATTGGTGCATGACCGAGCGATGTCTTTAGCCTGTCGAGGGCTTCTTGGGCCTCGGGGGTCCAAGCGAAGTGTTCGTGCTTCTTTAGGAGTCGATACAAAGGCAAGCCTTTCTCACCAAGTCGTGAGATGAAACAGCTTAGGGCCGCCAGGCAACCCAACACCTTTTGTACCCCCTTTAGGTCTCGGATTGGTCCCATTCATTCGAGGGCCAAGACTTTCCAAGGGTTGGGCTCGATGCCTCGCTGAGAGACGATGAAACCCAAGAGCATGCCATGAGGCACCCCAAAGACGCACTTCTCCGGGTTTAATTTTACCCCGTTAGCCCGGAGACAATCGAACGCAGTGCGCAAATCGTTTACCAGGTCGTCCGCCTTCCTAGATTTTACAACGATATCGTCGACATAAGCCTCTACGGTTCACCCAATGTGGTCCCCGAAAACGTGGAGCATGCACCATTGGTACGTGGCCCCAGCGTTCCAGAGTCCAAAGGCATCGTGACGTAGCAAAATATGCCGAAGGGGGTGATAAAAGAAGTCGCGAGCTGGTCGGACTCTTTCATCTTTATTTGGTGGTAACTGGAATATGCATCAGGGAAACATAAAAGTTCGCATCCCGCGGTCGAATCTACTATTTGATCAATGCATGGCAAGGGAAAAGGAACTTTGGGACATGCTTTATTTAAACCAGTATAATCTACACACATCCTCCACTTCCCATTCTTTTTCTTAACCAATACAGGATTAGCTAGCCAGTCGGGATGGAATACCACCTTGATGAGTCCAGCCGCCAAGAGCTTGCACACCTCCTCACCGATCGTCCGGCGCTTCTGCTCGTCAAAGCGTCGCAGGCGTTGCTTCACCGGCTTAGAGTGGGGCAGGATGTCGAGGGAGTGCTCGGCGACCTCCCTCGGTATGCCTGGCATGTCCGAGGGGCTCCACGCGACGATGTCGGCGTTGGCACGGAGAAAGTTGACGAGCACTGCTTGCTCTTGCCCTCGGAGGCAGAGGGGTTGAGGGGTACCACCTTGGTGTGTTCAGCGGTCTCGAAGCTTCCCGCATGCTTGTGGGCAGAGTCGACGGCTTCGTTCGCCATCCTCTCCAGATCCTCAACAAGGGCCTCGTCGTCCGCGGGCACTTCGGCGTGCTCAACGCACTCTACGTCACATTCATAGGCGTGCTCGAACGATGGCCCCACCGTGATGACGCCCTTCGGCCCCGACATCTTCATCTTGAGGTAGGTGTAGTTCGGGATCGCCATGAACTTGGCGTAGCACCGGTGCCCAAGGATGGCGTGATATGCTCCCCGAAAGCCCACCACCTCGAAGGTGAGGATTTCCTTGCGGAAGTTGTCCGGTGTGCCGAAGCAGACATGCAGGTCGATCTGCCCGAGCGGGTGGACTTGCTTCCCCGGCGCAACGCCATGGAATGGCGACTTGCTGGGGCATAGCTTGTCACGGATCCCCATGAGTTCCAAGGTGGAGGAGTACATGATGTTGAGCACCTTGGAGAAGCGTGTGTTGCCAATGATGGGTACTGCCCCGGGTTCGGGACGTGATCAGGGTGATCTTCATGGTTGAAGGAGATGGTCTTCTGCGCGCGTTGCCTGAACGCCTCCTGCGTCGGGGTGATGGTGGGGGTGGCGCCAAAGCCTCCACGCTCGCGTTCCTCAAAAGGAGCCGCATGAGGTAGTCGTGGCCGGTTGCCTCGAACTCCAAGCTCCTGAACCAGATCTGGTATCCATTCGGGAACGGGTCCGAGACTCCCACAGGGTATCGATTGTCGCGCCTAGTGCGGATCACCATCGAGAGAGACTGTGGATAAAGAGAATGATCACAGCGCCGCCCCAACCTGGCGCGCCACTGTCGGTGTTCGGATCGGTCGCCCGACACTAACTAGAACGAATGCGATGCGTCCACTCTCTCAATGGTTGGTGCAAAGGATAACACAATGACACGAGGTTTATCCTAGTTCCAGCCATGGGACCGTACGTCCAGCAAGGGGTGTGCACGCACTGTATTACTTCACACCGGGGTGCCTGTAGTAGGAGTTTACAAGCAAGGCGGGAGAGGAGGAAAGACCTCCAAGTCCCAAGCGTCCAGGATGTGTTGTGTCTGATCGTCTGGTTGTCGTGTGTTCTAAGGGTTGGATGTTGTCTCTTGTGGTTGGGATCTTGTTGCTTGTCACCGGCCCCTGGCCGGGAGTCTACCTCCTCCTTTTATAGTTCAAGTAGGGGCAGAGATACACATGTTGTACAGTTGAATCTACTGTCATCGGACACTGGAGAGCATGGCATTGGGCGTGGCAGTCGTCCTTGTGGATCCTTCTACCTGACACAAATTGATGAGCGTCTGCCAGCTCCAGTAGATGGCGTGGTGGTTTCTGTAGAAAGTACGTGTCCCTGTGCTTGTCTCGAAGCATCTTCGAGGGGTCATGCTGACCAGCGTCCATGCCAAGTTGTCATTTGTACACCCGTTCGAGGGTTCTCCCATGCTTTGTCGAGGGCTTCGTCAGGGGGTCAGTACGGGAGTTGGCAGCACAGGGCCGCACAGGGCCTCGCAGGCCGGCACAGTGACAGGAGCTGGTCATACAGTGACCGGAGTTGGCCGCACAGGGTCTCGCAGTCATGCAGAACGTCGAGGATGGCCGCACAGTGACCAGAGTTGGCAGGCGTGGCTCAGGTCATATCGTCTATGCGGCATGGCTCGCGATCAGCCTTTTGACCTTTGGTGTCCCGCGGCAGCGCCGGGCATTGAATGCATTCGTCAATGGAGCAGATGGGGGCGCGCATGCGGTGAGTTGAGGGGTAGCCTCGAGCGAGGTGGAGTTTCTGGAGTAGAGGGCCGCGCGGGGTTCGACCGCGGAGGCCTCGATCGAGGCGGAGTTTGTTGTTCACTCGAGGGGGGTCGGCACCCTCGATCGAGGCGGAGATGGAGCGCGCACCGGGACCCTTTCGGAGGGTCTCGAATGGGCCATTGGCCTATGTTGGGCCGTGGGCCCCGTGCACCTAAATCTTCGTTGGTTTGTGGAGATTTGATTGTGATTGATTTGCATTTTTGAAGGGTGATTATCCCTTAGCTTAGGGGACCCCTTATGACCGTCCCCAATAGCGGTGGTGTGAAATCGTGATGGCTTGGCCGTGCTCTCCCTGAGGGGACATGTTGTCGGTTTGTTGGTGAAGGCACCGCCTCTCCCGCCACAGCAGCAGGCTATGACTCATTAGCTCTGACCCCCTCGAGGGAGCATGCACGAGCCGCTCTGCGCACGCTCGTCGCACGCGCTAGCCCAAACGCCTCCTGCGTCGAGGTGCTGGTGGGGGTGGCGTCGAAGCCTCCACCCTTGCGTTCATTGAAAGGAGCCGCATGAGGTAGCCGTTGCCGGTAGCCTCGAATTCCAAGCTTCCGAACCGGATCTCGTATCTGGCCGGAAACGGGTCCAAGACACTATGCTCCGTGTGGATCACCATCGAGAGAGATAGAGGAAGAAGAGAACGATCACAGCGCTTCCCCTACCTGGCGCGCCACTGTCGGTGTTCGGATTGGTCACCCGACACTAACTAGAACGAGTGTGTTGTGTCCTGTCTCTCGATGTTTGGTGTAAAGGCTAACACAATAACACAAGATTTATCCTGGTTCCGGCCACGGGGCCGTATGTCCAGCAAGGGGTGTGCGTGCACTGTAATATCTTGCACCAGGCTGCTCGTAGTAGGGTTTACAAGCAAGGTGGGAGAGGAGGAGAGGCCTCCAAGTCCCAAGCGTCTAAGGTTGATTGAGTCGAGTGCCAATATCAGGGGATGAGATGCATTGTGTTGACGGATGTGTTTCAGATATTGTGTCATCGGGTTTTTTTCGTCGGCCTACGGCCGGGAGTCTACCTCCTCCTTTTATAGCTCAAGGAGGGGCAGAGACATGCGTGTTACACAGTGGAGTCTACAGTTATCAGGAACTAGAGAGCATGGCGTCGGGCGTGGCTGTCGTCCTTGCGGATCCTTCTGCCCGACGCAAATCGGTGGACGTCCTCTAGCTCCAGTGGGCGCCGTGGTGGTTCCTGTAGAAAGTACATGTCCATGTGCCTGTCCCGGGGTGACTTCGAGGGACTGCGCTGACTGGTGTCCGTGCTCAGTCGTCGTCCGTACACCCATTCAAGGGTTTTCCCATGCCTTATCGAGGGCATCGTCATGGGGTTAGTACGGGGGTTGGATCAAACAGGAGCCCGGAAGTAGGCAGCACAGGACCGGGCATGGCCTCGCAGGCCACCACAGTGTTGGGGATGGCTGTATAGTGACCGGAGTTGGCAGCACAGGGCCTCGCAGTCATGCACAGTGTTGGGGATGGCCGCATAGTGACCGGAGTTGGTGGACACGATCCAGGTCATATCGTCTGTGCGGGATGGCCCGTGATTTGCCTTTTGACTTCGGCGTCCCGTGGCAACACGGGGCATTCAATGCGCCTGTCAGCAGACGAGCGCGCGCACCGCTGGTTGAGGGGTAGCCTCGAGCGAGGCGGAGATTCTTGAATCGTGGGTCGTGCGGGGCTCGACCACGGAGGCCTCGATCGAGGCGGAGTTTTGCCATTCGGTCGAGGGGGTCGGCACCCTCGATTGAGGCGGAGATGGGGTGCGTGCATCGGGACCTTTTCGAAGGGCCTCAAGTGGGCCGTTAGCCCGTGATGGGCCGTGGGCTTTGTGCGCTTAGACCCTTTCTGGTTTGTGGAGATTTGGTAGTGGTTTGTTTGCGTTTCCAAGGGTGATTATCCCTTAGTTTAGGGGACCCCTTATGATCGTCCCCGACAGGTGTAGTAGATGTACTCTGCCCAAGGAATACACCGCAGCCACTGTCGGGGACGATCACCTGTGAGGCAGTGGAGATACATGATGATTACCTTATTGGTTGCCTCCATCTGGCCATCGGACTGGGGGTGGAACGCCGACGTCATGTGGATCTTGGCTCCCGACAGGCGCATGAGCTCCCGCCAGAAGGTCGATGTGAAGACGGGGTCCCGGTCGGACACCATGGACTGCGACACACCGTGCAAGCGAACGATCTTGGCGAAGAAGACCCGAGCCACCGATTCCGCCGTGTACGGGTGCACGAGGGGGATGAAGTGGCAGTACTTGCTGAAGCGGTTGACCACAGTGAGGATGACAGACTTCCCTCTGACCCGCGGAAGTGCCTTGATGAAGTCGAGCCCGATGTTAGTCCAGACCGCCGTCGGCACAGGCAGGGGCAAGAGGAGGCCCACCGAGTGCAGGTTCTCAGACTTGTGGTGCTGGCAAGTTGCGTAGGCGTGTACGTAGTCCTGAACCGCTGCGCGCAGGTTGGGCGAATGGAAATCGTGGCGGAGCCGATGGAGGGTGTGTTGGACGCCCTCGTGTCCGTCGTTGTGGACCGCGGTGAGCAGTTCTTGGAGGAGAGGCGACGATGGCGGAACGTAGTGGCGGCCGCCGAAAACCACGAGGTCATCGACGAGTGGCCAAGGACTTGCGCGCTGGCCCGACGCGATCTTGTCCCTGATTCCATGACGCGATCTCGGTGGTGGTCGATGAAGTCGAAGCAGGGGGCGGAGATGGCCAGGATCGCTCCATCCTCCGTGTTGCGCCGTGACAGGGCGTCAGCCACCGTGTTGGAGCTCCCGGCATTGTACTCCACCGTGAAATCGAAGCCCAAGAGCTTGCCCACCCTATGGTGTTGTGGGATCGTGGCCAGCCGCTAATCTAGCAGGAATTTGAGACTGAAATGATCCATCCTTACCGGGAATCGGCGGCCCTAGAAGTATGGTCGCCCGTGGCGGATGGCTAGGACGAGGCCGATCAGCTCATGCTCGTAGGCCGCCAGCGAGCGGTGTCGGGCACGACGGGCTGGCTGAAGAACGCCACCAGATGTTGGCCCTGCAGCAGGACGACACCAAAGCCGTAGGTGGAGGCGTCACACTCAACGACGTACGGCAGGCGGAAGTCCGGAAGCGCGAGGACGGCGCCATGGTGATGGCGGTCTTGAGCGTCACGAAAGCCGCCGTGGCCTCCGGAGTCCACGAGATGCCCTCCTTGCGGAGAAGGGCGGTGAGGGCCGCGGTGATAACGCCAAACTCCTTGACAAACTTGTTGTAGTACCCGGCTAGGCCAAGGAAGTCGCGGACTGCCACGCTGAATGGGGTGGTGGCCAATCCGCAACGACCTGCACCTTGGCCGGGTCCATGGCAACGCCGTCGGCGGAGATGATGTGGCCTATCTACGCGATGGAGTCCATGCGGAAGGCGCACTTGGAGCGGTTAACGAAGAGGCGGCACTGGTGCAGGACGTGGAGGACGGTGCGGACATGTCAGAGGTGCTCCGCCCATGAGTCGTTGTAGACGAGGATGTCATCAAAGAAGACGAGGACAAATCGATGCAAGAACGGTCGCAAGATGTCGTTCATCAGCGCCTGGAATGTCGCAGAGGCGTTGCAGAGGCCGAACATCATGACAAGGAATTCGTAGAGGCCATCGTGGGTACGGAAGACGGTCATGGTGACGTCTGCGGCGTTCACCCGGAGCTCATGGTAGTCAGAGCGGAGGTCCAGCTTGGTGAAGAAGCGGGCGCCGTGGAGCTCGTCGACCATTGGGATCGGGAACGCGTCCTTGATGGTGATGGCGTTCAAGGCGCGGTAATCAACGCAGAAGCGCCATGAACTGTCAGCATTCTTGACCAGGAGCACGGGGGAGGAGAACGCCGACGAGCTGCGCCAGATGATGCCCTATGCCAGCATGGTGGCGCACTTGCATTCCAATTCGTCCTTGTGCGAGGCGGGGAAGAGATAGGGCCTGGTCGCTACGGGAGTCGATCCCGGGAGCAAGTAGATGTTGTGGGCTTGGGAGCGGGGCGGCGGCATGCCGGAAGGTTCATTGAAGACCGACCAGAATTTTTCCAAGATAGCGAGCATGAGGTCGTCGCCGGTGCATGCCCAGAGGGCGGGGCTGGGTGGGCCCACAAGGCCTTGCCAGCACACGCGATGGTCACGGCGCCAGAAAGCCATGGTGAGGATATCGAGATCCTACAGTATCGGTCTCAGTGAGTTAGCTCGCGCGCGGAAGCAGCGCCTCGAACCGCTCTTGGAAATCAACGACGGAGCCGGTGTGTTTACACGCCATCAGCTCCCCGAGCGGGTTGGAGCGAAGTGGCGGCCCGAACCGGAGGTTGAGGAGTTCGGTGAAGCGACGCCATGACGGAGTGCCCTCTTCGTGCTGGATCTGGATTTACCACATTTGAGTGACGTCGTGCATGTTGTAGTCGGCCATCCACACCTTCTCTTCTTCCACAATGCATTGTTGGTGGAAATAGGACTCACAAAGATTAATGAAGGTAAGTGGATCCGACTTGCCGTCGTATTTGGGGAAGTCCAGCTTCTGGAACCGCGGGAGGCAGTCGTTGTGGTGTTCGCCGGTCGCCAGCGAGCACGGCCCGAAGGCTGCGGAAGGCAGGGGGCGCTCGACCTGGAGCGCGTCCACCTTGGTCTGGAGGTTGTTCACCGTCGTAGTCAGTGAACGGATGAGTGTCGCGAGCTCGTCTAGCATGGGCTCGGCCATGGGAGGCGATGAGGACGCGGAGGAGGGTTGTGGTGGGTCGGCGATGGCTGGAGGTCGCCTAGAAGCGGATACCAGGTTGTCAAGGGCGTCAATGCCCAAGATGGCTAGCCCTCTACTGCATAGTTCATAGGACGAACCGGTAGAGGCGCAAGAGATTTTCCCAGAGCGTGCTATGGTGAAGGGGATGAGATTAAGAATAGAGGAGGGAGGTTTAGGATAATTGATCTTGCTTAATTTCAAAGGTCCCTCATACAACTCTACATAGGCTATTGGCCTGAACATAAAAGGAAACCAATTCCCTAATTTCAGCTTTCCTATCCTGCTGAGCTTGCCTGAAATGCAGCCTCGCCACTACTCCCTGCCACTACTCCCTCCGAGAAACAACTTTGACTGAATATAAAAATATATATATTAATATTTATAGTACATAATAAATATCATTAGATAGATATTTGAATCTAGATTTTTAACAATTTTTTTGGAGATTAAAATATTACACATATTTTCTACCATTCGAATTTAAATCATGACACCAAAACCAACGGCAACATTAAAAAGGGACAGAGGGTGTAATCCTCAGCTGCTGCTGGCAGTATGGCACGCCGCCCGTTGGTGCGTCTGCTGCCGGTGGCCTTGACGCGGTTCCTTGGCGTGTAGTGCTTTCCCCCACATTAAAAAAACCATGGGAATTCAACGGTGAAATGAATGTGGACGGGGTACGCGCAATGTTGAAATAAAATATAAAACAATTACCATAAGTTAAGATATACATCATATCATGTATGGACCAAAAAAAAACTTCAGAATATAAAAGGTGAGTAATGAATGCAACATGGAACTACAATTCCACAATACAAATGTTTAATTTCAAACTTGGTAAATGACCACCTAGGTGTATCGGTGCAAGTGGATCAAGACTACATGTTATTGACAGGTTTTAAATTAGAGAAGCTCGCTGAAAAGGTAGACATGTTATTGACAGGTTTTAAATTAGAGAAGTTCGCTGAAAAGGTAGAATGGCTTGGTTGGTAACTACCCTAGGGCCAAGAGGTTAGAAACGAACTGGTCAATTCATGCTTAACCAGTGTGCCCATCTATCGCGCGTCAATGTCCCAGCTTCCTAAAATTGTGCTATGAAACATGGATAAATAAGATTAGACTTTTTCAGCAGATTGGGTGTATTAAGAGGGAAAGATCATGTGATGAATCATGGCCTAATTTGACAGACCTCAGCAAAAGGGGTTCTAGGAATTCAAACTTGCTCAAACTTCATCTGAAAGATATTGTGCAGAAACAGGACTTGAGAAGTGATTGCATATACCAGGTAAAACACAGAGTGACACGCCAGAATTGGATGACTTGCTATTGCTAAAAGTTAAACAAATCTGCAGCTTTTAGGTATGGGCCGTGTTTCTTTGGGGTGGAAATTTTTTCCACCCCGTTTAACCAGTAATTAAGGGTATTAAATAAAGTCAGTTTACAAAACTATCTTCACAACCCTGGGTTAATTCACGAGACAAATCTAATGAGGCCTCTGATCGTACGATTAGAGGATGATTACTGTAACATTACTGTAGTAAATCATGGATTAATTAGGCTCGTTAGATTCGTCGCGTAAAATTACACTCATGTCTAAAAAGGTTTTGCAAGTAGACTTCATTTAATACTCCATGCATGCAAGATTCCCTTTGAAAAAAAAAATTTGGGAATGCAAAGAAACACGGGCCATGAGAATGAAGTTGGGAGCTGGGAGGGGTACTGATTTCTGCAATAGCTGCCAAATTGTTGCAACTCTATCCACAATGAGCAGAACTAAACTGCCTTAAAAATGGACTACAAATTTGTGCTTCATGAGTCGCTTAAATTTAGAACTTCCATACAGCACTGCTTATCTGAAACTTTAAAGCGTCATGTTCTCATCAGTTATTGATCTAGCACACTCGGCAAACCCAGAAGGCTTGCACTCGCAGAGCCTCCGTTAAAAAAATCCAGCCGTCCACCGCTGCCTCCTTGCAGTCCGTTAGCGCTTTTTAATGCCGAGTGCCAAGCCTGCCCGACGAAAAACACTCGGCAAACAGGGCTTTGCCGTTACCCTGTTTGCCGAGACGCCTTTGCCGAGTGTTTCTTGGGTTTTGCCAAGCACTCGGCAAACCCCCGGTTTTCCGTAGTGTAGCTAAGTGCCAATATAGATGCAAGACAAAAAGGTTTTGTTATTCCAGGTCTGAAGTGTACCAGCAAAAGCCCACTTTGTGACACCATTGCCTCTAGATGTAGGATTATTATTTAGAAGTCTATTTTGTATACAATCCCATCTTATCTGATAGAAAAGGGTCAAACAATCCATGCTGGTCTTCGCTCGCAAACCCCAAGTTGGGAGTAGAAAATATAAATGCCCCATACAAGAAGAACATCATAGATCTTGTTACAGCTGAAGAAAAAATATTCAAGATCCACATATTGACTTAAAGCATATAAATATACAGATGTTTACAGGCAAAATGATATTTGCTATCCATATAGCTGATAAATTTACATTACCTGTTGAACAAACATAAGAAGTTAGCAGATCTAAGGGTAGCCATATCATGTACTGTTTGAAGTTTCAGCTACAACATCTCCACTGCCAATGCTCCTGCCTACAAGAGAAATAAGTCCCAGCAATAAGAAAAATACCAAAATGCAAAGCAGGACCCAAGTTCATAATGTTCACAGAAACATTTAGCAGCTCATGAAAAACAAGTTATCTAGAATTATTCTGAAGTGAACTTGTTACTAGTTAGCCAAATAGGCTAAATCAAAATATGCTCAAACTGGGAAAATACAGTGACAAAAATAAGCATGACTGCTTACATCTAACTAACATCTGTCTTGTAAAAGATAAAACAAGGCATTCTTCATTTCTCATTCAGCATAAAAAAATTCTCCATATGCAGCAGAGCACTTCCAAAAAGAATAGTCCTACATGTTTCATAATGCTGAGATACATGAAATGCAAATTGGTATTATAGATGTACTAATTGGCACACGCATCTGACATAAGTTCACAAATGTGATGAAGAGACAAATTCATACTAATAAGAGCATGAAAGATGTTGCAGAAGCCAGATACTGAAAACAAAATGATAAGGAATTGTGAGATATTACCTGTGGTATAGAAACCTGTGTACGGATGATAGCTGGTGATGAAAGTGGCCTTAAATAGATGCTTGAACTGCATTGACTTGAGTTGGATCATGAAGATGTCAAGACCTGTTGATACAAAAAGCACATGGTAATCCTCATCGTATCCATGTATAGCTGTAACCACAATTGGCAATCCCACGGAAAGGAGCTTGCCCAGTTCGATAGATTTCTGAAGGACCCATCTGGCAACACCGTCCGAACTGGCCTTTCTCTCCCAAAGTTGGATGGTTACATCATCTGACAAAACGGCAAGACCAAGCTCGTTGTCCTCCATCCGCAAGATCTCCAAGCATGACTCCTCAGTGCCCTCAGGGCCATCAATCACAGCTAGATTCTGCCCATCCAAATCAAACTCAAGGATGCCATGGTTCGCATCACTCTCATAATCAGTAAGCAACCAATGAAGTGAATTCCTAGCGAGGACGCTGGGATTCACCATAGTAATTGGAGCACTGATGGGAATTGAGATGGAGTCACCCCATACACCAGTCTCGGATTCATAGACGGAGGCGAATACCTGAGGGTGGTCAGCATCGAGCAATCCTTCTAACAAGACAAGCTTGAAGGCTTCCAGTGGCACCACGCCGGCGTGGTGGTGGTTGCATATCAGCGCCGCGTTGCAAACAGTGAAGAGTGGGTCTTGGCTCCGGAACCAGCCCAGCGGGAGGGCCACGCGGCGCTGGTCTCTAGCGAGGGGATCCCAGACGATGAGCTCGTGGCGCGTCTGGTTGAGGATGAGGGCGAGGCCGTGGCGGCAGCCGAAGAAATCCCAGGTCTGGTCGCCGTGCCCCACCTGCAGGGAGAGGCGTGCGGAGGGGATGCGGTCTGGCGGGTCCAGCATCGGGGTGAACTGGAGGAGACCATTGAAATCTGTGTTGAAGATGCCGAGCAGCGGCGGATTCCGGCGGTGGAACGCGCGGAAGCGGCGGAGGAATCGGGGGTCGGTGAGGAGACGGCGCCAGCGCTTGCAGACGAGGGAGGCGCGGGGGAGGGTGGACGGCAGTGGCGGAAGCCGGAGCAGGATCTCCCGGAGGATGTCGTCGTTATCTGGCAGGGGCGCCGCCGCCGCCGCCGGCGAGGAGGGGCGGCGGTTCACCCGACCTTGGCTCATCTTGTGTTCGGTCTTTTTTCTTTTCTTTTTCGGTACTGACTAATGTGGACTGTGGAGTGGACTGGGTCCATGGGCCATGAAAGTGTAGGCAGTTAGGCACCGTGCCTTCGAGTCTTCTTATGCCTTTTCTTTTTTTTCTCAAAAGAAATCATTTTCCTTTTTTATTATTTTTTCTTGAGAAAATGTACTTTATAAACGTGTACGTTCTTACTGCTCTATACTAAAAGGATCGAGTTCTTTTAAAAACCCCGTGTGAGTTCACCCCTAGCCTCCTTTTTTCACCAGTGTTTTTTACCCACTTTTTTGTTTGGAAAGAAGTTTTTTCACCAGTGTTTTTTACCCATTTTTTTGTTTGGAATGAAGAAAACGACTTTTTTATTTGTTGGTGGCGCAGGCACTCACGTGGGGCCCGCGTGCCACCCTGCCGGAGCTTATTTATCGCGGCCGTGTGCGGGGGTGCTCGTGCTCCTGGCGTCTTTCTCACCGGCAGAAAAATAGAATGGCGATCGAGGTGCCGACGTCTGCAGGTGCCTTGCGAGACTCTGCAATCTACAGGTGCGTCTGCAGGCCAGATGATGTGGGGGTAATGGCACTGTAGCGTGCTACAGATTACTGGTACACCTGCAACGCTACGATACACGCATATGAACCAACAATATCATCGGCTCTCTCCAAACAGTGCATATGCTTGCTTTGGCGCCACGTGAATTGGACGTAGGGCGAGCTGGATCAGAATTTTTTTGACATGGTGCCATGTAGGCTTTTGCTCGAGGTTACCAAGATACTTCACGAGTAAAATAGTTACGTGGTAGAGGTTTTTATAAACAAAGAAAAAAGTTCAAATTATTATATGTACGATGCGCATAACCCATTTTGGTTAATTTTACACTCGTCTAATAAAAAAATCAAAAATTATATTTAAAATAGATTATAAATTTTTTCATTGTAATAATAAATTAACCATATCGAGTTATCAACGTGAAATTTTATAATAAATAAAGATGAAAATTTATGTTATATTTTTTAAAGATAGTATGTGTGGCGCTCTATCATCCTAAAAATTTCAACTTAAAATACAACTTGTGTATGGAGAAAAAAAAACAAATCGTATGAAGGGTCAATTGGACCGATTGAGATAGTTCTGGGTGTAAAATGAACCAAAATATATTTTATGGGGTTATTTGGACTTTGACCATACTTGAGGGTAGTAATTTTGATTTTTGTTTTTCCTTTCAAGAATAGATTGATTTTTTTAAAAATGACGTCCTTCATCGTGAAACCTCCTCCCGGGTTTTTTTTTGAAAGTAATGAACTTCCGAGCTGTGTCTTGCTTGTTAAATAAATACCGTAAAACCCAACTTCCTCTGAATTGTATTTCTACAGCCGGCGATTAACCTAACCTCCTCCCCTCCTCCAAACCGTGCCTCCTCCCAATTATTGTTCGATGTCTCCTCCGAGCGAATTGTCCTTCTCTATCTAATGGATACCACAAATGTGACCGACAAAATCAAATCATCTAGGAAAAACTTAAGGAAAAGATTGATTTCAGAGACAGGTAATTTTTTTAATTAACCCTAGATTCAAATTTTTCCATGGTTTGATTTGGCCATTGTTGGCGTTTGGCGAAAGCTGGCCGTGGCACTATGCTTGGTTGATTGGTTGTACAAGATGTCGCTGTGAATACTGTTAAAAGCTGTGAGTTGTAAATTATAGTTTGTTTGTTGTTTTTCTAATTTAATGTGGCACATGTAAGTTTGTTGTGCTAGCTGCGCATGTCCACAGTTTAACCGACGTGGCCTTCTGTGGCCTGGTTGCGCTGTCTGTGCTTTGATCTGTTATTGCATTGTTGTCTATACACCTACATTCTTGCCGCAACCATTTATTTCTTTTACAAAGTTTTTGTAATTAAATTTGTTTTTACTCAGAATTGAATGGTCAGACAAAGCGAATTATTGATCCGGTTGAAAGAAAGCGTCAATATAGGAAAGATGTTTATCTATACTAAAAGGATTGAGTTCTTTTGAAAACTTCTGTTACCAACGAAAACCCTCCATACCCCTCACAATCGACCCACCTGGACCCACGATGTAGGGGAAAAAAGGAAATATTACAGAAGTTTTTTTGGTAGAGCGAAAAACCTCATGTGAGTTCACCCCTAGCCCCCTTTTTTTCACCGGTGTTTTTTTTACCCACCTATTTTTTTGAAAAGGAAACAACCTCCAAACTGAAAGACAATTCTTCTACCGTGAAACCTCTGAGCTTTTTTTTAAAGGAATCAACCGATACGCATGGCTCCTATAGCCGAAACAAATTTAATTGCCATTACTGGATATTAAAAGAAGGAAAGTTATGGCAGCAACAAAAATAAAGTCCACAACCAAGCAGAAGCAAGCAACAAGCACCAAATTTTGTCTTCAAAATTTCTAATCTGAGGAGGCCAACACAAGTTACACGAAGCACCAGGAAAAACTGGAACAATTCTACGCGGAAGTGTCAAGGACATCAAACTTGAAAGAGAAAAAATGGTCCACCTAAATATATCCACATTTGTAACCACGTCTATACATAATAATCCCGTATTGCTAATAGACAATAGATTGGAGAGTTTTTCTCCATATAAATAAAGACCAACTATTTCGAAAACGATATGCTTCTAGATTTGAGAATACCTAAAGCTCTGCTCTCTATACATGAGAGAGCGAATATAAATTATTTTTAAAAGCGCTTCGCACGATTGGTCTGTTTATCATGGCTCACTCAAGTGACACGATTTTAGTACCTACGTGTCATCAATAAACGTTTGTGCCACACGTGAGTTCTCGCTAGTTATTTTAAATAATATAGAATAAATAATGTATATTATTTCTGGTGCATTTACCTTCTGGTGTAAACTATTTCTATCGAATATGCACTTTATTTAAATAATGATTGATAGAAAATGCATCCGAAGGAAATACATTAGAAAATGTAGTAGTTTTGTATACATTCCCGTTTTGCTCCGTCCACCGTAAAGATTGATGAAAATCAATCAAAATCCTTTCACCGTGGGCTCCCCCCAACACTCAACCTGGGCATAATTAACCGATTACCGAAAACTGAATCGAAATGACTGAAAATCGAACCGAAATAATCGAAACCGAAATATTCGGTCATCAGTTCGGTCCCTGGAATCAACTAATCGAAATAATCTCAGTTTACTCGGTTCCATGCCTCGGTTAACCGATAGAACCGAAGTAACCGTACTAGGCCCAATAACCAAACCGCAGCCCAGCCCAATAGCCACCCGTCCACCCTGACCCTACGTATATATGCACATACCCACCCATCCCATTCCCTACCCAAGCCGCACGCCGGCAGTTCTGATACTACAGCTTGTACTCGAAGGGTTGAGGCATAAAAAAGGGGATAATTAACTATTTGCCATCCTTACGGAAGGCACTCCTTCAAAAGCCACTTTTAGAATGGCACCTACACATTTGCCACCGCCCCGACGAGAAGGCAACACATTTGCCACTTTAACTGACGTGGAGCGACATGTAAGCACGACAACGTGGAAACGAGCTGGCACGCGCATGGAAATTGACCCAACTGCCCCTGCCTTATCCACTCACCTCGCCCAAACGCACACGCTTCTTTTCAGCCCCCTTTCATTTGGTCTTCTCCCTTCTCCCCGACGACTCAGCCCGGCGGCGGTGGACATGGAGGATTCCTGAGGAAGGCGACCGTGAACACGGAGTGGAGCGAGCGGGGGATTGCATGTAACTGATTTCTCCCCATTGTGTTGTTCGATTTGTGATTGGGATCCCTTGGAATGAAGTAGGGGGAACTAGGGTTTGACGAAAGGGATCCCGAGTAGAACCGTAGGGATTGGATCTGAACTTGTGGTATTGTGTTGTGGAAGGTTGGATCGTGATTTGCGGTGGAGGACAATGGATGGGATCCCGTTCCCCCCATGGTATGTGTTGTCCCCCTGGTTATTTGACAGCGAGAGATTGTTGCGACACATGAACAGATGTTCCCTGCTAACTCCAATATGTTTGTTTTAATTTGCTCATTGTGCCAGTATTAATCCTGGCAGTTCCTTTAGACTAGAAGTTAGGTGTGACGAATATAAAGCCAATCTGGACTATGGAATCGTGGACTTTGCTGAACAGACACGTGAACTTTGGATTAGGCCCAGTGGGTACACTCTCGAGACCTTCTTTGAAGATATGGCTGGTAAAATGATATGGGGCAGAAGCCAGACATTGGCTGTGTGGGCAGTTGATAGTGATAGTGTTGTTGAGTGGAAAATTAGAAGGAATGAACATTTAGAGAGATTGATCCAGGGCAGGATGAATGATGGAATGGCAGTTATTCATGTTGAAGTAGTTGAGAAGGAGGGGTACCAGTACATGTTGCACAGTCAAGGTACTTCTGGTGTAAGTCAAGCTGGTCCATCAGGTGGTACTAGGGGTAGTCATGTAGGCCCATCTGAAGCTGCTCCATCAGGTTCTCATGCTGCTCAGACTGAGGGTGTAGGTGACACATGTACATCACCTGAGCCTGTACCTGAGCAAGTAGTTGTGGACTGGAGTGACATAACTATTCTCCCAGGTCCAGATGATGATGTTGAAGCCAATGTGGTGGTAGATGAGGATACTGTCTTTGAGGCCATGGGTTTTAAAGCAGATGATGAGAGAGCAGCTGAAGAGGCACCTATTCCATCCATTCCACCTGAAGTAGATGATGAAATGAGGGAAGCTGACATGCATGTAGGTGATGAAGAACCAACTGAGCCAATGGCGGATTGGGATAGGGACCAGCCAGACTTGTCAGTGGGCACTATCTATCCTTCCATGTATGAGTTCAGATTAGCAGTTAGGCAGCATGCAATAATCAATGAGTTTGAATTAGGCACAGAAAAGTCTGACAAAAAAAGGTTCAGGGGCTTCTGTAAGGCCAATGGCTGCCCTTGGATCATTAGAGCTAGGACACAAGCAGATAATACTGTCAATGTACTTTATTTCACCTTGCTAACTATTTTTCTAACATTTGTTTGTTTTTGAACTGTTTAATGCTTAATCATATGGTTTTTATAGGTGCAAATTAACAAAAAGGAACATCAATGTGCTTCAAGAAGCAGAGTTTTAGGCACAATGGCCTCTCAAGCATGGATTGCAGAGAGGACAATTCCACTACTGAAGAAGAAACCTGACATGGGGGCTAGAGAAGTGCAGTCAATTTTGTAAGACAAATACAAGATTGAGATGAGTTACCAGACAGTGTGGTATGGAAGGCAGAGGGCTGCTGACAAGTTATTTGGTAAGTGGGATGATTCTTTCGATTGGTTGTATAGGTTTAAAGCAGAGGTAGAATTGAGAGCACCAGGTAGTGTTGTTGAGATAGATACAATCCAAATTGATGATAAAGTGCACTTCAATATATTTTTTTGTGCATTCAAAGGTAGCATTCATGGGTTTTTAGAAGGCTGAAGGCCATACATTAGTATAGATTCCACTGCTCTCAATGGTTTATGGAATGGTCACATGCCTACAGCCTTGGCTTTAGATGGACACATTTGGATGTTTCCTTTGGCATTTGGTTTGTTTGACTCAGACAAAAGAAAACTGGATTTGGTTCATGGAGCAGTTGAGCAAGGCCATAGGAGTAGTTCCAAACTTAGCTGTCTATATTGATGCATGCAAGGGCTTGGAAGCTGTAGTTAAGCTAGTTTTCCCATGGGCTAAGCAGAGGGAGTGCTTCAGGCACTTGATGGAGAACATGAAAAAATATTTCACAGGTGATGTGTATGGTGCCAATATGTGGCCAGCAGCTAGAGCTTACTCAGCAAATAAGCACAACTATTACATAGATAAAGTTTTAGCTGCTAGCCCAGATGTAGAGAAGTGGCTAAATGACCACCACAACCTTCTATGGGCCAGATCCAAGTTTTCAACAGAATCAAAGTGTGACTACATAAACAACAACCTGGCTGAGTCTTGGAATGCTTGGATAAAAGACTTCAAAGACTTGCCAGTGCACTGCATGGTTGATGCTATGAGAAAGAAAAGAGTAGTGTTGTTTGAAAATATAGGAAGGATAGCTAGAGCACTACATGGAAACACTTTGCCAGCTATAGTCCATCAGCTCAATGCAGCCTCTAAGGGCCTAGGGCACCTCAAGGTCACCAAGGGAATTCCTAGGCAGGTAGAGGTTACTGAGAGCTACAAAGATGAAGAGGTCAGAAGGCATGTGGTGTACCTGAATGACAAGATGTGTACCTGCAGGGAATAGCAAGTTACAGGCAAGCCTTGCCAACATGCCTTGGCTGTCATCACAACTGGAAGGCAACCTGATATGGATCTATATGTGGACCCAGCTTATTCTGTGCACAAACTCCAGGCATCATATAGGACTGGATGGCCCAACATCACAGACAGAAATCAATGGCTAGAGGAGGATAAGGGCTTCAAATTGTATCCACCACCTGGCAAAAAACGAGCTGCTGGTAGGCAAAGGAAGAATAGAATACCATCTTTTCTTGAGAGGAGTGTTAGGGCAACAAGGCAAGTCAGATGTGAGGGTTGTGGTGAGCTAGGCCATAGGAGAGGAAGCTGGAAGTGTGCTCTTACAGGGACTAAAAAAAGGCAAGTTATTTGTCATCTTTGTCATGCTTCCAATTTATTGTATTTATTTGCTGATCAATACAGTTGATAACTTCTTATGTTTTCAGGAAGAGATCCAAGAAGAAAGCTCAGAAGCCTGGTAGGAAGAAGGCTAAGAAATACACCACCACTGAACCAGAACAAGTATCCAAAAAAGCAGCAACACCAAGGACTAGGGCAACAGTGGCCAGAGAGAAAGCAAAAGCTGCTGCCTTGGAAGCAGAAGCAACTAAACAAGCAGCAGTAGCTAGGGAGGCACAAGGCAGAAGCCCAGCTCCACCACCACCACAAACTTATTCATCAGGACCCACAACTAGAAGGTAAGCTTCATGTTATGCTACTATGAGGGTTAGTGCTATGGTATGTCAAACAAGTAGCTGATGTGCTTTGTTATATAACTATTTAGGAAGCTGGCAATGGAAGCAAACCAAGGGGAAAACCAAGTAGCTGATCCTTCCACTTGAAGTCTGCTTGTACCAGCCACCAAAGAAGTTCACCCCAAGAAAGAAGCAGCTGGCTACCAAGGTGGTCAAACCTGGGAAGAAGAAGTAGGAAAACCTTCATGTATTTTGTGTCTGGATGCCAAAAAATTGTATGGCTTCGATGTCTGTGAACTGGGATCATTTTGTGTCTGCATGCTATGTAAAAACTATGATCAAACAATGTCATGTTTAGCTTGGATGGTATGCTTGCTTGTAAGCCATCAAACAATGTTATTTTTTGGATCAAACATTGTGCAATGCATGCTATGTTCTGTCTACATTTTCTGTCTACAATCTGGGACCAAACAATGTTATTTTCTGGATCAAACATTGTGCAACAACAACCATTAGCATTTTCTGGATCAATTGGTGGAGTTATACCACCAACAAAATGATACATTGTTCTCCATCAGCTGGTACATTGTTCAAGTCATCGCCAGGCTAACATTTATACTACAAAAGAAGTAGCCTGGGAGCACTAATACTACAAAAGAAATCCCACATTTTCCTTCCCACTACTTCTTCAGTAGAACAATACAACAACAGCGCAAACACACACACACACACACACACATAATCAACAACTTCACTGAAGCAATCAAACTATCCATCTTTGCTTCCATGCGATTGCCCTTCCCTAATTCATCTTCTTGGTCTTCAACTGTGTCGGCCGGCAGCTCATTCCCCACTTCCCTAGCAAATGCTAATCCTTGGAACTGCAGGACACCCTGATCAACAAGTTCTTGAAGGTAACCCCTCTGCTAGCGGAAAAACCTGCAGCGTATTGGCATCTACACATACAAGGCAAACCCTAAGACACTGGAAAATCAATGCAAACCGAACCAAATCCAAACCAAATCGAGGCAAACTCACGTTCTCAATGTTCCACGGACACTTGAAGTAGACTCACAGATAGTTCGCATTCTCCTTCTTCGATCGATGCTCAATCACACGCCCCCACTTGCACACTGGGCACTGGATCAGGGGGAACCCGGTCTCGTCACCCATAGGCACGGTCGGGAGTTGCCTCACCTCTATCTTTGGAGATCCTAGCCTTAAGCTCACGGTAGACGAAGACGACGTCGAGAACGACATGCCTGGTGAGGCTCGGGGAGGGGGGTGGGGGCGGCGGCGCGGTCCGGCGGGGGGGGGGGGGGGGTGGGGGAGGGGGTGGGGGGCAGGGACAAGAGAGCGACGGGAAAAGCAAATGGAAATGGAAGCGCGTCGGTGGGGGGTGTCGGTGAGGGGGGCCTCCCTTATCCAGATAGCTGGGGGCAAATATGTCCATTCCCCTTGCCTGTCCACGCTGGAAGGACGCCGTGGTGTGCCAGCTCAGCGAAAGTGGCAAATGTGTTGCCTTCTCGTCGGGGCGGTGGCAAATGTGTAGGTGACATTCTAAAAGTGGCTTTTGAAGGAGTGCCTTTCATAAAGATGGCAAATAGTTAATTAGCCCTCAAAAAGCCGCACGCCAGCTGCCTCGCGCGGCCGGGCCTCCTACCAAGCGCCCAGCGGCCCAGACGCTCCGCGCGCGCATAGTGCACGATCGCCACCCGCCGTCATCGCACCCCTCACCGTCGCCTGCTGGCCCTCGGTCCTTCCCTCCTACTCCGAGTCTCCCTCACGGCCTCATCCTCAAATCCTCTCCCTCACGATTCATCCTTAGATCCCTGCCCCCCTACAGGCCTGCTTGACTGCCCCGTCCGCGAATCAAGGTGGAGCACGCGGCGCCGTCGAGGCGGCGGCCCGACATGGCGACACCTCCTTGAGTCCCTCACTCCTCTCTGGTGCTGGGCGTGCTGCTGTAATGCTGCTGGCTGAGTTGCTGGTGGCATGCTGCTGCTGGCTAAGTTGTGCTGGCGTGCCGCTGACTTGTTGAGTGCTGATGTGTGCTGCGGCTGCTGCTTTGTCCCTTGATGATGCTGGAATTTGGACTATATTTGTATCGTGTCGTGAGTTTATCACTGTCAGCTTGTGTTCATGCCATGAGACAGGATAAATGTAGATGAAAATTGGAACTGATTCTGCTATTTTAATGATTCTGTGAAAATCTATTTTGCAACTGGTCAGTTAGTTCGGTTGAAAACCGAAACCGAACCGATCTAACTGAACCAAAATTACCCGATCTTTGATTTGTACAAGAACCGATCGGTCTTCATTTTTTACTAACACCCCGTTTGGATGTTGATATTATAGCCCGGAATTTGGAATTGGCATTGGTGCATCCGAATTCCGTTGTTTGGATGGCCTTGGCATTCGTGGCTGGAATCGTAGTCCAATACCAAAGGGGCATTCGACGTGTGCACCCCCTTCCGCAATACCAAGCCATCCCGCTCCATATTGTGCAGAATCGCCCTTCCCCGCACCCGCATCTCTCTCGTTGTCTCGCACATCTTTCCCCTCCGCCTCTTGCATCTCTCTCCTCTAGCCCCCAGCATGGAGCTCTAGCGAAGGGCGGCGCAGCCTGCTCCGGTGAGGGGGGAGCAACGGGGCGGCTTCCTTCGACGAGACGAGGGCGGCGCGGCGGAGGAGTGGACCGCGAGGCGAGGACGGGGTGGCCTCCTCCAACCAGGCGAGGCCTATGGGCGAGGTGAGGACGACGCAGCTCTCATGGACAAGGATGGAGCGGCCTCATCCCGCGATGGAGGTGCTCCGCGCCTTCGTGGTGGCAGGAAAGGAGCTCTGCAGCAGCTACGGCGTGGAGAAAAACGGAGCTTTGGTGGGGGAACTGCCGCTCTCTCTCTATGGGGTGGCGACAGCTGGTCCATGACATGCGACGGACGGGTAGCAGACAAAGCTTGGTCAGGCGGAGGGCCGACGTCGGCGCTCGATCCATTCTCCTGCACGTCGTCGCTCCCTCCTCCGCACCGGCGCTCTCCCGTGACGCCCCTCCCTCCTCCCCCAAACCCGCTCAAGCCATGTAGTGGAGAGGAGATGAAGATGACGTTGCTTCAATTTACAGCGCCATGGTAAGCACATCCAAACATAGAATTGGCATTTACTCCTCACTTCAATTCCATCTAGTAATTTTATTTACATCTAAATGATAACTTTAGTATGAACCAATTTTAATGCCTAGGTTGATTTGGCATTGAACCCAATTCAATGCCAAAGCCTTAATATCGACGTCCAAATGGAGCCTTAACCAAATTTCTGAATTAAATGAGGATCGATTCGGTTCGGTCAGACCGAACGCCCAGGCTGACCCAACACCGCCGCTCCACACCTCCACCTCCCCGCCTCTGCCGCCGCGCTTTCCGATGAGCAGCGGCGAACTCCCGCTACCGGCGACCTTGCCTGACAACGACGACATCCTCCGTGAGATCTACCTCCGCCTCCCGCCGCGGCCGTCCTCGCTCCCCCGCGCCTCCCTCGTCTGCAAGTGCTGGGGGCCGCCTCGTCTCCGACCCCCAATTCCTTAACCACTTTGGCGCGTTCCACGGCTGCCGGCAACAGGCCCCGCTGCTGGGCTTCTTCGTCGAAGACCCCCACGGCTTCCCCGGCTTCACGCCGACGCTGGACCTGCCCGACCGCGTCCCCTCCGCGTGCCTCTCCCTGCAGGCGCCGCGCCGCGGCGAGGTCTACAGCTTCCTCGGCTTCCGCCACGGCCTCGCGCTCATCCTCAACAACACGTGCTACACACCCTGAAATTTTTGGATTTTTAGGATGTGATTTTAAAGAATAATTAAATAAAGAATTTTTCATAATTTAAAATTTTACTTAACTTTATTTAATTAAACAGGGAATTTAATATAGGAAAAATTTGTTTTCTAAAAGAAATTAAAACAATGTAGGTTTAATATTGCATGCTTTGCATTCATGCCAGTTGCATTTAGTGGCTTTATATGTGTAAAGTTTTCTAAAATGCATTTAGAAGCCTAATGGGAATTTTCCAGAACTTTCTGGGATTTATTCCTATTTTTCTATAGCTAATTCCAATTTATGGAAGGTGCTAAAATCCTTTTTCATGAGCTCCAAATATTTTATTTGGGTTCTTCATGTCCAACTCTATCTCTGGAATTTTTCCTAGGATTTTTAGAATTTTTAGAATATTTTTTCATGGTTTTAATATCAATTCTGGACTTATCTGGAATTATTTTATAACCAGAAAAATAATTATTTCGAAAATTAAAATCACCCTAAATCTTAGTAGACCAGCCTTGGCCCAAAGTTGACCCAATTTTTGGCCAAATCCATCCCATCACTTTATTGGGCTAAATTTCAAAGCCCATTTGCATGGGAATGTGGCAACCCACCTTTAGTCTCATATTGCTAATCAACCTGGAAGTGAGAGGTTTTCTCCCTATATATATGAACCATCTCTCCTCTAGAAAAGGCACACCAATGACTCCTTTACATGGAGGCCCCTTTGTTTGGGATTCCCTAAGGTCGTCTTCTTCCACCATATCTTCCACTACTGCCCATTCTTCGTCTCGTCGTCGCGCCGAGCCTTCCGTCGTTTTTGGTCTCAAGATTTTCAGTAAGACCCTCAGCGAATCTTGTAATTTTCTACCGTATCTGTTTAGTCTATACTCTTTCATAGAAAAGCCCATGCCTATTTGCACGTTAGCCCTTTGGTTTTTATACGAAATTATGTTTTATCTCGTTTTAGCTCCGATTAGCGTGATTCTTGCGCTCATGTGTTCGTAGTGAAGCGTAGATTAGTTTTAAGGACTTCTTTTGTTCTGTTTCTACTGTTTGGTATACTGTTCTTAGTTGTATATTGTTTGCTTGCTTGTTTAGCTGCATGTTGTGCTCGTGTCGTTGATTGTTGCGGGCAGAGGAACGTCGTCAAGAGATTGCAAGAACAAGATTGAAGACTCTGGGTAGCTGTATCTTTGTTGGATAAAGGCAAGTTATAGCACAGACAACCCTTGCTACCTACTCACTTGTATTAAATTATTTTATACATGCATGTGTCTAATTTGATGTACCTTTAAGGTTGTACCTAGTCTTGTTTATCATATCCTCATTTACCTTGGGTATTTGCATATGGGTAGAATCTTTGCTATGCGCAGCTACTCTCACCTTTATTTAACTGTTAATTTTGACATAATGGTTCACTTCAACATTAATGATAAAACTTGGTTTTTAGCAACATGGTTTAGGGAACTGGGGTATGTGCTGTGTGCTTTGCTCCAGTGTCTCTCCCTAAGGTCCGGTTCTTAAAGCGACAACCCAGGAGTTTGTCGCCACCGCTAGAACTATTATGGCTCTGGTCTTGGTCAAGTAACTTGTACGTCTCTAGCTTGCTAGTAGTTACCGACGGGCTGACAGTGTTGTGGGAGGCAAGGTATGGGGTGTTTCCGGATTCCACCGATGACGGGTGATCCGTCGGCTATGTCTCGTTAGGCACAGTCCCGTGCTGGGAGTCCCTGCGACGGGGAACTCCACATGTTGCGCATGGATGGGTGTGATGCCCGCGCTCTGGACGCCATCGACCCCCCTATGGTGTGACTCTGTAGGCGTACGTCGATCTCGGTGCCTATGGTCTCACCGCCTTGTATTACCACAGCGGCTACTGTCTTGTTAGGGTGTCTTGTGAAAAGCCTCGTAGCGTCCCTATGCGGTCACACCTCGGAAGTGTGATTTGTGAGGTCTGATCCACCTCCGCATGGTTGGGTTTAAAGTTCATTTGAGCTTTTACGCGACTTGTGGGTAAAGGGCGAAACCTCTGCAGAGTGTACATTCTACCATGATAGCCTTGCTCAGGGTCACGAGCGGCCTGGATCCTTTTTTATTAGAAGATGATGTTTATTTATGTTTAATGTCACTTATACTTTATTAATTGGGTTGCAACTGGGTTTCATTCATTCGTAGTAACTTGGATAATGTTAAAACGAACCAACTAAAAGTGCTAATGCAGTTCAGCCGTGTCTAGCCTTATTTTGAGCCTTCATGTACTCGTGCTATACTTGCTAAGTAAATGTTTTACTTACACCTATCATTATTCAACAAAATCCCGGATGGGTAACAGATGGATCAGTGATTGAGACAGCCACTGAGTTTTCTGAAGATCTTCCGTACTTCTGAGCTGTGGTCAACCAGTCGGTGTCCCTGTGGACTTGAGGCTCTACCCGTCGAGAGAGTTAGACTTCCGCTGTGTTTTATTTAGGTAAACTCTGATGTAAAATATTTTATTCAAGCATATGTACTCTGATTTTTCATTTTTGTAAGCTATATGTCTTCTGTGGACTTCCTGGACACATATGACAGTATTGTGTAAATCCGGGTGTGACACGCGCCGCGAGATCACCTTGTGGGACCCCGTCGACGGAGACCAACGCAGCGTGGCCGTCCCGACAGGGTGGTTCAACAAAGCAGATCCACGCCATGCTGTCCGCAACGCCGCGCTGCTCCGCGACGACCACCACGCCGGCCGGGTGCCACTCAACGCCTTCAAGGTGGTCTTGTTACGCAATGATGATGTGTGGCTTGATGCTAAACCTCAGGCGTTCGCCTCCCTGTACAATTCCAGGACCGGCGTGTGGGGTGACCTCATCTCCACATCCATCACGGCGCCACTTTTGATGCTCGGTCCCAGCGTCCTTGTGTTTGATCTGGCATCCTTGTGTTTGATTTGGCCAAGCACAGGCTAGCTCAGATCAATACCCCAGTGGACCGACACATTACACCAAAATCAAGCTTCCAGATATTGCGGATGGAGGATGGTGGGCTTGGCCTCGCCGTTATGTCAGGCCTGTCCATGCAATTATGGGTGGGGAAGGCCAGTTCCAATGGTGATGTAGGATGGATGCTTCAGAAAAACATCGAACTGAACAAGCTCCTTTCGCTTATGCCACCAATTAATGTATGGTGGGCAATGATACATGGGTATGATGAGGACGGCCATGTGATTTTTATATCGATTGATCATGATGTCTTCATGATTGAACTTAAGACGATGCAGTTCAAGAATCTTTTCAAGACTAATTTCATGGCCACCTATCATCCCTACAGGAGTTTCTGTATTAGAGGTGATTGCTCTCTATACCTTTTGGGAGTGATCTGGTTGCTGCAATTTGTTAGGAGTAACAACTTTTTGCATTCGTTGTTCCTTATCTTTCATACACTTAAAAGCTTAATTAGCAATAACCATGGATAGCACTTCCTATTTGTTTATTTGGCCAATTGGTCAGCCAATGCCAATATTTTATTTTTGTATTGCTACTGAATTGAATAAAAGATAGCGCAGAAATTTATTTGTTGACTGTCTATTGCTGTATAAATAAACTTTTTGTATTAACATTTGTCCGTGAATATCTAGGGTTAAACTTTTCAGCATAAGGTACGTGTGAAAAATAACAAAAAAAAACTTGAACCACGTGAGATAAAATATACATTCGCACACCTGGAAGTTCAAAGATTGTTTTGGTGTTTTGATACTTTCCTTCTGGATATGATTAGTCTGTTCTTACTTTCTATTAATGATCTATACTCATAT
Source organism: Echinochloa phyllopogon (assembly GCA_033239725.1). NCBI lineage: Eukaryota > Viridiplantae > Streptophyta > Magnoliopsida > Poales > Poaceae > Echinochloa > Echinochloa phyllopogon. The sequence continues at coordinate 3,005,316 of BTCW01000016.1, read as the reverse complement.
AAGAAGCACATCAAATTAGAGTTGTATATCAAACATGAATCTACAACATCTTTCCTTGTCATCCATTCATCAAAATGGATGGCTGCAATCCTTATGCCGAAATAGTGCTTCATACATTTTGAGAATATTAAGAGATTATTTAATGTGTTGCCTTCATTTTTATGTAAATTCTTTTATTTGGTGAAGTATGTTCCTAATTTAACATAGTAGTGCAGGTTCCACATCAGCATTAAATAGTAAATCCACATGATGAGTTTTATTATGTATATCTTACAGTATGGAATACATACTCTGCCCCCTACAATTTGTTTTTTCTTTCCTAGATACATAATTTTTACTTTGTATCTAGACATAGCATATATCCTTCGTACATAGAAAAAGCATGTATATAAAAAATTCAAAACAATTGTAATTTGGGATGGAGGGGAAATGTTTTTCTGTATCATAAATGAGCAATGTCTTGTTTGTAAAGTTGTATTTTACCTCTCTTCAATAGGACTTTTAGGCCTTTGCACAGTTCCCTTTCTTGTCATGCTTCTATTGTATTTAATACATATATACCCTAGCAGGGGTTTCCCCTACTATATTCCCTGAAAAAATAATGCCTTACAAGACCACATGTTAGGTAGATATAAGCAGTCATGGCTATTTTTGCCTCGCAACTTTCTCAGTTCAAGCATATTTGGATTTAGTCTATTTGATTGAGATAAATTGCAACAAGCTCAATTTAGAATTGAGTAAAAGATAGCGCAGAAATTTATTTATTGACTGTCTATTACTGTATAAATAAACTTTTCTGTATTAACGTTTGTGTGTGAATATCTAGGTTTAAACTTTTGAGCATAAGGTACATATCAAATTAGAGGTTTATATAAAACATGAATTCACAACATCTTTCTTTGTCATCCATTTTCAAAATGGATGGCTGCAATCCTTATGCCAAAATAGTGCTTCTTACATTCTGAGAATATTAAGAGATTATTTATTGCGTTGCATTCATTTTATTGTAAATGCTTTTTATTTGGTGAACTATGTTCCTAATTTGACATAGTAGCACAGGTTCCACATCAGCATTAAATAGTAAATCCATATGGTAAGTTTTATTACGTATATCTTACTGTATGGAATACATAGTACTCACTATGTCCCAAACTACAATTTGTTTCGGATTTTCTAGATGTATAATTTTTTACTTTATATCTAGACATAGCGTATATCTTGATACATAGAAAAAACATGTATATAGAAAATTCAAAACAATTGTAATTTGGGACGGAGGGAAATGTTTTTCTGTATCATAAATGGGCAATGCCTTGTTTGTAAAACCGTATTTTACCTCTCTTTAATAGGACTTTTAGGCCTTTGCACAGTTCCCTTTCTTGTCATGCTTTTATTGTATTTACTACATATATACCCTAGCAGGGGTTCCCCTACTTTATTCCCCAAAAAAATAATTCCTTACAAGACCACATGTTAGGTAGATATAAGCGGTCATGGCTTTTTTTGCCTCGCAATTTTCTCAGTTCACATATTTGGATTTAGTCTATTCAACTGAAATTGCAACTAACTCAATTTAGAATATTCTAGATCTTTCATTTTTTGTGACCAACTAGGTATTTTTTGAATATTTTCTCACTCTAAAGGCCTGTCCGTTTGAGCTGTAGGTTTTGGGCTTTTGAATGAAAAGCTAGCTTTCTAGATTTTAGCTTTTTGGCTGCTGACTCTTTGCTATTGGCTTTTGTAATAAAATTTTATTTTCTTAGCACAACAAAAGCCAGAAAAAGCTCCTCTCAAGCCTGCTTTTCATCTTTCAGTTCATTTACTCAGAAGCTAGCTTTCCAGCTTTTCGAAAGCTAGCTCAACAGCTAGACTGTTTGTTTTAGCTTTCACGCTTATGGCTGCCAGAAGTCCAAAAAAGCTGAAACAAACATGACATGACTCCCACTTTATATTTTGATAAGCTTCCTCATCGCTTGAAGTTATTTCTCTTGTAGGCAGTGGTGATGTTGGAGCTGATACTTTGAACCACACTTGAGACTGCCCTCTGATCTGCTAGCTTGTTGTGTTGGTTGAACAGGTAATGGGAATCTATCATCTATGTATAACAATACCATTTTACTTGTTAACATCCTAGTTACATATTTGAGTTAACGACCCTAAATCATAGTGTGCCGATATAAAAACTTATTTTAACCATTTCTAAATGATGGATCAATCCTGGAAACCTTTTTCACAGTTGACGCCTCAATCCACCTATTATAGGCAGGGGATTCATCAACTACTCTAACTTAATCTTAAAATCCTCTCTACAATCTTGTGGTTACACTACTCGCGTTGATGTTTCTTGTGGAGCTTAATAATATTTTCCAAGTTTCAAGTGTATTATCCCTTTTTTGCTGCATTATGATGCCTTAATACTGAGAAACTGGCACAAAACTACGAGTCACAGTTTGAGAAACAAAACTACGAATAGCTTAAGCCATGACTTTATTTTTCGCGGTTGAATTGTCGCGAAACCAATAAGTATTACTTCAAACCAAGTAGATATTAAGAATAGCTTACATTTGCACTGGTAGCTGATGCTGAGTACTGACACCAGATTTTGCTGTTTGTTCCAGAGAGCGAATACCTGAGTTGCCCACCCCAAGATGAAGAAATCACCATGATGCAGTTTCATTGTACAGCCATTTTCACGTGGGATATGGTAGCGTGACACAGTGCATCAGCGCACAGCAAAACTGTTCACCCAGCCTCAGATTAGTAGATTATTAGTACTGTTTGTTTTGGTGACTTTACTTCTGCACAGAAGTCGGACCGCCAACAGTCACCTAATGTGGAGTGGACCTACTGAATTTATTTGTTCTCAGTATTATACTGTCAACTACTACCAACCTGTTTGCTTGGCTGGTGGCTGGTGCTGCTGACAGAAAAATACGAACAGGTTGTACCTTGGTTCCAAATTATGTGGTAAAAAAGTCAAACGGCGTATAATTTGGAACGGAGGTAGTAAGTCTGTTTTGCTTCAATTAACTTTTATTATCATGATTTTTCTGAGGTGTGAGCTATTTTGATTGACAACTCCGATTTCATATGACGTATGATTTTTTATGTCTTTACGTACATATATATAATGACACGCCATACATGTATTTATTTCTCTTGTTTTGTTTTCGAGTCATAACTGGGATCTTGTGATGTGTGGAGATGCCAGATGTGTGGTGCCACACGCAAATATTAACTTTAGTTTTTTTTTCAACCAAGAATAATGTCTTGGGCTAGATGTGCGATTTACCCTAATGTGCAGCCTATATTTGTTTATCTTACAAGTTAATGTCCTCTGTGGAATATACATTTTTTGAAATCATTTTTTTGTCTGTAGGAAGCTTATTTTCTTGTGATTACCTGTGTAAATATTAGTATGAAGAACACTCTTTATTTTTCTGTGTATATACTGACAGTTATTTTTAACAGTATCCTATAGATCAAATCACATTTTATTGATGTCCTATAGATTATTTCTGCTAAAAATTTGTTGGATTGGAATGCCTTTGGTTTTCGAATCTTATGAATGAGAAAACACATGATAATATGGCTATCCCTAATTAGAAAACTTTCCTTGCAAAAAAAAAGCTCCAAAAAAGGAGAGGAAATCGGAAGACACGGTCACCCTGAGTATTTCACAAGCGAGTGGTGTGTTCAACTTCCACGGCCCACGGCCCAGTACGCAGTACACACTAGTCCATTCCAGTGCTGGCTGTCGATCGAGGGTTTGATGAGGCGCCGCTCCAGCTCGCCGCCGCCGCCGCAGCCGCCGGCGGCGCTGGCTCCCTTGCCGGACGACGACGATATACTCGAGGAGATCCTCCTTCGCCTCCCGCCGCTGCCGTCCTCCCTCCCTCGTGCCTCCCTCGTCTCCAAGCGCTGGCTCCGCCTCGTCTCCGACCCCCGGTTCCTCCGCCGCTTCCGTGCATTCCACCGCCGGAACCCCCCACTGCTCGGCTTCTTTCCCCGAGGTCTCGACGACGTCCCCCGCTTCATCCCAACGCTGGACCCGCCCGACCGCATCCCCTCCGCGCGTCTCTCCCGCACCCCGCTGCCCCAAGGCGAGTATTGGAATTTGCTCGGCTGCCGCCACGGCCTCGCCCTACTCCTCAACAGTATGCGCCTCGAAGTCACCGTGTGGGATCCCGTCGCCGGAGACGAGCGCCGCGTTGCCGTCCCAACCGAGCTGTTAAGCAGTGAAGGCAGCAACGCCAACGGTGTCCGTAACGGCGCGCTGCTCTGCGAGGACGGCCGGGTGCTTCAAGGTGGTTTTGCTAGCTGATGATTGGCGGCCTTATGGGGATGCCCAGGCCTTCGCCTCCATGTATGATTCTGAGACCAGTGCGTGGGGCAACCTCACCTCGACTTCGATCAGGGGTCCACCTTCGCCGATCAAGCCCAGCATCCTGGTTGGGAATTCACTCTTCTGGTCACTTCTTGGCTATGAGAATGGTGCCATCCTTGAGTTTAATTTGGACAGGAAGAGTCTAGCGGTGATTGAACACCCGGTGGGTGCACACGTTACCAATTACTCATGTTTTCAGATCTTGCGAATGGAGGCCGGTGGACTTGGCTTAGCCATTTCGTCAGATGCCAACATCCACTTGTGGTAGAGGAAGGCTAATTCCGGCAGTGAAGCCAGATGGATGCTACACAAAACCATCGACCTGGACAGGCTGCTTTCACTGAGATCACCGGTGGAGACATCATGGCATGTGATACTGGGGTATGATGAAGATGGTCATGTGATCTTTATATCAAGAGCTCATCAGGTCTTTATGATCCAACATAAGTCAATGCAGTTCAAGAATCTTTTTAAAAGCAACCTCATCACCACCTATCATCCCTACACAAGTTTCTATGCTACAGGTAATAGATCATTGTTTCTTTTCATTCAGGAGTAGCAATTTTCTTTTCATATCTTGTTGCTGCACTATCATTGATGCACTAGAGCTTGACTAGCAATAAGCATTGATGAACTTATGCAATTTCCTATGTTCTGTATTGTTACCAAACTGATTGGAAGACAGAACAGAAGTTCATTATTGAATCTTGACTGTCTATTGCTGTATGCATAAATTTTTCTGTCAGTGATTTTGCATGAACCTTTAGTACGGACCTTTTTCAGTAAAAGGTACATAGTTGTAGGAAAATGACAGCACGATAAAATCCGAACTTGAACTATCTGCAATGTTAAATTAAAAGGTATATCAGCACTTGTTGAGATGTGAAGATTATTACGGTCTTTCATAATGGTATTGATTTTTATTTTTTTTATGTTAATCATCTATACGTGTATAAGAAAAACATGTTTAAATTTAAGTTGAAATTTAGCATGAACCCACAACGCCCTTGACATCCATTCATCAGATTTGATGGCTACAATCCTCACCCCTAAATATAGCATGCATTTGGTACATTTTGAGAACATTGGGATATTATTTCCGTTTTTCAGCATGTTCCTTTATTTAGTGAACATATTATTTAACATAGCAGTGTGAGTTCATGCACTAACGAGTAAATTTTTAATAGTGAGTTGCATTTCATCTATCATACCATATGAAATCTAGGGCATTATTCTCTTTGGATGTGTTCTTCTGCATATGAAGAGCTTTAGGCCGGATGAGAAATAAATGGAATCCTTGCTTTATTTTCTACAAGGACAACATTTAATTTGATCTAAGAAGCTGAATTTTGTTATTCAACTTTCTTTGAGCATATTTGATTTAGTCTATTCTGAATAATATTTGGTGAACATTTTATCAGTTTGAGTCGCGCTTTTCATTTTGGTAAGTTTCCATGTCGCTTGGGCTTATTTCTATGGTAGGCAGGGGCATTGGCAGGGGGTATCCTGGAGCTGAACCTTTGAATGATTCATGAGCTGGCTGTCATTAGATCTGCTAACTTCTTCTGTTGGTTTAACAGGTACGTCAGTTTACATTCCTGTATTCTTATAACAAATACCATTTTACATGTCAACATCGTGACTATATAATTTCGGTAGGCAACCATGGGTAGCTAAACTTATCATGTTGGTTCAAGTAGGTCACCGAGCTCCTATATTATTCATTTGAGTCATATAATTTGTTGAATGGATCCTCAGATGTTATTAGAAGGTCAGCAGTCAGTGACCAGTGATGTAGCACTGCCAATGCAGCTTTTAGCTGGGTGGCGATTTTGCATTATGCACTAACCACCATGAAAGATGTACCTTAGATCTTTATCTTCTATTTGTTTAGCTCTCATGCCCGCTTCATTCCCGCTGAGCGAACCAAATCTAACTCAAGAAGCACCTGCTTGCAAGTTGGTTCTGAGAATGAGATACTATACCTTAGCTGAGGGGTCACTTCTGAAGTTAGTTTTGGCGACAACTATTTTAAAAGATTTTGTAAGTTGCAGCAGGTCATCCAATACTGATGAGTCACTTTTTTTAACATTTAGTTGGCATATACAATCATTTTCCAAGTGATGTTTACTCGCAATAACTTGTCACAGGCCTTCTTCAGCTTGTAGATTCCAGCGCCTTTTGTACAGAAGACACATTCAGTTTGAGTACACACACTCACTCACTCTTTGGAGAAGAAGCTTTTTCTTATTTTTGTCAGTTTTCCCTACCTACCATTGTTTTAGGAAATTGGTGCATTGACATATTATAGATAGGCCCACTGGTTAAGCATGACGTGATCAACTCATTTCTAACCCTTGTGGCATGTGATCCGCGCTGCAGTCCATCAAACATTTTTATCAGCTTGTCTAACTTATTTAGTCAATAGAATGCTGCCTAGATCCACTTACAGAACCCCTGAGACACCTAGCTAAGGGGGCCATGCACTGAGTTTTCAGTTAAACATTTCAGCAGACTCACTGGCATCATTAATGTTCCAGTCATCAACTTGTTTTTATAGCTTTTATATTGTGGCTCATGCTTTCCCCATCTGCATTCTTTTTAAGTATCAACCCATGGCGAGGCCAATATTTGTTTGCTCGTGTTCTTTTTGGTTATCTGTTGCCACCTACCTTTCTCGTGCCCGCATGCTGCCGGGTTCCCATCTCTTGGCCGATTTCTTTGCACTTAGTTCCAACTCTCCTGTGTTGCTGCCAGTTTTCCACATCCTTCCACTATTGCCTCCTGCATGGCCCTTCCTTTCACTTCTTGCACATACTCCCTCCGTATATGATTTAGATGTCGTTTTAGACGACAGTCTCCAAAACGTATTTATTAAAAAAAAATTAAGACAAATCTATTCATATGGTTTTCATATTTCCAAACTCAACGACTTAAAAGTTATTCGTGATTTATATTTCCAATGGTTAACTAAAATCTTGTAAAAAACGACATCTAAATCCTATACAGAGGGAGTATGTCTGTGCCTGTTCATAGATAAGAGTGCTGCTTTCACTCTTTATAACACTAAGTACTCAGTCCATCCATTGTTTGATATTTGATGTAACGTCAAATATCAAAGGACGAATGTAGTACCTTTCCTTCATTGTGCTTAGTCTGCAGATATTTAGACAGTTCTGTGATTTGTAAACCATCCACTGTCTTGCTCGATAATGTAATGAATATTAACTATACATGGTCACTTGTTTCAAACAATCCTCTTCAATTTCTACAAATTTGTCACTTTATTATCCACGTTGTTTGCTGTGGAGCTAAAATAAATGCTCCATGTTGCACGTATGTTAATTATCCCTTTTTTTGGCACATTATGATACTTAGGATCGACTGGCACAAACTAGGTGTTATGGTTCGAAAGAAGAAACTAGGAATGGCTTGCACATCCCAGCAAGTCATGGCTCAGTTTTACTACTGAATTGCTGAAAAAAAAACTAATTGCACAGTTTTGTTGTACTCTGCGAGACGAACATTTTGAGCCTAATTAATCAATTTTTGGATAATTTTTCACAAATACAAACGAAATGCTACAGTAGCGCAATGATTACGAAGTGACATCTTACTCTCAAATTCAACCTCCCAATTCTAACATCTAAACAAGGCCTTATTGGTTCCAGAGTTGCTACTTGCTAGTAGTGTCTACTTGCTAGTAGTGTCAAGATTGTGCTGTTTAGGATTGATCTGTTGATTATGTTCCTAGGTTGTTTAATTTCACCGATTTTGATTGACCATCAAACTACGGCATTTGCGCAATAACCATGGTCGCGGCCACACCAAACGGCTAATGTTGGTGGAGACAATGCTGCCGCCAGGGACAGAAACGATCAGCACAAAATTGAACAGGCCCTTCACTCGAATTCCCAGCCTCTACAGTAATAGCCCCTATTTAAAAGTCCCTATTTATTTAGTAGCGGTTCTACCTTCTGGGCCTTATTTTTTGGCATCGACTCTATGTGAGCCTCTACTTTAGTTCTGATTCATGGAACCGGATTGAGATTCATTGTGATTCATGGAACCGAGTACTGTAGTGGTGACTTATCACCCCTGAAAACCATCTATCGCGAGACCAACGGCTGGATCTTCGCAAACAGTACGCGTGCTACAGTACCAAATAGTCTCGGAAACAGTATTTTTGTTACAGTAGTATCTACGGTACCATCACTACAGTAGTTATTTTGTCTTTTAGCGCAGGTTACGTTGTGACTTGCTAAAGGCTAAGTCACTGAATCCCGGTCCGCCCATGCCTGCGCCCAAGAGGAGAGAGAGGAGCATCAAGCAAAATAAAAACTTGGGGCCTCCCTATATATGTGTGTGCGCGCGCTCTCTAGAGTAAGTAGGGTTCCGCACAAGAGGAGAGAGAGGAACACCAAGCAAAATAAAAAGTAGGGGGCTCCCTATTGATCCATGGGAGAAGGGGCTAGAGGGGGAAAGGTATATATGTGCCTCTCTAGAGTAAGTAGGGGTTTCGCACAAAAGGAGAGAGGAGCACCAAGCAAAATAAAAAGTAGAGGCATTCCTATTGATCCATGAGAGAAGGACTAGAGGGGGAAATATTATTTATATATATATTATATATATACATATATATATATGATAAGGCTAAAGTGCACCCAGGTGTATCCCCTACTACGGATGCACGGACCCACAACAAACCAGCCCAACATGCCCGACCCCCGCGCGCCAGGCCTGTCCCACGCCAGCAGGCCCGCGCGCCAGCCAACCCCCGCGCGCGTCCTCTGTGCCAGCCCAGCAGGCCCACGAGCCATCCCCGCGCTAGCCCAGCGCGCTCCACCCCGCGCCAGCCCACCAGGCCCAGGAGCCAGCCCATCGCGCCAGCAGGCCCGCGCGCCACCGGCCCACGAGCGGCTTACAGGAAAGACAAAACGGCTAATCCAATTGCAAGTCCCTAATCGGTTACGGGCAAATAAATGGAAGTTGCCGTTGCCATGTGAGCGTGCAGTTACCAGCGAAAAAACGTCAGGCGCGGATACGTTGCTTGGTTTATCGGATGAGAACCGCTCCAGCGGTTGCGATGGAAAAAGTCAGTTGCTTGGGTCTGTGAGGATTGTGAATTATATACTTTTATAGTTGCTGGTGCCGCTTGAAAATCAATTGCAATAAAAATTTCAGAAAAAGGAACATTAAGTTACAGGCTAAGAGAAGAATAAATTTCAGGTGGTCATTCAGTTAAAATTTCAGAACAATTGCAGGCAATGAGAAACATCAGTTGCAGGCTGAGGGGGGCATTAGTTGCAGGTGGTCATTCAGTTTAATTTCAGATCAAATACACAAAATGTGAATTGCATTGCAGACTAAGAAGAACATCAGTTGCAGGTTAGCATTGAGATAAATTACAGATCAAAGGGGGACATCAATTGCAGATTAAAAAAAGTACATCAGTTGCAGATGGACATTCTATTACAATCCCAGATCAGTAGTTGCGAGCCCAACGGGGCATCAGTTAAACATATTATGCCCAACAGAGACAAGAACAAAAATATTTCTAGATCAACAGACTAAAAAGGTCTCTAGAAAACTGTCACTGCCTACCCAACTCAAGACGCCGTCCTCCGACTTTGAAGACGTCTAGTTCATCAGAGATATCTGCTTGGTTGAGGGGGTGAAAGATCATATAGTGCATCATTTCGCATCTGTATAGGGGGCCCTTGAACAGGAAATAATAAAAATATTGATAAATGACAAAAAACTGAATAAAATGATGTACATCAGATATATGAAAAAACAAAGAAAAAGGTGATAGAAAAAAGAACTCACCGATGGATGGTTATGTTCAGCTTCTCCCCGTCGTAAAAATCCATATACTTCCACAGAAATATCAAACAGTCGTTGGGGCGGCCCTCCTTTGGCAAATCAACAAATGTCCTGAGCCATTCGTGAACCCAGGGCATCTTGTATTTGGAAACCTTTTGAAATGCTTCATTTACAATGTTCAGTGTGTCAAAACTATGCTTGTGACTCCATTCTTATCAGCACCAGACACCACGTAGTCGGTTGAATCCATGATCTCAACACGCTTATGAGTCATATTGAAGCAGTAGACAAAACTACTAACCTCTATCAAGGACAGACATGAAAATCTAAAAAGAAAAAAAAGGATCAGTTGCTGGATAATAAGAACACCAATTGCAGGTGGTAAATTGAGTTAAATTTCAGGTCAAAAGGGGGCATCAGTTGCAGGCAGTCATTTTATTACAATTTCAAATCAACAGTTTGCAGCCTAAGGGGGCATCAATTGCACATATTATGCTTAACACGTGCAAAATCAAAATATTTCTGTCATATTGAAAAGCAGTAGACAAAAGTACTGATCTATATCAAGGACAAGCATGAAAATCTAAAAAGAAAAAAATGACCAGTTGTAGGATAATAAGAACATCAGTTGCAGGTGGTAATTGAGTTAAATTTCAGGTCAAAAGGGGGGCATCAGTTGCAGGTGGTCATTCTGTTAAAATTTCATATCAGCAGTTTGCAGCCTAAGTGGGCATCAATTGCGCATATTATGCCCAACACATGCAAAATCAAAAATATTTCTGTCATATTGAAAAGCAGTACACAAAGTACTGATCTCTATAAAGGACAGGCATAAAAATGTAAAAGAGAAAAAAAGGATCAGTTGCAGGATAATAGGAACACCAGTTGCAGGTGGTAATTGAGTTAAATTTCAGGTCAAAAGGGGGGCATCAGTTGCAGGTGGTCCGTCTGTTAAAAATTTCAGATCAGCAGTACATCAATTGCGCATATTATGCCCAACACATGTAAAGTAAAAAATATTTCTGTCATATTGAAAAGCAGTACACAAAGTACTGATCTCTATCATGGACATGCATGAAAATGTAAAAAAGAAAATAAAAGGATAAGTTGCGGGATGATAAGAACATCAGTTGCAGGTGGTAATTGAGTTAAATTTCAGGTCAAAAGGGGTGCATCAGTTGCAGGTGGTCATTCGGTTAAAAATTTCAGATCAGCAGTTTGCAGGCTAAGGGGGCATTAATTGCGCATATTATGCCCAACACATGCAAAATCCAAAAAAATATTTCTGTCATATTGAAAAGAAGTACAAAATTACTGATATCTATCAAGGACATGCATGAAAAATCTAAAAAGAAAAAAAAGGGATCAGTTGCAGACTAATAAGAACATCAATTGTAGGTGGTCATTGAGTTAAATTTCATGTCAAAAGGGGGGCATCAGTTGCAGATGGTTCATTCTGTTAAAATTTCAGATCAACAGTTGCAGGATTAGGGGACATCAATTGCATATTATGCCCAACACAAAGTAATGATCTCTAACAAGAACATGCATGAAAATCTAAAAAGAAAAAAAAGGATCAGTTGCAGACTAATAGGAGAATCAATTGCAGTTGGTCACTGAGTTAAATTTCAGGTCAAGAAGGAACAAAAGATGTAGTGGGCATGTGTTAAAACTAACCAGTTTGGCTTTAGCGATATCAAGTAATTGCAGACCCATCTCTAGAATCTCTCTTGCTTTCCTGAAGGAAGGACACTCAGCTCCCCCTATGTAAATCTCTTCAACTTTGCTAATTTCATGCTGCGCATTCCTAGTTGCAGGAACAGATCAATATATGATTGCGATAAGAGACTGAATAAAATTGCCAGAAGGAAAGATGCAGTAGAACAGTACTCACGTAGAAGCTGGTGGACAAAAAGACACTAAAACCGATAGAATCAGCTTTGTGTACAATGTCGTCGTGGTGTAGGCAGTGAACCAAGAAGTCAAGAACAACGGTATCTCCTTTTTTGTCATCGGCGAAATTCATCAGGAGATCTTCACCGTCATATTCAATGAAGATGCTGAAATCGATCATCACTTTCCTGTGGAGAGAGAGGGTAGGAGGGTGGCTGAGAGAAAAATGCAGAACATAATCCAATCTTAATTTCCAAAATGATGAGAATGCACTAAAATAAAGAAGGAAAAAGATGGTGTTATGATTGTGCTTACTCCCGTAGTGAACTGTCACCGACAATCTTTGGAGATCTTCTGAATCATCTGGGAAACAATAAAAAAAGCCTGTGTCATTCGGAACGAACCTTTGGAGATATGTAATTTCCTCGTTTGCTTCCTGGTTTAGAATGGCCAAGCGCTAAATGTGCTCTTGACGCTTCTTCTTTATATCTTTTGCAGCCTCAGGTAGCTTGGTCTTCTTTCTAGCATGCCCCTTCCCCTTGTCCTCAGCCTTCTTCTTGGCTACCTCAGCCTTCTTCCTCTCATCCTGTAACTGCTTCTCCCTCTCAGCCTGTAACTGGTTCTCCTGTTTCTCTGCTTCAGCATCTTCAGCATCGTCAGCTGCCTCAACTGGTCTTGTGTAGCGCGTCACCATTCTTTTCATTCTAACAGTAGGTTGCTAGGTTCTAGTCCCTCATGAATTTCGTGATTGTCCTCCGGCACAAAATCATCATCAGTGTCGTCTCTATGCTCAATTTCTTCAGGGTTAGCGTTCGGCACAAAATCCTCATCACCATCGTCATCTCGGCTCTGGGATGAGGACAAAGGAAGACGAAGCCTCTTACGCCTCTGCTTCCACTGCTCCTTATATTTACCAGCAGCAGCTTCTTTTTGTTGTGCCTGTAGACGAGGCGATGTACGCAACCTCATAGAACCTTCGACTACATCATTAACACAATCCATCCCGCTCTGCTGAACTACACAGTATGTAAAAAAGCAAAACAAATTGAAACAGGTTAAAATAAATAAATAACATATGGTAGTTGCAAATTGAAAAAGGGTTGATTCAATCAACTATAGAAAAAATGCATATAACTACAATTCAGAAAACAAATTGCAGGTGGACAGTGTAACATCACCAATGTTAAAAACCCCTTAAGCACAACTAATGATAAATTAACTCTAAAAAAATAATAGTCATTATTGGTTAATAATCTCAATAGTTAAAATAAAGTAAATTTGAATTCAAATTTTGATGGAATTTTGTCAAAAATGGATAATTAAGTGAAAATGTGCTAAATCTTGAAATAAGTTACTTATAGCAACATTATGGAGCTGAGAGTTCAAAACATAAGTTTACATTTTGAAATTTGGATAAAAATTTAAAGAAAAACAGTAAAATTTCTAAATATAAACAATGTCAAGAGGCCATCTTGGAGCTATGAATTGGAGGAAATTTATATTTAAAATTTGATCAAGTACTAGCAACATAGAAAATAGAAACCTTGCACTACAACATGGATTGGTTCTTGATCAAAGAAAATGTTGTTTGCTATTTAATTTGGAGGATCTAAGATTGAAACATGAGTTGTTCTTGCCATCTACAGTAACAGGCGAAACTGAATAATTCAGTTCAGTAAAACCTCTCAATCTTCAGAGCCTGAATTCTCTCCCATGGTTCATATTCTGATCAAACATTCTACACAAGATTTGAAGCCTAGTATACCAGCTACATGTTTGGTTTAGTCTGCATCCAAGAAATATACATCAAATGTAGAGAAAAGGAGAGATTCAGAGGCAGAAAAACAAAGAAGAGAAGAACAAGGAACAGAGCAGAGCCGGCGAGAGCTGCCTGCCTGCTTGCCGCCGATGCCGTGTGACGATGTCGATCTTGCCACGCGCCGGCAGGCATGTGAGCCAGAAGAACTTGAGCAGCAGGACGAAGCAAAGATCATCACGACAAAAATTCGAATAAGTGCTGAGCCCATCATCATCCTCCTGCCATTGCCGCTTTTGTGCTCGCCATCGCCGCCTCCTCTGTTTACCATCAATTCCTCGCCGTCCTTGCACCACCGCCCAATTCCTCTCGCCCACAACCCCACTACCTTCCTAGCTATAGCCCTGACCACTTCGAGTTCAACCAGCGGCTCCACCATCGCCATACACCGTCATCTTCAACCTCTCGTCGCCGCCGACCCTCTGTCAAGTGAGCTCTCGAGGGGAGCAAGGTTAGAGCGTCGTCAGAGCCTCGTTGAGCTTGTTGTCGGGTTCGATAGGTAGTAGTGATGCTCCAGAGCTTGTTCTCGGCCCGGACGAAAGCGTCGTTGATCCGGAACGCCAGCGCCGCCGTGGAGCACCGTCGCGCCATGGCAGGCCGTCGAGGGGAGCTATGCTCTGGCCTTGGAACTCGACTTGCTGCTAGTGCACCGAGTAGAGGAGGTCGTGGTGAAGCTTTTGTGCCACTTCAAGTCGCCGGAGTCACCGCCGTTTAGCCGGCCGGCAAGCCCGAGCGAAGCACCACCACAGCCGCCGTCGCGCATCGCCGTCCGATCATCGTTGCTCGGGATTCAACCCATGGGAGTGCTCGTCATGAAGAGTGGAAGCTGTTGGGGCACCTCCCGTCGCCGGAAACCTCGCCGTCGGGGAGATCACCGCCGGCCGACCGCTGCCGGTTTGAGATTCGGCCGGGAGGACCTGATTGCAAGGAAGAAGAAAGTTCCAAGGGGTTATCCGAGAAAATGCTAAGTAAGGCGCGGGAGGACTTGTTTGTGAAGTTTTAATTCTTGCAGGGGTTCTTTTGCAAAACGCTTTTGTTTAGGTTATTTTACTTATGTTTTTAATGCTAAAATCTTGTTTTAATCATCATAATTAGTAGAAGTATCCAAAATTAGTGAAACTAATTTTGTTAGCTTTGTTAGATTTTTCTCTATACATTAAACATGATGAACTTTAGGAAAGCTTAAATAAAAATTTAAGTTAATTAACATGCTTTTCTTTAAAGCTTTGAAATAAATAATAGAGTTCCTAAATAAATAAAAATGTGATAAAAGTCTATTAAAAAAATTAGAAATGCTTTAATATAATTAGGATAATATTAATTCTAGTACAAAAATAATTTAAGTAATTCTTTTATGAGTTTTAAAAATGTTTTTAAATGGTTTTAAATATAGGAAAAATACTAATAAGGTTTAAATGGGTGTTTTTATTGTTGGCTTGCAACTTGATCGTGAAGGGAAGTTGTAGAGCTAGGTTTTCTAAACTTGCATATTGCATTCATGGCATATAGATACCGAATCTGTGGAATCAGAAATACGTCAAGTTCAGCCGAAGGAATCCCAGGAATACAAAGGAGTAATCACGAAGAATCCAAAGCCTGAAGTCGTTGCTAACAACCCTAATCTTGTTGCTAATCCAGGCAAGCACCGGAGCATTTCTACCTACTATTTTACTTATTATTTCATGCGTCCAAACTATATCAGTATATGCATTAGGTTTAGGAATTGTTATGGAACCCTTTGAATGCATGACATCCTTGACTAAGGTCATCTTTGACACCTCTTCATAGATATGATGAAACCCTGCTTAGTAAGCTTAGTAGTTACCTACCAGCTACTTGTGATACCATCTCTATGATAACAACACATAAAATATGGAGACTTGCAAATATGGAGATTTGCTTGGTAAGTTGGACGAGGACTTGAAAGATTTGACTGTGAATAGGTTTGTTGGATAGCCTCGTCTAACTTTTGAAATTGAACAAGGATTCAGTAGTTGTTGACCTGAGATCAAGTTTTGAACGTACTAATCACATACTGGGTGAATGGGACCAGTAAACCGATGTAACTCAGTCACACCAGGATTGCAACTATGGCTTGCCCAGTCAGAGAGAGGCAGTAGGCGGGAGTGTAGTCTGTAGTCTGAAACTCATAAGTGGGTCAGGCCAGACGTGGGGCCGCTTATGGGGATGCACTCCTGGACCCTGGCAAGAATAGTTTCGATCGCTGGAAGTGATGTGAGTGAAAGGTTGCCGCGTGCGGTTATCCAGAACGCGCACGTGTCGTATGATTAGGTTTTACCCTACGGGATGTAAAATTGGTCATGATCGTCGCACTTCTCGATATGAATACCGCTTGATCACTGATGAAAAACTTAGTAAAGTAATGGTGGTTAATGGATAGTATGGTATTGGTTATCATGGAAAGCTTTCTTGAAAAACGTTATTTCATGTCACCTTACGTCTATAGGATCAATTATAAAATGAGTAAAAGACATAAAATATAAGGACCAATTATTAGTAAGCATTTTGCAAAACCTGAAGTACACCAGTCCAATAAATAGCCTTGCACATCTGTGTCTTCATTTTATTTTAATGGTTGGACGGGTAAGTCTTGCTGAGTACCCTTGTACTCAAGATTCTAATTGCTGCAGAAGAGAAACCGGAGAAAGTTTAAGGCTCGCGAAGGCCAAGAGATGCGAAGGGTCTACGTGATCTCTTGATGACAAAACTTTTATTTCAAACATGACCGGTATAATTTAACTACCCGTACGACCTGTTTGATTTCCAAAACTCTTAGTGTTGTTAACTTGCATCTAAGTTTTATGCTTTATGATCTGTAATAACTCGTATCCCTAAGTATTTTTGTAAAGAATGTAATGTCTGTTGAGAGCTTCCTATGCGAACGATCCTGTATGCATAGACTTGTTCTTGAATGTGGTGTTTCGGGCGTCTTCGGACACCTGACAGATACCTGGTTTACACTGTTTCATATGCATTAAGTCCTGACCCGGCTTGGGACGGTGATTAGTGCACATGAACCAGTTTAAGCTGAACGGTTCTGCCACAGACAGTGACACAATTGCATAATCAAACAAAGGACAAATGCTGATAGACACATAACACAAACAGGCATTAGAACAACAATTGCAGACAATACAGTGATATGTTTGCGGAGTCAACCACCCAATGATTGCTGATGCCCCCATATTACCGCAGACATTTGCTTATAAAAATTGCAAGTAGGACAGTATTATCGTTACAGATTCAACAACGCTGGCAATTGCTGATATCTAGAACCCATAAACAAACAAATTGCTTGCAGACCATTAGCTAGAAACAGAAATTTGGGTTGTAACTTTAGGTCCTGAGTATTACATATTATTGAGATTGTAATTGCAGATTCGAATGTGCCCCAATTGCATTATGGACTGCATATCATTAACTGATTAAAAAACAAAAAAATATTGATACAAGAGGAACATTGGCATACGTGCGGGAAGATTTGATACGGGATTTTCAATGTTCATACACATCGCACGACTAGATCGAGACGAAAAACACAGAAATCAAAACCCTAGGTTGTCAACAATTCAAATGTAATCACATTGGAAGCGGGATTGGGGGGTGTTTGTGGAATGATTAGCCAAGATACCTTGCAGGCGAATTGAAGCAGCGATTCGATGCTAGAAACAACACTGGATCCTCCGATTACGCCCCCCCCCCCCCCCCCCCCCCCCCTTCAATCCGAAGCCACACGCTCCTATGAGGTACCCCCACGCGGAGGAGCAGAGTACTCGCTTCTCCGCCAAGTCCTACTCCATGGCCCCTTCCTCCGCCTCCTGCCTCGTAGCCACAATCGCGCAGACCGGAGCGGGGGCGGGGGCGGCGGCGGGGGGTAATAGCTCATCTTTACCTGTCATTAAGGAGTAACATGTTACTTTCTCGTGTCTGGTTGATGCACTTTCATGTGCGTACGCTTGAACCATCCTCTTTTGTGTCTATGTGATTTGGTGAAGTATGCCAATTTGTATACTGTATTATTAGGCTTTTACTGAACTCAGGGATAGCAGATAAGCTAATTGTTGAGGGTTGGCTGCCCATTTTTGTGCATAGTTTTGTTGGACGGTGGATACATTAGCAAGACAAGGGTTACTCTATAGATCCAGCAGCATTTCCTAATCAAGACAATCAATTTATCCAGCACTAGTTGGTTCCGTGTGTGTTCAGGTAGGCAAGTGTGGTTTGTCACTCCACGGCAGGTTGGGCTGCAATCAGTAATTCAGCCAGGAACACGGGTATTCTCTAGCTGTTGTGCCAAGCTTCGAAGGAAGTAGATAAGCAGCACAAGGAAGGCTTTTAACTGTCTTGGAATTCTTGATGCTTGGGGATTTGGAAACATTATAACTATTGTGTTTCAAATAGAGAAGAGCCTGACATCTTACCATATGAAAATATGAAATACACAACACTGTTCTTTTGGAAACGATCTGCACATATGGAGAGTTTTATGATAGATCAGAATAAATTATGCCTGGTTTTTTCTTCTGGAGGGCCAAATTGATAGCTAGACGTAAGCAGCCATTCTTATATTTTTTTACTCAACTTTCCCAGTCAGCATAAATAATAACAAGTTTACTTAGCATAATTCTAGATAAGTTCAGTTTTTCCCTGCTCAGCTAATTTGTGAAGTTCTCTCAGTATGAGCCCTTTATACTTTTGTAGTTTTCTTGTCGGTTGGAATTATTTCTTTTGTAGGCAGGGGCATTGGCAGCAGGGATGCTGAAACTGAAACTTTGAACATCATGTGAGATGTCTATCCTTTGATTTGCTAACTTGTGTTGGTTGAACAGGTAATGTTTATAAAATTAGATGGTCTGAGAAAATTTGTTTCATGTGCAATTTTTTCTTTTGAAATTTAGTTTGATTCAACTCTAATCCCTTCATATATTTTCATAATGAATCCCTGAAGTTAACGTGTCTGAAATGGGAATAGACTCGGTCCAAAATCATCCAACCAGTGTTTCCCCTCCCGTATGACCTCCGTTCTAAATTACTATCCATAATGTTTGATAATTCATTTTATTTAAAAATTACTTAAGTATCATTTATTTTGTAAGTGGCTTATCTTTTATCATCAAAGATACTTCAAATATAACTTATTTTTTTATATATTTATGATCTGTGATCCTCACAAATAATATGATCTCTCAGTTGCTAATCTTCAACTATAACACTGCAGTTCATATACCAATATATAAAAAGAGGTAACACCTACAAACATTTTACAATTCAATGGATGCTTTTGACGCCAGCCACCAATAATTGGTATGCAAACCGAGGGTTCTCCACAAGAATAAAATTGGGCTGGTTGGTCAGCAGGTGACATACGTTAAAACTTAAAAAAGATGCACTCTCCCCTCATCGAACTCCTAAATTCTATAAAGTACTCCAGTTCACAAACACCATAAAATATTTTGGGTATCTTTATAGAGAGAGCATGTGTGGCAGAACCATTCAGCTTAAACAGGTTCAGGTGCACTAACCACTGTTTCAAGTCGGGTCACAACTTAATGCACATGAAACAGTGTAAACTAGGTATCTGTCAGGTGTCCGAAGACGCTCGAAACACTACATTCAAGAACAAATCTATGCATACAGGATCGTTCCCATAGGAAGCTCTCAACAAACATTACATTCTTTACAAAAAATACTTAGGGTACGAGTTATTACAAATCATACAGCATAACACTTAAATGCAAGTTAACAACGCTAAGAGTTTTGAAAATCAAACATGTCGTACTGGCAGTTACATTATACAGGCCATGTTTGAAATAAAAGTTTTTCATCGAGGGATCACGTAGACCCTTCGTGTCTCTTGGTCTTCGGGTGTTTTTAAAAGTGCTCCGACTTCTCCTCTATAGCAATATAGAATCTTGAGTACAAGGGTACTCAACAAGACTTACCCGACTAACCAGTATAGTAATAGATTAAGACTCAGGTATGCAAGGCTATTTAGTGGACTGTCAGTTGTTATTTTGCAAGAAAAGCTTACTAAAATGTGTCCTTATACTTTCAATATTTTAATCAGGTTTTAATTGAGCCTCTTAATCTAAAGTAGGATTAAAAAATACCATTTTTCAAACAAGATTTCCATGATACTGCTCACAAATTCAACCATTGCTCATGATCACATTACTAAGTTGCTCATCAGCGATCAAGCGGTATTCATATCGAGAAGTGCGACGGTCATGACCAATTTTACATCATGCAGGGTAAGACCTAATCACACGACACGTGCGCGTTCCGGATAACCGCACGTGGCAACCTTTCGCTCACATCACATCTAGCGATCGAAACTATTCTTGCCAGGGTCCAGGAGTACATCCCCATAAGTGGCCCCACGTCTGGCCTGACCATCATATGAGTTTCAAACTACACTCCCGCCTACTGCCTCTCTCCGACTGGGCAAGCTATAGTTCCAATCCTGGTGTGACTGAGTTACATCAGTTTACTGGTCACATTCTTCCAGTATGTGATTAGTACGTTCGAAACTTGATCTTAGGTTAACAACCACCAAGTCCTTAACCATTTTCAAGCGTCAGATGAGGCTATTTTATACATCTCATTCACAATTGAACCTTTCACACCCTCGTCTGGCTTACAAAACAATCTCTATATTTTATGTGTCGCTATCATGGAAAATGATGCTATAAAAGCATGGTAAACATTTACTAAGCTTGGCTAAGCAAGTTTTATAATCTTTTTGAAGAGGTGGCAAAGTTGTCTTTAATCAAGGATGTCACGCATACAAAATGGTTCCACTCAATTCCTAGACATAATGCATATACCGAAATAGTTTAGACACATGAAATAATAAGTTAAAATAGTAGGTATAGATGCTCCGGTGCTTGCATGGATTAGTAACAAGGTTAGCATTGTTAGTAGCGACTTCGGGCTTTAGATTCTCCGCGATTACTTCCTCGTATTCCTGGGATTCCTTCGGCTGAACTTGATGTATTTTCTGACTCCACAGATTCGGTATCTACATGACATGAATGCAATATGCATGTTTTTAAAAAAGCTAGCTATACAGCTTTCCTTCACGATAAAGTTGCAAGCCAGCAATAAAAACACCCATTTAAACCTTATTAGCATTTTTCCTACATTTAAAACCATTTAAAAATATTTTTAAAACTCATAAAAGAAATACTTAAATTATTTTTGTACTAGAATTAATATTATCCTAATTATAATAAAACTTTTTAAATTTGAATAGACTTTATCACATTTTTATTTATTTAGGAACTCTATTATTTATTTAAAAGCATGTTAAATAACTTAAATTTTTATTTAAGCTTTTATAAAGTTTATCATTTTTAAAGTATAGAGAAAAATCTAACAAAATTAACAAAATTAGTTTCACTAATTTTGGACACTTCCGCAACTTATAGCAATTAAAACAAGATTACAGCTATTTAAATTATAGAAAACACTTAAACAAAACAATTTTACCAAAAATTCCCAGGAAAGATTAAACCTATGCAAACATGTCCTCTCGCGCTCTACAAAGGACTTTCCCTGTTAACCCCCTGGAGAAACTAAAGCTTCGCAAAAAGATCCTCCCGGCTTTAACTACTCCCCGCGGAGGCGGACCGGCTCGATCTCGCCGGCGGCGAGGTTGAAGATGACGGCGTACGGTGCTGGTGGTGCTTGAAGTTGAACTTGAGCAGGTCGGGGGCGTAGCTGGGTTGGTGGTGGTGCCTTGGGTGAAAGGAATTGAGCGGAGATAGCTTGACGACGACGAATTTCATCGGCGACAGCAAGAGAAAACTGACGCGCGCGAAAAGACATAGAGAGCAGAGAAGATGACGACGTCAATGCTTATTGCAGTCTTCGCCGTATTCAAGCTGGCCACTTTCTGCTGCTCGCGGGGCTCTGGCTCGGTTAGGGCTGGACAAAAAACTCGTGGCTCGGTAGCTCGCTCGGCTCGGCTCGTTAGTGGCTCGGCTCGGTTCGGCTCGTTTTAAATTGTTCACGAGCTGAGCCAAGGTTTTAGCTTGGTGTATTAACGAGTCAGCTCGAGCCAGCTCGCGAGCTATAACAAGCCAGAGCCTATAGCACAACATGTATTTTGTTTGTGTGATGTCCTGATTCTTAAATAGTGAATGATAGTGACCATAAATATGCTATATAATTATAGTAATTTGTGTTATCATGTTATCTTGTGAACTACTATTGCTTCTATCTGATTTTTGAGTTTGAATATATATATATATAATTTTTTTTTATTTCAATGTGCTATAAATATTTTTTGTACGAGAAATACATGTGTGCTAATGATAAACGAGCTGGCTCGCGAGCTAATCGAGCCAGCTCGAGCTAGCAAACGAGCCGAGCCGAGCTGCTTCTCTAGCTCGCTTTGTTAACGAGCCGAGCCGAGCTGGCTCGTTATGTTAACGAGCCAGCTCGAGCTGGACCGAGCCGAGCCGAGCCAGCTCGATATCCAGCCCTAGGCTCGGTTGCTCGCCGGCGCGTGGCAAGTTGAATTTCACCGCCGGTCAAGGCGGCGCAAATCAAAGGCGACACTGCCGTGCCCGCTCGGTCCTCCCCTTTTCTTCTGTTCTTCCTTTCTTCTTTGTTTTTCTCCTCTGAATCTTGATTCCAATTCGTGATTTCATGAAGAAGATGCTCAATCTATCTTAAGCAAACTTGTAGCTGGTATATCAAGCTTTGGAACTTGTATATACACTTTGAACTAAAACTCCATGAATTCCAAATTATTTAACTCTGAACTTTGGCCTTTTTAACTGAGTCTTAATTCAGTTTGGTCAGCTGTTTCATCAGTTAGAGAGTTGACCAAACAGTGCAACATTCAAACTTTGGTCCTCCAAATAAATTAGGTGACCACCTTTCCTTGGATCTTGTACTAATCCAAAATGTAGCTCAAGGTACCTAATATTCATTTTGTCACTTTTTGGCCAAACTTTATTTACAAAAATTCTCCAATCCTTAGCTCCAAGATGGCATCATGACATTTGTTTTGGTCCAAAAATTCAAGTTACTGACTTTTAACCAAAATTCTTCCAAATTGAAATCTTGTTGATGTTTCTATAGTCCAATTGCCTTCAAACACTTCCAAACTAATATTTCCTTTAAATTTGGTATATTATCACTTATTTGTCCATATTCAACCAAATTTCATCCAATTTTCAAAGTTGGCCATGCACTTTGGGTATAAAAATCTTCAAACTCTCCAAAAAATGTATTTTCTAATTTGGCACAATTAAATCTTATTTTTCCTTATTTTTTCCAAATTTGTCTTTCAAATTTGAATTTCTTCAAACTTGTTTCTCCTGGAAAATTTGAACAAATTGCTCTCTTTAGATCCACCATTAGGGCTTAATCCAACTATAATCTTTGCTTAAAGGTGTTTAACACCTTGGGGTGTTATAACGAGTTTGGTTTATGGGATGGCTCCGGTCGGGACGAAGTGGCTCCATTCCTCGTAATGTTTGGTTGCAGAACCGATAGAATGGAATGACTTCTGAAAGAAATATTCTCCCAAGATTCAGGACCGAGCCATCCCAAAAATTCTCTGAAACCACTCATCCCATGTGGATGGCGGCGATACAACGTCAAAGCTCTCTCTCCGTTTATCGGTCTCATCCCTCCAACCAAACATAAATATGAAACCATTCTATCCCTTCAACCAAACATTAGCATGGAACCATTCCATTCTTAAAACTAGAATAGAACCATCCCATTTTACCTCGCTCTTGAACCAAACACAACCTTAACTATTCCATCAAAACATTGGATTTAAGGCTTTGCGTCAACCTATCCACATAATTTACTCCTCTTTCAAGACAAATTCTTAGTACCAATCGGAATTTAACTAGCATAGATGTTAATGCTGGCATGCATGCTATTATACATACCATTCTACAATCATTAAATTTTGATGATGGTTGGTCATAACAGGAGCAGGTAACTAACAGTATACTACCAAGAGCATATCCATACATCCTCCTCTTCAAGACTAGTCAACCCAAGAAAATCTAATACATTGCTTTGTGCAAGAAATACCCCTTTTCCATTGAAGTACAAAAGAGGGGCGGACTTATTCGATGGTGCATGGAACACATATAACCTCAGCTGCTTCATACATGCCATGATGAACAGCTGGTGCTGCAAGTAGAGACAATTCAGTTCATCGGAAAACACTCTGAGACAATTGACAGCATCCAGTGAGCTGAATCTAAACTTGGTGAACAGAGATCTACAAGTATATGTGAAAGAGAGGAACAGCTCGTATTGTGTTGATAGTGCACTTATACAAGCTCTATAATTAAAATGCTGAGAGAAGGCAGAAAATAAGAAAGGTTCTCGAAATATTCCATGAGCTCAAGTATATATTCCCTATGATCATGTGAACGGCCAGCATATAAAACAATATTACATCACTTCTGGTGCTCCTGTTCATACTATTTGTACACAATGCTAGAAATTGGTAATAATCTGGTCAAAACAACTGGATTTAAGATTTATTCACAGTTAATCTGCCAGTTCCAAGAAAATTTCATTTCTCTACACATATGCTTCAGAATTTCTACAACTTCACATACAAATAGCATGTCTCATTGAGTATTTCCAAAGCATTTAAAAAACAAAACTTGTGTTAAGAGTTTGCATGGAATATAATTAGTCAGATGAATATTTTCCCTACTTTAATCGCATTTATGCTGCTACAAATCTAAAAAGGATGCTTTCAAATAACAACTAAACCTAAATTTAGAAACAAATAAGAGCCTTTAATATGGGAGAGTATAATACCGGTGCCTGCTAGTAGTAGTACTACTTACACGGACAAATATTGTACTTTTCAAGTTCAAGTTTGAAAGAAAAAACTAGCATCAAGAGTATATACATTTCGGATTCCTCCTAGATTTTGCCAAATCAGACACTTTTATCGGCCAAGGAGTGCAAGCATAGGTGGTCTGATTGAATTTTTTTAAGTGAAAACACACAAGGAACATAAAGCAGCCACCTTTAATTCCCAAGTCTTGTGAGTTTTGATTTTGCGGAGAGTTTAAACGGAACAATCTTATACCGAATTTCAATTTAATGAAACTAAAATAGTATCCCTCAATTGAGTTTAAAGCAAATGATCTAATACCGAATTTTGATTTAATGGCAGCACTAAAATAGTATCCCACAATTTGAATATTCAACCTATCAATATATGATCACACTCCACGCGCACCCTCCAATGCAGACGCATCACACTTCTAGCACATGAACTCCGAAGACTTAGGGATTGCAGGAAATCAAACCATAACATTTTTGGAGAAGCACTTCGAGGAAGGAATTAGAAATCACTAACCTTGTTATGGCAATTATGACCCAATCCAGTCCTTCCAGGATCGGTTATTTAGCCAAATGAGCCTCTGCACTTGCGGGACCAACATAAGCAATTTTTTGATTTCCTACAGCCAGAATTGGTTCCCAGTTGTTTAATACCTTGGCTCTGACCATAATCATATGTGAGCTCTGTCATTGGAGGAATATGCTTAATTGCAAAGAAAGCAATGTGTGGATATCCCTCATCACCATGATTGTACAAAACTGATTGCCAAAAAACATTAGGCGAGCAGCTGTGGTTCATAAAGCGAGCTACATTGCCAGTTCGTTTTGCACTAATGGTGATTGGCAATTGCTTGGGTGTCTCATTTGAGTCGGAAAGATTAGGTTCACCCAGTAATTCTGGTGCATAGTTCCATCTTAAATTCTGCTCGAAAAGAGGGGTCTCAAAGATGTAATCACCTTCCCCATCCACACTATTTTTGTCAACAACCTCGCCTGCATATTCACAGATAAATGTTCCAGCTCGAATTGGGTCCCAACTACGAAGGCCCCACCCACGATCTCCTGTCTTAAACACTTCAAAATGGATCTGGGTACCTTTCTGTACAACTCGGTTCCGGCAATTATGTGAACAAGTGCAGGAATCATTACACTCATATAGCATAGGCATGCGGCTAACAAGTATTCCTGAAGCACTGTAAGGAAGGTCACCAGCATTCCGGTGCGTACAAGAGCAGTTGTTATCACCAGGGAGGCATACACTTGCGCATTTGCATCCTTGCATCTTTCTCATTGAGCTCAGCAAGTTACCATAGTTCAATTTAGTCGTATAGGAGAAGTGGCTAGGACCATTCTCATCGTCAACCTCATTTACAAGGCAAACAGGCTTGCTTTCTGCACCATATGATATGTCAGACAATATAACATGATCTCTAGATGATGGATTTTCCCTCCATTTTTCAGGTTTCTTCCATATTGCAATGCCGTCAGGTTGGCCAGGTTCCCTGAGTAACTTGTGTTTAAAAACATTGAAACCAGATTTCGCTTTCTCCACCCAGGCTTCTTTGATCTTGTAAAGGCCGTCATATATGTATATCTTGCCAGTTGGACAAGTCAAATCTTTAACACTGCGAATGACTCTAATCGGATTACCTCTATGCAAACTCCTCTCCAGTGCAAGGTTACCTCTCTCAAGTTTTTGATCATCCTTACCAGACATGCCCTGTCCAGTGTAAACTAGAACATCTGGATCATCTTCAGTATTATCATACACACCAGCTGAAACGATACTAATAGCCACAGGATCCTCCTCATTACCAAACTTGGCAGGCATGTAATCAATACCTGCCATGCTCTGACTATTCAGCCCCACCAGGCACATCTCAATTCTGAAGTAGAACATGTCACCAACATCAACACCTGGAACTTCTCCAATCCGCTTGTTCTTATTGACACGAAGTTCAGCATTAATCATGATGCTCCCAGCCTTCAAATTGTGTTGCTGCTTTACAGCTTGCTTCACCTCATCTAGCTGCATAAGCCTCCGCCGCAGTGCATCAAACATCATGAGTACATTATCAGCAGATTCCCTAGGATCATCTGAAGACAATGATGGAAGCTGCAACAGAGTGGTGTCAATTTTCCTAGATCGTCCACGTTTTGTTGCATCAACCGTGTCATCATCTATTGACAAACCTGAATGACTTGGAGTTACTGAACCATCCGACACACGCCTCGGACGTCCCCTCTTCCTTTTACCACTTTCAGGTCCAGGCGTCTGAGAAGTTGGCTCATTGTCATTTGAGTGACTTGGAGGGGTTGAAGTATCTGAACTATCCTGCAAACGTTTGGGACGTCCCCTTTTCCTTGTACCAGATTCACGTACAGGTGCAGGAAGTGTCTGAAGAACAGGTGTATTATCTGCTGGAGGAGCTAAAGGAGTTGACAGGACAGGAACATCTTGCAAACGCCTGGGCCGCCCCCTCTTTCTCTTGCCAGATTCCTGTGGGGTGGCTGAAGAAGGCGTCGGGGAAAGAACATTACCTTCTTGAGGAGCTGAAGGAACCAAAGGAAGTGAAGGAAGTAGAGGAATAGTAGGAGCCGGAGGAACTGAAGGAGCTGAAGGTTCATCTGACACACGCTTGGGCCTGCCCCTCTTCCTCTTACTGGATTCCAGTGTGGCGGCTGACAGAGGAGTTTGCAAGGAAGGAGTAGCAGCTGATGGAGTCTGCAAGGGAGTGACCAAACTGTTTATTGCAGTACCGTTAGCATGAGCGGATCCATTCACATTGACCTTCTGAGGCTGTCCCTGGCTGGGTTCTGTAGGAGCTGCCGGTGCTGCAAACATTGGTGGAACACCAGCTGGCATCCCCGGTTCGGTGCCTCCAGCATATGGTCCAAATGGAGTCACACAGACAAATGAAGGTGAATTTTGAGGGGTGAATGTGTGGAGCCCTAGTGGTGCCGGGAACATGGGGGTCAACGTGCGCAAGGGTTTGGCGTCAACAACTGCTGAATCACTCAGTGGAATTGAAGCTGTCTGCTGAGCCATTGTAAGGCACCAGTTGTCCTTTTATCAAATCAAGTTTTATATCACTATTTCCTTTCTACCTTCCCCTGCAGTTGCTTACAGCACAGGACTTCACAAAAAGCTGGCAAAGGGGGTAAGACATCAGTGTCAGTAAAAAATTAGAACTTAAACATATGACAGAATATTATAAATGCATCATTTTTGGCATTTTTTATATTTCTACCCAGGAAGAAATATCAGTTTAGGAAATACTGAACCTTGACTGTTCATTCCAGGTTTCTAATAAGCATAGGTGAGTAAAAGATGCAGTTTACAGGTATAACTACCAACTTAAAATCACAATACGCTTGCCAATAGCTAGAAAAACCAAGAGTTGCACATGTCTAGGATTTCCAGAAGCAAGTAGGGGCAGACAAAACTAAAGTGTTGCTGCAGGTACGTCGTACAAGTAACTAAGTGCTCCTTCCAGTACGATAAACGGATTCTGCTTTGGTATGTGTGCTTGTCAAACTATTTTAACTCAGTCAATTGATTTATTTGTGAGCATTGAATCGGTATACGAGAAACTGAAACAAGCATAATATAATAACAAACACTTTCATATTGCCATTTATATTTCTTTCCTAATTATAACAACAAAATAATGTTTGTAAGCTGAGACTTCTTATTAATATTATACTAAGCTGTGCTATTGTAGTTCACGGTTTATTCTGCATAGGCACAGACCTACGATAAAAAATAATGTCCCATTCTAATAGCAGCATGTTGAAAGAGTACCACATTGCCAATAGGTAGCAATAAAAAGGAAGACGGAAGATTGCTTAAAGGTAACAAACAAAGTTGAATGAATAACCGGAGTTAAATTTGCCAAAAGGTTCAGGAGGTAGTTAATTCTGTTACCTCCATATTTGCCGTGCAATGAATTACATGCTCTTCTGCAGCATTGTTCACATGCGGTGGCACTACAAGTTGATATCTTTTCTGCAATAGGGATAGTGCAAGAATGGGTTGTTACATTAGGATTATATTAGAAATTTCAGATGAGTATAAGTTATGGGATAATTTCACAAACACCCATCAGGACGGCGCAACTTTATATAAATACTCAAGATTTCCCATGATACCAGCTAAAAATTTCCTATTTTCCACATGCCCCTAATAAATTGATTGTGTTCAAAACCTTTGCACTACATACTAAACAAAAGCTAAGAGGTAGTTATCAGTTATCACCAGTGGCGGAGCTTTACACTGGCCAGAGGGCACCGCGATCCCTTCAACACTTACCTAAATCTAGTTTGGGTGTTGGGAAGAAAAAAGCAACGTGGATTTCAACAAAGAGGATTTCTCTCCTGCTGTCCTGCACAACCTCAGCAAGCAAAGGCAAAAGAAACACATCTAAACACTGAGCAACAAACTTAATTGAGAGAAAAAGGGCGATATTGGTATTACTCATTTATTACTCGCAACTTACTTATATTTTAGATTTACCGGTCATTGCGATCTAGGTACAGAGCTTATCCAAATCACCAAATAAGCAAAGTAGAGGAGTGGAAACGAAGCACATGGACGGATGCCTTCTCACCTCACCAAGAACCAATATCCTCAGAGGAGACCATACCGCTGTGACCCCTTCGCTGCTTGCCCTGCAGCATCACAGATCTATCAAAATATGACCAAAATTAGGGAAATAGATCTTTGGCGGGGCGAGGAGGTCTCTGGCAAGGACCTGCGCAGGGCCGGCGTGGAGATTCCGAGTGACCGACGACGGACGCGGGCCGCGGCGGGGACGAGGAGTACGACTGGAACTGGCTCTGGCAGCCTTCCCTCTTCTCCTGCGGTGGAATCACCAGAGACCACCGCTCCTCCTCTTCTTCTTCTTCGGTGTAAGGACGGGGAGTAGGGGAAGGGAAAAGGGAAGAAGCCAGCAGCCGGCGGCAGCGGCGAGAGCCACGCTGTGAAGTGTGGGGACGGACGGAGCGAAGTGTGAAGCCCCGGCTTGGCTCTCGCTGCTGCGTGAAGAGGCTTCGGGCTACATTTTGGGCCCGCCGGCCCCGACATGACCGGGAATCCACAATTTTTTTTACCATGGTAGCTTTCACCTTCACAACCGTCTGATCTCCACCGTCATCCATCCAATCGATCGGCTTCTTCCTCGAGCCGCATGCGGAGGGCCCGGGCCGGCCGGCAGCCGGGCGGAGGGGCGGATGGCGGGCGGGCGGCGCGGCGGTGCGGCAGCCGCCGGCCGGGGCGGGGGCAGGGCGGTGCGGCGAGAGGAAGAAGAAGGTCCGAATGGGCCTAATGGGCCCTAAGCTATCGTGCTTATCTAGTGCACGGAAGCTAGATAGGTGCCCCCGGACATGACGCCGCCGAAAGCCCAAGTAAACTAGCACGTACTAGAAAAAATGGTGTATATTTTTCAATCTTACCATTTCAAACAAAGTTAAACCATTTGAAAGGCTATTTAGGACATTCTTCTTGTTGTGTATTTTTTTCCCTAGAAACATTTGATATTAGAGCTATTTCCTCCTCAGCATATCTATTTGTTTTGGTTCATATGGTCAACAATAATATATTTGTTTTGGTTCATATGGTCAACAATAATATTTATCAGTATATATATACTCCCTCCGTTCTCCTAAACGATATATATTCAAGAACCGAGGTAGTACTAAATAAAATTATAGAAAATTATATTGGAGGGTCATGTATTTTTTTTTTAAAAAAGACCAATACAGACGTAGACCCCCACAAACATGCACTCACCCCTATAAATATATGTATGTTATCTCTATAAGCACCTGCAAAAGACTGAACCGGTATATTTGATCTTGAAGGCGACGCCGACAAAGAGCACATGGCGCTGGCGGCGGATCCGACGATGGTGGTGCGGCAGGGATGGGCCGTCGTAGTGGTTACGAAGGGCGGTGTGGAAGAAGGGGGGTGGATAATGGCATGGCGGCGAGTCCGCCACCGACCCTGGGAGATGGTGGGAGGCCGGTGACGGTGGGGCAACACGGTGGAAGAGTGAGAGGAAAGAGAGAGAGCGAACATACTGAGGAAGAGAAGGGTCCTGTTTCTTTGCGTCAGCCAAAAAAATTTACCGGGGAATCTTGCACGCATGAAGTATTAAATAAAGTCTATCTGCAAGATGAGTGTAACTTTACGCGATAAATCTAATGAGCCTAATTAACCCATGATTTACTACAGTAATGCTATAGTAATCGTCCTCTAATCATGCGGTCGTAGGCCTCATTATATAGGTCTTGTGAATTAACATGGGGTTTTGTATGTAGTTTTGTAAACTGACTGTATTTAATATCCTTAATTAGTGGTCAAACTTGTGTGTAAAAAATTTTTAGCCCCAAAAAAACACCAAGATAAGGACACGGTGGAGACCGAGGAAAACGGACCACAAAACTTTATGCCTCTCTCTTCTTCGGAAAAAAGGAAACAAAAGAAGACGAGAAATCTCGACCAGGACCCAGGCCGTGTTTCTTTGACGCCAAAAAATTTTTCACGCAGAGAATCTTACGTACATGGAGTATTAAATAAAGTCTATTTGCAAAATCTTTTTAAGGATGAGTATAACTTTGCGTGAAAAATCTAGTGATCCTAACCATGATCCTGCATGATCCTCGACCATGATCCTCGACCGGACGCGCCTGGAGGCCACCGTGTGGGACCCCGTCACCTGAGACCAGCGGTGCGTGACCCTTCCGCCGGGGTTCAACAGCGACGACCCACGCTTGGCTGTCCGTGGCAGCGCGCTGCTCCGCGAAGACAACGTGGGCTGGGTGCCTCTCAAAGCCTTTAAGGTGATCTTGTTGAAGACTGATGACGTGCTACTAGATGCTGATCCGGCACGCATATTTACTGATGATGACAGTACGTACTAAAACAGTATCACTTGAGTGTGCTATGGTAAATAGACCACTAGTGCAAAAGTGTTTTTAAAAATACTTTATATTCGCTCTCTCATGTACAGACAGCTTTAGATATTCTCAAATCTCAAATCTAGTGGCACATCATTTTTGAGATAGTTGACATTTATTTATATGGAGAAAAACTCTTCAATTTATTGTCTATTAGCAATACGGAGTAATTGTGTCGCTACAACAAATCTGTTAATCTGTGACGAATTTTCTGTGACATTTTTTAAGAACGTCACAAATGGAACTGCATCTATGACGTTTTTCTGTTTTTCATCATGGATGTGGAAATGATGGATATTGAAGCCCACAATTCAGTGACGTTTTTAAAATTTGTCATAATCCGGCCCACAACTTTGTGACGTTTTAGCATGTTCGTCATGATCACTAAATTAAAATCTTCATGTTCTGTATGAAAATTTTAAAAAAAACTAAAAGGGGTGGAGATAAGATGTGGAACTTTGGACCTCATGAACAGCATATTTAGCACTTACCATCCTAGTACAAAAAACCGAACCGATTCACTGGTTGGACCGGAAAAACCGTGAACCGGTGGCTGGACCGGTCCGGTTCAATTAAAAGATCGGTCATGCAATTGAACCGGTGTGAACCGGTCGGTTTTATGTCAAACCGGTGAACCGGTTTTTTCGTGAACCATTGATCAATTTAATGTTTGGATATTGGTTTCCAACTTGTTATATGAAAACTTGCATATTATTTATTAATTCGACCGGTGAACCAGTAGCCTTACCATTGAGCTTTTTTAACAGGGCCAGGTTGGTTTGCGCAAAAATGTGCAGACAATATGGTCCGAACCTGAAACCTGAGACTACACCCACGAGCTCCTTTCCACTACACCACTTCATCTTTTGTTGTACATTCTGATATGTTCTCTTATTGATACTTCGATGGCGTGCTGTCTCAAGCCCAGTCAGCGCTGGCCCATCTGTCAGGCATTAAGTGTTGGAATCAAATCGGTAAAATAAAACAGGTGGCAGTGAGAGTCGAACTCTCAATCTCGTTGGACAAGAGAGGACTCCTTACCACCGAGCTACTTCCTCGTTTGTGAGGTAGTATGGCATTTTAATTTATTAGTACTTTACAATTAGATTTTTGCCCATACAAACAGGTGAGATTCGCACGCAGGAGTTCGGGACTTGTACGCCGCGGCCAGTCTTTCCTCCGCGAGATCCCGCCGCCGGGCACCATTGCCATGCCATTCAGCATCTCTGTCGCCGTTGTCGTCGCCTACTCGCGCAGCCCCGCACCCCCGCTGCCCCTATTGCGTCAGGCCCGCTCCATTGGCGCCGCCCATCATTCGCCGCCGCCGGCGGCGGCAGCCAGTATCACTGCCCCCGCCGGCCACCACTCCCGCCACATCTGAGATCACCGCCGCCGCCAGCCGCCACACCTCACACCACCACCGCCAACACCCGTCACTGCCGCCACATCTCGCAACACCAAGGCCGTCATTGCCACACGAACGTCAACGACCGCGTGAGCAGAACATCGAGTGCATCATAGTTGTGCCTGACTCATGCTAGGCTCACCTTCCCCACCACAACACTGACTGGGAGTGAAGGTATATCTCTCTGATCTTTTTAGTTAGTTGAATGTAGATTCTCAATTGGTGCAAATTTGTTCATTTGGGTATTCTGCAGTGTTTGAATAGATGGATCGAAGCTGGGTGTATGGCAGAATGTTTTCACCCGAACACATTAATGGTGTCAAAGAATTCATGAGCTTTGTTGGAGAAAAATTTAATGACAATGTCGAAATTCTATGCCCATGCAGTAGATGCCTAAATCAGAAGTACCAATGTCAAGCTCTAGTGAAGAAGCACATATTGATGAATGGGATGGACAGTACTTATACTCAATGGATTCATCATGGAGAGACCTTGAATGTAGATGTTATTGATCATCCTGTTGTTGTGCATGACGGTGTTGATGGTGTGACAGAGGAGGAGAACTATAGTGTTGATCCTTTGGAAGAGGTTTTAGGAGACCTACACACTGCAGCAGAACAAGTAGGAGATGATGAAGAAATTCAGGATGTTGATGCAGATCCTCGTGAACAAGATTCATTTTTCAAAATAGCCATGAGAGAGGCAAAACGTCAAATTTATCCTGGTTGTACCAAATTTTCAAGGTTCTCCTTTGTGGTAAAGCTTCTTCATATGAAGTCATTTATATAGGATAATCAATTCTGACTTTTCTGCAGTAATGAAGCTATTGGCTGAAGCATTCCCAGAATGCAATACACTGCCAAAATCATATAACGAGGCAAAGAGTGTTCTAAAGGAATTAGGTCTTGGATATGAATCAATACATGTGTGTTACAATAATTGTGTGCTGTTTAGAAAAGAATATGCCAAGCATGACAATTGCCCTGTTTGTGGTCTCTCAAGATGGAAAGACCCAGAAAGGAAGAAGATACCGCAGAAAGTGTTGTGGTATTTTCCATTGGCACCTAGGCTAAAAAGGATGTTTGCAACCAATGAAGCATCAGAAGAAGCACAATGGCACAAGTTAAAGCGGCAGCCTAGTGAGAAGGAAATGAGCCACCCAGCTGACGGTGAGGCATGGAAAGATTTCGACCGAGTATATCCAGATTTTGAGGAAGATCCAAGAAACCTTAGACTTGGACTGGCTGCTGATGGGTTCAATCCTTTTTCAGAACAAAACTCAAGATACAGCATGTGGCCTGTATTTGTTGTGCCGTACAACCTTCCACCCTGGGCATGCATGCAAGAGTCTAACTTCATGATGGCTTTGCTTATTCTAGGACCTAAATCACCCGGGAAGGACTTTGATATATTTTTAGAGCCTCTTATAGAAGATTTACTTAATCTTTGGAAGGGTGTGCCTACTTATGATGCTATTACTCGCAAAACATTTAGCCTTCGTGCTGCAGTCATGTGGTGCATCCATGATTACCCAGCTTTGAGTACTCTTTCAGGGCGTACCACAAAAGGATATTTTGAATGTATTCATTGTGATAAGAACCCTCTTTCATACGGGCTAAGGAGCAAAATTGGGTATTTTGGGCACTTTCGGTTTCTTCCAAAGGGTCATCGTTTGCGAAGAAACAATGAGTTTTCCGGACTCCATGAAAGCAATGACCCACCAGGTAAATTCACTATAGAAGAGTTGTTGGCTGAACTGGATAAAGTTAAAGATGTTAGACCTAGGAAGCAACAAGAATGTAGGAAGAGGAAATGTTCTAACATGGAAGGCAATCATGTGCGAATTTGGAGCCGAATGGTTAGTCTGTGGAAGTTACCATATTGGAAAAATTTGAAGCTAAGACATAATATTGATGTCATGCATATTGAGAAAAACATATGTGAGGCCCTCATAGGGACAATTCTGAATATAATTGGGAAGACAAAGGATACAGCTAAAGCTAGGCTTGATCTGAAAGATCTAGGAATTAAAAAGGAGCTGCAATTTAGACATGATGGAGATTCATGTGAGATGCCTAATGCTCGATATACTTTGTCCACAAAACAAAAGAAGTCCTTTTGTGATTTTTTACGGGAGGTGAAATTTCCAGATGGTTTTGCTTCCAACATCTCAAGATGTATAAATGCTGAGGGAACTAAGGTACAAGGGCTCAAAACACATGATTGTCACATTCTTTTGCAAAGAATCTTACCAGCTGCCATGAGAGGATTTTTGGACAAGGATATTTATGAAGCAATAGCGGAGTTAGGGAAGTTTTTCAGGGAACTATGCAGTAGAACCCTTAACAAGGATGTGTTGCTTGAAATGAACAAAGAGATCCCTATAATTTTATTGAAGCTTGAGAAAATTTCCCCCCAGCTTTCTTTGATGTGATGATTCACCTTGCTGTCCACTTACCTGATGAGGCATTACTACGAGGTCCTGTGCAATTTGGGTGGATGTACCCAATTGAAAGGAGGTTGTACACTTTGAAGCGATATGTGAGGAATAGGGCACGGCCAGAAGGTTCAATTGCCGAGGCATATATTGCGGATGAATGCCTGACATTTTGCTCTAAATACATGGATGGCGTAGAAACAAGATTTAATTGAGAACCAAGAAATAAAGGTATATTGTTAATATGTTCTGTCAATATCTTGTATACTTTTAGCTTGTTCTGTCTTATATGTAGTATACTTTGAGTATTGTTGTTGAGCATGTTCTGTCAAATATTAGCATTTTCTACCAATATCTAGTGTACTGTGAGCATGTTGTCATATATTAGTAAAAGATGTTTTTAGTTTCATAAGTTCCCAAGATAAGTCTGTATAATTGTGCAGAACATTAGCTCTTGCTCTACCAATATCAAGCGTTAGTGAGTAATTAAGTAATCTTGCTCCACATAAACGGTGTTTTCAGGGAGGCGAGTATGAGGATAAGGAACCTGATGCGTTTGATTTGTTCAAAGTGTGCCACTTCAGCAAGAAAGAAAAAAGGCTACACACCTTGTGTCCAGTTGGCTATTGTAAGTAAGCTTTCAAATGGTGCTATTCTAATTTTCTTATTTTAAACATTGTATCATGATCGTGAACCATCTCTGCTACTTGCTTGCTAGAATGAAATGGAAAACCATCTCTCTACACCACCAGCAGAAGGTGGCCTACCCAAGTCAGCCACTGAGGTTGTAGCTGATGTGCTTGATGAAAACACCAAAAGGAATCACTTCCTTCAGAATGTGGGGATCCAGATTGCACGACCAAGGTCTAGTGCAAAGATCGTTGAAGCAGAACTAGAAGCGGAGAAGATGGCAAATGCTGAGCTTCAATCACAAATGGATGACATGTCAAAGAAACTGCAGGAAACAGAACATGCAAGGATGAGGGACCAAGAGGAGATGAAGATGAAGCATGCTGAGTTGGAAGCGAAACTCGAGCGTCTGCTGGGTCAAAGTTGAACAAGATAAGCATATGAATTTTGCTGGTACCAAAGTTTTGCTGCTGCACTGGTTGGTTTCTGGTGCTGTTCTGTTGCTTGTACCTATCTGTTGCTATTTCTGGTACTAAGCCATCCCTTTGCTGTTCTGGTATGTATCTGTTGCTGGTGCAATCTGTTGTTGCTGGTGCAATCTGTTGTTTCTGGTGTTGTAGTTGGCTTATGTGTCATGGTGAATCTGTTTGGATGCTAGATGAAAGCATGCATGTGATCTGATATTGTATTTGGCCTGGATTTGCTGAAATTCTGTGTATTTTAGGCTGGAATATGCTGAAATTTTGTGTATTATGGGTTGTAATGTGTATTATGATAAATTGGATGAAAGTTTTTCTGGGCTGTTAGTGGGTTAAAATTTAAGTTTATACGATTGAAATTATTAATGGGCTAAAAAAATTATATCAGCTTATGGGCCTATTTTATAAATGGGCTGTGATGAGGTCATATCCATGTCAGCAGCCATCTGCCACGTGTCATCGCTCACGTCATTCGCCACGTGTCATTGGCCACGTCATCTGCCACGTGTCATTGGCCACGTCATCTGCCACGTGTCATTGGCCACGTCATCTACCACGTGTCATTGGCCATGTCATCTGCCACGTCATCCTCATAATCCTCCATGTCATCAGCTACTAAACTTGTTGCTGATGTGGCTGTTTGATCCATGACGAATATTAACACACATGGCGATCATCTATGACGTTTATTTTTGTCACTAAAGTTGGGTTTGGGTTGGGCTAAGTGGGCTTGAGACTATTTTATGACGAATTAGAAACGTTACAGATTGTTTCAATCTATGACGTTTATAGCTAAAACGTCACGAGGCGTAATTTGTGACGCTTGATCCATAACGTTACGTGAAATCGTCACAAACATTGCTTTATGACGGTTTTTCGATGATCTGTGATGAAAATTTTTCATCACAGATTAACAGGTTTCTTGTAGTGTGTATAGACGTGGGTACAAATGTGGGTATATTTAGGTGGACTCTTTTTTGGGTGAAAAAAGTAATGGCGTCAAAAAAATGTCCCTCCCCCTCTTCTGTCAAACTTTTGGCATGACAAGTGGGTCCACTGTGAGGTGAGGGTGGGCCAAATACTGGTAACAATTATTTTCAAATCTAATTCTCTTTATATCATAGACTAAATAAAATTATGGAAAATTATGTTGGAGGGTCATGTATTTTTTAAAAAAAAGACCAGTAGAGACGTTGACCCTCATAAGTACGCACACTCACCCCCTATAAATACACGTATGTTAACCCTATCCCTATAAGCACTTCTTTCACTCTCTTTATAAGCTTAGGGTTCTACAAAGTCCTGCTACTCTTATATCATATGTTCTATTGTCATTTTGCACAATTAACGAGCAAATTCTATGATTTCAATCACCTGAACAGCACGTGGTAAGATAAAAATAGAGCAAGCCTAGCTCAAAACATGCGAGAATATATTTTGAAAAGTCAAGAAAGATAAGAAAGAAAATAGAAAACACAAGAAATCCTTTCAAAAAAGAAAAAAAATCATAGAAAAAACAAAAATAGAAACGTAAGAAATCCTTTCGGAAAATCCAAAATCTATATGGATAGGGCTCTCTGTTTAGTATATTTGATGAAGAGCCTTCTCAGTTTGGAAATAAATTGGACGAAGATATCGCGTGACGGGTGGCGCTATATGTGAACGCGCGACCCTGTTCTCCTTTCTTTTTTCCACCGCGGAGCCCACGTGAAGCTTGTTTTCTTGCTCGATAGCTTCTTTTCTTTCCGTTTTTCTGTTCGCGCCTCCCTGCCCGCGCCACTGCGTCCAAAAAAACTCAAACCAGCTACTCGTCATCCGCCGGTCTCACTGCACGTGTGTGCCTAATATACAGTTTCCCACTTTATTTGTATCTAAATTGTGCCTTTACAACATCTAATTTGGATAGAGGCATCGACCAATGCATCTCTCTAGATTGGGGTGATGTAAAAACTTGTATATGTTTAACTATTAACTTATATAAATTTTATTAGCATAGATTTATTTTCATAATATATGTAGGTTGATATTTAAAATATCTATAGATTCTAGTCGTAATATATGTAGGTTGCTAGTTATAATACACGGGTTGATGAGCGAATAAATAGGTTGATATTTAGAAATTAGAATACATGTAGATTGATAGTGATAATATATGTAGGTTGATAGTCATAATACACACTTTGATACTCAGAATATATATCGATTGATAGTTACAATATATATAGGTTGATAGTCAATACACAAGCTATTACAAGCGAATACAAATAGGTTGGTACTTAGAATATATATGATTGATAGTCATAATATATATATGTTGATAGTTAGAATATATGCGTTGATACAACGAATACACATATTGATACTCAGGATATATGCAGGTTTATAGTCACAATATAAACAGATTGATAGGAATTAAGTTGATAGTGCATAATATTTACCCTGACATAATCGGTATTTAAGAAGTCAAATACATATAGGCTAGTCAAGTGTACAACCAGTAATTTTTCTATAGTAAATACCATAATTTAACTTGTTAGCTCACCTGCCCATCGACTCTACCTAGTCCACGTGAGGACCATCGCACGATGTTAATAT
This sequence comes from Echinochloa phyllopogon, assembly GCA_033239725.1. Taxonomy (NCBI): domain Eukaryota; kingdom Viridiplantae; phylum Streptophyta; class Magnoliopsida; order Poales; family Poaceae; genus Echinochloa; species Echinochloa phyllopogon. The sequence goes on along the minus strand of BTCW01000016.1, from coordinate 2,966,022 downwards.
GAAGTCATTAACATGGGCCAAATAAAGCTACTGGACCGGCGAAGGTTGCACGGTTTCACAAACGCGCAACATCACGATGGGCCGGCAGGTCGCGCGGTAGGTCACCAGCGCGCCCGATCATCCGATACACTTTACCAAATAAATTCATTGTCCGAATAGAAAAGAACCAAAAAAGGAAAAATAGAAAAAAGTAACAATTAAAAAGGAGAAGCAACAATTTCAATCTAGCTACCTATAGCTGATCTCTAACTCTGGCGACCCTTCTTGTTCTTCGACGAGCACCTCCGATGATAAATCAACTCCGGCGAGATCTCTTCGAATTAGTGTTTGGGATTAGGGTTAGGGTTTGGAGTTGAGGAGGGGATCCGTGGTCCCCGGATCTAGAGGGATGGGCGGGGAGGCTGGAGGACTGGCGGTGGCAACGGGCACTGGTCGGGAGGACGAGGCGGTGCCGCTGCCCGCCATGGTCGTGAAGGAGGGCGGTTGAGCCGGGTCGTGGTGGCAAGGGTGTCATAGATCCAAAATGGAGAGAGGGTGAGTGTGAAGAAGAAAGGGAACAGGTAGGAGATGGACAGTCCTTACTGGCGTCGGGGCACATGGCGCTGGCGGCGGATCCGGCGGCGGTGGTGCGGCAGGGGTGGACCGTTGTAGTGGTTACGATTACGAAGGGCGGGGCGGAAGAAGAGGGGTGGACAGTGGAACGGTGACGAGTTCGCCACCGACCGTGGGAGATGGTGGGAGGTCGGTGACAGTGGAGCGGCGCGGTGGAAGGACGAGAGGAAAAAGAGAGAGCCCAATATATCGAGGAAGAGAAGATAAGGACACAGAGCAGACCGAGGAAAATGGTCCATAAAACTAGTTTTATGCCACTCTTTTCTTTGTATAAAAGGAAACAAAAGAAGACGGGAAATCTCGACCAGGACCCGGTTGTTAAGTTTTTTTATTAAAAAGCCCAGTTGTTCACTTGCCCACGGACCGCACGGGTCAGTCCAGTCCACTCCAGCGCAATGTCGCTTTTGAGGTCGACCACACGGCGTGGTCTCGTGCGGTCGACGGGAATACGGGATTAGAGAAGAGAGGAGAGAAGATGAGGGAGAAGAGGACCGAGGAAAATGGTCCATAAAACTAGTTTTATGCCTCTCTTTTCTTTGTATAAAAGGAAACAAAAGAAGACCGGAAATCTCGACCAGGACCCGGTTGTTAAGTTTTTTTATTAAAAAGCCCAGTTGTTCACTTGCCCACGGACCGCACGGGTCAGTCCAGTCCACTCCAGCGCAATGTCGCTTTTGAGGTCGACCACACGGTGTGGTCTCGTGCGGTTGACGGGAATACGGGATTAGAGAAGAGAGGAGAGGAGATGAGGAAGAAGAGAGGAGCTCAGGGATGTGGGTTAGGGTTCGGGGTTGGGGTTGCCGGGGTTGGGGGAGGGGCACCGGCTATAGAAGGAGGGTCGGGGGCAACGGGAGGACCGGCGGCAGTTGCAGACGGCGGGGCGGAGCAGAGGCGGCGGGGACGCCGCCGACCGGGCGGCGGAGGACATTTGGTGGGCACGATCGGCGGCGGGGGCGATGGCCGGAGAGGTTAGGAAGGGCGGGGCCGACGGCGGGGGGCGGGAGGACGGCGGATGGCACGGCGGCGAGGTCGCCGCCGGCCGCGGGCGGCGGGGGAGGTGGCCGGTGAGGAGGAGGCTGGGCACCGGAATGGCAATCTGTCGCGCGCGCAGTAAGTGGGCTCGGTTCGGCCCACGAGAGCATTTTGGGCTACATGTGAGTGATACAACCAGCCCAATAGAAACCCATGTACTGATTTTTTTCCTTTTTCTTTTTCAATTTGTTTTTTGTTTTTTATGAGTATTTGGTTTTCATTCTTTTTCATACCATTTGTGTCAAATTATATATCTCTTTTCTCTTTCTTTTTGACTTGTTTTTTCTTATTTATTTTTTCTATTTAATTTTATTAGCTATATTTTTTTACACTTATTTGTTCATCATGTGTATATACTTGTTCAACATGTGTATACATTTGTTCGCCATGTGCATATATTTGTTCGTCATGTGTCTATACTTGTTCAACATGTGTATATATTTGTTCGTCGTATGCATATTTTATATATAATTTTATCTACGATTTGATGTTCTCTATTTCTATTTGCTTTAATTTCTCTTGTTTTTTTATCTGTTTCTATTTTTCTTTTCATTTTTTTTTCTGTTCTATTTATTTATTTTCTGTACTTTTATTTTTTATACTAACTTTCGTCATGTATATATATATTGTTCACAATGTGGATATGTGTTGTTCTTTATGTGCAGTAATTTGTTCGCAACGTAGATTTTTCTGTTCTTAATGTGCAACAATTTGTTCGTAATGTGGACTTACATGTTCTACATGTGCAGTAATTTATTCGTACTGTGGACCGATTTGTTCTCCATGTGCAGTAATTTGTTTGCAACGTGGACTCATTTGTTCTCTATGTGCAGTAATTTGTTCGCAATGTGGACTGATTTGTTTGACATGTGCAGTAATTTGTTCGCAACGTGGATTCTTCTGTTCTCCATGTGCAGGAATTTGTTCACAATGTGGACTCATTTGTTCTCCATGTACAGTAATTTATTCACAATGTGGACTTACATGTTCTCAATGTGCAGTAATTTGTTCGTAATGTTGACTAGTTTGTTCTCCATTAGTAGTAATTTGTTCGTAACATGGATTATTCTGTTCTCCATATGCAGCAATTTATTCGCAACATGGACTAATTAGTTCTAGTTTGATAAAATTATTCGAAAAAATATCATGTAAATATAGTTGAGTGAGATCTTATTTTGAAGATTTTATCGCAATAAGCATTATGGTGCGATCGGAATTTAATTTGGATGTTTGGTTTAAGAATAATGACTTTTTTTTCTAAACTTTATCTCATGCAAATGAGTGCACTGTTTTTCCTGCTACTCCACTATTGAAGTGACACGCGTACGCGCGAAACAATCGACCCAATAAAAAAATTGGAAGCTTCTTCAGGTGACCGATATCTCCGCATCACGCTCGTGATGCCTAGGCACGCCCGCTGGGCACGGCGACGGCCGGAGAGGTTCGGAAGGGCGGGGCCGCCGGTTGTGGGTGGAAGGCCGGTGGCGCTCGCCGCGGGCCGCAGGCGGTGGTGGAGGAGGCGGGGGAGGAGGCAGCTGGGCGCGGGCGAGGGGAGGCGGGCGGGCGGGGCGGCAGGCGGGAGGTGGCTGGACGGCCGTCGGCGGTCGCCGCGGGCCGCGGTCAGCGGGGCAGGCGGGCGAGGGAGGCGGGTCGGAGGTAGGCGGTGACCGCATGGAACACTCCGTGCGGTCGACCGCAAACTAAAATTGCCCTCCACTCCAGTCCAGATGAGCGATGGTTCGATGCGCCACCGCCGCTCCTCGTCAGCGCCCTTGCCTGACGACGACCTCCTCCGCGAGATCCTCCTTCGCCTCCCGCCGCTGCCATCCTCCCTCCCGCGCACCTCCCTTGTCAGCAAGCATTGGCGCCGCCTCTTCTCTGACCCCCAATTCCTCCGCCGCTTCCGCGCATTCCACCACCGGCAAGCCCCGCTCCTCGGCTTCTTCATCGACGACTTCGGCAGCCCCTACTTCACCCCCACGCTGGACCTGCCCAACCGCGTCCCCTCCACGCGCCTCTCCCGGGCATTCCCCTAGGACGAGCCCGAGCACTGGAGCTTCCTCGGCTGCCGCCACGGCCTCGCCCTAATCCTCGACCGGACGCGCCTGGAGGCCACCGTGTGGGACCCCGTCACCTGAGACCAGCGGTGCGTGACCCTTCCGCCGGGGTTCAACAGCGATGACCCACGCTTGGCTGTCTGTGGCAGCGCCCTGCTCTGCGACGACCACGCGGGCCGGGTGCCACTCGAAGCCTTTAAGGTGATCTTGTTGAAGACTGATGACGTGCTACTAGATGCTGATCCGAAGGTGTTCACCTCCCTGTATAAATCCGAGACTGGTGTGTGGGACAATTTCATCTCAACATCCATCAGGGCTCCTCTTTGGTTGGGCAAGCCTATCATCCTGGTTGGGAATTTGGTCTACTGGTTGTTTCTTGGTTATGGGAATAGCAGTATACTTGAGTTTGATTTGAATAGGAAGAATCTAGCTGAGATTGACACCCCGGTGGACGCACACATTACCAACCACTCTCAGATCTTGCGGCTGGAAGATAGCAGGCTCGGCCTTGCCATTTTGTCTGAGTTGAACATTCAAGTATGGGAGAGGAAGGCTAATTCGGAGGGTGGTGCCAGATGGACACTTCAGAAAACAATTGAACTGGACAAGCTCCTTCCCCTGGCACAGGTGGTGGATAGACCGTGGACAGTGATACACGGGTATGATGAGGATGGCAATTCGATTTTCGTATCAACAGATCTGCACATCTTCGTGATCCAACTCAAATTATTGCAGTTCAGGAAACTATTTGAAACCAAAATCATCACCATCTTTCATCCCTACACAAGCGTCTATACTGCAGGTACGAATTCTATATTTTTCTTATCTAGTTGGTGTAATATCCTTTATGTGCTTAAACATGAACTCCAAGAATCATTAATAGTAATTATGTTTCTTTGTCAGTTTGAGACAATTTTTATTTGTTGGATTGTTACCACTACCAGAATGATCGACATCTGCACCGGGTGGGAAACGCCTTTAGCACCGGGTTTCCCACCCGGTGCAACTAACCCGAGGCTAAAGGGGTACCCCTTTAGCACCGGGTGCAGCCACGACTCGGGCTAAAGGGCCTGCCCCGCAGCGCCTTTAGCAGGGCCTTTAGCACCGGGTCGTGGCTGCACCCGGTGCTAAAGGGCCTGCCTTTAGCACCGGTTGCTGTCTGCAACCGGTGCTAAAGGCCCCGGATTTCTTTTTTTTTGCTTTTTTCAGTAGCCATGCATGCATGTCTATATACGTGTATATACGTATATATTCTAATACGTGTATTCTAATGCGTATTCGGCCGACTCTATATTCATATTAGCTGACATTTCATCAAAATAGAAGATATATATATTACAAAAGTAGATATTCATGCATGTCAACTCGAGTTATATATATTTAAACTGTATTTTCTACTTAATTAAGATTGACGACTTGTTGAACTGTCTGGCACGTCCTCCAGTACTGGCATGTGGAATTCTCCTCGGGGATTGACGACCTCGTCCTAGATCCATCCGACGAGCTGTTCTGCAATTACGTCAATTCTTTCTAGCTCTAGGGACTCTTCCTTCATGTTCAACATCTATAATTTATAAATAATTAAAAGATATTTAATCCGCCGAGTTGGAGACAATAATTGTGCACTTAATAATAATAGAAATGTGTTTATTATTACGTACCATAATATCTGTTGTGTAAGCTTTTTATGTCCCCAATTCCACATGTAATCGCAAACATAGTATGCACATAAATTATTTCCCGGCCCCTGTTTGGCACACTGTTGACCAAAAGAAATTAAGTAAAATTCATATAATATATTAGCCGAGGCCTACATTTACAAATTACTTGCTTACCGGAAAGCCAATGTTCCATTTTAGTATTTCATGTTGAATACCCGGGTGTTCTTGACGAAATTGAATCCAGGCCCTGCGAACAAAAAAATTGAGTTAAATCATTGCGAGTGTAAGGGGTGAATTAAGTAGGGGAAAATATACATCACCTTGTCATCATGTCCATGATGTTCTGTAGTTTTTCTTTTGGAGTGTGCAATGAATCAAAGACGTTCACGACACCCCGGTCAGGACACAATATTATTAGGAACCAGTGGAATCTATATACATGTATACATTATAATCAGAAATGAAATAGTACATAGACAGTATAAGAAGAAGCTTGTGTATGTACTCACTCGATGTTGTACGAGATTAGTATGGAGTCGCAGTAATTTTGTTTCTTAATGTACTTGTATAGGTTTCCATATGTTTCCTCAGGATTCATAAATATCATATTTTCACTTATCCTTCGAGGATCCACGAAACCAACGTCATATATCCCGGATCTCCGATATTTTGAATCTCCATTCTTCATATGTTAAGCAATAAATAAAGCCCGCGTCAGCATAGATTGGAATTATTGTTTTCAAACTGTGAATTATAAGCAACAACAAAATACTTACAGTGTCCAACAGGTGATCAAATCCACGTCCATGGCGTCGCGGTGGTACAACTCATATATATCCTTAAACCTCAGCCAGACCCAATCCTCGTCACCATTGTAGAAATCATGGTCCTTCACGCCTACTTTGATCATGCGCCATTTATTCCTTCTTGATTCTTCCAAGTACCACTCATGGAATCGGCGCATCTTCGTCTGTAGCTTGCTCTCCATTTCAGGAGGGACCATAGGCTCGCCAAGCATAAACGGCCACTTCAGCGTTGTGTTTACAGGCACCTCTTCTTCCCCCAGGACTTGCGCTCTGGTTAGTCCAGTCTCGGCCATTACTCGTTGCACGTTAAGCTCATCCAGAGATGGCAATGGACCCAAGGGCCGCTGAGGTTGCTGGCCGAGCTGAGGAACCTTTTTGGATGGGCTCGCCTCCTTATCTGCAGCCTTCCGCTTCCGGCGAGATTTCAGTAATGAGCGGTCATAGTCTGTTATTATTACTTCCTTCTGTTGACCCTTGCTCAAATTACCGAGGAATGACTTGACGACGGTGGGATCAAGCTTCGGTTCCGGCTCAGGTTTTTTCCTCCACTCGGCCATTTGCCTCTTTGTGTCTGCTTTGACCGAGGCTTCGAGCTCCTCTAGAGTCTTCTCACCCGCTCTTTTCTCTGGTGCAGGCTTCTCTCTGGTTTTCCGCGCCTTCTTCGCTGGTGGAGTGGGGGCAGAGGCTTTAGTGCGGCGTCCCCTCTTCGGCGGAGGAGACGGAGACCTCTTCGGCGGAGGAGACGGAGACCTCTTCGGCGGAGGAGACGGAAACCTCTTCGGCGGAGGAGATGGGCTTGCATCAGGAGCTCCCGGAGAATCATCATGATCCGGTGGATCTCTTGGAGGTGACGGAGGCTTGTTGGTAGCCGCAGGTGTACCAGGTATGACGACGTCTGCCTTGCTCCATAGAATGATGCAGTGAGAACACTGACCGAGTTTTGTTTCTCCGTCACCTCCGGGGATGTCAAGTTCCAAGTCTTCCCAGTTGGTGACGACTTGCTCCACCTCAACAGGTACGTAACCATGTGGAATGTCATTGCAGTGCCATTTTTGCCCTTCTTCCACACGTTTGGTCATACCGTATGCGACCTGATAAGTTAGTAGTCACAAAGAAAGTTAGTAAATGAATGGTATTTACGGTGAAATGTATGCAGTACGAACTAAGGTCGCATACGTACCACCACAGCTAAGTTCTTCTGCCTGACGACAAGCTCGCACGTGGTCCGTTGAGTTATTTCATCCACGGTGGAACCGGTCCCGCCTGCGGCTTGTTGGAGAGGTGCAGGCTCTGTGGAACCGGTCCCGCCTGTGGCTTGTTGTATCTGCAGCCATGCTACCTTCATCCGTCGCTCCATCTCTGACTCCATTTCTTGGAGCTTTGAACCCTGGGCGGCAACCGTTTGCTCTAGGTCCCTCACCCTCTGCTCATATTCGGCCTTCTTCCTCAAACGGCTCCTATAGGTGGCGGCGTGCTCTTGGAAACCTTTCTTCCATGAGATGCTTGTGCCTACGCCGCGCGTCCGTCCAGGATGCTCCTTGTTCCCTAAGGCATAGGTTAGCTCATCTCTGTCTCTATCAACAACAAATTCTCCCGTCTCAGATGCCCTGAGGATATCGAGGACACGCTGAGCTAGTTCTCGCAAGTCCTCGGGAAAAACTAAGGAGCCGTCGATTGGGCTTAGGGTGCCTCCATGACCATAGTTCCAATGCTTGGTCATTGTGGGCCAGTCATGTGTCATTGGAGTGATGCCTCTAGCATATAGATCTTCTTCCATCTTCTCCCATTTAGCGATGCTTGCCTTGTAACCTCCCGAACCCATCTTATGAGAGTACTTCTTATTTGCGGCGTTTCCAGCGTTTCTAGCGCTAGCCGTTGCACCCTCTTCGGAGGTTTTGTACTCAAGGAATGCTTCCCACTCGTCATCAGTGATCTTCTTATACTTCTCAGGATCCGGGGCCTCTCCGGTTTTGAGAAATTGCGAGTACAACTTCTTCTTGAAATCCTGAAACAGAACTGCCATCTTCTTCATTGTCCAATCCCTCAGTTCTGCTTCATGAGTGCTAGGCCAGTCGAATATTTCCTTTAATTCCCTCCATAGCATCTCCTTCTCTGTATCGGGGAGCACGTACTCCTCAGTGGGGTCCGTGGACTTCCATTTTCTGATACTAATGGGCACATTGTCCCGTACAATTACCCCGCACTGAGATACAAATTGCTTGGCCACTTTTGGGGGCTCAACTGGCTCCCCGTCATCCTCCACTCGGGTGATGTGTAACTTGACATCCTTCAGCTTCTTCGTGGTCGATCGTTTTGATTTCTTAGCAGAGGCGGCCTACACAAATTACATATATACGAGATGATATAGAGATGGTATACATAATTGACATGTACAGTACAAATTTATGTTATCTATATACACACCTGACTAGACGAGGGCTCGTTACCGGCCCCTTCAATAGTGCTGCCCTGGACACGTTCGCCCTGGACATTGGCGGCCCCTTCAACATTTTCGGCCCTTGCAACATTGTCGCCCTGGATATTGTCCTCCCTTCCAATGATCCCCAACACATCATCCATGGACATTGGTTGGGTTACAATATTGAAAAGTTGATTCGCAAAGAACGTGTCGTTGTCCTCTTGCATGGGTGGGACGGGGGTGTTGTTGTCCTCTTGCATGGGTGGGACAGGGGTGTTGTTGTCCTCTTGCATGGGTGGGACGGGGTTGTTGTTGTCCGCCATCTATAGAATTAAAAATAATTGATAAGAAATATTTACAAAGCATACATATTCCCAATATTTCTAACATTTTCGCTAAGGGGGTCGGTGCGTGAAAAACGGATTCGCCAAGGGGTTCGGGTGCGCGGTGTGAATTGATTCGCTAAGGGTTCGCTAAGGGGGTCGGTGCGCGAAAAACGGATTCGCTAAGGGGTTCGGGTACGCCATAGAATTTCCGATAATAAACATTTGCGATAGTATACATTATACAAACATATAACATTTCCAATATACATTTAAATGAAGCACATATATTTCTAATATACATAATTTTAAAAATAATTGATAAGAAATATATACATTTAAATGAAGCACATATATTTCTAATATACATAGAATTTCCAATATACATTTAAATGAAGCATTTTCCAATATACATTTCAAACATATAACATTTCCAATATACATTTCAATGTAAATATCTCCAATACATTTAAATGAAGCATTTTCCAATATACATTTCAAACATATAACATTTCCAATATACATTTAAATGAAGCACATATATTTCTAATATACATAGAATTAAAAATAATTGATAAGAAATATATACATTTAAATGAAGCACGTATATTTCTAATATACATAGAATTTCCAATATACATTTAAATGAAGCATTTTCCAATATACATTTCAAACATATAACATTTCCAATATACATTTCAATGTAAATATCTCCAATACATTTAAATGAAGCATTTTCCAATATACATTTCAAACATATAACATTTCCAATATACATTTCCAATATAACATTTCCAATATACATTTCAATGTAATTTCTAATATTTTCAATGTATGTGCTTAGCGAACGCGTTCGGCTAAGCGCATTTGGTTAGCGAACGCGTTCGCTAACCAAATGCGCATGGCCGAACACGTTCGCTAAGCAAATGTGCATGGCCGAACCCTCGGCCATGCAACGGGTACCTGCACACACAAACACGTACACGGCACGAAGGCCGGCTCACAAACATGCACGCACGGCACGAAGGCCGGCTTCACAGAAGCTCACCGCGTGATGGGCGGCGGGCGACGGCGGCGCGGGGACGAGCGGCGGCGGCGGCGGCGAGGGGAAGAGGAGCGGCACCGGCGCGGGGACGACGGGCGGCGTGGGGACGAGGGGCGCTGGCGCGGGGACGACGGGCGCAGGGACGACGACGGCGGCGGGGACGACGACGGCGGCGGGGACGACCGACGAGCGCGGGGACGGCGGCGCGGCCCGGGTCTTCCCACCACCGGGTGCTAAAGGCCTTTTAGCACTGGGTCTTCTACACCCGGTGCTAAAGGCCGTAACTGGCGCCAAACGAAAATTGGGGGCCTTTAGCACCGGATTTTAGATCAACCCGGTACTAAAGGCCCCAAATTTTCGTTTGGCGCCCAGTTTCCAAACCGGCCTTTAGCACCGGGGGCTACTATTTGGGAATCTTATAAATATAGTTTGTAATATATAGTTATTAATACTTGTTTTAATTCAGTTATTAATACCTATTAAAAATATATATTAAATAAGAAAATCTTATAAATTACTAGAAAATCAATATAAAATTCTAGAAAATCTTATAAATTAATAGAAAATCTTATAAATTAATAGAAAATCTTATAAATTAATAGAAAATCTTATAAATTACTAGAAAATCTTAAAACTTACTAGAAAATCTTATAAATTACTAGAAAATCTTATAAATTACTAGAAAATCTTATAAATTACAAAAATTGATAACTAAAAGAAAGATTTTGGAACATTAAATGGTCTCAGATGAAAAAGTCATGAATACCAAAATTTCATATCTCATCAAGATCTACAATCTTTATTTAAGTCATTTTTGCATTTGAGAAAGTGGTAGTATACATTGTTCATTAATCCTAGATTCACTCGCATAGTTTCTAAAACTTTGTTAGAGACTTGTCAAATTTGTACTACATGTTATTACCCATTTTGAAAATGACAAAATGACCTAAATAAAGATTGTAGATCATGATGAAATATGAAACTTTGGTATTCATCACTTTTTCATTTGACATCACCTAGTGTGAAAAAAACCTTGGTTGTAATTGTCATTTTTAATTCAAAATTTGGATTGTTCAAACAGTCTCACACGAGAAGATTTTTCAAAATAATAACATTAATAAGTTTCATAACTTGATAGAGTATGATTTTAGGAATTTTTAGGAAGAAAAATGATCTTTTTTGAAGTTTGTACGAGGGAGAACGACTAGTTACAACTTTTATACAGAGATTAAAAAGAAAAATTGTTCTTGTTCATCCAGTGACGTGGCACGTGTGTGCCCGGTGACGTGGCCAGCTGCCGCACGGCCTCCGTGGCCAGGCCGGTCTTTGGCCCCGCCGCACCGGTCGTGGCCTTTAGCACCGGGTGCAGTCACGACTCGGTTCTAAAGGCCCCCCTTTAGCACCGGGTCTTCCCACCACCCGGTGCTAAAGGACCTTTAGCACCGGGTCTTCTACACCCGGTGCTAAAGGCCGTAACTGGCGCCAAACGAAAATTGGGGGCCTTTAGCACCCGATTTTAGATCAACCCGGTGCTAAAGGCCCCAAATTTTCGTTTGGCGCCCACTTTCCAAAATCAATATAAAATGCTAGAAAATCTTATAAATTAATAGAAAATCTTATAAATTACTAGAAAATCAATATAAAATGCTAGAAAATGTTATAAATTAATAGAAAATCTTATACATTAATAGAAAATATTATAAATTACTAGAAAATCTTATAAATTACTTGAAAATCAATATAAATTACTAGAAAATCTTATAAATTACTAGAAAATCTTATAAATTACTAGAAAATCAATATAAAATGCTAGAATTAATAAAAACAATCTTATAAATCAATAGAAAATCTTAGAACATAGGTGGAACATAGTGCAATTAAATTACATGGCATCATCGTTTACTCGGACACTAATAAACTTCCTCTTTACAAATGTTCCTTGATTGTGATCACGCCGTAGATACGGTGTCTCCTCCGCCGCTAACAGGATGCTTGGGTCATCAGCCACTGAGAATGGAGGACGGCCATCGAGCATATCATAATCTTCATCCGTCTTGTCCTCAACTCCTACGATTTTTCTCTTTCCGGGAAGAACTATATGACGCTTTGGCTCGTCTTGTGATGGGTCCAATTGCTTACCCCCACCTTTCTTATCCGCCCCTTTCTTCGGTCTGCTAGCCATGTCCTTCACATAAAAAACTTGTGTGACAGCTTTGCCCAGGACGAACGGTTCGTCTAGAAAGCCAATCTTGTTTAGGTCCACTAACGTCATTCCATAGTCCGCTTCAACTTTAACACCTCCTCCAGTCAGCTTCACCCATTGGCACTTGAACAGTGGGATCTTCAAAGGTCCATACTCTAGTTTCCATATCTCCTCTATGATTCCATAGTATGAGTTTGTATTGCCATTGGTGTCTGTCGCGTTGATCCGGACACCACTGTTTTGGTTGGTGCTTTTCTTGTCCTGGGCTCTTGTGTAAAATGTATACCCATTGATGTCGTATCCTTGGAATGTCAAGATCGTGCTCGATGGACCTCTAGCTACAAAAGCTAGCAGCGCATCAATGCCCTCGACACCCATAAGACGTCTTCGCAACCAATCGGCGAAAGTACTATTGTGCAGACGCTGAATGAAGGCCGCAGACTTTGTTGAGTTTTCCTCCCTGAGAATCTGCATGTGCTCCTCGATGTACGGAGCAACTAAAGTTGATTGTTGCAAAACTGTGAGATGTGCTTTACGAAATGTCTCAACGTCCTTGATCACCATCGATCTTCTCCCTAGTGTGCCCTTTCCACCAAGTCTCCCCTCGTGATGGGATTCGGGCACACCAATCGGCATAAGATCGTCGACAAAGTCAACACAGAATTCAATGACCTCCTCTGTTTCGTATGCCTTAGCAATGCATCCTTCTGGACGAGAACGATTACGGACATACTTCTTTAGGACAGCGAAAAACCTCTCAAATGGGAACATGTTGTGTAGAAATACTAGGCCCAATATACGAATCTCTTTGACGAGGTGAACCAATAGATGTGTCATGATATTGAAGAAGGATGGTGGAAATATCATCTCAAAGCTGACAAGACATTGCACCACGTCGTTCTGTAGCTGATCTAAATGGTCTGGATTGATCACCTTCTGAGAAATTGCATTGAGGAATGCACATAGCTTCACAATGGCTTTCCGCACGTTAACTGGTAGCACACCCCTGAGTATGACGGGAAGCAGCTGTGTCATCAACACATGGCAGTCGTGAGACTTCAGGTTTGTGAACTTCTTCTCTTTCATATTTATTATTCCCTTAATATTGGAGGAGTAGCCAGACGGAACCTTGATACTGTTCAAGCATTCAAATATGCTTGCCTTCTCTTCTTTGCTGAGAGTGAAGGTGGCAGGACGCAAGTACTGGCGTCCTTTGTCTCTCTTTTCTGGATGTAGATCAGTCTGTTGCTTCAATTGTTTCAGATCCTGACGTGCTTCCAGTGTATCTTTTGGCTTCCCATAAGTACCCAGGAAGCTTATCAAGTTCACGCAAAGATTCTTCGTCAGATGCATCACATCAATCGCGTTACGGACCTCTAAACGTTGCCAATAAGGTAGCTCCCAAAAGATAGACTTCTTCTTCCACATCGCGGCACGACCATCCTCGCCCGTCGGAGCAGCCTGGCTTCCGTCTCCCTTGCCAAACACCACATGTAGGTCCTTCACCATGTCAAATAGCTCTTCTCCACTCCGGTGTCTCGGCTTTGTACGTCGGTCAACATTCTCGCCAAAATGCGCACATTTCTTTCGTAGCTCATGCTTCGCCGGAAGGAATCGACGGTGACCCATGTACACAACTTTACGACAATGTTTCAAATCCATGCTTTCGGTTTCCTCTAAACAGTGAGTGCATGCTTTATATCCTTTGTTTGATTGTCCTGATAGGTTACTTAGTGCAGGCCAGTCATTGATGCTTATGAAAAGCAGTGCTCGAAGGTCAAACTGCTCCTGCTTGTCCTCATCCCACATGCTAACACCTTCATTCTTCCACAGCTGCAAAAGTTCGTCAACCAATGGTCTTAGGTACACATCAATGTCGTTGCCAGGTTGCTTTGGGCCTTCGGTGAGCACTGGCATCATAATGAACTTCCGCTTCATGCAGAGCCAGGGGGGTAGGTTGTAGATACAAACAGTCACGGGCCAAGTCCTATGACTACTGCTCATTTCACCAAAAGGGTTCATGACATCGGTACTTAAACCAAGCCTAACATTCCTCGCATCAGCATCAAACTCTGGGAATGCTCTGTCGATGTTCCTCCACTGGGATCCATCGGCGGGGTGTCTCAACATGCCATCCTGCTTACATTCTTCTTTGTGCCAGCGCATCAGTTTGGCATGGTCTTTGTTCCTGAACAAACGCTTCAGACGGGGTATCAGAGGGAAATACCACATCACCTTCGCAGGGATTTTTTTTCTTAGAACGCTCTCCCCCAACATCACCAGGGTCGTCCCGCCTGATCTTGTATCGTGCGCAGGTGCAAACTGGACAACGATCCAAGTATTCGTACTGTCCGCGATAGAGGATACAGTCATTAGGACATGCATGTATCTTCTGCACCTCCAAATCGAGAGGGCAAACAACACGTTTTGCTTGATACGTCGTCGATGGCAATTTGTTACCCTCTGGAAGAATCTTCTTTATGAGTTTCAGTAGCTCCTCGAAACCCTTATCAGTAACACCATTTGCTGCCTTCCACTGCAGAAGTTCAAGTGTGCTACCCAACTTCTTTAGCCCCTCTTTGCAATCTGGGTACAGGTCAGTCTTGTGGTCCTGCAACATGCGCTGTATCTTTTTCAGTTCCTTATCATTGCCGCAGTCTTTCTCGGCATCACGCAACATTTGCCCGAGTCCATCAGTAGGTTCATTTTCCTGAGCATCGCCTTCCCGAGCAACATCTTCCTCATCGACATCACCCATTGCAGCATATGCAAAGGAACCGTAGTATTGAGCCAATAACGGAATGTCGTCATCGGCCTCGTCTTCTTCATCTTCATCCATTAGAATTTCTCTTTCACCGTGCTTCGTCCAAACAGAATAATTCCTCATGAAACCGTGCCTCATCAAATGCACCTGAAGACAACCTCTTTGTTTGTACGATTGTATATTTTTACAATGGGTGCATGGGCAGAACATGAAACCGGACGGCGTCTTGTTAGCCTCGGCGGCATCGAGAAACGTCCTAAGGCCATCACGGAACGCCTGAGCGTGGGGGTCCCCATACATCCATTGTCTATTCATCTACATTATTAACCAATAACAAATATACAATACAATTTAAAGATAAAAAAATTTAATATATAAATAAATACAAATTATAATATATATTCCATTATATAAATAAATTTCTAAAACTACATTACTATATTCATTAAATATAACATTACTATAAGCCTTATAAGATTTATAAGATTTATAAGATTTTCTATTAATTTATAAGATTTTCTAGCATTTTATATTGATTTTCTAGTAATTTATAAGATTTTCTATTAATTTATAAGATTTTCTAGCATTTTATATTGATTTTCTAGTAATTTATAAGATTTTATAGTAATTTATAAGATTTTCTAGTAATTTATAAGATTTTCTATTAATTTATAAGATTTTCTAGCATTTTATATTGATTTTCTAGTAATTTCTAAAACTACATTACTATAAGCCTTATAACTATTCACAAGTCATACAAAACAAAATACTAACTAGCTTGCCTTCTCTCTCCATTTAAAACACAACATGAACACTCTCTCCACCATGAACTCAAGCTCTCTCCTCTCTCTCCTCCAAGAACACAAGCTCTCTCTAGCTAGCTTTACTTTGATTCACAAATCCCTCTATTTCTAAATCATAGAAGGATTACAAGCTAAATAAAACATTAGAGAATGAAAGAGTGTACCTTGTAGTGCTCCTTAGATGAGTAGAATCTTCACAAATTTTGAAAAAAATTTGGGCAGCACCTCCCCTCCCACGGCCGAGCAGCATGAACACAGCGCCTAAGTGTTCAGCTGGCTCGGGCGGGGGAGGAAGAAGCCCCTATATTCAAACACATTAGCACCGGGTCGTGGCAAGACCCGGTGCTAATGTGCACCCTTTAGCACCGGGTGCAGCCAGCACCCGGTGCGAAATGGCCTCGGCACATTAGCACCGGTTGCTGGCTGCACCCGGTGCTAAAGGGGGCGCATTAGCACCGGGTCTTGCCACGACCCGGTGCTAATGTGTCCGCCATGACACATCCACGCGCCGCCCCCGCTCCTAGCCATTGGACCCGGTGCTGAAGCCCCATCAGCACCGGGTCCAAAAATGGCCGAGGCGGAGGAGGCGGGCGGATGTGAAGGATTCTGGTAGTGTACCGAACTGAGCACAACATAGCACAAAAGTTCATTATCGACTGCCTATTTTGTATGTGTCACTTATGCTATGTTAGTGTTTGTCTGGAAATCTTTGAAACTGTCCTTTTTCAGCGTAATTTACATTGTAATCAACTGTTGGAGAATAGAAAAAAAGAAAAAGAAATCTGAACTTGAGTTCGATGATAGTGAAATTAATAGTAGATTGGCACATATGGAACCATGAAGGTTGTTGTAGTCTTTCATTTGGTACTTCCTTTCAAGCCACCAATAATGTCTACACTCATATAAGAAGCACATGTTCAAATTAAGTTGTGTATTATGCATGTGTCCACGACGTCTTGGTCATTCATTTAGCCACTAAACCTGATTATGACATGTGGTTGATACATATTACGAACATTAGTTTCTAGTACAGTCACTACAAGAGATCCTCACATCAGCACCGGTTGTGAACGGCCTTTAGCACCGGATTCCTAACCGGTGCTAACCTTCCGGTGCTAAAGGGTGGCACCTTTAGGACCGGTCTGCGGGGATTCGAACTCAGGACCTCTTGGCTCGCGCGTACTCACCTAACCATCTCACCTACGCAGCACATGTGATAGGATAGAAGATGCGCTCCTTTTGAAGTAGCATGCGACACCCCCTTTAGCACCGGGTCGTATTTAACAAGCGGTGCTAAAAGGTCGGTCACCCTTTAGCACCGGGTGGTGTTACGACCCTGTGCTAAAGGGGGGAGCACCTTTAGCACCGGTTGGTAACACCAACCAGTGCTAAATGTGACTTTTTAGCACCGGTTGGTAACACACACCAACCGGTGCTAAAGGGTCTCCGGGGGCACCCATATTTTACACCCGGCGCTAATATTGTATTAGCATCGGATCTTGAGTGCATCGAGGCATATGAGAGGGGCGGATGTGAAGATCTCTGGTAGTGAGTTCATCCCTGATAGCAAGATGCATTTCATCTATCTTACCATATGAAATATACAAAGCTATCCTTTTGGAAGTGTTCTGCTTCATATGAAGAGCTTTAACTCCTACAGTCAATTTCACAAATTCACTAGCCAATTTTTCCTTTAAATAATACCTTGATTTGATCATTTACAGGGCTAAATGTTAGTTGGATCTAAAGCAGTCATGTTTTTCTTCCATGTCCTGTTCTGAATAATTCTAGATATCAGATAACTTCATGTAATTTACTAATTTTCCTTATTGCCTGGACGTATTTCTCTCCTAGGCTGGGACATTGGCAGTGGAGACGATGGAGCTGAAACTTTGAAGGTAATACAACCTGTATGTTTTTGTTGAGCAGGTAATGCAAGTTAATTTTCTGTGATATTTGTAATAAGTACCATTTGCATGCAGCATCTCAATGATTAATTTGGCCATCAACAACTGAAATTGTTGTCATGTTGGTTCAAGTAGGTCATGGGATTCATGTAGTTTTCATTTAAGTCACAGAACTTAATTATCATATGGTGTATTTAATGCTACTAAAGGCAAATGACTACTGATATGTGACTGCCAAATCAGCTCTTAGGAGGGAGGGTTTTGCGTTAAGCATCCTAAAGGAGACACCGTATATCCTAATCTCCTATCTGTTTTAGCTTTCAAGCTCTCTTTGCTGCTTCATTCCTGTTCTTCCATTGATCAGCACCAGATCTGTAGTTCCATTGGGTACAGCTTGTAAGAAAAAAAATCTTAGCATGCTCATCATTTTACTGTTAGATTAGAGTTGCAAAATAAAAAATAGGAACAATTGAAGCTACTGAGTCCTGAATTGATGTGATTAGGAAGACTCCTGATTTTCCTTTTCAAATGCAAATGATCCGCAGCCTGTCCTATCAAATGACATGTCTGTCTACCAAAAAAACTAATGAGGAAGAATGGAGATTCATCTGCTGTTTCAGAGATAGTGTTATCCTAGACGCTGGACAGATGGTGTTAGTAGTAATCCTGATGCATGTGTGTCCTAGCTGAATAAGTCAGCCTGTTGTTGGGCTGAACGAGTCTGTAGGAACTTAGAGTCCTAGAGTTCAGGAACGTGCGTGGTGTGGTGTGGCTGTGGGATGGCACGGCCGAGTCCAGCGGCATGCCGCGCATGTAGGGGTGTTAGTGGCCACGTTTAGGGAGTCAGTTGGAGTCTGTACTTGTTTTATATTGTTACATGCCTAACAGAAAACGCTGCCAGTTTTGACAGCACCAAAAAACCATCGTGTGTTCCTTGTCTCTCTGTTCTTGTATTCGTGAGTTTGAGCGCAGGTGTTCGGTGATCCCCGGCGACGGGAGCTCGCGGGATCCCAACAGATGGTCACCCCATGAGGTCATGACTAGCAGTTAGTCTTGACTAATTGTCATTTAGACAGTCTAATTGTGCATCCATACCATCTAGACGCTAGACTTAAGGGCCTCGATTATCATCTAGATATCAATCTAAATGTGCATCTAGGCGAAAGTGCTCAGAGAGGATCTTGTGGACAAAGACTGGTTCTCATGTCATAGATTTTGCATTATTTTTCTCTGTTCTTCTGGTGATTAAGCAAATGGTCTTCTTTCAAGTATATATATTCTTTTTTCCTTCTGTTGTGAACCGGGGCAAACTAGAAATGATTTTATTGATTTGTTAAGGCCTTATTTTCAATAAGTAGGAGTCAAGCTCAATCTCTTCGGGTAGGCAGGGGAACACCCAATTATTTTGGATAGGCAGGGAAAGGAAAATTTCCTTCTGAGGAAACTATGCAGCTATGAGACTGATTTTACTGTTTGAACCATCTGAAAATTGATAGCCACGGCATATCTGTTGCCGAGCAATTTGACTGATGCAGTGACCTTTTTTTTTTCTATAGGTACCACCATTGTGTGAGTTGCCTACCAGCACAAGATGAAGTTGTTTATGTATATGGGCATCGTCATTCGTGTGATGTGCTCCACAAAAAATATGTTTATCTCGCACTTGTTAACTACCCCAATCGTGAAGTAGGCCTTTTGAAATCATCCAACTTGTCTTTGAATATTATACATGACCACCTGAAGTTTGTATTGTGGCCTTTTCATCATCGGCTAGTTAAAAAGCACAGGGCAGCACATAGACTCCCGTGGTACGGTGGTTTGATGTTTTCATTGTGTTGGACTATTGATACGGGTTGATTTTGCATTCAAAGTGTTTGATACTTCCACTACCATGCATGTTGCTGGAGTCCCCCGTCAATAAGCCTCAAGTTGCCGGGTAAACAAATTTGTTGCAGTGTCCTGGTGGCGTAGTTTGTTTAGCCTGGTGGCGTAGTTTGTTTAGTGTCCTGGTTTCGTCGAGCGGGTTTGATGAAAATAACATGCTGACAGGTGGGGTTGCAAGAGTGTTTCAATGATTCATGGATCTTTTGACTCTTGAAAGTTTTGGATGTTTATAGTATATAAAATAAGAAGAGATAGATAGATAGAGATAGATAGATAGAATAGATACGTAATAAATAGGATGGATCGATTATATTGATCGGAAGATGCAAAGGAATCGAACTCAGATCAGTGCGAATTAAGGGATATGGCCGCACGGTCACGTCTCGTCAGCAATCTGGCCACGTACCAGTACCATGTTCCTTTTTTTTTGGAAATTACATGTACCATGTTCTTGCAACCCCACCTGTGAGCATGTTATTTTCGTCAAACCCGCTCGACAAAACCTCTCCGTGGAAGTAAAAGTTCCTTCCCCTCCCTCCCATAACGCCGCCGCCTCATCATCCCCTTTGTCACGTCCTGCACCTCCATACTCGCCAATCCGCTCCCAACCTCGCGCCCCTAAAACCATAGCTAAACCCCAGCCGAAACCAAATGGCTCTCCTCGGCTGACCGGGAGCCCGCCCCGCCCGCCGCCTGGCTGGCCATGGTCCTCCAGCTCCGGCGCCTCCTCCCCCACGGCTACGCCCAGCGCCACAACACGGCGGCGACCCGATGACATGAACGGGCTCTAAAGCTTCGCTAGGGCCTCATCTACGTGATGCACTAACAAGTCGTTCTCCATGGCCGGAGCATAGCTCCCCTCGACGACGGCCATGGCGCGGCCCCGCACGGCGGCGGAGCGCACGACGAGCTCGCCGGCCGGCTCAACGGCGACGACTAAGGAGACGCGAAGCGGTTCAAAAACATCACCAGGGCTTCCTCTACACAGCGCTCTAACAACAAGAGGACCACCAAGGCCGGAGCTCCCTTCCGCGGTTCGTCATGGCGCGGCCGCGCTCCACGGCGCCGCCGGTTTTCTAGCTTGACAGTGCGTGCACCCGGGCCAGGAGCAAGCGCGCGAGGATCTACGACACCTACAAGCTTAGCTGTGGTTTGGCTTGAAACAGGATGGAGCATAGTGCTCACCGTGTGAAGCTCGAGAAAATAATGGAAGGATTTAAACTCAGAATCAAGAAGAAACGAGAACGAATCACAGGAAGGAGTAACTGATATCTGAATCGAAGGAACAAGTTGAGGCTACTCCTCGATACAGACGTCGCCGGTGAGACGACGGAGTCTTAAGCTACTCCTAACCCTAGAGTTCATGTTCTTTTCTCCATAGTGACTACAGACCAGGGACCTGGGCCTAAATAGCATGGCTCGGTCATTAGTAAAAGTAAACGAAACAACAGCTTCAGTGAATAACAGATGGCCGTCAGATGAAGGATGGATGGCATCCATGAAGTCGTTGAAGCGTTATGTTTGGGCACCGGCTTACTCTGCTTCTCCCTCTGGTAACTGAAGAACTGAATGTGCGCATCTTGGTTCTTGACAATTGCCCCCCCTTAACATCCTTGAGGATCCTTGTCCTCAAGGATGGAAAGAAGGAAATACCTTCCCGATGAAATTGACATCCTCCCAAGTAGCTTCAGATGGAGGCATGTTCACCCACTGAATCAACCACTGAACCACCGGCTCATTTCTTGGTATCAATCTATGTTCTAGGATTTCCATTGGCGCCACCTTAATATTGCCTTTGTCATCAACTAAAGGAAGATCAGGTGTTGGAATCACCTGTGGGCCAAATATGCTTCTTTAATTCGCTGACATGGAACACATCATGTAATTGACATCCATCAGGTAGTAGGAGCTTGTAGGCAGCATTGCCTATTCTTTCCAAAACTCAAAATGGTCCATAGTACTTGGAATGAAGTTTTAGAGATTGATGGTTACTTAATGAAGTGTGTCTGTAAGGTTGGAGTTTCAAGTAAACCATGTCCCCAACTGAGAATTCTCTTTCCTTTATGTGTTTGTCAGCTTGATGCTTGATTCTTGCTTGGGCTTTTAGAAGATTGTCTTTGATAATCTGTGTGGCTGATTCTCTGCCCCTCAACTGTTCTTGTGCAGACAGATCAGGGCAATCAGTAGTGACCACTTTAGCTACCATAGGTGGTGGAAAACCATATAGGGCCTGGAACAGTGTCATGTTCAGAGAGGTGTGATATGATGTGTTGTACCACCACTCAGCTAATGACAACCAATGGTGCCATCTTGATGGACTCGAGAAACACATACATCTCAGGTAGTTTTCTAGGCATTGATTAACTCTTTGTCTGTCCATCAGTTTGGGGATGGTAGACAGTGCTGAGATGTAATTTCACTTGCAAGGTCTTGAATAGGGACTACCATAACTGACTAGTGAAAATGTGATCTCTGTCCGTAACCACCACTCTTGGTAGGCCATGCAATTTGAAGATGTTGTTCATGAACATTGTAACTATGTCCTGAGCTGTGTAGGGGTGACACAAAGAAATGAAGTGGGCATACTTCGTAAATCTATCAACAACAACTAATATAACATCTTTCCCCTGTGATTTAGGTAATCCTTGCACAAAATCCATTGATATGTGTGTCCAAGCCATGTCAGGTATGGGTAATGGTTGCAGTAATCCAGGGTAAGGTGTATTTTCAGACTTGTTCTTTTGGCAGGTTGCACAAGATTTTACATAGTTAGTGACTTCTTGCTTCATTCTAGGCCAATAAAAGATGAGCTTCAGTCTGTGTCTTCTTGCTTCATTCTAGGCCAATAAAAGAGGGCATCACTAACTGTGCTGAACATTTTCTTCTTCTTGATCACAAAGAGGGCAGCACTCCGGATGGGGAAGACCTCTCTTCTGCAGCCTGTCCGCTGTCCAACAGCGATTTCTAATTGCCAGCCAAACAAAGGTTTTACACTTGCTTGGGGCCCAGGCCTTCCATAGCCTCTTCCATGGTTCAAAAGTGATGGAGCCAGCAAAGAAATTCCTGTAGGCTGATCTTGTAGAGTAGGTGCCTGACGCTTCAAATTTCCAATGATGAATATCTTCAGTGGTATTCAGCACCAAGGCAGAGATGGTGTTCCACAACTGAAGATACTCTACAATACCGTACCAGCCAAGTGCACTTTTAATATCTCTTACCCAGACCTGGTTCTATAGAGCCTCACACACAGATCTTGTTCTTCGTATTTTCAGCGGCACACAACTAACAACATTTGGAGCAAGGTCTTCTAAACAGCAGCCATGTAGCCACCGATCTGACCAAAAAAGGGTGTTCTGACCATTTCCAAGTGTGGTGACGACTGATAGAGCAAACATAGCAGTCGTGTTGGGGTGTACTGGCACCTCTAAACCAACCCATGATCGACCAGGCTTGGTCTTCTCGATCCAGAGCCAGCGCATTTGGAGTGCCCACCCCAAAATTTCTAAATTGTGAATGCCTAGACCACCCAGATCGATTGGTCTCATGACCTTCTCCCATGCCACTAAACAACTGCCCCCATTAATTTCTTTTCTTCCCTTCCACAGAAAACCTCTCCTTATCTTATCAATTGCTCGTATGAACCACTTAGGAACTTTGATCGCCACCAGCAGGTAGATAGGTATAGCAGTAAGCACGAAGCGAACTAGAACCGCTCGACCAGCTAGTGTCATTAGGGAGGCTTTCCACCCTGGCAGCCTGTTGGCTACCTTTTCAATCCAAGGCAGCAGATCACACCTTCTCAACTTCTTATCAGATATGGGTAAACCCAAATATGCGGTAGGGAAACTAGATGTTGTGCATTGTAATGTGTTATTGACTACTTCCACAATTTCGTCTTCACATCGGATAGGTATCACACAGCTCTTTTGTAGGTTGGTCCGCAAGCCCGAGACATCTCCAAAGATTTCCAGGAGAGTTCTTGTGAGCTGCAAGTCTGCTTCTTCATGACGGATAAATAAGGCCACATCATCTGCATAAATTGACAGTCGCTGACCGACATAGTGTAGAGGTAGCAGCAAGCCTTCCAACTCAGCCTTGACAAACAAGCTATTCAAAACGTCCATGACGAAGATGAACAACATGGGAGAGAGAGGGTCTCCCTGGCGCAGACCTCGTTGGTGAGATATGAATTTCCCAGGTTCTCCATTCAAAATTATTTGGGTGGAGGCTGATTTAAGGATGTTAGATAGAAGATTTCTCCAAATAGCACCAAATCCCAAGTGTGCAAGGATTTCAAGTAGGAAAGCCCATGTGACAGAATCAAAGGCCTTAGAGATATCAAGCTTCAAGAATAAACTTCCAATTTTTCGACGATGGAGTACCTTAATGGTTTGCTGTACTAACATGAAGTTATCATGGATACAACGGCCCTTGATAAATGCACTTTGGTTGGATGCAACCAATCTTTCCAAAAGAGGTGCCAGACGATTGGCCATCAATTTGGTTACAAGTTTTACAAAACTGTGAACCAGACTGATAGGGCGAAAATCCTTTGCTTCTAGAGCTTCCACTTTTTTTGGGAATTAGAGTTAGATAGGCTGAATTTAGGAACTCCAATTTCCTCGCATCTCCTTGCTGAAGGCAGATTAGCGCTGCTGTGAAGTCAGCCTTGATTATCGACCAACATGCTTTGTAAAAACGACCCGTATAGCCATCCGGCCCTGGTGCTCGGTCTGCTGGTGAAGATTGTATAGTTGCCTAGATGTCCTCTTCTGAAAAAGGATCATCAAGTCAAGATAAATCAATTCCAGCATGGTGGAAGGCCGCAAAGTCAAAGGTAACAGATCTAGCACTTGCCTGTCCCAATATTCCATCGAAATACTCATATAGGATTTGTTGTTTATCTTTATGACTCGCCCATTTGCGATTTGCTACTTCAGAAAATTTTGGCAGTTCTTGAGGGCTCCAAGGACATCCTTCCATACTCAAGTCAGTCTCGACGTTAAAAATGCCATTTGTTGACCATTCAGGTTTATCATGTTTGGTAAAAACAGCTCTAGTGCTATGGGGTGGGGTGTAATGATGATTCTGACCAGTAGTCCCAAAGTAAATAGATTTAGATGCAAGAGGAACATGTTTGGGGATTGGTGGGTCTTGTGGCTTATTATCTTTGGTACTAGATCCCTTTTCTTCAATTGGCATATTGCCAGCCATGACATCCAGTCTTGCAATGATTTTCTCTAAAGCTTTTCCCACAGTATCATGATGCTGCTCCTGCTTCTTCATGAAGTCATCCAAGGTTCTTCTTATCCCATCAACTTCATCAGCGGTAGCAAACTCTGAAGGATCTGCAGGCTTATCCACAATATTCACCATCTTCTGCTACTTATGGATTCAGTTCAGGCCAAGCCCTCCCCAATAGATCCACAAGCACGTTCTCCCTCTAACTGGATTGCGGATTTGGCTGCAGAATTTTACACTAGAACTTATCTGGAAACCCTCACCAAAGAGCAATCCACACCAACGCCTCCACCAGATCAAATCGACTCAGCTTTCGGAATTTTACACGAAGATAGTGCTTCGCAACCCTCACTGACGAAGATTCGGCCGCAAAATTTGGGGAATAATTGGGTGGTTTCCTCGGATCTAGGTGGGAGGGTGGGATTTTCCACGGGTGAGCCGCAAACCCCTACCACCACGCCGATCGGACAAGAAACGATGAACTGGCTCTGGAAGCGAGTGATTCTCGCCAAGGATTTGTGGCTCTGAGTACCAATTGTGAAGCTCTAGCGAATAATGGAAGGATTTAAACTCAGAATCAAGAAGAAACGAGAATGAATCACAGGAAGATGAGTAACTGATATTTGAATAAAAGGAACAAGTTGAGGCTACTCCTCGATACAGACGTCGCTGGCGAGACGACGGAGTCCTAAGCTACTCCTAACCCTAGAGTTCTTGTTCTTTTCTCTATAGTGACTATAGGCCAAGGACCTGAGCCTAAATAGCATGGCTCGGTCATTAGTAAAAGTAAACAAAACAACAGCTTCAGTGAATAACAGGTGGCCGTCAGATGAAGGATGGATGACATCCATGAAGTCGTTGAAGCATTATGTTTGGGCACCGGCTTACTCTGCTTCTCCCTCTGGTAACTGAAGAACTGAATGTGCGCATCTTGGTTCTTGACACACCGTGAGGGTGCTTGGCGGCGGGTCAGTGGCGGGTGGAGGTCGAAGACGACGTTGTGCGGTGGGGGTGAAGCTCGAGGGTGATAAAGAAGCGGTTGTGGGCATGGCTGGGGAGGTGGTGGAGCTGTGGATGAGAGGAATCGAACGGAGACGAAGGGAGGGCAATGATGTTCGCCGGTGGACGGGCGGTGTTTTGCATGCGGTGAAGATCAGAGGAGGAGATGACGGCAGCGCTGTATTTATTCAAAAATTTATCGCTCGAGTGCTTCTCGACCTCCATGCTGCCTGCTTGCTCTGGCTCTCATGCAGCTCTCCGCGTGGCAATGTCAAAAAATTACTGCACCATCTTGAGCGGCAAGCAAGCAGCTACGCCTGCCGACCACTCTTTTTCTCTCCTCTTCTTTCTCCTTTCTTTTCTGGTTCTAAATCCCTTCCTTTTTCTCTAGATTTCATGTGTAAAGTTTGGAATAATTTGTATATTCAATTCTCAACCATTTGGAATAATTTGATCACTGAAAATTGACGTTTTTAACCCAAGTTCACTTTCGTCAGTTAACTCAACTGACCAAAACAACATTTGGTTCAAAAATGACCCTCCATTTAAATTAGCAGGTCCTTTTGGTTTGTCATTTCTATTTGAATCTAGAGCAACCGTTATTTTTTATTTATTAAGAAGAATGGTTTGTCATTTATTAAGTTAACTTCAGAACTATGTAGTCCTTGAAAGGATTGCGTTACTCGGCATGGGTGATTTGACTATTTGAGCATTACCAATCTGTTCCTGCACCGTCAAGACATAATGCTTTATGATTGCAAGAATTGAGGGTTATTCCCATGCTTTACTATAAAATTCTTTTGTTCTGATAATTTTGGCTGCATTGAGGTGAATGCCTTTCACTTTTTAGAACCCCTTTTTTTCAATTAATACCTGCTCTTGACACCCTGGTTATTCCCATGCTCTAATTAGGAATCTCACACTATACATGCCTAATACTATGGATGTGTAAAAAAAATGCAAACTGAGAGTAAATTACCTGTATGTAAAACATGTTGAGACAAGTTCATATTGAACGTTCAGTTTATCAAATTAGACTACATAGTTTAGTTCCCTTACTCTTATTCCTTCTCTTTTTAGTGGCGAGGAACTAAGGATTGTGGAATGCTCTTCAAAATAAGTATCCTTATTTCAGTAGGCCCGGGAGAACACAGTGACAATAATAGAACTTTTGGGGTATCTTGTTAGTTGTTACTTCTTCCAATTCAACAAACATGAAATATACATAAATATTGGGGCAAAGCTATCAATGCTGAGGAAGGTATCCCATTCAGTGTTTTTTTCTTTTCTGTTTCTTTGTGGCACAGAGATGATCTAGGTCAAATCTGATGTTATTGATGTACTTCGGTCAAATTTACCTTTGTAAATATGTTAGATTTGCTATTTCCAGAAATGAGACTATGGAGTCAAAAGTGTCTTTTAGTATACATGTTGAGAGAAACATCTGTGTTTGAATTAATTTGGAATCTCATCCAAATTTAAATACATCTGAATCCACGAGGGGTCATCGAAACCTAAAATTCTTTGATAATATATGTTTGATTTTACTTAGATTTTCTTCGCCTCAATCAACATTTATGTTGATAAACAAAATTTTTGTGCCTTGGGTTAAATTTGTTTGGGAATTAATTAATACACATGTGTGTCGCACGTGCACCCAACTAGTATATACTCCCTCCAGTTTGGTAAAGGAGGTCGTTTAGGACAGCGACACGGTCACCAAAGCACAACTTTGACTTCTCTTTTCTATAAAAATATTTCTTGAAAAATTGTATATGTATATTTTTATGAAAGTAATTTTTAAGACCAATCTATTTATATAATTTTCACATTTCCAATCTCAACAACTTAAATATTATTCATGATTTATATTCCCAATGTTTGACACAAACCTTGTCCTAAACGACCTTCTTTACCAAACCGGAGGGAGTATATACGTAAATATAATAAAGTGTGACGTGACAACAAGTCAACGTGCGTAAAGCCCTAGCTAGCAAGCAAGCGAGGTGCATTATGGAGATGACGGTCGCCGCGCTGCCGGACGACCTCATCATCTTGTTAGGTTTTTTCGTCAACATGTATCATCTAGTTAGGTGCTAAAGTTTTACTTAACGGTTTAATATATAGCCATGTAGCTGTATGTGGGCTGAATTGACTTTTTGTTCAGATTTTCATTGTCAAGCAATACTTATATACCAAGTAATACAAACATCGGCATGCATTGAGAAGGATACACTTGGAAAACCATGTCTAGGGAGATCAGAGAATGAGGTCTACTCTACTTTGGAATAGTTCAAAATTACCAGATAAGAATTTGGATCCTCAGCGAATCATGTGGGCAATTTGAGTGGATCTTGAGGTATCAGGATGACTTTAAAAAAATGTCCAAAATTACCAAAGACAAATAGCTGCACCATGGATGTTAGATGATAGGAACGAAATCGATGATGATGAGGAGGACAACGATGAAGGCAATGACAACAATAACAACCATAACGATGATGATGATGATGATGATGATGATGATGATGATGAGGAGGAGGAGGAGGAGGGGGAGGAGGATGACAATGCTGATGAAGGTGATGATGAGAACAAGGAAACTAAAGTGAAAAAAAAGTTTGAGTGGGATTCTGATAATGATGATTTTATCACAATGGAAGGTGGAGCTGAAGAATACTATCCTCCAGATTTTCAGATTCTTGGATTCCATCCTTATAAGAGAACTGTATTTTTGGTTGATTTCCTAAGCGTGGCGGCCTATCGTTTGAGAAGCTCAAAGATCCAATATTTGGGACACTCATGCCCAAAAGATTACTATCGGGGCCATTCAAATGGTATATACGAGACATTCGTATACACTCTGTGTACGATCAGAATGCTTGATGAAGAAAATGCCAGCTAGAGCTCATCATGAATATCAATGTAGGCAGTTCAATAATAGAGAAATGAATAATATAATGGCGAGCTGGTGTTTGAATTGTCTGATTGTGCAATATGAGTTTTTGTCAGATTTTCAAAAAATATAATAATGGGATCAGTGACCTATGCACTTCACAAATCTGTGTTATCTAGTCAAAATCTAATATAGGGCCTTGCCTACTACAGTCAAGATGTTTATGCAAAGCATATAGTATACATTAAATTTTATTTCTCTGTGCCTCTTCATTCCTTTTACATGTACAGTGTAGACACAGGCTACCAAAAATCTTGTAGTCCTGTTGGGAAAGCCAACTGTGATTCTTGAAGCAGCAACTTCCTCAAAATCGAGGGGCACAAGCTACCAAAACCAGGCCACGAGGAAAATAAAAGTAACTTGTTTGCAAGGCAAAATGGGATGGAAAGCTAGACACTCCAACAAGCCTGGAAGCGCCATGCCCTCCAAACGCAAAAACCATTGTATAACAATAAAGCTAACACACTAATGAACAAGGTCGGGTGGGCCAGACATGCGTTGATCAAAATAGCACAAACGACTTTCTACTAGCCAAGTGAAAGAGTGGATAACCTTGCACTAACCAAAGCAAGTCACAACCACTGACTGTATAATACACGAATACAGTAAGCCAGAATAATTTCAACAAGTAGCAAGTGCGAGATCAAAATGTTGAATGACCCACGAAGAACACATTGGTACATTAGAAGCTACTAGCATAGGCAATGAAACTTCCTTATTCCTTCATCTTCTTGCCGGCAGGCAAGTCCTGGTACCTAAGAAGCAAACAAACCTCATTGCATCAGTCAGACTGCTCCAAGCAAGAATGTCATGGCAGTCAATTTTTAGATAGTTCAAACAGTAGATATCAATTGCACTGTCATTGAATGTTTGAAATTGTAGTGATTATCCCACTTTGTCCAGAAGAAAATTCCCCACCAACCCCAAATATATACTGAAACAAGTCCTTATGCCAGTTGCTATGTATAACAATGAAACAAAAAAAAATGACAAAAGATTTAACTGTGATTGATGTAAATAGCTGAAACTACAAACTTGTAAGGACAGAAGAACAAAACAATCTGAATATATCCTCAATAATACAAAGCAACAGTTTATGTGTGAACAGGAACAAACATATACTACCTCCGGTTCGTTTTATATGACATTGCCGACAGAAAATTTAGCCTACGTTCAGGTCTCTTTTCTTGTCTGAAACCACAAATATAGTGAATCGGAGGTAGTAAAAAATAGGGAAAAGGAGGGAGTCAACGTCTCATGAGTAATGAGAAGAACACCAGCAGCAACCCAAATTAGCAGGAGAGGCAGACCCAGAAGTGATAAGTGCGCACGGTGATGGCCAACTTGATTTTTAGAAATTCAACAGTAAAATCAGAGTCCTTGTCGGGATGTGTAAGCCATTCTTAGTTTTGTTTTTCAAACTATCACTTCTACTTTTGTGCTAGCTCTTTGGTATCAGCAAGACAAAGGAGTAATCAATATCTCTATATACTAAAGCTCCAAGTTTTGGAGCAATTTTAGGGTCTTTAGTACTATTTATGGGTCCCACGCTTAACAATTCACAGGAACCACTAACAGGTGGGCTGTGGGACCCATTGAAGTTGACCCCACGGTATGTGTCCCCACAGGACCCACTGACAGGTGGGCCCTATGTTAGGTGGGTCCCCTTAACATGTGCAGGACGCTCTTTTCTCCGGTGACAGGATCCCACACTGTCAAGATAGTGCGATGCATAATACTAGTTGCTTCAGTTAGAGGAAGCAGAGGAAGTCGGTGCTGAATGGAGTGGTTGGTCGACTATGCTGAAGACCGTCCATCTAGTGATCGACGTCCAGGATGCAATAAATGTGTTGTTTAGCATCTGCGTATGATTCAGTCCGTAAAACAGTAGTTAAGGATTAATGCTGTGGCTTAATGTAATCGAGTGACTTGTTATAAAAGACTCGGCTGGGAATTGTAATATTTTTATGGATTAATTATTAAAGGGGTTGAACCCTAAGTAATAGTAGTTGCTCACGGTCTCCCTGGCGGCGAGGGTGTTCCTGAATCCCCTGTGTTTCTCTTGATTTGCAATCGATTCATCTGGTTCTTGATCTGTTTCTGTCTCACGTTCCCTCTCAGTTTGTCAATTCCTCACAAAGGTATCCAGAGCCATCCATCCTCGGGTGGATTCTTCTAAAACTCCAGAGCCCAGTTCTTCGATCTGAGTCCGATTGGCGCGTGGATTGGTGGTCGTGACTCACTCGTGTAAACTCCCACCCACCCACCCAGATTCGGAGAACAATTCCCCAATTTCCCAAAACTAACGGAATAATCAAAGGCAGCTAGGGTTACAGAGCATCTGTCTCTGTATAAAATTCTGTGTGCTTCACCTTTGATTCAGGTCCATGGAGGCGTTGGAGAGGGTCACTCTGAGGAAAGGGTTTCAAGGCAAATCCTTGTGTAAATTTCGGAGCCGATTCCGTGATCCAGGAGGCGGTAGACGTGTTACAGATCAATTGGAGAGGGCACCAGCCTGAATCGAATCTGTTAGCAGAGATGGTGAATGGTGATGGGAAACCTGAGACAACCTTGTATGCATCAGCAAGTGAAAGACTTTGTTCAGCAATGTCCAGTGTGCCAGAAGAATAAATCTAAGAATATTCCCTACCCTGGGTTATTGGAACCTCTTTCAATTCCTGACATGGCTTGGACACATATATCAATGGACTTTATTGAAGGGCTTCCAAAGTCAGAAGGAAAGGATGTGATACTGGTGGTGGTTGATAGACTGACTAAGTACTCCCATTTCATTTCACTAAGTCATCCATATACTGCTCAAACTGTGGTGGACCTTTTCTTAGATAATGTCTTTAAGCTTCATGGGTTACCCAGAGTAATTCTTACAGATAGAGATCCAATTTTTACAAGTGTCATATGGCAATCCTTATTCAAGGCCTTGGGAGTGCAACTCCATCTCACAAGTGCATATCATCCCCAAACTGATGGGCAGACAGAAATGGTGAACCAATGCTTAGAAAATTATTTAAGGTGCATGTGCTTTACTAGCCCCAGAAGATGGCATCATTGGTTGTCTCTAGCAGAATGGTGGTACAACACTTCATTCCATACTTCACTGAACATGACACCATTCCAAGCACTTTATGGTTTTCCACCCCCGATGGTGGCTGAGGTCGTCATCCCTGATTGTCATGACCTCTCAGCTCAAGAGCAATTAAGGAATAGACACATGGCTTCTCAAGTTATTAAGGATAATTTGATAAAAGCGCAGTCCCGAATTAAGCATCAAGCAGATAAGCATAGATCAGAAAGACAATTCGATATCGGCGACATGGTTTATCTGAAGCTACAACCATACAGACACACATCATTGAGTACCGATCGAAATTTGAAGCTACATTCAAAATTTTATGGGCCATTCAGAGTGTTGGAGAAGATAGGTAATGCTGCTTACAAGATCCTGCTACCTGATGGATGTCAGTTACATAATGTGTTTCATGTCAGCCAATTGAAACGTCATTGCGGCAACTATGCAATACCAAGTACAGAACTTCCACCGATTGATGCGCATGGACACATTAAGGTGGCTCCTGCTGCAATATTGCAGAGGAGAATGGTTCCACGAAACAATGAGCCAGTGGTGCAATGGCTTATCCAATGGGTGAATTTATCGGCCGATGAAGCTACATGGGAAGATGCAGCCTTCATACGCAAGATTTTTCCATCTTTCCATCCTTAAGGTCAAGGATGCTAAGGAGGGGGCATTATCAAGATAGTGTGATGCAGAATACTAGTTGCTTCAGTTAGAGGTGCTGAATGGAGCGGTTAGTCGACTATGCTGAAGACCGTCCATCTAGTGATCGACGTCCAGGATGCAATAAATGTGTTGTTTAGCATCTGCGTATGATTCAGTCCGTAAAACAGTAGTTAAGGATTAATGCTGTGGCTTAATGTAATCGAGTGACTTGTTATAAAAGACTCGGCTGGGAATTGTAATATTTTTATGGATTAATTATTAAAGGGGTTGAACCCTAAGTAATAGTAGTTGCTCACGGTCTCCCTGGCGGCGAGGGTGTTCCTGAATCCCCTGTGTTTCTCTTGATTTGCAATCGATTCATCTGGTTCTTGATCTGTTTCCGTCTCACGTTCCCTCTCAGTTTGTCAATTCCTCACAAAGGTATCCAGAGCCATCCATCCTCGGGTGGATTCTTCTAAAACTCCAGAGCCCAGTTCTTCGATCTGAGTCCGATTGGCGCGTGGATTGGTGGTCGTGACTCACTCGTGTAAACCCCCACCCACCCACCCAGATTCGGAGAACAATTCCCCAATTTCCCAAAATTAACGGAAGAATCAAAGGCAGCTAGGGTTAAAGTGCATTTGTCTCTGTGTAAAATTCCGTGTGCTCCACCTTTGATTCAGGTCCGTGGAGGCGTTGGAGAGGGTCACTCTGAGGCAAGGGTTTCAAGGCAAGTCCTCGTGTATAATTCCGGAGCCGATTCCGTGATCCAGGAGGCGGTAGACGTGTTATGGATCAATTGGAGAGGGCACTAGCCTGAACCGAATCTGTTAGCAGAGATGGTGAATGGTGATGGGAAACCTGAGACAACCTTGTATGCATCAGTAACCTGGGACAACCCACGGACGCTTCCTTCTGCTCATCGGCTCTCTCCGGCATTACTCTGTGGTTGCCGTCTGGGAAGCGGCGACCTCCAGGTGCTGGCGCTCACTCCTCAGCACGTGGCGGCTGCACGAGCGGCCCGTGCAACATCAAGGTGTGTCCGACATCACCCGCGTGCCGGCAGCACGTGTGCAAGGGACCAAGCCAAAGCCGATCAGATGAATTCCTAGTCTAATCGATGTAAATTGGTAAAATTTTAGCCGAAAATCCTGCAAATTAGCTAATGCGTAACTGAAATCTGAAGCCATTTGCATTTCATCTTGCGAATTTCTAGTTTTTTTAACAGAAAACAGCGAGGGAGGCCCCGCTGTTGAAATTTTATTAAAAAGAAAGATATTTACAAAGGTGTAAAGAAATAAAAAGAGACAAAATTACAACCCAGCCGGAGAAGCTGAACTACTAAGCGTAAAGAAAAGAACTTAAGCTGAGCTGTCAGACCAAGCTAAGAAGGGAGTTTTCAGATATGCTTTGATTCTTTGAGCTTGAAGAGTACATTCTTCTTTGAAATTTCTTTTCCAGCTAATTATACTTTCTTGACAATTTTCAAAGATTAAATTATTTCTTTGTTTCCAGATGTGCCAAGTTGTAATGATGAAAACTTCCATGAAGAAGGTACAATTGAAGTCATGTCTAGCAAATTCCATCATTTGAAAGAAATGAGCATCTATTTACCACTGAATTCCAATAGTTTCCCAGCATTCCGAGGTAAAAGGACAGTTAAAGAATAAGTGGAAGGCAGTTTCTTGTCTCTAAGCCAGAGACATGACATAATTGTAGTGCCTTCAAGTTTGTATCTTTTTCTTTCCAGCATATTTCTAGTGTTGAGTCTGTCCATTAGGAGTAACCATGAGAAAACTCTCAACTTGTTGCAGCATCTGGAGCTCCAAATCCATAGGAAAGGTTTTGGTGGTTGTATTCCTTTGTGAAGATACTTGTAGTAATTGTTGGCTGTGTATCTTTTTGATCCCCAGATATATTGCAATTGGTCTTTGCCTTTCTGTCCAATTTGAATGCTTTGTACAATTCCCTGTAGTTCTTGGTATTCCTCATATGCCTGTTCTGATAGTGGTAAATGGAAGTGTGATGCCAAATCTGTTGTTGAGAGAAAGTCCGCAACTGAGATCTTTTGATTTTTTTGCAAATGTGAAGAGTCTAGGGTTTAGGGTTTAGGGTAAATGGAAGTGTGATGCCAAATCTGTTGTTGAGAGAAAGTCAGCTACCAAGATCTTTTGATTTTTTTGCAAATGTGAAGAGTCTTGGAAGTTTCTCATGGAGATCATTCCATATGTCCAACCAAAACAGTACAGTAGTACCATTGCCAACTGTGCATTTGGTTATTCCTCTAAATTTGTCACATAGATGGAGAAGGTCCTTCCACCAGAAAGAGCCTTTGTCTGCGGAAGCATGTGGGATATGACCTTTGTCTGCAGAAGCATCTTGCGAATTTCTAGTTCAGTTCCCATGATACCAGAAAGGAATCAAGGCATTATATCCAGTCCCTTAAGGTCACTACGGAATCGTTCATTTTGCAACAAATATGATCACTGTCAGCAGCTAAAAAATAAAATAAAAAAAGATGTTCATAGTCAGGAACTCCGAAGCAACCACATTCAGGGTGCCTTTGGTTGGGCTTCCAACCCGCTTTTGCTTTCAAAAAAGTCAAAAGCCCAACCAAAGGGGTTGATTGTCATCCAAAGTCACAGCCAAAAGCAACTTTTGCCTAATATAAATTTGAAAGCAGCCTAGACCCTACTTTCACCTGCTTTTGGGTCACAAAATTATCCACCTGCCACCCATTACACATGTACCGGTTCATTTTTCCTCGATTCTTTTTCCTGCGCCCTCTCTCTCCGGCTCCATCTCCGGCCGACCGCGGCCCGCGAGGTGGAGCTCCGCACGCGTGGCCGGCGGGGGGCTCCCACGCGTAGCTTGCGGCGGCCCCTGCGCGACCGGCGGTGGCAGAGATCCCACACGCAGCTCGCGGCGGCCCCTGCGCCTGGGGCGGCGCTCGCGTGGGGATGCCCCCGTCGCCCAGTTCCCGCCCCCTCCCCCCCCCACCCCGTCGCCCGTCGCCCGTCGCCGGCCGCCACCGCCCTAGCGCACGCGTAGGGATGGGCCGCTGAGGAGCGGCGCGGCCGTAGGGGCCCCAAGTGCGGCGGCGCAAGCAGCATCACGCGTGGAGCACAAGGGCGGTGGCCAGCGGGCGCTGCATGTGGAGTAGCAACGCGTGGGGGCGGTGCAGATAGCGCGTGGGAGCTCACGGGGCGGTGGCAGCTAGCGGTGCTGCATGCGTCAGCGGCCAGCAAGAAGCTAGCGGCAAGGCATGCGTCGGTGGCAGGAGGATTTGGGTGGAAAAGAAAGGATAAGGAGGAGAGAGAAGGGGAATTAAAGAGAAAAAATAAATAAAATAGAAAAAATATAATAGAGAAAGAGTATTGTCATTATTTATTTCACAGCATACTGTTTCACAGCTATTCTAGCCAAACGGTCTTCTGCTTTTCCGACATCAGCTTTTCTACGACTGCTTTTCTACAGTCCACAGCTCACAGCAGCTTTTCTAAAAGCCACAGCCCAACCAAACACACCCTCAGTTTCCTTATTAGATTGTCAGTGCAATTGAAGTCGTTGATCATCTGGTACCGGCTTCAATGAGGGAGTATGGCTTCCAGGAGAGTTTCAATGCCATTCACTTTATTAGTTTGTCAGTGCAATAGAAGTCATTGCCCATTGGGTATTGGCTGCTGACTTGGGCATCCAGCGGCTATCAGTTTCCTCTTTGCTTATGGCAAAACACTATAATACCAATAACTTAATCCTGTTTAAGTATTTTTTTTAGACCAAAGACCCTTTGTCCTGTTTTGTACAAGTTCAAAAGGAGTTGCGTATGCAGAATCACAGATGCAAGTTCTTCTCTCTCTAAGCCAAAACACTCTCTTGAATGAGAAGGAACAAAACTAAAGCAGTTCCAGCAGTTGCTACATTCACTTTGCCACCACAAGTCTAGCTGGATCTTCAATTGTTCCATAACGACTTCCACCTCCTGCTGTTCCTCCTTGCATAGTATTTTCCACTTCTGCATGAAGGAAACAATTCGATACACACAACCTTGAGGCGAAGAAATTACAGTGTTGTTGAAAGCAAAATCATTTCTAATGAGCCAGACTCCAAGCTGTACATCCAGAAAAAAAAAGAAAAGGCCTAGATTTCGAATTTAAAGATCACACAAAATCAAGGTAATTGTCTGCTCCTACAGGAGCCTGCTGCCAAGAAAAAGCAGTTGCCTCCATACAGTTGAAGATAATGTGATCAGTAGATTCTAATTCTCCAAAATTTTACACTCTATGTTTCCTGGCCAATTCCTTTTGATCAGTTGTTCTGCTGATTGAATCGTATCATTGCACACCTGCCATAGGAAACTTTTTATTTTCAGTGGCAATTTAGCTTTGCAAATTCCCATCATTTTGCTATTGGTTACACAGGGAAGGTTAACCCTCTATACAAAGAAGCTAGTAGAAAAAAAAACTCTAGATTTTTTGTCACACCCAGTTTTAGGAGGAAAACTATATGCATTTCATATGTGTGCCAGGATCAAAAATTCACACATACGATAACGTTATAAGTGAAATATCATAAGACAGTGCATAATCGAATAGAAGAGTTAACGTATCATTATTACACTCCAATACATAAGTCTTAATTGAAAAGTAAAGCGAGCAGCTAGCAGCGGATAATCCATCAACTCCACAGGCAGTTGACTGGTGAACACATACGCCTAGTACTCCTGGAAATCCTCTGGAAACTCTTCCAAATCACCTTGGTCTGAACAGCGTTGCGTAAAGCAAGGATGAGTACAATTATGGTTGGTACTCAGCAAGTGTAGAGTAAATAAATGACATGCAAGGCTAAGCAAGGATAAAGCTGACACGGTTTGACTGCAGTAAGCTTTTAATTGGTCAACATTTTAATCATTAATTAACAAGTACAAGTTTATACCATCCCACATTAAACAATACATAATAACATGTTAAAAAAATAAAGAACAACAATTTGATGTCATCTTTGAATAATTAATCATGCGAGGGTCCAGGCTGCTCATGACCGTGAGCATGGCTGTTATAACAGTTTTACACTCTGCAGAGGTTGTACACTTTCACCATAAGTCGTGTTTTCCCACTCATGCCTGAGGGATCCAACCTCATAAAAACACAAAAGTGTGTGGCTTGGGATACACTGCGAGGCCTTTACAAAGATTCCCTAATAAGTGCAGCCCGCTAAGGTTTCAAATCCAAGCAAAGCATAACCCTCCCTAATGAGATCTGTCTCTTAGCTAAGCCCACAGCTCAAGAGGACCAGGCTATACCTCATCGAAGTCTCCCCCACTTGCCCTTTCGGTAAGACATGCACGTATTAGAGTTTCTAATTCGTCAGCCAAGATCAGAGCCCGTTGATCTTATGGTTGTACTATTTTCCTGGGTGGTCACTCCACGTTCCATTTAACATATGATCTTGAGTTAACAGGATATGAACATGAAGTAAATCCAGTTTCATAATTGAACCCAAAATTTACCATGCTCAAGTTTAGCAACTAAGCAATATTCTACTCAACATAAGCAAAGCTTCCCAGGTGCAACAAGGACAATGATAAAAGACTAGGAACAACCTTAACATAGGACCCATCAAATTAATGCAATGCGAAAAAGTAGAGTGTATATTTATTTGGTGAATAATAGGACCACAAAGAGATGATCAAAAATACACTTGCCTCCTCCAAAGCCTTGCTGCTCAAAGTCGTCCTCGAACTGCTCTTCGAATCCCTCAAACGGCACGGCTTCTAAACGCATCACACAAGCACATACAAGAGAACAAAACAAAACAATAATAAATGGTACACCAAACAGTAGCAACAGAACAAAATAGGGCTATAGAATTAATCTACACGTTACAAGGATCACATGAGCGAAAGAATCACTAAAATCGGATCTAAAACGTGAAAGATATGGCTAAAACAAGTTTGAGGGGCTTATTTGAAAAGAAACTGAGGACTAAAACATAATTATGCTTAAATTTTCAAGGGCTAACGTGTAAGAATTCCTTACCAGGATGGCGCGCACTATTATTAAAAAGCTCAGGGGCTAAATCGAAGAAAAAGGACCGATCTGTAATTATTTTTATAACTACGATGGATTTCGGGTTGATTCGACAAAAGTAGAGGGGCTCTTTAACAATTTTGCCACGGCTGACCGGCGCTGACCGGTATGCGACTTTAGTCAGAGCTATCTGGGGCGTAGGATTTAGATCGGACGACTTTAATTCGCTGGGGAGTGTTCGGTCGCCGACGGCGTCACTGGGACGGCGGCGCCGCTCGGCCGACGGCGGAGCTTCGCCGGCTCAGAGCAAAACTCGAGCTACGATGCACGAAACATGATGGGATCAAGCTCTACAGAACCAGGAGCGAACGACGAGCTCAAAGGTAGATCACGACGATGCTCGGGCGGCGGAGAGCTCGGACGATGAGGAGGGGCGGCGCCGGCGGTACTGTGTAGGAAGGGCGACCAATTAGGCTCGGTTCAAAGCATAAACACGCACGGGATCAACTCTACTAGCTTCGTTACCTCCTTGCGAAGCTCCTGGGCTTGATCTCGTCGAGAGCTGGGCAACAACGGCGGAGATCGACGACCGGCGAACAATGGCGGCAATGCGGGATGTAGACGGCATTGGAGCTCCTGGGCTCGATTGTGTGGCTTGGCGAAGACCTAGGAGGGTCGGCGGCTTGGTTTTATAGTCCCCCGAGGCTCACATTGGGGTGGCGCGCACGGATCGTGGCTCGACCGTCGGCAGCGATCTTCTTCCATAAGGCCGGCTTCTTTCCAAGGAGAAGGGGGGTCCGTCTTAGGAAAAGATGACGACGATGCTTCGGGGAAAGCTCTCGAGTAGTCCACGGGGCGCACGGGGGGTCAACAGAAGGAAATCCGACGCGGCAGAAGATCCCTGAGCTCAGCTCGGATTCGGTCGGGAGGAAGAGGATGACCCCGATAGGGGGGACCCTCCTGTCGGCGGGAATGGGGAGGAAAGGGCGAGTTCGGCTGCGGAGAGTAGATGGGCCGGGAAAAGGGCTCGGCCCAAGAAGAAGCTGCGTGACCGACGAAAAGAACAATGGCTGGAAGCGGACCGGGCTGAGAGATGAGGGGGCGAAAACGAACTCTAGCTAAAACAATCAAAACTAAAGGCATTCAGTTTGAATTTAAATGAAATTTAAATTCAAACCAAAGACAAGCAACAAAATAAAAGTGCACCAGCATGTAATGCAACAATCACTTATTTTACTAAAATTTATTTAAATGATATTAAATATTTTAGAGCCTAGAATAAATTCCAATTAATCATAGAAATTTTAATTGACCCTAAAATAAATCCTAGAAAATTCTAATAATTTAATGTGATGAAAATTAGGGTGTTACATTTTTCCAGTGCACAAGACAGATTTCTTGGGGAAGTCTATGAGTGAGGAATTGTCTGACTATAACTTTATTTTTATTTTTATGATAACTTGCCTCTTGTATCAGTGAAATTTATCAGGAAAAGTGAGTTGACTTAGAAAGTAATTATCATTTAACCCTGACACAGAATGCAAGTCTACATCTTCATTTACATTGTAGTTTCTAATGATGAGATGTATACACTACTAATGATACACATGTGAGGAGAAATGAATGTGTCAGGAACCAAGCACGGTTATTGGAATTGTTATGTGTCTGCGGCAGGGAACAGATGGGATACTCGTGGGTAATCGCCGGCCGCTGTGCTGCCGGTTTCTTGCCCATCGTGGAGGATAACTCGCCTCGCGGCGAGGGTTGAAGGGGATGAGAGAATAGAGAACGGGGATGAGAGATTAGATTGGTTCTCAAGCTTGCCTTTCATTCAACTCTCGGCTACAATATATAGCCACACAATTACATGACTCAATCCCAAAATTACAGGACTCCCTAACAACCACGAGTTCCTAACAAACCAAGACTCCTTTCCTACCAAACTAACTCTTATTCCTTCTACTGTATTGGATTCCGACCATAACATCTCTCCCCTCCTTTGGAAATAGCTCGTCCTCGAGCGTGACAGCAGGGTAACTTTTTTGAAAGCCTCAACATCCTCCCAGCTAGCATCAGATGCTGGGCGTCCTTCCCAGCACACCAAAACTTGCCACTGACCCGGAGCAAGACGACTGCGAATGACCTCGGCCGGCACTGGAAGAACACGCCCATGAAGCAGAGGTGGCAGAGCAGGAACATCCTCCGGCGGTTGTCCATGGAAAGCCTTGAGCACCCCAACATG
Organism: Echinochloa phyllopogon; assembly: GCA_033239725.1. NCBI lineage: Eukaryota > Viridiplantae > Streptophyta > Magnoliopsida > Poales > Poaceae > Echinochloa > Echinochloa phyllopogon. Next base: position 2,925,306 of record BTCW01000016.1, on the reverse strand, counting down.
AAACTGTTATGACGGGAATAGTGTATCAACGTCGCAACAAGCGCAGCAGTGGCTAAAGGAAGCAGATGTCGCAGGACTCTGTCGCCAAGATTGGTTGGGATTGCGTCTGCTTGAGTTATGGCCGAGCCAGCTTGTTAGCTTGGTTTGTTAGGAGTCTGTTAGGTAGATTAGATTGGTAGTCGATTGGGATTAGATTGGTTTGGATTTTAAGGCTATATAAATAGCCAAACACTTGTTAATTAAGTTTAGGCAGGATCAACACATGGTTGATCTCGTGCCCGGTGCATCCTCTCTCGCTCTCTGTGTTCGTGCGCTGCTTCAGCACGGCGCCGCCTCGCCGCCGTGCGTTCAAGCCGCGCCCGCCAATCCGTCACCCCTACAATCTCCGGAGTCTTGCGCTAGGATCGCTAGGCTCTACCAACCTACACATTATGGATACGAGCGCTCGGAGGAAGCTGAACACGATACGCCACGTCGCCAATACGCTCCAGCACCTTATAGGGCCCATAAAACCTCGGAGCGAGCTTGCCCTTTATTTGAGCAGGCAAAGAAGCCACCGGCCTGTGCAACAACTTCACCCAGACCCAATCCCCAACTCCAAACACAACATCAGTGTGCTTGTCATCATAATATAACTTGGCATGCTCTTGAGCCTGCAGCAAACGCTCCCTAGCCTGAGCCAGAAATTCATCGCGTTCCAGTAGCATCTGATCCACAGCCGGCGCGCGAGCACCACCCGACTCATATGCGGCCATCGGAGGAGGATCCCTTCATACACCAACTTAAAAGGCGTAGTCTTGAGCGCAGAATGATAGGCCGTATTGAAACAAAACTCTGCCCATGGCAGCCAGCGTAACCATTGCTTAGGGCGATCTCCTGTCAAACAGTGCAAATACATGATGATCACCTTGTTGCCAGCCTCTGATTGACCGTCACATTGGGGATGGAACGCCGAGCTCAACTGCAACTTTGTACCAGATAATCGGAAAAGCTCCTTCCACAATGTGCTCGTGAACACCGGGTCGCGATCACTGACAATAGAAGCAGGTAACCCATGAAGGCGCACCACCTCATCGAAGAAAGCACGTGCCACTGATGGCGCTGTGTAGGGATGACCAAGGGGAATAAAATGAGCTGCTTTAGACAGACAATCCACAACAGTGAGAATGATTGTCTTATTATTCACCCGGGGCAGGCCTTCAACAAAATCCATGGCCAAGTCGCTCCATATCTTCTGAGGCACAGGCAATGGCTGTAGTAATCCGGAGGGATGGAGGTGACTGGTTTTATTATGCTGGCACACAACACAATCACGCACAAATGCTTGGACCAAAGCTTTATCCCTCGGAATTCTAAAATTGGCGCGCAGACGATGCAAAGTGCGCTGAATGCCTTCATGGCCGGTGTCATGCGCCTGAGCTAGAATACGCGACAACGACGGCATGGTCGCCGGCAGCCAAACACGATGCCTCACCGTGAGTAAGCCATCCTGTACCGCCCACTCAGGACCACGGCGCCCAGCGGCCACCTCCTCCATCACACGACGATAGTCCTCGAGCAGAGCCAGTTCACGCCATAAGTCGTCCCATATCTGGAACGTGGGCACTGAAAGAGCCAGCATCACCTCAGCATCCATGTTGCGGCGTGAAAGAGCATCAGCCACTGTATTGGCACTCCCGGGCTTGTACTCCACTGTAAAATCGAAGCCCATCAACTTGCTTATCCACCGGTGCTGAGGTATTGTGGACAGCTGCTGATCCAACAAAAAATTTGAGGCTATAATGATCTGTCTTTACCACAAATGACCGGCCCCAGAGATAAGGTCACCAATGCCGCACTGCCTGAGCTAGCGTGATTAATTCCCGCTCGTATGCTGCGAAGCCTGCGTGACGAGGTGCCATGGCCCTGCTGAAAAAAGCGATTGGCCCTTGATCCTGATGCAGCACCGCCCCCATACCTGAACCTGATGCATCACATTCCACCACAAAAGGCCGAGATAAATCCGGCAACTGCAACACCGGCGATGTTGATAACGCCGATTTGAGCGCTGTAAACGCCTGATCTGCCTCCTCCGTCCACTTGAAGCCTTCCTTTGTGAGCAAACGAGTCAGAGGTGCTGCAATTGCTCCATAACCTTTGATAAAACGTCGATAATACCCCGCGAGGCTGAGGAAACCTCGTAGTGCACGCGGAGACCGTGGCTGTGGCCAATCCCCCACGGCCTGCACCTTCTGTCCATCCATTGTAACGCCCTTGCCAGACACTATGTGGCCCAAGTAAGAAACCGTGGACACCCCAAAGGCGCACTTAGAGCGCTTAAGGCGAAGCTGATGCCGTTGTAGCACTTCCAAGACCAGCTGACATGGTGGAGGTGTTCTGCCCAAGATGCACTATAAATCAAGATATCATCAAAAAAATACAAGAATGAACCGTCTCAACCAAAAGGCATCACCAAGAACTCATAGTGGCCTTGATGGGTTCTGAACGCTGTCTTGGAGATGTCATCCACGTGCATACGAACTTGATGATAATCGGTGCATAAATCCAATTTGGAGAAGAAGCGAGTGCCATGAAGTTCGTCCAGTAATTCTTCCTCCACCGGAACTGGAAACTTGTCTTTAATTGTGATGGCGTTGAGAGCTCGATAATCCACGCAAAACCTCCACGAGCCGTCTGGCTTCTTGACGAGGAGTACAGGTGAAGAGAAAGCGGAGGTACTGAGGCGGATAATGCTTTGCTTCAACAACTCCACACACTGACACTCCAACTCATCTTTTTGCAGCTGAGGATATCGATAGGGCCGGACGGAGACTGGCTGGGCGTTTGCCACCAAGTGGATGTGGTGGTCATGTACCCGCTGCGGTGGTAATCCTGATGGCTCCCGGAAGAGCACACTGAATTGGTCCAGGAGATGGTTGAGGATGTCGTCAGCCCGGGCTGCCTGACACACCGCCGCTCGCCGCTCTGGTTCGCCATGCCAAGTAACGCGCCGACCACGGATGTCACACTGCATTGTCAACTTTGTAAAGTCCCACAAAATTGGCCCAAGTGCATGAAGCCAATGGGTACCCAGTATCAGATCATATCCTCCCAATGCCAAAGAGAAACAATCCATCTTGAAGTGTTCATCGCCCACAAACATATCCAGGGCACAGAAAAATCCTGAGTACGGCAGGCGGTCGCCATTGGCGACAATAACGTTGAGGCCGGTGTGGACTGGTAGGGGATCCAGGCCAAGCTTCTGTGCCACATCGTCGCGAACAAAATTATGGGAAGACCCTGTGTCTATCAAAGCGAGGAGCTCCTGTCCGCCAATGTGCATGCGAAGTCGCATTGTGTCTGCTGCATGAACGCCCGCCACCGCATACAAGGAAATGCGTGGCTCCTCCTCATGATCACTTGAGGCATCAACCTCTTCTTCCTTAGTCGACGTACTCAATAAAGAACAGACGCGCACACTTATGCCCCCTGAAAAAATTTTCGTCACAATTGAAACAAAGGCCCTGACGATGGCGTTCTTGCATCTCTGTCGGGGTCAGGCAACGAATCTGGCGTGTGGTGCTCCCTTCCGACGCCGTAGGAGCTGGGGACGACGGCGGTCTCGCTGGTGCTGAGAAGTGCTGTCCGTGTTGGGAATATGCCCAAGAGCCAACTGGATTCGATCCACTAGTCTTAATGGGCCACAAATGTTGTGAAGCCCATTACCAGGGGAATGGGTACATTATTTATTAATCCCATATTGCTAATGGAATATGGTGTGGAGAATTTCATCCAAATAAATAGAGACCAAACCCCTCCCGAGAAAGACAAGACATCCGAGCAATAGTTGCTTTTCTCCCCATCGTGCTCGCGGACCTAGCAGTCCGGTGCGCGACGTTTCAATCCTCGTACGTGTGGATACCTCGGAGGTGCTGCGCTTGGAGCACAAGGACGAACCGCACGTGCAGGACCAGACAGACGTAAGCAACTGCACTGCACTGCCACTTCGACGCGTTCGTCTACATCAAGACGGCTTCCGCTGCAACTGCGCGTCTAGTGGTAACAATCTGTGATCTATAACTGTTGTTGTTCCTATTTTGGGTGAACGAGTTTTTGTGTGTGCTAGCGTAGCCTCCTCGTTATCCCAACAGTGGTATCAGAACCGTAGTTGTTTCGTTATAGATTCGGATGTATGCATATGGAGATATGCTTGGATGTAGATTAGTCTCTGATCGGTTCGTGATCTCCACTATGATGGTAGTGTAACGAATTACTCCTACCGGTCGGAATTCCGCCATCGGAGTTAAGTGATACACGTAAACCCAGGCATGGTGAGATATAGATCAATTGGATTGGTCGAATCGAACTTAGATCAATGACCGCGTCGCATGTCGATACACGACGGTATTGATTGGATCCACTATGATGGTAGTGTAATGAATTACTCCTACCGGTCGGAATTCCGTCATCGGAGTTAAGTGATACACGTAAACCTAGGCATGGTGAGATATAGATCAATGTGATTGGTCGGATCGAATTTAGGTAAATTGCCGGGAGCAAGAACGGCGGACGGTCTGCGCAAGAATGGCGGACGGTCCGCGAGAGAACGGCGGACGGTCCATAAATTCGGTCAAGAATCTTACAGAGACGTTATCTAGCGTTCCAGAGGGTCGGACGGTCCGCCAGAGCAGGTCGGACAGTCCGCAAGCAAACGGCGGACGGTCCGCAGGGAACGTCGGACAGTCCGGCGAAAGTAATATTTTGAAAACGATCCCTCAGAAATGTTTAAGTTTTGAATGTCCTCCCAACTAAATCTTGCACCATCACATGTCTTGTACAATTAGTGGTGGGTCTATGAAATTAGGGTGCCACTAGTTTTCCTTGACTAAATGGGTTTGTATCGGATACTTACTCGCATAAAGGGTTGGTTAACTTAAACAAGGTCATCTTAACGGTTAAGGACCTTGGGACATAAAGGTTGGACGCCGAGACATAGAGATGTCAACCAACAACAGGAGTCATATATGATATGATTAGCAAAAGTTGCTTACCGATCTACCATGTCTTCTAGCTGTGATGCTAAAGCTCACTAGTCGACTTGTTAGTTGTGGATCCTGAATCACTAAGTATCAATGGAGGGATATTGATTTTAGTGGGAGTAAATTCCGTTAAATTGTTTAATGTATTTTACTCTGTCATAGATATGTTGTCTTAGTATTTTGCATTATTTTCTGTTGTAGATCAATGGCACCTAGCACACCGTTTTCTTTGCGTTCGATCCTTGAGAAGGATAAGTTGAATGGAACAAATTATGCAGATTGGATCCGAAACCTTAGAATTGTTCTCAGGGCTGAGAAAATAGAAGATATTCTAGACACCCCATTACCAGATGAGCCTGGTGATAACGCAACTGTTGCTGAGAAACTTGCTTACAAGAAGGCATGTGATGGTAATCTTGAAGTGAGTTGCCTTATGCTTGCTTGCATGGAACCCGAGCTGCAGATGTAGTTTGAGACAAACCATGAGGCGCATGATATGATCGAGGCGCTCAAGGATATGTTCCAAACTCAGGCCAGGACTGAAAGGTTCAATGTCTCAAAAGCCTTTGTGGAAACAAAGCTAGCAGAAGGCGCAGCTGTAGGGCCGCATGTGATCAAGATGGTTGGTTACTCCCAGAGGTTGGAGAAGCTAGGCTTCCCACTTGGCCCAGAGTTAGCCACCGATTTTATTTTAGCATCACTTCCGCCTAGCTTTGGGAACTTCATTTCGAACTACCATATGCATGGGGCGGAGAAGGGATTGAATGAGTTGTGTGGCATGCTCAAGACAGCAGAGGCTGACTTTAAGAAAAGCGCTAGCAGCAGCCATGTGATGGCCATCCAAAACAGGCCTAACTTTAAAAGGAAGGGCAAATCTTGGAAGAAGAAGGGCAAGGCTAAAGATATGATCTCTCAGCCAAGCCCAACGCCCTAGACTATGTCTGGACCAGCTACAGAAAAAGAGGAGTGCTTTTATTGTAAGGAACTTGGTCACTGGAAGAGGAATTGCAAGCAGTACCTGGCTTCTCTGAAGAAAGGCGGTAGTAAGAGTACTTCCGCATCAGGTACACTTGACATTAATATTACAGACATTTTTCTCGCTGAATCTTCTATTAATTCCTGGGTATTTGATACCGGATCGGTTGCTCATATTTGCAATTCGATGCAGGCATTAGTAAGAAGTAGAAGCGTGGGAAGAGGCGAAGTTGATTTCCGCGTGGGCAATAATGCAAGAGTTGCTGCTTTGACCGTCGGGACGATGCAACTCCACCTTCCGTCAGGATTTATCATGTAATTGAATAATTATTATTTTGTTCCTAGTTTGAGTCGAAACATTGTATCTCCCTCATGTTTGATGAAGGATGGTTATACATTCGCGAGTAAAGACAATGGTTGTGTGATCTCAAAGAATGGCATGTTTGTGGCTCTTGCATCCATTGTGAATGGGTTGTTCATTTTAAATCTTGATGATTCACCTATATGTAATATAATTGCTAAAAGGCCTCGGCTAGATGATTTGAATCCTACCTATATGTGGCATTGTCGTTTGGGTCATATAAGTGATAAGCGCATGAAGAAGCTCCATTCTGATGGACTTTTAACTTCGTTTGATTTTGAATCATACGAGACGTGCGAAGCTTGTTTGCTAGGCAAGATGACCAAGGCACCTTTCACATGTTTTCCTGAGAGGGCGCAAGACTTGTTGGAACTCATACATACTGATGTATGTGGACCAATGAGCACGACAGCTCGAGGTGGATTTCAGTACTTCATAACTTTCACTGATGATTTTAGTAGATATGGCTATGTCTACTTAATGAAGCACAAGTCAGAGACTTTTGAAAAGTTCAAAGAGTTTCAGAATGAAGTTGAAAATCAGCGTGGTAAGAAAATTAAAGCCTTGCGATCGGATCGTGGAGGCGAGTATTTGAGCCATGAGTTTAGCACTCATCTAAAGAGTTGCGGAATTGTTCCACAGCTAACGCTACCTGGAACACCTCAGAGGAACGGTGTGTCCGAGCGACGTAATCGAACCTTGTTAGACATGGTGCGATCAATGATGAGCCAGTCAGACCTACCGTTATCATTTTGGGGTTACGCTCTAGAAACAACAGCTTTCACACTAAATAGGGTACCATCTAAGTCCGTGGAGAAGACACCATATGAGATATGGACTGGCAAGACTCCCAGTTTGTCTTTTCTAAAAATTTGGGGTTGTGAGGTATATGTCAAGCGACTTCAGTCGGACAAGCTTACACCAAAATCGGACAAGTGCATATTCGTGGGATATCCAAAGGAAACAATTGGATATTATTTCTACAACCGATCAGTGGGCAAAGTGTTTGTCGCTAGGAACGGTGTTTTCTTGAAGAAAGAGTTTCTCAAAAGCGAGAAAAGTAGACAGAAGGTGTATCTTGAAGAAATTCGAGATGAGCCTATGAGGCAAGACTTTACGAGTGATGCTAATGTAGCAGAACGAGTTGAGGCACCTGTGGTAAGAGAAGAACCGCCACAACCACGAAGGTCGGAAAGGCCACGTCGCGCAACACAGAAAATGAATCTCCTAGTTACGGGAGAGCGCGACATATTGTTGATGGACAACGATGAGCCTAGGACCTATGCGGAAGCTATGATAGACCCAGATTCCGAGAAATGGCAAAATGCCATGAGATCCGAGATAGATTCCATGGGACAAAATCAAGTTTGGAACTTAGTTGACCCGCCTGATGGTGTGAGACCCATCGAGTGCAAATGGATCTTTAAGAGAAAGAGAGATGCAAATGGATCTACAAAGCACGACTTGTTGCAAAAGGTTTTCGACAAGTTCAAGGAGTTGACTACGACGAGACATTCTCTCCAGTAGCGATGCTTAAATCTATCCGGATCATTCTAGCAATAGCTGCGTATTTCGATTATGAGATATGGCAAATGGATGTCAAAACAGCTTTCCTCAATGGGAACCTAGAGGAGGATGTATACATGATACAACCCGAAGGTTTTGTCGATCCAACTAATGCTGGAAAAATATGCAAGCTTCAGAAATCAATCTATGGATTAAAGCAAGCATCTCGGAGTTGGAACCTTCGTTTTGATGAGGTAGTCAAAGGGTTTGACTTCCAGCAGAATGAAGAAGAGGCTTGTGTTTACAAGAAGGAAAGTGGGAGCTCTGTTGTATTTCTAATCTTGTATGTGGATGACATATTATTGATTGGGAATGATATTCCTATGCTAGAATCCGTTAAGACTTCGCTGAAAAATAGTTTTTCTATGAAGGATTTAGGGGAAGCTGCATACATTCTGGGCATAAGGATCTATAGGGATAGATCAAGGAGGCTTATAGGATTAAGTCAAGATACTTATATTGACAAGGTGCTGAATCGGTTCAGCATGGAACAGTCCAAGAAAGGGTTCTTGCCTATGTCACATGGCGTACACCTCAGCAAGACTCGGTGTCCTACGACGACTGATGAGCGGGAGCGCATGAGTAAGGTCCCTTATGCTTCAGCAATTGGATCCATCATGTACGCCATGATAAGTACTCGTCCAGATGTCTCATATGCTCTAAGTGTTACGAGCAGACACCAGTCTAATCCAGGTGAAAGTCACTGGACAGCGGTGAAAAACATTCTTAAGTACTTTAGAAGGACTAAAGATGTGTTCCTAGTCTTTGGAGGTGAGGAAGAGCTCATTGTAAAGGGTTACACTGATGCTAGTTTCCAAACTGATCCAGACGATTCAAAGTCGCAATCAGGATTCGTGTTCACGATAAACGGTGGTGCTGTAAGCTGGAAAAGTTCTAAGCAAGATACTGTGGCTGATTCTACAACGGAAGAAGAGTACATCGCAGCTTCGGAAGCGGCGAAGGAAGGTGTTTGGATGAGGAAGTTTCTCATTGAGCTTGGTGTGTTTCCCAATGCATCTAGCCCATTGGAACTCTACTGTGACAACAATGGGGCAATTGCACAGGCTAAGGAGCCGAGGAATCACCAGAAAAACAAACATGTACTGCGAAAGTTTCACCTCATTCGAGAGTTCGTTAAACGTGGTGAGATAAAGATATGCAAAATACATACGGATTTGAATATTGCTGATCCTTTGACAAAGGCTCTTCCACAGCCTAAACATGAATCACACACGAGAGCTATGGGTATTAGATATCATTTAGATTAGCTCTAGTGTGAGTGGACAATGTTTTGTATCTATGACATATTGTTTATTTATTGAATATCCATGAAAGGCAACTTGTATATGATTAGCAATTATGTGAATTGTTTGTGAAACTCTATACTTGTATGGTTATTCAAAAAGTTGTCCCTAATTTGCTTAGCACATGTATTAGTTGATGACTATGTTTCACAAGTCATGGACATGGAGATGTCAAACTAATAATGTGGGCACATGTATGACATGGGGCTGGACTGACCCAGTTTGAGACTTGTTTATCTCTTCTTCACAACGCGTATGCTTTGTCCTTAGACCTGAGATTGTCGTATGTACTCAAGATGTGAATTGACCTACTTAGGGACTACCAAACGCTGCTCCGTAACTGGGTAGTTATAAAGGTGGTTTTCGGGTTTGTCAGGAAGCATGCTGTGAGGCATGGTCAATTAAGATGGGATTTGCCCCTCTCTATATGAGAGAGATATCTCTGGGCCCCTCGAGTGATCGGATCAAGAAATGCATGGCCGTGCTAGGTTAAGTGTTAACCTCTTGAAGGATCCGACTCACAGATTCGAGAAAGGGAGGTCTTACTTGGAGTTAGACAAAATATCGTGAGGCAAAGGGAATAGCTTGTATGTGATGTTGTGGTGGTTCGTCCGATATGATCTTTACGTATTCATGGGAGTTGACACGTCTTGCTAGAGGCCGCTATCAACTATTGGAACGAGTAGGAGTACTCGAACCATGTCTATGTGTACGTGAACCCATAGGGTCACACACTTAAGAGGTTTGGAACACTGAAAACTTGCTTATGAGATTGTCTCTAGTGCAAGTGGGAGACTGTTGGGAATATGCCCAAGAGCCAACTGGATTCGATCCACTAGTCTTAATGGGCCACAAATGTTGTGAATCCCATTACCAGGGGAAGGGGTACATTATTTATTAATCCCATATTGCTAATGGAATATGGTGTGGAGAATTTCATCCAAATAAATAGAGACCAAACCCCTCCTGAGAAAGACAAGACATCCGAGCAATAGTTGCTTTTCTCCCCATCGTGCTCGCGGACCTAGCAGTCCGGTGCGCGACGTTTCAATCCTCGTACGTGTGGATACCTCGGAGGTGCTGCGCTTGGAGCACAAGGACAAACCGCACGTGCAGGACCAGACGGACGTAAGCAACTGCACTGCACTTCCACTTCGACGTGTTCGTCTACATCAAGACGGCTTCCACTGCAACTGCGCGTCTAGTGGTAACAATCTGTGATCTATAACTGCTGCTATTCCTATTTTGGGTGAACGAGTTTTTGTGTGTGCTAGCGTAGCCTCCTAGTTACCCAACAGTCCGGACGTGCGTGCAGAATAGCCCGGCCGCTGCGCCTTCCTCTCAAAGGCCTGAGCCAACGAGATAGCATGATCCAGGGACCTAGGGTCTTGTAGCTCGACATCAATGCGAATGTCGTCGGCCAGCCCTGATGTGAGTAGTTGGCGTTCCTGACGTTCTGTAAGTGGATCCGCACGGTTGAGCAAGGCCAAGAACTTGCTCTGGTAGTCGTTGACATAACCTATCTGGCGGAGCAGTCGAAGTTGTCCTAGTGGATTTCTGCGAATCAGAGGCCCAAATCGCCTGTTGCACAAGTCCCAGAACTCCTCCCATGGTGGAACTCCGCGGCTGCGTTCCAGATGAGCGTACCAATGATACGCGTCGCCGTCGAGGTGGAACGTGGCCAGGGCCACCTGCAGCTTGGCGCCCGTCCTTTGCATGCGAAAGTACTGCTCACATCGACTCAATGACGGCAGTGGGTCTTCCTTGCCATCAAAGCGCGGGAAATCGAACTTGAAGAACCATGGAACCAGTCCCTCGAGCACGCCGGCTGGAGCTGATGACCCGGAAGCCAGCGACACGCGCGGGTGCGGAACCTCCTCCAAAGGTCGCTTGGGCAGTAGATCAGCGCCATGGATCAATTTGTCGTCCAAGTCCAGGACAGCGCGTCCACTAAGGAGCGGCGGTGGCGGTGGCGGCTGCTACGTTACCGCTCCCTTGGGTGCTTCCTTTGGTGCATCTTTGTCTGACGTCTCAGCCCCATCGGACGTCACGGGAATAGCAGACTCGGCGGACGTGTCGGTGGAAACCCCCTTCTGGCACTCCAGCTTCGCAAGCCGGTCCATGATGGTGATGACGGCGGTCTTGAGAGACGTCACGTTGGTCTCCAAGCCCTTGACCATTGCAGCGATCGTCTCCATGCTCTCGGTGAGGCTTTGGATGGAGGTCTTTGTCGAATCCTCTTGCGCCTTCAAGATGCGCTTAAACTCATCGGCAGTAACAGGTCCCGAGCCCATGGACGAAGAGCTGGTCGCTGATACCAAGTTGTTATGTGTCTGCGGTAGGGAACAGATGGGATACTCGTGGGTAATTGCCGGCCGTTGTGCTGTCGGTTTCTTGCCCGTCGTGGAGGATAACTCGCCTGGCGGCGAGGGTTGAAGGGGATGAGAGAATAGAGAATGGGGATGAGATATTAGATTGGTTCTCAAGCTTGCCTTTCATTCAACTCTCGGCTACAATATATAGCCACACGATTACATGACTCAATCCCAAAATAACAGGACTTCCTAAAAACCACGAGTTCCTAACAAACTAAGACTCCTTTCCTACCAAACTAACTCTTATTCCTTCTACCGTATTGGATTCCGACCATAATAGGAATGCCATGCTTATGGTAGCTTTCACTTTTCAAGATGACGAATTGGTGATCAAGATGTGGACAGATAAGTCTGAAGGTGCTTTCTGTTGGAATGTTGTTTTGACATGGTGTTTTTCTTTGTGGTGTAGGATAAGCCTTAGGCCTTGTTCGGATGCAAAGTATTGTGGGAATTTTAGAGAAATACTATGGTTTCGGAAAATTATACCTTTTTTTAAACGTTATTTTGTACGTCTCTGCCTCTTTGGCCCAACATCTCATTCCCAGTCAAAGGCTCAAAGCCCAGTAAATTGGCCAATAGGCAATAGAGTTACAAAGGCCGTGAGCCCGTGAATCAATACTTTGATACACCCCAGCAGTCCATCAGACGATGACTAAGCAGCACAAGGCGACTTGAGCACCTGCGTGAATGCTGACTACCCTGCAGAGGCATGGGACGTCGCCGGCCGCTGGACACCGCCATGGCTACTGGTTCGCCCTCCCCGCCGACAAGTGAAATCACGAGCCTCGAAACCGGACCACGCAGAGGCGGAGGCAGAAGGCAATCTGCAGCAGGTAGTTAACGCGCCTAAGGCAACCTACCCTTTCCCTAGTTCCCCCAATTGTATTCTGTTTTATTGATTAACGCAAAGAATGGATCCGTAGACTTTACAGTCGCGTGTACTAAAGCTAAAATTATTGATTAATATAATGCAAGGAATGAAACTTCTCAAAACAAGACTTCGTAATAAAATGAAAGATGGAATTCTAAAAGATTGCACATTTGCACGGTAATCTATATCAAGAGCGAGATTGCTATTAATTTCATGATAAATTTAGCCATTGATGGTCTCTATGCAAGAACCAACACCCCCCCCCCCCCACAACAAAGTACGACTAAATAAAAAAGTCAGTTTTCATCGACTTTTGAAAATTGTAGCTAGCTTTTTACTATGGTTCCTCGCTGCATGTAACCATGAAAATTTGGTATCAAATACACGTGGTCGCTATATTTTCCAATATGCACATATCACCATCCAAACTTGGTTACTGCCTCTGCTTTGGCCTCTAAAGCTACAGTTTCTTAATACCTTGGTTACTGCAACATCCAAACATGGCCTTAGATTGTGCAGAATTTGCTTAGCGCCTGGGTATTTTTCTTTCTTGAAATATTTTTTCTATGTATAGAAGGTTTTCTTTTTTGACCAAAAATTTTTATTTTTACCTTGACAATTTCTTGTCATTGTTTGTAATTGGCATGTTGTTGTTTGTTGTTATCAGATGAGGCTCACGATCTCAAAGGAGATGATGAGAACAATCATGGTTGTGTCAAGAGTAGATTGTTGATGGTTTAATTGATCATGCTTAAACATGGACTAAGGAGAGTGATGGGCTTTTAGTCCTGGTAGGGTCACAACCGGAATTCTTATCATCTTTCACAAGATTTGAACTTATACACCTTCTAGTGTTTAAGTTTTGTGCAAAGTAGATAGAGAGGATGGGTGGGTGATTAATTAATTATTCTAAATCTCAAACTTGAAATGCTTTTTAAAAAAAAACTTGAGTATGCTTTTATTCCGCTTGAACCACCATGTTTGTCAGTGCAACAGAAGCCATTTCTCATTGGGTTCCAGTAGTGTTTGAATGTCATTCAGTCATTAGTTTGTCAGTGCAATAGAAGTCATCGCTCATAGGGTATTGGCTGCTGACTCCCTTCCAAGACTGTTAGATGGCCATCCAGCGGCTATCAATTTCCTCTTTGCTTATCGCAAAACACTATAATACCAATAACTTAATCCTGTTTAAGTATTTTTTTAGACCAAAGACCTCTTGGTCCTGCTTTGTAGAAAGCAAAAATGTTATGCTGGGTTTACAATGCAATTTATTTCATATAAATGATATCCAGAGATGTATTGATGTAACCACATTTAAAAATTAAAATAGATGAACTCAGTCTAGAAAACGGTAAAATACCCCATTATCTCTACATGTTGGTGCCATCTAAGAGCAACATATAGCTCTGCTGGTTCATGCTGCCTCAATGATTGTTTTGTCTTCGGAGACGTTAATAAACCAAAAGTGAAGAACCATCACACTGCTGCCAGTTTTATTGATGAACCAGCAATAAAAGTGATGGAAACGAGGAGGCTACGCTAGCACATACAAAAACTCGTTTACCCCAAAAAATTAACAATAACAGTTATATATCATGGATCATTACCACTAGACGCGCAAATATAGCGGAAGCTGCCTCGATGTAGACGAACGCGTCGAAGTGGCAGTGTCGTGCATTGCTCACGTCCGTCTGGTCCTGCACGTGCGGTGCGTCCTTGTGCTCCAAGCGCAGCACCTCCAAGGTATCCACACGTACGAGGATGTAACGTCAAACGTAGGTGTACTAGCACCTCATGAATGACCGCGATCTGTAGGATATGGATGGAGGTGGGGCTACAGGAATCACTGTAGCGACGGCTACTGTTCACCCGCGACACTGTAGCGACGGCTACTGTTCACCCGCGACACTGTAGCACATTAGGTTTTCCCCTCCCTCCACCCTGTATATATATAGAGGTCATTAATGGGCTTTCAACATTTATGGCCCATCAAGACTCTAGTACCTTAATGGATCAAATCCATCAAAACCCATTAGTGGATCCAATCCAATTTGGCTCTAGGGCATATATCCAATAGTCTCCCACTTGCACTGGAGACAATCACATAGGCAAGCTTTTCAATATTCCAAACCCCTTAAGTGTGTGACCCTATGGGTTCATGCACACATAGACATGTCCTGAGTACTCCTACTCGGTCCAATAGTTAATGGTGGCATCTAGCAAGACTTGTCAACTCCCATGCGCACGTAAAGATCATATCAGACCAACCACCACAACATCACGTACAAGCTATTGCCTTTGCCTCATGATATTTGGTCTAACTCCAAGTCGACCTCTCTTTCTTAAACCTGTGAGTTGGATCCTTCAAGAGGTTAACACTAAACCTAGCACGGCCATGCATTTCTTGATCCGATCACTCGAGGGGCCAGAGATATCTCTCTCGTATAGAGAGGGGCAAATCCCATCTTGATTGACCATGCCTCACAGCATGCTTCATGACAAACCCGAAAACTACCTTTATGACTACCCAGTTACGGAGTAGCGTTTGGTAGTCCCTAAGTAGGTCAATTCATATCTTGAGTACATGCGACAATCTCAGGTCTTAGGACAAAGCATACGCGTTGCGTAAAGAGAGAACTATATAATAAAATCTCATGTTGGGTCAGTCCAGCCCCATGTCATACATGTGCCCACATTATTAGTTTGACATCTCAATGTCCATGACTTGTGAAACATAGTCATCATCTAATACATGTGCTAATCAGATTAGGGACAATCATTAGAATAATCATACAAGTAAAGAGTTTCACAAACAATTCACATAATTGCCAATCATATACAAGTTGTCTTTTATAGATATTCAATAAATAAACGATATGGCATAGATACAATACAATCATCCACTCACACTAGAGCTAATCTAGATGATATCTAATACCCATAGCTCTCATGTGCGACTCATGCTTAGGTTGTGGAAGAGCCTTTATCAAGTGATCAGCAACATTCAAATCTGTGTGTATTTTGCATATCTTTATCTCACTCCGTTTAACGAACTATCGAATGAGGTGAAACTTTCGCAGTATGTGTTTGTTTTTCTGGTGATTCCTAGGCTCCTTAGCCTGCATAATTGCCCCATTGTTGTCACAGTAGAGTTCCAATGGGCTAGATGCATTACGAAACACATTAAGCTCCATAAGGAACTTTCTCATCCAAACACCTTCCTTTGCCGCTTCAGAAGCTGTGATGTACTCGGCTTCCATCGTAGAATCAGCCATCGTATCCTGCTTAGAACTTTTTTAGCTAACAGTACCACCGTTTATCATGAACACAAATCACAATTGAGACTTTGAATCATCTGGATCAGTTTGGAAACTAGCATCAGTGTAACCTGTTACAATGAGCTCCTCCTCACCTCCATAGACTAGGAACACATCTTTAGTCCTTCTAAAGTACTTAAGAATGTTTTTCACCATTGTCCAGTGACCTTCACCTGAATCAGACTAGTGTCTGCTCATAACACTTAGAGCATATGAGACATCTGGACGAGTACTTATCATGGCGTACATGATAGACCCAGTTGCCGAAGCATAGGGGATTTTACTCATGCGCTCCCGCTCATCAGCCGTCAAAGGACACTGAGTCTTGTTGAGGTGTACGCTATGTGACATAGACAAGAACCCTTTCTTGGACTGTTCCATGTTGAATCGTTTCAACACCTTGTCAATGTAAGTATCCTGATTCAATCCTATAAGCCTCCTTGATCTATCTCTATAGATTCTTATGCCCAGAATGTATGCAGCTTCCCCTAAGTCCTTCATAGAAAAACTATTTTTCTCAGTGAAATCTTAACGGATTCCAGCATAGGAATATCATTCCTAATCAACAATATGTCATCCACATACAAGATTAGAAATGCAACAGAGCTCCCACTTTCCTTCTTGTAAACACAAGTCTCTTCCTCATTCTGACGGAAGCCAAATCCTTTGACTACCTCATCAAAATGAAGGTTCCAACTCCGAGATGTTTGCTTTAACCGATATATGGATTTCTGAAGCTTGCATATTTTTCCAACATTAGTTGGATCGACAAAACCTTCGGGTTGTATCATATATACATCCTCATCCAGGTTCTCATTTAGGAAAGCTGTTTTGACATCCATCTGCCATATCTCATAATTGAAATATGCAGCTATTGCTAGAATGATCCGAAGAGATTTAAGCATCGTACTGGCGAGAATGTCTCATCATAGTCAACTCCTTGAACTTGTCAAAAACCTTTTGCAACAAGTCGTGCTTTGTGGACGTGAACATTTCCGTCAACATCTCTCTTTCTCTTAAAGATCCATTTGCACTTGATGGGTCTCACACCATCAGGCGGGTCAACCAAGTTCCAAACTTGATTGTGTCCCATGGAATCTATCTCGGATCTCATGACACTTTGCCATTTCTCGGAATCGGGGTCCATCATTGCTTCCTCATAGGTCCTAGGCTAATCGTTGTCCATCAACAATATGTCGCGCTCTCCCGTAACTAGGAGATTCATTCTATTAGTTGCGCGACGTGGCCTTTCCGACCTTCGTGGTTGTGGCGGTTCTTCTCTTGCCACAGGTGCCTCAACTTGTTCTGCTACATTAGCATCACTCATAAAGTCTTGCCTCATAGGCTCATCTCGAACTTATTCAAGATACACCTTCTGTCCACTATTCTCGCTTTTGAGAAACTCTTTCTCCAAGAAAACACTGTTCCTAGCGACAAACACTTTACCCTCTGATCGGTTGTAGAAATAATACCCAATTGTTTCCTTTGGATATCCCATGAATATGCACTTGTCCGACTTGGGTGTAAGCTTGTCCGATTGAAGTTGCTTGACATATACTTCATAGCCCCAAATTTTCAGAAAAGACAAACTGAAAGTCTTGCCGATCCATATCTCATATGGTGTCTTATCCACGGACTTAGATGGTACCCTATTTTGTGTGAAAGCTGTTGTTTCTAGAGCGTAACCCCCAAAACGATAACGGTATGTCTGACTGGCTCATCATTGATCGTACCATATCCAACAAGGTTCGATTACGTCGCTCGGACACACCGTTCCTCTGAGGTGTTCCAGGTGGCGTAAGCTGTGGAACAATTCCGCAACTCTTTAGATGAGTGCTAAACTCATGGCTCAAATACTCGCCTCCACGATCATATCACAAGGCCTTAATTTTCTTGTCACATTGATTTTCAACTTCATGTTGAAACTTCTTGAACTATTCAAAAGTTTCTAACTTATGCTTCATTAAGTAGACATAGCCATATCTACTAAAATCATCAGTGAAAGTTATGAAGTACTGAAATCCACCTCTAGCTGTCATCCTCATTGGTCCACACACATCCGTATGTACGAGTTTCAGCAAGTCTTGTGCCCTCTCAGGAAAACCTATGAAGGGCACCTTGGTCATCTTGCCTAGCAAGCAAGCTTCGCATGTTTCATATGATTCAAAATCAAACAAAGTTAAAAGTCCATCAGAATGGAGCTTCTTCATGCGCTTCTCACTTATATGACCCAAACGACAATGTCACATATAGGTATGATTCAAATCATCTAGCCGAGGTCTTTTAGCACTAATATTACAGATAGGTGAATCATCAAGATTTAAAATAAATAACCCATTCACAATGGATGCAAGAGCCACAAACATGTCATTCTTAGAGATCACACAACCATTGTTTTCACTCGTAAAATGAATAACCATCCTTCATCAAACATGAAGGAGATACAATGTTTTGACTCAAACTAGGAACAAAATAACAATTATTCAACTCCATAATAAATCCTGATGGGAGATGAAGTTGCATCGTCCCGACGGTCAACGCAGCAACTCTTGCATTATTGCCCACGCGGAAATCAATTTCTTCTCTTCCCACGCTTCTACTTCTTATTAGTTCATGCATCGTATTGCAAATATGAGCAACCGATCCGGTATCAAATACCCAGAAATTAATACTAGAATCAGCAAGGAAAATGTCTGTAACATAAACATGAAGTGTACTTGAAGTGGAAGTACCCTTACTTCTCTTGCTTTTCAAAGAAGCTAAGTACAACTTGTAATTTCTTTTCCAGTGACCCAGTTCATGACACTGAAAGCACTCAATATCAGCAGCTGGTCCAACATTAGCCTTGGGTGCTGGCTTAGATATCCCATCTTTAGCCTTGCCCTTCTTCCAAGAATAACCTTTCTTAAAGGTAGGCTTGTTCTGGATTGCCATCACATGGCTATTACCCGCGCTTTTCTTAATGTCACCCTTTATTGGTAATGGGGTGTCTAGAACATTTTCCTTTTTCTCAGCCCTGAGAACAATTCTCAGGTTACGGATCAAATCCGCAAAGTTTGTTCCATTCAACTTGTCCTTCTCAAAGATCGAACGCAAAGTAAACGATGTGGTATTACTAGGTGCCATTGATCTACAACAAAATAATGCAAAATACTAACACAACACATCCATGATGGAGTAAATTACATTAAGCATTTAACAGAATCTACTCCAACTAAAATCAATATCCCTCCATTGATACTTAGTGATTTAGGACCCACAACTAACAAGTCCACTGGTGAGCTTTAGCATCACCGCTAGAATACATGGTAGATCGGTAAGCAACCCTTTGCTAATCATATCACATATGACTCCTGTTGTTGGGTGACATCTCTATATCTCGGCGCCCAACCTTTATGCCCCAAGGTCCTTAACCGTTAAGATGACCTTGTCTAAGTTGACCAACCCTTTATGCGAGTAAGTATCCAATACGAACCCATCTAGTCAAGAAAAACTAGTGGCACTCTAATTTCATAGACCCACCACTAATTGTACAAGACATGTGACGGTGCAAGGTTTAGTTGGGAGGGCATTCAAGACTTAAACATTGCTGAGGGATCGTTATACTTCTACCGTCGCATGCAGAAAAATAACCATTATCGTCGCATATGTAGAAGTAAAACAATAAGAACGACATTCACATAGTAATGGCATGGTATGGCCCATTAACACATGGTGATCTCTATCTCCATTGTACTGTCCATCATGATGATCCCCATCTCCATGATCCATGTATGTCATCCTCTAGTGATGAGTCCACCAAGAACCATCTAACGTATGCTAGTGAAATAAATTACACAACCGCACATTAGATCATCACAAGTTGGCACGCAGGCCATTACATCAAATTGACAATACATATGGCTCCAGCCGTATTGCCCTACTCACAACACACAGGTCATGATTAGTTACATACATGCATCACATACACATAGGGTAATACCGATCACATGAATCTACAAAAACAAGTTAGCTGATTCCGATGTCCAAACTTAAATGGTCGAAAACTCTATCTTTCCGACCTTTTTCGCAAATCTAAATTCAGAAAAACCGCAATAGGCGGTCAAAATCATGTGTAAAATTTTCTGTAGATGAATTTGCATATAAAAATCGTCTCCATCTGAGTTCGTATGCAAAAGTTATGGCTGTTTTACGAACAGCCTGTTTTTCGTGCAAAACCCTGTCCGGTAGTAGATCCAATCCATCCCGCCGTGCATCACCATGCGGCTGACCATTGACCTAAGTTCGATTCGACCAATCCAATTGATCTCCATCTCACCATGACTGGGTTTACGTGTATCACTTAGCTCCGATGGCGGAATTCCGACCGGTAGGAGCAATTTGTTACACAACCATCATAGCAAAGATCACAAACCGATCAGAAACTTATCTACAACCAAGCATATCTCCATATGCACACACCGAACCTATAACGAGACAGCTACGGCTCATGATACCACTGATGGGAAACGAGGAGGCTACGCTAGCACATACAAAAACTCGTTTACCCCAAAACAGGAACAACAACAGTTATAGATCACGGATCATTACCACTAGACGCGCAGATGCAGCGGAAGCCGTCTCGATGTAGACGAACGCGTCGAAGTGGCAGTGCCGTGCAGTTGCTCACGTCCGTCTGGTCCTGCACGTGCGGTTCGTCCTTGTGCTCCAAGCGCAGCACCTCCGAGGTATCCACACGTACGAGGATGAAACGCCAAACATAGGTGTACTAGCACCTCACGAATGACCACGATCTGCAGGATATAGATGGAGGTGGGGCTACAGGAGTTACTGTAGCGTGCGGCTACTGTGCACCCACGGTACTGTAGCGCGGCTACTGTTCACACGCGGGTACCGTAGCGCATTAGGTTTTCCCCTCCCTCCACCCTATATATACAGAGGTCACTAATGAGCTTTCAACGTTTGTGGCCAATCAAGACTCCAGTACCTTAATGGATCAAATCCGTCAAAACTCATTAGTGGATCCAATCCAATTTGGCTCTAGGGCATATATCCAACAAAAAGTTGTTTTATGCAGTACAGCATTAGTGTTACTTGTCCAAACATGGGGATATTTTTGTGAGGATTTTTGAGATATGCTAAACACTTTCAGATTGTCTACGCATTTGCCGGGTGCTCACGCAATCGCCCTTGGCATAATGATGTTGTACACTTTGTATTGTTTTCTTGTAGCAATGCAGGGCAAGATGCTGCATTTGCAGTATCCTCTCATAGAAGAGATGACACGCAAGGAACAGAAGCTGCACTAGTGTTTATTATATACGAGTACACCCCAGACAAGGTATACGTGCGCCAACCTCCAGGAACCTGACCGAGCCCACGCAAGAATCTATCTGCTTCTCTGGAAGCCTGCTTTGAGCATATATCAACTTATTGTGGCATAAGCTGCCTGGCCGCCGGCGTCTATTTATTTGCTCTTTCTCGGTTCCATAATCTCCTGCACAGCTTGCATTACTTTCACGCTGCCTGCTCTCTGTGCACAGAGCTCCGGAGCTTGTCATCTGACGGAACCAGGCGCCGCCTGCTTAATTGTACTCGATCGCCTCCCTTTGGGTGAGTAAACTAACATAGCATGCATGTAGCAGGAACAAACGTTTGGTTTGTTGTTTCTCGTCTACAGCTAGCAGCTGCATGAATTTGCTAATTGATGATTTGTATTTGGATGCAGCAGCGTCCTCAGCTCGAACTGAAGGATGGAGGTGGCCTTCAGCGCGGCGCGTTGGGTGGTGGGCAAGGCGCTGGCCCCTGTCGCCGACGGCTTGCTGGAGGCGTGGGCGTCGAGCAAGGATCTTGGCCCCAACGTGGAGGCCCTCAAGCTGGAGCTCCTCTACGCGCAGGCCATGCTCAACAACACCCGCCACAGGGAGATCGACAACCTGGCCCTGAACCAGCTCCTGCACAAGCTCCGTGGGCTCGCGTACGGCGCCGAGGACGTCCTGGACGAGCTGGATTACTTCAGGATCCAGGACGAGCTCGAGCGCACGCACGAGGCCAGCGACGACATGGGTGCCGCCCAAGGTCTCGTCTGCGGCGCCGCTCGCCATGCTCGCAACGCAGCCAAATTCACTGCTATGCGGCTCTGCTCATGCTCGCGGACTGCCAGTCCGGACGATCATGGCGAGGAGGAGGAGCAAGGAGACGCCAAGCCAGGAGCAGTGATCTGCTGCTGCAACACGCAGACGGCGCGTGGTGAAGAGAAGGCTGGAGGAGGCATGGTGCGTAGCATCACTTCTTCTGGTGCTCGCCTCACTGCCCGTGCTGTCGGTAAATTCTTTCCATGCTGCTCTTTGCCCGAAGCTGAGTCCGGCACAATGCGTATGGATTCACCTAAGCTGGAGTTCCGTAGGGTGGAGATATCGAAAAGAATGAAAGATATAGTTGACCAGCTGAAACCACTATGCACTAAGGTCTCCACCATCCTTAATCTAGACCTGCTAGATTCCAATCGCAGCAATATCCAGGACATTGCTACCACTTTGTTAAAGAATCCGGGACACACACCATTTGCCCCAAAAAGTATTGTTAAGAGCCGAACCATCACCACTGCAGAGATTTCTGAAACCAAATTTTATGGGAGGCAAAAAGAGACAACCCAAATCATAGATGCCATCACAAAAGGTGACTATAGTGGCAATGACTTGACTGTCCTTCCAATTGTTGGTCTCGGGGGTATGGGGAAAACAACACTTGCACAACATGTTTATAAAGAGGCTGAAAATTACTTTAGGGTGAATATTTGGATATGCGTATCTGTCAATTTTAGTGTGAGTAGACTGAAAAAAGAAATTGCAGAAAAGTTAAGAGAACCCGGACAAAGTGGTACACATGAGAAGTTAATTGAGCAAGGATTAAAATCTAAAATGTTTCTGCTTGTCTTAGATGACATGTGGAATTGTCGTGATAAGGATGAATGGAATAGGCTACTGGCACCACTCAGAAAAGCCCAAACGAAAGGGAACATTATTCTAGTCACAACCCGCACTCCAGCACTAGCACAAATGGTTAAAAGTGAAACTGTGGATCCAATAGAATTGAAAGGATTAGATAATCAATCCATTTGGAACTTATTCATGGAATGTGTGTTTGACAATGAAGAGTCAAAAAACAAGTCATTATTGCTTGATATTGGAAGGGAGATAGTAGAAAAGCTAAAAGGCAACCCTCTTGCAGCAAAAACTGTTGGTAGGTTACTGAGGAACCACCTAGATGCTGATCACTGGAACCGAGTCCTTGATAGTAAAGAATGGGAATTGCAAACTGGGGATCATGACATTATGCCTGCATTGAAGCTTAGCTATGATTATCTACCATTCCATCTGCAGCAATGCTTTTACTATTGCTCCTTGTTTCCTGAAGATTACAAGTTCAATAGAGAGGAACTCATTCATTGGTGGATAGGACTAGATATTATACATTCTAATGATAGCCAAAACAAAAGCATTGAAGATATAGGGCTACAATATTTAAAGGATTTGGAAGGCCATGGATTTTTCAAAGAAGATAAAACAGATGCAAATCCAGTTTATGTTATTCATGACCTACTACATGATTTAGGAGTCAAGGTTGCATCACGTGAATGTCTTACCATAGATTGTGCTAACATGGGATCGGTGGAAATTTGGCCATCTGTACGGCACTTATCTATCATCGTAGATGGTAGTGATGGAATAACATCCATAAACATAAGTAAACTGAGAAAACTAAAGAAGAAATTGAAGATTGAGAACTTACAAACTTTGATGATCTTTGGTTATTGGGATGAAAAACTCAATAGTGTTTTTGTAGAATTGATCAAACAGGCAAATGGTCTTCGTGTTCTTCACTTGTCACAAATGATTCCCCACATGGAGTTTTCAGCACTCCACCTACGGTACCTAAGCCTAGAGACGATTTATTCTAGGGAAATTCATTTACCAAGCATGCTTTCTAGACTTTATCTTTTAAGGATTCTGAATGTCCTATCGCCGAGTCTTAGCTTGCCTAAAGATATGAGCAACCTCACTAAATTGCGCCATTTTCTAACCTATGATGATGAAGATCACTCTAAAATCTGCAACGTGGGCAAAATGCATTTGCTGCAAGAGTTGAAGAGATTTGAAGTCAACAAAGAAAGCAGCAGGTTTGAACTAAAGCAACTTGGGAATTTGCTTGAGCTAAGGGAGCTTGGTATTTATAACCTTGAGAAGATACACACAAAAGAAGAAGCAGCTGAAGCACAGCTCATAGAAAAAAACTACTTGCACAAGTTAACATTTGACTGGGATATTGATGTACCTAGAAATGAGCGTGATGTAGATGGAGTGGTTCTTGAAAGACTTCAACCGGGTAGAAATCTTCAAGAGCTATGCATTATAGGGCATGGATGCTGCTCTTCTCCAACATGGCTTGGTAGTAATCTCTCTGTTAAAGCTTTACAATCTCTTTATCTACGGGGTGTCGATTGGGAAGATCTTCCATGGTTGGGACACATGTCGGCGCTCCATGATCTAGCACTGGAGAATATGTCTGCAGTAAAGGAATTTGTCCCCAACCACTTTGGCGGCATTAGAGAACAAAGCTTTCGTAACTTAAACAAGCTGACACTGGATCGTTTAAAAGGTTTGGAAAAATGGAATCTAGGAGACACTTCCCATTTATTCTCTCAACTGCAAGTGCTGATAATTAGAGATTGCCCAGAACTCTTGGAACTGCCTTTTGCCGAACATATTTGTTACCCTCCAAGGCAAGATGAAGAAGGGAAAATACATTGCTGGTTTCCTAAACTACAAAAGCTTGAAATAGTGGAATGTCCAAAAGTTGTTCTGTTGCCTCCTATCCCTTGGACTAAAACTTTACACTATGTCAAGATACGTGATGTGGGGTCATTGCTACTAGGCAGTTTGAAATACTCTAGAATAAATCTAGAAATTACTGGAAAGGATGAAATGCACACCCTAGATGAGGTATTAATGTTTAGTAATCTAATAGATTTGCAGGATATTTTTATAAGGAAAGATTGTCCGCCCCTAGAGCCGAAGCACCTTCAAAAGCTAACCTCGCTGAAGAAATTGACAACAGATTCACATCATGTGTTTGTGCCATCAGAAAGCGAGGGGGGACCTCAATGTCAGGTTCCAGTTGAGAATCTATTAATAATGTATTCCAATGCTACCGGGAAGGAAGTGTCGCAGCTCCTCTCTCATCTGCCAAATCTCTCCAGCTTGACCATATGGTCGTGTGAGAAGATGACACGACTGGGAGTAGAGGTGGACGACCAAGTGCAAACACCTCCACAACAAGAAACACATTGCCACAAAGGGGAAATCGTTGTTGAGGTGGATGAAGAAGAAAAGGTAGAAGATGGGTTGCTTCTCTTTCCTGCCCACCTCTCCAACTGCTTGCAGAGTTTAGGGATGAATAATTGCCCAGAGCTTAGCCTGGTCGTGGGGGCAGCGTCTCCTCCGCTTGACCACCACGAGGCAGGTGGTGGCCTCAGTGGAGCAGGAGGATGGGGCCAAGTAGGAGGGCTCCAGGCCTTGCGCTGCCTCGAGAATCTGGAAATCGATTGGTGCCCCAAGCTTCTCTCCGCTTACAAGACCTCGTCTCCAAGCTCTGTCTCCCATTGTTTCCCTTTCCCATCCTCCCTGCAAACTCTCCGGCTTTCAGGTGCTAGGGGCATGGGGATGCTGGTGCCCCTCTCAAACCTCACCTCTCTCACTCGATTGGACATAGAAGATTGTGGGGAGGATTTCAGAGGGGAGGGGCTGTCCATGCGGGTGCTGTCGACGGACGACGTCGCAGGTGTCCTTGTTGTGCCCCTCCTTTTTTCCTCCCTCACCGACTTGACCTTTAGTTGGAACAAAGATGTGGAGGGATTCACAAAGGAGCAAGAGGAGGCCCTTCAGCTCCTTACCTCCCTCCAGCAACTCCGATTTTGGGGCTGCGCCCAGCTGCAGTGCCTCCCTGCTGGGCTGCATACACTCCCCAGCCTCAAGAGATTACAGATCATCTCCTGTCCAGACATCAGCTCCCTGCCCAAGGATGGCCTTCCCAGTTCACTGGAACAATTAGATGTTTTAGATGCTGGCAACAACGAGCTAAAAAACGAGTGCAGGAATTACGTCCGTGCCCATCCCAGAATCAAGCTAACCTGATCCCAAGGTAACACAATTGCTTGCTTGCTTGTACCCATCCTCAATTCCTCACATTTGCATGCCCTTTTTCCCAATGACAAAAATTCGGTTCATGCTCTTGATGTACCATGTTTCTCAGTGCTGGATATTCTGAATACCATTTTTTCTGACCTACCATGCAGGATTTTGTTAAATTCTGCTGCCGTTGTACATCAAGCAAGCTGCATCAAACCAAGTCAAGTGTATTCCTCTCCTACATAATAGTATGTAAGTTCACACTTACTACTTTCTATTTTGTTAATCAAACAATATTTCATCCAGAACAGGCCGGTCACATGCCCACAAGTTTATCCTGATTTGCTTGATTCTTGTTTCAAACACTGCTCCTGAACATGGAATTTATCTAGGAACTGGGTGGTAACTAAAACCAATTAGCACGTGTGAATTGTGTTTCTTCGCCACTCCAAGACTGCATAACAAAATAAACACAAGGACACCTCGATTATGAAGCTTTTTTCACTGCATCACTTAAGATAGAGCATGCCATATATGAGCATGGCCATTGCTCCAGAGAGCAACCACACATTTACCATACTTAGATTTTCCATCCGATGTTCAAAATCGACAACTTATTTAATACTCCCTCCGTTCCAAATTACTATTCACTATTGACTTTTTCTCACACCATTTCATTGTTCGTCTTATTCAAAATTTGTGAGCAAATATACGAAACAATAAGTCAGGGAAAGTATCTCTTTGAGGATAAAGTAAGTCATGAACTAAATAAATGATATTTGCATATTTTTTTGAATAAGACGAATGGTCAAACTTTATCAGAAAAATCAACAATGAACAGTTATTTGTAATAGTTATCATCTGGAAAAAAACTGTTACTATAATTTCAGGTTGTTTTTCCCTTTGGTTTCGGTGTCCACTAGTTGTCCCAGCTTCAATGACCGCAGTTATCGCTCCGGTTTATAATTTGCATATTTCTATAAATCCATTTTTATTTTTGTATTTTGGTCTCATATGCAGGTATTGTAGATTTAATGCTGGCCCAGTTCCAAATACACCTTCCAGACTTCTTGTGTACTAATGGAGACTCTCATTCGCTGTGGGCTGAGGAAACTTAACAACAAATAGCACATCCCCAGAATGCTCCATCTCTAGACACGGATGCAGTAGCTTCACCAAATGAGGTGATCGGCATGCTGAATATCTTCTGAACTTTGCAAATGTATTTATTCCGTATGTAGGGTGCAGGACATTCGGGCAAGCAGTTGAGTAATCTCGAATATTGTTACACTGCTGCTTAGCGTGTTACTGAAAGGACGTGAAATATCAAAATTGCTACACCTTCCACTCCTGAAGTTTTTTCCCCATCTATTAATTGGCATTTTCGCTTTGCAAGTCCTGCCAAAAACTTGATTGATGCTTGCTTTGTTGTGACTAAGATACATTTACCCTCAACATGATCTATAGGTTAGTTTAGATTGGCCAATTCACTTCAGTGTTTTGTGTAACTGAACCTTTGTGAGCTGCAGTTACAATTGGTGACTGTGGAGCATCAATAGTTCAGTCACTATGAGCTGAAACGGGCCAGATATGACATTTCTGACAGGTCGGCCCACTATGCCAAACTGGTACAAGAGGCCCAAATACACGAACAGAGGAAAAGGACGGAAGTCCAAAAACAACGCCGGCACAGCCACGGCCGCCGCCGCTCACCAGCCACGGCGGTCTCTAGTTGCCGAGTCCGCCGTAGCAGGACTCGTCCGGAAGCTTTTCCTATCCTACCACAGGTACTCGGACGCCCTCAACTACATCATGTCCTCCACTGCGCTGGAAGGATCTAGTCGCTAGTTGGTTTGATGCCAAGAATTAATCATGGATCAACTATGCTGATTGAATGTCAGGGAACTGATTGCTTGCCACGTTCTTTGTAAATAAAGTTGGATTTCGAGCAGTTCCTTAGGTTTGGTTTGGTGGGAATGCTAGTTCATCTTCAGTTCCCCAAAACAGAAACTCATTCATTTTTCCTGCCCATCCAAAGGGGCTGGATGGGCCTAATTCCCACCCAAATATCCGATTGCATCTCTCATGTTTTACAATTGTTTTGCTTGCCTCAAAAATCTGACCATGATTGCTCGGATCTTCCCAGTTTCAGTTTCGTTTGAGAAATGACCATTATGGGGTGGGAGCTCATTGAGGTCCCTGGCAAACCAACTCCACCCCTCCAGGACTCTACAGGTATTCTCTTTAATTGACCTAGCCCGTAATTGTTTTTTATTGTTTGTTATTTGATTTTGTTTTTCTTGTTGCTTTGCCTCCCAGTTGATGTGGTGGCCGCCAAGATCGAACCTAGGCTAGCCAACGCTCTCATCAGGTAAAAAGGACTTTACATCCCTGTTTGTTTAGTTTGGATTCGAACTTTTCAGCATTCTGTACTGTACTGTTTTGGGATTTCTTGTTTGCTAACCAATTCAGGAAATAATAGTTAGAGGGCTGTGCATTCGATTAAGAAATGGTGTCCAGAAAAGCCAACATTTTATCTTGAATTTCAACTATATTGGATGGGACCAATTGTTGTTTCTTTCATTTTCAGTTATGTTACATCCACCTGCCATGAAATTCAAACCTCAATGTTTCTATGTAGTCCTCTTTTCACAAATAAAATAGGAATGTTGGTCCCTAATTTTATTATCTTTGGCGATGCAATTATGCTCCATCTCTCTCTCCCTCCCTCCCTCTCTGAGTTTTGACATGTTCCTGGTTTTGTTTAACTCTAACTTGACCAATTAGTATGATAAACATTCCAAGAAACATTTTAATGGATTACTGGTTGCAGGGAATTGAGCCAGATATGTCCTTTGGAGAATCTGAGGCATGTAAAGCGGGTTCGCCGGAGTACTGAATGTGGTAAAATATGCACATTCATCTCAATCTTCATTTTCTGTTTGCGTTCTGAGCATAATACTCATGGAAGACGTGTCATTAGCTTTCTGAAAACACTTCTTCTAAGGGTCATGCCCTAGCTTTTGAAACACTCTGAAATACCAAATACAGAAGGATATTTATATTTTTTTAGTCGGGCACAATATTGTGATGGATCAAACGTTACTTTTGCATGATCATTAGCAAAA
Source organism: Echinochloa phyllopogon (assembly GCA_033239725.1). Classification (NCBI taxonomy): domain Eukaryota; kingdom Viridiplantae; phylum Streptophyta; class Magnoliopsida; order Poales; family Poaceae; genus Echinochloa; species Echinochloa phyllopogon. The sequence goes on along the minus strand of BTCW01000016.1, from coordinate 2,896,204 downwards.
GTTTTTTTTATCATTGGGATGTAGGATGCATTATCTTATAAAATATTTGCATATGCAAAAGTATTTGATCCTTTAATGCACAGTGCCTTGCTGCACTGGTTCTAGTGGGGCGGTGAGCAATTTTAATGAACAAGGAAAAGAATCATGACTAGATGGAACTAAAACTGAGAAACACTATTTCAAGTTGGGCCTACCAGTAACAAGTAACTATTCAGAACCCTTAATCTTGAACTTATAAAAGAAGAACCAATCACCACAATGGGGAACTACAATTGAGCAGATCATAGTATTTTAAAACTTGGCTGACCAATAGCTAATAACTATGTTGCAAAAGTTTCTTTTTTCTAATTATGTGTTGTGTTACGTTTGGCAGGAAAACCTGACTTATCAATAATCTTATGCCTTTATACTGGGTCTGAAACTTGCAGCAAACAGCTTCCTGAAGATGTACAAAAGATAGTGGATACTTATGAATTGAGTCCTTTCGCTGCAAAAGTAAGTAATTCATCCTTGGCTAAATTTTGATTTTGTTGATTTTATTCGGCATGTAAAAGTGCTAGCCATACGATTCTGGTATGATAGTTCTGGGCCTGTAGCTAAATGTTATTGTGATGCATCAGAAGTTGTATCCCTTGACAGAACCTCTGCTTATTTAGCTAGACTTACCTTGTGCCCCTGTGATGTATTGACATTTACTATTTCTGGAAGTCTTTCACTGGTTGCCAAGTGTTCCGCTACATCAAAAGAGGAGTGGGAAGAACAATGCAAACTTTGGCCAACTTCTTACCATCCTGCAAACAAGTATGTCCTAACTCTAATGTGTCTGGTTATGCATTTTCTTGTGCATTCTGTAGGATATATAATGTCACTTCATAATAGTACTTGTTGGTTTCTTTTCTCAAATGTGCAATATTTGCTAGGGCAGATTACCTGTTGGGAACCCTGTTTTGTTTTCAGAAATGTATCAATGAAGTTAAGATAAAAGAAATGCTGTAGCTGCATCTCAAAATGAACCAATTGCTTCAATGTTCCAATCACCATCAATAGACTTCTACAGAAGTTCTCCATGCCCCAGCCAAGGTTGACGGCAAAGCTGATTGAACTGATGGTGGAATTGGACCTCTAGGCTCTGCCACTCTAGCCTATGGCAGTATGGCACTACCCTTGAACTGGTAATACTCCTCCTTCAGGCGGCATGACCACATACTCTACGGACGACTTCAATCTGCTTGTGTAGCTGCATCTGCAATCACAACTCTAGTTGGCCTTGTTGCTTTATCCAATGGTGGGATGGACATTGATGTAGCTCTAGGGCTAGAATTTTCAGTGTAGTGGTGTGGGGTGGGGCTCTTAGTTGTTTTAAATGAAGATATGGTGCATCATTAAATAGAGAAGATAATTCATATCGTTTGGTTAAGTAATATTTGACATAATGGGATTAGGGTAACAAATGTTCGCATCGAATTGGCAGTTAGAATTGTTCATATCGTTCTGTTGTCTGTAGATACAGTTTTAGTGCAGAGAATTGTTCATATAGTTCTTCATGCAGTTTTTCTTCTGTCCTATAAGCAGCATTTCTAATATTTGTATGTTAATTTACAGCCTTGATATTGTCCGTGGATTTCAATACAAGGAATTGCCATCAATATTTAATTCCATGAAGACTGCTATTCAATTATCAAAGGTGATCACTCTTGGATTAACAGTACCTCTTGGAAGCTACTCTCTCCTTTTCTTTATTGAGGGCACATTAGGATTTTTAAAAGTCAAACTTTGTAAGTTTTGGCCAACAATTATTTAATTTTATATACATGTTTAGTTTTCTAAAGTTTATTTCCGAAGGCTTCTTGATATCTGAATATATCTTATGTAAAGAAAAGGAGGGAGTATATTATTATATTGTACTCCATTATTTTCAAATGTAAGTCTCAGTGTCGGGCTGTGGGGGCTACGATTACTACTCTTAAGTAGGATACCAGATCCAGCAGCTGGGAAACCAATTTGTGACCCAAAAAAAAATATGGACGACAACTAAAAGTTGGTTGAAACCAACAAAAATTTTGCTGCTGGATTAGACTAATGGGCCAGTGGCGATGGGTTGGGACAAGCAGCGTAGTTTTGAAATTTGAACCAATTGCGGTGGATTCGCGTTGCAGCACTAGACTGGATACCAGCAACGTCTGATTGACATTCAGTGTTGGTAACGACAACTGGATACGAATGACAACTGATTGAAAGGGAGGTTTGAATCCTAAAGTGATAATGGGGATGACATCAATATGGTGAGGATTACAGTGGATGCCATATTGCAGTTATGTGAAGGTGTGTAGGGTTTGAGAAAATTTGATGCCATGTTATATGTAGGAATGTGATCGATAATTGTAAATTTATCCCATATTAAGGTCAAAATATATGCCAGAGGGGAGCAAGCAGTACACTATTATACACCACATAGGCCATGATAATTGTAAATTTATCATATGCTTAGGAATGTAACCGATAATTGTAAATTTATTCTTGATGTCTTTGTCTGGGACTCTGGGTGCCTTGTCTCTACTTAGCTAGAATTGAAGCTACCATGCTGAACATGGTGAGCTCTGAGTCTGGGTGTCATTGAAGCTGCATTTAGTGTTTTCCTAGTTTACACTTCCAAAAATTAAAGAAATCGAAGCTCAGTAATCTTTGACCCTCCAACATCATTAAAGCAAAGGATTTTGCCGACCATCTTTGGAGTTTTAATACTAAGTCGACCTCAGCTATCGAGTGGTGATGACAAGTGTATGAAGGGAATTTGAACTTGTGAAGGGACCAGCTAGGTTTCTTTTTTAGCTAGCTTCTCAAGAAACGAGTTGATAGAGTGTGATATAAATTGTTCATCACTGTTAGATATATAGAGTTGTATATGGTCTTGTATTGTATTACTTGTACTCCAAGCCGTATCCGGCCTATATAATGAAAGGTCACCCCCCATCTTGGGTGTGTGGTGTTTGCCCAATATTCTATATGGTATAGAGCCTAACCCTAGGCCTGTCTTTTCTCCCCTCCCCCACCTCGAGTACCGTGAACAGTACCCGCGAATAGTACCCATGAACAGTACCCGCGACCCTAACCCTAGCACGCGCAGCCTCTCCCCTGGCTGTGCGCCCCTCCCCTACTCCGCTACCCTACCACACCATCAACGCCGCCGTCTCTGTGGCCGCGTCCCTGCCTTGCGCCCGCCTCTCTGGCCGCCGCATCGCCACACAGATTGCATCTGTGAATGTCCTACGTCACCCACGCGGACTCCTCCGACGACGACAACGACTCCGCTTCCTCCGTCGGTCTCTCCCTTCTGTTCGGCGGTTGTATCTCCGGCGACGATCTCGACAACGCCATGGCCGCCAACTACGCCTCCATCAACATCCAGACTCATGTTCCCCTCAAGCTGGAGCTTCGTTCCCCGAACTACACCAAGTGGAGCACCTTCTTCGAGTCGCTGTGTGGGAAGTTTGGGCTTCTTGCACACATCGACGGCACGCCTCCTCCCGATCCACGCACCGACGAGTGGAGAAGGGCTGATTTCTGCGTCCGTAGCTGGCTGTACGGCTCAGTTGCAGATGCAGTCCTCGACTTCGCCATGGCGCCCAATTAGACTGCCCATGCTCTATGGGTGGCCATCGCTGCTCACTTCCAGGCGAACCAGGCTCCTCGCGCTATCTTCCTAAGTCATGCTTTCCACACCATGAGTCAGGGAGATCGTTCGGTCGAAGACTACGGGAACGAGATGAAGAAGGCTGCTGACGCCCTCCGTGATGTCGTGCAGGCCGTGTCGGGGCCTACTCTCATCTTCAATTTGCTCCGCGGTGTCAACCCCAAATTCAGCACCGCTGCCGACATGATTGCCGCCACCCCCGACATGAACTTCACAACCGCACTTGATCAGCTCAAGTTGAAGGAGCTGCGCCTGGAGAACGAAGTGAAGGTCGAGGCCACCAATGCTCTTGTTGCCTCCTCCTCTTCTTCCAACCGTAGCGGCTCCAACTACCATTCCTCAACGCCTCCGAAGCTTCAGCGGCCCACGCCGCCTCAGCAGCAGCAACTGCCACAGGGAGCAGCGGCTCCAACGGCGGTCAGCGGCGCCACAAAAACAACGGCAGGCGGAACAACAGCGGCGGACAGCAGCCTCGCGCCTCCTTCCCTGCTGGCCCGTGGATTTGCATCAATCCGCAGGCTCTTCAGGGGGCGTCGGGCTTTGGCAGCAGCAGCAGCAGGCACTGGCGCGGCGGACCAGGCCTCCTTGGCCATGGTCCGCAAGCCAATGCCGCCTTCGGCTCCTTCTCTCAGGCGCCAGCTCAGTTCCCCTTATGGGACTCGGCCGGATTGGTAGCGGCGCTTCAGCAGATGGCCAGTCAGGGCAATGCCTGGGTGATGGACACTGGCGCCTCTACGCACATGCACTCCTCAGATGGTATACTCCTCTCCCGTCTCCCAGCTGCTTATTCTTCGATTACTGTAGGCAATGGTGCACGTATTCCTGTCACGTCTAGAGGTTCCTCCATCCTTAAAATCGATACGTCTAATTTCGCGTTAAACGTCCTTGTCGCCCCATCACTTGTGCATAATCTTCTTTCTGTTCGTCAGTTCACCCGCGACAATAGTCGTTCTGTTGAATTTGACGCCTCTGGTTTTTCTGTTAAGGAACTCAGGACGGGGCGCGTGATTATTCGATGCAATAGTGCTGGCGACCTTTACACCATCCCCTCAGCCGCCCCTGCATCTGCCCCTGCCATGCTCGCCGCCTCCTCCTCCTTGTGGCATCGTCGTCTCGGTCATCCCGGTCAAGCAGTCATAGCATCACTTAGGAAAAACAATTTGATATCCTGTAATAAATTAGATCACTCGCTTTGTCATGCATGTCAGCTTGGCAAACACGTGCGTCTCCCGTTTAGTACATATATGTCTAAAACTGCTTCTCCTTTTGAAATTGTTCACTGTGATGTCTGGACCTCTCCGATTGCGAGTGTTTCTGGCTGCAAATACTATCTAGTGCTTTTGGATGATTTTACGCACTATTGCTGGACGTACCCGCTTAAGAGCAAATCTGAGGTGCATCAACGTATTGTTGATTTTATTGCTTTTGCTCGTACTCAGTTTAGTCTTCTTGTTAAATGCTTTCAAGCTGATAATGGCACCGAGTTTGTTAACCACACTATGCATAGTACTCTTGCTGCGCACGGTATTGTTTTTCATCTCTCCTGCCCGTACACCTCGGCGCAAAACGGCAAGGCTGAACGTGTACTTCGTACGCTTAACAATTCCGTGCGCACACTGCTTCTTCAAGCCTCCATGTCGTGAGCCTATTGGGCTGAGGCGCTATCTGCAGCCACCTACCTCATGAACCGACGACCATCCTCTAACATAAACCATGAGCTTCCTTACTACCGTCTTTACGGTTCCCCGCCAGATTATGAGCATCTTCGTGTTTTCGGCTGCTTGTGTTATCCTAACCTGCAGGCCACGTCACCGCATAAGCTTGCGCCTCGCTCGGCGGCTTGCGTGTTCGTTGGTTATCCTTCCTCACATAAGGGGTATCGCTGTCTGGACATCTCCACGCGACGAATCATTATATCTAGGCATGTCGTTTTCGATGAGTCGGTGTTTCCGTTTGCGAGAGTCTCGCCTCCACCCTCCTCCAGCTCGTTTGATTTCCTCTTAGATGTCGACATGGATATTGCACCTTGTTCTACTAATCATGCAGCTGGTGGTTCTTCTGCGGCTGCTCCGTCCTCGTTGGACGTAGAGCGACCGCGTTCTTCTCCTGGTGGGAGTGGTTCCGTGCCCCCATTAGGACCTTCGGAGTCTTCTCGTACGGGCGGGAGTATACCCTTTGCGGTTGCTCCATCCTCCTTGGACGTTGAGCCACCGCGTTCTGGTGGGAGTGGTTTCGTGCCCCCATCAGAACCGTCAGGGTCTTCTAGTACGGGCGGGAGCTCGCCCACACCCTCGACTGCATCAGCGCCTGCGCCCGTCCCGCCGTCAGCACCTGCGCCTGTGTCGGCGCCCGTGCCGACACTAGCGCCTGCGCCCGTGCCGACACCAGCGCCCACTTCGCCGCCGGCGCCTGCCCCTGCAACTGCGCCCGTGCCGGCACCCGCGTCCGCACCTGCACCTGCGTCGGCTCCTGTGCCGGTACCTTCTGACGGCCCTCTGTTCGGGCGATTTGGAAGGGTTTACAGTCGCCGTCCGCTTCCTCCACCGCCGCCCAGTCCTGAGCACTTTCATGCTCCACAGCCGAGTCCTGCTCTACGTCGTTTGACACGTCTTCAGTCTGGTACAATACAGCCTGTTAATTATCGGAATCTTACAGCTACTTCTACAGTTGCTTCTCCTGTTCCGAGTAATTATCGCAGTGCGCTTGCTGATCCGAACTGGCGCGCTGCTATGGCTGATGAGTACCAAGCTTTGGTGGATAACGGCACATGGCGCCTGGTGCCTCGTGCTCCTGGTATTAATGTTGTGACTGGACGGTGGCTTTGGAAAGTTAAGTATAATTCCGATGGTACTCTTTCCAAGCATAAGGCTCGCTGGGTTGCTTGGGGGTTTAATTAGAAGACTGGTGTTGATTATGATGAGACCTTCAGCCCGGTTGTTAAACAGGGCACGATTCGGACTGTGTTGAGTATTGCGGCTTCTCGTCAGTGGCCTATTCATCAGTTGGATGTGAAGAATGCTTTTCTTCATGGATATCTCGAGGAAACGGTTTATTGTGAGCAGCCCCCTGGTTTTGTTGATCCTACACATCCTGATTATGTTTGTCTCCTTCAGAAGTCTTTGTATGGACTGAAGCAGGCTCCTCGTGCTTGGAATAAGCGGTTTGCAATATATCTTTGTTCCCTGGGTTTCGTTTCATCAGCTATGGATACTTTTTTGTTTGTCTATCGCAATGGTGACGACATGGCCTATCTTCTTCTCTATGTGGATGATATTGTCCTGACTGCTTCTTCTACCGCACTGCTTCAGCACATTATTGACCGACTGCACAATGAGTTTGCTATGACAGATTTGGGGGATCTTTATGACTTCTTACACATGTCTGTTACACGTTCTTCAGATGGGCTGTTCCTTTCTCAGCAGCAATATGCTTTGGAGATTCTTCGGCGTGCTGGTATGAGTGACTGTCACTCTACGACGACATCTGTTGATACTAAGGCCAAGTTGTCTTCCTCAGATGGCGCACTTGTTGCTGATGCGTCTGCCTACCGGAGTCTAGCTGGTGCTCTCCAGTATCTCACCCTGACGCGACCAGATCTTGCTTATGCTGTTCAGCAGGTCTGTCTGTTCATGCATGATCCTCGTGAGTCTCATCTGGCGTTTCTGAAGCGCATCCTACGTTATGTGAAGGGTACCTTGTCCTATGGTCTTCGGATTGGCACTGGTCCGATTGACTCTCTTACGGCGTACTCTGATGCTGATTGGGCTGGCTGCCCTGACTCTCGACGTTCTACCTCTGGATATTGTGTCTTTCTCGGCGATACATTGGTCTCTTGGTCGTCCAAGCGTCAGACTACAGTTTCTCGTTCCAGTGCAGAGGCAGAATATCGTGTTGTTGCTCATGCAGTTGCTGAGTGCTGCTGGTTGCGACAGCTTCTTCAAGAGCTTCATGTCCCTCTCTCAACGGCTACGCTCGTCTTCTGTGACAATGTCAGTGCAGTTTATATGGCTGCCAATCCGGTTCATCATCGACGAACAAAGCACATTGAGATTGATATTCATTTCGTCCGCGAGAAGGTGGCTTTGGGTGAAGTCCGTGTTCTCCATGTTCCTTCATCGCGTCAGTTTGCTGATATTATGACTATGGGTCTTCCTGTACAGTTATTTACCGACTTTAGGTCCAGTCTAGGCGTTAGTCCACCTGCGACTGCGGGCGGGTGTTAGATATATAGAGTTGTATATGGTCTTGTATTGTATTACTTGTACTCCAAGCCGTATCTGGCCTATATAATGAAAGGTCACCCCCCATATTGGGTGTGTGGTGTTTGCCCAATATTCTACAATCACGTTCTGTTTTATCTCTCTGGAGATTGTTGTTGATCTTATATGTTTCACTAACTTCCACTTTGGTTCTCTGTATCTACCAGGCAGGCAATGCTGCCATTATTGTTGATCCATCAAGTATGCAAATAATTGCGAAGGCTACAGACCAAACGCTCCAGCATGATGCATCTGCAGAAGGGAACAAACATGCTGAAGTGAAATCAGATGATACTTGCTCTTTGGATGAATCGACTGTCAGTAATGGCAATTTGTTACAGGCAAGCTCGTGTCCTTCTAAATGCAACAGTTTGAACATGGATGTCTCATGTATAAATCCTTGGGGATGGACAAAACAAAGAACTACCAAGCAGAAGCCATTGCCCTGTGAAGGCTGTTTTGCATGGCATCCTCTGAGACATGCTGCTATGGTTGCTATTCAAAATGCTGCTGAGAGGGACAGAATGATGTTCCCTTCTTCAACTTCAATAACCAAGCCAGATTCTCATAGCAGCCTGGAGGACTATTCTGACAATGAACCTGCTAAAAGGCTAAAGCCGGATACAAAAGTGAGCCCTGTTACTTGTCATGAATTTCTCATTGCATATACTGATTTACTGTTGTATGAAACAGTCAATGATGCATTTTGTTCCTCTGCTTCTATTCCTTACATGGTCAAATTTGAACTTCAGGATAAAGGGCAATCTACAGATGAATCATGCTGCAGTGACTTGTCTGAAAACATGAGGCCATATCTCTGCACAGGATTTGATATCTACCTTGTTTGGGAGCCATGTGCAATGTATGTTCAACAATATACTTTGAATCAGTTTATGTTATTGGTTCCATTTTGCTTACATGTCTGTCTGTTTGAAGGTGTGCAATGGCACTTGTACATCAAAGATTCAAGCGTGTGTTCTATGCTTTCCGAAATCCAGTTACTGGAGCGCTCGGTGGAGTGCACAGGTTGCATGGGGAGAAAAGTCTAAATCATCACTACAATGTATTTCAGGTACCTGAGGCATACTTGAATGGTTTGAGTGGCTGTTCAAAAAACTGCTGATGGACCTCCTTTCTGTTTGATTTAGAAAAGAAGATCCATGAGCTTTTGTTGAGTCGATTAGCTTCCTTGGTAACTTGCCCTGTTGTATCATTAAACTTTTACCTCTGTCGTATCACTGAATTTCTCCCTCGGTTCTCTTAAATATAATTGGATGCTACTCGACTTTTTATGATCTTATCCATGTGCACAATTTGCGTCAGTCCTCAAGGAGCTACCCGATCCTGAATTAGCTGCTCAGTCTAAAGTTCATATATAGGAGCGGTTCAGAAATTATGTTTGTTGTATACAACTTGAGTTTTAAATATACGAACTGAAGAATAAACTAGTGTGCATGTGCTGAAAAATGGAATCAGCACTCGATCATTTTACATCAAACGAGGGTTTTAAGCACGCAAACGCTGTAAACCTCCCACCCACATCTGTATGACCTTGCAACCGATTTTTCACCTTTATTGGAACAAACATACACTGAACACACTCATCAAAAAGGCACCAAAGCCTTGGCTTCAAGGTCTAATAATCCTAAGTTCTCCAAAAACAAAAAAACAAAAGCAAATGCAAACAACCTATCCTCTCATTTACACAGCTCGCCACCATCACAAACTAGAAAGAAACATTGTTCTTCCATGTGCTGCGAGGCATCGATCGTCTTCGTCTCCCAGTTTGCAGCCCTGCTTGCACTGCATTTGGTTCAGCTTCAGCCAAATGGCGACTTGGCCTTGTTGGACGTGGAGTAGAACGCGGAGAAGCTGCTGCTGCTGCCGCTGTTGCTGTGGCTGTTGCCCGCACCCTGCCGGTACGGCGGCGTGCTCGACGTCCACGACGTCGCCTTGGCCGGCGGCGGCGGCGGAGGCGAGGATCCCCCCTTGAGGAGCACGTCAACGCTGGCCAGGTCCTCGCGGTCGAGCCGGATCTCCTTGAGCATCGCCGCCACGTCCTTCATCGCCGGCCGGTCGTCCGGCGCCGGGCTGACGCACAGCATCGCCACCCCCATCACCTGCATCATCTCCTCCACCTCCGGCCCCGACCTGCCCCGCATCGCCGGGTCCAGCACGGCGGCGCGGTCCCTGCACCGCCGCACCCAGTCCACCACGTGCAGCCCCTCCGGGATGGTCGGGTCGATCGGCTGCTTCCCCGTCAGCACCTCCAGCACCACCACCCCGTAGCTGTACACGTCGCTCTTCTCCGTGATCTTCATCATGTACCCATACTCTGCAACCAACAATTGTTTGTTCATCAACAACTAATTGCAACAACAATTTTCAGCAAAAGTTTACGATTCAAACTTAAAAGTGTAAGGTACGGTACCTGGCGCAATGTAGCCGTAGGATCCGGCGACGGTGTTGGATGAGCGGCCAAAGTCGCCGTCCTCGACGAGCTTGGCGAGGCCGAAGTCGGCGATGTAGGCCTCGAAGTCGAGGCCGATGAGGATGTTGTTGGCCTTGATGTCGCGGTGAACGATGGGCGGCACGCAGTCATGGTGGAGGTAGGCGAGCCCCTGCGCCGCGCCCAGCACGATGCGGTACCGGACGTCCCACTCCAGCTGGGCGCCGCCACCGCCGCGGCGTTCATGGAGGACGGCGCCGAGGCTGCCGTTGGCCATGTAGTCGTACATGAGCAACCGGGTGCTCTTGTTCCAGCAGCAGCCGAGGAACCTCACGATGTTCTTGTGCCGGATGGACCCCAGCGTGCGCACCTCCGCCGAGAATGAGTCCCGGACGCCACGGCCGCCGTCGGCGGCGTCCTTGCACGAGGCGGCACCGCCGCAGTGCGTGCTGGAGGACCAGAGCTTCTTCACGGCGATCACCTCACCGGTGTCGATGCTCACGCGGTACACCACGCCGGAGCAGCCCTTGCCGATGATGTTGCCGTCCACGAGGCTCCTCACCACCTGGTCCACCGAGAAGCTCAGCTTCTGGAACGGCGTGAACTGCCACGGCCACGACAGCTCTCCGCCGCCGCCGCCGCTCTCGGAGTCGCTGCCGCCGCCGCCGCCGTGCTTCCCGGCGCCGAACCCGCCCATCCGCCGCGCCCGCAGTATGCCGATCATGCCGAGCACCATCGCCACCGTCGCAGTCACCAGCAGCGCGATGGCCAGCTTGAGCCGGCGCACGCGCTGCGCGTCCTCGGCGGCGGCGTTCATCGCAGCCGGGTGCCCGTCGGCGTCGACGGCCACGAAGCACACGTCACCGCCTCTGGTGCAGAGCCCGGCGTTCCCGTCGAGGCACGACGCCGAGAGCTGCCGGAACAGCTTCGTGTCCGGGAGGTACCCGGAGAAGTTGTTGTTGGACACGTTGAGCGTGACGAGGTTGTCTAGCCCGGCGAGCGGCGCGAGCCCGCCGTCGAGAGCGTTGTACGAGAGGTCCAGCACCGAGAGCTTCCCCAGCGCCGATATCTTCGCCGGGATCGGCCCGGTGAGCCCGTTCCGGCTGAGATTCAGAGCAATGTCGAGGCCGTCGATGCCGCAGAGCTCGTCGGGGATGTTCCCGGTGAGGTCGTTGTCGCTGAGGTCTAGGAGCTCGAGGTTGCGGCACTGCCCCAGCGCCGGCGGTATGGCGCCGGAGAGAGAGTTGCCGCGGAGGACAAGCCGGCTCAGCGTCTCGAGCTTCCCGAACGCGTCGGGGACGGCGCCGGTGAGCTGGTTGTGCGAGGCGTCGAGCTCCTGGAGGCCGGTGACGGCGGTGAGGGACTCCGGCAGTGGGCCGGAGAAGGAGTTGTTGCTGAGATCAAGCATCTGGAGCTGCGAGCAGTTGCCGAGCTCCGGCGGGATGGCGCCGGAGAGGCGGTTGCTTCCGAGGTCGAGGAAGTTGATGCTCCTCATGCCGGAGACGGACGCCGGGATGGCCCCGGCGATGCGGTTGCCGCCGAGGCGGAGGCGCACGAGGCTGGCCGCCTTGCCGATCTCCGGCGGCAGCGAGCCGGAGAGGTCGTTGGAGAGGAGGAGCAGCTTGGTGAGGTTGCGGAGGAGGAAGAGCCCCGGCGGGACGACGCCGGTGAGGTGGTTGTGGGAGAGGTCGAGCGCCTGGAGGTTAGAGAGGGAGGCGAGCGCCGCCGGTATGGCGCCCTCGAGCTGGTTCTGCCACGCGAAGAGCACCTGGAGGCCGGAGAGGCGGCCGAGCTCCGGCGGGATGAGGCCGGAGATGTCGTTGGTGTCGACCTGGAGCTGGGCCAGTGAGGTGGCGTTGGCGAGCGCCAGCGGGATGGTGCCGGTGATGTTGTTGTCGCTGAGCATGAGGTCCTGGAGCGCCGGCAGCCGTCCGAGCGACGCCGGGATGGCGCCGGAGATGGAGTTGATGGAGAGGTCGAGGGACACGAGGGAGGTGAGGTTGCCGAAGGAGTCCGGGATGGGGCCCGTCAGCGCGTTCTGCCAGAGGAGAAGCTTCTGGAGGCGCGGGAGGGAGCCCAGCGACGGCGGCAGCGGGCCGGAGAGGGAGTTCTCATAGAGGTAGATGCTGGTGAGGTTGGAGCAGTTGCCGAGCTCCGGCGGGATGGCGCCGGAGAGCGCCGTCGTGTAAATGGAGAGCGTCTCGAGGCTCTGGAGCTGGCCGAGCGACGCCGGGAGCGGGCCGGAGATCTTGGTGTCGGCGAGGCCGAGCACGGCGAGGTTGGAGAGCTTGGAGAAGGAGTCCGGCAGCGAGCCGGACAGGTCGCGGTTGCCGCCGGCGCGGAGGGACTCGAGGAGGCGGAGGTCGCCGAGCGACGGCGGGAGCTCGCCGGAGAGGCGGTTGTCGAAGATGTGCAGGTTCCTGAGCGACGGCGCGAGGCCGGCGAGCTCCGGGGGTATGGGCCCGGAGAGCTGATTGGAGTTGAGCGCGAGGGTCTCGAGCGCCGTGGCGTTGGCGAGCGACGGCGGGATGGGGCCAGTGAGCGCGTTGCCGCTGATGTCGAGCACGGCGAGGCGGCGGCAGCGCCACAGGTCGTCGGGGACGGCGCCGGTGAGGTTGGCATCGGAGACCACGAACGACACGAGCCCGGGGAGCGCGGCGCAGAGGCCGGACGGGACGGGGACGGCGAGGTGCACGGACTGGAAGGACACGGACGTGACGGCGCCGGCGCCGCCGGCGCAGGAGACGTGGGACCAGTTGCACGGGGACGCGACCGACGGGGACCAGTCGGGCGGCCGCGCCGCCGTTGTGTTGAGCCAGGCCGTGAGGAAGGCGACCTGATCTGACGAAGCAGTGGAGGTGGAAGCAGAGGCGGCGAGGAGGAGGTGGAGTAAGAGGAGGGGAAGGGGGAGGAGGCGGCGCATGGGGCTTGGCGATGGCAATGGCCGCATGAAAAACTGCGCGGTGTTTGGGGCTCGGGCAGTGCACCAAGCAAAGGGCTTGCTTGCTGGGGAGTGGCGGCGATGATCTCAATGGATTCAATGCAGTGAAGTTTGTGTGTGTGTGGGGGGGGGGGGAGGGAAGAGCTCTGAGCTCTCTCTCTCTCTCTAGGCTTGCTTCTCTCTGTCTCTCTCTCTCTAACCTTGCTTCTCTCTCTTCCTCAAAACCCTCAAAGGTGTTTGCTTGTGTCCTACCGCTTGGTTGTTGCAGGGAGAGGTGGACGATGAATGGGTGCTTGCATCAAGGCATTGGGCTCCTCAAAACCCTCGATGCAGCCTTGTTGTTCCTTCTTTCTCTCTCTCATGGTGGTGGTGGAGAGAGAGAGAGAGCAGTTGCATTGGAGGGCGCGAAAGAAATTAGTGCGGCACTGACAAATTAGGGGAGAGGACGAGGGATTAGCAATGGCTAGCTCCATGCCTCTTTTGCTTCGAGAGTGTGTTTTCTACTTGCAATGCTATATACACCCTGTCGTCATCAGTCATCACGTGCCTGTATGCATGCCACCTGTGCAGTGGCTGTGCTCGCCAATATGATCGCTGGTGACTGGTGAGTGAAGCATCAAGATGGTTGTATATCAAGTGGCCAAGTGGTGCTCTTGTTTTTAGAAGTTGAATTGGGATTTTATTGGTCAAACATCATAATTTTGGTAAACATGTATGCTTAATGCTACTCTATATTTCCTTATTCCATGAAACTGCACTAAATAGTATTCGAGTCTCCAACGGCGGACAACATCTTATGGAATCACTTTTCCTGGTTGGAGGCGAGACCGTTACAACGGTATATTCTCGGCTTGGTGGTCAGAGTTCGTTGGGTGGTTGAAGTTATTATTGAAAGAATATGGAGTAACTATGGTTGCCTAGCCCGGCTCACCATAGGTTGCATGTTTATATAGAACAAGAATTACAGATATAGATAGTTTTAAACTAGAACTCCTAACTTAAGTTCTATTCTATCTATAGCAAATTACAGGAGTCCATCTATCCATCAGACATGTTCGGTTACAATCCTAGTGTAACACGTTTACAATCTCTAACACCCCCGCTCAATCTAAACTTTCCTAACCACCTTGAAGTTTGAGATTGCGAATAAATGTATTCATCTTTGCAACCGGTAAGGCTTTTGTAAATCCATCCGCCAACTGATACCAGAAGCGATGAACCGAACATGTAGCTGTTTGCTCGTAACTCTTTCACGCACAAAGTGAAAATCAATTTCAATATGCTTTGCTCTAGCATGAAACACGGGATTAGCTGATAAGTATGTTGCACCAAGATTATCACACCAAAGAACTGAGGTGCGATGCACTTTAACCCCAAGTTCGGTCAACAGTTGCTCAAGCCATATTATTTCTGCAGTAGCATTAGCCATCGCTTTATATTCCGCTTCTGTACTAGATCTTGAAACAGTTGGCTGTTTTCTCGCACTCCATGATATAAGATTGCTTCCATAAAATATTGCGAAGCCTCCGGTAGAACGCCTATCATCTGTATCACCTGCCCAATCTGCATCTGAGAATGCACTGATGAATGATGACAATACCTTTTGAATATGCATCCTGAGTCCAATGGTGTGTTGTACATATCTAAGTATTCTTTTAACTGCAGTCCAATGAACTGAGGTCGGTGCATGAAGAAATTGGCAAACTCTGTTGACAGCAAAGGATAAATCTGGACGTGTATTTGTTAAATACTGAAGAGCACCAACTATGCTTCTGTAGCGAGTAGCATCTTCTGGACTGAGAGGAACACCATCATAGCTCGACAGCTTCTCAGATGCAGATAAAGGAGTCGTGCAGGGTTTGCAGCCGAGCATTCCAACATGCTTCAACAAGTCTTGTGCATACTTAGCTTGAGATAGAGTTATGCCATCTAACTCTTCTTTAACTTCTATACCCAAAAAGTAATGTAACTTGCCAAGATCCTTTAGTGCAAAGTCTTCTTTTAAATCAGCAAGAAGAGTTGTCACCGCTTCAGATGACGAGCTTGTAACGATAATATCATCAACATAGATAAGCATATAAATAGTTGTATCACCCCTATGATATATAAAAAGAGACATGTCGGATTTTGATGGTACAAAACCTAGAGTGATTAATTTGGAACTTAACCTGGAGTACCACGCCCTGGGCGCCTGCTTCAGCCCATAGATAGCCTTGTCCAACTTACATATATATCCCGGTGTTTTAGTGTCCTCAAAACCCGGAGGCTGCTTCATATAAACTTCCTCTTCCAGAACACCATGCAAGAACGCATTCTGCACGTCAAGTTGTCTGAGGCACCATCCCCTTGACACTGCAATAGAGAGTACCAATCTAATTGTACCTATCTTGACAACTGGACTGAAAGTGTCTTCATAGTCGATGCCATAGCGTTGCTTGAATCCCTTGGCAACTAATCGAGCTTTGTATCTATCAATACTCCCATCGGCTTTTCGTTTGATTTTGAAAACCCATTTGCAATCAATAATATTCTGTCCAATTTTTCTTGGAACGAGATGCCAAGTTTTATTCTTAGCTAGAGCTTGAAATTCCACTTCCATTGCATCACGCCACTTTGGATCTGAAATAGCTTCATCAACGGAATTAGGTTCACCAGTAGCACTAAACATGCCATATCGAATCATACCATCATATAGCTTCTTTGGTTTGATAATACCGCTTTGCAACCGTGTTTGGTGACACGGAGGATTAGGTATGGCTGCTGGAGAGCCAGACATTGTAGAAGATTCGGGTGGCACAAATTCATGTGCACCTGATGCTGTAGCATGCAGCGGTGAACCAGGTGAAGACTCCTCAGACGCATGCAACGTCCCAGGTGGAGACTCAGGCACCACCGCATTACCCCCACCTGTCCTGTTGTCCTCTGGCACAGCCACAGCGGTCGGCGGCAGTACTGATGTTCCCCCAGGCGGTGTAGCAGGCAAAACAGCACCGTTCAACGAGCTGGAAGGGGACAGCGTTTCCACCTGGGAGCTGCAGCCTGGGCTATGTGAGCAACGTTGTGCCGGTAGCGCTGGGAGCATAGGCATGGGACCTGCAATTTTCTCAGATGATTCACTAGAAACAACAGGTACGTCAGTAGTATTAGTAATATCAGATGCAGCACAGTCATCACCCCCTGGATTTCGAAGGGAAGAAGGCAGTAGGAGAATTTCTTTTCTAAGAGAGGCACCGGCGTTAGGATGAAGCTTTGAAAAGGGAAACACGGCTTCATCAAAAACGACATCACGGGAGATGTAAATGCGTCCGGTGGAGATGTCAAGGCACTTGAATCCTTTGTGCATGGAACTATAGCCAAGGAAAGCACATTGGGTGGATCGAAAAGATAACTTCCTAGAATTATATGGCCGCAGATTGGGCCAACAAGCACAACCAAAAACACGAAGATTGCTATAATTGGGTGCATCATGAAAAAGGCGAGTACTAGGAATTTCAAAATCAATAACCTTGCTGGGAAGAATATTAATGAGATAGGTAGCTGTAAGAAAAGCTTGATCCCAAAATTTTAAAGGCATGGAAGCATGAGCAAGAAGAGCTAAACCAACTTCAATAATATGTCTATGTTTGCGTTCAGCAGCACCATTTTGTTGATGAGCATGAGGACAGGACACACGGTGTGTGATCCCAATTTGCTTGAAGAAAGAGTTTAATTTTTCATACTCGCCTCCCCAATCTGATTGAACACAAAGGATCTTCTTAGAGAACTGTCTTTCCACTAAGTTTTGAAAATTTTGGAAAACTCGAAAAACATTAGATTTATGCTTCAACAAATATATCCAGGTATATCTGCTATAGTCGTCAATGAAGCTAACATAATAGCTATAACTCCCAACAGAGATGGGTGCAGGCCCCCACACATCAGAATAAATCAGATCAAGAGGAGCACTAGAGATTTTATTAGAAACAGAATAAGGCAGTTGATGGCTCTTGGCCCTTTGACACGAATCACAAATTGACTCAACATTCTTGGAACGAACACATGGCAACTTATTTGAGCTAAGAATCTTCTGAACTATGGGAGTAGCAGGATGACCTAGACGACTATGCCATAACGATGTAGAAGGGACATGGACTCCAAAAACTTCATGCTTTGACTCTATTTTCTCTTCCGATGGAATGAGAGGATACAAGCCACCTTTGCATCTACCGTGATGTAAAATCCTCTTCGTTTCCTGATCCTTAACGAGAAAGAAATCAGGGTGAAATTCAAGGAAAGCATTGTTATCTTTGGCAAGTTTATGAACTGAAACAAGGCTTTTGGCAGAAGAGGGCACATGAAGAATATTGTTCAAATGAAGTTTACTGAAAGGGGTATGAAAAACTGTATGCCCAATATTACTAATACTCATACCTTTGCCGCTGGCGTTATGAACTTGTTCATTGCCACTATATTTATCACGAACGGTCATCTTGTCAAGTTCGCTGGTGATATGGTTAGTGGCCCCGCTGTCCGCATACCAATTTGTATCAACACCATAAGCTCCTGCTGGTCGCCCACGGTACTGGTTGTCTTCCTCATAACGAAAATAGCATTGATTGGCTTCATGATTTGTCTTCTTGCAGATTTGACAGGGCGCCTTTTTTATGACTTGCGAGCTATTGCCTTGATTTTTGTTGGTGTAACTCTGATTGTTGTTGTTGTTCTGTCCACTGCGCGATGAATTGAACCGGCCTCCACCACGTCGACCACCAGAGCGACCACGGTTTCCACGACCGCGGGATGCCATATTAGCTGAAGATTGGAACTGATCGGTCCCTTGATACATCTCGAGCCGAAGATCGTACTCCATGAGTAGAGAATATAATTCAGAGAGTGAAAGATCTCCTGATCGGCCCATCATAGAAGAAACAAAGGGGTGATAATCAAAGTCTAAACCATTAAGTAGATGAGCAACCACCTCATCATCCCCAACGGTGATGCCGGCTGACGCGAGCTCATCCTTGATGTTCTGCATCTTTTTGAAATAGGCTGTCGTAGTGAGGCTGCCCTTCTTGGTGGTGGCCAACTGCATACGCAGATTTGTAACCCGTGCTCTTGATTGTGCTGCAAACATAGTCCCTAGCGCCTTCCATGCCTGCGCAGAGGTTGTTGCAGTCGTGATCCCGGCGAGGACCTCCTTGGAGACCGAATTCACCAGATAGCTGAGTAGCTGCTGATCTTTTTTTACCCATGAGTCATGCTCTGGGTTGGGAATCTCCTTCTTCTTGCCGTCGACTTCAGCTTCAAGGACTTGTCGCGGCTCGGGGATGGTTCCATCCAGAAAACCAAGCGCCTTGGCGCCACGGACAGCGGGCAGGAACTGCGTTTTCCATAGGACAAAGTTATCCCGTGTCAGCTTGTCAAACACCGGATGTCCAAAAGGAGAGGACGGGTGTCCTTCGCCATGAGCGAAGGATGAAGACATCTTGTCGCGGAAGGAGCGTCACGAGCAGGTCGCAGCCCCCTTGTCGCGAGAATTTGACGAGATTTTTGTTGATCTATTCTAGGAAGAGGCGGCTCTGATTACCATGAAAGAATATGGAGTAACTATGGTTGCCTAGCCCGGCTCACCATAGGTTGCATGTTTATATAGAACAAGAATTACAGATATAGATAGTTTTAAACTAGGACTCCTAACTTAAGTTCTATTCTATCTATAGCAAATTACAGGAGTCCATCTATCCATCAGACATGTTCGGTTACAATCCTAGTGTAACACGTTTACAATCTCTAACAATTATTTCACATTTGCTGGATTTGGCTCAAACTCTGGTTCTGCAGTTCACCCGTATGTGACGAATAGTCCTTTTGAAGTATCTATAGGTCTTTTTGGATATGTGTTTTTTTATTGTAGTGGCATCCGTTTGTAAGAATTGTGGATCGATGCATTCTCAATTGAGAATGACCGAAGCCGAAAATAAACTTTTCATTATCTTAAAAATAGCAATAATTTTTTATAAGCATAGAGAGCACCCTTTCTGTCACTACCCGCTGACCCACTTTTAGAATTCCATTCTCTGCGCCTGGCACCTGATATAGCCCCACTCAAAGGCATGAACAGTTTATTTCAAATCGTTAAATGCCTTCATTCCTCCATAAAAATAATTGGCACAAAATTAACTGCCGCTGAGAATGGCAGGCTAGGTGATTTAATACAGGTAACTCTCTGAAGCTGCTATGGCGGGGTGTTTGGATCCATGTGCTAAAGTTTAACGTTTCAAATAAATGATAATTAGATGTATTAAACATAAATTTATTATAAAACTAATTACATAAGTCCGCGACGGCCGTCCAACGTACGTGGGAACCCTCCGCGGCCGTCCGCGGCGGCCGGCGTCGAGGTAGAGGACGGGGAGGGGGAGGCGGCCCCACCCCTCTCGTCCCCTCCGGCGGCGACGGACGGCCGCGGAGGGCTCTGGAGAGCTCACAACCGGCTCCCACAGCTCATGCCGGCTCCGGCCACATCCCTGCTGCCGCCTCCACATCGTCCCCCTACCCTGCCCCTCCCCCTCACTGCGTGGGAACCCGCAATCCGTGAGCCTCACGACAAGCTCCTTCCCCGCACCGCAACGGACTTGGTGAGGAAGTTGACGGCCGCCGTCTCCATCCGCGTGTCTGCCGCTAGGATGGCCCGCACCATGCAGCCGCCGCACATAATGCCTCGAGCAGCACGGACGAGGCAGAGCCGGCCCCGGGCCCATCCCCCGCCGCCATGGGTCCTGAAGCATCGACCGCGCTCGAGGTGGATGATGGGTCGGATGTTGCGCGGGTAAGGCCGGCGGCTGGGCCGCGCGTGGGGAGGAGAAGGTGGAGGAACAGGCGGCGAACGGCGGGCGGGAGGCGCGGGGCGGCGAGCAGGCTGTGGCAGGGAAGCAACGGCGTCGAAGTGGGTCATCGCCGGCAGACAGCGGATTGCCGCTATCCTACTGAATTAAGAGGTTACGAATGGCTCCTCTATTTTACCGTGGGGTTTACCGTGCCCGGTGTAGCCCCTCATCCCGCGTATTGGTACAGGTAGGTTTACAGTCCCCGGTGTGGACAGCCTTACCCTTCCCATAGAAAACATCCGTGTCCCTCTCTAATCCGGTGGTTAGTCAGTAGTGCTGTGTTGGTTAGCATAGAGATGTGAAGATGCCGGCATGGGTTATTCATTGGATCACGCGTGCGTCACGCGAGCGGGTGCGCTTGTGCATATGATGCCGCTGCCACCAGCCTACAACCTGGCATAAACAAGATTAATTACTGTACTAGTATTTAGTTACCGGCTGGCCATAGCATCTTAGACCAGTCTCAGTGCATAGTTTCACTACACGATACGATTACCTAGAACAGAAACCGGGTAACATTGCCAAAAGAGTTTCATAGTGATGAAACTTCTCTCACACGTACCATAAAACTCTTTTTTCCCTCTCCTATACCACATCAGTATATTTAATGACATAAAACCCCCACTGAGACTGGTCTTGTATCGTCGCCTTTGGGTTACATTGGTGACAGTCTTATAGATGCATACGTGCTGCCTTCTCAAGTTGTAAAATTCATCACCCCTCCATGTATATGATGCTACTGCGTGAAGTTGTGCCGTTTTTTTTTACTTCAAAATGAATTATTAGTTTGATCTGATTTGTATCAAATTTCACTACGCATACAAATTATTAGGAATTTGTAACATTCCTTTACTGAGTGTTCGTTGAATTAATGGTGGGCTAACTTAGACTTACATGTTACAATAAGGTTCACATATGGCAACGGAACAAACCATTTCAAAAATTGTTTGTACATATAGAAAATCCCTATTATATTGTCCTTAATCGTTTGTTCCATATATTATAATATTTGTATGAGTACAATTGGCGACTGTGCGTTTACGCAATAGAATGGTCCACATTGCGATGGTTGGAAAAATTCCTATATATATGAACCAAAAGAAAGAAAAACCTTTATTATCTGTAGCCGTAGCAATTAAATTGTTAACCTTGTATCTTGCAAGCTCCCATTCGGATACACACGCGTGGGAGCAAGTAGTGTCTGAGTCGGAATTTTGGATGATGAGATAGTTCATGTCGACATGGAGCATCTCCACAATATATATAATAATAGCCTCCGGTGCAAATGACAATGGGTTAATTAATCAGACACAAACCAAGACACAGTTAAAGCACTACCCTACATGAGTTGAGGGTTAATTACTTGGGTAAAACGTGGTCGATCCTTTTTTTTTTTACTTTTGCATTAACATTTTAGCCCTTGTTAGATTCATATTACTATACACTATGAGGTACTCCGATTATGCAACTAATTAAAGCATGCGAGTATGTAGATAATATAAAGTGTTAACAAAATTAATATATACCAAGTCAATCCTAAACAAGGAGTTGGTATAATTTGGTCAATTCAACAAATCTAGGGATCAGACAATATTCAGTCTCATCTCTTTTGAGTCATATAAGAAGAAAAACTCCTTGTCACAAAACAATTTCCCCACAATCCATTTTATTATGTTTTTAGCTATCCCTTTAGTTTTTTTAAAAAAAAACCTTTAGGATAGTATTTTGTTTCAGGTGATCTTAGTACTGGTTTTCTTTTACGGATTGCCATTTCAAGTATTGCTCCTATTGGCAAATTGATGTGGAAGTCTTTATTACAACAGAATCAATTGCAAAGGACTGCCAACAAAATAAAACATAGGCACATTCGATATTGTTTTCCAATACCAAGTTTACCCACAACACTTTTCCATGTACTTGCAAATAGATACTGACAAGATAAGGGTGTTTGTGCAACTTAAACGTGAGCTGCCAAAAAGTTAAAATCAAATGGTAACATTCAGAATGAATACACAAGGGTGTGATTTCTGAGGGGTGATTAACACTAACAACTTTACCACGTTAGCCATATGGTACCTTATTCCTAAACAAAGTACTACTACCCTACTACATTAACAGTGTTTACACTACAGTCTAACCCTCTGTCTAACCTAGAATTAAAATACACTGACAGCCTCAGCGTAACCAGATGGCTCAATGGTAGCTCTGCATCGGGCTCTGGGCTTGTGGCTATCTATTTAAATTGGAGCCATGTTAGGCTGCAGGTAACTAGTCAATTGTGGCCCAGGAACAGAATCTCTCGAAGTGTTTTGATTTGAATGGGGTTGTGGGATTTCTTTTGAGGTAAAGCAGAAGGAATTGGGAGGCAAATAGCACTGGATTAGGATGACTTGTCGTGGGGTTCATCCTTCTTCATGATACTGGTGCCACAAAAGGGTCATACACAACAAGGGTAACTATTTTGAAGGGTTTATTTTCCTGCATTCATGAAGTCAGCAAAGAGGGCGTATCACTCCAATGTCCAATCTTGTGTGAGCATGTGTAGGTGAAAATATAATATACTAGAATAGGTTGTCGGTATGAAAAAGAATGTGGTGAGTTGTGGTTTATGGGGAAGATCGAGGTAAGATTCATGTATGGGTGTTTGGTTCCCCGGACTAAAATTTTAGTACCGTCACATCGAATGGAAGAATGCTAATTAGAAGTATTAAATATATATTAATTACAAAATATATTAGATGAGTAAGGACTAATTTACGATACGAATCTATTAAGCCTAATTAGTCCATGATTAGACAATATAATGCTACAGTAATAATTTGATAATTATGTACTAATTATAGGTTAATTAGGCTTGTTAGTTTAGTCTCGCGGAGTAGATATGACTTATGCAATTAGTTTTATAATTAGTTTATGTTTAATGCTACTAATTGTCACTTATTTAAGGCTTATTTATGCTTTCTTTTCTTTACGTGTGCTAGTTTCTTGAGACAGTTACTTTGTGTGGTTTATGCTTATTTATTTTATGGGATGTATAGGAAAAACAGTTGTGAAAAAATAGTCATTCAAGTTGTTTGACAAATGGAACTGAAAGCAGATCGATTTATGTTTCCCTTCTTTTATCCCTCTCACATTCACACTCACCCATTCATAGATGGAACACAATAATATATTTTTTCAGTAACTCAATTTAAAACATCAATGAAAACTTGCAAAAGACTATGGCCGCAATTCCTTTTCTAGCTTTCTTGCAAGCTATAGTTTCTAAGTTTCCAGAATCTGGCGAGAGCTTGGATCGATGGCCATATCTAAAAGCGTTCTAACTAACATATGCCTTCATCTCAGCTTGGAACCGTGGAACGTTACTTTTACGATTGTAAGCTAAAACAAACAAGCAACTTCTCACCTATAATGTTATTAAATCCATAGCCAAATTATTGTTACAACAACAATCTGCTTCGCACAGCTTATATTACAATATATGCAATCAGAGTTGGTTTTCACAATCTACAAGTTCAAACAAATATGGCCATAGCAGGATTGCAACGTTGTCAAATAGGCTTACATAAATATATGTCCCGCTTCTCCATGAGAAAACTCCAAACGGTTCTTGTGCCACAATAATGTTAAATCACGAGCTTCCCTACAATCTAAAAGTTCTAGTCAAATAAGCCCAGGTGACCAATCAACTTTTGGTTGCACACATAGGTTTTGGCTTAAAGTTGAGTTGTCTCTTTTTCTCTTTAGCTGTTGAATGTCACTCAATTGGTTAGGTCATGCTCCTAGTTCCTGGTTTCGGGGGTCTAAAGAACCGGGGCACATTGGAAAGTTTGGCACAGGGGACCCCATTTGACGGCCTGTTGGAATCATGGGATAGTGACAAGAAAGATTGCCACTCGTGTGCATTTAAGACATTATGATTGGTCTCAAAGAGTTAACTACTTCCTCCGTCCCAATATGTAAGCATCTGTAGGATTCAAATTTTGTGTCAAAATGTAAGCATTTCTAGGGATAGGACAAAACTAAATGGGTTGGTGGGGTGTGTGGAGAGTTGGTGGATAGTGTAAAATGAGGGGTATAGAAGTCTTTTAGTAGTTCTGCTATTTTTTACATTTGAATGCTTTAAATGCTTATATTGTGGAACGGAGTGAGTACATTATTTCAAGGATTTAAAAGTAATACTGCTGAATACGTTCAGTTTGAGACAATTAATCTCTCTCTTTGTAGGGGCTTGCATTGTTGGATCCAGTTAGAGCTACTCTCTCCGTATCACATTTAGAAGTCGTTTTAGGTCTAGTTAGTCCAAAGTCCAAACAATTAAGCACAGTTAATTTTCAGCTAATAGCCAACCAGCTAAAAATAATCTATGCTTAGCTAACCCTATTAGCTCTATTTTTGATCCACACATGGCTAGGGTGTTGGCAATAAGGAAAAAGATGGAGTATAACGTGTGCCAGAAATATATTGAGAGAGATTCTACTAATGATCAAACTCAATTATAAACCATCAATTTTTTTCTTAGACCCTCTTTGGATCCAATGGACTAAACTTTAGTCCTACACTTTTAGTCCCATTTAGTTACTAAAGATCCAAACAGATGGACTAAAAGTGAGACTAAATGGTTTAGTCCATTAGTCACTTGAGGTAGCTAAATGGGACTAGTCATTCTCTATCTCTAGTCTTTAGTATTTTTAGAGTGTTTTTAGTCCCTCCATCCAAACTTGATAGGGACTGAACTTTAGTCATGGACTAGAGGGATCCAAACAGAGCCTTAATGAATCCCAGTATCCCACTCATGCAAAACACCTCGTTATCACGCCGTTAACATGCATGAACACTTATCACGCTTACATTTACCTCAATAAAGCCATCTCTATGAAAATAATAAAGTAAGAGGACTAAACCATGTAAAATGCTGGAAATTTTCAAACCTTTTACAATTTAGTAGCGCAACATGTTTCCGAAATGCTGACCATTCTTGTTCTGATCAATATGGTTTACTGTACCTTTCAAACCCCAAGAACTGATCTAACAAACCGTGCAACAGATCAGAATCATGATCGGTTGTGGGTAACAAGACGGAGACGTAAAGACATCCTCCATGTAGAGATTAAACTGTTAAAACTTCAAGAAGTGAATCATGCAGTGCATGTGGATCCTGGAAGAAGTACATGCGGAGCAAGCTGTAAAAATTCTTCTCACCAAATACCACTATATTACTGCTTAATTACTTGCTCTGCAACCTGCAGGCACAAAGCTGGAGCAACAGGTTTACTCGCAAAAACAAGATGTTCTAGATCCCAATGCAATGGCCATTTTCTTTTCTAGATCCAAGTAGTCTGTTATCCTAGTAATTACTGCAAGAGATGGTTAAATAGTTCAGAGATATTTTTACTGCATCAGCCGTACTACTTCAAAGGATTCAGCATAATCTCTACTTTACTTGGAGCTGTCAGCAGCTATATTCAACAATGGCACATCACATAAAAGTTGGCAATTTTCAGTTTAGAATTTTTGAGACAAATATATAATAATGTTTTCAACGTTCATATTGATGCCAATTGAACACCATTTTCCCCTCTTTAATCTCAAGCAGCAAGCCATAGGTATAGCTCAAGTTCTTGTATCACCTACCAATGCAAAAATGAAAAACTCGAGACAATTTCTTTTTCAGTTTTACTGTAGCAAACTCAAGACAATTTCTTTTTCGGGTATATACATATATATGTCAGTGTGTACTATCTTCATAAAAAAAATATAAACCATAAAAAGCATCTCAGCATACACATAATCACCCCCACACCCTCTTCTACTGTGAAAGCTAGTATAAAGCTTAGACCTCCAAATAAATTACCCACATCTCGAGGTTAATGAGGATGCCACATGCATGTTACTAGATTCCATTTGCGCCTCTCTTTTTAACAGGCACCGCGCAAGATTACAAGTAACTAGGCCCTGCAGGCACATGCGAGATGGAATTACCGCGAAATGATCCAAATATGCGAGCTGTATCCGTTTATCACAGAGGGCCACAGCGGCCATTGCAGGGTGACACACACATTAGTCAGGGACATTGCTACGTGTCGGTGGTCTCATAGGTCGTCTAATGCAGTGTCACGTAGGATTTTTGTTGATGTGGAGGAGAGAGATTTAGGTGAGAAAAAGAGGTCGTTGCTTCGCAAAACAATCGCCTCATAAGATAAATTTTAGGACTATGAGACAATTCATCTACCATTGTATGAGTTTTGTTGCCATGCAGCAAATATTATTTTTTATTTTCTCATATTGTATTACTACGAAACACCCAAAACAACAACTATTGTATAGGTTGTCTGATAAATCGTTTCAAGATTGAGTGTCACTGCATGACACCGTTTATTAAACGACACCAATGTACCTACCCTAATTATTATTATTATTATTATTATTATTATTATTATTACTACTACTGCTACTATTACTCCTACTACTATTATTGGTAAAAGAGAGAGGCGCGTATTGGTGAGGCCTAGTTACAAGCTTGCATAGACTTATAGCACGGAAGTGCAGATTATATTTATTGACTCAATATAAGTTCAGTGTCACTTTGATCATTGACTTGCATGTTGTGCATTTAGATGAGAGGTAACCAACGTGGAAAAAACTTTGTTGAAAATCTTGTGCAAATCCAGTTCTGTCAAGACTGGTCGGACTGTCTGCGGCACTAGCTCGGACGGTCCAAGAAATCAGAATCAAATTAATATGTAAAATCTTTGGAAAATTCCGTTCAGACTAGTCCGAACGTCTGTCGGACAGTCCGAGGGTGTAGGTCGGACTGTCCGAAGTCTTGAGTTGACTGTGGGCCCATGTGCGCTGACTTGGCGAGCTGTACGCTGATTGTCGGACGGTCCGTCAAATAGTTCAGATTTAGACAGAGATGTTTTTGATGTTCCGGGGGGTCGGACCGTCTGACCACGCCTAGCGGACCGTCCGAGGTGGTCTCGAACAGTCCGTGGGTGCGGGTCGGACAGTCCGATGTGGCCGTATTTCACGCGTTTTTGAACGTAACGGCTAGTTTTGAGGAGAGGGCTATATATACTTCAACCCCCGTGGGATTGTTGGCTTTCTTGGCACTTTGGGAAGCTTTCTTGACATACTAGAGCCCTTGTTCTCCTCTCTCTCACTCACTTGCTTTGAGATTGTATTTCTTTGTGAGATTGAGAGCATCTAGTTCATTGCATCAATGATTTGATCATTGTGGCACTAGAGATTCATCAAGAGAGCGAGTTGATTTGTTACTCTTGGAGGTTGCCACCTCCTAGACGGCTTGGAGCTCGTGATTCCATTGAGCACTTCAAGAAGATTGTGAAGTTGCCTTGAAAGATTGGTGTGAGAGGTTTTTGTGCTCACCTCGCCGGAGTGGTGAAGAGCAACTCTAGTGAAATGGAGATTTGGAGCGGTTCTTTGGTTCTAACCGGATTAGAGATCAAGAGGAGTCTTGATAGAGAAGCGGTTGAACATTGAATCCATCTCAACATGGATTAGGGGTGACCGACAAGTCATCGACACCACGAGATAATTTCTTATCTCTTGTTTGTGAGTTCTCCATTGTTGGTTACTTTGAGTAATTTAATTTGAGCAAGTTATCTATCTAGAACTTGAATTGTATCTTGTCATTCTAGGATGCAAACCCCTCAATATAGGCTTAGAATAGCTAGAGATTTAATTTTCCTTGTGATTCTAATTAAATTTCTCTAGTGTTGTGATTGAAGTTCGAACCGCCTATTCACCCCCCCTCTAGTCGGTAATCCTAGATCCTACACACCGAAGCGCCGACCGGCAGCAGCAGGGACGCGCCACCGCAGCCAGCCCCCGTTGCCCGCCGGGTTCCCGCACCGACCCGCGCGGGCGGGGGGGGGGGGGAGCAAAGGGCGAGGCCAACGGATCTGGGGAAGGAGCTGCCCCAAAAGCCGGCGAGCCACCACAGAAGGGTGCCGCTGCACGGCGACCACACCCTCCCTGCAGTGCCGAGCACCACCAGCCGAGCCAGGGGAAGGAAGGCCCCGCCGCCACCGTCCTTGCGCCTGCGTGGAGGCGCTGGTGGCACCGCTCGAGAGGCGGCGGAGTGGAGGGAACTGAAGGGGTAGGGACGGTGGGCGGCACGGTGGGATCTAGGGTTCTGTCCGTCGCCTGGGAGGCGCGGGCTTCCCCCGCGGTGGTCTAGCTCATCCGATTACACGAAGGCCTGAACCTTTCTTCTTCCCTAACACGGTTGCTGCCATAGCTACATATACATGTTGCTTCCCACGATTTCTCTTGTTTTTTCTCTTCCCACTAAAAGATTCCTGGGAACGAGAGTCCAAATACAATGGACGTCCAAAAACTCGCACAAATTCGGACAGCCCAAAAGCAAAAATGCAACAGCCGAGAACGGCCCATCTCAAAGGAAAATAGGAAGCTCACGACACCAAAGTTATTTGCTGTCATTGGGCTTCTAGGGTCATCCTTTCCTGGGATTTTCTCAGGGTTTAGCAGTGTTATGCGTTAAGTGGTAAGCGGCGTTTCTGTCGATAATGAGGCGTCAATAGTGACTTCGGGAATCTCCAGATCTACCGGGTGCTCAGTCCTTCGGAGGTGCTCATAGGGGTAGGGTTTGCGTGCTCAGTCCTTCGGAGGTGCTCGTAGGGGTAGGGTTTACGTACGTGTATTTATAGCGGTGAGTGTGCGTGCGTGTTGTGAGCGTCTGCGTTGTACCGTGTAATTCTAAAAAAACCAAAGTTATTTGCTCAGGGTAGTAAAATAATCTTATGCACTCGTTATTTTTTTAAGAAAAGAAAGTCAATTCTACCAGCCCAAACAATCCATTCTGTCTACTTAACTCACTAAACAAAAATGCCAACTCCTATTACTCCCCTCAACTATATCAGTTGGTTCGATCTAGCCGTAGTGAGATTTTTTTTTGTTTTCCTGTGTACCACTTGAATTTGAAGTAGAAATTGTGTGGGCTTTAAATAGGTCAGACTTCTTATGATATTGTAAGGATAATTTAATAGTAAATTAGCCTTATTCCCTAGAGATACAGATTACATGAAAAACAAATATGAAAATTTGTTACAATAATTTTCTAGTATATGGATATCATGATTATTATTCCCGTAGGTTAATCTGGACTCATGGTTTCAGAAATATAATTAGCATGCAAAGCTAGCAGCTGAAAATCTGAAATAGGAGTGCCTGGAGAGTCTATTTCTGAGACAACGACTTGAACCTTCCTCTAGAGTGGTTAATCTTAAAAGCCTATACTTTGAGAATGATGAATAATTCACTTGCATTTTTTTTTTCAAAAAACGAATAGAAACAGACTGTACGGGTCGTCACAATATAAAAGATACACCGCGCGCGCATTAGTGTTTGGTAGCGCTCATGCGCTCGAACGAGCACACAGCCTCACAACGTCGTCCACGGCGGCGGCGTCCTCCTCCTTGGCGCCGAACGGAACGCCGGCGAACACTCCACCAGGCGCCGGACGTGCGCCGCCCACGCGTCCCTCCACGCTCTTGGTCCTGGCCGTGACGCGTCGGCGACCATGGCCGGAGGCCTGGCTGGCGTGCCGACCTTGGTCGAATTCATAACGGTAGAGTGGGATGCAAGGAGCGAGTCTGCAATGGAAGCAGGAAGCTCACACTCTCAAAAAGGATGAACGCCGGCATTAGCAAATTGCAAAAGATGGTTTTGACTTCACCAGGCCATTGTACCGAGGTAGTCACAATCTGATCAACTTAAATAAGATCAATTGGTGTCAACAACCAAAAAGAATTATCACTGCAGGGATTTAAATTTCTGTGAAAAATTTACGTATTGCGTTGCAACATTAGCTCTCTCTCTTTTGCGGGTGCGTTGCAAAATTAGCTTGTTTGACCACAGATTGAAGTTCAAAAAACCTTGGCTTAACAAGAACGAGCAACTTTTTATTCTATCCCACACCGAAAACCAACGTTCCCAAGCGCTCATATACTCTGCTCAATAAGCAATAGCCCACGGGAAGAGTACTACCAATATCACTGTTGTTGATGCAGCTACATAGTATATACAGGCTAGACACTCTAGCGATCAGGATACCACAGTACCACTACACAAAGGATCCTACTTATCTCTACCTTCAAACACGATGTCAACTGTCAATCAAATCGATCGTTTCTCATGTTACACAATAAACTTCATAAACATCAGCGGAGCTCACCACCATATGCCTAGATCAACACCAAACTCCTTAAGATTCAATTAGCATTGCATGTGTGACTTAAAATACCAAAGTAGGAAAGGCCAAACCATTTGCATGTTTTCTGCATTCTTCTACCATACCCTCCAGAGATCTCATGGAATCCTGACTTCATTAGCCTACGACCCATCCATTTCCACAACCACAGGAGCAAACTGCACTCATGCAATGCAAAGAAAAATTTCACTAAAGCGTAGCAGAGGCTTAACAACCTTAATCAAGATCCACATTTACCTCGTCATCTTCATCAATGAGATTCACTGCATTGTCCTCGAGATCCCATCCAAATGTAGTCTCCAGAAGTGTTTTTAGTTTTCTAGCCTGCATGTGGATGAAAACGTTCAGAGATATCCTAGTTTACACTAATATGTCTGAAACTAACTTTCTCATCATTCGTGTACACTAATATCCAGGATCACAGGAACCATATAACTAAGTTACCAGTTTAGATACAAAATTCATGTGCAAAATACAGAACCGCTAGCAATGTTTGTCTAAGCAAAAGAGAGCGTTCAGAAATGCCAACCCATGATAGAAGGTCTCCATCCACGACAGGGGCTTCAAGTACTACTGTAAAGAAGTCCTGCAAAAGCAATTGAGAGAAATCAGAGGTGCATCTATACCAATTTACTAAGCTGACAGCATAATTTCAGGCAAACTACTTCAAGCTCAAAACATGTTTGAACGTGTTTCTATATAATTTTGCAGTCTGAGGTCAGAAATCTAAAAAATGGGCATGCACCAAACAGGACATCATGTCGATCATTAATATCTTCTTTTTTGCAATGTGCATTTTGTTTAGGTATAAAAAGGCATTTTAAAATATTCTAATGTTGAAAAACACAATAGAAACTAGGAAATTGAAGAAATCATCCGTTCACGCATCCATAATACTATAGCTTGATGCTAAACCCAAAAGGAAATACCGTCGTTGTGAACCTTGGTTCACATCAAATAAATATAAGGCACAGGCTGGTGTATAAAGGGAAGATAAACTATGGGCAGACATAAGAGAACATTAGATGAGACGATGACATAAGCTTAGGTAATACTGGATAGAAAGCTAGCTTATCTATACCGACAAACCTACCTTTAAAAATGCTCTGATATGATCCTTAATACACGAAATAGAGAAACAACACAGCTAACAAGGAACTGGATATTCTTATCTATGCACTGGTGGGATTGTGAACAATACTGCTACATTGCATAACCACCGGCAGGAGCCTTTTGGCAGCCAACAAAGGGTCTACAGATTACAGGTCAAGTAGATTATTTCCTTTGCATGTCAGCTCTCTTTGGATTTACTAACTAGTGCTGATCATGTATTTTCTAGTTAGAAGATACTTAATAAAAGAGAGCGTTGGTAAATTGGTTTGTTCTTGTTTCTTTGTCAACTAGCCAACTATGCTGTTGAATAATCGTTTCTCTCTACAGCATTTTCAATAATGAATGAGTAACCAAGGAAACCCTGAGGTATCAGTAGTCCTGGGATTGATGACTAGCCCAAATGGGTATAATCAACTTTTTGCGCCACCCTTACGAAGTGAATGTCAGGACAAATGACCTGTCAGTGACTCAGCTGGGCCGCTGGTCGGTGACGGAGATTTAGTGCCATCAGTAAGGTATGAGTGACAATGCAGTATTAGGCTTGATGCAATGGTGGAAAACTGGAAATTCAATTTCCAAAAAAGATATTACAAAAGTAAACAAAAGTGAAGGTGAAAAATTTGACTGGCACATAGATGGAATATAGATTTTTACTAATCCCAAAGTTTGATTAAGCAGTCCCACAACTCAATGAATATTGTTAAGAGTAGGACACATCAGCCAGGAGTCAGCTTAAAATTGGAAGTTGGGAACTTCAGTCCTGCAATTGGTGGCTTGTTGGAGCTCATTTGACATATCAAGATATGGTCAATTCTGCTTTAGTGTTCCACATTTCCACTTTTTAACATATCTTTCTGGTTTGTCACATAATTAAGTTTATTTAGATGACAAAAATAATTGTCTCTTAATCCGTGTGCATATCTTGTTGCCAAAAATTACCTTGGAAAGACTATACAGGAATACGTCTCTAGAAAACCATGCTTCATCTAAAAACAGAGAGTTGCCCACATCCTCACTTCTGGAATCTTGGGTACGTTGAAACCCAAGCTTGAGCTGATAGTAAAATGTCTTCAGAAACTAAATGCAACACAAAGTAGATAACAGATAGCAATATGTCAGTCATTGGTTTGCTATATTCGCCTAGATATTTTTTTTTGGAGGGCATATTCGCCCAGATAATTAACAAGCACATGTTTGAGCTCAGAAATGAAAGTAGAATGGCCAGAAATACCTTTACAAACAGGTTAGTCCTTGTATGAAGGGGCTGCCAGGGTCAAACAAGCATGCATATTATCCATATCATAATAGGGAAACAAATAATCAAGAGGGACCTAGTATAATCTGTTCTTCTACATTGGATTTCATTTTGAATTTTATTAACCTCGATTTTTGTGATCCAATTCTATCATACTCAACATGACGGTGTATGAAAGTGCTAGACCAAGCATTCAGTAAGTTCTTAGGGCAATAAACTCGAAGGGCAATTGTTGGTGTATGGCTGGGGCTGCTAAGCTCCAGGGGCTCTTGGGTGGGTCGTGGACCTTGGGCACTTAGACCCTGAAGGTTCCTGGTCGAGTTTTTTTCCTTGTTTTTTAGTGGTGCGTCTGTATTTCAGTTTCCTTTGTGTGTGCACGCGCGCACGTGTGTGGGGTGTTCCAGTGCTCGAGTAGGGTCTATCCAGACCTGTGTACTTTTTTATTCTACCTTAATGAAATGACACGGAGCTCTCCTGCGTAGTTCAAGAAAAAATTCTCAACATGATTTTTTTTAATGTGTGGGTAGGTTCCAGTACCCAGCAACTTCCAAATCACGATGGGTGTTGGGATAAGTCTCTGTACTATTGGTCTTTGTGGGGTTGTTTGTGTGGGGCTGCTGGTGCTGTGGCAGGACAGCAGGTAGGCAGTTACAGTCCTTGGTCTTTGTGGGGCTGTTGGTCCTTGTTCAGGACATTGGTTAGCATCTTTGTACTGCTGGTCTTGCTTGTCCTTATAGGGCTGCAGCACATGGTGTTTTGCTACCTCTAAGGACAGCATCTTAGACTAGGTGTAGGACAGCACATGCTAGTGGTTTTTCTGCCCACTTAGACAGCATCTTGGACTAGCATATTAGTGGCATATGCTGGGCTGGTTAGCAGCTGCAGCAGCCTATAAATATGCAACTCCAGCCTCTTGGGCTGGCATGGCATTGTGAAGAGAAAACCAGAAAATTGCCCTAACTCTCCTAGTGTCATCCTCTCAATGAGAGTAACTGTCCAGCTAGCAACAACTGGTATCAGAGCTGTTCTTTCTTGTAGCCTGAACATCTCTTGTTCAACTCCCTCTCCAGTCCACCAACAGCCCAGAACAGCGGCAGCAACACCCGCTGCCCCTGTCCAATTCCCTCCATTTGAGCAGGCGAGCAGCAGCTCGTCTGATGGAGGTTCCTCCCGGTGCAACAGCAGTTCCCCTGCAGTGCGCCATGTCCGTAGGGCATTCTCAGCACTCGGTCGCCTCGAGCGTGCAGCGCCGGCAGCTGGCCGAGCTCGCTGCAGCAGAGGAGTGTGAGCGAGCGGCGGAGGCGGCCGCGGCGGCGGCAGCAAGGGCATCGAGGATGGCAGCGGCGGAGCTAGCAGCAGCCAGGGCGGCGGCGGACACAGCGCGTGCGGCGGCATTCGTGCGCGGCAGTACCGCCAGCTCCATCTCGGCTGACGGCAGCGTCGATGCAGACCTCAAGGTGCTGGCGAGTGGCGCGGTGGATAGCCGCGCACGACGGCAGCGCTCCTGCAGGAGGCGCGCCCGTAGGCAGCGCTCCCGTGGGGGCTCGGATGGTGGTCAGGGACGTCGGTCCCGGTGCTGGGTGGTCCACCACCAAGTGGCCTACCCTTACCAAGACCAACTACGTCGAGTGGGCTGCACTCATGAAGATCAAGCTTCAAGTGCGGCACATGTGGAAGGCGGT
Organism: Echinochloa phyllopogon; assembly: GCA_033239725.1. Taxonomy (NCBI): domain Eukaryota; kingdom Viridiplantae; phylum Streptophyta; class Magnoliopsida; order Poales; family Poaceae; genus Echinochloa; species Echinochloa phyllopogon. The sequence goes on along the minus strand of BTCW01000016.1, from coordinate 2,861,693 downwards.
CCAGTCCGGCGACGTCGACTACGATGAGGATCGACGAGCGCTGGAAGCTCTCATCACCGCAGTCCCGCACGAGATGCAGTTCTCGCTTTCCCACAAGGAGATTGCCAAGGAGGTTTGGGACGCCATTGCGGCGGCTCACATCGGCAGCGACCGCAAGTCCGCCCTGCAGGCACTCCGCAAGGAGTGGGAGAACCTAGCCTTCAAGCCAGGTGAGGATGTTGATGACTTTGCTCTCCGTCTCGACTCTCAGCAGCAGAAGATTGTGCAGTACGGTGACGACACCTACAACGAGGAGAGAGCTGTCGAGAAGCTCTTCCGCTACGTCCCGGAGAAGTACCGGCAGATCGCTCGCTCGATCGAGTCTCTGCTGGACCTCTCCACGATGCCGATCGAGGAGGCGATTGGTCGCCTCAAGGTCATCGACATCGACGAGTCACAGGCTCCCTCGGGGTCACCATTGGCGGGAAGCTTCACCTCACTCGGGAGCAGTGGGAGGCCTGCCAAGGTGACGGGAGGACGGGGGGAGTCTTCCTCCGTCAAGTTCGGGGACGCCTCTGCCGTGAAGATTGAGTGTGCGGGCACCGTCATCTTCATGGCGAAGACCGGCGAGCATCGTGTGCTCACCGGCGTCTACTACATCCAGGCTCTACGCAACTCGATCATCAGCTTGAGACAGCTGGATGAGAACGGGTCGCGTGTGGAGATCGAGCACGGGGTGATGCGGATCTGGGATCCTCGTCGTTGACTTCTTGCCAAGGTGAGCAGGGGGAGCAACCGCCTCTATGTGATCCATGCACAGGTGGTGCAGCCCCTCTGCCTTGCAGCTCGACGGGACGACGACACCTGGCAGTGGCATGAGCGCTTTGGGCACCTCAACTTTGAGGCCCTGAGGCAGCTCAGTGCCAAGGAGATGGTGCGAGGTATGCCGCACATCGACCATGTGGAGCAGCTCTGCGACACGTGTGTGCTGACGAAGCAGCGGCGACTCCCATTCCCGCACCAGGCCAGCTATCGCGTCGAGGAGAAGCTGGAGCTGGTGCACGGTGACCTGTGCGGTCCCCTCACACCGGCTACTCCTAGAAGACGGCGCTACTTCCGTCTACTCGTCGACGACGCCTCCCGCTACATGTAGGTGGCCCTCCTCGACACCAAGGCGACTGCTGCAGACGCTATCAAGCGTCATCAAGCCGCTGCGGAGAAGGAGTGTGGCCGCAAGCTCCGCGTGCTGCGCACAAACAACGGCGGCGAGTTCACGGCGGCCGAGTTTGCGGCGTACTGCGCCGACGACGGCATCCAGCGCCACTACTCCGCGCCGTACAGCCCGCAGCAAAACGACGTCGTTGAGCGGCGCAACCAGACGGTTGTGGGGATGGCTCGGGCCCTCCTCAAGCAGCGGGGGATGCCGGTTGTCTTCTGGGGAGAGGCCGTGCTGACGGCTGTCTACATCCTCAACCGCTCGCCGACCAAGGCGCTCGACGGCAGGACGTCGTACGAGGCTTGGCATGAGCGCAAGCCGGCGGTCTCCCACTTGCGGGTCTTTGGCTGCCTCGCTTTCGCCAAGAAGCTTGGCCACGTCGGCAAGCTCGACGACAGGAGCACTCCGAGAGTGTTCATCGGCTACGCGGAGGGCTCGAAGACCTACCGCATTCTCGACCCGACGACACAGCGTGTGCGCACGACGCGCGACGTTGTGTTCGACGAAGGCCAAGGATGGGCGTGGGACAAGGCGACGGACGACGGCTCGACTCCGACGTACGACGACTTCATCATCGAGTACGTCCACTCCGAGGGAACTGAGGGAGTAGGCAGCTCTTCTTCGCCGAGCGTGCCTGCCCCAGTCCCCGAATCTCCACCGACTCCGGCAGCACCACATTCCTCGGCCACGACTCCAGTTGCGGCGAGTTCTTCGCCGACTTCACCAACTCCGACGCCTGCCACCCCGACAGCACCGTGCTCCCCAGCCACGACACCGGCTGCGGCGAGCCCTTCGCCAGCTTCGCCACAGCCGGCGACACCGCGTACTCCAGCTTCGACAGCCACCCCGCCGGGCACGTCTACATCAGCACCGACTCATCTTGAGCACAGCCCGGTGGAGTTCGCTACCCCGCTCTCTCACGACGAGGAGCACATCGACGCGTACTACGACGGCGAGCCGTTGCGGTATCGTACGATGGAAGACATTCTCGGTGACCAGCCGGTGTCAGGACTGGTGTCTCATGACTTGGAGGCGCAGTTGCACCTTGCGTGCGACGATGGCGAGCCTCGGTCTTTCGCAGAGGCCGAGGGACAGGCGGCATGGCGTGCCGCGATGCAGTCGAAGATGGACGCGGTTGAGAAGAACCGCACTTGGGAGCTTACTGATCTCCCTCACGGCCACAGCGCGATCACTCTTAAGTGGGTGTTCAAGTTGAAGAGGGATGAAGCCAGCGTCGTCGTCAAGCACAAGGCTCGTCTGGTAGCACGCTGGTTCTTGCAGCAGGAGGGGATCGACTTCGACGATGCCTTCGCCCCCGTGGCACGGATGGAGTCCGTGCGACTCCTCGCGCTGGCTGCCCAGGAGGGCTAGTGTGTCCATCACATGGACGTCATGTCGGCGTTCCTTAACGGTGACTTGAAGGAGGAGGTCTACGTGCACCAGCCACCGGGGTTTGCGATCCCCGGCAAGGAGGGCAAGGTGCTTCGTCTGCGGAAGGCCCTCTATGGCTTGCGGCAGGCGCCGAGGGCGTGGAATGCCAAGTTGGATTCCACGCTCAAGAAGATGGGCTTCGAGCAAAGCCTGCACGAGGCGGCCGTCTACCGGCGGGGCAATGGAGGACATGCCTTGCTGGTGGGCGTCTACGTCAACAACTTGGTGATCACCGGCACCGAGGAAGCGGGGGTGGCGGCATTCAAGGAAGAGATGAAGGCCACGTTCCAGATGAGTGACCTGGAACCTCTCTCCTACCTGGGGATTGAGGTGCACCAGGATGCCTCCGGGATCACGCTTCGACAGACCGCCTACGCCAAGCGCATCATTGAGTTGACTAGGCTCACCGACTGCAACCCGGCTCTCACTCCGATGGAGGAGCGGTTGAAACTGAGTCGTGACAACACGGCGGAGGAGGTGGACGCTACACAGTACCGGCATCTTGTGGGGAGCCTTCGCTACCTCGTCCACACACGACCAGACTTGGCGTTCTCCGTCGACTACGTTAGTCGGTTCATGCAGCGACCGACGACGAAGCACCAGCAGGCTGTGAAGAGGATCGTCCGCTATGTTGCGGGGACCCTCGACCACGGTCTCTTCTACCCGAGGTGCCCTGGGGAGGCACACTTCGTCGGGTACAGCGACAGCGACCACGCCGACGACATCGACACCAGCAAGAGCACTAGCGGGATTCTCTTCTTCCTTGGCAAGAGTCTCGTGAGTTGGCAGTCGGTCAAGCAGCATGTGGTTGCCCTGTCCAGCTGCGAGGCCGAGTACATAGCGGCCTCCACCGCTTCGACACAGGCGCTCTGGCTCGCTCGACTGCTTGGTGATCTCCTCGGCAGAGACACTGGAGCGATGGAGCTTAGGGTGGACAGCAAGTCCGCTCTCGCCCTGGCGAAGAATCCCGTTTTTCATGAACGGAGCAAGCACATCTGGGTGAGGTACCACTTCATCCGAGGCTGCTTGGAGGAAGGAAGCATCAAGGCAAACTACATCAACACCAAGGATCAGCTTGCGGATCTGCTCACCAAGCCCCTTGGGAGGATCAGGTTCCTTGAGCTCTGTTCCATGATCGGGGTGGTTCAACCTTCCCACAAGACGACGCACAAGACTTAGGGGGAGAATGTTGGGATAAGTCTCTGTACTATTGGTCTTTGTGGGGTTGTTTGTGTGGGGCTGCTGGTCCTGTGGCAGGACAGCAGGTAGGCAGTTATAGTCCTTGATCTTTGTGGGGCTGCTAGTCCTTGTTTAGGACATTGGTTAGCATCTTTATACTGCTGGTCTTGCTGGTCCTTATAGGGCTGCAGCACATGGTGTTTTGCTACCTCTAAGGACAACATCTTAGACTAGGTGTAGGACAGCACATGCTGGTGGTTTTTGCTGCCCACTTGGACAGCATCTTGGACTAGCATATTAGTGGCATATGCTGGGCTGGTTAGCAGCTGCAGCAGCCTATAAATACGTAACTCCAGCCTCTTGGGCTGGCATGGTATTGTGAAGAGAAAACCAGAAAATTGCCCCAACTCTCCTAGTGTCATCCTCTCAATGAGAGTAACTGTCTAGCTAGCAACAATGGGCATTGTATGAGCTGTTAAAATCTAACATACAACGGTCATCATTTAATTTGATTGGAAACCTCATACTTCACACTGAGTTAGCTTCATCAAGATATCCTGGAGTTTGAAGTTCAGACATAGAACTTCTTCCAGAGGGGGTCTAATTGTTTTTCTTTTTGCAGGTAATTGTTGCTAATGAGGTATTGAAACTTTAAAACAGTTGTGGATTGTGATCGAAACATTTCACGTGAAAGCATAGCCTCTCAATTTCATGAATACAAAGCAATGATGTAACAAAATAAGAAACCAAGCCATTTTATGATGATAAAAGATGGGCTAGTGGACTGGACCCGAAAAAGTAAGAATCACAACTTATGTATTCACCACAAGAATAAATATGTTTCAGCAACAGTGTATAGTAAAAGGAAGCCCCACATAAAATTCAATCCACCAATAGCAATAACATTGCGGGTTAAGACTCAACAACAATAAAAATGCTAGTTAAGACTATAACAATAATAATGCTGGTTAGACTAAAATAGAATAACACTTACAGCTTCACTACAGCTCAAGAGAAGACTGACTAATGCTTTCCACTGCATAAAAGCCTTCAGTGACTGTCCCATCTACATAACTCAAATACATCAGAGAATAGTCCAGTGGAACCTGTAACTCATTAACCAAATATCTAGTATTGTTTGTAGTACCATAAAAGCTATGAAAGCGAACTGCAGTTCTCCCAAGAGTAAATCTTCTTGGTCTTGATAATTTTTGCCCAAAACACTTTCCAGCAAGCTTGTCTGAGAAGTAGAACAGCCTCATCAATAAACAATTATAAGTTTCAACTCAATGATCAAAGCTGATTTACATTCACGTCTATAGGAGGGATAATTTTGAGCAAACAACCCAATAATAGCATAAATTTACCACCTACTTGCAGATAGTGTAATAATTCAAGCAAATTATAGATGTAGTATGATTAACATATGGAAGTATAATAAAAAAGCAATGAATTTAGAGTCATGACTACTGATCACTCTGTTGACAACCAATTTCTGATTCCACTCTCTTGTACTGTTCAATTCCAGATTGTTATATGTATGTGCAGACTATACTCCTGGTTCAAAATATAGGTCATTTTAGGATTCCTACCTGTCAAACCTTTTTAATTCTGACCACCAATATATTCTTTTTGTAAGATTGACAACATAAGGTTGACGTTACTAGTTCACCATGAAAAGTATTTTCAATATATTTAATTGCCATATTGGAAACATCATATTTTCATAGAAATTATTGGTCAAAGTTTCACCTAGTAGACCCTGTCAACGTCCTAAACAACATATATTTGACTCGAAGGGAGTAAATGATAAGACCATTACTTTGTCCAAGTTCAGTGCTGTCAAGTCACCCCCAGAGACGTTCTTATGCTTAACTGAACCAGGGATACTTGTGTAGTAGCATCCTTTCCGCTCAACCTGCACAGGAGCATTCTTTGCAAAATTGCTTTCTCTTAGTTGTTCCATCAAGCGTCTCTCCATGTCACTTTGGGGAGCTTTATCCATCCATGATGACTCCAATGCAATTGTAATTTCCCCTCCAATTGGTTCTGGATGAATGAAGCAAACACAATTATTCTCTACCACATTAATTGATTTCATTAAACATGTCCTGATGTGGCTATTTCCCACACAATCAATGCAAAAAAACCAAGGAGTGCATCTCATACCAAGACGCTCAATGGCACTCTGTGACAAGTAGTTTGACAGTTGTTTCCAATCTCCATAAGAGTCCAAATTGTATGGTCCAAGCTGATCATCAAACTCAAAGCGCTTTACTGCTTCAGAGTATCTGATTTCCTACCAGAAAATAAACTTCAGTATAACAAAAACGTCATGTATGAGCTGATTCTTTGGAATAAATACACACTCTTCTGTTATCTGCTTCATGTTTCATATATTACTCATCATCATTGACAACAGAAATAAGCAAAACAGGTTGGGCATAAAATTCTCTAAACTAAATGCATTGCATGTACTCTGTATTTTTGTCACATTTCGTTAGGAATACAGGGAGGTCCTATTCCAGCCGAGGCCATCCATCTCATGCCGTATCAGCAAATTGAGTCAGTTATATCTTTAAAAATGTACAAGGGAAAGACAGTTCGCAGCAAAAGCCATGGAGAAAAGAATCTCTACGAGAGTTTGAAGTTGCACCGAAGATTCTTGCTGTGCAACAAAACTCCAGGGGTCAATGAAACCCTTGTTCTGGTCAAGTTTTTTTTTTAGTTTGAAGCTGCCACACTAACATATAGTAAAATGCATTTTTTTTGTCTTACATAAATATAGGATGATGTCAACTGATTCCAGTAGAATATATTGCATACAACAGTGCATAAAATGGTGAGAAGATAGACATGAATAAGAATAATTGAAGCTGAGCATGAACAGAGCTTGTTGCAAGCATCAGTGTATTAGATTACTCTATCTACAGTGCCACTACATCTCACATCAATCAATCGGTACCTCTTGCAAATACAACTTATTTGGTTAAAGTGTCCATTATCATATAAAGGTATAATTTCATATTTTCTATTAGCTATTGAATGAGACAGATTCAGAAATAACTTAAACGATTCTAATAATATTTGATATATCACCTCCTCTTCTGACAATTTGATTAACCTCTCCTCTTGTGCATCCCACTTTCGAACAATCACCTGAAAAACATCACAGAGAAGATGAGTATATGTAAAGTGTAACTACGTGCCCTCAGCCTGCGTGTTAGAGAGAAAAAAAGTGCCCTTGGTAATACTTTTTTTTCTGGCCAACAAATACAGAGCCACTTCAAATCTTTAACATGGAATGCATTATGGCCAACAAACAGTTGACTTTGTTTTTTCTTCCAGTTTCTATTACTGACCTACACTTCTTTATCTGTTTCCATATCCACATCCTATAGACCAAAAACTTGTAATCCCTTAGCCCCTTTCATTAGGACAATTTGAATATATACAAATTACAAGTATGAACCATGCATTATTTGACATGGTGATGATATTTTACCTTTTCTGTTTAATATAAGATCGAATCGAGAGCTATAGTACAAAAATGTAGGGTACAGATAAACATAAAACACAGCTGCGGGTCTATTCCAACTGAGAAGGAACCTCAGCCAGTCAGCCACTATCCTATTTGATACACCCCCCCCCCCCCCTGCCTATATATATTATAAAAGGAATGCGCTCCATTGATCTAATAGATCTATTATTGATCAATTCAATAGTTCATCTCAAATATACAGAAACAAACTATCCTTAACAAACAGGTGACAAGCTGCCAAAAAGTAAAAAATAACATGCAGTTTAATCCTATAAAGAATAATCAGTGGAATAACCCCTCTGCTGTCAATAACTTATAAACATGCTTTGGGCCAATATGGAGTACCTCAGATGGTTGAGTAGTAAGAAAGAAACCAACAGTAGGTGCAAACTCGTTCCCGCTCCTAAAAGTGTTTACGTTATGGATACATGGTCAGTATAGCATACTGTATTACATAAAGAATGGCATTACGTGTACAAACAATCAGACTGCGGGGCAAATGAAAGTAAAACAAACAGATCATGAACAAATATTCCCCCATTTTACACAGCACAAAACATCTTTAAGATACAATATTTCCAACAGACATTCTACAAGAATGGATACGTAGCACAGTTTGAGGTAATTTTAACTGATTTTGAAACAAAAAAAAAGGAAAGGGAATCAATTATTGCAATACAGTATTATTTTATTTGCGTTATTTGCACACAGATCATCCACCCCATTTCCAAATAACAGTTACTTCACATGTTGTAAGAATGGGTTAGCTAGGTGGTACCTGCTGGAGGAGCAGTAGTAGATGAAATGCGGCCCCGGGGGCACCATCTTCATCCCTTTGAACTTGGGCCCGACAGAGAAAACCTGCAGAAGAACATGAAGCGGGCGGAGGCGAAATTCCGTCAAATTATTTGACGCACTCACGAACGAGATTGGGCTGTTGGGGGTGGCAGAATCGAACCGACCTGGGTGTCGATTCCGAAGAGGGTGCGCTGGGGGACGTCGAGCAGCAGAAGCGTGGAGCCCTTCCGAACCAGCTCCGTCGCCGCCTCCTGGTCCATCCGCGTCGCAGCGCCGCCGCCGCCGCCGCTCGCCATGTCAGTAGAGCGCGCGCTTGCTGGGTTGGCGCTCGTGTCGGAGTGTTCTGGGGAGTTCCACAGGCCCGTCGTCTTCATCTGCTGCCCATTTAAATAACGGGCTGAAAACATTGACTGTTTGAAATGGGCTCGGCCCATTTATCTCTGCAGTTCCGGCCCATACATCTCTTTCTCTGTCCGTGACTCTCCCAGCCAGACGGCCCCAGACCTCGTCCCCTCCTGCAGTCAGTCCTGCGTCTCCATCTCCATTCATCGGCGGCGGCGGCGAGCTCGGAGACGACGGCCAAGAGAGCGAGCGGCAAGCAGGAGAAGACCAGTGAGTACCTCTGCTACCGATCCGTCCCCATCCCCATCTGGTTTGCGCTCGTTATGCGGTGTTGATCTGCCTATTTCCGGTGTGCTTTGACAGCGTGATCCATCGTAGGATTCGCGGACGGATTTGGTTCGTTAGGTTGGATATGGATCTTGGCTGGTCGTTTATCTGATGGATGACCGGAGGGGGGGTGTTAGCTAGCAGCGATGGGATTCGGTTTTTAGTTCACGCTGGCGTAAGAATATTGGATGGTTTCACACATCTGACCTTAGGTGGCGATGGATGCTGTTTTGGTAGAGGGTTGTGATTGTGACAAATGTAGAGAAAATTTTTCTGGAACAAAAGATACCATGCAATAGCCCTAGGGTCTGGACTCTGGAATCACATTTTAGGGTATGGGGGGAGGGCCAAACTGTGTGAATTGTCTGTCGGATGCCTTAATGGTTAGTGCTGCGATGGCAATCAGTTTGATTTGCACCATGCATTGTGATGACTGATGAGTATGATAAATACTAATGTAACTATCTACACAAGCCTACCTACTACTGCAGGTGATCGTAGAGGAGTTTCGTGGTGAAATGTAGCACACAACTCTGAGTTATTTGTCAAATGCTAATGCAGCACCTGATGAAATTTTGCTCATTCATATACGCATGCACCTTAAAATCTCAGCATTAGCGCCTTAGTGGACAAGGAAACTAGAGTGCGACAAGATAGCTATGTGATGTCCTAAGGATTAAGATCTGGAGTAATGGTTATCAATATTTAATGAAAACTACTGCAGGCCTAAAACATAGTAGGAAATTGGAGATGGCATCATTGAAGTAATTATAACCCTACAATGATATTTTGGCAAGCATGGCATTAACAATCTTTCACCAATAAATTTGCTAACTTGTATTTAAAGTAACACAAAATGAATGAAAACTATACTATAATATAGTTGTCGGTGGAAATAGTGGTTTTACAAATTTACTGTTTTTGGTATATGCTCTTTCGCCCCAAGCAAAAGTGTTAGTGTACGACTTTCACAACTTGCATGCTTGTAACTGCAATGTAGTATTTTGCTTCTATTGTCAGTAAGGAAAGCACTAACTGTCTTCACTGAATAGCTCGTTTTTTTGTGCAGAAGGCATTCTTTGCTGTGAGCCCTCTAATGTCAGTCCTAGTGCACAACCCATCTCGTGTTGCTGTGGTTGTTTTGTTTTTCCTATCACACAATATATAGTGTGTTTCAAATGGATGTTCCATCCTCCATATTAAGTCTTACCCTGATACAATGCTTTAGGATTGAAAATTTGCAAGTATGTTGCATGTTCTTATGAGTTGATTTTTATGCAAATATCTGCAATAATACTGGGGAAAGTGTTTAAATCATGATGCCCAATGTTGGCTGTTGTAAATGTGGTTACAAGTTGTGTCCTTCAATTTTATTTGTATTAGAAAATAACAGGTAGCTCTAATTTTGCATATTTCTCCTCTTCATACATTTAAATCTGCAGTACTTAGTAGGTTAGACATATGTGGTTTGCTTCGTTGATGATTAATGGAAAGTGTAAGTTATATACAACAGTTTAACTGTATGACAACTCATAATTATGCTTGTTCAGAATACGTGTGTATATGGACTTTTGGATATTAGTAAAATTATTCGAAATTTAAATTATGATATAATGCTCAAATTTATGTTCTCTGTATACATATCGCTGTGTATATTACGAGGCTAAGATATTGTGTTCGATTGTCATTTGTATATTATGAACTGCATTATATCTTTATCTGGATCGTTCATTTCTATATTTTAGGCTGTGGTTAGCATCGAGATTGACTAGGGCTGAAATATGTTACTTGGTTTGTTCTAAACAATCAAGTTTATTATGATCAATTATTTTTATGTTTTCCAATTTGTTTGAATCATTAGTTAATCTTTATACATTGAGCTCCGCAAAATTTTGTATTCATATTTTATTTTACCAAACTGTAATTTTAGGCTGATGCTAATGCATGATTATTGGTTGATGTGCAGAAATGGAGAAGTACAACAGCAGCACCCGATTTGCACCCTTGAGAGACACTCCATTTGCTCGCCGTGGTAAGCAATCCTGGAGACCTGCACTTGTTTTGTTATGTATGTTCTCTGTACTTCTGGCATAGTTTTGAGTTATCAGCGACACCACGTACTCTTTAGGAGATAGTAGTGGCAGGCTGAAAGCACACTAGGATCTTTCCAAGTAGATTGTCATTTAGGATATTTAGTAATATGAGCTGGAAATGACATTCGAGTGTTTATAGTCTGCCAGCTAGATCTTAATTCAAGGGAAGGTCAATGATGTCCATAGGCCATTTTGCACCATTATGTCTGGCAGATAACAGTTGTTCATGGTTTATGGGACATGGAGGCAAAGAAGGATCCATGCCCTGTGGCTTTAAACATTTCAATTCCAATTATGTCTCTTCTTTTTATTAGGATGTAATTACATAATTGAAATTTTTTTGCATGTGCTTTTAGTGGAATGCACTCGTTTCCCTCCTTTTCTTTGGTTCTTCTCAGTAGTTTCTTTACATGCGCTTTTGGCTCAATAAATTTGGAATGCATTTCATTCCTCACAATTAGCCATACTAAATTTATTGCATTCGTCTTTTCAGGTGCTCTTGGTAGCTCAAGCTCAAATCTTGACCAAGTCAAGAGCTACACATCTTCGCCTCTAGCAGCCCTGCGACCAAATATGTCTTCACCTGGAAGCCGCCACCTGCACACAAGCCGCCCCCTGTCATCTCCTGTTGCAAACCGCCCATTGTCACCCCATCTCCCACTGAAGAAGCCACAGTTCAGTGCTACATTCTCAATCTCGCACCGTATTTTCGGTGTCGCATTGGGAGTTGCCATCATATCCGTCCCTCTTGCCACCAAGTTCAGCCTGATGTTTGGTGTTTGAAAGTGAACTGCTGCGTCAGTGAGAAACAACAGCTCCCGTTTCTGTGACGGGTTATCACTAAACTCGACTGGGTGCAGTTGGAATAACATATTTGTCATGCTTGTAAACTTCAGTAATAAGTAAAACAATCAAATGATCACTGTAAGGATCTCATTCTGAATGTACATGGTTATGAGATCTGCAGATTTGGTCACAACATTATCTTTTTATGCATACCTTACAGTTTAGACATGAATTTGGATTTTGGATGGAGACCATGGATTATAAGTTATTTAAAGTTGAACGTTGTTGCTGTATGGGTTTCACGGATTGTGTACACACAAACGTACATGAACGTCAGTCAGAATGGCTTCGTTGCAGATGAGGAGCCGTAGTGTTTGGTATATGTTGAAACTCATTCTGTTTGATATTGACGAAATGGTAGACAGCGAAGGGTCTCTTGGGAAATGGCAACGTAATGTTACCTTGCACCTTTGGATATCGACAATACTCAGTTAGCAAGTCACCATTGTAGTGTTTCAAAAGAACCCCCAAAAAAAAAATCCTAGCACGTAATCAAGTGCTTTGAAACCCATCAACACTCGTATTTTTCTATGCGTGCAAGCCATGCTGTGATTGTTGCCCAACGTCATCACTTGATGCATCTGGCGAGGGCGAGAGGAAGAAACAGCATCCCCTGGCTGCTTTACACTCCCTGAGCGCCGCCTGGACAACACTTATCATTTGTAGCATATGCAACACATGGTGACATGGAGATTATGCTAGCAATTATAGGAAACAAGTTATTTCTTTGTAAAATCAAGCATATCTCTAATGGACCATGGGAGTTCCATACGCAAAACGTATACAAGAAAATTACTATACATTTCTTTAATACATCATACTAACTTCTGTCTTGCAACTACAAATCATCAACATAAAGAGTTACATCGGTTTAACAATATGGCATTTTAATGTCCACACTCACTAGAAAATTATAATTTAAACATAGACACATTTATCAGCATACACTTTTGACCACTAGGTTCCAATCGCATTGTATCTAATCAAGATAAAGAAAAATATATTATTGCAAAACTATAAAATTACCAAATCTACATGTATCGATCACGTGTTTTCATACACGTACAGTCACCCCTACGACTATACGCACGCAACTCTACCATTACGGGCACATCCGAGAGAATGAGCCGACTTGATCTCGTGATTGACAAAGTTATCATAGACGGCTCGCTATGATGAACTGCCACATGACCCCATTGACAAACCTAGAGATTTTATAAAACCTGGGTGAACACGGCAGTTAATAACAAGTTCATACAAACACATCGATCACTAACATAAGTAAAGTTTACAATAGTACCCAAAGATTATTTTATTGCATGAATTGCAGATTAGAAATATTCAGTTCTGTCAGATCATTTTGTTGCATGAATTGAATGTTGCAGTATTTAGCATCTATCAGTAGTTATTTCATGGCGTGAAGGCGTGCAAGCTAGAAGCCACACAAACTGTGATAATAGAAGATATGACAAAACGTTCTTGATTTGTTCGGTGACTTTTGCCCCCTGTTATATATTTGACAATTACAGTGATAGAAGATATATCTTCCTCTGACATGAGTTTAAATATCATGAGACCAGTAATTTTTAAAACATTTGTTTGTAAGTTACCATGTTCTGACATTTAAAAAGTGGAGTATTTTTTATTCTATCATAAATAAATGAACCAAAACCGGATCAACTTTTTGTTAGTTTGGTTCGAACAAAAATTACATGACATGTTTGTTTTGACAAACTTCTTATTATAGCATAAGTATATAACTGGCCCATGAGGATGCATGGATTAACGGCTAGAATCCTAATCATGCAGATATTAGCTTCCAAATTATATAAACAATGTTGTCCAACGAGATGCTATTTTTTACTTTAATTTAAACCTCTAAAAATTTGAATAATAGCTTTCTAATTCAAAAATGACTGAAATTATTTTCAATAAAATTTTTGGATAGATGCTATTAGTTTGGATCGGTTATGTATTGCCAGGCAAGTGGTTGAAGTACAAAGCATCACGCATACTATATTATTCAAGAATCCAAGAAATCAGTACTGTATAACCGTTATAGAAGCATTCCACCTCGAACGGTATAAGGTTAATTATGAGGAAAGAAAAGAGTATTTGCATTTGTAATACTCCCTGCGTCGCAAAATATAGCTACTTTTAGATTTGTCCAAAGTTGTTTCAATACGTTCATGGATAATTTTATTCATTTCATCGACTTGAAGGGTTCCATTGGTGTTTCTTAAATAGTTTTTTGGAAGTAAGGGGGAAAATATTGTCTAAATTTTAAACGAAAGTGGAAGTTTGAAACCTAATAAATTTCAGTAGCTCATATGGAAACTCAGTATTCAAACAACTACTGAGTTTCTAAGACTCATTTTGTATGGCTTTGTGAAAAAACCCGTTGTCGGTTCTTCTCCCTTCATTTTCAGACTTTTGTAGTTGTGAAAACCAAACCAATCCTAAGTTTGACCGAGTTATAGAAAAATATAGAAATTATTATACTTCACGAGGTATATTTTTTCATAGAGCGAGTATATATGTTTAATTTGCCATTTAGGCCCCATAAATAGATTCACTTGTACCGTTTTTCTAAGTTAAGAGTTGAAAAGCCCCACTTTCGTGCCGGACCTGTTTTTTTAACATATAGAAATTGCAATGTTTAATTAAGATTATTCTGGTGCTAAGGTAAACTATATTCACAAAGCTTGGTGACGCGAATAAACTATGGTAAACCGTAGATTATTTGTGCGACTCAAAAGGGCAATTATTTATTTTATTTATATTTGCTACACAGAAAAGAAACAGGGCAGCATGAACACCCAATTAAGCAAAGTTGGAAAGAGGTCGGCAGAAATATCTGGAGCATGCATATAGCAATCATTCTTCGCCGCTAGCGAGGCGTCCTTTGCGCTGCGAGCTGCTCGCGGGTGACGAACACGCCGTGGAACTCATACGGCACCCGGCACGGCAACGCCACCGTCGCCGCCACCTCCATGCCGCGCGCGTCCATCACCACCAGCTCCGACGCGCCCGCCGCCTCGTCGTGCACCAGCACCACCACGTGCCCCTCGTCTTCCTCCACGCCCAACGACGCGCCCGCCGCCGGCACGAACGCCGGCTCGCCGCCGAACCGGCCGGCGCCGAACTCGCGCACGGCCATCTCGCCCGTGTCAAGGTCCACCTTGGCCACGCCGCGGCACCGCGGCCACGGCTCGGCGACGGCAAGGTACGCGTACCGGGTCCGCCGGCCCAGCCGCGACCGGTTCACCGTGCCGGCCTCGAGGTTGATCCCCGGCGCGATCTCCCGCCGGCTCGACCGCCCCGTCGCGAGGTCCAGCCGGATCTCCGAAAGGGTGGCGCGCACGCTCTCCGCGCCGCCGTCGGAGAAGAGCGCGTCGGGCGGCGTCATGCAGGAGCAGATGATCACGACGGCGCCGGCGCCGGCGTCCTCCCATGCGTTCCAGATGTGCAAGCAGAAGCAGTCCGGCACGTCGAACCACCGCATCCTGGAGTCGTCACGGTCGTATCTGACCAGGAAAGTGAAATGGCTGGTATCAATCTCAATCTTACAGTCTATTGCTTTCCGTCATTTAATTTCCTTTTCTTTTTGCGAAGAAAAGAGTTATAAATTTTTTATATTATTTATAACAACTATATATACGAGATACTGTAGCATTTCGCCTACTATATTTCGACGAGCTGCATTGGTGTGTACTATTTCTTTTTTTTCTGTAAAAAGGTAAAAGTTAGTAAACAGCAAAATACTCAACATTTATTATAATGTAAAATTTATAACTATGATCATGCTGCCAATCCAGTTAGTATCTTATTAGGATTCCTTTATTTGGAGGATCCTGATCCTTACAATATTTTCCTATGTATAGAGCCCTTTAATTAATTAATTACAACAGAGGAATGGTGATGTCAAAATTTCTAGGGATTCTTCCTTCTGTCCAATTCCATGGGAGATAAAACATAAGCAGAAACCTCTGTATTTTTGAAGTCCAATGCATCTCTCTCTCTCTCTCTCTCTGCCCAGTTAGTTATCTGTCCTAAAATTTGATATCAATATCGATATGGGTTTTTGATAGTGATACCATACTAGATTACTATAGAACATTGGGTATATTACCAGATTTCTGTCAACAGTATGAAGGGGAGGGTGAGGACAAGAGGGAGTAAGCTCGGGCATGTGCTTTCTCATTGATCGAGGAGCTACTCATGCATGTGTGAGATATTTGTGGCGATAGTTCCCGTGTCTATCTTTAGGATGGCTTTAAAAATAAAACCAGCATGTACTCTACATAAACAACTCACAGGACTTATGACAATAATATTGATATAGCTGGATGTGTAGAATAGATAAACACATATACCGGTATACTACTCCCTCCATTTCAAATTATAGTTCGTTTGATTTTTTTACTCTAAGTTTGACTGCTCGTCTTATTTAAAATTTTATGTAAATTATCATAATTTTTATAATGGCTTGCTTTATTAATAAAAAATTTCAAAAATGTCTTAAATTTGACTATATTTACACAAATTTTTTGAATAAGACGAACGGTCAAATTTATGGTAAAAAACAAATGAACTATAATTTAAAACGGAGGTAGTACTAAAAAAGGATTTTCACATGCGTTCTCTTTTTTAGCACGAGTGGCACATGCTTTCCCTTGTTAGAGCAGATTTCTACCAAATTATAAGATGCTCTCCCTTCAACCCTTAATATAGGATTAAACCATAGTTTAGTTAGGTTGACAGATCATGAAGAAACGGACTGATCAAGTGGTGTGGCATGTTCTAACACAGTTCAATCTCTTGTTCCCCCAATCAGTTTATATGGTATTTAAGGATAAGCAGATACAAAATTACGTCTGTAAATTTAAGGATGACCTGTTAGGATAAGGATTCTTTTTTGTACCTTTACATGCTGTGCACTTGTTGTATGCTTTCTAGTGCCCTTTCTGTATGCTTTCTTTTAATTTCAGTTCCCTAGGGTTATTTCACTGGGTGGCCTACGACAGTGCAATACAAATGCTATGCATAACATTATATGTTACTATCTTGTTAGAAATTACTCCATCCATTTTAAATTTTGGTAACTTTGTTTTATTTAAAGTCAAATGCTTAACTTTGATCAAGTTTTTAGAAAAATATATTAACATAGTGCCAAATAAATACATAACCAAATACATATTTCATGGTAAATTTAATTAAACTAATTGGATTTATTATTTTACAACCCTCACCTATCTAATTTGTCTGCTAACCCCATCGACAAAATTTAGGCTCATTGCTCAAAACTATTCTAATTGGTCTAGTATACTCGTAATAAGATTTTTTTTTGTTTCTCCATATATAAGTTGATTTTTAAGCTGCAATTTTGGGAGATAAATTATAACATGATGCCCTATATTAGAAAAACACATTATAAATTTTTCACGATTGTTGTTTTGTGCAATCTGGTATCCTTGTGATCAATTGGTATTAAATATTCCTAATCTTTGAATATAACTATAAAAAATTCTTAATATACTTTTCTAACATAAAGAATCATATCTTATGTCCCATCATAAAATTTGAGTTTAAAACTCATCTTGTAGGCTAAGAAACAAAAATGATAAATATCATTATAGGGTAGATTGGATGAACTGAAATAGTTCAGAGGCAACAGAGGGGGGGTGGGGAGTAAATTGAGCCTAAATTTTTTTAAAGAGGTTAAGTAGACAAAATGGATGGGTAAAGGTAGTAAATTGGACCTTTTTATTTTCTATAAACTTGGTCAAAGTTACAATTATGACAAAACTAGAATGACTTATAATTTATAACAAGAGAGTATTTGTTAATCCTTTTTCTTTTGTCCCTAATTTGATTACCTAAAACCAAGAAATTATGGGCCATCTATGAGAAAAATTCATAAGAAAAGATGGGAAATTACCAATGTTCATTTTGAAATTACCAAAATAATAATATTATTTTAAATGAATAACAACATAGCATTATTCCTTTTTGTTTGATCTTTCCCATGCTTACCTAGATTATTCATAGAGTAGCACACATGACATATACTACCTCTGTTCTGAATTACTATTCACTGTTGATTTTTCTAACAATATTTAATCATTCATCTTATTTAAAAATTATGCAAGTATTTGTTTATAATTTACTTTATCGTCAAAGGTACTTTACGTATGACTTGTTTTTTTAGTATATTTGGATTAAATTTTTGAATAAAAAAATAATCAAACGTTGTGAAAAATTAATACGGAATAGTAATTTGGAACAGAGTATACAACTTGTTCTAAATAGTAAATACATATTATTTGGAAGCCTGCCTTAAAATTATCTCAAAATTATACGACAAACTAGGCTATCCTGTTCTTCCGTGCAGATCGAATGTATGAGAGAAGAGAACACGTCCACGCATCAGTGTTTGTTTGTTTATATATATATATATAACTTTTGTGCACGTCGTATATATATTTCTCAGAGGAAAGAAGGAAAACACCTTCTTCCTGCCGACAACAATTTCGTTTCAACTTGTGTGCCGATCGAATGTATCGTAGTAGGGATATGTGCTAGCTAGTCATGCATGACATGTGCATCGTCTCAGACCAAGGCGCGTAGGCGTTTTGTACATGCGTGCAGGTAATATGAATCGCATACATGCATCTCGCTTGCGAGGTGTCGATGGGTCACGGCGTACGCACGTACCGTGGGAGGAGGCCGGAGCGAGAGATCTTGCCGCTGTCGTAGACGACGGGTGAGCCGCCACGTAGCATGCGCCACAGGTCGAACGCCACCTGCTGGCCGGGGACGACGGCGTAGCTCTCGGTGACGGCGAAGTCGTGCACCATCGTTGGCCGCCGGAGCTCCACCGCCACGTCGGCGGACTTCTCCCCGGTGGCGGGGTCCACGTGGAAGTACCTCAGGTACGGTCTCCTGGCGACGTCGTAGCTCAGCGCGAAGAGCTCGCCGGTGACGGGGTCCACCTTGGGGTGCGCGATCATCGGCGACCGCAGCTGCCCGGCGAAGTCGAACCGGCCGACGGTGCTCAGGTCACCGCCGTCCACGTGCACGTGGTACGGCATGTCGTCCTCGGACAGCGCGAGGAGCCTGCCGCCGAAGTAGACGAGCCCGGCGTTGGCGGCGCCGGCACCGGCGCTCGCGTCGACGACCCCGGCGGCGGAGCGGAGGCCGAACAGGACGAGCCGGGCGAGCCCCGTGTGGCCGTGGAGCTCGCCGATGGCCTTGGGGAACGCGCACCGCCCCAGCGCGGCCTCCTGCACGAGGTGCGCGTGAACCGCCGCGCGTACGATGGCGCCACCGCCGCTGCAGCCGTCGTCGGAGTAAACGCCACCGCGTGGAGCATCCCGTCGCCGTCGAAGAGGTGGTGCCCGGCCTGCGGCGGGAGCAACGGGTTGGCGCCGTTCCGGACATAGACTCCGCGCCCACCATGGTCGGAGGTATCTCCCCGGTGACACGGAGGTCTCTCACCGGCGATGACTCGAGCACGGGAGCGAAGTTGCCGGCGAGCTGGAGCGCCGGGTCGATGCACCATGGAAGCGCCCGTTTGGAGTCGAGGGGGGAAAGGACATGGTCTTCGACGAGGTCGAGGGCGGCTGCGACGACGCTTTGGATGGGGTTTAGGGTTCCTGGTGGTTTGCATGGGTGAGTGTTGGTGATGAGAAGAGCACTGCGAGGTGGCAGTGATGGCGCCGGCGGCGGCAGCTTTGGGAGCAGTGGTGTCGTCGCTGGGAGAGAAGCTATGCACGGTGCCATTGCGATATGCGAATGCGACGTGCGGTAAATTAGGATTGGGGCATATACGAGGCTAGCTGCTGCATTTATGTATAGTGCATTCTAGTCGTGCATTTTGTGAATGTATATATTTGCTGAAGGTAGGAGCGAGCTAGGAAATAAAGGGCTGGAGCTGGATGCGAGCTGGTACCAGCAGGAGATTGGCAGCTGCTCATGAAATGTAGCATATGTACGCGTGTAGTTGCATGCCATCTCTGCTAAAAAACTAACAGCGAGAAAACTTATAATTCCTCGTATGTCATCGATATGTCAGTAATATATAAGACTATACACAGTCACTGACAGTAGCATACGAGGGATTTAGGGTCTAACCAGTAGCATGTTAGTAATGTTTCCCTACTATACAACGTGTATCCGATTCCTTGTTATTGTATAAAATTTACAACTTAATCTAGCACTTTTAATATCACGGGTAGGGTGCATGTGCGGCACCGCACATGTATAAAAACTCATAGTTACAGAAAAAATTATATTCGTAAAAGTTAAACTATGACAAAAAATATATATATTTATGTTCCACAAAGAGCTATGCATCATACGTTGTTTACAAAATTGATGGAGAAAATGGTATAATTTTTCTTTACAAAATATGTTTTCTTAACAAAGGATGATAATTTGTTTTGTTCTCTCGTGGAGAATAGTTGATCCTAGAAAGATAAACCTTTCATAGTTATATGAACACTAATCAGAAGAACCGCCAACGTACCAACATATCAGTAACGTCTGCAGGCTACTTTTGCTTGCATATTCTGAGTTCAAGATTTATGTCCATCATTTACAGACCCACAAATCGCAAGATATAGAAACAACTTCCATGGGATTGACTTAGCATTTAGATTCCCAGAAACAATTGCTATTAGGGCAGGTACATTAGTGTCGTCTAATAGGCGGTCTCATGCAGTGACACGTAATCTTGAGACGACTTATCAGACAAGCTATACAATAGGTTGTTGTTTTGGTTGTATGGTAGTAATACGATATCCCTTAATTTATGGGAAAATAAAGAAATATTATTGGTTTAGGGAGCCATGTTTGACTAATTATAACATGATATTTGAGCTTCAGTTTCTATGCAACTAACAAGTCAAGTGATGCTGCCAATCACATCAATGTTATGTATCATGCCGTGAAAGATAGAACTTTTAATATTGTATAATTATTTACATATCCTTTTACAAAAGGTGTATTTTCCTGTATTTTTCATGGTTGCAATACTAATATGAGACTAACGGAGAACCTCCTTAATCCAAGAAATGAGGTTCATGAAGCAACTAACTCCCAATATGAATAACTACTCATTTTATCCATTGTAGGTAACGGAGTTGCACTTGACCATTGTAACACATTTCCTCTAAGTGTTACAATGGATAACGTGAGCGATTGGATAACATGATCTTGGCAAACCATTTTAGCTTACTCAAAAGGGGGTGCGCTCCAACGCTCTGTTTCGAGCCGCAAAAGCGGACACCCAACTAACTCCGAGTTGTGACTCCAAGTCGCCCTGACTCCATTTATCTCTAATGGATCCATGAGAAGTGCTTGATCAACCTAAACGCTGCCATTCACTATCACCTGAGCTAGGCATGACCATATCGATCGCTTAGTACCACGGTACTGTAAAGGACGACACCACCCTATGTGACTGCAACCTCAACAACTCATAAACTAACACCAATGGCTTCCCCAAGTGAAGGTCTAAGATCAATTCACATTAGAATTTGTGTTCTTGTAATCCAGACTACCCAATTTTATGTGTTCATGATGCACATAACCTAACACTCTCCTCCCAAAAGAAAGGGAGGGCTCCCATGCTCCTAATATGTTGTCCCAATGCATTCGTGATGTTGAAGATCAACTTGCCATTTGTGTTGAATGTATTATTAGGGAAGATATTATTGGGAGAATAATACAACACCTCTCCCAATTATCCCAAGAATGGTATTAGGCCTCTCCAATACCATCTTTTCAGGAGTCTCTTACTGAGTTACATCCCTGGATGCTCCTTGTTTTTCTATTAAAATCAGGCGACAAACAAATCATTAGAATATAGTATGTATCATATTCCTAATTTTTGTAGCTTAGTTAATTAAATTAAAAACCCATTTGAGTGAACTAGTCTACCTAGCAAATGACTTGTGATGTACCTAGAAATTACAAGTTGTGGTCAAATATTAGTACACCCATTATTCTTTCTTGGTGTTTTAGACATCGACGCTATCTTAAGCACTTGTCTTTTAACATTACCTAAAACATCAATTATGTTGATGGTTAGAAAAATATAATCATTGAATAATAATGTATATTACAACATGTTCATGATAAAATATAATCAATTTTGTTGATGATGATTTTAGTTTTTTAGCACCCCTTTAACCTCAAGATAAATTTCTATAAGAGTGAATTATTCTTCTACGGAGAAGCAAGGAGACTCAATAGGAATATATGGATATTTTCGGATATCCTACTGGAGAGGCTCTTTTTTTACTTGGCATTCCAATGATATAGGCCTGGGCATTCGGTTCGGTTTTTTGATATGAAAATATTTCAGTTTTCCAGGATTAGAAAACCACTCGGTGCTCTGGAAAACAAAAAAAACCGACGCGTTCGAACAACATGTACATCACAGATTCACAGATAGCAACCAAGTTCACCGCCGCCGCCGTGGATCCTCGGTCTACCGCCCGCCGCAATCCGAAGCGCTGCTCTCGCATGTGCCGCTCCCTCCCGGTCCCACTCGTCCACTTCTGCTCTCCGGCCCGCCCGCCTGCCGCCGCTGCGCCTAGTCCCCGCTCTCGAGCAGGTGTGCCGCCGCTGCGCCGCCTCCCGACTCGGGGCTCCCGCGCAGACGCGCCGCCGCCGCGCCCCTCCCAACTTGCCGCTCCCGCGTGGGCGCGCTGCCGCTGTTGCGCCTTCTCTCGGATACCGCGTCAGTGCCCCGCAGCTCGTCGCTATAGACGTTGAGGAGGCGCGGAACCGCCGGCCCACCGCCGCTGCCTGGGATTGGGGAGGGATGGGGAGATGGGCTAGGGTTTGCTGTTTGCGGCTTGCTGGTCTGTGGACTGGGGGCGGGGGCTGGGTCGGGGTCGGGAAGGCGGGAGGGGGGCGCTCGATGAGGAGGCAAAAGGCTAACCAACTGGGCCATCATGGACCTAGAAGGCTTTGGGCCCTTGGCGCCTTGCACTGGAACCTGGGGGGCCGGGGAACTTCGGTTCTTCGGTTGGTTCGGTTCGGTGTGAGCCCAAAACCAAAGTCGAAGCCGAACATCAAACTCAACCAGAACAAGAACCGATACCGAACAAAAAACGGCATTTCGGTTCGGTCGGTTTCGGGTTTCCGGTAAAAAATGCCCAGGCCGACCAATGAACATTCTCAATTACGCAATAAAGATTGGAAAATGATGGAGGAAAGCTTTAAAAAGAAGTTGCGCACATGGAAAAGCAAGATGCTCTCCTATGGATCGGAGGTAGACTAACCCTCAGTATTTTAGTACTAATAAATCTCTCTATGTACATGATTTGCTTTTTTGAAAGCCACAAATAAGTGCTTAAAAGGTTTGACTGTTTCAGTCTAGGTTATTTTTGGCAATGAAATCATCACAAAATAAAATATAGATTAATAGAATGGCATATTTTTGTGTAGGCTGAAAGATCAAGGAGGCCTAGCTAGGACAACTTCTGTACTTCAAAATGGGAGCAAATTAGGTTTTAGGGAGATAAATAGATTAGAAACACTAGCTTTGATGACCAATATCCAGCTCTTTATAATGAGGACACCACGAGAAAAGGTCATGTCACACAAGTTCATTTTAGGACCGGTGGCCTACCGAGTGATACCCTGAGGTAGTGCTTTGGTTAAAGGGGTTTGCCGGGAATAGGAACCGAAATGTGCACATAAGACAAGAATTTAGATGGGTTCAAACCGCTAAGAAGGGTAATACCCTACGTCTTATGTGATGTATTGCCTTGCACTGGTTGTTGATGTTTTTGAAGAGGTCCCTATCCTGCCTAATATGATTGGGGGATACATGTTTTCTAGTCAACTATGGTATGAAAAGATACAAATAGAGTACATTGATATTTTCCCTATTGAGTTTGTCTAGTTCTTTATCTTTTATAAGGCAAATACACCATCTTGTATCGTATCTGTTTTGTGGATTAGTTAACCGCCCATCCCCTTTTCAATGACCCACCTTTGGGAGCCTATTGCTCTCGCTCGACTCAGGCGGGTGGTTGACTTCCCTCATTGGTGCAGATCGTTTTTCACTCTGTGTTGGCCACTCACCCATCTCTTTTACCATACTGAATTGGCATCAATTTAGTCTAAATTATAATGTTCACATTCTCAAATTGAAGCAATAATCCGATTCTCAAATTAAAAGATATTTGACCATTAGACTCAATAATGAGTCACAGAATCTCAATTCACATCAATTTAGAATCTCATTCAGCATAGTCATAATTTTCTATTTCTACTCTGGACCTCCTCTGCTGTCACCCTCCCTGCAAAACCATAAAAAAGGCAAGAAGATCAATTGGGGGTTTGATTCCTCCACCACACCGACAACTCATCCTCTGCGTTTACCACCAGGCTGAACTGGGCTGTATTGGGCAGCATTCAACTGCATGGTTCTCCGCTCTTAGATAGTTGGATGGCTGTTGGCTGAGGCATGCCACCAGATGCCCAATCCACACCATGACGAAGCTTGACGCCCCTCTGAGGCAGAACGCTCTCTACTGCAGAGGATCTTGTTCCGTGTCATCGATTTCCATGATCCTCGGGGCTGAGATTTTGCATTTTGCATCAGCTTTGCAAAGCTTATTATTGGAGCGCCGCCACCATGCCGCGGGTGTGTAAAGCTGGCCTTTAGAACCATCATGAAGTTCATCCCGGGGGGTGCGAGAAAGTCACTGATTTGGAGGAGAAACATATACCAGATAGTAGCTATAGCCTATCAGGCTGCCCATGCATGTAGATCCTGAATCATTTTCGTGCAGGAGAGAGGCCAGGGTTGGGCACTGTTTGTCTATGGCTGGCAGATGATTTCCACGTAGGGAAGAAAACATATATAATCTATGCCTCGTTCTCATCCAAACCGGTCAGGATTTAGAATTAGATTCTGGCCGGACGACGTGGTATAGCCTCTAGACTTGTCTATACATGTGTGTCCTACTCCTATCGATATATCATCTGTGCATCAGTGAATGCATGTGTTGGATATATATCTGGTCTCAGTATGTACGTCGGGCTCAACACCAATGTAAGTTGACATCGGCTATTAATTTTAACAGTAATACACCATCCACGCACACTCTCACTACCCAACTAGAGTAAACTTCAATCTATATATATGGAACCAAAAGTGTAGTTATGTTGAAGCATAAATGAATTGTCCATCGTTTTCATCAGCTTAGGCTTTTTTTTTCTAACCTTTCCCAACTGGTTGTTGTATATATATGCATCTGAATAGTTCAAAGATACTGTATTTTTTTAATACTCAGTCCATGTTAGGATCCACAACTAAAGTTTAGTTGTTGTGGATCAAAATTAAACATCCCTAGCTAAAACCAGTTAAAGGGCTCCTAGCTAATGGGAACCCCATTATCTCATTAGCTACTTCAACCCAGCTAAAGTCCGATAAATGTGTTTAAAGGCCAAAATATCCTCTCTTTTAAGATCTACGAGCAGTATAATTAATAAATATTAATTAGCTAGTGGATCCAACACTACGGGAAACCCGACGTATGCCGAGTGTCCAGCCCTTTGCCGAGTGTATTCTGTCGGGCACTCGGCAAAGAAAGCCTTTGCCGAGTGCCCTTGGCAAGGCACTCGGCATACACGGGACACTCGGCAAAGAGGTGTTTTGCCGAGTGTCAGGCCTGCGACACTCGGCAAAGAGGTGTTTTGCCGAGTGTCAGGCCGGAGACACTCGGCAAAGAAGGCGCACGTGCTCGTCAGCCCCCACGCACGCCACCGGCCGTTCGCGGCCGTCCGTAGCCGTTTGGGCGGCCACCGGTTTGCCGAGTGTCGGGTCAAAGACACTCGGCAAAGAGCACCTTTGCCGAGTGTCAGGTCAGAGACACTCGGCAAAGGTGCGGCACGTGTCCAGCACGTGCCACGCGCGCCCACGTCCGACGACGGCCGTTTGAATCGTCACAGTTTTGCCGAGTGTCCTCCAGCCGACACTCGGCAAAGAGGTGGCAAAAAATTTGAAAATTTGAAAATATTCTTAAAAAACTTGGAATTCAAACATAAAAGTTTGAAAATTTAAAAATATTTTTGTAAAACTTGGTGGGTTTGCCGAGTGTTTACCAAGCAACACTCGGCAAAGCTATCCTTTGCCGAGTGTTCACCACTCGACACTCGGCGAAGCTATCCTTTGCCGAGTGTTTCTTGGTAAACACTCGGCAAAGTCAGGACCTTAGTTTTTAAACTTATGTTTTTGGGGTCCAAACTTTATTTTTTTTTCTAGTGATACTTGTCAAAGGCTCTTTATATATTATGTGAAGTCTGTGGGAAAAAGTTGAGATGATTTCGAAAAGTTTATATATACGACCCTTTCCAATCGGAGCATATCCCCATAGAAGTTTCGGAGAGTTGAGAAGGAGACAGCCGGATTTCGAAACGAAGTGAAGTTGAATTAGAGTTTGAGTTCATAACTTTTTCTATAGGCAATAGACGACGTAGATTGGTTCATTTGAAGTTATCATATTTTTTCGGACCCATTTGATATTTTTTAAATTATTTTTACGCCCTTCTCCGCATGAAATAATGAAATATATGAAGGAATTATTAGATATATATGCTTCAAATAATGAAAACATTTCATCTAAGCATAAAATGTGCATTGTTGAATGTATTTGACAAGATATTTTGATGTGTATTTGACCGAATTTGAAAAATTTGGTATGTAAGAATTGGTCTGGGAAATGTTTGCCGAGTGCCTGCACTCGGCAAAGGGCAGATTTGCCGAGTGCCCTGGGCAGACACTCGGCAAACAGGCCACGTGGCCGTCCCCTTCGGCCGCGCGCGGCCACGTCAGCGGCCAGTGTGCGGCCAGATCTGTTTGCCGAGTGCCTGGATCTGGGACACTCGGCAAACAGGGGGTTTGCCGAGTGCCGGATTTGGGACACTCGGCAAACAGGGGGTGCCGGGGGGACTTAACCGCCCACGCGGCCCCCAACCCTACACACGCACACACGCACACGCGCCGCCGCTCCCCTCCCCACCCCGCCCGCCGCCTCTCTCCCCGCGCCGCCGCCTCTCTCCCCGCCCGCCGCCGCCGCACGCCGCCACCGCCGCCGCTCCCCGCACGCGACGCCGGCCGCCGCCTCCGCCCCGGCCGGCCGCCCGCGCACGCGCCCCGGCCGCCGCCTCCGCCCCGGCCGGCCGCCCGCGCACGCGCCCCGGCCGGCCGTCCCTGCGCCGGCCCCCGCCCCCGCCCCGGCCCCGGCCCCGGCCGGCCGTCCCCGCTCCGGCCCCGGCCGGCCGTCCCCGGCCCCGGCCCCCGCCCCCGCCCCGGCCCCGGCCCCGGCCCCGGCCGGCCATCCCCGGCCCGGCCCCGGCCGGCCGTCCCTGGCCCCGGCCCCCGCCCCCGCCCCGGCCCGGCCCCGGCCGGCCGTCCCCGTCCCCGCCCCGGCCCCGTCCGCGTCAGCCCCGGCCCGGCCGCCGCGCAGGCCGGCCCGTCCCCGCTCCTTCCCCGGCCGCCGGCTCGTCCTCCTGTCCCCGCGCCCGCCCATCTCTGTAGGTACCCCGCCCGTCCTCTTGTTACCTTTGTTAATTTGTTCATTTTGCTGCAAAACTAGGATGTGGTGGTTTGCCGGCCTTCGTGCCGTTGTGGTTTGCCGGCCTTCGTGCCGTGGTTTTTTGCAGGACGGGGTTTCAGAAACCTCCCCGTGTAGGGGAGGTGCTGCCGAATTGTCCATTTGACAATATTTTGTTTTTTTCAGGGAGAGGCCCTTTGCACCGTCCTCGGCTTGTAGCCCATAGTCGTGCCCGAAGCTCCGCCGCACGTCGTGGACGGCCGTCTGCACCGACACGAGCGTCACCCACTCGCCCGCCTTCGAGCCCGTAGGTGAGCACATGCAAAACCATACGCCCTCGGTATTTAATTCGTAGATTCATATTTAAGTTGTGTACCTTCTTCGTCTCTTGTATTTATCTGTACCGTGTGGCTTCTTTGCCATGTTCTTGCGTTCCTACAGTAAATAAGATTATATGACATCTTATTTACTGTAGGATACGCAAAAACTTGACAAAGAATTCATACCATACAGTTAAATACAACAGGCCAACATTGTGCACAACTGTGTCACGTAACCTAGTTAGGCGTCTCCCGTTCGAAAGAGATACAGTTGTGAATATGTGAATCATTGCATATGTCTAACCGTATCTGTTTCGAATTGTCCACGTTTTTGGACAGCTCGAGGATGTGTAGATGGGTAGTTTCCATGCTCTACTCGTACCGAGGCTGAGTTTCGGCATCATCTCCCTGTTGTTCTCCGAATACACAATCTCCGTAATTGGACGTGTATTTGGAGAACAGCGGGGAGGTGCTGCCGAAATTCCGTCTTGGATACGAGTAGAGCATGGAAACTACCCGTCTACACATCCTCGGGTGGGATTAGGACCTATCTTTACCTATTAGACATAAAGCTAGCATCCGGTAGATGCATTTATTATTATAAATTTGGTATGGAAGAAATTTATTGCTCGGTGACATGTAAAGGGATGGATGACCGTGAGTGGATGTACACTGGCCGCTCAAATAAAGGTGAATGTACAGATGAATGGATTGCCAAGACTGATGCGTTCTTGAAGCAAGCTTTTGCCAATGCGAAAGGGGTGCCAACTACTTTCTGTCCATGCGCGGTTTGCGACAATCGTAAACGCCAAACAGAAGTTGTCATGGGTAAACATCTCGTCAGGAATGGATTTACGGAGAACTATACTCGGTGGACACGCCATGGTGAAGCCGTTGATCGTGTGAGAGACGAGGCCGTGAGGCAGCGCATCGAGGAGTTTGATGATGAGGCAGGGGTAGGGGACATGTTGCATGACTACGACGAAGCACACTTCAATGATGGACCTAGGGAGGAGGAGCCGGAGGCCACTGCAAAGGCTTATTATGACATGTTGTCAGCGGCACAACAACCACTTCACTCGCACACTAAGGTTTCTCAATTGGATGCCGTTGCACGTCTGTTGGCCGTCAAGTCCCAGTTTAGCTTGGGTCGAGACGCCTTTGACCACATCCTGACAATTTTGGGTGGCCTCCTTCCGGAAGGTCACGGCTTGCCAAAGAACATGTACGCGGCACAGAAACTTCTAAATGCACTTAAGATGCCGTATCAGAAGATACATGCTTGTCCGAATGGATGCATCTTATTTAGGAAAGAATTTGCGGACGCAAAGCAATGTCCGAAGTGCAAGGCTTCTAGATTCGTGGAGATAGTCGGTGCTGATGGTAAGAAGAAGCAAAGCAAAATACCCGTGAATATCCTACGGTACCTTCCACCTATACCGAGGATCCAACGGCTTTACATGACCGAGGACTCCGCGAAACAGATGACATGGCACAAAAGTGGAGTGCGATACAATCCTGATAAGCTCGTACATCCATCCGATGGTGAAGCATGGAAGCACTTTGATGGGATTCATCATGACAAGGCTAGAGAGGCTCGGAATGTGCGTGTTGCGTTGGCAACAGATGGGTTCAACCCGTATGGAATGACGGCTGCCCCATACTCTTGTTGGCCAATGTTTGTGATCCCACTCAATCTCCCCCCCGGTGTCCTATTTCAACGGCAGAACATCTTTTTGTCGTTAATTATTCCTAATTACCCGGGGAAAAATATGAGCGTGTATATGGAGCCTCTTGTTGATGATTTGGACCGTGCTTGGGAGGAAGGTGTATGGACATATGATCGAGCTACAAAAACAAACTTTAAAATGCATGTCTTCTACCAGTACTCCCTGCATGACCATCCGGCGTATGGGATATTCTGCGGCTGGTGTGTCCACGGGAAGTTCCCATGTCCAATATGCAAGGCATCTCTGAAGTTCATCTGGTTGACCAAGGGTGGAAAATATTCATGCTTCGACAAACATCGTCAATTTCTCCCTCTTGAACACGAATTCAGACAAGATATTAAGAACTTCACAAAAGGTGTAAGGGTTCTAGACCCTGCACC
The DNA here is from genome assembly GCA_033239725.1 of Echinochloa phyllopogon. NCBI lineage: Eukaryota > Viridiplantae > Streptophyta > Magnoliopsida > Poales > Poaceae > Echinochloa > Echinochloa phyllopogon. Next base: position 2,831,927 of record BTCW01000016.1, on the reverse strand, counting down.
ACACATGATGACAGGTGCGGATGTTCGTGTAGAGTTAGACGCTCTCGAGGTCGGGGAGGATGGCCGTTTTGTGGGATATGGCGAGCAACATGCCTGGACTCATAAGTTGGGCCTATGGAAGCTCCCGTACATGGCAGACCTTCTGCTTCCACATAATATTGATATGATGCACACTGAAAAGAATCTTGCCGAGGCACTTTGGGGTACAATCATGAACATTCCTGATAAAACCAAAGACAATACCAAGGCTAGAGTGGATCAGCAGCGGTTATGCAATAGACCGAAGCTAAATATACCACCTCCCAGGGACGGCAAAACATGGAAAAAACCTAAGGCCGATTTCGTTCTCGATAATGACCAAAAGAGGGAAGTGCTAAGTTGGTTCCAAACATTGAAATTTCCTGATGGGTATGCAGCGAATTTGAAGAGGGGAGTGAACTTAACTACTCTAAGGATCAACGGGCTCAAGAGTCATGACTACCACATATGGCTTGAGCGGCTTCTTCCGGTGATGGTTCGAGGCTATGTCCCCGAGCATGTCTGGCAAGTGCTAGCGGAGTTGAGCAATTTCTTCCGTCAGCTGTGTGCTAAGGAAGTATCGAAGCCCATGCTTGCAGAAATGGAAAAGCTTGCTCCCGTGTTGCTATGCAAGTTGGAGAAGATATTTCCACCGGGCTTTTTCAACCCGATGCAGCATATGATTCTGCACCTTCCGTATGAGGCACGAATGGGAGGGCCTGTGCAGAACCGGTGGTGCTATCCAATTGAAAGATGTCAGAAGGTTCTTCGAACTAAATGCAAAAATAAATGCAAGATTGAAGCATCTATTGCAGAGGCATACATTCTCGAGGAGGTGTCAAACTTCACGACGAAGTATTATGCTGACAACCTCCCTAACGTGCACAATCCACCGCCTCGTTATAATGTTGACGAAGTTGAATCGAACCTCAGCCTTTTCCGAGGGCAACTAGGAAGTGCAAGTGAAGGCACCAACAAAAATTTGACAAATGCAGAGTGGCGCGCTATCATGCTCTATGTGCTCACCAATCTATCCGAAGTTGAGCCATACATGCGGTAAGTTCAGAACGATCTTGTTTTCAAGTACCTAGCCACTATTCTGCATCCAACACTCTTGTTTCTCGTTCATACAGGGAATTTCTTGATCAATTCTGGCGTAATAGGAGGGCTCCTACCCCACACGAAGTTGATGACCTTCTTAAACATGGAAACCCAGATTTTATTTCTTGGTTCAAACGGAAGGTACACTTAATTTCAGTCTTGTCCTAAATTCGACGTTACTGAAGTCGTGTCATTAATATAACAAACATGCCTGGTCGAACTCGCAGGGCCAATCCGATGGGCCTATGAGTGTCGAGTTGAGACAGATCGCCGATGGTTGTGCGTATAAGGTCAAGTCATTTACCGGATATGACGTGAATGGTTATCGTTTTCGCACAACAAGTCATGAGCAGAGGATGCCCAATCGAAGGACTACAAGTACCGGAGTCTATACTCCAGGCTCTGATGGGGTCGATTACTATGGGAGACTTGAAGAAATATACGAGCTTAATTTTGGTGGAAGCAAACCTCTTTCTCCTGTTATCTTCAAATGTCATTGGTTTGATCCTTCAGTGGTGAGACGAACCCCTAGTCTTGGGCTAGTCGAAATTCGACAATCATCTGTCTTACCTGGAGATGATGTCTATATAGTGTCTCAACAAGCCACCCAGGTGTATTATTTGTCATACCCGTGCAAAAAGGACAAAAGGCTTGAGGGTTGGGACGTTGTATACAAAGTGTCGCCACGCGGTAAACTACCAGTCCCAAACAATGAAGATTATAACATAGATCCAAACACCTATGATGGAGAGTTCTTCCAAGAAAATGGGCTAGAAGGGTCTTTTGAGATAGACTTAACCCAAGCGGTCGGAATGGATTTAGACTCAGAAATGTTTGTTGACGAGGACACTGGAGATGTGGTTCATAATGCTAAGGAGGTAGAGTTACTAGAGCGATTACAATTAGGCAATGACGAAGACGACGACATTTCTCCGCCTTTGGAGGACGACCATGAACATCTCGAAATGTACGATAGTGATGATGCGACCGTTGATCCAGATAATCCTGATCCGGATGATTATTTCTAATAAAAGTACGTTTATATATTGCATCATCTCTGTCTAATAGTTTATGTTGGGTCATATTTCTTATATATTACACGTTTTTCTAATTATTTATGTTTATATGTGAAATCTAATAATTGTATGTTTTTGTTGATCGCAGGTGATTGGACCAATATGGTGGGTCGTGGCGGTGCGATGAGGAACGTCATGTCGTTGTACCGGAAGTTTAAAGATGGGGGGTCCGAGGCAGCTGGGTCGTCTGGTGCCAAGGGGCGAAAGAAGAAGGCCGCAGGCGGGGGGCGAGGCAGGGGCAAGAGGCGAGAGCGGACCCCCGTACCTTCGTCGTCTTCGTTCGACGAGGACTTTGTTCCTTCGGCGGCGGACACTCGGGCCGCGGAGCACGAGGACCGCGAGGACGAGGAGCACAAGGCAGCGGAGCACGTGGCCGAGGAGCACGGGGCCGAGGACCCCGAGGGCGAGGACGTAGAGGGGTCCACCTGCTCTGAGAACTCGGCCCTTTGGCAGCGAGGCCCCTCGCAACTCCCGAAGCGCCCGATACCCATGGAGCGTCGCCCCGTGATCGCACCCAGCCCTCCAAGGTAAGTAATTTTAGATGTTACACAGACCTTCTCGTTTCATATTCATATGTTGGAAATCACAAGATGGACTAACAATTTATCTTAATCACTTGGGCAGGAATTGGGTGATGGTCACCCCAGGCGCTGGTCACGCCCGCAAAGTCAACGGCATCCTGGGTCTTCTTTGCAGGGAGCTGTTTCCGGGTCTGGTGACCATTGGCGGCAGGGAGGAGCCGGCCTACACCTTTGACCACTACGTCGCCGCTGGCGATCAGGAGGACCGGGAGCGCAGGATCTTCAACAACAAGGCCGAGCGGGTAAAGGGAGAGCTTTGGGTAAGTATTCGTTGCACTACACTGCTCAACACAACACTTTCATTGAACAATCTACAAATAATGCAACATTCATCATGTATATGTGCGCAGGACTTTTACAGATGCGCCCCGGGAGAGGAGGCTTCGGCGGATGCTGTGGCACACGCAGCCTGCTGGAAGCTTGTCAAGGACCTGCACTACGAGGCGCGCGTGCAGGCCGTAATTGATTATTTCGCGGCACTCAAGATCTCCATGAAGAAAACGGAGGCAAGAAACATGAAGTTGACCAAGGAGCAGTATCTGGCGGTATGTAAATCGATACTGTTTTATTCTAAGATTAAGTACTCTAAATTCGATCTTGTTATATGTCGTACACTTGATGTCTTTTAGGCGATTCCGTGGTGGTGCGCCCCGCATCCCACGTGCTGGGAGGTGATAGTCGACAAGTGGTGCAGCGCCGAGTGGGCCGCTCAGCACGACCTTTGCCGGGAGCGGCGTTTGCTGATGCCCGGTGTCTCACACCATCAGGGCAGCCTTAGCCTCGAGGAGTACAGGGCCAAATGGGTACGCCGAGTCATTTCTATATTCGCTCACTCTATTCTGTGTAATTACTAATTCATATTGTTTGTTTTTTCAGTCGGCGTCACATGGTGGTGCGCCTTGCTCACAGCTCGAGGCTTTTGCTATGGCCCACAAGGGCAAGGCGACCTCCGACGTCCGGTACAACCCGGAGGACGGGCCCGCGGCATACAGCAACGCCAGCGTCCACAGTCGCCTCACAGCATATCAAGAGGTCGCGAAGGAGGTCCACGGGCCAGACTGGGATCCGACCACCCACGACATTGATGGAGAAGTGGTCATGAGGGCGGGAGGAGGCAAGAAGCACGGGCGGTACTTGATCGCCAACAACACCATCGACACGGCCTCTACCCCCACACTCTCCCAGATTCGAGCCAGGAGCACGAGCTCTTCAGCGGCTATCCGCCAGCCTCTTCCCGGTTCACACTTCGGGATGCAGGCACTCCAGGTTATTTCTATTTCTATCTTTGTACGTGAAGTTTGCTTACGTTTATAATGTATTATAACAATGTGATTGAATATTGCAGGCCCGGTTGGATGAAGAGACGGAGAGACGGAGGCAGCTGGAGTTGGAGGTGCAGCAGATACGGGAGGCGGAGGCCGAGAAAGACAGGCAGAAGGAGGAGGCCGAGCGGGCGAACCGAGTGTGGCAGGAGCAGGTATTTGCCTACCTGCAGAGCATTGGCCAGCGCGTGGGTGAAGGTCCGCCGCCGCCGATGCCACCACCGCCTCCACCACCACGTGTTCCTATTTCTCCCGTGAGTCACTTGAGAACCCTATGATTTCATTTCACAACTCATTTCTGTCCAAAATCTTGTAACACACACCACTAATCTCTTTTGGGCAGGCTCCTGGCTCGGCCGCGTCGAATGACGGCCCTCAAGACGAAGACCTTGCGGCGCGGGCGGTTAGATCGTTGTTCGGACCCCCTCTTCCGTGAGTGATGGATGTTGGACTTTGTAACATATGAATGATGGATGTTGGATGTTTGGATATTGAATTTGTGACATTTCTGTGATGTTGGATGGTTTAGTGACTTATATGTGTTTGTTTATGGTTGTTTGATGGTTTAGTGGCTATATATATATATGAATTGCCTGTGATGCCTATTATAAACTGCATGTGATGTTTTTGTTGAGGGGTCCTTTTAACGCAAAAAATTAATAAAAACAGGAAAAAATTTGAGCCTTTGCCGAGTGTTACACTCGGCAAAGAGGTGGTTTGCCGAGTGTATTGGCTTTAACACTCGGCAAAGAGGCTGTTTCTGTCATTTCTGGAACAGCCTTTGCCGAGTGTCTTGGCTTTTACACTCGGCAAACATGCAACCTTTGCCGAGTGTTAAAGCCCTTACACTCGGCAAAGGGTTGTCCAGGGCCTGCCCCCTAACCAAGCTTTGCCGAGTGTCGGGGTCCAACACTCGGCAAAGGATGGTGTCTTTGCCGAGTGTGACACTCGGCAAAGGGTCCGTTAGCCCTAACGGCCGTCTGCAGACGGCAGCGGGCGGGCTGTTAGTGCTTTATTTTGCCGAGTGTTGGCTTTGCACTCGGCAAAGCCTTTGCCGAGTGCCCGACAGAAGACACTCGGCAAAGGGCCTGTTTGCCGACACGAGCTATGCCGTAACCCCTTTGCCGAGTGTAACACTCGGCAAAGCCTTTGCCGAGTGTATTTCGGGGTTTGCCGAGTGCCCCAGGCACTCGGCAAACTCCGGGTTTCCCGTAGTGCAAATGGGGCTTAAAAAACTTGAAAGTAGTAGTTAAAAATGCATGCATCTTGTCGGTGTCCAGTTAATGTTCTTTGATGCAAGGGGAGATAGTTCGTAAAAAGTGTAAATGCATTAATCTTGAAACATATATTTTTGGCGTTGTGTAGCTTTGACTACAACTTTCTAATATAAATATCTACAAATTCTCTAAATTATTCATAAGAGTACAAAGTTAATTTCCATAAAAATTTAAATGGGTAATTTTCATTTTTACATGCTAAATAATTTTCACATGATGTAGATGCTAGTGGGAAATATAAAAGTTTAATTATACCTCTCAATAAGCTTAATGCATGAGTTTAAATCTTGATTGTATATACGATGACTTTGTCGATCTCAAGATATGCTAGCTAGCTCAGTATCTCAAGAAAGTATACCCTCTATCTACTTTAGCTTTATGAACATAATGCTTCATGTATGTAAGTGTTTGATACTGGAGTTTAAGCGCACTCAGCTCAAGTGTGAAGCGTATATAAAGGAGGTTCTGAACCAGTTGCGGGGACCTAAATGATATTTGTTTATTTTGTGGATTTATATATATTGATTTGTACAGTTGATTGCATCTCCAAATTACATGGAACGCCAAAAGTGCAACTGAATCACGTATCTATATTTATTAGCATGCCTTCAAAATAGTATAATAATTCTTTTCTATTGTAATATGTTATCAAATTACCTCATTACTATATATAGTACATATGTCGTACAGTATTTTTCAAAAATAGTATAATACTCTTGCAGATATTATTGATGAGAATACATATGTATATAGTTCGGTGGTGATCGACCTTGCTGACCTAAAAAGAGAAATGAAGATGGTGACGGATGCTTGTTCATAAGATTTTAAACATGCGCCGGATCGAGTTGATTGGTCAACGATGAGGTTGCACTTGTGTCTGCAGATATTTCTTGCAGTACACCAGCTGATATTTGAAAAATATCTCCTTGCTCGTTTCGTTTCTTGCAGCGCACCAGCTGACATTTGAAAAATATCTCCTCGCTCTTTTCTTTTGGTAAAATCATCGATCATTTTATCGTCCTTCGCGTTCTTCGTTGGTGAAGGCTATCTATGATGTGTCCGTTATCCGTGTTGGACAATTTTTGAGAGATTGCATGCAAAGTTGACGTTTCATATACACGTATCGTCTGTTCATCAACACGTACACCACAGTCACACGTCTACGAGTCTATGACAGCCAGAGTAGTTGGATCAAGAACGAAAGCAACAAAAGGCGCGTGGGCCCCGGCACATGGTGCCCTCGTGGGTCCTGCATGGCCTCCATGCACGAGTGCGCGCGGACAGAGACGCCGCGCCATTCCATGTTTCACAAGCCCGACAGGTGGTGCAGGTGCGTGTCGTGTCCCCCTCTACACCACCGGCCAGCTTGATCAACACTCCGTCAGGTATGGCGCAGGTCAGCACCGCTACTACAAAAATCGTTATCTGTACCGGTACCGGTCAGGGGACAGCGTAACATGGCAAGCCAATTAAGTACCGGCTCAGTTGCCCGGTGCTAACGGGCTTAGTTTAGTATCTGTCGGTAATAAAATGGTCTTGTGCCAAAAAAGAAAAAAATATTTGATCCGTTCGAAGGCCTCACGCGTAAATACGCGTACGTGTCCACGAGGATTCAAACCCATGACCTTCAGCCTCACGCGTTGCTTTCTTACCATCCCATGTATGCATCACTTGTGATTGAGTTGAAGATGCTTTCCTTTTGAAGTAACCTGTGGATGACCATTTAGTACGCGGGTAACATCAGCTGGTATTAAAGTGTGTCATTTAGTATCGGCTCATGTTACCAGCCGGTACTAAATGGTTCTCCGAGACATCCGTGCCACTTTAGTACCGGTTCCTTTTATGTCTGGTACTAAAGTATGTGGACGAATGTGAGTTTTTGTAGTAGTGCACCACTCATTTTAGGTTATATTAAGAGCATTCAAGAGCTATTGTGATCTTATTAGTTTACTATTGTCAATCCATTCGTATCCATATAAATTGTTATCTCTAACCAAAAGTAGAGTTCAGTATATATATTTTCATAACCTAGATCTGACCTTAATTGGTTGCATCTAATAATGGTCTTGTTGAAGTCATTGTTTAGGGCTCAAAAATCATCTCTAAGGTGAAAACCGATGGCTGGCCTTGACTGGTTGACCATAACAACGATGGTGCATGTGTGTAGCTAATTTCTTCTCGGAGACGTTGATGTTTTAGAGAACCCTTTTCGTATTCGAGATGTTTGTTATGCTGATGCATGGAGCTGAAGTTTAAGTCGTGTAGTAGCATTTTGTGTCTGGTTATTCTGATGTTATGTATTTTTTCTTTCTTTTCTTTTTTTGGCTGTGCATTGTAGCTATGTATAGACTAGGGATGATCTTAGTATATTTGTATCATCTTGATGTATCTGTGTAAGTGAAAGGACCGTGATGTCGCCTAGAGGGGGGTGAATAGGCGCACCTACAAATTTCACTCAAATGCAGCGGATAAAATTCACTGGCTGTTAACCCGGAACTTTCGGGGTTGCAAATCCGGATATTCCGGGTATACACAGACCAGTTATATGTACTAGGAACTTTCGGGTTTTGCAACTTGGAACTTCCGAGTACACACAGAGCAGAGTGAATACAATAAATATAGTGCGAGTAAAAGTTTGCTCGTTCAAACCCCAAATGTAGAGGTGACTCAGAGAGAGTTACTGAGCAGGTTTGCAAGGGTCCTGCACAAAGCAAAAAGAATAATCTCTCCAAGAGCAAGGAGAGCTCCTCAAATCCACAAGACAATAATCAAGCAACAAGAGACTCAAGGGTTTATACCGAAGTTCGGACCCACTGCATTAGCTACACAAGCTACAAGCTCAGTGGTTCCTAATCTCCATTGAGGGCCTACGAAAGGCGGGCTTATACACTCCAAGCCACTTTCCTCCACTTAATCACCACAAAGGAGTTAAGCGTACTTACTAACAAAACCATTAAGGATTGGCAATACAAACTTCCTAGGCGAATCCACAAGCGCTGCTTGGATGCTCTCGGCGACACCTAGCCGTCTAGGAGTCAAAGCTCCAAGAGTAACAAATGCAAATCACAAGATTTCGACCAAACTCATATGCTCAAGGTTTTGCTGGGCTCAATGTATTGCTCAAGCTATCACTCTCTCAACCCAATACATAAATATTACTTTGAATGTGCAATCTCACAAAGAGAGGTTGGGGAGAGCTCACTTGGCTTTAGCTAAGCTTAGAACAGTAGGGAAGCACTACAGCAACCTCAGAAGCAGCAACTGGCAACTGTGGAGGTCGTGGAGTATAAATACTCCATTTTCCAAAAACTAGCCGTTGCCAGCTACACATGTACCCGGAACCTCCGAGTACACAAAATCCGGAACTTCCGGAATTCAAGTTCAACTAGCCGTTACAACTCTATGTGCAATGTACCCGGACTTCCAGGTTGTGTAATGTACTCGGAACATCCGGGTGTTGAAATCTGGAGCTTCCTAATACATACAGAGAAACTACCAACGTGCATGTGAGGCATTTTGTGTGTCTCTCAACTTACGTAGGTTCCTTGAGCATTGAGACTTTAGCCAAAACACCAGGTGATGCATCCCTCTTGATAGTACGGCATACCTATACTCAAGATCAAATATAAAATGCATTTTATCCATTTGAGCTTCTCTTTTGTGTATCATGTCGTGCTTTAATCTTCCACAACTGGATGAGTGCATCATCTTGATTTTTTCTTAGCCAAGCACAACTTCCTTGAGCTAGTGACTTGAACCTTTGTCTAAGAATGAGAACCACTTCTAGTTCAATTCACTTGATTCTTGATACTTGCCTACAATAACACTCTTCATGACCAAGATTCATCGAAGTTGAATTCCAAGAAAGTTTCGTCACCCTTAGCACAGGTTCCTTCACCAAGCTTAGTCCCTAGAAACACCATCCCGAATTCCAACTCTTCATCCTTGCATTATGTAGAGCTTCATATAGGTTTGTATCATTATTGAAGTCCATTCTTCATTTTGACAATTTTATTTCATCCAAATCTTCATGTCTCATATGCAAACCTTGTATCATAAGTATAGAGCCATGATGTCCCATACCACCATGTCTCTAGTTCATTTGTTCTTAGCTTGCATCTCAATTACAACATTTATTTTTATCTTCTCACAATAGATAGACCTTTCATTCATAAGAAAACTCGATCTAGTGCTATGTCTTTGACAACAAGCTTCATTATGATAGGAGAACAATTTGTCGTCATCAACCTCGTATCTCAATCCATATATATTCATTGCTTGCCAATAGTTACTTTGATCATAGCCTAGTCATATATCTTGTTGTATGAGTCTATTTTCTTTACTTCATAAACATTTCTTTGTAAATAACTCATTGATATTATAATCAATCCCTGCTCATAAACTCAATAAGATCATTAGTTCTTTAATCACGGTGTCATACAATTCACCAAAACCCACTAGGGGGCAAGATGCACTTTCAATCTCCCCCTTTTTGGTGATTGATGACAACCTTGATTAAAGCTTATAAAAATATATCAATGAAGCTTTTGAATCCTTAGATTTAGAGTGAGCTTCCCCTTAATATGTGCTTTGTCTTGAATTCACAAATTTTTGGCCTCAAATGCCAAATAACACATATACATGAAACCATAGAGCTCCCCCTAAATCTTAGCATTCGTGGGGTGCAAAACAAGTGTGTGAACAGATAAGACATGATGCATATGACAAGTATTATCAAGCAATAATAATGTGAAAGAAATTACAGTTCTGTCAGCCAGCAACCCGGAACATCCGAAAACAACTCGGAACATCCGAGTACATTAAGCCCACACGAGGTGCTCAGGTGTGTGTACTCGGAACATCCGGGTTAGGGAATCCGGAACATCCGGGTACACACAGACAGAACTGACAAAAAAAACATTTCACCATTTTATGCCAATTTATCACACTAACATGCATCAAGTCTTAGATTAAAACATCTAAACATAGTTCACCACAAAATAGCACACATTACATAAATTCTCAAGTCCAAAAGATCTAAAACAAAATAATTACACGGCATGTGGCATACCACACTTATACCCGGATCATCCGAGTATAACAACCCGGATCATCCGGGTTGGCCAGGACAGAACCTCTAGGAAATGCAGAGAAGCTTTAATCTTCAAGTTCTTCTCCCCCTTTGTCATCCATCACCAATAAGGATCTGTGGGGGAGACCAAATGCAAGCTTCTACTGCTGATCACCATCATCATCATGTTGTTCTCCATATCCACTTGTTCCTTGACCCGAGTCACCGATGTTGTGTCCAAACATCCAAGATGAGAAGTTGTCAAACCCATATGGTGAAGGAGCAGTGGAAGGTGGTTGTGGCATAGATGGAGGAGCTGTGGGATCAACATAAGTGGGGTTGACAAAAGTAGAACTAGAAGCCGATCCACTTCCATAAAATTGACCCCAATAGTCTTCTTGTTGAAATTGTGTGTTGAGTTGCTCCAGATTTTCAGGCTCACTTTCGTGTCCTTCAGAGCCAATGGGAGAAGCAGGATCATTTGGACATGTTGCTCCTTGGATTTTCTTCAATCTCAAAGTATCCTTCTTTCTCCTTTGCCTCTCTTTGTGCATCACATCATTTGTGGACTTGCACATTCCAAAGATCAAATTGAACATTTTTCTTAGTGGAGAAGGAGGCTTTTCCCAAATCATCTCCCTAGAACCACTACGCCTAGAATGAGAGCGAGTGTGAGTGTGAGAAACACTAGGAGCTTGTGGAAGAACATTATCACCACCGTGGGCAGCCCCTACATTACCTAGGGTGGCCACGTTCTGTCTCATCTCTATCACCTATGCAAGTGTAGCCCCAGGGTGGAGATCCTTTCCATTATCAATCGCTGTATGCACATAGTCACACTCAAACTTCTTGTTGGTCTTCTGCTCAATCATGTACATGAGATAAGCACCATAACCACAATTCTTTTGAGGTGACCCTGAAATATCCTTCATTTCTTCCCAAATAAAATCAAACACACTAAACTCAGGCTGACTAGGGGGCATGGCTTGAAGCAAGTTCTTCAGAAAAGCTGAGATGTTATGAGCATCACCTTCTCTAGGTGCCAAGGTCCTCCTAAAGAACTTGTTAAGATAACCAAAGAATGGAATCAAGCCTTTAGGTCCACCAAAGTTGTACTCTTGACCATGCATGTACATATCCTTCATATCTTCATTGGAAAGGTGTGACGCAATGTGTATCCTGTCACGATGCTCATAGTCTTTCTTTCCAAAGCCAAATATGTGTGCAAACTCAGCATAGCTTATCTTGTACCAATTGCCCTCGGTCATCCAATGAACCCATCTATCTTCAGCTCTAGCACCACTATCCTCCCAATAGCAAGTAGCATAGAATTGTGCAATCACTTCGGTGTTCCAATTGCATTGAAAACCCATTATCTTGTACACATGCTTTTTCTTGCACTCACAAATGATTTCATCAAATATGGGATCCCTCATCTCCTCAAACTTCTTCCAATCTATGTATCGTGAGCGAGCAACTTTGTGTGTCTTGCTTAGTATAGCACTCACATAAAAATCTTGATGAAACTTAGTTTGGAAGCGGTAGTCAACACTTCTCCCTCTTTTATCATTGAAAGGATTTCTCTCACTTTCTTTCCTTGCCTTAACCGCCATGCCTCTCTTCATGTAATCAATCATGATATAGTCATGAGGCACTCTAGGCTTGCTCACGACAACATTTGGCACAAGTATAGGCTGTCCGGGAGCTATGACCTCATCTTCTTCTTCACCAGGCTGCCCACTACCATTACCACCACTAGCAGCCTGGCCACCACTGCTACTGCTACCTCTCATGAACCTGCCACTCCTTTTCTGCCCATGAGGAGGAGAAGCTCTGTAGGTCTCATCCTCTTCCTCATCATCATCAGAAGAGTCATCACTGCCACTGCCAAGCTCCTGTATTTCTGGCTCATCAATGTGTAAGGTGCCCCTTGATAGCTACCTCAAGGATCTCCTTGTTCCCATTGGAATATTTGCATTTTTGCTCCTTCTTGGAACAAGTCTGAACTCATTGTCTGATCCTTCTGAAACAAAACCATTATTTCCAAGAATTTAGGTCGTGAAAAAAAGCAGGACAAAGTATCTAGAGGAAAAGGTATTTTGAGCAATTTTGTGTGTTCTGTGTGTATCCGGATCATCCGGGTTGTGAAACTCGGAGCATCCGAGTGTACACAGGGAACACACAAGAGTGACTTAGAACAGTGATAAACTTCCAGGTGATATAACCATGAATTTTATGATGAACCTTGTGAGGAGCAGTGGAAGATGTAAAGGTGTGCCAGATAAACTACTCCAGGCAATTTATGCGTGGTTTATTTCACAAGGTGCAATGAGCCAGGAACCTCTGTATATACTCAGAGCTTCCGGTTTGTAAAACTCTGAACTTCCGGGTATGTACAGTGAAACCCTAGTTCATGTTCCCGCAAAATCGACCATGGAAACTTGAATCCATTACATGAAGCAGCATCTAGGGTCCAAATGTGGATGTTCTATAGAATGAATCGAAGACAACAACCCTAGGTAAAGAGATCGGACAAGAATATTGATTTTGTACCTTGACTCATGGTGAGAAGGATTTGAAACAGAATCCAGAAGATGAATCCGGAATCTCTGGATTGGATCCACCAAGAATCAACCCTTGCTATTTGAAATCCCTGGACAAATCTCCAAATTACCAAGAATCGCCCCTCTCAGACAGTGTAGGAGACAGGTTGTGTTGTGGAGTGAGAGTGAAAGATGAAGTGGTATATCACGGGTTGGAAAGAGATAATACTGTTGAATTCTGCAAGCTCCGGGTGCATATACCCGTTATACTCAAGATGTTTTCCTCAAATTGCTCGGTCTATGGAGAGAGTTGATCAAGAAATATGTTCCAGATACTTAGATTTCCATTAGAAATGTGGAACATAAGATTGACAAGATTAACTTTGGATTTCTCAGGAATTCAGTTTCTGCCCTATATAGTTGGAACTTCCGAGTTGTTAAACCCGGAACTTCCGAGTACATGCTTGATCCTGGGGTGGAAACTGAAGTATGATAAGGAGAGAAACTGATTTAGACACTGAGAGGATATAGGTTCCTTTCACTTAAATATCCTTATAGAATGGGAACCTTAAACATGGTTATGAATTTTCACAAGGATATAGAGAAGAGATAGAATTTCCAACCTATAGCCCTTGAGATAAGATTTTGTTTAGATCCTATAGACTTGAGAAAGTCTTGTCATTTGTGGTTAGCCATCAATCAATCAGGGGTAACCATAAGCACAAAATGACCAGACATGGTCACAAGGACCAAAGACCAATTAATTTTCCAAAAAGCACACACCTAGCATACTAGTTGGATTTTGAAAAGTCTATCCTATTTCACTCAAGCATATAGCAATTTAAGTCAAGTGCTATCCTCAGCATATTTAGCTCATACCTTACAAGACTTTTAACGAGTCACTTGACACTAAGTCAAAAATGATGAAGGTATCAACTAATTATCTAAAGACACACTAAAGACTAGGAATTGCTCCTATGCAAAACATGCACACACTAGCATGTAGAGAGCCTAGATGCACAACTTAATGTATATAAGTTTCGAAGAATACAACACATACCTTTGCCCTAGAGTCCATTGATACTTCATGCTTGGAGGATTTCACATTTAGGCTTGTATTTGTGCATTTCAAGAGTTTTATGTCATTCCTTACTTGATAATCCATGAATAACTCACAAAGGGAGAGGATGACCATAAGTAGCACAAGCCTCATAATATGGACTAAATTCCTCAAAATTGATGAGATGCATGAACATGTGTAGAATACAAGGAAATATGCATCTTTTGGTCTGTTAAGACCAAATGAGGGATTTAAGCCATATTATGGAAAGCAACCATATTGAGTTAAGCAATCCAATTTAGGGTTAAGTAAATCCTCTCTTGTTGGATTGATGATCTTGATGTCAATCGGCATAATTATGATGAAACCTTGTGTCGGTGCCGGAATTGGTCGGTCAATCCCCGGCGCCTAAACAGAATGCGCTGTGTCCCGTCCCTTGACGGTTGATGCAAGAGCTTAGTACAATGAGACGGTGTTTATCCTGGTTCCGACCGTGGGGGTCGTACGTCCAGCGAGGGCGCTCAAGGGCGCTGTACTATCTTGCACCGGAGTGCTTGCAGAAGGGGGGGCTACAAGCAATGCGGGAGAGGAGATTTCTCCAAGTCCCTGAGAACGAGTGTTGGGATGTAGTCGAATGTCTGTCCCGTGTGTGGCGATGTGTCTTTTTTCCCGTCCCCTCCCTGTAGGTCGGTCCCTTCCTCCTTTTATAGACCAAGGAGAGAAAGGAGGGGGAGGCGTTTACAAGTACATACGTGAGGTGTGCCACAGGGGGGTGTACTGGAGAGTATGGCGTCGGGCCTGCCATCGTTCTTGACCCTGGCAGGAGATTCATGGCGATCCCTGGCCTCTGCGGGCGTCGTGGCTGTCCCTGTGCTTGTCCTGGAGCGGCTTCGAGGGGTGTTGCCGTCGTAGTCCATGTCCAGCTGCCCATCGCTGATTGACCTCGAGGGTAGGGTAGGTGGAGGAAGGACGAGAGTCGGCAGCATAGGGCCCGGCTTGGTCGTCGTCGTCGGCCACAGTGCGCGGCGTGCTTCGTTCATCAGGGGATGGCCGAGAGTTGGCGGACTTGACCTGTCGCTTGCCATCACCTGACCGGGAGTTGGTGGAGCAGGGGCGCGGATCGACCTCTGAGAGTCCGCACAGTGCTCTGTACCGCCGCGTGCGCTTTCACAGTGGCGGTGAGGGCGGATGGCGACCGGAGCAGGTGGAACAGTGGGCACTGTTGATGTCCGGCGCGGTATGGGGGAAGATTGCCTTTTGACTTCGGTGCTTGGCTGACGGGGCGGGCATTAACTGCCTTTGTCGGGTGGCGCGCCGGAGTGCTCCGGGCGGAGTCTGCTTTGCCCGCTCGAGGGGGTTTGCTACCCTCGAGCGAGGCGGAGTTTGTTTCGCCCGCTCGGGGGGGGTGCGCTACCCTCGAGCGAGGCGGAGTTTGTTTTGCCCGTTCGAGGGGGCTCGCTACCCTCGAGCGAGGCGGAGTTTGTTTTGCCCGCTCGAGGGGGCTCGCTACCCTCGAGCGAGGCGGAGTTTGGGTGATGACACGGCCTTTCGTGGTTAGTGTGTTTGTTTTTGTTTTTGGAGGGTGATTACCCCGATGGTTAGGGGACCCCCTGGGTTTGTCCCCGACAGTAGCCCCCGAGCCTCTGGCGGACTGAGGTTCAGTCGGGCAGAGGCTGATGGTTTCGCAGGGTCGTTCCCGGGCCTCTTGTGGGGATTTATTCCTTTCTGATTATGCACGTTCTTCCGTGGGGGCGCGCGAGCGCACCCGCGGGTGTAGCCCCCGAGCCCTTGGAGGAGTGGATTCACTCGTGCAAGGGCTTTATTTTGTGTCGGTTGCTCTACTTCCAACGCGGCGGGGATGAGACCGAGCTACGCCGAATTCGAGGGGCGGACCTTGTACGGTTTCGAAGCGTTTTGCGCATAGGAGGATATGTTGCAGGGAGCCCCCGAGCTCCTGGCCCGTGTGGAGGCGATCGGAGGGGCTTTCTGTCTTTGATTTTCGACCCTCGCTACCCCTTTCGCGGGGGAGAGGGGTGAGGTCATCCGTGCAACCCTCGAATTGGGCAACGTGCGCGGATACCTCAGTGAGCTGTTAGCGGGTAGTTCAAGTGGACGTCCGTGCCCCGTTCGCTAGGGGTCGGCTCGTGGTCCGGAGACACGTCCATGTAGCGCTTGCAAAGGTTTGCTAGGTGGGGCTCGGTCCCTTTCGTAGGGACCGAGGGCGCGAAAGCTCTCCCTCGTTGGGATCCCCCCGACTAGCTGCCTTTGTCTGGCCTTGAACACGACAAGAGCGTCCCGAAACTTCACGTTCGGGGTAAAGTCCGTTCGACACGCCCGAATCGTCCCTGACTCTGTTGATCTGGAGCGCATGTCGAACCCTTTCGAGGGCCAGGCTTCTTACTCCTGATCAGTAGGGCCTTGCGTAAGATGCGGGTCGCTCCCGAGCAACGGGCTCGAGGCTTGGCCGAGCGCGATTGGCGGTCTTCGCTTTATTCGATCTGGGGCACCCTTTGAACCTTTTCGAGGTTCGGGCTTCGAATCCCCAATTAGTCGCGTTCGTTCCTCGGGAAGGAGGAGCGTTGCAGCTTTACCTGGGGGGAACCGAATGGTTGGGTCGTTTCGGCTCCGCGGGCCCGCGCACAACCGCTGGTGGGTGTGGGCGTGGCTGACGCGTCGGAGTGGGCGAGATGGGCGTAGTGGGCGCGCCTTTTTAGGCGGACTCGGCGCGCGCGCGGGGGAGGTGAGGCGACGGGTAGTTAATGCATCGCAGGCGCGCCGTTTCCGCTTACCGTGCCGTAATAAATGCCGCTGCCCACGCGCGCCGGTTGTTTGGCGATCCTCATCGTGCGCCTGGCCCGGGTGTCAGTGACTCCACATGCCGCCGCGCTTAGCGCGCGGGCTCGGTGGCGGCACGCGCGGGCTGGCGTGGCGCGGCCGGGGAGAGCCCGTTTCCTATAAAAGGGGAGCAGTGGAAGGGGATTTTTTACCTTTGCCATCTCTCGCTCTAGCTTTCGCCCGTGCCTAGTGCTTGCCTCCAGCCTGCGCGTCGTGCTCCGCTCGCATCTCGCCACTTTCGCCCCGCACCTAAGCTCGTCTTCTCGCCATGGTTGTCCTTGAGGGTGCCACAGAGTGGACTCCATCAACCGCCACCGAGCACCTCCTGGAGGGCTTGGTGAACGGGGGGCAACTGTCGCCCCGGGGCGATTCAGCGCGGCCGGCGTGGATCGTTCCGGCGCTGGCGGCCAGGGTGCCGAATCCGCCGGCGGGCTACGTGGTGAGCTTTATTCGCTTCCACGAGCGGGGCTTCAACGCGCCCGCAAGCCAGTTCATGCGGGGGCTCTGCCATTACTACGGCGTGGAGCTCCACAACTTCTCCCCCAACGCAATCTCGCAAGCGGCGGCGTTCGTCGGCGTCTGCGAGGCCGTTCTGGGGGTCGAGGCGCACTGGGACCTATGGGTCCATCTCTTCCGCGCCGAGCTCAGCACGTCCGGCGCGGGGAGGGGGTTGTGCCGTTCTTCGTGCGCGGGTGGCCTCACGCTTGCGCCGGTGGAGTCCAGGAAACGCATTTACCCGGGCTGCAAGATGACAACCAACAACAGCGGGTGGGCCAAAGGGTGGTTCTACCTGCGCAATGACGGCCTAGGGCTGCCGGAGTACACCGGCAAGGTCCTGACGGAGAAGGCCGACTCCTGGGGCTACGGCGTCTCTGGCGACGCCCAGCGGCAGAGGCTCCGCCCGGTCGTCGATGTCCTCCGCTCCCTGGAGGGGTCAGGATTGACCGTGGCGCACGTGCTTGCGCACTGCCACCGCCGCCGCGTGGTCCCCCTCATGGAGAGGCCACTCCCTCTGTTCAAGATGACGGAGGGAGCGGACCCGGCGGCGCTGGCGGCGTCGCGCATGCTGGCGGAGCCGCTCGTCGAGGAGTACGTCGTCACGCGGGTGCGGACGGCGGTCCACCCTGATACCATGCCGAGCGACCTTCGGTCGTTCCGGCTACGCCCCGACGAGGGCCACATCCTGTCGGTGAGTCCCCCTTTCTCCTCTTTGTCGTCTTTTTTGGAACTTCTTTTTGATTTCGTCGCGATTTCAGGGGGTGGACTGCGGCCTCTACCGCTCCGTAGCGCCAACTCCGGAGGTGCGGGCCGCGAATCGCGCCCGCCGCGACCGCGAGAGGGAGGCGAAGGAGGCGAGAAGGGCCAGCAGTCGTAGGAGGCAGGCCCGGCGGGACGCGCACCAAGCGGCGCTTCGCCGGTGGAGGAGGGACGGCGGGGAGACGCCGTCGACCCCCGAGGACTCTCCGAGCGGGGAGGAGGGTGAGGAGGAAAGCGAGGAGGAGATTGCCGGCGGCGGGGGGGACCCGCCGTCGAGGCAATAGAGGTGGCCGCGCCGCTGCCTGATGTGGCCGTGGCGGTCCCCAGCAACGTCGCGCCAGCGGCGATGCGGGCGACGGCCGCGCCGGCTCAGCGCGCGGCGTCGCGCCCAGGCGTCGAGGGTTCGGGGGGCTCGCAGCCCCCGAATGACCCGAGGGGGGCCTCGAGTTCGAGGAGGGCCCCTTCTTCGAGCGGCTCGAAGCGGAAGCTGCGAGACTGCATCCGGTGAGCTCTTCCTCGAATCTCTTTCGATTTTGTTTTTCCATACGATTTCTCTTTTGACCTATGTTTCCCTTTTCTTGGTCCAGCGCTTGGGGCGTTACCAAGGCTCCCCCTAATCTTGCGCCTAAGAAGGCGCTGAAGGTTGGGGGGTCAGATTCCCCTCACGCCGGGGAGGCGCGTTCGCGCGGGGCTCCGCGTCCCGCAGCGGTGCTCGAGGCGACGCCGGCGGAGCCGGCGCCGGGGGCGCGAGGCTCCGGACCGGTGGGGGCGGGGGGGGGGGAGAGGACGCCGCCAACGACGGAGCCGGAGCAAGGTGCCCCGGTTGTCGAGGCGGGGCCGAGGCATGGCACCCTGGCGGCGGAGGCAGGCGATCGTGGGAGCCGTGCCACCGCTTCGGTTCCTGCCGGTCGAGGGCAGGAGGCGGTCGCCCCGCCAACTCCAGGCGGTAGCCAGCGCGCTTCCCTCATCGGGGCCTCTGCTGCCGAGGTGTCGGCGGCGCGGTTCCTGTCTTAGGGGCCGCCGCAGATGCCCGCGGTCCGAGGGACGCCCGAGTGGGATGCTGCCGAGGCGGCGCAGCTCCAGGATCGGCGCATGCCGAGCGAGTGGCCGAAGGGGCCCGGCGTCCCCGCTCAGGTCTGGCGAAGCGCGGCCGAGGAAAACGAGATATGGGCCCAGGCCGAGCGGATCGGGACGGATCTGGAGCGGGCCATCTCGGCCGCCGCCGACCTCCACTCCAGGCAAGCGCTGGAGGTTTTCGAGGTATTCTCGCTTTCATCTTTAGTATTTCGATACGTCTTCGGTTTCATGGCTTGATCTTGGTGACTTTTCGGGTAGGTCCTTCGGCAAGAGGCGGCGGACAAGACCGCATGCATTGCGGGCCTGCACACCGACCTCCGCCGGCTCCGTCAGGCGAACGCCGACTTGGGCACGGACGTGACCCGGCTCACCGTCCGAGCCAGGGAGGCGGAGGCGGCGGACCGAGCGCACGAGGAGACCAAGGCGCGCGCGGAGAAGGAGCGCGATGCCGCGACGCAGCGGGAGGCCCGGACCTCGTCTGCGGCGTTAGAGCGGTTTGAGCTCGAGCGCCGGGCTCGTGAGGCCGCGCAGTCCCAGCTCGCGGAGGCGTCGGCTCAGGCGGAGCAGAAGGCCCGGGAGGCCGAGCAGCTGAGCTGCGCGCTCCGCGAGAAGGAGGCCGCGCTGGCGACCGCGGACGGCCTGCTCAACGAGGCGAGAGCCCTGGTGGACGGTAAGACTTCATGTTTTCTTCGGCTTTTCCTTGTGTCGAAAACTGCTCTCTGATATGCCCGAGCTTTTTATCAGGGTTGCGGAGGGCCGAGGCCCAGAAGGCGGACGAGGTGATGGCCCTCCAGGCTGCCTACTCCGCGGCCCAGGGGGAGCTCGAGGCATTGAAGGCTGCGGCCGTCATGGCGTGCCGAGACGTCCAGTGCGTCGACGTGCAGTCGGGGTCGTCGCTGTCCAGCCGCCTGAGCTCCCTGAAGGGCTGCGTGGCGGAGCGTCTCGAAAACGCGCTTCACCTCGGGGTGAAGAAGGCACTTGGGGTGGTGTCGACGCACTACGACATCGACCTCGCGGCGGTGGGGCGCGGGTACTTCATCGACGCCGACCTGGATGATGACGCCGCCCTCGCCGCCCTCGAGGAGGCTGATGACGGTGCCGAGAGCGCCGCGACGGCCTTGACCCTCAAGTTCCGGTACGACCTTTTCCCCGAGGAGGAGGAAGATGCGCCTGCCGACGCCGAGCCAGGGACCGCGACCGCTGCTGAAGTCGAGGCTGACCCGGAGGCCGACGCCGTGGCGGCCCTCGAGAACGACATTGCTTCGGTGAGCGGCGAGGAGAGTGGTCCCAGGGCGCTTTCGTCTGTCCCCTCGACCCTTGCTGCTGAGTCCATCGAGCCCTCGCAGGGGGATGGAGCCTGAAGAGTTCGGGCTTCAAATGTATCTTATATACATATATAAAAACTAAATTTAAAAGTCGATTGCCTGTTTCGCACTTGTTTGGTTGTTCTGATGTGCTACTCTTAGCCCGTCGAAAGATTGTGGCCGGGTACTTCGGATTTGTGAGTAATTAAAGCGTGGGGTGGTGAGGGAGGCGTTGTAGCCTTTCGCGGGCATAAGCAGTCTCACGACTCGACCGGCTCCAGCTTTGACTAGCTCACGCCCCGCCTCTCTCTAAGCGTTTCGAGTTTTAGCACAACTTTCGAAAAAACCGGGACGATTAGCCGGGACGATTAGGGGGGTTAACCCCCCTGCAGCCCCCGAGGGGGGCTTGGCTTTATTAAAAATAAAACCAAGGTCCCCTTAGTTATGTTGTTAGCAACAATGTTTCCGAATTTTATTTCGGAAACTTCTCGTTATTGTTAACTAAGAACATGAAGTATCCACGAGAAAAAACGCTAAGGGATTTAGGGATAGGAATAACATAGCTGTTTGCCGCTTCGGCTGCTAGCGAAGGCCTCGCCCCTTTCACTCGCCCGCTCGCAGGCACCGAGCTCGGGGTCCTTGGCGATGATGAACGGCCCTTCTCGTGGTGGTGCGGACGTTTCGCGCCGGTCCGGTCCAGGGGGCGTCTGTACCTGGGCTGCAGGGTGACCACTAACACGAATTGGTCGGGCCAAGGGGAGGTTTCGTTTGTTTGGCGTGCCGCGCTTTCCCCTTAACTCGAGATTGGTTTCGGCAGATGGACACTAGTAACTTTGGCGCCGAGTGGTGAGGGGGATACCATAGCCCTTCGCGGGCGTAGGCGGTCCCACGACTCTGCCGCCTCTTGGCCGCAGTAGACTTGTGCCCTGCTTTCACCTTTCTTGATTTAAGAAGGAAAAGCTTGGCACCTTGTTTCCACTCCGTTGTGCTGCTCTTGGCTTTAGAGAGATTCTGGCCGGGTATTTCGAGTTCGCGAGCAACTAACGCGTGGAGTGGAGAGGGAGGTGCCGTATCCCTTCGCGGGCGTAGGCGGTCCCACGACTCAACCGGCTCCAGCCTTAATTGGCTTGCGCCCCGTATTTTTCTCGGATGCCTCGAGTTTCAGTGCAACAGAAGCGAAAACAGGATGATTGGGGGGTGGGGGTAAGCCACCGAGTGTCCCCCGAGGGGTGTTTGGCCTCAAAACACCCCTGATCATGTTTTTAGCAACAATGTTTCCGAGTTTTCTGGACTTTTCATTATTGTTAACTAAGAACATGAAGTATTTGCAAGGAATACTGAAAGTTTCAAGGGTAGAAGCGACGTAGCTGTTGAATGTTCCAGGCGTTGGTGAGGAGCTCGCCCTTCTCGTTTGCCAGCTTGTAGGTGCCCGGCCTGAGGACCTCGGCGATGATGAACGGCCCTTCCCACGGAGGAGTGAGCTTGTGGCGCCCTCGATTGTCCTGTCGCAGCCTTAGCACCAGGTCCCCTTCGTGCAGGTCCCGACGCCGAACCTTCCGAGCTTGGTGTCGCCGGAGCGATTGTTGGTAGCGCGCAGAGTGAAGTAGCGCTATGTCGCGAGCCTCGTCCGCCTGGTCTAGTGAATCCTCGCGGTTCCTCTGGTTTTGTTCCTCTTGGTAGGCCTTGAGCCTCGGGGACCCGTATTCCAAGTCAGTTGGGAGGATGGCTTCGGCGCCATAGACGAGGAAGAACGGGTTGAAGCCTGTGGCCCTGCTCGGAGTTGTCCTGAGACTCCAGATCACCGATGGTAGCTCCCCAACCCATCTCCGGCCGAACTTGTTCAGCTTGTTGAAGATCCTTGGCTTGAGGCCCTGTAGTATCATGCCATTGGCACGTTCTACCTGGCCGTTTGTTTGCGGGTGCGCGACGGCTGACCAATCAATGCGAATGTGATGGTTGTCGCAAAACTCCAAGAACTTCTTGCCGGTGAATTGGGTGCCGTTGTCGGTGATGATCGAGTTAGGTACCCCAAACCGGTGGATGATGTCGGTGAAGAACAAAACGGCCTGCTCAGACCTAAGGCTGGTGATGGTCCGGACCTCGATCCACTTCGAGAACTTGTCGATTGCTACCAATAAGTGGGTGAATCCCCCGAGCGCTGGGCGGAAGGGCCCTACGAGATCCAGCCCACAGACCGCGAAAGGCCACGTTACGGGGATGGTCTGTAGGGCGTGCGCCGGGAGATGCGTCTTTCGTGCGTAAAATTGGCACCCTTCGCAGGTGCGCACTGTCTCGTTTGCGTCGGACACGGCGGTGGGCCAGTAAAAGCCTTGCCGGAACGCGTTACCCACGAGGGTACGAGGCGCCGCGTGGTGTCCGCATGTCCCGGCGTGGATGTCGCGGATCAGCTGCCGTCCCTCAGGGATGGGGATGCACCGCTGCAAGATCCCCGAAGCGCTGCGTTTGTACAGCTGGCCGCCGATCGAGACGAAGGTCTTGGCCCTCCTGGCGATACGGCGTCCCTCGGTTCGGTCCGAGGGTAGCTCTCCGCGGTCGATCCATGCGAGGTATGGATTGCGCCAGTCTTGCGGTTGTGGGACTTCGTCGATTTCCATGGCCTCGGCTGAAGGAGTCTCGACGTTGGTTGCTTCGAGCTCCTCCCCCGAGGGGTCCTCTTCCATGGGTTCGACCCCCGCAGCCCCCGAGGGTGTTTTGAGGGTTTCGGCCCCTCGCTCGAAGTGGACAGAAGATTGATCGAGGTCGCGGGTGAAGACGTTCGGAGGAATAGCGATTCGCTCCGACGCGATCTTGGCCAGCTGATCCGCTTCCTAATTCAGCTCGAGGCCGTGGAATTTGTCCTCGAGACGACGAACCTCGTTGCAGTAGGCCTCCATCTTTTCGTCGCGGCAGCTTGCATTCTTCATCACTTGGTCGACGACCAACTGAGAATCTCCCCGGACATCGAGGCGCTTGACGCCGAGGTCGATGGCGATGCGGAGCCCAGCGAGAAGGGCTTCGTACTCCGCCATGTTGTTTGACGCTGGAAAGTGCAAGCGAACCACGTACCGGACATGTTCTCCGAGGGGCGAGACGAAGAGGAGACCTGTGCCTGCTCCGGTTTTCATCACCGACCCGTCGAAGTACATGGTCCAGCATTCGGCTTGAATCTGCGGCGGCGGAAGTTGGATGTCGGCAACGAAGTCAGCCAAGGTTTGCGACTTGATCGCCCTTCGTGGTGCGTAGGAGAGAGTTTCCCCCACGAGCTCCATAGACCACTTCGCTATTCTGCCCGAGACGTCCGGGTTGCGGACTATCTCCCCCAAGGGGAAGGATGAGACCACGGTGACCAGGTGAGCCTCGAAGTAGTGCCGCAGCTTTCGACGCGCGAGCACTACGGCATAAATCAGCTTCTGGATCTGTGGGTATCATGTCTTGGTTTCGGTCAGCACTTCGCTGACATAGTACACCGGCCTCTGGACCGGCAGGGCGTGGCCCTCCTCCATCCTTTCCACAACAATGACGGAGCTGACCACTTGCGTTGTCGCAGCCACATAGAGGTAGAGTGGCTCGCCGTTCTGCGGCGGCGTGAGTATAGGCGCGCGTGCGAGCGATGTTTTTAGCCCGTCGAGGGCTTTTTGGGCTTCAGGGGTCCATGAAAAGCGTTCGTGCTTTTTTAGGAGTCGGTACAAAGGCAGACCCTTTTCACCCAGTCGAGAGATGAAGCGGCTGAGGGCTGCCAGGCAGCCCAGTACTCTTTGTACCCCCTTCAGGTCCCGAATCGGCCCCATTCGCTCTAGGGCCGAGACTTTTTCGGGGTTAGGCTCGATGCCTCGTTGGGATACGATGAAACCCAACAGCATGCCTCGCGGCACCCCGAATACGCATTTTTCCGGATTCAACTTTACCCCGTTCACCCGGAGGCAATCGAACGTGATTTGCAAATCGTTAACCAGATCGTTCGCCTTTCTGGTCTTAACAACGATATCGTCAACATATGCTTCAACGGTCCGCCCGATGTGGCTTCCGAAAACGTGTTGCATACATCGCTGGTATGTAGCTCCAGCGTTTCGGAGGCCGAACGGCATAGTGACGTAGCAAAACATGCCAAACGGGGTGATGAAAGAAGTCGCGAGCTGGTCGGACTCTTTCATCTTGATTTGATGATAACCGGAATAAGCATCAAGAAAGCATAGCAATTCACACCCAGCGGTGGAGTCTACTATTTGATCTATTCTAGGCAGAGGAAATGGAACCTTAGGGCATGCTTTATTTAAACCAGTGTAATCTACACACATGCGCCATTTTCCGTTTTTCTTCTTAACTAGAACAGGATTAGCAAGCCAGGTTGGGTGAAATACCTCTTTGATGAATCCGGCTTGCAGGAGTTTGTGCACCTCCTCCCCGATGGCGCGGCGCCTTTCCTCGTCGAACCGCCGCAGTCGCTGTACCACCGGCTTGGAGTGTGGCTTGATGTCGAGGCTGTGCTCGGCGACCTCCCTCGGGATCCCCGGCATGTCCGAGGGTCTCCACGCGAAAATGTCGGTGTTGGCGCGGAGAAAGTCGACGAGCACTGCTTCCTATTTGGGGTCGAGGGTGGTGCTAACCCTCAACGCCTTGCCCTTAGGGGCAGCGGGGTCGAGGGGCACCGCTTTGGTGTGTTCCGCAGCCTCGAAGGTGCCCGTGTGCCTTTTGGTGGAGTCGATGGCCTCGTTCGCCATCTTCTCCAAATCCGCCACCAGGGTCTCGCTGTAGGCGAGCGCTTCCGCGCCCTCGACGCACTCGACGTCGCACGTATAGGCGTGCTCGTACGACGATCCCATGGTGATGACGCCCTTTGGCCCTGGCATCTTCATCTTGAGGTAGGCGTAGTTGGGGACCGCCATGAACTTGGCGTAGCACGGTCGCCCGAAAATGGCGTGGTATGCTCCCGGGAATCCCACTACCTCAAAAGTGAGAGTCTCCCTCCGAAAGTTGTCAGGGGTGCCGAAGCAGACGGGCAAGTCGATCTGCCCGAGGGGCTGGACCCGCTTTCCCGGCGCGATGCCGTGGAAAGGTGCCTTGCTCGGCCTCAGCTGGTTTACGCCAATACCCATGAGCTCCAAGGTGTGGACGTAGAGGATGTTGAGGCTGCTGCCTCCGTCCATTAGTACCTTGGAGAACCGCGTGTTGCCGATGACGGGGTCGACGACGAGCGGATACCGCCCCGGGTTCGGGACGTAATCTGGGTGATCCTCGCGGCTGAAAGAGATGGTCTCTTCCGACCAGGCGAGGTAAGCTGGCGTTGCGGGGTGAACGGAGAAGACCTCTCGGCGTTCACGCTTCTGTTCCCGGGGCGTTGCGTTCGCCGCGGGCCCCCCTATGATGAAGAATACGTTCTCCACATGAGGGAACTCGTCGTTGCCGCCATCGCCCGTATCCTTCTTCGGGCCATCCTCCTTCGCGGAGGTGCGCCTGAAGTAGCCCTTGACCATCCCACACTGTTCGAGGGTGTGGGTGACAGGGCCCTTGTGGTACGGGCACGGCTTCTTTAGCATCTCGTCGAACAGGCCTCCCCCCTGAGGGGGGCCCCGAGGGCCTTTGCGGCCTCGCTCGACCACGAGGGCGTCGTCAGAGTCTTCGCCCTGCCGCTGCTGCTGCGCGGCTTGCCGGGGCCCCTTGCCTTTACTGCCCCGTTTCTGCTTCTTCGTCTTGGCCTTGGGTTTGCTGCCCTCC
This sequence comes from Echinochloa phyllopogon, assembly GCA_033239725.1. NCBI lineage: Eukaryota > Viridiplantae > Streptophyta > Magnoliopsida > Poales > Poaceae > Echinochloa > Echinochloa phyllopogon. The sequence goes on along the minus strand of BTCW01000016.1, from coordinate 2,805,693 downwards.
ACGGGCAGCTCCTCCGCGCGCTTCCCCTTGGTCTTGCCGTCGAAGATCGCCCCGACAGCCTCCTCACCAGAGGCAAAGTTGGTGGCGATGTCGAACAGAGCGTTGACACTGGTGGGATGGTTTCGCCCCAGCTCGCGCACCAGCTCTCGACAGGTCGTGCCTTCGAGGAAGGCGTGAATGATTTCGGAGTCACCCACGCTCGGGAGCTCGGTGCAGCGCTTGGAGAAATGGCGGATGAAGTCCCTCAGCGGCTCGCCAGCCGCCTGCCGGCACCCGCGCAGGTCCCAGGAGTTTCCGGGGCGCACGTATGTGCCCTGAAAGTTACCCACGAACATCTTGACCAGGTCGTCCCAGTCGTGGATTTGGTTCGCGGGAAGGTGTTCGAGCCACGTCCGCGCCGAGTCCGCGAGATGAAGCGGAAGGTTGCGGATGATCATGGCGTCGTCGGTGGCCCCGCCCAACTGGCAGGCTAGGCGATAGTCGTTGAGCCACGTCTCGGGTTTCGTCTCACCCGAATACTTGGTGATGGTGGTTGGCTGGCAAAAACGCGGCGGGATGGCGGCCGAACGGATCTTCCGGCTGAACACCGGGGTTCCCGGGGGTTCCGGCGTCGGGCTTCTGTCCTCCTCGCTGTCATAGCGGCCTCCCCGTCGGGGGTGCCTGCTGCGGGGGGGCGCCGCGTTCTGCCTCTTCCTGTTTAGGATGTTGCGCGCGTCGCCATCGTCGATGGCGCCCCGCGTGTCCACAAGTCGGTCCTTCGCGGACCTCCTTGTTTCGCCATCGCCGGCCACGAGCGCCCTTCCGTCGTTCGTTGGACGGTGAGGCGTCCACGCGCCCCTGGGCGGGGTGTGGACGGATTGCTCCTTATCCCACTTGCCGCCCCCAGCTCTTGAACCGTTTTGGTGGCGCATGCGGGAGGCGGAACTTTCCGCTTGTTGCACGGCCGCTTCTCGTCTCGTCTTTGAGAGTGATGTAGGATAAAAATTAATGTAAGAAATGTAGTGTTTTACCGACTATGAATACAAAAGAGAAGAAATCTAGATACATTCTGTAATAATACTCGAAGAAGTTGCAACTCGCAGAGGTGAATTCACGATGTAATGAATGGTGTTGTCCTAGGACACTAATCATCTTGGACAAGCACCACTACAACATCACCATTACCTTAGACCAGCCTCAGTCAGTGGTGGACCGTAGCGGAGGCCAACCTGCCCCCCCCCCCCCCCCCCCCCTCCGGTCCAGGTGTTACGTCAGTGCTTGTCACTTTAGTTATTTGCATCCCCCTAAGTTTGACTCTGCATTCCGCCATTGGTCTCGGTGGAGTGTTCTGGGAGTTTTGTAGCAATAAATTTCTGGACATATTAGTAAATTTGTTGGCTTGGCAGAATCTTTCATTTCATCGCCAGGTCACGCGCACCAGTGATGTTAAAAGAGTGCTAGAGAATGATGATGACATTTGAGATGGTTTGGCTCATATACAGCTTTAAAAGGACATGGTGGAGCACATTTGGAGCAAGTTTGAGTGACGTCAAAACATACATAACTACTTAAGATATACTATATATAATCATTTTCAGAAATACGGATATCCCATATATGTGTGCAACTATATTAGATAACCATGCATACAAATTATTTATTCAATTATGTTGAAAACGAAAACTTCAAATAAAAGTTATTATGTTTTTCTAGATGAAACAACAAAAAAAACATGGGCTGTAGGAGTCCATCGGGCTACAGCAGGACGCGCAGGTTGCGCGCTCCGCGGCCAGCGCGACTGGCACACTAGGCTTTAGGTAATCTTATCTTCGACAGTACACGAGACTGGCCCCGGATCTCGAAAGCCCATTGTGGCTGCCCTGTCAAAGGGGCCCCAAGAAAGCATTGCTCTTACGAAAACCCAATTAAGTAGTCCTAATCACCAGGGCATTTGAATCAACGAGAATGAGGAATAAACATAATTAAGTAGTCCTAGACAACTAGCTTTTCCCGTGCGATATCAACCTAAACTTTTGCGATGCTGTATTGCTAGCAAGTGATCATAGAGAACCTTAGCTGTTTGAGACTGGTACCACCTGACCTTCAGAAGTTCAAGTATGGTATAGCCAGCCAGATGACAAATTTTCATCTAACCTATCCTATCCCATACGTACGGGTTTTCCAATATCAAAAGATATTTCTTACTATTTCGTAATATCGATCTGTGCCTTCTTGGACAAAAAATATGACACTTATTTCCTCCAGGTTCACCGGTGATAGTGGAAAGAACAAATCACTCCATGGTAGCTATGTATCCAAATGAATTCACTTCTCCACAGGTGGTGAAGGTGGAGGCAGAGGTTGAGCTGCATGGGACTTGCACGCGGTGCAGTCGGCTGGCGGTGGAGCAGGGGTGTTGTCTGAAATGGTCACCCTCATTGTCTGGTGTTTCCCATCTTCAGTATGAATATCAAGGATAGCATCCATTATGAGTATCTCCCAGTCACTGGGCTGCAGAAATGAATACCAAGATTCATCTGCAAGAGAAAATGCAATGAGATACCAATACAAGAATCAAAACCACAGCCATTCAATTCAATAGGTTCATACCAGTTACTCCATTATAAAAATCATTTTGGTCAAGCTCGCGTCTGCCAGAAAATGTTGCAAGGAATTGTTTTGTTTCAAGGACAAGTGTTTTTCTAGTTGACCAACTAAAGGCTCTCAGAGTGCAAGATCATGAAAACTCATTATAATCAGCAGTAGGCACTAGAACTGATATCAACTAGTCAGCTGTCACTGAACAAATCACCATGCCAACATTGCCATTGTTACCCAACAAGGGATATAAAAACTTAAAAAGTACAATATGAAATAGAGGGGCACGTTTAACTATTAATTCCACACATTTTCAGCCTTGGTATCTCAATTTATGTACCCTAGTTGTTATGGATGGGGCCCTTGGCCTGGGCCATCAGTACTGCAGCAGTACATTAGTTGGTTTATCTGTTAGCATCTTTTTTTACCAGGTTGCAAGGGAGAACTGGATAGTTAGTTTGTTAGGATAATTACTTAGTTTGCTATCAATTTGAGGCAAGCAAAAAGAAACCTTAAAAGCAATCAGAGCATAAAGCACATCTATCTTTGTCAATCCATATGACCAGTTGAGCATGAAGCACAGCCGTATTCAATGAGTACAGAGAGAGAAGAAATACAGAGGGTGAAGGTTGATGTGGACATCACAACATTTGCAGAACACCCAAAGTGGTGGTGTCCTACCTCCACTACACAATCTCCTGTGCTATGGAATCTTGTTATGACAAGCGTTGTCAATCCTTGTAAAATATTGCTGGTACAGTTTTCCGAGAAGCCGCTGGTTAGCTTATTAGCCTATTACCAGTATCCCCAAAAATTAGTACAGTAAAAAGCGCTTCCGAAAAATAGTACTGCAATGACAAATGGGCCTAAGCAATCAAAAGCCAACTATGAAGGCCAAGCAAGAACCCAGTGGGCAAATTACATGGAAGTTGTGCAACCTTTCCTCTGCTCTTAGCAACAACAATTACTCACTGACAGTTGGTGTATATGTGTGAGGCCCATATGGCCCTTGTATAAGGCCCATCTAGAGGCCCATGTACAGCTACTATAACCCACCCTTCTAGGGTTTGGGGGAATACACTGAAAATTATCCTCTAGCATGGTATCAGACTAGTTCTCTCCCTCCCATCCTCCTGCCACCGCCGCCGCCGCTGCCATCTCATGGCCGGCCGGCCGTCGCCGCCGGCGCCTCCCCTGCCCTTTCCCCCTCTTCCCTCTTCCCCGAGCACCGCTCCTGCCTCCTCCTGCGCTCCTGCCTCCTCCTGCGCGACTGGTGCTGCCCCCTCCTCCAGCGCAGCTGGCGCGTAGCCCGCCGCCGCCGCCGCTCTGGCTCTGGGCGCGGCCGTCGGGGTGTGCATGTTACCCTAACATCACCACCATTGCTCCTCACAAGCTGGCGTCCCGCTCAACACGTTGTGTGTTTCTTGGTTACTCGCCTGAGCACAAGGGGTACCGCTGCCTCGACCTCGCCTCTCGTCGGGTCCTCATCTCCCGACACGTCGTGTTTGACGAGTCGGATTTCCCCTACTCTACCTCCTCTACGCCTTCTCCTGATCCTGAGTTGGAGTATATGTTTTCTGACCCGGTGGTTCAGCCACCCATTTCTGTCTGTCCTCCCACAGGTTTTCGTGGTGCGCTAACACCGATTTCGGTGCCGCCTGTCGCGCCGTGCGCGGCCCTAGTGCCCCCTGTTGCACCATGCGCGGCCCTGGCACCCCTGCTGCGCCACGCACGGCCCCAGGCTCTCCTGCGCGCTTCGTCGAGCCGGTGCAGGTGTACCGCCGCCGTTCGGTGCCGGCCCCGGCGCCGGATCCTCCGGCTATGGCCCCGGAGGCCCCCGCGCGCGTCTTTGAGCGCCGTCCGACGGCTTCGCCACACCTCCACCGAAGTCGTCGCCGCCACCACCGCCACCTCCACCACCTCGTTCTCGTGTCGAGCCTGCCGTATACCACCCGAAGATTATTCATCAGGATCCTGGTCATATTCATCCCATGGTGACTCGGCGGGCGACTGGAGTTCTTCGGCCCGTGGCTCTCTCCGCCACAAAGGGTGCGTCGTGGATCTCTCTGGTACCCTCTTCTGTCCGCGACGCCCTGGCGGATCCCAACTGGCGTCGTGCGATGGAAGAGGAGTACGAGGCTCTTCTTATCAACCAAACGTGGGACCTCGTGCCGCGTCCGTCTGGTTGCAACGTGGTGACCAGCAAGTGGCTCTGGATGCATAAGCGTCGGGTTGATGGTACTCTGGAGTGCTACAAGGCTCCCTGGGTTCTCCGGGGTTTCACCCAGCGGCCTGGAGTGGACTATAATGAGACTTTTAGCCCAGTGGTCAAGCCTGCGACCGTGTGCACAGTACTCTCGCTCGCTCTCTCCCGCTCCTGGCCTATGCATCAGCCGGATGTGAAGAATGCATTTCTCCATGGCACTCTGTAAAAGACAGTCTACTGCAGTCAGCCAGCGGGATTTGTGGATTCTAGTCGTCCAGATCTGGTCTGTCGGCTCAACAAGTCTCTCTATGGTCTGAAGCAGGCTCCTCAGGCTTGGTACTCCCGATTTGCCGCGTTCTTAGTGACTTTGGGATTCACAGAGGCAAGTCTGACACTTCTCTGTTAGTCTATTGACATGGGGATGAGACTGCTTATCTGCTGCTCTATGTTGTTGACATTGTCCTCACAGCCTCCAGTCAACAGTTGCTTCGGCGCATCATCTCATCACTACAGCAGGAGTTTGCCATGAAGGATCTGAGTCAGCTCTACCACTTCTTGGGCGTCATTGTTGAGACTCGTCCTTCTGGCCTCTTCTTTCACCAGCGGCAGTATGCTCTTGATATCCTGGAGCGGGTTGGCATGACAGATTGCAAGCCTTGTTCTACTCCTGTCGATACTCAGTCGAACCTGTCTGCCGATATGGGAGATCCTGTGGCTGATCCTACTGACTTTCGAAGTCTTGCTGGTGCCTTGTAGTACCACACCTTCACCAGGCTGGACCTTGCATATGCAGTTCGGCAGATCTGTCTTCATATGCACGACCCCCGGGAGTCACATCTTGCTGCGCTGAAGTGCCTCCTCCGCTATGTCCGTGGCACTGTTGACTTCGGCCTGGTCCTTCACCCGTCTGTAACACCCTAGCCCATTTAAAATTTTTAGTAATTTATTGGCTTTATTTTTAATTGTTCATAATTAATATAGGTTAAATAAATTATTTATGAATATTAAAATCAAATTTAAGTTGTAGAAATATTTTTGTTGCATTCATACTGCTGCATTTAATTTTTTGTGTTGCTTGTGATTCAAACGAGAGTTTAAATTTATTTAAATTCAAATTTGAATCACCTTGTTTGGAGTCCTAGAAAAGTTAATTTCAGCCAAGTCTGCTTTTGCTCCCTGATCTTTTCCTCGGTCCAACTCTCCACCCTCTTCTTTTTCCCGAGCGCAGCCCAACCCCCCCCCCCCCCCCCGAGCCAGCTCATTTCCCTTGCACCAGCCCAGCTCGCGCAGCGCCTTCCCCCTCCCTCTCCAGCGGCCGACATACGGGACCCGCCTGTCGGACTCACCTTCCTCCTCCCGCCCGAGCTTTCCCTTCCCCAGCGCGCAATCACCGCCGCGATTTCAGCCGACTCGACCCCGCCCTGCGCCCGCGCGAAGCTTCGCCGAACCTTCCCCCTCGTCGCCTTTCCTTCCTCGCGCCGATTCCCCCCATGGAAAGCTTCCCCCGCATGGAAAGGAAGGATCGCCGGCCACCGCCTGATTTTGGGGCTCGCACGCCAAGGATCACCTCCCGGGGCTATACAAGCCGTGCCCCGCACCCCAATGCCGCATCCTAGCCCACGCCCCGAGCCTCCCTACCCCGCAACGCCCTCCCCTCGAGTTTGCCGCGCCGCCGCCTTCCCGAGCTCACCACTGCCGCCGTCGATCTCCCTCACCATCGCCTCGGGGCTCGTCGTGAACTGCCGGCGCAGCTTCGCCACAAGCTGGGTAAGCTCCCGAGCCATTTTTCCCTTTCTCCCTCGCTCCGTAGCTCGCGCCCCGCACTCGCCGGGGTCCTGCTCCTCGGTTCGCCGAGGTCAGCCGCCCACACCACCTCCCCGCCATCGAGAACCCCCCTATTGAACTCCCCTTCGCCTCAGCTCCCTCCCCGACCAACTCCCATCGCAAATGGTGGCCTACAGCGCCCAATTGCATTCACGCCGGCGAGCCTTCGCCGCGGGAGCCGGCGGCGCCGCCGACCGCACTGTCCCCGCCGGCCGCCTTCCGCCCGAGCAGATCTGGGCCGTCCAGATCTAATAAAACGGCCCACACAACCCAAGCCTTTAAGGATGTGTTTGGTAGGTGGACTGGAACGGGACGGGCTGGGGCCATCCCAGATACAATAGTGTTTGCTTGAAAATCACGTGGAATAGGGTCATCCCAACAAGAGAATATATCGTGAAGATGCGGGATCATCCCATCCGCCCGAAACGAGCGGACGGGGGCATCCCAGTTCCGTAGGCGCGTCTGACGGTCATCACCGCTCCCTTTTCCCTCTCGCTTACCCCCTCCCATCCCGACTCCTTCCACCATTTTCCCTGCGTGCGAGAACAAGAGGAGGCGGCGGCTCCTCAGATCGGATCGAGGCAGCGCCGCCCCCCTCCCCCCCTCCCGGCCGGGTGCCGCTCCGACGCTCGTCATCCCCGCCGAGTGCAGCTCCTCCTGGGGCGCCGCACCCCCTCCCCGTCGGGCGGCTCTCCCCTTCCTCCGTCCGGCGCTGCTCGTCATCCCCGCCGGGGGCTGCTGCTCCTCCGGCGTCGGTCGCCATCCCCGCCGAGCGCCGCTCCCCTTCCTCCGTTGCGGCACTGCTCACCCTCCCCCGTCGGGCGCAGCTTGTCCTAGGTAAGTAAACCCTACTGCCCTTACCCATGTTTCTGAGTGTCAAATCAATGTACAAATCATGGTTCTTTGCTATTGGTAATGATAGAATTGCTGGATGTTTTGCCGAGATATTGTGCTAGATAGGTTTTGGTGATCAGCTAAAGTCATTTCTATTATACAGGAATCTTTTGCCAAGAATTAGTGCTAAATAGGTATGAGTGAACAACTAAGGTTATTTCTATTATTGTTGGGTCTTTTGCTAACAATTAGTGCTACAATTCCAGTACACATATGGTCAGTCAATGATTAGTGCATGATAATATGGAACATGGATATCTGTCATCCATGCCAATGATGCTTTTGTCATGATACCTTTTCTTTGCTTATTTATTTCTATTATAGATGGATAAGAAGACCAAGGTTGTTATCTGTTCTGCTGTTGCGTATATGTTGTTGTCGATGATGGCCTTAGTTATTCACTCTAGAAAACGTAAGCGAGCAGCAAGGAGAGAAGCCATTTCTTATGGGCCTATGGATGAAAGGGATAGGATGAGATTTGAGTACTTAGACAACAAAATTTGGAAGGATGATACAACTTGTGTCAACATGCTTAGACTTAATAGAGCCAAGTTCTTTCGATTTTGCAACCTTTTCAAGGAGCGTGGTTTGCTTCAAGATAGCATCCACTGCTGTGTTGAGCAACAAGTGGCAATGTTTCTAAATACCGTGGGGCATAACCTTAGGAATAGGTTAGTTGGGACTAATTTTGACAGATCTGGAGAAACAATTAGCCGTTATTTTAACAAAGTCCTTCATGCTATTGGTGAGCTACGAGGAGAATTAATTAGGCCTCCATCATTGGACACTCCAAGCAAAATAGAAGGGAATCACAAATGGGATCCTTACTTTAAGGTGTGCAACAGATCCCTTTTTCCTTTTTATATTTGTCTTAATATAACCCAATATGGTTTCTAATCCCTATGATGTATTTAACATACAATAGGATTGTATTGGAGCTATTGATGGTACTCATGTAAGAGCCTCTGTTCCTAAGGATATGGAGCTTACCTTTCGTGGTAGGAAGTCCTATGCCACTCAAAATGTAATGGCAGACGTAGATTTTGATCTTCGGTTCACATATGTATTGGCTGGTTGGGAAGGGACAGCACTTGATGGTCTAGTTTTGAGAGATGCTTTAGAACGTGAGAATGGCCTTCGTGTTCCACAAGGTAATACATAAGTAGGCTTTCAAATTCTATATACAAATTATTGTTATATGGAAATATGACCAACTTTCCATCACATGTTAGGCAAATTCTACCTAGTCGATGCTGGATATGGAGCAAAACCGGGATTCTTGCCCCCTTTCCGTGGTGTTCGTTACCACCTAAATGAGTGGGGGGAATAATCCCGTGCAAAATGAAAAGGAGCTATTCAACCTTAGGCACTCATCTCTTCGTGTCACGGTAGAGCGAGCATTTGGGTCTCTAAAAAGAAGATTTAAAATTCTTGATGATGCCACTCCTTTCTTTCCTTTCCCCACTCAAGTGGACATTGTTGTTGCTTGCTGCATCATCCACAATTGGGTCATACAAGATGGGAGTGATGAGTTTATTATAGAGGAAACTAATTGGCCAACTTACAACCATGCTACAACATATAGTGGCCAAGCAAGTGAGCATACTGAGATGGTTAACTTTAGGCAGGGAATTGCTGATCAGATGTGGGCAGACCGCCAAAACAATAATATTGAGTGATGTATTTCAGTTGTAAGGCGATATTGCTTGATGTATTTCGGTTGTAAGGACATATTGCTTTACGTATTTCAGTTGTAAGGACATATTACTTTTGTGGTTGTAAGGACATATTGCTTGATGTTGAAAATTTGGTGCTGAAATCCAGTTGTAATGACATATTTACTTGCTGATTTATTTTATATGTTTGTCTATTTTTCTGAATTTGCATGTTAGGCAATGGATGACCCAGTTGAGGGACTAGGGGGAACTAATGGGCATGCTACATGGACATCAGCGATGTCCACTTTCATGTTGAAAAATCTTGCTAATGTTGTGGCTGGTGGTGCTAAAACATCAAAGGGCTTCAAGAAGGTACATCTCAATGCATGTGCTAGGGCTGTCAATGAAAGATTTACCACCATGCTCAATGGTGATCAGATCAAGAATCATCTCAAAACATGGCAAAGAAAGTGGTCAAAGATTCTTAGACTTAAGAGCTTGAGTGCTTCTGGATTTGATGAAATTAACTATATCATTATGCTTGATGATGAGCACTACAATAACCATATCAAGGTATACTTCTGTCATCTTTTGTATCATGATTTGGTCTTCTTATCATATTTGGCTACTAAATTATGTTGCATTCTAGGATCACAAGGCTGATGCTGAGTATTTAAACAAGCCTCTTGAAAACTATGGTGAGATGGAAACAATCTTTGCAAACAGCATGGCTACAGGAAGGTTTGCAAAGGACTCAAGTGCAACTCTTGGTACAGAAGATGGTGAAACTGAAGAGGGGAACACAAATGGTGTGGGTGATAGGCCTAGCAGTCCTTGTCAGCAAGGGGAAACAGCTAATGGAAGAAAGCCAAAGAAGATAGTAGATATTGAAGAGGAGGGTCTGGTTGGTGCATTCAACAAGGTAGGTGACAAGCTCGCCAAAGCTATATCGCAGGTTGGTAAACCAGACAATGAGCTGCCAGAAGGTCTATTTGAAAGTATCAGTAGCCTTCCAGGCTTCGATGAGATCCACATATCCATGTATTATGCTCATCCGGTGGCCAACCCTCGCATTGCTCATGCTTTCATCAACTTGCCATATTCCTTCAAGTTAAATTGGCTTGCTATGTTCATCAGTGAGAGGTTCCCTGGACAGTAGGGAAATTTGGATACATATGGTTCTTTTGCTTCTTTTGCTAACTAGGGGAGAAGTTCCCTGTCCAGTGGGATTATTGTATAAGGCTGGGACTTTATTATATTGTAAGTTGTTTGTGTGGACTTTAGAATGTGTAATATATGAAATATCTATGGCTTCAGATTATCCCTTATATTAAGATGTGTCCATATGAATCAAATGCATGAATGCTCATACAATCATATACTGTATTGTAAAGATGTTTGTATTGTACACATACAAAATTATCTATGCAAAATATATATTAGTGGGTAAAGGGCGAAACCTTTGCAGAGTGTAAATCTATCATGATAGCCTTGCTCAAGGTCAAGGGCGGCCTGGATCCTTTTTTATTAGAAGATGATGTTTATTTATGACTAATGTCACTTATACTTTATTAATTGGGTTGCAACCGGGTTTTATCCGCTTATAGTAATTTGGTTAATGTTAAAATGAACCAACTAAAAATGCTAATGCAGTTAAGCCGTGTCTAGCCTATTTTGAGTCTTCATACCCGTGCTATATTTGCTAAGTAATTGTTTACTTACACTTGTCATTTATTCAACAAAATCTCGGATGGGTAAACAGATTGGGTTGGGCATGAGTCTGTTGCTGAGTTTCCAGAAGACTTGCCGTGAGTTGTGATCTCCCAGTCAGAGTCCCTGTGGATTGCGGCTCCATTAGTTTGAGAGTTTATTAGTCTTCCGATGTATTTGTTTATTTTATTTATGATACAATCTGATGTAAAACTTTATTTATTGAAGAATTTATTAAAGCATATGTTCTCTGTTTATCATATTTGATCGCTATATGTGTACTATGACTTCCTGGACACACATATGGCCGCATTTGGGTTTTTGTAAAAATCCGGGTGTGACATGGTCTCCCTGTGCTGACTGGGCTGGGTGTCCGGACACTCGCCGCTCCACCTCGGGATATGTCGTCTTCCTAGGCGGCAACCTTGTCTCCTGGTCGTCCAAGCGGCAGCCGGTTGTGTCTCGCTCCAGTGCCGAGGCAGAGTACCGGGTTGTCGCTAACGGTGTGGCGGAGGCGTCCTGGCTTCGACAGCTTTTGGCTGAGCTTCATAGCCCGCTCGTCAAGAGCACGCTCGTCTACTGCGACAACGTCAGCACCATGTACCTCTCCACCAACCCGGTTCAGCATCAGTGGACGAAGGATGTGGAGATCGACTTACACTTCGTTCGCGACCGGGTTGCCATCGACGATGTTCGGGTCCTCCATGTCCCGACCACCTCCCAGTTCGCCGACATCTTCACCAAGGGTTTGTCCTCCTCGACGTTCTCGGAGTTTCGTTCCAGCCTCAACGTAGCCGGTGGTTAGTTGTGGCTGCGGGGGCCCCTGTGTGTGTTACTTTCTTTGTTGTCCAGTCTTGAACTCCGCTGCGCCGGTAGTTCAGACTGCGGGGGGGTGTTGGTGTATATGTGTGAGGCCCATATGGCCCTTGTATAAGGCCCATCTAGAGGCCCATGTACAGCTACTATAACCCACCCTTCTAGGGTTCGGGGGAATACACTGAAAATTATCCTCTAGCAACGACTGTCGGATTTTTCCCATCCATTGAGGCAATATAATCCATTATGCATCTCCTTATTCCCTGGTCCTTCTCCCCTTCCACTCCAGCACTCCACAACAGGATTTTTAGTGACATGTTCCATTTACGAGTTTTCTGATTGCCCTTGTCGCCTCTCCGTTTCTAACCTGATGTGTCGTGTCAGCCTTATACATGAGTTAAATTAGCAAATCTACAGTTTTTTATTTTTTTTACATGCAAATCTACAGTTTTAACATGAGCAAAGCCGGCATTTTATTTCTCAATTTCCTGATTAATCTTGCTATCATGATAACATAGATCAAGTAGGTATGCAGCGAGTCCATTGACATTATAATATTGATTTTGTGTATAGCTGAATTATGATTTGAGATTTATTAGTTTCTGTAAAAATTCCCCTGCCAAATATCAATAAGCATAAACCACAGCTGCCAGATTTACTGGGCAAAGGCTACAAGATCTAACTGTATGATGTCTTGTAGAGAGGCATCTGAAGTATGAATCATGATCCATTTCGGTTGATGTGGATTCAAATATGTAATAAGCATTTAGGGGCCAACTTTGTTGCGGTTAACGTTTCTAATCTCTGACTTCAATGTTGGACAATGGGTACTTAGCTCAACTAAAACCTTTAGCTTGAGTATTACAGGGTTCACTGGCATCCCTTGTGATATTATATTTTATATTTGCATCCACATTACATCCGCATATAGTTTGCTTCCCTATCATCATGTTATGGCTTGAACTAAATCTTAAATGAATCTTATAACATAATTTCCTCTTTAATGAGAATAAGGCATGAAGCAATTAACAAACTACTCAGACTATGTAAATGCTAATTGGTAAATAATTATCATTTCATCTACAGAAGAATCATCATGAGCTTTATAGGCCACGGGTAATGATAGCCAACCAACTAAACAATAAGGTTATAGAAACCAGTGGTACCCAACCAGTATAGTAGTAATATGAATTATTACATGTTTTATTGTTTTACGGTCTAAATAAATTCAGAGAAATTTGACAGAAAGTAAGACATAACCCATAACAAGTATTTTCCAGTCACCCACCTAATAATGATTACAAAACCTAATCTGTTGGTTAACGTGCCCTACAGTAATAATACAGGGCACCCATTCCTTGTATAAGGCCTTTTACGCCCAGGAATGACAAAACTGACTTAAGAGCATAGTCTTTCTTTCCACTAAGGTAACCACAACTAGTGCAATGGTTGTAATACATGAAGGAAAAAAATAAAGTATAGACTTAATTTCCAGCATCGAAAGGTTAAGCTACAATATGGGCATTAATGGAAGACTCTTTCAGTTGCTTGGAGGCACTGTCGTGAATTCATGATCCATTTAGGTCGACATCTGAAGTATGTATCATGATCCATTTAGGTTGATGTGGATGTCAAATATGTAATTAGCATATAGGGGCCAATTTTCTTGTGGTTAACATTTCTAATCTCTGTCTTCGACATTGGACAATGAGTACTTACTCACCTAAAACCTTACCTTCAGTGTTACAGTGTTCACTGACATCTGTTTGTTTCTTCTTTGCATTATCATCCCTTGTGATACTGTGTTTTATATTTGCATCCACATTACTCGTATCAAGTTTCCTTTCACATAGTCCACTTCCCTATGTAAACATGTATGACTATCACATGAGCTAAATCCTAAACTGAATCTTCTAAGATAATTTCCTCCTCCATGAGAATACGAATAAAGCAAAATCAAAGTCAAAATACGTAAATGGTAAATTAATCATCATTCCATCTATACAGAAGAATCTTCAAACTTTATACACCATGGGTTCCAACCAACAAGCTAACACTAATGTTTTAAAACCCAGTATTTAGTATACATTTCTTATATGTTTTAAGGTATAAATATAGTCAAATAGTCAAAGAAATTTGACCTGAGACATAACCCATAACAGGTATTATCCAGCCATCCATCTAGCATCGATTATAAAACCTAATCCATTGGTTAACGTGTCCCACAGTAAATTTGAGGCAACCATTCCTCATATAAGGCCTAGTAGGCCTGTTATGCCAAGGAATGAAAAAACTGGCTCAACAGCCACAATGAATCAACTAAGTCTGCAAACTATGTGCATTGTCATAGTCTACCTTTCCACTAAGGTAACCACAGCTTCTGCAACTTTTAATACATGAAGGAAAAACTAAAGTACAGATTTAATTTCCTACACCCTGAGATTAAGCTATAATGTGGACATTAGTAGAAGACTCTTTCAGATTGTTGGAGGCACTGAACGAACCTATGTAGCTTAAGTACAATAATTGGGTCCTAATAGGAACGTCGAATCAATTCACTCATAACGAGTGTAATTACCTTAATGAATTTGATTTGTGATGTTAGTAACACATACCTCCCAAACGAACAGCCTTGAACTTCAGAAGCCCGCTTCCTTGGGGGGCAGACACCGGGAATGTGCAGGAGACAGAATGCCTCGCGTGATTCACAGCAATGGAAGCACTGTACCAGGGCCCCCGCACAATCGGCTTGCCAATGGCATTCACTATCTGCTGGTTCTGGGTGGCCTTCTCTATTGCCTGGCTGCAACAAGGGCACCAAAAGAAGTAAGCTATAACAATTCATCTTGTGGACAAAGAAAACCTAATCGAACAATGGTGAGCACATTACATGACAAAAATAGCATGACTCAAGGTACACGTGATCCTACAGGTTGCCACAAAATCACCATTCATCCTCTACATAGGGATCAAAATGTACTTGGCATATAGGTCTAGGTCACAGGTCAAAATAATCCTAATATATAGGAACAGGTGAAATGAAAATCAGTTACATATACCGTTGCAAAACATGGCTTACAAATCCAAACGTTCAAGCACTAAGGTGTCGCTGCCAAGCATCAGGAGAAACCGTAAATAGTGAATGCAAGACGCCACCAGATTCGAGGACTCGACCTGGAGCAGGAGAGAAAGACAGAGAGGTCGCTGACGGCACTGGCTGCGACGGCGCCGGTCAGCCCCAGCAGCGAGAGCGCCGCCGCGCGGCGGGCCCACCCTCCGGGCCCCGACTCGGTCGCCTCAGGTGGGGGCAGCGGGGGCGCTGTGGGCTGGGTCTGGGCAGAGAGGCGGCGGCGAAGAGGAGTGGAGGCGGGGGCGGAGGTGGCGGCGGAGAGCCGGCGAGCCGCCAACATTTTGGTTTGCGGAAGGGGAAAGAAAAAAGAGCCCTTTATTTTCGAAAAATAAGAGCCCTTTGCTACAGAGTTCTAGGTCTGCAGAGTGCAGCAGGTAGCTGACTCTTGGGGTCAGCAACAAAATACATTGCATTGCAGTTACTATAAAGTTTCTTTTTTTGAGGAAGTGAGTAAAAAACAAATTGAAAGGTGGTCAGAGTAAAATTACTACTCTGCTATGAATTTCATGCAAAGGTTATAACATATATATCAATCAATAGATTCTCAATTTGCTTCCGCTGTACGTTGGTATAGGGTATATTTTCATTCAAAAATCATTCAGTTTTTCTTTGATGTATTATCAATTGCTGAAAAATAAGCATCTAGGATATGTCATAGAAACTTTATATACTTCATGCATCCCTTCGCTAGCATTATCTTCCATTGGTTTATTCTACACTTAGTTCCCAGTACTGTCAAAAGTGATTACTGAATTCGCAAAAAAAAAGGTGGCTGTTGAAATTTGTTCGTTAATTTAGTTGGGTGTAGCTCCAAGGTAGAATAAAAAGTGCAAATAAGAAACTATTAACCAAACCTACAAAATTTAACTTTTATGGATCAAAGTACCATCTAGGTATGTTCTATACAAACCTTTTATATTTAATTACAAATATCTTAAATTTTATATAGATTCATTATACAGTTGCGATTATTAGATTTATTATAAAAATACTTTTATAATATGTAAATATTTTTTTGGGAACTCCCCCACAGTCTTTTACGGTCAAAAAAATATATAAATATTTTTATTTAAGATAATAATTTTCAACAGATATTATTAGTAAATGTGTTTCTGATCAGAGTAATTACCAATGTAAATGAGATTAGTAAAGGAAAAAGATTATACCAACTGTGCATCACGTGGTAAGTCCAATCCTTCTTTTTTTCAGGGGAGGCAACACCCAATGCTTATTATTGGCATATAATTTGCATAGTAGCAGGCTTAAGAGTTTGAACATGACAAGGCAGGGCACCAATACTAATGTTCTTTGTTTATCGAAAACTTAATTATCTCCGAGCAAAGGGAGAGAGGTCTTTTTACAGACAGATTTACTACTCATCAAGCGATTGTGTGTCATTCATGTGAGAGGTCTTTAGGGCCTGAGAGTATTTGTAAAGATCTAAGACATTGACATGGAAGCTTACGGTCATACGTTAAAAGAGAATATTCCTAGATATTTTTCAAAGAGTGGGTGAGTTGGGCCGATAAGGTCGTCGGGTTCTTTGAGGGGGTATATGTGCCACCTGGCTCAATTTGGATGGCCCTGTAATGGCCATGAGTGTAGATGAAAGTGTAAATAAGGTACTATACGTACGTGTGCATGTCCTCGGAAGGATCGTGCGATGCAGCTTTGGAGGGTGAGGTGTTACACCTACCCACCATTGCCACATTGATGAGTTATGCGTAGGGATGCAAGCACGTACCCAATCGTGTTTTCCGGGTCAGCCACTCTATTTCATTTCACCTTCTAAATTAATTATATGTAATGTCATTTTAGTTGATTTTTCTAAGTTTTGGATCGACCCAATGACCTAAAAACAACTACACTTCATCCCTAGTTGTGCGATTACACCACCACATACCAGTGTCCTCCATTCCTGCGTGGTAAGAGAAGATAGACCAGATCAACTCCTCCTGTAGTCATGCTAGGTACCCACTTCCGCCGCAGCGTCGGCCATGGCATTGGCTACATAGTAGGTTGGGCGCCTTGCATTGCCATGTTTAAGACAATTTGCTATCCAAACATGCTTTTTGCACTGATGCTTAATGTAACTTAGGGTGCTTAAGCTTAGAGACTTGAGTGCCCTCTCTCCATATAGGAGACTAGGATCGTGCCCGTACGTTGCTACAGGCAACAAAATATTGCGATATACATCAGAATAAATATGATAATAATAGTGTGAAAATAAATATAAATAATACAAACACTAACACGAAAAATAAAAAAATTGTATGAAATGACCTCACAAGAAAGATTAAGATTCACACCAAAAGGGATCGATGAATATTTATTATATTGTAGTTTGTGGACTAATTACTTACCACACTTTACCAGTCCAGAACATTTTTATACATAACATTTTTTGTGCTCTTCCAGTCTTCCCCATGGATTCCAAAATTCTTGTATTTTTCCTTGACATTATCAAAATTCTTGTACAACTGACCCCGTGCTCTGTCTCCTTGTCTCCTCTCAAATCCACATCTCCTCTGCTCTTCTCACTGCCACTTTGCTCTCCCTAGGCGCGGTCGTCGCTGCTCTTGCTCGGCGTCGGCCACCTCCAAGCTCTCGGCTGCCATCGACTGGCCAACCCCTAAGGCTCTGTTGTAGTTTTCCTTTACATTATTAAAAAGGAATTATATATAAAAGAAGGAATATACTAAATCAGACACAAGATTTAGACATACAAATAGATACAAGGAATTTGCTCAATTGATGCTGGCCTGGAGGAGCCATAGCATGATGTCGACATTGCCATACATGGCCATGCTCCATTCATGTTATATGAACTTTTAGCATTTAAGCAAACTTTTTTGAGAAATCATATCTCAAATTACTGTCCAAATAGAACTATAGTAAGCTAACCTAATTACTTTCTAGGACTTTCCAAACATGGACTCACAAATCAGAAAAGAAAAGAGACAACATCTCTCAGCCTCTTAGCTTATGCTAGAATGAACTAACATCATGGAAAGGAAAGCTTTATTATTTTCAGTTCTAAAATGTTTCTGCAGTATATACATCACAAAGGAACATACAAAGCATACCTCCATCAGTAAGGTTATCATGTCCATCCAATGCTTGAATCGTATTCAGGCATTCCACTGCATTTTGGCAACTAAAACAAAGCTGAAACAATAGTTCATTCCTAAGAGATAAGAGATTGGCACATGATCTTTCACACACCTGTCAACTGAATCATATGTATGGATATCGTAATTAGTAGAGTTAATCACAAAAACAAATATGACAAGCAGGGTTAGATTAGTTGACTTGAAGATATCATAGTAGAGTTATTTGATAAATCAGATATGGCAAGAATTCTGAAGATTAGGATGCCATACTCTTTTCTCCATTCCATTTTCTTTGTTTGCAAATTACAACCAATAGAAAAATTATGGACTAATAATTTTCATGGGGTTCAGATGTATCGGAAAATATAGTTTCTACTGATTTATTTATAAAATAACACATGTTACCTTACCTATACAGAATTCATGAATCATGTTAACAAAACTGACCCACACAAATCAAAAGAAAAACATGGCACATTCACAACAGAGTTATTACGTGTAGTGGTCGACGATCGCATTGTTTGGTTTGTTGAAGTGGGCAGCCAGGTGCATCTCCCCAAGTGCCAAACCAACAGCATTGGCGATACCCTGACCAAGAGGTCCTGCAGGCAAAAACAAATAAATGACTGAAGCTTTCAGTTTCATATTACAGCAGGACAGGTTACAACCAGTGTGATCTCAGTAAATACGAACAGAAATACCAGTGGTAACTTCAACTCCTGGAATCTCAAAGTTCTCGTGCAGTGTCTGTGCTGCTTCCCCATGCTTCCCCATTGCCTGAATTGCTTCAGGTCCTCCTGCAGCCGATACATCAATTATAGTTAAAACAAATTCAATCGTATAAGAGGTGATGTGATTGTAAATGATTTCATGTCAAACACTAAAACTGGGTTCAGCTAAATATGAGGGATGATGGGTTCATGGTGGAAAGTCTTGAGTTTCCAACTAAACTTCTTAGGAAACTTAAATTTCATAGTACAATGCCCGTGCTAACACTATGGGACATTTTAATAACACAAATCAAATAACAAAAGAATAATGAATACACCAGAATTTTGGAAAGTCGACGAGGAAGCATGCATCGCGGCCGAGAAGCACGACGCGGACCTGCTCGTCGTCGACAGCCATGGCTACGGCGCCATCAAGAGGTCTGAAACTGAACATTGGTTTCTTGCTGTTCGATCTGAAACTGAACATTGGTGGTTGCGTGCAGGGCTTTTCTGGGGAGCGTAAGCGACTACTGCGCGCACCACACGCACTGCTCCGTGATAATCGTGAAGAAACACGAGTCCAAATCCAAGTGATGAGCATGTCCTGTGATGTCATGTGCCCGTCATCATGTGTCTAGTGCTCTGCCTCTGCCCCGTCATGCATGACAGTGAAGCACTCTGGATGCTGAGCATGGAGGTCGTAGCGACGCCGTGCGCCGCGGCCGCCGAGGCTGATGGCTCCGGCTCGCGCGCGCGGTGCATCCATGCATGCGTTCATGGATGGCGCGTCAGGTGTGGCCGCGTGTGGGGCATGAAATGGAGGATTCGGTCCTTTTGCGGGAGTTCGCGATTGCTTGCTTGATTTGATTCGCGAATGGAAAGAGAGGTGTCGTTGAGTCCAGGCGGCTGCGGCGGCGGCGTCGAATCGTGACCCTGCGACGCCGTAAAAAAGATCTCTCCGTTCCAGGTTTAGTTTGGAGGGAGGTTTTTAAGAAAATTATGATTAACAAAGCTAATGGTGGGAGGGTTTAAGTGATAAAGTTTCTCACCTCTCTCTCTGACCTTCGGATGGAGATCCAGCGGTTGTAATGGGAGTTTTCTATAGTTTGCATACGAAGTTGGTTTCCATAGGATACATTGCCTTTACAGTTTTCATATACTTGGCATGATTTATGCTGAAATTTGATACAGGCAATTCAGTATTAGCTGGTAGACGCACGCAAAGAATTCATATAAGAAATAGGTGACTGATTATACAGTGAGAAAAGTATAAAATTGCTGGTGGTATTTGTTATTTAATGTGACAATTTAAATATATGCACCACTTCAACAGAAATATTTCCTTGAAATTTGGAAAATATTTAACAACGTGATGTAATTTACCTTTAGCCTATTGTATTTGAAACTTCTGGTACTTCGCAGATGATCTAGAAGCCTGCCTGGTGTAGCAACTAATACATTGATCCCTTTCATGAACTGGTTGGCCTCACTTCTCATGTTATTGCCACCAATTACATATCCAAGAGTTTGTGAGTGATACTTCATTAATTCCTTGGCAACACTGTGCGTCTAGCATAAATCAATCAATGAGACATAATTAAGGGCAGTTAAGTGTGAATCTCTACAGATGAATAGCTCAGCAACCATGGGACATTTGGATAAATGGATACACTACAGAAGAATGGCATTTGTAGCTAAACAGTTTGGTAATATTTGACAATAGCAATGTGAATCAGTTTTCATACCTTGTCATCGAAATACTGTAAAAATGAAACTTTGCATTATTTTTAACCAGTATTATCTTAACAAAGAATAGCCATTATACATCTAATTTTGAATGTTTCACCCACAGCAAGTTCTTGAACAGAGCATGTAAAATGGATCAGTGAGAAAATACTGTTGCTTAATGTACCTGGATAGCAAGCTCTCTTGTTGGGCAAATCACAATAACTCCAGTTCCGTTCCTCGGCAAGAAGTGCAAGTTGTAGAGCAGTTCAATCGCTGGTATGAGGAAAGCAAGGGTCTTCCCTGAGCCAGTCCTGGCTGAGCCCATCACATCACAGTCTTCCATCAGACGCGGTATTGATCTAGCTTGAATCTGCAACCATGAGAAAAAATAGCATGCCATTACATCAATACTAAATCCAACAGCGCATCAGAGAGAGCAGAAGCACACGTAATGCAATAATTCACAAAAACATTGAACTATATTCACCTACTCCCTCCGTCCCAAAAAAGAAGACATTCTAGAAATTTTAAGACAAATTAAGGAGAGAGTAAAATGACCTTGATTGCCCCTAATTATTAGCCATATTTATCACTAATTGGTTGTTGCATGCCCATGCACTTACTAAATATAGTAGAATGACTTGTTTTTGGGACAAATTTTAAATCCTAGAGTGTCTTCTTTTTTGAGACGGAGGGAGTATGCATTTACACTGAAAACATAAGTATATAAATTGCCAGGTCTAATGGTAAACTTATACGGAGCAGGACCTCGGTGAGGTGGGTGTATTTCATCTCTCTGATGGCCTTGGCAATGGGCTCGGAGACGCCGAGCTCTGAGAAAAGCTTGTTTGTCAGAATCCCACCATAGACACAAATTTAGCACGTTTTATTGTTTGGTAGTCCAACATTGGTTCATTAAAATAATAAACTTCGAGCTCTTCACCTAAATATAATAACTAACAAAACATATAAAGTAGGACAGAGGTTACATACATAATTTAGCTAGATCCTAACATTACAGTAACTCGAAAGAGTGTCTAAAATATATTTCCAATCCTAAATTTAGAAACAAACAGGAAAAACTGCTCTATGATCTTGATCAAAGAAAGGAGCTAATGAGCGATTCTAATCAGGCCTACCAAAATGCCAACAATTTTTTCTGTGAAAAAATGCCAACAGTTTTAACAGAGCACAATTACCAACAAAATAATATAATCAGTCTACTATCATATTTACAACTAAATGCATGTGTGGATCACTAACAATTGAGCACATCAAAAGAGGAAATAGGAGTACTGACATTCAAATTGATGACAAAACGTGAATTAAACATGCAGAGCGACTGCGACGACTGCTACTCGCCGTCGCCGGCAGCCTTGTTGGCGTCAAGGCCTAGTGCCTCCCTTTTCTTCTTCCGGCACCGGATCCCGCACCCGTTGCACAGCAACTGCGACGAGAAAAAAAAACAAATTGGAGCGGATCAGCCAGAAACGCACAGATTGGGGACGGGGAACAGGGCCTAGTGCGGCGCTAGGGTTCCCTGGAATGAGATCGGGGGTGGGATCGGAACTCACCAAGGGTTCGCAGGGTCCCCCACGCGGCCGCCGCACCAGAGCAGGGTCTTGGTGTGGCACTCGGTGCAGGCCTTGGGCTCGTCGGAGTCAGGCGCTCGTCCGGATCCGGGGACCCGCTCCCCTGCTGCGACAAAGAGAACAAAAAGCACACGAAAAAAGGGAGGATGCCGAGGTACGGCGGGCGGCGAGGGCGGGCGGGAGGCAGCGGGCGGCGAGGGCGGGCAGGAGGTGATGGCCGTCATCTCGTTGCTCTCGCTGGCGTTGGCAACTGAGAATCCCTCGAGGAACGCCTGCGCCCTGCCCTCCCACCGCATCACGACCCGACGGTAGCTGCAGGCGCGCGGCGAGGGTAGGGAGAGGA
This sequence comes from Echinochloa phyllopogon, assembly GCA_033239725.1. Lineage (NCBI taxonomy): Eukaryota > Viridiplantae > Streptophyta > Magnoliopsida > Poales > Poaceae > Echinochloa > Echinochloa phyllopogon. Next base: position 2,783,392 of record BTCW01000016.1, on the reverse strand, counting down.
GGCCATCTCGGACCCGAGCGACGCGCGGCGGGAGGATGCGGCGGCCATGGGGCACGCCTGCTGCCGAGGGAGGAGCTGGGGCGGCGGCACGGGAGGCGCGGTTTTGATTTGACGGGGTGGGGGTGGGCCATGCCATTACGAAAGACAGTGGTGACCCTGTGCCACTAAAAAGATGTGGGTCGCACCTGTATGTCGTCCACTCAACTTTCTTTGGTGTCTGAGTAAAATGACCGTTTTGCTCTTTAATTAAATAAATGGTACAATTAAGTTTAAAATTGTAAAATATATATAAAAAATCAGAAAATAATTTAGAAAATGAAAGAAATAATTTTAAAAAGGAAATAATTCGTAAATAAATTATAAAATCAGAAAAATTCGTAAATAAATTATAAAAATTCAGAAAAATAACAAAAAATCAGAAAAATGCGTAAATAAATCAGAAAAAAATATAAAAAGTCCAGAAAAATCACAAAAAATCAGAAAAATGTCCAAAATAATCGGTAAATTATCAGGATAAATCATAAAAATATGGGAATATCATCAACATTCAACCAAATAGATCATATCATCAATATTCAAGCAAATATGGGAATATCATCAACATTCAAGCAAATGGATCATATCATCAACTTTCAACCATGACATAAGTGTCAAAAGGAGTAGGTTCTCCACACCACAAGTGTCTGGAATTAACATGATCATTACAGAAAACATCCTCATAGCAAAAGAAGTAGTTCCACCAGACTACTCCCAAAATAACACACAACAATCATATGTTACTCCATCTGGAGTTTCTTCTTGCTTCTGGTATTTGAAGCTGGACTCTCTGGGCTGGTGATCTCAACTAGAGCCCTCTTTGGTGTAAGCTTCTTCATGATTGCAGCATGTTTCTTCGTTGGTGTCTTCACTTGTCCTGTAGGATGGTCCTCCATCTGGAGAGGAGCAGGGTCGTTGGAGCCAGTTCCAGATCTTGTATGGCAGCAACAAATTGAGATCAGTGACATTATTGCAATTGACAAAGTCAGGAATAGTGACCAGAGCTTAAGACCATACCTGCTAGACCTGCTAGTACTTGTTGTGGTGGTTGTTGAGCCCTTCTTTTTGCTAACACCTAATTTTGTAGATGTCTTTCTCTTCTCTTTTTTTTACTCAGAGGAGCGGACGTGGGGGTGGGGAGGGACGGGCGGTTCCGCGGGGAAAAGAAAAAGGAGCGGGGGCGGGCGGTTCCTCGGGCGGACGACGGGGTGCAAAGCCACGGGGCTGTTTGATGACGTTTTTTCTCCTCTTTGGTTTTATTAAGTTTTAGAGATAAGGGTGCTGGGATAGGGGTGAGTCTTCTCTGCTGTACTGCAGAGAGACTCCTCACCAACTGATGTGTGGGCCCTACCGGTGCCATGGCCCATACGTCAGTGACAGCGAGTCCCTTGAAGACATCTAGGCCCCTAATTTGTGTTTCGGTAATTAATGACAACCTTTATGGACTAATAATTTCATTGAGAATATGATAATAGGTTAGTCCCGGAGTTGAAGTGAGCTTCATATGTGGATGTGGAAACTATCATGGATGATTTACATCAAGAGAAGCTTAAGGCAAAGGTATAAGATAGGGTTTTTCATTTAATCGGTCATGAGGTGTTTAGTGGATGAAAAATGATCGGGTTGATAGGCTAGATAGCCGTACTATCAAGAGGGATCAACATCACTGGCTTGACGTGTCTATAGTGCCACTTTGATCATTGACTTGCATGATTTGCATTTAGATAAGTGACGACTAACTCTGAGAAAAGCACAATTGAAGATCTTGAGAGAACACAGCTCAGGCAGGGGGTCGAACTGACCGTGTGAGCCTCTGAATAATCCCACCTTTCTTAACTAGGGAGGAGGAAATAATCTTAAAAGGGAGAGTCACCCTTCCCCTATTGGACTAGTCTTTTTGGGAGATTTGGCCTTTCCTTGAGTGTGTTTGCCTAAGAACTGTTGGGGGACGGGCAACCTTAATTTATTGGGCCTCGGCCAAACCCATGCCTAGGCTGGATGTATCAGGGATTCATCAAGCGAGCGGGTTGATTTGTTACTCTTGGAGGTTGTCGCCTCCTAGACGGCTTGGAGCTCGTGATTTCATTGAGCACTTCAAGAAGATTGTAAAGGTGCCTTGAAAGATTGGTGTGAGAGGTCATTATGCTCACCTCGCCGGAGCGGTGAAGAGCAACTCTAGTGGAATCGAGGTTTGGAGCGGTTCATTGGTTCTAACCAACTCATACATCAAGCGGTGACTTGATAGAGGAGCGGTTAAACATTGAATCCACCTCAACGTGGATTAGGGGTGACCGACAAGTCATCGACACCACGGGATAAATTCGTGTCTTGTGTTTGGATATCTCTTTGCTCATTTCCGGTCAAGTAATTTACTTTGAGCAATTTATATTCTAGAGATTGAATTGTTTCTTGTCATCCTAGGTTGCAAACCTTCAACATAGGCATAGAAGAGCTAGAAATTTAATCTCCCCTTTGGCTCTAATTAAATTTCTCTAGTGTTGTGATTTTAGATTTAAACCGCCTATTCACCCCCTCTAATTGATATCCTAGATCCTACATCCCTTTGCAGAGGATTTGCTTTCGGGATAGAGACTCGAGCACCCTTACTCCATCACGAGAGATATGGTACTTGGCCATGGCTGATGTGATCTATGGTGACGTGTCATTTCATCAACACTTTCAATTGAATAGTTTGTAGGTTGAGGATCAAAGAAAGGACACCCTATGATGACATGTGGCACTTCGCACTTCGGTGATACTCCTACTCCCAATGGTTTATAGGCCCTGTTTGGGGGAGCTTATAGTAGCTTTTGCTTCCCCAGGAAGCTCCAAAAGCCAGAAGCTCCCCCAAACGGGGTTGCTTATCTAAATAGCCAAAAGCTGGAGAAGCAACACTTTGCACTACAAGTCCAAAAGCTCACTCGGACCAGCTTCCCGAGCTTTTTTGCTCTGACGGATGCGTTGCATCCTTCAACCGGTACCCACCTCTGTCGCCTGCCGCTTCCCGACCCCGCCGCCCACGCCTCGCGACGCCGCTCCCCGACTCCGTCGATCGCGCCTCTTCGCGCTCCCGCTCCCCAACCTCGCCGTCCGCGCCTCGCGACGCCGGTCTCCCGACGCCCTCCGCTCCCCCGGCCCGCGCCTCTTTAGTATGGATCTACTCGACTGCTGTTGACACTTCTTACGGTCCACTATTAGGATTGCCAATCCCAGTAATGGTGCAAGTAGTGTTCATTGGTATTCTTACGATACAGATATAAATCCGCAAGCGCACGGATACTGATGTAGCATTTCACCCGGGAGTATTCCTAGGTATCGTATTTATATTTCCGCAGGGAAGCATTGGATAAAGAGTATCGAGTATTGACAAGGATGTAACTACTAATTAAAGTACCGGCTAACAAGGCGGGGGTAAAGGATAGGATAGGAGTGATATTCAGTTGACACACACAAGGAGAAGTTCAGGATAGAGATAGAAGAGCGGTCTAGCTAGTGGGAGAACAACGAGACAGGAAAGGATTCCTATATACTTCCACTGGCCTTGAGATACCTCTGGAAAGGGTTACGGCTAGCATGAAGAATGGCATCTTCCTAGTTCTATTATCTCAACATCGGGGACAGAGCCCGTGACACACAGAAAGGGATGAGAAGGGGTGCCACAAACTCCGTGCTCTTACGGGGTGCCTGCAGACCGGAACTAACGTGATGGACTACGAAGACCGAAAGGGCTGTCACCACCTCACGGCTACCACCTCCGTTGCGACGGGGACAAACCAAGGTTACCATCTAGACTAGGTACCACACCTACGCTAGGCAGTAACTACCCACTCTTCTAGAAAGAGCAAGCAATCCTGTCAATACCCCAGTGACAATTCACCGCAAGTATTGAGCAGAAACGAGGAACTAGCTAAGACAAAGGACTAAGAGAGAACTTATAGAACCAGACTACAACAGCTTATAACCAAGGCTAGACATTCCACAATTACTCGCGAAATAAATGCAGAACAAATAGCTCAAGTAAATGCAGAGGAAATATATTGATTACTCAGAGTCGAACATAAAGAAAAGGAAAAGATACAAGAGCTTTACCAGAACTCCAGAAGACGACTCCGGAACCCCGAACGAAGCTCGACCCTGACTCTAACTCCCAACAGGACTAGCCTACTCTATATCTTGAAAGTGGAGAATGGAGACTTGCTCCCAAGTGGTGTGTGTGATACAAGGGGTATGCCGTTGCATTTATAGGTGTCCCAAGGCGGTTGGAGGCTGGGTAACCGCCAAGGCAACCAGAGGCGGTTGGGGACCCGTTCGGCCGAACACCCCGGGTTCGGCCGAACAGGTCGGTTCGGCCGAAGGCCGTTGGATGCACCGCCTTCTCCTGGACGCCTTGGATGAGGTCTGGAAGGCGGTTGGCATTTGGGGGCGGTTCGGCCGAACTGGGCCTCCAGCCCAGAACGCCTCCCATGCACCGCCTTTGCTTCCTGGACCTCCTAGGCTGCTTGTATGTGTTGGTCTTCGTGTGTTTCTGGCCCAGAGGTGATGTGGCAGTGGATGAGGTGTCTTGCACGGTCGCCGCTCGGTCATTGCTGACGTGGACGGCCTCCGGTGGTGTGTATGGCTAAGGGGGGTAACCGGCCAAACGGAGTCGTTCGGCCGATTCGGTCATTTTCGGCTTCAATAGCGCGTATTTGTCGTAATTGTACCTGCACAAGTGACACTCACCAAAACTCGTGGAACTTTATTAGAAATAAAACCTAAGTACATGGAATGTTACATAAAACCTCATTTATTCCCGAGTATTGGTGGTCGGATTTGGGTTGTAACGACCGCCAACAAGCTCCCCCAAGCTTAGCTCTTTGCTCGTCCTCGAGCAAAGATATAAACTTAGGCTCGGTGGATCAGGAGTTGCTACAATGTCATTTACTTTGCAAGTAACTTTATAAACAACTAGTGCTCAAAAATACTTGAATCATATGCAAAGTTTTTAATTCGCCTTTTTACCTATGGGGCTTATAGCAATCTCCTTATCTTGGGCGGTTGAAAGGATGAATAGATTGAATTCAATTTTATTCCACTCTACTCTTTTCAGGATCCCATCTCGGAGTTTTTCACAAGTTTTTTTGAAAACTTTAAATTGTTCCTCAATTGACACACTCAATCACTCACGTGTATTTGAATCCTCACCAAAGGCTTGTGCCTTCTTTTTCATCCTATCACCTAATATGGCTTTCTGTGTGGCTCAGGGACAAAGGATGAGGGCATGCATGCATCTTATATTTTGCTAAGTCAAAAACCGGATCTCTGAGGAGACAAATCATACCTTAAGATCGAGAGGTGCAAGTGTGTGGATATGAATGGAGTGGAATATGGTGGAATGGTGGAATGGAATATGGTGGAACTCTTGGGATGAAACTCCCTCTCCTTGATTTATTTTCGAGAACATGGGCTATCTTTTATTCTCATATTTTTGCCATGCCACTTGGCATGCTTTTCTTTTTTTCTCTTTCTTTTTTGCCATGCTCTTTGGCATGCTTTTCTTTTTCTCTTATTTTTGCCATGCTTCTTTGGCATGCTTTTCTTTTTGCATAGCCCATGTCTCTATCAAGAATATTTGGAGAGGGAACTCATAGAACATGGAGCATTTATTGTTGTGGATGGATGATGGAAAATGTTTGCTAACTCCCAGTGTAGGAATTGCAAGTGAAAGATGGTGTGTGTACGTGGGTCTCGATCTTTAAGAATATGAAAGCTTCACTCAAAGGTCACAACAATTTGACAAAGCTCACTAAGATAACAAGCAGCATATGAGTAGAAATTTTCAACTAAGCTTATCATATGGCTCTGGTAGGTATTTTGACCAATGAGGAACTTGTTTCATTTTGAAAGCATAAATTTCCGAGATTTTCCCCGTACTAAAAGCAGAATAGAATTTAACCAAATTCTCACTATATCAACCCCCACAACAACTTAGACTTGGAATAAAGCATGTGCTCCCACAAGGTTTTCAGGATCATTTTTACTCATGCCAAATAACTCAAGCACAATCTAGCAACTAGTTGAAACAAAGTACTTGCAGAATTAATGACAGAGCAACTATTCATCATTTCCAAGGTGAGAGGCATATGATTCATTCCATGCATAGTTGGGAGTTATTTTTATTCAAGGGAAATATTGTTTAAGGGAAATATTTTTGGTATTTTCATTTTTTTTAAATGCAAATTATCATGAAGGAAAATGAACGGGAAATTAAAAGATCAAAGTGCTGGATAAATCGGGACATACCTGGTGGGGGTCCTCCCCCAAGCTTGGACTTTCACTGGTAGGGGTTGAGCCTTGAAAGGTACTGGCTCAGCTGTTCTGCTTGCTCGTGGACGTCATGCTGGATGGACGCCACCATCCCGCTATTCTCTTGATGGTACTGAGAATGGCGGGCTAGCGTGTCTTGAATCTCTCGGGTACGGTCGTCGATGAGCTCGACTCGGTCGGAGATGTAGGGCAACTCCTGGCCGTAGTCGAAGCATGCGGACTGTGAGTATCCGGGGTAATATGGCTGGGAGGCACTGTCGTACCCCCCTCCATACCGGCTCCCGGACCACTCAGAGTCCGTGTCCTGGCCGTAGTCCCAGCGTCCTGAGGTGAAGTAGTTCGGCTCCTGGTGTTGCCCGGAGCCTCCTGCTCCAGACGTCCCAGCACCGGTGTACATGTCGTAGGTGGCCTCAAAAGCGGAAGTGTGTCGGTGCGGCATTTGTGGTGCATCTTCCGGCTCCTGTGAGGTGGCGAGCCCAGCATCACGCCTGGCTCGTCCCCTCATGACGGGTCCGTCACCTGCAACGCTGTGCCGAGCGGGCTCTCTCCAAGGTGGAGAATCGTCCGACTCAGTCCTCAACTGAAGAGTTAGTTTCGACGTGGTATACAACCTTAGTGCTGCACAAGGCAAATGCACTTCAGTTGTATATCCACGGTAAATCATTGCCAGCATTGCGTCAGGCGTCCGCCGTATCATGTGGGCTTGCACGAAGTGCTTGGCATCCACGACGGAACGCGCTGTCTCGATGTACGTGAACCGGGTGCCTTGGAGGACGCCCAGATGGTTAGCGAGACGAGTGACTAGAGAAGTCATCGCCATGCTACCCGCACGAGAAATATGAGACAGCCAGTGACCAACCATGTCTTTCACTAGTGAATAGGGAATCTGCTTGACCATGGCAAAAAGAACCCGCAACTCGATGGTGTTGACAGGGCACAAATCTGCCCAGGGAAATATCGTGATAGACACCCAACGATGCATGAAACGCAAAGTAGGGTTATGTATGCTGTTCGTGCGCGGCGCATGACAATTGGTATTCCCCGAAATCTTTTTCCAAAATGCCACCCGGTCAAATCTTTTAAGCGCTTTGTTCGGGTCTAAGGAACAACGGCTTGAAAATCCGAGACCCGAACTAAAATCCCTCCAAGAGCAGAAAAACTCTTGGTTGAAAAATCGGAAACGAACCCCCCCAGTTTCAGAAACCAAAGTCGAGAGGAATTCAAGGGTGAGCAGGTACGAACCTTCTTCGTTGATGTGCCAGAAATTCTCCCAGCCAACGGCTTGGAAGATTTCCGTGAACTCTACGTCCATCCCCGTGTCCCTGAGCAAGTCTTGCTCAAACACACGGGTGTGCTTGAACTCCTTCAGCCGAAGCTCGTTGAAGGTGTTTTGCTCCCGTTCTGTCCTGAGATTGATGTCACTCTCGCTCAGGAGCTGCCTGGCCGGGGGCGTGGCATGGCCCCATCCCGAGCCGGCTGCTCCGTACTCGTCCGTGTCCATCCGGCTCGAGCCTCGGGACAGAGCTGGGGAACTCCCAGCATCGTCCGATCGTCGGCCTAGCCGGGCGGAACGACGGAGCGACGTGAAGAACTTCGACATGATTCCTGCAAAAGGTTAGTGCAACAACAACTACCCGAAGGACTGAATATATATGGTTAGCACAAGAAAATCAAGTCAGTCGTTCGAGATAGTTAGTCGTTCTTGCGGGGATAAAAACCACCACAAAATCGTCCAGAATTTCAGCACAAAGATCGCAACAAAAGCAAAATATTTTGGGATTTTCTAGTGATGCAAGTGAACCAAAACTTGAGCAAGAACTTTGGGAAGGACTTGAGCACAAGCTAGAGCAAGAAATGAGAGAGGGAGAGCTTCTAACAGAAATTTTTCAGAGTGTATGAGTGTGTGAGAGCAAGCAAGCAACACACCAGCATTTATAGGCCGAGGGGAGGCAGGTCCCTGGTTCGGCCGAACTGGGTGGTTCGGGCGAACCAGGCCCTGGTGGCCAGGGCACTCCTCCCTGAGTGGAACACCTCCCCTTATTTTGATTCCACGAAATTTTGTGTGGCCAACAATTTCCAAGGTCATGTGAGTGGTTTTTAGTGGTAGGTAGGATGCAAACTTGACATGACCAAAGTTGGTTTTAGTGGAGTCACCCCCATGCTGCCATGTTTGTGATAATTGGTGAGTATGCAGCCATTTTAGTGGGGTAGACATGTTTGGTGCTGGTTGGTGATGATGGTAAATAATTGGAGATGTTCTAGAAGGGGTGAAAGTGAAGAAAGTTACAAATTACACCCTCTCTAATTAAATTTCAGCATGTGTCCAATTATTTCTAACCAAGCTTGCAAAAATTTTCTACTATCTCTCAAATTAATTACTCAAGTGGTTCATTTATTTTGGAAAGGGAAACATGAAAATGCAATGAAGGAAATAAAATTGGAAGGGAAATATGGAATACATACCGGTTTTCCTTGCGGCGAGAGCTCAGCTTTTAAGTCCGCGAGCGGGACTTCTCCTGGCTTCAATTGTTCTTGTCACCGTCCGATCTGGAGAGAATGTCTCGGACGATGCAACTTCCTGTTCCAGGTTACTTATAATTTACTGCAATATGTGCATACCTAGAATGATTGTCCACCCTGGGCGTCAACTGTATCCATAGCCTTCATATCCGGTGTGAAGTATATTTTGGGACTCCCCCTTCTCTCTTTTTTTTGATTTTTTGTAGGGGTTAGTCCACACATACAACCAATATCCATAGAAGTACTGCTTTAAAGGTTCATTAATCAAACTTGACACCATGTCTAGTTCGATTAAAGCAAGCTAATTAACCTAAGCACCATGCTTAATTTAAAGAGCTTATGAATATATTCTAGCTAGCAACACATTCAAACCCGAGCAAACCGCAATAGATGAAGGGGGCATGGAAACACCTTGAAATATTCACATGGAGATAAGCATATGGCCATTGGTGAACTTTGCTTTTAATTCAGGTAAAAAGCAAAAACCGTTTCACGTACCTGAGCGTGCCTACCGTTGGCATCTGATGATGAATACTTTCAGAACTGATGCAGCGGTGATGCTACAACGCCAACGTGACTGCACGAAGTTGGCTGAGTCCTCCTCCGCATTGATGTTTCCGTGTACGGATACACGGTTATGGATGTGGCAAAGGGGATCGGCACTCAAATATACCAACTAGTGGAATGCCGCGGAACTAGCTTGTATGCGAATGTTGAAACAATGGGTCCCAAAAACAAGCAAGTGGAGCGGCAAAGGAGTGGAGGCGTAGAGTTTGCCTCCTCTCTCGCGCGAAGCACAAAGGACAAGCGAAAACTGGCCAGGCCAGGTTATGTTTGGCCACTAGCCTTGGATTAAGGCTTGCAGACATATAGACACCTTGGCCTAACACTAGTGGTCGCTGGATATTTATTTTATTTTTCTTTTAGTGTTTTTTTATGCAAAACAGTGATGGGGCGAATGAATGCAAATGCAAGAATGGGAAATATGCAGTGAATTGGGAAAAAAAATGGGGTAATAGTATGCATGAATTCCTAAATTAAGTGATTCAATGCAATCATGCAGTGGATAATGCAACAATTTAAAGGATAAAGCTCAAAATTTAAAGTCTAAGAGCTGGACTATCTCACATACCTTGATTTTTCTCGCCATTACCAACAATTTGAGACGGAATTGCGGTGATGCAGCGTCATTCATCCGTCACATTTGATTTCCTTTTTCTTCCTTGACGACGATCTTTCTTCCATTTTGCACATGGTTATGATAAAATATGTATATGTATGAATACATACCTGTGCAAATTTTCTTACGATACAGATATAAATTCTAGTAATGGTGCAAGTAGTGTTTATTGGTATTCTTACGATACAGATATAAATCCGCAAGCGCACGGATACCGATGTAGCATTTCACCCGGGAGTATTCCTAGGTATCGTATTTATATTTTCGCAGGGAAGCATTGGATAAAGAGTATCGACTATTGACAAGGATGTAACTACTAATTAAAGTACCGACTAACAAGGCGGGGGTAAAGGATAGGATAGGAGTGATATTCAGTTGACACACACAAGGAGAAGTTCAGGATAGAGATAGAAGAGCGGTCTAGCTAGTGGGAGAACAACGAGACAGGAAAGGATTCCTATATACTTCCACTGGCCTTGAGATACCTCTGGCAAGGGTTACGGCTAGCATGAAGAATGGCATCTTCCTAGTTCTATTATCTCAACATTGGGGACGGAGCCTGTGACACACAGAAAGGGATGAGAAGGGTGCCACAAACTCCGTGCTCTTACGGGGTGCCTGTAGACCGGAACTAACGTGATGGACTACGAAGATCGAAAGGGCTGTCACCACCTCACAGCTACCACCTCCGTTGCGACGGGGACAAACCAAGGTTACCATCTAGACTAGGTACCACACCTACGCTAGGCAGTAACTACTCACTCTTCTAGAAAGAGCAAGCAATCCTGTCAATACCCCAGTGACAATTCACCGCAAGTATTGAGCAGAAACAAGGAACCAACTAAGACAAAGGACTAAGAGAGAACTTATAGAACCAGACTACAAAAGCTTATAACCAAGGCTAGACATTCCACAATTACTCGTGAAATAAATGCAGAACAAATAGCTCAAGTAAATGCAGAGGAAATATATTGATTACTCAGAGTCAAACATAAAGAAAAGGAAAAGATACAAGAGCTTTACCAGAACTCCAGAAGACGACTCTGGAACCCTGAACAAAGCTCGACCCTGACTCTAACTCCCAACAGGACTAGCCTACTCTACATCTTGAAAGTGGAGAATGGAGACTTGCTCCCAAGTGGTGTTTGTGATACAAGGGGTATGACGCTGCATTTATAGGTGTCCCAAGACGGTTGGAGGCTAGGTAACTGCCAAGGCAACCAGAGGCGGTTGGAGACCCGTTCGGCTGCTTGTATGTGTTGGTCTTCCTAGGCTGCTTGTATGTGTTGGTCTTCGTGTGTTTCTGGCCCAGAGGTGATGTGGCAGTGGATGACGTGTCTTGCACGGTCGCCGCTCGGTCATTGCTGACGTGGATGGCCTCCGGTGGTGTGTATGGCTAAGGGGGGTAACCGGCCGAACGGAGTCGTTCGGCCGATTCGGTCATTTTCGGCTTCAATAACGCGTATTTGTCGTAATTGTACCTGCACAAGTGACACTCACCAAAACTCGTGGAACTTTATTAGAAATAAAACCTAAGTACATGGAATGTTACATAAAACCTCATTTATTCCCGAGTATTGGTGGTCAGATTTGGGTTGTAACGACCGCCAACAACTGCTCCGGGAGGATAGCCACCACCGTCGGTTCGGCGCCTTGCTCCTCAACGACCGGCAGCGCCCCCGCCTCGACCTTCACCCTTGGTGATGAACCGCGTGCTCACCGTGAGCTCCCTTCCCTAACAGCAACGACCTCGAGCACCCACTCCCATGATGGCTGGTGCTACCCGTCCATCCTTGACCTCCCCACGTCAATGGCTGATGGTCAAAAAGCTCCATGGAAAAGCTCCCCCAAACAGGCAGCATTCGCTTCTCCAGGAAGTTGTTTTTTGGGAAGCAAGTGAAGCTTTTCCAAGTGGAGCTTTTGGAGAAGCTTAGGGTGCATTTGGTTGGGCTTCCAACCTGCTTTTGCTTTTAAAAAAGCAAAAAGCCCAACCAAAGGGGTTGGCTGTCATCTAAAGTCATAGCTAAAAGCAGCTTTTGCCTAGTACAAATTTGAAAGCAGCTCAGACCCTGCTTTCACCTACTTTTGGATCTTAAAATTACCCACCATGCCACCGATTACGGAGAAAAATGGTTCGATTTGTTCTATTTTTCCCATCTACCGTCCATTCGCTTCCGTCGGCGCCCGTACGCTCGCCTTCACCGCCGCCGACCGGTGCCCGCCGCCGCTGCTCGCTGCTGCCCCATGCCCTCCGCTCGCCCGCCGCCGCGGCACCGTGCCCACCTCCGCCGCCGCCCCGTGCCTGCCGGCCGCCGCCCACCGCCTACCGTCCGTTGCCTATCGCTTGGCCGACGGCGATGGGGCACGACACCAGCTGCGGCCACCCCAACGAGGAGGTCGACTTCTTCAGTGCCGCGCAGTCCGAGACCCACGTCGTCCTGTGCAGCGCTGGTCGTCATCCTCCATGGCGCTCCGAGGTCCGCGTCATCCTCCTCCACGGCGTTGCCACTGGCGGTGCCTTCGACACGATGGAGTCACTCTCCTCGTGCGCGTGTGGTGAGGGCGATGATGTCTTGGTGCGCCGTTTCCTCGTGTCCCACGTCGCGGAGGTCCTCGGCGGCGTCGACGCGCTGGTGTTCGACGATTGGCTGCACAGGATCCTCGTGGCGCCCTTCCGGAGGAGCTGGCTGCACCGTACCGCTTGTTCGCCACGACGTGCCGCCCATGCTCCCGCCGGCCGCCGCCGGCTCGAGTCCCAGGCGCCGTCGAGGATGGTCCTATGCTCTACAATTTCTCATGCAGCAAGGCAAGAGGCAAGATCTGTCGAAGCAGCAAGGAAGCGCCTCCCGTCCGTCCGGTGAGTCCCCTCCCCTTCCCAACTCGGGCCCGCCACTCTGTTCCTACTCCAATCTTCTGCTCCACTCTGATCTTCCTATATATCTAGTAGCTAGTTTCGCTGGATCCTATGGCTGACAAGGTGGACAAGAAGCTAGCGTCTTCTCGTTGCCGCCTTGCGGGTGACCGAAGAGGGAACAAGAAGAACAAGATGCTAGGCTCCCGTGAAGATCCTAGTTATATTATTATTTGCCTTAATAACTTTATTTATGTGCTATTTACCTTTTGTAAATGACATGTTCTAATTACGTGGATCATACGAATGAGAAAATTTAAAAACTATTTTTTTTCTTTTAAAAAAGTCATTTGCATGCGAAATAGTGAACGGATTAGATTATTCTGATTATTTTGTATATAGGCAGTGCCGCATGCCTTCAGGGGCATTCCAGTTATTTCCTCCAAAGCTACAGCTTCACAGCTGCTCTAACCAAACGACATTCTGCTTTTCCCACAGCTCATTTCTCACAGCTGCCTTTTCACAGCACACAGCTCACAGCAGCTTTTTCAAAAGCTACAGCCCAACCAAACACACCCTTAGGGTGCCTTTGGTTGAACTTTCAACCTGCTTTTGTTTCCAAAAAAGTCAAAAGTCAAACCAAAGGGGTTGACTGCCATTCAAAGACACAGCCAAAGACAGTTTTTGCCTAGTACAAATTTGAAAGCAGACCAGCTTTTGCTTTTGGGTCACAAAATTACCAGACACCGGTTACACACACAAACGGTTCGCTTCTTTCTTTTTTTGTTCGTCCACGCTCCCTCGTCGCCCCCGCCGGTCGCCGCCTTCACTGTCGCCCGGCGTCCGCCCGCTGTCCTGCTCGCCGCCATCCGCCCGCCGTCCTTCTCGCCGCTGCCCTCCGCGCCGCCCACTGCCCTGCTCACCGCCGCAGCCTCCCTCCGCGCCGCCGTGCTTGCTCGCCGTCCTGCCCGCCGTGCCGCGCTGCTCGCCGCCCGCTGCGGCCCTCCGTTGCCGCCACCGCTACCTAGTGCCTGCCGCCGCCGCCAGCTGCCGCCTGATGCCCGCCGCCGAATCCCCGCAGTTGCCGCCCAGTGCTTGCCGCCGCCGCCCAGTTTCTAAACTTCATGGAGACGCTCGTGGGTAGCGAATTTTAGCGAGAGACCTTAGAATTGATGTAAGGGATTGATAGAGAGGATGATGATGATTCTGTAGGTGAAAGGAATTGCAGCGGGATGGACTAGAGCTTATGGATTTGTGGGGCGAGTAGAGCTACTTCTGACAGGAAAGGTAAAAGAACTGTTCTTTTCTCCGGTCGACTTCTGCTCCTATTTGATGCGCAAGCTATTGCATGGCATCTGCGTGGCGATGCACAAATGAGCGGTGGCACTTAGAGCAGCGGCGAGGTGATGTAGGCAAGCAAGTAGCTCACGGCAATCGTGCAGCTGACCGAGACATTCAGTTCAGAGATACATACACATGCAGAAAACCATCAACTTCGAACGTGAAAAACTCTGAAATATCATGTATAATTTAGCCCAAACATGTATACAAAACTTGTAGCTAGTACCAAGAACTACAAAATTAAGTAAAAATGTTTTGACCAAAACTCAACGGTTCGAGAGATAATCATCACTGAACTTTGGCTAAAAGTCTAACAGCTCACAATTGAGACATATCATGATGCTTTATATGAACCCTTATCTTTTCTAAATGTATTGTTCTATTTACGTGGACCATATTGATGAAGAACTTAGAATTTTTTTATTTTTTTAAAAAAATCTATTTACATGTAAAAAAGTGAACGGATTAGGTTATTGCGAGTATTTTGTATATAAAGAATGCCACATGCCCTCAGGGGTATTACATGTATTTCTTTTACGGCGTACAATTTCACAGCGGTTCAACCCAAACAGTCTTCTGTTTTTTCCAACAGTTGCTTTCTCACATCTGCTTTTCTACAGCCCAAACCCACAACAGCCTTTTCAAAAGTCACGGCTCAATTGAACACATCCTTAACTCTCCAAACAGGGCCATAGTAAGGCACACAAAAGCGCATTTATATTCTAGCCTCAAGCCACCCGGTCCTCTTTGATTACCTCAAGGCCGAAACATTATGTACTCTGAAATCACAAAAAAAAAACTCGTTTATAATACTTTAAGATATGTTTAAGGATTAGAAACTTGTACCTAAACACAGGATAAGACATGTAGACACATTTAAACAATTATTTATTTAATTCTTTTTCAAAGATAGTTGTTGGGGCCGATCATCAGGGTACTCAAACTTATGGGATAATTACTCTTGTCAAAAATGCAAACTATTGCCAAACTCATACACATATCAGGAAAGAGGAAAGAAAATAAGGCCCACAGCCCACCAAGAGTCAATGGCCCAGTCGAGGCGCCTCGACGGGGGTCTCGACGCGCGCCTCATTCTCCGCCTCGCTCGAGGGAAGCGATCCCTCGAGCGAATCGCAAAACTCCGTCTTAATCGAGGCTTGAGGGTCGAGCCTCGAGCAACCCACGAAATGGGAAAAGCTCCGCCTCGGTCGAGACCTCCCCCGACAAACAATTAATGCCGTTTAATGCCGCCGTGCATCCAAAGTCAAAAGGCAAATTTATCACCACGCCGCTCTGACAGGCACGATCCCCATCGCATTTGTCAACCCCTGTCACTGTGCGGACATGTTGGCACTGTGCGAACAGGCGCGCGTCACTCCAAACTCCTGTGCCACCAACTCCTGTGTTCCGAGGCCCTCGATCGGGCAGGAGAGACCCTCGAGCGGGTAACAGGATGAGGAGGAAGGACGGCGGAGGCATGGCGGGCCATCACGAATACTATACGACCATCCCGGCGCTGTGCAGACACGCTGCCACTGTACGAACAGGGCCGCGTCATTCCTACTCCCTGTGCTGCCAACTCCCACTGTAACTTTCCACGGAAAGGGCTGTGCACAGGCATGGGGAACCCTTGAATTGGCGTACAGACAAGTCACATGATACGTTGGTCAGCTCCAACTCTCGAAACCACTCCGTGGCGTCACCGCCGGCACTAGAACCCTCCACAGGGGCAGCAACGCCGCACAACAGTGATCAAGGACACAAGGACAAGGAACCACGCCCGACGCCATGCCTACAACTATGATGTAACTGTGTCTTCACATTTACACACGCCTGTAACCCCTCCTCCTTGATCTATAAAAGGAGAGGCGGACGCTCAACACACCAAGACAGAACACACGCACTCCACACTCCACCGATATTGGCACTCTGTCTCAATCATCATCATCATTATCATCATCATCTGGGACTTGGAGGCTTTGCCTCTTCTGCCAACCTGCTTGTATCCCCTACTACTCGTAGTCCGGTGTAGGATAATACATTGCACACACCTTCCTTGCTGGAGGTACGGTCTTGTGGCCGGAACCAGAATAATCTTGTGTCTTTGCATTACCTTCTGCATCAACCATCAGGGGGTGGGAACACAACACATTATTGGTTGGTGTCGGGGCCACG
Organism: Echinochloa phyllopogon; assembly: GCA_033239725.1. Classification (NCBI taxonomy): domain Eukaryota; kingdom Viridiplantae; phylum Streptophyta; class Magnoliopsida; order Poales; family Poaceae; genus Echinochloa; species Echinochloa phyllopogon. Next base: position 2,766,983 of record BTCW01000016.1, on the reverse strand, counting down.
ATTTCCAAACACCGACAATAGTATAATTAGTTTGACTAATTAGGTGATCTGTCAAAGTAAACTCCTTACTATTCGCAACAAAAATAAGGCCAGTCTCAATTTAGGTTTGATAAAAAGTTTCATGAATATTAAGTTGTGTCACGTCAACAAATTTAGTGGCATGTCAGAGATTAGTATTTCTCCTATCCTCCCTCGCAGCACGAGCTCACTTATATACTAGCTATACATGACAATTAATTGATATGTTTTCTATCTCTTACCTGACAATTAATTAATATATGGTCGGTATATATTTTATTGAAAACATGTGCCGCACATACATCTCCGCGTAGGAGGAAGAGTTTAGAGAATTGTTTAATTCCCATAAAATCTATTAGGCTCAGTTACAAGTCCTCAGTGCAATAAATATAAAACTATACATTGAGGTGTCCATGCATCCTTTCCATGTCCTACGTTGCATTGAATTTTACATCTGACATAGTACGTTAAAAAATAATTTCAAATTTATACTACAATCGTTTGCTTTGATAAGACGCGATATGACTCGACACAGTCTTCTAAGTTATACTTTGACCATTTATTTATAATTACAAACTTATGATTATTAGAAAGCACTTTTGATTACAAATCCAACTATATCAAATTTAAATTATAAAAACTAAAAAATACTAAGTAAATTATTAATAAAAAATCATCAAAACTAACGTTGTAGCGGTTAAAATCACATACAACTTCATGTTGTCCAAAACGCAAGCATACGGAAGGAACGTCAGAATAAAAGGTATGACGCTTAATTGAGAGCTCTCCCATTACAAACTAATAGCCAAAAATGAGTTTACACAATGAACTTGGTACTAAGCCGACTAGAATTCTGAACAGGAAAGAACGCAGATTAAGAAATGCACAGGACACTAGACGACCCCAGTTGTATAATATACCCACGGTATATGTTGCCTACTTATTCTGATACAACAGCTGTATTCTCACTTCTAGGAAAAAATAATCACAAGGACAAATATTAACAGTAAAAGCTTTGTTGGCCAGCCAAATGCTGCTTACAGGACGTCATACAGGACCACTGGCTTGTAAATTAGATATGCGATTGTGTTGCGAGAATGATTACGTGCTGGCAGCAACTGAATCTACATTCTGCAGCAGTTTACATTTAGGCAAAAAATCCGTGCATCGCTTATTTCATCACCATTAGCTTTGTGTTTGACGGTGAATTTGCAGTATCCAATCGACGTAGCTGCTTGTTCCAGCCATCTGGTCCTCAACAAGATTAGATAGAAGCAGAAAGCCTTCTCTTGGCTGTTCACCCTGTCGCACCACTCGGCATAGCTGGTGATAAGAGGGATACTTGTCCCGCAGGGTTCTTAGTATTTTCATGAAATTTCTTGAGAACTCATTGTCACATTCTCTCAACTGAATCTGCAACATACCCCACATTAGTGCACATGCAAACCTGAATAATGTGGTATACTACATATTTAATGTAATTTTTCATACAAGAGCATTTACAGGAAAAAAAATTACAACTCACATGGAAGAATGTAAAATAACTTTGTTTAATAAGACAACAAGATGTAAAATCTTTTGCCAGCAGTATGACTACAGAGTAGAAAAGATGTACCTTTGATAGGTCAGGGAAGTTTGCCAAGCTGACTCCAAGAATGTTGTTCACTAGTTCAGGTGGAAGCATCCTACCTAACCACACTAGGAAAGTGAAGCCATCATCAAGGAGGTACAAACCTCCAGTGTCTAAGCACTGCATTGTTAATGGCAACCGCTTTAACGAACCATCAATCTTATTTGGTTCCTGCAAAACTCAATGATAGTTTTGATTAGTGTTTGGTAAACTTGCCTAAACAACACAAAGAACACACTTGACTTCAAATACATCAGGAAAATAGTTTGCAAAATGAAATTGTAACTCAATTAAATTAATGCTAACAATTACTTGAAAGGCTCTATCATGTTTAGAATCCTAAAAAACATTTTAAAAGCATCATAACTAAGGACTTATGAAATTAAATCAACAGACTAAACAGATCTTATGCAAGTGACCATTGTGGAAGTGGAAGTAATTGTTTGTTCATCTCAAATTTGATTTGAGTAGTTTGGACATGGCAAATCTACAACTGAATAAAGCAACTATACCAGGTTAGGGAAGGAACACCATACCATTGTTAAAACTTCATCAACTCTGCATAGCGAAGGATAGATAAAATTGAGCAGCCTTTTGACAGGCAATATCATCATGCTGAAACCAGCAGCACAACGTTCATCAAGAGAGACATCTGCGTAGCCTCCACGGAGAGCGAGAGATTTGCAGATGGCTAGGATGTATAATGGCAAAAATCTTAGTGATTCTGGGAAAATCAGTCTTCCTCCTATCCGGTGTTGTACAATGTATAAGTTCCGGTATTCCTTCAAACTTCTCACAAGCTTTAACTGTAATTGCTGTCTTACACTGTCCAGCTTATCAGACAGTGAATTTTCAACCGCTGCAAGAATGCGATATAATTGGTAAACTGTGTAATAACCATATAACATGTATACTTGAAACATTAAAAGAGGAAGGGCATCCATAAATTACTAACCAATTCTACCCAGCAATGACACAATGGCGCCAGTATCTGCTTGTCTATACATTTCACTAAGATCTGTGACCACAGGTGCAGCTGCTGTGTGGACCCTGATACGCCTTTCACCAGAGGAGGATGTGTATCTAATGAGTGGTTAAGAACACAACAAGCATCACATGCATGCATATACTTCTAATTCTAAAAATATTGGAAGTGCAGAACATCCTGTGCGGGAGTTTATATGCCAAAAAACATTCACGGCACCAACACATTCATTTATCCCTTAAACATACATTTAGGCTGATCAAACCACATGTAAATGCTACACAGCTGCCAACCGTGCTAAAAGGTCATTTAGCATGATTAAACGGACATGTAACCCACTTTTTGGCTAAACAACGGGTGACCAAATTTTCAGTTGAGGTGAACACTCATACACAGTTTTTACAGTACTTCCCCATTAAATGCAACACTATCACCACACTAATCACTAGCCAAACAGCATTTTGCTAACAACAAATTAAAGGAGTGATATATGATGTTAAAATTATTAATAATATCAACAATTTTTCGTACTGAAATCTAGGGGTATGCAGAAGTGCCTGCAATAAGACAGTAAGACTAGTACAAAGTCGGATTGAGATGAAAGGATACAGCAATGCCACTTGGAAGTATACAGTCTGGGTGGTCATTAAGGTCTCCTCTAGCGACAGTTGCATTGCAAAAGCTTTATCAGAGTCAACAGCTGGAAGCGCCAACAGGTCTGTGGATCTTAGCATGAAATGACCATGATAAGTTGTGAACCGTACCCCTGAAAAACAGATGTTACGAGAGTTAGGTTGAATCCTAAACTACCAGAGAAAAAGTAGGAAACGGGGATAAAGGCAGCTGAGGATAAACCTTTTCCGCATCTGATACGCATAACAGATTCCCAGGCAGTCTCTCGTGTAAGGTCTCTACTAAGCTCATGTTTAAGTTTGTCACCATGTGTGGTTGCCTGGAATGATGGATAATGGTACACCTGACCACCAGTATATTTTGCCAAAGATCCTACAAAATTTTATATGTAGCATCATCAATATAGCATGGCAGGAAATAGCTTAGGTACGTCAATTCAGACATTCTGCGAGCATATTCTCACCTAAGGAAGCTATATCGGAGTATTTCTCACTGAAAGAAAATATGTCCACTGCAATCTGATTTTTCGTGAATTCAGCAGCCATCTGTTTGTAGAAGGGATCTTCTGGCACCCTCAGAGTATGCTCCTTGTCCGTTCCATATGCACGCACATCATCTCCCCGAAGCCTCAGACGGCCAATACCGAGAGATGGCAATGTACTCTGGAAGACGAGCAACTTCCCCCCAATCTGACTCTGTAAAGGGATGTCATAATTTTCCATGATTTGGTGCAAAAGTAAGGCAATAAAGGTATATAGGAATAACTAAATATGTGTTTTAATAATAACTCTGAAATTCAAATATAATATGAATAGAACAGAAATAAGATCATACCATAACCATGAAAGCTGCTTTAAGTGCTGGACCAAGAGCCGACTCAACATTGACATTGTCATGAAACATATTTGGTAAGCTATCGAGAAATGACTCGACAACATGTCTGGAGTCGACCAAATTAACCAAGAGGTCATCAGGCAATGGCAGAAAAACATCATCCAAATCAGCAACAACCATCATTTGAGGCTGTGACAAAGAAGACTGATACCAGAAGAAAAATACAGGTTGTTTCAGTTATCACACATGAAATGAATGCGACATTAAAAAATAGTGAGGTATTGCAAAACAAAGGTGCAAGTTTGAGTTGAAGAATGACTAAGTAAGAGATGTAGGGCTTGCCTTGAAGTTATGAAAATGCAAGGTGCTGTCAAAGGTTAAGAATCCTATCTGCGTACGCGGAAAGCCTGGAAGTTCGTCAAGGCATGACTTGATGGTCTTTGCAACAACCTAAAAAAGCATATGGAACAATAATACTTTGAGTTGTTATTGTTAAGGATGAAAAAAAAAGATTGTACTCAGAAAGATTCAAAAAAAAAAATAAAGAAACAGACAACCATACCTCAAGCAACCCACTCCGAACTGCAGATACTGACACATCGATAAGAAAGAAATAGGAAGGTGGCATTGGTGGCCGCACCATATATTCTGTTGGAGCAACAAACTCTACTGTTCCCTTAGAGAGTTCAGGTCTTTGATCAGTATCGTACCTTCTGCCACTAGCATCAAGGGCACAAAAGTACTCTCCAGGAACTGCATGAAAAGAAGAGAAGTTTCCATAAAGCATTTCATGGGAGAAGGTTGCTAGGGAATTATATAACACCAGAACGAAGATTGCAAGTCTTCCAGAGCTATTTTTGTGCATAGTAGTTAAGTCTGATGAGTTACATTTTTTTTCTTGTGTAATTATGAAGCACGCGATGTGCAAAATAACTATAGCATGCTTGATCTAGCTCTTTTGGTCTCAAAATACATCTGAAAATATCTGACCTATGCAAGGTATTTATAACCTCATAGGTCAATTTCTAAGACTTTCTGGAACGATTTTACTATCACTGTAGAATTCACATCAAGCTAGGATGAACATAATCCGAAAGCTAATGATGCCAGCTCTACATTATGATGATGGGCATAAGCTAGGATAAAGAATCATATGGAAAAGCAGGCCTGGAGTAGCACAGTTTGGAGCTTCCTGTGGCCATCATAGGCCATGCCCTCCTGCTATTTGAATGATATTGTAAAGTTTAGGTTGAAATATACTTGCTTCCATAGTTCAGGTTCATCCTGAATATGAATGCAGAGGTCAATGTGTGATTTGCGTTTTTTCCCTCGGTTTTTTTATTGTCTTCAAAACGTCCAGTTAATTTCAGCAGAAATCATTGGATTTTTTGTGTCAAGCTCCACCATTGGATCCAGGAAACTCATAACAACTAGCATTATAGAACACAGAAAGCGTCAAGCCTTTCTTTGACATTCTGCCACTTGTGATCTCTGGTAGCAGCAAACTATTATCCTGGCCATCAACACTTACAGGAGTGCATGTGCTTATTATCACGTTATAATTAATAATAGGAAAAGGATATCCTGCTAAGTAATCACCCCAATTATCATAATTAATAGGAACTACTACAAGAGCCGAGTCAGAGGCACAACGTCCAAGATAGATGAGCTTTCTCAACTCTTAAGACCATATAGTTTTCTAATGAAATAAATAAGTTTACAAAGATTAAATCCTGGAAGGATCTTTTGTACCATAGTAATTCATGATCTCCTGAATCACAAGAAACTATGCACTGGAACCAAAACAAGCTTAATTTTACCAGAAATCCTAAACAGTTTCTGCTATTCTTTCTCACTGGGACCTTTTCCATAGCATGTATTAGGCCCTGTTTCGACCCACAGCTGTTGTGGATACAAACAGCCCAGCTGAACCACCAGCTAAAGGGCTCCTAGCTAATGGGAACTCAATGAATCCTTTAGCTGCTCCAACACAGCTAAAACCAGCTAAACTTGGCTAAGGACCAAACTACCCTTTCGAAATTGTCACCTCCACAATTAATGATGAATTAAGAAAGGGTAGCATGGCCATTTGTACAGCCAACAAACTTTAGCTGGAGGATCCAAACACCCCCAGCTAAAGTGTAGCTGCTAAAATTTTAGCTGGCTAAAGTTTAGCTCAACCAATTAGCTAGCTAAACTATAGTTGGGGTGGATAACAGGGCCTTAATAGCCGACTGCTGTAACCATCTGAATAATAGCATCAGAAAAGTTCAGCAAAAAACTACCCTCTTCCTTGACACATGTTTCAAGTTAAACAGAAGTATCGCTTCTCTGGCTATGCAATGCTGCTAAAAAAACAAGAGATGTACTCTATAGAATGGCCACAAATATTTCACCTGCTAACCTACAGTACAGTTTTCACGTAAAAGGTTCTACATCACATTTTTTTTCTGTTCTTCTGCCATTTCATAACATACAAACTGGTACTTGAGGTGAAGTTCAGGATATTACCATCATTGAGCAACGTGCAAAGATTGCAGCGCCATTTCCTTCCAGCATCTGCAAATGTTGCATAAGGATTTATATATGTCCTGCATCTTCGACAACGTATGACACCGGCAGACCCAAAGTTGATAACCGGCACTTCCTCCTGAGTAATAGGAAACAAGCATATCAAGAAAAGAGCTCATTGGCTGGAAAATAGAAAGAACAAAGAGCTTAACAGTTCATTACCCCATCAGGTGATTCTGCAAGAGGGTGTACCACAGCCCCAAGGGGCAAATGCCACCTGGAGACCAATGACTGAGACGCCGGAATTGCATGGGTTGTCAGCCGGAAGTACCTTGGATGGCAATTCAATGGGTATGCCTCCAAAAGCTTAATTGGCTCCTCATCACCATCCAATGGCCTTGGTAGTCCTTTTACGTCAACACCAGGGTCAAGTGACCCAGGCGCTGAACTCAGTGCCAACGACTGGAAGTCCTCCACTAAGCTCTGAAGTGTGCCTCCAACTGGAGGCCCAGCACGCGGATATGCTGCCTGGTTACCAAACGTGGCAGTCGGTCCCATTGGAGGGGGCGGCATAGTCTGCACTGGCTGTTGAAAAGCTGGCCTCGACATTGGGAATTGAGGGTTTGCAGGCGGAGCACCGGGGTAAAACCCTTGCGACTGTATTGGTGGTGGTGGCCTCGCATAATTCGGTGGAGGCAAAGCACCTCCCGTTGGGGATTGTGGCTGACCAAGGGACGATGGCGGGGGCCGAAAAGGTGCTGGTGTGACAGCAAAGGGACCCTGAGTCGTCGGTCCAGCAGCAAAGGGGCCCTGAGACGGAGCAGAGGTAAAGGGGCCCTGAGATGGTGGAGCTGAGGTAAAGGGACCCTGAGGTGGTGGAGCGGAGGCAAAGGGGCCTTGAGACTGCGCTGCCGAGGTGAAAGGGCCCTGAGGCGGTGGCGCGGAAGCGAATGGCCGCTGAGGCGGTGGCGTGGCAGCAAAGGGACCCTGAGACGGCGGTGGCGCGGCAGCAAAGGGACCCTGAGACGGCGGTGACGCGGCAGCAAAGGGAACCTGGGACGGCGGTGGGCCCCTGTACCCACCCATTGGCGCGGGGGGCGCGGCCCCGAAAGGTGGTGCCGCAGCACCAGACTGAGGAGGCGGCACTCCCTGAAGCGGCGGCGGGACGAACGGACCACCGGCAGCAAACGGCGGCGGCGGGGCCGCGGCGCCGGGCACGAAGGCGGAGACAGGACGGCCGGGCGGCGGTGGCCTCTCGTTCCCCATCGGCGGCTGCATCGCGTCGAACACCTGCGGAATCGGGCGGCGGTAGAAGCGAGATGAGATCAGAACCCTTCTGCGCGCGTGATCCGCGTGTTCCCCGATCGGATCCCGCCGGTAGGGCCGGATCTGGCGGGGGCGGTGAGATTCGGTGGGAGGGCGTACCGGGATCGGGGCGGCGAGTCGGCGCTCCGGCGGCGACCAGGGCGCCGAGGGGCGGAGCAGACGCGGGGGCAGCAGCCGGATGCGGAGGAGGAGGCGACCCGAGCGAGGGTTAAAACGAACAAAAGAGAAGGCGACGAGGGAGAAGACGGGGGAGAAGAGGAAGAGAAGCCGGTTCGTATGTCCCACCAATCTATGATCCCCGCTAATTTTCAGTTAAATTCAACAAAAATCGTTTGTAATATAAAACTAGGTCATGCTCGTGTGTTGCTACGGACAACGAAATATTTATATTACGATACATATATAAATAAACCTGACAATAATAATATGAAAATAAATATAAATATGAAATTAGTATATTATCGAGATCCTAGTTACACCAATAAAAAAAAAGAGCCTACAACTCTGACCAATCAATATGTTACCAGAAAATTTTGAAATCATCAGATAATGGTAGTGTCAAATATTATTATTAGCCAAGTCAGAGTAGCCTTACAAAACTGCAAGTTCAGTGAGTGCTGAAAATATATATGGTTTCCTTATCGGGTGACATGCAAGCAAAGAACATAGGAGTGATACTTTTAGAAACTACTGCAGGAACTTCTAATTTCCTAAATGCATATGAATACTTATCAATAGAGAGCAGAAAACCTTCAAAGGTAAGTGGACTATCTCATCTGCACTCCCATTTATCCCTAAAACATGTTTTGCTACGAACATGTAACACAAATACATATAATGGGAACACTAACATGAAGAATAAAAAAATTGTATGAAATGACCTCACAATAACGCATCTTGTAGGATACATATAAGTTTGAAATATTATAATCTTCCTAGGCATATCTATTTTAAAGACTTTTACCTGTGATGCGGGTAAGGTAGTTTTGTACGCCTTTTGGAAGCCTCTTTCGATACGCATTCCCCCTCGACCATAATAGAAATAAGTCCATTTTTGACCGTCCAACTCTTGGCTCAGTTTGGTTTTGACCATTGAACTCCAAAACTGGGTATCTTTGGCCATCCAACTATCAAAACCGTTCAAATTTTACCATCGGGGCGGTTTTGATGGGTGGTTTTAATTTTTTTATTTACAATTTATTCCTTAGATCTTAAAATGATTATTACTTTTTGCTTGTACATCCGATTTAGGTGATTCTTATGGTCACACGTTTATAACAGTGAGCTTTATCTTTTAAAATAGTCTTTATACTATTTTATCACTATTTAATATATTATTTTTATGTTATTGTATAAAAACACCAATATAAGAAAAGTAAAACAAACAGTTAGAAAATATTATGTCCATGACTTTAAAAGATAAAGTTTATCGTTACGAAAGCATGACCACAAGAACCACTTAAATCGGATATAAGAGAAAAAAATAGTAATCATTTGAAGCTTAAAGTACTAAACTGTAAATAAAATAGTTCTTGGATCTTAAAATGATTACTATTTTTTCTCGTATATCCGATTTAAGTGATTCTTATGGTCATGTGTTCGTAACGATGAGCTTTATCTTTTAAAGTCATGAATATATTATTTTCTAACCATTTGTTTACTTTTGTTATATTAGTGTTTTTACACAACAATATAAAATTAATATAATAGATAGTGATAAAATAGTATAAAGTCTTTTTTAAAAGATAAAGCTCACCGTTATGAACGCGTGAGCGTAAGAATCACCTAAATTGGAGGTACAGACAAAAAGTAATAATAATTTTAAGATTTAAGGACTAAACTGTAAATAAAAAAATTAAAATCACCCATCAAAACCGCCCTGATGGCCAAATTTGAACGGTTTTGATAGTTAGATGGCCAAAGATACCCGGTTTTGGAGTTCGATGGCCAAAACCAAACTGAGGCAAGAGTTGGATGGTCAAAAATAAACTTTTTCCACCATAATATGTCTATCAAAAAGTTTTGCCGCGGTGTCTTATCATCCTATGTATAAGCAGCACGTATATGTAAATTTGTAATACTATGACATGTGATTTGATTGAAAAGTACATATCAACATACAAAAATACTTATCGTATAAATTGGAGTGGCTTTTGCATTGTGGATCGAGGACATATATTAAAGAATGATATATCCAGTTAGATGCCTGTTGCAGAATCAGTTGTCAACCCAGATCCTTAAAAAAAATTCTTGTTTGTAGCCAATAGGATGACAATTCAAAGAATGTTACCTAGGAATGGTCTTTGGATTCCATCTGCAATTAAATGCTTCCACTCAAAAAGATGCTCTTCCCATCCAGGCTTATGCATTCTCATGGCAGATCTATACATTAGAATAATGTCTACCAGTCTTAAAATATATTGTTTCCATGGCTCATCTTTAAAACAATCTCGTATATGGGTGCAAATAATGGTAATGTTTTTACACTCATGGTCCATCACATACAACATAAAGTTTTTATTAAATAACCATGGCAAGAGAGGCTGCAAAATAATTGATATTAGGATATCGAATACCAAATAAAATTCTATCACAAAATTTTTTTAAAAAGGAGCAGCCTTACAAATCTGCAGCGATTGTGGTCATATTTCATAATTTTCCATCCACCAATTGCTTTGGCCAATGACTTAGCACCGGGTTTCTTACGGTAAGTCGGATGTCGATGTAAATCTGTCAGAATTTTCCTGTTTGATCGTAATATATGCCTCAGTTCAAAAATTTAGCGGTGAAAAAACTCACACAGAAATGTAGGTCCATGTACTACTTCAAAATACCTCTTTCAGAATACCTCATCTTGCTGTATTCTTCGTACGCACGATAACGAACGCCAAGGTTGAAACATTCTGTGGACATTGGCTCATCCACACCCAAAGACGATTTGAGATCACATACCTTCAACTCAATATTGTATGGGTGCATACTTCGGACCCAAACTTCCCTAAAAAATAATGAATCATTAGGACCATTCAGAATACTCTTATTCTATTAATAAGATTTAAAGCAATAAGAAGAAATTACTAAACTTGGTTTAATACGTTGGGATCTCCAATTGTCTTAATATAATCACATAACACTTCCTTCATTTCTTCTGTGGTCATCTCACCAGCTAGTTCTCGCATCATGTATTAGAACTCATCCCCAGTTTGATCATTATGGGATTTCATCAAATCTTGCCGAGTAGATGCATTCTCCGCTAATGCAAACTGTTCAAAATACTCGTCGTCTTCATCTGCTTGTTTCCTCTTGTTGCTCTGAGTACATATCCAGCCAGATTCATCTACAATCTGACAATCTGTTGGGCTTCCAGTATTCGTGTCGCTTTCAAATAACGGTTGTCCTTTCCTTTCGTTAAAATCTGTCAACAACAATATTGCAGCCATCTTTTCTCTGAATAGTCTCATTTCACGCTGCAGTTTCAAATCCTTAGTTAGCTTTATAAGTATCAATATAAAAGTATTCATATAATCCATTTGATCGAACCTGAGGGAAAGTGTCCGAGAGACCATCCCCAGTCCAATATTACATGTAGTTTACCGTGAATAGGCCGCACGAAGAACTACAATAAATAAAAATTATGATAAAACAACAACAATTATGATTAATAGTATGCATATTAATAGTTTAGTTGACTAACCCGTCCGTTTGCATTCGTTTCTTTCCAAAAACCTCTATATAAGGCCAGGAAGCAACATTGACGTTCGGCCACGCTGTATCTGTAATGACATTGCGCTCAGCCACAAACTGTATTTGGCGTTGCATCCCATCGAGCTGTAAATTAGTTGGCATAGATATACTTTAATTTATTATAGTTGTATGTAATAACATATGAATAGTATAATAACGCTCGCAAACTCACAGTGACGTGTAGTTCATCTCGACCAAAAGCAGAACCATATGAATCAAGAATTTGTATCTGAAGACATTTGGCATTGACCACAGCAAGATACCAGTGGCAATGTTCGATGTTTATTGGAAGAAAAACCTAAACAAGCATGAAACACCAATTAGTTACAACAACGTCGGGGTAATTGAATTGATCCATAAGTAAATAAAATAAAAACACGTTAAATACCATGTCATGTCGCAAGTAATTCAATACCCTTTCATCAAAATAAGGGATTCCATCGGTGGTACCTCCATGGAGGCTATAATGTTCTCCTAACTTCTGTTTAGATTCACCATCTCGCATCATGTAGGTAGTTGTAATGGTATCACACAGGAAGGCAAAGCTAGAATAGCAAATGTGATGTAAGTTTTCAAAACAGTAACAATAGAAGTGTGTGGTTGATCAAAAGTTTAGTAGGACAGAGATTAAATGTAGTGAGTGTGAGACGCTTCCTCAAAACAGTAACAAAACGGAGGGAAGCCTTCACATCCCTATCTCACAAATCAAATGAGTAATGAAATTATTCACGAATAACTATATATTGGCAATAATTAGAATCCTTACCTTGTTACTGACTACTAAATCTAAAATTATAACACTATACCGGGTGAACATAACATGATATGTATTGAATGCTAAGAACAAAGATTACTGGTACAAAATTGTATAATGATTTCATCTGATTTAATTTTATATTGAATCCAGTGGGCAATTCTAGTGGAGGATGATTGACTGATTGTTTTGAGAGTGTTGGGGGCAATCATTAGGGGTACACAAACCTATGCGATAACCGCCCCCGGTAAACATTAATCTCATGCAATTAACCAGAAAAAGAAACGAAAGTTAAGGCCCATGGCCCAGCAACAGACGAAGGCCCAGTCAAGGCGCCCCGTGGCATGCCTCGACGCGAACCATAATCTCCGCTTCGCTCGAGGGAACTGACCCCTTGAGCGAATTGGAGAACTCCGCTTCGGTCGAGGCCTGAGGATCGAGCATCGAGCAACCCACGGAATGGGGAGAGCTCCGCCTCGGTCAAGACCCTCGCTCGGACGGACAATTAATGGCACCCACTACCACCGTGCGTCCAAAGTCAAAAGGTAGATCTCTCGCCATACAGCCCTGACAGCCACGACCCCTCCCGTCGCATCCGCCAACTCCCGTCACTATGCTGCCAACCGAGGCTCTGTGCGGGCAGGCCGGCACTGTGCGAACAGGGCCCGTCACTCCGAGCTCCTGTGCTGCCAACTCAGACGACTCGAAGACCTCCGTCGGACGGGAGAGACCCTCGAGCACACAGTAGGAGAAGAAAACATGACGACGGAGGTATGGCGGGCCATTCCGAGCACTGTGCGACCAACCCCGGCGCTGTGCGCACATGTCGCCATCGTGCTAACAGGGCCGGGTCACTCTAACTCCCTGTGCTACCGACTCCCACAACGATTTTCCACAGAATGGGCTGTGCGCGGGCATGGGAGACCCTCGAGACGGTGTACGGGCGAGCCATTAACACACAAAGGACGCCTCGGATCCTCAAAACCACTCCTCGGCGTCATCACCAGTACAAGAATCAACTACAGCAAACAAGGACAAAGAAGCATGCCGAATGCCACTCCTACTACTGTGCGGCAACAATGCCTGTGCAGCAACACACTCCTGTAACCCCTCCTCCTTGGCCTATAAAAGGAGGGGGTGATCGAGCAAAAGAAGCAGGACGAAAAAGATCAAGAATCCGCACACACTCAGAAAAACCACGATATTGGCACTTCGCCTCAATCATCCGGGACTCAGAGGTCTAGCCTCTCATCCCAGCCTGCTTGTACCCCCTACTACTTGCAGTCCGGTGCAGAATAATACATCGCACATACCACCTTGCTGGAAGTACGGTCTTCCGACCGGAACCAGGATAAACCCGTCTCGTGTTATCTTCTGCATCAACCATCAGGAGAGGGAACACAGCGCATTTCTGGTTGGTGTCGGGACCACGATTTCTAAACACCGACAGTGGCGCGCCAGGTAGGGGCCTCGCACTGTGATCGATTGTTTCATCCACCATCTCCCTTGATGGCAACCCGAGTCGTACGCGACAACCTTTTTTCGATGCCAGCATCGGATCAACTCCCTGCCGGATTCAAAGTCCGGTTCGGGAGTCTTAACTTCAGGGCAACTGGCGATGGCTACAACATGCAGCTCCTGACGAGGAACGCCAGCATGAGCATGCCACCACCATTCCCATCACCATCACCACGACGCAAAAGGCGTTCGTGTCAACACGCGCGGCGAACGCGCGCGGAGCAACGCGGAACGGCCCGCGCCGGCTCCCCCGAACGGGTTGAGCCCGACACGACAAGGGCAACAAACACTGCCAATGTGGCACAACCAGCCGGGGATAGCACGGTCGACCCGTGGCGAAACCCCGGTGAGACACGCACCGCAACCATGACCAACTCTTCATCAGTTGACACGGACATGACGGCATATGAGGATTTGCCGGGCCACCACCTGATCTCAATCCGCAACCTCATAGCAACGTCACCAGACGACGACTACCCTGACTCTGGCAGCGAGGCATCCGAGAGCGGCCGGAGGATCCCCGAATGGGATTACTCAGGGCTTCGCGATCGAGAGGGCTTCTTATCATTCCAGGCTGCGGCAGATTATTGCCTAACCTGTTCCGACGACCCCAGCAAGGGGGATTACGATCCCGCCATGGAATGCTTCATCGTCCTTCCGAGAAAGGATGGCGGAGATGATGGGGCAGGAGAGCCAGCGCATGTCAGAGATCACGAACAAGCGCACAACAACGTTGCGCTTGCACAAGCACAACTCGCCCAAGTCCATGAACTTGAAGCCAAGCTTGAAGAAGAATGCCGACAGGTTTGAGAGCTTCGGGCAACGCTTGAGGACAATCGTCCTATGCGCGACGTGCGTGCCAGGGAAGCCGGACGCATAGCACGAGCCCGCATCGAGGCTGATGACGATGTGGACGACCCACTCACGTTAGCCAGGGCAAGCCAAAAGCTTATCGCCGCGGCAACTCTGATCCGAGCCATGCTCAAGCCATCAACGCCCGAAGGCCGAAGCATGCGCCAAGAGGCGCAGCTCCTAATCGAGCAAGCGACTGTGCAGCAAGCTAAAAGCTCAGCCTCTCGCATCCGCAGTTGCGCCGGCCCAAAAACCGGTGGAGCAACGTGGGAGCACGAGGCATCGACACAAACCCTGCGAAGGAAAATCCAATGCCACCCCCCGCCCTCGAATAAGGGAAAGGCACCTTCGGTGCACAAACGCATCGGGAGGAAGCCTCTCAAGGAGCGAATCCTTGACACACGTGGTGACGCCAGCGACGACGACGCTCGCAACACCCTCAACAGAAAGAGGCGGGATGGCGCATCTTGCGGTTTCCACCCTCGCCGTGGAGGCCGCTACGACAGCGACGAAGACAAGAGCCCAACGCCAGAGCCCCCAGGAACCCGGGTATTTGGCCGGGAGATTCGTGTGGCCCCGATTCCCGCACGATTCAGGCAACCGACGACCATCACCAAGTACTCAGGGGAAACAGACCCAAGGGTGTGGCTCAACGACTATCGCCTCGCCTATTTATTGGGCGGTGCAACCGACGACGCCATGATCATCCGCAACTTGCCGCTTCATTTGGCGGATTCTGCGCGGACATGGCTAGAGCACCTACCCGCGAACTAGATTCTCGACTGGAACGACCTCATGAAGACGTTCGTGGGTAACTTTCAGGGCACCTACCTATGCCCTGGAAACTCATGGGACCTTCGAGGGTGTCGCCAAACATCCAACGAGTCCCTTCGTGATTTCATCCGCCGCTTCTCCAAGCGTTGCACCGAGCTCCCGAGTGTGGGTGACTCCGAAGTCATCCACACTTTCCTCGAAGGCACAACCTGCCGGGACTTGGTGCGTGAGCTAGGACGTAGTCCTCCTACTAGCGTAAACGAACTGTTTGACATCGCCACCAATTTTGCCTCCAACGAGGAGGCGGTTGGAGCCATCTTCGATAGTGGAAGGGGGAAGCGGACGGAGGAAACACCCATGGAGGGCAGCAAGTCCAAAGGACCCGCCAAGAAACAAAGGCAAGGCAAGAAGGGGAAGAAGCCCCAAAAAGCCTCGCGCCGACAAGAGCGGACCGAGGACCCTGACGAAATACTCGCAGTCCATCCTGCTGCGCCCAAAGCTCCTCGAGGCCCCCCTCGAGGAGGCAGCATCTTCGATGACATGCTCAAGAAACCATGCCCTTATCACAAGGGCATCGTAACCCACACCCTCGAGTAGTGCGGAATGCTAAAGAAATACTTCAACCGCGCCGCTTCCAAGGACGAAGGGGGAAAAAGAGACACGAGCGACATGAGTGGCCAAGGCTTCCCGGAGGTGGAGAACGTCTTCTTCATTTTCGGTGGGCCAAACGAGAACATGACCCCTTGGCAGTGCAGGCGCGAGCGCCGAGAGGTATTCTCCATACACAAGGCGGGGCCATCATACCTCGACTGATCAGAGGAGACCATCTCCTTCAGTCGAGAGGACCACCCCAACTACATCCCGAACCCGGGGCAATACCCGCTTGTCGTTGATCCTATCATCGGCAATACCCGGTTCTCCAAGGTACTCATGGATGGAGGCAGCAGCCTCAATATCATGTACTCTTCATCCTTGGAGCTCATGGGCATCGGGAGGGACACGCTGCGCCCCAGCAAGGCGCCGTTCCATGGCGTTGCGCCGGGAAAGCGAGTTCAGCCCCTCGGGCAGATCGATCTGCCAGTTTGCTTCGGTACCCCCAACAACTTCCGCAGGGAGACCCTGACCTTCGAAGTGGTGGGATTTCAAGGTGCGTACCACGCCATCCTCGGCCGCCCATGCTACGCCAAGTTCATGGCGATCCCAAACTATACCTACCTCAAGTTGAAGATGCCGGGACCAAACGACGTCATCACCGTGGCCCCATCGTTTGAACATGCCTACATATGCGACGTGGAATGCGTCGAGAGCGCCGATGCGCTTGCCGAGGACGAGGCTATCGTCGCAGACCTAGAGAAGATGGCGAACAAAACCATCCCCTCCACTTTGAAGCATGCAGGCAGTTTTGAGCCTGCAGAGCACACCAAGGCTGTGCCCCTCGACCCAGGTGTTCCCAGCGACAAGACGGTGCGAATCAGCTCAACCCTCGACAACAAATAGGAGGTGGTGCTCGTCGACTTCCTCCGTGTCAACGCCGACATCTTCGCGTGGAGCCCCTCGGATATGCCAGGCATACCGAGGGAGGTCGCCGAGCACTCCCTTGACATCCTGCCCCATTCCAAGCCGGTGGTTCAATGCCTGCGACACTTCAACGAGCACAAGCGCAGGGCCATTGGTGAGGAGCAAAGCTCCTCGAGGCCGGATTCATCAAGGAGGTATTTCACCCCAGCTGGCTTGCCAATCCTATTTTAGTTAAGAAAAAGAATGGGAAGTGGAGGATGTGCATAGATTATACCGGTTTAAATAAAGCATGTCCAAAAGTCCCTTTTCCTCTACCACGTATTGATCAGATCGTAGATTCAACCGTAGAATGCGAGCTATTATGTTTCCTTGATGCTTATTCTGGTTTCGACCAAATTAAGATGAAAATTTCTTACCAACTGGCAACCTCCTTTATTACGCCTTTTGGTATTTTCTGCTATGTCACAATGCCGTTTGGACTTCGAAGTGCCGGAGCTACATACCAGTGATGTATGCTTCGTGTTTTTGGAGATCACATCGGGCGAACCGTAGAAGCATACGTTGATGATATTGTAGTAAAAATCAGGAAGGCGGACGACCTGGTAAACGATTTGCGCATTGCGTTTGATTGTCTTCGGGCCAACGGGGTAAAACTGAATCCGGAAAAATGCATTTTTGGGGTACCTCGAGGTATGCTCTTGGGTTTCATAGTCTCTCAACGAGGCATTGAGCCCAACCCTGAAAAAGTCTCGGCCCTCGATTAGATGGGACCGATCCGAGACCTAAAGGGTGTACAAAGGGTATTAGGATGCTTAGCAGCCCTAAGCCGGTTCATCTCGCGTCTCGGCGAGAAAGGCTTACCCCTGTACTGACTCTAAAAAAGAGCGAGCATTTTTCTTGGACCCCCAAGGCTCAAAAAGCCCTCGACGGGCTAAAAGCGTCTCTCGCACGAGTGCTAGTCTTAACGCCTCCTAAGGCGGGCGAGCGCCTCTACCTCTACGTAGCCGCAACGACTCAAGTAGTTAGCGGAGTCATCGTCGTAGAAAGAATTGAGGAAGGGCACGCTCTGCCCATCCAAAGGCCGGTATACTACATCAGCGAGGTACTGACCGAAACCAAGAGGCGATATCCACAAATCCAGAAGCTGCTCTACGCAGTAGTGCTAGCTCGGCGCAAATTGCGCCACTAGTTCGAAGCTCATCTTGTCACCGTGGTCTCATCTTTCCCCTTGGGGGAGATACTCCGCAACCAGGATTTCTCGGGTAGAATAGCCAAATGGTCCGTGGAACTGATGGGCGAAACCCTCACTTATGCCCCCCCGCAAGGCAATTAAATCGCAAATCTTGGCTGATTTTGTGGCATAGTGGACCGACACACTGCTGCCCCCACCACAGATTCAAGCCGAATGTTGGATCATGTACTT
This sequence comes from Echinochloa phyllopogon, assembly GCA_033239725.1. Lineage (NCBI taxonomy): Eukaryota > Viridiplantae > Streptophyta > Magnoliopsida > Poales > Poaceae > Echinochloa > Echinochloa phyllopogon. The sequence goes on along the minus strand of BTCW01000016.1, from coordinate 2,748,463 downwards.
CGACGGGTCGATGATGAAAACCGGTGCGGGTGCAGGCCTGCTCTTCGTCTCACCCCTCGGAGAACATATAAGGCACGTGGTACACTTGCACTTTCCGGCGTCCAACAACATGGCCGAATATGAGGCCTTACTAGCCGGCCTTCGCATAGCCATTGAATTGGGCGTTAAATGCCTCGACGTCCGGGGAGATTCACAATTGGTCATCGACCAGTTTATGAAGGAGGCAAGCTGCCACGACGACAAGATGCAAGTGTACTGCAATGCAGTACGCCGACTTGAGGACAAATTCCACGGCCTCGAGCTCAACCACATCGCGCGAAAATACAACGAGGAGGCCGATGAATTAGCAAAAATTGCGTTAGGGCGGATCATCGTTCCCCCAAACGTATTCGCCCGTGACCTAACACAGCCAAGCATCGACCTCAAGCCAACTCCCAAAGCTCCTGATGCTCCCTCGAGGTCCGAACCCTCGGGGGCTCCATATATCGAGCCCATGGACGAGGATCCTTCGAAAGAGGAACTTGAAGCCTCAAGTCAGGAGATATCCTCGGCAGACGAGGGTGAAATTATGGAGATCGTCGAGGCCCCATCGACGCGCGATTGGCGCAACCAATACATTGTCTGGATCAGCCTAGGGGAACTACCCTCGGATCGAACCGAGGCTCGACGCATCGCAAGAAAGGCCAAGTCGTTCCACATCATCGATAGGGAGTTGTACAAGCGCAGCCCCTCCGGAATTTTGCAGCGGTGCATTCCAATCCCGGAGGGAAGAGAGCTCATTCGAGACATCCACGCTGGCATATGCGGCCACCACGCGGCGCCCCATACCCTCGTGGGCAACGCGTTTCGCCAAGGCTTCTACTGGCCCACGGCTGTTGCAGATGCCAACGAAATCGTGCGCACCTGCGAAGGGTGTCAATTCTACGCACGCAAAACCCACCTCCCGGCCCACGTCTTGCAAACCGTTCCTATCACATGGCCGTTCGCCGTATGGGGGCTCGACCTCGTTGGTCCAATGCGAGCAGCGCCTGAGGGCTTTACACATCTGCTAGTGGCCATCGACAAGTTCTCAAAATGGATCGAGGCTCGACCAATCAGCAGCATCAGATCCGAGCAGGCTGTGCAATTCTTCACAGATATAATTCACAGATTTGGGGTCCCCAATTCGATAATTACTGACAATGGCACCCAGTTTACAGGCAAGAAATTCTTGAAATTCTGTGACGACCACCATATCTGCGTGGATTGGTCGGCCATAGCACATCCACAGACAAACGGCCAAGTAGAACGTGCCAACGGCATGATTCTACAAGGTCTCAAACCAAGAATATTCAACAAGCTGAATAGATTCGGCTGAAAATGGGTGTCAGAACTACCCTCGGTAATTTTGAGCCTTAGAACAACCCCAAGCAGAGCCACGGGTTTTACCCCATTTTTTCTCGTCTATGGCGCCGAGGCTATCCTCCCCACAGACTTGGAATATGGGTCCCGAAGGCTCAGAGCCTACCAAGAGGAAAGGAACAAGCAAGTTCGGGAAGACTCACTCGACTAAGCGGACGAAGCTCGAGACATCACGATCTTACACTCGGCCCGGTACCAGCAGTCGCTTCAAAAGTATCAAGCCCAAAAGGTTCGACGACGAGACCTCAACAAGGGGGACCTAGTGCTAAGGCTGCGACAAGACAATCGAGGGCGCCGCACGCTCACACCGCCATGGGAAGGGCCCTACATCATCGCTGAGGTCCTTAGACCAAGCACATACAAGCTCGCAAACGAGAAAGGCGAAGTATTCGCCAACACTTGGAACATCCAACAGCTACGTCGCTTCTACCCTTAAGCTTTCAAGCATTCATGTACATTTGTACTTATTTCAATAAAAAATAAAAGACCTTAAAATGAGTAAGACTAGGCTTACCATCGAAAAAAGCCAAGTCTCACTCAGGGGCTAATTCGGGGGGCACCCCCTCCTAAAATTGTCCCAATTTTAAAGTTTTTTATAAATTCTTTCATTATGTCCATCTCCTGTAATTGCCAAAAGGCAGCTCGAGGCATAGAATGATTAAGGCCAAGGGCCAGACGAGTCGAGGGATCGCCTACGCCTTCGAAAGGATACGGCATCCCCCTCGCCACCCTACGCTAAAATTACTCTATGAACGATACTCTCCTCGACAAGCCCTTTGCAAATTCAGTAAGATAAACGTGATAAAGAAACCATAATTCAAATAAAAACTCGAATGTGCGTTTCAAAGCATAGAATTGTTTAAACCACTAGAGTGCTTATTACATAAAATTCCCTAAACTACTCAGGGAGCAGGGTCTTCGGGGTCTCCGGGGGTGGCGTCCTCTTCGTCTTCAGCGTCGGGAAGGAGGTCACTCTCGAAGATTCGCGCGAGGGTGGCAGCAGGAGCAGAGGCAACGGCATCGGCACTCTCCACGACGGCCAGCGCAGCGTCGTCGGCGAGATCATCTGCCACCACGTAGCCACGAGGTCACCGCCTCGAGGTCCACGACAAAGTGTGTCGAGATCACCCCGAGGGTCTTCTGCACGCCGAGGAGAAGGGCCCCCTTCAGGCGCTCGGTAACGCAACCGCCCAAGGCCCTTAGACGGCTGGCCACCGAGCTGCTCGACTGGGACTCGAGGGCGTCTGGACCCTCCACCTCCTTGCAGACGGCAAGGGCTACTTCCCGTAGCTCCTCGAGGTCCTCCTGGGCCTTCGAATAGGCTACCTGGAGCGTCTCCGCCTGTGAGGTCGAGGCCTCGAATAGGCATTCCCGCTCGGCGTGGCTCAAGGCCTCTCTTAGCTGATGCACCTCGACGTGCGCATCAGCAAGTTCGGCGACCTTTCGCCCGGCCATCTCCCTCAAATCCTGTTATTAACACAACATATGAAAATGAAAAAAGGGGGAGAGACGCAAAATGTGCAACAAAATTAGCGATTAGGTCACTTACCCGGTGGATGTCCAAACCCCGACCAAGATGGAGTTCGAGGATCTGCTTCAGGGCTTCTTGGACCGTGGTCCCCAAGGCCTGCTGTTCCTCCCATAGGAGGCGCTCGGCTTCAGCAGCCTTGGCCAGGCCGGGAGGGACGTCGCGACGACCGAGCCCAAAATTGCGCCAGGCCTCGAAGGCCGGAATGCCAGGCAGGGTGCCCACGGCCCTCTCCTCCCAAGGGCTCCAGGTCCCGTCGCGGAATCCTGGAGCATCCTCCTCCTCCACCCTTGAGGGTGGCCGGGAGGGTCATCATTGCAGAGCCGGCCCCGGGCACCTCCTCGACCTCCGCTGTACCGCTGCCTCCAGCTGCGGTCTGACCCGCGTCTTCAGCACGGGCCGCACCTCCCGCCACCCCCGTGCCCTCGGCCGGCACGGAGGTCTTTGTCACCCCCGCAACGGCAGGGGCCGCATTCTCCACAGGGAGAGCCGAGGGCATCTCCCTGGCCCGCTCCTCGCCCGCTACCGTCGACACTTCTCCAGCCGCCGCCTGCCCCCTCGATCAGGAGGCCCCTCGCGTGAGGGCCGCCCGATACCGGGCGACAATCCCCGACGCCTGGGGCGCCCCGGATGGGGGCGGCGCTGCCGAACGAGGCGTGGCGCGCGCCGACACCTTAAGCGCCTTCGTCGGCGCCAACGGAAGCGGTGCCGACAGACCGGATTGGCTAACAGAAACCAAGTCAATGAAATTAGATCAACAATTTGTGAATTAAGCCCGAGAAAAGAACAGCAACTTACCTAACCCGGATGAGGTGGCTCGGCTTGCGCTTCTTGCTGCTCGAGGGCCGCCGAGCCCCCGAACGACCACGGACCCTCGACGGCGGGGTCTCGCTCGCGGGCCTCGAACCCGCGGGTGCAGAGCTTTGAGCCCCAGTGGCCTCTGGGGCAACGGCCGCCTTGTCCGCCCCAGGCACCGATGGGCTCCGAGCTCGAGCCCCTGCAGCAGCCACAGCGGAACTCGGGGGGGGGGGGGGGGGGGTGGCGGCACCCGCCGTCGAAGGCGCCGAGCCACTCGAGGCCTCCCTACCCCGCGATGTTGACGGGGTCTCCTGGCGTTGCCCCCTCGGGGGCGCACTCACTTCAGCCGCCACCGGCGCAGGTGGCGGAATCTCCACGAGGTCCTCCGAGGAAGACTCCTCCGGGGTACTCTTGGGGGTAGTAGGTGGGGAGCGCCCCTCCCTGATCCGACGGCGGCATTCCTTCTCGTGCGCCGCCTTTCGCAGGCGCTTCCTCTCTTTTTTCTGCTTCACCGCATCCTTCCACGCCTTCTGCCTCTCGGCAGAAAGGCGATTGGCCGCACGGACCTCGCGAAGAGGAGGAGCTGAGCGATATCATTTTTGAGACAAACCCTGAAGAAAGAATCCAAGATTGGTGATCAGATAATCTTGAGGGTAGAAAGCAAAATTGAATCTAAATCAAACTTAAAGTGGAACTTACAAATTGTAAAAACCCCGCTTCGGGGCGCATCTTGACGGCAAATAGGGCCTCCTTCTTGCAATCAAGCTTGGAGACCTCCACAGCTCGCCGTGCTCGATGGATGCAGTACTCGAGGACGAGGGTCCCCTCCTTCATCTTCGAGCCCTGCCAGGGCGAATCCGCCCTGAGCTGGTCAAGGCGCAGCGTCCTCTCCATCAGCGGCAGGACATACCGCTGATTGAAGTTCGCAATCACCCCCGCCGCGGTCAATCCCACCCTTAAAAGCGCGGCGAAGGCGTCGGTGAAGACTCGGAGTCGCTCCTGACAGTCGGCGGGGGAAATACCGTAGCTTCACGTCTCCGACCGCTCGCGCAGCACCTTGCCGGTGTACTCCGGCAGCTTGTTGTCAACGTTGCGGAGGTAGAACCACCCCTTGTCCCGGTCGGCGTTGTTGGAGGTCATCGTCGCCGGGATGTACAACCCCCGAGACTCACCTACAGCCGTATGGAGCTCACCTCGGAAAAGGTTAACCCAAAGGTCCCAGTGAGCCTCAATCCCCAAATACCCCTCACAAACGGTGACGAAGACCGCCGCTTGCGAGATGGCATTGGGGGCGGAGTTGTGGAGCTCCACGCCGTAGTGTAGGCACAACCCGTGGAAGAACGACGATGCAGGGATTCCGAACCCCCGCTCGTGTAGTCTCGCCAGGCTTACCACGAAGCCCTCCGGCGGAGAAGGCTCGTGGTGATTGGATGGCGTCGCGATCCACATTGGCTCGTCCGGGTTGCTATTCGCCGGCAGTACCCCGGTCTCCACCAGCCCGGTGAGATAGGCGTCGGTGGCGATGGAGGGGCTCCACGGAGCAGGATCAATGATGGTCACCATGGCGAATGGCGGCAGCAAATAGCAAAGTCTTGTGCGAGGAAAGATGAAAGGCAAAGAGCGGCGGCGCTTGGAAGTAGCAGATGCAATCGGAACGCAAGGGCTGGGTAAGCCAATCCTTTCCCCTTGTCTCTTTATTTATAGTGTCATGCGAAGCGCAACCGGCACCCCAGCTGCGTGAAAAACGCACCCAATATGATTGGCACCACAACCACTGACGGCCGAGCCCCACGGGTTGGGATAACCACTACGCGCGAGAATCCAGGCGTTACAGGCGATACGTCGCATCGTAACTGCCCATGTCTCTTCTGCTCCGCCTAAAAAGGCGCGCCCACTTCGCATACTCCACGCCACATCACCCACGACTACGAAAATAAACGCTCGAGGCCAGCCGAAAGGCTTCCGAGGTAAGTTACCTCTCCTCGAAGCCCTACTGATCAGGGGTTCGAAGTCCTGGCCCCTCGAGGGTTCGACAGGCACCCCAGATCTAACAGAGTCAGGGATAACCAAGGGCACTCGCGAGCTAGCCTATCCTCGAGCACGAAACTTGAGGGTGCCCTTCATGTTATATTCAAGGCCAAGATGAAGGCAGCTAGTAGAGAGATCCCACCGAGGGAGAGCAACGAGCCCTCGACTCCAAACGAACGGGGTCGAGCCCTGCCTAGCAAACCTTCACAAGTGCTCTTATGAGACGTGTCTCCGGACCACGAGCCGACCTCCATCGAACGAGGCACGGATGTCCACTTGAATTACCCGCTAACAGCTCACAGAGGCATCCATGACTCGCGGCCCGTTCGAGGGAAGCATGGATTGCGTCACCCCTCCTCCCCACGAACGGGGCGACGAGGGTCGTAACTCAAAGTCAAGAACTGCCCCTGATCGACCTTGCTAGGGCCAGGGCTCGGGGGCTCCTTGCACCACAAGGTCGAATTCCTTGAAGTCGAAACATGCTGTAGCTCATGAAGGCGCGAAACGCTAATAAGCCCTTGCAGGAGTATATCCACTCCTCCAAGGCCTCGGGGGCTACACCCGCGGGTGCGCTAGCGCGCACCCAACGGAATTCTTCAAGGAAACCTTATCAGAAGCACCCACGACAAAAAGCCTTTGTCGGAATAAAACATACTCCAACAAAGGCTCCAGGGCTACTGTTGGGGGCGATCATTAGGGGTACCCAAACCTATGGGATAACCGCCCCCGGTAAACATTAATATCATGCAATTAACCAGAAAAAGAAACAAAAGTTAAGGCCCAAGGCCCAGCAACAGACGAAGGCCCAGTCAAGGCGCCCCGTGGCATGCCTCGACGCGAACCATAATCTCCGCTTCGCTCGAGGGAACCGACCCCTCGAGCGAATCGGAGAACTCCGCTTCGGTTGAGGCCTGAGGATCGAGCCTTGAGTAACCCATGGAATGGGGGGGGGGGGGGGAGCTCCGCCTCGGTCGAGACCCTCGCTCCGACGGACAATTAATGGCGCCCACTACTACTTGCAGTCCAGTGCAGAATAATACATCGCACATACCACCTTGCTGGAAGTACGGTCTTCCGACCGGAACCAGGATAAACCCGTGTCTCGTGTTATCTTCTGCATCAACCATCAGGGGAGGGAACACAGCGCATTTCTGGTTGGTGTCGGGACCACGATTTCTAAACACCGACAAGAGCACTTGTGGTTGCCCAAAAACAGGCATATAGAATGGCTGCAAAAGGTTAATAGCTGCACCCACTGACATATTAGACTATCAGTTTCTTTGTTGGAAAAAGACAAAAAACCCCATATCTACCTATAGATATATAGGAAGGTGTAATATTCAGAATATGTTATTTTTGTTTAGCTAATCCTACAACCTACACAGGAGATTTAAAGCATAGAATTATGTAGTCTAAACAGTAGTATTCAGAGAATGATAACCACCACACTGTACTATAGTCTCACTTTATTCCACTTATGTGCTACACTTAGATGTAGAATAAGAAAATAGGTTAATTTCTCACCTCCAAAATTTCTTAGATAGATCAAGACCCTTCCCTGCAATGTTTAGCACCTTCGATTAGCACCTGCACAACAAGAACCCAGAAGAATGCATACATACATGCATCAGATCCTTAAAGCTGAGCCAACAACTGATAGTCTCAAAGATAAATTGGTGATATAGTGCTACCAGCCACAATGAAAGATGCTGAATAAAATAGCAAGGATTACCAAGAGTATGGTAAAAAAATTACCGACGAAAATTTGACAGCATTGTTTCACAAGAAGGCTATGAATTTTGTCAGAAACTCTCCCCTTTTCATGACAAAAAACCCATATCTACCTTCAGATATATAGGAAGGTGTAATATTCAAAATAGGTTATTTTTGTTTAGCTAATCCTAGAACCTACACTGGATATGAAAAAACACTGGAGATTTAAAGCATAGAATTATGTAGTCTAAACATTAGTATTTAGAGAATGATAACCACCACACTGTACTATAGTCTCACTTTATTCCACTTATGTGCTACACTTAGATGTAGAATAAGAAAATAGGTTAATTTCTCACCTCCAAAATTTCTTGGATAAATTAAGACCCTTCCCTGCAATGTTTAGCACCTTCGATTAGCACCTGCACAACAAGAACCCAGAAGAATGCACACATACATGCATCAGATCCTTAAAGCTGAGCCGACAACTGATAGTCTCAAAGATAAATTGGTGATAGAGTGCTACCAGCCACAATGAAAGACACTAAATAAAATAGCAAATATTACCAAGAGTATGGTTAAAAAATTACCGACGAAAATTTGACAGCATTGTTTCACAAGAAAGCGGCATTCGTGATTCACTCTGTTGGCTTAATCCCAAGATATTGCTCCCAAGCATCATATACCTCCCCTTCTCCCAAGCATCATATACCTCCCCTGCTCCCTAGCATCATATACCTCCCTTTCTTCTCTGTAGTAATCGACAAATGTTAGCAAACATAATTGATGCATGGAAAGAAGTAAAGCAAATAGGCGGAATCAGAATGAGAAACATCATACGCGAAGGCGACGAGCGTGAGCGACAACAGCGTGAGGAGGAGGAGCACGCCGGAGGTGCGGCGGGCGGGAGAGGCGGCGTCTCCGGGAGCGGTCCCCCCTGCGGCTGCGGGGAGGTGCTGCGTGCGGGTGCGGGAGGAGGCTGGGGCGAGTAGCGAGGGCGGGAGGCGACGGGTGGCATGGGCTGGCAGCGTGGGCGGGCGGCGGGGGCAGAGCGGGGAAGGTGGGCAGGCGAGGCAGAGGCTCCGGGCGCGAGCGGGCGAGGGCGGGAGGCGACGGGTGGCGTGGGCAGGTGGCAGGGGAAGAGCGGGGAAGGCGGGCGGGGAGGCGGCGGCTCCGGGCATGGGCGGGCGAGGTGGAGGCGGCGGTGGATGCGCGGAGGGGAGGTGGAGGTGGGGTCGGGCGGGCGACGTGGAGGCGGCGGTGGTTGCACGGAGGGGAGGTGGAGGCGAGGTCGTGCGGGCGAGGTGGGAGGAGGAGCAATTTTTTGCGCATCAGGTCCACCTGTCCGTGCAAGGATTCTAGGAGGAGGGCACGGGGGACGAGGACGGAGCCGCAAAAAAATTACCGATGAAGTTTTTTCTCCTCTTTGGTTTTATTAAGTCATAGACTTATACTTGCTGCAGATATAATAAAAATGCGATAAAAATAGATCATGCTCTTCATGGTTTTAACCGTACGTGTAATTACTATTTTTTAGTTAATTAGATATATGCCACTGCATCTTTGAAAGTGCATCTAGGCACTTAATCTATTTTGGTGATTAATGACAATAGAAATTTGGATATAATGCTTTGAATGAGTTGTGCAGGAATAAAATGAAAGAAAAGAAAAGAAATGTGAAAAGAAGGTCCCCAATTCAATTTCATATGGTGGTGGACTCGATCAAAGAATTTAATTTGATTTTTGGTTTGAATTTGAGTATAGGACCACCGTACTATCAAGGGGGACGTGTTCGACAAATTCTAGTTGTTTAAGTGCTATGCTTGAGATTAAAATCCACTTGAGAGACACACAAAGTCACATTCACATGTTGTCTGCTTGGTCGGAACTTAAGCCGGAAGATCCGACCGGAAGTTCCGGCTGGCTCGGTTTCGGGTTGTTTCCCATCGGAAGATCCGATCCTAGCATCGGAACTTCCATCGGAAGATCCTACACTATGTCGGATCTTCCGGGACTTAGCCAGATTTCAGCCTTTTCTGTGTGTCACATGCATGTTCCGACCCCTGGCCGGAAGATCCGACCGGAAGTTCCGGCCAGCTTGGTTTGGATTTGTTCCGGGGCTAGAAGATCCGACGCCTGTCGGAAGATCCGACAGGGTGTCGGAAGATCCGACGCCTGGAACTGTTCTGAGGGCTTTCTTGCCATGTTCTGTCATTTGCCGGAAGTTCCGGCCCTCATCGGAAGATCCAACACTATGTTGGAAGATCCGATGCCTGGAATTTGTCTGGGGTTTTCTAACACTAATCTGTCATTCTTCGGAAGATCCGACGCATGGTCGGAAGATCCGATACCCCTTCGCAGAACACATAACAGTCACATTTTGGGGGGTTGGTATATATACCCCCTCACCCCCTCATTCATTGCTGCTGTCTCCACTGACCTAACTTGTGACAAGCACCCACTTGAGCATTCATTTCACTCCTCTACGCCTTCCCAAGCTTGATTCTTGCAAGGATTCATCTAGGGTTTGAGTGAGAGAGAAGATTGAAGGTGTGAAGCTTGTGCTAACTTTGAGCCCTCACTTGTTCATCTCTTGAAGCACTTGAAATAACTTTGATTCGTCGATTCACGTTTGTTACTCTTGGAGCTTTGCTCCTAGACGGTTAGAGGTGCCGGTGAGCTCCCATTCCTTTGTGGTTGAGGCCCGGAAGTTTGTATTACGCCTCTCTTTGTGAGAGCCAATAGTAAGTGATTCAATCTTCCTTTGTGGTTGATTGAGGGAGACTTGGGGCTAGTGTGACCGCCCGGCTCTTTGTGAGCTTCTCAACGGAGACGTAGCTCCTTTGTGGAGTGAACTTATCCTCAGCGACGTTGATGAAAGCTTGGATGAAGAAGAAAAGAAGAAGAGAAAGGAGTAGATGAAGAAGAAAATTCAAGAAAAGGCCGAAAGGAAGGCTCAAAAGCTTCTCAAGAAGAAGCTAAAGGAAAAAGAAGTGTTGGATGGACTCCACTCCATGTCTCATAAATATGAGACATCATCATCTAACAAATCTCTTGATCCAACTAGTCTTAATTTCTCATCGGTTCCAATGGGCAAAGTTCCCAAATTCAATGGGGTTGACTATGCTCGTTGGAGTGATGATATGAAAATGTATTTATATGGTCTTCACCCTTCTCTTTGGACCGTTGTGAATATAGGTGTTGACAAAGACGCCAAGCCAAGTCGTGAACAAGAGTATGATTTCTTCCGCAACTCTCAAGTCGTGATGGTTCTTAGAAGTGCTCTTAGTCCCTATGAGTACAACAAGATTAGAGGAATTGAAGTTGCAAAGGATCTTTGGGACACTCTTCAATTGTCTCATGAAGGGACGGATGTGGTCAAGGAAGACAAGATTGATCTTCTACAAGGAGAACTAGAAGCCTTTGTCATGAAGAAGGATGAGACTCTCCAAGAGATGTATGATCGGTTGAAGCTACTTGTCACCGAGATACGAATGCTAGGTAGCAAAGATTGGGATGAGCACAAAGTGACCAAGAAGATGCTTAGAGCATATGCACCCAAGAACCTAATGCTTGCCACCATGATTAGGGAGAAGGGCAAGTTCAAGAAGATGCTACCCATGGAGTTGTTCAACAAATTACAATATCATGAAATGAACAACTTGGATGTAGCTAGATCGACGGAACCAACCGAAGTGAAGACCATTGCTCTCAAAGCCGAACCAAGCAAGAAGGTTGAGTCAATTGAAAAGATTTCCAATTCCAAGAAGAAAGAAGACTGAAGTGATGGTGATAGCACCGATGAAGAAACCGCCATGATGGTGAAGAACTTCAAGAGGTTCATGAAGAACAAGGGCGACAAGAGGTCCATGTCTCAAAGAAGATGCTACGAGTGTGGGGAGAAAGGGCATTACATTGCCGACTGCCCCCGCAAGAAAAATGACAAAGAAGACAAGAAGTCGAAGGACAAGTACTTTGACAAGGAGAAGAGATACAAAGAGAAGAGTCAAGAGTACAAGAAGAAGTTTGGAAGTGCTCATGTTGGTCAAGGGTGGGATTCTTCGAGTGATAACTCCGATGATGAAGAAGTGGCAACTCTTGCCATTCAAGTCCCTACATCAACATCTAGACTCTTCAACAACTATCAAGATAGTGATGATGAAGCTCCCATGTGCCTCATGGCCCAAGGGACTAAGGTATCAAACATCACCCCATCTATCTCATCCACCATCTTGACATCTAGGAATGTAGAAAATGATCTAGATGAAGAGGAAGCCAAACATGAAAAGAACATGATAAACAAGTTTGGCAAAGAAGGCTACAAACAAATTAAGAAACTAGTAGAGAAATTGGAGAAAAGGAAAGAGTCTCTTGATAGGCAAGAAGAATTGCTCATCCTTGAAAAGGAGAGAAACCTTGCTCCTGAAGAAACTCTAGTTGAGGAGAAGATCAAGGTGGAGAAATTGACTTATGACTTGTCACTTGCCAATGACTCTTGTGAGAAGATGTCTAAGGAATTGTCCTTGGCAAATGAATCTCTTGCCAACCTAAAGAATGTGCAAAGTGAGCTTCAAGAAAGGCATTCAAGCCTAGAGGTCAAATATAAAGATCTAGAAGTCAACTTTAGCGCTCTTTGGGAAAGCACCAAGATTAACTCTAAGACAATTCTTGACTCAAATGTCTCTACTAGTGAAGGTTGCTCAAGATGCTATAAGTTTGATATAAATGCTTGTGCTACTAACCTTTCAAAACTAGAAAAGAAAGTCAAAGCTAAAGATGCAAAGATTCAAGAATTGACCAAGACAATTGGCAAAGGAAAGGCCAAAGGTAAGAGTGAATTTGAGAGCCATCCGGCATATAAAGCCGGAAGATATCCTAGTATCAAGGATGGGCTCGGATTCACTAGAGGAGGAAAAGCAAATGGAACAAGAATGTTGAGAGGTCATGAAGTGCCAATGTTCACCAAGGGTGCAAACCTTGGAGACTTGATGAACATTGCTCATGGAGTGATTGTGAACACCATAGAAGACACGCCTAAAGTTGAGCCAATAACCAACAATGTCAAGAGCTCAACCAAGATCAAGAAAGAAGAAAAGAGCATTGAGCATAAGCCATCTCCCAACTACACCATTGACTACACGGTTGTGTGGGCTCACAATGGGAAATTGGTGGTAAAGTATGTGGGTGCTCATGCAAAGAAGATGATGATGAGTGTTTGGGTGCCTAAGATTTCAAAAGCTAACACTCAAGGACCCAATCTCTTTTGGGTACCTAAATTCCAAGCTTAAACTTGTTTTGTAGGCATATACCTCCGGTGGATCTTCATGGTTGCTTGACAGTGAATGTTCAAATCATATGACCGGAGAGAAGAACATGTTTGCTAAGTTGAAAGAATTTGATTCACCTATAGAAAAGATCACATTCGGTGACAACAACCATGGTGATGTGATTGGTCAAGGTAAAGTTGCTATATCACAAGACTCATCTCTTTCAAATGTTTATCTAGTTGATTCTCTAGGGTACAATTTGTTGTCTGTATCACAACTTTGTGAAAAAGGCTACAATTGTCTCTTTACTAATGAGGGTGTGAGCGTCCTTAGAAGGGAGGATTCCTCTATTGCTTTTACGGGTCAACTTAAGGGAAAGCTTTATTTAGTTGATTTCACAACAAATAAAGTGGATCCGAAGACTTGTTTAGTGGCAAAATCTAGCTTGGGTTGGCTTTGGCATCGCCGGCTAGCTCACGTTGGGATGAGGAACTTGGCCAAACTTCAAAAGGATGAACACATTCTAGGATTAACAAATGTTGTCTTCGAGAAAGATAGGTTGTGTAGTGCTTGTCAAGCCGGAAAGCAAGTTGGAGCCCCTCATCCACCCACAAACATATTGACTAGCTCAAGACCCTTGAAATTGCTTCAATGGATTTATTTGGGCCAATTGCTTATATAAGCATTGGTGGGAACAAGTATGGACTTGTCATTGTGGATGATTTTTCTTGATTCACTTGGGTTTTCTTCCTACAAGACAAGAGTGAAGCTCAAGGGGTTATCAAGAAGTTCGTTAGAAGAGCTCAAAATGAGTTTGAGTTGAAAGTCAAGAGAATAAGAAGTGACAACAGAACGGAATTCAAGAATCTCAAAGTTGAGGAATTCCTTGATGAAGAAGGCATCAAGCATGAGCTCTCCGCTCCATACACACCTCAACAAAATGGCATTGTTGAGAGAAAGAACCGGACCTTGATTGAAATGGCAAGGACCATGCTTGATGAATACAAGACTCCGGATATCTTTTGGGCCGAGGCGATCAATACGGCTTGCCATGCCACTAATCGCCTCTATCTTCAAAAGTACTTGGGCAAGACTCCGTACGAGATCCTCATCGGTAACAAACCAAAGGTGCACTACTTTCGAGTTTTTGGTTGCAAATGTTACATTCTTAACAAGAAAACCAAAAGCTCCAAGTTTGCACCCATGGTTGATGAAGGTTTTCTACTTGGTTATGGTACTAACGGACACGCTTATCGTGTCTTCAACAAAACCACCGGTTGCGTTGAGATCACGGTAGACGTGAAATTTGATGAATCAAACGGCTCTCAAGTAGAGCAAGTTGTGAATGACCTTGTAGATGAAGAGCCACCAAGTCAAGCTATCAAGAAAATGAGTTTAGGTGAAGTGAAGCCTCAAGAGCCCCAAGTAGAAGATGAGGAACAAGACCAAGTCTCGGAAATCATATTTAACATTGATCCATCAACATCATCAACAAGAGTGGAACCACCAAGCTCTTCGCAAGATCAAGTTCAAGATCATGGTGACGATCATGATCATGGCAACGATCAAGGGGGAGTTCAAGGTGATGAAACTCAAGGTGACAAGTCTCACAATGAAGAAGATGATGATGGACCTATTCAACGTCAATCAACACTTCCACACCCAAGAGTTCATCAAATCGTTCAACGGGATCATCCCGTTGATAACATTCTAGGGAGCATCCAAAGAGGGGTAACCACTCGTTCTCGTCTAGCAAATTTTTGTGGATGTTACTCGTTTGTTTCCTCTTTGGAGCCTCTCAAGGTGGAAGAAGCTCTTGGCGATGCGGATTGGGTCATTGCAATGCAAGAAGAGTTAAACAACTTCACAAGAAACAAAGTTTGGGAATTGGTCCCAAGACCCAAGCAAAATGTCATTGGCACCAAGTGGGTTTTCCGGAACAAGCAAGATGAAAATGGGATTGTCACAAGAAACAAGGCAAGATTGGTTGCTCAAGGTTTCACTCAAATTGAAGGTCTTGACTTTGGTGAAACTTATGCTCTGGTGGCAAGGCTTGAATCAATTCGTATTCTACTAGCCTATGCCTCACATCACAACTTCAAGCTATATCAAATGGATGTGAAGAGTGCATTCTTGAATGGACCTCTCTCCAAGTTGGTATATGTGGAGCAACCACCGGGCTTTGAAGATCCGAAGCATCCTGACTACGTCTACAAACTCCATAAGGCACTCTATGGGCTCAAGAAAGCTCCAAGAGCATGGTATGAATGCCTTAAGGAATTTCTTCTCAAAAATGGCTTTGTAATGGGCAAAGCGGATTCTACTCTCTTCACTCGAAAAATAGACAAAGATTTATTTGTGTGTCAAATTTATGTTGATGATATTATCTTTGGTTCTACTAATGAAAAGTTTTGTGAAGAGTATAATAAGATAATGACCAAGAGATTTGAGATATCAATGATGGGAGAATTGAAATTCTTTCTTGGTTTTCAAATCAAGCAATTGAAGCATTGAACTTTCATATGTCAAACAAAGTATACAAGTGATACACTCAAGAAGTTTGATATGGCCAATGCTAAACCCATCAAGACTCCAATGCCCATGAATGGTCATCTTGATCTCAATGAAGAAGGAAAATCGGTCGATCAAAAGGTATATCGCTCCATGATTGGATCTTTACTTTACCTTTGTGCATCTAGGCCCGATATAATGCTTAGCGTGTGCATGTGTGCAAGATTTCAAGCCAATCCAAAGGAATGTCATCTAATGGCTGTTAAGAGAATCTTTAGATATCTAGTGCATACTCCGAACCTTGGCTTATGGTATCCCAAATGCTCCACTTTTGATTTACTTGGCTATTCCGATTCGGACTATGCCGGTTGCAAGGTAGATCGAAAGAGTACAACGGGGACTTGCCAATTTCTTGGTAGGTCTTTGGTGTCTTGGAGTTCTAAGAAACAAAATTCCGTTGCGCTATCCACCGCCGAGGTCGAGTATGTTGCAGCCGGTGCTTGTTGTGCTCAACTACTTTGGATGAGGCAAACCTTGAGTGACTTTGGATGTGAGTACAAAAATATTCCTCTCTTGTGCGACAACGAGAGTGCCATTAAACTAGCAAACAACCCCGTTCAACACTCAAGAACCAAACACATTGACATTAGACATCACTTCCTTAGAGATCATGAAGCCAAAGGAGATATCGTTCTATGCCATGTAGGAACCGATAAACAACTAGCTGATATCTTCACCAAGCCTCTTGATGAGCAAAGGTTTTGTTCTTTGAGGAGTGAGCTAAATATCTTGGATTCTCATAACTTGGCTTGACTTGTTGCATACACAAGTTGTTTGTTGCCTAGTCTAGAAGAAAAACTATTTTTATCCTTTTTGTGTGAGTTTTTCAAAAAATCTTTGGATCTTGTGATCGGTGGATCATTCCTTGTCTCAAAATTATGTGTTGATGATTGTGGCTGATCTTTTTGAGTCAAGGGTCTTACATGTCCATAGGCAATATCTCTCAAAATCTTCCATAAAATCTCATCTCGAAAATCATTGTCAAATCTGTTTTCTGGAATCCCGGATCTTCTGACACACCATCGGATCTTACCCAATGAAGTTCCGGACAGCTCTGCCTCGCTTCGTTCTCTCTCAGTTTTCTTTCGAAACTTCCGGCAGTCGGATCTTCCGACGGTCCGTCGGATCTTCCGGACCTGGGAAAGGCCGGAACTTCCGCTGGAACTTCTGGTTACTTTCTCCAGGGTCGGATCTTCCGACTGTGCGTCGGATCTTCTGGCCTGCTCACGACTATAAATATCTGGGATGAACCATTACTTCCTCTATTCATTCCATTCTCTTCCCAACTGCTTCCTCTCACTCACTCTCCACCCGTGCGGCGATTTTGGAGTTCAACCGAAGGATTATTAATCTTTGTGGCTCATTCGATTCTCCCCATCTTGAAGAACTCAATCCCCTATGGATCTTCCGAACTTTTCGTGGGAAATCTCAAAGGTATCTTATTCAAACTTCCCGTCGCCCGATCTATCAATGTAGAAGGTTCTAGTGGATTTCCCTTGGTGAATATCTTCATATACATGTCTAGAACACTTCCCTATGATCTCATAACTTTTGGTGGGCTAGAAGTTCGATTCCCAAATTTTTAGGTCATCCTCAATTTTGTCGGATCATCCGACTATGCGTCAGAAGATCCGAGCCTCGGATCATCCGACACATAGCCGGAAGATCCGACAGACCTGGGGCACTGACTTTTTAATTTGAACTCTCTCTTCATCGTCCATCTGTTGATCCTTTCTTGTTGTCTGTCTAGATAGGTCGTATGAAGCACACTGAGAAGAAGAAGTCAACTTTGCAAGCCCGGCCTAGCTATGGAAGAAATATTGGCTCACCATCTGACACCGAGTCCGATTCTGACAATGGGACAAGAGAGCAAGGAAGAGGCAAACGAGTAAAGAAATAGCTTGCCACAAGGACTGTTAGAGGAAGGGGGCCTTCTAGTGGTGAAGGGCGAGGAAAGGAAATTCAGACCACCTCCTCTCCTCCACGTCCAAGGACCAAGAGAGCTAACCGTGAGGAACATACTGGGTTAGAATACAATGATGACATTGATCTATCTACTCTTGCTCAGAATTTCATATCCACTACTATTCCATTTCGTCATCCAAGTGATAGAGCTTTGATAAATTTCAAGTCTGCAGCCAATAGCATGAAGCCACTTCGGTTTAGTGCACATGAGGACCCTAGATCCATCATCTCCAAGCAATTCAAGGGTGATCCTCGTTTTTGGCTGCCTCATCAAGCGGATTGGTATGAGTCTGTGATTCTGAAGATGGGTAGGTTGTGTACACCCATGTATTGGGTGGATTGGAATTATTTGAAGGGCATGCCACCGCCACTGAAGCCAGTTGTTGATGATGTTTATGAGCGGTGTGTTGAGATGGATGTGGCCAACATCATGGCCTTTGAGTGTGTCTACAATGAAGAAGTGATTGCTCAGTTCTATGCCACCTTGTGGATTGATCAGGAAAGGGATGAGATGCATTGGACTCTTTGTGGCAAACGCCTATCCATTTCCTTACATGCTTTTGCGGGGCTGTTTGGGTTAGCTGAGGAAACCGCCTATGCTCACACTCAATGATCACAGCAAGGTAGATCTTCATCAGGGGCGTGAGATTGATGATGTGAAGCTCGCTTTCATGTATGATGGGGCTTATGGAGCTGTTGTCTTTGGGAAGTACAAGGGTCTCTCTCCGTTTTACAAGTTGCTTAATCAACTCTTTAGGGGAACCTTGTATCCTAGGGCAGGTGATGCCGATAACATTTCAAAGAGGGCCAAGAACTTGCTATTTCAGATGGCCCCCGGCAAGCCCAAGTTCAAAGTGTTCAACTTCATTTGGAACGAAATTATCTTGTGCTCCCATGAGTCATCTAGTGGCTGTCACTTTGCTCCCTACATCTTCCATATGATTAAGCATGTGACTGGAGTAAACATTATAACTGACAAGCCTCACTTCTTATATCGCTCTCCCCAAGGAAAAATTGAGCAACTGTTAAAGATCAAGGTCAAGCCCTATGAAGGTGTCCGTGCTCCGACTACTACTCATGGTGCTTCATCTTCTCGTGCACCTCCTCCTTCAGCAGGTCCATCTTCCTCTCGTGGTGCTCCTCTCGGTCCCAAGAGCAAGAAAGGGAAGCTAGACTTTATTGTGCAAGGGCTCTTCGCTTGTTTCACCGCATGCTCCTATCAAGCCAAGAAAGCTCATGAACGTGATATTCGCTTGGATGAGGACATGTGCAAGCTTGACAAGCAACACAAAGAACTCTTGGATCACTATCAGTTGCCTCATTCCCCCGTTCGCTAGCCTAGAGAGTTCTCTCCTCCTCCTCAGTTCTACAATCCTTGGGAGGCTAATACTCAAGAATATGTCTTTGGAGCCCCTCAACAACATGATGAGGATGAGATTGAAGAAGTGGAAGAGGAAGACACCGACGGCGAAGAGGAATTCTACCAAAGCGAGTCGGAAAACGAAGAAGAAGCCGGTGACGATGAGGACGATGACGGTGGCGATGATGGTGACGATGGCGGGGACGATGATGATGGTGGTGCCGGGGACGACGACGAAGCCACCGAGTAGCTCCCTTTTTGGTCCTTGATGACAAAGGGGGAGTGAATTGGATAGAGGCCCATCATTATCTTTTATCCTTTATTAATGTTTTAGCTTGTGCTTGTGGGCTTGTAAGAACTTTATTTGGAGTTATGTGTGGTGTGCCAAGTGAGAACCTTTATGTTTGTAAGACTTATTTATAATTCATGCTAGTGTGATGTTGAACTTGATGTCATTTTCATGTGATGCTTATGGATGGTGTAATGTTATTTCTCTCTTTAATGATTGTGAATATATGTCATACGCATCACGGATTTATTGTCACACTTGAGCACATGGATGAAAAGGTTGATTAGGAAAGTTTTGCTTAAATTTGTGCAAAAGCATTTGAGGCTTTTTAAGTTAAAAATGCACAAATTTAGGGGGAGCTTTTCTAGCTATTGTTGGATGTGAAAAACATGAATTTTATTCTTATCTTGTAAAACAAAATTGATATTATCATCAATCACCAAAAATGGGGAGATTGAAAGTGCATCTAGGCACTTAATCTATTTTGGTGATTAATGACAATAGAAATTTGGATATAATGCTTTGAATGAGTTGTGCAGGAATAAAATGAAAGAAAAGAAAAGAAATGTGAAAAGAAGGTCCCCAATTCAATTTCTTATGGTGGTGGACTCGATCGAAGAATTTAATTTGATTTACGGTTTGAATTTGAGTATAGGACCACCGTACTATCATGGGGGACGTGTTCGACAAATTCTAGTTGTTTTAAGTGCTATGCTTGAGATGAAAATCCACTTGAGAGACACACAAAGTCACATTCACATGTTGTCTGCTTGGTCGGAACTTAGGCCGGAAGATCCGACCGGAAGTTCCGGCTGGCTCGGTTTCGGGTTGTTTCCCATCGGAAGATCCGATCCTAGCATCGGAACTTCCATCGGAAGATCCTACACTGTGTCGGATCTTCCGGGACTTAGCCAGATTTCAGCCTTTTCTGTGTGTCACATGCATGTTCCGACCCCTGGCCGGAAGTTCCGACCGGAAGTTCCGACCAGCTCGGTTTGGATTTGTTCCGGGGCCGGAAGATCCGACGCCTGTCGGAAGATCCGACAGGGCGTCGGATCTTCCGGCCCCGGAACAAATCCAAACCGAGCTAGCCGGAACTCCGACAGGGTGTCGAAAGATCCGACGCCTGGAACTGTTCTGAGGGCTTTCTTGCCATGTTCTGTCATTTGCCGGAAGTTCTGGCCCTCATCGGAAGATCCGACACTATGTCGGAAGATCCAATGCCTGGAATTTGTCTGGGGTTTTCTAACACTAATCTGTCATTCTTCGGAAGATCCGACGCATGGTTGGAAGATCCGATACCCCTTCGCAGAACACATAACAGTCACATTTTGGGGGGTTGGTATATATACCCCCTCACCCCCCTCATTCATTGCTGCTGCCTCCACTGACCTAACTTGTGACAAGCACCCACTTGAGCATTCATTTCACTCCTCTACTCCTTCCCAAGCTTGATTCTTGCAAGGATTCATCTAGGGTTTGAGTGAGAGAGAAGATTGAAGGTGTGAAGCTTGTGCTAACTTTGAGCCCTCACTTGTTCATCTCTTGAAGCACTTGAAGTAACTTTGATTCGTCGATTCACGTTTGTTACTCTTGGAGCTTTGCTCCTAGACGGTTAGAGGTGCCGGTGAGCTCCCATTCCTTTGTGGTTGAGGCCCAGAAGTTTGTATTACCCCTCTCTTTGTGAGAGCCAATAGTAAGTGATTCAATCTTCCTTTGTGGTTGATTTTGGGAGACTTGGGGCTAGTGTGACCGCCCGGCTCTTTGTGAGCTTCTCAACGGAGACGTAGCTCCTTTGTGGAGTGAACTTTGGAAGTAAATCCATTGTCTCCTTGTGCTCATTTGTTTTATTGTTGGATTTGCATGATTTGATCCGATCTACTTGCTTGTTGTTATTCTATTGCATTGATCATATCTAGAAGGCTCTATACACTTATTGTCACACTTCTATTCAAGTAGAATATTTAAAAAGTGTACTAGAACTC
This sequence comes from Echinochloa phyllopogon, assembly GCA_033239725.1. Taxonomy (NCBI): domain Eukaryota; kingdom Viridiplantae; phylum Streptophyta; class Magnoliopsida; order Poales; family Poaceae; genus Echinochloa; species Echinochloa phyllopogon. The sequence goes on along the minus strand of BTCW01000016.1, from coordinate 2,727,558 downwards.
AAATTACGAAGTAAAGTTTTTATCCCGTCGGAAGATCCTACACAGTGTCGGATCTTCCGGGGGTCGGAAGATCCGAGACTGCGTCGGATCATCCGACGTCTGACAGTTTTCAGAGCAATTTTGCAGAAATTTTTACAGGGCCTATTCACCCCCCTCTAGGCCTAGTGTTGGTCCTTTCAATCTTTTATTGTTTTAAATATATATCTTTAAAAATTGAGTAAAGTCTATTTTACCTCCTTACATTGCAATGAAATCTAAAATACCCCATCAAGTTAGATACCATTAATATTTGGCACCTCACATTTACAAACCGTGTACTGTACCCCCTCGAGTCGACCCTAGTTTACAACGGTTTTGATCAGAGTCGTGTTCCACGTCACTTCTCCCATACACGTTACCCCTCGCCAAGTCAGCTCACGGTCCAGCCCGGCCCAACAAAAATGTCCCCATGCCGCTCGCTCCCTTATTTCTCTCTCTCTTTGCAAGCCGCCGTCGCCGCCGCCTTTATTTCCTCTCCTCTCTACAATCCAGCACAGCAGCAACGACAACGACATTGACGAATCGAGACGAGACATGAGATTTGGGTGGTCTTGCGGGGATGGATGAAAATCTAAAGAGCTGACATCTTGGGTCACCTTAGAGGTAAGCAAATGTTTTGTTCCTGAGCTAGGGTTGAGTAAATGGGTACGATTACAGAATTTCTATCTGAAATTGGTTGTTTTTCATGGAGGTAGATGTGTTTGAGTTTAGGCTTGATTTTATTTCTGAGTCGTTTTGAATTTGTTGTAAGTATTGCAACAATGGATTGGCTAGACACACTTCTGGTTAGGTTCCATTTCCTTGGGGAGTTCATCAATGATGGGAAACAACTTCAGTATATGGGTGGTTCAGAAGAAATGTCGCGTGATAAGGTCTCACTACCTGAGGTCAAAGGACACTTGAAGGACCATTGTAAGGTTGAGAAAGAGTCATTGTTACATCGGTTGTTTCCAGGGAAACAATTCAGTAATGGAATGAGGGTTTTGGTTGATGACAAGGCCTGCCAGATAATGGCAGATAGTATCACAGATGGTGTTGTAGCTGATGTGTTTATGGAGCATAGTCTTCTAGGTCCTAACGGAATGAGGGTTTTGGTTGATGATAAGGCCTGCCAGATAATGGCAGATAGTATCACAGATGGTGTTGTAGCTGATGTGTTTATGGAGCATAGTCTTCTAGGTCCTAGTGGAGAACAGAAAGCTAAGTCAGATAGGGCCTGATTGGTAGGCTGCATAGGGGCCTATCCAGGCTTACGGGGGCCAAAAGCGGGCTGATTGGTTGCCTGGATGAGCCTTTAGCCAGGTGCCCGGGAGCCAAAAGCGGTGGTATGACCTGCATAGCTGGGAACATGTGGGGTTCCCGTTCCCCGCTTGTGCAGGCTTGGTTTGCGCCCCGCCGGGCCTCCGCATGGGCCCAAGTTGGCCAGCTCTGGCCACCGAATAAAAACGGGGGTGGCTTAGGGTTACCGCAATACTGTGCTCATTTGCGCCACCCCCGGTTGGTGCTTGTTGGCGGTCATTACGACACATTTCCGACCATCAATACTCGGGAATATAAGAGGATATATGCGACATTCCATGTACTTAGGTTTACTTCTAATAAAGTTCCACGAGTTTTGGTGAGTTTCACTTGTGCAGGTACATTAATGAGAAATATGTGCTATAGGGGTCGGAATTGACCGATTCGGCCAAATGACACGATTCGGCCGGTTACCCCCCTTAGCCATACACGACATAAAGCACAACCGGAAGTCGTCCACGTCAACGATGACCAAGCGATGACCGTGCATGGAGCGTGGACAACCGCCACCTCACATCTGGGCTGAACGTGTAATGCAACCCTCGTCCCCTCTCTCGTTCTTGAATATGGCCTTTTGTTTGCGGATTTGTTAGGGTTTTACTCGAATATGACCCTTGTGTTGGCAACCAATCAACCCCTATGTTCTAGATCTTCTCGATTGATTTTCTTGGCGGCCAAATTTGTGATGTGATGCAAACTCTAGGCCCTTCTTTGTTTAGTCAAGTAGAAAATTCTAGATCTGATATGTGATTTGGCTTCATATTCTGAGCAGTAGCATTTTTGTCAATGATGAGTAGTGGCACTGGGAGGCGCATGTTATCATGTCGCAGCCATGCTTTATTTGTTGAAACTCTGTTCATGACACCCACCAGTTACTAGTTCTAATAGCTCTGTTTGTTTCGTGTCTAGACATGGATGATGATGTTGCCAAACGGCGTGAGATGATCATTAGAGGGGCAGCTCTTTTTGGTGTTATATCTGCTTGGTTGATGGCTCGGTGTAGGCGTCTAGCCCATGATATACGACCTATTTACTATGGCCCAATGTCTGACAGGGATGAACAGAGACAGAGAAACCTTGCCTTTATCTACCAGTCCAATGACACCTAATGTGTTAACACCCTTAGGATGAAAAGGGCACCCTTTTTCTAGCTTTGTGACCTTTTCCGTAGTAGGGGGTTGCTCAAGGATTCCATCCATTGTAACACTGAAGAACAGGTGGCCATGTTCCTTCATGTTGTGGGTCACAACCAAAGGTTTAGGTGTATCTAGGTCCCATTCCTAAGGTCTGTTGGAACCTTAACCAGATATTTCCAGCAAGTCTTGTATGCAGTGGGGGAGCTTAGATCAGAGATGATTCTTCCTCCCTCAACAGCTACACCAGCCAAAATACAGCACAACAAGAGATGGAACCCATACTTTAAGGACTGTGTTGGAGCCATTGATAGTACCCATGTGTTAGCTAAAGTTCCTGAGAGGGCTAGAGCAGCATTCATGGGCAGGAAGCATATCACTACCCAAAATGTCCTTGCAGCTGTTGATTTTGACCTGAGGTTTACCTATGTCCTAGCTGGGTGGGAGGGTTCAGCCCATGACGCTCTCATCCTGGCAGATGCACTTCAAAGGCCTGATGGTCTAAAGGTCCCACAAGGTATAACCACACCCACCACCTCATATATCCTAGAGCCTATGTAGAACACATCTGATACATTTTTCTTCTGCTGTCATAGGCAAGGTCTACCTAGTAGATGCTGGTTATGCAGTTAGGCCAGGATTTTTGCCACCCTACAGGGGCACAAGGTATCATCTTAGGGAGTTTGGGAGCAGGACACCTCAAAATGCTAGAGAGTTATTCAACCTAAAACATTCCTCCCTAAGGGTGACTGTATAGAGAGCTTTTGTGGCACGTAAGAAGAGGTTTAAGATCCTATACAACAAACCTTTCCACCCCTACAAGACCCAAGTCAAGCTTGTTATAGCCTGTTGCATCCTACACAACTGGATTCTGCGACATGGTCCTGATGAGCACATACCACCAGAAGAATCTTGGACTGCCAACCCTTCTAATGAAGCCATCCCCAATGATGTAGTCATGGACAATGCTACTTGGGCTGCCAAGAGGGACACATGGGCACATCAAATGTGGCAGAATAGGGGAGCTGGCAGGAACTAGTTCTTTTTCAGTGCTTCTGTTATTTAATTATCCATGTGGACTTGAACTAGTATAACTGGTGGTGTGTCCATGTACTTTATTGTGTTATTTGTTGAACTGGTACTGCACCTTGAGACCATATGCTACTGCAATGATGAACTATTTATTACTTGTTGATTTAAATTATGTATTGGGAGCAAATGTGATGGTTTGAATTACCTGTTGATTTGCTACTTGTTTATACCATTTTTGAATTCAGTTGCATTGTTGTTCTATTAAAATGGTGGGTAGGGATATGGCTGCTGTTGATGCTGCTGGGTTGGGTGATGAAGTCCAAGAGGTTGTGGGAGTGGCTACTGTGCAGGGCAATGGTCCAGCAGGTAGGTTGAACTGGACCGCTACAATGTCAGGTTTTGTGCTGCGATGCTTCACACATCTGGTGCATGAATGAGTGAAGACCGACAAAGGCTTTAAAGATGTGCATCTAAACAGAGTTGCCAAGATGGTTTCTGAATTTGCAAATCAAGAGGTTTCTGGCAGCCAGGTGTACAATCACCTTCGCAAGTGGAGAGCCAGATGGGTGAAGATATGCAGGCTGAAGGAACTGAGCAGGTCACTGTGAGATGAAGACAACTTCGTCATATCTTTGGCTCCTGATCACTATGCATGACATGTTAAGGTACTGCCGTCTACTTTCAGAGCCATGTTTCTGCTTGTACCTTTGGTTATATCAATGCACATCCCTTCTCACAATCTATTTTTTCTGCTCCTATTTGTTTCAGGATCTTCCCAAGGATGCTGAATTCCTCAATGTGCCCTTGGTCAACTACGCACAGATGCAAGCCATCTTTGAAAGTGGTGTGGCTACAGGAAGGTATGCAATGGGGTCATCAGAGCCTCTGGGAGATCCAACTGATGTAGAGACCATTGGTGTCGATGCTGATGCACCACCAGCAACAGCAGAAGGCGCAGGAGGTTCAGGTGGGAAGAGTGAGGCTTCAAGTGGTGGGAAGAGGAAGAGGGGTTCTGATGGCACAACTGGTGGGATGCAAGGGCTAACTAATGCAGTTTGGGGGTTTGCAGGAGCTGTTCAGGACAGTATCCATGCTGAAGCAGCTCCAGGGATTGTGAAGGCTGTTGTGGGGTGCACCAACTTCTCCAAGCCGCATCTGATGTTTTGCCTTGACCACCTGATGGAACACAAGAGGTCTGCCCTAGGTTTCCTTGAGATGAATGATGAGGAGAAGGACCTGTGGCTTGCTACACACCTGAGCAAAAATAACCTTCTTGGATGAATCATCACCCAACCAATAGTGCATCTTTTTGGGAGAACGGCTTCTAACCACTTGATAATGACAATTTGAGCCATCTGGCTATAATTTGTAACTCTAATTGGTGACTTTACCTTGGTTACATCTGCTTGATTACATTCAAGCCTCTTATGTAAATTAGGATGATGATCAGGTGGTGACTAGAGCATAGGAAAACAAGTCTAGTGTACAACTTTGAACTTGTATGCATGCTATGCCTTGCTGTGATGAAGATGGTTGTGTTGAGACTTCATTCTCAGTTATTTTCAAGTTTAATTCTCAGTTCTATGCATGATATGCTTTAGAGTGATTTGGCTTTCGTCTGTTGTATGTATGTGCAGTGTCATCATGAAGTGGTATGTTGTGTTCGCTGGGAGGAACCCAGGTGTTTATTCAGATTGGGTATCATGTCAACGACAAGTTTCAGGATTCAGTCATGCAGTCTACCAGAGTTACAAGTCAAGAATTGAGGCATTAGAAGCATTCAACTATCACTGCAGTTCAGCCCAGCGCAAAGAACTGAGCATAGGAAGAGCCACAAGATTGCACAGGCCAAGGAACATGAGGCAGTGGTTGATGTAGCTGTAAAAAATCAGGAGGCAGTGGTTGATGCAGCTGTAAAAAATCACCCTATGATTCAAACAACTCTTCTTTTCATCATTGTAATCATCCTAGTAGCCATTTGTGTCAAGTTGTATTACGTGTAACCATTCAATTCAAGTCTAATTTGTATCGGCTGACTTCAACTGGGAACTTTAATTTGTTTCATGACAATGCCAAGTTCATTTGTGTCAATTTCATTCCATGTTGTCGAAACCATCTAATAGCAAGTTTGCAAGTTTGCATCAAGTCCCAAGTTCACAGACACATCCATGTTTCATCAAGTCACAAGTTCACAGACACATTTTCACAAGTTTGCATCTAACAACATGACTAACACCTTGACACCAGTTAAAACATTAACATCTACAAACAAGTTTCATGACATGCAAAAGATTAGATGTTTTCCTAGCCATCACAACTAGGCCACCATTACAGCAAAAGAATAAAACATCACTCCAAACAGCACAAGTAAACCAATAACAACAGTCAGTACTTCTTGAGCACAACTGCAAACAACACTGCAACCATAACTCCAAACAAACAAAGGAGGCCATACAACATCTTCTTGTCCTGGCCGTCACTCCTAATCCTTTGTTCCAGTGTCCGCTGTTCCCTCTCAATGCTATCTTTCTCCTTGATCAGATTGGACTTCTCTCTTTCCCACTCCTGCTTCTCCAGCTCTAGAGCATTCTTCTCTTCAGACATCTCATTCCTAAGCTGAATGGCTGCCAAAAGATCAACTTGAGCCTCATCTGCCTTACTCTTGAACTTGCTCACGACTTCCCATAGGCTTGAGGTGACTTCCTGGAACATAGGAGGCCACTTGTCGTCCTTCTAGTACACGAAGTCACACATGTTCTCCTTCCCCTGGGTTTCAAAAAATAACAATGAGAATGCATCTAGTATTGACAACATGATCCTGAACAACATTGAAATGATAGTAATCAAAAGAAAATTACCCAGAGTGGACATGCTAGGTACCGACGCCCCATGTTCTTACCATCCCAGCACAGAAGGCGCCTTGGTTGCTTCCCATGACGGCAGCAGACTTGTACCTCCTCATCAATGCCACCCCATTCCTTGGTCTCCATGCCTTCCGACAATTGACTCATTGAAGTAGACTACAAGGGAATACACGATGAATCATCACAATTTGTCGAACTGTCTTGTTAATACCAACAGAACTGCCTCATCACACATTGAAACTACCAATTTCACATGTATAACAGATGAACAACACTAGAACTACCAATTTCAGTCAGCACATGTATAACAGATCATAGTCCTAGAACAATTCACATGACTAGCAGATGAACAACACTACAACTAACTATTTTAGTTACCACATTAAAGAAAACTTGAATAGATATTGATGTACCCCAGATCGGACAGAGTAGTTCGATGGTGAGTAGTTGGCGTATCTTGAGGTCGACTTCGCCGAATCCTCTGAATATGAAGAACCGCGCCGCACGCCTCCACAGCCTGCGCCCTCCCAATCGCCGCAGAACGCCACACCACGCTCTCCCTGTGCCTTGGCGACCTTGTCCAAGACACATGCCAGACAAGGAGTGCCCTCCGAACAAAGGGCTGGAACCGTCACAGGGGATTGCTTCCCCACGGAACTGGTGGAGCTCCGATGGCCTTCTCCACCAGCGCCGCCCTCAGATCCGTCCCCAAGTTGCTCGCCAGGGGCCATCTCTCTCTACGCCGGCCTGGGATCTAGGAGGGCACGACCGCGAACTAGGCGGATCTGCCAAGGCAGAATAGCAGCCGACAGAACTTGAGAGGTAGGGGTGGTAGGGAGAAGAACGGGCGGCGGGCAGCGACCGGCCGGTGGCCGTGGAGAGGGAGGGCGACGGCAGGCGTCGAGTGGGAGGGGAGCGGGAAGAGGAGCGGCGGTGGGCGTCGACACGAGAGCGGGAAAGAAGAGCTCGCGGTGAGCGAGAGAAGAGATGACCTAGGGTTACTGTGCGGCCGTCGGTTCGGTTTATATGCGGCCCAATCGGTAACCTCACCAGTGTTGTGCAACCGGTGCGCCAAACTGGCTTGGGTAGGCAACCAATCAAGCCCACGTGCCCCCCACAATGCATCCCAACTCCCTATGCAGACTACCAATCAACTGCTCCACCAGGCCAAAAGTCCCCTATGTACCAAACCAATCACGGGCCCATTGGCTTCTAGGGGCCTGGCTTGGGTTGGCCATGAACAAGAATAAGCCAGGCCGCCCCCTATGCACCCAACCAATCAGGCCCATGGTGACTATGAGGCAGAAATAGAGGTTGACATTGAGGAATTAGATGGCAGTGATGATGTAGTTCTTGTGATGAGAAGCAGGAATTCCGACATTGGTCAGTCTTCTCCAACAGTTGTTGTGCTTGGTGAGAATAAGGCAGCTTGTAGCAAGAAATTGGCATTATCAAAAAAAGGGCTAGCAAGCTGATACTACAAGTATTATGAGCCATGTCATTGAGGTTAAAGGAAATAGTCGAGATAACAATGACTACTTACTTGATGGTAGTTCCTCTGAGGTTGATGAGGAAGCTCAAGAAATTTTGAAGAAGTTCAAGGAATTCAAGAGGACGTGTAAGTCAGGCCAGATTGCAAACTTGGATGATGTTGAATGCTTAGGAAGATTGGTTGTATACAATGATCAAAAGGTATAGGATGGCAATGGAACACCATAGGGGGGTGTTTGTTTTAGCTTATTTTCGATTTTTAAGGCTCGCTTATGGAGAATCCAAAAGTCAGATGACTCCCATGATTATGGATTCTCGATTATGGGAGTCATTTGACTTTTTGATTCTCCATAAGCGAGCATTCCAAATCAACCATAAGCTAAAACAAACACCCCTATATGATAACAAAAGTGATGAAGAGGATGACTCATTTGATGAAGGGAGTGATGGAAAATTTGTTAGGCATAATGATGGGTTCCCTGTCTATAAAAATAGAGGAATTAGATCTCTTTTGAGGTTGGGAATGAAGTTTGTAGATAAAAGGGATTTCAAAGAGGCAGTGAAGATGTACGCTTTGGATGAGAGGAAAGTCATCAACTTTATTAAGGATGAGGAATACAGAGTACGGGCTAAGTGTGATTGGCCCAATTGTCCTTAGGTGTGCCCATTGTCAACAAATTCAAGGACAAGTACCTAGCAAATAAGTACTTTCATAGATGGGCATAATTGTTCACCTAGAAGGGACAACAAGTAAGTAACTACAAGAAGGATAGCTGCCATGTTTCAGAACATGCTTAAGGCAAACCCTCAATGGAATCTGCTGCACATGAAGGCCACTGTACATGAAGACATGTTTGTAGATGTTAGCATGTCTAAGTTAAAGAGGGCCAAGCCTAATTAATAGAGAAGTTGTTCAACTCCACAAAGGGTGAGTATGCCAAAGTATATGAATATCAATTGGAGCTGCTTTGGAGCAATCCTGAAAGCACAATCTGTAAAAGTTGAGAATCCTTAGATAGAGCCAGTGTTTCAGAGATTCTATGTTTGCTAGGATGCTTTGAAGAAAGGGTTCGTGTTAGGGTGCAGGAAGGTGATCGGACTAGATGTATGTTTTCTCAAGGGATGTACCAATGGTGAGCTTTTGTGTGCGATAGGGAGAGATGGCAACAACCAAATGTATTCTATTGCTTGGGCAGTTGTAGAGAAAGAGAAAAATGACAATTAGGATTGGTTTTGTGATATTTTCTTCAGAGACATTCAATTGGGTGATGGTGAAGGTTGGGTCATTATATCTAATCAACAAAAGGGTATACTTAATGCAGTTGAAAATCGGTACCAAGAGCAGAGCACTGCTTGTAGTCACTAGAGGGTATGACTGCATGGCCATAGTCTGAGTTTCTTGGACCTAAACCTCCTGGCTATGTCAAGATGCATGGTAGACCAAAGAAATCGAGGAGGAGAGAACCATGGGAAAAGGCAAGGAGAAGTAAAATGTCCAAGGTTGGTGGAAAGATTAGGTGCAGGAAATGTAAGGCCACGTGTCACAACTCCACAAACATCTGATCGAAGGCATGGAATTACATCAGAAGCTACTCCACTTCATGGGAGGAAAGCTAGTTCAGGACGTGGACATGTTGCATCCTAACCTCCTGTACATAATGCCTTGTTTAGTTGTTGTGTAATCAGTAGCTTGAGCCATATTTTTAGTTGTACCCACTAATTTAATCTATTTATTGTTTCAGGCTATAGTCCATGCATCATAATAGAGTGGAACTAGGAGCAGAAAGAGGAAGCCAAGTGACATATTAGAACCAACTAACGGCAGCACTCAGAACTCAGGGTTTTCAAGATCTCAAAGCAGGAGCGCTTTGATCAATGTAAGCTATTTGTGACATTCGTATTCTGCCTTACCTTGAAACTACTATAACATGTAATTAACTTTTTATGGGAAACTACTGTAAGAACCTCAGCAAATGCATGAGTGCAAGACTCTAGTAGGTGGGCCTACCACACTCAACCTGGAGGCTCATGTGCCAAGTTCTCAAGCTTCTTCCAAAGTTACTGTCACCGTCACTTCTGGTTCGGCTACTGCTCAAGTGAAAGCTCAAGAACCACCAAGCAAGAAGCTGACACCAAGAAGGGCCACAAGCACAAATCTTCCAAGCTCCTTGTGTCACCTGAGAATTGAATAACTTAGTTTGTTATGTATTTAAGCCGATTTTAGGCTTATTTCAGTTAGCACTATCTATGCATGTTAGCCAAACTTATGTCTTATTGCAGTTTAGTGAACTTCTTTGTAATGTTGTGAACTAATTCAGTGTGTTGAACCTAAATATATTGTGCTCATTTCATGCATGTATGAATGCCAAAATACATCTATTTCATTGCGTTGCACCAAGTCATTACCATACTAACATTATATCCACATCATACACAACACTGACAGTGCAACACCTCCTGCCAAACAATAAGCAAACATGTCTCTTTGCTTCTCTAGTTTCCTAAACCTTTCCCTCATATCATCAACTTCTTTCTCCTTGGCTTGCAATTGATCCTTCACACCTCTTAGCTCTGCATCTCGTGCAATTGTCCCATCATCCTGTCAGACCTTAGGACCGACAATCCACCTAGGGGTACCCTAGTGGTTGATTTGTAGGTGAGGGAGCGTCGAGCGAGTAGCTTGATGGTACACAGGAGGCACTAGTTTAGACAGGTTCGGGCTACCCGGAGGTATAATACCCTACGTCATGTGTCGGTGTTTGTGTTTGTATTGCTGGAACTCGGCCAAGCTTCAGGAAGCAAGGACGAGCGAAGGGTTACAGAATGGCGTACCCTCATGGGGTTGCCCTAGGCCACCTTATATAGGGTGACGAGCTTGGGTTTATAAGTCAGTTTCAATCTAAACCTACTGGATTACGACTAAGGAATATATCCGAGTCGGTTACAACAAGATATCCCGAGATATCTGGTCGCGCCACCGGCAGTGTCTTCATCAAGCTTGTTCATCAAGTCGGGGATTCCTTGTGGGCCACCTAGGGGTTGGCCCACAACCTTGTCACGCGTGGACCCAGGTCGGCGTAGTCTCCTCTGACAGTGGGCCCAGTGGTACCCATATCCCACAAGCCCCCGAGCAACGTGCAGGCGTGTGTCGAACTGTTGATGAAGAAACGAGGCCAATGTAGTCGGTTGAAGGTGCTTCAACACATGGTCGGCACAAGGGTGGGCGGTGGTCCAAAAAAAGAAGAGTACCCCAACACGACGCCTTGTCCCTTCGAGGTGGTCAACTAGTTCTGATGAAGACTGGATACAAGGCGATGATCAGGAGCACTGTATGTACAGTAGCCCCCGAGCATTGGGTTGGTTAGTATAAGCGAGCCAAGGCTCAAAAAGTGATCGGACAACCTGTTGCCCAAGGGTTGTGAAAGCATGCTGCCACCGCAAGGAGCCAAAACAAAAATAGGAAGTCAGACAACATGTTATCAGAAAAAGTAGGTGAAAGCGTGCCTTCGCCTCGGGAAAGGCCAAAACATTCAGCGCCCGTGAATCAATAGGTGCTTGATGACAATGCAGAAAAGCCGCTTACCAGGCATGCCCAGTCAAAAGCGCAATCAATGACTGCACAGAAAAAACGCAATGCGCATGCGCATATATGCCCCGACTGATAGTGGGTCACGAGCGAACAATAGCTAGCCCACCACGCCTATAAATAGACACCTCTGCTTGGTTTACCAGAACAACGCACTTGAAGTCGCCATCATGTGGTGTCCCAAAATTCATCATCCTGATGTGTTCTTGAGTGGGAACGAAGCAACCATGCGCATAAACGCGCACCACTGATGCTAGAAGAAAGCTAGCGGGCGGCAATGCAGACGCTGAGCGAGGGCAGCAGAGGATGAAGCTCAACGTCGCTGAGATGGGGGTTGACTTCGCTAGGAAGCTAGCGAATGACGCCACCCAGGGTCAAATTTCTGCGCTGAGGGTAACTCAAATGCCGCCCTCTTCCAGCAATGTAGCCGCACAAGGTTCTTCAGTTGGTGTGATGCCACAAGAAAGCCAGCGAGAGGTCCGTGCAAACTAGACTAGTTTTGCTTGGGCTAAAAACCTTACCATAGTGACCTGTGTACTGCCAAATAGGTAGTTTATGTCTTTGTATTTGAAAACGGCCCATGGCCGACTTTAGTTTATCTTGTAAACCCATCGAGTTTGAATATGAAAATGTCCACTTGCAAGGGGACACTAGGCAACCGACCCTTATTAGGAGAAAAGAGTCAGCATGGTGCTGAGAACACGCCGCGTCCCGTCCTAGCACCTAGCCCCTGAGCATGTGGAGGGTCTGGCATGGCCTTGAAGGCGCACTGAGTCTGTGTCGAGCGCCCAGCCCTCGAGCATGCGAGGTGTCTGGGCTGGCCATGGACGCGCCGAGTCTCTATCGAGCACCCAACCCCGAGCATGCGAGGTGTCTGGCCTGGTCCCTTTGGACGCGCCGAGTCTCTGTAGAGCGCCCAGCCCCCGAGCATGCGAGGTGTCTGGCCTGGTCCCTTTTGACGTGCCGAGTCCGTGTCGAGCGCCCAGCCTCCGAGCATGCGATGTGTCTGGCCTGGTCCTTTTGGACGTGCCGAGTCTCTATCGAGTGCCCAGCCCCCGAGCATGCGAGGTGTCTGGCCTGGAACCTTTGGACGTGCCGAGTCTCTATCGAGTGCCCAGCCCCCGAGCATGCGAGGTGTCTGGCCTGGAACCTTTGGACGCGCAGAGTCCGTGTCAAGCGCACAGCCCCCGAGCATGCGAGGTGTCTGGCCTGGAACCTTTGGACGCGCAGAGTCCATGTCAAGCGCCCAGCCCCCGAGCATGCGAGGTGTCTGGCCTGGTCCCTTTGGACGCATCGAGTCTCTGTTGAGGGCCCAGCCCCCGAGCATGCGAGGTGTCTGGCCTGGCCCCTTTGGACGCGTCGAGTCCGTGTCGAGCGCCCAGCCCTCGAGTATGCGATGTGTCTGTCCTGGTCCTTTTGGACGCGCTAAGTCTCCGTCAAGCGCCCAGGCCCCGAACATGCAAGGTGTCTGGTCTGGTCCCTTTTGACGCGCCGAGTCCGTGTCGAGTGCCAAACCCCCGTGCATGCGAGGTGTCTGGCCTGGTCCTTTTGGACGCACTGAGTCCTTTGAAAAATTAAGCTTATCCCGTCCGCCAATTTTGGATCCAACAGATTGCGGATTGCCAATCCCGCGGATTTCGTCCGTCAGTTTTGGAGCCGTTAGGGTAGACATCTATCACCTTTTAAGTATGCCACGCCGGGCGTCATCATCGTTATCCTCCTCATCGCACCGCACCTTTCACATTCCACACAGTAGCCACTATGCCGCTTCCACCATTATGCCCAAATGAGCTCCCTGCCGTTCCAGTAGGCACATAGATTGGTCCTCGTTGGTTCGGTTGCGCACGCCCGCCTACATTCATCCTTCCGATCACCGCCGCCAAGCCCGATCCATGGCCACCGAATCCACTGCCGCTGCTGCCCTACTGGTGCCAGAGTAGGAGTCCAGTTGGGGGAAGACACCCATGACCGAGGTGAGGCTCAAGGCCATGGTGAGGCGCGGCGTGCTGCCACCGAAGAATGGCAACGCGTGGAGGTTGCCGGATAAGGAGAAGCAAACGTTCGAGAACACCAATGAGGTCACCTGCTTCGTTATCGAGCATGGGTTCGAGGTGCCGATCGGCGATTTCTTCCGCGGGCTTCTTCACTACTATGGTCCGCAACTCTCACATCTTAATCCCAGTGGAATCCTGGACATTGGTTTCTTCATTTATCTATGTGAGTCCTATTTGGGGGTTGCTCCCCATTTCAATCTGTGGAGGCACTTGTACCGAGTAAAGGCGATTGGCTCGGGCAAGCGCTGTGATGGTCTGACCCAGATCACTGGCGGGGCAGGAATCATGCTTCAGGTTGGAATGATGAAGAGGTACTTTGATCTGGAGCTGAACGGCTGCAACAAGAGGTGGCGCGAGGATTGGTTCTACATGAGAGACCATCCGCCAATGCTGCCGGGGAGGTCAGGTTTTCCTCCAGTGGAGCTTGATTCCTGGAGGGAGGCGCCGAGGGGGAGGACTTGGAGTAGGTGGAGGAGCTGTTGGGCAAGATGGATGTGTTGAAGTTGGTTGGACTCACAGCCCCGACCGTGATAATTTCATTCATCGCCCGAGCAATTCAACCCATCAAGGAACATGTGCACCCAGCGTACGAGTTCTCTGGTCAGAATGACCCGACTCGGGAGCTTAACATGATTGTGGATCGGGAGGAGATCCACGAGCGAGTCTGCAGCATCGTAAAGGATGTCATTTCCAACAGGGGTGCTCCACACCCTTTCCATCTTATGTATCTTCTAGACCCGGTGCGTAACGAGCTGCCTAGTGCTTGTGATCTGTTTTTCTTAAATGTTGAGTTTTTGCACATTGTTGTTTGACCTTGCTGGCTTGAACTTTTGTGTGTGTAGGAGGAAACCAATCGCTTCTTCAGCCCGGCTCCTTTGTCTGCTGATTCCGTTCGGCGGGAGAAGGTGATGACCTTGGAGGAGGCACAGGCCGACCCTTTACGGTTTGAGTCTGAGCCATCGGTGTCGGACAAGTTTGGTTCGTCACCGAGTGGCGAAGAAGCTGTGGGGGCACCAGGTCGGGCCGCCATACCCATGGGGAGGACCTGAGGTGCTGCGTGCAAGTTGTCTGAGTCCAGGGCAGAGCCCAACATGTGGAAGAGGTCGGCCGAGCCCCGGACGCAGAGTCCGGTTGACGCGACCGTGAAGAGGCAACGTGAGGGGACACCGCCGGTGGCCGGCGAGGAGGCTTGTTCTTCTACTGGCGCCTTGGAGGGGAACCTTCCCTGACAAGGCTCACAGGAGGCGAGGCATTTGTCTGCCTCCCAAAGGCAATTATGCCTATTTAGGCCCGACCGCCGAATCCGTTGGGCCTGAGTGCCCGGAGGCCAGCTAGAAGCAACAGGTGCGTGTGTTGTTGTTGTTGTTGTTGATGCCATCTGCATTGTGTCTTTGGATCCTTTTCATTGCTAATGTCTGCTCACTTCCGTATGCCGTCGAGTAAGAGTCTCGGGCTACGGCAATCAGAGTCGGTGAAGTCTCGCTCGGACGAGGACTCGGTGCTAGGAGAGGTGTCGAAGCCAAGCACCATGGACGTGGGTGCCTCACCAGAACATGTTTTGGTGTTGGCAAAGGAGCTGTCCATCAGGGTTGTTATTGTGTTGAGTTCGACACCCACTCAGGCCGTTATCCCCGCAACAAGTGCTCGAGAGGTGCCGAGTATGAGCGTCCCGCGTGCTGGTGCCAACACGGTGGCGACGAGATGCTTTAGAGGGACTTGTCTAGGAAGGGTGACAACGAGGACATGCCGGATCTGTTGGATACCTCTCTCCTCGACTTCGGGCAGCAGGTAGAGCTGGCTACTGAGGGGAGTGGAGGTTAGAGCCATGCCGAGCAGTTTGAGTACTCGTACGACGACGACCGTGAAGCCATCAACAGGATGCACGATGCCATGAATGTTATTGACAAAAGCCTTGAGGTATGTGTGGTAATCTCGTTGTAACTTCTATGTTACCTAAACCTTGATGCCGAGTGCTGCTTGTTGTTGTTGCAGATTCTGCTGGTGAATGCTAGTGAGTGCGCCAGAATGGTGAAGGTGGCGGAGAAGCAACACAAGGAACTCCTGGAGCTGCGGGTGTGTGTCCGCACGGTGGCCACTGAGGCCAAGGAGTTCACTTCCCAGAAGGAGGCGGATATGGTGAAGACCGCCGAGCTCAACCGGGACCTTGTCGCCCAGCTGGCGAAACTGACCACCAGTAAGTTGATCCCCACTCAGTCTTGAGTATATACTGAGTTTTTGAATCCATCAAGATCATGTCTTGGTCGTGTGTAGATGCTCAAAAGGAGAAGAAGGCCCTGGATGACCGTGTGGAGGCCCTGGGAGCTAAAGTGAAGAAGCAGGTCACCCAGTGCAAGCAGGCTGTTGCCGACCACCAGCGTGCTTTGCAATGTGAGCCTAGGCCCGTGAGGCACCGTCTCTGCTACCCCATTTGTATAGATCATGACACCATAATACTTGGTTACAGGTGGACATCGTGCGTAGGTTATGCCAGCGAAAAGGAAGTATGGGAAGAGAAGCTGGAGCTCGCGCTGAAGGAGAAAGAGGACATCGACCGGGCATATAGCCGAGTGAAGGGCTCCCATGAGGCCGCTTTGCAGGGTAGGTTTGCTTTCTTGATCCTTTTGTCCTGCCACATGTGGCTGTCAAGAGATAGGTGCTTAGTGCCGAGCTATTCTGATCATGCAGAGTTCACCAAGAAATACAAGGCCCTGGAGGAAGCAGCGCAGTCCGCCTGCAATATCATCGACTCGGTGGAACCCGGCGTGCCTGCCCGGTTGCTGGAGGAGAGGCTTCAGGCGGCACCAGGCCAAGCCCGAATGGCAATTAAGACTAGAGCTGCGATGGTGGCGAGGGACTTGCTGGCGATCTTGAAGACCCACTATCCCGACCTTCAGCTGGATTGCATTAGGGAGGGCTTCAACTACGCGTATAGCGACAAAGAGTTCGAGGCGATCGTGGCATCTTTTGTGGGGCCTGGCAGAGCAACTCATCAACAGTATCTACTCAGAGTCGGCGCCTGGATCTCTTTCCATTCTTCTACGAAGTCGGCCAACACTTGTGACTTGATCGATTGCCTTGACTTGAAGGTAACGTCGAACTCGCCAAGCTCCACGACCCATTTCACCACTCGGCCGTTGTTGACACTTCTTATGATCCAATATCAGGATTGTGAATCCCGATACTAGGGTAAGGAGTGTTCCAGTGGTTTTTCTTATGGTTCAGTAAAATATATGAATATTCTGCAAGCGCACTGAATTACCGCTGTAGTGCTTCACTAGGGAATAATACGAGGTATCGTAATTTATATTACCGTAGGGAAGCTTTGGCAAGAGTACTAGTAAACAGATATTCGAGACTTAGGGTACACTACTAACAAGACGTGGGATAAAAGTAAAGGATAGGAATGGTTATACCTTGACACACATCTCAAGGGGGCTCGGATAGGAAAGAGAAGGATTAGATAGCTGGGAGGACAATGAGAAGAGATAGAGGACTCCTAGGTACTTTATCTATCTATGTCACTCGAGTCAAGAGATATAGTGACTGAGGTGCCAGCACTGGGAGGTCAGGGTTAACTCTAATGCCTTAGCTTCGGGACAACAGAACCAGTGACACGCAGAAAGGGATGAGAAGAGGTGCCACCAACCCTGCACTCTGGGATCCTACAGGCCGAGACAAATGTGTTGGGCTACGTAGGCCGTATAGGGCTGTCACCACCTAACGGCTACCACCTCTGCTGAATCGGGGGCAAACTATGGTTACTGTCTAGTCTAGTGTAACACCCAAAAATAGCATATTTAAAATTTTTAGTAATTTATTGGCTTTTATTTAATTTATTCGTAATTAATATAGGTTAAATGAATTATTTATGAAAATTAAAATCAAATATAAGTTGTAGAAATATTTTTGTTGCATTCATGCTGCTGCATTTATTTTTGCATTGCTTGTGATTCAAATGAGAATTTAAATTTATTTAATTTCAAATTTGAATCACCTTGTTTGGAGTCCTAGAAAAGTTGTTTTAGCCCGAGTCCACTTTCGCCCCCTCTACTCTTTCCTGAGCGCTGTTTAACTCCCTCCACTTCCCCCCCCCCCGAGCCGGCCCACCATTTCTTTCCCTCCCCGCGTGCCCTCACTCGCTCGGCCCAGTCAGCCAAGCATCCGGCCCAGCGCTAGCCCAAGCCGGCGCCCCACACACCTCTCCCCCTCCCTCTACATGACCAGTGGACCCCGCGCATCAGGTCCACCCCCTACCTCGCGCCAGCCTCAGCCGAGCCTAGCTCGTGCGCGCGCCCACCGCCACCGCCACAGCCCGGGCCCTTGGCCCATCCTCGGCCTCCCCTCGGTCCCCTTCCCTTCACACTATGCCTCCCCAATTGGAAAGAAGACCCCCGCAAGGAAACCAAGATCGGCGGCGCCGCCGCCAAATTGCGGAGCCCGCACGCCAAGGCAACCCTCCCCAGGCCATTTCACCTGCCCCCGGATGCCCCCGTACCTCGCCAAGTCCTTTTCCCCAAGCTCCCGAGCCCCAAGCACCCCTCCCGCCTTGCGCCACCGCCTCTGAGTGCCGCCGAGCCGCCCCTCACCGTCGAACCGTCGCTCCGGTGCTTCTCCGCCCTGACCGACCCTCCGTGCAACTTCGCGTGAAGGTAACGAACCTCCTGTGCCACTTCCTGACCGCTCCCTCGCCCCCTAGCCCCTCTCGCGACCTCCCCGGAGTTCGCCGCCCGCTGTTCACCGTCGATCGCCGCCATAGTCGCCCAATCGTCGACTTGAGCACCCTAGCAGCACTAGCCATAGCCCCCGCTCCCCTCCCGGCCAACTCCCGGAGCAAACCAAGGCCCCCAGCTCGTCTTCGCGTTTCTCTGGCGATGCGCCACCGCATCTCGTGCGGCGCCGCCGCCCACACTGTCGCCGGCGTCTTCTCCCCCCCTCGTCCGATCTGACCACCGTCTGATCTAAATCGGACGGCCCACATTCAATACGAGCCCCGGTCAACCCCGAGGATACCGGTCAGCGCCCACTATTTTGCAAAAGAGACCCTCGACTTTCTCAAAATCAACCTGCAATCCACGCCTATTCAAAAGTATTTTTGATCAGGTCCCTGGTTTTATGGAAAACCCCCTAAACTTTCGAAGAATGGAACCCGCCGTCCTAAGGAGTCCTTTTCACAAGTAGGCCCCTGTAGTTTTATGTATAATTATGTATAGGTCCTCGATTTTCTTCAAATAAGCCCCTGGAACCTTTTAAAAATTGTCAGCAGGTCCCTAGAACTTAGAATTGCCGTATCTTTTTCGTTTTAGCTCCGATTAGTGTGATTTTCGCGCTCATGTGTTCGTAGTGAAGCGTAGAATATTTCTAGAAGCTTTATTTGTACTGTTTCTATTGTTTGGTGTACTGTTCTAATAGATTATTATTTGTTTGCATGTATTGGTTTGCGTGCTCGCTTGTATAGTGATTCGTGTCCAGTCGGTGAGCCGTACGCTTTGGACTTCGAGTTCGGTGAGGACATTTCAGAGTTTGACTCACAGCAGCAGCAGCAGCCGCCGTTCAAGGAAGGCAAGTTATAGCACGGACAATCCTTGCTACCTAAACACACTCTTTATATACATTTACTTTCATATGCATGTGTCTAAATTGTTGTCCTATTAAGGTTGTACCTAGTTTGTTTACTCCTATCCTTTGATTACCTTGGGTTTATGCATATGGGCAGATTTTTCTATGCGCAGATACTGTCACCATTATTTAACTGTTAATTTTGAATTAATGGTTCACTTTAACGTTAATGATAAAACTTGCTTTTTAGCAACTTGGTTTAGGGAACTAGAGCATGTGCTTCGTGCTTTGTTCTAGTGTCTCTCCCTAAGGTCCGGTTCTTAAAGCGACAACCCAGGAGCCTGTCGCCACCGCTAGAACTATTATAGCTCTGGTCTTGGTCAAGGAACTTGTACGTCTCTAGCTTGCCAGTGGTTAGCGGAGTGGCCGACAACGTTATGAGAAACATGGGTGAGAGTATGTCTTGATCCACCGAGGACGGGTGATCCGTCGGCTATGCCCCCATGAGGCACAGTCCCGTGCTGGGAGTCCCTGCGATGGGGAACTCCACACGTTGCGCATTGTTGGGTGCGATGCCCGCGCTCTGGATGCCATTGACCCTCCTATGGTGTGACTCCGTAGGCGTACGTCAATCTCGGTGCCTGGGCCATGCTGCCTGTGCTGTACCATAATTGGCCACTGTCTTGTTAGGGTGTCTTGTGAAAAACCTCGTAGCGTCCCTATGCGGTCACACCTCGGTAATGTGATTTGTGAGGTCTGATCCACCTCCGCGTGGTTGGGTTTGAAGTTCTTTTGAGCTTTTACGCGACTGGTGGGTAAAGGGCGGAACCTCTGCAGAGTGTAAAATCTATCATGATAGCCTTGCTCAGGGTCACGAGCGGCCTGGATCCTTTTTTATTAGAATATGATGTTTATTTATGTTTAATATCACTTATACATTATTAATTGGGTTACAACCGGGTTTCATTCACTTGTAGTAATTTGGTTAATGTTAAAATGAACCAACTAAAAATGCTAATGTAGTTGAGCCGTGTCTAGCCTATTTTGAGCCTTCATACCCGTGCTATACTTGCTAAGTAATTGTTTACTCACACTTGTCATTTTATTCAACAAAATCTTGGATGGGTAAACAGATTGGGCTGGGCATGAGTCTGCTGCTGAGTTTCCCGAAGATATACCGTACTACTGAGTTGTGGCCTCCCAGTCAGAGTCCCTGTGGATTGCGGCTCCATTAGTTTGAGAGTTTATTAGTCTTCCACTGTTATTGTTTAGATCATTTATGAAGCACTCTGATGTAAACACTTTGTTTAATGAAGAATTTATTCTAGCATTTGTTCTCTATTTATCATATTTGTTCGCTATATGTGTACTATGACTTCCTGGGCACACATATGGCCACATTCAAGTTTTTGTGAAAATCCAGGTGTGACAGATTTGTATCAGAGTCGTGCTGACTGTAGGATCGCAGCCTAGCTAGAACGGTTGACAAATCTTAGGAGACCACTATGATTACGTGTTTTATGCCATCTAGTTTCACTTTGTCAA
This sequence comes from Echinochloa phyllopogon, assembly GCA_033239725.1. Lineage (NCBI taxonomy): Eukaryota > Viridiplantae > Streptophyta > Magnoliopsida > Poales > Poaceae > Echinochloa > Echinochloa phyllopogon. The sequence continues at coordinate 2,706,959 of BTCW01000016.1, read as the reverse complement.
AACTTAAATCCAGTCGAGTCTTGTGTGAATCATGTCTTTAGGTGCTTGAAATGATTGTCATTATGCTTATGCTTGATTTAAATTTTTGTAATGATTGTGATGGGCATAGACGCAAGTCTACTACCATCTAGATACAGGACTAAGGTTTAAGGACTTTAGTGATTAAATAGAGGGGGGTATTCATTTCTTTTGCTCTTTTTCTATTTAAGCCCTCCATCATAACAAATTGCTAAGCCTCTGAAACCAAGGGAGTTTTTATGAGAATTATTTTTTTGATGATAGGTGGTGAACACAAGGAGCAACCTCGGTGCCAGCGGACTGCCACCACCACCTCCCACCATTGAACAGATGATGCTCACGCAGACCCAACTGATGCAGCAGATGGCTCAGACGATGGCGATGATGCAGCAGAACTAGCAGAATCCGCCGCAACAGAACATGCTGCCCCGTGACAAGAGGGGTGAATTCCTGAAGGGACGCCCTCCTACCTTCAGCAAGGCCACCGACCCCCTACAGGCTGATGATTGGCTCAAGGCGGTGGAGAGACAGCTCGACATCGCCAAGTGCAACGACCGGGAGAAGGTGTTGTACGCCGGAGGATAGCTCCAGGGACATGCACTAGACTGGTGAGACTCGTACCAGTACGCTCACATCGACCATACTCAGATCACTTGGCAGGAGTTCCGTAGCAGCTTCCGCTCCCACCACGTGCCAGAAGCTCTGATGACCCTGAAGAAGAAGGAGTTCCTGGCACTGAAGCAAGAAGGGATGAGTGTCACCGCTTATCGTGACAAGTTCATCGAGTTGGCCCACTATGCTCCGGAGGACGTGGACACCGACAAGAAGAAGCAGTCCAGGTTCCGTGATGGCTTGCAGGATGCACTGCAGTACCAGCTGATGTGCACCAGGTTCCACAACTTCCAGGAACTGGTGGACGGTGCTTTGATGCTGGAACACAAGCGCCATGAGATGGAGGAGAAGAAGAGAAAGTTCCAGGGCCAGCAGATCGGGAGCAGCAGTCGCCCCCGTTTCGTTCCTCCTCAGGGCAGTCAGCAGATTGGGAGCCAGCAGCGCTTCCAGATTCAGCAAGGCCCGTTCAACCGTGGCCAGTACCAGCAGTGCCCCCAGTACCCCTAGGCGCCACAGCAGCAGCATCCTCAGAACCAGCTGCAGAATGCTCCAGCTCAGCGTAACTCGGTGCAGCAAGGCCCCGTTCAGCGCCCCAACCCCGTCAACATCACGCCAGTGGGTCCCAGAGTGTGTTATCACTGTGGAGAGCAAGGGCACTATGCCAGAACGCCAACCAGCAGGCCGGATAGCAGCAGGCCAACCGGGGACCCAGAACCCCACCAGAGGCAAGGTCATCCACATGGGTGCAGAAACTGCCGACGGAGCTACTGGCGTAGTTGTGGGTACGTTCCTTGTCAACTCGACCCCCGCAACTGTTTTTTTCGATTCTGGAGCTTCGCATGCTTTCATCTCTGCTGCATTTGTACACAAGAGTATGATGACCCTGCAACCCATGGGGAATCCTATGTTAGTTAGTTCACCTGGGGGAGAACAACGAGCCAGTCTACGCTGCTCCAAGGTTATCATTACAATAAGGGGGGTAGATTTTGAAGTATACCCCATAGTACTGAATTCTCTTGGATTTGATCTAATCCTGGGGATGAGTTGGCTCACCAAGTATAATGCTGTGATCTAGTGCTCTGAGAGGGCAGTGCAACTGGTGGCATAAGGCGGTGGTAAAGTGGAGTACCGGGCAGTCCAGTCTTCAGATCAGTGCCAAGCCAACCAAGCTGAGGGTGCAGCTCCCGCCGACATCAGGGTGGTGAGCGAGTTCCCGGATGTGTTCCCCGAGGAATTGCCAGGTATGCCCCCGGAACGTGAAGTTGAATTCATTATTGAACATAAACCTGGCACTGCACCTATAGCTAAAAGGCCATATAGAATGGGAGTGAAAGAGCTGGAGAAACTGAAGGAGGAATTAAGCTCCTTGCTACCCAAGGGGTATATTCGTCCTAGTGCTTCACCATGGGGAGCACCAGTATTGTTCGTGGACAAGAAGGATGGGACACAGAGGATGTGTGCGGACTATCGAGCCCTCAACAAAGTGACCATCAAGAACAAGTACCCGCTGCTAAGGATTGATGATTTGTTTGATCAGTTGAAGGGAGCTTGTGTGTTCTCCAAGATAGACCTTCAATCGGGTTATCATCAGATGAGGATCCAGTCGTCGGACATACCCAAGACGGCTTTCACTACTTGGTACGGGTTGTACGAGTTCACGGTTATGTCCTTCAGACTGACCAATGCTCCTGCATACTTCATGTACTTGATGAATAGTGTCTTCATGGACTACCTTGACAAGTTCATGGTGGTGTTCATTGATGACATTCTGGTCTTCTCCAAGAATGAAGAGGAACAAGAAGATCATTTTAGGATGGTGATGTAGAGACTCCGGGAACATCAGTTATATGCCAAGTTGAGCAAGTGCGAGTTTCGGTTGAAGGAAGTGGCATTCTTGGGACACATGCTGTCCAATGGAGGAGTGGTAGTTGACCCGAAGAAGGTTAATGATGTGTTGAGCTGGAACCCGCCTCGGGATGTTAGCGAGATCAGGAGTTTCCTTGGAATGACTGGATATTATCGGCATTTCATCGAAGGATTCTCCAAGATTGCTAAACCCATGATGGCGTTATTGGAGAAGAATACAAAGTTCATCTGGACAGAGGAGTGACAAACCAGCTTCGAAGAGTTGAAGAAGAGGCTGACAATAGCACCTGTGCTGGTATTGCCCGACATAGCCAAGAGCTTCTCTAGCTACTGCGATGCATCCGTCTAGGACTGGGGGTGTGTACTCATGCAGGAGGGGAGAGTTGTGCCATATGCATCAAGACAGTTGCGGAAGCATGAGCAGAACTATCCGACACATGATCTGGAGTTGGCAGCTACTAACTCTGCTAGCAAGAGCAAGCCACCTCGTCAATACCTAGTGTCAATTCACCACAAGTATTGAGCAAGATCGAAGTACCAACTAAGACAAAGATTTAAATAAGATCTAAAAGCACTAGAACTACAACCGACTATACTCTAAACACGATATAGATGCAACTAGAATAAAGTAGAAGCAAGCTATAAATGGCAAAGACAAGATGATAAATATATTCTATATTGATAACTCAAAGTCTAGAAAAGGAAAGGAGAAGATACAAGAGTTTATACAAGAGCTTCTGTAGATAACTCCAGAACCTCGGAGGCACAGCTCGACTCAACTCTAACTCCCAGACTAACTATCCTAACTCTACTAGAAAGAAGTGGAAAATGAGCTCCTTGGCTTGAGTGTGTCTTGATCCGGTAGCTCGGACACTGTATTTATAGTGGCTTGATGGCGGTTTGGATAGAGTAACCGCCAAGGGAGCAAGGACGGTTACCCGGCTGATTCGGGCGAACGGATTAGTTCGGCCGAACCAGGTTGGTTCGGCCGAACCCTTGGATCCACCGCCCTTTACTCCTATGGCTCAGATCTTCTCCTGGGGTCAGTTTCCAGTGCTGAGGGTGGTTCAGCCGAAGGCCCCCAGTTCGGCCGAATTGGGCCTGGCCCTTGGCCGGCCTCCGCTGCACCGCCTCTGGTCCTGGACCTCTTGGGCTGCATGTATGTGATGTCTTTCGTGTTGGTTTGGTCCAAGGATGATGTGGCAGTAGTCCAAGTGGCTTGCACGGTCACCGCTTGGTCATCGCTTACATGGATGGCCTCCCGGTAGTCCAAGTGGCCTAGGGGGGTAACCGGCTGAATCGTGTCGTTCGGCCGAATGGGTCAATTCCAACCCTATAGCACGTATTTCTCGTTATTGTACCTACATAAGTGAAACACACCAAAACTTGTGGATTTTTATTAGATATAAACATAGATGCATGGAAAGTCACATATAACCTCTTTTATTCCCGAGTATTGGTGGTCGAAAATGTGCCGTAACGACCGCCAACAGCTGTTGATGTCACTATTACGGAGGGTTTCTCCGAGTGGGAAGTTGGACACCACCTGGATTGGATGTGCCTGGAAGTAATGGTGCAGCTTCCTCGAGCAGATGAGGAGTGCGTATAGCAACTTCTATGGGTGTTGGTAGCGGATCTTGGAGTTGGCCAGCACTTCGCTGACGTAGTAGACCGGTCACTAGACGGGGTATGCGTGGCCTTCTTCTTGTCGTTCCACGACTAAGACCGCGCTGACGACGTAGGTGATTGCTACTATATATAGCAGGAGTGGCTCTTCCTTGTTTGGTCCGGTGAGCACCGGTGGAGTCACCAGGAAGGCCCTAAGGTAAGCCAATGCTTGGTCGGCTTCTAGCGTCCACTCGAAGTTGTCGGCCTTCTTCCAGAGCTTGAAGAAGGGGGCGCCTCATTCACCTAGCTTGCTGGTGAATCGGCTTAAGACTGACATCATTCCCATGAGTTTTATCACGTCTTTCTTACTCTTGGGTTGCAACAGATTCTGAATAGCGGCGATCGGTTGGGTTTGCCTCGATGCCACGCTGGCTTACAAGGAAGCCCAGGATCTTGCCTAATGGTAATCCGAAAACACACTTGGTCTGGTTGAGTTTCCATCTGAAGCGCCGCAGGTTGTTGAACGTCTCTTGGAGGTCAGAGATCAGGGTTTCTGGGTTGTAGGTCTGGACCACGACGTCGTCCACATATGCCTCGGTGTTTCACCCAACCTGGCTCGGCAAGTAACTCTGGATTGCTTTCTGATAGGTGGCTGTTGGCATTCCTTATGACCTACAGATAAATCCGCAAGCGGACGGATACCGATGTAGCTTTCACCCAGGAGTATTCCAGGGTATCGATTTCCACGAGGAACGAGAAGTGAACTAATTCTAAACTAAGTTGTCCTAGGTAGATGGAATGGAATGAACGGAATGGATGGAGTGGATGACAACAACAAAGAGATAGGAAGGGCACTAGGAGGGTAGAGAGGGTACGAGTCTGAAAGCGGTACTCTACTGATTGATCGAGCAGATCAGAGGATACAGATAGATACTTGCTTCGGGACAATGGACACCAGTGACACGTAGACAGGGATGAGAAGGTGTGCCACCAGCTCCACACTGGGGGATCCTACAGGCCGAGAATAACGAGATGGATTACAAAGGCCATATAGGGCTGTCACCACCTAACGGCTACCATACGTTCGTTGAATCGGGGGCAAACTAAGTTAACCTCAAGTCTAGGCACCGCGCCTACACTAGTCGACTAATACTTATCTCTTATAGAAAGATAAGCACCCAAGCTAAGCAACCAGTATACAGTTATACCAATCAACTAAGCATTGAACGAAGAACCAGCAAGCATATAAAAGTAAGAACTGAATGCTCAATTAATCAAAAAGAGATACAAGAGTTACTAGACATGACCCCGGATGTCACTCGAAGCGGAGCCGCATCAGTAGATGTACAGCGGGAAGAGGGGCCGACACTCCGGCTCCTCTCCGGGATGCTCACCTCTCCTTTCTCCCTATCTTCTATTGATACAAGTGGCAGAGCTTCGCTAATGCCTAATCTCAAGTGTTGTGTGTTGAACCGGGCACTTGGACACTCTATTTATAGTGGCTTGATGGCGGTTTGGATAGAGTAACCACCAAGGGAGCCAGGGAAGCTCCCCAGCTGTTTCGGGCGAATTGGGGGGTTCGGCCGAACCAAGTCAGTTCGGCCGAACCCTTGGATCCACCGTCTTTCATTCCTGTGGCTTGGATGCACTCCCTAGAGGCGGTTGAGGCAGTGGGGGCAGTTCGGCCGAATTGGGGGATTCGGTCGAACTGGGCTTTTAGCCCAGCAGCGCTCCCCTGCACCGCCTCTCTCTCCTGGACCTTCTGGGCTGCTTGGATGTGGTGGTCTTTGTGTTGGTTCGTCCCAGAAGTGATGTGTCGATGGTCGAAGTGTCTTGCACGGTCGTTGCTCGGTCATTGCTGACGTGGATGGCCTTCCGGTTGTGCTTCGCGTCGTATACAGCTAAGGTGGGTAGCCGGCCTAATCGTGTCGTTCGGCCGAATCGGTTAGTTCCGACCCCAATAGCACGTATTTGTCGTTAATGTACCTGCACAAGTAAAACACACCAAAACTCGTGGAACTTTATTAGAAGTAAACCCAAGTGCATGGAATGTTGCACAAAGCCTCTTTTATTCCCGAGTATTGGTGGTCGAAAATGAGCCGTAACGACCGCCAACAAGCTCCCCCAAGCTTAGACCTTTGCTCGTCCTCGAGCAAAGATATAAACTTAGGCTCAGTGGATCAGGAGTTGCTACAATGTCATTGTCTTGCAGGTCACTTTATGAACAACTAGTACTCAACAATACTCGAATCATTAGCAAAGTATTAACTCACCATTTTACTTATGGGGCTTATATCAATCTCCTTGTCTTGGGCGGTTGAAAGGTTGAACAGTTTGATTTAGTTTTATTCCACTCTACTATTTTCAGGATCCCATCTCGGAGTTTCCACAATTTTGTGAAAAATGTAAGTTTGTTCCTCAATTGGCACATTCAATCACTCAAGCGGTATTTGAATCCTCCCCAAAGGCTTGTGCCTTCTTTTCATCCTAAAATCTAATAAGGTTTTTTGTGTGGCTCAAGGACAAAGGGTGAAGGCCTACTTGCATCTTATATTTTGCCAAGTCAAAGACCGGATCTCTGGGGAACCAAATCACACCTTTAGATTGAGAAGTGCAAGTGTGTGGAATATGTGGAGTAGAATGTGGTGGACCTCCTTGGGATGATTCTTCCTCTCCTTGACTTATTTTCGAGAACATGGGCTATCTCTTTTTGCTCATATTTTTGCCATGCCACTTGGCATGCTTTTCTTATTTCTTATTTTTGCCATGCTCTTTGACATGCTCTTTTTTCTCTTTCTTTTTGCCATGCTCTTTGGCATGCTTTTCTTTTTGCATAGTCCATGTCTCTATTCAAGGATATTTGGAGAGGGGATCATAGAACATGAAGCATTTATTTTGTGTATGGATGATGGCAATATTTTTCTAACTCCCAGTGTAGGAATTGCAGGTGAGTGTGGTGTGTATGTGAATCTCGATCTTGAAAGCATGAAAGATTCCTCACAATGGTCACAACAATTTGACAAAGCTCACTAAGATAACAAGCAGCACATGCGTAGAAGGTTTTCAACTAAGCTTAACATATGGCTTAACATATGAATTCCGAACCAATGAGGAACTTTATTTTATTTTTGAAAGCACAAAACATCCGAGATTTTCACCATACTAAGACTTGGACTTAACCACAATCTCACTATATCATTCCTCACAACAACTTAGACTTGGAATAAAGCATGTGCTCCCACAAGGTTCAGGTTCATTTTTACTCATGCCAATTAACTCAAGTACTGCAGGGCAACTAGTTGAAAACTAAGCACTTGCAAGATTAATGACAGAGCAACTATTCATCATTTCCAAGGTGAGAGGCATATGGTTCATTCCATGCATAGTTGGGGGTTATCTTATTCAAGGGAAATATTTTTGGTATTTTTATTTTAAGATGGAAATGAAATAGGAAGGGAAATGGCAAATGCGAAATCAAAGTGCTCAAAGGAACACAGAACATACCTGGTGGGGGCCCTCCCCCAAGCTTGGATCTTTCATTAGTAGGGTCGAAACCTTGAGAAGTACTCTGTCATCTAGTTTGTCTGCTGCTGGACATCGTACCTTATAGAGTCCAGCATGCCGCTATTATCTTGATGATATTGAGAATGGCGTGCCCGTGTTCCTTCAATGTTCCTGGTACGGTCGTCGAGGCGGTCGACTCGGTCGGAGATATAGGACGACTCCCGACGATGTCATAGCTACTGGGTGTAGAGAAGCGTGCAGACTGAGAGTGCCCAGGGAAGTAAGGTTGGGAGGCACTGTCGTACCCCCTCCATACCATCCCTGGGAATACTCAGAGTCCGTACTCAGCGTGCGTGTGTGCGAAGTGGTTGAGTCGGGCTGGTTCGGCTGAACCAACCAGCTCACCCAAACAAGCCAGATCACCAAAACCAAATGGTTTAGCTGAATGGATCGTCCTGCGCGTTCTAGTCCTGTTCTTCCACGGTGTCGTCCCTGTACTCATGCAACATCTGTTAAATTGGGGATTCTCTAACTGGCTCAACAGCACCAGTCAGAGCATTATTTTGGACAGTTCAAACTAAGATTTTTATTTTATTTTATTTTATTCATCAAGCTAAATTTGGGAAAACAAAAATGGGAAGGGAAATAAAGAGAGCACCTCCTAAACAATGATTTGAGCAAAAGAGAAATTGAAATGGGAAATAAATTTAAACTAATGGTGCTCTACAAGTTGCAACCACATGACATCTACTATATAGGTGGATCGTAAAGGTCTAGATGTCATGTGGCTTTGGTGAGCTTCTTGAATTTAATTGTGAATGCTTGGCAGAGGACATTGATCTTGTCATTCCTTGTCTATCTGCCAAGGCTGGCCTTCAGCGACCTTCTCATCTAGGTTGTTCAATTTCCAGCGTGTTTGTGCTAGCTTTTCTTTCAGGTTCTACAATCGTGGGCTCCTCTTCTTCCTCCTCGTTGGAATGTTCCATCACATGGCTCTCCGTTGGTGGGTTTAGAGAATTTTGCTTGTGATACTCTTGGAGAGGGAACCCTTGGGTGATGAAAGGTCTTTGGGTGGCCATGGTGGCTAGGTATGCCGGCTCTATGTTCGGGAAAGTGACGGAGGAGGAGGACGGTCTCCAGAATAAATCGAGAAGACTCGATCGAAAGACAACTTTCCCGATGTTTTCCTCACGACTCCGGGATAAAATGGGATAGAGATAGGATCTAAGATTCCAATGGATGCGCATGGGCCAAGGGTTGCCTTCGGCCGAACAATGGTTTGGCCGAAGTGGCCCAGTTTACTCGAACCAAAGTGGGTTGGTATGCCCAGGGTGCATGAAAGAGCCTAGTTCTCTAGTGCCTACCCATCTCATTGACGATCTTTTGCAAAATGTTCTTGATCTGCGTGTTGGATGTTCTGCTTGACCACAAGTTTGGGGGTGATAAGGTGTGGCTATAAAAATGCGGCTCCCCCAAACTTGAATATTACCGGAGCAGATATGGGTCGTCCCATAGGTGATGTCTGCTCTCGTAAACCAATCTTTTCCTATTTTCACCTGATGGGACGTACCTAGGCACCATGAAGTTGACTATGTTGGCGTACCATGGCTCTAGTATTGTGACCTTGAGGAGCATATCATCCCGTAAGAAATCATCAATGAGGTGATCTAACAGGACTTGTATCCAAGACAGACCCAACGGATGAGTCTCGGTTTTGCATCCTATTTGGTCAAAAGATACTTCAGAGCAGCATGGTCTGAATAGACTATGACCTTTGCCCCAACTTGGTAGGACCAGAATTTGTCTATAACAAACACAACTGCTAAGAGTCCTTTTCCGTGGTTGTGTAGTTGAGCTGGGGCCAGTGAGCGTTATGCTAGCGTATGAGATAGCATAAAGCTTCTTGTCCTTGGTTTGGCCCACAACAGCTCCTACGGCATAATCGCTCACATCACACATGATTTCTAGTGGGATGCTCCAGGCGGGAGGCTGGATGATGGGAGCGAAATTGAGTGCTTTCTTGAGGGTGTGAAAGGAAGCATAGCACTCTTTATCAAAGATGAGAGGCGTTTCCTTGGCTAGGAGATTAGTTAACAACCGGGCTATTAGAGAGAAATTTTCGATGAAACACCTAAAAAGCCCGGCGTGGCCAAGGAGACTACGAATCCCCTTTATGTTGGTGGGAAGTGTAGGCATAAGGTCATGTTTCGGAGTAGGATAGGGGAAGATGATTGCTTCTGACTTTGAATCTAGTCTTTCCTCGGTCAAAGACAAATCTTCGTGACACTTTCCTTGCGACCCCAAGATAAGATGAGATAGGGATATGATGTGTATGATGATTACTAGTAATCCCTTCTAAATCTTGGACAGAGTGATCTTTCTCCATGACAGTGAGAATATGTTGAGTTTCAACATCAGAGGGCATGTCACTAATGGTCACTGTAGTTTGTTTGTCCCTAAAGAGGAAGGCATCCTTCTGTCAAGAGGGAAGAGGCTTAGGCTCGATTGGAGGATGAATTTCTTCTACCTCCGTAAAGAATTGGGCATCTTCTTCTAGGATAGGTTGCTCTAAGTTTGCCAGAGTTGTTGACATGACTTCCTCTACAGGGTCAGGATCGGGGTCCGTCACTATTTGTGGGTTCAAGGAATAGAAATAAGAGACTGGGACAGGTTCTTCTTCGATCCTAAGTTCTACTAGCTGGTTTGTTGGTGAATTTTCCAGGATTTTCATGATTGGCCTACCAATAAAGATGGAATGTGTGGAATCATTGGGCAGGTCAAAGATATGGAAATCCAGGAAAAGTTTAGGGTCATTAATCTTAACGGATGTGACCCGCAAGATCCCTAAACAATCGAGGATCCTTCCCGATGTGAACCTTAGATGTTTTTGAGATGATGACCATGGTTCATCGGGGAGTTGAGCTCGGACCAAAGAGCTAGAGATTATGTTGATTCTGAGGCTCGGGTCGTACCCGATTTCCTTGTCTATGCCCATAACTTCACAAAAGATTGTTCGGATTCTCTTGGGCATCTTAACGACCTCGGTCGAGGCTTCAGCCTCGTCTAGCCATTCCCGACTCATGATAGCGGAGAGACATCCTAAGTACTCTCTCTGGTATTCTAGTGCTTCCTTGTCGGGTGGTGGATCATTTTGCTCTACACATTGTTCCAATGGGAAACTTGTTGGACTCCCTACGTTATCGAATAGATCATCGTCAAAATCGTAGTGAGTGGTGTAGAGTGGATGATAGTAGTCCAGGCTAGAAAATAGTGGTGGTTCGAAATGAGCACCGGGTTTTGATGGAATAGAAGAGCTGATAGATTTAGATTGTGAACATGTAGGCTCTTCAGGTTCAGGCTGCTTCTCATCTTCATCGAGGAGTTCATCATAGACTCCAGTGTAGGGAGTGTCATCCAGGATACGATCCAAGATTATCCTCGCTTCACTGGGAGTCAAATGAGAGAACGACCCTCTTGAAGCAGAGTTCAAGAAAGTGGTGGCTACGGGACAGAGGCCAAGGCTAAAATGTCGTAAACAACCGGTTCTGGCAGGCTTAGGTCTGGTCCTGGGGCCAAAATTTGCTTGAAACGAGCCCACACAGCTCCTAATGATTCTCCCTCTAATTGCTTAAAGGTAAGAACTTCGATTCGGAGGCTGGCTACCTTGGAAGCTGGAAAGAAATTTAGGCAGAATTTCTCTCTAAGGATTTCCCTGCTCCCTTCCATATTTCCGACAGACAAAGAGTACCATTTCTTTGCTCCTCCCATCAATGAGAACGGGAATAGCTTCCATTTGAGCATCTCTTGTGTCATGCCCACAATGATGAGACACGAACAGAGTTGCTCAAACTCTCACAAATGCGAGTATGGACTCTCATCTTTCGTTCCTGAGAATGTTTGCTCTCAAACCATGGCTATGAAGCCAGGACGCAGCTCATAGCCGGGTGTGTGGATGGGATGTGATGATGGTGGTGGCTCCAAACAATCACCCTTTGGAGCCGAATAATGGCGTAAGGTAAGAGTGGAATCCATATGGTGGATGGGATGGTGTGATACACGGACAACTTGGGTTCGGAATTAGAACAACTACCGTTCCCCGGCAACGGCGCCAGAAAGCTTGTTGGCACGACCTACAGATAAATCCGCAAGCGGACATATACCAATGTAGCTTTCACCCAGGAGTATTCCAGGGTATCGATTTCCATGAGGAACGAGAAGTGAACTAATTCTAAACTAAGTTGTCCTAGGTAGATGGAGTGGAACGAACGGAATGGATGGAGTGGATGACAACAACAAAGAGATAGGAAGGGCACTAGGAGGGTAGAGAGGGTACAAGTCTAAAAGCGGTACTCTACTGATTGATCGAGCAGATCAGACGATACAGATAGATACTTGCTTCGGGACAATGGACACCAATGACATGCAGACAGGGATGAGAAGGGGTGCCTGTTGGCACTTCTTACGATCCAATATCAGGATTGAGAATCCCAGTACTGGGGTAAGGAGTGTTTCAGTGGTTTTCCATATGGCTTAGTAAAATATATAAATATTCTGGAAACGCACAGAATCACCGCTGTAGCACTTCACCTGGGAGTATCCCGAGGTATCGTAATTTATATTTCCGTAGGGAAGCTTTGGCAAGAGTACTAGTAAACAGGTATTCAAGACTATCAGAGAAAGGTACACAACTAAACAAGACAGGGGATAACGGTATTGGATAGAAGTGGATATACCGTGACACACAGCTCAAGGGAGACTTAGGTAAGAGAGAGAAGGTATAGATAGCTGGGAGGACAACGAGAAGAGATAGAGGATTCCTATGGACTTTATCTATCTATATCACTTGGGCTTAGAGATACAGCGGCTAAAGAGCCAGCACTGGAAGGTCTGGGATAACTCTAATGTCTTAGCATCGGGACAATGGACACCAGTGACACGCAGAAAGGAATGAGAAGGGGTGCCACCAGCTCCACACTGGGGGATCCTACACGCCGAGACTAACGAGGTGGATTACAAAGACCGTATAGGGCTGTCACCACCTAACGGCTACCACACGTTCGTTGAATCGGGGGCAAACCAAGGCCACTGACTAGTCTGGCAAAAGCAAGGAACCCGTCAATACCCCCTGTGACAGTTCACCGGCAAATATTAAGCTAAGTCGAAGAACCAGCTAAGACAAAGACTTAAACAAGAACTAGAAGCACTAGAACTAGAACTGACTATAGTCTAAACACGATATAGATGCAACTAGAATAAAGTAGAAGCAAGCTATAAATGACAAAGGCAAGATGATAAAGATAATTATATTGATAACTCAAGTCTTGCAAAAGGAAAAGGAAAAGATACATGAGCTTATACCGGAGCTTCTGAAGACGACTCCGGAACCTCCGAGGCAAAGCTCGACTCGACTCTAACTCCCAACTAAACTATCCTAGCTCTACTAGAGAGAAGTGGAAATGAGAGCTCCTTGGCTTGGTGTGTTTTAAACAGGTGAAATGCCACTGCATTTATAGGTGTCCAAGGCGGTGGAGAGGAGTAGAAGCCAAGGGAGCCAGGGGGTACCCCCTGGTGATTCGGGCGAATTGCCCGGGTTCGGCCGAACAGGTCGGTTCGGCCGAACCCTGGGATCCACCGCCTCAGCTCCTGGACGCCTCAGATTTTCTCCTGGGGATGGTTTGGCAGCTGGGGGCGGTTCGGCCGAACCCCCCAGTTCGGACGAATTGGGCTGGAGGCCCAGGCCTGCCCCCCTGCACCGTCTCAGCTCTGTGGACCTCCTAGGCTGCTTGTTCATGGTGGTCTTCGTGTTGATTTGGCCCAGGGGTGATGTGGCGGTAGTCCAGGTGGCTTGCACGGTCGTCGCTCGGTCATCGCTGACGAGGACGACTCCCGGTTGTGCTTCACGTCGTGTGCGGCTAGGGGGGTAACCGGCCGAATGGAGTCGTTTGGCCGAATCAGTCAATTCCGACCCCTATAGCACGTATTTCTCGTTGTTGTACCTGCACAAGTGTAACTCACCAAAACTCGTGGAACTCTGTTAGAAATAAACCTAAGTACATGGAATGTCACATATATCCTCTGTTATTCCCGAGTATTGGTGGTCGAAAACGTGCCGTAACGACCGCCAACAAGCTCTCTCAAGCTTAGACCTTTTCTCGTCCTCGTGCAAAGATAAAGACTGAGGCTCGGTGGATCAGGAGTTGCTACAATGTCAATTTTCTTGCAGGTAACTTTATAAACAACTAGTGCTTGAAAATACTCGAATCATTGGCAAAGTTTAACTCACAATTTTACCTATGGGGCTTATAGCAATCTCCTTGTCTTGGACGGTTGAAAGGTTGAATAGCTTAACTCAGTTTTTCGAGTACTAGTTCCCTCAAGTGGTGTTTGTATCCTCACCAAAGGCTTGTGCCTTCTTTCATCCTAAAATCTAACAAAACTTTTTGTGTGGCTCAGGGACAAAGGATGAATGCCTACTTGTATCTTATATTTTACTAAGTCAAAGACCGGATCTTTGGGGAATCAAATCACACCTTTAGATCGAGAAGTGCAAGTGTGTGGAACATGTGGAGTGGAATGTGGAATGTGGTAGAACTCCTTGGGATGATTCTTCCTCTCCTTGACTTATTTTCGAGAACATGGGCTATCTCTTTTTGCTCATATTTTTGCCATGCCACAAGGCATGCTTTTCTTATTTCTTATTTTTGCCATGCTCTTTGGCATGCTTTTCTTTTTCTCTTTCTTTTTGCCATGCTCTTTGGCATGCTTTTCTTTTTGCATAGCCCATTTCTCTATTCAAGGATATTTGGAGAGGAGATCATAGAACATGGAGTATTTACTTTGTGGATGAATTATGGCAATATTTGCTAACTCCCAGTGTAGGAATTACAAGTGAGAGTGGTGTGTATGTGAATCTCGATCTTAGAAGCATGAAGGTTTCACCCAAAGCTCACAACAATTTGACAAAGCTCACTAAGACAACAAGCAGCATATGAGTAGAAATTTTTTGACTAAGCTTAGCATATGGCTTTGGTAGGTATTTTTGACCAATGAGGAACTTTATTTTATTTTTGAAAGCAAAAGACATCCGAGATATTCACCGTACTAAGAGCAAAAGCAAGAACTCAACCAAATCTCACTATATCATTCCTCACAACAACTTAGACTTGGAATAAAGCATGTGCTCCCACGAGGTTTTCAGGTTCATTTTACTCATGCCAAATAACTCAAGTACTATAAAGTGACCAGTTGAAAACAAGGCACTTGCAAAATTAATGATAGAGCAACTATTCATCATTTCCAAGGTGAGAGGCATATGATTCATTCCATGCATAGTTGAGTTATTTTGTTCAAGAGAAATATTTTTGGTGTTTTCATTTTAAGGTGGAAGTAAAATGGAAAGGGAAATGGCAAATGTAAGATCAAAGTGCTGAAGGGACATTGAACATACCTGATGGGGGTCCTCCCCCAAGCTTGGATTCTTCACAGGTAGGGTTGAAACTTCGAAAAGTATTCTGACATTTGATCCGTCTGCTGCTGGATGTCGTACCATAGAGAGTCCAGCACACCGCTATTCTCTTGGTGATACTGAGAATGGTGTGCCAGGGTGTCTTCAATGCTCCGTGTACGGTCGTCGAGGAGGTCGACTCGGTCGGAGATGTAAGACAACTCTCGACCGATGTCGTAACCACTGGGTGCAGCGAATCGTGCGGACTAAGAGTGCCCAGGGAAGTATGGTCGGGAGGCATTATCGTACGCTCCTTTGTACCATCCCTGGGAGTACTCAGAGTCCGTACTCGGAGCATAGTCCCAGTAGCCCGAGGCGAAGTAGTCTGGGTCCTGGGGTTGTCTAGAGCCTCCTGCTCCAGACGTCCCAGCACCACTGTACATCTCGTAAGTGGCCTCGAACGCGGACGTGTATCTGTACGGCATCGAATGGTGCATCTTCTGGCTCCTATGAGGTGGCAAGCCCGACATCACGCCTGGCTCGTCCCCTTGTGAACGGTCCTTCACCTGCAACGTTGTGTCGAGCGGGCTCCCTCTGAGGTAGAGAGTCGTCCGACTCGATACTCATTCAAAGTGTTAGTTTGTCAGCGGTATACAGCCTCAGTGTTGTGTAAGGCAAAGGCACTTCAGCTGCATAACCACGATAAATCATAACCAGCGTTGCATCAGGCGTCCGTCGTAAGATGTGGGCTTGGACAAAGCGTTCGGCATCCACGACGAAATGCGCTGTCTCGATGTACGTGAGCTGGGCGCCCTGGAGAACGCCCAGATGGTTAGCAAGGCGAGTGACTAGAGAAGTCATCGCCATGCCACCCACACGAGGTATGTGAGACAACCAGTGATTAACCATATCATTTACAGGAGAAACAGGAATTTTCTTAAACATAGCATAAAGAATCTGCAACTCAACTGTGTTCATGGAGCGCAAATGTGAACGCGGGAACACCGTCATAGCCATCCACCGATGCATGAAACGCAAGGTGGGGTTATGAATATTGTTCATGCGTGGTGCAGAACAATTGGTGCTTCCCGAAATCTTTTTCCAGAACCCGTCCCGACAGAAACTTTTCAAAGCTTTGGCAGGCTCCAAAGAACAATGACTAGCAAAACCCAGAGCCATACTCAAATCACTCCAATAGTAGGAATACTCTTGGTTGAAAAATCGAAAGCGAACACCCTCCCGTCCAGATGTGAAAGTCGAAAGAAATTTGAGGGTGAGGAGATACGAACCTTGTTCGTCGGCACGCCAGAAGTTGCCCCAGCCAGCGGCTTCGAAGACTTCTGGGAACTCTTCGTCCATACCCGTTCTTATGAGCAGGCCCTGCTCGTAGACACGGGTATGCTCAAACTCCTTCAGGCGTAGCATATTGAAGACGTTCCGCTCCCGGTCCGTCCGGAGAATGATGTCACTCTCGTTCAGGAGCTGCCGGGTTGGTTGCGAGGCGAAGCCTCTCCCCAAGTCGGCTGCCCCTGACTCATCCACATCCATCCGGCTTGAACCGCGGGACGGGGCTGGGGACCTCCCAGCATCGTCCGAGCGTTTGCTCAGCCGGGCGGAGCGACGGAACGCGAAGAAGAGCTTCGACATGCTTCCTGCAAAAGGTTAGCGCAACGACTACACGAAGGACTGAATATATGGGGTTAGAACCGGTAAATCAAGTCGTTCGAGAGAGTTAGTCATTCTTGCAGGGATGAAAACATCCACAAAAGATTAGTCGTTCTTGTGGGTGTCGGAAACCGCCACAAACACGTCCAGAAATTC
Source organism: Echinochloa phyllopogon (assembly GCA_033239725.1). Taxonomy (NCBI): domain Eukaryota; kingdom Viridiplantae; phylum Streptophyta; class Magnoliopsida; order Poales; family Poaceae; genus Echinochloa; species Echinochloa phyllopogon. Next base: position 2,690,086 of record BTCW01000016.1, on the reverse strand, counting down.
AGCACTAGGATCAAGGCAAAGGCAAAATATTTTTGTGTTTTTCTAATGATGCAAGAGAACCAACTTGAGCAAGAACTTTGGGAAGAACTTGAGCAAGAACTAGAGCAAAGACTTGAGAGAGAGAGGGAGAGCTTCTGGAGAAAATTTTAGTGCACAAGTGTGTGTGATGAAGCCCTCATGCATGCCCTCTATTTATAGGCAGAGGGGGGCAGCAGGGCCAGTTCGGCCGAACAGAATGGTTCGGCCGAACCTGGTTGCCTGAGTGCCCCATGTGCTGCACCCACTTCTTGCCTCCCACCAGCACAAAATTTTTTTATAGGTCTGATACTAGGTCATGGGGTTTTTGGTAGGTAAGATGCAAATTTGACATGACCAAAGTTGAAATTTGTGTTGTTACCCCCATGCTATCATGTTTGTGATAATTGATGAGTGTGCAGCCATGTTGAGTGGGGTAGACATGTTTTGTGCTGGTTGGTGATGGTGGTAAATAAATGGAGATGTTCTAGAAGGGGTAAAAGTAATAAAAATTACAAATTTTACCGTCTTCAAAAAAATTTCAGCATATGGTCCATTTATTTTTACCATGATTGCAATTTTTCTACTCTCTTTCAAATTAATTACACAAGTGGTTCATTTATTTTGGAAGGGAAACATGCAAATGCAATGATGAATTGAAATTTAAAACTGGAAAGGGAAACATGAGATACATACCGATTTTTCTCGCGGCGAGAGCTCGAGTTTTGAGTCCATGAGCGGGACTCCTCCGTGTCTTCAGTGATTTTTGTCATCGTTCGATCTCGGAGTGGATGGTTCAGACGATGAACTCTGCTTCTTCCGCCACACCTTCTTGATTTTCTTCGGTGTAGGTGTCAGTGGCGGCGGAATCGGCTCTTCTGGTGCGTTCCATATAGCTTGATCCTCCTCTTGTTTCCGGAAGAGGCAGTCCATTTCATCCTCATTTTCAGATTCAGTGGGTTGATCCCACTGCTCAGCACCGAGTATTTCCAGCTCTCCACTAAGGAGGGCTTCCAGGAAACACTCAGCGCTTCTTTGCTCCGGAGTGAATTCCCTTGTTCTTCTAAACTCCCGGGGTTGAAACATGAATGATATCGGTGTTCCGTTGATATGGAACGAGATTTCTCTCGTATCCACATCAATTCTAGCTCGAGCGGTGTTTAAAAATGGCCGGCCCAACACAAGAGGAAACGAATGATTGTTCCCCGTGTCAAGGACTACGAAATCCGTAGGGACATAATATCCCCAAATTCGGACCTGGAAATTTTCAATCACCCCCTCGGGGTAGTGGATCGACGAATCTGCAAGCTGCACCTGGGCATTTGTAGCATAAAGAATAGGGTAGCGTAACTTTTTGAATAATACCTTAGACATGATGTTGATGCTAGCTCCAAGATCGCAGAGAGCGTTTTCAATGCATCGATTCCAAATCGAGCACTGAATATCTGCCTCTCCGGGATCTTCCTTCCTTTCCAGAGGGGTGTCGATGATGGCCTTCTTGGCAGCTCTTGGCAGGTACAGCCCTCTAGGTGTATCTACTTGGATGTACGAGGCCTTCCCTGCATGATTAGCACGGAACGAACCACGAGACGGCTCACCCCGTCTTATGGTTACTGCTTTATCCGATTCAATGGAATGTTCGGGTTGCCCCGGAATCTTCCCAGATTCAGGAACAGCAGCAGCTAATTAAGCAACTTGTGTTTTTATCATTTTATTGAAGCTCAATTGACTTTTTATAGCAGAACAGAAAGATTCCAGTTTTGCATCTATGCTTTCCAGGATTTTGTCAGTTGCAACAAACTTTTTACTAATATTTTCATTGATTTTACCTTGGCCTAGCACAAGATCTTTGATAGATGGCTGATTATTGAAAGTACTGGAATTGAAATTGTTACCTTGTGAAGATCTCTCAAAAGAGAGATTCGGGCGCGAATTCCCGCCTTGATTGCCGTAGTTGTTTGGACGATACCCATTGTTGTTGGAGTTGCTGATGTAGTGGGCATCTTCTCACATTTCGGGGCAGTCATTCCCCGAATGGCCCGTGTTGCTACAGAACTCGCACGTGATGCGAGCGTCCATGGCTTGCACCGTTTCTTGAACAGGGGCCTCCATCTTCTTCAGAAGGAGGTCCATCTTGGCAGCGAGCATGTCCAAAGCTTCAACTTGGTGGACTCCTCGGGTACGTGGTTGGTCACATTCAGTGCCCCAACCTTGATTTTCCACCATCTTCTCGATGAGGGCCTTAGCTCAGTTCTCCTCAAGAGAGAAAAATGCTCCTCCAGCAGCAGCATCCAAATACTCACGGGCTGAGCTCTTTAGCCCGTGGTAAAAGGTTTGGATGATGAACCAATTCTGCATACCATGGTGAGGAGAAGCAGAAATATAGTCCTGGAGGCGTTCCCATGCCTCCGGGACCGTTTCATCTTTTGCTTGCTGGAAACTAGCAATTTTATTTCGGAGGGCGTTGGTTTTCCCAACCGGAAAGAATTTTAGCGAAAAGGCACTAGTGTACTTATCCCATGAATCTATAGCTTCACGACTAGCATAAAACCATTGCTTTGCCTTACCCAATAAAGAAAACGGGAATAAATGAAGGCGAATAGCATCGGTACTTACACCGCGTATGGTGAAGGTGTTGCAGATCTCCAGGAAGTGTTGGAGATGAGTGTTAGCATCTTCGTGAGGCTTGCCGCAGAACGGACTAGCCTGCACCATGTTGATGAGGGCTGGCTTGAGCTCGAAAGTCCCGTCTCCGATAGGCGGAGTGGGACCGGTACGCACATTCTCGCTCGATGGGGCCGAGAATTCACGTATCGTCTTGCTTGCCATCCTCGATGCTGAAGCCGTGTCGACGTCGGGAAAGACTGGGCTCGTCAAGCTGAGTTGCCTCTGAGGAGGTACAACACGGGGTCGTACTTTCCTCAAAAGTGACTCAGGATTTTATTGATAGTTTGACGGTAGTTGGAAACCAGTCATGCACTGCTCTGCTTCACAAAGACCAACGAACAGAGCAAAGGTAAACACGTTTGAGTAGCGATGCACTCAACTCAGATAACTTGAGATAAATGTTTAAAAGTATTCTAGCCAATTGCTTCCTCGGCAACGGCGCCAGAAATGCTTGTTGGCACTTCTTACGATCCAATATCAGGATTGAGAATCTCGGTACTGGGTAACGAGTGTTTCAGTGGTTTTCCTTATGGCTTAGTAAAATATATAAATATTCTGCAAGTGCACAGAATCACCGCTGTAGCACTTCACCTAGGAGTACGAGTAAACAGGTATTCAAGACTATCAGAGAAAGGTACACAACTAAACAAGACAAGGGATAACGGTATTGGATAGGAGTGGATATACCGTGACACACAGCTCAAGGGAGACTCGGGTAAGAGAGAGAAGGTATAGATAGCTGGGAGGACAACGAGAAGAGATAGAGGATTCCTATGGACTTTATCTGTCTATGTCACTCGGGCTTAGAGATACAGCGGCTAAAGAGCCAGCACTGGAAGGTCTAGGATAACTCTAATGTCTTAGCATCGGGACAATGGACACCAGTGACATGCAGAAAGGGATGAGAAGGGGTGCCACCAGCTCCACACTGGGGGATCCTACAGACCGAGACTAACGAGGTGGATTACAAAGACCGTATAGGGCTGTCACCACCTAACGGCTACCACACGTTCGTTGAATCGGGGGCAAACCAAGGCCACTGACTAGTCTGGATACCACACCCACACTAACCAACGACTACTTACTTCACTAGCAAAAGCAAGCAACCCGTCAATACCCCCGGTGACAGTTCACCGGCAAATATTTAGCTAAGTCGAAGAACCAGCTAAGACAAAGACTTAAACAAAAACTAGAAGCACTAGAACTAGAACCGACTATAGTCTAAACATGATATAGATGCAACTAGAATAAAGTAGAAGCAAGCTATATATGACAAAGGCAAGATGACAAAGATAATTATATTGATAACTCAAGTCTTGCAAAAGGAAAAGGAAAAGATACAAGAGATTATACCGGAGCTTCTGAAGACGACTCCGGAACCTCCGAGGCAAAGCTCGACTCGACTCTAACTCCCAACTAAACTATCCTAACTCTACTAGAGAGAAGTGGAAATGAGAGCTCCTTGGCTTGGTGTGTTTTAAACAGGTGAAATGCCACTGCATTTATAGGTGTCCAAGGCGGTGGAGAGGAGTAGAGGCCAAGGGAGCCAGGGGGTACCCCGTGGTGATTCGGGCAAATTGCCCTGGTTCGGCCGAACAGGTCGGTTCCAGCAAGCATATAAAAGTAAGAACTAAATGCTCAATTATTCAGAAAGAGATACAAGAGTTACCAAACACGACCCGGATGTCACTCGAAACGGAGCCGCATCCGTAGAGGTACAGCGGGAAGAGGGGCCGACACTCTGGCTCCTCTCCGGGACGCTCACCTCTCCTCTCTCCCTATCTTCTATTGATACAAGTGGCAAAGCTTCGCTAATGCCTCATCTCAAGTGTTGTGTGTTTTTGCAGGTGCTGGAGGCCTCCTTTTATAGCAAGGAAGGGCGGTGGACCTCAGGGGCGGTTCGGGACCATTCGGGCGAAGATGCCGGGTTCGGCCGAAGGGGGTCAGTTCGGCCGAACTCCCCAGTTCGGCCGAACCACCCATTTGCACCGCCTCGGCCTCCAACGCTCCAGATTTCATCCCCAGGTCGGTTGTGGGTCGGTTGGGTTCGGCCAAATGGGTCCGGGTGCCCGTCTTCCCTTGGATCCACCGCCTTTGTGCTGAGGTTGATCCTGATGGTCCACATATGCCTGGGGTCTTGGTAAATCACGTGTGTTTAGGTCCTGGTACGCTCCGGGAATGAGGGTGGTGTTCGGTCGAGTCATGAGACTCGGCCAAACGCACCATTTTGGGTGGTTTTACCCCGACATTGGCAACCTGCCTCATGGAATCACATAAACACCAAAACTTATGGAAATGATCAGAAATAATCCCTATATCTATGGTGTGTGATTCCATTGTGTTTGTTTTATACTCAGTTGGAGGTCGGAAATCGGTCCATAATGACCGCCAACAGTGGCACCGGTGTTCTTGAGGCTGAAGGTCATGATGATGTAGCAGTATATGCCATGCGACGTGATGAACACCGTCTTGTCTTGGTCGGCCGGGTTCAGGGCTATCTGGTGATAGCCGGAGTAGCAGTCCAGGAAGGAGAGGAGTAAACATCCGGCCGTAGAATCGACAACCTGGTCGATGCGCGGAAGAGGGAAGGGGTCCTTAGGGTAGTATCTATTGAGATATATAATCGATACACATTCTCCATTCATCGGTTTTCTTTCTTACAAGTACAGGACTTGCAAGCCATTCGGGGTGCTTGCACTCCCGAATGAAACCAGTGGTTAAGAGGTTATTCAATTCTACCCTAATGGCCTTCTTGCGATCTTGGGCGAACCGTCGAAGCTTCTGCTTGACCGGCTTGGCGGTCTTCACCAAATCCAAGGAGTGCTCAGCCTTCTCCCTTGGAACACCGAGCATATCCGAGGGTTTCCACGCGAATATGTCCCAGTTGTCCCATAGGAAGGAGGTGAGCGCGCTTTCCTATTTAGGAGTGAGGCCTGGGCCTATCATCACCGTCTTGGAGGGGTCGTCGCTGGAGAGGCTGATGGTCTTGGTCACCGAGTCTGGCTCGAGCGTGGTCATGGTTGCCTCGTGCTCCGGCACGCTTGCGTTAGCCGGGGGGGGGGGGGGGGGTTGGTCCTGGCCTTGCTTGCGAGGAGTACGCTGTTCCCGAGCTGGTGGGAGAGCTCGGTGAGGTGCACGGCTTCGTCGTCACACTCGTATGACATCTTGATGTCGCCCCTGATGCTTATGACCCCCTTGGGAGCCGGCATCTTCATCACCAAGTAGGTGTGGTTGGGGATCTCCATGAAGCGCGCTAGCATGGGCCGCCCAAAGATGGCGTGGTAGGAGTTGTTAAAGTCGGCCACCTCGAAGCGCAAGTACTCGGTCCGGTAGTTTTCAGTCATGCCGAAGGTAACCAGCAGGGTGACCCTCCCCACTAGGTAGGAGGCCTTCCCTGGGATGATGCCATAGAACGGGTGTTCGTCTTGGCGAAGTCGTCCGTAGTCGAAGCCCGTACTGTTTAGGGTACCGGTGAAGATGGTGTTAAGGACGCTGCCCCCATCGACCAGCACCATGATCAGCAGGACCCTGTCAACAACTGGGTTGACTATTAGGGTGTACGAGCCCGGCTCGGGCATGTGGACCCAGTGGTCGCCCCTGGAGAAAGTGATAGGCATCTCCAACCAACGTAGGTACTCGACCTCCTTGGTACCGATCAGATGGATCTTGCTGCTGTGGTGCTTCTTCTTCTTCAAGTCTAGGAAGACATCTGGGCCTCCCACGATGACGTTGACCTCTCGGTTGGCATGCTGGAAATCACCATGGGGCTCGTTGGATGGCCTTGTTGATGTTGTCTGGTTGTTGATGTTGGCGGCACGTGGCCGGTCGTTGCGGCGGTAGCCGCCGTCTCTACGATTGTCGCGGCGGTCGTTGCGGCGATCGTCATCTCTCCTGTCGCCACGAGTGTCGTTGCAGCGCGGTGTGATATCCATAATGTTTAAGGTTCCATGATCATGGAAACACAAAATCAAGACCTAGAGAGCATTAAGAAGGGTTCAAGTTTAAATCCTTAAGTAAAAGGAGGGTTGAGAGAACATCAAGTTGAAATTCAAATTTGGGTGAAATTTAGGAAAAAAATGGACCAACAAGTGAAATTATGCCAAATCCAAAAGAAATACTAACTTGGAAGTATTTGGAAACTTTTGGACTAAAGAAGCACCTATAAGTTTTAAATTGGAAAAGTTTGGGAAAAATTCAGTAACCTGAATTTTAACCCAACAATAGAACAAGGTGTCAATTTGAAGCCAAGAATGGGAGACAAATTTCAAATAAACTTTGGTCAAGAAGTAGCAAAATAGAGACCAGGTATCTTCTACTCTATCTTGGACCACTTCATGGTCAAGGAAATTCTTGTTTGCTAATTAAATTGGAGGATCAAAGATTGAAGGATGAAATGTTTTTGGCCGGCCTGCCTATCTGACGAAACTGAAACTTGGTTCAGTGTTTTGACCAATCTTTAGAGTTCAAATTTTTCCCCAAACTTTGAGAACTGGATCCAACTTTATATATCAAAGTTGGAGCTTGATGTACCGGCTACAACTTTGCTTAAGGGAGATTGAGCACTTCATATATCAAATCATGATCTAGGCCACAAGTTTCAGAGAAGAAAAAGGAAGAGAAGAAGAGCAGAAAAGGGGAGGAGAGCAGAGTAGACACGGTAGAGCCGCACCGGTTTCCACTGCCTTGACCACCGGCATTTTCACCCTTGCCACGCGCCGATGAGTCCCCAAGGCAGCACACATGTGGTAGAAGTGATCAACTCGGTGAGAATTCAAATATATACCTCGCCGTCTTCGAATTCTCCCCTGCCATCGCCAGTCACGCTCACCATCGCCGCCACCTCGGCCTCGCTCCAATTCGTCGCCGTCGCCGCGCCATCGTGCAATTCCTTGCACCCACAGCACCACCACCCTTCCAGCTACGTGCCCGACCAGCTCAAGCTCAACCCCGAAGCCCCAAGTTGCCGCTCCCCATCTTCTTCCTCCTTCGACCGCCGCCGACCCTCTTCCAAGGTGAGCTCAAGGGGAGCTATCTTCGCGCCCTTTTCATTTCGATTCAAGGTCGTAGTTAGGCTTCTAGGGTGCATGCGAAGCTGTAGGGATAGCGCCAAGCCCAAGCCCATGACCCTATTGGCCGGAACGCGAGCGCTGCTGCGGAGTGCCACCGTGCCATGGCCACTGTCGTGGGGAGCTAAGCTCCAGTACTTTAGCTTGACTTGCGGTTAGTGCATTATGATTGGGATGTCCTGGTGAAGCTTCTGCGCCAGTTGAAGTTGAGAAACACCTCTCCGTCGCATGGGAACACCAGTGCCACCGTTGGCCGTAGGAGCGCCATGGCCGCCACCGAGGGGACCTATGCTCCGGCCATGGGATACAGCTTGCTACTAGTGCATCATGTACAGGAAGTCACGGTGAAGCTTTAGCGCCAGACCAAGTCGCCAGAATCGCCGCCGACTAGCCGGGCGGCGAACTCAAGTGGAGCGCCGCCGCTGCCACCGTCGCGCATCCCTGTCCGGCTATCTCTGCTAAGGGTTAGACCCATGGTTGGACTCGTTGTGAGGAGGCAAAGCCTTTGGGCTACCCCTCGTCGTCAGGGACCTCACCGACGGCGAGATCAGGCCGGTGAGCTCGTCGCCGGGTGTAGTTCAAGCCGGGAGGGTCTGTTTATAAGGATTATTTTCTTCCAGGGGGTTATCAGTGAAAAGACCATAGTTAGGCGTGGGAGGACTTCTTTGTGAAAGTTTAAATATTTGCAGGGGGCTCTATGTAAAGTTTAGATGTTTAAGCTGTTTCTTTTGATTTAAAAAGACTTTAATCTTGTTTAATTCACTATAATATACATTGGTATCCAAAAATTGTGAAACTAATTTTGTTAGCTTTGTTAGGTTTTTCTCTATACATGAAAAATGATAACTTATACAAAAGTGGAAATAAAAATTTAAGCTATTTAAATGTGTTTCTTTAAAGCATTTAAATAAATCTATAGAGTTTCTAAATAAATAAAAATATGGTAAGGACTTTTATTTCATATTAAAAATAAATTACAATATTCAAGATAATGTTATTTCTAGTATCAAAATAATTCAAGAAATTCTTTTAAAGGTTTCAAACATACTTTTAATGGTTTTAAATATTGGAAAAATCCTTATAAGATTTAATAATTGGGTGTTTTTATTGTTGGCTTGCAACTTTATCGTGAAGGGATGTTTTATAGCTAGCTTTTCTAAACTTTTGCACCTTGCATTCATGGCATGTAGATACGGAATACATGGAGCCTGAGTTCATTGAACTCCAACCAAAAGAAACTCAGGAGTACGAGGAGGTGATCGTAGTGGAGCAAGAGCCTGAAGCCACTACTGACGACTCTAACCTCGTTACTGATCCAGGCAAGCACCGGAGCATCTACACCTATTATTTGATGTGTCCAAACTATTTCAATACATGCATTTACGTTCAGGAATTGTGATGAAACCTCTTTGAGTGCATAACAACCTTGGTTAAGGACATCTTTGCCACCTCTTCAAAAAGATCTTTTAAACTTGCTTAGTCAATCTTAGTGGGTCCTTCCATGTAAACCTAGAACCAATCTCTATGATAATCACATAAAAGTTTGAAGTTATACTTGCTGGGTTGGGCGAGGGTTTGTGAAGGTTTTGTTTATGATTGAGCTTATAGGCTAGCCTCGCCCAACTATAAAATTTTGGTCAAGGACTCAGTAGTTGTTGACCAGAGGTCAAGTTTTGAACGTACTAATCACATACTAGAAGAATGGGACCAGTAAACCGACGTAACTCAGTCACACCAGGATTGGAACTTTGGCTTGCCCAGTCGGAGAGAGGCAGTAGGCGGGAGTGTAGTCTGAAACTCGTAAGTGGGTCAGGCCAGACGTGGGGCCGTTTATTAGGATGCACTTCCAGACCCTGGCAAGAATAGTTTTGATCTCTGGAAGTGATATGAGCGAAAGGTTGCCGCGTGCAGTTCGACGGTCCGCGCACATGTCATGTGATTAGGTCTTTACCCTGTAGGATGTAAAATTGGTCATGACCGTCACACTTCTCGATATGAATACCGCTTGATCACGGATGAACAATATAGTAAGATCATGAGAAGCAATGTGGTGATATTTTGGGGATTATCATATAGGATCTTGGTTGTAAAATGTTATTTTCTTTCTAACTTAGAATGGAAATCCTCAACTATAACATGATTAAAATCTTGAAAAATATAAGGACAAATTCTAATAAGCTCTTTATGCAAAAGTATCAATGCCAGTCCACCATATAGCCTTGCATATTGGAGTCTTGTTTTTACCTATTCTTAATAGACGCGTAAGTCTTGGTGAGTACCCTCGTACTCAAGATACTATAATTGCTGCAGAGGAGAAGCCGGATCAATCTTAAGGGTTTCCTGAAGGCCAAGAGACACGAAGGGTCTACGTGTCCTCTTGACGAAAAAGCTTCGTTGAAAACTTAGACCTTTGCCCCTATAGTTTCTATTGAACCTTTTTATTTCAAAACTCATAGTATCGTCTTTACTCTCAAACTTGGTTTGTATTAACCAGTACCCTTTTATATATCTTTGTAAAGTTTGTAATGACTGTTGAAAGCTTTCTGTGCAAGTGATCCTGTATGCACGGAGTTGTGCTCAGTAAGTGGTGTTTCGGATGCCTGCGGGTCTCTGATGGATACTGGGTTTACACTGTTTCATATGCATTGAGTCCTTGACTGTCATGGGACAGTGACTAGTGCATCTGAACCAGTTTAAGCTGAACGGTTCTGCCACACGCGGCTTCTTTGAAGCTGGGGGGACTCCGAGTTCCATCTTCAGGGTCCAGCAGTCCTGGAACGAGTGCTTCGCGTCCTTGTGGAAAGGGCACGGCTTGTCCAGGCGCGTCAGCTCGGTGGGCAGGAGTCTTGACTCTACCCTGCTATCACTTTCGATGACAGCAATGATATTGGCCCTGCTACGCATTATTGGCACTCCTTACGACCTACAGATAAATCCGCAAGCGGACAGATACCGATGTAGCTTTCACCCGAGAGTATTCCAATGTAACACCCTAAAATTCATCGCAATCAAATTGTAGCAATTTCTGAATTTTCTAGGATTTATTTAAGGCCTAAATAAATTTTCTATGGTTTAATTAGAATTTCTAGCCTTTTATCAATTTAAATATCATATTAAATAATTTTAGTCAAAATAAGTTGTTGATGCATTCATGCTGTTGCATTTGTCTTTTGCTTGCTGTTCAATTAAGTTGGAATTTAAATTCTATTTAAATTCAAATTTAATTTGAAGTTGTTTGAGCTTTAGAATAGTTGATTTCTGTCGAGTCTGCTTTTGCCCCTCGAACTCTTGGCCGGTCCGAGTTTGCTCCCTCAACTTTTCTCCTTGGCCGCCGGCCTACTTCCTTGGGCCGTTCCTTTTCCGGCCCAGGCTCACCTTCGCGGCCCGCTCTCCCGCGCCAGCCCACTCCACCTTCCCCCTCCCCATCTCTCTCTCATGTCGCTGACAAGAGGGGCCCTCCTGTCAGGGCCATCGTCTTCGAGCCGGGGGCCACTCCGACTCGAGCTTGAGCTCGAGTCCGACCCGGCCGAGGCACGCACGCCAAGGCGCGCTGTTGCTCTGCTCTGTCCCCGCTCTTGTCTCACGATTCGCCCGCCGCCCGTGAGCCCTAGCGCAACGCCGCCGCCGTCGCTTCCAGAGCTCCGCTGCCGTGCCGTCGATCGACGTCGTCGTCGTCCCTCTCTCGCCAAGACCTGCTTCGGGAGGTTCGCAAGGAGGTAGTGAAACTCCCCTTGCGCGTTGATTCAAGTTTTGCCTGCGCCTTGCCTAACTTGCGCTCGCCGTCGATCTCACAGTGCCGCCGTCCGCCATCGCTCGTCGCCGGCCGTCGTCGAAGCTTCTCAGTCGCCGTGATCTACAGGGGTGAGCTCGCCATCTTCCCCTCTCCCTCCTCGACCTATTCCCGTCACGATTGGTGGCCCGAAGCGTGTTTTCGCGTGTGCGCCGGCGAGGCTCCGCTGTGGGCGCCAGCGGCGCCGCCGCTCTTCTTTCCCCCGCCGGCGAGCCCTCTGCCGATCCAATCTCGGCCATCGGATATTGATCCAACGGCCGAGCTTCATCCTTGCTCCGAGTCAAATCTAGTCCATACCGTTCAACATAGGCCGTTTTACAAAAAGGCCCTCCAAGTTTTGCGAATCAACCCGCGGTCTTAGCCCCGTTCAAAAATAATTCAATCTAGGTCCTTTTTCTTTCAGTTTAGCCCCTGCAAGTTTTAAAATTGCGCCCGAGGTCCAAGTTTTAGCTTTTTACATGAAAACCCTCGAGTTTATATACAAAATTATGTTTTAGCCCTCGCATTTTTGCAGTTAAGCCCCTGAACTTTTAAAACTTTGCCAGCAAGTCCCTGAACCTTAGAAAAGCCATATCTTTTGTGTTTTAACTCCGATTTTAGGGATTCTCGCGCTCACGCGTTTGTGGTAACGCGTAGATTAGTTTTGTGCTGTTGTTTTCTTCTATTGGAATTGTTTGGTGTACTTTTTCTTATTTATTGTATTGTTTTCTGGTATGTGTTCGTGTGATGCGTATAGGAAATGCGCCGTTCGAGGAAGTGTTTGAAGAACCAGCTGTTGAAGAATTTGAGCAGCAGCAGGGTTGGGAAGATGGCAAGTATTCCTTGGTCATGCCCGTTTATACCTAAATGACATGCATTTTAATTACACCATTTATTTATTGCTTGCATTAATATTGCTGGGTCCCATTAAGGATTTCCTAGTCTGTTTTACCATACCTTCCAGCTGGGTCATTAAATTAATTTGACTGGTAGATGATGCTTAGTTGCTCAACTGGTATTGGTCTAATGAAACCCCTACTCTATGTTCCATTACTATCTTTAATTAACTAATGGACAAGATCACCTCTTTTAATTGGAACATGGAGCGACCACCCAGGAAAACAGTGCAACCATAAGTGCTATGTGGCTCTGGCTTTGACTGACTAATTAGGTATTCTAGTTTGGGATAGTTTTACCCGAAAGGGGCAAGAGGTGCGGCGGTTAACGAGGTATAGCCCGATCCTCTTGAGCGGTGGGCTTTGCTATGATACGCGACTCACTAGGGAAGGTTATGCTTTGCTCCTGAACCGGAAGCCTTAGCGAACTATCACTTATTAGAGTATCTTTGTAAAGGTCTCATAGTGAAACCCAGTATTCGGTCCACGTGGTGTGGGAAGGGTACATGCTTTCGGGCAATGGGAATCATGGCTTATGGTGAATGTGTACAACCTCTGCAGAGTGTAAAACTGTTATAACAGTCGTGCTCACGGTCATGAGCACCCTGGACCCTCACATGATTAATCTATTAGAATATGATCTAAACTGTGGTTACTTGAATTTGATGGGTTTATGTCATTTATTTAATTGTGGTTGGTATATACTTATATCTGCTAGTAAATAGATGCTTAATAAAATTTGATCAACTAAAAGTACTTAACGCAGCTACCCTTTCAGCCTTCCACTTTATAAAGCCTAGCATGTCATTTATTTCCATACTTTGCTGAGTACGACATGTGCTCACGCTTGTTTATTTATATTGCATCGACCACACTCGGACTGCTGCTCATATTGGGAGAATTTTGAGGACTTTACTACTGATTTTGAAGAATTCTAGGCGAGTCCTTCAGTCAACTGCCTGTGGAGATGGAGTTATTTTGCTTCGTTTAGTTAAACGTTTATTTAAGTCTTCTGCTATGACATTTGTGTCAACTCTAAGTTTGTAATAAATATACTTTAATACTCTTTCGTATGCATGGTTATGGATATTCACTTGTGACGTTTACCATATGTGTGTAAACTTGATCCTGACGCACATATGAGATGCACATGGTTTTCTTTCTAAAACCGGGTGTGACAGAAGTGGTACCAGAGCTATGTTGATTATAGGACGAAAACCTAGATACCAATGGTCATTCTTTAAGGATTGAATTGCTTAATCAGTTTTGCTTTAATTATCCTTGATCTCATTTTACTATATTCTTGCTCTTGATAATTTATCTCCTCCTTGCATTTATTTTATTTCTATTCCATTTTATTTATTATCTTACCTTGTCTTGATATCTATAGATTTGTTCTAACCCCCTCTTTCTTTCTAACCCATAGATGGTTTTGACTAGACAAGGTGCTCGTAGAATGGCTAGAACTCCTTCCCCTCTTCCACCCCCGTCAGTGCACGAAGAAGAAGATGCTGAAGAGGTGGAGCCAGAGGTGAATCAGGAGGAGCCCGCTTCAGAAGCATCAGCAGCGGGAAGTGTTGGACCCCGCCGCCACCAGCTAGGTGGACTACGTCGGTTCACTACCACACTGGAGATCATGCTCACTTTCCGATGCTACTTCGGACGATGTTCGGTCGTCTTCACTATCATGTGGAGATAGAGTACCGCGGAAGAAGAAGAACCCATTCGGAGTACCCAAAGGAGTGGGATATGTCAGTGCACATCCGTGAGGCTGACTATGAGAATGGAGGAACCAAGGAGATTGGAGTGCACCGTGCTATCGCCACTAGAGAAACTTTTGAAGTTGGAATTGAGGATGCAGCTAGACAGGCACTCTCCGCATTTTGCTTTGAGGAGGCTGGAGTGGTGGATTACACCTCTTGGGCATATCTTCCTAAGAGACAGCCAGTCACTCTAGAGGGTGTGGTGCCACAAGTTCCCGGAGTGCTGAGTTCCACGCTTATCAGTCAAGTGGCATTCACTGCGATGCTGAACTCGCACATGGATCGCACTGTAATAGAACTAAAGAGGGTGCGTGAAGTGCTCACTGCTGAACGAAGGAAGAACAAGAGGCTTAGAGCTGAACTCAGGGGAGAAGCACCCCCACCTCTAGATAAAATCGATGGAGATCAAGCAGCTCACTCTCCACCCCACCTTTGAATCTGTCTGGATCACCTAGTTGCACCACCTATGCCCAATAGGTTAAGTTGTCCTCCTATTTATTAGCTTGGTATGTTTAGAATCGTTGAGACTCGTGCGTAGTGTGTGGCGAGTCTTGTTCTAAGTGTGTTGGATATGTTTGTTTTTGTGCCAAGTGTGTGATTTGGTTCTTTGTAATGACTGCACTTAATTTGTGGAGTGATGACCACAATTAAGTATTACTAAATCAATAAAATTAGCTAGTTTGGGTTTTATCTCGGTCTGTGTGTTCATTATTTAATTATCTCATTATCTATTTTATTTTATCTCTCATATAAATCTTATCATGCTCCAATCTGTTCTCGTCGCTACTCAATATCCTGGTACTGTTTGATTTAATTCTGAATCTACAGAAGTCCGATTGATATGAAACCAGTTGTGTTGGATTAAGAACTTGATAAGCTACATTGTGGGAATTTTTCGTGATTTTTGGACATTCTGACAGGAAGATACAGGTGTTTCATTGGAGTGTTCAGAATCTGTCATGAGTTCTGATGTGGCTGTCTTAATTATTTAATATCTCAAGTTACAGAAGTCCGATTGAGTTGATTCAAGTTGGGTTAGTTTCATAATTTTGTAATATACAATCTGACAAAATATAATTATTTTTGGACGTTCAGAATGAGAGTTATGCCTGTTTCATTTGGACGCACTGAATCTGCCTTTGAAATCAAGAATTCTTATCTGTATTGAATCTTTCTATGCATGCTTTTATCCACCACCGTCTGAATCTCATGTTTCTAACCATCAGATCGTGAACACCAGGTCTGGAAGTGGAGAAGATCGACCAGCTGTGATTCGCCAGGGACGTGCCAACCCCAATTCCAATCCCCCGCCGAATCAAGCACCACCTGCCGCAATGGACCAGATTCTTGCCAACCAGACTCAGATCCTCTAGAACTTGGCTATTGCTATGGCAGGCATTCAAGCTTAGCTGAACAACAACAACAACAATAACAACAACAACAACAACAACAATCAGCCAAGGGACAAGCATCGGGAGTTCATGAGCCACAAGCCCCCTACCTACTCCCATTCTTCAGATCCTCTTGACGCTGATGATTGGTTGAAGACCGTTGAGAAGAAGCTGGACATGGCTCAGTGTAATGACAGGGAGAAGGTCTTGTATGCTTCAGGCCGCTTGGAGGGATCAGCTTCGGATTGGTGGGATGCTTACCATGCTGCTCATGCCACCCCTAATGCTATCACCTGGCAGGAATTCAAGGACAGCTTCATGAGTCATCATATCCCTGCCGGTGTCATGAAGCTAAAGAAGAAGGAGTTCCTCTCTCTCAAGCAAGGGGGGATGTCAGTCAATGAGTATAGGGACAAGTTCATTTAGTTGTCTCGCTACGCCCCAGATGAGGTGCAGGAAGATGAGCAGAAGCAGGAGCTGTTCTTGGAAGGATTGATCTCACCGCTCCAGTATCAGCTCATGGCTCACACCTTCCCAACATTCCAGAAGTTGGTGGACAAGGCTATTGGCTTGGAACACAAGTGTCGTGAGTTGGGGGAACAGAAGAGGAAATTCCTAGCCTCAGGATAGTCAAGCAGTAACACTCGCCCTCGTTTCCAGCAGCCTCAGCAGGGCGTGCCCGTTCGCTTTGGTGGGCAAGGGGGTAACTTTAGGCAGAATCAGGGTCAGCGCTCAGCACCTCCACCCCAGTGCCCAGCATTTCAGCAGAACCGCCAAACCACCCCAACTCAGACTCCAGTGAAGACCCCTGCACCAGGCAGTGCTACTACCCCTCGTGCTTGCTACATATGTGGAGATCCGAGTCACTTTGCCAACAACTGTCCTAAGAGGAATGCTCAGACTCCGCAGCGCCAGAGTAGCAGTGCACCTAGGAAGAATCCTCCTCAGCAGCACAACCGGAATGGAAACCAGACGCCCTAGAGCAACAGAGGTCAACAGAACCAGATACGTGGTAGGGTGAACCACGTTGCCCCAGAGACCGTGCAGGAGGCTCAGGACGTGGTGCTTGGTATGTTCCTTGTCAACTCAGCCCCTGCATCAGTTTTATTTGATTTTGGAGCATCCCATTCTTTCATTACTGCTCAGTATGTAGCTAGCCATAATATACCCATGCACCCCATGAAGCGTGATATGATAGTCAGCTCCCCTGGAGGAATCTTGAAAGCCACTTTTATCTGCCCTCGTGTTAATTTGAAAATAGTAGGGGTAGATTTTCCTGCTGATCTGATAGTCCTAAAATCTGAGGGGATTGATGTCATACTTGGAATGGGATAGTTGGCTGCATTTGATGGGATAATTCAGTGTGCCAAGAGGTCGGTGTTGTTAACAAGCCCTCAAGGAGAAAAGGTTGAATTTGTCGGTACAGTACCCGCAGCGGCAGATGGTACGATTAACCAGCTGAAGGGAGCACCACTTGAGGACATCAGAGTGGTCTGTGATTTTCCAGATGTCTTCCTAGATGATTTGCCAGGTATGCCACCCGACCGAGACATTGAGTTTCTTATTGAGCTTTTACCTGGTACTGCTCCTATTTCTAAAACACCCTATAGAATGGCTGTTAATGAACTAGAAGAACTTAAGAAACAACTTAAAGAATTATTGGATAAGGGTTATATTCGTCCTAGTTCTTCACCTTGGGGAGCACCTATTATTTTTGTTTGTAAGAAGGATGGCACTCAAAGATTGTGTGTGGATTATCGTTCTTTAAATGAGGTAACAATCAAGAACAAGTATCCTTTTCCCCGAATTGAGGATTTATTTGATCAGTTGCGAGGAGCTAAGGTTTTCTCCAAGATTGATTTGCGATCTGGCTACCATCAGTTGAGAATCAGGCGCTCAGATATTCCTAAAACAGCATTTATCACCAGGTATGGATTATATGAATACACAGTGATGTCTTTTGGATTGACAAATGCACCTGCCTACTTTATGTATCTGATGAATAAGGTGTTTATGGAGTTTTTGGATAAATTTGTGGTGGTATTCATTGATGATATTCTGATTTACTCTAAGAATGAGGAGGAACTTGAGGAACATCTGAGGTTAGTGTTGCATACTCTCAGGGAGAACCAGTTGTATGCCAAGTTTAGTAAATGTGAATTCTGGTTGAGTCAAGTATCCTTTCTTGGTCATGTTGTTACTGGTGGAGGTATCGCAGTGGATCCCAGCAAAATCAAGGATGTGTTGGATTGGGAACCTCCGACTTCTCTGTCTGAGATCAGAAGCTTCCTGGGATTGGCTGGATATTACAGGAGATTCATCGAAGGCTTTTCTAAAATAGTGAAACCTCTTACATCGCTATTAGAGAAAGGCAAGGAATTTGTTTGGTCAGAAGCTTGTTAGGCCAGCTTTGAAGAATTGAGAAGGAAATTGACTACAGCCCCAATGCTTGCTATGCCAGATATTCACAAGAATTTTGACATATATTGTGATGCCTCTAGAAAAGGACTTGGTTGTGTTCTTATGCAGGAAGGTAGAGTTATAGCTTATGCATCAAGACAGTTGAGAAAACATGAGCTAAACTATCCTACTCATGACTTAGATCTAGCCGCTGTTGTTCATGCTTTGAAGATCTGGAGACACTATATCTTGGGTAACAGATGTGAGTTGTATACTGAACACAAAAGTCTGAAGTACATATTCACTCAGAAGGATCTGAATTTGAGGCAGAGAAGATGGTTGGAATTGATCAAGGATTATGATCTGGGAATCAACTATCATCCAGGCAAGGCAAATGTGGTTGTAGATGCGTTGAGCAGAAAGTAACAAGCTAATCTAGTGCTTGGTTGTCAGTTGCCAGCAGAGTTGTGTGCTGAGATGGAAAGGTTGAACTTGGGATTTCTTAATCAGGCAGAAAGTGTGACTATGGAGATTGAGTCTACACTTGAGCAGGAGATTCGAAAGGGTCAACTTTCGGATGAGAAGATAAAAGAAATCAAGGCAACTATGTTAGCAGGAAAAGCTCCAGATTTCACCGAAGATGAGCAAGGTACGATCTGGTTCCGAAAATGGATATGTGTACCTGATATCGAGTCTCTCAGGGAGAAAATACTGAGAGAGGCTCATGATTCTGCATATTCGATCCATCCTAGAAGCACTAAGATGTACCAGGATCTGAAGGAAAGGTATTGGTGGTATGGATTGAAAAGGGATGTGGCTGCTCATGTAGCATTATGTGATATCTGTCAGCGGGTTAAGGCTGAACATCAGAGACCGGCAGGTTTGCTTCAACCTCTCAAGGTACCTGAATGGAAGTGGGAAGAGATTAGTATGGACTTTATAGTTGGTTTACCTCGTACTAGTGCTGGATATGACTCTATATGGGTCATAGTGGATCGATTGACCAAGGTAGCTCATTTTATTCTAGTAAAGACTACTCATTCTAGTGCTAGACTTGTAGAGTTATATATGTCTAGAATTGTTTGTCTGCATGGTGTGCCTAAGAAGATAGTTTCTGATAGAGGTACTCAATTTACATCTAGATTCTGGCAAAAGTTGCATGAGTCCATGGATACAAAGTTGAATTTCAGTTCTGCTTATCATCCACAGACAGATGGTCAGACAGAGAGAACTAACCAGATTTATAGGATATGCTGAGAGCTTGTGCCCTGAAGCATGGGGGCAGTTGGGATAAGAGTCTTCCATATGCAGAGTTCTCATATAACAACAGTTATCAGGCAAGTCTGAAAATGGCTCCTTTCGAAGCCCTTATGGTAGAAAATGCAGAACACCTTTGTATTGGAGTGAAACAGGTGAAAGTCAAGTGTTTGGGCCAGAAATTCTGCAGGAAGCTGAGAGACAAGTTCAGATCATTAGAGAGAACTTGAGAACAGCTCAGTCCAGATAGAAGAGTTATGCAGACACAAGAAGAAGGGAATTAACCTTTGAGGTAGGTGATTATGTGTATTTGAAAGTTTCTCCTATTCGAGGTTTGAGAATGTTTAAGGTAAAAGGCAAACTATCTCCTCGTTTTATTTGACCCTTCAAAATTGTTGATAAAAAAGGTGAGGTTGCATACCAATTGGAACTACCATCTAGATTGTCAGATGTTCATGATGTTTTCCATATCTCTCAGTTGAAGAAGTGTCTTCGAGTGCCTGAGGAAGAATTATCTTTGGATGAATTGAATGTGCAAGATGATCTAACTTATATGGAATATCCAGCTAAGATTTTGGAAACTGCTGAGAGAGTTACTAGGAGTAAAGTGATTAAGATGTGTAAAGTTCAATGGAGTCATCATGGTGAAAGCGAGGCAACTTGGGAAAGAGAGGATGAGTTGATGGCAGAGTTCCCTCAGATTTTCTCTAATCCATCCGAATCTCGAGGACGAGATTCTCTTTAAGGGGGGTAGGTTTGTAACACCCTAAAATTCATCACAACCAAATTGTAGCAATTTCTGAATTTTCTAGGATTTATTTAAGGCCTAAATAAATTTTCTATGGTTTAATTGGAATTTCTAGCCTTTTTATCAATTTAAATATCATATTAAATAATTTTAGTCAAAATAAGTTGTTGATGCATTCATGCTGTTGCATTTGTCTTTTGCTTGCTGTTCAATTAAGTTGGAATTTAAATTCTGTTTAAATTCGAATTTGTTTGAGCTTTAGAATAGTTGATTTCTGTCGAGTCTGCTTTTGCCCCTCGAACTCTTGGCCAGTCCGAGTTTGCTCCCTCAACTTTTCTCCTTGGCCGCCAGCCTGCTTCCTTGGGCCGTTCCTTTTCCGGCCCAGGCTCACCTTCGCCGCCCGCTCTCCTGCACCGGCCCACTCCGCCTTCCCCCTCCCCATCTCTCTCGTGTCGCTGACAAGAGGGGCCCTCCTGTCAGGGCCGTCGTCTCCGAGCCGGGGGTGACTCCAGCTCGAGCTTGAGCTCGAGTCCGACCCGGCCGAGGCACGCACGCCAAGGCGCATGGGCCCAGCCCCTTTTATTTGCGCGTCGTTGCTCCGCTCCGTCCCCGCTCTTGTCTCGCGATTCGCCCGCCGCCCGTGAGCCCTAGCGCAACGCCGCCGTCGTCGCTTCCGGAGCTCCGCCGCCGCGCCGTCGATCGACGTCGTCGTCGTCCCTCTCTCACCAAGATCTACTCCGGGAGGTTCGCAAGGAGGTAGTGAAGCTCCCCATGCACGTCATTCGAGTTTTGCCCACGCCTTGCCTAACTTGCGCTAGTCGTCGATCTCATAGCGCCACCATCCGCCATCGCTCGTCGCCAGCCGTCGTCAAAGCTTCTACGTCATCGTGGTCTACAGGGGTGAGCTCGCCATCTTCCCCTCTCCCTCCTTGACCTATCCCCGTCGCGATTGGTGGCCCGAAGCGCGTTTTCGCGTGTGTGCCAGTGAGGCTCCGACATGGGCGCTAGCAGCGCCGCCGCTCTTCTTTCCCCCGCCGGTGAGCCCTCTGCCGATCCAATCTCGGCCATCGGATCTTGATCCAATGGCCGAGATTCGCGTCCTTGCTCCGAGTCAAATCCAGTCCATACCGGTCAACATAGGCCATTTACAAAAAGGCCCTCCAAGTTTTGCGAATCAACCCGCGGTCCTAGCCCCGTTCAAAAATTATTCAATCTAGGTCCTTTTTCTTTCGGTTTAGCCCCTGCAAGTTTTAAAATTGCGTCCGAGGTCCAAGTTTTAGATTTTTACATGAAAACCCTCGAGTTTATATACAAAATTATGTTTTAGCCCTCGGATTTTCGCAGTTAAGCCCCTGGAACTTTTAAAACTTTGCCAGCAAGTCCCTGAACCTTAGAAAAGCCATATCTTTTGTGTTTTAACTCCGATTTTAGGGATTCTCATGCTCACTCTTTCGTGGTAACGCGTAGATTAGTTTTGTGTTGTTGTTTTCTTCTATTGGAATTGTTTGGTGTACTGTTTCTTGTTTATTGTATTGTTTTCTTGTATGTGTTCGTGTGGTGCGTATAGGAAACACGTCGTTCGAGGAAGTGTTTGAAGAACTAGCTGTTGAAGAGTTTGAGCAGCAGCAGGGTTGGGAAGAAGGCAAGTATTCCTTGATCATGCCCGTTTATACCTAAATGACATGCATTTTAATTACACCATTTATTTATTGCTTGCATTAATATTGCTGGGTCTCATTAAGGATTTCCTAGTCTGTTTTACCATACCTTGGAGGTGGGTCATTAAATTAATTTGACTGGTAGATGATGCTTAGTTGCTCAACTGGGATTGGTCTAATGAAACCCCTACTCTATGTTCCATTACTATCTTTAATTAACTAATGGACAAGATCCCCTCTTTTAATTGGAACATGGAGCGACCACCCAGGAAAACAGTGCAACCATATGTGCTATGTGGCTGTCACTCCCGGATTTACACAGAAACCCGAATGTGGCCATATGTGTGCCCAGAAAGTCACAGTACACATATAGCAAACAAATATGGTAAACAAAGAACATATGCTGAATATATTACTCAAATAAAAAGAGTTTTACATCAGAGTGCATCATAAATAAACTAACCAATACAGCGGAAGACTAAAAACTCTCTCTAAATGAAGCCGCACTCCACAGGGACTCTGACTGGGAGAACACAACTCCGTAGTACGGTAGATCTTCTGGAAACTCAGCAGCAGACTCATGCATATCCCAATCTGTTACCCGTCCGGGATTTTGTTGAATAAATAGCAAGTGTAAGTAAAACAATTACTTAGCAAGTATAGCATGGGTTATGAAGGCTCAAAAAGGCTAGACACGGCTTAACTGCATTAGCACTTTTAGCTGGTTCATTTTAACATTATCCAAATTACTACAAGTGTATGAATCCCAGTTGTAACCCAATTAATAATGTGTAAGTGACATTAAGCATAAATAAATACCATCTTCTAATCAAAAAGGATCCAGGCCGCTCATGACCCTGAGCAAGGCTATCATGATAGGTTTACACTCTTTAGAGGTTTCGCCCTTTACCCACCAGTCGCGTAAAAGTTCAAAGAACTTTAAACCCAACCATGCCGAGGTGGCCAAACCTCTTAAACCATGCTTCCGAGGTGTGATCGCATAGGGACGCTACGAGGCTTTTCACAAGACACCCTAACAAGACAGTAGCCGCTGGGGTACTACAAGGTGGTGAGTCCTTAGGCACCGAGATCCACGTACGCCCACGGAGTCACACCATGAGGGGGTCGATGGCGTCCAGAGCGCGGGTATCGCACCCATCAATGCGCAACGTGCGGAGTTCCCAATCGCTGAGACTCCCAACACGGGACTGGGTCTAACGGGACCTAGCCGACGGGGCTACCGTCCTCGGTGGAATCGGGAAAACACCCCGTGCCTTGCCTCCCACAACGCCGTCGGCCCGTCGGTAACCACTGCCAAGCTAGAGCCGTACAAGCTACTTCTCCAAGACCAGAGCCATTATAGTTCTGGCGGTGGCGACAGGCTCCTGGGTTGCCGCTTTAAGAACCGGTCCTTAGAGGGAGACACTAGAGCAAAGCACACAGCACATGCTCTAGCTCCCTGATCCATGTTGCTAAAAAGCAAGTTTTAACGTTAAAGTTGAAGTGGACCGTTAATACAAGTTTAACAGTTAAATAAAGGTGACAGTAGCTGCGCCTAGCAAAGTTCTACCCATATGCAATAAACCCGAGGTAAACAAGGACAGGGTAAACAAGACTAGGTACAACCTTAATAGGTACATCAAATTAGACACATGCATGTATGAAATAATTTAATACAGGTGAGTAGGTAGCAAGGATTGTCCGTGCTATAACTTGCCTTCCTCAAAGTGCTGCTGCTGCTGCTGCGAGTCCGGCTCCTGACGGTCCTCGTACTCAAACTCCAAAGCGAACGGCTCACCGACTGGACACGAATCACCGCACAAGCATCCACACAAGACAATACATGCAACCAAAAGTATTCTATTAGAAACAGTACACCAAACAGTAGAAACAGTACAAAAGAAGGTTCTAGAAATATTCTACGCTTCGCTACGAACACGTGAGCGCAAAAATCACACTAATCGGAGCTAAAACGAGAAAGTTATGGCGATTGTAGTTAAGGGACTTGCTGGTAAGTTTCAGAAACTTCCAGGGACTTATTTGTGAAAAACCAAGGGCTTAAACGCAATTTCATATTAAAACAGGAGGGCTAAACCCTAAAAATGCCACGGCTGGACTTCGGGAGGTAAAAACAGGAAACCTCAGGGACCTATTCGTAAACAAGGGGCATAACTGTAATTAAGTTTTGAACTATGTGGACGGCGGGTTGATTTTAAAGAACTCCAGGGGCTCTTTAACAAAACCGCCCGGCTGACCGGTACTTGGGGGTTTGACTCGGGGCGAGGCGTGTCGTGGGCCGTCAGATCTGGATCGAGTGGCTGGGGTGTGTTGGGGGAAAATGGCCGCCGGCGGGGAAAGGAACGCGGCGGCGCTTGGCTTGGCCGCGGCGGCGCATCGCCGGGGAAGCTCAGAATCGAGCTACGAGCCACGATTCGCGACGGGAGTTGGACAGGGAGAGATCCTGGGACACATCGACTCTATCTGGGGTGAACAAGTCGGCAGCAGAGCGGAGACGGCGGCGCTCGGCGATGAACAGTGGCGGTGGGGCTCCGGCGAGACGGACGCGCGGTTACTGAGCACGAACTGCGCTACTACTCGGCTCTAGAGCATAGGGAGGGGATGGAAAGCTCACCTCGGTTGATCACGGTGACGATGTTGCGTCGAGGAGCGTGGCCGACGAGTTGGAGCAGCTCCGGTGAGTCTGATAAAGGGGCGGCGGCGATTAGGTTCAAATCAAGGGAAGCGAAGGAGCTGGGTCGTGTGGATAGCTTCATTACCTTCTGGCGGAGCTCTTGGATGGATCCTCGTCAGGAAATAGGCGCCGGCGGCGAGGATCAATGGCGGCAGCGGTCGGGGGAGCTGCAGGGTGGCCGGCGGTGCGATTAGATCGGCGCGGGGCGAGGTTGGAGCGGAATTGTGAAGAGAGGCGGCTTCCTTACCCACGGAGTGAAGCTACCTGGGCCGCCGGAGGGAGCAGCGCGGCGCCGGAGAGGGAGAATCGCCGGTGCGGCGGAGCTCGAGCTTGCGAGGGGAGCGCGGCAGCGCTGGCGCAGGAGGGCTCGGCTCGGGAGGGTTGAAGCGAGGATGGGTGAGGGATGGGAGCGCGGTGGCTCAGCCTTTATAGTTGCTCGGGCCTACGGGGCGGGCGTGGCTCGCACGCCAATGTGTGAGCGGCGGCCGGCGATCCCCTTCCTTTCGAGGAGGCAGATTTCCATGTGGAGAGCGCCCGTCTGTGGTAGGAGGGCAGCGCGGAAGCTTCGTGGAAGGTCCACGAGGATCCACATGATATGGCCGGCCTTACAGGGGAAGGAAACCCCCGGCGCGCGCTTCCCGCGATTTCCGGCCAGCCTGTCGCCGCGGAGAAGACGAAGCTGATGGCCGGGCCCCAGGCGGCAGAGAGAGAAGAGGGGAAGCGGGCCGGTGCGGTGTGCTGGGCCGTGGCGCGCTGGCGGGGTGGAAGTGGGCCGGGGAAGGCACGGCGCGAGACTGGGCCGGCGTGGCAAGCTAGGCTGGATGCGGGAGGGCAGGCCGCGAAGTGGGCTGGCGGAGCGAGCGGGCTGCGCAGCGGTGATGGGCCGCAGCGGAGCTTTGGGCCGCGGGGAGAGCGGGGCGCGGGCTTGAGCGCAACGCGCTGGAGCGGGCCGAGCTGGCAGTTGGCTTGTTGGGCTGGGCGCGCGCAGCTGGGCTGGTCGGCTGAGGAGCTGGGCTGCGGCTTGGGAGAGGAGAGGAGAGAAGAGGGAGCAAAATCGACCGAGGAGGGAAGTTCAGGGTGCGGATTTGAACTATGGGCCAAACAACTTTTCTACAGCTCAAAACAAGGTGATTCAAATCTGAATTTAAACTAGGTTTAAATCTTCATTTGAACCACGGACAATACAAAACACAATGTAGCGGCATGAATGCAACAAAAATGTTTCTATACCTCATATTTGATTTTAATTCTCAGAAATTATTTATTTACCCTATATTAATTATGAACAAGACATTAAATAATCAATTAATTACTAAAAATTTTAAATAGGCTATTTTAGGGTGTTACAGTGGCTCTGGCTTTGACTGACTAATTAGGTATTCTAGTTTGGGATAGTTTTACCCGAAAGGGGCAAGAGGTGCAGCGGTTGAAGAGGTATAGCCCGGTCCTCTTGAGCGGTAGGCTTTGCTAAGATACGCGACTCAGTAGGGAGGGTTATGCTTTGCTCCTGAACCGGAAGCCTTAGCGAACTATCACTTATTAGAGTATCTTTGTAAAGGTCTCATAGTGAAACCCAGTATTCGGTCCACGTGGTGTGGGAAGGGTACATGCTTTCAGGCAATGAGAATCACGGCTTATGGTGAATGTGTATAACCTCTGCAGAGTGTAAAACTGTTATAACAGCCGTGCTCACGGTCATGAGCAGCCTTGTCCCTCACATGATTAATCTATCAGAATATGATCTAAACTGTGGTTACTTGAATTTGATGGGTTTATGTCATTTATTTAATTGTGGTTGGTATATACTTATATCTGCTAGTAAATAGATGCTTAATAAAATTTGATCAACTAAAAGTACTTAACGCAGCTACCCTTTCAGCCTTCCACTTTATAAAGCCTAGCATGTCATTTATTTCCATACTTTGCTGAGTACGACATGTGCTCGCGCTTGTTTATTTATATTGCATCGACCACACTCGGACTGCTGCTCATATTGGGAGAATTTTGAGGACTTTACTACTGATTTTGAGGAATTCTTGGCGAGTCCTTCAGTCAACTGCCTGTGGAGATGGAGTTATTTTGCTTCGTTTAGTTAAACGTTTATTTAAGTCTTCCGCTATGACATTTGTGTAAACTCTGAGTTTGTAATAAATATACTTTAATACTCTTTCGTATGCATGGTTATGGATATTCACTTGTGACGTCTACCATATGTGTTTAAACTTGATCCTGGCGCACATATGAGATGCACCTGGTTTTCTTTCTAAAACCGGGTGTGACATGTCACACCCGGCCCAGTAGTGGCCCGTGAGTGCAGGATGCACGTGTTTAGTGCCACATTGCTAGTTTAGCAAGGGTGGAGGCAACTTATAAGCCCTTGTCTTCCAGCCATAGCACCTTCGGATTAACCCTTTTATACGAAGCGAGGACGAAAGTGTAAGCAGGGTGCTATGTGTACGCGTGCATGCCCCTCGGAAGGGCTGTGCGGGGCGGCTTTGGAGGGCGGGTTGTTACAAATGGTATCAGAGCCGACCCTCGTGGTTGCGCGTACGGGTCAGTGTGCGGGCATTGGGCGCATGGCGCGTGTGGCCCGGGTAGGGCATATGGCATGGACTATGGCGCCGGCACTAGACGTACGGTCGTGCGCTAAGGGGGGACGTTCCTGGACATTTGCCTCGTGTCGGTGAGTTGCGCCGATGAGGACGTCGGGTTCTTTGAGGGGGGGTGTATGTCATACCCGGCCCAGTTTGTAAGGCACAGTAGTGGCCCGTGAGTGCAGGATGCACGTGTTTAGTGCTACATTGCTAGTTTAGCAAGGGTGGAGGCAACTTATAAGCCCTTGTCTTCCAGCCATAGCACCTTCGGGTTAACCCTTTTACACGAAGCGAGGACGAAAGTGTAAGCAGGGTGCTATGTGTACGCGTGCATGCCCCTCGGAAGGGCTGTGCGGGGCGGCTTTGGAGGGCGGGGTGTTACATCCAAGGTATCGATTTCCACGGGGAATGAGAAGTGAACTGAATCTAAACTAAGTTGTCCAAGGATGGTATGGTTAAGTGGATGACACAGAGAAGAAGAGAGAGAAGCGATAGGAGGGTAGAGAATGTACGGGTCTAGAACCAGTATCTCCCTTGATTAACTAACCAGCCAGGTACTACAGATAGATGCTTGTGTCGGGACACAGAACCGGCGATACACAAAAAGGGATGAGAAGGGGTATCACCAACCCTGCACAATTGGGGATCCCGCAGGCCGAGCCAGGCGTGATGGATTACGAAGGTCGTATAGGGCTGTCACCACCTAACGACTACCACCTCCGTGCCAACTCAAGGACAATCCAAGCTAACCTCAAGTCTAAGCACCGCGCTTAGACTAGTCGGCTAGTACCTACCCCATATACTAAAGATAGGCACCCAAGCTAAGCAACCAGTATAGAATTATACCAATCAACTAAGCAGTGAACGAGGAATGAACAAGCATACAAAAGTAGAACTGATGCTTAATTAATTAGAGAGGGATACAAGAGTTACCAGACACGACCTGGATGTTACTCGAAGCAGAGCCGCATCCGTAGAGGTACAGGTGGAGAAGAGGGGCCGACACTCCGGCTCCTCTCTGGCACGCTCCCCTCTCCCTATTTTCTAAGTATAAGAGTGTCAGCGCTTTGCTAGTGGACTCTTCTCTCCTTGTGTGTATTGTGCAGGGGCCGAGGACCTTCATTTATAGGTGGATCAAGTTGGTGGGAGGCAGAGTGGCATGCACGCAAGCCAGAGGCGGTTCCCCCCAGTTCGGCCGAACTGGGGGATTCGGGCGAATTGAGAGGTTCGGCCGAATGCCACGTGTTCGGCCGAACTGACCTCTGTACCGCCTTTGCTCCCCCACATGCTGATCTAGCTCTTAGGTCAGTTGCAAGTCAGTTTGTAGGTCGGCTCCTCGTCCTGGGCTGAGTTGGAGGCCTCCGGTTGACTGGTGGGCCTTGATCGGGTTGGATTCGGGCCTCCAGTTCACTGGGTTTACGTTGATGGCAGCTGTAGCGGTCCATCCCAGCCCGGGGTTCTGCTGGGTTCCATGTCTTCATGTCATGATGCATCGTGGGTTCAAGGATGGAGTTCGGTCGAATCTCGGGGTTTAGCCGAACTCATCACTTCCATGTGATTTTTGCCTCAACTTTAGTCATATGCCTCCTTGAATCGAATAAACACTAAAATTTGTGGAAATGATCAGAAATGAACCCTATAGCTATGGTGTGTGATTCCATTGTGTTTATTTTATACTCGGTTGGAGGTCGGAAAATAGGCCGTAACGACCGCCAACAAGCTCCCCCACACTTAGATCAATGTGCTTGGTTCTAGAATGTTGAACTGGATTGTTTGCAATTTTGATAGCACTTTCATTATCACACAAGAGAGGAATTCCATTGAATTTTACACCATAATCAAGAAGTGTTTGCTTCATCCATAGCAATTGAGCACAGCAACTTCCCGCCGAGATATATTCCGCTTCGGCGGTTGAGAGAGCAACCGAATTTTGCTTCTTTGAACACCATGACACAAGTGAACACCCAAGAAGTTGACAACCACCGGAAGTGCTCTTCCTATGAACTTTGCAACCGGCATAGTCTGAATCCGAATATCCGACCAATTCAAATTGAGCGCCTTTTGGGTACCAGAGACCAATATTTGGAGTGAATTTCAAATATCTCATTATTCTTTTCATGATGGTCAAATGACATTCTTTTGGTGCGGCTTGAAATCTAGCACACATGCATACACTAAACATGATATCGGGCCTAGATGTAGTAAGGTAAAGCAAACTACCTATCATGGATCTATAAAGCTTAACATCAACCAGTTTACCTCCCTCATCAAGATCAATATGTCCATTTGTAGCCATAGGTGTCTTGATTGGTTTTGAGTCTTCCATACAAAATTTCTTCAATATATCCTTCACATATTTAGATTGGCAAACAAATGTGCCTTCCTTAAGTTGCTTGATTTGAAGGCCAAGAAAGAAACTCAATTCACCAATCATAGACATCTCGAATTCCTTTGACATCATTTCACCAAATTCTTCACAAAAAGATTCATTAGTGGACCCAAAAATGATATCATCAACATAGATTTGACAAATAAAAATATCATTTCCAATTTTCTTAGTGAATAGAGTAGTGTTAACCTTTCCAATTTTGAATCCCTTTGATATAAAAAAAATTCTAAGCCTTTCATACCAAGCACGAGGTGCTTGCTTCAATCCATAAAGAGCTTTAGAGAGCTTATAAACATGATTTGGCAACTTATGATCTTCAAAACCAGGAGGTTGCTCAACATACACTAGTTCACTAATTTCACCATTTAAGAAGGCACTTTTGACATCCATTTGATAGAGTTTTATATTGTGCGAACAAGCATACGCAAGTAAAATTTTAATTACCTCAAGTCTAGCTACGGGAGCAAATGTTTCATCAAAATCCAAACCTTCAACTTGAGTGTAGCCTCGAGCAACCAACCTTGCCTTGTTTCTTACCACAATACCATCTTCATTTTCTTTGTTGTGAAAGACCCATTTAGTACCAATGACATTATAGTTCTTGGGCCTCTCAACCAATTTCCAAACTTTGTTTCGGGTGAAGTTATTTAATTCTTCTTGCATGGCCATCACCCAATCTGGATCATTAAGAGCTTCATCTAAACATTTAGGTTCAAGAGAGGATACAAAAGAATAATGTTGACAAAATGAAGCAATACGAGAGCGAGTTTGAATACCCTTACTCATGTCACCCACAATTTGATCAATAGGGTGATCTTTGGTGACTTGACCATGAATTCTTGGTTGAACAATTTGGTCTTGAGAAGATGTGGATGGCAATGTAGTAGAGATCAATTGCTCATTGTCTTGAGGAGAATCATTAATGTTCGAATCACCATTTCCTGATCTTGAGGTGATGATACATTCACTTGAGTTGAGATAATTTGTTCTTCATCAACATCTTCTTCTTCTTCTTATTCTTCTTCTTCTTCTTCTTCTTCTTCTTCTCTTGGTCGAATATCACCAATATCCATATTCTTCATGGCTTCCTTTAGACCATCACCTCTCACATCATCCAAGTTATCCTTTTCATCTTGAGAGCCATTTGTTTCATTAAATTGAACATCATAAGCTTCTTCAACAAATCCCTTGGATTTACTGTAAACTCTATAGGCCTTGCTACAAGATGAATACCCAAGGAAGAACCCTTCATCACACTTGCTTTGAAACTTGGATAATCGAGAACCTTTTCTCAAGATATAACATTTACACCCAAGCACCCGAAAATATGAGATATCTGGCTTTCTTCCAACAAGCAATTCATAAGGGGTCTTGTTGAAGAACCCATGACAATATAATCTATTTGAAGAATGACAAGCGGTGTTGATAGCCTTAGCCCAAAAAGAATCTGACACATTATATTCGGCTAGCATTGATCTAGCCATTTCAATCAATGTCATATTCTTTCTCTCAACCAATCCATTTTGCTCCGGTGTATATGTGATTGAGAATTCATGTTTGATTCCCTTTTCATTGCAAAACTCTTCCACACGAGTATTCTTGAATTCACTACCATTGTCACTTCTAACTTTCTTTAATTTTTGCTCAAATTCATTTCCCCTCTAGTAACAAAGTTCTTAAATATATCATATACATCGGCTTTATCATGAAGAAAGAATACCCATGTGAATCTTGAGAAGTCATCCACAATCACAAGACAATAACTATTGCCACCAATACTTCTATATGTTGTGGGCCCAAATAAGTCCATGTGCAATAATTCAAAAGATCTTGTGGTGGACATAACACTCTTGGTTGGATGAGAGTTGGCTACTTGTTTTCCGGCTTGACAAGCACTACACAAATTGTCCTTTTTCAAATTTTACATCTTTCAAACCAAGAACTAGATCATGCTTAATCAATCAATTGAGTTGTCTCATTCCAACGTGAACTAGCCTTCTATGCCATAACCAACCCATAGACACTTTAGAGAATAAGCAAGTGGAAAGATTCGCCTCTTTAGATGAGAAATCCACTAGATATAAGCTATCGTATCGAAATCCCTTGAAAATTGTTTCTTTTTAATCAAGAGAGGTTACTACAAATTCATTGCTTGTGAAGGAGCATCTATATCCATTATCACAAATTTGAGCAATAGATAATAGGTTGAAATTCAATGAATCAACTAGCAAGACATTGGACAGCTTATAATCATGAGAGATAAATACATCACCAATGCCTTTAACACCTCCCTTGATATCATCTCCAAAAGTGATATTATCAAAGTTGGAGATATCTCCATCAAGACATGAGAATATCTTCTTTTCACCGGTCATGTGGTTTGTGCAACCACTATCAATTACCCAATCTCTTCCTCCGGCTTTGTAATTCACCTACACAAGAAAATCACTTCATTTTTGTTGGGGGCGGTCGTTAGGGGTACCCAAACCTATGTGATAATCGCCCTTGCTAAAACATTAAACCCATGTACATACCAAGAAAAGAGAAACGGAAATTAAGGCCCACGGCCCAGCAACGAATGAAGGCCCAGTTGAGACACCCCGCGGGACGCCTCGACGCGCGCCTCAACCTCCGCTTCGCTCAAGGGAACCGACCCCTCGAGCGAACCAGAAAAACTCCGCCTCGGTCGAGGCCCAAGGATCGAGCCTCGAGCGAATTGGAAAGCTCCGCCTCGGTTGAGACCTCCGCTCTGACAAACGATTAATGACGCTCATCACCGCCGTACATCCAAAGTCAAAAGGCAAATCTCTTGCCATGCCGCTCTGACATCCATGACCCCCCATCGCATCCGCCAACTCCCATCACTATGCTGCTAGTCGAGGCTCTGTGTGGACAGACCGGCACTGTGCGAACAGAGCATGTCGCTCCGAGCTTCTGTGCTACCAACTCCGACGACTCGAAGCCCTCGGTCGGGCGGAAGAGACCCTCGAGCATGAAGCAGGAGAAGGAGAAAGGACGGTGGAGGCATGGCGGGCCATCCCGAGCGCTATGCGACCATCCCTGCCTATGTTCGGACACGTCACCACTGTGCGAACAGGACCAGATCACTCCGACTCCCTGTGCTACCAACTCCCACAATGATTTTCCACAGAACGAGCAACACTCAGGCATGGGTGACCCTCAAGCCGGCGTACGGGCGAGCCATCACAGCACTCAGGTCATTTCAGCTCCTCGAAACCACTCCCTGGCGTCATCACCAGTACAGGAATCCCTCATAGGGATGGCAACGCCAGATAACTGTGGCCAAGGACGAAGAATCACGCCCGGCGCCACTCCTACTATTGTGTAGCAACTGTGCCTGCACAGCGACACACGCCTGTAACCCCCTCCCCTTGGCCTATAAAAGGAGAGGGCACGCCCATGAACAGAGGGGACGAGAGAGTTGAACACAAAAAACACTCGCACACACTCCGTAAACCATGATATTGGCACTCTGCCTCAATCATCTGGGACTTGGAGGTCTTGCCTCTTCTCCCAACCTGCTTGTATCCCCTACTACTTGCAACCAGGTGCAGGATAATACATCGCACGCATCACCTCGCTGGAAGTATGGTCTTGCAACCGGAACCAGGATAAATCCGTGTCTTGCATTACCTTCTGCATCAACCATCAGGGGAGGGAACACATTGCATTTTTGGTTGGTGTCGGGACCACAATTTCCAAACACTGACAGGGGTGCACAAGGTAGGGGCAGCGCAGTGATCGACCACTTCATCCACTATCTCCCTTGATGGCAACCCGTGTCGCACGCGACAATCTTCTTTCGATGGGGATATCAGATCCACTTCCCGCCGGATTCGAAATCCAGTTCGGGAGTCTCGAGTTCAGGGCGACGGGCGATGGCCACAACATGCAGCTCCTTATGAGGAGCACCAGCATGGACGTACCAACACCACTCCCGCCACCACCACCACCGCGCATGAAATGATCGCGTCAACACGCGCGGCGAACGCGCACGGAGCGACGTAGAGCGGCCCGCGTCGGATCCCCCGAACGGGTTGAGACTGGTGCACAAAACCCTGCGATGATGGCAGAAAACACCGCCACAACGTCGCACTCAGCCGGGGATAGCACGGCCGACCCGTGGCGAATCCTCGGTGAGGCACGCACCACAACCGTGACCAACTCCTCGTCAGTTGACATGGACATGACGGCGTATGAGGAGCTGCCGGGGCACCACCTGCTCTCAATTCGCAACCTCATAGCAACTTCACCGGACGACGACTACCCCGACTCTGGAAACGAGGCACACGAGAGCGGCCATAGGGTCCCCGAACGGGACTACTCAAGGCTTCGCGATCGTGAGGCCTTTTTATCGTTCCAGGCTGTGGCAGACTATTGCCTAACCTGCTCTGACGACTCTAGCAAGTGGGATTACGATCCCGCTAGGGAGTGCTTTGTCGTCCTCCCGAGAAGGGATGGCGGAGATGAGGGGGCAGGAGAGCCAGCAGAGTCCAGGGATCACGAGCAGGCACCTGACAACGCTGCCCTTGCAAAAGCACAACTAGCCCAAGTCCGCGAACTTGAGGCCAGGCTCGAGGAAGAACGCCGACAGGTCCGAGAGCTCCAGGCAACGCTCGAGGATAACCGCCCCGTACGTGGCGCGCGTGCCAGGGACGCCGGGCGCATAGCTCGAGCCCGCATCGAGGCTGACGATGATGTGGACGACCCACTCGCGTTATCCAGGGCGAGCCAAAAGCTCATCGCTACAACGACCTTAATCCGGGCCATGCTAGAGCCCTCAATGCCCAAAGGCTGAAATATGCGCCGAGAGACGCAGCTCCTCATCAAGCAAGGAGCTGTGCAGCAAGCCGAAAGCTCAGCCTCTCGCATACGCAATTCTTCCGGCCCAAAAACCGGTGGAGCAACACCGGAGCACGAGGCATCGGCATAGACCCCGCGAAGGGACAATCTAATGCCACCCCCGTCCTCAAATAAGGGGAAGGCACCCTCGGTGCACGAACGCGTCGGGAGGAAGCCTCTCAAGGAGCGATTCGTTGACACACGCGGTGACACCAGCGACAACGATGCCCGCAACACCCTCAACAGAAAGAGGCGGGACGACACATCTCGTGGTTTCCACCCCCGCCGTTGAGGCCGCTACGACGGCGACGAAGACAAGAGCCCAACACCAGAGCCCCCGGGAACCCGGGTGTTTGGCTGGGAGATTTGTGCGGCCCCAATTCCCACACAATTCAGGCAGCCGACGACCATCACCAAGTACTCGGGGGAGACGGACCCAAAGGTGTGGCTCAACGACTATCGCCTCGCCTGTCTATTGGGCGGCGCAACTGACGACGCCATGATCATCCGCAACTTGCCGCTCCACTTGGCGGATTCTGCGTAGCCATGACTCAAGCACCTACCCGCGAACCAGATTCACGATT
This sequence comes from Echinochloa phyllopogon, assembly GCA_033239725.1. Lineage (NCBI taxonomy): Eukaryota > Viridiplantae > Streptophyta > Magnoliopsida > Poales > Poaceae > Echinochloa > Echinochloa phyllopogon. The sequence goes on along the minus strand of BTCW01000016.1, from coordinate 2,655,334 downwards.
GGAACGACCTCGTGAAGACGTTCATAGGTAATTTTTAGGGCACCTACCTCCGCCCAGGAAACTCATGGGACCTTCGAGGGTGTCGCCAAACATCCAATGAGTCCCTTCGTGATTTCATCCGCCGCTTCTCCAAGCGCTGCACCGAGCACCCAAGCGTGGGTAACTCCGAAGTCATCAACGCCTACCTCGAGGGCACAACCAGCCGGGACTTGGTGCGTGAGTTAGAATGAAGTCCTCCTACCAGTGTCAACGAGTTGTTCGATGTCGCCACCAACTTTGCCTCCGGCGAGGAGGCGGTTGGAGCCATCTTTGATGGTAGAAGGGGGAAGCGGACAGAGGGCAACAAGTCCAAAAGCTCCGCAAAGAAACAAAAGCAAGGCAAGAAGGGGAAGAAGCCCCAAAAAGCCTCGTGCCGACAAGAGCGGACCGATGACCCCGACGAAATCCTCGCAGTCGACCCTGCTGCTCCCAAGGCTCCTCGAGGCCGCCCTCGAGCAGGCGGCATCTTCGATGACATGCTCAAGAAACCTTGCCCTTATCACAAGGGTGTCATAACCCACACCCTCGAGCAATGCAGAATGCTAAAGAAATACTTCAACCGCGCTGCTTCGAAGGACGAGGGGGAAAAAGGACACGGGCGATGGGAGTGGCCAGGGCTTCTCGGAGGTGGAGAACGTCTTCTTCATCTTCGGGAGGCCAACCGCGAACATGACCCCTCGACAGCGCAAGCGCAAGTGCCGAGAGGTGTTCTCTATACACAAGGCGGGGCCATCTTACCTCGACTGGTCAGAGGAGACCATCTCCTTCAGTCGAGAGGATCACCCCAACTACATCCCAAATCGGGGGCACTACTCGCTTGCCGTTGACCCCATCATCGGCAACACCCGGTTCTCCAAGGTACTCATGGATGGAGGCAGCAGCCTCAACATCATGTACGTCTCAACTTTGGAGCTCATGGGCATCGGGAGCGACATGCTGCGCCCCTGCAAGGCGCCATTCCATGGCGTTGCACCGGGAAAGCGAGTTCAGCCCCTCGGACAGATCGATCTGCCAGTTTGCTTTGGTACCCCCGACAACTTCCGCAGGGAGACCCTGACCTTCGAAGTGGTGGTGTTTTGAGGTGCATACCACGCCATCCTCGGCCGCTCATGCTACACCAAGTTTATGGCCATCCCAAACTACACATACCTCAAGTTGAAAATGCCGGGGCCAAAGGGCGTCATAACCGTGGCCCCATCGTTCGAGCATGCCTAAATATGCGACATGGAATGCGTCGAGAGCGCCGAGGCACTTGCCGAGGACGAGGCTCTTGTCGCGGACCTGGAGAAGATGGCAAACGAAATCATCCCCTCCACTTCGAAGCATTCAGCCAGTTTCGAACCTACGGAGAACACCAAGGTCGTGCCCCTTGACCCTAGCATCCCCAACGACAAGACGGTGAGGGTCAATTCGACCCTCGACAGCAAATAGGAGGTGGTGCTCGTCGACTTTCTCCGCGCCAACGTCGACATCTTTGCGTGGAGCCCCTCGGATATGCCGGGCATACCGAGGGAGGTCGCCGAGCACTCCCTTGATATCCTGCCCCACTCCAAGCCGGTGGTTCAACGTCTGTGATGCTTCGACGAGCAAAAGCGCCGGGCCATTGGTGAGGAGCTGCGCAAGCTCCTCGAGGCCGGATTCATCAAGGAGGTATTTCACCCTAACTGGCTCGCTAATCCTGTTTTAGTTAAGAAAAAGAATGGGAAATGGAGGATGTGCATAGATTATACTGGTTTAAATAAAGCATGTCCAAAAGTCCCTTTTCCTTTACCACGTATTGATCAAATTGTGGATTCAACTACGGGATGTGAGCTATTGTGTTTCCACCAAATTAAGATGAAAATCTCTGACCAACTGGCAACCTCTTTTATCACGCCTTTTGGTAATTTTTGCTATGTCACGATGTCGTTTGGCCTTCGAAATGACAGAGCTACATACCAGCAGTGTATGCTTCGTGTTTTTGGAGATCATATCGGGCGAACCGTAGAGGCATACGTTGATGATATTGTTGTAAAATCTAGGAAGGCGAACGACCTGGTAAACGATTTGCGCGTTGCATTTGATTGTCTCCGGGCCAACGGGGTAAAACTAAATCCGGAGAAATGCGTTTTTGGGGTGCCTCGAGGCATGCTCTTGGGTTTCATAGTCTCTCAGCGAGGCATTGAGCACAATCCTGAAAAAGTCTCGGCCCTTGAACAGATGGGACCGATCCGAGACCTAAAGGGGGTACAAAGGGTATTGGGATGCTTGGCAGTCATAAGCCGGTTCATCTCACGTCACGACGAGAAAGGCTTGCCCCTGTACCGACTCCTAAAAAAGAACGAGCATTTTTCTTGGACCCCCGAGGCCCAGAAAGCCCTCGACGGGCTAAAAGCATCTCTCGCGTGAGCGCCAATTTTAACGCCACCTAAGGAGAGCGAGCGCATCTACCTCTACGTAGCCGCAACGACCCAAGTAGTCAGCGGAGTCATCGTCATAGAAAGAACTGAGGAAGGACACGCTCTGCCAGTCCAAAGGTCGGTATATTACATCAGCGAGGAATTGACCGAAACCAAGACGCAATATCCACAAATCCAGAAGCTGCTTTATGCAGTAGTGCTCGCTCGGCGCAAACTGCACCACTACTTCGAGGCTCATCCTGTCACCGTGGTCTCATCTTTCCCCTTGGGGGAGATACTCCGCAACCAGGATGTCTCGGGTAGAATAGCCAAATGGTCCGTGGAGTTGATGGGTGAAGCCCTCACTTATGCCCCTCGCAAGGCAATTAAATAACAAATCTTGGCCGATTTTGTGGCAGAGTGGACCGACACACAGCTGCCCCACCCCAGATCCAAGTCGAATGATGGATCATGTACTTCAATGGGTCGGTGATGAAAACCGGTGCAGGCGCAGGCCTGCTCTTCGTCTCACCCCTTGGAGAACATATAAGACACGTGGTACGCTTGCACTTTCCGGCGTCCAACAACATGGCCGAATACGAGGCCTTGCTAGCCGGCCTTCGTATAGCTACAGAGTTAGGAGTCAAATGCCTCGATATCCGGGGAGATTCACAACTGGTCATCGATTAGGTTATGAAGGAGGCAAGCTGCCACGACGAAAAGATGCAAGCGTACTGCAACACGGTACGCCGACTCGAGGACAAATTTCGTGGCCTCGAGCTCAACCACATCGCGCAAAAATACAACAAGGAGGCCGATGAATTGGCCAAAATTGCGTTAGGTCGGATCACCGTTCCACCAAACGTATTCACCCGTGACCTAGCAGAGCCGAGCATCGACCTCAAGTCAACTCCCAGAGCTCCTGATGCTCCCTCGAGGACCGAACCCTCAGGGGCTGCGGGCATCGAGCCCATGGACGAGGATCCTTCGAAAGAGGAACCTGAAGCCTCAAGTCAGGAGATATCCTCGGCGGACGAGGGTGAAATTATGGAGATCGACGAGGCCCCATCATCTCGCGATTGGCGCAATCAATATATCGCCTGGATCAACCGAGGGGAGCTACCCTCGGATCGAACTGAGGACCGGCGCATCGCGAGAAGAGCCAAGTCGTTCCTCATTATCGATAGGGAATTGTATAAGCACAACCCCTCTGGAATTTTGCAGCGGTGCATTCCAATCCCGGAGGGAAGGGAGCTCATTCGAGACATCCACGCTGGCGTATGCGGCCACCACGTGGCGCCCCGTACCCTCGTGGGCAACGCGGTTCGCCAAGGCTTCTACTGGCCCACGGCTGTTGCAGACGCCAATGAAATCGTGCGCACCTGCGAAGGGTGCCAATTCTACGCACGCAAAATTCACCTCCCGGCCCACGTCTTGCAAACCGTTCCTATCACATGGCCATTCGCCGTATGGGGGCTCGACCTCATCGGTCCAATGCGAGCAGCGCCCGGGGGCTTTACGCATCTGCTGGTGGCCATCGACAAGTTCTCGAAATGGATCAAGGCTCGACCAATCAGCAGCATCAGATCTGAACAGGCTGTGCAACTCTTCACAGATATAATTCACAGGTTCGGGGTCCCCAATTCGATAATTACTGACAATGGCACCCAGTTTACAGGCAAGAAATTCTTGGAATTCTGTGACGACCACCATATCCGCGTGGATTGGTCGGCCATAGCACATCCACAGACAAACGGCCAAGTAGAACGTGCCAACGGCATGATTCTACAAGGCCTCAAGACAAGAATATTCAACAAGCTGAATAGATTCGGCGGAAAATGGGTGTCAGAACTACCCTCGGTAATTTGGAGCCTTAGAACAACCCCAAGCAGAGCCACGGGTTTCACCCCATTTTTTCTCGTCTATGGCGCCGAGGCTATCCTCCCCACAGACTTAGAATATGGGTCCCCAAGGCTCAGAGCCTACCAAGAGGAAAGGAACAAGAAAGTTCGTGAAGACTCACTCAACCAAGCGGATGAGGCTCGAGATGTCGCGGTCTTACATTCGGCCAAGTACTAGCAGTCGCTTCGAAAATATCAAGCCCAAAAGGTTCGACGATGAGACCTCAACTAGGGGGACCTAGTGCTAAGGCTGCGACAAGACAATCGAGGACGCCACAAGCTCACACCGCCATGGGAAGGGCCCTACATCATCGCTGAGGTCCTCAAACCAGGCACATACAAGCTCGCAAACGAGAAAGGCGAAGTGTTCGCCAACGCCTGGAACATCCAACAGCTACGTCGCTTCTACCCTTAAGCTTTCAAGCATTCATGTACATTTGTACTTATTTCAATAAAAAAAATAAAGGACCTTAAAATGAGTAAGACTAGGATTACCACCGGAAAAAGCCAAGTCTCACTCGGGGGCTAATTCGGGGGGCACCCCCTCCTAAAATTGTCCCAATTTTAAAGTTTTTTCTTCAAAATTCTTTCATCATGTTCATCTCCTGTAATTGCCAAAAGGCAGTTCGAGGCATAGAATGACTAAGGCCAAGGGCCGGACGAGTCGAGGGACCGCCTACGCCTTCGAAAGGATACGACATCCCCCTCGCCACCCTACGCTAAAGTTAGTCTATGAATGATACTCTCCTCGACAAGCCCTTTGCAAATTCAGTGAGATAAACGTGATAAAGAAACCATAATTCAAACAAAAACTCAAATGTGCGTTTCAAAACATGAAATTGTTTAAACCACTAGAGTACTTATTACATAAATATCCCTAAACTACTCAGGGAGCAGGGTCTTCGGGGGCGGCATCCTCTTCGTCTTCAGCATCGGGAAGGAGGTCGCTCTCGAAGATTCGCGTGAGGGTGGCAGCAGGAGCAGAGGCAGTAGCATCGGCACTCTCCTAGACGGCCAGCGCAGCGTCGTCATCGAGGTCATCCGCCACCACGTAGCCACCGCTGACCGCCTCGAGGTCCACGACAAAGTGCGTCGAGATCACCCCGAGGGTCTTCTGCACGCCCAGGAGAAGGGCCCCCTTCAGGCGCTCGGTAACGCAACCGCCCAAGGCCCTTAGACGGCTGGCCACCGAGCTGCCCGACTGGGACTCGAGGGCGTCTGGCCCCTCAACCTCCTTGCAGACGGCAAGGGCTACTTCCTGTAGCTCCTCGAGGTTCTCCTAGGCCTTCGAATAGGCTACCTGGAGCGACTCCGCCTGTGAGGAGGTCTCCTCTGCCACCTTCCGCACCTCTGAAAGCCCAACACCAAAATCAGATAAGTTTTTGAAAACTCCAATCCAAATTTAGGGTAAGTTCATACTAGATTTACCTTCTACCAGCTTTTCCTTCTCGGCGAGGGCCTCCCGGGCAGTACTGGCCTCCTGCTGGAGTGTTGCCATCTCTCCTTGTTGGGCCTCGACCGAGGCCCGCAGCTCCGTGATGGCGACATCTCCCTCTGTCACCGTCACGGTGAGCAAGTCGGTAGCCTCGCCATGGGTCTTCAATTGGGCCTCAGCCACGGCAAGCGTCGAGTCCCGCTGCTGCAGCTGCCCCCGGGCTTCGGCAAGGGCGGCACGCTCCTACTGAAGCTCACCCTCGAGCGCCACCAGCGCTTGCATTCACCGATGGAGCTCGTTCCCCTGCCGAATGACCTCCTCTGCCGTCTCCACGGCGAGAGTCCTCTCACGCAGGCGTTCCTGCTCAGCGTGGTTCAAGGCCTCCCTTAGCTGATGCACCTTGACGTGCGCATCAGCAAGTTCGGCGACCTTTCGCCCGGCCATCTCCCTCAGGTCCTGTTATTAACACAACAGATAAAATGAAAAAAGGGGGAGAGACGCAAAACGTGCAACAAAATTAGTGATTAAGTCACTTACCCGGTGGACGTCCAAACCCCGACCAAGGTGGAGTTCGAGGACTTGCTTCAGAGCTTCTTGGACCGTGGTCCCCAAGGCCTGTTGTTCCTCCCATAGGAGACGCTCGGCCTCAGCGGACTTGGCCAGGCCGGGAGGGATGACGCGACGACCGAGCCCTAAGTTGCGCTAGGCCTCGAAGGCCGGAATGCCAGGCAGGGTGCCCATGGCCCTCACCTCCCAATGGCTCCAGGTCCCATCGCGGAATCCTGGAGCATCCTCCTCCTCCTCCTCCTAACCACCCTCGAGGGTGGCTGGGAGAATCATCATTGCGGAGCCGGCCCCGGGCACCTCCTCAGCCTCCGCTGTATCGCTGCCTCCAGCCGCGGTCTGACCCGCATCTTTAGCGCGGGCCACACCTTCTGCCGCCCCTGTGCCCTCGGCCGGCACGGAGGTCTCTATCACCCCCACAATGGCAGGGGCCGCATCCTCCACAGGGAGACCCGGGGTCGTCTCCCTGGCCCGCTCATCGCCCGCTACCACCGACACTTCTCCAGCCGCCGCCTGCCCCCTTGATCGGGCGGCCCCTCGCGTGAGGGCCGCCCGATACCGGGCAACAATCCCCATCACCTGGGGCACCCCGGACAGGGGCGGCGCTGCCGAACGAGGCGTGGCATGCGTCGACACCTTCAGCGCCTTCGTTGGCGCCAACGGAAGCGATGCCGGCGGTCCGGGTTGGCTGACAGAAACCAAGTCAACAGAATTAGACCAACAACTTATGAATTAAGCCTGACAAAGGAACAACAACTCACCAAACCCGGATGAGGTTGCTCAGCTTGCGCTTCTTGCTACTCGAGGGCCGCCAAGTCCCCGAATGACCACGGCCCCTCAACAGCGGGTGCGGAGCTTTGACCGCCTTGTCCGTCCCAGGCACCGGCGGGCTCCGAGCTCGAGCCCCTGCAGCAGCCGTCGCGGTACTCGGGGAGGCGGCACCCGCCATCGAAGGCGTCGGGCCGCTCGAGGCCTCCCTACCCCGTGACGACGACAGGGTCTCCTGGCGTTGCCCCCTCGGGGGCGCAGTCACTTCAGCTACCACCGGCGCGGGTGGCGGAATCTCCACGAGGTCGTCCGAGGAGGACTCCTCTAGGTGCTCTCGGGGGTAGTAGGCGGGGAGCGCCCCTCCCTGACCCGACAGCGGCATTCCTTCTCATGCGCCGCCTTTCGTTGGTGCTTCCTCTCCCTCTTCTGCTTCGCCGCATCCTTCCGCGCCTTCTGCCTCTCGACAGAAAGGCGATTGGCCGCACGGACCTCGTGAAGAGGAGGAGCAGAGCGATATCCTTTTTGAGACAAACCCTGAACAAAAAATCCAAGATTGGCGATCAGAAAACCTCGAGGGTAGGAAGCAATATTGAATCTAAATCAAACTTAAAGTGGAACTTACAAATTGTAAATACCCTGTTTCGGGGTGCATCTTGACGGCGAATAGGGCCTCCTCCTTGCAATCGAGCTTAGAGACCTCCACGGCTCGCCGTGCTCGATGCATGTAGTACTCGAGGACGAGGGTCCCCTCCTTCATCTTCGAGCCCTGCCAGGGCGAATCCGCCCTGAGCTGGTCGAGGCGCAGCATCCTCTCCATTAGCGGCAGGACATACCGCTGATTGAAGTTTGCAATCACCCCCGCCGCGGTCAATCCTGCCCTCGATAGCGCGGCGAAGGCGTTGATGAAGACCCGGAGTCGCTCTTGACGGTCGGCGGGGGAAATACCGTAGCTCCACGACTCTGGCCGCTCGCGCAGCACCTTGCTGGTGTACTCCGGCAGCTTGTTGTCGACGTTGCAGAAGTAGAACCATCCCTTGTTCCAGTCGGCGTTGTTGGAGGTCATCGTCGCCGGGATGTACAGCCCACTCTGCTGCCCCCGAACATGCAGGGTAAGGCCCCCGGCACGGACCGCCCGGCAGAACCCCCGAGACTCACCTACGGCCGTATGTAGCTCACCCCAAAAAAGGTGAACCTATAGGTCCCAGTGAGCCTCTATCCCCAAATACCCCTCACAAATGGCGACGAAGACCGGCGCTTGCGAGATGGCATTGGGGGCAAAGTTGAGGAGCTCCACGTCGTAGTGGAGGCACAACCCATGGATGAACGGCGATGCGAGGACTCCGAACCCCCGCTCGTGTAGCCTCGCCAGGCTCAACACGAAGCCCTCCGACGGAGAAGGATCGTGGTGATTAGATGGCGGCGCAATCCACATCGGCTCATCGAGCCTATCCTCGGATGGGAAGTTTGAGGGCACCCCCCATGTTGTATTCAAGGCCAAATGGAGGCAGCTAGTCGAGGGATCCCACCGAGGGAGAGCAACGAGCCCTCGACCCCTAACGAACGGGGTCGAGCCCTGCCTAGCAAACCTTCACGAGTGCTCTGATGAGACGTGTCTCCGGACCCCGAGCCGACCTCCATCGAACGAGGCACAGACGGCCACTTGAATTACCCGCTAACAGCTCACAGAGGCATCCATGACTCGCGGCCCGCTCGAGGGAAGCATGGATTGCGTCACCCCTCCTCCCCACGAACGGGGCGACGAGGGTCGTAACTCATAGTCGAGGACCGCCCTGATCGACCTTGCTGGGGCCAGGGCTCGGGGGCTCCTCGCATCACAAAATCGAGTTCCTTGAAGTCGAAATATGATGTAGCTTGCGAAAGCACGAAATACTGACAGCCCTTGCAGGAGTATATCCACTCCTCCAAGGCCTCGGGGGCTACACCCGCGGTGCGCTGGTGCGCACCCAGCAGAATTCTTCAAGGAAACCTTATCAGAAGCACTACGACGAAAAGCCTTTGCCAGATTAAACCTACTCCGACAAAGGCTCGGGGGCTACTGTTGGGGGCGATCGTTAGGGATACCCAAACCTATGGGATAATCGTCCTTGTTAAAACATTAAACCTATGTACATACCAGGAAAAGAGAAACGGAAATTAAGGCCCACGGCCCAGCAATGGACGAAAGCCCAGTCGAGACACCCCGCGGGACGCCTCGATGCGCGCCTCAACCTCCACTTCGCTCGAGGGAACCGACCCCTCGAGCGAACCGGAAAAACTCCGCCTTGGTCGAGGCCTGAGGATCGTGCCTCGAGCGAATCGGAAAGCTCCACCTCGGTTGAGACCTCCGCTCCGACAAATGATTAATGACGCTCATCACCGCCGTACATCTAAAGTCAAAAGGCAAATCTCTCGCCATGCCGCTCTGACATCCACGACCCCCCCCCCATCGCGTCCGTCAACTCCCATCACTATGCTACCAGTCGAGACTCTGTGCGGATAGACCGGCATTGTGCGAACAGAGCACGTCGCTCCGAGCTCCTGTGCTACCAACTCCGACGACCCGAAGCCCTCGATCGGGCGGAAGAGACCCTCGAGCACGAAGCAGGAGAAGGAGAAAGGACGGACAACCGAAGCGGGCCATCCCGAGCGCTATGCGACCATCCCTGCCGCTGTGCGAACACACCACCACTGTGCGAACAGGACCGGATCACTCCGACTCCGTATGCTACCAACTCCCACAGTGATTTTCCACAGAATGAGCTACGCTCAGGCATGGGTGACCCTCGAGCCGGCGTACAGGTGAGCCATCATAGCACTCGGGTCATTTCAGCTCCTCGAAACCACTCCCTGGCGTCATCACCAGTACAAGGATCCCTCACAGGGACGACAACGCCGGATAACAGTGGCCAAGGATGAAGAATCACTCCCGGCGCCACTCCTACTACCGTGCAGCAATTGTGCCTCCACAATGACACACGCCTGTAACCCCCTCCCCTTGGCCTATAAAAGGAGAGGGCGCGCCCATGAACAGAGGAGACGAGAGAGTTGAACACAAAAAACACTCGCACACACTCTGTAAACCATGATATTGGCACTCTGCCTCAATCATCCGGGACTTGGAGGTCTTGCCTCTTCTCCCAACCTACTTGTATCCCCTACTACTTGCAGCCCGGTGCAGGATAATACATCGCACGCATCACCTCGCTGGAAGTACAGTCTTGCGACCGGAACCAGGATAAATTTGTGTCTTGCATTACCTTCTGCATCAACCATCAGGGGAGGGAACACATCGCATTTCTGGTTGGTGTCGGGACCACAATTTCCAAACACCAACACTTTTAGGTACCCAACTTTTCTTGGGTCCTTCAATGTTAGTGATCAAAACTTTAGGCACCCAAATAGATTTTAATCTAGTGTTAGCCATAGAGCGACCAACGAATTTAGCACACACAACACCCTTTGAATCTTTCTTAAGAATATAAGATGGATCAAAGGATATGGTCTTCTTGCTCTTGCATTTGTGATTCACATGTACTTTTGTCTTGCAAATGTGACACATCTTGACTTTGGCTTCTTCTTCCAATGTCACATTTGGTTTAACAAATGTGGTCTTCTTTGGAATGAAAGTCGTTTTCCCTTGCTTGGGCACATAATCAACGCCATTCTTGTTCAATGTGAATTTTTGACTTGTCCAACAATGATTGAACTTGACATGACTTCCAAACCACTTGGCAAGATCCTTGGACAAGCAATCCACTTCTTTCTTCAAAGATTCATTTTCCAATATCAAAAAGGACACATCACTATAATTTTCTTCACTAATGCAAGAGCTTGTGCTTGTGCTACAAGAGATGTTAGTTGAACAAGACATACAAGTTTTACATTTAACATTCTCAATAATAGCTTTTCCTTTGGCCTCTTGCGCAAGGAGTAAGTTGTGAGCTTCCTTAAGCTCCTCATGCTTTCCTTTGAGGATCCCCCATGACGTGTTGAGAGTGTCGTGTGATTCCTTTAGGTTGGCATGAGAAGCCTTTAGCTACTCATAGGATTTTTGGATTGAAATGTTTTCCAACTCAAAATCCTTCAACTTTGTCTTTTCCTTGCGTAATTTGTCATCGGATTTTATAAGCAAGTTTACAAGATCCATATAAGAAAGTGCATTATCATCACAAACATCATCATCACTTTCTTCTTCATCAATTATTACCTTGTGAAGTACCCTTGGCCATGAGGCAATATGGCTTGGAGAAGAGCAATGGAGCTTCCTTGATTGGAACTCCGACAAGATTCTTTGAGGGCTTGACTTCATCTTCGTCCTCATCGGAACTTTCATCGGAATCCCATTCAATAAAGTAGGCTTGCCCATTCTTCTCCCTCTTGTAGTACTTCTTTTTCTTGTTCTTGTTCTTGCTAAATTTGCCTTCTTTCTTATTTGGACAATTTATTGATATATGTCCAATCTCTCTACAAGTGAAGCATTCTTTTCCTTCAAATGGATTCTTCTTTGAAAATTGATTTTTCTTCCCAAACTTCTTTTTCTCAAGGACTTTCTTGAGCCCTCTAACAATAAGAGTCATCTCCTCATCCGAGTCTTCATCAACTTCTTCACGATTATCCTCTTCTTGAGTGGCTTTGGCCTTGAGAGCAATATTCTTCTTTTCTTCACTTGTTGATTGATTATGAGCTTCTTTTTGAGATTGCTTGAATATGTCATGTGTGAGCACTTCACCAAGCACCTCCGTGGGAGTCAAGGTCTTCAAGTCTTCTCTCAAAAGCAATGTGACTATTGTCTCATATTTCTCCGGGAGACATCTAAGAAATTTGTGAGAGAAGTCTTGATCTGGCACATCAAAATCAAGACACTTAAGCTCATTCACAATATCATTCAACTGGTTGAACATGGTTGAAATGTCTTCATCCTTCTTCATTGTGAACTCGTTAAAATGCCCTTGAACACATAGAGCTTTGCTTCATTGACCGATGATGTTCCTTCATATATTTCTGCAAGTTGTACCAAACATCCTTGGCAATAGTGAGTCCCTTGACACGGTTGAATTGATCAAGGGATAAGCCCTCATATAAGATGCGCAAAGCTTCCTCATTGAGATCTTCATTCTCTAGATCGGTTGGTTTTTTGCTATTCTTGTCTAGAATGACAAATCCATGCTCCACAATATTCCAAATCTTTCTCTCGGCTATTTTTAAATAGGTTGTCATTCTAGTTTTCCAATAATCATAGTTTTCCCCATCAAAGTAAGGTGTCTTCCTTTGCTTCATTTTGTTCTCTCTAGCCATTTAATCCCACTCCAAGATGGTTAAATCCCTCAATTAAGGAGTACTTAGCTCTGATGCCACTTGTAGGATCTAGGATTACCGACTAGATGGGGGGTGAATAGGCGGTTTAAACTTCAGTCACAACACTAGAGAAATTTAATTAGAATCACACGGGAAGTTAAATCTCTATCTATTCTAAGCCTATGTTGAGGGGTTTGCAACCTAGGATGACAAGATACAATTCAAGTTCTAGATAGATAACTTGCTCAAATTAAATTGCTCAAAGTAATCAACAATGGATAACTCACAGACAACAGACAAGAAATTATCCCGTGGTATCGATGACTTGCCGGTCACCCCTAATCCACGCTGAGATAGATTCAATGTTCAACCGCTTCTCTATCAAGACTCCTCTTGATCTCTAAGCCAGTTAGAACCAAAGAACCGCTCCAAATCTCAATTTCACTAGAGTTGCTCTTCACCACTCCGCGCGAAGTGAGCACAATAACCTCTCACAACCAATTTCAACGACAACTTCACAATCTTCTTGAAGCGCTCGGTGGAATCATGAGCTCCAAGCCATCTAGGAGGCGGTAACCTCCAAGATTAACAAATCAACCACGAGCTCAATGAAATCCTAGTGACACAATGATCAAATCCTTGATGCAATGCACTAGAAGCTCTCAATCTCACCAAGAAATGCAATCTCAAAGCAAGTGAGTGAGAGAGAGGAGAACAAGGGCTAGAATGTGTATCAAGCTTTTCAAAGTGCCAAGAGAACTTACAAGCCCGCGGGGTGTGAGTATTTATAGCCCCCTCCTCAAAACTAGCCGTCATGTGCAAACTAAGTTCAAAAACGTGCACCGTAGACTGTCTGCCCGACAGTCGCGAACCGTCCGCATTCAAATCTCAATGGCTATAACGCGCAGTCAAACATGTGCCAAAGATGACCGTTGGGTCGGTCGGATTGTCCGCCCGACACCCGCGGACTGTCTGAGCTCCCCTCGGACGGTCTGCCAGGCCACGGTCGGACGGTCTGACCCCCAGAAACCGTGAAAATGCTCTCTGTGTAAACTTAGGCTAATTTACGGACAGTCCGTGCAACACCCTTGGACTGTCCGCGTGAACACTTAGCACCAGCTCAAGTTAACGCACGTGGGCCCACAAGTTAGCATCCACCGCGGATAGTCCGGCCAGAGCCCACGGACTGTCCGTGGTCAGTTCAGACTGCCCCGAACGGAGTTTCCATAGATTTTATAAAACAAAATATATTTCTTTTTCGTGGACTGTCCGCCTGAAGGGCTCGGACAGTCCGCCAGCCTCGATAGGGCTGGTTTTCCAGCAGATTTTCAAAGTGCCCAAACCCAAGTTAGTCACCACAAAATCTAAATGCACTACATGCAATTCAAGGACCAATGTGGCACTACAAATCCATTGAACCAAAGAAGATTGATCCCCCTTGATAGTACGGCTATCTAGCCTATCAACCCGGTCATATTTCATCCTCTAATCACCTCATGACCGATTAAATTTAAAGGCCCTATCATATACCTTTGCCTTGAGCTTCCCAGGATCCAAAGCACACACATGCTATTGACACATCACCTCTTGAAGCTCATTCCAACTCTCAGGAATAACCTATTCTCATTATCTCAAATGAAATTGTTAGTCCACAGGGGTTGTCATTAATTACCAAAACTCAATTAGGGGCCAATATGCCTTCACGTGGGCCAGTAAAAGCCCTACCGGAACGCGTTGCCTACGAGGGTGCGTGGTGCCTCGTGATGACTGCACACGCCGGCATGGATGTATCGAATTAGCTCCTTGCCCTCGAGGATGGGGATGGAGCGCTGCAAAATCTCCGAGGGACCGCGCTTGTACAACTCTCTGTCAATCAAGACGAAGGACTTGACCAATCTGGCGATGCGCCTCGCCTCGGTCCGATCCGAGGGTAGCTTCCCTCGGTAGATTCAAGCGAGGTACTGATCATAACAGTCTCAAGAGGGTGGGCCTCATCGATCTCCATCGCCTCAGCCTCGTCAGCCGAAGATGCCCTGTGATCCAAAGCCTCAAGTTCCCCTTTCGTGGGGTCCTCGTGCGCGGGCTCGACATCCGCAGCTCTCGAGGGTGTAGCCCCCGAGGGCGTGCCAGGGACTTTGGCGATCATCTTGAAGTTGATAGAAGGCTCGGTGAGGGTGCGGGCAAAAACATTTGGGTGGGACGGTGACCTGCCCTGACGCAATCTTAGCCAGCTCGTCCGCTTCCTTGTTGTATTTTCGTGCGATGTGGTTGAGCTCGAGGCCATAGAATTTGTCCTCGAGATGACGCACTACATTGCAGTATGCCTCCATCTTCTCGTTGTGGTAGCTCGACTCCTTCATCACTTGGTCAACGACCAACCAAGAATCTCCCCGGATGTCGAGGTGCTTGACGCCGAGCTTGATGGTGATGCGGAGCCCACTGAGAAGGACCTCGTACTCTGCCATATTGTTGGACGCCGGGAAGTGTAAGCGCACCACGTAGAGTATGTGTTCTCCGAGGGGTGAGACGAAAAGGAGGTATGCGCCTGCGCAAGTTTTCATCACCGATCCGTCGAAGTACATGGTCTTGCATTCTGCTTGGATCTGAGGTGGGGTCAGCTCGGTGTCGGTCTACTCAGCGATGAAGTCCGCCAAGATATGCGATTTTATCGCCTTTCAAGGCACGTAGGTGAGAGTCTCACCCATCAACTCCACCGACCATTTGGTTATTCTACCCGAGGCATCCTGGTTATGGACTATCTCTCCTAGGGGGAAAGACGAGACCACGGTGACACGATGAGCCTCGAAGTAGTGACGTAGCTTGCGCCGCGCCAGCAACACTGCGTAAAGCAGCTTCTGGATCTGCGGGTACCATGTCTTAGCCTCTGGACCGGCCGAGCATGGCCCTCATCTGTTCTTTCTATGATGATGACCGCGCTGACCACCTGGGTCGTCGCGGCCACGTAGAGATAGAGGGGCTCGCCGTCCTTTGGTGGTGTCAGGATCGGCGCACGGGCGAGCGACGCCTTTAGCCTGTCGAGGGCTTCCTGAGCCTCGGGGGTCCAAGAAAAGTGTTTGTTCTTCTTCAAGAGTCGATACAAGGGCAAGCCTTTCTCACCGAGTCGTGAGATAAAACGGCTTAAGTCCGCCAGGGCAACCCAATACCTTCTGTACCCCCTTTAGGTCTCGGATTAGTCCCATTCGTTCGAGGCCCGAGACTTTCTCAGGGTTGGGCATCAACCGTGAGGGCCTCGTCGGAGTCCTTGTCTCGCCCTTGACTGTGCGGGGCCTTCTTGCCCTTCTTCTGCTTCTGCACGGAGCCCTTAGGTTTGCTGCCCTCCGCGGGTGCTTCCTCCGCACGTTTCCCCTTCTTGCTGTCGAAGATGGCCCCAACTGCCTCTTCTCCAGAGGCGAAGCTGGTGGCGACGTTGAACAGCTCGTTCATGCTAGTGGGAGGGCTTTGTCCCAGCTCGCGCACCAGATCCCGGCAAGTCATGCCTTCAAGGAAGGCATCGATGACCTCGAAGTCGCCGACGCTCGGGAGCTCGGTGCAGCACTTGAAGAAGCAGCAGATGAAGTCTCTTAGGGACTCGTCAGGTGTCTGGGGACAGCCTCACAGATCCCAAGAGTTTCCAGGGCACACGTACGTGCCCTGGAAGTTACCCACAAAGGTCTTCACTAGGTCGTTCCAGTCGTGGATCTGGTTCGCGGGCAAGTGCTCGAGCCATGTCCGTACGGAGTCCACAAGATGAAGTGGCGGGTTGTGGATGATCATGGCGTCATCGGTTGCGCTGCCCAGCATGCAGGCCAGGCGGTAGTCGTTGAGCCAAACTCTGGGGTCCGTTTCCCGTAAGTACTTGGTGAAGGTTACGAGCTATCGGAAGCGCGGGGGAATCGAAGCTGCGCGGATCTCCGGACTGAACACGGGGGTCCCTGGGTTCCGACGTCGGGCTCCTGTCCTCCCGGCTGTCGTAGCGGTCTCCACGTCGAGGGTGGTAGCCATGGGTCACCGTTGCATCCTGTTTCTTCTTATCTAGGACGTTACGGGCGTCGCCGTCGTCGGCATGGCGCGTGTTAAGAATCCGCTCTTTCACGAGCTTCTTCTGGACACGGTTGTGAACTGAGGGCGCCTTCCCTTTGCTTGTTTGTTGAGCCGGCGCCGCTTTGCCCCCAGGTGGGGTTCGGACCGACTCCTCCTGGTCCTGCATGCTCCCACCAACCCTCGTGCTGGTTGAATGGCGCATTCAGGACGCAGAGCTCTAGGCTTGTTGCACGGCAGCCTGCTCGATGAGGAGCTGCGCCTCACGACGCAGGTTGCCGCCCTCAGCGCGTCGAGGGTTCAGGCATGGCCCGAATCAGAGTTGCCGCGGTGATGAGCTTCTGGCTAGCCCTTGCCAACGGCAGTGGATCCTCCACGTCATCGTCGGTCTCGATACGGGCCCGAGCAACACATCCCGCTTCTCTGGCGCGTGCACCACGCTCAGGGTGTCCCGCCTCAAGTGTGGCTCGCAGCCTCTGCACTTGTTGGCGCTCTTCCTCTAGCTTAGCCTCCAGCTCTCGGACCTGGGCCAATTGTGCCTGTGTGAGTGCGGTGTTGTTTGGCAGCGTCGCCGCCTGTGAGTTCGCCACATGGTCAGCGCAACCTACCACGCCGCCTACTCTGTTGCCCTCATCTTCAGGCCCCATTAGAGCGACGACAAAGAACTCCCTTGTGGGGTTGTAATCCCCCTCGCTGGAGTCATCGGAGCAAGTGAGGCGGTAGTCCGCCGCAGCCTGAAACGACAAAAAAGCCTCACGATAACGGAGCCCGGAGTAGTCTCACTCCGGGACCTCCTGACCGCGCACGTGCACCTCGCTGTCAAAGTCGGGGTATGGATCATCGGGGAAGGTCATGATAAGGTTGCGGATCGAGATCAAGTGATGTCCCGGCAGATCCTCATACGCACCCATGTCCGTGCTGACCGACGAGGAGTAGGTCGTGGTGGTGGCGTGCATCCCATAGGGGAATCGCGACGGCGTGGCCGTGCTGTCCCTAGGGGGACTTTGTTGTTGGGTTTGTTGGTGAAGGCGCAGCCTCCCCCATCGCAGCAGTAGGCTGTGACTCGTTAGCTCTGATCCGCTTAGGGGAGCATGCACGAGCCGCTCTGCGTTGCTCCGCGTGCGCTGGTGTTGACACCAAAAATTGGCACCAGGAAGAGGCTGACATGTGGGCCGGAATCGTCGAAGAGATATCATTCGGCAAAGGAGTTTTCTCCCCGAGGCATTCGGCAAAGACGTTCTGCGGTCGGGAACGCGTCGTCATTCGGCAGAGGCATGGTTCCGCAGGTAAAAGCGGTAGCATTCGGGAAGGCGTGATGACGTGGAAAAACATAAGGAAAAGGCCGGTTCGAACAAGGAACGCAATATGGGCACGAAGATCCGTCATTTATTTTTAGAAACAAGTGTTGTAGTCGTGTCCGACTAGGAGTTGTATCAAGACCTGGGTATAAATATAAACCCATGGCAGCTGTAAAAAAGGATCCAATCCAATCAATCATACAAACCGGCCCCCGTGCCAACATCGAGTCCTTTAGTCGAGTCGTCGAGTTCTTCGAGAGGAGTCATCGATCCGTCGACCTCCGTAAGTACCGGCAACCTTGTATCATGCTTAGTAGCATGCGGTGGATTTAAGCTTTGATGCAAGTAGTCTTGTTACCATGCTTAGTATCATCCGGTGGATTTAAGTTGTGGTCTCAAGAAGGTTCCTCTGTTAGGTCATGAGCCATGCGGTGGGCTAAGATCTAGTATGGACCAAGTTATCGGCTCTGTTAGATTTCGGCAAAATCTAACAGATTCATTAAGTTACCCCGTGTTGCTTCGTTTTTACTCTGTGCTTAATTCATGCAACACACCTTTGCCCAATCTAGATCGGCTAGAATCGGCTTTGCTTTACGATGCGACGACTTTTCCCCTCATAGCCGAATCCGAAACCGACCTAGGTTGCCACGCGTCGCGGGTTCGAACTTGTTGGTATCGTGTAGATCTTGACAGAACCGGGTATCATGCGGTAGATGCAGGTTTTTGGGTCGTCTTAGAGCTAATCATCCGGTGGATTAGAATTCGATTCGATCTGATAGATTTATCTTTATCGATTAAGTTTGTTCCTTCGCCGCGGACCCCGATTCGGCTAAGCAGCCGCATTCGGCAGTGCTCTCACGAGTGAACGTGTGTTCGTGGGTTTGCATTGGACAATGAATGCTTTTAGCCTTTCACGATTAGATTGTATCATGCGGTGGATTGATCTAATCTGATCGGTGGTGTGGCCTCAAACGAGTTGTATCATGCGGTGGATTAACTTGTTTCTTGCCATGCTTGACGGGTGCTGCTTTCGGCCTATGCATTCTTGTTTTCAATGTAAATTCGTGATTGTGTTGTGGGTTCGTAATTAAACATTGAATGCTTTTAGCTTTTCATGGTTAGATTGTATCATGCGGTGGATTGGTCTAATCTGATTAGTGGTGTGGTCTCAAACAAGTCGTATCATGCGGTGGATTAACTTGTTTTGTTATCATGCTTGACGGGTGCTGCTTTCGGCCTATGCATTCCTTGTTTACTGCGAATTTATGATCATGTTTCACCCTTTTATTTATCTATCATGCTCTGTTTCTCGTTAATCGGCTATGAGTATGTGTTACAATGTTCATTCGGTTGAAAGCCGATCTTTCGTCATGCTTACGTCACGCATTCGGCAGTGCGCTCCTTGCGTGCCTTGCCGATTGCCGAATGAGGCTTTAACTGCCGACAGATAGCTTCTCTGTAGCTATTTGTCGTTCGAAACTGGCTCCATAGCCGCAAATATGGAACTGTCTGGTCTCACCCAGCACGTTCCAGGTTTTGATCTAAACGTCTTGTCCCTTTGTTAGTTTTCAGGCAAACTGACTGGCACGCTTCCGGATTCAAAAGCCCGGGCCACGTGTGAAGCTAGCTAATTCGGCTTGCTGTGTGCTTGGCGTGAGGTGCGGATTTTACGTCAACACACTTTTTTGGCACGCCTGGTGGGACACACACAAGTTTACAAGATGCCTGAGTTAAGCGACATCATGGACGTTACTTTGGAAGAATTGTCTGAAGAGCATCAACAGATGGTAAAGGCTGCTGCTAACCAATTCATTAACAAATGTTTACTGTCTTTCGCCAAGAACAGGAGTGGTGCACCGTTTCTCAAGTCCGATTTGCCAAGAGTTCTCCTTCCTGGGCAGTCTGATTTTACTAAAGAAGAAGAGAGGGAGAGATTCTCGGGCTTGTTATACAAAGCTTTGGGGGAAGCAATGACCAATCACAATGCTGCGTTCTTGAACAGTTTTCGGCATATAATGGTAAGCATTTTTGGTCAGCATGTGGATAAACCCTTCGAGCAGATACATGGGCAATTGGGCGGCCCGACATACTTCAATGTTCAAGCACAAGCTCAGAGGCCACATGGTAAAGGGAATGCTGATGAAACTGGAGGTTCTGGTACTAAAGATACAAATGGTCAACCGATTCGGCAAGATCCTCAACCTGCACTGCCGAAAACTCGCACATACGGTGATATGGCATTCGGCACCACAGGGAATCCACCTGCTTCTGCTTATAAGATATCCCCTCTGAACAACAGGTTGCAAAGGGACATGTATGGAAACGGATATTCAGAGTTTATGGATTACAATGCTATCGACGCTCTCCCGAATCCTGGGTATGTTGGTACTGCAGGCATGCTTGCTGGAAGACCAGGGAATCAAGATACCAGTATTGACCTCATGGTGCAAAAAATGACCGATGTATTGCAAAATCAATTCGGTCTGAAGCCTAAAAATCAGGGGTACATGTACTCATCTCCTTTCCCAGAATGGTACCAAAGGGTATCATTGCCGAATAGAGTCAAGGTTCCTACAGAATTCACCAAATTCTCGGGACAAGATGATACAAGTACTGTGGAACATATAGCTCGATATTTGATGCAGCTTGGAGAAGCTTCGGCAGATGAGGCTTTCAGAATCAGATACTTTCCTTTGTCACTGACGGGTCCAGCTTTTACATGGTTTGCCTCTTTGCCTGCTCAGTCGATTTGTACTTGGAAAGACCTGGAGCAGAAATTCCATGCTCATTACTACATTGGCAGTACCGAGAAAAAGTTGGTTGATTTGACCAGCTTAAGGCAGAGGAATAATGAAACACCTACGGAGTTCCTCAGGAGATTTAGGGAAACAAAGAGCATGTGCTTTTCTCTGAACATACCTGATGACCAGCTGGCTGGTATGGCTGTAGCTGGCATGCTGCCTGCCATTCGGGAGAAGCTATTCGGGATGGAGTTTGATGATCTGGGCCAGTTATCACACAGATTGGCCTTAATGAGTAACCAGGCTTATGGTTTCAAGAAAGATGCCAGATTTGCTAAAAATAATGATGTAGCTGACATCTATAACCAATTCCTTGAAAGAGCAGATCAAGAAGATGAGTATGAAGATAGCGAAGAGATAGCTGCAGCAGAGATAGTGTGGAGTAAAGAACCAGTCATGGTGAATCAGAGGTGGATTAAACAGAATAAGGGCACCTATGATTTTGATGTAACTAAGGCAGATAAATTATTTAATTATCTTGTAAAGGAAGGCTGAATCAAGTTACCAGAGGGGCATTCTATGCTTCGGCCTGATGGAGTGAAAGATAAAAGGTACTGTGGATTCCATGATAGAAATTCTCATTCCATCAATGAATGCAGGGTTTTTAGGGTGAGGATTCAGAAAGCTATCCAAGAAGGGCATTTGAAATTCGACAATAAGATGAAGTTGGACGGTAACCCGTTTCCTCAGAACATGGTTGGGTTCTCAATCAATATGGTGAGTACTGCCGAATCTGGAGAAAAGGGAAAGATGAGAGTCCTGACGTCGAAGAAAGCGAAGCAGAGTGGCTCAGTAGATCCTAATCGGCAAATCACGATCGAACAGATTCACAAGGAGAGACCTCGCTTCCCGAATAGCCAATTTGGAATTGGGAATTCTTCTAAACCCAGAGTCACATCGCGTATTCTCCTCAATAAGTGGCAGCGTCAGCAAGAAAAAGAGTACTGCCAGAGACGTGAATACGAGGAGGAGAGAAGAAGGCGCGAAGAAGAAAGGTTTGAGGAAGAACAAGAAGAATATGTCCGAGAACAAGAACGTGCACATTGGGATTGTGTTTTCTTTAGACACTGTTGGAACGAGGGTTTAAAGCTGCCTACGTGGAATAACTGTCCTGAGTGCAATGATGGGTATGTCGAACATAGGCAAAATGTTGCCATTCGCCGATCCGTCCACGAAAGAATTGGAAGGGTACATCCTAGTAATGATCGGCGTCTAAAAATATATAAGAATGATGATCAACCAATGAAAAGACATGCTGATTATAGATGGGTTGATCATGAGGAAGAAGATCGTGAGTATGTTTGGCAGAAAGGACAGTGGTGTCCACCTGGTTTAAGAAGGAGCCAGAAGAGAAGAGTCCAACGCCTGAGGAATCAAGAATTAAAGCAAGCAAGGCCTAGGATGAAATCGATATGGCGTCCAAAAGACAGGCCTGACGAATCGGGTCATTCGGCTCCTACATACATGGTATGTTTCTTGCCGAATGAATTCATGGCTCCAGCTAATCAAATTGTACAGGAAGAGATATTGTCAGAAGTGGATGAAGCCGAGCAATGTGGGTTAATGGCACAATTGGTATTGAATAAACAAGCTATTTTCGAGAAGCCAGTCCAGAATCGGCACATGAAGCCACTGTACTTAAAAGGATATGTCAACGGAAAGCCACTAACGAAGATGTTTGTTGATGGTGGAGCTGCTATTAATGTGATGCCATACAATACATTCAGGAAACTTGGCATGAGCCCTGGAGATTTAATGCCAACAAGCATAGTGTTGAATGATTTTGCTGGGAATCCTTCGGACACCAAAGGGTGTGTACATGTAGATCTGATGATTGGGTCCAAGATTCTGCTTACAACCTTCTTTGTTATTGAGGGCAAAGGGGCATACAGCTTGCTACTTGGAAGGGATTGGATTCATGCGAATTGCTGTATTCCATCTACTATGCATCAGCAGCTTATTCAGTGGATAGATGATGAAGTGGAAATTGTCCCAGCAGATGATTCGATTAGCGTGGCTAATGTGGAACCGGCCTTCTGGGAATATCAAGGCATAGATTGCTTCTCAGGTAAGGACTGGGGAGAAGGTCCTATTGAGCCAGTCAGCAGTGATCAACAGCCGATCAAAGCAGTCGGCTCTGTTAGCAATTTTTAATGGATAATCCAATCGATGGAACTGACGGGAAGCTAGGATATGGATTTGTATCGGCTGATAAATTAGAAGAAGTAGACATTGGAGACGGTGACAAACCAAGGCCGATATTCATCAGTGCTAGCTTGAATTCAGTTTTCAGGGAGAAGTTGATTGAGTTGTTAAAAGAATACAAAGATTGCTTTGCTTGGGATTATTCGGAGATGCCTGGTTTAGACCGTTCCATTGTTGAGCATCGATTGCCGATCAAGCCTGGTTATAAACCTTACAAGCAACCACCCCGGAAAATATACAAAGATGAAGTGTTGGCCGATGTGAAGAAAGAAGTGGAAAGATTAATAGCAGCAAATTTTATTCGGCCATGCAGATATGCAGAATGGATCTCTAATATTGTTCCTGTGTACAAGAAAAATGGAAAGATGAGAGTTTGCATAGATTTTAGAGATCTGAACAGAGCTACACCCATGGATGGATATCCGATGCCTATTGCTGATTCGTTGGTTGATGCTGCTGCTGGATATAAAGTGATTAGTTTCATGGATGGTAATGCAGGGTACAATCAAATTTTTATGGCATTGGAGGATATAGCGAAAACGGCTTTCAGATGTCCAGGGCATATAGGGTTGTTTGAATGGGTTGTCATGACGTTTGGTTTGAAGAATGCTGGTGCAACTTATCAGAGAGCTATGAATTATATTTTTCATGAGTTGATCGGCAAGATCGTGGAGATATATATCGATGATATCGTGATTAAGTCATTGGATCATGAAGCACATTTGGCCGACATAAGGAAAACTCTAGAATGCACCAGGAAGCATGGGCTTAAAATGAACCCGAACAAGTGTGCTTTTGGAGTTTCGGCTGGAGAGTTTCTGGGATTTTTGGTGCATAAAGGAGGAATAGGAGTTGGCAGGAAAAGTATGAAAGCCATTGATGAAGTTGTTCCTCCAACTAATCTTAAGGAATTACAGTCACTGCTTGGTAAGATCAATTTCGTAAGAAGATTCATATCAAACTTATCACAAAAGATGTTGCCTTTCTCTTCACTGTTAAAGGTCAAGAAGGACCAGAAGTTTGTATGGGGCGACGAACAACAAAAGGCTTTCGATGAGATCAAGGAATACATGAAAGAACCACCAGTATTGGTACCTCCACAGCTAAACAAGCCTTTTAAGTTGTACGTAGCGGCCGATGCCCGAACTATTGGATCGGCCCTCATACAAGAATTCGAGGGAAAGGAAAGGGTAGTTGCATACCTTAGCCGAAAGTTGCTTGATCCCGAAACGAGGTATTCGGTTACCGAGAAGCTTTGTTTATGTGTTTACTACTCCTGTACAAAATTTCGGCACTACTTACTACATGCCGAATGCATTGTGTATTCAAAGTTTGATGTGATAAAACACATGTTGTCTATGCCAATTTTGAACGGAAGGATTGGCAAATGGATTTTAGCTTTGTCTGAATTTGAGTTAAGGTTTGAATCGGCAAAGGCTGTTAAAGGACAGATTATTGCTGATTTCATTACTGAGCATCACGATTTATCAGTTAATTCGCTTGAAATTGCTCCTTGGGTATTATTCTTCGATGGCTCTTCATGTGACAAAGGTGGTGGAGTAGGTATTTTGTTAATTTCACCAAGAGGAGAGGTATTTGAATTTGCTATTCCTATTCAACCTACTGTCACTAATAATCAAGCTGAGTATGAAGCGTTGCTTAGAGGACTTCAATACTTGAGAGAAGCAAAGGCCATTGCAGTTGAAATTTTTGGAGATTCAGAATTAGTTATAAGGCAACTAAATGGCGAGTATGAGTGCAGAAATGATGTCTTGAGGAATTACTATGAGGAATGCAAGCAGATCTTAAAGGAATTTCAGTCAGTAATTCTGCAGCATATTCCTAGGAAAGACAATGAAGAGGCAAACAGATTAGCTCAAGGTGCTTCGGGTTATAAAGGGCTTCGAGAAGTTTTTGCTAACGATGTACATGCTTTCGGGAGTAATCTGGCAGAAGATGATTGGAGAAAAGAGATTGCCGATTATCTGGAGAATCCATCCCGAAAGGTTTCTAGAAAGCTCAGAAGCAAAAAAGTTGATGAGTGAAGTACATGATGGGTTATGTGGAGCACATCAATCGGCCTACCGAATGAAGTGGGTTATTAGAAGAACTGGATATTACTGGCCGACAATGTTGGAAGATTGCTTTGAATATTATAAGGGATGTCAAGACTGTCAGAGATTTGGAAACATTCAGAGAGTTCCAGCATCGGCTTTGAATCCCATTATCAAGCCATGGCCATTCAGAGGATGGGGAATAGATTTGATTGGCCAAATAAATCCTCCATCTAGCAAGGGGCATAAGTTTGTGCTTTTGGCAACCGATTATTTTACCAAGTGGGTTGAGGCAATTCCATTAAAGAAGGTGACGTCGGAGAATATGGTTGAATTTGTTAAAGAACATATCATTTACAGATTTGGGATTCCTCAAACAATCACCACGGATCAAGGGGCTCAATTTACATCTTCAGAGTTCAGAGATTTTGCTGAAAGTATGGGCATCAAATTGTTAAATTCTTCTCCTTATTATGCCCAAGCTAATGGTCAGGCAGAAGCTTCTAACAAGATTATGATTAAGATTATACAGAAGAAGATTGATCAGAAGCCAAGAAAGTGGCATTCGGTACTCAATGAGGCTTTGTGGGCTTACCGAATGGCTCCACATGGGGCTACACAGACGTCTCCTTATGAGTTGGTGTATGGGCATCATGCTATCTTGCCATGGGAAATACAATTAGACTCAAGGAGAATAAAGTTGCAAAAGGATTTAAGTTCTAAAGATTATAATGATTTAATGATGGACGAATTAGAAGATTTGCATATGATTCGTCTCAGGGCCTTGGAAAATATCGAGAAAAATAAAATGCGAGTTGCTAAATATTACAACAAGAAGGTGCAAGTCAAGCAATTTGCAGAAGGAGATTTGATTTGGAAAGCGATATTGCCGATTGGGACTAAATACAGTGCATTCGGCAAGTGGTCACCAAATTGGGAAGGTCCTTTCAGAGTGGTTAGATGCGTGCCTGGAAATGCATATATTTTGAAGACATTATTGGGAGAAGAATTTGCTTCTGCTATAAATGGAAGATATTTGAAGAGGTATTATCCCGGTATTGAAATCGATCGGTGATTGATATATTAAATTGCCGAACAGCCGATATTCGGGAAGAAATCGTCTTTAGAAGGAAATTGACAGAGATATTGGAGGAAAAGGAAAATGGCCAGTACGGAATGTATTGCCCTTAGCACAAAATATATTACATCAGGAGTTCATGTAAGATCACAAAAGATAAGTTTTATTGCCGAAATTCCATAAATCCCTAGTACAGACTACTGGAAGAGCCTGTTCAAAACAGACTGGGGATGAATGGAATCGGCAATGGCAGCACCATGGCCATCGAGGCGATCAATGGAGGCGTCAATGTCATCGATGTCTTCTGGGTTGCTGTTGGCGAAACCAACCGGCATCCTGGAGTAGTCAGTGCCGGTGTGTGTCGACATAGCAACGAGACCCACAGCGACGCCTAGGCGAACGCCATGGAGAGCCACCTCGTCGACGCGGCTTGCCACCGCGCCAAGGCGAGCCTCGGGTGTGTCTCCTTGGGCGTTCACTTTGTTCGCCAGCTCATCCACTAGCGCCTTCAGTCGATCAAGTTCAGCATCACGCGCTGCAAGGTTGCGAGGAGATAACAGATTAATATCATTTGGAGGATGGGATTAGAATTGAGCAAGTTACGGAAATTACCGTCAATGACTTCAAGCAGTTGCTTGCGCTCGGCCTGCCATTCGAGGTCCGCAATCCCGGCTTGCTTGGAGATGATCTCCAGTTCGCGACGAGAGTCGTCGCGCTCCGCCTTGAATCGGCGAGCATCGCCGTCTGAGTAGCGGGAGTCGTCCGATGAACGAGTCCGATTGGACGAACTCGAGGAGTTGGACGCCGCAGGAGCAGCGGCTGGAGCCGCAACTGGCGCACCAGCGGCGGCAATCCATTGGATTACCCTGAAGAAACAAAGGGATTTGTCAAGGAGAGGGCAAATCTCGAAAAGAATGGAGAGAAGTAAGCAGCCAATCACCTGCGGCGAGCGTCGGCGCGGCTTCCTTCGGCCTCATCGGCGGCCGGGCGCCTCCTGTTGTTGTCGGCCATTGGAAGTTCCTCGGAGTTACCGTGGATGGGGAAAAGAATGACTTGAGCCGGCAAGAACTTGGAAGACGAAGAACTTGGTGAAAACTGTAGGCTACCTGGGTGTTTGTTTATAGAACCCGCGGAGGGGATCGTGGTCGGAGATCGTGGCGCGCATCCCAAAATTTCGGAAGGTAGAAAGCCCCACGAACCGAGCAGTTGCCGTGTCGTTTGGGATTCATGCCGAATCGGGTTCGGTTCTACTGAATTGGATTCGGCTGTATTGTGTAAGGTCGTTTTTCGGATCTAACGATGTTACGACTAAGCTTTGCCGAATGTGTTGTTCACAATAAAGCCAGGAAGAAAGCAAGGATTGGTGAAACTACAAAGTTGGTAAGACATTCGGCTAATTAAATATTCAGTACAACTACACACCCAAGTACTTGGAGATTACATCTTTAGCATCAGATATCATTCTATTAATGGTCTCCAAAAGATTTTTGCCTGCTTCTTGGGTTTTTATCAGAGCAGAGAGCTTCGTTTTGAGCTGTTTATCTTCAGTTAGAATTGCCGATGCTTCCTTTCGTATCCTCTCTGTCAGATCAGGGAGTTCGGCTAACTTCTTCTCGTCAGCTTCGATTTCGGTTGACAGAGTCCTCAATTCGGCTTCTAGTTCAGCTTTTCTGATTTTCTTCAGATCAAGTGCTGGCTGCAGTCTAGCTGACAATTCTTTATTGCTCTGAGCTTGAATATACAGATCTTTCAAGGATTGCTTAGCTATGGCTCTTCTTTGTTCTAAAGCTGGTTGTAAAGATTGACTTTTCAGAACCTGTCTGACTGCAGCAAATTGTTGATCCAATTGAGAGATTGGTTCCAAAGAAGCTTGAATGTCAACAGGAAGGTTGTGTTCAATGGGCTCGAGCATATCTCTCAGAAGATCAGCATCCTTGACTTGATCCTGGATGTCTTTGTGCAGAAAGGAGAAGATTTCCTTTAGTTTTGCCTGAGTTTCTTCTGACAAAGCCTGATTAGAAGAAATTTCCTCTACTTGTTCGGCAACAAGATCATCCAAAGGAAATGAGTAGCTGGATGATGAAGTTATTTTCTCCTGGAAGGAGATATTGCCGAATTAATGATTATCCATTGAATAAAGAACTGGGAAGACTGAGTAATTATCTCTACCTCATTCCTGATCTCTTGGATGGAGAGAGAGGGCAGCTCAAGCTCAGGCAAAGATTCTTGTATGTCGTGCTGAGGAGAGCTTAGAAGATCTTTTGATGGGGAAGAGGCTTCTGGCTGAGGAACATCAGGTGAAGCTGAAGCTGGTTCTTGATGAGAAGAAGAACTCTCCAAGATTGGGTCCATTGAGATTTGCTCTGAAACTGAAAAAAGAATCAATGCCGATGGAGAGGAACTTTAGAGACAAAATAGTGAGAAATTTTACCAATCACTGAAGCATCGGCAGGTTCTGTGCTAATGGCCAATTGCTGTGATTTGGCCTGAAATCATAAAGGAGTAGAAAATGAGCAGAATGAAATTAGCATTTTTTACTCGAGGAAGGAGAAATTTGACCTGTGCAATTATTTTGCTGCTTGTTCTTTTCTTCTTTACAACTGAGGGGGCAGTTAAAGAAAGGGTTTTCCTCTTGACAGATGATGGTCTAGTAAGTATTGGATCTGAAGAAGCTTGTCTAGCCATCAGCTGAGCCAAGGTAGGAGATTGGTGCCCCAAAGCAGATATTGGGCCTGCAGTTTTGTATAAAATTACCCTGGCAAGAGGGGCAGGTGTTATGTCCTGCAAAATAATAGAGTCAGAATCGATTGGGGTTAATGTTATTAAGACAGATGAAGGAATAAGTATGTTACCTCTGCAGTTGGCTGATAATCAGGCATTAACTCAAGGCAGAAGGGATGGATTGGCATATTGAAGATATGATCGTGGAATTCTTGCCACCAGAGGGTGAAGGAAGGATGGGCAGATATTATTGGCACAAAAGGATCAGGTGCATAAATAGTTCCACAGCATTTATAAGTAAAAATCCTTCTTGTCTCTGTGGAATCCTTGACAATCTCCCTAGGCCTGAGGAATTCATGGAGAAATAGCCTAGGGGGCACTTGGCCGCATCCCAACTGTCTAGCCATCATGTTTGGCTGATAATATTCATAAGTGCTTTGAACCAGCCTCCCTCCACAGAATTCGGCTGGCAGGATGCAGGGCTGGATGAAGGCATTGAAAATTGCTACAGATTGTACATCAGTACATCCGGTCTCAAAGCTGAATTCGCAAGGGAGAGTAAGATTGTCATTATCCAAATATGGGAACCAAAGAGGATGAGCAAAGCCTCTGAAGAAGAGCTCAAACAGTTCACCGATGTTCTTGTTGATGGATACAGTGGAAGCAGCTTCTCCATAGGTTTGACAACCTTTGGTTCTCCGGGCTTCTCCTTCTTTGTAATTGATTGAAGGGAAGTCTCGGCTGTTGAGGTCAATAGCAACGATTTGATGCATGTATAACTGCAGCCACATTTGGACAAACCACCAGGGACCATTTACACAGGGGATTTTCTTACTAGTATGCATCAGGTGGGTGGTTTGATTGAGCATATGATAGACGCTTCCCAGGAGGTATTTCCCAAGTGGGATGACTTTTCCAGCAGCCAGCTCTTCAGCCATCACGATATGATTCAAGGTTGGCTCATTGGCTTTGCCACAAAAGACTGATCTACATAGCCACATATTCAGGAAGGCCCTGTATTCGACATCAGTCAGAGGACCATCAGACATATGATTCTGGATATATCTCTTGTATCCAACCCCTGTTCTTACTCCTGTCTGCTTGGAGGAACCTTTATGGTCATATGGGTACACAGTTCCTGTAACATTCAGGCCGGTCATCATGTAGACATCGGCTAAAGTAGGGGACATTGGGCCATGGCCGAAAAGAAAAGCATTTGCACCATTGGACCAAAAATGGCAAGCTGCGATCAGAAGGTTCTCATTCTTTGGTGTTTCGGCTAGAGATAGCTCCAAGCAATGAGAAATACGAAGACTGTCCCAATTCTGCGTCTGGGGGCTTTTATCGTCAGAAATCCTTTTGTACCAATTTCTCCATCCGGCAATTGGGGGCAAAGGCCAGTTCTTGAAGGCGTCTTGCCACTCATGAGGTTTTGTCAGTGAAATCTTAAAAGGAATCCGCTGAGATTTGGCCGCAATGATTTCAGAAGGATCTGAATCTCCTACGGGACCGAGGAAGTAGGATGGAGATTTTTCCTCAACAGGGATGAGGATTTCGGTAGCTAGGGCCTATCAAGAATGGAAGGGGATGAGAAGAAATTTAAAATGCAAATCGAAAGAAGAATGCCGAACATGCTTGAGGGGATTGAAGTTTACCTGGAGAGCAAGATCTTGGTCCGCCATTTGAAGGTTGGATCTTGGAAGTCGATGACTTAGGGTTCGGATCCGGATGAGAGCTTTGAAGATTCAAAAGGAGAAGCGGGTGCCGAGCAGAGCTAACTTGGAATGTTAAGTGCTTCTGGTCAATTCCGAGATAAAGTTACCTCTTATCCCGAAATTGAAGGGGCATGTGTTGACACCAAAAATTGGCACCACGAAGAGGCTGACATGTGGGCCGGAATCGTCGAAGAGATATCATTCGGCAAAGGAGTTTTCTCCCCGAGGCATTCGGCAAAGACGTTCTGCGGTCGGGAACGCGTCGTCATTCGGCAGAGGCATGGTTCCGCAGGTAAAAGCGGTAGCATTCGGGAAGGCGTGATGACGTGGAAAAACATAAGGAAAAGGCCGGTTCGAACAAGGAACGCAATATGGGCACGAAGATCCGTCATTTATTTTTAGAAACAAGTGTTGTAGTCGTGTCCGACTAGGAGTTGTATCAAGACCTGGGTATAAATATAAACCCATGGCAGCTGTAAAAAAGGATCCAATCCAATCAATCATACAAACCGGCCCCCGTGCCAACATCGAGTCCTTTAGTCGAGTCGTCGAGTTCTTCGAGAGGAGTCATCGATCCGTCGACCTCCGTAAGTACCGGCAACCTTGTATCATGCTTAGTATCATGCGGTGGATTTAAGCTTTGATGCAAGTAGTCTTGTTACCATGCTTAGTATCATCCGGTGGATTTAAGTTGTGGTCTCAAGAAGGTTCCTCTGTTAGGTCATGAGCCATGCGGTGGGCTAAGATCTAGTATGGACCAAGTTATCGGCTCTGTTAGATTTCGGCAAAATCTAACAGATTCATTAAGTTACCCCGTGTTGCTTCGTTTTTACTCTGTGCTTAATTCATGCAACACACCTTTGCCCAATCTAGATCGGCTAGAATCGGCTTTGCTTTACGATGCGACGACTTTTCCCCTCATAGCCGAATCCGAAACCGACCTAGGTTGCCACGCGTCGCGGGTTCGAACTTGTTGGTATCGTGTAGATCTTGACAGAACCGGGTATCATGCGGTAGATGCAGGTTTTTGGGTCGTCTTAGAGCTAATCATCCGGTGGATTAGAATTCGATTCGATCTGATAGATTTATCTTTATCGATTAAGTTTGTTCCTTCGCCGCGGACCCCGATTCGGCTAAGCAGCCGCATTCGGCAGTGCTCTCACGAGTGAACGTGTGTTCGTGGGTTTGCATTGGACAATGAATGCTTTTAGCCTTTCACGATTAGATTGTATCATGCGGTGGATTGATCTAATCTGATCGGTGGTGTGGCCTCAAACGAGTTGTATCATGCGGTGGATTAACTTGTTTCTTGCCATGCTTGACGGGTGCTGCTTTCGGCCTATGCATTCTTGTTTTCAATGTAAATTCGTGATTGTGTTGTGGGTTCGTAATTAAACATTGAATGCTTTTAGCTTTTCATGGTTAGATTGTATCATGCGGTGGATTGGTCTAATCTGATTAGTGGTGTGGTCTCAAACAAGTCGTATCATGCGGTGGATTAACTTGTTTTGTTATCATGCTTGACGGGTGCTGCTTTCGGCCTATGCATTCCTTGTTTACTGCGAATTTATGATCATGTTTCACCCTTTTATTTATCTATCATGCTCTGTTTCTCGTTAATCGGCTATGAGTATGTGTTACAATGTTCATTCGGTTGAAAGCCGATCTTTCGTCATGCTTACGTCACGCATTCGGCAGTGCGCTCCTTGCGTGCCTTGCCGATTGCCGAATGAGGCTTTAACTGCCGACAGATAGCTTCTCTGTAGCTATTTGTCGTTCGAAACTGGCTCCATAGCCGCAAATATGGAACTGTCTGGTCTCACCCGGCACGTTCCAGGTTTTGATCTAAACGTCTTGTCCCTTTGTTAGTTTTCAGGCAAACTGACTGGCACGCTTCTGGATTCAAAAGCCCGGGCCACGTGTGAAGCTAGCTAATTCGGCTTGCTGTGTGCTTGGCGTGAGGTGCGGATTTTACGTCCACAGCTGGCTCGAATGCCTCCCGCGTCGGGATGATGGTGGGGGCGGCACTGAAGCCTCCACACTTGCGTTCCTTGAAAGGAGCCGCATGAGGTAGCTGTTGCCGGTCGCCTCGAAAAAAAAGCTTCCGAACCGGATCTCGTATTCGGCCGGAAACGGGTCCGTGACCCCAATAGGGAATCGGTCACTACGCTCCGTGTGGATCACCATCGAGAGAGATAGTGGATGAAGAGAACGATCACATCGCCCCCCTACCTAGCGTGCCACTGTCGGTGTTCGGATTGGTCGCCCGACACTAACTAGTAAAATGCGCTATGTCCTGTCTCTCGATGGTTGATGCGAATGCTAACACAATGACACAAGATGTATCCTGGTTCCGGCCATGGGGCCGTACGTCCAGCAAAGGGTGTGAGTGCACTGTATTATCTTGCACCAGGTTGCTCGTAGTAGGGGTTTACAAGCAAGGCGGGAGAGGAGGTGAGGCCTCCAAGTCCCAAGTTCTAAGGTTGATTGAGGCAAATGCCAATATCGGGGGGTGCGGATGTGTTGTGTTGGCGGATGCGTCGGTCGATATCGTCTTCTGTCGCTTTTCCGTGATGGGGGTCTACCTCCTCCTTTTATAGTTCAAGGAGGGGCAGAGACATGTGTGTTACACAGTGGAGTCTACAGTCATTGGGCACTGGAGAGCATGGCGCCGGCGTGGTTGTAGTCCTTGTGGATCCTTTTGCCCAGCGCGAATCGGTGGGCGTCCTCTAGCTCTAGTGGGCGGCGTGGCGGTTCCTGTAGAAAGTAGATGTCCCTATTCCTGTCCCGGGGTGACTTCGAGGGGTCGCGCTGACCGGCGTCCGTGCCCAGTGCTCGCCTGTACACCCATTCGAGGGTTCTCCCATGCCTTAGGGCTTCGTCATGGGGTTAGTACGGGGGTTGGCAGCACAGGAGCATGGGAGTTGGCAGCACAGTACCGCACAGGGCCTCCCAGGCCGGCACAGTGTTGGGGATGGCTGCACAAGAGAACGGGAGTTGGCAGCACAGTCCCGCACAGGGCCTCGCAGGCCCGCACAGTGTTGGGGATGGCTGCACAGTGACCGGAGTTGGCCGACACGATCCAGGTCACGTCGTCTGTGCGGGATGGCCCACGATTTTCCTTTTGACTTTGGCATCCCACGGCGGTGTGGGGCATTGAATGCGCCTGTCAGCGGAGCAGACAGGCGCGCGCCCGTTGATTGAGTGGTAGCCTCGAGCGAGGCAGAGTTTCTCGAATCGAGGGTCGCGGGGGGCTTGACTAAGGAGGCCTCGATCGAGGTGGAGTTTGCTACTCGCTCGAGGCGGCCGGCACCCTCGATTGAGGCAGAGATGGGGTGCGTGTATCGGGGCCTTCACGAGGGGCCTCAAGTGGGCTGTTAGCCTATGGTGGGCTGTGGGCTTTGTGCGCTTAGAACCTTTCTGGTTTGTGGAGACTTGGTAGTGGTTTGTTTGCATTTTTCAAGGGTGATCATCCCTTAGGTTAGGGGACCCCTTATGGTCATCCCCGACACTTATGTTTAATACTTCTAATTATCATATATTTGAGGTACTAAATTTTAGTCCCTAGGATACAAACACAGTCTTAGTCCTTGCCTTTTCCACGTTGCTTCAGAAAAAACCTGTGTGGCTATGTCATTTGTTTCCTCATTATAACTTTTTGTTGTTGTTTTTTTCTTGAAAGAAAACATTTTGTAGTTTAAAAGAAGAAACTCGCCTCGATAAAGAACAGGAAAAATATTGAAATTCAACTGGAAATGCCTTTTCATTGGAGAGTAAGAATAACTCCTATGTGGCATAATACGTGGAATGATTTTCTTGACAAACCTAAAACACCAAAGCTACTTTAGCTGAATTTGATATTTCTGCTGATTCCACTACAAATCCTTAAAACATAGTTTTTAACAGTACAGGTTATTCTTATGATGAAAAGAGACAAGCATGTTTGGTAGAGCTCTATCTGAGGAAAAAGATGTGAAAAGTTTTTACTAACGAGAAAAAAACTATGTTTCCCGCTTTAGCATTATTTTTCTCACCATGGAATAACACTCCACATACCAATCAATCAAATAGTCTAAAATAACCCACGTAATAAATAAAGGTAGCACGTGTGTCGATTTGCTAGAAAAATAAAAGGTAACTAAAAATCAATCAAACCCAACAACTTCTCTAAATTTTAACCCTCTCTATATTTAAATTCTCTGGGCTGCATTTTTTTGCATTGGGCCTGTTCGGCAGCTTGCTCGGCCCATCATGAAGCCTACGCCGCTGCCCCTCCGTATTTGCTTTTTTCTCCGGTGTTTTTTCTACGCCATGTGACAACGCCGCCGCCGCCCTCTCCCTCTGTTCCTCCGCCGCCGCCGGGACAGCGACGCAGGGCTATCGTAGGAGGTAGAGAAGAGAGAGGGGATCAAGGGGATGGGCTCACCGCGGGAGGAGGTGTAGGAGGCCAGCCGACAATCGGCTCGCAGTGGAGGAAGCGAGCGGCGGTGTGGAGCTTCATGGGGACGCGCTTCTCCCGCAGCATTCTGGTGATGAGGACTGGTGCCGGGGCTTCGGCTCGTCACAATGAAGCTCATGGTGGTGGTGGTTCGTCCCCAAGATGACCGAGGCAGCCGGAAATTGGTGAGGACGGCGGCGGCTCGGAGCCTCACGGGGACGCACTTCTCCTGCAACAATCCGGCGACGAGGACCGGTCTTGGGGCTTTGGCTTGGCACGGTGAAGCTCGTGGTCGGTGAAGGCATCTAGGCCCCTAATTTGTGTTTTGGTAATTAATGATAACCTTTGTGGACTAACAATTTCATTGAGATTATGAGAATAGGTTAGTCTCTGGGATGAAGTGAGCTTCATATGTGGATGTGGATATATCATGGATGATTTACAATAAGAGAAGCTCAAGGCAAAGGTATAAGATAGGACATTTTCATTTAACCGGTCATGAGGTGATTAGTGGATGAATGATGACCGGGTTAATAGGCTAGATAGTCGTACTATCAAGAGAGATCAACGTCCTTGGCTTGAAATGTCTTTAGTGCCATTTTGATCAATGACTTGCATGTTTGCATTTAGATGAGTGGCGACTAACTTCATGTGAAGCGTTGTTGAAAATCATGAGAAAACGAACTTCTGACAAAGGGTCGGACTGTCCGTGGTCTGGGCTCGGACAGTCCATGACCACCGTGTTGAAATAATAATTAAATTTTGTGGAAAATTCCGTTCCGACGTGTCTGATCCTCCCTCGGACTGTCCGAGGCTTGGGACGGACAGTCTGTGACCTGTGCTGACTGGTGGGCCCGCGAGTGCTGACTTGGCGAGCTGTACGCTGACTGTCGGACTGTCCGTAGTGATGCTCGGATAGTCCGTATAAAATAGGCTCAATTTAGACAGAGACGATTTTTGAGGTTCTAGTGGGCAGACCGTCCGACCGCGTTGGTCGGACAGTCCGTGGTGAGCCACGGATAGTCCATTTGGCCCTAATGGCTAATTCTGACACATGTTTTACTACGCAATATAACCGTTGTATTCAAAGTCAGACAGTCCGTGGTGATGGGTCAGACAGTCCGTGGTGATGGGTCAGACAGTCCGTGAGTGCCGTTTTTCACACGTTTTGAACGTAACGGCTAGTTTTGAGGAGAGTGACTATATATACTTCACCCCGGTGGTTGGGTGAGGTCTCTTGGCACTCTTGAAAGCTTTCTTGACATATTTGAGCTCATTCTCTCCTCTCTCTCACTCACTTTGCTTTGAGGTTGCATTCTTGTGAGATTGAGAGCATCTAGTGCATCAAGCAAGCGAGTTGATTTGTTATTCTTGGAGGTTGCCACCTTCTAGACGGTTTGGAGCTCGTAATTCCATTGAGCACTTCGAGAAGATTTGAAGTTGCCTTGAAAGATTGGTGTGAGAGGTCATTGTGCTCAACTCGCCGGAGCGGTGAAGAGCAACTCTAGTGGAATCGAGATTTGGAGCGGTTTTTTGGTTCTAACCGGCTTGTACATCAAGCGTGGTCTTGATAGAGAAGCAGTTGAACATTGAATCCATCTCAACGTGGATTAGGGGTGACCGGCAAGTCATCGATACCATGGGATAAAATTCGTCTCTTTAACTTGATCATTTCTTTGCTCATTTCCTTTCAAGCAATTCCATTTGAGTAATTTACTTTCTAGACATTGAATTATATCTTGTCACCCTAGGTTGTTGACCCTCAACATAGGCTTTGAATAGCTAGAAATTTAATCCTCCAAGTGTTTCTAATTAAATTTCTCTAGTGTTGTGTTTGTTAGTTTAAAATCGCCTATTCACCCCCTCTGGTCGGTATCCTTGATCCTATAGTGGGGGTGGTTCATCCCGAAGATGACTCAGCGGTCGAAAATTGGTGGGGACGACGGCGGCTTGGAGCTTCACGCCGGCGACGGTGCTCCGGCGATGGGACGGCAACTTGAAGCGACGGGGTCGATGCGGCTCGACGTGGGGAAGCTCATGGTGGTGGCTGGCTTTGTCGGCGCTGCTCCCTACGGCGAATCGCGGCGACAATAGCGCCGGTGGCGCTGTGCGAACCGGGCAAGCTCGATGGCGGCGCTGCGCTAGGGTGAAGGGCGAGGGCGGCGGTAGTGGCGCGGCTGCGGGAACAGGAGAAGCGCGAGCGTTGATGCGCGGGCGCGGGAGTCACGGAAAGCAGCGGATGGCTAGCGAGCGGACGCCGCTCCTAAAAAATAGGGAGGGGAGGGGCGCCGATGGCGAGGCGGATGGCGTATCTCTTGCATCGATTTTTTTGGTCCGTTTTCTTTTTTACTATATAAAAGAAAACAAATAGCTAGTCTGTCGAAGATCCTCTAACGCCTCGTTAAAAAATTTAGATGTTATTTTTTTGTCCTGCAAAATCTTATAATTCTGTAAAGGGTAAGTGTAATTTCTAGGCTCGCACGCATTTACTGTAAGCCTCCGCACGCGCGTATCTTGCCGCTCCGGCCTCCCCTACTGCTATCGGCCGCCCTCCACAGCAGAGGCGCCTCTTTCTCCGTCCGTGCTCAACCGCGCTCTTCCTCTTCTCCGATCCGTGCTAGTGGATGGTGGTAGACGGCCGGCGACGAGGTGGTTCCTCCTCCTACTCCTGCTGCTCCTCATCCCTCTCTCGGCACCGCCTGCAGCGCTGCTTGCGGCCTCGCCGAGATGCCGACGCCCGCCCTCCTCGGCTCACCCCCGTCCCTGCTGGCCTCCTCCTCTCCTCGCTGTGCTGTGCGCTGGCCGTCGTGATCCTTCCCGTGCGCCCGTGCCCTCCCTCGCACTGCCAAGCCGCCGCCGGGCAAGCTAGGGTTCCGACCCAAAGTCGCCGGCACTGGGTGCCCGTCGATTTGCCATCGCCAATCGCTAGTGCTCGGCTTCCTCACCTCGGGTGATCCCATCTTCACCACCTCCCTCGTTCCATTCGGTGGTGAGCTCGAATTTCACATCTGATTTCTCTCTAGTCCATTTTTTTGTCCAGTCCCAGTTTTACTTCCCCCGGTAAGACGTAACAAGTTTGGAATGGAACTTATCTTAGACTAACTATTGTAATGTATGCAAGTTTTGAACTGAATGTGTTCCATTCAAGATATTATGAAACTTTCTTCTAAATATGTTTGCGCTATGTGTAACGTGATTTTAGTTATTCTTTATGTTTGTGTACCGAATTTATTTTCATAATTTGTACTTATATATACTATATTTATGTATTGGGGATTATACCCAATTGATTGTTGGAAAAGTTGGCCAGGACTACCCCAAGTAGGAATCGGTTCGGCCACTGCGCCCCAGGCTTTAGTAAAGTCTTTGAATCATTTATCCAATTGAATCTGATTATGTATTTATATTTAGGCCACATCTTGTACTAGAACTAAACAAAGAAGAAGGCAGGCACATGTTTTCATTCATATACCAATTGAACAAATGGATCCAAACATTAGTAACACCACAAAAGGTGATAATTATAAAAAAGAATGATACACAAATACATTAGGTCAGTTAGGTAATTCCTTCGTGTTGCTTTTTGCTACTTGTTTTCATCTAGTTTTGTTGTTTGTCGGCATGAAGAATGTGCTTAGTAAACAGACTGATTCCCCCCCACCCGGCATGGTGAAGTACTGTAACAGTTAATTTCCCCCATCTTCCTTTTGTTTTCTTGAGGGTTTTTTTTCAACTGAATCACCACGTTAGCTTGGCCTGCCCCTGGTATGTCAATTATTGTATTTCTAATGTCTGCAATCGGAACGAACCTGACTGGACAGAGGTGGATGGATGAAAAATTGGCAGTAATTTCTGCAAATCCAGAATCCTTTTGTTATTATATATAGGGAGATCTCTATTGTAATCACATTTTCTGGTTTCTGTTCTTCTAACATATTTTGTTTTTCTGCACAAGGAATGGGATGATGCCTGCTGCCCGATATGCATGGACCATCCGCATAATGCTGTTCTTCTGTTGTGCAGCTCCCATGACAAAGGATGCCGATCCTACATATGTGATACAAGCTATAGGCATTCAAATTGCCTAGACCGGTTCAAGAAAATGAAATTGAATGATGGGGACAGTTCTTCACAACCAATCTCATCCATGCCTGGGGGTACAAGAAACCAAAATGTTGTCCAGAGATCTCGTTTTGGTCTCACTAGAGAGAGCCCCAGGCTACTCATAGGCATATCTGGGCCTGACGAAGCTTCCAATCAGGATGCCATAGCTGGAGAACAGGAAGAAAATAACTACAATGAAGACACAGATTTGACATTGGAAACTCAGGAGGTTGAGATCAGCCCTTTGGAGTCAAATGACGCGTCAAGCTCAAACCAATTGCTGTGCCCACTATGTAGAGGCACCGTTAGTGGCTGGAAGATCATCAAAGAAGCCAGACAGTATTTGGACTTGAAATTGAGGGCTTGCTCACGGGAAGGCTGCACATTTTCTGGTAACTACAGGGAGATCCGTAGACATGCCAGAAGGGTGCACCCTGCAACAAGGCCTGCTGATGTGGACCCATCAAGACGACGTGCGTGGCACCGCCTGGAGCATCAGCGGGAGTATGGTGACATAGTGAGCGCAATTAGGTCTGCGATGCCTGGGGCAGTTGTGCTTGGTGATTATGCTATTGAATGCGGTGAAATTGTTTCACGTGATCGGGAAACCAGTGGCCCAAGCGAACCAAGTGGATCTCTGCTGACAACATTCTTTCTATTTCATATGCTGAGCAGTAGTCCGTTTGGATCAGCTGATGAGCCAAGAGGCACATCAAGGGGACTGAGAAGGCAGAGGCGACGCTATCTGTGGGGAGAGAATTTGTTAGGTCTCCAATATGACGATGAGGAGGAAGAGGATGACCTAGATGAAGAGGTTCAGAGACCAAGGAGTCGCCGGAGGTTCATAAGATCAAGATCGGAGGAGCGGGCGTAATGCATAGGTAGCTGTGTTAATTACATTCTTCACTGCTGTGAAGTTCTTTTACCATGAACTCATGATGACTCCTTGCATGATATTTCCATGCCAGTGGAGATGCGGTGATGTGCTACGTAGGGATGAAAACGATCAGAAACAGTCGGAAAACGGTATCACAAATTTCGCAAACTACACGAATTTGACAAATTTATTTATTTTATCAAATGAATAGATCAAAACGAAATAGCATGATGAAAAAAATTAGTTAAAAATAATAAGCAATATAATACGATGAAAAACGAGAACAATCAAAACGGTTATCATTTTCATCCCCAGTGCTACGTCGTACGGTTAAAATGCTGTGGGCATCCCTGCAATCAAAGACATAAGGGGAAGTGGGCCTCTGGTTCAAGTTTAGATGACTCAAATGCGTTCAACACACCATCCATGAAGTCCTCTTCAGTGTGACTCACAGGAGAATACTCATTCTTAGGGCACAGCTGACAGTTCTCTCGGATATGAAGTGACCTGAAGCTCAGTTGGTGTTTGGTGATGCTCACTCTCACAGCTGGAGCTGTCGCTGATGCATCATCTATTGTTTACTTTTGCTGTCACCTTCATATGTTGTATACTCTCCAAGACTAAGTTGCCACTACTGTTCCAGTTGATATCCTTGTTCACCTGAAGCGGGTAGAGTCGCATTTCCAGATTTCCTGAATCGCTTGTTGACATTGTGTGCGTACTTATTACCAAAATACCAACCTTTTCAGATCATTAAAAAATTTTATGTGCCCGTGTGTTGTGATTCAAATGGTTGCCATTGTTGACTTGCCAATCCAACCTGGAAAAGTTTGATGGACGAGGATATCCCTCATTGATCTGTGCGGTATATGAACTCTACAGCAGAGAGGTTTTTCTCCAATGAAACTGTTTCTAAAACTCAAGTACTTCTTGGTTAACTGATTCATTTTTAATATTAGTCGCAAACAATCACAAATCACAATGTGTCAGCAAAAAAGCAAGTGAACAATATTTAGCTATCCTTTATTTGACCTACCGAACAACCTGTGCCATTTAGAACTGTAACATTTGAGAGATAAGCATAGCAAACACGACTTTTAAGCCATTGTTTAGTTCCAAATTTGGAGGCCAATTTTGGGTCTTTTGGAGTGCGTGCGCCACTATAACATTTCGTTTGTATGTGTGAAAAATTATCCAAAAATTAATTAATTAGGCTCAAAATGTTCATCTCGCAGAGTACAACAAAATTGTACAATCATTTTTTGATTTCATCTACATTTAGTACTCCATGCATGTGCTGACATTTTGATGTGATGATAATCTTTTTTTTCATAGTGAATTTTGGGGATAGAATTTGGGATCTAAACAAGGCTTAAACTGGCCTTCCAAGTTGCTACCATACAGAACAAGAAGCCGCCAAATCCAACCATCTGGCTTGCACAAGTCGCCCCTTCCGGTAGATGAATTAGAATTTTTGTAGAACTGGGTTATTCGCTGTCAATTTCAGAATCACAAGTTTTTCTTTTGAGCAGAGCATCACAAATGTTCTAACCTGTCACGAAACAAAAAAGAAATATCTAGTTGCCCCAGTCAAAGATACAAAAAGTGTAGCAAGGGGATTTCACTGACCATTAAAACCATCGCTGATGTATTATAACTAAGATTTAATTTTGGGTGTCTAAGACTATTTGCAGCGGGCGCCGCTACAGTGGCATTTCTACCCCCCCCCCCCCCCCCCCCCCAAAATCCGTATGCCGCGGTTGCCTGTATATTGTCATGTGCTGTGCAGGGCCGGCGCCCCCACCCCTAAATTTCACGGAGCCTCTCCCCTCCAAATCTCTCGCTCCTCGTCCCGCGCCTCTCGCTCGACTCCGCCGCCGCCGCCGACCCCAACCGCCCCGCATCCGACTGGTCTGCTCCAACCTCCGCCATTCCACCTCCAGCTCCTCCTCCCGCGTCGCCCGCAGCCCCGCGCGGCGCCGCCCCCTCCTCGGCGACCTCCGCCCGGACGTCCTCCTCTACAACTTCCTCCAGCCATGGGCACCGCTCGGCGACCTCCGCCCGGACGTCCTCCTCTATGACTTCCTCCATCCATGGGCGCCGCTCGCCGCCGCGCGTGAGATGGAGCCCGACCACCGCGAAGGACCCCGCCGCTGTGAGATCTACGTGATTGGCGGCGTGGAGGAAGGCGGTGCGGAGCGTGGCGGCGTATAGCGCCGTGCGGAACTGGTGGGGGAGGCACCGGCGATGCAGACGCCCCGCGGGTACATGGCGGTCGGGGAGGTGGGCAGGCGCGTGGTGGTGGCCGGGGACGACAGCGAGGCGGAGGTGCTCGACCCAGAGGCCGGGTGGTGGCTCTCCACGGCGCCGCCCCCGCTCCCCCCGCCGGAGCCGGAGCCCATGCTGGGGTACCATCTCCGGTGGCGACGCCCAGGAAGCTGGAGACGTTGGAGTAGACGCCCCGCGCCTTGGCCCTGTGCTTGACGCACCACAGAGCCGTGCGAAACGCGCCGGGGTCTGGGACCAGCTAGAGGATCTCGTCGGCGACGTGCACGCCATTGAGGCTGCGGGCGGAGGCGTGGTCCAGGCCACGGAGCATGGAGCGGTCACCGAGGTCGAGGTTTCGGGGCACCACGGCGAGGGCGACGCTGGCATAGACGAGGTCCAGCTGCACTCCGCGGAAGCGCATCTTGATGACGGGGACATGCGCGTTGGGCAAGGACTGGAGGTGTGTCACCGCCGCCGTCTTGGCCAATGCGTCGGCGAGCAGCACGAAGAAGCTGTGCTCGCGGTCGGCGTAGGAGGGGCCCATGACGAGGGCGCCGATGTCGGAGCCGCTGCCGTGGACACCGAGGCGGTAGGAGCCGAACGGGAGGAGAAGGGCGGTGGTGCAGGCCCGCGCCACCCTGGTCCGGCTCACCAACACCGAGGCCGGTGCCTCGGCGCCGCGCGCCGCGCCATCGCATTGCTCCATATTACGCCGCCGCCTCCGCCGCCGGCAACAGCGGTGGCTTTGAGCTGCAAGCGGTGGTGGAATCGCTCCCGGGGGTGCTGTGGGACCAGAAACCCTAGGGCCACTCATGTACAGGACTAAACTACTCGGCAGAGGAGTTTAGCCATAGTACTCCATGAAGTAGTTGGCTATGGTGCAAGATGGCGTAGTTGACTCGGAGAACTACTTGTGTACTGTTAGGAGACTCCCCAAAGTACCCTGTTGTAGTACTCCTTGTTGTATACAATTAGGATCATGTAACTAACTTGTAGCTCTGCTTCCCATATATATAAGGCAGAGCAGGGACTCCTCCAAAACAACTCAACTCATACACAAAGCAATCAAGCATACATGACATAGGGTATTACGTAATTTGCGGCCCGAACCTGTCTAAATCTTTGTCTTGTGTGTGCACCATTGTTCCTAGAACTTGGTGAGACCCACAATACTACTCTCTGAGATACCCCTAGACAGATACGCCAGAGATAAATCTTCGACACTTGGTGCCCACCGTGGGGCAACTCGCCGCAAGCTCACCTTCAGGCGCGATGGGATCGATCATCAACACCCGTGACATCGAAGAAGGTGCAACTTTCGTCTTCGGCGCTTGGACCTACATCGCCCTTGCCAAGGGGGAATTCGCAAGCCATCTGATGGATCGTCTAGGCCCGTACTCGATGACGACGGCCCTTCCAAAGCCGCTATGTGATCTCATCGAGAATCAACTCTCAATGACTACTTCAACTCCGCTACGACTTCGACTTCGAGCTCAACTTCGACTCCGACTGGGACTCATCAAATCGAATCTGGGTACAACTCTCTTCCAATCATGCAAAGAGCTAGGGACTCCGAGCTGGCAACGCCATCAGATAACCGCCCGGGCCGATTCCCGTTCGGTTTCAGCAACTCTGCGGCTGTATATCAACAGATGTACACCGCAAAGATTCAGCAACTCACAACTAAAGTCTCCAACCTAAACCTAGAGGAACTCTATGGGGCCAGGATCCCTAGGGCCACTCATCTAAGGAATTAAACTACTCAATATGGAGAGTTATGACCCGACTACTTTGGACTAGCTGGATAGGGTATAGGACGATGTAGTCAAATAGTAGAACTACTCGTATTCGTGA
This sequence comes from Echinochloa phyllopogon, assembly GCA_033239725.1. Classification (NCBI taxonomy): domain Eukaryota; kingdom Viridiplantae; phylum Streptophyta; class Magnoliopsida; order Poales; family Poaceae; genus Echinochloa; species Echinochloa phyllopogon. The sequence goes on along the minus strand of BTCW01000016.1, from coordinate 2,611,503 downwards.
TAGATTACCTTAATATAGCCTTCCAGGTCGGATACAAGTAGTCTTTGTAATCAATTTGTAACTCTGCTCCCCGAGTATATAAGGAGGAGCAGGGACCCCCTCAAAACAACTCAACTCACATACAATACAATCAAACACACAAGACGTAGGGTATTACGCTATTCGTGGCCCGAACCTGTCTAAATCTTTGTGTTGTTCGTGCATTGTCGTTCCTAGAACTCGGCGAGACCCACTAATCTACTCCCTGGGATACCCCCAGATAGACGTGCTCGACATAATTCGTCGACACTTGGCGCCCACCGTGGGGCCTTACGCCGAAAGTTTGCCGCCAGGGACGATGGGATTCACCCTCTTCAAGATCGCCGACGTCGAAGAAGGAGCCACCTTCGTTTTCGGAGCATGGACCTTCATCGCCGAAAGCGATGGTAGGTTCGCAAGCTACCTCGCGAACAACTCTGGCTCCTGCTCGGCGTCTACTTCCAACTCGATCTCGGCTCCAATTCCGAGTTCGATCTTAACAACAAGTTCGATCAGGATTCACCAGGCCGAGTCCGGGTACAACTCAATCCCAGTTATGGAAAGAGCAGGGAACTCCGAGTTGGCCACGCCATCGGACAACCCCCCATATCGGCCCCCAAACGAATTCTCCAACGCAACAAATTTGCATAAACCGAGTCTTACCACAAAAGCAGAGGCAAGGATGACCCGGGAGTCCCACTCAAAGCAAGTCACCCCGAAGACCTCGAGCCGACATCATCGCCATCGATGGACAACGACGATGACTTCACCATCCTGCTAAGTGATGCTGCCGACAACGTCGCGCGCCTACATCATCACGCTCACTTCAACACCAAGTTCGTGTTAGAAGAACCACTCGTTCACCTCTCGTCGGGCCTAGTCATCACCAGAACACCGGGAGGACTCTCCGTTCACTAGCCCGGAGCGATTCCGGCCGACACCTTCTAGGACAACGACTCAAGACTTGCTGCCGTCATACTGGAAGAACTCCCATTCCAAGACGGCAAGACTGCATCGCTCACCACCCCAACTGAAAGCTCGAGCGATAACTTTTCAACCACTCAGATCGTCCTCAGCGATCAAGACCCAAGCTGTCAGGTGTTCATGGCTGGCAACGAAGACCAAGTCACTCAGTACGATCGCGAGTTGATCACCGATGTTTCTGAAGAGGAACGCATTGCTGACGGAGAAACAAAGGAGCAAAAGACCGCGCGACAAGCAAGGAACGCCAAGCGCAAGCAGAGGCGCCTTAACGCCGCGCTACGTGCCAATGCCATGCGAAACCTTACACAGGATTTTGACATGGTCGGCGATCAGTTAGTATCCCAAAACGCGCCATTAAACATCTCCGTCGCAGCAGAACTCGTTAGGGCCATGCCCAACACCCCTGCGGTCAGACAAGTTCTCTCACTCCACGACACGGCTCAGAAGGCTATGAACCAGGCGAATCCTAGCCACCACACTCCAGACACCAGACACCAGACGCCCAGACGCTGAGAGACCACCCCCACATGAAGCTTCACTCGCAACCACAGGAGGACATCGACATGGTCAAGATGCTGATTGCAACCACCAGCAGGGGAGAGGACGCAGCAACAACCGAGACGCGGCAAGGCCACAAGATCGAGATCTTCGCAACATCATTAATGACAACCGCGATGCTCGCTCTGTCATTCAGTCGAGTCAACAACGGCGCATGGAATCGGAACTCCGTCGCCGCGCAGACTACGACCGTAACTACGGGCCTCCTCCCCACCACAATTACAGAAACCGACCACGCGATCAAGAACGCCATTACAACCGTCACGAAGAACGCCGCAATGACCGCCAGGGAGAGGACCGTAACGATCGTCACCGACATCAAGAGTCCTCAAATTACAGTGATCGACCTCCCCAAAACCACAACCGTGGACGACAATACGACTCCGACCATAGCACCTCTAGCTTCCGGAGTGACCGATCACCAGGCGACAAATATGACGGCTTTCCAGCCTTTTCCAAGCGCATAAAAGAGATCCAATGGCCAAGCAAGTTCAAACCTACAGGAATTGAGAAGTTCACGGGCAAACAAGACCCCGAACAATGGCTCCGAATTTACTCTACAGCCATCCAGATGGCTGGAGGATCCAACGATATCAAAGTCAGTTACTTCCCCGTTATGCTTGATACCATGCCCCTAACATGGCTCGAGGGCCTCCGCCCCGGGTCCATTGATTCTTGGGATGATCTCACCAGGAAGTTTACCACCAACTTCCAGGGAACCTGGGCTCGGCCCGGAACCCGTTATGAACTGGCAGCTTGCAAACAAGGAAAAGGAGAAACCTTGCAAAAATACATCAAGAGATTCTTCGATAAAAGAGCTACAATCGTTGATATCTCTGACCGGGAAGTAATCGACTGCTTTCATGATGGTCTCTACACCCGAGAACTACACCGTGAGTTCGGCCGACGCCGCCCAGAAAACATCAGCGAGCTACGACGCATTGTCGCCGAATGGGCAGATCAAGACGATCGCGAGCGGGAGCGTTTTGACAGACATCGCGATAACAATACCAACAATCACAACAAAGACAACGGCGACCGACGTAACGATCGCCCAAACAATCGGGACTTCAATCGCGATAACAGGAAGCGCAAGCCAGACAACACAGTCGCGGCGGTCCAGCGCCCTAGTCGTAAGACTCGTTCAGCGGCAGACGTCATGAACGGTCCTTGCCCTTACCACCCCAATGGAAAGCACACAATGGCGAAGTGCTTTCACCTGAAGCAGGAATTCGACAAGCAAACACCAAATGCTCCCAAAACTGACAAGAAAAAGGAAGACAAAGATGACAAAGACCCCGGCAATAACTTCCCATATGTCGAGAACGTCGTAGCAGTACTATTCAGTGGGGAAACCCTGAACCAGTCGAAGCGCGCCAAGAAGCTCACTCTGCGAGAGATCATGGCGATAGAACCTGCCACCCCAACATACTTAAAGTGGTCAGAAGTGCCCATCACATTCTCCAGAACGGACCAATGGACAAACTTTGCAAATCCGGGCAGATACCCTCTGGTCTTAAACCCAGTCGTGGCGCAAGCCAGACTGACTAAAGTACTCATTGATGGAGGCAGCGGACTCAATGTTATCTTCGCAAACACGTTCAAGAAGATGGGCCTAGACATTACAAAATACCTCAAGCCTACAGACGCTCCATTCTATGGCATTGTCCTAGGCAACGCAGCAATCCCCCTGGGCCAGGTCACATTACCAGTTACCTTCGGGATGGAAGCAAACTTCAGAACCGAGTACATCAAGTTCGAGGTTGCTGACTTCGAGACCTCATACCATGCGATCCTTGGGCGACCAACCCTCGCCAAATTTATGGCGATCCCGCATTATGTATACTTGGTTCTGAAGATGCCTGCTCCTAAAGGGGTACTTTCCCTAAAAGGAGACTTAAAGGTATCATATGATTGCGATGTCGAGGCAGCAGAATTCGCCGCCACTTCGCATATCCCTACCTAGATGCTAGAAGTACTCGCCCTAGCCAAGAAGTCGAAGGAAGACGACTTAGAAGTACCCAGCAAGAAGTCAACAAGTGCCAACTTCAAGCCCTCCGAGGAAGTACAGCTCAAAACTGTAAATCTTGGGACGGGCGATCCGTCCAAAACTGCCCTTATAGGGGCAGATTTAGACTGTAAATAGGAAGACGCGCTCGTCAAGTTCCTCCAAAATAATAAAGATATTTTTGCTTGGAAACCATCTGATATGCCTGGTGTTCCTAGAGAACTTGTCGAGCACAACCTAAACGTTGACAAAAACGCAAAACCCAAAAAACAGCACCTCCGATGATTTGCACAAGATAGACGTGAGGCAATAAAAGAACTTACAAAACTACTCGCTGCCGGCTTCATCAAAGAAGTCTTCCACCCCGAGTGGTTGGCTAATCCAGTGTTGGTTCGGAACAAAAACAACAACGAGTGGCGGATGTGTGTCGACTACACAGACTTGAACAAGCATTGTCCAAAAGATCCCATGGGACTCCCCCGCATTGATCAAGTCATCGATTCCATGGCCGGATGCGCATTGCTCTGTTTTCTGGACTGCTATTCAGGATACCATCAGATAGCTCTAAAGAAAGAAGATCAGATCAAAACATCTTTCATCACTCCCTTCGGCTCTTACTGCTACACAACCATGTCTTTCGGATTGAAGAACGCCAGCGCCACATATCAGCGAGCCATACAAACGTGCCTATCTAAACAAATTGGGCGCAATGTACAGGCATATGTTGATGATGTAGTCATCAAAACAAGGCAGCCGGATCATCTCATCAGCGACCTTCAAGAGACGTTCGACAACTTTAGAACATTTCGCTGGAAACTTAACCGAACCAAATGTGTCTTTGGTGTTCCGTCAGGAAAACTTTTGGGGTTTATGGTCAGTAACAGGGGCATCGAAGCCAACCCGGCAAAGATCTCAACAATCCTTGCCATGGGGATACCGAAGAATGTAAAAGACGTCCAGAAGCTGACAGGATGCATCGCAGCCTTAAACAGGTTCATCTCAAGATTAGGAGAAAAAGGCCTCCCTTTCTTCAAATTGCTTAAAAAGCAGGATAAGTTTTCTTGGACGAATGAAGCACACACGGCATTCGAAGAACTCAAAACATATCTATCTACTCCGCTAGTACTCACAGCGCCTCTGAAAGATGATCATCTATATCTATACATTGGAGCAACAACCCACGTGGTCAGCACTGTAATAGTAGTTGAAAGACAAGAGGACGGCCATGTATTCCCAATACAACGGCCAATTTATTACATCAGCGAAGTACTCTCCGAGTCCAAGATTCGCTATCCTCAAGTCCAAAAACTACTATATGCCGTCTTCATCACATCATGCAAGCTACGGCATTACTTCCAAGCTTTCCACATCACGGTCGTAACTAAATTCCCGCTAGGCGAAATTCTCAATAACCCAGACGCAACAGGTCGCATCAGCAAATGGAAGGCTGAAATCGGAGCATACCACCTTGACTTCACATCTCAAACAGCCATCAAGTCCCAGGCTCTTGCTGACTTCACAGTCGAATGGACAGAAATTCAAAATTCTACGACAACCACTCGACCTGAGCACTGGGTCATGTATTTTGATGGATCACTCAAACTTGAAGGAGGAGGTGCAGGCGTACTTCTTATATCTCCTAAAGGAGATCAACTTAAATACGTTCTTCAAATCCTCTTTCAGGTCAACAATAATGAAGCAGAATACGAGGCTATGCTGCACGGGCTCCGTCTGGCTGCATCTCTCGACATCAAGCGACTTGTTGTTTATGACGATTCGGCGGTGGCCATCAACCAAGTTAATAAAGACTGGGACGCTTCCAAAGAGACAATGGATGCCTACGTTCATGAAGTTCGTAAACTAGAAAGAAACTTTCTAGGCCTGGAATTCCACCACGTCGTTCGTGACTACAACGTCGCTGCAGATGCCCTGTCAAAGCTAGGTTCACAGCGAGCCGACGTCCCAGCAGAAATATTCGTCCAAGAACTACTCCGGCCATCTATTAAGGGTCCAACACGAGCTGAGACCACGCAACCCCAGTCCCAACCAGAAACTCAGATCATGGTAATCGACACTGATTGGATGGTCCCTTTCATCGAGTACTTGAAAAACCACAAATTGCCAGAGCAGAAGCTAGAGCAAATACGCATTCAACGACGAGCCGCTAATTACGTAGTAGTGGATAATGTACTCTATAGGCGTGGGGCTTCGGCCAACGTCTTAATGAAGTGCATCACAATTGACCAGGGAAAGGCTCTACTACAAGAAATTCATAGCGGCGTGTGTGGCAATCATGTTGCTTCACGAACATTGGTTGGCAAAGCTTACAGAGCAGGTTTCTTCTGGCCAACAGCCAAGCACGATGCAGCAGACATCATCAAAAAATGTCAAGGATGTCAATTTTTTGCACGACAAGCTCACGTTCCAGCACTTGACCTCAATACTATACCACTATCATGGCCCTTCGCTTGTTGGGGTCTTGACCTCGTTGGTCACCTCACCAAAGCTCCAGGCGGATTCGAGTGGCTTGTCATGGCCATTGATAAATTTTCTAAATGGATCGAAGCAATGCCTTTAGTAAACGCTGCTAATCTGATCAAATTCTTCGATGGTATTGTCCAGAGATTTGGAGTTCCTCACAACATTATCAAAGACCTCGGTTCTGTATTCACCAGCGAAGAATTCCAAGACTACCGTGACAGATATTCCATTGAGATACATTATGCTTCAGTCGCTCATCCTCGTGCCAACGGACAGGTGGAAAAAGCAAACGGTTTGCTACCGCAAGGGTTAAAACCCAGATTGTATGAGCCTCTAAAGAAATATGGTGGGAAATGGGAAAAAGAGTTACCCGCGGTGCTCTAGGGGCTACGCACCCAACCCAGCAGAGCCACTGGCCAATCACCATATTTCTTGGTCTATGGTTCCGAAGCAGTCCTACCGGCTGATCTTCTATGGGAAGCACTGCGTTTGGAGAACTATAATGAACAACTCGCTCATCAAGAAAGATCTCAAGATATTGATGGCGTCGAAGAAGTTCGAGTAGCAGCCCTCATTCAGAACACGCGCTATCTTCAAGGATTGCGTCGCTTTCATCAACGCTCTGTTCAACCTCGTTCTTTTACTATAGGAGACTTGGTACTACGGCGAATCCAAAAGACTGAAGGGTTACACAAACTTATGTCTAGATGGGAAGGTCCTTTCCTTGTAAAACAAGTCATTGGACCTGGTAGATATAGGCTGCAAACATCAGAAGGAGAGGAATTACCAAATGTATGGAACATAGAACATCTCCGCAAATTTTACCCGTAACACGGGACATTATATTAGAGACGTTGTAAAACAACCCTTGTTCTCAAATTAATAAAGTTATGTTTCATTGTCATCTATAAAGTCATGACATCCTTTATATTATTATATAAAACTATATCATGTTCATTACGGCGATAGCCGTCGTGTGGTATCCGAGTAGTTTTCTACTCCCGCTCAAAAGAAACCAGGATTTCCCTTTAAAAGGTGTCGAACCACCCAAAAATCTTGGATGAATTACCCTCACCTATACATGGTCGAAGGTGGTAATCTCTTTTCTTTTGACTCCGTGGCTTTTTTCAACAAAAGCTTCAAGAATCAGTGTTATACCAACTACACTCATTCTTCATAAAAATCACCTAAAGGTGCTCTAAAGTACTAAAAAGTACAACATATGCCTATGCGCATAACTTCTCGCCCTGCATTAGCAAGGTTATTAATCCTTAACAAGGCTCGATTCAACTCCTCCTAGTTACGAACCTCATACGACCACTGGATTACTCAAACTATAGTTACTCATCAAATATACTACCCACAATACTTCGCATACGCACGAACTACTGGATATTACTTACACAGTGATATTCCCAAGTGGATTACTTTAAACAAGTATCAGACGACAACTATCCATACCAGATCAAAAACAGAGTATTCGAAACGAGTAGTTCAAATTACAGTGCAGATCTACTCTAATGAATCAATAAAAGTATCTGGGACTGGCTCTGTTTCTTTCACAAATTCCTCGAACCCTTCGATTTCCATCCCTTCTGGAAGCTCTACAACTTCAAGTTTGGCGTCCGGATTGTGCACCTTCACCATTGCTAGCAACTGATTCACACACTCTTTCATGGTATTCTTACAGAAATCAGTTATCTGTCCAGGCACTGCGCTGATCCGCTCCAATAATGATCGGTTGATAGTAGTAACACCCTCCGGTGTTACCATGTCAATAATGGGGAGCACCGCTTCCTCTATGACCTTCTTCTCAGCTTGGAGATCCTCCACCTCTTGTTGTTTGGCTTGTTGTCCTGCCAAGGCCGTGGCGCAAGCTTGTTCCATGTCAACACGGATCTGGTGCTCCTTGGCATATTTTCCTTTCAGGTCTTCAACCTCTTTTTCCAAATGGGCGCAATCTTCGGTTTTAGATTAAGCCAAGTTATACCATGAAGTGCTGGTGCTCTGTTCTTCAACCAATTCTTTTTTCAATCCTGCAAAGGCGAGACAAGTCTATGATTACACTTCATACGACTAAGTTAATAATTAAATATATGGGATTTGCTCTACTTACTATTGTTGTCTCGGATCAACACCCGATTGCGAGTATCCATTCGAGATTTTTCATCTCCCATTCCTTCGAGTTGTTTGTGTAGTCGAGAGACCAATTCTTGATTATCAACTCGAGCTTTTTCGCGCGCCTCATAGGCAGCCGCAAGATCTTCTTCGAGTTCTTTTATTCGAGATTCCAGACAGGCATCTCTGTTCTTCTCCATTTGATCTACCAAAGCCTGCTTGGATGATAGTTAGTAACTAATTTATTAACTATTTTCTATTAAGTTTTCCTCTTACTAGAGCGGCTGCCAGGTGTTGCTTCAGTTGCGCAGCTTCATTATCCATAGTCCTTTCTTGTGGCGGTGGAGTACTTTGTCTGATAATAATGTTGGCGACTTCTCTAGCCTCCAAACCAACCTTCACGGTTTTACAAGCATTTAAATTTTGGTGAATATATAGAGCAAAGGCTATATGATGTACCTCCATAGTTGACGGCGGCCTTTCGGCGTCTCCCTGGTTTACAGTTTCTACGGGGTTTGACTTTGAAGCCAAATGAACATCAGATTGCTCTTTCTCTAGAGACTGGTTCAGACCCGCAACTTGGCCGTTTTCTTTGACAACGCTAGGGAGGATTTCTTCTTCATTACGCTCTGTCTCTTCAGCTTTTTTAGATTGTTCTTGTGGCGCAAGTGCACCAGATGAAATCCTTCACAAAAAACACAAGATTCAATAGCTGAATGATGGCTCAATTGAAAGGATATCTTGATTTAACAAACTTACTTTGTTGGCGCGGTGGTTTTTGGCTTAAAGTTGAACTTCTTCAACTTTAGCACACCCACTTTGGAGCTAGTTGTACTCCCTGTGGTACCACTTTCCATGGCACTTGTAGTTGAAGAGCTTTGAACAGCAGTGATAAATTTGGAAATCTTGATGCGCTAACCTTCCTCTGCTCCAGGCACGTATGATCCCGCAGGGACATCTGACCGAGACCGAGTGGTTCTTTTTTGTTTCACCCCTGTGGGAACTCTCGGTACTATGTCTATATCCTCTGTTTTTCAAAAAATAGTACATCCAAATTAGACGGAGGAACGTACAAGGTACTCGAATTAAATCATGAAGACTTCTCTTACCTTGAAGATTAACTTGCTGGACATCGGAGTCAGCTGCCTTCTCGGGGGATATCACTTCAATTTCTTCTATAACGTCGGCGATTGCCTCTATTTTCTCATTCGACGGTTCAGACTTTTCTGAAGAACTCTTTCCAAATTTCTTCCAATCTTGCGGAGAAAGGCCACCAACTGGCCCGTCCGAATCAGTGGCCGACTACATGAGAGGAATCATCATTGAGATGCATGTTAATAATGACTACAATTCAAAGGTTTCAAGTATTTACAGAACTGGGAGATTGGCCTTTACAGAATTCTTTTGCAATGTATGGCTTCTTATTGTTCACATTGCTGAACATGTGCGATAAGCGCATTAGCACGGTCTCATCTGCGAGTTCTTCTGGCACCATGCGAGAAGGATCTGTATTCCCGTCATACTTGTATCCAAGATTGACACGCTCTTGGAGTAGTTGAATTCTTCTCTTGAGAAAACTGAAGGCTATCCCGACTCCAGTTAAGCCCTTGTTCTTCAGCGTCTGAACTCGCTTTAGCAGGGCAGGCACATCCTTGGCTTCTTCAGTGGTTGGCTTCATGTTCCAATTGGATAGATCCCTGGGATACCATCCATCTTTGATAGGACAACTTTTTCCATGGTTCCCTGCTGTATTACAATGACACGGGAACAAGATTAGTGTATAACAATGTGCACTGACAGTAAATACTATAGGAAGAGTACTCGTTTTTTGACTACTCACCGATTATGAACCACTCAGACTTCCAGTCTCCACATGATTCTTTCAAGGGCATGGAGAACCATTGCTCTTTCATCCTTTGGCGGAACTGAATTCCCGCACCTCCAACCACTTCCATCCTCTGGAAATTCGGATGGGGCTTTACATGATACAGAGTACGTGTTGGGGGCAGTCATTAGGGGTACCCAAACCTATGGGATAACCGCCCCAATAAACATTAATCTTGTCCAAGTAACCAGAAAAAGAAACGGAAGTTAAGGCCCACGGCCCAGCAATGACTGAAGGCCCAGCCAAGACGCCCCGCGGCGTGCCTCGACACGAACCAAAATCTCCGCTTCGCTCGAGGGATCGACCCCTCGAGCGAATCGGAGAACTCCGCTTCGGTCGAGGCCTGGGGACCGAGCCTCGAGCAACCCACGGAATGGGGAAAGCTCCGCCTTGGTCGAGACCCTCGCTCCGACGAACATTAAATAGCGCCCTCTGCCACCGTGCCTCAAAAGTCAAAAGACAGATTTCTTGCCATACTGCCCTGACGGCCACGACTCCCCCTATCGTATCCACCAACTCCCATCACTATGCTGCCTACCAAGGCTCTGTGCGGACAGACCAGCACTGTGCGAATAGAGCCCGTCACTCCGAGCTCCTGTACTGCCAACTCCGACGACTCGAAGACCTCCGTCGGACGGAGAGACCCTCGAGCACACAGCAGGAGAAGAGCCCAGGACGACAGAGGTATGGCGGGCCATTCCGAGCACTATGCGACCAACCCCGGCATTGTGCAGACATGTCGCCGCCGCGCGAACAGGGCCGGGTAACTCCAACTCCCTGTGCCACCGACTCCCACAGCGATTTCCCACAGAATAAGCTGTGCGCCGGCATGGGAGACCCTCGAGGTAGTGTATGGACGAGCCATTATCACATTAAGGACGCCCCGGATCCTCAAGACCACTCTTCGACGTCATCGCCAGTACAAGAATCGACTACATCAAATAAGGATAGAGAAGCACGCCCAGCGCCATTCCTACTACTGTGCAACAACTATGCCTAACCGGCAACACGCTCCTATAACCCCTCCTCCTTGGCCTATAAAAGGAGGGGGTGATGGAGCAGGAGGAGAACAACGAAAAAAGGAAGGAAAAAAGGAGAGAATCCGCCTACACTCAGAATAGATCACGATATTGGCACTCTGCCTCAATCATCCGGGACTCGGAGGTCTAGCCCCTCGTCCCAACCTGCTTGTACCCCCTACTGCTTGCAGTCCGGTGCAGAATAATACATTGCGTACACCGCCTTGCTGGAAGTACGGTCTTCTGACCGGAACTAGGATAAACCCGTGTCTCGTGTTATCTTCTGCATCAACCATCAAGGGAGGGAACACATCGCATTTCTGGTTGGTGTCGGGACCACGATTTCTAAACACCGATAGTACGGAATAAGGCATGATTTGGATCGATGCCAAGGAATGCTTCGCAAGCATGCACAAATACAGCGATATTTAAAATCCCATTAGGATTCAGATGATGGAGTTGGAGTTTGTAAAAATCAAGGAGTTCGCGGAAAAAGGAGGAGATCAGAAGACCTACTCCGCGCTCGTAAAACGACACAAACAAAGGGATTTCATTTGTGTTCTCCATGGGAAATTGTGCGTTGAAGAAAGCCCTCCACTCTAGAGTCTCCTGGGATAAGAGCAAACCTTGCTCTACCAAGCCATGCAGGTCTCCTTCCTTCGCGGTGCAATACTTCCAAGCGTCAGCAGGGGAAGGATGAGTCTTGCAATCTGGCTTCGTGTTTGGATCTACCAAGGGAACCCTCTTCCTTGATGCCTTCTTCTCCACAGGCTTAGCAGAAGAGGCCTCTGCTTTCTTCGAGCCCATGGTTGTAGATCGAGTTAAGACTTTGCGTTTCTCACGCATTCACTAAAGAAGCGAGCACGAAAGGTTTAGAGTGACAAGGAATGTTTGACGAGGAGGCCAAGGCTATAGCTCTGGGCTAGAGGTTAAGGAAGCAATGAAAGGTTTCACTCTAGATTTATAACTTTCGGTTAGGGTTACTCTTTTGAACAGTATCAACGGCGTATCGCATTCCGTTACAGGGGGATTGCTCGGTTAGTTTTTCCCGGCGTAAATTTCGGATGACATTACAACAGAATCCTGGTGGTTAATTAGATCTTCAAATCAAAGATATTCTTTTGATTCAAAGCTCGGGGGCTGCTAATGGATAATCTGGGATTTGATTTCCTTTCGAGATTTAAGGTGGAAAATAGTAGAAAAAGATCTTTGACTGGTTTTAACAAAACCACTCATAAATACGGAATTACGTTTGATCAATTCTTACATTTGAAGACAACTCGAAAGTTGTTATACTCCCATGGATGCTCGAGAAAGCATGCTGATTCTTATAACAATAATTGTCAAGTATGTATTAGGATTCATGGCTCGGAGTAAATAAGGGGAGCAGTACTTGATCCAACGACTACTTAAAAGTACTCGTGGATTCGGGAGTTGCATTTGAAGGATATAATTTCTCTTAAAACTATTTTTGGATAGTTTTAACAAAACTACTCGAAAGCTCGATAGCATCACGTTATCCAAGACCTTTGACTAGTTTTAACAAAACTACTCGAAGCATGGTGGGTGCATCTACTCGGTGCGCACCGTTAGACTGCTCAGGTGGAATTCAAGATTAGTTTCTTGAACCTTTGACTGCTTAAACGAGCATTCGGAGGCTCGGGGGCTAGATTTATTGGGTACATCAAAAGATGTACTTTAGCAAAACTACTCGTCAGAAGAGATTTGAGCGTCTTGGGCTTAGCTCTAACTACTCAAAGATATTGAAAATATTCAAGAGTTGAAGCAAAGACGCAAGATGCTCGGGGGCTTGTGGGGCCAGGATCCCTAGGGCCACTCATCTAAGGAATTAAACTACTCAATATGGAGAGTTATGACCCGACTACTTTGGACTAGCTGGATAGGGTATAGGACGATGTAGTCAAATAGTAGAACTACTCGTATTCGTGATAGATTACCTTAATGTAGCCTTCCAGGTTGGATACGAGTAGTCTTTGTAATCAATTTGTAACTCTGCTCCCCGAGTATATAAGGAGGAGCAGGCACCCCCTCAAAAAAACTCAACTCACATACAATACAATCAAACACACAAGACGTAGGGTATCACGCTATTCGCGGCCAGAACCTGTCTAAATCTTTGTGTTGTTCGTGCACTGTCGTTCATAGAACTCGGCGAGACCCACTAATCTACTCCCTGGGATACCCCCAGATAGACGTGCTTGACATAATTCATCGACAAACTCTGTCACTCCGAGCAGATTCACCAGCCATCGGAAGACAATGATGAGGACAATTTTTTAAAATTACTCACCGACAGTCAAGACATCTACAACCGTGACCATGCCAAGTTCAACACCAAGTTTGAACTCGAAGAACCACTCATTTGCCTCCCGACAAGTCTAGTCGTTACGAGAATGCCAAGAGGACGTGCTATTCAGTAGCCCGGTTCGACTCCACCTATCTCCTGCTAGGAAAACGAGTCACGACTTGCCGCAGTCATCCTTGAAGAACTACCCTACTGTAGGATCTAGGATTACCGACTAGAGGGGGGGTGAATAGGCGGTTTTAAAAACTTCAATCACAACACTAGAGAAATTTGATTAGAACCAAAAGGGGAATTAAATCTCTAGCTACTCTAAGCCTATGTTGATTGTTTTGCAACCTAGGGTGACAAGATAAGAATTAATCTCTATGAAATTAATTTGCTTCAAGTAGATAATCAAGACAATAAGCAAGCAATAAGAACAAGTGACACAAGAACTTATCCCGTGGTATCGATGACTTGCCGGTCACCCCTAATCCACGTTGAGATGGATTAAATGTTCAACCGCTCCTCTATCAAGTCTCCACTTGATGTATGAGCCAGTTAGAACCAAAGAACTACTCCAAATCTCGATTCCACTAGAGTTGCTCTTCACCGCTCCGGCGAGGTGAGCACAATGACCTCTCACAACCAACTTCCACGGCAACTTCACAATCTTCTTGAAGTGCTCGATGGAATCACCAGCTCCAAGCCGTCTAGGAGGCGGCAACCTCCAAGAGTAACAAATCAATGACCTTGCTTGAAGTCTCCCTAGTGCCACAAAGCTCAAACTCTTGATGCAATGCACTAGGATCCTCTCAATCTCACAAAGATGCAACCACTAAACCAAGTGAGTGAGAGAAAGGATGATGAATGCTCAAATGTGTCAAGAAATATACTCACCCCCTCGAAATCTAGCCGTTACGTTCAAAACAGGGTACTGGCGGACTGTCCGCCTCACACCTGGCGGACCATCCGCCCTTCAAAACCAACGGCTACAACGTGTGTCAGACGGTGTCAGAACTAGCCGTTATGAACCTGCAAACCGTCCGCCAGGCCAAGAGAAACTCACACAAGTTTGCCTGCGGACTGTACGCCTCACAAAAGTCTTCAAGAACGCTCGAAAACGCTTCTGTTTTGATGGTCCGCCAAAATGGTCCGCCTCATAATTTTTGTACTGCGAACAGTCCACCATTCATGGCCGGACAGTCCGCCTATCATTTTTCAGCCGAGCACATATCATACTTAGACAAAATTATCACACGGAAAAGGCCTGTGGACCGTCCGCCACACCTGGCCGCGGACTGTCCGGACCCCCAGACAGTCCGCCATTAGCCAGGCGGACAGTCCGCCAGGACGCAGTGAGCCCTCCATGAGTTAGTTTTCGCTTCTTGTTTTTCCCACTTTCTCAAACGTTGTTAGTCCTCATGCATGCAATGCAATTGTTTGAAGAAAATGGCACCATGGACTCGTCAAGCCAAGGAGATTGACCCCTCTTGATAGTACGACTATGTAGCCTATAATCCGGTCAGTGTTCATCCACTAAACACCGCTTGACTGGTAAAATAGAATACCATATCTCATACCTTTGCCTTTAGCTCCTTTCGGTCCTTATCACACCCATCATGATCATGACATACCGCAAGAGCTCATCCAATCCCAAGGACTAACCTATTCTCATATCTGAATGAAATTGTTAGTCCATTTTGATTGTCATTAATTACCAAAACATAAATTAGGGGCCTAGATGTTTTCAATCTCCCCCTTTTTTGTAATTGATGACAACCATTTTAAGAAGTGATACGAGATAGGTTTTGGATTTGAAATCACGTACTCCTTTCATTTGAGATCATAGGAATAGATAGAGTGAATGACTTTGAAAACCCGAAGAATAGGAGAACTCCCCCTACATATGTGCATGAGTGCATTCATTTGATATATTTGATTATGAATTTTGGCGGAATTTCCCCTACAATTGAAAATTGAGGCACAAGAGCATATATATATATATAGATATACCATATATATGTATATATAATAAAGCTTATAAAAAACAAGATAGCATTAGCCTCAAATTTTCAAGCATAGATTTTGCCAACACATCATAGTTCACACCATAAGATTAAGCATCATAAACCAAAGTTCACAAGCAAACCACGCAAAGAGTAATAATTATTACACACCAAGGTTCATGCAATGCCAAAAGTAAATATGCAAATGCAAATGTTTTCATGCTCCATCCATGATCATGATCTTCAATGAGCTCCACTTCATCACTTCTTCAATTTCTCCCCCTTTGTCATCAAATGACTCAAAAAGGGAGCTCTAGTCCTGCTGAGGCGGTGGAGGAGGAGGCCGAGGGTAGATAGAGTAGAAGTGGCCACTGAAATCAGTGAAGTCCTGCTCGAGCTGCTGCTGTCTTGCCATGATGTCCTGCTCAGAAAGGGCCAGCTGATCAAATCAGGCATTCATAGCATCAAACTGCTGCTGCATGCCATATTGCATAGTCTGAAAAGAGTTGTTGATCTGCTGCCCATAGGCCTCAAAGTGAGCCTCAAAGCCAGTCTGCATCTGCTGAAACTGAGAGGTCATGTGCTGCTGCATGGAGGCAAAGTAGGGGTCAAAATAGCCCTGAGGTGGTGCCCACTGTGGTGCTGCCTGTGGCTGAGCTGCAGGTCGTGGTGGTGGTGGCATGGGCGCTTGTGCTGCTCCTGCTTCCCCTGCTTCCTCTTCTTCTTCATATCCTGCATCCCCCCATGCTTCATCTTCATCACCAGGCAGGTAGGCAGTCAAATCCCTCTCAAGAAACCCTCTGTCATTCTTGAAAGGACTGTAGAGTGTATGTTTTTCATTGCAAGGGCCCCTGAACTTGGTCTTTGCCAGAATAAGAGACATGATGTATGGAGCAAAGTAAAGATTTATCTCAAAGTTAGTCTTCTTGTCCAGAATTTGACCCACGATCAAGTTAACTACATCAATTTTGTCACCGGCCATGACATGCTTAACAAAGTTTCTGTGCCATCCAACGAAAGCCTCTTTGTAGCTACTCTTGGGGAGCACTGTGGTCTTGGCAATCTTTAGCAGAACTGCTGGATGGTGCCTGAGACCAGTGATCCTCTCATACACCCTGTTGATGCCCGTCCTGTTTGGCTCATAGAACCTCACAATCTCATCCACCTCCAATGGATTCTCATCAAGAATGTCATATGTGGGATCAGTGGTGAGAAAAGTGTAGTCTAATTTATTTACCTCCGCAAACTCAGCAAATGTGGCCTCATATCTCCTTTTCCCGGTCATCCACACAAGTCTCTTCTCAATCATATCCACCTCTACTGTAGCATAGAACTGCCTGATGACTGTGTTGTCCCAATCGCACTTATGCTCTAGAAACTCAGTAAGCCCCAGGGCCTCAAGTTGTGGCACTAGACCACTCATAACCACCTTCTCACCCATATAGTAGAGGTTGATCATTTGGTGCTTGAATACAACTTTCTTCAATATGTGGCCATAGAAAACCTCCTGCTGGACTTGAGTGTGAAAGAATAAGTCATTTGTGTCCCTAGCAAACTCATACTGATTTCCAACACGATCAGCTCTATAGTTGGTAGGAGTCCAACGCCTACTCCCCCTGTTAGCATTCACATAAACCAAGTCATCCTCACTTTCTTCTGCCTCCATCTCACTAGCAACATGTGATTCCTCCTCTTCACTGATTTCATAATCATCATCACTGTCATAAAAAACGTGCTGCCTTGGCCTCTTGACAGTTGTCTTTCGGCCCCTCCTGCCTGATCCACTAGCACTGCCAAAATAATTCAACAATAACCATCAACAGATCATATATGAGAAACCAATCCAAAGCTTGATAGGCTGTTGGTGCTGTCGCTGCTGACAGTGCACTGGCGGATTATCCGCCATCAGCCGGTGGATGGTCCGCCAGGCTCTGTTCAGTACGAACAGCCCAGCAACCCTACACAAACTTGGATCGATCTACGTATTTAACCCATGAAACTTGACCAAATCATCAGCATATACTCTCCATGACTCTATCAACATATTCCCCTAGTTGTTTGCATGAATCCATGGACCAAAACGAAATCCAATCTCAAACCCTAACCATGCCTTAGGAGTGAAATCCGAGAAAACCAAGAGTTGAATCAATGAAATACCGAGAGGACATGGCGGAGGAAGTCACGGAGAGTCCGGGGACGAGCTTCGGACGGTCCGTCAAAGTTCCAAGGGCTCCCCCTCAACAATGGCTTCTTCCTTGATGTAGATGGGAGAAAGAAGAGAGCTGGAGGCATCCTGATCTGTTTGGGGGCGAAGGGAGTCTTCCCTTTGATGTATACAGCCGCGGGTGAGTGGGTCCACACTTTACTCGAGTCTCGCAGACTGTCCGCCATGGAAGACGCGGACTGTCCGCCACCAGTTCAGCAGATTTTTGGTTTTGTCAATTGCAATCAGCCCCACGCAGACTATCCGCGGTCCTTTGGCCGGACTGTCCGGGACCCCAGGACGGTCCGCCACTGCTTTGAGCTGACGGTCCGCCTGACCAGAAAACTGCCCCCGAGACCATTTTCTTTGCACTTTCTTTTGACTTTGCTGCCCATATTCGTTTTCAAAAATCCCTTGATGCCATGTGAAGATTATGGCCATCAATTTCTCAGAGATGGATATATGAAGAATATGATGCAACCAAAATAGAGACATGACTAAGAAAATCAAAGGGTTAGAATGCAAGTAAACAAATCATATGTTCTAAATTTCAAGCCACATTTGATATGTCAGTGACATTAAGCTCGTTCCTCAATTTACAAAACCTTGATTCATCCAAAGGCTTTGTGAATATATCCGCCAATTGATCATTTGTGCTTACTCCATCAATCTTGATATCTCCATTGCTTACATGATCCCTAAGAAAATGATGCCGAATATCAATGTGGTTGGTTCTAGAATGTTGAACCGGATTGTTTGCAATCTTTATAGCACTTTCATTATCACATAAGAGAGGAATTCCATTGAATTTCACACCATAATCAAGAAGTGTTTTGATAAGGACATCACTCCTATGGATACTCTCAACAATCCTCCATTGATCGTTCAAGGTCCAATCACTAGAGCTCGTGCGCAACAATTGAATTTAGAGGTGAGCTCGTTCCTAAGTACTTCTCTTTGTGATTATGAGAATAGATTGCTACCTAATGACTATATTGTAATTAGGAACCATGGAGAGGACCAGAGGATAGTTGGAGAAGGGCTTCAAGGTGGAGAGGACCAGCAAGGGCGTGCAAGTCAAGATAGAGGCCCAAATCAACTCGACTTCGAGTCCACCTCGGAGTCCAGGAGCAGTCAGCGCTAAATTGGACGTCCAGGTCGCATACGGGCTCTGATTTGGATGTTCTTTATATGCTTGGAAAGCTAAGAAGATAATCTTTGCAATTCGTCCTTAGTCATCGGGAATCGACGAAACAAGTTGACGTCCATAATCTGTTTTGATGCTGCGTCATCGTATTTTGGCCTTTGGGCCATGTATCGTGTTGAGCCCATTAGGGGCGCGTCCAAGGGGGTCGACCACGACCCTAGACTCCTTAAAACAGTAGCCGCCGCCCAAGTTAGGGTTTGGGTTTTGCTTAGATCAATTCTGTCGATAAGAGTGTCGCCGCTCGTCGGTTTGTGAGACCCCAACTTTGTGAGTTTAACCATACATCTGCAATTGTGTTGCAATCTTTCTCGTTCTTGCTTGTGTTCTTCGATTCGCAGGCAAGGATTAGCCTTCTGGGTGAGGTCAACCGTGCAACACCGGTTGATAACCTGAGGAGACGTGGTGCTGCGATTGCGGGGTTCGGAACTGTCACACCCGGATTTACACAGAAACCCGAAATGCGGCCATATGTGTTCCCAGGAAGTCATTACACATATAGCGAACAAATATGATAACAAAATACAGTGCTCGAATAAAATAAATGGTTTTACATCAGAGTTTGACTCAAATAAATGAATAAAACAGCGGAAGTCTCATTATTAATTCTCTCTAAACGAAAACGAAGCCGATAACCCACGAGGACACCGACTGATTGAGCACAACTAGTAGAACGGCAGATCCTCAGGAAATTCAACAACAGCAGTACCATCTAATCCATTTGTTACCCATCCGGGATTTTGTTGAATAGCAAGTGTAAGTAAATGTCTTACTTAGCAAGTACAACACGGATAATGAAGGCTTAAAAGAAAGGCTTGACACGGCTGTACTGCATTAGCAATTTTAGTTGTTTCATTTTAACATCATCATAATCACTACATTTACATGAATCCCAATTGTAACCCAATTAATATAGTAGAGGTGAACATTAAACGATAATAAATAATAGCATCTTCTAATCATAAAGGATCCAGGCCGCTCGTGAACCTGAGCAAGGCTATCATGATAGATTATACACTCTGCAGAGGTTTCGCCCTTTACCCACCAGTCGCGTAAAAGTTCAAAGGAACTTTGCACCCAACCACGCGGAGGTGGATCAGACCTCACAAATCACACTTCCGAGGTGTGACCGCATAGGGACGCTACGAGGCTTTTCACAAGACACCCTAACGAAACAGTAGCCGTTATGGTACAACCTAGGCAGCATGACCCAAGGCACCGAGATTGACTGACGCTCATCTAGCGACACGAGGGGGTCAATGGCGTCCAAGCGCGGCAAATAATATAAACAACAAAATACATAGCGCAACGTGTGGAGCCCCCGCCATACGGTGGCTCCCAACACGGGACTGTGCCTCACGGGGACATAGCCAACGGATACCCCGTCCTCGGTGGATCAAACCATACTCTCACCCATTCTTCCCATAACGTCGTCGGCCCGTCGATAACTACTGTCAAGCTAGAGCCGTACATGTTACTTGTCCAAGACCAGATCCATTATAGTTCCAGCGGTGGCGACAAGTTCCTTGGTTGCCGCTTTAAGAACCAGTCCTTACGGAGAGACACTAGGGCCAAGCACGAAGCGTACGCCCTAGCTCCCTGATCCAAGTTGCTAAAAAGCAAGTTTTACCATTAACATTGAAGTGAACCGTTAAGTCAAGATTAACAGTTAAGCAAATGTGACAGTAGCTGCGCCTAGCAAAGTTCTACCCAAATGCAATAACCCAAGGTAATCAAGGTATAGGATAAACAAAGCTAGGTACAACCTTAAAAGGGTAACAATTTAGACACATGCGTATGCAGTAAATAATGTAAGAGGTGTGTTTAGGTAGCAAAGATTGTCCGTGCTATACTTGCCTTCCTCAAACTGCTGCTGCTACTGCTGGTCCTGCTCCTCGTAACCCTCGAACTCAAGCGCGTACGGCTCACCGACTGGACTCACGAAGCAACACACAAGCATCCACACAAGCCAGTAAATGCAAACAATATTATTCTATTAGAACAGTACACCAAACAGTAAAAACAGAACAAAAGAAGGCTTAGAAACTAATCTACGCTTCGCTACGAACACGTGAGCGCGAAAATCACTCAAATCGGAGCTAAAACGGAGAAGTTATGGCTTTTCTAAGGTTTAGGGACTTGCTGACAAAATTTTAAAAGTTCCAGGGGCTTATTTGTGAAAAACCAGGGACCTAAACGTTATTTAATATAAAAACAGCAGGGCTAAAGCGTAAAATAACTTAAACAGGACTTCGGGTGCTATTTTTAAATAAGACAGGTGGTTTTCCATAAAATTCAGGACCTAAATCTAATTATTTTTGGATAGATCTGGACCGCGGGTTGATTTCCAAAAAGGGCAGGGGCTCTTTAGCAAAACTGCCAGCGCTGACTGGTATGGACTAGTTTGACTCGGGGGGAGGGGGGGAACTCGATCTGAACGGTGGAAAACGGATCGGGCGGTTGGGATTCGATCTAGGGGAGGGGGTGTCGGCGGCGGCGGCGACGGCGGCGCTGAGCGGCGGCGGCTCGCCGGCGAGAACGTGCGATCGCGCTAGGGGTCTCGGTTTCACGCGCAGAGGGTACCTACAGATGTGGAGCAGCTCGGCGAGTTCACCAGGGGAAGACACGGCGACGATGGTGCGGCGGCGGCGGCACGCGACGAGCAATGGCGGCGGCGGCGCTCGGGCAGCGGCGGTGCACGCGGCGACGACGCTACAACGCACGGGGACGGACGAGAAGGGGCTCGGGAGGTCCCTTACCTCCACGCGACGGTGCTGGAGCAGCTTGCCGGGGCGGAACGACGACGGGCGGCGAGATCTACGGCGGCGGGCGGCTCGAACTCCGGACGGCGGCGCGAGCTCGGGCGGCGGCTGCTAGGGCAAGGGTTGGCGGGGCTGGTGCTGGGGTTTTGGGAGGTGGCGGCAGCCGCTATAAATAGGACGGGCGCAGAGGTGGCCCCGAGTCCTTGGCGTCCGCGCCAGGCCCCCCTGGTCGGAGTCCGGCTCAAGGCCGAGTCGGCCTGCCCGAAGGTCGGGGACGGACCCGACGGGCGGGTCCCGCTCGGTCAGCGACTGCGGGGCGGAGCTGGGCCGGCTCGGCTGGCTGGGCTGCGCGCTGGGCCGAGATGGGCAGTGGGAGCAGGTGCGCGCGCTAGGCCGCAAGCGCTGGCAGCCTGGGTAGCGGCGCTGGCGAGGGGAGGGAGGCGGAGTGGGCCAAGCTGGGCCGAAAGCGGAGCGGGGCGAGCTGGGCTGCTGCGGAGAGAAAAGAAAGAGGGGGCAAGCTCGGCCGAGGAAGAAAGTTGAGGGAGGGAAAACAGACTCGGGCTGTAGCAACTTTTCTAGGGCTCCAAACAAGACGATTCAAATTGGAATTTAAACAGAATTTAAATTCCAATTGAACCGCACACAAACAAAACACAATGCGGCCGGCATGGATGCAACAAAAATGTTTCTAACCTTATATTTAATTTTATTTTCTCCGAAATAATTTATTTCCCTTAGATAAATATGAACATTTAAATTAAATAAAAGCAAATTTATTACTAAAATTTTAAACAGACATTTTTAGGGTGTTACAGGAACGTGTGGTTTGGAAGCCGGATCGATTTGAGTCACGACTCCACCAAATCGAGACTTATCAGAACCTTTCGGAAGATCGGGAAACCCTAGTTTCCATCATGTTTCCTTCATCCATAGTAATTGAGCACAACAACTTCCCACCGATATATATTCCGCTTCGGCGGTAGAAAGAGCTACGGAATTTTGCTTCTTTGAAGACCATGATACAAGAGAACACCCAAGAAGTTGACAACCCCCGGAAGTGCTCTTCCTATCAACTTTACAACAGGCATAATCCGAATCCGAATAGCCAACCAATTCGAATTGAGCACCCTTTGGATACCAAAGACCAATATTAGGAGTAAATTTCAAGTATCTTAAGATTCTTTTAACCGCGGTCAAATGACATTCCTTAGGAGCGGCTTGAAATCTAGCACACATGCACACACTAAACATAATATCGGGCCTAGATGCGGTAAGATAAAGCAAACTACCAATCATAGACCCATAAAGCTTAGTGTCAACCGGTTTACCTCCCTTATCAAGATCAAGATGTCCATTTGTAGCCATTGGAGTCTTGATGGGTTTTGCATCCTCCATACCAAATTTCTTCAAGATGTCCTTCACATATTTAGATTGGCAAATGAATGTGCCTTCCTTCAATCGTTTAATTTGAAGACCAAGAAAATAGCTTAATTCACCAATCATAGACATTTCAAATTCCTTTGACATCATTCTACCAAATTCTTCACAATAAGCTTCATTTGTGGACCCAAAGATGATATAATCAACATAAATTTGACAAATGAATATGGCATTTCCAATTTTCTTAGTGAACAAGGTAGTGTCAACCATTCCAATTTTGAATCCCTTTGAGATGAGAAAATTCCTAAGCCTCTCATACCAAGCACGAGGTGCTTGCTTCAATCCATAAAGAGCTTTAGAGAGCTTAAACACATGGTTAGGCATTTTGGGATCTTCAAAACCGGGTGGTTGTTCAACATAAACTAGTTCACTAATTTCACCATTTAAGAAAGCAGTTTTGACATCCATTTGATAAAGTTTTATGTTGTGAGAACATGCAAAAGCTAGTAAAATTCTAATTGCTTCAAGTCTAGCTATGGGAGCAAAGGTTTCATCAAAGTCCAAATCTTCGACTTGAGAGTAGCCTTGAGCAACCAATATTGTCTTGTTTCTTACAACAATAGCATCTTCATTTTCTTTATTGTGAAAAACTCATTTAGTCCCAATGACATTATAATTCTTGGGCCTATCCACCAAATTCCAAACCTTGTTCTGGGTGAAGTTATTTAATTCTTCTTGCATGACCATCACCCAATCCGGATCATCAAGAGCTTCATCTACACGTTTAGGTTCAAGAAAAGATACAAAAGAATAAAGTTGACAAAATGAAGCAATGCTAGATCGAGTTTGAACACCCTTACTAATGTCACCCACAACTTGATCAATGGGGTGATCTTTGGCGACTTGACCATGAATTCTTGGTTGAACAACGTGGTCTTGAGAGGATGTAGAGGATGATGTAGATATGACTGGTTGCTCATTGTCTTGAGGTGAGTCATTTTTATTTGTGTTGACAATCCCTTGATCTTGAGATGATGAAGCATTTTCTTGAGTGGAGATAATATGCTCTTCATCGTCATCATCATCATCTTCTTCTCTTGGTAGAATGTCCCCAACATCCATATTCTTCTTGGCTTCTTTTAAACTATCACCTCTCACATCATCCAAGTTGTCTTTCTCATCTTGTGACCCATTAGTTTCATCAAATTGAACATCATAAGCTTTTTCAACAAAACCCTTGGATTTATTGTAAACTCTATAGGCTTTGCTACTAGATGAATATCCGAGAAAGAATCCCTCATCACATTTGCTTTGGAACTTGGATAATCGAGAACCTTTCCTCAAATATAGCATTTGCATCCAAAGACCCTAAAATAAGATATATTTGGCTTCCTTCCAACAAGCAATTCATAGGGGGTCTTGTTGAAAACCCAAAACAATATAGCCTATTTGAAGAATGGCAAGCGGTGTTGATAGCCTCGGCCCAAAAGGAATCCGAAACATTATACTCGGCTAGCATTGATCTTGCCATTTCAATCAATGTCCTATTCTTTCTCTCAACCAACTCATTTTGTTCCGGTGTATATGTGGTTGAGAATTCATGTTTGATCCCCTTCTCATTGCAAAACTCCTCCACACGAGAGTTTTTAAATTCACTACCATTATCACTCCGAACTTTCTTCAACTTGAGCTCAAATTCATTTTCAGCTCGAGTGACAAAGTTCTTGAATATATCACAAGCATCGGCTTTGTCATGAAGAAAGAATACCCATGTGAATCTTGAGAAGTCATCCACTATCACAAGACAATAACTATTGCCACCAATGCTTCTATACGTTGTTGGCCCAAATAAATCCATATGCAATAATTCAAAGATTCTTGTGGTGGACATAACACTCTTGGTTGGATGAGAATTTGCAACTTGCTTGCCGGCTTGACAAGAGCTACATAATTTGTCCTTTTCAAATTTGACATCTTTCAAGCCAAGAACTAAATCATGCTTAACTAATTTATTTAGTTGTCTCATGCCAACATGACCTAGTCTTCTATGTCATAACCAACCCATTGAGGCTTTAGAGAATAAACAAGTTGAGAGATTTGCCTCTTTAGATGAAAAGTCCACAAGATATAAACTATCATGACGAAAGCCCTTGGAAATAGTTTCCTTTTTATCAAGAGTTGTCACAACAAATTCATCACTAGTTAATGAACATCTATAGCCATTATCACAAAGTTGAGCAATGGATAGCAAGTTGAAATTTAAAGAATCAACTAACAAGACATTTGATAATTTATAATCTTGAGAGATAGAAATGTCACCAATGCCTTTAACACCTCCCTTGCTATCGTCACCAAAAGTAATATTATCAAAGTCAGAGATATATTCATCAAGATATGAGAATATTTTCTTTTCACCGGTCATGTGGTTTGTACAACCACTATCAATTACCCAATGTCTTCCTCCGGCTTTGTAATTTACCTACACATGAGAATCACTTCCTTTTAGGTACCCAACTTTTCTTGGGTCCTTCGATGTTAGTGATCATAACTTTAGGCACCCAAATGGATTTCAATCTAGTATTATCCATAGAGCGACCAACAAATTTAGCACATACAGCACCCTTTGAATCTTTCTTAAGAATGTAAGATGGATCAAAGAATACGGTCTTCTTGCTCTTGCACTTGTGATTCACCTCTACCTTTGTCTTGCAAATGTGGCATTTCTTGAATTTAGCTTCTTCTTGCAATATCACACTTGATGGCACATAAGTGGTCTTCTTGGAAATGAAAGCTGACTTCCCTTCCTTGGGCAAATAACCAATGCCATTCTTGTTCAATGTGAATTTTTGACTTGTCCAACAATGATTGAATTTGACTTGACTTCCAAACCATTTGACAAGATCCTTGGACAAACACTCCACTTCTTTCTTCAATGATTCATTCTCCAATAATAAGAAAGGTGCTTCCCTTGAATCTTTTCCACTAGTGCAATAGCTTGTGCTTGTGCTACAAGAGGTGTTAGTCGAGCAAGATATACATGTTTTACAAGTATCGATGTTAGCAATAAGTTTCCTTTAGCCTCTTGCGCAAGGAGAGAGCTGTGAGCTTCCTTAACCTCCTCATGCTTTCCATTAAGAATTCCCCATGATGTGTTGAGAGTGTCATGAGATTCATTTAGGTTGGCATTAGAAATCTTTAGCTCCTCATAGGATTTTTGAATTGAAATATTCTTCAATTCTAAATCCCTCAACTTAGCCTTTTCCTTGCGCAATTTTTCATCAGATTTTATAACCAAATTAGCAAGATATTCATAGGATATAGCATTTTCATCATCATCATTATCATCATCACTATCACTCTCCTCATCATTGATTATTACCTTTGATGTACTTTTGGCCATAAGGCAATATGACTTGGAGAAGAGTGATGGGGCTTCCTTCGAAGACTTGACTTCCTCTTCTTCCTCATCGGAGCTTGCCTCGGAGTCCCACTCAACAAAGTAGGCTTGCCCATTCTTCTCCTTCTTGTAGTACTTCTTCTTCTTGTTCTCACTCTTCTTGTACTTGTTCTTGCTTGTTTTGCACTCTTTCTTGTTTGGGCAATTTATTGATATATGCCCAATCTCCCCACAAGAGAAGTACTCTTTGCCTTCAAATGGATTCTTCTTTGAGAACCTAGTTCTCTTGCCAAATCTCTTCTTCTCAAGAACTTTTTGGAGCCCCCTAACAATGAGAGCCATTTCTTCATCCAAATCTTCATCATTTTCACAATGTGTTTCTTCTTCTTGAATAGCTTTGGCCTTGCGAGCAATATTCTTCTTCTCTTTATTTGTTGTTTGACCATGAGCTTCCTTTTGAGATTGCTTGAAGATCTCATGTGTGAGCACTTCACCAAGCACCTCCGTAGGAGTGTATTTCTTCAAGTTTTCTCTCACTAACATTGTGACAATGGTCTCATATTTCTCCGGGAGACTCCTAAGAAATTTGCGAGAGAAGTCTTGATCCGGCACATCATAATCAAGGCATTTTAGCTCATTCACAATTTCATTTAACCAATTGAACATGATTGAAATGTCTTCATCCTTCTTCATTGTAAACTCATTGAATTTTCCTTGGAGCACATAGAGCTTGGCTTCTTTGACCGAGGATGTTCCCTCATAGATTTCCGCTAGCTTATTCCAAACATCTTTTGCACTTGTAATGCCCTTGACACGGTTGAATTGATCAATAGATAGACCTTCATACAATATGCACAATGCTTCCTCATTAAGGTCCTCATTCTCTAAATCTCTTTCGATCTTGACATTTTTGTCTTGGATGACAAACCCTTCCTCAACAATCCCCCAAACTTTTCTTCCGACCGTCCTTAGATAGGTTGTCATCCTAGTCTTCCAATAATCATAATTTTCCCCATCAAAGTAAGGAATCTTCCTTTGCTTCATTTTGTTCTCTCAAGCCATTTTAATCCTACTCTGGGATGATTAAATCCTTGATTAGGGAGTACTTAGCTCTGATACCACTTGTAGGATCTAGGATTACCGACTAGAGGGGGGGTGAATAGGCGGTTTTAAAAACTTCAATCACAACAATAGAGAAATTTGATTAGAACCAAAAGGGGAATTAAATCTCTAGCTACTCTAAGCCTATGTTGATTGTTTTGCAACCTAGGGTGACAAGATAAGAATTAATCTCTATGAAATTAACTTGCTTCAAGTAGATAATCAAGACAATAAGCAAGCAATAAGAACAAGTGACACAAGAACTTATCCCGTGGTATCGATGACTTGCCGGTCACCCCTAATCCACGTTGAGATAGATTCAATGTTCAGCCGCTCATCTATCAAGTCTCCACTTGATGTATGAGCCGGTTAGAACCAAAGAACCGCTCCAAATCTTGATTCTACTAGAGTTGCTCTTCACCGCTCCGGCGAGGTGAGCACAATGACCTCTCACAACCAACTTCCACGGCAACTTCACAGTCTTCTTGAAGTTCATCTAATCCCAAGAGCTCCTTTCGGTCCTTATCTCACCCATCATGATCATGACATACTGCAAGAGCTCATCCAATCCTAAGGACTAACCTATTCTCATATCTCAATGAAATTGTTAGTCCATTTTGATTCTCATTAATTACCAAAACATAAATTAGGGGCCTAGATGCTTTCACCTACCAAGACGGCAAGACTATTTCGCTCACTCCTTCAATAGAGAGCTTGGACGACAACTTCTCTGGCACTCAGATTGTACCATACTCCAGAATCACCGACCCAAGTCGACAAGTTTTCATGATAGACACAACTAGAGTTGACACACAGCTTGACATGGAGCTCATTACTAACATTCCCGATGAAGCAACTCACATCGATGGAGAAACTAAGGAACACAAGACCATCAGGCGAGCAAGAAACACAAAACATAAAGAGAGACGCATACGTGCAACTTACGCATGGACACAACTCACAATTCCACTCAAGCATTTGACATGGTGGGAGATCAACTAGTCTTGCAAGAAGCACCGCTCAATATCACCGCTGCGGCAGAGATCATTAGAACTTTACCGAGCACCAATCAAAATGCCGACAGGAGCCGTGACAAAGGAGCACATTCGCAAGACCTTCAACTTACTAGCAACGTCAATCACGATGCTCGTTCTGTAATCCAAGCGAGTAGACAGCGTCGTAACAAATCAAAACTTCACCGACATGAAGACTATGATTGTCGCCATGGTCCTCCACTTCACAGTAACGTCTACAATCGATGTAATGATCGCTCAAATGACCGCGACTTCCAGCACACTAACAAGAGGCGCAAGCCAGATAACTACGTTACAACTGGAGATCGTCCCAATGCAGAATCCGTCCAATAACAGAAGTCATGAACGGTCCCTATCTGTATCATCCAAATGGCAAACATACCATGGCTCAATGCTTTCACCTCAAGCGTGAGTTCTTCAAACTCAATTCTGATAACAATAACAAGGCGAACGAGAAGAAGGACGACAAGGGTAATAAGGACCTTGTCAATGACAACCTCCAAATTAACAACATGGTAGTTGTTCAATTCAGTGGAGAATCACTCAACTACTTCAAACGAGCTAAGAAGCTCAACCTCCAAGAAATCGTGGCCATTGAGCCAGCCACCCCAACATACCTCAAGTGGTCGGAAGTTCCTATCACGTTCTCCAAAATGGATCAATGGACTAATTTTGCCAACTCAGGAAGATATCCACTAGTCTTGGATCCAGTCGTGGCGCAAGCCAGACTAACCAAAGTACTCATCGATGGTGGCAGCGAGCTCAATGTCATCTTTGCGAAGACATTTAAGAAGATGGGGCTTGACATCACCAAGTATATGAAGCCTAAAGAATCTCTGTTCTACGGCATTGTACCAGGCAACGCAGCAATACCCCTGGGACAAGTCACGCTCCCAGTCACCTTCAGGATAGAAGCTAACTTCAGGACCGAGTTCATCAAGTTAGAGGTGGCCGACTTTGAGACTTCATACCATGCCATACTTGGGTGTCCAGCCCTCACCAAGTTCATGGTGATTCCACACTATGTATACCTCGTCCTCAAGATGCCTGCTCCTAAAGGAGTCCTTTCCCTAAAGGGAGACTTACATATCACTGACGATTATGATATTGAAGCTGTCGAGTTCGCGGCTACATCTCAGGTTCCAGTCCAGATGATGGAAGTACTCGCTTTGGCCAATAAGACGAAGCCTGAAGATTTGAAGATACCAAGCAAAAAATCTACCAGCACTAACATTAAATCCTTTGGGGATGTACAACTTTGACCTAATGTCACATTGAGAAGATTTGTTGCTTGTAACACAAGTTACGGGAGCTAGATTTTTATCGTCTCCAAATTGAAGAATGCAAAAGACTTGCCAAACGTATGGAATATTAAACAACTGTGGAAATTCTACCCATAAACAGGGTATTCTGTAAATTCTCCAATGAACACTTCTTGATTAATGATCAATAAAGATGATCTCTCCCCGCCGACGAACAATCGCAAACTGTCTTGTACTTATCGCCATTAAACAATCCTTCATTAGAGGGGCCCTGTGTAAGCTTGTTTGTCAATAGACACTAGTCGGGACACAAGCCCAGTGTAGTTATTATTTTGCACAAAGGATCCAAGACTACTTTTTATGAGAGTGGCACTAAGCCTTAAGAAGTCTTGGTTGAGCTGCCCCAGCCCATACACGGTTGTAGGTGCACGTCTCCATTCCCTTGTCGCTCTGATTTCCTTAGAAAGCCTTGGGACTTCTTTTTGTATGTACTCAGTCACGAGCTTACACCAGTCTTCTCGATTTATACAGGATAGGAACTCAACATAGTTTTATCCTCAACGTGTCTGCGAGTACATTTGTACTAACTTTTTGCGTAAATGCACATTGTAACACTACAACTTGTAGTCTTCCAGGTTAACAACCTAGATGGTCTTAGACAGACTAACTGTTGGCGGTCGTTACGTCCTGCTTTCCGACCTCCAACCGAGTATAAAATAAACAGAATGGAATCACACACCATAGCTATAGGACTTATTTGTAACTATTTCCATGAGTTTTGGTGATTACCCATTGTGCAGGTACAAAATGGAGAAATACGGGCTACAAGGGTTGGAATTGAAAAATTCGGTCGGACGACAATTCGGCCGGTTACCCCCCTTAGCCATACTGGACGCGGAGCACGAGAGGAAGGCCATCCACGTCAGCAACGACCGAGCATGCCATGTGGCCACCGCCACGTCACCTCTGGGCCAAGATAACATGAAGTACATCAAGATGACGTAGCCCAGAGGTTCCAGGAGGGAGAGGCTACACAGGGGAGCGCTGTTGGGCCGAAAGCCCAATTCGGCCGAATCCCCCAATTCCGCTGAACCGCCTCCAGTTGTTGCATCGCCTCTGCACTGCCTCAGCACCAAGGCGGTGCCACGTGCTAGTTCGGGCGAACTGCACGGTTCGGCCGAACCGGTGAGTTCGGCCGAATCAGCCGGGCACCGCCTTGAGGTGCCTTGGCCGCTGCTCCACCTCCCACCGTCCTTGTCCACTATAAAAGGAGGCCTCCATTTACGTGCGAAACACACAACACAAGAGAGAGTCCCTTAGCGAAGCTCTGCCACTTTCATACTTATAAGATAGGGAGAGAGGAGAGGTGACCGTCCCGGAGAGGAGTCGGAGTGTCGGCCCCTCTTCCCGCTGTACCTCTACGGATGCGGCTCAGCTTCGAGTGACATCCGGGTCGTGTCTGGTAACTCTTGTATCTCTCTCTGATTAATTGAGCATTCAGTTCTTACTTTTATATGCTTGTTGGTTCTTCATTCAATGCTTAGTTGATTGGTATAATTGTATACTTGTTGCTTAGCTTGGGTGCTTATCTTTCTATAGGAGATAAGTATTAGTTGACTAGTGTAGGCGTGGTGCCTAGACTTGAGGCTAACTTAGTTTGCCCCTGAGTCTGCGTACGTGGTAGTCATTAGGTGGTGACAGCCCTATACGACCTTTGTAGCCCATCACGTTCATCTCGGCTTGTAGGATCCCCCAGTATAGGATAGGTCACACCCCTCTCTCATCCCTTTCTGTGCGTGGTAGATTCTGTTGTCCCAAAGCAAGTATCTAGTTGTACCTTCTGACCCGCTAAGTTAATCAGTAGAGTACTTCTACCAGGCCCGTGCCCTCTCTACCCTCTTATCGCTTCTCTTCTGATGGAAACTAGGGTTTCCCGTTCTTCCGAAAGGTTCTGATAACTCTCGATTTGGTGGAGTCGTGACTCAAATCGATCCGGCTTCCGAACCACACGTTCCAAACCCCGCAATCGCAGCACCACGTCTCCTCAGGTTATCAACCGGCGTTGCACGGTTGACCTCGCCTAGAAGGCTAATCTTTGCCTGTGAATCGAAGAACACAAGCAAGAATGAGAAAGATTGCAACACAATTGCCGATGTATGATTAAACTCACAAAGTTGGGGTCTCACAAACCGACGAGCGGCGACACTGTTCTTGATAGAATTGATCTAAGCAAAACCCAAACCCTAACTTGGGTGGCGGCTACTGTTTTAAAGAGTCTAGGGTCATGGTCGACCCCCTTGGACGTGCCCCTATTGGGCTCAACACGATACACGGCCCAAAGACCAAAATACGACGACGCAGCGTCGAAACAGATTCTGGACGTCAACTTGTTTCATCGATTCCCGATGGCTCTGGACGAATTTTGACATGAGACCAGTGCCATTTCAAAGATTATCTTCTTAGCTTTCCAAGAATATAAAGAACATCCAAATCCGAGCCCGTATGGGACCTGGACGTCCGATTTAGCGCTGACTGCTCCTGGACTCCGAGGTGGACTCGAAGTCGAATTGATTTGGGCCTCTATCTTGACTTGCACCCCCTTGCTGGTCCTCTCCACCTTGAAGCCCTTCTCCAACTATCCTCTGGTCCTCTCCATGGTTCCTAATTACAATATAATCATTAGGTAGCAATCTATTCTCATAATCACATAGAGAAGTACTTAGGAATGAGTTCACCTCTAAATTCAATTGTCGCGCACGAGCTCTAGTGATTGGACCTTCAATGATCAATGGAGGATTGTCGTGAGTATCCATAGGAGTGATGTCCTCATCATCCTCCCTCTTTGTTGTTGTCATCCACTTCATCCACTCCATCCCATTACCCTTGGACAACTTAGTTTAGAATTAGTTCACTTCTCGTTCTCCGTGGAAATCGATACCTTGGAATACTCCCGGGTGAAAGCTACATCGGTATCCGTCCGCTTGCGGATTTATCTGTAGACCGTAAGGAGTGCCAACAAGCTTTCTAGCGCCGTTGCCGGGGAACAATAGCTGCTCTGATTCCAAACCCAAGTTGTCAGTGTATCCCCATCATCCACCATCCATATGGATTCCACCCTTACCTTACGTCAACATTCGGCTCCAAAGGGCGATTGTTTGGATCCACCACCATCATCACGTCCCATCCACACACCCGGCTATGAGCTGCGTCTCGGCTTCATAGCCATGGTTCGAGAGCAAACATTCGTAGGAATGAATGCTGAGAGTCCATACGTGCATTTGCGCGAGTTTGAGCAACTCTGTTCGTGTCTCATCATTGCGGGCATGACACAAGAGACGCTTAAATGGAACCTATTCTCGTTCTCATTGGTGGGAGGAACAAAGAAATGGTCTCTCTAGCTATCAGAAATATGGAAGGTAGTTGGGAAACCATTAGTGAGAAATTATGCCTAAATTTCTTCCCAGCTTCCAAGGTAGCCAGCCTCCGAATCGAAATTCTTACCTTTAAACAATTAGAGGGAGAATCGTTAGGAGCTGTGTGGGCTCATTTCAAGCAAATTCTGGCCACAGGACCGGACCTAGGCCTTCCAGAACCTGTTGTTCTACAACACTTCAGCCTTGGCCTCTATTCCGTAGCCACCACTTTCTTGAACTCCGCTTCAGGAGGGTCGTTCTCTCATCTGATTCCTAGTGAAGCGAGGGTAATCCTGGATCGTATCCTGGACGACACTCCCTACGCTGGAATCTATGATGAACTCCGCGATGAAGAGAACTAGCCTGAGCCTGAACCTGAAGAGCTTATACACCCACAATCTAAATCAATCAGCTTTTCCTTTTCATTAGAACCCGAAGCTTATCTCGAACCACAACCATACTCTAGCCAAGACCATTATGATCCACTTTACACCACTCCCTATGATTTTGACGATGATCTATTCGATGACATCGGGAGTGCAGCAAGTTTCCCATTGGAACGTGTAGAGCAAAAAGATCAACCTCCCGACAAGGAAGAACTTGAATATCAGAGAGAGTACTTAGGACGTCTCTCTGTTATCATGAGTTGGGAATGGCTAGAAGACGTTGAAGCCTCGACCGAGGTCGTTAAAATGCCCAAAAGGATCCGAAGGATATTTTGCGAAGTCACGGGCATAGACAAGGAAATCGGATACGACCCGAGCCTCAGAATCAACATAATCACTAGCTCTTTGGTGTGAGCCCGATTCCCTGATGAACCACGGTCATCATCTCAGAAACATCTAAGGTTCACATCGGGAAGAATCCTTGACTGTTTGGGGATCTTGTGGGTCACACCCGTTCAGATTAGCGACCCTAAACTATTACTGGATTTCTATATTTTTGACCTACCCGAAAATTCCACTCATTCTATCTTTATTGGGAGGTCAATTTTGAAAATACTGGAAAAATCACCAATGAATCAGCTAGTCGAGCTTAGGATCGGGAAGGAACCTGTCCCTATCTCTTACTCTCATTCTCTGAACACCCCGGTAGAGATAGATCCTGATCCTGATCCTATGGAGGAGGTCATATCAACAGCCTTGACAGACTTAGAGCCTACCATCCCAGAGAAAGACATCCAATTCTTTACGGAGGAAGAGGAAACTCAACCTCCAATCAAGCTCAATCCAACTGAAACTCCAAAACCATCTCTAATCGAGCTGAAACATCTTCCTCCCGGATTAAAGTACGCTTTCCTCCTCGGGGACAAACAAACTCCAGTGATCATTTGTGACAAGCTATCCAACCTGGAAACCCAACAACTGCTCACTATCCTGGAGAAGAATCGAGCGGTCTTAGGATATTCACTCCAAGATCTGAAAGGGATCAGTCCTAACCTCTGTACCCATCGTATCCCAATCGATTCTGAAGCGACACCGTCTCAGGAACCTCAAAGACGATTGAACAATGCCATGAGGGAGGTCATGAAAAAGGAGGTTCTCAAACTCCTTCACGCGGGGATCATTTATCCTGTCCCTAATAGTGAATGGGTTAGTCATGTTCAAGTTGTTCCTAAGAAGGGAGGAATGACGGTTGTGCGCAATGATAAGAATGAGCTCATTCCGCAGCGCACCGTCACTGGTTGGCGTATGTGTATCGACTATCGTCGACTCAACAATGCCACCAAGAAAGACCATTTCCCCCTTACATTCATAGACGAGATGCTTGAACAGTTAGCAAAACACTCTTTCTTCTGTTTCCTTGATGGTTACTCTGGATATCATCAAATTCATCCATCCAGACGACCAGAGTAAAACCACGTTCACATGCCTATCGGTGGAGTCCTTCGGGCTATGTAACGCACCCGCCTCTTTTCAACGTTGCATGATGTCCATCTTCTCTGATATGATCGATGAGATTATGGAAGTGTTCATGGATAATTTCTCAGTTTATGGGAAGACCTTTACCGAGTGTCTAAAAAATCTGGACAAGGTCCTCCAGAGATGCTAAGAAAAGCACCTCGTCCTAAACTAGGAAAAGTGCAACTTCATGGTGAGAGAAGGGATTGTCTTAGGACATAGGGTGTCAGAACGTGGAATTGAAGTAGATAGAGTGAAGATAGAGGTCATTGAGCAACTTCCACCTCCCACCAATGTTAAGGGGATCCGTAGTTTCCTTGGCCATGCTGGATTCTATAGGCATTTCATCAAAAAATTCTCCCAGATCTCCAGGCCTTTGACCAAACTCTTAGCCAAGGATGCCCCTTTCGTTTTCGATGAAGAGTGCTATGCAGCCTTTCACACTCTCAAGAAAGCACTCATTACCGCTCCCATCATCCAGCCTCCTGACTGGAGCATCCCATTTGGAATCGTGTGTGACGCGAGAAATTTTGCCGTAGGAGCTGTGTTGGGCCAAACTAAGGACAAGAAGCACTATGCTATCTCATATGCTAGCAAAACGCTTACTGGCCCCCAGCTCAACTACGGAAACACGGAGAAGGAACTCCTAGCAGTCATGTTTGCTATAGACAAATTCCGGTCCAACCTAGTTGGGGCCAAGGTCATAGTCTATTCAGACCACGCCGCTCTGAGTACCTTCTGACCAAAAAGGATGCGAAACCGAGACTCATCCACTGGATCCTTCTACTCCAAGGGTTCAACATTGAAATAAGGGATAAGAAAGGAGTAGAGAACTTAGTGGCTAACCACTTGTCTCGAATGCAAGTCCCATCCGATCTTCCAATTGATGATTATTTATAGGATGACACGCTCCTTAAGGTCACCACCATTGATCCGTGGTATGCCAACATAGTGAACTACATGGTGACATGGTACGTCCCACTAGGAGAAAATAAGCAGAGACTGGCTTATGAGAGCCGACTCCATCTCTTGGACGACCCGTACCTATTCAGGATATGTAGTGACGGACTCCTCAGAAGATGTGTACCTGCACATGAGGCATATAAGATCCTGGAAAGGTGTCATGCAGCCCCATACGGAGGCCACTATGGCGCATTCCAAACCAATGCTAAAGTCTAGCAGTGTGGATTTTACTGGCCCAGCATGTATGAAGATGCTAAAGCATTTATCATGCGATGCCCACGCTGTCAGAAACATAGAAACATAAACACTAGAGACGCAATGCCGCTCACCAGCAACCTCCAAGTAGAAATCTTTGATGTTTGGGGAGTGGATATCATGGGTCCTTTCCCGAACTCAGAGGGCTGCAAATTCATTCTAGTGGCGGTAGACTACGTCTCTAAGTGGGTGGAAGCCTTCCCATGTGTGGCCGCTGACTCTAGGAGTGCAAGACGAATGTTCCACAAAGTTATCTTCCCTCATTTTGGCGTCCCTAGGATAGTCATCAGCGACGGCGGCTCCCACTTTATTGATACAGCTTTCCGTAGGTATCTCTCAAGTTTGGGGGTGCATCATAATGTAGCTACACCATATCACCCCCAGACTAGAGGTCAAGCAGAAACCTCAAACAAACAAATCAAAAACATTCTGCAAAGACCGTGAACGAGATGGGCAAGCAATGGAAGGACAAGCTCCCATATGCACTCTGGGCATACCGTACGGCTTATAAAACACCCATAGAAATGACCCCATATCAACTAGTCTATGGCAAGACCTGCCACCTACCAGTACAAATGTAGTTCAAAGTTCACTGAGCCATTAGGAAGTGGGGTATGGACCTTCCAGCAGCCGGCCTTAAACGGCGGATTCAGCTGGCAAAGTTAGATGAGATGAGAGAGCAAGCATATCATAGCTCCCGGCTATATAAGGAACGGACCAAGAGATGGTATGACAAGAGGATCAAGGTCAAAACGTTCAAGCCAGGAGACAAGGTCCTCGTCTTCAATTCTCGTGTCAAGCTTTTCGGTCATGGGAAGCTTAGAAGCAAATGGGACGGCCCGTTCACAGTAGTTAATGATGCATCTCACGGGGCCATCACATTGCAAAGTGAGGACGGAAATACCTTCAAGATCAATGGACAACGGTTGAAAATCTTCCTAGAACCAGAACCTCCACCACTCGATGACTTAGATGTCATTGAGTTCGTGGATCTCTAAAATCCGTCCATGAAATTCGGCCCAAATTCTTCAAATCCAAACCATTATGGGCCAAAACCACCTTAACCATCACACCCACAACCAAAGACACAAGACTTGACTTGGCCTGCACATCAGGAGACCCAGGGGCCAATTCGGCCAAACCAGGCCAATTCACCCGAACCCTAGGGTTCGGCCGAATCAGCCCCCTGGCCCCACGTGTGGATAATTTCTCTCAAACTCATCTACAGTTGATCCCATCCTGAGTCTCATGAGGAAAACATCGAGGAGTTCATTTTTCGATCGGGAATTCCTTGATAAAAACAAAGAGACCCCCGTCGTCTCTCGGCACCCCCTCGACAGAAACAAACTTCTGTCTCCTATCCATCATGGCCTCCTCATCATCCTCCAAGGATCAGTCCTCAGCCAAGGGCTCAAGCCTAGCAAGCCGGATCGGTGGATCCCCGCAAGCTGAGCAGGCCATGTGCCTCGCCGCTGTCGAACCGTTCTCTCTGAATGGAGGACGACGCAGGAGGACACCCACGCACAGCCCGATAGGACGAGCTGACTCGCCACGCCGGTCACCTGCGAACCGGTCGATGTTCGACCCATTCGCGCCCACCGGTGCGATCGTTAAGGTGAAGCCCCCTCGTTCGGCCTCGCCGGTGCATCCCACCACGGGACAACTGCGGCTAAGGTCGACATCCACGAGGAGGCTGAACCTCACCGTGCTGCTGCCGGCGCCCAAGGAAGAAGGGGCAAACATGCCGGAGAGCCCGCCATGGTTCAGCATCAAGGGCGAACGTACCCCCACCGGGTACGGAAAGGTGTTGATCCCGCCGTTGAACCGGGACGAGCTAGGACTGGAAGAGTCCTCCTAGTATACTCCTCGGCGGCACCCGAAGCTGAGGTGCCACAGGCAGCCTCCGCCCATGAAGGGTCTGCCGGGACAGATGGAGTTCTCCAAAGAGGAGGACAAGGAGGATGAAGAAGAAGAGAAGCCGCTCACTCTAGAGGGCCTGAAGGAAGAACTGGTGCAAGCGCGCCAGAAAATAAACAACCTGGAGGAGAAGGTTGCAGAGTGCGAGCTAGGACGGATGGAGACGGAGGACAAGATGGAGGTCCTCCACAAAGGTCTGTCCGCTAAAATCAAGCGGCTCGCCAAGGCCACAGGACACTTGCACCTTTACGACCCACCTGCAGAATAGTGTCCTACGGTTGTTTCATTTTAGATAGAGCACCATTAGTTTAGTTCGATAGTTTGATTTAGTTTCATTCAGTCTATTTCCTTAGAATAATGTTTAGGGTGCTCTAATTTATTTCCCTTCCCAATCAATTTGTTTCCAATTCTTAGTTTGATGAATAAATAAATTTGAGTTGAATAAAAATGAATAAAATTGACGCTCCGGTTGGTGGAATTGAGTCATCCGGAGTATGCCCCTGTTTAACAAAAAGAGTACATGAGCATAGGACGACACAGGAGCGACAGGGGACGAGGAAGCACGCACCGAGCCAATTCAGCCAAACCAGTTGGTTCGGGCGAAATTGGGCAATTCGGCCAAACCAACCTGTTCGGCCGAACCTGCCCGGCTCGCCCCCCCCCCCCCCCTTCGCACACCTGCACACTGGTTTGCACTCCTTACCCCTGTCCATCTTTTATGTGTTGACATGTTTCAAATTTTAAACATGCTCACATCATTTAAATGAAACGTTCTCGGTTTTTCTTTCATGCCATGAACTCTGTTTATTGTTCATTTCAAATTAAGTATCTACATGCCTGTGAAATCTTTCATGTTAGGATCCCCTGGTCTAAGTTGTTGACATTTGTGATATGTCTTGATAAAACAAACCACCTGTTCATTCCATCATTCGAAAGAATTTATCTTGAAAACTTAAAACCATACACTATCCTTTCATCCTATGCATGCAATCTACCTTCTTCCACTTCACACAGTTGCTTGAGAGATCAACCCCTAAAAAAGCTTGTCTTGACCAGTATAAAGTCTTGTCGAATTTTGAGTCCCTGGAGATAGTCATGTTGCCCAGATCATTTGCAAGCATATATCTATCATCAGAGTTGCATTAGAAGCCCTCAAGCCTTGGTGACACCCTGAAAAAAAATATAAATAAAGGACTCATGAAAGTCCAATGATTCGAAAGAAAGAATTCCCAAAAAGGGAAACAAAAAAAGAGAAAAGGGGTCACGAGGCTGAAGACCAACAATGAACTCTTCATCTCAAACTTGCAAATTGATAGAAGGCAATTGACACATCTCCAGGAACCAGTCTTCGACTCGACTGAAATACATGTCTTGATAAGATCACCACCTGAGAGACAAAAAGAAAACACATAAACAAAGAGTGAGAAGGAGTGACTCTAGAGAGTGTGAGAATACTAATGAAGAAAGGACAAGGGTCATTTATTTGCAAAAATTAGAAAACCCCGAATGTAGGATGGCCATGATGGATCTTGTTGTAAGAGTCGTTCCATTCATCAACTGCCCAATACCCAGGGAGTAGCCACTTCAAATCCACAGGTACGGAGAAAGGTTTGAAATAAACAGTACACATTGGTTCATATCATGAAAGAACCAATATCTTAGTCTTGCTCCTGTTTTAATTCTTTACTCGGGACGAGCAAAGATCTAAGTTTGGGGGAGCTTGTTGGCATTCGTTACGGCCTGCTTTCCGACCTCCAACCAAGTATGAAATAAACACAATGCAATCATACATCATAGCTATAGGACTTATTTCTAACTATTTCCATGAATTTTGGTGATTATCCATTGTGCAGGTACAAAATGGAGAAATACGAGCTACAAGGGTCGAAATTGATCAATTCGGCCGGACGACAATTCGGCCGGATGACAATTCGGCCGGTTACCCCCCTTAGCTGTACCGGACACGGAGCACGAGAGGAAGGCCATCCACGTCAGCAACAAACGAGCATGCCATTTGGACCACCACCACGTCACCTCTGGGCCAAGACAACACGAAGTACATCAAGATGACGTAGGCCAGAGGGTCCAGGAGGGAGAGGCTGCACAGGGGAGCGTTGTTGGCCTAAAAGCCCAGTTCGGCCGAATCCCCTAATTCAGTCGAACCGTCCCCAGTTGCTGCACCATCTCTGCACTACCTCAGCACCAAGGTGGTGCGACGTGCCAATTCAGGCGAACTGCATGGTTCGGCCGAACCGGCGAGTTCGGCCAAATCAGCCGGGCACCGCCTTGAGGTGCCTTGGCCGCTGCTCGACCTCTGACCATCCTTGGCCACTATAAAAGGAGGCCTCCATTCACCTGCAAAACACACAACACAAGAGAGAGTCCCTTAGTGAAGCTCTGCTACTTTCATACTTAGAAGATAGGGAGAGAGGAGAGGTGAGCGTCCCAGAGAGGAGCCAGAGTGTCGGCCCCTCTGTTGGCGGTCGTTACGGCACGTTTTCGACCACCAATACTCGGGAATGAAAGAGGATATATGTGACATTCCATGTACTTAGGTTTACTTCTAATAAAGTTCCATGAGTTTTGGTGAGTTTCACTAGTGCAAGTACAACAACGAGAAATACGTACTATAGAGGTCGGAAATGACCGATTCGGCCGAACGACTCTGTTCGGTCGGTTACCCCCCTTAGCCGTACATTAGGAGATGTCCACGTTAACGATGACCAAGCAATGACGACACATGACACGTGGGCGACAGCCACCTCATCCTGGGCCAACACAGCATGAAGTACACTACCAGAAGCCAGCCCAAGGGATCCAAGACTAGAGGCGGTGCAGGGGAGGCCGGCCACGGGCCAGGCCCAGTTCGGCCGAACCGCCCCCACACCAGGAACCACCTCCAGCAGGGAGTGCATCTGAGCCATAGGAGCATAGGACGGTGGATCCAAGGGTTCGACCGAATCCACCAATTTTGGCTGAACCCATCCATTTGCCCGAATCAGGGGGAACCGACCCCTGGCTCCCTTGACCAGTACTCCTCCTCAACTGCCACTCCAAGCTATAAATAGAGGTGTCCATTCACCTGTAACACACACACCAAGCAAAGGAGCTCCCATTTCCCTTCTCTCTAGTAGAGTTAGGATAGTTTAGTTGGGAGTTAGAGTTGAGTCGAGCTGTGCCTCGGAGGTTCTATAGTAGTCTTCAGAAGCTCTAGTATAAGCTCTTGTATCTTTTCCTTTCCTTTTGTAGACTTTGAGTTGTCAATATAAAGTTATCTTTATCACTTTGAGTTATCATTTATAGCTTGCTTCTACTTTATTCTAGTTGCATCTATATCGTATTTAGACTATAGTTGGTTCTAGTTCTGGTGCTTCTAGATCTTGTTTAAGTCTTTGTCTTAGCCGGTTCTTCGATCTTGCTCGATACTTGAGGTGAATTGTCACTAAGAGTATTGACAAGGTTGCTTGCTCTTGCTAGTGGAGTAAGTAGTTGTTGACTAGTGTAGGAGTGGTTTATAGGCTAGCCAGTAACCTTAGTTTGCCCCTGAGTCTGCGGAGGTGGTAGTCGTTAGGTGGTGATAGCCCTATACGGCCTTTGTAGCCCATCACGTTTGTCTCGGCTTGTAGGATCCCCCAACGCAGGGTAGATGCCACCCCTTCTCATCCCTTTCTGTGTGGCGTAGGCTCCGCTATCCCGAAGTTAAGACATAGGTTTGACCTTGACCTCTAAGTACTGGCTCTACAGCGTTTGTATCTCTAACCCCGAGTGGCATAGATAGATAAAGTACCTAGGAATCCTCTATTTCTTCTCGTTGTCCTCCCAGCTATCTATTCCTTCGCCTTCCTATCTGAGCCTCCCTTGAGCTGTGTGTCACGGTATATCCACTCATATCCAATACCGTTATCCCCTGTCTTGCTAGTCGTGTACCCTTCTCTGATAGTCTCGAATATCTACTTGCTAGTACTCTTGCCATATGCTTCCCTGCGGAAATATAAATTACGATACCTCGGAATACTCCCTGGTGAAGTGCTACAGCAGCAATTCTGTGCGCTTGCAGAATATTTATATATTTTACTAAGCCATCAGGAAAACCACTGAAAGACTCATTACCCCAGTACCGGGATTCACTATCCTGACATTGGATCGTAAGAAGTGTCAGCAAGCATTTATGGCACCGTTGCCGAGGAAGCAATTGTCTAGATACTTTCAAACTTCTGTCTCGAGCTATCTTTGTTGAGTATACCGCTACTTAAGCGGGTTTATCCTTGCTCTGTTTCGTTGGTCTTGTGAAGCAGAGCAGTGCATGACTGGTTTCCGACTACCGTCAACCTTCGAAGAAAATCCTGAGTCTCTTGTGAGGAAAGTGCGACCCCGTGTTGTACCTCCTCAAAAGCAACTCATTCCGACGAGCCCAGTCTTATCCGTCGTCGACACGGCTTCATCGAGGATGGCAAGCAAGACGATCCGCGAGTTCTTCGCTCCATCGAGCGAGACCATGCGTGTCGGACTAGCTCCGCCAGTCGGAGATGGCAACTTCGAGCTCAAGCCAGTCCTCATCAACATGGTGCAGGCTAGCCCGTTCTGCGGCAAGCCACACGAGGATGTCAATGCTCATCTTCAGCATTTTCTGGAGATTTGCAACACTTTCACCATATGCGGGGTAAGCATCGATGCCATTCGCCTTCATTTATTCCCATTCTCATTATTAGGCCGGGCAAAACAATGGCTTTATGCTAACCGCGAAGCCATAAATACTTGGGATAAGTGCACTAGCGCATTTTTGCTTAAATTCTTTCCGGTTGAGAAAACCAACGCCCTCCAGAATAAAATTGCTAGTTTCCAGCAGTTAAAAGATGAAACAGTCCCAGAGACATGGGATCATCTCCAGGACTATATATCTGCTTGTCCTCACCATGGTATGCAGAGTTTGTTCATCATCCAAACCTTTTACCACGGGCTTAGAAGCTCTGCCCGTGAGTACTTGGATGCTGCTGCTGGAGGTTCTTTCTTCTCTCTTGAGGAGAGTCGTGCAAAGGCCCTCATCGAGAAGATGGTCGAGAACCAAGGTTGGTCCGATGATCAAACCCAACCTCAGACC
Source organism: Echinochloa phyllopogon (assembly GCA_033239725.1). Classification (NCBI taxonomy): domain Eukaryota; kingdom Viridiplantae; phylum Streptophyta; class Magnoliopsida; order Poales; family Poaceae; genus Echinochloa; species Echinochloa phyllopogon. Next base: position 2,568,228 of record BTCW01000016.1, on the reverse strand, counting down.
CGTGGAGTACATTAGGCTGAAGCTTTGGACATGCTCACTGCCAAGATGGACCTTCTGATGAAGAAAGTTAAGGCCCTGCTCAAGAAACGGTGCAAGCCATGGATGCTCGCATGACTTGCGAGATCTGTGGCAATGCTGGCCATTCGGGGAATGACTGCCACAAAACGCCAGAAGATGCCCACTACGTCAACAACTCCAACAACAACGGGTATCGACTGAACAACTACGGCAATCAAGGCTGGAATTCGCGCCCAAACCTCCCATTTGAGAGGCCTCAACAAGATAACAATTTGAATTCCAGTAATCTCAATAAGCAGCCATCTCTTAGAGATCTAGTGTTTGGCCAGGGTAAAAGCACTGCAAACATCAATAAAAAGCTTGCTGCTAATGATAAAATCCTAGAAAGCATAGACTCTAGATTGGAATCATTCTCTTCTGCCATGAAAAGTCAATTGAGCTTTAATAAAATGATCAAAACCCAAATTTCTCAGTTAGCTGCAGCTGTTCCTGTTACCGAGTCAGGGAAGATTCCGGGGCAACCTGAACCTTCCATTGAAACAGTAAATGTAGTTACTACGAGACGAGGTAAGGCGTCTCGTAGAACATATTATGCTTGTCACACAGGTGTAGTCTCATGAGTCCAAGTAGAAATACCACAAGGGGCACACCTGCCAAGAGCCATTGTTAAAGCCATCACGAGGACACCTCCGGAAAATAAGAAAGATCCCGGAGTGCCAATCATTCAATGTGCGATCTGGAATCGTCGCGTTGATGATGCACTTTGTAATCTGGGAGCCAGCGTCAACATCATGTCCAAGGTATTATTTAAAAAGTTACGCTATTCCACTTTGTCTCCTACAATTGCCCAGGTATAACTGGCAGATTCATCGATCCGCTACCCCGAGGGAGTGATCGAGAATGTGCCGGTCCGAGTCTGGGGACATTACGTCTCTACGGACTTCGTTGTCCTGAACACAGGGAACGATTATTTGTTTCCCCTTGTGTTTGGCCGGCCATTTTTTAACACTACCCGGGCCAGGATTGACATGGATACAAGAGAAATTCTGTTCCATATCAACCGGACGCCGATCTCCTTCCCGTTCCAACCTCGGGAAGAGAAGAAGACAAAGCTTCATACACCAGAGCAGAGAAGCGCCGAATGTTTCCTAAAAGCACTCCTCAATGGAGAGCTGGAAATAATCGGTGGAGAGCAGTTCGAATGGGATGAGCTGACAGGACCCATGAGCACAGAAGAAATGGACCTCCTCGTGAAGAGATACGAGGAAGATCAGGCCATCCGGAATTCTCCAGAGGAGCCGATCCCACCGCCACCAACACAGAAGAAGAACAAGAAGGCATGGCGGAAGAAGATCGCATCGCCTGAATCACCCACTCCGGGATCGGACGATGACAAAAACAACTGAAGATAGGAGGAGTCCCGCTCGCGGACTTTAAACACGAGCTCTCACCGCGAGGAAAACCGGTATGTATCCCATGTTTCCCTTCCAAATTTTAATTTCCATCATTGCATTTGCATGTTTCCCTTTTCAAAATAAATAAACCACTTGTGTAATTAATTTGAAAGAGAGTAGAAAAATGGCAAGCATGGTAAAAATAAATGGACAACATGCTGAATTTTATTTGAAATGGGTGTAATTGGTAGTCTTCTTCATTTTTACCCCTTCTAGAACATCTTCATTTATTTACCATCATCACCAACCAGCACAAAACATGTCTACCCCACTCAACATGGTTGCACACACACCAATTATCACAAAACATGGCAGCATGGGGGTGACTCCACTAACTTTCACTTTGGTCATGTCAATTTTGCATCTTACCTACCAAAAACCACCAAAGTGCCCATACCCTAGTGTTGGACCTATGAAAGATGTTTGTGCTGGTGGGAGGCAAGATGTGCACGCAGCAGATGGCCAGTTCGGCCGAATGCCCTAGTTCGGTCGAACCAGGCAATTCGGCCGAGCCAGGCCGGCTGCCCCTGATGGGAACTAGGGTTTCCCGATCTTCCGAAAGGTTCTGATAACTCTCGATTTGGTGGAGTCGTGACTCAAATCGATCTGGCTTCCAAACCACACGTTCTGAACCCCGCAATCACAGCACCACGTCTCCTCAGGTTATCAACTGGAGTTGCACAGTTGACCTCGCCCAGAAGGCTAATCCTTGCCTGCAAATCGAAGAACACAAGCAAGAATGAGAAAGATTGCAACACAATTGCAGATGTATGATTAAACTCATGAAGTTGGGGTCTCACAAACCGATGAGCGGCGACACTGTTCTTGAGAGAATTGATCTAAGAAAAACCCAAACCCTAACTTGGGTGGCAGTTACTATTTTAAGGAGTCTAGGTCGTGGTCGACCCCCCTGGACGTGCCCCTATTGGGCTCAACACGACACACGGCTCAAAGGCCAAAATACGACGACGCAACACCGAAACAGATTATGGACGTCAATTTGTTTCGTTGATTCCCTATGACTCCGGATGAATTTTGACATGATACCAGTGCCATTGCAAAGATTATCTTCTTAGCTTTCCAAGCATATAAAGAACATCCAAATCCGAGCCCGTATGCGACCTAAGCGTCCGATTTAACACTGACTGCTCCTGGACTCCGAGGTGGACTCGAAGTCGAGTTGATTTGGGCCTCTATCTTGACTTGCACGCCCTTGCTGGTCCTCTCCACCTTGAAGCCCTTCTCCAACTATCCTCTGGTCCTCTCCGTGGTTCCTAATTACAATATAATCATTAGGTAGCAATCTATTCTCATAATCACATATAGAAGTACTTAGGAACGAGCTCACCTCTAAATTCAATTGTCGCGCACGAGCTCTAGTGATTGGACCTTGAACGATCAATGGAGGATTGTTGTGAGTATCCATAGGAGTGATGTCCTCATCAGCCCCCCTTCGCTTATAAATGCCACCCCTTGCCTCCTTGCTTGTTGCACCATCTCACACTAAAAAATTTCTGCTAGAAGCTCTCTCTCTCTCTCAAGTTCTTGCTCAAGTTCTTCTCTAGTTCTTGCTCAAGTTGGTTCACTTGCATTGCTGAAAAATCACAAAAATACTTTGCTTTTGTTTGATCCTTGTACTGAAACGAAAACGTGTTTGTGGTGGTTTCCGACACCCACAAGAACGACTAACTTTTTGTGGTGGTTCTTCATCCCCGCAAGAACGACTAACCCTCTTGAACGACTGATTTGTTTTACTTGTGCTAACCCCATATATTCAGTCCTTCGGGTAGTCGTTGTGCTAACATTTTGCAGGTAGCATGTCGAAGATCTTCTCCGCGTTCCGTCACTCCGTCCGGCTGAGCAAACGCTCGGACGATGCTGGGAGTTCCCCAGCCCCGTCTCACGGTTCAAGCCGGATAGAAGTGGACGAGTCAGGGGCAGCCGACTTTGGGAGAGGCTCTACCAAGCACCCAACCCGGGAGCTCCTGAACGAGGGTGACATCATCCTTCGGATGGACCGGGAGCGGAATGTCTTCAACATGCTGCGCTTGAAGGAGTTTGAGCATACTCGCGTCTTCGAGAAGGACTTGCTCATAAGAACAGGTATGGATGAACAATTCCCAGAAGTCTTCGAAGCCGTTGGCTGGGGCAACTTCTGGCGTGTCAACGAATAAGGTTCGTACCTCCTCACCCTCGAATTTCTTTCGACTCTTTCGTCTGAACGGGAGGGTGTTCGCTTTCAATTTTTCAACCAAGAGTACTTCTACTCTTGGAGGGATTTGAGCATGGCTCTTGGTTTTGCCAGTCATTGTTCTCTAGAGCCTGCCAAAGCTTTGAAAAGGTTTAGTCGGGACTAGTTTTGGAAGAAGGTTTCTGGAAGCACCAATTGTTCTACTCCGCACACCAATGACATTCATAACCCCACCTTGCGTTTCATGCATCGGTGGATGGCTATGATAGTGTTTCCGCATTCGGATTTGTGTCCCCTTAATACAGTCGAGTTGTGGCTTCTTTATGTCGTGGTCAAGCGAGTTGTTGTTTCTCCGGTTAAGGATATGGTTACCCATTGGCTGTCCCATCACTCTCGCGTGGGTAGTGTGGCAGTGACTTCTCTAGTCACTTGCCTCGCTAACCAGTTGGGCGTTCTGGAGGGCGCCCGGCTCACGTACATAGAGACAACGTGTTCTGTTGTGGATGCCGAGCACTTTGTGCAAGGCCACATGATACGACGGGCGCTCGATGCAACACTGGTGATGATTTACCACGGTTATACAACCGAAGTGTCACTGCCCTGCGCAGAGCTGAGGTTGTATACCGCTCAGAAACTAACTCTTTAGCTGAGTACCAAGTCGGATGATTCTCCCCCTCGGAGAGAGCCCGCTCGGCACAGTGTTGCAGGCGAAGGACCATTCACTCGGGGACGAGCCAGGCGTGATGTCGGGCTCTTCACTGCACCGGAACCAGCAACTTCACCAACACAGCCACACCGACATACGTCAGCGTTTGAGGCAGCCTTTGGCGAGTACACTGGTGCTGGGACGTCAAGAGCAGGAGGCTCTGGACAATCCCAGGACCCAGATTACTTCGCCCCGAGCCACTGGGACTACGCCCAAAGTACGGACTCTGAGTACTCCCAGGGGTGGTATGCAGGGGGGTACAATAGTGCCTCCCAGCCGTACTTCCCTGGGTACTCTCAGTCCGCACGCTTCTTCACACCCAGCGGCTACGACATCGGTCGGGAGTTATCTTACATCTCCGACCGAGTCGACCTCCTTGATGACCATACCCGGAACATGGAAGGCACTCTGGCACGCCATTCTCAGTACCACCAAGAGAATAGCAGCGTGCTGGACTCCCTACGGTACGACGTCCAATAGCAGACGGATCAGATGGCAGAATATTTTTCAATGTTTTGACCCTATCAGTGAAAGATCCAAGCTTGGGGGAGGACCCCCACCAGGTATGTTCTATGTCCCTTCTGCATTTGCCATTTCCCTTTTCTATTTTATCTCCATCTTAAAATGAAAAGACCAAACATATTTGCTTGAATAAAATTAATTCCCAACTATGCATGGAATGAACCATATGCCTCTCACTTTGGAAATGATGAATAGTTGCTATGGCATTAATCTTGTGAGTGCTTTGTTTCGACTAGTTGCTTGATTGTACTTGAGTTAATTAGCATGAGTAAAAATGAACCTGAAAACCTTGTGGGAACACATGCTTTATTCCAAGTCTAAGTTGTTGTAAGTAATGATATAGTGAGATTGTTGTTAAGTTTTACTTTTGCTTTGTGCTTTCAAAAATAAAACAAGTTCCTCATTGGTTAGAAATTCCTACCAAAGCCATATGTTTAGTTTAGTTGGAACCTTCTACTCATATGTTGCTTGCTGTCTTAGTGAGTTTTGTCAAATTGTTGTGACCTTTGGGTGAAACTTTCATTCTTCTTAGATCGAGATTCACATACACACCACTTCTCACTTGCAATTCCTACACTGAGAGTTAGCAAACATTTCCATCATCCACCCACAAAATAAATACTCCATGTTCTATGATCTCCTCTCCAATTATCCTTGAATAGAGACATGGGCTATGCAAAAAGAAAAGCATGCCAAAGAGCATGGCAAAAATAAGAAATAAGAAAAGCATGGCAAAAATATGAGCAAAAAGAGATAGCCCATGTTCTCGAAATAAGTCAAGGAGAGGAAGAATCATCCCAAGGAGTTCCACCATATTCCACTCCATTCCACTCCACATATTCCAAACACTTTCACTTCTTGATCTAAAGGTGTGATTTGGTTCCCCAAAGGTCCAGTCTTTGACTTAGCAAAATATAAGATACATGCATGCCTCATCCATTGTCCCTGAGCCACACAAAAGTCATATTAGATTTTAGGATGAAAAGAAGGCACAAACCTTTGGTGAGGATTCAAATACCACTTGAGTGATTGAGTGTGCCAATTGAGGAACAACTTACATTTTTCACAAAAATATGGAAACTCCGAGATGGGATCCTGAAAAGAGTAGAGTGGAATAAAACTAAATCAAATTGTTCAACCTTTCAACCGCCCAAGACAAGGAGATTGCTATAAGCCCCATAGGTAAAAAGGTGATTTAATACTTTGCTAATGATTCAAGTATTTTGAGCACTAGTTGTTTATAAAGATTACCTACAAGATATTGACATTGTAGCAACTCCTGATCCACCGAGCCTAAGTTTTTTTCTTAGCTCGAAGACGAGCAAAGGTCTAAGCTTGGGGGACCTTGTTGGCGGTCATTACGACACGTTTTCGACCACCAATACTCGCGAATAAAATAGGATATATGTGACATTCCATGTACTTAGGTTTACTTCTAATAAAGTTCCACGAGTTTTGGTGAGTTTCACTAGTGCAGGTACAACAACGAGAAATATGTGCTATAGGGGTTAGAAATGACCGATTCGGCCGAACGGAGGTTACCCCCTTAGCCGTACATCGGGAGACGTCCACGTCAACGATGACCAAGAGATGATGACACATGACACGTGGGCGACCGCCACCTCATCCTGGGCCAACACAGCATGAAGTACACCACCAGAAGCCAGCCCAAGGGGATCCAAGACCAGAGGCGATGCAGGGGAGGCCGGCCACGGCCAGGCCCAGTTCGGCCGAACCCAGGCCTTTGGCCGAACCGCCCCCACACTAGGAAGCGCCTCCAGGGAGTGCATCTGAGCCATAGGAGCATAGGACGGTGGATCCAAGGGTTCGGCCAAATCCACCCATTTGGCCGAACCCATCCATTCGCCCGAATCAGGGTGAACCGACCCCTGGCTCCCTTGGCCGGTACTCCTCCTCAACCGCCACTCCAAGCTATAAATAGATGTGTCCATTCACTTGTAACACACACAAACGAAGCCAAGGAGCTCCCATTTCCACTTCTCTCTAGTAGAGTTAGGATAGTTTAGTTGGGAGTTAGAGTTGAGTTGAGCTGTGCCTCGGAGGTTCCGGAGTCGTCTTTAGAAGCTCTAGTATAAGCTCTTGTATATTTTCATTTCCTTTTGTAGACTTTGAGTTATCAATATAAAGTTATCTTTATCACTTTGCCTCTATCATTTATAGCTTGCTTCTACTTTATTCTAGTTGCATCTATATCGTGTTTAGACTATAGTTGGTTCTAGTTCTGGTGCTTCTAGATCTTGTTTAAGTCTTTGTCTTAGCCGGTTCTTCGATCTTGCTCGATACTTGAGGTGAATTGTCACTAAGAGTATTGACAAGGTTGCTTGCTCTTGCTAGTGGAGTAAGTACTGTTGAGTAGTGTAGGAGTGGTTCCTAGGCTAGCCAGTAACCTTAGTTTGCCGGAAAAAGTCTACTTCACCCCCTAACCTATGAGGGGTGGAACACATCACCCCCTAACCTATGAAAATGGATTTTTTACCCTCTGAACTTTCTAAAACCGAACAAATCACCCCCTGAAGCAGTTTTGAAAAATCATAATAAATCACAGACAAATCATAAGATAGAAAATCAAATTGTGTTGGACTCCAAATGAGCAGATCTACGCAGTGAACATATAATATGGTATGCTTTAGTACATTTTTTTACAGCTATGAAGAAAAGCATAGATCTAAAGTTATAGAAAAAATGTACTAAAGCATTCCGTATTATATGTTCACTGCGTAGAACTACTAATTTGAAGTCCAACACAATTTGATTTTTCATTTTATGATTTTTCTGTGATTTATTATGATTTTTCAAAACTGCTTCAGGGGGTGATTCGTCCGGTTTTAGAAAGTTCAGGGGGTAAAAAATCCACTTTCATAGGTTAGGGGGTGATGTGTTCCACCCCTCGTAGGTTAGGGGGTGAAGTAGACTTTTTCCTAGTTTGCCCCTGAGTCTGCGGAGGTGGTAGTCGTTAGGTGGTGACAGCCCTATACGGCCTTTGTAGCTCATCACGTTCATCTCGGCTTGTAGGATCCCCCAACGCAGGGTAGATGCCACCGCTTCTCATCCCTTTCTGTGTGGCATAGGCTCTGCTGTCCCGAAGTTAAGACATAGGTTTGACCTTGACCTCTGAGTACTGGCTCTACAGCCTCTATATCTCTAACCCCGAGTGGCATAGACAGATAAAGTACCTAGGAATCCTCTATCTTTTCTCGTTGTCCTCCCAGCTATCTATTCCTTCTCCTTCCTATCTGAGCCTCCCTTGAGCTGTGTGTCACGGTATATCCACTCCTATCCAATACAGTTATCCCCTGTCTTGCTAGTCGTGTACCCTTCTCTGATAATCTCGAATATCTGTTTGCTAGTACTCTTGCCATAAGCTTCCCTGCAGAAATATAAATTACGATACCTCGGAATACTCCCTGGTGAAGTGTTACAGCGGTAATTCTGTGCGCTTGCAGAATATTTATATATTTTACTAAGCCATAAGGAAAACCACTGAAACACTCCTTACCCAGTACCAGGATTCACAATCCTGATATTGGATCGTAAGAAGTGTCAACACCCTCTTCCCGCTGTACCTCTACGGATGCGGCTCAGCTTCGAGTGACATCCGGGTCGTGTCTGGTAACTCTTGTATCTCTCTCTGATTAATTGAGCATTCAGTTCTTACTTTTATATGCTTGCTGGTTCTTCGTTCAATGCTTAGTTGAATGGTATAATTGTATACTGGTTGCTTAGCTTGGGTGCTTATCTTTCTATAGGAGATAAGTATTAGTTGACTAGTGTAGGCGCGGTGCCTAGACTTGAGGCTAACTTAGTTTGCCTTTGAGTCTACGGAGGTGGTAGTCATTAGGTGGTGACAGTCCTATACGACCTTTGTAGCCCATCACGTTCGTCTCGGCTTGTAGGATCCCCCAGTGCAGGATAGATCACACCCCTCTCTCATCCCTTTCTGTGTGTGGTAGGTTCTGCTGTCCCGAAGCAAGTATCTAGTTGTACCTTCTAACCCGCTCAGTTAATCAGTAGAGTACTTCTACCAGGCTTGTGCCCTCTCTACCCTCTTATTGCTTCTCTTCCCTCTTTATTGTTGTCATCCACTCCATCCCATTACCCTTGGACAACTTAGTTTAGAATTAGTTCACTTCTCGTTCTCCGTGGAAATCGTTACCTTGGAATACTCCCGGGTGAAAGCTACATCGGTATCCATCCGCTTGCGGATTTATCTGTAGGCCGTAAGGAGTACCAACACTAACCTATGACCTGATTTGAGTCATCAAATATTCCACAAAAGTACTCATGCAACAGCTAAAGTACTTGGCAATATTACAATCACACAGGGAAATTAAAACAAATAATTATATTACAAAACTTGTTTGAACTATTTCATTACATCACTCTTTCAATGAGTTAACAAATTTCTCTGCTATGGGCTCGGTCTCCACGACTAAAGCTTCATACTGCTCCAAGGAGACTTCCTCTGGCAGCTCAACTACTTCTAGTTCGGTTGCTGGGTTATGCGCCTTTACCATGGCAATCACACGATTGACGCAATCATTCATGGTATCTTTGCAGAAACTTGTGATTTGCTGAGGAAACAGGTTCAAGTGCTCCAAGATTGACTGGTTAGCTATGCTCGTGCCTTCCAGAGTTATCATCTCTAGGAGCGGTACCACAACAGCTTCCAACGCTTTCTTCTCAGCTTGCAAGTCTTCTACTTCTTACTGTTTTGTTTGTTGTTTTTTCAGTGCTTGTACTAACTCTTTTTCTACATCGACACGGCTCTGACGCTCTGTGTCCCAGTTCATGGCATTTTTGTTCACCAACTCCTCAAGGTGCTTGCATTCTTCAGATTTCGATTGGAAAGCATTGTACCAGGAAGTCGTGGTACTCTTTTCATCAACGAGTTCCTTCTTCAGCTCTGTATAACAGGAAAATGTGTCACTACACTATAACAAGACATGGTGAAACTACTCTATCATCGGATACGAGTACTTACTTGTTACTTGAGCGGTTTTGACCATCTAGTCGGAATCTTTCATCGATAAGACCTTCTATCTCCTTGGGCAGATTATCAATCATTTCTTGATGTTCTGCGCAAGTGGCTTTACGAGCTTCAAATGTGGCCTTTAGATCTTCTTCAAGTTCTTTTACTCGAGCTTCAAGACCTACGTTGTTGATTTCGTCTACTTCATTCGCAAGAGCCTGTTCAATGATGGTCAGTTATACATTGAGTACTTTGACATCAATTTGATTGCACAAGTCGAGATGATTACTAGTGCGGCTTCGAGATGTTTCTTCAGCTGTGTGGCCTTGGAGCCTTGGATTTCTCCTTCAACATTGACCTGCATAACGAGTAGTGTTGCATCATAATATAGACAAGAATTGATTACAACGGCGGGATCAAGAGACTCACAGTAAGCGGCTCGTCTATTTTGCGGTGGGGGAGTGGTTTCATGCTCGGCCGACCTCTCCTCCTCTGCTCCTCCAGTTTGTGGCTTCCGCAGATTCGACATCATAGAATTTAAAAATAAAGGCCAAGGGGGTACGAATCGTCGGGCCAGATCTAACATATTCTGCAATTGGTCATACCTCTTCAATCGCCTCTTCTACTCACACGACTTCTTCTTCTTCATCAGCAATGGCTAGAGGTGTTGCGTCATGTGTCAGTTGTGGAAAATCTACCGGAACTTCTCCGAGTGGTTGGTTCAAGTCCAGATCTCTGCTGACTCCGTAGTCTTCTCCGCATCCACCTTCATAGCGACAGCCGACTCTCCTTCAGTTCAAGCTTCCTCTGCATCAGCAAGGGGCCCCTATGTCTTTTCAATTGTCGTAGCACCAACAGATTGCTTCTCTGGCTCCATGATTTGGTTTTCCACCTCTAGAGATTGCACGACTTCGATAAAGGCTTCTATAGGTACTCTGTCATATCAAGAGTGACAAGATTAGTTACGATTAATCGTCAGTAACAAGATTGAATCTATGATTAGATATTCTTGCTTTGGTAAAAGCTTGGGCTTCGGCTTGAAGGTGAACTTCGTCAGCTTCAAGACTCCTCTCATTGAACTAGTCGTGGAGCCAGTCGCTCCGTTGTCCATAGCACTACTCGTGGACGATCCTTGGGGAGCCGTGATCTCCTTGGACATGATGATCGAGGTAGTGTGCCTGTAATCAAAGATGCGATCAACGGTTGTTATCTCCGCCTTTTTCCACACAACTCTTTTCCACTTTGATCCCACGGGTACTACCGGCAGTTCAAGTGAGGTTTATTGTTACACAAGTTAAAGACCAAAATGTATTATAGTTTTACAAATTATCAAATTACAGTCGACGTCAACAGAAACAAGTCTACCTACGGGTTCTTCTGTTCACCCGGTGTCATCTCTGGTTTCCGCGTCTGCCTCGGTGTCAACCTCAGTGGCTGCATCCTGATTCGCATCACCTTCAACAAATTTTTCTAGGGAACTATGTTCTAGTTCCTCCCAGACTTGTGAAGCAAGATTGCCAACTTCTTCGTCATCATCTTCAGCAGCTGGTTGTTGTCACTAACAACTCGAGTTAGACAAAACAAAAGAGAACCAACGATATATCCAACACACGACTACTTACTGGGATTGGTGGGTTGACCTTTAAGCATTCTCCAACAACTATTGGTTTTTTTGTCACTCCAGTGAAAAAATGAGACAGTTGCATCAGCACTGTCTCATCAGATATCTCCTCTAGAGACATCCTAGAAGGATCTGAGCTGCCAGTGTACTCGTAACCGAGTGCTTCTCACCTTTGGATTGGTTGCACCCTTTGCTGTAAAAAGCTAACGGCAATTCTGACTCCAGATAATCATTTATTCTTCAGAGATTTTACCCGCTTTAGCAAAGCGGGTACTTCTTTAGCCTCTTCAGTAGTTGGTCTGCTGCTGAACGGTTCTTGTGATTAGGGCACTGAACTGCCACGACTCTGTTGTCTGGCTTGCACTTCTTGTTGTCGCGATTGAAATCGCGATTGTTGGAGCGATCATTGCGACAATCATTGTTGTTGTTGTCGCGATGCCTGTCGAAGCGTTCGCGTTCGCGATCGTCTTGGTCAGCCCACTCGGCAACTATCCACCTTAGTTCGCTGATGTCCTCGGGGCGTCGTCTTCCAAACTCACGGTGTAGTTCTCTTGTGTAGAGGCCGTCATGGAAGTAGTCGATGACTTCGTGATCGGAGATATCTACTATTTTAGCTCTTTTATCAAAGAACCTCTAGATGTACTTGCATAGAGTCTCTCCCTTTTCTTGCTTGCAGGATGCCAATTCGTACCGGGTTCCGGGTCGTGCCTAGGTTCCCTAGAAGTTGGCGGTGAATTTCCTGGTGAGGTCATCCTAGGAGTCGATGGACCCGGGGCGGAGGCCCTCGAGCCATGTCAGAGGTGTAGTGTCCAGCATGATGGCAAAGTAGCTAACTTTGATGTCGTTGGAGCCTCCTACCATCTGGATTGCAGTCGAGTAGATTCTCAGCCATTGTTCGGGGTCTTGTTTGCATGTGAACTTCTTGATTCCAATTGGCTTAAACTTGCTTGGCCACTGGATGTCCTTGATGCGCTTGGAGAAAGCTGGGAACCCATCGTACTTGTCCCTCGGCGAGCGATCATCCCGGTGACTGGAGTTGCTGTGGTCGGAATTGTACTATCGACCTCGGTTCCCCTCGTTTTGTCGAGGGCAATCGTTACGTCCGGGTGAAGCTTTGGTTACGGTGTCGAGGACGATCCTGATCGCGCGGGTTATCACGCTCTCGGGGACGGTCGTTATCCCGGAGACGATCACGATCGCGAGGTCGGTCATTGTCGCGTGGACGATCTTAGTGGCGCGGGCGGTCGTGGTCGCGGGGACGATCTTGGTCGAGTTGGCGGGGAGGGGGTTCGTAACGGAGGTCGTACTGTTCACGTCGGCGTAGTTCTAATTCAACGCGTAGCTATCTACTCATCTAGATTACCGAACGAGCATCGCAATTGGCGTTGATGGTGTCGCGAAGGTCTCCGTCGCGTGGTCTTCCACCGTCTTGGCTGCGAACGCGTCCTCATCCTTGGTTTTGGCCACGACCAGCGTCTTGACCATGTCTCTGGCCTCCTATTGTGGCAGTTGATGCCTCGTGTGGAGCAGCCGCCGCAGCTCCGGTGCGCCTGCTTCCCGACGTGTGGTGGCTTGAGGTAGGGTTTGCCTGGTTGGTGCTCTTGCGCGCTGTTTCTAGGAGCGTAAGTACTTGTCGAATGGCGGGAGTGTCGGGCATGGCCCTGACGAGTTCTGCCGCCACGGTGATGTTAGGCGGTGCTTCCTGAAGCACTGGTTGGTCCCCGACCATGTCAAAGTCTTGTGCAAGGTTGCGCATCGCATCAGCGCGTAGAGCGCATAGGGCAGCGTTTAAGCGCCTCTGCTTGTGCTTGGCATTCCTTGCTTGTCGGGAGGTCTTTTGTTCCTCGGTTTCTCCGTTGGCAGTACGTTGTTCTTTGGAGATATATGTTATGAGCTCACGGTCGTACTGGGTGCCTTGGTCATTGTTGCCTACCATGAACACCTGACGACGGGGGTCTTGATCACTGAGGAAGAGAACGATCTGGGTGGTGGAGAAGTTGTCGCTCGAGCTCTCTGTTGAGGCAGTGAGCGAAGCGGTCTTGCCGTCTTGGTAAGGTAGATCTTCTAGGATGACCGCAGCAAGTCTTGACTCGTTATCCCGGCAGGTATCAGCTGGGATCGCACCAGGCCAGTGAACAACAAGTCCTACTGGTGTTCTGGTTACGACTAGTCCTGACGGGTGATGAACGAGTGGTTCCACCAACTCGAAGCTGGTGTTGAACTGGGCGCGGTAGTGTAAGCGCGACATTGTCAGGAGCGTCGCTCAGTAGGATCGTGAAGTCATCTTTGTCGTCATCCTTTGATGGCTCGTGAGCCGGCTCGAAGTTTTTGCAACGATCCACGACCGGGCTAGGCTCTTGACTTGTCGTCTTGATGGTCCCTGTGGTTTGCATCTGCTGACGTAAAGCCATGGAGTTGGTGAGTCCGAGCAGGAATCGATCCGGGGGGTTGTCCGATGGCGTAGCCAGCTCGGAGTTCCCTGCTCTTTCCGTAATTGGAAATAAGTTGTACTCGAACTGGACTTGGAGAGTCCCGACCGGAGTTGGAGCGGAGTCGGAGTCGAACTCGAGGTCACGATGCATGTCGGAGCCAAGGTCGACGTCGAGGCCGATGTAGTCACTGAGTCTTGTTTCTTGACGAATTTGCGGAGCCGTTCCGGTGGAATTGCCGTTGTCGAGTACGGGCCTAGGCAATCCGCAAGGTAGCTTGCGAACTTGCCATTGCCTAGGGTGATGAAGGTCCAGGCGCTGAAGACAAAGGTCGCGCCCTTCTCGATGCCGCCGGTGTTGAACTTGATTGATCACATCACGCCTAATGGTGAGCTTCTGGCGAGAAGCCCCACGGTGGGCACCAAGTGTCGAAGATTTACGTCGAGCACGTCTGCCTAGGGGTATCGCGGGCAGTAGATTTGTGGGTCTCGCCGAGTTCAAGGAATGCTGGTGCACACACAACACAAAGATTTAGACAGGTTTGGGCCGCAATTACGTCCTGTGTGCTTGATTATAGTGCACGTGAGATTGAGTTATTTTGGAGGGGTCTCTGCTCCACCTTATATATCCGGGGAGCAGAGTTACAAGTCGGTTCCATGATACTAGTCGTATACAACGGGGAGTACTACAACAGGGTACTTTGGGGAGTCTCCTAACAGTGCACGACTAGTTCTCCTAGTCAACTATGCTGTCTTGCACCATAGCCGACTATTTTGAAGTAGCCAGGTCAAACTTCCCATAGCCGAGTAGTTTAATCCTGTAAATGAATGGCCCTAGGGATCCTGGTCCCACAGATACCAATTATATTTTGTCGGACAAATTACAAGTTACATCAGATAAACTAGTAATACAAAGTACTCGTTATTGAAATGCAAGGTACTTACCAATAATAAACCACTCGAATTCCCAAGTTCCGCAAGAGTCCTTCAGTGGCATATCAAACCATTGGTCCTTTATCCTCTGGCGAAACTGAATACTAGCTCCACCGACTACTTCTATCCGAGTAGAACTATGTTGTGGTTTGATGTGGTATAGAGTTCGGAACAGAGGAAGACAAGGCTCAATGCCTAAAAATGCCTCACAGGCGTGAACAAACATTGCCACGTGCATAATCCCATTGGGATTAAGGTGGTGTAGTTGAAGCTTATAGAAATCAATGAGAGAGCAGAAGAATAGAGAAATTGGAAGACCGACCCCACGTTCACAGAAAGAGATGAATAATGGAATCTCATGGGTATCCTCAGTAGGAAATTGCAAATTTTTGCAAGATCTTCATTGCAAAGTTACTGCGGAAAGTAGAAGGCCTTAGGTTACTAGGTTTTGCCGATCTTCTACACCAGCAGTGCAATCTGTCCAAGCATAGCCTAGGGATGTCGTGTTCTTGGTGTTGGCCTTCATGTTTGGATCCACAAGGGATTTCTTCGCCTTCACGACCTTCTTCTCCGCGGCTTTCAGTGGCTGCTCATCATTGGTTTTCTTTTGACCCATGGGTGCTGAGCAGGTGAGGACTTTGGATTTCTCACGCATTCAATACTTAGAGTGAATTTTTAGGCTCGGAGGCTGCGCGAGGCTTGGGGGCTACTAATCAGCTAGGCAGTTGCGCAAGCTCGGGGGCTGGAAGAAAGCTCAAAGTTTTAGCTTACAAGCATAAGTAAATGGATCTGGCTAATACCCCCGACATTTATAGTACTAAGGTAGCGTTACTATGTCGCACAGTAATCCCTCGCGGCGGCGCCTCATATTCCAGGATAGCGATCCGATTTATTTGGGATATTTTAATTATCTCCACCAAGATTTACGGTGGATTATTTCTTCGAGATATCACTGAGATCTTTAAATCAAAGATATTTGATCTAAAGCTCAGGGGCTACTAGCGGATATTTAGGGATTTTATTCTTTCCAAAATTTATGGCGCAATTCAAGCTCGGGGGCTACATCCAATGGGTGCACCTACTCGGTGCACGCCATTAAACTACTCCTTTGATGCACCCAATGGGTGTAGCCTCTGACTACTTAGTCATTAAACTACTCCGTACTCGGACTTTGCTTCAAATACTCGAGTCATCAAAAGACGAACCTTGAAGATGTTAAAATAGATTCAAGACTTGAAGCAAAGGCGTAAGATGCTCGGGGCTTGTGGGACCAGGAACCCTAGGGCCACTCACGTACATGACTAAACTACTCGACAGAGGAGTCTAGCCCGAGTACTCCATGAAGCAGTCGGCTATGGTGCAAGACGACGTAGTTGACTCAGAGAACTACTTGTGTAATGTTAGGAGACTCCCCAAAGTACCCTGTTGTAGTACTCGTTGTTGTATACGATTAGGATTATGTAACGAACTTGTAACTCTGCTTCCCGTATATATAAGACGGAGCATGGACTCCTCCAAAACAACTCAACTCATACACAAAAGGCGTGATTGGATGTGTGGGGGGTTTCAGCTTGCATCGCACGAGTGGACTAGGCTCTGCCTACCCTACCCTGGCCTCGTGCATGCAACACCATCCTGATTGGTTGCATGTATGCATGCATGCTGGCCCCTCAGTGTGCTTGTTTGGTTGCCAGACTCTTCTTCGGTTTCCGTACCTCATGTCGCACGGCCACACAAGCAGCTTGCATCACTGCAGCCAGGCTCTATAGAAACACAAAAAGAATTTGTATCCCACGAGCCAGGTTAGAGGTCGCTTTTTGCATCCAACCAGCCAGGCCCAACAGCTTGTTCGGCCAACCAATCATGACAACGTTGTATCCGGCCGGCCTGGCCAGGCCATATTCAAGCATCCAATCACCTCCCAAAGCAATCAAGTATACATGATGTAGGGTATTACATAATTTGTGGCTCAAACCTGTCTAAATCTTTGTCTTGTGTGTGCACCATCATTCCTAAAACTCGACGAGACCCACAATACTACTTTCTGAGATACCCCTAGACAAATACGTCGGGGATAAATCTTCGACAGGAGCCGCACAGGCCGGGTTTCCCGACGAACGCCGACTTGTCGTAGCGCCTGGCGACGTCCGGCGGGATCGAGCCGGTGAGGCGGTTGTGGGAGACATTGAACAGCTTTAGCGACGGCGACAGCTTGGCCAGGACGGAGCCGTTGATCTGGTTGCACTCGAGGTGGAGCTCGATGAGGTGCGGCGCGACGACGATGGCGTTGGCGGGGAGCGGGCCCGTCATGTTGTTGCCGTTGAGATAGAGCTTCTTGAGCCACCGCATGTTGGCGAACACGACGGCTAGGACGGGGCCAGAGAAGCGGGGACAGGGATGGGTGGGAGGAGTTGATAAAATGTTCCATGAATAATTCTTTTGGGTGAAAATTTAGAGGTCATTGTGGCGAATGCTATTTGTACGATGAAATTTTGTAAATGAGCCTCTAAATATTGTTTTAAGGGATGAATTTTGGAGTCTACCGCTGCAATCAGTCTAAGGTCTTGTTTAGTTTCCAAATTCCACCATGCAAAAAGAAGATTCCCATCACATCAAAATGTCGGCACATGCATGGAGTATTAATATAGATGAAATCAAAAACTAATTGCGCAGTTTTGTTGTAGTTAACGAGATGAACATTTTGAGCCTAATTAATCAATATTTAGATAATTATTTATAAATACAAATGAAATGCTATAGTGTCGTATTAATGATGAAGTCTCAAGTTTGGTCCCCAAAGTTGGAAACTAACCAAGCCCTAAATGAGCTAAATTTCTGGACTACCCTAGGGTGTGCACGTGCACCTTTACATGAGCTGTTTTTTACTAGTGGCGAAGGAGAGAAAGTTTAAAATAGGCCCACCACGTTTCCCTCTTCACCGTTTCAAAACCCAGGGAAAAAAAAGAAGAAAAAAAAACCCCAACATTTTTCTCTCCCAGAAAAGAGGCTCTCCGCCGCGGTCGGGCGAGCTCGATGGCCCTGCATCCCGGCGCCGGGGCAAAACCCGCCTCGTCGTCCCTCCCCGGCAACGACGAGTACGACGACTTCCACTGGGATGATGCTGCTGAGGCGGAGCTCCAGGCCATTGAGGCCGCCTACGCCTCCGCCTCCGCCAAGCGCCGCCGCCTCCCCGACTGGACTTCCCCGTCCCCATCCCCCTCATCCCGTCCCCGCTACAGCCAAATCCTGGTTTCCGGCGGATCGAAGCCGTCGTGGGCGCTCACGCCCCCCTCCTTCCAAGGTGCGGTTCCTCTCTTCTCTGCTCCCCCTTTCCCATTCTTGGCATCGCGGAATTGAACAACCCACTTAGTTCTTGAAAATGGGGGCAAGAAACCCCTGATGCCTTTGGCCTTGAGTCGTTGGGGTGTACGAATTGCTTCCATTATCAATTCGTCACGCACTGGATTTGGATGATTGCATCACTTGTATATCACAACTGGCACGATGTGAGGAGGAGGGTTCTTGGTGCTACAGTTGCATCACTTGTAAAAAAAAATGCTGCAGCTTTTCAGTACAGTTGCCGTTCTGTGATTGTTTCTCTGTCACTAATCTATTAAAGCTCAGAGCTTTATTGACCCGTGAGGCCAACTTAATTCCATAGTCGGCACATCAGATACCTTGTTGTAGCTTATGCATATCATGCTTCTTCTGTTATTGAAATGGGCATCACATTCCCTTTTTATTCTGACTACAGGGAATGTGAGGGCAAGACACCAGCCAATTTCATTCAGTGGTAAGATAGTTTACTGCAGGACACCTTCTGAGGTGGAGAAGGCTGCAATGGACATCTTAGGCAAAATTGAGAGCATCAAGGCCTCTGGTCCAGTTTCTCTTGGGTTTGATCTTGAATGGAGGCCCTTTGCAAGTAGAGGTTTGTTGTTCTATCTATCCACATTTGGAGTAGCATCTTCAACGAGTTTAACTGGAACAACATTTGGCCTTTCCTTTTTCTTTTTAGAAATAAGTCTAAATTACTCATCAAGTATGCACAAAGTCTGATTAACCCTCTAAACTATCTTTTGGTTCAAATCATGTCGCAATTAAGTCAATTGGTCCAATCTACTCCTTGTAGAATTTGTCTTTTTCGTTTATCCATGCACGAGTGTAGCTTTAATTTGAAATTTTGCAGAGTGGTAGAGAACATCATATCTTTTTTTTAATATTATGATTTCTTATCATTATTTTATAGGCTATGACATCTATAATAAATCAACCGTAACAATTCAAAATTGTATGTATGTTTACTATCGTGAATTGGACCCATTGACCTAGCTGCATGAGTAATTTGAACCAAAATATAGTTTAGGTGGTTATCCGTACTTTGGTCATACCTGAGGTTAGTAATTTGGACTTTTTCCTTCTTTTTATGAATGTTTTGCGTCATCATTCTTGCAAGTAGTGTTATCGGATGGAATATAATGGCCACTGTGGTCTTTGCAGGAGAACGTCCATGTAAAGTTGCTGTAATGCAGCTCTGCATGGAAAAGACTCTATGCTATGTCCTGCATATTGCTCATTCTGGAGTACCAGATATATTGAAATCTCTCTTGGAGGATAATTCATCCATTAAAGTATGTAATTTTGCTTGGGTTTAAGATATTTTCGCTTCTTTGATCAGTCAAGTCACTTCTTTGTGTCCTCTCAGGTTGGAATATGCATAGGCAATGATGCAAGAAAAATGTTGAACGATTATGATGTCTGTGTACAACCATTGATGGATTTGTCAGTCCTGGCAAATGTCAAATTAGCTGGGCCTCCTAAAAGATGGAGTCTTGCTTCTTTGACTAAAATGATCACATGTAAAGAGGTATTTTGACAGTATTAACACCCCCCCCCCCCCCCTCAGTTGCCTACCTCTGTTTGTAATGTGTGAGAGGTTAGGTAGGTTGTTAATTGCCAAATTTATTATTTGGTAGCCTGAAGTTACATATTAAATACAAACATTTCTGACAATAAATGTGAAACTGATTTTTTTGTTTTTGTTATTGACGCATGCTTTCTTTGTTACCACGGACTTCAAATGTTGAAATGTTCCTTACCAACTGCAACTTTCTTATAGTTGCCGAAGCCAAGCAACATAAGGATGGGAAATTGGGAGGCTTATGTTCTCACCAAGCAGCAACTTCAGTATGCTGCTACAGATGCTTACATCTCGTGGTACTTGTATGAGGTACATGAATACACTTATCAACTTACTTTGTCTCTCAATGATTGATTTTCATACCTTATTACCTGATTTTGATGACCATTTCTACTCTTTATTAGGCACTACAGAGTCTTCCAGATTACAACGCTGAAGCTGAAATTGAGCCTGTAAAGGTAGCATAGGTTCAGATGCATTTTCTACTGGGAAATGTGTTGCTTATTATTTCAATTTTCCTGGTGATCTTTTATCTTCACATCTCAATCAGGTCAGCACTTTTGTTTCCCTTTCTTTACCCTAGAAACAGCAGATTTAATTTTTACCTCTATGAGGGGGCAATAGTTCCTTAGAACTAGTCTTTGCTGTCAATACCAAGGCCGGTACTGGTAAATGCATCTGTTGAACAATGGGAAATATTGGATTTACGTGGAGTTACCCCGTTCAATTAATGATTAGCAAGGTTTACATTTTCCCTTGGTACCCAAAAAGGAAAAATGGAAAGAAAGAAGAAACACTACTTCTATTTTGCCAGGGTTTTCTGCTTCATGCATTGAAACTACATGAAAGCTAGTTGGTTCTGTTAATATTGTGCTGCCGAATCATCTGGCGCCAATTACTGGTTTCGAAGGTTGGAGCGTGGCCATGAGACCTTGTGACATCACAATTTCTTAAGTTAAAAGAAGAAACATCTTTGTACTTTGTTAACCTGTTAATGCCAGTGTTACTTTAATGAATACACAGAAAATCTTCCATCTTTGGTCTACTAACAATTAGCAAAAATCCTCTGCACAATTTATCATCATTCACCATTCACTCCATCTAAAGGCCATTACCGGTTCTATGCATGCAGGGTTGAGTATAAGATTTGCCGTCAAAAGTGAAACCAAAGGATGTTGAATTTATTGTGTTGTGACACCTGCAGTTTCTGCTCGTCGTTTATGCCTATGATGATTTGTTTACTGGAAAGCGGAACTGGAATGTAATTTGTTTCCTGTTGTCAAAATTCAATTTTTTGTATGAGAATCTTTCTATCATCTACTTTTTAATGTAAATATACGCAATTCTCTTGCGTAATCTTAAAAAGAAAGACAGATTTACTGATTTGCAATTGAGTGTACATTCTTTTATCCACCAACTTTTGCAGTGTCGAGTTGGGCTTAGGCCTTGTAGTTGACCCATCTGGCATATGTTTTGGGCCTCGAGTCATCAGGCATATATGACCAGGGCACCAATCTTCCCTTTGTAGTTTGTACCCAAGGTTCAGAGATTCTCCTCTAAAAAAACCTTAATCTGGATCAAAATATCACAATAATATTAAGAAAAACAAACTTGCTAAATCCCCGTTGCCTGAAACTAAGAACTTTACAATCGATGCCTTCCCTAGCCAGCAGTCGTTAGCCAACAGTTTTTTGGGGTTTTTTTTAGAGAATTTACATGACAGTTGGCAGGTATTTCATTAAGAGAACAAAGGAAGGTCACATCGCTTCTTGAAGTCACTACGTTGTGTGGACAGAGGCGGTGGCACAGTGATATAGAAAGAGCTGCCGAGAGACGAGGAAGAGGGTGATGGTGGAAGAGATGCCAGAGATGGACTGGAAGAGGAGCGCAGGCGGCAGCAAGCAATGGTAGAAAGCAAAAGGAAGAAACGTCGAGATCCAGAACAATAGAGTCCAAAGATTGAAGAACATCCAACACCATTGGATTCCCATCTGATTGTCCAAATATGTCAACTGTAAAACACTTTGGTTTGCAGAATATAGGCGTCTCCCTAGGACAATGTATTACCCAAGACTAGGAATGAACATACTAACATTACAGATTGAGCTCTCATGGGGCGAGATGAATTTCCATGGGAAACATTCCGAGGGAACGTTCAGATCGGGGAACTGCTTCAAAACTTTCGAGATTTAGTTCAATTAAAAATATACCCTTAGTGTGTGTTGACAACCAAAATTAGCATGTTTGGGTTCTGGTTTACCAACTTCCAGTTTTGGAGGTCTCAAATCATAAATTGGACTTCACCATTGCAGCCCTCTCATCGACACCATCAAAATGCATATGTAGATCGTCTAATTTAGACTCGGGATAAAAAAATTATGCTTATTGCAAAATCTACACTGGAAAAAATTATGCTTATTGCAAAATCTACACTGGAAGATTCAGTTTTTGAAAATAGGAAGTTCTATTTTTTACTAAGAAAGAAAGTCGGATTCGAGTCAGTTTGAAGCGTGTTTTGTAATATACTAGGACTCTCTATGGGGCAGGACCTCCCTCCTATAAATATGAAGGGCTCAATCTTCTCCTGGTTTAGAATTGGCGTAATGTCAGCCTAAAGCCTCATTTTTCTATTTCATTAAAGCTAAAGAGACTCGTCCGATCGGGGTTTATCCAATTTACCAAGTATAATATAATTTACCCTTGTACCTTTCAAACCCAAATATTTTCAACCCTATCTTACTGTTCATCACTTTTGACGGTGATTGAGGACGTTCTAGGTGGTTTGCCAACGCTAGAACAACAGGTGCGCTTGCTCCAAACGGGTCCATCCGGGGCGAGTGTTCATTGGTTTTTAGTGGGCTCCTCGACGAAACCAGAAGTTCTGGTTTTCAAAATCCAGAAGTTTTGATTTTCTGCAGAGAGCTCCTCTGCACGTTGCATGCTTGAGTATTTGGCGTGATGAGATGATATTACTCAAAACTTGATGCAATTTGGCTTGATCTCCACAATATAGATAATTTCTATGGGTTTTAGTTTTGATAAGATTGGCATACAGTACAGAGTCTTTTATTTTTTTTTTCACACACAAAGTGCTCTGCCGATATGCCATCATACATCTTCAGCTGGCAGCATAACAAGTGGCACATTCCGGTCATAGTCATACATCTACTAATTCAGATCCTGAGACCGTCAACATTTGGACGACACACTGTTTTCTGGTGTTCGTGACACGTATGCAGATTTCAGAACCTTTTATTTCCTTAAGAATCATTCAGGCCATGCCTTTGGCGATTTGTTCTAAAAATAGAGAGAATAATGCAGATACGCTTTCTTGGCTGGCTGACAGTGCGCATGGGTCGGCCGCGCAGACCGTTTTCTTGCGTTGCTGGTTTCAGTCAAACAAACATTTGGTCTCGGAATTTTTACCAGTCAAAGATTCACTCATGTATGTTTATGCATATAAGGATATATACCACTTCTGATCTTCTTTCATATATGTATGCTCGCACAAATCTGTGTACTGAGAAAGTATACTGTACTGAGTAATGACAGAAAGAGGAGAGAATCGGCAGATTCTTGTAGCCGCCTACTTCACATGGAAACTAGTGGTAGTTAGTATATATATGCACAGATGGAATCTTCCTCTTCATCTCGACCGTCCACTTGTTGCCGGTGCGCGTGGCACCCATCCATCGAGCTGGGTCACTTGCATCAGTACTGGTATCACTTCTTTTCACATGGGTTTGTGCTAGTCAAAGGGAACCAACAGGGCTGATCTTGTGTACAAGATTTGGCCACATGAATCATTCCCTTTCAACATGTTGTGTGCCATGTCAGAAAATAAAAAAGGTAGAAAAAAAAGAAAGATATGTTTGATTTTGTTTGTGCATTGTTTCGATTGGGATAGGGAGATCCAATACTGGTCATTCCCCTTCAGCTTTATTTGGTCTTGTCCAGTTCCAATATATTGAAGCCCCCAGAGGCGAGAATAGGGAATATTTTCTAATTAATACAATTGCTACTTAACTGCAGATGTCATGGATTCGACATGGTTCGAATATGAACCCGTTTTAGCACCCGATTAATTTCTGTATATTTTGCTTTTTGGTGTTTTTTTATCTATGTCGACACTCTGTTACTTAAAGACAACTATTTACACTAGTGCCAATTTCTTGTCCACCAGGATTAATCTCACCATTTTTTTATTTCAAGATATGCAGGAAAACTGAGCAGGCCTGAAGAATCTGGCCAAATCTGAATGCAGTAAACAAGCTATCATGCATCGTGCGTAATGCACGGAGCACTAAAAAAAGTGTGGCATGAACATGAAACCACACTAACCATCTGGAGAGGCTGAGTGCAAGAATCCATCAGTTGAATCTCTTATCCTTGTCAAAATCATTTGGTAGGGACAAGGTGCATATATTTGTTTTAGTCTAACCTATGACAGTTAAACCGGTGTTTGTGAGTGGTACGTCCATGTCATGCCAGTTCTGGGCCAAACTGGTTTAGCATGGTTCTAGACACTTTTACTGCAAGCATTTCATCAACCTGGGATGCCAGCTGATGTCGACTTTGTCAGAAAAAAGCCTGGGGCAAATGCAATTGCACGAAGTGGCCTCGCAATCATGGTTTGCCCCAATTTGGAGACCATTGCATGCGCGCATATCTTGTCACCTTATATTCTTCCACTACTTGTAGAGATACAGCTTCTTCTCACCTTATATTCGAGGGCAATATGGCAGACTATGGAGTATGCGATAGGTTCTTGACTATTTGAGCTAGCCCACAAACTGTCAGATCAGTGTGGCGCGCTAGCTGTTTGCTCAGTTTCATTCATTCGCTACATAGAACAGGGCCACTAAGGACGTACGATGATATTGCATGCCCCACTTCCAAATATGCTAAATAACCTTTGTCACAACAGTGGTATTCAGTGGCCAATGTTTTGGCATCAGTCCCATCGGTATTGTCGATTTGTTTCTCGATATGTCCATCAATCAATCTTGCTTGTAAGTGTATATATCACTCAAATCTTATCTGTCAATTGTGTATCCCTGCTAATGCCTAATGGGTAGCTGATGTAAATGGATCCAAGAAGATCCCTTTGAAGAAGTGAGGATCAGGTATAGTGGTTACTGCACAGTGCACACACTCATTCAAGGTTGTGTCAGACGAAAAATTGATGCTCTAGATTAGCCATGAGGCGGATCAATGTCTTGTAGTATGGTGCCTGAAATAGTTTGACAAACCTCTGAATTTATCTGGACAATCCAAAGATATTGTTTGTCATCCATATAAAAACATTAAAGTCATTAAGTTGCCAATAAGAATTAATTAATAATCTCTAGTTTGCCAACAAGAAAGTTTAGATATATAGTCTGACATGAGCTCTGTGTTTTCAGTTTGAGGGGCTTTGTTTAGAATCAGGGGCGGAGCTAGGCTTTCTTATCGATGTCAACTGACATCGATGATTTTGTGCAAAAGCAGTAGAAAAATACTGTTGTGCATTGTTTATTTATAGTGTTGACACCAGTCCATAAAAGAGCTGACATCGGTGGCAGCATGGTCTGGTTCCGCCCCTGTTTAGAACTAAAATGCAATGTACTGGTGCTACCATCCGCTATTTAATCTGAAATCTGAAACTTCAACTCTTTTCATGGAGCCAACATATACAATGAGTGGCGTGAATTGAATTCAAGCACAATCTGCTGATAGATTTGGGTCCGCAAAGTGTCAGTGTTAATCTTCTCTTAGCACTAGGTGTGGACTTTGGAGCCTGAAAGCGATGCAAATTGCAATTCATTTTTGCTCATTAGATCTGGTGTTGGATCTTCATTCTTTACCGTCCCCAGATACATCTGCTTGCTTCTGAAACTCAATGAGTTTGTATTACAGGACAGCTTGTACATTTCCCCATTAGGGAAGAGGGAATGCACCAAGCACATGAGAATCCTATCAATTTCATTGACCAACTTAAACAAACACTTATATAAAATCAAAGACCACAGATAACGAGTGGAATGGGGATTATTATCCACAATAAAATAACATAACTCCTATGTGTCTGCGTACTAAACTAAATGTGCCCATAATATCTTCCCTGACCATGTGGTGCACCTAGGATCAGTTGTTATCATTCCACAACCGAAGTACAGAAATGCGAATTTGTTTCCATTTCCAGTAGAACACATATTGATCTGCACAAATTACTAGCATTGCTATCCTTCTTTCTTCTAAAAAGATTCTATCGCTTGACATTGCTGCTATATATACCATGTATGCTATTTAATTAGATCAAAAGTATTCGGAATATCACCAACAAGCACCTATCAGTTTGTGGAGGAAAAAAGGGGGTGAAGTTCAAGTTCTGTATCTTTTCCACAGTAGTTATTTTTGTAAGTGAAAGTTAACTCTGGGGAAAATATGATTGTTTACATGGCACGCTATCAGTGATAGCTCATGGGTCATGCATGAGGCTGCCACATGAGAAACCTGCCACTGCATGCACCCTCCACCGTCTGACTGAGATTCTGAGGCTCATATGACTTAATAAACTAAAAACTCCCCTAGCCAAACTGAACTAAATATGTGTCAGGCCCTAAAATAATTCAAGAATATTCTAAGCGTAGTGGTTAGTTCAAACTGATAAACAAGGGGAAAAATTATTACCTGCAGAATAACCAGGCATGTATTTATATAATGTAGCAACCACATGGTAGTTAAACCGTTACAACCGACCAAGGAAACAGTTGGTGTGAGGTCAAACTCCTCGGGGAAAGAGACAAGTTTCAGTCAAGCTAAGATGAGGTCAGCCCCACATTCACCTAATTTCAAAAAAGAAAACTAAGACAAGAAAACAAGCAGCCGCATATAGGTTGATATATATAGATGAACATATAGTAATATACAGGGCAGTATACTAAACAGAGCATGAACGGCCTGGTCTCTTGAATATTTGGGGGAGGCTCTACTTACATGTTGGGGACTGGGCTTGTGAACTATGCATGAATGTGCTTTCAAATGAAATAATTCTTGGGATTCTGTGATGCCATGTGCTTTCAAGGTGTTGTTCTCGAACGCCCATCTTCTTTTCTTAAGAGAGACGAGCTCAGACTGCAGCACGCTATCTCTCGTTACTTAGTTGTTAATATCTATCTGTTGAGTTTTAGGTGCAATTTAATGGTCTATAATTTTTCTCAAAGTTAAGACAAGGAGTATGAAATTCTTGCATAAATTCATTTTCTTAACTTAAATAAGAATATAACAACTTCTATTCCCTTAAAGGTTATATTAGTTGAAAAAGAGAGAACAACCTGAGCTAGTGTGTCAATTGTTGATCAATTATGTTTAGTTTCAAATATGTCAAATCATGTGAATTGTTTCTTTATCCTTTGAACTTAAAGAAAACTTAAATATTGTTAATTAGTTCCGGTAATTAACTAAAGTCCATGCAACTATACTACTGTAAATTTGATATAGTCTCTAAATTTTTGGATCTTAATAATGTCCTTTTAACTTTGTATCACATTTTGATCTAAAACAAATCCCCCGCATTCTACTGTACTGATCTATATTACAAAGATTTCAGAGACTTACCTTTATTTTTCTGTAAGTTCATCGATTTTTGTTATCAAGCGCCTATGATTGTTTCCAAGAAAATCATGTCTAGTTTTATTTACTTACTAATTCACATTTTACTTTGTGATGTATCTTCACTCCTTTTTCATATTTATATGTTCTACCTATATACGTAACACTAAAGAAGGAAAAAATAGGAAACATAAAATTAGTAACGATTACACTGCTTATTGAGCAAACAAATAAATCATACACTGTGTACTTGCTAATTACTTTGACCGATAAGTATGCATAAAAATATTGGTAATGGGCTTATAACAATATTTTTATAGTAAATCTACTTATATGATTCTCAAGTACCCAATCTATATATAGACTGAACATTTTGTCTGAATTTTTGTATGTGTGAATACTTTTTCGTGAGCAAAAATTGAGACTAACCGTGGTACAGGTAATGGAGAGATCAAATAGGCGAGAAGACATATTGTACATACTCCCTCCGGTTTGATAAAAGAGGTCGTTTAGGATAAAGTTTGAGTCAAACATTGGAAATATAAATCATGAATAACATTTAAGTCGTTGAGTTTTGAAATGTGAAAATTATATAAATAGATTGGTCTTGAAAATTACTTTCATAAAAATATACATATATAATTTTTTACGAAATATTTTTATAGAAAAGAGAAGTCAAAGTTGTGTTTTGGTGACCGTGTCGCTGTCCTAAACGACCTCCTTTACCAAACCGGAGGGAGTATACCCATAATTATTGGACATTTGCCCTTTAGAATCTAAACCACCGATAACAACATTCCAAATGATCAAACAGGGGCATTATGCTAGCTCCTCTTGTACCAACGAAAAAATCTCATAAAGCTGAAAGATTCTAATATCTTAAGATCTGATGTGACCCGAGTAGATATACCAGGCTAAAGTATGCACAAGGCCGGGGCGTATGACCCAAATGCGACCTATCTCGGACCAAGTTGGATGCATGCATGATAATGCAGCCATTGGATATCTTGGTTGTGATCATCACAAAGCTCCCTGCCATGTTCATGCATGATCACGCAATTAGCTGGTTGACTCAATTATTTGTACATGCCAATTATTGGAATATATGTGCGTACGTTAGAAGATCACATGGCGGCGTCGATCAAGAGCCATTAAGGACTAGTTAGTTGGTTCATTTTTTTGGGGACTAGTTGATTCTAGAAGAGCTGTTCAGCTTGTGTTGTGCACTTGTATATGACTCAAGAGCCTAGAGATACATGTGGCTTGATGCATGACAATGCGTTGCTTATCTGCAGAACTTATAAATAAGATAGTGCTTTTTCCATCAGGAGTTTTCCCAACCCTAAGTCTAAGATGTCTCAGGTTCCCATGTATTGAAAATTTCAGAGAGTAGTATTAAATTAAAATGGGTGACAGTGCAAATTTTTTGCTGTTGCTGGAGTACACTTGTCATGGTTTACCTAGAAGAGACTCTTACAAATGGTGTCATTTGTCACAGCACACTGGAACTGTTTCATATTAATTTTTGGAGAGAAAAATATCTCCCAAACACCCAAATTAACTTTCTTATGTTTCTTTGTCCAATAATATCATAATCAACTCAAAGCACTCACAAATTACAGGAAAAATAATATATATTAAATGCGTTGATTTTATATTAATATTTACTTCATGCATATCGGTAAAAGTCAAATAAATTTTAAAAAAATCAGAAAATTTAAAATGGGAAAAGATATAATAAAATTACATTTAGCCAGGTAATGAGAAAGTTACAAACATACACAGACACTAGTGGAAAAAGTCACATTCGTCTACGGTATTTAGTACCGGGCATAAAAAGACCCGGTACTAATGCACTTTAGTACCGGCTTGTAACACCAGCCGGTACTAAAATTGGTATTTTAGTACCGGCTGGTGTTACAAGCCGGTACTAAAGTGGCGTCGCACGTTAGTACCGGCTGGTAACACCAGGTGCTACTAAAGTGTGTCATTTAGTACCGGCTCGTGTTACCAGCCGGTACTAACGTGTCCTCCACGGGTTACTTCAAAAGGAAAGCATCTCTCACTCAGTCACAAGTGATGCATATGTGGGATGATAAGGAAGTAACGCGCGAGGCCAGAGGTCATGGGTTCGAATCCTCGCGAACGCGTACGCGTATGTACTAACTGGCTTGCACGTGACTTGTGACCTTTAGTACCGGCCAGCCCAGCCGGTACTAACTGGCTTGCACGTTAGTGCCGGCCAGCCCGTACCAGTTGGACTGACCGGTACTGATAAGAGTTTTTGTAGTAGTGGGAGGAAGGAAACTAGATTAATTTCTTTTGGATTGCATCTAGATTTATATCACGAGTGAAGTATATTTTCTGTCCAAAACATTTTGGCTTGCGTCTATATTACACACAACGAATGAAGTATATATAGGAGTCGCTAATTCCAATCATAATTATAAAAATTATTCTTATCTGGAAATTAATTTTTCCTTATCAAATGTATCAAATATTGCGAACGCAAGGACCTTTCTTCTCCATAAATCCCAAAGGCGAAACTAGGGACGTCCTTGTACATAGTTTTTGCATTACTCCCTTCATAAGAGGGCCCATATCTAATTATGAGTGATATGCAATCATACGTACTTTTCTCTTGTATGGCCCCACTGAATATTGAGCAAATGCCCCCACTGAATATTGAACAAGGCTTAAACAACCTATATACATAGCCTGTGGGATTAGCATCTCATAAACAAAAAACAAATGCATATCACGAAGTTTATAAAGAAAATTTTTGGTGATTGTACTTTTGAGCTCGGCAATGTAAAGGCCATGAAATATAGTATTTTTTAGTCAAAAGGGCTCTTTCATAGGTGATTGTACTCTTTTGAGCTAATCTCGTAACGATACTAGGGCAAGCACGTAGCAAGAGCCATAGAAAGGTGTGAAGGTGCAAAGAAGCTCATCATACCAATCTCCTTACTTGGACGCATACGGGTGGAAGCGAATCAGATCGAAGCTGGATATTTTTGGAGCACGGGAGGAGTGTACATACTGCACCAACCTTAGCCATCATGTCTGAGAAAAAATTAACCACATAAAACAAGTAAATGCATTGGTACACAGAACTTAAGGACTTATCACAAGTTTTATTGGAATTTACTAGTGGGAAATTTCGTTTCTTTTATGTCGTGCAAAGGGGAAATTCTATGATATTAAACTAATACTCCATCCGCCCTGTAATATAATGTATCCTAGCTTTTCTAGGTGCAGAGCTTCTGCTACGTATCTAGAAAAGTCAGATGCCTTGTATTAGAGGTCGGCGGGAGTATAGTAGTCTTGGAGTACAATTGCAACTACGCATTAATAACTGCCCTTTATTTTAAGATTCAAGGTTTTATTAAAGATCGAGGAGCACTGAAGCAAACTACTCTAGCTTCCAAGTGACAAATCAATATATTGTTCAAAAAATTGATAAAAATTCAACATGCATTGAGCCCATACCCACCTAAGGACCATACTTAACTGGTAGATGACTGACACTCTTCTAGAAATCAAACACCAAATGATTTTTGTAATGATGTTCCCAAGTATAGAAAGCTAGCCGGAGTAACAAATTTCTATCCGTATAGGTCGGCGATTCTCGACAATCATGCGAAGGGCCACTCCCCAAGGCGCTCTGATTAAGCTAAGCGAAACCTTTAGCGCGTGCATTATGTTGGGAGTTGGGACTCATTAACGGCGCTAAAACCCTAGCTAGGGTTTTAATATTTATATTCTGCAACACAGGCTTTAAGGCCCCGATTAGGCTAAGAAAAATCAACAATGGGATATCCGAGGCAGTAACGACCGACCATGGTGAGCTCTCTAGCTATGTACATTGTGCCCTACATATATAGGATCGAGTACAAGCGTTCTCTTGTTTAA
Source organism: Echinochloa phyllopogon (assembly GCA_033239725.1). Lineage (NCBI taxonomy): Eukaryota > Viridiplantae > Streptophyta > Magnoliopsida > Poales > Poaceae > Echinochloa > Echinochloa phyllopogon. The sequence goes on along the minus strand of BTCW01000016.1, from coordinate 2,536,936 downwards.
GCAGCTGGTTTGATGCACGGGTTCTTCTCTAGACGTGGACATAGCGCCCTGCCCCCATTTGGCCTAGGGCTTGCAGAAATCCATTGGCCATGGGAGCTCGCTTTCCATAGTTGCAGCCTTGAAGAAAGATGTTGTGTAGTACTGGCCAACTAATGTTAATGTTGCATCAACTTGCTATGCAATTTGCATCATGGATGAGGTGTCCTCTGGGTTATAAAACTAGCCATGTCAGTGGCAAGGGGAATGGCTAGCATGGCTCTACGTGTTTCTCTTCTAGGGCTTACAAAAGGCTAAGGCCATATATGACCTAAAACAACTGTGCATGCACTGGCGTTCTTTGCTAGCATATATATAATCACCTCTTTTTGAGCCATAGCCATGAAAAGGAGTGTGAATTGAAGCAAACAAGGTCTGTTGCACATGCTCTCCGCTTACATTGACGGTGTGCACATACATATATGTAGTTACATGCATCGATGCATTGTCAATTTTGTTGTATCCACACCTGTATCTGCCGTCTCCTTTACCTAAAAGCAAGCTCTAACGAATGCTATCAAGCACATAGAGGCTAGGAGATCTTAACCTCGATCAAGTCAAACACCATGTATATTTGTGCCGAAAGCGTACACCGCATTTGGTTCTAGTTCATGATGATGCATAGGGGACCTCTCTCAGTGACAATTAAGCATTGGTGCGTTGCATTGTAAGTTCACGAACCATGCATCATCGATCTAACTTGCCACGTGTCGACAGATCTTGGGCTCACCAGCCTAATGATTGTGATCATGATTATATATAGTTGAGATGATTGCACTAAAAGTCTTCAATCTTGCCCAATTAAACTATTTGAATGTCAAGAAAGGGACTAAAATTGCCTCATATTTAGAGAGACCTCAGCACAAGGTGCGAAAGACACTAACTAGCTACCATATGCATATACGAGAGATCTAGATATATATGAATATCATTGAATATATATGTATATATATTGGTTATTCATATGCCAACGTATAGTACGTACGCGTATAAGGTTGTACAACTAATTGATCAAATTAAGTGCATGGAAAAACAAATACTTTGCATGCATCCTCCAAATGAATGTTTTCGTTCTCGATTTGGAACGCGTCTCACCGAAAGAAGCGTAGTGCCATTGTTAATTTTGCATCCCAGATGGTACGTACAAGCTAATACGCGGAAGAATCTGTAGAAAGTTGTTGCCACTTGAAAGAATGGCTCTTGCTTCTGCTCCTTCCGCTTTGATATATAGGATGGAGTGAGAATATTAGGTGCAAAGAGGAAACGGGAACTGCAGCTTTGGCTCCATGCAAGGATGGAAACAAAATAGGAGGACACCAAAAATATAATTTAGGTTTAGGTATGGGTACAGTACATCCAAATCAAATAAACTAGTGCATGACGCTAACGCGAACAATGTACATTATTAATTTGACTTTATGTTTAATTTGCAAAAAAGTAGTGCATTGACCCTTAGCTATAGCTAATACACATTTGCTGATCTATTTGTGTTTTGTAGATAACGATGATGACAGACACTCAAGGTATGGGGGAGATGTCAGTGATCACTAGCAAGTGATGAGAGCGATATATTTTTTTGATGATGGAGCCAAGTCAGGAAGCTGCTTGGAGGTGCAAATTCTGGATGCTTTTTGTGTAAGAGTATGTGTCCACGTCACCCTTTTTGTGTTTTCTTATATATTTCAATTTCTTGATATAGGTCGGCAAAGGACACTGGATGGAGCATATTTTTGCAGCTTCGGAGGGGACACAGACATACAGTAGTGACTAGTGAAGCTGCTCAGCAACTGCTAGAATTTGAGCCTTGCTTTTGCCGTACGTACACTCTGCACCATACTGAGTTCGCTGCTCTGATGACGTACTATAGATGATCGACTTACCGACCATATATATCTACACGTACTTTTCTACTGAACGTTATTGTAATATTCTTTCGTCGGAAATGAGAAGAACCTAGAACATTTGCTAACTATTACGTGAAGCATTCTATTGAACATACTATTTCAATTTTCTTAATTGAAAGCGTACGCGCCTTACTATGTTATTAGTATACTCGATCGGATCCGCGTTTGGATAGAATGAAGAGAAGAGATGGATGCCGCCCATGAGACCATGACAAACACAAGCGTTGTGCAACGAGAGGCTTTTAAGCTGTGCTTTTCCTAGTTTATTGGAGATGGAGTTGCATCACAAAAAAGCTATATATCTATCATCAAAAGCTGGAGTGTGGCAGAGAATTTTTGGGTAGACTAGTCGTTGCAGGTAATTAGCTGCGACAGACAGCGCGTGCATGATGAGGTGGAGAGCTGATCAGCCTGCAAATGGAACTGTACGTGAACGATGGCGCCCCGGCCCTGCTGGCTGGCACTGCACTGCACTGTAAAGCTAGGGGCCCGCCTGGCAGCAGTCCACTGGTAGATACTCTAGGTATAGTATTTTTCCCACTTGGAAATTGGGGATTGGTTCGTTGGAAGGCGCACTTTGACACCATGGCACCAGTTGTTTGCCTTGGGGTATCTGTATATTTTTTCTTTTTCATGTAACACACGGTTTAGCCCTACAAAAGAAATGGTTACACAACACGGTTTTGTGGAGTATTGTGTAAGGTTCTCATCACTGTTTCCCAACATGGCCAATTTTTTTTTAAAAAAAAAGGATATGCATGGCCAGGATCAGGGTTTCAGTTTCCCGATTTTGCACAAAAATCATGGCCGTGGTCGGTGGTGCCTTTGTCACCTTATTAATTTGTTTATATACTAGCAAATGTATATATGGAACCACTTTCCTACGCGGATTGAATTTGAAATGAAAAAAATATGTATCCTTAATTATGTAATGCAAATTATGTAATAAAAAATGCACCACCGAAAAATACTACATTTTCATTTTTATTACATAATTAAATAATGAAAATGAAAATGTAGTATTTGTGTGGTTCGAAGTAGGCATGGTCTAACCAAATTCGAGTTTTAGGTACTCATTCGGTCCCATAATATAGCTAGTTTTTGGTTTCTTCTAATTTAAATCAAAGTATTTTTATTTTTATCAATAACATCTCTAAAAAGTATTTTTAAAAATAGAAAAAAATTACATGTTAGGTTGGTTTCACGATCAATCTACTAACATCGTTTTATGTTATAAATTTTTATGGTTATCAATGTTCAAAGCTAAAAATGTTTGTTTTTTGCGTGTAACTACTGGTTACATACACAGTGAACAATGTAAACCACCGGTTGCCGCCCGGCGATGAGCACGCAGTTTGTTTGGTTAACTTAACGCGACCCAATTAAAAGCAATAAACTGGATCATTCTCGCACTGCATGCAAGGCGACGCAGATCTCAATAATAGTGGCAGGCCGGCCGGCCGGCCGGCAGCAGCAACAGCAGAATGCAGATAAGCACGAGCACGACTGGCCGGGGTGGTGTGGCGTGGCGTGGGAGCACTAGGTGACCTCAACCGCGCCGCGCGCGAGCGGCAGGTCCAACGCTCTTCAACGTACGCAACTGGTAGTAGCCGTCAGGTCAGCAGCGCAGGCCGGGGAATCCACGCCAAACGGGGGGCGGGGTCGTGGCTGCCCTCTCGATCAGCTAGCTCTCCCTCCTCATGTTCTCCATCCCTCCGCCCCACTGGTAGAAAGCATCCCTGCATGTGTCGCTCGAGCCACCCTCTCTCTCTCTCTCTCCTCTCTCTAACACACACAACACACACTGCATATATGCAACAGAATCTCTCTCTAGGGAAAAACAAACCGGAGAAAATCGCATCGAATTTTCGCATTCCTCCTAGAACGAGAACAGGGGATTTTAAAACGCGAGTTCTGAAAAAGGGGCTTAGATCCTACCAATCTCCAAGTAATCTTCCCTGCCCGCCATTTTTATTTGTTAATTTGTTCTAGCGACTGCCTGCCATGATTCTATTCCTTGCTTGCCTTCTTTCTCTCGCATCATGCTACGGCATGCAGCCCCTGCTAGCTAGCTACCTGTCCACCACCAGCAGCAGCACCACTTCCTCTCTCCTTCACATGCAGAGCTGCCCAGTCATCCTCCCTCCCTCCACTCCACTCCTATATAACCACCCCCAAGTCCAACCCCCCAAACCACCAACACAACAACATTTGCAACAACACCTTCTCCTCCGGCCTCCTTCTCTAGCTAATTAAGCTCTCATCAGCTAGCAGTGATTATCGATCACCTTAGCCAACCAAGAAACCAATTCGATCAGAAGCTAGCTATTAGCCAATTAACCAAGAAACCAATCAGCATGGTGCTCCTCCCTACTGACCGCATGGACAGCCTCTTCTCCCCTCGCTGCGTGTGGGTGAACGGCCCCATCATCGTCGGCGCCGGCCCCTCCGGCCTCGCCGTGGCGGCGTGCCTCCGCGAGCAGGGCGTCCCCTACGTCATCCTCGAGCGCACCGACTGCATCGCCTCCCTCTGGAAGAAGCGCACCTACGACCGCCTCAAGCTCCACCTCCCCAAGCAGTTCTGCGAGCTCCCTCGCATGGCCTTCCCTGAGCACTATCCCGAGTACCCCACCCGCCGCCAGTTCATCGACTACCTCGAGGAATACGCCTCCAAGTTCGAGATCAACCCCGAGTTCAAAACCACCGTCCTCTCCGCCCGCTACGACGAGACCTCCGGCCTATGGCGCGTCCGCACCACCTCCGCCGCCGGCGACATGGAGTACATCGGCCGCTGGCTCGTCGTCGCCACCGGCGAGAACGCCGAGGGCGTCGTCCCCGACATCCCTGGCCTCGAGGGATTCGACGGCAAGGTCACCCACGTCAGCGACTACAAGTCCGGCGAGGCCTACCGCGGCAAGAGCGTGCTCGTGGTCGGCTGCGGGAACTCCGGCATGGAGGTCTCCCTCGACCTCAGCGACCACGGCGCGCGCCCGGCCATGGTGGTGCGCGACGCCGTCCACGTCCTGCCGCGGGAGGTGCTCGGCAAGTCCACCTTCGAGCTCGCCGTGCTCCTCATGCGCTGGCTCCCGCTCTGGATTGTCGACAAGATCATGGTCCTCCTCGCATGGATCGTCCTCGGCGACCTCGCAAGGCTCGGCCTCCGCCGCCCCGCCGCCGGCCCGCTCGAGCTCAAGGAGACGCACGGCCGGACGCCGGTGCTCGACTACGGCGCGCTCGCACGCATCCGTGCCGGAGACATCGCCGTCGTCCCCGCCGTGAAAAGATTCACCAAGGGCGCACAGGTTGAGCTCGCCGACGGCCGTGCGCTCAACTTCGACGCCGTCATCCTCGCCACCGGCTACCGCAGCAACGTGCCCCAGTGGCTCCAGGTAAATTCACACCCCAACAACAAATAATAATGCATGCATTAATTAATTCCCCATTGATCGAAATAGCACTGTTCCATTGCAACAATATATATAATGTCTGATCAGTCCATTTCCAATGTATTCTTTCTTCAGGGTAACGATTTCTTCAACAAGGACGGATACCCCAAGACCGCCTTCCCCCACGGGTGGAAGGGTCAGTCTGGCCTCTACGCCGTCGGCTTCACCCGCCGTGGTCTCTCTGGCGCCTCCGCCGACGCCGTGCGCATCGCCAAGGACCTCGGCAACGTATGGAGGGAGGAGACCAAGCCCACCAAGAGGGCAGGAGCATGCCACAGGCGCTGCATCTCGGTCGTCTTCTAATCAGCTACTATACCAGCTGGTCCGGCCTCCATTGACCTGAGCCGTCAATGGAATTGAAGAAGCTAACCTACTGAAGCACACATCACACACATACAGTTTGTTCATGGTGTTTTGATTAGTTAGCCAGTACGTCCAATCCCCTTGGTTTTATTTGTTGTTCATTTGTTCTTTGCCTGCTGGTAAATTAGTAATATGGTGTCGTTGAGTAGGTTATACGGTAAAAACAGTGAGAGTGAGTTGAGTCGGTTCAAGAAAAAAAAAGGAGAAAGTGGAGCCCTCCCATCAGTGGGGAAGTGAGAGTGAGCCCTATAGGGGATTTTTACTGCAGCTATGGGCGCTAGCTTGGTGTATAGTAGCAACAACCTGTTGATGGAAGAAGAGGCTCTTTCTCATTGACCTAGAATAATGTAATTTCTTTGTTTGTATACACTCTAGTGTAGTGTTCTACTACACTTTGTAGCAGCTAGCTAGTTTTAGTAGTGTTATGGTTAGTGAAGAGGTATAGTACCTCTTGTTGTAATGTTTTTCTTTTTTGTCTTACTACTATACTACTCTTTGTATGATTCTTTACTCGAGAGTGAATATATATGGCTATTAGTGTAATTTAAATGTCTTACATTCTCTCGTCTCTCTCTCTCTCTCTCCACTGCAAGTAAAGTTTACAACAAAGGGGAGGCTATGAAATGTCTCTTTCAGGCGTATGCATCATTGAGATTCAGGGGGGCAGCAGGAAACATGGTAGTGTGGTGTGGGCTGTGGAATTCCTGGCTCTTGTCCTCTGGTTGTCCCTTGCAACACTGGATCTGCAGGGGGTCACTGTTAGTTGTGTTCCCAATATAATTGGCTCCTGGTGCCATGGAAAGTTAAGAGCAATCAAATGAGATCTCACTGCTGCACCACACCACTACCTGCCTCTGGCCCAACCGGCCGGCCAAGATTCCAGATTAATTAGCCCAAAGTCAACTATCACAAACAGGAGATTAAATAGGGGTGTCTGTATGTGTGTGTGTGTTTTATTTGACTCCACAGTTTCAGAAGTTCAGCATATGAAAACTGGTTCACAAATAAGCAAAAAAAAGGAGTATTTATTTGATTTTTTTGTTCTCAAGTTAATACAACTCAGTTGGATATATACATGCATATAATTAAACAGAGACTTAATTTGCACTCTGATTATTGCGGTTCAGTTCCTCAAATAATGCATAGCAGCTTTTCTGATCCTAAAATGGTACATTGTACCTGCTTCTTTATTTGAGCTACTACAACTCTTCAGCTGCTTAGCATTGTTCATGACTGTCCTACGAACAGCTAATTTCAATGAGGACACCCAAGATTAAGGAGTTCAATGATGATCGTCCTTTCCCTTTCGTACCCGGGGCCAAAACTATCTGGAAAGAAGGAATTGAACCAATGGTCCAAGATGGACCAGTTCATGTGATAAGAGAGCATTATCATGTGGTCACTAAGGATCAAGCTGGATATGGGTTGTATCCCAGGTAACTCTGCTAGATAGATGTAAAGCCCCCACTTAGCAATGAAAAAGAAAAGCGATAAGATGAACAACCCTGCACACATGTGTACCCCCCCCCCCCCCCCCCACGGACCATTTCAGATCCGCACATCACTATCACTCTATAACGAGCAGATTCAGTTAAATACATATAATTAAAGTTCAAATGAACACTTTGTTTTCCATCAACTCTTGGGAATAATCCTAGGAATACCACTATCACTACGGAAAACAGGCGGTTTGCCGAGTGCTTGGGACATTCGGTAAAGCCTGAAATACACTCGGCAAAGACTTTGCCGAGTGTAACTGTGGGATACCTGTACCCGGGGTAAGTTCCCACCCACATTAAGGCAAAGTTAAGGGCTAAACTCCCAGTCCCCGACAGATTGGGAAAACACGTCCCACCAGGGCACGTGTCACCTCCCCGAGCGATGGGGGGGAGGGGTCAAGCAAGCTAAACAGGAGGCACGCTCCCGATCGGCTTGAGAGCGTGTCCCGCTCCGCCTGAGCAAAGGCACATCTAGCCATGCTGCCCAACTCGCCACCACCCACCAGGAGTCACGACTAGGGTTGAAAACGGACAGGATAAATCCCGTACCGTCCCAATCCGATTTCTATATTTGACCTGATTGAATTCGTATTTTCAGACAAATATGAAAACAGGACGGAAATGGTTTAGGCTATATCCCGATCGTTTTTGTTTATCCCATATTTCATCGAGATATCCCGTATTTGCAAATATGGTACATCCTGTTTTTCCGGTCTAACCCAAAGAAGTGACCTAGCCCAAAGAAATTTTGACTGTGTACTATTTATGTCGGTGTTCGGATTGGCCACCCCACACTAACTAGAACGAATGTGTTTTGTCCTGTCTCTCGATGATTGGTGCAGAGGCTAACACAATGACACAAGGTTTATTCTGGTTTTGGCCACGTGCCGTACGTCCAGCAAGGAGTACGCGGGCACTGTATTACTTTGCACCGGGGTGCTTGTAGTACGGGTTTACAAGCAAGGTGGGAGAGGAGGAGAGACCTCCAAGTCCCAAGTGACTAGGCTGATTAATGTGAATGCCAATATCCAAGGATGTGGGTGCGAGGTGTTGGTGGATGCGTTCGGATGTTGTGTGTTCTAATGGTCTGGTCGTCCGGCCTCTGGTCGGGAGTCTACCTCCTCCTTTTATAGTTCAAGGAGAGGCAGAGATACACATGTTGCATAGTTGAGTCTACTGTTATCGGGCACTAGAGAGCATGGCGTTGGGCGTGGCTGTCATCCTTGCAGATTCTTCTACCCGGCGCGAATCGGTGAGCATCCACCAGCTCCAGTGGGCGGCGTGGCGGTTTCTGTAGAAAGTACGTGTCCCTATGCTTGTCTCGGAGTGCCTTCGAGGGGTTGCGCTGGCCGGCGTACATGCCCAGACGTCGCCCATACACCCGTTCGAGGGTTCTCCCATGCCTTATCGAGGGCTTCGTCAAGGGGTTAGTACGGGGGTTGGCAGCACAAGAGCACCGGAGTTGGCAGCACAGGACTGCACAGAGCCTCGCAGGCTGGCACAGTAATAGGAGTTGGCCGTGCAGTGACTGGAGTTGGTCGCACAGGGCCTCGCAGTCATGCACAGCGTCGGGGATGGCCGCACAGTGACCGGAGTTGGCGAACGTGATCCAGGTCATATCGTCTTTGCGGGACGGCTTGTGATCTGCCTTTTGACTTTGGCGCCCCGTGGCAGCGCGGGGCATTGAATGCACCTATCAGCGGAGCAGACCGGCGCGCGCCTTAGGTGGAGGGTTAGCCACGAGCGAGGTAGAGTTTTCTAGAGTCGGGGATCGTGCGGGCTTCGACCGTGGAGGCCTCGATCGAGGCGGATTTTGCCGTTCGCTCGAGGGGCATCGGTATCGTCGATCCAGACGGAGATGTAGTGCGTGCATCGGGACCCTTTCGGGGGTCTCGAATAGCCCGTTGGCCTATGATGGGCCGTGGGCTCTATGCGCTTAGACCTTTTTCGGTTCAGGGAGATTTGGTTGTGGTCGGTTTGCGTTTTTAAAGGGTGATTATCCCTTAGGTTAGGGGACCCCTTATGGCCGTCCCCAACAATTTGATTGACGGGCGGAATACCTAACCTTCTCCATATGTGCTGCATTGTTGTTAATTTTCTATGGTGCATCTGGATACGTGTATTGGTGTCAATGTGTCATTGAGATCGATTTGGTCCCACGGGGTATTTACACTTATTTTGTGTTCCCGTTTTTCTTTCCGTATCTGATCTTTTTCGATAAGTGGCCATTCGAATTACTTCATTTTCATTTTCGTTTCCGACAAGTTTGTTTTCGTTTTCGTATTAAAATATGAAAGTGAAAACGATATGGGTTCATCCCAACCGAGTTCGACCGCTTTCAACCCTAGACACGACACACACCTCGAAATGTGGTCCTCTCCCAACCTATTTTGGCCCAAGCCGGCATGTGCCGAGGCATGAAACTGGCCCTTGACCCTTCAAAGGGTTAAGACAGACCACATTGTTTCATCCTTATCCGAAAACCAAGGGCCAGGCGATCCTCTCCACGTATTGGGCCGTGCGCAGGCTAAGGCCCAGACTATGTGAAGTGACAAGAGAGGGCTAGCTTCCTACCCTCTTGCATAAGAGCGGGCCTAAAAGGGACCTGGCAGCAGAGGCGCATCCCCAATCAATTGCGAGATTGACTCACGAGCACTCAGCAGAAGTCAGAGAAGACCAAACGATGCCCGGTCAAATCAACGTCGTACCCCTCTAATAAACAACTCCTGCACAGTAACATCGTGATAGAAACACCATCATCATGAGCTCGCGCAAGTGGCTTACAACAAAGAGAACACCAGCGCCAAGACAAGGCCCCCGACCTACCGAAAACGGGTCAGAAACGACAACAATGGAAGGCGGGGCCACGAAGGACACCGAGAAGCACTCGGAGGCTTCCGACCTCTGACTCCCTTTCTTCTTCTTTTTTTCCATGTAACTGACCCCAGTCATATATAAGGGGGAAGGGGCCCTCAGAAAGGAGAGAGGCTCCGCATCGAAGCAAAAAATAGAACCACTGCATCGTAGAACACCCCATCTGCTTACGACCACCCCTCTTGTAAGCCTTGAGGCAACCAAGCACAAGGAACATGAACAGCTCGCACTGGACGTAGTGGCATTCCACCTGAACCAGTATAATTCCTCCGTATTTACAGTGCCTACCATCGCAAGCTGCAGAGAAGCACTACCACTAAGTAAACAGCCGGTGACAGAAACATCGACAGTAACAGTCGGCAAAGCCCACTAGACAAATAGGGACTCGGCAAAGCGGTCTTTGCCGAGTGTTTTTTGTCGGACCGGGCCGACACTCAGGAAAAAAAGTTGAACGGACGCTTGGAAGACGGCGGGCCAAACGACGGTTGACTTTGACAGGCCAAAAGTTGATGCTCTGCCTAGTGTGACACCCGGCAAGCCGTAGTGCTTTGCCAAGTGTCACACGTAGACACTCGGCAAACATTTTAAAAAAAATAAAAATAAACACCCACCGCCCACCCACGCACGCGCCGGGGCCAGCCGCGGGCTGAGAGAGGAGGAGAGAGAGATGAGAGAGTGGTGAGAGAGAGAGATTTTTTATTTGTTTGGGAGAGAGGGATCTGTGTGCTCAGATTTGGACCAGATTTGGACCAATAAGAGGCCACGATTTTGAAGGTATGGATCGCTGACGTGGATACTTGTGTTTTCTTAGTGCACACATAACGCAATTTTAGATGGCTAAACAATTTCAAACAAAAAAGTTTTAAACTACAAACATTTACATCTGTTCAAGTCCTACAACTTTGATATATAACATATTTACATCCGAGGTCATTTGGAAATTTGAAAAAAAAATCAATATTTCAAATTAGATACATTATAACAATATTTTAAAGCATTAAACAATCTTAAAATAAAAATATGTCAACTAAAAAGTTTTAGATTTCATGGATTTGTACAACTTTAATATATAACTTAGTAACATTCGAGATCATTTGAAAATTGAAAATTTTAAATTTCAAATTAGATAACTTATACTAACATTTTAAGTTATTAAACTATCTCAAATACAAAAGTTGTCAACTACAAAGTTTTAGATTTCATGGATATGTACAACTTTGACATATAACTTATTAACATTCGAGATCATTTGAAAATTATAAAATTTCAAATTAGATAACTTATAATAACATTTTGAGTTATTAAACAATCTCAAATACAAAAGCTGTCAACTACAAAGTTTTATATTTAGTCGAGGTGTATGACTTTCATATAAATTTTTGTTTCATATGAGATTATATAAAAAAGTTTGTATTCAAACAATACATCAACTCTCTCACATACAATCACACATATACTTCTTGTGAGATGTTTCGATTTTGTAAATATCGTTATGACAAAATATGAGAAATCTTCTTGACTTATTTTCGCAGCCTCTATGTGTGATACCATCGCATCATGAAAAATCTCATAATTTTTAGACTTGATTTTCTTTTTATAGAATTTTAAAGCAATTCAGCCAGACGTTCCTGGTCATGTCTCTTTAACAAGATGTTTGGAATTTCCTTTCAATTCCAGGATAAGGCCTTGCATTGGCCTAAATAATATGAATATCATTTTTTATTTATTGTTTTCCATTATTTGAATCACTTCCAGTTCAAATTCATCGAATACCAAAATAATACTTTTAATGAAATAAATTAATTAAATACAACAACTGGATTGAGAAATATACCAAATATGAACGTAGAGTACCCCGTATAGTATGTGTATAAAATAAAAAGTTTGGAGGGCAGAATAAAAAAAATTACTTTGCCAAGTGCCAAGGGAAAAACACTCAGCAAAGCAGCTCTTTGCCGAGTGTCCTGCCAAAGAACGCTCGGCAAAGCAGCCCTTTGCTGAGTGCCGCTGGCCCAAAATCTATACTATAAAGAGAATTAGATTTGAAAACACTTCTCACCAAGATTAGGCCCACCCCCACCTCACAGAGGACCCATCTGTCATGAAAAAAGGACTACGAAAGGGGAGGGGGAGACCCATTTTGTCGCCCTTCGGAAGAGAATTCCCCCCCAAAACCCAGAACTTTTTTCACCTAAATTGGGTCCACCTAAATCTACTCATGCGCCCTTGATGTTGCCATATTTAATATGTATAATCTTAGCAAGTTTACAAATAGATGGTAGTTGATGATTACGTTGGATTTAAGTCCAATCTATTACCATAATTAATATGTATAATTTGAGTATGTTTTTAAACATATTTCCATATTTAGTATATATAATCTGAGCAAGTTTTCAGATAGATGGTAGTTGATGATTACGTTTGGATTTAAGTCCAATGTGTTGCCATAGTTAATATGTATAATCTGAGTAAGTTTTCAAACATATGATAGGTTTCCTTAGTTGATGATTGTGTCCAGATTGAAATCTAATAATTACCATACTAGACTATCCAAATTTAATATATACAATCCGAGGAGGTTTTCAAACATATGATAGGTTTCCTTAGTTGATGATTGTGTCCAAATTGAAGTCATAATTACCATACTAGACTAGCTAGGACTTATATAAATCACGTCAACAAATCCTCCAGCAGAGAGATCCGTCGTTCCGCCATCACCCGCGGCCATCGGCTCAACACATATGTGCACCTGCATGCCGGAGCGTCTCCAGTATCGGAGGCCGTTCTACAGGGCGTCGTGCATGATGGGTAGAGGCAAGAGCGCCGGCGCCGTCGACAGTGATACGACAACGTCGGACGAGGAGGACGACGAGGTTAGAACCAGTAGCTTCACCATGTCCGACGTGATGAAGAGCCCTACGGCGGCGGCATTGAGCCGGCGCGAGAGGTACTACCTGGTGGCGTGCAAGCAGATGGTGGGGTTGTTTGCGATGGTATGGGTGAGTCGAAGTTGGTGCCGCACGTCGGCCATGTCAGGTTCTCCTGCGTTGGTCACGACATCATGGGATACTAGACTAGATAGTTTGATGAACTTATTGATAGGATGAACTTATTGCGTTGATCGTGGCACATGCAACTATCGAATTGATTTAATTAGTTGTTAGATCTGCATGTTTACGTGATTTGCGGCACTGTTTGGATCTGTGTTTTTTCGGCAGCTCATACTTCATTTCTGAACATATATACAATAGGTATGCTGTCATATATACATCATGGTCAAAAGGAATTTGTCAGTATACTTACAAAACTGGCGTATATGATTACGTTTAGATTAAAGTCCAATAATTTTATATTTTCTTTTTATTTTTGTAGTGTACAATACGGTAAGTTTTTCTTGCGATGCCACGCCCATTATGTTGCCATAATTAATATGTATAATCTGACCAAGTTTTCAAACATATGATAGTTGATGATTATGTTCGGATTTAAGTTCAATAATTTTATATTTTCTTTCCATTTTTGCAGTGTACAATATGGTAAGTTCTGCTTGCAATGCCGCTCCCTTTACATTGCTATATTTAATATGTATAATCTGAGCAATTTTTCAAATAGATGGTAGTTGATGATTATGTTTGGATTTAACTCTAATAATTTTACATTTCCTTTCCATTTTTGCAATGTAAAATATGGCAAATTCTGCTTGCAATGTCGTATCCTTAATATTGCCATATTTAGTATATATAGCCTAAGCAAGTTTTCAAATAGATGGTAGTTAATGATTAGGTTTGGATTTAAGTTCAATAATTTTACATTTCCTTTCCATTTTTTACAGTGTACAATATGGTAAGTTCTGTAGATATGACTATTTTCACCTGCTTCCTAATAGTTATTTGGATCTTCATCACACAATGGTACCTCCTCCTCCGGAAGTCTATGAGTTAGAGTAGATGTGCCAATTACACGTTTAGTCTCTATTTTATATTGTCGTTTGGAATATTTCAGTCTTGAATATTTACTTATTTGTCTTTGAAATATTTACTTATATTTATATATTATAGTATACAATTGAGTTCGATATTTTGTCCATTATTCTCTCTTTTCGGTTTCTCTGATTTGACGTAGTGCTGAAACAGTTGATTACTGAGCTACTGAAAGGTGAGCTCTAAGCGAATGTTTGTGAGTTTGTGATTCCAATTTGTGAATTCACAAAAAGAGAATAAGCGTTGAGCATAAAGTTTATAGAACTTGTACCGTGTGTCTTACAAATTGAACATTTTCTTTAAATTACAATCAACTTTCTATTGAATTCAAGATTTTTCCCATGCCCTTTTTAAAACACGTGCATGTGGCACGTGCATACCAACTAGTAGTCGTAAAAGGCTTGGGCCACCCACTAACCAGCCGCAGCCAGCTCTGGCCGGCCGCGGCCGACCATGGCCAGCAGCGGCAAGGGCGTGGCCTGGCCAGAGATGTTAAGCTTCAAATTTACAAATTTTGTGAGTTTAAATTTTAAATTTTCAAAGTACGTGAGTTTAAATATTAAATTTTCAACATATGTGAGTTCAAATTTCAAAATTTCAAAGTACGTGACTTTAATTCTCAAAATTTTAAAGTATGTGAGTTTAAATTCTCAAATTTTCAAAGTACTGAGGGCAGGAAAAGTTAGTAAATGAAAAACATATCTTATTTGCCGAGTGTCAAATCCAGGCACTTGGCAAATAGGTATCTTTGTTAGACACTTAACAAAGTGCTAACGGACTAAATGGCTGCCAACGAAAGGTGCACGTGCACAGCACGTGTGTACTTTACCGAGTATCAATGTTTTGACCATCGGCAAAAGCTGAGTTTACCGATTATCGGCTTCTTGACACTTGGCAAATTAGTGAGTTGCTGAGTTTCTGTCGTTTGCCAAGTGTCATCTGCTTGACGCTCAGCACATGAAGGATTTGCCGAGTGCCTGACAAAATACACTCGGTAAACCCTTAGACACTTGGCAACTTAGTGGTTTCCGGTGGTGTATATAATTGGAATTATTTGATTGTGCTTCCATTCCTTCATTTTGGAAATCGATTTTACACCGGGAGAGGCCCGGTCGCTCCCTCCCAGAGAGCGACGCGGGCGGAACGGCGCCCCAGTTCTCCCCCCCCCCCCGCCTGTCCCCGCCGCCGCCGGAGCTAGCCACCGCTGCGCGGCCGCGAAGATGGTGGTGGCGGGGTCCCCCTCCCCCCCCTTTTTTCTTCTCCCGACGCTCTTCCCAGTCGGCGCCTGGCGGCCGGGCAGCTCCACGCTGACGCGGCTCCCTCCGGCGGTCGTCGTCGGTCGCTGGGGTGCTGGGCTGGCCGGTGGTGGTGCCGGGGGCGGCCCCGGATCTGGTCACGCCCCTTGGTGGCCGCCGGCCTCCCTCCGGTGGCCGGGCCTGCTGCGGCTCGACGGGCCTGTCGCGCCTCGGCGGGTAGGCGGCCGTGGTGGCTGCTCCGGCACCGGCTGTGGCCGGATCTGGGGGAGTGGCGCCTCCCTCCCCGGTCTCGAGCCGGCGGCTCCGAGGCCCTCGTCGGCGGTGTCTCGGCGGGGGGATAGGGGCGGGCGGCGGCAGCTTGTCCCGGACGGCCGTCCGGCGCACGTCCGAGGCTTGGTTGTTGCGGCTTCGGTCCTCTGCGGTGGTGGGGGCCGCCCCGTTCCCCCGCGACTGATCGACCTTCGGGCTGCGTGGTGTTGAGGGTGGGGAGGAGCGTTTCGCCTGCGACTTCAGCATGGCCAATGGTGCCACCTCCGCTCTTCACGTCGCCGACGAAGAAGCTCCTGGGAGAGCCGTCAAGTCACCACCGCTGGATTCGTGATTTCTTTCCCACTGTGTGAGGCGCGGTGTCGTTCCGTTGAGGGGACGACAGAAGGTTTGGGACCATCGAGGGTTCCAATCCTTCCCGAAGAGTCGGGTGTTGTCGTACGGGTGCATATGGAACCCAGTGGTGAGCTTCGGCGGCTACGACGGTGGGCGGTGGATGGAAGCGAGGGGGAGTGGTTCAGGCGTTCTCGGCTGCTCGGGCGGAGATCCTCAAGCGTAAGCTTCAATTCGGTTGTCGGGTTGGGCAACGACGTTTTGCACCTCCCTCCTGAGGGCGTTGTCTGCAGGGTCTCATTCGACGGCGGTTCGTGGAAGCTCTCGGTGTTGAAAACCAGATGTTGGCTCCGTCGCGCCTTTGCCTTCTTGAAGGCGTTGTTTGAAGATTTTCCTATAGCCGTTGGTGTTGAAGTATTAGGCCCGTGGTTGGTCGGGTCCAATAGATGGTGTTTTGGTCTCTTGTCCCTTTAGATTATTGGGCATCTAGAGTAGTCCCGGCTCATCTCTGATGCGAGGCCTAATGGGTCCTCTTTAGGATCTGTTGGACGCCGCTCCTAAGCGGATTGTACTTCATTGTAAACTGGTAATCCCAGTATCTTTCTGTTGCTTTATTTATAAAGCTGGCTACGGCCTTTGTGGAAAAAAATATAATTGGAATTATTTTAAGTAGCTGACTGGTGCCGCTAATGTGAAGTAAATCTTGTTGTGTGTAACATCAATCGGTCGACTGAACTCATATTCTTTGTTTTGGTGCTATACTCTCATCTCACAACTCTTGGATGACTATGAAAAATATCACACAAAGAATGAACCATATATGAGCTATCTAGCACAAGGATTTCTTTTTGTACTAAAGTGCAAATGGTATGAGCTAATGGAAACTAGCAGAATGGCACTACGGGTTAGGTGTTTTTACCGGATATTTGCAAACCGTCAGAAAATATACAATTAATCTGTCGGTTTTATCAAAACCGACAAGAAAATTGTTAAACACACGGTAAACTCAAATTTTAACCTATTGGGTTGACAGAATGCAGAGAAAATTATTATTTTTCTGTCATTTACTTTCGTCTCCTTCAAAATTTTCCTGTCAGCTTTCTAATTGTCATGTTGTTTTTTAATATTCTCATGATGGTATTTAACCGTAAGGAAATTTTCGTTTTCAGTAGTAAAGAATAGCAGATGATAGTTTCCAACGTAGAACCGTGTACGAGTAGGATAAGCTGCATCCCTGAAGGTTCAATGTCGAACCAATATGTATGTAACTAATAACGTTAGCCTTGGTGCTTGGTGGTTTCAATCAAGAACTATGGTGTCTGGAGATATTTTTCAGACCAATCCTACTTTGAATCGACTATGACAACTTACAGCCTGTTTGGTTTACAGATGGTCCCATTCAGCATCATCAGCCGGCCCACCATGCAAAACCGCAAATGATCGGCTCATCCAACGTTTTTTATTTCTTAGATTCAGTTGTTCCTGCACCTCCGCTGCATGTTTGTCTGTGAATACAGCTATAAGTGTGTATGTCTATGTATTAATGTTTTTTTAAAAATAGGTATTAATGTATTTAAGTGTTTGCATTATATTGTGTTTCAAAAAGAAATATTAATGTGGGGACTGATATCGCAGTTGTCAAATTGTGACTAATAACTGCTTGTGGAAAAATTGCGACTAATAAAGCAACTAACATCAAATCTGTGCCAATTTATTCCTGTGCGCAAGATCCTGTAGTGGGGCGGACACAAGCAAATGAGTTGGGTAGGCACATCACATCTTCTGTCGTGCATACACATGCACATACATGCATAAAACACCTGCTCGTATCATTGATTATTCGTGGAAATATGGTCGTGCAAGTGCCCTTGTCCATCGGAAGTGTAAGCGTGCACGTTAACATTTCCCGTGCTGTCTTTTTTTGAAAGATCACCGGCAAGAAGATGTTGGGTATATATTGATAGATAAGGAGGAAATTTACAACAATAAAAGAATGAAAAAACCACAAGACGAAAACGACAACAAGCGGACTACCTGAACAATAAAAAAAGACTAACAAAGCCAACCAGAAACCGACCGCCAAACGCCAACTTACACAACACCACAACGGGCCGACCATGGGAAAACCAGATCCGACCCCCGGCGGCCGCGGCCGCACCTCCGCCACCATAGCCCGAGGAGGCTCACACCGCCCGCCTGGCCCAAGCCTCCTAACGGACGAAGAACACCACACCGCCACCCTCTCTCCGGTTGGGCAGCGGCGAGGAGATCGCGAGGGGGAGGGAAGGGATGACGATGGGCGGCGTCCGTGGACCCCACGTCGCCTGCGGGAGCGAGGGGGGAGGGGGGGTTCGTGGGAAGAGCTTTTCACATTTCACGTGCTGTCAATTGATAGTTATATCTTACTTGATTTTCATCAAACACAATAAGGATGGGTAGATGAATTTCTATACTTCCTTTTTCTGTCGGGGAAATTTTTATAATTATTTGGTTATTAGCTTTCTGTCTCTGTGGAATAACACGGCCTAGCTAGTTATTTGGCCTGATAGACAAACTTAGAAGGTCCAAAGACCTGCTGTGATTCTTGAACTTAGATATATCTATGAAGCTTTCTGATACTGGGCCCAACCCATATACCAGCCAAATTTGAAAGTACACGTAATCATTAGTAGCCTAGCCTGCTCCAGAATGGGCCAATCTTGTTCCAGTTAAGGAAAGGCCCAGACGTGGAGTTTCAAAAAAGTGTATCAAGGCCTAGATATGAGTGTTAAAAACTGAAAAACAAAGGTACATCTTACCACAAAGCAACCCGACAGATCCAATCTCTATCGATCTCATCTGTATCTCTATCTCTAGTAAAGGTTACTGTTAGTAACACTAACCGGTACCTTAGTTACCGCTATATTGCTGACCCTGGCCCCTTCAGCGTGGGTTGGTAAAATCAACCAGTGTTAAATGGTTAGAGAGCTTTCAGCCAGAGAATCATATCTGATTATGTACATATACCGGATAATTTAAATTCAACAAAAAAAAATCTAAAGGTTAATCTGGCTGCAACCAGAGATTGTAAGCAATCAACATGTGGAGATTATCTGTTGGAGACTCATGATCTAATTGATATCTAATTCTTAGAGTAGAACCTCCCTAGAAAACATTAGATTGGTTTCATGCTGGTAACTATTTTGATCATTTGACTTAGAACTACTTCAAAATTAAGGAGAAATGATTACTTATCAGTTTAACTGATGCATTGAAGATGGTTATGCTGCATTCGGTAGAAATTCTGACAATTACACAGATTTATAGTGCCGATAATATATTGTTGATGCAAAAATCAGTTGATGATCTTCGCGCAACGAAACATGCTGCAGGTCCGAGAGATTTGCTTCACTTGGGCGTAGATCCTGTGTATTCTTTGAGGTTCATGGCATAGTGATGAAGGGTTGTGTAGTAGTGAGTTTAATCACCGTGCATCATATTATACACCAACTAGATCTATTTGACTTTGTAACATGGCTAGATAACATAATAGACCAGGGGATTCTTATGTAAATATAATAATCGGAAGGTGCACACAAGGTCAAGAAGCACAGTGAAGAAATGGCCCTCACCCGGGACTAGAAGATCTATAAGTCCAAAAAAATAATTGCACAAGCATCTCCAAACCTGCAGTTCGCGGGACGTGTCTCACGTAAAAATTATTACCACCCACCTACACAACACACATGTAACTATAAGCGAGATATTTTTTCTTTTAAACAAGCCCACAGAGGATCTTTTAGTCCGGATTGATAATGCTAGATAATGGGTTAAAGGCCCTTAGGAATGGTCCAATACATCCCAAGGCCCATATCAAATGGTGGAAGTTATTCCTATAGTAAAATCACCTTGGAAATTAAGAGGGTCTTTAACCAGCTTATTAGGTGGATCCAGGCTACACCCATTGAGAAGTTGAGAAAGGGACAAGAGAATGCTAGGCGCTGTAACACCCTAAAATTTATCACAATCAAATTCTAGCAACTTTCTGAAATTTTCTAGAATTTATTAAGGTCCAAATAAATTTTCTGAGATTTAATTGGAATTCTTGTGAATTAATTGAATTTAAATATCATATTAAATAATTTTAGTCAAAAATAAGTTGTTGATGCATTCATGTTGTTGCATTTGTCTTTTGCTTGCTGTTAAATTAAGTTGGAATTTAAATTCTGTTTAAATTCGAGTTTAATTTGAATTTGTTTGAGCCATAGAAAAATTATTCCTGTCGAGTCTACTTTTGCCCCTCCAACTCTTGGCCAGTCCGAGTTTGCCCCCTGTACTTCTCCTTCTCGGCCAGCCGGCCAAAGTCCTTCGCGGCCCATCTCCTCTCGCCGGCCCACTCCTTTCCCCTCTCTTCTTTCCCGCTGGCAGGTGGTCCCCACCTGTCGGGTGCGTCTCCCTCATCGGACTCGAGTCCAGTTCATGCCCGAGCCCGAGCCGGGTGCGCACGCCTAGGCAGGCGAGGACCCAAAGTCCCTCTAACCCGCGCGCCACCGCCACTCAGACACCCCCTGTCGCTCCACTCCCGCGCAGTGCCTCCAAACCCTAGCACGCGCCGCCTTCGCCCTCGAAGTCCTGCCGTCGATTCTAACAGTGCCGCCACCGCCGCCGTTCCGCATCGCTGTCGCCTCTCCATCAACAAGAAGCGCCGCATAAGATTCGCGTCGTTGACCCGAGGCTTTCCCTCTTGTTTTTGCGTCTAATCCGGCTTTAATCGAGCAAAATCGCCCGCCGTTCTTTCTCGTAGCACCGCCGTCGCCATTCTTCGTCGCCGGCCGCCGTCGAGGCTCCTCCGCCGCCAAGAAGCCCCAGGGTGAGATCGTCGTCGACCCCTCTTTCTTCCTGTGTGGTTCGTGTTCGTTTTGGTGCCCTGTAGCGCCTCATTGCGTCTGCTCCGGCGAGCCGCCGCCGTCGTGTGTCGCCGCCGACGATTCCTTTTGCTCGATCCAATCTCGGTCGTTAGATCGTGATCCAACGGCCCATCTCCGCTTTAGCCCCAAGTCAATCCAGCCGGCGTACCGGTCAACCTAGGCCGTTTTGCAAAAAGGCCCTCCAAGTTTTGGAAATTAACCCGCAGTCCTAGCGCAGTTCAAAAATAATTCAATTTAGGTCCTTTTTCTTTCGGTTTAGCCCCTGCAAGTTTTAAAATTGCACCCGAGGCCCAAGTTTTACCTTTTTACATGTAAACCCTCATATTTTTATATAAAATTATGTTTTAGCCCTTATTTTCTCGCAGTTAAGCCCCTGAAACTTTTAAAACTTCGCCAGCAAGTCCTTGAACCTTAGAAAATCCATATCTTTTGTGTTTTAACTCCGATTTTAGCGATTCTTGCGCTCACGCGTTCGTGGTAATGCGTAGAATAGTTTTGTGCTATTGCTTACCTCTGTTGGAATTGTTTGGTGTACTGTTTCTTATTTATTTTATTATTTTCTTGCATGTGTCTGTGTGATGCGTATAGGAAACACGTCGTTCGAGGAAGTGTTTGAAGAACCAGCTGTTGAAGAGTTTGAGCAGCAACAGGGTTGGGAAGAAGGCAAGTATTCCTTGATCATGCCCATTTGTACCTAAATGACATGCATTTTAATTACACTGTTTATCTATCGCTTGCATTAATATTGTTGGGTCCCATTAAGGATTTCCTAGTCTCTTTCACCGTACCTTGCAACCGGGTCATTAAATTAATTTGAGTGGTAGATGATGCTTAGTTGCTCAACTGGGATTGGTCTAATGAAACCCCTACTCTATGTTCCACTATTATCTTTTAATCAAATAATGACAAGATCACCTCTTTTAATTGGAACATGGAGCGACCACCGAGGAAAACAGTGCAACCATAAGTGCTATATGGCTTTGGCTTTGACTGACTAATTAGGTATTCTAGTTTGGGATAGTTTTACCCGAAAGGGGCAAGAGGTGCGGCGGTTGACGAGGTATAGCCCGGTCCTCTTGAGCGGTAGGCTTTGCTAAGATACGCGACTCACTAGGGAGGGTTATGCTTTGCTCCTGAACCGAAAGCCTTAGCGAGCTATCACTTATTAGAGTATCTTTGTAAAGGTCTCATAGTGAAACACAATACTCGGTCCACGTGGTGTGGGAAGGGTACATGCTTTCGGGCAATGGGAATCACGGCTTATGGTGAATGTGTACAACCTATGCAGACTATAAAACTGCTATAACAGTCGTGCTCACGATCATGAGCGGCCTGGACCCTCATATGATTAATCTATCTGAATATGATCTAAATTGTGGTTACCTGAATTTGATGGGTTTATGTCATTAATTTAATTATGATTGGTATATACTTATATCGGCTAGTAAATAGATGCTTAATAAAATTTGACCAACTAAAAGTGCTTAATGTAGCTATCCTTTCAGCCTTCCACTTTATAAAGCCTAGCATGTCATTTATTTCCATACTTTGCTGAGTACGACATGTGCTCACGCTTGTTTATTTATATTGCATCGACCACACTCGGACTGCTGCTCAGATTGAGAGAATTTTGAGAACTATACTACTGATTTTGAGGAGTTCTAGGCGAGTCCTCCAGTCAACTGCCTGTAGAGATGGAGTTATTTCGTTTCGTTTAGTTAAACGTTTATTTAAGTCTTCCTCTATGACATTTGTGTCAACTCTGAGATTGTAATAAATATACTTTAATACTCTTTCATATGTATGGTTATGGATATTCACTTGTGACGTCTACCATATGTGTGTAAACTTGATCCTGGCGCACATATGAGATGCATCTGGTTTTATTTCTAAAACCGGGTGTGACAGGCGCCCGCTTGCTCGCCGAGCCGCGATGCGACCAGACGTGATTTGTGGGCTAGGTCTGGGTATATTTTGCGGTTTTGAATTTTGATTAAGTAGCTCTGTTGATTAAATGAGTAAATGGATTAGTAGTTGGAGGCCATAAATGACCAGAAGGCCTAATGGTTGAGGGTTACCTCGAGCTATTGATATGGACATCCAAAGGCCTACCTGTAGCTATAAAAGAAACACCTTTCCTCTCTCGCATTTGTGTGAGATATACACCTCGAGACACACACCTCCTTTCCTCTCTCGCATTTGTGTGAGACACACACCTCATTTCCTCTCTCGCATTTGTGTGAGACACACACCCTAGTTCCACAGCTCCTGCTGCATCTCTGCATTCCCGTTCCAGTAGCCTCGGCAGATTTGTTGAAGAGCAGGCCTCCAAAACTCCATCCTCTACAATACTCTGCACCAAGTAGAGGGCGTTAAAGTTTTTGGGGAGTGCATCCACGCGGCTGTTCGTCTGCCCAGCCTCCTGCGACCAATGCCTCTATACTATGATTATCTGCGCGACATCGACTCAAACGACTACATTGACCAGGCTCGATCAAAATGATTATTGATCTGGGTAGTAGCGCATCCGCTGGCGACGCCATCAGCCCCACTACTAGGTACTTTTTTTTGCAAAACCTCTGCTTTGTTTTGTCTACGTAACAATAGCCATAGTATGCCATATATTTCCTATTGTTCTTGCCATGTTAAATGCTCCTGGATATACTGTATATTTCGTTATGATTTATTCTAAATTTTGGATTAAGTTATGCCGTAAATTGTTTCTAATTCCAACAATCCAAAAACTTGATAGGTCTTTTTCGGTGGTTGGTTTTGCTTCGCAATTGAAACCTAATATGTTTGAGTAAATTTCCTCGTTGCCATTGGATTTTATACCGCTTCCCTCGTTGCCATTGAAAATCTTCGATTTCCTTTAGTGCCATTGTTTCTAAATTCATTTTCTCTTACTGCCATTACCGTTAAGGGATGTTAAGCCATTAGACACTGACAAAATGGACCCACAATCTACAGAACAAATGTGACTGTTTTGACTACCGGTGATGCACCTGGTACACTGACAATATGACCCCACCTTATCTCTTGGCCACAGAACTATCTCAGCACCGCTTCCCCCAAATCGATAGCCACCGCTCCAAACCCTAGCTCCAGTGAGAAGGGAGGCGAGATCACCGGCGCGCAAGAGGAGCACGGCGACGCGGAGGGACGCAGACGCGGGATTCGAGCGTGCGTGCGGCCGGGGCGCGCGCGGCCAGCGCTGGGCCAGCGCCGTCGGGGGGGCCGCGGCCGCCGGGGTGTGCGCGCTCGCCGCGGGGCCCGCGTGGGTGGCTGCCTAGGCGCGCGTCGCCTGGGCGCAGGCGCGTGGCCGCAAGGCCCTGCGTGGGGGCAGCGCCGCCTGGCGCTCGTTGCGTCGGGCGGACGCGCGTGGCCGCCTGGGCCCGCGTGGGGGCAGCGCCGCCTGGGCGTTTGCGCCTCCCGCGGAAGCCTTTGGCGCGGGGGCCTGCGCCGCCTGGGCGCTGTACGGTTGCGTGGAGGCCTCGGGTCAGCGCCGCTGGGTGCCTGCGCGTAGGCCAGTGACCGATATGGCTTCTTCAGATCCACTGCACCAACTTTCTTGGCTTCTTCCAGGGTACGTATTATGAATAAGTAGTAATTTCTTTACAAAATTAAGCAGTAATCATTGGTGTTAGAGTATTATTAGCAGCATGTTGTAGCAGTAACTATTATAGTCTTTATTCCATCTTAATTCCAGGATGGACCCAAAATCAAGTTATTGGTTGGAAATACGACTTGTTGGCAATGCTAGAAGTAGAAAGGATGTTTCTTGCTTTATTGTTAGCAAGATTGTTGACTCAGACATTTGCAATTTCAAGGATCTTGTTGATGAAGTTGTTAACAAGTATCCTCCCCGATACAAAGAACTTGTGACTGTTGCCTATTATTGTTGTAAATGATGACGAATAAACGACAAGAAGTAAAGGAATCAAACCGTAGGAGACACGAGATTTTAACGTGGAAACCCTCCCAATGTAGAAGGGAAAAACCACGGACGCCAGCCAGCAAAACTTTACTATATGAGGTGTGTGTTTACAACGCCTATTGGCGGCTTACAAGAGGATGACGTGGGACTAAACTGTGCGCTCATGAGAGAAAAACACAGTACCCCTTGCTCCGGCTCAAACCTCTGGTGATGTGCCTCCGCTTCGCTCCGTCTGTGAATTTGGATCATATCACAACAAACTCCACCTTGAGACAAATTCTCTTGCAGCATCTTCACTTCATCCTGAATCATCACGAAGAAAAAATACGACTGGCGCCAAATAGCCTCTTGGGCTAATTAACTAAACCAACTAAGCTTGAGCATAGCTCAAACTTAGCAACAGAAACATGTTTAGTCATCATATCAGCTGGATTATCATGAGTGTTGATCTTGCATACTTTCAGCTTACCTTCCTCAACCACATCTCGTACATAATGATACTTGATGTCAATATGCTTTGTCCTCTCATGGAACATCTGATCTTTGGTAAGGTAAATAGTACTTTGACTGTCACAATATAAATCAATGCAAGAAACAGCCCCAACCAGCTCAGAGTACAATCCGCTCAGCCAAATTAATTCTTTGCACGCCTCAGCAATAGCCATATATTCTGCCTCAGTAGTAGACAAAGCCACAACAGACTGCAAAGTGGCCTTCCAGCTCACAGCACAACTGCCAACAGTGAACACATAACCTGTGAGCGACCTTCGCCTATCAACATCAGCAGCAAAATCTGAATCAACATAGCCAATAAGTCCATTCTCAGTTCTGCCAAACTTCAAACAAGAATCTGCAGTGCCTCTGAGGTACCTGAAAATTCACTGAAGTGCCTTCCA
The DNA here is from genome assembly GCA_033239725.1 of Echinochloa phyllopogon. Classification (NCBI taxonomy): domain Eukaryota; kingdom Viridiplantae; phylum Streptophyta; class Magnoliopsida; order Poales; family Poaceae; genus Echinochloa; species Echinochloa phyllopogon. The sequence continues at coordinate 2,511,238 of BTCW01000016.1, read as the reverse complement.
ATGTTCTTTACCATGATTAGTCATATATCTACTAACCAGACACATAGCATAAGATAAATCTGGACGAGAACAGACCATGGCATACATTAAAGAACCAACAACACTAGAATAAGGAACTCTAGACATGTACTCAATATCCTGATCTGTACTAGCACACTGAGCAGCCGACAATTTGAAATGAGCTGCAATAGGAGTACTGACAGGCTTAGCATCATCCATGTTGAAACGCTGAAGAATTTTCTGAATATAATTCTGCTGACTAAGAAATAGCACACCAGATTTTCTATCTCTAGTAATTTCCATGCCCAAAATTTTCTTAGCAGCACCAAGATCTTTCATGTCAAATTCGCTACTCAATAATTTTTTCAACTTAGCAATTTCGACTTTACTCTTGGCAGCAATCAACATATCATCAACATAAATGAGCAAATAAATAGGTGATCCATTAACATGCATGATGTAGACACAACTATGAAATTTAGACCTCTTAAAGCCGTGCGACAGCATAAATGAATCAAACCTTTTATTCCACTGACGAGGGGACTGTTTCGAACCATACAAGGATCTCTTCAACTTGCACACAAAATTCTCCTTGCCTGGCACTATGAACCCTTTTGGCTGGTCCATGTATATATCCTTCTCAAGTTCACCATGCAGAAATGCAGTCTTCACATCTAACTGCTCGAGCTCAAGATCATGTGCAGCAACAATACTAAAGAATGTTCGAATGGAACTATGGTTTACCACAGGAGAGAAAACATCATTATAATCAACACCAGGAATTTGATTGTAGCCTTTCGCTACTAACCTTGCCTTATACCTTGGAGGCTCGCTTGGAGATAAACTCTCCTGTCTCTTAAAGATCCACTTGCAGCGGACCGTCTTCTTCTTCTTTGGCAATGGTACAACATCCCATGTGTGATTCTTCTCAAGTGACTGCATCTCCTCATGCATAGCAGAAATCCACTTCTCTTTATCAGCACAATCAATGGCCTCAACATATGTGGTCGGCTCATGTGAATTCTCCACCTGTTCAGCACAACTCAAAGCATAATGGGTTAGATTACACTCATCAATGAGACGTTTAGGAGGTCCACAATTTCTCTTTGACTTGCGCTGAGCAATAGGTAAATCTTCCTCTAGCTGCAAATCAGGTGGTAAGTGCTTAACATCATCATGAGCCTCATCATCAACAGCTTGATTTTCCTGATCATCCACAGGCGGCTCCACCTGCTCGTCTGTATCATCCACGTGCTCCACCTGCACGCTCATATGCTGCAGTCCTTTATTAAAATTATCTGGAACATGATCTGAGGACAAACTGTCATTAAACATCACAGATTCATTGAAAACAACACTCCTCCTCATGAAAGTCTTTTCAGTTTCGGGATTCCACAACTTATATCCTTAACTCCCGAACCATAACAAAAAAAAAGACATTTAACAGCTCTAGGCTCCAATTTTCCATTATCAATATGAGCATAAGCAGTGCAGCTAAAAACTTTCAACTGTGAATAATCAGCGGGTGTGCCAGACCATACCTCAATAGGTGTTTTCTTATTAAGTGGAATAGAAAGCGACCTGTTTATCAAGTAGCATGCGGTGTTAGCTGCTTCAGCCCAAAAGCGCTTGCTCATCCGTGCATTGGACAACATGCAACGAGCCTTCGAAATGATGGTCCTGTTCATGTGCTCAGCCACACCGTTTTGCTGCGGAGTATACGGTATGGTGTGGTGCCTGACAATGCCTTCCTGCCTGCAATAATTATTAAATGCAGCAGAACAAAATTCTCCACCATTATCAGTACGAAACACCTTCACCTTCCTATCAGTTTGTCTTTCTATCATCACTTTCCAATCTTTAAAAGCAGCAAAAGTATCATCTTTATTTTTCAGAAAATAAGGCCATACTTTTCTAGAGTAGTCATCAATAATAGTAAGCATGTAACGAGCACCACCATAAGAAGGCTTACGAGAAGGACCCCATAAGTCAGCATGTACATAATCAAGAGGATCTTTGGTGGTATGAACAACAGTGTTGAACTTTACCCTTTTATGCTTCCCGAAAATACAATGCTCACAGAACTTTTTGCTACTCAAAATACAACCATCCAGTAGGTTTCTCTTCATCAATTCTGCCATACCAAGTTCACTCATATGTCCAAGACGCATATGCCAAAGGTTAGTTTTACTAGGTTCAGCATTAGTAACAGCAGCAGCAGAAACAGAACCATGTAAAGTACTTCCTCTTAGGACATATAACTTTGCAGAATTCAGATCACCTACTAAACAAACTAGAGAACCTTTTGATACCTTTAAAACTCCGTCTGAACCGGAGTACTTGAATCCTTCTGCATCGAGTGTGCTGAGCGAAATCAGATTTCTGGTCATCCCTGGTATGTATCTCACATTCTGTAGCGTGCGTGTCATGCCATCATGAGCCTTGATCTGAACTGAGCCGATCCCCACAATGTCACACGGATTATCGTCTCCCATACGCACATCTCCTTTCTGCACAGTCTTAAACGAACTAAACCAATTTCTGTTAGTGCAGATATGAAACGAACATGCAGAATCAAGTATCCATTCATCATGACCAGAAACACAACCAGCAAGAACAATCAGACAATCTCCTGAATCAGAAGTATTTCCAGCACTAGAAACAACAGAGGCATTACCATCCGAGTTATTTTTTCTGTTCTCTTTGTTCTTAAGCTTCCAACACTCCTCAATAAAATGTGATTTCTTCTTGCACTTCTTGGGTGGTCTGGACTTAGAACGCCCTCTACTTTCTTGGCTCTTGTAACGATCATTACTTTCATTGGAAGATCTGTGCTCCGGTCTGCCTCTCACTTGCAAAGCATCGCCCTTGGACGACGACAATCCGTCAGGCTGCACCATGCCTTTCATCTTTAACCTTGATTGGAGTGCCTCATAAACTTCCAAAACGGTTAGTTCATCACGGCTAATCAACAAGGTGTCACGGAAATTTGCAAAAGAGTTTGGCAGAGAACTTATCAATAGGAGACCTAAATCCTCATCATCATACTTAACCTCCATCGACGCTAGGTCAGAAACGATCTCCTTGAACACATATATATGGCTCATCACTGAATCACCCTCCTTCATCTTGAGCGTGAACAACTTCAACTTCATATGCATTTTACTGGTTAGATCCTTCGACATGCAGATCGATTCTAGTTTCAGCCAGAGTGCTGCAGCAGTCTGTTCCTGCAGACATTCTTGCAGAATATCATTAGACAGATAAAGCTGAATTAAAGACAGAGCCTTATGATCCTTGCGCTTCTCCTCATCAGACCATTCGTTGGACGTCTTGCCACCAAACTTATCCAACGCCTCATCGAGATCATGAGTTTGCGCCAGAACAGCCCGCATTTTGACTTGCCACAGCGCGAACCTCGTCTTGTAATCCAACAGCGGTAGATCAAACTTCATCGTCGTCGACATCAAGAAACCGAATCTGAAACCGGCTCTGGTACCACTTGTTGTAAATGATGACGAATAAACGACAAGAAGTAAAGGAATCAAACCGCAGGAGACACGAGATTTTAACGTGGAAACCCTCCCAATGTAGAAGGGAAAAACCACGGGCGCCAGCCAGCAAAATTTTACTATATGAGGTATGTGTTTACAACGCCTATTGGCGGCTTACATGAGGATGGTTTTTCGAAGGGGTGCAGGCCATATTTGTCAATAGATAGCACCTTTTTGACCGGTAAGTTTAGGGGCCAGTTGGCGTGTGCATTGGCGTGTGCATGTGCTGTAGATGGTCACAATTGGATGTATCCGGTTGCAGGGGCGGAGCTAGGATTCAAGACTAGGGTGGTCCAACTTAACATAATTTTTTTAAACGATAAATATACTAAATCAATAAACAAGTATATATAATTAACCAAACATAATATGATTAAATAAAAAAATCTTAGAACCATCTTAAATAAAAATATGAAATATGCTTACTGTAACTTAGTAGCTTACAAACTCACAATAGTCGAAGCAAAATACCATGCTATTTATTCTTGTCAGGCCTCCGTTTTTTCATGGTCATGAATGTGTCGATTATATCATCTTCATTCACTTGTAGGAAAATATCTCGCTCAATGAAAGTGGATAGACAATCATCCAAAACACTGTCAGCCATCCTATTTCTCACCTTACTCTTGACAAAGGTCAATCCAGAAAATACTCTTTCAACACTTGCTGTTGCCACTGGTAATAGCAATACCATTTTGAGAAGGAAATACACCCAATCATAAACTTTATCCCTCCCTGTTTGAACAAGTTTAACTGAGAGATCAACAAGGTTGTTTAGGCCTTTGAACATTTCATCTCTTCTCATGTCATCAATATAGGTCTCCAGTTGCAAGTCAAGTTTTAGCAAGTTAGAACTTGAAATATCATTGGGGTAAAATTCAGCAAGTCTGTGTATCTTGTTTGCATCAAAATAAGCAAACGAATTAGCCGGACTCAAGGCAACCATACAAGAAAGCAACTCCATATTTACCTCATCAAACCGAGTGTCAAGCTCTTGACTAATTTGATCAATGACTCCAATGAATACTTCTCTTCTAAAGTGATCATCATTTGTTTGATTTCGAGCAAACCGTGTTGATCGTCCATAAGGCACATAATTATGTTGCATTTCAGGAACTTGGATGACATGCTTGTTGCAAAACAAAGTGACCCTTTCAAGAAATGAAACCCAACCATCAGACCTTAGTTGTTGCATTTTACTCTTTGCCACATGAACAAGTGCCATTGCATTGAGAATATCTTGATCTTTTCTTTGCAAACACTCAGACACATCATTAGTGTATCCAAGAATCACAAGCATCAAATGGGCACTAAAAATGAAGTCAAATGATTCAAGCACTCCAACCATAGTATGTATCTTCGGCCAATCACCCCTTTGTGAAGTATCTTCTTCGAGAGCTATAAGTACATCACGGATTGTGGGATACATAGCAATCATATTGACCACAGTTTTATAATGAGAACCCCACCGGGTCTCACCAGGCCTAGGCAACCCCATTTCTTGATTTAATCCACTTCCGGTTTCTAGCACACCACATTCAAGTGCTTTCATGATATTATCATATTGGTGATGTCGAAGCATTCCATGACGCTTACAAGAAACTCCAACAATATTCAGCAAGAGAGACACTTGATCAAAAAACCACACACAATCGTTATTTCCCTTTGCAACAGCGACAAGAACTAGTTGGAGTTGATGTGCAAAACAATGAATATAATATGCAGAAGGTGACTCTTTCATGATCAAAGTTTTCAACCCTTTAATCTCTCCTCTCATGTTGCTAGCCCCATCATAGCCTTGACCACGGATTTGAGTAACCGTCAAACCATGGCTAACAAGTAAAGATTGAATTGCTTCCTTAAGTGATAAAGAAGTAGTATCATCTACATGAACAACTCCAAGAAAACGCTCGCATGGCCTTCCCAAGCTATCAACAAAACGCAAGCAAAGGGCTAGCTGTTCTTTATGAGAGACGTCACTGGATTCATCAGCTAGAATTGCATAGTATTCTTCACCAATTTCTTCAATGATTTGCTTTCTAGTTTCTATGGCACAACATTGAATAATATCTTTTTGTATGTCTGGGCTAGTCAATTTGCAATTACCTGGAGCATTGTTCAAAACAAATTTATCCACCTCTTCATTATTTGCAGCAAGCCACTTCAAAAGTTCAATGAAATTCCCCCTGTTGCTAGATTCTTCACTTTCGTCATGTCCACGGAATGCCAATCCTTGCTGCAAAAGAAACTTCAAACATCTGATTGAATAAGTCAATCTTATCTTGTAGAGACGTCTCTCTTCACTATCCACCTTCACAATATGGTCATCAATTGCCGTCTGGGGATTCACAAATTTGGTGTATTTTTCTTGGGCTGCATTGTGAGCACTTGTAACACCACCCACATGTATATCAAGTGCATCAGTTCTGTTCCAATTTCTCCAACCACCATCAATAAAGGCAGATTTCCTACTCTTTTCCTTTGCAAACAAATAGCACACAAAGCAAAATGCTGAGTCCAATTTGATACTATATTCAAGCCAAGGATATTTGTATAACCAAACAGGACTGAATTGCCGATCTCTTTTGCCAATTCTTCTCCTTTCAAATTCATGATTATAAGGTTTCAAAGGACCTCTAAGAATATATGCTCTCCGAATTGTATCTTGATCATTGACAGGATAACTTGCAATGGGTCGCCTCTCCCCTGGATCATGTGGAAGCCGACTAATATCATAAGCCGGTGCCGACATTGGAGTCCCTATTTCTTTATGTGCAGCCGAAGGTTGACAACATGGCACTGACACTGGTGCATTTTCCTGTACGAGTGGACCTTCTGGTGCTTCAATGGGCTCTTCTTGCACAACTGTGACATGGGAAGGAGACGGACAAGAAGCTTTCTTCTTTGCTGTGTATTTCTGAAAAAGAGATGCAATGTCTCCACTCCTCATGTTCCAATAAATCTACAAGAGAATTTTGCAATGTCTGAATATTCCTAATTTTATATTGAAATTCTAAAATTGAATTAAAATAGCAGCACAACATTTAACTTACCTTGTCTTTAGAATTATAATCCTGGTATTTTCACCAATCTTCGATCGCCGATCATGGCGTCTCCTACCTTACGAGTCTAAGACTTACTGGAGAGGCAATCAGGCAAACAAACAAGGGCCAATATGAGATTGCAGGCAGACGAGATAAAGGGAGCCAGGGAGGGAGAACATGAGAATAAGATGTTCATTACCGATCGGCTGTTGCTTCCTGTTCTGCTGTGCTCAGCGCTCGTCAATGGCTCAACGCCGTCCGTGGTCCGTCTGTAGCATCCGCGAGGACCGAGGAGTAGGATGGGATCGAAGTTGGGAACGGCGGCGGTGGCTTTTTTCTCGTACAGAAGCAGAACGGACGGCGGTGGGGGCTCTTTTCTCGTGAAGAAGCAGAACAGACGGAAGTTGCATCGATTAGGGATAAATCACCGGTCAATTAGCAAATGATTAAGGGGTCTCGGGCCAAAATTTTAGGGTGGGCCAAGGCCCACATGGCCCACACTGTAGCTCCGCCCCTGTCCGGTTGCTTTTGGGGTGATATTCTCTGAAACAAATGAAAATTGGATCTGGCTTTTGGAAAAACTTAGAGATGCTATAGGGACACCAACTGGCCTAGCAATTTGTACAGATGCAGGACAATCTGTGATGGCTGGAGTGCAACAAGTGTTCCTAACAGCAGAACAGAGGGAGTGCATGTTCCATTTGGTATCCAACTTTAAGAAAAGGTTTAGAGGAAAGGTGTTTGATGACCATCTATGGGCATCAGCTTATTCATGGTCTCCATGCTTCTTTGAGAAGCATTGGCACGCAATGGATGCAAGTAGACCGGATGCAATGGAATACCTAAAGCAATATCATACGAGGATATGGACAAGAAGTCAGTTCGTAACTCATTGCAAGGTGGATTATGTCACCAATAATCTGGTTGAGAGTTGCAATAACTGGATAAAGAAGTTCAAGGGCTTGAACTTGGATGATTTCATGGACAAGATCAGACAACTTCTTATGGAGAAATGGGATACAAGGAGGGAAGTATCAAAAAAATTTGCAGGACTTATTTTGCCACATATCAAGAAAAAATTAAAGGAAGAGAGCTTTAATTTGGATATGGAAGTGCATAGATGCTCAAATGATGTTGCAGAAGTGCGTGTCAAGGGGAGCAATGGCTTCAAGTGTGTGGTGAACCTACAAGAAAGAATTTGTGCATGCAGGAAATTTCAGGTCTCGGGCATTCCCTGTAAACATGCTATTGCTTTCATCAGTTCCATGAAAGAACCTTTGGAGAAATATGTTGACTTATATTATTCAGTTGAGAAATTTAGAGCTGCATATGAGAATCTTATCCCCGCCATGAATGACAAGGCCCAATGGCAAAAATCTGATCATGGTTTCTTCATGCATCCACCACTTCTAAAGCCTACTGCTGGTCGAAGAAGGAACCAGAGGTTCAAAGGGGGTGCTGAGAGTAATGGCAGCACAACACGCAAGAAAGGGCAGCATAGATGTGATATTTGCCAAGGTTATGGACACCATTGGAACACATGCAAAAATGGTGATCCGAATGACATAGCAGCCATGCTAGCTGAGAGGTACAACAATGTCTATTTACTAGTATTTCTACTTTTGATATGAATGTATACTAATACTTGTACTTGTGATATATAGATACTGATATATATTTGTAATATATTCATGCAGGGGGCCACCAAAGAAGAAGAAGAAGCAAATCAATCAAACTATTCAGGAATCAATGAGTATTGTACCTGCTGACTCTTCTTCCTCAAGGCCAACTCCAATGTCTTTTCCTCATAGGTAAGCATCTGGTCACTTATACTACATTTATCTTACAAATGTGAAGCTGCAAGTCACCTATATTTACACTCTAATGCAGCCAAGGGTGCTCAAAGAACTTTAGTTCCGAGAAAACTCCCAAGTGAGTTTGGTTTAATTGAAACATATAACATCTCAACATGTACATTGTTTAGCTTTTGAAACATAAACAATTGAATGTGCAGGTCAGCATCTGACTCTAACCAACCTGAGCCACTCTCCATTCAGTACCCTTGTGAAGCTAATACACCACCTACTACCTCCAAGCATCCAAAGAAGAGAAAGGCAGGAGGGAAGGCAGAGGCAGGGAAGGCAAAGGCTAGGAAGACACAGCCTACAATGGAGTCGAAGAAACAAGAATTGGTGCCACCTCAAAGTCCTGCAATGTGCACTAGAAGCAAGACTCCTACTCCTGATAGCCCAGCGATGAGCACACGAAGCAAAAGAAAAATTCTGGAATGAATGCACTGCTATCTTGGCCTATTTTGCTTATTTTGTGAAATGAAAAGGCATGGCCTATATTGAGAGTTATGGTATGTGTGAACCTGTAATGGTCCTGTTGTTAGAGAGAAGATAAATGATCCAAACTGATACTCATCTCATTTTGGTAGGGAGAACAATGCTCCTGTAATGGTCCTCTTGTTGTTTTTCCTTGATAGTGTAAGCCTATGTTATGGAACCTGGAATATGTTCCTTGCTAGTGTGAGCCTGTGTTATGGAACTTGGAATATGTAAGGCCCTTGACATCATGTCCTATATTGTTGTCCTATGGTGTTATGCTTGAGTAATTCGATGGGATGTTTATTTCATTTTTTGTATATATGATGTTTTGTGCAACTTATTTCATGTAAGTTGGTTGTCCAATTTTTAAAATTGGACAATCATGCGACATATAATTGCCTCTCGGTTAACCTATTTAACTTCATGTAAAACAACATTGAACTGTGTGATGGCATGCAAGGAAAAGGTCTGAATTTCACTCCATGAGCTGGGAGGGGTATATTCGTCTTTTCCACCCAATTTAACAGCAGGTTAACTGTCATCTGACGGGAATGGCAGTGAGAGAAAACGAAACTAGAAACAATGGCACTGAAGGAAAATCGAAGATTTCCAATGGCAATGACAGAAGCGGTATAAAATCCAATGGCAACGAGGGAATTTACTCAATATGTTTGGTGGAACAAACTACAAGAGATGAGTTTGTAGACTTGTGTTGTGGCTCATGGCTATGAACATTTGGGAAATCATCATCAAACCACATGCTGCAGAGTTGGGTGATCGCAAAGTCCGGTGTGAGGCAAAGTTCGGTGTGTCCGATGCGGGCAGCAAAGTTTTTGACTATAAGATGGTTTATTGTCCAATAGTTAAACAGGCTCATGAGTTGCAGGCACTTGCTTTGCTAAGGACCTCGAAAACTTCAAGTGCGAGCTATCGGAGAATTTTTTGCTTGTGGTATCATTGCTAAGTTGTCATCTTTCTAGAGGGACTTTGCTACCTCTCTGAAATACAAGAGACACTAATTCATTGTTGCTGGCCTCATTGGCACTCTTCATATTGAGGAAAAGACGAGAGCAAAGCACAATTGTACGTGCTCGTGAAATGGGGGAGGTTCTAGTGCATATTTTGATGTAGAAAAGGAACTTCTAGTCCCAAAAGAACAAAGGTAAAGGGAAGACTGAGTTTGAAAATGCCCACGTGTTGTATACACGTTTCAGTTATGGAATCTGCTCAATTAGGAAGTATGTAACTGGATGATCACAATAAAGATCTCACAATAAAGCATTATTGGACGCATGCATGCAACATGAGGTAACAATATAGCCCAATCAAATAATAATATATATATACCACGGAAGTGGTTAATACTTGGCGCGTCGCGTGATGCGCGCCTTGAACGCCGTCTTCATATGCGGAAAAAATTCAGTAGGGATGGTCCCCAAACCGTGATTCGTGAGGACACTCCCCAAATGAATGCCACGTGGCAATCCCATCAGTCGGACGCCCATCTCAACATGCACGCTGCACCCACCTCCTCCTGCTCGGCTTGAAGCAAACGCTCAGCTCATGTGACCCGCTGCTCGGCTCCCAGGCGAACAGCACAGTGACTGCTCTCGTCCGCCGCCGCGGCCGCCTTGTTCGCCTGTCCCTTCATCGTCTGCTGCTAGCCCCTTCATCCTCGACAAAGAATACGCGCCAGGGGTCTAGATCAGTTTGATTCTTTGTTTCAGATGTAATTCCACAACAATCGAGTTCCCTCTTAGGGCAGGTACATTGCTACACGTAGGATTTTTGCTGATGTGGAAGAGAGAGAGCGATGTGAGATAATGGGGTCGTTGCTTCACGAAACAACCGCCTCATGAGCTAAAATTTAGAACTATGAGACAACCCCCTCACCATTGTACGAGTTTTGTTGTCATGCAACCAATAATATTTTTTTATTTTTCCATAAATTAAGGGATTTTGTATTGCTATAAGACAACTAAAACAACAACCAATTGTATAGGTTGCTTGATAAGTCGTCTCAAGATTACATGTCAATGCATGAGATCGCCTATTAGACGACACGAATGTACCTGCCCTTATCATTGCTTGGTCGATCCCCTTGCAAAAAATCGGATATATACCATCACTACAAGAAACCATTTAATCTATGACGGAACTATTTCGTCACAGATCACTGAAAAATCGTCATAAAACGGTATTTGTGACGTTTTTAGAAAAGGTCATGGATTAAGCGTCATAGATTAAATCGCGTGACGGTTTAACAAAATTCGTCACAGATTGTAGTGATCTGTGACGTTTTTTAATCGTCATAGATTGATCTTGAGCCCACGAAGCCCAGCCCAGGCCCAATGTTTATGACGAAATTAAACGTCACAAACAGTTTCCACGTAGACTACTATTCATCACGGATTGAATAGCCATGTCACCACTGTTGCTGACGTGGCGGCCACATTTGATGCGGACGTGGCAGAAACAGTGGATGCTTACATGGAAGACACCGTGGACGCTGACATGGATTCTCTTTTTTAAGCCTATTTTGTTGTGGGCTTAGCCCAGGTCACAAAAAAGACAACAGTCATTTCAGCCCAAAAAACATACCAAATTTTGAGCTATTTTAGCCCAAAAGACACATTTTTCAGCACATGTATCAAAATTACATAATACATAAGTGAATTACAACATATATAAAAATCAATATCTCAGGTTATATTCAGATACACATCGAAATAGCTAGTTACAATGATGTTTCCACCTTGCATTTATTGGACATTCTGTCAATAATCTGCAACCAAAATAAAAATATCCATCAACACAGATATATATACATGCACAAGCAACCAAAAAGCCAACTACTGTTTACTGCTAACACCGACAAAACTTGAGATACCAAGTAATAAATCAAATCTCAAAGGTACTGAAACTAAGTATGCTTGCTGTTCGCAAAACTTGTGACACAAGAGCGAGGTGCTACTCAAGATCACAATAAAATTAAACGATCAGGCTTGCAAAAGATGGCTTATTTACTGAACTTACAGAGATTAGACAAGCAACAAAGCCATCTCAAGGTAATTAAAAAGCACTAGTATGGAATAAGATAATTACTAAGACAAGACACAGGGAACAACACAAAAGGACACATCAACACTCAGTCACTTGTTCAATGGAATGACTTACCGCCAGTATTACCAAAGAGACAACATGGTGTCCCAAGCAGTCAGGTACATGTTGCTAGATCTGTCATTGATTACAAAAATCGTAAATACGAATTTAGAAGAGTACTCAGACAACACAAACAATCACCACTGTTGTTATTAGCATAGGATGCTTTTGTTTAATGAGATGTCCCTGTGTTTCCTTGCTTATTTAAGAAGCTTGTAGATATGAAATATTTGAAATGGCGTGAGTTTCCCATGGTCCCCCACAAAAAAGAAAATAAGTACAGACTGCTACTGATCCATCTGTTGTGTATTGATAAGTATGTCCCTATCTAAAAAAATAATTTCATTTTTTTCAGTAAAGCATTGAATCACAGCAACATTATTTTGACCCTCTGCAAAGATCAGACAGCATGCGAACCTATCCACTTATATGACATTAATTCTATCACAAAGGCATAGTTCCTTAATGTTTTTTCTCATGGTGTCACAGTTCAGATGTCTCAATGCTAGTGTTAAAACAAATAAAGATAGTTTCAGATTTCAGTCACTAGAGTTAGAACAGTGCTACTATCTCAGAAAGGATACAGTTGCAATTTGCAATAGAATTGTAAGAATTTCTCGATGCACCTGTGACCTACCAATCAAGCGAGCAAATAATTCAAATTACTGCTTCTGAGATTCTAGCATAATGGAGGGAAAAAACCATCACTATCCCTACAACATAACGCCACTGCTCACCTCCCCTGGAAACCGACAGGCAGGATTACCCCATCGCCTCTCCATAGAGAATCTCCTCAGCAGCTTCCACAATGTGGGGTTCCCGTCCTCCTATGCACATCATGAATCCTAATATGAACAACAGAGAAATCACTTATCAAAGAGGTAAAGATGTGCAGCAATACAAGACCATTAACCAGACCTCCAGTGTCAGAAACAGAGACTGAAGAAACTAAATCTAAGAAACTACCAAGTAAGCTATTGTAACTATATTGAATAATAAATGAACTACATATAAGAGGTCCTCACAACAATAGGCTAGCACATACATGAGAAAAGAGAGAAGGTAGAGAAGAGGATGACGCGATTACCAGCGAGAAAGCGACCATCGGAGGGGAGACCATGGTGCTGCTGTTGCCGACTCGCCTGGCCTGTCGTGCCTCTCGCCGATATCCACGCTGCCGTCACGCAACCCACTACTCTCATCCCAGTCAGCGTCGCAGAGGTTGGATCCACGCCTGCTCCGTCGCCGCCGTAGCCGCGCGGAGAGTCGGAGACGCAGCGACGACACCTCGTCCGACTCGCCTGCTGCAGCAGCACCACCTCCGTCTCACTCGTCCGCCTGTGGCCACCCGCGCCAGATCTGGCGCCGGCAAGCCATGGACGGGCGCCGGCCGCCATGCGGGGCCGCCGCGAGCAGCGCGCGGGGAGGGAAGAGGAGGGAGCAACGCGCGGATGAGCGGAGGCAGAGGATTTGGGAGAGGAGGAGGAGCAGCTGCGGAGCGGGCGAGGAGCACCGGCGGCGGGTGCTCGGGAGAGTGAGGGGAGAGAGAAACGCAAGAGGAACTAGGGCTCAGGTGATTTTATATTGTGGGGGTGCGATCGTGGTGGTCAGATCAACGATGGATGGTCAGAATTGTTTGGGCCATTTGGGCCACAACGGCCTTCGTTTATTCCTTCTCTGATTAACGTTTTTCTTTTTCTTTTTTATTTTATTGTACCATTGTGAAGTAGCACATAAAAATAACTATCTTAAATTAATCAACATATTTTTCTCACGTAACAAACAACATATAAGTTATCATGTAGGAGTTTCAAGAATTTTCAAGTAGATTTGTTATTTTCTATCATTTAAATGAATTTCTGCGTGTTTACCCAAAATAATTCGAAACTGACCTAAAAATTCTAAAAAACTATATTTATGAGCCTATGGTCCATTATAGCCCACATCTGGGATATTGATGAAAAATTCAATTGACTTATAGGGAAAATTCAAACTTCTACTAGTCATCTTATTATAAAATAATGATAATAATACCAAAAACTTCTCCAAAAATTCTGAAAATTGACATGGAATCATTTTATGGATGTTTACACTTGGCATAAAATTTGCATTGGGTTCTATGAAAAATGAGTAAACATTGTTCATAAACTAGATTGTTCTCTCACATTGTTTCATACAATTCAACTAAAACTTCGAAATTCCATACAATTCAAGTCTTATATTGCTCATATACACTTACAAATTGGACACCGACTCATATTTAGTATAATATTAGAAAATATGAAGTTACATTACCATTTGTGTTCAAAAAAGTTGGTTCAACTCCAATTTGAAATTCAACTTCAAATTTATTTAAAGAAGTTTAAAGAAAACTCAATTTTTCACCTAAATCTAGAGCTCAAATGAAAAACCTTTAAATATGAAAGTTGTAGAACTTTTAATTTTAAGAAACTTTTGTTTTGGACGATCTTCGAGTTTTGACATGTTTTCTCTTTAAATCTCGGTCAAACATCGTTTGACCCCGGGTCAACTCTTCTAAATTTATATTACTACATAAACCACAGCTCAATTCAAAAATCGACCAATATAAAAGTTGTATGGTTTTAAATTCTAAGAAACTTTTATTTTGACCAAAATTCGAGTTTCAATATAAAAATCTTGGAAAACGTCAGTCAAACATGTTTGACCTCGAGTCAATTATATTCCTTCTCTCTTCCTCACGAGTGGGCCGCAAGCGCGAGCTGGGCCTACAATGCCATGCACGTGTGCTCAACTCAAACCTTTTTTTTTTGGGCCGGTGCTCACAGGCCTGTGCCTGACGGAGGCAAGTGGCTAGGCCGCTAATCTAAAAAAAACGTGGCTAGGCTTCTGTTGGCCTGCGTGTGGCGGCAGCTCTGTTTTTTCTTTTTTTTTCTGATTTTTCCATTTACTATTTAATAAGATATAGTATATAAACAATTTAAACTAAGTCGTAAATAAAAATCTAATTGTCATTTAATAAGTCATATATAAACAATGCAAATTTGAGTCCGAATGGGCTATTTGCAGATCTGCGACGTTTTACTGAAGTTCGTCACAGATTGAAGGCCCGAATTTGAGTCAAATGGACTATTTGTAGATCTGTGACGTTTTCGGAATTCATCACGAAGAAACCGTCACTGATTAAATAGTTCCTTGTAGTGCATGTTATATTATTAAATAAATTTGGAAAATTATACATCTGCATTTCACCGATTAGTACAGATGTCCAAGATGTCTGCAAATTCTTATCGTGGGCAGTGTTCACCTAATTTCTAAAGGACAGCTAGTTTTCATGCGACAAGGGACTGAGCAGACGACGGAGGGCGATGGCAGACCAAGGCGACAGGGCTGGTCGCGGCGACAACGACGGACGGCAGACGCAGCGGAACTGATTGCTTGATTCTGCTCAACTATCTATCTAGGTAGGAGCCGAGTAGCGGGTTGCACGAGCTGAGTGTTCGCTGCAAGCCGAGCAGAGGGAGCCGACTCAGACGGGCATCCGGAGAGGGTCCTCACGAAGCACAATTTGGGGATCGTGCCCACCGAATTTTTTTCCTATGCTTGACGAACCCGTCCACCTCCGACAGGTCAACCCCGCCGCCTTCCGCCGGTGCTCCCCATTGAAACTCGCGCTGGTGCGCGGCGAGGAACAAACAACCTGACGTGAATCATGCCCAGCACCTCCCCCGGGCAATGCCTCGTTCCGGCGCCGAACGGCAGCATCTTGATCTCCTTCAGTCCAGGTATCGTGCCCACGGCCTCCCCCTCACCGCCGGCGAGAAACCTCTCCGGCCGGAACTCGCCGGGCTCTGTCCACGCCTTGCCGTCCCTCCCAATGGCCCTGGTAATGATGCTGAATCGCATCAGTGTGGTGTGGTTGTCCAGCTGAAGTGGCATGGTTTGTTCACCAACCATTGCCGCGCCCTCACCGCCGGTGACTTCGCGATCTATGACCGGCACCGGTGGGTGCAGCCAGAGGCTCTTGAGAATCACGGTGCGCAGGTACGGCATGTGGCGGCGGCGGCGCTCATGGGAGACCGCGACATCGCCGTCAACCTCGCGGCGTAGCTTCTCCTGGACCTCCGTCTGGTTGACAAGGTGGGCGAGCGCCCATTCGAAGCAGGACACAACTGTCTCGGTGCCGGCGTCAAGAAACTCCCACACGGGCGTCACCTTCTCGTCGTCCGTCAGCGGTCGCCTGATGCTGGCGTCGTTGTAGTTGGGAACCTGGAGATCGAGGAGAGAGTCCACGTACGGCTGGACGCCGCCGCCGTCGCCATTGCTACTCAGGCTCAGGAACGACGACGACGACGACCGCCGCGGCCGCTGCCTTTCGGCGATGAGAGGGAGGAGGAGCTCAGCCATCCGGCGGCGAATGCCGAGGAAGCGCTGCCACCTCCTCCGGTACATGAGCCTCGCCACCCTTGAGCGTGCTAGCTCGAAGGCGTCCACCATGCCGTCGAAGAAGTCGTGGAGCACGAGCTGCACGGTGCACACTTGGTGCTCGCTGACGACGCCATCGCCGAAGCACAAGCGAACCATCAGAGTGAGCACGACAGTGTGAAGGCTGCATCTGATGACAATGTCACGGTCTCCTTGGAAAGAAAGGCTGGCGATGAGGCCGTCAATGGCCTCTCGCTGGAGTGGCGCGAGCAGGCCGAGCCGGGAGGGGTGAAAAATGCCGGCGGTGAGGTTGCAGCGGAGCGCACGCCAGAGCGGGCCGTGCGGCACGGTGCTGATGCTATGGCTGAGGTTGACGCGGTCCCCAGTGACGAACTCCACCAGGAAAGTCGAGATCGGGCGGTTGGAGAAGGTGTCGGCATGCTCGACGAGCATGCGCCGGGCAATGGAAGGGTCAATGACCTTAGTGGTGGGCACCGCCGGGGAAGCACGAGCGGCGCCGGTAGTGGTTCACCGGAAAACGACAGCGAAGACTGCAACGGCAAGGCCCACGGCGAGGAGGAGCTCTAAAGTTTCCGTGTTTGCTACTTGCACTAATTGAGCTGATGAACCTAGCGTTGGTGTCTGTACGTATATATATAGACACCTACCGGCTACAAAGCCACTGCGGTTCTCATGATGACTATTATTGTATCCAATCGCGTTGCGCAATCTTGTTTTTGCAGTCGACCTCATATACGCCTGCGAGAAGTCGATGGACGCACGCTTCTCCCGCTCTCCACGTGTGTGGCCCCACCATCTCGCTGTCTCCTTTATTTTCTTTCCATTTCTCATTCTCATTCCCTTTTTCGGTTTCCTGTTCACCCACGAGATCTGTTCCTCCCCACCTCTCCCGTTCTCTCTCTCAGATTCCAACATCTCTCTCGACGACCGTCGCATGGCCCGGCGGCAGAGCTCCGGAGCTCACCCCGCGCGCAGCCGACAACGGAGCTCCGCTTCCTTCCAGGTCGGCTGCGGCGGAGGAGAAATCCATGGCGCACGGGGCTGCAGTGGAGTGCCCGTGTGGTGATGGTGGCACGGTACTAGGCGCGGAGGCGGCGTTGCCATGCGGGCAGCGATGTCGGCGTGGTGCGTCGGCGGGCTTCAGACCCACGCCCAGGCTCCAGATCCACGCCGGTGGCAGCAGATCCCACCTATGCAGCATCAGATCCGGGCTGGAGTCACGGAGGCCCCACGCGGCAGTGGCTGGATTTTGGCGTGCCTACCCCCGCGCTCCTCTTCACCTCCTTCGCGTGCTGCGGACAGGGAGCTCGCCACCTGGCGGCTCAAGCTCCACACCGACACGCTCTGCCGCGGGGATGAGGATTCGATGATCAATCGCGGCTGCTCGCACCCATGGCGATCTCTCTCATGAGGGAAGCCTACGGCCGGCTGCTCGCACCCATGATGATCTCTCTCTCTCTCTCATGAGGGAAGGGTGCGGTGCGCTGTGGCCGGAAGAGAGGCACCGTGGCTCTTCCTCTCCCTCTGTCGTGCATGGCCAGCTTCATACGTTCCCGTGGGTAAGCATTCAGTAAGGTATTAGACTATGTCTGTGGTCATGTCGTGCGTCATGATACTTGATGAATTTCTTATCGCCGTGCGAAAAGGAGCACATATCAGTTATCACTGATTTAAGCTAGGTAGCATATTTTACATAGTTCTTGATGGTCTACCTTATTCCTAGACCAGAGGAAAAAGAAACAACAATGCCTTTCATTCCTGCATTACTTATTAGAAGATACATTGGTTTCAATGAATTTTTTATTAATTTGTTTTCATGGTTTGAAACTATCTTTTATTTGTATTCCCCACCCATTTTTATCCCTTAGTTTCCACGGTCCCGAATGATTCTAAAAGAGAAGGATAATGCGTTTTGAAATTAGAAGAGAAGAATGATGCTAAAAGAGAAATAAAAAAGCATTGCATCAAAAGAGAATGGGTCTGTCCAATTGAAAAGTTGAAACAGACGGTGGCACGATGCGCAGCATTTATGGGGTGGTAGGCGAACCGATTAGCTGGTGTGAATAAAAAATTTCGGAAAGAGGATGACAGGAAACATAATTTATAGGTGCGGATTTCAAAAAGGAAATGAACCGGGACGCGCAGAGGAAAATTTCCTTTTCCAGCTGTCCGTGAGTCAGACCGCAAAGTTTCTTCCATATGGTCGCCCGCAAACAAGATGCGCCCATCGCGTTGGCCAGATTATTTGAGTTGAAGCCCTTGACTTTCACATAATATATATTTACACTAGCAAATATGTCCGTGCGTTGCAACAGTGAAGAATACTAAATTTAAAATTAATAATTCAAATAACCACGTATTTGAGCAAATAATATTATTCATAATTGAACGTTCATTTATCATAAATTTTTTAATAATACGATAGAAAAAGATGGCATATAAATACCTGTGTTGCAGCTATGAAATATTAATTGCTCTAGTAAAACATTGAGAAACTTAGTCTTTTGTAGATTTTTCGCTAAAATTGCATAATAGATATTCTCGGTAATGCATTTTTGTATCAACTGTGAGGGCTTGCACGTAAATATGTTGACCCTTATCCCTTCCACGGTAGGACCTGTGGCCCATCTTCCACTACCGTCCAGGTGCATGTCTCAGCTTGGAGGTTGCAGCTTGTGGTGCTTCAATGGCCAGCAACATGGTGATCCGGCGGCATCAGCATAATCAACACCTCTATACTACTCTTCCTCATGTTGCAGCAGATGACAAGCACCAACATCAAATCTCCGTCAAGCAACGAAATTAACCAGGCAAGCCAAATCTTCCTTCTCTCTAACCACACTGTTTCTATTTCAAATCGAGCAACCAAATCAGACAAGCTCCACTGCCCCAGTCCACCTGCAGGTCAATAGCATGCTGCAGAAGCTCCCAATTCTCCTTACCGTCATGCTGCGCACTCTCGCGCACAACATCATGAGAACGTGAGCCAGATTATTTCTTCTGCCTCGTCATCGGCAATGAAGCCTGTGGCAGCCCTGCAGTGGTTCACCTTGTTCTTCCGTTGAAGCCGTGGTTTCACGGTGGACAGGCGAACACAGGCGCGGCGGTGGGTGACAGAGCGGACGCGCAATGCGTTTATCGATCGGCAAGACGACAGAGCTTTGGGAGTCTGGATGCCGTGGCCCCGTCCCCGTCGACGGGCGGACGCCAGCTTGCGACGATGAGCGGCCCCGCGGCCAAACTCGGCAATGGCGCGCCGACCCCTCCGAGGCTCCGACATTGTTTCTTTATCTCCTCCCTGGTGCACAATTTGCTCCTCAAACCTCCTGTTCTCGCCTGTGCTTGTTGACCTTTTATCTTTCACTTTTCACTAGAACGTAACGCGCGCGTTGCGCGCCCTATCATTAGAGATTAAAATAGACATATGAAATATTATAGTTATAACTAAATTGACGCTAGTGGTTCATCGTCATGGTCAACAATGAAGGAGGGATAAATCATACTGATGTAAAAAAAGCAATTGTGAATATAGAAAATATTGATGTACTATCTTATCATATCAACACCAATTGTTGTATAATACAAAAAATATTTACTGATATTTTCAAACATACCAAATCAACATTGTTGAAACAGTAATTAAGAAGCTACATAAGAGAACCTGATATCTTAAGCTATGTACAAAAGATCTAGAAACACAAAACAATATACAGTACAATATAATCAATCGAATGAGATCAACATAAATATTTTGGACCACCAATATCTTCAATTAATAAAGCTGAGTACAAAATGCATATAAATTTGTCATTTCGAGCAACCTGTTCAATCCCCTAATATGTATAATTGCATACTACCTTGCACACTGTCTATCTAAAAGAACAAAAGAGCTTAGAATAGGCCCAAGAATAATGGGGCCAACCAACATCTCCTTGAATCAGGAGGTCATCAAATATAAGAACAGCATCTTACTGAACATGAAGAGGGCACCAGCTCACCTTGAAGTCTACCTGATTCAACTCACGAGCTTCACTACAGGCACAAGGAAGAGTAATAGTTGTAGTCAACCAATACATATTGCACAAGATGAAAGGTGAAAGTGCTTTAAACCCAGGAATGAAGAGACATCACCCACCTCACCTTCCTCCGCTCCCAGATCTCAGGTCACGGACGGCCTGACTGGTTTCGCACCTCTAAATTTATTTAATTATACATGTAGGAGTAACCATGTCACAATATAAACTAAATGAAGCAATATTCAGTGAGATAGCAGTTAGATGTGTCATCCACGTTTGGGATCTGGACCTACCTTCAGTGACATCAATGGCATTCTTGAATAAAGGCCCAGAGTTGAGATGTAATTTGGGACACTGAAAAGATCAGACAAGAGAACAGACCGGACATCAAAATTCAGGGGTATTATTTGCATATATAATCACAAAGGAATTAGAAACATATGTTTTTGGGAGAGTTAGCTCCAATTTCACTCGAGGTATGCACAGTGAAACTAAGCAATCAGCTACAGCCTACAGATAGGGCAGTGGATAAACGTCAATAAAAGGAAGGTTGATGAAAAGAGATGCACAGATGATTTTCAGAAGTGAAAATGCACAACTACAGTACATATTATGAGCACTAATTTGAAACAGATAATGTAATGATTTCAAATTCAAAGAGGACCGCAGCAGTGTTGCCAAATTACAGCATCAGTTGTTGCAATTGCGATTGTGTTTCAGTAAGGAAAGTGGAACTACAGTTTCTTGATATTGCCGTCATCAGGTTCAGCTACATGATTAGCAATCTTTTTCCAACTTGATACAGGATTCTCGCAAGAAAATCATAAGACTAACATCCTGGTAAATTTATTTAACTACCATGTAAAGTGGAGATGAAAACCACCATATCCTTCTAATGCGCGCCCTATGGTGAGTCTAATCTAGTGTGTTTCAAACTTCTAGATCTTCTTAGATCTTCTTGTTTAGATCCCAAATTCTACCCCCAAAGTTCACTATACACAAAGAAGATTCTCATCACATCAAAATGTCATAGCATGCATGGAGTACTAAATGTAGATGAAATCAAAAACTAATTGCACAGTTTTGTTGTACTCGGCGAGACGAACATTTTGAGCCTAATTAATCATTTTTTGGATAATTTTTTACAAATACAAACAAAATGCTACAGTGACGCATTTATGACGAAGTGATCCCAAACCTCCAAATCCCCACCCCAAATTTGCATCTAAACAAGGCCCTTCCAGGTACTTTACATTAGATTACACCAGTCCAGGTAGGAATAGAGTGTTCAGCCAGCCAACCAACAACAACCAACCAACACGTTTAGAGATGAATATTAAACGACAGCTAGGCAAAGCAGAGTAGAGGGCATAGCATCACTGACCGTCTTCGGTAGTGGATACTGGAGTAAGTGAAGTAGACGTTGCCCTCATCGTCGAGGTCGTTGGTGAAGTTGAAGCACACACCCTCGGCCTCCGTAGCCACCGGCGTGGCGAGCCCTCCCTCGGGTCCGACCTTGAGCAAGCCGAAGTAGGCATCGGTGATGTAGAGGTCCCCGGTCTTCTTATCGAACCGGAGCCCAAGAGGGCGGCCGCAGATGTGCTCGTTGGGGAGGTACTCGAGCGGTGACGCCTTGGGCCCGCCGCAGAGCTCCTGCGTCTAGCGCGGGGACGCCGTTGCGAAGGGCACCCATGCGGAACCGCACCTTCGTGCCGCAGAGCCGCTCGCGCGCGTCCTCGTGCGGTGGCATCTCGGCGGGGGCCGGGAGGTCCACCATGCTGCTCATCCACAGTGGGTATGTGCCGCAGAACGCCGCCAGCGCCGCCACCAGTAGCTTCGCGGCCACCAACCCCGGCGACGCCATCCCCCCGCTCTCGACCCCTCCACCCCTGCCTGCGCGCGCCGGGCGTCGCTTGGTTGACGGGGTGGCGGAGGGAGCCGAGGAGGGACGGGGGAGAGGGCGGCCGATAGGGCAGCGGAGGGAGCTGAGGAGGGGCGGGGGAGAGGGTGGCCGACGGGGCGGCGGAGGTAGCCGGGGAGAGGGCGGGGGAGGCGGCGGCGGAGGGAGCCGGGGATATGGTGCGGGAGCCCGGGCCCTCGCTGGCCGCCGCGTCGCCACCGCGCCCCCGCTGGGCGCCCGAGAGAGAGAGGGATGGGATGGGGTGGCCGGGCGGAGAGAGAGGGGGAGAGAAAGAGGGGGTGGGGAGGCGACGGGAGCGGGCGAGCAGCACGTTCTCGGGCCCTCTCTCCACTGTACGCTGCAGTACACCGTCCTCTCTCCAACCCCAAAGTTTGCCCCCAAATTCAACTATAGAAAAAAGAAAATTTCCGTCGCATTAAAATATCGGCACCTATATAGAGTACTAGATATAGATGAAATCAAAAACTAATTGCAACTTTGCGAAACGAATATTTTAAACCTAATTAATCAATGCTTGAACAATTATTCACAAATTAAAAATAAAATACTACAGCAGGTGTTACAGGTCTTAATTTTAGAGTGACAGAGTCTCAACTTTGGAGTGTCAAAGTTGGGAACTAAACAACAAGCGGCCAGCAGCAGTTTCGCTTTTTTTTGGCGTGCGTTCGATTGACTATCAGCACCCTGTCCGCATGGTCCTCCGCAGGCTCGGTATGGCGCACCAGGTGAGCAGCGCGGTAGGCTGCGAATGGTTCCGGACGCCAAAAACGCGGCGGTGCGAGCATTCTTGTACGGCGTCGCTGCGGTGCAAGGAGGAGGGGTCAGGTTTTAAGAAACCCGATTTTCTCTTCCTGTTCGGCTATTCCTACTGCCTTTCTATATTAATTTTTCTCTCTCTATTTGTATTGTCCTATACATCTATATTGATTAGTCGATTCGTGTTCATGTCGTGTCCGAAGTGATTCATGTTGGTCGTGTGTGTTTTGATCGAACTTTGAAGTTGTGCGGGGGAAATTGGGTGGTGCAGTGAGTTGCATCCGAACTACAAACGACGTACGCCAGCCGAGGAACCGTACAGAGGCCTATAAAAGTTGACGTACGAAAAAGTTAAGCCACGGAGGAAAGGCAGAACACATGAACGATGCGTTCCGTGCTTTATATTAGGTGTAGATGTAGATGTACACGTAGAAATGTACGTGTTTTTTGGAAGGGAGTATGTATGCATACGCACACTACCAGAATGATCGACATCTGCACCGGGTGGGAAAGCCCTTTAGCACCGGGTTTCCCACCCGGTGCAACTAATCCGAGGCTAAAGGGGTACCCCTTTAGCACCGGGTTGAATAACCGGTGCTAAAGGGGCCCTTTAGCACCGGGTGCAGCCACGACCCGGTGCTAAAGGGCCTGCCCCGCAGCGCCGGTAGCAGGGCCTTTAGCACCGGGTCGTGGCTGCACCCGGTGCTAAAGGGCCTGCCTTTAGCACCGGTTGCTGCCTGAAACCGGTGCTAAAGGCCCCGGATTTCTTTTTTTTTTTTTGCTTTTTTCAGTAGCCATGCGTGCACGTCTATATACGTATATATTCTAATACGTGTATTCTAATGCGTATTCGGCCGACTCTATATTCATACTAGCTGACATTTCATCAAAATAGAAGACATATATATTACAAAAGTAGATATTCATGCATGTCAACTCGAGTTATATATATTTAAACTGTATTTTCTACATAATTAAGATTGACGACTAGCTAGCTCTCGTTGGACTGTCCGGCACGTCCTCCAGTATTGGCGAGTGGAATTCTCCTCGGGGATTGACGACCTCATCCCAGATCCATCCGACGAGCTGTTCTGCAATTGCGTCAATTCTTTCTATCTCTAGGGACTCTTCCTTCAGGTTGAACATCTATAATTTAAAAATATTTGAAAGACATTTAATCCGTCGAGTTGGAGACAATAATTGTGCACTTAATAATAATGGAAATGTCTTTATTATTACGTACCATAATATCGCGTTGTGTGAGCTTTTTATGTCCCCAATTCCACATGTAGTCGCACACATAGTATGCACATAAATTATTTCCCGGTCCCTGTTTGGCACACTGTCGACCAAAAGAAATCTAGTAAAATTCATATAATATATTAGTCGATGCCTACATGTACAAATTACTTGCTTACCGGAAAGCCAATGTTCCATTTTAGTGTTTCATGTTGTATACCCGTGTGTTCTGTACGAAATTGAATCCAGGCCCTGCGAACAAAAAAATTGAGTTAAGTCATTGCGAGTGGAAGGGGTGGATTAAGTAGGGGAAAATATACATCACCTTGCCATCATGTCCATGATGTTCTGTAGTTTTTCTTTTGGGGTGTGCAATGAATCAAAGACGTTCACGACACCCCGATCAGGACACAATATAATTAGGAACCAGTGGAATCTGTGCACATGTATACATTATAATCAGAAATGAATTGTTACACAGACAGTATAAGAAGAAGGCTGTGAATGTACTCACTCGATGTTGTACGGGATTAGTATGGAGTCACAGTAATTTTGTTTCTTGATATATTTGTATAGGTTTAAATATGTTTCCTCAGGATTGTGCATTATCATTTCTTCACTTATCCTTCGAGGGTCAACGAAACCAACGTCATATATATTGTCTCTGCGACATTTTTGAATCTCCATTCTGCATATGTTAAGCAATAAATAAAGCCCGCGTCAACATAGATTGGAATTATTGTTTTTAAACTGTGAATTATAAGCAACAACAAAGTACTTACAATGTCCAACATGTGATCAAATCCACGTCCATGGCGTCGCGGTGGTACAGCTCATATATATCATTAAACCTGAGCCAGACAAAATCCGCGTCACCATTGTAGAAGTCTTGGTCCTTCACGCCTACTTTTATCATGCGCCGTTTATTCCTTCTTGATTCTTCCAAATACCAGTCATGGAATCGGCGCATCTTCGTTTGTAGCTTCCTCTCCATTTCAGGAGGGACCATAGGCTCGCCAAGCTTAAACGGCCACTTCAGCGTTGTGTTTACTGGCACATCTTCTTCCCCCAGGACTTGCGCTCTGGTCAGTCCAGTCTCGGCCATTACTCGTTGAATGTTAAGCTCGTCCAGAGATGGCAATGGACCCAAGGGACGCTGAGGTTGCTGGCCGAGTTGAGGAACCTTTTTGGATGGGCCCGCCTCCTTATCCGCAGCCTTCCATTTCCGGCGAGATTTCAGTAATGAGCGGTCATA
Organism: Echinochloa phyllopogon; assembly: GCA_033239725.1. Taxonomy (NCBI): domain Eukaryota; kingdom Viridiplantae; phylum Streptophyta; class Magnoliopsida; order Poales; family Poaceae; genus Echinochloa; species Echinochloa phyllopogon. Next base: position 2,485,536 of record BTCW01000016.1, on the reverse strand, counting down.
GTCTGTTACTATTACTTCCTTCTGTTGACCCTTGCTCAAATTACCGAGGAATGACTTCACGATGGTGGGATCAAGCTTCGGCTCCGCCTCAGGTTTTCTCCTCCACTCGGCCATTTGCCTCTTTGTGTCTGCTTTTACCGAGGCTTCGAGCTCCTCTAGAGTCTTCTCGCCCGCTCTTTTCTCTGGTGCGGGCTTCTCTCTAGTTTTTCGCGCCTTCTTCGCTGGTGGAGTGGGGGCAGAGGCTTTAGTGCGGCGTCCCCTCTTCGGCGGAGGAGACGGAGACCTCTTCGGCGGAGGAGACGGAGACCTCTTTGGCGGAGGAGACGGGCTTGCATCAGGAGCTCCCGGAGAATCGTCATGATCCTGTGGATCTCTTGGAGGTGACGGGGGCTTGTTGGTAGCCGCAGGTGTATCGGGTATAACGATGTCTGCCTTGCTCCATAGAATGATGCAGTGAGAACACTGACCGAGTTTTGTTTCTCCGTCACCTCCGGGGATGTCAAGTTCCAAGTCTTCCCAGCTGGTGACGACTTGCTCCACCTCAACAGGTACGTAACCATGTGGAATGTCATTGCAGTGCCATTTTTGCCCTTCTTCCACACGTTTGGTCATACCGTATGCGACCTGATAAGTTAGTAGTCACAAAGAAAGTTAGTAAATGAATGGTATTTACGGTGAAATGTATGCAGTATGAACTAAGGTCGCATACGTACCACCACAGCTAAGTTCTTCTGCCTGACGACAAGCTCGCACGCGGTCCGTTGAGTTATTTCATCCACGGTGTAACGGACCGCTTCGGCGGCCTGTGTGGAAGCGTGACTGCTTTGATATTGCTGTGGAGGGCTAATAAGGGCCGCATCTTGGAGAGGTGCATGCTCTGTGGAACCGGTCCCGCCTGTGGCTTGTTGGAGAGGTGCAGGCTCTGTGGAACCGGTCCCGCCTGTGGCTTGTTGTATCTGCAGCCATGCTACCTTCATCCGTCGCTCCATCTCTGACTCCATTTCTTGGAGCTTTGAGCCCTGGGCGGCAACCGTTTGCTCTAGGTCCCTTACCCTCTGCTCATATTCGGCCTTCTTCCTCGAACGGCTCCTATAGGTGGCGGCGTGCTCTTGGAAACCTTTCTTCCATGAGACGCTTGTGCCTACGCCGCGCGTCCGTCCAGGATGCTCCTTGTTCCCTAAGGCATAGGTTAGCTCATCTCTGTCTCTATCGGCAACAAATTCTCCCCTATCAGATGCCCTGAGGATATCGAGGAGACGCTGAGCTAGTTCTCGCAAGTCCTCGGGAAAAACTAAGGAGCCGTCGATTGGGCTCAGGGTGCCTCCATGACCATAGTACCAATGCTTGGTCCTTGTGGGCCAGTCATGTGTCGCTGGAGTGATGCCTCTAGCATATAGATCTTCTTCCATCTTCTCCCATTTAGCGATGCTTGCCTTGTAACCTCCCGAACCCATCTTATGCGAGTACTTCTTATTTGCGGCGTTTCCAGCGTTTCTAGCGCTAGCCGTTGCACCCTCTTCGGAGGTTTTGTACTCAATGAATGCTTCCCACTCGTCATTGGTGATCTTCTTATACTTCTCAGGATCCGGGGCCTCTCCGGTTTTGAGAAATTGCGAGTACAACTTCTTCTTGAAATCCTGAAACAGAACTGCCATCTTCTTCATTGTCCAATCCCTCAGTTCTGCTTCATGAGTGCTAGGCCAGTCGAATATTGCCTTTAATTCCCTCCATAGCATCTCCTTCTCTGTATCGGGGAGCACGTACTCCTCAGTGGGGTCCGTGGACTTCCATTTTCTGATACTAATGGGCACATTGTCCCGTACAATTACCCCGCACTGAGATACAAATTTCTTGGCCACTTTTGGGGGCTCAACTGGCTCCCCGTCATCCTCCACTCGGGTGATGTGTAACTTGACATCCTTCAGCTTCTTCGTGGTCGATCGTTTTGATTTCTTAGCAGAGGCGGCCTACACAAATTACATATATACGAGATGATATAGAGATGGTATACATAATTGACATGTACAGTACAAATTTATGTTATCTATATACACACCTGACTAGACGAGGGCGCGCTACCGGCTCCTTCAATAGTTTCGGCCCTTGCAACATTGTCGCCATGGACATTGTCGTCCCTTCCAATGATGCCCAACACATCATCCATCGACATTGGTTGGGTTACAATATTGAAAAGTTGATTCGCAAAGAATGTGTCGTTGTCCTCTTGCATGGGTAGGACAGGGGTGTTGGTGTCCTCTTGCATGGGTGGGACAGGGGTGTTGTTGTCCTCTTGCATGGGTGGGACAGGGGTGTTGTTGTCCTCTTGCATGGGTGGGACGTTGTTGTTGTTGTCCGCCATCTATAGAATTAAAAATAATTGGTAAGAATTGATTCGGGTGGGACGTTGTTGTTGTTGTTGTTCGGGTGCGCGGTGTGAATTGATTCGCTAAGGGTTCGCTAAGGGGGTCGGTGCGCGAAAAACGGATTCGCTAAGGGGTTCGGGTGCGCGATGGGTTCGGGTACGCCATAGAATTTCCGATAATAAACATTTTCGATAGTATACATTATACAAACATATAACATTTCCAATATACATTTAAATGAAGCACATATATTTCTAATATACATAGAATTTCCAATATACATTTCAATGAAGCATTTTCCAGTATACATTTCAAACATATAACATTTCCAATATACATTTCAATGTAAATATCTCCAATACATTTAAATGAAGCATTTTCCAATATACATTTCAAACATATAACATTTCCAATATACATTTCAATGTAAATATCTCCAATACACATTTCAAACATATAACATTTCCAATATACATTTCAATGTAAATATCTCCAATACATTTAAATGAAGCATTTTCCAATATACATTTCAAACATATAACATTTCCAATATACATTTCAATGTAAATATCTCCAATACATTTAAATGAAGCATTTTCCAATATAAATTTCATACTAGTATTAGGTATAAAACCCAAAGCAATCCCAATCCTACAGCCACTGTTTCCCTGTTCATTGCAAAACAACCATTTCCAACCCATGCACTCACTTAAATTATCCCAAAGTTCATCAGTTGCAAGCCCTGAAACCTGGAATTTCACTTCCATTTAGCACTGTTTAGATCACAAATTTCACCCTCAAAGTTTACAATGCAAAAAGAAGATTGTCATCACATCAAAATATCATAGCATGTATGGACTACTAAATGTAGATAAAATCAAAAACTAATTGCATGGATTGGTTGTACTCTACGAGACGAACATTTTGAGCGGCGCGGGACGAGGGGCACCGGCGCGGGGACGACGGGCGCGGGGACGACGACGGCGGCGGGGACGACGGGCGGCGGCGGCGTGGGTGTCGGAGCGCGGGGACGACGGGCGCGGGGACGACGACGGCGGCGGGGACGACGGGCGGCGGCGGCGTGGGCGCGAGGACCACGGGCGGCGGCGGCGTGGGCGCGAGGACGACGACGGCGGCGGGGACGACGACGGCGGCGGGGACGACGGGCGGCAGCGGCTGAGGAGACGAGGCGGCGGTTTCTGTGAGGATTGAGGGCGAAGTGAGGGAGGGGAGAGAAGTCCCCGGCCTATATAGGACCGGGGCATTTAGCACCGGGTGCAGCCACGACCCGGTGCTAAAGGCCCTTTCGCACCGGGTGGGGGGAAGACCCGGTGCTAAAGGCCCCCCCTTTCGCACCGGGTCTTCCCACCACCCGGTGCGAAAGGCCCTTTAGCACCGGGTCTTCTACACCCGGTGCGAAAGGCCGTAACTGTGCGCCAGACTGAGGCCTTTCGCACCGGGTGCAGCCACGACCCGGTGCTAAAGGCCCCCCTTTCGCACCGGGTCTTCTACACCCGGTGCTAAAGGCCCCGTAACTGGCGCCAAACGAAAATTGGGGGCCTTTAGCACCGGATTTTAGATCAACCCGGTGCTAAAGGCCCCAACTTTTCGTTTGGCGCCCAGTTTCCAAACGGGCCTTTAGCACCGGGGGCTACTATTTGGGAATCTTATAAATATAGTTTTTAATGTATAGTTATTAATACTTGTTTTAATTCAGTTATTAATACCTATTAAAAATATATATTAAAAAAGAAAATCTTATACATTACTAGAAAATCAATATAAAATGCTAGAAAATCTTATAAATTACTAGAAAATCTTATAAATTAATAGAAAATCTTTTAAATTACTAGAAAATCCTGTAAATTAATAGAAAATCTTATAAATTAATAGAAAATCTTATAAATTACTAGAAAATCTTATAACTTACTAGAAAATCTTATAAATTACTAGAAAATCTTATAAATTACTAGAAAATCTTATAAATTACAAAAATTGATAACTAAATGAAAGATTTTGGAACATTAAACGGTCTCAGATGAAAAAGTCATGAATACCAAAATTTCATATCTCATCAAGATCTACAATCTTTATTTAAGTCATTTTTGCATTTGAGAAAGTGGTAGTGTACATTGTTCATTAATCCTAGATTCACTCGCATAGTTTCCAAAACTTTGTTAGAGACTTGTCAAATTTCTACTACATGTTATTACCCATTTTGAAAATGACAAAATGACCTAAATAAAGATTGTAGATAATGATGAAATATGAAACTTGCGTATTCATCACTTTTTCATTTGACATCACCTAGTGTGAAAAAAACCTTGGTTGTAGGTGTCATTTTTAATTCAAAATTTGGATTGTTCAAACACGAGAAGATTTTTCAAAATAATAACATTAATATGTTTCATAACCTGATAGAGTATGATTTTAGGAATTTTTAGGAAGAAAAATGATCTTTTTTGAAGTTTGTACGAGGGAGAACGACTAGTTACAACTTTTATACAGAGATTAAAAAGAAAAATTGTTCTTGTTCATCCAGTGACGTGGCCCGGTGACGTGGCCGGCCGCCGCACGGCCCCCGCGGCCCGGTCGTGGCCTTTAGCACCGGGTGCAGCCACGACCCGGTGCTAAAGGCCACGACCGGGCCAGTGACGTGGCTCGTGTGCGCCCGGTGACGTGGCCAGCCGCGGTCGTTGCCTTTAGCACCGGGTGCAGCCACGACCCGGTGCTAAAGGCCTAAATCTTATAAATTAATAGAAAATCAGTATAAAATGCTAGAAAATCAATATAAAATGCTAGAAAATCTTATAAATTACTAGAAAATCTTATAAATTACTAGAAAATCAATATAAAATGCTAGAAAATCTTATAAATTAATATAAACTCTTATAAATTAATAGAAAATCAATATAAAATGCTAGAAAATCAATATAAAATGCTAGAAAATCTTATAAATTACTAGAAAATCTTATAAATTACTAGAAAATCAATATAAAATGTTAGAAAATCCTATAAATCAATAGAAATTACATGGCATCATCGTTTACTCGGACACTAATAAACTTCCTCTTTACAAATGTTCCTTGATTGTGATCACGCCGTAGATACGGTGTCTCCTCCGCCGCTAACAGGATGCTTGGGTCATCAGCCACTGAGAATGGAGGCCGGCCATCGAGCATATCATAATCTTCATCCGTCTTGTCCTCAACTCCTACGATTTTTCTCTTTCCAGGAAGAACTATATGACGCTTTGGCTCGTCTTGTGATGGGTCCAATTGCTTACCCCCACCTTTCTTATCCGCCCCTTTCTTCGGTCTGCTAGCCATGTCCTTCACATAAAAAACTTGTGTGACAGCTTTGGCCAGGACGAACGGTTCGTCTAGAAAGCCAATCTTGTTTAGGTCCACTAACGTCATTCCATAGTCCGCTTCAACTTTAACACCTCCTCCAGTCAGCTTCACCCATTGGCACTTGAACAGTGGGATCTTCAAAGGTCCGTACTCTAGTTCCCATATCTCCTCTATGACTCCATAGTATGAGTTTGTATTGCCATTGGTGTCTGTCGCGTCGATCCGGACACCACTGTTTTGGTTGGTGCTTTTCTTGTCCTGGGCTCTTGTGTAAAATGTATACCCATTGATGTCGTATCCTTGGAATGTCAAGATCGTGCTCGATGGACCTCTAGCTACAAAAGCTAGCTGCGCATCAATGCCCTCGACACCCATAAGACGTCTTCGCAACCAATCGGCGAAAGTACTATTGTGCAGACGCTGAATGAAGGCCGCAGACTTTGTTGAGTTTTCGTCCCTGAGAATCTGCATGTGCTCCTCGATGTACGGAGCAACTAAGGTTGATTGTTGCAAAACTGTGAGGTGCGCTTTACGAAATGTCTCAACGTCCTTGATCACCATCGATCTTCTCCCTAGTGTGCCCTTTCCACCAAGTCTCCCCTCGTGATGGGATTCGGGCACACCAATCGGCATAAGATCGTCGACAAAGTCAACACAGAATTCAATGACCTCCTCCGTTTCGTATCCCTTAGCAATGCATCCTTCTGGACGAGAACGATTACGGACATACTTCTTTAGGACAGCGAAGAACCTCTCAAATGGGAACATGTTGTGTAGAAATACTGGGCCCAATATACGAATCTCTTTGACGAGGTGAACCAATAGATGTGTCATGATATTGAAGAAGGATGGTGGAAATATCATCTCAAAGCTGACAAGACATTGCACCACGTCGTTCTGTAGCTGATCTAAGTGGTCTGGATTGATCACCTTCTGAGAAATTGCATTGAGGAATGCACATAGCTTCACAATGGCTTTCCGCACGTTTACTGGTAGCACACCCCTGAGTATGACGGGAAGCAGCTGTGTCATCAACACATGGCAGTCGTGAGACTTCAGGTTTGTGAACTTCTTCTCTTTCATATTTATTATTCCCTTAATATTGGAGGAGTAGCCAGACGGAACCTTGATACTGTTCAAGCATTCAAACATGCTTGCCTTCTCTTCTTTGCTGAGAGTGAAGCTGGCAGGATGCAAGTACTGGCGTCCTTTGTCTCTCTTTTCTGGATGTAGATCAGTCCGTTGCTTCAATCGTTTCAGATCCTGACGTGCTTCCAGTGTATCTTTTGGCTTCCCATAAGTACCCAGGAAGCTTATCAAGTTCACGCAAAGATTCTTCGTCAGATGCATCACATCAATCGCGTTACGGACCTCTAAACGTTGCCAATAAGGTAGCTCCCAAAAGATAGACTTCTTCTTCCACATCGCGGCACGACCATCCTCGCCCGTCGGAGCAGCCTGGCTTCCGTCTCCCTTGCCAAACACCACGTGTAGGTCCTTCACCATATCAAATAGCTCTTCTCCACTCCGGTGTCTCGGCTTTGTACGGCGGTCAGCATTCCCGCCAAAATGCGCACATTTCTTTCGTAGCTCATGCTTCGCCGGAAGGAATCGACGGTGACCCATGTACACAACTTTACGACAATGTTTCAAATACATGCTTTCGGTTTCCTCTAAACAGTGAGTGCATGCTTTATATCCTTTGTTTGATTGTCCTGATAGGTTACTTAGTGCAGGCCAGTCGTTGATGCTTATGAAAAGCAGTGCTCGAAGGTCAAACTGCTCCTGCTTGTCCTCATCCCACACGCTAACACCTTCATTCTTCCACAGCTGCAAAAGTTCGTCAACCAATGGTCTTAGGTACACATCAATGTCGTTGCCAGGTTGCTTTGGGCCTTCGATGAGCACTGGCATCATAATGAACTTCCGCTTCATGCAGAGCCAGGGGGGTAGGTTGTAGATACAAACAGTCACGGGCCAAGTGCTATGACTACTGCTCATTTCACCAAAAGGGTTCATGCCATCGGTACTTAAACCAAGCCTAACATTCCTCGCATCAGCATCAAACTCTGGGAATGCTCTGTCGATGTTCCTCCACTGGGATCCATCGGCGGGGTGTCTCAACATGCCATCCTGCTTACGTTCTTCTTTGTGCCAGCACATCAGTTTGGCATGGTCTTTGTTCCTGAACAAACGCTTCAGACGGGGTATCAGAGGGAAATACCACATCACCTTCGCAGGGATTTTTTTCTTAGAACGCTCTCCCCCAACATCACCAGGGTCGTCCCGCCTGATTTTGTATCGCGCGCAGGTGCAAACCGGACAACGATCCAAGTGTTCGTACTGTCCGCGATAGAGGATACAGTCATTAGGACACGCATGTATCTTCTGCACCTCCAAACCGAGAGGGCAAACAACACGTTTTGCTTGATACGTTGTCGATGGCAATGTGTTACCCTCTGGAAGAATCTTCTTTACGAGTTTCAGTAGCTCCTCGAAACCCTTATCAGTAACACCATTTGCTGCTTTCCACTGCAGAAGTTCAAGTGTGCTACCCAACTTCTTTAGCCCCTCTTTGCAATCTGGGTACAGGTCAGTCTTGTGGTCCTGCAACATGCGCTGTATCTTTTTTATATCCTTATCATTGCCGCAGTCTTTCTCGGCATCACGCAACATTTGCCCGAGCCCATCAGTAGGTTCATTTTCCTGAGCAACATCTTCCTGAGCATCGCCTTCCCGAGCAACATCTTCCTCATCGGCATCACCCATTGCAGCATATGCAAAGGAACCGTAGTATTGAGCCAATAACGGAATGTCGTCATCGGCCTCGTCTTCTTCATCTTCATCCATTAGAATTCCTCTTTCACCGTGCTTCGTCCAAACAGAATAATTCCTCATGAAACCGTGCCTCATCAAATGCACTTGAAGACAACCTCTTTGTTTGTACGATTGTATATTTTTACAATGGGTGCATGGGCAGAACATGAAACCGGACGGCGTCCTGTTAGCCTCGGCGGCATCGAGAAACGTCCTAAGGCCATCACGGAAGGCCTGAGCGTGGGGGTCCCCGTACATCCATTGTCTATTCATCTGCATTATTAACCAATAACAAATATACAATACAATTTAAAGATAAAAAAAATTAATATATAAATAAATACAAATTATAATATATATTCCATTATATAAATAAATTTCTAAAACTACATTACTATATTCATTAAATATAACATTACTATAAGCCTTATAAGATTTATAAGATTTTCTATTAATTTATAAGATTTTATAGCATTTTATATTGATTTTCTAGTAATTTATAAGATTTTCTATTAATTTATAAGATTTTCTATTAATTTATAAGATTTTATAGCATTTTATATTGATTTTCTAGTAATTTATAAGATTTTCTATTAATTTATAAGATTTTCTAGCATTTTATATTGATTTTCTAGTAATTTATAAGATTTTCTAGTAATTTATAAGATTTTCTAGTAATTTATAAGATTTTCTAGCATTTTATATTGATTTTCTAGTAATTTCTAAAACCACATTACTATAAGCCTTACAACTATTCACAAGTCATACAAAACAAAATACTAACTAGCTTGCCTTCTCTCTCCATTTAAAACACAACATGCATGAACACTCTCTCCACCATGAACTCAAGCTCTCTCCTCTCTCTCCTCCAAGAACACAATCTCTCTCTAGCTAGCTTTACTTTGATTCACAAATCCCTCTATTTCTAAATCATAGAAGGATTACAAGCTAAATAAAACATTAGAGAATGAAAGAGTGTACCTTGTAGTGCTCCTTAGATGAGTAGATTCTTCACAAATTTTGAAAAAAATTTGGGCAGCACCTCCCCTCCCACGGCCGAGCAGCATGAACACAGCGCCTAAGTGTTCAGCTGGCTCGGGCGGGGGAGGGGAAGCCCCTATATTCAAACACATTAGCACCGGGTCGTGGCAAGACCCGGTGCTAATGTTCACCCTTTAGCACCGGGTGCAGCCACGACCCGGTGCTAATGTGCCCGAGGCCTTTAGCACCGGGTCGTGGCTGCACCCGGTGCTAAAGGGTGAACATTAGCACCGGGTCGTGCCACGACCCGGTGCTAATGTGTCCGCCCGGACACACCTCCGCGCCGCCCCCGCTCCTAGCCGTTGGACCCGGTGCTGAAGCCCCATCAGCACCGGGTCCAAAAATGGCCGAGGCGGAGGAGGCGGGCGGATGTGAAGGATTCTGGTAGTGGCAGTTTTAAAAGTATATGTATGTATGGATGCTTTCTTTCACAATGGAATGTATGCATGTGCACTATCTTTAATTAAAGATGAGTATATGTGCCAGAGAGATTATATACTCTTTTTTCTTGTTAGCCTGTACGGCGGCATACATTCAAGCCATTATATATTCTTTTTTGCATGCGTACCGATGCATACCAAAGCGATGATGTGCGTACATGTTTATAGGGAGTATATATTTAACTACATATATGTTGTTAATAACAAAAATCTACATATATGTTTACAAGAAGTATTAATACGCACATGCAGGTATACACAGGTAGTATGAGTAGATTCATGTTTATACCAAATACACACGAGTATATGCATTTTGAAGGCGTATACATGCATCCGATGCCACGACGATGCTATCTGATTATAGTCATGGGCGCGGTGACCGCCGATCACGACTTCCAGTTCCCAGAAGCGCCTCCGGCAGGTTGGTTCCGACAAGCACGATCGACCTCTTCCTCGCCGGTAGCGCCTCCAGCCAGGTGGTCAGCGAAACACTACCACGCCCGCGGTAGCAACAGCTATGCCTTATCTTTCAATGATCCCCGCAGAGGATGGAGAGCCCCTCCCTCCGCCGGTGACCACCGGGTCCCGGCGTCCACAGCCCTCGTCGACGCTCATCGTGACCTCGGTGACCATCATCCTTTTCGTCAAGATCGTTCGTTTCTCTTCGCTGGTTCTCCTTCGAAGTTCCTGGGGTCTCTATCATGGATATCTCGGACCTCGATTGTAAACCTGGTGAACTTTTCTCTGCTAAGGTACGTGCAACTCTTGGTTCTCCCGTGACCTCGTCCTCGCCGGATGGGCCTTCTAGCTTTTGGCTCCTGGTCTCCTTCTCTCGATCAAAGATCAAGCTATCGGAAGGCAATGTGGGCTCTATTATTCAAGCTGTGATTGGTGGTTCTGCTCTGGATTTTGCCGTGGTGGAGGTGGAGCCTTGGGTTTTCAAGTTCAGTGTTGCTTCCAGGAGTGTTGGTCTTGCTGTTTACTCTGTCAAGTCTATTGAAAATTTTGCTTTCAAGTCCGTGTTCAATCTCTGGAATGCAAGGGGGATTTCTTTTGCGGTGAAAGCAGTGGCAGTTTCTCAAGGACAGTTCTTTGAGTGGACTGAAGTTCGATCGAGGAGACAATCCCTTTCATATGCAGAAGCAGTAAAGCAATCAGGGCCTCACACAGGAGCTAACTGCATTCCGCTCAAGAGATTCAAATCAGGCCGGGGTTTTCAGCGTGAATCAGTGTTTTCTAGATTAAACAGTGGTGATCTCGCAGCGAATTTTGGCAAAGGAGATTCTCAAAGGGCGATGAACACGGCTGATTTGAATTCAAATTCTTTGCCTCGTACGGGGATGGATTTAGATCTAAATTTAAATTTGGGTGGCGTCAATTTTGGAAATGGGCTTTCAAGGGCAGCGGTGATCAAGCCAAAGATTAAGTGCACCCGTTGCCTGTCCGGGTCGCATGCTAGAGAGTCATGCACTAATGCAATCAGGTGTTACTCTTGCCATAATTGGGGCCATATTTCTCTCTTTTGCAGAGCAAAGAAGTCAACCTCAATTGGGAAAAGGGAAGCATATCAGCCCAAGCGTAATTCTCTCTTCTCAAAAGTTAAGTCTCACCGGGCCGATTTGGCAAGCACAAGTGGGCCTCCAACATTTCCTTCCTTCTCTGCCTATTTTCGTTCCACTCGTCCAACAGATGACTCCTGCCTTAATTGCATTAATGTTGCATGGTGCCTTGAGAAGGAGACAATGACAGGTGGGTCAGTTGAGGGTGAGGGCCACCGGGCAGTGAATCAGGCAGGGAGTTCCCTACAATATGAACAATGACAGGGATTTAAGCTATTTAATATTTTTATACCAGACACCCCTTCCCCTTCCTCTGATCAGCACTCCCCGTTCCAGCAAGAACAAGAAAACCCCAATCCTCTCTCAAGTCCGCCTTTGCAGTCTCGTGGCTGGCCCTCGGCGAGCTCGCCAGACATGGCTTATGAGCGCGCTGACCCGACCCCCTTCCCACCGAATCGGATGGAGGTGGTGCCTGTTGATGGAAGACAGAGGAAGGTCCGTGCCTGCGCAGTTCGGCCACAAGCTCGGAATGAGGATCTCGCCATCGTGACCATCAACCCAATGCCTGGTAACCAAGTTTCCTTCAGCGTTATCAGGGAGACGATTAGAGAATTCTTGGTAGATCACTTGCGCTTGGAAGTAGAGGATATCCAGCCTTGTCACCTGGGGCAGGCTTATGTGCGGTTTGTTCATGTGCCAGACTATGATAATCTGATAGCTGCAAGTCCAGATGTCTACTTTGATGTCAACATCAGTTTTGTCAAGCATAACTGGGGTAGAAACTGGAAAGCAGTCGATTTCAATAGGGAATGCTGGTTGATGCTCTTGGGGTTCCCACAGGATTACTGGGAGGAAGAGTACATTGACAATGCAATTTGTTCCTTTGGTCGTGTTATCTCCTATGAGAAAGATAAGTCCAAGCTAGCCAGGCTTATGGTGCGTGCGCGAGTTATTGACCTTGAATCAGTCCCACATTTCATACTTTTGACAGATGCTGAAGGTTTCCAGGGAGAGTCATGGTCCATCCAATGTGAGATTGTTCAGCAACAAATACTGGGAGGGAGACCTCCGGATGAGGACCCTGAACCACAGGACAATCTGGGTCCGGATGGGCCATTTCAGTTTTTTGGCTTTGGGCAGCATGGGCCGGGACCAGAGCCACCTCAGGGGAATGCTGCAAATAATGAAGAGCAGAATGGGCAATGGGACCCCTAGCCCAACGAGCAGCAGAATCAGGATGCAGGCCAAAATCAAGCTGGGCAGGCTGGTTATCTAAATGAGCTGCCTATAGATGATGAAAACATGATGGATGCAGTTGAAGAAGTGGTGAACTTGGGTGCTCATGCAGAGGAGGCTATCCCTAATATGCAAGGACAGATGTTCATTGAAATGAATGATGTGGTCCCTATGCAGGTAAATGAGGATGAGGAAGCTATTTTTGAAGAGGAGTTGGGGCATCCAGTTGGAGATGTACTACCTGATCCTGAGGATAATGAAATTGATGAAGAAGTAGAGGATGTGCTTGGTTTGCCTGCAGCGCCTCAACCCAATCCACCTTCTCCACTGAACTTTCTAGTTGAAGAAATTCCCGAGCACATGCTGATGGACCATCAATCTCCTTCTGAGGGCAATAGTCAAAATTCTGAGGAGCCGGTTCAGCTTCAAATTGGATTTGTGCATCTGGCCCATGAAAATCATGTGGATCCTGGGCTGCAAAGTTATGTACAACTTAATGCACAAACTACCAGAGTATGGGGGCAATTCTTTTCACTAGGTGACAGTGAAAGCCCCCTTGTCAAAATTCCCCATCAGTGGGCTGGCTTCTTTAACCATTTGTTGCTATCACCAAGTCACTTCAATTTGGCTAGGTCTTTCTTGACCTCATCTGCTTGGGACTTTTTTTGTTGATCATTCCCCTTATTTAGCCTACAGGCTTCCAGAGCAATGCCCCATGCCTCAGGATCTCAACTACAAGAATTCAGTGGGTAAGTCACAGGATATAATAGCAAGTCTGAACTCTACCTCCAAGGGAAAAGCAACTATCGAAGAGAGCACCCCACCCTCCACTCCACAGTCAGAGTGTGCAGGAGGAGAGCCATCAGATTTCTCACAGCTGCACATAGTGGATTCAGACCTAAGAAGGAGCTCCAGGGTTAAAAAATTGAACAGGGGTTTCAGAACAAACCAATGTGTAGACAGTCACTGCTTGGGGTGTTCTGTTAAACCTCCAAGCATATCCCCATCAGTGATCAAGAACTTGGGGTCTGCTTTTTGTAAAATCGGCCCCTCAAAGCTGACCAAAGAAGCACTGCTCCTAAAGAAGAAGGCCACTGCTCCAATTGGCAGGAAAATTCAGAAGAAAACAACAGAGGTTGAGGCTCCTCAGGTAAAGAAGCCAACTAAAAGGCCAGCTGCAAAGAAGCCGGATGAGGCCAAGAAGAAGACCAAGCAGTGTTTATTCTGCTGCTCTAGAATCTGAATCCCCTTCTTTTAATAATGATTATGCACAAGTCTTTTGGAAAACTCTTATCTAGCTCAGAGTTATCTCTGTCTTTTGCTCAGAAACTTTATTATAAGTTCTGTAATATTGTGTGGGTGCACTCTCTCCTATTTGGTACCTCTTTAGTACTGCTGTTTGGAGTTTGCTCAGAGTTGTAATGCTACATGTTTCTCATGTATCATGTGCTTACTGTCCTGATGGTTTCAAATGAATAGCACAACACTCACTCGGTCTTGGAAAGTTTTTTGTTGGAACGTGAGGGGCATCAATGCTGAAAGTAAATGTACATCGGTCAAGAATAAAATAGTGGAGAGCCAAAGTGCTATAGTTTGCATTCAGGAAACCAAAAGAGAATTCTTTGATGATCAGTTTGTCAGAAAGTTCTGTCCCCCGGGATTTGATAAATTTGAATATTTGCCCTCTATTGGGGGCTTCGGGAGGTATTTTAACTATTTGGAAGAGCTCTTTGTTTGATGGGAGTTTGCTTTACTCTAATTCATTTGCTATCTCAGTGGGGCTAACATCCAAGTTAAATGGGGAATTTCTCGTGTGGACCAATGTGTATGCTCCTTGTACAGAAGAAGGGAGAAGGGAGTTCCTGACTTGGTTTAGGAATATTGAAATGCCTGAGGACATTAATTGGTTGGTACTAGGGGATTTCAACCTCATGAGACAACCTGAGAATAGGAACATGCCAGGTTGTGACCATAACAGATTTTTTCTCTTTAATGAAGCTATCAGTGCTTTAGGGCTAGTAGAACTACCTCTTCGGGGCAAGCAATTCACATGGACTAATAAGCAAACCTCACCTTTGCTTGAAAGACTCGACTGGTTCTTTACTTCGAACTCTTGGACCCTAACTTATCCTAATACTTCTGTACACACATTGGTCATGGAAACTTCTGGTCATTCTCCCCGTGTGGTGAGTATAGGTACAGACATCCCAAGAGGAAACATCTTTCGGTTTGAAAATTATCTTATGGAGCATGAGGACTTTGAACAAATTGTACAACATGGATGGTGCCCAACAAATCAAACAGACAAAGCCAAGGCTCTGGCAGCAAAATTTAAAAATTTAAGAAGAGTGTTGAAGGCTTGGAAGGGTCAATTCTCAAATCTTAAGAGCCATATTATGAATGTCAAGATGGTTATTTCTTTTCTAGAACTCCTAGAAGAATTCAGGGATTTGACAGTGACGGAGTGGAATTTCAAAAAATTGCTCGAGGAGGAGCTCACATCACTCTTGCATAAGCAACAGATTTATTGGAAGCAAAGGGGCAATATAAAATGGGTCAAATTTGGGGCAGGGGCGGAGCTACAGTCATCCATCGGGGTCCGGCGACCCCGACGACTGGCAGCAAATCCCATTGCACTACTACTGTTTCTAAGAGATGACCCCTATAACAAAACAAAAAATACTCTACACAGACCCCGATGCTTCAAATATCTGGCTTCGCCCCTGATTTGGGGATGTTGGTACAAAGTTTTTCCATGCTAATGCAACACTTAGGCTCAGGAAGAATACCATCACCACTCTGAGAAAAGAAGATGGGCAGTGTCTTTCTAATCACAAGGAAAAGGTTGAGTTTCTTTGGGAGGCATACAAGGACAGACTAGGGCAATCTGAATTTCAAGCTGATGATGCAGCACCATTTGACCTTGATGCCCTTCTTCAGAATTCTGTGGACCTACATTGTCTGGATGAGCCCTTCTCGAAGGAGGAGATAGATGCAGTGGTCAAGTCTTTGCCTTCAGATAAGTCTCCTGGCCCAGATGGCTTTAACACATATTTCATCAAAAGATGTTGGCACATAATTGCACCAGATTTCTATGCTTTATGTGAAGCCTTTCAAAAGGGAGAGATCTGCCTTAGAAGTATCAATGGGTCCTACATTACCCTCATCCCCAAAACTGATGGAGCAGATTCAGTGTCTCAATATAGGCCAATTTCTCTGCTCAACACATCAGTCAAGATAATCACAAAGCTCTTAGCCAACAGGTTACAAAATGTGATTAGGTCCTTGGTACATGCAAATCAATATGGATTCATTAAATCAAGAACAATTCATGATTGTCTGGCTTGGAGCTTTGAGTACCTCCACCTTTGTCACAAATCCAAAAAAGAAATTGTCATCTTGAAACTGGACTTGGTTCAGTGACAAAGGGATTCAGTGACACTTGGTTGGGTTGGATGAGGTCAAATTTCAGTTCAGTCACTTCTTCTGTCTTGCTCAATGGGGTTCCGGGGAAAACATTTCATTGTAAAAGAGGTGTCAGGCAGGGGGATCCCCTCTCCCCTCTCCTTTTTGTCTTAGCTGCAGACTTGCTCCAATCCATGCTCAATTCAGCTAAGGATGCAGGACTGCTACACCTGCCAATTCCCTTAAACTCTTCTCAGGACTTTCCGATATTGCAGTATGCTGACGACACCTTGGTCATCATGGAAGGAAAACTTGAACAGGTGCTTGTTCTTAAAGAAACATTACATACTTTCTTTGGGGTGACTGGTTTGAAAGTTAATTACCTCAAATCTGTGATGGTTCCAATTAATATTACTGATGAAAGGCTCAATGTGTTGTCTGCTGCTTTTGGATGCTCTGAAGGACAGCTACCCTTTACCTACCTTGGTCTGCCTCTTGGGTTTGCTAAGCCAAGGGTAGAAGAGTTTTGGCCTTTGGTTTCTAGGTGTGAGAGACGGCTAGTCTGCACGTCTCAGTTCCTATCACAAGCTGGGAGATTGGAGATCACAAATTCAGTTCTGACAGCTTTCCGTACATTCTTTATGTGCATCTTTCGTCTGCAAGGTACTGTCATTAAGCAAGTGGATAAATTTCGAAAGAATTGTCTTTGGAGGGGAGCAGAGATGAATGCAAAGAAACCTCCCAAGGCTGCTTGGAAGCTGGTGACCTTGCCAAAAGAAGAAGGTGGCTTGGGAGTTCTAGACTTGAGAAGGCAGAATGAAGCATTACTGTTAAAGAACTGGCACAAGTTCATGAATCGTGAAGAAATTCCATGGGTGAAATTGATTTGGGAAAAATACTATCCCAATGGAAAAGTACCTGGACATACTAAAAAAGGCTCCTTCTGGTGGCGGGATATGCTCAACTTGTTAGATACATTCAAAGGAATGGCTGCTGTCTCGGTTTTGGATGGAAAAACTTGCTTGCTCTGGGACGACATGTGGTCAGGGAGGATCCCGCGATTTTTCTTTCCTGAGTTATATTCCTTTGCGAAAAATAAAAACCTGTCCATTATGAAAGCAAAGCAGCTGCCACATCTGCATCATATCTTTCATGTGCCACTCTCTGAAGAAGCCTTCGACCAATATGTCCAACTGCTGGGTATGCTAGAGGATTTACCAGTCACTGATGAGCCTGATGTCTAGAGTTACATTTGGAATAGCCCGCTCTTTACAGCATCAAAAGCTTACAAGACTTTGACAGGGCATAGAGAAGTCCACTCAGCATTCAGGTGGCTTTGGAAGTCATCCTGTCAGCCAAACCACAGAGTTTTTTTTGGCTGTTTCTGCATGATAGACTGAACACAAGGGGTCCGTTAAAAAGGAAAAATATGGTGCTTCCCTCTTATAATTGTGTTCATTGCCACTCTGCTGTGGAAGAGACCTTGCAGCATCTCTTCTTAGATTGCCCCTTTGCAAGAAGTTGCTGGGACATGCTACATTTGGAAATAGCAGATCATGGGGATCCTTTTCGGACTTTGGAATCTTTCAAGTAACAACTGGGTGTCCCTTTCTTTATGGAAATAATTATCCTAATGAGCTGGAGCATATGGATGTCTCGGAATGACTTGATTTTCAAAAACGTTCAGCCTAGAGTGGAGGAAGTTTGGGCGTTCTTTAGGAAAATGTTTGCTCAGCTTTTGCACCGAGCAAAGAGTTGTTACTTCCCTCAAATTGAACAATGGCTAGATTCAATCTTGTAATCTTCCCCTCCCCCTTCTTTCTGCTATGCTTCTGTAACTTGTAATTCTTGTTTCTTTTATTTTCAATTTATAAATATATAATCAGTAGCCTAAAAAAATGATCCCTGCAGTCCACACAAGCGATAGAAGTATGTCATGATACTGTATAATCTCGAAAAAGGCATCAAAGATAATTAAGACATTCTGGAAATAAGTATCAAATGATACGCAGTCTGAAAAATATTAATTGGAATCTAAAAAGATTCAAATGATACTATAATTTGGAGAAGGATCAAATAGATACGTATTGGAAATTTGGAATACGCTAGATCACCTGAAATGAAACAACACTGCTAGATGAGTGTGCTGTCGCATGAGAGCAGACGCATTGCAGAGATGACTAGATGCCAAGGGCTCCGATCCGCCTCTGTTCAAGACTCGAAATCCACATCAATGATTAGATGGAACAGGAGTGGAATGTTACCAATAAAGAAAATTGACGGGAATAAATTGAAGACCCACGAATCCCGATCTGCATGCACCGAATTAAGGATAAAAAATTCAATCACACAACAGGTAAGATCAGATCATAGCTCTCAAACAAAGTATACCTTCATTTCTGCACCCATCCACGCATCTACCACCTGGATCAATCGTTATGGCCCTCTGCAGTTTTTCCATCCCAAAATTTAACAGATTAGAAACACGTATAGAAGCAGGTCGGAGACATACACGAACAAACCAGCAAACGCACGCACGCATCATGGCCGGTGGAGTACCAAAATCTTACCTACGATGATGCTAATCAAAGCCTATATCCGTCCGCTCGCTATGACGTAATTGACCTCCCGTCGCCGCCGCGCGCCGCCGGCCCCTCTACGACGAGAGGTTAATCATATCGAAGAACGTGGATCCGGGGATTTATAATCGCTTAAATTACAGGAAAGTCGGGACGAGGTTGGGTGGCAGCGGGTCTACCGGGTAACGAAGACGGGTTCGGTGCCCAATACACACGAAAGCTGATGCATGAAGACTGGATAAGCTGAGGAGGCGTAGCTACGCTAATGGATTTTCCATATATATATATATATATATATATATATATATATGAAAAATCCTTTCTACGTGCGTATGAAGCTGCCTTCACTTGTGTATCTCATGTTAGAAGACGTGTATGACCCAACGATGAGTATGTACATGTAGTATATGATGATATTAGACTATCTGGATGGTACGTAGGTTGAGTATGTAAGCATACTTTGAGTATGTGGACATACTAATTTCTATATACTAGTATAATGTTATAATCGTAATAAATTTTAAAAATATGGTTGCTTCTGAATTTTTTTGTGCAATTCGCTTTGGAGTATCTTAGAATTAGTATACGAACATACTCAAACTGATAAATGAGTATGTGAACATACATACAATAATATATTGATGGTGATGGTAGCTACAAGCGCTTGTAGATTAAACTCATATATATATATATATATATATATATATATATATATATATATATATATATATATATATATACGACGAGTTTTATCTACACATGCGTGTAGCTACACCCACCATCAATATACTATTGTACGTATGTCTGCATACTAGTTTATCATTTTTAGTATTTCATATACTAATTCTAAGATACTTTAAAACGAGTTACACGATTTTTTTTAAAATCAACCCTATTTTAAAATATATTTTGATTATACCTTTATAATACTATATAACATAGTCTGTCTATATACTCAATGTATGCTTACATACCCAAATGTATATATCATCACAGATAGTCTAGTATCATCATATACTACATGTACATACTCTTTGTCGGATTAAATTCATCACGTATCATGAGATACACATGTGGGTGTAGCTACACGCGCGTGTAGAATGGATTTTTCCTATATATATATATATATAACCTATAGTCTATGGACGGCCGTAGAATAACTATTCTATAGCCACTTTGAGTTACTATAATTACTATAGTAATTCACGAGATTTTAGTAACTTCTTACTAAGTAATTTACTATAATATAATGGTAAATATCTCCATGTGTGTTATAGTAACCCAATTACCATAAATATGTATTGAAATTATAGTAAATATATATATAGGACGAGGCTAAAATGCATCCAGGTGTATTCCCTACTACGGATGCACGGACCCCTTCTGTGCACTAAATTTCACAACCGCAAGCAAAAACTAATGAAGCCAACCAACCATGTGACGCCACATCACCCTAAACAGAACCCACCAGGAAGCTTGCATGTGAGGAATCTTTCCTTGATTTGATCTGAAAAATGAGATATCTCCTAAACCGTAAGTCTGATTTCAGATCCGTTTCAAGCATATTGTTCGAAAAAATATGCTTAACAAAATAAGATCCATGAAGAATATATTTTGACAAAGTTGTTTTAAAATACGTAATTCCCACTACATTGTATTATGAGTTGCCACCACATTTATAATTCAGTTGCGACAAGCTATAACTCTGAACACGAGCTGGTTGCAATTCAAATGGTCCTAATGGCAAGTGAACATGGACCAATTGTAACAGGAACCAAACGTGTTGAAACTAGACACGAACCTGTTGCAATTATGGAGGTACTAATGGCAACCGAATGCACTTAGGCTCATAGTTGCATCTAATATACCTGACCAATTGCGACCGAGGGACTTGGTCAGTTGCAACTTGACAAAGCAGATTGGAAGCAACGAGTTTCAACTGGATATGGACCAATTACAACTCAGAGCGACCCAAATGCAACTGGATACAAACATGTTGCAATTAGGAGCATCCTAATTGCAACTGTGAGGGAAGGTAAATTCGTTATCGGTATTCATATACATAATGACTAGACCATTGCAATTGCAACTCTAAGAGTGTAACAATTGCCGCTTCTAGAGTGTACCAATAGCAACTTGACGGAGTGAGTTGCAACTGAACGAAAACAATTACAACTCGGACCAACTCAATTGCAATCGTAAGACTAGACCAACTACAACTATATCACTAGATCAATTCAGTTGCAATTATGGAGGTACTAATTGCAACCGAATGCACTTAGGCTCGTAGTTGCATCTAAGATACCTAAGCAATTGTGACCGAGAGACTTGACTATTTGTAACTTGACATAGCAGATTGGGAGCAACGAGTTGCAACTGGATATGGACCAATTACAACTCAGATCGACCCAAATGCAACTGGATACAAACATGTTGCAATTAGGAGCATCCTAACTGCAACTGTGAGGGTAAGTCAATTCGTTATCGGTATTCATATATGGAATGACTAGACCATTGCAGTTGCAACTCTAAAAGTGTAACAATTTCCGCTTCGAGAGTGGACCAATAGCAACTTGACGTAGTGAGTTGCAACTGAACGAAAACAATTGCAACTCGGACCAACTTAATTGCAATCGTAAGACTAGACCAACTGCAACTATGTCACTGGATCAATTGCAGGTTGACAGAATTGATTCCAATGGATTCGATCGAGTTGCAATCGGACCCGACCCGGCTGCAACTAGATACGATCCAGTTGCAATTGGACCCGACCTAGTTATAATTGGGCACAAACCAGTTGCAACCAGGGTGTGTGCATTCTCTATACAGAATGCACCCAGGTGCATTATAGCAAAACACTATATATATATTATTAATGACACGGCTTAAACTCAACCTACCACAGCCTCTCTCCAGTGCCTCATATATATTCTCTCTCGCCATGGCTACCATACAACTAGAAAAAAATATTCTCTCTTCGCGAACCACTTCATATTTTTTTATTTCTTGACTTTTCCTACCTTCAATACTTTGAAACGTGAAATTTAAACACACATACATTGAAAATTTTAAATAATTACTCACATACTTTGTAATTTTGAAATGTAAAATCTCATACTTTGAAAATTTGAAATTTAAACTCACAAAATTTGAAAATTTGAAATTTAACATCTCTGGCCGGGCGCGGCCAGCGGAGCACACGCGAAAGCTGGCCGGTCGCTGGCCGGAGCCTTTGCTGACTGCTAGACCTGTGGCACTCGGCAAAGAGTAGGTTTGCCTAGTGTTTTGGGCAGGTCACTCGGCAAATGAGAGGTTTGTCGAGTGTTTTCCTTTGGCACCTGGCAAAGTAATATTTTTTGCTATTCTACCCTGCAAACTTTTTGTTTTGTCCACGTACTATATGGGGTACTGTATGTTCAAATTTGGTATATTTCTCTATCTGGTTGCTATATTTAGTTAATTTAGTTGATTAAAAGTATTATTTTGGGATTTGACAAATTTGAACTGTAAGTGATTCGAATAATGGAAAACAATTAATGAAAAAAATGATATTCATGTTATTTAGGCCAAGCATGACACTCGGCAAACTAACTGTCAAAATCAACCACTGTTTGCCCCGCCATCCGTTCAACCATTTTGTGCCGAGGGTCGGCCCTGCACTCGGCAAAATCTTTGCTGGGTACCCGACAAAAAACACTCGGCAAAGAGTCCTTTACCAAGTATTTTTTTACCGAGTAGCCTTTGCCAATTGTATTTCTGGCTTTGCCAAGTGTCCTAGGCACTCGACCAAGCGCCTATTTCCCGTAGTGCATAAACTAGAAACGTTATAGTTTGCAAACTAGACGCTAAATTAAATTCTGATTCCACCATTGCATTTCTAATAATAGGATCTTCAAAACTAGACCACACCTGAGTCTATTTAGATAATATTTTTTAATGAAAACTAGAACAATTGTTCTATTTTAATAACCACATTCTTAGAAAATGTAAGAAAATGCGAGGTGGAAAATGCGCGCCGTGAGGTTGCAGCCGAGCTAGGAGTGGAGTGGAGGGAGGAAGGATGACCGTATTTTTTGAAAGTTCTTAGTTGCATGCTCAAGTTCAAGAATCTTCAAAGTATTTACATCACAACTAGAACAAGCATGAGCAGCAGAAGATTTCAAAGAACTTTCAAGGCATTTGATCTTACCATGAGATTCATCCAATTTAGCATGCAAGACAGGACAAGAAGTACAAGCTCCTAGCAAAGCAGATCTAGATTTCAACTTATCAAGTTCAACTTTGAGCAAATCCAATTCTTCCAGCTTAGTCATGTGCTTCTTCTTATATTCAACCAATTCATTCATCACATGCTCACAATTAATGCATTCAGGCTCATCAGAAACAACAGAAGAAATTTTCAAAGCATCAATCTCAACTTGAGAAGCAGCAAGCAAAGACTCAAGTTTAGCCACTTTCTCCTCAGACACACCATTCAAAGACCTAAACTCCCACTTCTCCTTGTTATTATCTCTAAGCACATCATCACGATTATCAAGCAAGACATTCAGCCTATCAACCTCCTCTAGCAAGAAGTTTGGATCGCGGTTTACCTCATCTTCAGAGTCTGAGTCTAAGTCTTCTCCTGCACTCTTCTTGTTATCGGTGCTGTGTGCCGTGGTGCAGAAGCCACTAGCAGCTGCACACGCTAGCCCGTTGAAGTTCTTGCCTGAGTGCCTCCGGTGTCGACCTTGATCTTCATCCTCGCTGCTCGAGCTCGATGAAGTGTAGCTTGAACTCGTGTCGACGTCGCTCGCACCGGCAACCAGGGCTCGCGGCTTGTACTTGTGCCTGTGGCCACCATGCTTCTTCTTCTTGTACTCGTCCTTGCTCTTGTGCTTGCCCTTGTAGTCGTTCCTGGATCGGTTCTTGTGGTCATCCCTCGAGCGTTGCTTGTAGTCGTTCCTGGGCTCACTTGCTTCCGGGCATTCGGCGATGAAGTGCCCCATCTTGCTGCACCCGTAGCATGTACTCCAACACGCCTTGTACTCTTGCGGTTCTCATGCAAGCGCCCGAACCTCTTGGTTAGCAACGCGAGATCGTCCTCGCTCAGCACCTTGAACTTCTCATCTGGAAAAGAAACAAGCATAGACAAAACAAACTCTCATGAGAGCCAGACTATGGGGACCAGTCGGGTTCTCAAGCTTGGCTCTAGCCATGCTATCGATCTCTGAGGAATTGGGCTTGGAGAACAACCCATTAACTGTGAGCGTCTCATAGCCATTCGACTCCATAATCGCCTCAACCCTCGCACCCCACACAGATCTATCCAAGCAGTGCAAGAGCTTCAAAGCTCTGTCCTGATCTGAGTATGGGAGGTCGGTGATATTGGCTTGCATGTTGTTCACCACCACGGTAAACCTCTAAAACATGGCATCAATTGACTCGCCGGGCAAATGAGTGAAATTCTCATACTCCCTCTGGTAAGTCGAAAAGATCCTAGCCTCCAACTTTTTCCAAATCTTACAAGCAAGATGCTCTTTGATGACACGATTGAATTCATGTTCGTCATGCGCTTTAAACAAGTAATCAACAGCTTTTGCATTTGCCTCGAACTTGTCCTTAGCATCCTGGGTCAATCTCGCAGCAGGGATGGTATAGGTAGTATCAAGAGTGATATCCCATAGCAATTGTCTCTTGCCTCGGAGAAAGCACCCATCCGAACCAACCACATCCGGTAATTCTTCCTGTCGAAGAAAGGAGGACCCAAACCCTTTCCTAAGTACGCCATATTTGGATTTTAAGACTTGTTAGAATCACAAAGATCCGTAACCGGCTCTGATACCAATTAAAGGATCGATATGGCGATGATCTTAGGCTGGTTAGAATCACAAAGATCCGTAACCGGCTCTGATACAAATTGAAGGATCAAAATGGCGACCACAGAGGGGGGGGGGGAGTGAATGGGAGCCGATAAAAATTTCTTCTCGAAACTCGGCCTATGTCCCAAAATCATTATCCAATGATTCCTCACGATCTTGTCAAGGTAGCGTAGTCACAACGGATCTACCAACCCTAGGAACAAGCTAGGATGACATTTAAAGAGGAAGCACAACTCAAGAAGCAAAGACAAACAACTGTCTGCCAGGCTCAGGACGGACTGTCCGCACTGAGGTCTCGGACTGTCCGTGAGCCGGGCGGACTATCCGACAAAAGAGGGCGGACGGTCCGTAAAATCCAATCAGATCACCAAAAGCTTCTCGTCCTATACGGGCTATCTGATCCACTACTACGGACTGTCCGCCAGTGTCGCAGACTATTCGAGGTGGTCACACGCACCATCCGTGAAAACACTTAGCCAAAACAAGAAACTCACAGACGAACACCCAAGACTCGGACCGTCCACCAATCACATGCGGACTGTCCGAGAACCCTGCGGAGTGTCCGAGAACCCCACACGGACTGTTCGAGAACCCCAACGGAAGAACTGGAAGAACAGCTATAGTAACCTTTGGGTCAAAACTCCCAAATCCATCACCAGATCTCCCAAACGGCTAGAGCTCTTGAGACGAAACTCTGGGGAGATGAAAGGCACCCCAAGGAGATGCTATGCCCCAAAAATCTCGACCTCTAACTCCCTACAAACTGAGGAATCGTAGATCACGCGGAAGAACACACCCACCACGAGTTCATCCCAAAATCTTCAAATTCAGACCAAATCCCGACGTTTGAGGGGTCAATATCATCCACAAAGAAGTGCAAGGCACTCACCCATGATCCCAACAAAGAAATCCGAGAGCAAACGGCCTAGAAACGAAGAATGAAGCCAAGCACGAAAATATCACAAAATGAACTCGGGAAGGAAGAGAAGGAAATCATTCCAAAGCCAAATCTTCCATACAAACAGAGGTCAGATTCTATACAATGGAGGCTAACCTCCACCCTTCATCCACCCACTGAAGATACTCGATCTGTGCTTGGCTAGCCTACCGAAAGAAAGAGCAAATGAACTAGGGTTTCGACCAGATCACTTGCCATCCCCTCCACCTCCTATTTATATTGAGTCTCCTGGTGGGGGCAAATGACCATACTACCCCTACACTCTAAAACTAAGATACACACCCCTCGAGGGTAGTTTTGGGAAAGCGAAGATATTTCCTCCGGCTAGGCACGCCGTCCATCCGGCCTTGCTTCCCTCCGATGCAAGCTACAGGATCCCTCCGCGTGTCCACCGCTTCAAAGGTTCCCGAACGTGCCCGGATCATCGTCTCCGTCACATTGGGCCTTCGGGCTCGGTTTTGAGGCCCAAACCGAGAAACCCTCCTCCGATGATTTTGTGGCCCAACCACCAAATCCCGAGTACAAGCTTCGGTTGTTAGCCACTACCTTCCAGCGGCTCCAAGTCCATGACCTCGTCTTGCTCTTCTTGCACCATGTCGACCGCACTCGATCCCGTCTGGCCACCGGGTCCCTCGAACCAAGCCTACTTGTCTCTCCACTCCTCGGAGGCCACTCTAGCTAAGACCTTTCATGCTTGTTCTTCACCTGCACCAACGCAAATCAAGTCGCATCGAACACCTGCAATACTAGGCCAAGAGTCAGTCCACTCAACGTTATCAATCACTCATCACACTAAGAAGTGACCATCCATCGGTCCTCGGACACACCTGGTCCTCATTCCTGCTTCGGCTTATATGTACAGTGAGCCAAGTTACAAGTCGGCTATATCATCCTAGTCGGTTACAACAAGTACAATATGATAATTGGGAAGTCTGCCCACTGTAATCGCGGGCAAGGCCCGCCCGGTAGAGTTGTTTTGGCTCATTCGTGAGTAGTCCTAGAGATCCTGGTCCCACACTCTGGCAACCACATCGCCCACTTCACACCGTTGACCCAATCATCCTCTGTCCAGTGCCATTGCCCCCCATCCCATGACATTTTAATTGTTGAGGCATCTGCAGCAACAACGGCGGCGGTAGTCACAACATCCATGATGGATCTTGCTTCTCTCTGCAGTGGGCAGATTCGTGTTGCGCATTCATGCAAACTCTCCCGACTACACTACCTGATGTGTTCATTGCATCCCTTCCATGTATGTGATCTATTTTCCTCCCCAGTCTGTTCTGTATTTTACCGTCGGATCTGCATCTATTTCTCTGGATGCTCTGTTCTATTTTTCTTGGGAGAAATTGGGGCTAGCTACAAGATTCCTTTGATGATCTTAATCTGTGACTGATGACCTTAATTTTTTAATTACAATATAGTTTGCAAAGATGATGATGTCCACAGTTGATGATATCCACGGTTGATGTCAAGAATGATTGAAGGATCCATCCTATTCAGAAGGTAAGCATCGAGCGTACCAGTGACATGGAATAGATTGTTAGCATGGAGAAGGTAAGTAAGCATGATATAACATGGTAGAACTGGCACTACATGTTTGTTGGAGAATTTTGTAGATCTGAACATGCACATATAGTCATATAATATCTTGTTCCATCCAGTGTTTTGTAGATGAAGATATGTGTACAAGCAGTTTAATTATATCACTAGTGGAAAATGTAACACCTCACGTTTTAAACTAGGATTAACTTGTGACCCAATGCATTGCATCATTAAAAATAAAATAAAATAATGCTGTCATGTGCATCATTGTTTAATGTTTCATTAGGGTTAATCATGCATCCATGAATGCGTAGGCATGGTCATTGATGTGTATTTTGGTTTATCATTTCATGTGTGCGAGTTGTGTTAAAACCTGATTTTAGACCCTAATTTTCTCTCAATCCGTTGGGTTTCTACCAAATTGTCCTTACTGAAAGTTGTAGTCCTATCAACCATATATAACTTTGGTATTCAACCCTTGGTCATGTTATACCGTAATTTTCGGATGCCCAGTCCAAGTTGTGCCAGGAACGTCGGTTCGCAGTCACCAGCCCAAGCTATGAACATCCCATCGACACCATGCCATTACACCCTTCCCATGCCCTGCCCTGTGCTCGGTACGTCAGCAGCAGCTCATCCATGCTCTGCTGCCCCTGCTACACGCCACAGTTGTGATGAGGACATGACATCCATGCATACGACTATGCTTGGAGTATGGCATGGAGTTGGAGGAGACCAACAAGGGTTTCTAAGACAAAAAGGAGGCTCGAAGCTTATCCGGTTCGATACGCCCAGGTGGAGGCCCAAAACAAATCTAGTTCGAGTCCACTTCCGAGTCCAGGAGCAGCACACACTAAATTCGTCGCCCAGGTCGCATACAGGCTCGGTTTTTGACGTTCTATATATGCCTGGAAAGCTAAGGAGATAATCTATCCAATGGAACCAGTCTCATCTCAAAATTCCTTTTGAGTCATTGGGAATTATTGAAACAAGTGGACATCCAGAATCTATCATGGTGTTGCGCCGCCATCTTTTAGGCTGTTGGCCCGTGTATCGTGTTAGGGTCCATTATGGACGTGGTTAGGGAGTTATACACGGCCTAACCCTCATATAATCAGTAGCCGCCACCACATTAGGGTTTTGGGTTTTGCTTAGATTAATCTGTCGAGAACAGTTTTGTCGTCATCGGTTTGTAGAACCCCAACTATTGTGCTTAATCATTCATCTGCAGTTTGTCACTTCCATTGAGAGCTGCGTTCTTTCAAGTTCTTGCTTGAGTTCTTCGTTTCGCAGGTAGGGATTAGCCTTCTTGGCGAGGTCAACCGGATTGTGCTAAGATTGTAGGGTTCAAGTTTGTTGACTTAAAGCTGGATCGGTCTGTTATGCACCGCCCCAAACGAGCTATCCTTCACCTGATGAAAGACCGGGTACCTAGTCCCCATCAAGTGGTATCAGACACAGGTTTACCGTCAGGTTCGCATCAATTTATATCCCATCTTTGTTTAGTTTGTTTCATCGTCCTAAAACTACAGAAAATTGCTCCACAAAAACTATTTGGTCATCGTGTTTCCGCTATCCTATAACCCCTTTGTGCCCGCAAGTTTTCTTTTTAGATTGCTTTTCTGAATTTTAGTCCCTCGTTGTGTCGTTGTGTTCATCGTGTCTAGGTCTTGTTCTTGGTCTTTAGTGTCAAGTCTGCTAGTGACACGCGATAGATTGGTTCCCATAATTTTTGTTGTCTACCATCGTATATTTGTTGCTGGTGTTGTTAAGCTAGCAAAGAGTGCCTCACATTGTTCCTGCGATTAATTCATTGTAACCATTGTTTTTGTGGCAGTCTCTAGTATTAAAAAAAAGAGAATAGAACAGGCAAATGTGCTGAAAAAAAAGACGCACCATTTAGAAAACAAAAGAAGAAAAGGAAAAACAAAAGAAAAAAAAATTGAGAAGTTCTTGCATCTATTGTGTATTGTTACTTGCTTGAACTAGGTCCAAGACGAGTTTAGGCCGGTGACAGACTAGCTTGGGACTACTTTTCAGTTTTGCAATTTCTGAATTGAATTATTGCTAATCCTTGCTAATATATATTTTCCTCCCAAGCTGCACATAGATACTTCAGGTCAGTACAGCGAAGGATCCTTGCAATCTTGGTACTACTTCCTCACAGGTATCAGAACCAGCCACCGGTTGTCCCGCTCAATGCTTTGCGTTGGTAAGAACCTTGTAAGAGCTTGGTTAGACGTGTGAGAGTGTGTATCCACCAACACATATAATAACTCATAGAGATTTATTTTGACCAAAACCGTACAACAGTTTCTGTAGCCGACATGTAGATGTTTGCAGGAAATCATGGCACAGATGTTTGCAGGGATGGAACAAAAGAACAAACCACAACTACATGTAGCCGACAGTCATTAAGGTATGAGAGGTAAAATTACCATATCAACCTACTCTGAATCTTATGATGGAGACGAATATCTTGATTGGGAGATGACCGTAGAACATGTGTTTAATTCCCTCATAGTTCCAGAGATACACAGAGTTCAATAAGCTACGAGTGAGTTTAAGGATTTTTCCTTTATTTGGTCGTACGGGCTAGCTGCAACTAATGCCTTACCTAGTACATGGGAACAACTTAAAAAAGCAATGCGTGCTCGTTTTATTCCTCTTTCTTATAAATGTAATTTGCTTAGAAAAATGCAGTGCTTATTGCAGAGAAATATGTCTGTTTAGCAATACCATAAAGAGCTTCAAAAGTGTAGAATATGTTGTGAAATTAACGAATATGTAGAAGCAACCGAGAATAGATTCTTGCATGGTCTTCGACCTGAAATTTAGAATATTCTTGTTGATCACTCTTATAGTTCTCTTTCACAATTATTTGAACATGCTTGTATGGCTGAAAAATAACTTTTAGGGGATGATAATGTGTCAAAATTAATTGCACCTATTTGCCAAGATGAGGTACAATATTTAGATAAGGGCACCATCCCTTTTCTTGTCCCTAACATTTTGCAGCATGTACATAATGAAGATGACCATACAAAAGAACAACAAAAGGTAAATTTTTCAGGTAAAAGCTCTCTTGATGTGCTGAATTTGCCCTCCAATGATGCAAATAATGCTATACTAGAACCTTGTATTACCTTTGACACAAGTAGAGTAGGAGCATGATACTTTTGATTTTAAGCAATATATATGTGCTGAAAATAAAATTATTATGCCGATTACTTGTGCACATGACGAACTAACATTATTATCTTCTTTAAACACTTTGGGTTATGTTGAGTTTGATACTTTATGTGCTCTTAGTAGTTTGGAAGAGAAATTTGGATGTGCTGAGTTGCCATGGTTGTCTACTTATATATATATATATATATCATTTTATTGGCAAATACAATTGTAAAGGAGAGTACATAGTGCATCGAATCTATATTTGTGCAAATCTGAAACCTCCTTTTGATGTACAAGATTGTGATCATCTAGATTGTCCCTCTAGTTTTACTATAACGAATCAGGTTCACTCTCAAGAAGGGGAGCATTGTTGGCCTATGTGTGCTAGTGCTGATTTTTCTTGCATTGAACAGATACTAGCCGTTATGCAACCATCTATGCCGGATAGTGTTCAAAAAGATCGTGCGCGTTTCGATTAAGGAGCCTACGTATTTGTTGACAACTCTATAGGGGAAGATACTTTAGGAGATTGGAAATATGGTCATGTCACTCCCCACAATATTCACAGTTCCCATATTTTCCGCAACCTAGTGTTTCTTCGTGTTGTGCAGGGCCATCTTAA
The DNA here is from genome assembly GCA_033239725.1 of Echinochloa phyllopogon. NCBI lineage: Eukaryota > Viridiplantae > Streptophyta > Magnoliopsida > Poales > Poaceae > Echinochloa > Echinochloa phyllopogon. Next base: position 2,454,583 of record BTCW01000016.1, on the reverse strand, counting down.
AGCACAAACGACGTAGATGACAACTTTTCGTCAAGATGGGGAGGATGATGAGGACATGACATCCATGCATACGACCATGCTTGGAGTATGGCATGGAGTTAGAGGAGACCAACAAGGATTTTTAAGCCGAGGAGGCCTAAAGCTTATCCGGTTCGAGACGCCCAGGTGAAGGCCCAAAACAAATCATGTTCGAGTCCACTTCCGAGTCCAGGAGCAGCACACACTAAATCCGTCGCCCAGGTCGCATACGGGTTCGGTTTTTGACGTTCTATATATGCATGGAAATCTAAGGAGATAAGATTTCCAATGGAATTGGTCTCACCTCAAAATTCCTTCTGAGTCATCGGGAATCGTTGAAACAAGACGTGTAGAATCTGTCAGGGTGCTGCGCCGCCATCTTTTGGGCTGTTGGCCCGTGTATCTTGTTGGGGTCCATTATTGACGTGGTTAGGGGGTTATGCACGCCGCAACCCTCATATAATTAGTAGCCGCTGGCACATTAGGGTTTTGGATTTTTCTTAGATTAATCTGTCGAGAACAGTTTTATTGTCATCGGTTTGTAGAACCCCAACTATCGTGCTTAATCATTCATCTCCAGTTTGTCACTTCCATTGAGAGCTGCATTCTTTCGAGTTCTTGCATGTGTTCTTTGTTTCGTAGGCAGGGATTTGCCTTCTTGGTGAGGACAATCGGATTGTGACACGGTTGATAACCAGATGAGTTGTAGTGCTAAGATTGCAGGGTTCCTGTTTGCTGACTTGAAGCCGGATCGGTGTGTTGCGCTCCGCCCAAAATGAGTTATCCTTCACCTGACGGAAGATCGGGCACCCTAGTCCCCAACAACTCTGCTCATGTCAGCGACGACAACGGCCATGCCGGGCAGGGAAACGTCACCAACTCTCTATCATCGTGTGTCACTACTGTGCTGCAGCTCGCCCATGCCTTGATCAAGCACAAGCAGTCCACAGCCCCGCATGACCTCACCCAGCTCACCTTAAACCCCACACCTGCAGCCTGGCCATGACAATCTCACCGTCGGCATAAAGCCGTGCTTGGACAGCCAACACCCTTTCGTCCTCCTTCTCACTCCACTGCCTCCCGGTTCAATTTCCTCATGCATAGAGCTGCTCCATCATCTCCTCCATCTTTCCCGTCAACCAAGTTGGCCCTTCCATCACCCGAGCTCACCTCCACGAGAAGAACATAAGCTCCATAGCTGCAACACTCCACCTCAATGTGGGCAGCTCATCCCTGTCTTCCTCTACCAAGCCTAGGTATCTAATAGGTATCTAAAAATGCAAAATAAAATTTGTTGAGTTCTTCATGACTAGGTCTACCCAGGACAAATATGATTAGTTGTAAAAAGATAAGTTTACCCCTCTGTTTATTTTGTGTTACTAAATGCTTGCATATTTAGTTCCTATAGCTCCATTGCTAGTTTGTGGCTGATCTTTTTACAGAATGTTTGTAGGCTTGTGTAGAAATCTTAGCATCAGTACTGTTGTCTGCAATATTTTAAAGATGCATGTTGCTAAATCCCTATAAAACATGTTATATTTATATCTATAGTTCTACTGAGAATTCATGATGGTGATTAATTGGAGACCGGGCGAAAAAGGTTCTTGATGATAGAAAGAGTTAGCAAAAGGCCGGGCCTTGTTGCTAATGCTTCTGCCGATCATATAATGTCGTCGGTTGTTGTACTGTTGGGCAAGCTTTGAACGTACTGATCACATTAAATACCTTCATAGCCCCAGATCCGTGGATCGGCTGTAGCAATACTGACAGAGGAATCGGCGTATACGACCTCCATAATGTCTCTGTGCCATTGTACCAAAGACTGGTGCATCGTGGAAGGAACGCAGCTATTTGCATGGATCCAATCACGTCCCAGGAGCAAATTGTATGAACCCTTTCCACTGACGATGAAGAAGGTAGTAGGAAGAGTTTTGCTCCCAATGGTTAACTCCACTTTGGTTGCCCCCCCCCCCCCCCCCGAGCTGGCGAAACTTTTCCTTCGAAGTCCTTGAGCACCATGTCAGTTTTGATGAGCTTGTTCTCCCCCTTGCTATGCTTTCGATATGTGGTGTAAGGCAATATGTTAACATCAGTGCCACCATCAACTATCATTCTGGCCATCGACTTACCATCAACATGTCCTTTAACAAAGAGATGCTTCAAATGTTGCCGCTCCTTCTCTTCCGGCCTGCTGAAAGTAGCCTGCATCAGCTCAAGACTCAACAGTGCCATAGCTAATTCTTTGTCGTTATCTTCATCAGCTGGGATCATGAACTCTTTAGGCAAGACAAAGACCATGTTAACCGATGGAACATCTTCCCTATTGGCTTGCTTCTTCTTACGCCATACCAGAGGTTTGTCGGTCTCCTCTTAACCTTGGAGCATTCCCTCCTCCATCTCCATGTTCCTCATACGCTGAAGTCTATGACTATGAGATTTGGAGAAACCTTTAGGACACCAGTCAGGATGAGTTTCAGGATCGTAGCAATATCCCTGGCCGTTGCGTTGATCACACCCTCGTTCTGACTGATCCTCTGAGCTGCGTCATCGCTCTGGTTCTCGGCACATAATATCATCATCTGAAACCGGCGCATCGGCTAATTGTTCGAGCTGACCATGGACCTTGCCCCCCAGCCAATCGTGTCTAGACACACGGCTCGGTCCTTGATTGTGTGAATTCATGAAAGCTGGCCGACGATCATGGCGTGGGCTCTTAAAATCGCAACGATCATTGCATTCAAGGCAATCTCTTCATGATGACAGCCTGAAACCTTTGTTCTAGCAAAATATGAAGGAAGGACACTTCTAGTGATCATCATTCAAATTTCTCCTATGAAATTCCCTTTCCCTAGCATGGAACTCCCATTCTTCTAGCTCTCGCAGTCTTTTCTCCCTTTCCTCCTGCCTCTATTGACGCTTCTCATACTTCTGGATTAGCATTTGGGAAGTAACGGGTCTGCGGGATTTCATAGAGCTTTCTTCATGCTTAGCCTTTTTATTTTGATCGGCCAATGGCTTATCTAATTGAAACTTGTCGGCCTTTGCCTTTTTAGTCGACTTTGCAACATTGACAATGTTGACTGGGAAGGGATGCCCATCAATCTTCATTGGCTTGGAAGGATTTTCAAACTTCAACCTCCCTTGCTCGATAGCCGACTGGATCTCTTGATGAAACGTCTTGCAATCATTGGTGTCATGAGACACAGAGTTATGTCACTTGCAATATCTGGATTTCTTCAATTCTTCAGCCGATAGGATCGTATGACCGAGCGACAGCTTGATTTGCCCCCTCTTGCAGTAGTAGGTCAAAGATCTTGTCAGCTTTGGCAATATCAAAACCGAACTTTTCAGGTTCCCTTTTGCCAAAAGGATATGAGATTAGCTTCTTTCTCTTGACCCATTCAGCCAAACCGACCTCAACCTCCTCCTCAAACTCAGACTCATAATCAACGAAAGGAACCCTCTTCTGGAATGGCCAATTCCTTTGCTCTTGGAAACGAACATCTATACTCGACATCATTTGCACCATATGGCTCAAGCTCTCAAACTCTTAAGACGAGTATCTCTCCTTGATGTGTGGAAGAAGCCCCTCAAAGGCCAATGCAGTTAACTGGCCATCGGTAAGACTCAGACTATAGCATCGGCTTCTTACATCCCTTAATCTCTGAATTTAATCAAGTACATACTCGTCGTTTCTCTGCTTGATTGCTGTAAATCTGTATTCTTCATCTCGTAAACCCCAGCAAAGAAATACTTGTGGAACTGCTTCTCTAGATCAGCCAATCTGATTATAGAATTTGCCGGCAGTGAGGTGAACCAAGCAAAGGCCGATCCTGACAGGGAGAGCGGGAATAGATGGATCTTCAGAGCGTCTTGTGATGCAGCCTCTCCACACTGAACCAAGAATCATCCAATGTGTTCAATAGTAGATGTGCTGTCCTACCCAGAAAACTTAGTGAAATCCGGAACTTTGTAGAGATGAGGCATCGGAATATGATCATATGCGTCAGGGTAAGGTTTCCAAAACATGTATTCTTGTTCCTTGGGTTTGAGGTCAAACTAATTCTAAATGACGTCAGTTATCTAATCAAACTAGTCATTTCTGCTGAATTGTTGGTACATCGGCTGCCCTAGCTGAGAGCTAAAGTTTCTATTGTCCCTTGTCTAGTTCTGAACCTATGAACCCTGCACGTTCATCTGCTGTGGGGCTTGAGTGGTGTTTTGGGAACTAGGGCTTCCCATCTGTTGGCTTTCAGGCCGAGAGTTAAGAACCTTTTTTTATTTAGTATTAAGTTAATTGAATGTTATCTAAATGTGTTTTCTTAATTAAAATTTAATTAAGGTCTATACTCCTATTTTTTCATATTAATGTTAATATGATTAATATATATTCAATTAGTTTTGAAAATAAAATATAATTTAGTTTTATCTCAATTTTCCATAAACTAGCATTAATCTGAATAATATTTATGACTACTCTCTTTCTAACTAAAAACTAACTAGAGTTAAACTTCAAATTTTCATAAATAATTATCAATATTGATTAATATTAATGTAAATATGTTTTAATTATAATATTGATTAGTTCAACACGGTTTATAAAGTTATTCAATTAGATGCTCTCACATGTTTTATTTCAAGTTAATGTTTAATTTGTTATAATTTATATATAAACAACTATCAACAAAATGTAATTAAGGTTTACCTCGGTTTTACAAATTCAAATGTAATTGATTGAAATAACCTTTACATATGATTTTGTTTAATTAAAATCAGTCAAGCATATAGTTGTGTTGTTTTATAACCCAAATTCATTGAAATGTGTTCTTGCTTGTGTTTTATAGCTCCATTTTAGCAATTCTTGCGCTTCCGTGACCATAGCATCGAGCCATGTCCTTAGTGTGTTCTTTTAAAGCCTTTTCTTTTGACTGGTGTACTGTTTGTAGTTGTACTTGTTTGGCTGCTTGTATAGTTGCATGTTTGTTTGGTTGTTTTCAATGATTGCTACGAGAAGAAGGAACGCGGTTCAAGTGCTTTGAAGATTAATAAAAGAACAAGTGCCAGAGTTGAAGACTTTGAGTAGTGGTATTTTATTGCATGATGGCAAGTGTCCCTAACCATCCTTCGACCTATGCTTTATTTGTACTATTATGATGATTTAATTGGAACATGGAGTGACCACCCAGGAAAACAGTACAACCATAAGATCAACAAGCTCTGATCTTGGCGGACTAATTAGAGACTCTAGTTTGGAATAGTCTTACCGGAAGGGCAAGAGGGGAGGCGTTGATGGGGTATAGCCCGGTCCTCTTGGGTAGTATGCTTTGCTAAGATACATGACCCATTAGGGAGGGTTGTGGTCTGCTTCGACCAGAATACTCAGCGGGCTATTGCTTATTAGGGAATCTTTGTAAAGGCCTCATAACGTTCCTATGCAGTCACACCTCAATAGTGTGATGCGTGCCTGATGTGCACAGGATGGTTGGGTTTAATGTTCTTTTGAACTTTTACGCGGCTTGTGGTGAAAGTGTACAACCTCTACAGAGTGTAAAACTGATATATCAGCCGTGCTCACGATCAAGAGCGGTCTAGACCATCACATGATTAATTTACTTAAAATTAATAATTAATTTGCTCTCTGGTTATTTTTTGCGGCCTTGCTGTACTCATCCTTGCTAACCACTGCTCAGAAGAACTTGTGTAAAGCTAATGAAGATGGTGCTGAGTTCCAGGCGTACGCAACCCCCCACTCGACTATCTGTGAAGTTTGGAGCCTTCGTTTCCTAGATCCATTGTATACTCTGATAGACTAGTAAGTCATTTATAGTTTATTTATATGATATTGTATCTTTTACTCACTACTGGCGTAATGTATGTGTGAAACATGATCCTGGCACACATACAATGTACATTTGGTTTGTTTTCTAAAACTGGGTGTGACAATATGAAACAAGTCCTGTCTGATAGTGGCACCCAATCCAAGCAACCAGTATACAATTATACCAATCAACTAAGTATTGAACGAAGAACCAACAAGCATATAAAAGTAAGAACTGATGCTCAATTAATCAGAGAGAGATACATGAGTTAGCAGACATGACCCGGATGTTACTCGAAGCAGAGCCGCACACCTCCGGTACAGGTGGAAGAGGGGCCGACACTCCGGCTCCTCTACGGCATGCTCACCTCTCCTCTCTCCCTAGCTTCTAGATATGACAGTGGCAATGCTTCACTAGAGAGCTATTCTTCTCTTCACTCTTGTGTGTTTGATACAGGTCTTGGGGGCCTCTGTTTATAGTAGAGATGGGCGGTTTGAGTTGGAGCAGTGGCCAAGCAACCTCAAGGGCGGTGCCAGCTTGTTCAGCTAAACCCGGGGCATTCGGCCGAACTATGGCGGTTCGGCCAAACTGTGGGGGTTCGGCCGAACCGACCATTTTGCACTGCCTCGAAGCCAATGCTCTGGATTGACTCCTGGTGGCGGTGGAATGTCGGTTGCATGTGGGGAACGTCAGCCGAACTCATCCGTTTGGCCGAACTGGGTCCAGTGCCTAGTTGCCTCCCGACGCACCGTCTCTGTCTTGGGGACATCCAGGATTGCTTCCATCCAGCGGGGTTTGGTCAGGTTGTGTTTCTATGCATCGGATTAGTGATGTCATCGATCCATGTGACTCGCCTCATCATTGCTCGGTCATGGTTGATGTGGAATTTGTGCATTGGACCTCCCCTGGACGTGCTTCCCTTCATGGATTGTGCTGCATGTGTATAGGCTAAGGGGGGTAACTCGGCCGAACCAAGTGGTTTGGCCGAATTTGCCAAATTTGTCCCCTTTAGTCCATGTTTGTCAATTATGTGCCTGCACAATAGAGAAACATCAAAACTTGTGGAAATAATTAGAGATAAACCCTATAGCTATGGTGCATCATTCCATTGTATTCATTTTATGCTCGGTTGGAGGTCAAAAATCAGGCCTTAACGACAACAGAGAGCAATCCTAAAATACACAAAGTTCTAAATTGTGGTGAGCTACAGGTTGAGCATATTAACTTTCTTTCGGAACCACACTTAAATTATAGACCAATTTACCGTCTACTAGACTACTATATTGATTCCATCAGAAATTATTGCTAAAGCCATTCTCAAATCTTAAGCTCATAGACTCAATTATGCCCTCGTTATTGCAATTCTTAGAGCAAATAAAGTTATTGTCTTTTGTGCCTCATCGTAATTTATTCATCAATTACTATATATTTTATATTGGGGTTAATCAACTAATAAAAATCCTCAGCATAGTAATCTATAATAATTATTATGGAGGTATGCTAACTAATGACACAACTAAAATATTATGAGAATGATTATCACGAATCATAGGCACAGGGAAAAACTAATCCTATATCTCATCAAGATTTCTCTTCCTCCTTGTGAGCTCCCACTGATCTCAATATCTTAGGTGAGACAATTTGAGCAGTAGAAGATAATATCCCTTAAACTCATTGGGGCATCTATTAGTGGTAACTCTTTCAATCTTAAATCTTTATCTTTAGCATGACATTACTTTTGCCTTGCTCAAGTTTTATTGAATACCAGTAGTGAACTTCCTTTACTGATCAAATCCACATTAGCGTTAGCCAGAAAATAGACAAGAACAATAAAGCTTTGTGAACATGTATCCATCAATTAGCGCTGGCAAAAAATAATGAATAAAGTCACACTTAATTTAATAATTATGGAGTATTTCTCCTATAACAATGGTACATAGTGAACATGCCTCTCATTATATTCACACTTTAATCATGCCAATTTTCTATTTTAGCCTTTTGAATACTTGATTCATTCTATAGTGGGCAAATGAAACATAGCAAGACAATTATAGCTCCTTTACTGTCTTAACATATTACCCTTAATACATTGGTGCATTCTTCTTAATAATTGAAGTATCTCTTAACCGATGATACATTCTGTTGTCCCCTTTGAATTGTGGTATAAACAATAGTGAGCCACAAATTCGACAAGGTCTCATTATTTTCATATATCATAATGCACACACACCACAAAATATATCAACTAAGAACAGCATATAATACTTAATGATATTTAATTATTACCACTAACATAATGTGACAATATGGTAATAATGAAACAGACTAAGGTTTCTCTTGATCAATTACATCATCAAGCATATAAATACCCGTCGGCCGGAAACTGTCACTTACTGTGTCGCACGCCTCACTCCCCACTTCTCCTTCTCTCCCGACTCTGGCCACCGCCGCCTTCCGCTTCCTCGCCGTGCGAATTTAGGGTGTTGCCGCCGCCACCACATCCGCTCTGTGCCTCCCTAGCGCCGCTGCGGGCCCTCTCGCCAGCGCCGCATGCGAGCAAGTCATGGAGGTGTGGCACAGCTCAAGGAGGTGGTTACAGCAACGGCTTCAGCGAGCCAAGCTCATGCTTGCCTCGGTCAAGCCGGATCCACAAGCGGCCGACGGTTATGGCTCGTGTGGGATCGATCGCGTCGGGATCTCGCGTGTACAAGCTCATGTACCCCGCATGTCACTGCCCGGCATGGCTTGTCGTCAATGGGTCGTCGGCGACCGTGCGTGATGGCACTTATGCCACGCACGTCGTCGGCTCAGGTAAGCGCCTAACTATAGGGTTAGGGTTACGACTTTCTCATGGGGATGTGTGATTTTTTGAATCTAATGCGATGGGCTGAGAAGTAATACTTATGCGCTTGATGAAATCGTGGATTTATGTACTGACGCGCAAGATTTGGGGAAACTTTCATGACGTTGTTTCTGATTTCCATGACTCAGTGCTTAATCTAACCCTAGTAGCATGGTTAGATCTAATTAATCATGTAATTAGGGTTTGATTAGCATCTGTTTTACTAATTGTGCACTAATTACTCATAATTGGATCTAATTTCTAATATGTAATAATCTACATATTTTACTAACAAATATTTTCCATTTCTTGTGTTCATATATAGGACCACCAAAGAAGAAAAAGAAGAAAAGCAATGAAGCTGTTCAAGAATCACAAGCTGAGAACAATATTGTGGCTATTGACTCTAGTTCAGGATCCATACCAATGTAGTTTCCTCCAAGGTAAGCTCGTGGCCACATAACTTAAGTTTTTTTCAGATTATTAAATTCTAATACACCAACCTTGCAATCTATACGGTAGCCAAGGATGTCCAAATAACTTGAGCTGTACTAGTACTGATAAGTAAGTTAAATTTCAACTTATTTGAATGTATCTATTTGACTTCAGGAGATTCCTACGCTCGCGTCGTCCTCGGGCGGCTCGGGCGGAAACCCCCGCCCCATCCCGCCGCCAGCCACCTCCTCTCCACCTGCCTCGCCGCTGCCCGAGCTCGCCACCGGACACCCGGCCAGCTACAAGGACGGCGGTGGGGAGGTCTCCCCTTTCCCTACTCTTTTTTTCTTTACTCTTCAGCTTTCTTCCCCCTCGACCTCCTAGCAGCCATGACCGCGGTGCCTTGCCGGCGGCGGTCTCTCGGCGCTTGGGCTTGGGGGCAGCCGGATCTGGCACCTCCTTGCCCGGATCTAGTGTCCCTGTCCTACCACAAGACTCCCTCTCGCAGATCAGCGCGGGGAGGCCTTTTGGTAGAGCGGATGGCGTCCGGATACAGCGGCGCGTGCCATCCTTACGCCGCTATTGCGGCAGAAGCTGTTGGTGGTGGCCGCCCCCTTGTCCAGATGGGGCCGGTGGCCCGGCACACGGGACGGCCGGTGCGGCAGTCGGCGGCCGGGGCGCGAGGGGCGGCCGGTGCCGGCTCGCGCGACGGTGAGCCGGAAGCGGGCAGCGAGGAAGGTGGCGGCGAGGCGCTCGTCGGCTCACGGAGGTGGTCGTCAAGCGATGTGCAGGTTCTCAGGCGAAAGCCTAGCTTGGTCCTTGACTGCTTGCCGGCAACGACGGTGCGATGAGCATCAATCTCCTTCTTGAAGGCGTTGCTGCGAGGACCTCAATCTTGTTGGACATTTCCAGGTGAAAACCAAAAACCGACGATGGTTTAGGCAGCGGTAGCATCTTATTGGTGCTTTCCTCTTGGGGCGTTGTTTTGGAGTCCTTCAGATGGAGAAATCTTAGTGAGCATGGAACGTTGGTGGTTCTTGGTTTTTTTTCAGTATGCTTGAAGTGGAGATCGTGGTAGAGATCGACTTAGTGCGGTTTCTAGACGAAAGAGATTATATCCGGCAAGACAATCCAAACATCAAGCTTCTAGAAAGACGACAGATGTATGGGTTTAGCTGCAGCGCAGGGACCAAAGCAAGACTGGAGCAAAAGGCTTAATAAGAGAAGTTTGAAGCTTAGTCTTCATAGAATTTTCTTAGTCCTTTTCTTTCTTGTCTTTTGTGTATTCATGTTGAGGCTAGGAGTCTAAGTACTCGTTTATCTGGCTATGTAGCTGGATATATTGTATTGTGGTCGTAGACATTCGCTTGTGAATGTTCAAGACCGGGAATTTTCCTTAATCTAAAAAAATCTATTTGAGTTCAATTTATGTTTATTTGAATATATATATTTGAGTTTATTGCATTCGTGTGCAGGTCCGCATGTGGTTCAAACCAACCTGAGCCACTAACCTATAGTTCCCTCCAAGTTCCATCTGGACCTACACAAACTACTGCTGCCCCAAAGCAGAAAGAGAAGAGAAACACAAAAGGGAAGGCAAAGTTGTTAAAGGAAATTAAGGCAGATGCTACTGGCCAGGCAAGAAGAAAGATTTGGTGCCACCTCAAAGCCCCGGAATGTGCACTAGAAGCAAGACTCCTGAGAGCCCTGCAACGGGCACTAGAAGCAAAAGAAAAATCACAGACTGAATATTAGCTTGTCTTCTTGCTTATTTTGCTTGGCATGTATGATATGAGAAACTTGAAGCTCATGTTATCTATACAATGAGAAACCTGGAACTTGTGTGGCCAGATGAGAAACTTGATACTCATACGGCTTAATCTATGACATGTTAGTTTTGGTACTCATCTGGTATTTGAATATGTGATGCATCTCACTTATGTGGTTGAAGGTGAAATTGGTCTGATTAAAAGCTGGTTATACCATCTTTATTATTCAAAATGTTATGCCATCTCTGCCATTCAAAATGTTAAATTTGTACTGTATGTATGTACTGGCATACTGCTCCAAAAAAATGCTAAAGTTTATAAAATTTATAGAACATGCTATGACATGGAAGAAAAAGAGAGAATTTTTACTACGTTCAAATACAAGGGCAAATAGGTCTTTTCCATACCCATTTATAAAAATGTCAGATGTGGGACTGAGGGAATAAAAATTTTAGTCCATGGCATCGAGGGAATTTTAGGAATTTTTATGGTATTGAGTGAAGCCAAGTAAATTTCTATGACACTCAGAGAATTAACCCGGTGGTGACAAGGGCCTCGAAGTCAGGCCAAACACATTCTAGACATCAGGTGCCTCGTTCTTGCATCGATTCCTTCATTGAGCAACCAAACCCATCGGGTTTAGAGCTTGGGTTTCCTTGCCTCTCCGCGTTTCATGGGTACGACGGGTGCCTCACTTGCGTTCGTACACGGGAAAAACACGCAGTCAAGAAGAAAAGCAAACACGGAGGGAGAGCAGCCATAAATTTTCAGACCCATGCACTGGACCAGCCTGCACCCGACTGGGAGAAGGGAGGGAAAGGACAGCAATGACGTCTCATGGGTTTTCGTGAAAAAAAATGCAAAGAAAGAAAATATATAGTTTTTGAAGTAGTAGTCCAAATCAAAATTAGATTGTACCGTTGTGTTCTTCATGACGTGATCTTTAAAATAAGATCACACTTGAGTATATTTAGATATTCTAGAACATTTTTCTAAAGTAGTATAATTTTAATTTTGTTCAAGTTTTAAAGATTTTGTTATAAAAAATATAATGATGCAGTCAAATTTTGATTTCTATATCCGGTTCAAAAATATGTTTTTTACGTATTCATTTTCTATTTCTTGCACTACGTGTCCATAGTCATAGTTGTGACATATAGTCATAGTTGTGACTCCTATCATCCCTCCAAAAGAGAGTGATAGTCCGATAAAAAAAAGAGAGTGATAGTAGAAGTACCGTGTGCCCGCGCGTTTCATGGGGATAGTATGCAGCCCTAAGTCAAAGTCCAGGTAGACGCCTTGTTGCCTGGGAGTCTGGTTCCACATTGTTTTTTTTTCTAAATTTATTTTTCTATTTCTTGTACGATGTGTTGGATTAATTGGGCATTGGCCCATTTTAGTCTTAATTAATCAAAGAATTAAAAGTCCACTAATAAATGCTAGGGAGTTAAATCCTGGATGGAGAGTCAATGGGAATCCTAATCAACTTAAATGGTGGACCAGTTATGGACCACTTGTGAAGCTGGTAAAAGGAGAATGGCATGCCACACGCGCGCTCGCTCGCCTCGCCGACCGTGGACATGACGTGACGTGACGTGATGTGGCGAGCCGCTCTACGTGTGATGTGTCATGAACCTTTTGCCACCAATGACATTGATTGAGTCTTAACCGTTACCAGTAGCTGATGATAACTAACAACGGTAATGGCATTATGGCTGGTCAAGAGCGTCTAGGTTCATCGTCCCTTCTCCCTGTGCGCCTATAAGAAGAGGCATCTCCCCTCAGGCAGACGCGCAACTTTGAGCACTCTTCCTCTGCGGTACTCCTTTCAGGAGACCTCTCCCTTCTCCCTCATTGACTTCTGCTGCTCTCTTGCCTTCCCAACGCAAGCTTTGCGCGCACTATGCTTGCGTGAGCAGTTGCCTCCGAACCTCCCTGCCTAGAGATCATGCTCGGGATAGGCGGGCGATAAGGTTTTTGGGGAGCGTACTCATACGCGCCTGCTCGCTCAGTACGACTACTTCCCGGCGCTGTCTTCGTGAGAACGACTCCTTCCTGTTGGTCGTCTTCCTCACGCGAACGACTACGTCTCGGTGGCCTTGAACGACTACATCCCAGTGGCCGTTCAAGGGACTTCACTGCTGCAACTCGTCACTGCACTGAATTAGATCGACTACTTCAAGCAAGACCAGTCGAGGATGGTTAACACTATTCCTCCAGCTGGTGACGGCGCACGGTGCCTCCGGTACTGGTCCTGCACTCCTGCCTCTAGGTACACCCTCAACCATAACTTGTTCTGGTTTCTCATGTTGTTCTTGTTAATTTGGAGATTTAACTTGAACACACGTACATGCTTTGTTCTCACTGGATCACTCACTATAACCATGAATTTGCTGCTGCTAATTTTTGGAATTAAAATATACCAAATATTGCCTAAATTTCTAACAATCCAAAAACTTTATGTTAATAATAGGCTTTCAGTAGCTTGTTTTGCTGCATCAATTAAACCAAATGTTTTCGATGGCTCTAATTACAAATGTTGGTGCGAGAGGGTTACGTTGTGGTTGATAGTGATGAACATCATGCATGTCATACAGGGGAAGCCCGAACAGTTCACTCTAGAGGAGGAGCGGGCTTTCGTGGCGGCCGATAACCTGTTTAGAGGTGCCATCATGAGTGTTCTCGTTGAAAGCCTTGTGGACACGTACCTCTTGGTTGCCGAGTGGCAAAGCTGTTTGGGACGCGCTTGAGACTAAGTTTGGGGTCTCTGATGCTGGTGGCGAGATGTATGTCATGGAACAGCTCTATGACTACAAGATGGATGAAGACCCTCCTGTGGTAGAGAAGGCCCATGAGATCCAGGCGCTGGCTAGAGATCTTGAGAACTATAGCAAGGATGCTCCATGTCGGTTGCCTGACAAGTTTGTGGCCGGAGGTATTATCTCTAAGTTGCCACCTTCTTGGAAGGATTTTGCGACCTCTCTGAAACACAAGAGACAAAAATTTACTATTGTCGATCTCATCGGCACTCTTGATGTGGAAGAGAAGGCGAGGGCAAAAGACCAACGTGGTAAAGGGATTGCTGGATCTTCTAGTGCCAACTTGGTGCAAAAGAAGAACTTCAATGCATCCAATAAAAAGAAGAACAAGCTGCAACAGAACCAGACAAAGGCTAATCAAACGGCTTAGTTCAAGAAGAAGAAGAAACCGCCGACGGGGCATTGTTATTGTTGTGGTAGCCCAGACCACTTTGCTGCAAAGTGCTCACACCGCAAGGACAAGAACAATGGTGGCAATGGTGGCAGTGCCAACATGGTTGTTAGTGAGACTGGTGGAACATCGGGTACGATAATCTATTACCTATAGTTCTTTCAGTATGTAATTCACCCGATTGGTGGATTGACACTGGTGCTAATATTCATGTCCGTGCTGACATTTTTCTTGTTTTCTTCTTACCAGGCAGGCGGGACTTCCTCCGTGTTGATGGGGAACGGATCACATGCGTATGTTCTTGGTGCTGGTTCGGTCGTTTTGAAGCTTTGTAGGATCTAGGATTACCGACTATGGGGGGTGAATAGGCGTTTTAAACTTCAATCACAACACTAGAGAAATTCAATTAGAATCATAAGGGAAATTAAATCTCTAACTATTCTAAGCCTATGTTGAGTGGTTCGCAACCTAGGATGACAAGATACGATTCAAGTTCTAGATAGATAACTTGCTCAAAGTAACCAACAATGGAGAACTCACAAACAAGAGACAAGAAATTATCACGTGGTATCGATGACTTACCGGTCACCCCTAATCCACGTTAAGATGGATTCAATGTTCAACCGCTTCTATATCTAAATCTGAGCTATTTTACGGACCGTCCGATCCCAATCTCGGATCGTCCGACAATCAGCGCACAGCTCGCCAAGTCAGCGCACATGGGCCCACAGTCAACTTAAGTCTTCGGACAGTCCGACCTACACCCTCGGACTGTCCGACAGACGTTTGGATTAGTCCGAACGAAATTTTCCAAATATTTTACATATTAATTTGATTCTGATTTCTCGGACTATCCGAGCCAGTGCCGCGGACAGTCCGACCAGTCTCGATAGAACTGGATTTGCACAAGATTTTCAACAAAGCCTTTTCCATGTTGGTTACCACTCATCTAAATGCACAACATACAAGTCAATGATCAAAGTGGCACTATTGACACGTCAAGCCAATGACGTTGATCCCTCTTGATAGGACGGCTATCTAGCCTATCAACCCGGTCATATTTCATCCTCTAATCTTCTCATGACCAGTCAAATTTAAAAGTCCTATCTTATACCTTTGCCTTGAGCTTCCCATGATCCAAAGCATTCATGCAATTCACATATCATTTCTTGAAGCTCATTCCAACTCTTGGGACTAACCTATTCTCATTATCTCAAATAAAATTGTTAGTCCACAACGGTTTTCATTAATTACCAAAACGCAATTGGGGGCCTAGATGCCTTCAAGCTTACTTCGGGAAAGACCGTTCGACTGAAGAATGTGCAGCATGTCCCCACCATCAAAAAGAACTTAGTCAGCGGGTCTCTTCTGTGTAGAGACGGTTTTAAATTAGTCTTTGAATCCAATAAATGTGTAATTTCTAAATTTGGAAGTTTTATTGGAAAAGGTTATGATAACGGAGGCTTGTTCCGCTTTTCTTTGCCAGATAATTGTAATAAAGTTGTGAATCACGTTGCAAATGTTAATGATGAATCTAATGTTTGGCATTCGCGACTCTGTCATGTTAATTTTGGTTGTATGACGCGTCTTGCAAACTTGATTTTAATTCTGAAATTCACCTTAGTCAAAAATTCTAAGTGCCATGTGTGTGTTGAATCAAAACAACCTCGCAAGCCTCATTTCGCGGCTGAGGCGAGGAACTTGGCACCTCTAGACTTCATTCATTCTGATCTGTGTGAGATCAATGGCGTGTTGACAAAAGGTGGTAAAAAGCACTTCATGACTTTAATAGATGATTCTACTATAGTTTGCTACATTTATTTGTTGAAGTCTAAAGAAGAAGGGTTACAATACTTTAAAATCTATAAAGCTGAGGTAGAAAACCAACTTGAGAGAAAGATCAAAAGAGTTAGGTCTGATGAGTATTTTTCTAATGTTTTCACTGTGTTCTGTGAGGAACATGGAATAATTCATGAGAGGACGCCTCCCTACTCACCTTAGTCAAATGGGGTAGCCGAAAGAAAGAACCGCACTCTGACTGACTTGGTTAATGTCATGTTGGATACAGCGGGACTTTCCAAGGAATGGTGGGGTGAGGCTATATTGACTGCATGTCATGTCCTGAATCGTGTTCCTATGAAGAACAAAGAGATAACACCATTGAGGAATGGAAAAAGAAAAATATAACCCTTTCATACTTACGGACTTGGGGATGTGTTGGCCAAAGTGAATGTATCCATAACCAAGAAACGTAAATTGGGACCTAAGACCATCGATTGTGTCTTTCTTGGTTATGCTTTCCACAGTGTGGGTTATAGATTTTTAATAGTAAAATCTGAAGTACCTGACATGCATGTTGGTACAATTATGAAGTCCAGAGATGCTACATTCTTTGAGGACATTTTTCCTATGAAAGAGGAAGCTAGCACATCAAGTAATGAACTGTCTATTAATAAAGAACCTAGAGAACCTGTTGTTTCGATAGAACACAATGAACACACACATGTGGAAAATCCTGAGGAGGATGATAGTGAAGCTCTCAGAAGGAGCAAGAGACAGAGGACTGCAAAGTCCTTTGGTGATGATTTCATCATGTACCTCATGGATGACATCCCCAGAACCATTGAAGAGGCATATTACTCTCCGGACGCTGACTATTGGAAAGAAGCAGTTCAGAGTGAGATGGACTCTATTATGTCCAATGGTACTTGGGAGGTCGTGGAACGTCCTTATGGGTGCAAACCTGTAGGATGTAAGTGGGTGTTCAAGAAAAAGCTTAGGCCTGGTGGTACTGTTGAGAAGTACAAGGCAAGGCTAGTGGCTAAGGGCTATACTCAGAAAGAATGAGAGGACATCTTTGACACTTACTCGCCAGTTGCCCGATTGACCACCATACGAGTACTACTCTCTCTGGCAGCTTCCCATGGTCTTCTCGTTCATCAGATGGACATTAAGACAACTTTCCTAAATGGAGAGTTGGAGGAAGAGATCTACATCGATCAGCTAGATGGGTTTATAGTGGAAGGTCAAGAAGGAATGGTGTGTAAGTTGATAAAGTCTTTGTATGGCCTTAAGCAAGCTCCTAAGCAGTGGCATGACATGTTCGATAGAACTTTAACGTTAGTTGGCTTTGTTGTGAACGAAGCCGACAAGTGTGTACTATCGCTATGGTGGGGGCAAAGGAGTGATCTTGTGTCTGTATGTAGATGACATACTGATATTTGGGACAAGCCTTAATGTGATTAAGGAAGTCAAAGAGTTTTTGTCTCAAAGTTTTGAGATGAAAGATTTGGGAGAGACTGATGTGATCCTAAATATTAAGCTAGTGAGAGAAGGTGATGGTTGGGTTGTCCTTACAAAATCCCACTATGTGGAGAAAGTCTTCAGTCGTTTCGGCTATAATGACTGAAAGCCAGCTCCAACACCTTATGATGCTAGTAAAATATTACGGAAGTATAAAAGAATAATGAGAGATCAGCTGAGATACTCCCAGATCATTGGTTCACTGATGTACCTAGCTAGTGCTACGAGACCCGATATCGCGTTCGCTGTGAGCAAACTGAGCCGGTTTGTGTCAAATCTGGGAGATGCTCATTGGGAAGCTCTTGAATGGGTAATGCATTTTCTGAAAGGTACAGTGGACTATGGAATTCACTATACCGGGTACCCTAGGGTACTGGTGGGTTACAGTGATTCAAACTGGATATTCGATGCAGATGAGATTAAAGCCACAAGTGGATATGTGTTCACACTTGGAGGTGGTGCTGTCTCCTGGAAGTCTTGCAAGTAGACCATCTTAATGAGGTCAACTATGAAGGAAAAACTCACTGCATTAGACACCGCCACTATTGAGGCCGAATGGCTTCGTGATCTCCTTATGGATTTGCCGGTAGTTGAGAAATCGATACCGGCTATCCTCATGAACTGTGATAATCAAACTATAATTGTCAAGGTGAACAGTTCAAAGGATAACATGAAGTCCTCTAGGCATGTAAAGAGGCGACTGAAATCTATACGAAAAATGAGAAACTCCGGAGTGATAGCCTTGGACTACATCCAAACGACTAAGAACCTGGCAGATCAATTCACAAAGGGTCTTTCACGTAACGTGATAGACAATGCATCCAGGGAATTGGGCTTGAGACCCATGTGTGTTACTCAGTAGTGGTAACCTTTCCAATGTGATCGAAGATCCCGTGAATTAGGATGGTGAAACAAGCTACTGTTTAACTGAGAGAAGAGAACCTTTGAAAAAGGCTCATTCCAATGGAGGTGCATTTCTCTTCTGAGTCTGTATGGCAGGTTGGTGAAAACCTTAATGTGGTCTGAGTGGCTCAATGAGGGCAAAGATGTGGACCTACAAAACATCTCAAAGGATTACACCTATATGGGTTCGATTGCTAGTCACAATCTGTGAGATAGGGTGATCTCTAGATACCCATGAAATGCACAGAGTATGTCTTATACGCTCCAACCCGAGGGGATGCCTACAACAGCCTAGTACTGACAAAGGGGCTCTAGTCAAGCTTGTTTGCACAAAACTGCCAAATCAAGGCATAGTCCATTGGTCAGTTGTGAACAAGTGTAGCTTTTGCCCAGGTGGATGTTCAACTTAACAGTCTCGGCCATGAGGCCAGTATATCAAAACAACAGTTGAGTCGAGAGCATTTGCTTGTGTACCTTAAAATTCTTGGTGGGGATTGTTGGATTAATTGGGCCTTGGCCGATTTTAGTCTCAATTAATCAAAGAATTAAAGGTCCACTAAAAATGCTAGGGAGTTAAATCCCGGATGGAGAGTCAACGAGAATCCTAACCAACTTAAATAGTGGACCAACTATGGACCACTTGTGAAGCTGGTAAAAGGAGAAGGGCGTGCCACACGCGCGCGTGCTCGCTCGCCTTGCTGAGCCGGGCCATGGACGTGGACGTGACGAGACGAGACGAGATGAGCCGTGACGAGCCGAGCCGAGCCGCTCTGCATGTGCTGTGTGATGAACCTTTTGCCACAAATGACATTGATTGAGTCTTAACAGTTACCAGTAACTGACACTTTGATGGCTGATGATAACTGACAAAGGTAATGGCATTATGGCTGGTCAAGAGCATCTAGGTTCATCCTCACTTCTCCCTGTGCCTATAAGAGGAGGCATCTCCCCTCAGGCAGACACACAACTTCGAGCACTCTCCCTCTCCGGTACTCCTTTCAGGAGACCTCTCCCTTCTCCGTCATTGTGTTCTGCTGCTCTCTTGCCTTCCCAATGTAAGCTTTGCGTGCACTCTGCTTGCGTGAGCAGTTGCCTCCGAACCTCCCTACCTAGCGTTCCTGCTCGGGATAGCCGGGCGATAAGGTTTTTGGGGAGCGTACTCATACGCGCCTGCTCGCTCAGTACGACTACTTCTCGGCGCCGTCTTCGTGAGAACGACTACTTCCTGGTGGTCGTCTTCCTCACGCGAACGACTACGTCCCGGTGGCCTTGAACGACTACATCCCGGTGGCCGTTCCAGGGACTCCACTGCTGCAACTCGTCACTGCATCGAATTAGATCGACTACTTCAAGCAAGGCCAGTCGAGGATGGTTAACACTAGTCCTCCAGCTGGTGACGGCGCACCCGGTGCCTCCGGTACCCGTCCCGCCTCTGGGTGCACCCTCAACCATAACTTGTTCTGGTTTCTCATGTTGTTCTTGTTAATTTAGAGATTTAACTTGGACACACGCACATGCTTTGTACTCACTGGATCACTCATTATAATCATGAATTTGCTGCTACTAATTTCTGGAATTAGAATATATCGAATATTGCCTAAAATTTCTAACACGATGTACCCATCCTGCATTCTTTTTCTATCATACATTGACCCATAGTCATAGTTGTGACTCCTATCGTTCTTTAGAAGAGATGGACAATGAAAGTAGCATGCGCCCAGCTCATGGGGCTCGACCTTATCTCTCTTTTATCCATTTAGCCAAATAGAGCTTGCTCTCCCTCTTAGATCTGAGCCACAATTTCCTCAAAAATATAAGCTCAGATGAAGCTTATGGAGGTGTCATGGGGGCTCCTCGACAGCTTGTAGCTTGTTCGCATGTGGTAGTTGAGACTACTGTATGGTGACGATGTTGGCCGGAGACAGCAGGTAACGACACTAAATCTCGCACCACGGTACACACCCTCAGTTGGCTCATAGGCCTCTGGCTTGCTGTCGTCTCTGCTTCCACCACCAACTCTTGCAGCAGTCTCCGAAATCCAGCACCGCTGCAACCTCCTGTAGCCTCCTAACCTGTCGTTTCCTTCGTTGTTGTGCACTAGGCCAAAGCCAGCCTGAACTATGGATTCCTTAACAGAGAAAAGAAAGCTACATGATTTTAGCTAATATTGATGTTGCAGAGCTACGAAGAATATAAGACTTAGAAGATCAATTATTGCTTCTATGGAGCCCTATAGGTGAGGTAGGCTTTTACACGGCATCTTGGATCTTTGTATATGCTTATTGTTATTAGTTTGTTCTGTGCTATAATATTTTTCTTATATCTTATATAATGGTTGATGTTTTAATTTTGAAATTTCATTAACATATCTAGATTTACCTCTCGAATCGTTTGCAGCTTTATTTTAATTTTTTAAATTGTCATTTGTGTTCTTTTGGTTATGATATTTGGTTGTGAAATCAATGCGACGCAGGTACTTCGGCATGTTGCTTCTCACCCTCTGAGTCCACAACGAAGCCGCAAGCCCGTCTCCTCCCATTCATGCAGATTGACAACAATAACAATTCATAGTTTTCACTGTACAGTGCTCGCCGATTTGGTAGGAAGTCTTTCTGCATTGGGTGGGCCTGGCTTAGTTGCTTGACCAGGCTCATGTTACATGGATACGAATACGCGTATCAGTATCGGACGGATACGGATACGCAAATACGGTATTTCTAGAAAAAATCTGATATGTCGATACGTTTCAACATTTTTTTAATATAAACAGATATTGATGTGCAGCAAATTTCACGATCATAACTCAAATTCAATATAGGCAAATAGGAGGGATACGAGGTCCCAGTACATGTAAAGTAACAAACATGGTATGACTTTCTCAAATTTAGGACATTTTATTAACGGTAGCGCTAGCGTCCGGACGTCAAGCATTTACGTACACATGGAAGTAGAATAGAGGGAAAAAAAGAGGGTGACGTGTCGCAACCACATCCAAATATTCATAACCGGCACAAAAAAATCCCGCCGCAACATGGCATGATGTTGTTGCTACATGTAAATTTTTTTTGCAACATTCAAAAATAGCATATGCAACATCAAACAATAGTATCTGTAACATGAATAGTCAACGTTTGCAGCATTAAAACAGCGTGCTCACAACACTCAGCCAGGCACGGCAGCAGACGAAAAATTTCCAATGAAAATGAAACATCCGGATGAAACACTTGCAACATGCATGCGAAACATATGCAACATCGCAACATGCAACATTCACATCAAACAGTTGCAACATTATTCTGGAACATCCGAAACACGTGAAACATGCTGTTGCAACATGGAGCGAAACCCTAGAATATTTCAGATCTAGTTTTACAAAATTCTCATCAAACAGTTGCAACATTCATCTAGAACATGTGAAACACATGAAATATGCTCTTGCGACATGGAGCAAAACCCTGGCTAAAAAAGGAGGAGGACGAGGACGAGAAGGATGGTGAGCAGGTGGCGCCGGCGCGGATGAGATGGCTGCCGCCGACGGCGGCGCCCGCGGAGGATGGCTGGAGCGCCACCCCGTCTCCTACCTCGCGCATGTGTCATCCAGACACATCCGCCGCATCCATGGCCGCTTGGGCCGGCGGCAGCAGGAGAAGCTGGGTGTGGTGGCCATGGAGCCCCACGACCCTTCCCCTTCCTCCTCCGACGGGCATGGTGGTGCTGACTTCTCCGCGGAGGAACGGGGCGGCGACGGCGCGCGAAGGGGCAAGACGACGGCAGGCGGAGCAACGGCGGCGGCAGCGCGCGGTGACGGCACATGGAGTGGCGGCGGTGCGGGAGCGAGAAGGAATCGGCGACGACGGCGCGTGATTGGAGATCCAGCAGCGATGGTTTTTTAAACTGCGATGCGGGATGCGAAATCGGGCAACGGCAGCCGGGTGCGGGCCCATGTAGCGTCCGATCGGAGCCGCATGTCCGGACGTCTCCTTTGGAGCGTTACCGTTTTATTAAAAGGGCAGCTTGCGATTCATTGATAGTAAGGCAATTAGCTAAGCGTCTTCTTCCTCGAGAAGCACCTTGATGTCGGTTGTCCATAGACCTACCAGTGGCTAGCACGGCTTGAATTTATTGCTGTCATCTACTTCTGCCGATTAGGAAGGGGACTGGAAAAATCGAACAAACACAAAATCAAAGACTATCGAGAAAGGGAATGGCCAGGGAACAAGAATAAACTCATCTCATTTCGTCGGCTTGTCGTTGAGTCTCCGCCGTGATTGTGGCAGAGTTGCTCAGCTTATTTGCGAGCCCGTCACACATCAGAGACGTAGATCATAGCGGTGTCGCTTGTGAGGCTAGGTGTGGCTGTGGTGGAGGTTCTTAACCGGCGAGCAGCGGCGCTCGTGTTGGCGCGGTGGGTGGCGGCGCATGAGCAGATGCGGCGTGAGGCATCTGGTCGGGGATGGATGGGGCACAACAGAAGGGAAGGGATAAGGGTGTTGTTGTCTTCTTGGGCTGGGCCGTATCCTAAAATGTCCTCAATACGTACCTACGGACGTATCAGCTTTTGTTTATTTATTTTTATTTCGGATACTCGCTTGCATATCTTTGCCGTATCCATATCAGATACATATTCGATACGTGATACGGCATCTCCCACGCGTATCCATGTAACGTATCCATCCACGCCAGGCAACCAAATTAACACGACGAGGCTGCATTATGCATGCTTGTACAGACACTAAGCCAGGGAACCAAACAGTCACTATGTATAGGTTTTCTGGAGGTTTGAGTCACAACAGTATGGTCAAAACAAACAGATAAAGATAAGGAGAGACACTTTATTATATGTATGTATTCACGAAAGACACAATTTATTGATGAGAAGATCTGTCGAGAGAAGATGAACATGAGAGTTTGACAGAAGAAATTACACTGAGCATTCTCGGGAGACAAATTGTGTGGTTTAAATAATACATAGTGCACGGAACATTTATTCTAATTGGGATGAACAACAACATAGACTAAATCTGGCTGCTCGTCTCGCCTGGACGGACACACCAAGCACGGTATCAATGTTTGCATGAAGCTATTTGTCCTCAGGGGTTACGGCCATTATCACCCAAAGCCTGCAAAAAAAATTATAAGTGTGTGGTCATTTTTGCAAAAGGTTTACAAAACATTCATGGACCTTCATTTATATCTATGCTAAAAACTACATATGCATATATTGCAACTATAAGATGGTATAAAAGATATATAGCCATGCACTGTGCAGATTTGGGGATAGTCGTATCATATAGTTTTGTCCAATGAAAGCAGTTTTAAAATGTACGACGACATCCGCCTGGTAGGTGGATGTTACATTTTATTTAGAAACGACAAGAGAAAATTTGCACGATCAATCTTCAATAATGGCGAGAGACTGAAATACATATCATCTTGCACTTACCGAAATGGTTTCCATGGGTGTGTAGTACACATAGATGTATATTTCATAGGTCCTACTGGAACTGTCTTCTTGCGTTATATTGTAGTTGATAATACCTCGCGCCATGGTAAGTTCTCCGGTTCCCCCCATAACACTCCACTGTCCTTGGCGAAGATCGGTTATAGAACCAATAATCCCCATCACTTTAAGTGACGATCCAGCGAGGCTATTTTAATTTGTACACAGAAGTATAATATTCATGCATAATTAGAATGTTCAAAATCAGCAACAGCAATGTAGTAGCATTTAACATCTGAACAACTCAGTTTACTCCCCTTCAGTCTTCAAAAAGAAAAATATATGTATGTATATTTAAAAGTCCCCCATCAGTCTTCCAATAATCAAAGATTTAGAGCTTGGACCATGAATAAATTCTTAAATATTTAGTTTGAAAAAATATGGAGATGATACATATGTATAGATTTGTTGTTAATAGTACTTTCATTATTTAATATAATATAGTTTTTTATTTATAAATATATACACTAGTTAATGGTCAAAGCTATATATGCTTTAAACCGTGAAACGTCTTCTTTTTGAAGGCCATGATGGAATAATAATATACTATAATATCCCAAATACTTTGCTCTACCTACGTGCTAGTAATTGTGTTAGCAACAAATCTTACCTTCCATCCTCGAACTCCATGTCCATTATGGTTTCCCACAAATTATTGGCTGGATTTGCCCGGGTCGTCAGGCCCTCCGCATGCCCAATAGTCTTCGCAGTAGCACCTGGCCCATCCTTTATGAGCCAATTAATGATGACGGTATCACTTGCTAGAGATCTTTGGTCTTGGGTATACGACTGTTTTATGTATAGGGTGGTTTGCAGCACATAGTCATCGAGTGCATTTGCCCCAGAGATGATGGAAAGCGCGAGCATGGAAAATAGAGCTATCGCACAATAGGAGGCCATGACGATCTAGGAGTCGAATATCCCTTGCCTTTCAACTGGCTTGTATTTGACGAGGGATGGAAGGGGGTCTTATTTATAGATGATGCTAAACTAGTACTAGATCAGGTAACATGGTTTAGCGTGCTGCGTACAAGTTATTTGAATACTTTATATCGGTGGCGTGTAATGATAGATAGAGCTAGTTTCGACAGCTTTGTATATAACTGGACAGTTGCTTATTTTACCAACATGAGGCAAACTAAAACTCGGCGGAGCCAATATCCTCGTAAAACACCAAAATTATGGCAGCAAACAAAAATATGCCTGTTGATGTTTCAATTTAATAATTAGCAAGTTTTTCTATTCACTGTAGACATTCAAGTTAAAAATTTTGTTGGTTTTACCAAAGTTTATGTGCTCATATGATCACTAGTAGAAAAACTCATATTCGTCCGTGTACATTTAGTACCACACATAATAGACCCGGTACTAAATATGGCATGAAGCCATTTTAGTACCAGTATAACACGAGCCGGTACTAAAGAGTGACATTTAGTATCGGTCGGTGTCTTGGCCTCGTACTAAATGAGCCTCCACGGTTACTTTAAAAGGAAATCATCTCCCACTCAATGACATGTCATGCATAGATGGGACGGTAAGGAAACAATGCGCGAGGCTGGAGGTTGTTTGGTTCGAACCCTGGCCACTACGCATTTACGGGTGAAAAAATCAGGTGACTTGTGGGGTTGTCCAACCGGTTTTAAATGACTTACATGTTAGTACCAGTACTCATGAAGGTTTTTCTAGCACTGGATGATAGCAAATATCTTTATGAGGAAACTTAAAATGACCAATCATTGTAAAACAACTCTATTTATATTACCATATTTTTTATTTTTTAAATCCAACCAAACACGTAAATAACAAACTTTGATTAGAAATAGTTGACGTTATAGACATCAACACGGTTTAAATAAGGCTAATTTAATCCATGCAATTGAAGTTTGTTCATTTCGGAGATTATATTTGTACTGTTATAAATGATGCAGAACTGTAGTATTATTAAACTGTCAAGTGCAATTTTGAAACATCACTTGCATTGTGACTAGAGGGAGTATATATTTGTTACCGCCCTAGTACCGTTGTGATGGTAAGCAACAATTTACTGCTTCCAATATTCAAAAGAATTACATTTTGGACAATGAAATTTTTTCCGAAAGATGACTATTATTACTATTACCTACTAAACTCTCTCTCTCTCTCTCTATATATATATATATATATGAAAAAAGGTATGCCTGATGTTTATGAAACTAAATTTTCAATACAATGGTTCAAGCGATTTGAGACCCTAAACCCCCCCCCCCTCCCCACTAAGCCCCCAAATGATTTATGCTCCCATCCACATTGGAAGTCAGAGATCGATCATATACGGGTAATTATATATTGTCAGCGCATGGTAATATATACATACAGTGTAGAAGTTAATTCTTCGTAATATGCCCTATTAGCTAGTGCTAAACTAAACCACAATCGAGTGATCAGCAATGCAATTAGTGCTAAACAACAATTTAGTGAGCTGTGTAGCTGTTAACATTAAGCAAGAATCTGCGACATGACATGACATGACAAAAGCATGTGACTTCCATTACGTGGTCTGTTTGGTTCAAGCAATAAATTGCATAATGATTCTTTTGTTCAAATGCAATATATAAGAAAGCTGATTCCGCTTGCAATTTTGGATTAAGTGACCGGTGGCAACTAATGCCCAGGCCTTCATAGGGTCTGATGAAATCCGGAAATAAGATCCAGGGATGTGAACCAGCTAGCTCCAGACAACTCATCCACTAGTTTATCAAATATTAGAATAGGAAACTGATCCATGATATTTAAAGCTTTAAAATAGCGATAATCCACGCAAGGACGCCATCAACGATCCTTCTTTCGCACTAGCAATAATGGTGAAGAAAATGGACTGTTGCTGGGTTGTATCATACCTCTATCTAGCATCTCTAGTACTGGAGTCTCAATTTCATCTTAGAGAGCTAGAGGGTGGCGATAAGGTCTGATGTAAACAGGCTTAGCACTACGGACTAGAGAAATGGTATGGTCATAAGCTCCGGTAGGGGACTAGAGAAATGGCATGGTCACAAGCTCTGGTAGGGGGCATGCCATTCACTGGAGCAAAGACAGCCCCAAATTCACGGAGGATTAGCGCCACTTCAGTCGGTACTGTTTGCCCAACTTCAGATAACTGATCTTCCAACGAGAGACTACAGACTTCTCTACAACCCACTCCTCGGGAATATAAGGAAGAACACCTTGCAAGATAACAGTGGTACTTTTATCTAGTGGACCTTCATTGGGTTGTAAGATTCTAGCTAATCCAGGCCAAGAATGAAATCATAGTTTTGTAGCAGAATAACTCGTATGTCAGACTCAAAATCATAGCCCTGAACCGACCATGTGCAACAGGGAATATAAGAACAATGCAGTGATTCGCCATTGGCCACTTGCACATGAACATCGGACTGAGGTAACTGGAGCAAACCATGTAACTTGGCAGCCATCTGGTAACTGATGAATCTGTGCGAGCTTCCAAAATCCACGAGAATCAAAATTTGTTCCTGTTGAATGGAAACCAACAATTTCATGGTCCTGGGGCCAGCAGAGCCAGAAACAGCATCCTTAGAGAAAGAAAGGAACACATGGTCTTCAGCTTGAGGAATAACATATTTCATGGACTCAGCATCAGCAGTACTAATTTCCTCAATAGCAAAGACTGCCAGTAGTTCTTGAACTGCATGTAATTGTACCGATGTTCCACATTGATGACCATGATGCCATTTTTCAGCACACCTGTCACAAAGGCCACGGGCTTGCCGATAAGATCTCAGGGTTGTAAACTTGTCAGTAGGTGATTTGGACAGTTCTGAAGCCTTTTTATCAAGGTCACTTGTGATGGTCTTTTCGAGTCAAAGAGTAGGGGGGCAGAGGGAAAGGTCCTTAGGGTGGGGTCGCTGAGAAACGCCCACATCAGGGCATCTATGTCCTTGCGACGCATTGGATCGGCCACCTCTTCCTACAACAAGGCGAGAGAGCAGGCAAAGTCTATCAAAGAAGGGTGCTGAAAAAGCACAATAGAACGGATACCATCCCACAATCCATGAATAAATCTGATAGTGAAGATCAGTGGATCAATATTAGCAACATAGGCAACTAACTGATCCACCAACTCATAGAATTTCTCAGCATATTTAGCAACCGGCCCAGTTTGCCTAATGTTAAACAACTGCCTATTAAAGACGTCATGCTGATCACGCCCAAAGCGTTCCAGCAAGAGCTTACTGAATTCAGGACAGCTGGCTTGTTTCAGACGGCTGGACATGGATTGCAACCAAAGGCAGTAGGAACCTTAAAATGCATCATGGCGACCTGAACCAAATCCGGTACATATCAAAATAATCTTCGCATCTAGCTAACCAAAGCTTAGGATTCTCTCCATCGAATTTATCTTTGAATTTATCAGGTGGGCACGGCAAGTCAGCATTCCCAGGGACATAATTGAGTCGAGGACGACTAGGGTTAGGAAGGCGCGGGGAAGAATGATTATACACACCCTTGCTCGGATGATGGGATTGGATAAACACTGATCCAAATCCATCATCCCAGTGCTCATGTTCAACGCGATGTCATAGAAGGTGGGCGCCCGGATGCCGACTGGTTGACCGGGATGGGGATGATGCTGGGATCCGACGATGAAAGCCCGCAGACGGATCTATCCTTGTGATAGGATAGACTACGGATCTCGAGCTTGGCATCCTCCACCGTCACCTCGATGAGGGGCTGCCACTCTGGTCGATGCGGTCACCCTAGTGCCTATCAAGCTCCAGGATCCGCTTTTCCCACATCAGGCCTATTGACGCTTTTTCTGGCCAACACACACGAGTGCTGGATCGCGCAAACGAAGAAACAATGAACTCGCCGCAGCCTCGCCCAAACCGGTCAGACCGGTTCGGGGATCCGGTCAGACCGGTTCCAGTCGGGGCTTCGGGATGAACCTAGAATCACCACCTCGGGAGGGACCCCGTCGGAGATGGCGCGCCTAGGGTTGCTCTGAGATCGGTCAGGCCACTCAGAACCTCCTTGAACACCGTCGAGACAAACAAGGAAAGCAAAGGGATTGGAAAAGCTAGGGTTTGGAGATAAAAAGTAGAAAATATATTGATTGATCGATTGGATGATAACTCAACCGGCCACGGCCCTTTATATTTATAGGGTGGGGAGGTCTTGCCCCGTTAGGAATCCCTTTACAATTTGGAAACGACTAGGAGTCCTATCTCTACTCCAACTCGGAGTCAAACCGGTCAGACCGCTTTGGCAAACCGGTCAGGCCGGTTTGGCTGTTGCCAGATCGGCTACAGAGAAACCGGTCTGACCGCTTCCTGGAACCGGTCTGACCGGTTGTACTCAGCCTGATGAGCAATTGTCAATTTTGGGTGCGAACATATGCCCCCCTGTTTTCTAGTAAATTTTATGCACTAGAAAATATGCTAAGGTCGATGCTTAAAACATTCATCGGCCATTTTATCCTAAGGGCGATTCTCAACATAAATCGGACATATCCTATCAAGCACTTTGCCAAACGCTTGGATAAAACTTCTTCAAATATCTCCCATTGAGAGCTCTAGGCAGTGGTTGTCCTTGCAAGTTTTCTACCATATAAGAATTTCCCGAACAAACCTTCACGATCTTGAAAGGACCTTCCCAACTTGGAGACCACTAGCCAAACTTGTTGCTTTTCATCCCAATGGGTAGAACCGTCTTCCAAACCAAGTCATCTACGTCAACATTGGCGGATTTTACACTTCCAAACCAAATCTTCCAAACCCCATCCCCGGAAAGGCCAAGGCTTAATAATTGGATGGATTAATGCCGCTGGTACCAACTGAATATC
The DNA here is from genome assembly GCA_033239725.1 of Echinochloa phyllopogon. NCBI lineage: Eukaryota > Viridiplantae > Streptophyta > Magnoliopsida > Poales > Poaceae > Echinochloa > Echinochloa phyllopogon. The sequence continues at coordinate 2,424,948 of BTCW01000016.1, read as the reverse complement.
TCCATGTTTCTGACACTCCTCACATCCTTTGTAGTATTTAAAACAATCGACTATCATTTTGGGCCAATAGAAACAAGCTCGCCTAAGGAGCCATTTCATCTTGGGAGTCGATTGGTGAGTACCACAAATTCCTTCATGAACCTCTGCCATAGCTATCCTAGCTTGGTCAGGACCCAAGCATTTCAAAAGTAAATCATCAATAGTCCGACGATATAACTCATCACCATCCAAAACGAACTTGAGAGCCCACCGTCGAATTTTTCTGTCCACCATACTGCTAGGATTTTGCAAATAATCAATTAGAGGCCTTCTCCAATCATCTACTTCGTCTTGATTGCAAATAATAACCGAAGTAGCATCTTCACCAGACAACCGGTCAGACCGGTTCTCTAAAGCGGTCAGACCAGTTGAACCGGTCAGACCGGTCTGAGGAAGCGGTGCGACCGGTTCCTCCAGAACAGAACACTCGGCTTCCAAAAACATCGGTTTTCGTTCTTGAAAATTTCTTTTCTGAACATCATAACCAGATGCTTGCTGAGCCAGAGCATTTGCCTTTGGATTTCTTTCTCGTGGTACATGACGAATTACAAATTCATCTAAACAAGATATGATATCGAGACATTTATCAAGATATGCATTCAAAAAGCCATCTAAACATTGGCATACCTTAGAAACTTGTTGTACCACCAGTAAAGAATCACCATAGGCTTCCACATGCTTCACCCCCATGTCATGCAAAATCTCCAATCCGAATAGAAGAGCCTCATACTCGACTTGGTTATTAGTACATTTGTGATCCAACCGGTTAAGTGCTTCGAAAATAGTCCCATGTGGTGAAGTAATAACAATTCCAATACCACAACCACTTTTGCAAACCGATCCATCAAAGTGCAATTTCCATGGAGTAAAAGTAACATAACCGACATTTAAATCAAGTTGCTTATCTACTCTATGTCCAACAATAAAATCGGCTACTATTTGACCTTTCATTGAAGTTAATGGCTCACAATGCAAATCATATTCAACTAAAGCGTAAGCCCATTTGCCGACTCTACCACTTAAAATTGGTTTGTGTAACATGTATTTAATTATGTCGGTTTGACATGCTACTACACAAGTACTTGGTAAAAGATAATGCCTCAACTTGGTACAAGTATGATATAAGGATAAGCATAATTTCTCAATAAATGTGTACCTCGTTTCCGCATCCAATAATCTTCTACTCTCATATGCAACCACATGTTCCTTTCCTTCGGTTTCTTGAGTCAAAACACCTCCAATGACATTCTCTTCCGCCGCCACATACAACTTGAATGGAACTCCACTTCTAGGCGCTTGAAGGACAGGTGGCGAAGACAAATATCTCTTGATCTCATCAAATGCTTCTTGTTGTCTTGCCCCCCAAGTGAAATTAATGTCATTCTTGAACCGAAGTAAAGGAGTAAAGGCATTCACCTTCCCGGACAAATTACAAATGAACCTTCTCAAGTAATTTACTCTGCCCAAGAACCTTTGCAAATCCTTCTTGCAAGTAGGAGCCTTCACATTGTTAATAGCTTCAATTTTCTTAGGATCTATCTCTATGCCTTTTTCATGTACAACAAATCCCAAGAACTTTCCAGCCGATACACCAAAAGCACATTTGAGTGGATTCATCTTCAATTTATATCGACGCATTCTTTCAAATGCAAGTCTTAAATCAGCTAAATGAGATTCTACTCCAGCCGATTTGACAACAATATCATCGATATAAACTTCTACTATAATGCCAAGTAAATCATGAAAAATTAAATTCATAGCCCTTTGATATGTGGCACCAGCATTTTTCAAACCAAAAGTCATTACTACCCACTCAAATAGACCAACAAACCCCGGACATAGAAAGGCCGTTTTTGCTATATCCTCTTCGGCCATAAATATTTGATTATAACCAGCATTACCATCAAGAAAGCTAAGAATTCTATGTCCAGATGCAGCATTAACAAGAAAATCGGCTATAGGCATAGGATATTCATCTTTAGGAGTAGCTTTATTAAGATCTCTAAAATCAATGCAAACACGAAGCTTTTTTGTTCCTTTCTTCTCAACGGGCACAATATTAGAGATCCAATTAGCATATCGACAGGGCCTAATAAATTTAGCATCTAGCAACCGATTGATTTCCTCTTTCACTCGGTCATAAATATCAGGATTAAAATGTCTGCGAGACTGTTTAAAAGGCCTAAAACCAGGTTTAATGGGTAAACGATGTTCAACTAAATCGCGGCTTAAACCAGGCATTTCGTTGTAACTCCATGCAAAACAATCAACATACTCCTTTAATAACTTTATTAATTCAGATTTAAACAAAGGATCAAGATTCTTGTTTACAAATGTCGGCCTAGGCATAGTACCATCACCAATATCTACCTCCTCTAGAGGATCAGCCGACGTAAACCCTTGTCCCAACTTGCTTAAATCATCAAAATCTTCGATGGCTTCACACATATCGTTCTTATGCGCCCGATAGTGCTCACGTCTCTGCTGTAACCACTCTAGATCTGTATCCATCAAATCATAAGAGATGGTATGGCCAGATCTCCAATCGGCCTCATAACAGCAGTAGAAAAGCCATCCTTAGTGCAACCAATGATCTCGCAATCAGATAAATCTAAGCCAGATAAACACTTAAGATTCTCATGATCATCTATGGTAGAACTATCGGCCACTGCAACACAAGCCGATGTATCTCCATGAACGATCTCTACTTCGTCATCTATCCATTGAATTAAAAATTGATGCAAAGTAGAAGGCACACATTGGTTTGCATGAATCCAATCACGACCAAGGATTAAACTGTAATTACCTTGTGTCTCAGCGACGAAGAATGCAGTAGCCAAAGTCTTGCTTCCAATAGTGAGCTCCATAGAAACAACTCCTTTGGCGCCCATAGGTTCACCTCCGCCAACGCCGCTGATGGTCATATTGGTCTTGATCAACTCATCATCCGAACCTCCCAGCTTCTTGAATAGAGAATACGACATCAAGTTAACTATTGCCCCTCCATCCACTAGCATGCGAGAGATAGGCTTCCCATTGATATGACCCTTCATGTACAAAGCCTTCAGATGACTCTCAGTAGCTTTAGGCTTCTGGAAAATAGCTTCCTTTGGCCCGAAATCAAGATGAACAACGTGTTCTTCCGATAAGACATAACCATCCATAGACATATGAATGACATTAAGCTCAAAATTCGCCTGCTCAGGAGAAGAACCATAATCAACAAGCTCTTCATCGTCCTCTGGCACGGATGTCGATGATAACTTGTCATCACAAACCATGGGAGTAGAAGAAGAAAAACCGGGTGGCACATCGGGCAAAGCGGTCTGACCGCTTTCGGCAACCGGTTCGACCGGTCTGACCGCTTCCTGAACCGATCTGACCGGTTCTGTCTGGGAGCTGGTCTTGGCCCTCCATTCTTTCCCTCATGAAATCATGGGCCTGTACTTGTTGAATGCTTCGTCTCTCTGTTTTTCCAGCTCCTTCTCCTTCATATCCTGAAACCTCAAGCGCTGAAGTTTCCTCCTTTGAGTGCGAGATAAACCAGGAGGACACCATCTCGGCAAGAAGTACTTGGAATTACTCCCACTAGCCTCATGATTATTATCAGAAACAGATCCCTTCTGAATAGGTGTCTCAACCTTATTGTCTATGACAATCGGTCTTTTGCCACCGTCTCCAATGGGAACGTTTATCAACCCAATCTGAATAACATCTTGATTTGTCGTCCTCTCTGGGTCAATATCCATCTTATGCACCTCCTCACACTGTTTTGGCTTATACACTTGCTTCATAGGAGGTGTTGCCGATTTCCTATGGAAACCGGTCTGACCGGTTTGTGGAACCGGTCTGACCGGTTGGGTCTGGCGACCCTGACCGGATTGGCAAGGTGCCAAACGGTCTTGTCCCGGTCTCGAAATCCTGTCTAATGCTGGCCTTCGTGGTCCTCCCCATCCATGTTGAAAAGATTGTTGATATGGTACCCACATCACTCCATTATTATCATAAACTGGACGGGGTGGATATGAACTCAATGCCTCCTGTTGCTGAACAAAATTCCTCTTTGGTTGAGGAATTTCTTCTTGGTATGGAGGCACTCTCATTCTCTTTTTTACCGGCCGATCACTTGTAACGGCCTTTTGATTGGAGTACTTGTCAAATAGCATATCGAAGGTGACCTTTGGCCTAATAGTACTCCCCTGATTCTTTGAAATATTAAGTTTCCAGTTTCCAATCTCCGGACGGCTTGGTTTAATCATCTTTGGACGACCTGGGGGAAAACCGGTCTGACCGCTTTCCCCAACCGGTCTGACCGGTTTGTCCCTTTCAGGCTCAACCGGTCTTTGCTCGGTGGAAACGGTCGACTCTTGCCCCCCATGTTCAGAGGCCCTCACAGTAACCTTGAATGTCTCCTTGCCATCTGGAGTTTTCTCACATGCAACTTCTCAAACCAAATCCTTTCCCCTCAAACCATGCTTTGTTTCACCGATTACAACATTCTTCCCTTTGGTTGCTTCGGCTTGATGCGGCCGAACCAGGACCTTAGGCTGCTGTAAATCCATAGTATTGACAGGAAAAGGAGCTTTATCCACTTGCATTTCATGAAATGTCAAACGACCTTCATTTATGGCCGATTGAACCTGTCGACGAAACACATTACAATCATTAGTGGCATGAGAATAAGTATTATGAAACTTGCAATATGCACGTCTTTTCAATTCTTCAAGTGGAGGCAACTTATGAGTCAATTTAATATTCCCAGATTTTAACAATTCATCAAATATACGATCACACTTGGAAACATCAAATGTAAACTTAACTTCTTCTTGCCGACCTTTATTGACCGGCTTAAGTGATGTACAAGAATAAGTTTTTTCTTTAGAGGGCCATACAAACTCGGCAGCAAGTACTTCTTTATCACTATCACTTGAATCATCAGATTCATAATCAATCACATGAACATTAGACCGGCGTGATCTAGAAGTATCTCTTTCTTTTTCTTTATTCATTCGGTTTTCAACAATTAAAGCTCTAATTTGAACTTGTGCAACCGAAAGAAAATCAGAACCCTCTATTTTATCCCTTATGGACGATCTTAAACCCTTTAAGCAAATGTCAGCAAGATCCATATCAGTGATTGACAAATTGAAACAACGGTTTTTAGTTTCTTTAAACCTCTTGATGTAAGCAGAAACAGTTTCATCTCTACTTTGTCTAACCGATGTCAAATCTGTCAATTTTAACTGCAAGCTCCCACTATAAAAGTGATCATGAAACTTACGTTCTAACATATCCCAAGATATAATAGAACCAGGAGCAAGCGAAGAAAACCAAGCAAAAGCGGTGCCAGTTAATGATAAAGAAAATAAACGTACTTTAAGAGCATTATAAGCACCCGCTTCTCCTAGTTGAGCTATGTATTGACTAATATGCTCCCACGTGGTTCCATCGTCATCTCCACTAAATTTAATCAAATCGGGCATACGCCAACCACGTGGAAGAGGAAAATTATCAAACTCGGCATCATAAGGTTTTTGATACAAATTTGTGTTACCAATATCAACACCAAGTTTAGTTTTTACCACATTAGCCAAATCTTCTCTAAATTTGTTAAACTCAGCCCAGTTAGGATTATTTGGCTGTTGTGGTTGCACATTCTCCAAATTCATCTTATTTAAGTAGGGAGCAATCTTAGCTTGGGCTAACCTATAACTTTCGAACACATCATCAGGGTTAATGTTTCTTTGAGTAGATGTGTTAACCGTTTTATTAAATTGAGGTCTAGCAGTACCTAAAGTATTAGTGTGAGCATAAACCATCGAATCAGGCGAAATAGAAAGCGGTATAGGCTGCTCATGCACCAATTCAAGCGCACTGGTCAGACCGGTCTGACCGGTTCCCTGATCCGGTCTGACCGGTTTGGCCATGTTTGGCCCGGTCGGTTGGAACGGCAGGGATTGACCAATGGCAAATTCAGGAGGCATACCATACATATACTTTTCAGTATTAACATTAGGTATGGGTGCCAAGCTAGGAAAAACTCCCCCACTGGAATTAATTTTAGGAACGCTACTACTAGTTTCATTATTGTTAAAGCATGTAGTGGTCCTATCTTTTTCGAGATCTCTAATCTTTCTAAACGAGCAATATAAGAGGCAAGCAATTCATCACTTTCTACACTATTTTTAGGAACAACAGTAGAATGAGAGCTTTGTGATTTACTTACAGTGGGTATTACCTCAACTCTATTGTCGTTTAATTTGATCGCCGGTAGCTCAAATTCTTGCACTCTTGCCACCTTGCCATGACGATCCTTCTTGATGCCAGCCATGAATTGCATCTTCATGAACTCTTGTAGCGCATCTAACTTTTTCTGCTCCACCGGAGTAAGATCTTCCATTGATGCTGCGATAATGTTATCCGCGTCAATATCACATCGAGATCCCATCTTGCCTGGAGCTTTAGATCGAACGGTCTTTGACAACCAGATCTTCTATGTTCCCCAGCGGAGTCGCCAAAAGTGTGTTGACGCTTTTTCTGGCCAACACACACGAGCGCCGGATCACGCAAACGAAGAAACAATGAACTCGCCGCAGCCTCGCCCAAACCGGTCAGACCAGTTCGGGGATCCGGCCAGACCGGTTCCTGTCGGGGCTTCGGGATGAACCTAGAATCACCACCTCGGGAGGGACCCCGTCGGAGATGGCGCACCTAGGGTTGCTCTGAGATCGGTCAGGCCACTCAGAACCTCCTTGAACGCCGTCGAGACAAACAAGGCAAGCAAAGGGATTGGAAAAGCTAGGGTTTGGAGATAAAAAGTAGAAAATATATTGATTGATCGATTGGATGATAACTCAACCAGCCACGGCCCTTTATATTTATAGGGTGGGGAGGTCTTGCCCCGTTAGGAATCCCTTTACAATTTGGAAACGACTAGGAGTCCTATCTCTACTCCAACTCGGAGTCAAACCGGTCAGACCGCTTTGGCAAACCGGTTAGACCGGTTTGGCTGTTGCCAGATCGGCTACAGAGAAACCGGTCTGACCGCTTCCTGGAACCGGTCTGATCGGTTGTACTCAGCCTGATGAGCAATTGTCAATTTTGGGTGCGAACAAGGCCATTCTCAGAGAAGCACTTGTTGAGCTCGTCGACGGATAAGCTTGGTATTCAGGTCCATGGCGCTGACGCGGTGTTGCAATCTAGTGAAGTAGGGAGTGGGGAGTGGTGAGATCCAGGGTCGACTATTTTGATATCAGGATGCTAGCAACCGATAGGACCGGAGCTAGGAGGAAGTGGAACAAGGGAACTAGCAGGAAGAACGAGGATCGATTGACGGTGGATAATCATTGTGTTTACATTGTCATCTTCTCATCTTTGTCTTATGTCCTACTTATCTCTGTAGAAAGACACTCAAACACGTGACTCCCACACACATGCTTACAAGGGCTGAATCCATTTAGAGCCCAATACGCGAACGTTGGGAATATTGGGTCGAGAAAACCTTTGTGGCTCAATAAGCTGAGACACAGGTGCAACAGAGGCAGTAACATCATCGGATCCAACTCTTCAATCATATACACCCATGTGCTCTACTTGAAAACATTTCCTAGGCCTCGAGTCCAACTCTCAAGTAACAATTTCCCGGGTGACCCTCCGGAGAGGTTCATGAGCTCCCCGTCACCATGTGACCCCATAGATATTATAGGTTTCTTTATCTTTGGCTCTGATACATGTTAAAGTGTGCATCGGAATACGGCTAGGCCCACTATACCCATGAGCCCGTGCCCCACAAAGCCTATTTCTCTCGGAGCCACAACCAATCAAAGCCCAGGCTGAACTTAACCAAAAGACTACTGTGATGGATAAGGGTTGCCCCCAACTTATATGTTGGGCTCCCCCCACCAACTTTCTATATGGGACTAAACCCAACACAATGGAGCAGTGGTCACATAGCAATGTAGGCACACATGCATGGACAGGACGCGTACCTAATTATGATATTTCAACATATCTACTATAATTTCATTTAGTTTGCATTCGTTGAAGCATGATATTTTCAAGGTTCCTCAATTTTTGTGATTTTGATGATGAATGAAAAAATTTGCAGAACAAAATCAATAACCCTACCACTAGAGTCACACGTGCTCCCAAATTTTGGCGATTTTGGCAATTGCATGATGATTCTTACTGCATCCAGTACTAGCACGAAGTGGACACTAGGTGTGAGAGGCAGAGTTAGGTGTGGGATTATGTGACCCCCATGGTCATGGCCTTCATATATAGCCCATGCCACTAAGGGAACCCCTACTACCGCATGACGTTGATGATTCTGTCAACTAAATCTACCATCACCGTGAACAGAGAGGCCTGCACAACCTCCATGCCCGCCATATCCACTACTGTAGTAGCCCATATGGCCACCTCGGTTCTCACTACCACCACTCCAATTATAAGACGCTGAAGCTAATGAGACCATAACCACTATGGGTAGTAAGATGCTTCACTGCCGTGGATATATACTACTTTCACCAACATGTACAAGTATTTCAACAACATCTGTAATCTCCAACCCCCACTTCACCTATGATAAAGAGGTCAGAATTAATTTGGGACAGCCCAACAGTGCAACAGACAAAATATATCATATCTCTTTAACATGCAGTCCAATCGAAACTCATTTGTATTTGATGGAAAGCTCATTTCAAGGAATTCCAATACATCTGCTACCACATCGACATGTGTCCACAAAGATATCGGCGACTTCATGATGTGTGACCTCAACTCCAACAATGGCTCCTAACCCAGGGCTGGGCCGGTTGGGCTAGAAAGCTAGGGCATCAAGTGGATATATGAGCTAGTGGGCGTGGTCGAATTGTATCTTTGTGCAATAATAGATCAATTTATAGGTATTTGACAGAAGTTCAGGTTAGGAGCTGTCTATCGTTCACATAAATTATTTAGCAACTCTGCAAATTTTCTACAATTTATAAAGGCTTAAATAAAATTTGTAGGAATTTTAGGATAGTTTCTTTTTTTGTTGAGTCCATTTCTGGCCCTCAAACTTCTACACGGCCTTTTTAATTGCCATCTCTCTCTTGGACCGATTCACACTCTCGCTCTCCCTTGGCCCAGTCAGCGTGCCCCAACCTGACTTCGAAGGAGCCCTGCCTCATAGCCCGCCTTCGCCTCCATCTGTTTTTCGCTTTCGAGTAGGCCACACCAATCATCCCTAACCCCGAGCTAGACTCAAGTTCATGCCCGACCAAGGTGCAGCGCCCCAAATTGGGCATGCACATCGAGGCATGGGCTCGAGCCATGCTAGCAGAGTGCCTTTAAAGCAACTGGCGCCTCACAAGCCCTAGCTACGGCCGAAAATCTCCCACTCCAGCGCCATCCTGCCTTCTTTGGTCCGCTGAGCAGACTTGCCTGGAGATGAGGAGTCTCCTCTATGTCGCACCACTTGTTCCCCCACATGCTAGCTTGCACCGCACCTCATCAAAGCTGCCCGTTCGCCCATCACTGTCATCTGCCGTTGGGCTACCAAATCATTGTCGATGAGGGCATGAGTTGCTTCGCTGTCGTGCCCCATTGTTGTAGCATCTATCGATGTGGTTTTTTGAGCACCATAGCCTTTTTCCTACTGAGCTCCGGCGACGGGCCACCGCGAATTGGCCAGTGCCACCACCTCTGAACTACCCTCTAGTGATCCCATTCCTCGATCCATTTAATTCATCAAATATTGATCCGTTGGTCAAAACGGTCAAAGTACCGGTCAACGTGGCTGTTTTGGATAATACCCTCTTTTTCCCCAAGTTAGCGGCCATCCTGCATAGTTCAAAAATAATTACATCCATGCCCCTAGATTACATTTTAACCCCTAAGCTCTCATGTTTTTAGTCCCTGACTTCTCACAGATAAGCCCCCAGAGTTTCTAAAACTTGCCAGCAAGTTCACAAACTACAAAAAAAGCCATATCTTTCACGTTTTAGCTCATATTTTAACAATTCTAGTGCTTATGTGTTCCTTGTAATGTGTAGAATAGTTTTATACTATTATTTAGTTGTGTTAGATTTTTTTGGTTTACTATGTTTTATTTATTATATTATTTTATTTGCATGTATTTGTGCGATGCATATAGATAGTGCGTCGTTCAAGGAGAATTTTGAAGAGCAAGCTTTTCAAGACGTTGAGCAGCATTAGGGTTTTGAGGAAGATAAGTGCTCCTAAATCATTCCGTCTATACCCAAATGACAAGCATTTGACTTACATTATTTATTTATCGCTTGCAGTAATTTTGTTGGGTTCCATTAAGGATTTCCTAGATTCTTTTCGCCATACCTTGCAGTTAGATTATTTAATTCATTTTAATTGTATATGATGCTTAGTTTGCTCAACTAGGATGATTAATGAACCCCGACTCTGTTCCATGTACTAGATTTTTAATTAATTAATTCTCAAGGTCACCTCGTTTTAATTGGAGCATGCAGCGACCGAAGACAGTGCAACCATAAGTGTCATGTGTCTCTAGCTTTGACTATCTAATTAGATATTCTAGTTTGTGATAGTTTTTTCGAAAGGGCAAGAGGAACGACAGTTGATGAGGTAACTGTATGCTTTGCTAAGATATACGACTCACTAAGGAGGATTATCCTTTCCTCGTGAACTGGAAACCTTAGCGAGCTATCACTTATTTGAGTAACTTTTTAGAGGCTTAATAGTAAAACCCAATACTCAGTTTCATGTGGTGTGAGAAGGGTACCTGCCTTTGGCAATGGAGATCGTGGTGTATGGTGAATCTGTACAACATTTCGATAGTGTAAAACTGTTAGAACGGCCGTTCTCATGGTTATGAGCGGTCCGGACCCTCACGTGATTAATTTATCTAAATATGGTCTAAATTATGGTTAATTGAATATGATCATGAGTTTATAATGTTTATCTAGTTGTGGTTTCGTATAGACTTAAATTTGCTAGTAATTAGTTGCTTAGTAAAATTAGACCAACTAAAGTGTTAAATGCAACTATCATTTCAGTCATCCACGTTATAAAGCCTTGTATGTCATTTATTTTGAAACTTTGTTGAGTATGGTATATGCTCATGCTTGTTTATTTATATTGCATCTACTGACATCCGGATTGCCACTCAGATTTGGAGAACTCTAAGGATTATACTGGATATTTTGAGGATTTCTAGATGAGTCATCTGCCTGTGGAGATGGAGTTTATTTTGCTACGCTTTTAGATAAACGCTCGTTTATTCTTTCACTATGACTTTTGTGTCAGCTCTGATATTGCAATAATTATACTTTAATACTCTTTTGTAATGTCCTGGTTATGTACATATATGTGTAAACATTATCCTAGTATATAAGATGCACTTGGTTTACGCTCTATAACCAGCTGTAACCGGAGAGGCTAGCTGGCAGCATGTCTTCATTTGTGCCTGCAACTGTTGTGAGGTGCAGGTTTGGGGCAGTGCTTGGGTCTTGCTTGGAATTCATTGGGCCAGCAGGGCAGCCGATGCTAGCAAGAATCAGGGGAATCAAGCCAGGCTGGTGGCCGTCGGAAGTCCATGCTGATCCTGATTAGGGGAGCAACTTTAAGTTGGGGCTGTGGACAAAGCCCTAAGCCTAGGTGTTATGAAATGGAATTTGGATGCCTTTACACAAATAAAGGAGTGCATAATAGGCGTACTGGTGTACTTCGTTTTTTAGCCCGCCTCCCAAATTTGCACTATGGTCTCTGTTGAGGGGGCACTGCTGGAGCTTCTCTTTCATAATCCTTATATGAAAACAAAAATTATGCATCACGTTTATTAAATTACATGTCAGTATAAATGGTTCAGCCAACTGGTAACCCTAAAACCCCACTACTAAGCCAAAACGATTATGCCCAGCCTATTTGGTTAGGAGCGAGTTCATCCACATTGAAGTTAGAGATCACATAGGTGACTCTATATATTTTACATTGCTTCATAACAAAATGTATATTATCGGTGCATTCCAAAAGAAAAATGTATTGTCCGTGATTCATAACATAGGTAACATATTGTCGGTGTTTGGAAATCATGGCCCTGACACCAACCAGAAATGCACTGTGTTCCCTCCCCTGATGATTGATGCAGAAGGTAACGCAAAGACACAAGATTATCCTGGTTCCGGTCACAAGACCGTACGTCCAGCAAGCATGGTGTGTGCAATGTATTATCCTGCACCAGACTACGAGTAGTAGCGGATACAAGCAGGTTGTGAGAAGAGGCAAAGCCTCCAAGTCCCAGATGATGATGATGATGATTGAGACAGAATGCCAATATTGTGGAGTGTGGAGTGCATTGGTCGTCTCTTGTTCGATCGCCCCTTGCATGAGCATGCGCCTCTCCTATTATAGATCAAGGAGGAGGGGTTACAGGCGTCTATCAATGTGCAGGCTCAGTTGTAGCGTAGTTGTAGGCGTGGTTCCTTCTCCTCCTGTCCTTGGCCTCTGTTGTGCGGCATTGCCGTTCCTGTGGTGGGATCCTGTGCTGGTGGTGATGCCACGGAGTGGTTTCGAGTGTCTGAGCTGACCAGCGTGACTTGTCTGTGCGCCAATTTGAGAGTTCCCCTTGCCTGTGCACAGCGCTTTCCGTGGTAAGTTACTATGGGGGTTCGCAGCACAGGGAGTAGGAATGACCCGGCCCTGTTCGTACAGTGGCGGCGTGTTCGCACAGCGCCGGGGATGGTCGCATAGTACTCAGGATGCCCTGCCATGCTTCCGCTGTCCTTCCTCCTTATCCTGTTTCCCGCTCGAGGGTCTCTCCTATTCGCACAGGAGTTGGTAGCATAGGAGCTCGGAGTGACGTGTCCTATTCGCACAGTGTCAACATGTCCGCACAGAGCCTCGGTTGGTAGCATAGTGATAGGAATTGGCAGATGCGACGGGGATCATGCCTGTAAGAGCGGTGTGGCGAGAGATTTGCATTTTTACTTTGGATGCACGGCGGCGATAAGCGGCATTAATTGTTTGTCGGGGTACAGGTCTCGACCGAGGCAGAGCTTTTCCCATTTCGTGGGTTGCTCGAGGCTCGACCCCCAAGCCTCGACCGAGACGAAGTTTTGCGATTTGCTCGAGGGATTGCTTCCCTCGAGCGAGGCGGAGAATGAGGCGCGCGTCGAGGCCCCCAGTGAGGTGCCTCGACTGAGCCATTGACTCTTGTTGGGCCGTGGACCTTATTTGCTTTCCCCTTTCCTTATATCTGTTTGGGTTTGGCAATAATTAGTGTTTTAACAAGGGTGATTATCCCATATGTTTGGGAACCCCTAATGATCGCCCCCAATAATAGCCCCCGAGCCTTTGTTGGAGTAGGTTTAATCCGGCAAAGGCTTGCGTCGTGGGTGCTTCCGATTAGGGTTTCCTTGAAGAGGTCCGCTGGGTGCGCGCTAGCGCACCCGTGGGTGTAGCCCCTGAGGCCTTGGAGGAGTGGATATACTCCTGCAAAGGCTGTAAGCGTTTCTCGCCCTCGTGAGTTACAACATATTTTGACTTCAAGGAACTCGATTGTGTGGCGCGAGGAGCCCCCGAGCCCTGGCCCTAGCCCTAGCAAGGTAGATCAGGGGTGCCCTAGAACTCCGTGTTACAACCCTCGTCGCCCCATTTGTGGGGAGGAGGGGTGATGCAATCCAAGCTTCCCTCGAGCGGGTTGCGAGTCATGGATGCTTCTGTGAGCTGTTAGCGGGTGATTCAAGTGGACGTCTGTGCCTCATTCGATAGAGGTCGGCTCGTGGTCTGGAGACACGCCACATAAGAGCACTTGTGGAGGTTTGCTAGGTAGGGCTCAACCCCATTCGATAGGGGTCCAGGGCTCGTTGCTCTCCATCTGGCCTTGAATACAACATGAGGGGTGCCCTAGAACTCCGTGTTCGACGATAGGCTCGATTGCGCGCGCCCCCGATTGTCCCTGACTCTGTTGATCTGGGGTGCCTGTCGAACCCTCGACGGGCTAGGGCTTCGAACCCCTGATTAGTAGGGCCTCGAGGAGAGGTGGCTTACCTTAGAAGTTTTCCGATGAGCCTCGAGCGTTTATTTAGGGAGTCATGGCCGATGTGGCGTGGCGCATGCAGAGCGGGCGCACCTTTTTAGGTGGAGCGGCAGAGGCGGGGGCAGTTACGACGAGACATGGCGTCTGCGGCGCCTGGGATTTCGTGCGTGGTGGTTATCCCAACCGATGGGGTCCGGCTCTCAGTGACAGCGGCACCAACGGCATTGAATGCGGATTCCACGCGGCTGCGATGCCGGTTGCGCTTCATATCAGGCTATAAAAGGAAGAGGCAGGGGAAAGGTTTTGCTAACCATGCCCTTGCCATCAGATTGCATCTACTATCTCCAAGCACCACCGCTCTTTTCTTTGCCTTTCTCACACAAGCTCCATTCCTCGCATCTGCCGCCAGCATTCACCATAGTGACCATCACCGACCCTGCACCCTGGAGTCCGTCCATCGCCACCGACGACTACCTCACTGGACTGGTGGAGGCTGGGGTTCTGCTGGCAAACAGCGACCCCATGGATCCCATGTGGATTGCGCCGCCGTCGTCCCAACATGAGCCTGCTCCACCGGAGGGCTTCATCGTCAGCCTGTCGAGGTTGCACAAGCGGGGGTTCGGGATCCCCCCTTCGCCGTTCTTCCGCGCGTTGAGCCTCCACTACGGTGTGGAGCTCCACATTTTTGCCCCGAACGCCATCTCTCAAGCGACGGTCTTCGTCGCCGTTTGCAAGGAGTTCCTGGGCATCGAGGCCCACTGGGTCCTATGGATCCACCTCTTTTGGGGTGAGCTCCATACGGCCACCGGTGATTCTCGAGGGGTCCGCCGGTTGGTGCGCAACGCGGGCCTTACTGTCCAATACCTGGGGTAGCACAACGGGCTTTACATCCCGGCCACCATGACCACCAACAACGTCGATTGGGACAAGGGGTGGTTTTACCAGCGCAACATCGACAACAAGCTCCCAGCGTACACCGCCAAGGTGCTACGGGAGCGACCAGAGGCCTGGAGCTACGGGGTCTCCCCCGCCGACCGCCAGGAGCGGTTGAAGGTCTTCACCGATGCCTTCGCCACGATGTCACGGGCAAGGCTGACCGCGGCGGGCGTCATTGCCAACTTCAATCAGCAGCATGTCCTGTCGTTGATGGAGAGGGCATTACGCCTCAACCAGCTGAAGGCAGAAGAGCCCTGGGAGGGCTCGAAGATGAAGGGGGGAGCCTCCTCGTTGAACATTGCATCCATCGGGCGCGGCGAGCGGTGGAATTGTCGAAGCTCGACTGCAAGGAGGCGGCCCGACGCGGGGCACCTAAAATTTGTAAGTTTTGACTTGATTTAGATTCGATTTGGTTTTTACCCTCGAGGGTTATCTATTGCTAATCTGCAATTTTTCCTTAGGGGTTATCCCAAAAGGGGTACCTCTCCACCCCTTCTCTAACTGAAGTCCGCGAGGCCAATCGCCTCTCCACCGAGAGGCAGAAAGCGCGGAAGGACGCGGCAAAGAGGAAGAAGGAGAAAGAGAGCCGGCGCAAAGCGGCGCATGAGAGAGAGAACCGGCGGCGGGAGCGGGAGGGCCTCTCCCTCCTCTCGACTCCGGAGAGAAGTAAGGAGGAGTCCTCCTCTGAAGGCATCGAGGTGGTGCCACCACCCGCACCGGCGGTTGTGCAATCGGGCGCGCCCCCGAGGGGGCAGAGCCAGGAGACCCCAGCGTCGTTGCATGGTAGGGGGGCCATGGTAGATTGGCGCCCTCAACGGCGTGACCCACCCACCCAAGTGCCGTGGCGGCCACCCCCACCCCTCGTCCGGGGCATTCGGTGGTGGCTTAGGTTCGAGGCCCGCCCGCGCCTGGGGCATGCACGGGGATCGCCGCCCCAGTGTCTTGGAGGGCGTGAAGCCCTGCCTTGGCTGCCTCCGTGGCATTCATGAGGCCCACGGGCGGGGCCCCACCGCTGAGGGGCCAAGGACGTTCGGGGGCTACGCGGCCCCGCGAGTGACAAGATGAGCGGCGTCGTTTAGTTTCGGTAAGTTTTGTTTTTTCTCTGGTTGTAGATTCGGTAGGCTTAGACTAAATGTTTAATTTGATCTTCTGCCAGCCTCCCCCGGATGCCGACATCGCCCCTGCTAGCGCCCACCAAGTCATTGAAGGCATAGGCACGCTCCACGACGCGTTCGGGGGCACCGCCCTCATCGGGAGTGCCCCGGCCGATGGAAATTGTTGCCCGGTACCAGGCGGCCCTGGCGCAAGGGGTCACCTGGGCGAAGGAGCAGGCGTCGGCTGGAGGAGCCCCGACTGCAGCGGGCGAGGACCGCATCAGGGAGGTGACCTCGACCACCCGCACGAAGGAAGCCGTCCCCGTCATTGAGTGGGTGAGCGAGACCCTCGCACCGACCGATGGCGTGGTGGGAACAGAGCGTGTGGGCCGCACTGAGGATGCGGCTCAGACTGCAGCCATGGGTAGCTGCGCGAAGGAGGAGGAAGCGCTAGGAGCGGAGGCCGCGATGGTGGCCCTCCAGACCACCCTCAAAGCCGGCCTTAAGGCAGAGGAGGAGCCGGCGCTGGGTTTCCACGAGGGGTCCTGGAGTCCCTGGGATGAGAGCACGGTGGAGCCTCTACCCCGTATCGCGGCCCTCGAGGCCTGGGGCAATCAAGGGATCGGCCGGGGCGGCGTCCCACCTGGCCTGGCGGAGGGCGCCAAGGCTGAGCGGCTCCTTTGGGAGCAGCAGCAAGGTCTAGGGACCACAGTCCAGCTCGCCCTCAACCACGTCCTCAACCTCCACCTGGGTAGAGGCCTCAACGTTCACCTGGTACGTGTACTGATCGTGTATATTGTTGTGTTTATTGTATTCCCCCTTTTCTCTTATTCTTATTTGTTGATGCGCTAAATTGCAGCACTTGAGGGAGATGGCCGGCCGGAGGGTCGCCGAATTCGCTGACGTGCACACCGAGCTGCACCAGCTGAGGGAGGACCTTGCCTACACCGAGTGGGAGCACCGTGGAGATGGCTGATGACGCCCTCCGGCAGGGGGATCAGCTCCACTGGCGGACCGAGGCGCTGGCGGCGCTCGAGGGCGAGCTTCAACAAGAGCGTGCTGCCCTTGCCGAAGCCCAATCGCAGCTGCAACAGCGCAACGCGGCCCTCGCAGCTGCCGAAGCCCATCTCAAGACCCAGGGCGAGGCCGTCGACCTGCTCACCCTGACGGTGGCAGAGGGAGACGTGGATATCACGGAGCTGCAGGCCTCTGTCGAGGCCTAGCAAGGCTCAATGGCCACGCTCCAGCAGGAGGCCCACGCAGCGCGGGAAGAGCTGGCGCGGGAGAAGAAGCTGACCGAGGGTAAGTTCACTACCAACTTAACCTTTATTTGAAAAAATGGTATCGAGACTTATCTGATTTTGCTTTTGGGCTTTCAGAGCTGCGGAAAGTGGCAGAGGAGACTTCCTCGCAGGCGGAGTGTGTCCAAGTGGCATATTCGAAGGCCGATGAGGACCTCGAGGCGCTACAGGACGTAGCCCTCGCCGTCTACAAGGAGGTCGAGGGGCAGGAAGCCCCTGAGTCCCAGTTGGGCAGCTCTGTGGCCAGCCGCCTAAGATCCCTGGGCGGATGCGTCACCAAGCGCCTGAAGGGGGCTCTCCGGCTCGGCGTTCAGAAGACCCTCTAGGTGATCTCGACACACTTTGTCGTGGACCTCGAGGTAGTGAGCGTCGGGTACGTGGTGGCGGACGACCTCGATGATGAAGCTGCGCTAGCCGTCGTGGAAAGTGGCGCCGCCGCCGCCGAGGGTCCTACCGCCAACTTGTTGCAGATATTCGAGGGAGACCTCCTTCCCGATGCCGAAGACGAAGACGTCCCAGCCCCTGAAGCCCACGAAGACCCCGCTCCCTGAGTAGCTAGGGGAAATTTTTGTAATAATTAGATTGCCATTTTGTAGTGATGTGCCACCAAACAATTTAATGTTTTAAGTATGCATGTGAGTTTTATTGAATGTCATTTTCTTTATCACGTTTTCTAGCTGAATTGCAAAGGGCTCGACGATGAAGATGTCGTCCATAGATTAACTTTAGTGTAGGGTGGCGAGGGGGATGTCGTATCCTTTCGAAGGCGTAGGCGGTCCCTCGACTCGGCCGGCCCTTGGCCTCAGTAGCTCTATGCCATGAATTGCCTTTTGACATTTACTGGAGACGAACATGATAAAAGAATTTTTGAAAGAAAAAACCTTAAAATTGGGACAATTTTAGGAGGGGGTACCCCCCCCCCCGAATTAGCCCCCCGAGTGTGACTTTTCTTTTTCAAAGGTAAGCTGAGTCTCACCCATTCAAGATCTTTCTTTATTCATCGATTGTTATAAGTACAAATGTACTTGAATGCTTGGAGACTTAAGGGTAGAAGCGACATAGCTGTTGAATGTTCCAAGCGTTGGCAAAAACTTCGCCCTTCTCGTTCGCGAGCTTGTTTGTGCCTGGTTTGAGGACCTTGGCAATGATGTAGGGCCCTTCCCATCGCGGCGTAAGCTTGTGGCGTCCTCGATTATCTTGTCGAAGCCTTGCCACCAGATCCCCCTTATTGAGGTCTCAACGTCGAACCTTTTGTGCTTGATATCTTTGGAGGGACTGTTGGTACCATGCTGAATGTAGGAGTGCCACGTCTCGAGCCTCGTCCACTTGATCTAGTGAGACTTCACAAGCTTGCTTGTTCTTGGTAGGTTCTAAGCCTTGGGGACCCATATTCCAAGTCTGTGGGGAGGATAGCCTAGCACCATAGATGAGGAAAAATGGGGTGAAGCCCGTGCTTCTGCTCAGGGTCGTTCTGAGGCTCCAGATTACCGAGGGTAATTCCGATACCCATTTTCCGCCAAATCTATTCGATTTGTTGAATATTATTGGCTTGAGGCCTTGTAAAATCATGTCATTGGCACGTTCTACTTGGCCATTCGTCAGTGGATGCGCCACGGCCGACCAATCCACGCGGATATGGTGGTCATCACAGAATTCGAATAACTCATTGCCTCTAAGCTAGGTGCCATTATCAGTAATTATGGAATTGGGGACCCCGAATCTGTGAATTATATCCGTGAAGAATTGCTGATGGGTCGAGCCTCGATCCATTTTGAGAACTTGTCGATGGCCACCAGCAGATGTGTGAAGCCTCCAGGCGCTGCTCGCATTGGCCCAACAAGGTCGAGCCCCCACACAACGAACGGCCACGTGATAGGGACGATTTGCTAGACATGAGCCGGGAGGTGGGATTTGCGTGCGTAGAATAGACACCCTTCGCAGGTGTGCACGACTTCGTTGGCATCAGCGATAGCCGTGGGCCAATAGAAGCCCTTGCAAAATGCATTGCCCATGAGGGTACGGGGAACCGCGTGGTGGCCGCATATGCTGGCGTGGATGTCTCGAATGAGCTCCCTTCCCTCAGGAATAGGAATGCATCGCTGGAAAATTCCTGAGGGGCTGCGCTTATACAATTCCCTGTTGATGATGACGAATGACTTGGCCCTTCTCATAATGCGCCGAGCCTTGGTTCGATCCGAGGGTAGCTCCCCTCGATCGATCCAAATGATATACTCATCGCGCCAATCTCAAGAAAGTCGACCTCCCTCGGTATGTCTGGCATATCCGAGGGGCTCCACGCGAAGATGTCGGCGTTGGCGCGGAGAAGGTCGATGAGCACCACCTCCTATTTGTCGTCCAGGGTCGAACTGACCCTCACTTTCTTGTTGTTGGGGACGCTGGGGTCGAGGGGCACAGACTTGGTGTGCTCTGCGGGCTCGAAACTGCCTACATGCTTCGAGGTGGAGGCGATGGTCTCGTTTGCCATCTTTTCTAGGTCCACGATGAGAGCCTCGTCCTCGGCGAGTGCCTCGGTGCTCTCGATACATTGCACGTCGCATATGTAGGCGTGCTCAAATGATGACGCCACCGTGATGACGCCCTTCGGCCCTAGCATCTTCCGCTTAAGGTACGTGTAGTTCGGGATGGCCATGAACTTGGCGTAGCATGGACGACCAAGGATGTCGTGGTAGGCACCTCAAAATCCCACCGCTTCGAAGGTCAGGGTCTCCCTGCGGAAGTTGTCAGGCGTGCCGAAGCAAACAGACAGATCGATCTGCCCAAGGGGTTGAACTTGCTTTCCCGGGGTAACGCCATGGAATGGCGCTTTGCTGGGGTGTAGCTTGTCCCAATGCCCATGAGCTCCAAAGTCGAGACGTACATGATGTTGAGGCTACTGCCTCCATCCATGAGTACCTTGGAGAACCGAGTGTTGCCAATGACGGGGTCAACGATGAGCGGGTACTGCCCCGGGTTTGGGATGTAGTTGGGGTGATCCTCTCGACAGAAGGAGATGGTCTCCTCTAACCATTCGAGGTAGGATGGCCCAGCCTTGTGTATGGAGAACACCTCTCGGCACTCGCGCTTGCGCTGTTGAGATGTCGTGTTCGCCGTCAGTCCCCCGAAAATGAAGAAGACGTTATCCGCCTCTGGGAAGCCTTGGCCACCCCCGTCGCCCATGTCCTTTTTCCCCCCCATCTTCCTTCGAAGCGGCGCGATTGTAGTACTTCTTTAGCACTCCTCATTGCTCGAGGGTGTGGGTGACGATGCCCTTGTATAAGGGCAAGATTTCTTGAGCATGTCGTCAAAGATGCCGCCTCCTCGAGGAGCTTTGTGCAGAGGGTCGACCGTGAGGACTTCATCAGGGTCCTCGGTCCGCTCTTGTCGGTGCGAGGCTTTCTGGGCCTTCTTGCCCTTCTTGCTTTGCTTCTGTTTCTTTGCGGAGCCCTTGGATTTGCTGCCCTCCGCGGGCGTTTCTTCCGTTCGTTTCCCCCTCCTGCCGTCAATGATTGCTCCAACCGCCTCCTCGCCAGAGGCAAAGTTGGTGGCGACATCGAACAACACATTGACGCAGGCAGGAGGGCTTCGTCCCAACTCACGCACCAAGTCCCGACTGGTTGTGCCCTCGAGGAAGGCATTGATGACCTCGGAGTCACCCACGCTTGGGAGCTCGGTGCAGCGCTTGGTGAAGTGGTGGATGAAATCACGAAGGGACTCATTAGATGTTTGGCGACACCCTCGAAGGGCCCACGAATTTCCAGGGCGCACGTAAGTACCCTGGATATTACACATGAACGTCTTCACGAGGTCGTTCCAATCATGAATTTGGTTTGCGGGTAGGTGCTCGAGCCATGTCTGTGCAGAATCCGCCAAATGGAGCAGCAGGTTACGGATGATCATGGCGTCATCGGTCGCGCCGCCTAGTAAACAGGCGAGGTGGTAGTCGTTGAGCCATACCTTGGGATCCGTTTCCCACGAGTACTTGGTGATGATCGTTGGTTGCCGGAATCTCCTGGCCAAACACCCGGAGGCTGTGCTTTCGGCTTGTTGCACAGCTACTTGCTCGATGAGGAGCTACGCCTCGCGGCGCAAGTTTCGGCCTTCAGGCGTCGAGGGCTTCGGCATGGCCCAAATCAAGGTCGCCGCATCAATGAGCCTTTGGTTGGCCCTGGCCAATGCGAGTGGGTTGTAAACATCGTTGTCAGATTCGATGCGGGCTTGAGTGATACGCCCGGCCTCCCTTGCACGCGCGCCGCGCACAGGGCGGATGTCGTCAAGCGTTGCCTGGAGCTTCTGGATTTGTTGGCACTCTTCCTCGAGCTTGTCCTCAAGTTCGCGGACTTGGGCTAGCTATGCTTGTGCGAGTGCAGCGTTGTCAGGTGCCTGCTCGTTATTTCTGGCTCCCACCGGATCACCTGCCCCGTCATCTTCATCACCCCTTCCCTGGAGGATGATGAAGCACTCCCTGGAGGGATCGTAATCCCCCTCGCTAGAGTCATCGGAGCAGGTAAGGCGGTAGTTCGCTGCAGCTTGGAACGACATAAAGGCCTCATGATCGTGAAGCCCTGAGATCATGAAGCCCTGAGTATTCCCGTTCGGGAACCCTGTGGCTGCTCTCATGTGCCTCGCTGTCAGAGTCAGGGTAGTCATCATCTGGCGAAATTGCGATGAAGTTGCCAATTGAGAGTAGATGGTGCCCTGGTAGATCCTCATACGCCGTCATGTCGTGCCAACTGACGAAGAGTTGTGGTGTGCATCTCGCCGGGGACCTGCGACGGGTCGGCAGTGCTATCCCCGGCAACGTGTGACGTTGTGCCTGATGTTGATGGCTGGGTATTCCTTGCCGCTGCTGCAGGGTTTGGCGTGCCGGCCTCAACCCACTCGGGGGAGCCGGCGCGAGCCGCTCTGCGTCATTCCGCACGCGCTCGCCGTGCACTGGCCCGAACGCTTCCTGTGTGGCGGCGGTGGTGGTGGGAGTGGCACTGGTGTGCCCACGCCTGCGCTCCTCGTAAGGAGCTGCATGTGGTAACCATTGCCAGTTGCCCTGAACTCGAGGCTCCCGAATCGGATTTCGTATCCGGCGGGAAGCGGGTCCGAAGTCCCCATTGCAAAAGGGATTGTCGCGTACGACACGGATTACCATCAAGGGATATAGTGGATGATGTGGTCGATCATAGCGTGATCCCCCTACCTGGCGTGCCACTATCAGTGTTTGGAATTCGTGGCCCCGACACCAACCAGAAATACGCTGTGTTCCCTCCCCAGATGGTTGATGCAGAAGGTAACGCAAAGACACAAGATTATCTTGGTTTCGGTCACAAGACTGTACGTCCACCAAGGATGGTGTGTGCAATGTATTATCCTGCACCGGACTGTGAGTAGTAGGGGATACAAGCAGGTTGGGAGAAGAAGCAAAGCCTCCAAGTCCCAGATGATGATGATGATTGAGGCAGAGTGCCAATATCGTGGAGTGTGGAGTGCGTTGGTCGTCTCTTGTTCGATTGCCCCTTGCATGAGCATGCACCTCTCCTTTTATAGATCAAGGAGGAGGGCTTACAGGCGTGTATCAATGTGCAGGCACAGTTGTAGCATAGTTGTAGGCATGGCGCTGGCGCGTGGTTCCTTGTCCTCTTGTCCTTGGCCACTGTTGTGCGGCGTTGCCATTCCTATGGTGGGTTCCTGTGCTAGTGGTGATGCCTCGAAGTGGTTTCGAATGTCTGAGCTAACCAACGTGACTCGTCTGTGCGCCAATTCGAGGGTTCCCCATGCCTGCGCACAGCCCTTTTCGTGGGAAGTTACTATGGGGGTTGGGAGCACAGGGAGTAGGAATGACCCATCCCTGTTCGTACAGTGGCGGCGTGTTCGCACAGCGCCAAGGATGGACGCATAGTACTCGAGATTGCCTGCCATGCTTCCACCGTCCTTCCTCCTTATCCTGTTACCCGCTTTAGGGTCTCTCCTACCCGATCGAGGGCTTCGGGACACAGGAGTTGGTAGCACAGGAGCTCAGAGTGACGTGCCTTGTTCGCACAGTGTCAACATGTCTGCACAGAGCCTCGGTTGGCAGCATAGTGATAGGAGTTGGAAGATGCGACGGGGATCATGCCGGTCAGAGCGGCGTGGCGAGAGATTTGCCTTTTTGACTTTGGATGCACGGCGGCGATAAGTGGCATTAATTGTTTGTCGGGGTAGAGGTCTCGACCGAGGTGGAGCTTTTCCCATTTCATGGGTTGCTCGAGGCTCGACTCTCAAGCCTCGAATGAGACGGATTTTTGCTATTCGCTCGAGGGATCGCTTCCCTCGAGCGAGGTGGAGAATGAGGCGCGCGTCGAGGCCCCAGCGAGGTGCCTCGACTGGGCCATTGACTCTTGTTGGGCCGTGGGCCTTATTTCCTTTCCTCTTTCCTGATATGTGTATGAGTTTGACAATAGTTAGTGTTTTAACAAGGGTGATTATCCCATAGGTTTGGGTACCCCTGATGATCGCCCCCAACACAAATATAGTCAATTCATGGCTTTATGCCAATTAGTGCTAGACAGTGTAATTGAGTGAGCATACTGTATTGTAGCCAGTTCACAATTAAGCAAATAAGCATATACAACCTGACAAAATCATGTGACTTCGCATTACATGGCTGTCTTCGTTCAAACCATAAATTATATCGAAGTAGTGCTAAAACACAATTTATTTATCAGTACTATGTAGTTAGTTGACAATAATTAAGCAAATAAGCATCTACAATATGACAAAACCATGTGACTTGCATTACTCGGCCCTATATTTTGCTTCAAGCAATTTACCTCAGAATCACTAATTCTTTTGTTCAAATGCAATAATGTAGTGTTTATTGCTTGGAAATTTGGATTGTGCATGCATAAAACCAAAATATCTGGATAAAGATCCAATTGACACAAGCCACGATTATTAAGAAACCCTCTTATACATAAATTTCTATCGTACGATTTTCATACGTACTACTAGAACAGGTATGACACGCAACACAGAAGTGGTCAGAGAGCAATGTAGTTACACACTTTTGACAGGAATCATTTTGTAGTTATTAAAATCCCAGGATCTCTCTTATTGTTCCTCACTACGTCAAAAAAACCTTTATAGAGATGGATCACATATGGAACATTATTACGTCAAAGCTACTGAATAAAATGCACGATGACCTTACCTAGGGAAATTCATCTCTATAGGATTGCCCAAGCTCTCACTACGTGTAAGCAACGTCCGGTATGAGGCATTAAATTCTTCATTAGCAATGTGTCAATTATGACTCGGAAAAAAGTAAGGCAAGCCGTCAACAACGACAGATAAAATATTGTTAAATGTAGTCGAAAGTAGAATGACACATGGCACACACACGAGTAATTGATTCCATTGTTATGATTGATGTGTTTGATTATATATTTATATACATAGTGAAGGGACGCCATGAAAGGGTGTCTGTCCATTGAAGAGGTACGGTGTCCCTTCTGAACGGTTGTCCTTCCGCTTGTGTATATTCAGCAAGGGACATGCCCCGTGGATGTGTATACAACTATCTAGTCCATATCTTGAATGGTTGGATGAGATCATCTGGAGGAGGTGTCCCTATGAGGAGACACTTTTTTTAGAACACTGCCCCGTGACCTAATCTTGCTATGTAATCAATACATTGGTATGTTGCTCTAAAACCCTATGGGAAAAACATGAGGAACAATTTGATAATATGCTGTTAAAACTCCTTTAAACCCACGTGGGAAAAGTAAGGAGAAAATGATACAGCATATAAAGATTACTGATCAATTTAAACTCGTATGAGAAAACCTTTGCAAGAAAAAACTCGTAAGCAATTTAAAGAACAATCGATATGATATTTACTCTAATTATTTCTCCAAGAAAAAACCTATGGGAAAAATATGAGAAATTTGTATGTATACCGAGTAAAACTCCTCAAAACCCAATGGAAAAAATTAGTAGTAAATCAAGGATATATTGTTGCTTCATTTGAACCATTTTGAGATAAACTCAAAATGTTCAAAAGAAATCTTTATGCCTTTAGTTATCATCCTTAAAAACTATGAATGAGAAACCCAGTTGAAAAAACTCATACAAAGAAAAGAGCACAATATGTTGTAAAACAAGTTGTGGGTCAAAGGTGGAAGCTCTCCCTGATACCTGCAAATTCCTAAGTTTCATCTCGTACCAAACTCTTTAAGCACATTTCGAAGTGCGTAGTGTGGTAAAGACAATATGTGAATAAATACATAGGATTATCACAATATTTAGTTTGTAGAAGATTGTATTATTACCTAGTCAACGGGATAAAACCCATTTTGGGGGCCAAAAGCATAACAATATTGCCTCACTTAACTTGTATCCATTAGAATAACACAAATGATATTATCTTATTAGATAATAATTGGTGATTCAATGGAACCAACCCCCACATAATCTGAGGCATGTGGTTCATCATTATGTAAACTACACAAAGTGTTACTATAAAACGATTAGTGTAAGTGACCACTAATGTCCATTTATAGACTTCCAAAAATTGTAAGGTCCAACCTACAAATTTATGAAGTATGTATGTGATTTGGCACCCTGGGGATCCTATCTGGATAGCCAAATTAATATATCCAATTGTTGGCGGTCGTTGCGGTATGAATCCGACCATCAACTCTCGGGAATAAAATAGGTTTTATGTAACATTTCATGCATTAAGGTTTTACTTCTAATAAAGTTCCATGAGTTTTGGTGAGTGTCTCATTTGTAGGGAACGAGTCGAAAAAAGCCCGTTAAGGGGGGTAAAACTCCGGTTCGGCCGAAACCTTCTGGTTTCCGACCGAACCACCCCCCTTAACCATCATCCAAGCACACGAGATGTTGTCCACATCAGCGATGACGATGCGATGACTGTGCAAGCCACGTGGACTCCCGCCACGTCATTCCATGGGCCAAATTCACCGAAGAACACCAGGACAAGCTAGCCAAGAGGCCCAGGAAGCAGAGGCGATGCACGGGGGTGGCCCTGGGCCAGAAGCCCAGTTCGGCCGAACTGTAGGGCTTCGGCCGAACCACCCCCAGCACCCAAAACCATCTCCAGGGATGCATCAAGGCCGTAGAAGGTTAAGGCGGTTGAATCCGACGTTCGGCCAAACCCATCCAGTTCGGCCGAACTGGCTGGTAACCGCCACAACGTCCCGTGGTGGTTACTCCACTCAACTGCCCATTGGTTATATAAATGGAGGTGTCCACAGCTCATTTCAACACACACCAAGCCAAGGAGCTCTCATTTCCACTTATCTCTAGTAGTGTTAGGATAGTTTAGTTGGGAGTTAGAGTCGAGTCGAGCTTTGCCTCGGAGGTTCCGGAGTCATCTTCAGAAGCTCTGGTATAAGCTCTTGTATCTTTTCCTTTCCTTTTGCAAGACTTGAGTTATCAATATAATTATCTTTTCCTTTCTCATCCCTTTCTGTGTGTCACTGGTGTCCATTGTCCCGATGCTAAGACATTAGAATTAACCCAGACCTTCCAGTGCTGGCTCTTTAGCCGCTGTATCTCTAAGCCCGAGTAACATAGACAGATAATGTCCATAGAAATCTTTTATGTCTTCTCGTTGTCCTCCCAGCTATCTATACCTTCTCTCTCTTACCTGAGTCTCCCTTGAGCTGCGTGTCATGGTATATCCACTCCTATCCAATACCGTTATCCCCTGTCTTGTTTAGTTGTGTACCTTTCTCTGATAGTCTTGAATACTTGTTTACTAGTACTCTTGCCAAAGCTTCCCTGCAGAAATATAAATTACGACACCTCGGGATACTCCCAAGTGAAGTGCTACAGCGGTGATTTTGTGCGCTTGCAGAATATTTATATATTTTACTAAGCCATAAGGAAAACTACAGAAACACTCCTTACCCAGCACCAGGATTCTCAATTCTGATATTGGATCGTAAGAAGTGCCAACAACAACCACCGGGGTTTGAGAGTGAAAAGTACTCACACCGAGTGTACAAACTCCACCGAGCATTATATGGCCTAAAGCAAGCACCCAGGGCATGGTATGGCAGATTGAGAGGGTTCTTGTTGAGTAAGGGGTTTGTGATGGGCACCGTGGATAAAACATTGTTCCTATTTTGTGATGGCAAAGGTATCTTGATTGTACAGATTTACGTGGGTGACATAATATTTGGTGGCTCTTCTCATGATCTTGTTGCAAAGTTTCCTGAAGATATGAGCAGGGAGTTCGAGATGTTGATGATGGGAGAGTGGTAGTTCTTTCTCGGGCTGCAGATCAAGCAAGTCAAGGACGGGACATTTGTGCATCAAGTGAAGTACACCAAGGACATGCTGAAGAAGTTTGACATGAACGACTCGAAGCTGATGTCGATGCTGATGAGTACCACTACGGCTTTGGATGCTGATGAAGATGGCAAACCCATGGACCAGAAGGAGTATCGGAGTATGACCGGCTCCCTCCTCTGCTTGACGACTACGAGGCCAGACATTCAGTTCAGTGTTTGTCCGTGCGCTCATTTTTAGGCTTCACCGAGGACTTCACATCAGCAGGCCGTCAAGAGGATATTCACGTATTTGAAGTACACTCCCGATTTGGGTCTTTGGTATTTTGCCTCCTTGAGACTCAGTCTTCATGGATTTTTCGATGCTGATTTTGCTGGGTGTCGTTTGGCCCGCAAGTCTACCTCGGGTTAGTGTTAGTTTCTTAGGTCTTCTTTGGTTTCTTGGTCTTCTCGCAAGCAGTCTAGTGTTGCACAATCCACCACAGAAGCTGAATATGTTGCTGCTCCTAGTTGTTGTTCCCAGCTCCTATGGATCATGTACACTTTGAGTGACTTTGGCTTGAGCTTTTCCCTTGTTCCACTTCTATGTGATAGCACTAGTGCCATAAAGCGTAGCGAAAAATCTAGTGCTTCATTCCAAAACCAAACACATAGAGGTGAGGTATCATTTTCAGAGACATCATGTTGAGAAATGCCACATAGAGCTATCCCATGTTTCCACCCAAGACCAGCTAGCTGACATTTTCACTAAACCACTTGACCAAGCAACCTTTGCTCGCTTGTGAGGAGAGCTTGGAGTGCGTTGTCCTTTTTGGGTTGGTTCTTGAAGCTCTTTTTGTAGTATATGTATAGTATCCTTGTACCATGGTAGGATAGCCATCTTTGTATCATGTGTATCTCATGTAGATTGGTATCTTTGTATGATATTGGTTTCATGTACATTTCATTTTTGCATTTGTGTGATATATCTTGCATTTATCATATAGATTGCATTGTGATATATCTAGTGGCTTGTTGATGTACATATCTACTTTGATGCATTTTTTAGGATGAGCTTCTCCTATATGGATTGATTACTATGACCTGCTACACTTGAGCTAGTGAACATGCTTGTTGTATGTTGGTGATGTTTAGCTAAGCTCTTGATTGCCTTGATGTATATTTATGATGAGCTTGCTAATTTTTTTGGGAAAGAACAGTTGAGTTTTCCATGCTTTATTCAAGCCTAAATGTTTTTTCATGCTTAGGTTATGCTTGGATATCTATTTCTTGTTAATTGGGTCAAATATCATTTTGTCACTATAAATGTTTGGCCCATGGTTTATCTTGTGGAGAGGCATAAGCTTCTTTTTGCCGCAAAGGCACTTCATGTACCATGCTTAAAATCTGAAAATCAAGTGCTTATTCTTGAAATATATGCTCTCTAAATTGTTGATCATGTCATTTATGCTTTTATGTACATATCTTTGGTGCTAAACCGTTGCATGTTGTCTACCAAGAGAAGTCTCTTATTTAGAAGTAGACACTTGGCTCGGTGTCTTTACATGACATAAGGTAGATTTGGCGCGTTTGCAATGATCTTTTGATAAGAATTGGTGACCTTGTATGATCTTTGAATGATCTAGTCCATTTTTTCTTGAATAGAGATGTGTTTTTTCGCAAAAATTTCCTAAATGGAACTTATAATTGGTCATATGCTTATACACCTATGTAATCTTGTTGGCAATGCTTGTACAAAACTTTGGACTAGCTTGCTTGCTTATTTGCTTATGTGTAGCATTTTATAGTGCTCATTGTATATTTGAGAAGCTCTAGGTTGTTTTTGTTTGTTTTTCTTTTGCCTTGATTCTTGCATTGGCAACAAGGGGGGAGAAGTTTGCAAAAAGGGTGATGGAAAGATTGAAAAGTGTTGCTTACCCTGTGTAGAACTTGTTCCAAGTGTCGAGTGGGAGCTTGTGCATTTCCAATGCATTTTCAGGTTTTGGTCAGTTCTGACTGGGCCAACCAGGTCAGACTGGTTTGGGAATCCGGTCAGACTGGTTTGGTTCTAAGTTTCCGGAGAAATTCAATTCTTGCATGCACATGTTCAGGGGGAGTATGCATTTGTGCAGGCGGAGCTCCTTTGGTTTGCTGTGCTGTGCTTTGTAGTTTGCCGGTGGTGTTGAGCCCTTTTGCCTCTTCTTGAGGAGCCTTTTTGGTATTGACCTTGTTTTGGCTTTCCTTATTGCCTTGGGTCACTTGATCGAGTTTCATGTCTTAGTCGTTTCCAGTTTTTATTTTCAATCGATTTGTGCTATGAGTGTTGTCGATGCACTCATCAAGGGGGATATTGAGGACCATGTGTGTTAGAGGGACCGAGAGGATGGTCGCTTCCTAGTGATGAGTGATTGACAACATTGTGTGGACTGACGTTTGCCTTGGATCAAGTATTAAAGGTGTAGAATGCGGCTTGGTTTGCATTGGTGCAGGTGAAGAACAAGCATGAAAAATCTTTGCCGGAGCGGCCTCTCAGGAGTGGAGAGACAAGTAGGCTTGGTTCGAGGGACCCGATGGCCGATGGGATCAAGTGCAGTTCACATGGTGCAAGAAAGAGCAAGGCAACGTGGATGAAGATGATTGGAGCCAGTACATTGGGCACGGCCGAGTCAAGGAATAAGGCAAGAGTGAGTAGACTGTCTCGGCGCCGAAGGTGAAAGGCTTGGCATGCTCGAAGCTTGGTGTGGAGGATGGACCAAGTACGCGGGGTTTGTTGGTTTGGCCACAAAACCAGCGGAGGAGGGTTTCTTGGTTTGAGCATCAACACCAAGTCCGAGGACCTGGCGTGGTGGATCCGGTATGACTAGTGGAGGGATCCGGTCTGACCGGTTTTAGGTATCCGGTCTTACTGGTTAGGAGAACTGGTCTGACCGGTTTCAGACGTGCATGTCGGGAAGCTTCGAAGCGGAGGACACGCGGCATGATCGTGGAGGTTGCGTCGGAGGGAATCAACTCCAAATGGATGCGTGCCCAGCCGAAGAAGAAATATCTACAACTTCTAGTTTTGCCCTTGAGGGCATGTATTGTCTAATTTAGTTGTAGGGGTAGTTTCGTCTTTCATCAGTGACCATATACACTCACCTTGTGGGATATGGCAGCCATCTCTTGGAACCCTAGTTCATTTGCTCTTTGTTTTCTTAGGCTAGCCATGTGCTTCACGTTGTGAGGAAGGGAGGAGAGGACTTCTCCACTTTTATTTTCCTCCACTTTCAAGTGGGTTGGAAGAAGGGAGGAGGTTAGCCTTTGTAAAGAAGATGATCTCGTAGTGTAAAGAAGATTCATGGTGGTGAATCCTTGTGTTCTTATCTCCTTCATGTTTTTCCTTTTTGGGGATTTTTGGGTGATTTTCGGGAAGATTTTTGTTCATCGGATTTCAGGCCGTTTCCTTGCGGGATTTTGTTGCGATTCACTCATGGGTCTTTTGTGATCCTTCTCTTGTGTTTTGGCCCTCTCATTCCTCGGGAAAAGCCTTCAATTTGATGGATTTTGGTGGAATCCGAACAAAAGGGTGTTCATGCCTTTGATTCTCGATTCCTCTTGATTCGGTGCAATTTGGGAGTTGATTTTGGAGTCATGACTAGTTCATGAGTTATCCTACCTATCCCCAAGTCTCACTTGAATCCGTGGAGCCAATCGGGAGATCGGTTGAGGATAATGTCGTGTTCTTCCCGCAGGCTGACTTTTTCCCGTGTGTACCTGGGGAAACCGGTCCGATCGGTTTTGCAAACCAGTGTGACTGGTTTTGGTGTTGGGGCTTTTAGTGCTGTTCTTCTAGGCCCTAGTTGTGATTCTGATAGGTTTTGCCCCGCTTGTTATTTTGGAGTGTTTCGAGCTCGTTTGTTCAGGCTGCAGTTCTGTTCTTGGAAGCTTCTGAGCAAATCCTGTCTGACTGGTTTGACCATCCGGTCTGACCGGTTTTAGTCTGTGTGCTGCGCTGAGCTTCGAGTTGTGGTTTCCGCTGTGTGGTTCTAGTTGAGTCAATTGTGAACTTGTTCCTATGTCCAGAAGTACTCCAGTGACTTCGTGGATTTGGCAAGGAGGTGAGTTGGTCGTCGTTGGAAGTGATTTTGGGATATAGGTCGAGTTCAATCTTTGGAGAGAATTTTTATCAGCTCTCATTCACTCCCCCCTCTGTTCGTCGATTCGACCCCTCAGTGTGTATGGCAGTGGATTCACAATTACATGAAAATCCTCTAAACTCAATGTTCAGTTGCTTTAGTATGTGATCCTGAGCTCGAAATGCCTTATGCATTCCAATTAATTCCCTGTGGCATTCTTTTTGGTACTTAAAATCTCCCCCTAATGGGTGGAAAAAGCTCGTTACAAAATGTACTCAGCATACAGGGCTGTAAATAGATCCTCACTAACAGGTACTAAATACTTTATGATCGACGGAGATTGAAATCTCACATAGATCCCCAATTTCTTGTGAACCCATCATGTACATTGTGGTGGTGAGATGGTGCTAACAAAATGCACACGAACTTACCCAAATAGGAAATAATTATGGATTCCCTCGTACTCAAAGCATAGGGGAACAACAGTTAGCGTCAAACTAGTCGGCAACATGTAAAATTGCTCGACCAAATACGAAGATGGCATCTAGCAATTCACTATCGATGGTTAGTTGTCTGATTCTGATATTTATTGTATCCTTGAATATGTAATTGAATTATGCCATACAATTGCGACATAGGCATGATAAAAGGAATTGAATAATGTTTAAGCTAATGTACTCATGATATGAGCCATTATAAAACCATGATTTGTAACCATTAAATGCCTAAACTATCGGCACAATATTTGTATCGGATTATCCAAGAAATGCAAGACATACATATATGATTTTAAGATAGAAGAGGGTCTTAAAATCAATTTCACAGTGGTAGTAAATGTTCCCACACAATGAAAAAAATATGACCATTAGGATTGCCAATAAATATTCACATCATCCCTTTGTTGGGATGAACAAGTTGATCATAGCATGTGTGGAATGCATCAACATTTTGAAACATTATGTCATGCGCAACATGTTGTATGGGATGATATATGTATAATACAATCCAAGAGAAAATTTTGCATATATGCATTGCCATATTCATTGTTGATATCATGTGTTACCGTATGACATGCATCTATGGATATCTCTATAATTCTGTATAATACAAGTGAAATGGAAATGTAATAAAATATACCGAACAACTCATATATATGCAAGAAGTATGATACTGGCACAACCCAACCAAACTATCATTGTATGGCATGCAGCAATTGCCAAAAATATTCCCTCCTCTTTGAACAAGAATTTAGGAGTATTTTTGTTTCTAATTATGGAGATTGTGGTGCAACTATCCACAAGGGATAATTTATTCTCTATTGGAACGATTCCCATACAAATTATATATAGGACAAGAATTAAATAAAATTCTTATCAACTATATACATTTGTTATTGAATATCCAATACATAAGTATTGCCAACCCAATTAAGCAATAAAGCAAAATAGCATAATAATGAAGAAAAGAGCAACAATTTAATATCAACTTCAAGTATATAATCATGTGTGGGTCCAAGCCACTGTTGACTATGAGCATGGATGTTATAACATTTTTACACTTTGCAGAGGTTATACACTTTCACCACAAGTCATGTTTCTCATGTTGCCCATGTTTGCAAGGTCCTTAAACACTTCCATGGTGAGTGTCTAGAGATTCACTAATATAAATTACAAAGGTACTCTAGTAATTGATAGCCTGCTAAGGATTATAGGTTGAAGCAAAGCATAACTCTCCTTAGTGCGCCCAGTATCTGAGCAAAGCATACAACTTAAAAGGACCATGCTATACCTCATCAATGCCTCTTTCCATTTCGGTAAGACTATCCCATTCTAGAATAAGTAATTAGTCAGTTTAGACTAGTTGTTTTAGATCCACTCCATTCCTAGGTGATCGCTCCATGATCCATTTAACATTATAGATCATGTTTAACAAAGTATAGGAACCTAAAGTAAACAAGTTTAATCTTTAACCCAAGGTTTCACCATACCAAAGTGTTGGGGGCGATCATTAGGGGTACTCAAACCTATGGGATAATCACCCTTGTTAAACATTAAACTCATGCACATAACAGAAAAAGAGAAACGGAAATTAAGGCCCGCGGCCCAGAAACGGATAAAGGCCCAGTCAAGACACCCCGCGGAGCGCCTCGACGCGCACCTCAATCTCCGCTTCGCTTGAGGGAACCAAATCCTCGAGCGAATCAGAGAACTCCGCCTCGGTCGAGCCCTGTGGGTCGAGCCTCGAGCAACCCACGAAATGGGGTGAGCTCCGCCTCGGTCGAGACCTCTACTCTGACAAACAATTAATGGTGCTCACCACCACCGTGCATCCAAAGTCAAAAGGAAAATATCTCGCCATGCCGCCCTGACAGCCACGACCCCCTCCCCCTTTCGCATCCGCCAACTCCTGTCACTATGCTGCCAACCGAGGCTCTGTGCGGGCAGGTCGGCGCTGTGCGAATAGAGCCCGTCGCTCCGAGCTCCTATGCTGCCAACTCCGACGACTCGAAGCCCTCCATCGGGCGGGAGAGACCCTCGAGCACACAGCAGGAGAAGAAGAGAGGACGAAGGAGGCATGGCGGACCATCCCGAGCACTATGCGACCATCCCTGCCGCTGTGCGGACATGTCGCCACTGTGCGAACAGGACCAGGTCACTCTGACCCCCTGTGCTACCAACTCCCACAGTGATTTTCCACAGAACGAGCAAGCCTCAGGCATGGGAGACCCTCGAACCGGCGAACGGGCGAGCCATCACAGCGCTCAAGTCATTTCAGCTCCTCGAAACCACTCCCTGGCGTCATCACCAGTACAGGAATTCCTCACAGGGACAGCAACGCCGGATAACAGTGGTCAAGGACGAAGAATCACGCCTGGCGCCACTCCTACAACTGTACAGCAACTGTGCCTGCACAGCGACACATGCCTGTAACCCCTTCTCCTTTGCCTATAAAAGGTGAGGGCGATCGGCCGATCAGAGAGAGGGCAGAACACAGAACATTCGCACGCACTCCAAAAACTGTAATATTGGCACTCCGCTTCAATCATCTGGCACTTGGAGGTCTAGCCTCCTCTCCCAACCTGCTTGTATCCCCTACTACTTGCAGTCCGGTGCAGAATAATACATCACACGCACCACCTTGCTTGAAGTACGGTCTTGCGACCGGAACCAGGATAAATCCGTGTCTTGCATTACCTTCTGCAAAAACCATCAGGGGAGAGAACACAATGCATTTCTGGTTGGTGTCGGGACCATGATTTCCAAGCACCGATAGTGACATGCCAGGTAGGGGACGCGCTGTGATCGACCACTTCATCCACCATCTCAATAGATGGCAACCCGTGTCGTGCGCGACAATCTTCTTCCGATGCCAACATCGGACCAACTTCCTGCCGGATTCGAAATCCGGTTCTGGAGTCTCGAGTTCAGGGCGATTGGCGATGGCTACAACATGCAACTCCTGACGAGGAGCACTAGCATGGGTATGCCACCACCGCCGCTGTCACCACCATGCAAAAAGCGTTCGTGTCAACGCGCGCTACGAACGCGCACGGAGCAACGCAGAGCGGCCCGCGCCGGCTCCCTCAAACGGGTTGAGACCATCACAACAAGGGCAAACAACACCGCCACAACATCGCACTCGGCCGGGGATAGCACGGTCGACCCGTGGCGAATCCCCGGTGAGGCACGCCCCACAACCGCGACCAACTCCTCATCAGCTGACACGGACATGACGGCGTATGAGGATCTGCCAGGGCACCACCTGCTTTCAATTCGCAACCTCATGGCAACATCGCCAGACGACGACTACCCCGACTCTGGCAGCGAGGCACACGAGAGCGGCCAGAGGGTCCCCGAACGGGACTACTCAAGGCTTCGCGATCGTGAGGCCTTTTTATCATTCCAGGTTGCGGCAGATTATTGCCTGACCTGCTCCGACGACTCTAGCGAGGGGGATTACGATCCCGTTAGGGAGTGCTTCGTCATCCTCCCAGGAAGGGATAGCAGAGATGATGGGGCAAGAGAGCCAGCACAGGCTAGGGATCACGAGCAGGCACCTGGAAACGCTGCGCTTGCACAAGCACAACTAGCCCAAGTCCGCAAACTTGAAGCCAAGCTCGAGGAAGAACGCTGACAGGTCCGAGAGCTACGGGCAACGCTTGAGGACAACTGCCCTATCCACGGTGCATGTGCCAGAGAGGCCGGGCACGTAGCACGAGCCCGCATTGAGGCTGATGACGATGTGGACGACCCACTCGCGTTAGCCAGGGCAAGCCAAAAGCTCATCGCTGCGGTGACCTTAATCCGAGCCATGCAAGAGCCCTCAACGCCCGAAGGCCAAAATCTGCGCCGAGAGGCGGAGCTCCTCATCGAGCAAGCGGTTGTGCAGCAAGTCGAAAGCTCAGCCTCTTGCATACGCAATTCTGCCGGCCCAAAAACCGGTGGAGCAATGCGGGAGCATGAGGCATCGGCACAGAGCCCGCGAAGGGATAATCCAATGACACCCCCGCCCTCGAATAAGGGAAAGGCACCCTCGGTGCACAAACGCATCGGGAGGAAGCCTCTCAAGGAGCGAATCCTTGACACACGCGGTGACACCAGCGACAACAATGTCCGCAACACCCTCAACAGAAAGAGGCGGGATGGCACATCTCGTGGTTTCCACCCCCGCCGTGGAGGCCGCTATGACAGCGACGAAGACAAGAGCTCAACACCAGAGCCCCCGGGAACCCAGGTGTTTGGCCGGGAGATTCATGTGGCCCCGATTCCCGCACGATTCAGGCAGCCGATGACCATCACCAAGTACTCGGGGGAGACAGATCCAAAGGTGTGGTTCAACGACTATCGCCTCGCTTGTCTATTGGGTGGCGCAACTGACAACGCCATGATCATCCGCAACTAGCTGCTCCACTTGGCGGATTCTGCGCGGACATGGCTTGAGCACGTACCAGCAAACCAGATTCATGACTGGAATGACCTCGTGAAGACGTTCGTGGGTAATTTTCAGAGCACCTACCTCCACCCTGGAAACTCGTGGGACCTTCGAGGGTGTCGCCAAACATCCAATGAGTCCCTTCATGATTTCATCCGCCGCTTCTCCTAGCGCTGCACCGAGCTCCCAAGCGTGGGTGACTCCGAAGTCATCCAAACCTTTCTCTAGGGCACAACCTGTCGGGACTTGGTGCGTGAGTTAGGACGAAGTCCTCCTACCAGCGTCAACGAGTTGTTCGATGTCGCCACCAACTTTGCCTCCAGCGAGGAGGCGGTTGGAGCTATCTTTGATGGTAGAAGGGGGAAGCGGACGGACGAAACGCCCATGGAGGGCAGCAAGTCCAAAGGATCCACAAAGAAACAAAAGCAAGGCAAGAAGGGGAGGAAGCCCCAAAAAGCCTCGCACCGACAAGTGCGGACCGAGGAACCCGACGAAATCCTCGCAGTCGACCCTGCTGCTCCCAAAGCTCCTCAAGGCCCCCTCGAGGAGGCGGCATCTTCGATGACATGCTCAAGAAACCTTGCCCTTATCACAAGGGCGTCACAACCCACACCCTCGAGCAATGCAGAATGCTAAAGAAATACTTCAACCGCGGCGCTTCAAAGGACAAAGGGGGAAAAAGGACACGGGCGACGGGAGTGGTCAAGGCTTCCCAGAGGTGGAGAACGTCTTCATCTTCGAGGGGCCAACCACGAACATGACCCCTCGACAGCGCAAGCATGAGCGCCGAGAGGTATTCTCCATACACAAGGCGGGGCCATCTTACCTCGGCTGGTCAGAGGAGACCATATCCTCAGTCGAGAGGATCACCCCAACTACATCCCAAATACGGGGCAGTACCCGCTTGTCGTTGATCTTATCATCGGCAGCACCCGGTTCTCCAATGTACTCATGGATGGAGGTAGCAGCCTCGACATCATGTACGTCTCAACTTTGGAGCTCATGGGCATCAGGAGGGACATGCTGCGCCCCAGCAAGGCGCCATTCCACGGCGTTGCGTCGGGAAAGCAAGTTCAGCCCCTTGGGCAGATCAATCTGTTAGTTTGCTTTGGTACCCCCGACAACTTCCGCAGGGAAACCCTGACCTTCGAAGTGGTGGGGTTTCGAGGTGCGTACCACGCCATCCTTGGCCGCCGATGCTACGCCAAGTTTATGGCCATCCCAAACTATACATACCTCAAGTTAAAGAAGCCGGGACCAAAGGGCGTCATCACCGTTGCCCCATGTCACACCCGGTTTTAGAAAAAAAACCAGGTGCATCTCATATGTGCGCCAGGATCAAGTTTACACACATATGGTAGACGTCACAAGTGAATATCCGTCACCACGAAAGAGTATTAAAGTATATTTATTATAATCTCAGAGTTGACACAAATGTCATAGCGGAAGACTAAAATAAATGTTTAACTAAACGAAACGAAATAAATCCATCTCCACATGCAGTTGACTGAAGGACTCGCCTAGAACTCCTCAAAATCAGTAGTATAGTCCTCAAAATTCTTCAAATCTGAGCAGCAGTCCGAGTGTGGTCGATGCAATATAAATAAACAAACATGAGCACATGTCGTACTCAGCAAAGTATAGAAATAAATGACATGCTAGGCTTTATAAAGTGGAAGGATGAAAGGATAGCTGCATTAAGCACTTTTAGTTGGTCAAATTTTATTAAGCATCTATTTACTAGCAAATATAAGCATATACCAACCACAATTAAATTAATGACATAAGCCCAGCAAATTCAGGTAACCACAATTTAGATCATAGTCTGATAGATTAATCATGTGAGCGTCCACGCCGCTCATGACGGTGAGCACGACTCTTATAACAGTTTTACAGTCTGCAGAGGTTGTACACATTCACCATAAGCCGTGATTCCCATTGCCCGAAAGCATGTACCCTTCCCACACCACGTGGACCGAATACTGGGTTTCACTAAGAAACCTTTACAAAGATACTCTAATAAGTGATAGTTCGCTAAGGCTTCCGGTTCAGGAGCAAAGCATAACCCTCCCTAGTGAGTCGCGTATCTTAGCAAAGCCTACCGCTCAAGAGGACCGGGCTATACCTCGTCAACCGCCGCACCTCTTGCCCCTTTCGGGTAAAACTATCCCAAACCAGAATACCTAATTAGTCAGTCAAAGCCAGAGCCACATAACACTTATGGTTGCACTGTTTTCCTGGGTGGTCGCTCCATGTTCCAATTAAAAGATGTGATCTTGTCATTATTATATTAAAAGATAATAATGGAACATAGAGTAGGGGTTTCATTAGACCAATCCCAGTTGAGCAACTAAGCATCATCTACTAGTCAAATTAATTTAATGACCCAGCTGCAAGGTATGGTAAAACAGACTAGGAAATCCTTAATGGGACCCATCAATATTAATGCAAGCGATAAATAAACGGTGTAATTAAAATGCATGTGATTGAGGTACAAACGGGCATGATCAAGGAATACTTGCCTTCTTCCCAGCCCTGCTGCTGCTCAAACTCTTCAACAGCTGGTTCTTCAAACACTTCCTCGAACGGCGCGTTTTCTATACGCATCACACGAACACATACAAGAAAATAATACAATAAATAAGAAACAATACACCGAACAATTCCAACAGAAGAAAACAACAGCATCAAACTAATATACGTATTACCACGAACGCGTGAGCGCGAGAATCACTAAAATCGGAGTTAAAACGAGGAAGATATGACTTTTATAAGGTCATGGACTCGCTGGCAGTGCTGCAAGACCGGGGCGCAATGACGCCGGGATGATATGTGATGGAGGCCCAGCTGCTGGCCCTGCTGCGTCACGGTGGACGAGAGGTGCGGCGGCGACTCACGCCGGGGCACAGTGGCATGCAGCGTGCATCAGGAAAACAAAGAAGATGGGCATCAGGATGGCCGGCGGACTGGAAGTGAAGGGCACGGATGAGATGCAAAACAGAAACAGGACTGTGTGAAGGAGAAACATGATGATATTGATTACCTCACCTACGGCGCCCGATAAACGACGACGGCGAACACGATGACCTGAGATTGAATGTACGTGACGGCCGGAAACACTCTTGACGAAGGCGCGGCTGCAGAACAGGGGTACAATTCGACCTTTGCATGAACGTGCTCCTCCTGCCGCACAGCTCAGCGACGTAGTTCGTGCGACAGCGTTCCCGGTGACTCGTAGATGCTCCCAGCGATATCAGCTTGCCCGGGCGGCACAGGCGTCACTGGCGGCGGCGGCGGCTACGGAGCGAGCAATCTAGGGCATGGAGACACGAGGTACTGATGCGAATAAAAATAGAAGGATGGAGAGACTTGTGGGCCGGACTCGACTGCGCATAGGCGGATTCAAACTCTGGTTCGGTCCTGGGCTTGGCCAGCATTGGGAACACTTAGATAATGCACGTGCAAAACATTATGAACATGCACATCTCACAAATTAATGTATTATTTTAATAATTCAATTTTATATTGCGGTGCAATGACATAGTAATTAATCTAATGATTATATACTGTACCATTGAAGCAATACAAAAGTCAATGATTTAAATAATATTAATTTGCAGTGTATTGTTTTACAAGGTAGCAACATGTGAGGTCTCTAGATGAAATTCAATGGTATGGATCAGAAACGATGGAGTAGCTCTAAAATTGAATGAAAAGAGTGATGGATTATTAAATTAATGGCCAACCTCGATAAATACTTAGGAGTATTTGTAAAAGTGCAGGATAGATGATGGCCGGCTTAGCTTGCAAAACCTGACGACCAGAGACTAAGCTGCAGCGGTAGGCATGCATGGCTTCAAAAGACCATGACGCAGCGCCTCATGGCATCAGGTCACGGCGACCTCCGGCACTCCAGATGGCGGCCGGTAGCTTCCTTTGGTCTTCCGTGGTGGCGGCGGTGTTGGGAATATGCCCAAGAGCCAACTGGATTCGATCCACTGGTCTTAATGGGCCACAAATGTTGTGAAGCCCATTACCAGGGGAAGGGGTACATTATTTATTAGTCTCATATTGCTAATGGAATATGGTGTGGAGAATTTCATCCAAATAAATAGAGACCAAACCCCTCCTGAGAAAGATAAGACTTACGAGCAATAGTTGTTTTTCTCCCCATCGTGCTCGCGGACCTAGCAGTCCGGTGCGCGACGTTTCAATCCTCGTACGTGTGGATACCTCGGAGGTGCTGCGCGCGCTAGGAGCACAAGGACGAACCGCACGTGCAGGACCAGGCGGACGTAAGCAACTGCACTGCACTGCCACTTCGACGCGTTCGTCTACATCGAGACGGCTTCCGCTGCAACTGCGCGTCTAGTGGTAACGATCCGTGATCTATAACTGCTGTTGTTCCTGTTTTCGGGTAAACGAGTTTTTTATGTGCTAGCGTAGCCTCCTCGTTTCCCAACAGTGGTATCAGAGCCGTAGCTGTTTCGTTATAGGTTCGGATGTGTGCATATGGAGATATGCTTGGATGTAGATGAGTCTCTGATCGGTTCGTTGTCTTTACTATGATGGTCGTGTAACGAATTGCTCCTACCGGTCGGAATTCCGCCATCGGAGCTATGTGATACACGTAAACCCAGGCATGGTGAGATGTAAATCAATTGGATTGGTCGAATCGAACTTAGGTCAATGGCCGGGCGCATGGCGATGCGCGGCGGTGTGGATTGGATCCATTACCGGGCTGGGTTTTGCGCGAAAATCAGGTTGTTCGTAAAACAGCCATAACTTTTGCATACGACCACGGATTGAGACAATTTTTATATGAAAATTCATCTACAGAAAATTTTGCACATGATTCCGACCTCAAGTGTGGTTTCACTGAATTTAGATTTGCGAAAAAAGGCTCGGAAGATCGAGTTTTCGGCGATTTAAGTTTGGACGTCGAAATCGGCTAACTTGTTTTTGCAGATTCATGTGATCGGTATGGCCCTATGTGTATGTGATGCATGTATGTAATTAATCATGACCTGCGTGTCGTGAGTACGACAATACGGCTGGAGCCATATGTATTGTCAATTTGATGTAATAGCCTGCGTGCCAACTTGTGATGATCTAATGCGCGGTTATGTAATTTATTTTACTATCATACGTTAGATAGTTCTTGGAGGACTCATCACTGGAGGATGGCATACATGAATCATGGAGATGGAGATCATCATGATGGACAATACAATGGAGATGGAGATCAACATATGTTAATGGGTCATACCGTGTCATTACTATGTGAATGCCGTTCTTATTGTTTTACTTCTACATATGCGACGATAATGGTTATTTTTCTGCATGCGACGGTAGAAGTAGAACGATCCCTCTGCAATGTTTAAGTTTTGAATGCCCTCGCAACTAAATCTTGCACCGTCACATGTCTTGTACAATTAGTGATGGGCCTATGAAATTAGAGTGCCACTAATTTTCCTTGACTAGATGGGTTCGTATCGGATACTTACTCGCATAAAGGGTTGGTTAACTTAGACAAGGTTATCTTAATGGTTAAGGACCTTGGGGCATGAAGGTTGGGTGTCGAGACATAGAGATGTCACCCAACAACAGGAGTCATATGTGATATGATTAGCAAAGGGTTGCTTACCAATCTACCATGTCTTCTAGCGGTGATGCTAAAGCTCACTAGTTTACTTGTTAGTTGTGGATCCTGAATCGCTAAGTATCAATGGAGGGATATTGATTTTAGTGGGAGTAGATTTCGTTAAATTGTTTAATGTATTTTACTCTATCATAGATATGTTGTCTTAGTATTTTGCATTATTTCTGTTGTAGATCAATGGCACCTAGCACACCGTTTTCTTTGCGTTCGATACTTGAGAAAGATAAGTTGAATGGAACAAACTATGCGGATTGGATCCGCAACCTGAGAATTGTTCTCATGGCTGAGAAAAAGGAAGAAGTTCTAGACACCCCATTACCAGATGAGCCTGATGATAACGCAACTTTGCTGACAAACTTGCTTACAAGAAAGCATGTGATGTCAATCTTGAAGTGAGTTGCCTTATGCTTGCTTGCATGGAACCCGAGCTGCAGATGCAGTTTGAGACAAACCATGAGGCGCACGATATGATCGAGGCGCTTAAGGACATGTTCCAAACTCAGGCTAGGACTGAAAGGTTCAATGTCTCAAAGGCCTTTGTGGAAACCAAGCTAGCAGAAGGCGTAGCTGTAGGGCCTCATGTGATCAAGTTGGTTGGTTACACCCAGAGGTTGGAGAAGCTGGGCTTCCCACTTGGCCCAGAGTTGGCCACTGATTTTATTCTAGCATCACTTCCGCCTAGCTTTGGGAACTTCATCTCGAACTACCATATGCATGGGGCGGAGAAGGGCTTGAATGAGTTGTGTGGCATGCTCAAGACAGCAGAGGCTGACATTAACAAAAGCGCTAGCAACACCCATGTAATGGCGATCCAAAACAGGCCTAACTTCAAGAAGAAGGGCAAATCTTGGAAGAAGAAGGGCAATGCTAAAGATGTGATCTCTCAGCCAAACCCAACGCCCCAGACTAAGTCTGGACCAGCTGCAGAAAAAGAGGAGTGCTTTTATTGTAAGGAACTTGGTCACTGTAAGAGGAATTGCAAGTAGTACCTGGCTTCTTTGAAGAAAGACGGTAGTAAGAGTACTTCCGCATCAGGTACACTTGACATTAATATTACAGACATTTTTCTCGCTGATTCTTCTATTAATTCCTGGGTATTTGATACCGGATCGGTTGCTCATATTTGCAATTCGATGCAAGGATTAGTAAGAAGTAGAAGCGTGGGAAGAGGCGAAGTTGATTTCCGCATGGGCAATAATGCAAGAGTTGCTGCTTTGATCGTCGGGACGATGCAACTCCACCTTCCATCAGGATTTATCATGGAATTGAATAATTGTTATTTTGTTCCTAGTTTGAGTCGAAACATTGTATCTCCCTCATGTTTGATGAAGGATGGTTATACATTCGCGAGTAAAGACAATGGTTGTGTGATCTCAAAGAATGACATGTTTGTGGCTCTTGCATCCATTGTGAATGGGTTGTTCATTTTAAATCTTGATGATTAACCTATATGTAATATAATTGCTAAAAGGCCTCGGCTAGATGATTTGAATCCTACCTATATGTGGCATTGTCGTTTGGGTCATATAAGTGAGAAGCGCATGAAGAAGCTCCATTCTGATGGACTTTTAACTTCGTTTGATTTTGAATCATACGAGACGTGCGAAGCTTGTTTGCTAGGCAAGATGACCAAGGCACCTTTCACAGGTTTTCCTGAGAGGGCACAAGACTTGTTGGAACTCATATATACTGATGTATGTGGACCAATGAGCACGACAGCTCGAGGTGGATTTCAGTACTTCATAACTTTCACTAATGATTTTAGTAGATATGGCTATGTCTACTTAATGAAGCACAAGTCAGAGACTTTTGAAAAGTTCAAAGAGTTTCAGAATGAAGTTGAAAATCAGCGTGGTAAGAAAATTAAAGCATTGCAATCAGATCGTGGAGGCGAGTATTTGAGCCACGAGTTTAGCACTCATCTAAAGAGTTGTGGAATTGTTCCACAGCTAACGCCACCTGGAACACCTCAGAGGAACTGTGTGTCCGAGCGACGTAATCGAACCTTGTTAGACATGGTGCAATCAATGATGAGCCAGTCAGACCTACCATTATCATTTTGGGGTTACGCTCTAGAAACAGCAGCTTTCACACTCAATAGGGTACCATCTAAGTCCGAGGAGAAGACACCATATGAGATATGGACTGGCAATACTCCCAGTTTGTCTTTTTTG
This sequence comes from Echinochloa phyllopogon, assembly GCA_033239725.1. NCBI lineage: Eukaryota > Viridiplantae > Streptophyta > Magnoliopsida > Poales > Poaceae > Echinochloa > Echinochloa phyllopogon. The sequence continues at coordinate 2,380,416 of BTCW01000016.1, read as the reverse complement.
AAAATTTGGGGTTGTGAGGTATGTGTCAAGCGACTTCAGTCGGACAAACTTACACCAAAATCGGACAAGTGCATATTCGTGGGATATCCAAAGGAAATAATTGGATATTATTTCTACAACCGATCAGAGGGCAAAGTGTTTGTCGCTAGGAACGGTGTTTTCTTGGAGAAAGAGTTTCTCAAAAGCGAGAAAAGTAGACAGAAGGTGTATCTTGAAGAAATTCGAGATGAGCCTATGAGGCAAGACTTTACGAGTGATGCTAATATAGCAGAACGAGTTGAGGCACATGTGGTAAGAGAAGAACCGCCACAACCACGAAGGTCGGAAAGGCCACGTCGCGCAACACAGAAAATGAATCTCCTAGTTACGGGAGAGCGCGACATATTGTTGATGGACAACGATGAGCCTAGGACCTATGAGGAAGCTATGATGGACCTAGATTCCGAGAAATGGCAAAGTGCCATGAGATCCGAGATAGATTCCATGGGGCAAAATCAAATTTGGAACTTAGTTGAGCCGCCTGATGGTGTGAGACCCATCGAGTGCAAATGGATCTTTAAGAGAAAGAGAGATGTAGACGGAAATGTTAACGTCTACAAAGCACGACTTGTTGCAAAAGGTTTTCGACAAGTTCAAGGAGTTGACTACGACGAGACATTCTCTCCAGTAGAGATGCTTAAATCTATCCGGATCATTCTAGCAATAGCTGCGTATTTCGATTATGAGATATGACAGATGGATGTCAAAACAACTTTCCTCAATGGGGACCTAGAGGAGGATGTATACATGATACAACCCGAAGGTTTTGTCGATCCAACTAATGCTGGAAAAATATGCAAGCTTCATAAATCAATCTATGGACTAAAGCAAGCATCTCGGAGTTGGAACCTTCATTTTGATGAGGTAGTCAAAGGGTTTGACTTCCGGCAGAATGAAGAAGAGGCTTGTGTTTACACGAAGGAAAGTGGGAGCTCTGTTGTATTTCTAATCTTGTATGTGGATGACATATTGTTGATTGGGAATGATATTCCTATGCTAGAATCCATTAAGACTTCGCTGAAAAATAGTTTTTCTATGAAGGACTTAGGAGAAGCTGCATACATTCTTGGCATAAGGATCTATAGGGATAGATCAAGGAGGCTTATAGGATTAAGTCAAGATACTTATATTGACAAGGTGCTGAATCGGTTCAGCATGGAACAGTCCAAGAAAGGGTTCTTGCCTATGTCACATGGCATACACCTTAGCAAGACTCGGTGTCCTACGACGACTGATGAGCGGGAGCGCATGAGTAAGGTCCCTTATGCTTCAGCAATTGGATCCATCATGTACGCCATGATAAGTACTCGTCCAGATGTCTCATATGCTCTAAGTGTTACGAGCAGACACCAGTCTAATCCAGGTGAAAGTCACTGGACAGCGGTGAAAAACATTCTTAAGTACTTTAGAAGGACTAAAGATGTGTTCCTAGTCTTTGGAGGTGAGGAAGAGCTCATTGTAAAGGGTTACACTGATGCTAGTTTCCAAACTGATCCAGACGATTCAAAGTCGCAATCAGGGTTCGTGTTCACAATAAACGGTGGTGCTGTAAGCTGGAAAAGTTCTAAGCAAGATACGGTAGCTGATTCTACAACAGAAGCCGAGTACATCGCAGCTTCTGAAGCGGCGAAGGAAGGTGTTTGGATGAGGAAGTTCCTCATTGAGCTTGGTGTGTTTCCCAATGCATCTAGCCCATTGGAACTCTACTGTGACAACAATGGGGCTATTGCGCAGGCTAAGGAGCCTAGGAATCACCAGAAGAACAAACATGTACTACGGAAATTTCACCTCATTCGAGAGTTCGTTAGACGGGGTGAGATAAAGATATGCAAAATACATACGGATTTGAATGTTGCTGATCCGTTGACAAAGGCTCTTCCACAGCCTAAGCATGAGTCACACATGAGAGCTATGGGTATTAGATATCATCTAGATTAGCTCTAGTGTGAGTGGATGATTTTATTATATCTATGACATATTGTTTATTTATTGAATATCCATGAAAGGCAACTTGTATATGATTGGCAATTATGTGAATTGTTTGTGAAACTCTTTACTTGTACGGTTATTCAAAAGTTGTCCCTAATCTGATTAGCACATGTATTAGTTGATGACTGTGTTTCACAAGTCATGGACATGGAGATGTCAAACTAATAATGTGGGCACATGTATGACATGGGGCTGGACTGACCCAACTTGAGATTTTGTTGTATGTTTATCTCTTTTCACAACGCGTATGCTTTGTCCTAAGACCTGAGATTGTTGCATGTACTCAAGATGTGAATTGACCTACTTAGGGACTATCAAACGCTACTCCGTAACTGGGTAGTTATAAAGATGGTTTTCGGGTTTTGTCAGGAAGCATGCTATGAGGCGTGGTCAATCAAGATGGGATTTGCCCCTCTCTACATGAGAGAGATATCTCTAGGCCCCTCGAGTGATCGGATCAAGAAATGCATGGCCGTGCTAGGTTAAAAGTTAACCTCTTGAAGGATCCGACTCACAGATTCGAGAAAGAGAGGTCTGACTTGGAGTTAGACCAAATATCGTGAGGCAAAGGGAATAGCTTGTACGTGATGTTGTGGTGGTTCGTCTGATATGATCTTTACGTACGCATGGGAGTTGACACGTCTTGCTAGAGGCCGCTATCAACTATTGGACCGAGTAGGAGTACTCGAACCATGTCTATGTGTACGTGAACCCATAGGGTCACACACTTAAGAGGTTTGGAACACTGAAAACTTGCTTATGAGATTGTCTCTAGTGCAAGTGGGAGACTGTTCGGAATATGCCCAAGAGCCAACTGGATTCGATCCACTAGTCTTAATGGGCCACAAATGTTGTGAAGACCATTACCAGGGGAAGGGGTACATTATTTATTAGTCCCATATTGCTAATGGAATATGGTGTGGAGAATTTCATCCAAATAAATAGAGACCAAACCCCTCCTGAGAAAGATAAGACTTACGAGCAATAGTTGTTTTTCTCCCCATCGTGCTCGCGGACCTAGCAGTCCGGTGCGCGACGTTTCAATCCTCGTACGTGTGGATACCTCGGAGGTGCTGCGCTTGGAGCACAAGGATGAACCGCACGTGCAGGACCAGACGGACGTAAGCAACTGCACTGCACTGCCACTTCGACGCGTTCGTCTACATCGAGACGGCTTCCGCTGCAACTGCGCGTCTAGTGGTAACGGCCCGTGATCTATAACTGTTGTTGTTCCTGTTTTCGGGTAAACGAGTTTTTGTATGTGCTAGCGTAGCGTCCTCGTTTCCCAACAGGTGGCGCGACGCTGAGGGCAAGATAATAATACTGCTACAGACACTCCATGCGATGCAAACTCCGAAGTGGATCGGCGGAACGGAGCGAAACTAGGCGCTGCTACAGATCACGCGGATGACGAAATGGGACAACGGATTGCCCCAAATCCCCAATGGCTGGTGTAGATGGCGAAGCGACGCGGCCCTCTGAACCACCGGCAACTTGGACAGCAGCACATTGCGGCAACGGCCGGCAGTGATCGGCGTGACACGCAGGGGCGCAGCTCGGCTCGAGGTCGGACGACGGCGACGAACGCGACGGCCGGAGATCAATCTTGACGACAGCGGCCTGCATGCAGTGCCGGTACGCTTCGACTTTCGCACGGACGGCGAGCTCCCATGATGCAGCAGGGACTTGATCGGTGGCCTTCACAGCAACTCGCAGTTGCACTCGGCGCTATTAGCTTGCCCATGCAGCGGCGATGAAGCAGTTCATTGGCGGCAGGTGGTGCTTGATTCGGCGGGGGATTGGAATTGGGGTTGGCACGTCCCTGGCGAATCACAGCTGGTCGATCTTCTCCACTTCCAGACCTGGTGTTCACCATCTGATGGTTAGAAACATGAGATTCAGACGGTGACATTTAAAAGCATGCATAGAAAGATTCAACACAGATAAGAATTTCTGATTTCAAGGCAGATTCAGTGCATCACAATGAAACAGGCATAACTCTGATTCTGAACAACCAAAAATAATTATCTTATGTCAAATTGTAGATTACCAAATCCTAAAACTAACCCAACTTGAATCAACTCAATCGGACTTCTGTAACTTGAGATATTAAATAATTAAGACAACCACGTTAGAATTCTTGACAGGTTCTGAACTCTCCAATGAAACACCTGTATCTTCCTGTCAGAATGTCCAAAATCACGAAATATTCCCAAAATATAGCTTATCAAGTCCTTAATCCAACCCAGCTGGTTTCATGCCAATCGGTGTTCTGTAGCTTCAGAATTAAATCAAACAGTACCAGGATATCGAGTAGTGACGAGAACAGGTTGGAGTATGATAAGATTTATATGAGAGATAAAATAAAATAGATAATGAAATAACTAACTAATGAAAACAGGGACCGAGATAAAACCCATACTAGCTAAATTTATTGATTTAGTACTGCTTAATTGTGGTCATCACTCCACAAATTAAGCGCGGTTATTACAAAGAACCAAATCACACACTTGGCACAAAAACAAGCATATCTAACACACTTAGAACAAGACTCGCCACACGCTACGCATGAATCTCAACGATTCCAAATGTACTAAGCTAATAAATAGGAGGACAACTTAACCTATTGGGCATAGGTGGTGCAACTAGGTGATCCAAACGGATTCAAAGGTGGGGTGGAGAGTGAGCTGCTTGATCTTCATCGATTTCATCTAAAGGTGGGGGTGCTTCTCCCCTGAGTTCAGCTCTAAGCCTCTTGTTCTTCCTTCGTTCAGCAGTGAGTTCTTCACGCACCATCTTTAGTTCTCTTGCAGTGCGATCCATGTGCGAGTTCAGCATCGCAGAGAATGCCACTTGACTGATAAGCGTGGAACTCAGCACTCCGGGAACTTGTGGCACCACACCCTCTAGAGTGCCTGGCTGTCTCTTAGGAAGATATGCCCAAGATGTGTAATCCACCACTCCAGCCTCCTCAAAGCAAAGCGCGGAGAGTGCCTGTCTAGCTGCATCCTCAATTCCAACTTCAAAAGTTGCTCTAGTGGCGATAGCACGGTGCACTCCAATCTCGTTGTTTCCTCCATTCTCATAGTCAGCCTGACGGATGTGCACTGACACATCCCACTCCTCTGGGTACTCCAGATGGATTCATCTTCTTCCGCGGTACTCCATCTCCACATGATAGTGAAGACGAGCGAACATCGTCTGAAGTAGCATAGGAAAGTGAGCGTGGTCTCCAGTGTGGTAGTGAACCGACGCAGTCCACCTAGCTGGTGGCGGAGGGGGTCCAACACTTCCCGCTGCTGATGCTTCTGAAGCGGGCTCCTCCTGATTCACTTCCGGCTCCACGTCTTCAGCATCTTCTTCTTCGTGTACTGATGGGGGTGGAAGAGGGGAAGGAGTTCTAGCCATTCTACGAGCACATTGTCTAGTCAAAACCATCTATGGGTTAGAAAGAAAGAGGGGGTTAGAACAAATCTATAGATATCAAGACAAGGTAAGATAATAAATAAAATGGAATAGAAATAAAATAAAATGCAAGGAGGAGATAAATTATCAAGAGCAAGAATATAGTAAAATGAGAGCAGGGATAATTATAGCAAAACTGATTAAGCAAATTAATCCTTAAAGAATGACCATTGCTATCTAGGTTTTCGTCCTATAGTCAACACACCTCTGATACCACTTCTGTCACACCCAGTTTTAGAAAGAAAACCAGGTGCATCTCATATGTGCGCCAGGATCAATTTTACACACATATGGTAGACGTCACAAGTGAATATCCATAACCATGCATACGAAAGAGTATTAAAGTATATTTATTACAATCTCATAGTTGACACAAATGTCATAGCGGAAGACTTAAATAAATGTTTAACTAAACAAAACGAAATAAATCCATCTCCACAGGCAGTTGACTAAAGGACTCGCTTAGAACTCCTCAAAATCAGTAATATAGTCCTCAAAATTCTCCAAATCTGAGCAGAAGTCCGAGTGTGGTCGATGCAATATAAATAAACAAGCGTGAGCACATGTCGTACTCAGCAAAGTATGAAAATAAATGACATGCTAGGCTTTATAAAGTGGAAGACTGAAAGGATAGCTGCATTAAGCACTTTTAGTTGGTCAAATTTTATTAAGCATCTATTTACTAGCAAATATAAGTATATATCAACCACAATTAAATTAATGACATAAGCCCAGCAAATTCAGGTAACCACAATTTAGATCATAGTCTGATAGATTAATCATGTGAGGGTCCGGGCCGCTCATGACCTTGAGCATGACTGTTATAACAGTTTTACACTCTGCAGAGGTTGTACACATTCACCATAAACCGTGATTCCCATTGCCCGAAAGCATGTACCCTTCCCACACCATGTGGACCAAATACTGGGTTTCACTACGAGACCTTTACAAAGATACTCTAATAAGTGATAGTTCGCTAAGGCTTCTGGTTCAGGAGCAAAGCATAACCCTCCCTAGTGAGTCGCGTATCTTAGCAAAGCCTACCGCTCAAGAGGACCAGGCTATACCTCGTCAACCGCCGCACCTCTTGCCCCTTTCGGGTAAAACTATCCCAAACCAGAATACCTAATTAGTTAGTCAAAGCCAGAGCCACATAGCACTTATAGTTGCACTGTTTTCCTGGGTGGTCGCTCCATGTTCCAATTAAAAGATGTGATCTTGTCATTATTATATTAAAAGATAATAATGAAACATTGAGTAGGGGTTTCATTAGACCAATCCCAGTTGAGCAACTAAGCATCATCTACCAGTCAAATTACTTTAATGAACCAGCTGCAAGGTATGGTAAAACAGACTAGGAAATCCTTAATGGGACCCATCAATATTAATGCAAGCGATAAATAAACGGTGTAATTAAAATGCATGTGATTTAGGTACAAACGGGCATGATCAAGCAATACTTGCCTTCTTCCCAACCCTACTACTGCTCAAAGTCTTCAACAGCTGGTTCTTCAAACACTTCCTCGAAAGGCGCGTTTCCTATACGCATCACACGAACACATACAAGAAAACAATACAATAAATAAGAAACAATACACCAAACAATTCCAACAGAAGAAAACAACAGCACAAAACTAATCTATGCATTACCACGAACGCGTGAGCATGAGAATCACTAAAATCGTAGTTAAACGAGGAAGATAGGGCTTTTCTAAGGTTCAGGGACTTGCTGGCAGTGCTGCAAGACCGGGGCGCAATGACGCCGGGATGATATATGATGGAGGCCCAGCTGCTGGCCCTGCTGCGTCACGGTGGACGAGAGGTGCGGCGGCGGCTCACGCCGGGGCACAGTGGCATGCAGCGCGCATCAAGAAAACAAAGAAAATGGGCATCAGGTTGGCCCGCGGATTTGAAGTCAAGGGCACGGATGAGATGCAACACAGAAATAGAACTGTGTGAAGGAGAAACATGATGATATTGATTACCTCACCTACGGCGCCCGATAAACGACGACGGCGAACACGATGACCTAAGATCGAATGTACGTGACGGCCGGAAACACTCTTGACGAGGGCGTGGCTGCAGAACAGGGGTGCAATTCGACCTTTGCATGAACGTGCTCCTCCATTGCTTCAATGGTACAGTATATAATCATTAGATTAATTACTAATGAAACCCCTACTCTATGTTCCAATATTATCTTTTAATATAATAATGACAAGATCACATCTTTTAATTGGAACATGGAGCGACCACCCAGAAAACAGTGCAACCATAAGTGCTATGTGGCTCTGGCTTTGACTGACTAATTAGGTATTCGGGTTTGGGATAGTTTTACCCGAAAGGGGCATGAGGTGCGGCGGTTGACGAGGTATAGCCCGGTCCTAGAAAGAACTGAGGAAGGACACGCTCTGCCCATCCAAAGGCCGGTATATTACATCAGTGAGGTATTGACCGAAACCAAGACGCGATATCCACAAATCCAGAAGTTGTTTTACGCAGTAGTGCTAGCTCGGCGCAAACTGCGCCACTACTTCGAGGCTCATCCTGTCACCGTGGTCTCGTCTCTCCTCTTGGGGGAGATACTCCGCAACTAGGATGTCTCGGGTAGAATAGCCAAATGGTCCATGGAGTTGATGGGCGAAGCCCTCACTTATGCCCCTGGCAAGGCAATTAAATCACAAATCTTGGCCGATTTCGTGGCAGAGTGGACCGACACACAGCTGCCCTAACCCTAGATCCAAGCCGAATGTTGGATCATGTACTTCGATGGGTCGGTGATGAAAACTGGCGCGGGCGCAGCCCTGCTGTTCGTCTCACCCCTCGGAGAACATATAAGACATGTGGTACGCTTGCACTTTCCGGCGTCCAACAACATGGCCGAATACGAGGCCTTGCTAGCCGGCCATCGTATAGCTATAGAGTTCGGTGTCAAACGCCTCGACATCCGGGGAGATTCACATTTGGTCATCAATCAGGTTATGAAGGAGGCAAGCTGCCACGACGACAAGATGCAAGCATACTGCAACGCGGTATGCCGACTCAAGGACAAATTCCATGGCCTCGAACTCAACCACATCGCGCGAAAATACAACGAGGAGGCCGATGAATTGGCCAAAATTGCGTCAGGTCGAATCACCGTTCCACCAAACGTATTCGCCCGTGACCTAGCAGAACTAAGCATCGACCTCAAGCCAACTCCCAGAGCTCCTGATGCTCCATCGAGGACGAAATCCTCGGGGGCTGCGGGCATCGAGCCCATGGACGAGGATCCTTCGAAAGAAGAACCTGAAGCCTCAAGTCAGGAGAAATCCTCGGCTGACGAGGGTGAAATTATGGAGATCGATGAGGCCCCATCATCTCACGATTGGCGCAACCAGTATATTGCTTGGATCAACCGAGGGGAGCTTCCCTCGGATCGAACCAAGGCCCAGCGCATCGCGAGAAGAGCCAAGTCGTTCCTCATTATCGATAGGGAATTGTATAAGTGCAGCCCCTCCAGAATTTTGCAGCGATGCATTCCAATTCTGGAGGGCAGTGAGCTCATTCGAGACATCCACGCTGGCGTCTGCGGCCACCACGCGGCACCCCGTACACTCGTGGGCAATGCGTTTCGCCAAGGCTTCTACTGGCCCACGGCTATCGCCGACGCTAACAAAATTGTGCGCACTTGCGAAGTGTGTCAATTCTACGCACGCAAATCTCACCTCCCGGCCCATATCTTGCAAACCGTTCCTATCACATGGCCATTCGATGTGTGGGGCGCTCGACCTCGTCAGGCCAATGCGAGCAGTGCCCGGGGACTTTACGGATCTGCTGGTGGCCATCGACAAGTTCTCAAAATGGATCGAGGCTCGACCCATCAGCAGCATCAAATCCGAACAAGCTGTGCAGTTCTTCACGGATATAATTCACAGGTTCAGGGTCCCTAATTCAATAATTACTGACAATGGCACCCACTTTACAGGCAAGAAATTCTTGGAAGTCTGTGATGATCACCATATCCGCGTGGATTGGTCGGCCATAGCACATCCGCAGACAAACGACCAAGTAGAACGTGCCAACGGCATGATTTTACAAGGCCTCAAGCCAAGAATATTCAACAAGCTGAATAGATTCGGCGGAAAATGGGTGTCAGAGCTACCCTTGGTAATTTGGAGCCTTAGAACAACCCCAAGTAGAGCCACGGGTTTCACCTCATTTTTCCTCGTGTATGGCGCCGAGGCTATACTCCCCACAGACTTGGAATATGGGTCCCCGAGGCTCAGGGCCTACCAAGAAGAAAGGAACAAGCAAACTTGTGAAGACTCACTCGATCAAGCGGATGAGGCTCGAGACGTGGCGATCTTACATTCAGCACGGTACCGGCAGTCGCTCCGAAAATAGCAAGCCCAAAAGGTTCGACGATGAGACCTCAACAAGGGGACTGGTGCTAAGGCTATGACAAGACAATCGAGGATGCCACAAGCTCACACCGCCATGGGAAGGGCCCTACATCATCGCTGAGGTCCTCATACCAGTCACATACAAGCTCGCGAACGAGAAAGGTGAAGTGTTCACCAACACCTGGAACATCCAACAGCTATGTCGCTTTTACCATTAAGCTTCCAAGCATTCATGTACATTTGTACTTATTTCAATAAATGAATAAAAAATGACCCTAAAATGAGTAAGACTAGGCTTACCCTCGAAAAAAGCCCAGTCTCACTCGAGGGCTAATTCGGGGGGCACCCCCTCCTAAAAATTGTCCCAATTTTAATGTTTTTTCTTTCTTCAAAATCATTTCATCACAATTATCTCCAGTAAATTGCCAAAAGGCAGTTCCAGGCATAGATTGACTAAGGCCAAGGACCGGCCAAGTCGAGGGATCGCCTACGCCTTTGAAAGGATACGACATACTCCTCGCCACCCTATGCTAAAGTTAGTCTATGAACGATATTTTCCTCGACAAGTCCCTTACAAATTCAGTGAGAAAAATGTGATAAAGAAAACCATAACTCAAAACTCAAATGTGCGCTTGAAACATGAAATTGTTTAACCACTAAATTACTTATTACATAAATGTCCCTAACTACTCAGGGAGCAGGGTCTTCGGGGCCTTCGGGGGTGGCGTCCTCTTCGTCTTCGGCGTCGGGAAGGAGGTCGCTCTCGAAGATCTGCATGAAGGTTGCAGCAGGAGCAGAGGCACTAGCGTCGGCGCTCTCCACGACGGCCAGCGCAGAGTCATCGTCAAGGTCATCTGCCACCACGTAACCACCGCTCACTACCTCGAGGTCCATGATAAAATGCGTCGAGATCACCTCGAGGGTCTTTTGCACGCCAAGGCGGAGGGCCCCCTTCAAGCACTCGGCAACACAGCCACCCAAGGCCCTTAGGCGACTGGCCACCGAGCTGCCCGACTGGGACTCGGGGGCTTCTGGCCCCTCGACCTCCTTGCTGTCACACCCGATTTTCGAAGGGAAAACCAAGTGCGTTTCATATGTGCGCCAGGATCATGTTTACACACATATGATAGACAAAAGAGTGTAATATCGAAACACAATGTTCTAAATTACAAGAGATTTATTATAATATTCATATTACACTCTCGGGAGACACGAAGGTCTTTATCGCAGAACAAGCGATAGCTAAATGAAGCGTCTTCAGCTTCCATCTTCCACAGGCATCTTGACTGGGGGAAAACGCAAGCCTTAGAACTCATCGTAGTCGCTGTAGTATTCTTCTCCATTTCCTTCTTCTGATTCAGCAATGGCAAGTGTGAGTACACCTAACTAGGTACTCAGCAAGCGGGGTGAAAATGCAAGGCCACAAGGATAGGCTATGGTTCACAGCAGTGAGCTTTTTAGAGTTGATCAAGTTTTATTAGCAATTTCCTATTTACTAGATGTAAGTTTATACCATCCCACTTAAGCATTTAAAAGAACATCTTTTTCCAAAACCCACGAGTAAAACCACGATTTAAATTCCATCTTTAAGTTCAATTATCATGTGAGGGTCCAAGCCGCTCTTGACCGTGAGCACAGCTGATATATCAGTTTTACACTCTGCAGAGGTTGTACACTTTCACCATAGCTCGTGTTCCCCATGTTGCCCGGGTTTGCAAGGCCCTTAAACACTTCTGAGGTGAGTGGCTAGGGGTCCACTACGAAGCCTTTACAAAGATATGCAAAAGTCCAACAACCCGCAAGAGTTACAGCTAGGGCGGTCCACAACCCTCCCTAATGGTCAGCACCTTAGCAAAGGCTGCTACCCCAAGAGGACCGGGCTGTACCCCTGCAACCCCAGACTCCCTCTGCTCCTTTCGGATAAGGCCATCAGTACAATCGCACATCTAATTAATTGGCTAAGGTCAGAGCCCATTTTGACACCATGGTTGCACTGTTTTCTTGGGTGGTTCTCCATGTTCCGATTAAATAAAAGTTCTCTTGCATTAACCGACATTTATTATTAAAGATATCGTGATCAACAATTTTATAAAGATTCATTTTAACCATTCCCAAGGTATTGCAACACTAAGCATGAACTAACCCAAAAATATTATTTAAAACAGGGGTTGGTACAAGGGAGCATGGTAAAAGACTAGATAAATCCTTAAAAAGGTATTCCCATCATATTAATGCAATAATAGTAAATTTTAGTTTGACATGCAATTGTTTAGGATAAAAAGAGTATGCGGGGAGGGCCACTTGCCTTGGTCTACAAAAAGATCTTCTTCTTCTTCGTAGAGTGGTTCCGGATCCGCGTCGACGGGTGACTCGGTTGCAACTGGCACGAGGTCTACGAACAACACAAAAAAAACAATAAGAAAACAGTACATCAAACATTCTTAACAGACTAAAACAAGCATCTAAAACTAATAAGCTCGAAAAGACGAACGCTTGGACTCCAAGAACGCTAAAAACGGAGCTAGGACGGAAAAGATATGGCCAAAACAAGTTTTAGGGACTTGTTGGCAAAGAAACTAAGTTTACAGGGGCTAAACTGAAGAAAACAGGACCTAATTCTAATTATTTTTGAACTAAACAGGACGGCGGGTTAATTACAGAGAAAGGCAGGATCTCTTTTGCAAAAGTGCCACGGTTGACTGTTATTTGACCGAATTGACTTCGGTCAGATTGAACGTGGGCCGTTGATCTCGCGATGGACGGCAGATAGGAGAGGGGCAGGTCGGGCGGCGGCGGGAACGCCGGCGAGCGGCGGCGCCGGGCCGGGAACACGCCGGCGATGCTCGAACTCGAGCTACGAGCCTCGGTTTTGGGCGCGGATAGGTGCTACGGCTTCGGAAAGGGATGGCGAACATGGTGGGGGTGTTCTCGTCGTGGATTTCGCAGTGAGGGTGGCGGTTCGTCGGCGGACAGAGGCGGGCGGCGGTGAACTCGCCGGAGTTCACCCGAACTCGGGGTCCCGGCCACGATTTCGACCGCGGGTAGGTCCTGGGTGTTGCTGAGAAGTTGGCGAACGCGTCTAAGGGGTTCTAGTCGTTCAATTAGCTTCGGTGGTGGTGTTCATCGACGAATGGCGGCGGCGGAGCGCCGGTGAGGGCCGTCGAGGTATAAACAGAGCAAGATAGAGAACTAGAAGGGGATGGAGAGCATCGTTACCACGGTGCGATGCGCTCGGTGCAGTCGGACGGGGTGGAGCGGTGCCGGAGCGGCGGATCGACGACACGGCGGTGCTCGGGCGGCGGCGGCGGCGGAAATTGGAGCTGCTCCGAGGGAATTGGGTGGCGCGAGGGGTCGAAGAGGGTTCTAGGGGGCTCGGTCGTGCTCTTATAGGGCAGAGAGGGGAGGGGGAAGGCTCGGTGCCGAGGGGAAAGGAAGGGCCGGCCATTAATGGTGGTCGGCCGTGGAGAGCTCGGTGGGGGAGAGCGTTTCGGAGAAGGGAAGGGGTGCGGTAGTGGAGCTGCAGTTGCAGGCGTTCGGTGGAAGGGGAGAGCAAGGGTTGAGGGAGAGGGAGCGGCGCGGGGGAGACCGAGCGGTTCGGTCGGGCGGCGAGACAGGGGAGGGGCGTCGGGAGGTTGGGGGTGAGCCCGACAGGTGGGTCCCACCTGTTGGCGGCGGTGAGAGAGGAAGGGAGGGGGAGGCGGCTTGGGCCGCAGCCGGGCCGAAAGCAGTGAGCAGGCCGCGCGCGAAGGGAAGAAAGAGAGGGGGAAAGGGCTGGGCCGCGCAGCGCTGTTGGGCCAAAAGAAAGAGGGAGAGGGAGATGGGCCGCGGGGGAGAAAGAGAGCTGCAGAGAGAATTGAGGGAGCGTTTCTGGACTTTTTCATGATTTTTGAAATTCACACACAAATCAAACAGAATACATGCAAACCAAAAATGATGCACATGCACTTGTTGCTCAAAAATTATTTAGATGATGTTTAAATATTTTTAGGCTCAAATTAAATAAAAAAAATTTAATTAAGTCCTTAAAAAAATTAAACCAAGTTGCTATGATTTATTTGTGATGGAATTTTAGGGTGTTACAAATCCTACCCCCCTTAAAGAGAATCTCGTCCCGAGATTCAGGAAGACTCGGAGAACAGCTGAGGGAACTCTTCCATAAGTTCTTCTTCTCTTTCCCAAGTGGCCTCATTTTCTGAGTGATTGCTCCATTGAACTTTGCACATTTTTATTATCTTGCTTCGTGTGACCCTCTGTGACTTGTCTAAGATTTTGATAGGATACTCTTTATAAGTCAAGTCATCCTTTACTTTTAAATCCTCCAGTGGTAAGTGCTCCACTCTAATCTCATTTGAACACTTCTTCAGCTGTGATACATGGAACACATCATGAACTCCTGATAATCGAGCCGGTAATTCCAACCTATATGCCACTTCTCCTTTTCTTTCCAATATTTTAAATGGTCCGATAAAACGAGGTGATAACTTCCCTCTAACATTAAATCTTCGCAATCCTCTGATAGGTGACACTCTGAGATAAGCATAATCTCCTTCCTCAAATACCACTTCTCTTCTCTTAGGGTCAGCGTAACTCTTTTGGCGCGACTGTGCGGTTTTAAGGTTTTCCCGAATTATCTCAACTTGTCTTTCCGCTTCCTTTATAATTTCTGGTCCGAAGAGTTGACTTTCACCCGTTTGATTCCAGTACAAGGGTGTTCTGCATTTTCTTCCGTACAAGGCTTCAAACGGTGCCATTTTGAGACTAGATTGATAACTGTTGTTGTAAGCAAACTCCGCATATGGTAAACTTTTGTCCCAACTACCTCCATGCTTTAAAGCACAAGCTCTTAACATATCTTCCAATATCTGATTTGTCCTTTCAGTTTGTCCATCAGTCTGTGGGTGGTATGCTGAGCTGAAATTCAATTTCGTATCCATGGACTCATGTAGCTTCTTCCAAAAACGTGATGTAAACTGAGTGCCTCGATCTGACACTATCTTTTTAGGAACTCCATGCAAACACACAATTCGTGACATGTACAACTCTGCTAGCCTGGCTCCTGAGTAAGTGGTTTTAACTGGTATAAAATGTGCAACTTTGGTTAACCTGTCCACGATAACCCATATGGAATCATAACCATCGCGTGTACGAGGTAAACCTACAATGAAATCCATACCAATTTCTTCCCATTTCCACTCAGGTACTTTCAGTGGTTGCAACAAACCGGCTGGTCTTTGATGTTCTGCTTTTACCCTTTGACATATGTCACACAGGGCGACATGAGCTGTGACATCTCTTTTCATTCCGTACCACCAGTATTTCTGTTTTAGATCTTGGTACATCTTGGTGCTACCAGGGTGAATAGAGTATGCCGAATCATGAGCTTCTTTCAGTATAGTCTCACGTAAGCGATCGTCTTCTGGCACACATATCCTGTTTCTGAACCATATGGTTCCCTGATCGTCTTTCTTGAAATCGAGAACTTTTCCTGAATCAATCAGCTTTTCGTATTCCTTGATCTTTTCATCTGTCAACTGCCCTTTTCTGATTTCCTGTTCAAGTGTTGATTCGACCTCCAAGGTCATAGATTCACTCTGGGCTACGATTCCTAAGTTGAGTCATGCCATTTCCCAGCATAACTCTTGCGGTTTCAATTGAGCTATAAGCATGTTCGCCTGACTCTTCCGACTCAAAGCATCTGCCACAACATTAGCTTTA
This sequence comes from Echinochloa phyllopogon, assembly GCA_033239725.1. Lineage (NCBI taxonomy): Eukaryota > Viridiplantae > Streptophyta > Magnoliopsida > Poales > Poaceae > Echinochloa > Echinochloa phyllopogon. The sequence continues at coordinate 2,364,823 of BTCW01000016.1, read as the reverse complement.
CCGGGGTGATACTGAATCTCCAAATCGTAATCCTTGATTAATTCCAGCCATCTGCGTTGTCTAAGATTGATATCCTTCTGAGTGAAGATATACTTCAAGCTCTTATGGTCGGTAAAGATCTGACACTTGTTACCAATCATGTAATGTCTCCAGATTTTCAGCGCGTGTACAACGGCGGCCAATTCTAGATCATGTGTGGGATAATTTTGTTCATGTTTCCTCAGTTGTCTGGAAGCATAAGCCACTACTTTTCCTTCTTGCATTAAAACACAACCAAGGCCTTGACGCGAGGCATCACAATATACGTCAAACCCTTTGTGAATGTCTGGCATGATCAGCACAGGGGCAGTAGTCAATCTTTTCTTCAAATCTTCGAAACTATCTTGGCATTTATCATTCCATTTGAATTCTTTTCCTTTCTCTATTAAGGTTGTAAGCGGTTTCACGATCTTCGAGAAGCCTTCAATAAACCTGCGGTAGTAACCTGCCAATCCGAGAAAACTCCTGATCTCAGACACATTCTTCGGAGGGTTCCAGTTCAACACATCCTGAACTTTACTCGGATCCACTGATATTCCTCCGTCAGTGATAACATGACCAAGAAATGAAACTTCCTTTAACCAGAAGTCACACTTGCTGAACTTAGCATACAACTGATGTTCTCGAAGTCTCTGTAATACAAGTCTTAAATGCTCCTCGTGTTCTTCCTCATTCTGAGAGAATATCAGAATGTCGTCAATGAACACTACTACAAACTTGTCCAAATAATCCATGAACACCTTGTTCATCAAATACATGAAGTATGCCGGGGCATTGGTCAACCCAAATGACATGACAGTAAACTCATACAACCCATATCTGGACGTGAAAGCTGTCTTGGGAATGTCCTCCGGACGAATTCTCAATTGGTGATATCCCGATCGCAGATCTATCTTAGAAAACACCTTTGCACCTCTCATCTGATCAAATAGATCCTCGATCCTAGGCAAGGGATATTTGTTTTTGATGGTGACCTCATTAAGAGATCGATAGTCTACACACATCCTTCTAGAGCCATCTTTCTTGTCTACGAAGAGAGTGGGGGCTCCCCATGGTGATGAACTAGGACGGATAAACCCTTTACTTAACAATTCTTCTATTTGTTTCTTAAGTTCTGCCAAGTCTTTGACATTCATTCTATATGGCCTCTTAGATATAGGAGCAGTACCAGGTAAAAGTTCAATGCTGAATTCAATATCTCGGTCAGGTGGCATACCTGGTAAATCATCTGGAAATACATCTGGATATTCGTTCACTATTCTGATATCTTCCAGAGTCTTGCCTTCCATAGAATTTACTGTTCCGCCTTCTGTCGATGAGGGAGTTGCCACATACTCAATTCTGTCTCCATTAGGGATGGTTAAGAGTACTGACTTCTTTCGACACTGAATAGATCCATCCCACTGGTGTAACCAATCCATTCCCACAATTATATCTATTCCCCAAGATTTTAGAACTACCAGATCAGCTGGGAAATCTACTCCCATGATATTAAGAGTCACCTGTGGGCATAATAAACTGGCTTGCATTTCTCCGCCGGGAGTACTAACTAATAGTTGCTTTTTCATAGCCCTCATGTTCATGCCATGTTTTGCCACAAATTGTTCAGTAATAAATGAATGCGTTGCTCCAGAATCGAATAAAATTGTTGCAGGTATGGAATTGGCAAGGAACGTACCAAGTACAACTCCTGGAGCTTCTTGGGCTTGTTCGGCGGTCACATGGTTCACCCTTCCACGAACAAAGTTCCGCTGAGCCCTGTTGCCTTGTGCACTTGAGCTTCCCGGACGAACTTGTGACGATGGTTTCTCAGTCCTCTGTTCGTTGCCTCTCTGTGGAGTATGCATTCCACGCTGGGGACAGCTGTTAGCATAGTGTCCCAATTCTCCACATTTGAAATATCCATTTGGTTGTACTGGAGCATTGTTTCTCACAGGAGCGCCTGTGGCATTGTTTGGGCGGGGAGTGGCTGAGTTGTTGTTCGTCCGATTCTGCTGAGGATTCGGAGTGCGGGGTAATTGCTGATTAAAGCGTTGTGGCTGCTGAAATGATCGTTGCAACTGCATGTTCTGTGGATAACTTCTATTCTTTCCACCAGAGTGGAAGTAGGAACCCTGAGAGGAATTGTAGCGGGGGCGGGTGTTACTGCTAGACTGTCCCTGGAACTTCCGTTTGTGTTCACCAATCTCTTTACGTTTGCTCTCCAAGCCAATAGCTTTATTCAGAAGAGTCTGGAAATCTGGAAAGATGTGACTCTGCAACTGATAATTGAGCGGCCCTATAAGACCATCCAGAAATCGTTCCTGTCTCTTGGCATCAGTGTTGACCTCCTCAGGTGCATAGCGAGATAACTGGGTGAATTTGTCCAGGTACTCGCTGACTGACATGTTGCCTTGCTTCAGTGCGAGGAACTCCTTCTGTTTAAGTTTCATAACTCCAGAGGGGATGTGATAAGCTCTGAAGCTATTCCTGAACTCCTGCCAAGTGATGTTCTGTGGTGCGGCATGTGCAGCGGTGTATGCATCCCACCAGTCAGCTGCTGGTCCTTCAAGTCTGCCTGCAGCATATAGCACCATTTCACGATCGGTGCACTGAGTCATTTCTAGCTTCCTGGCGACAACCTTTAGCCAGTCATCAGCATCCAAGGGATCTGATGAGTGAGAGTAGGTGGGCGGACGGTGGCTCATGAATTTCTTATGCTTGTCTCTGGGTGGTGGTGGTGCTGGTGCTGGTTGTGGTGGCTGGTTCTGTTGTGCTTGCAAGTTTTGCACAGTTGCGGCGAGAGTCTGCAGCAGCTGAGTCTGAGCAGCCAGAAACTGTTGCATAGCTGGATCCATTGGTGGGTTTGGTGGGGGAGGTGGTGCTTGATTCCTCTGACTTGCAATATGAGCGCGTATTACTGGTGGAATATCTTGTCCTCCTCCTGACCTGGTGTTTACCATCTGAGTGTTAGGGAAAAGTATCTCAGATAAGAACTGAACAGATAAAGATGAGTAAAGTAAAAGCATAAGGGGGCTAAGATTAATTAATTAAACTAATTATTTTATTAACGCAGTTGTGGCCATCACTCCACAAAAGCATCCATCCATCACAAAGATCCAACTCAAGCATGTTTTCAACCATCTACCACTATTACATCGCATCGTCCTCGCAGGAACGGAATTATTAATAAAAGAAAAAGGGTAGACATCTAAAACTCCTAGCCAAGACTAGTGGTAGCTCCTGGGGTGCCGTAACGAAGCTTCTTGCGTGGAGGAGAAGACGTGGTGCAGTGCTGTACCATCTCCTCAGGAGGTGCCTGTCCCGCAAGCTGAGCCTCGAGCTGTGCGATCTTGGCCTGAGCATCCTGGAGCTTCCCGTGCAGTCCCTCGATCTCGGAGGTGGCTCCCTCCAAGTCGGTGTTGAGTGCAGCAGTGACTCGAGCAAGGACGTCCACACGGTCGTCTCCGGTCTGAGAAGCGGGTACCACCGTGTCCTCAGTGCCAACCGGTCAGCTGGGTATGTGGCGGAAGTCGGAGTAGTATAGCTGGTCTCGGAAACGGTAGCTGTAGGAGTAGAGTGCTCTCCTGGCGGCGTCGTTGATGGCGGCGTCCTCGGTGGAGAAGGGAACACAGCTGTAGTGCGTCGAACGGATCCTCCATCCGGAAGCCTCTGGCTGAGGTACCCGGATGTGTACCTGAGCTGTGTAGTAGTCCTCCAGGCCGGGCTCCTCGAAGTGCTCGACCACGTACTGAGGCTTTAGAGTGAACTCTAAAAACCCCAGTAGCTCCTCCAGCAGTCTGCAGAACTGCCCGGTACCACCCAGCGAAGCGTGAAGGTGGTACTCCGGACCACGCTGGCGGGGCTCCTCTGGATCCTCCTCGTCGTTGTTGTTGTCGTTCTCCTGGTCGTCGACCTCCATGTCGGGGTCATCCCCATCACTGGGCTCCTCCTCATCGCTGTCGTCCCCAGAGTCGTCTGGGTCACCTCCAGCAGCGTCCGGTGCAGCGTCGCCGGCAGCAGGAGCAGCTGGTGGAATCACCATGTCCCCGTCGGCGTCCACCTCGAGCACAGTGCCGTCGAAGAGCTGAGGTGGCTCCTCCTCCTGTGCCTCTGCCTGTGCCTCAGGCAGTACCTGAACCGGGACCTCCTCAGCGGGTGCCTCCACAGGGTGCTGGGGAAATGACGGTCCAGCAGGGCGTGAACCTCCGGTGACAGCACGAGCGGTCTGAAACTCACGAACCATCTGACAAGGAAAAGAAAACTGTCTCAGTATAGAATAAATCAAAATGATGAGATCTTTTAACGAAAAGAAATAATATAAATTAGATTTTTATGCGAAAATAGGGGAATTTTGAAAGATGACATGGCTTTCTAGATGTTGAGTCCTTAATTTCCGACCATTTCTAACTTAAGGCTGCGTCCTACAGTCAACACTGCTCTGATACCACTCCTGTCACACCCGATTTTCGAAGGGAAAACCAAGTGCGTTTCATATGTGCGCCAGGATCATGTTTACACACATATGATAGACAAAAAGAGTGTAATATCGAAACACAATGTTCTAAATTACAAGAGATTTATTATAATATTCATATTACACTCTCGGGAGACACGAAGGTCTTTATCGCAGAACAAGCGATAGCTAAACGAAGCGTCTTCAGCTTCCATCTTCCACAGGCATCTTGACTGGGGGAAAACGCAAGCCTTAGAACTCATCGTAGTCGCTGTAGTATTCTTCTCCATTTCCTTCTTCTGATTCAACAATGGCAAGTGTGAGTACACCTAACTAGGTACTCAGCAAGCGGGGTGAAAATGCAAGGCCACAAGGATAGGCTATGGTTCACAGCAGTGAGCTTTTTAGAGTTGATCAGGTTTTATTAGCAATTTCCTATTTACTAGATGTAAGTTTATACAATCCCACTTAAGCATTTAAAAGAACATCTTTTTCCAAAACCCACGAGTAAAACCACGATTTAAATTCCATCTTTAAGTTCAATTATCATGTGAGGGTCCAAGCCGCTCTTGACCGTGAGCACGGCTGATATATCAGTTTTACACTCTGCAGAGGTTGTACACTTTCACCATAGCTCGTGTTCCCCATGTTGCCCGGGTTTGCAAGGCCCTTAAACACTTCCGAGGTGAGTGGCTAGGGGTCCACTACGAAGCCTTTACAAAGATATGCAAAAGTCCAACAACCCGCAAGAGTTACAGCTAGGGCGGTCCACAACCCTCCCTAATGGTCAGCACCTTAGCAAAGGCTGCTACCCCAAGAGGACCGGGCTGTACCCCTGCAACCCCAGACCCCCTCTGCTCCTTTCGGATAAGGCCATCAGTACAATCGCACATCTAATTAATTGGCTAAGGTCAGAGCCCATTTTGACACCATGGTTGCACTTTTTTCTTGGGTGGTTCTCCATGTTCCGATTAAATAAAAGTTCTCTTGCATTAACCGACATTTATTATTAAAGATATCATGATCAACAATTTTATAAAGATTCATTTTAACCATTCCCAAGGTATTGCAACACTAAGCATGAACTAACCCAAAAATATTATTTAAAACAGGGGTTGGTACAAGGGAGCATGGTAAAAGACTAGATAAATCCTTAAAAAGGTATTCCCATCATATTAATGCAATAATAGTAAATTTTAGTTTGACATGCAATTGTTTAGGATAAAAAGAGTATGCGGGGAGGGCCACATGCCTTGGTCTACAAAAAGATCTTCTTCTTCTTTGTAGAGTGGTTCCGGATCCGCGTCGACGGGTGACTCGGTTGCAACTGGCACGAGGTCTACGAACAACACAAAAAAACAATAAGAAAACAGTACATCAAACATTCTTAACAGACTAAAACAAGCATCTAAAACTAATAAGCTCGAAAAGACGAACGCTTGGACACCAAGAACGCTAAAAACGGAGCTAGGACGGAAAAGATATGGCCAAAACAAGTTTTAGGGACTTGTTGGCAAAGAAACTAAGTTTACAGGGGCTAAACTGAAGAAAACAGGACCTAATTCTAATTATTTTTGAACTAAACAGGACGGCGGGTTAATTACAGAGAAAGGCAGGATCTCTTTTGCAAAAGTGCCACGGTTGACCGTTATTTGACCGAATTGACTTCGGTCAGATTGAACGTGGGCCGTTGATCTCGCGATGGACGGCAGATAGGAGAGGGGCAGGTCGGGCGGCGGCGGTAACGCCGGCGAGCGGCGGCGCCGGGCCGGGAACACGCCGGCGATGCTCGAACTCGAGCTACGAGCCTCGGTTTTGGGCGCGGATAGGTGCTACGGCTTCGGAAAGGGATGGCGAACATGATGGGGGTGCTCTCGTCGTGGATTTCGCAGTGAGGGTGGCGGTTCGTCGGCGGACAGAGGCGGGCGGCGGTGAACTCGCCGGAGTTCACCCGAACTCGGGGTCCCGGCCACGATTTCGACCGCGGGTAGGTCCTGGGTGTTGCTGAGAAGTTGGCGAACGCATCTAAGGGGTTCTAGTCGTTCAATTAGCTTCGGTGGTGGTGTTCATCGACGAATGGCGGCGGCGGAGCGCCGGTGAGGGCCGTCGAGGTATAAACAGAGCAAGACAGAGAACTAGAAGGTGATGGAGAGCATCGTTACCACGGTGCGATGCGCTCGGTGCAGTCGGACGGGGTGGAGCGGTGCCGGAGCGGCGGATCGACGACACGGCGGTGCTCGGGCGGCGGCGGCGGCGGAAATTGGAGCTGCTCCGAGGGAATTGGGTGGCGCGAGGGGTCGAAGAGGGTTCTAGGGGGCTCGGTCGTGCTCTTATAGGGCAGAGAGGGGAGGGGGAAGGCTCGGTGCCGAGGGGAAAGGAAGAGACGGCCATTAATGGTGGTCGGCCGTGGAGAGCTCGGTGGGGGAGAGCGTTTCGGAGAAGGGAAGGGGTGCGGTAGTGGAGCGGCAGTTGCAGGCGTTCGGTGGAAGGGGAGACCAAGGGTTGAGGGAGAGGGAGCGGTGCGGGGGAGACCGAGCGGTTCGGTCGGGCGGCGAGACAGGGGAGGGGCGTCGGGAGGTTGGGGGTGAGCCCGACAGGTGGGTCCCACCTGTCGGCGGCGGTGAGAGAGGAAGGGAGGGGGAGGCGGCTTGGGCCGCAGCCGGGCCGAAAGCAGTGAGCAGGCCGCGCGCGAAGGGAAGAAAGAGAGGGGAAAAGGGCTGGGCCACGCAGCGCTGTTGGGCCAAAAGAAAGAGGGAGAGGGAGATGGGCCGCGGGGGAGAAAGAGAGCTGCAGAGAGAATTGAGGGAGCGTTTCTGGACTTTTTCATGATTTTTGAAATTCACACACAAATCAAACAGAATACATGCAAACCAAAAATGATGCACATGCACTTGTTGCTCAAAAATTATTTAGATGATGTTTAAATATTTTTAGGCTCAAATTAAATAAAAAAAATTTAATTAAGTCCTTAAAAAAAATTAAACCAAGTTGCTATGATTTATTTGTGATGGAATTTTAGGGTGTTACACTTGCAGATGGTGAGGGCTACTTCCCGTAGCACCTCGAGGTTCTCCTAGGCCTTCGAATAGGCCACCTGGAGCGACTCCACCTGTGAGGAAGTCTCTTCCACTGCCTTCCGCAGCTTTGAAAGCCCAAAAGCAAAATCAGATAAGTTTTCGAAAACTAGAATTCAAATTAAGGATAAGTTCGTACCAAACTTACCTTCTATCAGCTTCTCCTTCTTGGCGAGGGCCTCCCGGACAGTGCTGACCTCCTGCTGGAGCGTTGCAATCTCGCCTTGCTGGGCCTCGATTGAGGCGCGCAGCTCCATGATGAAAACATCTCCCTCCGGCACTGTCATTGTGAATAGGTTGATAGCCTCGCCCTGGGTCTTTAATTGGGCCTCAGCCGCGGCAAGCGCTGAGTCCCGCTGCTGCAGCTGCCCCCGGGCTTCGGTGAGGGTGGCGTGCTCCTGTTGAAGCTCACCCTCGAGCACCGCCAGCGCTTGCGTCCGCTGATGGAGCTCGTCCCCCTGCCGAAGGAACTCCTCTGCTGCCTCCACGGCAAGGGCCGTCTCACGCAGGCGCTCATGCTCAGCATGGTTCAAAGCCTCCCTCTGCTGATGCACCTCGACGTGCGCATCAGCGAGCTCAGCGTTCTTTCGCCCGGCCATCTCCCTCAGGTTCTATTATTAATGTGACAGACAAAGGTGAGAAAAGGGGGAGAGACACAAGACACGCAACAAATTTTGCAATCAGGCCACTTACCAGGTGGACGTCCAAGCCCCGGCCTAGGTGGAGCTCGAGGACTTGCTTCAGGGCCTCCTTGACCGTGGTCCCCAAGGCCTGCTACTCCTCCCATAGGAGACGCTCGGCCTCAGCGGACCCGCCCAGGCTAGAAGGGATGCCACACCGACCGAGCCCCAGGTTGCGCCAGGCCTCGAAGGCCGGCCGCCAGGCAGGGCATGCACGGTTCTCTCCTCCCAAGGGCTCCAGGTCCCTTCCCGGAAGCCCGGAGCATCCTCCTCCTCATCCTCCCGGCCGCCCTCGAGGGTGGCCGGGAGGGTCACCATTGCGGTGCCCACTCCCGGCACTTCCTCCGCCTCCGCCGTGCCGCTGCCCCTGGCCGCGGTCTGACCCGCGTCTCCAGCGCAGGCCACACCTTCTAGTTCCCCCATGCCCTCGGCCGACATGGAGGTCTCGGTCATCTCCGCAATGGCAGGGGCCGCATCCTCCACAAGGGGAGCCGGGGTCGTCTCCCTGGCCTGGTCATCACCCGCTGCCGCCGATGCTTCCGCGGGCGCTGCCTGCCCCCTTGATCGGGCGACCCCTCGCGCCAGGGCCCCCTGATACCGGGCGACGATCTCCGTCACTTGGGGCGCTCCGGACGAGGGCGGCACCGCCGAATGAGGTGTGGCGCGCGTCGACACCTTCAGCGCATTCATTGGCGCCAACGGGAGCGATGCCAGCGGCCCGAGTTGGCTAATAGACACCAAGTCAATAAAATTAGATAAAAAACAACCCATGAATTACGACCAAGAAAAGAAGACAATAACTCACCTAACCTAAAGCAGGCTGCTCAGCCTGCGCTTCTTGCCGCTCGAGGCCCCTCGGCGGTAGGGTCTCACTCGTGGGCCTCGAGCCCGCGGGTCCAGGGCTTTGCGCCCTCGTGACCCCTGGGGCTGCGGCCTCCTTGTCCGCGCAAGTGCGGGCAGGCTCTAAGCTCGAGCCCCCAGAGCAGTCACCACGGTACTTGGGGGGGTGGCACGCGCCGTCGAGGGCGCCGAGCCGCTCGAGGCCCCCTACCCCGCAATGATGCTGTGGTCTCCTGGCTTCGCCCCATCGGGGGCACAGTTACTTTAGTCGCCACCGACGCGGGTGGCAGAATCTCCACAAGGTCATCTGAGGAGGACGCCTCTAGGCTGCTCTTAGGGGTAGTAGGTGGGGAACGCCCCTCCCTGGCCTGACGGTGGCACTCCTTCTCACGCGCCGCCTTTCGCTGGCGCTTCCGCTCCTTCTTCCGCTTGGCTGCATCCTTCCACACCTTATGCTTCTCGGCCGAAAGGCGATTGGCCTCACGGACCTCGCGAAGAGGAGGGGCGGAGCGACATCCATTCTGAGACAAGCCCTAAAGAGAAAAATCCAAGATTGGCAATCATAAACCCTCGAGGGTAAAAAGTGAGATCAAATCTAAATCGAACTTAACAAACTTACAGTAAATACCCCGCTTCGGGGCGCATCTTGACGGCGAATAGGGCCGCCTCCTTGCAATCGAGCTTGGACACCTTCACAGCTCGTCATGCTCAGTGCATGCAGTACTCAAGGACAAGGGTTCCCTCCTTCATCTTCGAGCCTTGCCAAGGGAAATCTGCCCTGAGCTGGTCAAGGCGTAGTGCCCTCTCCATCAGTGGCAGGACGTACCGCTCGTTAAAGTTCGCTATGACCCGTGCCACAGTCAACTCAGCCATCGACAACGCGGTGAAGGCGTCGGTGAAGACCTTGAGTCACTCCTGGCGGTCGGCGGGGGAGACGTCATAGCTCCACGACTCCGGCCGCTCACGCAGCACCTTGGCGGTGTACGTCGGGAGCTTATTGTCGATGTTGCGGAGGTAGAACCACCCCTTGTCCCAGTCAGCATTGTTGGAGGTCATCGTCGCCGGGATGTATAGCCCGCTGCGCTGCCCCCGGACTTGCAAGGTGAGGCCCCTGGCGCGAACCGCCCGGCGGAACCCGCGAGACTCACCCACGGCCGTATGTAGCTCACCCCGGAAAAGGTGAACCCATAGGTCCCAGTGAGCCTCTATCCCCAAATACCCCTCGCAAACAACGATGAAGACCATCGCTTGCGAGATGGCGTTGGGGGCGAAATTGTGGAGCTCCACGCTGTTGGCGGTCGTTAGGGCCTGATTTCCGACCTCCAACCGAGTATAAAATAAACATAATTGAATCATGCACCATAGCTATAGGGCTTATTTCTAATCAATACCACAAGCATTGGTGAGTTTATGTTTTGCAGGAACTCAATCGCGAAAATCTCGCTAAGGGGGGTAAAAACCCCGGTTCGGCCAATCCCAGGCTCGTCCACATCAGCGGTGACAAGGCGACGATCGTACATGACACGTGGGCCACCGCCACGTCACTTCATGGGTCAAGACACGTGAAGGACCTCAAGTTCAAAGCATCCAGAGCGGCCCAAGACAGAAGGTGGTGCACGGGGGCGGCCTGGAGGCCAGGCCCAGTTCGGCCGAATTGTGGGTGTTCGGCCGAACCGCCCCCAACGCACGAAACTGACACCAGGGAGAGATCTTTGCTGTAGGGAGCAAAGGCGGTAAATGCTGTGGTTCAGCCGAACCCAGGAAGTTCGCTCGAACCCAGGCAGTTCGCCCGAACCCATAGGCTTCGGCCGAACCGGCCCTGCACCGCCGTGAGCTTCCTTGCATGCCACTCCTCTCCACCGCCTTCAGCCAGCTATAAATGGAGGTCCCGAGTCCCTGCATCAACACACAACACTTGAGATTAGGCATTAGCGAAGCTCTGCCACTTGTATCAATAGAAGATAGGGAGAGAGGAGAGGTGAGCGCCCGGAGAGGAGCCGGAGTGTCGGCCCCTCTTCCCGCTATACCTCTACGGATGCGGCTCCGCTTCGAGTGACATATGGGTCGTGTCTGGTAACTCTTGTATCTCTTTCTAATTAATTGAGCATTCAGTTCTTACTTTTATATGCTTGCTGGTTCTTCGTTCAATGCTTAGTTGATTGGTATAACTGTATACTAGTTGCTTAGCTTGGGTGCTTATCTTTCTATAGGAGATAAGTATTAGTCGACTAGTGTAGGCGCGGTGCCTGGACTTGAGGTTAACTTAGTTTGCCCCCGATTCAACGAACTATGGTAGCCGTTAGGTGGTGATAGCCCTATACGGCCTTTGTAATCCATCTCGTTAGTCTCGGCTTGTAGGATCCCCCAGTATGGAGCTGGTGGCACCCCTTCTCATCCCTGTCTGTGTGTCACTGATGTCCATTGTCCCGAAGCAAGTATCTATCTGTATCCTTTGATCTGCTTGATCAATCAGTAGAGTACCGCTTTCAGACTTGTACCCTCTCTACCCTCCTAGTGTCCTTCCTATCTCTTTGTTGTTGTCTTCCACTCCATCCATTCCGTTCATTCCACTCCATCTACCTAGGACAACTTAGTTTACAATTAGTTCATTTCTCGTTCCTCGTGGAATTCGATACCCTGGAATACTCCTGGGTGAAAGCTACATCGGTATCCGTCCACTTGCTGATTTATCTGTAGGTCGTAAGGAGTGCCAACAAGCTTTCTGGCGCCGTTGCCGGGGAACGGTAGTTGTTCTAATTCCGAACCCAAGTTGTCCGTGTATCACACCATCCCATCCACCATATGGATTCCACTCTTAGCTTACGCCATTTTTCGGCTCAAAAGGGCGATTGTTTGGAGCCACCACCATCATCACATCCTATCCACACACCCGGCTATGAGCTGCGTCTCGGCTTCATAGCCATGGTTCGAGAGCAAACGTTCTCAGGAACAAAATACGAGAGTCCATACTCGCATTTGCGAGAATTTGAGCAGCTCTGTTCAAGTTTCGTCATTGCGGGCATGTCACAAGAGACGCTCAAATGGAAGCTATTTCCATTTTCCTTAACGGGAGGAGCAAAGAAATGGTACTCTCTATTTATCGGTAACATGGAGGGGAGTTGGAAACTTTTTAGAGAGAAATTCTGTTTAAATTTCTTCCCAGCTTCCAAGATAGCCAGTCTCCGAATCGAAATTCTCACCTTTAAGCAGTTAGAGCCAGAATCGTTAGGAGCTGCATGGGCTCGTTTCAAGCAAATCTTGGCATCCGGACCAGACCTAATCTTGCCTGAACCTGTTGTTTTGCAACATTTCAGCCTTGGTCTATGTCCTGTAGCCTGTGGGCACTTCTTACGATCCAATATCAGGATTGAGAATCCCGGTACTGGGGTAAGGAGTGTTTCAGTGGTTTTCCTTACGGCTTAGTAAAATATATAAATATTTTGCAAGCACAAAGAATCACCGCTGTAGAACTTCACCTGGAAGTATCCCGAGGTATCGTAATTTATATTTCCGCGGGGATGCTTTGGCAAGAGTACTAGTAAACAGGTATTCAAGACTATCACAGAAAGGTACACAACTAAACAAGACAGGGGATAACGGTATTGGATAGGAGTGGATATACCGTGACACACAGCTCAAGGGAGACTCAGGTAAGAGAGAGAAGGTATAGATAGCTGGGAGGACAACGAGAAGAGATAGTGGATTCCTAAGAACTTTATCTGTCTATATCACTCGGGCTTAGAGATATAGCGACTAAAGAGCCAGCACTGGAAGGTCTGGGTTAACTCTAATGTCTTAGCATCGGGACAATGGACACCAGTGACATGCGAAAAGGGATGAGAAGGGGTGCCACCAGCTCCACACTGGGGGATCCTACAGGCCGAGACTAACGAGGCAGATTACAAAGACCGTATAGGGCTGTCACCAACTAATGGCTACCACACGTTCATTTAATCGGGGGCAAACCATGGCCGCTAACTAGTCTGGGTACCACACCCACAATAACCAACGACTACTTACTTCACTAGCAAAAGCAAGCAACCCGTCAATACCCCCTGTGACAGTTCACCGGCAAATATTGAGCTAAGTCAAAGAACCAACTAAGACAAAGACTTAAACAAGAACTAGAAGCACTAGAACTAGAACCGACTATAGTCTAAACACGATATAGATGCAACTAGAATAAAGTAGAAGCAAGCTATAAATGACAAAGGCAAGATGATAAAGATAATTATATTGATAACTCAAGTCTTGCAAAAGGAAAGGGAAAAGATACAAGAGCTTATACCAGAGCTTCTGAAGACGACTCTGGAACCTCCGAGGCAAAGCTCCACTTGACTCTAACTCCCAACTAAACTATCCTAACTCTACTAGAGAGAAGTGGAAATGAGAGCTCCTTGGCTTGGTGTGTGTTGAAATGAGCCGTGGATACCTCCATTTATAGCACCAAAGGGCGGTTGAGTGCAGTAACCGCCATGGGACGTTGTGGCGGTTACCGGCCAGTTCGGCCGAACTGGATGGGTTCGCCCGAACTCATCCAGTTCGGCCGAACGTTGGATTCAACCGCCTTAACCTTCTACGTCCTTGATGCATCCCTAGAGGTGGTTTTGGGTGCTGGGGGCGGTTCGGCCGAAGCCCTACAGTTCGGCCGAATTGGGCTTCTGGCCCAGGGCCGCCCCCGTGCACCGCCTCTGCTTCCTGGGCCTCCTGGCTAGCTTGTCCTGGTGTTCTTCGGTGAATTTGGCCGATGGAATGACGTGGCGGGAGTCCACGTGGCTTGCACGGTCATCGCATCGTCATCGCTGACATGGACAACATCTCTTGTGCTTGCATGATGGTTAAGGAGGGTGGTTCAGTCGGAAACCGGAAGGTTTCGGCCGAACTGGAGTTTTACCCCCCTTAATGGGCTTTTTCCGACTCGGTCCCTGCAATTGAGACACTCACCAAAACTCGTGGAACTTTATTAGATGTAAAACCTAAATGCATGAAATGTTACATAAAACCTATTTTTATTCCCGAGAGTTGGTGGTCGGATTCATATCGTAACGACCGTCAACAAGGTCCCCCGAGCTGAGACCTTTGCTCGTCCTCGAGCAAAGATAGAAACTTAGGCTCAGTGGATCAGGAGTTGCTACAATGTCATTATTTTGCAGGTAATCTTTATACTCAACTAACACTTTAAGGTATTTGAATTTTTCAGCAAAGTGACCAATTACCTTCTTACCTATGGGGCTTCTAGCAAACTCCTTGCCTTGGGCGGTTGAAAGGTAGAATAGTTTAACTCAGTTTTATTCCATTCCTACTCTTTTCAGGATCCTACCTCGGAGTTTTCAAACATTTTTAAAATTAAAGCTTAGTTCCTCAAAGGCACACTCAATCACTCAAGTGGTATTTGTATCCTCACCAAAGGCTTTTCCTTCTTTCATCCTAACTCTACTAAAGCTTTTTGTGTGGCTCTTGCAAGACGGATGGATGAAAGCCTACTTGCATTCTGGAATTTTGCTAAGTCAAAGACTGGCCTTAAGGAGTATCCAATCATACCTTTAGATCGAGAAGTGCAAGTGTATGGATGTGTGGAGTGGAAAGTGGAAATTGGTGGAAACTCCTTGGGAATGATTCTTCCTCTTTTTGAATTTATTTTTCGAGAACATGGGCTATCTTCTTTTTCTTTCTATTTTTTCCATGCTTTCTTGAGTATGCTTTTCTTTTTCTCATATTTTTTCCATTCTACTTAGCATGCTTTTCCTCTTTTTCTTTTTTCATAGCCCATGCCTCTACTCAAGGATATTCAGAGAGGGAATCTTGGAGCATTTATTTTTTTGTGGATGGTGGATGGAAAATATTTGCTAACTCCCAGTGTAGGAATTGCAAGTGAGACGTGGTGTGTATGTGAATGTCGATCTTTAAAGCATGAAAGGTTCCTCACTAAGATCATAACAATTTGACAAAGCTCACCAAAATGACAAGCAACATATGTATGAAGGTTTTTCAACTAACTTATCATATGGCTTTGGATAGGCATTTTGAACCAATGAGGAACTTCATTTTAATTTTTTTGAAAATAAAGCATCCGAGATTTTCACCTTACTAGGAGCAGAAATAAAACTCAACAAAATCTCACTATATCATTCCTCACAACAACTTAGACTTAGAATAAGCATATGCTCCCACAAGGATTTTTTTTCAGGTTTTATCATCACTCATGCCAATTAAATTCAAGTACCAATAAAGCAATTAATTAAGCACAAGATACTTGCAAAATAAATGACAGAGCAATTATTCATCATTTCCAAAATGAGAGGCATATGTTTCATTCATGCATAGTCTGGGAGTTGATTTTATTCAAGATTCAAAGCAAATATTTTTTTTGGTCTTTTCTTTTATTTAAACAGGAATTGAAATGAAGGGAAATGAAAGCAAACGAAATTACTGCTGAGTGGAACGGGTCGGACATACCTTCGCGGGGGTTCTCCCCCCAAGCTTGCTTGACGACGTCACTGGTACGGTCGGAAGTTCGAGAAGTAATTGTTCATTCTCTCGAACTGCTCGCTCTTCTCATACCTTTGGGATTCCAGCATAGAGCTGTTCTCCTGAAGGTAGCGAGTGTGCTGTACCAAAGACCCTTCAATGTCCCGGGTGCAATCATCGATGAGATCCACTCGATCGGAAATATAGGATAATTCTCGATCAATGTACGCCTCGGTTGGCATGGTGTACCGTTTGGACTGAGAGAATCCTGGGTTATAGGGTGGATAGCAGGTACTATCGAACCCATAACCCTGGGAAAATTCAGAGCCCGAACTCTGAGCATAGTCCCAGCGGCCCGAGGCAAAGTACTCCGGACCCTGGGGGTATCCAGAGCCTCCTGCTCTAGATGTCCCAGCGCCGGTGTACTTCTCATAGGCCTCCTCAAAAGCAGAAGTGTGGCGGTGCAGTACTTGAGGTGAATCCATCTATCCCTGTGCAGTGGCCAGACCAGCGTCTCTTCTGGCCCGCCCTCGGGTAACTGGCCCTGTGCCTGTAACACTGTGGCGGGCTGGCTCTCTCCTGGGAGGAGAGTCTTCTGAACCCACCCTTGGCTGAAGGGTCAGTTTCCGAGCGGCATACAACCTAAGTTCCGGGTGAGGTAACGGAACTTCGGTTGTATGGCCACGATAAGTCTTAACGAGGCTCCCATTGAATGCCTTGCGTATCATGTGGCCTTGCACAAAGTGCTCGGCATCCACGACAGGACGTTCTATCTCGATGTATGATAGCTGGGCATTGTCAAGAATGCCTAGCCAGGTAGCGAGGCGAGTAACTAAAGAAGTCATCGCCATACTCCCAACACGAGGGGGCATAGAAATCCAATGGGCAACCAAGTCTTGAATAGGCGAGACTAGAATCTTTTTAGTCATCGCATAAAGCAAACATAACTCCACTGTGTGAACGGGACGCAAATCCAACCGAGGGAACACCGTCATAGCCAGCCACCGATGCATGAAACGCAAGGTGGGGTTATGAATGTCATTTGTACGGGGAGCCGTACATCTAGTGTTCCCGGAAATTTTGTGCCAAAATTCATCTCTACTAAACTTTTTCAAAGATTTAGTGGGCTCTAAAGAACAGCGATGATTAAAACCCAAAGCCACACTAAAATCCCTCCAAGAGCAAGAATACTCTTGGTTAAAAAGTCAAAAGCGAATACCCTCCTTTTCAGAAATGAGTGTGCATAAAAATTCAAGGGAAAGGAGGCGCGAACCTGGTTCTGTGATCTGCCAGAAGTTCTCCCACCCAATGGCGTGGAAAACCTCCGGAAACTCGTCGACCATCCCCGTCTTTACGACCAGGTCATCCTCATAAATTCGGGTATGTTCGAATTCCTTCACACGCAGCAAAGCAAATGCTTCTTGCTCGCGGGTCATCCTGAGGATGATGTCTTCCGCGCTCAGGAGCCTTCGAACTGAGCGAGAGGCATAGCCTCCGCCTATGTTCGATGCCCCTGGCTCATCCATCTCCATCGGAGCCGGTGTGTTGGATGGTGTCAGTGAACTACCGGCATCATCACCGCTTGAATGACGGCTCAACCGGCTGGACCTTCGGAATAGCCACGACATGTTCCCTGCAAAAGTTTAGTGCACACAACGATACCCGAAGGACTGAAATTATGAGGTTAGCACAATGAAGGCAAGTCGGTCGTTCGAGGGTTAATTGTTCTTGCGGGGATTTGACACCTCCACAAAAATATTAGTCATTCTTGTGGGTGTCGGAAACCTCCACAAACACGTTCAAGTTTCAGCAGCAAAATCAGAAGCAGATATTTTTGTGTTTTTCTTAATGCAAGTCAATCAAACTTGAGCAAGAACAAAGAGAGAAAGCTTGAGAGCAAGCTAGAGCAAGAACACGAGAGGGAGAGAGAGCTCCTGGGCGAATGTATGCAGCAAGGAGTGGTGCAAGAAGCAAGCAAGCACTTGGGGCAGCATTTATAGGCCGAGGGGAGGCAGGCCCGAACCAGGGCAGTGCTGCCAGCACTCCATGTGAGTGCTGGTGCTCCCCCTTTGCTTCATGTGCACGTAAATTTTAGTGGCCAGCATTGATGTATGGTCATTTGAGTGGAAGTTAGTGCAAAGATGCTCATTTTGACATGACCAAAGTGGACAAATTATTGGTGTCACTCTCATGCTGCCATGTTTGTGATAATTGGTGAGTGTGCAGCCATGTGGAGTGGTGTAAACATGTTTTGTGCTGGTTGGTGATGATGGTAAATAAATGGAGATGTTCTAGAAGGGGTAAAAGTAATAAAAATTACAAATTTTACCCACTTCAAACAAATTTCGGCATATGGTCCATTTATTTTTTCCAAAATTTAAACCAAAGATGTTTTGCATGCACCAATTTTATTCTCACTATTCTCTCATTTTATTTCATGCACAAGTGATTCAAAAAATTTTGAAATAAAACATGCAAATGTAGTAAATTGAAATTTAAAATTGGAAAGGGAAACATGAGATACATACAGGTTTTTCTCGCGGCGAGACCTCGAATTTTGAGTCCACGAGCAGGACTCCTCCGTGTCTTCAATGATTTTTGTCATCGTCCGATCTCGGAGTGGATGGTTCGGACGATGCACTCTACTTCTTCTGCCACACCTTCTTGATTTTCTTCGGTGTAGGTGTCGGTGGCGGTGGAATCGGCTCTTCTGGTGCGTTCCCTTTAGCTTGATCCTCCTCTTGTTTCCGGAAGAGGCGGGCCATTTTATCCTCAGTTTCAGATTCAGTGGGTTGATCCCACTGCTCAGCACTGAGTATTTCCAGCTCTCCACTAAGGAGGGCTTCCAGGAAACACTCAGCGCTTCTTTGCTCCGGAGTGAATTCCCTTGTTCTTCTAAACTCCCGGGGTTGAAACATGAATGATATCGGCGTTCTGCTAATATGGAACGAGATTTCTCTCGTATCCACATCAATTCTAGCCCAAGCGGTGTTTAAAAATGGACGGCCCAACACAAGGGGAAACAAATGATCGTTCCCCGTGTCAAGGACTACGAAATCCGTAGGGACATAATATCCCCAAATTTGGAGCGAGACATTTTCAATCACCCCCTCGGGGTAGCGGATCGACGAATCTGCAAGCTGCACCTGGGCATTTGTAGAATAAAGGACAGCGTAGCATAACTTTTTGAATAATACCTTAGACATGATGTTGACGCTAGCTCCAAGATCACAGAAAGCGTTTTCAATGCATCGATTCAAAATCGAGCACTGAATAACTGGCTCTCCGGGATCTTCCTTCCTTTCCGGAGGGGTGTTGATCATGGCCTTCTTGGCAGCTCTTGGCAGGTACAACCCTCTAGGTGTATCTCTTTGGATGTACGAGGCCTTCCCTGCATGATTAGCACGGAATGAACCACGAGACGGCTTACCCCGTCTTATGGTTACTGCTTTAACCGATTCAATGGAAGGTTCTGGTTGCCCCGGAATCTTCCCAGATTCAGAAATAGGAACAACAGCAGCTAATTGAGCAACTTGTGTTTCTATCATTTTATTGAAGCTCAATTGACTTTTTATAGCAGAAGAGAAAGATTCCAGTGTTTCCAGGATTTTGTCAGTTGCAACAAACTTTTTACTGATATTTTCATTGATTTTACCCTGGCCTAACACAAGATCTTTGATAGACGGCTGATTATTAAAAGTACTGGGATTGAAATTGTTACCTTGTGAAGATCTCTCAAAAGAGAGATTCGGGCGCGAATTCCAGCCTTGATTGCCGTAGTTGTTCGACGATACCCATTGTTGTTGGAGTTGTTGATGTAGTGGGCATCTTCTCGCGTTTCGGGGCAGTCATTCCCCGAATGGCCTGTGTTGCCACAGACCTCGCACCTCATGCGAGCGTCCATGGCTTGCACCATTTCTTGAATAGGGGCCTCCATCTTCTACAGAAGGAGGTCCATCTTGGCAGCGAGCATGTCTAAAGCTTCATCTTGGTGGACTCCTCGGGTACGTGGTTGGTCACGTTCAGTGCCCCAACCTTGATTTTCCACCATCTTCTCGATCAGGGCCTTAGCTCGGTTCTCCTCAAGAGAGAAAAATGCTCCTCCAGCAGCAACATCCAAATACTCACGGGCTGAGCTCTTTAGCCCGTGGTAAAAGGTTTGGATGATGAACCAATTCTACATACCATGGTGAGGACAAGCAGAAATATAGTCCTGGAGGCGTTCCCATGCCTCTGGGACTGTTTCATCTTTTGCTTGCTGGAAACTAGCAATTTTATTCTGGAGAGCGTTGGTTTTCCCAACCGGAAAGAATTTTAGCAAAAAAGGCACTAGTGCACTTATCCCATGAATCTATAGCTTCACGACTAGCATAAAACAATTGCTTTTCCTTACCCAATATGGAGAACGAGAATAAACGAAGACGAATATCATCGGTACTTACACCGCGTATGGTGAAGGTGTTATAGATCTCCAGGAAGTGTTGGAGATGAGCGTTGGCATCTTTGTGAGGCTTGCCGTAGAACGGGCTAGCCTACACCATGTTGATGAGGGCTGGCTTGAGCTAGAAAATCCTGTCTTCGATAGGCGGAGTGGGACTGGTACGCACATTCTCGCTTGATGGAGCCGAGAATTCACGTATTGTCTTGCTTGCCATCGTTGATGCTGAAGCCGTGTCGACGTCGGGAAAGACTAGGCTCGTCAAGCTGAGTTTCCTCTAAGGAGGTACAACACGGGGTCATACTTTTCTCAAAAGTGACTCAGGATTTTCTTGATAGTTTGATGGTAGTTGGAAACCAGTCCTGCACTGCTCTGCTTCACAAAGACAAGCGAACAGAGCAAAGGTAAACCCGCTTGAGTAGCGGTGCACTCAACTCAGATAACTTGAGATAAATGTTTAAAAGTATTCTAGCCAATTGCTTCTCTGGCAACGACGCCAGAAATGCTTGTTGACACTTCTTACGATCCAATATTAGGATTGAGAATCCCGGTACTGGGGTAAGGAGTGTTTCTATGGTTTTCCTTATGGCTTAGTAAAATATATAAATATTCTGCAAGCGCACAGAATCGCCACTGTAGCACCTCACCTGGGAGTATCCCGAGGTATCATAATTTATATTTCCGCAGGGAAGCTTTGGCAAGAGTACTAGTAAACAAGTATTCAAGACTATCAGAGAAAGGTACACAACTAAATAAGACAGGGGATAACGTTATTGGATAGGAGTGGATATACCGTGACACACAGCTCAAGGGAGACTCACGTAAGACAGAGAAGGTATAAATAGCTGGGAGGACAACGAGAAGAGATAGAGGATTCCTATGGACTTTATTTGTCTATGTCACTCGGGCTTAGAGATACAGTGGTTAAAGATTCAGCACTGGAAGGTCTGGGTTAACTATAATGTCTTAGGATCGGGACAATGGACACCAGTGACACACAGAAAGGGATGAGAAGGGGTGCCACCAGCTCCACACTGGGGGATCCTACAGGCCGAGACTAACGAGGCGGATTACAAAGACCGTATAGGGCTGTCACCAACTAATGGCTACCACACGTTCATTGAATCGGGGGCAAACCAAGGCCGCTAACTAGTCTGGGTACCACACCCACAATAACCAACGACTACTTACTTCACTAGCAAAAGCAAGCAACTCGTCAATACCCCCTGTGACAGTTCACCGGAAAATATTGAGCTAAGTCAAAGAACCAACTAAGACAAAGACTTAAACAAGAACTAGAAGCACTAGAACTAGAACCGACTATAGTCTAAACACGATATAGATGCAACTAGAATAAAGTAGAAGCAAGCTATAAATGACAAAGGCAAGATGATAAAGATAATTATATTGATAACTCAAGTCTTGCAAAAGGAAAGGGAAAAGATACAAGAGCTTATACCAGAGCTTCTGAAGACGACTCCGGAACCTCCGAGGCAAAGCTCCACTTGACTCTAACTCCCAACTAAACTATCCTAACTCTACTAGAGAGAAGTGGAAATGAGAGCTCCTTGGCTTGGTGTGTGTTGAAATGAGCCGTGGACACCTCCATTTATAGAACCAAAGGGCGGTTGAGTGCAGTAACCGCCACGGGACGTTGTGGCGGTTACCGGCCAGTTCGGCCGAACTGGATGGGTTCGCCCGAACTCATCCAGTTCGGCCGAACGTTGAATTCAACCACCTTAACCTTCTACGTCCTTGATGCATCCCTGGAGGTGGTTCGGCCGAAGCCCTACAGTTCGGCCGAATTGGGCTTCTGGCCCTGGGCCAGTTGGCAAGGTTCCAAAACTTTCAAGTGCTAAAACCAAAGAAAACAAGGATTAGAACATAATTACGCATAAACCTAGTAGGGAAGACAGATAAAAACAACGAAAAAGGACAACATGTTCTATTATTTGAAAGTTTAGGGCCCTAGACATGAACAAAAGACCTAAATACAATTATTTTTGCATAGGCTTCAATGTAAGATATAATCTCGGTGGCTGACATTGGATTAGATAGTTGGCATGGCTTGACGGGGCAAAGGTCATCGACAACAATATAGACGTGGCGGTGCGACTCAGTCGTCGGCGATAGATCACTAGAATCGACCCTAAGTAAAGGTTGGGTGCATGGAAAACGATGAGGTTTGGACCTACTTGCTTGAGAGAGGATCGTGAACTCATGTTCTATTAGTTGAATGTTTAGGGGCCTAAACATGAATAAAGGACCAAAATAAAATTATTTCAACATAGGCTTTGGTAGGTTGATTTCCTAAAAACATGAGGGCCGTTTAACAAAATTCCCATCGCTGACAGGTTGACCAGTATATGACTCTATCAGATCTAATCTCGGTGTTTGGATTAGATAGTTGCCTTGGCTTGACAGGGCATGGGTCACTGGCAGCAATATAGACGCGGCGGTGCCACTCAATCGTCGGGGATATATCACTATAATTGACCCTAAGCGAAGGTAGGTTGCATGGTAAATGATGAGGTTTGGACCTACATGCATGAGAGAGGATGGTGAACTTAGCTATGGGCTCCTAGATAGCAACGAGGCGACATGGATGGCCGACGATGAGATGGGGCGGATTGTCGGCCCTGTTCAAGAACGACGATCAATTAGGAAGCACACCATGGTCGGGTGGCTTTGTTACCTCATCATGGACCTCTGGGATGGCTTGTCGTCGAGAGATCTGTGGTGCAAGCAGAGTTTGGTTGTGCTGACCATTAGCTAGGGCGATCGAGACTTGGGATTGAGGGCCTTGGTTGGGATTATAGGGATCCGAGCAGCTAGGTTTTATAGTCTGTCGGGGCTTCTTGCCATGCGCGCCACACCTTGGAGTCTGGGGCAGATTGGGCTTTGTTTTTCGAGGCTTCCAAGTAGGGCTAGGGCGGTCAGTGTGAATCATCAAGGCGGCGTGTAGTTGGGCTGGAAGCGGGTGCCACCGATGGGCGTAGCGCCGGGAGGTCCCAAGCTCGAGTCAAGCTTGGTCGGGATGAATGAGAAAGGGCCGATAGTTGGGGGCCACGCGTCAGCGGAAGCGGGGGTGAAGGCAAGTTGTGCCACGATGCTCGGTTCAGCCCAAGGGTGATTGCAGGTGAGGCTGAGAGACTGTAGGGGAGGTGGGCTGGGGTTTGCTGGGTTTCGGCCCAAAACGGACTTGAGCTATAGATCTTCAATAGAGAACAAGCAAAGCCAAAGAATTTGAATTTAAAAATAGTTTTCAATTCATACTAATCAACAAGCAAAGCAAAAACATCGCGCCAGCATGAATGCACAAAACACCAATCACTAGTAGAGAACCGGTCTTTAGTCCCGGGCATGGCGCCCGAGACTAGGAAGGCCGGGACTAAAGGGTCCAAACCTTTAGTCCAGGTCCTCACGCTCGGGACTAAGTCCCTGACGCCAAAAAATGTTTGTACCCAATGGGATTCAAACCCACAACCTCTTGTATGGTGTCACACACAGCCACCTACCCACTCCACCTACGCAGTACATGTGATGGAAGGTGAGATGCTTTCTCTTTATTGTCACCCGTAAACACCTTCACCCGGGGCTAAAGACCCTTTAGCCCCGGTTGGAGCCACCAACTGGGAGAAAAAGTCATCCTTTCAGTCCCGGGTGAAACCACCGCCCGGGACTAAAGGTCCTCCTTGGACCTAGAAAAATACGAACCGGGACAAAAGGACTATTGTCTCGGTTCAAAACCTACCTGGGACTAAAGATAGGGGATGAAAGGTCCTTTTTCTACTAGTGAATTATGCTAAAATTATTTAGGTGCCATTTAAATATTTAATTATCTAGGAATTTTGAATTAATTCTTAGAAATAAATCATAGATATTCAGATAGGTTGATAAATTTAATTGTGATGAAAATTAGGGTGTTACGATAATCCACTAACATCTGCAGCTTTAATTACAGTAATATGGTTTGCCCGGCTTATATGATTGTAGTTGAGGTTGTACTCCATGTAGGCAATATGAAGGATAGAAATGGCGACCAGAGGGGGGGGAGTGAATGGGAGCCGATAAACATTTCTTCTCGAAACTCGGCCTATGTCCCAAAATCACTACCGAAGAGTTCCTCACAAGATTGTCAAGGTAGCGTAGTCACAACGGACCTACCAACCCTAGGAACAAGCTCGAACGAGATAGAAAGCGGAAGCACAACTCGAGAAACAAAGAGAAACAACTGTTTGCCAGGCCTGGTCGGACTGTCCGCACAGAGGGCTCAGACTGTCCGTGAGGCGGGCGGACTGTCCGACAGAGGAGGACGGACTGTCCGTAAAATCAACTTCAATCTCCAGAAACTTTTGGTCCTATACGGACTGTCCGATCCACTACTACGGACTGTCCGCCAGTGTCGCGGACCATCCGAGGTGGTCACGCGGACTGTCCGAGAAAACACTTAGCCAAAACGTGAAAAACTCGGACAAGCAACCAAGCCTCGGACCATCCGCCAATCACAGCGCACTGTCCGAGACACACGCGGACTGTCCGTGACCCCAAGTCGGACTGTCCGAGAATCCCGACGGACAAACAGGAAGAACGGCTATAGGAACCCGCGGGTCACACCTGTCAAATCCATCACCGGATCAACCAAACGGCTAGAGCTCTTGAGACGAAACTTTGGGGAGATGAGAAGCAACCCAAGAGGACACTATGCCCCAAAAATCTCGGTCTCTAACTGTCACACCCGGTTTTCAAGGCAAAACCAGATGCATCTCATATGTGCGCCAGGATCAGTTTACACACATATGGTAGACGTCACAAGTAAATATCCATAACCATGCATAACGAAAGAGTATTATAGTGCATTTATTACAATCTCAGAGTTGACACATATGTCATAGCGGAAGACTTAAATAAACGTTCATCTAACGAAGCAAAAGTGACTCCACTCCACAGGCATTGACTGGGGGAGACTCGCCTAGAACTCCTCAAAATCAGCAGTAAAATCCTCACAATTCTCCCAATCTGAGCAGCATTCCGGGTGTAGTTGATGCAATAAAAGAAAGAAAGAAAACAAGTATGAGCACATACGTACTCAGCAAATGTAATATGACATACAAGGCTGAGGCAAAAAGGTTGGCTGACCATACCGCAGTAAGCACTTTTAGTTGGTCAAGTTTTATTAAGCAACTATTTACTAGCAAATGAAAGTATATACCACCCACAAATTAATGAATGTCATATTCCCAACATATTCATGTAACCACGATTTAGATCATGTTCAAGTATGATTATCATGTAAGGGTCCAGACCGCTCTTGACCGTGAGCACGGCTGTTATAACAGTTTTACACTCTGCAGAGGTTGTACACTTTCACCATAAGCCATGATTCCCATTGCCCGAGAGCATTGTACCCTTCCCACACCACGTGGACCGAATACTGGGTTTCACTATGAGACCTTTACAAAAGCACCCTAATAAATCATTGCCCGCTAAGGTTTCTGGTTCAGAAGCAAAGCATAACCCTCCCTAATGAGGTCTGTCTCTTACCAAAGCCCACAGCTCAAGAGGACTGAGCTATACCCCATCAACCACCGCCCCCCATGCCCCTTTCGAGTAAAGCTACCATAAACCAGAGCACCTAATTAGTCAGTCAGAGCCAGAGCCACATGGCACTCATGGTTGTACTGTTTTCCTGGGTGGTTCTCCATGTTCCAATTAAAAAGATGTGATCTTGTCCATTAATTGATTAAAAAGGTAGTAATGGAACATAGAGTAGGGGTTCATTTAACCAATCCCAGTTGAGCAAGCTAAGCATCATCTACCATCAAAGTTAATTAAATAACCCAGTTTCAGGGACAGGAAAAATATAGTGGCTAGGCAAATCCTTAAATAGGAACCCATCCAATTAAGACACATGCATGGGTGGTGAAATTAATAATTATTAGGACATTTGCATGACATAATACACTTGCCTTCTTCCCAACTCGGTTGCTGCTCAAATCCTTCTCCAACAGTTGGTTCTTCAGAGAAATCCTCAAACTGGTCGTTTCCTAATCGCATCACACAATCACATGTAAGGAAACAATATAACAAATAAGAAACAGTACACCAAACAATTCCAACAGAAGAAAACAACAGCACAAAACTAATCTACACGTCACAACAAACGCGTGAGCGCAAGAATCACTAAAATCGGAGTTAAAACGCAAAAGATATGGCTTTTCTAAGGCTCAGGGACTAGTTGGCAAAGTTTTAAAAGTTTCAGGGGCTTAACTACGAAAATCCGAGGGCTAAAACATAATTTTGTATAAAAACTCGAGGGCTAAACCATAAAATAACAAAACTTGGACCTCGGGCATAATTTTAAATCTTGCAGGGGCTAAAACAGAAGAAAAAGGACCTATTTGGAATTCTTTTTGAACTAACTTGGACCGCGGTTTGATTTTCAAAAATCTCAGGGGCTCTTAAGCAAAATAGCCACGGCTGACCGTTATGTGGTCAGTTTGACTTGGGACGGGATCTAATCTGGGCCGTTGGATGAAGATCGGGCGGTCATGATGGCTTGGGGGCTACGGCCGACGACGGCGGCGGCCGGGACGGCGGCGCCGCTCTGTTCCGCGGCGGAGGGTCGCCGGAGAAAACGCGTATCGGCGCTACGACACACGGATCACGACAGGATTTGGACCAAGAGCATCAGGAGGGGATGGCGAACTTACTGGGCTGGGTCTCGACGAGGGAAGGGCGACGACGGCGGCCGGCAATGAGCAACGGCGGTCGGCGGCTCTGCAAGATCGGCGACGAGCGATTTAGCGCGGAGCGCGGCCAAACTTCGAGCAAGAACACGATGGGAAGCTTCGGGTTATCGAGGCGAACCTCCTAGGGTGCTTCACGCCGAAGGAGCGGCGGCGACGGCGCGAATCGACGACGGCGGCGCTCGACTCGGCGATGGCGGCGGCTCGGGCGCTAGGGTTGCGGGCTCGATTGGATTTCGATGGGAAAGATTGCGGGCGGTGCGCGCTTTAAGTAGGCCGGAGACCGGGGCTTCGGCAGGCGTGTGGCGGTGGGATTTGGAGTCGGAGGCGGCGCGGCGTCGGGACGGACTCAGCCGAAGACGAAGATGCTGACAGGTGGGGCCCACCTGTCGGCGAGAGGGAGAGAGAGCGGGAGAGAGAGAAGCGGAACGGGCCGGTGCTGGGCCGTAAGCGGGGAATTGGGCCGGGGAAAAGAAATGAACGCGGGGAGGAAAAGTGAACGGAAGAAAAAGTCCAGGGGGCAAACTTGGACTGGGCCAAGAGTTTAACGGGCGAAAACGAACTCAGCTATTTAAACTTTTCTAAAACTCAAACAAAAGCAAATCAATTTCGAATTTAAACAGAATTTAAATTCCAATTTGATTTACTAGCAACCAAAAATATATGCAACAGCATGAATGCAACAAAAACTTATTTTGACTAAAATAATTATTTAATGTGTTATTTAAATCGATAAAAGGCTAGAAATTCCAATTAAATCCTAGAAATTTTATTTAAGCCTTAATAAATCCTAGAAAAATTCAGAGGGTTGCTACAATTTAATTGTGATGAATTTTAGGGTGTTACAAACCTACCCCCCTTAAAGAGAATCTCGTCCTCGAGATTCAGATGGATTAGAGAAAATATGAGGGAACTCTGCCATCAACTCATCCTCTCTTTCCCAAGTTGCCTCGCTTTCCGCGTGATGACTCCACTGAACTTTACACATCTTAATCACCTTACTCCTAGTAACTCTTTCAGCAGTTTCCAAAATCTTAGCTGGGTATTCCTTATAAGTCAAATCATCTTGCACATCCAACTCATCCAAGGGTAATTCTTCCTCAGGAACTCGAAGACACTTTTTCAACTAAGAGATATGGAACACATCATGCACATCTGACAGTCTGGCTGGCAATTCCAATTGATAAGCAACCTCACCTTTTCTATCAACAATCTTGAAAGGTCCAATGAAACGAGGAGATAATTTTCCTTTCACCTTAAACCTTCTCAAGCCTCGAATAGGAGATACTTTCAGATACACATAATCACCTACTTCGAAAGTTAATTCTCTCCTTCTTGTATTTGCGTAACTCTTCTGCCTGGACTGAGCCGTTCTCAAATTCTCTCTGATAATCTGAACCTATCTTTCTGCTTCCTGCAGTATCTCTGGACCAAACAAATGACTCTCACCAGTTTCACTCCAATACAACGGTGTTCTACACTTTCTACCATAAAGTGCTTCGAACGGTGCCATCTTCAAACTAGCCTGATAACTGTTGTTGTATGAAAACTCTGCATATGGAAGACTCTTGTCCAAACTGCCTCCATGCTTCAGAGCACATGCTCTCAGCATATCCTCCAAAATCTGATTGGTCCTCTCTGTCTGACCATCTGTCTGAGGATGATATGCAGAACTGATATTCAACTTCGTATCCATAGACTCATGCAACTTCTACCAGAATCTAGATGTAAACTGAGTACCTCTATCAGACACTATCTTTTTAGGTACACCATGGAGACAAACAATTCTGGACATGTATAACTCTACTAACTTAGAGCTGGTATAAGTAGTATTAACGGGTATAAAGTGAGCCACCTTAGTTAATCTGTCCACAATAACCCATATGGAGTCATATCCTCCTCGAGTGCGGGGTAACCCAACAATGAAATCCATACTGATTTCTTCTCACTTCCATTCAGGTACTTTGAGTGGCTGAAGCAAACCGGCTGGTCTCTGGTGTTCAGCTTTGACTCTCTGACAAACATCGCACGATGCCACATAGGCAGCCACATCCCTTTTTAATCCATACCACCAATACCTTTGCTTCAGATCCTGGTACATCTTGGTGCTTCCAGGATGAATAGAATATGCGGAATCATGAGCTTCCGTCAATATCTGCTCTCTAAGAGACTCGACATCCGGTACACATCCTCTTTCTAAACCAAATTGTACCTTGATCATCTTCGGTGAAGTCGGGAGCTTTCCCTGCTAACATGGTTTCCTTGATTTCCTTTATCTTCTCATCAGTAAGCTGACCTTTCCGAATTTCCTGTTCCAGTGTAGACTCAACTTCCATTGTCACAGCTTCTGTTTGATTCAGGAATCCTTAGTTCAGCTTTTCCATCTCTGCAAGCAACTCAGCTGGTAACTGGCAACCAAACATTGCATTTACTTGTGACTTCCTACTCAACGCATCAGCAACCAAATTAGCCTTGCCAGGATGATAGTTAATCCCTAGATCATAATCCTTGATCAACTCCAACCATCTTCTCTGCCTCAAATTCAGATCCTTCTGAGTAAATATGTACTTCAGGCTTTTGTGATCAGTATACAGCTCACATCTGTTACCTAGAATATAGTGACTCCAGATCTTCAAGGCATGGACCACAGCTGCAAGCTCCAGATCATGAGTAGGATAGTTCAGCTCGTGCTTCCTCAACTGTCTGGATGCATAGGCTATAACTCTGCCTTCCTGCATGAGCACACAACCAAGTCCTCTACGAGAAGCATCACAATATATATCAAAGTTCTTGTGAATATCTGGCATAGCAAGCACTGGGGCTGTAGTCAACTTCCTTCTCAATTCTTCAAAACTGGCCTGACACGCTTCTGACCAAACAAACTCCTTGCCCTTCTCTAATAGCGAAGTAAGAGGTTTCGCTATTTTAGAAAAGCCTTCAATGAATCTCCTGTAATATCCAGCCAATCCCAGAAAACTTCTGATCTCAGAGACTGTGGTAGGAGGTTCCCATTCTAACACATCCTTAACTTTACTTGGATCCACTGCAATACCTCCATCAGTAACAACATGACCAAGAAAAGACACTTGATTCAACCAAAACTCACATTTACTAAACTTGGCATACAACTGGTTCTCTCTAAGAGTCTGCAACACCAACCTCAAATGCTCCTCATGCTCATCCTCATTCTTAGAGTAAACCAGAATATCATCAATAAACACCACCACAAAACTTATCCAAGTACTCCATGAACACCTTATTCATCAGGTACATAAAGTAGGCGGGTGCATTTGTCAATCCAAACGACATCACAGTATACTCAAACAATCCATACCTGGTGGTGAATGCTGTTTTAGGAATATCGGAACGCCTGATCCTTAATTGATGATAGCCAGATCTCAAGTCAATCTTGGAGAAAACCTTAGCTCCTCTCAACTGATCAAATAAATCTTCAATTCTGGGCAATGGATACTTATTCTTGATGGTTACCTCATTCAATGAACGATAATCCACACACATCCTCAGAGTACCATCCTTTTTACCCACAAAAATTACAGGTGCTCCCCAAGGTGACGAACTAGGACGAATGTAACCTTTATCCAACAATTCCTTAAGTTGTTTCTTAAGTTCTTCTAGTTCATTAACATCCATTCTATAGGGTCTTTTAGAAATAGGAGCAGTACCAGGTAAAAGCTCAATAATAAACTCAATGTCTCGTTCGGGTGGCATACCTGGCAAATCATCTGGGAAGATATCTGGAAACTCACAAACAACTCTGATATCCTCCAAAGGAACACCGCTGGCCTGATTCACTGAGTAAGTTGAAGCTGAGGGTTGAGTGGCTCCGAATTCAATCTTCTCTCCCTGAGGGCTAGTCAACAACACGGACCTCTTGGCACACTGAATCACCGCATTGAAAGCAGCTAACCATCTGTTGACGTAAAATCCGCACTTCACGCCAAGCACACAGCAAGCCGAATTAGCTAGCTTTACACGTGGCCCGAGCGTTTGAATCCGAAAGCGTGCCAGTCAATTTTCCTGAAACTGATAAAGGGAGAAAAGATGTTTAGATAACACCTGGAACGTACCGGGTGATACCAGTCAGTTCCATATTTGTGGCTACGGAGCCAGTTTCAAACGACATATAGCTACAGAGAAGCTATCTGTCAGCAGTTAAAGCATCATTCGGCAATCGGCAAAGCATGCAGGAAGCGCACTGCCGAATGCGTGACGTAAGCATGACGAAAGATCGGTAGTTGACTGAATAAACATTGTAACGTATATTCATAACCGATTAACGGGGAACAGAGCATGATAGAAAAATAAAAGGGCGAAAACATGACCATAATTTCATAATAAACAAGAATGCATAGACTAAAAGCACTAGTCTACCGCATGTCTAGGTACTTTTCAACCCGTCGAGCATGAAACAAGCAAGTTAATCCACCGCATGATACGACTTGCTTGGAATCACACCACCAACCAAGAATAGATCAATCCACCGTATGATATACTCTAAACGTGGAAGGCTAAAAGCATTCTTTGTTTAAAACAAAACCGTGAGCATGTTTCACTCGTGTCGATACTGCCGAATACAGCTATATAGCCGAATCGGGTTCCATGAAGAAGGAACATGCTTCGTTGATGATGATAGGTCTATCAGATCGAATCGAATTCTAATCCACCGGATGATTAGCTCTAAGACGACCCAAAAACCTGTATCCACCGCATGATACCCGGTTCTGTCAAGATCTACACAAGACCAACGAGCTTGAACCCGCAACACGTGGCAATCTAGATTGACTTCGAATTCGGCTATTGAAACGCAGTGCATTGTGAGCTGGAACCGAATCTAATCAATCTAGACTGGGCAGAAGAGTGTTGTAATGAATTAAACATAAAGGTAAAATCCAGAGCAACACATGGTAACTTAATGGATCTACCAGATCTTGCCAAAATCCAATAGAACCGAAAACTTGTTCCAAGCTAAAACTTAGCCCACTGCATGGCTCATGATCTAACAATGGAACCTTCCTGAACCAAAGCCTAAATCCACCGCATGATACTAGGCATGGTGCAGGGTTGCCGGTACTTACGGAGGTCGACGGATCGATGATTCCTCTCGAAGAACTCGACGACTCGACTAAAGGACTCGAAGTTGGCACGGGGCCAGTTTGTTGTATGATTGATTGATTCCTTTTACAATTACCACGGGTTTATATTTATACCCAGGTTTCGACACGACTCCTAATCGATTGCGATTACATTATTTTATTTCCTAAAAAAGATAAACGCCGGGGCACCGTATCCGTCTTGCATTCCAAGTTAAACCAGCCTTTTCCTTATACTTGATCCACGTCATCACGCGCCCCCGAATTCCTCCCGCGGAATAGTTTTCTTGCCGAATGACAATGCGTTCCCGACCGCAGAACGTCTTTACCGAATGCTCTGGGAAAAAACTTCTTTGCCGAATGATATCTTTTCAACGAATCCGGCCCACATGTCAGCTTCTTCCTGGTGCCAATTTTTGGTGTCAACACATGCCCCTTCAATTTCGGGATAAAAGATAATTTTATCTCAGAATTGACCAGAAGCACTCAACATTCCCAAGTTAGTTCTGCTCGACACCCGCTTCTCCTTTTGAATCTTTAGAGCTCTCATCCAGATCCGAACCCTAGGTTATCGACTTCCAAGATTCAATCTTCAAATGGCGGACCAAGATTTTGCCCTCCAGGTAAACTTCAATTCCCTCAAGCACATTCGGTATTCTTCTTTTGATTTGCATTTTAAATTTCCTCTCATCTTTTTCCATTCTTGATAGGCACTAGCTGCCGAAATCCTTATCCCTGTTGAGGAAAAAGCTCCATCCTACTTCCTCGGCCCTGTAGGGAATTCAGATCCTTCTGAACTCATCGCGGCTGAATCTCAGAGGGTTCCTTTCAAGATTTCATTGACAAAATCTCATGAGTGGCAAGACGCCTTCAAGAACTGGCCTTTGCCCCCAATTGCTGGCTGGAGAAATTGGTACAAAAGGATATCTGATGACAAAAACCCCCAAACACAGAACTGGGACCATCTGCGTATTTCTCATTGCCTGGAGCTGTCACTAGCCGAAACACCAAAGAACGAGAACCTTCTGATTGCAGCTTGTCATTTTTGGTCCAATGGTGCAAATGCTTTTCTCTTCGGTCATGGCCCAATGTCTCCCACTTTGGCCGATGTCTACATGATGACCGGCCTGAACGTTACAGGAACTGTATATCCATATGACCATAAAGGTTCCTCCAAGCAGACAGGAGTAAAAACAGGGGTTGGATACAAGAGATACATCCAGAACCATATGTCTGATGGCCCTCTGACTGATGTCGAATATAGAGCTTTCCTGAACATGTGGCTATGCAGATCAGTTTTCTGTGGCAAAGCCAATGAGCCAACCCTGAATCATATCGTGATGGCTGAAGAGCTGGCTGCCGGAAAACTCATTCCACTTGGGAAATACCTCCTGGGAAGTGTCTACCATATGCTCAATCAAACCACCCACCTGATGTATACCAGCAAGAAAATCCCCTGTGTCAATGGTCCTTGGTGGTTTGTCCAAATGTGGCTGCAGTTGTATATGCATCAAATCGTCGCTATTGATCTGAACAGCCGAGACTTTCCTTCAATTAATTACAAAGAAGGAGAAACCCGGAGAACCAAAGGTTGTCAAACCTATGGAGAAGCTGCCTCCACTGTATCTATCAACAAGAACATCGGTGAACTGTTCGAGCTCTTCTTCAAAGGCTTTGCTCATCCTCTTTGGTTCCCATATCTGGACAATGACAACCTCACTCTCCCTTTCAAACTACAGCGATCTTCAATGCCTTCATCCAGCCCTGCATCCTGCCAGCCGAATTCTGTGGAGGAAGGCTGGTTCAAAGTACCTATGAATACTATCAGCCAAACATGATGGCTAGACAGTTGGGATGTGGCCAAGTGCCCCCTAGGCTATTTCTTCACGAATTTCTCAAGCCTAGGGAAATTGTCAAGGATTCCACAGAGACAAGAAGAATTTTTACTTATAAATGCTGCGGAACTATCTATGCACCTGATCCTTTTGTGCCAATAATATCTGCCCATCCTTCTTTCACTCTCTGGTGGCAAGAACTCCATGATCATATCTTCAACATGCCAATCCATCCCTTCTGCTTCGAGTTAATGCCCGATTATCAGCCAACTTCAGAGGTAATACGCTTATCCCTTTATCTGTCTCAATAATATTAACCCCGATTGATTCTGATTCTGTCATTTTGCAGGATATAACACCTGCCCCTCTTGCCAGGGCGATCTTGTACAAAGCTGCAGGCCCAATATCTGCTTTGGGGCACCAATCTCCTACCTTGGCTCAACTGATGGCTAGACAGGCTTCTCTAGATCCAATACTTACTAGACCATCATCTGTCAAGAGGAAAACCCTTTCTTTAACTGCTCCCTTAGTTGTAAAGAAGAAAAGAACAAGCAGCAAAAAAGTTATCAAGGTCAGAGCCTTCTTCCTTTGACCATAATGCCATTGGTATTTTGCTCAGCTTCATCTCTTTTTGGTTTCAGGTCAGAGAACAGCAACTAGCAATCAGTACAGATCTTGCCGATGCTTCATTGACTGGTAAAATTCCACCACTTTATCCTCTTAACTTCTCTTTCATCGGCACTCATTCTTTGTTAACTGCAGAACAATCTTCAATGGACCCAATCTTGGAAAGCTCTTCTTCTCATCACGATTCATCTTTAGCTTTGCAACTCCTTCCTCAATCAGAAGCATTATCTTCACCAAGAAATCTTCCAGCTTCTCCTCAGCAAGATACACAGAATCCTCCCATTGAGCCTGAAAGGCTTCCTTTCCCCATTCAGGAAGTCAGGAAGATGAGAAAGAAGATAGTTGAGCTTCCCAAATTAACAGAGAAGATGCGAAAGGAAGCTTCATCAGCTCTGAACGAAGAAAAACAACTCAAGGCAAAGCTTGCTGCTCTGGCTAGAACCCAAGAAGCTGACAAAAACTTATTAGAGAGCATTAGCAATATGATATCAGATGCTAAAAATGTAATCTCAAAGTACTTGGGTTTGTAATTGTAACAAACAGTCGATAGCCGAATGCTTTATCAATCCTGCAATCTTGCCATTTCTTATCTCTGTTTTTTTTATTGTGGACAACTCATTCGGCAAAGCTGGCTATAACAGTGTCAGACCCGAAAACGCTTCAAACACGACATAGCCGAATGTCATTCAGTCAAAACTGAATACGACTCGGTAAGAATCCCAAACGACATGGAAATCGATCGGTTGGAAAATCCTTTCCACCTTCTGAACACCTTGGGATATGCACCACAATCTTCGGCCACGATCTCTTCGTTAGTTCCATAAATAAGAACTTTGAGCGCTCCTAATCTTTTATCAAATCCTCCGTCTTCCAAGCTTTCTGCTAGCCTGAGCCCCCTCTTCTTCGAGCACAGTAATCTCCAGAAAACCCCAATGACCAACAACAGCGGAAGACGCCCGGCCGCCGACGAAGCTGAAGGGAGCCGCGCCAGCGCTCGTCGGAGGTGATGACTGTCTGCCTCTCCTTATCCTTTCCTCCAGATTTTGCCTTATTCTCAACTTTCTTTGTGTTTTCAGGCTCATCCAATGGAACCCCGTTACTGCCTCGACTGCGGCTCCGGCTGCAGCAGGTGATTCTTCGGAGTCATCTAGCCGATCCCCCAGGCCCAACTGGGATCTGCGCTACTCAGATAGCGATTCCCGCCGATTCAAGCAGGAACGTGACGACACTCGGCATGAGCTGGAGGTCATCTCCAAACAAGCCGGGATCGCAGATCTAGAGTGGCAACACCAGCGCAAGCAGCTGCTCGAGACCATCGACGGTAATTTCTGCGGTTCGCTTAACTTCAATCTGACCTTGGACTAACCTGCCGTTGCTTCGTAATCCTACAGATCGCGACGCCGAACTCGATCAGCTGAAGACATTGGTTGAGTCTTTGGCAAACAAGGTGAATGCTCCTGGGGACACGCCAGAAGCTCGCCTCGGTGCAGTGGCAGGCCGTATCAATGAGGTGGCCTTACACGGCGTCCGTCTGGGCACTGCCGCAGGCCTAGTCGCCATGTCGACGCACACTGGCACTGACTATTCCAGGCTACCGCCCGGCTTTGCCAATGGTAATCCGGAGGAGATCGACGATATTGAGGCCTCCACAGATCGCCTTGATGCTCATGGCGTCGCCATTGCCGATTCCATTCATCCCCAGTCTGTTCTGAACAGGTTGTTCCATTAGTTTGTACTAGGGATTATGGAATTTCGGCAATAAAACTTATCTTTTGCAGTCTTTTTTGTGATAACTTGGTCAAACTCATGATGCAAAATATTTGTACTAAGGGCAATACATTCTGGTATTGGCCATTTTCCCTCTGTTGGCATTTGTTCTGAAGGCGGCTCCTTCCCGAATGCCGGCTGTTTCAGTTGTCCTGGCATTGAATATTTCAATCAGCGATCAACCTCAACACTAGGATAATATTTCTTCAAGTATCTCCCATTGATAGCAGCACTAAACTCTTCTCCTAGCAAAGTTTTCAGGACATATGCATTTCCAGGCACGCATCTGACCACTCTGAAAGGACCTTCCCAATTTGGAGACCATTTACCGAATGCACTGTATTTAGTTCCAATCGGTAATATTGCTTTCCAAACTAAATCTCCTTCTGCAAATTGCTTGACTTTCACCTTTTTGTTGTAATATTTAGCAACTCGCATTTTATTTTTCTCAACATTTTCCAAGGCCCTGAGACGAATCATATGCAAATCTTCTAATTCGTCCATCATTAAATCATTATAATCTTTAGAACTTAAATCTTTTTGCAACTTTATCCTTCTCGAATCTGACTGCATCTCCCATGGCAAGATAGCATGATGTCCATATACCAATTCATAAGGAGACGTCTGTGTAGCCCCATGTGGAGCCATTCGGTAAGCCCATAAAGCCTCATTTAATACCGAATGCCACTTTCTCGGCTTCTGATCAATCTTCTTCTGTATAATTTTAATCATAATCTTGTTAGAAGCCTCTGCCTGACCATTAGCTTGGGCATAATAAGGAGAAGAATTCATCAATTTGATGCCCATACTTTCAGCAAAATTTCTGAACTCTGAAGATGTAAACTGAGTTCCTTGATCTGTGGTGATTGTTTGAGGAATTCCAAATCTGTAAATGATATGTTCTTTAACAAATTCAACCATATTCTCTGATGTCACCTTCTTTAATGGAATCGCCTCAACCCACTTAGTAAAATAATCGGTTGCTAAAAGCACAAACTTATGCCCCTTGCTAGATGGAGGATTTATTTGGCCAATCAAATCTATTCCCCATCCTCTGAATGGCCATGGCTTGATAATAGGATTCAGGACCGATGCTGGAACTCTCTGAATGTTTCCAAATCTCTGGCAATCTTGGCATCCCTTGTAATATTCAAAGCAGTCCTCTAGCATTGTGGGCCAATAGTACCCAGTTCTCCTAATAACCCATTTCATTCGGTAAGCCGATTGATGTGCTCCACATAGCCCATCATGCACTTCACTTATCAGCCTTTTTGCTTCTTCTTGACTTAAGCAATGTAACAGCACTCCATCCAAGGATTTATAATATAAATTATCATCAAGAAGAACAAACTTTAAAGCTTTATACCTGAGCTTTCTAGAAACTTTTCGAGATGGATTCTCCAGATAATCAACAATTTCTTTTCTCCAATCATCTTCTGCTAGATTACTCCCGAAAGCATATACATCATTAGCAAAAACTTCTTGAAGCTCTCTATAACCCGAAGCACTTTGAGCTAATCTGTTCGCCTCTCCATTGTCTCTCCTAGGAATATGCCGCAGAATTACTGACTGAAACTCCTTTAAGATTTGCTTGCATTCCTCATAATAATTCCTTAAGATATCGTTTCTGCACTCATATTCGCCATTTAGTTGCTTTATGACTAATTCTGAATCTCCAAAGATTTCAACTGCAATGGCCTTTGCTTCTCTCAAGTATTGAAGTCCTCTGAGCAACGCTTCATACTCGGCTTGATTATTAGTGACAGTAGGTTGAATAGGAATAGCAAATTCAAATACCTCTCCTTTTGGCGAAATTAACAAAATACCTACTCCACCACCTTTGTCACATGAAGATCCATCGAAGAACAATACCCAAGGAGTGATTCCAAGCAAATTAGTTGATGAATCACGATGTTCAGTAATGAAGTCAGCAATAATCTGTCCTTTAACAGCTTTTGCCGATTCAAACTTTAACTCAAATTCAGACAAAGCTAAAATCCATTTGCCAATCCTTCCGTTCAAAATTGGCATAGACAACATGTGCTTTATCACATCAAATTTTGAATACACAATGCATTCGGCATGTAGCAAATAGTGCCGAAATTTTGTACAGGAATAATAAACACATAAACAAAGTTTCTCGGTAGCCGAATACCTCGTCTCGGGATCAAGCAATTTCCGACTAAGGTATGCAAGTACCCTTTCCTTTTCCTCAAATTCTTGTATGAGGGCCGATCCAATAGTTTGGGCATCAGCCGCCACGTACAACTTAAAAGGCTTGTTTAGTTGTGGAGGTACCAATACTGGTGGTTCTTTCATGTATTCCTTGATCTCATCAAAAGCCTTTTGTTGTTCGTCACCCCATACAAACTTCTGATCCTTCTTGACTTTTAGTAGCGAAGAAAAAGGTAACACCTTTTGTGATAAGTTTGATATGAATCTTCTCACGAAATTAATCTTGCCAAGTAATGACTGTAATTCCTTAAGATTAGTTGGAGGAACAACTTCATCAATGGTTTTCATACTTTTCTTGCCAACTCCTATTCCTCCTTCATGCACCAAAAATCCCAAAAATTCTCCTGCCGAAACTCCAAAAGCACATTTATTCGGGTTCATCTTGAGCCCATGTTTCCTAGTGCATTCTAGAGTTTTCCTTATGTCGGCCAAATGTGCTTCATGATCCAATGACTTAATCACAACATCATCAATATATATCTCCACAATCTTGCCGATCAACTCATGAAAAATATAATTCATGGCTCTCTGATAAGTTGCACCAGCATTCTTCAAACCAAACGTCATGACAACCCATTCAAACAACCCTATATGTCCTGGACATTTGAAAGCTGTTTTCGCTATATCTTCCAATGCCATAAAAATTTGATTGTACCCTGCATTACCATCCATGAAACTAATCACTTTATATCCAGCAGCAGCATCAACCAACGAGTCAGCAATAGGCATTGGATATCCATCCATGGGTGTAGCTCTGTTCAGATCTCTAAAGTCTATGCAAACTCTCATTTTCCCATTTTTCTTGTACACAGGAACAATATTAGAGATCCATTCTGCATATCTGCATGGCCGAATAAAATTTGCTTCTATTAATCTTTCCACTTCTTTCTTTACATCGATCAACACTTCATCTTTGTAGATTTTCCGGGGTGGTTGCTTGTAAGGTCTATAACCAGGCTTGATCGACAATCGATGCTCAACAATGGAACGATCTAAACCAGGCATCTCCGAATAATCCCAAGCAAAGCAATCTTTGTATTCTTTTAACAACTCAATCAACTTTTCTCTGAAAACCGAATCCAAGCTAGCACTGATGAATATCGGCCTTGGTTTGTCACCATCTCCAATGTCTACTTCTTCTAATTTATCAGCCGACACAAATCCATGTCCTAGCTTCCCGTCAGTCCCATCGATTGGATTATCCATTAAAAATTACTAAAAGAACCGACTGCTTCGATCGGCTGTTGATCACTGCTGACTGGCTCAACAGGACCTTCTCCCCAGTCCTTACCTGAGAAACAATCTATGCCTTGATATTCCCAGAAGGCTGGTTCCACATTAGCCACGCTAATTGAATCATCTGCTGGGACAATTTCCACTTCATCATCTATCCACTGAATAAGCTGCTGATGCATAGTAGACGGAATACAGCAATTCGCATGGATCCAATCCCTTCCAAGTAGCAAGCTATATGCCCCTTTGCCTTCAATAACAAAGAAGGTTGTAAGCAGAATCTTAGATCCAATCATCAGATCTACATGTACACATCCTTTGGTGTCCGAAGGATTTCCAGCAAAATCATTCAAAACTATGCTTGTTGGCGTTAAATCTCCAGGGCTCATGCCAAGTTTCCTGAATGTATTGTATGGCATCACATTAACAGCAGCTCCACCATCAACAAAAATCTTCATCAGTGGCTTTCCGTTGACATATCCTCTTAAGTACAGTGGCTTCATGTGCCGATTCTGGACTGGCTTCTCGAAAATAGCTTGCTTATTCAATACCAATCGTGCCATTAACCCACATTGCTCAGCTTCATCCACTTCTGACAATATCTCTTCCTGTACAATTTAATTAGCTGGAGCCATGAATTCATTCGGCAAGAAACATACCATGCATGTAGGAGCCGAATGACCCGATTCGTCAGGTTTGTCTTTTGGACGCCATATCGATCTCATCCTGGTCCCTGCTCGCTTCAACTCTTGATTCCTCAGGCGCTGGACTCTTCTCTTCTGGCTCTTTCTTAGACCAGGTGGGCACCACTGTCCTTTTTGCCAGACATACTCACGATCTTCTTCTTCATGATCAATCCATCTACGATCAGCATGTCTTTTCCTTGGTTGATCATCATTCTTATATATTTTTAGACGCCGATCATCACTAGGATGTATCCTTCCAATTCTTTCGTGGACGGATCGGCGACTGGCACCATTTGGCCTATGTTCGACATATCCATTATTGCATTCAGGACAGTTATTCCATGTAGGCAGCTTTAAACCCTCGTTCCAACAGTGTCTGAAGAAGACACAATCCCAATGTGCACGTTCTCGTTCTCGGACATATTCCTCTTGTTCTTCCTCATCCCTTTTTTCTTCGCACCTCCTCTTTTCCTCCTCGTACTCACGTCTCTGATAGCGTTCTTTTTCTTGCTGATGCTGCCACTTATTGAGGAGAATGCGCGATGTGACTCTGAGTTTAGAAGATTTCCCAATTTCAAATCGGCTATTCGGGAAACGAGGCTTTTCCTCGCGAACTTGTTCGATCGTGATTTGCCGATTAGGATCGACTGAGCCATTCTGCTTCGCTTCCTTCGACGTCAGGACTTTCATCTTTCCCTTTTCTCCAGATTCGGCAATATTCACCATATTGATTGAGAACCCAATCATGTTCTGAGGAAACGGGTTATTGTCCAACTTCATCTTATTGTCGAATTTCAGATGCCCTTCTTGGATAGCTTTCTGAATCCTCACTCTAAAAACCCTGCATTCATTGATGGAATGAGAATTTCTATCATGGAATCCACAGTACCTTTTATCTTTCACTCCATCAGGCCGAAGCATAGAATGCCCCTCTGGTAGCTTGATCCGGCCTTCTTTTACAAGATAGTCAAACAATTTATCTGCCTTAGTTACATCAAAATCATAGGTGTCCTTATTCTGTTTAATCCACCTCTGATTCACCATGACTGGTTCTTTGCCCCACACTATCTCTGCTGCAGCTATCTCCTCACCATCTTCATACTCATCTCCTTGATCTGCTCTTTCAAGGAATTGGTTATAGATGTCAGCTACATCATTGTGTTTAGCAAATCTGGCATCTTTCTTGAAACCATATGCCTGGTTGCTCATTAAGGCCAATCTGTGTGACAACTGGCCCAGATCATCGAACTCCATTCCGAATAGCTTTTCCCGAATGGCAGGCAACATGCCAGCTACAGCCATACTAGCTAGCTGGTCATCAGGTGTGTTCAGAGAAAAGCACATGCTCTTTGTTTCCCTAAATCTCCTGAGGAACTCCGTAGTTGTCTCATTATTCCTCTGCCTTAAGCTGGTCAAATCAACCAACTTTTTCTCAGTACTGCCAATGTAGTAATGAGCATGGAATTTCTGCTCCAGGTCTTTCCAAGTACAAATTGACTGAGCAGGCAAAGAAGCAAACCATGTAAAAGTTGGACCCGTCAGTGACAAAGGGAAGTATCTGATTCTGAAAGCCTCATCTGCTGAAGCTTCTCCAAGCTGCATCAGATATCGAGCTATATGTTCCACAGTGCTAGTATCGTCTTGTCC
This sequence comes from Echinochloa phyllopogon, assembly GCA_033239725.1. NCBI lineage: Eukaryota > Viridiplantae > Streptophyta > Magnoliopsida > Poales > Poaceae > Echinochloa > Echinochloa phyllopogon. Next base: position 2,322,959 of record BTCW01000016.1, on the reverse strand, counting down.
TGAGAACTTAGTAAACTCTGTAGGCACGTTCTCGTTCTCGGACATATTCCTCTTGTTCTTCCTCATCCCTTTTTTCTTCGCACCTCCTCTTTTCCTCCTCGTACTCACGTCTCTGATAGCGTTCTTTTTCTTGCTGACGCTGCCACTTATTGAGGAGAATGCGCGATGTGACTCTGAGTTTAGAAGATTTCCCAATTTCAAATCGGCTATTCGGGAAACGAGGCTTTTCCTCGCGAACTTGTTCGATCGTGCTTTGCCGATTAGGATCGACTGAGCCATTCTGCTTCGCTTCCTTCGACGTCAGGACTTTCATCTTTCCCTTTTCTCCAGATTCGGCAATATTCACCATATTGATTGAGAACCCAATCATGTTCTGAGGAAACGGGTTATTGTCCAACTTCATCTTATTGTCGAATTTCAGATGCCCTTCTTGGATAGCTTTCTGAATCCTCACTCTAAAAAGCCTGCATTCATTGATGGAATGAGAATTTCTATCATGGAATCCACAGTACCTTTTATCTTTCACTCCATCAGGCCGAAGCATAGAATGCCCCTCTGCTAGCTTGATCCGGCCTTCTTTTACAAGATAGTCAAACAATTTATCTGCCTTAGTTACATCAAAATCATAGGTGTCCTTATTCTGTTTAATCCACCTCTGATTCACCATGACTGGTTCTTTGCCCCACACTATCTCTGCTGCAGCTATCTCCTCACCATCTTCATACTCATCTCCTTGATCTGCTCTTTCAAGGAATTGGTTATAGATGTCAGCTACATCATTGTGTTTAGCAAATCTGGCATCTTTCTTGAAACCATATGCCTGGTTGCTCATTAAGGCCAATCTCTGTGACAACTGGCCCAGATCATCGAACTCCATTCCGAATAGCTTTTCCCGAATGGCAGGCAACATGCCAGCTACAGCCATACTAGCTAGCTGGTCATCAGGTATGTTCAGAGAAAAGCACATGCTCTTTGTTTCCCTAAATCTCCTGAGGAACTCCGTAGGTGTCTCATTATTCCTCTGCCTTAAGCTGGTCAAATCAACCAACTTTTTCTCGGTACTGCCAATGTAGTAATGAGCATGGAATTTCTGCTCCAGGTCTTTCCAAGTACAAATTGACTGAGCAGGCAAAGAAGCAAACCATGTAAAAGCTGGACCCGTCAGTGACAAAGGGAAGTATCTGATTCTGAAAGCCTCATCTGCTGAAGCTTCTCCAAGCTGCATCAGATATCGAGCTATATGTTCCACAGTGCTAGTATCGTCTTGTCCTGAGAACTTAGTAAACTCTGTAGGCACCTTGACTCTATTCGGCAACGATACCCTTTGGTACCATTCTGGGAAAGGAGACGAGTACATGTATCCCTGATTTTTAGGCTTCAGACCGAATTGATTTTGCAATACATCGGTCATTTTTTGCACCATGAGGTCAATATTGGTATCTTGATTCCCTGGTCTCCCAGCAGGCATCCCTGTAGTACCAACATACCCGGGATTCGGGAGAGCGTCGATAGCATTGTAATCCATAAACTCTGAATATCCGTTTCCATACACATCCTTTTGTAGCCTGTTGTTCAGAGGGGATATCTTGTAAGCAGAAGCAGGTGGATTTCCTGTGGTGCCAAATGCCATATCACCATATGTACGAGGTTTCGGTAATGCGTGCCGAAGCTCTTGTTGAATCGGCTGTCCACTCGCGTCTTTGGTTCCAGAAACTTCAGTTTCCTCAATACCTTTACCATGACGTTTTGGGACCGATGCTTGAATATTGAAATATGTTGGTCCACCAAGTTGTCCATGCGCTTGCTCAAAAGGTTTATCCACGTGTTGACCAAAGATGTTGACCAGTATGAGCCGAAAACTGTTCAGGAATGCAGCATTATGATTGGTCATTGTTTCTCCTAAAGCCTTGTACAACAAGCCAGAGAACTTCTCCCTTTCTTCATCTTCAGTAAGATTAGATTGTCCCGGCAAAAGAACTCTTGGCAGATCTGACTTGAGAAACGGTGCACCACTCCTGTTCTTAGCAAAAGACAGTAAGCATTTCTTGATGAACTGATCTGCAGCAGTCTTCACCATTTGTTGATGTTCATCAGACAATTCTTTGAAAGTGACATCCAAAATGTCTTTTAATTCAGGCATCTTCGAAGCTTGTTGTGTCCCACCGGGCATGCCAAAAAGTGTGTTGACGTAAAATCCGCACTTCATGCCAAGCACACAGCAAGCCGAATTAGCTAGCTTTACACGTGGCCCGAGCGTTTGAATCCGAAAGCGTGCCAGTCAATTTTCCTGAAACTGACAAAGGGAGAAAAGATGTTTAGATAACACCTGGAACGTACCGGGTGATACCAGTCAGTTCCATATTTGTGGCTACGGAGCCAGTTTCAAACGACATATAGCTACAGAGAAGCTATCTGTCAGCAGTTAAAGCATCATTCGGCAATCGGCAAAGCATGCAGGAAGCGCACTGCCGAATGCGTGACGTAAGCATGACGAAAGATCGGTAGTTGACTAAATAAACATTGTAACGTATATTCATAACCGATTAACGGGGAACAGAGCATGATAGATAAATAAAAGGGCGAAAACATGACCATAATTTCATAATAAACAAGAATGCATAGACTAAAAGCACTAGTCTACCGCATGTCTAGGTACTTTTCAACCCGTCGAGCATGAAACAAGCAAGTTAATCCACTGCATGATACGACTTGCTTGGAATCACACCACCAACCAAGAATAGATCAATCCACCGCATGATATACTCTAAACGTGGAAGGCTAAAAGCATTCTTTGTTTAAAACAAAACCGTGAGCATGTTTCACTCGTGTCGATACTGCCGAATACAGCTATATAGCCGAATCGGGTTCCATGAAGAAGGAACATGCTTCGTTGATGATGATAGGTCTATCAGATCGAATCGAATTCTAATCCACCGGATGATTAGCTCTAAGACGACCCAAAAACCTGTATCCACCGCATGATACCCGGTTCTGTCAAGATCTACACAAGACCAACGAGCTTGAACCCGCAACACGTGGCAATCTAGATTGACTTCGAATTCGGCTATTGAAACGCAGTGCATTGTGAGCTGGAACCGAATCTAATCAATCTAGACTGGGCAGAAGAGTGTTGTAATGAATTAAACATAAAGGTAAAATCCAGAGCAACACATGGTAACTTAATGGATCTACCAGATCTTGCCAAAATCCAATAGAACCGAAAACTTGTTCCAAGCTAAAACTTAGCCCACCGCATGGCTCATGATCTAACAATGGAACCTTCCTGAACCAAAGCCTAAATCCACCGCATGATACTAGGCATGGTGCAGGGTTGCCGGTACTTACGGAGGTCGACGGATCGATGATTCCTCTCGAAGAACTCGACGACTCGACTAAAGGACTCGAAGTTGGCACGGGGCCGGTTTGTTGTATGATTGATTGATTCCTTTTACAATTACCACGGGTTTATATTTATACCCAGGTTTCGACACGACTCCTAATTGATTGCGATTACATTATTTTATTTCCTAAAAAAGATAAACGCCGGGGCACCGTATCCGTCTTGCATTCCAAGTTAAACCAGCCTTTTCCTTATACTTGATCCACGTCATCACGCGCCCCCGAATTCCTCCTGCGGAATAGTTTTCTTGCCGAATGACAATGCGTTCCCGACCGCAGAACGTCTTTACCGAATGCTCTGGGAAAAAACTTCTTTGCCGAATGATATCTTTTCAACGAATCCGGCCCACATGTCAGCTTCTTCCTGGTGCCAATTTTTGGTGTCAACACCATCCCATTCCAAGTATGACATCAATTCCCTCAGAGTTCAGGACTATCAAATCAGCAGGAAAATCTACCCCAACTATTTTCAGGTTAACTCGGGGACAGATAAAGTTGGCTTTCATGTTTCCACCGGGTGAGCTAACTAGCATGGAATTTCTCATAGGGACCATAGATATATTATACTTAGCTACGTACTGAGCAGTAATAACAGAATGAGATGCTCCAGAGTCGAATAAAACCGATGCAGGGGCTGAGTTGACAAGGAACATACCAAGTACCACATCCTGAGCCTCCTGCACGGACTCTGCAGCAACATGGTTCACCTTGCCCCGCATCTGATTCTACTGGCCTTTGTTGCTCTGGGGCGTGGGGTTCACATTCCTGTTCTGCTGCTGAGGGGTATTCTGCCTAGGTGCACTGCCATTCTGGTGCTGTGGGGTCTGAGCATTCCTCTTAGGATAGTTGTGGACAAAGTGGCTGGGATCTCCACAAATGTAGCAGGTGCGAGGAGTCAGAGCACTACCTGGTGCGGAGGTCTTCACTGGAGTCTGAGCCGGGGTGGTCTCGCGGTTCTGCTGAAATGCTGGACGCTGAGGTGGAGGTGCTGACCGCTTACCCGGACTCTGCACAAAGTTACTCCCTTGCCCACCAAAACGAACGGACATGTTCTGCTGAGGTTGCTGGAAACGAGGGCGGGTGTTACTGCTTGACTGTCCTGAGGCCATGAACTTCCTCTTCTGCTCTCCCAACTCACGACGCTTGCTCTCCAAGCCAATAGCCTTATCCAGCAGCTTCTGAAATGTTGGGAAGGTATGAGACATGAGTTGATATTGGAGCGGCGGAATCAATCCTTCCAGAAATCGCTCCTGCTTCTGATCATCATCCTTCACCTCATCTGGGGCGTAAAGGGACAACTGGATAAACTTATCCCGGTACTCGCTGACGGTCATCCCACCTTGCTTGAGTGAGAGGAACTCCTTCTTCTTCAGCTTCATGACACCAGGAGGAATATGGTAGCTCCTGAAGTTGGTCCTAAACTCCTGCCAGGTGATAGCATCAGGGGTGGCATGAGCTGCCAGATAAGCATCCCACCAATCTGAAGCTGATCCTTCCAAGCGACCTGAGGCATACATGACCTTCTCCCTGTCATTGCACTGAGCCATATCCAGCTTCTTCTCAACAGTCTTTAGCCAATCATCAGCATCAAGTGGATCTGCAGAATGAGAGTAGGTAGGAGGTTTGTGACTCATGAACTCCCGGTGCTTGTCTCTCTGCTGATTGTTGTTGTTGTTGTTATTCTGTGCTTGCATGGCTGCCAAGGTATTAGCCATGCCCTGTAGAATCTGAGTCTGGTTGGCGAGGATTTTATCCATTGCTACGGATGCTTGATTCGGCGGAGGATTTGGATTGGGGTTGGCACGTCCTTGACGATTCACCGGTGGTTGATCCACTCCACTTCCAGACCTAGTGTTTACCATCTGGTGGTTAGAACATGAGGTTCAGAGGGTGGTAAAAAGATATAACTCAAATCATGAACAGATAAGAGTTAATGTAGAACTAGTTGCCAATGACGGGCAAATCAAATTCTGAAACAGATTCTGTTCGTCCAAATTAAACAGTTGTAACTATCATTCTGTGTATCCAAAAATCATGATCTTTTGTCTAACCCAACTTGAATCACCTCAATCGGAATTTTGTGGCTCGAGATATAAAATAAACAAGACAGCTGTGTCAGGACCACGTGACAGATTCTGGTTACTCCAATAAAATCATTATATCTCTCTGCCAGAACCTCCAAAAATCACGAAAACTTCCCAGAACCTAGGTTATCAAGTTCTTAATCCAACCCAATTGGATTTACGTCAAACGGAGTTCTGAAGCTCCAGAAACAATTCGAACAGTACCAGGATATCATGCAGCAGCGAGAACAGATTGTCGCGCATGATTTATATGAGGGGTACCATTATATGGATAAATTGATAGTTAAGGGCTAAGATCAGAGACCGAGATAACCCAAAACTAACTAAATTTATTTATTTAATAATTACTCAATTGTGGTCATCACTCCACAATTAAGTTCAATCATTACAAAGATCCAAATCACACACTTAGCACAAAAGCAAACACCTCTACCACACTTTTAAACCAAACTAAAACACATGCTACACACGAGTCTCAACGATTCTAAACGTACTGAACTAACAAAAGAGAGGGTATCCTATCTTAATAGGTATGGGTGGAGCAACTAGACGATCTACCAAGCACTGTCTAGCGGGGCGGTGAATGTCTCATCAACCCTTCTACATCTTCATCCAAGGGCGGAAGTGCTTCTCCCTTGAGTTCAGCTATCAGCCTCTTGTTCTTCCTTCGTTCAGCAGCGAGTTCTTCACGCACTTCTTGTAGCTCTCTTGTGGTGTCATCGGCGTGCACGTTGAGCATCTGGGTGAACGCCACCTGGACGTTGAGTGTAGAGTTTACTCCTGGCGGTATTGGCACAACCCCAGTTGGAGTGCCTTGCTGCCTTCGAGGAAGATATGCCCAAGCAGTGTGACGTACTTCAGCAGCCTCCTCATGGCAAAGCACAGAAAGTGCCCTCCTGGCTGCATCCTGGATTCCAGCTTCAAAGGTTGATCTCATGGCGATGGCATGGTGCACTGCAGCCTCTTTGGTTCCTCCAAACTCATAATCAGGCTCCCTGATGTATACAGCGACTTCCCAGTCCTCTGGGTGATCTGGATGTGTCCTCCTTCTTCCACAATATTCTATCTCCACTGGGTAGTTCAGACGCTCAAAGAGCATTCGAAGCATCATAGGAAACCCACTGTTGCCTCCGTCGTGGTGGTGAATAGTCACTACCCACATGTCAGGCGGCGGAGAGGGTCCTTCACTTCCTTCAGATCCAGCTGGAGCATTCCCTCCGTAGTTAACTTCTTCGTCCATTACTTCCATCTCTTCAGGTTCCGGTTCCACTTCTTGCACTGAATGCGACGAAAAAGAGGATACAGTGTTTGCCAATCTACGAGCACCTTGCCTTGTCAACACCATCTATGGTTAAAGCAAGAAAGGGGTGAGAACAGTTCTAAAGACATCAGAACCAGGTGAGATGGTGAAAAAGATAGACCAGAAAACAAAATCAAGAAGGAGACAATTATCAATGACCCGGAATAATAGCAAATTAAACCAAGAATAGATAGAGCAAGAGTAGTTAAGCAAAATAATCCTTAGAGAATGACCATTGCTATCTAGGCTTGCGTCCTACAGTCAACACAGCTCTGATACCACCTCTGTCACACCCGGTTTTCAAGGCAAAACCAGATGCATCTCATATGTGCGCCAGGATCAGTTTACACACATATGGTAGACGTCACAAGTGAATATCCATAACCATGCATAACGAAAGAGTATTATAGTGCATTTATTACAATCTCAGAGTTGACACATATGTCATAGCGGAAGACTTAAATAAACGTTCATCTAACGAAGCAAAAGTGACTCCACTCCACAGGCATTGATTCGGGGAGACTCGCCTAGAACTCCTCAAAATCAGCAGTAAAATCCTCAAAATTCTCCCAATCTGAGCAGCATTCCGGGTGTAGTTGATGCAATAAAAGAAAGAAAGAAAACAAGTATGAGCACATACGTACTCAGCAAATGTAATATGACATACAAGGCTGAGGCAAAAAGGTTGGCTGACCATACCGCAGTAAGCACTTTTAGTTGGTCAAGTTTTATTAAGCAACCATTTACTAGCAAATGAAAGTATATACCACCCACAAATTAATGAATATCATATTCCCAACATATTCATGTAACCACGATTTAGATCATGTTCAAGTATGATTATCATGTAAGGGTCCAGGCCGCTCTTGACCGTGAGCACGGCTGTTATAACAGTTTTACACTCTGTAGAGGTTGTACACTTTCACCATAAGCCGTGATTCCCATTGCCCGAGAGCATTGTACCCTTCCCACACCACGTGGACCGAATACTGGGTTTCACTATGAGACCTTTACAAAAGCACCCTAATAAATGATAGCCCGCTAAGGTTTCCGGTTCAGAAGCAAAGCATAACCCTCCCTAATGAGGTCTGTCTCTTACCAAAGCCCACAGCTCAAGAGGACCGAGCTATACCCCATCAACCGCCGCCCCCCATGCCCCTTTCGAGTAAAGCTACCATAAACCAGAGCACCTAATTAGTCAGTCAAAGCTAGAGCCACATGGCACTCATGGTTGTACTATTTTCCTGGGTGGTTCTCCATGTTCCAATTAAAAAGATATGATCTTGTCCATTAATTGATTAAAAAGGTAGTAATGGAACATAGAGTAGGGGTTCATTTAACCAATCCCAGTTGAGCAAGCTAAGCATCATCTACCATCAAAGTTAATTAAATAACCCAGTTTCAGGGATAGGAAAAATATAGTGGCTAGGCAAATCCTTAAATAGGAACCCATCAAATTAAGACACATGCATGGGTGGTGAAATTAATAATTATTAGGACATTTGCATGACATAATACACTTGCCTTCTTCCCAACTCGTTTGTTGCTCAAATCCTTCTCCAACAGTTGGTTCTTCAGAGAAATCCTCAAACTGGTCGTTTCCTAATCGCATCACACAATCACATGCAAGGAAACAATACAACAAATAAGAAACAGTACACCAAACAATTCCAACAGAAGAAAACAACAGCACAAAACTAATCTACGCGTCACAACGAACGCGTGAGCGTGAGAATCACTAAAATCGGAGTTAAAACGCAAAAGATATGGCTTTTGTAAGGCTCAGGGACTAGCTGTCAAAGTTTTAAAAGTTCCAGGGGCTTAACTGTGAAAATCCGAGGGCTAAAACATAATTTTGTATAAAAACTCGAGGGCTAAACCATAAACTAACAAAACTTGGACCTCGGGCATAATTTTAAATCTTGCAGGGGCTAAAACAGAAGAAAAAGGACCTATTTGGAATTATTTTTGAACTAACTTGGACCGCGGGTTGATTTTCAAAAATCTCAGGGGCTCTTAAGCAAAATAGCCACGGCTGACCGTTATGTGGTCGGTTTGACTTGGGACGGGATCTAATCTGGGCCGTTGGATGAAGATCGGGCGGTCATGATGGCTTGGGGGCTACGGCCGACGGCGGCGGCGGCCGGGACGGCAGCGCCGCTCTCGTCCGCGACGGAGGGTCGCCGGAGAAAACGCGTCTCGGCGCTACGACACACGGATCACGACGGGATTTGGACCAAGAGCATCAGGAGGGGATGGCGAACTTACAGGGCTGGGTCTCGACGAGGGAAGGGCGACGACGGCGGCCGGCGACGAGCAACGGCGGTCGGCGGCTCTACAAGATCGGCGACGAGCGATTTAGCGCGGAGCGCAGCCAAACTTCGAGCAAGAACACGATGGGAAGCTTCGGGTTATCGAGGCGAACCTCCTGGGGTGCTTCACGGCGAAGGAGCGGCGGCGACGACGCGAATCGACGACGGCGGCGCTCGACTCGGTGATGGCGGCGGCTCGGGCGCTAGGGTTGCGGGCTCGATTGGATTTCGATGGGAAAGATTGCTGGCGGTGCGCGCTTTAAGTAGGCCGGAGACCGGGGCTTCGGCAGGCGTGCGGCGGTGGGATTTGGAGTCGGAGGCGGCGCGGCGTCGGGACGGACTCGGCCGGAGAAGAGTCCTAGCGAGAGACGAAGATGCTGACAGGTGGGGCCCACCTGTCGGCGAGAGGGAGAGAGAGCGGGAGAGAGAGAGAGAAGCGGAACGGGCCGGTGCTGGGCCGTAAGCGGGGAATTGGGCCGGGGAAAAGAAAAGAACGCGGGGAGGAAAAGTGAACGGAAGAAAAAGTCCAGGGGGCAAACTTGGACTGGGCCAAGAGTTTAAGGGGCGAAAACGAACTCACCTATTTAAACTTTTCTAAAACTCAAAAAAAGCAAATCAAATTCGAATTTAAACAGAATTTAAATTCCAATTTGATTTACTAGTAACCAAAAATATATGCAACAACATGAATGCAACAAAAACTTATTTTGACTAAAATAATTATTTAATGTGATATTTAAATCGATAAAAGGCTAGAAATTCCAATTAAATCCTAGAAAATTTATTTAAGCCTTAATAAATCCTAGAAAAATTTAGAGGGTTGCTACAATTTAATTGTGATGAATTTTAGGGTGTTACACTAACTCCCTGCAATACGAGGAATCACGGATCACATGGAAGAACACACCCACCATGAGTTCATCCCGAAAACTTCAAATCTGGACCAAATCTCGGTGTTTGAGGGGTCAAGATCATCCACAAAGAGGCACAAGGCACTCACCCATGATCCCCACAAAGAAATCCTAGAGGAAACGGCCTAGAAATGAAGAATCAAACTAAGAACGAAAATAGCATAAAAAGAACTCGGGAAGGAAGACAAGAAAATCATCTCTAGATCAAATCTTCCATACAACCAGAGGTCACGATCTATACAACAGTGGCCAACCTCCACCCTTCATCCACCCGCTAAGATTACTCGATCTGCGCTTGGCTAGCCTACCAGAAGAAGGAGCAAATGAACTAGGGTTTTGAATAGATACCTTACCATCCCCTCCATCTTCTATTTATATTGAGTCATCTGGTGGGGGAAAAGACCACACTACCCCTACACACTAAACCTAAGATACATACCCCTCAGGGGCAATCTTGGAACTCGGAGATATTTCCTCTGGCTGGGCACGCCGTCCATCCGGCCTTGCTTCCCTCCGACGCAAGCTCCAGGATCCCACCGCGTGTCCACCGCTTCGAAGCTTCTCGAATGCGCCCGGATCACCATCTCCGTCATGTTGGTCCTTCGGGCTTGATTTTGAGGCCCAAACCGAGAAACCCTCCTCCGATGGTTTTGTGGCCCAACCATCAAACCCCGCATACAAGCTTCGGTTGTTAGCCGCTACCTTGCACCGGCTCAGTCCACGACGTTGTCTTGCTCTTCTTGCACCATGCCGACCGCACTCGATCCCGTCTGGTTACCGGGTCCCTCGAACCAAACCTACTTGTCTCTCCACTCCTCGGAGGCCACTCTAGCTAAGACCTTTCTCGCGCTTGTTCTTCACCTAGACCAACGCAAACCAAGTCACATCGAACACCTGCAATACTAGGCCAAGAGTCAGTCCAACACAACATTGTCAATCACTCATCACACTGAGAAGCGACCATTCACCGGTATTCGGACACACCTGGTCCTCACAATATAGGTCTTAAGCTTAGATATGATGCACAAATGTTTGACACGTTATTGTATTCCATTGTATCTAGCACTTTCCAGCCCAATGCAGCGAATGATTAGATTAGGGTTATCAAGGAACTCTACGGTGTCCATGATATATTACATAAGCTTTAGTGATGGATTTTGTAGTACACTGTGAAGATGCAGGGTTATCGATATTTAGGGGGGCATCAGATTTAGTTATGACAGGAAGGAAGAAACACAATGACGTTGAAGATATTCTAAACAAACATAAAAGATCAGAGGACTCCATACATGCATAGCAACTATTGTACTTAGACCTGACTCCTTGCACATCACCGGTACGCTTGCTGCTACACAGGCCAATGCCTTGCTAACCTTCAGCACAGCATGATCCATCTCTACAAGCCCTGACTCCATATGCCTTGCCACAACACAGGCGACCAAAGTATGATACTATATATGTTGTATGTACAAGGCGATGTTCAATTCGTTTGCAGTTTTTGGATCCCGCGATCACACACCACTTCCCATCCTGCAACAACTCTCAACTGACAATGATGCCATGCCCTCCAATGCTGCTCCAATTCCGGGCGGTTCCATATGCATGCCCCAATAGGCTATGTGTCTCTATCAAGCGGCCGCTTGACTCTCCAATGCTCAAGGCCATGGTACAGTATTAAAAAGTCAATGGTTTGAGATGATTTGTCCAATTAGATTGAACAACAATGTACTATATTTTCAATGCGATTGAACATCGACATACTATCCTTCTCTTCTTTTTGAACAAACTCTAAACCATCCTCTAGCTTCCATCTAAAATAGTTTGCAGGACACGAGATTGAACGCAGTCGGATGGAATGAAATTCTATATACCCCAATGCTAGTTTCATGAGGGCGTTCCTAAATGGGGACAACCAAGTAGTCTTGAAACAAAAAATATATATAATGTCATTATTTTTATGTGGCAGTCCCACTCCCAGACACCATCACGTACTCCCTTACTCCCAAAAAGAGTGCAGGTCTACCTTCCCAAGAAGTCAATAAATTTCAAGTCTAACACAATCTATTTAAAAATCTATTAACATTTATGATACTACATCCATTCCAAATTACTATTGGTTATTAATTTTTTCATAACGTTTGACCATTTGCCTTATTAAAAAATTAGGCAAGTATCATTTATTTTTTATGACTTACTTTATCATCACATATACATTAAGTTATGATTTATTTTTCAACAGTCTAAATTACTCCCTCCATCTATCCATGCAGTTCACATGACCCTCTAAACTATAAAACTGTTTGTTTTACCCCCTGAGTTTCTAAAACCAGTGTTTATTATATTTCACATTTGGCATTCAACTCAAACCAGTTTTAACCATGTGGATGGTGGATTTACTTGTTTTGATGACTGGGATGGCCGCATCATCTATCATTGTCCAGATCAGCTATGGGCGTCTTCCTCTTGGTGCTGTTGGCTGATCCCTCTCTCTTGTTTTCCCTCCAGCTTGGTGCAGCTCTGACCCGTGTAGTAGCACCTTCACAGCCAGGGCTGCATGGACAACCCAGACTATAGCTGCTGTTGCCTCTTGGCACCAGGGAGCGCGCAGAAACAGCGCTGGTGGATTGGTTTGGAGCTGCAGCTACATAAGAGCACTACCAGAATCCTTCACATCCGCCCGCCTCCTCCGCCTCGGCCATTTTTGGACCCGGTGTTGATGGGGCTTCAGCACCGGGTCCAACGGCTAGGAGCGGGGGCGGCGTGGAGGTGTGTCAGGGCGGACACATTAGCACCGGGTCGTGGCAAGACCCGGTGCTAATGTTCACCCTTTAGCACCGGGTGCAGCCACGACCTGGTGCTAATGTGCCCGAGGCCTTTAGCACCGGGTCGTGGCTGCACCCGGTGCTAAAGGGTGAACATTAGCACCGGGTCATGCCACGACCCGGTGCTAATGTGTTTGAATATAGGGGCTTCCTCCTCCCCCGCCCGAGCCAGCTGAACACTTAGGCGCTGTGTTCATGCTGCTCGGCCGTGGGAGGGGAGGTGCTGCCCAAATTTTTTTCAAAATTTGTGAAGAATCTACTCATCTAAGGAGCACTACAAGGTACACTCTTTCATTCTCTAATGTTTTATTTAGCTTGTAATCCTTCTATGATTTAGAAATAGAGGGATTTGTGAATCAAAGTAAAGCTAGCTAGAGAGAGCTTGTGTTCTTGGAGGAGAGAGAGGAGAGAGCTTGAGTTCATGGTGGAGAGAGTGTTCATGTTGTGTTTTAAATGGAGAGAGAAGACAAGCTAGTTAGTATTTTGTTTTGTATGACTTGTGAATAGTTATAAGGCTTATAGTAATGTAGTTTTAGAAATTACTAGAAAATCAATATAAAATGCTAGAAAATCTTATAAATTAATAGAAAATCTTATAAAGTACTGGAAAATCAATATAAAATGGTAGAAAATCTTATAAATTAATAGAAAATATTATAAATCTTATAAGGCTTATAGTAATGTTATATTTAATGAATATAGTAATGTAGTTTTAGAAATTTATTTATCTAATGGAATATATATTATAATTTGTATGTATATATATATATATATTAATTTTTTTATCTTTAAATTGTATTGTATATTTGTTATTGGTTAATAATGCAGATGAATAGACAATGGATGTATGGGGACCCCCACGCTCAGGCGTTCCGTGATGGCCTTAGGACATTTCTCGATGCCGCCGAGGCTAACAGGACGCCGTCCAATTTCATGTTCTGCCCATGCACCCATTGTAAAAATATACAATCGTACAAACAAAGAGGTTGTCTTCAGGTGCATTTGATGAGGCACGGTTTCATGAGGAATTATTCTGTTTGGACGAAGCACGGTGAAAGAGGAATTCTAATGGATGAAGATGAAGAAGACGAGGCCGATGACGACATTCCGTTATTGGTTCAATACTACGCTTCCTTTGCACATGCTGCAATGGGTGATGCCGATGACGAAGATGTTGTTCGGGAAGGCGATGCTCAGGAAGATGTTGCTCAGGAAAATGAACCTACTGAAAGTGCATCTAGGCATTTAATCTATTTTGGTGATTAATGGCAATAGAAATTCGGATATGATGTTGTGCTTGAGTTGTGCAGGAATAAAATGAAATAAAGAGAAAGATAGCACAAAAGGAAGTACCCCAATTCTTTTTGATATGGTGGAAGACTCAATTTAAATTCTATTTTTCCTTTTTGAAATTGAGTATAGGACCACCGTACTATCAAGGGGGACGTAGTTGATGATTTCCAGTTGCTAAAAGTGCTTTGCTTGAGATGACAAATTCTTTAAAGCCACAAAAACACTTCACAAACTCCTTTCCTGTGTGGCCGGATCTTAGGCCGGAAGATCCGGCCGGAAGTTCCGGGCCGCTCGGCCTTGGAACTTTTCCTGGCCGGAAGATCCGACCCTGGTCGGAACTTACATGACTTAGCCGTTTTTCAGCCTCGGAAGTGTCCTGAGTACATGTTCCGGCCCCTGGCCGGATGATCCGACTGCAAGTTCCGGCTGGCTCTGTCTTGAGAATTCTTTGGGCCGGAAGTTCCGGGGCTGCCCGGAAGATCCGACATCTGGTCGGAAGATCCGGCCCCCGGAACTTACCTGGAGTTTTTGTTACTCGGTTCTGTTGCTTATCGGAAGATCCGACCTATTGTCGGAAGATCCGGTACCCCTTCGCAGTGAACATAACGGTCATATTTTGGAGGTTGGTATATATACCCCTCACCCCCTTTCATTCACTGTTGCTGCCCACACTGACCTAACACGAGACAAACTCCCACTTGAGCATTCACTCCACCTCTCTACTCCCTTCCAAGGTTTGATTCTTCCAAGATTCACCTAGGGTTTGAGTGAGAGAGAAGATTTGAGGTGTGAGACCTAGTGCCATCTTGAGCTCCCTCAACTAGTTCATCTCTCAAGCACTTGAAGCACTTGGATTCGTCGACTCACGTTTGTTACTCTTGGAGCTTGCTCCTAGACGGTTAGAGGTGCCGGTGAACTCCCATTCTCTTGTGGTTTGAGTCCCGGAAGTTTGTATTACCCTCTCTCTTCGTGGGAGCACATAGTAAGTAACTCAATCCTCCTTTGTGGTTGATTGGGAGAGACTTGGGGTTAGTGTGACAGCCCGGCTCTTTGTGAGCATCTCAACGGAGACGTAGCTCCTTTGTGGAGTGAACTTCGGTAGAAAATCCTTTGTCTCCACTTTCATTCTTGTTCATTTTGTTTCTATATCTTGATTTGTCCCGATCTACTTATTTGTGGCTCTACTCTGATATTGATCATATATAGAAAGTTCCTTACTTTATTTGTGAGCTTTGTATTCAAGTGGAATTGTCAAAAGGTCATTAGTTTTCAAATTTCGAAGTTTACTTGAATTGCCTGTCGGAAGATCCGGCTTTCCATCGGATCTTCCGGTTTTCTGTCCCAGTCGGAAGATCCTGTACAGTGTCGGATCTTCCTGGCTGGAAGATCCGAGACTGTGTCGGATCATCCGACTTTCTGACAGTTTTCGGAGGATTTTTTTCAGGAATTTTTAAACAGGCCTATTCACCCCCCCTCTAGGCCTAGTGTTGGTCCTTTCAATTGGTATCAGAGCCTAATCCCTTGTTTAGGCTTAACCGCTAAGGGAAAACACTATGGCCGGTATGGGAGATGTATCCGAGATGGCTTCCGCCCACAAAGATAAACATCCGACGCCCGTTGAGTCAAGCTCAAGCGATGATGAATTCAACATTAGCGATGTTGATGAGAGCTTGGATGAACAAGAAAAGAAAAAGCAAAGAAGGGAGAAGATAAGGAAGAAGATCAAGGAGAAGGCCGAAAGAGAGGCACAAAAGCTTTTCAAGAAGAAGATACGAGAAAGAGACGCTCTCGACGGACTTCACTCGGTGTCTTATCGATATGAGACATCTTCTTCTAACAAATCTTTTGATCCTTCTAGTCTTAATTTCTCATCCATTCCAATGGGCAAAGTCCCCAAATTCAATGGGATTGACTATGCCCGATGGAGTGATGATATGAAAATTTACTTGCATGGTCTTCATCCATCTCTTTGGACTATTGTGAATATAGGTGTTGACAAGAGTGCAACGCCAAGTCGTGAACAAGAATACGACATCTTCCGCAACTCTCAAGCCGTGACCGTGCTTAGGAGTGCTCTAAGCACTTATGAGTACAACAAGATTAGAGGAATCGATAGTGCCAAAGAGCTATGGGACACTCTTCGAATGGCTCATGAAGGATCGGAAGAAGTCAAGGAAGGCAAGGTGGATCTCCTACAAGGAGAACTAGAAGCTTTTGTCATGAAGAAGGATGAGTCCTTGCAAGAAATGTATGATCGATTGAAGCTCCTAGTCACCGAAATTAGGATGCTTGGAAGCAATGATTGGGGCGAGAACAAGGTCACAAAGAAATTGCTTAGAGCATACGCACCTAAGAACCCAATGCTTGCCACAATGATTAGAGAAAGTGACAAGTTCAAGACAATGGTGCCTATGGAGCTATTCAACAAGTTGCAATATCATGAAATGAATAGCTTGGATGTGACAAGGTCTATCCAACAAACCGAAGTCAAGACCATAGCTCTCAAGGCCGAACCTAGCAACAAGGTTGAGTCAAATGAGAAGACCTCAACTTCCAAAAAGAGTGAAGATTCAAATGATCATGAGAGCACCGATGAAGAAACCGCTATGATGGTTAGAAACTTTAAGAGATTCATGAAGGCAAGAGGTGAAAAGAAGAGCTTCTCTCAACGAAGATGCTATGAGTGTGGGGAGAAAGGTCACTTCATTGCCGATTGTCCCCACAAGAAGAATGACAAGGATAACAAGAAGCTCAAGGACAAGACCGATGTCAAAGACAAGAAATACAAGGACAAGAGTAGAGAGTACAAGAAAAGGTTTGGAAGCGCTCATGTTGGTGAAGGTTGGGATTCATCAAGTGACGACTCCGGTGATGAAGAAATGGCCACTTGTGCCATTCATGCTTCTACATCAACCTCAAGACTCTTCAACAACATTGATGAGAGCGATGATGAAGCTCCCATGTGCCTCATGGCTCAAGGGACCAAGGTACTTGACACCACACCACCTTCTCCATCCACTCTATCATCATCTAGTAACATTGAAAATGAACTAGATAATGAAGAAGCCGAATATGAGAAAAACATGATAAAGAAGTTTGGTAAAGACGGTTACAAATTTATTAAAAAACTACTAGAGAAAATTGGGAAAAGAGAAGAGAGTCTCGAAAGGCAAGAAGAATTGCTCATCCTTGAGAAGGAGAGAAACCTTGTCCTAGAAGAGGCTCTAGTTGAGGAGAAACTCAAGGTTGAGAAGTTGGCTAGTGAGTTATCTCAAGTCAATGACTCACGGGAGAGGATGTCAAAGAACTTGTCTTTGACAAATGACTCTCTCACTAACCTAAAGAATGCTAAAAATGAGCTTCAAGAAAGGCATTCAAGCCTAGAGATCAAATACAAAGATCTAGAAGCCAATTTTAGCTCACTTTGGGAAAGTGCCAAGAACGACTCCAAAACAACTCTTGACTCAAGTGGCTCTACTAGTGAAGGTTGCTCAAGATGTTATAAAATTGATTTGGATGCTTGTGCAACTAACATTTCAAAGCTAGAAGAGAAAGTCAAGGCTAAAGATGCTCAAATCCAAAAGTTGACCAATGCCATTGGCCAAGATCAAAGTAAGAACAAGAGTGTATTCGAAACCCACCCGGCATATAAAGCCGGTAGATATGGTACTATCAAGGATGGGCTTGGATACACTCGAGGAGGAAAGGCAAATGGCACAAAAAGGGTAAATGATCGTGATGTGACATTGTTCACCAAGGGGACCTATCTAGGTGAACTAATGGATGCGGCTCATGGGGTGGTAAGACCCACGGAGTCCTTGCCAAAGAAAAAGGTATCCACTCAAAATGTCAAGATCAAGACCAAGAAAGAAAAGAAGGTCATTGAGCACAAGCCATCACCAAACTACTCCATCGACTACATGGTCACTTGGGACCAAAATGGAAAGATGGCGGTAAAGTATATAGGTGCTCACGCTAGGAAAATGATGAGAAGTGTGTGGGTGCCTAAAATGTCTAAAGCTAACTCTCAAGGACCCAATCAATTTTGGGTACCTAAGTCCAAGGCCTAAAACTTGTTTTGTAGGCATATTCCTCTGGTGAACCTTCGTGGTTATTGGATAGTGGATGTTCAAATCATATGACCGGAGAAAGGAATATGTTTGCGAAGCTACAAAAATATGACTCACCCGTTGAGAAGATCACATTTGGTGACAACAATCATGGTGATGTCATAGGTCAAGGTGAAGTAGCTATTTCACAAGACTCATCTCTTTCAAATGTTTATCTTGTTGATTCTTTGGGATACAACTTGTTGTCGGTTTCACAACTTTGTGAGAAAGGTTACAATTGTCTCTTTACTAATGAGGGTGTGAGCATCCTAAGAAGGGAGGATTCCTCTATTGCATTTACGGGTCGACTTAAGGGAAAGCTTTACTTAGTTGATTTCACAACTAGTAAAGTGGAACCGAAGACTTGTCTAGTGGCAAAATCTAGCTTGGGTTGGCTTTGGCATCGCCGGCTAGCTCATGTTGGGATGAGGAACTTGGCCAAACTTCAAAAGGATGAACACATCCTAGGACTAACAAATGTTGTGTTTGAGAAAGATCGGTTGTGTAGTGCTTGTCAAGCCAGGAAGCAAGTCGGTGCACCACATCCACCCAAAAATATTTTGACTAGCTCAAGACCACTCAAGTTGCTTCATATGGATTTATTTGGACCGGTTGCTTATGTTAGCATTGGCGGGAACAAGTATGGACTTGTCATTGTAGATGACTTTTCCCGTTTCACATGGGTCTTCTTTTTGCAAGACAAGAGTGAAGCTCAAACAATCATCAAGAGATTCATTAGAAGAGCTCAAAATGAGTTTGAGTTGAAGATCAAGCATATAAGAAGTGACAATGGGACGGAGTTCAAGAACACAAATGTTGAAGAGTTTCTTGATGAAGAAGGAATCAAGCATGAGCTTTCCGCGCCATACACACCTCAACAAAATGGCATTGTTGAGAGGAAGAATAGGACTTTGATTGAGATGGCACGGACCATGCTTGATGAGTACAAGACTCCGGATAACTTTTGGGCCGAGGCGGTTAGCACGGCTTGCCATGCCACTAACCGTCTCTATCTTCAAAAGTACTTGAACAAGACTCCATACGAGATCCTAACCGGTAACAAACCAAAGGTGCACTACTTTCGAGTCTTTGGTTGCAAATGTTACATTCTTAACAAGAAAACCAAAAGCTCAAAGTTTGCACCTAAGGTTGATGAAGGCTTTCTACTTGGTTATGGTACTAACGAACACGCCTACCGTGTTTTCAACAAAACCACCGGTTGTGTTGAGATCACGGTAGACGTAAAATTTGATGAATCAAACGGCTCTCAAGTAGAGCAAGTTATAAATGACCTTGTAGATGAAGTCCCGCCAAATCAAGCTATCAAGAACTTGAGTTTAGGAGAAGTGAAGCCCCAAGAGCCTCAAAATGAAGATGAAGAACAAGACCAAGATCCGGAAATCATGTTCAACATAGACCCGTCACCATCAACAAGAGTTGAACCACCAAGCTCATCACAAGATCAAGTCCAAGATCATGGTGACGATCATGACCAAGGCATTGATCAAGGGGGAGCTCAAGGTGAAGATGCTCAAGATGTTGAGATACCTCATGAAGAAGATGGTGATGGACCCATCCAACGTCAATCAACATTCCCACATCCAAGAGTTCATCAAAGTGTTCAACGGGATCATCCCGTTGACAACATTCTAGGGAGCATCCAAAGAGGGGTAACCACTCGTTCACGTTTAGCAAATTTTTGTGGATTTTACTCGTTTGTCTCCTCTTTGGAACCTCTCAAGGTAGAAGAAGCTCTTGGAGATGCGGATTGGGTTATTGCAATGCAAGAAGAGTTGAACAACTTTTCAAGAAATGAAGTATGGGAGTTGGTCCCAAGACCCAAGCAAAATGTGATTGGCACCAAGTGGGTTTTCCGGAACAAACAAGATGAAAATGGCGTTGTCACAAGAAACAAGGCTAGGTTGGTTGCTCAAGGCTTTACTCAAATTGAAGGGCTTGATTTTGGTGAGACATATGCTCCGGTGGCAAGGCTTGAGTCAATTCGTATCCTTTTGGCCTATGCATCTCATCACAACTTCAAGTTGTATCAAATGGATGTGAAGAGTGCATTCTTGAATGGGCCTCTTGGGGAGCTAGTATATGTAGAGCAACCACCGGGATTTGAAGACCCCAAGCACCCCGACCATGTCTACAAACTCCATAAGGCGCTCTATGGGCTTAAGCAAGCACCTAGAGCATGGTATGAATGTCTTAAGGATTTTCTTCTCAAGAATGGCTTTGTAATGGGCAAAGCCGATTCTACTCTCTTCACTAGGAAAATAGACAAAGATTTGTTTGTTTGTCAAATTTATGTTGATGATATAATCTTTGGTTCTACTAATGAAACTTTTTGTGAAGAGTATAGTAGGATAATGACCAAGAGATTTGAGATGTCAATGATGGGAGAATTGAAATTCTTTCTCGGATTTCAAATCAAGCAACTAAAGCATGGCACGTTCATATGTCAAACCAAATATACAAGTGATATGCTCAAAAAGTTTGACATGGCCAATGCTAAGCCAATCAAGACCCCTATGCCGGTGAATGGTCATCTTGATCTAAATGAGGAAGGCAAATCCGTCGATCAAAAGGTATATCGCTCCATGATTGGTTCCTTGCTTTACCTTTGTGCATCTAGGCCGGATATTATGCTTAGTGTGTGCATGTGTGCAAGATTTCAAGCCAATCCTAAGGAATGTCATCTAATGGCTGTTAAGAGAATTTTTAGATATTTAGTGCATACTCCAAACCTTGGCTTGTGGTATCCCAAGGGCTCCACTTTTGATCTACTTGGCTACTCCGATTCGGATTATGCCGGTTGCAAGGTAGATCGAAAGAGTACAACGGGGACTTGCCAATTTCTTGGTCGGTCTTTGGTGTCTTGGAGCTCTAAGAAACAAAATTCCGTTGCGCTATCCACCGCCGAGGCCGAGTATGTTGCAGCCGGTGCTTGTTGTGCTCAACTACTTTGGATGAGGCAAACCTTGAGGGACTTTGGTTGTGAGTTCAAAAACATCCCACTTTTGTGTGACAATGAGAGTGCCATAAAACTTGCAAACAACCCCGTTCAACACTCAAGAACCAAGCACATAGACATTCGACACCACTTCCTTAGAGATCATGAAGCCAAAGGAGATATCGCCATATGCCATGTAGGAACCGAAAAACAATTAGCCGATATCTTCACCAAGCCTCTCGATGAGCAAAGGTTTTGTTCCTTGAGGAGTGAACTAAATATTTTGGATTCTCGTAACTTGGCTTGACTTGTTGCATACACAATTGTTTGATGCCTAGACTAGGAGAAAAATTGTTTTATCTTAGTTTTGTGTGAGTATTTCAAAATATTTGATCTTGTGATCGTTGGATCACATCTTGTCTCAAGTTGATCATGGTTAATTTGTTGATTGTTTGTTGCTGATCAACTTTGGGACAAGTGTCTTACTAGTTCATAAGCAAGCTCTCTCAAAATCTTCAATCAAATCTCATCTTGCAAAATCATCTTTATGTCATATCTCTTCTGGACCCCCGGATCTTCCGACATACCCCCGGAACTTGCTCCTGGAAGTTCCGGGTGGCTCTGTCTCAAATCGCTCTCTCCGAAGAATTTTCGGATCTTCCGACCCGGTCGGATCTTCCGACTCTCTGTCGGATCTTCCGGACCTGGGAACTCTCGGAACATCCGCTCTGATATCTCTGGTTCTGTCTCGGTCGGATCTTCCGGCTCGTCGTCGGATCTTCCGGCCTGTGCGCGATATATATATCTGGAACGAACCGTTACTTACCTCATTCGGTCTCTTGTCCTCCACCGACGCCTCCTCTCTCCCTCTCTTCACCCCATACGGCGATTTGAAGATTGGACCGTGGATTTCTTCATCGAGTGACATCTTTTGATTCCCCAACTCTCCAAGACTCAATCTCCATCGGATCTTCCGGAGTTTTCGCGGGAAATCTCAACGGTATTGATTCAAAATCCCCATCGCCCGATCTATCAATGTAGGAGGTTCTAGTTGTTTTTCCCTTGGTAAATCATCTCATATACATGTCTAGAACACTTCCCTATGTTTTCACAAAGTTTGGTGGGCTAAATGTTCTGTTCCTAAGTAGTTAGGGTTTGACCTGACTCTGTCGGATCATCCGACGGTGAGCCGGAAGATCCGGACCCCCGGATCTTCCGACTCAGGGCCGGAAGATCCGACTGAGTCGAGTTCTATTCTGTCTACTTAGTTGCAAATCTTTGATCCTCTCTCTAAATACATGTTCTCTCCTATCTTATCAGATGGTTAAGGAAAAGGTTACACAGAAAAAGACCACATCTTTGACAGTGCGTCCAAGTACCGGTCGCACCAAGAGTTCGTTTCATCCTCCAAGTGGTTCATCATCTGATTCGGATACTGCTTCAGATGGGGAGATTAGAGAAATTGGCAAGGGCAAGAGGACATCGAAGGAAACAACTTCCCGTTCTGTTCGCGGACGAGCCCAATCCAGTGTGCCGGGGCGCAAGATTCCTCCTCGCCCCAGAATTAAGAGGGCCAATCAAGGAGAAGGACCGGGGAGTCAGTACAACGATGACATTGATATATCTTTTCTCGCTCAGAACTTCATCAGCACTGCCATTCCCTTCAGACACGCACAAGACAGTGCAGTGGTCAACTTCAGGTTGGCACAGAACAGCATGAAGCCACTCAGACTCAGTGCACATGAGGATCCCAGGAGCATTCAGTACAAGTCATTCAGGGGTGATCCTAGGTTTTGGTTGGCACACCAAGCAGACTGGTATGAGTCTGTTATTTTGAAGATGACCCGGATTTGCACTCCCATGTATTGGGTCGACTGGAAATACCTGAAGAGCTTTCCACCACCACTCAAGCCAGTTGTTGATGATGTATACAAGAGGTGTGTGGAGATGGACTTGGACAAGATCATGGCCTTTGAGTGCTCCTATAATGAGGAAGTTATCGCCCAGTTCTATGCCACTCTTTGGGTAGATGAAGAGAGGTATGAGATGCATTGGACTCTATGTGGTAAACGCCTTTCCATATCTCTGCATGATTTCGCTAGTTTGTTTGGGCTTGCTGAGGAGACCGCCTATGCCCACACAAGCAATGATCGCAGCAAGATCGATCTTCATCTTGGGCGAATTTTGGATGACACCAAGCTAGCCTTCATGTATGATCATGCTTATGGTGAGGTTGTCTTTGGAAAGTACAAGGGACTCTCTCCATTCTATAAGTTGCTGAATCAACTGTTTAGAGGGACCATGTATCCAAGAGCAGGAGATGCGGACAACATCTCCAAGAGGGCCAAGAATCTGCTATTTCAGATGGCCCCCGGGAAGCCCAAGTTCAAGGTTTTTAATTTCATTTGGAATGAAATTATTTATTGCTCACATGATGCCTCTAGTGGATGTCACTATGCCCCATACATCTTTCACATGATTATACATGTCACTGGGGTAAACATATTGACTGACAAGATCCATCCAGCTTATAAATCCCCTCAAGGCAAGATTTCTCAACTTTTGAAGATCAAGTCTAAGCCTTATCATGGTGCTCCAACTCCATCATCTCGAGGTGCTTCATCTTCCCAAGCTCCTCCATCTAGTGGTCCAACTTCCTCTAGTGGCCCTTCATTTGCTCCCAAAGGTAAAATGAGCAAGTTGGATTTCCTTCTTCAAGGCATGTTCTCTTGCTTCAACATGTGCAAGCATGAAGTTAAGAGATCCCATGAGCGAGAGAAGCGGGCTGAGCATGATAGATATATGGCGGATAAGCGCCATAAGGAGCTTCTTGACAAGTTAAACATGCCACACTCTCCAGTTCATCAACTCCGGGAAGTTACTCCTCCACCCTCTTTTGAAAATCCATGGGAGGATTATTCTCAAGAGTTTGTGTTTGGTGCTTCTCACTCCCAAGGACAAGGTGAAGCGGATATTGTTGAGGAAGAGGAAGAGGAAGAAGAAGAGGAGGTTGATATTGAAGAATCTGAGGAAGAGGAAGAAGAATACATAAGTGAGCCCGAGACGGATGAGGAGCGTCGCAAGGGCAAGGCTCCCGCTATTGATGAGGACGAAGAAGAAGATGATGATGGTGATGATGATGGCGACGACGACGACGAGGACGAGTAGCTTCCTTTTTGGTCTTTGATGACAAAGGGGGAGTGAATTTGGGCCTTATGCCATCTATCGTTTATCTATCTTTTATTTTATTCTTGTGAGCTTGTGAACTTGTAAGACTTGAATTTGTGTTATTGATGGTGTGCCAAGCGAGAATTTTATTTGTAAGACTTTAATTTGGTTATTGCTAGTGTGATGTGGATCTCGTTATCTTTTATTATGAATTGCTTATGGATGATGTGATGTTATTTCTCACTTTATTGTTGTGAATATCCTGTCATATGCATCACGATGATTTTATCACACCATGCACAATTTGAGGGGGAGCTACTACATGTATTTTATTCCTTTTATGAACCCAAATTTGTATTGTCATCAATCACCAAAAAGGGGGAGATTGAAAGTGCATCTAGGCATTTAATCTATTTTGGTGATTAATGGCAATAGAAATTCGGATATGATGTTGTGCTTGAGTTGTGCAGGAATAAAATGAAATAAAGAGAAAGATAGCACAAAAGGAAGTACCCCAATTCTTTTTGATATGGTGGAAGACTCAATTTAAATTCTATTTTTCCTTTTTGAAATTGAGTATAGGACCACCGTACTATCAAGGGGGACGTAGTTGATGATTTCCAGTTGCTAAAAGTGCTTTGCTTGAGATGACAAATTCTTTAAAGCCACAAAAACACTTCACAAACTCCTTTCCTGCGTGGCCGGATCTTAGGCCGGAAGATCCGGCCGGAAGTTCCGGGCCGCTCGGCCTTGGAACTTTTCCTGGCCGGAAGATCCGACCCTGGTCGGAACTTACATGACTTAGCCGTTTTTCAGCCTCGGAAGTGTCCTGAGTACATGTTCCGGCCCCTGGCCGGATGATCCGACTGCAAGTTCCGGCTGGCTCTGTCTTGAGAATTCTTTGGGCCGGAAGTTCCGGGGCTGCCCGGAAGATCCGACATCTGGTCGGAAGATCCGGCCCCCGGAACTTACCTGGAGTTTTTGTTACTCGGTTCTGTTGCTTATCGGAAGATCCGACCTATTGTCGGAAGATCCGGTACCCCTTCGCAGTGAACATAACGGTCATATTTTGGAGGTTGGTATATATACCCCTCACCCCCTTTCATTCACTGTTGCTGCCCACACTGACCTAACACGAGACAAACTCCCACTTGAGCATTCACTCCACCTCTCTACTCCCTTCCAAGGTTTGATTCTTCCAAGATTCACCTAGGGTTTGAGTGAGAGAGAAGATTTGAGGTGTGAGACCTAGTGCCATCTTGAGCTCCCTCAACTAGTTCATCTCTCAAGCACTTGAAGCACTTGGATTCGTCGACTCACGTTTGTTACTCTTGGAGCTTGCTCCTAGACGGTTAGAGGTGCCGGTGAACTCCCATTCTCTTGTGGTTTGAGTCCCGGAAGTTTGTATTACCCTCTCTCTTCGTGGGAGCACATAGTAAGTAACTCAATCCTCCTTTGTGGTTGATTGGGAGAGACTTGGGGTTAGTGTGACAGCCCGGCTCTTTGTGAGCATCTCAACGGAGACGTAGCTCCTTTGTGGAGTGAACTTCGGTAGAAAATCCTTTGTCTCCACTTTCATTCTTGTTCATTTTGTTTCTATATCTTGATTTGTCCTGATCTACTTATTTGTGGCTCTACTCTGATATTGATCATATATAGAAAGTTCCTTACTTTATTTGTGAGCTTTGTATTCAAGTGGAATTGTCAAAAGGTCATTAGTTTTCAAATTTCGAAGTTTACTTGAATTGCCTGTCGGAAGATCCGGCTTTCCATCGGATCTTCCGGTTTTCTGTCCCAGTCGGAAGATCCTGTACAGTGTCGGATCTTCCTGGCCGGAAGATCCGAGACTGTGTCGGATCATCCGACTTTCTGACAGTTTTCGGAGGATTTTTTTCAGGAATTTTTAAACAGGCCTATTCACCCCCCCTCTAGGCCTAGTGTTGGTCCTTTCACCTACTGATGGACTCGGGCAAATGTTGCGTGATGCCGAGAAAGACTGCGGCAATGATAAGGAACTGAAAAAGATACAGCGCATGTTGCAGGACCACAAGACTGACCTGTACCCAGATTGCAAAGAGGGGCTAAAGAAGTTGGGTAGCACACTTGAACTACTGCAGTGGAAGGCAGCAAATGGTGTTACTGATAAGGGCTTCGAGGAGCTATTGAAACTCATAAAGAAGATACTTCTAGAGGGTAACAAATTGCCATCGACGACGTATCAAGCAAAACGTGTTGTTTGCCCTCTCAGTTTGGAGGTGCAGAAGATACATGCGTGTACTAATGATTGTATCCTCTATCACGGATAGTACACACACTTGGATCGTTGTCCGGTTTGCACCTGCGCACGATACAAGATCAGGCGGGACGACCCTGGTGATGTTGGGGGAGAGCGTTTTAAGAAAAAAATCCCTGCGAAGGTGATGTGGTATTTCCCTCTGATACCCCGTCTAAAGCGTTTGTTCAGGAACAAAAACCATGCCAAACTGATGCGCTGGCACAAAGAAGAACGTAAGCAGGATGGCATGTTGAGACACCCCGCCGATGGATCCCAGTGGAGGAACATCGACAGAGCATTCCCAGAGTTTGATGCTGATGCGAGGAATTTTAGGCTTGGTTTAAGTACCGATGGAATGAACCCTTTTGGTGAAATGAGCAGTAGTCATAGCACTTGGCCCGTGACTGTATGTATCTACAACCTACCTCCCTGGCTCTGCATGAAGCGGAAGTTCATTATGATGCCAGTGCTCATCGAAGGCCCAAAGCAACCTGGCAATGACATTGATGTGTACCTAAGACCATTGGTTGACGAACTTTTGCAGCTGTGGAAGAATGAAGTTGTTAGCATGTGGGATGAGGACAAGCATGAGCAGTTTGACCTTCGAGCACTGCTTTTCATAAGCATCAACGACTGGCCTGCACTAAGTAACCTATCAGGACAATCAAACAAAGGATATAAAGCATGCACTCACTGTTTAGAGGAAACCGAAAGCATGTATTTGAAACATTGTCGTAAAGTTGTGTACATGGGTCACCGTCGATTCCTTCCGGCGAATCAAGAGCTACGGAAGAAATGTGCGCATTTTGGCGGGAATGCTGACCGCCGTACAAAGCCGAGACACCGGAGTGGAGAAGAGCTATTTGATATGGTGAAGGACCTACACGTGGTGTTTGGCAAGGGATATGGAAGCCAGGCTGCTCCGACGGGCGAGGATGGTCGTGCCGCGATGTGGAAGAAGAAGTCTATCTTTTGGGAGCTACCATATTGGCAACGTTTAGAGGTTCGTAACGCGATTGATGTGATGCATCTGACGAAGAATCTTTGCGTGAACTTGATAAGCTTCCTGGGTACTTATGGGAAGCCAAAAGATACACTGGAAGCACGTCAGGATCTGAAACGATTGAAGCAACGGACTGATCTACATCCAGAGAAAAGAGACAAAGGACGTCAGTACTTGCGTCCTGCCAGCTTCACTCTCAGCAAAGAAGAGAAGGCAAGCATGTTTGAATGCTTGAACAGTATCAAGGTTCCGTCTGGCTACTCCTCCAATATTAAGGGAATAATAAATATGAAAGAGAAGAAGTTCACAAACCTGAAGTCTCACGACTGCCATGTGTTGATGACACAACTGCTTCCCGTCATACTCAGGGGTGTGCTACCAGTGAACGTGCGGAAAGCCATTCCTCAATGCAATTTCTCAGAAGGTGATCAATCCAGACCATTTAGATCAGCTACAGAACGACGTGGTGCAATGTCTTGTCAGCTTTGAGATGATATTTCCACCATCCTTCTTCAATATCATGACACATCTGTTGGTTCACCTCGTCAAAGAGATTCGTATATTGGGCCCAGTATTTCTACACAACATGTTCCCATTTGAGAGGTTCTTCGCTGTCCTAAAGAAGTATGTCCGTAATCGTTCTCGTCTAAAAGGATGCATTGTTAAGGGATACGAAACAGAGGAGGTCATTGAATTATGTGTTGACTTTGTCGACGATCTTATGCCAATTGGTGTGCCCGAATCCCATCACGAGGGGAGACTTGGTGGAAAGGGCACACTAGGGAGAAGATCGATGGTGGTCAAGGACGTTGAGACATTTCGTAAAGCGCACCTCACAGTTTTGCAACAATCAACCTTAGTTGCTCCGTACATCGAGGAGCACATGCAGATTCTCAGGGACGAGAACTCAACAAAGTCTGCGGCCTTCATTCAGCGTCTGCACAATAGTACTTTTGCCGATTGGTTGCGAAGACATCTTATGGGTGTCGATGGCATTGATGCGCAGCTAGCTTTTGTAGCTAGAGGTCCATCGAGCACGATCTTGACATTCCAAGGATACGACATCAATGGGTATACATTTTACACAAGAGCCCAGGACAAGAAAAGCACCAACCAAAATAGTGGTGTCCGAATCGATGCGACAGACACCAATGACAATACAAACTCATACTATGGAATCATAGAGGAGATATGGGAACTAGAGTACGGACCTTTGAAGATCCCACTGTTCAAGTGCCAATGGGTGAAGCTGACTGGATGAGGTGTTAAAGTTGAAGCGGACTATGGAATGACGTTAGTGGACCTAAACAAGATTGGCTTTCTAGACGAACCGTTCGTCCTGGCCAAAGCTATCGCACAAGTTTTTTTTGTGAAGGACATGGCTAGCAGACCGAAGAAAGGGGCGGATAAGAAAGGTGGGGGTAAGCAATTGGACCCATCACAAGACGAGCCAAAGCGTCATATAGTTCTTCCTGGAAAGAGAAAATCGTAGGAGTTGAGGACAAGACAGATGAAGATTATGATATGCTTGATGGCTGGCCTCCATTCTCAGTGGCTGATGACCCAAGCATCCTGTTAGCGGCGTAGGAGACACCGTATCTACGGCGTGATCACAGTCAAGGAACATTTGTAAAGAGGAAGTTTATTAGTGTCCCAGTAAATGATGATGCCATGTAATTTAATTGCACTATGTTCCACCCAATTTGTAATGACTATATTTGCATTTATGTTCCACCTTCTAAGATTTTCTAGTAATTTATAAGATTTTCTAGTAATTTATAAGATTTTCTATTATTTTATAAGATTTTCTATTAATTTATAAGATTTTCTATTAATTTATAAGATTTTCTAGTAATTTATAAGATTTTCTATTAATTTATAAGATTTTCTAGTAATTTATAAGATTTTCTAACATTTTATATTGATTTTGTAGTAATTTATAAGTTTTCTAACATTTTATATTGATTTTCTAGTAATTTATAAGATTTTCTAGTAGTTGATAAGATTTTCTAACATTTTATATTGATTTTCTAGTAATTTATAAGATTTTCTATTAATTTATAAGATTTTCTAGTAATTTATAAGAATTTCTAACATTTTATATTGATTTTGTAGTAATTTATAAGATTTTCTAACATTTTATAATTATTTTCTAGTAATTTATAAGATTTTCTAGTAATTGATAAGATTTTGTAGCATTTTATATTGATTTTCTAGTAATTTATAAGATTTTCTTATTTAATATCGGTGGGGGCCATTAGCACCGGGTCTTCTACACCCGGTGCTAAAAGGGGGGCCTGGTGACGTGGCTCATGTGCCCGGTGACGTGGCTTGTGTGGCCGGTCGTCCCTGGCCCGGCCGCACGGCCTCCGTGGCCCGGCCGCTTGGGCCTTTAGCACCGGGTGCAGCCACGACCCGGTGCTAAATGTCCTTTTGCACCGGGTCGTGGCTGCACCGGGTGCTAAAGGCCCAAGCGGCCGGGCCAGGGACGACCGGCCACACAAGCCACGTCACCGGGCACACGAGCCACATCACTGGATGAACAAGAACAATTTTTCTTTTTAATCTCTGTATAAAAGTTGTAACTAGTCGTTCTCCCTCGTACAAACTTCAAAAAAGCTCATTTTTCCTCCTAAAATTTCCTAAAATCATACTCTATCAAGTTATGAAACTTATTAATGTTATTATTTTGAAAAATCTTCTCGTGTGAGACTGTTTTTAATAATCCAAATTTTGAATTAAAAATTTGACAACTACAACCAAGGTTTTTTCACACTAGGTGATGTCAAATGAAAAAGTGATGAATACCAAAGTTTCATATTTCATCATGATCTACAATATTTATTTAGGTCATTTTGTCATTTTCAAAAGTGGTAGTAACATGTAGTACAAATCTTACAGGTCTCTAACAGAGTTTTAGAAACTATGCGAGTGAATCTAGGATTAATGAACAATGTATACTACCACTTTCTCAAATGCAAAAATGACTTAAATAAAGATTGTAGATTTTGATGAGATATGAAATTTTGGTATTCATAACTTTTTCATCTGAGACCCTTTAATGTTCCAAATCTTTCTTTTAGATATCAATTTTTGTAATTCATAAGATTTTCCAGTAATTTATAATATTTTCCAGTAATTTATAAGATTTTCAAGTAATTTATAAGATTTGCTAGTAATTTATAAGATTTTCTATTAATTTATAAGATTTTCTATTAATTTATAAGATTTTCTTTTAATTTATAAGAGTTTCTTTTAATTTATAAGATTTTCTATTAATTTATAAGATTTTCTAGCATTTGATATTGATTTTCTAGTAATTTATAAGATTTTCTTATTTAATATATATTTTTAATAGGTATTAATAACTGAATTAAAACAAGTATTAATAACTATATATTAAAAACTATATTTACAAGATTCCAAATAGTAGCCCCCGGTGCTAAAGGCCAGTTTGGAAACTGGGCGCCAAACGAAAATTTGGGGCCTTTAGCACCGGGTTGATCTAAAATCCGGTGCTAAAGGCCCCCAATTTTCGTTTGACGCCAGTTACGGCCTTTAGCACCGGGTGTAGAAGACCCGGTGCTAAAGGTCCTTTCGCACCGGGTGGTGGGAAGATCCGGTGCGAAAGGGGGGCCTTTAGCACCGGGTCGTGGCTGCACCCGGTGCTAAAGTCCTTTTAGCACCGGGTCTTCCACACCCGGTGCTAAAGGTCGTAACTGTGCGCCAGACGGAGGCCTTTAGCACCGGGTGCAGCCACGACCCGGTGCAAAAGGCCCCCCTTTATCACCGGGTCTTCCCACCACCCGGTGCTAATCCTTTAGCACCGGGTCGTGGCTGCACCCGGTGCTAAATGCCCCGGACCTATATAGGGGACTTCTCCCCTCCCTTCAGCCCTATCTAGCTCCAGATCGAAACCGCCGCTGTCGCCTCGTATCCTCAGTTGCTGCCGCCCGTCGCCGTCGCCCGTCGCCGTCCCCGCCGCCGTCCCCGCCGCCGTCCCCGCCGCCGAGGCCGCCCCTCGTCCCCTCGCCGCCGCTCGTGCCGGGCCGCGCTGCCGTCCCTGCGCGCCGTCGGACTTCCCCACGCCCACGCCGCCGCCGCCGCGCGCCGTCGTCCCGGGCCGCGCCACGCCCCCGTCGTCGCCGGTCGTCGGCTCCCCACGCCCACGCCCACGCCCACGTCGGTCGTCGTCGGTCGTCCCCGCCGCGCGCCGTCGGTCGTCATCCCGGCCCGCGCCCCTCGTCCCCGCCGCCGCCTCTCGTCCCCGCGCCGCCGTACGTTGCTCGCCGTCATTACGCGCGCGGTGAGCATGCATATGTGAAGCCGGCCTTCGTGCCGTGCGTGTTTGTGAGCCGGCCTTCGTGCCGTGTACGTGTTTGTGTGTGCAGGTACCCGTTGCATGGCCGAACACGTTCGGCCATGCACATTTGCTTAGCGAACGTGTTCGGCCATGCGCATTTGGCCTAATGCGCATGGCCGAACACGTTCGCTAACCAAATGTGCATGGCCGAACGCGTTCGCTAAGCACATATATTGGAAATGTTATATATATATATATATATATATATATGTTTGAAATGTATATTGGAAAATACTTCATTTAAATGTATTGGAGATATATATTTACATTGAAATGTATATTGGAAATGATATACGTTTGAAATGTATATATATTGGAAAATGCTTCATTTAAATGTATTGGAGATATTTACATTGAAATGTATATTGGAAATGTTATATGTTTGAAATGTATATATATTGGAAAATGCTTCATTTAAATGTATTGGAGATATTTACATTGAAATGTATATTGGAAATGTTATATGTTTGAAATGTATATATATTGGAAAATGCTTCATTTAAATGTATTTGAGATATTTACATTGAAATGTATATTGGAAATGTTATATGTTTGAAATGTATATTGGAAAATACTTCATTTAAATGTATTGGAGATATATATTTACATTGAAATGTATATTGAAAATGTTATATGTTTGAAATGTATATATATTGGAAAATGCTTCATTTAAATGTATTGGAGATATTTACATTGAAATGTATATTGGAAATGTTATATGTTTGAAATGTATATTGGAAAATACTTCATTTAAATGTATTGGAGATATATATTTACATTGAAATGTATATTGGAAATGTTATATGTTTGAAATGTATATATATTGGAAAATGCTTCATTTAAATGTATTGGAGATATTTACATTGAAATGTATATTGGAAATGTTATATGTTTGAAATGTATATATATTGGAAAATGCTTCATTTAAATGTATTGGAGATATTTACATTGAAATGTATATTGGAAATGTTATATGTTTGAAATGTATATTGGAAAATGCTTCATTTAAATGTATATATTTCTGATTAATTATTTTTAATTCTATGTATATTAGAAATATATGTGCATCATTTAAATGTATATTGGAAATGTTATATGTTTGTATAAATTCTATAGATGGCGGACAACAACAACCCCGTCCCACCCATGCAAGAGGACAACAACACCCCCGTCCCACCCATGCAAGAGGACAACAACACCCCTGTCCCACCCATGCAAGAGGACAACGAAACGTTCTTTGCAAATCAACTTTTCAATATCGTAACTCAACCAATGTCCATGGATGATGTGTTGGGGATCATTGGAAGGGACGAAGATGTTGAAGGGGCCGGTAACGAGCCCTCGTCTAGTCAGGTGTGTATATAGATAACATAAATTTGTACTATACATGTCAATTATGTATACCATCTCTATATCATCTCGTATATATTTAATTTGTGTAGGCCGCCTCTGCTTCTACAAGTGGAGCTAAGAAATCAAAACGATCGACCACGAAGAAGCTGAAGGATGTCAAGTTACACATCACCCGAGTGGAGGGTGACGGGGAGCCAGTTGAGCCCCCAAAAGTGGCCAAGAAATTTGTATCTCAGTGCGGGGTAATTGTACGGGACAATGTGCCCATTAGTATCAGAAAATGGAAGTCCACGAACCCCACTGACGAGTACGTGCTCCCCGATACAGAGAAGGAGATACTATGGAGGGAATTAAAGGCAGTATTCGACTGGCCTAGCACTCATGAAGCAGAACTGAGGGATTGGACAATGAAGAATATGGCAGTTCTGTTTTAGGATTTCAAGAAGAAGTTGTACTCGCATTTTCTCAAAATCGGAGAGGCCCCAGATCCTGAGAAGTATAAGAAGATCACTAATGAGGAGTGGGAAGCATTCCTTGAGTACAAGACCTCCGAAGAGGGTGCAACGGCTAGCGCTAGAAACGCTGGAAACGCCGCAAATAAGAAGTACTCTCATAAGATGGGTTCGGGAGGTTACAAGGCAAGCATCGCTAAATGGGAGAAGATGGAAGAAGATCTATATGCTAGAGGCATCACTCCAGCGACACATGACTGGCCCACAAGGACCAAACATTGGTACTATGGTCATGGAGGCACCCTAAGCCCAATCGACGGCTCCTTAGTTTTTCCCGAGGACTTGCGAGAACTAGCTCAGCGGCTCCTCGATATCCTCAGGGCATCTGATAGGGGATAATTTGTAGCTGATAGAGACAGAGATGAGCTAACCTATGCCATAGGGAACAAGGAGCATCCTGGACGGACGCGCGGCGTAGGCACAAGCATCTCATGGAAGAAAGGTTTCCAAGAGCACGCCACCACCTATAGGAGCCGTTCGAGGAAGAAGGCCGCATATGAGCAGAGGGTGAGGGACCTAGAGCAAACGGTTGCCGCCCAGGGCTCAAAGCTTCAAGAAATGGAGTCAGAGATGGAGCGATGAATGAAGGTAGCATGGCTGCAGATACAACAAGCCACATGCGGGACCGGTTCCACAGAGCATGCACCTCTCCAACAAGCCGCAGGCGGGACCGGTTCCACAGAGCATGCACCTCCACAACAATATCAAAGCAGTCACGCTTCCACACAGGCTGCCGAAGCGGTCCGTTACACCGTGGATGAAATAACTCAACGGACCGCGTGCGAGCTTGTCATTAGGCAAAAGAACTTAGCTGTGGTGGTACGTATGCGTCCTTAGTTCGTACTGCATACATTTCACCGTAAATACCATTCATTTACTAACTTTCTTTGTGACTACTAAATTATCAGGTCGCATACGGTATGACCAAACGTGTGGAAGAAGGGCAAAAATGGCACTGCAATGACATTCCACATGGTTACGTACCTGTTGAGGTGGAGCAAGTCGTCACCGGCTGGGAAGACTTGGAACTTGACATCCCCGGAGGTGACGGAGAAACAAAACTCGGTCAGTGATCTCACTGCATCATTCTGTGGAGCAAGGCAGACGTCGTCATACCCAGTACACTTGCGGCTACCAACAAGCCTCCGTCACCTCCACCGTCTCCAAGAGATCCACCGGATCATGACGATTTTCCGGGAGCTCCTGATGCAAGCCCGTCTCCTCTGCCGAAGAGGCCTCCGTCTCCTCCGCCGAAGAGGTCTTCGCCCCCTCCGCCGAAGAGGGGACGCCGCACTAAAGCCTCTGCCCCCACTCCACTAGCAAAGAAGGCGCGGAAAACCAGAGAGAAGCCCGCACCACAGAAAAGAGCGGGCGAGAAGACTCTAGAGGAGCTCGAAGCCTCGGTAAAAGCAGACACAAAGAGGCAAATGGCCGAGTGGAGGAAAAAACCTGAGCCGGAGCCGAAGCTTGATCCCGCCGTCGTCAAGTCATTCCTCGGTAATTTGAGCAAGGGTCAACAGAAGGAAGTAATAGTAACAGACTATGACCGCTCATTACTGAAATCTCGCCGGAAGCGGAAGGCTCCAGATAAGGAGGCGGGCCCATCCAAAAAGGTTCCTCAGCTCGGCCAGCAACCTCAGCGGCCCTTGGGTCCATTGCCATCTCTGGACGAGCTTAACGTGCAACGAGTAATGGCCGAGACTGGACTAACCAGAGCGCAAGTCCTGGGGGAAGAAGAGGTGCCAGTAAACACAACGCTGAAGTGGCCGTTTAAGCTTGGCGAGCCTATGGTCCCTCCGGAAATGGAGAGCAAGCTACAGACGAAGATGCACCGATTCCATGACTGGTATTTGGAAGAATCAAGAAGGAATAAACAGCGCATGATAAAAGTAGGTGTGAAGGACCAAGACTTCTACAATGGTGGCGAGGATTTTGTCTGGCTGAGGTTTAAGGATATATATGAGCTGTACCACCGCGACGCCATGGACGTGGATTTGATCACATGTTGGACACTGTAAGTACTTTGCTGTTGCTTATAATTCACAGTTTGAAAACAATAATTCCAATCTATGCTGACGTGGGCTTTATTTATTGCTTAACATATGCAGAATGGAGATTCAAAAATGTCGGAGAGACAATATATATGACGTTGGTTTCGTTGACCCTCGAAGGATAAGTGAAGCGATGATAATGCACAATCCCGAGGAAACATATTTAAACCTATACAAATATATCAAGAAACAAAATTACTGTGACTCCATACTAATCCCGTACAACATCGAGTGAGTACATTCACAGCCTTCTTCTTATACTGTCTGTGTAACAATTCATTTCTGATTATAATGTATACATGTGCACAGATTCCACTGGTTCCTAATAATATTGTGTCCTGATCGGGGTGTCGTGAACGTCTTTGATTCATTGAACACTCCAAAAGAAAAACTACAGAACATCATGGACATGATGACAAGGTGATGTATATTTTCTCCTACTTAATCCACCCCTTACACTCGCAATGACTTAACTCAATTTTTTTGTTCGCAGGGCCTGGATTCAATTTCGTCAAGAACACGCGGGTATTCAACATGAAACACTAAAATGGAACATTGGCTTTCCGGTAAGCAAGTAATTTGTACATGTAGGCATCGACTAATATATTATATGAATTTTACTTAATTTCTTTTGGTCGACAGTGTGCCAAACAGGGGTCGGGAAATAATTTATGTGCATACTATGTGTGCGACTACATGTGGAATTGGGGACATAAAAAGCTCACACAACACGATATTATGGTACGTAATAATAAACACATTTCCATTATTATTAAGTGCACAATTATTGTCTCCAACTCGGCGGATTAAACATCTTTCAATTATTTGTAAATTATAGATGTTGAGACTGAAGGAAGGGTCCCTAGAGATAGAAAGAATTGACGCAATTGCAGAACAGCTCGTCGGATGGATCTGGGATGAGGTCGTCAATCCCCGAGGAGAATTCCACTCGCCAATACTGGAGGACGTGCCGGACAGTCCAACGAGAGCGAGCTAGCTAGTCGTCAATCTTAATTATGTAGAAAATACAGTTTAAATATATATAACTCGAGTTGATATGCATGAATATCTACTTTTGTAATATATATGTCTTCTATTTTGATGAAATGTCCACTAATATGAATATAGAGTCGGCCGAATACGCATTAGAATACACGTATTAGAATATATATGTATATTCACGTATATAGACGTGCATGCATGGCTACTGAAAAAAAGCAAAAAAAGGAAATCTGGTGCCTTTAGCACCGGTTGCAGACAGCAACCGGTGCGAAAGGGTCCCTTTAGCACCGGGTGCAGCCACGACCCGGTGCTAAAGGCCCTGTTAAAGGTGCTGCAGGGCAGGGCCTTTAGCACCGGGTCGTGGCTGGACCCGGTGCTAAAGGGACCCTTTAGCACCGGTTATTCAACCCAGTGCTAAAGGGGTACCCCTTTAGCCTCGGATTAGTTGCACCGGGTGGGAAACCCGGTGCTAAAGGCATTTCCCACCCGGTGCAGATGTTGATCATTCTGGTAGTGGAGAGGAAAACAGAGAGAGACTGAGGGAGGTATGTATAGGCTTGTGTGCATGCAAGCATAACACCTGTATAAATATCAGCAACGAGGCAATACATACTCTCGTTTTCTAGTTCTTTTTTTAACAATGCTTTCAATTTCTTCACTAATTCACTAGGATGTACAGCATATGTATGGTGGTCTGGTGGAGAGGAGTAGAGGTCATGTTGTCCTTGGCCTTCAATTCATAGACTGCTCGCTCGTTCGAGCGAATCAGAAGAGGGAGATGGAGATGTGGAGCTGGGTGCTGTTCTACTCTTGGTGCTTGACGTTGGAGCAGGGAGGAGTGAGAATGAAAGTGGTGGCTATCGAGGTCTAGGTCGAGAAGAGAGCAGGACGGTGGGGTAGGGGCGGCGGTCAAGTGACATCATAAGAGAGAGGAGGTAGCCAGGGCAGATGTGGACAATTAAAACAAGCAAACCCACTCTTTATATTGCCAAAACTGATTTTAATCGTATACAAAGGTGAAAAATGTGCTGGTTTTAGAAACCCACGGGGTTAAGTAAACTGTTTATACATTAGGGGGCTATATGGACTTCGGTCATAGTTGGGGGAAGTAATTTAGACTTTTTCCTTTATTTTTTCACATATTTTTACTAAAAGTTTTTAATAAAACAAATGGTCAAATGTTGTCGGAAAATTTTAACAACGAATAGTAATTTCGAATGTAGGGAGCACAAAATAAATATCATAAAAATAGTCATGGACTATATTTTCATAGTAAAGCTACTTAGAGACATGAATGTTGATACTAGTGTTTAGAACTTAATCAAAGTTTTGGTTGACTTCTTGGAAAGCTGGAAGTGCAATTTTTTTGGTACACCGGGAGTATTTTCCATGATTATCATGCCACATAGACTCTATACGTAGAAACTATTATCAGGCGCAAAATTGCCACTCTGTTGTGCCATACCTGCTGCATAACATTGGTCGTTGAACAACGGTTTTAAAAATTGCTGGTTTTCTTCACTGGGTTTTCTCTGGATGTTTCAGTCACAACAGAATGCTCAAAACACACAGATAAGGAGACACACATTATTGGTGATAATACAAACATTCACAAAAGACACGATTTATTGATGAAATAATCTTTTGGGACAAGGTGAACATGAGATAAAATGACAGAACTAATAACACGGTACATTATCTTCAACACAAATTGGGTGGCCAGTAATTCATAATAAATACACGGAACATTTATTTTCATTGGGATCAACCATAAAATATATTAAATCTGGCTGCCGTCTCGCCTCCACGTACACACACACCAAGCACGGTATCAATGTATGTTTGGATGAAGCTAATTTTCCTCAAGGCTTGCGGCCAGTATCACCCAAAGCCTGCAAACAATTGTAAGTGTGTTGTCACATTCCCCCTTTTTAAATGGTTTATAAAACACTCATGGATCTTCATTAATATCTATGCTAAAACTACTTATGCATACATTGCAATTATAAGATTTGGGAATAGTGGTCTCATGGATTTAGTTTGATATGAGGACACAAGTTTTGAAATATATGACGACATCCAGTTTCTGGTAGTGGATATTACTTTTCTTTAAAAACAACATGAAAAAGTTTGCAAGATCAAACATGAAAAAGTTTGCAAGATCAAACATGAATAATGGCGGAGATAACAAAAAAATGCATCTGTCACTTACCGAAATGGTTTCCATGGGAGTGTAGTACACATATATGCATATTTCATAGGTCCTACCGGCACTGTCTTCTTGCGTTATGGTGTAGTTAATTATACCTCGCGCCATGGTAAGTTCTCCGGTGCCCCCCATAACACTCCACTCACCTTGTCCGAGATATTTTTTAGAACCATGAAGCCCCATCACTTTAAGTGACGATCCAGCAAGGCTATTTCGTCCACCGAAGAGTAATATATGCATGCATAATAAGAAAGTTCAGCAGCAGCAGAAATGTAGTATTTAACAGTTGAGCAACGAAGTTCTAGTCAGCCAGTCAGTGTTTAGAAAAAAAAACATTTTGGACAAGGCTCCAAAAAAAAATTAGAGGCCAGTTTCACCATGAATAAATTTCAAAAATTTATTTCAAAAAATATGGAGATGATATATATTTTTATATTCATATTCAAAATTACATTTATAATAAAATATCGTATTGTTTCAGTTATATGTATAAATATATATTTATTTATGGTCACAGTAATGTTTTAAACCGCAAAACTTCTTGTTTACGATGGCCAGATGGAATAAATATAAAGAAACTACACATATGGAACTATTCCAAACACTTTGATCTACCAAATATACGTTGTACTAGTAATCGTGTTAGCCTATAATTCTTTACCTTCCATCCTCGAACTCCATATCGATTATGGTGAACCAGAAAGTCTTGGTCGGATTCGCGTAGATCGCCAGGCCCTCCGCATGCCCGATAGTATTCGCAGCAGCACCTGGCCCATCCTTTATGAGCCAATTAATGATGACGGTATCATTTGCTAGAGATCTTTGGTCTTGGGTATACGACTGTTTTATGTATAGGGTGGTTTGCAGCACATAGTCATCGAGTGCATTTGCCCCAGAGATGATGGAAAGTGCGAGCATGGAAAAAAGAGCAATTGCACAATAGGAGGCCATGGCTATCTTGGAGTCTAGGATATCCCTTGCCTTTCAAATGGCTTGTATTTGACCAGGGCTGGAAGGGGGTCTTATTTATAGATGATGCTAAACTAGTAATATACCAGGTAACATGGTTTAGCGTGCTACGTTTCGAGTTGGTTGAATACTTTATATCGGCTGTCTATGATGGAGCTAGTTTCAGCCTTGTATATAATTGTACTAGGTTTTATTTTACCAATAGGAGCCAACACTAGTAGACAATGCATGATTCGTCCCGATCCAAAACCCCTTTGGTCCTGGTTTTGGCACAGGGACCAGTAATCTGGAACTAAAACAGCCGCACTGGATAGAGGCCCAGGCCCCTGCAAGTCACAGGTCAAATGAGTTTTTTTCTTAAACTAGTTGTTATGCACGTGCCACGGACACATGTTTTAAAAAGGGCATGAAAAAATCTTGAATTCAACAAAAGTTGATTGTAATTTAAAGAAAATGTTCAATTTGCAAGACACACGGTACAGGTTCTATAAAATTTATGCTCAACGCTTCTTCTCATTTTGCGAATTCATAAATTGGAATCACAATTTCACAAATATTCGCTTGGAGCTCACCTTTCAGTGGCTCAGTAATCACCTGTTTCAGCACTACGTCAAATCAAAGAAACCGAAAAGAGAGAATAATGGACAAAATATCGAACTTAAGTGTATACTATAATATATAAATATAAGTAAATATTGCAAAGGCAAATAAGTAAATATTCGAGACCGAAATGTTCCAAATGACAATATAAAATAGAGACTAAACATGCAATTGGCACATCTACTCTAACTCATAAACTTCCGGAGGAGGAGGTACCATTGTGTGATGAAGATCCAAATAACTATTTGGAAGCAGGTGAAAATAGTCATATCTACATAATTTATTATATTGTACACTGCAAAAATGGAAAGAAAATGTAAATTTATTGGACTTAAATCCAAACGTAATCATTAACTACCATCTATTTGAAAACTTGCTTAGGCTATATATACTAAATATGGCAATATTAAGGATACGGCATTGCAAGCAGAATTTACCATATTTTACACCGTAAAAATGGAAAGGAAATGTAAAATTATTAGAGTTAAATCCAAACAAAATAATCAACTACCATCTATTTAAAAAATTGCTCAGATTATACATATTAAATATGGCAACGTAAAGGGTGCGGCATCGCAAGCAGAACTTACCAGATTGTACACTGCCATAATGGAAAGGAAATGTAAAATTATTAGACTTAAATCCGGACGTAATCATCAATTACCGTCTCTTTGAAAACTTGCTTAGATAATGCATATTAAATATGGCAACATAAAGGGCGCGACATTGCAAGCTGAACTTACCATATTGTACACTGCAAAAATGAAAAAAATGTAAAATCATTGGATTAAATCCAAACGTAATCTTCAACTACCATATATTTAAAAACTTACTCATATTATACATATTATATATGGTAATATAAAAAACACGACATCGCAAGCAGAACTTGCCATATTTTACACTACAAAAATGGAAAGAAAATGTAAAATTACTGGACTTAAATCCAAATATAATCATCAAATACTATCTATTTAAAAACTTGCTCAGATTATACATATCAAATATGGCAACATAAAGGGAGCGGCATTGAAGGAGAACTTACCATATTGTACACTGCAAAAATAGAAAGGAAATGTAAAATTATTAGAGTTAAATCCAAACATAATCATCAACTACCATCTATTTGAAAAATTGCTTAGATTATACATATTAAATATGGCAACGTAAAGGGTGCGGCATCGCAAGCAGAACTTACTATATTATACACTGCAAAAATGGAAAGGAAATGTAAAATTATTGGACTTAAATCCGAACGTAATCATTAACTACCGTCTATTAGAAAACTTGCTTAGATAATGCATATTAAATATGGCAACATAATGGACGCGATATTGCAAGCTGAACTTACCATATTGTACACCGCAAAAATGAAAAAAATGTAAAATTATTGGACTAAATCTAAACGTAATCATGAACTACCATATATTTAAAAACTTGTGCATATTATATATATTATATATGGTAATATAAAAGGCGCGACATCGCAAGCCGAACTTACCGTATTTTACGCTGCACAACTGGAAAGAAAATGTAAAATTATTGGACTTAAATCCAAATATAATCATCAACTATTATCTATTTAAGAACTTGCTCAGATTATACATATTAAATATGGCAACATAAAGGGAGCGACATTGCAAGGAGAACTTACCATATTGTACACTGCAAAAATAGAAAGGAAATGTAAAATTATTGGATTTAAATCTAAACGTAATAATTAACTACCATATATTTGAAAACTTGCTCATTATATATATTAAATATGGCAACATGAAAGGCGCAGCATCGCAAGCGGAACTTACCGTATTGTACACTGCAAAAATAGATTAGAAAATATAAATTATTGGACTTAAATCCAAACGTAATCATTAACTACAATATATTTTAAAACTTGTTTAGACTATATATATATTAAACATGACAATATAAATGATGTGGCATCGTAAGCGGAACTTACCATATTGTACACTGAAAAATGGAAAGGAAATGTAAAATTATTGGACTTAAATCCAAATGTAATCATCAACTGCCATCTATTTAAAAACTTGCTCAGATTATACATATTAAATATGACAACATAAAGGGAGCGACATTGCAAGCGGAACTTAATATATTGTACACTGCAAAAAATGGAAAGGAAATGTAAAATTATTGGATTTAAATCCGAACATAATCATCAACTATCATCTATTTGAAAACTTGGTCAGATTATACATATTAAATATGGCAACATAAAGGGCGCGGCATCGCAAGCAGAACTACAAAAATCATATACGTTAATAAGAAAATAATAAAATTATTGGACTTTAATCTATACGTAATCATATACGCCAGTTTTGCAAGTATATTGGCAAATTCCTTTTGACCATGATGTATATATGACAGCATACATAATGTATATATGTTAAGAAATGAAGTATAAGCTGCCGAAAAAACACATCCAAACAGTGCCGCAAATCACGTAAACATGCGGATCTAACAACGAATTA
The DNA here is from genome assembly GCA_033239725.1 of Echinochloa phyllopogon. Taxonomy (NCBI): domain Eukaryota; kingdom Viridiplantae; phylum Streptophyta; class Magnoliopsida; order Poales; family Poaceae; genus Echinochloa; species Echinochloa phyllopogon. The sequence continues at coordinate 2,279,776 of BTCW01000016.1, read as the reverse complement.
AATCAATTCGATAGTTGCATGTGCCGCGATCGACGCAATAAGTTCATCCTATCAACAAGTTCATCAAACTATCTAGTCTAGTATCCCATGATACCGTGGCCGACGCAGGAGAACCTGACATGGCCGACGTGCGGCACCAACTTCGACTCACCCATACCATCGCAAACAACCCCACCATCTGCTTGCACGCCACCAGGTAGTACCTCTCGTGCCGGCTCAATGCCGCCGCCGCCGCAAGGCTCTTCATGACGTCGGACATGGTGAAGCTGCTGGTTCTGACCTCGTCGTCCTCCTCATACGACGTTGTCGTATCGTTGTCGACGGCGTCGGCGTTCTTGCCTCTGCCCATCATGCACGACGCCCTGTAGTACGGCCTCCAACGTTGTAGACGGTTCGGCGTGCAGGTGCACATATGTGTTGAGCCGACGGTCGCTGGTGATGGCAGAACGGCGAATCTCTCTACTGGAGGATTTGTGGAACAATCACATGTCAATGGGGGATAATGAGAAGTGACGGCGGTGGGATTTATATAAGTCTTGGCTAGTCTAGTATGGTAATTATGACTTCAATTTAGATACAATCATCAACTAAGGAAACCTATCGTATGTTTGAAAACCTTCTCAGATTGTATATATTAAATTTGGATAGTCTAGTACGGTAATTATTAGATTTTAATCCGGACAGGATCATCTACTAAGGAAACCTATCATATGTTTGAAAACTTGCTCAAATTATACATATTAACTATGGCAACACATTGGACTTAAATCCAAACGTAATCATCAACTACCATCTATCTGAAAACTTGCTCAGATTATATATATATATATTAAATATGGAAATCAATCGTCTGTTTAAAAACATACTCAAATTATACATATTAATTATGGTAACAGATTGGACTTACATCCAAACATAATCATCAACTACTATCTATTTGAAAACTTGCTAAGATTATACATATTAAATATGACAACATAAAGGAGGCGTGGGTAGATTTAGGTGGACCTGATTTAGGTGAAAAAAGTTATGGGTTTTGGGGGAATTCTCTTCCGAAGGGCGACAAAATGGGTCTCCCCCCTCCCCTTTCGTAGTTGTTTTTTCATGATAGATGGGTCCTCTGTGAGGTGGGGTGTGGGCCTAATCTTTGTGAGAAGTGTTTTCAAATCTAATTCTCTATATTTTCTTAGATGCGCGCGCATGCGGTCCATTGAAAATACATATCTTTCATGTTTTAATTTCAATTTTAACGATTCTTGCTCTCACATGTTCCTTGTAATTCCCAGAATAGTTTTATATTGTTATTTAGTTCTATTAGAATTAATTTTGAGGGTATATGATGCTTAGTTTACTCAACTAGGATGGTTTATGAACCCCTACTCTATGTTCCACGTACTACTGTTTTAGTTAATTAATTGGCAAGTTCACCCCTTATCAATTTAACATAGAGAGATCACCCGGGAAGACAATGCAACCATAAGTGTCATGTGACTCGGACTTTGACTGACTAGTTAGGTATTTAGTTTGTGATAGTTTTATCGAAAGAGCAATAGGTGCAGTGGTTGATAAGATATAACCCGGTCCTCTTGAGCAGTATGTTTTGCTAAGATACACGACTTATTAGGGAGGGTTATGCTTTGAATCTGAACCGAAAACCTTAACAAGCTATCACTTATTAGAGCACGTTTGTAAAGTTTTTGATGGATGAATTGTCTTGATATTTCGTAAGGTACTGTAAGTTTATGGGTGGAGATCTCGATGTTGACGACCTGGGCTTCTAATCACTCATATTTGAATCCATGGAACAGCTACACTAGTGCTCCATTGGTTATCATACATGCGCACACCACTGGCCTTGCCACGAAGGTTTTCCCTACATGCAAATCGAGAACACAAGCAAGAACCATAGAGAACACAATCTAAAATTACAAGTATGAATTGAAGTGGATTCAAATAAGTAGTTCAAGCTCTTATCACGAAAGGACTAATCGACACAGTCGAGAAGAACAAGAATAAGAGCCTTGGATCATACCAAAAGGACTTATTGCCACAATTACAATGATTAAAATCTATTTCTCAAAGAAAAACTAGAACTAAATAAAATGCAAGTCTCGAGCTTGAAGCGAAACTAAAAGAAAGCCTCTCATCCCTAGCTTTCCAATGTCTCAAAAAAACACCTCATTGGACATGAAAAATTGGGAGGTAAACTCCTGTGTAAACAACACATGAAAAAGCCTTGGAGATTTGCTTAAACTCCGATGAAGAGCTTTGTAAAAAAATTGAGGTTCGGGGGCGTGCCACTCAATTTGACCTGTAATTGACATGGGATAAACATATGTAAAATTTACAGATCGACTATGATTCCAAACTGTCCTCCTGGATATCATATCGTCTAGGATCAATCGATGCACGATTTAAAGTCTAAATCAGCTATGTAATTAAAAGCTTTGAAACCGATGAGGAGCTTGCAAGTTGACTGGATAAATTGTCATGAAAACTAAAACTTAACAGAACTAAAAAGATAATCTATCAAGATTTAGCAAATATTGATAACTTGAACTAAAGCAAAGTAGAAACAAAAGAAACCTAGATCGGCTATCCTGATTGGCTAAGCAAGAACGTTCGATAACTTGTGTAAATATTAGATATAAGATGAAACGATGTGTTAAAATATCAAATCTAATAAAATACGATAAATTTAGAAAATCTAGACGAAACCACAATGATACGCCCTGTAGTTAAAGCCTATAGTGCACCAGGTAAAAAGCGGAACTTACAGGTAAGCCGGAGATCAAGATGATGCAGCCCTACTTAACTTGAAAGAACTCATTGAAAGCTACTGAGAACTAGGGTTGAAAGTAGATGCGAGAAAAAGTAAGAACTTGTTTGTTTGATTAGTGTGAACAACGATTACAAAGCCCTTTGGCTACTATTTATAGTCCAAACTAAAATACTACTTATCGATTACGACTTACATAACTCGACTCAAATGAAAATAATAATTCTAAAAACAAAAAGTTTCTAAATATAAGTTGAACTTCTTTCGTGGCCCCATATCTGCCATCTTATCGACCAAGTTTCATTTCTATCGGCTGCATGTCTCATCGGCTTCATCGGTTGCGCCTAACACACCATCGACTGCATAATAAATCGACTCCAGCACTTGTATTTGTTCACTAGGTTCACAACATCGGCTCATCTCTTATCAGGCCTTTTAACCGACTCCCTTTTGATGGAGTTTGACCAAAAAACAGTGTCAACACAATGAGATATGGCCATTTTGGTGAAGGGTTGTCCGCTGACTCCGAACCGAACTCGAGATTGTTGTTGATGATGACTTGTAGCTCGATGTAGGTGCATGTTGTGTACGTTTCCGGCTTAGAGATGTCCTCATCAGGTTTAATAGTGAAATCGAGTACTCGATTCATATGGTGTGAGGAGGGTACGTATCTTTTCTATGGACTTCATGGTTTATGATGAATGTGTACAACCTCTGCATAGTATAAAACTGTTAGAACAACCGTGCTCACGGTTATAAGTGATCTGGATCCTCACATGATTAATTTATTTAAATATGATATAAAATTGTGGTTACTTGAATATGATCATGAGTTTATGATGTTTATTTAATTATGCCTACCAATGTTGCGAGGCATAGGTTTGGGTCAGTGTTTAGGTCTTGCTTCGTAATTCATTCGGGCAGCAGAGCAGCCCATGCAACCAAAGTCAGCGGAATAAAGCCACCGGCGAGTGAATCGGCAACAAGCTAGGTGACTACCTCCGGGCTGGTGGCCCTCGGAAGCGCCATGCTGATCCTGATCAGTGGAACTGTTCGCACCCAAAATTGCCAGTTGCCTATCAGGCCGAGGGCAACCGGTCAGACCGGTTCTAGGAAGCGGTCAAACCGGTTTTACTGTAGCCGATCTGGCAACGGCCAAACCGGTCTGACCGGTTTCCCTATCCGGTCTGACCGGTTTCTCCCGTTTTGGAGTAGGTTTAGGACTTTAGAGTTTTATCCCATATTGTAAACCGACCTAAAGGGGTACGACTTCCCCACCCTATAAATATAAAGGGTCATAGCTGATTGAGGATCATCATCCAATCGAACAACTACTATTTATCTTTTATTATCTTTTACTATTTCTGTTTACCCAACTTTTCCGATCTATTATCATGATGTTCTTCCTTCGTCTCTATGTCGATTGAAGGCATTCTAGGTGGCCTGCCGATCCTAGAACAACCCAAGGTGCGCCTGTCCTGACGGGGTCCCTCCCGGACGGGCGTTCGTTGGTCTTTCGCTGGGCACCGCCGGCGAAACCGGTCTGACCGGTTATCAAAACCGGTCTGACCGCTTTGCGCGGAAGGGCAGCAAGGAGCTACTCCGCGTGCTTGTTGTCGGCGCGATTTCGTGCCAACAAATTGGCGACTCCGCTGGGGAAGAAATCTCTGGTTATCATGTCTGATTTATCAAGTGATTTGATGTCGCGTAAAGAGCTGATTGAAGAATATTATCAAGAATATGACAGAACAATTGAAAGGATATTCTTGTCTTGCTTCATTAAGACAGAACAAGGTGTCATCAAGATTAAAGAGTTTCAGCCACCATCGAACATCGCCGTATTAAAGGAGATACAATCTTCCGGTAATATATCTACCCGTCTATCTGCTTATGTTAAATTTTTGATTTCTAAAGAGGATAAGGTAGATTCAATTCGTGTTGTTCAAAAGTCGGTTGTTGAAAAGTCGACTAATGATATTATTGATTCTTGGAAATTGCCAAATTGTGATGTTGTTGGTCAAGAAACAAATCGGCCGTCTCTAGCCGAAATTGTTGATCCAAAATCCCCTAGCCAGAGCATAGAGGCTACATCTAGCATTTCGACGCTCGGGGGGCAACACAACAAAGGCAAAGGTGATGGTTGCAACACAACCAGGTGATGGTTGCAACACAACCAGTCTGGCCGGTGCCCAGACCGGTCTGACCGGTTCTCAAACGGGTCTGACCGCTTCACCTAGGGCTTCAAAAAATAAATCAAAACCAAAGATGGTTAAGCCAAAGAAGCCCAAGATTGGTCTTTGGAAAACCATTGAATCCAAAAGCCATCATAAGCTTCAAAGAGAAAAGCTGAAGTGTAACGAGAAACTTCCGGCTAAGTCTCAAAGACAAAATAATGTCAATGATGCTAGTCGGTTTAAAAATTCCAAACAGTCAAAATCTTCTCCTAGAGAGAAGTTCCATAATTGAAATCGGCAACGAATAATTCTCACAAATCAATGCTGTTTTCATCATATGGATCACTTACACCGATGCCATGGGAGTTTTGTTTTAACGTGCCTTATTTTTATTCTCCTTGGTATTATAATTCATATATGCCGTCTCCTCCTAGATATTTGTGTTTATATTATATTACCTATAGGGAGCCGGTAATTAATGAGCCATCACCTATGCATAATGACCGTTTTGATCAAAAGAATCGGTCCACATAGAAAAATAAGCGTAAGGTGATTAAACAAGTCTATCGTGTCAAGAAAGATGGAAGATTAAATAAAAATTCAGAATTGACACAAGACATAGAAAAACCGATAATTGAAAATTCATCGGCTAGTTCTGTTGATCAAATTGTCCCCAATAATAAGCATATCACAAATATTATAGTTGAGCAACAATCATGTTCAGTTGGGGGGCAATATGATCTCAGTGTGACTGGTTCTGAAGGAACCGGTCTAACCGGTTCTAAAAACCGGTCTGACCGGTTAGAGAAAAAAATTAATAAATCTGCAAGTGTCACTTCAAAGAGCAAGGTGATGAAGAAGAAGCCAAGCTTTGTTGAATTGTTGCATAAATATCAGAAGATAGCCGAGCAAAAGCAAAGTAATCGGTTAGAAGATCAAAGTTGGAATTTTTCATTACCAAAAGCAAAGAAGCATCGACGGTCATCAAATTGGTCTTCATCGTTTGTTCCATCGATGCATGTGCCATGGAATACATATTCAGGTATAAACAATTATGATTCATGGTTTTGGTACGATCCTTGGTTTTCTTTTTACAACTATCAATATTATTCTTATGATACACCAAGGAGTTACAATTGGATGCCATGGCCAAATCAAAGCTTCGGTTATTAGATATGACGTTCATAAGCCGAAATAGAATCATAAAAATTGCAACATGCATAAATTTGATATTTCGGCTACAATAGCATCCATAAAGATTTAGAGACCATTATATGGACGATGTACTGTTAATCATCGTCTTTAGTCAATTTTGATCATTGTATATGTTTTCTGACACGCAAGCTTTGCCAGAAAACAGGGGGGCATATGTTCGCACCCAAAATTGGCAGTTGCCTATCAGGCCAAGGGCAACCGGTCAGACCGGTTCTAGGAAGCGGTCAGACCGGTTTTACTGTAGCCGATCTGGCAACGGCCAAACCGGTCTGACCGGTTTCCCTATCCGGTCTGACCGGTTTCTCCCGTGTTGGAGTAGGTTTAGGACTTTAGAGTTTTATCCCATATTGTAAACTGACCTAAAGGGGTACGGCTTCCCCACCCTATAAATATAAAGGGTCATGGCCGATTGAGGATCATCCTCCAATCGAACAACTACTATTTATCTTTTATTATCTTTTACTTTTTCTTTTTACCCAATTTTTCCAATCTATTATCATGTTGTTCTTCCTTCGTCTCTATGTCGATTGAAGGCGTTCTAGGTGACCTGCCGATCCTAGAACAACCCAAGGTGCGTCTGTCCTGACGGGGTCCCTCCCGGACGTGCGTTCGTTGGTCTTTCATCGGGCACCGCTGGCGAAACCGGTCTGACCGGTTATCAAAACCGGTCTGACCGCTTTGCGCGGAAGGACAGCAAGGAGCTACTCCGCGTGCTTGTTGTTGGCGCGATTTCGTGCCAACAGGAACAACTTGAAGTTAGGGCTGTGGACAGAGCGCTAAGCCTAGGGGTTATGCAATGGAATTTGGATGCCTTCACACAAAGGGGTCCCTAATATATAGGCGTATTGGTGTAGTTCGTTTTTTAGCCCGCCTCCCAAATTTTCACTATGGTACTCTGCTGAGGGGGCACTGCCGGAGTTTCTCTTTCATAATCCTTATATGAAAACAAAAGTTATGTATGACGTTTCTTAAATTACATTTCAGTATAAATGGTTCAAGCAATTGGAAACACTAAACCCCATACTAAGCCCAAACGATTATGCCCAGCCTATTTGCTTATGAGCGTGTTCGTCCACATTGAAGTTAGATATCACATCGGTGCTTATATATATATATATATATATATATATATATATATATATAATGTCCGTGCTTTCCCAAAAAATATAGATATACTTGCCGTGCTTGCAAGCATAGGTAACACATATATAGTCTATTCATAGCATTATGTCCAATTAGTGCTAGACAATATAATTGAGTGAGCATTACTGTAATGTAGCCAGTTCACAATTAAGCAAATAAGAATATACGACCTAACAGAACCATGTGACTTCGCATTACATGGCCCTTAAACAATAATTTTTATCGAAGTAATGCTAAAACACAATTGATTTACCAGTACTATGTGGTTAGTTGACAATAATTAAGCAAATAAGCATCATATCTACAACATGACAAAAGCATGTGACTTGCATTACTCGGCCCTATATGTTGCTTCAAGCAATAACCTTCATAATCATTCTTTTGTTCAAATGCAATGTAGTGCATGTTGCATGGAAATTTGGATTTTGCGTGCATAAACCCAAAATACAAAAGCCATAATTATTAAGAAACCCGGCCTGTTATACATACATTTCTGTCGTACAATTTCCATACGTACAACCGAACAGGTAGGACACGCAACACAGAAGTGGTCAGAGAGCAATGTAGGTATACTTTGGACAGGATTCATTTCCTAGTTATGAAAATCCCAGGATCTCTATTATTGTTTCTCACTATGTAAACAAAAAAACTTTGTAGAGATGGGTCCCATGGAACATTAGAGGTGGCAAAATTTGGGTCTCTAAATTTGCATCACCGATATAGACTGCATCAGAAACACGAAAAATATTGTCTATAATGACTATCAAAGGTACTGAAATTCAAGTGTACGATGACCTTACCTAGGGAAATTCATCTCAGTAGCATAGCCCAAGCTCGCACTAGGTATAAACAACGTCCTGTATGGCATGAGTGAGTCATCAAATCCTTCACTAGCGATGTGTTGCATCACTGATATAGACTGCATCAGAAACACGAAAAATATTGTTTATAATGACTCTATATCAAAGGTACTGAAATTCAAGTGTACGATGACCTAACCTAGGGAAATTCATCTCTGTAGTAGCATAGCCCAAGCTCGCACTAACGTATAAACAACGTCCTGTATGGCATAAGTGAGTCATAAATTCCTTCACTAGCGATGTGTCAAATATGACTAAGAAAAAAAAGTCAGGCCGGCAAGCCCGTCAACAATATATGACAGATTAAAGATTACGAGTAATACTAGGTCGTAACCTTTGACTAGGCGAAGACCTTACTTAGGGCACTGGTGATGACTGAAAGATGATGATAGTCTTTGAGTATAAGCAGGTTAGCCATCACCTGCAACTACACGATTGCTATTGTGCTTAACTATTCTTCCGCCCGTCAAGTCATAGATAGCGTACCGAGAATGTTGCCCGTCAAGTCCGTCAACTATGACATATGCCCAACAACTCTGTTTCTTCTTTTCATGCTGCTATATCCATCATAAAGCAAAGTTAACATGAAAATCCTGTGTACTTAATTGCTTGTGTTGACGTTTTTTCTGGACAACACACGCGAGCGCCGGATCGCGCAACGAACGAAACGATGAACTCGCCACAGCCGCGCCTAAACCGGTCAGACCGGTTTAGGGATCCGGTCAGACCGGTTCCTTCGGGAAGTGCGGGATGAACCTAGAATCACCACCTCGGGAGGGACCCCGTCGGAGATGGCGCGCCTAGGGTTGCTCTGAGATCGGTCAGGCCACTCAGAACCTCCTTGAACGCCGTCGAGACAAACAAGGAAAGCAAAGGGGTTGGAAAAGCTAGGGTTTGGAGATAAAAAGTAGAAAGGTAAATATTTGATCGATTGGATGATAACTCACGACCCTTTATATTTATAGGGTGGAGAGGTCTTGCCCCGCTAGGAATCCTTTTACAATTTGGAAACGACTAGGACTCCAAATTCTACTCCAACTCGGAGTCAAACCGGTCAGACCGCTTTGGCAAACCGGTCAGACCGGTTTGGCTGTTGCCAGATCGGCTACAGAGAAACTGGTCTGACCGCTTCCTGGAACCGGTCTGACCGGTTGCACTCGGCCTGATGGGCAACTGCCAATTTTGGGTGCGAACATATGCCCCCCTATTTTCTAGTAAATTTTATGCACTAGAAAATATGCTAAGGTCGATGTTTACAAAATTCATCGGCCATTTTATCCTAAGGGCGATTCTCAACATAAATCGGCCATATCCTATCAAGCACTTTGCCAAACACTTGGATAAAACTTCTTCAAGTATCTCCCATTGAGAGCTCTAGGCAGTTGCTGTCCTTGCAAGGTTTCTACCATATAAGAATTTCCTGAGCAAACCTTCACAATCTTGAAAGGACCCTCCCAACTTGGAGACCACTTGCCAAACTTGTTGCTTTTCAATCCAATGGGCAAGACCGTTTTCCAAATCAAATCACCTACTTGAAAAGATTTGAATTTCACTTTCTTGTTGTATGCTCTCGCCACTCGCCTCTTATCTTTTTCAATTTCTTCCAAAGCTTTCAAACGCTTGTCGGTCACTTCATCAATATTATTCATCATCAAAGCATAGTATGTATCAACATCAAGGTTATTTTGCTTTGCAAGTCTATATGCGCCAAGATTCACCTCTACAGGTAAAACGACCTCTTGACCATACACAAGCTCAAACGGAGTAACTTTAGTAGCACCATGTTTAGAAATACGATGAGCCCATAAAGCTTCAGATAATACCTCAGGCCATCTTTTAGGATGATCTTCTACCTTCTTCTTAATGAGCTTTATCAAAGTTTTGTTGCTAGATTCAGCTTGACCATTAGCTTGAGCATAATATGGAGATGAATTGAGAAGTTTAATACCATAGGAATTAACAAATTCACGCACCTCTTTGGATATGAATGAAGTCCCTTGATCCGTAGTCAAAGTTTGTGGAATACCAAACCTATGTATAATATTTTCTCTGATAAACTCAATCACCTCTGTATGTGTCATATTCTTCAAAGGAACTACTTCCGTCCACTTGGTAAAGTAATCAGTTGCTACAATCACAAAACAATGACCCTTTGTCGAAGGAGGATGAATTTTGCCAACAAAATCTAAACCCCATCTCGCAAAGGCCAAGGTTTAATAATTGGATGCATCAATGCTGCAGGTACCAACTGAATATCTCCATGTTTCTGACACTCCTCACATCCTTTGTAGTATTTAAAACAATCGGCTATCATATTGGGCCAATAGAAACAAGCTCGCCTAAGGAGCCACTTCATCTTGGGAGCTGATTGATGAGTACCACAAATTCATTCATGAACCTCTGCCATAGCCAACCTAGCTTGGTCAGGACCCAAACATTTTAAAAGCAAGTCATCAATAGTTCGACGATATAACTTATCACCATCCAAAATGAATTTAAGAGCCCATCGTCGAATTTTTCTGTCAACTGTACTGCTAGGATTTTGCAAATAATTAACCAAAGGCTTTCTCCAATCATCCACTTCGTCTTGATTGCAAAAAACAGCCGAAGTAGCATCTTCACCAGACAACCGGTCAGACCGGTTCTCTAAAGCGGTCAGACCGGTCTGAGGAAGCGGTGCGACCGGTTCCTCCAGAACAGAACACTCGGCTTCTAAAAACATCGGTCTTCGTTCTTGAAAATTTATTTTCTGAACATTATAACCAAATGCTTGTTGAGCCAGAGCATTCGCCTTTGGATTTCTTTCTCGTGGTACATGACGAATTACAAACTCATCTAAACAAGATATAATATCAAAGCATTTATCAAGATATGCATTCAAAAAACCATCTAAGCATTGACATACCTTAGAAACTTGCTGTACCACCAGTAAAGAATCACCATAAGCTTCCACATGCTTCACCCCCATGTCATGTAAAATCTCCAATCCGAATAGAAGAGCCTCATGCTCGACTTGGTTATTAGTACATTTGTGATCCAACCGGTTAAGTGCTTCGAAAACAACCCCACGTGGTGAAGTAATAACAATTCCAATACCAAAACCACTTTTGCAAACCGATCCATCAAAATGCAATTTCTATGGAGTAAAAGTAACATAACCGACATTTAAATCAAGTTGCTTATCTACTCTATGTCCAACAATAAAATCGGCTACTATTTGACCTTTCATTGAAGTTAATGGCTCACAATGCAAATCATATTCAACTAAAGCATAAGTCCATTTGCCGACTCTACCACTTAAAATTGGTTTGTGCAACATGTATTTAATTATGTCGGTTTGACATGCTACTACACAAGTGCTTGGTAAAAGATAACGCCTCAACTTGGTAAAGTATGATATAATGATAAGCATAATTTTTCAATAAATGTGTACCTTGTTTCAGCATCCAATAATCTTTTACTCTCATATGCAACCACATGTTCCTTCCCTTCGGTTTCTTGGGTCAAAACACCTCCAATGACATTTTCTTCCGCCGCCACATACAACTTGAATGGAATCCCACTCTTAGGCGCTTGAAGAACGGGTGGCGAAGATAAATATTGCTTGATCTCATCAAATGCCTCTTGTTGTTTTGCCCCCCAAGTGAAGTCAATATCATTCTTCAACCGAAGTAAAGTAGTAAAGGAATTTACCGTCCCGGACAAATTACAAATGAATCTTCTCAAGTAATTTACTTTGCCCAAGAACCGTTGCAACTCTTTCTTGCAAGTAGTAGCCTTCACATTGTTAATAGCTTCAATCTTTTTAGGATCTATCTCTATCCCCTTTTCATGCACAACAAATCCCAAGAACTTTCCAGCCGATACACCAAAAGCACATTTGAGTGGATTCATCTTCAATTTATATCGACGCATTTTTTCAAATGCAAGCCTTAAATCAGCTAAATGAGAGTCTACTCCAGCCGATTTGACAACAATATCATCGATATAAACTTCTACTATAATGCCAAGCAAGTCATGAAAAATCAAATTCATAGCCCTTTGATATGTAGCACCAGCATTTTTCAAACCAAAAGTCATCACTACCCACTCAAATAGACCAACAAAACCCGGACATAGAAAGGCCGTTTTGGCTATATCCTCTCCGGCCATAAATATTTGATTATAACCAGTGTTACCATCAAGAAAGCTAAGAATTCTATGTCCAGATGCAGCATTAACAAGAAAATCGGCTATAGGCATAGGATATTCATCTTTAGGAGTAGCTCTATTAAGATCTCTAAAATCAATGCAAACACGAAGCTTTTTTGTTCCTTTCTTTTCAACAGGCACAATATTAGAGATCCAATTAGCATATCGACAAGGCCTAATAAATTTAGCATGTAGTAACCGATTGATTTCTTCTTTCACTCGGTCATAAATATCAGGATCAAAGTTTCTGCGAGATTGTTTAAAAGGCCTAAAACCAGGTTTAATAGGTAAACGATGTTCAACTAAATCATGACTTAAACCAGGCATTTTGTTGTAACTCCATGCAAAACAATCAACATACTCCTTTAATAACTTTATTAATTCGGATTTAAACAAAGGATCAAGATTCTTGTTTACAAATGTCGGCCTAGGTATAGTACCATCACCAATATCTACCTCCTCTAGAGGATCAGCCAATGTAAACCCTTGTCCTAACTTGCTTAAATCATCAAAATCTTCAATAGCCTCACACATATCGTTCTTATGCGCCCGATAGTGCTCACGCCTCTGTTGTAACCACTCTAGATTCGGATCCATCAAATCATAAGAGATGGTATGGCCAGATCTCCAATCGGCCTCATAACAACAGTAGCAAAGCCATCTTTAGTGCAACCAATGATCTGACAATCAGATAAATCTAAACCAGATAAACACTTAAGATTCTCATGATCATCTATGGTAGAACTATCGGCCACTGCAACACAAGCCGATGTATCTCCATGAACGACCTCTACTTCATCGTCTATCCATTGAATTAAAAAAATATGCAAAGTAGAAGGCACACATTGGTTTGCATGAATCCAATCACGACCAAGGATTAAACTGTAATTACCTTGTGTTTCAGCGACGAAGAACGCAGTAGCCAAAGTCTTGCTTCCAACAGTGAGCTCCATAGAAGCAACTCCCTTGGCGCCCATAGGTTCACCTCCTCCAACACTGCTAATGGTCATATTGGTCTTTATCAACTCCTCATCTGAACCTCCAGCTTCTTGAACAAAGAATACGGCATCAAGTTAACTATTGCCCCTCCACCCACTAGCATGCGAGAGATAGGTTTCCCATTGATATGACCCTTCATGTACAAAGCCTTTAGATGACTTTCAGTAGCTTTAGGCTTCTGGAAAATAGCTTCCTTTGGCCCAAAATCAAGATGAGCGATGCTTTCTTCTGATAACACATAACCATCCATAGACATATGAACTACATTAAGCTCAAAATTCACATGCTCAGGAGAAGAACCATAATCAACAAGCTCTTCATCGTCCTCTGAAGTAGATACCGATGATAACTTGTCATCACAAACCATAGAAGCGAGAGAAGAAAAACCGGGTGGCGCATCAGGCAAAGCGGTCTGACCGCTTTCAGCGACCGGTCTGACTGGTTCAACCGGTCTGACCGACTCCTGAACCGGTCTGACTGGTTCTGTCTGGGAGCTGGTCTTGGCTCTCCACTCTTTTCCTTGTGGAATCATGGGCCTGTACTTGTTGAATGCTTCGTCTCTCTGCTTCTCCAGCTCTTTCTCCTTCATCTCCTGAAATCTCAAGCGTTGAAGCTTCCTTCTTTGAGTACGAGACAAACCAGGAGGACACCATCTTGGCAAAAAAATACTTAGAGTTAGAACCACTTCCACTGGCCTCATGACCATTATCAGAAACAGATCCCTTCTGAATAGGTGTCTCAACCTTATTGTCTACGACAATCGGTCCTTTGCCACCGTCTCCAAGGGGAACGTTTATCAACCCAATCTGAATAACATCTTGATTTGTAGTTCTTTCTGGGTCAATATCCATCTTATGCACCTCCTCCCTCTGTTTTGGCTTGTAAACTTGCTTCATAGGAGGTGTTGCCGATTTCCCAGGGAAACCGGTCTGACCGGTTGGGTCTGGCGACCCTGACCGGATTGGCAAAGTGTCAAACGGTCCTGTCCAGGCCTTGATATTCTGTTTAATGCTGGCCTTCGTGGTCCCCCCATCCATGTTGTAAAGGCTGCTGATACGGCACCCACATTACTCCATTATCATCATAAATTGGACGAGGTGGATATGAACTCGATGCCTCCCATTGCGGAGTAAAATTTCTCTTTGGCTGAGAACATTCTTCTTGGTGTGGAGATACTCTCATTCTCTTTTTTATTGGCCGATCGCTTGTAATGGCCTTTTGCTTGGAGTACTTGTCAAATAGCATATCAAAGGTGACCTTTGGCCTCAGAGTACTCCCCTGATTCTTTGCAACATTGAGCTTCCAGTTTCCAATCTCCGGACGGCTTGGTTTGATCATTCTTGGACGACTCTGGGGAAAACCGGTCTGACCGCTTTCCCTAACCGGTCTGACCGGTTTGTCCTGTATAGGCTCAAACGGTCTCTGTTCGGCGGGAACGGTCAACTCTTGCCCCCCATGTTCAGAGGCTCTCACAGTAACCTTGAATGTCTCCTTGCCATCTGGAGTTTTCTCACATGCAACTTCTCGGATCAATTCGTTTCCCCTCAAATCGTGTTTTGTTTCACCAATCACAACATTCTTCCCTTTGGTCGCTTCGGCTTGATGCGGCCGAACCAAGACCTTAGGCTGCTGTAAATCCATAGTATTAACAGGGAAATGAGCTTTGTCCACCTGCATTTCATGAAATGTCAAACGACCTTCATTTATGGCCGATTGAACCTGTCGAAGAAACACATTGCAATCATTAGTGGCATGAGAATAAGTATTATGAAATTTGCAATATGCACGCCTTTTCAATTCTTCAAGTTGAGGCAATTTATGAGATGATTTAATATTTCCAGATTTTAGCAATTCATCAAAGATACGATCGCACTTGGAAACATCAAATGTAAATTTAACTTCTTCTTGCCGACCTTTACTAACCGGCTTAAGTGATGTACAAGAATAAGTTTTTTCTTTAGAGGGCCATACAAATTCAGCAGCAAGTACTTCTTTATCACTATCACTTGAATCATCAGACTCATAATCAATCATATGAACATTGGAACGACGTGATCTAGAAGTATCTCTTTCTTTTTCTTTATTCATTCGGTTTTCAACAACTAAAGCTCTAATTTGAACTTGTGCAACCGAAAGAAAATCAGAACCCTCTATTCTATCTCTTATAGATGACCTTAAACCCTTTAAACAAATGTCAGCAAGGTCCATATCAGTAATTGACAAATTGAAACAACAGTTCTTAGTTTCTTTAAATCTCTTAATATAAGCAGAAACATTTTCATCTCTACTTTGCCTAACCGGTGTCAAATCTGTCAATTTCAATTGCAAGCTCCCACTATAAAAATGATCATGAAATTTACGTTCTAACATATCCCAAGATATAATAGAACCAGGAGCAAGCGAAGAAAACCAAGCAAAAGCGGTGCCAGTCAATGATAAAGAAAATAAACGCACTTTGAGAGCATTATAAGCACCCGCTTCTCCCAGTTGAGCTATGTATTGACTAATATGTTCCCACGTGGTTCGGTCATCGTCTCCACTAAATTTAATCAAATCAGGCATACGCCAACCACGTGGAAGAGGAAAATTATCAAACTCAGCATCATATGGTTTTTGATACAAATTTGTGTTACCAATATCAACACCGAGTTTAGTTTTTACCACGCTAGCCAAATCTTCTCTAAATTTATTAAATTCAGCCCAGTTAGGATTATTTGGCTGTTGTGGTTGCACATTCTCCAAATTCATCTTATTTAAGTAGGGAGCAATCTTAGCTTGAGCTAGCCTATAACTTTCAAACACATCATCAGGTATAACGTTTCTTTGAGCAGATGTGTTAATTGTTGTACTAAATTGAGGCTTAGCAGTACCCAAAGTATTAGTGTGAGCATAAACCATCGAATCAGGCAAAACAGAAAGCGGCATAGGTTGCTCATGCACTAATTCAAGCGCATTTGTCAGACCGGTCTGACCGGTTCCCTGATCCGTTCTGACCGGTTTGGCCATGTTTGGCCCGGTCGGTTGGAACGGCAGGGATTGACCAATGGCAAATTCTGGTGGCATACCATACATATATTTTTCAGTGTTAACATTAGGTATGGGTGCCAAGCTAGGAAAAGCTACCCCACTAGTATTCATTTTAGGAACACTACTACTAGTTTCATTATTGTTAAAGCAAGTAGTGGTTCTGTCTTTTTCAAGATCCTCTAAGCGTTCTAAACGAGCAATATATGAGGCAAGCAATTCATCACTTTCTACACTATTTTTAGGAACAGTAGTAGAAGGAGTTTTTTGTGATTTACTTACAGTGGGTATTACCTCAACTTGATTGTCGTTTAACTTGATCGCCGGTAGCTCAAATTCTTCTACCCTTGCCACCTTGCCATGACGATCTTTCTTGACGCCAGCCAAAAATTGTATCTTCATGTATTCTTGTAGCGCCTCAAATTTCTTCTGCTCCTCCGGAGTAAGATCTTCCAATGAAGCTGTGATGATGTTATCCATATCAAGATTACATCGAGATCCCATCTTGCCTGGAGCTTAGATCGAACGGCTTTGACAACCAGATCTTCTATATTCCCCAGCGGAGTCGCCAAAAGTGTGTTAACGCTTTTTCTGGTCAACACACGCGAGCGCTGGATCGCGCAACGAACGAAACGATGAACTCGCCGCAGCCCCGCCTAAACCGGTCAGACCGGTTTAGGGATCCGGTCAGACCGGTTCCTTCGGGAAGTGCGGGATGAACCTAGAATCACCACCTCGGGAGGGACCCCGTCGGAGATGGCGTGCCTAGGGTTGCTCTGAGATCGGTCAGGCCACTCAGAACCTCCTTGAACGCCGTCGAGAAAAACAAGGAAAGCAAAGGGGTTGGAAAAGCTAGGGTTTGGAGATAAAAAGTAGAAAGGTAAATATTTGATCGATTGGATGATAACTCAACCGGCCACGGCCCTTTATATTTATAGGGTGGAGAGGTCTTGCCCTGCTAGGAATCCTTTTACAATTTGGAAATGACTAGGACTCCTAATTCTACTCCAACTCGGAGTCAAACCGGTCAGACCGCTTTGGCAAACCGGTCAGACCGGTTTGGGTGTTGCCAGATCGGCTACAGAGAAGCTGGTCTGACCGCTTCCTGGAACCGGTTGCACTCGGCCTGATGGGCAACTGCCAATGTTGGGTGCGAACAGCTTGATACCCCTAAATCTTGCCTTATGCTATATTGATCAACTTATAAGTCACCGGCTTAATTATAAACGATGTGTTGACACGAAACCGCGCCAACGAAGTCGCCAATGCCTTGGAACGAAACCGGTCAGACCGCTTTCCTGGAGCGAAACCGGTCACACCGCTTTATGGAACTGGTCAGACCGCTTTTGATGGGGCGACGATAAAACCTAAAATCTTGAGCTCGGGAGGGACCCCGTCGGAGCTTGAGAGTCTAGGGTTGTTCTAGGGTCGGCAGGCCACCTAGAACGTCGTCGAGACGAGAGAAGAACAGAAGATACAGGGGGTTGGAAGAGCTAGGAATTGGAGATAAAAGTAATGCAGAACATAGAAAGATAAAAGTAAAGATAAAACGATAAAAAGATAAATTTGATAGATTCGATTGGATTGGATGTTGGATGATCTCTCAATCGGCCTTGGCCCTTTATATTTATAGGGTGGGATGGTCTTACCCCGTCGAGTTGGTTTACAATATGGGATAAAACTCTAAAGTCCTAAGCCTACTCCAACACGGGAGAAACCGGTCAGACCGGATAGGGAAACCGGTCAGACCGGTTTGGCCGTTGCCAGATCGGCTACAGTAAAACCGGTCTGACCGCTTCCAAGAACCGGTCTGACCGGTTGCCTTCGGCCTGATAGGCAACTGCCAATTTTGGTCATCAACATATGCCCCCTGTTTTTTAGCAAAGCTTGCGTGCTAAAAAATAAGCTTCTGGACCAAAATTATCTAAGGACGATGATGAACAATACATCGGCCATATATAAGCTCTAAGGGCGATAAACATATTATCGGCCATACCTTGCTTTAATTCAAGTTGATGATGAAACAACTTGTTTTTGCTTCCATACCTGCTTGATTGTTGCTGATCTTGCTGGTACCACCTTTGCAAGTCGCTCCACTGATTCTTGTTTGTTGACTGATGCTGACATGGCTTCACACCTTTGACTTTGTTCTGAAGCTTCTTTTGTTTCTGAGCAGCCCCTTTCTCTTTATATTTGGCCAAGAGCTCTTCAAAGCTCAGCCTCGCTTTGTTTTTGATTTTCCCATACGAACCGGTCAGACTGGTTTGTGCAGAACCGGCGTCCTTGCTCTTGTCTTGCCCCCCGAGTGTTTGAGTCTTCAACTTGAACCGAGGGGTCTTTTCTGATGACATCTTTGAACTTGTAGGTCTTTGTTCACCAATGATCACATTTTTCCCTTTAGCTTTTTCGGCTTGATGCGGCCGAATCAACACTTTCGGGTTCACCAATTCAAGTGTATGTATAGGAAAAGGATTTTCATCAATCTGCATCACATTAATCATCAATCGTCCTTGATCTATGGCCGATTGTATTTGCCTACGGAAAACATTGCAATCATTGGTGGCATGGGAATAAGTATTATGAAACTTGCAATAAGCTCGCCGTTTCAACTCATCATTCGACGGTATAGTATGAGAAAATTTCAGCTTTCCAGCTTTTGCAAGCTCATCAAAGATCCTATCACACTTAGATACATCAAAGGTAAATTTTACTTCTTTGTGCCGATTTTTACGAATCGGCTTGAGAGAAGTACAAGTGCTAGGATTATCTTTAGATGACCATACAAATTCAACAGCATAAACCTCTTTACCCTCATCGTCTGAAGAATCATAATTGACGGTATGCACACCAAAACGATCGGGTTTAGGTTTAGAATCCTTACTTCGGCTTTCCTGAGCCAAAGCTCTTTGCATCACTTGATTAATGGTTAGAAACTCATAGCCCTCTAATCTCTCTTTAATATGAGATCTCAAACCATTAAGACATAATTCAGCAAGATCCTTTTCAGAAATAACCAAACTATAACATCGGTTTTTTGTATCTCTAAATCTTCTAATATATTCAGAAACAGGCTCATCACTCTTTTGCCTAACCGATGTTAAGTAAGAAAGTCTCAATTCATTGTCACTATTGTAAAAGTGTTCATGAATTTGTTTCTCTAATTGAGACCATGTATGAATGGAATTAGGGGATAATGCTGAAAACCATGAGAAAGCAGTACCAGATAACGACAAAGGGAACATTCGGATTTTTAAATGATCAAGATTACCATGAATACCCATTTGTGCATTAAATTGGCTAACATGCTCCCATGTAGTTCTACCATCCTCCCCAGTGAATTTAACAAATTCGGGTACCTTGAAATTGTGAGGATATGGTATAGCATCAAAACTCTCAGGATATGGTTTTTGACACACTAGAGTTTTATCTTTAGGCTCTACACCGAAAGTTTCTTTAAACATAATGGTCAAATCCTTTTTATATTTTTCAAGCAATTGATCATGATAAGGATCATTTGGCCTTTGCATACTAGAAGTAATATTATTCGGCGTATGATGTGGTACCTGGTTCGGCTGTACATACGGTGCTTGTTGCGAATAAACATTGTTTGGCACTGCACCGTATGAATAACCTGAACTCTGGGGAGGTATAGGATAATATGTAGTTGCATATGGAGGACCAAAATTACCAGCAAATCCATTTGTTCGGCTAAGATTAGCCTGAACAGGAGGTACACTAGTAATTGGTTCAGGAGGTGATTGATAAGCAACTACAGTACCAGAACCGGTCTGACCGGTTTGAACCGGTCTATCAGAACCGGTCTGACCGGTTTGTAAAACCGGTCTGACCGCATTTTTCAGACCGCGTGGTTCTGGAATCGTTTGACCTTCGAAATAGTTCATCGGCATGCCAAATTGAGGTGTGTGTGTTGCCGATGATCCAGGAGGCATGACATTATTTTGTGAAGTACTAGCAACATCAAACATAGGAGCATTACTATCATTGACCAAAGGTTGTTTGCCTAACGAGTTATCAATCATGTTTTGGACAGTAGCAAACATTTGTTTTTGACCATTGACTAATAATTGATTAATTTGCTCCAAAGTAACAGGTGGTGCTGTAGTAGTACTCACAGTGTCTTTTTCTTCATCATGCTCGTCTTCGCTCCAAACGAAGACTATCTCCTTGTCCTTACAGATACCGCCCTTCCGATTCTTGGAGAAGTGAGATAAAAACCACTGAGTGGCTTTTTCATCTGCTGCTGCTTTGCATCAGGCTTCCTTCTCCTCACGGTCCTTCATGAAGGCCTCATAAGCTTGACGATCCTCGGCCGATAATTCATCAACAATCGGCTTAACAATGTTAGCAGGATCAACGTCACTAGGTTTTGGTAGATTAACCATAGTAACAGATCCCTTTGCTTTCGTCCCCAGCGGAGTCGCCAAAAATATGTTGACACGAAACCGCGTCAACGAAGTCGCCGATGCCTTGGAACGAAACCATTCAGACCGCTTTATGAAACCGATCAGACCGCTTTCCTGGAGCGAAACCGGTCAGACCGCTTTATGGAACCGGTCAGACCGCTTTTGATGGGGCGACGATAAAACCTAAAATCTTGAGCTCGGGAGGGACCCCGTCGGAGCTTGAGAGTCTAGGGTTGTTCCAGGGTCGGCAGGCCACCTAGAACGTCCTCAAACGTCGGTGAGACGAGAGAAGAACAGAAGATACAGGTGGTTGGAAGAGCTAGGAATTGGAGATAAAAGTAATGCAGAACATAGAAAGATAAAATGATAAAAAGATAAATTTTATAGATTCGATTGGATTGGATGTTGGATGATCTCTCAATCGGCCTTGGCCCTTTATATTTATAGGGTGGGATGGTCTTACCCCGTCGAGTTGGTTTATAATATGGGATAAAACTCTAAAGTCCTAAACCTACTCCAACACGGGAGAAACCGGTCAGACCGGATAGGGAAACCGGTCAGACCGGTTTGGCCGTTGCCAGATCGGCTACAGTAAAACCAGTCTGATCGCTTCCTAGAACCGGTCTGACCGGTTGCCCTCGGCCTGATAGGCAACTGGCAATTTTGGTCATCAACATATGCCCCCTATTTTTTAGCAAAGCTTGCGTGCTAAAAAATAAGCTTCTGGACCAAAATTATCTAAGGACGATGATGAACAATACATCGGCCATATATAAGCTCTAAGGGCGATAAACATATTATCGGCCATACCTTGCTTTAACTCAAGTTGATGATGAAACAACTTGTTTTGGCTTCCATACCTGCTTGATTGTTGCTGATCTTGCTGGTACCACCTTTGCAAGTCGCAAGATGGAAAGTGCAAGACGTGTTCGGACAGACAAAAAAGACAATCACTCATCTAAGAAGACTGAGTTGGGTGTTGTGCTGAGGTTAACGATTCAAGGTACAAAAAGTCCGTCAGGATCCATCTAGATATTTCTCTCATTCTTATTCGACGACTTTCTTTTCTGCGCAAGGCTTTTTAGTTTCCTGCAATTGAGGCGTTTGATGTTACATTTATTACAACCACACCATGAAGTATATGTCAAAGGCAGGTTAAATATTGAATTGAAATTTAAAATTTATCCTTAGTGTGGCTGTAATCCATTAACATCCGGAGCTTCAATGGCAGTAATATGGTTTGCCGAGCTTACGATTATGACAGCGTACATATTGTATATGTGTTAAGAAATGAAGTATAAGCTGCCGAAAAAACACATCCAAACAGTGCCGCAAATCACGTAAACATACGGATCTAACAACGAATTAAATCAATTCGATAGTTGCATGTGCCGCGATCGACGCAATAAGTTCATCCTATCAACAAGTTTATCAAACTATCTAGTCTAGTATCCCATGATACCGTGGCCGACGCAGGAGAACCTGACATGACCGACGTGCGGCACCAACTTCGACTCACCCATACCATCGCAAACAACCCCACCATCTGCTTGCACGCCACCAGGTAGTACCTCTCGCGCCGGCTCAACGCCGCCGCCACCGCAAGGCTCTTCATGACGTCGGACATGGTGAAGCTGCTGCTTCTGACCTCGTCGTCCTCCTCGTCCGACGTTGTCGTATCGCTGTCAACGGCGTCGGCATTCTTGCCTCTGCCCATCATGCACGACACCCTGTAGTAAGGCCTCCAACGTTGGAGACGCTTCGGCGTGCAGGTGCACATATGTGTTGAGCCGACGGTCGCGGGTGATGGCGGAGCGGCGAATCTCTCTACTGGAGGGTTTGTGGAACAATCACATGTCAATGGGGGATAATGAGAAGTGACGGCGTGTGATTTATATAAGTCTTGGCTAGTCTAGTATGGTAATTATGACTTCAATTTAGATACAATCATCAACTAAGGAAACCTATCATATGTTTGAAAACCTTCTCAGAATGTATATATTAAATTTGGATAGTCTAGTATGGTAATTATTAGATTTTAATCCGGACACGATCGTCTACTAAGGAAACCTATCATATGTTTGAAAACTTGCTCAAATTATAGATATTAACTATGGCAACACACTGGACTTAAATCCAAACGTAATCATCAACTACCATCTATCTGAAAACTTGCTCAGATTATATATATATATTAAATATGGAAATCTATCGTCTGTTTAAAAACATACTCAAATTATACATATTAATTATGGTAACAGATTGGACTTACATCCAAACATAATCATCAACTACCATCTATTTGAAAACTTTCTAAGATTATACATATTAAATATGGCAACATAAAGGACGCGTGGGTAGATTTAGGTGGACCCGATTTAGGTGAAAAAAGTTATGGGTTTTGGGGGAATTCTCTTCCGAAGGGCGACAAAATGGGTCTCCCCCCTCCCCTTTCATAGTTGTTTTTTCATAATAGATGGGTCCTCTGTGAGGTGGGGTGTGGGCCTAAACTTGGTGAGAAGTGTTTTCAGATCTAATTCTCTATATTTTCTTAGATGCGCGCGCATGGGGTCCATGGAAAATACATATCTTTCATGTTTTAATTTCAATTTTAACGATTCTTGCTCTCACATGTTCCTTGTAATTCCCAGAATAATTTTATATTGTTATTTAGTTCTATTAGAATTAATTTTGAGGGTATATGATGCTTAGTTTACTCAACTAGGATGGTTTATGAACCCCTACTCTACGTTCCACGTACTACTGTTTTAGTTAATTAATTGGCAAATTCACCCCTTATCAATTTAACATAGAGAGATCACCCGGGAAGACAATGCAACCATAAGTGTCATGTGACTCGGACTTTGACTGACTAGTTAGGTATTTAGTTTGTGATAGTTTTATCGAAAGAGCAATAGGTACGGTGATTGATAAGATATAACCCGGTCCTCTTGAGCAATATGTTTTGCTAAGATACACGACTTATTAGGGAGGGTTATGCTTTGAATCTGAACCGAAAACCTTAACAAGCTATCACTTATTAGAGCAAGTTTGTAAAGTTTTTGATGGATGAATTGTCTTGATATTTCGTAAGGTACTGTAAGTTTATGGGTGGAGATCTCGATGTTGACGACCTGGGCTTCTAATCACTCATATTTGAATCCATGGAACAGCTACACTAGTGCTCCATTGGTTATCATACATGCGCACACCACTGGCCTTGCCACGAAGGTTTTCCCTACATGCAAATCGAGAACACAAGCAAGAACCATAGAGAACACAATCTAAAATTACAAGTATGAATTGAAGTGGATTCAAATAAGTAGTTCAAGCTCTTATCACGAAAGGACTAATCGACACAGTCGAGAAGAACAAGAATAAGAGCCTTGGATCATACCAAAAGGACTTCTTGCCACAATTACAATGATTAAAATCTATTTCTCAAAGAAAAACTAGAACTAAATAAAATGCAAGTCTCGAGCTTGAACAGGAACTAAAAGGAAGCCTCTCATCCCTAGCTTTCCAACGTCTCAAAAAAACACCTCATTGGACATGAAAAATTGGGAGGTAAACTCCTGTGTAAACAACACATGAAAAAGCCTTGGAGATTTGCTTAAACTCCGATGAAGAGCTTTGTAAAAAAATTGAGGTTCGGGGGCGTGCCACTCAATTTGACCTGTAATTGACACGGGATAAACAGATGTAAAATTTACAGATCGACTATGATTCCAAATTGTCCTCCTGGATATCATATCGTCTAGGATCAATCGATGCACGACTTAAAGTCTAAATCAGCTATGTAATTAAAAGCTTTGAAATCGATGAGGAGCTTGCAAGTGGACTGGATTGTAACACCCTAAAATTCCATCACAAATAAATCATAGCAACTTGGTTTAATCTAATTTTCTAAGGACTTAATTAAATTTTTAATTTAATTTGAGCCTAAAAATATTTAAACATCATTTAAATAATTTTGGAACAACAAGTGCATGTGCATCATTTTTGGTTTGCATGTATTTTGTTTGATTTGTGTGTGAAATTCAAAATCATGAAAAAGTCCAGAACCCGCCCCTCAACTTTCTCTCAAACTCTCTTTCTCTCCCTGGCCCAGCCCGTCTCTCTCCCTCTCTTTTCGGCCCAGCTGCCCTTGCGGCCCAACCCTTTCTTCCCTCTCTTTTTCCCCTCCCCGCGCGGCCCGCTCCTGTTTTTGGCCCAGCTGCAGCCCAAGCCGCCTCCCTCTCTCCTTCTCTCTCACCGCCGCTGACTGGAGGGCCCCGCTCGTCAGCCCTCCCTCTTCCTCTTCCTCCCGACGCCCCTCCTCTGCCTCGCCGCCGTCCGCGCCGCTCGGCCTTCCCCCGCGTCGCTCCCTCTCCCGCGTCTCTTCCTCTCCCCGTCCACCGAGCCCGAGCAACTGCTGCGTCACTCTAACCCCTCGCTCTCCCTCCGAAACGGCCTCTCCACCGAGCTCTCCACCATCGGGCGCCATTAATGGCCGGCCCGTCCTTTCCCCTCGGCACCGAGCCCTCCCCCTCTCCTCTTCGCCCTTTAAAGAGCACGACCGAGCCCCCGAGAACCCTCTTCGACCCCTCTCGCCACCCAATTCCCCCGGAGCCGCTCCAATTTCACGCCGCCGCCGCCGCCCGAGCGCCGCCGCGTCGTCGATCCGTCGCTCCGGCACTGCTTCACCCCGTCCGACTGCACCAAACGCATCGCACCGAGGTAACGATGCTCTCGAACCCCTTCTCGCTCTTTGTTTCGCACTATTTGTACCCCGACGGCTCTCGCCGGCGCTCCACCGCCGCCATCCGTCGACGAACACCACCACTGTAGCTAATTGAATGACTAGAGCCCCCTGAACGCGTTCACCAACTTCCCAGCCACACCCAGAACCTAACCGCGGTCGAAATCGTGGCCGGAACCCCGAGTTCGGGTGAACTCCGGCGAGTTCACCGCCGCCCGCCTCTGTTCGCCGATGAACCGCCGCCCTCGCTGCGAAATCCACGACGAGACCACCCCCAACGAGTTCGCCAGCTCGCCCCGGCCCTTTAGCGCCAAACCACGTCCCAAACCGAGCCCGGCAGCTCGAGTTCGAGCATCGCCGGCGAGTTCCCGGCCCGGCGCCGCCGCACGCCGGCGTCCCGCCGCCGCCTGACCTGCCCCATCTCCTGTCTGCCGTCCGATCTTGATCCAACGGCCCGCGATCTTTCTGACCGAAGTCAACCGGTTGAATAACGGTCAACCGAGGCTGTTTTTCAAAAGAGACCCTGCCTTTCTCTGAAATTAACCCGCCGTCCTGAATAGTTCAAAAATAATTAGATTTAGGTCCTGAATTTTACAGAAAACACCCCAAGCTTCTCTGATTTTATTTCCCGAAGCTCAGCCCTTGTCTTTTGCGCGTTAGCCCTCGGGTTTAATGCGTATTTATGTTTTAGCCCCTGTTTTTCTTCAGTTTAGCCCCTGGAAACTTAGTTTTCTTGCCAACAAGTCCCTAAAACTTCTTTTGGCCATATCTTTTCCGTCCTAGCTCCGTTTTTAGCGTTCTTGGTGTCCAAGCGTTCGTCTTTTCGAGCCTATTAGTTTTAGATGCTTGTTTTAGTTTGTTAAGAATGTTTGATGTACTGTTTTCTTATTGTTTTATTGTGTTGATCGTAGACCTCGTGCCAGTTGCAACCGAGTCGCCCGTCGACGCGGATCCAGAACCACTCTACGAAGAAGAAGAAGATCTTTTTGTAGACCAAGGCAAGTGGCCCTCCCCGCATTATTCTTTTAGTCCTATACAACTGCATGTCAAACTAAAATTTACTATTATTGCATTAATATGATGGGAATACCTTTTTAAGGATCTATCTAGTCTTATACCCACGATTCCTTGTACCAACCCCTGTTTTAAATAATATTTTTGGGTTAGTTCATGCTTAGTGTTGCAATACCTTGGGAATGGTTAAAATGAATCTTTATAAAATTGTTGATCACGATGTCTTTAATAATAAATGTCGGTTAATGCAAGAGAACTTTTATTTAATCGGAACATGGAGAACCACCCAAGAAAACAGTGCAACCATGGTGTCAAAATGGGCTCTGACCTTAGCCGATTAATTAGGGGTGTGATCGTACTGATGGCCTTATCCGAAAGGAGCAGAGGGGGTCTGGGGTTGCAGGGGTACAGCCCGGTCCTCTTGGGGTAGCAGCCTTTGCTAAGGTGCTGACCATTAGGGAGGGTTGTGGACCGCCCTAGCTGTAACTCTTGCGGGTTGTTGGACTTTTGCATACCTTTGTAAAGGCTTCGAAGTGGACCCCTAGCCACTCACCTCGGAAGTGTTTAAGGGCCTTGCAAACCCGGGCAACATGGGGAACACGAGCTATGGTGAAAGTGTACAACCTCTGCAGAGTGTAAAACTGATATATCAGCCGTGCTCACGGTCAAGAGCGGCTTGGACCCTCACATGATAATTAAACTTAAAGATGGAATATAAATCGTGGTTTTACTCGTGGGTTTTTGGAAAAAGATGATCTTTTAAATGCTTAAGTGGGATGGTATAAACTTACATCTAGAAAATAGGAAATTGCTAATAAAACTTGACCAACTTTAAAAAGCTCACTGCTGTGAACCTTAGCCTTTCCTTGTGGCCTTGCATTTTCACCCCGCTTGCTGAGTACCTAGTTAGGTGTACTCACACTTGCCATTGCTGAATCAGAAGAAGGAAATGAAGGAGAATACTTCAGCGACTACGATGAGTTCTGAGGCTTGCGTTTCCCCCAGTCAAGATGCCTGTGGAAGATGGAAGCTGAAGACGCTTCGTTTAGCTATCGCTTGTTTTCGATAAAGACCTTCGTGTCTCCCGAGAGTGTAATATGAATATTATAATAAATCTCTTGTAATTTTGAACACTGTGTTTCGACATTACACTCTTTTGTCTATCATATGTGTGTAAACATGATCCTGGCGCACATATGAAACGCACTTGGTTTTCCTTTGAAAACCGGGTGTGACAGGAGTGGTATCAGAGCAGTGTTGACTGTAGGACGCAGCCTTAAGTTAGAACTGGTCGGAAATTAAGGACTCAACATCTAGAAAGCCATGTCATCTTTCAAAATTCCCCTATTTTCGCATAAAAATCTAATTTATATTGTTTCTTTTTGTTAAAAGATTTCATCATTTTGATTTATTCTATACTGAGTCAGTTTTCTTTTCCTTGTCAGATGGTTCGTGAGTTTCAGACCGCTCGTACTGTCACCGGAGGTTCACGCCCTGCTGGACCGTCAGCTCCCCAGCACCCCGTGGAGGCACCCGCTGAGGAGGTCCCAGTTCAGGTACTGCCTGAGGCACAGGCAGAGGCACAGGCAGAGGCACAGGAGGAGGAGCCACCTCAGCTCTACGACGGCACTGTGCTCGAGGTGGACGCCGACGGAGACATGGTGATTCCACCAGCTGCTCCTGCTGCCGGCGACGCTGCACCGGCCGCTGCTGGAGGTGACCCCGACGACTCTGGGGACGACAGCGACGAGGAGGAGCCCAGTGACGGGAATGACCCCGACATGGAGGTCAACGACCAGGAGAACGACAACAATGACGAGGAGGATCCAGAGGAGCCCCGTCAGCGTGGTCCGGAGTACCACCTTCACGCTTCGCTGGGTGGTACCGGGCAGTTCTGCAGACTACTGGAGGAACTACTGGGGTTTTTAGAGTTCACTCTAAAGCCTCAGTACGTGGTCGAGCACTTCGAGGAGCCCGGCCTGGAGGACTACTACACAGCTCAGGTACACATCCGGGTACCTCAGCCAGAGGCTTCCGGATGGAGGATCCGTTCGACGCACTACAGCTGTGTTCCCTTCTCCACCGAGGACGCCGCCATCAACGATGCCGCCAGGAGAGCACTCTACTCCTACAGCTACCGTTTCCGCGACCAGCTGTACTACTCTGACTTCCGCCACGTACCCAGCCGACCGGTTGGTACTGAGGACACAGTGGTACCCGCTTCTCAGACCGGAGACGACCGTGTGGACGTCCTTGCTCGAGTCACTGCTGCACTCAACACCGACTTGGAGGGAGCTACTTCCGAGATCGAGGGACTGCACGGGAAGCTCCAGGACGCTCAGGCCAAGATTGCACAGCTCGAGGCTCAGCTTGCAGGACAGGCACCCCCTGAGGAGATGGTACAGCACTGCACCACGTCTTCCCCTCCGCGCAAGAAGCTTCATTACGGCACCCCAGGAGCTACCACCAGTCTTGGCTAGGAGTTTTTAGATGTCTACCCTTTTTCTTTTGTTAATAATTCCGTTCCTGCGAGGACGATGCGATGTAATAGTGGTAGATGGTTGAAAACATGCTTGAGTTGGATCTTTGTGATGACTGGATGCTTTTGTGGAGTGATGGCCACAACTGCGTTAATTAAATAATTAGTTTAATTAATTAATCTTAGCCCCCTTATGCTTTTGCTTTACTCGTCTTTATCTGTTCAGTTCTTATCTGAGATACTTTTCCCTAACACTCAGATGGTAAACACCAGGTCAGGGAGGAGGACAAGATATTCCACCAGTGATACGCGCTCACATTGCAAGTCAGAGGAATCAAGCACCACCTCCCTCACCAAACCCACAAATGGATCCAGCCATGCAACAGTTTCTGGCTGCTCAGACTCAACTGCTGCAGAATCTCACTGCAACAGTACAAAACTTACAAGCACAGCAAAACCAGCCACCGCAACCAGCACCAGCACCACCACCGCCCAGGGACAAGCATAAGGAATTCATGAGCCACCGTCCGCCCACTTATTCTCACTCATCAGATCCATTGGATGCTGATGACTGGCTAAAGGTTGTCGCCAGGAAGCTGGAGATGACTCAGTGCACCGATCGTGAAATGGTGCTATATGCTGCAGGCAGACTTGAGGGACCAGCAGCTGACTGGTGGGACGCATACACTGCTGCACATGCCGCCCCACAGAACATCACCTGGCAGGAATTCAGGAATAGCTTCAGAGCTTACCACATTCCCTCTGGAGTTATGAAGTTAAAGCAGAAGGATTTCCTCGCACTGAAGCAAGGCAACATGTCAGTCAGTGAGTACCTGGACAAATTCACCCAGTTATCTCGCTATGCACCTGAGGAGGTCAACACTGATGCCAAGAGACAGGAACGATTTCTGGATGGTCTTATAGGGCCGCTCAATTATCAGTTGCAGAGTCACATCTTCCCAGATTTCCAGACCCTGCTGAATAAAGCTATTGGCCTGGAAAGCAAGCGCAAGGAAATTGGTGAACACAAACGGAAGTTCCAGGGACAGTCTAGCAGTAACACTCGCCCCCGCTACAATTCCTCTCAGGGATCCTACTTCCACTCTGGTGGACAGAATAGAAGTTATCCACAGAACATGCAGTTGCAACGATCATTCCAGCAGCCACAGCGCTTCAATCAGCAATCACCCCGTACTCCGAATCCTCAGCAGAATCGGACAATCAACAACTCAGCCACTCCCCGCCCAAACAATGCCACAGGCGCTCCTGTGAGAAACAATGCTCCAGTACAGCCAAATGGATGCTTCAAATGTGGAGAATTGGGACACTATGCTAACAGCTGTCCTTAGCGTGGGATGCACACTCCACAGAGAGGCAATGAACAGAGAACCGAGAAGCCATCGTCACAAGTTCGTCCGGGAAGCTCAAGTGCACAAGGCAACAGGGCTCAGCGGAATTTTGTTCGTGGAAGGGTGAACCATGTGACCGCCGAACAAGCCCAAGAAGCTCCAGGAGTTGTACTTGGTACGTTCCTTGCCAATTCCATACCTGCAACAATTTTATTCGATTCTGGAGCAACACATTCATTTATTACTGAACAAATTGTGGCAAAACATGGCATGGCCATGAGGGCTATGAAAAAGCAATTATTAGTTAGTACTCCCGGCGGAGAAATGCAAGCCAGTTTATTATGTCCACAAGTGACTCTTAACATCATTGGAGTAGATTTCCCAGCTGATCTGGTAGTTCTAAAATCTTGGGGAATAGATATAATTCTGGGAATGGATTGGTTACACCAGTGGGATGGATCTATTCAGTGCCGAAAGAAGTCAGTACTCTTAACCAGCCCTAATGGAGACAGAATTGAGTATGTGGCAACTCCCTCATCGACGGAAGGAGGAACAGTAAATTCTATGGAAGGCAAGACTCTGGAAGATATCAAAATAGTGAACGAATATCCGGATGTATTTCCAGATGATTTACCAGGTATGCCACCTGACCGAGATATTGAATTCAGCATTGAACTTTTACCTGGTACTGCTCCTATATCTAAGAGGCCATATAGAATGGATGTCAAAGACTTGGCAGAACTTAAGAAACAAATAGAAGAATTGTTAAGTAAAGGGTTTATCCGTCCTAGTTCGTCACCATGGGGAGCCCCCACTCTCTTTGTAGATAAGAAAGATGGCTCTAGAAGGATGTGTGTAGACTATCGATCTCTTAATGAGGTCACCATCAAAAACAAATATCCCTTGCCTAGGATCGAGGATCTGTTTGATCAGATGAGAGGTGCAAAAGTGTTTTCTAAGATAGATCTGCGATCGGGGTACCATCAATTGAGAATTCGTCCGGAGGACATTCCCAAGACAGCTTTCACGTCCAGATATGGGTTGTATGAGTTTACTGTCATGTCATTCGGATTGACAAATGCCCCGGCATACTTCATGTATTTGATGAACAAGGTGTTCATGGATTATTTGGACAAGTTTGTAGTAGTGTTCATTGACGACATTCTGATATTCTCTCAGAATGAGGAAGAACACGAGGAGCATTTAAGACTTGTATTACAGAGACTTCGAGAACATCAGTTGTATGCTAAGTTCAGCAAGTGTGACTTTTGGTTAAAGGAAGTTTCATTTCTTGGTCATGTTATCACTGACGGAGGAATAGCAGTGGATCCGAGTAAAGTTCAGGATGTGTTGAACTGGAACCCTCCGAAGAATGTGTCTGAGATCAGGAGTTTTCTCGGATTGGCAGGTTACTACCGCAGGTTTATTGAAGGCTTCTCGAAGATCGTGAAACCGCTTACAACCTTACTAGAGAAAGGAAAAGAATTCAAATGGAATGATAAATGCCAAGATAGTTTCGAAGAACTGAAGAAAAGATTGACTACTGCCCCTGTGCTGATAATGCCAGACATTCACAAAGGGTTCGATGTATATTGTGATGCCTCGCGTCAAGGCCTTGGTTGTGTTTTAATGCAAGAAGGAAAAGTAGTGGCTTATGCTTTCAGACAACTGAGGAAACATGAACAAAATTATCCAACACATGATCTAGAATTGGCCGCCGTTGTACACGCGCTGAAAATCTGGAGACATTATATGATCGGAAACAAGTGTCAGATCTTTACCGACCATAAGAGCTTGAAGTATATCTTCACTCAGAAGGATATCAATCTTAGACAATGCAGATGGCTGGAATTAATCAAGGATTACGATTTGGAGATTCAGTATCACCCCGGTAAAGCTAATGTTGTGGCAGATGCTTTGAGTCGGAAGAGTCAGGCAAACATGCTTATAGCTCAGTTGAAACCGCAAGAGTTATGTTGGGAAATGGCACGGCTTAACTTAGGAATCGTAGCCCAGAGTGAATCTATGACCTTGGAGGTCGAATCAACACTTGAACAGGAAATCAGAAAAGGGCAGTTGACAGATGAAAAGATCAAAGAATACGAAAAGCTGATTGATTCAGGAAAAGTTCCCGATTTTAAGAAAGATGATCAGGGAACCATATGGTTCAGAAACAGGATATGTGTGCCAGAAGACGATCACCTACGTGAGACTATACTGAGAGAAGCTCATGATTCGGCATACTCTATTCACCCTGGTAGCACCAAGATGTACCAAGATCTAAAACAGAAATACTGGTGGTACGGAATGAAAAGAGATGTCGCAGCTCATGTCGCCCTGTGTGACATATGTCAAAGGGTAAAAGCAGAACATCAGAGACCAGCCGGTTTGCTGCAACCACAGAAAGTACCTGAGTGGAAATGGGAAGAAATTGGTATGGATTTCATTGTAGGTTTACCTCGTACACGCGATGGTTATGATTCCATATGGGTTATCGTGGACAGGTTAACCAAAGTTGCACATTTTATACCAGTTAAAACCACTTACTTAGGAGCCAGGCTAGCAGAGTTGTACATGTCACGAATTGTATGTTTGCACGGAGTTCCTAAAAAGATAGTGTCAGATCGAGGCACCCAGTTTACATCACGTTTTTGGAAGAAGCTACATGAGTCATTGGATACGAAATTGAATTTCAGTTCGGCATACCATCCACAGACTGATGGTCAAACTGAAAGGACGAATCAGATATTGGAAGATATGTTAAGGGCTTATGCTTTAAAGCATGGAGGTAGTTGGGACAAAAGTTTACCATATGCGGAGTTTGCTTACAACAATAGCTATCAATCCAGTCTCAAAATGGCACCGTTTGAAGCCTTGTACGGAAGAAAATGCAGAACACCCTTGTACTGGAATCAAACCGGTGAAAGTCAACTCTTCGGACCAGAAATTATAAAGGAAGCGGAAAGACAAGTCGAGATAATTCGGGAGAATCTTAAAACCGCACAGTCACGCCAAAAGAGTTACGCTGATCCTAAGAAAAGAGAAGTGGTATTCGAGGAAGGAGATTATGCTTATCTCAGAGTGTCACCTATCAGAGGATTGCGAAGATTTAATGTTAGAGGGAAGTTATCACCTCGTTTTATCGGACCTTTTAAAATACTGGAAAGAAAAGGAGAAGTGGCATATAGGTTGGAATTACCGACTCGATTATCAGGAGTTCATGATGTGTTCCATGTATCGCAGCTGAAAAAGTGCTCAAATGAGATTAGAGTGGAACACTTACCACTGGAGGATTTAGAAGTAAAGGATGACTTGACTTATAAGGAGTATCCTATCAAAATCCTAGACAAGTCACAGAGGGTCACACGAAGCAAAGTAATAAAAATGTGCAAAGTTCAATGGAGCAATCACTCAGAAAATGAGGCCACTTGGGAAAGAGAAGAAGAACTTGTGGAAGAGTTCCCTCAGCTATTCTCCAAATCTTCCTGAATCTCGGGACGAGATTCTCTTTAAGGGGGGTAGGATTTGTAACACCCTAAAATTCCATCACAAATAAATCATAGCGACTTGGTTTAATCTAATTTTCTAAGGACTTAATTAAATTTTTAATTTAATTTGAGCCTAAAAATATTTAAACATCATTTAAATAATTTTGGAACAACAAGTGCATGTGCATCATTTTTGGTTTGCATGTATTTTGTTTGATTTGTGTGTGAAATTCAAAATCATGAAAAAGTCCAGAACCCGCCCCTCAACTTTCTCTCAAACTCTCTTTCTCTCCCTGGCCCAGCCCGTCTCTCTCCCTCTCTTTTCGGCCCAGCTGCCCTTGCGGCCCAACCCTTTCTTCCCTCTCTTTTTCGCCTCCCCGCGCGGCCCGCTCCTGTTTTTGGCCCAGCTGCAGCCCAAGCCGCCTCCCTCTCTCCTTCTCTCTCACCGCCGCTGACTGGAGGGCCCCGCTCGTCAGCCCTCCCTCTTCCTCTTCCTCCCGACGCCCCTCCTCTGCCTCGCTGCCGTCCGCGCCGCTCGGCCTTCCCCCGCGTCGCTCCCTCTCCCGCGTCTCTTCCTCTCCCCGTCCACCGAGCCCGAGCAACTGCTGTGTCACTCTAACCCCTCGCTCTCCCTCCGAAACGGCCTCTCCACCGAGCTCTCCACCATCGGGCGCCATTAATGGCCGGCCCGTCCATTCCCCTCGGCACCGAGCCCTCCCCCTCTCCTCTTCGCCCTTTAAAGAGCACGACCGAGCCCCCGAGAACCCTCTTCGACCCCTCTCGCCACCCAATTCCCCCGGAGCCGCTCCAATTTCACGCCGCCGCCGCCGCCCGAGCGCCGCCGCGTCGTCGATCCGTCGCTCCGGCACTGCTTCACCCCGTCTGACTGCACCAAACGCATCGCACCGAGGTAACGATGCTCTCGAACCCCTTCTCGCTCTCTGTTTCGCACTATTTGTACCCCGACGGCTCTCGCCGGCGCTCCACCGCCGCCGTCCGTCGACGAACACCACCACCGTAGCTAATTGAATGACTAGAGCCCCCTGAACGCGTTCACCAACTTCCCAGCCACACCCAGAACCTAACCGCAGTCGAAATCGTGGCCGGAACCCCGAGTTCGGGTGAACTCCGGCGAGTTCACCGCCGCCCGCCTCTGTTCGCCGATGAACCGCCGCCCTCGCTGCGAAATCCACGACGAGACCACCCCCAACGAGTTCGCCAGCTCGCCCCGGTCCTTTAGCGCCAAACCACGTCCCAAACCGAGCCCGGCAGCTCGAGTTCGAGCATCGCCGGCGAGTTCCCGGCCCGGCGCCGCCGCACGCCGGCGTCCCGCCGCCGCCTGACCTGCCCCATCTCCTGTCTGCCGTCCGATCTTGATCCAACGGCCCGCGATCTTTCTGACCGAAGTCAACCGGTTGAATAACGGTCAACCGAGGCTGTTTTTCAAAAGAGATCCTGCCTTTCTCTGAAATTAACCCGCCGTCCTGAATAGTTCAAAAATAATTAGATTTAGGTCCTGAATTTTACAGAAAACACCCCAAGCTTCTCTGATTTTATTTCCCGAAGCTCAGCCCTTGTCTTTTGCGCGTTAGCCCTCGGGTTTAATGCGTATTTATGTTTTAGCCCCTGTTTTTCTTCAGTTTAGCCCCTGGAAACTTAGTTTTCTTGCCAACAAGTCCCTAAAACTTGTTTTGGCCATATCTTTTCCGTCCTAGCTCCGTTTTTAGCGTTCTTGGTGTCCAAGCGTTCGTCTTTTCGAGCCTATTAGTTTTAGATGCTTGTTTTAGTTTGTTAAGAATGTTTGATGTACTGTTTTCTTATTGTTTTATTGTGTTGATCGTAGACCTCGTGCCAGTTGCAACCGAGTCG
This sequence comes from Echinochloa phyllopogon, assembly GCA_033239725.1. Lineage (NCBI taxonomy): Eukaryota > Viridiplantae > Streptophyta > Magnoliopsida > Poales > Poaceae > Echinochloa > Echinochloa phyllopogon. The sequence continues at coordinate 2,244,027 of BTCW01000016.1, read as the reverse complement.
CCCGTCGACGCGGATCCAGAACCACTCTACGAAGAAGAAGAAGATCTTTTTGTAGACCAAGGCAAGTGGCCCTCCCCGCATTATTCTTTTAGTCCTATACAACTGCATGTCAAACTAAAATTTACTATTATTGCATTAATATGATGGGAATACCTTTTTAAGGATCTATCTAGTCTTATACCCACGATTCCTTGTACCAACCCCTATTTTAAATAATATTTTTGGGTTAGTTCATGCTTAGTGTTGCAATACCTTGGGAATGGTTAAAATGAATCTTTATAAAATTGTTGATCACGATGTCTTTAATAATAAATGTCGGTTAATGCAAGAGAACTTTTATTTAATCGGAACATGGAGAACCACCCAAGAAAACAGTGCAACCATGGTGTCAAAATGGGCTCTGACCTTAGCCGATTAATTAGGGGTGTGATCGTACTGATGGCCTTATCCGAAAGGAGCAGAGGGGGTCTGGGGTTGCAGGGGTACAGCCCGGTCCTCTTGGGGTAGCAGCCTTTGCTAAGGTGCTGACCATTAGGGAGGGTTGTGGACCGCCCTAGCTGTAACTCTTGCGGGTTGTTGGACTTTTGCATACCTTTGTAAAGGCTTCGAAGTGGACCCCTAGCCACTCACCTCGGAAGTGTTTAAGGGCCTTGCAAACCCGGGCAACATGGGGAACACGAGCTATGGTGAAAGTGTACAACCTCTGCAGAGTGTAAAACTGATATATCAGCCGTGCTCACGGTCAAGAGCGGCTTGGACCCTCACATGATAATTAAACTTAAAGATGGAATATAAATCGTGGTTTTACTCGTGGGTTTTTGGAAAAAGATGATCTTTTAAATGCTTAAGTGGGATGGTATAAACTTACATCTAGAAAATAGGAAATTGCTAATAAAACTTGACCAACTTTAAAAAGCTCACTGCTGTGAACCTTAGCCTTTCCTTGTGGCCTTGCATTTTCACCCCGCTTGCTGAGTACCTAGTTAGGTGTACTCACACTTGCCATTGCTGAATCAGAAGAAGGAAATGAAGGAGAATACTTCAGCGACTACGATGAGTTCTGAGGCTTGCGTTTCCCCCAGTCAAGATGCCTGTGGAAGATGGAAGCTGAAGACGCTTCGTTTAGCTATCGCTTGTTTTCGATAAAGACCTTCGTGTCTCCCGAGAGTGTAATATGAATATTATAATAAATCTCTTGTAATTTTGAACACTGTGTTTCGACATTACACTCTTTTGTCTATCATATGTGTGTAAACATGATCCTGGCGCACATATGAAACGCACTTGGTTTTCCTTTGAAAACCGGGTGTGACAGGATAAATTGTCATGAAAACTAAAACTTAACAGAACTAAAAAGATAATCTATCAAGAGTTAGCAAATATTGATAACTTGAACTAAAGCAAAGTAGAAACAAAAGAAACCTAGATCGGCTATCCTGATTGGCTAAGCAAGAACGTTCGATAACTTGTGTAAATATTAGATATAAGATGAAACGATGTGTTAAAATATCAAATCTAATAAAATACGATAAATTTAGAAAATCTAGACGAAACCACAATGATACGCCCTGTAGTTAAAGCCTATAGTGCACCAGGTAAAAAGCGGAACTTACAGGTAAGCCGGAGATCAAGATGATGCAGCCCTACTTAACTTGGAAGAACTCATTGAAAGCTACTGAGAACTAGGGGTGAAAGTAGATGCGAGAAAAAGTAAGAACTTGTTTGTTTGATTGGTGTGAACAACGATTACAAAGCCCTTTGGCTACTATTTATAGTCCAAACTAAAATACTACTTATCGATTATGACTTACATAACTCGACTCAAATGAAAATAATAATTCTAAAAACAAAAAGTTTCTAAATATAAGTTGAACTTCTTTCGTGGCCCCATATCTGCCATCTTATCGACCAAGTTTCATTTCTATCGGCTGCATGTCTCATCGGCTTCATCGGCTGCGCCTAACACACCATCGACTGCATAATAAATCGACTCCAGCACTTGTATTTGTTCACTAGGTTCACAACATCGGCTCATCTCTTGTCAGGCCTTTTAACCGACTCCCTTTTGATGGAGTTTGACCAAAAACAGTGTCAACACAATGAGATATGGCCATTTTGGTGAAGGGTTGTCCGCTGACTCTGAACCGAACTCGAGATTGTTGTTGATGATGACTTGTAGCTCGATGTAGGTGCATGTTGTGTACGTTTCCGGCTTAGAGATGTCCTCATCAGGTTTAATAGTGAAATCGAGTACTCGGTTCATATGGTGTGAGGAGGGTACGTATCTTTTCTATGGACTTCATGGTTTATGATGAATGTGTACAACCTCTGCATAGTATAAAACTGTTAGAACAACCGTGCTCACGGTTATAAGTGATCTGGATCCTCACATGATTAATTTATTTAAATATGATATAAAATTGTGGTTACTTGAATATGATCATGAGTTTATGATGTTTATTTAATTATGCCTACCAATGTTGCGAGGCATAGGTTTGGGGCAGTGTTTAGGTCTTGCTTCGTAATTCATTCGGGCAGCAGAGCAGCCCATGCAACCAAGAGTCAGCGGAATAAAGCCACCGGCGAGTGAATCGGCAACAAGCTAGGTGACTACCTCCGGGCTGGTGGCCCTCGGAAGCGCCATGCTGATCCTGATCAGGGGAACAACTTGAAGTTAGGGCTGTGGACAGAGCGCTAAGCCTAGGGGTTATGCAATGGAATTTGGATGCCTTCACACAAAGGGGTCCCTAATATATAGGCGTACTGGTGTAGTTCGTTTTTTAGCCCGCCTCCCAAATTTTCACTATGGTACTCTGCTGAGGGGGCACTGCCGGAGTTTCTCTTTCATAATCCTTATATGAAAACAAAAGTTATGTATGACGTTTCTTAAATTACATTTCAGTATAAATGGTTCAAGCAATTGGAAACACTAAACCCCATACTAAGCCCAAACGATTATGCCCAGCCTATTTGCTTATGAGCGTGTTCGTCCACATTGAAGTTAGATATCACATCGGTGCTTATATATATATATATATATATATATATATATATATATATATATATATATATATATATATATATATATAATGTCCGTGCTTTCCCAAAAAATATAGATATACTTGCCGTGCTTGCAAGCATAGGTAACACATATATAGTCTATTCATAGCATTATGTCCAATTAGTGCTAGACAATATAATTGAGTGAGCATTACTGTAATGTAGCCAGTTCACAATTAAGCAAATAAGAATATACGACCTAACAGAACCATGTGACTTCGCATTACATGGCCCTTAAACAATAATTTTTATCGAAGTAATGCTAAAACACAATTGATTTACCAGTACTATGTGGTTAGTTGACAATAATTAAGCAAATAAGCATCATATCTACAACATGACAAAAGCATGTGACTTGCATTACTCGGCCCTATATGTTGCTTCAAGCAATAACCTTCATAATCATTCTTTTGTTCAAATGCAATGTAGTGCATGTTGCATGGAAATTTGGATTTTGCGTGCATAAACCCAAAATACAAAAGCCATAATTATTAAGAAACCCGGCCTGTTATACATACATTTCTGTCGTACAATTTCCATACGTACAACCGAACAGGTAGGACACGCAACACAGAAGTGGTCAGAGAGCAATGTAGGTATACTTTGGACAGGATTCATTTCCTAGTTATTAAAATCCCAGGATCTCTATTATTGTTTCTCACTATGTAAACAAAAAAACTTTGTAGAGATGGGTCCCATGGAACATTAGAGGTGGCAAAATTTGGGTCTCTAAATTTGCATCACCGATATAGACTGCATCAGAAACACGAAAAATATTGTCTATAATGACTATCAAAGGTACTGAAATTCAAGTGTACGATGACCTTACCTAGGGAAATTCATCTCTGTAGTAGCATAGCCCAAGCTCGCACTAACGTATAAACAACGTCCTGTATGGCATAAGTGAGTCATAAATTCCTTCACTAGCGATGTGTCAAATATGACTAAGAAAAAAAAGTCAGGCCGGCAAGCCCGTCAACAATATATGACAGATTAAAGATTACGAGTAATACTAGGTCGTAACCTTTGACTAGGCGAAGACCTTACTTAGGGCACTGGTGATGACTGAAAGATGATGATAGTCTTTGAGTATAAGCAGGTTAGCCATCACCTGCAACTACACGATTGCTATTGTGCTTAACTATTCTTCCGCCCGTCAAGTCATAGATAGCGTACCGAGAATGTTGCCCGTCAAGTCCGTCAACTATGACATATGCCCAACAACTCTGTTTCTTCTTTTCATGCTGCTATATCCATCATAAAGCAAAGTTAACATGAAAATCCTGTGTACTTAATTGCTTGATACCCCTAAATCTTGACTTATGCTATATTGATCAACTTATAAGTCACCGGCTTAATTATAAACGATGGAAAGTGCAAGACGTGTTCGGACAGACGAAAAAGACAATCACTCATCTAAGAAGACTGAGTTGGGTGTTGTGCTGAGGTTAACAATTCAAGGTACAAAATGTCCGTCAGGATCCATCTAGATATTTCTCTCATTCTTATTCGACGACTTTCTTTTCTGTGCAGGGCTTTTTAGTTTCCTGCAATTGAGGCGTTTGATGTTACATTTATTACAACCACACCATGAAGTATATGTCAAAGGCAGGTTAAATATTGAATTGAAATTTAAAATTTATCCTTAGTGTGGCTGTAATCCATTAACATCCGGAGCTTCAATGGCAGTAATCTGGTTTGCCGAGCTTACGATTATAATCGAGGTTGTACTCCACGTGAGAAAGGAAAAATGCTTGCATAAAAAGGAAAGGCGACAGAGAAGAAACTGAGAAAAAATACTAGGATGGGTTCCGCCAGACTCTTGGTAGGAGGTTTGGGTCCTCAAGACAATACAGGTCTCGAACTTACAACAATTTTATTGTCCCAGATTCAGGGGGCCTCTTACTGTGGCTTGGAATGGAAACCATTTCACTGGGTCCCAGATTCTTGCTAATTTCTCTCTCCATCACGACTGGTTTCTCCTGTACTGCGTCTGCCAAGTCTTTCCATCTTACAAACATCTATGGCCCCTGTGCTCATGCTGAGAAAGCTGCCACTACTACAGAACGTATTTTATGTGCCCGTACCTTCATTGTCGGTTTTGAAAAAACGCAAGAGAAAGGTTATTAGTCCGGTTCTAAAGTTTGTGGACTCCGTGGCCGTTGGAGCCGGCAGTGAAAATAGCTTTCACTACCGGTTTTTGTTAAGAACTGGTTGTGAAAATGAATCTCATTTTCACACCGACAGTGCAAACATCTTTCAGTGCTGGTTTGTATTACAAACTGCAAGTGATAAGCCTGCTGTATAAACTGGCCCACCCCTTCTCCAACCCGACGGCATCTACTCTTTCACCATTGTTGCAGCTACCATTTTCAATTTTTCTCATGGAAACTTCGGATTTTTGAAACATACATGTCAACAGCTTGTTCCAAGGTTTACTTTGCTAAACAACACTTCCTGCCATGTTTATTTGGCTTGATTTTGTATGTTTGCCTTGAATTTGATAGAGAGGGTGTTCTTCATGATAGAGGTCATTTGTCACCATTATATCCATGGTTGAGCTCGAATTATGATGGATGAACAACACTGGGCTCATTTAAGGTTTGTCTCTATGCAGTCTTGTGATTGCTAAATGGTTTGGTTGGTTAGATTGCTATAAATAGAGAGATTTTGTTGAAGAGGTTGATCATGATATGCTAGAAAATTGTGATGGATATGTCGTACTCCCTCCGTATCACAATTAGATGACGTTTAGGACAGCAATACGGTCTCCAAATCACAACTTTGAATCCTATTTTCTATAGAAAATATGTATTAGAAAGTTATATATGTATACTTTTATGAAAGTAATTTTCAAGACAAATCTATTGATATGATTTTCACATTTCTAAACTTAACGGCTTAAAAGTTATTCATGATTTATATTCCCAAGGTTTGACCCAAACCTTGTCCAAAACATCATCTAATTGTGATACGGAGGGAGTATGTGTTTATGAACAATCCTATTAACTTGTTTAGAGTAGTGCATGGAAAGTGATAGAATTTTAAATTGTTCATGAATATTTATATGGAACCAATTTTATAGTATAATTTTTGTAAGAGAAATAATTTTAGAGAGAGATGTATTTTATTCAATGAATCGACAATATTTTCTATCATGTTGCAATTCACAGATGGATCGAGGATGGATGTATGGTACGAAGGGTAGAGGTGGAAATTTTGTTGAAGGCGTTAAAACATTTCTAAAAGTCGAAGAGGTGTTCCACAAAAAAACCTCAGGGAAGGTGGGTATATATGTTGCCCATCCGTTGATTGCAAGAATCGAAAGCAGTTCAAGAACATCGAGCAAATACGAAAACATTTAGTAACAAGGGGTCTAGGTGAGAATGAAGCAGATGAAGGCTCGAGGGATTCATTACTTAAAGCAAGTTGGAAGCGAAAATCTGAGGCAATCAAACAGAAAATAGTCCATCAAACCGTTGTGACACCCGGTATGCACAAAACAACCAAATGCGCTTTGTATGTTGGAAGACATAAAATTGATAATTAAAATTGACTTTTTGATCCGTCACTCCGATGAACAATCTAAGGCTATAGACGCGTAGAGCTCATCGAGTATATTCCGTTTTACTATCCATGTGTCTTATTTGGAGTTCGGATCACTAAATTGCAAGCGGTGGGTTTTTTTTTGGGCAATAGTACCATAGTGCAACAGTACCGTGGGGCTACAATAACCTCGGCGTTCCAAACCCTATACCCCTTTGTTGAAGCTGCGCCATGACCCCCCTCCTTTTGCCGTACACCAAAGAAAAAAAAAGAGAGAGGGGAGAAAAGAGAGAAGAGGAGAGGAGAGATTAGGGCTTGTCGTCGTCGATCGCCGTCATTCATCGATGAAAATTGGTTGGGCATCGTCTCCCGTCTCCGTTTTTCCCTCAATTACAATCTTTCCTTGTTGTTCATCATGGTGCCCCATGTGCGTGGTGTAGTTCGTGGCAATCTATGAGGCTACCATCACGTTAGCGGCGGGAATCGTCGTCGGGAACCATGTCTTCGTCGTTGCCTTGTTGTTTCTAAGAGGGAACCCTAGGCGAGGCATGCCCCTACTTTAGAATGTGATTTTCCTCTGTTTTTTATATTGTAGATTGTACGTGTGGTGGAGCTCGTCACAGTTAATACTAGGGTTAAGGTTTTACCCTCGTCATTGTTTTCAGCATGTGGTTAGGCACAATTGTCGTTCATGTCAGATTTTTATCATCTTAGTGGCCTCAAAAAAATGTTAAACCTTTATAAGAGTTGTAGAGGACTTTGAGATATTTCCATGGACATAAAGAACAACTCAATCAGGGTTAAGGTCAGGGAGTAATTGAAGTTTTATTCTGACAGTTTTTCAATCTCGTGCTTCTGTATAAAATCTGTTCACTTCAAGTTTATGCAAATCTAACATCAGAATTGGACTTTCTGATATTTATAAAAATCTGTAGGACATTTTATAAGCTTTCCATATTGGTAATTTGCATAGTCATATGAATTTTGGACCTCCAGTGATATTCATTTTTGTGGAGATGTTCTGCAATTTCTGTCAGATAGTCAGATTAAGGATTATCTCAAGATTAGGCTATGATAATTATTTTTACTCTAGTTTGAGATAACTAGAAAGTTTTAAGTTCTTAAGTTATCTTTCATTTGGCTCAAGTTGGGAATTTTTTCCATCATAATTAAATGATACAAAAAAGAGAAGCAATAGTGTTGCTGGTATGTCTAGTTCTGGGTGTGTTTATGTGAGGACGTTGGGTTCGAGTGTAGGAATGCTTCAAATTAAATTTGTATATGCTCGTGTGATTGTGTTGGCACCGTGTTATGTTTATGAACAGGTGGTGCACCTTCGGATCATGCTTAGCTCGTGTTTCTTATCATCGGAGAAGGCAAGTACGCGTGGCGTTGTGGTCCACATGCTTTAACTTTGTTGTTTGAACTGCATCCATTTAATTTCAGTACCTCACCTAAGTCATATGATCTGAAACTGATTTTTATATTGATGTATTAAGTGGTCCACTTATGGCTTTACTTATGAAGTTTGAATCATGAAGTATTTGAAGTTCATGTATTGCAATCTTGTATTTCCATCATTATGTTGTGTATGCATATGATGAAACCGCAGCCGGATTGGTACGGTATGTACCGGTATAGTAATGTACGTTGAGATCTAGCAATGTGGTTGCAGCCCTCACTTCCATCCTTGGGATGTGTGGGTAGAGGTGAAGTCATGCATTGCATTGCATTGCACTATTGCATCAACGATTATAAAGCCTCGATATGAAGTATCTATCATTTATTTTACTACTGGAAGTTATATATATTGTTTTAGTATGGTGACTTCCATGTGTCAAACCCGGATTTTCACAAAAACCCGAATGTGGCCATATGTGTGCCCAGAAAGTCAAAGTACACATATAGCGAACAAATATGATAAACAGAGAGCATATGCTTGAATAAATTCTTCATTAAATAAAGCTTTACATCAGAGTGCTTCATAAATGAACTAACCAATAACAATGGAAGACTACTAAACTCTCAACTAATGGAGCCGCAATCGACAAGGATTCTGATGGGGGGGGGGGGTCACAACTCAGTAGTACGGCAAATCTTCTGGAAACTCAGCAGCAGACTCATGCCCAACCCAATCTGTTTACCCATCCGGGATTTTGTTGAATAAATGACAAGTGTAACTTAGCAAGTATAGCATGGTATGAAGGCTCAAAATAAGGCTAGACACGGCTTAGCTGCATTAGCATTTTTAGTTTGTTCATTTTAACATTTACCAAATTACTACAAGTGGATAAAATCAAGTTGCAACCCAATTAATAAAGTATAAGTGACATTAAGCATAAATAAGCATCATCTTCTAATAAAAAAGGATCTAGGCCGCTCGTGACCCTGAGCAAGGCTATCATGATAGATTTACACTCTGCAAAGGTTTCACCCTTTACCCACTAGTCACGTAAAAGCTCAAAAGAACTTTGAACCCAACCACGCGGAGGTGGATCAGACCTCACAAATCACACTTCCAAGGTGTGACCGCATAGGGACGCTATGAGGCTTTTCACAAGACACCCTAACAAGACAGTGGCCGATTATGGTACAGCACAGGTAGCATGGCCCAGGCACCGAAATTGACGTACGCCTACGAAGTCACACCATAGGGGGGTCAATGGCGTCCAGAGCACGGGCATCCCACCCAACAATATGCAACATGTGGAGTTCCCAATCGCAGGGACTCCCAGCACGGGACTATGCCTCACGGGGGCATAGCCGATGGATCTCCCATCCTCGGTGGTTCAAGACATACTCTCACCCATGTTTCCCATAATGCCGTCGGCTACTTCGGTAACCACTGACAAGCTAGAGACGTACATGCTACTTGACCAAGACCAGAGCCATAATAGTTCTAGCGGTGGCGACAGTCTCCTGGGTTGCCGCTTTAAGAACCGAACCTTACGGAGGGACACTAGAGCAAAGCACGAAGCACATGCTCTAGCTCCCTAAACCAAGTTGCTAAAAAGCAAGTTTTATCATTAATGTTGAAGTGAACCATTAAGTCAAAATTTTAACAGTTAAGTAATGATCTACCCATATGCATAAACCCAAGGTAATCAAAGGACGGGATAATCAAAACTAGGCACAACCTTAAAGGTACATCAATTTAGACACATGCATCTATGAAATAAATGATTACAAGGTGGATAGGTAGCAAGGATTGTTCGTAATATAACTTGCCTTAAATCCAGTATAATCACTCATAGTCTTCAGCTCTTCTCCTCGATAGCACTCGAAACGTGTTCCTTCTAGTCGAGCACACAAATATCAAAACAAGCAAACAAACAATAATAACTAAGAACAATATACCAATCAAAAGAAAAGGCTTTAAAAGAATGCACTAAAGGATAGGGCTTGATCAATTCTCGTCACCATCTGACATAGTCTGCTTGTTTATTTTATATCTCGAGTTCTAGACATCCGATTAACGTGATTTCAACTGGGTTAGCTTCATAATTTAATATCTATCTTCGGGAAAAAGATCACGATTTTAGGAGCTACTATCTATAATCAACACATGATTTAGTGCACCTTTCAGAATCTATTTTTGAGGGTGAAAATCTCCGCTGCGACTTATTGCTATCCTTCACCTCCCTCTGATAGCTTATATTAGAGGGTTTCGATCATACAACAAGTTAAATAATACTTCTAATCATAATTCATATCGATATGAGTCTATCGCAATGAAAACGGATTAAAATGAATCTAAAACGTGGAAACTATGGACTAAACAAGATTTCCGACGCTTAAAACTAGTAGGGGCTTTTCTACGAAAGAGTATAGACTAAACGAATATGGTAGAAAATTACAAGATTCGTTGAGGGTCTTACTGAAAATCTTGAGGCCAAAAACGACGGAAGGCTCGACGCGACGAAGAATGGGCAGTAGTGGAAGATATGGTGGAAGAAGACTACCTTAGGGAATCCCAAACAAAGGGGCCTCCCTGTAAAGGAGTCGATGGTGTGCCTTTTCTAGAGGAGAGGTGGTTCGTATATATTGGGAGAAAACCTATCACTTCCAGGTTCATTAGCAATATGGGACTAAAGGTGGGTTGCCCATTCCAATGCGAATGAGCTTTGAAATTTGGCCAATAAAGTGATGGGATGGATTTGGCCTAAAATTGGGTCAACTTTGGGCCAAGGCTGGTCTACTAAGATTTAGTGTAATTTAATTTTCGGAATAATTATTTTCCTGGTTATAAATAAATTCCAGATAAGTCCAGAATTGATATTAAAACCATGAAAAATATTCTGAAAAGTCTAAAAATCCTAGGAAAATTCCAGAGATAGAGTTGGACATGAGGAACCCAAATAAAATATTTGGAGCTCATGAAAAATATTTTAGCACCTTCCATAAATTGGAATTAGCTATAGAAAAATAGGAATAAATCCTAGAAAGTTCTGGAAAATTCCCATTAGGCTTCTAAACGTATTTTAAAAAACTTTACACGCATAAAGCCACTAAATGCAACCGGCATGAATGCAAAGAACTCAACATTAAACATATGTTTAATTTAGAAAACAAAATTTTCCTATACTAAATTCCCTGATAATTATATAAATCTTGGACAAATTTTAGAAATTTCAAAAAATCATCATTTTAATTATGCTAACAAATCACTACCCCCTTAAACAGAATCCCGTCCCGAGATTCGCATGGACTTTGGACAAGGAGGAGAACAGGACAACAAGATTCTAGAAGGGAGAAAACATGATATCAAAATGTGTCACTTGATGTAGCTGGTTCCATCTTCTTCGTATTCTTTGTTGATGCAGTTGCAAAGTTTCTACTTCAAATCTTCTTTAGCTTCGTTTCCTCATTGTGCGAATTGGCTTCTGGTTTCCTTCTTGATGTTCTCCACTTGATTTATGTGAATAGATATAAAGAAGAACAAGGATGTGCAGGGAAAACATAGAGAGCCCAACTACACAATCATTTCAAAGAAGCAAATCAATCAAAAGCATAAGAACAGGCATTACAAGCACACTCAACCAAAGTTAAGCATAAAAGCGACTCTAAACGTTGTCAATGATGTCAAGGGAATCCTCCTATGCAAGGTTATCTCTTCAGTCTTCTTCACCCTAATATCTTCAAACTCGTCTAGTGTGGTGTCCAACTTCTTGTCTGTACCGGTAGTGAGTTTGACGTCGTCTTATACTCTAAAGTCGCTCAAACTTGAACTTCGTGATGTAGACTAGTATCTTCATTCTTCAAGTGACTTGGGCATGCATCGGCACGATACAGACAATCTATGTGTTTTAGAATAAAGGAAAAGTAGAAAGACACTTCATAATTAGAAGTCAATGACAAGGGTCTGAAGTGGCATTACTGATATATGAGGGGTGAGAGCAAAAGGAGTGCATTTAGAATAAGGTCAAGGTGCAGTCGAGTGAACAAGGATACTCGCAGCAGTAATACAGATTTCAAGGAGCTGGGTAAGCGATCAAGGTAAAGCAATAATCAAGGAGTTAAATAGGCAAGAATTGAAGATCAACCAAGGTGGAGGTAAATAATCAGAAGTCAATGGTGAGAAGTAATTTATCAAGGACAGGATAAAACAACCAAGGATATAATGACCAAAAGATAAGTCATCAAGGAGGGTAAAATGCTCAAGGATAGCACTTTTTATGAATAAAAATCTCAAGGATAGAGAAAAAAAGGGTTGTATGGCAAAATAACCAATAAAGGATTACCAGTACTATCTAGGCTGCGGCCCTACAGTCAGCACGGCTCTGACACCAATTTGTCACACCCGGATTTTCACAAAAACCCGAATGCGGCCATATGTGTGCCCAGGAAGTCAAATTACACATACAGCGAACAAATAGGATAAACAGAGAACATATGCTTGAATAAACACTTCATTAAATAAAGTTTTACATCATAGTGCTTCATAAATGAACTAACCAATAACAGCTGAAGACTAATAAACTCTCAACTAATGGAGCCGCAATCCACAGGGACTCTGACTAGGGGATCACAGCTCAGTAGTACGGCAAATCTTCTGAAAACTCAGCAGCAGACTCAAGCCCAGCCCAATCTGTTTACCCATCTGGGATTTTGTTGAATAAATGACAAGTGTAAGTAAATAATTACTTAGCAAGTATAGCATGGTATGAAGGCTCAAAATAAGGCTAGACACTGCTTAACTGCATTAGCATTTTTAGTTGGTTCATTTTAACATTAACCAAATTACTACAAGTGGATAAAACCCAGTTGCAACCCAAGTAATAAAGTATAAGTGACATTAAGCATAAATAAACATCATCTTCTAATCAAAAAGGATCCAGGGCGCTCGTGACCCTGAGCAAGGCTTTCATGATAGATTTACACTCAGCAGAGGTTTCGCCCTTTACCCACTAGTCGCGTAAAAGCTCAAAAGAACTTTAAAGCCAACCACGCGGAGGTGGATCAGACCTCACAAATCACACTTCCAAGGTGTGACCGCATAGGGACGCTACGAGGCTTTTCACAAGACACACTAACAAGATAGTGGCCGATTATGGTACAACACAGGCAGCATGGCCCAGACACCGAGATTGACGTACGCCTACGGAGTCACACCATAGGGGGGTTCAACAGCGTCCAGAGCGCGGGCATCGCACCCAACAATGCGCAACGCGTGGAGTTCCCCATCGCAGGGACTCCCAGCACGGGACTGTGCCTCACGTCGGTATAGTTGACGGATCTCCCGTCCTCGGTGGATCAAGACATACTCTCACCCATGTTTCCCATAACGCCGTCGGCCACTTCGGTAACCACTGACAAGCTAGAGACGTACATGCTACTTGACCAAGACCAGAGTCATAATAGTTGTAGCGGTGGCGAGAGGCTCCTGGGTTGCCGCTTTAAGAACCGAACCTAACCGAGAGACACTAGAGCAAAGCACGAAGCACATTCTCTAGCTCCCTAAACCAAGTTGCTAAAAAGCAAGTTTTATCATAAATGTTGAAGTGAACCATTAAGTCAAAATTAACAGTTAAGTAACGGTGATAGTAGCTGCACATAGCAAGGATCTACCCATATGCATAAACCCAAGGTAATCAAAGGACTGGATAATCAAAATTAGGTACAACCTTAAAGGTACATCAATTTAGACACATGCTTGTATCAAATAAATGATTACAAGGTGGATAGGTAGCAAGGATTGTTCATGCTATAACTTGCCTTAAATCCAGTATAATCACTCATAGTCTTCAGCTCTTGATCTTCAAGCTCTTCTCCTCGATAGTGCTCGAAACGTGTTCCTTCTAGTCGAGCACACAAGTATCAAAACAAGCAAACAAAAAATAATAACTAAGAACAATACACCCATCAAAAGAATATGCTTTAAAAGAATGCACTAAAGGATGGGGCTTGATCAATTCTCGTCACCACCTGACATAGTCTGCTTGTTTATTTTATATCTCGAGTTCTAGATATCCGATTAACGTGATTCCAATTGGGTTAGCTTCATAATTTAATAATCTATCTTCTGGAAAAAGATCACCATTTTAGGAGCTACTATCTAGAATCGACACATGATTTAGTGCACCTTTCAGAATCTGTTTTTGAGGGTGAAAATCTCCGCTGCAACTTATTGCTATCCTTCACCTCCCTCCGATAGCTTATATTAGAGGGTTTCCATCCTACAAGCTAAATAATACTTCTAATCGTAATTCATGTCGATATGAGTCTATCGCAACGAAAACAGATTAAAACCAATCTAAAATGTGGAAACTATGGACTAAAATAGATTGGGCAGTAGTGGAAGATATGGTGGAAAAGTATTCTAAAAATTCGGTCACACCTCAAAATATTTGGATTTTGGGATGTGATTTGTTAGCAAAATTAATACATTGATTTTCTCAATTTTCTAAAATTTTCCAAGCTTTATATAATTAACAGAGAATTTACTATAGAAAAATAATTCAAAATCAAGTAGCATAAGTTATAATATTGAGTGCTTTGCATTTAGTGGTTTTATGTGTGTAAAGTATTCAAAACGCGTTTAGAAGCCTAGTGGGAATTTTCTAGAGTTTTCTGGCATTTATTCCTATTTTCCTTAGAGCAAATTCCAATTTTTTTAGTAGGCTAAAATCCTTTTTGTGAGCTCCAAATATTTTATTTGGATTCCTCATGTCCAACTCTATCTCTGGAATTTTTCCTAGGATTTCTAGAGTTTTCAGAATATTTTTTATGGTTTTAATATCAATTCTGGACTTATGTGGAATTGTTTTATAACCAGAAAAATAATTATTCCAAAAATTAAAATCACCCTAAATCTTAGTAGACCATCCTTGGGCCAAAGTTGACCCAATTTTAGGCCAAATCCATCCCACCACTTTATTGGGCCAAATTTCAAAGCTCATTCGCATTGGAACGAGGCAACCCACATTTAGTCCCATATTGCTTATGAACCTGGAAGTGGGAGGTTTTCTCCCTATATATACGAACCACCTCTCCTCTGGAAAGGGCACACCATCGACTCCTTTACAGGGAGGCCCCTTTGTTTGGGATTCCCTAAGGTAGCCTTCTTCCACCATATCAAGATTTTTGGTAAGACCCTCAGCGAATCTTGTAATTTTCTACCATATTTGTTTAGTCTATACTCTTTCGTAGAAAAGCCCCTGTCTTTTGCGCGTTAGCCCTCAGGTTCTTATATAAAACTGCGTATAGGTCCTCGGTTTTTCACGACTAGGTCCCTGGAAGTTTTTAAACCTTACCAGCAAGTCCCCAAACATTAGAAACGTCATATCTTTCTCGTTTTAGCTCCGATTAGCGTGATTCTTGCGCTCATGTGTTTGTAGCGAAGCGTAGATTAGTTTTAAAGCCTTCTTTTGTTCTGTTTCTACTGTTTGGTGTACTGTTCTTAGTTGTATATTATTTGCTTGCTTGTTTAGCTGCATGTTGTGCTCGTGTCGTTGATTGTTGCGGGCAGAGGAACATCATCAATTGATTGCAAGAAGAAGATTGAAGACTCTGAGTAGCGGTATCTTTGTTGGATAAAGGCAAGTTATAGCACGGACAATCCTTGCTACCTAAACACACTTTTTACATACATTTACTTTCATATGCATGAGTCTAAATTGATGTCCTATTAAGGTTGTACCTATTTTGTATACTCCTGTCCTTGTCACCTTGCGATTATTGCATATGGGTAGAATCTTTGCTATGCGCAGCTACTTTCATCATTATTATATTGTTAATCATGACTTAATGGTTCACTTTAACTTAATGATAAAACTTGCTTTTTAGCAACATGGTTTAGGGAACTGGGCATGTGCTGTGTACTTTCCTCCAGTGTCTCTCCCTAAGGTCCGGTTCTTAAAGCGGCAACCTAGGAGCGTGTCGCCACCGCTAGAACTATTATGGCTCTGGTCTTGGTCAAGTAACTTGGACGGCTCTAGCTTGACAGTAGTTACCGACGGGGCCGACGGCGCTATGGGAAGCACTCGTGAGAGTATGGTTTGATCCACCGAGGACGGGGGTACCATCGGCTATGTCTTGTCAGGCACAGTCTCGTGTTGGGAGTCCCAGTGGAATGGGAACTCCGCACGTCGTGCTCTTTTACTTGTTGGCATCCATGCCCGCGCTCTGGACGCCATTGACCCTCTTATCGCTGCGCCCTGAGAGTCAGTCAATCTCGGTGCCTTGGATCATGTTGCCTGTGTTGTACCATAGTGGCTACTGTTTTGTGAAAAACCTCGTAGCGTCCCTATGCAGTCACACCTCGAAAGTGTTGATGTGCGTGGTTGGGTGCAAAGTTCCTTTGAACTTTTACGCGACTGGTGGGTAAAGGGCGAAACCTCTGCAAAGTGTATAATCTATCATGATAGCCTTGCTCAGGGTCATGAGCGGACTGGATCCTTTTTTATTAGAAGATTATGTTTATTTATGTTTAGTGTCACTTATACTTTATTAGTTGGGTTGCAACTGGGTTTCATTCATTTGTAGTAACTTGGATAATGTTAAAACGAACCAACTAAAAGTGCTAATGCAGTTCAGCCGTGTCTAGCCTTATTTTGAGCCTTCATGTACCCGTGTTGTACTTGCTAAGTAAATGTTTTACTTACACTTGTCCGCGGAACACTTGCCGTGAGATAGTTAATACATAGACTTCTGTGGTGCTTTATTTAGGTAAACTCTGATGTAAAATATTTTATTCGAGCATATGTACTCTGATTTTCCATATTTGTAAGCTATATGTGTTATGTGGACTTCATAGGCACACATATGGCAGCATTCGGGGTTCTGTGAAAATCCGGGTGTGACAAATTCTAAAAATCCTAGGAAAAATTCCAGAGATAGAGTTGGACATGAGGAACCCAAATAAAATATTTGGAGCTCATGAAAAATATTTTAGCACCTTCCATAATTTGGAATTACCTATAGAAAAATAGGAATAAATCCTAGACAGTTCTGAAAAATTCCCATTAGGCTTCTAAACGTTTTTTAGAAAACTTTACACACATAAAGCCAATAAATGCAACCGGCATGAATGCAAAGCACTCAACATTAAACCTATGTTTAATTTAGAAAACAAAATTTTCCTATACTAAATTCCCCGATAATTATATAAACCTTGGATAAATTTTAAAAATTCAGAAAATCCTCGTTTTAATTATGCTAACATACCACATCCCAAAATCCAAAAATTTTGGGGTGTGACACCATGTATCTATTATTAAGGTGATATTTAATTAATTTTGAGTTAAATAACTCGATTGAAACAGTTTGCTTGCTGAGGTTTTTCATAAACCTCATACACTTTCGCCCCTCTGTAGGTTCTAGAGTTTCGTTAGTGCATCATTGGTTGGGACTAGCAGCACGTGTTCACACACATCTCTCTATAAATGTTTTCGACAACTATTTTGTAATAAAATTTCTCTTTCTTTATCTAGATGGTTTATGTTGTGTCATCATACTCTGTTGTGTTTTCTCTCTTGTAGTGCTTCTATCGGTTGTAGTGTAGTGAGGTAATGCTTCAGAATGTTGCTCCTGTTCTGTGTTGTTACAACCGTCGATGGAACCATCCAGCAAACAGTACAGGAAATAGTTGAGGAAATTGTTAGTGAAACCTTGCAGGGGACATTAGCTAGTGATTCTGTCTTAGATGGCCTAGACCAGATGGTTGCAAAATGGGAGACAGATTTCCTTGATGCAAAACCTCAAAAAGTTAGAGCAGATGAGAAAGGATGCAAAGAAACCATAATACAAAGGGTGCACCATGAATAAATTGGAAGCTAACCTAAGGTTGTTGGAGATGAATTCAAGTAATGGGTTGTCACACAAAGACTTCAACAATTGGTTAACTCTTCTGCAGAATATGCTTCCAACCCCGAACGGATTGCCTAAGAACATGTACAAGGTAAAGCATATGATTTGCCCACTAGGCCTTGGAGTACAGAAAATCCATGCATGCCCTAATGATTGCATCTTGTACCATGGTGACTATGAAGACTTGGATGACCGTCCAGTGTGCAAAGCTTCACGATACAAGTGTCCATCTGCTAAAGCTATGGAATGTGACGAAAATAAAGTATGTTGGTATTTCCTAATAATTCCTCAACTGAAACGGCTCTTTGCGAATGCGAAGACAATGAAGCTTATGCGGTGGAATGCTGAAGAACGTCTCAAACATGGTAATCTCAGACACCCAGCTGATGCTTCGCAGTGGACGGCTATCGACTTCAAATATAAGAAAGCATGGACCAAGGAGATCCAGGATGTAAGATTTGAGTTGAGTACAGATGGGATGTGTCCCTTTAACATGGCTAGTAGCAAACAGAACACTTGGCCCTGTGACCCTATGCATATACAACCTCCTGCCTTGGTTGTGTATGAAACAGACATACATTATGATGACGGTACTAATCCAAGGGCCCAAGAAACCTGGCAATGATATAGGTGTGTATCTGCAACCATTAGTTGATGATCTGATGTCACTGTGGAGTAAAGGGTGTCAAGGTCTGCGATGAGTACAGGCGAGAACACTTCAAATTGAGAGCACTGCTATTTGTAGCAATCACAGACCTACCTGATCTTGGTTGTTTGTCTGGTCAAGTTGTGAATGAATACAATGGATGTGTGGTGTGCATGGAAGACACTACGCCACATGGTTGAGCAATAGCAAGAAGATGGTCTACATGGATCATGGTCGGTTCTTTCCCACAAATCACCCATATCACCGAAACAAGAAATCCTTTAATGGAATAATTAAGAAGCAAGCATCTAGTAGAACCTCAAAAGCAAGTATCTCATAACCTGGCATCTATAACAAGTCTTATGGAAGAAAAGAATGCACAAAAGCCAATCCCCCTTAAATGATACATAGCAGTGGATGTTCGTACAATAGTTGCCATTGCAAATCTGGATTCAGTTTACAAATTTGGACCAACAGTGGCTCGTACAACAGTGGCCATTATAAAATAGAGCTAGTAATTGTAAGACTTGAATCAAATCTTTCCATGTGACACTTCCATAGTTAGCAGCCATCATGGAAACATCTTGTTTGTTGACAGGAAGAACTTCATTGCTGCCAACATCAACATCAGTTTGTGTTCTTTTGCTTGCTCCCAACTGTCCCAGTAGGAAAGACTGGTATGCATGTACAGCTTCATCCACTGTCTTGTATTTCTGGTAGCTTGCATGGCTAAACCCATTAACTTGCAGTTGGCACATCTCCCAATCTTGATATACCCCAGGTTTCCTTCCACGAAATACAACATAGTAAGGCATGTTCGCCCTATCAATCAATAGTTTATGTCTAATTTGTGGTAGCATAATTGAACCATGGAAGAATAGAACAACAATAAACAACAGATCCATGACAAATAAGTAGTTTGAAATCATCTTGACTGAACATTGCCAGCATATAAGGTGTTCATGTATGCACCATGCATAATTTGCATACAAAGTGTGCATGTATGCATGTATGCATGCATCACCTATGTTAATGATTACAACCAGTTGCAAAGTACTACCCAACATTATCTAAAAATGTTACTCTACCCCATCACTATTGTTAGATGGCTAAAAAAACACAAGGTGGAAGGTTGGTTCATGGTCCCAAAAAGCAGTCATGGTAATCATAAGAACAACAACACCATCACTCATAGTACTTGGTCAAGGAAAGATGGTTCCTCAACCAGAAATCCATGTCCACCTCAACCATCCCCAGGAAACCCTCATCAACTCCCTTGTTCTTCATCAGGTAGTTAAGGCAGTGCATTAGTGAATCTTTGCTGAACGATATTCTTGCAATCACACCCTTGTAGATCCCTGGGGTCCCCTTCCTGACAACATTAGCCAACCCATCAATAGACATGATCAGGCCACAATAGAAGTTGTCATCTTCTTCTAATGCCACTCTCTTCCTCTTCCTATTACCCTTGCCTCCAGTTGATGTGTTGTCTTGGCTAGCTGGAGGTGGGCGTGGCGCATCAGCATCAACATCAATTGTGTCATGCTCTGTGACTCACGTTGATCTGTAGGATTGACTGCCAGACCCTCATTGGAACCCGAGGCAAACCTCCAAGTTGCCACCCCAGTACCAAAAATGTTTTGCATCTGAACATAGTTGATCGGTAGGGTATTTAAGAACTCTACATTGTTAGGATGGTCCTACAAATAAACACAAAGCAAAGGTACATACATCAGCTAAGAACAGAAATGATCAAATGCTAACAGAAATTAGCTGCAATTGTAGGCCACAATGGCATGCCCATTGTAGTGGTCGTCACTAAGGGTGATCATGAAGTTATCTTCGTCCCATAGTGCACCGCTAAGCTCCTTCAGTATGCAAATTTTGACCCATCTCGCACGATACTTCCTCAAGTGGTTTTAGACCTGTGTACCAGTGACCTTAATAGTGGCAAACTCAGATAGATCCCTTGCCACTGCATTGAGGTGTTGCTCCTTGAAACCCTTGTCAATCTTCAACCCTATAGCAACTAGATCAGAAAAGCGACAGAGGATATGCCCACCTTGAGCACCAGCAACATCAGGTCACACATGAACCTCAACCTGAGGACCAGCCCCAACCCCTACATTAACAGGTTCAGCCATTCCTAAAATAGTCATTCAATTTATTCTACTAAAAGTAAATCACAATAGAACAAATTGAAAGAAATCACAACATAACAAATTGAAAGCAATCAGAATTATCATGAAAGAATACATAGAATAAATAATATAAGTCATTCATCATTGCAGTAGTTATAGGTCTCGGTAGGCAGAATCTGTTCATTACATCATAGAAGAATCATGCATAAATAGGTCAAAAAAATTTCCTAATGATGAAGATGATTACAAACATCCTACTTTAATTCCTAATGCCCCCCCTATTTTTCCACATCTGTTGAGCCCAAGGATCTCTCTTGGCAGACCAGGAACCATTGTCTACAGCAACATCATTTGGGACAGTCTCATCAGAAGGATTAGGCACCCACGTTGACTCTGGAGGGAAATGATCATCTTGTCCATGCATAAGTATCCAATTATGTAGGATACAACAGGCAAGGATCAGCTTGACATGGGTAGGGTATGGATGGAAGGACTTGTTGTACAGGATATTGAATGCTCCAAAGGCTCTCTCTACAGTTACCCTGAGTGAGAAATGTCTTAGGTTGAACAGTTCTCTCTGGTTTTGAGGGCTCCTCACACCATATTCCCTCAAATGATACCTAGTTGCTCTATATGGTGCTAAGAATCCAGGTCTGCGAGCATATCTAGCATCTACCAAGTAGAATTTTCCTAAGAAATGGATGAATAATGGGTCAGAGCAGACCAACTTTTGTGAGGTAGATATGTGTGTGATGTAGTGTCACAATTACCTTCTGGCACCTTGAGACCATCAGGTCTCTGTAAGGCATTAGATAATAAGTGCATCATGTGCAGAACCCTCCCAACCAGCCAACACATAGGTGAACCTTAAGTCAAAGTCTACTGCTACTAAGACATTTTATGTTGAAGTGTGCTTCCTTCCAAGAAAAGCATTTCTATGCTTCTCTGAGACCCTTGCTAGTACATGTGTTCCATCAATAGCACCAACAAAGTCCTACAGAATCAACCGTAATTGATATCAAGAAGACAAACTAAGTTGGATAGCATAAGGACATCATTTTTAGGTACATGACTCTAAACTTGATGTATGGATTCCATCTGCGACCGTTTTGAATTTTACTAGGGACTGGCCTAAATGGAGACAATATCATCTCATTCCTGAGTTCTCCAACTGCAAACAACACATCATGAAAGTACCTACTTATGGTTTCAGTGGACCTTCTGAAGGTAAGCTGGATGCAGATGAACCTTTGGTTATGTCCTAGAACATGGAGGAACAATGCAACTTGCTCCTCAATGTTACAGTGGATAGTATCCTTAAGCAACCCTCGACTACGAAATAGATCACATAGCTTGAGAAAGGAGCCCTTTTCATCCGAAGAAGCTGAACACATTGGTTGTCATTGGAGTTGTAGAAAAAATTCAGACTATTTTGGCGTTGCTCATCCCTAGATGACATAGGGGCATAGGTGATTGAAGGTCTAGAGGTTCTTCGGTGACTTAACCTAACAAACAACCAAGTGCACAAAACAACCACAAGTGATGCACCCCGGCGGGTAACATGGTGACGCCTAGCAGCAGGATCCATATCTAGAAGGTACATGACAACGACATGATCAGAAAAAAAGCAAGTGGATAGGAACAATTTGTGCTACTTCATAAAAAAATTCATCACGAGTAAAATTAATTTGCACGCATCAAAAGGTGTGCCTCAGAGAGCCATACCACATCACAGACTAGAACTACAACTCAGAATAAACATGCTTCATCAACACATAAAACCGATATATCATATGCCAAATCTACTTCACTACATAGATACATATTACCTATCAAACACCAACCATACAAGATCTATCAAATATCATGCTCCAGATCTACTTCAGTACTCGAAGAGTAAATAGACCAAGAACTAGAAACCTAGGTACATGACGAGATGCATGTGATCCGCACAAACAGAATTAGATCTAAAATGAATCATCGATTCCAAAGCACAAAATCCCAATACACGGTTGAATAGCAAAACATAGTCGAATCGACAAAGCACCGTAGGTAGAGAGGGAGCGGAGGGAATAGGAGGAGGATGTTGGGGGCAGGATGGAGATCACCAAGGGATCTCCCACCACAAACCTCGGCCGCCGCGAAACCTCGGCGGCGGCGGTGCAATCCTAGGGTAGAGGCGAGAGCGAGAGCGACTTGTGCGGCGGGTGGAATGAACAGTAGCCCCGGGTGGTAACCCTAGGGTGGCCAAGCTTGTTTTATAGGACGGGCTCGGGTTGCATTCGCGGAGCTAAGTCACGCACGTACGGCCTGCTTAGGCTCGCCTGGCTCCGCGGGAATGTGGTGTGCGACCATTTTTCTAGAGCCTAGCTACGTATAGGGGCTTGCCTACATTCGTGGAGCATGGCTAGGGGGCCTAAATAGGCAACCAAAAATGGGTTGCATGGCTTCAGGGGCTTGGCTAGCCCTTAGCCAGGCAACCAAACACACTCTATATTAATCCCGAATGATGTAACAAACAGGGACTAATGCCTAAGGCCTTAGACCTAGTTTAAGGGGGTGTTTGGATCCAAGGGACTAAAGCTTGGTCCCTTAAATATACGACAATTAGAATAATTAAACATAGACTAATTATAAAACTAATTGCACATAATTCATGGCAAATGCGTGAGACGAACCTATTAAGCCTAATTAACCCATAACTTTCATATATTTACTGTAGCATTACATGGTCTAATTATAGATTAATTAGGCTCCATAGATTCATCTCACGAATTAGTCATTACTTATGCAATTAGTTTTGTAATTAGTCTATGTTTAATACATGTAATTGTCATATATCCAAGGGACTAAAGTTTAAAGTTTAGTCCCTTAGAACCAAACGGTGCCTAAGGATCCAACTCAGATTAAATTAAGATGGATTTTTAGTCCTAGTGTTGACGTAAAATCCGCACCTCACGCCAAGCACACAGCAAGCCGAATTAGCTAGCTTCACACGTGGCCCGGGCTTTTGAATCCGGAAGCGTGCCAGTCAGTTTGCCTGAAAACTAACAAAGGGATAAAAACGTTTAGATCAAAACCTGGAACGTGCCGGGTGAAACCAGACAGTTCCATATTTGCGGCATTAAAGCCAATCTCAAGAGACATATAGCTACGGACAAGCTATCTGTCATTACTCAGAATATCATTCGGCAATCGGTAGAAGCATATAAGAATCACACTGCCGAACGTACAACATCAGCATGACGTAAGATCGGTAGAAGCATGTAAGCCATCTATCGACAGTTAAAGCTTCATTCGGCAATCGGCAAGGCACGCAGGGAGCGCACTGCCGAATGCGTGACGTAAGCATGACGAAAAATCGGCTTTCAACCGAATGAACATTGTAACGCATACTCATAGCCGATTAATGAGAAACAAAGCATAGTAGATAAATAAAAGGGTGAAACATGATCATAAATTCACAGTAAACAAGGAATGCATAGGCCGAAAGCAGCACCCGTCAAGCATGATAACAAACAAGTTAATCCACCGCATGATACGACTTGTTTGAGACCACACCACTAATCAGATTAGACCAATCCACCGCATGATACAATCTAACCATGAAAAGCTAAAAGCATTCAATGTTTAATTACGAACCCACAACACAGTCACGAATTTACATTGAAACAAGAATGCATAGGCCGAAAGCAGCACCCGTCAAGCATGGCAACAAACGAGTTAATCCACCGCATGATACAACTCGTTTGAGGCCACACCACCAATCAGATTAGATCAATCCACCGCATGATACAATCTAATCGTGAAAGGCTAAAAGCATTCATTGTCCAATGCAAACCCACGAACACACGTTCACTCGTGAGAGCACTGCCGAATGCGGCTGCTTAGCCGAATCGGGGTCCGCGGCGAAGGAACAAACTTAATTGGTAAAGATAAATCTATCAGATCGAATCGAGTTCTAATCCACCGGATGATTAGCTCTAAGGCGACCCAAAAACCTGCATCTACCGCATGATACCCGGTTCTGTCAAGACGTACACGATACCAACAAGTTCGAACCCGCGACACGTGGCAACCTAGATCGGTTTCGGATTCGGCTATGAGGGGATAAGTCGTCGCACCGTAAAGCAAAGCCGATTCTAGCCGATCTAGATTGGGCAAAGGTGTGTTGCATGAATTAAGCACAGAGTAAAAACGAAGCAACACGGGGTAACTTAATGAATCTGTTAGATCTTGCCGAAATCTAACAGAGCCGATAACTTGGTCCATACTAGATCTTAGCCCACCGCATGGCTCATGACCTAACAGAGGAACCTTCTTGAGACCACAACTTAAATCCACCGGATGATACTAAGCATGGTAACAAGACTACTTGCATCAAAGCTTAAATCCACCGCATGATACTAAGCATGATACAAGGTTGCCGGTACTTACGGAGGTCGACGGATCGATGACTCCTCTCGAAGAACTCGACGACTCGACTAAAGGACTCGATGTTGGCACGGGGCCGGTTTGTTGTATGATTGATTGGATTCGATCCCCCTTCTACAGCTGCCATGGGTTTATATTTATACCCAGGTCTCGATACAACTCCTAGTCGGACACGACTACAATACTTGTTTCTAAAAATAAACGACGAATCCTCGTGTCCATATTGCGTTCCTTGCTCGAACCGGCCTTTCCCTTATATTGATCCACGTCATCATGCCTTCCCGAATGCTACCGCTCTTCGCCTGCGGAACAATACCTCTGCCGAATGATGACGCATTCCCGACCGCAGAGTATCTCTGCCGAACGCTTCAGAGAAAACCCCTTAGCCGAATGGCGACGCGTTCCCGACCGCAGAGCATCTTTGCCGAATGCCTCAGAGAAAGCCCTTTAGCCGAATGGCATCCTTCCACCGAATCCGGCTCACATGTCAGCCTCTTCCTGGTGCTAATTTTTGGTGTCAACACATGCCCCTTCAATTTCGGGATAAAGGATACTTTTATCTCGGAATTGACCAGGAATCCCCAACATTTCCAGGCTGAGCTCGCTCGATATCCGTTGTCCGCTTCCAAATCCTCAGAGTGCGTTCCCAAACTCAAACCCTAGTTCGTCGAATCCTTCAAGCTCCAATCTTCAAATGGCGAACCAGGATCAAATTCTTCAAGTAAGTTTTGTTTTCTTCAATCACATTCGGCATTATTCTTTTCGAATCGCATTTTGAATTCCCGAATCGCTCTTCTTCTGTTCTCGATAGGCTCTGACCACTGAAATCTTGACCCCTACTGAGGAGCAATCCGCATCTTTCTTCCTCGGCCCCTCAGGGAATCCAGATCCCTCCGAAATTATTGCGGCCGAGTCTCAGAGGATCCCTTTCAAAACTTCACTGACGAGACCTCACGAATGGCAAGATTCATTCAAGAACTGGCCTCTACCCTCAATCGCCGGCTGGAGAAACTGGTACAAAAGGATTCTTGAAGATAAAAGCCCCCAGACGCAGAATTGGGACAGTCTTCGTATTTCTCATTGCTTGGAGCTATCTCTAGCCGAAACACCCAAGAATGAAAATCTCCTGATTGCAGCTTGTCACTTCTGGTCCAATGGCATGAATGCTTTTCTTTTTGGTCACGGACCAATGACTCCAACCCTGGCCGATGTTTACATGATAACCGGCCTGAACATCACAAGGATAACACACCCATACAGGTACAAAGGTTCTTCCAAACAGACAGGGGTGAAGACTGGAGTCGGCTACAAGAAATACATCCAGTCTTACATGCATGATGGTCCTCTGACTGATGTTGAATACAGGGCCTTTCTGAATATGTGGCTGTGCAGATTTGTTTTTTGTGGTAAAGCCAATGAGCCAACTCTGAATCACATAGTAATGGCCAAAGACCTGGCTGCAGGCACACTTATCCCTCTCGGGAAATATCTCCTGGGAAGTGTCTATCACATGCTCCATCAGACCATTTATCATATGCACACCAACAAGAAAATTTCCTGCGTTAATGGTCCCTGGTGGTTCGTCCAGATGTGGCTGCAATTGTACATGCACCAAATTGTCTCTATTGACCTCAACAGCCGACATTTCCCCTCGGTCAATTACCAGGAAGCAGAAGCCCAGAGCACCAAAGGCTGTCAAACCTATGGGGAAGCAGCCTCCACTATTGCTATCAACAAAAGCATTGGAGAACTGTTTGAACTTTTCTTCAAAGGCTTTGCCAATCCCCTCTGGTTCCCATACATGGACAATGATAATTTCACTTTCCCTTGTGAATTCAGCTTTGAGACTGGATGCATAGATGCAGAGTCCACAGCAATTTTTAATACTTTCATTCGGCCTTGCATCTTACCAACCGAATTTTGCAGAGGAAGACTGGTTCAAAGTTCATATGAATATTATCAGCCGAATACAGTAGCCAGGCAATTAGGATGTGGCCAAGTGCCCCCAAGATTATTTCTCCATGAATTTCTCAAGCCTAGGCAGATCACCAAAGACTCCACAGAAACAAGAAGAATTTTTTATTACAAGTGTTGTGCAGCCATCTACCAGATCGAACCTTTTGTGCCAACAGCACTTGCTCATCCTTCTTTTATTCTTTGATGGCAAGAACTCCATGATCATATCTTCAATGTGCCAGTTCACCCTCTCTGCCTTGATTTGATGCCTGACTATCAGCCGAATTCAGAGGTAAACATGCTTATAATCCATCTGTTTTTTCAATAACATCCTCTTTCATCGACTTTTAACTCTGTTATCCTGCAGGACATAGTCCCTGCCCCTCTGGCCAGAGCAATTGCATGTAACACTGCAGGCCCAATATCTATTCTGGGGCATCACTCTCCTTCTTTGGCTCAAATAATGTCCAGGCCTGCCAGTCTAGATCCAATTCTTGCTGCACCACCTGCTGCCAAGAGGAAAACATCTTCTCTAACTGCCCCTTCGGCTATAAAAAAGAAAAGAACAAGCAGCAAAATAATTGCACAGGTCAAATTTCTCCTTCCTCGAGTAAAAATGCTAATTTCATTCTGCTCATTTCTGTTCCTTTATGATTTCAGGCCAAATCACAGCAATTGGCCATTAGCACAGAACCTGCCGATGCTTCAGTGATTAGTAAAATTTCTCACCATCTTGTCCTTTAAAACTCTTTTTCATCGGCACTAACTTTCTTTCAGTCACAGAGCAAGCTTCAATGGATCCAATTTCGGAGAGCTCCTCTTTTCATCAAGAACCAGCTTCAGCTCTACCTGATGTACCTCAGCCAGAAGCCTCATCTCCACCAAAGAACCTTCCAAGCTCTCCTCAGCATGTCATACAAGAACCTTTGCCTGAGCTTGAGCTGCCTTCTCTCTCCATCCAAGAGATCAGAAATGAGGTAGAGATAATTACCCAGTCTTCCCAGTTCTTTATCCAATGGATAATCATTAATTCAGCAATATCTCTTTCCAGGAGAAAATAACTTCATCACCCAGCTACTCATTTCCTTTGGATGATCTTGTTGCCGAACAAGTAGAGGAAATTTCTTCTAATCAGGCTTTATCAGAAGAAACCCAGGCAAAATTAAAGGAAATCTTCTCCTTTCTGCACAAAGATATCCAGGATCAAGTCAAGGACGCTGATCTTCTGAGAGATATGCTCGAGCCCATTGAACACAACCTTCCTGTTGACATTCAAGCTTCTTTGGAACCAATCTCTCAATTGGATCAACAATTTGCTGCAGTCAGACAGGTTCTAAAAAGTCAATCTTTACAACCAGCTTTAGAACAAAGAAGAGCCATAGCTAAGCAATCCTTGAAAGATCTGTATATTCAAGCTCAGAGTAATAAAGAATTGTCAGCTAGACTGCAGCCAGCACTTGATCTGAAGAAGACCAGAAAAGCTGAACTAGAAGCCGAATTGAGGACTCTGTCAACCGAAATCGAAGCTGACGAGAAGAAGTTAGCCGAACTCCCTGATCTGACAGAGAGGATACGAAAGGAAGCATCGGCAATTCTAACTGAAGATAAACAGCTCAAAACGAAGCTCTCTGCTCTGATAAAAACCCAAGAAGCAGGCAAAAATCTTTTGGAGACCATTAATAGAATGATATCTGATGCTAAAGATGTAATCTCCAAGTACTTGGGTGTGTAGTTGTATCGAATATTTAATTAACCGAATGTCTTACCAACTTTGTAGTCTCACCAATTTTTGCTTTCTTCCTCGCTTTATTGTGAACAACACATTCGGCAAAGCTTAGTCGTAACAGCGTTAGACCCGAAAAAACGACCTAACACAACACAGCCGAATCCAATTCAGTAGAATCGAACCCGATTCGGCATGAATCCCAAACGACACGGCAACTGCTCGGTTCGTGGGGCTTTCCACCTTCCGAAATTTTGGGATGCGCGCCACGATCCCCGACCACGATCTCCTCTGCGGGTTCTATAAACAAACACCCAGGTAGCCCACAGTTTTCACCAAGTTCTTCGTCTTCCAAGTTCTTGCCGGCCCAAGTCATTCTTTTCCCCATCCACAGTAACTCCGAGGAACTTCCAATGGCCGACAACAACAGGAGGCGCCCGGCCGCCGATGAGGCCGAAGGAAGCCGCGCCGGCGCTCGCCGCAGGTGATTGGCTGCTCATTTCTCTCGGTTCTTCTCGAGATTTCCTTTCTCTTTGACGAATCCCTTTGTTTTTTTTTCAGGGTAATCCAATGGATTGTCGCCGCTGGTGCGCCAGTTGCGGCTCTAGCCGCTGCTCCTGCGGCGTCCAACTCTTCGAGTTCGTCCAATCGGACTCGCTCATCGGACGACTCCCGCTACTCAGACGGCGATGCCCGCCGATTCAAGGCGGAGCGCGATGACTCTCGTCGCGAACTGGAGGTCATTTCCAAACAAGCCGGGATTGCGGACCTCGAATGGCAGGCCGAGCGCAAGCAACTGCTCGAAGTCATCGATGGTAATTTCCATAACTTGTTCAATCCTAATCCCATCTCTAATCATTATTGATCTACCTCCATTTTGTAATCTTGCAGAACGCGATGACGAGCTCAATCGGCTGAAGGCGCTGGTGGATGAGTTGGCGAACAAAGTGAACGCCCAAGGAGACAAACCCGAGGCTCGCCTTGGCGCGGTGGCAGGTCGTGTCGACGAGGTGGCTCTCCATGACGTTCGCCTAGGCGTCGCTGAGGGTCTCGTCGCCATGTCGACACATACCGGCACTAACTATTCTAGGATGCCGGTTGGTTTCGCCAACAGCAACCCAGAAGACATCGATGACATTGACGCCTCCATTGATCGCCTCGATGGCCATGGTGTTGCCATTGCCGATTCCATTCATCCCCAGTCTGTTTTGAACAGGCTCTTCCAGTAGTTTGTACTAGGGATTTATGGAATTTCGGCAATAAAACTTATCTTTTGTGATCTTACATGAACTCCTGATGTAATATATTTTGTGCTAAGGGCAATACATTTAGTACTGGCCATTTTTCTTTTCCTCCAATGTCTCTGTCAATTTCCTTATAAAGACGATTTCTTCCCGAATATCGGCTGTTCGGCAATTTAATATATCAATCACCGATCGATTTCAATACTGGGATAATACCTCTTCAAATATCTTCCATTTATAGCAGAAGCAAATTCTTCTCCCAATAATGTCTTCAAAATATATGCATTTCCAGGCATGCATCTAACCACTCTGAAAGGACCTTCCCAATTTGGTGACCATTTGCCGAATGCACTGTATTTAGTTCCAATCGGCAATATCGCTTTCCAAACCAAATCCCCTTCTGCAAATTGCTTGACTTGCACCTTCTTGTTGTAATATTTAGCAACTCGCATTTTATTTTTCTCGACATTTTCCAAGGCCCTGAGACGAATCATATGCAAATCTTCTAATTCGTCCATCATTAAATCTTTATAATCTTTAGAACTTAAATCCTTTTGCAACTTTATTCTCCTTGAGTTTAATTGTATCTCCCATGGCAAGATAGCATGATGCCCATACACCAACTCATAAGGAGACGTCTGTGTAGCCCCATGTGGAGCCATTCGGTAAGCCCATAAAGCCTCATTGAGTACCGAATGCCACTTTCTCGGCTTCTGATCAATCTTCTTCTGTACAATTTTAATCATAATCTTGTTAGAAGCCTCTGCCTGACCATTAGCTTGGGCATAATAAGGAGAAGAATTCAACAATTTGATGCCCATACTTTCAGCAAAATCTCTGAACTCTGAAGATGTAAATTGAGTCCCTTGATCTGTGGTAATTGTCTGAGGAATTCCAAATCTGTAAACGATGTGCTCTTTGACAAATTTAATCATATCTTCTGATGCTACCTTTCTCAATGGAATCGCCTCAACCCACTTGGTAAAATAATCTGTTGCTAAAAGTACAAACTTATGCCCCTTGCTCGATGGAGGATTTATTTGGCCAATCAAATCCATTCCCCATCCTCTGAATGGCCATGGTTTGATAATGGGATTCAAAGCCGATGCTGGAACTCTCTGAATGTTCCCAAATTTCTGACAGTCTTGACATCCCTTATAATATTCAAAGCAATCTTTCAACATTGTCGGCCAGTAATATCCGGTTCTTCTAATAACCCACTTCATTCGGTAGGCCGATTGATGTGCTCCACACAACCCATCATGTACTTCACTCATCAGCCTTTTTGCTTCTTCATGATTTAAGCAATGTAACAGCACCCCATCCAAGGATTTATAATATAAATTATCATCAAGAAGAACAAACTTTAAAGCTTTATACCTGAGCTTTCTGGAAACCTTTCGGGATGGATTCCCCAGATAATCGGCAATCTCTTTTCTCCAATCATCTTCTGCCAGATTACTCCCGAAAGCATGTACATTATTAACAAAAACTTCTCGAAGCTCTTTATAACCCGAAGCACTTTGAGCTAATCTGTTTGCCTCTTCATTGTCTCTCCTAGGAATATGCTGCAGAATTACTGACTGAAATTCCTTTAAGATTTGCTTGCATTCCTCATAGTAATTCCTCAAGACATCATTTCTGCACTCATACTCGCCATTTAGTTGCCTTATGACTAACTCTGAATCTCCAAAAATTTCAACTGCAATGGCCTTTGCTTCTCTCAAGTATTGAAGTCCTCTGAGCAACGCTTCATACTCAGCTTGATTATTAGTGACAGTAGGTTGAATAGGAATAGCAAATTCAAATACCTCTCCTCTTGGTGAAATTAACAAAATACCTACTCCACCACCTTTGTCACATGAAGAGCCATCGAAGAATAATACCCAAGGAGCAATTTCAAGCGAATTAACTGATAAATCGCGATGCTCAGTAATGAAATCAGCAATAATCTGTCCTTTAACAGCCTTTGCCGATTCAAACCTTAACTCAAATTCAGACAAAGCTAAAATCCATTTGCCAATCCTTCCGTTCAAAATTGGCATAGACAACATGTGTTTTATCACATCAAACTTTGAATACACAATGCATTCGGCATGTAGTAAGTAGTGCCGAAATTTTGTACAGGAGTAGTAAACACATAAACAAAGCTTCTCAGTAGCCGAATACCTCGTTTCGGGATCAAGTAACTTTCGGCTAAGGTATGCAACTACCCTTTCCTTTCCCTCGAATTCTTGTATGAGGGCCGATCCAATAGTTTGGGCATCGGCCGCCACGTACAACTTAAAAGGCTTGTTTAGCTGTGGAGGTACCAATACTGGTGGTTCTTTCATGTATTCCTTGATCTCATCGAAAGCCTTTTGTTGTTCGTCGCCCCATACAAACTTCTGATCTTTCTTGACCTTTAACAGTGAAGAGAAAGGCAACATCTTTTGTGATAAGTTTGATATGAATCTTCTTACGAAATTGATCTTACCAAGCAGTGACTGCAATTCCTTAAGATTAGTTGGAGGAACAACTTCATCAATGGCTTTCATACTTTTCCTGCCCACTCCTATTCCTCCTTCATGCACCAGAAATCCCAGAAATTCTCCTGCCGAAACTCCAAAAGCACATTTATTTGGGTTCATTTTGAGCCCATGTTTCCTAGTGCATTCTAGAGTTTTCCTTATGTCGGCCAAATGTGCTTCATGATCCAATGACTTAATCACGACATCATCGATATATATCTCCACAATCTTGCCGATCAACTCATGAAAAATATAATTCACAGCTCTCTGATAAGTTGCACCTGCATTCTTCAAACCAAACGTCATGACAACCCATTCAAACAACCCTATATGTCCTGGACATCTGAAAGCCGTTTTCGCTATATCCTCCAATGCCATAAAAATTTGATTGTACCCTGCATTACCATCCATGAAAGTAATCACTTTATATCCAGCAGCAGCATCAACCAACGAATCAACAATAGGCATCGGATATCCATCCATGGGCGTAGCTCTGTTCAGATCTCTAAAGTCTATGCAAACTCTCATCTTCCCATTTTTCTTGTACACAGGAACAATATTAGAGATCCATTCTGCATATCTGCATGGCCGAATAAAATTTGCTGCTATTAATCTTTCTACTTCCTTCTTCACATCGGCCAACACTTCGTCTTTGTAGATTTTCCGGGGTGGTTGCTTGTAAGGTTTATAACCAGGCTTAATCGGCAATCGATGCTCAACAATGGAACGATCTAAACCAGGCATCTCCGAATAATCCCAAGCAAAGCAATCTTTGTATTCTTTTAACAACTCAATCAACTTCTCTCTGAAAACCGAATCTAAGCTAGCACTGATGAATATCGGCCTTGGTTTGTCACCGTCTCCAATGTCTACTTCTTCTAATTTATCAGCCGACACAAATCCATATCCTAGCTTCCCATCAGTTCCATCGATTGGATTATCCATTAAAAATTGCTAAAAGAACCGACTGCTTTGATCGGCTGTTGATCACTGCTGACTGGCTCAACAGGACCTTCTCCCCAGTCCTTACCTGAGAAGCAATCTATGCCTTGATATTCCCAGAAGGCCGGTTCCACATTAGCCACGCTAATTGAATCATCTGCTGGGACAATTTCCACTTCGTCATCTATCCACTGAATAAGCTGTTGATGCATAGTAGATGGAATACAGCAATTCGCATGAATCCAATCCCTTCCAAGTAGCAAGCTGTATGCCCCTTTGCCTTCAATAACAAAGAAGGTTGTAAGCAGAATCTTGGACCCAATCATCAGATCTACATGTACACATCCTTTGGTGTCCGAAGGATTTCCAGCAAAATCATTCAACACTATGCTCGTTGGCGTTAAATCTCCAGGGCTCATGCCAAGTTTCCTGAATGCATTGTATGGCATCACATTAACAGCAGCTCCACCATCAACAAACATCTTCGTTAGTGGCTTCCCATTGACATATCCTTTTAAGTACAGTGGCTTCATGTGCCGATTCTGGACTGGCTTCTCGAAAATAGCTTGTTTATTCAATACCAATTGTGCCATTAACCCATATCGCTCGGCTTCATCCACTTCTGACAATATCTCTTCCTGTACAATTTGATTAGCTGGAGCCATGAATTCATTCGGCAAGAAACATACCATGCATGTAGGAGCCGAATGACCCGATTCGTCAGGCCTGTCTTTTGGACGCCATATCGATTTCATCCTGGTTCCTGCCTGCTTCAATTCTTGATTCCTCAGGCGTTGGACTCTTCTCTTCTGGCTCCTTCTTAAACCAGGTGGACACCACTGTCCTTTCTGCCAAACATACTCACGATCTTCTTCTTCATGATCAACCCATCTATAATCAGCATGTCTTTTCATTGGTTGATCATCATTCTTATATATTTTTAGACGCCGATCATCACTAGGATGTACCCTTCCAATTCTTTCGTGGACGGATCGGCGAATGGCAACATTTTGCCTATGTTCGATATACCCATTATTGCACTCAGGACAGTTATTCCACGTAGGCAGCTTTAAACCCTCGTTCAAACAGTGTCTGAAGAAAACACAATCCCAATGTGCACGTTCTTGTTCTCGGACATATTCTTCTTGTTCTTCCTCAAACCTTTCTTCTTCGCGCCTTCTTTTCTCCTCCTCGTATTCACGTCTCTGGTAGCGCTCTTTTTCTTGCTGACGCTGCCACTTATTGAGGAGAATACGCGATGTGACTCTGGGTTTATAGGAATTCCCAATTTCAAATTGGCTATTCGGGAAGCGAGGTCTCCCCTCGCGAATCTGTTCGATCGTGATTTGCCGATTAGGATCTACTGAGCCACTCTGCTTCGCTTTCTTTGACGTCAGAACTCTCATTTTTTCCTTTTCTCCAGATTCGGCAGTACTCACCATATTGATTGAGAACCCAACCATGTTCTGAGGAAACGGGTTACTATCCAACTTCATCTTATTGTCGAATTTCAAATGCCCTTCTTGGATAGCTTTCTGAATCCTCACTCTAAAAACCCTGCATTCATTGATGGAATGAGAATTTCTATCATGGAATCCACAGTACCTCTTATCTTTCACTCCATCAGGCCGAAGCATAGAATGCCCCTCTGGTAGCTTGATTCGGCCTTCCTTTACAAGATAATCAAATAATTTATCTGCCTTAGTTACATCAAAATCATAGGTGCCCTTATTCTGTTTAATCCACCTCTGATTCACCATGACTGGTTCTTTACTCCACACTATCTCAGCAGCGGCTATCTCCTCGCTATCTTCATACTCATCTTCTTGATCTGCTCTTTCAAGGAATTGGTTATAGATGTCAGCTACATCATTATTTTTAGCAAATCTGGCATCTTTCTTAAAACCATATGCCTGGTTACTCATCAAGGCCAATCTATGTGACAACTGGCCCAGATCATCAAACTCCATCCCGAATAGCTTCTCCCGAATGGCAGGCAGCATGCCAGCTACAGCCATACCAGCCAGCTGGTCATCAGGTATGTTCAGAGAAAAGCACATGCTCTTTGTTTCCCTAAATCTCCTGAGGAACTCCGTAGGTGTTTCATTATTCCTCTGCCTTAAGCTGGTCAAATCAACCAACTTTTTCTCGGTACTGCCAATGTAGTAATGAGCATGGAATTTCTGCTCCAGGTCTTTCCAAGTACAAATCGACTGAGCAGGCAAAGAAGCAAACCATGTAAAAGCTGGACCCGTCAGTGACAAAGGAAAGTATCTGATTCTGAAAGCCTCATCTGCCGAAGCTTCTCCAAGCTGCATCAGATATCGAGCTATATGCTCCACAGTACTAGTATCATCTTGTCCTGAGAATTTAGTAAACTCTGTAGGCACCTTGACTCTATTCGGCAATGATACCCTTTGGTACCATTCTGGGAAAGGAGACGAGTACATGTACCCCTGATTTTTAGGTTTCAGACCGAATTGATTTTGCAATACATCGGTCATTTTTTGCACCATGAGGTCAATACTGGTATCTTGATTCCCTGGTCTCCCAGCAAGCATGCCTGCAGTACCAACATACCCAGGGTTCGGGAGAGCGTCGATAGCATTGTAATCCATAAACTCTGAATATCCGTTTCCATACATGTCCCTTTGCAGCCTGTTGTTCAGAGGGGATATCTTATAAGCAGAAGCAGGCGGATTCCCTGTGGTGCCGAATGCCATATCACCGTATGTGCGAGTTTTCGGCAGTGCAGGTTGAGGATCTTGCCGAATCGGTTGACCATTTGTATCTTTAGTACCAGAACCTCCAGTTTCATCAGCATTCCCTTTACCATGTGGCATCTGAGCTTGTGCTTGAACATTGAAGTATGTCGGGCCGCCCAATTGCCCATGTATCTGCTCGAAGGGTTTATCCACATGCTGACCAAAAATGCTTACCATTATATGCCGAAAGCTGTTCAAGAACGCAGCATTGTGATTGGTCATTGCTTCCCCCAAAGCTTTGTATAACAAGCCCGAGAATCTCTCCCTCTCTTCTTCTTCAGTAAAATCAGACTGCCCAGGAAGGAGAACTCTTGGCAAATCGGACTTGAGAAACGGTGCACCACTCCTGTTCTTGGTGAAAGACAGTAAACATTTGTTAATGAATTGGTCAGCAGCAGCCTTTACCATCTTTTGATGCTCTTCAGACAATTCTTCCAAAGTAACGTCCATGATGTCGCTCAACTCAGGCATCTTGAAAACTTGTGTGTGTCCCACCGGGCATGCCAAAAAGTGTGTTGACGTAAAATCCGCACCTCACGCCAAGCACACAGCAAGCCGAATTAGCTAGCTTCACACGTGGCCCGGGCTTTTGAATCCGGAAGCGTGCCAGTCAGTTTGCCTGAAAACTAACAAAGGGATAAAAATGTTTAGATCAAAACCTGGAACGTGCCGGGTGAAACCAGACAGTTCCATATTTGCGGCATTAAAGCCAATCTCAAGAGACATATAGCTACGGACAAGCTATCTGTCATTACTCAGAATATCATTCGGCAATCGGTAGAAGCATATAAGAATCACACTGCCGAACGTACAACATCAGCATGACGTAAGATCGGTAGAAGCATGTAAGCCATCTATCGACAGTTAAAGCTTCATTCGGCAATCGGCAAGGCACGCAGGGAGCGCACTGCCGAATGCGTGACGTAAGCATGACGAAAAATCGGCTTTCAACCGAATGAACATTGTAACGCATACTCATAGCCGATTAATGAGAAACAAAGCATAGTAGATAAATAAAAGGGTGAAACATGATCATAAATTCGCAGTAAACAAGGAATGCATAGGCCGAAAGCAGCACCCGTCAAGCATGATAACAAACAAGTTAATCCACCGCATGATACGACTTGTTTGAGACCACACCACTAATCAGATTAGACCAATCCACCGCATGATACAATCTAACCATGAAAAGCTAAAAGCATTCAATGTTTAATTACGAACCCACAACACAGTCACGAATTTACATTGAAACAAGAATGCATAGGCCGAAAGCAGCACCCGTCAAGCATGGCAACAAACGAGTTAATCCACCGCATGATACAACTCGTTTGAGGCCACACCACCAATCAGATTAGATCAATTCACCGCATGATACAATCTAATCGTGAAAGGCTAAAAGCATTCATTGTCCAATGCAAACCCACGAACACACGTTCACTCGTGAGAGCACTGCCGAATGCGGCTGCTTAGCCGAATCGGGGTCCGCGGCGAAGGAACAAACTTAATTGGTAAAGATAAATCTATCAGATCGAATCGAGTTCTAATCCACCGGATGATTAGCTCTAAGGCGACCCAAAAACCTGCATCTACCGCATGATACCCGGTTCTGTCAAGACCTACACGATACCAACAAGTTCGAACCCGCGACACGTGGCAACCTAGATCGGTTTCGGATTCGGCTATGAGGGGATAAGTCGTCGCACCGTAAAGCAAAGCCGATTCTAGCCGATCTAGATTGGGCAAAGGTGTGTTGCATGAATTAAGCACAGAGTAAAAACGAAGCAACACGGGGTAACTTAATGAATCTGTTAGATCTTGCCGAAATCTAACAGAGCCGATAACTTGGTCCATACTAGATCTTAGCCCACCGCATGGCTCATGACCTAACAGAGGAACCTTCTTGAGACCACAACTTAAATCCACCGGATGATACTAAGCATGGTAACAAGACTACTTGCATCAAAGCTTAAATCCACCGCATGATACTAAGCATGATACAAGGTTGCCGGTACTTACGGAGGTCGACGGATCGATGACTCCTCTCGAAGAACTCGACGACTCGACTAAAGGACTCGATGTTGGCACGGGGCCGGTTTGTTGTATGATTGATTGGATTCGATCCCCCTTCTACAGCTGCCATGGGTTTATATTTATACCCAGGTCTCGATACAACTCCTAGTCGGACACGACTACAATACTTGTTTCTAAAAATAAACGACGAATCCTCGTGTCCATATTGCGTTCCTTGCTCGAACCGGCCTTTCCCTTATATTGATCCACGTCATCATGCCTTCCCGAATGCTACCGCTCTTCGCCTGCGGAACAATGCCTCTGCCGAATGATGACG
The DNA here is from genome assembly GCA_033239725.1 of Echinochloa phyllopogon. NCBI lineage: Eukaryota > Viridiplantae > Streptophyta > Magnoliopsida > Poales > Poaceae > Echinochloa > Echinochloa phyllopogon. The sequence goes on along the minus strand of BTCW01000016.1, from coordinate 2,205,406 downwards.
CATTCCCGACCGCAGAGTATCTCTGCCGAACGCTTCAGAGAAAACCCCTTAGCCGAATGGCGACGCGTTCCCGACCGCAGAGCATCTTTGCCGAATGCCTCAGAGAAAGCCCTTTAGCCGAATGGCATCCTTCCACCGAATCCGGCTCACATGTCAGCCTCTTCCTGGTGCTAATTTTTGGTGTCAACACCTAGATAGAACCACCAACTTGGTAAAAAGCCATCGATTCCCCTTAGCTGTTAGATCTTATTCATGGGCCCAAAATCGACCGGGACTAATATCCTACTAGATGGAAAAAGTGTTCTCTGCTAGTGTATCATCCTATCTACAACGTCGTCGCCACTCCAGAGGTGTTGCACTGCCCTTGAGACCAGGTACATTGGTGTCGTCTAATAGCCGGTCTCATGCAGTACCACGTAATATTCAGATGATTTATCAGATAACCTATACAATAAGTTATTATTTTGATTGTCTCGTAGTAATATAATATCCCTTAATTTATGGAAAAATAAAGAAATATTATTGGTTGCATGGCAACAAAACTCATACAATAATGGGAAGTTGTCTCATAGTCCTAAAATTTAGCCGGTTGTTTCGTGAAACAACGACCTCGTTCTCTCACCTCGCCCCATTTTCTCAACATCAGCAAAAATCGTACGTGGCACTACATGAGACGAACTATGAGACCGCTGACGTGTAGAGTTGTACTTGCCCTCAAGAGCATTGAGACTGAGATCGAGCCCAACAAACTGAGGGTGAATTTTGTTGTTAAGTTTTGTTTGGAACCGATAGATATTCCTGTTTTCAGTAACTGAATTTTTCTTTAAAAGTGAAGAATGGATCGGTTTGGTTAGACCAATGCCCAACTCTACTTGTTATTATAAATAGGACCGGGACATCGCGCGACCGGTCATGCTATTGTGCACCACGCGACCTCGGCCCCCCTTCGTCTTCCTCCTCCGCCGGCAGCATCCGCCGCCACCCGCTGCAGCGGTCAACACTAACCCCCTCCGCCGCCTCCTCCGCCCACGCCGCCTCCTCCGCCCCGGGCTCCGGCGGCACCGCGCCACCTCCGCCGACCGCCGCCTCCACGCTAATCCATCAGAACACCGCCGTCTCTACCCCCGCCGTCGGCACCACCCACCGGGTGTCCCCCACCGCCCGGCCGGCGGCGCCGACCCTCCGCCCGGTGGCTATCGCCCCCGCCAAGCCGGCCGCCCCCCTCCCCCCCCCCAAACCCCTCCTCTATATCCGCTGGCGCCGCATCTCCTCCCGACAACTCCGGCTCCCTAACCCCGAACCCTAACCTGGTGGCGCCGGCACCGGAGAAGACGAGCGGCAGCAGCGGCGCGCGGGTCGCGTGGTGCGTGTTCCGTGCGACCGGTGTTCTAACAGAGTTAACGTATAAATAAGGCCAGTTTATTCGTAGCTTTGAGCAACCCAGCTGTTAAGAACTGATCTAGGCGATTTTGTTAAGAATTTTTGATGGATTGAATCCGTTTTTATCCTGTTTGCCAGGCGTCTCACGTGGGCCGAAAGCAAAATACGACAGCTTTTAACAGCCAATCAGCCGTCATTACCTTGCTCCTACCCATGGCCTTGTAAGGTCTTAAGGAACAACTAATCTCCTGCGCCCAAAGTTTTACAAGACAGTGTTGTCACACCCTACGTCTTCCTTTTCCAAACAAAAAAGAAAGAAGAGCACCATACCTGCATCATTTAATTCGCCGCTAACCGTTCCACACATTGGCAAATAAGTACCCCCTGCATTTGTAAATATAAATCTTTTGACATTGCCCTGATCTACCTAATATCACCTTGAGTAGCGATTTGTATCAAAACTTGATACAGAAAACTGAAAGGATCACATATCAAAAAGATACTTTTCATCATTATATAAATCTACTACACTCAATACTTTACATCAATCTACATAAACGCTGTCTCAATTTCTCAGGAACCGTCAGCACCTTGCCCACTCACAGTAACTGGAGCTGAATGTCCCTCCGCTGTGCTGTTGGGCAAACTCCACCACGGCCCTGCGCACAGAGGCATCCCATGCCCTTGCCATGTCCACAACAGACATGGGCTCTGGAAGTCCGCGAAGGGCATGCCGGAAGGACGCATCCACCGCACCAGAAATGTCACTAAACCTCTTCCTGGAGCCAACCAAATGGCAACTCAGCAATACAGCAATGGACCAAAAACATACTGACGATACACTATTAGTTTGCCAGCATGAGCTGTCTGAACTCACCTTATTTGCTCATCGCCCTGGTCACAGACAAGCACAGGAGACCTTCTCGGATAATCTACTGGAACCAAGAGCTTCACGGGCATGACAATAGACTGCACGATGAAGTCTGTCAATACCACAGAATTTGTTTGCAATGTGTCGTAAATAAGAAGTAGGCTTGATAATTAGAGATTACCATTCTAGATGTTGCAAAGAGCGATACAAGGTCTGGGGCGAGTGATATGGCAGTGTAGGAGAGCTTGATCAGTGTTCCACCATTTCTAGAGGTTATCCCATCTGTTCCAGTGTCATCAGCAATGCTGATAAAGGTATCTAACAGTAGGCTGTTAGCAGAGTTTATCTCGTCTAACAGAGTATCCATAGCATTCTGCAATGAGAAGTATGGAAAAACTTAGATTGCTCATGTTTTTGATAGAAATATGTTCCAACTGATAAAAGAACAAATAGTGCTTGACCAGCTGCTAAAGAAAATAGAGATAACGTGTTTAAAAAAAAGGAAAACAAACATAGACATCACTCATGCTACCTGTGTTTTTTGCCTCCTAGCACTGCGTTCTGCATTGTATTCAGCCTCCAAGGCAGTACAGTCAGATGCCATGCAACTTCCTTCCATACTGTCCAGTGCTGCTGACTCAGAACACCGAGATGTACCTTCTAAAGCACGCTTCATTTTGTTCACAGTGCTAGATCCACACTGCTGCGAGAAGAATGTCTCCTGAAATGCTCCCATTTCTCTATTTGGTGCCCAATCATTCATGTTGAGGACCGAGCAGACAGAATTAGCTGCACTGCAAAGCATTGCTGGTGATGAAGTCCGCACCTGAAGATAATAAAGTCAGATAATAAATGAGTTTGAAATATCAATTGTTAACAATCTGATCAATCTCGCATGCTTACTGCATAAAGTAGGCGATCAATGGGCTTTATGGTCACCAGTATTTCATTTCCAGTATGTTCGTTATCCTCTGCTCGGTAATCTGCTGTCTCAGCCTGTAGTGGTGAGGCTGGCATGGTTGGTTTAATGGTAGTGACCTGTCTAGAATCATTTGCTGCTTCCGTTGCAGTTTCTCTTACCACTGCCTGTGCACCAGCAGCGGCTGAGTTGTCTTGTAGTACTGTTTCACAAAAGTTCTCAATGTTTTCAGGTGACGCAGAGTGTACTGAAGGACAGGGCATAGCAACTGGAGTACACACTGAATTGGAAATGGATGAGGTAGGTTCTATAACACCAAGCTTGGCGAAGGGCGATGGCATTGTTGATTTCACTGCACATGGTGAGGCAGCTTGTATAGAAGCCGACTCCACAAAAACTTGTGGCAATGTGGACTTGACTGAAGCACATGGTGACGCAACTTTTACAGCACCTGGCTTTGTAACTGGTGATGGCAATATGGACTTCACAGAAACAGAGGATAAGGTTGTAGCTTCTGCAGCACCTGGCGTAGTAACAGGTGACGGGGATGTGGACTTCAGAGAAGCCGAGGGTGAAGAAACTTTTGCAGTGCCTGGCATGACAACAGATGACAGTGTTGGTGCGCAGCACTCCTGAAGCTTATTGATTGGCAAAGACTGCACTGATCCTCGTGATTTCTCTTGGAAACAAGAGCCTCCTACTCCCAACAAGTGCATGCTATTGATTTGTTGAGTTGCTGGTGTTGTAGGGACAACATTCTCCCTCAGGGAATGTACAGGTTGCTCTTGCTGCTTTTGATGGCTACAATAGGGGGAAAACATAAAGAAATTACATGAATTTGTCTTATATAAAAAAGTAGAGAATATAACTGAATCATTCAGGAAGTTGCTAATCTAAAATATTTTCAAAGAGGAGATTTCAAATGTTAAACGAATGTTGAGGTACTACAGAAAGCAACCCAACACATCATTTATTCTTTCTTCATTCTGATGCAGTCTCATGGTCACACTCCCACATCATCGGCTACCCAGTAATTCACAATGCTTTGTTTAAGCTATTAAAAGTCAAGTAGCATTTTATATTAACCTTGCACCGCAACCTGATGGGCCCTGATCACCACTAATATTGATGACTTGAGGCTTCCCATTAGAAATATGAGACTTGCATCTTTCGGCATTTCGATCTTTACTTCTCCTGTAGAAACCTATCAAATCATGTATGGCCTTCACAAACAGGGAGAGTTGCCCCTTCATGTAGTCAGGTATCTCACTTTTTTGTAGCTGTAAGAAATCCAGCGACAGTGCTATTCTCCGCTTCAAACGTAGTGTAAATTTGTACTTTTCAACTTTCTCTCCAGGTAATAACTCCAACTGCTTCTGTACAGTGATGAAACAAAGGAATGTGAGAGGTTGAGGTGAATTAAAAAAGTCAGTAGATGTATTTTCGCAAGGGGCAAATTTACTGTAGGAAAACAATAAGACCTCTGTAATTTTTGGAACAAGAACAGATTGATCCAGTTCCATGAGTTCCGAAAAGTAAGCATCCTTTAGTGCCTTCATCTGCAGTCCATGTAAACAGTTTGGAGAAAGTTCATTATATTTGGATTACTTACATTTTAACACTGTATAATAATGCTTGTATTTTTAAAAGACAAGGCTATTCTATATACAGATCTGATATGCGAGCATTATATATAGTTTTTCTCAGCCTGAATATATGGTATATTCAAAAAGAGTATTCTCACCTGCTTAAACATTTCCTCCCTCCAATCTTCTCCAGCACTTCCCATATCATCTGAAAATGACAAACAGGATGTGAACATCTGTGATGAGTTAACAGAAGAACAAGAATTGAGATAGCATCATGTTATGCAGAATTGGTTGCTCTTAAAGCATGTGCCAGAAAAGTTTGAGGGATTGTAGAGAACAAACTGATTTGCTGGCTGACGGTGATCAGTTGCTGAGGCTGAGGTAGGCCCATAGGCTGAGGTTCCATTTTAATAGGTTGATTGAGTGCATCTTGTTCATGCATCTTCAACGTTGGTTGTAATCCAACGATTACCCGAGGTTGACTATTCTGTGGTCCATGATAACCATTGTGCATCTTAGTGGCATTGGCCTGTTGTGCCACCAGCATTTGGTACTTTTGCCTGTCCACTGGATCTCGATTGAACCCCAAACCTTGCTGATTTACCATCATCTGCTCGTGTGGCAGCATACCAGTTACTATGTCATTCTTCCTGAGGGGATTCTGCTGCACATTTAGTTGAACAAGTTGCTGTTCTTGTGGATGGGCAATGCTTATCGGGCTGCATCCCGAAATGTTTGCGGGCTGCATTTGCATGGCCAGTCGCATTGAATTTTGAGTGGCTGCTGGTTGTACCATCTGCTGACTCAGCTGGACACCAGGTGCTGATGGAGCTACTGCTGCACGCTGAGAGTTAAGAATCTGGTCCAGATTTCCAAGTGCTGGTTGTTCTTGCCTAACGTTGAGGTGCATGTTTGGTGCAAAAGGATAAGCCATCTGCTGGTTTGGCACTAAGCCCGAACCTGGAGGCATCGTAGGCAGGCTTTGCAGCTGAGTAGATCGTCTTCCGTGTGTAGACATCATGGATGGCACTTGCGGCATTGCAGTAATTGAAGAATTACCTCCACGGATTGCATAATCTTCAACTGGCAGAACATAGTTTCTTGTTTGTATCTGTTGACGATGGCCTGAAGCAGCATGCTGTAATAGTTTTTGTTTCTGTTTTTGCTCCAGAGTGACCAACCTGAGAGATATTCTCTTAAGATAATCTTCCTGGAAAAAAGACAAGATTACATTACTCTCCCAACATATGAGATAGAACAGATGAAACGGGAACCAGAGAAACAAAACTATAAATTTTACTTTATTTTTCTGCTACACTAGCATAGTACCTAGGCTTGAATTCACTGGGTTTTTCATAAAGAAATTCACCGGTTAAATTTTAGCTGAGATATACAAATGGACCCATAGCTAAAAGCGGGCAGATCTGAAGCAGAAATACACATGATGCACGGAATGCAAATGATACTACTCAATCATACAGAGGGGACAAAAGAGATTACCTTACTGTTAGCCTCATGGAATACCTTGTTTTCGAATCTGCCAGCAACCGTGCTGATGTCCTCGGGAGAGTCAAGCTGTCCATGGTAAACTTGGGCCAATTTCCTCACTCTGATTGAATTGAACACGTGCAATTGGGTAGAAAAAAAAGGTACGTGAGACATTCAAATCAGTAGAGTAACCCCAAATAAGACTGATGAGTGATGCAGATATTCAGAACCAAAATGTTCATTATATTACAAAAGAAAATCCGGTCCCCAATAATGACACCGAGTTTAGAAAGAATCACAGTATTTCGTGAGCCACAATGCCTCATAACCACATCAGTACACCACTGTATATATCTGGTAATGTTTCTACGTACAGTACCTAATAATGTTTCTTCAGGAAACATACCTCCGATTCGTTTTAGTTAGTCGTTTCGGACAAGCAAACAGACCTAGCCAAAAAATCTGTCCGCGGCGTCAGATATAACGACACACGTCAATCCAGCCATGCCCGCGTGCCAGATGAAACGGAAAATTCTTTTTTTTTCCCGGTAACAGGTAAGCAATCCTCTTACCCCCCGGGCTAGTTATATGGAGCAAACCCAATCGACCTAGTAGGTTACTACAAGCGAAACCATTGCATCAGATTGACCAATAATCAATCAAATATTCTAGAAAAGGAAACCCCGAAGCCGCAAATCGAACAACCAAGCTTATTGGCAGCGCAAGGCGCAGCAACCAACAGACTGAATCGATCGAGTGTACGTATTCTCCCGTCCACCAATCTTTCGTCGGAATCAGCAGCAGCTCGAGGCTCGAGCCGCGTATATCATCCATCTCCCGTAGACACGCACACCGACGACGGCGCGCGCCCTTGCTCCATCGAGCATAGTACTCAACCGAAATTCAAAACCCCACAAACAAAAAAAAATCTAACGGCGAGGAGGGGGGGAGCGAGCCGAGCACGTACATCTTCTCGAACACGCGGGGGCGCAGGTGCGGGTCCAAGTCCTGGCCCCAAGAGCGCTGGCCCCCGCCGCTGCCGGCGTCCTGCATCGCGGCGAGGAGCCGAGGGACTGTGGAAATTGAAGGGGGGAGAGGCGGCAGGCAATGCAAGGGAACTAGGGAAGGGAGGCGGGGGATGAGTGGACGCCGTCGCTCTCAGGACACGCGCGTATTTATACCCCGCGCCACGGCGTTTGGGCTGCGCGCGCCGCGCAGCCCGATGGGCGGCCCACCGACCCCGGGATGCTCCGGTTTCATTCGCGCTCCAACACAGGCGGTTTTTGGCGTCACACATCATCCCAGATTTACAGTAAATAAAATTCTCTAGCCAGATTTTTTACTCTTGGTAGTGGGTAGTTTTGCTGGTGAACTTTATACAAGTAAGGTACCCGTTTTCATTTATTCATAGTATTTGAAAGCTAACAAAAACACATCCTGTAAAAATAAAACCGGATGTGACAGTAAGATGTTATGCCGCCCACACCGAATTCAAGTGGCATATGCCATATACAGATGCTCCTCTACCTTGCGTGCACACATTTCTATATTTGACTTACACGTCACAAAAGCTAGGGTCGCCGCGAAGTTTGCTCCCGCTCATGCATACCGAGGTAATATAAATGTAAAGGACAAAGTAGAAGATATACCGGGTGTTGCCAATAAGACATAGCCACCCATATGCCAACTCATCCTTTTTGTCGCCTAAAATGACGTGCAACTGAAGGAACAAAACGTCTCTGACTTCTCCACTCGGAGAACCTTTTCTATAGGTGATTTCCATGTATACATTAAACATAGCACCTACCATGCGCTCTAAGATTACAAGAGCATCCTAACGTTAATAAGTGATCATGGTACTCTTATATAGAGAGAAATATGACAAAGTGTAAGATAAAACTAGCAATCAAGCTTAGCGGCCGTTTGGCGAGGTTTCCCCTGGAGAAACTAAAAAATTGGCTTTACCTAGGTTTTAGTCCATTCTCTTCTTTTCACAAAACAACTTCACTAAGCCGAATACAATATAAATCCCATCAAACCCAAAGTTGACACTAGAAGATGACACTACCAGAAAGGCCTTCATCTGCACCAGTTGGAAAGGACCTTTAGCTTCGGTTTTCCAACCGGTGGAGATCTTCCGGTGCTAAAGGGTGGGCATCATTAGAACCGGGTCAAACAACCGGTGCTAAAGGTGCCCATTCGCTAAAAAATATGTGCGTTGTTGCGGGATTCGAACTCATGACCTCTTGGCTCGCGCGTACCCACCTAACCATCTCAACTACGTAGCACATGTGATGGAATAGAATATGCTTTCCTTTTGAAGTAGCATGCAACACCCCCTTTAGCACCGGGTTCGTAACACCAACCGGTGCTAAAAGGCCTTTAGCACCGGGTTGTAACACCACCCGGTGCTAAAGGGTGGGGGAGCACCTTTAGCACCGGTTGGTAACACCAACCGGTGCTAAAGGTGACTTTTAGCACCGGTTGGTGTTATCAACTGGTGCTAAAGAGTCCCCGGGGGCACCCCAATTTTACACCCGGCGCAAATGTTGCATTAGCACCGGATCTTGAATGCACCGAGGCATATGAGAGGGGCGGATGTGAAGATCTCTGGTAGTGTGATTAATCTATTCCTTCTATTATCTGGTTCCTTCAATGTACATTGGGGACAGGTACTGTCTGACATTGCTTTGATCCTGAGATGTACAATGGTCTGGTGGTGTCGACCAACATCCTGAACAAGGGCAGCTAGATACAAGGTCCGCGGACTCGGACTTGGTCACATTGTTGGGTTTGTATGTTGATTATAAATTTTAGTGAATACTCCAAGAATTGTTCTTGACTTGAAAGGTGGTGTTCTCACAACAGGAGTCAATGGTTTGACAGCTGAAACTAATATAATATATGTATTTAAAAGGGCCTTGGCTACTTACTTTGATATCTCTACTGTAGTAGGTATTTTGAGAAATACAGTATAGACACATACGCTCACAAACACGCATGCACACTCATCCCTATGAATATATGCATGCAACCCTACCCCTATGAGAACCTCCGAGAGATTGAGCCTGTAGATCTTGAGTTTGATGAAGTCACCACAGGCACCTCTCTATCGACGGGAACATCGCCACGTCGCCTATCATTGAAAGAATAGCGCCGGTTAAATCCTGGAAATAAATCCAGAAAAATGTGACACCAGTGTTGAGCCGAGGACTTGAACCCTTGTGGGCAGGTTCCACCACAAGAAATCTTACCAACTGATATATGATCAATCCGCCTGTATTGTACTAGTTTTATAGCCGATAATCGAGTTTGGCATTGCAACTTGATCGCTGGATTCAGAGTCCCTGGTCGGGGCATCTTAGACATAACGAGTTGTTATGAAGATGTACACCCCTGATTAAGTTTCACTGGCGATGCATAAACTTGAGTTCTCATCCCAAAATGAACATAATAGTCCTCAAATATGTCATGCACACTCATCCTTAAACTTTCCACTTCTCATTCTTGTCCTAGTATTCTCCAAATGTATATGAGAGTCCTTAAACTTGTTCCATACCCTCATAAAGTCTGTATACTACCAAACCATATTGATTTATTTAATGAATATTTACTAATCCCTTTAAACTTTCAGGATTCCAAACCAAATTTGAACCCCAATCAAAATTGATCAAAATCATTTGGAAATCATCATAAACACATGGTGTAGAAGAAACCTTGTACTAGTGGTGAATTTTGGGGTTGTAATTTTAATACAATTGATAAATAATTATTTAATTTTTGAGTTTATAAAGAGATGTGAAAAGCATTTAATTTTGTTATTTTAAATGGTTAATTTAGAAAAAAATAATTGTCACCCAATTATTCTAGAGACTTTTATATCCACAGTCAATTCATGATGGTAAATGCCCTTTTAATTTTGGATCACTTTTTAGTGGGATTCAAACTTGATTTGAAATCCTAAAAGTTTAAATATTTCATAAAACTACTTTTCCTAAATAACTAGATGTATTTTTAAATAAAAAAATCCAAATTACTACCCTCAAGTATGGACAAAGTCCGAATAACCCCACTAAAGTATGTTTTTGTTTTTACACCAATAAGTATCTCAATCGATCCAATCTACCCCTTTGTTAGATTTTTCTTTTTTGTTTCTCCATCTACAAGTGCAGTTTTAAGTTAAATTTTGTGGGGTGATAGAGGACCACATAAATTATTATTTAAAAATATAATATTATTTTTTCATCATTATTTTGAAAGGCTATAATATGTAATAATAAATTAACCTTATTGATATAAAATTTATAAGAAATAATGATGAAAAATTCATAATATAGTTTCTAAAAATACTATATGCGGGTCTCTATCATCCCATAAAGTTTTAACATAAAACACGACTTATGTATGGAGAAACAATAAAGGCAAATCTTGTGAAGGGGTAAATTGGACCAATTAAGGTAGTTGTGGGTGTAATATGAACTTAAACATACTTTAGCGGGTTATCCGGACTTTGTCCATACTTGAGGGTAGTCATTTGAACCTTTTGCTTTAAAGTATAGGGGTCTAGATGAGATCTAGGGACAAGTTTAAGGACCAGAGCGAGAGCGTTGGAAAAGTTTAAGGTCCATGACGTGTATTTTGAGAGTATCCGCACCGGGATGAGAACTAGGGAAAAGTTTAAGGATCAGGATAAGAGCACCGAACAACTTTAAGGACCGTTATGTGCATTTTAGGAGTATAGGACCGGGATAAGAAATTGAAACAATTTTAAGGACTGCTAGTGAAATTTACACTATAGCCTATAATACATCATTCTCAGTAGCTTGGCACTATTATTACCCCTCATTGAGCACCATTGACCTAGAAAATGCTCTCCCGCATATATTTTGTGCACTTATTGCATGTATGAGAGGATAAAAACAAGTCTGAAATGCATTTGCATTTGGAGCTGAGAATGATCTTTTGGGCTCTTCGCGGTTATTGCCTCATTGGCATCTTTGAGATGGTGAAATCAGATGACTCCTTCATGATGAAAGGGAAGAACCATACGATGGTAGTTTATTTGCGTTAGCAGAATATGTACAGATTATAAAACAGTGATGAGTGAAAAAAGAACATAGTCCTTGCCCCTGCATCGTCCCTAGGCGAGACTCGGGCGGCGCCACCCCCTCTCCTCTCACCCTGGCTCCCTCCTCTGCAACGCCTCACAGCCGCCGGAGCTCACTTACGGAAGCCCGCTTGGCTGCGATGAGGGCGGTGGCTGGCGCTCCTTCATCGTCTCATAGCCCTTCTTCCACCGTGTCTTCCTCCAACACATCTTCTTCCCCTCGGTGTTGTGGCTGCTGCCAGCAGCATAGGCCACCGTACATGTTGCAGTAGCGCGAATCCTACACCGGAATGCCCTGAACTATTGCACTCGGGTTCATGGGGTATGTGCCCTCGCGAATCCACTCCACGGGAGCCGCCGGCCACCGTTGCTGCCTTGGAGCTTGCGGAACTCAGCTCTGGCATCCCTAAGTTCTTTTGAGTGCCCCGTTGCGGATCCATCTGTGGCACCCACCTCGCTAGTGATGGCTTGTTCTACTCAGCATCAAACGCCCATTCCGCAGTCCCCTGGCCATGCCATGGTGACCAGCCTTCACAACGGCCACCACTAGAGGACAACCGCGATGGCAGCGCAGGTACTTCCTTCTTGACAAATTTCCTCGTCTTCCCTATTTGGTACCCAACTCAAAGACCTTAGGCCATGACAGTGCCTCATCCAAGGCTGTTCGTCAGCAACTCATCGAGGTTCCTGCTTGAGCACTCACACGGATGACCGTGGTGGCAGTACATGTTCTTTCAATTGCGACTGAGCTCCATTACTTGATTGCTAGAAGTTGTGCAACAGAAGTGCCAGCCTGGTGTGGGGAGAGGTGCCCCACCTTCACTTGGGGAGGTCTCCTACCTCCGCATAGCTTGTCTGAGGTATTGGTTATTCGATTTGGTCAATGACGGTGAAGCATTGCTGCTGTCTTGTGATGCCGTGGCGTGCCGCGAAAGCGCCGTGCTCAGAGCACGGGGAGGTCCCTGACCTTTACATGGCCCCTTATCATGAGAGTGAGTGAGTTCCAGCCACTGTTGTAGTGCCCTCTTCCCCTGGTTAAGGTGCTTTTTTTGTATGGTTGTGGGCTTCATCCATTGTTCGAAAATGTGTCCGCTTCTGACACAATTGCTTCGTCTTCGTTCTCGTTGTTGATGGTGACATCAAATCAAATACCGGGTGCACTCATTATTGCTGGCTTTCCCTCCTTCAAGGCTTCCTCCCCTCGATGGGCATTAGATAGAGGTTGATGAGGTCCTGATGTGCTTATATGGTGCCACCATTAACTCGAACGGAGATCAATGTTTATTGTAATACTTTGGTCGGCGTGCTCCCCTCACTCTTAGCCCCCTTTATGTTGTGGTGGTTCACCTTTCATTCGGGGCTTCCCCTCATTGGACGTAGATGTGGTGTCTCTGAGGGTATCAGCAGCGAGGTGTAGCTACGAGGAGTGGTGGGGTAATGCAGTAACCTTTGTGGAGCTAGCAAGTATGTTGTTTGTTTGCGGTGCTTATGGAGAATGGTGGATCATTCTGCCAAGTTTTAGCCTTTGCCTTTGCATTTTGTGTTTCTTTCGAAGCATGGGCGGAGCCAGCTATATTCCTGGGTATTCCCAGGAATACCCAACAAATCTGCCACCATCTTATGCATATATCAGCTACATGCATGCATATATATTTTGTGCCGGGCAAAAAAATGTTTTCTGAGTAAATCATTAGCTCAACGTCTAATCCCAACGTTGACACACTCTCGCCTCTGTAGAAGAAAATGTCTAGATGCTCATGATCGACTGATCGTTAGTATGTTGGTTACCTAGCTCTGGCTCCTCGGCGCACAACACCAATCCATTTGTGTTGTTCTCTCGTATAGTCATGGTCAGCTACTGGCCACAGCGACTGTCATTCTAGATTGGATATAGATGAATCTATTTTTCACTAATAGCGTATATTTTACTCTTCGATTTTATTTTGTATGGGAAATATTGGGAATACCCAACTCTAAAATTCTGGCTCCACCACTGTTTCGAAGTTGTATTTCTCCTTACCTCTGTTGTATTCTTTGTCCTATTTGTTGGGTTGTGCTCGCAACAGCAGATGTAATCCGTGGATTTTCCACACTTTTATAATGAAAAGTTCAAGTCGGCAATCACCTCCCGTAGATTCCTCAAAAAAAAACAGAAGCCAAGCTTCAGAGACAATATAATACATTCAGAGATCCAGAGGCCGGATCAGAATCCCCGGCAGCATTTTTTTTGTCTAAGATACACCGGATTAGAAAACTGCTACTCTCATTGCATTGTCAGAATCCACATATCAACTATACAGTATATACATTGGTCGCTGACAACATTACATCCATCTATGTATTGCTACGTAATATTATTTATCCTACCACATATCCATCCTAGAGACGGAAGGCATACTGACAATGAGACTACTGCTACAACGAACCTGGATAACCACTATTTATTTCTTCCTCGCCTTGTATCAATCCGCATAACTTCTATCGTCCACACAATATCACTTTATTCCAATGCCCATGCACTCCCCTTTTCTCACGCGCCAACCCAGCCCTCACACTGGCTGAGGCTCGAGCTCAGTGTCTCTCCGCCTAGCTGGTAGGCATACTCTATGATTGCACGCCGCACGCATGAGTCCCACGCCCTGGCCATTTCCTTCAATGATCTAGGCTCATGGATATTGCGGAGGGCAAGCCGGAATGCCGCATCCACCGCCACTGAGATGCAGCTGAACTTCGTCCTGCAGGTGACTCAGAGCAAAATGCGGCATGATTATGATCAGTAAAGCAAGGACGGGCCAAGGCAGGATGATGCTGGGCAGTAGTAAGTAGTAAACAAGCATGAGCTCACATGACTTCACCTTAGCCGAGAATCTCCTTCATCGTCCATGATAACTGGTGAGCTACTTGGATAATCGGCAGGGATCAATAGCTCCATGGGCATCACAAGAGGTTGAAGATATCCCGATGTTGCAAATTGTGTTTTAAGGATTGGTGCAAGCGACACTGCAGTGTATGAGAGTTTGATCCGGGTAACACCGTTGCATGAGGTGATCCCGTCTCCTGTATCATTATTGGTTATGCTTATCACAGTATCAATTAGTCTGCTGTTGATAGCTTCAATCTCATCCAGCAGAGCATCCTTGGTGTTCTGCAATTAAAGTTCAGAGAGAATTGGGCTATAAGAGAACATATAGCATTAAGTCAGCAATTCCAGGAAACTGCAGTGCTACCTGTGTTTTCTGCCTCTTAACACTGCTATATCTGCTGGATGCAGAATCTGGTGCATCAGACTCGAATGTCACGGTGCTTCCATCCATGCTGCCGAGTGTAATATCTGATTCAGAAGGCAATGTAACATCATAGACACGCTTCATTTTGTTATTGGATCCAATTCTTAATGGTACTGAATCCATTGCCCTAAGTGCCGACTCAATCAAATTAACTGAGCTGCGAAGCTCCACTGGTGATAAAGAAAACACCTGAAAGACAAGGCACAAAACTGTCAGTACAATATTTGACACCAGAGGACAAATTGTTATGCAGATGAGCAATATCCAATGCTCACTGCAGCAGTTAGACGGTCGATGGGCTTCTTGGCCACTGGTATGTCAGCTCCACCATGCTCCTGCTCCTCTGCTTGACCAGCTGGTGTCTGTTTCTGACAAGGTGGGTCTGGTGTCAACAGTTTAGTCGGAATGGTCTGGTTGCCACCATTTACTGCTGCATTGTTGTGCAGCAAGAAGGAGGAATTGCTTTCAGATGAAGACTTGGGCCTTGTTTAGTTCCAAAATTCCACTCCCAAATTTACTATGCAAAAAGAAGATTCCCCGTCACATCAAAATGTCATAACATGCATGGAGTACTAAATGTAGATGAAATCAAAAACTAATTGCACGGTTTTATTGTGCTCTACGAGACGAACATTTTGAGCCTAATTAATCAATTTTTGGACAATTTTTCACAAATACAAACGAAATGCTACAGTGACGTAATGATTACGAAGTGACATCATACTCCCAAATTCAACCTCCCAAATTCAACATCTAAACACCACCTTGGCAGTGGCTGAAGGCGATGCAGACTTCACTGAGGCACAGGGTAAACTAGCTGCTAGAAACACTGACTTCTCGACAGTCGATGTCAATGTGAACTTCACTGACACACACGGTGAAGCAACTGCTCCAACCCCAGGCTTGGAAATGGGTGATTGTGATCTTGACTTCAGTAAGGAATTGGGTAAAGGAACCCTTAACTTGTCAGTTGGTGGCGTTGTGCAGCATAACACATCATTTATTGGCGAAGACTGCAATGCTCGTGGTGATTTGATAGAGAAACAAGCGGACTTCACTGATGCACAGGGTGATGCTGACTTCACTGATGCACAGGGTGAACCAGCTGCTAGAAAACCTGACTTCTCAACAGTCGATGTCAATGTGGACATCACTGTCACACAGGGTGAAGTACCTGTTCCAACCCCTGGCTTGGCAATGGGTGATTGTGATCTTGACTTCTGCAAGGAATTGGGTGAAGGAACCGTTGACTTGTTAATTGGTGACGTTGTGCAGCATATCACAACATTATTTATTGGCGAAGACTGCAATGGTCCTGGTGATTTGATAGAGAAACAAGGGCTTGTTACTCCTTGCAATTGGTAGCTATGGGTTTTCTGGCCAGCTGATGGTGTTGTGGCGACATTTTGCCTCGTTTGGCCAATGCTTTCATCTGCCAGCAGTTTTTGCTGGTTGCTGCAGAATAAGATTGCAGAAAGGCATTAGAAATAGTTGTCTTCTGAAGAACAAGCATTGAACCTGCACAATACTGTGGATATTCTATCTCTTTATTAAATAGTATGTAAATATATATGATAAATGGCATGAATAAATTGCTGTTCTAATCATATGAAATAAGTGGTGTATGTTTGAGATAGGAAGCATTGTTTAATCTTTTATATGCCTTAATTCAGTACATGGTTCTAGATCCTATGAATTGTTGAAATGGGTTTGACAAAATGGTGGTAATTTGGGAAGCTTTTTGAGGAGATATATTAAGAACACCGTTGTACATGTTCTCATCGGCTTCCTCGTTGTATTTTCGTGCAATGTGATTGACCTCGAGGCCATGGAACTTGTCCTCCAGCCGGCGCACCGCATTACAGTACGCTTGCATTTTCTCATCGTGGCAGCTTGCCTCCTTCATAACCTTCAGATTCTGCCATATTGTTGGACGCCAGAAAGTGCAAGCGCACCACGTGTCTTATGTGCTCTCCGAGGGGTGACACGAAGAGCAGGCCCGCGCCTGCACCGGTTTTCATCACCGACCCATCGAAGTACAAATCCAACATTCTGCTTGGATCTGAGATGGGGGCAGCTGTGTGTCGGTCCACTCTGCCATGAAATCCGCCAAGATCTGCGATTTAATTGCCTTTCGAGGAGCATAAGTGAGGGTTTCGCCCATCAACTCCACGGACCATTTGGCTATTCTACCCGAGACATCCTGGTTGCGGAGTATCTCCCCCAAGGGGAAAGATGAGACCAAGGTGACAGGATGAGCCTCGAAGTAGTGGCGCATCTTGCATCGTGCTAGCACTACTGCATAGAGCAGCTTCTGGATTTGTGGATATCGCGTCTTGGTTTTAGTCAACACCTTGCTGATGTAGTACACCGGCCTTTGGACAGGCAGAGTGTGTCCCTCCTCGATTCTCTCTACGACGATGACTCCATTGACTACTTGAGTCATTGCGGCTACGTAGAGGTAGAGGGGCTCGCCATCCTTAGGTGGTGTTAAAATAGGCGCTCGTGCGAGAGATGCTTTTAGCCCGTCGAGGGCATCCTGGGCCTTGGGGGTCCAAGAGAAATGCTCGTTCTTTTTAGGAGTCGGTACAGGGGCAAGCCTTTCTCGCCGAGACGTGAGATGAACTGACTCAGGGCTGCAAGGCAACACAATACCGTTTGTACCCCCTTTATGTCTCGGATCGGTCCCATCTGCTCGAGGGCCGAGACTTTTTCAGGGTTGGGCTCGATGCCTCGCTGAGAGACAATGCAACCCAAGAGCATGCCTCGAGGCACCCCAAAGACTCATTTCTCCGGATTTAGTTTTACTTAGCCCGGAGACAATCAAACGCAATGTGCAAATCGTTTACCAGGTCATCCACCTTCATGGATTTTACAATGATATCGTCAACGTATGCCTCTACCGTCCGCCCGATATGATCCTCGAAAACATGAAGCATACATCGTTGGTATGTGGCTCCGGCGTTTCGAAGACCAAATGGCATCGTGACATAGCAAAAAATGTCAAAAGGCATGATAAAAGAAGTCGCGAGCTGGTCGAACACTTTCATCTTGATTTGGTGGAAACCAGAATATGCATCAAGGAAACATAATAGCTCACATCCCGCAGTTGAATCCACAATTTGATCGATACGTGGTAAAGGAAAAGGAACTTTTGGACATGATTTATTTAAACCATTATATTCTATACACATCCTCCACTTCCCATTATTTTTCTTAACCAGTACAGGATTAGCGAGCCAGTTAGGGTGAAATACCTCCTTGATAAATCCAACCTCGAGGAGCTTGCGCAGCTCTTCACTAATGGCCCAGCGCTATTGTTCGTTGAAGTATCGCAGGCGTTGAACCACCGCCTTGGAGTGCGGCAGGATGTCAAGGGAGTGTTCGGCGACCTCCCTTGGAGTGCGGCATATCCAAGGGGCTCCACGCGAAGATGTCGGTATTGGCATAGAGAAAGTTGACGAGCACCACTTCCTATTCGCTGTCAAGGGTCGAACTGACCCTCACTATCTTGTCGTTGGGGATGCTGGGGTCGAGGGGCACAACCTTGGTGTGCTCTGCGAGCTCGAAACTGCCTGCATGCTTCGAGCTAGAGGTGATGGCCTCATTCGCCATCTTCACCAGGTCCGCGATGAGAGCCTCATCCTCGGCGAGTGCCTTGGCGCTCTCGACGCATTCCACGTCCCATATGTAGGCGTGCTCGAATGATGGCACCACCGTGATGACGCCCTTCGGCCCCGACATCTTCAGCTTGAGGTACGTGTAGTTCGGGATGGCCATGAACTTGGCGTAGCATGGACGGCTAAAGATGGCGTGGTAGGCACCTCGAAATCCCACCACCTCGAAGGTTAGGGTCTCCTTGCGGAAGTTGTCAGGCGTGCCAAAGCAAACAGGCAGATCGATCTGTCCAAGGGGTTGAACTCGCTTCCCCGGCGCAATGCCATGGAATGGCGCTTTGCTGGGGCGTAGCTTGTCCCTCCCGATGCCCATGAGCTCCAAAGTAGAGACGTACATGATGTTGAGGCTGCTGCCTCCATCCATAAGTACCTTGGAGAACCGGGTGTTGCCAATGATGGGGTTAACGACGAGCGGGTACTGCCCCGAGTTCGGGATGTAGTTAGGGTGATCCTCTCGACTGAAGGAGATGGTCTCCTCTGACCAGTCGAGGTAGGATGGCCCGGCATTGTGTACGGAGAACACCTCTCGGCGCTCGCACTTGCGCTATCGAGACGTCATGTTCGCCGTCGGCCCCCCGAAAATGAAGAAGACATTCTCCACCTCTAGGAAGCCTTGGCCACTCCCGTCGCCCGTGTCCTTTTTCACCCCATCTTCCTTTGAAGCAACGCAATTGTAGTACTTCTTTAGCATTTCGCATTGCTCGAGGGTGTGGGTGACGATGCCCTTGTGATAAGGGCAAGGTTTCTTGAGCATGTCTTCGAAGATGCCGCCTCCTCGAGCGGGGCCTCGAGGAGCTTTGCGCGCAGGGTCGACTATGAGGATTTCATCGGGGTCCTCGGTCTGCTCTTGTCGGCGTGAGGCTTTCTGGGCCTTCTTGCCCTTCTTGCCTTGCTTCTATTTCTTTGCGGAGCCCATGGACTTGATGCCCTCCGTGGACGTTTCTTCCGTCTATTTCCCCCTCCTGTCATCGAAGATGGATCCAACCGCCTCCTCGCCAGAGGCAAAGCTGGTGGCAACATCGAACAACTTGTTGACGCTGGCAAGAGGGCTTCGTCCCAACTCAGGCACCAAGTCCCGGCAGGTCGTGCCCTCGAGGAAGGCATGTATGACCTCGGAGTCACCCACGCTCAGGAGTTCGGTGCAGCGCTTGGAGAAGCGGCGGATGAAATCACGAAGGGACTCATCGGATGTCTGGCGACACCCTCGAAGGTCCCACGAATTTTCAGGGTGCACGTAAGTACCCTAGAAATTACCCATGAACATCTTCATGATGTCATTCCAATCACGAATTTGGTTTGCGGGTAGGTGCTCGAGCCATGTCCACACAGAATCCGCTAGATGGAACGGCAGGTTGCGGGTGATCATGGCGTCGTCGATCGCGCCACCCAGTAGATAGGCGAGGCGGTAGTCGTTGAGCCACACCTTGGAATCGGAGCCGCGTGAATTTCTCGGCCAAGCACCCGGGTTCCCGGGGGTTCCGGTGTTGGGCTCTTGTCTTCGTCGCTATCGTAGCGGCCTCCACGTCGAGGGTGGAAGCCGCGAGATGCGCCATCCCGTTTCTTCCTATTGAAGAAGTTGTGGGCATCGTCGTCGTTGGTGTCTCCGCGCATATCAAGGATCCTCTCCTTGAGAGACTTCTTCCCAATGCATTCGTGCACCGAGGGTGCCTTCCCCTTATTCGATGATGGGGATGGCACCATATCGTCCCTTCGCGGGGTTCATACCGATCCCTCGTGGTCCCGCATACTTCCACGGACCTTTGGGCCGGTCGAGTAGCGTATGCGGAACGCTGAGCTTTCGGCTTGGTGCACAGCTGCTTGCTCGATGAGGAGCTACGCCTCGCGGCGCAGGTTTCGGCCTTCAGGTGTCGAGGGATCCAGCATGGCCTGGATCAAGGTTGTCGCGGTGATGAGCTTTTGGCTGGCCCTGGTCAACGCGAGTGGGTCGTCCACATTGTCGTTAGCCTCGATGCAGGCTCGAGCGATACGCCCGGCTTCCCTGGCACGCACGCCGCGCGCAAGGTGGTTCTCCTCGAGCGTTGCCCGGAGCTTCTGGACCTGTTGGCGCTCTTCCTCGAGCTTGGCCTCAAGTTCGTGGACTTGAGCTAGCTGCGCTTGTGAGAGTGCAGCGTTGTCAGGTGGCTGCTCATCATTCCTGCTGCCCACCGGATCACCTGCCCCGTCATCTTCATCACCCCCTCCCGAGAGGACGATGAAGAACGCCCTGGAGGGATCGTAACCTCCCTCGCTAGAGTCGTCGGAGCAGGTGAGGCAGTAGTTCGCTGCAGCTTGGAACGACATAAAGGCCTCACAATCGCGAAGCCCTGAGTAGTCCATTCGGGGACCCTCTGGCCGCTCTCGTGTGCCTCACTATCGGAGTTGGGGTAGTAATCGTCTAGCAAAGTTACAATGAGGTTGCGGATTGAGAGCAGATGGTGCCCTGGCAGATCCTCATATGCCGCCATGTCCGTGCCAACTGACGAGGAATTGGGCAGGGTCGCGGTGTGCATCTCGCCAGGGACCTGCGACGGCTCGGCCGTGCTATCCCCGATAACGTGCATTGTCGTGCCTGATTTCGATAACCGGGGATTCCTTGCCACCGCTGCAGGGATCGGTGTGCCGGCCTCAACCCACTCGGGGGAGCCAGTGACAGCCGCTCTACGTCATTTTGCGCGTGCTGGCCCGAACGCTTCCTGCGTGGCGGCGGTGGTGGTGGGAGTGGCGCTGGTGTGCCCACGCTGGCGTTCCTCGTAAGGAGCCACATGTGGTAACCATTTCCAGTCGCCCTGAACTCAAGGCTCCCAAACCGGATTTCATGTCCGGCGGGAAATGTATCCCAAGTCCCCATCGGAAAGGGATTGTCGTGTACAACAAGGATTACCATCAAGGGAGATAGTGGATGATGTGGTCGATCACAGCGCTAGCCCCTACCTGGCGCGCCGTTGTCGGTGTTTAGAAATCGTGGCCCCGACACCAACCAGTAATGCGCTGTGTTCCCACCACTGATGGTTGATGCAGAAGGTAATGCAAAGACACAAGATTATCCTGGTTCCGACCACTAGACCGTACGTCCAGCAATAAAGGTGTGTGCAATGTATTATCCTGCACCGGACTGCGAGTAGTAGGGGATACAAGCAGGTTGGGAGAAGAGGCAAAGCCTCCAAGTCCCAGATGATGATGAAGATGATTGAGGCAGAGTGCCAATATAGGTGGACTGTGGAGTGCGTGTGTTCTGTCTTGGTGCGTTGGTCGTCTCTTGTTCGATTGCCCGTGCATGAGCGTCCGCCTCTCCTTTTATAGATCAAGGAGGAGGGGTTACAGGCGTGTGTAAATGTACAGACACAGTTACAGCATAGTTGTAGGCGTGGCGTTGGGCGTGGTTCCTTGTCCTTGTGTCCTTGATCACTGTTGTGCGGCGTTGCCGCCCCTGTGGAGGGTTCCTGTGCTGGCGGTGACGCCACGGAGTGGTTCCGAGGGTTGGAGCTGACCAGCGTATCATGTGACCTGTCTGTACTCCAATTCGAGGGTACCCCATGCCTATGCACAGCCCTTTCCGTGGAAAGTTACAGTGGGAGTTGGGAGCACAGGGAGTAGGAATGATGCAGCCCTGTTCGTATAGTGGCAGCGTGTCCGCACAACACCAGGGATGGTCGTATAGTATTCGGGATGGCCCGCCATGCCTCTACCGTCCTTCCTCCTCATCCTGTTACCCGCTTGAGGGTCTCTCCTGCCCGATCGAGGGCCTCAGGACACAGGAGTTGGTGGCACAGGAGTTTTGAGTGACGCGCGCCTATTCGCACAGTGCCAACATGTCCGCACAATGCCTCGGTTGGCAGCATAGTGACAAGGGTTGGCAGATGCGATGGGGATCGTGCCTGTCATAGCGGTGTGGCGAGAGATTTGCCTTTTGACTTTGGATGCACGGCGACGTTAAGCGGCATTAATTGTTTGTCGGGGGAGGTCTCGACCGAGGCGGAGCTTTTCCCATTTCGTGGGTTGCTCGAGGCTCGACCCTCAAGCCTCGACCGAGACGGAGTTTTGCAATTCGTTCAAGGGATCGCTTCCCTCGAGCGAGACGGAGAATGAGGCACGCGTCGAGACCCCCGCCGAGGCGCCTCGACTGGGCCATTGACTCTTGTTGGGCCGTGGGCCTTATTTGCTTTCCTCTTTCCTGATATGTGTATGAGTTTGGCAATAATTTGTGTTTTGACAATGGTGATTATCCCATAAGTTTGGGTACCCCTAATGATCGCCCCCAACACTTGCGTAGCTAGAAGTAATGATCTTGTGACTAATTAGCTTGTGTAGCTTAATTAGTCTCTTTGCTTAGTTTGTGTAGCTAAGTAAATTGAGCATTTGGATTAGACTTGTGTAGTCTTGTCTATTGAGCATTGCTAGTGAGCTTAGAAGCTTTATGCTTTTGTTTACTAGTTGTGTAGGAGCTTCCCGGTGTGTGAAGTACTAGAGGCATATGTTTGTGTGACCTTGCTCCTAGAATTAATTAGGTGTGCTCGTGATAGCTTGGCACCTTATTTACTTGTTTAGGTTCTTTTATAAGGTGCTAGTGAACAAAAATAGAGGGGGCGAAGTCTTGGCTAGACCGATAATTTTAATTCCGCATTTGTTACGGTTAGCCGGCGAGTTAAATTTTAGAAAGGACTATTCACCCCCCCCCCCCTCTAGTCCGCCATCTCGACCCTACACCCACCCATCGTCGGCTGCATCCGTTTGCCTGCTCATGGCCCCGCCCGCTCGTCACCGGGTCTGCACGCCAGCCGCACCCGCCCGGTGTAGGACGTGTGCTCGTCACCCTCCCTCCCACCTGCTCCCAGCCTCGCTCGCTCGTCGTCATCCCCGCCCCCTTGCCTTTGATGGCTCACCGCAGGGGAGGAGAGACAGAGGAAGTTCGCCCGAGGGAGAGGGGGAGAAGTTTGTGGAGAAAAGGATAAGAGAGAGAGAGGAGCGGAGACGTATTTGAATACAGTGGGCGGCCCGCGGTTTCCCTAGGGAAAGGGTAAAATGCCAAGGGAAAGAGTGAATCTTTTCCTAGGAATACCTTATATTTTTAGGGAAAGAGTGATTTCCCCAGGGATTGCATAGAAAACTCTAGGGAAACAGTTTTTTCCATTAGAAACTTGAAAACCCTTAGGGAATGAAAATATCCCTAGGGAAACATGTTGGTTCCTGTAGTGTTTATTCTCGGTTATCAAATTTCTAGTCTTGGTAAAGGTGTAATAAAACTACGCACTGATATTGACCTTATGAAAGTGCATCTAGGCACTTATGTGTTTTGTTGATTTGCATGATTTGTAATCTAACTTATTTGCTTGAATATATGAGCAGGGTTTTATTCTTGTGATTATTTGTGAGACACATGCATTAATGAGAATGAAAGCTCTGTTGTAGTATTTGATGACATAAAAGCAAGCAAGTGGATGTGATCCCATGACACTAAAATAGACAATGACAAGTTAATAAGAATGACAAAAGAGAAGGATTTATGTATATCGGTTGGTCTCATCTAGAAGAAGCTTGTCAAATGAAATTGGGATAATTTATTTAAAGAAATTAGGATTTCTTTAGACTTGTTCCTTAAGCCATAGAATGAATAAAAAGGAGACATGATTCTATGGTTAGCAAGTAGTCTCATATGAAGAGAAGCTTATGGACAAGTTATATGATATAAAGGACATAGATGATCATAATGAACCTATCATAGGTTTCGTTGAAGACATGGATTTCAAAGTGGAATTCATGGTGATGCAAAGTGACAAGATATGATGAAAGGATCAAGCTAGATGGGAGTGACGATGCACCAAGCAAAAGAAGAGCAAGTTGGTCTTATAGCCGAGGGACTTTATTAAGGTAAAAAGTCTAGCATCTTGGTTTGATATCTAGGCATTAATCAAGCCTTATCTAGTGAAGCAATGCAATGCATCTAATCATTATTTAATCATATGAAGAAGTGGCTTTAGAATTAGTGATGGATTCTCAATCAGAACACTTGGATATTCTAAACCATTAGCTCAAGTCGGATTTGCTCAGCAAAAATGGAATGTTGTAAGCCCTCAAGATGAGATTGACCAAGTATGGCACAAATGAAGACATAGAAGCTCAAGTGGAGTTTTTATTTGTGTTTGTAATCTTGAGTATAGGAATGGCGTACTATCAAGGGGGATGCAGCATTAGTTGTTTTACAAAACCAAAACTGTTCATAGGTCAACCGAAGTGAAAAAGCCTTGAGAGAGAAGTCTTTTTAGGACTTAGTGTGTTGGCTGGTCCAAAACCGGTCTGACCGGTTTTGAAAAGAGGACTGACCAGTTTAGGGGCTCTGACATGGTTAACGGCTAGTTGGTTTGAAAAACCGGTCTGAACGGTATTGGCAACCGATCTGACCAGTTTGCCACTGACAGTAACGGCCAGTTTTGTGAGAGTTGAGTATTTATACCCCTTGGCCCTCTTCTTTGAGGGCTGCTGGTTCCCTGGCTATTCTTGAGTGTCCAGACCCTCTTTGAGCACCAGCAAGCTCTCCCCAAACATCTCTTTGTGAGATAGGTTGAAATTATTCATATCTTTGGATTTGGGTTGAGAGAATGATTGTGTGTGAGCTATAGTGAGCTAGAGAGAGCTAGCTAACTTAGTGAAGAGCAAGTCCATAGCTTGAGCACTTTTGGTTGAAGTCTTGCAACATTTGAAGCATTTATTACTCTTGGAGGTGAAGCCTCCTAGACGGCTAGGCGTCGCCGTTGAGCTACCAAGTTTGTGGTGAGCCACGGACAGTTTGTGAAGGCTGGTCCTGCCTCCTTTGTGGGAAAAGGTCACGAACTAGTGGAACCGAAGAAAGTGGCTTGGAATGGATAAGCCCGCCTTTCGTAGGCCCTCAACGGAGACGTATGATTCATTGTGCCTTGGTGGCAGCCTTTGTGGCAAGCAGTGAATCCGAACTCCGGGAAACAAATCTTTGGGTCTCTCATTTGGTTTGCCTCACCTTGTTCGATTCTAGCATTTATATTTGCTTCCGCTTCGATCTACTTGGTTGTGCTTTACTTGTGTGCAGGGATTTAGTGGACCTGTCAGAAATCATCTACATAAGCTACTCACCAAGTTTGGTTTATGTTAGAACTCGTAGAGGGGTTGATTTACATATTTGGGTTTCTCGATCAGAAACCGGTCTGGTTTTGGTACTGACTGTGACCAGATAATATTTTCCGCACACGTGTGTGTGCTCGGTGAGGAAAATATTACAATATGTTATATTAAAATGACAAACATATTTTAGTCAAATGGGAAGCTCGGTGAGGAAACAACTTACTTCATGTTTGAGATTGTTAAAATTTCATTGTAATTTGCTACTTAAATATGCACCTGATGGCTCAGTACAAACTCAACATTTATTGTTACACATTGAGACATAATTATGCATTACAATTGTCAATATTAGACATCTTACATGGATAATCCATCTGACACTTCTTAATGATCTGACTAATAAAATGCTTAAACTCATATTACTTTCGTATGTGATCATTGTAAACAAAATGCATTGATCAAACATAAGGATATGATATTAATAACCTTTACGACCAAATTAGCTGACCATTATTACAATTAATGTGCCTCTGTTATATCCACACTTTTGGTCTCCGACATCGTACAAAACCCAGATTCTTAGTCTCATGTGCACCAAGAAAATTTAAACTGTAGAAATTCAACAATATAAGATGACCAAATGACCAAATGCCTTGAATTTGCAGTTCTTAAACGACCTGTAATGTTTATCATCACTTTGATAAATAGTCTGTCAATATTATTCAAAGCTAAAGCCCATCGATATACAATATTTTTAATGCTTACCTACTCATCGATCTCTATGCAGCTCCTGTTCTCATTTAGCTTTGAATGGAACTTCAAGGTAGTTTTTCTTTAGAAAAGGGAATATCTATTAATATTCCAACCTCTATATCGATGGATACATATAGCTGTCCACCGTCTCAAACCAAAAAACCACAACCATCTCCGAGTTTCTCAAAAAAAGGAAAAGCAACAAACTAAGCAACGACGACCCAACAAACGAGTCATCACTAACAACTCAACTAACAGGAATCCTATTATTATTGAACCAGCCATTCGAAGCAAAAAACTCCATCACCAACGACTCAAGGGCACGAGTTGATGCGTGGTCGATCTTCCTCTCTTTGCATAAGTGTCCAAAACCTGACCCAGTGAGTCCCTCGGAACAATACCTGCATTGGAGAAAAAACTTTCACATTGTTAAAAACAATATCATTTCGGCTTATCCATATAGCCCAACAGAACGCAGCCAACCCTGACAGAGATTGATGCTTTGTTTTCTTGTCTACCCCATTAAGCCATCCATCAAACATATGCATAATATTTAATGGACAGGGTAGATTAAAAGAAACTTGTATCACTCTCCAGATAAGTTTGGCAGTATAACAGTCGAAGAAAAGATGTTGAATAGTCTCTTCGCAATTACAGAAACTACACTTAGTGCTACCATTCCAACGCCTCTTTGCCAAGTTATCTTTAGTCAAGGTGACTCCTTTAATAATATACCACATAAAGATTTTGATTTTTAGTGGCAATTTAAGCTTCCATATTATATGTTTATTCCTCAACACGTTGTTAGTAGTCAAAGCTCTATACATAGAACGGACAGTGAACAACCCATGCTGAGAGTGTAACCATTTAAAGTGATCTCTCTCATTAGATAGGTCAATGTGCATGACTGAAGCCACTATAATATACCATGAAATTAAGTTTTCGCCCACCAACGACCTTCTAAAAGAGACATTCAACGGTGTAGAGCTTAAAACAGAATACACCGTATCACTTTTTCGCCTGACTATATTGTACAAATCAGGGTAAAGATGTTTAAAAGCAACATTTCCTAGCCAAACATCCTCCCAGAATCTTACCTGAAAGCCATCCCCAAGAATGAACTTACTCATGCTCAAAAACTCGGGTTTGACCTTCATCAGGCCTGACCAAAAATGTGAGTCCCCCGGTACATGCTCAACTTGGGATATTGTTTTATTTCTTAGGTATTTTTTCCTAAGGAGTTTTTGCCAAACCCCGTCCTCATTAATAAGCTTAAAAAGCCACTTACTCAATAGGCATCTATTCTGTAAATCTAAATTAATAATACCAAGTCCGCCCTGATCTTTTGGTGTACAAAGAATACTCCGCTTTGTAAGTCTATATTTACGTTTATGTTCATCACTTTGCCAAAAAAATCTGGATCTGAAATAATCGAATTTCTTAAGCACCTCTCTTGGTACCTCAAAGGACAACATAAACATAGATAAATTACTAAGAATGGAATTAATCAGCACCAAACGACCCCAACAGATAACATCTTTCCTTTCCAACAGCTAAGTTTCTTTTGAAACCTTTCCTCCACCTCATTCCAATCCGCATTACTAAGTTTGCGATGATGCATGGGGATACCTAAGTATCTAAAAGGATATGAACCTTTCCCACATCCGAAAATTTGAGAAAGTTCATCTTCTTTTTCCTTTGCATCCCCATAGCAAAACATCTCACTTTTGTGAAAGTTAATCTTTAAACCAGATAGCTGTTCGAAAGCGCAGAGTAGAAGTTTCAAATTCTTAGCTTGTTCTACATTATCCTCCAAAAACAAAATAGTATCATCCACATATTGTAAAACAGACAAACCATCATCAACCAAGTTGGGAACCACCCCAACAATTTGTCCCGCCCCTTTAGCCCTTTCAATCAACATCGCAAGCATATCCACCACGATATTGAATAAAATAGGCGAGAGCGGATCACCTTGTCGGACTCCCTTCTTAGTTTGAAACAAATGTCCTAAATCATTATTCACTTTTACACTAACACTACCCCTAGTCATTACTTGATTAATCCAAGAACACCATTTGTGTGAGAACCCTTTCATTCTTAACACTTGTTGGAGCAAAGGCCATTTCACTTTATCATAAGCTTTCTCGAAATCAAGTTTTAAAATGACACCACTTTGCTTCTTTCTGTGCATTTCATGGATTGTCTCATGTAGAATCACAACACCCTCCATGATAAACCGACCGGGAAGAAAAGTTGTTTGCGAAGGTTTAATTACTTTATGAGCTATCAAAGATAACCTATTGGTAAGAACTTTCGTGAAAATTTTGAATCCCACATTTAACAAACAAATAGGTCTATATTGTTGAATTCTAATTGCTTCATCCTTTTTTGGCAGAAGGGTGATTACTCCAAAATTAAGACTGTGAAGAGGTAAATTACCTTGATGAAACTCCTTAAATAATTCCATTAGGTCCCCTTTAATGGTGTCCCAAAAAAACTAGTAAAATTCAGCTGGGAAACCATCTGGACCCGGTGCCTTATTATGTTCCATCTGAAAAATTGCCTCTTTAATCTCCTTTACGGTGAATGATTCAGTTAATAACTCATTTTCTATGTTTGAAACTTGAGGAATGTCCTGTATATTTGTTTCATCCATAGTGAAGTTATTGGAAACCGGCTCACCAAATAAGTTTTTGTAGTAATTTGTGATGTAAGTTTTCAAGTTTTCATCACCAACTATAACCCCTTCATCTTGTTCTAGCTGAGAAATACGAGTCTTCCTATGTCTACCATTAGCCAATAGCTGGAAATACTTTGTATTGTCATCTCCTTGTAATAGCCTAGTTGTCTTAGATCTTTGGAGCCAATACAACTCCTCATCTCTATGCAACTTAGCTAATTGAGAAAGAAGACAATGTTTAAACTCCAATTCTTGGGTAGAAAGGAGGCACGTTTCAGCTTTGTGATCTAGAAAATCTAATTGAGTAGTCAAAAAGGATTTTTTTTCCTCTATCTTCTCCTACTAAATTCTTGTCCCAACCCCTTAAAAATCTGCGAACAGCTCTCAACTTATTTTGCCACCGTTGCAACGGCGACCTCCCCCTCGTAGTATCATTCCATACCTTTGCCACCCTGTCGTGAAAGCCTTCCTTAAGGAACCAACTCAATTCAAATTTGAAAAGATAGTTGCATGTCCTCATTTAGCTGAATAGGATTTCCTGTTCATATTAATAAGAACACGTACACTGCATGCGTTATGCATGTATATCAAGTATCGAGAGGCTGGAAGAGATACACTAAATTACTCCCGCCGGTTTAGTAAATTAAGTAGTTTATGATAAGATTGAGTCGGAATATAAATCATAAATAATATTTAAGTCGTTGAGTTTGGAAATGTGAAAATTATATAAATAGATTAGTCTTAAAAATTACATTCATAAATATATATATATAATTTTTCAAGAAATATTTTTATAGAAAAGAGAAGTTAAAGTTATGCTTTGATGACCATGTGGCTATACTAAACGACCTCCTTTACCAAACCGATGGGAGTACTTATTACAGAGGTTGGAAGAGATCAATCAACCAACGACCACGCTCATGTGCATAAGCATTAATCAATTAACAATTCAAATTGAGAGAGATTTGCACATGCTTTTGTTCTAATTTTTCACCGATCCGTGGCAGCGCAGTGCCATCTAGCATCCACGAGCTACGGCGAGCCAACAGCTTAGCTGCGTCCTGCAAGGGTTATATATCTGGGCATCTCTAGCTCTCTACCCTATATTTAAGAACATCTGACCATGAATGGCTCCTCTTCCTCGCTTTGTCACGTCATACATCTACACGGTTAGGGACCTCATAATAATATCGGCTACCTGCCTACAGCGGCGACCGGCGAGGATTGGAGCACACCGTTGAGGAGAAGAGATAGCAGATGAATTTAAGGGGAAAAATCATGAGATGCATGTACAGATGAGATGGTGGCCTTTGCCGTGCACGGGTGGGAGGATGAATTTACCGAGACTTCATGATTAGTATAATATGGATGGTATAACTTTTTTTAATGGCATGGTGGGTAATTTAGATTCAAATTTAGGGGGTTATTTTATATTATTTTTTATAATGGAAGAGTGGGTAATTTTTTAGAAAATATAATAGATCTAATGGTTATTATTGTAGAGTTCACCAAATGGATGGTTGGATGTTTCTATTTTTTGTGAGAATTTCTAGCATTTATCTCTTTTTCTAGCGCGTCTCGTGGGGATTAATGTGGAGTCTCAAAAGGAGCCTCCAATTAGTAATAGTAAGATATTACTAATTAAATCTTAAATAAAACAAAAAAATACAGCGTCTGTTCTGAGTCGATGAGTAGATAAGTTTCACCGTAGGTAATTTTATCAACCGGTCTATGATCAGTGGCAGTGAAAATCAGGTGATGACATTGGAGAAAGTAAAACTCAATTAGCACTGGGGATGGTGAGCGAGAGACGACGGAGTGATAGGATGTTAGGATAGGAACGATGAAATAGCTAGATATTGTGAAGACGTACGGCAAAGTACGTATATGTATTTATTTGCTCTAAGCATTGTCGTGGCATCATGCAACAGCAGGTATAGAACAAACCGGAACGGAATATACAACAACTCGGAGAACAACAGAGCGTACGTCGTCGTCCAACCATGAAGCATGCATCTACATCAACCAAATTAAAGGTCTCCGTCCTCAAGTGGCTGTCACTATATGCAGCTAGTGATGACACAGCTAGCACCAGCAACCACAAACAACTCGATCTAGGGCTTTGAGTTGCCCCCGATGTTGATGACGAAGCGGTAGCGGACGTCGTTGCGCGCCAGGCGTGCGAGCGCCTCGTTGATCCTGTCCGTGGAGACGAGCTCGATGTCGCAGGTGATGTTGTGCTCGCCGCACACGTCCAGCATTTCCTGCGTCTCCTTCATGCCTCCAGTCATGCTCCCACTCACTGTCCTCTTCCCTGCACGTACCCCAAACAAATTTAGTTAGTTGTGTCACACCTCCTATCTGGAGCCCACAGTTTCAACAGTAGTATGTCTCTTAACTAATTAAGTACCCCAGTTTAGTAGAAATCACAAGAATCAGGTTTGAATTCCATGTCCTCTTAACCGTAGAGAACAAGAAGAACCACAAACAAGATAGATGAAGGAAATGCATGCTCACGTACCAAAGATGAGAGGGAAAGAAGGAAGCTCGACGGGCTGGTCCGGCGCCGCGACGAGTACTAGCTTGCCGTTCACCTTGAGCAGCTCCAAGATGGGACCCAGCGAATGCTTCGCGGAGACGGTGTCAATGATGTAGTCAAGGCTTCTCGTCATGGCCTACAAATCAAAGTACACACATACGCAGCAAATTAACAAAGACCTTCAAATTTAATTAAATTTCCAGTCAGCCAAGAGCTAATTACTACACACATATACCTGCATCTGCTTTTGGTTGGTGCTGACAACGAAGTCGTCTGCCTTGAGGCGCTCCCTGGCCTCCTTCTCCTTGGCCGGCGACGTGCTGATGACGGTGACGCGGAGCCCGAACGCCTTGGCGAACTTGACGGCGACGTGGCCGAGCCCGCCGAGCCCGACGACGCCGAGGCTGCCGCCGGACTTGAGCATCCCGTGCTGCTTCATCGGGCTGTACACGGTGATCCCGGCGCAGAGCAGCGGCGCCGCCGCGTCGAGCGGCAGCGCGTCGGGGATCCTGACGACGAACCTCTTGTTGGCGACGAGCATGCCGGAGTAGCCGCCGTAGGTGACGGTGCCGTCCCAGAAGATGCCGTTGTAGGTGAGCGTGACCTTGTCGCAGTAGTTCTCCTCGGAGCGGCGGCAGTGGTCGCAGTCGAGGCAGGAGGCGGAGATGCAGCCCACGCCGACGCGGTCGCCGGCCTTGAAGCCGGAGACGTTGGTGCCGACCTTGGTGACGACGCCGGTGATCTCGTGCCCGGGGACGACGGGGTACATGGTGATGCCCCAGTCGTTGTGGATGAAGTGGAGGTCGGTGTGGCACATGCCGCAGTAGTGAACCTTGATTGTCACGTCGTCCACGCCATTCTCCCTATTATACCAATTAGATTAATATAATATAATGGTTCTTCAGTTTAGATTTAGATCGATCGATATACGTGCGTACTCTACTCTGATGATCATATCTATCGAATCTACTCGATCGACTGCTTGAACAAATTAATCAAATCAAATGTGCGCGTTTAGTACGTACCTTCTCTTGAAGATGAAGGGCTCGACCTTGCCGGACTCGTCCATGGCCGCCCACCCGGCCACGGTCTGAGTGTGGTTTGGTGTGACCTCCATGACTCTGCTCTGCGTGAGTGCGTTCTGGAAGGAGAGAGAGCGCAACAGATCGAGGGAGAATCTTTAGTGTGTTGAGATGGTTGTGGCTAAAGCTTCAGTAGCCACAGGTTATTTAAAGGCAGAAGGACGCGGTTGACGAGTGGTCTAGTCGCTTTCTCAAGCCCTTAATTTGGAGCTTCCTAGGGTATAATTAATCTATGTGATCGAGTAGTTATTGCTTGACGTATTGCGCAGCTACAATTTCCGTGTCATTCCCGTACCATTTCGTTATGTTTTCGATTTAATAGTAGAGCATGGTCAAGTTGTAGCCGTTCAATTGCAATTTTTAGTCATATATACCTACTGTTTTAACGTAACAAAAGAAATAAATGACCCCCCTCTAAAGGTGCAGTTTCTTTGGGGTCCTCCAGTGACGACAGACACGATTTGGCTGTGACTTACCTTGCCCTGGAGAGAATATTCCACTAGCTTTGGATGCCAACTACTCCGAGTTAAAAATAAACCAAATAACTATAATCCAACGGAGTTCAATAAACTCGCATACATTTGTTTCTATTCCTCCTCACTGTGAGCACAAAAATGACCTCAAACTTGTAGTAAATGTAGTAGTAGGTAGCTAGTTTACTCTCAGATCCCCAAATACAAAATAATAAAGAAAATGAGCATAGGTCACAGAAAAGTTCAAGGAAAAGAACTGCAAACAGAAGAAATATTAAATCTGCAGCCTGCATTAGGATCCGAGTCAACTGAGAGGAACGGGGCAAACACTAATCCTGTCGTTATCGGCTGCAAGACGACTGGCTATTGTGAGTTGTGAGTCTGTGACCCATATGTCTTTCCCAACTGGGAACATACCTGACTGACTATTACACAATGAGAAAGGTGTGAGCAAATTGAACGAAACGAGCATGAAAGTGAGCCAACAGAGCTACACCAACAACGAAGTCGCTGGACACACCTAACCAAGTCAGACAGGCCATACAATTTAGTAATGGATTACGCGTCAGCGGTCACTAGTGGGAAGGAAAGCTACGAGACGAGGAGACTGGCTTGACGCTCGGAGTGACCACGGACCACATGGTTTGGCTTCGTCACATATATCTGTGCAGGTGTACACACCATGGACCAGGTCAGTCACTACAAGTTCTTAGCCATTTACATGATGAGTTTTCTTGCTGAGGTCTGATGGGTTGAACAATGACTGGACGTCAATTTTTTTCTTACCACTTTGGTTTTCAGAGCAATTTCCTATTTCATATGCGGCAGCAAAAAAATAATGAATTAGTCACTATAACTATAAGAATATTTAGCTGACTAGTTAGCCATCACGAAAGGCTCAATGCTCGCAAAGGAACTCAAACGAGACCACCTAGCTACCCAACTAGAGATGGCAAGGCCATTACCGCACTTGTTGACTTCATCAGTTTGGTGAGTAGTTCATTACTGTTGCAAAACATTAGATCAACATCGACTTGAATTGAGTAGCGATTGAAACTTCTGTTAAATCCACAGAGTCAACTAAATGTAGATCGGTGGGGATGTTTCCTTAACAGTGATGTAAAACGTGGTGTTCTTCCGGTGTATGTGCAACTCGTGATGAACTTGTAAATGAACTGTGTGTATCTTTGGCTTTGCTCCCTGGTTCTGTCGATGTGGATCTGTGAAAGGCAGCGATGCGTAGTGCAGGACAATGACGTCCGGCGGTGGGCTTTCCATCGCTTCAGCGCCTCCCTCTCAATCGGTCTAGGGTTGGACGGTGGGGAAACTAGCGGCAATGAACCTCGTAAACCATGTCGTGGCCCCCCACCTCTCTATTTATTGCGCTGCACGATAGGGGCCCACCAGCCATGTTGTTGGGTTGAGCGTCCCCGATCAGGATGCAGTCGAGGGCCCGGTTGGCCCAGATCAACCTAACAACTTCCACATTCTCAGTCGAAATTGTTTTATGAATGGTATTAGCTTCCAGTTATCTTTATTTTTTTTTGAAGGATCAATGGGGGGAGAGATATCCCCACCTGAATATATTGCCCTGGGAGGAGCAATAAAACATGCTCCCCCTCCATCATAGAGTTTTATAGGTTACATGAATTTTTTTTTATTACATTTGGGAGAATGCTTGACACCAGGCCTCTGGTACACTCATCTCGGCAAATGGTAGTCGGTGCTGCCAGAGGAGGGCGTCGTCCTTGTAGTTGTGCATGAGCCGCGACAGCGTCGCTGCTTCTTCTATGAAGACTGCCGCATTCCCGGTCTTCCAAATGTTCCAACAGCAGAGCAGGAGGAACATGTTGAAGTGCAAGGATGGAATGTGACCAGGACGCTGTATTGTCCAGATGGAGTTCACCACTGGGAGCTGTAATGGGTCTATGTTAAGCCGGAGCCAAAAGTCCTTTGCGGTGTGGCATTCGAAGACATCGTGTCTCGTGGTCTCAGGGTGTAACCGGCATACTTCACACACTGTATCGTCAACAGTGGACTTTTTGAATAGATTGATCTTGCTTTGGATCTTTTGTTGCACTAGGAGCCCTCGGGGGGGGGGGGGGGGGGGGGGGGGGGGGGGCAGTTGTGCCATACAAATTCTGCTACTTCACTATTGGTGCCCTGGCTCACTATGGCTTTATACAGGTCGAAGTGGCCAGCGCCATTGGTGAATGGGCATTCGCGGTCATCGTCTCTATCAGTAAGCTGAACATCTGCGAGAAGGGTTTCTGTTGAATATGATCCGAATTATAATGTGAGTCTTATAGGGACGCCTGTATGGCCCACAGTTCGGGTTATGTGTTTAGCGGATTTGTTTCCGTATTGGACTGCAGTCAGTTTAGTCCGCCCTATATATACATCTTGTAAGCCGCACGGGAAGAGTTGACGACTCATTGTATTCCATGCGTTGTGGCTCTCCCATTATAGTGAAGATCGCCGGTTGGCGCCCGTGGTTTTTTCCCGCAATGGTTTTTCCAGCACCAGCAGCCGGCATACCTTCCCGCGCCGCCTCCGCCGGCGCGCGCCACCCCCACCGCCGAGGCCTCTCGCCTCGAGTCGGCGGCTATGGTACCGAGGTGAGGCGTCCGTTCGTTCGCTGGATGCGCTGGCGATTGCGATTGTGCTCTGAATTTTCTCTGATGGATGGGCTGCGTTGATGCCTGCAGAACCGTGTTGCCTTCTGTGGCGCCGGAGGAAGAGCATTTGGCGGTGAACACCGGTGACTTGATGCACCTCTGGCGGCTCGTCGAGGAGAAGGACGGTGGCCCATCGTGGATTCACATGATGGAGCGCACTCTGCCTACCATGAGATATCAGGCTTGGAGGAGAGACCCACCGGTATGTTGCAGTCTTTCTTCAGTCATCTAGCTAGAGGTCTTGTGGCACTTGAATAAGTATTAATTAAAAGACTGAATTTTACTTAGAGCTACATGGACTTAGGATGTTAGAGCGTTCAAAAAATTTCCCAAGTTACATATTAGTGTCAAGCAATTTTTGCTTATGATCAGCTCTGCTTGAAATGGATATGGCTGGGTTCTACTGCTGTATTATGTTCTATGGAAGATGCAGTAACTTTGAATTGATGTATTTTTGTGGTTTGCTTCATTCCAGAATGCTCCACCACAGTACCGCAGTAGTACTATCTTTGAGGATGCATCGCCAGAGGTTGTGAGGGATTTCTTCTGGGACGATGAGTTCCGGATTAAGAACAGCTGGGATGACATGCTTCTTCAGCACGAGACACTGGAAGAGTGCACCAAGACTGGAACAATGGTTGTCCGGTGGGTCAGGAAGGTGAGTTCCTTGCATGACAAACTCCAGTGCCAATTGTTGAGTTGAAACCATGGCAAGTTGCTTACAAAGGGTGGTTCTTCTGTGCAGTTCCCATTCTTCTGCAGCGACAGGGAGTACATCATCGGTCGCAGGATATGGGCATCTGGAAAGACGTTTTACTGTGTGACCAAGGTATGGGACAAAATAGCTTAATCTGTTAAATATGCTTATATTTAAGCAAAATTCTATTGCCTATGGTTGCATTTACACACATAAGTAGCTATACTAGAACTCACTAATGACTTTGAGCTAGAATTACATGAAGAGTAATCATTTAGTGCAGTGATGCTTTTTGTAGTTGAGAATAGTGTCTTAGGGCATCATGTATATGCTGTCGGAAGCTTGTGTATATAAGCCGGCGAGTCACTTGCAGTAGGGCGAACATAACTGCTTTGAGCCTTGGTATCTAGGTTATCCTATGTTCCCAAACCATTCCACACCAGTGGTTTTGAGATGCCTATCCCACTAAGAAAATCATTAAATGGCGTTTTCAATCTTTATTTTGAAAAGTAAAAAGGAAAAGAATCACTTTTCAGTGCTCTGTTTTTTTCCCACAGGTCACCGTACTAGTTACACATGAAAGTGCCATGGTTTTTTTTATCTTTTTGTGACTTTATAGTTGAGTGTTAAAATGTTTCTTTAGGCCTGTAACTGGGTTCAACGAGGCAATTAAACCTCTCATGTCATTTTTCAGGGTGTGCCTCGTCCCTCTGTTCCAAGACAAAGTAAACCTCGTCGTGTGGACTTGTACTACTCTAGCTGGTGCATCCGTCCAGGTACCACAGTAGTTTCATAACAGTTATTTGCGATATTTGTAGGATACCAATAATTTAAAGGAATTAACTCATCTTATTCTTTTTTTATCAGTTGAATCAAGAAAAGGTGATGGGTCGATGACCGCATGCGAGGTGCTCTTATTCCATCATGAAGATATGGGGATTCCGTGGGAAATTGCAAAGCTTGGTGTCAGGCAGGGCATGTGGGGCTGTGTCAAAAGGATTGAGCCTGGCCTTCGGGCATACCAGGTCGCGAGGACAGCCGGAGAGCCTATTTCAAAATGCGCTGCCATGGCACATGTCACCACCAAGTTCAATGCTGATGAGCTTGCCTCAGAAGACAACACAGAGGCCAGTTCATCCAACAACAACACAGAGGTTGACAAGCCAAAGCACTGGACAAACAACATACCCAAGGTTCTCATGATAGGTGGTGCTGTTGCCCTGGCTTGCACCTTTGACGGTGGGTTATTGACCAAGGCCGTCATATTCGGCACGGCAAGAAGGTTTGCAGGGCCAGGAAGGCGGTAGGTGGATGAAGCCGATCACCGTAGAGTGATAACATGCTTATCATGCAGCAAAGCTATGTGTGGAAGTGTCAATGCTTTTTTGTAGCAATGCATAGCAGAGGACAGGACGCAAGTCATACCTTATCTAGTTGTTCAGTCAAGATATCGTCATGCTGTAGATAAGGTGGTCTTCTCATATTAGGTCAGTTGCGAAAATAGATCATGTCCATTCCGGAAAGGAAAATGAGGCAAAGATCATGCGCTGCAAAGAAGTACTATCTGTAAGCAGACTAGGGCATACTTCTGTTGCCGCAGTTTCTGAGGGTTAGAAGCAGCTGGTTAGGTTAGAATTATAGCATTATGAGATAGTGTGAAGAGTCGGGAAGGAAAACAACTGTATGATGTACAATGTACAAGGTTGATACAGTGCTATTTATTTAAGTAGTTAATAACAAGAATTCTTGCTTTTGTCACTGTGGCATCTTTATCGTTTTCTCCTATGGATACTGGATGTTGACCTATTGGCATTTGCTGCTGAATTTTCTCCATAGAAATATGTATGCAATGTGAATAAGGTCTGTGTCCAACCGCACTGTATTTTTCTAACTTATTTCTTCAAAGTAGGCAAGTTCAAATTATTGGTAGTAGTCATCATGACTTCTCCATATCACATGACAGGAAGTATAACTAGCGTATACGCAGTGGATTGGCTCATGTGAGTATGGTAGGTGCTTGACGTGTTGTCCCCCAAACAACTTTTTTGCTAGAGCTCGCAGCTAGTCCATCCTTTCTGAAGCTGACAAAAAGCAGGCCTTGAATTGGGTAATGCCATTGCTTCACAGCTTGTGATGCTCCTGCCTGAATTTTTGCATGCCATTTGCCCTTTGGCTTATCAGCGACCAGCCAGCAGTACTTTTCTCTCAGAACAAATCAGCATCAGCCACTGACCAACCAGGAGTATTTTTCTCTCAGCGCAAAATGAACTTGCTTTCGAGACGGCATCAGTTCCCATGCTTTTATCAAGGAAAACAAAGTGATGATGTGACGCTGCTTGTAACTGAATGCAAAAAAGGTGGTTGTTTGGCAGTGTCATGTGTGATGGGTGACCGTTGTCTGAAGGAACGAACTATTCGGTACGATAAGGAGAAGACCTGTTCAGAGCGGTCGGCAGTGCAGGATTGACGGTAATGGAAAGATTAGGAACAGGGAAGCTTGAGTTGACACGGCTGTTTTGTTCCTACATATATATATGTTGCTTCCGAGAAGGCAACCAGGAGAGGTTACTTTCATCATGATCTGGTCAGATAATTGAAAAGTTGTACTTTTTTTTGCGGGTAAAAATTATAATTGAAAAGTTGTACTTTGCAAGCTAGCATCATATGTTTGACATATCAGCATTAGCCGGTCATTGTATTCTCCATCCATGTCGAAGAATCTCTGCAGCTATTTCAAAAAGTTTATCAGAGCAGATGTCAAAGGTGCGCGATATGCTCTCAAAAGTTCATCAGAGCGGATGTCAAAGGTGCGCGATATGCTCTCAAAAGTTCAGAGAGGTGTTTCCGGGAATTTGTCAATGTTACTTTTTCAAGACTGAAGGGGAGTATGTAAATATTGTCCATTCAAACCTTGCTATATGAATGCATCCATCAGACAGCCCAGCAATGGAATTTGGCAATGTAAAATTCAGACTTGTTTGACCAAATGATGGACCAGCCATTGCGAAACCATTGACCCGGTACTCGATGGCACCACAAAAAAATGTCAATATGGGCAAGCTACATTAATAACCTTTTTGTTCAGAGAAAGCTACAATAATAACCTTGTGCTCGGGTGTTCTTTAAACAATAAAACAAATTTAAATTAAGTAAATCTGAAGGAACTGATGCGAACATATATAAAGTTGGTATATCAAGGAAAAATATTAACAAGCCAGAGGGATGCTTGTAGTTAAGGGCGCTCTGGATTACTACTGATTCCAAACTCAAACACAAAAAATCTTGCTCTCTGATCAAAGGAGGAAAGGAAGACAATGATTGCCCGATGAGCCTAGCCCAACAACCCAAAAAAAATACTCAAAAAAAGCATGGACAACGGGACTCAAAAAATAGAGCACCCACAAAAGACTAAACAGCCGAACTGTTTAACTATTATAAAACCGATCGTTTTCCTAAGTGGTTTTATGAGAAGTTTTTGCCATATTGGCACCCACATAACCAATTGGGATTACGTGGTGTATGTTTGCATCCTAACTATCAAGAGCCGAACTCATGACGTGTGCTTCCTAACTACACATGTTGGGAGTAGGGCCCCTTCAGGACGACGTGGACATAGGTGTAGACCGACACGTACACGTATATACTTTATCAATCACTTGTGCAGAGCCAAATGTATAATTTTAGTGATTCTGAGAGTTTGAGCGCGCTTATAAATCAAGCAAGGTCGTCCCCCCCCCCCTCCTAAAAAGCAAGCAAGCAAAGCCATCTCGGTGTCGAAATAATCATTACAATATTTAGGTCTACAAATAGAGATCTGAACACTGAATCGATTATTTTGGTAAGAAACGGCTTCAAAAGGTGAACTACAGTGTTATGGATCTCTCTGAGATTGATAATTTACATATGAATTTTATCTTCATTCAAGCTCATATGAAAAGGTTATGTTTTCTATATTGTGTTGCGCAAAAGGGAGCATCTTGACGTTCCAAATGGTGATTTTTAAATGTTATCATTTGAATTGGGCGTATATAAATTTCACTGTATAAGTTCATCTTATAAATACATTTTTGATTTTTTTTATTAGGGGTATTATTTTTTTTCCAAAAAAAGGTTTAGAAAAATATAAACATATAAAATTTCCCCCAACCAGGTGTTGCTGGGCTGCCACAGGCCCAGCGATCACAACAAGGAAAGCATATAGGACGAACATAACGGAAAGATAGTGGTCCAAAATACGGGAAAAGAATTGGGGGCTATTTCAATACAATCATTTTACTCATCGCAGAAAGTGGCATTAACTCGAATGGGATCTATTTCATCAGAACAAGCAGGTATATCCAGCAGACAGATCTTTTTTTTATAGACACCAAATATGTGGCATATGGTGACCTCTTGAAATAATCACTCTCCAACGTTTATTTATTCGGGAAACATGAAATATTTGAAAATATGATATGCTTGCGCCAAATAAGCACGCTTGCTTAAGTACAACATATGCTTCATCAGTTCATCTTGCATATTGTCTCCTTATAATCACCAAACGACCTAATTAATTAGCTTCTGCAGCTGATAATGGAGATCCGACAATGAAGCGCAGGGTTGAGCGCTCACTGCAAGTATGTGGTGTTTCTCCCTCCTTACAAAATGGTTCTTGAACAATGAGTTTTAATTGGCATACAGTATGTGTTGTCTGATTACAATTTTATGGTTCAGAATGGCAGAAGCAAAGGAAAGAAGTTCCACACCAGTAATACCATCCGACATGCAAGCTGCACTTAAGCGCTGTGAAACCCTAGACACAAGGAAGTCCGATCACTAAAGCTTAACCTGTCTTTCATGAACATGTGAGGACACTGCTTCAAGGTAACCATAAGCCATTTTTTCTAAAGCTATTTACTCAAATATTTTCACCAATTACAGGAAAGATTCAGAACAGACCAAACAGATTGAGGAGCTTCAGAAGCAAAATGAGGAGTTGACCAAAGAGAAGGAGCGGCTGCTAGAAGAGATCGAAAGAATCGTCTCTGACTCCAACACATGATCACCCAATCATTTTTGACCCATTTCTCTGTACCGATAGAATTAGACTTGAAAAGGTACTAGATACAGATACTCAGACAATCCAGAAGGGAACCAAGAATTACATTAGAGCCCTGAATGTACCATTCTTTCTATGTTATCTAAAGTTTAACATATACCAGTATCAACAACCAAAAGGATCAGCGATTGCACTTTACTTAGGATGGCATATACATTAAACTAATTACAACGTCAAACTGAAAAAAAAACTGATAGCGTGCTCGGAACAACAGAAGAACTGCATCATTTCACCTTTATTTCAGAGACAATCATATGGGTGCTCAACTGGTCAAATAATTGGGATCCGTATTTTCTTGATTGTACAAAATACTAGAAAATATGCCCGTACGTTGCAACGGGTATCATACATCCATGTACCTTATACAGAAATATAAAACAAATGTTGGGAGTAGGGCCCCTTCAGGACGACGTGGACATAGGTGTAGACCGACACGTACATACACGTCTATACTTTATCAATCACTTGTGTAGAGCCAAATGTATAATTTTAGTGATTCTGAGAGTTTGAGCGCGCTTATAATATGAATATTGGACTCTAGAAGCTTTAATCATGTGCGCAAAGACTTTTTACCCTTCCTCATTTATTTTGATCACAATAATAATTCTCCAAATCCTCAGATATTGATGCCGGCCATGAAGTGGCTCGTATTGGACCTCTTCAACGCCGGGCCTCCATCCAGATCATCACTGCGGCACATCGGCCCATTTGAATGCAAAGCGCATATTTCCATGTGGGCCGAGGACAAGGCCCATAATACATCGTCGCCTGAACACGTATTTTACTCGTTCCGCTCCGAGGCATAAACTAAGGACATGTTTGACATAGCTCCAGCTCTAAACTCTAGTCCAAATTTATACTTTCTATGCTAAATTAATATACTTTCAATATTAATATTTAGTACAAGATATAAACAAAATGATTCATCGTAGTACTCTCTATGTAATTCCAGTTCCAACTCCAGAATTTTCTGGAGCTCCTCGTACCCGGCTTCAAAAACTCCATGGATTTTTTGGAGTTGGAGTTGTGCCAAACAGGCCAAGTACTGGATGGCTCTCAAATCTGAAGAACCCTGACGCATGTGTCATGTGTGAAGACTGGAAGCACACCTGCGGATATTGTAATAAGCCTCTCCGGATTGTTCTAACGAATATTCATATCTAGAGCCAATCATACACCGCGATGCTAACTATAATATCTTTTGTATTTGTCCGCAATTATGCAGGCAGGCAAACCTCTCATCGACACCTATTTCAATTTGAAAACTCTGAAACTAAACAAGTTGCATGCAGTTTGGGGCTCTGGCGACATCAGTAGGAGATTTAACAAATGCGATCTCTGAGGTCAGACCACACGATGGATGCGGTCGCCGTCAGGAATGCGCGTCGTATGCCGGCGGCAGAATCCGTCGTTGGGCTTGTGCCGCCAGGTGCAGCTTGCAGCAATGGACAATAGCTATGGGCGAGCCTATGAGCACAGCCTGCAGAATAACTACTACACCATGGTGCAAGATTGCAAGGTACAACTTGTGCTTGTGTAGAATACTTGCTCTGCTATGATCGTAGCTGATGCTGACAGGCCACCTAATACACAGGAGGGTCAAGAGAGATCTTGGTTGATTGTCCTGGTCAGACCTGATGGAGTCTTAATTTGTTTCTCTAAATGGAAAATGAACAGGGAAGAGTAGGGTCACTGTCAGTGAAAATCATATGCAAATGCATGTGAATTGATCTATACTATGCAGTGGGTTCAAGGAATAATGAAAGCACAGCTTCTGCTGTTACCTGATAGCAGTAAAATGGTGCTTTGACTCCAGCATCTAAAAGTAGCAAGTGAAAACTTCAAAAAAAAAAAATTCCAAAAGTTGCATTTGGAGATTTACAGCTCTGTGTTTCAGTTCACCGGAGCGTTGTCAGCATCAGCAGATGCTTCCAAGGAAAAGCTTTTCATTGCCATCTACATATCGACAGTTAAACATGACGAGAAGAACCAGTTTACCTGATCGGTAATAGAAGAAATGATCTGGTGAGAAGTTCATGTCAGCTGAACGGCTCCAAACAGGCGCTTTTGAGACTTGCATCAGAATTATCATTCAAATATGTCGCTGTAATGCCGTGTAGGCCTATGAGTACTTAGACTGGCCATCCACTTCCCCCTATTGCTGCATTATATTAAATTAACATGCATATCATTGGTGCTGTCACCACCTTAGACCAGGCTGCTACAAATTAATCCCTGGATTAGAACTAAATAGTTCAAAGGTTTGATATTTAGAGTAAATGTAGAACATCAAAA
This sequence comes from Echinochloa phyllopogon, assembly GCA_033239725.1. Lineage (NCBI taxonomy): Eukaryota > Viridiplantae > Streptophyta > Magnoliopsida > Poales > Poaceae > Echinochloa > Echinochloa phyllopogon. The sequence continues at coordinate 2,161,701 of BTCW01000016.1, read as the reverse complement.
ACGAAATCCGGAGCAGCTGTCAAAAGATTTATCTGATCTTTATTTTGTGTAGCATTTTTTCGGACCATGTACAGAAGCTGCCAGCATATCAAGATGTGTAATTCAAGCGATGCACCACTCTTCTTTCACACATACCTGGTATGACCATATTCATGTTTTCCTTCATTGGTGCGAAAGAGCCCAAATTCTTCAGAGGCCAATTTTTCCACTGATAAGACAAAATTAGTAGAATGGAATCTTTGCCTCCGCTGCAGAGGAAGATACCTGCAACCAGCTTTGTTTAGTCCCAGCTAGTGCAACACTCAACTGTTATATGTCTTCTGTGCCTGAACTCTTCTGCCAAGTTCCATTTTATTAGATTTATGAGTGTCTTAGGTGGGATTCTATTTTATATTATCTCATTTGTTTCATTACTTCTGTTGCTTAAATTTCAAGTGATCAACCTTAGTGACCCTACTACTGCAATACTACTAAAGACATCATTTTCCAACTCCTATTATCAATCTGGCCAAGTGTTTCATTAGGAGAGGGGAGATTGAGCTGAGAGGGGTTCATGGAGATGGAGGGCAGGGGCCTGTCTGACTTGTTCAGGAACACCAGCGAGGAGATCTTCCTCAAGGCGATGATGGAGAACTGTATGGGTGTGGCGGCAGCGCCAAGTATGGAGATGTTGGGGTTTAGGAACATGTCGCAAAGTTTCAGAGAAGACAGCGAGGAGTTGTTCAACAGCTGGCTTATGAATGGAGAGGCAAGAACTTAACTGGGACTCTTTTCTCTCTGTGCATCAAAGATGAAATAGTTCTTGTTTCAGAAGATAGTGTCCCTTTTTCTGGGGATCACTCACTTCTATCATTTCACAAAGTATATTGCAGATATATTTGTAAGCTAATAAAGATGAATACTGAAGTACTACTTACTACGCTGGCTAATCTCACCCAAAATTTATCATCTAAAATTACTGGCTTCTTATTTGCAGATCCCAGGATTTGGTTCAGTTAACAATCGCCCCCGACAGCCATCTAGGTAAGATACTAGTAAATGATGCAGAACTAAATTGTCTAGATCCAGTAAATATGCACTGATGGATGAAATTTTGTATGCTTGGATGAAGTCAACACATAAAAATAATAATCAACGATTGAACTGAAACTAATCTCAGAAAAGACTATCTGAACTTCATATGCTTCAAGATACTAAATAGATCATATTACCCAATTAAAGGTTGGAAATCATGAAATAGCAACTCCTCTTGTAGTCGCGCAGCTTCAGAAAATTTAGTTCTGTGCTGCACCATTAAAATTTATTGAGTATGTAAATGGTGCTGAACTTTTACACCGCTAGATGAAGTTAACACAAATTTACAAAAACTTGAGCAATTATCATGAGTACTAGATATTTTATGGTTAATTGCAATCCGATCTCAAAAGGTGTTGTGCAAAACTGTGCAGATTGTCATCAGAAGCTGCAGGTCTTCCGAATCAACACCATGACATTGCTCAACAAAATTTTGTCACTGATAACTTGGTTCTACAGAATCCGTCAATTCCTTCTGTTGAATATCCAAATAACCACAGCCACCAATCACTCAAGTACCATACTTTACACACCAACATCATCTTCTAGTGTAAGATTTTAGTCCAAGCAATATTAATCTTGTCATTTGCTATACAACAGGAATGCAGACGAGAAAGGAATGCAGGCTAGCGACCTACTTCTGGCAAAGGTTAGCCAATTTCAGTTGTGTTCAAGAAAAAAATAAAAAATCCAATTACTACCTAGACAAGTTATGAAGCAAGTAAAAGGTGGTTTTCTTTTCTTTCTCATTTTCCTCATTTGTTCATGTGTAGGCCTGGTTCCACAGCACTCAACCAATGACTAGAAGCCGTTCTTCAGAATTAAGGCAGGAGTTTCAGATTCAATATGTGCTGCTACCTTCACAAATGAAATCAATGGTTCTTGATTTGGTTATTTTTGCAGGAGGAGATATGCTGCAATGCAAACTCATATGGCACCAATAACTACAGGATGCATTGAACCAACCAACCAATTAAAACAAGATTTTACAAACACAACAAACAGCAGTACTCCGATGAGCAACACACCTGTTCAGACTCCAAAATTTGTATCTCCTTCAAGTTCATCAACATCCCCTATGGATAATCCACATGTGGTGGCACAAGATACTATTACCTCGGTTGTGAGTATGCTCAAGGACACGCTCGAGCGCAAGAAGCTTGGTAGCCATGCTAGCAAAGATGCCTCAATAGGCAATTCTTTTGGATTCTATGACACTCAGCAGTTTCAACAAAACATTCTTGGAGGAGCAGACATTTTTTCCCTAGTGTCTACTTCTCAAGTTCAGGATTCCCCAATGCTTCCCAAAGTTGATAGGCCCATGGAACCAAATAATGGAAACTTCGTTGCTCCTGCAAACCAGGTTTGGTTTGGTGTACCATCTCGAGAACCTTCACACAGCGGATCATCTACTGCTATGACTGCTCATTCAGCTGGATTTGAAGTGTGTGACGAGTTACCTCCTGTGGGGCAGGCAATGTCTGTTTGTGAGAGCACTAGAAAAAATGCTGCAAATGGAACAGCTGACTGCAGATCAAAAGGCAAAGGTATACTTCTATGAATAAATTTATCCCTATGTTGTAGCAAAACAATACTTGGCTCATGCCAGCACTTATCAGTCACTACAACATGGATGTGAGAATGTTTCTGTCCACTTATAATGATGTCATTTTTATCATGCAATGGGAGAGTAACATGTTTTTTTTTTGGTTTAAAGGCACAGAGTACAGGGAGAGGGTACTAAAGGACAATGTAAAAGGTGACAGAAAGGTAAGCTCTGGTTATTACTTCTGGAGCATCCAAAGTTTCTTCTGGTAAAATATTTCAATACAATCATTTTACTCATTGCAGAAAGTGGCATTAACTCGAATGGGATCTATTTCATCAGAACAAGCAGGTATATCCAGCAGACAGATCTATTTTTATAGGCACCAAATATGTGGCATATGGTGACCTCTTGAAATAATCACTCACCAGCGTTTATTTATTCAGGAAACATGAAATATTTGAAAATATGATATGCTTGCGCCAAATAAGCACGCTTTGCTTATGGACAACATATGCTTCAACTTGCATATTGTCTCCTTAATCACCAAACGACCTAATTAATTAGCTTCTGCAGCTGATAATGGAGATCCGACAAAGAAGCGCAGGGTTGAGCGCTCACGCAAGTACGTGGTGCTTCTCCCTCCTTAAAAAATGGTTCTTGAACAATGAGTTCTAATTGGCATACAGTATGTGATGTCTGATAACAATTTTATGCTTCAGAATGGCAGAAGCAAAGGAAAGAAGTTCCACACCAGTAATACCATCCGACATGCAAGCTGTACTTAAGCGCTGCGAAACCCTAGAGAAGGAAGTCCGATCACTAAAGCTTAACCTGTCTTTCATGAACAGGTGAGGACACTGCTTCAAGGTAACCATAAGCCATTTCTTCTAAAGCTATTTACTCAAATATTTTCACCAATTACAGGAAAGATTCAGAACAGACCAAACAGATTGAGGAGCTTCAGAAGCAAAATGAGGAGTTGACCGAAGAGAAGGAGCGGCTGCTAGAAGAGATCGAAAGAATCGTCTCTGACTCCAACACATGATCACCCAATCCTTTTTGACCCATTTCTCTGTACTGATAGAATTAGACTTGAAAATGTACTAGATACAGATACTCAGACAATCCAGAAGGGAACCAAGAATTACACTAGAGCCCTGAATGTACCATTCTTTCCATGTTATCTCAAGTTTAACATATACCAGTATCAACAACCAAAAGGATCAGCGATTGCACTTTACTTAGTATGGCATGTACATTAAAATAATTATTGCGTCAAACTGAAAAAAAACTGATAGCATGCTCGGAACAAAAGAAGAACTGCATCATTTCAACTTTATTTCAGAGACAATCATATGGGTTCTCAACTGGTCCAATAATTGGGATCCGCATTTTCTTGATTCTATAAAATAGTAGCAAATGTGCCCATGCGTTGCAATGGATATCATACATCCATGTACCTTATACAGAAATAGAAAACAAAACAATGAATATCTATGGATTATCGATCTTACTTGTTTTCTAGAAAATGAACTTATTGTCTAGAAAAGGGCCTATCAATATGAATATGACAACGGCGAGTCATACAATTCGGGTCTCCTTGGATCCTTAGGACTAAAACAAAAAGGGACTAACATGAAGGTAAAGTTTAGTACCCTTATTTTGATCCTAGGACTAAAAGGGACTCAAAAAGCTTTAATTATGTGCCTCACCTACCCCTACCCTATCCCCCGCGCCAACTCTTTTCGCGTGCCTGCTTCCCACCGCTGCAGCCGGCTTCATCCGCGATGGACTTCGAGCCGCGCGAGTTCCTGCTCTCCATCACCGCCGCGCTCTCCCCGGCCGCGCGCCTCGCCGCCATTGAATGGTCTGTCCGCCCGTTCCCGCCACACGCACACGCGCCGGCGCCCGACGATGACTTCTTCCTCCCGGCTTCCTCTTCTGCCGACCTTGACAGCTTCACACAGCCGGCTGCCCCGGGATCCTCTCACCTGTGGCGCTGCCCCCGGTGGCCTCCACGGGGCTCTTCTACCCGATGCCGTTCAACCCAAGCTGCCTCTCGCGGCTGAGTGAGCTGAGCCCATTCCTCCCCTCCGTCGGTACCTGCGCGGCTGCCGGGGGGCGGGAGGGCAGCAGCGGTAGGAAACCTTCTTGAACTCACACCATACACTACCGGATTCCGTTACTTTGTCGTGTGCCAGAGGCACACGGCAAACGCCAAATTACACACGGCAAAGGCTTTGCCGTGTGCCACCCACGGCAAACGCCGGCCAGAAAAGCTGGCTTTGCCGTGGGCTTTTCATCGGACACACGACAAAAGGTTCGCCGAGTGACCAAACCAACACTCGGCAAACAGTTTTTGAAAAAAAAATCACAACCCACCCCACTCTGCCGCCGCCGCACGCCCGTGGTGCCAGCCCGGCCGCGCCGACGCCGCCCGCATGCACTGCCTACTGCCCGCCCGCGCCGCTCCATGCCACGTCACGCCGAGCCGCCGGCCCGCCGCGCCAAGCCCCACCTCCTCTCACCTCGCACGTCGTCATTCCGCCCTGCCTCCTCACGCTGCGCCTCACTGTGCTACTGGCCCGCCGCACCGCCAGCTCGCCTCGCAGCTCCGTGCGCGCCACCGGCCCGCCCTGCCTCCTCGCGTGCCCTGCCACGCCACGCCACTGGCCGCCCTGCCTCCTCGTGTTGCCAGTTTGCCGCGCCACACCCGCACCCGCGCCCGCCCTGGCTGGGTCCGACGCTCCCGCCGCCACGCCATGGTCGGGGCCGCCCCTCCCGCAGGGGTCGCGCCCGCTGTTGGCGGTCGTTACAACCCAACTTCGACCACCAATACTCGGGAATAAAAGAGGCTTTATGTAACATTCCATGTACTTAGGTTTTAGTTCTAATAAAGTTCCACGAGTTTTGGTGAGTGTTGCTTATACAGGTACAATATCTACAAATGCGTGCTGTAGGGGTCGGAAATGACCAATTTGGCCGAACGACACGTTCGGCCGGTTACCCCCCTTAGCCGTACAGGCCAGCGGGAGCCGTCCACGTCAACCAAACGACAACACACGACACGTGGACGACCGCCAACACATCCCGGAGCACCGACACGTCATCCTGGGCCGAATCAACTCAAACCCAAGCACCAGAGGCCAGCCCAAGGGGTCCAGGAGCAAGAGGCGGTGCACGGGGGGCGTTCTGGGCTGAAAGCCCAGTTCGGCCGAACCCACCAGTTCGGCCGAACCGCCCCCAATGCACCAACCGCCTCCAGGAGTGCATCCAAGCCGTCCAGAGCCAAGGCGGTGGATCCAGGGGTTCGGCCGAACCGACCTGTTCGGCCGAACCCGGTCTCTTCGCCCGAATCAACAGGGAATATCCCCTGGATCCCTTGGCGGTTACTCCACTCCAAACCGCCTTAGGACACCTATATAAGCAGTGGCATACACCTTGTATCACAGACAACACAAGAGTAGAGTGCAGGCGAAGCACTGTTAGTTCTCCACTTGTATCAGTAGAGATAGGGAGAGAGGAGAGGTGAGCGTCCCGGAGAGGAGCCGAAGTGTCGGTCCCTCTTCCCGCTGTACCTCTACGGATGCGGCTTCACTTCGAGTAACATCCGGGTCGTGTCTGGTAACTCTTGTATCTCTCTTTGATTAATTGAGCATTCAGTTCTTACTTTTATATGCTTGCTGGTTCTTCGTTCAATGCTTAGTTGATTGGTATAACTGTATACTGGTTGCTTAGCTTGGGTGCTTATCTTTCTATAGGAGATAAGTATTAGTTGACTAGTGTAGGCGTGGTGCCTATACTTGAGACTAACTTAGTCTATTCCCGTCACAACGGAGGTGGTAGCCGTAAGGTGGTGACAGCCCTTCCGGTCTTTGTAGCCCATCACGTTAGTTCCGGTAAGTAGGATTCCCCAGTTGGGAAATAGTGGCACCCCTTCTCATCCCTTTCTGTGTGTCCACCGGTTCCCTTGTCCCGAAGCAAGTATCTATCTGTATCTTCTGATCTGCTCGATCAATCAGTAGAATACCTCTACCAGACTCGTACCCTCTCTACCCTCCTATCACTCCTCTTCTCTCTTTGTTGTTGTCATCCACCTCATTCATACCATTCACTCCATTCCACCTACCTAGGACAACTTAGTTTAGAATCAGTCCACTTCTCGTTCTCCGTGGAAATCGATACCTTGGAATACTCCCGGGTGAAAGCTACATCGATATCCGTCCGCTTGCGGATTTATCTGTAGGCCGTAAGGAGTGCCAACAAGCTTTCTGGTGCCGTTGCCGGGGAACGGTAGCTGTTCTGATTCCGAACCCAAGTTGTCCGTGTACCCCACCATCATCCATCATATGGATTCCACCCTTACCTTACGTCAACACTCGGCTCCAAAGGGCGCTTGTTTGGAGCCACCACCATCATCACATCCCATATCCACACCCGTCTATGAGCTACGTCCTGGCTTCATAGCCATGGTTCGTGAGCAATCGTTCTCAGGAACGAAGGCCGAGAGTCCATACGCGCATTTGCGCGAGTTTGAGCAACTCTGCTCATGCCTGACCATTGCGGGCATGACACAAGAGACACTCAAATGGAAGTTATTCCCGTTTTCACTAGTGGGAGGAGCAAAGAAATGGTACTCTCTGGCTGTCAGTACTATGGACGGGAGCTGGGAAGTTCTCAAGGAAAAATTCTGCCTAAACTTCTTCCCAGTTTCCAAGGTAGCCAGTCTCCGAGCGGAAATCATTAACTTTAAGCAATTAAAGGGAGAATCGTTAGGAGCTGCCTGGTCTCATTTCAAGCAAATACTGGCCTCAGGACCGGACCTAAGCCTACCAGAACCTGTTGTTTTACAACACTTCAGCCTTGGCCTCTGTCCCGTAGCCGCAACTTTCTTGGACTCTGCTTCAAAAGGGTCATTTTTTCATTTGACTCCTAGTGAAGCAAGGATAGTCCTGGAGCGCATCCTGGATGACACTCCCTACACTGGAGTCTATGATGAACTCCCTGATGAAGAAGAGAAGCAACCTAAACCTGAAGAGCCTGTACACCAACGATCCAAATCTATCAGCCCTTCCATTCCATCAGAACCCGATGCTCAATTCGAACCACAACCTTACTCTAGCCTGGACTACTATCCTCCACTCTACACCACTCCCTACGATTTTGACGATGGTCTATTCGATGACATCGACTGTGCCATACGTTTCCCACGGGGACAATGTGTAGAGCAAAAGGATCCACCACCCGACAAGGAAGCACTAGAATATCAAAGAGAGTACTTAGGCCGTCTCTCTGCCATCAAGAGTCGGGAATGGCTAGACGAGGCTGAAGCCTCGACCGAGGTTGTCAAAATGCCCAAAAGGATCAGAAGCATATTCTATGAAGTTATGGGCAATGACAGAGAAATCGGGTACGACCCAAGCCTCGGAATCAACATAATCTCTAGCTCTTTGGTGCGAGTGCAACTCCCCGATGAACCATGGTCATTATCTCAGAAACGTTTAAGGTTCACATCGGGAAGGATCCTCGACTGTTTAGGGATCTTGCGGGTCACACCCGTTAAGATTAACGACCCTGAACTTTTCTTGGATTTCCATATCTTTGATCTACCTGAAAATTCCACTTACTCCATCTTTATTGGTAGGCCAATCATGAAAATCCTAGAAAATTCACCAATAATCCAGCTAGAGCTTAGGATCGGAGAAGAACTCGTCCCAGTCTCTTATTCTTATTCCTTGAATACCCCAATAGAGACAGATCCCGATCCTGAGCCAATAGAGGAGGTCATGTCAACATCCTTGATAGACTTAGAGCAACATTTCCTAGAAGAAGATGCCCAATTCCTTATGGAGGAAGAAGAGATTCATCCTCCAGTCGAACCTAAGCCTCTTCCCTCTGGATTGAAGTGTGCTTCCCTCTTTAAGGACGGACAAACTCCAGTGACCATCAGTGACAAACCCCCTGGAACCCAACCAACTTTCACTGTCCTGGAGGAGGATCGATTAGTCTTAGGACACTCGATCCAAGATTTCAAAGGGATTACTCCTAACCTTCATACACATCATATCCCTATCTCATCTTATCTTGGGGTCGCTAGGCAATTGTCACGGAGATTCGTCTTTGACCGGGGAAAGACTAGATTTAAAGCCAGAAGCGATCATCTTCCCTTGTCATACTCCCTAATACGATCCTCTGCGTACACCTCCCACGAGTAAAGGGGATTCGTAGTTCCTTGGCCACACCGGGCTTTATAGGTGTCTCATCGAAAATTTCTCTCAAATAGCCCGGTCGTTGACCAATCTCTTGGCCAAGGAAACCCCTCTCGTCTCTAATCAAGAGTGCTATGCTTCCTTTCACACCCTAAGAAAGCACTCAATTCTGCTCCCATCATCCGGTCTCGCGACTAGAGCATCCCATTAGAAATCATGTGTGATGCGAGCAATTATGCTGTTGGAGCTGTTGTGGACCAAACCAAGGACAAGAAGCATTATGCTCACTGGCCCCAGCTCAACTACGCAACCACGGGAAAGGAACTCTTAGCAGTTGTGTTTGTTATAGACAAATTCCGGTCCTACCTACTTGGGGCAAAGGTCATAGTCTATTCAGACCATGCTGCTTTGAAGTACCTTTTGACCAAAAAGGATGCGAACCCAAGACTCATCCGTTGGGTCTATCTCGGGTACAAGTCCCGTTTGATCTTCTCATCAGCGATTTTCTTACGAGGTGATACGCTCCTCAAGGTCACAACATTAGATCCGTGGTATGCCAGCATAGTCAACATCAAGGTGTCAGGGTGCGTCCTACTAGGTGAAAATAGGAAAAGATTGGTTTATGAGAGCAGACTTCACCTATGGGACGATCCGTATCTCTTCTGGATACAAGATGGACTCAGACGATGCATACCTGCACCTGAGGCACATAAAACCTGGGAGAGATATCATGCAGCACCTTGTGAACGACATTATGGAGCATTTAGAACAAAGGACTGGCAATATGGAAATGCTAAGAAATTTAGCAAGAGACGCCCACACTGCCAGAAACACGGGAAGGAGACGCAAAGCCACTCACCAGTAATCTTCAGTAGAAATCTTTGATGTAAGGGGAATAGACCCCATGGGTCCTTTCCCTAACTCAGAGAACTACGAGTTTATTCTGTTAGCCGTAGATCCCGTCTCTAACTGGGTAGAAGCCAAGCCCTATCGACCCGCAGCCACTAGGCACGCTAAGCAAATGACCCATGAAAACATCTTTCCTCGCTTTGGCGTCCCTGGGCTAGTCATAGGGGCTCCCATCTCATTGACTCCCGGAAATATCTAAGCTTGGGGGAGCCGCATTTTATAGCCACACCTTAACACCCCCAAGCTAGTGGTCAAGCTGAAGATCAAGAACACTCTGTAAAGACCGTCAATGAGATGGGTAGGCACTAGAGAGATAGACTCGCTGAAGCACTTTGGGCAAACTAGACCACTCTAGTTTGGGCAAATTAGGACAATTCGGCCAAACCATGTTGGTTCGACCGAAGGACCCCTCTTTTGCCCCTTGAGCGTCCTTTTGGACCCTTGATCCTATCTCTATCCCATCTTGTCTCAAAGTCGCTAGCAAAATGTTGGGAAAGCTGCTTGTCGATCTCAAGTCAGAAACCATCCTCCATCACTTTCCCGAACACGATCAAGTGTTCACATTTCCCAGCCGCCATGACCACCCAATCCTTGTCCAAAGACCTTTCCTCACCCAAGGGTTCCCTCTCCATGAGTATGACAAGTCCACCAACGAAGAAAGCCATGGAGGAGGGAGAAGAAAACCCATGGTTGAAGAGCCTGAAAAAGAACTGGCACAATCATGCCAGAAGTTGAGCAACCAGGATGAGAAGGTCACTGAAGGCGAGCCTTGGCAGATGGACAAGAACAATGTCCTCTTCCAAGCATTCACAACCAAATTCAAGAGGCTCGCCAAAGCCACATGACATCTAGACCTTTACAATCCATCTATAGAGTAGATGTCGTGTAGTTGTATCTTTTAGAGCACCATTAGTTTCAATTTATTTTTCAATTCAATTTCCCTTTGCTTAAATCATTGTTTAGGAGGTGCTCTGATTATTTCCCTTCCAACACATTTTGTTTCCAACCTTAGCTTGATGAATAAATAAAATCAGAGTTGAATGCAGAAAGAATAAAATTGTCGCTCCGGTTGGTGCATTTGAGCCAACCGGAGATTGCCCTGTTTAACGAAAAGATACATGAGTACAGGCATGGCACAGTGGAGGAGCAGGACGAGAACGAGCAGGCCGACCAGCTGACTCAGTACCTTTCAAGGATTGAATCCCTACCAGTGAAGAGTCCAAGCTTGGGGGAGGACACCCATCAGGTATGTTCCGAATTACTCAGCACTTTGGTCATTCAATTGAAAATACCAATTAACTCTCAACCATGTATGGAATGAAACATATGCCTCTCACTTTGGAAATGATGAATAGTTGCTCTGTCACTAATTTTGCTAGTACTTTGTTGCAACTAGTTGCTTGACTATGCTTGAGTTATTTGGCATGAGTAGAAATGAACCTGAAAACCTTGTGGGAGCATATGCCTTATTCCAAGTCTCGGTTGTTGTGGGGATTGATATAGTGAGACTTCGGTTGAATTCTATTTCGGCTCTTAGTATGGTGAAAATCTCGGATGTTTATGTTTTCAAAAATAAAACAAAGTTCCTCATTGGTCAAAAATTCCTACCAGAGCCACATGATAGGATTAGTTCTAAACTTTCTACCATATGTTGCTTGTCATCTTAGTGAGCCTTGTCAAATTGTTGTAACCTTTGAGGGATCTTTCATGCTTTCAAGATCGAGATTCACAAACATTCAACCTCTCACTTGCAATTCCTACACTGGGAGTTAGCAAAACCATGCCATCATCCATTCCACAAAAATAAACTTCATGTTCTCTGATTCCCTCTCCAAATATCTTTGAAGTAGAGGCATGGGCTATGCAAAAAGAAAAAGAAAAGCATGCCAAGTGGCATGGTACAAATATGAGAAAAAGAAAAGCATGCCAAAAAGGCATGGCAAAAAAAAAGGGAATAAAAGATAGCCCATACTCTCGAAAAATAAATAAAGGAGAGGAAGAATCATTCCATGAAGTTCCACCAAATTCCACTCCACATATTCCAATCCGCATATTTCACACACTTGCACTTCTCGACCTAAGAGTGTGATTTGATTCTCCTAAGGTCCGGTCTTTGACTTAGCAAAATATAAGATGCTTGTATGCCTTCATCCTTTGTCCCTGAGCCACACAAAAAGCCAAATTAGATGTTAGGATAAAAAGAAGGCAAAGCCTTTGGTGAGGATTCAAATACACTTGAGCGATTGAGTGAACCAATGAGGAACAACTTATCTTTTCACAAAAGGGGTGAAAACTCCGAGATAGGATCCTAAAAAGAGTAGAGTGGAATAAAACTAAGTTAAACTATTCATCCTTTCAACCGCCCAAGATAAGGAGTTTGCTATAAGCCCCATAGGTAAAATGGTGAATTAATACTTTGCTAAGTGATTCAAGTAAAATTTGAGTACTAGTTGTTTATAAAGATACCTGCAAGAGAAATGACATTGTAGCAACTCCTGATCCACCGAGCCTAAGTTTTTATCTTTGCTCGAGGACGAGCAAAGAGCTAAGCTTGGGGGAGCTTGTTGGCGGTCGTTACAACCCAACTTCGACCACCAATACTCGGGAATAAAAGAGGCTTTATGTAACATTCCATGTACTTAGGTTTTAGTTCTAATAAAGTTCCACGAGTTTTGGTGAGTGTTGCTTATGCAGGTACAATATCTACAAATACGTGCTATAGGGGTCGGAAATGACCAATTCGGCCGAACGACACGTTCGGCCGGTTACCCCCCTTAGCCGTACAGGCCAGCGGGAGCCGTCCACGTCAACCAAACGACAACACACGACACGTGGACGACCGCCAACACATCCCGGAGCACCGACACGTCATCCTGGGCTGAATCAACTCAAACCCAAGCACCAGAGGCCAGCCCAAGGGGTCCAGGAGCAAGAGGCGGTGCACGGGGGACGTTCTGGGCTGAAAGCCCAGTTCGGCCGAACCCACCAGTTCGGCCGAACCGCCCCCAATGCACCAACCGCCTCCAGGAGTGCATCCAAGCCGTCCAGAGCCAAGGCGGTGGATCCAGGGGTTCGGCCGAACCGACCTGTTCGGCCGAACCCGGTCTCTTCGCCCGAATCAACAGGGAATATCCCCTGGATCCCTTGGCGGTTACTCCACTCCAAACCGCCTTAGGACACCTATATAAGCAGTGGCATACACCTTGTATCACAGACAACACAAGAGTAGAGTGCAGGCGAAGCACTGTTAGTTCTCCACTTGTATCAGTAGAGATATGGAGAGAGGAGAGGTGAGCGTCCCGGAGAGGAGCCGAAGTGTCGGCCCCTCTTCCCGCTGTACCTCTACGGATGCGGCTTCACTTCGAGTAACATCCGGGTCGTGTCTGGTAACTCTTGTATCTCTCTTTGATTAATTGAGCATTCAGTTCTTACTTTTATATGCTTGGTGGTTCTTCGTTCAATGCTTAGTTGATTGGTATAACTGTATACTGGTTGCTTAGCTTGGGTGCTTATCTTTCTATAGGAGATAAGTATTAGTTGACTAGTGTAGGCGTGGTGCCTATACTTGAGACTAACTTAGTTTATTCCCGTCACAACGGAGGTGGTAGCCGTAAGGTGGTGACAGCCCTTCCGGTCTTTGTAGCCCATCACGTTAGTTCCGGTCCGTAGGATTCCCCAGTTGGGAAATAGTGGCACCCCTTCTCATCCCTTTGTGTGTCCACCGGTTCCCTTGTCCCGAAGCAAGTATCTATCTGTATCCTCTGATCTGCTCGATCAATCAGTAGAATACCTCTACCAGACTCGTACCCTCTCTACCCTCCTATCACTCCTCTTCTCTCTTTGTTGTTGTCATCCACCTCATCCATACCATTCACTCCATTCCACCTACCTAGGACAACTTAGTTTAGAATCAGTCCACTTCTCGTTCTCCGTGGAAATCGATACCTTGGAATACTCACGGGTGAAAGCTACATCGGTATCCATCCGCTTGCGGATTTATCTGTAGGCCGTAAGGAGTGCCAACACCCGCCATGGCCGAGGCCGCCGCCGCCGCACGGCCGGGGCTGCGGCGGAGCAGGGTGGGGACGGGACGGGCGGGGCGAGGGGAGGCCGATGTGGAGCGCGAGGGCGGGCGGGAGAGCCGGTGAGGATGCGACGGCGGCAAGGCGGCGGCAAGCGCAGACGGCGGCTTCGGGCGTCGCGAGGATGCGGGGAAAGAGAGAGAGGGGAGAGAGAGAGAGGAGGCGTGTGTGTGGTCGTGAGAGAGAGGGGCGAGAGAGAGAAAGGGCCTTATCCATCTGAAGGGGAGCTGTGAACCAATAGAGAAGTAGTATTTTAGAGGTCCGGATTGATGATATGGAGTCTTTGCCAAGTGACTAGAAAAACACTCGGCAAAGAATCTCTTTGCCGAGTGTTTTTACACGCACTCGGCAAACAATTTTTCTAGCGTACTTAAAAAAATTAAAATTATCAAACAAATTATAAAAATAATCAAATTTTGGTATGACACAATTTATATAATATTTAACCTATACAAAATTAATTGAAGTCAAATTCAAATTCGACCATCAATTTGACTCTAAATCCTAACAACTCATTTTGAACTCTAAGGTTTTTCTTCCATGATTCTCCGTTTTGTAAGCAACGTACGTGACAAATTGCGCGAAACATTCTCTACCTTTTATCGTAGCTTCCACGTGTGATACCATTGTATCATGACAAATTTTATGTTTTCAGACTTTATTTGGTTTTTTTAGAATTTAAAAATTATTCGGACACACGTTAATGGTTATATTTCTTAAACATGGTATGTCAAATTTCTTTTTATTTCATGGGTAAGGTCTTAAATTAGGCTACATAACATTAATATAATTTTTTAACTCATCTTATATTATTATTTGAATTACTTGTAGTTCAAATTTGATTTGATTTAAAAAATTGTTTGAAATGTAATTAATTAGTTAAATATAGCAAACAAATACAAAAATATACCAAAATTTCACATTGAGTATTACTTGTTGTATGTAGAGAGTAGGAAAAGTTGTAGGACTAGAAGAGGAAAAAAATACTTTTTGCTGAGTGTATTTTTTTTACACTCGGCATACCCTAATCTTTTGCGGAGTGTTTTTTATTTGACACTCGGCAAAGCCATCTTTGCCGAGTGTATTTTTTTACCGAGTGTTTTTTTGGCACTTGCAAATACGTTGTTATCAGCAAACGCGATATTTCCGGTAGTGATAGTTATGGGTTGAAAATAGGTTATTCCAAATGGCAAGATGCCTAGGGCCTTCAATGATACACTACATGAATTAGTCATAACAAATTGCTTGCTTTATAAAAAGGGGAAAAGAAAATAGCTTTCATACCAAAGATAAGTACACAACACAATGCAACAGGATAATAATGTCAAATTGTCAATGCACCTAGCTAACTTGCAAATTTGGATTCTACAGCTTGAGCTCTTCAGCGATTTAAATGTAAATGCCTAAAGACAATTTTTCTTTGGATTTTTTACCTTTGCTGGTGTCCCAACATTATCTGAAAAAGCTAGAGAGAACACTGCTTCAAATTCATAAAAAACATAATAAAATTTAAAAATCAGTCATTGACCTCTTCATTCTCTCCATTCTGCAATTCAATTTGATTCTACAGGCAACCACTTGATTTACCGCTTTCTGTTTTGGAAATCCATTGAAGGCTAAAGGCTACCGTGTGATATGGATGCCTATCTACCCTCAAGAAAGAAGACCGAGGCTTAGTAGAACTACTCGTGTACTCCTACTAGGACCCCATATTATAACCGACTAGGGGACTTACCATGTAGCCTTGCCCCTGGGATATATAATGGAGGGCAGGGGTCCCTAATTCGGCAAAAGAGCATAGGCTACTCAACTCAACCTCATACATAATACAATCAGACATACATGACGTAGGGTATTACGTAATTTGCGGCCCGAACCTGTCTAAATCTTTGTGTCGTGTGTGCACCATTGTTCCTAGAACTCAGTGAGACCCACGAAATCTACTCTCTGAGGTACCCTAGATAGGTACTCAGTAGTTAAACACCGACATCTGGCGCCTACCGTGGGGCTACTCGCCACAAGCTCGTCATTATGCGCGATGGGATCAAGCTTCAACACCCGCGACATCGAGGAGGGCGCAACCTCCGTCTTCGGCGCCTGGATCTTCATCCCTCTAGGCAAAGACAGGTTCGCGAGCCACCTCGCGGACCAACCGGGCCCTGCCTTGATGACGACGACTTTGACTTCGACTTCGACTTCAGCTTCGACTCCGACTTCGACTTCGACTTCGACTTCGACTTCGACTTCAACTCCGATTCGGGTTCATCAAGTTGAGTTCGGGTACAACACGAACAACTACCTCGACTACTCGGTTCAACCCAAAACCGCTCGGAAGCGACTCCTGCAAGATCAAGACCTAGTCAAGGACACATCCCGACTAGTCGGCTTCATCGACAACGACTTCGTCAACTCGAGTACGACTACTTCGATTAAAACTAGTTGAGAACGGCTTCTTGTGCCATCAACAACTAGTCAGATCTGAATTTGACTAGTCGACTTCAACAAACAACCGTCGCGGCTCCATCGCCGACCGCCACGAGTTCATCGACTATGATGCGAATCAAGCTAAGTCTTATTTAATAATTATTTCATCTTTCTAATTGCTCATTTAGGAATAACAATTTGGCATATAGGTGCAAATAGGTCACTGGCATGACACATGGGCAAAAGAACGCCATGTAGGAGCATATCTAGATATTTGATGTTATTTTATTGTTTATTAGGACTCATTTTGACATACACCAGTTGTGACGAACATCAAGTTTTTATGATACTAATACGGGATGAACAATATATCAACACAATATAATAAGTTGAGGATTTATATTACCACTCAAACTTTGTTGAGAGGCAGGGACTGCAAAAGGAGCTATGAATCAAAAAGTCAATTTTTGCGCTTATACAATGCCTACGGTCGACACCAAATATATATCTTGTTTGTTATATTATTTCATTTCACCTCGCTAAAAATAACTATTGTTTGTAAAATATATGATTTTTAAATATTTTACAATATTCTTTGTCTAAACGTTGCTACAAACAAAATCTAAAAAGATACTACTAAATAAACCTAAATTTTGAGTAAGGAGTTTCGAAAGAAAAAACACTGACTAACACATCGCTGCGACGCTACCTACATGAAATTTTTTTACCATGTGTCATCGTGGTGACCTATTTGCAGCTACATGCCAAGTTGTTGCTCCTAAAAGAGCAATTAGACACATGGTGTATCTAAATGCACCCGCTCGTCAAGTTTATGTACCAATGATGCATTTAACTCGTCCATAATTAATGAAGGGTAGGATAGTCCAATTAATTCAATTAGCTGATGGATCCAAACACCCTCAGCTAAAGTTCAGCTGGATACTCTTTAGCCAGCTTAAATAAACCACTACAAATTAGCTAGCTAATTTTTAGTTGGGGTGGATCCAAACAGTGCCTTAATCTTTCAATTTGAAGAGTTTAGGTACATAAATGACACCATTAAACAAGTTTAATGACCTCTATTGCAGTTTGCTGAAGAAATAACTTACACTTCGTAAATCAAATCTATATCTCCTACATAGAAGCACCCCACTACAAAAGCATTAATTTTTATTTCTCTCAAACCTCAGCAAGCCACGTCAGCACCTTGGTAGATAAAAAGACTCTTCTGCATCTTCTCATCAATGTATGTTTGTGCGTTATGTTTGTGCGTGTGTCTATAGCAACATTAAACAAGGCTGGCCAATTAAACAATGAGCTTTGGTCCACCGATATGTTTGGCAGCCCAGCGAGGAATTGAGCCCATCAAGCTGCAAAGCTTCCGTCTCCTGCCGTTTCAGTGAACCCAGCTGCCGTTTCCATCCCCTACCGTGCGTTCGCTCCCGCATCGACGTTCGTTCCTGCCGCCGCCTGCCTCACCAGTTCCATGGCGGCCGCACCGTCGGCAGATCAAGAGTCCTTCCCCTTCTATACTCGGCACCTTGGCAGATCAAGAGATCACCACAACAGCACCCACCTTGGCAGATCAAGGGACCACCACAGCTAATGTCATTAATCCTCCATCAACCATCGAGCTAATTTCATAGGGAAGGCAGCGGCGAGGACAGCGAGGAGGAATCAGGGGCGGCAGAGGCAGAGGTTGAGGCCGAGCAATTGGGCGCGGATCGAAGCGAGGCCGCCTGCAACAAAATCGCCGGTCTCCTCTGCAGTAATCTCCACGATGCCTCTTTCCTTATGTTTTCTCATTAGTTGTTCGGATGGTTCATCAGATATTCAGAACTAGGTGTAGGTGTCTCAGTGACAGTCTCGAATGGTGAAGAGCTGTTTGGGCATTCGTATCATTCGTGTAGTGGTACGAGTTTGCAGAGACAGTGTGCCAATCTGATCGTCTGATGACAGGAGATATTTACAGATGCTTCATCTCGCTAATGCTTTGATACTGTGCAATAGAAACTAGCACGAACATGCTTAATGGTCATTTGGCTTTAAGGAGGTAGGAGTATATGCTTAGCTCTAGCTGCTTGGTAGGCTGTAGCTTATTCCTATAATTCTACTACTCTAAGATTATGTCAGTCCCTCATTCGTTTCTATCTCGGCTTCAATTGTCTGTAAATGCTGTCATATTGAACCATTGTTTTTTTCTTCTTCATATGGACAACTCCCAACATGTTTGGTCTATTGCCAAACCATACTGAATTTTCTCTGCAAGCAAATATGTAGGTTGATCGATTTCACCTTTGTAAATAGCAAGAGCATTGGCCTCCTTGAGTCATTCAGGTAACAAATTGTGCTCCAACTTTTTCTATTAGTTTTGGTGATTAATTGTTGTGTGGGCATCCTTACTTTCGGCAATCAATACAATTTTTTCCTTATTTTGTTACTTCCAGTCAATCAGTTTTACTTTCAGTTTTCTAAGAATAAAGTATCTGCAAAAAACTCTCACATCCCGCAGCAACGCGCGGGGAATCACCTAGTATGACTTTGTTTTAGGGTGATACTGTTTAAAGACAAAATATCTTCAAATAATTATGTGTTATCCTATCCGTGTGCTGTGCACAAGCCTTTTTTCTATTTGTAGCAAAAGGCAGCAGGTAATAAACTAATAAGTCATTTAGAGATATTACACTTACAACCCTTGAACTTGTACATTAATTGGTGCCATAGAAACCTCTGCCCCACCCTTATACAGCGGCACCTTGCCTATGTGAGTCGACCGACAACTTGGGTCAGATGAGGGGACTTTTTTAACCTCTACCTGAAATTCGCTTCCACATCGAACCCAGGATGAGTGCTACTGAGACCATCTAACCAGTCGAGCTAAAGGCCCTTTCTCATAATGGTTTCTAATGGTTTCTTCAATATGCTTTGCGGAAGTGAACAACAGAGACATAACTCGACGATAATGAAAAGGAGGATCTGATGATGATGGAACTTGCCATCTTGGTGATGACTACTAATATTTTATTAGTGTGGAAAGAAAATCTCGCAAGAGAATTTTATTAATTTGAAATAATATTAGAAGTCACCTGATATTGGAAGATATGCTTTATTTTGTATTTTTTGTTACAGGTTAATGCATTGCCAAGCATCTTGTAATTTCAAATATCAAGACGGGACACATTAAGAGCATCTCTAAGAGGCTATAAAAAATAAAAATCTTCCCAAAAGCAGCGCTCCTGAGTAGGCAAAGATACCTAGCGAAGGGGAAGACATAGCTAGCATGGAAAGATAGCTATCCAGTTGCCTAGTCTGTTGGATACAACTTTTCTCTCTTTTTCTATTTTTAGCTAGCCAACGAGATACGTAAGAACTCTTGGAGATGCTCTAACACATTAGCAACTGATAACTTCAATGTATTCGTTTCTAGTTCTTCAAACACTGAACAGAAAAAAAACTTGTATAGATATATGCTTCTCCGTATGAATGAACCTATCTATTAACGGGGATTGCAACAAAGACCACAATAAATCGATCAAAAATTCCAGTGAATAGATTCCTCTATCGATCAGCGAGGGACTAGGGTCTCGAAGCAGTTGAGCCCATCCAACTCCAGGGCGAACCGTGGTTTCAGCTGCTGCTGCTTGGCAACAATCTTCACGGCAGCACTGCTGGTGAGATCCATCTTCACCTGCTGCCTTTTCCTGCTGCTGGCATCTGCAGGTACCTGTATTACTGCTACTTCAGGGCTTGCCAAGAACTGCAACCAAATGCCAAAATAACAGAGAACCGTTTAGACTTTGATTAGGGTGAAAGCTAGAGGACATTTCAGATTGTGGAAGAAATAGAAATTTGGAAAAACCTTGGTCTTGAAGCCGTCGCTGGCCACCGGCGAAGACAACATGACATCTGTGGAAGCCATGAGAGCTGTGAAACGCAAACTAACGATGAAGCTAGTATTCACTGTTGCCTTGTAATTTCACCAGCTGCTGTTACTGCACAATTTTCATATAAACAACATAACAATGGTCTCTCTCTCTATATATAAGCTTTTCATTCTAGATAGAATGGAAAGAGAGGAAACGTTGTTTCAGTGGCTAGCTTAAGATGAGGATAGGGCTATCTTCAGTATAAGAGCCTGGTGTCATTGATTCCACGTAGCTCACCCTGTGAGATTTTGTAGTCTAGCAAAAAAGAAAGGTGACAGCACTGTGGGGTCTTCTTATCCGTTTGAAGGGCTTGTGCACTTTTTCCTGCTGTCATGGATGATATACAGATGGTGATGCATGGCAAATGGGGAGCAAGTATTCAGATAAGACCAGTTTACAATATACTACCTCCGTTCTAAATTACTATTCATTGTTGACTTTTTTTCATGATCTTTGACCATTCGTCTTATTTAAAAAATTGTCTAAATATACAAACTAATAACTTATACTTGAAGTATATACGATGATTAAGCAAGTCACATACAAAATAAATAATACTTGTAAAATTTTTTGAATAAGATGAATGGTAAAACATTAAGTAAAAAAGTTAACAACGAATAGTAACGTGGAACGGAGGTAGTATGTATTCTTCATGTTTTTCTTGTGGCTTCTTTGGCATACATTATTTAAACGATTGTTAGAGTTTCGCCTGGAACCACCTTAACTGAAATTAGTGGTTTGAAGTAAAATCATGATACATGTACAATCTACATATAATTCTGCAGCAATTAGTATGACAAATTTCTCTTTCTTAATATGATTTGATGAATAGGATGCAGTTGATGGATGGTTGGAATCCTCTGGAGCTGCTAACCTTGTGCTCTTTAAAAATAACATATCTGGAAATCCCTAAGCTTTAAAAGAGAAGTAATAAGATAAAGTCAGTGGGGTGGCAATAGTGGAGAATGTATAATTATATTATTCTATTCAGACGTTATATAATTTTTATATGAGATTATACTTATATAGATGGAAACAAATTTACTATAACACCCTAGTTTTAATATTTGTAGGCTTTTAAAAGTTTTGTAAATTTAATTAGAAAGAATTAGGAAGTGTACATCATTTGTTTGCAAATTATTTGAAAAAAATATTAATTTCTAAATTTAAATCCACTAAATATGGTTGCCTGCATTCATGCCGTTGCATAGTATTTTTGTTTGAAAAATATTTTAGTTTGCTAAAATCCGACTCGACATATATATGGGAATATTTAAAATATTAGAATAATGCTTGAACTCATTTGGGTCGAAACCTATTTGATATCTCGACTCAACTCCACTCATTTCTTCCTTCTACTTTCTTTTCTATTTCTGCATCCAGCACACAAAAAGAAAATTAGAACTAGACCAAGCCCATCTCTATCACGCACATGCAGGTGGCACCCCAATCCCCTTTCCTTCCCACTTATAGCTTGGACCCACGAGTCATCCCCTTGCTCTCTTCCTTCTGTTTTTTTCCAGCACCAGAACAGTAACTCTCTTGATGTAAAAATCGAGCGTTGAACCTCTGCATAAGCAACACACGATAAGGCCTCGGAGATTTGCTCAACTTCGATGTAGAGCCTTGTAAATCGGCGCGCATGTGGTCTCCGTGGCGTGCCAGTCAATTTGACGTATAATTGACAAGGAACTGGAAACGTAAAATTTACGGATCGGCTATGATTCCGAACTACCCTTCCATAGATCAGATCGGCTAAGACAATCGATGATGGTTTAAAGTCCAAATCCAACCTCAGATCGGCTATGCGCTTAAAAGCTTGAAAGCCGATATGAATCTTAGATGTAGATTGATAAATTGGTGATAAAAACCAAAACATAGGCCATGTTTGGCACGGCTCCAACTCCAGAAAAATCCATGGAGTTCTTGGAGTTGGGTATGAGGAGCTCCAGAAGATTCTGGAGTTGGAGCTGGGATTATGTAAAGAGTATTGAGATGAATCATTTTGTTTATAGCTTACTAAATATTAATATTTAGAGAATATTAATTTAGCATAGAAAGTGCAAATCTGGTCTGAAGGTTGGAGCTGGAGCTATGCCAAACAGGCCCTTAATAGAATTAAATGAATAAATCTATTAAGATATAGCACATATCGATAACTTTGAACGAAACAACAAAGCAGAACAAAACAAACTAAATCGGCTAATTTGATCGGCTACACAACAACGTTCGAATATAAGGATGTAATAATTAGATCTAGATAAAAGTGAGGCACTTAAATCTATAGTCTAACAATTACGATAAATTGGTGAATAAACTAGATTAAGGAATCTAACTGGTTCGATAACTTTTAGAAGATTTAGAGGAAACCACAGTGATACGCCCGGTAGTTAAAGCCTAGAGAGCACCAGATAAAAAAAACTTACAAGCAAGTCGGAGATCGAAGCGATACAGCCCTGCGAAGACTTGAAAGAACTCGTGAACTATTGAGCTAAGGCGAAGTCACCGGTATGAAAAAGTAAGGTTTTGATTAAGTAATTGTGTTTTGATTGATCGAGGATAAAACTTCTCTCGGCCATCACACTTTATATTACAGGGCGACTGGTCTTTCCCGTACAGGTATGATTCTTTTACATGCATGCCTAATAAAATATAATGTTTCTATTTCTAATCGGAAGGTTTGCCGCAGCTTTGTCTTTCCGTCTCGCACGTGTACTCCATCTCCAAGCATCAATCTTTAATTTTCTTGCATGTAGCTGCCGATCAGCTTACCATATGCCTCCAATCAACGTGTGGCCGCATATTTTAATCAATTCAATTTGGCCATCCATCCTTCATGCAAGTACAGTATCCATTTACTCTCCCGCATCATTATCAATAAAATAATCTAGCCACGATGCTAATCATATTGCTTTTGTTTTATTTCTAATTAGCCTAATCATTATCCGTATCGATATAGACCGGCTGCCGATCACTTTATAATTTAGATTATATCAGATTTACTGACCAAAATTTGACGTCAACATGCTCCCTCCATACACATTCAACACAACAGGCGTCCTTCCCCTCTCAAGGACCTGTACTATCCCGTGGTTACCTTGCCTTCTCCTCTCTCTCCCATTCAAATCCCAACTTAATTTCAGCAACAATGGCAAACGATTTCCAATTGCCAATTCACTAACTGACCGTTACAGCCATGAAGGTCTCCTCCGGTTCCCCTCTCTACTGTGCTTCTTTTCCTTTCTAACTGTACGGGAGTGATCCCTTCCCCTCTCTACTGGTCTCCTCTGCCTCTTTGACCACCCTTCAGTTATCCTTGCAATTAAGAGGAGGAATGGCACGTATTGCCATTACAGGCCTATTGACCGCCTCCCCAAATTTCCTCATCCCTTTGGCTTATCGGCCATCAGTGAGAGCTGTACTTTTCTCTCAGAATAAATCAGCCACCAGCCGTACTTTCCTCTCAGACCAAATCAATACCAGTCTGTCCTTTTACCACCTACAAGACAACATCATTTCTCGGGATCTACTCGCCGAGAATTCTCTCCATGGCTACCGTCATCAAACCTCGGGTGAGGAGCTCCACTTCACTGATCCGCCTCCTTCTGATCCTCTCTCACCACCCCCTCTACGGTCATGTCCCGCTGGACCGTGTCTGCCCCTAACCAACACTGGCTGTCTACGTCGCATCTCTCACCGATTCAACCCCAAGGTGAATCGCGGGTGAGCCACCGCCACACAGCAAGGCGCCGCTGCCGTTGTCTGTTCAGAGACAGCGGAGAAACAGAGTAGAGGCACTGGCCCGTCCGCCGCCCTGCTGTGTGTGTGGTCCAAATTAGAAACAAAAATAGAGCTTTGTTATTTAATTCCAGACCATCCAATTGGAAATATGCAGCCCAAATCATGCTGACGTGTTCTGACCAGCAATTTTGAAATCTAACCCTTCGACAAATTCCAAAATAATCCACTTTATTCCTATGCCTTGAGAAATATAGCTACCCCTTGCCATCCGTTGACGCAAAAAGTCAGACGATGACAATCTGCGCGAACACACGATCGACCTTGGAGACGTCAACAAAATTTAAGAGTAGTCCTCGATGACGCCAGTATGACACCACTTGAGAATATTAACCAAAATTCCACAAAATATATTCTGTTTTCTCAATAAAATGGTGCTGACATCATAATCACCTTGCTGACATCATAATTTCCCTTTTCCAATACTTTAATATTTCCCGAAATGTTATTTTACAGTTTAGGCCCACGTTAGTAAAACGCTTATATCTTGTTGCTTGTAACTCCGATTTAGATAATTTTTGTGCTCACACATTCGTAGCGACGAGCTCTGTATTTTTAAAATGATCTTCAATCCGTTTATATGATATTTGGTGCACTGATCTCATTTATTTATTTGTGTGCACGGTTGTTTCGGTAGTTGTCAAGTTTATGTGTGGACATGTACTAGATCTTACAAGCCGAAGTGTTCTATAAGATTGAGCAGTAGCAGCAGGGTTGTGAAGAGAGGCAAGTGTCCTCGAACA
Organism: Echinochloa phyllopogon; assembly: GCA_033239725.1. Taxonomy (NCBI): domain Eukaryota; kingdom Viridiplantae; phylum Streptophyta; class Magnoliopsida; order Poales; family Poaceae; genus Echinochloa; species Echinochloa phyllopogon. Next base: position 2,136,987 of record BTCW01000016.1, on the reverse strand, counting down.
TCTTGCTATTTTGTAGCTTTATTTTTGTAACATAATATCCCCTTCTATTTTATGATTTTCATGTATTTTAGATGTCAATTTGAATGGAATCCTAATAGGTTGTTCACTAGCATTTCTTGATCGTCCTTGCAGCCCTTAGAGGTAACTTTTTTATGGGTAGTATGTGCTTAGCTTTGCTCAAATAAGGGTTGGTTGAGTTATAATTAATTTTGACTAATATGATATATGCGACATGTGGGTTGGTAAATGTTTTTTAGCAACATGGAACCCTAGGTGACTCATGGCAAGTGTTGGATATGTTGGTTTACGGATATGAGATATGGATAAAAGGTTTCACGAGATTTGTTGTCTTGCTGAGTTAGTTGTTTAAGGATTAATCTATGGAGCGACCACCTAGGATTGTAGTACAGCCACGAGACCTAATGGGCAAGGAGTGTGCCAACACGCACTGGTGGATCCTTTGTAAAGGCTTTGTAGTGAGACCCAGCCACCGATCTCGAAAATGTGATATGAGCCTGACCCTGGCAAACGGGAATCACGACTCATGGGGAACATGTACAACCTCTGCATAGTGTCTTAAAACTGTTATAATAGTCGTGCTCACGGTCAAGAGCGGTCTGGACCCTCACATAGTTAGATTGGTTGGGTGGATCACAGAAGTAGGAGTTTGTAGTTTGGGAGGTTTAATAGTTGCGAGTTGTTTAACCTTAAGATGGGTGTGGTTTGGGAAGCTTATTTCTAGGTGCTTAATTAAAATATGACCAACTAAAATATGAGCTATGCACTCCACTAAATATAGCCTCATTGTTCAAGCCTTGCATGTCATATTTTTCGATCCACTTGCGGAGTACACGCTTTCATATGTACTCACCGTTTTCCCTTTCAACCCCTGATGTGCCTACGTCATTGCTGCTCAGATAGAAGTAAAATGGACCTATACGATAAAGATGGAGTTCTAGGCTGGTGTGCCTCCGGTCGACTGCATGTGGAAGATGGAGTCCTTCGTTGCGATAGTTTAAATGTATATTTTGTTTAAGACCCTCTGGGCATTTTGTAATTTATTATACGCTTTGTAATGTTATATCTTCTGTTAATCACTGATGATGTTGCCATATGCATGAAATCTTGATCTTGGGCATGCATATGGTACGCGTTCGGTTTATCCCTGAAACCGGACTTGACATTTACATCCACACATTGGAATAAGACTTTAAAATATAATTTTCTCCATTCAAAAAATGAAACAAAAGTAAGTATGCAAAATATTTTTCTACATAATTACAAATTAGTTGGTAAAAATCTTACGCAGCTTTCAAAATCTAATACAGCAAACTACAAGTAATTTCGCATTTATGGCGAGGAGAGCAGCACCGCCTGATTTCTCATTAATAAAGGTCGAAATTCGTACACCAGTGATCTCTATTTCTACAAGTGACTATTTGAGCGTAGCGTCAAGGCCGACATATACAGCAACCATGATTTGCAACTGCAACACCTTAGAGGCCCATCCGGGTCCAATCACATTATTTTCTTAAGTAAAACCCCTGTTGATTTTTTTTTTGCCAAATCTCCTCGACGTGTACTCCTAGTTGATATTTCAGCGGGTTGTTAGCCAATCACTCTCAATTTTAGTTCGACAGAGCGAAAGGTAGATTTTTTGTTGTTGTTGCCCAAAGCGAGGTAGATAGCGACAAACACCTGCCGTTCATAAAAAAAAAGTTACGATTTCTGTCCAGTGTCACTCCTTTTCTTTTGAGAAGCGGCCCATTATCACTCAGAATTGGGAAGATGTCTCATAAACAGGCCTAGTCGGGCCACCTCGTGGTTGCAAAGGGTAAGATAATACTAAATCCAGCCCATCCGAATTACTCGTAAGGCCCAACCGAACCCAACTGGCTACCTAGCCGAACCGCCGGAGAGCACAAGGAAATAGAAGCAGAGCACCAAATCGCTGGAACCCTAGCCGCCGCTCTCTCTTCCTCTTCCTCTCGCTCTCGTCCGCGTCGACGACTCAGGTATCGCTCTCTCCTTCCTCTACGACTCCCGAGTTCTCCATCGGATCCTTCGTTGCTCGGCGGCATCCTACCACCAGGACTGATCCGCTTCGCGCCGCTGCTCCCCGTGCGGTCTTTTTTGTAGGGTTTTCTGTCGGCGGATTTGTTCGTCGCCGACTCCGCCGGCGGCCAGGATGAGGCCGGTGTTCGTGGGGAACCTGGACTATGACACCCGCCACGCGGAGCTCGACCACCTCTTCTATCGGTACGGCAGGATCGAGCGCATCGACATGAAGTCAGGTCTGCCTGCCCTTGCTTTTTCCTCTTTCCCCCTTTTGCCCGTCCCGTAGCTCCCATACCCTTTGATTAGGTACGAGTTGAGCTCCTTGTGTGCTCGCTAGTTGGATAGATGTTTGATTTTCAAGTATATAGAATAAAAAAAGGAGAAAAAAAATCCCCTAAAACTATAACGGAGGGAACGAGAAGGTTCCTGTTTAAAATTGTTTATTGATGAGATTCATCCATCGATGGTGCTCTACTACTACTGTTGACATTTATTCTTGGTCGATTAGTTAATGTACTTGTTGAAGCAATTCGTTTGTTACAGTGTTTTTATGTTTTGATGACATATTATGCCATGAGAATTTTTTTGCTTCCAAGAAACTGAATTTGAAGCCATTAGGATGTGACCATACTCATGCAGTTTGCGGCTGTACTGTTGTACTTCATAAATGCAACCGCAGTTGCACCATGGCGATGTAACCGCAGTTGCAATGTCTGTATGGTAGGAAGAGATGTTTAAATGTTTACTGTGGCGCAGGAACTACCAAGGTCAAACATAGCTAACCCTGGGGCTCCTCGACTCCTGAAATTCCTTCCATTCACTCACCTGGCCATCATTTTCTTCGCTTGAAACCATCTGTTCATGTGCACTGCTGTACACCATTACTACTGCTCCAGCATGTTTAGCGGGACTCTGTGATTTGTGCTGTTCCATCAGTACCACCATGCCACGACTAGAAGTATCACCAACATGACAACGTGCTATGTGTACTGTATTGATAAGCAAGAGTTCTATTTAAGGCGAAGCATGTTCAATGTCATCGGTCATAATTTCTTAGCAGGATTCTGTGATTCGTGCCGTTCCATCAGTATCATCATGCCATACCATGCCATGACTAGAAGTATCACCAACATGCAACGTGCTATGTGTACTGTATCGATAAGCAAGAGTTCTATTTAAGGCGAAGCATGTTCAATGTCACCCGGTCATAATTTCTTATTTGGATATAAGTTGTGCAACACCATGCTTAGCTCTCATCATGAATGGAATCTACCACTCTAGTGCTCTTCATACCATCAGAACTATGCAGGTGCAGTACCTTTCTGATTCTTTGAGGTTTGGTTATACTGATGTGTTGAGCTTATTGTTGTAAAGCAGAAGTGAATTTCCTCTCTGTGATTGTTGGGACCTTGGTTATTCCATCTCAACCCTTCTGACTTGAACTTTTACATCTGTAGGATTTGCTTTCATTTACTTTGAGGATGAGCGTGATGGTGATGATGCCATACAGGCTCTTGATGGTTATCCCTTTGGCCCTGGGAGACGCAGGATTTCAGTGGAGTGGTCACGGGTAAGCTATTTTAGTTTTCTTGTGAACCCCCTATCCTGACACCTGGTGGTATCATGCAGTGGTCAGATCACTTGATGATTCTTCATTTTGTTAAGGGTGATCGAGCTGCTAGACGTGATGGTGACAAACCAGCAGCGAACACTAAGGCCACTAAGACGTTGTTTGTCATTAACTTTGACCCTATCAACACAAGAGTCGGTGATATTGAAAGGCACTTCGGACCATTTGGGAATATATCAAATGTTCGGATAAGAAGGAACTTTGCTTTTGTCCAGTTTGAAACACAGGAAGAAGCCAGAAAGGCTCTTGAAGCTACTCATGCTACGTAAGCATCCTTCCCTTGAAGCTATCATTTCTATGCAGTGATTTTCACTGCTGCTAAGTTATCAACTGAACAAAATTTGACTCTTGCTCAGTATTTGTGGAATGTTTTCTCTTCTATAAATTGTCAAGAATTGTTTAAGTTTTCCATTAATAGTGTTACAGATATTCAAGAATGACACTTGTTTAAATAACATGACACTGATTTTCCATGTAGGAGTTCCGCACAGCGATGCCATTTAATATTAGTCACTAGATGCATGTTATTATCTTTGTTGTATGCTCTTTTGTTTTGAAGGAAGCTTTTTCTTTGTGCTCTTTTGGTCTGCTCCTATCCTTTAGTGATGCTTATGAATCCACTGCACTTTTTTTTTGCAGCACGCTTTTGGACAGGGTGATTTCTGTTGAGTATGCCTTTAGGGATGATCGTGAAAGAAGCGATAAGTATGAAAGCCCTAGAAGAGGTGGCTATGGTAGGCGTGGGGATAGCCCCTATCGCCGTTCTGTCAGCCCAGTGTACCGGTCACGACCTAGTCCTGACTATGGTTGCCCACCTAGTCCTGTCTATGGTTCGTATCGCAGAAGCAGAAGTCCTGTTCGTGATCGCTATCGGAGGTAACACACTTGGTTTGTTTTCACTAGCCTGCATGCTTGGCCTTTTGACCATTTCATGACTGCAGTACTACTGGAGCCGTAACACGTGTTAATAGGATATTTAGATTTATGTTCTATCATCTAGTTAAGTATGTTCATGTAATTAATTCTTATGTTTTGTTATCTGCTTTCTGTGTAATATGTACTTACGAATTCAAGGTTCGATCACTTTCTTGAAACTTCTGTACCCTGAGTGTTCTTTGAGCTAGCCTGTTAATATAGAATCTCCTACTCACAGAATTCCTTTGCTATATGTTTTTAGCATTTTGAGGGGCTTTCTTGTTATTTGATGGAAACAAATTTGTATCTGCTGCAGATCTCCTGGTTACAGATCAAGATCCCCGCCTGCCAACAGAAGAGCATACCACTAATTCAGAACTCTGCTATATTACATGGTACTGGCAGCTCGTATCCGCACATTCCCAGTGCTATCAACTAGTAGGAAGAATTTTCTGTGCGTGTACCGGAGCGTTTCACCTTAAGTGAACTCCCGTGTTTTAAAGTTGGCATGTTATTCTATGTGTATCAGTGATTTTAGTTCAGGCAGTATTGCCATCTGGCTGTTAATTCTCGAGCTATCTTTTGCATTTTCACTATCATATTGTCATCTAGCTGTGAAACAAACGGTAGCTCGCTTGGGTAAGTATAGGCCAGAGTTTCGCTTATCTTCTGATATGACTTGTGCTGCCTTGTGATATTCTCCCGGCCATGCTCGGTTACAGTCTCTCAGGTGGCTTAACTAATTATTCTTCTGACTTCCAGCAGTCAAAACTTACTTTTGTGTGCAACCCCAACCTTTACTATTCTGTAACGATGCACCTACGCTAAGGTAAGCAAGGTGAGAAATGCTCGGTACGCTAAGGTAGGCAAGGTGAGAAATTCTTGGTAGTAGTATAGGATCGCCCACATGTTTTATACGTGTGCCACACCCGTACGCACATGGATGTGACTTAGCTTGATTCCAACAAGCTGGTCACCACTGGCTTGCAGGTGGTAAGGTGTAGTAATCCCCTGGTGATTGAAACGGGCCCATTGGTATCGGTGCGTCCATGGGAAAGTTAATATGTTGCCTGTGTCAGGAACGTATGAGCACTATACCGGCCGTGTTGAACGCATTCTATAGTAAATGGTAATGTATGGGGACGATTTTGTGAGTGCTGGCACGAATGGGGTTGTGATCTTCTTCAGGTACACTAACCACAATTGCATAAGTTGATACGACTAGATTTGACTACGATACAAATAGATGCGTGTGTATGCCACCGATTGAGTCCACGGTCAATTTATTGGCAAGCTTGTTATTCTTGTGAGGGCGTATAGGCCGTGCATGCATTTGTGGCATTCATATCATTAAGCATCTTGGGTTAATAGGAAATTCACATTTATCCTCCCTTTTAAATGGTTGCCTTGTTGCACTGTTTGTTTACGCCAAAAAATTTGTGCTGTAAAAACTAAAATGTGAAAATTGTAGGTTGTTTAATCTTTTGTTCATGCTATGAATCTTGCACCGAGTTATGTCTTTCTTTTTCATGCCTTTAGAACCATCTATTTACTCTGGACCTTCCTTTATTTAGATGGCGTTCAGTTTGGTAGCGACGGGTGGGCACGTTACACTTGTCCTCACGACGGCGGGAATACGTTGAGCCTCCGATGTACCTTGGTCATGAGACTACAGTGGAGGGTGTCACCAGTTGTGAGGCCCATTTACATATTCCCGCCCGTGCCGGTATATTTCAATGGGATGCCTCGGAGGTGCACTCAGTGGAGACTGAGCTTTTGGATGCTTGGGATCGTGCCGCTCGCCTACCCCTTACCCGTATGTGCGAGAAGGAATCCATCTTTGTATACCTCAGCTGTTGCCTTTCGACCAGACTTCTGAGCACACTAGGCGTAGGATGGCCAACTTGTTGAACCCCAATGTCTATGGTCATGTTCCTGCACTAGCTGCATCTGCCCACTATCTCACCCTGGCTCGCCGCTTTTAAAAGGAAGGCGGAGCAGAAGCCCTTGGTATCAAAGCCTATTCGCTCTACCACCTAGCCACCCAACTCTCCATTGCTTTTTGCCAAACCTTATCCTCCACAAGCCATTGCTTGTGTTCCCCGACGAACATCACCTTTAGTCCCTTCACTGCAAATCTTGCAAACACAAGCTGCAACCATGCAGTCATCCCTGAATTTTACCCAGCAAAGCCATCTTTCCAAAGCTTCCCTAACCCTCCCCATCGCCAACCTCATTGGAGTAAAAGTCCAAGCAGGAATCCAAGGTCAGATCTCCCGAGCCAGACCTTCAAGCTACATTTGTGATGAAGAACTTGAGAGGCGCTTTCGTTAAATGGCTCGAGCTCATGAGGGGTGTGATTTAGATTGTTGGATTGAGGTTGTGATGTATGTCTGTCACATGCTCCAGCTCTTGATTGTCTCAGTGTTCTATTTCCATGTAACTCGTCCTCTTCCTCATGAGAGGCGTGAAGTTCTTCAGGGGATGTAATGAAGAGCTATTCTAGTGAAACCATGTTAGGTTTGATATCGTGAGGGCTATGTTTCCAAAAAATCACTCATGTGTTAGTTAATGTTTAAGCATGAAAATCTTAGTAATAGACTCATTGTGCATAAGCATATCCTAAAATGCTCCCAGAAATTCTCTGTTGTACTTGGACGGCCATCTGGTACCACGACAACCAGTATAATCTTACTTGCATTGAATAAAGAGAATATATGGTTGCCACTTGGAGCGCGTGGGTATCAGGGGTGTATTGATTTAGTCTGAGATGTTCCTACATATATTTTCTTCCCCGTTGTCTGTTTTCATGATCTCTCAAAGATTCCATTGTGACTCTGTTCCCCTTACATCAAAAGTGCGACCTATCTCTTCCTTGGAATCTCGGGACAAGATTCTTTTAGGGGGGAGGGCTGTAACACCTCCGGTGTTTAAACTAGGATTAACCTCTAACTCATTGCATTGCATCATTAAAAACAATAAATAAAATAATGCTATCATGTGCATCATTGTAATGTTTCAATAGGGTTAAGCATGCATCCATGAAGGCATATGCATATGGTCATTGATGTGCATTTTTGTTTGTCGTTGCATGCATGTGAGTTGTGTTTAATGGCTGATCTTAGACCCTAGTTTTCTCTCAATCCACTGAGTTTCTACCAAATCACCCTTACTGAGAGATGTAGTCCTATCAACCCTCTACAACTTTGGTGTTCAATTCTTGGTCAAGTTATGCAATGATTTTGGGAGTTATGGCCAGTTCAAGTTCTGCTGTCCGATGAACGCCATGAACGCCGGTTCGTGGTCACCAGCTCCTGGCCATGAACGTCACGGTGACTCCATCACGTCTTATGCTGCCAGACACCTATCCACCCTTCCCATACCGAGCCCTGTGCTCAGCACATCGCGCAGCAGATCGCCATATCCTGCTCGCTCGCTCGCGTCACCCACCCACACGCCGACCATGACGGCCATGAACGGGTAGGGAGTCGTCACCTTGACGTCCTCTCCCACGGCCGCGCCCATGCTTTGACCATTGCCACACCCTGCCGTGCTGTTGTTCCACCTGCTCCCGCACACGTCCGGCTCGCGTCACGACCACTGCCATGCTCGGAGGACGCTCCACATTAAAGGGGCGCCATGGCCACCGATGCCCGCCCTTCGTTTTCCGCTTTCCACTCATCCTCGGTTCGATTCCTTGCACTCAGAGCATCCCCACAATCTCCTCCACACACCCAAGCCATCTCCAAGACCTTCCCTCGAGCCTTCGTGTGGGAAGCCCTTCTCGGTTCATATCCCTCAAATCCACATAGGTAAATGAGTTTCTCATGTCCGAGAACATGCGAAGAGTCCCTAAGTTCATCGTGGGGGTGTCCGTAGGTTGGAGGAGCGATTTCGGGCGCCGCCGGCGCGTTCGCGTTCGCGTGCGCAAGCGCGTATTCTGGGCGCTATCCGGAGGTGGAAGTGTTAGAAATCCCTAATTAAGGGTAATTGTTGGCTCATACTAGATATACCCTCGGAAGGGTTTCCCACATCTATATAATCAATAACCTTGTATTCATCTATCACTACGGGAAACCACGGGTTTGCCGAAATAACCTTGTATTCATCTATCACTACGGGAAACCACGGGTCTGCCGAGTGCCCCAGGCACTCGGCAAATCCTTTACCGAGTGTAACACTCGATAAACGACACACGGCATATAAGGTGACGGCAATCTTTACCGAGTGTTTTTTGTCGAACATTCGGCCCCAAATGGTGTACCGAGTGCCAAAACCGACGCTGGGCAAACATTTTTCTTAAAAAAAACAACCCGACACTCGGCAAACATTTTCTCAAACAATAAAAAAAATCCACCGAACAGCGCCGCGGCGTCGGCGTCGGCCCCGCCCGTGCCAAACCGGCCACCGCCCCTGCCGGGCGGCCGCCCGCTCGCGCTCGCGCTGCGCCGCCCCGCCTGGGCGCTGGTTGTCGGCCGCCGTGCTCCACGCAAAGCTGCCGCAGGAGACTGGGCATCGGCGCCGTGCTAGTGTGCTACACACCGAGCCGCCGCGGGAGGCTGGGCACCCAGCCGAGCCACACCTCCACGTCGGCCCCCAGCGTCGCAGCTCGGCCAGGCCACGACGAGAGCGCGAGGGGGCCGTCCGCACCTCGGCCAGGCGACGGCGCATGCGCGAGGGGCCGGCCGTCCGCGAATGTCCACGCCGTCGTCCACGCCCCGCAGTCCGCGCAGCTCGCGAAGGGGTCCCGCAGTCCGCGCCGCTGGCCACGTAGCCGCCGCCAACGAGCGGCGCGCGAGATCCAGAGAGAGAGAGCTGGGGCTGGCCGGCGCTCGAGATTAGAGAGAGGGAGAGACGCACGGGGCTGGAGCGGTGAGGGAGAGACGTACAGAGAGAAGAGAGACGGACGGTGCTGGGAATAAAGAAAGGGGAGATGGTGGAGAGGAATCTGGTGGAGAAAAAAAGGAACCAATGGGAGAGCTTCATTTCATGGAGTTGGATCGTGGCTAGCAGTTTTTTCACTTGTGTTTTCTCTCTGTGTTTGTAACGAATTTTTGGATGGTTAAACAATTTTAAATGAAAAAGTTGTAAACTACAAACTTTTATATCTCTTCGAGACCAACAACTTTGATATAGAACATATTTATATCCGAAGTCATTTGAAAATTTCAAAAATTTAAGATTTCAAATTAGACACATTATAAGAATATTTTAAACTATTAAACAATCTCAAATAAAAAAGTCGCAAACTACAAAGTTTTATATTTATTGGATATGTACAACTTTCATATATAACTTATTCACATTCGAGATCATTTCAAAACTTTCAAATTTTAAATTTCAAATTAGATAACTTATAATAATATTTTAAGGTGTTAAACAATCTCAAATACAAAAGTTGTCAACTACAAAGTTTTATATTTCGTCAAGGTGTACGACTTTGGTATAAAGTGTTTTTTCATATAAGATCATATAAAAAATTTGTATTCAAAACATACGTCCACTAACTCTGTCACATACAATTACACATACACTTCTTATGAGATGTTTCGATTTTGTAAACATCGTTATGACAAAATATGTGAAATGTTCTCAACTTTTTATCACAGCCTCTATATGTGATACCATCACTTCATGACAAATTTCATGATTTTTAGACTTAATTTGCTATTTTTAGAATTTAAAAATCATTTGGATTCACATTTTTGCCGAGCGTCAATGAAAATACACTCGGCAAACAAGCTCTTTACCGAGTGTCAATAATAATACACTCCGCAAAGAGCTTCTTTGCCGAGTGTATTTTTGTGACACTTGGCAAACAACATGCATATAATTTTTCTACTCATTTCAATTTTATTATTTGAATCACGTGCGGTTTAAAAACGAAAAAACCTTAATTCTTTGCCGAGTGTCAATTATAATACACTCGGCAAAGAGCTTCTTTGCCGAGTGTATTTTTTTGCACTCGGGAAATGACATGCATATAATTTTTTTTTGTCTTTGTATTTTATTATTTGAATCACTTGCAGTTAAAAAAGAAAAAACTTAATTCTTTACCGAGTGTCAAATATAATACACTCGGCAAAGAGCTTCTTTGCCGAGTGCATTTTTTTGACACTCGACAAACAAGCTTTTTGCCGAGTGTTTTTTATTTGACACTCGGCAAACATCTCTTTGCCGAGTGTATTTTTGTTTGCCGAGTGTTATTTTTTTGGCACTCGGCGAAGAGGTTGTTTGCCGAGTGTCCGTAAAAAAACACTCGGCAAAGGTGTCGGCACTCGGCATATACGGGGTTTCCCGTAGTGTATGGCTAACGAGAAAAAAACCCTAAGCTCCACCTATATTTGTGTTCATGTGTTGTGATGGGAAGGCAAACGGGATCTAATCTACATCTTCTCACGCCTTGTTCTTGGATTGAGATCGGAGAAACCGGATCATGAATCTGATTCTTAACACGTTCTTCCAAATGGATGAGTAGTTTTTGATTTTAGTTTAGATCAATCTAGTATTTGTAGATACTAATCACAGATTGTATAACTGGGCTGTTTTCTCCCGACGGAGCGTCGATCAAGTGCACCCGGCCTCAGCAGCAATGCGCGCGCGCCGCCCCCTGACGTCGGCCCGACCGGCGGCCGCTGAGCGCGTGATGCAGGCGCAGCTGTCGTGATTTGATCTATCTCCACGGCGAGGGAGATGGTTATGCATGCATGTGCTCTACTCCGTAAGTATCAACGAGCGTCCTGGATGCATGTCTATGTATTTGCGTCTTCACCACGTATACATGCGCTGATGCGCCGTCGACTTTTTTTTTAGAAAAAGGAAGTCTCTTCCCGCCTCTGCGTTACCGCACACAGCGTTTAAAATTATTACATAGTTTTGGACATATTGTCAATCAAGGGGAGAACACAGAAAAATTATAAAGTATGACAAAGTCTATTATTATGTTTCCATCCATGAGAAGCGAACAGCTCCATCGCCGTAGTCTCTAATGCTCTGCTCACTTTCTTGAATGTCTCCTTTGTCTCTTCGTCATGCTGCAGCAGTGACCAAAATCGCAGCCAATATGCTCCCCTGAATATAGCCTGCATAAAAGATGTATTTTTGCAATTTTTGAATGTTAGATCATTTCGACATCTCCAAATTGCCCAACATAATGCAGACGCCCCAACCAGAATACGATTTCTCTCCTGTAAATTATAATTAGAGAGCCACCCCCCTAACATATGGGCTACTGATCTTGGTGAGGTTAGCCCAGTAGCTATATAGACAGTTCTCCAAATTGTCCTAGCATGATGACATTCATAGAGAAGATGTTTGATAGTTTCGTTACAATTACAGAAACAACACTTCTGACTGCCTTTCCAATTTCTCTTTGCCAAGTTATCCTTTGTCAAAATGACACCCCTTTGGAGGTACCAAAGGAATATCTTGATCTTAAGAGGAATCTTTAATTTCCATATCACTTTATGAGAGAAAGGAGCATTCTGGTTAATCACATATAGATACATAGACCGGACCGAAAATTGTCCTGTCTTATGCAGTCCCCATATGAAACTATCTCTTTCATTATTTAGAGTGATATGGGTGATCTTAGCTACCATGTCTTCCCATTCATCCAACTTATCTCCCACTAGTGCTCTCCTAAAAGAGATATTTAGTGGCGTTGAGGACATAATCTTCGCTACTGTATCATGCCGATTATTCGCAATGTTATAGATTGTGGGGTATAAGTCTTTGAAACGTCTATTGCCAACCCATGTGTCTTCCCAAAACCTTGTTTCTGTTCCATCATTTATTTTGAAGGAACCACAATTTAGAACCATATCCTTTATATTCATCAGGCCCTTCCAGAAATGAGAGTCATTAGGTTTGATGCTCACTTGTGATAAGGTTTTAGAGCTTAAATATTTATTCCTAATCAGAGTTTGCCAATTCCCATCTTCGTTGAGTAGTTTTATAATCCATTTGCTCAACAAACATTGGTTCTGAACTTGGAGGTCAATTATTCCAAGTCCACCCTGATCTTTAGGCCGGCACATGATGTCCCACTTGGCTAGGCGGTATTTCTTTTTATGATTGTCACCCTGCCAGTAGAATCTAGACCTATAATAATCTAGTTTTTGAAGTACACCTTTCGGTATTTCGAAAAAGGACATCATAAACATGGGCAAGCTGCTAAGCACTGAATTTAGGAGGACTAATCTGCCTCCATAGGATAAATGCTTTGCTTTCCAACACGTTAGCTTCTTTTCGAATCTCTCTTCGATGCATCTCCAGTCTATATTATGGAGTTTATTATGATGCATTGGTATACCTAGATAGCGAAAAGGGTATTCACCCGCACCGCATCCAAAGAGATCGGTATATTGATCCTCAAATTCTTTTGCTTCGCCATAGCAAAAGATTTCACTCTTATGGAAGTTGATCTTCAGGCCTGATAATTGCTCAAAAACACTCAATAATAGTTTCATGTTTTTTGCTTGTTCTAGGTCATGATCCATAAAAATGATTGTATCATCGGCATATTGCAAAATCGACAGCCCGTCATCTATTAAATGTGGGATGACACCACTTATCTGCCCATCGTCTTTTGCTCTTTTAATCAAAAGAGCGAGCATATCTGCCACAATATTGAATAAAATGGGTGACATTGGATCCCCTTGACGGAGTCCTTTTTTTGTTTGGAAGAAGTGTCCAATGTCATCATTAACCTTAATGCCGACACTTCCCCCACTAACAAAGCTTTGTATCCATCTACACCATTTTGATGAGAAACCTTTCATGCACAATGTTTGTTGTAAGAAGGACCACTTAACTTTATCATAGGCCTTTTCAAAATCAATTTTGAAAATAACCCCGTTAAGTTTCCTTGTATGTAATTCGTGAATGGTTTCATGTAAAATGACTACGCCCTCCATTATATTTCTGCCTGGCATGAAAGCTGTTTGGGATGGACTGACCACTGTCTGTGCCACTCTATTTATTCTATTTGTGCCAACTTTTGTAAAAATTTTGAAGCTGACATTGAGTAGACAGATTGGCCTATATTGTTGGATTTTTGTTGCATCTTTAGTCTTAGGTAGTAACGTAATTACCCCGAAATTTAGACTAAATAGAGGTAGGTTCTCTTCATGGAAATCTTTGAAGAGTGCCATCAAATCCTCTTTGATCACTTCCCAAAACACTTGATAGAATTCTGCTGGGAAGCCATCTGGACCTGGGGCTTTATTATGCTCCATTTGGAACACTGCCTCCTTTACTTCTGATTCAGTAAATTTTGAAATTAACAATTCATTTTCAATATTACTGACTTGTGGGATGTCATCAATTCGACTCTCCACTAGTGTGAAATTATTTTCTTCTGGTTGTCCGAAAAGGCTTTTATAATAGTTGGTGATGTAGTTTTTCAATTCAGTGTCACCCACAATTATGCCATCTTCTTGTTCTAATTTGAAGATGTGTTGTTTGCGATGTTTGCCATTGGCCACTAAATGAAAAAAATGTGTGTTATCATCACCCTGGAGAAGGCTTTTAACCTTGGCCCTTTCATACCATTTCATCTCCTCTTCTCGTAATAGTAGAACTAACCTTTCTTTGAGATAGTGTTTCATATTTATCTCGTTATCTGAGAGGTCATTGTTTTCTGCCTTTTTATCAATGGCATCCAACATTGAGATGAGTATTTTCTTTTCTTTTTTGTATGTGCCAGCTATATGTTTGGCCCATCCTCTTAGATACTGGCGAAGATGTCTAATTTTATTTTGCCATCTTTCTATTGCTGTATCACCTCTATTTTCCGATCGCCATAAATTGGTCACCATATCAAAGAATCCATCTCTAATCAGCCATCCCCTTTCAAATTTAAAGGACGGTTGTTTGTTATTATGTGTAGAGGATCCAGTGTTTAAGATAAGAGGTGTGTGGTCAGATTGACTACTATCTCTCGCCTCAACTCTGCATAATGGAAATTTATCCTCCCATTCCGTGCTCACTAGCACTCTATCTAGTTTCTCATATGTTGGATCATCTCCTGGGCCAGCCCATGTATATCGGCGACCAGACATGACAATCTCTTTAAGGTTAAGAGCTTCAATGACTGCATTGAACTGTGTCGGCCATTTAGAATCAAAGTGGCCTTGGCTCTTATCCTCTGGGTGTCTCATAATATTAAAATCCCCACCAATGACATAAGGAAGAGATTCTCGAGAACACGTGTTTGCCATTTCAGTAAGAAAGGCTTCTCTATTGTGCGCTTGTGCTGGTCCATATACTGTGTATAGTGCAAATTTGAAACCATCAGATTTACTACGAAGGCAAAATTTAACATAAAAATCTCCTTCATCTATGGAACCTATGTCGTAGGTGGTTAAATCTACTCCCAAAAGGATGCCACCAGAACGACCATGTGGGGCCATGCTGTGCCAAATAAATTCATTACCACCACAAAAGTTTTTAAGGGTCGTGTCTGGAAAATCATCACGCCCTGTTTCAGAAAGAGCAATAAAATTAATTTGCTCTTCTCTAACCAGTTCCGCCAAATACCTGTGCTTAGCCAAGTCGCCTAGACCTCTGCTATTCCAGAAAACTCCTTTCATTGGAGACACATTTTGGAAGGGGTTTTTAATTTTTTAGGAGGTCTTCCTATTTTATTTTTAGTCGAGTTGCACTTTTTCTTACGGGGAACTGGACTAAGATCACTTAATATGTGATCATGATTGAAGTCATGCGAATTCTCGATTGAATTACCACTGGTGTGGCCGAGGATTGCATCAAGTCTTTCCTCCTCATCATCAACTATGTAATCATTGACGACATGTTTGACTTTTTTTTTCTCCACTATTTTCTTCCTACCCGAAACAACCCTACTATCAATTTCTATGTTTTTAAGAGAAACTACAGATTTTTAATTGAAATATCATCTTTACCCATAGAAACTCCTAGGTTCCTCACGTTGGAAGAAATGCGAGAATCTGAAAGTAGTAAAAATGATTTACCTATTGTTTCCAAGTTGCGAACTGATGCCACACGATCTGCTTTGTGGAGGGTGTGTTCATCACTTGTCGTCGAGTTGCGCAGGCTTCGTCTCAGGGTTGTCTGCTTGCTGATCACTGTTGGCCTGTCCACCTTCTGCTTATATTCCATTGTCCGGGCAGCCTGCACTGATTTGGATTGCCCGCTCATAGGAACCGAAGGGGGACCAAAATGGTCAGCAGCCAGGCATGGCGCAGTCGTATCAGCATTCTCAGGGACAGCTTGTTTGGCCTGATGTGAAGTCGGCCCCTGTATCACACCTTGCAGCTGCTGGCCAGCTTGTGCAAACATGTCCTTGCCTGGCTCCGACACTGTGATGGCCTCCTTGGGAGCAGGTGGGTTGACGATGCCTTGTACAGGTACTGTTGGAGCAGCTGAATTCATGATCAGGCACGGGGTAATAGTATCAGCATCATGTAGCTCTGTTTCCCCCGCCTCTGCAACATTATGCATACACCCCGGATATGTAGGTGTCCTAGTCAGCACAACATCCGGCTCCTCGAGCACCATTGCCGGGGCAGCAGGCATGATTTGGGTGCCCGGTAGTAGAGTTCCTGTCTCTGTAGGGGCGGGAGACTCCTCTGCATTGGCATCGTCGTTATCCTCCGCCATTACCTTGTCAACGATTTCTTCTAGCAATTGTTCCACTGCTGTGTCAATTGCCTTTTCCACCAGGGCAACTTCATCTGATGGTGCATTCCCATTCTTGGGATTTTCCATTCCAGAGGCATCTGTACCTTGTTTCTTGGATGGCGAGGTATTTGTTGGGTCATCCGGTTTCTGTGGTTCTGCATCTTCCATGACTCGATCGTCGCTGCCATCATAGTCTAGATCATCGGCGTCATCGAAGTTGAGATCATCATCATCTCGAGCCACCTCTTCCACTTTGAAAAATATTTCATACATGGAGTCATCCACAACAATGTCTGCATCATTTGGAATGGACTTTGCATCAAGTACCGCCACTAGCAGTCTAACCACGCCCGTTTTCCTCAAATACCTCATGTCCACTCGCTGTGTGGCATCTAGGATTGTCCCAATAGCCCAAAGCGGTAAAAATGATCTAATCTCATAAGGCACACCATAAACCTGCACCCAGACTTGTTGAAGCTTTCTCTTTGGCTTAATCTCGTTGTTCCATTCCTCAAACAACATTGTGCCCTCATTGTTGTCCGTCGGGATCCTCTTTATAGCAACCAGACGCTGCAGCTCCACTTTGCTTGGGAAGGGTACAATATATGATTTTGGGCCATGGGGAGTCACAGCCCAATCCCATTTAAATGGGAGAATACGGACTAGCTCAGCCTTGAGAAGATCGGCTGGGACATCACCCCGCTCAATGGTGATGAGAGCAGTGGCTGTGACCTTCTCTGGCATCTTCATTGTCTCGCCTTTTGTAGATGGAATTTGGAAGAAACCCAGTCCGTCACCAGCAAGTCCACAGAACATGGCTATAGGTTTGGGGCCGTGCAACAAATGGCAGTGATTTGTAAAGTGATCCTCTTGACAAATTTCACAGCAGAGAATCCTTTTCTTCTTCTTTGGCACTGGTTCCCCAGAGGGCGTCGGTGCCTTGTGTTTTTGCTGCTCCAAAGGAACACTGCCAGCCTTACCCAAATTCTTGGCATCAGCAGGCTCACTGTTGTTGTTCGCCTGATCTGCACGGCCTGTGAGACGCCCATCTGCTTCATTACTCGTCTGGCCTCCAACTGCAGCGCCCTGTCCGCGAGCTTCCTGGCTGCGACCACGCCCGCGGCCACGATACCGAGCTGCGCCTCGGCTCCGGTTGTTGAACTGCCGGAAGCCTAGGTTGCGGCTGCGATTTCCATTCACTCCTTCATTTGCTCCTGATGATCCCTCTCCTTTCCCTCTACCTGCCATGACCACGGCAGCGTACGTACGTTGATCGATGGTGGCGGCGCTAGGGTAAGAAACTGAAAATTTGTTTCGTGGAGTTGATCTGTATCGAAGGAGCTTTTGTTGGAGATGGGCCAGCCCAGGATTTCGGGCTTTCCATTCATCGCCTAGAGCCAGCCCAATTTTGGCCCAGTTTTGTTTGAAAATTGAACAGCCGAAGATTGCGGATCCTGGGTTACCGGCGAATCCGGCGATTCCTGCCATGGTCGCCGAGCTTCCGCCGTCTGTGAATCACCGGTGGGCGGATGATGGACTGCAGGAGAAGTCCACCGATCCAGCACTGGCGCAATGTAATCCCCGATGGTGACCTTGGATATCTGTGGCTTAGGTAGCGGACCCTTCCAGGCTTTCTGTTTCCATGGCCAACGCACACCCTCTTGCCTCTTGCCATTAGATTTCTCCATCTTCCTTTGGACAAGCGTAGAAACAATCTTCTTTGCCATGAATTGTTCAGAGGATACTTGCGTGGATAATTCCTGTTCAGCCAGATGCAAGTCCACCATCGAGAAACCGGCAGCTTTAGCTTCTGCGATGAACTCCGGAGTGGATACGTCGATCTCGTCTGCAGATGATTCCGAGTCTGAGTCTCCGATTGCCCAAAATCTGGATTGTCTTACCTCGACTCCCTGGATTGGCTTCGGGCGGACGAATGCATCCGTAGCATATGCCACGGCCTGGGACAGCGCTTCTCGGCCCTCTTTGCATCTTCGTTCGTAGTCGCCAACGTCGTCGATACTCGGTGCGCCGTCGACTTGCTCCAATCCAGTACATGCACGTGATGGAGGACCGACCACGGGCGGCCTATCGTAGCGGGGCCACCACGGCGCCGACGCCGGTGGTATTGATGAACACGGCCCAGCCACGGCTGGCCGCTGCCGACCTCACCGACGTCGTCTCGTCGTCACGCAGGCAGGTCGTTGCACTACCGGAAACCCACAGTTGGCCGTGTGTCCAGGACTATGCCGTGCGCATTCTATCGGGCACACGGCAAACACAAGCTTTGCCGTGTGCCCAAGACGAGGCACACGGCAAATATAGACACGGTAAACTCAACAGTTTGCCGTGAGTTACTCACGGCAAAACATAGACACACGACAAACGGGCCCGTTTGTCGTGTGCCCATCAAGAGGCACACGGCAAACGACCATCACGTGCCACCCCCCGTGCGCCTCTAGAGCGACACACGGCAAAAGCCGTCACGTGAATCCCACGTGCGAAGGATGCTCCCGTGCGCCGGTCTTTGCCGTTTGCCCCTGAGTAGGCACACGGCAAATGCTGCTTTTTGCCGTGTGTTTCTTTGGGATACACGGCAAACACAAAAATAAAAATTAGATTCTCACTTCCAAAATTTTTCTCTACCCCACATACATTATTATGCACTCTATATTCCAAGTTGATAGATTTTTCAATCTGTTTGCTATATTTAATAATTTTTTTGCATTTAAAGTATTTTTCTCATATTACTCGAATTTGTACTACAAGTACATGAAAGAATGGAATAAATTCAGTCGAAAAATAATATTCATGATATTGAATTCAGTGTAAGTAAACTCAGAAGTTGAAATGAGATTTTGAAATATGTGTTAAGGAAACAGTACCACGAACATCATGTTGAATAGTATATAAATTCTAAAAAATTCAAACAGTCAAAAAATCATTAGATATTCGTCGATATCTTATGCTATCGGATGTGGCGCGTGTGGCCACAACTTAAATAAGTTTCGGATATTTCGTCACGTATGATGCTTACAATCCGAGAGTTCTCCAAAGAGATCCATATAGAAGAGAATGTTGATGATTATGTTTGTAGACGCATTAGTGTTTCGATTTAAATTTGACACCCATAGGTTTTGTATAGGTTAGAGTCAATATAGATGACTTCATGTTCAATTTTGTTTTTTTTTTTGTATAATTTTGATATTTTAACATATTATTTAAGCTGCATGAAATAATTTTCAACATGCTAATTGCCGTGTGCCACTTGGCCCGGCACACGGCAAAGGATGTTTGTCGTGTGCCATGTTGACCGGACACACGGCAAACAGGATCTCTGCCGTGTGCTGTTTGACATGGCACACGGCAAACAGCCGGGCCCGCAAGTCAGCACGTCCGTTGGTGCGGCTGTTTGCCGTGTGCCCGGATCTACGGCACACGGCAAACCAGACTTTTACCGTGTGCCACAGATCTCGGCACATGGCAAACATCCGGGCCCGTAATTCGGCGCGTGCCAACCGTTGGCCGAGCTGTTTGCCATGTGCCAAGATCTGTGGCCCACCCAGCCCCAAAAACCCGGCCGCCGACGCTCCCTCACACACGCACACACTCAAGCACACAGTCCGCCGCATCCGCCCACCACCACCCCCGCCCGCCGCCGCCGCCGGCCCACTCCGACCCCCGCCGCCTCCAGACGCCCCCACCCCCACCCGCACGCGCCCCGCTCCTCCGGCCACCTGCTCCTCCGGCTGCCGCCCCCGCGCGCCCCACCCCCACCCGAGCGCCCCCCGCTCCTTCGCCCCCCCCCCCCCCGCTCCTCCGCCCGCCGCCCCCGCGCGCCCCCGCCCCCACCCGCGCGTGCCCCGCTCCTCTGACCGCCGTCCCCCACTCGCCCCCGCGCGTGCCCCGCTCCTCCAGCCGGCGCTCCCGCGTGCCCCCACCCCCGGCAGCCGTCTGCGCACGCGTGTCCGCACCCCTGGCCGCCGGCCACGCGCGCCCCCTACCCCGGCCGCAGCCCGAGCGCGGCACGCCCCCTCCCCCGGCCGCCCGCGCGCGGCCACCGGCCGACGTCCCGCCGCCGCCGCAAGCCCCCGGGCCCTCCCGCGATAGGAGAAGGATGAGGGGAGGAGGAGAAAGGGGAAGAGGGGAAGAGGAGAAGGGGGAGGGGAGGAGGAGGAGGAGGAGGAGGAGGAGGAGGAGGAGGAGGAATAGGAGGCCACGCCACGGTGCCGGCCGCCCCTGCCCGCGGGAGTCCCGCCATGCTCCAGCCGTAAGGTATAAAATTTTTTTAGTTTAGTTGTTAGATTTTATAGGTGTTTTCATATGTAGTTTGGAATTGTTAGATTTTTGTAGGTGTTTTCATATATAGTTGAGTTAGAATTGTTGAATTTTCTAGGTTTGATCAAACTTTGGTTGTGGTTGTGGTTGTCGGCCATCGTGCCGTTGATATGTGGTTGTGGTTGTTGGCCATCGTGCCGTTGGTTTACTTGTTGCAGGTTGTGGAAACCTCTCCATGTAGGGGAGGTGCTGTCGATTTTTTTGAAGTTTTTAAAATTTTGTGTTCAATTTTTTGCCACAGACGTCGCTGGAGGAGGAGGAGGGGGAGGCCGTGACTGGAGGAGGAGGAGGGGGAGGCCGTGACGTCGTTGCCCCGTCGGGATACTAGGTGAGCATGTGCAAAATGGGTCCGTTTCCTTTGCATGCATGTCCTAGTTCATGTAATCTATGCGTCTCCCGTTCGAAAGAGATACGGTTGAAAATATGCATACGTTTGCATATGTATTACCGTATCTGTTTCGAATTGTCCACATATTTTGGACAGCCCGAGGATGTGTAGATGGGTTTAGTTTCCATTGTCTGCTCCGATCCGCGACAGAATTTCGGCATCACCTCTCTGTTGTTCTCCGGATACACAATCTCCTTACTAGGACATGTATTTGGAGAACAGCGGGGAGGTGCTGCCGAAATTCTATCATGGATTGAAGTAGGCCATGGAAACTAAACACATCTACACATCCTCGGGTGGGATTAGGACCTATCTTTCCCTATTAGAGAATGATAGAGCATGGTAGACATATCTTCACCTATTAAATTGTGCGAGAGATGAAGTCATGACACAACGCATCGAGGATTTTGATGCTGAAGCCGGGTGCGGGGACATGTTAGAAGACTTTCATCAAACATACTTCGATGAAAGACCTAGCCATGTTAGGGAGGATCCTCCAGAGGCAACCGCCAAGGCCTATTATGACATGTTGTCTTCGGCACATAAACCACTTCACGAGCATACTGATGCTTCTGAACTTGATGCCATTGGATGTTTAATGGCCCTAAAGTGTCAATTTGGGATCAGTCGCGATGACTTTGATGAATTGTTGGTAGTTTTTGGCAGCATGCTTCCGAAAGGTCACAATCTGCCACGAAACATGTATGAGGCACAGAAACTACTTTGTGCACATAAGATGCCATACGAGCAGATACATGCTTGGACAAATGGATGCGTCTTGTTTCGAAAAGATGATGCACTCGCAAAGTGCTGTCCTAAATGTGATTCCTCTAGGTACCTGGAGGTAGACTCCGGTGATGGTCATAAGAGGCAACTCGACATCCCCATGAAAATCCTACGGTACCTTCCATTCATACTGAGGATCCAATGGCTTTACATGACTGAGGAGTCCGCGAAACAGATGACATGGCACAAAGAAGGCCGACGATACCGTCCTGAGAACATGGTACATCCAGTCGATGCTGAAGCATGGAGACATTTTGATATGTGCTATCGAGAGAAAGCTGATGAGGCTCGTAATGTACGGGTTGCGCTGGCAACAGATGGGTTCAATCCATATGGAATGACGGCTGCCCCATACACTTGTTGGCCTATGTTCATTATCCCCCTCAATCTTCCCCCTGGCGTCATGTTTCAATGACAGAACATATTCTTGTCGCTTATAATTCCTGGATACCCTGGGGATAACATGAGTGTGTACATGGAGCCGTTGATTGATGATTTGATCACTGCTTGGGAGGACAGGTTAGTGACATACGATCAGGCTACAAAGACAAACTTTAAAATCCAAGTGTGGTACATGTACTCCCTGCATGACCACCTGACATATGGGCTATTTTGCGGCTGGTGTGTCCACGGGAAGTTCCCATGCCCAATATGCAAGGCAGCTTTCAAGTCCATCTGGTTGGCAAAGGGTGGCAATTATTCTTGTTTTGACTTACATAGACAATTCCTCCCTATGGAACATCCATCCAGACAAGACATAAAGAACTTTACAAAAGATGTCGTGGTTACAGACCCCCATCGCATATGTTGACAGGTGCCAAGGTTCGTGCACAACTAGAAGCACTCAAGGACAATAAAGAAAGTGGTCGTTTTGTGGGGGTATGGTGAGGAACATGCATGGACTCAGAAGTCTGGCTTGTGGAGGATCCCCTACATGGATGACCTTCTTCTTCCACATAACATTGATATGACGCACACGGAAAAAAATGTCGTCGAGGCACTCTGGGGTACAGTCATGGACATTCCTGATAAGACAAAGGACAACATTAAAGCTAGAGTGGATCAAACTAGGTTATGCAATAGACCAAAGCTCGACATTCCACCTCCCAAAGACGGCAAGAAATGGAAAATGCCTCATGCCGAATTTGTCTTGAATCCGAAGCAAAAGAAGGAAGTGCTTTAATGGTTTCAAACGTTAATGTTTCCCGATGGGTATGCAGCGAATCTGAGGAGGGGGGTGAACTTGACCACTATGTGAATCATTGGGCTTAAGAGTCATGACTACCACATATGGGTTGAACGGCTTCTTCCGGTTATGGTTCGAGCCTATCTCCCTGACCATATGTGGCAAGTGCTGGCAGAGTTAAGCAATTTCTTCCGCATTCTTTGTGGTAAGGAGTTATCTCGGATAGTGGTTGCAGAAATGGAAGCATTGGCTCCTGTGTTCCTTTGTAAGTTGGAGAAGATCTTTCCACTCGACTTTTTCAATCCGATGCAACATATGATTTTGCACCTTCCGTATGAGGCACGAATGGGTGTAATGCAATTGAGAGACAACAAAAGGTTCTTCGGACAAAATGTAAAAACAAATGCAAAATTGAAGCTTCCATTGCAGAGGCATACTGTACTGAGGAGGTGTCAAACTTCACAACAAAATACTGTACTGACACTCTTCCTAACGTGCATAATCCACCTCCTCGTTACAATGCCGATGAAAATGAATCGAACCTCAGTCTCTTCAAAGGGCAACTCGGAAGTGCAAGTGTTGGAACTCCTAAGACCTTGCAACATAAAGAGTGGCACACTATCATGATGTATGTGTTGACCAACCTTTCAGAAATGGAGCCATACGTTCAGTAAGTTCTAAACAAACCTGTTGTCAATTAATGCATCCAACCCCTCTCAATTAATGCATGTTCTCATTTATATAGAGAATTTACTGATCGTTTCTGGCGGGGAAAAAGGGCACCGACTGAGCACGAAATTGATATCCTTCTTAATAAGGGTGCGGGACGTGGATTGCCTGATTTCATTGCTTGGTTCAAAGAAAAGGTATGGTCAGGCCCAAGCTCATACTTTTTGTTTGACATTACAAGTGCTTCTTAATAACAAACCATCACGCTTCTATTTTCAGGGCCAAATAGATGGGTCTATGTCTCCCGAGTTTAGACAGATTGCCGACGGTTGCCACACGAGGGTCATGGTATACGACGGCTATGACGTGAATGGTTATCGTTTTCACTCAAAACGGCACGAGGAGAGTCAGCCCAATCGAAGAACCACAAAATCCGGAGTTTGTTCGATAGGTCATGATGGGTTAGAGTATTATGGAAGAATTGAAGAAATCTACAAACTCATTTTTCCTGGGTCCCAACGTCTTAATCCCGTCATATTCAAATGACATTGGTTTGATCCTAATGAAGTGCGACAGACCCCTGATCTTGGACTAGTCGAAATTCGACGATCATCCGTCTATGCAGGAGATGATGTCTATATTGTGGCTCAACAAGCCACACAAGTTTATTATCTCTCATACCCGTGCAAATCCAACGAACGTCTTAAGGGTTGGGACGTTGTGTACAAGGTTTCACCACACGGTAAACTACCTGTCCCAAACAATGAAGATTACAACATAGATCCAAATACATATGACGGAGAGTTTTTCCAAGAAGATGGCTTACAAGGTTTTTTGAGATAGACTTAACAGGAGCGGTTGGAATGGAAGTAGACGACGATGAAATAGATCATGACGCGGAGGCTGGAGATGAGATTCATAATGCGAATGACATAGAATTACTTGAAAAATTACAATTAGGGGTTGATGAGGACATTCCTCCTACGGAGAACGGGGACAATTATCTCGACATGCAGGATAGTGATGATGAGACTTATGATCCAGCTATCCCCAATCGAGATGATTATTTCTAGTCCATGTATGATCCATACTTTTTATTGAATTATTATTTGTTATATCATGTCAGTTTATAATTTTTTTTGTTTATTTTGGTTATTTTTCTAATAACGTCTTGTTTATACGTACTGATTGGTTTAATGTTTTCAATTTTAGGTGATTGATCAAAGATGGTGGGCAGTGGATTGGCACGAAAATGCGCGTCTACTTTCAGGAGAGTAATGTCAGGTGCCGAGGGGTCCCAACCCTTAGGAAAAGGAAAGGGTCGGGGAAAGGGTGGCCCCAAGGGTCGGGGGAAGGGTGCCTCCAGGAGGCGGCCTGTAGAGCCGTCTTCGTCTTCGTCGTTGGAGGGGGACAATACGGTGGAGCAGCAGCCCAGACAGGAGGAGGAGGAGGAGGAGGAGTTCGTCCCGGACGCGGAGGGAGAGGATGGGGCTGAGGAGGAGGAGGACACGTCAGCTGATGCTTCTAGTACACCGGCTGTCTGGTTGCGAGGTCCTGCGCGACTCCCGGACAGGCCGATACCTCCTGCCCTACGACCGGTGATTCGACCCTTAGGAGACGTGTAAGTAACTTTGGAGTTTATCATTTCTATTACATTTGATAACTTAACAATCACAATAAAAACTATCATTTTATGTCTTTCTAATTTTTGCAGGAGTTGGGAAACAGTCGTACCTGTTGGCCATAACCGCATGGTCAACAACATTCTTGGTCTTTTCTACAGGGAGCACTTCCCAGGCTGTGTGGAGTTTCGTGGAAGGACAGAGCCTGCCTGGACGTGGGAGCACTACACGGCCGCCCCAGATCAGGCTGATCGGGATGGGAGGGTCTACCCGAACGTTGCAGAGCGGGTGAAGGGTGAGTTGTGGGTAAGTCTTTCTCGCACGTCACTGCATTTGATATTTTTTAATAATGACTTGATACATTGTGTTTGTATGCAGGATTTCTACAGGTGTGCGGAGGGATGCATGGAGCAGGCGATGGCGTGTGTGAACCGGCGATGCACTAAACTTGTGAAGGACATGCATTACGAGGCGTAGGTCCAGTGTGTCATAAATTACCGCGGGCATGTCCTTAGAAAGAAGATATCAAAAGAGGTGGCAAGAAATTTCAAGCTGACCCGAGAGAAATACTTGGAGGTAAATTGTGATTTACTCTCAGATTAAGTGCATCGTTTAATTTGATCAACTTACATGTCATCCGCTTGATCACGTGTAGGTACATGCGTGGTGGTGCCGTAATGATAATACCTGCTGGGAACAGATAGTCGACAAGTGGTTCACACCCGAGTGGATTGAAAAGCACGATGCCGGCCATCAGCGATGTCTACTGATGCCAGGTCCAGCCCACCATCAAGGAAGCCTCAGCAACCAGGAATACAGGGCTAGATGGGTATGCAGAATCATATCTTTGTTGTAACGCTCAATCCTAAATAATTTCTAATTAAGTTGCTATTTTCACAGTCCCGGGCACATGAAGGCGCCGAGTGCTCCCAGTTCATGGGATGGGTTTTGGCCCACAAGGGCAAGGTGTCCGAGGTCACGTACAACCCGAACGACCCGCCCTTGGCGTTCACCAATCCCTCCGTTCACACCCGCATCAGTGGCTATACAGAGATGGGAAGGCAGGTGCATGGGGCAGAGTGGGATCCGAGCGCTCACCCTCTTGATGGAGACATCATCATGAGGGTTGGAGGAGGCAAGAAGCAAGGTCGGTACTATATAGGCGATGGCATTCTAGACCCGGCCAGTACTCCCACTCTCGCTCGGGTTCAAGCACGGAGCACGAGCAGTAGCCCGGCCATACGCACAAGACCGACCGTGGCATAGCAGCAAGTGCAGGAACTTCAGGTTATTTCTAATTTATTCATCGTTCATTCCATTTTGGCAAACTATTTGAATCATAAATGTAACAATGACATTGAATTGTAGGCCCAGCTCGCGCAGTAAGCGGCCGCACACGAGGCGGCGCTAGCCGAAGAAAGGAGGCAACGACAGGAGGCTGAAACGAGGCAGCAAGCGGAGGCCACGAGGCAGCAGGCCGAGCTTCAGCACCAGGTGGCCGCAATGTTCAATTGCATTCAAGGTTCGGCTTCACAGATTGGTCAACCGGTACCGTTCCCAGCGATGCCATTCGCACCGATGCCATTCCCTGCACTTCCGGCTCCTGGAACTCCTCACGTAAGCTATCCGGCAACTTTGTACTTTCATTTGAAATATTAAAGACTAGAGACTTAGATGCAACTTAAATAACTTGATTCTCTTTTGGGCAGAATTAGTCAGCGGCATCGAATGCGCCAGATTTGTCCCCGGGCGTCTCACCTCAGCAGATGTACCGACCGCCGTACTGCACACCTCCGTCGGGCGCTCCTCCGTTCGGCGCACTTCCGTTCGGGGTACCTCCATCGGCCGCTCCTCCGTTCGACCCACCTCCTCAGTGATGCTTGTGTTATGCTTGTGAACTATCGGATGTGAACTACCAAACAGTTTATGTGTTATTATGGTTTTAAACTTGTGGTTGTCGATGTGGATGTGAACATGTGGTTGCGGATGTGAATTGTCGTCGAATTTATAACATTTGTGATGCATGTGATGTTTCTGGTTATATATATATGTTATGCATGTGTTTCTTGTTTGATGGGGTCCTTTCAACCCGAAAAACAAATAAAACATGTATTTTATGGTCGCTTTGCCGTGTGCTGCACACGACAAAGCGACCATTCCCATGGATTCTGGGAAGGGTTTGCCGTGTGCCATGGGCTGGCACACGGTAAAATGACCATAGTTAGCCGTGTGCCGCCGTCTGGCACACGGAAAACGTACCATCTTTTGCCGTGTGCCAGGATTGCAACACACGGTCATGCGCCTTCTGTCAGGCACACGGCAAAATGTTGACCAGGTCGCTGACGTCTCCGTGTACCTCTCCGTTTCATGCTTTATTTTGCCGTGTGCTGATGCTGGCGCACGGCAAAGTGTTTGCCGTGTGCTCGATATATAGCACACGGCAAACTTATGCTTTGCCATCGCGCTAGCTACCGTCGGGGCTTTGCCGTGTGCTACTGATGGCAAAAAGTTTACCGTGTCCTACAGGCTGTTTGCCGTGTGCCTGGGGCACACGGCAAACTATGAGTTTCCGGTAGTGTTGGCCTAGCCTATATACCCTACGCGGCATGAAATTTACCACGACGATCAGTTCGGTTCGTTGTGCTTCTATTCACTCTCTACTAGATTAATCTTTCTGGTAGATGTATCCGGTATCCTACAGCAGATAATTATGTTTACAGCAAGTTTTATCTGCATCCAAGTTCTACTTAGGCTTTTGATCTTATATAGATTAAACATGATAGATTGCTAGTAGATTAATTTCTTGCAGATCCATTATTCTGCTAGCTCTCTAATAGGCTTGCCCATGAGTGATAGTAGTACTGCTCACGATGGATCTTTATCCATTGCTCTGCACATGGACTCCTGGAGAGTGGAGATGCACTAGCTGTGTTCACCAGCAATCTCATTAGTAAAACTCCTCAACGCATGCATGCAGACCCTACTATCTACCGCACCTAGAGTTGCAATATTATTCATGCAACGAGTTGTGGATGCGCAGACTCATCTAGCTCTATCGCCAGTCCCGTATTGCACTCATGGTGCGGCTCCGTGCCATTGCTAATGCTACACCACTGCAGACACACCTTCATGTTGCCTGCCGCCAACCCTGCACCTAGCTACCTGCTTGAGTCATGAGCGTACGTGGCCCCTCGCCTGAGGTCGCACACCAGTTGTTGTGCTAACGCATCTCTGTGCATTAGAGCGTGTACCTTATTGCCACCGCCTATTGTCGGACACAGCACACCCCGTCCAACATATATACCCAGCTGTACTCGTCTGCCGTCAAAAGTTCAGCATCACCACCTGAAGTTAGCTCATGTTGGTGCTCTTTCATTGCACGGGGCTATGCATCAATGCTTTCCATGTGAAATCCTCGCCCATGATGAGCGGGGCCGAAACTGGAACTATTCATGCAATATATTTGATATTTGCATATTAGGAACATGGCAATAGTAACGCAATGGTAATTTTGCAAGTTGGATTCTTGTTTTACGTGGAACATAACTCATAGGTCCAGAAGAACCCTGTATCTTTTATTCATGGTTCATCTGCTTTAATTATTATTATTTTAGCATTTATTTAATCTGATCCAACTTCCAGTAAATAATCTAGAAGCAAAATTTCTAGGTTCGTGAGCCTTCCATAAACATGTGAACACTCCGTAAAACTTGTTTTAAGGTTCATGTAATTCCTTGCATTACTTGTATATGAAATTTGATATTCGATGGGTTATATAATCCAAAAATATTAAGAAGAATAATATAAATATCAGAAAATCATATAATGCTCGGAACATAAGGGAAATTAATGAAATAACCATAATGAGACCATGCTCTATTTCATTGCTCACTCTTTTCATGCACAAAGTTAATTTACCCAAAGTAACCTGAAGCAATATAACATAATGCATGAGTTTGTTTCCATAATAAGACATCACAAATGGGATTATAATTATGTGCTCAAATGACGAGCTAGTAATACCTTACCAGTATTCTAAATATTAGATAAAGGCTTACAACCTCGGTTACAAAGTGCACAACCCGATGTTGGCATCTTGCTCTCTTTGCTACTGAAAAAGCATGAGGTATAAAAAAAAGTAATGACCACCCCGCCTCCTAGCGACATAAAGTTGCAAGAATACTAACAAATTGTTAGTAATATTTTTGAGAAGTTTTTTACCATGTTAGTGTGTTCCTGAGGAATTACGTTACCCGTCCTACTTTGGACTGTTTTTGCTCATGTAGCATATAATTTTCAGAATCACACAAAGTCACGGAATAGACTTGGGGAGATTCAATAAACAAGTAATTAATATACTATTAATTATAAATGTAAGCCAAATGGTAAAGGTTAGTCCCTGATGGACAAGTTATTTGGGTGGTTTTCTAGAAAAGCTATTTTGGATAGCGCCCTTTCATAATCTACTGCTGATCTACCAGAAGTAAGAACAACAGGAAAACGATTATGAATCCCACATCACTACAACTCAGCCAAATTGGGGGTTGATCCATTCTTCGTAAATTATTTGGCATTGAAAAGCCATAAAAATATTATTTATAAGGCTGCTAGTGATTGTAATTTGTGAAAGGAATTCATAGACCTTGAGATGGCATACTGCACTCTTCTTGTCTTTTTCAAGTCTTATTATGATTTCTTCATATGAGAGTAGAATGATTTTGAGCTAGTCCCAGAAGGATTTTGGTGAATTTGTTTTGCTCTCACCAAGCAATTTTCATTCTTTGCTTAGTCAAAAACTTTGCACTATGATGATATTTTCTATATAATATAAATTCTTGGCCTTGTCTGTTCTATTCTAAAAGCTTCTCTCTTTTGGCTGAACAATGGAGGGATTGAAATTATGTTTTATAGGATAGCTGGTATATAACATGAGAAGAAAATTTGCCTCGTATCCAATTTGTACCACAAATAAGTAGCTTAGGAATCTTTTGATCGACAATTGTTAGCATCAACCACCTGAAGTTGTGACTGTGCGTTGAGTTTGTACAGAATACATATCAGTCACATGTTTTCGATTAGTTGTACTGACGCCGTCGGGCGCCTTGCCGCGCTGACGCCGCTGCGCCGACACTGCGGCCGCCGAAGCCGCCTGTCTCCCGTCGCTGGGGAGGCCGGGCTAGGCCGCCGCGCCGCCCTCCGCCGCGAGGCGCCTGCTGCCTGGCCGACCACGCGCCTGCTGTCGCGCCGCCCGCATGTTGGCCGCGTGCCTGCCACCACGCCGCCCGCCGCCTGGCCGCCCACGCGCGTGCCGCCAGAGGGGAAGGGGAGGGGAGGGGTGACGGCGGAGGGAGGGGAGGGGGCGGGGAGTACACGACGGCCATGCCATCCCTTCACGGTCGCGACGGTAGGGCACGCGCAGGGTCGGGCCGGGGCGTGGCAATGATGTGGTGATTTGAGAAGAAAGGAGGAAGACGATGGTGCATGTGCCCATAAGTCAGTCGGTTATTTTGGTCTATATGAAAATACTAGAGCCTGCATGTGGGTCTGAGAGCATCAACTACGTACAAAATCGCACATCTCAAACAAACAACGTATTGCAATGGCATATTTACGAATAGGCGAATTGTAATGGCATACGTCCGAAACATAAAAATTGTAATGGCATATATCCAATTAACCTAAATTTTTAAAGCACTAGATGGCCTGATGTGTGGTGTGTACATCTTACGAAGTGCTGGATTGTCACCCAATGATGCACAATGTGTTTTCTTGACATGGCATCCACTCTCTACAAACCTCTGGAAGCCTCACGTGCTGGAGTATTATTGTACTTGGAATTTTGAAGGATGTTTGTGTCTATCATTCCTCGATCTTCAGCCAAAATATCAATATTCCTTTTAACTTGTCTTCAACCTCTTCTCCATGTTGGATGATCCAAAAATGTATATTTGGTACTTGTCGGAATATTTACTTGAGTGGCAAATTGGCTTGCAGTCCAATGGTAGGACGGTCCAGTGGGACGATACCCACCAGGGTTCAAATCCTGGTGCTCCCACCTTTTTCTGGAATTTTCCCAGAATTTACCGGCGCTATGCGTTAAGTGGTAAGCGGTGTTCCCGTCGACAACGAGGCGCCAATGGTGACTTCAGAAATCTCCAGATCTGCCGGGTGCTCAGTCCTTCGGAGGTGCTTATAGGGGTAGGGTTTGCATACGTGTATTCATAGGGGTGAGTGTGCGTGCGTGTGTGAGCGTCTGCGTTGTACTGTGTAATTCTAAAAAAAAGAATATTTACCCTTTTTTTATGAAACAGGAGGAGCTGGAGCCCCTACTGGTTATATATACATATTAGAAAGAAAAAAAATAAAGGAGGTTACATGACCCTCAGTCCGTCAAGAGACAAAAAAAGAAACAAAGAAAATAAGCTGAATTACACAAAGGATTGTACCCATTGGGAGATTAACAGGGAAATCTCTGGTTTTGCTCTGAGAGCAACCGGGCTAACTTCGTGTCTGGTACTCCAAGAATTGTCCTGAAAGATTCTACGATTTCAAAGGGCTCTAAATGTCCTTGAACTTGTAAACCCAAGAGAAGCCAACATTGCTGGGCAAATGGACATGAGAAAAATAGATGGTCTCTGCTTTCTTCTGCGCTATTGTTGCACAGTACACAATTGTAGGACTGAAGTGCCATGTGCTTACGCCTTAAAATTTCACGGGTGCTTAATCTGTCCACCAGTAATAACCAAAAGAAGACCTTGTGCTTATGCTGACATGATGTTTTCCAGAGCCATTTGAAAATAGGATGTGTCATGGCCGAGCCACAGTGGCGTAGCCAGGATTTTAGCATAAGGGGGGCCATGTAAACAATATACGAGTATCTAATTTTAGTATAAATTTAATTTAATAGAATATATATTATCGTGTCATAAAATGGTGAGAGATAATTTTAGTAGAGCAGGATTACCTAACTTTTCTTTTCATTTTTATTTTCTGATAGTTAGCAATTTTTTCTCTATGGCTATTTGATTATATATCTCTAATTGAGTGTGTAATAGCGTAAGTTTTAAAAAAATAGTTCAAATATAGTAGACATTGGGATTAAAAATACTACCACATGTCTAGTACAGTTAATATTAGCTTCACAACTCCACAGCCGGAACAATAATCATCCAATCGATTACTAGTTTATGTGATTATCTACTAAAAAATATCATAAGCACTAACTATATATGTTACATTTGCTCAAACCTTAGGGGGGGGCCAGGGCCCCTGCCAGCCCCCCCTTGGCTACGCCACTGGCGAGCCAGTTAATCTCTTGTATATCTTTGAAGCAGAGAACATTGGTGATCCCCAAATATATGCCCATATATCATGTTCATCTGTTAACTGTAGATTATCCAGGACATCAAGCATCTACAATAGCAGTGTATATGCTAAACCTGAAAGGGGCAGGTGTACTAATTGTGTGATGTCGGTGACACTCAGTGTTCTATGAATTGTCATATTCTTCTTATTTGCGAATGAGTAGAGCTCTGGGTACTTCTGCATTGGTACACAGTTATTCCATAGGTCATGCCACAGATAACAGGTTCTGCCATCAAGAACTGTGACAGTTGCTAAGCCTTTAAATTTATCTAATAGCTTCAGATTGTCCCTCCACCAAAAGGATCCATTCCTTGTATGGTCTGGCAGTGTACCATTTGAGTAGTGCTTTTCCCAGATCAAATGCACCCAGGGTATGTCACATCTATTGAAGAATTTACGCAGATTTTTCATCAGAAGTGCCTCATTTTGTGTTTTTAAGTTTAGGACACCCAGCCCACCTTCTGATTTAGGTAAACAGACCAATTTCCAAGCAGCTTTTGGGGGAGTTCTTGCATTAATATCTGCACCTCTCCACAGGCAGTGTTTCCTGAATTTGTCCACTTTCTTGATTACAGTGAAGTGGAGAATGAAGGAGCACATCCAAAAGGTTGGCAAAGATGAGAATACTGCATTTGTCATCTGCAATTTTCCAGCTTGGCTAAGAAAAACTGATGTGCTTGCAAGTCTTTTTTCACATCTGAACACCAATGGCCAATAGTCTTCTACCTTTGGTCTTGTTGTACTCAAAGGTAGACCTAGATAAGTGAATGGGAAACCCCCAGTGGAGCAACCAAAAGATTGTGCTAAAGCTTGTGTCTCTGCCGCATTCATGTTGATGGGTATTAACATAGACTTGGAGAAGTTCACTTGTAATCCTGTGGAGCTTGAGAAATCCTGTAGGATGGATTTGAGCATTGTCAACTGTGTGTCTGATCCCTCCATTATAATTAATGTATCATCTACATACTGCAAAATTTGGAAGTCTTGACTGCATTGTAATGGCACTGGAAGTGTGAGTAAATGTTCTGTTCTAGCTTTGTTAATCATTGACTTTAACATGTATGCGGCTATCACAAAAAGGAGTGGAGATAGAGGGTCACCTTGCCTGACACCCCTTCTACAATGAAATGTTTTACCTGGTACACCATTCAACAACACAGCTGAGGTTCCTGATGAAAAAATGGCCTTCATCCATTTTAACCATTGATCTCCAAAGCCTTTTTTGCTTCA
The DNA here is from genome assembly GCA_033239725.1 of Echinochloa phyllopogon. Lineage (NCBI taxonomy): Eukaryota > Viridiplantae > Streptophyta > Magnoliopsida > Poales > Poaceae > Echinochloa > Echinochloa phyllopogon. The sequence continues at coordinate 2,103,139 of BTCW01000016.1, read as the reverse complement.
TAATCTGCAGCATGCTTTCATGTTCTATTTTGTCAAAGGCCTTTTCAAAGTCCGGTTTGAGTACAACTATTTTCTTTTTGGACCTTTGACAAAGATGGATATATTCAATAGCCCATGCTATACAGTCTTGGATTGTTCTGGCCTGGATAAAACCATATTGGTTCTGGTGTATTATAACTGGAATGTATTGTTGCAGTCTATTTGCCAACAATTTGGTGATGATTTTGATAGAAATATTTAGTAATGATATTGGCCTGTAGTCTGAAGCTCTGGAAGGGCCATATACTTTTGGAATTAGGGTGATATATGATCCATTAATACTCTGCAAACATGTTTTCACCTGCTTGGAAGGCCACACATAGGTCATAAAAATCTGATTTAATTATTGACCAGCACTTTTTAATAAAATCTGTGTTGAATCCATCAGGCCCTGGTGACTTGTCATTGGGGAGATTCTTCACTACTTGATCGATCTCCTCATGAGAGAAGGGTGCTTCTAAGTTGCTGAGATCACTGTGTGGTTGCAAAATGCTTTCCAGATCAATCTGCATTCCTTGGTATTCTAAAATGCCTAACCTTTCCCTGAAGGTGTGCCACAAGAGTTCAGCTTTGCCCTCATGTGAGTATAGAACTTGCCCATCTGGTTTTTCTATGGTGGTGATTAGGTTCTTTCTGTGCTTGATTGTTGCATTAGCACGGAAAAATTTGGTCCCCTCATCACCAAATTTGACCCATTTAATTGTCCCCCTTTGTTTCCAATAGATCCTTTGTTGCCTAAGAAAAGCAAGCAATTTCTCTTCCAGCATGAGTTTAAAATTCTACTCGGGTACAGTGAGGTCCCTTAGCTCCTCAATTATATGCATGAACTGAAGAACCAATTTTACGTTGCTGATATTCGCCTTCAAACTGGAGAGATGGTGTTGCCAAGATCTGATGACCCTTCTCAGGTTTTTGAATTTTGATCTGATTATTTTAGCCTTGTCTGTATGGCTTACAGGAACACTCCAACCATGCTGCACCACTTCCATAAAGGAGTCATGTTCCATAAGGTAATTACCAAATCTGAAGAGCCGGCCTTTGGGTATATCCGTACCGATTGAAATCACGCAGGGGAAGTGATCAGAGGTTTCCATAACAAGAGAATGGGCCATTGTGTTTGGGTATGTCAGGTCGATGCATTTGAGGTGAAAAACCAATCCATCTTTTCTAGCAAGGGACTACGTTGCTTATTTGTCCATGTGAAATGTCTTCCTTGGAGCGGTATTTCCACTAAGCCCAGAGAGTTGATGGCATCATTGAACCTGAACATCTCGTTGGTATCCCCACCAGGTAAGTTTCTATCATTTGGGTTTCGCAGGAGGTTAAAATCACCCAGGACTAGCCATTCCACTTCTTCTGGCATTTGTATATGTTTGAACCATTCTAAAAAGCTCATTTTTCCCTCTGAGGTGCATGGCCCATATATATTAGTAAGGATCCAATCATCATTGTTGTGCTTTGACTTAAGGTTTACAGAAATGGCAAATTCATTTTGAAATATTAAGCTGCCATAAAAACAACTGATTTCCAGATGGTAAGTATGCCACCTGAGGCCCCTACTGAAGGGAGGAATTCAAAAGCATCAAAGCTAGGTGGAAAATTTTTTCTGATGAAAGCAGTATCAACATGTTCCTCTTTTGTTTCCTGCAGGCAAATGACATCACAAAGGCTTTCTCTGATCTTATCTCTTACTGCATCCCATTTCTTATCTGAATTGAGCCCTCTAACATTCCAGCACATCACCGTCCAATTTCTGACATATGACTGGGTTCTATTATCCATTAATGAACAATTGTAATTTTAACATAAGAAGCCTTATACATAGTATCAAGGCTTAAGACCAGAATAAAGGAAACACTGTGATCACACCAGCAGAGTTCTAAGAGAGTGCAAGTAATTAGATTATTACAGATAAGATAGAGACAAGAGGACACCCATGTCCTAAAGCAACAAATGCTTCCAAAAGTGAAACCAAGTACTTGATCTGCCACATCCAGGGGCCTTCCTTGCAGAATGATACTTCTTTGGCCTTTTCTTGTGCTGCTTGTCATCATCACCATTGTCCTTATCCTGAGGTTATTTCTTTGGAATAGGCTTCTTCCCAGCAGGGGCTGTTGCCATTTCTCCTTTTTCCTTTTGAGCTGTTTTTTTTAATTTTCTCTCTCCAGGGGCTGAGATGTTTGGCTTGTTATTCAGATTTTCAGTGGTCAACTTAGCTGCATCCATCTTACAAAAGGTAGTGCCCAAGTTTTTTATTACAGAAGGAGTTACCTGAGGAACATGAATTTTGCATCCAATACAATTCCTTTCCTTGCATGGAGAATGCTTGAAACCCTTATTCTTACGCTTTGCTCTTGTGCTTCTCCTGAAGCCTGGATCATCCTCTGTGATGTTTAGCTTTCCTGCCTGGGCTAGTAGAGATTTGGACCAGGGGCTAGTGGAGGGGGCGACTCTGTTTGTGAAGCTTTGAGGAGTTGGATGGGAGGGTTCCAGTTGGTCTACCATTACTTGCTTCCCTTTCTCTTTCATTGGGGATATCACAGGATTGTGAAACTCCTCAAGGTCTCCAGGCTGGTGTTAAAAGTTTCCATGGCTGCTGACAGTAGGAAATACTTGGCCCAGTCAAAATTTCCAGGATTAAGCAGGAAAGAAGTGAAGAAAGGTGCCCAGCTTTCAGGTACATTGATGGATGGCCTCTCAGTGCTACCAGAGAGGTATTTGGCCCATAGTCTGATGGTGTCACTTGACATTGAGGACCTCATTGCATTTCTTCCTTCGAGGTACTCTGTGAAAGCTGGGTCCACATTGGGTTCTATCATCTGAACAAATCCCAGTTGCATATCAGTGTTCAGATGTTGCTCATTCTCTACCTGTGGAGCAATGTTAATGGGATTGTAATTCTCTTGCATGTCCTCATCATTCATCAGATCTTCAGGTTGAATGTCCTCTGGAAGAACTGCCAAAGGCTCACCATTGTCCATTGGGAGAAACACCTCCACCTCAAGGTTCAGATCAGGAAGCATAGGCCCTCCATCATTCCCCACTGAATCTTCTGAAAAGCTGCCTTCTATCACTTCTTCTGAAATATGCTGTTCTTCTGCCAGTATGTCAACCCCTTCAGCCTGTATGAACTCCTCGTTGGCCTCCTGAATTTCTGCCTCTGCAATCAGCAGCTCATTTGCCTGGATGAGGCCTTCCATCCCCCCCAAGTCCTCATTGTCCAAATTCTGATTTATATTGATGCCATTCTCATTCCGTAAGGGCTGAATCAGAATATTTACCTTGAGTGAGTGACTTTGGAAAAGCCAAGAAACACATTACACACAGTGGCGTAGCCAAGGGGGGGCTGGCAGGGGCCCTGGCCCCCCCCCCCTAAGGTTTGAGCAAATGTAACATATATAGTTAGTGCTTATGATATTTTTTAGTAGATAATCACATAAACTAGTAATCGATTGGATGATTATTGTTCCGGCTGTGGAGTTGTGAAGCTAATATTAACTGTACTAGACATGTGGTAGTATTTTTAATCCCAATGTCTATTATATTTGAACTATTTTTTTAAAACTTACGCTATTACACACTCAATTAGAGATATATAATCAAATAGCCATAGAGAAAAAATTGCTAACTATCAGAAAATAAAAATGAAAAGAAAAGTTAGGTAATCCTGCTCTACTAAAATTATCTCTCACCATTTTATGACACGATAATATATATTCTATTAAATTAAATTTATACTAAAATTAGATACTCGTATATTGTTTACATGGCCCCCCTTATGCTAAAATCCTGGCTACGCCACTGATTACACACCAGATGGTTTGGTGTTGCTCTTTTGCATATTGGGAATATCTCTTGATGATTATGCATAATAAGTAAAATAAAGCCACGAAACCTTCTCCTAGTTCGTGAGATCACCTGGTGTTCACAAAAATACCGAGCCACGTCAATTTTGAGTGTCAACAAATCGTTTTATTGGGACGTGAGCAATCATGTTCCAAATTGGGTTCCCACGCTTCTGACAGCTCTTCATGAACGACAGATCGCAATCGGTGAGTTCAAATGACCGTAAAAATGCGGGCAGAGTTGGAAGTGACCGGACACCTTTGCAGAAATCCAAATGCAAATGCTCAAGAGATGTCAGGTTCGCCAAATTCTCTGGCAAACGATTCCAATTGCAGCTACTAAATTCAAGGGATGTTAGTGAATGAAATTGCTCCAGGATGTTTTCTTCCCTCAGTTCCTCTGATTCGTCAATTCTTAGAATCCACAGGGAGGAACAACCTGCTTCTGACAGCAGCTGTGGCACAAGGGGTATGCTATCAGTGGCAATCCCATGAAGGACGTTCACTTTGTCAGCCTCTGCAAGGGTCGCCAGATTGGGGCATTTGGTTATCCTGAGGTGCTGCAGTCTACTAAGACGATTTAGACCATGCAAATGCTTAAACTGGATACATTCATCGACGGAGAGTTCAGAAAGCATAGGTAGAGACTCCATCACCTCAGAAGGGATTCCTGTGAAAAAGGGAAGGCCCCTTAGGTTCAAGCTAAATAGGGATGTAGAGGTTCTCAAGGAGTTGTGCAGGACAGTGTCTGTGATGATGCAATATGAGATAATGACCCTATCCACTGATGCAGGAAGCATAAACTGGGTGTAGTCTTCCTCTTTTATATGACCCCGAAGAAGGTGAGGAAGCAAAGCACCACATCTGCCAGAAATGTCGGACAAGATTGTGGTGAACCTATCAGCCTGCTCATCAGCAAACTTGTCTATTTCCTCGGGATTTACCGCAATATTTAAGGATGGCTCAATTTGAGATGCTCTCTGAGTAAAGAGTGACCTTATCATGTCCACATCTTCCAAACATGTAACAGCCAGGGCTTTGCACCGCTGAATGTCCAGGCTCTTAAGGCTATCTGGAAGTCTTGGCAACTTTTCTAGCTTAGGGAGACTAATGAGTTTAAGGTGGCCAAGATGAATGAAAAGCTTTGCTATTTCAGGAAGGGCTTTCAGGTTGTCGCAACGACAGAGTTCGAGATATTGCAGGCTGCTAACTAGACAGTTCTGATTTTGTGACAGCCAACTTGGGCACTTCCATCCACCATATCTCCATATTCTCAGCTCTGTGAGCTGTGAGGGTGGGCAGAGGCCCTCAAGTATCTCCAGTTGAAGGTCTGTAGATAAACTACGCTGCTCCAGACTAGATTCTGACCATTCAAGAGACAATGCTGTGAGGTTCGTCTTGTCAGTTAGCTTGGCCTCTAGGGCAACCTCCTTGCTTTCTACACACTCAAGGCCACTGATTCTCAACCTCCCACTAAGGTGATTTATGCCCTTGAGCTGCTGCAGTTCATATCCCTTCTCCTTCCTGACTTTGAAGTCACTCAGTTCTCGAAGTGATTTTAGCTCCCCGAGGCCAGGAAAGCCTGAAAGAGTTGTCAAACAAAAAGCCAGAGTATCTAATGCTCCTCAAGCTAATCAGGTGGCTCATGTTTTTGACATTAGAAAATTCTAAAACACCAGAACCAGAGAGCTCTAGGATCTGCAGATGATAAATTGTGCCAAAATTTTTCGGCAAATGCACCTTCATGGACAAGGGATTATGAATTCTGAGAAAGCGTAGATGTTTCAACTCGCAGATACAGGTCGGAATCTTTGCCATATATCCTTCAACAACTACTTGCAGCACGCGCAATTTCTTTAACTTTTCCAGCATTCCCTCAAGTTCTTTCATTGTCATCCCATGTCCACCAATATTAGTAATGAATATCAGTGTGCGCAGTTTTCCCAATTTGCAAATCTGCTCTGTAACCTTCACTTGATCTTTTGAGCAGATATACAGATGACGGACGTCAGGAGGGATTTCTTTCATCTCACCAACTTCAACTCGAAAGCAATCATTTCCAGCAATCATCACTGCCAATTCATGCAACAAATCGTGTATAGTAAACCACTCATTCTTACTGCCATAAACATATTTTCTTGTTTCCAGAAACGAGCATGACACCAGTTCATCGAAGTAATTCTTAGCTACATATTCCATTTGCACGCCATTGGTGGTTTTTATGAAGCCTTCTGCTATCCATAAGTCAACCAACTCATCACGTGTAAACATGTAACCTTGAGGAAACATGCTACAGTAAGCAAAGCATTGCCTAACCGATTCATCAAGGTGCTGGCAGCTCCACCACAGGGATCCCATGGTGTCTGCAGACAACACATCCTGCTCTTCAACACTTCTCCAAAATGTAGTGTTCAAATTTTCACGGAGTCGTGCTCCTACTACTCTTGCTGCTAATGGTGACCACTTCAGTCTTTTCATAATCTGTTTTCCAATCATTTTTAATGTTTCTAATTCTTTGGCATCAAGGATTGCATTAGCAAGCGCATAATGCATAAATAGATTGAAGAAATCCATCTCCTTCAAGTCAGGTATTTTCATAGGGCTCTGAGCACCCATATATACAGCTGCACCTTTGAATCGAGCTGTAACAAGGACCATGCTCCCTTCCTCCCCTACCCTCAGTGGAGAAAGTAGCTCATCTAGTTTGTACTGACCACTCACATCCTTAACATCCCAGATATCATCCAGTACTAAAAAGAACTTTTTGCTTCTCAATTCATCCTCCAACTTCATTTGTAGGGTGTCAAGATTATCGGATGCACGGGATGGTTCCCCCGGGCGATGGTTCCCCATCTGTAGGGCCTGAAGCATTTTCTGATAAATTTTATCCACACTGAAACTTTGAGAAACATGAATCCACATGACAGGGTAAAAGTAGTTACCATTATTCTCATAGGTATAGACATATTGCGCTAGGGTTGTCTTCCCAGACCCCGCAATACCGTAGATGCCAATCACAGAATAGCACTTGCTGTTACTAGAACTTGGATCAAAATCACCTGCTGTTCCATGGAGCAACCTTATTATCTCCTCAAGTTCGTCGTTTCTTCCATATATGATGTCTGAAGGAGGTACGGATGTAGTGACAATCCTATTCACATTGTTGGCAGGATTTGATGTGTTATTGCCATGGCTACCAATGCTACTGGTGCTTGCTAGCAGCGTCAAAAACTGGGATCCTTGTTCAATTAGTTTTTCCAGCTTCTTTAGAACGTTCCTCAACCTGCGGGCTTTTCCAGAGATGACATGTTTCGCACCATCTAGAGCTGACTTAGCTCCGGATTGACAGTTGACCTGCAGTGTGCAATGGCACATTTAAGATGTGGCTATTATTTTGGATGTTGCAGTACTGAAAAACTTGAATATGGTTTACTAAATAAAATTATACCAATTTCTTGTGCAAATCACTGCACGAATGCAATTTATAACATGGATGACACACAACACTCACACACTCATGAGGAGTGCATCTCTTATTACATACGTGTACCTATAAATAGATAGCTAAAAACACTTGCATGGGTGTAAATAGTTTGCTTAAGGATTTGAATTTGGGTGGATAGAGTCATCCTTAGGCCTCCACCACCACACTACAAGGTGGTTCTCAATGGTTTCTAAGATTACATAGAAAAGAGCTCACTTTATATTCAGCTTGAATGGTCGTATTTACGCATGTCATGTCCTCATCATTACGCAGCCCTAACATTTAACTAAAAAGATATGATTAACACATTTCAAAAGTTTTACCGGATGTTTATTAAGAAACTGCAAATTCTAAAAGTCAATGACGGGAGCTAACACAAACCAGAGCTGTAAATACAAAAGCTATGCATATAAGCATATTTCTCTGAAGAAAACTATTTCACACCATTGGCAAAAAAAAACTATTCCACACATTAGAAATAACTGGCAAAAAAGTCCATGCTCATTTACATGGAGATGGAGTGGCCCCCTCTGCATTTTGGGTCAAGCTCCGCCTCTGCTTAATTAGTAGTGCATCGACAAGCCTATGAATATATCATCCTTATCTCTTGAAATAAAAGGTTCAAAAATTCTCGAAAGCCAACCTGGTTCCGGAGGCGGTGATAATCGGCGACGTCCAGGATGTCTTCGGCGTCGTAGAAGGCGGACCTGAGCCTACTGGCCCACAGCTCGACGTGCGTCCTCTGGCCTGGTGGCATCCTCTCCGCGTGCTCTCGCATCAGCGCCAGCTGCGGCAGCAGCCGGGCCTCCAGGTCACGCAGCTTCTCGGATTCGTCAAAGCCCACGACGGCGAAGCCATGGTTGAGGAGTCGGGTGCTGACGGGCGACACCATCCATCCCAGAGCGGAGATCGCCCACCCAACCGCTGCAATCTCTGCCATGGCCGTAGCCAGCTTATTTCCTAGCTAGCTTGCGCACCGCATGAGATCGATCTATGCAATGTAAGGGGATCAGGACCAAGGGACACAGAGGGCAAGTGGCTACCAATGGCTGTTAGAGTGTTACTTTCGTATTGCTGGTCAAGCCGTGCCCTTGATAATTTAATGGGTTGGGTATTATTAGTCTTGTTTATTCATTATTAGTTTAGGATATTTCTGAACTAATAGCACAGGATGATGGTGACGATCACCGCGGCCCTTCTTAGAGTTGGTTAGCAAGAGGAAGAACAAAAGAAGACAGGAAGGTTTGCTTGTATGATGCTTTATTGTTTCACAGCAAAGGAAAATATTTGGAAATTTTGAGCCAGACTTGTTGAGCAGTAAATTATTTCAAACAGAAATAGTTATATATATATATATATATATATTGATAGTTTTGTTTCACAGTGAATCTATAAACATCGTTTTGTTTCACAGTGAATCTAGAAACATCATTTTATATTGTCAATCTTTATGTTTTTCTATTGAAAGTCAAAAATAAAAACGCTTGACTTAGAAAAATCCATTGTTTGCCTACATGGCCGTTTAGTCCATTTACGCACCGTGTAAGCGTTACTGGCTAGCCGTGCTCGTTTAATCATCCGTTTAAGTTCGTTTAATGCTGTTTAACATGTTTAATCTTGTTGTTTGGCCCAAATAAAAAGCTAAACGATGATAGATGACCAACTGTTTAGCGTTTAGGATAACATCTGGGCATCTGGCCTGGGTTGCAGCCAACCAACCGCTTGTCATGGTAAGACTACAATCGGTTCTCTAGACACCAGAAGTGATATGCCAACTATGATGTTCGGTTCTCCAACATCGTTGTTTTCCTTTTTATTTGTGATAACAGGATACTGATTCTTGATGTGAAGAGTGCATATTTCTTTGCGATGACGGGATAAGGATCAGATGTTTCGTAATATTTATTTCACTTCCACTTATATATGTGTGTTCTTCGTCTATTATTCATAACATATACTGATTCGTTTCCCTTTTTTATTAGTGGATAGTGGAACACTGGAACTGTTACTGATTCCTTTGAGACGACGGGATAAGCTAGGATACTTTTTCACAGGAAGGAAATAATGCATACATATTCCGTACTCCATCTAGGACACCGACACAATCTACTAGGCGAAGTTTTGATCAATAATTTCTATGATATTTTCTATAATAGAAATTAAATATATTAAAAGTACTTTTCACGGTGAATTAACATCTACGTACCTTATATTCTCAATGTTTGTAAAATGTTTACATTGAAGGTCAAAGATAAAACGTTTGTCTGGTAGGGATTCTAAACTGGCCTACTCCAGCCGCCATGTATTACAAGGTGTCGTCCATTTGGTTGCTTCGTCTTTTCCCTCTAAAATAAGACTTTAAGTTGCTTCTCATAAAGACGTATCTATTTATAGTTGACAGCATACGCATAAAGAAGTGAAATTGTTTGCTTCGTGGCCCGTTCTCATGGTACAAGCGTTAAGTAATCGAATTATAACATGTGTCCATGAAGTAAAGTGTAATGCAAATAAGAGAGTGAAGAGAGAATATGGCATCAATCTATTGCGAGGAATACGGGAAATCACAGTCTGGTGGAGATTAGATATTTTGTGCCAAGTGCCAACGCACCATCACGGTACCATAGTATTCTTCTCATCATAGTGGGCCCTCTGTGTTTAAGAAATTGCAGTACCTATGAACCTAACTCTCTGACTACAATTCGTAACAAGCAACCCATCCATAGCATTCGTCCATACTAGATCTTCTTCCAACTGTTGTTCTTCATTCAATCCAGCTCCATACAAAAAGAACTAAGGAGGCCGTGGGAATGGCGGCGCCAACACCGGATTCGTTCCTCGTGGAGACGGACAACTACGGCGTCTTCCTCCCCATAGTCCGCCAGAACGTGATCAAATGCTGCAGCGACCAGCCCGTGCTGCCGCCGGAGGAGAAGACACCCAAGCTCTGGTTCCACGTCGTCCTCCGCACCAAGACCAGCCATGGCCATACGCCTGGACAACCTCTACCTCGTCGGCTTCAAGACCCAAGCCGGGGTATGGTGGGAGTTGGGCAAAGACGGCGACACCCACCTCATCAGCAAATCCTCCGCGCCAAGACCAGCTCGGCTTCGGCGGCGCCTACTCCGACCTCATCGGCCACCAGAAGGGGCTGGAGGCCGTCACGCTGGGGCGTGCCGAGATGGCCGCGGCCGTGAACGCCCTGGCGAAGCATGGCGGCGCCGCCGAGGAGACCCGTACGCTGTGCCCAGGATGATGCTGGCGAAGCTGGTGATCATGGTGTGCGAGGGGCTCAGGTTCCTCACCGTGTCCGGCACTGTGGGCAAGGAGTTCAACAACCCGGCCGCGACGAGATACAGGGGAAGCAGGTGAATAAATGGGATAGGATCTCGGTGGCGGTGTTCAAGTGGGCCAAGGATCCGAATGCTACGTTCCCCGATCTCAAGGAGGTAGGCGTCAAGGATAAGAACGACGCGGCAAGGATCGTCGCGCTAGTCAAGTATCAAAATTAGTGCAACAACGACGGTCATGCTGTGGTGTTTATCGTATTTGCAAGTCTAATTAATATGGTGTATGTATTTATGCTTGCGTGTGTGCGTGCGTTCTAGTATGTATGCACATTGATCGTAATTTAGTTTTATTATTGATTGCATCTCTGCGTGTTTATCCAGCCAAGAAACTCTGGTGTTGAATACTCTGGCATATACAATTAGAGCTGCTGATTATATAAAAAAATAAAACTAGACTAAACAATATAATAGAAAAACAACAAACTTTATCACCAACATAACAGTACCCTACGTACAACCACAACCGAGCACATAAGGACTGCACCACCATGACCAAGCCGCAACCACGACACCACTGCTCGACGATTGTCGAAAAGACTGCTGCCACGCAGGGCCAGTCGCCACCACGGCACTAGGTCATTCTCGTCCACAGATCATAACTTGTCGTACAATCACCAAAATCACAAACTATGACACAAATTGATGACAACACAATCAAAACAAGCATAAAGCTGCACAAATTGATAAATTGAATCACTTACAATTGCTTGGATGCTTACGATCATCCATTTTACACCAAGTCCCCCCCCCCCCCCACTATATCCATGGCCTCATCCTCCTGATAGAGCTAAACTTGTCCATTGTTTCTTTCATTCCTCATTTGGTTCTCCCTAATTCTTGCTCCTCGCTTTGATTCCATATCTCTCCACCTTTTGAACCAAATCACCTAAAAAGGTCTAGCAAATAATATAGCTATTGGCTTCCATTGCAAATCTGCGTGAAACGAGGCAAACAAAGGTAACCGCTAGCTTTGAAAACCACGTCTATGTCTTTGATCACTACCTTAGCCTTACGTAAAGACTAAAGCATTCACTAAGTAAGTGATGAACCCGCATGAGAAATAAGGAGTTGTGCTTCTTGTGACCGGTCAGAAATGGAGCCATGCGCTGTTTGGCCACCTCCGACCCCATCGTCATCGTTGTAGCCACATTGTTGGTGGCACGCACAGCTGCCAGCCCCACCTCCATGGCACTATTGATGAGCATCCGGGCAGGTCGGCGTTGGCCGTGCCACCATGGCGTCACCTGCGCAGCACCGCGTCTGCCTAAACCACCCATCATGGCCACGTATTTCCGGCTCCAAACATATGCACGCGGTCGCCTCCATTCCCGTCGTGCATAGCCACATCCACCTCCGCTGTCACACCCAGTTTTAGAAAATAAAACGAGTGTACACCGTATGTGTGTCAGGATGAAATTTCACACATACAATTTACCATAAAGTGAATAAAAGATACAGTATCACGTAAAATAAACTATATAAATGACTTACAAGTCTATCAGAGTACAGCAAATCCTGGAAACGAAGACTCCAAACTTCACAGGCAATCGACTGAGGGTTGTGTATGCCTAAAACTTAGCACCATCTTCATCAGCCTCACACACCTTCTTCTGAACAGCGGTTAGCAAGGATGAGTACACTTATGGTTGATACTCAGCAAGGCCACAAGAAATAATTAGAGACAATTTAATATCAACTTTAAGTAAATTAATCATGTGAGGGTCCATGCCACTCTTAACTGTGAGTACGGCTGATATATCAGTTTTACACTATGTAGAGGTTGTACACTTTCACCATAAGTCACGTAAAAGTTCAAAAGAACTTTAAACCCAACCATGTTGTGTGGATCAGGCACGCATCACACTACTAAGGTGTGGCTGCATAAGGACGCTACGAGGCCTTTACAAAGAATCACTCGATGTATGTGTTGGTCCCCTTCCATGCTTGTATATTGGAGAGCAGTCCAGCTTCCTCATCCGCACCTCTTACACACACTAGACCGGTAGCCACCGGCACATCCCAGCATACGGTACCAACACAACAAAGAGATCATCTAATTAATCAGCCAAGACCAGAGCCCATTAGTTGTCATGATTGTACTGTTTTCCTGGGTGGTCACTCCATGTTCCAATTAAATCATCATGATAGTGTAATTAAAGCATAGGTAGAAAGATGGTTAGGGACACTTGCCTTTATGCAACATAAATACCACTGCTCAAAGTCTTCAACTCTTGCTATTGCTCTTTTAATCTTCAAATCACTCGAACTGCGCTTCTTCTTCTCATAGCAATCATCGAGTAATCACACAAGCATACAGCTATACAAGCAAACAAACAAATACAACAACTAAGAACAATACACCAATCAAAAGAAAAACTTTAAAAGAGCATGCTGAGGGCAGGGCTCGATGCTATGGTCACGCAAACGCAAGAATCGCTGAAAACGGACCTTTGGTTGAAAAGATATATCTAGCGAAAGATTTGAATTATTAAACAAACAAGACTATAGGCTGGATTTATTTTAATTGAGTAAAATCATGTACATGAGTTATTTCAGATAAATACCTAATGGAATTAACATGAGTCATATTAAAACATTTAATAGACACATAGTAAACTTAGTCATATTTTAATTACAAAGGTTCATATACAAATTATTCCAATTAAAGTATTAACTTGAAATAAAGCATGTGAGAGCCTCTAATCAAAACATAATGACCAAATGTCATGTTGGGCTAACAAACTTTATTTATAAAACACATTTATGTTAGTATTTATCAGATTAACCATTTATTTAAGAAATCACGAAGTTTAACTCTAAATTGCTTTTAATTAGAAAAGCTGGTTGAATACACATTAATCAAATTAACATCACTTTGCAAAAACCGAGATAACACTTAATCATATTTTATTTATAATTGTTTATGTATAGATTACACCAAATTAAACATTAACTTGAAATAAAACATGTGAGAACATCTAACCGAATAATTTTATAAACCGTGTTGAACTAATATTATAATTGAAACACATTTAAGTTGATATTGCTCAAATTAATATTTATTTAAGAAGGCTCGTGGTTTAACTCTAATTAGCTTTTAATTGGAAACTCGGTGCAATTAAACATTAAGCAAATTAACATTTGTTTATTAAAATTGAGATCCAACCTAGTTCAATTTTATTTATAAAAGTAACTGAATAAATATTAATCAATTTAACATTAACAAGGAAAATTGATGTGTAAACCTTAATTAGATTTTAATTGGAAACACATTGAATAATATTTAATCAACTTAATATTAAATAAAATTCAGAAACATGTTGCATGGTAAATAACAGTACTAAATCGTAGTTTTGATTGATATGAATCTAATGCAACAAAAACGGATTAAAAGGGATCTAAAACGCGAATTCTACAGTTAAAATGAGGTTATAGGGACCTATACGCGATTAACAGTAGTCTTAGGGGCTAGCGCGCAAGATTGCAGAGACTCAGCAACCAGTTCTCGCAAAAAGGCCAGAGCTTGGGGTTAGATCTACAAAAGGGCGTCGGGCTGGGTTTATGTGTGAAGGGGGAAATCTTACAGGGGGTTATCTGTAAAAGCTCCATGAGCTTCTTGGCCATGGCCGACAGCGGCTCTTTTGTTCGGCTCGCCGGCGATGTGGTGGATGGGAACCCGGGGCGGGGTGCGCAAGTGAGAGAGGGCGGAGAGGGGCTCGCGGGGTATGCTCACCACGGGCGGAGGTGGACCGGAACGGCGGGAAGTCGGCGACGATGGCCGGCGGCGAGGGGTTCTCGGGGGCGAGGCGCTCCGGCGACGAGACGGACCGGCGGAGGAGCTGCGGCTCGATCTCGCGAAGCTCGTGGTGGTCTCGGATTGCCCCGACGGTCGGCAGACGCGACGAATATCCGGCAATGGCGGCCGGCGACAAGACGGACCAGCGGAGGAGCGGCGGCTCGATCTCGCGAAGCTCGTGGTGGTCTCGGATTGCCCCGACGGTCGGCAGACGCGACGAATATCCGGCAATGGCGGCCGGCGACGCTCGGCTCGGCTCCTACCGGCGGCGACGATGCTGCAAAGGGAAGGCGAGGCTAGGGCGCAGGAGGGATGCGGGGTGCGGTGCCTCGGGCCATGCAGTATTTATAGGGGCACTGAGGCCAAGGATGTCGTCGCGCGCACGCCAAGGCCGGCGGCGGCGGCGCTAGCATCTGGAGCCGGGAGAGCTCGGCCGGGCTCGCGAGCTGGGCCATCTTGGGCCGATTGCGCCCATACCGGGCCTCGCAGGCTCGGGCCGAGAAGGAAGATGTGGTCCATTAGTCGAAGGAGTGGAGAGAGCAGGCCGGGAGCGGGGTGGCGCCAGTTGGGCCGGTGGGATTAGGCCCCGATGGAGTTTCTTTTCTCGTTTTCTTTTCGGAATAAATTTCATATTCATAGATAAATCCGGAAATTCCAGATAAATTATTTAAGCCAAAAAATACTCCAAAAATTCCAAAAATCCCAGGAAAAATCCCAGAGATAAAGTTGGAAATGATGGACCCAAATAATGTATTTGGAGCTCATGAAAAGAATTTAGCATGCTCCCAAAAATTGGAAAATTCTCTAGGACATTAGGAATAAACCCCAAAAAATCTAGAAATTCTCATTGGGCTTCTAAACACAAAAATTTTGAAAACTTGCACACATTATCTTTACCTATATTTATTTAAATTTAATTTGGAAAACAAAATTTTCCTATACTAAATTTCTTGTAAATTATATAAAGCTTGGGAAAATTTTAGAAATTTGAGAAAATTATTATGTTAATTTATCTTATTTTTCACATCCTAAATTTTGGAAATTTTAGGACGTGACATCCGCGCTCCCCGCCCACATTGCGTGCGGCGTGCCCCAGGCTCTTCACGCCGCGTCCGCGTCCAAGTGCGACCACATGGGACATTGTCGTAGCAGCCAGCAAGAAGCAGCTCGAGAAGCCACCACCTTTTGTGTGCCCGCACGGGCTTCCTGAGATGGCGTGGTACAGGAGAAGGGAGGGGTGTCGGCATCGCAGGGTTGGGAAGAGGGGCGACGCACGGGTTGGGTAGTGATTTCTCGGTTGACAAATTCAAAGAAGATTTGAAATATCTCCAGAGACAATTTGAAGCCAACTATTAAAATATTTCACATCTTCTTGGGTCACTCGGCAGGGCCTCCCCATAGAAGGTTGTGGCCCCCTTGCCATGCAACAATTTCTAAAGACCTATACTATAGTGGTGCAGTGGAGTCCATCCAACTCCATCGAAGTTAGCTAACAAGCAGTTAATTCAGCTCACACACAGATCAGCACATAAGGCATGAGCCCCCTATCCAGACACAAATAAATCAGTCTGACACTGAGTGACTAACTAACAACCTCAGAGGCTCGGCCATTGGCCCATTATGGCATCGCACACCCAATGCTAGTCCGATGCGGCGAGCCAAAGAGAACGATATCTGAGTCCACCGCATCTGTGTCCTTCGCGGTTGACTCGCCAAGGTCACTCATTCCACTAGCGCCCCATGCTCAGCGCTCCGCCGACGACAGTGAGGTGTCCTCAGTTGGTCCCGTGGACATGGCGTGCTAGGCTCATGGTACGTTGGATGACATTTGAGGCGGCTGCAACGGCAACGCACACGTCTGCTGCTACTTGCGCTGCTTTCTGCTCCCCTTTTATTCTCTGCCTCACGTTCTGTAACACCCTAAAATTCATCACAATCAAATTGTAGCACCTTTCTGAAATTTTCTAGGATTTATTAAGGCCCAAATAAATTTTCTGAGATTTAATTGGAATTCTTGTGAATTAATTGAATTTAAATATCATATCAAATAATTTTAGTCAAAATAAGTTGTTGATGCATTCATACTGTTGCATTTTTCTTTTGCTTGCTGTTAAATTAAGTTGGAATTTAAATTCTGTTTAAATTCAAATTTAATTTGATTTTGTTTGAGCCTTAGAATAGTTGTTTTCTGTCGAGTTTAGTTTTGCCCCTTGAATTCTCGGCCAGTCCGATTTTGCCCCGTCCACTTCTCCTTCTCGGTCGGCCGGCCCAAGTCCTCCGCGGGCCGTCTTCCCAAGCCGGCCCACTCCAATTTCCCCCTTTCCCGCGTCGCTGATAGGTGGGCCCGCCTGTCACGACCGTCTTCCCCGAGTCGGACTCAAGTCCGACCCGGGCTCGGCCGCGCCGCCCCCTCCGACTCGGGCGCGCACGCCTAGGTAGGCGAGGGCCCAACTCTTTTACCCGCGCGTCGTGGTCCCCTTCTTGTTTCCCCGCTCTTTTCGCGCACGCCCGCCGCTCTTGCAAGCCCTAGCGCGTCGCCGCCGCCGCCGCCTTTGGGCGCCAGCCGCGCCGCCGCTCGGTTTCTCCCGCCGGCGAGCCCCTCCGCCGATCCAATCTCGGCCCTCGGATCTTGATCCAACGGCCGAGCTTCGCCCTTGCCCCAAGTCAAACAGCGACTTACCGGTCAACAAGAGCGGTTTTGCAAAAAGGCCCTCCAAGTTTACAAAATCAACATGCAGTCCTAGCCCGTTCAAAAATAATTCAATTTAGGTCCTTTTTCTTTCGGTTTAGCCCCTGCAAGTTTTAAAATTGCGTCCGAGGTCCAAGTTTTACCTTTTTATGTGAAAACCCTCGAGTTTTATACAAAATTATGTTTTAGCCATCGGATTTTCGCAGTTAAGCCCATGAAAGTTTTAAAACTTTGCCAGCAAGTCCCTAAACCTTAGAAAAGTCATATCTTTTGCGTTTTAACTCCGATTTTAGTGATTCTCGCACTCACGCATTCGTGGTAACGCGTAGAATAGATTTGTGCTGTTGTTTATTTCTGTTGGAATTGTTTGGTGTACTGTTTCTTATTTATTGTATTGTTTTCTTATATGTGTTCGTGTGATGCGTACAGGAAACGCGTCGTTCGAGGAAGTGTTTGAAGAACCAGCTGTTGAAGAGTTTGAGCAGCAGCAGGGTTGGGAAGAAGGCAAGTATTCCTTGATCATGCCAGTTTGTACCTAAATGACATGCATTTTAATTACACTGTTTATTTATCGCTTGCATTAATATTGCTGGGTCCTATTAAGGATTTCCTGGTTTTTTTATCATACCTTGCAGCTGGGTCATTAAATTAATTTGAATGGTAGATGATGCTTAGTTGCTCAACTGAGATTGGTCTAATGAAACCCCTACTCTATGTTTCACTATTATCTTTTAATTAAATAATGACAAGATCACATCTTTTAATTGGAACATGGAGCGACCACCCAGGAAAACAGTGCAACCATAAGTGATATGTGGCTCTGGCTTTGACTGACTAATTAGGTATTCTAGTTTGGGATAGTTTTACCCGAAAGGGCAAGAGGTGCGGCGGTTGACGAGGTATAGCCCGGTCCTCTTGAGCGGTAGGCTTTGCTAAGATACGCGACTCATTAGGGAGGGTTATGCTTTGCTCCTGAACCGGAAGCCTTAGCGAACTATCACTTATTAGAGTATCTTTGTAAAGGTCTCGTAGTGAAACCCAGTATTCGGTCCACGTGGTGTGGGAAGGGTACATGCTTTCGGGCAATGGGAATCACGGATTATGGTGAATGTGTACAACCTCTGCAGAGTGTAAAACTATTATAACAGCCGTGCTCACGGTCATGAGCGGCCTGGACCCTCACATGATTAATCTATCTGAATATGATCTAAATTGTGGTTACCTGAATTTGATGGGTTTATGTCATTAATTTAATTGTGGTTGGTATATACTTATATCTGCTAGTAAATAGATGCTTAATAAAATTTGACCAACTAAAAGTACTTAATGCAGCTATCCTTTCAGCCTTCCACTTTATAAAGCCTAGCATGTCATTTATTTCCATACTTTGCTGAGTACGACATGTGCTCACGCTTGTTTATTTATATTGCATCGACCACACTCGGACTGTTGTTCAGATTGGGAGAATTTTGAGGACTATACTACTGATTTTGAGGAGTTCTAGGCGAGTCCTCCGGTCAATTGTCTGTGGAGATGGAGTTATTTCGTTTCATTTAGTTAAACGTTTATTTAAGTCTTCCGCTATGACATTTGTGTCAACTCTGAGATTGTAATAAATATACTTTAATACTCTTTCGTATGTATGGTTATGGATATTCACTTGTGACGTCTATCATATGTGTAAACTTATCCTGACGCACATATGAGATTGATCTGGTTTTATTCTTGAAATCGGGTGTGAAAGGTTCCTTCAATCGATCCTGAATTAATATGGTTGTTTATTATTGTAGCACCGGCCCTTGTATTGACCGCGAGCTGCGCCATTGTCCCCTCCGTCAGTGTCTGAGAGAGATCCTCCCTCTCCCAGACGCGCAGGACCAGATCCAGCCACTCCCCTCTTCAAGTCGAAGCATGGAGGGGCGCCGGCCATGGCGTCGAGCAGGGGCGACGTGGTGAGCATGGTGGCGGTGGGCCTGGTGCGGGGCGCCACCAACGCGCTCATGCGCCGGGGCGCGCTCGTCTGGGACCGCCGCTCCTGCGCCTCCCCCTCCGGCAGCGGCATCATCCGGTGGTGGGCGGCCCTGATCCTGACCTGGCAGTACTCGGCGCCGTTCGCCGCCAACCTCTGCGCGTCCGCGGCCTTCTTCGCGCTCTTGGGCGCCGCGCCCATCTCCGTCGCCGTCCCCATAACCAACGCCATCACCTTCGCCGCCACGGCCGTCGCCACCGTGGTCCTCGGTGAGCGTGTCCGCCCCGCGCTCGGCACCGCGCTTATCGTCCTTCGAGTCTGGGTCTGCATCTCCTAGTCCTAGAGGATCTGCTCCAGGTGAAACATCCCAGTTCGTAGTTCTGTAGTGAATTGACATTACAAGAACTATTTTTGTTTGGTTCCTTTTTTTGCTCAGTATATAGGAACAGGGCAAACCTGAGATTTTGTTTCCCCTCTGTATGTTACCATTTGATTGAATTGTCCCCAATTTGTCAGTTGGGCGCACACAATTGATCTACTAGGTAAATGATATATGAACTAGGCCACGCCAATTCAGATACGTGTATCAGTACCGGATACGGATACGCTGATACGATACATTATTTTCAAATTAATCTGATATGTCGATACGTTTAGAATTTAAATTTAATATATAAAATAAGTCTCAAATAGAAGAATTTAATCTATAAAATAAGTCTTAAATAGTTGGATTGGTGTTGGAAGCATTTAGCACTTGCACGTACACTGCTAGTATCGGTTGCTGCCATCTAATTAAAGGAAAAAAATCGATCTAAGAAAGTAGGGAGGAAGAGTAAGAATAGTAGTATTGAATAAGTATCGATGGAGTATCGGTGCCGTATCGCGAATCGGAAACGTCCGCGATACGCGATACAGCAGCCGGCCGAAGTATCGGCGTGGCGTAGTATATGAACATAATTTCCATATGCGATTTCGTTTCTGAATCCCATATGCTTTAGGTGATCTGAATTTTTTTAGGTGATCTGAATTTAACAGACTAACATTACATCTCCATTCATTACTGGAGGGTTGATATATAACATGATTTATTGGGAACGGGATGGTTCTTTGACCTGCAATTCATATGCTTGTTGCTGATGTTTGCCCCGTGAGTCAAAACTGTGATATCGTCTTTTTAAGGTCTTACCTCTTGTAGGTTTCGAGGTGAAAAATCACAACCAATAGTGTTGTGTGGAGTGACATTAGGGCTTGTTGCATTGGCTTGCTTAGGCAAAATTCTCAGATTTTTCTCTCTTTTTTCCTTGTATGTTGTCATTCCAATGAATCCTATCCAATTTGTTGGTTGGAGCCACATCACTTCATTAGGTATATTATCTTAATCCAATACTCGGACACAGTAAAAAGGGCGTACCCAGTGCCGTAGGCTTCCCGCACCGTGCGGGGTCTGGGGAAGGGTTGTAATAGCGCCCAAACCTTACCCGCACAAATGTGCAGAGGCTGGGGCTTGAACCCGGGACCTTCCGGTTACAGACGGTAGGCTCTACCGCTGCACCAAGCCCGCCCTTCAATACTCGGACACAGTACTGAATCAAATTGTATTTATATGATCTGAATCTAATACTACACCTACATACTTGAGGTTTGACATGCAACACCATATCTTTATGTACATATAGGTTCTTTCCCTTCAGATGATATATTGGGAAAGCAGTGCAGTTGCTTGACCTGTAATCATTACACTTGCAGATGGTGCTTGCCCTGTATGAACAAAAGTTTCTAGATGTTGAGGCATGGTCACCAGAAGCTATTTCAATGTTAAAAAAAAAGCTTCACACAGTGAACTCAGTTACAATAATGTTCATGCTCCTCAGGTACAAGAAACCACATATATTCGACTATATTTATCGTCTTACCAGGTTTGTAGCTTAACAATCAAAGTGTTGGTAGGTAGGACCTTACTTAGGAGCTTATGGAGAATATACACAGCTGACAGCCATCACACTAATCATGCTTGCTAATACTCATCTGATTTCTGTAACCAAACAACCAGAAAAGAAGCAAAACCGAGTAGCTGACACTTACCAATCAGTGTTACTGCACCATCATGGCACTCCCTGTTGTGTAGTGACAAGAACCTTGAGTGTGTCGGCGCTGTGATGTAATTTCAAGCACAACTTCAAGAGTAGGTGTAGGTGCAGTGTAAGATGAGAGAGATGCTCAGATTTCTGAGCTTCTTTAATTGATTGTGGTTCCTGTGCACTTATAGAGTAGCTTCAAAGAGAAACAAGGTTTCCAACTATGTGGTGTGCATACTTGTCTTTGGTTGTTTGAAGGGGCATAATTTGGTTGTAGTTTTGATTTACGCATGCCTTGTTGATTTATGCCCAGATTGAATACATGGGATTCAGCAAGCAATGTTCTTTCCAGGTAGTTATGGGTACAAAGATAAAAGTAGCGATTGGATTTCTGTGCTGTTGGAACCAAATGGTTAGAACAACTTTGGGGCTTGTTTTACATTTCTAGATTGGTTGATAAGAGTACCAAATTTGATTTGATGCTTATATTTTTGTTGTGGCGACCTTGTTGATCTGAGGATCTATATTCAAGGGATACGAAAAGCAAAAATTTACGTTGCTGTAGAGCTGTGGCCCTCCTATTGAAGTATTGAACCAAATGATCACCGGGGCAATGGGAAGTAAGTTTGGTGTTGATGAAGTTATCCTTATGTCACTTACCACGGCCAGGATTTTTTTTCCTGTGGTGAGTACAAAGAACAGATTGGGACCAAAATATATATGATATTGTCATGGAATACAGAACTATAACAAGTGAGACAGTGGATTCTATTTATTTTATATGAGCAACCAAATGTATTTCATTGTCCTCCATGATTGCTACTGAAGTACTGATGCCCATGTAAAAGAATTCTTGTAAAATGTTGCTGTAAAAAAGGAAGCCAAATATTGACACTTATTTTTCCTTAAGTGTCTCACATCCTAAAGAAACTTTGTATCGAAAGAGAACCTAACTGGCTTTCTCTTAAGTTTTAAAAAAGTTGTCACTTGTTAATAATGTCTATGCCAAATGATAGTGTTGTTAATAATGTCTATGCCAAATGATAGTGATCAAGACAAACCTTATGGCAAAGCCTCATCAGGAAGGAGCGGGGAAAACTACGGGAGCCCGGGCGTCATCAGCAGCGCGGGAGCCGGACGTGGGTTTAAAAAATAATAATATTTGGGTTCACATATATAAAAGTTCAGTGATCAGCAATTTTGAGGAATATGATATTTTTTTTAAAAAATAGTAATCCACGAACGTGGTTTATGGATATATTTAGTGTGTACTAAGACAGTTCAATATGTACCACATCTCCTTTTTCTTTATATGGGAAACTGGTAGCAACCATATTAAAATTTAGATGATCAAGTGCTTGAGTCTTGCTGTTGGGGGCGATCATTAGGGGTACCCAAACCTATGGGATAACCACCCTCGATAAAACATTAATCTCATGCGATTAACCAGAAAAAGAGAAACGGAAGTTAAGGCCCACGGCCCAGCAACAAACTAAGGCCCAGTCAAGGCGCCCCGTGGCATGCCTCGACGCGAACCGTAATCTCCGCTTCGCTCGAGGGAACTGACCCCTCGAGCGAAACGGAGAACTCCGCTTCGGTCGAGGCCTGAGGATCGAGCCTCGAGCAACCCACGGAATGGGGAGAGCTCCGCCTCGGTTGAGACCCTCGCTTCGACGGACAATTAATGACGCCCACTACCATCGTGCATTCAAGTCAAAAGGCAGATATCTCGCCATACCACCCTGACAGCCACGACTCCTCACGTCGCATCCGCCAACTCCCGTCACTATGCTGCCAACCGAGGCTCTCTGCGGGCAGGCCGGCACTGTGCGAACAGGGCCCGTCACTTCGAGCTCCTGTGCTGCCAACTCTGACGACTCGAAGACCTCCGTCGGACGGGAGAGACCCTCGAGCACACAGCAGGAGAAGAAGACAGGACGGCGGATGTATGGCGGGCCATTCCGAGCGCTATGCGACCAACCCCGGCGCTGTGGGCACATGTCGCCACCGTGCGAACAGGACCGGGTCACTCTAACTCCCTGTGCTACCAAGTCCCACAGCGATTTTCCACAGAATGGGCTTTGTGCAGGCATGGAAGACCCTCGAGATGGTGTACGGGCGAGCCATTATCGCACAAAGGACACCTCGGATCCTCAAAACCACTCCTCGACGTCATCACCAGTACAAGAATCGACTATAGCAAACAAGCACAAAGAAGCACGTCCAACGCCACTCCTACTACTGTGCGGCAACTATGCCTGTGCAGCAACACACTCTTGTAACCCCTCCTCCTTGGCCTATAAAAGGAGGGGGTGATCGAGCAAAAGAACATGGACGAAAAAGATCAAGAATCCGCACACACTCAGAAAAACCACGATATTTGCACTCTGCCTCAATCATCCGGGACTCGGAGGTCTAGCCTCCCATCCCAACCTGCTTGTATCCCCTACTACTTGCAGTCCGGTGCAGAATAATACATCGCACATACCACCTTGCTGGAAGTACGGTCTTCCGACTGGAACCAGGATAAACCCGTGTCTCGTGTTATCTTCTGCATCAACCATCAAGGGAGGGAACACAGCGCATTTCTGGTTGGTGTCGGGACCACGATTTCTAAACACCGACACTTGCCTAAGAGCATCTCCAACAGCATATGCGTGAATCACACAAATATATACTGCAGTAGCTTAGAAAAATAGATACAGCTATACGAATAGAAAGAGTACTACGGCAATACATTTGTAGACAAACATGGTATAAGTTTTTAAGTTAACCAGGTGATGGAGCGTCAGGAGGTACACACAATTTACAAAAGTGGCAAGTCCAAGTGGCGATACATGATTTAAAGGATAGTGATGTGGCTGGTGAGGTATGGTCTGCAGCGAAATGATGGGGGGAAAGAATCTGTTCATAAAGGTGTGCGCTGAAATTCTTGTACGTAATTATCTTAGACTGGAAAAGTAACTTCATGTACGCCTTCATTAACACTGCCGGAGTGAAATGACAGCAGTTATTGTTAGGATCAAAATTGAATCTTTAGTAGTAGATCTACCTCGGGTGCTATACTTTAAATAATAAACATGGTGTCTTGTACCTATTCTACTGCAACAGCACAAGCACGACACGAACACAACCTACAACACTACTAACAAAGGGGAAAATGAGATGGCAGACCATCGGTGGCGGTGGGTGCCGTCGGTGCGGGTGCAGCCATGTCGATGGCGAAGGTCGCAGGGGCGGCTGAAGCTCGTCGGCGTAGATCGGGTCGGTGGCACCGGCGACGGAGGATGTAGCAGGATGGCGGCGGTAGTGAAGCTTCCCGCCGCTCCAGTGCTCCCTCGGGTCAGGCTAGGGTTTGTAGGTGGGGTGTGTAGGTGGCTCGGTGAACCTCGTACCTAGTGCCGTGGCCCCCACCTCCTCTTGATAGCACTGTGCGACGGGGGCCCACCAACCATGATTAGGGTTGGGCGCCCCCGACTAGGGCACAGAGAAAGGCCCGTTACGGCCCGTTTGGGCCGTAACGGGAAGAGATCGAACTAACAATCTCCCTCTCGATATCTTCTTAAAACTTGCATCTCAGCCTCTCGTTGTTTATCCACTCTATCACAGACAACCATACCGAGCATGGGTTATCTTAATCGTAATAACAACCAGATTAACTAGCCACAATACACTCATCCATTCTGAAGGATATAACTAGGCCCTATCCAGGAATCACATGCTTTCCCTTAAACCCATACCGGTAATGTGTTCTCTAAACACACTGGGTGGTAAGCCTTTAGTGAGCGGATCCGTAAGCATTTCTTTGGGACCTATATGCTCCAAACTTATAGTTTGATCCTGGACATTGTTTTTCACCCTATAGAACTTTATCTCTATGGGTTTGGTAGCATTGCTCGACCTATTGTTGTGAGCATAGTATACTGCTTGCGCATTGTCGCATTAACTTTAATGGTCTGTCTATATAGTCCACTATTTTCAATTCAGGTATGAATTTCTTTAGCCACATCACCTGTCCGGTTGCCTCATAGCATGCAACAAACTCTGCATACATCGTAGATGTTGCAACTAGCTCTTGCTTAGAGCTTCTCCATGAGATAGCTCGTCCTGCGAGAGTGAACACGTATCCAGATGTAGACTTTCTATCATCTCTGTCTCCCGCATAATCTGCATCTGAATATCCCCTTATCTCTAGGACATCGGATCTTCTGTACGTTAGCATGAGGTCTTTTGTACCTTACACATAGCGTAATTCTTTCTTTATCATCTTCCGGTGTTCTTCACCTGGGTTAGACTGATATCTTTCGAGTACTCTTGTAACGAATGCTAAATCAGGGCGAGTGCACACTTGTGCATACTGTAAGCTACCGACTGCTGAAGCATATGGAACCGATTTCATTTGATCGATCTCGTACTGGTTCCTAGGACACTGAAATACTCCAAACTTATCGCCCTTCTGAATAAGAGCAGGTGTGGCTTTACACGTATGCATAATGTATTTCTCTAGGATCTTCTCCATATATGCCTTTTGAGATAAGCCTAAAACCCCGTTTCTTCTATCTCGATGAATCTGAATCCCCAAAACATATGAGGCTTCACCAAGATCTTTCATGTCAAAGTTCGAGGACAGAAAACTCTTTGTCTCTTGTAATAATCTAACATCATTGCACGCAAGCAAGATGTCATCCACTTATAGTACGAGGAAAATAAATTTCCCTTTCTTAAACTTCACATATAAGCAGTTATCTTCAACATTGGCCTTAAACCCAAATTTCTTAACTGTCTCATCGAACTTGATGTTCCATTGTCTTGAAGCTTGCTTTAAGCCATAAATAGATTTCTTTAGGCGACATCACATACGCTCTTTGCCTTCCACAACAAAACCTTTGGGTTGAGTCATGTAGACATTCTCATATAGATCTCCATTCAGGAATGTCGTCTTCACATCCATCTGATGTAACTCTAAATTAAAGTGCGCTACTAGAGCCATTATGATTCTGAAAGAATCCTTGCAAGAGACTGGAGAAAATGTCTCATTGTATTCTATCCCTTCTCTTTGAGTGAAGCCCTTGGCCACAAGTCATCCCTTATATTTCTCAATATTCCCTTGAGAGTCATATTTGATCTTGTAAACCCACTTACAACCTACTAGTTTTGCTCCTTTAGAAATTTCTTCTAAGTCCCAAACTTTATTGGCACTCATAGACCTCATCTCATCCTCCATGGCTTCTTGACACTTGGATGCATCAAGATGTCTCATAGCTTCTTCATAAGAAGTAGGATCACCCTCTATGTGAACTTCATTGTTATAGACTTCATAGTCATCTGGGATAGCAGATCTTCTAGCTCTTTGAGATCTTCTCGGTGCCTCAACGGCTGGCGCCTCTGGCTCTTGGGGCTGTTCAGGTTCTTCCTGCGCGACAACCGGATCCTCAGGCTCCTGAGGGACAGGTTCCTGATTATCCATTGCCTGCACTGGAGGACTAGCAACAGGTTCTAGCACCACAGTGGGCTGCACTGCAGGTGTCGGAACAACATATGGTAGGAAGACCGGCTCCTGAATCATTGGAGTGGGCACATATACCCGCTTCTCTTCAAGTCAATCTGTCTACGCGCCATGCTCCCTCTGATCATCTCGCTCTCTAGGAAGATGGCATGTCTCATTTCCACGAACTTCGTGTGTATGTCACGACAATAGAAATGATAACCTTTTGATTTCTCTGTGTAGCCAATAAAGTGGCAACTGACTGTCTTGGGATCTAACTTCCCAATATTTGGGTTAAATACTTTAGCCTCTGCTGGACTTCCCCAGACACGCATGTATCTTAAAGAGGGTTCTCTACCTGTCCATAACTCATATGGTGTCTTAGTTACTGACTTAGAGGGAACTTTGTTTAAAATGTGAATGGCGGTCTTCAATGCCTCCATCCACAAATTAACTGGAAAAGTGGAGTAACTTAGCATGCTTCTAACCATATCCATTAAGGTACGGTTTCTTCTTTCAGCTACTCCATTCTGCTGAGGCTCACCCAGTGTACTATATTGGGAAACTATGCCATTCTCCTGCAAATACTTTGCAAAAGGTCCGGGCGCTTGACCAAATGGGGTGTGACGACCGTAGTACTCCCCTCCATGGTCGGATCTTCCTAACTTAATCTTTAAGTTGTGCTGATTTTCTACTTTAGCCTTGAATATCTTAAATGTATCCAACGCTTCTGACTTTTCTTTCATTGGATAGATGTAACCATAGCACGAGTAATCATCTGTGAATGTGATCAAGTACTCAAAACCATCCACAGACATTACATTAAACGGACCACAAATGTCCGAGTGAATTATTTCTAACACGCTTGTGCTATGCTTCGCGCCTTTCTTTATTTTCTTAGCAAACTTGCCATTAATGTAGTCTATGCACTGATCTAAATCTGAAAACTCTAAGGGCGGTAGAATTGATTCTTTTAATAAGCGTTCTATCCTTCCCCTCGAAATGTGGCCTAAACGACAGTGCCACAATTTCGAAGAGACGCTATCAATTCTTTTCCGCTTTCTATTTGTAGACGTGGAGACAACATATAGAGTTGGTCTTGTCGGATGGCAAGACCCACACAAACTTTATTGTACTCAAGAATACATTGTATCTAATCAAAATGACATTTAAAGCCACTGTCTGCTAAACGTGATACTAAAATCAAACTTCTATTTAATGAAGGCACAAATAGGACATCATGCAGCTGAAGAGTGAAGCCATCCTTTAACTTGATGGGGGAGTTCTCCTATAGCCTCCACTTCAGCTTCGACGCCATTAGCAACTCTAATGCTTCTTGCGCCTCTTGCTAGGGTCTAACTCGAACGGAATCCCTGCAAAGAATTAACAACATGAGTAGTTGCACCTGAGTCAATCCACCATGTGGACCTCAAAAAACTTAAATACAAGGATTCATCTACAAATGTGATTACATCCTCACCATGAGCCAGCATATGCTTGAGCCACTTGGGACACTCTTTCTGCCAGTGGCCTTCTTCCTTGCACCACAGGCATTGATTCTTGCTGACTTTCTTGGACTGGTCGTTCTGAGCGGGACCTTTCCCATGAGGCTTAGCGTTAGCATTGGAAGGACCACTCTCGTTTTGGTGCTTCGCTTTGTAGCCCTTGCTACCAAAACCTCTTTTCTTGTTGTTGTTATGCTGCACAAAAGAGATGGAGCCTCCATTTTGCGCCTTCAGTCTTTCCTCTTCTTGCTGACACATGGACATAAGCTTGTGCAGGTCCCAATTCTCATTCTGAGTGTTGTAGTTGCATGCCAACACACCAAACTCAGGCGGCATCGTCCTGAACACCAAGTGCACTAGGAACTGCTCGGGGAAACCCATCTCCATGGCGGTAAGTTTACCGTTCATGTTGCTCATCTTGAGAATGTGATCTTTCACACCACCTCCTCCATACTTAGTGGTGAGGAGCCTCTCGATTAGGGTACTAGCATAAGCCTTTGAATACGTGTGGTGTTGTCGCTCCACTATTGCCAGATACTGAGCAGCAGTGTGTACATTACCATTCGCATCCTTCTTTGGAATGGATGCCCTGATCGCCTCAGACATCTTTGTCTGTATTATCTTTAGGCACTTCTTGTTCATCAACTGCCACTTGGCCCTCTCTAGGTCCCGTGCAGCGATGGCGTCAGTATTGGTGCGCTGTCGCGCCTAGAAGACTGTAGCATCCTCATTCTCAGCCTCACGACTTGCTCGATGACAGGGGGACACAGTGTAGTCAACACTGAGTCGATCTCCAGCAGCAACAGAGCACACTCTAGCAAATTACGCCATGCCTTGTAGTTGCTTCCAACTAGTTCAGGGATGGAGCCAATGTAGCTAGGTCCTGAAATTAATAATTCAAAAAATATGGTGAGAACATAAAACACTATAATTGTTGCATGTATTAATTTAACTTTGGTCAAAATCGATACAGACAACTCTCTACATCAATTCTATATCACCTTTGGGCAGAAAAATAGAATTAATGCATGAAAAAAACTTTAAAATAATCTATTTATAATATTGCAATATTCAGCTTAGGCTAGAAAAATAACAATATCATAAAACACTTAAAACTTAATTCTTTTTCTCTAATTAAATATCCCTTTGGTTCAATTTAACTAGAGAAATGACTTCACAGCGGAAAAATCTTATAAAATGCACATAAAACAGTAGCAGAAAACTTCTAATTTACCCTCTGAAATAAAATTATCACTTTTGTTCAAATTTAAATAGGGGCAAATTTGGCTCAAATTCTCTTGAAAATGACCGAAAAACAATTCAAACAATTGTTAAACGCTACTGTGCGCTAAACTTCGTGTTTGGCACGTGAACGAAACTAGCCCAGCGGCCGTTTTCTTTTCGCTCGAGCACGGCCCAACTACGCATGCTCGTGCGGCCTGCCAAAACGCGCTCGCCCCTCGGCTCAGCGCGCAGCTTCTTGGCCCACTCGCCACACGACACGGCCTGCTTGCACGCGCGCTTCCGCTGGCTGGGCCTTGAGCCCAGCAGCCAATGAGCGGGCCGCCGAATCGGCCCACGCGCACCGCGTCTCCCCCGCCCGCCTTGACCGCAGTCGTCGGCTCGATCCGACGGTCGAGCGGGGAGATCGGAGGGACAAATACCCCGGCCGACGCTGGGGAAAACCTTAATCCCCTTCTTCCTCCTCTCGCGCAGCTGCGCGTTTCGTCTCCCGAGCGTCGGGGCGCTTGCGCCGCGCCGCCACGCGCCATGGCCGGCGACCTCACGCCGCCGCGCCTTCGCTGTGCCGGCCGGTGGCCTCATGCCACCGCGCCGCCTCTCTTTCCTTCTCCCATCTCTGTGTCGAGCGCATGCGCCTCCGCGCCGCACCGCCGCATCGCCATGGCCGGTCGGCCTCATGCCGTCGTGCCACTGTGCGTGCACCGCCGCGCCATGGCCGGAGAGCCATGAGCGCGCGCGGCCGACCCCTTCCACCTTGTCTACTGTCCTCTCCTCACTGCCTCTTCGGCTAGATACAGAAGGTAGAGCGCTGTCGCGGGCCCTCGCCAGCAAGCGCGTGCACCCGAGAGTGCGCGCGCCGCCGTCGATGGGTCCCTCGGTGGTGGTGCTCGCGTGGCGACGGCCACGAGGTAAGGGTTAGGGTTAGGGTTTTGGATTTGAATCTTAACTTGATATGCATGTGATTCTTTTGAATCTGTTTCGATTTATATGTGATTCACTTGAATCTTGTCTCTTTTTCGTCGATTTGCTTTTAAACTGATGCGATTTGCGGTGTTCTTCCCCTAATCCTCTTGATTTGGGTCTGTTTCTCTTGTACTAACACCGCACTGACCCAAAATTAATAGATCTACTTGTATGTAAGGCATCTGATAACATTGTTAGGATCAAAATTGAATCTTTAGTAGTAGATCTACCTCGGGTACTATACTTTGAATAATAAACATGGTGTCTTGTTCCTATTCTACTGCAACAGCACAAGCACGACACGAACACAACCTACAACACTACTAACAGAGGGGAAAACAAGATGGCAGACCATCGGTGGCAGTGGGTGCCATCGGTGCTGGTGCAGCCATGTCGATGGTGAAGGTCGCAGGGGCGGCCGAAGCTCATCGGCGTAGATCAGGTCGGTGGCACCAGCGACGGACGATGTAGCAGGACAGCGCCTCGGATCGGGCTAGGGTTTGTAGGTGGGGTGTGTAGGCGGCTCGGTGAACCTCGTAACTAGTGTCGTGGCCCCCACCTCCTCTTTATAGCACTTTACGACTGGGACCCACCAACCATGATTAGGGTTGGGCGCCCCCGACTAGGGTGCAGAGAAAGGCCCGTTACGGCCCTTACGGCAAGAGATCGAACTAACAGTTATATCAGAACAGGATGTTGTGAGTCAGTCAGTAATGTATCCATACCTACGCGTGCTCGTAGTCGTTTAATTTGAGTCATCTATCAGAGTTGTATTCTAAGTAGGTCGTGACATTGTTTTGGGCTGCCATGAAGGAGAAGAATAAAACAAAGTAGGTCGTAGTGTTGACAATTGTACATTGGTGTGTGACATATATAGGTAACAAAATGTAAGTCAGTGCAAACACAATAAAGGGATACACATGCATATGTATTGCACTGTTCGTATCATGAATAATTAACGAGCACGTACATCGTTCATATTAGAAATACACATGCATATGAAACTGAAATGCAAGCCGGGCAAGTGTAATTCTTGACCTAAGAAATCAGACCACAGAACCCTGAGTACATACCATGTGCTTTTTTTTTGGAAAAGGGATAATAAGGATGCGGGCAGAACTTACCAAGACAATCACAGCGCACTGGTAGCTTTATGTGACCTACGAATCGCTAACATGCGTGACAAATAGGAAAAATAAATGATATTAGGAAACCTCCGGTCGAATGAGAGTACTAACGGAATTGAAAGTCCCACACCAAAAAGCAATCAGTCGGAGCAGAATTGAATTAGTACTGTACTACTTCTAAGAAGAAGAAGAAAAAAGGTATCATGAGAACCTTACAAGATTAGTAGCTAGCCGCGCATAGAAAATTCAGATGTGGATGGCAGAGGATATGGTAGGGCTGATACAATGCAAAGGATCATGTATTCAGGTACACGCCTACCCAAATGCAGGCAGTGAAAACGTTGCAGCACGCAGAACTGGGTCGAACGACGAACGGAGAGTAAAAGAAGCAGTCAGCCGACGGTAGTTTAGAAGAAGGCGATGCTTGTGCAGTTGTGCTGCCGATGCCTCGCACCGGCCTTGTCCTCGTCGCCCTCATGCTCTGCTCCCGCTGCCGCCTCGAGGTGGTGCCGCGACGGGAGGAGCTCCAGCACCGACGGCAGCGGCTTGGGCATCTTCGTTCCCCCGCCGGAGGACGTGCTCCGAAGGTACACCGCCGAGTCCACGGGCAGTACCATAGCGATGGCCAACAGCGCCGCAGTGGCCGGCGTCACCTTCCGGCTGTTTACATGTATGAACACCTCCGATAGACCGGAGCTACCATTGAAATAAGGAAAAAGTCATTTTACAACCTCCAACTATCACAACAGTCCGATTTTTAACCTTAAACTATAAAACCGGATAATAAAGACCATCCAACTGTCAAAACCGTGCAAATTTAGCCCTTTGGGTGGTTTCGAATGTGGTTTTCCATTTTGCTAAAATTAAAAATATTCAAATTTAAACTAAAAAATTCATAAGTAATTCATTTTAAGTCAAAAAATACAAAATTGGTATCAAAAGTTTTCTAAAAATGCAACCTATCTATTGTCACTATATTTTTCAGTTAATCAGATCCATTTTTTCATGTTCATAGTATTTGGTCACTTATAGTTATGCCTATTATTTTTGAATAATTAAGATTCAAATAGAGCAATAATAGATAGTTACATTTTTAGAATTTTTTGATATTGGTTTCATATTTTTCTGATTTAAGATGAATTAGTTTTATTTTTTAGATCTAATTGGATTTTTAATTTTTTTTACAAAATACAAAACCACCATTGAAACCACACTAGGGGCTAAATTTACACGGTTTTGACAGTTGGATGGCCTTTGTTATCAGGTTTTGTAGTTCAAGGTTGAAAATCGAACTGTTGTGATAGTTGAAGGTTGCAAAATAGACTTTTCCCTTGAAATAAAATAAGTAAATTATACTAGAGATCCATTAACTTGTAGGGGAGTATCAGTTAGATCCACAAACTCTAAAAATGAATTTTTAGGTCCATAAACTTGTAATTTGTATCACTTAGGTCCACAAACTATGAAAACTTAGTCCACAAACTTTAAAAGTGCATTTTAGATCCATAAACATGTAATTTATGTCACTTATGTCCACAAACTCCAAAAATGTATTTTTAGATCCATAAAATTATAATTTACGTCATTTAAGTTCATACTCTTCCATGTATACCCATAGTGCTGTCATGGCATCCTGACTGGAGACCTCCTCGACGGTGATCTCCGAGGCCGTCGTGCTAAACTTTGAGTAGGCTCTCGTTGTGGTCAAGAAACTACATGAGTTGACCACAACGAAAGCTTTGTCCACAAGCCGTCGTGCGGCCATGAACGTGTCCACAAAGGTCGATCTTCTTGATTTTCACTGTCCATAAATAGCTGACCCCTCACTAATAATCACTCTGAGTTGACCAGAGTCCAGCACCGTCATGAGCATCTTTGTCGCGACGCTGAGCGCCACTATGCCTGGCCACCTGTGCCATGATGGCGAGGGCTACGCAAGGTGCAGACGAGAGAGATGACGCCATGAAAGACATAATATCTCTCATCAAGGTACACATGTTCTTGAGCTACTCTATGACCTCGTCCATTTTTCCTAAGCCATCTCTTCTCTTCACCTATATTATGGGCTTCGGTCATAAGAGGACCTTAGCTTCAGAACTCTACATGGTAGTCTATGACCCTCATTTGAATCCCGAAACAATGTTAATAACCTCCAAACTAAGTCTCTCATCTTCTCCCCTCTCTCCCTATACCCTTCAAATCAAAATTGGGGATCATATTTCATCCTTCTAGGAAAACTCTGGTGGCACGTGTGCACCATGAAGATTCACGTTGGTGCCATATCAGAGCATGAAGGCTAGATGGAGGGGTATGGACCTAGGTGATACAAATTACAAGTTTATGGACCCAAAAATACACTTTTAGAATTTACAGATTCAAGTGAACAAATTACAACTTTATGGACCTATAAATGCACTTTCAAAGTTTATGGATCTAAGTGACACCTGCTTGCTTACACGTTACTGGACCTCTGGTGCATTTCTCTATTGAAATGTATGAAATCATCATAGACACATCGCCTACCACTAAAACGAATAGCGCCGATTAATTTCTATAATAAATTCAGAAAAATACGTCACATGTCCCGAATCAAAAACTCTAATCCGGATAGACAGGTTCCACCACAAAGAACCAAGTGATCTATGATCAATTAAAAAAACGCTAATACATTGTTACCCAATGATAACCCCAAGTAATATCAAAATAATCCTGAAACAAAGAACAACGTATAGCTATGCGCAACCAGTTATGGTAATACTCGCAAAAAAAGCAAAATAGTGTGTAGCTTAAATAAATTACTAGCAGAGGCACATGTGCGCACGCACATGTATAAATAAATCATGCATAGCATAAAAAAATATCCGAAACTTTTATTCACTTGAATATCAAGTAGCACACATTAAAAAAATAAATGAATACCTTTTTCGTTGTACACCCTGGCTTCATTATCTTCAAAAATGTCCTCGTCACACTCTTTGGGCCCCAAACATTTCAAGTCTTACTCTGTTAAACAATACATATGAGTGGTGTTTCACAAAATGCTACACAAGAGTTTACTCGCATGAGTAGATATGCAGAACTACATGTAGCTCCACAGTTTTGGTCATCTCGCTCCCACAATCCAAAATCAAAATTACCAAGGTTTCCTGCCAATATAATTTATCACAACCCAATGCAACTTAAGCAAGTAGATGACGTTCACGGCGAACTGGCGTCACGCAGCCACGATATTTACATGCAGATCTAATATTCATTCCCTGAAAAAACTATATATCACCAGCCTGCAAGTCGAAAATTACATGATAAAAGACAAAGCGCTAACTCACCTGCAAACGTATTGTTTCTTTACTGTATTCCATTCAATTTATGAAGAGAGCCTTTCACTAAAAGTACTGACACTCTTTTCAAATGAGCACCATGGGACATTGATTACGTAAAATCTGTACAAAAATATCAGAAAATCTTCACAATTGCACTTTAACCATGAAGAATTAGGCAACATTACACTCCTAAGTAATCCCGTATAGGGTAAAGCATCAAATTTGGATCTTGCACTTCTATAACTGGAACCACTTCTCATTGCAAAATGAATCAAAAAACACAAAGGCAATGCCTTTATTACTCATTTTAAGGGGATGTAGAATAAATTACCAATTGTTTGCATAATTTTATTCCTTTTAAAAAATTAGAACCAAAGAAATACTCACTTATAATAAAAAAAACTGGACCCTTAAGTTGAGTGGTTGGTTATGAGAAATCAAAGAAATTTTCTAACCTTCAGTACTAATACGCCAGCACGAAGCAGCGCCATCTTATCTCACACACTATTCTTCATGAAAGATCAATACTAATCATGTGGCAGTACTCCAAAATAGCGTTTTTGGTCTAATATTGACGGTGCCCTTATTTCAAACAAAAAACTTGTAGTTGTGCATTATGAAATTTCAATGGCATGTGAACAGAAAACCAGTTCACATCTGCACGTGAACCTGGAATTCAAGAAGCTTTCTCATGTGATCCTGATTCCTGCAGCAACATAGACAATTAGATAATTTCTCAGGCCACAACCAAATTTTTGAGATAACCGCGTATAAAAAAACAAATGAACGAACAGGTGTACAGACATACATGGGGCGACATTGTACTGAAAAGCAGCTCAACCAAAGATGATGCCATGCAGGTAGCTGATAAAATAAGGGCAGAGCTTCTGATGTTTACGTGCATGTACTTGGGAAAAAGAAAAATTACTGGTAAGTATGATGCACGCATGACACGGCGTGAGAGTTCTCCTGGTGCCGGCCAACAACAAGGAGATATGTTTTTCACGCCGCCGTATGAAAATTAGGTTTATTGTCGGAGGAAAGAAAAATACGGAAGAGGCACGGTTCAGAGGGGTATGTTTTTCACGCCGCCGTATGGTTTCCATATGCATTTTTTCCTTTCCAAAAAAAGGTGGGTACAAAAACTCCAGTTTAAAAAAAGAGGCTAGAGGTGAACTCATACGGTGTTTTTCGCTCTACCAAAAAAGTTCTTCCGCAATATTTCCTTTTTTCATGCATCGTGGGTCCAAGTGGGTCCGGTGTGAGGTTTTCGTTGGTGGGTACACGGGGTGGGTAAAGAAATTCTATGGTGAGAAAAGTAATACCCAAAACGGCAAAAACTATCTAGAAACATCGTTTTGTAAAAACTTTCCACGTCGTTTCCACCGTTGGACATGACATGTGGGTCCTCCGTGAGTGGTGGGTAGAAATTATTTAGGTAAAAAACATTTTCAATTCTACTGGATTGTACACGACACCCATCTCGTTCCGTAGCATCGGATGGAGCAGCTTGCCTCCAACTCCAACGTGCTGGCTCTCTCCACGCTGTCCGGGAGCTACAAACCGCGGTGACTTATATCACCCACGCGACAGCGAGCACTTTTGCTAAGCTTACTCGGGCCAATTTTGTTCGGCCGATACCTACATATGCAGCCCAGCAGCAGCGGGTCTCAGCCCACCGCTCCGATATAAGCACAGGAGTTCCGCCCTGCTCTCTCCGTTCCAAATTATTTTTACTATAAATTTATCCGTTTATTTTATTCAAATTTTTATATAAATTATTATATTTTTATGATGGTTTATTTTATTAATAAATATTCTTAAAAATGACTTAAATTTAACTATATTTACATAAATTTTCAGAGTCAAACGAGGAGTCAAACTTACAATAAAAAAAGTTAAACAATTTATAATTTAAAATTGACGTAGTAGCCAATTTTTCTTTTTTTAAAAGCTAGCGCGCGATTGGTCACGCGTGCCGGTATGCGCGACCCGCGCGCGGCTTATCTACGTTAGGGGCCGATTGCCTTTT
Organism: Echinochloa phyllopogon; assembly: GCA_033239725.1. Lineage (NCBI taxonomy): Eukaryota > Viridiplantae > Streptophyta > Magnoliopsida > Poales > Poaceae > Echinochloa > Echinochloa phyllopogon. The sequence continues at coordinate 2,066,221 of BTCW01000016.1, read as the reverse complement.
ACATACGTATATACGTCCTCACGTTTGGTTTCGTACATGGATTTTGAAGTTTGGCTAAGCTTCATCGGGCCAATTTTGTTCGGCCGATACCTACATATGCAGCCCAGCAGCAGCGGGTCTCAGCCCACCGCTCCGATATAAGCACAGGAGTTCCGCCCCGCTCTCTCCGTTCCAAATTATTTTTTTACTATAAATTTATCCGTTTGTTTTATTCAAATTTTTATATAAATTATTATATTTTTATGATGGTTTATTTTATTAATAAATATTCTTAAAAATGACTTAAATTTAACTATATTTACATAAATTTTCAGAGTAAAATGAGGAGTCAAACTTACGATAAAAAAAGTTAAACAACTTATAATTTAAAATTGACGTAGTAGCCAATTTTTATTTTTTTAAAAGCTAGCGCACGATTGGTCACGCGTGCCGGTATGCGCGACCCGCGCGCGGCTTATCTACGTTAGGCGATTGCCTTTGACTTACGTATATACGTCCTCACGTTTGGTTTCGTACATGGATTTTGAAGTTTGGCTAAGCTTCCTCGGGCCAATTTTGTTCGGCCGATACCTACATATGCAGCCCAGCAGCAGCGGGTCTCAGCCCACCGCTCCAATATAAGCACAGGAGTTCCGCCCCGCTCTCTCCGTTCCAAATTATTTTTTTACTATAAATTTATCCGTTTATTTTATTCAAATTTTTATATAAATTATTATATTTTTATGATGATTTATTTTATTAATAAATATTCTTAAAAATGACTTAAATTTAACTATATTTACATAAATTTTCAGAGTAAAACGAGGAGTCAAACTTATGATAAAAAAAGTTAAACAACTTATAATTTAAAATTGACGTAGTAGCCAATTTTTCTTTTTTTAAAAGCTAGCGCGCGATTGGTCACGCGTGCCGGTATGCGCGACCCGCGCGCGGCTTATCTACGTTAGGGGCCGATTGCCTTTTACACACGTATATACGTCCTCACGTTTGGTTTCGTACATGGATTTTGAAGTTTGGACTGAACACGTGAAAAGCTTATACATGAAAGCTAACTAGTGTCTTTATGCTGGGCGTGTTTGGTTGGAGGGGGCTAAATTTTTAGCCTCTTGACGGTTAATTAGTAAGATTAAATAAACTCAGTCTACAAAACTACTTTCACAACTCTCGGCCTAAATCGCGAGACGAATCTAATGAGATCTTTAACCGCATGATTAAAGGATGGTTACTATAGTATTATGTAGCAAATCATAGATTAATTAGGCTCATTAGATTTGTCACGCAAAGTTGCACTCATCCGTGAAAATGTTTTATAAATAGACTTCATTTAGTACTTCAAGATTTCTAGGGGCTACAATTTTACCCCTACAAAACAAACACGCCCCTAGCTCATTTTACTTGTTAAATCATGATAACTTGTTTATTTAGTATCCTTCTTTAGTTCTATTTACACGACTATATTCTTTGTGATGATATTAACAAAACAATACCCATATTACATATGTTTTAAAGTCTTTAATAAATTGACACTAAACAAATACATAAGTCAATACAAGATCTATTCATTGATTGCTAATGAATTACGTAGTTGATGCATGAACTTCACCAGCGTGCGGCACCCCTTCACCGGCGCGACGCTCCCCTCCCTCCCCTCCACTAGCGAGGTGAGGGCGCCACCGCAGGTGAGCTCCCGCCCAGGGCCCCAGGCGCTGCTCCATCTTCGTCGTGTTGCGCACCACCTATTCCGCCGAAGCTAGGGCGCAAGCTACTGCTCCCACTCTGTGCTGCCAGCGAAAGGATGGGCGGTGCCCAGCACCCCCGATGCATGGTGACGGGGGGCTGCCTGCGCCACCGCACGTCTCTCCCCTCCGCCCCTTACTGTTCCTCCTCTACAACACCTTTCTTTGGTCCTGTCTCTCCGTTTAGATTCCAATTCAATAGTATGCACATTCAAACATGAATTGATATTTGCCACTCAGTTGAATTCCACCTAGCAATTTTATCTACATCTAAACAGCAGCTTTGACATTGTACTCATTTCCAAAACCAGTCGGATTTGGTATTGTGCCCGATTCAATGCTAGCCCTCCAATATCTATATCTAAACGGAGCATTAGGTATTTCAGAATCTTTCGACCACCACTTGATAAGGTTATTATTGGACACAAGGTATTTCAGAATCTTTCAACCACCACTTGGCAAGCAAATTCATTCATTCAAACTTTATTGAAGAAAAAGGTTATTCGTATACACTTACAAGTTTATATTTGAAACCACATACCATCTAGTACACACACTTAGCCATAATAAGGTACTCACACTGACATGCGAATTACTACACTCATAAATGCTAAATAGATTATTGTTTTATATGGCTCATCTCATACATAGAAAATATTATGCATTGGACTTATAAGGTGTTCTTGTTTTGAGTAAGCACTTTGTAAAACCCATCGTTATTCAAGGGAAAAAGCCTATCACATGCATACAGCTTGTATTAATTGGCTAATGATTATGGCTAACAAGGCAGTGGAGGAGGCGGCGAGTGCTCGATGGTGTCGAAAGGAAAGACTTATTGTGAAGGCACCATGGCAGAGTGATTGGCTAGTAAAGGGGAAGAGATGGCCGCTCAACGATTAGAGGCGGAACTTGGAGAATTAGTGTGGCTAGTAGCCCCAGCACCAAAGGATTTATTTGATTGTTCAATGAAGGGGGAATGTGGGGAATTGGTGTGGCTAGTAGCTCTAGTATAAGAAACGTCACTTATTTCTGGTTGGTTGTAAGCGCGGGAAGAAGGGGTGGCGGGGTGACGAGCCGAGGAGCAAGGCGAGAGAGTGGATGGGTAAGCCGGAGAATAGGGTGGCGGCGAGGAGGAGAAAGAGGAGCTGCGGGAGGAAAACGTGGAAGCCGGCGGGCGGTGAGAGGGCGCGTGTGGACTTAACATTGGTTCCCTTGAGGAGGCAGGAGGGACTACTGCTTGGTGGCTGGTGGTGGTGGCCTCCTCTTTGAAGAACACTGCTTGTGTGTCGTGCTGTGAGAATACTTTGGGCCTTCAACGATCCTCTTTTCTTGGGCTGGTGATGGACTGAAGAGCAGGGGCTGTTCTTGCTGTGTTGTCATCATGCTGTTTGGGCCTCGCTCCATCAGACCTCCATGGGCTGACATTGGATCCAGTAGTGGGGGACGCCGTTGTTGTTGGACCAGAAGTTGTAGTGGAGGCACCAAGGATGATCTGAGTGTGGGGGCCCACGCAAACCTGAGTCGGGCCAGCTGGGCCAAGCCCGTTGCTCTTTCCGCTCCTCGGCGGCGGCGTTGCCGGAGCCGCCGCCGCCTCGTGCTTGGCGGCGTGCACGGCCGCAGTACGCCGAGGCTGCTGCGGCGGCGGTGGCGGATAGGCATCGGCTGGGGGCTGCGAAGACGGCACCCCCACCGGGTACGCCATGACCACCGGCGGCATCTTCTCCTTGGGGAGCTCCACCGGTGCGACGACGGGGCCCAGGCGGTAGGACACGTTGAGCACGCCGCGGGGCTCCCACCGGTGCACCTTGCGGACCTGGTACGACGCCAGCTGCGGCTGCTGGGGTCCCCCCCGTCGCCGGCGCGCCGGCCAGGAGCTCGCCGAGCGGGATGACGACCTCGCCGATGTCCCGGTCGCCGAGGACGCGCTCAGCGCGGAGCAGCACGTGGAGGCAGCTGCCGGCGGCCTCCGCGGCCGTGGGAGGGACGGCGAACCGGAGCGTCGCGTTCCAGCAAGGGTTCCGCCCGCCGGAGGGGTCCGGCGGCGTGCACTGCCGCGTCAGAGGGTCGCCGGAGATGCTCACCACCGCGTACACGTCCATGCGCGTGATCAGGTTCACGTTCTTGAGCTCCCGCGCCGACACGAGGGTCAGCTCCAACTCCCTGTACGCCATGCTTACCTTACCTCTCTGCTTATTACTGATCTCTATCAGTAGTACAACCGATAGATAGATGGTCTGAATTAATGCAAGCTTGGATGCGAGCTGCATATATGTGCAACATATATATATATATATATATATATAAGGGCGTGGTGGCTTCAGGCGTCATAAGATTCCAACAGTAGAAGGATTTTAAGGACCGGCCGGTTTGCACTTTGCAGTTGTCCCCGATGGAATCTAATTAGTTTGATAAGGAATATAGACCACTCCCTTTGGCCACAAAGGAGTGATGTTTTGCATTGGGTAGGGTGCAATCGATGTATTTGAGATTCAATCAGTAATTTCTTTTTCAATGCCCAGATTCACCTTTGAAATGGTATGCCCACAATTATATTGAAGAAAAAACAGTTCCGAAACAAAATACATTAGCTATTTCTTTTACAAATATGCTAGCTAGTTTCTGGAGGGAGTACATTTTTAGATTTTGTTGTTACTACTTCATAAAATTGTTTTGTTCAGCCCTAAAGAATTATGTTTTGCTTGTTAAAACTAGTACTCCCTCCGGTAAGGAAAACTTGACTTTCAGGACAGCATAATAATACTGATTGCAGCTTTTGTTTCATGGAGGGCTTGGCTGTCCAAAACATCAAGTAAATCTGACTGGATTTAGTAATAATAAAGAACCATCACAATAGCATAAAAAGCATAGGAAGCATAACTCTTTGGGCATGTTTGTAACAAGGGAATTGCTCTAGAAATTTCAAAACTTGGAGCGGCTCCTAATAAGGATATAAAGGATTAGTCTGAGCCATCCAATGCGTAAGAGCCTCACATTGATGCCTAATAGCACTATAATCCTTGACCGAGAATTGAAGCAGCTTGCAGTTCAAGTTCAATAACTCTGCAGCTTAGAGTAGCATCCGATTGATATCAAGAACAATGTTCTTTCTCGAACTCTCAAGAATATGTCCTTGTGGCTTCTATTCTACGTGATGATGTGGTTCAGCTTGATTAGGACACGAGGCCATATCTTTGTCTGGCTGCTTTATATATTCCCCCTCTTTATTCCTCGGTTTATTCACTTCTCTTGTCGCTGCTGGGTTCAGAGTTCTTGATAGGTACGATTTGTCTGAAACTGCTTAACATTACAGCCCAACCTTTCAATGTCTACTTTGGATTCAGATTGTTTCCCAGGAATAAATTTGCTGGATGTTATTAAGATTCCAACTAATCCATAGTTCTGTAAACGAAACGCTCCATGAGAGATATCTCTTGAGGTTTCTGAATGAATTAGTCATGCAGAGTACACGCAAGGAGTCTTGATGCTCAATGCTTGATGTATCAGATCACTGATGGAATCTTGCTTGCTTGATCTATCTCTATGTAACTGGTGGGATTGATTCTTCCAATTTTCACACTTTAATTTGTTGGACGGATAATAATCTAACCCCGACAGGAGCTGATTGATCTATACTGTCCTGTCCGGGATGTCGAATTCACTCTATAAAATTCACCCGTGGCACATTAAGGAAATCATACTTTCGGTTCTTGATTATGGAAATTGAGTGCAGAGGACTGCAAGAATTTATCATGCATAGCAAGTCCAAATTGCACCTGACCTACCATTGTTAGCTATTCTTTGCTGCAAAATGATTTTTACATCAATAGCTAGCTGTAAATTGTATAAGATGATCAAGTATTTCAGCTGCTTGTGCCGGAAGGATGCGCTACAGGGTTCTCCCAGTCAGGCAAGTTTATTATTTCTGCAGATTAATTGGAACTAGCATCATATGCTTTACTCCTAACTGGAATAGAATGTGCAATCATAACTTTAGACCTACCACTGGAAGGAAAACTACTAGAAGGAAATGCACATATCTTTCTTTGATTTGGGCCAGTTATGATTTTCTTTTCTTTTTTAATTTCCCTTAACAGCTACCACAACAACTAGGCATATTGTTCTGATCAAACATAAAGCTGGCAACTTTTTACCTTCCTTTATGGGAATTGATCCGTCCGTTCTCCAGGTTCTTGATTCTTGGGTGGGTAGAGAATGACAGATAGGAATAACAAAAATACACTCTGATTGCAAAGAAACACACTCCATTCAGCCATAGAGTCGTGTATCAGCACATTGGCAATATATAGCTTTGCAGGTGTCTGATTATCTTTTTCAGTATGGTAACACGTAGCTGCTGAACAACTCAGGCCAAGATCAGGATCCACATCATGAAAGGTAGGTGTCTAACAAATTGGTACTGCCACTGTTGTTTTTTCCTTAGTGTAGCTTGAGCTCCCAAGAGGCCAAATTTAACAAGTCAGCAATTGTTAAATGAAAAAATAGTCCGTTACAAACTCATATTTTGGTAACATTCTCATTCCACCACTCTTTTTGTGAGTAATTAACCTGGCTGATTTAAGAGGTTTCTCATAGCTAGAAATCAACTTGAAGAGCATAAAATTCGACATGCTTATCTTAAATTCAGAGTACAATATTGGAATAGTCATGACAGTTGGTTTGTTCCTTTAGTTTTGTAAGATATTTTGGGGTGATTGCCTGTAATAATTATGTTTTGTCTAGGACAGTTTCATTGCATCTCTTGTGAATCTTTCCTTAATTTCTGTCATCATTTGCTGGTGCATCTTCTGCAGCACGTCCTTTTCTCGTCTGGACCCGGCATGCTATATGCCTACATGTGAACCTATATGCCTATGCTTTCCTTTACTGTTGTGCATTCCCTTTCTGAGATAGAAAGAGCTTGCTTTCTTTGTCAACTGACTCACAAGTATACAGTAGCCATTTTAAAACAAATTGCTGGCTGTGGTGGTATATGAGGGTCAAACTACCACGATAAATGTGCTTGTACCATCGGTTAGTACCTTAACTCTGAATGTGCTCTATTGCCACTGTCAGCTAAATGGTATAGCTCTCTGCTTTGACACTTTGACTGAAGTATGCTACTGTAGATCATTCATAGCTCTCAGCACTGTGCAGCTGTAGGCAAAATTCGCAGCTGCTATATACGTGTTTACTCAACAATAATATCGTAAAACTAAAACTTGTTAAACAGAGAAACGAGTAGCTTTGTTAAAAGATTAGAAATGAATATGGTTGCTAACATTTCTCAAAACATAAAAACCTTAGATTACATGTACAGCGCAAAAGGAAATAAGGACAGTGAAACTAAGAATCTAGAACACCAAACTGAGAACCTGATTCTCGAGGAACAAATTAAGTAGCTAACTTGTAGGAGATTGTCTCAAGTGTCATGGATCATATACACTTTTTATTAAATGGCATAGTACAGGTTTTTTTGGCATACGTATCGTTCACATTTGACTGATGGATGTTGGGTACAAGTTAAAAGTCAATGAATATATGCCATTTAATGAGTAACCACCGTAAATAAAATCTTACCATCTCAAGTGAATGCTCAACTACCGTGTGTATGCTGTACGTATGTTTTACTAGCTTGGTAGGCAGGTAGCTTTTGATGCATGCTTGTAAGCGTGCTTTCTTCACATGGCCGGTGCTGTGCGTTGCCTTTTAGATCCATTTTGGCAATGCAGCAGGACGAGGGCAACAGTGTGTGACAGGCAGGTACAGGAGGCATTCACTTTCCAAGCAACCAGCCCACTGAACCACCCCAATTCTGTGGCATTGTTTCTCTTAACCTATCCCCTTGACAAAACAATATTTACATCAATTTACATTTGGCACTAAGCTGTAACATCACAAGAGGAGAAAACTGTTTCATTATTGATAAAGACTTTGTAATCTCGTTTCTCAACCGAGGAGTACACTGTCTCCTTGCTCACTCATGTACTGAACCAGTGAACCATGGTGTAGTCACCTCAGCTCTCTCTCACTGTCCAGTGCCCAACGGCATCTTCTCTTTGCAGTCGTTCCTCTTCTCACACCACCACTCACACAGTTCACTCTTCTTGCTGCATTTCTTCTCCAGCTAGCCTCCCCTTCCTCGGCTGCACGGCCGGTATGTTCTCTCCCTGCCTCCCTCCTCATCTTGCTCTGCGTTCTCTTTCTAATTTGTTAACAATTTGACGCTACCTGCAGTCACCTTACTTTCCCAAAGGCATCTTCCTGCAATCCCTCTCCAGCCGTTCCCCTTCGTTGGCTGCAGTGCAGGTATGTTCTATCCCTTAACCCCTCCTCATCTTGCCCTGCTTTCTCTATCTAATTTGTTGCATGTTCTTTTCTTTACTTCTTGTTCCTTCACCTGCTGCCATTTGTTTACAAAGATCTCTCGAGCTAATTTTCACAACAAAACCCTACCAATAGTAATTTTTTGTATAGTTAAAGGATGTTTATTGAGGAAGGTGAGAATATCGATCCAAGCAATAGAGTTGGTTTATTAGATTCTTGTTTCCCTTTCCTGGTCTAGGATTTGGTGCTGATTATATTTGATGAAGCTGAATCTCTAGGCACATCAAGTTAGTGTTGTTCTGGTGAACCTGGATTTATGACCTAATTAATGGTTCTATGTTGCTCTACAAGGTTGTTCAATGGCGTCCGAAGATGCATCAGGGCTGGACCGGCTGCTTTCTAGCATCGAGTGTGACATGACCGTACAGTCAGGTGTCCTGAAGCAGTATTCCAAAATACATGACGCCGTGAAAGCTCTTCGTCAGGAGAAGGTGAAGAACACCCATGACGGACAAGGTAACTGCACCTGAACAATGTAAACTACTTCCGCTGATACATATATACAAGAGCCTCTGAACCCTCTTCATTCCATTTGGACAGAGGTGGAGAGGCTGCGGGAGGAGCTATCCAGGAAGAACAAGGAGTCGAGCTTTGAGATAGAAAATCTGCGGGGCATGAATCTGTTACTCTCTCGCGAGAATAACCAGCTGACTGTGAAGAATGAGAAGCTCTCTCATGAGAACAAGGAGTTGAGTCTGAAGCTGAGGGAAAAGCTAGTGGAAACAGCCTCACTGAAAAGAGGAACCATCATCCTCTCTGGTCACACACAAGGGGTAAGTGGTGAAATCAATATGAACTTGGAAGGAACTCTTCGTGACGTCGTTTTATTTACCATTTGCTTGCTGTTATAATGGTAGGCCCAGACAAGGTCCATGCTCAAGCAGAAAGTACAGGAGTGTATCAGTGGTGGCTCTGCTAACAATGAGCCAAAAGAAGAGTTGTTTGATCAAGTCGTGTCGAACCGTATCATTGCTGAGGATTGCCAGAGGAGGAGAGAGCTCTCTGAAATCCGGAAAAGGCTGATAGAAGTAAGAATATAAAAGGCTAGTCTTCTATATGAAAAAAAACATGGATCTTGTTTATAGAGTTCTTTTTAACTAATTACTTAATCTCAATGGTGCTAAGGTTTTCAGCGACTTCGGCCATTCTAGACAGAGTATCAGGATAAAAATGATGGGCGAAATAAATTGCAAGCCTTTCTTCGATGCTGCCCTTGTTAAGCACCCTAGCGACGTCGCTAAAGAAGAGGCACTTAAGAACTGCTCAGCATGGCAGCAGAAGATTAAAGATCCATTTTGGCATCCATACAAGAGGATTACCGAAGATGGGCCCGGTGAGGTGAGCAGGCACAACCGCACAAGTAAACTGTTAGCTATGCATATATCACCTTCGATTGTTTTGAATTGATGCTAATGCAAACATTTTACTTTTTCCTATAGGAGGTTCTGAACGACGAGGATGAAACACTGAAGAAATTGAAAGCATGTGGTGAACAGGTATATGATGCTGTGACTGAAGCACTAAAGGAGATGAATGAGTACAATCGGAGCGGGAGAAGTGTCGTTCCTGAGCTTTGGAACTACAAAGAGGGGAGGAAAGCAACTGTCTTGGAGTGTATTGAGTATCTGGGCAAGAAAATGAAGGAGCAGAGCTGTAAGAAGCGAAAGAACAACCAATCCTTGATTTAGGTAACCCAGTATACACTGTGTATTTACCAAGTAAGGGGTAATTTTGGTTGCAACCTAACTAAACTTGGAAGCTAAAGAGCTTCCATGAAAATATAATATTTGTTTAAGGAAAAGACGGTGATGGTCCTTTACCTAACAGTAGATGCATCAGGATCTTTGAAACTCATTGTTGGTTTACAAGTACTCATGCAGGAGATATGGTTCATTTTAATAAATTTCTTCTTAATTTGAGAGTCAACTTATGAGAACTGTTGGCATGTCTTTATATTGTAATAGTATATTCAAAATGATATGCCTGTGCATGTAGAACTGTTGGCAGCGGACAGCTGACAGGCTCAAAATATGATAGACTGAATTCTGAACAATAGTCAGTTCATCACATCTAGCTAGACGATCTTAAAAAAAAGAGTAAAGTCCATTTTACCCCCTGATCTTGTCACGGAACATAAAATACCCCCCTCATCTCAAAAACCGGACATCATACACGTCCAACTCTTTAAAACCGGACAAATTACCCCCTTGAATAATGTAAAATGGTTTTGAAGGTGGTTTCAGTATTTTTAAGTTGAAAAAGAAATCTGATAAATACAAGATAGGTTTATAAATCACAAAAATTATCTTTATGCCTCTAAAAATGTCCAGAAAAATCCTAGTGTTATTGGGATGTGAAGAACCAAAATAAAATATTTTGAGCTCATAAAAATGTATCTAAAAGCTTCTAAAATTGGGGTTCTGCACTAAAATAATAGGAAAATATCAATATAAATATATAAAAATTTTCCAACATATTCTAATGGATGTCTAAATTCATTTTGAGAGCTTGCAACAATGAAAATACAAGACTAATCCATCATTAATGCAGCCAACATGAATGCAACAAGGATCAATGTGTGTTACATTCATGTTGGTTGCATGCCATGTTTTATTGAAGTTATTAAAATCCATTTAGACACTGAATGTAATGTTCTAAGACTTTTCTAGATTTTTCTAAATTTTTTCCTAGTTTACAAGGGTTAAATCCAATTTTTGGAAGCTTCCACAGATATTCTCACAAGCTTCAATTATTTTATTTAAGTTCCTCGTATTCCAATATATCAATAGAAATTTTCACGATATTTTTGGATATCTAATGATAATTTTTGTGATTTAAAAATCTCTATTATGTTTGTCAGATTTGTTTTGAAGTAAAAAAGGCCAAAACCACCTTCAAAACTACTTTGAAGTATACGAGGGGGTAATTTGTCTGGTTTTAAAGAGAGTTGGGGTGTATGATATCCGGTTTTGGAAATTAGGGGGGTCTTTTAGATTTTGTGACAATATCAGGGGGTAAAATGGACTTTACTTAAAAAATGGAAATATGGCGCAAGCTTATTACACTGTTTTAGTTTCTCTTTATGAAACTGCCAAAGAGAATATTTTTCTGTAAGGTCCTTCCTGAATATAACTATATTAAAAATGTGAGCATACATTCCATATTTGAGTGTCCTGATGCACCTGGATATCTGTAGTTTGATATTTATTGTTGTATTAGAAGTTATTATAAATTGGTGATTTGTTTCATCCAAAATCGGATAAACGTGAGCTTAAAAGGCATCACAATCCCTTTTTTTATCTAATAGCACTTTCTTTGGTGATGCAGATGGCACTTTTGGTGTTTGTGCCGGAGAACAATAGTTGGATCTGCACGTCCTTCTGTGAACTGTGATGGGATGTGCTAGTCATGTATGCTATTCTGTATTGTGGAGAGTTAAGTGTGCCAGGATGTTGCGGCTAAATTGGCTATATAGGACCTCAAATCATGCCCTACAAGGGCACTATGTCGCTATAATGTAGAATACTCCCTATGTCTCGATTATTGTATGCAGTTCATGTCTTGATTCAAGCCTCCGATGTTTAGGATTTTCCTTGTGCTATTGTCGCTGTTCATGAAATCAGTTTTGGCATTCCGGCAGTGATATGATATTCCTTGTGTTTGGGATTTTCCTTGTGCTATTGACCTATTGTCTCTGCTCATGAAATTAGTTTTGATATTCCATCGGTGAGAACTGCTGATTCTATTCAAAACCTGCAAGGAACGCTTGATAGGCACGCACTAGCATTTGTCTCGAAAATAGGTAACTTGTATACTAGCACCGATAGCTGATACTTGAAGCATTGTCTGCATTCAGAACGCCCCAGCTAATATATTTTCGTCTCTAGTTTCTAACGAATCTTACAGGTTTTTCCACGAGATGGTTGACCAACTTGGAAACAATGAAGAAGAATCGAGTAGTAATAGCAATTCTAAGATGTGAACAAATTGCCTTAGATTCGAGCTCTAACCAACACCAATATATGTGAAGGTGATTGGCCAATACATACAAGCCCTTTCTCAAAGTTGCTGAACAGCTGAAGCGTCACGCTCACGCTGTTCTTCAACGTAAGGTGAATGATCAGGGTTCCCCTTTGTCGTTCGTAGATCACCTGCTTCTGAATCGAGAACAGTAATGTTCGTACATCACCTAAACAGTAACGTTTTTCAATTATTGGCCCTCGATATTCAAATATTAAAACCATCGCCATTTGGATCAAGTAAAATCATGTTACACTGGCCATGTTTCATTGGATTTCCAAAAAAAAATTCCCAAGGGAATCTTGCATGCATGAAGTATTAAATGAAGTCTATTTATAAAATCTTTTTAAGAATGAGTGTAACTTTGCGCGACGAATCTAATAAGCCTAATTAACCCATGCTTTACTACATTAATGCTACAGTAACCATCCTCTAATCGTGTGGTATGACTCATTAGATAGGTCTCACGAATTAACACGGGTTGTAAAGGTAGTTTTGTAAACTGATTTTATTTAATACCCTTAATTAGTGGTCAAACGTGGAGGTAAAAAATTTCCACCCTAATGAAACACGGCCAATACGGTGGGTTCAGACAGCGTGGACCTCTGCGGCTGTGGCTAGGTCTGAAGAGATGCAGCCCCATGCTTGGTGAGTTCCTGAACTGAATAACAAATGTTTTAGCCATTTTCTGCCCGGTCGTAGACATTGGACTTGTGCTTCGGTGCAAAGGAGAATCCTTCTGGAACTTTACCAAGAATTCTCAGAGATTCTTATCTTCGTATATAAAACTAATATATCAGCTTTTCAGCCATGTTCTTAGTAGTTCGTACAGCACAAAGGGGGAAAAAGAAGAAAAAAAGAGCGTTCTGCTTACCCAGTCAGCTGCTGAATCAGATGCCATAAGGGTTTCAAGGTCATCACAGCCATAGTATAGTAGCTTGGAGGTCTCCAGTTCAATCGTTGAGGGATGACATCCAACAGGCCAACTGGAATGTAGCGGCACGTGTAACTTAACCATTCTAGCAAGAAATGAGGTGTTGTCTCCACACCTGAAAAAAAACACATTTCAGCATGGAAAACTGATACATTAGTGATCTTATATTGTTTGCATTCTACTACCTACAAAACATGGAATAGTATGGTCATATATCTGTGAAACATGTATCATGTATCTGTATCAGGTTAGGATAGAAGCCATATTTACAAATAAATATCAGATAGCATCAGCCATATAAAGTGGGAAACCAAATTTAGATACTCTGTAAATATAAGTGACCAAGACACAGGCTTCCTGATTGGCACTCTCGATCCTATGCGACAACTGCTCAGCTGGCCGTAAGGCCCATAAATATTCAGCTCCCAGAGCTTCAATTTTGCCGAATATGGCATGAGAACATCGATGAAATAGTGTAGTTTAGTAAATAGGCATTGCAATTTCACAATTGTCAACATCCATCACTGCTATGCCACATGAATATTGAGACCTTAAAGTTGTAAGAAAATCATTCTTATCAGTAACTAAACATGAGGAATTTTAAATTTGAGACCTGATGGTACTGGGTATGTTCCACAAAAGGTAGCAAGCATGTCGTAAAGCTGAATATAACATAGCAGTCACCGGAAAAAGGAACAACTGTAGGAAGTGAAAGGTAACGTAAACTACCAGAAAGAAATTGACTAAATCAAGGTCTAGCAAGCTCTTGAAACAATACTATTCAACAATCTATGTGCTTGAGAAATCAAAGATGGTTTTGAGATCACCTGAAAGCTAAGATGCATCACAAGATATCCTCATGCTATTAGATACCAAAGAGAAATAATTGTACAGCTTGGATGGCAAAAACCTGACAGAGTAACTCTCCTGTGTTACTTTTTGTGCAAAAAACCTGCAAAAATAGATATGGTTACACCAATATGATACAAAAGAGAATACTGCAGAACCCTCTGTCTACATATGTTTGGGCGCACATATAGCCATGACTTTATCCCATTCCAAAGATTGAAATGAATAATATTTGCACACATACAGGATTCAGTTGGTAGCCAACACTGTAATTTACATCTGAAGAATTGCCATGGTAAAATAAACAAACAATGGGGGTATGTAGAAATTAGAGTATAGGCTTCTGAAGAATTGATAAGGCCAAATTAGAAACTGGAAGGCTATTTGAAGCTGAATCTAAACTTTAGATTGAACTTGTTTAGCTAGTAAGTGCATAGGCTTATGAATGATACTGTAATCCTAAATTTGGACCTTGAGATGGAAGCAATATTTTTTCAACTGTGGCACAACAAAACTTCCGACATCTTTCCGTATATAGCTAGTTTGCCGGTTTCAATCACTTCAATACTTTGTTAAGTTTCGCTACTTTGCAGTCCCATAAAATATTAGTGCAGGCAGCAATGTTAATCCATAATGTGTACTATTGCATAGTAAGCATTTCTGTTAAATAACAAACTGTACAGTTCAAAAGAAAATTTTACAGGAACAAATTCTGTAGCCATTCATACTCATAGTCAGATTTGATAATTGGGCAGAAACTTTCATCATTATGAACTCATCAATTTAGCAAGCATGATCCTGACAAAGGGAGCAAAATTGCAGGAACATTCACCAATGCATCATCATCTTGCCCATGACACAATCCATGTGAATAAGAGGAAATATTCTTCTTATTTGAGAGGGACAAATAGGAAACGAAGAAATCATAAAGTTTTTTACTCGTTTTCTTCCCACTAAGCTGCATATATGCTGCCAAGATGCAGTTGGCTGGCACAGAGAAGAACACGAAGAGAGAGAGAGAGGGAAGAGAAGAAAAGATATATAGGCAGCCACGCAGAAAAAGATGGGATAGGAGGACGCGGAGTCGGCTGCTGCCTTGCCAGTTGCCATACCAAATTCAAGAAGAAACCTGTAGAGAGAGATTGTTTACCTGGTTTGGGGAAGCTGATCCGGCGCGTGGCCACACACAGTGAGACAGAGGAGGTGGATCCACCGCACACATCTTGGCAGCGGGAGACCAGCAGAGCAGGTAATATCAATGGAGGAGCTGGCGGTGATGAATCCGCTGAGCAAGGGTATCCTGGCACTGCCATTGATGCCACCGGAGGATGATGCGGTGCCACATCTCACAGAGAAGAGGGCAGTAGGCAGCGAGGCGCTGACACCGACACACTCTCACTCGCATCGCCCAGGTCGGCATGCGGCCACGCTGCTACGCCACTCCGCTCCGTTGCAAGTGCGACACACGAATCCGCCTGCCTCCATCCAACCCCCGTCGGCACGACCTTGGATCCCAGCGACGGTACACGAATCGAGCTGTGTCCCGCGCATATCTCTGTCGATCGTTGAAAGTTTTAGAATGCTTCAAATTAATAGAGAGATTCCACTAAAATAATGTGTGGCATATATGCCAGTGTGCTATTCATACTTATGTTAGTATTAGAATTGTTATTTTTTAAAATTGTCTTAGCAACTACAATGATAAGGACAAAACTGGATATTGCACCTCCTATATAATATAAGTTATATTAGAGTGCAATTGTATGAAATTATATATATATATATACTATTATATTTGCTAATATTTTTTATAAATTTAGTCTCAGATAAGAAGTTTGATTTAAAATAAAATCAAAATACTTTGGAAATGGATGGGAGTAGTATCCAAATCAATGGATAGTATTACATATATACTCGCATGTGTAGATGCAAATAGCCATGCACGAGTGTCCGAGGGCCCGTTCGGTAGAGTTTTATCTGACCTGATTCTTTTTTAGAGAAGTGATTCTGTGATTCTCCATAAACTCTTGAAATCAGGAGGAAAATTACTTTACAGAATCAGAAGAAGATACTCTTTTCAGACAGAATCAGCAGACAATTACTCTTATCTAAAAAACTGTTTTGGCATACTTCTTTCTAGATTCACCGTAGAACGAGCTCAGGGAGCCCTGCCGCTCTGGCAAGCAGAGAACCTCGGCTGTGATGCTCAGACAGACAAACAAATAACGGCCGTGTTTCTTCCCGTTTGACTAATAATTAAGGGTATTAAATAGAATCAGTTTACAAAACTAACTTCACAACCTCGGATTAATTCACGAGATAAAATCTAATGAGGTCTTTGACCGTATGATTAAAGGATGATTAATGTAGCATTACTGTACTAAATCATGAACAAATTAGGCTCATTAGATTCATCGCGCAAAGTTACACATATTTCTAAAAAGGTTTTGTAAATATATTTTATTTAATACTCCATACATGTAAGATTCTCTTTGAAAATATATTTTCCCCGGCCAAAGAAACACGCCAACAATTCGGAGCCCCAAACTCGAGGCGGCTATCTATCGCGCGCGCGACAGATAAAATCTGTCGCGCGCGCAGTTAGGTGGGCCGGCTTCCTTGGCCCAGTAGAGGATTTGGGCTGCGCCGAGGAGCATAACCAGCCCAATAGACATCCATATGTTAGTTTTTTCTTGTTATTTTTGTTACTTTTTATTCATTTATATTTTATCTATTAATTTATATATCCTTTCTCTTTCTTTTTTGTACTTACTTTTTTTATTCATTTTTCTTATTCATTCTATTTTCTTTTTTATTATTTATATTTGTTACACTTATTTGTTCTGTATTGGTATATATTTGTTCGCCATGTGTATATATATGTTCGCTATGTTTATATATTTGTTCGTCATATATATACATTTTTACACTTTACATTATTTTTTCTTTATTTTATTCTTTTATTTTCGTATAATAACTTGTTCGTAACGTAACACGTTTGTTCACTTATAGAACTGATTTTGTTCGTGATTTTAAATTATTTATTTTGTTTTATAATAACTTGTTCTTCTATACGAATAATTTGTTCGTTATGCGAATGCATTTGTTCTCCGCATTGTAAAGTTATTTTATTCAATTTATAAAGTAATTTGTTCGCTGTGTTAGATTATTTGTTCTCTTTATATATTAAATTGACAATGTGTACTCATTTGTTCGTGATGTTTAATTTTATGTTTTGAGTCATATAATCAAATGTTCAATCTTTATGTTCGCACCATACTATAATTTGTTCATCGTATTTAGATTTTTGTTCGTAAAAAATAACTGCTTGTTCATGTTGTTTAATAATTTATTCGCAATAGTAAACAATGTTCAGGCTTGATAAAAAAATGTTCACAAAAATATCATCTAAACATAATCAAGTGAGATCTTATTTTAAAGATTTTATTATAACAAATATTATGGTGCAATTCAAATTTAATTTGGACATTGGATTTAAAAATAATGATTTTTTTTCTCAAACGTTCGTTGCCTCTCCTCTCCTCCTGACCCTCGGTCTCCCCTCATCCCATGGACCGCACCAGGCCCACCACAAATCTTGAGGCGACGCGGACGTCACGCAGTGATGGCTAGACGCACCTCCACCTAGGGGTGGATATCGCACCGGCTTGGTTAGGCTCGGTTTAGCTCGAGATAATGAGCTGGCTTGGCTCGGCTCGTTATCTTAACGAGCTAAAAGTTCAGCTTGGCTCGGCTCATTTGCCAGCTCGTTTAGCTCATGAGCTAGCTCGATAAAAAATGAGTGATTAAAGTAAAAAAATCCAAGATTTATAAACCAGGAATAATATTAAGAGTAATTAGTTCTCCGCAACCCCTTCAAAATTACGGATCATAAACTATCAATTTTATCCCATCAGATTCAAATCTTGCTCATAGGAGTAATAGAAGCAAATAAAAGGGAGTAATTGAGAGAATAAATGAAAAACTCCTACATAACTACATCATCACGTACAATGTTGACTTTATTGGTGAGCAGGAGAATATCAGGAAGAGATGTAAGTACCTAACAAGGAGTGAAGATGTAGGGTAATAGATGGACATTGGTGTTGTGCTGCATGGTTAGGGTTTGAGTTGGTTGTTTATACTTTAGGTATTCTTAAATTTTGCAATTGCTAGATGATCTGGGACGCTGGACTACTGTGGCTCGTTTTGGCTCACGAGCGGCTCGCGCTGGCTTGTCATACTACCGAGCTAAAACATTGGCTCAGCTTGATATAATTTTCCAACAAACCGAGCCGAGTCGAGCGAGTAGCCGCGAGTCCGGCCCTACCCCACCCACCCCAACAAGAACTGGCCATCCCTCTCTCTCTCTCTTCTCTCTGACTAGATCCATCCCTCTCTCTTTCAATCCATGACGGCGGCGTTTCAAAAAAAAAAAAATCCATGGCGGCGGCCCGCGCGGCCAGCTTGTCTAGCTGCCACTAACGTCGCGCGTGCCAGGCGAAGATGCTGCGCTCAGCAGCGGCCGGCGCGGGATGACATCTGCCGGGCCCGATCTAGGGGTAGGGGTCTCGGTCTCGATGTTCTTCTATGGAATGGGATCTAGGGAAGCCGAGCTCTCCGCCGCCGCTAACGCTGGCTAGTTTTTTTTCTTTCCAGATCTGTGGGACGAAGGTAGCAGGAAGAGGCTGAGAATGGCGGAGCTTCTTGGGGACAAAGGGCTGGATCTTTGCTGAAGCTCGCAGGTGAGAGGGCCCTTGTGGGCGATTATAGGTTTTTGCAGCGATAGGACTTTGACCTTTTTGGTTGGATGGAATATTACTCACCAGATGCTGGATGGAGTGAGGACCCATCCACCATGTGTAATCGTTAGAAAAGTAATTAGTGATAATCATCATGCACATTACTAATTAGTATATATTGTTATGCATAGAAAGTATTACACAATAACGATAGCAGATCTTATACTGTCTTTTCCCTACAATTCAATGCCCTAGTTCACCTGCTTGAAGTGTACTATGTTGTTGTAAATATGGTCAGGCAACAGATTGATTGAAACTAGGTGTAATGTTCTCTTAGTTTTGATTTCCCATAAAGGAAATATCAAATAGTGTACTGGTAATTTTCTGATTTGTAGTGTTAGTGTTTTTTTTAACCAGTCCTTCATTGGCAAAAGGGATTGCGAGACAAGAGGTCCATCTGCTCCACCCTTGGAGCCTTACCACTGTGCTCCATGTGTTTTCACATAATAGTGTTAATGCATTGAACCAAATCAGAATTAATGTATCAGATCTATCTGAACATGTACAATCCCATGCTTAATGTCTTTTGTACTCTTAACCAAGTGTCTCTAACTGCCATTGTTGTGCTTTTGATTATTTTTATTCATGTAGCCCTGATAAAATTTGCTCAAAGTGTGTTGCGTATATAAGCACTACGTTTCTCATAGGTCCCTTAATAGAAGTAATTTGTACTCAAAGTATGTCGCCACCTTGTGTAGGATGATGAAATTGGTAGACTTCAAGAAGGGCTGAAGTGCCAAAGAGAAGGCACTCATTCTTGAGGATGAGCTACAACAAATGCGGTTCTTGGTCAAGGGCTAAGATGTTGAAGCTGATTAGCGTAGAGATGACCAACTGAGACAACGAAAGAAAGTGGAAGAAGGATATTAATGAGACAAACAGAGAATTAAACTATGAAGGCTCTGTTTTAGGGAAGAAATAATGGGATGACCAGGTCACATTGGTTAGGAGAGAAGTGAAGACTTTAACTACACATGTATCAAGTGCAAAAGAGACACACAGTCGATCAATAAACAATGTTCTTATGCAAGAAGAAAAAGGGCAATCTTAGACTAGTCAAAATCTTAACCATGGCTCTTCAGCTCGTCCTTGTCATATGTAAGTATTCCATTGACAGTTATACCATAAGGTCATATTGTACCACACCACTATATGTTCTATGATTACTTTTCAATTGGCAACCATGTGTATTTTTGTTATTCATATAAAGTTAATGGGCAATGTTGGGTTTATGAAGTAAACCGTTTTTTTTTGTTTGATAGTGTGCATCAAGCCATCAACAAATAGGCTAAATTGTTTCAACTGACCGAGAATTTATCTTATAGAGTCTTGAAGTCTTGGTGTCTGTAAGCATGAGTTGTGTCTTGCTGTAAATATGGATAGAGAATAAAACAATGAATTAGGTATGATTCCTAGAATACATGTATAGGAATAAATCTGCATTCGGAGAAGTGTTAAAGTGAGCTGTAGCATGCATTTGCTATCAATTTATCACTCTGTTCTACAATTATATGTCATGCCACAAGCGGTTACAATATAGCCTGTTAATAGTAATTATGTACCTACTGTTCTTTATTTGTAATATCTAATTCTTGGCAGACCACACGAGTTGTGCCTTCTGTAAATAGTGACAAAAAAAGACTGATGTGATTTAGTTGGATATTGAGTAAGTGCTCATAAAGGGGCCCACCACAAATTCACCCAGAGGTAATTAGTGACAACCTAGCAAGACACGGTTCTTCATTCTTTATTACCAGACAGTTTATATCACTTTCAAATATAGTGGAACCTCATGCTGCTGGTATGGTTATAATGTTTGCAGAAAGAGATATACTCTGCAGAGTAAAATTTTAACTTTCATAGGATATTGTCATGATTTCAGCTCCTATATTATGATGTCCTAATTCTTGGTAGGCCACATGAGTTGTGTCCTGCTGTAAATATGGACAAACAATAAATTTGATGGAATTTAGGTGAGCATTGTTTGAGTTCTATATGCTCATAAAGGACCATCGCACATACACTCTAGGCACTAGAAGCAAGGATATGACGTAGCTTGTGGGTTATGTTTCATCACCTGAAGTGGGTGAGTGGCTAGTTTTGTAGGCTAGGTGCATAGAAAATATCATGACTAATGGCAATAAGGTATTCCACATTTTTCCAACAAATTTCAATGCCCTAAACCTTGGTGCAACCTGCGTGAAGTGCACATCACTGTAAATATGGACAGACAACAAACTGATTGAAACTTGGCGTAGTGTTCTCTTAGTTTCAGTCACTCATTTATGAAGGAGCTGTCAATCAGTTTTCTGTTGTGCTCTAATTCGTAATGTTAATGCCTTGGGCTGAATCATAATTAATATATGAGATCTATCAATATCATAAACATGTGGCAATTCCTTGCTTGATGTCTTTTGTACCCGTAACAAAGAGCTGTTTTGCATTTATCAAACTATCATATACCCTTGTGCCTTTGATTCCTTTCGTTCATGTAGTCATGAAAAAAAGTGCTCAAAGTGTGTTGCATGTATAAGCATTGGCTTCCCCAAAATCCCTTAACCGAAGCTATTTTGTGCTGAAAATATGTTGTCACTACATGCAGGTTCTTTTTTTTTCTTTCATTTTGACCGCTAGCTTTAACAGTTTATATCACTTTCAAATATAGTGGTAACCCTATTCTGTTGGAATCGTCATAATATTTGCAGAAACAAACATACTCTGCAGAGTAGAATATTAACTTTCATATGGCAATGTCACTCTTTCAGCTCCTAAATTACAATGTCCTAATTCTTGGTAGGCCGCATGAGTTGCGTCCTGCTGTAAATATGGACAAACAATAAATTTGATGGAATTTAGGTGAGCATTGTGCAAGTCGTATATGCACATAAAGGACCATCACACATACACTTTGGACACTAGAAGCAAGGATATGACATAGCATGTGAGTTATGTTTCATCACCTGAAATGGGTGAGTGGCTTGTGTTTGTTATGTGCATAGAAAATATCACAACTAATGGCAAGCAGGTATCCTACAGTTTTAACTTCAAATTTAATGCCCTAATCCTTGGTGCATCTACTTGAAGTGCACATCACTGTAAATACAGACAGACAGCAAATCAATTGAAGCTTGGTGTAGTATTCTCTTAGTTTCGACCGCTCAGTCATGAAGGAGCTGTCAACTAGAGTTTGCTGTTGTACTCTAATTCGGAATGCTAATGCCTTGGGCTGAATCAGAATTAATATATGAGATCTATGAATATCATAAACATGTGGCAATTCTTTGCTTGATGTCTTTTATACTCGTAACAAAGAGCTATTTTGTATTTATCAAACTGTTATATACCCTTGCGCCTTCGATTCCTTTATTCTTGTAGTCCTGAAAAGGTGCTCAAAGTGCGTTGCGTGTGTAAGCACTGGCTTCTCCTAAATCCGTTAACTGAAGTTATCTTATGCTGAAAGTATATTGTCACCACATGCAGGCTTCTCCTTGTTCCACAAGGCTGCAAATAATAACTCTTGTGAAATTCCTTTCAAAAAAAAAATATAATAACTCTTGTGAAAGTGGGCGGCTCCGGCGGCCAATCAGATAGGCCACGTAAGCAAAAAAATATTACCGCGCTTAGATTTCTATCCTACGTTTTTACCGTGGCCCTTCATCTTCATCCGTACCTACGCGTCACCATTTAATACGTCCGAAGCCTCGCACGTCATCTCCTAAAAAAATCTCTCATCGCCCTTCCCCTTCACGAACCATCCAGTAGCGTGCTTCGGCTCCCGATAAAAAAAGCTCCGCCGCTGCGACGCCGCCCGCCGTCGCGCCGTTTCCCCGCCTCCGCCGCCCCTCTCCTCCGCCCCGCGCCGCTCCCTCCCCTTCCCCCGGCGCCGCCCCCTCCTCCGCTCCGCGCCACTCCCTCCCCTTTCCCCGGCGCCGCCCCCCTCCCCTTCCTATCTCCCATCGGCGGCGTCGCGGCGGTGGGTGCGGGCGGGCGCAGGGGCGGCGGCCAGCGGCGAGGCGAAAGGGGCAGGCGGCCGCGGGAGCGGTGGCCAGCGGCGCGCCAGGCGGTGGCCGGCGGGCGGCCGCGGGGCGCGTGCTCCTCCGCCGCCCATGCGCTCGAGGGCAGCTCGATGCGGAGCTGCCCTCCGCATCTCCTTGAAGACGGAGCCGCCGCTGCCCAGCCACCCCGCCGCCCGGAGGCCGCCCCACTGCGCCGCCGCCTTTTCCGTTCTTCCTGCGACGATGGTGGGGGCGGTGGCCTGTGGCCGTGGCCGCCGTGGCGATGAAGGCTGCGACGACGGCCGACTTGACGGCGGTCATGGCTCGGCCACCGTACCGGTTGTGACCGTGCGGGCTGCCGCCGCGTCGGCACGTGAGCGAGCAGTGACGGCGGTCACGGCCGCGGTGGTTACAGCCGCTGGGTGACGGCGGCCGTGCCTGTGGCCGTGCAGGGTGAGGCGGCGGCATGCGGGTGGGCTGCAATGGAAGACGCGTAGTGCGCAGGCGGACAGCAAATGGTGGCTCTACGGGAGAGCGCGGAGCCAGAGATGGCGTTGGTCCTGAGCTTCTCTCTTTTTCGTCTTCCTATCGTTTTCTTCTTCCTCAGTCTGTTGCTTGCAAATGTATTTGGATCTCCACCTCTCTCTGAAAGCACATGGCTGTGGTGGGCGGTAGCGATGGTGGATTTCTCCCCTTTTTTGATCCTACTTGAATACAATCTCCACCTTTTTGGATCTTCGTACTTACCTCCCTTTCATGCAGTTGCACGGCGCAGGGGCGGATCCATGCCGCCGCTGGCGGGTCCAGCCGCGACGCGCCGTCCGGCAAAGGGCCGATGCGCGGGCGCGAGCGGATGGCAGAGGTGCAGGTGAGATTCAACCCTCCCATCACCATCCACCAACCCGCTTGCCTCCTCATATCTCTGCTCGTCCCCAACTGAAATACACACCATACCCAAACCCAAATCGAATCCCTTGCCGTGTGGAATTAAGCTTTCTGCCTTGCCTTTCCTACTTTAGACCTGTTCTTTCACTACATTATTTTTGCCCGCATTTAATTGATGCCTAACCTGTTTTCTTTCGGTGATGGGTTGACAGCCGTCAGCCGCTGCTGCCTGCTGCCTGCATTGCAGGAGCGAGGTAGCACCAAGAACGAAGTAGTACCACATGCAGGTAAACACATCAGAGGCAGGCCAGCAGCAGTATCAGCACTCAGATGCACGCGGGAGGTAGATGGGCAGCCGGCAAGGTAATCTGATTCATCCCCTCTCTTTTTTTTTTCTTTGGTCCATGTTTATGTATATGTACATGGATTTTTTGACATGATGCGTCTTTGTTCATTAAAAGATAAGCTTATTTTCAGTTGTTTTCCATTTCATGTTCTGCTGGATAGGAAACCTAATTTACCCATGTAAAACATAATTTATCATAATTAGCTGCCTGTGTGAAGACAGATACCCTTATCTCTTTTGTGTCATGATTGTAGAGGCATTGATATTTCGAATTAATTAGAATCAGTAATTATTATCACAACTACAAACAATTATGGTGTTCCTGACATCTACTAAATTTCCTGCTCAATGAGTTAAAACCAACAAACCTCTGAAATTCCTATGTTACCCACTTTTTGTTGTGGGATTGTAAAAAAGAACTCTTTAATCTCTTTGCAGCCTGGTGTGTATGACTCTTTAATCTCATATGCAGATTTTTAGTGTGTATCTCAGAGCAGACCTCTTCTTTGCAATGCAGTGAATGTGAATCTCAGGACAGAGTATTATGGGGGAAGAAAAGATAGTGTCTCAGTGGCAATATAACAAGTGACGATATTATACCCCGCAGAAACGAATTAATTCTTAACTCTAAAAACTAATGTTTCACCCGCTGCTTAAATATAGCCTTTTTCTGGTTTGATTAAAGGCTAAAGTGGTTGAGCATAGAAGTGTTTTCCTTTGTTTTATGTCTTTTTCAGATTGCAAATGTTGTGATAGACTGATAGTCAATATAATTTTGACTAAGTAGGTTTACTCCCATGATTAACTTGGACATCAACATAAAACAGCGAAAGGACATTTTGTTTTCTAGCTTTTCACTGTTCTTATACATTAGCTTACCTAAGTTATTTTGTATCCTCTGATAATTGTGTGGAAAATCACATGTTATATACAGGTAGGCATATATTAGCAAAGGAAAAGGTATATGAATTATAATGCTGCCTACCTGCCTCATTCTTTCTTTATTTACTATTTCTAAAACTTACCACTTCACATTTTAGGAGGCCTACCAGTAGTTTCAGGGATAATCGTAATGCCTATTCAGACAAGTATCTTTTTGCATACACGTTTTCCTTTCTCATACTTTTCTCCATCTTGGCTAAGTGAATGGGACTAATTTCATGCCCTGTTGTTCAAAGAACTGTTAATTAATATTATTCAGGAGGCTTTGCATCCACTTAAAATATGATAGGAGCTTGCATCATACTGTTTGACTGTATTTTTGTGCAAGTATATATCCCTTTTCAGAGCTTAATTTTTCCCTAGGAATTTGGGATACCTGACCAAGGAAGGTATTAGAAAATTGAAAGTTAGCTCAAAGGAAGGGTGGTGTTCCAATCATATTCTCATAATATCTACCTTTGTCTCAGTCATTTCTGAAGTTAATTAAAAGGAAGAGTAAAAAGGTCAGGGATTTTAATAGCTACAAGGTTCATGATCTTACTGTTGCCGATTTGCATTATTTGGTAGACAAGCTTATTCACTTATGTCATCTCTATTGAGGTTTTTGGGCATCTTGTTGTGTTCATTCCATTCCCAAAAATCAAGATTCCTCCAAGCATGGAGATCGTAGAATAGCATTCAAGAAGTGCACTGTCAGGTAAACTCTTTAGTCTCTGTTCCTCTCCTTCTTTCATGCCATGGTTCTACTTTTTTAAATCTAAAGTAGAATGCCTGATAGATGTACATATCCAGATTCCAGTTCACATGTTTGTTTCAAAATTATCCTTTTAGTATATCCTTTTAGTATAGGAGCCGATGCAAGGGATCCTGATAGGCTTCATGGTAACAACAGTCTGGAAATTTTCCTTTCACTTTGATTTCTTTGCCCTGCAGATCCTGTAGTTAGTTCAGAAAAATTTCTTCTTCTCTTTAGGGTCTCAAATTATGGCGAAATATGAACCTACATGCTACTATTTGATTCATTGTGGTTTTGATTTTTTTTGTCTACGTGAATCCAACAGTTTGTGCTTGTTTATTTTAAAATTTTCATTTTTTTCATTCCATTCCTATTCATTCCAGTAGGCTTCTTTTTTTCCCTCTAATTATGTTTACTGTCCTATGCGTCGCTGTGTACCAACCTATGCAGATTTACCTTACGTTTACTTTGATTCATTTGTTTATTACTATTTCTTTGGCCAAAATGGTTTTAGGTTCTTGCATGCTCACATGAAAAGCTCCTTGAATTGTATTCCTATTTATTTCTGTAGACATGGTTATTTAGTACCTCGATCATTTTAGCTGACCCATATATCTGTTATCACTGGAACCTATACATTGACACCTCACATTTATTGGATTGATTCTTAACATTACTATTTCTTTAGGCAAAGTAGTTTCATCCATGGCCTGATTGCTTTCTATTTACTGCAGGATCACATGAGAATCCCCTTGAATTCCAGTAACTGAAGTTGCATCTGTTCGTGGTTCAACTGTTTGACATGCAGGTTGTGGCATCTGCTATTTCCACTTCCATTTATTCCTCATCATAATTTGCCTGTGCAACCCTAGATACATGTTTTAGATGCTGTCTTGTTATGATTCTTCTGGATGGGTGGGGCCTGCTTTGCTTTCTTGCATTTTGGACCATTGTTTGTCTTACCTATTGTGATTAAAAGCTTCCCAAGTTTTCATGGTATACTGCTCGCTGTTAAAACTCATCATAATTACACGCAATACCAGCTTATCAAGAGTTATATGCATTTTTTGCTTCATCTTCTAGGATATATTATCTTAATTTTTGAACTAATTAAGGTCCTGAGTGGTTATAGTATATGTAAACTGTCCTTTTTATGCATGTTCATTCAAAGGCTTATGCGAATGTTAAGGTAACTATCACTTTGAAACTTGGATTTTCTTCTACCAATTAACTTTTACACGAACTGTGCTTAACGTTTTAGTATAAGCTGCAAATAGTTTTTTTTAAATGGAACCATTCAAATGGTGGTACATTGTGACACCCCAATCTTCTTACTAACATTTTCAATGGAAAGGTACAATCTGTTTCC
The DNA here is from genome assembly GCA_033239725.1 of Echinochloa phyllopogon. Taxonomy (NCBI): domain Eukaryota; kingdom Viridiplantae; phylum Streptophyta; class Magnoliopsida; order Poales; family Poaceae; genus Echinochloa; species Echinochloa phyllopogon. Next base: position 2,039,223 of record BTCW01000016.1, on the reverse strand, counting down.
ATTGTGATGAACAAAGGACCTAGATTACTCTAAAGCATCAACCAAACAGTCATTAATCTATTCTCTTTCTACTGTCTGCAGAGTTGAACCAGAAGTAATATAACCATGTTGATCAGGCGAAGCAACCCTGAGTGGAAGATGTTCCCTCACCAGAAAATCGAATAAACAAGGTTTGTTCCCACTGCAAATAGCATATATGTGAAAAGATACCATCAGATTCATCAAAGTCCAGCAGTAATTTGTTTTGAGTGATATACATAGCATGGCATACTGGTTTATGTTGTTTCTGCAATTTTATCTCAAATATTAGTTTCCAGGATACTTTGTTATCACAAATTATCTTCCTAATTGACAACATTTATGGCAAAGTTGAAAATAACTTTCAGTGCTCAGAAAATGATGTCCTTTTATGACTTTAAATATTTGACTGCATCTTGCTTAGTGAATATTTCCCATTGAGTTGTAAAAGAATTTGGTAATATGCCATTTATAATTCTTGATACACAGAAGGAGCTCTCAGTTGTTCAAAATGATCGTTTTTACTATATGAAGGCGCAAGTGCTTTCAGTTCAGTAGTGCATAAAGCTGAAATTTCTATAATTTTCATAGATGGAACCTTACTCATTAGTGGACTTTTATTTTCTCAGCTATTTCCTTTGTACTACCTGCTCTATAACAGATTTGTAGGTAACTATTTGTTGTCTTGCTACATATTTGTATCCCTTTGACGAAACCATGTTTTTATTACTAAGCTCACATATATATTGTCCTGAAATAGGCAACCTCAGCTGATGGATACAACAATGGTGGATTCATTCATAATGTTCAATCTGTTAAAGTGAGGTAGGGCTATAGGGACATTGTCATTGAGAAGTACATGCTGTTGAATCCAATTGTTCTACAAAAGGCCTCACATATATTGCTAACTTTGAAGAAGAAAAAGAGAATCCTTCCTGATTCAAGAACCAAGATGGAATGCAGAGAGAAGTATTTTTTTACCTTGAAGCATTATGTTACTTTGTCTACTTGCTATGTAAAACGTTTGGTTTGTATGCTTAATGGAATTGACTCTTGTGTTATTTAACTCAGTCTGGAAATATTTTCATGCCAAATTGATCATATTATTGGATATATTTCGTTCCAATAACAAATTTCTTGTTGGTAGACTTCATAAAGGCTCTATGTACGCTCTAAGCGTGCATGAGAACTTTATGTGAACTTTTGTTATGTCATGTCTCTAGCCTAATGAACAAGTTCATAGTATAATGTTTTTATACTATAAATTCAGTGTATGATATCGTATTCTCATCTGCTGAGCGCTGGGCGCGCGCCATTCCCTAGTCAATAAAGGTGTCATGCCGCCCATGCTCCTCCCGCGCGCCCACTTTCACTGTTCCAATTTCCAAAGCTGAAGACCCCAACTCCTTCCTAATCTGAAATGACTGGCTACTGCAGTTTGAGATGCTGACATGTGCAATTGTTTATACACTCCGTGCTCTTAGGTGAGGCAAAGCTTATTGTTTGCTCCTCGCACGCATGACACCAACGAAAAATGGCAAGCTAGGCAATAGGTGAAGTTTGTAACATTTATTTCTTTTTTTTATACCTCTTTGCGAGATAGTTGGCACAAATTTGTAACCCTAAACCCTTATCAGTTGCTGCTTACATGCTCATCTTGAACGCGGAGCAGCGATGGATGGACAATTGCCAGTGTTTCGTAACATAAATCTGTGATACATCCTTGTGAGAGTGTGTGCAACATGTGTGTTGGTGCTGTGCCAATGAATGATTTTGATGTGTTATTTGTGCGAGTCCCTCCGCTGCTATACATAAGAGCCTAACTCAATTTGGTCTGGCTGGCTTCAGAGCTTGTAGAGTGCAAGTTTCTGATACAAACATTGGCCATGTGCCGTGCGTACTAGTATTTGTGATTTTTTATATGAATGGAGACTGAAGAGTGGCACAGTGAGTTCATAGTGCTGTGAATAGAGATGAGAAATCTGAAATTCATGCTTTCAGTTTTTCTTTTCGGTAACATGGATTGAAGCTCAGTTGAGAGTCATGTATTTAAAAAAAACTGTTTATTTATATTTTGATGATGAGATTGTGAAATTGTTTTGTTCATCACGTAGTTGATTCATAGTAGGCGCATCAAAATTAACGTTCCTTCTTGCGGCACAAGAAGCAGAAGCAGCAGCGCCCATCCTCCCTCCCTTGGATGACACGCGGGCCCCGCTTACTGCTCCAACTCCACCGGGCGCACGCCTCCCCCTCCTCATCTCGTCGACGGCCCATATAAGGCCCAGCCCACCTCCTCCTCTTCTTCTCCCCACGCCGAAGACCACGCAAGCCCTCGCCTCCACTCCACCCACTTCCCCCAAACCCCTCTCGGCGACTCAGATCCCGCCGCCGCAGCCGCCATGCCGTTCACCCCGGGCCCTTACTCCGGCGTCAGCACCCTCGCCCTTGTAAGTTCCCTCCTGTAGCCTACGGTTGTTCCTTAAGATTCTGCCCTGGCGATGCATCCCGATCGGATCTGATCGTCACTCATGTCGCTCCCTCGTCTTGTCTCTGGTAGGTGGCGAGGGCGTCGGCCTTCGGCGTCGGCGTCGTCTACGGGAGCATCAAGCTCTCCATTCTCAAGGTAACTAACTCTCGGCCGTGGATTCGTGCAATCTGGTAGCGGCGTGGTTCGATTCCCCGCAACGCTAGGGTTTGTGAAAATTGCTAAGGTTGTAGGATGTGAGGGTTAGATGGATGATGCTGTGCTGGTACTCCTAGTTCTGGATGAAATGAACGGTTTCTATGTGGATGGTCTTTAGTGGAACGGTTTCTATTTGTGTAGGCTTATGACACTATAGTTCATAGAGCTGAAGGTTGTGCTATGGTGGTATTCAGTCGTTGACTTGAAATTATCAACGAGCTGAGGCTTGGTATTATGGTCATATTTTTAGATTGCTAAGTTCCTTCTACCTGGTCTGACTGAAAAAATGTTTAAACATTGTTGTTTGTTGCCTCTGCATGTTTTTGATTCTTGATAATCTTCTTCCCTGAAGATGAACTGTGTTTCTACACATTTGGTCATGAGTTGCCACATTCTTCAAGAGCACCAAAAGCCTATATGTTTAAGTGCAGGGTTGCCAGTTGCTCATTTGGCTTTGGTTACATTGAATTCCCACTCAAACTTGTGAAATTGATTCCTTGTTTATTTCAGTGTTGCTCAAGTTGCTTAAATCACCCGAAACCAACTTGAGGTTTGTAACCAATGTAGGTGTAGCCTTAGTTTCTTGTGGAATTGAAACTCTTTCTGCTGGTTTTGTAACTTCTGAACATTGCCTGTTGGGTTACCCACAACTGTATTGTTTGTGCTGTTTATTTCTCTTGCATGTTATGGGCCTTATGTCATGGTTGGGTTCAGCAGCATCAGATTTATGTCTGGTTTAGTATTTCTGAAAGATGTCAAAGTAAATATTCCACACTAGAGAAAGGCGTACATGGGATAATCTTGGTTTGGCCTGGTACATACTGGTAGTACCCATAACCTTTACTATGTACTATGTCTGAATTCAGGGTTACCTGATGATGCATATGTTTTGTGAGCTTGATGTACTTAATTGGCCTGTATTACTAGACCATACTTCCTATTGCAATACTATGGATTGAGCTATGTACTACTGAAGAAACTTAGGGTTGCTGTTTCTTGTTGATATTATAATCACATGATCTGTTTCTTAGTTTTCCTTTTTTTTCATCTGGTAGTCTTAAAGTAGTAAAAGTTTATTACACAGAATGACTGAATCTAAATTTGTTTATGCATCCTTCTTTTTGTGCTGAAAGAGTAATTGAGTTACAGAGTTTGTGGGTTCTTGGGGATATAAATTTCTAATTTATTGTAAAGAGTAATGATTGCCTTCGATATATTTGGAGCTGTTGCCATTTGTCTTTCAGATTCTTGCCTTTGTGGTGCAAAGTATTAGGATAATTTATTTCATATATGTGTGATGTTGATGGTCTAATGTTCAATACTTGATCTACTGATCAACCCTTGTACTCATCTTGTTCTATAGATGTTGGTGCTGTTTTTTTACTTTCAGCATTGCATAATCTTTGTACTATTTCTTTTCAACTAGTTGTGCATCTGCGGTTTCCAGTTATCTTGTTAGTTGTTTACCATGTTTATAGATAAAGATTGAGCTCCTCCTTTATCTTCATGACCAATTAAGGAGTTGAACTCACTGTGTGAGATTCTTTCGGCGTTGGTCTAACCTTAGTGTAGCACAGTATCCTTGGGCTTGGTTACACAGATAAACTTTGCATGCCCATCGTGATAACTTGCTCTTGAATTGAACTTTGCACTTGTCAATTTTCTGATGTTGTGCTCTCTCTCTTCAGGCGACGAAGCCTAAAAAGGAGGAAGCACATGCTCACCACTAGGGACATGATGGGGAATGGATGGGGATGCAACTTGTTAGCTTCAATGCAAAGATATCATAAATTGGCAGTGCACCCCTTCTCCATACTACATTTGGTTTATGATTTTTGGACCTCTGGTCTCTTGTCTGTAACACACATGCTGCTGCTGAGTTTACATTAGTTTTGCACTGTAATAAGTTCTTGATCCCATGGCCTGAAATCAGGAAGTGAAGGGGGCAAAAGCTGATTAGAACCCTGTTTTTTTGTGAACCTTCTGAAGTTCAGCAATGATGATATGGTGAAGTTTTGCCTCTGCTTTGGGTGGTTTCTGCTGAACGATGGCTGATGTTCTATATACGCTGGTTTGGTCCTGGTGTGTGATGCTACTTGGCTTGAACAGTAATACCGTGGACAACGCGGCCAGTCTGCTTTGCCACTGCGACTTGAGGCCTACCGACCCTGCAGTTTGCCGCGTGGTGCTATAACCCCCGTAGTTAGCAATGAATTCATGGTCTAGTCTGCAGTCGGGAGTATAGCGCCGTTCATCCAGGCAGAGCTCAAGAAAAGAAGCCTTCACGCCATTGTTAACAATTGTTGCTGCATCGAACTGGGCGATGTGACTTCTGCCCTCTTTGCTGTCCCATTTTCTCTTAATAAATGTTGTACACTTGCTGATCCTTGCACTTTAAAGTGTGTTGGTGAGATCATATGGACCCTGCTCCCATTTTCTTCTTCGCTCACTATATAAAATGTCCTGCTCACAATAACCTCAGACTTGTACTAGGTGATAGAGCTAATATTACAAATGTTTTACTATCAGTTTGACTTAGGGTTTCTCTTTCTTGACACATCCTTGTAATTAAATTCTTTTTACCAACTAAATTCAATGGATCTTTGCTAGTGCATCAACTTGTTTATGATAGGCCATTTGTGCTGAGAATCAATTTTCTAGCTTTGAATCTTACATGTGTTTATTTCATTGATTCCAGCTGTCATGAACAACATGCTATGCACGTTCAAAAGAAAAAAAATGATTCCAGCTGTCATGGGAAGTTAAAATTTTCATGAGTCCTGATGAAAAAAAAATCTGAAGGCGCTTCATATACTAGCCAGTTGAAGTTGTTGATCATTCAAAGATGTCCAAAAGCTCGTCCTTTAGTGTTGGAGAATGTAATAGTACCTTGGATTCGTAATATATAAATGTTACAGACCAATATTTTACCCTGAAAACAGTTCTTTTTGCTTGTCGGGAACCGAAGGTAGTATGGTTGAAGACTTGTTACATTTTAAATTCGTTTGCACGCTTGACTTAGCAATGCTTGAAATTTGTAGTTTTGACACTGCGACATGATTCTCCTAGAGCCCTAGTAATCTAAATTCGTTTTTGTGCTATTCTAGCTCCTATAAAAAATGAATTTAGTTGATATGTGAAATCTCTCCATATTCTGCATCACCAACGTTAGTCTTCTTGCCTAAAAATGAGTTCTCTTCTTCTCAAATTCCTTGCCATTCTCCCTCAACTCAATGGAAAGCCAGATGTTCGTGGGCTCTACTACGCTTTCCAGGATTCCATCATTAAGCCCAGTGAACGCCTGCAAAACTAATTAAGTTGGGGCTGACCGAGCAAGCCGTTGCCCCTAGTTTTGGCCACTGACACAGCTCAAAAACGCTGAATAGATTACTAGCTTATTACACTGCACACATGATACAGATGGACATTTAACACCGAGAAGTATACAATCTTTATATTGAATTTAGGAAATACATATTACATAATGATACATTTCGACATGCAAACGAGAGGAAATGAAAGCACAAACCGATCCAGATCGAGGAATATATGCAAGAACAGACGCACCGCAAAGAAGGTGAATTGATACATTAACAGTGTTCTACTCGCAGGCAGTGCCCTTGACGCAGAATGGCTTCTGGAGGCAGGCGCAGCCCAGCTGCCCCGTCAGCTCCCTGCAGCAACCCGGCGACAGCAACACCCCGCCGTTGTTCAGGCTCAAGTACTTGATCTGCTTCATGCAGTCCGCCACATCGTTGTCGTTGGGCACCTGGCTAGTCACCAGTACATGACGCCACGCCAACGTCTACTATTTTCTTGTGTAGTAATTAGGATGCTAATAAAATTGACCAACTAGCCCTTTTCTTGTTATTATCTTACATGTCATATCTTCCCATGGTTACGAAGTATGATTGATTGATGAGAACATCACTTCTTTGTGTATCACTACTGCTCGAGTTGTAAAAGACAATTGAATCAACATGTGAGCTCATTTCTATGTAACTCTTTACATGATTTTGACGATTAATTGCTATCTAATGATATTACTGTGCTTAGGAACAATAGAATGGACCAGAGAGAACTTGAGGAGGAGCATAGGTGGAGAAAACTAGCAAGGGATGTCCAAGGCAAGTGGAGGCCCAAACAATAAGTTCGAGTCCACCTCGGAGTACGGGAGTAGTCCGAACTAAAATCGACGCCCGGTCGTGCCAAGATCTATTTTCAGGTTCATTATAAGCAAAGAAAGATAAGAAGATAACCTTTCCAGTGGCACTGGTCTCATACCAAGATCTTTTCTCAGTCAACGGGAATATTTGAAACAAGTAGACGTACATAATTTATCACGGTGTGCCACCGTCTTGTCTTTTGACCGTTGGCCCATGTATCATTGTGGAGTCTATTAGAACCCATCCAAGGTCCCTTGGTTGACACTCGACCTTTATATTCAGTAGCTATCATCAAAGTTAGAGTTAGGATTTTGCTTGGATTAATCGGTTATCGAACAGTTCCACTGTACATCCCTTCATGAGGCCCAACTTTGAGTGCTGAATTAGTTTGTCATTTGATTTCAGTTGCATTTTTGTTGTTGTTGCTTATGTTCTTCGATTTGCAGACAAGGGTTAGCCAGCAAGGTGAGGTCAACTGAATAGTGCATGGTTCATAACTAGAGTTTTGACGCGGTGCTACAATTGAAGGTTTCAAATCATGTTGATTAGAAGTCAGATTGCTTGTGTCAAATTTCCACCAATTGGTAGTTATCTTCACCTAACGGGAGATTGGGCACTTTCTATTTCCACAGTATTGTTTTCCATATGCTTACGGAGCATGTACTCACATTTTCAATTTTCACAATATTGTTTTCCATAACAATCCACCGTCTCTTAGAATAGGTTAGGGTTCATGTTGAGTCAAAATGAGTTACCTTACCTTACAGTTTTCACACACTACTCACGAGGAGTTGGTCCCCTTTTACTTGTGCTGATCAATATTGGGCCACATCCAAAAGATGTTTCGGTACCCTGATCATGGTGCGGAGGGGAACGATGTGACAATCCCCCTTTACTCGTTTGAAATAACAGTGAGGAGAGATATTTAGACTAACATCTAGAAATTTTCCCATATACAAAATATATAGTATAGACGTGCTCACGCATATATATACTCACCCATATAAATAGAGTTAAATACATCATTAGTACACAAACTTGATGAGTGGGTGCATTTAAATAATCATTTATCTAATTACTCATTTAGGAGCAACAACTTGGCATGTTGGTGTAAATAAGTCACCACGATGATAAATAGCCAAAAAAACTGCCACGTAGGCATCGTCATTTTTTTTTGCAAAAGTCCTTACTCATTATGCAATTTAGGTTAGTTTAGTAGTATCTTTTTAGATTTTTTTTGTAGCATCTTTTAGACAATAATATTGTAATTTTTAAAAATATTATATTATATAAAAATATTTATTTTTGGTGAGGTAAAATAAAATAAAATAACAAATAAGGTATATATTTGACGTCGACCGTATGCATCATATAAGCGCAAAAAATTGACTTTTTGATTCTTAACTCGGTTTGCAGTCCCCGCCTCTAACAAAGTTTGAATGGTAATATAAATCCTTAAATTGTTATGTTGTTTTGAAATATTGTTAATCCTGTATTAGCGTCAATGTCAACCAATCAACCGCGTCCCTCTTAATGTAGCAGGACACCTATACTCAAGATCACATACAAAATATAATTCAACCAATTGATCTTCAGTAACTTCAACCATGCTGCTATTCTACAATTCTTACCTCATGAAGGTGCAACTTTTCTTGTCTCTCGAGCACACCATCCTTAAACCAGTGACATAGGGTCTATCAATGAAAATGATCACATATCAACTTCATATTCACAAGACACGATGATTCATCATAATAGATTATAAAATGATGGATGCTTCTCAATATATGAGATTCTACATGACATAAGTTACTCGGTGTTAATCAATTTATTAGTTTCCTCACCTTAGCAAGGTTCTCCGGTATCCAGACTCACTTTCTCTTCTCCTTGCTTAGCACATTGAAATAAGATCTTAGTTCATTTCATTCATCCTTTGCCAATTTAATTCTCACACCCTCATTACATAACAATATATCCACTTTAAAAATCATTTCAATATTTTAATTATTCTTTGCAATTACATTAGGTATGAAGTTGTAAGTGCATGTAGTGCCCCACATGGGTTTTGGTGAAATGATGAGAAAAAACTTAAGGGATTAACATGCTTCATTGAGAATGTTTACATATGTTAGTGCCCTACACATGCACTTGGATTTATTTCTATATCTCCTCTATCGGATCTTTCCACATAATGTCCAGAAATTGGTGGAAATTTTCTCACCAGATATTTCCGATTAGTGACTTTTTGACTGAGCGTGCACTGGACATTTTCGGCCCGAGCGACGCAAATTTCCGGTCCCTTTGGACAGGATTTTCCGATGGAGAAAGGGATAATGGTTACTTTCGAGGGAGAGCTATAAATACCACTTAATTGAATGAATCCTAAAATTCCCCAGTCACTCTAGAGCTCTCCCAATTCCCTTGCATTATCTCCTGGAGGTTGGATGTGGGTTCGGTGAGGGATTGAAGCAAGTGGGCCACTCAAGCATTCATTTCTCTCTTGAGCATCAAGTTCTTCATTTTGCCAGTCAACATCATTTTTTACTCTTGGGGATTCTCCCCCTAAATGGCTAGGCATCGCTGAGAGTTTCCAAATTTGTGGAAGAGCCTCATAAGCTTGTATTGCCCTATCCTTGCGGAGGAATTGATAGTAAGTTCCTTACCTCAACCCTCGGGTCACTATGGTGAGGACAATGACTTGGTGTATATATTACCCCCTTCCGTAGGCCCTCAACGAAGAATAGTTCCTTGTGTGGGAGTGAACTTCAGATTAATCTCATGTCTCCATGTGTGCTTGGATTCTTGTTATTGTTCAAGTCAAGCTTGGAATATTTGCATCGATATACTATTTTGTGGAGTTATTATTTCTGGTAAAGGTTCACAAGGTCTCTACACATCTCAAGTGACATTTTGATTCAAACACTTTTGTTTAGAACTGCTTATAAAGCTTTCAATTCAACTTGAGTTTAATTACCACAAATCTCCAGTAGTGATCGAAAATTTTTGGTGAATTCCCGCACATTTCCGGTGGCTATCGGAAATCTTTGTTTGTACTAATTTCTACTTGGGTTTTTGAAGTATTTTTTATAAGTGCCTATTCACCCCCCGTTTTGGCGACATCAAGGAACCTTTCGAAAGTATGATATCTTTAATCACTAGCATTCATCCAAGTTGAGACTTTCACTTCCACCAAACATCTAATGATAACTTTTTATAATGCTTGTTTCTCTAATACACCTTAAATGTCAATTAATCAAATATTTGTTTTTAGATGATCCATATAGTACATTTGTTCCATCTGAAGCAATCTTTTAAAGGATATCAATTTGATCCATATATGGCACAAGCTTAACTTTTGCATTATTGATCAACAAATTTCTCGTCGTGTGTATTTCAATACATGTCCATACTATGAGGATGTAGAATTTTTATAGTTTTTAGTTAATGATGGATTAAGGGGCCTATGAGAGGGTTACAAGAGGTGACGATCTAAAATTTCAAAAGGGAGCAAATTTAAATTTGAAAAGAGATAAAATTTAGAAAAATAAGGAATCATGACATGTTGAAGTTTTGGACCCAAATATTTGAAGATAAAATCAAATAGAGAACTTAGTCAAATTTTTCTAGTATTTGGCATGATAAGCATTAAATATGTTTAGGGGCTTCGACTTTTAAATTTTTCATAGACACTAAACCTCGAACCTATATAAAAGTTTTAGTAAAGTGTATACTTTTACATGGAAAGGAATCAATTGAAGTTTTTGATAGTTGAAACATCAAATACAAGTCTTAAACAAGTCATATTGTACTCAGCCTTTGAAAATTTCGAAGTCCTGAAAAGTGTGATGTTTATACAAATTTTTAAAAAATTTTATGTACTAACTTTGGACTAGATCGTGCAAAACGGGAAGTAGGATTTTTATTGATCAACTATTACTAGGTTAACTTCACAAAAATATAAATTTGCATATTTCAAATGGAGCTCCATGTTTGAATGTTTAATTAATGTGTGGCTGAGTCCTGAGTCCCACCAAACCTTGCAGCGCCACTCAACACTGAGTCACACCATACCCAATGGCGTGACTGAAGACTGATGTCACACCAAAAATTCTTGGATTTTGGGATGTGAATAGATAGCACAAATAAGCTAACAATTTTATGAATTTCAAAAAAAATCCAAGGTTTATACAATTAGTAGGGAATTTAGTACAGGAAAAAGATGTTTTCTTAATTAATTACATCAACATAGGTTATAAAAATATGTGCTTTGCATTCATTCTAGTTGGATATAGTGTCTTTATGTGGTTAGAGTTTTCAAAATGCCTTGAGAAGCCTAATGGGAATCTTTCATATTTTTCTCAAATTTATTCCCATTTTCCTAGAGCAAATTACAATTTTTGGAACATGCTAAAATCCTTTTCATGAGCTCCAAATATTTTATTTGGGTTCCTCGGTCTAACTCTATATCTATGATTTTCCCTAGGATATTTGGATTTTTTGAAGTATTTTCAAGCTTTAAATGTGAATTCTAGTCTTATATAGAATTATTTAATTACCAGAAAAATAATTGTTCTCAAAATAAAAATGCTTAAATCTTAGTACACCAACCTTTGAATCGGCCCAGATTCAAATTGGCTTTAGCCTAAATCCATCCCACAACTTCATTGTGCCAAATTTCAAACCCCATTAGTGGGATATCATCTATTAGTCCATTAGCATTGTAAGCGGTCAAACCATCTATTAGTCCTATATTGCTAATGGACGTGGAAGTGAGGAGTTTTTCTCTCTATTTATACGAACCACGTGTCCTCTGGAAAAGGCACACCACACTTCTTTACAGGGAGACCCTTTTGTTTGGGATTCCCTTAGGTAATCTTTGCCACCATATCTTGGGTCAGTGCCCATTTTTCATCTCGTCATCAAGCCGAGTCTTTCATCTTTTTCGGCCTCAATCGTTTTTAGTAAGACCCTCAGTAAATCTGATAATTTCCTACCATATTCTTTTAGTTTATACTCTTTTGCAGTAAACCCCTTGCTAGTTTTAGATGCCAAAAATCTTATTTAGTCCATAGTTTCCACGTTTTAGATCCGTTTTAATTCGTTCTCGTTGCAATAGATTTATACTAACATGAACTACGTTTTACAGCAGCTATTTAACTTCATTATTTTTTAATTATATTTGCACTAAATTGATTAAATGTAAATAAAATCTAATTAAGGTATATACTCCTATTTTTATTTTTATTCTTAAATTGATTAACATTTATTCAATTAGTTTTGTAAATAAAAGCTAAATCTCGGATTTTCATATACTAATATTAATATGAGTAATATTTAAAATTAATTAGCCTTTCTAATTAAAAGCAAATTAGAGTTAAACTTCAAGTTTTCATAAATAAATATTAATATTGATTAATATCAACATAAATGTATTGTGAATAATAATATGAGTAGTTCAACTCAGACATAAAGTTATATACTTCGTTTCACATGCTTTATTTTGAATTAAATGTTTATTTTGGTATTATAAATATATTAACAATTATAAATAAAATATGGTTAACTTTTCAATCGGTTTTACAGGATAAACTAAACTTGTATTCATTCTATTATAAGTTATTTCTCTGAAGTAACTTTTACACATGGTTTTTGTTAAATTAAAATAAATTCAGCATATGATCTTTTATTTAATTGAAATCTTCCGATAGTTGTATCATTTAAACTATAACTCCTTTTTCGGTGATTCTAGCGTTTGCGTGACCATAGCTTTGAGCCCTATCCTTTAGTACGCTCTTTTAAAGGTTCTACTTTGATTGGTGTACTATTTTTATTTGTGCCTGTTTTTTGCATGTATAGTTGTATGCTTGTATGATTGTTTTCGATGATTGGTACAAGAAGATGGAGCACAGTACGAGTGCTTTGAACATTAAAAGAGCAAGAGCAAGAGTTGAAGACTCTGAGTAGTGGTATTTCTATTGGAGAAAGGCAAGTGTACCTAACCACCCTTCTATCTATGCTATTTATAAGATCATGATGATCTTAATTGGAACATGGAGTGACCACCCAGGAAAGACGTACAACAATGTGTGCTAATGGGCTCTGGCCTTGACTGACTAATTAGAGACTTGTCACACCCGGTTTTAGAAAATAAAACCAAGTGCAAACTATATGTATGCCAGGATCAAATTTCATACATATAGTGACATCGTTAGTGAATAACAGTAAAGTATCACATAACACAACATAAAGAACTCAGAGTTATTACAACTAATTAATGAAGCGAAGACTCCATACTTTACAGGCAATCGACTGGGGGTTGCGTATACCCAGAATTCAGCACCATCTCCGTCAATCTTCACACATTCTTGTTCTGAGCAGCAGTTAGCGGACACGGTGAATCACCGACAATGGCATCCTCCGGCGGCGTCAGCAGCGTATGTCAGGGACGGCCATAAGGGGTCCCCTAACCTAAGGGATAATCACCCTTGAAAAACGCAAACAAACCACTACCAAATCTCCACAAACCAGAAAGGGTCTGAGCGCACAAAGCCCACGGCCCAACATGGGCCAACAGCCCACTCAAGGCCCTTCGAAAAGGCCCCGATGCGCTCACCCCATCTCCGCCTCGATCGAGGGTGCCGGACCCCCGTCGAGCGAATGGCGAACTCCGCCTTGATCGAGGCCTCCGTGGTCAAGCACCGCGCGACCCTCGATTCAAGAAACTCCGCCTCGCTCGAGGCTACCCCTCAACCAACGGGCGCGCGCCCGCCTACTCTGCTGACAGGCGCATTCAATGCCACACGCTGCCGCGGGACGCCGAAGTCAAAAGTTAAATCACGAGCCATCCCGCACAGACGATGTGACCTGGATCGTGTCCGCCAACTCCAGTCACCGTGCAGAAATCCCCAACACTGTGCCAGCCTGCGAGGCCCTGTGCGGCCCTGTGCTGCCAACTCCCGTGCTCATGTGCTGCCAACCCCCGTACTAACCCCATGACGAAGCCCTCGATAAGACATGGCAGAACCCTCGAATGGGTGTACGGGCGACAGCTGGGCATAGACGCCGGTCAGCACGGCCCCTCGAAGTCACCCTGGGACAGGCATAGGGACACGTACTTTCAACAAGAACCACCACACCGCCCACCGGAGCTGAAGGACGCCCATCGATTCGCACCGGGAACGAGGATTCTTAAGGACGACAGCCACACCCGGCGCCATGCTCTCCAGTGCCCGATAACTGTAGACTCCACTGTGTAACACGCATGTCTCTGCTCCTCCTTGAGCTATAAAAGGAGGAGGTAGACTCCCGGCCGTAGGCCGAGGCATCTGACGACGCATCCGAGAAGACATCACCACACGACCAAACCAACGCATCCGCCAACCCAACACACCCATTCCCTCCTGATATTGGCACTCGCCTCAATCGGCCCTAGACACTTACGACTTGGAGGCCTCACCTCCTCTCCCATCTTACTTGTAAACCCCTACTACGAGCAACCAGGTGCAAGATAATGTGTTAGAATTCGCATCAACCATTGAGAGACAGGATACAATGCACTCGTTCTAGTTAGTGTCGGGTGACCAATCTGAACACTGACAGCGTACGAGCCGGATGACGGAGCGGTTGCTGCGCGAGGGGGGCTGGGTGACGGGTGGCGGCAGAGGTGTGCGTAGAGGCTCGACTTCCGTGTGATTTATAGGCAGGTAGAGCGCGCCTTAGCATGGTGCGCACACCACGGAACGCCGGCGGCGGCGCTGCCATAGAGCTCCAGGAGAGCTAGGGCGGCTGGGCTGGACTGGGTTGCAAGGCAAGCTGGGCCTTGCTAGGCCGGCCCATACCGGGCCTTGCAGGCACGACCTGTGGGAAAGACAGGGCCCAAAACAGAGAGGAGAGAGGTAGGAAAACGACAGGTGGGGTTAGGCTTGATTGCGCTTCGCCCAATACGATTTGGGAGTTTTGTTTTTATTTTTATTTTCAAAAAATATTTTCCGTGAGAAAAATAAATCTAGAAAATTCTGGATAAATCATTTAAGCCACGAAAGATATTCTAAAAATTCCAAAAGTCCTGAAAAAATCCTAGAGATAGAGTTGGATATGATGAACCAAAATAATATATTTGGAGCTTATGAAAATAATTTTGGCATGTTCCAAAAGTTGGATTTTGCTCTTGAAAAATAGGAATAAATCCCAGAAACTCTAGAAAATTCCCATTTGGCTTCGAAATGTATTTTAAAAACTCTGCCCACATAAAGGCACTAGATGCAACTATCATGAACGCAAAGCACACATAATATTACCTATGTTATTTTAATTAAATTTAGAAGACACAATTTTCCTATGCTAAATTCCCTAAAAATTATATAAAGCCTGGAAAAATTTTAAAAATTTGAGAAAATTATTATATTAATCAGGCTTATTATTGACATCCTAAAATTTAGAAATTTTAGGGTGTGACAAGACTCTAGTTTGTGTATGTCTTACCTAAAGGGCAAGAAGGGGCACCGAGTCGCTGTATAACCCAATCTTGTTAGTTAGTATGCTTTGCTAAGGTACCTAACCCGTTAAGGAGGTTTATGCGTGCCTATAGTGGATCTTATTAGAGAATCTTTGTAAAGGCCTTGTAGTGGATCCTTGACTTTTGAGGCTCGCTACCTCATGGTGATGTGAAACACAGCTTATGGTGAAAGTGTACAACCTCTACAGAGTGTCTAAAACTGTTATAACAGCTGTGCTTGCGGTCTAAGAGCGGTTTAGACCCTCGCATGATTAATTAATTTACTTAAAGTTGATAACAGTTTGATCTCTAGTTATTTTTTGTGGCCTTATTGAGTACCTATCATAACTGCACTTACCCTTGCTAACTACTGCTCAGAGGAAGAACACATGTGTGAAGTTGATGAAGATGGTGCTGAGTTCTAGGCATACACAACCCCCAATTGATTGCACGTGAAGTATGGAGTCTTCGCTTCATTCATTAGCTATAATAACTCTGAATTCTTTATATTTTCTTACTTGATATTGTACTTTTATTCACTCGTGATGTCACTATATGTATGAAACTTGATCCTGGTATATATATAGTTTGCACTTGGTTTTGTTTCATAAAACCGGGTTTTGTATAAAGTATATGCTTAGGGCAGTCCTAACCCACAGTGTCCATAAGTAGTGTCTATGATGCTATGTTAGTAAGACATTACTTTATAAACTATATTCTCCAACCTATAATTTCTTAGTGTGGGTCCTTAATGAATTCATCATCTCTCCTCTCTACTAATCATGTTTTTTTATCTATCACGAAGACACTATTATCTCCCAACCCAAACTTGATAGTGCCCTACGTATATGTTCTTGTGTTGAAACTAAGTCTCATGCAAGAACCAGTTTCTTGCTCTTTTAATTCCCTTTTCTCTCCTATTTAATATAGTCTCACATAAGCAAATAGTCATATTTGACAGTCCATTTAATGCTATATAAACTATCCTAACTGAAGGGTTGGGACTACCCTTTACACTGCATGCATGCCATGAAGATGCTGCTAGGAGGCCAGGCATAAGCTGGGACATGGTCAGTTGGTGGAATCGGTTGTCACGTTAGGTTAGGATATGATAAGTGGAATAATTAATAAAAAATTTGATACTTTGCTTCTATCGGTTGTTTAGTGGCATATAAATATTTCAGTACTTCTATTTTGAAATAATGGGTGTGCATCAATGTGGACACATCAAGAACATATCGGAGGAAGCATAAAAAATACAATAGAATAAGCAAACTTTGTCTTCTGGATTATTATAGAGACAATTAATTGTTCACATACTATCATATTTAAGAAATTTGATTCATCTAATACCAATTGCACGTGGTGTAAGACAACGCTCAGGCCTTTTGCTAAGAAGAAGACATTCTCACTCATGTCGAGAAAACCCCTGCCCTTACACAACACCTAGCCTGTTTAAGACGACCAACGAGATGGACCGGGCCTTAGACATGTTTTCTTTGGCATAGAATAGCCGAGATGATTTTTTAACCCTAACCTGAAATTTGCTCCCATGAGCACTCGAACCCAGGACCTTACTAGAGACATTTAACCAACTTAGCTAGAGTCATTATTGAATAGCCAATTATGTGTAGCTCCTTCCACACATGCACATTCTGTGTCGTTGGCCCATTGGTCACATGCTCACATCTCCTATATGAAACTATAATGGCCGTCAACTTAACTGTGCTTTATTCGTCTAGCTCTGTTCTTTGCTTTTTTACTTTATTAGTCACTGTTCTCCATATGTATACCAATGGGAAATAAACACCCGTCTAGTTAACTCATTATGTATATTTTGTGAAGCTTAGACAGACAAATTTGAAACTTTGTGAAGCGAGACTAGTTTTTTCAAGCCAAGGTGTGTTGAGAAAATCCAGCATGGTGGCTTGGGATAGCTGGGTCGATCGCGCTCCCTAAAATATTTTTGAACATCTGGTACATATAGAATCCAGATGTTGCTTGGGTGTACTCCACGAGCACAGATTACAAAAACTGACTTAACTTACAGTTTTGGTTGAACATGGCAATTATATTATGCATGGCACGCTTGGCCGGTTTCCCTTTTACCAATGTGATAAAACAAGAATGGTCTTTATGTTCCAAACTCTCACATGGAGCTAAGTTGCTGTATGAACCATGCATGGATTGGAGATCTAAAATGAACCCAGAATAATTTGAGAGAACAGTGATAATTGTAACTTTTGTGGTTAATATCTACCTGACCTCCACAAATCCAACAGAGACCAATGCAGTGTTTATGGTTATCTTTGCATTGGCTGTAAATCCATAAAGTTTGCAGCACAGATACTAACAAAAAAAGAACAAACGACAAAATACCTAATTATATTGGATATTGTAGCCACAACAGACAAATTATATTATTCAACCTCATAAACAAATCAAGATGGGCTACCCATGTGATAATACCGTTTGAATTGTTTATCAAGCCCATGTGTCAGACACCTATATTGTATTATTGGAGCAACTAGTGCTCAGTTCACATCATAATAATGCACTACGCAGCTGACACTACTTAATGAGCCCAAGCAGCTGTCCAGCAAGTCAGGAAAACCAAGAACTAGGGAGCCAATCCACATGGAGCTAAACGCAGCCTCCCTCCTCTTCCTCACTCTCATCTCTGCGGTGATCCTTGTGCGCTCACTTAGCCGCAAGTCCTCACCAAGCTCCAAGAAGAAGAAGCCTCCAGGTCCATGGCGTCTCCCCTTCATCGGCAACCTCCTCCACCTCGTCACCTCGCAGCCTCATGCCGCACTGCGGGACCTGGCCAGGAAGCACGGCCCGGTGATGTCCCTGCGTCTGGGACAGATCGACGCCGTCGTGATTTCCTCGCCGGCGGCGGCGCAGGAGGTGCTCCGTGACAAGGACCTCCTCTTCGCCTCCCGGCCAAATCTGCTCGTCACGGACATCATCCTCTACGGGAACACCGACATCGCCTTCGCGCCGTACGGCGCACACTGGAGGTTTCTGCGCAAGCTCTGCATGACCGAGCTCCTCAACACACACAAGGTGCGGCAGCTCGCGTGTATCCGGGACAGAGAGACACTTTCCTTAGTTAGCAAGGTCGCCGCCGCCGGCCATGGCGGTGAGGCAGTTGATCTCGGAAGTCTGATCCTGTCGTGCTCCGTCGGGATCACAGGGAAGGCGACGTTCGGCCAGCTGTGCCGCAGCGGCGAGCTCATGTCGGTTGTCGATGTGGCGGTGATGTACGGTGGAGGCTTCTGCGCCGGCGACCTGTTCCCGTCGCTGCGGCTCGTGGATGTTGTCACGGGGTTGGCACGCCGGCTGTGGCGAGAGCGCCGGCGGCTGGACGCCATATTTGACAAGATCATCGCTGAGTGTGAGGCGCGGCAACAAGAGGAGAAGACGATGGCATCGACCGGAGATGAAGATGACGACCTCATGAGTGTGTTGATTAGGATGAGAGCCAAGGGGGAGCCTGCTGAGACCGCCATCAGCACGACAAGTATCAAAGCAATCTTATTTGTAAGTGGTGAAATAATGCTCTAGCTCAAAAGAAAATCGTGTCTTTCTTGCTTTCTTTGTTAGTATTAACTGATTCTCTCTCATCGTTCAGGACATGCTCGCCGGAGGGACTGAGACCACATCGTCGGCAGCTGAGTGGATCATGTCGGAGCTCATGAGGAACCCCGAGGTGATGGCCAAGGCACAGGCTGAGGTTCGTCGAGCGCTAGACGGTAAGAGGCCACAAGACCATGAGAGCCAAATGGACAAGCTAAGGTACACCAAGATGGTGATCAAGGAGGGCTTGAGGCTGCACCCTGTGTTTCCCCTCCTCCTCCCTCGTCTTTGCCGGGAGACCTCTGATATTGGTGGGTTCGAGGTGGCCAAGGGCTCTAAGGTTATCATCAATGCGTGGGCAATAGCGAGGAGCCCTGAGCATTGGCACGACCCGGATGAGTTCAGGCCAGAGAGGTTCGATGATTGTGCAGCAGCAGACTACAAAGGCTCACAGTTTGAGTTCATCCCGTTTGGGAGCGGGAGGAGGATGTGTCCTGGAAATACATTCGGGCTCGCTGCGCTGGAGCTCATTGTTGCAAGACTTCTCTACTACTTCGACTGGAGCCTCCCAAATGGATTGCGGCCTCATGAGCTCGACATGGATATGGTTGTCGGTTCGACCATGAGGAGAAGAAACCACCTGCATCTAGTGGCGTCACTGTACAAGGAGCTTCCCGCAGGAATTTGAGGGCCGAAAGCTCATCGATGTTTGTGCTTGTGCTAATGTTGGAAAAAATAAGTATTGTGTTGTGATTTACCGAATAAATAAAGCTGTCTTTGTTGATATACTATCATGGACATAAAAATATAATACAGTCAGTGTGGCCTAATTAAACAACTCTCCAGTGGTAAACGTGTCTCTTGGACTGATAAGAGTTTTGATGCCCGATAACCATGGCTCTATCATCTCACGTGGTGTTAGTGGGAAGATGCATCGCGTCGATGAGCACGAGTCGGTCTTCCGAGACATGAGCATGGAGTCCTTTTACCAGGGGCAGACCAATGGTTTACATCTCACTGCTGAATTCATCGAAAAAAAACTCATTTGGAGACTCTCGATCTCGAACCTCAAACATTCATGTTGCAAAGCACGTCGTGTCGTGCTGGCCCATCAACCACCAATACCCAAGCCCATACGTGCCACCCTGGCACAGCCGATGTTTGCAATGTCGTCTCTTTTTTAAGTCTATCGCGAGAGCCCTCCCCATCATCATGTATTTTTAATCCGACGCGTGCCGCATTGCCTGTTTCTTTTCGATGCGAGGCCCATGGACCAACGTTCAGTAGCAGCGGCCAAAACTTTCTGAATTTGAGGAGTCGTGCCAAGGAGAGACAATATTTGACTCATCCATTCCCCTTCAATTCCATGCCGTGTGCTTAGTGATCCGGCGAGGTGAGGTCGAGGGGGAGCAGCAACTCAAGCGACGTCGGGCGAGCAAACAGGGAGCACCTTCAACGATCCAAAGTGGTTTCCGTCTACGCTAATTCCCCCCAATTTTTATGTTTAGTGTGTGTTGGCCATCCACATACTCATTCCAATTATATTAGTAAATACGACCTTTCACTAGTAGAAAAATGGGCTTTAGTCTCGGTTGTCTCGCGTACAGCCTCCTAACCACTCCACCTATATAATACATGTGATGATAGGTGTGATGTTTTTTCTTTATTGTAACCTGTGAAGAGCTCCCACCCGGGACTAATGACTCTTTAGTCCCGGTTGGAGCCTACAACCGGGACTAAAAGTCGCGGGACCTAAAAAATGCAAATCGGGACTAAAAGGCTATTTAATTGTTTTCAAAGAAAAGCTGTAAGAGAGTTTCCCGTATAAAATCAATTTTCAATTAAGGACATGTATAGGGGCTGGCAACTGTTGAGTAAAACTGAAAGTGACTGATGATTGTATTGAGTGAAACAGTGTTGTACACACACACACACACACACACACACACACACACACACACACACACACACACACACACATATATATATATATATATATATATATATATATATATATATAACAGGAAGGGGTGCCTATGAAGAGGCATGCCCCTATGGGGTGTCCTATGGTGTAACTGCTGTTACACTAATCCTAATTATACTAATTATTAACTAATCTTAACACCCCCTTGATCAATTAGTCCGGTAGAAGTCTCTATCTGTTCAACAGTCATAATCTTGAATCTTTGGAAAAACCTGTAGGAAGAAAATCCAAAGTATATTGATATACCAGGTAGAATTCCTTCAAAACCCATTGGAAAAAATAAGAAGTAATACCCTGATATATATGCAATGTTAATAGACCCTTTATGTATTATTTAAAGACATAGTCTAAAATAATTGATTAAAAAAATCAATATGTCAAGATACTACACTTGAAAAACCTCTGCGAGGAAAAATGGATAATATGACATGTATCAAAATTACCTCATTAAAAACTTTACGTGAAAAACTCTAGTAGAGTAAAATTCATGTAAAGAAAATAGTGTAATATAATATATGAAGTAAGTTATATTTTAGATGGATTCTCCCCCTGATTCTTGCAAGTCTCTAAGTCTTCTCATATCTATGCCCTCAACACATTTATGGAATGATGAGTATGGTAGAGATTTTGTGAATAAATCTGCTAGATTATCACACAACTTAGTTTGCAAGATTCCAATTTCTCCATTCTTTTGGAGTTCATAGGGATAGAATAATTTAGGAATAATATGCTTAGTCATATTACTTTTAATATAACTAGACTCCATCTGAGTAACACAAGCTGAATTATCTTCAAAGATAATCGTTGGTGTATCAATCGCACCAATACCACATGATTGTATGATGTGGTTTATCATTCTTCAAAGCCATACGCATTCGCGTGAAGCTTCATATAAAGCTATTATTTCAGAATGATTGGTGGATGTAGACACTAATGTCTGTTTTGTAGATTTCCAAGAAATTGTTGTTCCTCCTTGTAAAAAGACAAGACCTGTTTGTGATATGCTGTTATGAGGATACGATAAATAACTAGCATCTGTATATCCTACCAAAGTTGGATCTTGATTTCTATTATAGAATAATCCAAGATCCTTTGTACCATTGAGGTATCTAAATACCATTTTTATTCCAACCCAATGATGTTTAGTAGGTGCAACACTATGTCTTGCTAGTAAATTTACAGCACATGTAGTGTCAGGTCATGTACTATTAGCAAGATACGTTAATGCTCCAATGGCACTAAGATATGGGAAATGTGGTCCCAATATCTCTTCTCCTTCATCCCGTGGTCTAAATGGATCCTTCTCAAGATCTAATGATCTTACTACCATGGGAGTTTTTGTTGAATATGACTTGTCCATATTTAATTTTTCCAATATCTTTTGGACATAGGCAGATTGGTATATAAATATACCTGTAGGGAAATGCTCAAGTTGTAAACCTAAGCAAAATTTGGTTTTACCCAAATCTTTCATTTCAAACTCCGTCTTTAAATGATGACGTGCTTCATTAATATCAGTTTTGTTGCCGATGATATTAAGATCATCCACATATACCGATATAATACAAAAACCTTTTGAGGATTTCTTAATGAAGACACATGGGCAATCATCATTATTTGTGTATCCTATTGATATAAGGAATTCTCTTAACCGATTGTACCACATTCGGCCTGATTGCTTTAAGCCGTATAGCGACTTCTATAACTTGACGTAATACATGTTGCGATTTGCCTTATTTTATGGTATACTAATTCTTTCAGAAACTTTCATGTATATCTCAGAATCCAATGACCCATATAGATTGCGGTCACTACGTCCATAAACTGCATAGATAGATGATTTTGTAGTGCCAGTGATATTAAGTATCAGAAGGTTATTCCGATCATTACTGGAGAATAAGTTTTGTTGAAATCAACGCCAGGTCTTTGCGTAAAACCTTGTGCCAATAGCCTTGCTTTGTATCTCACCACTTCATAGTTTTCATTTCTTTTACGAACCAAAACCCATTTGTATCCCACAGGGAGGATACCAGAAGGTGTTAGCATTACAACCGAAAATACTTTCCTTTTATAAAGCGAGGCAATCTCTATTTCAATTGTTACCTTCCATTTATCCCAGTCAGAACACTTCTTGCATTCTGTCATAGGCTTAGGATCCAAATCTATTTGAAAGTAATTTGCAATTTGTTTAGAGAGGTAACAATCGACTAATGTGGACTTATGATCATAAGACTCTCCAGTCTCTATGAAATTTATAGCAATTTCGTCTACGCTTAGAGATTTATCATTATTTCCCAATACGATGGATCTAGGGTCTTCCGATGTTCCAGTCTCAGTGTTGATGCGCATAGTTGAGCTGGATTGTGGATCACATCTATCCACAGGACAAGTGTCTATCAACTGAAGTTTTAGTTGTTTTTCTAGTCTTCTTTTGCTTATTAGCAGTCCCATCTTGCTTCTTGGAAGTGCTTCTCCCCCTCTTGTTTCCAACTTGGGGTTGAGTGGTTTTATTAGGTACCTCCACTCTTTCGGTCACATTCCTTGCAGGATGGATAGACTTTGTGACACATTTATAATATGTGAAGGCGTCTGGCAGATTATTTACAATATTTTGCAAATCAATAATTCTTTGAACTTGTAGTTTAGTTCTGTAGTACGTGGATCAGAAAAAGAAATGCCTTTTGCATTCCAATTAATTTCCTGGCATTCCTTTTGGTACAATTCTCCCCCTAATACAGGGAAATGATCCTCATTAAAAATACTATCAGCAAACCGGGTAGTAAATAGATCTCCTATGAGAGGTTCTAAATACTTAATAATTGACAGAGATGAATATCCTATATAGATCCCATGTTTCCTATGAGGACCCATCGAGGTTCGCTGAGGTGGTGAGATGGGTACGTATACAGCGCACCCAAACTTACGCAAATGGGAAATATTTGGAGGATTTCCACTTACTAACTGCAACATGGAGGTCTCGTGATATGCAGTTGGACGTAGTTGGATCAGGTTAGCGGCATGTAGAACCGCGTGACCCCAACACGACGTAGGCAATTTACAATTCATTAGCATAGGTCGTGCAATGAGCTTAATTATTTTAATCAATGATTCAGCCAAACCATTTTGGGTATGTACGTATGGAACATAATGCTGAACCTGAATTCCTAATGCCATGCGATAATCATTAAAAGCATAGGATGAAAATTCAGCAGCATTATCCATGCGAATAGATTGAATCCGATGTTCAGGATAATGGGCCTTCAACTTAATAAGTTGAGCCATTATTTTGGCAAAAACTTGGTTGTGTGTCGATAAAAGTGACACGTGAGACCATCGAGTAGATGCGTCTATCAATACCATGAAATACCTGAACGGACCCGATAATGGTTGGATTGGACCACAAATATCTCCTTGAATTCTTTCAAGAAATTTGAGTGGTTCACCTCGAATTTTAAGATGTGATGGTCCTAAAATTAATTTTTATGTTGCACATGCAGTACAACAGAAATTCTTATCTTGGGGAAATTTTGTTTTCTCCATATCATGACCTATGGAATTGTTAATAATTTTCCGCATCATTCCTATTCCAGGATGCCCAAGTCGATCAGCCCAATTCCAGAATGTATCGACATCATGAAAAATTATTTTATAAGCAACATGTGCTATGGGCTTTATGTATGTATAATATAATCTAGTTTGGAGTGAAGAATTTTTTTCACATATTTGTTTGCCAAATCACGTAAGTCTAGTTAAGAGAAGGAATTCCTCTCTATTATCGTAATGTGTTTCTACGTGGAAACCATTATTACGGATGTCTCTAAAACTTAGAAGGGTACGGGTTGAGTCAGGATACAACAAAGCATCCTCGATTGTAATTTGTGTACCCATAGGAAGAGTAATAGTGGCTCGTCTAGAACCAACTATGAACGCATCGCGTCCAGCGATGGTCATAATATTTCCTTCCTTTTTCTTAAGGGTCTAGAAATATTTCATCTCTCTAAGTATAGAGTTTGTAGTACATGAGTCCACAAGGCATAATTCTTCCTCCTTTGTATTTGTATTAATAGGCATCTATATGTAAAACAAATGTAATAAAAGAAATGCTCAAATGTAGCATATAGAGGTATACATACAATATAATTAATATCAAATATAGGAATATGATGTTACAATATTTATAAGTACATACAACTTGATAATGATATGAATAAGTACATACAACTTACAATTCCTAATCACACTACAATACAACCTAAAGAACTATGTATAACTTTAGATTATTACAACAAATATCAAATATGAAACCAATCTTGGACCGAGATTATTTCAAATCTCCAAACATATCTCGTGATTCAAAATCTAGAGCATGTCTTCTGTTAATGGATGGTCTCCTTCAATGTTAAGATCGTTGTTGTTTGTTTGTTGTGAACAACCCTCGTCTTTGACAACCTCGGATGCAAGACTGAAGTGTGTCTCATATCTTGTACCTCCTTGCTTATTCTCTTTTAAAGACTTCTGGTACATTATGAACTTGGTGTCATTTATGACACTTCTGGTACCTCGGATGCAAGACTGAGTAAGGCAATACTTAGCAAAATGCGAGAAATCACCACATCTATGACACTTGGTGTCATTTTTGGGTCTCACATTCTCTCTTTTCCATGTGTATGAGTTTGGTCTTTGCTTCTTATTGCGTGTGCGTTGACCAGATTTGTTCTTTGGAGCGTGTCCATTGAACTTATTATTTTTAGCCTTTTTCTGTACATTATGAACTTTAGCAAAGGTGCCAAACCAACAGGGCGCTTATGATGATTTTTCATAAGAAGTTCATCATGTTTTTCAGCCTGAATTAATGTATGAATAAGCTTAGAGTATACCTAGTAATTTTCAGCCCTGTATTGCTGTTGCAATACTCTATTAGATGGAAGCATAGTAGATAGTGTTTTCTCTATCTTATCTATATATGAAGTCTCTTTCTCGCAAAACTTCAATTTAAAGCAAATTTTATGGACAACATGGTTATTGTCTACCACAGATTTGAAATCTTGGAGACATAAGTTATTCCATTCATGATTTGCCTCAGGCAAAATAAGTTCCCTTTGCTGTTCATCTCTGCTTAAGAGCGTCCCATAATTCATGAGGATTTTCGATCATGAGGTATTCAGATTTGAGGTCCTTATGAATATAAAACTGTAGCAAAGCCACAGTAGAATAGATTTGCTTATTTTGAAGGACAACCCCAGCTTGAGACGCCTGGATTGTGGCCAAAGGATTACGAGATGCAAGTGCTATCTTGATATCAGAAGCCCGTGTAGGGCAATTGTTGCCATCTAAGGCGAGTTCGTCAGACTCCCTAGTGGCCATGGTTCTACATGGATAAACCATGGATAAAGTCAGCATGGTAATGTTGTAATATGAAAACAATATAAGTTTTAATCGATGTTTATCTTATCATAAGTTTTGGATATAGCAATGTGAATCAAAAAGAAATTTTAAAATTTTTCTGAATTTTTGAATGACTTTATTAATTTACAATAGGTCAATTAGTTGATCCACATAGTCCAAATATAATAAGAATATAATCATATATGACATTGCAAACTAATCAAGACACAATCTATTTACAATGACAATTACAGTAGTACACGAAAATTATATATACAGTGTAAAATAATCAAGTTATTATCAAAGGAATTAAACTAGAATGGCTAGTTCATAGGCTAATCAAAATATTATACTTCTGAAAAGAAAAAGGAAAAGAAATAAGAGTAAACAGCGGCCCGTAGGCGCGGCGCAGCAAGCGGCCCAGCACGTGGGGCACTCGGGCGCGGCCTGCTGCGCGGCGCACTGCACGGCCCAGCAATGCGGGGAGCGGCCTGGCAGACGGTGCGGCTCAGCGTGTGGAGCACTCGGGCGCGGCTCGCTGCGGTGGCCGGTCTGCTATGTTGGCCGGCTCACCGCGCGGCCCAAGGACGGAGCTGCCAGGCCGGCCCATGGAGCGGCCCAGCCTGGCCTGCCAGCCGCGCGACAGGTCGTATAAAAAGGCAGGGGGGGCGTCGGTTAGGGTTAGGGAAACCCTAACCGCTCCTGCCGCCGGCCGGCGTCGCCGCAAGCGATTACTTGGCGCCGTCGCCGCTTGTTCCGCCGCCAGCCTGCCGTCTCCAGCAGCTGCCACTTGTCCCGCCGTCGGCATGCTGTCTCCAGCCGCTGCCACTTGTTCCGCCGCCGGCCTGCCGTCTCCAGCCACCACCACCTCTTCTCTGCCACCTCGTCCACCACCACCTGCTTGCCCCCTCCTTCCCTTCGTTCCCCTCCGTGGCGCGGCCGATCTAGGCCATGGAATCCGGCCGGGCCCGGCCCCGGTGAGCTCTGGTGCAGCGGACCATTGCTATGAGCCGGGACGCGGCAGATCCACCCCCACCGGCCGTTGGTAGGGTGGAGTCAGTGGCGGGTGCCCGCCTCCCCCGCAGTTGGGGACGAGGCGAAGCCGGCGCCAAGGGCGCTCGCAGGCGGGAGGAGGCTCCTGCACTGACGTTTGGTCATCGCGTTGGCATAGGAGCGGTCGTGCGCGCGGGGGGGGGGGGGGGGGGGGGGGGCGGGGTGGGTGGTGGCGGCAGGAGAGCGACGTTGAGGTCGTAGGCGAAGCCGATCGGCCAAGCCTCTGCGCCGGCGCTGCGCCCATCTTGGTGCCATGGATGTGCCAGCGGGGACAACATCAATGGTGGTGGGGGTGGCAACAGCGTCGCCAAGGGGCTTGGCAACGAAGAAGGCATCAATGGAATTGCCGACGGGGCCTCAACACGCCGGGCTTGGGGGTGATGCAGCGGTTGGGGGAAGCGTCACTGCGTGCGGTGGCCATCGCTTCATCTAGCGTGCATTCCGCTAACGCGACGAGGAGGGATGCGGTGGACCGCGTTGTCCCGAAGGACGTGGCGGATTGTCACACCCGGTTTTAGAAAACAAACCAGATGTACACCGTATGTATGCTAAGATCAATTTTCATACATAAAGTAAACCAATAGTGAATAACAAAGACAATATCACGTAAAGAAAATATAAATGACTCACAAACCTATCAGAGTTATACGGCGTATCCTGAAAATGAATGCTCCAAACTTCACAGACAATCGACTCGACTGGGGAAAACACGTACGCCTAGACTTCAGCACGGTCTTCATTAATCTTTGCTATATCTTTTCTTTCTGAGCAGCACCCATTGATATTGATATGGAACAAAAATAATTTACAAATAGCAAGAGTGAGCACATGTCATACTCAGCAAATGTAATATGACATACAAGGCTGAGGCAAAAAGGCCAGCTAACATACTACTGTAAGCACTTTTAAGTTGGTCAAATTTTATTAGCACCTAATTACTAGAAAATATAAGTATATACCATCCCAATTAAACAGAAGCATATTAATAAATAATAAGAGCGTAAATAAACCATAATTTATTTCATCTTTGAGTTCATTATCATGTAAGGGTCCAGGCCGCTCATGACCGTGAGCACGACTGATATATCATGATATATCAGTTTTACACTGCAGAGGTTGTACACTTTCACCACAAGCCGCGTAAAAGTTCAAAAGAACTTTAAACCCAACCATGCCGAGGTGGCCAAACCTATTAAATCACACCGGCGAGGTGCGACCGCATAGGGACGCTACGAGGCCTTTACAAAGATTCCTTAGTAAATAGTAACCCGCTAAGGTTTCCAGTCCAAGCAGACCATAACCCTCTCTAATGAGCATAGTATCTTAGTAAAGCATACAACTCAAGAGGACCGGGCTATACCCCATCAAGGCCTCTCCCATGCCCTTTTCAGGTAGGGTTATCATCCACTTAAGTTTCTAATTAATTAGCCAAGACCATTGCCATATGATACTCATGGGTGCACTGTTTTCCTGGGTGGTTCTCCATGTTCCAATTAATGCAAGTGCTCTTGTAATTAAGGTAACATATCCAGGTATAACAAGGTTCATGATCATAATTAACATAATTTCGCAAAAAATAACCAAGTAGAGCAACTAAGCATAGCTACCCAACGAGAATATAAAAAACCTAGGTTTCAGGGAGGATCATTATGGTGGCTAGGCATATTTTTAATTAGGACCCATCAAATTAAACACAGGCATGGATGGTGAAATTAATAATTATTGGGACATTGCATGAACATAGTACACTTGCCTTTACCCAAACTATAGCTGCTCAGAGTCTTCAATTCTTGCTCTTCAAATCTCTCAAACCGCGTTCGTTCTACTTGCATCAATCATCGAGCACAAACATACAAGCAAGCAAACAATGAAAATAAATAACAGTACACCAAGCGTTATGAACAGAACAAGGTAAGCATTGTAATTTATTGTACACGTTGATTGGATAGCATGAGCTCAATAGAAAGATTTGAGATAAACAAGATCACAGGAGTATAGTAGATATTTCGGGAATTTAAAAGTATAGATGGATGTCAAGAATTACTGCACAAGAGCAATACGAGCATGGTGCACTAATCATGAAAGGGATTAACGGATAATTATATAAGGGAAAAATGATTGCACTGCTTGATATAAAAGATTATTCTATAGATCAGAGATAGCAAATGGCCAAAAGATTTCGGAAGGTCCAATATACTGCAGAGGAGCTGAGTACAACAAGTATTCTAATTGTTTTGCTGAAGGGACCTTAATTATGCACTTGGTTGATTTGCAGGAAAAGAACTGACATGATAGCTTTGTACTGCATACAAAGACATGCATACCATGCTTTACGCGTAGACTTGAATGGCTGGTGGATAGCTTTGCGAGGAGGTCTGATGGGCAGCTGGTTCGCTCGCCTAGCAATCAGGGCAGCAGTAGGCAGCGGCTCGACGCGCAGAAAGGAGCAGAAACATCAGCCAACAGACACAAACATCGCAGCACAGAATCAAGAACAAAGAGAAGGCAGCCATCGTGCAGGAATCCTCACCGAGATACTACACATGCAGGTCATGCAGCTTGGTGGCGACGAATCGGCGAGCAAATGACCGGCGGCGGCGCTCCATCTGATCCGATCTCCGAACGTTGGCGGAACAACGCGAGATGGGGAGCTGCTACGTACAGAGCGCGCGGAGGCTAGGTTGGACATTGATCGTACGTTGCTACATTTAACGAAAGATGGGCTTCGGGTGGTCATATCTTTTGATGGATCATATGTCAAAATGTTAAAAACTAAAATAACATAAATGCATAACAAATACACGACGTTATTTATATAAATATGAATTTCTGGAACATAGTGCAATTAAATTACACGTCATCATCGTTTACTCGGACACTAATAAACTTTCTCTTTACGAATGTTCCTTGATTGTGATCACGCCGTAGATAGGGTGTCTCCACCGCCGCTAATAGGATGCTTGGGTCAGCAGCCATCGAGAATGGAGGCAGCCCATCGAGCATATCATAATGTTCATCCGTCTTGTCCTCAACTCCTATGATTTTTCTTTTTCCAGGAAGAACAATATGGCTCGTCTTGTGGTGGGTCCAATTGCTTACCCACCCCTTTCTTTAGTCTGCTAGCCATGTCCTTTACATAAAAAACTTGTGTGACATCTTTGGCTAGGACAAACGGTTTGTTTAGAAACTCAATCTTGTTTAGGTCCACTAACGTCATTCCATACTCATCAACTGTAACACCTCCTGCAGTCAGCTTCACCCATTGACACTTAAAACAGTGGGATCTTCAAAGGTCCGTACTCTAGTTCCCATATCTCCTCTATGACACCATAGTATGAGTTAGTATTGCCATTGGTGTCTGTCGCGTCGATTCGGACTCCACTGTTTTGGTTGGTGCTCCTCTTGTCCTGGGCTCTTGTGTAAAATGTATACCCATTGATGTCGTATCCTTGGAATTTTAAGATCGTGGTCGATGGACCCCTAGCTACAAAAGCTAGCTGAGCATCAATGCCCTCGACAGCCATCAGACGTTCTCGCAACCAAGCGGCGAAAGTACTATTTTGCATCCGCTGAATAAAGGCTGCAGACTTTGCTGGATTTCGTCCTAGAGAATCTTCATGTGCTCCTCGATGTACGGAGCAACTAAGGTTGATTGTTGCAAAACTGTGAGGTGCGCTTTACGAAATGTCTCCATGTCCTTGATTACCATCGATCTTTTCCCTAGTGTGCCCTTTCCACCAAGTCTCCCCTCATGATATGATTCGGGCACACCAATCGGCATAAGATCGTTGACAAAGTCAACACAGAATTCAATGACCTCCTCTGTTTCGTATCCCTTAGCAATGCATCCTTCTGGACGATAATGATTACTGACATACTTTTTTAGCACAGCGAAGAACCTCTCAAACGGGAACATGTTGTGTAGAAATACTGGGCCCAGTATACGAATCTCTTTGACGAGGTGAACCAATAGATGTGTCATAATATTGAAGAAGGATGGTGGAAATATCATCTCAAAGCTGACAAGACATTGCACCACGTCGTTCTGTAGCTGAACTAAATGGTCTGGATTGATCACCTTCTGAGAAATTGCATTGAGGAATGCACATAGCTTCACAATGGCTTTCCGCACATTAACGGGTAGCACACCCCTAAGTATGACGGGAAGTAGCTGTGTCATCAACACAAGACAGTCGTGAGACTTGAGGTTTGTGAACTTGTTCTCTTTCATATTTATTATTCCCTTAATATTGGAGGAGTAGCCCAACGAAACCTTGATACTGTTCAAGCATTCAAACATGCTTGCCTTCTCTTCTTTGTTGAGAGTGAACCTGGCAGGACTCAAGTATTGGCGTCCGTTGTCTCTCTTTTCTGGATGTAGATCATTCCGTTGTTTCAATCGTTTCAGCTCTTGTCGTGCTTCCAGTGTATCTTTTGGCTTCCCATAAGTACCCAGGAAGCTTATCAAGTTCACGCAAAGATTCTTTGTCAGATGCATCAAATCAATCACGTTATAGACCTCTAAATATTGCCAATAAGGTAGCTCCCAAAAGATAGACTTTTTCTTCCACATCGCGGCACGACCATCCTCGCCAGTCGGAACAGGCTGGCTTCCGTCTCCCTTTCCAAACACCACTTGTAGGTACTTTAACATATCAAATACATCTTGTCCACTCCGGTGTCTTGGCTTTGTACGGTGGTCCGCATTCCCGCCAAAATGCGGACATTTCTTTCGTAGCTCATGCTTCGTAGGAATAAATCGACGATGACCCATGTAAACAACCTTCCTACAATGTTTCAAATACATGCTTTCGGTTTCCTCTAAACAGTGAGTGCATGCTTTATATCCTTTGTTTGATTGTCCTGATAGGTTACTTAGTGTAGGCCAGTCGTTGATGTTTATGAAAAGTAGTGCTCGAATGTCAAACTGCCCTGCTTGTCCTCATCCCACATTCTAACACCTTCTTCCTTCCATAGCTGAAAAAGTTCGTCAACCAATGGTCTTAGGTAGACATCAATGTTGTTGCCAGGTTGCTTTGGCCCTTGAATAAGCACTGGCATCGTAATGAACTTTTGCTTCATGCAGAGCCAAGGGGGTAGGTTGTAGATACATAAAGTCACAGACCAAGTGCTATGACTACTGCTCATTTCACCAAAAGGGTTCATGCCATCAGTACTTACCAAGTCTCACATTCCTCGCATCAGCATCAAACTCTGGGAATGCTCTGTCGATGTTCCTCCACTGGGATCCATCAGCGGGGTGTCTCAACATGCCATCCTACTTACATTCTTCTTTGTGCCATCGCATTAGTTTGGCATGCTCTTTGTTCCTGAATAAACGCTTCAGACGGGGTATCAGAGGAAAATACCACATCACCTTCGCAGGAATTTTTTTCTTACAAGGCTCCCCCACAACCTCACCAGGGTCATCCCACCTTATCTTGTATCGTGCGCAACTGCAAACTGGACAAAATTCCAAGTGTTCGTATTGTCCGCGATAGAGGATACAGTAATTAGGACATGCATGTATCTTCTGCACCTCCAATCCGAGAGGGCAAACAACCCGTTTTGCTTCATACGTTGCCGATGGCAATTCGTTACCCTTGGGCCGAATCTTCTTTACGAGTTTCAATAGCTCATCGAAACCCTTAACAGTAACGCCATTTGCTGCCTTCCACTGCAGAAATTCAAGTGTACTACCCAACTTCGTAAGCCCCTCTTTGCAATCTCGGTACAAGTCAGTTTTGTGGTCCTGCAACATGCGTTGTATCTTTTTCTGTTCCTTATCTTTGCCCAAGTCTTTCTCAGCATCACGCAACATTTGCCCAAGTCCATCATTAGGGTCATCTTCCTGAGCATCATCTTCCTGAGCAGCATCTTCATGATCGGCATCACCCATTGCAGCATCTGCAAAGCCCTCGTAGTATCCAGCCAATACCGGAATGTCATTATCCACCTCGTCTTCTTCATCTTCATCCATTAGAATTCCTCTTTAACCATGCTTCGTCCAATCAGAATAATTGCTCATGAAACCGTGCCTCATCAAATGCACCTGAAGAGCTCCTCTTTGTTTGTACGATTGTATATTTCGACAATTAGTGCATGGGCAGAACATGAAACTTGACGGCGTCCTGTTGGCCTTGGCGACATCGACAAACCCCTTCAGGCCATCACGGAACGTCGTATCGTGATTGTCCCCGTACATCCATTGCCTATTCATCTGGATTAGTAACCAATAACAATTATTTATATAATTTAATATATAATATAATACAAAGGTAATATATAATACAATACAAATTTAATATATAACTAAATATAAATTTAACATATAATAGATTACAAAGTTAATACATAAGACAATACAAACTAAACACATTTCTAAAACTATAATTAATTTATTCATTTTCTAAAATCAAATATACTTCCATTAAAAAATAATTAACTATTCCAACTTTAAATAAATAACTAATAAATACAATACATAAGCTCTCACTCTCCACTATGAACACAAGCTCTCTCTCTCCACCATGAACACAAGCTCTCTCTCTCCACCATGAACACAACCCCTCTCTCTCCACCATGAACACAAGCTCTCTTTCCATTTTGCTTCACAAATTTCTCTATTTCTAAAGAATATAAACAATACAAGCTAATAAAAAACATAAAAAGAATATAAACAATACAAGCTAATAAAAAACATAAGAGAATGAAAGAACGTACCTTGTAGTGCCCCTTGGATGAGTGAAATCTTCACAACTTTTGAAAAAACATTTGGCAGCACCTCCCCTGTCCCGAGCACAACATGAACACAGCTCCTAGTGTTGATGATGGCTCGAGTGAGGGGAGGGAAGATATTATATACGAGCACATTAGCACCGGGTCTTGCGACGACCCGGTGCTACTGCTCTCACATTTGCACCGGTTGCATCCAGCAACCGGTGCTAAAGGGCCTTGGGCACATTAGCATCGGTTGCTGGCTGCAACCGGTGCGAATGTGACCACATTAGCACCGGATCGTCGCTAGACCTGGTGCTAATTACTCAACCTGCCACCCCTGGGTGCCGCCCCCGCTCATAGCCATTGGACCCGGTGCTGATGCACCCTTAGCACCGGGTCCAAAATGTGCTGCGGCCTATGAGGGGGTGGATGTGAGGTTCTCTGGTAGTGCAGGCACACAGTGAACATGTCACGGGCCAAATGCAACGTATGCAATCTATCTAGTCCAGATTAATGCTAACAGTGTCACAGGCTACCGTCGCCGAGCTTTGCCGCACCGATTCAATACCTCAGCGCCACCACGAGCTTTGCTATGTCCAGCTGCAGCTCCACTACCAGATCGCATCATTGTTCTATCCTCAAAGGAGAACACTCACGCGAGAACCCGTGGAAGCCTCGATCGCTGCCGTACATAGTGCGCCGAATCTGGCACTATCAATCCACAACGGGATGAAGAGGAGGCCACCACAAGCGTCTCGTCGCCTTGTGCAGCTTATCCGTCTCGCGCCATTGTTGATTTTGCTGCCAAAGAACTCTGTTGTCATCCACCTCTCATCGTGGACAGTCGTTGCCACCATCTCTGCGTCGTCGAGGAGACCTCAGGTGAACTTGGCATTTCCTCCTCACCCATAGTACCAAGCCTCATTGCAGACCGAGCTCTATAGGTCGAGATTTGCTCAACTCCGATGATCCCTGGCCGCAAGTTCGAAGCGACTCCATCCCGCGCGTCCCCGCCGGCGACCTCAATCCCAACCTTTTCCCCAACCATCAGATCCAGATCCAGGGCCCAAATCACCTCACCCTCGAGTCAAACACCCCTAAGTGGTGCCTTTTTGCTAAAGAGGCCCTGTACTTTTGCGTAATCAACACGTGCTCTAGCCTTAAAGAAAAGTAATTCAATTTAGGCCCTTAGCTTATGAAAAAAAACGTACCTTTTAGATTTAAGTATGAGCCATCTAGCCTTAGTATTTTCATAGATTAGCCCTTTGGCGTTCTTACACAACTATGTTTTAGCCCTTTTTTCTTACGGTTAAGCCCCTAAACGTTTTAAAATCTTGCCAACAAGTTCATAAACCTTAGCAAAGCCATATCTTTCACATATTAGCTATGTTTTAATCCATTATTGTGTGTTAACTTCATATTAACATAAACTATGATTAGCATTATCATTGGGCATATACTTTGTTTCTAAAATTTATTTAGTATTAAATTGAGTAAAGGTTATTTAGATGTGTTTTCCTAATTAAAAGCTAATTAAGGTTATACTCTAGTTTTTCATATTATTGTTAACTTCATTAATATTTAATTCAATTATTTTTCTGAATAAAAGTTATTTAGGTGATACCTTGGTTTTTTAATCCAATATTAATTTGTTTAATGAATAATTAAACCAAATTTCAAAATTAAAGATAATTAAAGTTAAATTTTGAGTTTTTATAAATAGATGTTAATATTGATTAATATTAAAATAAATGTGTTTCGATTATAACAAAGCAGTTAGTTCAACATGGTTCATAATGTTATTCGATTAGATCCTCTCACAAGATTTATTTACATAAAATGTTAATTGGAATAATTTGTACATGAATATTTTTGATTAAAATATGATTAAAGTTTACTCTACTTTTTCTGAATTTGCAAATATAAATTTGTATTAATTTTGACATAGGATATTTCTCTAGAATATCCTTTATATGTGGTTTAATAAATTGAATAAATAAATCTTATAGTCTTTTATTTTTTTTATATAATGCAAATCTTCGAATACTTGTATCATTTCAAGAAGAGCTCTATTTTTAGCATTTCTTGCACTCACGTCACTGTAGCTTCAAGGCCCTATCCTTTACTACGCTCTTGTTGTATGCTTGTTTCTTGATTGCTAGGAGTGGAAGGAACACAAATCAAGAAATTCAACGAGCAAGAAAGTGAAGTTTATGAGCAACTATTATTTGGAGAAAGGCAAGTGCGTTATGTTCATACAATGTCCTAATAATTTTTAATTTCACCATCCATGCTTCTATTTCTTTTGATGGGTCCTAATTAATGATTTGCCTAGCCACCATAAAAATCGTCCGTGAAAACTTGGGTTTTTAAATTCATGTTGGGTAGCTATGCTTAGTTGCTTACATTGGTTTATGATGGTACTAAACTTCAAGATAAATAATGTTCCTCCAGGAATTTTCTCTACAGCCCGTTGAATAATTTTTATGGATTCCCTCATTTCACTGATTCGTACTAAATAGCGAGCTAACGAATCTCCTTCTTTTTGCCATTGTACTTTCCAATCGAATTGATTGTAAGACTCATAAGGATCAATTTTACGAAGATCCCATTGTATTCCAGAAGCTCGTAACATTGGGCCCGATAAGCCCCAATTTACAGCTATGCTTGTGTTCATGCTAGCTATACTTTAATTGAAAGATCATGTGGCTTAATTGAAACATGGAGAACCACCCAGGAAGACTGTGCAACCGTAAGTCTTATATGGCTCTAATCTTGGCTAATTAATTAGGTATTCTAGTGTGTGATAGTTTTACCAAAAGGGCAAGAGGTGCAGCGGTTGATGAGGTATAACCCGATCCTATAGTGTGGTATGCTGCGCTAAGATACGCGACTCATTAGGGGGGGTTATGCTTTGCTGATGTACTAGAAACCTTAGCGGACTATCATTTATTTGAGTATCTTTGGAAAAGTCTTGTAGTGAATCCCTAGCCACTCGCCTTGGAAGCACTTAACGGCCTTTTGGATCCAAACAATATCAGAGACATATCTTGAGGTGAAAGTATACAACCTCTGCCATTCTCACATTCAAGAGCGGCTTGGACCTTCACATCATAATTAAACACAAATAGGAAATAAATTATGTTTTATTTTTTGCTTTATATCTATGTTATTTATTTATATGCTTATGTCTAATTGGGATGGTATAAATTTACATTATAGTAATTAGGTGCTAATAAAATTTGACCAACTTAAAAACACTTATTGGAGCATGTTAGCCAGCCCTTTTGTCTTAGCTTTGCAAGTCATTTTACATTGGTTGAGTACATAATTTACTCACGGTTGCTATTTTTTAAAACTCTTTTGTTCCATATCAATAAATGCTGCTCAGAAGAGGAAGTTGTTGTGAACAGATGTGAAGTTGGTGCTGAAGTCTAGGCGTACTTGTTCCCAGTCGATTGCCTTTGAAGTGTGGAACTTTTATTCTCAGGATAAGCTATATAACTGTGATAGACTCGTAAGTTATTTACATTTTATTTATATTAGATTATATGATATTTTATATGTTATTCACTACTAGTTTACTGTACGTGTGAAACTTGATCCTGGCACACATACGATGTACACTTGGTTTGTTTTCTAAAATCGGATGTGACAAGAACAATAACACATACACCATGAATAGATTACACGAATTCATGAAACCAAAAAAGGAAAAGAAAAGAGAAATAAAAGAAAAGAAAAAATAAGAGAAAAAAATAAAAAATATAGAAAGAAGTTGAAAACAATAATAAATGAAAGGGGGTGAAAAGGAAAGACAAAGGAACGAAAAGGGTAAAAAGACACAACATGTACCGTACTTGGGCTACTATTGGGCAGAACCTAGCCTTTTGTTGGGCTGGTTGACCTCTAGGTCCAGATAGAAATATGGTGGTTGCTGTTAAGATTAGTTAATAATTAGTGATTAATTAGGATAATTAGTATAATTAGGATCAGTGTAACTGCTAACA
Organism: Echinochloa phyllopogon; assembly: GCA_033239725.1. NCBI lineage: Eukaryota > Viridiplantae > Streptophyta > Magnoliopsida > Poales > Poaceae > Echinochloa > Echinochloa phyllopogon. Next base: position 2,001,125 of record BTCW01000016.1, on the reverse strand, counting down.
GAAGTTACACCATAGGACACCCCGTAGGGGCATGCCTCTTCATAGGCACCCCTTCCTGTAATATATATATGTACAACACTGTTCACTCAATACAATCATCAGCCACTTTCACTTTTACTCAACACGTTATCACGCATGCGCTTTGCCTTTCGCTACAGTATCGCTAAAGTGCCACAACCGAAAAACTCTCGCGACAGAACTCACCGAGAGGACAAGAAAAAGGAAAACTCGCCGAGAACACGAACTCGCCAAGAGAGACAGAGGACCTCGCCGGAGTAATTCTTGCCTCACCGGAATCCCTGCACAGTAAGCAACAATGACGAACCCCAATACTACATCCATGAATACTATGGTCGATTCACTTACCAACACAGTGGAAGCCGCTGTGGCCTTCGCCGCCACATGCTCGAAGGCGCCATCCGTGTCACACCCTAAAATTTTAGAATTATAGGATGTGAATAATAAGCTTAACTAATGCAATATTTTTCTCAAATTTCTTAAATTTTTCAAGCTTTATATAATTATCAGGGAATTTAGTAAAAAAATAATTATTTTATAAACTAACATAAAAGAATATAGGTTGTACTAGTGTGTTGTTGCATTCATGCTTGTGCATTGTTTTATTTTTGCTTGCGATTCAGTTTGAGTTTAAATTTATTTAAATTCATATTTGAATTAGCAATTTCTTGATCCCTTAGAAAAATCCCTTTATTAGAGTTCACTTTTCCTCCCTGAATTCCCGAGCCCTTGAGCCCCAATGCCCAGAACGCACCACCAACCCTAGCTCTCGGCCGCTGCCATCGAACCCGCTCGCAGTCGCCAATCTTTCGCCAAGAATCTACCTTGAAGGTTCCCTAGGAGTTCTGCCCAAGCCGCACCTTTTTCGTGGCCCAACTCCTTTCATCAGCAAGATTAGAGACAAGCAGCTAATTTCTCTTCCCTCCTTGAGAGCAAATCAGAGCAGCCATGATTAAGGATTGGTTGCTCCTTCCATTCGTTGGCCATATTATTTTATCCCTAAAATAATCTGGAATTGTCGTGCTCCAATCATCAGCCATGCATGCACTTGTGCACCACCAGCATGCAGCGTGCTATATAGCTTGCTGCATGGCACAGCCTAAGACTACTAGAATCGTAACAATTGCCATGGATTTTTAAACTGTCGGCCATATAGATGTACAGTCGGAAAAGTAGATAGCCCGCGGTATACCGTCGGTCATTTCCTCTCAGCCATTCATGATCGGGCATTTGACAATAGCCGACGGGGGCAGTCATTGAGTTGCCAACAGGAAAAGCCCGACAGTCCACTGTTGGCCATATCATAACCAAGCTAAAATGATAAATGGACAGGCATCTCAATTCTCGATGGTGTGCATGGTGGCCAATTTCCAATCCTGTACGATCTAGTTTGCAAGTGCTTATTGCTGAGCTCATCTTCTTTCGTATCAATCCTCAGCATATACGATTCTTGTGCCGCTAAACCCAATCCTGGTGGACCCCCGCCTGGACCTATGGGCTGAGCCTGTTAGGTCCAATTCCAGCACGATTCGACCTGCCCCGTCTCTCTCTCTCTCGCTCGGAGTCCAGCACGTTCCAAAGTCAGCGCGACTGCCGCTGCCTCTAGTGTTTTTCTTTCTGCGAGAAGAAATCACGTTTTTCTTGTGCCCTAGCTCTTGAAGCCGCCGCACCGGCTGCCGCCGCCACGAGCAAGCGCTGCTGACGAGGGACACTATCGACACGAGGATCACACCGCAGTGTGCTCGAGCCCTGCATGCGCCTGCTGCTCGCTTGGTGCCCATCTCTCCATCGAGTTGCGATGCCGCCGTGAGTTCGCCGAGTTCTGCACGGCCGATCAACCTCACATCCGCCCCCCTCATAGGCCGCGGCACATTTTGGACTGGGTGCTAAGGGTGCATCAGCACCGGGTCCAACGGCTATGAGCGCGCGGGGGCGGCAACCAGGGGCGGCACCCAACGGCTATGTGGTCACATTCGCACTGGTTGCAGCCAGCAACCGGTGCCAATGTGCCCAAGGCCCTTTAGCACCGGTTGCTGGCTGCAACCGGTGTAAATGTGAGAGCAGTAGCACCGCGTCGTCGCAAGACCCGGTGCTAATGTGCTTGTATATAATACCTTCCCTCCCCTCATGGTGGAGAGAGAGGTTTTGTTCATGGTGGAGAGAGAGATTGTGTTCATGGTGCAGAGAGAGAACTTGTGTTCATAGTGGAGAGTGAGAGCTTATGTATTGTATTTATTAGTTATTTATTTAAAGTTGGAATAATTAATTATTTTTTAATAGAAGTATATTTGATTTTAGAAAATGAATACATTAATTATAGTTTTAGAAATTTGTTTAGTTTGTATTTTCTTATGTATTAACTTTGTAATCTATTATATGTTAAATTTATATTTAGTTATATATTAAATTTGTATTGTCTTATATATTACCTTTGTATTATATTATATATTAAATTATACAAATAATTATTATTGGTTACTAATGCAGATGAATAGGCAATGGATGTACGGGGACAATCACGATACGACGTTTCGTGATGGCTGAAGGAGTTTCTCTATGTCGCCGAGGCCAACAGGACGCCGTCAGGTTTCATGTTCTGCCCATGCACTAATTGTTGAAATATACAATCGTACAAACAAAGAGGAGCTCTTCAGGTGCATTTGATGAGGCACGGTTTCATGAGCAATTATTCTGTTTGGACGAAGCATGGTTAAAGAGGAATTCTAATGGATGAAGATGAAGAAGACGAGGTGGATAACGACATTCCGGTATTGGCTGAATACTACGGGGCCTTTGCAGATGCTGCAATGCGTGATGCCGATCATGAAGATGCTGCTCAGGAAGATGATGCTCAGGAAGATGACCCTAATGATGGACTTGGGCAAATGTTGCGTGATGCTGAGAAAGACTTGGGCAATGATAAGAAACTGAAAAAGATACAACGCATGTTGCGGGACCACAAAACTGACTTCTACCCAGATTGCAAAGAGGGGCTTACGAAGTTGGGTAGCACACTTGAATTTCTGCAGTGGAAGGCAGCAAATGGCGTTACTGATAAGGGTTTCGATGAGCTATTGAAACTCGTAAAGAAGATTCTGCCCAAGGGTAACGAATTGCCATCGGCAACGTATGAAGCAAAACAGGTTGTTTGCCCTCTCGGTTTGGAGGTGCAGAAGATACATGCGTGTCCTAATGATTGTATCCTCTATCGCAGATAATACGAACACTTGGATTGTTGTCCAGTTTGCAGTTGCGCACGATACAAGATAAGGCGGGATGACCCTAGTGAGGTTGTCGGGGAGCCTTGTAAGAAAAAAATTCCTGCGAAGGTGATGTGGTATTTTTCTCTGATACCCCGTCTGAAGTGTTTGTTCAGGAACAAAGAGCATGCCAAACTAATGCGATGGCACAAAGAAGAACATAAGCAGGATGGCATGTTGAGACACCCGCTGATGGATCCCAGTGGAGGAACATCGACAGAGCATTCCCATAGTTTGATGCTGATGCGAGGAATGTGAGGCTTGGTTTAAGTACTGATGGCATGAACCCTTTTGGTGAAATGAGCAGTAGTCATAGCACTTGGCTTGTGACTTTATGTATCTACAACCTACCCCCTTGGCTCTGCATGAAGCGAAAGTTCATCACGATGCCAGTGCTTATTCAAGGGCCAAAGCAACCTGGCAACGACATTGATGTCTACCTAAGACCATTGGTTGACGAACTTTTGCAGCTATGGAAGGAAGAAGGTGTTAGCATGTGGGATGAGGACAAGCAGGAGCAGTTTGACATTCGAGCACTGATTTTCATAAACATCAACGACTAGCTTGCACTAAGTAACCTATCAGGACAATCAAACAAAGGATATAAAACATGCACTCACAGTTTAGAGGAAACCGAAAGCATGTATTTGAAACATTGTAGGAAGGTTGTTTACATGGGTCATCATCGATTTCTTCCTACGAAACATGAGCTATCAAAGAAATGTCCGCATTTGGCGGGAATGCGGACCACCGTACAAAGCCAAGATACCGGAGTGGACAAGATGTATTTGATATGTTAAAGGACCTACAAGTGGTGTTTGGAAAGGGAGACAGAAGCCAGCCTGTTCCGACTGGCGAGGATGGTCGTGCCGCGATGTGGAAGAAAAAGTCTATCTTTTGGGAGCTACCTTATTGCAATATTTAGAGGTCCGTAACACGTTTGATGTGATGCATCTGACGAAGAATCTTTGCGTGAACTTGATAAGCTTCCTGGGTACTTATGGGAATCCAAAAGATACAATGGAAGCACGACAAGAGCTGAAACGATTGAAACAATGGAATGATCTACATCCAGAAAAGAGAGACAACGGACGCCAATACTTGAGTCCTGCCAGCTTCACTCTCAGCAAAGAAGAGAAGGCAAGCATGTTTGAATGATTGAACAGTATCAAGGTTTTGTTGGGCTACTCCTCCAATATTAAGGGAATAATAAATATGAAAGAGAACAAGTTCACAAACCTCAAGTCTCACGACTGTTTTGTGTTGATGACACAGCTGCTTCCCATCATACTCAGGGGTGTGCTACCCGTTAATGTGCGGAAAGCCATTGTGAAGCTATGTGCATTCCTCAATGCAATTTCTCAGAAGGTGATCAATCCAGACCATTTAGTTCAGCTACAGAACGCCGTGGTGCAATGTCTTGTCAGCTTTGAGATGATATTTCCACCATCCTTCTTCAATATTATGACACATCTATTGGTTCACCTCGTCAAAGAGATTCGTATACTGGGCCCAGTATTTCTACACAACATGTTCCCGTTTGAGAGGTTCTTTGCTGTGCTAAAGAAGTATGTCCGTAATCGTTCTCGTCTAGAAGGATGCATTGCTAAGGGATACGAAAGATAGGAGGTCATTGAATTATGTGTTGACTTTGTCAATGATCTTATGCCGATTGGTGTGCCCAAATCACATCATGAGGGGAGACTTGGTGGAAAGGGCACACTGGGGAAAAGATCGATGGTAATCAAGGACATGGAGACATTTCGTAAAGCGCACCTCACAGTTTTGCAACAATCAACCTTAGTTGCTCCGTACATCGAGGAGCACATGAAGATTCTCTAGGACGAAATCCAGCAAAGTCTTCAGCTTTTATTCAGCGGATGCAAAATAGTACTTTCGCCGCTTGGTTGCGAGAACGTCTAATGGGTGTCGAGGGCATTGATGTGCAGCTAGCTTTTGTAGCTATGGGTCCATCGGCCACAATCTTAAAATTCCAAGGATACGACATCAATGGGTATACAGTTTACACAAGAGCCCAAACAAGAGGAGCACCAACCAAAACAGTGGAGTCCAAATCGAAGCGACAGACACCAATGGAAATACTAACTCATACTATGGTGTCATAGAGGAGATATGAGAACTAGAGTACGGACCTTTGAAGATCCCACTGTTTAAGTGCCAATGGGTGAAGCTGACTGCAGGAGGTGTTACAGTTGATGAGTATGGAATGACGTTAGTGGACCTAAACAAGATTGGGTTTCTAGACGAACCGTTTGTCCTAGCCAAAGATGTCACACAAGTTTTTTATGTAAAAGACATGACTAGCAGACAAAAGAAAGGGGCGGATAAGAAAGGGGTGGGTAAGCAATTGGACCCACCACAAGACGAGCCAAAGCATCATATTATTCTTCCTGGAAAAAGAAAAATCATAGGAGTTGAGGACAAGACGGATGAAGATTATGATATGCTTGATGGGCTGCCTCCATTCTCGATGGCTGCTGACCCAAGCATCCTGTTAGCGGCGGAGGAGACACCCTATCTACGGTGTGATCACAATCAAGGAACATTCGTAAAAAGGAAGTTTATTAGTGTCCTAGTAAACGATGATGACGTGTAATTTAATTGCACTATGTTCCAGAAATTCATATTTATATAAATGACGTCGTGTATTTGTTATGCATTTATGTGATTTTAGTTTTTAACATTTTGACATCATCAAAAGATATGACCACCCGAAGCCCATCTTTCGTGAAATGTAGCAACGATCGATCAATGAAACCAAATGTTAATTCCTACGATTTTCTGGAATTTTCTATTATTTTCTAATATTTTCTAGTAACTCCTACTGTTTTCTAGAATTTTGTAATAATTTTAAAGGGCTTTGTTTTCTACAAAATTATTATTTAGAAATAAAGAGCTTCATTTAATAATTACTATTAGTAAGTAAAGCACTCATCGCTTGAAATAATTATTATATTTGTATTCATTAATAAAGTAAATGAAAGAAAATGGTAATTCCTACGATTTTCTAGGATTTTATATTAATTTCTAATATTTTCTAGTAACTCCTACTGTTTTTCTAGAATTTTCTAACAATTTTAAAGAGCTTTGTTTTATTTATTTAATAATTACTATTAGTATGTAAAGCACTTTATTTATTTGTATTTACGAATAAAGTAAAGTAATAGAAATAGAAAAAAGTCCCGGCGCTAATTGTCGATTTGGATGAAAAAATGGCGGCAACTGAAATCCTAGCCCTTTAGCTCCGGGTAGATCCAACACCCGGTGCCAAAGGTGCCCAGGATTTCAGTTGCCGCCCTAGGAACTCTTTAGCATCGGGTGTAAGCAGACCCGATGCTAAAGGCTCATTAGCACCGGGTGTTGTATCCACCCGATGCTAATCTGCTGGCCTTTATCACCGGGTGAAGGTAAGACTCGGTGCTAAAGGCTCATTAGCACCGGGTGTTGTATCCACCCGATGCTAATCTGCTGGCCTTTATCACCGGGTGAAGGTAAGACTCGGTGCTAAAGGCTCATTAGCACCGGGTCTTACCTTCACCCGGTGCTAAAGGCCCCGCCCATATAACCGCGCCGCCCCCCGCCCGCCCCTCACTTTTCGCATTCGACGCCCCCGCCCGACCCTCCGCCGTCGCCGGTCGCCCGCGCGCGCGCCTGCGCCGCCCGTGGCCCGTCGCCGCCGCGTCCGCGCCGCCGCCCGCTCCGCCATCACCCCTTGCCCACGGTCGTCGGCGGCTGCCCGTCGCTCGCGCCCGCCGCCGTCGCCCGCCGCCGTCGCCCGTCACCTCGGTCGTTTTTCTTATTTAATTTCATTATTTAATTTTGTTATTTAATTTGTTATATAATTAGGTATTTAATTTGTTATATAATTTGGTATATAGTTTGTTATTTAATTTGGTTATATATAATTTTTTATTATTTATATGCTTATATATAATTTTGTATGTATAATTTTGTATATAATTTTGTATATATAATTTTGTATGTAATTTGGTATATATAACTTTTGTATGTAATTTGGTATATATAATTTTGTATGTAATTTTTTTAATAATAGGGACTTTGCATTTAGATAAATGTGCATATTTTGTATATGCGCATTTAGATAATTTTGACTTTGTATATGTGCAAAAATATCGCGCACTCGAACCCCTTCGAGTCGCGCACCCAAACCCCTTCGCGAACCCCTTCGCGTCGCGCAACAAAACCTTCGAGAACCCAAATGCGTCGCGCACCCGAGCCCCTTCGCGAACCCAAAATTGTCGCGCACACAAACCTTCTGAAACCCAAACTCGTCGCACACCCGAACCCCTTCACGAACCCCTTCGCGTCGCGCAACCACCGTTCGCGAACCCCTTCGCGCCGCCGTAACCTAAAACCCTAAACCCAAACCCTAAACCCTAAAACCCAAAGCGTAAACCCCCTAGCCCTAACCCAAAACCCTGAAACCCAAACCCTAAACCCCCTAGCCCTAACCCTAATCCCTAAACCCTAAAACCCCTAAACCCTAAACCCTAAACCCTGAAACTCAAACCCTAAATCCTCTAGCCCTAACCCTATACCCCAAAACCCAAACCCTAAACCCCCTACCCCTAACCCAAAACCCCAAAACCCAAACCCTAAACCCCCTAGCCCTAACCCAAACCCTAAGCCTCCTAGCCCTAACCCAAAACCCCTAAACCTAAACCCAAACCCTAAACCCCCTAGCCCTAACCCAAAACCCCGAAACCCAAACCCTAAACCCCCTAGCCCTAACCCTAAACCCCGAACCCAAAACCCTAAACCCCCTAGCCCTGACCCTAAACCCCCTATTTATATTTATTGCTTACAAATTATTTTTATTCCTATAGATGGCGGACAACAACCCTAACAAACCCTTGCTAGAGGATAATGACCAGTTCTTATTGAATCTAATATTTGGTATCGATGCCGAAGATAACCCGCAACAAAACATGGAAGGCATGTTGGGTATTGCTCAAGGGAGCGAAAATATGGAACAACATAATGTGGATGAACGCAGTAATAATGAGCCCACGTCTAGTCAGGTGTGAATATATCTCATTTAATATGTATTGTATATCTCAATATATCTCATTTAATATGTATTGTATCTCAATATATCTCATTTAATATTGTATCGTTGATATGTAATTTATGTAGCTCGCCTCTGCGTCGACAACCGGAACTAGGAAATCTAAACGATCTGCCACTAAGAAGCTGAAGGATGTGAAGTTTCACATCACTCGAGTGGAGGATGATGGGGAGCGAGTTGAGCCCAAACAAGTGGCCAGAAAATTTATATCTCAGTGCGGGGTTGTTCCATGGGAACGCGTTCCCATTAGCATCAGACAATGGAAATCCACGGACCCTACTGAGCCACACATGTTGCCCAATACTGAGAAGGAGATGCTATGGGCGGACTTAAAATGAATTTTCGAATGGCCAAGCAGTCATGAAGAGCAACTGAAGGATTGGACAATGAAGATGGCAATTCTGTTCCAGGATTACAAGAAAAAATTGTACAAGAATTATCTCATTACCGGAGAAGCACTGGATCCCGCGAAGCATCCAACCATCACTCATGATGTTTGGGAATCGTTCTTTGAGTACAAAAACTCCGAAGAAGGGTCAAGTATGACCGCTAGAAACGCTGACAATGCCGGTAATAGGAAGTACACCCATAGAATGGGTTTAGGAGGTTATAAAGGGAGCATTGAGAAATGGGAGAAGCTGGAAGAATCTCTATTTGTTAGAGACATTCGTCCAGCGACACATGACTAGCCCACACGATTCAAGCATTGGTACTATGGTCATGGAGGCACCCTCAGTCCGATCGACGGCTCTTTAGTTTTTGTTGAGGACTTGCGAGAACTAGCTCAACATCTCATTAATATCCTTAAGGCATCTGAGAGGGGAGAATTTGTTCCTGATAGAGACCGAGATGAGCTAACCTATACCTTAGGAAACAAGGAGCATCCTGGACGTACGCGCGGCGTAGGCATAGTACCATGGAAGAAAGGTTTCAAAGAGGACGCCGCCTCTTATAGGAGCTGTTCGAGGAAGAAGGTAGAATATGAGCAAAGGGTGAGGGACCTAGAGGAAACGGTAGCCGCCCAGGGCTCAAAGATACAGGAAATGGAGGTAAAGACGGAGCGGCGAACGGAGTTAGCATGGCTGCAGATACAAGCCACAGGAACTGCCAGCACAGAGCATGTACCTCTCCAAGATCCTAATGCGGCCCTTCTTAGCCCTCCACAACATCGAAGCAGTCGCGCTTCCACAGAGCATGTACCTAGCCATGAAGACATTACCGCACCTAAGTCTGAACCGGTTCGTTACCCCGTGGATGAAATAACTCAACGGACCGCGTGTGAGCTTGTCGTGAGGCAGAAGAACATATCCGTGGTGGTACGTATGTGACATTAGTTTTTATATTTCTTAAATATCATCATAAATATTATTCATTTACTAACTTCCTTTCTACTTATTTTATTAGGTCACATACGGTATGACCAAACCAGTGGAACCAGGTCAAAGATGGCATTGCATGGAGATTCCACATGGTTACGTACCAGTTGAGGTGGAGCAAGTCGTGACCAGTGGAATGACTAGGAACTTGACATCGCCGGAGGTGACGGACAAACAAAACTCGGGGAGTGTTCTCACGACATCATTCTATGGAGCAAGCGAGACATCGCCATACCTGGTAGCACCAAGTCTCCTTCAGATCCCCCGTCTCCAAGAGGTCCACCGTATCACAATTCTCTAGGAGCTTATGATGCAAACCCGTCTCCGTCTCCTCCACGGCGGAAGTCTCCGTCTCCACCGTGGTAGAAGCCTGAACCAAAGAAGTGCTCGAAACTGGCTAACTTGGCTCCTCCACCACAGAAGAAGCCACGGAAGGTCAAAGAGAAGCCTGCACCACCGAAAAAAGCTTACGACCTGACTCAAGAAGAGCTCGATGCCTCTGTTAAAGAAGACATAAAGAGGCAACTTTTCACGAGAAAACAACCAGAGCCGAAGATTGACCCCGCCACGGCAAAATCCTTCCTCCAAAATTTGACTAGGGGACAACAAAAGAGGGCACAAGTATCAGACTATGACCGCTCATTACTGAAATCTCAAGGGAAGAGGAAGGCGGTGGCGTCCAAACCTGTTCCTCAGCTCGGCAACCAACCTCAACAGTCAGTGCCCCAATTAGCATCTAAGTACGAGCTGAACGTGCAACGACAAATGGCCGAGACAGGACTCTCGAGAGAGGAAATCACAGGAGAAAAAGAAATCCCTGTGAGCACATCGTTCAGGTGGCCATTTAAGCTTGGTCAGCCTTTGGAGAGCACGCTACAAACAAAGATGCGCCGATTCCATCAGTGGTATCTGGAACAATCAAGAAGCAAAAGGCGCATGTTTGGAGTTCGCGTAAAGGACCAAGATTTTTTCAATGGCGAGGAAACCCTCTGGTTGGAGTTCAAGGATACATATATGAGGTGTACCACCAAGACGCTATGGACGTGTCTTTGGTCGTCTGTTGGGTATTGTAAGTGATTTGTTCTCATTTACATTTCACACTTGAAAAAAATTTAATCTTTGCTGACGCGCCCTTTATTTCTTAACAATGCAGAATGGAGATTCAAAGATGTCGGAGGGAAGGAATATTTGACATTGGTTACATGGACCCGGCAAAGATAAGTGACAAAATGATTTTGATGAATCTAGAGGAAACATATCAAAATTTATACAAGTATCTCCAAAAACATAATTATTGCGACTCCATACTATTGCCGTACAACTTCAGGTGAGTACCTATACATGTATCTACTTATAGTGCCTATACAAAATTTTATGGACTCCATACTATTGCCGTTCAATTTTATTTCTCATTATAATGTCTACATGTATACAGTTTTCACTGGATCCTAATCATAGTGTGTCCTGACCGAGGTATCGTCCACGTCTTTGATTCGTTGAAGTCTCCAACATATGGTTACCAGAACATCATCAACATGTTTACAATGTGACATATATTTACCCATTTAACTCAATTCTGCCCTTACAATCACAATGATTTAACACAGGGCGTGGGTTCAATTTCATCTAGATAACCCTGGTATGATCCATGAAACACTCACATGGAAGACTGACTTTCCGGTAAGCAAGTAATTTGTACGTGTAGGTCTCCACTAACCTATTATATGAATTTTACTTAACTTTATTTTTTGATCGACAGTGTCGCCAATAGGGGTCGGGAAATAATCTACGTGCATATTATGTTTGTGATAACATGCTCAATTGGTCGACGAAAAAGATGACTCACCATGATGTTATGGTACGTAACACATTTTCAGGTTTTAATTTGATATATTTACTATTTTTGTAGAAAAAGCACTTGATTTTGTAATAAATTATATTATTTAGAAATATACGGCTTCATTTATTGATAATGGGATTCATTTATAATAAATAATATTATTATTAAATTTGAATTAATAAGTAAGGCACTTTGTTTTATAATAAATGATTATTTAGAAATATAGGGCTTCATTTAATAATTACTATGTTTGTATTAATAAGAAAAAACACTTTGTTTTATAATAAATGATTATTTAAATATAGATGGATATTTGTATTTATAAGTAAAGCATTTATTTTATATTAAATGATTTTTAATTGCACAATTGTTGTCTTCAATTCCATGGAATTAATATTTCCAATTATTTGCAAATTATAGATGATGAGGCTGGAAGAAGATGGACTCGATCAAGAGAGAATAGATGCAAGGCAGAGTGCCAATATCGTGGTTTTTCTGAGTGTGTGCGAATTCTCGATTTCTTCATCCCCTTCGCTCTTGCTCGATCACCCCTTCCTTTTATAGGCCAAGGAGGAGTGGTTACAGGTGTGTGCTGCTGCACAGGCATAGTTGCCGCACAGTAGTAAGAGTGGCGCTGGGCGTGCTTCTTTGTCCTTATTTGCTGTCGCGCGATATTGCGATCCCTGTAGTCGATTCTTGTACTGGTGATGACGCCGAGGAGTGGTTTTGAGGATCCGAGGCGTCCTTTGTGCGATAATGGCTTGCCCGTACAACATTTCGAGTGTCTCCCATGCCTGTGCACTGCCTATTCTGTGGGAAATTGCTGTGGGAGTCGGTAGCACAGGGATTTGAAGTGACCCGGCCCTATTCGCATAGTGGCGAGATGTGCGCACAGTGCCAGGGATGGTTGTATAGCGCTCGGAATGGCCCGCCATGCCTCCGCCGTCCTTTCTTCTTCCCCTGTTGTATGCTCGAGGGTCTTTCCCGCCCGATGGAGGGCTTCGGGTCATCGGAGTTGGCAGCACAGGAGCTCGGAGTGACAGGCTCTGTTCGCACAGCGCCGGCCTGCCCGCAGAGAGCCTCGGTTGGCAGCATAGTGACGAGAGTTGGCGGATGCGACCGGGGGAGGGGGGGTCGTGGCAGTCAGCGTGACATGGCGAGAGATTTTCCTTTTGACTTTGGACGCACGGTGGTGGTGAGCGCTATTAGATGTCTGTCGAAGCGAGGGTCTTGATCGAGGCGGAGCTCTCCCCATTCCATGGGTTGCTCGAGGCTCGATCTTCAGGCCTCGACCGAAGCGGAGTTCTCCGATTCGCTCGAGGGGTCGGTTCCCTCGAGTGAAGCGGAGATTATGGTTCGCGTCGAGGCACTCCACGGGGCGCCTTGACTGGGCCTTTGTTCGTTTTTGGGCCATGGGCCTTAACTTCCGTTTCTCTTTTTTCTGGTTATGCACATGAGTTTAATGTTTAACAAGGGTGGTTATCCCATATGTTTGGGTACCCCTAATGATCGCCCCCAACGGTACCCCATGCAAACACACAATCCTTTCCATATATAGCTCTGCTAGTCTGGCTCCGGTGAAAGTGGTCTTCATTGGAATAAAGTGTGCCACTTTGGTGAAGCGATCCACGATTACCCAGATAGAGTTAAATCCTCTCTGAGTGTGAGGTAGACCACTCATAAAGTCCATTCCGACTTCCTCCCAATTCCATTCGGGTATCTTCAGGGGCTGGAGTAATCCTGCTGGCCTCTGATGTTCAGCCTTGACCCTCTGACATGTGTCACATAGGGCATCATATGTTGCCACATCACGCTTCAATCCGTACCACCAGAATGTTTTTTTGATGTCTTGGTACATCTTTGTAATCCCCGGGTGGATCGAGTATGCCGAATCATGCGCTTCTCTTAGGAATGTGTCCTTGATCTGCGCCAAGTCAGGTACACATATCCTCTTCCCGTGCCACAAGGTTCCCTGTTCATCCACTCGAAAACCAGGGGCCTTTCCTAGGGCAACATGCTCCACAATCTCCTTGATCTTTTCATCCTCAAGCTGACTCTTTCGGATTTCTTGTTCCAGAGTCGGTTCCACTACCATCTCTATGATGCTAGCCATGAACCCTAGACTTATCTTCTCAAACTCCAGATTGAGCTCTTTCGGCAGACAATGTCCGGTGACCTTGTTCACATAGCTCCTTCTACTCAGAGCATCTGCTACCAAGTTAGCCTTCCCTGGGTGGTAGTGAACCTCTAGATCATAGTACTTAATCAACTCTAACCATCGGCGTTGCCACATATTCAGATCTGACTAAGTGAAGAAGTACTTGAGGCTCTTGTGATCGGTGTAGATGTCACACTTGTGTCCAATCAAGTAGTGCCTCCAAATCTTCAGAGCGTGCACCACTACTGCCAACTCCAGATCATGCGTCGGGTAGTTCTGCTCATGTTTCCTCAACTGTCTTGATGCATAAGCCACAACTTTTCCCTGCTGCATGAGCAGACACCCCAATCCTAGACGGGATGCATCACAGTAGATGGAGAAGCTCTTGGCTATGTCAGGCAAAATCAGCACAGGTGTTGTTGTCAGCCTCTTCTTCAACTCCTCGAAGCTGGTTTGGCACTCCTCTGTCTAGACAAACTTAGCATTTTCTCCAATAACACCGTCAGGGGTTTAGCAATCTTGGAGAATCCTTCGATGAACCTTCGATAATATTTGGCCATCCCAAGGAAACTCCTGATTTCGCTCACATCCCGAGGCGGGTTCTAGCTTAACACATCGCTAACCTTCTTCGGGTCTACTGCCACTCCACCATTGGACAACGCGTGTCCCAATAATGCCACTTCTTTCAACTAGAACTTGCACTTGCTCAACTTGGCATACAGCTGATGTTCCCGGAGTCTCTGCATCACCAATCTCAAGTGATCCTCGTGTTCTTCTTCATTCTTGGAGAAGACCAGAATGTCATCAATGAACACCACCACGAACTTGTCGAGGTAGTCCATGAACACACTATTCAATAGGTATATGAAGTATGCAGGTGCGTTGGTCAGTCCAAAGGACATGACCGTGAACTCATACAATCCGTACCGAGTGGTGAAAGCCGTTTTGGGTATGTCCGACGACCGGATTCTCATCTGGTGATAGCCCGATCAAAGATCTATTTTGGAGAACACACAAGCTCCCTTCAGTTGATCGAACAGATCATCAATCCTTGGCAGTGGGTACTTGTTCTTGATGGTCACTTCGTTGAGGGCTCGATAGTCCACACACAACCTCCGTGTCCCATCTTTCTTGTCCACGAACAACACTGGTGCTCCCCATGGTGATGAACTAGGACGAATATACCCCTTGGCTAGCAAGGAGCTCAGTTCTTCCTTGAGCTTTTCTAGTTCCGTTACTCCCATCCTATCTGGTCTTTTAGCTATAGGTGCAGTGCTAGGTTTAAGTTCAATAACGAATTCAACTTCGCGATCCGGGGGCATACCTGGCAATTAATCTGGGAACACATCCGGGAACTTGCTGACCACTCTGATGTCCTCCGGAGTTGCACCTTCAGCTTGGTTGACCTGATTATGCCCTGAGGGATTGGCTGCCTGGTTCTCCACCTTATCTCCGGACCTTGTTGTCAGCTGTACCGCTCTCTTAGCGCATTGGATCACTGCGTCATACCTGGCTAACTAGCTCATTCCCAAGAATAAATCGAACCCAATGGATTCCAGGACTATTGGGTGTGCTTCGAAGTCTACCCCCTTATTGTGATGGTAATATGGGGACAGCGTAAAGTGGCTCATTGTTTCCCTCCTGGTGAGCTAACTAGCATAGCATTCTTCATGGGCAGCAGGGCTACTAAGTTCTTTTTCACAAAAGTAGCGGATATGAAAGCATGCGAAGCTCCAGAATCGAACAAAATAGTCGCAGGAGTAGAGTTGACAGGGAACGTACCCATGACCACGTTAGTAGCTCCCTCAACAGTCTATGCACCCGTGTGGTTGAGCTTGCCTCTAGCGGGGTTCTGCTGACCTCGGCCTGCCTGCACCTGCTGCTGTCCGGCCTGCTGGTTGATGTTCTAGGCCTTTTGGGGCAGACATTGGCAAAGTGCCCCTACTCTCCACAGTGGTAACACACCCTAGGACCCGCTGGTGTGTTGTTGACGGGGTCGGGGCGGTGAACAGGACCTTGCTATACCTGGTTGTGCTAAACTGGAGCATTCTGCAGGAGACGTTGCTGTTGTGGTGCCTGGGGGTACTGCGGGCGCTGCTGGTACTGGCCACGGTCGAGCAAACTGGGCTGACCCTGAAAGCGCTACTGATTCCCCATATGCTGATTCCCCTGTGGAGGAGCGAAGCGGGGACGAGTGATGTTCCCCGTCTGCTGTTCCTAGAACTTCCTCTTCTTCTCCTCTATCTCACGGCGCTTGTGTTCCAGCATCACAACACCGTCCAATAGTTCCTAAAAGTTGGGGAACTTGGTGCACATCAGCTGGTACTGTAGTGCATCTTGCAAGCCATCACTGAACCGGGTCTGCTTCTTCTAGTCAGTGGCCATGTCCTATGGAGCGTAATGGGCCAGTTCGATGCACTTGTCATGGTAAGCGGTGACACTCATCCCTTCTTACTTCAGCACCAGGAACTCCTTCTTCTTCAGGGTCATCAGGGTCTCCGGCACATGGTGAGAGCGGAAGCTGTAACGAAACTCCTGCTAGGTGATCTGAGTACGATCAGGATGAGCGTACTGGTATGAATCCCACCAGTCCAATGCTGATCCTTGGAGCTGTCCTCCTGCGTACAACACCTTCTCCCGGTCGTTGCACTGTGCGATGTCGAGCTGTCTCTCCACCGCCTTGAGCCAGTCATCTGCCTAGAGGGGGTTGCTGGCCTTGCTGAAGGTGGGAGGGTGTCCCTTCAGAAATTCACCCCTCTTGTCCCGGGGTGGTATGTTGGGCTGGTGAGGTGGATTCTGCTGGTTCTGCTGCATCAACGCCATAGTTTGAGCCATCTGCTGCATCAGCTGGGTCTACGTGAGCATCATCTTCTCAATGGTGGGAGGTGGTGGTGGTAGTGGTCCTCCGCTGCCACCTGCGTTGCTCCTCGTGTTCACCATCTATCATCAGCAAGTAATTCTTATGAGAACTCCTTCAGGCAGGTAACTAAACTTGTCAAGATGAAGGATTTGATAGATAATGAGAAAATAAATACCACCCTCTATGTAAACACTAATATCCTTAAACCTTAATACAATATCTAGATGGTGGTTAGACTCGCGTCTATGCCCATTACAATCATTACAAAGATCCAAATCACGCATAAACATAATGAAAACCATATCAAGCACCTAAGGACATGTTTCACACAGAACTTGACAGCACCGGGTTTTTTGAAAAAGTGAAACTAGACGATCCATAGCATATAATCATGGTGGTCTCCTAAGGTTTAATCAACCGTTCTAACTAGGCTGCGATCCTATAGTCAGGACGGCTCTGATACCAATATGTCACACCCGGATTTACTCAGAAACCCGAATGCGGCCATATGTGTGCCCAGAAAGTCATAGTACACATATAGCAAACAAATATGATAAACAGAGAACATATGCTTGAATAAATAATTGAATAAATAGAGTTTTACATCAGAGTGCAACATAAATAAACTAACCAATACAACGGAAGACTAATAACTCTCAAACTAAGCGAAACCGTAATCCACAGGGACTCTGACAGGGAGACCACAACTCAGTAGTACGGTAGATCTTTTGAAAACTCAGCAGCAGACTCATGCACAACCCAATCTGTTACCCATCCAAGATTTTGTTGAATAAATGACAAAAGTAAGTAAAACATTTACTTAACAAGTATAGCACGGGTGTATGAAGGCTCAAAGTAAGGCTAGAAATGTCTGAACTGCATTAGCATTTTTAGTTGGTTCGTTTTAACATTATCCAAGTTACTACTAGTGAATGAAACCCAGTTGCAACCCAATTAATGAAGTATAAGTGACATTAAGCATAAATAAACACAATCTTCTAATAAAAAAGGATCCAGGCCGTCACACCTGGATTTACACATACAACTTACAAATATAGAAATCAAAATACATATGCTCGAATAAAATATTTATATTAGAGTTTCCCTAAATAAAACACAGCGGAAGTATAACTCTCTCGACGGGTAGAGCCACAAGTCCACAGGGACACTGACTCGTTGACCACAGCTCAGAAGTATAGAAGATCCTCAAGAAACTCGGTAGCAGCAGACTCATTTACTCCATCTGTTACACATCCGAGATTTTGTTGAATAATGAAAAGTGTAAGTAAAATATTTACTTAGCAAGTATAGCACGGGTGTATGAAGGTTCAAAGTAAGGCTAGACATGGCTGAACTGCGTTAGCATTTTTAGTTGGTTCATTTTAACATTGTCCAAGTTACTACAAGTGAAAGGAACCCAATTGCAACCCAATTAATAAAGTATAAGTGTCATTAAGCATAAATAAACATCATATTCTAATCAAAAAGGATCCAGGCCGCTCGTGACCCTGAGCAAGGCTATCATGATAGATTTTACACTCTGCAGAGGTTTCGCCCTTTACCCACCAGTCGCGTAAAGTTCAAAGGAACTTTGCACCCAACCACGCACATTAACACTTCTGAGGTGTGACGGCATAGGGACTCTACGAGGTTTTTCACAAGACACCCTGAAAAGACAGTAGCCACTAGTTTAACAAGGCGGTGAGACCCTAGGCACCGGGATTGACGTACGCTCACAGAGTCACACCATGAGGGGGTCAATGGCATCCAATGCGCGGGCATCACACCCATCTATGTGCAACATGTGGACTTCCCCATCGCAAGGACTCCCAGCACGAGACTGTGCCTCACGAGGGCATAGCCGACAGATCACCCTTCCCCGGTGGAATCAAGAAACACCCTTTCACCTTGTGTCCACTAACGTCGTTGGCCCCAATGGTAACCACTGGCAAGATAGAGACGTACAAGTTACTTGACCAAGACCAGAGCCATAATAGTTCTTGCAGTGGCGACTGGCTCCTGGGTTGCCGCTTTAAGAACTGGACCTTAGGGAGAGACATTGGAGCAAAGCACACAGCACATGCCCCAGTTCCCTGAACCATGTTGCTAAAAAGCAAGTTTTATCATTATCATTAAAGTGAACCATTAGATCAAGATTAACATTTAAACATCGGTGGCAGTAGCTGCGCATAGAAAGGATTATACCCAATGCATAAACCCAGGGTTATGAAAGGAACAGGATATACAAAACTAGATACAACCTTAATGGCACAGTAAATTAGACACATGCATATGAAATTAAATTAAATTAAACACAAATCCCTGAGGATCTGCCGTACTTCTGAGTTGCGCTCTCCCAGTCAGAGTCCCTGTGGACTACGGCTCCGCTCTAGTTGAGAGTTATAGACTTCCGCTGTAATATACATTTATGATATACTCTGATGTAAACTATTTTATTTCGAGCATTTGTACTCTGTTTATCATATTTGTTCGTTGTATGTGTTCTGTGGACTTCCTAGGCACACCTATGGCTGTATTTGGGTTTTGTGAAAATCCGGGTGTGACAGATTGGTATCAGAGCCGTGTTGACTGTAGGGCCGCAGCCTAGATAGTACTGATCATCATTTATTGGTTATTTTGCCATACAACCCTTGCTTTCTCTATCCATGAGATTTTATTCATAAAAAGTGCTATCCTTGAGCATTTAACCCTCCTCGATGACTTATCTTTTTGTTATTATATCCTTGGTTGTTTTATCCTCTCCTTGATAAATTACTTCTCACCATTGACTTCTGATTATTTACCTACACCTTGGTTTGATAAATTGCTGATCTTAAATTATTGTCTAATTAACAACTTGCTTATTGCTTTACCTTGGTCATTCATCCCCCCTCCTTGAGATTTGTGTTACTCTTGTGAGTATCCTTGTTTACTCAGTCGTTCCTTGGCCGTAATTCCATCTCACTCCTCCTTGTTCTTCTGTCACTTTGGATTCTTTCCTTGGCCTTTGACCCTAAAGTGTCTTTTCCACTCTTCCTTTATACTAAAACACTTAGATTGTCTGTATCATCTCGATGCATTCCCAATTCACTTGAAGGATGAAGATAATAGTCTACTACAAGAAGTTCAAACCTGAGTGACTTCAGAGTACAAGACAACGTCACACTCACTACCGCTACAACCAAGAAGTTGGACACCACACTGGATGAGTTTGAAGATGTAGGGTGGGAAGACTGAAGAGATAACCTTGCATAGGATGATTCCCTTGACATTATTGACAACGTTTAGAGTCGCTTTTATGCTTGTGTGTTTAACTTTGGTTGAGTGTGCTTGTAATGCCTGTTCTTATGCTTTTGATTGATTTGCTTCTTTGGAATGATTGTGTAGTTAGGCTATCTCTGTTTTCCCCGCACATCCTTGTTCTTCTTGCTATCTATTCACGTAAATCAAGTGAAGAACATCAAGAAGAAAACCAGAAGCCCATCCCCGCAATGAGGAAATGAAGCTAAAGAAGATTTGAAGTAGAGACTTCGCAACTGCATGAACAAAGAATATGAATAAGATAGAACCAGCTACATCAAGTGATGCATTTTGATGTCATGTTTTCTCCCTTCTAGAATCTTGTTGTCTCGTTCTCCTCCTTATCCTTAGTTCTTGCGAATCTCGGGACGAGATTCTGTTTAAGGAGGGTAGTTTGTCACACCCCAAAATTTTTGGATTTTGGGATGTGATTGGTTAGCAAAATTAATACAATGATTTTCTCAATTTTCTATAATTTTCCAAGCTTTATATAATTAACAGGGAATTTAGTATAGAAAAATAATTCAAAATAAAGTAACATAGGTTATAATATTGAGTGCTTTGCATTCATGCCGGTTGCATTTATTGGTTTTATGTGTGTAAAGTTTTCTAAAACACGTTTAGAAGCCTAATGGGAATTTTCCAGAACTTTCTCGGATTTATTCATATTTTTCTATAGGTAATTCCAATTTATGTAAGGTGATAAAGTCTTTTTCATGAGCTCCAAATATTTTATTTGGGTTCCTCATGTCCAACTCTATCTCTGGAATTTTTCCTAGGATTTTTAGAATTTTTAGAATATTTTTCATGGTTTTAATATCAATTCTAGACTTATTTGGATTTATTTTATAACCAGAAAAATAATTATTCTGAAAATTAAAATCATCCTAAATCTTAGTAGACCAGCCTTGGCCAAAGTTGACCCAATTTTAGGCCAAATTCATCCCATCACTTTATTGGGCCAATTTTCAAAGCCCATTGGCATTGGAATGGGGCAACTCATCTTTAGTCCCATATTGCTAATGAACTTGGAAGTGAGAGGTTTCTCCCTATATATATGAACCACCTCTCCTCTGGAAAAGGCACACCATCGACTCCTTTACAGGGAGGCCCCTTTGTTTGGGATTCCCTAAGGTAGTCTTCTTCCACCATATCTTCCACTACTGTCCATTTTTTGTCTCGTCGTCGCGCCGAGCCTTCCGTCGTTTTTGGCCTCAAGATTTTCGGTAAGACCCTAAGCGAATCTTGTAATTTTCTACCATATTCATTTAGTCTATACTCTTTCGTAGAAAAGCCCCTGCCTTTTACGCCTTAGCCCTCAGGTTCTTATCTAAAATTGCGTATAGGTCCTTGGTTTTTCACGAATAGGTCCCTGAATGTTTTAAACCTTGCTAGCAAGTCCCCGGACATTAGAAACGTCATATATTTCTCGTTTTAGCTCCGATTAGCGTGATTCTTGCGCTCATGTGTTCGTAGTGAAGTGTAGTTTAGTTTTAAAGCATTCTTTTGTTCTGTTTCTACTGTTTGGTGTACTGTTCTTAGTTGTATATTGTTTGCTTTCTTGTTTAGCTGCATGTTGTGCACGTGTCATTGATTGTTGCGGGCAGAGGAACGTCATCAAGAGATTGCAAGAACAAGATTGAAGACTCTGAGTAGCGGTATCTTTGTTGGATAAAAGGCAAGTTATAGCACGGACAATCCTTGCTACCTAAACACACCCTTTACAATTATTTAATTTCATATGCATGTGTCTAATTTACTGTCCCATTAAGGTTGTACCTAGTTTTGTATATCTTGTTCCTTTGATAACCTTGGGTTTATGCATTGGGTAGAATCCTTGCTATGCGCAGCTACTGCCACTGATGTTTAAATGTTAATCTTGATCTAATGGTTCACTTTAATGATAATGATAACTTGCTTTTTAGCAACATGGTTCAGGGAACTGGGGCATGTGCTGTGTGCTTTGCTCCAGTGTCTCTCCCTAAGGTCCGGTTCTTAAAGCGGCAACCCAGGAGCCTGTCTCCACCGCTAGAACTATTATGGCTCTGGTCTTGGTCAAGTAACTTGTACGTCTCTAGCTTTCCAGTGGTTACCATTGGGGCCAACAGTGTTAGTGGACATAAGGTGAAAGGGTGTTTCTTGATTCCACCGGGGACGGGTGATCTGTCGGCTATGCCCCCGTGAGGCACAGTCCCGTGCTGGGAGTCCCTGCGATGGGGAACTCCGCACGTTGCGCATGGATAGGTGTGATGCCCGCGCATTGGATGCCATTGACCCCCTCATGGTGTGACTCCGTGAGCGTACGTCAATCCCGGTGCCTAGGGTCTCACCTCCTTGTTAAACTAGCGGCTACTATATTGTTAGGGTGTCTTGTGAAAAACCTCGTAGTGTCCCTATGCCGTCACACCTCGGAAGTGTTGATGTGCATGGTTGGGTGCAATGTTCCTTTCAACTTTTACACGACTAGTGGGTAAAGGGTGAAACCTCTGCAGAGTGTACAATCTATCATGATAGCCTTGCTCAAGGTCACGAGCGGTCTGGATCCTTTTTTATTAGAACATGATGTCTATTTATGCTTAATGTCACGTCCACTTTATTTAATTTGGTTGCAACTAGGTTTCACATACATGTAGTAACTTGGATCATGCTAAAACGAATCAACTAAAAGTGCTAATGTAGTTAAGCCGTGTCTAGCCTTATTTTGAGCCTTCATGTACCCGTGCTATAATTGCTAAGTAATTGTTTTACTTACACTTGCCATTATTCAACAAAATCCCGGATGGGTAACAGATTGGGCTGTGCATGAGATTGCTGCTGAGTTCCCTAAGGACCTACCGTACTTCTGAGTTGCGCTCTCCCAGTTAGAGTCCCTGTGGACTATGGCTCCGCTCTAGTTGAGAGTTATAGACTTCCGCTGTAATAATCATTTATGATATACTCTGATATAAACAATTTAATTTCGTGGATTTGTACTCTGTTTATCATATTTGTTCGCTGTATGTGTTCTGTGAACTTCCTGGGCACACATATGGCCGCATTCGAGTTTTATGAAAATCTGGGTGTGACACAGAGCGCTCGTGACCCTGAGCAAGGCAATCATGATAGATTTACACTCTGCAGAGGTTTCACCCTTTACTCACCAGTCGCGTAAAAGCTCAGAAGAACTTTAAACCCTACCACGCGAAGGTGGATCAGACCTCACAAATCACACTTTCCGAGGTGTGACCGCATAGGGACGCTACAAGGCTTTTCACAAGACACCCTAACAAGATAGTAGCCGCTAAGTGTTTGCGGTCGTTACAACCCAAATCCGACCACCAATACTCGGGATTAAATGAGGATTTATGTAACATTCCATGTACTTAGGTTTTATTTCTAATAAAGTTCCATGAGTTTTGGTGAGTGTCACTTGTGCAGGTACAATTACGACAAATATGCGCTATTGAAGCCGAAAATGAACGAATCGGTCGAACGACTCCGTTCGGCCGGTTACCCCCCTTAGCAATACACGCCACTGGAGGCCGTCCACGTCAGCAATGACCGAGCGGCGACCGTGCAAGACACCTCATCCACTGCCACATCACCTCTGGGCCAGAAACACACGAAGACCAACACATACAAGCAGCCTAGGAGGTCCAGGAAGCAAAGGCGGTGCATGGGAGGCGTTCTGGGCTAGAGGCCCAGTTTGGCCGAACTACCCAGTTCGGCTGAACCGCCCCCAAATGCCAACCGCCTTCCAGAGTTCATCCAAGGCGTCCAGGAGAAGGCAGTGCAACCAACGGCCTTCGGCCGAACCGACCTGTTCGGCCGAACCCGGGGTGTTCGGCCAAACGGGTCCCCAACCGCCTCTGGTTGCCTTGGCGGTTACCCAGCCTCCAACCACCTTGGGACACCTATAAATGCAGCGGCATACCCCTTGTATCACACACACCACTTGGGAGCAAGTCTCCATTCTCCACTTTCAAGATGTAGAGTAGGCTAGTCCTGTTGGGAGTTAGAGTCAGGGTCGAGCTTCGCTCAGGGTTCCGGAGTCGTCTTCTGGAGTTCTGGTAAAGCTCTTGTATCTTTTCCTTTTCTTTATGTTCGACTCTGAGTAATCAATATATTTCCTCTACATTTACTTGAGCTATTTGTTCTGCATTTATTTCGCGAGTAATTGTGGAATGTCTAGCCTTGGTTATAAGCTGTTGTAGTCTGGTTCTATAAGTTCTCTCTTAGTCCTTTGTCTTAGCTGGTTCCTCGTTTCTGCTCAATACTAGCGGTGAATTGTCACTGGGGTATTGATAGGATTGCTTGCTCTTTCTAGAAGAGTGAGTAGTTACTGCCTAGCATAGGTGTGGTACCTAGTCTAGATGGTAACCTTGGTTTGTCCCCGTCGCAACGGAGGTGGTAGCCGTGAGGTGGTGACAGCCCTTTCGGTCTTTGTAGTCTATCACGTTAGTTCCGGTCTGCAGGCACCCCGTAAGAGCATGGAGTTTGTGGCACCCCTTCTCATCCCTTTCTGTGTGTCACGGGCTCCGTCCCCGATGTTGAGATAATAGAACTAGGAAGAGAACCATAGATGTCATTCTTCATGCTAGCCGTAACCCTTGCCAGAGGTATCTTAAGGCCAGTGGAAGTATATAGGAATCCTTTCCTGTCTCGCTGTTCTCCCACTAGCTAGACCGCTCTTCTATCTCTATCCTGAACTTCTCCTTGTGTGTGTTAACTGAATATCACTCATATCCTATCCTTTACCCCCGCCTTGTTAGCCGGTACTTTAATTAGTAGTTATATCCTTGTCAATAGTCGATACTCTTTATCCAATGCTTCCCTGCGGAAATATAAATACGATACCTAGGAATATTCCCAGGTGAAATGCTACATCGGTATCCGTGCGCTTGCGGATTTATATCTGTATCGTAAGAGTACCAATGAACACTACTTGCACCATTACTGGGGTTGACAATCCTAATAGTGGACCGTAAGAAGTGTCAACAAGCATTTCTGGCGCCGTTGCCGGGAAACGCAATTGGCGAAAGATATTGATGATTGACATTGGTGTCTACTAATTTAATCTACAGCTAGCATTAGCGGATCACCCCTGTTTGCTTGAGTTTGTTTCAAATAGGAGGAAAGCAGAGAGCCCAGGGTGCCCGATCATGCAGAATTTATCAATGTATGCCCCTATCTACTGCAATGAGTACCATACGGAAGCTTCTGAAGAAAATTTGCACAGGTATGTGTTCACACATATACATATTTATCATAACCACATGTAGAAGGGAAGAAAGATCGCCGTCAAGGAAGAAAAAGGAAATCAAATGTGACGGACGAATGACGCTGCATCACCACAATTCCGTCTCAAATTGTTGGTAATGGCGAGAAAAATCAAGGTATGTGAGATAGTCCAGCTCTTAGACTTTAAATTTTGAGCTTTATCCTTTAAATTGTTGCATTATCCACTGCATGTTTGAATTGAATCACTTAATTTAGGAATTCATGCATACTATCACCCCATTTGTTTTCCCAATCCACTGCATATTTCCCATTCTTGCATTTGCATTCATTCGCCCCATCACTGTTTTGCATAAAAAAGCACTAAAAGAAAAATAAAATAAATATCCAGCGACCACTAGTGTTAGGCCAAGGTGTCTGTATGTCTGCAAGCCTTAATCCAAGGCTAGTGGCCAAACATAACCTGGCCTGGCCAGTTTTTGCTTGTCCTTTGCGCTTCGCGCGAGAGAGGAGGCAAACTCTACGCCTCCACTCCTTTGCCGCTCCACTTACTTGTTTTTGGGACCCATTGTTTCAACATTCGCATACAAGCTAGTTCCGCGGCATTCCACTAGTTGGTATATTTGAGTGCCGATCCCCTTTGCCACATCCATAACCGTGTATCCGTACACGGAAACATCAACGCAGAGGAGGACTCAGCCAACTTCGTGCAGTCACGTTGGCGTTGTAGCATCACCGCTGCATCAGTTCTGAAAGTATTCATCATCAGATGCCAACGGTAGGCACGCTCAGGTGTTTCCATGCCCCCTTCATCTATTGCGGTTTGCTCGGGTTTGAATGTGTTGCTAGCTAGAATACATTCATAAGCTCTTTAAATTAAGCATGGTGCTTAGGTTAATTAGCTTACTTTAATCGAACTAGACATGGTGTCAAGTTTGATTAATGAACCTTTAAAGCAATACTTCTATGGATATTGGTTGTATATGTGGACTAACCCCTACAGAAAAAAAATCAAAAAAAAGAGAGAAGGGGGAGTCCCAAAATATACTTCACACCGGATATGAAGGCTATGGATACAGTTGAAGCCCAGGGTGGACAATCATTCCAGGTATGCACATATTGCAGTAAATTATAAGTAACCTGGAACAGGAAGTTGCATCGTCCGAGACATTCTCTCCAGATCGGACGGTGACAAGAACAATTGAAGACAAGAGAAGTCCATCTCACGGACTTAAAAGCTGAGCTCTCGCAGCGAGGAAAACCGGTATGTATCCCATATTTCCCTTCCAATTTTTAATTTTTCAATTGCATGTTTCCCTTTTCAAAATAAATAAACCACTTGAGTAATTAATTTGAGAGAGAGTAGAAAATTTTGCAAGCTTGGTTAGAAATAATTGGACACATGCTGAAATTTTACCTAGGGTGGATGTAATTGGTAACTTTTATCATTTTCATCCCCTCTAGAACATCTCCAATTATTCACCATCACCACCAACCAGCACCAAACATGTCTACCCCACTAAAAATGGCTGCACACTCACCAATTATCACAAACATGGCAGCATGGGGGTGACTCCACTAAAACCAACTTTGGTCATGTCAAGTTTGCATCTCACCTACCACTAAAAACCACTCACATGACCTTGGGAATTGTTGGCCACACAAAATTTCGTGGAATCAAAGCAAGGGGAGGTGCTCCACTCAGGGAGGAGTGGCCTGGCCACCAGGGCCTGGTTCGCCCAAACCACCCAGTTCGGCCGAACCAGGGACCTGCCTCCCCTCGGCCTATAAATGCTGGTGCAAGCTTGTGAGCTCTCACACACTCATACACTCTGAAAAATTTCTGTTAGAAGCTCTCCCTCTCTCATTTCTTGCTCTAGCTTGTGCTCAAGTCCTTCCCAAAGTTCTTGCTCAAGTTTTGGTTCACTTGCATCACGAGAAAATCCCAAAAATATTTTGCTCTTGTTGTGATCTTTGTGCTGAAATTTTGGACGATTTTGTGGTGGTCACCGACACCCACAAGAACGACTAACCTTTTGTGGTGGTTTTCATCCCCGCAAGAACGACTAAAAATCTAGAACGACTTACTTGATTTTCTTGTGCTAACCATATATATTCAGTCCTTCGGGTAGTTGTTGTTGCACTAACCTTTTGCAGGAATCATGTCGAAGTTCTTCACGTCGCTCCGTCGTTCCACCCGGCTAGGCCGACGATCGGACGATGCTGGGAGTTCCCCAGCTCCGTCCCTAGGCTCGAGCCGGATGGACATGGACGAGTACGGAGCAACCGGCTCGGGATAAGGCCATGCCACGCCCCTGACCAGGCAGCTCCTGAGCGAGAGTGACATCAATCTCAGGACAGAACGGGAGCAGAACACCTTCAACGAGCTTTGGCAGAATGAGTTCGAGCACACCCGTGTGTTTGAGCAAGACCTGCTCAGGGACACGGGGATGGACGTAGAGTTCACGGAAATCTTCCAAGCCGTTGGCTGGGAGAATTTCTGGCACATCAACGAAGAAGGTTCGTACCCGCTCACCCTTGAATTCCTCTCGACTTTGGTTTCTGAAACTGGGGGGTTCGTTTCCGATTTTTCAACCAAGAGTTTTTCTGATCTTGGAGGGTTTTAGTTCGGGTCTCGGATTTTCAAGCCGTTGTTCCTTAGACCCGAACAAAGCGCTTAAAAAATTTGACCGGGTGGCATTTTGGAAAAAGATTTTGGGGAATACCAACTGTCATGCGCCGCGCACGAACAGCATACATAACCCCACTTTGCGTTTCATGCATCGTTGGGTCTCTATGACGATATTCCCCCGGGCAGATTTGTGCCCTGTCAACACCATCGAGTTGCGGGTTCTTTTTGCCATGGTCAAGCAGATTCCCTATTCACCAATGAAAGACATGGTTGGTCACTGGCTGTCTCATATTTCTCGTGTGGTTAGCATGGTGATGACTTCTCTAGTCACTCGCCTCGCTAACCATCTGGGCATCCTCCAAGGCGACCGGTTCACGTACATCGAGACAGCACGTTCCGTCGTGGATGCCAAGCACTTCGTGCAAGCCCACATGATACGGCGGACGCCTGATGCAACGCTGGCAATGATTTACCGTGGATATACAACTGAAGTGCCTTTGCCTTGTGCAGCACTAAGGTTGTATACCACGTCGAAACTAACTCTTCAGTTGAGGACCGAGTCGGACGATTCTCTACCTTGGAGAGAGCCTGCTCGGCACAGCGTTGCAGGTGACAGATCCGTCATGAGGGGACGAGCCAGGCGTGATGCTGGGCTCGCCACCTCACAGGAGCCGGAAGATGCACCACAAATGCCGCACCGACACACTTCCGCTTTTGAGGCCACCTACGACATGTACACCGGTGCTGGGATGTCTGGAGCAGGAGGCTCCGGGCAACACTAGCAGCCGAACTACTTCACCTCAGGACGCTGGGACTACGGCCAGGACACAGACTCTGAGTGGTCCGGGAGCCGGTATGGAGGGGGGTACGACAATGCCTCCCAGCCATATTACCCTGGATACTCACAGTCCGCACGCATCGACTACAGCCGGGAGTTGCCCTACATCTCCGACCGAGTCGAGCTCATCGACGACCGTACCTGAGAGATTCAAGACACGCTAGCCCGCCATTCTCAGTACCATCAAGAGAATAGTGGGATGGTGGCGTCCATCCAGCATGACGTCCACGAGCAAGCAGAACAGCTGAGCCAGTACCTTTCAAGGCTCAACCCCTACCAGTGAAAGTCCAAGCTTGGGGGAGGACCCCCACCAGGTATGTCCCGATTTATCCAGCACTTTGATCTTTTAATTTCCCGTTCATTTTCCTTCATGATAATTTACATTTAAAAAAAATGAAAATACCAAAAAT
The DNA here is from genome assembly GCA_033239725.1 of Echinochloa phyllopogon. NCBI lineage: Eukaryota > Viridiplantae > Streptophyta > Magnoliopsida > Poales > Poaceae > Echinochloa > Echinochloa phyllopogon. The sequence goes on along the minus strand of BTCW01000016.1, from coordinate 1,972,106 downwards.
ATTTCCCTTAAACAATATTTCCCTTGAATAAAAATAACTCCCAACTATGTATGGAATGAATCATATGCCTCTCACCTTGGAAATGATGAATAGTTGCTCTGTCATTAATTCTGCAAGTACTTTGTTTCAACTAGTTGCTAGATTGTGCTTGAGTTATTTGGCATGAGTAAAAATAATGCTAAAAACCTTGTGGGAGCACATGCTTTATTCCAAGTTTAAGTTGTTGTGGGGGTTGATATAGTGAGAATTTGGTTAAATTCTATTTTGCTTTTAGTACGGGGAAAATCTCGGAAATTTATGCTTTCAAAATGAAACAAGTTCCTCATTGGTCAAAATATCTACCAGAGCCATATGATAAGCTTAGTTGAAAATTTCTACTCATATGCTGCTTGTAATCTTAGTGAGCTTTGTCAAATTGTTGTGACCTTTGAGTGAAGCTTTCATATTCTTAAAGATCGAGACCCACGTACACACACCACCTCTCACTTGCAATTCCTACACTGGGAGTTAGCAAACATTTTCCAACATCCATCCACAAAAATAAATGCTCCATGTTCTATGAGTTCCCTCTCCATTCTTGATAGAGACATGGGCTATGCAAAAAGAAAAGCATGCCAAAGAAGCATGACAAAAATAAGAGAAAAAGAAAAGCATGCCAAAGAGCATGGCAAAAAGAAAGAAAAAAAAGAAAAGCATGCCAAGTGGCATGGCAAAAATATGAGAATAAAAGATAGCCCATGTTCTCGAAAATAAATCAAGGAGAGGGAGTTTCATCCAAGGAGTTCCACCATATTCCACTCCATTCATATCCACACACTTGCACGTCTCGATCTTAAGATGTGATTTGTCTCCTCAGAGATCCGGTCTTTGACTTAGCAAAATATAAGATGCATGCATGCCTTCATCCTTTGTCCCTGAGCCACACAAAAAGCTAGATTAGATGTTAGGATGAAAAAGAAGGCACAAGCCTTTGGCGAGGATTCAAATACACTTGAGTGATTGAGTGTGCCATTGAGGAACAATTTGAAGTTTTCAAAACTTGTGAAAAACTCTGAGATGGGATCCTGAAAAGAGTAGAGTGGAATAAAACTGAATTCAATCTATTCATCCTTTCAACCGCCCAAGATAAGGAGATTGCTATAAGCCCCATAGGTAAAAAGGCGAATTAAAAACTTTGCATATGATTCAAGTATTTTTGAGCACTAGTTGTTTATAAAGTTACTTGCAAAGTAAATGACATTGTAGCAACTCCTGATCCACCGAGCCTAAGTTTATATCTTTGCTCGAGGACGAGCAAAGAGCTAAGCTTGGGGGAGATTGTTGGCCGTCGTTACAACCCAAATCGGACCACCAATACTCGAGAATAAATGAGGATTTATGTAACATTCCATGTACTTAGGTTTTATTTCTAATAAAGTTCCACGAGTTTTGGTGAGTGTCACTTGTGCAGGTACAATTACGACAAATACGCGCTATTGAAGCCGAAAATGACCGAATCGACTGAACGACTCCGTTCGGCCGGTTACCCCCCTTAGCCATACACGCCACCGGAGGCCGTCCACGTCAGCAATGACTGAGCGGCGACCGTGCAAGACACCTCATCCACTGCCACATCACCTCTGGGCCAGAAACACTCGAATACCAACACATACAAGCAGCCTAGGAGGTCTAGGAAGCAAAGACGGTGCATGGGAGGCGTTCTGGGCTGGAGGCCCAGTTTGGCCAAACTACCCAGTTCGGCCGAACCGCCCCCAAATGCCAACCGCCTTCCAGAGCTCATCCAAGGCGTCCAGGAGAAGGCGGTGCATCCAACGGCCTTCGGCCGAACCGACCTGTTCGGCCGAACCCGGGGTGTTCGGCCGAACGGGTCCCCAACCGCCTCTGGTTGCCATGGCGGTTACCCAGCCTCCAACCGCCTTGGGACACCTATAAATGCAGCGGCATACCCCTTGTATCACACACACCACTTGGGAGCAAGTCTCCATTCTCCACTTTCAAGATGTAGAGTAGGCTAGTCCTGTTGGGAGTTAGAGTCAGGGTCGAGCTTCGCTTGGGGTTCCGGAGTCGTCTTCTGGAGTTCTGGTAAAGCTCTTGTATCTTTTCCTTTTCTTTATGTTCGACTCTGAGTAATCAATATATTTCCTCTGCATTTACTTGAGCTATTTGTTCTGCATTTGTTTCGCGAGTAATTGTGGAATGTCTAGCCTTGGTTATAAGCTGTTGTAGTCTGGTTCTATAAGTTCTCTCTTAGTCCTTTGTCTTACCTGGTTCCTCGTTTCTGCTCAATACTTGCGGTGAATTGTCATTGGGGTATTGACAGGATTGCTTCCTCTTTCTAGAAGAGTGAGTAGTTACTGCCTAGCATAGGTGTGGTACCTAGTCTAGATGGTAACCTTGGTTTGTCCCCGTCGCAACGGAGGTGGTAGCCGTGAGGTGGTGACAGCCCTTTCGGTCTTCATAGTCCATCACGTTAGTTCCGGTCTGCAGGCACCCCGTAAGAGCACGGAGTTTGTGGCACCCCTTCTCATCCCTTTCTGTGTGTCACGGGCTCCGTCCCCGATGTTGAGATAATAGAACTAGGAAGAGAACCATAGATGCCATTCTTCATGCTAGCCGTAACCCTTGCCAGAGGTATCTCAAGGCCAGTGGAAGTATATAGGAATCCTTTCCTGTCTCGTTGTTCTCCCACTAGCTAGACCGCTCTTCTATCTCTATCCTGAACCTCTCCTTGTGTGTGTCAACTGAATATCACTCCTATCCTATCCTTTACCCCCGCCTTGTTAGTCGGTACTTTAATTAGTAGTTACATCCTTGTCAATAGTCGATACTCTTTATCCAATGCTTCCCTGCGGAAATATAAATACGATACCTAGGAATACTCTCAGGTAAAATGCTACATCGGTATCCGTGCGCTTGCGGATTTATATCTGTATCGTAAGAGTACCAATGAACACTACTTGCACCATTACTGGGATTGGCAATCCTAATAGTGGACCGTAAGAAGTGTCAACACTAAGGTACAACAAGGTGGTGATATCCTAGGCACTGCGATTGATTGACACTTACGGAGTCACACCATAAGGGAGTCAATGGTGTCCAGAGCGCGGGCATCACACCCCATCATTGCGCAACGTGTGGAGTTCCCCATCGCAGGGACTCCCAACATGGGACTGTGCCTAACGAGACCTAGCCAACAGATCACCCGTCCTCAGTGGAATCAGGAAACACTCCGTGCCTTGCTTCACATAACGCCGTCGGCCCGTCGGTAACTACTAGCAAGCTAGAGACGTACAAGCTACTTGACCAAGACCAGAGCCATAATAGTTCTAGCGGTGGCGATAGGCTCCTGGGTTGCCGCTTTAAGAACCAGACCTTATGGAGAGACCCTAGAACAAAGCACGAAGCACATGCTCTAGTTCCCTAAACCAAGTTGCTAAAAAGCAAGTTTTATCATCATGTTTGAAGTGAACCATTATGTCAAAATTAACAGTTAAACAATGGTGATAGTAGCTGCGCATAGCAAAGATTCTACCCAAATGCATAAACCCAAGGTAAAAAAGGACAGGATAATCAAGACTAGGTACAGCCTTAAAGGTACATCAATTTAGACACATGCATGTATGAAATAATTTATTAGAAAGTGGGTAGGTAGCAAGGATTATCCATGCTATAACTTGCCTTCCTTGGAGTGTTACTGGTCCTGCTCCTGGAAACCCTCCTCGTACTCAAAGTCCAATGCAAAAGGCTCACCGACTGGACATGAATCACCACACAAGCATCCACGCAAGCCAATACATGCAAACAAATAATATTCTATTAGAACAGTATACCAAATAGTAGAAACAATACAAAACAAGGTTTTAAAACTAATCTACACTTCACTACGAACACATGAGCGCGAAAATCACTCTAATCGGAGCTCAAACGGAAAAGATATGGGGTTTCTAAGTTACAGGGACCTGCTGGCAAGTTTTTAAAAGTTTCAGGGGCTTATTTGAGAAAAACTAGGGACCTAAATATAATTATTCTTAAAACTACGAGGGCCTACATGTAAAAATAACGAGACAGGACGGCGGGTTGTATTATTCAAAAGCTCAGGGGCCTAAATGCGAAGAAAGGACCTAGATGCAAATATTTTTACTACTGGAGTGGACCGCGGGTTGATTTTCAAATAGTGGAGGGTCTCTTTAGAAAATCTGCCGGCACTGACCGTTACTTGCTGGTTTTAACTCGGGGTGGGGACACGTGACGGCCATTGGATCTGCCAACGGCTCGGATTGTATTGGGCGAGGGAGTCGTTGGCAGGGGAGAATCGTGGCGGCGCCGGCTGGTACCGCGGTGAGGGCTCACCGGAGCAAGGCGGATCTCAGGCTAGGGAGCTCCATTGGCCCTGGGATCTGGTCCTATAGCATCAGGGCGGGATGGCGAGCACTCCTAGGGGGTTCAAGTCGTCATGTTAGCGACGGGAGCGGCCAACGGCGGCGAACCGTGGAGGAGGAGCTCCGACGAGCGTGCGCGTGCGCTAGGGGGCGAGAGAGGGAGCTGGAAGTGGCCCGGGAGATTCCTTCCAGCAGCGTGGAGCTAGCAGGGGCGTCAGGAGGGTCGGAGCGGCGGTGAACCGGCGGGTCGACGACGCGCGCAAGCTCGGCGGTGCTTGGAACGACGGTATTACACGGGAAAGGTGGTGGGGGGGTTTAGGGCTCGAGAGGGCCTTGGTGAGGTGTTGGGGCGCCGACGGTGCTGCTTTTATAGCCGGGGAGGGGTGCCCTAGGCGTGCGGGCCGCTAATTGGGGGCGGCGGCGGCCGGCGGCACTTTCGTTGCGGGGAAGGGAGGTTTCCAAGCAGGGAAGGGTGCGAAGAAGGAAATAGTTGCACGGGGAAGGCTCGGGGAAGCTTCGTGCGGGGTCCCAGGGGCGCGGGGTGGGCTCTGGTGGTTGGGCTGAAGCGGTGGGGGTGATCGAGTCCGGCTCGGGTTCGGAGGCGAGAGGTAGGGGATGACCCTGCCAAGCTTGCCCCGCGTGGCAGCGTCCGAGGTGACAGGGGGCGGGGAGGAGAGCGGGGTTGGGCCAGTGCGACGAAAAGGCCAAAGGGCGAGGCAGTGGGGGTGCGGGGAAGGCTGCTGGGCCAAAGGGAGCTAGCGTGCGAGTGGGCTGGGGCGGTGGGGAGATGTGCTGGGCCGGCTCGGGAAGGAGAGAGGGAAGGATGCTGGGCCGAGCTGGGGGAAAAGTGGAGGGGGTAGAAGCGGACCGAGGGAGAAGACCGGGGAGCAAAAGTGAACTCGGCAAGAAACAACTTTTCTAGGGCTCAAAACAACGCAATTCAAATTTGAATTTAACTAGATTTAAATTCTTATTTGAACCACTAGCAATACAAAACTTAATGCAGCAGCATGAATGCAATAAAAATGTTTCTACTCCTTATTTTCATTTTAATTTCTAGAAATTATTTATTTACCCTATTTTAATCATTAGCATTTTAATAAAAAGCAAATTAATTACTAAAATTTTAAATAGGGCTATTTTACAGTGTTACATTCATGGCCGGTGACGAGGGCCGGGGGTGAGCCTGGTGGCGACGGTGGGCAGCGCCGGCGAGATCAGGATGATGTCGTTCGGCGCCGGCCGGAGGATCTGCTCGGGCATGGGTGCCGCCGTTCTCCACCTCGGCTACTTCATGTCCAACCTGGTGAGGGAATTCGAGTGGGTTGAGGCCGACGAGGAGCTTGCAGTTGATCTCCGGCCGCACCTCGGGTTCTTCACGGTCATGAAGCGGCCGCTGCGTGTGCACCTCGTGCGGCGGCGGGAGGCCAAGCCGTGCTGCTAAAATTTCAATAAATTAAGGGTGAGCTGCACACAGTTAATTTTTGTTCAAATTTTCTCTAGCAAAATAAAATGTAATATAGTGTGGTTCGAAGTTCATCAATCATGCATGTTTAATAAATTGCATGTTTACGCAAGTAATTTTCAGCTGCCCTGAGTCGATCATCCATGAAAAAACATAGTTTATGCATGTTTATGGAGTACTAAGTTCATCGATCATCCATCAAAAAACATAAGTAATTTTATGTACTGGATCATAAACTTTCTTCCGCACGATGGCAATGGAGGTCGGGGGACCCAAGGAGTGCTTCCAATATAATCGTCGGTGATATCGACTCCGGGAAGACGACGATCGTGCAGCACTCCTATCCTGTGTCAACGGCCGGGTGCGCCGGCACTTCGCTGTGATCGTGTTCTTTAGCTTCTCGTGCACCTACGCCACAGCGATGAGGCAACATGGAGCAACGATTTCTCTCCGCTCCAAACACGTCATTGATAATGCTGAATTAAGCCTGAACAACCCACTGTTGTGGATCAACCGGAACTCTCGCAGCAAGAGGTTTTTATAAATCTTCTTTCTAAAACACCACTTTATAAGGTAGTTTTTAACATCGGGTACAATCATACTTGCTCCAACCATATGAATTCGTTGTATGGCAATATAAAAGTATTGGATACTCGCACTTCACTAAAGGTGGGTACAAATTATTTAGGAAATTATTCAGGCAGAATAGATAATAATGGTAGCGCCCGTGAAAAGTCAAAGTTGTGTTTCGAAGACCATGTTGCTGTCCTAAACGGCTTCTTTTACCAGTATGGAGGGAGTACCTAATAAAACATTTGAAAGCAGTCAAGGATTTTGACATCATCGATTTCAAAACAAAAATAGTCTGTATGAGCTGGCAGGTCCTATGGGTACAACTGTATACCCGTGCAGGTCCTAGAGCTGATAGCCCTGATTTCTGTTAATTAGGACACTTCATTGCCTTGTCCCCGTTGATTAGTTTTCAAGCCTTATTCAAGCGCCTATGTGGCATCATCTCTAGTTAAATTAGCTAATGGATTCATATGAATTGAACCATTCCTCGTTGAGGACCAACAATTTACCGCAATTTTTTTTTTGCGAAACACAATATAGTAGTAAATGCTCAAACGTACGCACACTCACTCTTTTGAATACGTGAATGCAACACTACTCTTATGAGCACATTCGAGATATTGACCCGGCAGAACTTAAGAATAACGAAATCACCGCATATGTCTCGTTGTCGACGGGTAGGTTGCTGAAAGAATAGCTCTGTTTAAATCCTGAAATAAATCCAAGAAAATACAAACACCCATGCTAAGTCGACGACTCAAATATAGATTGGCAGATTCCAACATAAGCAATCTTAACAACTCACCTATAATTATTTACTGCTTTGAGAGGTGCTTAAGCCTATACTCTCTAAGTCAGAAACCATATCCTTGATATTCTTTCCAAATGGATATAATCACTTTGTGTAGGGTTACATATGTGGAGCATATCCAATGATTGTTTTGTTTGAATAGGGGATTTCAGGCCGTCTGCACTGGTGGACCTTTACTCAAACCTCTAAAATATAATATTCTGTCTTGGTAATCGAGATTCCTTACTCTAAATCAATTTTCTCTACACCCGTCATACTCTATATATCACCCTCCATATCAACTACAAGCTGATGGGCCCATATATTATATTTTTTCTTTTTTACGCCCTCCCATCCCGGGCACTCTCTCTCCTCCCCCCTCTCTCTTTCTCTCTCCCATCTATCCACTCGCGTGCAGCTCCTTCGGCTCCTCCGCCGCCCCCTCCCAGCTCCCTTCCACCTCCCCCTCCAGTGCCTCCCCTGCCTCCCCTCCGCCGCCGCTCTCCGCTGCCTTGACGGCCACCCGCGCTGCCCCCTCCCTGCTCGCACCACCCCTCCTCTCCCTGAGTTCCTCCGGTGGCTTGTATGGGGCTCCACGCCACTCGAGGGCCACCGCTGGAGGGAGCCACCGACGGATTGCGCCACGCCATGCTCGAGCTCGCCGTCGCTGGGAAGCTTGCCGCCAAGCTCGAGCTTGCCCGCGGCCGGCCGGATCGAAGGGGCCCGGAGGCTGGAGCTCGCCTCCTGCACTGCTAGCCGCGGCCGCCGCCTTTGGGATGCACTGCTCCAACGGGCTTGTGTGGGGAAAGGAGACCCGAGCCACGCGCTGGAGCTTCTCTCTGCTGCTGCTGAGGACCACAGAGCGCTGCTGTCCCCGTCCACGTATCGTGTGCGCTCTCTGTTCCCTTGCTTCGTCTTACTCCCCGCGGCGGGCGAGCGGCGCTCGGTGGCCGCGTGCGGCGAGATATGTCTCCCCGGGCGCTCACGACCACAAAGTCAACGGCATCCTGTGTCTTCTATGCAGGGAGTTGTTTCCAGGTTTGGTTCAGATTGCTGGTAGGGAGGAGCCGGCCTACACCTTTGACCACTACATCACCGTTCCATATTTCGAGGATCGGGAAGGCAGGGTATTCGCCAATACGGCTGAGCGGGTAAAGGCCGAGCTGTGGGTAAGTATTCATTGCACTACATTGTTCAACACATGACATTCATTGAACATTCTTGAAATAATGACTGGATACATCGTGTATATATGCAGGATTTTTATAGATGCTACCCGGGAACCAAGCAGAAGGCGGCTGTTGTAGAACATGCAGCCTGTTTGAAGCTCGTGAAGGACATGAAATACGAGGCGCGCGTCCAGGCCGCCATTGATTATTATGCTACACTTAAAGTGAAGGTGGCAAAAGTGGACGCAAGAAACATGATATTGACCTGGGAGCAATACTTTCAATTCGATCATGAAAATCGATTATAATTTTTTCTTAGATTAAGTACTTTCAATTTGATCTTGATATATGTCATACACTTGATGTCTTGTAGACGATTCCGTGGTGGTGCTCCAGTCATCCCCGGTGCTGGGAGGTGATAGTGGACAAGTGGATAAGCCCTGAGTGGGAGGACACGCACAACGCTTGCCAGGAGCAGCGTTTGCTGATGCCAGGTGTACCACACCATCAGGGCAACCTTAGCCTCGACGAGTACACCAAAAAATGTGTACGCCAAGTCATTTCTATATTCGCTCACTCAATTCTGTATAATTACTAATCTTATTGTTTATTTCCTCAGTCGTCGTCACATGGTGGCCAGCCTTGCAACCGATTCATGGCATATGCTTTGGCGCACCAGGGCAAGACAACCTCTGATGTCCAGTACAACACGGAGGACCCGGCCTCGGCATACAACAACAACACCATCCATAGTCGCATCAGTGCATACATAGAGGTGGCGAAGGAGGTCCATGGGCCAGACTTTGATCCGACCGCTCACGACATTGATGGAGAAGTGGTCATGAGGGCGGGAGGAGGCAAGAAGCATCGGCGGTACTTAATCGGCGACAGCACCATCGACACGGCCGCTACTCCCACACTCTCCCATATTCGAGCCAGGAGCACGAGGTCTTCCCCAGCCATACGCCAACCTCCTTCCGCTTCACACTTCAGGATGCAATCACTGCAGGTTATTTCTGTTTTGTTCATCGTTTACTTATGTTTTCTTTGTATTGTGACATTGTGATTGAATATTGCAGACCCGGCTGGAAGATGAGAGGAGGCGGGAGAACCTGGAGTTGCAGTTGCAGCAGATGCAGCAGATGGAGGCCGACAAATAGAAGCAGCTTGAGGAGCTCGAGCGCCACAACCGGGTGTGGCAGGAGTAGATATATGCTTGCCTACATGCAGAACATTGGTGCGCGGGTGGGTGAAGGTCCACCGCCGCCGATGCCATGCCCTCCACCACATCCTCCCATTTCTCTCGTGAGTCACTTGAGAACCTTATAATTTCATTTCGCAACTTAGACAACTTAGTCGGTTACCGTAGACAACTTAGACAACCTTAGATTGTAATGTAGTAATGTTTACTCTCGGCAAAAGAGTCGTCAAAGGCTTCGGCCAGCCACCAGACAGCTCTATTCGGCCGTGGCCAACTTTGGGCAGCTCTGGCCAACTCTGGCTGGCCACGGCCGGCCAGAGCTGGCTAAGGGATGGCCACGGCCGGCCAGAGCTTGCCACGGTCGGCCAGAGTTGGCCAGAGCTGGCCAGAGCGGGCCATGGCAGGCCAGTGGCTGGCCCGAGCCTTTGCTGAGTATTTTGCCGAGAGTAAACATTAAAACCTTATAGTTACATATCTATCGGTTGTAGTTTGTTACTTCGCGAACTTGTTTTTGTCGTAAATTTTGTATCACACATGGAAAATGTTCTCTTTTGTGCAGAATCCAAGCTCGGCGACATCAAATGAAGTGCCTCAAGATGAAGACCTTGGTGCGTGGGTGGGTCGAACGCTGTCCCCAGCCCCTCCTCAGTGAGTTGCGGTCATTTGTGAATGTTTGGTGACTTTGTGTCGTTGTGAATGATTGGACTTGTGAACCTATGAATGTTTAGTGACTTGTATATATTGTCGAACTTCCTAAGATGTTTATTGCGGAGTTATGGTTGTGGAAGGTCGATGTCTAAATATATGAACTACCTGTGATGGTTATTATCATATATATCAACTGCCTGTGATGTTTGTTTGAGGGTTCCTTTATACGGGTCTGAACAATAAAAATAGGGGCCGAATTGTCGCTTTGCCGAGTGTTGAGTGTAACACTCAGCAAAGGGTCTGTTTGCCGAGTGTTTTGGCACTAACACTCGGCAAACAGTTTGTTTCTGTCATTTCTAGACAGGCCATTGCCGTGTGTTTTGTCCTTAACACACGGCAACGTGGTGGCTTATGCCGAGTGTTAATGCGAAAACACTCGGCAAACCGCGTTCCTTTGCCGAGTGTTTTGGTACAGACACTTGGTAAAACTGGGAGGCTTTGCCGAGTGCAACACTCGGTAAAGCCTCCGTTAAAAACTCGCAAACGGCCGCGGCCACCTCCGCGCCGCCTGTGACGTCTGTGAGTGCTTTTTAATACCGAGTGCCGGGCGTGGCACTCGAAAAAATATTTACCGAGTGCCGACAAAAAACACTCGGCAAAGGCGGTTTTGCCGTCACCCTGTATGCCGAGCTGCCTTTGCCGAGTGTTTTAAGGGGTTTGCCGAGTGCCTGTTTCCCATAGTGATTGACGGCGGAGGCTGCATAGCCAGCAATGACCTAGGCATGGTATGCGGCTCTGTTTCATTGTGGGAGAAAAGAAACGGACGAGGGACGTATGGTGCCCCATATTTACAAACAGGTAGCAGAGAAAATCAGAGGGCAAGGGTTTGGACGTGCACGCTGTAGGATCTAGGATTACCGACTAGAGGGGGGTGAATAGGTGGTTTTAAAAACTTCAACCACAACACTAGAGAAATTTAATTAGAACCACAAGGTGAATAAATTCTCTAGCTAAACTACGCCTATGTTGATGGTTTTGCAACCTAGGGTGACAAGATAAAGATCAATCTCTATGAATTTTAACTTGCTTCAAATAAATAAATCAAGATACAAGCAAGTAACAAAAGCAAAGAGACACAAAGACTTATCCTGTGGTGTCGATGACTTGCCGGTCACCCCTAATCCACGTTGAGATAGATTCAATGTTCAACCGCTCCTCTATCAAGTTTCCACTTGATGTATGAGCCGGCTAGAACCAATGAACCGCTCCAAATCTCGATTCCACTAAAGTTGCTCTTCACTGCTCCGGCAAGGTGAGCACAAGAACCTCTCACAATCAATTTCCACGGCAACTTCACAATCTTCTTGAAGTGCTCGGTGGAATCAAATCAACCACGAGCTCGATGCAATCCTAGTGCCACAATGATCAAATCCTTGATGCAATGCACTAGAGTCTCCCAATCTCACAAAGAAATGCAATCCCAAAGCAAGTGAGTGAGAGAGGGGAGAAACAAGGGCTCTAGAATGAGTGTTCAGCTTTTCAAAGTGCCAAGAGAGCCCCCCATGCCTGTGAGGGGTGAGTATATATAGCCCTCTCCCCAAAACTAGCCGTTGGGGAAAAACCCGTTCTGGATCGTGCACGGCGGACCGTCCGCATGGTCCACGCGGACCGTCCGCGTTTGAATTACAACGGCTATGAAGCGCTGTCAGAGTGTGTCATAGTCGACCGTTGGGGCTCGGCGGACCGTCCGCCAAGCACCTGCGGACCGTCCGCCATCACCACGGACAGTCCGCCAGAGAAGGCCGGACCGTCTACTCGAAATAGCCCTAGCTCCTGCAGAAAATGAGCGGAAATACGGACCGTCCACGACGCATCACGGACCGTCCGCGAGATCACTCCAAGTCAAAGCACGTGGGCCCCAGTACAACAAACACAGTTGACAGTCCGCCAGCACCACGGACCGTCCGTCAACACTCCGCGGACCGTCCGAGAACACTCCGCGGACCGTCCGCCAGACACGACAGGGCGGAGTTTCAACAGAATTTCAGAGTGCACCCTTCCAAGTTAGTCACCACAAATTCTAAATGCACTACATGCACATCAAAGACCATTGTGGCACTAATATTTCATCGAACCAACGACGTTGATCCCTCTTGATAGTACGGCTATGTAACCTATCAATCCGGTCATTTTTCACCCACTAATCGCCTCATGACCGGTCAAATTTAAAAGACCTATCATATACCTTTGCCTTGAGCTTCCGTAATCCCATAGCACACATGCTATCCACACATTATCTTTTGAAGCTCATTCCAACTCTCGGGACTAAGCTAATCTCATTATCTCAAATAAAATTGTTAGTCCACAAGGGTTGTCATTAATTATCAAAACACAATTAGAGGCCTAGATGCTTTCACACGCTCAATCAGATTAGTTAGGATCTGGCTTGGACTCGAGTTTGTGCTGATCGATAGATAGAAAAGGGAGTCATAGACGTACTCGGCATAAGGCATCATCAAGCTGAGAAAAGCGGGTCAAGATTGGAAAAGGAATAAGAAAATAAATAAATACAAAATCACAAGGATACATGGACGGGAGTTTATAAGTAGAAGAGACAATAAAAGAAGCAAGAGCTGAAGTGGTCCTTCAAGTGAAAAGCGAGGTGCAGACAAGAACAAGCTTCAGCAAGCCGGGCTTTAACTTGCTCACAGACTTCACGTGCAAACAAGAAAGGCTAGAAATGAGTTACGTGGTTAGCTGACTGGGCTAGAGTGGCTTGTAACCAAGAGCAGAGACAACAATACGATGACAAGTTACGGAGATAGGTACATGTCCATGTTCATATGGACGTGCTCCTCGGTGCTCGCCCGAGACGACGAATGCCTGTGGACTTTGGGGCGTCGTTGTCCGGAAGCTTGTTGCGGTGCCAGACTGGTGTTGTGCAGAGGAACCGGCGACGGAAGAGGCTTTATAGCTAGAATGAATCGGTTCAGACCTTGGCGTCGGAGACGCGGTGGACCCGGGCTCCAGTGGGTTCATGGCGCAGAGTAAAGGAGGGGATGACAGGCGGGTCCTGGCTGCAGCGTCAGATGAAAGAGGGGTTGGGCCGAGGAGACGAAAACTAAGGAGGGTGAAAAAAAATGGAGAGCCAGAAGTTCAGGGGGCAAAATAATACTCTCACAGAAACAACTAATTTAGAGAACAAACAAACACAAATTAAATTTGAATTTAAATAGAATTTAAATCCCAACTTGATTTAGCAACAACCAAAGTTTATTGTGACTAAAATTAATTAATATGATATTTAAATTCAATTAATTCACAAGAATTCCAATTAATTCTCAGAAAATTTATTTAGACCTTAATAAATCCTAGAAAATTTCAGAAAGCTTGCTAAAATTTAATTGTGATGAATTTTAGGTTGTGACAGGGGTGCCAGGGGTATAGATTGTTAGGGTAGCGTAGGGTTGTTCTGGGATTGCCAAGCCACTCAGAACATCCTCTCGACCGTTGTACGGACGAAGGGACAACAACAATTAGGGTTGGAAAAATTAGGGTTTGGAGATAAAAGTAAGGCCCTTTATATTTATAGGATATATAGGTCTTTCCCCGCAATAAAATATTATTAATTACAAGTCATAAACTACATGAGTTCCCTAATTATACTCAAACTAGGCCTAAACAAATCAGAACGACTAGGCAAACTCACATGTTTTTCCAATTGAAGAAAATGCTGCACATAGGTTCCAACAGCATGTAGCGTCAAATAACATGGCAACAAGCTACCAAACCCACCAATAAGAAAATATCAATTATATGGCTCACTGAGATTAATTATCAATGAACACTGCAAACGTACGTAGGCTTGAACATATTCAGGACATATGTGCTTACATGGATATATTGGGGCCACGGCAAGTAATCTTGTTCTTTCCATTAATAGATGGGTACACTTATTGCAAGCATGGTGAATAATATAGTACATTGTAGAGCCATTTTTCGATCAAAATACAATCTAGAGAGGAACCGGTTTGAGGAACAGTGTGGTGACAAGGTCCTTGAGATCGTCACCAAAGGTGTATGCGTCCCTACCATGGAGGTAAATGATCTCATTTGCCCTTGCCATGTTCACCACCACCTGGGCGGCTGGCAGCAGTGTGCAATCTATATCCATGCTCGCCTGGTTTAAAATTCTCCACCTGTTCTCCAGAAGTGCGGTGACCGCAGCCACAGCCTCTTCCCCTGTTAAGCCGTTCTCTGTCAGGTATGTCTCCACGGCACTTGGCATGTCCTTTTTGTGCTTTCCTAGCTGTACATATGCACAAAGTTTGTGTATGATGAGAATGTTTGTATATGTGCATACATAGTGAAATTAATGTATATTGTATTGTGTATTGACTTGCCCCGTTCTCTGTCATGTTTTTTTGTTTTAAAGCATATACCCTAGGAGTACCTTGTAAGAAGACAAGTCGTTGAGGAAGCGAGTGACTTGTGAACCAGCGCGGACCATTTCAGGAACACCGCTTACCCATTCGAACACCTCTTGGGTTGCCACATCACTGTAGCCCATTAATGTGATGATCGTAAGCATCGGCAGACCTGATGACATGATTGACACCTCCTCGTGTTCCTTGAAGCTTGGCTGGTACTTCTGGCTGGACCAGATGGCCTCTCTGAGGTAATTTTGGGATGACAACTTATACTGCATAATGATTAAAAAGAGGCTACCTATTATTTACCTTTTTAAAAGAATGTTATATATATAGTTGAATATGCATCTAAATAATGTGCACGAACCGCCATTTTTGCGTACGACATGCGGTACTTCTTGTTTGGTTCTAGACTGTCCTCAAACTCTTTGAAGTTGCTTAGAGTTTTGATGTATAACATGCGTAGATACTCTGGTAGGATAGAAATCTCACTTTTATCCCATCTACATGAAGATAGTAATGATACCTTAGAGTTATGTTTTATTAGAGATCTTAAGAAGATGGTGGAGAGAGATAAATCATAGATATAACCAATAATTATAAATATTTAGTAGCCTACCTCTGCATAGCTTCATTGATCTTGTGGCATTCCTGTAAAGTGGCATGAACATCAAAGGTGTCATCCAAAAGTGACACCATCCCAAATGTCTTGGCAAATAACATCCGTGCATGGGAGTACTCCTCGTGCAGCATGCCGCAGGTCCAAAAGTAGATCTCCACCATACGGTCCCGAGCGTACGGTAGCTTGACAGTGTCATAAAGGTCCCTCCACCATCTGCATAACAAAATTGTTAATTTAGTTTAACAATCTTGTCAGACACATAATGACCACTTACATGTGGCTTTTCTACACCTGCGAAGTCAACGACTAGTTCTTTTTAGAACAAGTGAACTTGTTAATATACAGTAATTCTTGATAGCACTTCGTGTATAGCAGACTGCAGACAGCCTATATATCTCGCAATGATAGGTGCTTCTTAATTATTATATGTTTCCTGAATCTTTTTATAATGATCCGCTTCCCAACTTGTATTGCCGTACTTCTGCCAACACATTATATTATATTGTCTGATGTATAGCATGTTGAAATTGTATATCACAGGAAAAAGATATGGTAATCGTATACATTGTGTCATGAGTTCCATTTATATTTGTCTGCACTTGCACGTGTGCAATGTCACCTAGTTCAATAAGAAATAATTCCAGATATTCCTTGATACTTTTGTTTGTCAGGTAGTCTATATTCTTCATTTGGTATAGTTGGGCCGCCTGATTTATATAATTTCTTGCTGTTATCTATCTATTATTGTTCCATGTTTATTTTCTGCTTCTAACACTACCAGAATCCTTCACATCCGCCCGCCTCCTCCGCCTCGGCCATTTTTGGACCCGGTGCTGATGGGGCTTCAGCACCAGGTCGAACGGCTAGGAGCGGGGGCGGCGCGTGGATGTGTCAGGGCGGACACATTAGCACCGGGTCGTGGCAAGACCCGGTGCTAATGCCCCCCGTTTAGCACCGGGTGCAGCCAGCAACCGGTGCTAATGTGCCGAGGCCATTTAGCACCGGTTGCTGGCTGCACCCGGTGCTAAAGGGTGCGCATTACGACCCGGTGCTAATGTGTTTGAATATAGGGGCTTCCTCCTCCCCCGCCCGAGCCAGCTGAACACTTAGGCGCTGTGTTCATGCTGCTCGGCCGTGGGAGGGGAGGTGCTGCCCAAATTTTTTTCAAAATTTGTGAAGATTCTACTCATCTAAGGAGCACTACAAGGTACACTCTTTCATTCTCTAATGTTTTATTTAGCTTGTAATCCTTCTATGATTTAGAAATAGAGGGATTTGTGAATCAAAGTAAAGCTAGCTAGAGAGAGCTTGTGTTCTTGGAGGAGAGAGAGGAGAGAGCTTGAGTTCATGGTGGAGAGAGTGTTCATGTTGTGTTTTAAATGGAGAGAGAAGGCAAGCTAGTTAGTATTTTGTTTTGTATGACTTGTGAATAGTTATATGGCTTATAGTAATGTAGTTTTAGAAATTACTAGAAAATCAATATAAAATGCTAGAAAATCTTATAAATTAATAGAAAATCTTATAAATTACTGGAAAATCTTATAAATTACTAGAAAATCAATATAAAATGCTAGAAAATCTTATAAATTAATAGAAAATCTTATAAATTACTAGAAAATCAATATAAAATGCTAGAAAATCTTATAAATTAATAGAAAAGCACCAACCAAAACAAGCTACAGATGAAGATGCGCCGATTCCATGAGTGGTACTTGGAAGAATCAAGAAGGAATAAACGGCGCATGATCAAAGTAGGCGTGATGGACCATGATTTCTACAATGGTGACGAGGATTGGGTGTGGCTGAGGTTTAAGGATATATATGAGTTGTACCACCGCGACGCCATGGACGTGGATTTGATCACCTGTTGGACACTGTAAGTACTTTGTTGTTGCTTATAATTCACAGTTTGAAAACAATAATTCCAATCTATGCTGACGTGGGCTTTATTTATTGCTTAACATATGCAGAATGGAGATTCAAAAATGTCGGAGAGACAATATTTATGACGTTGGTTTCGTTGATCCTCGAAGGATAAGTGAAGCAATGATACTGCACAATCCTGAGGAAACATATTTAAACCTATACAAGTATATTAAGAAACAAAATTACTGCGACTCCATACTAATCCCGTACAACATTGAGTGAGTACATACACAGGCTTCTTCTTATACTGTCTATATACTAATTCATTTCTGATTATAATGTATACATGTGCACAGATTCCACTGGTTCCTAATAATATTGTGTCCTGACCGGGGTGTCGTGAACGTCTTTGATTCGTTGCACAATCCAAAAGAAAAACTACAGAACATCATGGACATGATGACAAGGTGATGTATATTTTCCCCTACTTAATTCACCCCTTACACTCGCAATGACTTAACTCAATTTTTTTGTTCGCAGGGCCTGGATTCAATTTCGTCAAGAACACCCGGGAATTCAACATGAAACACTAAAATGGAACATTGGCTTTCCGGTAAGCAAGTAATTTGTACATGTAGGCCTCGGCTAATATATTATATGAATTTTACTTAATTTCTTTTGGTCGACAGTGTGCCAAACAGGGGCCGGGAAATAATTTATGTGCATACTATGTTTGCGATTTCATGTGGAATTGGGGACATAAAAAGCTTACACAACAGGATATTATGGTATGTAATAATAAACACATTTCCATTATTATTAAGTGCACAATTATTGTCTCCAACTCGGCGGATTAAATATCTTTCAATTATTTGTAAATTACAGATGTTCAACCCGAAGGAAGAGTCCCTAGAGCTAGAAAGAATTGACGCAATTGCAGAACAGCTCGTCGGATGGATCTGGGACGAGGTCGTCAATCCCCGAGGAGAATTCTACTCGCCAGTACTGGAGGACGTGCCGGACAGTCCAACAAGCTAGTCGTCAATCTTAATTAAGTAGAAAATACAGTTTAAATATATATAACTCGAGTTGACATGCATGAATATCTACTTTTGTAATATATATGTCTTCTATTTTGATGAAATGTCAGCTAATATGAATATAGAGTCGGCCGAATACGCATTAGAATACACGTATTAGAATATATACGTATATAGACGTGCATGCATGGCTACTGAAAAAAGCAAAAAAAAAGAAATCCGGGGCCTTTAGCACCGGTTGCAGACAGCAACCGGTGCTAAAGGCAGGCCCTTTAGCACCGGGTGCAGCCACGACCCGGTGCTAAAGGCCCTGCTAAAGGCGCTGCGGGGCAGGCCCTTTAGCACCGGGTCGTGGCTGCACCCGGTGCTAAAGGGACCCTTTAGCACCGGTTATTCAACCCGGTGCTAAAGGGGTACCCCTTTAGCCTCGGATTAGTTGCACCGGGTGGGAAACCCGGTGCTAAAGGGCTTTCCCACCCGGTGCAAATGTTGATCATTCTGGTAGTGTAATTGCATAGTTTTTGTTCTACTACGGCACTACCTTTATCTCTTATGTTGTTTAAGTACTATAGTTGCTGATGGTTCTGATATGACACACGGACAATTCTTTTTCTTCTAAAAATAGGATTTTTGCAGTAAAACATGCAAACCACGGGATATAATTATGGTTGCTTGTATACAACTGAAAAATGCCACACCTCGAAACTCAGCTAGACTTGGGACAAGAAACACACCCTATGTATATTTTGGATTTGTTAATTGAGTTGATGAATTTTGGCTTAAAGTGAATATTGTTAGCAGATGAAGACTTACAGGGAGAGGGCCTTCAGCTCCTTGAGGTGAAGTATTCTGACAAGATTATAGTTCAGCTTAGCAAGCTCAAGCAAGAGGCTGTCATGTGCCTCTTCATGCTCATACTCTTCAATATAGTGCATGGTTTCAAGCCGTCTAGTGAACCGCGGGAGGGCGATGTCAAGGGCGCGGGAGATCTGCCCCGCTAGTGGTGACCTAACCTTGCCTTTGATGGCCTCTAGGTGGCCTCTCGCAAAGGAGATGGCATCGTCGAGAACCACCTCACCAGGCACTGCCATGTGAGCTGCATTGTACAAGCTCAACAGGCCCCTAGGGTCACTGCAAAGGCATGTGCTGAAACTGCCGGTGGCATCTCTGAACTTGTCGAACACATCTGCATGAACATTATTTGATTCAGAACATATCACAGGTGTGTCATCCCTTGTTTTAAGCTAAATTATTCCATTAATAAAAACCAAATTTAGGCGACTATAGAAGTCGATCTGAACCGTAAAAGGTAAAAACAATTAAATCAGAAACGCAAAGGGGGCTTTCTTGCTTACTGACTTGATTTTTCCTTCTAATTCCACTGACATTTTTCTATATTTTGATCGAGCTTAACTGAATTATTAATTAGCTTAGCATTGTTCATGTTCACTAAATTACCTGCAGATACCCATATCCCATGCTGCCGAAGAAGGCGAAACCGAAGTGCCACTATGTGTAGGCTGTTGAAGGCATCAGACCCAGGCTCCGCTATCTTGATGCGGTTTAGTGCAGCTCCAATCACCTCGGGGAAGTGGTTGTCCATGCCGAGGCGTTCAAGCGTGTCCACATATGTTACCAAATCAGCTACACCCATGTTATCCACGTGTGCATTGAAGATTGAACACCTCACGTACTTGCTCCTTGAGCAGCTCTGCCCGCTCTCTCATCCACTCCTCTGATCTCTGCGTGTATATGGATGGCCATATATATACACATCATATATAAATGTAAGACCCAGGCACAAAACTAAATAAGTAAATTACACCAAATTTACTTATTAGTACAATGCATTCATGCCTTTGAGATAGGAGGGATGTAGTTGATGAAGAAGTCACCCCACACGGACGGTGCAAACTTTTCTTCATCAGTTGCAGTGTGGACTACCGGAGTACTTCTGTCAGCTGCTTTGATCGCCATCTCCTGGCCATTCAGAACGGCAGCAACCTTGCTCGGCGCCATTTCACTGGTGATGCAGACGTCTGCAGATGTCTGTGATGCTTCAACAGCGAGTGTTGTGGTGATGTGCCTAGGACGCTTCTACGCATCTCTATTTATAGGCTGATTGCTGAAGTGATGCGCCATAGGATTCTATGGACTGTATTGGTTCGTTAGCGCGTTAGGTGTGATAAATCGATCGTGCTGCATGTGTATCACGCAGTAGTGCGACTGGAGAATCGAATAACACAAATATATATAATATAGAGTCTGTATGACATATATATTATAAAACACCGAACTGAATATTAATAATTAGTTTTTGCAGCCTCATGTACTGTATACCACCACGAGAATGCGCCGGAGGCATCTCTGGAAATTGCTTCTCTATATGCCATTTCATGCATTTTATCTCAACCACCTGCAAAACTTAATAATATTGCCAGCAGAGTTTCTAGAAATGCTTCCTTTTTTATTTCACAGGAAATTCGAGAAACTTAATTATATTAAACATGCTTGTCGCATATGCGTTCTTGCTTGTACTGTAAAAAAAAGGTCCCAATACACCAACGCGGTGCGACCTCTGTATCAAAAAAACCTCGTTGGCACTTCACCGGGGGAAGCAACATGCACTCGGCAAAGCCCGAAAAACACTCGGCATACTCTTTGCCGACTGTAGCACTCCGCAAACCACACTAGGAGAAAAAAGACTCGGCAAAGGGCTATTTGCCGAGTGTTTTTTATCGGGCACACGGTAGAGAGTTTGCCGAGTGCCAAAGCCGACACTTGGCAAATATTTTTTGAAAAACAAAACATCCACCGCGTCGACCGCTCGGCCACCCGTGCTGGTCGTGGACGCGCCCGTGCCGGCCGCACGACCGCCCGCGTTGGCCGCCAGAGCAGAGGGAGGGAGCTGAAAGGGAGGTAACAGGGAGAGATGAGAGAGAGAGGGACAGAGGTGGGGGTGAGAGATATTTTATGTGTATGTAGAACGGAGATACATGTGCTCATGTATGGACCAATAGGAGGCCACCATTTTCAAGAAGTGGATCGCTGACGTGGCGAGATGTGTTTTCTCTATACGCATATAACCAAATTTTGGATGGCTAAACAAATTCAAACGAAAAAGTTGTAAACTACAAAATTTTATTTCTCTTAGAGACCTTTTGAAAATTTTGATAATTTAAGATTTCAAATTAGATACATTATAAGGATATTTAACAATCTTAAATTAAAAAGTTGTCAACTCCAAAGTTTTAGATTCCATGGATCCGTACAACGTTGATATATAACTTATTTACATTCAAGGTCATTTGAAGATTTTAAAATTTTAAATTTCAAATTACATAACTTATAATAATATTTTGAGGTATTGAACAATCTCAAATACAAAAGTTGTCAACTACAAAGTTTTAGATTTCGTCGATGTTTATGACTTTGGTATACAGTTTTCTTCATATGCGATCATATAAAAAAAGTTTGTATTCAAAAAATACATCCACTAACTTTCTCACATCAAATTTTCTCAACCTTTTATCATAGCCTCCACATCTGATACCATCAAATAGGCAAAATAGGCATCTTGGTCCTTGAACTTTTCCTTAAGGGTCAAGTTCGTCCCTCAACTTGCAAATCGACCAATTTAGTCCCTCAAGTTTTGCTTTTAGGTCAAACTCATCCCTCAACTTTTAAAACGGACAATCTAGTCCTTCAAGTTTTGTTTCCGGATCAGGCTCGTCCCTCAAGTTACAATTTTCTATTAATTTCACTGTTCTTTAGCACCACTTTTTCATATATGGCTTGTATTCAAATATATAGAGCTCACTGTACATCTTTAACCATATTCATATATTAGTTATCATAATAAATGCTTATATGCATAGTATCCATTATGCGGTATTTGCTTAACTCAACCTTTTTTATGCATATCAAGTACTGGTGACTCACTATTTTTGCCAAACCGTCGATACTCATTTGTCTGTGCCAATTATTCTTGGAAAATATACTTCTAATGTTGTATGGAGGTATTATGAATACTTAGCCAGACTTTCTAGACCAATTATTAATCTGAATGTTTACCCAGACTTACCATATAGCTCCACAAAAAAGTACCAGACGATCTTTGTAGCAAATATATACATAAAAATGTATGAAGATAATTAAGATATTCAGATATAGAAATTTTGATCAATTGAGGGATGAGTCTGACTCAAAAAATAAAAATTGAGGGACCAGATTGGCTTATTTGAAAATTTAAGGATGAGTTTGACCCAAAATCTAAAGTTAAGGGACTAAATTGGCCAATTTGAAAGTTGAGGGACCAACTTGACCCTTGAGGAAAAGTTCAGGGACGAAGATGCCTATTTTGCCATTTTAATACTTCAGTGGCTTTTTTATAGAATTTAAAAATCATTCGGACAAACGTTAGTGGTCATATTTCTTGACACAAGATATTAGAAATTTCCTTTCATTTCATGGGCACTCGGCAAACTCTTTGCCGACTGTAGCACTCCGCAAACCACGCTAGGAGAAAAAAGACTCGGCAAAGGGCTATTTGCCGAGTGTTTTTTATCGGGCACACGGTAGAGAGTTTGCCGAGTGCAAAAGCTGACACTCGGCAAATTTTTTTTGAAAACCAAAACATCCACCGCGTCGACCGCTCGGCCACCCGTGCTGGTCGTGGACGCGCCCGCACCGGCCGCCCGACCGCCTGCGCCGGCCGCCCGACCGCCTGCGTCGGCCGCCGGAGGAGAGGGAGAGAGCTGAAAGGGACAGAGGTGAGAGAGAGATGAGAGAGAGGGACAGAGGTGGGGGAGAGAGATATTTGATTTGTATGTAGAACGGAGGATACATGTGCTCGTGTATGGACCAATAGGAGGCCACCATTTTTAAGAAGTGGATCGTGACGCGGTGAGTTGTGTTTTCTCTATACGCTTATAACCAAATTTTGGATGGCTAAACAAATTCAAACGAAAAAGTTGTAAACTACAAACTTTTATATCTCTTAGAGACCTTTTGAAAATTTTAGTAATTTAAGATTTCAAATTAGATACATTATAAAGATATTTAACAATCTTAAATTAAAAAGTTGTCAACTCCAAAGTTTTAGATTCCATGGATATGTACAACTTTGATATATAACTTATTTACATTCAAGGTCATTTGAAGATTTTAAAATTTTAAATTTCAAATTACATAACTTATAATAATATTTTGAGGTATTCAAAATACAAGAGAACTACACTATGAGTTCAGCAAAAGTTCTTCGGCAAAAGAGCAACCATAATCGATATCTCTAATTGTGAGGTCACCGACTACTTTCAAGACAGACTTTATACAAGAGAACTACACTGTGAGTTCAGCAGGAGACGCTCGTGTGATGTCGCTTCACTCAGGAAAGTGGCCTACGAGTGGGTGGATCAAGATAACCACGAAAGAGAGCGTTTTCATAGAAGCCACCAAATAACAACCATAGGGATAACAACGATCGACGCAACGACCGGCCCAACAACCGCAACTTCCAACGGGATAATAAGAAATGCAAGTCAGACAACATAGTTGTCGCTATTGATCATCCTCAGCGATGCACTCGTGCAACGGATGATGTCATGAAGGGCCAATGTCCTTACCATCACAACAACAAACACTCCATGGTCGACTGCCACCATCTTAGGCGGCAGTTCAGGAAGCTCATCCATGATGGAGAATGCACCGCTGATAAGAAGAAGAATGACAAGAATGAGGAGGAAGAACCACCCAACGACAATTTCCCACAAATCAACAACGTCGTTGCAGTCCTAATCAATTGGGAATCATTGAACTACTCGAAGAGGACGAATAAGCTCAATCTTAGGAAGATCATGTCTATTGAACCAGCAACTCCCAAGTATCTTACCTAGTCAGAAGTCCCTATCACGTTCACTAACTTTGCCAACCCGGGACACTATCCACTCATTCTGGATCCATATGTGGTGCAAGCTAGACTCACCAGAGTACTCATTGATGGCGGCCGTGGACTCAACGTAATCTTAATGAAGACATTCAAAAATATGGGGCTTGATATAACCAAATACCTAAAGCCCACAGAGTCATCATTCTATGGAATTGTATCCAGCAATGCAGCTATACCTCTAGTCCAAGTCACCCTTCGGTGTAGAGAGCAACTTCAGGGCATAGTACATCATGTTTGAGGTGGCAGACTTTGAGACATCATACCATGCGATCCCTTGGCGTCATGCCCTCGCCAAATTCATGGCGATTCCGCACTATGTGTACCTTGTCCTCAAGATGCCAGCCCCCCATGGAGTCCTATCTTTGAAGGGGGACCTAAAGATTTCTCACGACTGCGACGTGGAGGAAGTTGAGTATGCAGGCATGCCTGAAGTCCCTGTTTAGATGCTTGAAGTACTTGCGCTTGCTAAAAAGACAAAAGAAGATGACCTGGAGATACTAGCAAAGAAACCCACTGTCCCCAAGATCAAGCCCTCTGAAGATGTCCAGATCAATTCTATTGATCTTTAGACGGACGATCCATCCAAAACTGCCCTGATAGCGGCAGACCTTGATGATAAATAGAAAGACGCACTCATCAGACCTTGATCCATCCAACACTTCGTCTTAATCACTTGGGAAGGTCTTGGAAGCTGGTCTCCCCGGCACTCACAAACACAAAGTCAACGGCATCCTGGGCTTTTGTGTAGGGAACACTTCCCTGGCCTGATTGAGTTTAGCGGAAGGATGGAGCCGGCCTACACATTTGACCACTATGTCACCATTCCCAATTTCTAGAATCAGGATGGTAGGGTATTCGCCAACAAGGCGGAGCGGGTAAAGGATGAGGTGTAAGTCTTCCTCGCACTACATTGCTCAACACATCACATTCATTGGACATTCTTCAAATAATTACTGGATACATCGTGTATATATGCAGGATTTCTTCATATGTGAGCCGGGATACGAGCAAAGGGCAGCCTTGGCGGCACATGCAGCCTGTGCCAAACTCGTGAAGGACACCAAGCCATCATTGATTTCAACACTTCACGTGGAGCCAAGGTCATGAAACCTGAGGCAAGAAACATGAGGCTGAGCCGGGAACAATACCTGTAGGTAAATATAAATATTAATTATGATTTTCCTGATATTAAGTAACTTTTAATTTAATATTCTTATATGTCATATGCTTGATGATGTGTAGGTGATTCCATGGTGGTGCGCCTCGCATCCTCAGTGCTGGGAGATGGTGCTGGACAGGTGGTGCCACCCCGACTGGGACGAGATGCACAACCTTTGCAGGGAGCGGCATTTGATGATGCCAGGTGCAGCACACCATCGGGGCAGGCTTAGCCATGACGAATATGCAGAAAGATGGGTACGCCAAATCATTTCTCTATTTGCACACTCAATTCTGCATAATTTCTAATCATATTATTTTCTTTCTCGGTCGATGTCACATGGTGGCCAACCTTACACCCAATTCGAGGCATTTGGTTTGGCCCACAAGGGCAAGACAACCTCCGACGTCCAGTACAACCCAGAGGACCCGACCTCAGCATACAACAATGCAACCATCCACAGCCGCCTCAGTGCATATTCAGAGGTGGCAAAGGAGGTCTATGTGCCAGACTTCGATCCGAACGCACATGACCTTGATGGAGAAGTGATCATGAGGGTGGGAGGAGACAAGAAGCATGGGCAGTACTATCTCAGCGACAGCACCCTCGACACGACCACTACACCCACTTTCTCCCAGATTCGAGCCAGCAGCACGAGCGATGACCCGGCCATACACCCACGGCTGACCGCTTCACACTTTGGGATGCAGTCACTCCAAGTTATTTTTGTTTTATTCATCGTTCATTCATTTTTACAAACATTTGTTTTGCATTGTAACATTGGGATGGAATATTGTAGGCCCAACGAGAAGAAGAGAGGAGACGGGAGGAGCCGGAGTTGAGGATGCAGAAGATGGAGGAGCTTTTCGTAGCTTTCTAAAAGGTAAAAACGTCTTCAAAAAACTATAGCTGGTTTCTCAAAAGACACCTGCAATTTTTTTCCGAAAAGCTTCAAAAACTGCAGCCCGGACAAACAGGCCCTAACCATTGATCCAAAACTAATACATAAGAACCCGGATTTCCAAGACCCCTTCATATATTGACAATTCCAGTTATACATGTGAACCCACCTTATAAATTAATGTACAAAATATTCAGTTCTCTACTAGTTCTATAAAAGTGTGAACGTCCTACAATTTCATTTATGAGTACTGAATTCCGTCCTCTGTCCTTGGTTTACATGCGTGACCGTTTAATAGCTAGCTACTATATACCTAATTTTATATTGCTCTATAATCTGGCTCTGGACCAGGCATTTAATTGGCAGCCTCGATCATATCACAGCGTTATTATAAACATGCATGTGTACACACCATGTCTCTGGGATAAAATGGAATGTGTGGACACAAACATTATTGCATTACATGATCTTTGTCGTCTGGTCAGAATCATTGGTACTCACGTGATTCCAGGAGAAATGTATTAATTTCGGCTTCCAGAGCAGTAGGAATCATTGGTACAGTGAATAATCTACATAAATGGGGCAGATATTTTGGTTGTGCAATCATGCACACAGTCCATCGTATCCAAATAATGGGGCAAATGGCCCATAGGAAAGTACATCAAATACAACGACCAGCTCGTGCAGCACACCTTCATAACGTTGCATTTTTTAAATTTACGATGACAGACGCCTTCCGCCGACCATCGTGCCGGTGTTGGCAACATGGAGGTCCGGACCAATAACAGAGTTATAATCAAAATTAGAGATATATTAGCCATCAATCCGTGTTCCAGCATTGCCTAGATATTTGAAGGAACACATGAATATGAAAAGGTAAATAAAAATTCGTTGTATGATGCATATATTAATAGGAAACCACATTTGAAAATAATATATATTAGATATTTCATTGGTTGTGCTTATATTAGATATTTCATTGGCAGATTCCACCATAAGCAATCGTAACAACTCACCTATAATAATTTACTGCATGGAGAGGTGCTTAAGGCTATACTCTCTAAGCCAGCAACCATATCCTTGATATTCTTTCCAAATGGATATAATTACTTTGTGTAGGGTTACATATGTGGGGCATATCTGATGCTTGTTTTGTTTGAATAGGGGATTTCAGTAAGATGGAGGCCATTGGGTACGATGCTAGAATAAAATCAGTGCTCAAGGCTGTTTGTGGTAGGCCCTGTTTATGGTAGTTGGGCCTACTCCCCTATTGTTTGTTTCTTCCGCATGTGGAGATAAAGCCATATAAAAGATTAGCCTGGATACGGTATATAATAAAATTGTTGTATGATTTTGATATTACAATAATGCAATTGAGTGTGTATTAAGGACATGTTTATTTGAGTTTTGGGGCATCTTATTGTGAAAAGTCAGAAGTTTAAATAAACAACCAACGTCTCACACAATTTCCAAAAAGTTAAAAGCTCAGAAAAGCTGAGTTTCAATGCAAAAAACGGCAAAATAGGCAAATTGGTCCCTGAACTTTTGCCCAGGGGTCAACTTCGTCCTCCAACTCTTGAAAAAGGCCAATTTAGTCCTCAAACTTTGGGTTTCTCGTTTAATTTCGTCCCTCATCTGAGCTGGACAGCCAAGTAGACGCGCCATATCATCCAACTATGGTACAACAGATCAAGGGAGGGGTATAGTGTACCACATCCGATTCATTCATATCAGCCAATGTTCATAAGTAATTCTCTCGGAATAATTAAGATGCAATATCAACGCAATGTAAATATTATCGGTGCAACTTTTAGATGCATGCCTAGAGATGGTTCAGTTAGATAGTAATTGGAGTCGTTGCCTAGGCTAGGAGTTATTATTTATGTTCATGGATGAATTAAGCAGTCTAGCCGGCCTGTGAAAGTTAAACCCTAAGACCAGGTTGGATGATGTGGCACGCCTGCGTGGCTGTCCAGCTTGGATGAGGGATGGAATTGAACCAAAAACATGAAGTTCGAGGACTAAATCAGCCTTTTCAAGAGTTAGGGGATGAAGTTGACCCTTGGGTAAAAGTTCATGGACCAATTTGTCTATTTTGCCAAAAAAACAACTAGGAAGCTCGGCTTTCTAAGCTTTTCGCAGCTTTCTGAAAGATAAAAACATCTTCGAAAATCTATAGTTGGTTCTTCGAAAAACACCAGCAACATGAAAAGCTTCAAAAACTACAGCCCAAACAAACAGGTCATAACTATTGATAAAAAATGCGAGGCTATCTAAAAAAATTATTGATCAAAAACTAATACATAAGAACCCGGATTTCCAAGATCCCTTCACATATTGACAATTCCAGGTATACATGTGAAACCACCTTAGAAATAAATGTACAAAATTTATTCAGTTCTCTCCAAGTGTTATAAAAGTGTGCACGCCCTACAATTTCATTTATGATTACTGAATTCGGTCATATGTCCTTAGTTTACATGCATGACCGTTTCATACCTACTCCCTCCGTCCCAGAATATAGCTACGTTTAACATTTTTTGCAGAGTCAATCTTTTTAAACTTTGACCAACAATATCTATAAAAAAATTATTTTAAAATAAAAAGATTACATATTATAATAGTTGGTTTTAGAATAAATCTACTAACATATTTTTTATGTTATTAGTCTTCATGGTTATTTTACTATTTGTAGTCAAAATTGAAAATTTTTGACTTCAAAAAATTCTAAAGGTTGCTATATTTTGGGACGGACGGAGTAGCTAGTATATACCTAATTATATGCATTTAGTAGCCTCGATCATTTCACAGCGTTATTATAAACATGCATGTGTACACACCATATCTCTGGGATAAAAAGGAATGTGTGGACACAAACATTATTGCATCACATGATCTTTGTGTGGTCAGGAATCATTGGTACTCACGATTCCAAGAGAAATGTATTAATTTCGGCTTCCCCGGACAGTAGGAATCATTCGTACAGTGGATAATCTACATCAATGGAGCAGATATTTTGGTTGTGCAATCATGCACACAGTCTATTCAAATAATGGGGCAAAATGGCCCATAGCAAAATACATCAAATACAACCACCAGCTCGTGCAGCACGCCTTCATAATGTAGCATTTTTTAAATTTACGATGGCAGCCAACCATGGAGGCGGTATTGGCAACATGGAGGTCTCGACCAATAACCGAACTACCAATCAAATGGTTGCTCTGGCCATGCTGCATGACCGGAAAAGGAAATTCAGTGTACATATCTAAATGGAAGTTATGTACTCCATCCGTATCACATTTAGAAGTTATTTTGGACAAGGTTTTAGTCAAACATTGGGAATATAAATCATGGATAACTTTTAAGTCGTTGAGTTCGCAAGTGTAAATACTATATGAATAGATTTGTCTTAAAAATATTTTTATAAAAGTATACATATATTATTTTTTAATACATATATTTGTAAAAATCAGAAGTCAAAGTTACATTTTGAAGACCGTGTTATTATCCAAAATGACTTCTAAATATGATACGAAGGGAGTATTTAAATTAGCACCCGGTAAAACATTTGAAAGCGGTCGGGGATTTTAACATCGATCACATCTATCCAGAAAGACGATCTCATCGATTAGGACAATTTGTTTTTCCATCTTCGATTAGTTTTCAAGAATTTCTCAAAAGCCTAAGTTTGTATAGTTAAATTGGCTATGGATGCACGGGGCTGAACCATTCCTCCTCAAGGACCAACAATTTTATGAATCTAAACCAATTATGAAATGGAAACCATTTGAAAAAGGTAACCACATAATTTACAGCATTTTGAGGTTCTTAAGCCTATATTCTCTATTCCCCTAACATATCCTTGATATTCTTTCCAAATGGTGTCGGCGTCCGGATCGGCCGCCCGACACTAACTAGAACGAATGCGTTGCGCCCACTCTCTCGATGGTTGGTGCAAGGGCTAACACAATGACTCTCTCGTGCGCACTGTATTATCTTGCATCGGGGTGCTCGTAGAGGGGGGCTACAAGCAAGGCGGGAGAGGAGGCGAATCCTCCAAGTCCCTCGTGGCTAAGTTTGATTGAGGCGAGTGCCAATATTGGAGTGTAGTGGTGGTGTTGCGACCTGTCCATTTCGTTGGTTCTCTCTCCTTTGGCAGGGCGTCCGCCTCCTCCTTTTATAGGCCAAGGAGGGGCAGTTACAGTCGTGCGGCACAGCGGAATTCTACAGTCGCGGTGTACTGACGAACAGGGCGTCGGGTGTGGTCTTCGTCCTTGCGAATCCTTGTGGCTGGCGCGTATCGTCGACATGCTCCGGCTTCGGCGGGCGGCATGGTGCTTCCTGTGCTTGTCTTGTAGTGGTTTCGAGGGGTAGCTCTGACTGGGGTACGCGCCCAGTCACCATCCGTACACCCGTTCGAGGGTGCTCCCATGCCCGTTCGAGGGCTTCGGCGTAGGAGAAGGACGGAAGTTGGCAGCACAGGCACCGGAGTGGCGTCATCCTGTTCGCACAGCGCGTCGCAGGTCTGCACAGCGCTGGGGATGGCAGAACAGTGACCGGAGTTGGCGGATAGGACCAGGCCCACGTTGTCCGTGCGGCAGCGCTGACCGACGCTCACACCCAGTCTTCATCCGTACACCCATTCGAGGGTGTTCCCATGCCTATTCGAGGGCTCCGTCATGGGGGATGGACGGGGTTAGGCAGAGCAGTGCCTCGGACGCTTGCCTGTCCGCATAGGGCGCTGTAGTGCCTGCCTACGCAGTGACTAGCGTCAGCCGCACAGAGACCGGAGTTGGCCGCATAGTGCCTCAGGTCGTGTCAGCCACGCGGCGTGGGTGGCGATTCCTCTTTTGACTTTGGCGCCTCGCGACAGAGCCGGGCACTGAATGCCTTTGTCAGGCAGAGTGGATGGGTGCGTGCGCTATTGATTTGAAGGGTGGCCTCGAGCGAGGCAGAGTTCGATGTTCGCTCGAGGGGGTCGGTACCCTCGAGCGAGGCGGAGTTTGTACAGTGTTTTTATCGAGGGGGGCGAGACCCTCGAGTGAGGCGGAGATAGAGTCCGTGCATCGGGACCTTCGGTGGAGGGGACCGAGCGACTGCTGGGCCATAGTAGACGGTGGGCCTTGTGCGTGCTTTGGTCTTCTTTGGTCCGCGGGGACCCGGTCGTGGGCTATTTTGCGTTTGCGAGGGTGATTACCCCTTGATTATGGGACCCCTTATGGCCGTCCCCGACAAATGGATAAAATCGCTATGAGTAGGGTTAGATATAGATATATGTGTGTGTGTGTATATATGTGTGTGTGTATATCACATATGCTCATTTTGGTTGAATCCGGCATCGAGTAGGATGCATATGCTAGGGTAACTCAATGCTCAAGGTTTTCTGTACAGTGGCTGTTAGGTCTGTCCTCCACAGTTGTTTATTTCTATTACATTATTATACGCTATCTCGGTGAACACATTCTTGGCGTGTGCCACAGTATAGAAATATTGTACCGTTGAACACAATTTTTTGTCTTTAGATTTGTTTTCCTTTTTCTTACTACGCACATTCTTTCAAAAAGTATGTTTCAAGCATTTGCAATTGTGATAATAGCATTTTTTTTAATTTTAACCACCAGGATGAAGAGTGGAGACTAAAATTAAAGTAGAGCAGATTTGTTACACATATAGTGATTGATATTTGATACATTGAAAACAGCTTGGACATGCACATCTTAGTTGAGCCTAGCTAAGAGATGTTACATGTAATGCTACTAGGCCCAAAGCTGTGTGCATATATACTTTATTTGCTCTGGACTAGTTAAATAACTCTTGTAATGTTGGGTATGTTCACATAAAGTCATCATGTGAAAAACTAGAATATTATAATACTCTAATGCAAACACCTTAAAACTTAGTACAGTCAAGACAAGAACTTGCCATGTTTGCGAGGTAAATTATACTTACTATATAGGGAAATCGATCAAGATAGTGGATAGCCAAAGGTCATTCCATCTCTCGTTGTTGGGTGTGCAATCAACTCATATCCCTTTCACTTCTGACGATATTTTGGTTCTATCATCACACATCAATATGGGTGTCATGCACGGTCCTTTCAAATAATACGGCACCTTATGTGTGGCCATATGCCAACATTATTAGGAGACATCTATATACCGTTTACAGATATTTTGTTGATGAGCACACCTACTCATGTCAACTATTTAAATGTATTAATTTCGGCTTCCGGGACAGTCGGAATCATTCGTACAGGGGATAGTCTACATAAATGGGGCAGATATTTTGGCTGTGCAATCATGCACACAGTCCATCCAAATAATGGGGCAAAACGGCCCATAGCAAATAAAGTACATCTACTACAACGACCAGCACGTGCAGCACGTACAACATCCAAATAATTGCATTTTTAAAATTTATGATGTCAGCACGCCGTTGGCCGACCATGGTACCGGTGTTGGCAACATGGAGGTCCGGAGCAATAACAGAGCTACCAATCAAATGGTTGCTCTGGCCATGCTGCATGACCGGAAAAGGAAATTTGGAGTATATATCTAAATGGAAGTTATGTATTTACATTAGTACCCAATAAAAGTATAAAACATCAGAAAGCTGTCAAGGATTTTGACATCGATCACAGCTATACGGAAAGACGATCTCATCAATTAGGACAATTCGTTTTTCCGTCTTCGATTAGTTTTCAAGCATTTCTTAAAAGCCTAAGTTTGACCAACAAATTTATGAATCTAAACCAATTATGAAATGGAAACCATTTGAAAAAGGTAACCACATATTTTATAGCATTTTGAGGTGCTTAAGCCTATATTCTCTATTCCCCTAACATATCCTTGATATTCTTTCCAAATGGATAAAATCGCTTTGTGTAGGGTTAGATATATATGCTGAGCATATCACATATGCTCATTTTGCTTGAATCGGGGATTTCAGTTAAAGATAGAGGCCATCGAGTAGGATGCATATGCTAGGGTAACTCTCAATGCTTAATTAAGGTTGTCTGTAAAGTGGCTGTTAGGCCTGTCCTCCACAGTTGTTTATTTCTATTACATTATTTACGCTATCTCGGTGAACACATTCTTGGCGTGCCACAATAGAAATATTCTACCGTTGAACACAAACTTTTGTCTTTAGATTTGTTGTCCTTTTTCTTACTACGCAGATTCTATCAAAAAGTATGTTTCAAGCATTTGCAATTGTGATAATAGGATTTTTTTTTATTTTAACCACAAGGATGAAGAGTGGAGACTAAAATTAAAGTAGAGCAGATTTGTTACATATATAGTGATTGATATTTGATACATTGAAAACAGCTTGGACATGCACATATTAGTTGAGCCTAGCTAAGAGAGGTTACATGTAATGCTACTAGGCCCAAAGCTGTGTGCATATATACTTTATTTGCTCTGGACTAGTTAAATAACTCTTGTAATGTTGGGTATGTTCACATAAAGTCATCATTTGAAAAACTAGAATATTATAATATTCTAATGCAAACACCTTAAAACTTAGTACAGCCAAGACAAGAACTTGCCGTGTTTGCGAGGTAAATTATACTTACTATAGGGAAATCGATCAAGATAGTGGATAGCCAAAGGTTCTTCCATCTCTCGTTGCTGGGTGTGCAATCAACTCATATCCCTTTCACTTCTGACGATATTTTTGTTCTATCATCACACATCAATATGGCTATCATGCACGGTCCTTTCAAACAATACGGCACCTTATGTGTGGCCACATGCCAACATTATTAGGAGACACTATATACCGTTTACAGATATTCTGTTGGTCAGAGCACACCTACTCATGTCAACTATTTAAATGCAAAGCAATTTCAGCCACATGTTACTTGGAAATCGATGTAGATAGCGGATAGCCAACGGTCCTTCCATTCGTTGCTGGGTGTTCAATCAACTCATCGCTTTCACTACTGGGGATGATATTTTGATTCTATCATCACATCAATATGGCTATCATACATGGTCCATTCAAACAATACGGCACTTTATGTACCCAGTGGAAGACATCTATATACCCAGTGGCGGATCCAGGACCTGGGCTGGGTGGGCTGCAGCCCGGGTCTGGCCCATAAAAGTCCACTAGCCTCAAATGAGCTCATCTAACGTATAGAGCAGATCAGGTTCCATTGTTTCAGCCCGGATACAACTCATTTTCTCGGTCCGCCCCTGTATATACCTCTTACACCATGCAGATATTCTGTTAATCAGAGCACACTCATGACAACCATTTTTTTATGGACGTATATGCTGAACGTGGCGTCGTGCGTCGCGAGCGTGAGCGCGTGGCTTATGCTGTGTTGGTTCGCTGTGTGTATTCATGCATGTGTGTGCGCGCTTGATTTTTTTATTATATAAATGTGATATGCTGGATGGGCTGTTCCTTGCGTGCGTGGGTTGCTGATGGTCGGTTGGCTGGCCGTGTGTGCAAGTTTGGTGTAGTATGCACGCGCATGATTTTTTTTAATAAATGTGTTGTCTGCCGGCTGGCCGTGTTGGCCGGCTGCAGCCAATCTCCAGTATTTTTATACATAATAGTCTATTTTGTATATGAAAAGTGAATGCGCCAACCGTGTCATGTATACGTGTATTATAAATTAGAGTGATCAGTCATGTGGCACTGGTTAGAGGGCTAATACGTGGAGTATGTATGCTTTTAATTTGTGATGACATGTGTGGTGCTGGTAGTCGTGCAGTGCAGGCCGTAATAGCAGTGTCTAGCCATATGCATCTGGTGTGGCCGTGTGGTGGTAATTAGTTGTGCAGCCATTATCACCGTGTTGGTCGGGTGTGGTACGACCTACCTGTCGGAGGCATATCCTAAAAATTTACTTTAAAAAAACATGACATAAGTGACATGTTAGAGTTACTTTAGATCTAAGATGATCTTATAATGACCGAGAATGGGTTTTCTCGGAACGAGACATACTAACATGAGATGAGGAAGTTGTAACATTTTTTGTAACCTGACATGAGTGAATTATAATATATTTTATATTTTTTCTAACACGACAAAGATGGACTGGAACGTTTTTCTTTCTAATATGATAAAATATTATGACATGTTTATATTTGTAGTGTGGTATAATGACAGATGAAATGTCCGATTTATGAAGATATGAGATATGATGTTAAGGTACAACATTAGGAAGATATGATGTTAAGGTACAACATATGGAAGATCACACTGACTTAACTTTAGACAAGTTGTGACCCATGCACATATGGGCGTAGTTGAAAAAGTTTTGTGACCTATTATTATAGACTGATGGCCTCTTATAGTTAATCAGACATTATTTGAAATAATGAGCATAAAAATAGAGTTCACTGTACAAAGGTACAGAGGCCCACTTGTCAATGAATTTAATCATCATTTTTATAAGAACCACACATTCCAGGCGCCAGGCGCAGTACCTTCGCGGCCAGCTTCTGCTCACAACTGCCGAGTCTCCTATCCCAGGTCCCCATGACTTGAACTTTCAAAATAAATTACAACGTGACATGTACTTGACTGTTGCCATGCATCTAAGGCTATCCACACTCATCGTACTCCAAATTCATCATCTAAAAGGAATATTTCGTCCTAGCCATCGAGATTCCGTACTCTAAAATAATTTCTCTCACACTCGTCATACTCCATTTTCATCCCCTGTACCAACTACTATCAATGAGGCCCACATGTCACATACATTTTATTTCTCACCCTACCCCCTCTCTCTCCTCCCTATCCCTCTCCCTCCGCCTCCCCTCTCTCTCCCCCGCACGGCCCCGCCCTCACTCCGTCCCCTCCAACCCCTCCCCACGCGGCCCCAGCCCCGCCCCCGCCCCTTCCCTCCTCCTCCCCGCACGGCCCCGCCCTCGCCACTCCCCTCCAGCCCCTTCCCCTCATAGGTGCAGGGTCCAAGCGGGCGCGGGCGGCGGAGCACGGCGGCCAAGGTCGACGACGCGGCCGTCGACGACCAGCGTGGCTCAGGATGGCGCCCCCTCCCTCCCCCCACCGGCCCCTCCGCGCCGCCTTCCCCCACCGCCTCCCTCTCCCTCATGGCCAGCGCGGTGCTGCGGGTGAGGCGTGCTGCGAGTGGCGCATGGCGGTGGCCCAGGCGGGGCAGCGGCGGGCCAAGTGGGGCGGGGCCAAGGCGGGCGGCTGGGGGCTCGCGGAGCGGCGGCGGGCGGCCCCGACGCGCCTCCTCGCCGCCCCAACGCGCCTCCTCCCCGCCTCCCTGTCTCCTCACCGCCACGCCACGCCTCCGACGGCGCGCGGGTGGCCCGCCCTCCAAGTCGATGTGGAAGACGGCGGCGGCGGGGAGCACTAGCGGCGACGGGGGTAGCTGGAAGATGGCGCCGCCGGCAGTGGGTCTCTGGGCGGTTGGATCTTGGCGGCGATGGCGGCTCCGAGCCGCGTGGTGGGTCTCTTGGTGGTTGGTCCGTGTGGGCCCGCGCCACCGTGGCGGGGTACCATGCGGCGCTATTTCCGCTAGATTTGGCACTCTATGAGCCGAGCTGAAGGATCGCGTACGGGGTCCAGTACCCTGCTGCAGGCGTTTTTACGCAAAACGCGTAGTGCTGCACGGGGTACCGGACCTAGTGTGGATAGCCTAACTCCTAACCTCTCCATGTTTGGCGAAAAAGATAAAATAATTATAGTGCTATAAATAGTGCTATATATTTTACTTTGTTTGAAAGGTGTACGTATACAATTGCCGAATTGCACCATGGCAGACCATAGCATGCATGGTTCATATATTTAACCTGGCAGCATTAACTCGATGCACCATTATATACTTCAAGTTAATATACCTTCGGAATTTATGTACCTATATGACATAAATTACAACTTTATAATCCAGAAATATACCTTCGGAGTTTATGGATCTAAGTGACATTGCCTTGTAAGTTCATCGACATCCGGTGTATTTTACTCAAAAGAAAATTACTATCTCTATGTCAACCCAGCTAAACTGGGCCCAAGTATGCAAGCAAAATCAAAGAGCTGCCGCTCGCCAAATCCACAATATATATAGTTGCCAGTTGCCAAGAACGCTAGAACAAAAATCGGAGGAGCTGAGAGGAAAACACGGTTGGCCCCATCACCAAGGACTCTTTCTCCGTGTGACGGCGCCATCACACAAATGACAGCAGGAAGGCAAGCGGCTGCAGCCGTGATGGATGGGAACATCAGCATCAATGACGGTGAGCAGACAGGCATCATAGCCGGTCTCTTGATGTTCCTCATCCAACTCAAACCAATGTAGGCAAATACCTATTTCTCTAGTCCATATTTTATAAACTATTTCCAATTTAAATTCTTGACTCATAGTAGCATAGAATTTTTGTGACGAAATTAGGACAAAGCCTTGTAGGTCATGACAGATTTGATTATTAACGATTTCAATATAGTGAAGAAGAATCGTGGGGTGAATTTTAATGATCAAATAAGATGCATTGCCTTTCGTAATTAATTACTACAGTCATGGCTAACTAGTTATGTTTTTGTGGACAATAAAAACATGAGCCAATTATTGTCAAAATCTTAAATAGGTAGTGTCTATGGTGGCATGTTAGCAAGATACTACTTTAGAAACTATATTCTCCAACCCTTGATTTCTTAGTGTAGGTCTTTAATAGGTATCTTTTTTCTCTCTACCAATCATGTTTCCTTTTTATCTATCATAAAGACATTGTCATCTCCCAACCCAAACTTGGTAGTGTCATCTGCCTTCTCGTGTTGAAATTGGGTCTTGTATGAGACATAGTTTCTTGCTATTTTCCTTCTCTTCTATTTAATATAGTGTCACACAAGTAAATAGTCATATGTGGCGGTCTATGTAATGCTATAAACTATCATAGGTGTAGGGTTGAGACTTTCCTTATGGCCATGGGTGTGCGAGTGTTCATGGATGAGACATTGTCATCTTGGAATAAATCCAAGAAAATGCGACAATAGTACTGAGTCGAGGACTCGAATCGACCCTGGTGGGCAGGTTCCAACTTCCACCGCAAGGGATCTTACCAACTGATCTATGATCAATGCGCATTATTAGATGCATCTGGAATAATATCATGTGTACCACCGAGAACACATCCTATGTTACAATCCGTTTAAGTGAATTACTATCACTACAAGAATAACTCACATCCGCACCCCTCATATGCCTCGGTGCACTTAAGATCCGCTGCTAATGTAACGTTAGCACCGGGTGCGAAATTGGGGCGCCCTCGGGAACCCTTTAGCACCGGGTTGTAACACCAACCGGTGCTAAAAGTCCCTTTTAGCACCGGTTGGTGTTACAACCCGGTGCTAAAGGGTCCCCCTCCTTTAGCACCGGGTGGTATTACGACCCGGTGCTAAAGGAAGGCCCTTTAGCACCGGTTCGTAAATATGATCCGGTGCTAATGTAGGTGTCACATGCTACTTCAAAAGGAGCGCATCTTTAATCCTATCACATGCGCTGTGTAGGTGAGATGGTTAAGTGGGTGCACGCGCGCGAGCTTAGAGG
Organism: Echinochloa phyllopogon; assembly: GCA_033239725.1. Classification (NCBI taxonomy): domain Eukaryota; kingdom Viridiplantae; phylum Streptophyta; class Magnoliopsida; order Poales; family Poaceae; genus Echinochloa; species Echinochloa phyllopogon. The sequence continues at coordinate 1,933,387 of BTCW01000016.1, read as the reverse complement.
TCTTGAGTTCGAATCCCGCAACACGCAAATATGCAAATATTTTTGGCTAGTGCCCCCACCTTTAGCACCGGTTATTTGACCCGGTGCTAAAGGTGGCACCCTTTAGCACCGGAAGATTGGCACCGGGTGGGAAACTCGGTGCTAAAGGGCTTTCCCACCCGGTGCCAATGTGCATGATTCTGGTAGTGTATCACAGTAGCACCTAAAAGAAATATGAAGCATGAAACATTTACCATCATGAAAAGTTTGAGGTTGAACAAAAAACTGCACAAGGAGAAATAAAAAAAAAATAAAATCAGCGCTTTTGAGTAGCGGTCTTACCCACAATGTTCATACGTAGTGTCTATAGTGCCATGTTAGTAAGATACTATTTTAGAAACTATATTCTGTAACCCATAATTTCTTAGCCTGGGTCCTTAATAGGTTCATCATCTTTTCACTCTACTAATCATGTTTGCTTTTTATTTATCATGAAGACATTATCTTCTCTCAACCTAAACTTGATAGTGTCCTATACATAGGTTCTGATGTTAAAACTAGGTGTTGCATGTGATCCAGTTTGTTGCTCTTTTCATTCTCTCATATATAGTGTCACATAAGCAATAGTCATATGTGACAATCTATTTAATGCTATAGAAATTATCTTAGGCTGAGGTTTGAGACTGTCTAGCCATGGGTGCAAGTATTCATGGATGACCCACCACAACTTTTCAAGGGCTGACTTCTCTTTTCTGTTTATGTAATAATTACGTGAACGGATAAACCACCTGTTGGGCTCCGACACTTGGCAAAATTAAATATCGCTGGCTCACCTAGTGAATCAGTTTTTTCTGTCCCGGTTTCATTCTTTCTCCAAACATTTTAGAGACAGGGGAAGAGGAGGTACGAGAAGCGGGAAAAACGACAATCCTTTGCCATTGGTTTAATAGGGCTTATCCTCGGCTTCTAACTTGAACCCGTTTTGTTTTAAACTGTTTGCCAGGGCGTCAGCATAAGACGCTAGAGAAAACGCTCCAGAAGCCCTGTCACAAACATGTTATGGCTGTGCATTCATTATTCAGGGTCCTAATCATATATTCCATCGCTGGGGCATACCGGATACACGTTTTACACGTGCATTCATTATTCAGGGTCCTAGTCATTACATCATTGGTAGTGACCAAAACATGTTTGGCTCATGCATCCATTATTCCGGGTACGTACAGTCCTTTATTTCATAGAATACACCAACATGTGCAGCACGCGCGCCTTTATACATGTTTTGGTCATGCACCCATTATATTCATTTTTTTGCCAGATATAGCTATCCAGTAGGTACTATATAAGTTCATCATATCCAGTAGCTATCCAGACGTACATTATACAACGTGTTGGGGTTAACACGCTTGAGTTCGATATATCCATGGATCTTTTAACCTTATATGTAGTTTCTGTCGCCACACTAGTACTCCTCATTTGGTTCCACAAACCCAGAGTCGTCACAGCCACCTCCGGCGACAAAATCAAGCTCATCATCAAGAAGAAGCCACTGCCGCCGGGGCCATGGACCCTTCCGATCATCGGCAGCGTCCACCACGTCATGCGCGGCCTCGGTCACCGCACAATGGCGGCGCTCTCTCGCCGGCACGGCGACCTGATGTTCCTCAAGCTTGGCGAGGTCCCCACCCTAGTGGTCTCTAGCGCCGAGGCGGCCGAGCTGGTGATGAAGACCCACGACCTCGCCTTCTGCTCCCGGCCGACGACCAGCGTCACCATCGACATCGTCGGCTGCAAAGGGCAAGGCCTCGGCTTCGCCCCCTACGGCGACCGGTGGCGCCAGATGAAGAAGATCGTGGTCATGGAGCTCCTGTGCGCCGCCCAGGTGAAGCGCATAGAGTCCATCAGGGCCGAGGAGGTGGGCCGCCTCCTCCGGTCTATCGCCGCCGCCGGAGCCGGCGGAGACGGCGGTGCCGTGAACATCAGCGAGGTGGTGAAGGCGCTGGCGCCGGACCTCGTGGCGAGGGCCATGTTCGGCGGCATGTGCGCCGAGAAGTCGGACTTCGTGGTGCAGTACGATGAGGTGAGCAAACTGGTGTCGGGGTTCTTCCCGGTGGACTTGTTCCCGTCGTCGAGGCTGGTGCGGTGGCTGAGCATCGGCGAGCGCCGCCTGGTGAGGAGCTACGGCCGCATCCAGCGCATCATTGACACCATCATCGAGAGCCGCAGAGCTGCCAAAAACAATAATGGGGCGGCATGCAGCCCCGAGCAAGAGGATCTGCTGGGTGTGATGATCAGGTTGCAGGAGGAGGACTCGCTTACTTTCCCTCTAACCTCGGAGATTATTGGCGCCGTCATGTTTGTGAGTATTATCTAATTTTGTCCAACCCACGGTACAATGAAATTATATATAATTTAATGACTGCATGCACCGGCCAGTTGATCATATCGACTACAGTACGTACATATATTGTTTACGTCTACTCGATCTACTTCAATTAATGATGGCCACAAATATAGATTACGAAAACCAGCATTGATGTAGCGTGCAGTGTACTATCAAATGTAGACGTACATGGATTATATATGTACGTGTTTAACTGGAGTTAGAGGAACATTTATTTCTGCCTATGATATATAGTAAATAAATGCACGAGTCGGCACCCCTTGGGATAGAAATTAGGTAGAGCCAAATTTGATAGTATATAAACCTAGAGGCAGCTGTAGATATTATAATTGAAGTGCTAGCATAGGCAGTTGTAGAATTATTTTTTTCTCAGGAGAACTTTCATGCCATTTCAATAACGGAGAAACCAAAGTAGTGAAAGCTCCCAACCTTATCAAAATTAAAGTGATAGGCGATGACCAGGACGGTCGCTTTTTTTTAGTTGCCTTGAGTCAAAAGCTAAGGAGTCTCGGACCCTTTCTGATCCTGACAAGGCTAGCCTGATAAACGGTCTTATTTTCACCTTTAGTGTTGTACTATATCAAATGATGTATTAATGCATGTGTTAATTTCTTCAACCTTTATTTACAAATGACACCTGCTACCTAACAATTATTATCCAGGACATATTCGGCGGTGGCACTACTACCATAGGATCCACTTTGGAGTGGGCTATGTCAGAGCTCATGAAAAAGCCTGAGGCTATGTTGAAGGCACAACAAGAGGTTCGAAAAGTCCTAGGTGGATCGCGAGGTGTCATCACTAATGCTGACCTTGTTGGACTCAGCTACTTGCGAATGGTTATCAAGGAGGTTCTTAGGTTGCATCCTCCCAACCCTCTACTCGTCCCCCGCGAGTCCAGAGAGGATTGTGAAATCTTGGGTTATCACATTCCCAAAGGCACCAAGGTACTTGTTAATGCATTTGCAATTTCTCGGGATCCAAGATACTGGAACAACCCAGAAGATTTTAATCCAGAAAGGTTTGAGAACAGCAATATTGATTACAAAGGGACAAATTTTGAGTTCACGCCCTTCGGGGCTGGTCGTCGACAGTGTCCTGCGATAATGTTTGGCACATCCACTTTTGAGATTGCATTGGCAAACCTTCTGTTCCATTTTGACTGGGTGCTTCCTGATGGAGTGAGCCCAGAGTTGGTGGACATGTCCGAAAAATATGGGATGGGGGTAAGCAAAAAGTTTGACCTGCATTTGAGAGCAATCCCATATGTACACTCCAGTGCTGCATAGGTATATATGGGTGTGGCTTCCAGCAACTTTTCCTTGTTGCCTATCTTCATAATAAGGGTGGATGTTTTTATGCCAACTTGTGTAGTCGGCTTGTTTCAATTATATTGCAGTTGTCCTAACTGCTTGGAATATTGTAATAATAATGTCGAGACCATATGAATTTCCTCGGTGGAGACTACAAGTGACAAAAATCATTTTCAGAAAAATGTGCTTTCATATATAGTTATATGTTGATGTATGGAGTGAACTATATGGTATGTAAGCCTAGATCTTATCTATCATCATGGAGACAAAGGATCAATCACTTGTCTGCCATCTACAGGCCTTGTATGAGATCTACAGATGGCCAAATGGGCGGCATGGCACGACGAAGCATGGTTAGCAATCATGCCCAGTGGCGAAGCCACGTTGAGCTAGCATTTTATTACCATTAATTAGATCTAAATCTACCATTTTTTTCTAAAAAATATCTGTATTTCTTAAGGGGTGCACCAGAGTCAATTTGCAGCCAGCTTTACCCGTGATCGTGCCATGCTGTGCCAGTCCACTGGCTGGCAAGGCAGCCTGGCCCCATTGCTCACACTTCACAGATTACACCATTATTCACATATCACAATATTATTCACAAATAAAAGAAAAACATAGATCAAACACACACAAAATATATCCAAGCTACAATAGATCAAGAGATGGAGAGAGGATAAGAACTTGTTGCACTTCACGAGACGATGAGCCACCGCCAGCTTGGCATCCTCTGGCACCGAGCTAAGGAGGCACCGTCGGTGACCCACCATATCAGAAGAGTGGGACCGATGTCTTTAGTGGTGGAGCAGTGAGAAAATACGACAAAGGTGGAGCGGCGTTGTCGGTGTCCGGATTGGCTGCCCGACACTAACTAGAACGAATGCGCTGCGCCCACTCTCTCGATGGTTGGTGTGAAGGATTACACAATGACACCGGTTTTATCCTGGTTCCGGCTGCGGGGCCGTACGTCCAGCAAGGGAGGTGCTCGCACTGTATTACTCTGCACCGGGGTGCCCGTAGTAGGGGTTTACATGCAAGATGGGAGAGAAGGTGGAGACCTCCAAGTCCCGTGCGTGATCGGTGGATGTGTTGTGAACTCTGACCGTGTGTGTGTGTTCATCTGTTGGCCGCCGGCCCTTGGCCGGGCGTCTACCTCCCCCTTTTATAGTCCAAGGAGGGGCAGAGTTACATGCATTGTACAGTAAAATCAACAGTATCACGTACTGGTGATTATGGTGCCGGGCGTGGAGGCTGTCCTGTGGATCCTTTTGCCTGGCGCAAATCGCTGAACCTCTACCAACTTTCGTAGACGGTTGCATGGCGGCTCCTGCAGAAGGTACGTGTCGTTGTGGTTGTCCTGAAGTGTCTTCGAGGGGTTACGCCGATCAGTGTCCGAGCTCGGTCGTCACCCGCACACCTATTTGAGGGTTCTCTTGTGTCCTTCGAGGGCTTTGTCATGGAATCCATACGGGGGTTGGTAACACAGGAGCGCCAGAGCCTTCAGTACAGGTCAGGTATGGGCCTCGCAAGCTGGCATGGTGAGTAGAGTTGGTGGTACAGGGGCGCGCGGTCATGCACAATGCCGGGGATGGCGGAGCAGTGACCGGAGTTGGCGGATGGAACCTGGCCTTGTTATCCGCGCGGCTGCACCGACCAGCGCTTGTGCCCGGTCTTCACCCGTACGCCCATTCGAGGGCTTCCCCATTCTCGTTCGAGGGCTCCATTGTGGGGGATGGATAGGGATGGTCAGAGCTGTGCATTGAGGTGACACTCGCCTGTCCGCATAGGGTGCTGCAGTGCTCGCATAGTGACCGGCGTCAGCCACACAGTGCTCGCATGGGTGGAGATTTGCCTTTTGACTTTGGCGCCCCGCAGCGGTGCCGGGCATTAAATGCCTCTATCAGGTGAGGTGGACGGTCGCTGGGGCGCCATTTGTTTGGAAGGGTGGTCTCGAGTGAGGCAGAGTTGGGGTGCTCGCTCGAGGGAGGTTGATACCCTCGAGCAAAGCGGAGTTTTTAAAGTATTTCGATCAAGGGGGTCGAGACCCTCGAGCGAGGCAGAGATGAAGCCTGCGCGTCAGGCCTTCGATGGGAGGGGCTCGAGCGACTGTTGGGCTGTAATGCAGATTGGGCCTTGTGCGTGTTCTGATCTTCTTTTGGCCCACGGGGATTTGGTTGTGATTCATTTGCGTTTTTCCGGGGTGATTATCCCTTAGGTTAGGGAACCCCTTAAGACCATCCCCCACAGTAGCCCCCGAGCCTTGGCTGGACGTAGATTTGTCCGGCAAAGGCTTGTGCCTCCGCGACATCATTTCGGGCGCTACGTGTGGAGCTTCCCTCTGACTCTTCGAGAGTCTCCGTGGGGGGCGCGCTAGCGCACCCACGGGTGTAGCCCCCGAGGCCTTGGAAGAGTGAACACACTCGTCCAAGGGCTATGAGCACTTTGCCATGTGATTCATTGGGTGACGCGTTCGTCCTACGTTTGTTCCAGCCGGCTTCGGCATTCTTTCAGCCGGCATCGGCAATCTACGCTGACCCGATGATGTTGCCCCCACACGAACTACTCTCCAAAGCACTCGTTCAAGTACTCAAGGAGGCTGACCCGATATGGGAATTCGTACCCACGTGACAGCATGGTTTGCTCAAAGGGGCTTTAGCCGTGGTGCGAGGAGCCCCCGAGCCCTGGCCCAAGTGAGGTCGATCAGGGGTCTGCCTCATCTTCATGGTACGACCCTCGTCACCCTTGCGCAGGGAGCAGGGGTGAGGGAATCCATGCTGCCCACTAGCAGGCGACGAGCCATGGATGCCTCGGTTAGCTATTAACGGGTGGTTCAAGTGGACGTCCGAGCCCCGTTCAATAAGGGTTGGCTTCATGGTCCGGAGACACGTCTCATGAAAGCACTTGTAAAGGTTAGCTGGGCAGGGTTCGACTCCATTAGATAGGAGTCGAGGGCTCGTTGCTCTCCCTCGTTGGGAACCTTTGACCCGGCTGCCTTTGTCTGGCCTTGAATGCAGCACCGGGCGCCCCTGAACTCCGCGTACGTGGGTAGGCTCGATTGAGCGCGCCCGGGTTGCCCCTGACTCTGTGGATCGAGGGTGCCTGTCGAACACCCGACGGGCAAGGCTTCGAACCCCTGATCAGTGGGGCCTCACGAAGAGGTCCCTTACCTTGGAAGGAACTCCCGGGGGGACGCCACCGCTTGGACTTCGGCTTGACCGGGTCGTGTGCGCAGACGTGGCTGACGTGCTCGGGGCAGGCGGCGGTTCCGAAGCGATGGGCCATAATGCCACCTTGGATTGCGCACGCGTGGGTTTTTACTCCCAAATGGGGCCCAGTCGTCAGTGAGAGCCACACCTGCCGCATTAACCGCGTTGAGGTATAAAATGAGGAATCGGAGGAGTTAATCCTTTTACCTTAGCCATTCGCCTCTGCTTGCTTTCACCATTCCGAGCTCTGCCGCAGGGAAGAAGAGAGAGAGAGAGAGAACCTCGCAACATGGAGCCCGCCCACCACGGAATCGAGCTACCTCGCGAGCCTCGCCGAAGTTGGGCTACTGCCCAAGATCTCAACTACGGAGAAGCCGGAGTAGATCGCCCCGTCAGCGTCGCACGGGGAGCCGTCTCCCCCGCCGGGCTACGTCGTCAGCCAGGCGCGGCTGCACGAGCGGGGGTTCGGCGCCCCCACAGGGCGATTCGTGCGCAACTTTGACCCTAATGCAATCTCGCAAGCAGCGGTCTTCGTCGCCGTCTACGAGGGGTACCTGGGGGTTGAAGCGCACTGGGATCTGTGGGTTCACCTCTTTTGGGGTGAACTTCACACGACCGCCAGCGAGACGCGAGGGGTCTGGAAGGCCGTTCGCACCGGTGGCCTCACCATCCATGCCCACGAGACCCGAAGGAATCTGTACATCCCCTGCATGATGACCTCCAACAACCAAGATTGGGACAAGGGGTGTTTCTACCTGTGCAACGACGGCGGCCGGCTTCCGGCATACACGGGCAAAGTCCTTCAGGAGAAGGGCATCACTTGGTCACACGGCGTGTCCCCAGTCGACCACCAGGCCAAGCTCGTGGTCTTCACCGACGCGCTGCGAGTTCTGACGAGAGAGGGACTGACCGCGGCGGCCGTCATCGCCAACTTCCACCGGCAAAGGGTGGTGCCGCTGATGGAGAGGAAGGTCCACATCTACGAGTTGAAGCCGGGGGTCCCCTTCGAGGGCTCGCGCATGTCGGAGGAGCTGATTCCCATGGGCCATGCCAAACAGAGGACGAAGCGTGCAGGGGAGTGCTCCAAACTGGACTGCTCCGACGCGGCCCTTTGGGCCGTCAAGATGCGTAAGTGACTCACTCTCGAGCCTTGGTAGATTCGATTCCTCTATGTATTACTTCATACCTATATGCAATGTCGATTTCAGGGGTTGTCTCGCAAGGGATACCGTTCGGATCCCCCTCTCTCCGAAGTTTGTGAGGCAAATCGCCTGCACGCCGAGAGGCGAAAGGCGCAGAAGGACGACGAGAAGAAAAAGCGCGAGCGGAAACAGCAGCGCAAACTCGCCCACGAGAAGGAGAACCGTAAGCAGGAGAGGGAGGGCCGCTCTCCGCTAACCACCCCGGAGAGTACCCCCGAGCCGGACGAGGACTCGTCCGACGACCTCATGGGACCTCCGCCAGCGGCCGTGGTGGAGGTGGAAGACTCCGCACCTGTCGCCGCGTAGGCTCGATCTGCGGCCGCTTCGGGGGCGGGCAAGGGGGCCCTCGACGCCTCGGCGCCCTCGAGGGCGCGGACGCCCGTCGCGCCCGCCCCTTCCGCGCCGTCCCAACCCCCAACTAGCTCGAGGGGTGCGCAGCCCTCGAGCGGATCGAGGAAGCGCAAGCTGTCAGTGGTGACTCGGTGAGTTCCTCTCCCTTTTGTTCGTCATTTATTTTAAATATTGCTTTCATCGTTTGCTGACTTGCGTTTCTGTTCAGCAGCCGGACTGGTGCGCTTACCTCCCCATCACTCACGGCCACCAAGGCGTTCAAGCTGGGAGCGCGCGCCACTCTACATGCGCCGGCGCAGCCCTCGGCCGGTGTACCCCCGTCAGTCGAGGCCGTCGTCGCTAGGTATCAAGCGGCGTTGGCGCAGGGGGCTGCAAGATCACGGCAAGAACGCCGTGAGGGGAGCGCCGCGGGCGCTGACGCCGCGGGTTGCATGGAGGACGCGGCCCCAGACATGGTTGTGGTGGTGGAGCCACCAAGCCCAAGCCGCCCTGTAGGCGCAACTCAGGCCACCGATGGCAGAGGTGGTACCGACCGTGGAGGTGGTGGTGCCGCGGCTCGGGACTACGGACTCGGTGCCGCCGGAGCGTACCGCGGGAATCACCCCGCCTCTCGAAGTCGGAGGTGACGGCCTGCCCGCACCAGCATCGGCAGCCGCCCACGAGGTGAACGTTGAGACCGCGGCCGTCGCCGACCCGGCCGCGATCGAGGGCGACGGGGGCGCCCTGGTGGCCATGGAAGACTTGCCCGTGGCCTCACAGCCGGTGGACGCTTGGGCCGAGCTGGAGCCCCACCTACCCGGGCTCCCCCCGACGCTGCTAGAAGCCACGGAGGTGGAGCGGGGGCTATGGGAGGAGAATCGCCAAGCCGGGTCTGCTCTACAGAGGACCCTCGACGAGGCCCTCGCTCTCCACACGTCCAGGAGCTTCGCCATTGTCACACCCGGATTTTCACAAAACCCGAATGCGGCCATATGTGTGTCCAGGAAGTCCACAGAACACATATAGCGAACAAATATGATAAACAGAGTACAAATGCTCGAAATAAAATAGTTTACATCAGAGTATAACGTAAATATTTATTACAGCGGAAGTCTATAACTCTCAAGTAGAGCAGAGCCGCAGTCCACAGGGACTCTGACTGGGAGAGCGCAACTCAGAATTATGGGAGGTCCTCAGGGAACTCAGCAGCAGTCTCAAGCACAACCCAATCTGTTTACCCATCCGGGATTTTGTTGAATAATGACAAGTGTAAGTAAACAATTACTTAGCAAGTATAGCACGGGTATGAAGGCTCAAAATAGGCTAGACACGGTTTAACTGCTTTATCATTTTTAGTTGGTTCATTTTAACATTAACCAAATTATTGCAAGTGGATGAAACCCAGTTGTAACCCAATTAAATAAGTATAAGTGACATTTAAACATAACCAATCATCATCTTCTAATCAAAAAGGATCCAAGCCGCTCGTGACCCTGAGCAAGGCTATCATGATAGATTTTACACTCTACAGAGGTTTTTCCCTTTACCCACCAGTCGCGTAAAAGTTTAAAGGAACTTTGCACCCAACCACGCGCATCAACCCTTCCGAGGTGTGACGGCATAGGGACGCTAACAAGACAGTAGCCGCTAGTTTAACAAGGCGGTGAAACCATAGGCACCGAGATCGACGTTCGCCTATGGTGTCACACCATAGGGGGGTCGATGGCGTCCAGAGCGCGGGCATCACAACCATCCATGCGCAACGTGTGGAGTTCCCCATCGCAGTGACTCCCAACACGGGACTGGGTCTAACGTGACCTAGCCGACGGATCACCCGTCCTTGGTCGAATCCGGAAACACCCTTTCACCTTGTGTCCACTAACGCCGTTGGCCCCAATGGAAACCACTGGCAAGCTAGAGCCGTACAAGTTACTTGACCAAGACGAGAGCCATAATAGGTCTAGCCGTGGCGACAGGCTCCTGTGTTTCCGCTTTAAGAACCGGACCTTAGGGAGAGACACTGGAGCAAAGCACACAGCACATGCCCCAGTTCCCTAAACCATGTTGCTAAAAAAGCAAGTTTTATCATTATCATTAGATCAAGATTAATATTTAAACATTGGTGACAGTAGCTGCGCCTAGCAAAGATTCTACCCATATGCATAAGCCCAAGGTTATCAAAGTACAAGATATACAAAACTAGGTACAACCTTAATGGGACATCAATGTAGACACATGCATATGAAAGTAAATGAATATAAAAGGTGTGTTTAGGTAGCAAGGATTGTCCGTGCTATGAAAGTGCTGCTACTGCTACGAGTCCTACTCTAGAAAGTCCTCCGCAAACTCAAAATCCAAAGCTAACGGCTCACAGATTGGACACGAAGCACCACACAAGCATACACGCATACCAATACATGCAAACAAATATTATTCTATTAGAACAGTACACCAAACAATAGAAACATCACATAAAAAGGTTTTACAAATATTCTACGCTTCACTACGAACACATGAGCGTGAAAATCACACTAATCGGAGCTAAAACGAAAAAGATATGACAAAACTAAGATCTAGGGACCTGTTGGCAATTTTTTAAAGGTTCCAGGGGCTTATTTTGAAGAAACCAGGGATCCATATGTAAATACGCGTTAAAACCCGAGGGCTAACGCGCAAAATGGGCTCGGCTGGATCGTGGGTTCTATAAATCAAGAACTCAGGGGCTTTAATGAATAAAACAGGACCTATTTGTAAATTCTTTTCAACAGAGGTGGATGGCGGGTTGATTCACAGAAACCCGAGGGGCTCTTTAGCAAAAGTGCTCGCTGACCGGTAAGTTGAGTGTTGACTCGGGGGCTCGGGCGGATCAGGGCCGTCCGATCGAGATCGTGCGGCTGGGGTTGCTCGGGGGGTGCGCTCGCCGGCGGCGACACAGGGGCGCGGCGGCGCTGGCGAAAGTTCGCCGGAGCAACTTCGATTAGGCGCTACGGGGCACGAATCTCGACGTGGTCTAGCCCTATGGCACCAGCAAAGGATTGGGAGTCCACTAGGGGGGTCCAAGACGACGGCCGAAGCTCGACGGCGGTACTCGACGGTGAACCGCTGCGATGGGGCTCCGGCGAGCGATAGCGGGCGCGAGGGGGGAAGGAAGCGGGCGGGAAGTAGCTGGGGAGGCTTAGTACCTTCGTGTGGAGCTCCTGGGTTGCTCAATTGGACCGGAGTGGCACCAGGGGAGGGACTTCATCGGCGGCGGCGCTCGGAGCGGCGGGTGCTCGTGGTGAAGACTCTCGGGGGGCTTGGGGAGCTCGGGAGGAGGCTGGTGAGGGTTGGGGGCTGGGAAAGGTTCGGGGAAGGTGCTGGGTGGGTCCAGGGGCGCGGGGAGCGGCGGGGACGGCCGACCGGGCGGCAAAATTGGCGCCGGGGATGGTGGGGGTGTCGGGTGGGAGGAGGAAGAGGGAGATGACAGGCGGGCCCCGCATGGCAGTGGGGAGGGGGAGGGGAGAGTGGGGCGCGTGCGCTGGGCCGATGCAAGTGGGCCGGCTCGGGGGAAGAGGGGGGGACTAGGGCCAAGCGGGAAAAAGAAAGGAAGGGGGGAAAGCGAGCTGGGTCGGGGAAAAAAGGGTGGAGGGGGTTGGGCCGCGCTCAAGAGAGAGTAGAGGGTCCAGATGCGGACCAGGGAGAAAGCTTAAGGAGCAAAAGTGAACTCAGCTTGAATTAACTTTTCTAGGGCTCAAACAGATGCAAAATAAATTTGAATTTAAACAGAATTTAAATTCCAACTTAATTTGCCAACAATCAAAACACAGTGCAGCAGCATGAATGCAACAAAAATATTTCTACAACTTATATTTGATTTTAATATTCATAAATAATTCAATTAACCTATATTAAATATGAGCAATTAAAATAAAAACCAATTAATTACTAAAAATATTAAATGTACCATTTTTGGGTGTTACAAACCTACCCCCCTTAAGATTAATCTCATCCTCGAGATTCGGATGTGGAAGCCGAAGAGTTGTGGATATTCGGTCATGAGATCATCTTCTCTTTCCCAAGTTGCTTCGTCCTCCGAGTGTCGGTTCCATTGCACTTTGCACATTCGGATGACCTTGTTTCTGGCTACTCTCTCCGAGCTTTCCAAAATCTTGACGGGGTACTCCTCATAGGTGAGATCTTCCTGTACATTCAGCTCATCTATCGGGATCTGCTCCTTATGTACCCGCAAGCACTTCTTCAACTGAGACACGTGGAACACATCGTGTACTCCGGCCAGTTTCTCAGGTAGCTATAGTCGGTAAGCCACTTCGCCCATCCGTTACTGTACCTTGAATGGTCTGATGTACCAAGGTGCTAGCTTGCCCTTGACGTTGAACCTTTTCACGCCTCGCATTGGTGACACTTTGAGATACACAAAGTCGTCGACTTCGAAGGTGAGATCCCTTCTTCTGACATCGACATAGCTTTTCTGCCATGATTGTGCCACTTTCAAATTCTGTCGGATCACTTGCACTTGTTGCTCTGCTTCTCTCAGTATCTCTGGACCGAAAACTTGACTTTCTCCAATCTGGTTCTAGAATAGAGGGGTTCTACACTTCCGGCCATACAAAGCCTCGAACGGTGCCATTTGCAGACTCTTCTGATAGCTGTTGTTGTACGAGAACTCCGCATAGGGCAAACTCTTGTCCCAACTGACACCATACTATAGAGCACATGCTTTCCACATGTCTTCCAGGATCTGATTGGTTCGTTCTGTCTGTCCATATATCTGCGGGTGATAAGCCAAACTGAAATGCAGCTTAGTGTCCATAGACTCATGTAGCTTCTGCTAGAAGTGTGATGTGAATTGAGTACCTCGGTCAGACACTATCCGTTTTGGCACTCCATGCAAGCACACATTCCTTTCCATATATAGCTCTGCCAGTCTGGCTCCCGTGTAGGTGGTCTTTACCGGAAGAAAGTGTGCCACTTTGGTCAAGCGGTCCACAATCACCCAAATGGAGTCAAATGCTCGGTGTGTGCGGGGTAGACCCGTTATGAAGTCCATACCAACTTCTTCCCATTTCCATTCCAGTATCTTCAAGGGCTGGAGTAATCCGGCTGGCCTCTGATGTTCAGCCTTAACTCTCTGACAGGTGTCACATAGTGCCACATAAGTCACCACATCATGCTTCAATCCGTACCACCAGAATCTTTCCTTGATGTCTTGGTACATCTTGGTGCTTCCTAGGTGTATCAAGTATGACGAATCATGCACTTCTCTTAGGATCGTGTGCTTGATCTGCGCAATATCGGGCACGCATATACTCTTCCCCGTGCCACAAGGTTCCTTGTTCATCCACTTGGAAACCAGGGGCCTTTCCTAGGGCAACATTCTCCACAATCTCCTTGATCTTTTCATCACCAAGTTGACCCCTCCGGATCTCCTGTTCAAGAGTCGGTTCTACTGTCATCTCTGTGATGCTAGTCACGAACCCCAGACTCATCTTCTCAAATTCATGGATGAGTTCTTCAGGCAGACAATGGCCGGTGATCTTGTTCACATAGCTTCTCCTACTCAGAGCATCCGCCACCAGGTTAACCATCGACATTGACTCATATTCAGCTCTGACTGAGTGAAGACATACTTCAGGCTCTTATGATCAGTGTAGATGTCACACTTGTGCCCGATTAAGTAATGCCTCCAAATCTTCACGGCATGCACTACATCTGCCAACTCTAGATCTAGTGTCGGATAGTTCTGCTCATGCTTCCGCAACTGTCTTGATGCATATGCCATGACTCTCCCTTCCTACATAAGTATACACCCCAATCCTAGACGGGATGCATCGTAGTAGATGGAGAAGCTCTTGGCTATGTCGGGCAATATCAGCACGGGTGCTGTTGTCAGCCTCTTTTTCAACTCCTCGAAGCTGGTCTGGCACTCATCTGTCCAAATAAACTTGGCATTTATCTCCAATAACGCCATCATGGGTTTAGAAATCTTGGAGAATCCTTCGATGAACCGTTGATAATATCCGGCCATCCCAAGGAAACTCCTGATCTCGCTGACATCCCGAGGCGGTTTCCAGCTCAACACATCATTAACCTTCTTCGGGTCAACTGCCACTCCTCCATTGGACAACACATGTCCCAAGAACGCCACTTCCTTCAACCAGAACTCACACTTGCTCAACTTGGCATATAGCTGATGTTCCCGGAGTCTCTGCATCACCATCGTCAAATGCTGTTGGCACTCCTTACGGCCTACAGATAAATCCGCAAGCGGACGGATACCGATTTAGCTTTCACCCGGGAGTATTCCAAGGTATCGATTTCCACGGAGAACGAGAAGTGAACTGATTCTAAACTAAGTTGTCCCAGGTAGATGGAATGGAGTGAATGGTATGGATGAGGTGGATGACAACAACAAAGAGAGGAGAGATAGGAAGGTAGAGAGGGTACGAGTCTGGTAGAGGTATTCTACTGATTTATCGAGCAGATCAGAGGATACAGATTGATACTTGCTTCGGGACAAGGGAACCGGTGGACACATAGAAAGGGATGAGACGGGGTGCCACTATTTCCCAACTGGGGAATCCTACGGACCGGAACTAACGTGATGGGCTACAAAGACCGGAAGGGCTGTCACCACCTTACGGCTACCACCTCCGTTGCGACGGGAATAAACTAAGTTAGTCTCAAGTACAGGCACCACGCCTAGACTAGTCAACTAATACTTATCTCCTATAGAAAGATAAACACCCAAGCTAAGCAACCAGTATACAGTTATACCAATCAACTAAGCATTGAACGAAGAACCAGCAAGCATATAAAAGTAAGAACTGAATGCTCAATTAATCAGAGAGAGATACAAGAGTTACCAGACACGACCCGGATGTTACTCGAAGTAAAGCCGCATCCGTAGAGGTACAGAGGGAAGAGGGGCCGACACTTCGGCTCCTCTCCGGGACGCTCACCTCTCCTCTCTCCCTATCTCTACTGATACAAGTGGAGAACTAACAATGCTTCGCCTGCACTCTACTCTTGTGTTGTGTGTTGATGCACGCGAAGGAGGGCTCTATTTATAGTGGAGCCAAGGCGGTGGAGCTAGAGCAGGCGCCAAGGAAGCTCAAGGCGGTGTCCGGCTCGTTCGGCCGAATATGCCGGTTCGGGCGAACCGAGCAGTTCGGGCGAACTGCCAAGTGGCACCGCCTTGGTGCTGAGGCGGCTCAGGGTTAGTGCAGCACTTGGGGGCGGTTCGGCCGATTTGGTGGGTTCGGCCAAACTCATGGATTCGGCCACACTGGGCTTTTGGCCCAGTAGTGCTCCCCTGCACCCCCTCTCCCTCCTGGACCTTCTGGGTTGCTTCATCTTGATGGGCTTCGTGTAGTTTTGGGCCTAGAGGTGATGTGGTGGTGGTTCACTTGTCGTTCTTGGTCACTGCTTGGTTGTCGGTGATGTGGACGGCTTCCCGATCGTGCTCTACATTGGGTACGACTAAGGATTGTACTCGGCCGAACGGAGTCGTTCCGCCAAATTGGTCAATTCAGACCCTTATAGTACGTTTCTCCCGTTGTTGTACCTGCACAATGGACAATCACCAAAACTTGTGGAAATAGTCAGTAGTAAGCCCTATAGCTATGGTGTGTGGTTCCGTTGTGTTCATTTTATACTTGGTTGGAGGTCGGAAATCGGGTTGTAACGACCGCCAACAAGCTCCCCCAAGCTTAGCTCTTTGCTCGTCCTCGAGTAAAGATAAAAACTTAGGCTCGGTGGATCAGGAGTTGCTACAATGTAATTTCTCTTGCAGGTAACTTTATAAACAACTAGTACTCAAATTTTTACTTGAATTACTAGCAAGGTATAATTCACCATTTTACCTATGGGGCTTATGTCAATCTCCTTATCTTGGGTGGTTGAAAGGATGAACAGGTTAACTTAGTTTTATTCCACTCTACTCTTTTCAGGATCCTATCTCGGCATTTTTCACCCTTTTGTGAAAAGATAAATTGTTCCTCATTGGCTCACTCAATCGCTCAAGTGTATTTGAATCCTTACCAAAGGCTTTGCCTTCTTTTCATCCTAACATCTAATTTGGCTTTTTGTGTGGCTCAAGGACAAAGAATGAAGGCATACAAGCATCTTATATTTTTCTAAGTCAAAGACCGGATCTCTGAGGAAACAAATCATACCTTAAGATAGAGAAGTGCAAGTGTGTGGGATATATGGAGTGGAATATGGTGGGATGGAATATGGTGGAATGGAATATGGTGGAGCTCCTTGGGATGAATCTCCCTCTCCTTGATTTATTTTCGAGAACATGGACTATCTTTTATTCTCATATTTTTGCCATGCCACTTGACATGCTTTTCTCTTTTTTTATCTTTCTTTTTGCTATGCTTTTCTTTTTCTTTCTATTTTTGCCATGCTTCTTTGGCATGCTTTTCTTTTTGCATAGCCCATGTCTCTATCAAGAATATTTGGAGAGGGAAATCATAGAACATGAAGCATTTTATTTTTGTTGATGGATGATGGAAAATGTTTGCTAACTCCCAGTGTAGGAATTGCAAGTGAGAGGTGGTGTGTGTTCGTGGATCTCGATCTCTAAGAATATGAAAGCTTCACTCAAATGTCACAACAATTTGACAAAGCTCACTAAGATAACAAGCAGCATATGAGTAGAAAGTTTGAAACTAATCCTATCATATGGCTCTGGAAGGAATGTTTGACCAGTGAGGAACTTTGTTTTGAAAACATAAACATCCGAGATTTGCACCATACTAAGAATAGAAATAGAGTTCAACCAAAGTCTCACTATATCAATCCCCACAACAACCTAGACTTGGAATAAAGCTTGTGCTCCCACAAGGTTTTCAGGTTCATTTTTACTCATGCCAAACAACTCAAGCATAGTCAAGCAACTAGTTGCAACAAAGTACTAGCAAAATTAATGACAGAGCAACCATTCATCATTTCCAAAGTGAGAGGCATATGATTCATTCCATGCATGGTTGAGAGTTAATTTTATTCAAGGGAAGTATTTTCAATTGAATGACCAAAGTGCTGAGTAATTTGGAACGTACCTGATGGAGGTCCTCCCCCAAGCTTGGACTCTTCACTGGTAGGGATTCAACCTTGAAAGGTACTGAGTCAGCTGGTCGGCCTGCTCGTTCTCGTCCTGTTCCTCTACTGTGTCATGCCTGTACTCATGTATCTTTTCGTTAAACAGGGCAATCTCCGGTTGGTTCAAATGCACCAACCGGAGCGACAATTTTATTCTTTTTGCATTCAACTCTAATTTTATTTATTCATCAAGCTAAGGTTGTAAACAAAATGTTTGGAAGGGAAATAATTAGAGCACCTCCTAAACTATGATTTGAGCAAAGGGAAATTGAATTGGGAAATAAATTGAAACTAATGGTGCTCTACAGGATACAACCACATGACATCTGCTCTATAGATGGATCATAAAGGTCTAGATGTTACGTGGCTTTGGCAAGCCTCTCTGATTTGGCTGTGAATGCTTGGTACAGGACATTGTTCTTGTCCATCTGCCAAGGCTCGCCTTTAGTGACCTTCTCATCCTGGTTGCTCAACTTCTGGCATGTTTGTGCCAGTTCTTTTTCAGGCTCTTCAACCATGGGTTTCTCTTCTCCCTCCTCCATGGCTTTCTTCATTGGTGGACTTGTCGTACTCATGCAGAGAGAACCATTGGGTGAGGAAAGGTCTTTGGATAAGGATTGGGTAGTCATGGCGGCTGGGAAATGTGAACACTTGGTCGTGTTCAGGAAAGTGATGGAGGATGGTTTCTGACTTGAGATCGACAAGCAGCTTTCCTAACATTTCCTAGTGACTTCGAGACAAGATGGGATAGAGATAGGATCAAGGGTCAAAAAGGACGCTCAAGGGACAACCGAGGGGTCCTTCGGTCGAACCAACATGGTTTGGCCGAATTGTCCTAATTTGCCCAAACTAGAGTGGTCTAGTTTGCCCAAAGTGCTTCAGTGAGTCTATCTCTCTAGTGCCTACCCATCTCATTGACGGTCTTTACAGAGTGTTCATGATCTTCATGCTGGATGTTCAGCTTGACCACTAGCTTGGGGGTGTTAAGGTGTGGCTATAAAATGCGGCTCCCCCAAGCTTAGATATTTTCGGGAGTCAATGAGATGGGAGCCCCTATGACTAGCCTAGGGACGCCAAAGCGAGGAAAGATGTTTTCATGGGTCATTTGCTCAGCGCGCCTAGTGGCTACGGGTCGATAGGGCTTGGCTTCTACCCAGTTAGAGACGGGATCTACGGCTACCAGAATAAACTCGTAGTTCTCTGAGTTAGGGAAAGGACCCATGGGGTCTATTCCCCTTACATCAAAGATTTCTACTGAAGATTACTGGTGAGTGGCTTTGCGTCTCCTTCCCGTGTTTCTGGCAGTGTGGGCGTCTCTTGCTAAATTTCTTAGCATTTCCATATTGCCAGTCCTTTGTTCTAAATGCTCCATAATGTCATTCACAAGGTGCTGCATGATATCTCTCCCAGGTTTTATGTACCTCAGGTGCAGGTATGCATCGTCTGAGTCCATCTTGTATCCAGAAGAGATACGGATCGTCCCATAGGTGAAGTCTGCTCTCATAAACCAATCTTTTCCTATTTTCACCTGGTAGGACGCACCCTGACACCTTGATGTTGACTATGCTGGCATACCATGGATCTAATGTTGTGACCATGAGGAGCGTATCACCTCGTAAGAAAATCGCTGATGGAAAGATCAAACGGGACTTATACCCGAGACAGACCCAACGAATGCGTCTTGGGTTTGCATCCTTTTTGGCCAAGAAATACTTCAGAGCAGTATGGTCGGAATAGACTATGACCTTTTCCCTAACTTGGTAGGACCGGAATTTGTCTATAACAAACATAGTTGCTAAGAGTTCCTTTTCCGTGGTTGCGTAGTTGAGCTGGGGCCAGTGAGCATAATGCTTCTTGTCCTTGGTTTGGCCCACAACAGCTCCAACAGCATAATTGCTCGCATCACACATGATTTCTAATGGGATGCTCTAGTCGCGAGACCGGATGATGGAGAAGAATTGAGTGCTTTCTTAGGGTGTGAAAGGAAGCATAGCACTCTTGATTAGAGACGAGAGGGGTTTCCTTGGCCAAGAGATTGGTCAACGACTGGGCTATTTGAGAGAAATTTTCGATGAGACACCTATAAAGCCCGGTGTGGCCAAGGAACTACGAATCCCCTTTACTCGTGGGAGGTGTACACATAGGGTCATATTTGGGAGTATGACAGGAGAAGATGATGGCTTTAGGCTTTGAATCTAGTCTTTCCCCGATCAAAGATGAATCTTCGTCACAATTGTCTTACGACCCCAAGGTAAGATAAGATAGGGATATGATGTGTATGAAGGTTAGGAGTAATCCCTTTGAAATCTTGGATCGAGTGTCCTAAGACTGATCGATCCTCCTCCAGGACTGTGAAAGTCGGTTGGGTTCCAGAGGGTTTGTCACTGATGGTCACTGGAGTTTGTCCGTCCTTAACGAGGGAAGCACACTTCAATCCAGAGGGAAGAGGCTTAGGTTCGACTGGAGGATGAATCTCTTCTTCCTCCATAAGGAATTGGGCATCTTCTTCTAGGAAATGTTGCTCTAAGTCTATCAAGGATGTTGACATGACCTCCTCTATTGGCTCAGGATCGGGATCTGTCTCTATTGGGGTATTCAAGGAATAAGAATAAGAGACTAGGACGAGTTTTTCTCCGATCCTAAGCTCTAGCTGGATTATTGGTGAATTTTCTAGGATTTTCATGATTGGCCTACCAATAAAGATGGAGTAAGTGGAATTTTCAGGTAGGTCAAAGATATGGAAATCCAAGAAAAGTTCAGGGTCGTTAATCTTAACGGGTGTGACCCGCAAGATCCCTAAACAGTCGAGGATCCTTCCCGATGTGAACCTTAAACATTTCTGAGATAATGACCATGGTTCATCGGGGAGTTGCGCTCGCACCAAAGAGCTAGAGATTATGTTGATTCCGAGGCTTGGGTCGTACCCGATTTCTCTGTCATTGCCCATAACTTAATAGAATATGCTTCTGATCCTTTTGGGCATTTTGACAACCTCGGTCGAGGCTTTGGCCTTGTCTAGCCATTCCCGACTCTTGATGGCAGAGAGACGGCCTAAATACTCTCTTTGATATTCTAGTGCTTCCTTGTCGGGTGGTGGATCCTTTTGCTCTACACATTGTCCCCGTGGGAAACGTATGGCACAGTCGATGTCATCGAATAGACCATCGTCAAAATCGTAGGGAGTGGTGTAGAGTGGAGGATAGTAGTCCAGGCTAGAGTAAGGTTGTGGTTCGAATTGAGCATCAGGTTCTGATGGAATGGAAGGGCTGATAGATTTGGATCGTTGGTGTATAGGCTCTTCAGGTTTAGACTGCTTCTCTTCTTCATCAGGGAGTTCGTCATAGACTCCAGTGTAGGGAGTGTCGTCCAGGATGCGCTCCAGGACTATCCTCGCTTCACTAGGAGTCAAATTAAAAAACGACCCTTTTGAAGCAGAGTCCAAGAAAGTTGCGGCTACGGGACAGAGGCCAAGCCTGAAGTGTTGTAAAACAACAGGTTCTGGTAGGCTTAGGTCCGGTCCTGAGGCCAGTATTTGCTTGAAACGAGCCCAGGCAACTCCTAACGATTCTCCCTTTAATTGCTTAAAGTTAATGATTTCCGCTCGGAGACTGACTACCTTAGAGACTAGGAAGAAGTTTAGGCAGAATTTTTCCTTGAGAACGTCCCAGCTCCCGTCCATAGTACTGACAGCCAGAGAGTACCATTTCTTTGCTCCTCCCGCTAGTGAAAACAGGAATAGCTTCCATTTGAGTGTCTCTTGTGTCATGCCCGCAATGGTCAGGCATGAGCAGAGTTGCTCAAACTCACGCAAATGCGTGTATGGACTCTCGGCCTTCGTTCCTAAGAACGATTGCTCACGAACCATGGCTATGAAGCCGGGACGTAGCTCATAGCCGGGTGTGGATATGGGATGTGATGATGGTGGTGGCTCCAAACAATCGCCCGTTGGAGCCGAGTGTTGACGTAAGGTGAGATTGGAATCCATATGGTGGATGGTGGTGGGATACACGGACAACTTGGATTCAGAATCAGAACAGCTACCGCTCCCCGGCAACGGCGCCAGAAAGCTTGTTGGCACTCCTTACGGCCTACAGATAAATCCGCAAGCGGACGGATACCGATGTAGCTTTCACCCGGCAGTATTCCAAGGTATCGATTTCCAGGGAGAACGAGAAGTGGACTGATTCTAAACTAAGTTGTCCTAGGTAGATGGAATGGAGTGAATGGTATGGATGAGGTGGATGACAACAACAAAGAGAGAAGGAGTGATAGGAAGGTAGAGAGGGTACAAGTCTGGTAGAGGTATTCTACTGATTTATCGAGCAGATCAGAAGATACAGATAGATACTTGCTTCGTGACAAGGGAACCGGTGGACACACAGAAAGGGATGAGAAGGGGTGCCACTATTTCCCAACTGGGGAATCCTACGGACCGGAACTAACGTGATGGGCTACAAAGACCGGAAGGGCTGTCACCACCTTACGGCTACCACCTCCGTTGCGACGGGAATAAACTAAGTTAGTCTCAAGTATAGGCACCACGCCTAGACTAGTCAACTAATACTTATCTCCTATAGAAAGATAAGCACCCAAGCTAAGTAACCAGTATACAGTTATACCAATCAACTAAGCATTGAACGAAGAACCAGCAAGCATATAAAAGTAAGAACTGAATGCTCAATTAATCAGAGAGAGATACAAGAGTTATCAAACACGACCCGGATGTTACTCGAAGTGAAGCCGCATCCGTAGAGGTACAGCGGGAAGAGGGGCCGACACTTCGGCTCCTCTCCGGGACGCTCACCTCTCCTCTCTCCCTATCTCTACTGATACAAGTGGAGAACTAACAGTGCTTCGCCTGCACTCTACTCTTGTGTTGTGTGTTGATGCAGGCGAAGGAGGGCTCGATTTATAGTGGAGCCAAGGCGGTGGAGCTAGAGCAGGCGCCAAGGAAGCTCAAGGCGGTGCCCGGCTCGTTCGGCCGAATATGCCGGTTCGGGCGAACCGAGCAGTTCGGGCGAACTGCCAAGTGGCAACGCCTTAGTGCTGAGGCAGCTCAGGGTCGGTGCAGCACTTGGTGGCGGTTCGGCCGATTTGGGGGGTTCGGCCGAACTCATGGATTCGGCCACACTAGGCTTTTGGCCTAGTAGTGCTCCCCTGCACCCCCTCTCCCTCCTGGACCTTCTGGGTTGCTTCATCTTGATGGGCTTCGTGTAGTTTTGGGCCTAGAGGTGATGTGGCGGTGGTTCACTTGTCGTTCTTGGTCACTGCTTGGTTGTCGGTGATGTGGACGGCTTCCCGATCGTGCTCTACATTGGGTACGACTAAGGATTGTACTCGGCCGAACGGAGTCGTTCCGCCAAATTGGTCAATTCAGACCCTTATAGTACGTTTCTCCCGTTGTTGTACCTGCACAATGGACAATCACCAAAACTTGTGGAAATAGTCAGTAGTAAGCCCTATAGCTATGGTGTGTGGTTCCGTTGTGTTCATTTTATACTTGGTTGGAGGTCGGAAATCGGGTTGTAACGACCGCCAACAAATGCTCTTTATGTTCTCCTTCATTCTTGGAGAAGACTAGAATGTCATCAATGAACACGACCACAAACTTGTCCAGGTAGTCCATGGAGACGCTATTCATCAGGTACATGAAGTATGCTGGAGCATTGGTTAGTCCAAAGGACATGACTGTGAACTCATATAGCTCATACCGAGTGGTGAAGGCCGTCTTGGGTATGTCAGATGGTCGGATCCTCATCTGGTGGTAGCCCGATCGAAGATCTATCTTGGAGAACACACAAGCTCCCTTCAATTGATCGAACAGATCATCAATCCTTGGCAGGGGATACTTGTTCTTAACCGTCACTTCATTGAGGGCTTGATAGTCCATGCACATCCTCTGCGTGCCATCCTTCTTGTCCACGAACAACACTGGTGCTCATGATGGTGAAGAACTAGGACGAATAAACCCTTTTTCTAGTAAAGAGCTTAATTCTTCCTTAAGTTTCTCCAGTTCCTTCACTCCCATCCTATATGACCTCTTAGCAATAGGTGCAGTGCCAGGTTTTAGTTCAATAACGAATTCAACTTCGCGTTCTGGGGGCATACCTGGCAGTTCATCTGGGAACACATCCGGAAACTCGCACACCACTCTGATGTCCTCGGGAGCTGCTCCATCAGCTTGATTGACTTGACATTGCTCAGTTGGCTTGGCTGCTTGGTACTCCACTTTTTCTCCAGTCGTGGCTGTCAACTGTATCATCCTTTCAGCGCACTTGATCACCCCGCCATAGTAGGCTAGCCAGCTCATCCCCAGGATCAAGTCAAACCCGACGGAGTTCAGGACTATGGAGATACCGATCTGTCACAACCGGATTTTCACAAAACCCGAATGCGGCCATATGTGTGCCCAGGAAGTCCACAGAACACATACAGTGAACAAATATGATAAACAGAGTACAAATGCTTGAAAGAAAATAGTTTACATCAGAGTATAACATAAATATTTATTACAGCGGAAGTCTATAACTCTCAACTAGAGCAGAGCCGCAGTCCACAGGGACTCTGACTGGGAGAGCGCAACTCAGAAGTACGGCACGTACTCAGGGAACTCAGCAGCAGTCTCATGCACAACCCAATCTGTTTACCAATCCAGGATTTTGTTGAATAATGACAAGTGTAAGTAAACAATTACTTAGCAAGTATAGCACGGGTATGAAGGCTCAAAATAGGCTAGACACGGTTTAACTGCTTTAGCATTTTTAGTTGGTTCATTTTAACATTAACCAGATTACTGCAAGTGGATGAAACCCAGTTGTAACCTAATTAAATAAGTATAAGTGACATTTAAACATAACTAATCATCATCTTCTAATAAAAAGGATCTAGGCCGCTCGTGACCCTGAGCAAGGCTATCATGATAGATTTTACACTCTGCGGAGGTTTCGCCCTTTACCCACCAGTCGCGTAAAAGTTCAAATAAACTCTACACCCAACCACGCGCATCAACCCTTCCAAGGTGTCACGGCATAGGGATGCTACGAGGTTTTTCACAAGACACCGTAACAAGACAGTAGCCGCTAGTTTAACAAGGCAGTGAAACCATAGGCACCGAGATCGACGTACGCCTATGGAGTCACACCATAGGGGGTCAATGGCGTCCAGAGCGCAGGCATCACACCTATCCATGCGCAACGTGTGGAGTTCCCCATCGCAGGGACTCCCAACACGGGACTGGGTCTAACGTGACCTAGCCGATGGATCGCCCGTCCTCGGTGGAATCCGGAAACACCCTTTCACCTTGTGTCCACTCACGCCGTTGGCCCCACTGGTAACCACTGGCGAGCTAGAGCCGTACAAGTTACTTGACCAAGACCAGAGCCATAATAGTTCTAGCGGTGGCGACAGGCTCCTGGGTTGCCGCTTTAAGAACTGGACCTTAGGGAGAGACACTGGAGCAAAGCACACAGCACATGCCCCAGTTCCCTAAACCATGTTGCTAAAAAAACAAGTTTTATCATTATCGTTAAAGTGAACCATTAGATCAATATTAATATTTAAACATTGGTGACAGTAGCTGTGCTTAGCAAAGATTCTACCCATATGCATAAGCCCAAGGTTATCAAGGTACAGGATATACAAAACTAGGTACAACCTCAATGGGACATCAATTTAGACACATGCATATGAAAGTAAATGAATATAAAAGGTGTATTTAGGTAGCAAGAATTGTCCATGCTATAACTTGCCTTCCTCGAAGTGCTGTTGCTGTTGCGAGTCCTGCTCTGTAAAGTCCTCCGCAAACTCGAAACTCAAAGCTAACGGCTCACCGACTGGACACGAAGCACCACACAAGCATACACGTATACCAATACATGCAAACAAATATTATTCTATTAGAATAGTATACCAAACAATAGAAACAACACATAAAAAGGTTTTAGAAATATTCTACCCTTCACTACGAACAAACGAGCGCAAAAATCACACTAATAGGAGCTAAAACGAAAAAGATATGGCAAAACTAAGATATAGGGACCTGCTGGCAATTTTTAAAAGGTTCTAGGGGCTTATTTTGAAGAAACTAGGGACCTATATGTAAATACGCGCTAAAACCTGAGGGCTAACATGCAAAATGGGCTCGGCTGGACCGCGGGTTCTATAAATCAAGAATTCAGGGGCTTTAATGAATAAAGTAGGACCTATTTGTAAATTCTTTTCAACAGAGGTGGATGGCGGGTTGATTCACAGAAACCCGAGGGGCTCTTTACCAAAAGTGTTCGCTGACCGGTAAGTTGAGTGTTGACTCGGGGGCTCGGGCGGATTAGGGCCATCCGATCCAGATCGTGCGACTGGGGTTGCTCAGGGGCTGCGCTCGCCGGCGGCGACACGGGGGCGCGGCGGCGCTGGTGAAAGTTCGCCGGAGCAGCTTCGATTAGGCGCTAGGGGGAACGAATCTCTACGTGCTCTAGCCCTATGGCACCAGCGAGGGATGGGGAGTCCACTGGGGGGTCCAAGTCGACGGCCGAAGCTCGATGGTGGTCCTCGACGGCGAACCGCGGCGATGGGGCTCCGGCGAGCGATAGCGGGCGCTAGGGGGGAAGAAAGCGGGCGGGAAGTAGCTGGGGAGGCTTAGTACCTTCGCGCGGAGCTCCTGGGTTGCTCAATTGGACCGGAGCGGCACCGGGGGAGGGACTTCGTCGGCGGCGGCGCTCGGAGCGGCGGGTGCTCGTGGTGAAGACGCTCGGGGGGCTTGCGGAGCTCGGGAGGAGGATGGTGAGGGTTGGGGGCTCGATGGGCGGCTTATATAGGGCCAAGGGGGTGCATCAGCGCTAGCTCGGGGAATCGGCGGTGATCGGCGGTGATCCCACGCTTTCCAAGGGTGGGGCGACCTCCCAAGCTTGGGGCAGCCGGGAAAGGAAAGGTGGCGACCGGGGAAGGTTCGGGGAAGGTGCTGGGTGGGTCCAAGGGCGCGGGGAGCGGCGGGGACGGCCGGCTGGGCGGCGAAATTGGCGGAGGGGATGGTGGGGGTGTCGGTCGGGATGAGGAAGAGGGAGATGACAGTCCGGCCCCGTGTGGCAATGGGGAGGGGGAGGGGAGAGTGGGGCGCGCGGGCTGGGCCGACGCAAGCGGGCCGGCTCGGGGGAAGAGGGGGGACTTGGGCCAAGCGGGAAAAAGAAAGGAAGGGGGGGAAGTGAGCTGGGCCGAGCGGGAAAAAGAAAGGAAGGGTGGAGGGGGTTGGGCCGCGCTCGGGAGAGAGTAGAGGGTGCAGATGCGGACCAGGGAGAAAGCTTAAGGAGCAAAAGTGAACTCAGCTTGAATTAACTTTTCTAGGGCTCAAACAGATGCACATTAAATTCGAATTTAAACAGAATTTAAATTCCAACATAATTTGCCAACAATAAAAACACAGTACAGCAGCATGAATGCAACAAAAATATTTCTACAACTTATATTTGATTTTAATATTCATAAATAATTCAATTAACCTATATTAATATGAACAATTAAAATAAAAATCAATTAATTACTAAAAATTTTAAATGGGCCATTTTTGAGTTACAACCATCCACCAAGTAAGTCCGCTAATCCCTAAGCTGTTAGGTGCCTTTCGTGCGTTCGTGCACGAATTCTGACTGCATGTTTCTCCTTGGCAGCAACTGAAAGAGCTTGTAGGAGACAAGATCTCCTACATAGCCCGGCAACACGCAGACCTTAGCCGGGTTACGGAGGAGAATGACAAGCTCCACTTCGAGGTGGATAAGCTCCATGCAGTGCTGGCTGAGGCGCGAGCCGATGGCCAGGAGCGTGGATTGGAGTTGACCCGTAGAAGGGACGAGCGTGACGCCCTGCAAAAATTGGCAGAGCAGCGGGCCCAAGAGATCTCGAGGCTGGGCGCCGCGCTCAAGGAGAAGTTGGAGGCGTTGGCGGCAATGGAGGGCCTGGCCCGAGCGGCCGAGGAGCGCGACGCTCAGAGGGCGCTGACGGAGCAGAAGGCCCAGGAGGCCGAGCGGTTGGGCGTCGCGCTGCGAGAGAAGACCGAGGCGCTCGCGGCGCCGGAGGGGCAGCTCCAGCAAGAGTACGCGGCAGTCGAGGATGCGCGGTCCCAGCTCGCGGTAAGGGATGCGTCGCTCTCTGCAATGCAGGCCGAGCTGCAGCAGGAGCGCACAGCGCGTGAGGGGGAGAAGGCCGCACTCCAGCAGGAGACCAGCACCGCGCAGGCGCTTCTGGCGGAGGAGCAGAGGCGGGTCGAGGGTAAGTCGTCTTACCACTGTATTTTTGCCTGTTTTGGGTTCATCGAGGGGGCCGCCGTCGCCGCGTGCCGGGTGCTCGAGGGTGAGGAGGTCCCTTCGGGAAGCTCGATGTCAAGCCGCTTAAGGGCCTTAGGCGACTGCGTCACAAAATGCCTGAAGGGCGCCCTGTGGCTTGGTGTGCAGAAGACCCTCGGCGTCATCTCGACGCACTTCCTCGTCGACCTCAAGGCGTTAGCCGCGGGCTACATCATCGCCGAGGACCTCGATGATGATGCAGCAGTGGCCGTCGTCGAGCGGGCTGATGCTGCCGCCGAGGGTACTGCTGCGACACTCGTCGAGTTGTTCAAGGCGACCTCTTTCCCAAGGCAGACGAGGGGGACGACGCCGCAGCAGCTGGCTCCCGGGACGGAGAAGACTCGCCCTGAGAGGCTCGGGCATGTAGGCCCAAGTGTATCTAGATTAGGTTTTCATTTGTAATGAATAAATTCATGTAAAATAATGTAAACAATTATTCGCAGTCTCATTTTATATGTTATCATGTTTTCCTTGTGTCTTAGAGAGATCTCGGCCGGGAAGGTCGTACTCGTGAATAACTTAGGCGCAAAGTGGTGAGGGGGATGCCATATCCTCCCGGAGGCATAGGCAATCCCGCGACTCGGCCAGCCTCGGCGTTAGTTAGTTCACGCCCAGCGTCTTTCTTTCTAAGTGTTCGAGGCGTAAAGCGTTAACATTTTAGGAGAAAAGGTTCGCGAAAAAATCGGACGACAGGGGGGGTGGCCCCCCGATGTAGCCCCTGAGGGGGACTTGGCTTTACCGAGGGTAAAGATGAGTCCTCGTGTTCGTGAACTTTCTTTATTAATTGTTGCAAAATTTACATATGTATAAATGAACTTGGAAGCTCATGGATAGAAGCGACGTAGCTGTTGTATGTTCCAAGCGTTAGGAAAGACTTCGCCCTTCTCGTTCGCGAGCTTGTACATGCCAGGTTTTAGGACCTCTGCGATGGTGTAGGGTCCTTCCCACGGCACCGTGAGCTTGTGGCGCTCTCGATTGTCTTGTCAAAGCCTTAGCACCAGGTCTCCCTTGTTAAGGTCTTGACGTCGAACCTTCTGCGCTTGGTACCGCTGGAGGGATTGTTGGTACCTTGCTGAGTGTAGTAGTGCCATGTCGCGGGCCTCATCCACGCAGTCCAGTGAGTCCTCATGGGCTTGCTGGTTTTGATCCTTTTGATAAGCTCTGAGCCTCGGGGACCCATATTCCAAGTCGGTGGGGAGGATGGCCTCAGCTCCGTAGACGAAGAAAAATGGCGTGAAGCCCGTGGCTCTGCTCGGGGTTGTTCTGAGGCTCCAGATGACCGAGGATAGCTCTGTGACCCATTTTCGGCCGAACCTGTTCAACTTGTTGAAGATTCTTGGCTTTAGGCCTTGTAGTATCATGCCATTGGCACGCTCCACTTGGCCGTTTGTTTGTGGATGCGCTACAACTGCCCACTCCACGCGGATATGGTAGATGTCGCAAAATTCCAAGAACTTCTTCCCTGTGAACTGGGTGCCATTATCCATGATTATTGAATTGGGTACCTCGAACCTATGGATGATGTCCGTGAAGAACTGCACGGTTTTCTCCGATTTGATGCAACTGATGGCTCGGGCCTCGATCCATTTTGAAAACCTTTCGATGGCCACCAACAGGTGAGTAAAGCCCCCGGGCGCAGCTCGCAGAGGACCTACGAGGTCCAATTCCCACACAGTGAAACTAGCATCCTTCGCAGGTGCGCATGACCTCGTTGGCGTCAGCGACCGCCATGGGCCAGTAAAAGCCCTGTCGAAACGCGTTGCCGATGAGGGTGCATGGCGCAGCATGGTGGCCGCACATGCCGGCATGTATGTATCGAATCAGCACCTTGCCCTCGAGGATGGGGATGCATCGTTGTAGGATCCCTGAGGGGCTGCGCTTGTATAACTCCCCGTCGATCACGATGAACGACTTGGCCTTCCTAGCGATGTGCCATGCTTTGGTTCGATTCGAGGGCAGCTCCCCTCAATCGATCCAAGCGAGGTACTGGTTGCGCCAGTCTCGAGAGGGTGGGTCCTCGTCGATCTCCATCGCCTCGGCCTCGTCTGCCGACAACGCCCCTTGACCCGAGGCCTCGAGTTCCCCTTTCGAGGGTCCTCGTCCGGGTGTACGCCGGGGTTCTTGGCGGTCGTCTTGAAGTCTACAGAGGGCTGGGCAAGGTCGCGGGCAAAAATGTTCGGGGAAACGGTGATCCGCCCCGATGCGATCTTTGCCAGCTCGTCCGCTTCCTCGTTGTACTTCCGTGCAACGTAATTAAGCTCAAGGCCATGTAATTTGTCTTCGAGCCATCACACGGCATTGCAGTAGGCCTCCATCTTCTCATTGTGATAGTTGAGAGTCCTTCATCACTTGGTCGATGACCAAACGAGAATCTCTCCGGACGTCGAGGCGCTTGACGCCCCAAGTTCGATGGCAATACGAAGCCCGCTAAGGAGGGCCTCGTACTCTGCCATATTATTGGACACTGGGAAGTGCAAACGCACCACGTAATGTATGTGCTCTCTGAGGGGTGAGACGAAGAGGAGGCCTGCGCCTGCGCCAGTTTTCATCACCGACCCATCGAAGTACATAGTCCAGCATTCGGCTTGGATTTGTGGTGGAGGCAGCTGGGTGTCGGTCCACTCAGCAATGAACTCTGCCAAGATCTATGACTTTATCACCTTTCGAGGCACATAGGTGAGAGTCTCTCCCATGAGCTCCACTGACCACTTGGCTATTCTGCCCGTGGTGTCCTAATAGTGGTCTATCTCCCCCAAAGGGAAAGATGAAACCACGGTGACAGGATGAGCCTCAAAATAGTGTCGCAACTTGCGTCGCGCCAGCACTACCACGTAAAGCAGCTTCTGGATGTGTGGGTATCGCATCTTGGTTTCAGACAATACCTCACTGATATAATACACCGGCCTTTGGACCGGCAGAGCGTGACCCTCCTCCGTCCTCTCTACGACAATGACCGCGCTGACCACCTGGGTCATTGCGGCCTCGTAAAGGTAGAGGGGCTTGCTGTCCCTTGGTGGTGTCAGAATCGGCGCATGCGCGAGCGATGTCTTAAGCCTGTCGAGGGCTTGCTGAGCTTCGTGGGTCCAAGAAAATCGTTCATGTTTTTTTAGGAGTCGGTACAGAGGCAAGCCCTTTTCACCAAGTCATCAGATGAAGCGGCTCAGGGCTGCTAGGCAACCCAATACCCTCTGTACCCCCTTTAGGTCACGGATCGGCCCCATACGTTCGAGGGCCGAGATTTTCTCAGGGTTGGGCTCGATGTATCACTGGGAGACGATGAAACCCAAGAGCATGCCTCGAGGCACCCCAAAAACACACTTTCCCGGGTTCAGTTTTACCCTGTTGGCCCGGAGACAATCGAACGCAGTACGCACATCGTTAACCAGGTCGTCCGCCTTCATGGATTTGAAAACTATGTCATCGACATAGGGCTCTATGGTTCGGCCGATGTGGTCCCCGAAAACATGGAGCATGCACCATTGGTACGTGGCCCCAGCGTTCCGAAGTCCAAAGGGCATCGTGACGTAGCAAAATATGCCGAAAGTGGTGACAAAAGAGGTCGCAAGCTGATCGGACCCTTTCATCTTTATTTGGTGGTAACCGGAGTAGGCATCAAGGAAACACAAAAGTTTGCATCCTGCAGTTGAATCTACTATTTGATCGATACATGGCAAAGGAAAAGGAACTTTGGGACATGCTTTATTTAAACCAGTGTAATCTACGCACATCCTCCACTTCCCATTCATTTTCTTAACTAATACAGGATTAGCTAGCCAGTCGGGATGGAATACCTCCTTGATGAATCCGGCTTCCAAGAGCTTGCGCAGCTCCTCCCCGATCGCCCGACGTTTCTGCTCGTCAAAGCGTCGCCGGCGTTGCTTCGCCGGCTTGGAGTGGGGTAGGATGTCAAGTTAGTGCTCCGCGACATCCCTCGGTATGCCTGGCATATCCTATGGGCTCCACGTGAAGACATCGGCATTGGTGTGGAGGAAGTCGACGAGCACTGCTTCCTATTTGCTGTCGAGGGTGGAGCTGACCTTCAACGTCTTGCCCTCGGGGGCAGTGGGGTCGAGGGGTACCACGTTGGTGTGTTCGGCGGGCTTGAAACTACCCATGTGTTTGTGGGGGGGAGTTAATGGCCTCATTCGCCATCTTTTCTAGATCCACCACCATGGCCTCGTCGTTCGCAAGCGCTTCTGCGTGCTCAACGCACTAGACGTCGCACTCGTAGGCGTGCTCGAACGATGGCCCCACCGTGATGACGCCCTTCGGTTATGGCATCTTCATCTTGAGGTAGGTGTAGTTTGGGATCGCCATGAACTTGGCGTAGCACGGGCGCCCAAGAATGGCGTGGTATGCACCCCGAAATCCCACCACCTCAAAGGTGACGATCTCCTTGCGGAAGTTGTCAAGCGTGCCGAAGAAGACGGGCAGGTCAATCTGCCCGAGAGGATGGACTCGTTTCCCCGGTGCAACACCATGGAATGGCGACTTGCTAGGGCGTAGCTTGTCGCGGCCGATCCCCATAAGCTCCAAGGTGGATGAGTACATGATGTTGAGGCTGCTGCCTCCATCCATGAGCACCTTGGAGAAGCGTGTGTTGCCGATGATGGGGTCAACGACGAGCGGGTACTGTCCCGGGTTCAGGACATGATCAGGGTGATCTTCGCGGATGAAGGAGATAGTCTCCTCTGACCAGTCGAGGTAAGTTGACGCGGACTTGTGAACGGAGAAGACCTCTCGACGTTCGTGCTTGCGCTGCCGGGGCATCATGTTCGTCGTTGCTCCTCTGAAGATAAAGAACACGTTCTCCACATCGGGGAATCCGTCCTTGCCCCCTTCGTCCGCGTCTTTCTTCGCTCGCGTTGTCGCCCTTCAAGGCGACGCGCTTGTAGTACTTCTTGAGCATCTCGTATTGCTCGAGGGTGTGGGTGACCACGCCCTGGTGGTAAGGACACGGCTTTTTAAGCATGTCATCGAACACACCTCCCCCTTGAGGTGGGCCTCAAGGCCCCTTGCGAGGTGCGTCGACCACGAGGGTCTCGTCAGTGTCCTTGTCGCGCCCTCGACCATGCGGTGGTTTCTTGCCCTTTTTGTGCTTCTTCACGGAGCCCTTGGGCTTGGTGCCCTCCACGGGCGCTTCTTCCGCGCGCTTTCCCTTCTTGCTGTCGAAGATGGCCCCAACTGCTTCCTCCCCAGAGGTGAAGCAGATGGCGACGTCGAATAGCTCGTTCACGCTGGCGGGAGGGCTTCGTCCCAACTCGCGCACCAGATCCCGGCAGGTCATGCCTTCAAGAAAGGCGTGGATGACCTCGGAGTCGCCTACGCTCGGGAGCTCGGTGCAGCGTTTGGAGAAGCGGCGGATGAAGTCTCACAGGGACTCATCGGATGTCTGGCGACAACCTCAAAGATGCCACGAGTTCCCAGGGCGTACATAGCTGCCCTAGTAGTTGCCCACGAACATCTTCACCAGGTCACCCCAGTCATGGATTTGGTTTGCGGGTAGGTGCTCGAGCCACGTTCGCGCGGAGTTCGCAAGGTGAAGTGGCAAGTTGAGGATGATCATGGCATCATCCGTCGCGCCGCCCAGCTGGCAGGCCAGGCGATAGTCATTGAGCCAAACTCTGGGGTCCATTTCCCCTGAGTACTTGGTAATGGTGACGGGCTATCGGAAGCGCGGGGGGATAGGAGCTGCACGGATCTCCCGACTGAACACACGGGTTCCCGGGGGCTCCGACGTCGGGCTCCTATCCTCCCGGCTATCGTAGCGGCCCCCACGTCATGGGTAGTAGCCTTGAGCCATCGCAGCGTTCTGCCTCTTCTTGTTCAAGGTGTTGCGGGCGTCACCGTCGCCGGCGTCGCATGTGTCCAGGATCCGCTCCCTCACGGGCTTCCTTTGGACACGGTCTTGAATCGAGGGGGCCTTGCCTTTGCTCGTCGGCTGAGCGGGCACCGCTCCGCCCCTAGGTGGGGTTTGGACCGACTCCTCCGGGTCGTGCATGCTCCCGCCAGCTTTCGTACTGGTCGTGTGGCGCATGCAAGACGCGGAGCTTTCGGCCTGCTGTACGGCGGCCTGCTCGATGAGGAGCTGCGCCTCACGGTGCAGATTGCGGCCCTCTGGGGTAGATGGCTCAGGAATGGCCCGAATCAATGTCGCCGTGGCGATGAGCTTCTGGCTTGCCCTCACCATTGGCGAGGGATCATCCACATCGTCACCGGCTTCAATGCGCGTGCGAGCGACACGTCCCGCTTCTCTGGCGCGCGCTCCATGATCGAGAGGCACCACCTTCTCCGTGGCTGGCGCACCACGCTCCTGGGGTGCCACCTCAAATGTGGCTCGCAGACGGTGTATCTGTTGGCGCTCTTCCTCGAGCTTGGCCTCTAGCTCTCAGAGCTGAGCCAGCTGCGCCTGCTCGAGCGCGGTGTTGTTGGGTGGTGACATAGATTGTGAGTTCGCCGCACGGTCAGTGCGTCCCTCCGCGGTTCCTGCCCCGTCGCCCCCGTCCTGAGGCCCCGTCAGCCCGACAACGAAGCACTCCTGCGTGGGGTCGTAATCCCCTTCCCTAGAGTCGTCGGAGCAGGTAAGACAACAGTCTGTCATGGCCTGAAATGACACAAAAGTCTCGCGGCTATGGAGCCCGGAATAGTCCCACCCCGGGGTCTCCTAGCCGTGAGCGTTTACCTCATCGTCGGAGTCAGGGTACTGATCGTCGGGGCGAGGTCGCGATGAGGTTGCGGATTGAGATCAGGTGATGTCCCGACAAATCCTCGTACGCGTCCATATTGGTGCTGACCGATGATGAGTGGGCCATGGTGGCGACCTGTTGTCGCAACGGTTTGGTCGTGCTCTCCCCGAGGGGATATGTCATGGGTGGTGTTGGCGAAGGCGTTGCCTCCACTGTTGGTGCAGGTCGCGACTCATCTGCCCGGTCCCGCTCGGGGGAGCATACACGCGCCGCTCTGCGCCGCTGCAGGAGCGCTCGTCATGCGTGCCGCCCCAGGCGCCTACTGCACTGGGGTGATGGCGGGGGTGACGCCGAAGCCTCCACGTCGGCGCACCTTCGGAGGAGGCGCATGAGGTAGTCGTTGCCAGATGCCTCAAACTCCAGGCTCCCGAACCGAATTTGGAATCCGGCCAGCAGCGGGTCCGAGACCCCCATGGGGAATCGCAGCGGCAAGGTCTTGGTGCGAATCACCATCGGGAGAAAGTGTGGGTGGAAAGGATGATCGTAGCGCTAACCCTTACCTGACGCGCCACTTTCGGTGTCGGGATCGGCTGCCTGACACTAACTAGAATGAATGTGCTGCGCCCACTAACTCGATGGTTGGTGCGAAGGATTACACAATGACACCGGTTTTATCCTGGTTCCGGCTGTGGGGTCGTACGTCCAACAAGGGAGGTACTCGCACTGTATTACTCCGCACCGGGGTGCCCGTAGTAGGGGTTTACAGGCAAGATGGGAGAGAAGGTGGAGACCTCCAAGTCCCGTGCGTGATCGGTCGATGTGTTGTGAACTCTGACCGTCTGTGTGTGTGTTCGTCTGTTGGCCGCCGGCCCTTGGCCGGGCATCTACCTCCCCCTTTTATAGTCCAAGGAGGGGCAGAGTTACATGCATTGTACAGTAAAATCTACAGTATCAGGTACTGGTGATTATGATGCCGAGCGTGGAGGCTATCCTGCGGATCCTTTTGCCCGGCGCAAATCGCTGAACCCTCTACCAACTTTCGTAGATGGTGGCATGACGCCTCCTGTAGAAGGTATGTGTCGCTGTGCTTGTCCTGAAGTGTCTTCGAGGGGTTACGCCGATCAGTGTCTGAGCTCGGTCGTCACCCGTACACCTATTCGAGGGTTTTCTTGTGTCATTCGAGGGCTTTGTCGTGGAATCCGTATGGGGGTTGGTAACACAGGAGCGCCAAAGCCTTCAGTATAGGTTTGGTATGGGCCTAGCAAGCCGGCATGGTGAGCAGAGTTGGTGGTACAGGGCCACGCGGTCATGCACAGTACCGGGGATGGCGGAGCAGTGACCGGAGTTGGCGGATGGAACCCAGCCTTGTTATTCGCGCGGCTGCACCGACCAGCACTTGTGCCCGGTCTTCGCCAGTACACCCATTCGAGGGCTTCCCCATGCTCGTTCGAGGCCTCCATTGTGGGGGATGGATAGGGATGATTAGAGCCGTGCATTGAGGTGATGCTCGTCTGTCCGCACAGGATGCTGCAGTGCTCGCACAGTGACCGGCGTCAGCCACACTGTGGTCGGTGTTGGCCGCATAGTGCCTCAGGTCGTGCCAGTCGGCATGGGTGGCGATTTGCCTTTTGAATTTCGCGCCCCGCAGTGGTGCCGGGCATTAAATGCCTTTGTCAGGCGAGGTGGACGGTCGCTCGGGCGCCTTTTGTTTGGAAGGGTGGCCTCGAGCAAGGCGGAGTTGTGGTGCTCGCTCGAGGGAGGTCGATACCCTCGAGCGAAGCGGAGTTTGTACAGTGTTCGGTCGAGGGGGGCGAGACCCTCGAGCGAGGTGGAGATGAAGCCTGCGCGTCAGGCCTTCGATGGGAGGGGCTCGAGCGACTGTTGGGCCGTCATGCAGTGTGGGCCTTGTGCGTGTTCTGGTCTTCTTTTGGTCCACAGGGATTTGGTTGTGATTCGTTTGCATTTGTCCGGGGTGATTATCCCTTAGGTTAGGGGACCCCTTAAGACCGTCCCCCATAGGCGTCAGGCTTGGGAGGGAGAGGTGCTGATGGTAGAGCAAACCTACCTATTTTGGGCTATGTCAAAGGAGTCGCAGGTGCCAAGAGAGGTGGTTGGCTGGGGCCAGCAGGATGGAGAGCTAGGGAAACTAGGTTTGAGGGGTGGTGGTGATTTATATACTTAGAGCAACTCCAGCATACCCTTGAAATAGGCTCCTATCTTAAATTTAGAGGTCAAGTAAAAAGTTACATTCTAGCAAACCCTTTATTTGGCCTTCTATTTTGGGGAGGCCTCCGAATCTACCCCTCCACTCGTCATTCTGTGGGGCGGAGGGGGGGGGAGGGGGTGTATAAGGAGCCCTCGATTCATGAGGGCTATGCTGGAGTTGGAATAAATTTTGTTGCCCTAAAAAAGTAGAGGCAGTCCCTATTTAATATTTGGAGGGTCTGA
Source organism: Echinochloa phyllopogon (assembly GCA_033239725.1). Taxonomy (NCBI): domain Eukaryota; kingdom Viridiplantae; phylum Streptophyta; class Magnoliopsida; order Poales; family Poaceae; genus Echinochloa; species Echinochloa phyllopogon. The sequence goes on along the minus strand of BTCW01000016.1, from coordinate 1,896,386 downwards.
TTTAGAGGTTGTTGTTGAGTTGCTCTGAGGTTGTCAGTCCTATCAAATGTCTTCAATTATGTCACACTGAGTCAGCACTACATGCCTGAGAAGTGTCGTGGACACTGCATGGAAAGAAAGCAAGTGTGTAGAAGTCTTCAAGCATAAACTTGAGTCTAACCTGGTGATATTAGAATTTTTCCTGCCATGCCACACATCTGGTTCTATATTTGCAATCAGGGATGTTCACTTGTTGAAAGCCATGCTTTGCAAAACTTCGTGACGAACTGTACTGTGCTATAGTTTCCATCGTGGACTCGTGGTGTGCTATAGTTTCATTTGTTGAAAGTCATTATTTGCAAAACTTAGTGACAAACTGTGGTGTCTCTAGTGGAGCATCCAAGTAATTAAATATGGAATGTCAAAAGTGTGTAGAAAAATAAATGCCAGCCCAAAAATGCCAAATTTGCCCAACTGGATTGTGGCGAAGTGTGGGGCAACCAAACAGGCCCAAACTCCAGGAAATAAATTTTTTTGTTACACACAAAACCAGTAAGTTGGACAGCTAGCGGCACAATAGTTGTAACATGGCAAGCATATGCACCATCCGTCACTTGTTAGAATTAAAAAATACAGCAAACTAATAACATCATATAAGGTCACACTACGGGAAACCGGGTGTTTGCCGAGTGACTGCGGCACTCGACAAAGACCCAAAAACACTCAGCAAAGGCTTTGCCAATTTTACACTCGGTAAAGGTGGCTCGGTATATCCGATGACGGCAAAGCCACCTTTGCCGAGTGTTTTTTGTCGGGCACTCGGCAAAGGCTTTGTCGAGTGCTAGGACAGACACTCGGCAAAATAAAACACTAACAGACAGCCGTTTGTAAGATTTGCCGAGTGTCAGGCCTAAACACTCGGCAAAGGAGTTTAGGGTTTAGGGCTTGCCATGGGGTTTGCCATGGGTTTGCCGAGTGTCAAAGCGAAAACACTCAGCAAAGGCACAGGCTTTGCCGAGTGTTTTGGCTTTAACGCTCGGCAAAGGCACAGGCTTTGCCGAGTGTTTTGGCTTTAACGCTCGGCAAAGCCCCCACTTTTGCCGAGTGTTAACGCAAAAACACTCGACAAACACCTGACACTCGGCAAAGGCCAATTTAGTAATGACAGAAACAGTCTATTTGCCGAGTGTTATTAGGAAAACACTTGGCAAACGGGCCCTTTGCCGAGTGTTACACTTGACAAACCCACAACCCTGCCCTAATTTTATTTCTCGGTCGCGTATAAAGGACACCCTCAAAACAAACATCATAGGCAGTTCATATATATAATAATAAGCATCACAGGTAGTTCATATAAATATATACATCAACCTTCCACAACCATAATTACGCCATAAACATCACAGGCAGTTCGACAAACACATAAAAGTTACTAAACACCTATAGGTTCATAAGTACACTCGTTCACAACAACACAAAGTCACCAAACATTGACAAAGCCACCAACTCACTGAGGAGGGGGTCCGAACATCATTCGACCCACCCGCGCAGCAGCGTCTTCGTCTTGAGGCCCGTCATTTGACGCCGCCGAGCCAGGATTCTGCACAAAAGAGATTTTCCATGTGTCTAAGTTGTCTAAGGTAACCGACTAAGTTGTCTAAGTTGTGAAATGAAATTATAAGGTTCTCAAGTGACTCATGGGAGAAATGGGAATACGTGGTGGAGGGGGTGGCATCGGCGGTGGTGGACCTTCACCCACCTGCTGGCCAATGTTCTGCATGTAGGCAAACATCTGCTTCTATCACTACCGATTCGAACGCTCAAGGTCATCAAACTGCCTCTGTTTCTTGGCCTTCGCATGCTGCATCCACTGTACCTGCAACTCTAGCTCCTCCCGTCTCCTTGTCTTTTCATCCAACCGGGTCTGCAATATTCAATCATAATGTTATAATACAAAGAAAACGTAAGTAAGTGAACGTATGATGAACAAAACAGAAACAACCTGTAGTGATTGCATCCCGAAGTGTGAACCGAAAGGAGGTTGGCATATGGTCGGGGAAGAGCTCGTGCTCCTGGCTCGAATCTTGTAGAGTGTGGGGGTACTGGCCGTGTCGATGGTGTTGTCGCCGATTAAGTACCGACCATGCTTCTTTCCTCCTCCCGCCCTCATGACTACTTCTCCATCAATGTCGTGAGTGGTAGGATCGAACTCTGGCCCATGGACCTCCTTTGCCACCTCTGTGTAGGCATTGAGGCGACTGTGGATGGTAGCGTTGCTGTATGCCGAGGGCGGGTCCTCTGGGTTGTATTGGACGTCGGAGGTCGGCTTGCCCTTGTGGGCCAGAGCATGTGCCATGAACCGGTTGCAAGGCTGGCCACCATGTGACGACGATTGAGGAAATAAACAATAAGATTAGTAATTATATATAGAATTGAGTGCGCAAATATAGAAATGACTCGTTGTACCCATTTTTTGGCGTACTCGTCGAGGCTACGGCTGCCCTGGTGGTGTGGTACAGTTCACCATGGCTCGTCCACCGGGTATAGATCTCCATAAATACACTCATGATGAGATGTTTACCCATGACCTCTTGTGTTTGGCATTTACGGTTCCCACAAACAGCACATGGACAGAAAGTGGAAGGCGCCTCTTTCGCATTGGCAAAAGCCTGCTTCAAGAAACCATCAGTCTTGATATTCCATTCATCGGTCAACTGACCCTTACTTGAGCGGCCAGTGTACATCCACTCACGGTCATCCATCCCTTTACGTATCACCGAGTAATAAATTATAGTAATGAAATGCATCTACCGGATACTTATATGTCTAATAGGTCAAGATAGGTCCTAATCCCACCCGAGAATGTGTAGATGGGTTCATTTCCACGCTCTACTCAAATCCGAGACAGAATTTCAGCAGCATCTCCCCACTGTTTTCCAAATACATGTCCACTTATGGAGATTGTGTATTCGGAGAACAACAGGGAGATGATGCCGAAACTCAGCCTCGGATCCAAGTAGAGCGTGGAAACTAACCCATCTACACATCCTCGAGCTGTCAAAAAATGTGGACAATTCAAAACAGATACGGTTAGACATATGCAAAGATTCACATATTCATAATCGTATCTCTTTCGAACGGGAGACGACTAACTAGGTTACGTGATCTACGAACAGGATATGGAAAGATCTTGCACGTGCTCACCTACGGGCTCGACGGCGGGCGAGTCAGTGACCCTCGTGTCAGTGCAAACAGTGGGGAACGGCGTGCAATGGAGCTACAAACCGAGGACGGTGCTGCAGGCTCTCCCTGAAAAAAACAAATTTTGTCAAATGAAAATTTTGGCAGCACATCCCCTACACGGGGAGGTTTCTGAAACCCCATCCTGCAAAAAAAATGGCACAAAGGCCGACAACCACATATACAAGGATAACCACGGCACGAAGGCCGACAACCACATACACAAGGAGAAAACTTTTCTCAAATGCAATCCAAAAATATCTTATACATGAATAGCAAGGATATTAAATCATGTAATTTTGTTGATTCAATAGAACACCTTACAGCTGAGAATTGCTAGCACAATCTACATGTATATATAGTACAACAATACACAATAGTGTGTGCTTCAACCAATTGCAACTAGTCTAGATTGCCGCACCAAAACTATAGCCATTTCCATTGCTTTCAATATCTAAATCCCAATTCCTAACCATAATTGCATGAAGAGGAAGGAATCCTGTGATTTGGATAATGAAACTAAATGAACAGGAAGGAACTCACTCCCAGGGCGGTGGTGGAGTAGTAGTGGAGGACCTGCGGCCTGGGCGACGACAGCGCGTGGAAGAGGAGCTCGGGCGGCGGTGGATCTCGGGCGTCGGGCGCGCGTGGGAAGTGGGCCTCGGCCATAGGTGGGAGGCGGGCGGTGGCCTCGGGCCCCGGGCGCGCGCGGGAGGGAGGCGGTCCAGCGAGTGGGGCTTGGCCCGGAGATGGGTGGCCGGTGGTGCTCGGGGAAGCCAGCGGTCAACCGAAGGACGCCCACGGCGGCGTGGGCGCGCCTGCAGACGGGGCCGGGGCGGGGCGGCGTGGGGAGGCCGAGGCAGGGGCAAGCGCTGGGGCGGGGTGGACACTGGCGGCGGCAGTGGGCGGAGCAGCGTGGGGAGGCCAGTGCAGGGGCGAGAGCCGGTCGGGGGCATGGGGCGGGCAGGGCGGCAGCCGGGGGCGTGGTGCGGGCGGGGCGGCGGGCGGCGGCTGCGTGGGGATTGACGTAAGCGGTGGCGGGCGGGGATTGGGGCAGGCGTGGGGATTAGAGTGCTGAAGGCATCTAGGCCCCTAATTAGGTTTTGGTAACTAATGACAACCAATGTGGACTAACAATTTCATCTGAGAATACGAGAATAGGTTTGTCCCGAGAATTGGAATGAGCTTCAAAAGATGATGTGTGGATGGCATTTGTGCTATGGATCATGGAAAGCTCAATGAAAAGGTATAAGATAAGGCTTTTTGCTTTGACCGGTCATAAGGCGATTAGAGGATGAAATATGACCGGGTTGATAGGCTAGATAGCCGTACTATCAAGAGGGATGAACGTCATTGGCTTGACGTGTCTATAGTGCCACTTTGATCATTAACTTGCATGTTGTGCATTTAAATGAGTGGTGACTTATCGTATAAAGAGCGTGTTGAAAATCTGGTTGAAATCTAGTTCTGTCGAGACTGGTCGGACAGTCCGAGATACGTGAGTTAAAAATTAAATAGAAAATCTTCGGTATATTCCGTTCGGGGTGTCCGAACGGTTCTCGGACAGTCCGTTGGTTAAGGTTGGACTGTCCGCGACCTGTGCTGACAGGTGGGCCCATGTGTGCTAACTTCCGAGCGTTGACTTTGATGGTCGGACAGTTCGGGGGTGTGGCTCGGTAGTCCGTAAAATAGCTTGGATTTAGACAGAGAAGGTTTTCATCGATGCAGGGGGTCAGACCGTCTGCCCGTGCTTGGCGGACCGTCCGTGGTGCATCTCAAACAATCCACGGGTGGCGATCGGACAGTCTGACCGGTCCAACGGTCATCTTTGATACACGTTTGACTGTGTGAATATGACCGTTAGATTCAAGCTCGGACTGTCCGAGGGTGCAGGTCAGACAGTCCGCGAAGGCCGTTTTTCACGTGTTTTGAACGTAACGGCTAGTTTCGAGGAAGAGGCTTATAAATACCCACCCCGCGGGTGTGTGAGGTCTCTTGGCACTTTGGGAAGCTTACTTGACATGCTAGAGCCCTTGTTCTCCTTTCTCTCACTCACTTGCTTTGAGATAGCATTTCTTTGTGAGATTGAGAGCATCTAGTGCATTGCATCAATGATTTGATCATTGTGGCACCAGGGATTCATCAAGCAAGCGAGTTGGTTTGTTACTCTTGGAGGTTGCCGCCTCTTAGACGGCTTGGAGCTCGTGATTCCATTGAGCACTTCAAGAAGATTGTGAAGTTGCCTTGGAAGATTTGTGTGAGAGGTTCTTGTGCTCACCTCACCGGAGCGGTGAAGAGCAACACTAGTGGAATCGAGATTTGGAGCGGTTCTTTGGTTCTAACCAGCTTAGAGATCAAGAGGAGTCTTGATAGAGAAGCGGTTGAACATTGAATCCATCTCAACGTGGATTAGGGGTGACCGGCAAGTCATCGACACCACGGGATAAATTCTTGTCTCTTGTTTGTGAGTTGTCCATTGTTGTTTACCTTGAGCAGTTTAATTTGAGCAAGTTATCTATCTAGAACTTAAATTGTTTCTTGTCATCCTAGGTTGCAAACCCCTCAACATAGGCTTAGAATATATAGAGATTTAACTCCCCTTATGGTTCTAATTAAATTTCTCTAGTGTTGTGATTGAAGTTTAAAACCACCTATTCACCCCCCCTCCAGTCGGTAATCCTAGATACTACATGTGTGCGTGTGCCGTGCGCGGTTAAGTCCCCGGCCCAGCCCCCTTATTTGCCGAGTGTCCTGGATCGGGCACTCAGCAAATACATCTGCCACGTGGCCACACGCGGCCACTGCGCGGCCGGCCACGTGGCTCTTTGCCGAGTGCATGGGCCATGACACTCGGCAACCCAAGCCTTTGCCGAGTGCCGGTACTCGGCAAAGAAGCCACGTTGGCCAATGACGTGGCATGCGCGGACTCAAGGCGGCCGGCCATGTGGCCTCTTTGCCGAGTGCCGGGCTGTAGGCACTCGGCAAATACACTCTTTGCCGAGTGTCTCATGTGAAACACTCGGCAAAGGACTTGTTTGCCGAGTGTAGCACTCGGCAAACAATTTCCAGAATCATTATTTCATGTAAAGATTTTCAAATTTGTTCAAATACACATCAAAATATCTTGTCAAATGCATTCAGCAATGCACATTTTATGCTTTTATGAATTGTTTTCATTATTTCATGCATATATAGCTCATTATTCCTTCAGATATTTCATTATTTCAAACAGAGATAGTCACAAAAAACAATTAAAAAATATCAAATGGGTCCGAAAAATTATGATAACTTCGAATGAAACAATCTATGTTGTCTACTGCCTATGAAAAAAGTTATGAACCAATTTAACTTCACTTCGTTTCGAAATCCAGCCATATCCTTCTCAACTCTCTGAAACTTCTATGTGGAGATGCTCCGATTTGTAAGGGCCGTATATGAAAAACTTTTCAAAATTGTCTCAACTTTTTACCACAGCCTCCACATAAGATATTACGAGCTTTTGACAAATCTCATGGAGAGGAGAAAACGTTTGGAGCGCAAAATCAAAAGTTTGAATGAAACAATCTATGCTTTGCCGAGTGTTTCAAAGAAAACACTCGGCAAAGCTCCATCTTTCCTAGTGTCTATAAGCAAACACTCAACAAAGAGCAGCTTTGCCGAGTGTCGGAGTCAAGCACTCGGCAAAGCCACCAGCCCAGCCGGCCAAAAACTCTTATATTTAAAATTTTCAAACAATTTGAGTTTGAATTTCAAGTTTTTTTATGTTTTTTCAGATTTTCAAAGTCTTTGTTGAGTGTCTACTCCATACACTTAGCAAAGAGCCAATACGTGAAACGGCCGTTCCCGGCCGTGGCACTTTGCCGAGTGTCAAGCCTCTGACACTCGGCAAAGAGCTAACGTCCCAAACGGCCGCCAACAGGCGTCGGCAGCCATGGCACGTGTTGGGCACATGCCAACTCTTTGCTGTTGGCAGCCGTGGCACGTGTTGGGCACATGCCAACTCTTTGTCGAGTGTCAGAGGCTTGACACTCGTTAAAGAGCTAACTGTTCGCACCCAAAATTGACAGGTGCCTATCAGCTCGAGGGCAACCGGTCAGACCGGTTTTGGGAGGCGGTCAGACCGGTTTCCCTGTAGTTGATCTGGCAACAGTCAAACCGGTATGACTGGTTTGCCAAAGCGGTCTGACCGGTTTACTCCGAGTTGGAGTAGAATTAGGAGTCCTAGTCGTTTCCAACTTGTAAAAGGATTCCTTGCGGGGCAAGACCTCCCCACCCTATAAATATAAAGGGCCGTGGCCGGTTGAGAGATATAATCCAATCGATCAAACTTTATCTTTTACTTTTTATCTCCAAACCCTAGCTTTTCCAACCCCTTTGCTTTCCTTGCTTGTCTCTACGGCGTTCAAGGAGGTTCTGAGTGGCCTGACCGATCTCAGAGCAACCCTAGGCGCACCATCTCCGACGGGGTCCCTCCCGAGGTGGTGATTCTAGGTTCATCCCGAGGCTCATGAGGGAAACCGGTCTGACCGGGTCCCTAAACCGGTCTGACCGGTTTGGGTGGTGCTGAGGCGAGTTCATCGTTTCTTCGTTTGCGCGATCCAGCGCTCGTGTGTGTTGACCAGAAAAAGCGTCAACATACTTTTGGCGACTCCGCTGGGGACATAGAAGATCTGGTTTTCAAAGACCGTTCGATCTAAGCTCCAGACAAGATGGGATCTCGATGTGATCTTGATGCGGATAATATAATCGCGGCTTCATTGGAAGATCTTACTCCGGAGGAGCAGAAGAATTTTGAGGCGCTACAAGAATTCATGAAGATACAATTTTTGGCTAGCGTCAAGAAAGATCGTCAGGGCAAGGTGGCAAGAGTGCAAGAATTTGAGCTACCGGCGATCAAGTTAAACGACAATCGAGTTGAGGTAATACCCACTGTAAGTAAATCACAGAACACTTCTTCTACTACTGTTCCTAAAAATAGTGTAGAAAGTGATGAATTGCATGCCTCATATATTTCTCATTTAGAACGTTTAGAGGATCTGGAGAAAGATAGGACTACTACTTGCTTTAATAATAATGAAACTAGTAGTAGCGCTCCTAAAATTAATTCTAGTGGGGGAGTTTTTCCTAGCTTGTCACCCATACCTAATGTTAATACTGAAAAATACATGTATGGTATGCCACCTGAGTTTGCCATTGGTCAATCCCTGCCGTTCTAACCGTCCGGGCCGAACACGGCCAAACCGGTCAGACCGGATCAGGGAACCGGTCAGACCGGTCTGACCAATGCACTTGAATTAGTGCATGAGCAACCTATACCACTTTCTGTTTCACCTGATTCGATGGTTTATGCTCACACTAATGCTTTAGGTACTGCTAGGCCTCAATTTAGTACAACAATTAACACATCTGCTCAAAGAAACATAATACCTGATGATGTGTTTGAAAGTTATAGGCTAGCTCAAGCTAAGATTGCTCCCTACTTAAATAAGATGAATTTGGAGAATGTGCAACCACAACAGCCAAATAATCCTAACTGGGCTGAATTTAACAAATTTAGAGAAGATTTGGCTAATGTGGTAAAAACTAAACTTGGTGTTGATATTGGTAACACAAATTTGTATAAAAAACCATATGATGCTGAGTTTGATAATTTTCCCCTTCCACGTGGTTGGCGTATGCCTGATTTGATTAAATTTAGTGGAGATGATGACCGAACCACGTGGGAACATATTAGTCAATACATAGCTCAACTGGGAGAAGCGGGTGCTTATAATGCTCTTAAAGTGCGTTTATTTTCTTTATCATTGACTGGCACCGCTTTTGCTTGGTTTTCTTCACTTGCTCCTGGTTCTATTATATCTTGGGATATGTTAGAGCGTAAATTTCATGATCATTTTTATAGCGGGAGCTTGCAATTGAAATTGACAGATTTGACATCGGTTAGACAAAGTAGAGATGAAACTGTTTCTGCTTATATTAAAAGATTTAAAGAAACTAAAAACCGTTGTTTCAATTTGTCAATCACTGATATGGACCTTGCTGATATTTGCTTAAAAGGTCTATGGTCATCCATAAGAGATAGAATAGAGGGTTCTGATTTTATTTCGGTTGCGCAAGTTCAAATTAGAGCTTTAATTGTTGAAAACCGAATGAATAAAGAAAAAGAAAGAGATACTTCTAGATCACGTCGTTCTAATGTTCATATAATTGATTATGAGTCTGATGATTCAAGTGATAGTGATAAAGAAGTACTTGCTGTTGAATTTGTATGGCCCTCTAAAGAAAAAACTTACTCTTGTACATCACTTAAGCCGGTTAACAAAGGTCGGCAAGAAGAAGTTAAGTTTACATTTGATGTTTCCAAGTGTGATCGTATCTTTGATGAATTGCTTAAATCTGGAAATATCAAATTATCTCATAAATTACCTCCACTTGAAGAATTGAAAAGGCGTGCATATTGCAAGTTTCATAATACTTATTCTCATGCCACTAATGATTGCAATATGTTTCGTCGACAGGTTCAATCGGCCATAAATGAAGGTCGTTTGACATTTCATGAGATGCAAGTGGACAAAACTCTTTTCCCTGTCAATACTATGGATTTACAGCAGCCTAAGGTCTTGGTTCGGCCGCATCAAGCCGAAGCAACCAAAGGAAAGAATGTTGTGATTGGTGATGCAAAACCTGATTTGAGGGGAAAAGAGTTGATTCGAGAAGTTGCATGTGAGACAACTCCAGATGGCAGGGAGACCTTCAAGGTTACTATAAGAGCCTCTGAACAAGGGGGCAAGGGTCGACCGTTCCTACCGAGCAGAGACCGTTTGAGCCTGTACAGGACAAACCGGTCAGACCGGTTAGGGAAAGCGGTCAGACCGGTTTCCCCCAGGGTCGTCCAAAGATGATTAAACCAAGCCGTCCAGACATTGGAAATTGGAAACCCAATGTTGCAAAGAATCAGGGGAGTACTCTGAAGCCAAAGGTCACCTTTGATATGCTATTTGACAAGTACTCCAAGCAAAAGGCCGTTACAAGTAATCGGCCGGTAAAAAAGAGAATGAGAGTGTCTCCACATCAAGAAGAATATTCTCAGCCAAAGAGAAGTTTTGCTCCACAATGGGATGCATCGAGTTCATATCCACCTCGTCCAATTTATGATGATAATGGAGTGATGTGGGTGCCGTATCAGCAGCCTTTCCAATATGGATGGGAAGGACCACGAAGGCCGGCATTGGACAGGATTTCGAGGCCTAGACAGGACTGTTTGGCACTTTGCCAATCTGGTCAGGGTCGCCAGACCCAACCGGTCAGACCGGTTTCACAAACCGGTCAGACCGGTTTCCCTGGAAAATCGGCAACACCTCCTATGAAGCAAGTTTACAAGCCAAAACAGCGTGAGGAGGTGCATAAGATGGATATTGACCTAGAGAGGACTACAAATCAAGATGTTATTCAGATTGGGTTGATGAACGTTCCCCTTGGAGACGGTGGCAAAAGACCGATTGTCATAGACAATAAGGTTGGGACACCTATTCAAAAGGGATCTGTTTCTGATAATGATCATGAGGCCAGTGGAAGTGGTTCTAACTCCAAGTACTTTTTGCCAAGATGGTGTCCTCCCGATTTATCTCGTACTCAAAGGAGGAAACTTCAGCGCTTGAGGTTTCAGGAGATGAAGGAGAAGGAGCTAGAGAAACAAAGAGACGAAGCATTCAACAAGTACAGGCCCATGATTCCACAAGGGAAAGAGTGGAGAGCCAAGACCAGTTCCCAGACAAAACCGGTCAGACTGGTTCAGGAATCGGTCAGACCAGTTGAACCGGTCAGACCGGTTGACGAAAGCGGTCAGACCGCTTTGCCCGACGCGCCGCCCGGTTTTTCTTCTCCTACTCCTTTGGTTTGTGATGGCAAGTTATCATCGGTATCCACTTCAGAGGACGATGAAGAGCTTGTTGATTATGGTTCTTCTCCCGAGCGTATGAATTTTGACCTTAATGTAATTCACATGTCTATGGATGGTTATGTGTTATCAGAGGAAAGCATCGCTCAACTTGATTTTGGACCAAAGGAAGCTATTTTCCAGAAGCCTAAAGCTACTGAAAGTCATCTGAAGGCTTTGTACATGAAGGGTCATATCAATGGGAAGCCTATCTCTCGCATGCTGGTGGATGGAGGAGCGATTGTTAATTTGATGCCGTATTCTCTGTTCAAGAAGCTGGGAGGTTCAGATGAAGAGTTGATCAAGACCAACATGACCATCAGCGGCGTTGGAGGAGGTGAACCTATGGGCGCCAAGGGAGTTGCTTCTATGGAGCTCACTGTTGGAAGCAAGACTTTGGCTACTGCGTTCTTCGTCGCTGAGACACAAGGTAACTACAGTTTAATCCTTGGTCGTGATTGGATTCATGCAAACCAGTGTGTGCCTTCTACTTTGCATCAATTTTTAATTCAACGGATAGATGATGAAGTAGAGGTTGTTCATGGAGATACATCGGCTTGTGTTGCAGTGGCCGATAGTTCTACTATGGATGATCATGAGAATCTTAGGTGTTTATCTGGTTTAGATTTATCTGATTGTGAGATCATTGGTTGCACCAATGATGGCTTTGCTACTGCTGTTATGAGGTCGATCGGGGATCTGGCTATACCATCTCTTATGATTTGATGGATCCGAATCTAGAGTGGTTACAGCAGAGGCGTGAGCACTATCGGGCGCATAAGAACGATATGTGTGAGGCCATTGAAGATTTTGATGGTTTAAGCAAGTTAGGACAAGGGTTTACGTCGGCTGATCCTCTAGAGGAGGTAGATATTGGTGATGGTACGGTACCTAGGCCGACATTTGTAAACAAGAATCTTGATCCTTTGTTTAAATCTGAGCTAATAAAGTTATTAAGAGAATATGTTGATTGTTTTGCATGGAGTTACAATGAAATGCCTGGTTTAAGTCGTGATTTAGTTGAACATCGTTTACCCATTAAACCTGGTTTTAGGCCTTTTAAACAATCTCGTAGAAACTTTAATCCTGATATTTATGACCGAGTTAAAGAAGAAATCAATCGGTTGCTAGATGCTAAATTTATTAGGCCTTGTCGATATGCTAATTGGATCTCTAACATTGTGCCTGTTGAAAAGAAAGGAACAAAAAAGCTTCGTGTTTGCATTGATTTTAGAGATCTTAATAGAGCTACTCCTAAAGATGAATATCCTATGCCTATAGCCGATTTTCTTGTTAATGCTGCATCTGGACATAGAATTCTTAGCTTTCTTGATGGTAATGCTGGTTATAATCAAATATTTATGGCCGAAGAGGATATAGCCAAAATGGCCTTTCTATGTCCGGGTTTTGTCGGTCTATTTGAGTGGGTAGTGATGACTTTTGGTTTGAAGAATGCTGGCGCCACATATCAAAGGGCTATGAATTTGATTTTTCATGACTTGCTTGGCATTATAGTAGAAGTTTATATCGATGATATTGTTGTCAAATCGGCTAGAGTAGATTCTCATTTGGCTGATTTAAGGCATGCATTTGAAAGAATGCGTCGATATAAATTAAAGATGAATCCACTCAAATGTGCTTTTGGTGTATCGGCTGGAAAGTCCTTGGGATTTATTGTGCATGAAAAGGGCATAGAGATAGATCCTAAAAAGATTGAAGCTATCAACAATGTAAAGGCCCCTACTTGCAAGAAAGATTTGCAAAGGTTCTTGGGCAAAGTGAATTACTTGAGAAGGTTCATTTGTAATTTGTCTGGGAAGGTGAATGTCTTTACTCCTTTACTTCGGTTGAAGAATGACATTGATTTCACTTGGGGGGCAAAACAACAAGAGGCATTTGATGAGATCAAGCAATATTTATCTTCACCACCCGTCCTTCAAGCGCCTAGGAGTGGAGTTTCATTCAAGTTGTATGTGGCGGTGGAAGAAAATGTTATTGGAGGTGTTTTGACTCAAGAAACCGAAGGAAAGGAACATGTGGTTGCATATGAGAGTAGAAGATTGTTGGACGCCGAGACAAGGTACACTTTCATTGAAAAGTTATGTTTATCATTATATCATACTTGTACCAAGTTGAGGCATTATCTTTTACCAAGTACTTGTATAGTAGCATGTCAAACCGACATAATTAAATACATGTTGCACAAACCAATTTTAAGTGGTAGAGTCGGCAAATGGGCTTATGCTTTGGTTGAATATGATTTACATTGTGAACCATTAACTTCAATGAAAGGTCAAATAGTAGCCGACTTTATTGTTGGACATAGGGTAGATAAGCAACTTGATTTAAATGTCGGTTATGTTACTTTTACTCCATGGAAGTTGTATTTTGATGGATCAGTTTGCAAAAGTAGTTGTGGTATTGGAATTGTTATTACTTCTCCACATGGGGCTGTTTTTGAAGCACTTAACCGATTAAATCATAAATGTACTAATAACCAAGTCGAGTATGAAGCTCTTCTATTCGGATTGGAAATTTTGCATGACATGGGAGTAAAGCATGTAGAAGCTTATGGTGATTCTTTACTGGTTGTACAACAAGTTTCTATGGTATGTCAATGCTTAGATGGATTTTTAAATGCATATCTCGATAGATGCTTTGATATTATACCTTGCTTCAATGAATTTGTGATTCGTCATGTACCACGAGAAAGAAATCCAAAGGCAAATGCTCTGGCTCAGCAAGCATCTGGTTATGACGTTCAGAAAAGAAATTTTCAAGAACGAAGACCGTTGTTTTTAAAAGCCGAATGTTCTGTTCTGGAGGAACCGGTCGCACCGATTCCTCAAACCGGTCTGACCGGTTCAACCGGTCTGACCGCTTTACAGAACCAGTCTGACCGGTTGCCTGGTGAAAATAGTACTTCGGCTGTTGTTTGCAATCAAGACGAAGTGAACGATTGGAGAAAGCCTTTGATTAATTATTTGCAAGATCCTAGCAGTGCAGTTGACAGAAAAATCCGACGATGGGCTCTCAAGTTCGTTTTGGATGGTGATGAATTATACCGTCGGACTATTGATGGTTTGCTTCTAAGATGTTTGGGTCCTGATCAAGCTAGGTTAGCTATGGCAGAGGTTCATGAAGGAATTTGTGGTACTCATCAATCGGCTCCCAAGATGAAGTGGCTCCTTAGGCGAGCTTGTTTCTATTGGCCCAATATGATAGCCGATTGTTTTAAATACTACAAAGGATGTGAGGAGTGTCAAAAACATGGGGATATTCAGTTGGTACCTGCGGCATTGATGCATCCAATTATTAAGCCTTGGCCTTTTCGAGGATGGGGTTTAGATTTTGTTGGTAAGATTCATCCTCCTTCGACAAAGGGTCATTGTTTTGTGATTGTGGCAACTCATTATTTTACCAAGTGGACGGAAGCAATCCCTTTGAAGAATATGACGCATAGAGAGGTGATTGAGTTTATTAGAGAAAATATTATACATAGGTTTGGTATTCCACAAACTTTGACTACGAATCAAGGGACTTCATTCATATCCAAAGAGGTGCGTGAATTTGTTAATTCCTATGGTATTAAACTTCTCAATTCATCTCCATATTATGCTCAAGCCAATGGTCAAGCTGAATCTAGCAACAAGACTTTGATAAAGCTCATTAAGAAGAAGGTAGAAGATCATCCTAAAAGATGGCATGAGGTATTATCTGAAGCTTTATGGGCTCATCGTATTTCTAAACATGGTGCTACTAAAGTTACTCCGTTTGAGCTTGTGTATGGTCAAGAGGCCGTTTTACCTGTAGAGGTGAATCTTGGCGCATATAGACTTGCAAAGCAAAATAATCTTGATGTTGATACATACTATGCTTTGATGATGGACAATATTGATGAAGTGACTGACAAGCGTTTGGAAGCTTTAGAAGAGATTGAAAAAGATAAGAGACGAGTGGCGAGAGCATAAAACAGGAAAGTTAAATTCAAATCCTTTCAAGTAGGTGATTTGGTTTGGAAAACAATTTTGCCCATTGGAATTTAAAGCAACAAGTTTGGCAAGTGGTCTCCAAGTTGGGAGGGTCCTTTCAAGATTGTGAAGGTTTGCTCAGGAAATTCCTATATGGTAGAGACCTTGCAAGGACAGCAGCTGCCTAGAGCTCTCAATGGGAGATACTTGAAGAAATTTTATCCAAGTGTTTGGCAAAGTGCTTGATAGGACATGGCCGATTTATGGTTGAAAATCGCCCTTAGGATAAAATGGCTGGTGAATTCTGTAACATCGACCTTAGCATATTTTCTAGTGCATAAAATTTACTAGAAAACAGGGTGGCATATGTTCGCACCCAAAATTGACAGGTGCCTATCAGCTCGAGGGCAACCGGTCAGACCGATTTTGGGAGGCGGTCAGACCGGTTTCCCTGTAGTTGATCTGGCAACAGCCAAACAGGTCTGACCAGTTTGCCAAAGCGGTCTGACCGTTTTATTCCGAGTTGGAGTAGAATTAGGAGTCCTAGTCGTTTCCAAGTTGTAAAAGGATTCCTTGCGGGGCAAGACCTCCCCACCCTATAAATATAAAGGGCCGTGGCCGGTTGAGAGATATCATCCAATCGATCAAACTTTATCTTTTACTTTTTATCTCCAAACCCTAGCTTTTCCAACCCCTTTGCTTTCCTTGCTTGTCTCTACGGCGTTCAAGGAGGTTCTGAGTGGCCTGACCGATCTCAGAGCAACCCTAGGCGCACCATCTCCGACGGGGTCCCTCCCGAGGTGGTGATTCTAGGTTCATCCCGAGGCTCACGAGGGAAACCGGTCTGACCGGGTCCCTAAACCGGTCTGACCGGTTTGGGTGGTGCTGAGGCGAGTTCATCGTTTCTTCGTTTGCGCGATCCAGCACTCGTGTGTGTTGACCAGAAAAAGCGTCAACACTAATGTCCCAAATGGCCGCTAACAGACGTTGGCGGCAGTGGCACGTGTTGGGAACGTGTGTGCCCTTTGCCGAGTACGGCTCCTGTGACACTTGGCAAACCCTTGAATGTGCTGAGTGTTGAGTTTTTGCCGAGTGCTTCCTCGTAAGACACTCAGCAAAGGAGTCGATGTGCCGAGTGTCTGGTCTTTGCCAAGTGCTTTCCTGCAGGCACTTGGCAAAGCCTGTCTTTGCCGAGTGCCCGATGGAATGCACTCGGCAAAGGCACGTGACACTTGGCATATACGGGGTTTCTTGTAGTGTCACTCTCAGTGCATAGTTTCATCAGTTACCAACACTGGCAACTAGGTAATCGAGCCAGATATGTTTCATGGGGATGAAATTCCTCTCTCGTCCTATGAAACTCTTCCTTCTCTCTCCTTATAAAAACTCCGTCATGACAATAAATTTAATTCCATGAAACTCCCCATAAAACCCCACTGATACTGGCCTAACTCAGTCCGGTGTCCTTACAGTAACAAGAGATTGAAATAAAGGGAAAGAACAACTTCTTCCAGGTTTATAATGATGGCCATCGTATAACTGAACCGAGCAGCATACTTCAAGTTTGGTGCAGCCACAAGTCTCACATGTGTGATCAATGATGATGTGCTCTGCATCCTCGGGGCCAAGTATCTCTACACATCCTCTTTCCTCTACATCTACATCTTGCGCGCATAGGCTGCCGTACATTTGTAACGGTAGTTCTTTGTCCAAACATCAGTCCTTGGGACTTAATCTCGATCTTCTGAAAAACCACAATACCAGCCCCAGCAAGCCCTGCTATGCGGTCATAGCCTTCCAACCTCCTCACATACATGGGAGATTTATTAACCTGACTTTCAATAATGAGGTATGGTGAGAAGGTATGCTCATTCATAAGATACTAACTAGATATACATATGACTGAGAGAATAATTTACTAGCAAAATTGTCCCGGTTTAGCAGAAATTTGTAGGTTCTAGTATTGCTGAATATTTGTTCTTTAAAAAAAGGTGGTTCCTTAATTTTTGGTTTGCGGGATAACAAAAATGTGGTTCAAACAATAATAGATACAGGAACTGTAGACAACTTTATCATATTAATCCATCTCATAATAAAATCAAGCCAATCCAAAGTGGAGAATAGACCTGTTTTCATTCGTCCAACATAATAATTAGAACGGTATAAAAAGTGCACATGGACAAGACAAAGGATAAGTGTAGTGGGGATGCATTGTGCTTGCAACCAGGATGATGGAGTATTTTGCCAATAATGGATGGAATTTTTGCAATACAATTCGGCTTTAATTTTCCTGCTATTGGGTTTGTTTCAGTTTCTCATACTACTTTCTTTCATAGACACATTTGGTCTTTGGTGGTTGTTAATAATGAACAGGTATATGCATTAGTTTGATGCAGAGACCGTAATATTTGAAATATATTCCCTTTTCTAAAAAAATTGCACTGAATAGCTAAATGAATGATTGATCTTCACAACTCAGATGGACTTTTCCTTCTAAGTACATGACAATAATTTTCAAATGATTAAGAGAAATTCCAGCGGACCCCTAACTCAAGACCCTACTCATAAAGGTAGGGGCTTGAAGCAAAAAAAAAGCAACTCCAGCATACCCCTTACTTGGGTCGCTAAAGTGTGTGTGTGTGGTGGGGGGGGGGACCCTACTCCGTCATTGACTCTACCATGTCGCGCGCATGCGCAATCGAGCGCCCGAGTTCATCGCCGATTCGAGCTCCGCGCCGTCGATTTGAGCTCCATACCACCAATACAAGACCGGGCGGAGCACGAAGGAGTGCCATCCCGCTTACCCGCCGCCTTCACTGAAGCATGCTGCACCCACTGCCAGAGCTCATCCACTGCAAGTCGTTTCACCCACGCGCGGCGCGGCCGACGAGCCCATCGCGGCCGCCCAAGGCGTTGTGCAGTACCACGGCTGCAACTGCAAGAGCTCGATGAGGATACCATGGTGGCACCGGTGTTCCCCAAAGGACGGTGTTCCTCTTCCGTGGCCTTCTTCGCCGAGGTCGAACCGCACCGGCGACGGGAGGTTGGGGGCGGACCACACCGACGACGGGAGATTGTGGATGGAGGAGGGAACAACGTGGAATAGCCGTGGGGAACAGCGGCACGGCCCAAGGGAAGCGGCGGCATGAGCCGAGGGAAGCGGCGGCCGACGCGGAGCACGGTGCACGCGGATGAGGTTCGGTGCGGAGGAGCGCCGGAGGAGGAGGAAGAGATAAAGAAAAAGAAAAAAACAATGGGGCAGTAAAGGGTGGGGATGGATGGGTCCCACCTATCATATAAAATGTAGGGGCTAGAATTTGGGGTCTATTGCTAGAGTTAACCATAAAAATCAAGACCCTAAAAAATAGGAGGAGCCCCTACTTTATTGAGTAGGGGCCTGAAGTAAGGAGTATTGCTGGAGTTTCTCTAAGCCATGGAAATAAGGTATAGATTATTCCAAAATCCTTCATTTTTTGCAATTCCGAGTCTCTGGTCCAAAAAAGAAATGCACTAATGACCCTGCTAAGTTCCATCTAAATGATCACTATTCACAAAATTTGAACTGCTAGTTGTTGACGCTTTTTCTGATCAACACACACGAGCGCCGGATCGCGCAAATGAATGAAACAGTGAACTCGCCGCAGCCTCGCCCAAACCGGTCAGACCGGTTTAGGGATCCGGTCAGACCAGTTCCGTCGGGAATTGCGGGAAGAACCTAGATTCAGCACCTCGGGAGGGACCCCGTCGGAGATGGCGCGCCTAGGGTTGCTCTAATATCGGTCAGGCCACTCAGAACCTCCTTGAACGCCGTCGAGACAAACAAGGAAAGCAAAGGGGTTGGAAAAGCTAGGGTTTGGAGATAAAAAGTAGAAAGATAATATTTGATCGATTGGATGATAACTCTCAACCGGCCATGGCCCTTTATATTTATAGGGTGGGGAGGTCTTGCCCCGCAAGGAATCCTTTTACAATTTGGAAACGACTAGGACTCCTAATTCTACTCCAACTCGGAGTAAAACCGGTCAGACCGCTCTGGCAAACCGGTCAGACCGGTTTGGCTGTTGCCAGATCGGCTACAGAGAAACCGGTCTGACCGCTTCCTAGAACCGGTCTGACCGGTTGCACTCGGCCTGATGGGCAGCTGCCAATTTTGGGTGCGAACATATGCCCCCTGTTTTCTAGTAAATTTTATGCACTAGAAAATATGCTAAAGTCGATGTCACAGAACTCACCGGCCATTTTATCCTAAGGGCGATTTTCAACCATAAATCGGCCATATCCTATCAAGCACTTTGCCAAACACTTGGATAAAATTTCTTCAAGTATCTCCCATTGAGAGCTCCAGGCAGCTGCTATCCTTGCAAAGTCTCTACCATATAGGAATTTCCTGAACAAACCTTCACAACCTTGAAAGGACCTTCCCAACTTGGAGACCACTTACCAAACTTGTTGCTTTTCAATCCAATGGGCAAGATCGTCTTCCAAACCAAATCACCCACTTGAAAAGATTTGAATTTTACTTTCTTGTTGTATGCTCTCGCCACTCGTCTCTTATCTTTTTCAATCTCTTCTAAAGCTTCCAAGCCCTTGTCAGTCACTTCATCAATATTATCCATCATCAAAGCATAGTATGTATCAACATCAAGATTATTTTGCTTTGCAAGTCTATATGCGCCAAGATTCACCTCTACAGGTAAAACGGCCTCTTGACCATACACAAGCTCAAACCGAGTAACTTTAGTAGCACCATGTTTAGAAATACGATGAGCCCATAAAGCTTCAGATAATACCTCATGCCATCTTTTAGGATGATCTTCTACCTTCTTCTTGATGAGCTTTATCAAGGTCTTGTTGCTAGATTCAGCTTGACCATTGGCTTGAGCATAATATGGAGATGAATTGAGAAGTTTAATACCATAGGAATTAACAAATTCACGCACCTCTTTGGATATGAATGAAGTCTCTTGATCCGTAGTCAAAGTTTGTGGAATACCAAACCTATGTATAATATTTTCTCTGATAAACTCAACTACCTCTCTATGCGTCATATTCTTCAAAGGAACTGCTTCCGTCCATTTGGTAAAATAATCAGTTGCTACAATCACAAAACAATGACCCTTCGTCGAAGGAGGATGAATCTTGCCAACAAAATCTAAACCCCATCCTCGGAAAGGCCAAGGCTTAATAATTGGATGCATCAATGCTGCAGGTACCAACTGAATATCCCCATGTTTCTGACACTCCTCACATCCTTTGTAGTGTTTAAAACAATCTGGGCCAATAGAAACAAGCTCGTCTAAGGAGCCACTTCATCTTGGGAGCCGACTGATGAGTACCACAAATTCCTTCATGAACCTCTGCCATAGCTCACCTAGCTTGGTCAGGACCCAAACATTTTAGAAGCAAACCATCAATAGTCCGACGATATAATTCATCACCATCAAGAATAAATTTAAGAGCCCACCGTCAGACTTTTCTGTCAACTGAATTGCTAGGATTTTGCAAATAATCCACCAAAGGCTTCCTCCAATCATCCACTTCGTCTTTATTAGAAACAGCAACCGAAGTAGACTCAGCCTCAGGCAACCGGTCAGACTGGTCTTCTAAAGCGGTCAGACCGGTCTGAGGAAGCGGTGCGACCGGTTCCTCCAGAACAGAACACCCGGCTTCTAAAAACATCGGTTTTCGTTCTTGAAAATTTCTTTTCTGAACGTTATAACCAGATGCTTGCTGAGCCAGAGCATTCGCCTTTGGATTTCTTTCTCACGGTACATGACGAATTACAAACTCATTTAAGCAAGATATAACATCGAAGCATCTATCAAGATAAGCATTCAAAAATCCATCTAAGCATTGACATACCTTAGAAACTTGCTGTACCACCAGTAAAGAATCACCATAAGCTTCCACATGCTTCACTCCCATGTCATGCAAAATCTCCAATCCGAATAGAAGAGCCTCATACTCGACTTGGTTATTAGTACATTTATGATCTAATCGGTTAAGTGCTTCAAAAACATCCCCACGTGGAGAAGTAATAACAATTCCAATACCACAACCACTTTTGCAAAACCGATCCATCAAAATGCAATTTCCATGGAGTAAAAGTAACATAACCGACACTTAAATCGAGTTGCTTATCTACTCTATGTTCAACAATAAAGTCGGCTACTATTTGACCTTTCATTGAAGTTAATGGCTCACAATGCAAATCATATTCAACTAAAGCATAAGCCCATTTGCCGACTCTACCACTTAAAATTGGTTTGTGCAACATGTATTTAATTATGTCGGCTTGACATGCTACTACACAAGTACATGGCAAATGATAATGCCTCAACTTAGTACAAATATGATATAATGATAAACATAGTTTTTCAATAAAGGTGTACCTTGTTTCGGCATCCAATAATCTTCTACTCTCATATGCAACCACATGTTCCTTTCCTTCGGTTTCTTGAGTCAAAACACCTCCAATGACATCTTTCTCAGCCGCCACATACAACTTGAATGGAACCCCACTCTTGGGCGCTTGAAGGACAGGTGGTGAAGATAAATATTGCTTGATCTCATCAAATGCCTCTTGTTGTTTTGCCCCCCAAGTGAAATCAATGTCATTCTTCAACCGAAGTAAAGGAGTAAAAGCATTCACCTTCCCGGACAAATTACAAATGAATCTCGTCAAGTAATTTACTTTGCCCAAAAACCTTTGCAAATCTTTCTTGGAAGTAGGAGCCTTTACATTGTTAATAGCTTCAATCTTTTTAGGATCTATTTCTATGCCATTTTCATGCACAACAAATCCCAAGAACTTTCCAGCCGATACACCAAAAGCACATTTGAGTGGATTCATCTTCAATTTATATCGACGCATTCTTTCAAATGCAAGCCTTAAATCAGCCAAATGAGAATCTACTCTAGCCGATTTGACAACAATATCATCGATATAAACCTCTACTACAATGCCAAGCAAGTAATGAAAAATCAAATTCATAGCCCTTTGATATGTGGCACCAGCATTCTTCAAACCAAAAGTCATCACTACCCACTCAAATAGACCAACAAAACCCGGACATAGAAAGGCCGTTTTGGCTATATCCTCTTCGGCCATAAATATTTGATTATAACCAGCATTACCATCAAGAAAGCTAAGAATTCTATGTCCAGATGCAGCATTAACAAGAAAATCGGCTATAGGCATAGGATATTCATCTTTAGGAGTAGCTCTATTAAGATCTCTAAAATCAATGCAAACACGAAGCTTTTTTGTTCCTTTCTTTTCAACAGGCACAATATTAGAGATCCAATTAGCATATCGACAAGGCCTAATAAATTTAGCATCTAGCAACCGATTGATTTCTTCTTTCACTCGGTCATAAATATCAGGATTAAAGTTTCTACGAGATTGTTTAAAAGGCCTAAAACCAGGTTTAATGGGTAAACGATGCTCAACTAAATCACGACTTAAACCAGGCATTTCATTGTAACTCCATGCAAAACAATCAACATACTCTTTTAATAACTTTATTAACTCAGATTTAAACAAAGGATCAAGATTCTTGTTTACAAATGACGGCCTAGGTACAGTACCATCACCAATATCTACCTCCTCTAGAGGATCAGCCGACGTAAACCCTTGTCCTAACTTGCTTAAATCATCAAAATCTTCAATGGCCTCACACATATCATTCTTATGTGCCCGATAGTTCTCACGCCTCTGCTGTAACCATTCTAGATTCGGATCCATCAAATCATAAGAGATGGTATGGCCAGATCTCCGATCGGCCTCATAACAGTAGTAGCAAAGCCATCCTTGGTGCAACCAATGATCTCACAATCAGATAAATCTAAACCAGATAAGCACTTAAGTTTCTCATAATCATCTATAGTAGAACTATCGGCCACTGCAACACAAGCCGACGTATCTCCATGAACGACCTCTACTTCATCATCTATCCATTGAATTAAAAATTGATGCAAAGTAGAAGGCACACACTGGTTTGCATGAATCCAATCACGACCAAGGATTAAACTGTAGTTACCTTGTGTCTCAGCAACGAAGCACGCAGTAGCCAAGGTCTTGCTTCCAATAGTGAGCTCCATAGAAGCAACTCCCTTGGCGCCCATAGGTTCACCTCCTCCAACGCCACTGATGGTCATGTTGGTCTTGATCAATTCTTCATCTGAACCTCCCAGCTTCTTGAACAGAGAATACGACATCAAATTAACTATCGCCCCCCCATCCACTAGCATGCGAGAGATAGGCTTTCCATTGATATGACCCTTCATGTACAAAGCCTTCAGATGACTTTCAGTAGCTTTAGGCTTCTGGAAAATAGCTTCCTTTGGCCCAAAGTCAAGATGAGCGATGCTTTCCTCTGATAACACATAACCATCCATAGACATATGAATTACATTAAGCTCAAAATTCATGCGCTGAGGAGAAGAACCATAATCAACAAGTTCTTCATCGTCCTCAGAAGTAGATACCGATGATAACTTGCCATCACAAACCAAAGGAGTAGGATAAGAAAAACCGGGCGGCGCATCGGGCAAAGCGGTCTGACCGCTTTCGGCAACCGGTCTGACCGGTTCAACCAGTCTGACCGACTCCCCAACCGGTCTGACCGGTTCTGTCTGGGAGTTGGTCTTGGCTCTCCATTCTTTCCCTTGTGGAATCATGGGCCTGTACTTGTTGAATGCTTCGTCTCTCTGCTTCTCTAGCTCTTTCTCCTTCATCTCCCGAAACCTCAAGCGCTGAAGCTTCCTCCTTTGAGTATGAGATAAACTGGGAGGACACCATCTTGGCAAAAAGTACTTGGAATTAGAACTACTTCCACTGGCTTCATGATCATTATCAGAAACAGACCCCTTTTGGATAGGTGTCTCAACCTTATTGTCTATGACAATCGGTCCTTTGCCACCGTCTCCAAGGGGAACGTTCATCAACCCAATCTGAATAGCGTCTTGATTTGTAGTCCTCCCTGGGTCAATATCCATCTTATGCACCTCCTCCCGCTGTTTTGGCTTGTAAACTTGCTTCATAGGAGGTGTTACTGATTTCCCAGGGAAACCGGTCTGACCGGTTGGGTCTGGTGACCCCGACCAGATTGGCGAAGTGCCAAATGCTTCTATCCAGGCCTTGATATTCTGTTCAATGCTGGCCTTCATGGTCCTCCCCATCCATGTTGGAAAGGCTGCTGATACGGCACCCACATTACTCCATTATCATCATAAATTGGACGAGGTGGATATGAACTTGATGCCTCCCATTGCGGAGCAAAATTTCTCTTTGGCTGAGAACATTCTTCTTGATGTGGAGGCACTCTCATTCTCTTTTTTACTGGCCGATCGCTTGTAACAGCCTTTTGCTTGGAGTACTTGTCAAATAGCATATCAAAGGTGACCTTTGGCCTAAGAGTACTCCCCTGATTCTTTGCAACATTGAGCTTCCAGTTTCCAATCTTCGGACGGCTTGGTTTAATCATCTTTGGACGGCTCTGGGGAAAACCGGTCTGACCGCTTTCCCCAACCGGTTTGACCGGTTTGTCCTGTACAGGCTCAAACGGTCTCTGCTTGGTGGGAACGGACGACCCTTGCCCCCCATGTCCAGAGGCTCTCACAGTAACCTTGAATGTCTCCCTGCCATCTGGAGTTGTCTCACATGCAACTTCTCGAATCAACTCTTTTCCCCTCAAATCAGGTTTTGCTTCACCAATCACAACATTCTTTCCTTTGGTTGCTTCGGCTTGATGCGGCCGAACCAAGACCTTAGGCTGCTGTAAATCCATAGTATTGACAGGGAAAGGAGTTTTGTCCACTTGCATCTCATGAAATGTCAAACGACCTTCATTTATGGCCGATTGAACCTGTCGATGAAACACATTGCAATCATTAGTGGCATGAGAATAAGTATTATGAAACTTGCAATATGCACGCCTTTTCAATTCGTCAAGTGGAGGTAATTTATGAGATAATTTAATATTTCCAGACTTAAGCAATTCATCAAAGATACGATCGCACTTGGAAACATCAAATGTAAACTTAACTTTTTCTTGCCGACCTTTGCTAACCGGCTTAAGTGATGTACAAGAGTAAGTTTTTTCTTTAGAGGGCCATACAAATTCAGCAGCAAGTACTTCTTTATCACTATCACTTGAATTATCAGACTCATAATCAATCATATGAACATTAGAACGACGTGATCTAGAAGTATCTCTTTCTTTTTTCCTTATTCATTCGGTTTTCAACAACTAAAGCTCTAATTTGAACTTGTGCAACCGAAAGAAAATCAGAACCCTCTATTCTATCTCTTATGAATGACCTTAAACCCTTTAAGCAAATATCAGTAAGGTCCATATCAGTGATTGACAAATTGAAACAACGGTTCTTAGTTTCATTAAATCTCTTAATGTAAGCAGAAACAGTTTCATCTCTACTTTGCCTAACCGATGTCAAATCTGTCAATTTCAATTGCAAACTCCCGCTATAAAAGTGATCATGAAATTTACGCTCTAACATATCCCAAGATATAATAGAACCAGGAGCAAGTGTAGAAAACCAAGCAAAAGCGGTACCAGTTAAAGATAAAGAGAATAAACACACTTTAAGAGCATTATAAGCACCCGCTTCTCCCAGTTGAGCTATGTATTGACTAATATGTTCCCACGTGGTTCGGTCATCATCTCCACTAAATTTAATCAAATCAGGCATACGCAAACCACGTGGAAGAGGAAAATTATCAAACTCAGCATCATATGGTTTTTGATACAAATTTGTGTTACCAATATCAACACCAAGTTTAGTTTTTACCACATTAGCCAAATCTTCTCTAAATTTGTTAAATTCAGCCCAGTTAGGATTATTTGGCTGTTGTGGTTGCACACTCTCCAAATTCATCTTACTTAAGTAGGGAGCAATCTTAGCTTGGGCTAGCCTATAACTTTCAAACACATCATCAGGTATAACATTTCTTTGAGCAAATGTGTTAATTGTTGTACTAAATTGAGGCTTAGCAGTACCCAAAGTATTACTGTGAGCATAAACCATCGAATCAGGCAAAACAGAAAGCGGCATAGGTTGCTCATGCACTAATTCAAGCGCATTGGTCAGACTGGTCTGACCGGTTCCCTGATCCGGTCTGACCGGTTTGGCCATGTTTGGCCCAGTCGGTTGAAACGGCAGGGATTGACCAATGGCAAATTCAGGGCTCATACCATACATATATTTTTCAGTGTTAACATTAGGTATGGGTGACAAGCTAGGAAAGACTCCCCCACTAGTATTAATTTTAGGAACGCTACTACTAGTTTCATTATTGTTAAAGCAAGTAGTAGTTCTATCTTTCTCAAGATCCTCTAAACGTTCTAAACGAGCAATATATGAGGCAAGCAATTCATCACTTTCTACATTATTTTTAGGAATTGTAGTAGAAGGAGTCTTTTGTGATTTACTTACAGTGGGTATTACCTCAACTTGATTGTCGTTTAACTTGATCGCCGGTAGCTCAAATTCTTCCACTCTTGCCACCTTGCCATGACGATCTTTCTTGATGCCAGCCAAAAATTGTGTCTTCATGAAATTTTGTAGCACCTCAAATTTCTTCTGCTCCTCCGGAGTAAGATCTTCCAATGAAGCCGTGATGATGTTATCCATATCAAGATCACATCGAGATCCCATCTTGCCTGGAGCTTAGATTGAACGGTTTTTTGAAAACCAGATCTTCTATTTTCCCCAGCGGAGTCGCCAAAAGTATGTTGACGCTTTTTCTAATCAACACACACGAGCGCCGGATCGCGCAAACGAACGAAACAGTGAACTCACCGCAGCCTCGCCCAAACCGGTCAGACCGGTTTAGGGATCCGGTCAGACCGGTTCCGTCGGGAATTGCGGGAAGAACCTAGAATCACCACCTCGGGAGGGACCCCGTCGGAGATGGCGCGCCTAGGGTTGCTCTGAGATCGGTAAGGCCACTCAGAACCTCCTTGAACGCCGTCGAGACAAACAAGGAAAGCAAAGGGGTTGGAAAAGCTAGGGTTTGGAGATAAAAAGTAGAAAGATAATATTTGATCGATTGGATGGTAACTCTCAACCGGCCACGACCCTTTATATTTATAGGGTGGGGAGGTCTTGCCCCGCAAGGAATCCTTTTACAATTTGGAAACGACTAGGACTCCTAATTCTACTCCAACTCGGAGTAAAACCGGTCAGACCGCTCTGGCAAACCGGTCAGACCGGTTTGGCTGTTGCCAGATCAGCTACAGGGAAACTGGTCTGACCGCTTCCTAGAACCGGTCTGACCGGTTGCACTCGGCCTAATGGGCAGCTGCCAATTTTGGGTGCGAACACTAGTCATAAATGATGTCAAGCTTGTTATTGAGTCAGATACTAGGTGAGGGTGACTGGTGACTGGGGATTGTTGAACTTTTAGGATCACCTAGTATAGATCTAGTCGAGTAGACTTGAATCTTGACAGTAAAACATGAAGAACAATATGTATGCCTATTGATCTAAATATTGACAGAGAGATAGAGTTAGGTGTTCGACCGGTGGGTGCGGAGGAAGAGGATGAACTCCCATCCACCATGGATGTCGCGAGCTGGGTGTAGACGGCGGCGATAGCAGTCATGGAGGAGTTGGATGTCGGTGGCGCGGTGGTGGCCGTCACGTCGGGGTCAGGCGTCGGTGGTGAGGCGATGGCCAGCTTTCCATCGCTTGTTGCACTACCCTCTCGATCGGCTAGGGTTTTGTAGGTGGAGCTGTGGCGGCGGTGATGAACTTCGTTGTACGTGCCGCCCTAGCCCCCACCTCTTTAATTTAGCGTAGTGCGATAGGGCCCCACCAGCCATATGAGCTGGGTGCCCCGATCGAGGCATGGTCAAGGGTCCGTTGGGTCGTTAGGCCCAATGAGGTGGGAGATCAATCTAACATTCTCCCCGTTGATCTCAACTATTACTTTCAACATTTTTCTATTTCATCACAGATTTACGCATAAGGCATGTTTTATAGTAACGGTCAATTGCCGATAGATTTGATAACTACTATACACATCTATGTTTAGAAACAAATACTTATACTTTCACTTTTGGGCCCTATATTCTAGGATCATAAGGCTTCCCTTAAACCCATGTTGGCTACATGTTCCTTGAACACGTTGGGTGGTAGGCCTTTCGTAAGCGGATCCGTGAGCATCCTCTCTGTTCTTATGTGCTCAGGACTTTATGTCCCGTACTTTATCCTTCACAACATAATACTTTATGTCTTTATTTTATTGGACAAATATAACCATATGGGGAGTAATCATCCGTGAATGTTATGAATGGGTCATTGTCATCCATACTTTTCACAGGAAAAGCTTTACATATTTTCCTTTAATGCATTCTATACATTGTTCTAAATCTGAGAACTCCAATGGAAGAAGAATTTCATTCTCCACAAGTCTTTCTATTCTCCCCCTCGAAATATGGCCTAAACGACGGTGCCATAATTTCGATGAAACATTCGGAGTTCATTTTCTTTTCTTGTTCACTTTTATCATTCGATGAGGACACATCATTCACATCACGTGATTCACATTATCATGTATGGACAACATATAAAGTTTGTCTTGTTGGAAGGCAAGACCGATGCACTTATCATTATAAATAATGAAACATTGTTCTTTATCGAACTAGCAATCATAACCATTGCCTGTCAAACATGATATGCTAATCAAGTTTCTTTGCAAAGAAGGAACATAAAAGACACCAAGAAGTAAAAGTGTCAAGTCATCAGCAAGCTCTAGACAAAGATGCCCGACAGGTTCATCTTCAGCTTCGACTCCATTAGCCACTCAAATGGAACTTTCGCTTCTTTGTGTAGTCCTCATCGAACTGAATCCCAGTAAAGAATTGGAGACATGAATAGTCGCTCCAGAATCAATCCACCATGTGGATCTCGAATAACCAACATATAGGGATTCATTTACAAATGTAATAATGTTCTCACCTTTCTACCATAAGCATCTTGAGGAAATCAGGGCAGTCTTTCTTGTAATGTCCTAACATTTTGCAATGGAGACATTGATCCTTCTCCACTGTGAACTGTCTCATCTGAGGCTGATGTTGAACCTCAGTCCGCTTTCCTTTTGAGGGGGGTGGTTTGAAGCTCTTCTTCTTGTTATCACTGACATAGTTGATAGAGCCACCATTGTAAACCTTCATTCTTTTCTCATTTTGCAAACAATTAGCAATGAGCTTCTTGAAGTTCCATTTCTCTATGTTCACACTGTAGTTGACAACAAAATTGGCAAACTCCTTTGGCAACGAGGCCATAATCAAATGGACCAAGAAGTCATCTTTGAGAGCCAGATCCATGAGCTTCAACTTTGAGTTCATGTTGCTTATTCTAAGTATGTACTCTGTTATGCCACCTCCGGTGTACCTCTTTGTCACAAGCCGCTTTATCAGCTGTGTAGCATAAGACTTTGAAGAACCTGTGAACTGGCTCTTTATTCTGTCAAGGTACTCGGCGACACTGTCACCCTCTAGGATTGAGCCCATAATCGATGGCTCAATCGTATTCTTTACCACGACCAAACACTTCTTGTTGGATAAGGCCCACTTTGCATGTTCTAGAGTGAATGACATCCTTAAGCGAGCATTGTCCCTCTCTCTTTTTTCTCATTCAGCATCACTTTCTTTTTCACCTCTGACAAGTTCAGCAGGTTCTATAGGACATGGTGTGGTCACCACCCAGTCCACCTCTCCCAAGACAAACGCAAGGTTAAGTTTCATTTCCCACTCTCCGTAGTTGCCTACCTTTAGGGTCGGAATATCTTTAATGCAACCATCAAGGACCACCTGAAAATAATCATGTAATTTTCCTATGCATTAAGTCTACATCACCATTGGGTAGAAAATAGACATAATGCATATAACCAGTAAAACTATGATATTACAATTAACAACGTTGGTCAGAAAATAGCAACATCATAGAACAGAGATAATATTCCTAAAATAAATAAATTCCCGTTGGTTCAAAATTTAATTTTAGAAGCCATCAATTTCAACAGTTTTCATCAATTTGCAGCGGAAAAACTATAAAATGTACCTATGAATAGTAGCAAAATTCTCTTATTTACTCTCTGGAAACATTATCCCGTTGGTTCAAATTTTAACAGAGCTAAAATATAAACAAATTATATTCAAATTTGATGAAAAAACAATCAAAATTCATCAAAACGCTTCTATTCACTATTGCAAAACTTTGGCCCAGCAACTTGGGCCCGGCGGCTCACTCTCACGCGTCCGCCTAGCGGCCCAGCTGCACGCCCACGAAGGCTCTCTCGCACCCAGCCTGCCAGCCGCTCGAGGCTCTTCGCAGCCCAGCAGCCTCACGCGTGCTTGCGCGGCACAGCTGGCCGGCTCGCACTGCCCGGCCCAACTTTATGCGCAGCGCTTCTCTTGCTGGGCTGACGGGCGGGCCGCCGAATCGGCCTGTGCACGCCGCGCCCCCTTTCCCCACCTCAATCATGGTCGCCCATTAGATCGGACGACCACGAGTGGAAATCCGCGGTATATAAGCCCAGCCGGCGCCTTCAACCCTAACCCTAGGGCCATTTGCCCCTCTCTTCTCTTCTTTCAGCCCGAGCCGGCAGCGCTTTCGCCGCCGCGCCGCCCATTTTGTCTGGCGGCCATGGCCACCACTACGGCTGGTCGCTCTCTCTCACTCACTCACTCACTCTCTCTCTCTCTCTCCATTCATTCTTTTCTCTTTTGCTGGCGTGCACATGTCCAGCGGCCTCACGGTGCCGCGCCACCTCCTCCCATTGCAGCGCCATGGTCACGAAGGACTATGGCCGCCCGAGGCGGCCAATAAGTTAAAGAGGCGTCGCCCCCGGTCCCCACGCGGACGACGCTCTCCCTAGAGGGAGCGCGTCGCCGTCGAGCGGTCTAGCGGCGGTGCGCATCGTGGCCGTACCCAAGGTAGGGTTAGGGTTTTCTTTTCTTTCCCGCTAGTGGCGGCACAGATGACGAGGTGCACAGTCTTTCTTTTCTGTGGCCGAGGGTTGGGGTTTTTCTTTGGATCCGATTTGGATCTTTTCTTTTTGTCTTTCTCAAAAAGCTAGATCTATGACTAGAGATACAAATGTTGAGCTTTTAGGATCACCTAGTGTCAGTGTCCAGATCGGCTGCCCGACACTAACTAGAACAAACGCGTTGTGCCCACTCTCTCGATGGTTGGTGCAGAGGATAACACAATGGCATGAGATTTATCCTGGTTCCGGCCGCGGGGCCGTACGTCTAGCAAGGGAGGTGCTCGCACTGTATTACTTCGCACCGGGGTGCCTGTAGTAGGGGTTTACAAGTGAGGTGGGAGAGAAGGGGAAGCCTCCATGTCCCGAGCGTATCAGATGGATGTGTTGTGGGCTCTGGTCGATGAATGATGTTCGTGTGCGTGGTGCTTACCGTCTATCCGTGTGCCGGCCCTTGGCCGGGAGTCTGCCTCCCCCTTTTATAGTCCAAGGAGGGGCAGAGATACATGTATCGCACAGTTGAATCTACTGTCATCGGGCACTGGAGAGTGTGGCCCTGGGCATGGCAGTCGTCTTGCGGATCCTTTTGCCCGGCGCAAATCGCTGAACCACTACCAACTTCTGTGCACAGCGGTATGACGGCCCCTGTAGAAAGTACGTGTCCCTGTGCTTGTCCCGGAGTGTCTTCGAGGGGTTATGCTATTCGGCGTCTGAGCCCGGTCATCGCCCGTACACCCGTTCGAGGGTTCTCCCATGCCTCATCGAGGGCTCCATCATGGGATCAGTATGGGGGTTGGCAGTACAGGAGCGCCAGAGTCTTCAGCACAGGCCCGAACAGGGCCTCGTAGGTCGGCATGGTGACATGAGTTGGTGGTGTAGGGTCTTGCGGTTATGCACAGTGCTGGGGATGGCAGAGCAGTGACCGAGGTTGGTGGATGGAACCTGGCCTACGTTGTCCGTGCAGCTGCACTGACCGGCGCACACGCCTAGTCCTCGTCCGTACGCCTATTTAAGGGTATCCCCATGCCTGTTCGAGGGCTTCGTCGTGGGGGATGGACAGGGATGGTCAAAGCCGTGCATCGGGATGACGCTTGCCTGTCCGCACAGTGACCAGCGTCAGCCGCACAATGACTGGAGTTGGCCGCATAGTATCTTAGGTCGTGTCAGTCGGCATGGGCAGCGATTTATCTTTTGACTTTTGCGCCCCGCGGCAGCGCTGGGCATTGAATGCTCTTGTCAGGCAAGGTGAATGGGCATGCACACGCTTTTGTTTTGAAGAGTGGCCTCGAGGGAGGTCGGTACCCCCGAGTGAAGCGGAGTTTGTACAGTGTTTTGGTTGAGGGAGCCGAGACCCTCGAGCGAGGCGAAAATGAGGTCCGTGCGTCGGGACCTTTGGTGGAGGGGCCCCAGCGACTGCTAGGCTGTAATGGGCCGTGGGCCTTGTGCGTGCTTTGGTCTTCTTTGGCTCACGAGGATTTGGTTGTGATTTGTTTGCATTTTTCTGGGGTGATTATCCCTCAGGTTAGGGGACCCCTTAAGACTGTCCCTCACAGTAGCCCCCAAGCCTTGGCTGGACGTGGGTTAGTACAGCAAAGGCTTGTGCTTCTGTGTCGTCGTCTCGTCGTCTCGGGCGCTACGTGTGGAGCTTCCCTTTGAACTTGTAAGAGTTTCCATGGGGGGCGTGCTAGCGCACCCGTGGGTGTAGCCCCCAAGGTCTTGGAGGAGTTAGTACACTCGTCCAAGGGCTATGAGCACTTTGGCCGTGTGATTCATTGGGTGATGCGTCCGTCCAGCGTTTGTTTCAGCCGGCATCGGCAATCTACGTTGGCCCGGTAACGTTACCCTCATACGAACCACTCTCGAAAGAACTCGCTTGAGCACTCGAAGGGGTCGACCTGATACGGAAATTTGCACCCATCTGACAACACGGTTTGTTCAAAGGGTTTTGGTCGTGGCGCGAGGAGCCCCCGAGCCCTGGCCCATGCAGGGTCGATCCGGGGTCAGCCTCGTCTTCATGGTACGACCCTCGTCGCCCTTGCGCAGGGAGGAGGGGTGAGGTAATCCATGCTACCCACGAGCGGGCGACGAGTCATGGATGCCTCGGTGAGCTATTAACGGGTGGTTCAAGTGGACGTCCGTGCCCCATTCGACAAGGGTCGGCTTCGTGGTCCGGAGACACGTCTCATGAAAGCGCTTGCAAAGGTTTGCCGGGCAGGGCTCGACCCCATTCGAGAGGAGTCGAGGGCTCGCTGCTCTCCCTCATTGGGACCCTTCAGCCTAGCTACCTTTGACTTTCCTTGAACGTAGAACCGGGCGCCCCTGAACTCCGCGTTCGTAGGTAGGCTCGATCGAGCGTGCCCGGGTTGCCCCTGACTCTATGGATCAAGGGTGCCTGTCGAACCCCTGATGGGCCAAGCTTCGAAAGGCACTCGAGCGGTCTAGCGGGAGGTGCCTTACCTCGGAAGGCACTCCCGGGGGGATGTCATCGCTTGGACTTCGACTTGACTCGGTCGTGCGCACGAACGTGGCTGACGTGGCCCGGGGCAGACGGAGCGGGCACGCCTTTTTAGGCGTGACCGGTGCGCGTGTGAGCGGTTCTGAAGCGACGGGCTATAATGCTGCCTTGGATTGCGCATGTGTGGGTTTTCACTCCCGAATGGGGCCTAGTCATCAGTGAAAGCAGCACCTGCCGCATTAACTGCACCGGGTATAAAACGAGGAGTCAAAGAGGTTAATCTCTTTACCTTAGCCATTTGCCTTCCCAAGCCTTTTCTTCTCCGAGCTTTGCCGCAAGGAAGAAGAGAGAGCCTACCCGAGCGCACCACCAAGCTTTGCTTCGCCTCCCTTTCGCTTGCCACCATGGTTGAAATCAGGGACCCCGCGCCATGGAGCCCATCCACCGCGAACGCAAGCTACCTCGCGATCCTCACCAAAGTTGGGCTGTTGCCCAAGATCTCAACCCCGAAGAAGCCGGAGTGTATTACTCCACCGGCGTCGCATGGGGAGCCAACTCCCCCGCCGGGCTACATTGTCAGCCTTGCGCGACTGCACGAGTCGGGGTTCGGTGCCCCCGCGGGGTGATTCGTGCGAGCCTTTTGCCACCACTATCAGGTGGAGCTGCACAACTTCACCCCCAACGCCATCTCGTAGGCGGCGGTCTTCATCGCCATCTGTGAGGGGTAACTGGGGGTCGAAGCGCACTGGGATCTATGGGTTCACCTCTTCCGGGGTGAACTCCATACGACCGCCAGCGAGACGCGGGGGGTCCGGAAGGCCGTCCACGCCAGTGGCCTTGCCATCCACGCCTGCGAGACCCGGAAGCACCTCTACGTCCCCTGCACGATGACCTCCAACAACCAAGACTGGGACAAGGGGTGGTTCTACCTTCGCAACGACGACAGGTGGCTTCCGGCATACACGGGCAAGGTCCTCCGGGAGAAGGCGATCACTTGGTTGCATGGCATGTCCCTAGCCGATCGCCAGGCCAGGCTCGTGGTCTTCTCTGATGCGCTGCGGGCTCTGGCGAGGGAGGGGTTGACCGCGGCGGCCGTCATCGCCAACTTTCATCGGCAAAGGGTGGTGCCACTGATGGAGAGGAAACTCCACATCTATGAGCTGAAGCCGGGGGTTCCCTTCGAGGGCTCGCACATGTTGGAGGAGCTGCTCCTCCCTAGCCACACAAGTCAGAGGGTGAAGCATGCAGTGGAGTGCTCCAAATTGGATTGCTCTGACGCCGTGCTATGGGCTTTTAAGATGTGCCCCGAGGTGGGCCATCTCCGATTCGTAAGTGACTCGTGTTCGAGCCTTTGTCGATTTGGTTTCTTTTTAGGCTCATTCTCGTGTTCTAAATCTAGTGCTAATTTCAGGGGCTGTCTCGCAAGGGATATCGGTCGGATTCCCCTCTCCCTGAGGTCCGTGAGGCTAACCATCTTCACGCCGAGAGGCGGAAGGCGCAGAAAGACGCCGAGAAGAAGAAGCGTGAGCGGAAGCAGCGGCGAAAGCTTGCCCACGACAAGGAGAACCGCAAGCGGGAGAGGGAGGGTCGCTCGCCGCTGACCACCCCAGAGAGCACCCCCGAGCCGGACGACGACTCGTCCGACGATCTCATGGGACCCCCGCCAGCGGCCGTGGTGGAGGTGGAGGACTCTGCACCTGCTTCCGCGCAGGCTCGATCCGTGCCCGTTTCGGGAGCGGGCAGGGGGACCCTCGATGCGCCGGCACCCTCGACAGCGCGGATGCCCATTGTGCCCACCCCTTCTGCGCCGTCTTAGCTGCGATCCAGCTCGAGCGGTACGCAGCCCTCGAGCGGATCAAATAAGTGCAAGTTGGCGGTGGTAACCCGGTAAAATTTGCTCCCGCCTGTTCGCTACTAGTTTCAAGTCTTATTCTTGTTGATCGCTGACCGTGTTGTCGTTTGTTAGCCGGACTACCGCACTCTCGTCCCCTTCACTCGCGCCTACCAAGGCGCTCAAGTTGGGGGCACGCGCCATGACCCACGCACCGGCACAGTCCTCGGCCGGCATACCCCAGTCAGCCGAGGCCGTCGTCTCCAGGTATCTGGTGGCGCTGGCGCAGTGAGTGGTGCAATCGCGGCAAGCGCACCACGAGGGAAGCGTTGTGGGCGCCGGGACCGCGGGCCACGCGGAGGATGCAGCCCCCAATGTTATGGTGGAGGAGGAAGTGCTCGCGCCTGCGGGCAACGTCGTAGAGCAGGCGAGCCCAAGCCGCACCGAGGACGCAGCCCGGGCAACTGATGGCGGGGGCGCCGAGCATGAAGCCGCAGCAGAAGCGCTGGAGGTCGAGGCTCCGGCCTTGGCGGCCCCTGACTGCATCACAGAGGTGGTGTCATCCGTGGAGGCGGTGATGCTATGGCTCGAAGCCGCGGACTCGGCGCCGCTGGAACGCACCGTGGGCGCCGCCGCCGAGGAAGGCACCGAGACCGCGACCGTCGCTGACCCGGCCACGATCGATGGTGACGGGGGTGCCATGGTGGCGGTGGCGTCCCCGGCCGGGACCTGAGAGTCAGTCAACACCTAGGCGGAGCTGGAGCCTCACCTGCCCAGGCTTCCCCCGACGCTGCTGGAGGCCACGGAGGTGGAGCAAGGGTTGTGGGAGGAGTACCGACAGGCCGGGTCTGCTCTGCAGAGCGCCCTCACGGATGCCCTCGCGCTCCACACGTCTAGGGGCCTCGCTATCCACCGAGTAAGTCTGTTTGCCTTTGCGCCCCTTAAATTCCTTTCGCGCGTTCGTGCACAAATTCTTATTGCGTGCTTTTTCTTTGGCAGCAATTGAAAGAGCTTGTGGGCGACAAGATCTCGTACATAGCCCGGCAACACGCCAACCTTTGCCAGGTTACGGAGGAGAACGAGAAGTTGCGCTCAGAGGTGGACGACCTCCATGCCTGGATCAACGAACTATGGGCCGAAGGTCGCCAGCGCGGTGAGGTCCTGATGCGTGTAGAGGGGGAGCGCGACGCCCAGAGGGCCTTAGCGGAGCAAAGGGCCCAGGAGGTCTTGAGGCTCAGCGCCGCGCTCAAGGAATAAAAGGACGCGCTGGTGGCAATGGATGGCTCGGCCCGAGCGGCAGAGGAGCGTGACGCCCAGCAGGCCCTGGCAGAACAGAAGGCCCAGGAGGCCGAGCGGCTGGGCGTCGCTTTGCGAGAAAAGGCCGAGGCGCTGGCGGCGATGGAGGGTCGGCTCCAACAAGAGCACGTGACGCTTGAGAATGCGCGGTCCCAGCTCACGCTGAAGGACGTGTCGCTCTCTGCAATTCAGGCCGAGCTACAGCAGGAGCGCACGACGCGCGAGGGGGAGAGGGCAGCGCTCCGTCAGGAGGCCAGCGCCGCGCAAGCGCTTCTGGCGGAGGAGCAGAGGCGGGTCAAAGGTAATTTACCTTATCAATGTATCTTTGCCTATTTTGAGTTCGTCGAGGCTTGTCTCGACATTTTTCTGTTTGTGTTTCAGAGCTGCGGAAAGTCGTGGCGGACACGTCGGCGTCGGTGGACTCCCTCCAAGTCGCATACTCGAAGGCCCAGGAGGACCTTGAGAATCTGGAGGGCGTCACTGTCGCCAAGAGCAGGGAGCTCGAGGGCGAGGAAGTTCCTTCGGAGAGCTCGGTGTCCAGCCGCCTAATGGCCTTAGGAGACTGCGTCACCAAGCGTGCAGAAGACCCTTCGGCTCGGCGTGCAGAAGACCCTCGGCGTCATCTCGACGCACATTATCATTGATCTCGAGGCGTTGGCCGTAGGCTACATCATCGCCGAGGACCTCGATGATGATGCCACGGTGGTCGTCGTCGAGCGGGCTGACGCTGCTGCCGAGGGTACTGCCGCGACGTTTGCCGGGCTCTTCGAGGGCGACCTCTTCCCCGAGGCAGATGAAGGGGAAGATGCAATAGCAGCAGGCTCTCGGGATGGGGAAGATGCACCCTAGGATCCACATAAGATAGATATTTTTTGTTCAGACTAGATCTGTAATGGATAATCCATTTGTGTAATTTATTTGAAGTTTCGTTTAATATGTTCCATCACATTTTGACGTGGCTCATAAAGATTTCGGCGAGGTGAGTCATGTTCACAAAGCAACTCGGGCGTAGGGTGGTGAGGGGGAGGCCGTATCGCGCGGCTCGGCCGGCCCTTACCTTAGTTAATTTGCATCCAGCCTCTATCTTTTCGAAACACGTGAAGTAGTAATACGATAGGAGTTTCAAAAAAAGTCTACGAAAATGGGACGATTTAGGGGGGGAACCCCCCCCCCCATGTAGCCCCCGAGGGGGACTTGGCTTTATCGAGGGTAAAGCCGAGTCCTCGTATTCGTGACCTTTCTTTATTATTCGTTATGAAGATGATATATGTATGTAACACCCAAAAATGGCCTATTTAAAATTTTTAGTAATTTAATTGGCTTTTATTTTAATTGTTCATAATTAATATAGGTTAAATAAATTATTTATGAATATTAAAATCAAATATAAGTTGTAGAAACATTTTTGTTGCATTCATGCTGCTGCATTTAATTTTTGTATTTCTTGTGATTCAAACGAGAATTTAAATTTATTTAAATTCGAATTTCAATCATTTTGTTCTGAGCTCTAGAATAGTTGTTTCGACCTGAGTTCGCTTTTGCCCCCTAGACTTTTCCCCTGGTTCTCTTTTGCTCCCTCCTCTCTTTCCCTGGTGCGGCCCAGCCCCCTGCTCTTCCAATGTGGTCCAACGCCCCCTCTCCTCTCCCCCCAGCCCAACAATCCCCCCCCAACCGAGCCGGCCTACCCCTCTCTCTTCCCCGTGGTCCAAACCTCACAGCCTGCCTCCTCGCCCGCTCGGCCCAGCGCCAGCTTCAGGCCCAGCGTGGCCCGCAACTTCTAGCCCCTACCCTCTCTCTGTCTCTGACCCACTGCCACACGGGCCCCGCCTGACAGAGCCGTCCTCTTCCTCCCGCTGGCGCCCGAGCCAGGCCAAGCTCTTCGCGCCGCTCACGCCTAGCTCACCTGGCCCACCACCGGCTCAGCCCCGCACTGTGCACCTTCGCCGTAGTTTACTACCGCCCCCCTTTCCTTCTTGCGCAGCCTCCCCACATGGAATCCCTCCCCTCCACAAGGAAGGGGAGCACCGCCGGTCGCTGCCTGAATCTCGTGGACCGCACGCCAAGGTGGCTTCCCCGAGCTATAAAAGCAGGGTCACCAAGGCCTCAAGGCCCTCACCACACCTCCGCATCAAGCCCCGAGCCTCCACCGGTGCTTCCCCTATTGAGCCGAGCGCCGCCGCCCGATTCGAGCACCGCCGCCGGCAAAGAACCCTCTCCGGCGCCATCCCCTCCAATTCGACCCGACCGAGAGCTCCGCGTGAAGGTGAGCACTCGCCCCGAGCCCTCCCCTACTCGCTCACGCGCTCCCTAGGCCGCACACAACTTCACCGGCGCTCCCCGCCCGCCGGCCGCCATCGTGCGCCACCCGCACCGCCTCCCCCTTGACCTAAGCCACCTAGATGAACTCGCCATGCCACCCTGTTGCTCTAGGACCCAGCCCCATGGCCAATGGAGGCCCCTGGCCCCGGAATACCCAACTCCGACGAGGGACCGCGCGAGAACCGGCGGCGCCGCCGCCCCCTGTTTCTCCGGCCACCTTCTCCCCCCCTCCCCCGATCTGTTCTGGGCCTTCAGATCGGCATCCAATGGCCCTGATCCACCCCAGCCCTTGGTCAAAGTTGACCATACTGGTTAGCGATGGCTTTTTTCCAAAGAAGCCCCTGCACGATTCAAATTAGAACCCGCCGTCCACCGTAGTTTAGAAATATTTATAAAACAGGCCCTGATTTTTATCGATACCCCCTGCTCTTTTCAATATTCGAACCCGCCATCCTGTTTTGGTTCTTTTGCTAATTAGCCCTCCTGTTTTTACTCTTAATTACGTAAAGATCCCTGTTGGCACTTCTTACGATCCAATGTCAGAATTAAGAATCCTGGTACTGGGGTAAGGAGTGTTTCAGTGGTTTTCCTTATGGCTTAGTAAAATATAGAAATATTCTGCAAGCGCACAGAATCACCGCTGTAGCACTTCACCTGGGAGTATTCCGAGGTATCGTAATTTATATTTCCGCAGGGAAGCTTTGCCAAGATTACTAGTGAACAGATATTCGAGACTATCAGAGAAGGGTACACAACTAGACAAGACAGGGGATAATGGTATTGGATAGGAGTGGATATACCGGACACACAACTCAAGGGATACTCAGGTAAGGGAGAGAAGAGATAGATAGCTGGGAGGACAACGAGAAGAGATAGAGGACTCCTGGATTCTTTATCTACCTATGTCACTCTAGCTTAGAGATACAGCGGCTATAGAGCCAGCACTAGGAGATCTGGGATAACTCTAATGTCTTAGCTTCGGGACAAGGGAACCGGTGAACACATAGAAAGGGATGAGAAGGGGTGCCACTATTTCCTAACTGGGGAATCCTACGGACCGGAACTAATGTGATGGGCTACGAAGACCGAAAGGGCTGTCACCACCTCTTGGCTACCACATTCGTTGCGACGGGAATAAACTAAGGCCACCGACTAGTCTAGGAACCACTCCTACACTAGACAATGACTACTTACTCTACTAGCAAGAGCAAGCAACCTTGTCAATACTCTTGGTGACAGTTCACCTCCAGTATCAAGCAAGATCGAAGAACCAGCCAAGACAAAGACTTAAACAAGACTACAAGCACTAGAACTATAACTGACTATAGTCTAAATAAGATATATTTGCAACTAGGATAAAGTAGAAGCAAGATATAAATGACAAAGGCAAAGTGATAAAGATAACTATATTGATACTCAATGTCTTACAAAAGGAAAAGTAAAAGATACAAGAGCTATTACCACAGCTTCTGAAGACGACTCCGGAACCTCCGAGGCAAAGCTCGACTCAACTCTAACTCCCAACAAAACTATCCTAACTCTACTAGAATGAAAGTGGAAATGAGCTCCTTGGCTTGGTGTGTGTTTACAAGTGAGGTAAGGGGTCCTATTTATAGTTGCATAGGACGGTTGGGGCTGGAGTAGCCGCCAAGGGACCAGGGGGGGTACCCCCTAGGACTTCGGGCGCCAGGGTCGGTTCGGCCGAACCAGGGGGCTCAGCCGAACCCTTGGATGCGCCGCCTTTGCTCTGGGTGGCCAGGATGAGCCATTGGAGGCGGTTGTGAGGCGGTGGGCAGTTCGGCCGAACCGCCTAGTTCGGCCGAACGGGCCTGGAGGCCTAGGCCTGCCTCCCGGCGCCGCCTTTGCCCTGTGGGCCCTCTGGGCTGCCTCCTGCTGGTTGGCTTCACGTTGTTCTGGCCCAGGGTGACGTGTTGGTCCTTCGGGGTGAGTTGGCGGTCATCCACATGTCGTACGTTGTGTTCGGTTGACGTGGACGGCTCCCGCTGACCCGTATGGCTAAGGGGGATAACCGGCGAACGGAGTCGTTCGGCTGATTTGGTCATTTTCGGCCCCAATAGCGTGTATTTGTCGTAGTCATACCTGCACAAGTGTCACTCACCAAAACTCGTGGAACTTTATTAGAAATAAAACCTAAGTACATGGAATGTTGCATAAAACCTCATTTATTCCCGAGTATTGGTGGTCGGATTTGGGTTGTAACGACCGCCAACAAGCTCCCCCAAGCTTAGCTCTTTGCTCGTCCTCGAGCAAAGATATAAACTTAGGCTCGGTGGATCAGGAGTTGCTACAATGTCATTTCTTTTGCAGGTAACTTTATACACAACTAGTCTTCAAAAATACTTGAATCATAGGCAAAGTTTCAAATCACCTTTTTACCTATGGGGCTTATAGCAGTCTCCTTATCTTGGGCGGTTGAAAGGACGAACAGTTTAAACTCTGTCTTATTCCACTCTACTCTTTTCAGGATCCCATCTCGAAGTTTTTCATAAGTTTTGAAAACTACAAATTGTTCCTCATTGGCACACTCAATCACTCAAGTGTATTTGAATCCTAACCAAAGCCTTGTGCCTTCTTTTCATCCTAACATCTAATATGGCTTTTTGTGTGGCTCAGGGACAAAGGATGAAGGCATGCATGCATCTTATATTTTGCTAAGTCAAAGACCGGATCTCAGAGGAGACAAATCACATCTTAAGATCGAGACATGCAAGTGTGTGGATATGAATGGAGTGGAATATGGTGGAATGGTGGAATGGAATATGGTGGAACTCCTTGGATGAATTTCCCTCACCTTGATTTATTTTCGAGAACATGGGCTATCTCTTATTCTTATATTTTTGCCATGCCACTTGGCATGCTTTTCTTTTTCTCTTTCTCTTTGCCATGCTCTTTGGCATGCTTTTCTTTTTCTCTTATTTTTGCCATGCTTCTTTGGCATGCTTTTCTTTTTGCATAGCCCATGTCTCTATCAAGAATATTTGTAGAGGGAACTCATAGAACATGGAGCATTTATTTTTGTGGATGGATGATGGAAAATGTTTGCTAACTCCCAGTGTAGGAATTGCAAGTGAGAGGTGGTGTGTGTATGTGGGTCTCGATCTTTAAGAATATGAAAGCTTCACTCAAAGGTCACAACAATTTGACAAAGCTCACTAAGATAACAAGCAGCATATGAGTAGAGATTTTCAACTAAGCTTATCATTTGGCTTTGGTAGGTATTTTGACCAATGAGGAACTTGTTTTATTTTGAAAGCATAAATTTCCGAGATTTTCCCCGTACTAGAAGCAGAATAGAATTTAACCAAACTCTCACTATATCAATCCCCACAACAACTTAGACTTGGAATAAAGCATGTGCTCCCACAAGGTTTTCAGGATCATTTTTACTCATGCCAAATAACTCAAGCACAATCTAGCAACTAGTTGAAGCAAAGTCCTTGCAAAATTAATGACAGAGCAACTATTCATCATTTCCAAGGTGAGAGGCATATGATTCATTCCATACATAGTTGGGAGTTATTTTATTCAAGGGAAATATTATTTAAGGGACATATTTTTGGTATTTTCATTTTTTTTAAATGCAAGTTAACATGAAGGGAAATAAAAAGGGAAATTAAATGATCAAAGTGCTGGATAAATCGGGACATACCTGATGGGGGTCATCCCCCAAGCTTGGACCTTCACTGGTAGGGGTTGAGCCTTGAAAGGTACTGGCTCAGCTGTTCCACTTGTTCGTGGACGTCGTGCTGGATAGACGTCACCATCCCGCTATTCTCTTGATGGTACTGAGAATGGCGGGTTAGCGTGTCTTGAATCTCTCGGGTACGGTCGTCGATGAGCTCGACTCGGTCGGAGATGTAGGACAACTCCTGGCCGTAGTCGAAGCGTGCGGACTGTGAGTATCCGGGGTAGTATGGCTGGGAGGCACTGTCGTATCCTCCTCCATACCGGATCCCGGACCACTCAGAGTCCATGTCCTGGCCATAGTCCCAGCGTCCTGAGGTGAAGTAGTTCGGCTCTTGATGCTGCCCGGAGCCTCCTGCTCCGGACGTCCCAGCGCCGGTGTACTTGTCGTAGGTGGCCTCAAAAGCGGAAGTGTGTCGGTGCGGCATTTGTGGTGCATCTTCCGGTTCCTGTGAGGTGGCGAGCCCAGCATCACGCCTGGCTCGTCCCCTCGTGACAGGTCCGTCACCTGCAACGCTGTGCCGAGCGGGCTCTCTCCAAGGTGGAGGGTCGTCCGACTCGGTCCTCAACTGAAGAGTTAGTTTCGGCGTGGTATACAACCTTAGTGCTGCACAAGGCAAAGGCACTTCAGTTGCATAGCCACGGTAAATCATTGCCAGCGTTGCGTCAGGCGTCCACCGTATCATGTGGGCTTGCACGAAGTGCTCGGCATCCACGACGGAACGCGCTGTCTCGATGTACGTGAGCCGGGCGCCTTGAAGGACGCCCAGGTGGTTAGCGAGGCGAGTGACTAGAGAAGTCATCGCCATGCTACCCGCACGAGAAATATGAGACAGCCAGTGACCAACCATGTCTTTCACAGGTGAATAGGGAATCTGCTTAACCATGACAAAAAGAACCCGCAACTCGATGGTGTTGACAGGGCGCAAATCTGCATGGGGGAATACCGTCATAGACACCCAACGATGCATGAAACGCAAAGTGGGGTTATGAATGCTGTTCGTGCGTGGCGCATGACAGTTGGTATCCCCTGAAATCTTTTTCCAAAATGTCACCCGATCAAATCTTTTAAGCGCTTTGTTCGGGTCTAAAGAACAACGACTTGAAAGTCCGAGACCCGAACTAAAATCCCTCCAAGAGCAGAAGAACTCTTGGTTGAAGAACCAAAAACGAATCCCCCCAGTTTCAGAAACCAAAGTCGAGAGAAATTCAAGCGTGAGCAGGTACGAACCTTCTTCGTTGATGTGCCAGAAATTCTCCCAGCCAATGGCCTGGAAAATTTCCGTAAACTCTATGTCCATCCCCGTGTCTCTGAGCAAATCTTGCTCAAACACACGGGTGTGCTCGAACTCCTTTAGTCAAAGCTCGTTGAAGGTGTTCCGCTCCCTTTCTGTTCTAAGGTTGATGTCACTTTCGCTCAGGAGCTGCCTGGCCGGGGGCGTGCCATGGCCCCATCCCGAGCCGGCTGCTCCGTGCTTGTCTGTGTCCATCTGGCTCGAGCCTCGAGACGGGGCTGGGGAGCTCCCAGCATCGTCCGATCGTCGGCCTAGCCGGGCGGAACGACGGAGCGAAGTGAAGAACTTCGACATGATTCCTGCAAAAGGTTTGTGCAACAACGACTACCCGAAGGACTGAATATAAATATAGTTAGCACAAGAAAATCAAGTCAGTCGTTCGAGATAGTTAGTCGTTCTTGCGGGGATGAAAACCACCACAAAAGGTTAGTCGTTCTTGTGGGTGTCGGTGACCACCACAAAATCGTCCAGAAATTCAGCACAAAGATCACAACAAGAGCAAAATGTTTTTGGGATTTTCTAGTGATGCAAGTGAACCAAACTTGAGCAAGAACTTGGGAAGAACTTGAGTAAGCACTTGAGCAAAGAGGTGAGAGAGAGAGAGAGAGCTTCCTAGCAGAATTTTCAGAATGTATGAGTGTGTGAATGGTGCAAGGAAGCAAGGAAGCTTGGCCAGCAATTTATAGGCCGAGGGGGTGGCCTTGGCCAGTTCGCCCGAAGGCTCTGGTTCGCCCGAACAAGGCCTGGTGGCCAGGGTACCCCCATGTGAGTGCAGCACTCACATGCCTTTGCTTCCACTCCAGGTTTGTGCGGCCAACAATTTCCAAGGACATGGAATGTTGCATATATCCTCATTTATTCCCGAGTATTAGTGGTCGGATTTGGGCTGTAACGACCACCAACACGCATGACAGTTGGTATCCCCCGAAATC
This sequence comes from Echinochloa phyllopogon, assembly GCA_033239725.1. Classification (NCBI taxonomy): domain Eukaryota; kingdom Viridiplantae; phylum Streptophyta; class Magnoliopsida; order Poales; family Poaceae; genus Echinochloa; species Echinochloa phyllopogon. Next base: position 1,851,412 of record BTCW01000016.1, on the reverse strand, counting down.
TTTTTCCAAAATGCCACCCGGTCAAATCTTTTAAGCGCTTTGTTCGGGTCTAATGAACAACGGTTTGAAAATCCGAGACCCGAACTAAAATCCCTCCAAGAGCAGAAGAACTCTTGGTTGAAGAACCGAAAACGAATCCCCCCAGTTTCAGAAACCAAAGTCGAGAGGAATTCAAGGGTGAGCAGGTACGAACCTTCTTCGTTGATGTGCCAGAAATTCTCCTAGCCAATGGCCTGGAAGATTTCTGTAAACTCTACGTCCATCCCCGTGTCCCTGAGCAAATCTTGCTCAAACACACGGGTGTGCTCGAACTCCTTCAGCCGAAGCTCGTTGAAGGTGTTCCGCTCCCTTTTTGTTCTAAGGTTGATGTCGCTCTCACTCAGGAGCTGCCTGGCCGGGGGCATGGCATGGTCCCATCCCGAGCCAGCTGCTCCGTGCTCGTCCGTGTCCATCCGGCTCGAGCCTCGGGACGGAGCTGGGGAACTCCCAGCATCGTCCGATCGTCGGCCTAGCCGGGCGGAACGACGGAGCGAAGTGAAGAACTTTGACATGATTCAGGCAAAAAGTTAGTGCAACAACAACTACCCGAAGAACTGAATATATGGATGGTTAGCACAAGAAAATCAAGTCAGTCGTTCGAGATAGTTAGTCGTTCTTGCGGGGATGAAAACCACCACAAAAGGTTAGTCATTCTTGTGGGTGTTGGTGACATCCACAAAATCGTCCAGAATTTCAGCACAAAGGTCACAACAAAAGCAAAATATTTTTGGGATTTTCTAGTGATGCAAGTGAACCAAAACTTGAGCAAGAACTTTGGGAAGAACTTGAGTAAGCACTTGAGCAAAGAGGTGAGAGAGAGAGAGAGCTTCCTAGCAGAATTTTCAGAATGTATGAGTGTGTGAATGGTGCAAGGAAGCAAGGAAGCTTGGCCAGCAATTTATAGGCCGAAGGGGAGAGCCTTGGCCAGTTCGCCCGAAGGCTCTGGTTCGCCCGAACCAGGCCTGGTGGCCGGGGCACTCCCATGTGAGTGCAGCACTCACATGCCTTTGTTTCCACTCCAAGTTTGTGTGGCCACCAATTCCCAAGGACATTTTTAGTGGATTTTAGTGGTAGGTGAGATGGAAATGTGACATGACCAAAATGGAAATTAGTGGAGTCACCCCCCTGCTGCCATGTTTGTGATAATTGGTGAGTGTGCAGCCAGTTTTAGTGGGGAAGACATGTTTTGTGCTGGTTGGTGGTGATGGTAAATAATTGGAGATGTTCTAGAAGGGATGAAAATGATAAAAGTTACCAATTACATCCACCCTAGGTAAAATTTCAGCATGTGTCCAATTATTTCTAACCAAGCTTGCAAAATTTTCTACTCTCTCTCAAATTAATTACTCAAGTGGTTCATTTATTTTGGAAAGGGAAACATGCAAATGCAATTGAGAATTTAAAAATTGGAAGGGAAATATGGGATACATACCGGTTTTCCTCGCGGTGAGAGCTCAGCTTTTAAGTCCGCGAGCGGGACTTCTCCTGTCTTCAGTTGCTCTTGTCATCGTCCGGTCCCAGAGTGGATGACTCGGACGATGCAACCTTCTTCCGCCACATCTTCTTGTTCTTCTTCTTCGGTGTTGGTGGCGGTGGGATCGGTGTCTCTGAAGATTGTGGTTCGGATGCAACCACGTTGACCTGCTCCAGGTTATTGGAATTTTGAATTAAATCTGTGCATACCTGAGAGCATTTCTCCACCCTGGGCTTGAACGCGAACTTTTCTTCCTTGCCGTTGATGTTCAGGCTGATTTCTCCGGCTCCTACGTCGATGTTTGCATTGGCGGTGCTCAGAAATGGCCTCCCGAGGACGAGAGGTGTCTTCGTGTCGACCTCCATATCGAGCACCACGAAGTCCACGGGTACGAAGAATTCCCGGATTTTCACCGGAATATCTTCGGCTATTCCCGCGGGATAGCGAATCGATTGATCTGCTAGCTGCAAATACATGGTTGTAGGGGACAAAGAAGAATAGTTCAGTTTGTCAAACACTACCTTGGGCATGACACTGACGCTTGCTCCAAGATCGCACAGGGCATGGTTGAAGTGCTGCTCCCCGATCGAACATGCGATGGTAGGGCATCCTGGATCCTTCTTCTTTTCTGGAAGATTGTTCAAGATAGCTGCACTACATGCTTCGGTTAGTTTAATTACCTCGGTGGTTGGCAGTGCCCTTTTGTTGTTGAGGATGTCCTTCAGATACTTGGCATATGTGGGAACCTGCATAGCTTCAAGCAATGGGATATTGACATATAACTTTCGAATTACCTCAACAAATTTGCTGAATTGTTCGTCCACAGTCGGCTTATGGCATCTTCTGGGGAATGGTAGCACATTTGGTTCATAAAACTCGTGAGGGGCCGCCTTTGCTTCCTTCTGTGGACTTGTCTTCTGTGGTTCTGCTGCGGCCTCTTCTTCTTCGCTATCACTTTCTATAGTGGCTGCCTTTTTACCTGCACTGTCAGGATATGACGGGTACCGAGTGGTCTTACCCCCTCTCGTGGTGACCGCTTTAACCTTTTCACGGGGGCAATTGTCTGGTTGCCCAGAGAATTTCCCCGCTATGGGTGAGGGCAAAGAAACAGCTAACTGAGCAATTTGAGTTTCTATCATTTTATTAAAGCTCAGTTGACTTTTCATAGCAGAAGAAAATGATTTCATCTTAGAGTCTATGCTTTCCAGTGTTTTATCATTAGCAGCAAGCTTTTTATTGATGTTTTCAGTTATTTTCATCTGGCCAAACACAAGATCTCTAAGAGACGACTGATTATTGAAGTTGCTGGAATTGAAATTGTTACCTTGTTAAGGCCTCTCGAAAGGGAGGTTTGGGCGCGGATTCCAGCCTTGGTTGCCGTAGTTGTTCGGTCGGTACCCGTTGTTGTTGGAGTTGTTGACGTAGTGGGCATCTTCTCGCGTTTCGGGGCAGTCATTCCCCGAATGGCCAGTGTTGCCACAGACTTCGCAGGTCATGCGAGCGTCTATGGCTTGCACCGTTTCTTGAGCAGGGGCCTCCAGTTTCTTCATCAGGAGGTCCATCTTGCCAGCGAGCATGTCCAGAGCTTCAACTTGGTGAACTCCTCGGGTCTTTGGTTGAGTCCGATCATCGGACCAACCTTGGTTCTCGACCATCTTCTCTATGAGGGCCTTCGTACGACTCTCCTCAAGAGAGAAGAACGAGCCTCCAGCAGCAGCATCCAGGTACTCACGGGCAAAATTTCTCAGCCCGTGATAGAAAGTTTGGATTATGAACCAACTCTGCATACCATGGTGAGGACAAGCAGAAATATAGTCCTGGAGGCGATCCCATGCCTCCGGGACTGTTTCATCTTTTAGCTACTAGAAACTAGCTATTTTGTTCCGGAGGGCGTTGGTTTTCCCAACCGGAAAGAATTTTAGCAAGAAAGCGCTAGTGCATTTATCCCAGGTATCTATTGCTTCGCGGTTAGCATAAAACCATTGTTTCGCCTTACCTAATAATGAGAATGGAAATAAACGAAGGCGAATGGCATCGATACTTACTCCGCGTATGGTGAAGGTGTTGCAAATCTCCAGGAAATACTGGAGATGAGCATTGGCATCTTCGTGTGGCTTGCCGCAGAATGGGCTAGCCTGTACCATGTTGATGAGGGCTGGCTTCAGCTCAAAGTTACCATCTCCGACTGGCGGAGCTGGTCCGACACGTACGTTCTCGCTTCATGGAGCGGAGAACTCACGGATCGTCTTGGTTGCCATCCTCGATGTAGCCTGGTCAACGACGGGAAGGACTGGGTTCGTCGGAAGGAGTTGCTTCTGAGGAGGTACAACACGGGGTCGTACTCTCCTCACAAATGACTCCGGATTTTCTTGGAAGTTTGACGGTAGTTGGAAACCAGTCATGCACTGCTCTGTTCCACAGAGACCAACGAACAGAGCAAGGATAAACCCGCTTGAGTAGCGGTACTCAACTAAGATAGCTCAAGATAAAAGTTCAAAAGTAATCTAGCCAAAGACTTCCCCGGCAACGGCGCCAGAAATGCTTGTTGGCACTTCTTACGATCCAATATCAGAATTAAGAATCCTGGTACTGGGGTAAGGAGTGTTTCAGTGGTTTTCCTTATGGCTTAGTAAAATATAGAAATATTCTGCAAGCGCACAGAATCACCGCTGTAGCACTTCACTTGGGAGTATTCCGAGGTATCGTAATTTATATTTCCGTAGGGAAGCTTTGGCAAGATTACTAGTGAACAGATATTCAAGACTATCAGAGAAGGGTACACGACTAATCAAGACAGGGGATAACGGTATTGGATAGGAGTGGATATACCGAACACACATCTCAAGGGATACTCAAGTAAGGGAGAGAAGAGATAGATAGCTGGGAGGACAACGAGAAGAGATAGAGGACTCCTGGATTCTTTATCTACCTATGGCACTCTAGCTTAGAGATACAGCGGCTACAGAGCCAGCACTAGGAGATCTGGGATAACTCTAATGTCTTAGCTTCGGGACAAGGGAACCGGTGAACACACAGAAAGGGATGAGAAGGGGTGCCATTATTTCCCAACTGGGGAATCCTACGGACCGGAACTAACGTGATGGGCTACGAAGACCGAAAGGGCTGTCACCACCTCCCGGCTACCACCTCCGTTGCGACGGGAATAAACTAATGCCACCGACTAGTCTAGGAACCACTCCTACACTAGGCAACGACTACTTACTCTGCTAGCAAGAGCAAGCAACCTTGTCAATACTCTTGGTCGTTCACCTCCAGTATCAAGCAAGATCGAAGAACCAGCCAAGACAAAGACTTAAACAAGACTACAAGCACTAGAACTATAACTGACTATAGTCTAAACAAAATATATTTGCAACTAGGATAAAGTAGAAGCAAGATATAAATTACAAAGGCAAAGTGATAAAGATAACTATATTGATACTCAATGTCTTACAAAAGGAAAAGTAAAAGATACAAGAGCTATTACCAGAGCTTCTGAAGACGACTCCGGAACCTCCGAGGCAAAGCTCGACTCAACTGTAACTCCCAACTAAACTATCCTAACTCTACTAGAATGAAAGTGGAAATAAGCTCCTTGGCTTGGTGTGTGTTTACATGTGAGGTAAGGGGTCCTATTTATAGTTGCATAGGACGGTTGGGGCTGGAGTAGCCGCCAAGGGACCAGGGGGGTACCCCCTGGGACTTCGGGCGCCAGGTTCGGTTCGGCCAAACCAGGTTGTTCGGCCGAACCCTTGGATGCGCCGCCTTTGCTCTGGGTGGCCAGGATGAGCCCCTGGAGGTGGTTGTGAGGCGGTGGGCAGTTTGGCCGAACCGCCTAGTTCGGCCGAACGGGCCTGGAGGCCCAGGCCTGCATCCCTGCGCCGCCTTTGCCCTGTGGGCCCTCTGGGCTGCCTCCTGCTGGTTGGCTTCACGTTGTTCTGGCCCAGGGTGACGTGTTGGTCCTTCGGGGTGAGTTGGCGGTCGTCCACATGTCGTACGTTGTGTTCGGTTGACGTGGACGGCTCCCGCTGACCCGTACGGCTAAGGGGGATAACCGGCGAACGGAGTCGTTCGGCCGATTCGGTCATTTTTGGCCCCAATAGCGCATATTCGTCGTAGTTGTACCTGCACAAGTGTCACTCACCAAAACTCGTGGAACTTTATTAGAAAAAAACCTAAGTACATGGAATGTTGCATAAAACCTCATTTATTCCCGAGTATTGGTGGTCGGATTTGGGTTGTAACGACCGCCAACAATCCCTGATTTCTTCAAAATAAGCCCCTGGAGCCTTTATGATTAATGTCACTTATACTTTATTAATTGGGTTGCAACTGGGTTTCATTCACTTGTAATAATTTGGTTAAAATGAACCAACTAAAAATGCTAATGCAGTTGAGCCGTGTCTAGCCTATTTTGAGCCTTCATACCCGTGCTATACTTGCTAAGTAATTGTTTACTTACACGTGTCATTTCATTCAACAAAATCCCGGATGGGTAAACAGATTGGGCTGGACATGAGTCTGCTGCTGAGTTTTCTGAAGATTTACCGTACTGCTGAGTTGTGATCTCCCAGCCACAGTCCTTGTGGATTTCGGCTCCATTAGTTTGAGAGTTTATTAGTCTTCCTCTGTATTTGGTTAGTTTATTTATGATGCACTCTGATGTAAAACTTTATTAAATGAAGAATTTATTCGAGCATATGTTCTCTGTTTATCATATTTGTTCGCTATATGTGTACTATGACTTCCTGGGCACACATATGGCCGCATTTGGGTTTTTGTGAAAATCCGGGTGTGACAGATTGGTATCAGAGCCGTGCTGACTGTAGGATCGCAACCTAGTTAGAATGGTTGACAAATCTTAGGAGACCACCATGATTATGTGTTATATGCCATCTAGTTTCACTTTTTCAAAACTTAAATCCAGTCGAGTCTTGTGTGAATCATGTCTTTAGGTGCTTGAAATGATTGTCATTATGCTTATGCTTGATTTGGATTTTTGTAATGATTGTGATGGACGTAGACGCAAGTCTACTACCATCTAGATGCAAGACTAAGGTTTAAAGACTTTAGTGATTAAATAGAGGGGGGTATTCATTTCTCTTACTCTTTTTCTATTTAAGCCCTCCATCATAACAAATTGGTAATCCTCTGAAGCCATAACCATTGGAGTTTTTATGAGAATTATTTATTGATGATAGATGGTGAACACAAGGAGCAACCTCGGTGCCAGCGGACTGCCGCCACCACCTCCCACCATTGAGCAGATGATGCTCACGCAGACCCAGCTGATGCAGCAGATGGCTCAGAGGATGGCGATGATGCAGCAGAACCAGCAGAATCCGCCGCAGCACAACATGCCGCCCCGTGACAAGAGGGGTGAATTCCTGAAGGGACGTCCTCCTACCTTCAGCAAGGCCACCGACCCCCTCACAGTGCAATGATCGGAAGAAGGTGTTGTACACCGGAGGATAGCTCCAGGGACCGGCATTAGACTGGTGGGACTCGTACCACTACGCTCACTTCGACCGTACTCAGATCACCTGGCAGCAGTTCTGCAGCAGCTTCTGCTCCCACCACGTGCCAGAAGCTCTGATGACCCTGAAGAAGGAGTTCCTGGCACTGAAGTAGGAAGGGATGAGTGTCACCGCCTACCGTCATAAGTTCATTGAGTTGGCCCGTTATGCTCCTGAGGACATGGACACCGACAAGAAGAAGCAGTCCAGGTTCCGTGACGGCTTGCAGGATGCACTGCAGTACTAGTTGATGTGCACTAGGTTCCACAACTTCCAGGAACTGGTGGACGGTGCTTTGATGCTGGAACACAAGCGCCGTGAGATGGAGGAGAAGAAGAGGAAGTTCCAGGGCCAGCAGATCGGGAGCAGCAGTCGCCCCCGTTTCGTTCCTCCTCAGGGCAGTCAGCAGATGGGGAGCCAGCAGCGCTTCCAGAGCCAGCCCGGCCCGCTCAACCGTGGCCAGTACCCCCAAGCGCCACAGCAGCAGCGTTTCCAGAACCAGCTGCAGAATGCCCCGGTTCAGTGCAACCAGGTGCAGCCAGTTCAGCGCCCCGCCCCAGCCGGCAATGCACCAGGGGGGCAGAAGTGCTTCTATTGTGGCGAGCCAGGACACTATGCCAACGCCTGTCCCTGCCGAGTCCAGAACGCCGCCATCCAGAACAACAATCAGAGGGTTGGATTACCGCAGAATTAGCAGCAGGACCAGGCAAACCATGCTCCACAGAACCCCGCCAGAGGAAAGCTCAATCACACTGGGGCGGAGACCATTGAGGGAGCTATTGATGTGGTCGTGGGTACGTTCCCTTTCTACTCCACCCCTGCGACTATTTTGTTCGATTCCGGAGCTTCGTATGCTTTCATATCTGCTGCTGTTGTGAAAAAGAACTTAGTGGCATTACTGCCCATGAAGAATGCTATGCTAGTTAGCTCACCAGGAGGGGAACAGCGTGCCACTTTACGTTCTCCCCGTGTTACTGTCACCATAATGGGGGTAGACTTCGATGCACACCCGATCGTCCTGGAGTCTATTGGTTTCGACCTGATTCTGGGTAAGAGTTGGCTAGCCAGATATGATGTTGTCATCCAGTGCGCTAGGAGGACTGTACAACTGACGGCGGCATCCGGAGATAAGGTGGAGTACCAGGCAACCAGTCCATTAGAGCTTAATCAAGTCAATCAAGCCGATGGTGCAACTCCCACCGACATCGGGGTGGTGAGCAAGTTCCCGGATGTGTTCCCCCAGGAATTGCCAGGTATGCCCCCAGAACGCGAAGTTGAATTCGTTATTGAACTAAAACCTGGCACTGCACCTATAGCTAAAAGGCCATATAGAATGGGAGTGAAGGAGCTAGAGAAACTGAAGGAGGAATTAAGCTCATTGCTAGCCAAGGGGTATATTCGTCCTAGTGCTTCACCATGGGGAGCACCAATGCTATTCGTGGACAAGAAGGATGGGACACAGAGGGTGTGTGTGGACTATCAAGCCCTCAACGAAGTAACCGTCAAGAACAAGTACCCGCTGCCAAGGATTGATGATTTGTTTGATCAGCTAAAGGGAGGTTGTGTGTTCTCCAAGATAGACCTTCGATCAGGTTATCATCAGATGAGAATCCGGTCGTCGGACATACCCAAGACGGCTTTCACTACTCGGTACGGGTTGTACGAGTTCACGGTTATGTCCTTTGGACTGACCAATGCTCCTGCATACTTCATGTACTTGATGAATAGTGTGTTCATGGACTACCTTGATAAGTTCGTGGTGGTGTTCATTGATGACATTCTGGTCTTCTCCAAGAATGAAGAGGAACATGAAAATCATTTGAGGATGGTGATGCAGAGACTCCGGGAACATCAGCTATATGCCAAGTTGAAGGAAGTGGCATTCTTGGGACAGGTGTTATCCAATGGAGGAGTGGCAGTTGACCCAAAGAAGGTTAATGATGTGTTGAGCTGAAACCCGCCTCGGGATGTCAGCGAGATCAGGAGTTTCCTTGGAATGGCCGGATATTATCGGCGGTTCATCGAAGGATTCTCCAAGATTGCTAAACCCATGACGACGTTATTGGAGAAAAATGCCAAGTTCATTTGGACAGAGGAGTGCCAAACCAGCTACGAAGAATTGAAGAAGAGGCTGACAACAGCACCTGTGCTGATATTGCCCGACATAGCCAAGAGCTTCTCCATCTACTGCGATGCATCCCGTCTAGGACTGGGGTGTGTACTTATGCAGGAAGGGAAAGTCGTGGCATATGCATCAAGACAGTTGCGGAAGCATGAACAGAACTATCCGACACATGATCTGGAGCTGGCAGCCGTGGTGCATGCTCTGAACATTTGGAGGCATTACTTGATTGGGCACAAGTGTGACATCAACACCAATCGTAAGAGCCTGAAGTATGTCTTCACTCAGTCAGAGCTGAATATGATGCAACGCCGATGGTTGGAGTTAATCAAGGACTATGATTTGGAGATCCACTACCACCCAGGGAAGACTAACTTGGTGGCAGATGCTCTGAGTAGGAGAAGTTATGTGAACAAGATCATCGGCCATTGTTTGCCTGAAGAACTCAGCCGGGAATTTGAGAAGATGAGTCTGGGGTTTGTGACTAGCATCACAGAGATGACGGTAGAACCGACTCTTGAACAGGTTATCCGGAAGGGTCAGCTTGGTGATGAAGAGATCAAGGAGATTGTGGAGAATGTTGCCCTAGGAAAGGCCCCTGGATTCCGAGTTGATGAACAGGGAACCTTGTCGCACGAGAAGAGGATATGTGTGCCCGATATAGTGCAGATCAAGGACACAATCCTAAGAGAAGCGCATGATTCGGCATACTCGATCCACCCAGGAAGCACCAAGATGTACCAGGACATCTAGGAAAGATTCTAGTGGTACGGATTGAAGCGTGATGTGGCAACATATGTGGCACTATGTGACACTTGTCAGAGAGTTAAGACTGAACATTAGAGGCCAGCTAGATTACTCCAGCCCTTGAAGATACCGTAATGGAAATGGGAAGAAGTTGGTATGGACTTCATAACGGGTCTACCCCGCACACAGCGAGGATTTGACTCCATCTGGGTGATTGTGGACCGCTTGACCAAAGTGGCACACTTTCTTCCGGTGAAGACCACTTACACCGGAGCCAGACTGGCAGAGCTATACATGGAGAGGATTGTGTGTTTGCATGGAGTGCCAAAGCGGATAGTGTCTGACCGTGGTACTCAGTTCACTTCACACTTCTAGTAGAAGTTGCATGAGTCTATGGACACTAAGTTGCAGTTTAGCTCAACTTACCACCCCCAGATAGAGCGGACTAATCAGATTCTAGAGGACATGTTGAGGGCATGTGCACTGCAGTATGGTGTTGGTTGGGACACGAGTTTACCCTATGCAAAATTCTCGTACAACAACAGCTATCAGAAGAGTCTGCAGATGGCACCATTCGAGGCTTTGTATGGCAGGAAGTGCACAACACCACTATTCTGGAATCAAACTGGAGAGAGTCGAGTCTTTGGGCCTGAGATACTCAGAGATGCAGAACGCCCAGTGCAAGTGATCAGGCAGAACTTAAAGGTGGCACAGTCCAGGCAGAAGAGTTATGCAGATGTCAGACGGAGGGATCTCAATTTTGCAGTTGGAGATTTTGTGTACCTCAAGGTGTCTCCGATGAGGGGCATGAAGAGGTTCAATGTCAAGGGTAAGCTAGCACCTCGATACATCGGACCTTTCCAGATACTCGAAAGGAAAGGTGAAGTGGCATATCAGTTGGGACTACCCGAGAGATTGGCCGGAGTGCACGATGTGTTCCATGTGTCTCAGCTGAAGAAATATCTGCGGGTGCCCGAAGAGCATATCCTGATAGATGAGCTGAATGTGCAAGAAGATCTCACTTATGAGGAGTATCCAGTCAGGATTCTGGAGGTGTCTAAGAGGGTGACGAGAAGCAAGGTCATCCGGATGTGCAAGGTACAGTGGAGCCGACACTCGGAGGATGAAGCAACTTGGGAACGGGAAGAAGATCTCAAGACCGAGTACCCGCAGCTCTTTGCATCAACATCCAAATCTCGAGGACGAGATTCATCTTAACGGGGTAGGTTTGTAACACCCAAAAATGGCCTATTTAAAATTTTTAGTAATTTAATTGGCTTTTATTTTAATTGTTCATAATTAATATAGGTTAAATGAATTATTTATGAATATTAAAATCAAATATAAGTTGTAGAAACATTTTTATTGCATTCATGCCGCTGCATTTAATTTTTGTATTGCTTGTGATTCAAATGAGAATTTAAATTTATTTAAATTCAAATTTGAATCGTTTTGTTCTGAGCTCTAGAATAGTTGTTTCGACCTGAGTTCGCTTTTGCCCCCTAGACTTTTCCCCTGGTTCTCTTTTGCTCCCTCCTCTCTTTCCGTGGTGCGGCCCAGCCCCCTGCTTTTCCAATCTGGCCCAACGCCCCCTCTCCTCTCCCCCCGAGCCGGCCCAACAATCCCCCCCAACCGAGCCGGCCTACCCCTCTCTCTTCCCCGTGGCCCAAACCTCACAGCCTGCCTCCTCGCCCGCTCGGCCCAGCGCCAGCTTGAGGCCCCGCACGGCCCGCAACTTCTAGCCCCCGCCCTCTCTCTCTCTGACCCACTACCACGCGGGCCCTACCTAACAAAGCCGTCCTCTTCCTCTCGCTGGCGCCCGAGCCAGGCCAAGCTCTTCACGCCACTCACGCCTAGCTCACCTGGCCCACCACCGGCTCGGCCCCGCGCTGCGCACCTTCGCCGAAGTTTCCTACCGCCCCCTTTTCCTTCTTGCGCAGCCTCCCCACATGGAATCCCTACCCTCCACAAGGAAGGGGAGCACCGCCGGCCGCTTCCCGAATCCCGTGGCCCGCACGCCAAAGTGGCTTCTCCGAGCTATAAAAGCAAGGTCACCAAGGCCGCAAGGCCCTCACCACACCTCCGCATCAAGCCCCGAGCCTCCACCGGCGCTTCCCCTATTGAGCCGAGCGCCGCCACCCGATTCGAGCACCGCCGCCGGCAAAGTCCCCTCTCCGGTGCCATCCCCTCCAATTCGACCCCACCGAGAGCTCCGCGTGAAGGTGAGCACTCCCCCCGAGCCCTCCCCTGCTCGCTCCCGCGCTCCCTAGGCCGCACACAACTTCGTCGGTGCTCCCCGCCCGCCGGCCGCCGTCGTGCGCTACCCACGCCGCCTCCCCCTTGACCTAAGCCACCTAGATGAACTCGCCACGCCGCTCTGTTGCTCTAGGACTGTTGGCGGTCGTTACAGACCGATTTCCGACCTCCAACCGAGTATAAAACAAATACAATGGGGACACACACCATAGCTATAGGGCTTATCACTGACTATTTCCACAAGTTTTGGTGATTGTCCTCTGTGCAGGTACAAAATGGAGAAACACGTACCATAAGGGTCAGAAATGACCGTTTCGGCCGAACGACTCAGTTCGGCCGGTTGCTCCCCTAGTTGGGCAAGACTTGTAGACCACGACCACGCCACTCTGGGCCGGCTCAACCCATATCCTGAAGACCGGTGGCCCATATCCAACCCGACGGAACCCCCGAGTTCACCGGAGGCCCTCCAGGCCAGCCCAGGACGCGAACCGACCTGCCAACCGACCTCAGGAGCTGGGCTAGCACGTGGTGGAAACAAAGGCGGTGCAACAGTGGGCCGGGCCCAGTTCGGCCGAAGAGGCCTGTTCGGCCGAAGGCAGGAACCGCCTCCAGGGCGCGATCCTGGCCCTTGGCTGCTGAGGCGGTGCATCCACCGGTTCGGGCGAACTGGGCAGTTCGGCCGAACTGGGGAATTCGGCCGAACGGCCCGGCACCGCCTCCCAGCTGCCTTGGCTGCTACTCTGCCTCCACCGTCCTTCCCCGCTATAAATAGAGGCCCGGTTCCACCTGCAAAACACACAACACAAGAGTAGAGTGCAGGCGAAGCACTGTTAGTTCTCCACTTGTATCAGTAGAGATAGGGAGAGAGGAGAGGTGAGCGTACCGGAGAGGAGCCGAAGTGTCGGCCCCTCTTCCCACTGTACCTCTACGGATGCAACTTCACTTCGAGTAACATCCGGGTCGTGTCTGGTAACTCTTGTATCTCTCTCTGATTAATTGAGCATTCAGTTCTTACTTTTATATGCTTGCTGGTTCTTCGTTCAATGCTTAGTTGATTGGTATAACTGTATACTGGTTGCTTAGCTTGGGTGCTTATCTTTCTATAGGAGATAAGTATTAGTTGACTAGTGTAGGCATGGTGCCTATACTTGAGACTAACTTAGTTTATTCCCGTCGCAACGGAGGTGGTAGCCGTAAGGTGGTGACAGCCCTTCCGGTCTTTGTAGCCCATCACGTTAGTTCCGGTCCGTAGGATCCCCCAGTGGGGAAATAGTGGCACCCCTTCTCATCCCTTTCTGCGTGTCCACCGGTTCCCTTGTCCCGAAGCAAACATCTATCTGTACCCTCTGATCTGCTCGATCAATCAGTAGAATACCTCTACCAGACTCGTACCCTCTCTACCCTTCTATCACTCCTCTTCTCTTTGTTGTTGTCATCCACCTCATCCATACCATTCACTCCATTCCATCTACCTAGGACAACTTAGTTTAGAATCAGTCCACTTCTCGTTCTCCATGGAAATCGATACCTTGGAATACTCCCGGGTGAAAGCTACATCGGTATCCGTCCGCTTGCGGATTTATCTGTAGGCCGTAAGGAGTGCCAACAAGCTTTCTGGCGCCGTTGCCGGGGAACGGTAGCTGTTCTGATTCTGAACCCAAGTTGTCCGTGTATCCCACCATCATCCATCATATGGATTCCACCCTCACCTTACGCCAACACTCGGCTCCAAAGGGCGATTATTTGGAGCCTCCACCATCATCACATCCCATATCCACACCTGGCTATGAGCTACGTCCCAGCTTCATAGCCATGGTTCGTGAGCAATCGTTCTCAGGAACGAAGGCCGAGAGTCCATACACGCATTTGCGCGAGTTTGAGCAACTCTGCTCATGCCTGAGCATTGCGGGCATGACACAAGAGACACTCAAATGGAAGCTATTCCCGTTTACACTAGCGGGAGGAGCCAAGAAATGGTACTCTCTGGCTGTCAGTACTATGGACGGGAGCTGGGAAGTTCTCAAGGAAAAATTCTGCCTAAACTTCTTCCCAGTCTCCAAGGTAGCCAGTCTCCGAGCGGAAATCATTAACTTTAAGCAATTAAAGGGAGAATCACTCAGAACTGCCTGGGCTCGTTTCAAGCAAATACTGGCCTCGGGACCGGACCTAAGCCTACCAGAACCTGTTGTTTTACAACACTTTAGCCTTGGCCTCTGTCCCGTAGCCGCCACTTTCTTGGACTCTGCTTCTGGAGGGTCGTTCTTTCATTTGGTTCCTAGTGAAGCGAGGATAGTCTTGGATCGTATCCTAGACAACACTCCCAACACTGGAATCTATGATGAACTCCCCGATGAAGAAGAAAAGCAGCCTGAACCTGAACCTAAAGAGCCAATACCAGTCCAATCCAAATCCATTAGCTCTTCCAGTCCATCAGAACCTGAAGCTCATTTCGAACCACAACCATATTCTAGCCCAGACCATTATGATTCACTCTACACCACTCTTTATGACTTTGACGATGATCTGTTCGAAGACATCGGGAGTGCAACAAGTTTCCCACGGGAATGATGTGTAGAGCAAAAGGATCGGGCCCCCGACAAAGAAGAATTGGAATATCAGCGGGAGTACTTAGGACGTCTCTCTGCTATTATGAGTCGGGAGTGGCTAGATGAGGCCGAAGCCTCGACCGAGGTGGTCAAGATGCCCAGAAAAACCAAAAGGATTTTCTGTGAGATCATGGGCCTTGACCGAGAGATTGGGTATGACCCAAGCCTCGGAATCAACATAATCTCTAGCTCTTTGGCGTGAACCGAATTCCCTGGTAACTCATGGTCGTTTTCTCAAAAACGACTTAAGTTTACCTCAGGAAAAATCCTGGATTGTTTAGGGATCTTACGGGTCACACCCGTTAAGGTCAACGACCCTGAACTCTTCATGGATTTTCACATCTTTGACCTACCTAGCACTACCACACATCCAATCTTCATAGGCAGGCCAATCTTGAAGATTCTAGAAAAAGCACCAATAAACCAGCTAGTAGAGCTTAGGATCGGTAACGAACTTATCCCTGTCTCCTATGCCCAATCTTTGAATACTCCAATAGAGGCAGACCCCGATCCTGACCCGTTAGAGGAAGTCAGGTCAGCTTCTTTGCTAGACCTCGAGCAACCTATTCCAGAAGAGGATATTCCATTCTTTACGGAGGAGGAGGAAACTCACCCCCCGATTGAGCTTGATACAAACAAAACTCCAAAACCATCTCCAATCGAGCTCAAACCTCTTCCGCCTGGACTTAGGTATGCTTTCCTCTTTGGGGATAAGCAAACTCCAGTGATCATTAGTGATAAACTCTCTGAGGTAGAAACTCAGCAACTCATCACTGTCCTAGAGAAAAATCGATCGGTCTTAGGATACTCTCTCCAAGACCTGAAAGGGATTAGCCCAAATCTTTGCACTCATCGCATCCCGATCGATTCTGAAGCAACACCGTCTCGGGAACCTCAAAGACGGTTAAACAATGCCATGAGAGAGGTCGTGAAAAAGGAAGTTCTCAAACTCCTTCACGCGGGGATCATCTACCCTGTCCCCAATAGTGAATGGGTTAGTCCCGTTCAAGTCGTTCCTAAGAAGGGAGGAATGACGGTAGTGCGCAATGACAAAAATGAGCTCATCCCTCAGCGCACTGTTACTGGTTGGCGTATGTGCATCGACTATCGTCGACTCAATAAGGCCACCAAGAAAGACCATTTCCCCCTTCCGTTCATAGACGAAATGCTTGAACGGTTCTTCTGCTTCCTTGACGGTTACTCTGGATACCACCAAATCCCAATCCATCCTGAAGACCAGAGTAAAACCACGTTCACATGCCCTTATGGGACGTATGCCTATCGGTGTATGTCCTTTGGGTTATGTAACGCACCTGCCTCTTTCCAACGTAGCATGATGTCCATCTTCTCTGACATGATTGAGGAGATTATGGAAGTGTTCATGGACGATTTCTCAGTTTATGGACGAACCTTCACCGAATGTCTGAAAAATCTGGACAAGGTCCTCCAGAGGTGTGAAGAGAAACATCTTGTTTTGAACTGGGAAAAGTGTCATTTTATGGTGCGAGAGGGGATTGTCCTAGGACATAGGGTGTCAGAACGTGGGATCGAGGTAGACAAAGCGAAGATAGAAGTAATCGAGCAACTTCCACCTCCCACAAACGTTAAGGGGATCCGTAGCTTCCTTGGCCATGCCGGATTCTATAGGCGTTTCATCAAAAACTTCTCCCAAATATCTCGGCCCTTGACCAATCTCTTAGCCAAAGATGCCCCCTTCGTTTTCGATGAGGAGTGCTATGCCGCATTTCACACTCTCAAAAAGGTACTCATCTCCGCTCCCATCATCCAGCCTCCCGACTGGAGCATCCCATTCGAAATCATGTGCGATGCGAGCGACTATGCTGTAGGAGCTGTGTTGGGCCAAACTAAGGACAAGAAGCATTATGCTATCTCGTATGCTAGCAAAACGCTCACTGGCCCCCAGCTCAACTACGCAACTACGGAGAAGGAGCTCTTAGCAGTCGTATTTGCTATAGACAAATTCCGGTCCTACCTAGTTGGGGCCAAGGTTATAGTCTATTCAGATCACGCTGCTCTAAAGTACCTTCTGACCAAAAAGGATGCAAAACCGAGACTCATCCGCTGGATTCTTCTACTCCAAGAATTTGACATTGAGATAAAAGATAAGAAAGGAGTAGAGAACTCAGTGGTTGACCACTTGTCCCGGATGCAAGTCCCGTCCGATCTCCCGATCGATGACTACTTACGGGATGACACCCTCCTTAAGGTCACCACTGGTGATCCGTGGTATGCCAACATAGTGAACTACATGGTAACGGGTTATGTCCCCCCTGGAGAGAATAGGAAACGGCTAGCCTATGAGAGCCGTCTTCACCTTTGGGACGACCCGTATCTCTTTAGGATTTGTAGCGACGGACTCCTCAGAAGGTGCGTACCCGCACATGAGGCTTATAAAATCCTAGAGAGGTGCCACGCAGCCCCGTACGGAGGACACTACGGTGCATTCCGGACCAATGCTAAAGTCTGGCAGTGCGGTTTTTACTAGCCCAGCATGTATGAGGATGCGAGAGCATTTGTCATGCGGTGCCCCCACTGCCAGAAACACGGGAACATCAATACTAGAGACGCAATGCCACTCACTAGCAATCTTCAAGTAGAAATCTTCGATGTCTGGGGGGTAGACTTCATGGGTCCCTTCCCAAACTCCGAGGGTTTTCAATTCATCCTAGTAGTAGTGGACTGCGTCTCTAAGTGGGTAGAAGCCTTGCCTTGCTTAGCTGCTGACTCTAAGAACGCGAGACGAATGTTTCATGAGGTTATATTCCCTCGTTTCGGCGTTCCTAGAATAGTCATCAGTGATGGCGGCTCCCACTTCATAGATTCATCCTTCCGTAAGTATCTCTCAAGTTTGGGGGTGCAGCATAACGTAGCCACACCCTATCACCCCCAAACTAGCGGTCAAGCAGAAACTTCCAATAAGCAAATCAAAAATATTCTGCAAAAGACCATAAATGAGATGGGCAAGCAGTGGAAGGATAAACTTCCAGATGCACTTTGGGCTTACCGCACGGCCTATAAGACGCCCATAGGCATGACCCCATATCAACTAGTCTACGGCAAAACCTGCCATTTACCGGTAGAAATGGAGTTTAGAGCTCACTGGGCCATTAGGAAGTGGGGTATGGACCTTCCAGCTGCCAGCCTCAAACGGAAGATCCAGCTAGCCGAGCTAGATGAGATGAGGGAGAGAGCATACCACAGCTCCCGGCTATACAAGGAACGGACCAAGAGATGGCATGATAAGAGAATCAAGGTCAAAACGTTCAAGCCGGGAGACAAGGTTCTCGTGTTCAACTCCCGTGTCAAACTTTTTGGTCACGGTTAATTGAGGAGCAAGTGGGATGGCCCATTCACAGTAATCAATGCTGCATCTCATGGCGCCGTCACTTTGCAAAGCGAGGACGGAAACACCTTCAAGGTTAACGGACAACGGTTGAAGATTTTCCTAGAACCAGAGCCTCCGACACTCGACGAATTAGACGTCGTCGAGTTCCTAGAACTCTGAACCCCGTCCGTGGAACCCCGGCCCGAATCCGTCATTTTCAAATCCTTCCGGGCCAAAACCTCCTGAACCTTGAAAACCTCCTCGACCCGAATCTCCCCTGACCAAAACCTCGAACCACGACACGGGCCACGCACTTGGGGGCCCAGGGACCCGTTCGGGCGAACGGGCCCAGTTCGGCCAAACCAGATGGTTCGGGCGCATTGGCCTCCCAAGCCCCAGGGACGGATATGCTTGCCCAGATACATCTGGAGTTGAAAATATCCCGAGAGTCGCGAGGGAATCGTCGGGAAACTCCGTTTTTCCAATCTGAAATCCCCGATAAAAACAGAGACTCTCTGTCGTCGTTTCCCATCTCATCTAAGCCAACTCCATCCCATAGAACACAGCCACCATGGCCTCCTTTTCCTCCAAGGGCACATCATCGGCCCAGGGCTCGAGCAGCAGTAGCCGTAACGCCAACTCCTCCCGGCAGGAGCACGCCTTCCGCATCTCCGACGTCGACGCAGCGGGAGACGTGCACCGGGGGAGGGCGCCGGGACGTAGCCCGGTGAGGCGCGGCAACTCTCCTCACCGCTCAGCACTCAACGAGCTCCTCGCCCCACTAAAAGGGATCAAGAAACCGCCTCGTTCGCCGTCACCAAGGCCGAACGAAGGGCAGCTACGCCCGAGATCAATATCCTCCTCGAGGGTGTCGGATCTAGCGTTGTTGCTGCCCAAGGAAAGGGCCGGGGAGGAGCCGGACTACACGCCGGAAAGCCCACCGCGTTTCGTCATCAAAGGAGAACGTCTCCCGGGAGGAGGATACGGAAAAGTCCTCGTCCCGCCGCTCAACCGGAACGAGCTAGGGCTGGCAAACTCATCCCAGTCCTCTCCGCCACAGCGCCACCCCAAAGTTCAGCGCCACAGGCAGCCCCCATCCATCAAAGGGCTGCCCGGGGACATGCAGTTCTCCGATGAGGAGGACAGTGAAGAAGAGGAAGAGAAGCCGCCCACCGTGGAAAGCCTGAAAGAGGAACTGGTACTGGCAAAGCAAAAGATCAACCACCTGGACGAGAAGATGGCGGAGGGCGAGCTCGCACGTATGGAATGGGAGGACAAGATGGAACTCCTCCGCAAGGCCCTGTGCGCAAAGCTCAAGAGGCTCTTCAAGGCCGCGGGACACGAAGATATTTATGGACCACCTTCAGAATAGTGTCCTGCGGTCGTCCCGTTTTTAGATAGAGCACCGTTAGTTTAGTTTGGTTTGCTAGTTGCTTGATTCATTTGTTTGTTTAGATCAATATTTAGGGTGCTCTGAAATTTCCCTTCCAAATATTTGTTTCCAATCTTAGTTCGTTGAATAAATAAAGTTTGAATTGTTTGCAAGAAAGAAGGAAAAAATTGTCACTCCGGTCGGTGCATTTGAGCCGACCGGAGAATGCCCTGTCTAACAGAGAGTTGCACGAGTACAGGAACGACATAGGAACGCGTGGCACGATGGACCAAGTCCCGGGGGCCAGTTCGGCCGAACCAGGCAGTTCGGGCGAACTGGCCAGTTCGGGCGAACTGACCGGTTCGGCCGAACCAGCCCAGCTGCCCCCTCTCGTGCACCTGCACGTAGGTTTGCACCTTCTTCCCCCCTGTTTACTTTCCTGTGTTGTTTCGTTTCGAAAAATTGAAAATGCATGCCTCACATAAACGAAACGAACTCGGTCTCTCTTTTATATCATGATTGCTGCCTGTTGTTTATTTCAAACTCAGTATCTAGTACTTGTGAAAATATTCATCATGATAGGACCCCCCTGATCTAAGTTGTTGATGTTTGTGATATGACTCGATAAAATGAACCACTTGTTCACACCAACATTCGGGAGAATTTAATTTGCGAAAAGATGAAAATCCTGCTCTATCCCTTCATCCTGTCCACAAATACCACATATGCTTGAGAGTGTACTCCTGAAACCTGTCATATCCTGTATGAAGTCTTGTTGAAAGTTGTGTTCTTGGAATGGATCACATTGTCTGAGGTCTGTTGCAAGCAAATCTATCATCAGAGTGTAGTGGAAACCCTCATGCCATGATGATACCCTGAAAAAAAAATAAAAAAAAATAAAGGACTCATGAAAGTCCAAAGAAAAAAAAAGAGAGAGAGAAAAATTCCCAAAAAGGGAAAAGAAAAGAAAAAGGGGTCAAGAAGGCTGAGGGACAACACGAACTCTCTATCATTAACTTGCAACATGACCAAAGGCAGTGATGAGAAGCTCCAGGAGCCAATCTTTGGCTTGACCGAAATACTCGACATGACAAGGCCACCACATGAGAGACAAAGAGAAATACAAAAGAGAGTGAGTGATAGGAGAAAGCTCCAGAGAGCTGAGTGTCAGGGATGAAGGGAAACGAGCCATTTAGTTGCGAAAACCAGAAAAACCCCGAATGCAGGATGAGCAAGAGGACCTTGTTGTAAGAGTCGTTCCATTTATCAACCACCCAAGATCCGGGAAGTAGCCACTACAAATTCACAGGTATGAGAAAGGTTTGAATATTCAATATGCAAGTATTCATGATTATAAAAGAACCCTTACCTTAGTCTTGCTCATGTTTTAATTTCTTTACTCGGGACGAGCAAAGATCTAAGTTTGGGGGAGCTTGTTGGCGGTCGTTACAGACCGATTTCCGACCTCCAACCGAGTATGAAACAAATACAATGGGGACACACAATATAGCTATAGGGCTTATCACTGACTATTTCCACAAGTTTTGGTGATCGTCCTCTGTGCAGGTACAAAATGGAGAAACACGTACCATAAGGGTCAGAAATGACCGTTTCGGCCGAACGACTCAGTTCGGCCGGTTGCTCCCCTAGTTGGGCAAGACTTGTAGACCACGACCACGCCACTCTGGGCCAGCTCAACCCATATCCTGAAGACCGGTGGCCCATATCCAACCCGACGGAACCCCCGAGTCCACCGGAGGCCCTCCAGGCCAGCCCAGGACGCGAATCGACCTGCCAACCGACCTCAGGAGCTGGGCTAGCACGTGGTGGAAACAAAGGCGGTGCAACAGTGGGCCGGGCCCAGTTCGGCCGAAGAGGCCTGTTCGGCCGAAGGCAGGAACCGCCTCCAGGGCGCGATCCTGGCCCTTGGCTGCTGAGGCGGTGCATCCACCGGTTCGGGCGAACTGGGCAGTTCGGCCGAACCGGGAAATTCGGCCGAACGGCCCGGCACCGCCTCCCAGCTGCCTTGGCTGCTACTCTGCCTCCACCGTCCTTCCCCGATATAAATAGAGGCCCGGTTCCACCTGCAAAACACACAACACAAGAGTAGAGTGCAGGCGAAGCACTATTAGTTCTCCACTTGTATCAGTAGAGATAGGGAGAGAGGAGAGGTGAGCATCCCGGAGAGGAGCCGAAGTGTCGGCCCCTCTTCCCGCTGTACCTCTACGGATGCGACTTCACTTCGAGTAACATCCGGGTCGTGTCTGGTAACTCTTGTATCTCTCTCTGATTAATTGAGCATTCAGTTCTTACTTTTATATGCTTGCTGGTTCTTCGTTCAATGCTTAGTTGATTGGTATAACTGTATACTGGTTGCTTAGCTTGGGTGCTTATCTTTCTATAGGAGATAAGTATTAGTTGACTAGTGTAGGCGTGGTGCCTATACTTAAGACTAACTTAGTTTATTCCCGTCGCAACAGAGGTGGTAGCCGTAAGGTGGTGACAGCCCTTCCGGTCTTTGTAGCCCATCACGTTAGTTCCGGTCCGTAGGATCCCCCGGTGGGGAAATAGTGGCACCCCTTCTCATCCCTTTCTGCGTGTCCACCGGTTCCCTTGTCCCGAAGCAAGCATCTATCTGTACCCTCTGATCTGCTCGATCAATCAGTAAAATACCTCTACCAGACTCGTACCCTCTCTACCCTTCTATCACTCCTCTTCTCTTTGTTGTTGTCATCCACCTCATCCATACCATTCACTACATTCCATCTACCAAGGACAACTTAGTTTAGAATCCACTTCTTGTTCTCCGTGGAAATCGATACCTTGGAATACTCCCGGGTGAAAGCTACATCGGTATCCGTCCGCTTGCGGATTTATCTGTAGGCCGTAAGGAGTGCCAACAAGGACCCAGCCCCATGGCCAATGGATGCCCCTAGCCTCGGAGCACCCAACTCCGGCGAGGGACCGCCGCGAGAACTGGCGGTGCCGCCGCCCCCCTGTTTCCTCGGCCGCCTTCTCCCCCCCCCCCCCCCCGATCTTTTCTAGGCCTTCGGATCGGCATCCAATGGCCCTGATCCGCCCCAGCCCTTGGTCAAAGTTGACCATACCGGTCAGCGATGGCTTTTTTCCAAAGAAGCCCCTGCAAGATTCAAATTAGAACCCGCGGTCCACCGCAGTTTAGAAATATTTACAAATAGGCCCTGATTTTTATCGATACCCCCTGCTCTTTTAAATATTTGAACCCGCCATATTGTTTTGGTTCTTTTGCTCCTGAGCCCTCCTGTTTTTACTCTTAATTACGTATAGGTCCCTGGTTTCTTCAAAATAAGCCCCTGGAGCCTTTATTTTTTTGCCAGCAAGTCCCTGAACCCTAGAAACCTCATAACTTGTCTGTTTTAACTCCGATTAGTGTGATTTTTGCGCTCATGTGTTCGTAGTAAAGCGTAGATTATTTCTAAAAGCTTTATTTGTATTGTTCCTATTGTTTGGTGTACTGTTCTATTAGAATATTATTTGTTTGCATGTATTGGTTTGCGTGCTCGTTTGTATGATGATTCGTGTCCAGTCGGTGAGCCTTTTGCGTTGGACTTCAAGTATGTGGAGGACTTTCCGGAGCAGGACTCGCAGCAGCAGCAGCCTTTTGAGGAAGGCAAGTTATAGCACGGACAATCCTTGCTTCCTAAACACACTTTTTACATACATTTACTTTCATACATGCAT
Organism: Echinochloa phyllopogon; assembly: GCA_033239725.1. Taxonomy (NCBI): domain Eukaryota; kingdom Viridiplantae; phylum Streptophyta; class Magnoliopsida; order Poales; family Poaceae; genus Echinochloa; species Echinochloa phyllopogon. The sequence continues at coordinate 1,828,214 of BTCW01000016.1, read as the reverse complement.
GTGTCTAAATTTGATGTACCATTAAGGTTGTGCCAAGTTTTGTTTATCCTATCCTTGTACGTCTTGGATTTTTGCATATGGGTAGAATCTTTGCTAAGCGCGGCTACTGTCACCATTATTTAATTGTTAATTATGACATAATGGTTCACTTCAATATTAGTGATAAAACTTGCTTTTTAGCAACATGGTTTAGGGAACTAGAGCATGTGTTGTCTGCTTTGCTCTAGTGTCTCTCCGTATGCTCCGGTTCTTAAAGCGGCAACCCAGGAGCCTGTCGCCACTGCTAGAACTATTATGGCTCTGGTCTTGGTCAAGTAACTTGTACGTCTCTAGCTTTCCAGTGGTTACCGATGGGGCCAACGGCGTTAGGGGAAGTAAGGCGCGAGGTGTTTCTTGATTCCACCGAGGACGGTAGCCCCGTCGGCTAGGTCTCGTTAGACCCAGTCCCTTGTTGGGAGCGCCTGTGGTACGGGAGCTCCGCACATTGCGCTCTTTATTTTTGTTGTTGGCATGAGTTGCCCGCGCTTGGACATCATTGACCCCCTCACGTTGTGTCTTGAGGGTCAGTCAATCTCGGTGCCTAGAGTCTCACCACCTTATTGTACCTTAACGGTCACTGTCTTGTTAGGGTGTCTTGTGAAAAGCCTCGTAGCATCCCTATGCAATCACACCTCGGAAGTGTTGATGTGCGTGGTTGGGTGCAAAGTTCTTTTGAACTTTTACGCGACTGGTGGGTAAAGGGCGAAACCTCTGCAGAGTGTAAATCTATCATGATAGCCTTGCTCAGGGTCACGAGGGGCCTGGATCCTTTTTTATTAGAAGATGATGTTTATTTATGATTAATGTCACTTATACTTTATTAATTGGGTTGCAACTGGGTTTCATTCACTTGTAGTAATTTGGTTAAAATGAACCAACTAAAAATGCTAATGCAGTTGAGCCGTGTCTAGCCTATTTTGAGCCTTCATACTCGTGCTATACTTGCTAAGTAATTGTTTACTTACACTTGTCATTTTATTCAACAAAATCCCGGATGGGTAAACAGATTGGGCTGGACATGAGTGTGCTGCTGAGTTTCTCGAAGATTTACCGTACTACTGAGTTGAGATCTCCCAGTCACAGTCCCTGAGAATTGCAGGTCCATTAGTTTGAGAGTTTATTAGTCTTCCGCTGTATTTGGTTAGTTTATTTATGATGCACTCTGATGTAAAACTTTATTAAATGAAGAATTTATTCGAGCATATGTTCTATGTTTATCAGATTTGTTCGCTATATGTGTACTATGACTTCCTGGGCACACATATGGCCGCATTCGGATTTATGTGAAAATCGGGCGTGACAATGTACAAATGAACTTGAAAGCTCATGGGTAAAAGCGACGTAGTTGTTGTATGTTCCAGGCATTAGAGAAGACTTCGCCCCTCTCGTTCACGAGCTTGTACGTGCCAGGCTTCAGGACTTCCGCGATGATGTACGGCCCTTCCCATGGCGGCGTGAGCTTGTGGCGCTCTCGATTATCTTATTGCAGCCTTAGCACCAGGTCTCCCTTGTTAAGGTCTCGACGTCGAACCTTCTCCGCTTGGTATCGCCGGAGGGATCGCTGGTACCTTGCTGAGTATAGGAGTGCCACATCGCGGGCCTCGTCCACGCAGTCCAGCGAGTCCTCGCGGGTTTGCTGGTTTCAATCCTCTTGGTAGGCTCTGAGCCTCGGGGACCCATATTCCAAGTCCGTGGGAGGATGGCCTCGGCCCCATAGACGAGGAAGAATGGGGTGAAGCATGTGGCTCTGCTCGGGGTTGTCCTGAGGTTCCAGACGATCGAGGGTAGCTCCGTGACCCACCTCCGGCCGAACATGTTCAACTTGTTGAAGATTTTTAGCTTTAGGCCTTGTAGTATCATGCCGTTGGCACACTCCAGTTGGCCATTCGTTTGTGGATGTGCTACAGCTGCCCAATCCACGCGGATGTGGTAGCTATCGTAGAACTCCAAGAACATCTTACCCATGAACTGGGTGCCATTATTAGTGATTATCGAATTGGGTACCCCAAACCTGTGGATGATGTATGTGAAGAACTGCACGGCTTGCTCCGATTTGATGTTGTTGATGGCTCGGGCCTTGATCCATTTTGAAAACTTGACGATAGCCACCAGCAGGTGAGTGAAGCCCTCGGGCGCTGCTGACAGAGGACCTACGAGGTCCAATCCCCACACAGCAAAAGGCCACGTGATGGGGATAGTCTGCATGGTGTGCGCCGGGAGGTGGGTCTTGCGCACGTAGAATTGACACCCTTCGCAGGTGCGCACGACTTCGTTGGCGTCGACAACCGCCGTGGGCCAGTAAAAGCCCTGTCGAAACGCGTTACCAACGAGGGCGTGTGGTGCCGCGTGATGGCCGCACGCGCCGGCATGTATGTCTCGAATCAACTCCCTGCCCTCGGGGATGGGGATGCATCGTTGTAAAATCCCTGAGGGACTACACTTGTATAATTCTCCGTTAATCAGGACGAACGACTTGGCCTTCCTGGTGATGCGCCGCGCTTCGGTCCGATCCGAGGGTAGCTCCCCTCGGTCGATCCAAGCGAGGTACTAGTCGCGCTAGTCTCGAGAGGGTGGGTCCTCATCGATCTCCATCGCCTCAGCCTCATCTGCCGACAATGCCCCTGACCTGAGGACTCGAGTTCCCCTTTCGAGGGGTCCTTGTCTGGGGGTACGCCGGGGTTCTTGGCGGTCGTCTTGAAATCAACGGAGGGCTCGGCAAGGTCGCGAGCAAAAATGTTTGGGGGAATGGTGATCCGCCCCGACGCGATCTTTGCCAGTTCGTCCGCTTCCTCGTTGTACTTCCGCGTGACGTGGTTGAGCTTGAGGCCATGGAATTTGTCCTCGAGCCATCGCACAGCATTGCAGTATGCCTCCATCTTCTCGTCATGGCAGCTGGAGTCCTTCATCACTTGGTCGATGACCAGCCGAGAATCTCCCTGGACGTCGAGGCGCTTGACGCCAAGCTTGATAGCGATACGGAGCCCACTACGGAGGGCCTCGTACTCTGCCATATTGTTGGACGCCGGGAAGTGCAAACGCACCACGTAACGTATGTGCTCTCTGAGGGGTGAGACGAAAAGGAGGCCTGCACCCGCGCCAGTTTTCATCACTGACCCGTCGAAGTACATGGTCCAGCACTCGGCCTAACCCTCCTCTGCCTTTCTACGACAATGACTGCGCTGACCACCTGGGTCGTTGCGGCCACGTAGAGATAGAGGGGCTCACCGTCCTTTGGTGGTGTCAAGATTGGTGCGCGCGCGAGCGATGCCTTTATCCTATCGAGGGCTTCTTGAGCTTCGGGGGTCCAAGAAAAGTGTTTGTGTTTCTTCAGGACTCAGTACAGAGGCAAGCTTTTTTCACCAAGTCGTGAGATGAAACGGCTCAGGGCCTCTAGGCAACCCAATACCCTCTGTACCCCCTTTAGGTCTCGGATCGGCCCCATTTGTTCGAGGGCCGAGACTTTCTAAGGGTTGGGCTCGATGCCTCGCTGGGAGACGATGAAACCCAAAAGCTTGCCTCGAGGCACCCCAAAAACATACTTTTCCGGATTTAGTTTTACCCCGTTAGCCTGGAGACAATCGAACGCAGTACGCAAATCGTTAACCAGGTTGTCCGCCTTCCTGGATTTGACAATGATATCATCGACATAGGCCTCTACGGTTCGCCCGATGTGGTCCCCGAAAACATGGAGCATGCACCGTTGGTACGTGGCCCCAGCATTCCGAAGCCCAAAGGGCATCGTGACGTAGCAAAATATGCCGAAGGGGTGATAAAAGAGGTCGCAAGCTGGTCGGACTCTTTCATCTTTATTTGGTGGTAACCGGAGTAAGCGTCAAGGAAACATAAAAGCTCGCATCCCGCAGTCGAGTCTACTATTTGATCGATACGTGGCAAAGGAAAAGGAACTTTGGGACATGCTTTATTTAGACCAGTATAATCTACACACATCCTCCACTTCCCATTCTTTTTCTTAACTAATACAGAATTAGCTCGCCAGTCAGGATGGAATCCCTCCTTGATGAATCCGGCCTCCAAGAGTTTGCGCAGCTCCTCCCCTATCGCCCGGCGTTTCTGCTCGTCAAAGCGTCGCATGCGTTGCTTCACCGGCTTGGAGTGGGGAAGAATGTCAAGGGAGTGTTCGGCGACCTCCCTCGGTATGCCTGGCATGTCCGAGGGGCTCCACGCGAAGACATCGGCATTGGCGCGGAGAAAGTCGACGAGCATCGGTTCCTATTTGCTGTCGAGGGTGGAGCTGACCCTCCACGTCTTGCCATTGGGGGCAGCAGGGTCGAGGGGTACCACCTTGGTGTGTTCGGCGGGCTCGAAACTACCCGCATGTTTGTGGGGGGAGTCGGCGGCCTCGTTCGCCATCTTCTCTAGATCCGACACCATGGCCTCATCATCTGCGAGCACTTCGACGTCGCATTCGTAGGCGTGCTCGAACGAGGGCCCCACCGTGATGACGCCCTTTGGCCCTGGCATCTTCATCTTGAGGTAGGTGTAGTTCGGGATCGCCACGAACTTGGCGTAGCACGGTCGCCCAAAAATGGCGTGGTATGCTCCCCGAAACCCCACCACCTCGAAGGTGAGGATCTCCTTGCCGAAGTTATCCGGCGTGCCGAAGCAAACGGGCAGGTCGATCTGCCTGAGCGGATGAACTCGTTTCTCCGGTGCAACGCCATGGAAAAGCGACTTGCTGGGGGGTAGCTTGTCGCAGCCGATCCCCATGAGCTCCAAGGTGGATGAGTACATGATGTTGAGGCTGCTACCCCCATCCATGAGAACCTTGGAGAACCGCGTGTTGCCGATGATGGGGTCGACGACGAGTGGGTACTACCCTGGGTTTGGGACGTGATCAGGGTGATCTTCGCGGTTGAAGAAGATGGTCTCCTCCGATCAGTCGAGGTAGGTTGGTGCTGACTTGAGAACTGAGAAGACTTCTCAACGTTCACGCTTGTGCTGACGGGGCGTCATGTTCGCCATTGGCCCCCCAAAGATGAACACGTTCTCCACATCAGGGAATCCGTCCTTGCCCCCTTCGTCCGCATCTTTCTTCGCATTGTCGTCCTTCGAGGTGACGCGCTTGTAATATTTCTTGAGCACCTCGCATTGCTCGAGGGTGTGAGTGACCACGCCCTGGTGGTAAGGGCACGGCTTCTTGAGCATGTCATCGAACACGCCTCCCCCTCGAGGGGGGCCTCGAGGCCCCTTGCGAGCTGCGTCGACCGCGAGGGTCTCGTCGGGGTCCTTGTCGCGCCCTTGACCACGCGGTGGTTTCTTGCCCTTCTTGTGCTTCTTTGCTGAGCCCTTGGGCTTGCTGCCCTCCGCAGGCGCTTCTTCCGCGCACTTTCCCTTTTTGCCATCGAAGATGGCCCCAACTGCCTCCTCCCCAGAGGCGAAGCTGGTGGCGACGTCGAACAGCTCGTTCACGCTGGTGGGAGGACTTCGTCCCAGCTCGCGCACTAGATCCCGGCAGGTCATGCCCTCGAGAAAGGCGTGGATGACCTAAGAGTCACCTACGCTTGGGAGCTCGATGCAGCGCTTGGAGAAGCGGCGGATGAAGTCTCGTAGGGACTCGTCGGATGTCTGGCGACACCCTCGAAGATCCCAAGTGTTTCCAGGGCGTACGTATGTGCCCTGGAAGTTACCCACGAACGTCTTCACCAGGTCGCCCCAGTCGTGTATCTGGTTCGCAGGCAGGTGCTCGAGCCATGTTCGTAAAGAGTCCGCAACGTGAAGTGGCAAGTTGCTGATGATCATGGCGTCATCTGTCGCGCCGCCCAGCTGGCAGGCCAGGCAATAATCGTTTAGCCAAACTCTGGGGTCCGTTTCTCCCAACTAAACTCACGGGTTCCAGGGGGCTCCGGCGTCGGGCTCCTATCCTCCCGGCTATCGTAGCGGCCTCCACGTCGAGGGTGGTAGCCTTGAGCTGTTGTTGCGTCCTGTCTTTTCTTATTCAGGGTGTTGTGGGCATCACCATCACCGACGTCGTGTGTGTCTAGGATCCGTTCCGTTAAAAATTGGCAGTATTCCAGTGGCTATGCAAGACTTGGGTAGAAAGCCGATAGTCATTGGAGATTCGGCTCCCGTTCCAGTCAAAAAGCCGGTCATATCTAATGATCATGAGGCTAGCAGTAGCAAGGGTGTAAAGAAGGTCTTTCAACCAAGGTGGTGTCCTTCTGGTTTGACTCATACGCAGAAGCGGAAGTTACAACGCCTACGGAACAAAGAGAAAAGAGAACAGGAAGCTGAGAAGCTGAGGGATGAATACTTCAACAACTACAGACCTATGATTCCTCAGACCAAGATCTGGCAAGCTAAACCCGTTGTGCAATCAGCAGCACAACCGGTCAGACCGGTTTCTGAATCCGGTCAGACCGGTTTGGTTCAGCCCACCGCTGCAGAAGCGGTCAGACCGGTTTCTGGAACCGGTCAGACCGGTTTGACGACAGAAGCGGGAGCTGAGATTACTTAAACCATCGATACTACTCCGCCAATTCCTCCAGTGGTTGAAGATGAAGAATTAGTTGATTTTGAGCCTTCTCCAGAGCGTGACAACATGGAAATTAATGTTGTTTATTTATCTTCTGATTATTATGTGGTGCCGGAGGAGGAAATCTCTCATCTTCAACTTGGACCTCGAGATGCTGTTTTTCAGAAGCCTAGTGAATCAGAGAATCATCTCAAGGCTTTATATATGAGGGGGCACATCAACGGGAAGCCAATTTCTCGTATGTTGGTTGATGGTGGAGCTATTGTAAATCTTATGCCATACTCTCTCTACAAGAAGATTGGCGGAAAATATGAAGAATTGATCAAGACGAACATGACGGTCAGTGGAGTTGGTGGAGGTGATCCCATTGGTGCCAAGGGGGTGGCTTCTATGGAGTTGACCGTCGGGAGCAAGACTATTGCTACGGCTTTCTTCGTCTCCGAAGTGCAAGGTAACTTCAGTTTAATACTTGGTCGAGATTGGATTCATGCGAATAAATGTACTCCTTCTACCTTGCATCAATATCTTATTCAGTGGATCGGCGATGAAGTTGAAGTTGTCCATGGTGATGCTTCTTCCTTCGTTGCAACGGCCGATTCCGATTCTCTTAGTGCAAATGAGAAGGTCCAATGTTTGTCGGGCATGGATTTGACCGACTATGAGCTGATCAGTTGCACCAAGGATGGTTTTGTTCCTGCTACATTAAAGCCGATGGAGAATCGGTTGAATTACTTGCTGTAATTAATGGAGCAAACAAATCAACAGAGACAAACCGGTCAGACCGCTTCTGGAAACCGGTCAGACCGGTTTAGACCTGAACAGTGCCAGTCGAGCCAAACCGGTCAGACCGCTTCTGGAAACCGGTCAGACCGGTTTACGTCTGGACAGTGGCTTCAAGACCGAATTGATCATCATCGAGCTCATTCGGCCGGCATGTTCGAAGCTATTGAAGATCTTGGTGATATGGATAAGTTGGGTCAGGGTTTCACGTCAGCCGACCCTTTAGAAAAAATAGATATTGGTGATGGTACTATTCCTAGGCCAACTTTTGTAAACAAAAATTTATCGGCTGAGTTTAAAGCCGAATTAATAAATTTGTTGAAAGAGTATGTCGATTGTTTTGCTTGGGAGTACCGTGAGATGCCCGGTTTGAGTCGTGATTTAGTTGAGCATCGTTTACCAATAAAGGCCGATTTTAGACCTTATAAACAATCGGCTAGACGTTTTAATCCCGCTATTTATGACCGAATAAAAGAAGAAGTTAACCGTTTACTAGATGCTGGTTTTATTCGGACTTGTCGCTATACGGAGTGGATTTCTAATATTGTTCCCGTTGAAAAGAAAGATTCGGGAAAACTTAGAGTTTGCATTGATTTTAGAGATCTTAATAAAGCCACTCCAAAAGATTCATATCCTATGCCTATAGCCGATGTCTTAATCAATGAAGCTTCTGGGCATCGTGTTGTTAGTTTTCTTGATGGTAATGCTGGATATAATCAAATCTTCATGGCCGAAGAAGATATGCACAAAACGGCCTTTCAATGTCCGGGATTTATTGGTTTATTTGAGTGGGTGGTTATGACTTTTGAATTAAAGAACGCCGGTGCAACTTATCAAAGAGCTATGAATTTAATCTTTCATGATTTACTTGGTGTTATTGTGGAAGTGTATATTGATGATATTGTAGTTAAATCGGAAGGCTTGGATTCTCATTTAGCCGATTTAAAACTTGCTCTTGAGAGGATGCGACGGTATGGTTTGAAGATGAATCCACTCAAATGTGCTTTTGGTGTTTCGGCTGGGAAGTTTCTTGGGTTTATTATTCATGAGAACGGCATAGAAGTTGATCCCAAGAGAATTGAAGCTATGAAGAAAGTCGAAGCTCCTACGTGCAAGAAAGATTTACAAAAGTTTCTAGGCAAAGTAAATTTCTTGAGAAGATTTATAATTAACTTGTCTGGAAAGGTTGATGCTTTTACTCCTTTACTTCGGTTGAAAGATGAAGCCGATTTTACTTGGGGGGCAAAACAGCAAGAAGCTTTTGAGAAGATCAAAGAGTACTTGTCTTCACCACCGGTGGTTAGGGCGCCTAAGCGAGGAGTTCCATTCAGACTTTATGTGGCGGCTGAAGATAAACTATTGGGGCTGTTTTTACTCAAGAAATCGGCAACAAGAAGTATGTGATTGCTTATGTAAGCCGACGGCTCATTGATGCAGAAACAAGGTATACTTTCATTGAGAAGTTGTGTTTATCCTTGTACCATGCTTGTACTCAATTGAGGCATTATTTATTATCTAGCACTTGCATCGTGTTGTGTCAAACCTATGTAATTAAACATATGTTGCAAAAGCCGATTTCTAGTGGAAGAGTCGGTAAATGGGCTTATGCTTTAGTTGAGTATGATTTGGCTTGTGAACCTTTAAAATCAATGAAAGGCCAAATTGTAGCTGATTTTATTGTTGAACATCGGATAAATGATGCAAACAACTTCGACGTCGGATATATTACTTGTACCCCATGGAAGTTATACTTTGATGGATCGGTTTGCAATGATGGGCAAGGAATTGGTGCTGTTTTGATCTCTCCAAGTGGTGCCGTTTTTGAATTTTCAAACCGATTGGAAGAAAAGCGAACCAATAATCAAGTTGAATATGAGGCTCTTCTATTTGGCTTGGAATTTTTGCAAGACATGGGAATAAAGCATGTTGAGGCTTTTGGTGATTCGCTCCTGGTGGTACAACAAGTGTCAAAGGTATGCCAATGTTATAATGGTTCATTAAATGCATATCTTGATAGATATCTTGATATCATTGCTTCTTTTGATGAATTTACTATCAAACATATTCCAAGAGAAGAAAATGACAAGGCAAATACTCTGGCTCAGAAAGCATCTGGTTATATGGTTGCAAAGAAATATTTCTATCTCCAAAAACCGATGCAAACGAAAGCCGAGGTTCTGGTTCTGGACGAACCGGTCACACCGGTTTCAGAAACCGGTCAGACCGGTTTGACTGCCAGAATCGGTCTGACCGGTTCTGAAAGCGGTCTGACCGCTTCGTCCCCTGACAGAAGCGAAAATCCTTTGGATGATCAGGATTGGAGGGTACCTATTATTACTTATTTGAGAGATCCTGGTCGTGGTGCAGAAAGAAATATTCGGCGAATATCGTTTAAATACGTTTTGCTTGACGATGAACTCTATCGTCGAAACGCCGAAGATTTGCTATTAAAATGTCTTGATTTGGATCAGGCCAAAGTTGTCATGGGTGAGGTCCATGAAGGTATTTGTGGTACACATCAATCGGCTCCAAAGATGAAGTGGTTGCTTAGGCGAGCCGGTTTCTATTGACCTACTATGATGGCAGATTGTTTCAAATATTACAAAGGATGTGAGGAATGTCAGAAGTTTGGAAATTTGCAACTTGTTCCTGCTGCATTGATGCATCCTATTATTAAGCCATGGCCGTTCCGAGGTTGGGGATTGGATTTTATTGGACAAATTAATCCTCCATCATCAAAAGGACATCGTTTCGTGTTGGTTGCTACGGATTATTTTACTAAGTGGACTGAAGCGATTCCATTGAAGAATATGACACATCGAGAGGTGATTGAGTTTGTTATGCAAAATATTATTCATAGATTCGGTATTCCTCAAACTTTGACAACGGATCAAGGTACTTCATTTATGTCTAAAGAGGTACGTGAATTCGCCGAATCCTATAGAATTAAGTTGCTCAATTCATCTCCATATTACGCTCAGGCTAATGGACAAGCCGAGTCAAGTAATAAAACTTTGATCAAATTAATTAAGAAAAAGATAGAAGAAAGTCCTAAGAGATGGCATGAAGTTTTATCCGAAGCATTATGGGCTCATCGTATATCTAGATATGGTGCTACTAAAGTCACTCCTTTTGAGCTTGTGTATGGTCAAGAGGCCGTTTTACCCGTTGAGGTAAATCTGGACGCTTATAGATTGGCTAAACAAAATGACCTTGATGCTGTTGATTACCACAATTTGATGTTGGACAATATTGATGAGGTAACCGACAAACGATTGAAGGCTTTGAAGGAGATTGAGAAAGATAAGCTTCGGGTTGCTAAAGCTTACAACAAGAAAGTGCGAGGAAAATATTTTCAGATTGGTGAGCTTGTTTGGAAGACAATCTTGCCTATTGGGACAAAAAGCAACAAGTTTGGTAAATGGTCACCGAGTTGGGAAGGGCCCTATAGAGTTGTCAAAGTCATTTTTGGGAATTCTTACATGCTAGAGACGCTGAAGGGAGATCATTTGCCTAAAGCTATCAACGGAAGATATTTGAAGAAATTCTATCCAAGTGTTTGGCAAGACGCATGAAGACCAATGGCCGGTATATTATTGATATCGTCCTTAGCATAAATTTTAGCTTCTGAATTGTAAATTACTTGTTTTTTAGTTCTCAAGTTCACTAAAAACGCAGGGGGGCATGTGTTGACAGCCAAAATTGGCTTTGGCCCGGCCAAACCGGTCTGACCGGTTTGGTTCTGTAATTCGAGTAGGATTAGGATTCCGAGTTTAATCCCATATTGTAACCTATTCGAAACGGGTAAGACTTCCCCGGCCTATAAATATAAAGGCTAGAAGGCCGATTGAGGTATTCCAATCGAATCAAACACATTTATCCTTTACTTTTTATCTCTCAAACCCTAGTCTTTTCCAACCCCCATATTCTGTTCTTTGCTCGTCTCTACGGCGTTCAAAGGCGTTCTAGGTGGCCTGCCGACCCTAGAGCAACCCTAGATTGCTCGAGCTCCGACGGGGTCCCTCCCGAGCTTGGGTTTCTAGGTCTTCACGACTTCCCGCCTGAAAGCGGTCTGACCGGTTCTTGAAACCGGTCTGACCGGTTTGCCCCGGGGAGGTCAGGAGTTGGCCGTTGTAACGGCCGTGCTGCGCGTTCGATCGATCCTCGAGTGTGTTGGCGCGTTTTCGTGTCAATAGAATCTTGACAGTAAAACATGAAGAACAACGTGTATGCCTATTGTCTATTGATCTAAATATTAATAGAGAGATAGAGTTAGGTGTTCGACCGGTGGGCACCGAGGAAGAGAATGAACTCTCGTCCATCGTTGATGTCGCGTGCTAGGTGTAGACGACGGCGACAGCGGTCGTGGTGGAGTTGGATATCGATGGCACGGCGGTGGCCATCGTGTTGGGGTCGGGCGTCGGTGGCGAGGAGGTGGCTAGCTTCCCGTCGCTTGCTGCGCTACCATCTCGATCGGCTAGGGTTTTTTTAGGTGGAGCAATGGCGGCGATGATGAACTTCGTTGTGCGTGCTGCCCGGCCCCCACCTCTTTAATATAACGTAGTGCGACATGGGCCCACCAGCTATATGGGCGCCGGGGCATGGTCTAGGGCCCGTTGGGCCCAACGAGGTGGAAGATCAATCTAACAGGGATTATCTTTAGCTTTTCGGCGTTGTCTGCGGTGAACACGGTACGCATGTCGACTGCCATGGCATCCGCTACCCGGCGCAGGACCGGCAGTCGCGCCACGCCATGCCACACTGCGATGGTGGAGGGACGCACCTCTGCGTTGCGGATATGTGCGGCGCCGCGGGGTCGCCGGGAACGATGCGATGGTGGTGGAAGAAATGCGGTGATATTATTTATTTTCAATATCCAAGTTTTGTGATAGATCTTTTTATACAGTGACACAATGGTTTGATAAGGAGGAAAGGTTTTACGCATTGCACTTTCTTTCCAATAAAAAGTGAAACGTAGGATTATAACAATCGGATCGTATTAAATTACTAACATCATGGATTTATGAACCGACGTATCACACATATCCAGTATACACTTGTATACCCATAAATATTTAGACTGAAGAAATCATCGTAGGTTTCTTACTATCATTGATATTGACAGACCTTAGAGTAGCTCCAAGAGTCGCTAAATGTATTCTTCTTGGTAAAAAAAAAGAAAAAACCGGTAAAAACCCAATTCGATAGCCTCTCCTTTTGCCTCGCTACTCTATTACGTTCCTCTTCCCGTTGCTCCATAGATTTAGGAGGTTTTCTATCCCGTTTGTCATCCTCTCCTCTTCCCGTTACTCTTAGGAGGTTTTCTATTTTTTTTAGAGTACTCTGAAACTCTAGATTTAGCTAGGATTATACCTAAATTGTTGAAGTTGCTCTTGGGATGTTTCGTTACACATACATCAGGACAGATTTTAACTGTCTATAGCTTACATAAACGGAACAAGCTTTCCGGCAGCAGCAACCTTCTTCCAAACTAGCCATGGCTTCCTTTCTCTAAACTTTATCACTCATGAGTTGATGAAAAATTCCGAGATATTGTTCTGGCCAAATTTCTCAGCCATGAGCCATGCCATCATTGGAAGCATGCACAATTCCACATGTTGCAGAAAATGCAGGGACTTCGATTTGTTTCGCTCCCTGCACAACTTATAATGATCTAAAATATCAACCAAGATGTTAACAGGGCGACACAATGTGCAACAAGACCTTCACATATGAAGATGGTTTATTCCTAGCAAGTACAGTTTACAAGTGCCGAACTGCACAGAATTGTACACAGCGGCCGACGAAACATACAACATAGCGACATGCGACTCTCATATACATTCTACAGAATCCCATATCGGCTCATTTTCTACATTTATCACCACTGCCACCTTGATGTGGATGGATCACATCTGCATATCCATTGTGAGAGAAACGGCAGTGGCTACCTTCTCCCGAAGGTTGAACTTCCTCACTATATAAGGCCGGACATCTTCAACGCCAACCAAACTTTCCAGGAATGGGAGTAATTTCAGCAGTTCCGTATCATTGGGATCGTCAAACCAGCTCTCTATAGGAATGCCGTTGTCTAGCTGGAACCCAAAGGCCTGCAAGTAGGAAAGTGATTTTAGGCCTTGTTTAGTTCCCAAAAAGCAACCCCAAAGTTCACTATGCAAAAAGAAGATTCCCATCACATCAAAATGTCGGCACATACATGGAGTAGTAAACGTAGATGAAATCAAAAACTAATTGCACATTTTTGTTGTACTCGGCGAGACGAACATTTTGAGCCTAATTAATCAATTTTTGGACAATTTTTCACAAATACAAACGAAATGCTACAGTGATGCATTTATGACGAAGTGGCATCTTACCCCCCCCCCCCCCCCCCCCAAATCTGCATCTAAACAAGGGCTTAGATTTGAATCCTCAGGCCCCGAAAAAGGCAACAGGTGCATGCAAGCCAATAGAAGAAAAACAAAATTGGATAAGTCTCAGAACTACAAAGGTTCCTTCTCTACTCTGAAGATATACACTCATTCAGCATCTCCAGCTAAAGATTCCTGCTACTCTAAAGATATACTCAGGTCCCAAAGAGACTTGTTATCAAGTGCTCCCAGAGACTTGTTACCAGCAGTCCAGCACAAGGCAGTAAAACAAATTTTACTAAGTTGTTCAACAAGATTCTACTTATTAGCTTACATCGGCAATCCACAGTAATTCTAAGAAGCCATGTGCCATGCACAGGAAACTACATTAACCATTACATGGAAGAATTTTCTACCACTTCATATCATTGCGAACAGTTTCAATCAGAACCTTCTAAGGATGATGTGAGTAATTAATAAAGATGATAATGGTAAGGATAAAACATGCATGCCATATCATTAAAAAAATCGCCATCACTAGCCTAAGATGCTTATAGAAATGAAGTATGAATTGAAAAAAAAAACTCTGCAAAAAGGAAAAAGAGACGATGGGGTCTACCTGTGGAGAATTATCAATAATCATTACACGGGTTAAGTCTCGTCCAAGTACTGTCAGATCCTTTAGGTAGTTGCCCTCCACATAGACGCAAGACTCACGATAAACACGATGACGGAACAACTTCCTTTTGGGATCAAGAACATTAAGAAGTTGCTCCGCATAAATGCTTTGACTAGCAGTGAAAATAATCGTCTCAAACATGCTGGCAACCCTCTCCAGGAACTCTTTGAGATAGGGGCGGCACCGAACATATATTGTGTGCTCTCTAAAGTTAAAGTGAACGGGAAATGTGAAATCAGCATCCTCACAGTGTTCAAGAGTTGAATGGACAAGTGTTTCTGCATTGCAGCAAGATAAAGAAAAAATTAACATAGAATTCAGAAAGGAATGACTATTCCAAACTTATCCAACTGGCATACACAGCACAGGCAAGTAAAACAGAAGTAAATAGAAGGCTTTGGTCCGAAGCACAGTTTAGGCAGGTTTCAGGCAACAACTACTAAGTGCAAGATTACTGACACACAGCAGGAAGATGACAATTTACATCAAATAACCAAGATCTATGAGTATGTTGAATCTGACTTCTGAATGACTTTAATGGCCTTCTGCCAGATTCAGATGGTGATAGTCTGCCAGGTTCAGAACCTCTAGACAGAGAAACATTTGGAATTCATCTTGTTACCACACACACACACCAAACCCTACATGCAAGGAAATTGTTCCAAAATACAATAATATCAGACCAGACCAGACCAGACCTTGCTAATTTCATTATTTTACTAATTATTAGTATTCTTAAATAAATGGATTTTCACTTTAGAATTTTGCATTCTAGAGTCAGCAGGCTATGTTGTTGTGGTTGTTGTTGTAGAGTCAGCAGGCATTTTGCAGTTCTGAACAACAAAATAATATTAATAGCCAGATTTCTTTGCAGCTATTCATACAAATAGCTACAAAAATCTATTAGACATGGTATAGAACAGTATTAAGTACTTCTACGGCCAGTAGGTCTTACCATCAAGATCAAGTACAAGAGTATTTGTTGGGCAACTCCGGGTCTGCTTTGGAAGGAGGACAGGGCGAAACTTGGGAACCACCATAGATAAATCAGGTAAATCTTTGATAAAAGAATATGGATCGAACTCATCATATTCCTCAGTATCCTCAGCATCAACATAACCTTCTGTTGAGGTAGAATCTTGAGACTGTTCATCAATGCACTCTAACTTAGACTGCTGCATAGCAAGATATATTGCTGACACTTCTGAAGAAATGTTTCCGAGTTCACTGTACTCATCCACTTCAAGCAATGTGCTATGCCCAGTAGATTGCAAATTGATTGTGCAAGAGTGGTCACTTGCTCCATCATGAGTGTTACATGCAACGTTTGACCCAGATTTTAGGGTACCTTCCTTGCTACCATGAACATGTGCCTCCTGTTCTTCTAATGAACCAGCTGAACCAAATGAAGCACACTTATTATCCAAGCCAGCATAAACAATCAAGTAATGAAGAAACACAGACTGGAACGAAAATGAATAACAGACTCAAATAACAGTGTGTAAACAGCATCACAATGCATAGTCAACGCTACCAAAAGTTTATTTAGATATAACCTGGCTTCAGAAACACAGCAACTCAGTTACAAAAGAAAAACTAAACATGGAAAAACATGAACAAATCAAGGAGCAAAAGAAATGCACAAGCATAATATAAATTATTCAAAATGAAGCAGATTGCAACACTTTATAGAAACAACTTAAAGGGCAATATTCTCAATTATTACAAGTGATCCTTCGTACACAGAGATTTCCAAGGAGATCAAGATATCCAATTGTTCAATGAACAAATAAGAGTGAAATTGCAATTGACCCTAACATGTACAGCACATTAGCGTCCATGCAGATAGGGAAGCAATAGAACCAGGCCTCCCCAGAGTCAGCACACTGTTCATGCAGAACAGTAGCCTTAGGGTTTGGTTGTTATTTCTAGAGACAGGATTAGATTGGTTTGTTTCCTTAATTCGAGATATCAGTTTCTCAAGGATCAAGTCTTTCATTTATGGATGGGATTGTATCTCTTTTCATTAAGCAAGAAACAGATCAAGAATTCCTATCCATCCATCTCTGTATCCCTGCCCTTGTGGTGCAGGCGCTGCTCATCGCCATGGTCACATTGCTTGGGTTCAGGAACATCTAAAGAATGCCCATGACAGTCCCCAGTTATAAATTTCCTAAAACAAAAGCTGGATATTGAACTATTCCCTTGAAAGAAATCATTCGTAAATTGGTTCCCAAGTTTGCAAAACAGTTCAGAAGCGAAGGAAAATTTAATATTCAGCTTCATAATAGAATGAAACCAAACAACTTCAACTTGAAACTTCTAAAATGCTACCAAAACAACAGAACAGGAATCAACAGTTTGGAAGTGGTGTGAGCTGCCATTACGCAAAATTACCACAGTATGATATGCTAGTCATCCTCAATTTAATGAATGCAATAAAAAAGTCCATTCTGCACAACTCTCAGAACATCGTGCATAACACAAAGAACAGCACTTGATATTAAGTCAAAAGCATTTTGTGGAAGATGTTAACTGCCTGATATATGTACAGGCAAGGCAATGACATACTTAAGTCACTGCCCAAATGACCTTTAAGTTGAACAAAGGAAACTATATAAATCCTAAGATGGTACAGGCATTAACTTTTTTAATGAAAAAGTTAGCAATGTATATAAAATTGAAATGACACTGACTAAAAACACATAAATTTCAACAAAAGAAATAACAGAACACTAAGATGGTCAGCTTGTACT
Organism: Echinochloa phyllopogon; assembly: GCA_033239725.1. Classification (NCBI taxonomy): domain Eukaryota; kingdom Viridiplantae; phylum Streptophyta; class Magnoliopsida; order Poales; family Poaceae; genus Echinochloa; species Echinochloa phyllopogon. Next base: position 1,811,096 of record BTCW01000016.1, on the reverse strand, counting down.
AGAAATGGATAAGGAGCTTAGAATCTGGTCTATTGTTTGTATACCTTTTGAGAGGTTATTCAGACCACCATCCTTGTGATGATGGTATGTAGGAGAGAATATGGAATCATTTGGACGATCATCTGCACCGTCATCAGAGTGCTGGACCAGGAAACAAATACAAAATCATGAGTATGCATGATAATAAAAATGCAAGAGAAATGTTTGTCCTGTGTTATTTCTTTGTTAAAAAAAATCCCTAAACCATTGCCAAGTATATGCTAATATAAAATTATTACTAGAGCAAGGGTGTACACCTATGCACTACAGGTTATCTAAACAATCGGCCCAAATGAGCAATTCATAGTTGGTCGATTCTTACCAAACACTTGGCTAAAAGAAGTAAGCAAACTTCATGCATAACAATAATCAGATTATCAGCATTTCATTTCCCTTCACTTTTGCTTGGCAGAAAATTAATAGCGACAAGCCGACGATATTAAGTAACAGCAGTCCAGATAAAAGGTTAAGTAAGTTCAGTTTAAATTCAACCAAGAACTCTACCTGCAGATCAGGGGGGATACTAGGGGCCACCTGAGGTGCATCATTTTCAGTATCGGTTGTGTCACAAGCAGCTAATAGCTTCCTTCCTCCTTTAGGATGCTTCTTGGAGGTGATGCCAACTGCATGGTAACAACACAATTATAGCAATCGAATTCAGACAATGCTCACATCATAATAGTTAATAAATTAATAATAGCACATCAATGGTAACAATCGAATGCAAAAGAATATATGTGCAATCAGATAGGCAGAAGAATCACATCCAAAAATCTAGTGATATGAGTAAAAACAACCTTTTCTCAAAGCAGTATCGAAATAATTGTAATGGTAACAAGAACTTGGTACAATGGCTTTCTTCAGTTTGGAACATTGGACACAAGATGACTCACAAAACAAAAAGAGTTTGGATACAAGATATAACATCAGGCTAACAATATCATACAAATCAAATAGAATTAGAGAATAAAACATAGCAACCAGAGTTTCTGCAATCTACATCATGCATTACAAATTTACAATAACAAGTTTGTTCCTAGCTCATCTGGATAACGCAACTAATCAATATGCCTTTTTCTGCCTATTGAACTGTGCAGGGGGGAAATCATATCACAGCATTTACATAGAAACAATTCGACATGAAAGATGGAACTTTACCAGGTTTCTGCTTCTTGGAGGAAGATGTAATGAGGTCAGTTACTTTCTTTTCAGCAGCTGCGGGCTGATTTGCTCTTCTGGATGGTCTGCTTGCTTTTGGATTGGCATGATCCCCAGCTGCATATCTCGCAGCACCCTTTTTTCTTGTATGCATTGTTAACTACAGGCGCAACCCCAGAAGCAACTGACTCATGCAACAGAAAAGACAATGCAGAAGAAATTCCCTTGACAACTTCCAACTGAAATGGATAAGAGATTATAAACAAGTTAATCATTGAATTTCCTCGGACCACCAGTGCAAGAAAATGAATTTCATATTTAGCAACAGCTTAAAATCAGATGTTACAGAAAGGACTAGAAGTAATGGTAAACAACAAGCATAAATAAACCACAAAATCAGACACAAAATATCAATCAATATGATAAAAAAATCAAATGGAGGCAACATGCCCTACATTCATAACAGTCTGTGTTTGGAACAGTAATAGTCAGCTGACATCAGAGAATTGTGGACTTAATTTTGGACTGATAATGCATTTTCCAAGACAAATTGACCCCACATAACTTAGAATGCTCGTGAAGCTAAGTGTACAAGCATGGACTAGAAATTTAGCATTTTGCCTACATGGCCACATAAAAAATCAAATGGAGGCAATATGCCCTACATTCATAACAGTCTGTGTTTAGAACAGTAATAGTCAGCTGACACCAGAGCATGGTGGACTTAATTTTGGACTGATAATGCATTTTCCAGGACAAATTGACCCCACATAACTTAGAATGCTTGTGAAGCTAAGTGGACAAGCATGGACTTGAAATTTAGCATTTTACCTACATGGCCACCTAAACATGATCCCTGAACAAATTGCAAGTACCCTGCACAGCGAACAGAAACCCCTATAGGGGTGAAGAAACCTAACCAACCCCCTCTACACGAAGCCAGTGGTGCACTATTCGATCACCCTGAGTAAACACTGCCATCGTTTTCACTTCTGCTGTACACCGTCCAGTGAGCACGAAAAAAAGCGCCTAAAATTCAGCCACTTGACCAGCTATAGCACTAGATGTTCACACAGACCACGGAACGCGACATTTGTGCAAGACGGGCCATACTGCGTACTGGTGAAAAAACCCAAACATTTCTACCTCGAAAATGCTCGATTTCCCCTAAATCCGCCGCACAGATGCGCACGCCCACAGAGCAACTCGCCATTTCAAACCCCCGAACCGCGCCCCCACGCGGCTGAAATCGAGCATGGGGGCAAGCGGAAATACGAGAAGAAATGGCCCCTACACCAGCAGCATTGCTCGAGGCCACGCGGCAAATCGGGCGAAATGGACCGAATCGAGGAGAGCGCGGTCCCTAGGAGCAGGGAGGGAAGACTCTTACCCGGAGCGGAGGAGGAGGAGAGCCCCGCGAGGACGGGCCCGTCGGCGCGAGCCCTGCGGAGGGGGGGTGCTCGGCGTCGACCGCCGGGAATCCAAACCCTAACCAATCCGGCGCCGACGCTGAGCTGCAGGCGACGGGGAGCACGAGGCGGGTCGGGCGGCGGCGGAGGGCACCGGCGGCGACGGGGCCGGGACGGCGAAGGCGGAGCGCGGGTGCCGGGATCCGGTGCTGCGGGGGCGTCGAGGGGCGGCGCGTCCCGGGGGCAGCTGAAACTGAAACCCTAGCGGTCGCCTATTCGCCTCCGGAGAGAGGCATGGCCGACGCGGAGGGGGTTTTGCGGGGGAGGGGAAGGGAGAGGAGTGAAATGAGACGGGGGAGAGATGCTGGAGGCCCTCTCACTGCCGTGCCTAGGTCATTGCCAGTTTACCCATACCTACCAGTCGTCGGTGCTGACTGGTGGGGCCCACATGGAGGTGAGAAAGACAAGGGGGCACGCGTTCTGCTACGTCAGCCACCGCTGACGTGTGGGGACCATTCCGCAAATGGCGCATGCCCGTTTTGAATGTCCGAGTGGAGCCATCACTTTTTATACCCTGAATTTTGTTTAAAATCGTATATTCACACCGAAATTTTTGGTGTGTTTGTTAGATTTGAGAGGGCAAACAGTAGGCACAAGAGGATTTAAAAGATGCGGAGCATGCCCTTTCTTTCTTTCTTTTTTTTCTCCTAGCTTTCTTCTTCTTCTTCTTGGCATTGGTTAGATCCCTAGTCTCTCACCTACATAGTCCCCGGCATCGATCCCTTTAGCATTGACCCAAAAGTAATATCTTACATCACCAATAGTAATCAATCATTGTATCACTGGCATTGCATCCGTCTCTTTAAACATGTCTTATGTAATCTTTTTTGTCAGAACCTACCTTACGTAATCCTCCTTTTTAGAGCATTATCGTCGCTCGTGTAGGCAGGCCTAACTTTGTCATTGTGTGACCTCTCTCTCTCAAATCCCCTTGAACCTTGACATCACACACCCAACTACAAAGTTGTCGACCCTATAAACGCATCACTAGCTCCAATTTCTGGCTCATAGTTAGCAATTTGAAGCACTTGCTAGCAGAACCAAGCACATCGTCAACAATGATGGCCTTTCATTGGTGGCATAGATAGAGATGCTAACTATTTTTTTTATGAATCTAGTCGATGGGATTATATGAGAGTAGAGGAAATAATATAAGTATATTTTTAGTGATTGAAATTAATCTCTTTCTTCATAATAATGTATTTTGACCACCAGATCTTAATAGAGAAAAGTTATTCCTCGTCAACTTCCATATCACACAACACATGGTTGGTCCTAGTTTCATGTTTACTTCGCTCTTAGTGGTCACCCCCCACAAATATGTCTTCACCTATTTATGGGAGTTCTCTCGTCCATGGATTTAGTGTGAAAGGAATCAATTTAGGGCATGTCGGGTGAGAATGGGGAGGTGAGGGGTGAGTCAGGTTGGGGGTAGGGTGAAGTGGTGACCGCAGGGTGCGCGTGATGTTGTCATGGGACAAGGGGCGGCTTTGTCCGCCAATTTTAGCCAGATCAACTCATCTCATATCTACGTCAAATATTCTCATCCTAGCTCCATCCCTCCTCATAACTCCCAACCAAACACATCTAAATATAGTATTTCATGCTTCTATCCAAATACACCCCTATTTTTGTGCCACCTATCCCATTTCGACCACTTTCAACCACAATCAGAGATGTTTGTCTTCTTTGTTGAGATGACTTGCCACCAAAAGATGATGCCTATAAAGCAATAAACCATGGAGGGGCCCTCTTTCATAGCCCAAAACATGAAACCATAAACAAATTCTAGTGAACTCCAACCATAGGAACCATAGAAACCATAAACATGAGATTTCGAGATTTTAGTCCCATAAAAACTCTTAGAAGTTGGAGAAACAAAAAGGCATGCTTCATGCAACCATAGGAACCATGAAAAACATTGAGACAATTTCGTATGACATCAAAAGATTATGTAATTCCCTCCTTGACCCTGATTTTTCCCTCCTTTATTTGATATTAAGTTCCAGTTTTATTCCTTGTTTGATATTTCTGTCACTTCTATCAGTTAAATAAGTCAAATGACCTTCAAAACTTATGAAACTTTTCTAATGACAAAACAAATGGGTGTGAACCATTTCTCCTAAAAGCGTATATTTACCATTTTAGTTTTAAAACAAAAATACGAAATTAGGCAACCTTTAAAACTTATTTGAATTTCAAGATTTTTGAAAAAATAACCTTATATTCATCACATTAGATGCCATAGTTTATAAAATTATAACCCGTCATAAGTTACATCAAGAAATGTAAATTTATTCTAAAATTTCCAAATTTCCTATTCTCCAAAAACATATGATGGGAAATAATTTTATAAAGTATTTCATCCTAGGCATATTTTTGGAAATAACAATTTCCCTATATTTTTTGGAAAGTACTGAGGTGCCAATAATTAAGATAAGTTTCAAAAGTAGCCTAATTTGGTCGATTTTAGTTTGAAAAGTGTAAAGGTACATGTGTGTTTTTAAGCTAAATGTGTTCATCTTTGTTTGTTCTATAGAAAAAGTTCTATGAATTTTGGAGGTAATTTGTAAGTTGTTTCTTATGACTTAATTGATAGAACAAATTAAAACAAATAAAGTTAGAACTCAATGTCATGTAAGGGACCGAAAAGTTTCCAGGACCAATGAAGGAATGAGTTGTCTTCTATTGTCAAATTTGAAATTTTCTAAAAATATCAGGAAGGGATGATATGTTGATGCGAAAGCACCTCCTGTAGGGATCTGGAGGGACCCCTTTTAGAGATTCGGTTAGGGAAGAACGTTCAGTTAACTGTTTGCATCGTTGGCGTGTGGGATGGAATGGAGGTCATTGAACTTGTGTATGCAAAATGGAAAACATAGTTTTTAGATAGGTTTAGGCCGCTTATAGAGTAACGACCTACGTCTTGTGTATGTGTATTCCTTTTGGATCCGATCACCCTCTCAGAGGGCAAGTACATGTATTTATAGTACAAGTTACCACCTAAGGGTGATATCTAGATCACCTCGGGAGCCTTCTTCAGCAAGCCTTCATAGATGCGCCCCCTGGGTTGCTCTCATCGTTCATCCATGCACCGGGTTTCAGTTGTCCAATTGCCGCCTTCGCTTCTAAGGTAAGCCGAGGACCGCTCCCGAGGCACCCGCTGATCAAGGCTCCGCCCCACAGAAGCTACGTATGGCCAGTGTTAGTGACTGACACTGCCCGCCTTAGGTATTCGCGTCATCATCCTTGCCCTGTTACAGTGATGCAACAGGGTAGTGATGCCCTATCGTAGAGTCATATCTTGCTCTACTCCGCATGCCATTACGTAAGGATGGTGTTTTTATGACGACCCTGTGCGCGGTGGCAGCATGCATTTAATGCACCTTTCGCGCCTGCCATCTTTGACCATGAAGAGGTGCTTGCCTCACTCCTTCGCCTGGGCATGCCTCGGGGGTACAATGATGTCATACTCCCTGGGCTGTCTTGTGCTCTTGGGCTGTGGTGGACCACGACCTGCTCGTACCTTTTGTCATTCCAAAGGGTCCCCATACCCATGACACTGACACGATAGCACCAATATATTGGTGTATGGCATTATTTGTACGATAAAAAAATATAGTTATCACATATGTATGAAGTTATATAATATTATACTTACCAATGGAAAAAATTTTGTATGTAGACAATTACTTTTGTGTAACATTCACTGTGTATAGTTGTTGACGTAAAATCCGCACCTCACGCCAAGCACACAGCAAGCCGAACAAGCTGGCTTCAAACGTGGCCCGGGCTTTTGAATCCGGAAGCGTGCCAGTCAGTTTGCCTGAAAACTAACAAAGGGATAAAACGTTTAGATCAAAACCTGGAACGTGCCGGTTGAGACCAGACAGTTCCATATTTACGGCGTTGAAGCCAATCTCGAGAGACATATAGCTACAGAGAAGCTATCTGTCAGCAGTTAGAGTTTCATTCGGCAATCGGCAAGGCATGCAAGGAACGTACTGCCGAATGCGTGACGTAAGCATGACGAAAGATCGGCTTTCAAACAAATAAACATTGTGACACATACCCATAGCCGATTAACGAGAAACAGAGCATGATAGATAAATAAAGGGGTGAAACATGATCATAAATTCGCAGTAAACAAAGAATGCATAGGCCGAAAGCAGCACCCGTCAAGCATGATAACAAACAAGTTAATCCACCGCATGATACGACTTGTTTGTGACCACACCACTAATCAGATTAGACCAATCCACCGCATGATACAATCTAACCATGAAAAGCTAAAAGCATTCAGTGTTTAATTACGAACCCACAACACAGTCACGAATTTACATTGAAACAAGAATGCATAGGCCGAAAGCAGCACCCGTCAAGCATGGCAACGAACGAGTTAATCCACCGCATGATACAACTCGTTTGTGGCCACACCACCAATCAGATTAGATCAATCCACCGCATGATACAATCTAATCGTGAAAGGCTAAAAGCATTCATTGTCCAATGCAAACCCACGAACACACGTTCACTCGTGAGAGCACTACCGAATACGGCTATTTAGCCGAATCGGGGTCCATGACGAAGGAACAAGCCTAATCGGTAAAGATAAATCTATCAGATCGAATCGAATTCTAATCCACCGGATGATTAGCTCTAAGACGATCCAAAAACCTGCATCTACCGCATGATACCCGGTTCTGTCAAGACTGACACGATACCGACAAGTTCGAACCCGCGACACGTAACAACCTAGATCGGTTTCGGATTCGGCTGTGAGGGGATAATTCGTCATGTCATGAAGCAGAGCCGATTCTAGCCGATCTAGATTGGGCAAAGGTGTGTTGCATGAATTAAGCACATAGTAAAAACAGAGCAACACGGGGTAACTTAATGAATCTGTTAGATCTTGCCGAAATCTAACAGAGCCGATAACTTGGTCCATACTAGATCTTAGCCCACCGCATGGCTCATGATCTAACAGAGGAACCTTCTTGAGACCACAACTTAAATCCACCGGATGATACTAAGCATGGTAACAAGACTACTTGCATCAAAGCTTAAATCCACCGCATGATACTAAGCATGATACAAGGTTGCCGGTACTTACGGAGGTCGACGGATCGATGACTCCTCTCGAAGAACTCGACGACTCGACTAAAGGACTCGATGTTGGCACGGGGCCGGTTTGTTGTATGATTGATCGTTTTTTTTTTACAGTTGCCATGGGTTTATATTTATACCCAGGTCTTGATACAACTCCTAGTCGGACACGACTACAACACTTGTTTCTAAAAATAAATGACGAATCTTCGTGCCCATATTGCTTTCCTTGTTCGAACCGGCCTTTTCCTTATGTTGATTCACGTCATCATGTCTTCCCGAATGCTACCACTCTTCGCCTGCGGAATAACGCCTCTGCCGAATGATGACGTACTCCCGACCGCAGAGTATCTCTGCCGAACGTTTCAGCCGAATGGTGACGCGTTCCCGACCGCAGAGCATCTTTGCCGAATGCTTCAGAAAAAACCCTTTTAGCCGAATGGCATCTTTCTACCAAATCCGGCCCACATGTCAGCCTCTTCCTGGTGCCAATTTTTGGTGTCAACACATGCCCCTTCAATTTCGGGATAAGAGGTAACTTTTATCTCGGAATTGACCAAAAGTACTTAACATTTCCAAGTTAGTTCTGCTCGGCACCCGCTTCTCCTTCTGAATCTTCAGAGCTTTCATCCGGATCCGAACCCTAAGTCATCGTCTTCCAAGATCCAACCTTCAAATGGCGGACCAAGATCTTGCTCTCCAGGTAAACTTCAATCCCCTCAAGCGTGTTCGGCAGTTTTCTTTCGATTTGCATTTTAAATTTCTTCTTATCCCCTTTCATTCTTGATAGGCCCTAGCTGCCGAAATCCTCATCCCTGTTGAGGAAAAATCTCCATCTTATTTCCTCGGTCCCGTAGGAGATTCGGATCCTTCTGAAATCATTGCGGCCGAATCTCAGCGGATTCCTTTTAAGATTTCACTGACAAAACCTCATGAGTGGCAAGACGCTTTCAAGAACTGGCCTTTGCCCCCAATCGCCGGATGGAGAAACTGGTATAAAAGGATGTCTGATGATAAAAGCCCTCAAACACAGAATTGGGATCACTTGCGTATTTCTCATTGCCTGGAGCTGTCATTAGCTGAAACACCAAAGAATGAGAACCTCCTGATTGCAGCTTGCCACTTTTGGTCCAATGGTACAAATACCTTTCTTTTTGGTCATGGCCCAATGTCTCCAACTTTGGCCGATGTCTACATGATGACCGGCCTGAATGTCACAGGAACTGTACACCCATATGATCATAAAGGTTCCTCCAAGCAGACAGGAGTGAAAACAGGGGTTGGATATAAGAGATACATTCAGAATCATATGTCTGATGGCCCTCTGACCGATGTTGAATACAGGGCCTTCCTGAATATGTGGCTATGCAGATCAGTCTTTTGTGGCAAAGCCAATGAGCCAACCTTGAATCACATTGTGATGGCTGAAGAGCTGGCTGCTGGAAAAGTCATCCCACTTGGGAAATATCTCCTGGGAAGTGTTTACCATATGCTCAACCAAACCACCCACCTGATGCACACTAACAAGAAGATCCCTTGTGTCAACGGTCCCTGGTGGTTTGTCCAAATGTGGCTGCAATTATACATGCATCAAATTGTTGCTATTGATCTCAACAACCGAGACTTCCCTTCAATCAATTATAAAGAAGGAGAAACCCGGAGAACCAAAGGTTGTCAAACTTATGGAGAAGCTGCCTCCACTGTATCTATCAACAAAAACATTGGTGAACTGTTTGAGCTCTTCTTCAGAGGTTTTGCCAATCCTCTTTGGTTCCCTTATTTGGACAATGACAATCTTACTCTCCCTTGCGAATTCAGCTTTGAGACTGGATGCACTGATGTACAATCTGTAGCAATTTTTAATGCCTTCATCCAGCCCTGCACTTTGCCAGCCGAATTCTGTGGAGGGAGGCTAGTCCAAAGCACTTATGAATATTATCAGCCAAACATGATAGCTAGACAATTGGGATGTGGCCAAGTGCCCCCTAGGCTATTCTTCCATGAATTCCTCAGGCCTAGGGAGATAGTCAAGGATTTCACAGAAACAAGAAGGATTTTCAACTATAAATGCTGTGGAACTATTTATGCACCTGATCCTTTTGTGCCAATAACATCTGCTCATCCTTCCTTCACTCTCTGGTGGCAAGAATTCCATGATCATATTTTCAACATGCCAATTCATCCCTTCTGTCTCGAATTAATGCCTGATTATCAGCCAACTGCAGAGGTAATATGCTCATTCCTTTATCTGTCTTAACAACACTAGCCCCAATTGATTCTGACTTTATTATTTCGCAGGACATAACACCTGCCCCTCTTGCCAGGGCAATTTTATACAAAACTGCAGGCCCAATCTCTGCTTTGGGGCACCAATCCCCTACTTTGGCTCAACTGATGGCTAGACAAGCTTCTTCAGATCCAATACTCACTAGACCATCATCTGTCAAGAGGAAAACCCTCCTCATAGCTGCTCCTTCAGTTGTAAAGAAGAAAAGAACAAGTAGCAAAATCAAGGTCAGAGTCCTTCTTCTTTGACTATAATGCTTTTGGTGTTTTTGCTCAGCTTTATTTCCTTTTGATTTCAGGGCAGAGAACAACAGCTAGCAATCAGTGCAGGTCCTGCCGATGCCTCAATGATTGGTAAAATTTCTCACTATCTCATTTTTAAAGTTCTTTTCCATCGGCATTGATTCTTTTTCAGTTTCAGAGCAAATTTCAACAGACCCAATCTTGGAGAATCCTCCTTTTCATCAAGAACTAGCTTCAGCTTCCCCTGATGTTCCTCAACTAGAAGCCTCTTCTCCACCAACAGATCTTCCAGGCTCTCCTCAGCATGACATACAAGAATCTTTGCCTGAGCTCGAGCTGCCCTCTCTTTCCATCCAAGAGACCAGGAATGAGGTAGAGATAATTACCCAGTCTTCCAGTTCTTTATTCAATGGATCACCAATAATTCGGCAATATCTTTTTTCAGGAGAAAACCACTTCTTCACCCAGCTATTCATTTGCTGTGGATGATCTAGTTGCCGAACAAGGAGAAGAGACCTCTTCTGGTCAAACTTTATCAGAGGAGAACCAAGCAAAATTGAAGGAAATCCTCTCTTTTCTGCATAAGGACACTCGGGAACAAGTTACTAATGCTGATCTTTTAAGAGATTTGCTTGAATCATTTGACCAAGATCTTCCTGCCGATATCAAGACTTCTTTAGATCCAATTTCCAGATTGGATGATCAGTTTATCGCAGTGAAGCAAGCTCTGAAGAATCAATCGGCTCAACCAGTCTTGGAGCAAAGGAGAACTTTGGTCAAGCAATCTGTAAAAGACCTGCATACTCAAGTTCAGAATGACAAGGAATCATTGATCAAACTGGAATCTGAACTTGAAATGAAGGAGATCAGAAAAGCTGCGCTCGAAGCCGAATTGAGAAATTTATCGGCCGAAATTGAAGCTGACAAGAAGAAAATAATCGAGCTTCCCAAGTTAACAGAGAGAAGGCGAAAGGAAGCCTTAGCAGCTCTAAACGAAGACAAACAACTCAAGGCGAAGCTTGCTGCCCTGACCAGAACCCAAGAAGCTGACAAAAACTTATTAGAGAACATTAGCAATATGATATCAAATGCCAAAAATGTAATCTCAAAGTTCTTGGGTGTGTAAATTGTGTCAAAATATTTTGATAGCCGAATGTTATATCAACTTTGCAGTTTCATCAATTGCTTTCATGCTCTTCTTTCCATTGTGGATGATTCATTCGGCAAAGCTGGTTTTAATAGTGTCAAACCCGAAAACGCCTTAACTATGACATAGCCGAATCTCATCCAGTCAAAGCCGAATACGACTCGATAAGAATCCCAAACGACATGAGAACCGATCGGCTGGAGAATCCTCTCCACCTTCCGAACTCTTCGGAATATGCGCCACGATCTTTGGCCACGATTTCCTCTGCGGGTTCTATAAATAAACACCCAGGCAGCCCACAGTTTCTCCACCAAGTTCTTCGTCTTCCAAGTTCTTGCCGACTCAAGTTATTCTTCTCCCCATCCACAGTAATTCCGAGGAACTTCCAATGGCTGACAATAACAGGAGGCGCCCGGCCGTCGACGAGGCCGAAGGAAGTCGCGCCGGTGCTCGCCGCAGGTGAGTAGCTGCTTGCTTCTCTCTGTTCCTTTCGAGATTTTCTCCCCCTTTCTTGACGAATCTCTTTGTTCTTTCAGGGTAATCCAATGGATTGCCGGCGCTGGCGCGCCAGTTGCAGCTCCAGCCGCCGCTCCTGCGGCATCTTCGAGTTCGTCCAATCGATCTCTCGAATCGGACGACTACCGCTACACGGACGGCGATGCTCGCCGATTCAAGGCGGAACGCGACGACTCCCGTCGTGAACTGGAGGCTATCTCCAAGCAGGCCGGGATTGCTGACCTCGAATAGCAGCACGAGCGCAAGCAACTGCTCGAAGTCATTGATGGTGAGTCCTGCAATCTGCTCAATCTCAATCTTGTCCCCCAAATGATACTAATCTGTCATCCCCTTGTGACTTTTGCAGCGCGTGATGCCGAACTCGATCGGCTGAAGGCGCTGGCGAATGAGCTGGCGAACAAGGTGAATGCTCCTGGGGACACACCAGAAGCTCGCCTTGGCGCGGCGGCGGGCCGCATCGATGAGGTGGCCTCGCACGGCATCCGTCTGGGCACTGCCGCAGGCCTAGTCGCCATGTCGACGCACACCAATACCGACTACTCCAGGCTACCGACTGGCTTCGCTAATGGTAACCCGGAGGAGATCGACGATATCGAGGCCTCTATAGATCGCCTTGATGCTCATGGCGCCGCCATTGCCGATTCCATTCATCCTCAGTCCGTTTTGAACAAGCTATTCCATTAGTTTGTACTAGGGATTTATGGAATTTCGGCAATAAAACTTATCTTTTGTGATCTTGCATGAATCATCTGATGTAGTATATTTTGTGCTAAGGGCAATACATTCAGTACTGGCCATTTTCCTTTTCTGTTAACATTTGTTCTGAAGGCGATTTCTTCCCGAATATCAGCTGTTCGGCAAATTAATATATCAATCACCGATCGATTTCAACACTGGGATAATACCTCTTCAAATATCTTCCATTTATAGCAGAAGCAAATTCTTCTCCCAATAATGTCTTCAAAATATATGCATTTCCAGGCACGCATCTAACCACTCTGAAAGGACCTTCCCAATTTGGAGACCACTTGCCGAATGCTGCATATTTGGTTCCAATCGGCAATATCGCTTTCCAGACTAAATCACCTTCTGTAAATTGCTTAATTTTCACCTTCTTATTGTAATACTTAGCAACTCGCATTTTGTTCTTCTCAATATTCTCCAAGGCCCTGAGACGAATCATATGCAAATCTTCTAATCCGTCCATCATTAAATCATTATAATTTTTAGAACTTAAATCCTTTTGCAATTTTATTCTTCTTGAGTCTAATTGTATCTCCCATGGCAAGACAGCATGATGTCCATACACCAACTCATAAGGAGACGTCTGTGTAGCCCCATGTGGAGCCATTCGGTAAGCCCATAAAGCCTCACTGAGTACCGAATGCCACTTTCTCGGCTTCTGATCAATCTTCTTCTGTATAATTTTAATCATAATCTTGTTAGAAGCCTCTGCCTGACCATTAGCTTGGGCATAATAAGGAGAAGAACTTAACAATTTGATGCCCATACTCTCAGCAAAATCTCTGAATTCTGAAGATGTAAATTGAGTCCCTTGATCAGTGGTGATTGTCTGAGGAATCCCAAATCTGTAAATGATGTGTTCTTTAACAAATTCAACCATATTCTCCGATGTCACCTTCTTTAATGGAATTGCCTCAACCCACTTGGTAAAATAATCGGTTGCCAAAAGCACAAACTTATGCCCCTTGCTTGATGGAGGATTTATTTGGCCAATCAAATCTATTCCCCATCCTTTGAATGGCCATGGCTTGACAATGGGATTCAAAGCCGATGCCGGAACTCTCTGAATGTTTCCAAATTTCTGACAATCTTGACATCCTTTATAATATTCAAAACAATCTTCCAACATTGTCGGCCAGTAATATCCAGTTCTTCTAATAACCCACTTCATTCGGTAGGCCGATTGATGTGCTCCACACAACCCATCATGTACTTCACTCATCAGCCTTTTTGCTTCTTCACGATTTAAGCAATGTAACAGCACTCCATCCAGGGATTTATAATACAAATTATCATCAAGAAGAACAAATTTTAAAGCTTTATACCTGAGCTTTCTAGAAACCTTTCGGGATGGATTCTCCAGATAATCGGCAATCTCTTTTCTCCAATCATCTTCTGCCAGATTATTCCCGAATGCACATACGTCATTAGCAAAAACTTCTCGAAGCTCTTTATAACCTGATGCACTTTGGGCCAATCTATTTGCCTCTCCATTATCCCCCCTAGGAATGTGTTGTAAAATTACTGACCGAAAGCTCTTCAATATTTCTTTGCATTCTTCATAGTAATTCCTTAAGGTATCACTTTTGCACTCATATTCACCATTCAATTGCTTTATGACCAATTCTGAATCTCCAAAAATTTCCACCGCAATGGCCCTTGCTTCTTTCAAATATTGGAGCCCTTTGAGCAATGCCTCATACTCAGCTTGATTGTTAGTAACAGCAGATTGAATGGGAACAGCAAACTCAAATATTTCTCCTTTGGGTGAAATTAATAAGATACATGCTCCACCACCTTTGTTGCATGAAGATCCATCGAAGAATAACACCCAAGGAACAATGTTAATCAAATTTATCGATGTATCATGATGTTCAGTAATGAAGTCAGCAATAATCTGTCCCTTAACAGCCTTTGCCGATTCAAATCTTAACTCAAATTCAGACAAAGCTAAAATCCACTTGCCAATCCTTCCGTTCAAAATTGGCATAGACAACATGTGTTTTATCACATCAAACTTTGAATACACAATGCATTCGGCATGTAGTAAGTAGTGCCGAAATTTTGTACAGGAGTAGTAAACACATAAGCAAAGCTTCTCTATAGCCGAATACCTTGTCTCTGGATCTAGTAACTTTCGGCTAAGGTATGCAACTACTCTTTCCTTCCCTTCAAATTCTTGAATGAGGGCCGATCCAATAGTTTGGGCATCGGCCGCCACGTACAACTTGAAAGGCTTGTTCAATTGTGGAGGTACCAATACTGGTGGCTTCTTCATGTACTCCTTTATTTCATCAAAAGCCTTCTGTTGTTTGTCACCCCATACAAACTTTTGATCCTTTTTTATTTTCAACAGTGAGGAAAAGGGCAACACCTTTTGTGACAAGTTTGATATGAATCTTCTCACAAAGTTTATCTTGCCAAGCAGCGATTGTAGTTCTTTAAGATTAGTTGGAGGAACAATTTCATCAATTGCCTTCATGCTTTTCTTACCAACTCCTATTCCTCCTTCATGTATTAAAAATCCCAGAAATTCTCTAGCCGAAACTCCAAAAGCACACTTATTCGGGTTCATCTTAAGCCCATGTTTCCTGGTGCATTCTAGAGTTTTCCTTATGTTGGCCAAATGAGACTCATGATCCAATGACTTGATCACCACATCATCAATATATATTTCCACAATCTTGCCGATCAACTCATGAAAAATATAATTCATAGCCCTTTGATAAGTTGCACCGGCATTTTTCAATCCAAAGGTCATGACAACCCACTCAAACAACCCTATATGTCCAGGACACCTGAAAGCTGTCTTTACTATATCTTCCAATGCCATATAAATCTGATTGTATCCTGCGTTACCATCCATGAAACTGAGCACTTTGTATCCAGCAGCAGCATCAACCAATGAATCAGCAATAGGCATCGGATATCCATCCATGGGTGTAGCCTTGTTTAAGTCTCTAAAATCTATACAAACTCTCATCTTTCCATTCTTCTTATAGACAGGAACGATATTAGAGATCCAATCCGCGTATTTACATGGCCGAATGAAATTTGCATCTAGTAATCTTTCAATCTCCTTTTTCACATCAGCCAACACTTCTTCCTTGTAGATTTTTCGGGGTGGTTGCTTGTAAGGCCTGTACCCAGGTTTGATTGGCAACCGATGCTCAACAATAGAACGGTCTAGACCAGGCATCTCCGAATAATCCCAAGCGAAGCAGTCCTTGTATTCCTTTAACAATGTCACCAACTTTTCCTTGAAAATCGAATCCAAATTAGCACTGATAAATGTCGGCCTTGGCTTGTCACCATCTCCAATGTCCACTTCTTCTAATTTATCGGCCGATACAAATCCACGTCCTAATTTTCCATCAGTTCCGTCGATTGGATTTTCCATCAAAAATTACTATGAGAGCCGACTGCTTCGATCGGTTGTTGATCACTGCTGGCTGGTGCCACTGGACCTTCTCCCCAGTCTTTACCTGAGAAACAATCTATGCCTTGATACTCCCAGAAAGCTGGTTCCATACTTGCCACGCTTATTGAATCATCTGCTTGGACAATCTCCACCTCATCATCTATCCACTGAATAAGCTGTTGATGCATAGTAGATGGAATACAACAATTTGCATGAATCCAATCTCTTCCAAGCAGCAAGCTATATGCCCCTTTGCCTTCAATGACAAAGAAAGTCGTAAGCAGAGTCTTGGAACCAATCATCAGATCAACGTGCATGCATCCCTTGGTGTCCGAAGGATTTCCAGCAAAATCATTTAGAATTATACTCGTTGGTGTCAAATCTCTAAGGCCCATACCAAGCTTTCTGAATGTGGTATATGGCATCACATTGACAGCAGCTCCTCCATCGACAAACATCTTGGTCAATGGTTTGCCATTAACATACCCCTTCAAGTATAGCGGCTTCATGTGCCGATTCTGGGTTGGCTTCTCAAAAACAGCTTGTTTGTTCAACATCAATTGTGCCATTAACCCGAATTGCTCGGCATCATCTATATCGGGCAATACTTCTTCCTGTACAATTTGATTAGCTGGAGCCATGAATTCATTCGGCAAGAAACATACCATGCATGTAGGAGCCGAATGGCTATGTTCGTCAGGCCTGTCTTTTGGGAGCCATATTGATTTCATCCTAGGCCTTGCTTGCTTTAATTCTTGATTCCTCAGGCGTTGGACTCTTCTCTTCTGACGTGCCAAAAAGTGTGTTGACGTAAAATCCGCACCTCACGCCAAGCACACAGCAAGCCGAACAAGCTGGCTTCAAACGTGGCCCGGGCTTTTGAATCCGGAAGCGTGCCAGTCAGTTTGCCTGAAAACTAACAAAGGGATAAAACGTTTAGATCAAAACCTGGAACGTGCCGGTTGAGACCAGACAGTTCCATATTTACGGCGTTGAAGCCAATCTCGAGAGACATATAGCTACAGAGAAGCTATCTGTCAGCAGTTAGAGTTTCATTCGGCAATCGGCAAGGCATGCAAGGAACGTACTGCCGAATGCGTGACGTAAGCATGACGAAAGATCGGCTTTCAAACAAATAAACATTGTGACACATACCCATAGCCGATTAACGAGAAACAGAGCATGATAGATAAATAAAGGGGTGAAACATGATCATAAATTCGCAGTAAACAAAGAATGCATAGGCCGAAAGCAGCACCCGTCAAGCATGATAACAAACAAGTTAATCCACCGCATGATACGACTTGTTTGTGACCACACCACTAATCAGATTAGACCAATCCACCGCATGATACAATCTAACCATGAAAAGCTAAAAGCATTCAGTGTTTAATTACGAACCCACAACACAGTCACGAATTTACATTGAAACAAGAATGCATAGGCCGAAAGCAGCACCCGTCAAGCATGGCAACGAACGAGTTAATCCACCGCATGATACAACTCGTTTGTGGCCACACCACCAATCAGATTAGATCAATCCACCGCATGATACAATCTAATCGTGAAAGGCTAAAAGCATTCATTGTCCAATGCAAACCCACGAACACACGTTCACTCGTGAGAGCACTACCGAATACGGCTATTTAGCCGAATCGGGGTCCATGACGAAGGAACAAGCCTAATCGGTAAAGATAAATCTATCAGATCGAATCGAATTCTAATCCACCGGATGATTAGCTCTAAGACGATCCAAAAACCTGCATCTACCGCATGATACCCGGTTCTGTCAAGACTGACACGATACCGACAAGTTCGAACCCGCGACACGTAACAACCTAGATCGGTTTCGGATTCGGCTGTGAGGGGATAATTCGTCATGTCATGAAGCAGAGCCGATTCTAGCCGATCTAGATTGGGCAAAGGTGTGTTGCATGAATTAAGCACATAGTAAAAACAGAGCAACACGGGGTAACTTAATGAATCTGTTAGATCTTGCCGAAATCTAACAGAGCCGATAACTTGGTCCATACTAGATCTTAGCCCACCGCATGGCTCATGATCTAACAGAGGAACCTTCTTGAGACCACAACTTAAATCCACCGGATGATACTAAGCATGGTAACAAGACTACTTGCATCAAAGCTTAAATCCACCGCATGATACTAAGCATGATACAAGGTTGCCGGTACTTACGGAGGTCGACGGATCGATGACTCCTCTCGAAGAACTCGACGACTCGACTAAAGGACTCGATGTTGGCACGGGGCCGGTTTGTTGTATGATTGATCGTTTTTTTTTTACAGTTGCCATGGGTTTATATTTATACCCAGGTCTTGATACAACTCCTAGTCGGACACGACTACAACACTTGTTTCTAAAAATAAATGACGAATCTTCGTGCCCATATTGCTTTCCTTGTTCGAACCGGCCTTTTCCTTATGTTGATTCACGTCATCATGTCTTCCCGAATGCTACCACTCTTCGCCTGCGGAATAACGCCTCTGCCGAATGATGACGTACTCCCGACCGCAGAGTATCTCTGCCGAACGTTTCAGCCGAATGGTGACGCGTTCCCGACCGCAGAGCATCTTTGCCGAATGCTTCAGAAAAAACCCTTTTAGCCGAATGGCATCTTTCTACCAAATCCGGCCCACATGTCAGCCTCTTCCTGGTGCCAATTTTTGGTGTCAACAATAGTAAAATAATTTTGTATTCCCTTGCGTTGAACCAAAAACAAGGTTAGTTAGAATGCGCTAGTGTGTGTAAATCGCACAAATCAATCAATGTTTTTTCTTGTTTCAATTTGGAGCAACATTGGAGGTGCTCTTCTCTAACACCCTTTCTCCTTGCTTTAGGTGTGCCCTTAGCAGTCATGTTCTCTGAACGTAGGGAACCAAGAATAGGAACATGGGACGTGGAATACCACTTTGAGAAATCATGGTGCTGGGCCCCTTTGGCTTGTTCCTATAAGAGATGAGCATGTACCAAGTGTGATTGGAATGATGTTCCCAGAAGGAGGAACATGTTCCAGATTATTTGAGATAATATCACTAGATCAAAAAAATACACATTCATAACAAAATCTAACACAGTGAGGTGTACCTTTCGTGCGAAGCGATGGATGACGATGGCTGAGACGTCTAGGCACAAGTGGTAGGTGGTGATGTCTGAGCATGGTTCGTAAGGCATCGCCTAGGCGATGAGGCGCTCGCTGAGGGCAAGGCGTCCTCGATGCCTAGCCAAAAGAGGGAAGAACGTAAGGGAAAGAGGGGCCAGGGTTCCTGAAGAAAGGAAGTGAACTGGCGAGCGGCGCAGCTCTCTTTCCTCCTTCCCCATCCTTGCTGGCTCGGGCACCATGGCTGGCGCAGCTCCGCCCGCCGATTCTGAAGCATTTGCTGGCGCAGATCTGCCCTTGCTCAGTTCCAATGGTGGCAGTCTGTAAGGGGGCGTCGACAGGGTTCCGTTTCAGTTGGGGGAGGGGTTGATTCATGGCTGGTGGAGGCGCTTAGGGGCGGTGTGCTCGTCAGCTGCTTCTGCGGATGGTGGCATCACAGACAGAAGAGGCGGCATAGAGGGAAATGAGTTGGAAGGTAGGGTACATGAGATGGGAGAGAAGCGTTCCTTATGGGCTATATTGGCTTAGTTGGGCTTTAATAGGATAGTGGGCGCATTCATTGTTGTGGTTATTGTCCATTGATAGACATATTTTCTCTTTTTTCTCAAATTTATCTCTGAGTGTATGGCGTCCGCCTTGCTCGCCTTACCGCCTCGCCTTAAGTGTCTAGGCGATAAGAGGGTGGTGGGTCACCACACGTCGATGCACAAGTGTTGGCATGCCTCCAGTGTCAATGAATTATGGATTTAGTACTCTAGCTGTCCTAGACAAATTTGTTATTACAGCACTTTTGAAACTCTGTTACCTTTAAAATACTTAGTTTGAAAAGGCTTTTATAATTAATATATGGAATAATTTATTATTGCATACTTTGATGTTAAATACTAGTGGTAAAAAATAAATATCTTTTCTTTTATGTGCTTGATCTTGAATTGGTGATCTCTACCTACCTTTGCACCATATCTAACGTTTGTAGTGGGCGATATGATGCAGATAAGTAGGAGATTTAGAAGTTTGCTAATGTACATATGTCAATCCTTGCGTACCCACGCACCACGCGACCTACGAGCCTATAACGACCAAACTGAGGGCGAAACCGATATGATGCATATGGCCGTCCGTTATCACGTCCACATCTACACGTACATCATATCCCTTTTGGTATGGTGATCTCCATATATTAATTATCAGTGATAAATATTGCACGCATACACAATGCCTATGCACGTACGTACTAGCTTACAAAGGTAGCTGTGCAGTACGTAGTTGTGCGTGTATGGTACGTAGTGCTTGATATAACAAGCAAAAGCTGTGGTCGGCAAAGCTAGGCTGATGGATCGATCACGACCATCCACCGGCAAGCTAGCTATGCGGGAATATTACCAGTGCAGTGGACGCGAAGCAAGGAACCCACATCTGACCATACGGCAATAAGCCAACACCACATGCTGATCGATGATATATGTTACTGCTTACCGGCCAGCAGGATCGCAACTACATTCCCACTACGACGACTCGCTAGCTTTACCATCGATCGATCGGTTGTTTTGTCTTGTCCAAGCTCGATCGCCTTCTTTGCATACATATATATATCATCATCGCTTTGCGAATTGCGATCGGCCGGTCGATTCAATTCAGTAGCTAGCTAGGTGCAGCTAGACTCCAGCGAGCTGATCGATCGAGATGGTAGGAGGAGGAAGAGATGGCGATGTGGTGGTGGTCGGGCGGGCGGAGATCGACACCAGGGCGCCGTTCCGGTCGGTGAAGGAGGCCGTCGCCCTCTTCGGCGAGAGGGTGCTCGCCGGGGAGCTCTACGCCGCCGGACGAAGACTCTCCATCAACGAGGTAAATAATTGATCGAGCGCGATCAGTAGGCGGCATAATTAACTAATAATCATGTCTTGTTTCATTCAGTCTCAGTTCCATATATATGCATTAATTTGTTCATCGATCCGGCCGGGCGTTACTATTAGCATCGATCAGTTAGCATGCATTTCCTCTTCGCTGAAATTATTCAAACCGGCCACTTATTCAGAATCTTTGACTCCCCCATGTCATCAAAGTCTTCATTAGTATGCATGCCTGCGGGGTGTATCTATGTAGCCCTGGGTTGCTATATTTATGTTTGCTAATGCCTACTACTTGATGGTGTCTGTTATGATCGATTCAAGTTGGTAGCTAGGTAGTCTTCCCTGATCTCGATCTGATTTCAAATGATTGCAGATATGAATATTTTAATTACTTATACATAACTATTCAGTTACACGAGAAGGTTATGATTATTTTTTACCATAGGGATTTGTATGTAGAAAAATATATTATATCTGGAAATATATAGCTATATTAATATTTCAGTTTATTGTACCGGTTGGTTCTTTAGTTAGATGATGAACAAAAGGTCTGAGAGCTACCTAGATGTCAAAATGCTTGACGATCATTCTATTCCTTTCTTCCGAGCCAAGAAAAAGCCAACTTAGCCTTCTTTTACCCATGTATATCTACATGTTCCTTCTTGCAAGCATGCAACTTTTTTTTTAATTCTTCTTTCTTTTCAGATGCTCTCCTACTAACCCACGCACTAACCAGCAAAGATACATGCATCCATGTTGACACCTTCCACAACCCTGTGCGTTACCTATATATTTTACAGCACTTGGATCACTTTTGGTTAATTACAGTAAAGTAGTAGTGGCACTACTATATAAGATTGGAAGTTTAAAGTGTGTGCGTCAAGACTATAACATATGTTCCTAGCTTCCACCTGAATCAAGGAAGCTATAAAAGGTGTACTCCGTCGATGGGAACAACGAAGACCTGCCTACAACCCTCTATTACTTTGATGATGGCATCTGTGTACTGTAATTAGGTGACCTGATCATCATCACTAGTAGATAAAGGTAGCCTTTACTCACTTATTATCTATAGCTCCTAACAATAATATTAGGACCTCACGACGTTGCAGTGCTATAAAATGCTACAAATTCAGGATAGCAAAAACTCAAAAATATATTTGGCACTGAGCAATTTATTTTACGAGAAAATAGGCTCGTTTACCCTCTCAAACTATGTTTAAAATGCCAAATCTTTCTCCCTAAATGAAATTTTTATTTTTTTGTTTAACATTATACATTTTGAATTTCAAGTTCAAATTTTGCAAAGTGTTAGCTGACAGTATACCCTGTATTATTACAAAATGTATTATACTTTACATATTTATTTTCCTGGATTGGGAACATTTAATACTAGTTTAACCTTGGAGGTATGAAAATGTATGTAACACATGCACAATAAATTGTTAAAGTGCCTTTTTATCATAGGTTATGATGTTGTACATATATATAATCATATTTTAATTTAAACCTCAACTTGCGTCTAGAGAAACAAAAATGATAAATTTTGTTAATAGATACATTGGGTTAGTTTAAATAGTATGAGGAGGTAAAATAAGTCCACATTTCTCCTCGGGTCAAAGGAAAATAATGATTGTTTAGTAGTAAAATTTACCTTTTCATATTTGATTCTTCAAAACTATAACATATGTTCCTAGCTTCCACCTGAATCAAGGAAGCTATAACAGGTGTATTTCATCCATGGAAACGAAGCTGCCTGTAACCCTCTACTACTTTGATGAGATGGCATATGTGTACTATAATTAGGTGCCCTGACCACCATCACTAGTAGATAAAAGCTAGCCTTTACTCCTAACAATGATATTAGGACAACTGGACATGACAGTGGTATAAAAATGCTACAAAATCAGGATAGCAAATGCTTCAAAAATATAATATATAAAAAGACCATTTACCACCTTCAGCAATTTACTTTACCTTTTTGACTCACTAAAATTTTTTGGCTCATTTTACTCTCCCAAACTATTTCAATGGCCAAATCTAACCTCTAAGTGAAATTTGCATTTTTTTTTCGTTTCACCCTATACAATTATTTGAATCCAAAGTTCAAATTCTGCAACGTTTTAGCTGACAGCATATACCCTATATTATTACAAAACATACTATTTTTTCATATATTATTTTCCTGGATTTGGAACATTTAATACTAGTTTAATCTTATAGGTACGAAAAATGTATGTAACTTATGCATAATAAATTATTAAAGTGCCTTTTCACACTGACCCCCACGTCATCTCCTAGGGGGCGACTCGGGCGGTTCCCCCGCCGCCGCCACCACCACTCCCTCTCCGGTGTCTTTTCCCGCTCGCCGTCTCTAGAGCTAGGCTCCGGGAATCAGGGGTCGACGAGGAAGGCGACGGCGGGCTTCTTTTCGTCCGGTTCGTGCCTCCCCCGGCACGGCTCTGCGGCATGGTGGTGCCCGTCGTGGGGGC
This sequence comes from Echinochloa phyllopogon, assembly GCA_033239725.1. NCBI lineage: Eukaryota > Viridiplantae > Streptophyta > Magnoliopsida > Poales > Poaceae > Echinochloa > Echinochloa phyllopogon. The sequence goes on along the minus strand of BTCW01000016.1, from coordinate 1,787,507 downwards.
TTCGACGTGTGCCTGTGGTGGCGGATCTGGGGTGTCGGGGTCCAGATCCATCGCCCGCGGAGCCAGATCTACCGCGCACGGCGGCCGGCGTGCTCGAGGCGATCGCGGCCAGTCGTGCGGGTGCTCCGGCTCGGCCTCTTGGTCCTCCTCGGGGGCGCCCTTTCCTTCCCCCTTTCTTCTTCCTTGCTCCATGGTCGCGGTATGGCGGGAAGTCGCCTGTCCTGTCGTCGGTGAGGCTGATGATATGCAGGGGCACGGGCGCGAAGGCGGAGGCGGGTGACTGGAGGCGGCCAAAGCCGCCCACGGGCGGATCCTCGCTCGTCATTTGAGCTGAGATTTACCTGAGGTTCATGGTCAAGGCCATCTGCTTCTCCAATGGCTCCTGCGGCGTCGACTCTGCTACGCAGGGCTGCTGGACAGGGTCGGCCATAAGGAGTTTGGTCTTTTGATTCCAGTGTCGTGGTGGCCGATGGATTCTTGCTATGCTAGTGATGTTATACATGAGCGTCGAGCGAAAGCTCTACCGACTAGCATGTCGGTGTCAGCAACGACGGCATGACGTAGAAATCGTTTATCTCGGTGGAGGCATTGTTTTTTGTGCTCTGCATAGCGGTCAGTGGTTCTCTGGGTGAAAAACCTAATTCCGGCGTCCAGAATGGGCGGCAGTGGCATCTGCGATGTCATATCTTTCTTGGAGGTGTTACCTTGGAGTTCCTCTGATCAGTCATCCACTGCATAGACAAAATCTAGTCATGTGAGGTTTGGCGAGCAACAACGTCAAGTTTTTAAGAAGACGAGAGACGTGATTGTTGCATAAATATATTGCAAGATTGGCCAGGACGAGGATGAGGACGAGAAGAAGATTGAAGCTTAGTTCTTTAGTTTTTCTTCTCATCTCTTAGAAGCTTGTTCTCGTGCTTTTGAGTTTCTCTTAGGAGGATTAGAGTCTAAGTACTCTTGTAAGGTGTAACTTTTGGGCCGTAAGTATCCACTACGTAGATATAGTAGGCTGTTGTCTTTCTGGCTGTGTATATCCATTCGTGGATATAGAGGTCGGATTATATCCATTATCTAAAAAATAAAATGCCTTTTTATCATAAGTCATGATGTCATATATATCATCCTACACAAATTGAAAAATAAATTTAAAACTCAATTTGTGTATAGATGAACAAAAGATAACATATTTTATTACTAGATAGTATGATGTTGTAAAATGAGTCCAAATTTTTCCTAGGTTCAGACGGAGAACAATGATTGTTTGGTTGCAAAATTGGCCTTTTTAATATTAGATTCGATGATCCAACAATTCAGTCATATTTGATATTTTCCTGTTATTTATGGAAAATGTTACTAATTCTTATTCGTTTGTTTATGTCCAGTGATCAATTGACATCCTTGTTACTGATCATGGGGTAATTTTCTTCTCATAATATGTTCCCATTTTCCCATCTCAATCGAATAAATATGTGTACAGAATCGGGTGGCGGCGACAAGACCCAACAACCACGCCGTCAGCGTCGTCACCACCGGCGCGGTCACCGCAGCTACGCCGCGCCGCGTGCCGCCGCCGGCCACCGCGGAGCTTGCGGTGGCGAAGCAGGAGCTGGAGAAGGAGCGGGAGGAGAAGCAGAAGATGGCTGGGTGCATCCAGTCCCTGCAGGAGGAGCTCAGCCACGCCATGAGGGAGCTCAAGAGGCTCAAGGCGCGCGACGACGACGAGGCCGCCAAGGTCATCGACCTGGAGATCGACGAGGGCCTCAGCTTCACTGAGGCCGCCGAGAAGAAGAAGCAGCCGGCGGCGCCAGCGCGGGGCGCGGCGGACGGCACCGCAGCTGCTGGTGGCGAGCTCCAGAAGAAGAGGTACGTGACGTTCGCCGACCCGCCGACGGCCGCCGCCGCGTGCCGCGCGCCGCCGTTGCCGGACGTCGTGATGGAGCTGCACCGCGCGCCGCCGCAGCCGCATTACTACCGCGAGCCGAGGTTCCAGAGGCAGATGTCGGCGGGGCACGAGGCCGCGAAGGCCATGGCGGAGGACGGGAGGAAGAAGAAGAAGAAGCCGCTGATCCCGCTGGTGGGCGCGCTCTTCATGCGGAGGAAGAAGAGCAGCAGCAGCTGCTGCCACGACGACTCGTTTTGATCCGTCGACACATAATTAATCCATATGCATACGGAACTTAATCACCCAAGAGCCTTTCATTTTAATTTTTTAATACTTATACATGTGTAGCTAATGGAATGGACAATGCTTTGGCTTATATGGAACCTGTGGTCAATAAATATGTGTGCATTCCAAATAGCGAGAATTAGGATTCTTGATCCCTAACCACGTAGTAATACGTATACGTTAAGTTTTCGGTCCGATAATTCCTGTTTCGTGTTTGTTTTTAAAAGTAAAGATCATGGGCTTGTACAAGCAACCCTCAGACACACACACTCATCACTGTTAATGCTTACAAAAAAATTAACTATATCTTAGATTTTAAGACTGACAAGGTCATCACACAGTCGACTAGAGTTCCCCATCACTTAAAGAAATAAGTGTATCGATGAGATAATATGCTTATATACATATTAATGAGGCGATGTAAGCATCAAACTTACGGTTTGATCCCTGATGGCTAGGTAAGGGGATGCAATCACCTCCACCAAGGCACTAACCATGCATCCAAGCTATATTTTAGTAGGGTGATTTGATATGTAATAGTGAATTTGTCACTCAAATGTGTGTTTGTGGTTCTTTTAGAAACACACTATAGCTTGCAAATGCAAACGGTCACACACATACATCACCACATGGACCACAAGACACTGGGTCAGTAGGTCTTGAGGTTATCCTTAAATGCGCTGATTATACTTTGGTCATGAAAAGATGAAATTTCTAGAGTTCATGTAGTTAAATTTTCAAATATATTATTTGCATTGCACATACGGAAAAATAGATTTGTGGTTATTAGCCTCAAAATTACTTATGATATTAATAACCTGCATTTCAAAATACCTGGCAATTTTGAATTTTGTTGTTCATATTTTAAATATCAATATTTGTTAAAATACTCAATTAAATATCAAGAAAAAGTATTGTGGGATTTGCTATCAAAAGTATTTTAAGCGTGTAGATATCTCTATCTATTTATGCAAATGTTTATATAAAAGACAAACGGTCAAACATTCAACATCGCAGCCAAAGTTATCAACTATTGGGAAAAACGGATTAATATAAAATTTTATGATTCATAAATATACCGCAACATATATTGGATCCAAACACAAATAAGTGTAGTTGTCAACACAGACGTTATTTGCCAACAAAACTTAGGATACTATTTTGTTGTAATATGGTTATAAAAGTATACAAAAAATATGTTCTTATTTTCGAAACAGATATACTCATATTAATTTTAAATATCTAGTCAAAGTTTAAAATGGTCCATTGTACACAACCAAAAAATGAGATATGCTTTATTTTAAGGGAAAAATGTTAAATTAATATTGAGAAAAGATAACACGTATGAAAGTATGCACAACCTCAATCTTATCACTTGGATTCAACATGAATGGTGAAGTGAGGGATTGAATTTTCCACGTCTTTTTACCCACCTCTTCACTGGACTAATTATAATTATTATTCTCTTTGTCCCAAAAAAATACAACTCTCGCTTTTTGAGGAATGAAACAATTCCAAATCTAACCCTTTTTTGCAAAATAGTACTAAAATTTATGATACAAAATAAATCTTATAAGATTAATTATGAAATATATTTTCATACTAAATCTATTCAGAGACATAAATGTTTGAATTTTTTATACAAATTTGGTTAAATTCAAAATTGTTTGACTCCTCGGGAAGCGAGAGTTGTATTTATTTATTTTTAGATCCGAGGGAGTAAGTTCAAAAGGATGATAATTTCCACTCCACCATTTTACCACTCAGATTGGATCTGATGGTTGCCATGATCCATCTTATTTCATTAAAAATCTAGTACATACCTCGTTATATGTTTGTGTGCGCCTATACTCTTGTGTACATTATATTTCGTCGCTGCACTGCTTCTTCTTTTTGCGAAGCGCAAGCAGACGCAACACTCACACAACTCCTACGAAAAATTGCTTATGACATCTTAAGATTGACAAAATTAAATCACCACATCCACATTTCTGACAATGGGCACATCGCTACTAGTCGACAAGAAAATAGTTTTCCACACATGACATTAAACATGGGGTTTGATCTCTCTATCCGTATGGGACTATATGCTAAATATAACTATCCAGATATGCTTGGTTTCTCTCCTCATTAATATTGTGGACATAGACACTGATACATTTGCATGAATAAAAAGAGGAAAAGATGCATTCATGATTTGATCAATAATCTTGAGAAGGCGTACGTACACAGACAGAAATATATACACACTGGTACACATGCACAACGACATCTACAAACAGAGTCTGCTACTCTGCTTTTGGTAGCTCAGATGGGATTTTTGACAGATTTACAGGATCCAAAATCGATCATTACTTGGGAGATGAAAGTGCAGCAGGGACGGAATAATGGATCGGATCTACCTAAACATGGATCGTCCATCGACCACTAGATCATTATCCAGACAGACAATATAATTGGCACTTCTAGGATCGATCAAAAGTGTGGCCTTGACCTAAGGTCGACCCTGGCGGACTTGTTGAAGAACTCGACGCAGTCGGCGATGGCCTCGTCGTAGTGGGCGTTCAACGGGTGCAGGTTGGAACTGCTCCACGACGACCGCTTCGCCGCCGCCGCCGCCGGTGCCAGCAGCAGCACGGTGGTGCTCGTCGACGGAGAAGGTGACCTTGGGCGGCCGCGGCGGGAAGGAGAAGAGCCCCACCAGCATCCTCCTGAAGCCATCCACCAGCCTGGACGGCCACCTCCTCGCCGCCTTGTTGTGGCTGTGGGATGCTTTCCTCCTGAAGCTTCTTGCTTGTTGCAGCCTGGACATTCTTGATGCTATCTAGCTGCTACTTGCAGAGCCTCTAGTGTTAATTGTGTTTGGTACTAAACCAAATTGAAGGGTGATTTGGCTGGCCTAATTGTGGTGATCAGCTGGTCTTGATGAGTTTGCAAGCTAAGGTTGCTAGCTACAAGTGTCCACCGATCGATGATGGTCCTATATATGTATCAGTGCCCAGTGGTACGTGCTCATAGTTTACAATTATTTGCAGCAGAAAAATTGTATCTAGCAGGCTCTGATTTTATATATTGTTAGTTGTCGATGGGGTGATGGGGATGGGCCAGAAGCATTTTGATGAAGACTGCTGGTGTGTGACTTTTGGAAATTCTAAGGCTTTAAGGTACAAGGTTCCATGTGCAGTAATCATCACCAATTAGTTCGGGGCCCTTCCTATAAGCAATTAACATACTGTATGCTTTACTTTTTCCATAAGAAAATTGGAGTTTATTCTGAGGTTTCTACTCTAACTGATTTGCTGGTAAGTCAGTATGTAGAAGTGATCCATATATGTAACATGCATAAATGTACATGTTATTAGTACAATAGTTCTTTCACAATGAACATACAGCGTGCTGACAACTTTTTCATCATCTGTTTAATTTTAATATATAAGTGCAGGTTTAAAAGAAACCACATCCTGACTGTTGTCTGTCTGAAGGTGGCACTGATCAGTCTGTCTGAAGGTGACGGTAGTTATAACCTTCTCAGTGGATAATCATATACTAAATTTTTGAAAGAAACCGCATGGTCTACTGCTTCTTATCTTTGCGTAGGTGAAAATTATTCGGTCGTTTCTAAAATTAATCTCTTTGATAATGAAGCAGATGGTCACAACTATCTACTAATTGACCTCATCTATATTCCATCGTTCTTGTTGGGATCTTTAGAAACATCTAATGTGTAGATGAACTAAAGAAATATCCTTCAAGGTAAAATTCTACTGCTGATCAATGTTAGTTTAGTGTTAAAGTTGCGCAACTTGCGGGCGAATGTGGGAAGTGACTTTTAGTTTCTGGATAATTGTTGTTTATCCACCCCTTTACGAGCCTATTTACTAGGACATGCTTTTCTTAATCGTCTTTGCTTCCTTTTGTTCTCAACAGGTGTCTGGCGTTGCTGGATCTGAAAAATCCACCAACTTTGTTCTCATATACAAATGGTTAAATCAATATCGACTAACGACCTTTTTAGTCGAATGAATTAGTACATGGACTTGCACGATGAGTAATTAAATTTCCATAGAGAAACCATAATACTTAGCACCAACAAAGTAGGAGATATTTAGTTAAAAAGATTTTGGGGGGGGGGGGGGTGAAGAGAGCTGAAGTTATTGGCATATACTCCCTCCGGTATCGTATTAGAAGTCGTTTTAGACAAAACATTAGGAATATAAATCATAAATAACATTTAAGTCGTTGAGTTTGGAAATGTAAAAATCATATAAATAGAATGGTCTTAAAAATTACTTTTATATATATATATAACCTTTTAAGAAATATTTTTATAGAAAAGTGAAGTTAAAAGTTGTGTTTTGGTGACCGTGTTGCTGTTCTAAACGACTTTTAATACGATACCGGAGGGAGTAGATGTGCATGGAGGGTCCACAAACTAAGGTGACGAATACAAATGATTTTTTTAGAGCATGGACACACATGATTAGTAGCCGTCGCCGCGGCCATTCCTTTTTGTTGAGTACACACAACTCTTTGGTGGTATGCTAAGTACCCTTGTTAAATTTAGTTAAATATTATTTAACAGCTAGCGCAGACACATGGGAGTACGTAGTGCTTTTGTCAACTTCATTAGACATTGAGATACTCATAACAACTACCACATAGAAAACATCACGAAATTAAGGGTAGCCGAACATCTGTAGGAGACAAATAGACATGTCATCGTAGTCTAATGGAGAGTTTGTATGCTCCCTATAAACACGGTACCATGTACTTTGTAGTGTCCATTGCATACCGGAATAACATGAGTGGATTACAGCCCTATGTACATTCAGAAAATTTTTTAGTACCAGCAAATAAAAACAAACAAACTATTATAATGACCCTAAAAAACAAGCATAATGCGAATCCACGATAAAAAAGTACAAAAAATGTATGATTTTTCACACAATGCCCCGAGCAAAATCCAAAATCTCCAATCATCAAATAGTAAAAAAAGATAACATATTGTTGATGTCAGTAGATGATAACATGATTGCGCAAAGATCAAAGAGGCCCTAATTTGGTGCTTTTTGAATGAGCCTAATTCGGCCTACCTCTACGCAGCGGAGAGGAGTAACCAAAAGAAGATTTTGGGGGAAGACGTTACGGAGCTACTATCTATCGCGATCTGTCGCGCGTGCGGAGGGGTGGGCTCAACTGGATGGGCTTCTTTGGCCCCATTAAGGATTTGGGCTGCGCGGAGGACCACAATAAGCCCAATAAAGACTCATATATTAGTTTTTTTTTCTGTTTTTTTGTTATTTTTATTTTTACTTACTTTTTCTATATCTATTAATTTATAAATTTTTTATTCTATTTATTTATTTTCTGTACTCTTATTTTTATACTAACTTATTCGTCATGTATATATATATATTGTTCACAATGTTGATATATTTGTTCTCCATGTGCATTAATTCGTTCACAATGTGGATATATTTGTTCTCCATGTGCATTAATTTGTTCGCAACGTGGATTCTTATGTTCTCTATGTGCAGCAATTTGTTTGCAACGTGGACTCATTTGTTCTCCATGTGCAGTAATTTATTCGCAACGTGGATTCTTCTGTTCTCTATATGTAGCAATTTGTTCGGAATGTGGACTCATTTGTTCTACATGTGCAGTAAGTGGTTCGCAATGTGGACTTACATGTTCTCTATGTGCAGTAATTTGTTCGCAATGTGGATTGATTTGTTCTTCATGTGCAGTAATTTGTTCGCAACATGGATTCTTCTGTTCTTCATGTGCATTAATTCGTTCGCAATGTGGATATATTTGTTCTCCATGTGCATTAATTTGTTCGCAATGTGGATTCTTCATTTCTCCATGTGCAGCAATTTGTTCGCAACATGGACTCATTTGTTCTAGTTTGATAAAAAATATTCAAAAAAAATCATCTAAATATAGTCAAGTGAGATCTTGTTTTGAAGATTTTATTGCACTACATATTATGGTGCGATCAAAATTTAATTTGGATGTTTGGTTTAAGAGCAATGACTTTTTTCGAAACTTTATCGCAGGTAAAAAGTATTATTAAGTACGTCACTAGGTGGGAACAGACCTAGGCACACGACGCGTAGTCAGTCCTAGGTGGCCGAATCAATTCAGCTCAATACTAGCCCAACGTGAAAAATAAGAGCGTCTGGAATCCTTCGGGTGATAGATGCGTCCGTGTCACCAGCGTGATGGCCAGACACGCCTTAGACGTTAGGACACCTTTACCTTCAACTTGGTGTCTTCTTGGTCCACTCTGCAATCAAGCATGCATCCTACGTGGAGGCCCGTCTAAAACCTTCATGCATGACTTCTAGCATGTACTAGTAATTTGCGTGCAGAGCTACGTAGTGTTTGTTTGAGTGAGTGGTAACACGAAATCTGGTTACACTGGTATCAATGATGGGATCGCCGATGACGGTCTTTGTTTGGTTTGCATACAATCATTATTGCAAGTAACAAAATTTGATCAAAATATATTTTACCAAGGATATAAATTAACTACATTTTACATAGTAATAAAGTAGACCAAGGTATGGAACTAAGCTTCAAGGTAACGTGCTTCCGACATTGCACCAAAATATTTCTTGGTCATTTTTCAAGCGCAATTATAGCTTGCACAACTAATATAATGCCACTCGTATCGTAATAGAATGGGAAACATAGTCAAATAATAATTTTCAATTTATTGTGATCACGTAGAATTTCTATAAATATAAAAAACTTACCTTTTTTCATTTGCTTTTCGAAAGTTGTGTTGTTCTTGCATCAAGGATATCTTAGTCTGCACTCAATTTGTTGAGGGCTCCCTGCACAGAACAAATATCAAGTTGGTAGTTATAACACATCCTACTTAATACCCCGTGGTGTTATTGTTGTCAGTGAAGTTGTTTTTATTTAATAATGAGAAATGCTCATAATTCATACCTTTTGCAACAAGATGGAGTAGATCACTTACTATCTTGTGACATAATTCCCACGGTGATCCAATAACTATTCTTATTTGTCATCTCAATTCATCAGCCAGTTATGATGTGTCTAGGGCAGCAATTTTAATGTCACTTGAGGTGATGACTTTACTGACTATATCGTATAACCATTGAAAAAATTGAATAATTTAAAGGGTGGTGCAGGTTAATTTGTTGAGCTCGTACCTCAACAACAGATTAATAGATAGATTAATGCAGTAAGGTGTCAATTGCACAACACAAAAATAATGGATTGAAACATATATATGACTATATCCGCTAACAATTTGCCATTATCTCCCTAAAATACATAGATAAGGTAGCAGTTCCTTAAGTGTCTGCCTTATTCTATTTCAAAGGATATAGAAACAGATAATATTGTCATTTACATTGGACGATATTGTTAACAGTTTGGGCACTAATACTGCACAATTGACATCTGGGCACTAAAGTTGGACATATATGTTTGAGGCCTGAGAAACATAGATATTCCAAAGTCCAAACCACACTGGCTATGCATTGCATACCTAATATACCGAGAAAAGATTGCATATCAGGAAACTTCAGGACAATATGGAACCTCAATGCTCCTATTCTAATTATGCTGCAAATTATGTATGCGAAGTTGAACAACTATCTTTTTCTGAGTACAGAATAAATTAAAGACCTTTCCATAATTGATAGCTCGAGGTCATAGTTCTGTTCAAATAATAAGCAGCCATACTAAGTACATCTAAGGAAATCAGAGAGAGAACAATGATCAGTCATAGTTTCTTTTTTCACAAAAAAAAACATTGGCGCCAGTGCAGGGCTTGGCCACTTCAAACCAACATCTATAGAACAGGGAATATCAAAAGGTTGCAATACAAGGTATTGGTAGAGTACAACATGTAAAAGATTTCAGAAAAGAAACTTATCAGGTAAATTCTTAATTTTACCACAGAGTAGAGATGAGCAAACGGTAATGTTAAGCTGTATACATATTTCAATTACGCAGCTATATTTTCTCTTACTGGAGTGCCATTTGCGTAATATGAGAGCTCAGTCACACAACCGCATACCTCAACAAAAATTTGGCATTGGAAATTCTGAATCACCTGACATAGGTGCCACCCTCTTCTAGTTGATAGCTCTTGCTCTATATCTCAGCGAGCATGTCCCTGTAGATCAAAGACTACTGTGTTGTTAGTTGTAGATGTGAAAAGTGATTATGTGAGTTTCCTGCAATCTGAAGGTAATGCCAATTAAAGGTTCTTTAGCCTTTGCCAACAAGAGGACAAAGCTCATGTTTACATCAACGTGAAAAAGTGAAAATATTTAGGGAAACTGGCCGATACTTTTCATCCAAAAGGACAAATTCAACAGGTGCTATAGGACCATCATCAGGGCCAAAGGCCCAAAGTACATATGCCCTCAGACCCCAGTATGCAGCATAGTAGTTTTGACGTGCAATATAGTAGTTTTGACTTGCAATATGCTTTTTGATCCAAAGAATTGTCAAGAATAATGCATATGGTGACAAAATGAAGAAACATTGAAGGCAAACATTAACCCAACAATTACCCTCAGGTAAACACTAAATAATATGTATTTGGAATCATAAATCTTATTTAAAATATGATAAAAATTCTAGGGATAATCTTTCCCATGAGTCCACACAAAAGTTCGTCCAAAATGAATTCACTGAATGGTGTCAATTCTATTGTTGTTTACGCATCAGCAGCTATTTGATTCATCAACATTGGTCAGCGATCTAAAACAATTTGAAATAAGAGGACTAGAGTCTTTACCGTGGACCAATGAGATTACAGGTCACATGGCCAGATCTGCAGACATGCATGCTGGAGAAGAAAATTATTACCGCTAAAGACAGTAACTCCTGCATCGTGCCATGCCTGATCGATGACCCCGTTAGCCATATGAGGTTGTATAAAACCATGCTAATGCAGTCTCCTTAATCTGGACACCATCATGCCATATTCCATGGAAATGGTTGTACTGAATTATGAATGGATAACTACAAGGAACAAAGATTTTTTCTTGCCACAATAATTGGTTCAAACTTAGTATCCTTTTCCTTTTTATGAGCATGCTATACATCAGCAACCTGCATAACTTGCTTTATTGTTTGAAGTATGATAACTGTATGAAATCCCTTAAGGTTGATCTGATTGTAAACTTCAGTCTTCTTATCTAAATAATATACATGATTTAATGTAGTATTGTATTAATAATTTAAAATCAAGAAAGCATCTTCAGGAAGTTCTTTTTTGTTTTTCTTTTAGCGAGAAGAACATTCTATAAGAGATTACTTTCATATGTTCAAAAAAATATTATCCACAACACTAAAATTATCTATCCATCCTAGTATAAATCTCTGAATATATCTCCCCGTGGATAAGGTAATATTCTATTAAGGAATAATAATAAAGAAAGGTAAAAAAGAAGGTATATTCATATCTAAAAAGGCATTGTTATCATCACATTAGAATGATCGATCCATCTAGTTCACGTGTCTTTGGAATTACCTTTCCAGTGACGGGATTCATATAAGCTTGGAAATAGAGTACAAAATAGAGGGACAAAGTACTTACCAAGATGGTAACATCGTGGCTCCAAGCAACGTTGCTTTATCTGGATAAGCTAAGAAGCTTTCAATTCTGAAGAGGTCACATGGGGCAAACAATGAGCATAATTTTCCCTGCTGATCCTGGCAAAAGAGCACATGTTACACAACTCTATAACAGGGAGAACAATATATATTACATATGGCACATACTTACAAAGATTCTTTTTTCATTCGAAGATGCAATCCATCTGATTTCCAAAGCACGTCGACCATAGAACTTCATATTGAGTTAGTCACATAGAATGAAGGATAAGTGTATCATTATATACATAATTTGGCATGGATGTAATAGTTGAAACAGAAAATTCTAGGAAGTACCACATCAACATATGCAGTAAATAATCACTGCCATTAATCATTGTTGACACCAAAAATTGGCACCAGGAAGAGGCTGACATGTGGGCCGGATTCGTTGAAAAGATATCATTCGGCAGAGGAGTTTTTCCTCAGAGCATTCGGTAAAGACGTTCTGCGGTCGGGAACGCATCGTCATTCGGCAAGAGAACTGTTCCGAGGGAGGCATTCGGGAGTGCGTGATGACGCGGATCAAGTATAAGGAAAAGGCTGGTTTAACTTGGAATGCAAGACGGATACGGTGCCCCGGCGTTTATCTTTTTTAGGAAATAAATAATGTAATCGTAATCGATTAGGAGTCGTGTCGAAACCTGGGTATAAATATAAACCCGTGGTAATTGTAAAGGGGAATCCAATCAATCATACAACAAACCGGCCCCGTGCCAACTTCGAGTCCTGTAGTCGAGTCGTCGAGTTCTTCGAGAGGAGTCATCGATCCGTCGACCTCCGTAAGTACCGGCAACCCTGCACCATGCCTAGTATCATGCGGTGGATTTAGGCTTTGGTTCAGGAAGGTTCCATTGTTAGATCATGAGCCATGCGGTGGGCTAAGTTTTAGCTTGGAACAAGTTATCGGTTCTATTGGATTTTGGCAAGATCTGATAGATCCATTAAGTTACCACGTGTTGATCTGGATTTTACCTTTATGTTTAATTCATTACAACACTCTTTTGCCCAGTCTAGGTTGATTAGATTCGGTTCTAGCTCATAATGCACTGCGTTTCCATAGCCGAATTCGAAGTCAATCTAGATTGCCACGTGTTGCGGGTTCAAGCTCGTTGGTCTTGTGTAGATCTTGACAGAACTGGGTATCATGCGGTAGATGCAGGTTTTTGGGTCGTCTTAGAGCTAATCATCCGGTGGATTAGAATTCGATTCGATCTGATAGATCTATCATCATCAACGAAGCATGTTCCTTCTTCATGGAACCCGATTCGGCTATATAGCTGTATTCGGCAGTGTCGCCACGAGTGAAACATGTCCACGGTTTTGTTTTAAATAAAGAATGCTTTTAGCCTTCCACGTTTAGAGTCGTATCATGCGGTGGATTGATCTATTCTTGGTTGGTGGTGTGATTCCAAGCAAGTCGTATCATGCGGTGGATTAACTTGCTTGTTTCATGCTCGACGAATTGAAAAGTACCTAGACATGCGGTAGACTAGTGCTTTTAATCTATGCATTCTTGTTTATTATGAAATTATGGCCATGTTTTCACCCTTTTATTTATCTATTATGCTCTGTTCCTCGTTAATCGGTTATGAGTATATGTTACAATGTTTATTCAGTCGAGTACCGATCTTTCGTCATACTTACGTCACGTATTCGGCAGTGAGCTTCTTGCATGCTTTGCCGATTGCCGAATGATGCTTTAACTGCCGACAGATAGCTTCTTTATAGCTATTTGTCGTTCGAAACTGGCTCCGTAGCCGCAGATATGGAACTGGCTGGTATTCCCCGGCACGTTCCAGGTGTTATCTAAACATCTTTTCTCCCTTTGTCAGTTTTCAGGAAAATTGACTGGCACGCTTTCGGATTCAAACGCTCGGGCCACGTGTGAAGCTAGCTAATTCGGCTTGCTGTGTGCTTGGCGTGAGGTGCGGATTTTACGTCAACAATCATGCCCCTAAAAATTACAAAATAAGAGCAGCAGATGTACGCACATCATTTCTAGATAACAAGAGTGTGGCATCAAAGTACACTCGACAATCCAATTTCGTAGATATAACAAAAAGCAAGCAATGTGATTCCTTTTTCTTCATTCATTAGCAAGAAGGCATGGCATACAAAAGTCAGCAGCGATTTGCAACAGTCAGTTCCTAGCAAACTTATCAAATGTTATAGGCAATGTGATGCAACCCAACTGATTTCCCAATGGGAAGTTGTAATGAGCTGCAGAACGTGGAAACCATGTAGCACAAAAGATGAACATTTGTTTTCCACCTTTCCTGCCTGGCCAAACGTAAATACACCAAAACTAAAATATAATCAAATAGGAAATAGCACCAGATGACAGTAACAAGGCTTACCAGGCATCAATCTCTTAGGTGGAATCACTCATTTTCCTCTAAGTATACCTTGAGTTGGAGGACAGCAACAAATGCAAGTTTAATTAGAGAGCAATTCACCAATATAAAAGGAATCAAAAAACGAAATTATATAAACTGCAGATTGGATAGCTGTGGGCATCTCCCTTCCCGTAGCTAGTAGGGCGCAAGGATACAGGCAGGGGTTTGGCCCCGCACCTGCCGTTGCCACGGCGCACCTCCACCGTCGTCACTGCACGCTTTGTGCCCGTGCGGAGATGCAGGCCACACAGCACACGTCACCATCGATGGACCGGCAGGGGCGAAGCTAGAGAAAAATGGAGGGGGTGCGGCAATTCATAGTATATACATTAAGTTCAAGAATATATAGTGAAAATTTAGAAGTTAACACTGAGATTTAAATTTTTGTGGGTGCGGCCGCACCCACAGCCACTAACGTGGCTCCGCCATTGTGGGCCGGTGATGCTCCTACTCCCCTGGGCACCTTGCTCGAACCTGACGAGGAGGGGATCTAAAAAGAAGTGCCCAGATAAGAAAGAGAAGAGAAGGAACGGGGAGAGAAGAAAGGGAGAGAAGGGAATGAACGGGGAGAGGAGGATGGAGCAGGGAGGACTTGTCATGGCACTGGCAGGTGTGGTGGTACCTCCGGAGGCAGGTACAGCGGGCGGTGCGTCGGGAGAAAGGCGCTGCAGAGATATTGCGAGGAAGACAAGCAAGCGTTCAGTCTTCGGAGGCCAGATATTTTTATTGGTAAGAAGTCATTCCGCGAATCAGGATCGCCGTAAATTTACAATCTAACAGTGCAAATTAATTTTACTACCGTGGATAGCCTAGACGGCCGCCGAAGGTGCCCCGTTTCATATGTAGAAATACTAGAAGGATTGTATGTATTTATGTGAGAAAACCGTTTCTTTTTTCTGCCAAATCTATGACTAGATGTATAAGATGCTTAGGTTTGTACCGGTTCTTAGAACATGCAAACAACAAGGTGGTCAAGTTTTGTCATGATTGAACAACATTCTCACTCTTTATGTACTCATGCATGTGTAAGCACCTTGCATTGCATATATCCTAATGTTGAGCATAGTGAGTTAATTAGATTTATGTGTCCTTCAATGATTAATTGAGACATAAACTCTGCCATCCATTTCAAATGAATTGAACATGATTGTAGTTATCAAAGAGGAAACCACACACCAAATTTTCATTCCTAATATGTAGGGGACAAAAGGAAATATAGAGAGGTTCTCAATAGTTAGATTTGTATGTGCATTCTAGCTACCTACTCTCTGTGTCTCAAATTAAATGCCATTCCAGCTTTATCTTAAACCAAACCATCATAAGTTTAACCAAGTTTATAAAAAAACTACTAATATTTATAATATCAAATAAATACTATTAGAGTCGTCATAAAATATATTTTTATTGTATATCTATTTGATCTCATGCTACTTTCTCTATGAACTTGTCAAACTTATGATACTTTGACATAGGACAAAATTAGGATATGATTCTTTTTTTAGACGAATGGAGTAGCTTTTAAACACTTAGAGAATTTGCTCGTATCTGTACGAACATTTTTTTGCATCAGCTACTATTCCTCCTTTAGAGGACACGTGTTTAAACAACATAGCTTCTCTAGTAAATAAAATTTCTTTCTTCTTGCCACTAAACTAGCGCCACAGTCGTCAAATCCAGTATTTGCAAACCTTTCTCTTTGCTACCACTACATAATCCATTATAATATTTATATCTTCTTTGTTTTTTGAGATAGCCAATATTTATATCTTCTTTAGTTTTTCCATTTCCATCTGCCTAAACATGTTCCATTAATGTACAGGAGTGTGTGTAAAATTATCCTTTTACTCTTAATCTCAATGATATTACTTTTTTCTAGTTCTTGATTTCCTCTTCATTACTTCCGTGTCAGAATCAAGCTGCACACAACCTACCAAGACCCAAGCAGCAGCATGAATTCTTATATATTGAGAAGAACACAATTTGAACATTGGTTTTTGTTCAACACGTTTGCTACTCTATATGGCAGGAAACGGCAAAAGGAACTAAAAGAAACTTGGTCTAATGGGTAATAGCAAGATGAACAAGTATTGATGCCATAAGGGATATATTAGGTATCTTTTATAGTGGCAAGAAATAATTCTAGTGGGACGCTACAAAGTGGGTAGTAAAACCACAACCCCAGAGGAGATAATAGGGCTCTCTTGTTTTATGGGAGTACAGGAAAATCTTCCAATTAAATTATTCTTCTACCTGTATCATCCCTGCTTTTCAGATCTGGGGCATCTAATTTGTAACTGCTGGTTAAACTTACACATTCACACGAAGATAGCTCATATTATTGACAAATGTTTAAATTAGTAGCCACACTGAATGGACAGTTATGGGTGCCACAACTAACTCATATTAATATAGATATAAGTTTTGCCAGAACTAACTCATGTGTTTAATTTATTGAAATAAAATACAACTGAAATAAACACAAAGCTGAAGTGCGTTTTCAGGGCAAAAGTGGATGGGTTGTCTAAAAGTTCTGATGACAGATTGATCTTCTTTAACGAAAACAAAATATTTCTCTGGAATAAATTTATTTTCTACTTACTGAATCTTCGCTGCTTTTTCAGATTTGGGGAATCTAATCTGTAACTACCAGCTAATGAGCTAAACATGTACAATCAGATGAAGATAGCCCGTCTTATCTGCTAATGTTTAAATTATTAAGGGCATGTACAACAGTTTAGACAGTTGCTGTCTATTTAACACATACAGACAGTTAAATAGTCAGCTCTACAATAGTTTAGACAGCTGCTGTCTATTTAGCTGTCTGTGTGATAATAAATACGCACTCTCTTTAGCTGATGTTTTGCATGGGAGCACGAGCCAATAGACGAGATAGTAGACAGCAACACTCTCTTTCCTCGTTAAATGATAGCCACATCAGCTCATTTGATCTACTCCCTCCGTCCCAAAAAGGAAGACACTCTAGGATTCAAAATTTGTCCCAAAAAACAAGTCATTCTACTATATTTAGCAAGTGCTTGTGCATGCAACAACCAATTAATACCAAATATGGCTAATAATTAGGGTCAATCAAGGTCATTTTACTTTCTCCTAAATCTGTCCTAAAATTTCTAAAATGCCTTCTTTTTTGGGACGGAGGGAGTATGTGGCAACAAAAAGACAGCTGCTGTCTGTGGGTTGTACATGCCCTAAGAACTGTATTTGATGGCCTAGTTAATTGGGTGGTCGGCCTGATAATTGGGGGTCAAATTGTTGAATGCGAGGAATCAGATCCTCCAAATAGGGCTGTTGTGGCTCACTAATTTGGCATCTTCTACCACATGGTCGTGCATAAGACAGAGCATGAATTTGTGTTCAAAACAAATTGCGCACACTAGTGTACAAGTATCTCGTATGGTCTTGATCTTCCTTTGAATGATTGTCGACTGAACCAAATCGATCTTCTAGAAAGGCACCTACTAACCATAGTCTATACAAAGTTATTTCATAGAAAATCCAGGGATTCCTACATGTTATTCAGAACGGATCCGGAATTATTCCACATACATATAGTTTATACTCTAAGTATATATCTTTATGTTTTAGTCCCGGGTGTAATTTCTAAGAGAACCGGATGCCCTTTAATTTCGGTTGGTAACACTAACCGGGACTAAAGAAAAGCTACACGCGTGTGTTTTCACGCGAAAATTCGTGTGACTTACACGTATAGGGCCTCTTCCCAAGTGCAATAGTTTTTTTTAATATTTTAGGAAATAACCAAACTGGAACTAATGAGTGTCTCGGATTCCTAGTCCGGGTAGTCCCCAAACGAAACTAAAGCTCATTTCTCTACTAGTGTTGGTATTATATTTGATCTTTAGTTCTGTAATTAATAATATTTCAATTGCTAGAAAATTAGCTAGTACTAGTATTTGGTTCAGCCAAATGTAACGTAAACAGATTAAACGCTATTTGATTTCGACAAATCTTGTTTGGTTCACCATTGGCTGTAAACAAGTCCCATGTAATTAGATCCCGCGCAGTAGAAAGTCGATACCCCTCTATCTGCTCTGTAATGCGATACCAGTAGATCGATTCCTTGTCTTCGTTTACCTCTGTCGAGCCTGGCTGCCCCCTCGTCTCTGATTCTATGCTAGAGAAAATCTGCACTGATGTGAAGAGTGGCGACACTGCTCTGTTAATAAATACTGTTACACCTTGTGCAACCAAACAAAGCAGGGGATCAGTCACCAGTTACTCTGTAATCCATTATTTCCCACACCTCCAACAGTACCTTAAAACCATGTTCAGATATCTTTAAAATACGAATTTATGTATAGATAGTTTATCGTAAACTTGCATATATTTTGACTAACTGATGTTTAAAACTCATGAATTTTGATTTTCTAAGATCCTAATGATACACCCTGTAAAACAAAATGCAGGCTGATTGTTGGTTATTCAAAGTTTTATTACCAGACTTGTTACAGAAGCGACATCCGTATATCGAGGGAACATACAATTTTTTAGTATGGATGCAGATACAAACAAGCCTGATTGTCTGTACTATCAATCATGCATGCACCTGAAAGATATGCAAACACTGCGCTGCTGGTTTGCCCTTTCTTCGCGTACATGTGAATCAGCAAGTTGTGTAGCATCGTAATATTTTTAATCCTTGCTAAAATCCAGTGTTGACAGGCACAAGATCGAACCAAATGGCTCTTCTCTTCCTTGTACATATAAAGCCCCCTTGAAGCTCGACAGAGCGGCAAGGTCATCTCAAAAGCTAGAGCTACACATATACTTGTGTGCCCAGTGAAACCAAGCAAGAGAGAGGCTGCTGCTGGTAGCACGAATTTGAGAGAGGGATCCAACATGAACCTACAGGCCGAGCCCCTGAACCTGAAGGAGGCGACGGTCACGTGCATCCCGAGGCTGCGCGGCGGCGGCGGTGGCCGGCGATCCCGCCGGGGAGCCGCGGCCACGCAGGTGTCCGTGCTGGACCGCGTCCGGGACGTCGTGCTGCGGCTTGCGATGCTGCCGGCCGCATCATCAACGGCGACAACGACGACCAAGGGCGCCCCGGGAACCCTGCGGCGGACGGCGGCGACGACGACAGCGGCCGCGGCGGCTGCGACGCCGTCCAGAGCGGCGGCGCGCGTGAGCCCAGCGGCGTACACGGACTCGTACCGGAGCGAGGCGGTGGACGACTGCATCGAGTTCCTGAAGCGGTCGGCGGCCGGCGGCGCATCACCGGCCACCGCCGTGGAATCGAGCACGGCGGCGGCGTCACCTTTGCATCCGCCGCCTGCGCAGCATGTGCCATGTGAACCGATCAGAATTAGGTGAATCTCATGTCCAGGTTGGTGTTGCTGTTGGACATGTGGTGGCATGGATGTATATGCGTGAGAGAAAGAGTTGGTAGATAGGTGATGAGTGGGGGTGGGTGTGCATCTTATCGATCATGCATGCATGTGTTTGATGTCGTGGCGTTGTGTAAAAATAACCTCAACTTGTGTCCAAGAACAAAGTTAATTGCGTGTAAAACTTTAGAGAAGGTACGTATACATCACATGTGTGGTGGTTAAGTGGAATATATATGATTCACTTTACCTCTCTATAGATACTTCTCTACCGTATCGTTTGTTATTACTTCCTGTCGTGGCACTCTCTTGTCCTTCTTCGATCTACTTTTCCAAAGGCTCGCCGGCGCAGAGAGTATCATCAAGCCCAACAACGTAACAATTATTTGTGTGCACGAATCAGTAGTCATATAAAGCAATTATTATTTGTACAACCATTTTTAAATTTCCTAAATAGTAGACTACTGCATTTTTAACATGCATATAGTTATTCAAAGTGGATAAAACAAATGAGAAACAAATTAAAACAACAACCGGCAAACAATGGCGGAGTTAGGGTAGGGGTTGATCCACCCATTCTTCTTCCTTTCTCTTCTTCTTTCCCCTCTCTATTTTCTTCTTCCATTCCTTCTTCCATAGCACGTAATTACAGGGGACTCTAACAACAACCAGTCATCGAATTATGCTGGTAGCTCTTGAAGCTAGAAAGGACGTCGTAGCGTTTATAGCTTCACGTCAGAAGGAATTTACTCGCTTGAAAATGCACCAACAATATCTAGGTCGAATAGTGTCTTCTTTAATTTTTTTTAACAGACTGGCATGAGAATTATCTATTATATTAAAATTCACCAACCAAAAAATAAGAGAAGCCAGATGTTTTGCTCCCGCCATTACCCAAAGTGACGCCCATCCTTGATTTTCTAAAGGATGGATTCTTTTTTTCTTTAACGAACTAGGCAGAAGATCAGCCAATTATATTAAAAAGAAGGAATAACCCAGATTGGGCAATACAGCGAAAGGGAAAAACCACAATACAAACAACTCTCAGCGGCTCCAACCGAGAACAACAACCATCACAACTCCACAAGGTCTCCCAAAGCTAGCCGATCGCCAAACTGCACTACCATCAATGGCCCGCACAGTCGACAAGTCGAAATGCCATCGTCACCGCTCCAGCCATCATTGTTGACGTTGTCCCGCACCAAACTAGTCAGTGCCATGCAGGCCTAGCCACCGCAATCCGTTGTGAGCTATGTAGCCGTCACACCATCAGATCCGCTTGCGCCGCCTCTCAACGTTGTCCTACACCGGATTAGCCCATAAAATGTAGAGCTAGCCGCCATAGTCCACTGCAAGCTGTCAATCCGATAAGTAAGCAGCTGCCTTTGACCATCGGGCCGTCGCCTACGCCCACCGAGATCCAGCGGCAAACACCAGGTTCACAGCAACCTAGTCGTCTCATCGAAGATAGAAGATGTGTCAAGCGGGACCTCCAGCTGACATCAGAGTATCTACAACACGCAGATCACCTCAGCAACACGCTTCTGCTGGCCACGCATCCTAATGAGGACATCACCATGTTGGACATACACGAGCTGGCCTCATCTCCAAGCTACAAGTCGTTGCCATGTTGGACAACATCTTCGGTTCGGATTCATCCAACATGTCTGCAACTAAACTACAACATCTCCCTGATACGGCGTCCAATGGAGACGTTCTTGGATGCGTTGGAACCGTGACGACGAGACGCTTCTTTTGGTTCTGGTCCTAGCTCCATAAGACTCGTGGATCATTCGGTGTGACCATGAAAAGGTGATGTGTTACCTGTTTTGGGCCTTTTATTTTTTAAGCGTTTTGGACCTTTTTAGGCTTTGTATCATGTCGGGCCTTCGACCCCATGTTGTGGGCGCCCCCCGGTGCGTCCCAACCCTAGCTCGCCCCAAACTTCATAAATTCAGTAGCCGCCGTCGTTTAGACTTGAGTTTTGCCTAGATTAATCTGTCGAGAACAGTTTCGCTATCATCGGTTTGTAGAACCCCAACATTTGTGCTTAATCAATCATCTGCAGTTTGTCACTTCCTATTGAGCTACGTTCTTTCGAGTTGTGACACGGTTGATAACCAGAGGAGTCATGGTGCTAAGATTGTAGGGTTTGAGTTTGCTGACTTGAAGCCCGATCGGTGTGTTGCGCTCTGTCCAAAACGAGTTACCCTTCACCTTACGGAAGATCGGGCCACCCTAGTTTCCATCACATCCCATGCTAGCCTCACTACCAAATTCAAGGTCACCTCTGGCGTACGGCCCCACAAAACCGTCGCACTCAACTGCCACAGAGAAGACCTTTCCTCTATTCACCGCGCCAACATCCTCATCTTGAAGCCCTTGGCAACCGCAGACACCCAACTCTCGATTCCTCGACTTGGTCTAGCCTCATCCTCACATCACACCCAACTGCATCACCATGCATAGGTGTCTCTGCGACGAGCCAAGCCTCCAGCTCCACACCATGGATGCCATCATAGCAAGGCCCTCCTAGAGCAGACCCGCAAAGTAAGAAGCAGCCCGACGTTGCCAATCACGCCACCGCGGCGTCACTGGTGTACCTCGCTCGGCCACAACCAACCAAGCCACCACAGCTTAACCGGCATGCACCCAAGCTGACTGCCATCGGCCACGCCACCACGGCACCGTTGATGCACCTCCTCAGTCGGCCTCGTTGTTGTGGTGGGAAATGCCGTGACGACGCCTCCAAGGAGGGAACGACGCCCATAGGCGTCGCCGTCGTTGTCGCCGTCAAAACGACATAGCTTTCGCTGGCGCTTCAAGCCCACCACGTGCACAGGCTGACTGCAGGCCTCGCCCCAGAGCGCGTGCCACCGCGCCAACCGGAAACCACGCCACCATCCATTGCCGCCGTCACCCATTGCCACCGCCACGCACGCATCGGCCATGGATCCACTCCCTATCCGCCCAAGCAGCCCCCAAACTGTAGGGAAGCAGCCCCCACACCGCAGGGAAGGAGCCCCACCACCGGCACGACGAGCCCACGCCGGCGTCATGACTCGTGACCACCGCTCACTCATCGGTGCAGATCCACCTGTGGTGTGAATGGATCCGCCATGGGGGAGGGAGGGCGGCGGCGCCCAAAGGCCCCCCGTGTTGCCTACGGAAGCGACGCAGGGGGGGAGGGGGGGATGAGGAAATCTGAAGGATAGATTCTTGTGTTCCTTGATTATTTAAAATCCTGTGTTTCTCTCTTTCTAAATCTCCAGCAAGTTAAAATGATGAGGGTGTGCAGGCCATTTCTTGTGGAACTCAGGGCAGCACACAGCCGTGTCCACCGGCACCGAGTCGTCTTTACTTTGTTGTATATAACATGATGGTTTAAACTTGCATTCCATATGTCCTTATTCACCGTCAATGATCTTGATGAATCTACATAATTATGAATACTATCTTTTGAATAAACAGTTTGGAATTTGCGCTCTTTCTTTTGGAACAGATCTCAGTTTATTTTGCTATGGAAAAAGTCCTATTTACCTCCCTGGATACAAGACCGAGTTCGCGAAACCACCCTAGACATGAAAATCGGGTGAACTACCTCCCTCAACTTTCAAAACCGTTCGCTTTGCCTCCTTGCCGTGGTTTTAAGCGGTTTTCAAGGTGGTTTTGCCTTTTTCAATTAAAAATAAATCTCGTAAATATTTATTAAACCATAAAAATATTCCTAAGCTTCTAAAAATTCTAGAGATGGAATGAGACACAATAAATCTAAATAAAATATTTAAACTAGTGAAAATATCAATAAAATTTTCTAAAATTTAGATTTAGCTCCAGCAAAATAGAAAATATATACAAAATAATAATAAATAAATATATATATATATTATAATATTTAAATCTATATCTAATTGCGTCTTAAATACTTTGCACAATAAAAACATAGGATGAAGCCGACATGAATACACTTATCGTAGATGCATAAATGCATTCAACATTAATATATGTTGCATTTACGATGGTTGAATGCATTTACGATGAATGTATTCATACTGGCTTCATTTCATGTTTTTATTGAGAAAAGTATTCAAGATACATTTAGAAAATTTTATGTGTGTTTAAGTTTTTGGATATATTTCCATTTTTCTAGAATTACATTTAAAATTTAGAAAATTTTGTAGTCATTTTCACTAGTTTTAAATATTTTATTTAGACTTTTTGCATATCAATCCATCTCTAAGATTTTTCTCATAATTTTTAGAAGCTTAGGAATATTTTTTGTGGTTTAATAAATATTTACGAGATTTATTTTCAATTGAAAAAGGCAAAACCACCTTGAAAACCGCTTAAAACCACAGGAAGGAGGCAAAGCGAACGGTTTTGAAAGTTGAGGGAGGTATTTCACCCGGTTTTTATGTCTAGGGTGGTTTCGCGAACTCGGTCTTTTATCCAGGGAGGTAAATAGGACTTTTTCCTTTTGCTATCAATGCAATATATGCACAACAACAAACACTACTCACGATAACTAAACGGCTCAAAAGCAGGGAAAGATAAACGGATGGGCTTCTTCTCCAGCTCTCTCTGTGCGGACTGTTGGGCTGAATAATCTGGCCCAAATAAATAGCATATATATCACGGACGGTGGAAGAGCTGGAGATCTGAATTAGAGGTGTTGTTTAGTTAGTACCACATCGAGCAGCCAAGGTGTAGAGCCACGTTAGCTAAGCTATAAATGAAGTCATATCTCACCATTTGAACTCATACCTTTCTCGCCCTTTTGGCTAAGATCAAGTGTAGTATCTGTTCTTATCAGTTTAATATCTGATATGTAGACTATATGTCCACTTTGATATTAAATTTATTTTTTGTGGGGAAGATTCATTACAATGGCTTGCCATTGGGGTCCTCGTTTGTCGCCTAGGCGTTGCACTACTGTCCAGGCTTGGCATACCCCCAGCCAAATCAAATCTATTAAATCTTTCCTAGAAGCTTAGGTCCTGTTTGGATCCATAACCTAAACTTTAAATTTTACCCAACGCATGATTTCTTGAGTTGATTGAACCTAGCTAAACATATTTAAAGACAGAATTGCCCTCCTCTTTTTTTCTATTATTGTCATTAGCACGATTTCTTGAGTTGATTGAACCTAGCTAAAACATATTTAAAGACAGAATTGCCCTCCTCTTTTTTTCTATTATTGTCATTAGTATGATCCAATTAGCTGGAGGATCTAAACACCAGCAGTTTTAGCTGACTAAAATTTAGCTTTAGCAATTAGCTGGTTAAACTGGGGTGATTGATCGGGCCTGAATCAAATGTTGCATTCAAGTGATTATTTATTGTAAGTGAGAAATGGTTTGTCTTAAATTAATTTTAGTTGCCCCTGGGTCGAACTATCACTTCCTGGGCTTATTCTGCCACCCTTGCCGGGCCCAATTCTAGCCATCTATATCTGTTGGACCTTTTTTGAACACTAAATTAGCTCATTTTTACCGGCCCAACAGAATCGTTTCTTTTCCATTGTTCTTTTAAGATCAACCTCAGAATTCAGGATCCTCTCAAGAAAGAAAGAAAGAAACTCAGAAATACTCTGCATTAAGAAAGAAAGAAACTCAGAAATACTCTGCATTCTGAGACAAGTAAAGTAGCAACATGGATCTAGAGAGGTCTTATTCTGCAATCACGAAAACAAACATATTTGACTTCAGTTTTGTATTTGTGTGGCAACTGGCAACTGGAAGCATATGACAGAAAACCTCGCGAAGGTACCCTCTGTCTTCCCTTGCTGGTTGATAATACATATCAGCACTTAACAGAAAATACAAGTAAAACCAAAACACTGGTTTAGCTACAAAGGCCAGCCAAAACACTGGCCACTTTCTTTCAAGATCATACACCCTTTTTTTTTTGCGAGAATGATTCGACCTATTATAACTATGAACTTTTAGCAAACTTGAAGTCAGCTGAGGTTCTTACTCCCTAGACTGTCTTTACAGATGGCCTAAACTAATTTGAGAAGCTAAGTCATTTCCTTATTTTCCATAATCCACAAAGGGCTTCCATTGCAAAAAGGCCAAACCAGAACCACACAACATTCTTTGAATACATCGTACTTCCTTTCTCTAAAGGAAGGGTGAAATTTGACCACATTCGTAGAGTGAATATTTTTTCTGATAAAAAGAGCAATCATTTGAGTCCATACTGCTTTTCAGAAAGAGCTAATTTTTTTCTAAAAATTATCTACATCACTATTAATAAAAAAGGTGATGGTTATGAGTAAATCCACCGCAACAATTTCACAGCAACATCTGCCTACCCACAGTTTGCTTCATGCATACTTTATCATCACCGAAAGTGTGCCCAACAATATATAATGAAAGCATGCAAGAGAATTTACGAAGTCAGGGAATCGGAAGAAGTGGCAAAAAACTACTTAACATATAGTAGCACTGCAGATACTACTACCAAATGGAAGCAAAAGCAAGGCTGACAAAAAAAATATTCTGTTCAATTTAAGAACAGAACTCAGATATCATTTGATATATGCTTGGTGTATTTATGTGCTAATTTCCAGTGTGATGCACATCCCCAGTTGGGGCAGATGGCACAAAGGAGCTGATCAGCTAGAGGATGCTAAGAAATGAGATACATGACGATCCGTAATAGTGTGCGTCCTATGGTACATATATAACAGTATGTTAGACGAATTTGGTTATGGTCATCAGTCAAAAATGCAATTAGAATCAACTGTAATACTAATTTTACATAAAAATGTTATCTGATTGTCACATTCTCACACAGCGAAATGAACTCTAGCTAGACTGGTTAGATGGTCTCAGTGTGCGTCCTGTGGTTTATTGTTTGCATATTCTAGAAAGCTGCACATGACTTTCCTTCCGGGAGTGTCGTGTCCTGAAAATAAAATATCCATGTTGTGATATATTCACTGCTCCCTCCCTTCTTCTTAAATAGTTGGAGAGGTAACAAACGATACCATTTGTGTTATTTTTTGGGGCATTCATATTTTTTATTTAACTCCCAAACACCGCAAAAAACATCTCGACCTGCGGGGGTTGTCTTACCCTCAGCAGGTCGAGTTTTTTTTTCACATTCTCACACATTATTGGTTTATTGTTTGCATATTCTAGAAAGCTGCACATTACTTTCCTTCCAGGAGAGTCATGTCCTGAAAACAAAAATATTCATGTTGTGATATATTCACTGCACCCTCCCTTCTTCTTCTTAAATAGTTGGAGAGGTAACAAGCAATACCATTTGTGTTAATTTTTGGGGCATTCATATTTTTTCTTTAACTCCCAAACACGGCAAAAAACATCTCGGTGGATGCATATACTTGATTAGATTGCATAAACCGCCTAATTGATGTGTGTGTTGAGTATGCATCCGAAGAAGGTGGTGAATGCCAGTTTATGTGGTGGGTTCACTGCATCTTGTGCATGGTCTGTGACGCCAAAGTTCGCACTGCACACCCACAGCAGACATGATTGACAACATTGGACGGCCATTTGGATGTGCAGATACATCCATACGACAACAGCACGAGTGTATAACTGATATGCCGGAGCCAGGCCTAGGTTGGAGGGACCCAGTAGAGAATCAGTGACAAAGAGCAGGTGAGCTAGGCCCAGTCAGTCTTCAGTGCAAAAATCATATGCTTGGCAACCATTAGTCTAATCTAGTCAACTATATATATAGAGAGAGAGTTTGCGTGGGCACAGCACGACCATTTTAACATCATAACATGGCAAGTTGGTAACTGCACCATGTCACGTTTAGTCGATCTAGGTGTGCATCCTAGGATGAACTAGTAGAGTGCACGCGCGGCGCGTGTATTAGAAAAACATAGTAAATATGAATTTTATCTTTTCAAATTGTGGCAAACGGGTGCTAAGTTATTCATTTATGCAAATTTAGTCACAGATCTGAAGGTCCAATCAAAGCTTAAACAACAGGAACCCAGCAGAGGCACGGACCATTCAAATTAGCGGTTTGGCAGCCCAGCTACCGAGCTTCATACAAATATGGCCCAAGAAGTCAGATAATGTTGTGCTACGCAGATCAAGTCAAATCACTGTCATGTCTGCATGATCAAAGATTGAATCCTTCTTGGCTGTGTTTAGTTCCCAAACTTTCACCCTAAAATTTCACTATGCAAAAAGTCACATCACATCACATCAAATCTCACTCCTCATGCATGTAGCATTAAATGTAGGTAAATAAAAGAACTGATTGCATAATTTTGATGCACACGACGAGATGAATCTTTTGAGCCTAATTAGGTCATGGTAGGACAACATTTACCACAAACAAACGAAAAATGCTACAGTATGCTATAGTGTCCGATGTGACTTTTCGACCACCCTTTCCGAGGGATCTAAACACAGCTTTTCTTTTTTGTCACATCTCGGCATCTTATTTCTACTTCAGAACGCACTGCAGAGATTGATCGCGGTCGACCTGGCAGCTAGCTTTTCACTGGATGCCGGCGTAGTCTATGGGCCCGTACGACTGCAGCCACTCGGCGAGGATCCCCTTCTTCCTCTTGGGGCTATGCCCCATGTCTCAGCACAGCTGGTCATGGTACCACGTCGTGACAGAGACGATGCACGACTTGAGGAAGAACCCCCCTAGCTCCGCCACGCCGCGCTCCATGTCCGCGACGGCCGGCAGCCGGACAGCGCCGCCGAGCAGGTGCGCCACCCACTTGGCCATCATCTCGTACGGGTAGATGATGGACCCGCTCTCCGCGTACCCGACCACGGCCATCTACGGGATCCGCGGGTGCATGCAGTGCTGGTACAGCGTGAGCACACCGAACCACGGCTACACGAACACATCTCGGAACTTAATACACGGCAGGGAATCGGACTTACCTATTGGAACTTAATACACGTTAGTGAATCGGTATATACGGAGCAGGTACATGGCAACGGCAGGGTAGGCAGGGTACAAAAAGCCCGGTGACAAAATTAAAAAAAAAACAGGAGGGGGGACTCACCTGATCTTCAATAAAATTTTTTGGTTCTGCATTTATGGTCCACGGTTATGCAATTTTTGGGTCCATAGAAGATATTACAGGTGGGGACTTTGTGAGGAGTGTGTTAGGGGTGGGAGAGTTAGTTACACGCACATGTTATTAAAAAAATTAATAATAATTTTTACAGTTAAATAAATTGTCAAAAAAGGAGCAAGCAACAACGTGACTCAGTTTTTTTTTTGCAGGAATACGTGCGGCTAGATAACTGTTTTTTCAATTATATTCTTGTAAAATAAACTTGTGGTGACTTCCAATCATGCCTTTAAGGTTTTAAACACGATACGACCGAATCCTAACAGAGGCCCATACAATTATGAAGATCGAGCGGCCCGACCACGCTCATAGTAGCTAGGGCCAAGGACATGTCATGCCAAGTCCAATGCATCGTCCTGAACAAAGCAGAGCGTGCTCGAGTCTATTTGCCGTCCAAATTCTTGCACTACTAGTCTTCTCTAGCCTACTCGGAGTATCGAAGAAACAGACAATGTCGATGTCTTCTCTTCCAGTCCCCATGGACCATGTATGCATCAAAGTTTGCATGTCTAACAAGTAACTAATCCATTTAGACAATATACGTGATTTCTGATTTTTTTCTTCCATTTAGCTGCACCATCGATCATGTGCTTCACCCTTTATGCCTGAAACCGTCGAGCAGTACAGTCTCGCGCCAAATCAAGCTCCTCGACAAAACGGAGTTGAACTCAAACAAAATCAAGAAGTTCCTTTTTTCGGCCTGTAGCCTTACACTCAAAGGATTAATTCATCTCGTGTAGCTGCCTTCTGTAGGATCTAGGATTACCGACTAGAGCCGGGGTGAATAGGCGGTTTCAAACTTCAAACACAACACTAGAGAAATTTAATTAGAACCACAAGGTGAAATAATTCTCTAGCTATTCTAAGCCTATGTTGAGGGGTTTGCAACCTAGGATGACAAGATACAATTCAAGTTCTATGTAAATAACTTGCTCAAAGTAAATTGCTCAAGACAAGAACAAGATCAAACCACAAGTATGAGACACAAATTTATCCCGTGGTATCGATGACTTGCCAGTCACCCCTAGTCCACGTTGAGATGGATTCAATGTTCAACAACTTCTCTATCAAGACTCCGCTTGATCTCTAAGCTGGTTAGAACCAAAGAACCGCTCCAAATCTCGATTTCACTAGAGTTGCTCTTCACCACTCCGGCGAGGTGAGCACAATAACCTCTCACAACCAATTTCCATGGCAACTTCACAATCTTCTTGAAGCGCTCGGTGGAATCACGAGCTCCAAGCCGTCTAGGAGGCGGCAACCTCCAAGAGTAACAAATCAACCACGAGCTCAATGAAATCCTAGTGTCACAATTATCAAATCCTTGATGCGATGCACTAGAAGCTCTCAATCTCACCAAGAAATGCAATCTCAAAGCAAATGAGTGAGAGAGGGGAGAACAAGGGCTCTAGAATGTGTATCAAGCTTTCCAAAGTGGCAAGAGGCCTTACAAGTCCGCGGGGTGTGAGTATTTATAGCCCCCTCCTCAAAACTAGCCGTTATGTGCAAACTCAGTTCAGAAACGTGCACCGCGGACTGTCTGCTTAACAGTCGCAGACCGTCCATGTTCAAATCTCAACGGCTATAACGCGCAGTCAAAAGTGTGTTAGAGATGACCGTTGGGTCGGTCGGACTGTCCGCCCGACACTCGCGGACTGTCCGAGCTCCCCTCGGACAGTCTGCCAGGCCTCGGTCGGACGGTCTGACCCCCTGGAACCGTGAAAACGCTCTCTGTGTAAACTTAGGCTAATTTACGGACGGTCCGTGCAACACCCTCGGATTGTCCGCGTGAACACTTAGCACCAGCTCAAGTTAACGCACGTGGGCCCACAAGTCAGCATCCACCGCGGACAGTCCGACCACAGCCCACGGACTATCCGTGGTCAGTTCGGACAGCTCCGAACGGAGTTTCCACAGATTTTATAAAACAAAATATATTTCTTTTTCACGGACTGTCTGCCTGAAGGGCTCGGACAGTCCGCCAGCCATGACAGGGCTGGTTTTCTAGCAGATTTTCAAAGTGGCCAAACCCAAGTTAGTCACCACAAAATCTAAATGCACTACATGCAATTCAAGGACCAATGTGGCACTACAAAACCATTGAACCAATGAAGGTTGATCCCCCTTGATAGTACGGCTATCTAGCCTATCAACCCGGTCATATTTTATCCTCTAATCACCTCATGACCGGTCAAATTTAAATGCCCTATCATATACCTTTGCCTCGAGCTTCCCATGATCCAAAGCACACACATGCTATTGACACATCACCTCTTGAAGCTCATTCCAACTCTCAGGACTAACCTATTCTCATTATGTCAAATGAAATTGTTAGTCCACAGGGGTTGTCATTAATTACCAAAACTCAATTAGGGGCCAAGATGCCTTCAATCTCCCCCTTTTTGGTAATTGATGACAACCATATCAAAGGAGTGATAGAGTTGAGGGTAAAACTTGAAGTCACTTACTCTTTTTCAATAAATTCCATATAAGAGATAGAGCAAATGATTTCAAATTTCAATAATAGAGAATAACTCCCCCTACATGTGTGCATGGATCTCATATGTCAATCATCACACATACTTGGATATTATAGGATTTGGCGAAGTATTCCCTACAACATGGAGATCAAGGCAACAACATGCACATATATATAAATATAAATTCAATCACACCATGTGTTAGCCTCAAAAACCATAGAAACACTAGAACAAGTCCACCATAAGATAGAAATATCGCAAATAGATCGTCACACAAGAGAAAATTAAAGCACACAAGTTCTAGCTTATTACATCCACACAAAGTTCATCTCACAAATAACATAAAGATAAACATGCAATGCAAAGTTCAAGTTTTCATGCCATGCAAATGCTCCCCTGGAGATCACATCACTCCAAGTCTCTCCCCCTTTGGCATCAAATACCATGAAAGGACTACTCGTCCTGTGGTGGTGAGGAGGTGGCCGAGGATAGACATTGTAGAAGTGGCCACTGAAGTCGGTGAAGGCGGTGTGGAACGTAGCAAATGAGTACTCTAGCTGAGTCTGACAATCAACAACCTACTGGTACTGCTCAGAAGTGGCCAATCCATCAAATCTAGCAATCAAGACATTTATTTCAGTTTGGTAACTCTGCTGCATGCCCTAAAGCTGGGTCATGATAGGCTGAAGATACTGAGTGTTCATCTGCTGCTCATATGCACTGAACTTATCATCAAATCGCTGCTGAAGACCCTGCTGCATAGTCTCAAAACCAGTAGCCATCTGTGCCCCAAAAGACTGAGTCATGCCATCAAAATATGGAGCGAAATATCCCTCTGGAGGAACCCTGTAACAACCCTAAAATTCCTATAGGTTTTGTTGAGTGCAAAAATTCAAATTTAAAAAAAAATTTTGGTGGAATTGTGTGCATGCAAACAAACATATAAGAGTGTCTTCTATTTGCTCCCTAAATTCTTAGGCAATTTAATTCAAATTTAAAATCAATTTGAAGTGCTAAGGATGAAATAGTGTGATTTGGAGTTATTTGGATTTATTCGGATTTTTGGTTGGTTTGAATTCAAATTCTAGATTTGAATTCAAACTCTAATTGGCCAAACTAATTGTCAACCCTTTCTAACTGTTCGTGGGCCGAATTCCCGAGCCAAAGTCCATCTTTCACCCTTCAACTTCTTTCCCGAGCCAGCAACCCGAGCAGCCCAGCCGGCCTTTCGGCCCAGCTGCGGCCCGTCCAGCAGCCCCGCCGCGTCCCCGCCGCGTCGCTCGCTCTCTCTCACTGGCGGGTGGACCCCGCCTGTCAGCCTTCTTCTCCCCCTCGCGACGCCGTTGCTCCCTCACGCGCGCGCGCGCCGCGAGCTCCAACCACCCCAGCCGGTCCCATCCACCCTGTGCGGCCCGTCGCGATTGCGCCGCGTGTCCGCGAGCGCCCGAGCACCCTAATCTCGCCGTTCGAGCCCTCGAACCCTAGCAGCCGCCCTATAAATCGGCCCCGCCGGGAGCCCGTCCCCGTTCAAGCCGCCGCCACCCCTTTGGGGTTTTCCCGATCCAATTCGTGGGAGGGGAGGAGTAGGAGAGGGGTGGGGAAGGTCGTGGAGCAGCCGGAGCAAGGAGAGGAGGAGCCGGTCGTCTTCCCCGCGTCGACCCCGAGCACCGGAGCGCCGCCGACCGTGGACCGCCGTCTCCAAGCCGAACCAGGGAGCGAGAGGAGGAGCACGAGGACCGCCAGGCCGCGTCGAGACTACCCCGAGCTGCAGCGTACGACTACGAGACCCGAGGTGAGCCGTCGCCGCGGAGCCCCCTTTCTTCCCCAACTCCGGCGAGTTCCGCCGCCGCGCGAGCCAGCCCTTTCTCTGTGTTGCTGGCCTTCGAGCCTCATTTCTTGTGCAGGATCCTGAGCCGCTAACCCCTTGCAACCCGCCGTCGCTTTTACCCGCAGACAAGGCCGCCGCGGCCGAGCTCTGCTCGCCGCGCGCGAACGCCGAGGCCACGCGTAGCCGTGGGCGACCACGAGCCCGCGCGTGCGCACCTAGCCGTGCCCCAGCAGTCACTGGAGACCACGAGCGCGCAAGCCAAACCCGAATCGTGCACCGTTGCGTGCGTAACCCGAGCCGCCATCATGCTCGCCGGCGTCCATGGCCGAGCCGCCGCCGTTCGCGTCGGGAGGGCCGAGCCGAACCTAATCCGAGCCCTTTTCACCCCGAACGAGTTCTCCTAACCCTAGTGAAGCTGTCCCGGCCGATCTTGAGCCTAGCCGAGCCATTTCCGGTGATAACCGCCGACGCCCGTCGCCGCTGGCGCGTTCTGGAGCGCGCCGCGCGCGCGTCGCGTCGCGCCGTGGCCATGCCACACGCAGGACCACACCAGCACCACGCACCGCACCCACAGAAGATCCCGAGTCGGCCGCAGATTGATCACGTGCACCCGGCTCACGTGGACCACACTCGCGGTCCACGGTGGATTTGGTCCACCAGAGCGAATCCAGCAGCCACCCCTTCGTGGGCCGAATGTGCGCGTTTAAGTGTGTTTAACCACCTTGAACTCTTCCGGCCCAGTCGCTTTCGGCCCAATTCCAGCCCAGCCATCGTTTAATTCTTTTTTTTCTTTTTCTTTTAACTGTGCTGACGTATGGGACCCACCTGTCATACTCTGCGAGTCACTGACACATGGGGCCCACTAACCAGAGTTGACCCGCTGACCGTTGACCGTTGACCCCGTTGACCGTTGACCGGTCAACGCTGACGTCAGCAGGGCCCACTGCTGACGTCATCCTAGGCGGACCCCACTGCTGACGTCAACATGACATCATGCTGACGTCAGCAGGCTAATTATTTGTCTGTTTTCTTTTTCGGAAATTATTTAATATTTTCAGAAAATGATTTAAACTTGTAAAATTAATAATAAATCAACCGTAGCTCAGAAAAATATGAAACCAGTTTTTATATTTTTCTAAAAACATGACCTACGCGTTAGTATAGAGTTTGGTGTTATTTGAGTCTTCTTTCGTCGCTGTTTTAGTGTTTCTTTGCTAGTAGTCGCGTCTTATTTTATTTTCCGCGACCCTAGGAGCTCCGGAGAGTCAGGAGGAGCCGGACTACTACAACAACTGCTTTGACGAGGACGAAGACCTTTGCCCAGGTTCACGCCCGACCATCTCTGAAATACCTACTAGACATGCAAACTAGTATGCTAGCGCTTTACTTTACTCGCATGATAAACCTGCACTGCCTTTGTTAATATCCTGTTACCTTGCTACCTACTACTCCCTTTATAAAATATGCTATGCTATGCATGTGTTGGGATGGTTGTGTTTGATCCTCTTGGCGTGAGTTGTGGGTGGTTTGGGAGGAGTAGTGCAGCTAGGCGGTGTAAGCGAGTAATAACAACTCGATCGTTGATCGAGGTGCTGAGGGGCTGCACTCGGGCAGTCCCTATGGGGTACCTGTTGCGGGTACATGGTTATTGGTTACTTGGGGATTGGTACTCGGTGAGTACCTGAGGAGTTTGGGCAGCAATATCTGTTATGGGTGCCGATTGCGGACCGTTGCGGCGGATCGCTTGTGATGCAGATACTCGCTTTACCGAACAATTAAGGACCGAGTCGTGCCCCTACTTTGGACTTGGGAAATACCGTGCTCACCATCTACCCAGTATGGGGAGGGTTCCAGCAAGCCTACTCTAGTGCGGCGCCGAGACTGTAGGAGAATCAAGTTTGATATGTGCAGGGGGGATTCGTTGCGGCGTAATCTCCCTGATTTACCACGGCCCCCGACTGGCCCCGGTGGGAAGGTTTCACGACCCTGGGGCAGATGTTAGATCGGATGTTTCCCGAGCCCAGGGAGACAGGATTGGCGCTGTTACTGTTTAGGGTCTTTGCTGTGGGCTGCGTCTCAGGTTGGTTGCGGACTAGCCTTGCAGCCCGGATGGATTCCTGGAGTGCCACCTCTGCAGAGTGTAAACTATACGTATAGCCGTGTCCACGGTTACGGACGACCCATTTCTGAGAAGCCCCGGCTAGCATGGGAATATGCTTTCTTACCTCATCCTTTGTTTTGGGTTATGAGAGATAGGTCCAGCTGAGGCTGTTGAGACAAGGTGGGGAGGGAGCTCACCGAGTCGACTAGAGAGAGAAAGGTGTCGGTGAATGATGTTTGCGGGAACCTGCCGTGGCAGGACGAGCCCGATGGGGAAATGTGAGGCTGGCGGGTGGCTTTGGGGTGTGGATGTGTGTGTGAGAGAAGGAGTTGGTGATGAGATGTATTTTGGGTTATTGCTGCTGCTTGCATAAGGAAACCCTGGCTCAAACCTTGAATATTTCTATATCCTTAGAATAGGCCACTTTAAAGCTTGCATCATATTATGGTTGGTGACGTGGACCTGTCCCATTTCCTTGGGGACAGACTTTGGGTTCTCAGGTGAAGACCCCGACCACGAGTTCAACCAGGACGGGTGGTACGACTGAAGGGTGTGCGCTACGCTCAAGGATGCCTGTGGAGGAGTAGTCCCTGAAGTTCTAGCTACCGCTGCGCAGATGTTTCTTATTGTTGATTTAGCCCAGAGGGCTTGTACCAGACGCTTTGTCTTTATATAAGTCATGTAATGAATCTTTTATCGTTGTATGGATGTGATATTCGACTGAGATGAGTTCTGTACGAGATAGCTGCTATTCCTGGGACTATCTCAAGGGTACAGGGAGTCGGGTTCTCGTCGGTGAGAATCCATGTGGCTGCATAGGAGGAGGAGGAGGTGGTGGAGGCATCTCAGGAAGACACATATCAACATCTGCATCTGCTGCTGTCCCAACGTCATGAGTACCCATATCACCACCAATATTCTCATATGGAGTTAATGGCCTGTTGAGAAACTCTTTTGCATTTACAAATGGCTGAAACAACCCATGGAGAATCTAACAAGGACCGTCATATCCACTTTTGGCTTTGATCAAGGACATGATGTATGGAGCAAAATACATGTTCCCAGCCAAGGACAACTTCTTTTCATCCATTTGCTCAAATATAATTTTAATCACATTGAATCTAGTGCCTGTCATGATATAGTGAATCACATTCCAATAATAATCTCTGATTTTGTCCTTGTTTCCACTCTTAGGCATGAAGGTGCATCTTATGATTTTGTTGATAGCAGCTGGATGATGCCTAAGTCCTGTAGGTGTACCATATTTAATTGGAATACCAAGATTTGCAGGCTCATAGAAGGTTTGAGAATTTTCATGAATATTTTCTTGGTAAACACTGAGACTAGCACCATCATAAAAATAAGCATAGTCTAGAAGATTAGCTGCAGCAAACTCCTCAAAGGTGGCAGTGTACCTCCTTTGTCCCGTCATCCACTCTAGACTTTGTGCCTCAACATCAAGCTCATAGGTGGCATAGAATTGTCTAATGAGAATTTCATTCCAATCAGCTAAAACATTTTTGCTAGCAAGATAACCAAAGTCAATTCTCTTATGTAATATGACTGTGCAGCTAAGAAAGTGACCAAGGAAAGCATCTTCTTGTACTAGGGTGTGAAAGAATAGATTATTCGTGTCACGACGTTGAGTAAAGGCATTGACATTGCTTACCCTGGCATACTCTCTTTGTGACCAGACTTTCTTTGAAGCTGTGTGAGAGTGAATGTCAAGGAGATCCGCATGAAAGCCAGCTCCCCCTTGAGGCAATCCAGCATCCTCATGAACTACAAAATCCGACTGCTGCCCCATAGATGACTCAACCTCAATGTCAGCCACATAATCACTGTCATTGGAGTCATCACTGCTTGAGCTATCATTGACTCGATGTCGCTTGGATGACTCATCATCTCCCTTTCGCTTGATCCCACTTTTCTTGATTCGGCCGGCCAAAGTCTTGGCAAGCTTGCGAGCACTGTGAGAGACCAAGTAGTTGAGTCAATTATATCAATATATGTGAACAATATATGATGAGTGAAGCGATCCCTAAATAGCTTGCCCATGTTCATCACTGTCAGTGCCCGACGGACTGTCCGAAAGGGTACCGCGAACAGTCCGACATGTATGGTCGGACAGTCCGCGAAGCACTGTAGCGGCGATGAACATGAACAATGATCCTTAAAATTTTAGATCCTCATATCTCAATATATATCCAATAATCTTCAACCAAATTTTTGCCATGTCATCACAAGATCATAACCAACATATTCCCAAAGACAAATCCCAAACTCCATGGCCAGATTTCAGATCAAGACATCAAACCCTAACCATGTTCATCATCAGATTCAACCAAAATAAGAAGTGAATCAACAAAAATACCCGGATGACATGATGGAGAATCCTGTAGAGAGTCCGTAGATGCCTTCGGACCGTCCGGGAAGTGCTCCAATCAAGAGATCGAGAGAGAGCACCTTTTCTTGGTCAAGAGCAAAGGAAGGGGATGTGGATGAAAGTGACTTGCGTATGAAGAAGGGTGCACCCCAAACCTTTTAGATCCCGTCGGGGGTGGACCCACGCGCTCAGGCGCCTCGCGGACAGTCCGCGGTATCATGGCGGACAGTCTGACCCTCTAGAAAATGAAGTCCCGTAGCCACTGAGTAAACTTGAGAAATTACGAACAGTCCGCGGACCACTGGCAGACAGTCCGCTCCCCTCGG
The DNA here is from genome assembly GCA_033239725.1 of Echinochloa phyllopogon. Taxonomy (NCBI): domain Eukaryota; kingdom Viridiplantae; phylum Streptophyta; class Magnoliopsida; order Poales; family Poaceae; genus Echinochloa; species Echinochloa phyllopogon. Next base: position 1,749,715 of record BTCW01000016.1, on the reverse strand, counting down.
ACGGTCCACGGTCCACTGGCGGACAGTCCGGCCTGTACTGATTTTTCAGCCCGAGTCGCATTCTCTTTGTCACTTCTTGTGATGGATCCATGGGGTTCATTGCTTGACAAAATGATGCACATTTTCACAAGTGTAACAAAAATGACATGCCAAGCATTTAACAAATAACTAAAATTATATGGATGCAATCAAAAAGAGATACCCACACACATATATGCTAGAGCTCAAGCCACATTTGAAATGTCAATGACATTCAATTCATTTCTCAATTTGCAAAACCGAGATTCATCCAACGGTTTTGTGAAAATATCAGCCAATTGATCATCCGTGCTTACTCCATTAATCTTGATATCACCCTTGCTCACATGATCTCTAAGAAAATGATGTCGGATATCAATGTGCTTGGTTCTAGAATGTTGAACCGAATTGTTTGCAATTTTGATAGCACTTGCATTGTCACACAAGAGAGGAATTCCATTGAATTTTACACCATAATCAAGAAGTGTTTGCTTCATCCATAGCAATTGAGCACAACAACTTCCCGCCGAGATATATTCCGCTTCGTCGGTTGAGAGAGCAACCGAATTTTGCTTCTTTGAACACCATGACACAAGTGAACACCCAAGAAGTTGACAACCACCGGAAGTGCTCTTCCTATCAACTTTGCAACCGGCATAGTCCGAATCTGAATATCCAACCAATTCAAATTGAGCACCTTTTGGATACCAGAGACCAATATTTGGAGTGAATTTCAAATATCTCATGATTCTTTTCACGGCGGTCAAATGACATTCTTTTGGTGCGGCTTGAAATCTAGCACACATGCATACACTAAACATGATATCGGGCCTAGATGCGGTAAGATAAAGCAAACTACCTATCATGGATCTATAAAGCTTAACATCAACCGGTTTACCACCCTCATCAAGATCAAGATGTCCATTTGTAGCCATAGGTGTCTTGATTGGTTTTGAGTCTTCCATACCAAATTTCTTCAATATATCCTTCACATATTTAGATTGGCAAACAAATGTGCCTTCTTTAAGTTGCTTGATTTGAAGGCCAAGAAAGAAACTCAATTCACCAATCATAGACATCTCGAATTCCTTTGACATCATTTCACAAAATTCTTCACAAAAAGATTCATTAGTGGACCCAAAAATGATATCATCAACATAGATTTGGCAAATAAAAATATCATTTCCAATTTTCTTAGTGAATAGAGTAGTGTCAACCTTTCCAATTTTGAATCCCTTTGATATAAGAAAATTTCTAAGCCTTTCATACCAAGAACGAGGTGCTTGCTTCAATCCATAAAGAGCTTATAAACATGATTTGGCAACTTGTGATCTTCAAAACCGGGAGGTTGCTCAACATACACTAGTTCACTAATTTTACCATTTAAGAATGCACTTTTGACATCTATTTCATAGAGTTTTATATTGTGGGAACAAGCATACGCAAGTAAAATTCTAATTGCCTCAAGTCTAGCTACGGGAGCAAATGTTTCATCAAAATCCAAACCTTCAACTTGAGTGTAGCCTTGAGAAACCAACCTTGCCTTGTTTCTTACCACAATACCATCTTCATTTTCTTTGTTGCTAAAGACTCATTTAGTACCAATGACATTATAGTTCTTGGGCCTCTCGACCAATTCCCAAACTTTGTTCCGGGTGAAGTTATTTAATTCTTCTTGCATGACCATCACCCAATCCGGATCATCAAGAGCTTCATCTACACGTTTAGCTTCAAGAGATGATACAAAAGAATAATGTTGACAAAATGAAGCAATACGAAAGTGAGTTTGAACACCCTTACTCATGTCACCCACAATTTGATCAATGGGGTGATCTTTGGCGACTTGACCATGAATTATTGGTTGAACAATTTGTTATTGAGAGGATGTGGATGGCGATGTAGTATAGATCAATTGCTCATTCTCTTGAGGAGAATCATTAATGTTTGAATCACCATTTTCTTGATCTTGAGGTGATGATACAGTCACTTGAGTTGAGATAATTTGTTCTTCATCAACATCTTCTTCTTTTTCTTCTCTTGGTCGAATATCACCAATATCCATATTCTTCATGGCTTCCTTTAGACCATCACCTCTCACATCATCTAAGTTATCCTTTTCATCTTGAGAGCCATTTGTTTCATCAAATTGAACATCATAAGCTTCTTCAACAAATCCCTTGGATTTATTGTAAACTCTATAGGCATTGCTACAAGATGAATACCCAAGGAAGAACCGTTCATCACACTTGCTTTGGAATTTGGATAATTGAGAACATTTTCTAAAGATATAACATTTGCACCCAAACACCCAGAAATATGAGATATTTGGCTTTCTTCCAACAACCAATTCATAAGGGGTCTTGTTGAAGAACCCATGACAATATAATCTATTTGAAGAATTACAAGCGGTGTTGATAGCCTCAGCCCAAAAAGAATCTGACACATTATATTCGGCTAGCATCGATCTAGCTATTTCAATCAATGTCCTATTCTTTCTCTCAACCAATCCATTTTGCTCCGGTGTATATGTGGTTGAAAATTCATGTTTGATTCCCTTTTCATTGCAAAACTCTTCCACACGAGTATTCTTGAATTCACTACCATTGTCACTTCTAACTTTCTTTAATTTTTGCTCAAATTCATTTTCCCGTCTAGTAACAAAGCTCTTAAATATATCATATACATCGGCCTTATCATGAAGAAAGAATACCCATGTGAATCTTGAGAAGTCATCCACAATCACAAGACAATAACTATTGCCACCAATACTTCTATATGTTGTGGGCCCAAATAAGTCCATGTGCAATAATTCAAAAGATCTTGTGGTGGACATAACACTCTTGGTTGGATGAGAGTTAGCTACTTGTTTTCCGGCTTGACAAGCACTACACAATTTGTCCTTTTCAAATTTTACATCTTTCAAACCAAGAACTAGATCATGCTTAATCAATCAATTGAGTTGTCTCATTCCAACGTGACCTAGTCTTCTATGCCATAACCAACCCATAGACACTTTATAGAATAAGCAAGTGGAAAGATTCGCCTCTTTAGATGAGAAATCCACTAGATATAAGCTATCATATCGAAATCCCTTGAAAATTGTTTCTTTTTCATCAAGAGAGGTTACTACAAATTCATTGCTCGTGAAGGAGCATCTATATCCATTATCACAAAGTTGAGCAATAGATAATAGGTTGAAATTCAATGAATCAAATAGAAAGACATTGGATAGCTTATAATCATGAGAGATAGATACATCACCAATGCCTTTAACACCCCCTTGCTATTATCTCCAAAAGTGATATTATCAAAGTCAGAGATATCTTCATCAAGACATGAGAATATTTTCTTTTCACCGGTCTTGTGGTTTGTGCAACCACTATCAATTACCCAATGTCTTCCTCTGGCTTTGTAATTCACCTACACAAGAAAATCACTTCCTTTTAGGTACCCAACTTTTCTTGGGTCCTTCAATGTTAGTGATCAAAACTTTAGGCACCCAAATATATTTTAATCTATTGTTAGCCATAGAGCGACCAACGAATTTAGCACACACAACACCCTTTGAATCTTTCTTAAGAATATAAGATGGATCAAGGGATATGGTCTTCTTGCTCTTGCATTTGTGATTCATATGTACTTTTGTCTTGCAAATGTGACACATCTTGACTTTGGCTTCTTCTTCCAACGTCACATTTGATTTAACAAATGTGGTCTTCTTGGGAATGAAAGCCGTTTTCCCTTTCTTGGGCACATAATCAATGCCATTCTTGTTCAATGTGAATTTTTGACTTGTCCAACAATGATTGAACTTGACATGACTTCCAAACCACTTGGCAAGATCCTTGGACAAGCAATCAACTTCTTTCTTCAAAGATTCATTTTCCAATAATAAAAAAGACACATCACTAGAATTCTCTTCACTAATGCAAGAGCTTGTGCTTGTACTACAAGAGAGGTTAGTTGAACAAGACATACAAGTTTTGAATTTAACATTCTCAATAATAGTTTTTCCTTTGGCCTCTTGCGCAAGGAGTAAGTTGTGAGCTTCCTTAAGCTCCTCATGCTTTCCTTTGAGGATCCCCCACGACGTGTTGAGAGTGTCATGTGATTCCTTTAGGTTGGCATGAGAAGACTTTATCTCCTCATAGGATTTTTGGATTGAAATGTTTTTCAACTCAAAATCCTTCAACTTTTCCTTTTCCTTGCGCAATTTGTCATCGGATTTTATAAGCAAGTTTGCAAGATCCACATAAGAAAGTGCATTATCATCACAAACATCATCATCATCATCACTTTCTTCTTCATCAATTATTACCTTCGAAGTACCCTTGGCCATGAGCCTGCCCTGCTCGCCTGGCAGGTGGCTGGTGCTGGTTTGTGCTGAGAGAAAAATACTGCTGGTTGACTGGTGGCAGGTGGCTGGTGCTGGTTTGTGCAGAAAGAAAAATACTGCTGGCTGGCTGCTGATAAGCCGAGCGAACAGGGCGAGCTTCCTTGATTGCAACTCTGGCAAGACTCTTTGAGGGCTTGACTTCATCTTCGTCCTCATCGGAACTTGCATCGGAATCTCATTCAACAATGTAGGCTTGCCCATTCTTCTCCCTCTTGTAGTACTTCTTTTTATTGTTCTTGTTCTTGCTAAATTTGTCTTCTTTCTTGTTTGGACAATTTATTTATATATGTCCAATTTCTCCACAAGTGAAGCATTCTTTTCCTTCAATTGGATTCTTCTTTGAAAATTGATTTTTCTTCCCAAATTTCTTTTTCTCAAGGACCTTCTTGAGCCCTCTATTAATAAGAGCAATCTCCTCATCCGAGTCTTCATCAATTTCTTCACGATTGTCCTCTTCTTGAGTGGCTTTGGCCTCGAGAGCAATATTCTTCTTTTCTTCACTTGTTCATTTATTATGAGCTTCTTTTTGAGATTGCTTGAATATGTCATGTGTGAGCACTTCACCAAGCACCTCCGTGGGAGTCAAGGTCTTCAAGTCTTCTCTCACAAGCAATGTGACTATTGTCTCATATTTCTCTGGGAGACATCTAAGAAATTTGTGAGAGAAGTCTTGATCCGGCACATCAAAATCAAGACACTTGAGCTCATTCACAATATCATTCAACCGGTTGAACATGGTTGAAATGTCTTCATCCTTCTTCATTGTGAACTCGTTAAATTTGCCCTTGAACACATAGAGCTTTGCTTCCTTGACCGAGGATTTTCCTTCATATATTTCCGCAAGCTTGTTCCAAACATCTCATGCAATAGAGAGACCCTTGCCACGATTGAATTGATCAATTGAAATACCCTCATACAAGATGCACAAAGCTTCTTCATTGAGATCTTCATTTTCCAAATCCGTTGGAGTTTTGTTATCTTCATCTAGAATGACAAACTGTTAACACCAAAATTTAGCACCAGGAAGAGGCTGACGTGTGGGCCGGATTTGGTGGAAGGATACCATTCGGCTGAGGGGCTTTCTCTGAAGTATTCGGCAATAACGCTCTGCGGTCGGGAACGCGTCGTCATTCGGCAGAGGCATAGTTCCGCAGGCAAAAGCGGTAGCATTCGGGAAGGCGTGATGACGTGGAAAAACATAAGGAAAAGGCCGGTTCGAACAAGGAACGCAATATGGGCACGAAGATTCGTCATTTATTTTTAGAAACAAGTATTGTAGTCGTGTCCGACTAGGAGTTGTATCAAGACCTGGGTATAAATATAAACCCATGGCAGCTGTAAAAAAGGGAGATAATCGAATCAATCATACAACAAACCGGCCCCGTGCCAACATCGAGTCCTTTAGTCGAGTCGTCGAGTTCTTCGAGAGGAGTCATCGATCCGTCGACCTCCGTAAGTACCGGCAACCTTGTATCATGCTTAGTATCATGCGGTGGATTTAAGTTTTGATGCAAGTAGTCTTGTTACCATGCTTAGTATCATCCGGTGGATTTAAGTTGTGGTCTCAAGAAGGTTCCTCTGTTAGGTCATGAGCCATGCGGTGGGCTAAGATCTAGTATGGACCAAGTTATCGGCTCTGTTAGATTTCGGCAAGATCTAACAGATTCATTAAGTTACCCCGTGTTGCTTCGTTTTTACTCCGTGCTTAATTCATGCAACACTCCTTTGCCCAATCTAGGTCGGTTAGAATCGGCTCTACTTCACGATGCGATGACTTATCCCCTCATAGCCGAGTCCGAAACCGATCTAGGTTGCCACGTGTCGCGGGTTCGAACTTGTTGGTATCGTGTAGATCTTGACAGAACCGGGTATCATGCGGTAGATGCAGGTTTTTGGGTTGTCTTAGAGCTAATCATCCGGTGGATTAGAATTCGATTCAATCTGATAGATTTATCTTTATCGATTAAGTTTGTTCCTTCGCCGCGGACCCCGATTCGGCTAAGCAGCCGCATTCGGCAGTGCTCTCACGAGTGAACGTGTTCGTGGGTTTGCAGTGAACAATGAATGCTTTTAGCCTTTCACGATTAGATTGTATCATGCGGTGGATTGATCTAATCTGATTGGTGGTGTGGCCTCAAACGAGTTGTATCATGCGGTGGATTAACTTGTTTGTTGCCATGCTTGACGGGTGCTGCTTTCGGCCTATGCATTCTTGTTTACTGCGGATTTATGGTCATGCTTTCGCCCTTTTATTTATCTATTATGCTTTGTTTCTCATTAATCGGCTATGAGTGTGCGTTACAATGTTCATTCGGTTGAAAGCCGATTTTTCGTCATGCTTACGTCACGCATTCGGCAGTGCGCTCCCTGCGTGCCTTGCCGATTGCCGAATGAGGCTTTAACTGCCGACAGATAGCTTACATGCTTCTATTGATCTTACGTCATGCTGATGTTGTGCGTTCGGCAGTGTGATTCTTACATGCTTCTACCGACTGCCGAATGATATTCTGAGTAACGACAGATAGCTTGTCCGTAGCTATATGTCTCTCGAGATTGGCTTCAATGCCGCAAATATGGAACTGTCTGGTCTCACCCGGCACGTTCCAGGTTTTGATCTAAACGTTTTTGTCCCTTTGTTAGTTTTCAGGCAAACTGACTGCCACGCTTTCGGATTCATACGCACGGGCCACGTGTTGAAGCTAGCTAATTCGGCTTGCTGTGTGCTTGGCGCGAACTGCAGATTTTGCGTCAACACACTTTTTGGCACGCCCGGTGGGACACACACAAGTTTACAAGATGCCTGAGTTGAGCGACATCATGGACGTTACTTTGGAAGAATTGTCTGAAGAGCATCAACAGATGGTAAAGGCTGCTGCTGACCAATTCATTAACAAATGTTTACTGTCTTTCGCCAAGAACAGGAGTGGCGCACCGTTTCTCAAGTCCGATTTGCCAAAGAGTTCTCCTTCCTGGGCAGTCTGATTTTACTAAAGAAGAAGAGAGGGAGAGATTCTCGGGCTTGTTATACAAAGCTTTGGGGGAAGCAATGACCAATCACAATGCTGCGTTCTTGAACAGCTTTCGGCATATAATGGTAAGCATTTTTGGTCAGCATGTGGATAAACCCTTCGAGCAGATACATGGGCAATTGGGCGGCCCGACATACTTCAATGTTCAAGCACAAGCTCAGAGGCCACATGGTAAAGGAAATGCTGATGAGACTGGAGGTTCTGGTACTAAAGATACAAATGGTCAACCGATTCGGCAAGATCCTCAACCTGCACTGCCGAAAACTCGCACATACGGTGATATGGCATTCGGCACCACAGGGAATCCGCCTGCTTCTGCTTATAAGATATCCCCTCTGAACAACAGGCTGCAAAGGGACATGTATGGAAACGGATATTCAGAGTTTATGGATTACAATGCTATCGACGCTCTCCCGAATCCTGGGTATGTTGGTACTGCAGGCATGCTTGCTGGAAGACCAGGGAATCAAGATACCAGTATTGACCTCATGGTGCAAAAAATGACCGATGTATTGCAAAATCAATTCGGTCTGAAGCCTAAAAATCAGGGGTACATGTACTCATCTCCTTTCCCAGAATGGTACCAAAGGGTATCATTGCCGAATAGAGTCAAGGTTCCTACAGAATTCACCAAATTCTCGGGACAAGATGATACTAGCACTGTGGAGCATATAGCTCGATATCTGATGCAGCTTGGAGAAGCTTCGGCAGATGAGGCTTTCAGAATCAGATACTTTCCTTTGTCACTGACGGGTCCAGCTTTTACATGGTTTGCTTCTTTGCCTGCTCAGTCGATTTGTACTTGGAAAGACCTGGAGCAGAAATTCCATGCTCATTACTACATTGGCAGTACCGAGAAAAAGTTGGTTGATTTGACCAGCTTAAGGCAGAGGAATAATGAAACACCTACGGAGTTCCTCAGGAGATTTAGGGAAACAAAGAGCATGTGCTTTTCTCTGAACATACCTGATGAGCAGCTGGCTGGTATGGCTGTAGCTGGCATGCTGCCTGCCATTCGGGAGAAGCTATTCGGGATGGAATTTGATGATCTGGGCCAATTGTCACACAGATTGGCCTTAATGAGTAACCAGGCATATGGTTTCAAGAAAGATACCAGATTTGCTAAAAATAATGATGTAGCTGACATCTATAACCAATTCCTTGAAAGAGCAGATCAAGAAGATGAGTATGAAGATAGCGAGGAGATAGCCGCAGCAGAGATAGTGTGGAGTAAAGAACCAGTCATGGTGAATCAGAGGTGGATTAAACAGAATAAGGGTACCTATGATTTTGATGTGACTAAGGCAGATAAATTATTTGATTATCTTGTAAAGGAAGGCCGAATCAAGCTACCAGAGGGGCATTCTATGCTTCGGCCTGATGGAGTGAAAGATAAAAGGTACTGTGGATTCCATGATAGAAATTCTCATTCCATCAATGAATGCAGGGTTTTTAGAGTGAGGATTCAGAAAGCTATCCAAGAAGGGCATTTGAAATTCGACAATAAGATGAAGTTGGACAGTAACCCGTTTCCTCAGAACATGGTTGGGTTCTCAATCAATATGGTGAGTACTGCCGAATCTGGAGAAAAGGGAAAGATGAGAGTCCTGACGTCGAAGAAAGCGAAGCAGAGTGGCTCAGTAGATCCTAATCGGCAAATCACGATCGAACAGATTCGCGAGGAGAGACCTCGCTTCCCGAATAGCCAATTTGAAATTGGGAATTCTTCTAAACCCAGAGTCACATCGCGTATTCTCCTCAATAAGTGGCAACGTCAGCAAGAAAAAGAGCACTACCAGAGACGTGAATACGAGGAGGAGAAAAGAAGGCGCGAAGAAGAAAGGTTTGAGGAAGAACAAGAAGAATATGTCCGAGAACAAGAACGTGCACATTGGGATTGTGTTTTCTTCAGACACTGTTGGAACGAGGGTTTAAAGCTGCCTACGTGGAATAACTGTCCTGAATGCAATAATGGATATGTCGAACATAGGCAAAATGTTGCCATTCGCCGATCCGCCCATGAAAGAATTGGGAGGGTACATCCTAGTGATGATCGGCGTCTAAAAATATATAAGAATGACGATCAACCAATGAAAAGACATGCTGATTATAGATGGGTTGATCATGAGGAAGAAGATCGTGAGTATGTTTGGCAGAAAGGACAGTGGTGTCCACCTGGTTTAAGAAGGAGCCAGAAGAGAAGAGTCCAACGCCTGAGGAATCAAGAATTGAAACAAGCAGGAACCAGGATGAAATCGATATGGCGTCCAAAAGACAGGCCTGACGAATCGGGTCATTCGGCTCCTACATGCATGGTATGTTTCTTGCCGAATGAATTCATGGCTCCAGCTAATCAAATTGTACAGGAAGAGATATTGCCAGAAGTGGATGAAGCCGAACAATATGGGTTAATGGCACAATTGGTATTGAATAAACAAGCTATTTTCGAGAAGCCAGTCCAGAATCGGCACATGAAGCCACTGTACTTAAAAGGATATGTCAACGGGAAGCCACTAACGAAGATGTTTGTTGATGGTGGAGCTGCTGTTAATGTGATGCCATACAATACATTCAGGAAACTTGGCATGAGCCCTGGAGATTTAACGCCAACAAGCATAGTGTTGAATGATTTTGCTGGAAATCCTTCAGACACCAAAGGATGTGTACATGTAGATCTGATGATTGGGTCCAAGATTCTGCTTACAACCTTCTTTGTTATTGAAGGCAAAGGGGCATACAGCTTGCTACTTGGAAGGGATTGGATTCATGCGAATTGTTGTATTCCATCTACTATGCATCAACAGCTTATTCAGTGGATAGATGATGAAGTGGAAATTGTCCCAGCAGATGATTCAATTAGCGTGGCTAATGTGGAACCGGCCTTCTGGGAATATCAAGGCATAGATTGCTTCTCAGGTAAGGACTGGGGAGAAGGTCCTGTTGAGCCAATCAGCAGTGATCAACAGCCAATCAAAGCAGTCAGCTCTTTTAGCAATTTTTAATGGATAATCCAATCGATGGAACTGACGGGAAGCTAGGATATGGATTTGTGTCGGCTGATAAATTAGAAGAAGTAGACATTGGAGACGGTGACAAACCAAGGCCGATATTCATCAGTGCTAGCTTGAATTCGGCTTTCAGGGAGAAGTTGATTGAGTTGTTAAAAGAATACAAAGATTGCTTTGCTTGGGATTATTCAGAGATGCCTGGTTTAGATCGTTCCATTGTTGAGCATCGATTGCCGATTAAGCCTGGTTATAAACCCTACAAGCAACCACCCCGGAAAATCTACAAAGATGAAGTGTTGGCCGATGTGAAGAAGGAAGTGGAAAGATTAATAGCAGCAAACTTTATTCGGCCGTGCAGATATGCAGAATGGATCTCTAATATTGTTCCTGTGTACAAGAAAAATGGGAAGATGAGAGTTTGCATAGACTTTAGAGATCTGAACAGAGCTACACCCATGGATGGATATCCGATGCCTATTGCTGATTCGTTGGTTGATGCTGTTGCTGGATATAAAGTGATTAGTTTCATGGATGGTAACGCAGGGTACAATCAAATTTTTTATGGCATTAGAAGATATAGCGAAAACGGCTTTCAGATGTCCAGGACATATAGGGTTGTTTGAATGGGTTGTCATGACGTTTGGTTTGAAGAATGCTGGTGCAACTTATCAGAGAGCTATGAATTATATTTTTCATGAGTTGATCGGCAAGATTGTGGAGATATATATCGATGATATCGTGATTAAGTCATTGGATCATGAAGCACATTTGGCCGACATAAGGAAAACTCTAGAATGCACTAGGAAACATGGGCTCAAAATGAATCCAAATAAATGTGCTTTTGGAGTTTCGGCAGGAGAATTCTGGGATTTCTGGTGCATGAAGGAGGAATAGGAGTTGGCAGGAAAAGTATGAAAGCCATTGATGAAGTTGTTCCTCCAACTAATCTTAAGGAATTACAGTCACTGCTTGGTAAGATCAATTTCGTAAGAAGATTCATATCAAACTTATCACAAAAGATGTTGTCTTTCTCTTCACTGTTAAAGGTCAAGAAGGATCAGAAGTTTGTATGGGGCGACGAACAACAAAAGGCTTTCGATGAGATCAAGGAATACATGAAAGAACCACCAGTATTGGTACCTCCACAGCTAAACAAGCCTTTTAAGTTGTACGTGGCGGCCGATGCCCAAACTATTGGATCGGCCCTCATACAAGAATTCGAGGGAAAGGAAAGGGTAGTTGCATACCTTAGCCGAAAGTTGCTTGATCCCGAAACGAGGTATTCGGCTACTGAGAAGCTTTGTTTATGTGTTTACTACTCCTGTACAAAATTTCGGCACTACTTACTACATGCCGAATGCATTGTGTATTCAAAATTTGATGTGATAAAACACATGTTGTCTATGCCAATTTTGAACGGAAGGATTGGCAAATGGATTTTAGCTTTGTCTGAATTTGAGTTAAGGTTTGAATCGGCAAAGGCTATTAAAGGACAGATTATTGCTGATTTCATTACTGAGCATCGCGATTTATCAGTTAATTCGCTTGAAATTGCTCCTTGGGTATTATTCTTCGATGGCTCTTCGTGTGACAAAGGTGGTGGAGTAGGTATTTTGTTAATTTCACCAAGAGGAGAGGTATTTGAATTTGCTATTCCTATTCAACCTACTGTCACTAATAATCAAGCTGAGTATGAAGCGTTGCTTAGAGGACTTCAATACTTGAGAGAAGCAAAGGCCATTGCAGTTGAAATTTTTGGAGATTCGGAATTAGTTATAAGGCAACTAAATGGCGAGTATGAGTGCAGAAATGATGTCTTGAGAAATTACTATGAGGAATGCAAGCAGATCTTAAAGGAATTTCAGTCAGTAATTCTGCAGCATATTCCTAGGAAAGACAATGAAGAGGCAAACAGATTAGCTCAAGGTGCTTCGGGTTATAAAGAGCTTCGAGAAGTTTTTGCTAATGATGTACATACTTTCGGGAGTAATCTGGCAGAAGATGATTGGAGAAAAGAGATTGCCGATTATCTGGAGAATCCATCCCGAAAGGTTTCTAGAAAGCTCAGGTATAAAGCTTTAAAGTTTGTTCTTCTTGATGATAATTTATATTATAAATCCTTGGATGGGGTGCTGTTACATTGCTTAAATCATGAAGAAGCAAAAAGGCTGATGAGTGAAGTACATGATGGGTTGTGTGGAGCACATCAATCGGCCTACCGAATGAAATGGGTTATTAGGAGATCTGGGTACTATTGGCCTACAATGCTAGAAGACTGCTTTGAATATTATAAGGGATGCCAAGATTGCCAGAGATTTGGAAACATTCAGAGAGTTCCAGCATCAGTTCTGAATCCTATTATCAAGCCATGGCCATTCAGAGGATGGGGAATAGATTTGATTGGCCAAATAAATCCTCCATCTAGCAAGGGGCATAAGTTTGTGCTTTTGGCAACCGATTATTTTACCAAGTGGGTTGAGGCAATTCCATTAAAGAAGGTGACATCGGAGAATATGGTTGAATTTGTTAAAGAACATATCATTTACAGATTTGGGATTCCTCAAACAATCACCACAGATCAAGGGACTCAATTTACATCTTCTGAGTTCAGAGATTTTGCTGAGAGTATGGGCATCAAATTGTTAAATTCTTCTCCTTATTATGCCCAAGCTAATGGTCAGGCAGAAGCTTCTAACAAGATTATGATTAAAATTATACAGAAGAAGATTGATCAGAAGCCGAGAAAGTGGCATTCGGTACTCAATGAGGCTTTATGGGCTTACCGAATGGCTCCACATGGGGCTACACAGACGTCTCCTTATGAGTTGGTGTATGGGCATCATGCTATCTTGCCATGGGAAATACAATTAGACTCAAGGAGAATAAAGTTGCAAAAAGATTTAAGTTCTAAAGATTATAATGATTTAATGATGGACGAATTAGAAGATTTGCATATGATTCGTCTCAGGGCCTTGGAAAATATCGAGAAAAATAAAATGCGAGTTGCTAAATATTACAACAAGAAGGTGCAAGTCAAGCAATTTGCAGAAGGAGATTTGGTTTGGACTAAATACAGTGCATTCGGTAAGTGGTCTCCAAACTGGGAAGGCCCTTTCAGAGTGATCAGATGCGTGCCTGGAAATGCATATATCCTGAAAACTTTGCTAGGAGAGGAGTTTACTGCTGCCATCAATGGGAGATACTTGAAGAAATATTATCCTAGTGTTGAGATTGATCGTTGATTGAAGTATTCAATGTCAGAACAGTTGAGATAGCCGGCATTCGGGAAGAAGCCGCCTTCAGGACAAAATTTCCGACAGAAGAAAAATGGCCAGTACTAAATGTATTGCCCTTAGCACAAAATATATTACATCAGGAGTTCATGCCAGATCACAAAAGATAAGTTTTATTGCCGAAATTCCATAAATCCCTAGCACAAACTACTGGAAGAGCCTGTTCAAAACAGACTGGGGATGAATGGAATCGGCAATGGCAGCACCATGGCCATCGAGGCGATCAATGGAGGCGTCAATGTCATCAATGTCTTCTGGGTTGCTGTTAGCGAAACCAACCGGCATCCTGGAATAGTCAGTGCCGGTGTGTGTCGACATGGCAACAAGACCCACAGCGACGCCTAGGCGAACGCCATGGAGAGCCACCTCGTCGACGCGGCCTGCCACCGCGCCAAGGCGAGCCTCGTGTGTGTCTCCTTGGGCGTTCACTTTGTTCGCCAGCTCATCCACCAGCGCCTTCAGCCGATTGAGCTCGTCATCGCGTTCTGCAAGATTACAAAATGGAGGTAGATCAATAATGACTAGAGATGGGATTAGGATTGAACAAGTTATGGAAATTACCATCGATGACTTCGAGCAGTTGCTTGCGCTCGGCCTGCCATTCGAGGTCCGCAATCCCGGCTTGCTTGGAAATGACCTCCAGTTCGCGACGAGAGTCGTCGCGCTCCGCCTTGAATCGGCGAGCATCGCCGTCTGAGTAGCGGGAGTCGTCCGATGAGAGAGTCCGATTGGACGAACTCGAAGAGCTGGACGCCGCAGGAGCAGCGGCTGGAGCCGCAACTGGCGCACCAGCGGCGGCAATCCATTGGATTACCCTGAAAAAACAAAGGGATTCGTCAAGGAGAGGGCAAATCTCGAGAAGAACAGAAAGAAGCAAGCATCCAATCACCTGCGACGAGCGCCGGCGCGACTTCCTTCGGGCTCGTCGGCAGCCGGTCGCCTTCCGTTCGTCATTGGGGTTTTCTTGAGTTTACTGTGCTTGGGAAAAAGAAGAGTTCGAGGAAGGCAAAGGACTTGGTGAGGAGATAGCGGCACTCGGTATGTTTATTTATAGAACCCGCAGAGGAAATCGTGGCCAAAGATCGTGGCGCGTATTCCGAAGAGTTCGGAAGGTGGAGAGGATTTTCCAGCCGATCGGTTCCCATGTCGTTTGGGATTCTTATCGAGTCATATTCGGCTTTGACTGGATGGGATTCGGCTATGTCGTAGTTGAAGCGTTTTCGGGTCTGACGCTATTATAACCAGCTTTGCCGAATGAGTTATCCACAATGGAGAAAAAGCAGAGTTAAGAGATGACAAGATTACAGGGTTGATAAAACATTCGGCTGTCAAACTATTTGACACAATTTACACACCCAAGTACTTTGAAATTACATTTTTGGCATTCAAGATCATGTTGCTGATATTCTCTAATAGCTGCTTGTCAGCTTCTTGAGTTTCGGCCAGGGCAGAAAGTTTGGCCTTGAGTTGCTTCTCTTCATTCAGAGCTGCTGAAGCCTCCTTGCGCAACTTTTCTGTCAGACCAGGAATTTCGGCTATCTTCTTTTTATCAGCTTCAATCTCAGCCGATAAGTTTTTTAATTCAGCCTCTAATTCGGCTTTTCTGGTCTCTTTTGATTCAAGTGCGGCCTGTAGGCCAGCTAACAGTTCCTTGTTGCTCTGAGTTCTAGAGTGCAAATCTTTTACAGATTGCTTGGCCAATGTTCTTCTTTGCTCCAAGACTGGTTGAGCAGATTAATTCTTCAGAGCTTGCTTCACTGCCATAAAATGATCGTCCAATCTAGAAACTGGATCTAAAGAAATCTTGATATCGGCAGGAAGATCTTGATCAAATGATTCAAGCAAGTCTCTTAAGAGATCAGCATTGTTGACTTGATCTCGAGTGTCCTTATGCAGAAAGGAGAGGATTTCCTTCAGTTTTGCTTGGTTCTCCTCTGATAAGGCTTGGCCAGAGGAAGTTTCTTCTCCTTGTTCGGCAACAAGATCATCCAAAGCAAATGAGTAGCTGGATGATGAAATTGTTTTATCCTGAAAAAGAATTGTTGCCGAATTAATGATGGTCTATTGGATAAAAGCTGGGAGAACTGGATAATCATCTCTACCTCATTCCTGACCTCTTGGATGGAGAGAGAGGGCAGCTCAAGCTCGGGCAAAGATTCTTGTTCATGCTGAGGAGAGCTTGGAAGGTTCTTTGGTGGAGATGAGGCTTCTGGCTGAGGTACATCAGGTAGAGCTGAAGCTGGTTCTTGATGAAAAGAGGAGCTCTCCGAAATTGGATCCATTGAAGCTTGCTCTGTGACTGAAAGAAAGTTAATGTCGATGAAAAAGAGTTTTAAAAGGACAAGATGGTGAGAAATTTTACTAATCATTGAAGCATCGGCAGGTTCTGTGCTAATGGCCAATTGCTGTGATTTGGCCTGAAATCATGAAGGAACAGAAATAAGCAGAATGAAATTAGCATTTTTACTCGAGGAAGGAGAAATTTGACCTGTGCAATTCTTTTGCTGCTTATTCTTTTCTTCTTTATAGCTGAAGGGGCAGTTAAAGAAGAAATCTTTCTCTTGGTAGAAGGTGGTGCCGCAAGAGTTGGATCCAGACTGGCAGGCCTGGACATTATTTGAGCCAAAGAAGGAGAGAGATGCCCCAGAATAGATATTGGGCCAGCGATATTATATACAATTGCTCTAGCCAGAGGGGCAGGGACTGTGTCCTGCAGAATAACAGAATCAAAAGTCGATGAAAGAGGGTGTTATTGGAAAAACAGATGGATTATAAGCATGTTTACCTCTGAATTCGGCTGATAACCAGGCATTAATTCAAGGCAAAGAGGGTGAACTGGTGTATTGAAGATATGATCATGGAATTCTTGCCACCAAAGGGTGAAGGAAGGATGAATGAGTGTTGTTGGCACAAAGGGATCAAGTTGATAGATGGCTGCACAGCACTTGTAATCAAAGACCCTTCTTGTTTCTGTGGAGTCTTTGATGATCTGCCTCGGCTTGAGGAATTCATGGAGAAATAATCTTGGGGGCACTTGGCCACACCCTAGTTGCCTGGCAACTGTGTTCGGCTGATAATATTCATATGAACTTTGAACCAGCCTTCCTCCACAAAATTCGGTTGGTAAGATGCAAGGCCGAATGAAAGTGTTAAAAATTGCTGTGGACTCTGCATCTATGCATCCAGTCTCGAAGCTGAATTCACAAGGGAAAGTGAGATTGTCATTGTCCATGTATGGGAACCAGAGGGGAGTAGCAAAGCCTTTAAAGAAAAGTTCAAACAGTTCTCCAATGCTCTTGCTGATAACAATAGTGGAGGCTGCTTCCCCATAGGTTTGACAGCCTTTGGTGCTCTGGGCTTCTGCTTCCTGGTAATTGACCGACGGGAAATGTCGGCTGTTGAGGTCAATGGGGACAATTTGATGCATGTACAATTGCAGCCACATCTATACAAACCACCAGGGACCGTTGACGCAGGAAAATTTCTTGTTGGTGTGCATCTGATAAATGGTCTGATGGAGCATGTGATAGACACTTCCCAGGAGATATTTCCCGAGAGGGATAAGTGTGCCTGCAGCCAGATCTTCGGCCATTACTATGTGATTCAGAGTTGGCTCATTGGCTTTACCACAGAAAACAAATCTGCACAGCCACATATTCAGAAAGGCCCTGTATTCAACGTCAGTCAGAGGACCATCATGCATGTAAGTCTGGATGTATTTCTTATAGCCGACTCCAGTCTTCACCCCTGTCTGTTTGGAAGAACCTTTGTACCTGTATGGGTGTGTTATCCCTGTGATGTTCAGGCCGGTTATCATGTAGACATCGGCCAAGGTTGGAGTCATTGGTCCGTGACCAAAGAGAAAAGCATTCATGCCATTGGACCAGAAGTGACAAGCTGCAATCAGGAGATTTTCATTCTTGGGTGTTTCGGCTAGAGATAGCTCCAAGCAATGAGAAATACGAAGACTGTCCCAATTCTGCGTCTGGGGGCTTTTATCTTCAAGAATCCTTTTGTACCAGTTTCTCTAGCCGGCGATTGAGGGCAGAGGCCAGTTCTTGAATGAATCTTGCCATTCGTGAGGTCTCGTCAGTGAAGTTTTGAAAGGGATCCTCTGAGACTCGGCCGCAATAATTTCGGAGGGATCTGGATTCCCTGAGGGGCCGAGGAAAAAGGATGCGGATTGCTCCTAAGTAGGGGTCAAGATTTCAATCATACAACAAACCGGCCCCGTGCCAACATCGAGTCCTTTAGTCGAGTCGTCGAGTTCTTCGAGAGGAGTCATCGATCCGTCGACCTCCGTAAGTACCGGCAACCTTGTATCATGCTTAGTATCATGCGGTGGATTTAAGTTTTGATGCAAGTAGTCTTGTTACCATGCTTAGTATCATCCGGTGGATTTAAGTTGTGGTCTCAAGAAGGTTCCTCTGTTAGGTCATGAGCCATGCGGTGGGCTAAGATCTAGTATGGACCAAGTTATCGGCTCTGTTAGATTTCGGCAAGATCTAACAGATTCATTAAGTTACCCCGTGTTGCTTCGTTTTTACTCCGTGCTTAATTCATGCAACACTCCTTTGCCCAATCTAGGTCGGTTAGAATCGGCTCTACTTCACGATGCGATGACTTATCCCCTCATAGCCGAGTCCGAAACCGATCTAGGTTGCCACGTGTCGCGGGTTCGAACTTGTTGGTATCGTGTAGATCTTGACAGAACCGGGTATCATGCGGTAGATGCAGGTTTTTGGGTTGTCTTAGAGCTAATCATCCGGTGGATTAGAATTCGATTCAATCTGATAGATTTATCTTTATCGATTAAGTTTGTTCCTTCGCCGCGGACCCCGATTCGGCTAAGCAGCCGCATTCGGCGGTGCTCTCACGAGTGAACGTGTTCGTGGGTTTGCAGTGAACAATGAATGCTTTTAGCCTTTCACGATTAGATTGTATCATGCGGTGGATTGATCTAATCTGATTGGTGGTGTGGCCTCAAACGAGTTGTATCATGCGGTGGATTAACTTGTTTGTTGCCATGCTTGACGGGTGCTGCTTTCGGCCTATGCATTCTTGTTTACTGCAGATTTATGGTCATGCTTTCGCCCTTTTATTTATCTATTATGCTTTGTTTCTCATTAATCGGCTATGAGTGTGCGTTACAATGTTCATTCGGTTGAAAGCCGATTTTTCGTCATGCTTACGTCATGCATTCGGCAGTGCGCTCCCTGCGTGCCTTGCCGATTGCCGAATGAGGCTTTAACTGCCGACAGATAGCTTACATGCTTCTATTGATCTTACGTCATGCTGATGTTGTGCGTTCGGCAGTGTGATTCTTACATGCTTCTACCGACTGCCGAATGATATTCTGAGTAACGACAGATAGCTTGTCCGTAGCTATATGTCTCTCGAGATTGGCTTCAATGCCGCAAATATGGAACTGTCTGGTCTCACCCGGCACGTTCCAGGTTTTGATCTAAACGTTTTTGTCCCTTTGTTAGTTTTCAGGCAAACTAACTGGCACGCTTTCGGATTCATACGCACGGGCCACGTGTTGAAGCTAGCTAATTCGGCTTGCTGTGTGCTTGGCGCGAACTGCAGATTTTGCGTCAACACAAACCCATTCTCAACAATGTTTCAAACCTTTCTCCCCGATGTCCTCAAATAAGTTGTCATTCTAGTTTTTCAATAATCATAATTTTCCCCATCAAAGAAAGGAGTCTTCCTTTGCTTCATTTTGTTCTCTCTAGCCAGTTTAATCCTACTCTGGGATGGTTAAATACTTCAATTTGGGAGTACTTAACTCTGATACCACTTGTAGGATCTAGGATTACCGACTAGAGGGGGGGTGAATAGGCGGTTTCAAACTTCAAACACAACACTAGAGAAATTTAATTAGAACCACAAGGTGAAATAATTCTCTAGCTATTCTAAGCCTATGTTGAGGGGTTTGCAACCTAGGATGACAAGATACAATTCAAGTTCTATGTAAATAACTTGCTCAAAGTAAATTGCTCAAGACAAGAACAAGATCAAACCACAAGTATGAGAAACAAATTTATCCCGTGGTATCGATGGCTTGCCGGTCACCCCTAGTCCACGTTGAGATGGATTCAATGTTCAACAGCTTCTCTATCAAGACTCCGCTTGATCTCTAAGCTGGTTAGAACCAAATAACCGCTCCAAATCTCGATTTCACTAGAGTTGCTCTTCACCACTCCAGCGAGGTGAGCACAATAACCTCTCACAACCAATTTCCACGGCAACTTCACAATCTTCTTGAAGCGCTCGGTGGAATCACGAGCTCCAAGCCGTCTAGGAGGCGGCAACCTCCAAGAGTAACAAATCAACCACGAGCTCAATGAAATATGTAACACCCTAAAAAAACCCATCACAAATAAATCATAACAACATAACTAGATTTAATCTTCCTAAGAGTAACAAATCAACCATGATGTCACCTTTGCATCATGCTCATGCCATATACCTTTCTTTCATATTTCCAAATTAAACTTGAGCAATACTCTACATGGATTTTTATCTGCGTAACCACTATCCTTTGTCTTATATGATATCTCTATCTTTTGTGCCATTTAATCTTTTTCTGCTAACCCTTGTGATCCATCTATAATCAAGTTTAGGTCCTCAAACGTGTAGTTTCTTTCCGTAGGCGTTTTATAAAATGTTTTTCAATGATTTGATGTATTGTTTTTCTTATTGTATGTTTTATTGCTTGGTCGTAGATCACGTGCCTGTTGCGACTGAGCCGTCCATTGAAGTAGATCAAGGACAATATTTTGAAGAAGAGAAGGATTCCTTTGTAGATCAAGGCAAGTGGCCCTCCCCGCATACTCTTTTTGTCCTATATAATTGCATGACAACTAAAAATTTACTTTTATTGCATTAATTTTACGGGAACACCTTTTTAAGGACTTATCTAGTCTTTTTACCCACGATTCACTGGAACAACCCCGGTTTAAATAATGTTTTGGGTTAGTTTATGCTTAGTGTTGCTATACCTTGGGATCGGTTGAATTGGATCTTTATAAAATATTGATCATGGCAACTTTGTTGGTAAATGTTGGTTAATGTAAGAACATTTTTATTTAATCGGAACATGGAGAACCACCCAAGAAAACAGTGCAACCACGGTGTCATATGGCTCTGACCTTAGCCGATTAATTAGGGGTGTGATTGTACTAATGACCTTATCCGAAAGGAGCAGAGGGGGAATTCGGGTTGAAGGGGTATAGCTCAGTCCTGGTAGTAGCCTTGGCTAAGGTACTGACCGTTAGGGAGGGTTGTGCTCCGCCCTAGTCTGTAACTCTTGCGGGTTGTTGGTCTTTCACACACCTTTCTAAAGGCTTCACAGTGGACCCCTAGCCACTCACCTCGGAAGTGTCCCGGGCAACATGGGGAACACGAACTATGGGTAAAAGTGTACAACCTCTGCAGAGTGAAAACTGATCGATCAGCCGTGCTCACGGTTATGAGCGGCTTGGACCCTCACATGATAATTGAACTTAAAGATGGAATTTAAATTGTGGTTTATCTCATGGTTTTGGAATAAGATGTTTTCTAAATGCTTAAGTGGGTTGGTATAAACTTACATCTAGTAAATAGGAGCTCGCTAATAAAACTTGGCCAACTTTCAAAGCTCACCGCTGTGAACCTTAGCTTGTTCTTGATAGCCTTGCATCTTTCCCCCGCTTGCTGAGTACCTAGTTAGGTGTACTCACACTTGCTTATGCTGTTCAGAGGAAAACAATGGTGAAGAGTACTACAGTGACTACGACGAGTTTTGAGGCTTGCGTTTCTCTAGTCATGATGCCTATGGAAGTAGAAGATGAAGACGCTCCGTCTAGTTATCGTGTGTTCGTCTATAAGACCTTCGTGTCTCCGGAGAGTGTAATAAGAATATTGTAATAAAGTTATTAATCCTCTTGTACGTCTGAATACGCACATATGAGATGCACTTGGTTTCTCTTTGAAAATCAGGTGTGACAAAGTGGTATCAGAGCAGTTGTGACTGTAGAACGCAACCTCAAGTTAGAACTTGTCGGAAATTAAGGATTCGTGATCTAGAAAGCCATGTCATCTTTCAAAATTACCTTATTTACGCATAAAAATCTAATTTATTTTTGTTCCTTGTTAAAAAAATCTCATCATTTTGATTTATTCTATATTGAGTTCAGCTTTTGTCTTATCAGATGGTCCGGGCTTTTCAGACTGCTCGCATGCACACTGGGTGCCGTTTCCCAGTTGGACCGTTTGTTCCCCAGCACCAGGTAGAGGCACCAGCTGAGGAAGCTCCAGTGGAGGTACAACCTGAGGCACATTCAGAGGTACAGGCGGAGCAGGAGGCAGAGCTAGAAAATGAGGAGGAAGAAGACCCGGAAGAGATACTTCCAGTAAATGAGGAAGACCCAGAGGAGCCACCCCAGCTATTCGATGGCGCTCTTCTGGAGGTTGATGCTGATGTTGACATAGTGATTCCACCAGCTGCCCCTGTCGCTGATGTCGCTGCACCGGATGCTGCTGGAGGAGACCCAGATGATTCTGGAGGTGACTACAGTGATGATGATGCTAGTGATGGGGATAATTCTGGAATGGATGCTGATGCCGGTGATCAGGAGGACGATGACAACAATGGCAATGACAATAACAACGAGGAGGAGAATCCAAAGGAAGAACCTCGCCGTCGTGGACCAGAGTATCATATGCACTCTACGGTGGATGAGGGTGGCCAGTTCTGTGTTTTGCTAGAGGAATTGTTGGTGCACCTGGGATTTTCCATGAAGCCAAACTATTTGGTCGAACACTACGAGGACTCTGGACTGGAGGACTACTACACTGCACAGGTGCACATCCGTGTGCCTTTGCCTGGGACTTCTGGATGGAGAGTTCGCACGACGCACCATAGCACTGTTCCCTTCTCCACTGACAACGCTGCCATCAATGATGCTGCTAGAAGAGCTCTCTGGTCTTACAGCTACCGCTTTCGTGAGAGGCTGCACCACTCCGACTTCCGTCATGTGCCTTGCCGCCATAGTGGTACCGAGGACACAGTGGTACCTGCTGCTCAGACTGGGGATGATTGGGTGGACATTTTGGCTCGAGTCACTGTTGCGCTCAACACAGACTTGGAGAGCGCTACTTCTGAGATAGAGGGTCTGCACGAGAAACTGCAGGATGCTCACGCCAGGATTGCACATCTGGAGGCACAGCTCGTAGGACAGGAGCCCCCTGAAGAGATGACGCCGCACTGCGCCACTGCATCTCCACCACGCAAGAGGCTTCGCTACGGCGCCCCAGGAGCTGCTACCCATCTTGGCTAGGAGTTTAGATGCCTACCCCTTTTTCAGTTTTGTTCTATAGATTCGTTCCTGCGAGGACGATGCGATGTAATAATGGTTGGTTGGTTGAACACATGCCTGATTTGGATCTTTGTGTTGAGTGAATGCTTTTGTGGAGTGATGGCCACAACCGCATTAATAAAATAATTAGTTTAATTAATTAATTTTAACCCCTTATGTTTTAAACCATCTTTATCTGTTCAGTTCTTATCTAAAATACCTTTTTCTAACAATCAGATGGTAAACACCAGGTCAGGAGGAGGACAGGATATTCCACCTGTGATACGAGCTCATATCGCAAATCAGCAAAACCAAGGACCACCTCCCCCACCTAACCCACCAATGGATCCGTTTATGCAACAGTTCCTAGCTGCCTAGACGTAGCTATTGCAGAAGCTCACCGCCACGGTTCAGAACTTACTAGCCCAGCAGAACCAACCACCACCGCCAGCACCAGCACCTTAGCCACCCAGGGATAAGCACAAGGAATTCATGAGCCACCGCCCTCCCACTTACTCCCACTCCTCTGATCCTTTAGATGCCGATGAGTGGCTGAAGGTTGTGACTAGGAAGCTAGAGATAACTCAGTACACCGATCGTGAGATGGTGCTATACGCAGCAGGCCGTCTTGAGGGCCCAGCGGCTGACTGGTGGGATGCTTACACTGCTGCTCATGCTGCCCCACAAACCATCACATGGCAAGAGTTCAGAGATAGCTTCAGGGCTTATCACATTCCCACTGGAGTTATGAAGCTTAAACAAAAAGAGTTTCTCGGACTAAAGCAAGGCAACATGTCAGTCAGCGAGTATCTGGACAAATTCACCCAGTTGTCTCGCTATGCACCTAATGAAGTCGATACCGATGCCAAGAGGCAGGAACGATTCTTGGAGGGTCTCATAGGGCCACTTAACTATCAGCTGCAAACTCACATCTTTCCAGACTTCCAGACTCTTCTAAACAAAGCTATAGGCCTGGAGAGCAAGCGCAAGGAGCTTGGTGAACACAAGCGCAAGTTCCCGTCTCAGGGGCAATCCAGCAGTAACACTCGCTCCCGCTATAATTCCCCTCATGGTTCTCACTTCCGCTCTGGTGGACAGAGTGGAGGTTATCCACAAAACTTGCAGTTGCAGCGTTCATTCCAGCAGCCCAAACGCTTTAATCAGCAATCACCACACACTCCAAACTCTTAGCAGAATCGGTCAAGCAACACCACAGCCACTCCCCGCCCAAGCAATTCCACAGGCGCTCCCGTGAGGAACAATGCTCCAGTACAGCCTAATGGTTGTTTCAAATGTGGAGAGTTGGGACATTATGCCAACAATTGTCCTCAGCGTGGTGTGCACACTCAACAGAAGAGCAATGGACAGAGGCCCGAGCAGCCTTCATCTCAGACTCGTCCTGGATACTCTAATGCACAAGGCAACAGGGCTCAGCGGAACTATGTGCGTGGAAAAGTGAATCACGTGACCGCTGAAAAAGCTCAGGAAGCTTCAGAAGTTGTGCTTGGTACGTTCCTTGTTAATTCTATACCTGCAACAATTTTATTTGATTCTGGAGCAACGCATTCATTTATAACTGAACAATTTGTGGCAAAACATGATTTATCTATGAGAGCTATGAAAAAACCCTTGCTAGTTAGTTCTTCGGGCGGAGAAATGCAAGCCAGTTTGTTGTGCCCACGAGTAACTCTTAAAATCATGGGAGTAGATTTCCCAGCTGATCTGGTAGTCCTAAAATCTTGGGGAATAGATGTAATTTTGGGAATGGATTGGTTACACAAGTGGATGGATCTATTCAATGTCGAAAGAAGTCAGTGCTCTTAACCAGCCCTCAAGGACATAGAATTGAATATGTGGCAACTCCCTCACCGACAGAAGGCGAAACAATAAATTCTATGGAAGGAAGGACTGTGGAAGATATCAAAGTAGTAAATGAGTATCCGGATGTATTCCCAGATGACTTACCAGGTATGCCACCTGACCGAGATATTGAATTTAGTATTGAACTTTTACCTGGTACTGCTCTCATATCTAAGAGGCCATATAGAATGGATGTTAAGGACTTGACTGAACTTAAGAAACAAATAGAAGAATTATTAGGTAAAGGGTTTATCCGTCCTAGTTTGTCACCTTGGGGAGCTCCTACTCTCTTTGTGGATAAGAAGGATGGCTCTAGGAGGATGTGTGTAGACTATCGATCTCTTAATGAGGTTACCATCAAAAACAAATATCCCTTACCTAGGATCGATGATCTGTTTGATCAGATGAGGGGTGCAAAAGTGTTTTCTAAGATAGATCTGTGATCTAGCTATTATCAATTGAGGATCCGTCTAGAGGACATTCCTAAGACAGCTTTCACGTCCAGATACGGATTGTATGAGTTCACCGTCATGTCCTTTGGATTGACAAATGCTCCAGCGTACTTCATGTATTTGATGAGCAAGGTGTTCATGGACTATCTTGACAAGTTCGTAGTGGTGTTCATTGACGACATTCTGATATTCTCTCGGAATGAGGAAGAACACGAAAAGCCTTTGAGGCTTGTATTGCAGAGGCTTCGAGAGCATCAGTTGTATGCCAAGTTCAGTAAGTGTGACTTTTGGTTGAAGAAAGTTTTATTTCTTGGTCATGTTATCACCGATGGAGGAATAGCAGTGGATCCAAGCAAAGTTCAGGATGTGTTGAACTGGAACTCTCCAACGAATGCGCCTGAGATCAGAAGTTTTCTCGGTTTGGCAGGTTATTACCGTAGGTTTATCGAAGGCTTCTCGAAGATCGTGAAACCTCTTACAACCTTACTAGAAAAAGGGAAAGAATTCAAATGGGATGATAAATGTCAAGCTAGTTTTGAAGAATTGAAGAAAAGGTTGACTACTGCCCCTGTGCTAATAATGCCAGAAATTCACAAAGGGTTTGACGTATATTATGATGCTTCACGTCAAGGTCTTGGTTGTGTTCTAATGCAAGAAGGAAAAGTAGTAGCTTATTTTTCCAGACAATTGAGGAAACATGAACAAAATTATCCTACCCATGATTTAGAGTTGGCCGTCGTTGTGCACGCACTAAAAATTTGGAGACATTACATGATTGGTAACAAGTGTCAGATCTTTACTGACCATAAGAGTTTGAAGTATATCTTTACTCAAAAGGATCTCAATCTTAGATAACGCAGATGGCTAGAGTTAATCAAGGATTATGATCTGGATATTCAGTATCACTCCGGTAAGGCTAATGTCGTGGCAGATGCTTTAAGTCAAAAGAGTCAGGCAAACATGCTTATAGCTCGGTTAAAACCGCAAGAGTTGTATTGGGAAATGGCACAACTCAACTTAGGGATCGTTGCCCAGAGTGAATCTATGACTTTGGAAATTGAATCAACACTTGAACAGGAGATCAGAAAAGGGCAGTTGACCGATGAAAGGATTAAAGAATATGGAAGGTTGATTGATTTGGGAAAAGTTCTAGATTTTAAGAGGGATGATTAGGGAACTATTTGGTTCAGGAACAGGATATGTGTGCCCGAAGTCGATCGTCTTCGTGAGACTATACTGAAGGAAGCTCATGATTCAACATATTCTATTCACCCCGGTAGTACCAAGATGTATCAAGACTTGAAACAGAAGTATTGGTGGTACGGAATGAAAAGAGATGTTGCAGCTCATGTCGCTTTGTGTGATATATGCTAGAGGGTAAAAGCAGAACATCAAAGACCAGCCGGTTTGCTGCAACCACTAAAAGTACCTGAGTGGAAATGGGAAGAAATTGGTATGGATTTCATTGTAGGGTTACCTTGTACTCGTGATGGTTACGATTCCATATGGGTTATCGTGGACAGGTTAACCAAGGTTGCTCATTTTATACCAGTTAAGACCACTTACACCGGAGCGAACCTAGCAGAACTGTACATGTCACGGATAGTATGTTTGCATGGAGTTCCTAAAAAGATAGTGTAAGATCGAGGCACTCAGTTTACGTCACGTTTTTCGAAGAAGCTACACGAGTCAATGGATACAGAGTTGAATTTCAGTTCGGCGTATCATCCACAAACCGATGGTCAGACTGAAAGGACGAATCAAATTTTGGAGGATATGTTAAGGGCTTGTGCTTTAAAGAATGGAGGTAGCTAGGATAAAAGTTTACCGTATGCAGAGTTTGCTTATAACAATAGCTATCAATCTAGTCTCAAGATGGCACTGTTTGAAGCCTTGTACGGGAGAAATTGCAGAACACCGTTGTACTGGAGTCAGACCAGAGAAAGTCAACTCTTTGGACCAGAAATTATAAAAGAGGCTGAAAGACAAGTCGAGATAATTTGGGAGAATCTTAAAACGGCACAGTCACGTCAAAAGAGTTATGCTGACCCTAAGAGAAGAGAAGTGGTATTCGAGGAAGGAGATTATGTGTATCTCAGAGTATCACCTATCAGAGGCCTACGAAGGTTCAATGTCAGAGGGAAGTTGTCACCTCGTTTCATCGGACCTTTTAAGGTATTGGAAAGGAAAGGAGAAGTGACATACAAGTTGAAATTGCCAGCTCGGTTATCAGGGGTTCATGGTGTGTTCCATGTGTCACAGCTGAAGAAATGCTCAAGCGAGATTAGAGTGGAGCACTTACCATTGGAGGATCTAGATGTGAAGGATGACTTGACCTATAAGGAGTGTCCCATTAAAATCCTAGACAAGTCACAGAGGGTCACACGGAGCAAGGTTGTAAAAATGCGCAAAGTGCAGTGGAGTCATCACTCAGAGGATGAGGCTACTTGGGAAAGAGAAGAAGAACTTATGGAAGAGTTCCCTTAGTTGTTCTCCAATCTTCCTGAATCTCGAGACGAGATTCTCTTTAATGGGTAGGATTTGTAACACCCTAAAAAACCATCACAAATAAATCATAACAACATGACTAGATTTAATCTTCCTAAGAGCTTAATTAAAATATCAATTAATTTGAGCCTAAAAGTATTTAAACATCATTTAAATAATTTTATAGCATGACAAGTGAATTGTTGCATCTCATGCTGTCTACATTGCGTTTTGTTTGAAAAATGAATTTTGTTTTAAAAGGTGATTAGATTTCCGTTTAGTCCAATCTAATTTCTAAATCATAATCAAACTCTTATTTTAATCCCAAGCCAAATCTTTGTTCCACCCAATATTTATCCATCCCATTTAATATAGTTTACCAACCCATCCTTTTCTTCCTTTATTCTGTTCCTTGAGCCTTTTTGCTATGTACGAGTAACTACAGCATGCAAGACAATAGGCTTTCACGTTATTCTAATCAAGGCCTAAACCAATAGTATTTTATCTCTCCCTCTCTCATCTTACGCATGGGCAAAAGTCCAAAGGCCAGCATGCCCCCATGCACGTCATCCCCCTCCTGCCGAAGGCTGCATCATCTCCCTCTACAGCACGTCGTTGCCGACCTTTGGAGTTCATGCAAGTGCTCCATAATACCTCCATCGGCCAACCATTCTAGCTTCTATTAATTTCCACGATCAGCAAACTGAAACACCAACTATCAGAGTGACCATAACTCCCACTATGTACCGATGCCCTTTCATCTCTCTATCTGACTATATCTCTCACTGCCGAGACCTATAAAAGGTCACCCAACCTTTCCTTTGCTGCTCTCACAAAACTCATGAGAGACATATCCCTGTTCATCTAATTACCCTCGAGCAGGCAGTTCATGAGTGACGTTTGCGCCGTCGTCTTCTCGGCGCCCGGCGAGGACTCTGGTTGCCTCCATTTCTTCCTGCACGTGGAGCTCTCGGCTTGGTCGTCTATCTGAAATTTTGTTACTCTAGTCCACTGACTCCGCTTCTATTCCTTGTTTTTTTTGGTCGTACGTCAACTCGAGCCAGCCGTCTTGTCTGGAACATAATCATCGCTGCGACTTAATTGTTCCACCTCACGATCGACATCATCAGCCACCGTGTGGGCAGGTCAGAAACATCCTTGCATATGTCAATCCTTTTCTTAGCGATGCTATTTAGTTTTTACCAGGCAACCTACTGATCTGACCAATCACCTCTGTGTCTGTGTGTGGCAACAGATGCTTTTTATCTTGCACCGTCACCTTTATAGCAAAGCTCCCAAAATACACTAAGAACTCTTATGCTGATCTCGACATGCATACATATATGTTCAATGCCTTATTTTGCTTGCATGTGCTTGGCGTACAGAACCACATGCTAGTAAGCATACATCGATCAGTACACATACACTTTAATGATGTCACCTTTGCATCATGCTCATGCCATATACCTTTCTTTCATATTTCCAATTAAACTTGAGCAATACTCTACATGGATTTTTATCCGCGTAACCACTGTCCTTTGTCTTATATGATATCTCTATCTTTTGTGCCATTTAATCTTTTTCTGCTAACCCTTGTGATCCATCTATAATCAAGTTTAGGTCCTCAAACGTGTAGTTTCTTTCCGTAGGCGCTTTATAAAATGTTTTTCAATGATTTGATGTACTGTTTTTCTTATTGTATGTTTTATTGCTTGGTCGTAGATCTCGTGCCTGTTGCGAATGAGCCGCCCGTTAAAGCAGATCAAGGACAATATTTTGAAGAAGAGAAGGATTCCTTTGTAGACCAAGGCAAGTGGCCCTCCCCGCATAATCTTTTTGTCCTATATAATTGCATGACAACTAAAAATTTACTTTTATTGCATTAATTTTACGGGAACACCTTTTTAAGGACTTATCTAGTCTTTTTACCCACGATTCATTGGAACAACCCCGGTTTAAATAATGTTTTGGGTTAATTTATGCTTAGTGTTGCTATACCTTGAGATCAGTTGAATTGGATCTTTCTAAAATATTGATCATGGCAACTTTGATGGTAAATGTTGGTTAATGTAAGAACACTTTTCTTTAATCGGAACATGGAGAACCACCCAAGAAAACAGTGCAACCACGGTGTCATATGGCTCTGACCTTAGCCGATTAATTAGGGGTGTGATTGTACTAAGGACCTTATCCGAAAGGAGCAGATGGAGAATTGGGGTTGAAGGGGTATAGCTCGGTCCTGGTAGTAGCCTTGGCTAAGGTACTGACCGTTAGGGAGGGTTGTGCTCCGCCCTAGTCTGTAACTCTTGCGGGTTGTTGGTCTTTCGCACACCTTTGTAAAGGCTTCACAGTGGACCCCTAGCCACTCACATCGGAAGTGTTTAAGGGCCTTGCAAACCCGGGCAACATGGGGAACACGAACTATGGGTAAAAGTGTACAACCTCTGCAGAGTGAAAACTGATCGATCAGCCGTGCTCACGGTTATGAGCGGCTTGGACCCTCACATGATAATTGAACTTAAAGATGGAATTTAAATTGTGGTTTATCTCATGGTTTTGGAATAAGATGTTTTCTAAATG
This sequence comes from Echinochloa phyllopogon, assembly GCA_033239725.1. Lineage (NCBI taxonomy): Eukaryota > Viridiplantae > Streptophyta > Magnoliopsida > Poales > Poaceae > Echinochloa > Echinochloa phyllopogon. Next base: position 1,719,248 of record BTCW01000016.1, on the reverse strand, counting down.
TTTAAGTGGGTTGGTATAAACTTACATCTAGTAAATAGGAGCTCGCTAATAAAACTTGGCCAACTTTCAAAGCTCACCGCTGTGAACCCTAGCCTGTTCTTGATAGCCTTGCATCTTTCCCCCGTTTGCTGAGTACCTAGTTAGGTGTACTCACACTTGCTTATGCTATTCAGAGGAAAACAATGGTGAAGAGTACTACAGTGACTACGACGAGTTTTGAGGCTTGCGTTTCCCTAGTCATGATGCCTGTGGGAGTGGAAGATGAAGACGCTCCGTCTAGCTATCGTGTATTCGTCTATAAGACCTTCGTGTCTCTCGAGAGTGTAATAAGAATATTGTAATAAATTTATTAATCCTCTTGTACGTTTGAATATTGTGTTACGATATTACACTCTTTTGTCTATCGTATGTGTGTAAACATGATCCTGGCGCACATATGAGATGCACTTGCTTTCTCTTCGAAAATCTGGTGTGACAAAATCCTAGTGCCACAATGATCAAATCCTTGATGCAATGCACTAGAAGCTCTCAATCTCACCAAGAAATGCAATCTCAAAGCAAGTGAGTGAGAGAGAGACGAGGACAAGGGCTCTAGAATGGGTATAAAGCTTTCCAAAGTGCCAACAGGCCTTACAAGTCCGCGGGGTGTGAGTATTTATAGCCCCCTCCTCAAAACTAGCCGTTATGTGCAAACTCAGTTCAGAAACATGCACCACGGACTGTCCACCCGATAGTTGCGGACCGTCCACGTTCAAATCTCAACGGCTATAACGCGCGGTCAAACGTGTGTCAGAGATGACCGTTGGCTCGGTCGGACGGTCTGCCCCCTGGAACCGTGAAAATGCTCTCTGTGTAAACTTAGGCTAATTTACAGACGGTCCGTGCAACACCCTCGGACTGTCCGCGTGAACACTTAGCACCAGCTCAAGTTAATGCACGTGGGCCCACAAGTCAGCATCCACCGCGGACAGTCCGGCCACAGCCCACGGACTGTCCGTGGTCAGTTCGGACAGCTCCGAACGGAGTTTCCACAGATTTTATAAAAAAATATATTTCTTTTTCGTGAACTGTCTGCCCGAAGGGCTCGGACAGTTCGCCAGCCACGACAGGGCTGGTTTTCCAGCAGATTTTCAAAGTGCCCAAACCCAAGTTAGTCACCACAAAATCTAAATGCACTGCATGCAATTCAAGGACCAATATGGCACTACAAAACCATTGAACCAATGAAGGTTGATCCCCCTTGATAATACGGCTATCTAGCCTATCAATCCGGTCATATTTCATCCTCTAATCACCTCATGACCGGTCAAATTTAAAAGCCCTATCATATACCTTTGCCTTGAGCTTCCCATGATCCAAAGCACACACATGCTATTGACACATCACCTCTTGAAGCTTATTCCAACTCTCAGGACTAACCTGTTCTCATTATTTCAAATAAAATTGTTAGTCCACAGGGCTTGTCATTAATTATCAAAACTCAATTAGGGGCCAAGATGCCTTCACCTTCCTCCTGCTCGCCGCCACCTGCGGGCCACCCGTCACCTCCATCGTCTGCACATAATTTCCTGCATGCGGAACACATGTAGGATGACAAACACGACAACATGTTCATCTCTGCAGAGATGACAATTGACGACGGTCGTGATCGAACTCGACGAGGATGGTTGCCGTTCGACCTTTACGTAGTACTCCTCCTAAAGCAGATCAACGGCAGCAGCAGCCGAGATTGGCCTTCACGACGATGCGGCAAGCCTCCTGATGGCAACACATGCAACTCCTCTAGGCAGTGAGCAGTGATGGCGCGTCTGGCAGGACAAGGCTCGATTGGCTTGGGCAGCACCGGCGGCGGCGCAGATGCGAAACCTAGAAGGGGATGGGTATCATGTGCCCTCCCATGATCCCATCGAAAACTGACACGGCAACAACATGAGCATGAGGCGCATCAGGTTTGGGCCAGGCGCTATTCCGGCGTGCAATCTTATCTGGTATGTTGCTTCTCTTTGCAGTTGTACGCGCGTGATCTCAACAACACCGTGTCTCCTCTTTGCAGGAGTCCTGCACCGAATTCTTTTCCCATCATCGCGGACTCACGAGACGTGTCGACGAAAAAATCGTTTTATTGATTATTTTAGACTATTTTATTAGTGGGTACCTGAGATGGGTAAAGAAATTTTATGTTGCGAAAAGTAATGTCCAAAAAGGCAAAAACTCTATAGAAACATCGTTTTTGAGAAACTTTCTACGTCGTTTCCACCGTTGGACCCGACATGTGGGTCCTCCGTGAGGGGTGGGTAGGAATTTTTTGGTGACAAGCGTTTTCAATTCTACTGGATCTTTATAGTATAGATAGATAGATAGATAGATAGAGATAGATTAGTAGGGACTTTTTTAACTGTCACTTTATACTCCCTCCGCTCGTGAATATTTGACGTTTTGGACAGGCGGACTGAACTAGCTGCAAGTGCAAAATGTTTGTCCGATCTCATCTATTCAGGTCCGGAGGTAGTACTTAGTATTGATTAGACGACTGCATATTCTATTATATTTAACTGTCGCGGTTTGAACCTGAGAAACGCATGATTGGTTAAAGAAAAGATTATGAAGATTCAATGTATTTTAATTGTAAAAAGGACGAGACCAATCACACCATAGGCCATACGCCCATCCCACATTGTTTTGAATATATAATGTATCTCTTTATCTAAAGAAATATATTTTTGGAATTTGACCAGAATCTTAGTCAGTTTTTTCCTGAGGAAACATGTCCACATTCTTTGAGTCCATACCACACAAACATGTTTGCTTTGGTAGCAGACATGCTAGTTGTCCTAATTTCGAGAGTGAAAGATGAGGGACATATTAATGGTCTAGTACTCCACCTAGTGGATAATGGTCTATCCATCTTACAATCTAGAACAAGCTAGAAATCGGAAGCTAATACTTTGTGCTTTCCAACAATTGTCCTGATTAAAGATAAATTTCCATAAGAGTGAGCTATTCTATTATGGAGATGCAAAGGACCATGCACATGAATATACACAACTGTTTGGATGTGATGTAGGAAGATATCCGTTTAGATATTTGGGAATATTGATGCTCTATAGGAAGATTAACAACAAGGATTGGCAGATAATAGAGGATAAGTTTGAGAAAAAATTAAGTAATTGGAAGGGCAAACAACTTTCATATGAAGGGAGACTAGTGCTCATCAATTCGGTTCTAAACAGTATTTCTCTATTTATGCTATCATTCTTTGAAGTGCCAAAAGAAATGTCACACCCGTCCAGTTTGTATGGCCCAATAACGGTCCATAAGTGTGGGATGCACATATTGTCATATTGCTAGTTTAGCAAGGGTGGAGTCAACTTATAAGCCCCTGTCTTATAGCCATAGCACCTTCGGGCTAACCCTTTTACACGAAGCGAGTATGAAAGTGTAAGCAGGGTGCTATGTGTACGCGTGCGCGCCCCTCGGAAGGGTTGTGCGGTGCGGCTTTGGAGGGCGGGGTGTTACAATAAGTTCTAAGTCTGGGGAGCTTAGCGATTCTAGACCTTGATTACTTACAAAATAAGATTTTTACTCAAATAGAAAAGAAACCTGGTGACCTGGGGACTCACGGTTCTGGTCCGGCCTAATGAATTGTAAGGATCAATTTCTATCTCTAGGAAATTTCATATTACAAAATGTCACTTAAATTAGATTTTGGGACGATAAATGGCTGGGAAACACAACTTTAAAATAGGAATATCCTGTCTTATATAATATTGTTAGGAAGAAGAACAACATTGTCTCTACCATGCTTAGCACTATCCCCTTAAACATTTCATTTAGGCGAGCCCTTTATCTAAAAAAACATCTTCAGTTCACTCAACGTATGATGCAATCTTGAATGAAGATGTCCTTGTCACAAATAAATATTTGTGGAAATTAAACCTAGCCCTGAAGATTAACATATTTCTATGGTTCTTGCATAGGGAAGTAATCTTAACCAAGGATAATTTAGTTAAAAAAATTGGCATGGAAATGAAAAGTGTTGTTTTTGTAATCATGATGAAACAATTCAACACTTATTTTTCAATTGCATTTTAGCCAAATTAATATGGAGAATAATATAAGTCACTTTTGGTGTGAGGCCTCCAAATTGTACCTCTCATCTTTTTGGTTCATGGTTTGATGGAACCGGCAGCGAGTTCAAGAAACTTATTATGGTTGGGGTCGGTGCCATATGTTGGTCTATATGGTTAAGCCGCAATGACATAATTTTTAATAGTGCACGAATTTTTCTCCTATGCAGGTGATCTATAGGAGTACACGTTGGACTAGGATGTGGTCTTTGTTACAAAAACTGTAGGTCGTACACTTCTGCAAAAGGCGTGACAGCGTTTGGAGACATCAAGCATGGATATTTTTGCCAAGAATGGATGAGATTTAGTAATAGGTTGTGTTATTAGAACTTTACTGTTCTCTATCATTTTAAAACTATCTTTGTGTAATGAGGAAATTGTTTCACCTCATATAGTGTACTATTGTGGCCAGAATGTGGATGGAGAAAAGGCGAAAATAACAAAAGGTCTTATTTGAAGCGTGAATATTTAGCAATCTGCTTGAAATAACCAGAGGTCCAGAGATACTCTGTCTAGTCAATTATACGCTACAGAGTTTGTATATGCTCAGCATGAGGATTTGACTAAAACATGTTACAATCAATATGACAACTGCACCATCAAGCGGAGATACTGCACATGTACACCATCCTTGACATGTGGTTGATCAGTGCGTAACCTCATGTTGTGGGCATGCTAATTCATTCAGCTTAGATGGACTACTAGAATAGTTAGGGATTTTGACCTTATTTGTGTTCCGCCAAATCTTATAGTTAGGGCATGCTACCACTAGGTTAGTATTGTTCCGCCAAATCTTATATATGCTTTGCAGGACATATATATTTGGTTATCTTCTAACGTTTGGCTGGCATGTCTCATCCAACTAAGCCACCAACAAATTTGATTGTTACTTGCCTTGTCTATCACACTAGTTTAATGCAGATGCCTACGTATAGGTACAGATACAAGCAAACAAACAAGGATTTGACGTAACAACAATCTCAAATGATCAATATATATCCTACTAAAAAGATTAAAATCTAGGATTTCCAGGGTCAATGTTTGTCTCAGCTCTTGATAATTTAAATCGATGCAACCAAAACCTAGAAAGAAATTCAACTCCTAGATTCAAAACCAAACGGGAATGCCGACAACTGCATCAATTTCTCCATCATATCCATGTTAGTGTCATATCTTTCGCCAAGTTTGTGTTAGTTTAGGTGCTAAATTACTCCCTAAAGTATCTTTAAAGATGACCATATATATAGAGCTCTTTTACGGTACCTTAGTATACAATTATTCTCAACCGTCGGATGTTTATATACTAGTCCTTTAAATTAGTGGTATAAGGTACCGTAAAAGAGCTCTCTTTGTTATCAGAATAATCTAGGAAGGCAAATCTGACAAAAAAAATGTACTTAATTTGTCATCCCCCCTCTGTTCATCTAGCATAGTGTTAGCAATGGTTTAAGGAAGTACAACAGCAGAGACAAACCTTGAGCCCTGAAGATAGCTAGTGGGTGTTTTTCAAGGCTATATGTGAGGTTTTTGTTATGTCCAACCATTGTTTATTTGCTTGTAATTATAGATTAGGCATGTGTTTTAAATTAATGCATTAGACAATAACGATCATGTATATTGTTGGCTTACTTAGATGATATATGTTATCCTAATGTTAGGAGATGCATGCCCAATAATATATATGTCCTGCAAGCATATATAGAATATTTCCAAGCTGTACAAGTTAGTAATCAGACCATCAGTTAAAAGGTAACTAATCTACAAATTTCCACAACACCCAGATCGACCAGGCATGTCCAAGAATAGTACCATGTGGCAGTATCTCCATTTGATGAAATGATGATGATGCACTCGCCATGTCAATCGTGGCATAATGTCAGGTCAAATGGTCATGCTGTGCACATGCAAACTCTGCTTCATTGACTAGTATTTCTTGATATTTCAGAACAATGCTAAATTAAACTGTACATGTTTCACAGCTTAAAATGCTTGGAAGTCATTTTTGTTTGCTCATATTGAAGGGGATGTTCCTTTTTGGTCAAGTTAGTAATTATCATAGGAAATAATCCGATTCTTGCAGGATGGAAAATTTCTCACACATTCAGACAAGACCTTGTTTTGTTAATTATTTTATTTCTTTAATCTGCATCCTGGCCAAGGCAGTGCACTTAATATTTTGGACAATATTCGGTCAAAATTTTGAAACCTTGAAAGCACTTTGAAATTTGAATCTAGGTGTACAATTTGTACACCACATACTTTTTTGAAATTGGAAGTTCTACCACATACTTTAGTTTGGCTAAATGTTAGCCAAACTTTAACCTTTTTAAAATAAAACGTGTCTAGTATTTATGAACAGAGGGAGTACAGACAGTGGAGCGTGGGCCGAGCTTCACTTGTTCCTTGTCGAAATCATCACTACTTGGGGTCCTCTGTCCTTGGGTTTGGCACATCGGTATAAACTAGTGGCGTCGTGTAGATATCTGCAGATCCAAATGGTCCTCCACAGCGTCACAGCAGTGGATCGATCAAGTCAGTCTGTGAGTGAGCAGTGCGATTTTTGGCACCACATAACCTGCATGAGATGCAATGAACCACCATAAATGGCACACAGTCTAATTGCATGAAAACGGGAAGGCAGCAAACATGGCATGACTACATCATGTACTAACTCTCTTAAACGGATTCGATCATCAAGGTTGTCGGTCCAAGATCCTTATATGTAGGGACAACTGATTACTCACCAGAAATTGACAACTTCTCGCCTGGTCACAGTTTTGTCCAAAAACTGCACATGGCCTAAATTTTCGATCGATAATACAATTAATGTGTAATATCAAACACAAATGTGGTGGTGCTTATTGTGCACCCCTCGATCTGGCCCTCTCGTTTTCACCTGGATCCGTCAGTAGCTAGTACCCTCCCTCTAAAAGATCACCGGATCACAACACTAGGTATTATGATATCTGAGATTCATATTTATACTTAAAATTAAGCTGATGCAAGAAAAAGAATACAATTTGAGTGTACTTTTGCCAGGCTTGCCGCCATATGCTACTTGCCACACAGATCAGTAGTGTACCTGCAGTACCATATGATATGTTTTGCCACTTGTTCCAAGGCCTTGACTTCGTGATTGCAGAATAATGGCCTCCCTAGATCCATGTTGCCTGGCAACAGGATGCTGTTTTGGATCGAGGCTTATACTGACACGTTGTCCCTGACTGCATTGCTTGGAAGAATCTCCTGCATTCTTAATGTATAATTGGGAACACTTTAGGTTAGGGTAAAGTGTGCATGAAGCAATTTGTGGGTCGGCACAAACATTGTTGGGTCATTGTTGCCGGTTTTCTTCAGTAGATTAGCCATCACCCTTTTTAATGAGAATTATAATTTATATTAAAAAGATCCTTTCTACAAAGGAAGTATGGAATCAAAGAATGTGGTCATGTTTTCACAGAAAAACATAGACTTTAATAGTATCATGAATTTCACTCTAGTGTTTGTTTACCTAAGGGAATGATTATTAGGCATTCTAAATAAAAAAACTCGACGTGTGCGGAGGGTAAGACCACCTCCACAGTATTGTATTAAGAAGAAGACATTCTCACACAGGTCGAGAAAATCCCCGAACTCCTACCCCACCCATACACAGCGGCACCACAACATACGTGAGATTAGGCCAGCCGTAGACGTGTGCTTTGGTATGGGACATATGAGGGATTTTTTTTCAACGGATAGACTCCCGGATAGCCCAGACTGGGAGGGCCCCACCGGCCGCTCAACTATCGCACATTTATATGTCTGCCTGGAAATTCGCTCCCCATAGGATCGAACTCCCAAGTGGCGGGCGGCACCGACCAGTCGGTCTGTGCTGCCATTCGTTTAGGCATTCTAAATAATATTTCTCTCGAATGCATATATAAATGATACGACCAATCTACGTTCGAGAGAAAACAAGTCCTCAACATCCTTTATCGGCAGCTGATTTTGCTAGTTCTCTGGTTCCTTTGGTTGTCACTTGTGCTAGTTCACTACTATAGGAAACATTTTCAGATCCACTTAAAAACACATTTGCAAGGGTGGATGCGAGGTCCGCTCCTGCTTTGCTAGTTAGTGGTAGAATCAGCGCCGGCCCTGGACGCCGGCAAGCGGGGCGGCCGCCCTGGGCCTCCGATTTGGCGGGGCCTCACCCAAATACGCAAACACTAGTAGTATTAGTATTTGGCCCAGTACCGAAGACGAAGTTACTGACTCCGCGTCCGCGAGTCCTCGACTCCTCGTCTGCGGCGGCGGCGACGCGGAGTCGTGGATCGGCGACCGCCGGCTGGACGTGAGACGCGCAAGGCTGCGAGCGCCGAGCGCGACGACGGGCCCGACGGCGAGACCGCAAGAGGCGAGACGCTGAACTCGACACGAAGCCACGAAGGGTTGCGACCTCTGCGACTCGCCGACTCCGCCTGACCCTAACGAGCGACGACGAATCGGCAATCGATGGTGAGCCACACTGAGCCATCAGCACGAGTAGAGTAGATGGGTTAATTTTTTGAACTAATGGTTTCTATAAACTTTAACAGCATGATGACATCAAGAAAAAGAAAGTTCACTTCGGGCAGTAAGAAAAGGAAAAAGAAAGCACGAGCAGATGAGTTAACACAATCACTCAGGGTTCATCTGACTTTGATTTAAATGATCTAATTTCTGAGCTGAGTGTCCTACAATTTACTTTGCCCGATAACCCAATGACAGCTATGGAGATTTTTGAGTTTGTTACAAAGGCTGATTGTTATCCTAATGCTTCCATTGCTTATCGGATCATGTTTACTATACCTGTGACTGTGGCATCAGCTGAAAGAAGCTTCTCAAAACTAAAGTTGTTGAAGAATTATCTGAGATCTACAATGTCTCAGGAGAGGCTAAATGGTTTGGCAACATTAAGCATTGAGAAGCGATTTTTGGATGAGATCGATATTAATACCATCATCAATGAATTTGCATCGAGGAATGTTAGAAAGAATTTTTAAGGTATTTGTACATTTATGAATTGTTGCATATGGATATTGCTTTTGCATGCATTGTTAAGTATTTATAAATTATAAATATATATGTATAGAGGGCCTCAGATTTTTGTTTCGCCCTGGGCCTCCAAAAACTCAGGGCCGGCCCTGGGTAGAATGACGGGGAAAGTTACTTATCTCAATGTTGTTTGTGCTGCTGCCCTTTTTGAGGATTATGTAAATTAAGGAACGCCTGTACTTTTTGGAGTCATTATATATGAGCTTTTTTACGGTACCTTATACCACTAATTTAAAGGACTAGTATATAAACATCCGACGGTTGAGAATAATTGTATACTAGTCTAACGTTGATCAGTGGTATAGGTAGTATATAATGAGTAGTATAGTAGTATAAGAGCATTATTGGAAAAAATTTAAATGGCATCACTGTAATTTAGATATATTTTAATTTTTTCATTCGATCATATGTCTCGGGCCGACAGTCGAGGCACGCCAGTGGGATGGGTCTCGGGTCGGTGATGCACGCCGCCGTTAAAAACTAGAAGAAGTATGCTTAGTTAGTATATTTATATCTAAATTACTATATTACCCATTTTCTATACCATATACCACTGGCCAGTGGTATAAGGTACCGTAAAAGAGCTCAACAAAGATGAGGACTAGATTATTTTTTTGAGGGTCCAGCACATGTGGTTGGTCTTGTGAACTGAAGACAATATCATTTCAAAGAAAAATAGCCATCAACATCATCAAAAAATGTCCAGTGATATTCCGACTGTCCCTTCGAATCTGGATCCATATGTTTTTGCCGGGTTAATAGGCCAGCGTGATTAGACACCTTGTTTTATATTCAGCATATTGCATTTTATTGCATAAACAATTTGACTGCAAAAAAGTTTCAAAGTAAACTCTGCAAACTGAACCGCAGGTCCGGGTTTAGATTTTGGTGTCAGATTTTCTTTTTTTGTCTGAGGGGAAAAATAGGGAAAAGATGCGGACTAAAACTCCGTCTGGTTATACTTTCATGGTTCTTTCTGTTTGATGTTTTAAACCAAAAAGGAATAAAGATAGTCAATATGGTTCCTCGGTGCTATTCGTCTATTAAGATGAAATTACACTCATTATTTGAACGGAATGTTCAGAACACGATAGTTTCCCCTGAATTACTAGTTGAAATAATTTTTTTCCAATACAACATCCCAAGATGATCCAAAAGGGACAACAACATTAGTACTATGCACAAAAGCTATGCGTGGATAGTGGTCAGAGGAAATGGAAGGAGATCCTCATATGGAATCACACACTTGAGCAGTGATTTGCAAGTTGCAAGACTTGAACATCTATACAACTAGATTCAGCAGTATGTCTGAAGTATCTAGGGATACATACCCTACATTTTTAGTGAATGAGAAAGAGTTTGCATGTGCACAGCACGATCATTTGACCAAATATGGTACTACAATTAACATGACAAGTGCATCATCAAGTGGAGATACTGCACATGGCACCCCATCCCTGCTTGATCTGGTTGTGCAGCCTCCCCCCTCTCTCTTCATGTTGTAGGCATGCTACTTCAGCCTAGATGAATTAGTAGGGTACTTGGGCTTTATTTTGACCTTAGTCCTACTTACTATTATTTGGACATATCCTATGTATGCTTGTGGGACATATTTGGGCATATCCTAATATTAGGCTGACATGTTCTCATCTAGAAACCCATCAAACTTTATTGTTTCGTGTAACACGCTATTTAACTTAGATGCCTATATGCCAATACAATTACAAGCATACAAACAAGGGGTTTGGCATGCCAACAATCTCACATGATCAATATATAGCCTTCTTAGATCCACCATTCCAGTGGCTCAAGGTTTGTCTCAGCCAATAGGCTAGATGAACAGAACAGAGCAGACAAATAAAGTGTGTCCTCTTCCTGTCAGATTATCCTCTCCTTCCAAGAAAATAGGGGAAAAGATGAGTGCTGAATGATACATTTTCTTGAGATCCACCACCCACATGTGGTTGACCTTGTGGATAAACATATGATAAATTTTGGGCAACAACAGCACGGCAGATATCCATCAGCATCAACAGCTTCCAAAGAGGCCTGTGAGATTCTGCCTGTCTGTGGATGGATCTGAAAATTGGCTAGTCACCTCAAGTTGCAGAGAGGAGGAGAAGGTCCACCTGCAGCTATTGACTTGAGCACTTCCGCAACTACTCAATCACAACGAACCCTACATATATCTTGTCATGCAAAAGAGAAAGAAGCATGCTCATGTACAAATGCAATGACAGGTCGAAGATCGAATCATCACATCACTGAACTATAGTATATTAACGAAACTAGCAATTCATCCTTCTTTTCCATACATATATATACATATATTGATGAAACTACAAAAAATACTAATTAAAACGTTACAAACATAATAATATATATGCGGCATATAAAAGTAGTAGAAGTTTTTTGACAAGAAAAAAGAAGAAAATTTATCTTGGCCAACATTCTTTAGTGCAAAATGTATAAGAACTGCTTAATAACAATTGATTAAGAAGCATATATGTGAATGTGGCGTGGTCCTCTCAAGAGTCTAGCACACGGTAGATGACGACGAAGCACGGCAGGATGGCCCTGGGGTTGGCCACGAAGAGCTCCTCGAGGTTGCCGTACACGCTGCTGCTGGCGGCGTCCTCCCCGGCCACCGAGTCGAACGGGCCGCCTGCCTCCTCCTCCTCGGCCGCGGGCGTGCCGTCGCCGCCGTCGCGGCGGACGCGGCCGGCGATGACGCGGCAGACCAGCATGGCGCGGCAGCCGGCGTTCGCCACCTGCGCCGCGGCGCCGCAGTCGTGCGCGCGGCCGCTGCTGGCCGTGGTGCGCACGCCGAGCGGGTGCGCGCCCACCCACGGCGCGAACCCGTGACGGATGGCCGTGCACACGCCGCAGCACGCGGCGGCGGCGGAAGCCGGAGGAGCCGCCGACGACGACGACGCCGTGTCGGTGGCGTTGCTACTCCTGCTTGCGGACGACGACGAGTCGGCGGCGGCGGCGCAGAGGGAGGTGGCGCCGCTGAGGCCGAGCGCACATGCTAGCGGCGCGGAGTGGAACCTGAGCAGCTCGTTTCCGTCGGCGGCGGCCCTGGCGGCGGTGGCGCGGCAGCGGGAGCGCACGGCGTCGCGGTAGGCCTCGAACCTGGCGACGGTGCGCGGCGCGTTGTGGACCTTGAGGATGCGGTCGATGTGGCAGATGGGCCGGTCACGCTTCTGCCAGCTGGACTTGAAGATGATCTCCACGATGTTGCGGCCCGAGTCCTCGGGCCCAAGCTCCGACACTGCCGACGATCATGGCATTAATTGATTAGCCCGGCGAGAAGACGCGATTAACCAAAAGCACCGGCAGCAGGACATGCATGTGATGGCTATTAACTCTCTGGCCTAGCTAATCTAGTGCTACACTTTGACAGTGGACAGAGTGCAATGAATGTTCTGAAATCTATGAAGGTACGGTACGGGTGGCATCTTTGAATTGAACAAGGCCGGGGGATGGCATGGCATTCATGGCATTCAGGGAAATGGCTTCAATTGCCCTGTGATCCAGGACAACTTTCTTGACCTAAAGCATCTCAAAAGCATGCATGAACAGGCACAGTGCACACATGCATGCAATGCAACTCATCACTCTCTCTACCTTTTTTTCCATGCCAATGCCAAGCCATCTTTTTTTAAAAGTTTTTCCCACATCATGGACCTTATCATCTGTTTGAGTTATATAGCAATCACCTTAATTGTTTCAGGCAAAGCAAGTTCTGTCTCCCTTTGAATTATTCCACCTTGCTGCAGCCACTATACAGTGCTCTACACACCACCATTTTATAAATCCAGTTGTGATGATGGATACTATGTTCAACTACTGTAGTGCAAGCTGTTCAGTCTCCCAATACTAAATGTTGTTAGTCATGTGGAGTCTCTTTATCTTTCATGTGACTGTTGTTAACTCAAAGGCACCATATGCATGCTTATTTATTAATGCAGTACTGAGAGCCTCAGGTCATCTTCTTCTTCTGCTGCTGCTACATAGTGCAAGCAACTGGGTTGTGCTGGATCATGCATGCATGGATTTGTTTGCGTGATCCTGTTACATAAACAAGTATTGATGCTTTTTGCAGAATGCAGTGCTCGCTGCTTGCTTGTAAACCACAAAAGACAAAGGAAAAGATGAAAAGGAAGCGGAGGGAGGGGTAACTTTGATGAGCAGCATCTTTCCCTGCCCTTTCTGTTTGTCTCCTCTACCTCTACCTCCAATCACATGGATGGATGTGCCAACAGATTATACTACTCCCATAAACTAATCAAAAACTGTTCATCGGAGTATGTTATACTAGTACGTGGTGGACTGGTAATTGATTTTCTTAAGGTAACAGTGGAGTGGTAATTTGGTAGAACCACTTAATCACGATTAACAAATCATATTGACCATATACGCCGACACTAGCTAGCTATCTCTCGCAGATCTCTAGCCAGCCTTCACCATGAACACCATTGATGTTAATTAGCTTCGCTTGACTTGCATTAAAACTAATTTCATACTTTTTTCTCACCAGATCTCTTTTCTGTGAAATCCCCTACAAACTAGTACTACAACTCTACCACACACACAAAATGCAGAAGACACTGAAATGAATTTTAAGCTAAGGGAAATTTTATGATTTTTTGTCCTTCCTATGTTGTTGATGCACAAGAAGCCAAGAAGGGAGGGGGATGAGTGGAAAGCAGCTAGATACCTGCATGGCGAATGGCCTGGTGATGCTCCAAGCTGTCGGCCTTGGTGAACACCTCGCCGCACTGCGGGCAGGCGCACAGCTCCCTCGGCCTCGGGTACCGCCTGATGATTAATTATTTTTTGTTAACAAACTAATCACGGTTAGCTAGGCGCAATCACCACATCATCATTAGCTTAATCATCTTGAAGATCAGTAAACAAAGCTCAACAAATCGAATCACAAGCTACCTCGACATGGGCTCGACGTTGATGGCGCGGCACTCGTAGCAGCCGGAGAGGCCGCGCAGGGAAGAATGGTGGCCGCCGGCGCCGGCAGCGGAGGACGACGAGCCAGCGCCGCGGTGCGCCCGGCGGCGGTTGAGGGGAGCGGTGTCGCGGTCGGCGGACGCGGAGGCGGCGGCGGACGACGCGGCGGAGGAGGCGGCGTCGACCACGTCGCGCATGGCGCACAGCGACGCGCCGCAGGCACCCGCGCCGCTGCCCCGGAGCCGCGCCAGCGCCGACGGTGCTGCCGGGTCGTGCACGCGCGCCGCCGCCGTCGCGCTCCGGCAGCTCAGCAGGCTCTTCACCTGCTCCCACGACGACGACGACGAGGACGCCGCCGCCGCCGCGGCTTTCTTCGTCGACTGGGCTCGGTGCTGCGGGCGGCTCTTGGACGCCGTCGCCGCCGCGGCGACCCGCCTGGGGCTCTTCTTGGACGACGCGGCCACGGCCATGGCCCGCTGGCTTCGTGCGCCTTGCGGTGTTCTTGGCGCCGACGGGAGCGACGGTTGCGGTGACGGCGGTGGCTTCTTCTTGCGCTTGCTGCCGTGCTGGTGGTCATGCCGCCGGCTGTCGGAGTGGTCGCCACCGGCGGCGGCCTTGGTGGCCGAGGAGGAGGGGAGCAGGAGAGTGGCGAGCGCCATCTATGAAATCTTTGCAGGAGACTAGCTTGTCCTGTGCACAGACTCTTACTACTAGTACCTATATAGCCTTGTGCCCTTGTGTGTTTAGGAATGGAGATGAGAGGAGCAAGAAAGGTATAGCAAGTTGGACCTGGTGGAGCTAGCTAGCTGAAAGCCTGAAGGTCATCAAAGTCCAAGGCCCTTATTAAGAGTAGTCATGACTAATGACCCTTTCTCTCTCTCCTCTCTTGGGATGGAGAGGACTGAGGAGCAACACAGGGGAGGGAGTGTGCAGTATATGAAGATTCAGGCCTTGTTTAGATGTATATTTGGGGGTGAGAATTTGGGGGTTTTGGTCACTTCGTCATAAATGCGTCACTGTAGCATTTCGTTTGTATTTGTGAAAAATTGTCCAAAAATTGATTAATTAGGCTCAAAATGTTTGTCTCATCGAGTACAACAAAACCGTGCAATTAGTTTTTAATTTCATCTACATTTAGTACTCCATACATGTGTCGACATTTTGATGTGATGAGAATCTTCTTTTTTATAGTGAATTTTGGAGGTGAAATTTGAGATCTAAACAAGGCCTCAACTCAACTCCTGTTATGGGGAGGCCAAAAAAAAAGGATAAGATGCTACATATTTGGATCTGAATAAGTCGCAGTGAAAATGGAAAGAAGCCTTAAATGCAACCTAGGGTCCAGGACTCCAGGCCCATCCAGAGAGTGGCCTACTGACCGATGATAATGAAGTACTCCCTCCTTTTTCTTTACAGACATGGGGCATCTTAGGATTTGGGAAAAGCAAACCTAGTAAGTTTTTATCAATATATAAGTAGTCAAATTATATGCATGCATATAGTGTCTAAAAGTTATGCCAATAGAGTACATTTCACATATCTTGGAACATGATATTGATTTAATAATTGATTCTAACAGAAATTAAATAATTAAAGTTTATTTTAAAGATTTTTAAATCCTACTGTGCACTATGTAAAGAAAAAAGGGCGTGCATTTATCAGCCTCTGCACCAATATCTAGTTTACCATTATTGATATAACTTATCTCTGTGTGGAAAATATAGCTTATATATGGAAGAAGCTGGTAACAGAAGCTGTAGCTCTCACTTTGATCTTCTTTCATGCTTCCTTGTGAATTGATAGTAGAAAATCCTTTCATTCAGGAGCCTTTTCAAATGGTCCTTTCTAGTCATGCTAGTGGCAAGAAAAGCCATGCTAGTGGATGAGCCAATTTGGCTCTCTTAAGAAAGCAGAAAAATCTTGGTCGGGGAAGGTGAGGTAAGAAAACCACACTACCAGAGAACCTCACATCCGCCCCCCTCATAGGCCGCGACACATTTTGGACCCGGTGCTAAGGGTGCATCGGCACCGGGTCTAACGGCTATGAGCGGGGGCGGCGCCCAGGGGTGGCAGGTTGAGCACATTAGCACCGGGTCTTGCGACGACCCAATGCTAATGTGGTCACATTCGCACCGGTTGCAGCCAGCAACCGGTGCTAATGTGCCCAAGGCCCTTTAGCACCGGTTGCTGGCTGCAACCGGTGCAAATGTGAGAGAAGTAGCACCGGGTCGTCGCAAGACCCGGTGCTATTGTGCTCGTATATAATACCTTCCCTCCCCTCGCCTGAGCCAGCATCCACACTTGGAGCTGTGTTCATGTTGTGCTCGGGACAGGGGAGGTGCTGCCAAATTTTTTTTTCAAAATTTGTGAAGATTTCACTCATCCAAGAGGCACTACAAGGTACATTCTTTCATTCTCTTATGTTTTTTATTAGCTTGTATTGTTTATATGCTTTAGAAATAGAGAAATTTGTGAATCAAAATGGAAAGAGAGCTTGTGTTCATGGTGGAGAGAGAGAGCTTGTGTTCATGGTGGAGAGAGAGAGCTTGTGTTCATGGTGGAGAGAGAGAGCTTGTGTTCATAGTGGAGAGTGAGAGCTTATGTATTGTATTTATTAGTTATTTATTTAAAGTTGGAATAGTTAATTATTTTTTTATTGGAAGTATATTTGATTTTAGAAAATGAATAAATTAATTATAGTTTTAGAAATGTGTTTAGTTTGTATTGTCTTATGTATTAACTTTGTAATCTATTATATGTTAAATTTATATTTAGTTATATATTAAATTTGTATTGTTTTATATATTACCTTTGTATTATATTATATATTAAATTATACAAATAATTGTTATTGGTTACTAATGCAGATGAATAGGCAATGGATGTACGGGGACAATCACGATACGGCGTTTCGTGATGGCCTGAAGGGGTTTCTCGATGTCGTCGAGGCCAACAGGACGCCGTTAGGTTTCATGTTTTGCCCATGCACTAATTGTCAAAATATACAATTGTACAAACAAAGAGGAGCTCTTCTGGTGCATTTGATGAGGCACGGTTTCATGAGCAATTATTCTGTTTGGACGAAGCATGGTGAAAGAGGAATTCTAATGGACGAAGATGAATAAGACGAGGTGGATAACGACATTCCGGTATTGGCTGAATACTACGGGGCCTTTGCAGATGCTGCAGTGGGTGATGCCGATCATGAAGATGCTGCTCAGGAAGATGACCCTAATGATGGACTTGGGCAAATGTTGCGTGATGCTGAGAAAGACTTGGGCAATGATAAGGAACTGAAAAAGATACAACGTATGTTGCGGGACCACAAAACTGACTTGTACCCAGATTGCAAAGAGGGGCTTACGAAGTTGGGTAGTACACTTGAATTTCTGCAGTGGAAGGCAGCAAACGGCGTTACTGATAAGGGTTTTGATGAGCTACTGAAACTCGTAAAGAAGATTCTGCCCAAGGGTAACGAATTGCCATCAGCAACGTATGAAGCAAAACGGGTTGTTTGCCCTCTCGGTTTGGAGGTACAGAAGATACCTTATTGGCAATATTTAGAGGTCCGTAACGCGATTGATTTGATGCATCTGACGAAGAATCTTTGCGAGAACTTGATAAGCTTTCTGGGTACTTATGGGAAGCCAAAAGATACACTGGAAGCACGACAAGAGCTGAAACGATTGAAACAACGGAATGATCTACATCTAGGAAAGAGAGACAACGGACGCCAGTACTTGCGTCCTGCCAGCTTCACTCCCAGCAAAGAAGAGAAGGAAAGCATGTTTGAATGCTTGAACAGTATCAAGGTTCTGTCGGGCTACTCCTCCAATATTAAGGGAATAATAAATATGAAAGATAACAAGTTCACAAACCTCAAGTCTCACGACTGTCATGTGTTGATGACATAGCTACTTCCCATCATACTCAGGGGTGTGCTACCCGTTAATGTGCGGAAAGCCATTGTGAAGCTATGTGCATTCCTCAATGCAATTTCTCAGAAGGTGATCAATCTAGACCATTTAGTTCAGCTACAGAACGACGTGGTGCAATGTCTTGTCAGCTTTGAGATGATATTTCCACCATCCTTCTTCAATATTATGACACATCTATTGGTTCACCTCGTCAAAGAGATTCATATACTGGGCCCAGTATTTCTACACAACATGTTCCCGTTTGAGAGGTTCTTCGCTGTGCTAAAGAAGTATGTCCGTAATCGTTCTCGTCCAGAAGGATGCATTGCTAAGGGATACGAAACAGAGGAGGTCATTGAATTCTGTGTTGACTTTGTCAATGATCTTATGCCGATTGGTGTGCCCAAATCACATCATGAGGGGAGACTTGGTGGAAAGGGCACACTAGGGAAAAGATCGATGGTAATCAAGGACATGGAGACATTTCGTAAAGCGCACCTCACAGTTTTACAACAATCAACCTTAGTTGCTCCGTACATCAAGGAGCACATGAAGATTCTCTGAGACAAAAATCCAACAAAGTCAGCAGCCTTTATTCAGCGGATGCACAATACTACTTTCGCCGTTTGGTTGCGAGAGCGTCTGATGGGTGTCGAGGGCATTGATGCGCAGCTAGCTTTTGTAGCTAGGGGTCCATCGACCACGATCTTAAAATTCCAAGGATACGACATCAATGGGTATACATTTTACACGAGAGCCCAGGACAAGAGGAGCACCAACCAAAACAGTGGAGTCTGAATCGACGCGGCAGACACCAATGGCAATACTAACTCATACTATGGTGTCATAGAGGAGATATGGGAACTAGAGTACGGACCTTTGAAGATCCCACTGTTTAAGTGCCAATGGGTGAAGCTGACTGCAGGAGGTGTTACAGTTGATGAGTATGGAATGACGTTAGTGGACCTAAACAAGATTGGGTTTCTAGACGAACCATTCGTCCTAGCCAAAGATGTCACACAAGTTTTTTATGTAAAGGACATGGCTAGCAGACCAAAGAAAGGGGCGGATAAGAAAGGGGTGGGTAAGCAATTAGACCCACCACAAGACGAGCCAAAGCGTCATATTGTTCTTCCTGGAAAAAGAAAAATCGTAGGAGTTGAGGACAAGACGGATGAAGATTATGATATGCTCGATGGGCTGCCTCCATTCTCGATGGCTGCTGACCCAAGCATCCTGTTAGCGGCGGAGGAGACACCCTATCTACGGCGTGATCAGAATCAAGGAACATTCATAAAGAGGTAGTTTATTAGTGTCCGAGTAAACGATGATGATGTGTAATTTAATTGCACTATGTTCCAGAAATTCATATATATATAAATGACATCGTGTATTTGTTATGCATTTATGTGGTTTTAGTTTTTAACATTTTGACATATGATCCATCAAAAGATATGACCACCCGAAGCCCATCTTTCGTGAAATGTAGCAACATTCGATCAATGAAACCAAATGTTAATTCCTATGATTTTCTGGAATTTTCTATTATTTTCTAATATTTTCTAGTAACTCTCACTGTTTTCTAGAATTTTCTAAAAAATTTTAAGGGCTTTGTTTTCTACAAAATTATTATTTAGAAATAAAGAGCTTCATTTAATAATTACTAGAAAATGAAAGAAAATGGTAATTCCTATGATTTTCTAGGATTTTATATTAATTTCTAATATTTTCTAGTAACTCCTACTGTTTTTCTAGAATTTTCTAAAAATTTTAAAGAGCTTTGTTTTATTTATTTACGAATAAAGTAAAGTAATAGAAATAGAAAAAAGACCCGGTGCTAATTGTCGATTTGGATGAAAAAATGGCGGCAACTGAAATCCTAACCCTTTAGCACCGGGTAGATCCAACACCCGGTCCTAAAGGTGCCCAGGATTTCAGTTGCCGCCCTGGGCACCTCTTTAGCATCAGGTGTGCTTACACCCGGTGCTAAAGACTCATTAGCACCGGGTGTCCCGAGCACCTCTTTAGCACCGGGTGTGCTTACACCCGGTGCTAAAGACTCATTAGCACCGGGTGTTGTATCCACCCGGTGCTAATGTGGTGGCCTTTAGCACCGGGTGGAGGAAAGACCCGGTGCTAATGAGCCTTTAGCACCGTGTCTTACCCTCACCCGGTGCTCAAGGCGCCGCCCCATATAACCGCCCGCCCGCTCTCTCCTCCTCACTTCTTGCATTCCTCGCTCGCCTCCGCCGCCGGTCCTGCTCCCGCGCCCGTCGCCCGTCTCCGTCGCCGGTCGCCCGCGCCGTCGTCGCCTGCGTCGCCGCCATTCGCCCGCGCCCCCGCCCGCGCCGCCTGTGGCCCGTCGCCGCCGCGTCCGCGCCGCCGGTCGCCCGTCGCCCGCGCCGCCCACTGCTCCACCGTCGCCCGCGCCCCTCGCCTGCGCTCGTCGGCGGCCGCCCGTCGCCCGCATCTGCCGCCGTCGCCCGCACCCGAGCCCCTCGGTCGATTTCTGTTTACATTTTGTTATTTAATTTGTTATTTAATTTGTTATATAATTAGGTATTTAATTTGTTATATAATTTGTTATATAATATGGTATATAATTTGGTATATAATTTGTTATTTAATTTGTTATATATAATTTTTTATTATTTATATGCTTATATATCATTTTGTATGTAATTTGGTATATATAATTTTGTATATATAATGTTGTATATATAATTTTGTATATATAATGTTGTATATATAATTTTGTATATATAATGTTGTATATATAATTTTGTATGTAATTTGGTATATATAATTTTGTATGTAATTTTGTATATATAATTTTGTATGTAATTTTTTATATGTGCATATTTTGTATGTGCAAAACTATCGCACACCCAAACACCTTCGCGAAACCAAACTCGTCGCGCACCCGAGCTCCTTCGCGAACCCCAACGCGTCGTGCTCCCAAACCTTCCGGAACCCAAACTCGTCGCGCACCCGAAGCCCTTCGCGAACTCAAACGCGTCGCGCACACGAACCCCTTCGCGTCGCGCACCCAACGTTCGCGAACCCGGAAACCCAGAAACCCAAACCCTAAACCCCCTAGCTCTAACCCTAAACCCCGAAACCCAAACCCTAAACCCCCTAGCCCTAAACGCGTCGCGCACCCGAACCCCTTCGCGTCGCGCACCCACCGTTCGCGAACCCGGAAACCCACAAACCCAAACCCTAAACCCCCTAGCTCTAACCCTAAACCCCGAAACCCAAACCCTAAACCCCCTAGCCCTAACCCTAAACCCTGAAAAACAAACCCTAAACCCTAAACCCTGAAACCCAAACCCTAAACCCCCTAGCCCAAACCCTAAACGCCCTAGCCCAAACCCTAAACCCCGAAACCCAAACCCTAGACCCCCTAGCTCTAACCCTAAACCCTAAACCCCGAAACCCAAACCCTAAACCCCCTAGCCCAAACCCTAAACCCCCTAGCCCTAACCCTAAACCCTAAACCCCGAAACCCAAACCCTAAACCCCCTAGCCCAAACCCTAGACCCTAAACCCCCTAGCCCAAACCCTAAACCCTAAACCCCAAAACCCAAACCCTAAACCCCCTAGCCCTAACCCTAAACCCCGAAACCCAAACCCTAAACCCCCTAGCCCTAACCCTAAACCCCGAAACCCAAACCCTAAACCCCTTACCCTGACCCTAAACCCCATATCTATATTTATTTATATTTATTGCTTACAAATTATTTTTATTCCTATAGATGGCGGACAACAACCCTAGCGAACCCTTGCTAGAGGATAATGACCAGTTCTTATTGAATCAAATATTTGGTATCGATGCTGAAGATAACCCGGAACCAAACATGGAAGACGTGTTGGGTATTGCTCAAGGGAGCGAAAATGTGGAACAACGTAATGTGGATGAACGCAGTAATAATGAGCCCACGTCTAGTCAGGTGTGAATATATCTCATTTAATATGTATTGTATATCTCAATATATCTCATTTAATATGTATTGTATCTCAATATATCTCATTTAATATTGTATCGTTAATATGTAATTTATGTAGCCCGCCTCTGCGTCGACAACCGGAACTAGGAAATCCAAACGATCTGCCACTAAGAAGCTGAAGGATGTGAAGTTTCACATCACTCGAGTGGAGGATGATGGGGAGCCAGTTGAGCCCAAACAAGTGGCCAGAAAATTTATATCTTAGTGCGGGGTTGTTCTACGGGAACGCGTGCCCATTAGCATGAGAAAATGGAAATCCACGGACCCTACTGAGCCACACGTGTTGCCCAATACTGAGAAGGAGATGCTATGGGCAGACTTAAAAGGAATTTTGGAATGGCCAAGCAGTCATGAAGAGCAACTGAAGGATTGGACAATGAAAAAGATGGCAATTCTGTTCCAGGATTACAAGAAAAAATTGTACAAGAATTATCTCATTACCGGAGAAGCACCGGATCCAGCGAAGCATCCAACCATCACTCATGATGCTTGGGAATCGTTCTTGGAGTACAAAAACTCCGAAGAAGGGTCAAGTATGACCGCTAGAAATGCTGACAATGCCGGTAATAGGAAGTACACCCATAGAATGGGTTCAGGTAGTTATAAAGGGAGCATTGAGAAATGGGAGAAGATGGAAGAATCTCTATTTGCTTGAGGCATTCGTGCAGCGACACATGACTGGCCCACACGATCCAAGCATTGGTACTATGGTCATGGAGGCACCCTCAGTCCGATCGACGGCTCGTTAGTTTTTGGAGAGGACTTGCGAGAACTAGCTCAACGTCTCATCAATATCCTTAAGGCATCTGAGAGGGGAGAATTTGTTCCTCATAGAGACAGAGATGAGCTAACCTATGCCTTAGGAAACAAGGAGCATCCTAGACGTACGCGCGGCGTAGGCATAGTACCATGGAAGAAAGGTTTCAAAGAAGACACCACCTCCTATAGGAGCCGTTCGAGGAAGAAGGCGGAATGTGAGCAGAGGGTGAGGGACCTAGAGGAAACGGTAGCCGCCCAGGGCTCAAAGATACAGGAAATGGAGGTAGAGACGGAGCGGCGAATGAAGTTAGCATGGCTGCAGATACAAGCCACAGGAACCGCCAGCACAAAGCATGTACCTCTCCAAGATCCTAATGCGGCCCTTCTTAGCCCTCCACAACATCGAAGTAGCCACGCTTCCACAGAGCATGTACAAGGTCATGAAGACATTCCCGCACCTCAGTCTGAACCGGTCCGTTACCCCGTGGATGAAATAACTCAACGGACCGCATGTGAGCTTGTCGTGAGGCAGAAGAACATATCTGTGGTGGTACGTATGCGACATTAGTTTGTATATTTCGTAAATATCATCATAAATATTATTCATTTACTAACTTTCTTTCTACTTATTTTATTAGGTCGCATACGGTATGACCAAACCAGTGGAACCAGGTCAAAGATGGCATTGCATGGAGATTCCACATGGTTACGTACCCGTTGAGGTGGAGCAAGTCGTTGACCAGTGGAATGACTTAAAACTTGACATCGTGGAGGTGACGGAGAAACAAAACTCGGGGAGTGTTCTCATGGGATCATTCTATGGAGCAAGCGAGACATCGCCATACCTGGTAGCACCATGTCTCCTTCAGATCCCCCGTCTCCAAGAGGTCCACCGGATCACGATTCTCAGGGAGCTCATGACGCAAACCCGTCTCCGTCTCCGTCTCCTCCGCGGCGGAAGTCTCCGTCTCCACCGCGGCAGAAGCCTGAACCAAAGAAGCGCTCTAAACTGGCTAGCTTGGCCCCTCCACCACAGAAGAAGCCACGGAAGGTCAAAGAGAAGCCTACACCACCAAAAAAAGCTTACGACCTGACTCAAGAAAAGCTCGATGCCTCTGTTAAAGAAGACGTAAAGAGGCAACTTTTCACGAGAAAACAACCAGAGCCAAAGATTGACCCCGCCACGGTAAAATCCTTCCTCCAAAATTTGACTAGGGGACAACAGAAGAGGGCACAGATATCAGACTATGACCGCTCATTACTGAAATCTCAAGGGAAGACGAAGGCGGCGGCGTCCAAACCTGTTGCTCAGCTCGGCAACCAACATCAGGAGTCGTTGCCTCAGTTGGCATCTGAGTACGAGCTGAACGTGCAATGAAAAATGGCCGAGATAGGACTCTCAAGAGAGGAAATCACGGGAGAAAAAGAAATCCCTGTGAGCACAGAGTTCAAGTGGCCATTTAAGCTTGGCCAGCCTTTGGTCGGTCCATAAATGGAGAGCACGCTACAAACAAAGATGCGTCGTTTCCATCAGTGGTATCTGGAACAATCAAGAAGCAAAAGGCGCATGTTTGGAGTTCGTGTAAAGGACCATGATTTTTTCAATGGCGAGGAAACCCTCTGGTTGGAGTTTAAGGATATATATGAGGTGTACCACAAAGACGCCATGGACGTGTCTTTGGTCGCCTGTTGGGTATTGTAAGTGCTTTGTTCTCATTTACATTTGACACTTGAAAAAAAACTTTAATCTTTGCTGACGCGCCCTTTATTGCTTAACAATGCAGAATGGATATTCAAAAATGTCGGAGGGAAGGAATATTTGACATTGGTTACATGGACCCGACAAGGATAAGTGACAAAATGATTTTGATCAATCCAGAGGAGACATATCAAAATTTATACAAGTATCCCCAAAAACAAAATTATTGCGACTCCATACTATTGCCGTACAACTTCGGGTGAGTACCTATACATGTATCTACTTATAGTGCCTATACAAAATTTTATGGACTCCATACTATTGCCGTTCAATTTTATTTCTCATTGTAATGTCTACATGTATACAGTTTTCACTGGATCTTAATCATATTGTGTCCTGACCGGGGTATCGTCCACGTCTTTGATTCGTTGAAGAGGCCAACATATGCTTACCAGAACATCATCGACATGTTTACAAGGTGACATATATTTACCCATTTAACTCAATTCTGCCCTCACAATCACAATGATTTAACACAACTTTTTGGTTCACAGGGCGTGGATTCAATTTCGTCAAGATAACCCTGGTATGATCCATGAAACACTCACATGGAAGACTGACTTTCCGGTAAGCAAGTAATTTGTACGTGTAGGTCTCCGCTAACCTATTATATGAATTTTACTTAACTTTATTTTTTGATCGACAGTGTTGCCAACAGGGGTCGGGAAATAATCTATGTGCATATTATGTTTGTGATAACATGCTCAATTGGTCGACGACAAAGATGAGTCACCATGATGTTATGGTACGTAACACATTTTCAGGTTTTAATTTGATATATTTACTATTTTTGTAGAAAAAGCACTTGATTTTGTAATAAATTATATTATTTAGAAATATACGGCTTCTTTTATTGATAATGGGATTCATTTATAATAAATAATATTATTATTAAATTTGAATTAATAAGTAAGGCACTTTGTTTTAAAACAAATGATTATTTAGAAATATAGGGCTTCATTTAATAATTACTATGTTTGTATTAATAAGAAAACACTTTGTTTTATAATAAATAATTATTTAAATATAGACGGACATTTGTATTTGTAAGTAAAGCATTTATTTTATATTAAATGATTATTAATTGCACATTTGTTGTCTTCAATTCCATGGAGTTAATATTTCCAATTATTTGCAAATTATAGATGATGAGGCTGGAAGAAGATAGACTCGATGAAGAGAGAATAGACGCAATTGCAGAACAGCTCATTGGATGGATTTGGGACGAGATCGTTAATCCCCGTGGAGAATTCCATCTCCCCCTGGAGGATGCGCCGTCAAGTCGTTCCTCTAGTCGGATTTCTTAATTTGTAATATACAGTTCAAATATATATACAGTTCAAAATTATAATATATATATCTTCTATTTTGATTATATGTCTAGCTAATATGAATATATAGTACTACATGCACGGCAGCTGAATACATGTTTGAATACGTATCATAATACATATATAAACATATATAAACGTACATGCATGGCAGCTGTAGAAAGTAACCAAAAATAAATAAATCCAGGCA
The DNA here is from genome assembly GCA_033239725.1 of Echinochloa phyllopogon. Classification (NCBI taxonomy): domain Eukaryota; kingdom Viridiplantae; phylum Streptophyta; class Magnoliopsida; order Poales; family Poaceae; genus Echinochloa; species Echinochloa phyllopogon. Next base: position 1,693,111 of record BTCW01000016.1, on the reverse strand, counting down.
CTTTAGCACCTGTTGTATACACCCACCGGTGCTAAAGGCCGTCCTATCCCCGCTGTGTAGGCAGGGCCTTTAGCACCGGTTGGTGTTTAGAACCGGTGCTAAAGGCCCCCTTTAGCACCGGTTATTCTACCCGGTGCTAAAGGGTACCCCTTTAGCACCGAAAGTTTAGCACCGGATGGAAATCCGGTGCTAAAGCCCGTTCCCAACCGGTGCGGATGTGAGGTTCTCTGGTAGTGCCAAACGTAACCTTGTTTTAGAATCAACCTCAATGTGAAAATAATTTCACAAGTATACTATAATACAATATAAGCACAATGTGTATACTGTGAAAATATTGCTCCCAACTAAAGAACATTGTGTAGATACAAAATAATATACACCACTTGGTATGTGAAATCATGCATAAAGACGTTTATGTTTTCACCTGGAAGGAATTGTGATTGAGCATCGTCCCCACTTACACACCCATGGGCCCACCGAATGTTGGGCCTACTATAAGGAGTTTAAAACCAAGAGAATTGTAGGGCAAAACCCACTATATCACCATTTCTAAAATCGTTGGAAAAGAGAAATGTACACTCATCATTGTTGATGAGGGAATTGTGAACAATATTTAAAAATGAAAAGTTCTTTGAGTTTGTGTGGCGCATAGCCTTGTATCTCGAGTACCACACTAAAATTCGTGATATCTTTTTAAGATAATGGATAGAAATCCGGCCTCTATATCCACGAGTGGATATATACAGCCAAAAGTTACATGAGTTGTTAGACCCAAAATCCTAACACCAAAGAACAACAATCAACAAGAAAAAAAGCTAAAAGAATAAGAAAAATCCAGAAATACTAAGCTTCAAATTCTTCCTATGACCTTGCTTCAAACTGATTGTTTTGTCCTCGCATAACAGCACTCATTCACATCACTCGTTTTCTTAGAAACGGTTGATGTCAAAACCATACTATTTCACACATTGTCTGACGATCTATCTCATGTAGAAACCGCTCTCAGTTGATCTCCCTCATGACCTCAATTCATACCCTCAGCAAAGTGAACACCTACTGCTGCCTCATCAGTCACCACCTTCCACCTAGGGTGGTAACGGATCATGGCCCTTTTGCTCCTTCACAATCCAACATTGCCCTAACAAAATTTAGCTCAAAAACTAGTATTATTTTGGCCCGGCCCTAATTGGTTCCGATCCTTAAAATTTCTAGTATAAAATTGAGGGCCCTTTACCACCCCAACTTCCAGCCGGTCTAATGGGGTTCTCTAAGAACAACACCTTCAAGAAGGAAACGACGCTCGTGACGCCGTCGTCACTCATCCAATAGCTGGACAGAGTTTTCACCGAGGATCCACAAAATGAAAATAAAAGCCTTACGACAACACCCCCATCAGGGAAACGATACCTCCAGGCGTCGCTGCCGTCGTCACCAACAAGGGCAAGACTTTCGCCTGAAGCACGTCATCCTAACCCAGCTGCAGAGCCACACCGCCACCCCTCGATGCGCACCAAATCGGCCGCCGAAGACCACAGCACAGTAGCCCCGAAGGCGTGATATCTTAGCTATGCTTGTTTAGAAAACCTATGAGGAAAATAAACCGGTTATGACTTATGATGATCATGTCGAACCCAAGTCAGCTCTACTAATATTCGTCATTATACTATTATTTTTGCATTAATAATTATTATGCAATGCAGACATCTCATCAGAAAAGGGTACTGTGTCCTTGAAAAGAGAAAGCGAGACCTTCTTCAGTGATTGTCCTCCTTAACAAAGATTGTGCATGTATGTTTTGTAGTACATGTTATAGTAGGTAGTCGAAGGAAAAATCATCTTAGCCTAAGAATTGAATTAGCTTACGACAGGTGAGAAAGAAACATGAGTTCTCCCTGAAGGAAGAAAGAAAGTACTTTGTTGTGGAGAAAATTTTCAGACTGGTGATTCCTAATTACCAGTTAACTTTTTTTTGAAAGCATAATTGCTTAACACCTATTTCATGGTAAACCGACTCCCTCCACTCAAGTTTCATTTTACAAAAAAAAAATGAACTGTATCATGTATACGATATTGGATGTCGATGTCTACATTGCTGATGTTGTTAGACAAGGTCATAAGACCAACTGATCTGTCTCCATGTGGCCTGGCGCCATCAAACTTTTCCATCCAAAATTATTGGTAAGAAATAGAATCCATAGTGTCTCCCTGCAGAGAGAGATTACCTTAAATCATTTGACAAGATACCAGGACAGGTAGATGAATCTGGCATCAACATTACATTTTTTTTTTTGGAGGGAGAAGAGACCAAGAAAAAGACAAGGATGAAATGAGAGGGCAGTTAAGCAGCAACAGGAGGCAGGTAAGCAACTGAGAATAGCATATCTGTTCAGTACAGGATCAGCAACTCCCTCGTGCTGTGCTGGAGGAAGCTCAACCAGACCACCTGATAATATATGTCAATCCTACTGCTAGCTACTCCAGAGTCCAGAGCAGAGAACAACAAGCCAGATGCTGCCATGCATGCCCAACTACAACCACTGCCCTGCCTCACTGTCCCACCACTCGCAACACTTTGGATTAACCATAGATCTGACCATGATCAGATTCATCATCATGAAAGACTGTCAAATTCTTGTCTATACTACGACTAATTGGCTGATTTTGTTTTGCAGCTTTCTTTAGTTTTCTAGCAAAATTGTTTCGCTGTTTGGATCGCTTCTTATTTGTACCCACTCTATCGGTTAACATCATGCAATCAAGGTGAAATGTTTTGCCTTATAAAAAAGGAATAAATTGATAACAATTTTGCTTGTTAGGTCGTCCTTGTGGCCTGACTCTGGCCTTTTTCCAACACCAGCACTGCAGACATGCATCAACTAATGTTGCATAACGGCACAATTGTTAAGTGAAAGGTTAGATAGGAAGATGCCTCAAAATCCGTACAGAAGCAATTAATGAAATAATCATACCGAGTATATCCCGATGATCAAACTTTAGCATTTAGTCCAAGCCACCTTGCAACCTATCAATTGAACTACAGTAATCATCTCCCCAGTGGCTAGCAAAATGGCTACCTGAAGAGACAATAGGGGAATAATTAATGCTATATTGTTGACATGACATATTGTCTGAATTTCCATCGCCATCATCATATTAGGATGCGATGAACTACGTGTTAGGTACGCGGCATCTTCCAGATGAGCTAGCAGCTGGTTCGCAAGGCACCATACTTCACAACAGACCCAATCAAACATATTATGCAATGCAGGACCAGGTCTCTCTGTGTCTGAAGACAGCAAAAATGAAGATAAAAAGGGAGGAGAAATTGTGACACAGGGACCAATTTGAGATGAGATCAATCTGCTAAATTCTTCTAAAACGTATTTGTCACCAAAACCAAACAACAACAGCAATACCAATAATTGAATTTGGATTGGATTGTCATCTTTGGATGATGTATATATACCCACCTGATCGGTTCTGACATGCTTGCAATGCACGCACTGACTGTGGCGATGCCACAGATCTGTGCTGTGCACTAACTTGTTGTCGAGGTGTGAGTAAAGGTCTATGATGCAGGTGATCCACATGCATGAGAGTAGCTCTCATCTCATCTATGAACAAGGCATGGCTACCTGTAAATGCATCGCTTCTCATGGACCACAACACAGATCCAGCCGGCCAACTGCTCCCTCATGGGCTCCATAGTCCAGCCATTTGCACTTTGATTGCCCTCTACTTCAATCTTGAAAAAATGTCATCTCTGAAACATGTGAGTCATGGCAGAGTGCAAGTTTAAGCAACCATAACTTGAACTGACACATAATCGCAAAATATTGCTTGAAAGAAACTTGAACGGAAGTGCTCGGCCATTGTCCTCAAATGCAAGAACCAGCAAAAAGGTAACCAACAACACGCTTCCAACTTTGCCATACAAAATGTGGCTCAACAGTAGCATCTAATACAAAGGCATTACATTAAAAGCCAACAATGATAGTACAGACTACAAAGGCGTCCAAATTAAAGGGCATCGTACCACTGCAAGGACAAATGGTACAGATAGCTTTCAAAATCCAGCAAGAATACAGATTTCCTTGTACAATGTACAATCAAGTTCATACATCACGGGGTTGGGTTCAAGTTACTGTTTGTTCATATGAGGTTGTCAAGATGCCACCATCCGTAGCGAGGCCAAGCCAGTGGCACAACAGAAGGCAATACATACATGGCATCTCTCGTTCTCATGGGCCTTTGAAGCCGATTTCCTTGCAAGTCCTCCGGCAAAGATCACGAGTCCTCGTCACTGTCATTGCCAAAGACTGAAGAAACTTTTGTAGCAACCTTTGGTTTCTTGCTGGCATTGCCAACTGGAGCCTGTGCATGCTAAGAAAATGTGATCAATTAAACAATCATAGTCACAGGCATTGCTCTAAAAATGAAAGTAAGTGTTCTCAAAATGACCAATTATTTAGAGTTGATGTACAATGATACAGCACTATTAGAGCTTAATTTAATCAAAGAAAAAGGCAAGACAGTAGCAGCATGTAACATTCAGATTCAGCAGTAGGGTAACATCCAGATTCATACTCTTGTTTTCTCTATTTTAAAAAACAAGATTGCAGGTCAGAAAACTAAATACTGGAGATTGTGGGCAATGGAAAAGCAATTTCATGGGAGTCTAATTCAACAAGAATTTTTCAGTGGCCACGCCACTGCAAGAATTGCCAGTTGATACTCTGACTCTCAACGATATATGGGCCATGGAACCACATGCTAGTGATAAAATTTGTCCTGAAACACGAAAAGATTGAATGGTAAATCCTTACGAAATCCACCTTGGAAGGAGCCATTTTGGAGAATCCAAACTTCAATGCCCGACGCTGATCCTGGTTGCTAGGGCCTGCAATGTTTTTTGGTGCAACACTCTCTGCTGGGGCCTCTGGTTTTTCTTGCTTCTGCTGCTGCTGCCTCCTATGAGCATCTGCCCTGAAGGTCTATTAAGGAAATTAAATGTTCCACATACATCCTAAATTCTTAATGCATATCTTAAGAATAACAAGCTTAGTATCGGATAAACTATTAAATCAAGTATGAATGGATACAGTTGGGCAATTTTTGCTAGTTCCTTCTCTTCCCGTTGTTGTTCACGTTTCTGCCTGTCATCACGGCTACCACTGCTGCTCTGCATTTCTCTCATTTCTTTAAACCTCTGCACAACAAAGGTATTCAGAACGGTGCAGATGAACATATACTGAAAAAAGCAATAAAATGCATTACAAAAGTTGAAAGAGCATCCAAAATGGATTACCTTCCTATGATTGTGGTCATATGAGCTCAAGTGACTCTCAAATTCATGAGCCAGCTTGTATTGCTTATTGCAGAGGCTGCAAAAGAACACCTTCTGTATCTCCTTGACTTCACTGCGGATTTTGTGCTCACGCTCTGCTATGACCTGGATTGTCATGATTTGCACCAAACAAGGAAAAGAAACCACCAAATAAAAAGTGCACGAAATGCTCAAGACTCTTCGATGGTTGATGCTAGCCATTCTGACATCATGAAAGCACAGTGGCTTACAAACTAGGCAACACTTATGACTAGATCTAGGTTTCCATCATGCCAAGCATCAAACCCGAAAATATCCCTGAAGAATGTACAGAAATTAGATCAAGTAGTCAATTGCATACCTCACGCTTCTTTATATGTTCCTCAGTCTCCTCAAGTTCAATATTCAATTTCTTTCTTTGCACGTTCTCTTCAGATGTGAAGAAGTCATCTTCCTCTTGCTTCCCAACACCTAATTTGGCATCTCTGATGTCAGCTCTTATCGGCTCTAGTATACCTGCATCACAACAAAGAAATGTATTCTTAGAGGTGTAGAAGTATCATCATATTAAACGAAAAATACAAGGTGAATCTTTGGTGATCAATGCCACCACAGGTGTAGAAAATAACAGATCTCAAAAAGGGATTTCCATGCACTTAAACCTGTTAAGTGCAAGAAAAGTGAAGCGGAACATAAATAAATGCATAAGGCATTTATGTCTTTCCTGAGGGCCTTTTAGTAATGGGAAATCAAATTTGTAATCATGTCAAATGTTCAGATCAAAATATTACTCAGTGTGCTGCAATTTACAAGGCATGTGCAAGGGTTAAGAAGGCTATTACTAAAACAAGACACACAACAAAAAGTGCCCATTCTTGCCTGCCAAAATTTTGGAAATGCAGAGGAAATAGCTACTCTAATAGTGTACTAGGATAGCTGATGAGATTAATGAGGTCAACCAGTTTAGACTAGCATCAGAGAGAAATTGCAAACTAACTGACTGTAATCCATCCTCACTCATTACTCAACAATCATGGAGATCAAAGCAAGGCAGACTTATGATTGCATGGACATGAGCATGTCAATATATTCAGTCTAAAACAATTACGAACCGACGATCGAGGGATATCATACAACATGCCATAGTCATGTCAATTTACTGATTCATAAGTAAATGCAAAAGGTATATGAGCATTTATTTCTTTCCGAAGGGCCTTCTAGTAAGAGGAAAAAAAACTTGTAATCCTGTCAAATGTTCAGATTAAACACACTCTTCTGCAGTTATAAGTCTTATTATGCAGGGGTTAAGAAGGCTATTGCTATAACAAGACAGACAACAAGAGGTGCCCATTGTTTCCTACCAACACTGGAAAATGGTGAGGAAATATCTAATCATAGTGTACTAGGATAGCTGATCAGACAAATGAGAGCTGAAGACTAGCATCAGACAGATATTAGCAAGCCAACTGCCATCAATCCTAACCCATAGCTCAACAACCAAGGAGATCAAGCATGGTAGGCATATGATGGCATGAACATGAGCGTGCCAATAGATTCAGTCTAAAACAACAATGAATCAACGACTGGGGAACACCATTCAATGTGCCACAGCCATGTGAGAATTTACCAATTCTATCATTAATAAGCTACCCCCTCACTGTGAATTGCCAACTGCGAACTGAGACGCAATCATTCATGCTTTGTGCCACGGGATAGCAGTGGCATGTCAGAGAAGGGAGCATATAGTAAGAGTACTAAAACAAGGACATTACCTTGCTCGTTCTTGCCGAGCCCCTTGCCGGTCTTCCAGCCCATCTTCTGGAGCAGCCGGAAGCCGACGTTGGACGCGGGGAGCTGGGTGTGGACGGAGGCCTGCTCGAGCCCCTCCGTGTCGAGATTCTCGGTCGGCCGGTGGCTCATCGGCAGCCAGAACTCCCCCAGGTCGTCCTCATCGTCCAGATCCACTTGGTGGCCGCCGCCGCCGCCGCCCTCCGCTTTCCCACGCTGCTTGCTCTCCTGCGCACAGCAACGAGGTAAGACGCACGGATTCGAAGCCGGAACAAGTACGCGCCGCGCGAGAAATCGTTAGGGCTGGAGTCACTGGGCAGTGCTGTACTGACCATGTCTGGTCGCGAGTAAGGGAGAACGAGAGAGGGACGGGGCCGCCGCTGGGGTTTCGTGGGGGGTCGGGAGAGGGAGCGCAACGCGCGGTTGGCTGCGGCTGGGGCGCCAATCTGGGAGGATGGCGGCCGGCGGCGGGGGAGCGCCGACGAAGAGGCAGCGAGGGTACGGGACGGGGAGAGGATTGCGTCGGTGGATACAGGGTTTGGTGTTTTTTTTTAATACAATATCCCAGCACGGCAGCACATGGGCTGTTTGTTTGAGTTTTGTGGGCTTTGTTCGAGGGCCCGTTTGTTTCGGCTTATATTTAATTTTTAAGGCTCGATTTTGAGAAATACAAAATTCGGATGACTATCATAATCGATAATCGAGAATGCAGAATCTAGCTGGCTTTTTGATTCTCCAAAATCAAGAATTCAAAATCAGCCATAAGCTGAAACAGATAGAGCCTGAAGTTTGGGCCAGATAGTTTGTGATGTCACATGCTTTTCTATGTGGGCTCTCGGCTTTCCTTTCATCCATTTTCTGTTTCTCCAGGAAACCTATATGGCTTCTGAAAACTTTTTACCCTTACTAGCTTCCACATTCGTGGCCATCGGATCGTCTCTTCATCATCGTATGCGGATGACGTGCGCCGGGCCGAGAGACGCGAGCCGGCCGGCGGGGGGATGGAGGGCGGGAGCCAGGTGGGGGCGGCTCGGCGGCGAGGGAGCCGCCGGCCATAGGCGATGGCCGAGGCCAACGACGGCGGTGGGGTTATGTTTTTGGGGCTGCCAGATGTGGAGTTCCAATGGCCGCTGGATATAGAGAAGAAGAGATGGGGTGAGGAAAGGTCCGGCAATGGTGGCAATGCGGCCGGCGACGGAGGTAAGACGGTGCGGGAGCGCCGCCGGCCGGGCGGGGGATGGACATGCGGTAGGCAAGGACCGGCGGTGCGGAGAGGAGAAGCAATGGGTTAGGAAGTGCGTGGGCGAGCGGCGGGGGCGGGTGGTGGGCAAGCGGCGCGCCAGGTGCCGGCCGGGGGTGGCGGCGGGTGGTCGTGCGGCGTGGGGAAGAAAGGAGGTGCAGGAAGAAGACGTCGGGCGGAGGTCGACGGGCCGCTCTTAGACCTAAGCCGGCTCACTTATTTGGCTCATGGAAGCAAGATAGGAGGCCCTGTTTCTCTCCCCAAAAAAATCCATTTTCTGTTTCTTTTTGTGTTTGCATCTCTAGCTGTCGTGTCATGGTTATAGATATATTTTTTAGTTTCATCATTACTCAATCAGAATTTGAATTTATTTCTATGGTATTGGCTTCACATTTTTTTTACAAAACATGGTACACGTGCAACGAAAGACGTGGGTGTTAGCTCAGCAGCCGCAAACTGTCTGTAGTTCATAATTGCTCAGCTGCCACGTTCAGATCAATTTCTAAACTGCTCTAGGCGAAAAAAACATTAGGCGCTGTGAGTCACCATAAAAAACATACTCAAATCTAGGGTCTGTGCCAGTCCAAAAAAACAAAATAAATAGTTCTTCCAGGCGACTAGGGCTTATGCGTTCACAAGAGCTACTGCTGCTGTTTGTGTTGTCATGGCGTGGTTGGGCCTGTATCATGCGATGGGCTGGCCGGGCTTTGCAGTTTGTAACATCATGATTGGGTTTGCTTGCTGGGTTGAATGGGAAGTCCATTGGGTCGGTAACGGCCCATCCCAAGTTTGCCTCCCCTTCGCCGCGCCTGGTGGAGGTGGGTCGCCGTCTTCCCCCACCCGGCCGGCGCCGTCGACGCCGCCGTACCCACCCTACCCTCTCCCCATTTGCCCTCGCCGCCCTAGCAAGTCACCGCGGCTGCCGCCTTCTTGCTACGGCCGCTACTGCCGCCCCTCATCTAGTGTGCCACCTCCCCCATTCCTCCGCTCCCTCCCAAAGCGAATGTGGGCGGGTCGGGGACGCGATGCGCCGGCGCTGGGCGAGCGGTGGTAGGACGGGCGGCATTAGGGAGGAGACGGCCGCCGGGAGTGGTGTCTCGTAAGAAGAAGAGGCGCTGGCGCTTTAGTGCAAGGGGTCAGCCGTACAGCTTGATGGCTCCAGTGAGTTTGTTTGGGCTCGTCTGACAGTGGTGTTTGATTGGGAAGGCAAATGGCATCCAAATTTAGCTGAGGAGGGAACCAGATTTGATGCTGTATGCAATGCAAGATGAACAAAATCATTGGTACGAAACATTCAAATTGATCAATGTCAGCCAACTACAGATAAGTCGAATTCTTGTTCTCTCTGTTCTTATACGAATAATGCTCACCCAGCCGCCTGACCTTTTTTGATTTACATATGGACCCGAAAAATTATAACTGGGTATAAATGTAGGCCCCAGTGTAGTGAAGTTCGTGCAACAGAACCTTTTTGAATTTGTAAGTTTAAAGCTTATGTGACTAAGGTCCTGTTTGGATTCTCCCAACTAAAAATTAGCTAGCTAATTTGTAGTTGTTTATTTTAGCTGGCTAAAGAGTAGTAGCTAAACTTTAGTTGGGGGTGTTAGGATCCATCAGCTAATTGAATTAATTTGACTATCCTACCCTTCATTAATTATGGACAGAGTGATGTGGCAATTGGAAATTTCTATAAATAAGTGGAGGTATTTCGGTCTTTGAACTCGTTTAGATGAGTTTAGCTAGGTTCTAAAGAAATCATGTAACTTTTGGCATGTAGCTAAAGTTTAGCGGAGTTTTAGCTGCTTCCGTTTGGATCCCTGGCAGCTACAGTTTAGCTAGTGGATCCACGGGGCCTAAGTGCAGCTGTACTGTTGAGATTGCATTTAGCTTATCTGAAATTATAACTCCGTGTATGCCATCAATACATGGAACTCGCTGTATATAGAAGTTCTGTAATTCATTGTCTTTGGGTTTTTCTGGCTGTTATTACAGGATGACTTTGATGTCGCAGATGGGGGAACAAAGCAGACGTATAGGACACGGCAACCCCTTTGATGTGCCATATAGGGAACCGAGCAGACACGGCAACCCCTTTGCACATAGCAGCACCATGCAGGTTTAGGGTGTGTTTGGTTGGGTTGTGGCTGTGAAAAAAGTTGCTGTGGGCTGTGGCTGTGGAAAAAGCTGCTGTGGGCTATGAGCTGTGAGAAAGCTGAAAGCCGTTTGGTAAAACAGTTGTGGCTTTTTAAAAACTTACTAGCAGACCCTACTTGTCATGTATACATACGTACATATATACATATATATATATAGTTATATATACATAAAACTAAATAAATACATAGTTGTTCACAATTTTATATGTATAATATATTTTATATTTATCTATTTATTTATATCATATATCTTATAATATAAATAAATAGATAAATATATATATGTATATATATAATATATATGTATACATATACATATATATATCATATATATTTATATATATATGTTATATATATACATATGAATAATATATATATATATATCTTATACATATAACATATATAAAAGATACATATATAAATAAATAAATATACACATATATATCTTATACATATATATAAGATATAAATAATAAACAAATAAATAAACACATAATATATATAATATAATATATCTAATACATGTATACATACATATATATATACTTACACGTATATATATAAATCTATATATAAGATATATGTATAAAAATAAATAAATATCATATAATATATATATTATGTATATATATACACATATATACATACATATATGTATGTAGGTAATTTCTTCGAACTTGTGAAAGCCAAAGCCCAAAAAAGCACCTCCATACCTGCTTTCAGAAATGAACTTGAAAAAAGCTGCTTTTGGCTTTGGCTTTTGTTGACAGCCAAGCCAACCCCTTTGATTGGGCTACTGGCTTTTTTGAAAAGCCAAAGCCAGAAAAAGCCCAACCAAACACACCCTTAAGCTCCTCTCTTTAAATAGGTATATATATACATATATTGCTACATCAAGGCCTTTTTGGGAATTTGGGGCCTAATTATGTTATCTTGTGCCTTGAGGGTATGCTTAAATTATGTCAGACCATAATATTTGTCGAATTATTTGCTATGAACCGTTGTATTTCATATATAGAAAGTTTGTCTCCCTTACTTTCTGTGTTGGTGTATTGGTATCTGTATAGGAATGCTGCATACACACTGGCGTAAGTTGGTTGTGTCTTAGGTGTCTAAAGTTAGTCAATGTTCTTGTTGGGTGGTGTTGCAGGACGAAATGGATTCACAGTCACTGGCCCTCTAGCAATGCAATTCCAATGCGAGTCACTGTTTGTTTTAATCATATTTTTTTGTGTGAGGTTTCTGAATGGATCAGATATTTTGATCGATTGCATTGTTTAATAGATTGATCTTCATTCTTGAACCTTGTGGCATGGAAGACAAAATATTCCTTTGTCCTTTGCTTATAGAAGGTTGCATACTTTAGGATTTATATGTTGTTCCATTATTTAAAATTTCACCTTTTGCAGGGAGCTGGTCTAAGCAAAATGGGCAGCGCATGCTTCCTAAATGCAAATCTTCAGTCATCACTCATACATTCCCACTATTTGGTAAGCTTTGCTCAGTTGATCATTGCACTCCATGCTTATTTATGTGTTCTGATAATTATTTTTATTGCCTGAAAAAAGATCTCCAGATGTTCTTTTCCATTTTACTTTTCATGATTACGATTGTTTGTTTCGTTGCCTGCAGATGACAAAGAAGGGCTGTGTTCTTTCTGCACCTTAAAAAAACAGCATTGTTGAATCAATTCGAAGGTCTGGATCTGTTATAATACTAGTGAAGTTCAGAGATTGTCTAAGAGGTATCCTTTACTCTTGAGGCCAGGGCTGTTTAGTTTTACCCCATCGACGGTTGACACTCCTTTGTGCATATATGCTGTATTACGTTATTTGAATTTGCCAACCATGCTTGTCAGTGTTTGGAAAGTTGTTAGGTACCTTCTCCAAGAATTCAGACTCTTATGATTCTAACCAGTCAACTATTCAGTTCATCTTGCTCTTCAGTGAAATCATGTTGAGATAGTGGATCCTTTTATTTTTTTTTGAACGAATAACACTCGACGAGTGCGTTTCTATTGATATAGCAGAAGAAATACAAGACTATGGCCCTGGCAGGCCATAGGCAGGAAACAAAAAAGAAAAAGAAAACAAACGACAAAACTCGCTCGGTTGGATTGGGACATCAACACGGGTTACCGCTCGACTACGTACGCTGACCGGTTGGATTGGGACATCAACGCGGCCACACACAACTCACAACGACAAAAGGGGCAACATAGCCGTGGCTTCCACCTACAACCGCACACATGCGGGTAACGAACCACTGAAGCAAAACCGGCGCCGATAAAGGAGCCGGAGGGGCAGACACCACCACACCTAGAGGGCCACCGCTATGCAGGACCGACCGCCGCCGTGCTGCTGCACCCAACCAACCGCCCCGACGGCGTGAAACCACCGAGTCCGAAGCAACTCAACGCGCGGGGGCCTTGCCACTTCCGCCGTCTCTCGCGTGTGCGGGGACCTCCAACCCGCCACTCAACACGCCTCACTCGTGTGCGGGGGCCTAACCCCGCCACACGGCACCACTCTCGGGACTTGTTTCAAGGATTGCCGTTAAGGAAGCAAGAAGAGGTGCCCCGCCCCCCGGAAACTCTCTCAAACCTCCAGACCACCGCCGTGGTTCGAATCATCACGTTGCTTTCCCCCTCGCACAAGACACCACCATCGGGTCAGAAGACCGAAGATGTCGCCTGCGCCGTCTTTCGACGTTGTACCGCACCAGGAGAGTTCAGCCGTGCTGAACACCCCGTCGCGATCCGCTGCAGGCCAAGTCGTCACCAGTTGTCGTTGCCGCAAGCGCCGTCCTTCAATGCTGTCCCGCACCGCACTGGAGGTTGCCATGCAACACCAGGCGCCGTTGAACGCTGCATGCAGCCGAACAACATCCGAATGAAGACCGTCGGCCCCCAACCGTAGAGCAGACGTCTTGACGTGAGGTAGACAACCCCCATGTTCGCATGTACTCCGACAGATTTGTCCTCACCGGCCGGAGCAATCGCTGCAGTAGGCCGGCCGTGCCGCCAAACGACCGTGTCTCTAGAGACGACGCCTCCAAGGAGGTCACAACGCCCACCGGCGCCGCCATCGCTCGTCCAGGAGCTGGACCGGGTTTTCACCCAAAGACTCGTGCAGCAGGATTCTAGCTCCTGAAAGACGCCCTCAACAGGGAAAGCGACGTCCGAAGGCGTCGCCGCCAAGGGCTTTCGCCCAGAGTATCAAGCCCCGCTGCACGCGTTCGCCGTAGCCGACCCAGCCGACACCACTGTTGCGGCCGTCCCCACCGGAGGACGCCACTATCGGAGCACCACCGAGCTCTGTCACCAAGCCGCTGTCTTCACGCCGGTGCCGAATCGCCTCCACCGCGGCCTCTGCCGCACCGCCGTGCGCGGCATCTCGTCGGTCCCTCCCCGTACCGCTGGGCCTCCTGTCGCCGGTCCACACACACGCTCGTCGCACCTTGCGCAGTGTGCCTCGACCGCCGAAGTCCGGCAGCCCGCGCGCCTCCACCGCCGCCACCGCACGCGCGCGCGGTCACGCTCCTCCGCCGGCCACGCTCCTCGCCGGCCACCTCCACTGCACGCGCGCGGCCCACCGTCGCCGCCCCGCGCACGGCTCACCACGCGCCTGGCCCGTTGCTCATGCCATCGCCAGCGCCCCCGCGCCCGACGCGTTCACCATGGCGCCGCACCACCCGCGCTCGCCGCAGATCCGGCCGTGGGATGGACGGATCCGCGGCCCCACGCTGCTGCCGTCGCCATGGCCGGCAGGCCTTCCTCGCGCCGCTCCGCCGCCCTGGAAGACGCCAGTCGAGGGAGAAGGCCCCGCCGCCGCCGTCCTGGAGGCCTGCACGGGCTTCCGGCCGGCCTCTCCGGCGACGGCAGGGGAGGGGAGGGAGGTCGGGGGCTGGTTCGGCGGGGAGCTGCGGCGCCGCCCGAGTCGCCTGGGCGGAGACGACCCGAGCACTTTTGTTCCCTCAATTGTTCCTTACTTGTTATCATCAGTTTACATCAATTTTTTTTTTCTGATATGGAGTACCTTAACCATATTTTCTAGAGTTACATTCAGATCTTTTACCAGAAATTATATGAGGACAGAAAGAGGGGTTTTACAGATTCCTGCATTGATTGCCGGATAACTTAACTGCACTCTTGATCCTTGGTCAAAGATGAGCTGTCATCAGCTTTTGATGAAGAAAAGCATAGTCAAGCAAGTTGTTGGAGGCCAACTGAAAATCCAGGTTAGTCTATCATCAGTTTTGTAGCATGAAGGCTGCCCGATAAACTTAGCTTTGAACAAGGAAGGTCCATGTGTAAATTCAATTTTTGCCAATTATGTTTTTTATATTCGTTCCCCAGATTTTGCAATAGCATATAAAGATGCAGAATATTATGCACTTGCTAGACAGGTATGTTGTGGAGTTTGAGTGTGTAGATTTGGTAAATTAGAAATATATTAGGCACTTAACTGATCCTACTGGTGTGTATAAGTCTGGTAGTTTAGTATCTTGAGTGCTGACCCCCACAATGGCAGATATAATCCTGAAAGGTTGGAATAAAAGGGCATACTACGATAAGTCTGTTCAGTAGATAATTTAGATACCAGTCAGGTCATTCTTTGTGTGGTTGCATCATAACTGTTTTGTTCACCAAAGAAATTTAGATAATATTGCATGCTTGAAAAGCTGCTTTACAACGTATCAAGCTTAGTACCCTACTTCCTGTTTTTCAGGTTACATCATTTTAGTTTAAAGGTTCCCGTTTGGCCTCAGATTGCGCACCCTGTCATAGTGTGTTTTGAAATACTAGTAGAACACGATCTGTGTTTCACTCAGTTAAGAAATGGTCGCATTTATTTTGCTGGCAGATGTTATAATGGATCTTGTGTTCTGGGGCTTTGATGTAGAAATTTGGCAGTGGTCCCAACCATTAGCCAACTATTTTCCTACTTAAATTCGTGGTTACTGATTGATTGAGGCGGATTCCACTGAACTAAACTCTTTTGCACGCCTTTTCAAAAAAAAAACTCTATTGCACGAAAACATACCATATAGTTAGGCAACCAGACAGCCTTGGAATTGCTCTGTGCATCTACGTGCTTGAGAAAACGAGGAAGACAAGTTGGGACTTGGGAGCACGGATCACAGGGTAATATCGTGTGGTGGGGGAGATATACTGGCTGGAGATTTTAGTGAGGGGAGGATGTAGCGTGTTGTGTGGTCTGGAAGTGAACTTGGGATATCCGAGATTTGTTAGATGATGATGCTGATAGATTTCTTTTTCCCTTGGTAGAAACACATTTTCTGTAGTGCTGAAAGGCCAGGTGTATGAGGGAGATGAGCTAACCGCGGAGCACGAAGCAAACTGTGATTGACGTACTATAGTGTGCTAATGATGCAAGGAATGTAGCTACACCCAACACTGTAAAATGTCCTTTGAACACTAGGACAAGCATGTCATATATTAAGCCTCTGTGCACTAGTGGTGGTACCCAGGGGAGAGTTTGAGTCGGAAAAAAGCGCCACGTATGCCAACTGTCATCCTCAGGCGAGGTGGACCAAGGTGCATGCAGACATTGTTTTATTCATTCATCAAGAATGGAAAACGTCCAAAATCGAAGAGAAATCGAGGGCAGCAGTAGCCCCAAACCCTTGTTCTTCTGCATAGAAATGAGAGAGTTTGTCCACATGTGTGCCACGGGCGATCCATCCATCAGCTGCCGCCGCCGAGCCCAGCAAATGAATCGAGCTCTCTCCACGTCCACCAACGCAGGCAAAAAGCAACAGAAATATCATCACTACGCGGAGGCAACGGCACACGGGTGTCAAGGCCCCTCCCTCCCTCCCTTGGGCCTCGGCGCAAGCACAACAGCGACCGCAACTTATCCGCGGCCGGCCTCATCGCCTCCCCCCGGCCGGAAATCCCCCGCGCCCAATCACAGCGAGCGCGCGCCGCATCTATCCATCGCGATCCCCGCAGCGGTGTGCCCCACCCCCCGAGCGCTCCCTCCCGGCTTCTATCTCCCCGTCACCGCCACCGTGTCCCGCCTTTCCGCCACCGAAATCCCTGAGGCGCCGCTTGGCCGGCCAGGACGCTGACAACCTCCTTCCTATACATCCTCCCGTCTCCCACACTCCCCTGCTCGCTCCCTCGCTTTGCTTTCCTTCCTTCCTTCCTTCCCCTGTTTTGTTCTCTCCTCGAGGGAGAGGAAGGGGGAACCAACGCCGGCAGCCAAGAACCAGCTAGCCACCCTCTGTTTTGTATCTGTATAGCCTAATTTTTTACTGACTGACTCAGCTCATCCTCGGTTCTCGCGCTGTTGCTCCTCCATCGATTACTGTAAATTACACCACCGAGAACCGGCCATGTCGTCATCTCTAGTGTCCACCCCGTTCGCCACGGCCGCAACCGGGGCGGCGGCGCAGAAGAAGACGCCCGTGCCGCTGCACTCTTTCCTCCTCAGCAGCCGCCGCCCCTACCAGCCATCCCGCCGCTCCAGCATCCGGTGCGCGGTCGCCGGCGGCAACGGCCTCTTCACGCAGACCAAGCCCGAGGTCCGCCGCGTGGTCCCCGCCCCGAGCCTCCTCCCGCGGGTCAAGGTCGTCTACGTCGTCCTCGAGGCGCAGTACCAGTCCTCCGTCACCGCCGCCGTGCAGCGGCTCAACGCCGACCCGCGCCGCGCCGCCTCCTTCGAGGTCGTCGGCTACCTCGTCGAGGAGCTCCGCGACGCCGACACCTACGCCACCTTCCGCGCCGACCTCGCCGACGCCAACGTCTTCATCGGCTCCCTCATCTTCGTCGAGGAGCTCGCGCTCAAGGTCAAGGAAGCCGTCGAGGCCGAGCGGGACCGCATGGACGCCGTCCTCGTCTTCCCGTCCATGCCCGAGGTCATGCGCCTCAACAAGCTCGGCTCCTTCAGCATGTCGCAGCTCGGCCAGTCCAAGAGCCCCTTCTTCCAGCTCTTCAAGCGCAACAAGGCCAACTCCGGCAACTTCGCCGACAGCATGCTCAAGCTCGTCCGCACCCTGCCCAAGGTCCTCAAGTACCTCCCCTCCGACAAGGCGCAGGACGCCAGGCTCTACATCCTCAGCCTCCAGTTCTGGCTCGGGGGCTCGCCGGACAACCTCCAGAACTTCCTCAAGATGATCGCCGGGAGCTACGTGCCGGCGCTCAAGGCCGCCGGAGGGATCAAGTACGACGACCCCGTGCTCTTCCTCGACGCCGGCATCTGGCACCCGCTCGCGCCCACCATGTACGAGGACGTCAAGGAGTACCTCAACTGGTACGGCACGCGCCGCGACACCAATGACAGGCTCAAGGACCCCAACGCGCCCGTCATCGGCCTCGTGCTGCAGAGGAGCCACATTGTCACCGGAGACGACGGCCACTACGTCGCCGTCATCATGGAGCTCGAGGCCAAGGGCGCCAAGGTCATACCGATCTTCGCCGGGGGGCTCGACTTCTCCGGACCCACGCAGCGCTACCTCGTCGACCCCATCACCGGGAAGCCGTTCGTCAACGCCGTCGTGTCGCTCACCGGGTTCGCGCTCGTCGGAGGGCCGGCCAGGCAGGACCACCCAAAGGCGATCGCCGCGCTGCAGAAGCTCGACGTGCCGTACATCGTCGCGCTCCCGCTCGTGTTCCAGACCACGGAGGAGTGGCTCAACAGCACATTGGGGCTTCACCCCATCCAGGTCGCGCTGCAGGTCGCGCTGCCGGAGCTCGACGGAGGGATGGAGCCCATCGTGTTCGCCGGCAGGGACCCCAGGACAGGCAAGCCCGCACCCTGATTAATATAATTATGTCTGCATAAGAAGAAATTCTACTCTTGGTCTGATTTTGTTTGCATGCAGTTGGTAGTTTTCCTATTTCTGGCACACCCTGTACTAGATGAAAGCAGATGGAGTTGTTAATTTTTTCTCTTGGGCTTGGTGCAGGGAAATCACATGCATTGCACAAGAGGGTGGAGCAGCTCTGCACCAGGGCAATCAGATGGGCTCAGCTCAAGAGGAAAACTAAGGTACGTCTGTATGCAATTTCCTCAAAGTTACTGTACATTCATGTTAGTGCTGCACAGATTGCAAATTCTAATATCTAGTAGAGATCAAGGACAACTACACAGATAATTCTGCCCTTCTGTTCTTGGACTACATTTGAGCTGAAATAATAACTTTAGCATAGCTAACATTTATTAAGATACATACTAGCTCCTCAGCTATTTCACTGCTATGCTGAACTGGAACTGAAGAATTCCTTGTACATGCCAATGCTATTCTAGGATACATGTTAATTAACCAATAGCAATAACACCCATGCCACAAGTATATGCTATGAGATAGCAGTTTTCAGATTGACAGTGAAGTAGTTGAGCAGAAAACTAGAACTGAATAATTTGCCACAAGCTGGCCTGCTATGATGATGCCAGGTTAAATAACTGACAAAACCTCTGTTATAGCCTCTGCAATGCATGACATGCCATTACGAAACATAGAAAATTGTTTGAAAATAGTAACAGATGGCAACCTTTAGCTGCCAACTGAGTGAAGTTCAAATCCTTCTAATGGTCGATGGATGGTGATATAAGGGACAAAATTCAGTACTTTGGTTGCATGGTGGCCTCTTTTGTGCTATTTTCTTTTTCAGCAAAAGCTTTGCACTTTCATGACAAGTTAGTTACTCATGGGTGGAAATACTGATACTGAGCTACCAATCCCTGTATGCACAACTGTTGAAGTTAACTGCCGTTTTTGGTCCGTCCGTTGCAGGAGGAGAAGAAACTGGCAATTACCGTTTTCAGCTTCCCACCAGACAAGGGCAACGTTGGGACTGCAGCATATCTGAATGTGTTCAACTCCATCTACTCTGTCCTCTCAGACCTCAAGAAGGACGGCTACAACGTTGAGGGTCTTCCAGACACACCTGAAGCCCTCATCGAGGAGGTGATCCATGACAAGGAGGCCCAGTTCAACAGCCCCAACCTCAATGTTGCTTACCGCATGAATGTGCGGGAGTACCAGTCTCTCACTTCCTATGCCTCCTTGCTGGAGGAGAACTGGGGCAAGGCACCTGGGCACCTCAACTCTGATGGTGAGAACCTCCTTGTCTATGGGAAGCAATATGGCAATATCTTCATTGGTGTGCAGCCCACTTTTGGGTATGAAGGTGACCCGATGCGGCTTCTGTTCTCAAAGTCTGCCAGCCCTCACCATGGCTTCGCAGCATACTACACCTTTGTTGAGAAGATCTTCCAGGCAGATGCTGTTCTGCACTTTGGCACACACGGGTCCCTTGAGTTCATGCCGGGCAAACAGGTTGGGATGAGTGATACCTGCTACCCTGACAGTCTCATTGGCAACATCCCCAACATCTACTACTATGCAGCAAACAATCCATCAGAGGCCACCGTCGCCAAGCGCCGGAGCTATGCAAACACCATCAGCTACCTGACACCACCAGCTGAGAATGCCGGTCTCTACAAGGGGCTCAAGCAGCTGTCAGAGCTCATCTCTTCTTACCAGTCTCTCAAGGATACAGGGCGTGGCCCTCAGATTGTGAGCTCAATCATCAGCACTGCAAAACAGTGTAACCTCGACAAGGATGTTCCATTGCCTGAGGAAGGGGAGGAGCTCCCACCAAAGGAGCGTGACCTTATTGTTGGTAAGGTGTACGCCAAGATCATGGAGATTGAATCACGGCTCCTGCCGTGTGGTCTGCATGTGATCGGTGAGCCACCAAGTGCTATCGAGGCTGTGGCCACACTGGTGAACATTGCCGCCCTTGACCGCCCAGAGGAAGGCATCAGCTCACTGCCTGGCATACTTGCTGCAACAGTGGGCAGGGACATTGAAGATGTGTACAGGGGAAGTGACAAGGGCATACTGGCTGATGTTGAGCTTCTGAGGCAGATAACTGAAGCTTCACGTGGTGCCATCACTGCCTTCGTTGAGAAGACCACAAACAGCAAAGGGCAAGTCGTCAATGTTTCTAACAATCTCAGTAACATTCTTGGGTTTGGTCTCTCAGAACCATGGGTGCAGTACTTGTCCACCACCAAGTTCATCAGAGCAGACAGAGACAAGTTGAGGGTCTTGTTTGGATTCTTGGGGGAGTGCTTAAAGCTCGTTGTGCAAGACAATGAGCTGGGCAGCTTGAAGCTTGCCCTTGAGGGAAGCTATGTTGAGCCTGGCCCTGGTGGTGATCCGATCCGTAACCCAAAGGTTCTCCCAACAGGGAAGAACATTCATGCTCTTGACCCGCAGGCAATCCCAACTGCAGCTGCCCTGAAGAGTGCCAAGATTGTTGTTGACCGTCTGCTGGAGAGGCAGAAGGCTGACAATGGTGGCAAGTATCCTGAGACAGTTGCACTTGTCTTGTGGGGCACCGACAACATCAAGACCTACGGTGAGTCGTTGGCCCAGGTGCTGTGGATGATTGGTGTCCGGCCAGTGGCTGACACCTTTGGCCGTGTCAACCGTGTGGAGCCTGTCAGCCTTGAGGAGCTTGGACGTCCAAGAATTGATGTCGTCGTCAATTGCTCGGGTGTCTTCAGGGATCTTTTCATCAACCAGGTGTGAATTTAATATGTTATTTGCACGTACGTACTTAATAATCTGTATACCCTTGTTCTGTTTCGCTTCTAATTATATATATATATATATATATATATTCCAGTAGGGGCAACCCCTCCTATTTCATTTAAAAAAAAGACATATTGCTACACTGGCTGAATGGTTTACTTATGGAACATCGTATTTTGATGCGTGCAGATGAACCTGTTGGACCGCGCAGTGAAGATGGTTGCTGAACTGGATGAGCCAGTAGAGATGAACTATGTGCGCAAGCATGCCCAGGAGCAAGCAGAGGAGCTGGGTGTCCCACTAAGAGAGGCTGCAACAAGGGTGTTCTCAAATGCATCAGGCTCCTACTCATCGAATGTGAACTTGGCAGTGGAGAATGCATCATGGACTGACGAGAAGCAGCTGCAGGACATGTACCTGAGCCGCAAGTCCTTTGCATTTGATAGTGATGCTCCAGGGGCAGGGATGAAGGAGAAGCGCAAGGCATTTGAGCTTGCTCTGGCAACCGCTGATGCCACGTTCCAGAACCTCGACTCGTCGGAGATCTCACTGACAGATGTGAGCCACTACTTTGACTCTGACCCAACGAAGCTTGTGCAAGGGCTGCGGAAGGATGGACGGGCACCTGCCTCATACATAGCAGACACAACCACAGCAAATGCACAAGTGAGAACGCTGTCAGAGACGGTGCGTCTCGATGCAAGGACGAAGCTACTGAACCCCAAGTGGTACGAGGGGATGATGAAGAGTGGCTATGAGGGAGTTAGAGAGATTGAGAAGCGGCTCACAAACACAGTTGGATGGAGTGCGACATCTGGACAAGTTGACAACTGGGTTTATGAGGAGGCAAATACCACATTCATTGAAGATGAGGCGATGAGGAAGAGGCTCATGGACACCAACCCCAACTCATTCAGGAAGCTGGTCCAAACCTTCCTAGAAGCCAGCGGCAGAGGCTACTGGGAGACATCAGAGGAGAACTTGGAAAGGCTCAGGGAGCTCTACTCAGAGGTTGAGGACAAGATTGAGGGAATTGACCGGTAAATTGACTTGACCAATCGATTAGTTCCTGCATTCAACAAAGAAGCTGCTTGGAACTCTTCTGTCTCATTGAGTTGAGACCCTTGTACAATGTGTGTGTGATTTATATAAAGTTGTAACACGTTATAATACAGGAGGATACAATGTTTAACAAAGAGGGTGGTTGTGATTGGAAAAAAGGAAGCATGAGTTGAAGAAATAAAGTTGTTTTGTGTAGAGAGTTTTTTTGTTTTGGGTTCTAACTTGCTCATTCATCTAGAACGAGCTAGTAACTAAGATGGAGTATATACAACATGACCTGGCTTTTGAGATATCCCTTGTTCTTTCAGTTCACATACTTGAATACTTCATCAGCTGTGCATCATTTCGATTATTTTTCTTTTTTTTGTCACTACGATATGCCTGAGCTGGTACCCGGAAAGAAAGGTTTTGGTGCTATTCACTGATGGCTCAATTCTCTACAGCCTAGAAAATCATCCTAAATGGTACCTTTCTGTTGAATGTCAGAACTATTGGCTTCATTCTTTTCTGTTGTTTCTTCTCAATATCGTTTTTAATCAATGCTCTTCAATTTGCATATCTGGACACAGAAGTTGCTCATTAGCATTTGCCTTTTACGTACCAAATTCTAGAGCACTGATGTTAGAGCGAATTGTGTTGCATAAAATATTCATCCTTCCATGACAATAGCTTCAGTCCGTGAAAGATTAAGTGCAGAGCATATTATCCTTCGTGCGCATGCAGTATATAGTTCATGAAAGCATAAATCTCAAAAAATTTCGTTGTTTCACGGCTGTATATGATTTACCTCAACCAAAACTTATATATCAAAATATGGCGGTAGCAGTTGGAATTTCAAAGAGCCGTGCGAGGCAACGGAAAAACCTAATGAGGAAGGGGTTGTCGGGTCTTTGTATGTTGGGCGTCCAAAATCAGCTTTGAACAGCACATGATACAGGGAGAGGCCAATGTCAACCAGGTGCGGAGAGTTCGGCCCACATAATCGATATCGACCCAATAGCAGAAAGTCAGCACAGGTTCAGTTCTTTTCTTCTCTTACTTTCTCCCTCTCTTTATGTAATTCTTAACTAGGGATACCCCACGCGATGCTGCGAAAATTTTTTAAATAAAATTTTAAGGTGAAATTAAAAGTAGAAACACTAAGGTGCACTAGTAGAGAATAGAGCTTTCATCCCCTTCCATCCAAGACATTAGTCCCGTATTTTATTGGATCCGGGACTAAAAGTGACCCTTTAGTCCTAGTTGGAGGCTCAACCCGGGACTAAAGGGTCTTAAGCATTAGTCTCGGGTGGTGGCGCCAATCGGGACTAAAAGGGGACTTTTAGTTCCGGGTGGTGGCTTCAACCGGGACTAAAGACCCTTTAGTCCCAGTTAGAGCTACCACACGGGACTAAAGTGCCTTTCACGGGTTACAATAAAGGAAAAACATCCTACCTACCATCACATGGTGTTATATAGGTGGAGTGGTTAGAAGGCTATACGCGAGGCAATACAAGAGGTTGTGGGTTCGATTTTGCTTGAGGCGCAACATTTTTTTGAGCTCCAGACCTTTTAGTCTCGGGTGGAGGAGAACCGGGACTAAACGTCTGGACCTTTTAGTCCCGGGGAGTAGTCGCGGTCCCAAAACCGGGACTAAAAGGGTTTTGGGATCGGGACTAAAGCCCCCTTTTCCACTAGTGGTGATTGTATGACAATATTGTTTTACAAATGATATTATACATAATTTTAAGATTAAATTTGAAAGATATTCTTTTGAAAATGACATGAAAACATATTCATTTTGGTGAGAGAGAACGACTCTTAAATTATTAATCCTCCATGTATTTCTATTGTAGGAATTTTATAGCATTGTACTTGCAAAGACTAATAAATTGCATGCATAGACGCTAATAGTCATAGAAAATCGATGGAAGACATAAATAGATAGTCCTAGTCGATGGTGATGTGGCGTCTAATATAATTTGTCCGTATATGATGTGGATGACTTGCATGCCATTGTACTCGTAAAGACTAATAAATTGCATGCATGGATGCTAATAGTCATAAAAAATCGGTGTAAGACACAAATAATAGGAAATCGGTGTAAGACATAAATAGATAATCCTAGTGGACGGTGATGTGGCGCCTGATATAATTGATTCTATATGATGTTGATGACTTGTATGTTGAGAGAAATAGAGTTAATGACTCTTATGAGGTGCATGTATATAGGTTATATAGATTCATCAAGTTTATTCGCATTATATTTACAAGCCTTGATAAATATTTCGGTGTTCCTAACCATCACCACTCGAGTAAAAATCATTTTCTTGTGTCAATGGAAAAAGGACCACGATATGACGCGCTATATCCGAAGGCGCGACCCCGTGCGTCCTTTTTTTCTGACATCGAGGCCCTTTTGTTTCCGACTACTGCTTCTTTTTCCACGGCGCCTGGCTATCCGTGCCTCGGTGCCCGAAAAAAAACTGTCTGCACCTCTCCAACGGAAAAAATTTGTTGGGAAGGTAAGACAACAAGAAGTAGCATGGGAACAAATGAATGGATTCATTGACGGAGGACTAGTGTATATATATATATATATATATATATATATATATATATATATATATATATATATATATATATATATGCCCAAAGGGCATGGGGTTGCCACCCCAAGGGACATGCCCCTTGGGAGTGGCCCCTTGGAGAGATGTGACTTCCATATTGATCACTATAATATATGACTATATTATTTCTAAATTCCCCCTGATCAATTGCTTTATATAAATGTCCTCCATTCGTAGATTGTTGCATGGGAAAAACTCTTCTAAAACCTTATAGGAAAAATACGAGGAGAAACCACGTGATATTCGATGGATGACCATTGTATGGGAAAAATTCCTCCAAAAACCCAGTGGGTAAAATTTGAGGAGAAACCATATTATGTATTGATATGCCATGAAAACTCATTCAAAATCCAGTGGAAAAATATAAGGAGAAATGATGTAGCATATTGTTACATAGCAAACTTATATGAGAAAAACCCCGAAGAGAAAAAACTCATAATAAAGTTAGTAGAACAATAGTATGATCTATGGATCATATTGGAATAACCTCCCCCAAAACCCGATTGAAAAAATATGAGGAATATGGATATGTCATAAGAAAAACTCCTTTAATAACTCCTGAGGGAAAATATAGGAGAAAATGTTATATGACATATGTGATTGCTTGTTAATGCATATTGCCTCGTTAAAAACCTATGTATGAGAAAAACCTTGATAGGAAAACTCATTAGGAAAAGAGTGCAATATCCATAATCAGAAGATTATGTATATGTTATATCAAAGAATTTACTCCCCCTAATACTTGCAAATCTTTAAGTCGTCTTATAGCTATTCCAAAAATATATTTCTGGAATAATAAAGTTGGTATAAACTTTGTGCATAAATCTGAAAGATTATCACATGACTTGGTTTGCAAGATTTAACCTATATTCATTTATGCAATACAAGCAAAATTATCTTCATAGATAATTATTGGTTTCGTGATCGAATCAAAACCACATGACTGTTGTATGTGATTTATCATTCTGTGAAGTCATCAACATTCATGTGATGCTTCATATAATGCAATTATTTCAGAATGATTTGTGGATGTGGCTACAAAAGTCTGTTTTGATGACTTCAATGATATAGCTATTCCACCATGTAAGAATATAAAGCATGTGTGAGTTATGGAATTATGGGGATCAGATAAATAACCAGTATCGGTATATCCAGTTGAATACTTGTCTTGGTTAAATCTGAAGATTAAACCAAGAACTATTGTGCCTTAGTGATATCGGAAGATATCTTAACTCCCGCCGACGGCGTTTTGTTGGAGTAGCGCTATGTCTAGCTAGTAAATTAATCGCAAATGCAATATCAGGCATGTTGCAGTTTGCGATATACAGCGCTCTAATGACACTTGAGATATAGAATCTCTGTTGATCAAAAATTTGCATGCCATGAATTTCCTGAAGCTACGCGTGTTAGGGCTGCTACTAGTGAGTTTACAGATTTTGCTTCTGTTTGGTGGATAGAACATGGCAAGAAACATCCTAATAACATGCCACAAACCTGTGATGCTTTGAAACGGGTCATGCGGGCTAGATTTGTTCCTTCCTATTATGCACGTGATCTATTACATAAGTTGCAGCAATTGAGACAGGGTGCTAAAAGTGTAGAAGAATATTATCAAGAATTACAAATGGGTATGTTGCGTTGTCAAATAGAGGAGGGTGAGGAGCCTGTTATTGCTAGATTTGTGGGAGGGCTGAATAGAGAAATTCGGGACATTGTTGAATATAAAGATTATAATAGCATAATAAAGTGTTTTCATATTGCTTGTAAAGCTGAGAGAGAAGTGCAGGGACGACGTGCAGGTGCAAGGTCTAATGTTTCTGTAGGAAAATCAGCACCATGGCAGCAGCGCACGACTACTTCCTTGACCGGGCGTGCACCTCCCCCAACTCCGTCGCCAAGTCGTTCAGCACCACCGCCTCCTTCCAGTGATAAGACACGTGCTGTTCCCGCAAATTCAGCAACAAAATTTGCCCCAAAACCAGCCGTTAGTACTTCCTCAGTTGCCTCCACAGGTAGAACAAGAGATATCCAGTGTCACCGGTGCAAGGGTTATGGGCATGTGCAGCGTGATTGCCCAAACAAGCGCGTTTTGGTGGTTAACAATGATGGTGGGTATTCCTCTGCTAGTGATTTCGATAAACAAACACTTGCTTTGCTTGCGGCTGACGATGCAGGTAGTGACGAGCCACTAGATGAACATATTGGTGTGGAAGATGCGGACCATTATGATAGCCTCATCGTGCAGCGTGTGCTTAGTGCACAAATGGAGAAGGCGGAGCAAAATCAGCGACATACATTGTTCCAAACAAAGTGTGTAATTAAAGAGCGTTCCTGCCGCTTGATCATTGATGGAGGCAGCTGCAACAACTTGGCTAGTAGCGACATGGTGGAGAGACTTTCACTAACAACAAAACCACATCCACATCCATACCACATTCGATGGCTGAACAACAACGGTAAGGTAAAGGTAACCAAGCTGGTTCGAATTACTTTTGCTATTGGTTCATATCATGATGTTGTTGAATGTGATGTTGTGCCTATGGAAGCTTGTCATATTCTGCTAGGTAGGCCATGGCAATTTGATACAGATTGTAGACATCATGGTAGATCAAATCAATATTCTCTCATACACAATGATAAGAAACTTGTTTTGCTTCCCATGTCTCCTGAGGCTATTGTGCGTGATGATATTGCTAAAGCTGCAAAAGATAAAACTGAGAACACTAAAATTGTCAAATCTACTGAAAGTAAGAAAGATGAGATAAGATTAAAAGGGCATTGCTTGCTTGCTACTAAATCTAATATAAATGAATTGGCTGCTTCTACTTCTGTTGCCTAATGCATTGGTGTGCAAGGATGCTTTGATTTCTCTTCACGATATGCAGCAATCTTTGCCCCCTGCTATTGCTAACATTTTGCAGGAGTATTCGGATGTGTTTCCAAGTGAGATACCAGCGGGGCTGCCACCAATGCGAGGGATTGAGCACCAAATTGATCTGATTCCTGGTGCGTCTTTGCCTAACCGTGCACCATACAGAACAAATCCGGAGGAAACAAAGGAAATTCAGCGGCAAGTGCAGGAGCTACTCCACAAAGGTTATGTGCATGAGTCTCTTAGTCCTTGTGCTGTTCCGGTTATTTTGGTGCCTAAGAAAGATGGAACATGGCGTGTGTGTGTTGATTGTAGAGCTATTAATAATATCACCATTCGATATTGACACCCTATTCCACGTTTAGATGATATGCTTGATGAGTTGAGTGGTGCTGTTGTGTTTTCTAAAGTTGATTTGCGTAGTGGGTACCACCAGATTCGTATGAAATTGGGAGATGAATGGAAAACTGCTTTCAAAACTAAGTTCGGTCTATATGAGTGGTTAGTCATGCCTTTTGGGTTAACTAATGCACCTAGTACTTTCATGAGATTAATGAACGAGGTTTTGTGTGCTTTCATTGGGAAATTTGTTGTAGTATACTTTGATGATATTTTGATCTACAGCAAATCCATGGTTGAACATCTTGATCACCTGCGTGCTGTTTTTAATGTGTTACGTGATGCACGTTTGTTTGGTAATCTTGAGAAGTGCACCTTTTGCACCGATCGAGTGTCTTTTCTTGGCTATGTTGTGACTCCACAGGGAATTGAGGTTGATCAAGCCAAGGTTGAAGCTATACATGGATGGCCTATACCAAAGACTATTACACAGGTGCGGAGTTTTCTAGGACTTGCTGGTTTCTATCGACGCTTTGTGCAGAATTTTAGTACCATTGCTGCACCGTTGAATGAGCTTACAAAGAAGGGAGTGCCTTTTCGTTGGGACAAAGAGCAAGAGAATGCTTTCAACATGCTGAAAGATAAGTTAACACATGCACCTCTCCTCCAACTTCCTAATTTTAATAAAACTTTTGAGCTTGAATGTGATGCTGGTGGAATTGGATTGGGTGGTGTTTTGCTGCAAGAGGGAAAACCAGTTGCATATTTTAGTGAAAAATTGAGCGGGCCTGTTCTGAATTATTCCACTTATGACAAAGAATTGTATGCTCTTGTTCGCACATTGGAAACTTGGCAACATTATTTGTGGCCCAAAGAGTTTGTTATTCATTCTGATCATGAATCATTGAAACATATTCGTAGTCAAGGAAAACTGAACCGTAGGCATGCTAAGTGGGTTGAATTTATTGAATCTTTTCCGTATGTTATTAAACACAACAAAGGGAAAGAAAATGTTATTGCTGATGCCTTGTCTAGGAGATATACATTGCCGAACCAACTTGATTACAAAATCTTTGGATTAGAAACAATTAAAGACCTATATGCTAATGATGCTGATTTTAAAGAGGTGTTGCTGCATTGTAAAGATGGGAAAGGATGGAACAAATTCATCGTTAGTGATGGGTTTGTGTTTAGAGCTAACAAGCTATGCATTCTAGCTAGCTATGTTCGCTTGTTGCTGCTGCAGGAAGCGCATGGAGGTGGCTTGATGGGGCATTTTGGAGCAAAAAAGATGGAAGATATACTTGCTAGTCATTTCTTTTGGCCAAATATGAGAAGAGATGTGGAGAGATTCGTTGCTCGTTGCACTACATGTCAAAAGGCTAAGTAAAGGTTAAATCCACACGGTTTGTATTTACCTTTACCCGTTCCTAGTGCTCCTTGGGAAGATATTTCTATGGATTTTGTGATGGGTTTGCCGAGAACTAGGAAGGGTCGTGATAGTGTGTTTGTGGTTGTTGATAGGTTTTCTAAGATGTCACACTTTATACCATGTCATAAGACTGATGATGCTTCTCATGTTGCTGATTTGTTCTTTCGGGAAATTATTCGTTTGCATGGTGTGCCTAATACTATTGTGTCTGATCGGGATGCTAAATTTCTTAGTTATTTTTGGAAGACATTGTGGGCTAAATTGGGGACTAAGCTTTTGTTTTCTACTACATGTCATCCCCAAACTGATGGTCAAACTGAGGTTATGAATAGAACTTTGTCTACTATGTTAAGGGCTGTTTTAAAGAAAAACATTAAGATGTGGGAAGATTGTTTGCCTCATATTGAGTTTGCATATAATCGTTCGATGCATTCTACCACAAAGATGTTCCCATTTCAGATTGTGTATGGTTTCTTGCCTCGTGCTCCTATTGATTTAATGCCTTTGCCATCATCTGAAAAATTGGATTTTGATGCTACTACACGAGCCGAGTTGATGTTGAAAATGCATGAAACAACTAAAGCAAACATAGAGCACATGAATGCTAAATACAAGCTTGCTGGTGATAAAGGTAGAAAGGAATTAAAATTTGAACCTGGAGATTTAGTTTGGTTGCATTTGAGGAAGGATCGTTTTCCTGATTTGCGAAAATCTAAGTTGTTGCCTCGGACGGATGGTCCCTTTAAAGTATTAGAGAAGATTAATGATAATGCATACAAGCTCGAGTTCCCACATTTAACATTGCAGATTTGAAGCCATATTTGGGAGAGGAAGATGAGCTTGAGTCGAGGACGACTCAAATGCAGGAAGGGGAGGATGATGAGGACATCACCGCCAACGATACAGCCACGCCATCTTCTCCTATCATTGCCGGTCCTATTACCCGTGCTCGTGCTAGACAACTTAATCATCAGGTGAGTTCACTCCTGAGTTCATGTTCATCATATTTAGACTGTGGAGACCCGTGCACTCTTGTTTTGCTTAGGAATCATGGAGAGGATCGAGAACGAAAAGGATTCACGCGGGCTGGATTCGGACTGCAGAAAAACATCAACTTGTGATGAACACCACGGTCGCATACGGACTTGGATTGGGGCGTTCAAGTATTTCACGGAAAGCTTATCAAGTCTACTTTCCAATGGATCTGACCGCACGTCCATATCTCTTCGGAGTCATCCAGAATCGTCTATTTGCTCTAGGATGTTTTCTGTCCATGATGCTGCGCCATCTTATTTTGGCCCAATGGGCCGTGTATCATGTAGAGTCCATTATGGACGCGTCCTAGGGTTGGAGCACGACCCCAGCACCCCTGTGGTCATCCTCCCTTGTTTTATACCCTTAGCCGCCGCCAAGAACACTTGGGTTTTGTTTAGATCAAGTTTAGCCATTGCTACTTGCTTGTAAGCGCGCGTGCTGGTCCAGCCGCCCGTCTTCGAGTTTTCAGAACCCCACTTCGTTTGTGCTTGAGTTTGAGATTGAATACTTCATTCACATCTAGTAATTTCAGTACTCGTTCGATACTTATTCTTGCTAGTTCTTCGATTGCTTGCAGGACTGGACCGGGTGACGTGCTTCCACAAGATCACGGCATCCATAGGAGGTGGTGTATCGGTTGCTAAGGCGCAGTCATTGGAAGGCTATAGTCGGGCCGTCAACGTCGTCTCCTCCAATTGAGCTATCCCCCATGCCTCTCATCGAAAGATCGGGCATATACCCTAGCGGGTTCCCATCACAATGATATTAAATATCGGAATGTTATACCACCCATACTTGGAGAGTATGTTTCATCGAAATCGATGACTGGTCTCTGCGTGAACCCTTGTGCTACAAGCCTCACTTTATTATTCACCACCTCGTTTTGATCCCACAGGAAAATATTTCGAGGAGTAGGTATCGCTGAGGCGAATACCTCTCGGTTTGAGCGAGTGCAATTCTACCCTGATTGCTTCCTTCTATTTGATCCATTCGAAGTACGGATGCACTGCCATGGTCTTATGTTTGGATCAGTTGAAGGCCATTTGCAATCTTGAATGGGTAGTGTCGACAATTGTAGTCTTTGAATGATTCTTCAGAATCAATATAATTAGTGGAAATTTTATTTACCCTTTCCGACTCTTCGTGATTTCCCAATACAGTAGAGTCAGGGTCTTCCGATGTCCCAGCACCAGTATTTTTGTGCACACTTTGTGCTGGGTATGTGATGTATCTGTTGATCATCCATATTATTTGGATTTGCAATATCCAATTGGTGTCTATCAACATGATGTTGATTTGTATTTACTACTTTGGAAGTGAGCTTCCATTTTCCGTGGATATCCTTTACAGTTGTACCTCTCCCCCTCTTATTTTGATTTGGGAGATTTTGAGTAAGAGTTGTTACTCTTCGTGGTACTTTTAACCGTAGGATTAGTGACACATTTGTAGTCAGTAAATGCTTTTGGCAGATTATTTGCAATGCTTTGCAAATGTATAATCATTTGAACTTAATGTTCAGATTATGTAGTACGTGGATGATTGGACCGAATGCCGATGGCATTTCAATTTATTTCCTGGCATTTTGTATGGTACATATTATCTCCCCCTAATGCCTGGAAATCGTCCGCATCGATGATGCAATCAGCATACCGGGCAGTATATAAGTCCTTTGTAGGAGGCTCGAGGTATTTTATGATTGACGATGATTTATACCTCACATATATCCCCATATGTCTTTGGGGGCCCATTGATGTATGCTACGGTGGTGAAATAGGTGCATATAGAGTGCAACCAAATTTTCGCAGATGGAAAATATTTGATTGATTTCCACGTACAAACTGCAACGGGGAAGCCGTATGATATGCAGTAGGTCTAATTTGAATCAAATCAGCGGCGTGTAAGACCGCATGACCCCCAACATGATGTTGGTAATTTGCAATTCTATAATAATGATGTAGCAATTAATTTCATTCTCATCATAAGAGATTGGGCTAATCCATTTTGTGTATGTACACAAGGTACAAAATGTTCCACATTAATGCCTAAAGACATGTAATTGTCATTAAAAGCTTTTTGAGGAAAACTCAGTGGCATTGTCCATCCTGATGGATTTTGTTGGACTTTTCGGATAAGTTCCTCTTAATTTGATAATTTGAGCAATAAACCTTGCAGAAGCATGGTTTCTTGTGAAAAACAATTACACATAGGACCATCTAGTAGATGCATCAATAAGTACCGAGAAGTACCTAAATAGCCCAGTTAATGAATGAATAAGACCACAGATATTACATTGAATGTGTTCAAGAAATTGTAGTGGTTCAGCCTTGATCTTAAGATAAGAGGGTCTTAAGATTAATTTCCCCGTGACACATGACGTGCACACGAAATATGAAGGTTTGGGAAATTTTGTGACGACCAACTGAATTGACGATAGTTTTTCACATCATCCCAATTCCAGGATGATCCAGGTGATCATTCCAAGTCTTGAAGATATCAAGATTTTGAAAAATTATCTTATATGCAACATGTTGTACGGGTTTGATGTATGTGTAATACAATCCAGAGGATAATGAAGAAATTTTCTCAAGCTGTT
Source organism: Echinochloa phyllopogon (assembly GCA_033239725.1). Lineage (NCBI taxonomy): Eukaryota > Viridiplantae > Streptophyta > Magnoliopsida > Poales > Poaceae > Echinochloa > Echinochloa phyllopogon. Next base: position 1,660,084 of record BTCW01000016.1, on the reverse strand, counting down.
GCTTGTTATATCCGTCATTCTTTGTGATGAATAGATATTCATCATTGTTGTCATTATGATTTTCAATGTGGAAACCATTACGACGGATATCTTTATAACTCAATAGGGAACGAGTGGAATCAGGATAAAGAGTGCATCCTCTATTTCCAATTTAGTTTCCATAGGGAGAATTAGTGTGGCTCTACCTGAATCCACCATCACATCATCGCGACCAGCGATAGTTGTGACATTTCCTTTACTCTTGGCGATAGTTTGAAAATATTTAATTTCCTTGAGTATGGTGTTAGTGGTACCACTGTCCACTAAACAATTTTTCTTCTCCAAATGGATTGTTCCCGTAGTATAATCTAAAATGAGTACATCAAATATCTGAAGAATTTAACTCATTAGATTATATATATACACATACTATATTAATTAAGTATCATATGGTTTACGGTACTTATGACAACAAATACTACAATACAATACAAGATTTCATAAAGATAACTTAGAGAATTAAGTCTTTTCGGGGACGATGGAGACTAGACAGTGTCTCCAAACATGTCGTTGGATTCGAATTCCACAATCATGTCATCGGTGCTGAATAGGTCGTCCAACTGAGGTAGGATTGCCTTATTGTCATGTTCCGCGGGAACAACAGTAGAGCAACCGGCTTCGTCAGGTTTAGTAGTGAAGTGAGCTTCATACTTGTCCCCTTGAACTTGCTTGCTAGAAGATTTCAGGTATAAGTCCACCAAATGCTTGGGGATGCGGCATTTTCTGGCACTCTGGTTGTGACAACCACACCTTTGACAAACTTGAGAGTTGTCATTATGGTTGTTTTTGAAAGTGTCCTTTCCCTTGTTTGCACCCTTGTTTTTCTTAAAATTCTTCTTCTGTCATTTTCCCTTGAAATTCTTTTTGAATTTCTTCTCACCAAATTTCTGCTTTTTATTCTGAACATTGAAATGAACTTCAGGAATAGGAGCTGCGCCTACAGGGCGCATTTGATGATTCTTTGTTAAGAGTTCATCATGTTTTTCAGCCTGAAGTAAATCATGTATTAAGTCAATATTTAGCATAGTTGTGGCGACAGTATTGTTGTTGCAATATCCTGTTAGCAGGGAGAAATGTAGATATAGTCTTTTCTATCTTTTCTGCATCCTCTAAGGGTTTGTTGCAGAATTGAAGTTTGGAATCTTATGAATGGTAGAGTTATATTCTGCAACAGATTTGAAATCCATTAGACGCACCACTCGCGTCTTGCTTCTGGCAGAATTAAGGCTTGCAGTTGGTCATAGCGTTCTTTGAGTGAAACCCAAAGATTCCTAGGACTCTCTTCCATCATGTATTCAATTTTGAGATCGGGATGGATGTGATGCCTTAGAAAATACAAGGTTGCATTTTTTGTGTCTTCAGCAACATGTGCTTTCGCATCTGGTTCATTAATTGCGGCAATGAAACCTTTGGCTTTGAGTAGGATTTTGACATCCATAGCCCAAGTAAGATAGTTGCTACCATCTGCTGCAAGTTCAGTGAAATATTTCTTGGCTAGTTGAGCCATTTTCCTACATGAGGAGTCATGTGTGGAATTAATTTACTGATGTAAATTGAATTGTGTTGTATGTATGCAAAAATATTGAATGTAAGATGTGTCTTACAAATAAAATTAAGGTAAAGGACATTGTGCAGAAACTTCTTAAGAAGATTATTTTAATTCCTGATGGAAAAATTTGACTTGATAGTCATATGTCCATTTATATGAAATCTCGGATATACACGATGAAGGTAATCATCAAAAGATGTAGACCTCGCAGTGATGAGCAAAAATTGCTGCCTAAAATCCTGGATCTCAGGGCAAATAAGTTCAAAAGAACTTATCGCAGTCAGTGCCTAGGTCACATCACCTTGTGTTTGATCCAAATATCATATTTAATATTCCTTAATTAATATTTTGCATAATTGAACTTGTAGATTTAATGCCAAAAATATAAAATTATGGCATAAGAAAACATGTTCTGAAAATAAAATGTGTCGAACCAATACAAGATCTGAGGATCAAGAATCGCCAATTTTTTGAGGTAATCATAGCGGCAATAATATGTTGGTTCCAATATCTGAGGATATTACAATATGACACATACAAATATGTACAGAACAATACAATATAATAAATATTTAGAATAGAAATATTCCAAATACATAGATATTTAGAAGTTTGGGGGACTTCTAAATAAAATTGAAGAAGAAACATGGAGTAATTTGGCCTGATGGCTGATTTTTCTTTCTCCAGCCCACAGCGAGCCCAGCGACGAATCGACGCACAGCCCAACGACGAATCGGCGCATGGACGGTGCACATCGGGTCACTGATGCGCCTCACGCCAGTGCTCGCGCTGGTGTTGGCGCGGCCGAGCCCGAAGGGCCCTCGCCGTTGAAGGGTTCGGCATCGCCAGTGATCTGGTGTTGCAGATGCGCCTGCTGAGTGCGCCACCCATGGCGTGTATAGGCCCGAGGGGCCTTCCTTGGTTGCGACGCAACCAAGGTTTCCTGGTGGTAAAAGCGCCACCACCGTTGGAGTTACGGCTGCCGCGGATGTGGCCAAGCCCGGAGGGGCTGTCAGTTGGAGGATTGGCGAGAAGGCCAAAACCGGTATTACCGGTCATTGCCTCTGTCATCATCGTGACCATGAACAGAGAATGTGAGGTCCTTCCTGTGACGAACCGGATTCTCAACGACGAGAATCCGACTCCCTGTACCCTTGAGATAGTCCTAGGAATAGCAGCTATCTTGTACAGAACTCATCTCAGTCGAATATCACATCCATACAACGTTAAAGATCCATTACATGACATATATAAAACAAAGCGTCTGGTACAAGCCCTCTGGGCTAAATCGACAATAAGAAACAACTGCGCAGCGGTAGCTAGATCATCAGGGTCCACTCCTCCACAGGCATCCTTGAGCATAGCGCGCACCCTTCAATCATACCACCCGTCCTGGTTGAACTCGTGGTCGGGGTCTTCACCTGTGAACCCAAAGTCTGTCCCCAAGGAAATGGGACAGGTCCACGTCACCAACCATAATATGTAGCAAGCTTTAAAGTGGCCTATTCTAAGGTATAGAAATAATCAAGGTTTGAGCCAGGGTTTCCTTATGCAAGCAGCAACAATAACCCAAATTCATCTCATCACCAACTCCTTCTCTCACACGCACATCCACTCCCCAAATCCACCCGTCAGCCTCACATTCCCATCGGGCTCGTCCTGCCACAGCAGGTTCCCGCAAACATTATCCACCAACGCCTTTCACTCACTAGTCGACTCGGTGAGCTCCCTCCCCACCTTGTCTCATCAGCAACGCTGGACCAATCTCTCATAACCCAAATCAAAGGATGAGGTAAGAAAGCAGATTCCCATGCTAGTCGGAACTTATCAGAAATGGGTCGTCCGTAACCGTGGACACGGCTATACGTATAGTTTACACTCTGCAGAGGTGGCACTCCAGGAATCCATCCGGGCTGCAAGGCTAGTCCGCAACCAACCTGAGACACAGCCCACAGCAAAGACCCTAAACAGTAATGGCGCCAATCCTGTCTCCCTGGGCTCGGGAAACATCTGATCTAACATCTGCCCCAGGGATGTGAAACCTTCCCACCGGGGCCAGTCGGGGGCCGTGCTAAATCAGGGAGATTACGCCGCAACGAATCCCCCCTACACATATCAAGCTCGATCCTCCTACAGTCTCGACGCCGCACTAGAGTAGGCTTGCTGGAACCCTCCCCATACTGGGTAGATGGTGAGCACGGTATTTCCACGTCCAAAGTTGGAACTCGACTTGGTCCTTAATTGTCGGTAAAGCGAGTATCAGCGTCATAAGCGATCCGCCGCAACGGTCCGCAATCGGCACCCATAACAGGTATAGCCGCCCAAACTCCTCAGGTACTCCCCGAGTACCAATCCTCAAGAAACCATGTACCCGCAACAGGTACCCCATAGGGACTGCCCGAGTGCAGTCCCCCAGCACCTCGATCAAACGATCGAGTTGTTATTACTCGCTTACACCGCCTAGCTGCACTACTCCTCCCATACCACCCACAACTCACGCCAAGAGGATCAAATCACAACCATCCCAACACATGCATAGCATAGCATATTTCATAAAGTGAGTAGTAGGTAGCAAGGTAACAGGATAATAACAAAGGCAGTGCAGGTTTATCATGCGAGTAAAGTAAAGCGCTAGCATACTAGTTTGCATGTCTAATAGGTATTTCAGAGAATGGCTAGGCGTGAACCTGGGCAAAAGTCTTTGTCTTCGTCAAAGCAGTTGTCATAGTGGTCCGGCTCCTCCTGACTCTCCGGAGCTCCTAGGGTTGCGTAAAAATAAAATAAGGCGCAACTACTAGCAAAGAAACTCCAAATCTGCGAAGAGAGAAGACCCAAATAACACCAAACTCTACACTAACGCGTAGATCATGTTTTTAGAAAAATATAGAAACTTGTTTCATATTTTTCTGAGCTACGGTTGATTTATTATTAATTTTACAAGTTTAAATCATTTTCTGAAAATATTAAATAATTTCCGAAAAAGAAAAACAGACAAAAATTAGCCTGCTGACGTCAGCAGTGGGGTCCGCCTAGGATGACGTCAGCAGTGGGCCCTGCTGACGTCAGCGTTGACCGGTCAACGGGTCAACGGGTCAACTCTGGTCAGTGGGCCCCAGCTGTCAGTGACACGCAGTGTATGACAAGTGGGCCCCATATGTCAGCGCAATTAAAAGAAAAAGAAAAAGATTAAACGATGGTTGGGCTGGAATCGGGCCGAAAGGTGAATGGGCCGAGATAGTTCAAGGGGGCAAACCAGACTTAAGCGCAAGATTCGGCCCACGAAGGGGCACTGCTGGATCTGGCGCTGTGGACTTGGTCCACCGTGAACCGTGTCAGCGATTCACGTGAGCCGGGTGCACGGGATCCAGGTGTGGCCGACTCGGGATTTTCTGTGGCTACGCGTGCGGCGTATTGGTGTGGTCCTCGGTGTGTCTTCCCGCGGCGCGACGCGAACGCGGGCGCGACGCGCACCAGAGCACGCCGGCGGCGATGGTCGGCGGCGGAACGGCCGGAAATGGCTCGGCTGGGTCCAAGATGCGGTGCAGAAGCTCGGCTAGGGCTCGGTGGTCACGGATAACGAGAAAAGGGGATGGCCTGGCCGGCGGAACGGCTCCCCGACGAGTGACGGTGGCGGCACGGGTGCTCCGGCGAGCCGGCTCCGTGGCGACATGCGTCGCAAGGCGAAACGGTCGGCTTGGCGCTCCAAAACAACTCAACGAGATGTGCTCAGCTGTGCGTGCGGTGTATGGGTGAGTTCGGCTCGCGCGCGTGCAGTTCAAGCCACGGGCTTGACCGCGCCGCGGCCATGGCGCTCGCGCCGGCCGAGCATCCTCGGTGTGCGGTGGCATGGCGGCCAGGGTCAAAGCTAGGGCGTCGGCGGTTGCGGGTCGGCTGCAGCGGCACGAAGAGTCCCTGCAGAAGATACACGGCTCGATGGCCGGTGCACAGAAGGCTAGCATGAGCGGCGGTGGCGCTCCGGCCGGAGACAGGGGAGAAAGGGGGAAAGGCACGGCGGCAGCTCACCTAGGGGCATGTAGTCGATCGCTGTAGCTCGGGGTAGACTCGCGGCGCTCCGGCGATCCTTGTGCTCCTCCTCTCTTCCCGCGTCCGGCTCCTCCTCGGCGTTCCCGCGGCCGGCGGCGACGGCTTCGGCGGCGGCGTCATGGGGAAGGAGCGTCGGCTTCTCTTCTCTTCCTCCTCTTCTCCACTGGTCCTCCTCTTCCCTCTCCTCTCACGAATTGGGGACTGGAAACCCCAATGGGGCGACGGCGGCTTGAACAGGGAAAGCGGCCGGCGGGGCTGATTTTACAGGGCGGCGGCTAGGGTTCCTGGGCACGGACTGCGAGATGGGGGTTGTGGGCGGCCTCGGACACGCGTCCGCATCGCATCGGGCCGCACAGGGGGCGATGGGACCGGCTCGGGTGGTTGGGGTCACGGGCGCACGCGGCCGCGAGAGAGAGAGAGGAACGGCGCACGGGGGAAGAAGATGAGAGGAGGGAGAGAAAGCTGACAGGCGGGACCCGCCTGTCAGTGGGAGAGAGAGAGAGACGCGGAGGCGACGCGGTGAGGGAAGGCTGGGCCGCAAGGCCGGCTGGGCCGCTCGGCTGGTTGGCTCGGGGAAAGAAAGTTGGAGGGGGTTTCTCGGACTTGGGCTACGGATTTCGGCCCACGAGAGTTAGTTTAGGTTTTGAATTAGTTTAGTTAGTTAGAGTTTGAATTCAAATCTAGAATTTGAATTCGAACCAACCAAAAATCCAATTAAATCCAAATAACTCCAAATCACACTATTTCATCCTTAGCACTTCAAATTGATTTTTAAATTTCAAATTTAAATTGCTTAAGAATTTGGGAGCACAATAGAATTAATTTTAAATATTGGTTTGCATGCACAACAATTCACCAAAAATTTTTGAAATCCATATTTTTGCACTCAACAAATCCTAAGGGTATTTTAGGGTTGTTACACTTCCATAGAGATGTTCATCTGTAGACGACCAGTACTCATCTCGGTACTGTTCTTATTTTGGTGGCATTGCATCTTGTGCAGGCACAAAAGATGCAAGTTGCCGGCCGTCGAGGAGGTGTTCTCCAAGTCAATCGCTGAAGCGATGACCATGACGGCCATGACCGTGATGGTCACGACGTCCTGTAGGACATTGTCCATGGCCTGGGGAGAAGTCCCATCGTCAGAAGACGCGCCAAGTGCATCCATGCCTCCAATGTCGATGGCAATGAAGGGGAAGAACGAGAAAAAATATCGTCCAATTCGAAGAATGCAAAGCCATGGGAGGAAGAAAAAGAAAAACAACTTCAAGTTCAACGAACAGTAGTTCCATGGCTTACTTGTGTGCGTGAGGCCTTGTGTTCCCCTTTCTGTACTTGAACCAAATGTAGAGCAAAGTACTGATAACATGTTGTGAATGTAAGAGAACAGGAAGTAGAATGGAAACAAATGAATGTATTCATTGATGGAGGACTAGTGTTTACACATATATATACAAGCCCAAAGGGCATGGGGGTTGCCACCCCAAGGGACATGCCCCTTGGGAGTGGCCCCTTGGAGAGATGTAACTTCCATATTGATCACTATAATATATGACTATATTATTTCTAACAAAATTGAGCCGCTGCCTCGTCGCCTACCCCTTCACCGTGACTCCACCTGCGTGTCTAGCCTTCACCCTTTGTCTACCTTATTTGCATCTATATTTTACTTTTATAAATGCAATCTACATGAAAAAAATATACTCAAAGATATGTGCATTATTTAATCAATATTGTGACAAAATACGAGTAGCCCTGATTGTAACAAATGTTCCATGCACATTGAGGTTTGGGTTCTTAAAACCATAGTATGTTCAAATTGATAATTATCTTAAACTGATTCTTCTTTCTGTTTAGTTTAAGAGCTTCCTGTAACATATAGATTGAACTTGATGTTTTTAGCTGGATTTTTATTGAGACCAGATGTTTTTGAGCTAGTTCATGGGTTACTAATTTCCGGATCATGCGTCACTGAACTCGCAACTGAGTTTGTTAACAACCGATCACATGATCATATTCAATAAGAGTAATTAGTAACAATTATGGAAGTAATTGATTGCATATGCATCAGGCACAACCGCACAATATAAAAAATCAGTCTAATGTTGTCCATGAACCATGATTCGTGCACACTTTCAACTTTATTTGGCAATAATTTTTTTGATTAGCAAGATTTACTTGTTGACTTATTCAAGTTATTGTTAATAGTAGATGTGAACTGTTTGAATTAATTTGTGGTATATGTAACATCCCGTATTTTTTTATACGGAATGTTATTGTGCAAAAATGTGGATTTTTAAAAAGCTTTTTGTGGTTTGAATGCTAAATAGAAAATCATAAGAGTGCCTTCTTGTTTCCCTCCTAAAATTCCTAAAATAATTAAACATTAAAAGGAAATTAAGGTGTATTTTTGCCTTAGTGTGATTTTGGGTCTTATTTGAATTTTTTTGGAGTTTAATTGTTTGAGCATTTGAATAAATTCAAATTTAAATGCTAAATTTGGCCAAACTAAATAACCAAACCCCTAACACTAACTTGGGCCTAAACCCACTAACATATCTAAACCCCACCGGCCTGTTAACCCTCACGCCCCAATCCCCAGCTGACCCAGCACCATCCCCGCCCCCTCTCTCTCTCTCTACCTTCCACTGACAAGCGGGCCCCGCTTGTCAGCTTTACCTCCCACCTCTCGCTCACTCTCTCTCCCTCGCACACGCGCTCGCGATGCGGAGCCGCACGCCGCGACAAAATCCGCCGCTCGCCCGCGCGATGGCTGCCGCGTGGCCTAGGGCTCGGATGCCTAGAATCACCGGCCGTCCACGCCTGCGCCCAGCCCCCCAAACCCTAGGGCAAGCCGCCCTATTTAAAGCCCCGTCGGCCGCCGCCCACAACCTTAGTCCTTCCGCCCCCCTTGGGGTTTCCAATCTGCCGCCGCCGGCCCGAGAGCGAGGGAGGTGTGGGAGTGAGGAGGAAGTGCCGGAAAAGAAGAGGAAGAGGCGGACCGCCGCTGCCCGCAAGCCCGTCGCTCCCGAGCCGCCGCCGCCGCCAGAGCTTCGCCGTCGACCGCGCGTTATCGCCGCACGTGGAGGAGAAAGGGGAGCCGTCATCCCGCGCATCTACGCACGTGGGTGAGTCACCACCGCCGCCTACCCTTGCCCCTTCCTGTGTGGAACCGGCCATTGAGCCGTGGTCAATCCCACCGCTGTAAGCCCCCTATGTCCGGCTTCGCTGACCCCTAGGCCAATGTGTCCGCCATGGGCCGGGACTACCTGAGCCACGCGAGTACCATGGCCGCGTCGCACGCAAGTCAATGGCTTGCAGCACATGCGCGTGAGCCCAAGCATGTCGAGGCTGCTCCTTGCAGCTGAGGACGGTAACCACTTGTTCACCCAAGCCCCGCGATGTCATCGCCGTCACGCGAGCCTCGCAGGAATGCCACTGCCGGCGCCTGCTCCGCCGTCATGGCCAAACCGCCGCCCAACCGCGTCGGGGAGCCGCCACTCCGGCCAAGCCACCCCCTTTTCTTGCCAAACTCCTTCGCGAACCCTAGCCGAACCTTTTCTCCTTCTTCGCGAGCCCAGCCTACCACTCCTTGACCCTCATCATCGCCAGCACTGCCGCGATGTCAGCGTGCCAGAGCGTAAGCCCCACGCAACGTCGCGCCGAGAGCGTGAGTTGTGCCGGCCACACGCCAGACCACACCGAGTCGCCACACAGCCACCGTAGAAGATCCTGAGTCGGCCACATCGGGATCCCGTGAACCTAGCTCTTGTGAACCAAGTCTGCGGCCCATGGTGGACCATGTCCACCGCGACCGCCACCATCAGGCCGCGCCTCGTGGGCCGCAGCCCAGCAGCTGTTGGGCCGAGCTGAGCACTTTCGGCCCACGAACAGCCTAGCGCCCTTTCTTTTTTTCCTTTAACCTGCTGACAATGTGACCCCACCTGACATAGGCTCTGATAGACTGACTTGTGCGCCCTGTTCACCCCACTGACCTGGACCGTTGACTGGTCAACATTGACCAAGTCAACGCCGACGTCAACAAGAGCCATGCGGATGTCAGTAGATCCGGACCCACTGATGACATCAGCATGGCGCTCTCGAGTGCTGCCACGTGCACTGTTGGTTATTTTAATTTTCAGAATTAATAAATAATCACAGAAAATAATTTAAACTTCAAAAATTAATAATAAATTAACCGTAGCTCAGAAAAATATGAAACCAGTTTCATTATTTTTCTAAAAACATGATCTACGTGTTAGATTAGAGTTTGATGTTATTTGGCTCTTTCTTGGCTCTTGTTTGAAGTTCATTTGCTAGTAGTCTCGGTAATTAAACTCAGACCGATGTTTAGGAGGACCGGAGACTTATGTCGGGACTGAGGAGCATGAGTTCGACGAGTGCTACGACGAGGAGTCACCGGTTTCACGCCCATCCATACTCAGAACTCCTATTAGACATGCTCATAGTATGCTATGCTTTACTATATTCGCATGATGCCTGAGATGATGAAACCTGCCATGCTGATGTTAGCAGACCCGGACCCACTGATGACGTCAGCATGACGTCATGCTGACGTCAGCAGTGTTGACTTGCCGACACGTGGTGCTCTCGAGTGCTGCCACGTGCCCTGTTGGTTATTTTAATTTTCAGAATTACTAAATAATCGCAGAAAATAATTTAAACTTCAAAAATTAATAATAAATTAACCGTAGCTCAGAAAAATACGAAACCAGTTTCATTATTTTTCTAAAAACATGATCTACATGTTAGATTAGAGTTTGATGTTATTTGGCTCTTTCTTGGCTCTTGTTTGGAGTTCATTTGCTAGTAGTCTCGGTAATTAAACTCAGACCGATGTTTAGGAGGACCGGAGACGTATGTTGGGACTGAGGAGTATGAGTTCGGCATGGCCAATGAGATGGGAGGAGCGGGAGTTCTCCCATCGAATAGAAGGTGCAGACGGGAGCCTGTTCTATCGGGATTGCCCGTGGAGGCGTGAGTTGGTGTTGAAATTTTTTTTATAAACTTCTACTACTGCTGCATAGGAAACCCCAGCTACTCCTTGATTATTTGTTTACTAGACTAGTCCACTTTAAAGCTTGCACATCAATGGATGGTGACGTGGAACTGTTCCAATACTTGGGAACAGTTCAAGGGTTTGCAGGTTACGAGCCCGACTTCGACAACAACGCCGATGGATGGTATGATTGAGGTGTGGCGCTACGCTCGAGTGTTTGCCTGTGGCGGAGATGCAGATGAAGCCCTGAAGCCTAGATACCGTTGCGTTGGTTTTTCCTTCTGTCGATTAGCCCAAGTGGCTTGTACCCCGTAGTCTCTATGTTGGGAGATGTAATAATCTAAATATTGCATTGTTTTATCGATGTATGGATGTGATAACTTCTGGAATGAGTTCTGTACGTGATAGCTGTTGATTCAGGGACTATCACGACGGTACAGGGAGTCGGATTTTCGGTAAGGAAAATCCGGTTCGTTTCAGTATAGCTGGTAGCACATGTAGTTGGTCTGTATTCGAATGTCCAATATCAGGATGTTAGCAGGTCATAGTCTTTAATAATTTGTGGTACATACATCGGCGCCCATTACATTTGAAGTTGTATTATTTGTTGATGTCTTTCTTCCACAGGTTAGTGCAGACGTGACAACTTGTATATGGCACTTGGCATACTGTTTGCTGCGAATGACAACAAGTTCAAGGAAATGTTTCCCGCACCTGGAGCTCTTGACACTACCAAGAATAAATGTTGTTCTCTTGGCAGACGTCAAAAGACTCTCACTACCGGAATCAGGGGCTTTGCCATGTGCGGCCCACGGCAAAGCCCCGACGACAGAGCCGCTTCACCGTGGGCCTTTTTTCGGGCACACGACAAAGGCTTTACCATGTGCTTTTATTGACACATGGTAAAAAAAAGAAGAGACGATGCAACGTGACGACGCGCCTCTTCTTTTTTTTCAAATCTTTGTCATGTGCCAAGCCCCTAGCACACGACAAAGTGACCATACCAAATGACAAAAATGGTCACTTTGTCGTATGCCAGGGGCTTGGCACACGACAAAGTGACCAATAAATTCCTGTTTTTTTCTCATATAAAATCCTAAAATCACACAAACATCACATGCATACATATATATCATAAAAAGTATCCAAGGCATACCATATATATAATATCAAGCCTCACAAGCAATTCATATAGATAAATAATCCACAAGTGCATGAATTCACAAAAACATTTATTACAAGACCACAAATGCAAAGCAACAAGTTCACACATGCAAAGTTCACTAAGGTGGGTCGAACGGTGGTAGAGGTGGGAACGAGTTCATACATTTGTTTTTTACAATGTTTGTCGTGTGCCAAGTTGCGGGGGCAGACGACAAACCTCGAACTTTTTTTTTGGCCCAAGTGTGCACGGGAAGGGTGGAGGGCATTTTGGGTTTTTTTACAAAGTTTGCCGTTTGCCTAGATGCGGGGCACATGGCAAACACCAGACTTTTTTTTGGGAAAGTTTGCGCGGGATGGGGGGGAGGGAGTAAGTTTTTTGTTTGAAAAAGTTTGCCGTGTGCTTAGATGCGTGGCACACGGTAAACACCTTTTTTTTTGACAAACTTTGCCATGTGTCAACTGTACCGCACACGGCAAAACCTAACAGCCGTGAACAGCCGTCACATTGCAGGGATGGCCTGCGGACATTTTAATGTTCACCGTGTGTGAGGTTTGTAGGCACACGACAAAGATGAGATTTGCCGTGTGTTCTTCATCTAGCACACGGCAAATCCTATCTTTGCCTTGGGTCTTGACTTTGCCATGCGCTGGAGGGGATGTACACGGAAAAAGGGCACTTTGCCGTGTGCCCGATATATTGCACACGGCAAAGTTTCGGGTACACAGCGAAGTATGGATTTCCAGTAGTGTCTGTTGTACTGGCAGAATGAGTTCAAGAACATATCCCAGATCATGTAATGATTTTTATGGAGCTTCATCTCAGAAGTAGCTCATGCTCATGAATGTAAGGTTGAGGAGAAGCTCCAGAAAGATCTTTACAGGGTGTGGGATACATTTTCTTGAACTCATTCTGCCAGTATAGCAAAGTCTTTTGACGTCTGCTAAGAGAACAACCTTTATTCTTGGTAGTGTTAAGAGCTTAAGGTGCGGGAAACATTTGCTTGAACTTGTTGTGTTATCATTCACAACAAAGGATATGCCATGTGCCAGATACAAGTTGTCACGTCTACATTCACCAGTCAAAGAAACACGTCAGCAAATAATACAACTTCAAATGTACTGAACGGCGATGTATGTACCACAAATTATTAAAAAGGTTATAACCTACAAACATCCTGATATTGGACATTTGAATACATACCTACTACATATACTAGCAGTTATAGCAAATTGATTAAGACTGTTCACATCTAATATTGACAATAACTTGAATAAGGCAATGAGCAAATCTTGCTAATAAAAAAATTAATGCCAAATAATGTTGAAAGTGTGCACAAATCACGGTCCATGGACAACAGAACATTGAAATTTTCTATTGTGTGGTAGTGCATGATGCATATGCAATCAATTAGTTCCATAATTTTCTTGAATATGATCATGTGGTTAGTTTTGGTAGAATTAGTTTCGAGTTTTGTGACGCATGATCTAAAAATTAGTACAAGAAGATGTGGTCAACGAACTAGCTGAGAAACATCAGTCTCCACAAAAATCCAGTTAAAAACATCAAGTTCAATATGTATGCTATAGTAAACTCTCAAACTAAATAGAAAGAACATTTGTCAGTTTGAAGATATGATGGTTTTAAGAACCCAGACCTCAATGCGCATCCAACATTTGTTACAATTAGGGCTACTCGTATTTTGTCAAAATATTGATTAGATAATGCACATATCTTGGAGTATACTTTTTCCATATCTGCATCTCCCCTGATTGCTCCAGTAATCCCTATGCCTCCACACGTCCAGTTAAGTAATTGCGAGTTGGATTCGTCGTCTTCTGTGCGATTGGCCACCTGAACTTCTTATAGAAAAAAGTGGAGTAGCGCTAGTAACTAAATCAAGTTAATGTTGCACTCTCTTTACACTTCTTGGACAGTTCATCAACAAACTTATATGGAAGTCTATATTGCCTTTGTTACTGCTCTTCATAACTTATTTGCTGACGTGTTTCTTCCACTGGTGTTTGCAGACGTGACAACTTGTATATGACAGCATACTGTTTGCTGTGAATGGCAACAAGTTCAAGAAATGTTTCCCGCACCTGGAGCTCTTGACACTACAAAGAATAAAGGTCGTTCTCTTAGCAGACGTCAAAAGACTGTTGTGATGGTAGAATGAGTTAAAGAACATATCCCAGATCTTGTAATGATCTTTCTGGAGCTTCAAATTAGCAGTAGCTTCATCGTTGAATACATCAATGTAGCGTGTGTGTGGCCCATAACATCTAAGGGCATCACAGACCACTTATTTCCTCAAACTTCCGTGGCCTAAACGGCCATACACCAACACCCATAGAATCAAGAAAGAGCTCTCAGTCGGTCAATCCTTTGTATGTCTGGACCTAGTAAGTTTGCCCGTGTTGAATTAAATTAAGTTGTAGGCTCCACACCTAGTGGTGCCCTTACGTCAATTCCTTTAAGTTTCATAAGGTGCTGGAGTCCTATGAGCAACATCGGTCGATCCCTGGTCGGTATCATTTATGGTTGACACTGACGGTATCTGATTGTCTTCCAGCCCCCAACTTTTGGTCTTGATTAATAAAAACATCCTAGGCAAATGCTTTCGCAATTGTTCGTCTTTTATAAATCCAAGAATTTTACATCTGACTGTGAAATACGAATAGCCCCGACTATCCTTATTAATCATTACTCTAATCCCGAAGGCCAACACAATAGGACTAGAATCCTTGGCAGAAGTTTTTAGTGTATTATTTTGGGGGTGGGGTAGAGATTTTTTAGGTGTATTATTTAGGGGTACACATAAGCCATAGTATATTTTTATATTTAGAAATTATTATTTTCTTTGGAAAATTACACATATTTCCTATTCAATTCTAACAAGGATTTAAAAAAACATATTACATTTAAAACTAGGATGTTACAAGTCTTATGCTACATGAGCATGCTAAGTTATGAGAAAAACAAAACTCAATTGCCTATCCGCAAACTAGAGGTATATCCATGCAAAGAGAAGAAATGCAAGGTTGCAATCTCTAAAGAGCAAGTTTTATGTTCCTGATGATATTATTTCAATACAATTAAACCTAGTCAAAAGCGCGAAGTAAAATTAAAATTACTTCATGCAAGATTAAGTAAAATTATATTTAATTCAAAAGCGCGAAGTAAATCCTAGTCAAATTTTACTTGAATTATTTAAATACAATTAAACCATTCAATATTTAACTTGAATAAAAAGCACGTGAGAGGGGTCTAATCATACACCGTGGAGGAGTATGTTCCTGATGATAAGGAATTGGGTGAGGCACTGCATGGACTTGTGAAGCCCAAAAGATGGCTTGGGAGCCTAGAGAAAAACAATAGCTCCAGTAAGTGCTGAATATCATATGTGCCAAAAACTTGGAAATTATGTAACCTGTGTTATAGAAAAAGAAATTAGAAACCCTTAGAAGCACTAGAGTGTTGCCTTTGGATAGCAGTATGGTCGAGTGTGGTACTGAATATTGCAAATGATGTGCTGTTATTCAAGAAGAGCAGAAGCATCTAAAGGATTGCTTTATCTTGGTTCTTGACCATTTCAATAACAGTGCCTATATGCAGGTGGATTTAAATTCATTGACAGAACATTTCAAATAGATTTTCAGTTTTCTTATAGGCCTGTTATGGCCCTGCTGTAGAGAACGTAGGGCATAGTCGTGAGAGGTAGCCGGCCGCACAGCTGTCGGTTTCCTGCCCGTGGTTGCAGTACTGGTCGCCAAAGGGCGGCGTAGGAGAAGGAAGATGAGGCAACGAAGAAGTAGATGAGAGAATTAGACCAAACCAAGTTTATCTCATTCATAAACGCCGGCTATTATATATAGACCGGGGGTTACAAGCTTATCCCAACAAACTAGCTAGACTTCCTAACTTGACCAGGACTCCTCTCAAAATATCTCTAACTACTAATGTTTACTTCTCCTTCTATATTGAATGCCAACCATGACATCTCTCCCATCCTTCGGAAACAGCTCATCCTTGAGCTGATATGCAGGATAGATCCTCTTGAAAGCTTCAACATGTTCCCAGCTGGCTTCAGAGGCTGGATGGTTCTCCCAACAGACCAAAATTTGCCATTGACCACGAGCAAGCCTACTGCGAATGACCTCCACTGGCTTTGGAAGAACACGACCATGAAGTAACGGCGGCAAAACTGGAACCTCCTGAGGCGGCTGACCATGAAAAGCTTTAAGAGTCCCCACATGAAACACATTGTGAATGCGCACGCCGGGAGGAAGCTGAACGCGATAAGCAACATCACCAATGTGCTCCAACACCTGATACGGCCCATAAAAACGCGTGCCAGCTTGCCCTTGGTCTGTGCAGGCAGGGATGCCACCGGCCGATGTAACAGTTTCACCCAAACCCAATCACCAACGCCAAAAGACACATGGGTGTGCTTGTTGGCATAATATAACTTGGCATACTCCTGAGCTTGCAATAACCTCTCCCGAGCTTCCTGCAGGAATGTATCACGCTCACACAGCATCTGGTCGACCGCAGGCGCTCTAGCATCGCCTTGTTCATAAGCCACCATGGTTGGAGGGTCACGCCCATACACCAGCTTAAACGGGGTGGTCCTGAGCGCCGATTGGTAAGCTGAGTTGAAGCAAAATTCAGCCCATGGTAACCATCTCAGCCACTGCTTTGGTCTGTCCCCCGTCAGGCACCGCAGATACATCACAATGACCTTATTAGCAGCCTCCGACTGACCATCACTCTGCGGGTGAAACGCCGAACTCATGTGCAACTTTGTGCCAGACAAATGGAAGAGTTCCTTCCACAAAGTACTCGTGAACACCAGGTCATGGCCACTAACGATGGAAGCGGGCAGACCATGAAGACGAACAACCTCATCAAAGAAAGCATGTGCCACCGATGTTGTCGTATACAGATGGCCCAAAGGAATGAAGTGAGCCGCGTTAGAAAGCCGATCAACCACTATCAGTATCACAGTCTTGTTATTCACGCGAGGGAGCCCTTCCACAAAATCCATAGCCAAATCATTCCAGATCAACTGAGGCACTGGCAACGGTTGGAGCAACCCAGCAAGATGAAGGTGACTTGTTTTATTCCGCTGGCAAATAACGCAATCCCGAACAAATGCTTGTACCAAGGCCTTGTCGCCTGGAACCCAAAAATTCATGCGAAGCCGATGCGTGCGCTGAATACCTTCATGGCCTATGTCGTGAGCCTGTGCCAACACATGCTGGAGGGACGGCGCGGACACCGGCAGCCAAACCCGACGAGAAACCGTGACCAATCCGTCCCGCAGTGCCCATGCGGCTCCCTTGCGACCAGCAGCTACATCTGCCTGCAAACGCCTGTAATCATCTGGCAACTCTAATTCACGCCGCAAATCTTCCCATAATCGGAACGTTGGAATGGAGAGAGCCAAGACCACCCCATCGTCCAATTCGCATCGGGAAAGAGCATCAGCCACTGTGTTAGCGGTCCCCGGCTTGTACTCCACTGTAAAATCAAAACCCATCAATTTGCTAATCCATCTTTGCTACGGCATTGTCAAAAGGCGTTGATCCAATAAGAACTTGAGGCTGTAGTGGTCAGTCTTAACAATGAAGGCACGACCCCAAAGGTACGGACGCCAATGGCGAACCGCCTGGGCCAAAGCAATGAGCTCATGCTCATAGGCGGCCAAGCCAGCATGGCGCGGGGGGGGGGGGGGGGGGGCATTGCTTTGCTGAAGAATGCCAATGGTCTGTGTCCTTGGTGCAGCATGGCACCCATGCCAGAACCCAACGCATCACACTCCCACAAATGATCTGTTAAAATCCGGCAATTGCAGCACCGGTGAAGTGGACAGTGCTGTTTTCAGAGCAGCAAACGCCTGATCTGCCTCGTCTGTCCACAAGAAACCCTCCTTGGTGAGCAGGCGCGTGAGCGGAGCTGCAATGGCGCCATATCCCTTGATGACGCGCCGGTAATAACCTGCCAGGCCAAGGAAACTCGAAGTGCACGTGGAGATTGAGGGTGTGACCACTCACCCACGGCCTGAACCTTTTGACTGTCCATAGCAACACCCTGAGCAGAGACAACATGGCCCAAGTAGGAGACCGTAGACACCCCGAAGTCACACTTGGAGTGCTTGACACGAAGCTGATGCTGCTGGAGGATCTCAAGTACAAGCCTGACATGGTGAAGATGTTCCGCCCACGTTGAACTGTAAATTAGAATATCATCAAAGAAAACGAGCATGAAACGACGTAAATACAGGCCGAGGACATCATTCATCAATGCTTGAAAAGTAGCCGGTGCATTCGTGAGGGCGAATGACATCACCAGGAACTTGTAGTGACCCGTCTTGTTTACAAACCAGTAAAACTGCTGAAGAAAACGCTGAGATACTGAGGCGTATGATGCCTTGGCGCTGCATGTCTGTGCATTGACGCTCCAATTCATCTTTCTGGAGTTGGGGATACCGATATGGTCGAACGGCGACCGGCTCTGCATTCGCTACTAAGTGGATGTGATGGTTGTGCGCTCGTGGTGGTGGCAATCCAGATGGTTCACTGAAGAGCTTGCTGAACTTGTCGAGGAGCTAGACGAGGAGGTCTTCTGATTGCACTACGCGACAAGCTGGTGCCGCGTGCCCTGGCTCACCCTGCCATGTCACGCGCCGGCCGCAGATGGAGCATTACATGGTCAGTAGTGTGAAATCCCACAAGATTAGCCCGAGGGTGCGGAGCCACTGGGTTCCTAGAATAATGTCGTAGCAACCCAACGCCACGGCAAAGCACTCCATCTAAAACTGGTTGTCGCCGATCTTAAAATCTAGAGCACCGCACACACCTGAACGCGGGAGACAATCGCCATTGGCAACGATGACGTTGAGGCCTTTGCATGTGGGCTGTAGAGCCACGCCTATCTGTTGTGCTACCTCAGTGTGAATAAAACTGAGAGATGATCCCGTATCTACTAGAGCAAGGAGCTCATGCCCTCGGATGCACATACGGAGACGCACCGTATCTGCCACGTGAGCTAAGTGGCGAGAGCGCTTTTATGAAGGGCTCTTGGAAGAATTGCAACACAAGCTCTCTACTATAAAGTTTGATTATTTCAGTGACATGATCAATGTGGCTATTCGGGCCAAAAGCAAGATGAAGAAGCTTGAAGCAAAGAACCACAAGTGTCCCCCTCCTTCTCCGGCGGGTGATAGTGTACAACTCCCACGCATAGGACATCCTCCTCCACCTCGTGCGCGGGTGCACCTCCTCCATGCCTTATGTGGGTTGTGAACTGCTGGCCCAATCAAAAAGGCCAACCTCTAAGGCTGGCTAATCCTAATTGGAACATTGCTAGTGGTGGTCCAAGGGGGGCGTGTTACAATTGTGGTGGTTCGGGCCATATCTCCAAGTATTGTCCCTCTCCAAGACAAGGTGGCGCTCCAAATGCGCCAAAGCAAGGCAATCCTCCACCTCAAGGTTCACGTCTAGGAGACAAGAATCAACAAGCCTCTAAGCATAGTCGCCTCAACTACACCACCATAGAGGAAATTCTGGAGGACACCGAAGTACTTTTGGGTATGCTTCTTGTAAATTTCTCTCCTGACATTTTTCTTTTCAATTTCGGAGCCACTCGTTCTTTCATCAATAAGATCTTTGCTTTACATCACAAGCTATTAGTGCAAACCCTACCTTTTCCATATCTCATAGACTCATCAATAAAGTTCATATTCTTATTGTAGGGCATATCTTTGAGGCTAATCTTCTCATACTAGACAAGTTGGGGTTAGATGTTATTTTTGGTATGAATTGGTTGGGCAAACATGTGGGCCTCGCACCATAGATCTTTTACACCCCTCCAACATGAGAGTTACCCTTTCTCTAGATAAAAAAACTTTCTGTCTATATACCTTAGAGGGCACCAAAACTTGACCTTGGAAGAAATACCCGTGGTTTGTGAGTATCCAGACGTCTTTCCAAAGGAATTACCGGGAATGCCTCTTTTTGTCAAGGAGACCATATCATATGCCTCCCAATGAGCTAAAAGAATTAAAAGAGCAACTTAAGGACTTGTTGGAGAAATGTTTCATTCGTCCGAGCTCCTCACCTTGGGGATGCCCGGCTCTCTTTGTGAAGAAGAGAGATCAAAGTTTGAGGATGTGTGTAGACTACCGCCCTCTCAACGAAGTCACCGTCAAGAATAAATACCCTCTTCCTCGCATTGACATCTTGTTTGATCAATTATCTGGTGCTCGTTATTTCTCCTAGATCGATATAAGATTGGGTTATCATCAAATTAAAATTCGGAAGGAAGATATTCCCAAAATGACCTTCTCTACTCGGTATGGACTTTATGAATATACCATCATGTCCTTTGCTCTCACCAATGCACCGGCCTAATTTATGTATTTGATGAATAGCATCTTCATGGAGTAAGTTGATGTCTTTGTGGTAATATTCATTGATGATATTCTCATCTATTCCAAGACCAAGGAAGATCATGCTTGTCATCTCCATGTGGTTCTTCAAAAACATAGAGAGCATCGACTTTATGCCAAGTTTAGCAACTGTGAGTTTTGGTTAGCGGAGGTATCTTTTCTTGGTCATGTCATTTGTCAAGATGGTGTTGTCGTGGACCCTAGTAAGGTGCAAGATGTGCTTAATAGGAAACAACCACAAAGTGTGTCTGATATCTGGAGTTTTCTTCGACATGCGAGATATTATCATCGATTCATTGAAAACTTCTCTAAGATGACCGAGTTGTTGAAGAATGGGGTCAAGTTTGAATGGTCCAAATATTATGAAGAAGCCTTCCAAACCTTGAAAGTTTGTCTCACTACCGCTCCCGTTCTTGCTCAACCAAAAATCCACAAGAGCTTTGATGTTTATTGCGATGCGTCTCGCATCGCCTCGATTGTGTTCTTATGATACTCATGACTTAGAGCTTGTGGCCTACTCTTCAATCCGATTGAAGCGTCACAAAGAAAATTATCCTAATCATGACTTAGAGCTTGTGACCGTTGTTCATGCCCTCAAGTTATGGCGTCACTACCTTCTTGGTAACCATTGCAACATCTACAACAACCACAAGAGCCTCAAATATATCTTCACCCAATCCGATCTCAACATGAGACAACGCAAGTGGCTTGAGTTAATTAAAGACTATGATCTTGAAGTCCATTACCACCCCGGCAAGGCGAATATTGTTGTTGATGCACTAAGTTGCAAGGCTAGGTGCAATTGCTTATCCATTGAGCCTCATGTCAATACTCTATGTGATGAACTTCGGAAGGTTGTAATAGGGATGGTCGCGGAAGGTTATCTTGCTACTCTCATTGTGACGCCCAATTTCTATGATCAAATCAAGGAAGCTCAAAGTAAGGACAAAGGGATGCCCCACATTCTTTCATTAAAGGAGGAGGAAAAGCCCAATGTTTCTCAACCGATGAGCAAGGTGTCATTTTATTTGGAAAAAGGATAGTAGTGCCTAAGGATCACAAGTTGAGACGTGTCCTAAGGAAGTAGTGCCTAAGGATAGTTGCGCGAGCGGAGCTGCAGCGAGAAGGCGAGCACGGCGTGACCCAAGGTATGGCAAGCTCACCGACATGGGTCACGATGAGGTTTGACGGCAGCAAGGTGGTCGACGACGAGCGGTGGCGGCCAGCGGAGGAGCTCGTTGACGGCGGCACTACACGAAGCAAAAGAAAGAGAGGTTAGGGCGGCGCAAGAACACGCAAGGGCGCGATGAACGACACCGGAGCTCACCGGAGGCGAAGAACAACGGCGGCGACGTGAGCTCCGGCGGCTACGACAATTGAGATAAGTGGAGGCGTGGGCTAGGGTTTCTCGGGAGGGCACCGGCGGGTTTTAAAACAAGGAGAGAGACGAAGCAGGGCGAGGCCGGGCGCAAGATACTGGGGAGTCGGCCGGTCGGTGTCGGCGACGTGGCATAGCCGCCCGCGATGGTCAATGCGAGAGAGCGTGGGAGCCAAAGCGAGGGAGGGTGAGACTGATGGGTGGGGTCCACTACGGGGGTTTTCTTTTCCTTTCTTTTATTTTTTATTCGTCCGTTACATGATCTATCTCCAAAGTTTCCTGCATGAGAAACAATGCAAGCTAGAGGGATTAGCTACAGCTTCCTGTCGTTAAGCAGCACAGAAACACTAGCACGCTGCTGCCACTAGAAACTCATAGTGCGGCGGCTTGGCATTGATCTCATAAACTAATTAAAAACTCACAAAACACAGTGAGAGAATGCAAAAAAAATCCCAAAAATCGAGACTAGTCAAGCCACAAAATCATCAGATCCTCATCAAGCACAAGCTTGGGCCTGCGTGACAATATTGTGCCTCGTCAACACAGCCACGATTGCCAACCAAAAAATATCCACTGATTACAACTTATTCCTAGAAATTAGGGCCACCAATCGATCAAAAATATTCTGATGAACAGGTTCCTCACCCCCGCGGATGTAACGGGCCTGCCTACACGTGGCAGCCCTCTAGGACCTCAAGAATGTCCTCACAAACCAAAAGAATGTCCTCACAAACCAACACAAGTCTTTTCTGCGCACTTTGTCCTCACTCATGCGCATCCGGGAAGAACTTCCCGATCGTTCACCCATCCCTAAATTGCTCCGGGCCAAGCACGCTTAACTCCGGAGTTCTTTGGAGATGAGCTTTCGGAAAAAAAGTTGCAACTTGTTTGTATGAGTATTCTTATCAATCCTATTAAGCACCGGGCTGTCACATACTCACCCCTTAGAAGATCGACGTCCTCGTAGGTCAACCCCAGGCCAGGAACATCCCCTCCGGCCACGTCCATGTACCCAGTCCCAGCGCATGTGCCATGTTGTGTGACCACTCTAGGTCCGCACCAGCCATGCGCACCA
The DNA here is from genome assembly GCA_033239725.1 of Echinochloa phyllopogon. Classification (NCBI taxonomy): domain Eukaryota; kingdom Viridiplantae; phylum Streptophyta; class Magnoliopsida; order Poales; family Poaceae; genus Echinochloa; species Echinochloa phyllopogon. The sequence goes on along the minus strand of BTCW01000016.1, from coordinate 1,637,362 downwards.
TGCCTGCGCAACTGCGACCCATGCACCCGTGAAGCCATGAGAGTCAGCTCTAATACCAATTGTAAGGAACCGTCCAATTTGCACTCAATTTAAATGAATCATCGAATGTTCCCATAGGATGAGAGCTAACATGTGCTCATCTTTCAACGTGCCAAGTGTTAACCCACATTAGAGGCACGTAATCAAGCCCAATTCACTTCAAGCGAAAGCAAACTCGGTAGTCCCGGTATGTGTTCACAACATGCCCAAGATCAACACACATACCGTTTACAAATTTCTCATCGCCACAAGAACCATAAAGGGTAAATTTTAACATTACAAGTCTTTAACGATTAAGCTTACAATCTCAACATGACGAGAGTTCAAATCTGAAATTTTAAGCAAAGGAATCCAAATGACAAGTTTTGAGCCTTCTACTGTAAACAAGAGTATCATGAATTAGTGATTAAACCCTAACTTCGATCTCTCCAAAAGAGCATAAACTACGAAGCGGAAAAGAGGACATTCTACTCATCACCAACACTAGGGTCAGCGGGGTAGAAGTGACCAAACACCATCTCGAGCTCACTTGCAACTTTGGTAACCGTAGCACCATGAGTACAAAGGTACTTGCAAGACTTACGCAAATATTAATCAAGGAGTATGCATATGGATGTAGCAAGGAAGGAGGCTTTGAGGTTAAGTAAAATTTGCAAAAGCATATATCATCCTAGCCTTAGTTTTTGACCATTAGCAAGTGAAACAACACCCTATGGATAGCATATTTTATTAATCTTGCACAAATCCACCATAGGTTTTAGTGATTAACATAGGGACATGTAACATGAACCAAACGATAACATAGCAAAGAAAATTCATTGATTTGAGCTTGCTCATAACCTAGAGCGCGGCAATTCGAATTGATTTAAACCTTGCAAGGGTGTGCTTATTTTATCCACACAACACGAGGATCATGCGGCTCGCCCACCCCGCTAATGGTGGACAAGGAGGTACTCATGCCAACCTTCCCAAAGAGTCCCAAACTTTTGAAACACGCCTAGCTTGTGCAGAGGCAACACTAGGTCCACTAGGGACACCCCTAGGTCCCTCTACATAGCCCACGACCACACATCTCAGACCGTGCCCCAAACGAACAAGACAACTAAGTTAATGGGCTCATCCTTACCATTATGTTGGCTATGTGGTAGCACGAAAAGATGCTCACAACAAGGTCATCCACGGATGGGCCTTAATTGACTCAAGCGGTTTATGTCACCGAGACTCCTTTCTCGTGACCCTAAAATTCCGCCCAAGTCTCGCAACCAACTTCAACACAATGTTCCATCATTAACCAACAATTTGAAATGATCCCATCCTAGCATCGACATTATTGACATATGACTCCCTTCCCTTGACCAAAGTAAACCTTCTCTAACTCTAAGCATGGCTAAGCAATTAACAATTAAGTTACATTAACCCAACTAAACAAGTGACAAGGTATTGGTAGGAAATTCAAGGAAGGTAAAATGCATCAAGACCATAGTAACATGAAACGGGGTCGGTGGCACGTTCCTCGACCCGGGAACGTCGTCCCAATCCGTGGGTCGGGGTCACCATGGGTCATCGTCCCAATTTTCGATGGATCATCGTCCCCACCCCGTAGGGTCACGAACTCTGGATCAAGGTCCTGGAGGTTACCATGGAGAAGCTCCAACATGAGGCAGACACGATGTTGCAGCATAGATGTAAAGCACAGTAATTGGTAGCTCCAACATGATGTAAACCATAGTAATTGGCAGCCCATCTAGCCCTTTTCTTTCATTTTTCTCTTTATTTCCTTTGTTTTCCTTGACTCTTCTCTACCTCGTTCCGGGGTCATCAACCCGACACTCCTTGGTTCACGTACCATGTTGTGAATTTTTGTCTCAAAGAGGTATACATAACCAAAATATTATAAAGATAATTTATTCTAACATAGGATTAACAGAATCAACTGATGGAGTTGGACTTATCATAAAACTTATTTCCATTTAATAGCAGCAAATAAATTAAAATGAGCAGCCCTAAAGCATATAGATCAAGTAACTCATCTAAACAGAGCAGAAATATACCAAACCCATTTTTCTCATAAACTAGATAGTGAGGGAAGATTAATAGAGTTGGTTTCACTATTTTATCATTTTTCTGCAATTTACAAAAAATATAACAACTTCCTGCCCTAGAACAGTAGATACAGCTATAACAGTAGATAAATGGTGCAAACAGTGAACTTGAGCTATAGATCTGGATAGAGCATGAGTCAAGGAATCTAACAAAGTTAGATTTGAAATTTTTGGAGTAATATACAATTTATTAAGTATTTTTCATCCCTAGAAAAAATAAATCTATAACCCAGAAATTACAACAGTAGCATAGCAGTTTCATATTTTTAAATAATAGAGCAACATCACAAGAATCTAAAAAAACAAGAATCACGATTTAAATCGAGTGCCAATTGGACGGTTCCTTACAAGTGGTATCAAAGCTGACTCTCGCGGCTTCACGGGCGCATGGGTCGCAGTTGCACAGGCATAGTGCGCATGGCTGGTGTGGACCCCAAGTGGTCACACATCATGGCACATGCGCTGGCACTGGGCACATGGACGTGGCCGGAGGGGATTTCCTGGCCTGGGGTTGACCGTCGAGGACGTCGGTCTTCTAAGGGGTGAGTATGTGACAGCCCATGGCTTAATATGATTGACAAGAATACTCATACAAACAAGTTGCAACTTCTTTTTCGGAAGCTCATATCCAAAGAACTCTAGGGTTAAACGTGCTTGGCCCGGAGCAATTTAGGGATGGGTGACCGACGGGGAAGTTCTTCCCGGATCTGCATGAGTGAGGAAAAAGTGCGCAGAAAAGACTTGTGTTGGTCTGTGAGGACAGTCTTGAGGTCCTAGAGGGCTGCCACGTGTAGGCGGGCCCGCCCAAGGCGGGACGTTACGAGTTGCATCAGAGCTCGATTCCATGGAGTGAACTAAAAACTTGCTTAGCGGGGTGGGAAAGACAAATTAAAAATGTGACCATTTGCATTAATTTAGGGTCAAATAAAATTTTAACCTAAGGTTTTATGTTCTATTTTCCCTTTTAGAGCTTGTTCTTCCTCATTGCTTCACTTCTTTGTTATATAACTTATGCGTAGCTTGTCTTGTCTTACTCTTGTTTGGAATAGATGGCCTCTAGGTTCACTTTGATCATGGCAACCTGTGCCGTTGACACGGTCATTTTCCCCGCACTTCTCCACGAAGCACTAAAGGAGGCGAACTACACCTTGTATCCCGAGTACGAGGTCTATGCTCGGGGTTTTGGAGTGGGGATGGAGGACTATGCCGCTATCCTCCATCTAGATGAGCGTGGAGTGACGGGCGTCATTCCGCATGAGTTTAGAGCTATGGGAACCTCCCCAGAGATGGCCATCCAAGAGGTGGCTCATGAAGCACTCATTCGCTTACGCTTTGAGCTCCCGGAGTTATGGAGGGAGCCTTTGCTCACTTCCCGATGAAGAGACCGGACGACACGTTTTGTCATTTCGCCACCATTCCGGTGAGGACCCCTCTTGTGGAGAGGCGCATGGCAGAGGCTCTCTCCGCTTATGATTGGGCGCACTGAAGTCTTATGTGGGATCTTGAAGAAACGAGGAGGCGTCTCGCTCACTTTAAAGTAGAGGTGGAGCAATTTGTGAGGATGAATACGGTGCCGTAGAGGGCCTTGCGCAAACTCCCTAGTCGCTCGGTGCATGGTGAAGAACCACCGGTGTACCGCCTCCCACATGTTGTGGGCGTTTGGGCGGAAGCAAGGCCGACGCTTAATGCCATCTCCATGGGCTTGCATGTGTGTCGTTTCTCTTATGTCCGCACTTCACGCACGACACTCTTGGGAGCACCGAAGTACTTCAGTGCTTGAGTGATTGTGGGTGGGCTGCCCTAGTGTTTAACCTTGGGTGCGTTATGGGGTGGAGAGTAGCTCGTTAAGTTGTATCGTGTCGTGAAACAATCATACCATAACTTATGCCCAATTTGAATATTTTAATGACCCCTTTTGGTGGATTCTTTTATTAATTAATCTATGTTGGTTAATTGGTGCTCATGTTCCCATCATATTCAAATTGCATGTTCATGTTATACGCATGCATCTATTCAAAGTTCATATGCTTCATCTATGCAAGTTATGCCTTGTTCCCTTGAATTTGTGCTTGCTGATTTTTTTAGGAGCCTCGTGTAATGCTTAATACGTTGAGAGAATATGTCATAGAGCATTCATTCATGACATACATGCATATGCATATGTTGTTTACTTGTTAAGCATTTTTATGATGTATTTCTTGCTGTTTTTAATGTTTTTCTTTAGTCTAATTGAATTAATGTGCTTGCTGTCCTAGTAGTATCTCTACCGCCCTTGCATCTTTCAAGCACCTACGTATGTGTTGATCTTAGGTTTTCTCAATCTTAATACATCGCTTGATGAATCCTTGTCATCTCGGTGTTCTATTCCCTCTCTAATCATCTTTTATATCTATTCATCACGATCGCTAACTCCGTTTGGTTTAACAATAGGATGAGAACTCGCTCGGGAATCGAGTGCAGTGAAAACTAGGGTGCGGGTGAGCCCTCTCTCGCAGACATGCTTGCCCAACACGCTCAACGACTCGGACACATTGCCAACCTCTTGGACAATCAACCTAGGAGGGAAGAACCTCAAGATCATGGCTTTAAAGATTTCTTCCGCACCGACCCTCCTATCTTTCGAGGGACTAAGGACCCTCTCGATGCGGAACATTGGCTCGGCACCATTGAGCAAAAGCTCGGCCTTCTCCGGTGTGAACAACATGACAAGGTTCTCCTTGTCGCACATCAACTTCAAGACTCCGCCGGGGCATGGTGGAGGAGTGTTCTTGCCTCACACCCTCCTAATCACCGTTTCACTTGGGAGGAATTTCGAAGGGCATTACGTGACTTTCATATTCCCAAGGGTTTAATGGATCTTAAAAAGAGGGAATTTCATAGTCTCACACAAGGCAACAAGGATGTGATAACATATGTGCATACCTTCAACAATCTCTCTAAATATGCTCCCGAAGATGTGTCTACCGATGCCAAGAGGCGAGAGCGCTTTTATGAAGGGCTCTCGGAAGAATTGCAAGACAAGCTCTCTATGACAAGCTTTGATGATTTCAATGATATGATCAATGTGGCTATTCGGGCCAAAAACAAGATGAAGAAGCTTGAAGCAAAGAACCATAAACGTCTCGTTCCTTCTCCGGTGGGTGGTAGTGCACCACGCCCGCGCATGGGACCTCCCCCGCCTCGTGCGCAAGGTGCACCTCCTCCGCGCCCTATGTGGATTGCGAACCGTCGGCACAATCATCAAGGCCAACCTCCAAGGCCGGCTAATCCTAGTTGGAACAATGCCAATAGTGGTCCAAGGGGCCCATGCTACAACTGTGGTGGTTTGGGCCACATCTCCAAGAATTGCCCCTCTCCAAGGCAAGGTGGCGCTCCCAATGCGCCAAAGCAAGGGAATCCTCTACCTCAAGCTTCACGTCAAGGAGCCAAGAATCAACAAGCCTCTAAGCGTGGTCGCCTCAACTACACCACCGTAGAGGAAATTCCGGAGCACGCCGAAGTACTATTGTGTACGCTTCTCGTAAATTCCTCTCACGTGGTTGTTCTTTTCGATTCCGGAGCCACTCGTTCGTTCATCAATAAGAGCTTTGCTATACATCATAAGCTTCTAGTTCAAGCACTACCCTCTCCATGTCTCATAGACTCACCGGGTGGAGAAATGGTCACCAATAATTTTGTGGAAAGGTTCCTATTACCATGGAAGGGAATATCTTTAAGGCTAACCTTCTCGTATTAGACAAGTTGGGGTTAGATGTTATTCTTGGTATGAATTGGTTAGGCAAACGTGATGGGATCATTAAGTGTGGGCCTCACACCATAGACCTTTTTCACCCCTCCAAAATAAGAGTTACCCTTTCCCTTGATAAAGAAGCCCCTTGTCTTTGCACCTTGGTGGGCACCAAAACCTTGTCTATGGAAGAGATACTCATGGTTTGTGAATATATACAGACGTCTTTCCGTAGGAATTACCAGAAATGCCTCCCGACCGCGAGGTCGAGTTTGTTATTGAACTCTTGACCAGAACGGCTCCCATTTCTAAGAGACCTTACCGTAGGTCTCCCAGTGAGCTAAAGGAATTAAAAGGTCAACTTAAGGACTTATTGGAGAAAGGTTTCATTTGTCCGAGCTCGTCGTCTTGGGGATGCCCGGCTCTCTTTGTGAAGAAAAAAGATCAAAGTTTGAGGATGTGTGTAGACTACCGCCCTCTCAATGAAGTCACCATCAAGAATAAATATCCTCTTCCTCACATTGATATCTTATTCGATCAATTATCCGGTGCTCGTTATTTCTCCAAGATTGATGTAAGGTTGGGTTATCATCAAGGCAACGTATCAGGTGAAAACCAGCCCTCCGTGCAAACTTTGGAAACCACAATCTGGTCCACACGATGTTGATCCAATGAGCCTCCCACATCTCATGCATGTCCCCATGCAAGTTGGTTTTGCCAATCCCCCATCCCACCTTCCCTATGATTTTGCAAATTCCCCCTCCCACCTCCCATGCATGTCCTCATGCACGTTGGTTTCCAAAGTTTGCACGGAGGGGTTGGTTTGCACTGGATATGTCCCCTATCATCAATTCAAAATTCGTAAGGAGGATATTCCCAAAACGGCCTTCTCTACTCAGTATGGACTTTATGAATATACCGTCATGTCTTTTGGTCTCACCAATAGACCTGCCTACTTTATACATTTGATGAATTCATGGAGGAACTTGATATCTTTGTGGTAATATTCATCGATGATATTCTTATCTATTCCAAGACCAAAGAAGATCATGCCCATCATCTCCATGTGGTTCTTCAGAAACTTAGAGAGCACCGACTTTAGGCCAAGTTTAGCAAGTGTGAGTTTTGGTTAGAGGAGGTATCTTTTCTTGTTCATGTCCTCTCTCATGACAGTGTTGCCGTGGACCCTAGTAAGGTGTGAGATGTGCTCGATTGGAAACAACCGCAAAGTGTACCCGACATTCAAAGTTTTCTTGGACTCGCAGGATATTATCACCGATTTATTAAAAACTTCTCCAAGATAGCCAAGCCTATGACCGAGTAGTTGAAGAATGGGGTTAAGTTTGAATGGTCCAAAGATTGCGAAGAAGCCTTTCAAACCTTGAAAGCTCGTCTCACTACCGCTCCCGTTCTTGCTCAACCAAATATCCACAAGAGCTTTGATGTTTATTGTGATGCGTCTCGCATTGGCCTCGAATGTGTTCTCATGCAAGAAGGTCAAGTGCTGGCTTATGCTTCATGCCAATTGAAGTGTCACAAAAAGAATTATCCTACTCATGATTTAGAGCTTGCGGCCGTTGTTCATGCTCTCAAGATATGGCGTCACTATCTTCTTGGTAACCATTGCAACATCTACACCGACCATAAGAGCCTCAAATATATCTTTACCCAATCTGATCTCAATATGAGGCAACGAAGGTGAATTGAATTAATTAAGGACTATGATCTTGAAGTCCATTACCACCCCGGCAAGGCGAATGTCGTTGCCGATGCACTAAGTCACAAGGCTAGGTGCAATTGTCTAAACTTTGAGCCTCATATCAATACTTTATGTGATGAACTTCGGAAGCTTGGAATAGGAATGGTTGCAGAAGGTTATCTTGCAACTCTCTTTGTCAAGGCCAATCTCTATGAACAAATCAAGGAAGCCCAAAGTAAGGACAAAGGAATGGCTCACATCCTTTCATCAATAAAGGAGGGCAAAGCCCGATGTTTCTCGATTGATGACAAACAAGGTGTTATTTTATTTGGAAAAAGGATAGTAGTGCCTATGGATCACAAGTTAAGACGCCTCATTCTCGATGAAGCCCATAGCTCACAACTATCTATTCATCTGGGTAGTAAGAAGACGTATCAAGATCTCAAACAAAGGTTTTGGTGGACTCGCATGAAGCGAGAAATCGCAACGTATGTGGCCGAATGCGATATTTGCCAAAGAGTTAAGGCCAAACATCTCAAGCCGGCCGATACTCTCCAACCTCTACCTATTCCATCTTGGAAGTGGGAGGATATAGGAATGGATTTTATTACCGGCTTACCCAAGGCTTCTCAAGGATATGACTCCATTTGGGTAATTGTGGATCGTTTGACGCAGTCGGCTCACTTCCTTCCGGTTAAGGCCACTTATCATGCCAATCATTATGCGGAGTTGTATCTCACTCGGATTGTGTGCCTCCATGGTGTCCCTAAAACCATAGTCTCTGATTGTGGCCCTCAATTTGTTGCTCACTTTTGGAGAAGCCTTCATGATGCTATGGGGACCGATCTTACCTATAGCACCGCCTATCATCCCCAAACGGTGGACAAATCGAGAGAGTTAATCAAATTCTCAAAGATATGTTATGCGCTTGTGTCTTCGTTTAACAAAAGAAGTTGGTGATTTGCTTGCCTTTTGCAAAATTCTCTTATAATAATAGTTATCAATCAAGCATCAAGATGTCTCCCTTTGAGGCCCTCTATGGAAGAAAATGTAGGACACCCATCAATTGGTCCGAGACCGAGGAAAGACCCTTCTATGGCCCGAACTTAGTTATGGAAGCCGAATATCAAGTTCGGACAATTCGTGAAAATCTTTGTATAGCCCAATCTCGCCAAAATAAATATGCCGATCATCGTCATCGTGAACGTTGTTTCAAGGTCGGAGACCATGTTTACCTCAATGTCTCTCCCTTCAAGGGCACTCACCGCTTTCAAGTTAGAGGAAAGCTAGCCCACGATATGTTGGACCATTTTGGATCACCAAAAGAGTTGGTAAGGTGGCTTACCAATTGGAGCTTCCCCAATCACTTTCCGCCGTTCAGAATGTGTTCCACATCTCTCAATTGAAGAAGTGTCTCCGGGTTCCAACTGAAGCAATTGACTTAGATGTTCTCGATCTCCAACCGGGTCTCACGTATGATGAACATCCTATTGGTATTCTTGATCATGTTGAGGAGCCAATGTTAAGTTCGTCAAAGTTCAATGGAGCAATCACTCCGAAGAGGAAGACACATGGGAACGCGAGGATAAAATGCAGTAAGAGCATCCCGAACTCTTCTCCGATGAGTAAGAGCCACCAACCCCAACCCACCAAGATCTCTTTGTGAAATCCATCTTCTCTTAATTTTATATATGTACACAATCACCATCAAAGGAGTGAAACCTATCTCTCGCTAACTACCCGTGCTTCTTATGGAAAACTTGTTGGTTAGTTATCTTATCTAGGTGAATATGGCCACTCTAAGCTAGGGGTTTTAAGCATAAGATGTCTCCATCTCTTTATCGGTTCCAAGCCAACGACCCTAGTAGCCATGACCCTCTTACCTTCCCCGACGTTTCTTGCCTTCCTAATCACTTGATTCTCGGGACGAGATTCTTTTATGGGGGGAGGGGGAGATTTGTAACAGTAAAAAAAGAAAAAACAAAAAGAAAACACTGCCGTGGACCCCCCCTATCATCCCCTTCCCGCTCGCTTCGGCTCTCCCGCACGCTCGCTCATTGGGCACCATGGGCGGCCGCGCGCCACTTCACCGCCGTCGACCGGCCGCTCGCCCGGCATCCCGTGCCTCGGCCTCGCACGCTCGCCCTCCGTCTCCTCTATTTAGTCCGAGCCCACAGCCGCCTAAACCCTAGCCGCCCCATCCCTCTCACCATTCACGCCACCACCGGTGAGCCTCGCCGCTGACCAACCTCGCCCTCGCGTGTTCCCGCACCTCCTCCGCCTTTGCCGGCCTTCACCCCAATGTCTTCTTCGTCGTGTAGGTCCGTCGTTGCTCGCCGTCGTTCTTCTTCGCCACCGCTCGTCGTCGACCGCCTCTCCGCCGTCAATCCTCGCCGCAACCTACCCCGGTGAGCTCGTCATGCCTTGGAACACGCTACGCTCGCCAACCCGCTGCCGCTCCGCCTTTGCCTTCGTCGGCCCCGCTTCACCGTCGCCGCGCGTCGCTCCGCCGCAGTGCCGTGTGCGGTCTACACGTCGCCCACGGCCATGGGCCAGCTGGGCCTTGCCCCGCACTGCTGGGCTGCTGCCTTGGGCCGCAGCTGAGCCATATTGTGTCCCTGGGCCCGATGTTTGGCTATGCTATGCATGTGTAGATGTATATGTGTGTATGTTGATTCTTGCGCGATTTTTAGTAAATCTTGTATAGCTCCAAAAATCGTCATTCTTGTTTTGTTAGATTCCTGTGATGTGCTCTATTATATAAAAATATGAAACTGCTATGTTACTATTGTAATTTCTGGGTTATAGATTTATTTGTTCTAGGGATTAAAAATGCTTAATAAATTGTATATTACTTACAAAATTGCAAATCCAACTTTGTTAGATTCCTCGACACATGCTCTATCCAGATCTATAGCTCAAGTTCACTGTTTGAACCAATTATCTACTGTTATAGCTATATGTATTGTTTTAGGGCTGGAAGTTGTTATATTTTTCGTAAATTGCAAAAAAATAATAAATAGTGAATCCAACTCTGTTAATCTGCCCTCATTGTCTAGTTTATGACAAAAATGGGTTTGGTATTTTTCTGCTCTGTTTAGATGAGTTACTTGATCTATATGCTTTAGGACTGCTCATTTTAATTTATTTGCTGCTATTAAATGGAAATAAGTTTTATGATAAGTCCAACTCCATCATTTGATTCTATTAATACTATGTTAGAATAAATTATCTTTGTAATATTTTGGTTATGTATAATTTTATTTGAGCTATATCTTGGTAGCCAACCTCATATGCTCAAGTAATTATTCTTTTTTCTAGTGCTCACTTGTTAAATATATGTTCCTTGTCTTGTCATGGTTGTGTTGTTTACTTGATGCATTTCATGAGCATGTCATTTGCACCATTATAATGCATGCATACATTCATACATTCTAGAGAACGAAACGCCGGAGAGCGAAGCCGTTGAGCCCGCGTTTGAGTCCGAAGTTGAAGTGTTTGTCGAACACGAGGACGACCAAGGCAAGCCGCTAAGCATCTTCCAAACCCTCTTTTTCAATATAAATTGTTATTATGCTATATGTAATGGTTGCATGTGGTTATCTATCTAATTATGTATTTTGGGTAGCACCTACTCCCTCCGTCCCTTTTTATCTGTCGTTTATGGTTCCCGAGAAACAACTTTGACTGAATATCAAAAAATATTAATATTTATAGTACATATAAATATCATTAGATAGATTTTTGAATCTAGTTTTTTAACAAATTTTTTGGATATTAAAATATTACACATATTTTCTATAAATCGAATCTAAATCGTGGCACGGAAACCAACGACGACAGATAAAAAGGGACAGAGGGAGTATGTCTTGATGCATTTTACCTTCCTTGAATTTCCTTCCAATACCTTGTCACTTGTTTAGTTGGGTTAATGTAACTTAATTGTTAATTTCTTAGCCATGCTTAGAGTTAGAGAAGGTTTACTTTGGTCAAGGGAAGGGAGTCATAGGTCAATAATGTCGATGCTAGGATGGAATCATTTCATATGGTTGGGTAATGATGAAACATGGTGTTGAAGTTGGTCACGAGAAAGGAATCTCGGTGACATAGACCGCTTGAGTCGATTAAGACCCGTCAATGACCTTGTTTTGAGCATCTTTCTGTGCTACCACATATCCAACATAATGGTAAGGATGAGCCCATTAACTTAGTTGTCTTGTTCATTTGGGGCACGGTCCGAGATGTGTGGCCGTGAGCTATGTAGAGGGACCTAGGGGTGTCCCCAGTGGACTTAGTGTTACCTCCGCACAAGCTAGGCGTGTCTCAAAAGTTCGGGGCTATTTGGGAAGGGTTGTCATGAGTACCCTATTGTCCACCATTACCGGGGTGGGCGAGCCACATGGCCCTTGTGTCATATGGATAAAATAAGTACACCCTTGCAAGGTTTAAATCAATTCGAATTGCCGCACTCTCGGTTATGAGCAAGCTCAAATCAATGAATTCTTCGCTATGTTATCGTTTGGTTCATGTTACATGTCCCTATGTTCATGCTCTATGTTTATATGATGTTGCTTATGTTAAATCACTAAAACCTATGGTGGGTTTGGGCAAGATTAATAAAATATGCTAGCTGTCCATATGGTGTTGTTTCACTTGCTAATGGTCAAAAACTAAGGCTAGGATGAGATATGCTTTTGCAAATTTTACTTAACCTTAAAGCCTCCTTCATCGCTACATCCATATGCATAATCCTTGATTAATATTTGCGTAAGTCTTGTGAGTACCTTTGTACTCATTGTGCTATGGTTACCAAAGTTGCAGGTGAGCCCGAGATGGTGTTTGGTCACTTCTACCCCGCCGACCCTAGTGTTGGTGATGAGTAGAGAAATAGTTGTGCTCGCTCCGATGGTGTTCTTGGGCAACAACACCATTAAATGTCCTCTTTTCTGCTGCGTAGTTTATGCTCTTTTGGAGAGATGGAAGTTAGGGTTTAATCACTAATTCATTATACTCTTGTTTACGTTAGAAGGCTCAAAACTTGTGATAAGGTAATTATGATGATCTATCTCAAATTTTCCTGCGTGAGAAACAATGCAAGCTAGAGGGATTAGCTACAGCTTCCTATCGTTAAGCAGCACAGAAACACTAGCGCGCTGCTGCCACTAGAAAGTCATAGTGCGGCGGTTGGGCATTGATCTAATAAACTGATTAAAAACTCACACAAAACACAGTGAGAATGCAAAAAACTGATAAAACCCCAAAAATTGACTCAATTCAAACCACAAAATCAACAGCTCCCACTACCAGAGAACCTCACATCCGCACCGGTTGGGAACGGACTTTAGCACCGGATTCCCAACCGGTGCTAAACTTCCGGTGCTAAAGGTAGAATAACAGGTGCTAAAGGGGGCCTTTAGCACCGGTTCTAAACACCAACCGATGCTAAAGGCCCTGCCTACACAGCAGGGATAGGAGGGCCTTTAGCACCGGTTGGTGTATACAACCGGTGCTAAAGGGCCTGGATTTATTTTTTTTGGTTACTTTTTACAGCCGCCATGCATGTACGTTTATATATGTTTATATATGTATTATGATACGTATTCAAACATGTATTCAGCTGCCGTGCATGTAGTACTATATATTCATATTAGCTAGACATATAATCAAAATAGAATATATATATATTATAATTTTGAATTGTATATATATTTGAACTATATATTACAAATTAAGAAATCCGACTAGAGGAACGACTTGACGGTGCATCCTCCAGGGGGAGATGGAATTCTCCCCGGGGATTAACGACCTCGTCCCAAATCCATCCAATGAGCTGTTCTGCAATTGCGTCTATTCTCTCTTGATCGAGTCTATCTTCTTCCAGCCTCATCATCTATAATTTGCAAATAATTGGAAATATTAAATTCATGGAATTGAAGACAACAAATGTGCAATTAATAATTATTTAATATAAAATAAATGCTTTACTTACAAATACAAATGTCCGTATATATTTAAATAATTATTTATTATAAAACAAAGTGTTTTTCTTATTAATACAAACATAGTAATTATTAAATGAAGCCCTATATTTCAAAATAATCATTTATTATAAAACAAAGTGCCTTACTTATTAATTCAAATTTAATAATATTATTATTTATTATAAATGAATCCCATTATCAATAAAAGAAGCCGTATATTTCTAAATAATATAATTTATTACAAAATCAAGTGCTTTTTCTACAAAAATAGTAAATATATCAAATTAAAACCTGAAAATGTGTTACGTACCATAACATCATGGTAACTCATCTTTTTTGTCGACCAATTGAGCATGTTATCACAAACATAATATGCACATAGATTATTTCCCGACCCCTGTTGACGAAACTGTTGATCAAAAATAAAGTTAAGTAAAATTCATATAATAAGTTAGCGGAGACCTACACGTACAAATTACTTGCTTACCGGAAAGTCAATCTTCCATTTGAGTGTTTCATGGATCATACCAGGGTTATCTTGACGAAATCGAATCCACGCCCTGTGAACCAAAAAGTTGTGTTAAATCATTGTGATTGTAAGGGCAGAATTGAGTTAAATGGGTAAATATATGTCACCTTGTAAACATGTCGATGATGTTCTGGTAAGCATATGTTGGAGACTTCAATGAATCAAAGACGTGGACGATACCCCGGTCAGGACACAATATGATTAAGATCCAGTGAAAACTATATACATGTAGACATTATAATGAGAAATAAATTGAACGGCAATAGTATGGAGTCCATAAAATTTTGTATAGGCACTATAAGTAGATACATGTATAAGTACTCACCCGAAGTTGTACGCCAATAGTATGGAGTCGCAATAATTTTGTTTTTGGAGATACTTGTATAAATTTTGATATGTTTCCTCTAGATTGATCAAAATCATTTTGTCACTTATCCTTGTCGGGTCCATGTAACCAATGTCAAATATTCCTTCCCTCTGACATCTTTGAATCTCCATTCTGCATTGTTAAGCAATAAAGGGCGTGTCAGCAAAAATTAAAGTTTTTTTTCAAGTGTCAGATGTAAATGAGAACAAAGCACTTACAATACCCAACATGCGACCAAAGACATGTCCATGGCGTCTTTGTGGTACACCTCATATATATCCTTAAACTCCAACCAGAGGGTTTCCTGGCCATTGAAAAAATCTTGGTCCTTTACGCGAACTCCAAACATGCGCCTTTTGCTTCTTGATTGTTCCAGATACCACCGATGGAAATGGCGCATCTTTGTTTGTAGCGTGCTCTCCATTTCTGGACCGACCAAAGGCTGCCCAAGCTTAAATGGCCACCTGAACGATGTGCTCACAAGGATTTCTTTTTCTCCCGTGATTTCCTCTCTCGAGAGTCCTGTCTCGGCCATTTGTCGTTGCATGTTCAGCTCGTACTCAGATGCCAACTGAGGCAACGACTCCTGAGGTTGGTTGCCAAGCTGAGCAACAGGTTTGGACGCCGCCGCCTTCCTCTTCCCTTGAGATTTCAGTAATGAGCGGTCATAGTCTGATACCTGTGCCCTCTTCTGTTGTCCCCTAGTCAAATTTTGGAGGAAGGATTTTGCCGTGGCGGGGTCAATCTTCGGCTCTGATTGTTTTCTCGTGAAAAGTTGCGTCTTTACGTATTCTTTAACAGAGGCATCGAGCTCTTCTTGAGTCAGGTCGTAAGCTTTTTTCGGTGGTGCAGGCTTCTCTTTGACCTTCCGTGGCTTCTTCTGTGGTGGAGGGGCCAAGCTAGCCAGTTTAGAGCACTTCTTTGGTTAAGGCTTCTGCCGCGGTGGAGACAGAGACTTCCGCTGCGGAGGAGACGGAGACGGAGACGGGTTTGCATCATGAGCTCCCAGAGAATCGTGATACGGTGGACCTCTTGGAGATGGGGGATCTGAAGGAGACTTGGTGCTACCAGGTATGGCGATGTCTCGCTTGCTCCATAGAATGATCCTGTGAGAACACTCCCCGAGTTTTGTTTCTCCGTCACCTCCGGCGATGTCAAGTTCCAAGTCATTCCACTGGTCAACGACTTGCTCCACCTCAACGGGTACGTAACCATGTGGAATCTCCATGCAATGCCATCTTTGACCTGGTTCCACTGGTTTGGTCATACCGTATGCGACCTAATAAAATAAGTAGAAAGGAAGTTAGTAAATGAATAATATTTATGATGATATTTACGAAATATACAAACTAATGTCGCATACGTACCACCACGGATATGTTCTTCTGCCTCACGGCAAGCTCACACGCGGTCCGTTGAGTTATTTCATCCACGGGGTAACGAACCGGTTCAGACTAAGGTGCGGGAATGTCTTCATGACCTTGTACATGCTTTGTGGAAGCGTGGCTGCTTCGATGTTATGGAGGGCTAAGAAGGGCCGCATTAGGATCTTGGAGAGGTACATGCTCTGTGCTGGCGGTTCCTGTGGCTTGTATCTGCAGCCATGCTAACTTCATTCGTCGCTCCGTCTCTACCTCCATTTCCTGTATCTTTGAGCCCTGGGTGGCTACCGTTTCCTCTAGGTCCCTCACCCTCGTCTCATATTCCGCCTTCTTCCTCGAACGGCTCCTATAGGAGGCGGTGTCCTCTTTGAAACCTTTCTTCCATGGTACTATGCCTACGCCGCGCGTACGTCCAGGATGCTCCTTGTTTCCTAAGGCATAGGTTAGCTCATCTCCGTCTCTATCAGGAACAAATTCTCCCCTCTCAGATGCCTTAAGGATATTGATGAGACGTTGAGCTAGTTCTCGCAAGTCCTCGCCAAAAACTAACGAGCCGTCAATCGGACTGAGGGTGCCTCCATGACC
Organism: Echinochloa phyllopogon; assembly: GCA_033239725.1. Lineage (NCBI taxonomy): Eukaryota > Viridiplantae > Streptophyta > Magnoliopsida > Poales > Poaceae > Echinochloa > Echinochloa phyllopogon. Next base: position 1,620,951 of record BTCW01000016.1, on the reverse strand, counting down.
ATAGTACCAATGCTTGGATCGTGTGGGCCAGTCATGTGTCGCTGGATGAATGCCTCTAGCAAATAGAGATTCTTCCATCTTCTCCCATTTCTCAATGCTCCCTTTATAACCTCTTGTACCCATTCTATGGGTGTACTTCCTATTACCGGCATTGTCAGCATGTCTAGCGGTCATACTTGACCCTTCTTCGGAATTTTTTGCTTTCATTTTCTAGTAATTATTAAATGAAGCTCTTTATTTCTAAATAATAATTTTGTAGAAAACAAAGGCCTTTAAAATTATTAGAAAATTCTAGAAAACAGTGGGAGTTACTAGAAAATATTAGAAAATAATAGAAAAATTCTAGAAAATCGTAGGAATCAACATTTGGTTTCATTGATCGAGTGTTGCTACATTTCACGAAAGATGGGCTTCGGGTGGTCATATCTTTTGATGGATCATATGTCAAAATGTTAAAAACTAAAACCACATAAATGCATAACAAATACACGATGTCATTTATATAAATATGAATTTCTGGAACATAGTGCAATTAAATTACACGTCATCATCGTTTACTCGGACAGTAATAAACTTCCTCTTTACGAATGTTCCTTGATTGTGATCATGCCGTAGATAGGGTGTCTCCTCCGCCGCTAACAGGATGCTTGGGTCAGCAGCCATCGAGAATGGAGGCAGCCCATCGAGCATATCATAATCTTCATCCGTCTTGTCCTCAACTCCTACGATTTTTCTTTTTCCAGGAAGAACAATATGACGCTTTGGCTCGTCTTGTGGTGGGTCCAATTGCTTACCCACCCCTTTCTTATCTGCCCCTTTCTTTGGTCTGCTAGTCATGTCCTTTACATAAAAAACTTGTGTGACATCTTTGGCTAGGACGAACGGTTCGTCTAGAAACCCAATCTTGTTTAGGTCCACTAACGTCATTCCATACTCATCAACTGTAACACCTCCTGCAGTCAGCTTCACCCATTGGCACTTAAACAGTGGGATCTTCAAAGGTCCGTACTCTAGTTCTCATATCTCCTCTATGACACCATAGTATGAGTTAGTATTGCCATTGGTGTCTGTCGCATCGATTCGGACTCAACTGTTTTGGTTGGTGCTCCTCTTGTCCTGGGCTCTTGTGCAAAATGTATACTCATTGATGTCGTATCCTTGGAATTTTAAGATCGTGGTCGATGGACCCCTAGCTACAAAAGCTAGCTGCGCATCAATGCCCTCGACACCCATCAGACGCTCTCGCAACCAAGCGGCGAAAGTAGTATTGTGCATCCGCTGAATAAAGGCTGCAGACTTTGTTGGATTTTCGTCCTAGAGAATCTTCATGTGCTCCTCGATGTACAGAGCTACTAAGGTTGATTGTTGCAAAACTGTGAGGTGTGCTTTACGAAATGTCTCCATGTCCTTGATTACCATCGATCTTTTCCCTAGTGTGCCCTTTCCACCAATCGGCATGATGTGATTCGGGCACACCAATCGGCATAAGATCGTTGACAAAGTCAACACAGAATTCAATGACCTCCTTTGTTTCGTATCCCTTAGCAATGCATCCTTCTGGACGAGAACGATTACGGACATACTTCTTTAGCACAGCGAAGAACCTCTCAAACGGGAACATGTTGTGTAGAAATACTGGGCCCAGTATACGAATATCTTTGACGAGGTGAACCAATAGATGTGTCATAATATTGAAGAAGGATGGTGGAAATATCATCTCAAAGCTGACAAGACATTGCACCACGTCGTTCTGTAGCTGAACTAAATGGTCTGGATTGATCACCTTCTGAGAAATTGCATTGAGGAATGCACATAGCTTCACAATGGCTTTCCACACATTAACGGGTAGCACACCCTGAGTATGACGGGAAGCAGCTGTGTCATCAACACATGACAGTCGTGAGAGTTGAGGTTTGTGAACTTGTTATCTTTGATATTTATTATTCCCTTAATATTGGAGGAGTAGCCCGACGGAACCTTGACATTGTTCAAGCATTCAAACATGTTTGCCTTCTCTTCTTTGCTGAGAGTGAAGCTGGCAGGACGCAAGTACCGGCGTCCGTTGTCTTTCTTTTTTGGATGTAGATCATTCCGTTGTTTCAATCATTTCAGCTCTTGTCGTGCTTCCAGTGTATCTTTTGGCTTCCCATAAGTCCCACAACATGCGTTGTATCCTTTTCAGTTCCTTATCATTGCCTAAGTCTTTCTCAGCATCACGCAACATTTGCCCAAGTCCATCATTAGGGTCATCTTCCTGAGCATCATCTTCCTGAGCAGTATCTTCATGATCGGCATCACCCACTGCAGCATCTGCAAAGGCCCCGTAGTATTCAGCCAATACCGGAATGTCGTTATCCACCTCGTCTTCTTCATCTTCATCCATTAGAATTCCTCTTTCACCATGCTTCGTCCAAACAGAATAATTGCTCATGAAACTGTGCCTCATCAAATGCACCTGAAGAGCTCCTCTTTGTTTGTACGATTGTATATTTCGACAATTAGTGCATGGGCAGAACATGAAACCTGACGACGTCCTGTTGGCATCGGCGACATCGAGAAACCCCTTCAGGCCATCACGAAACGCCGTATTGTGATTGTCCCCGTACATCCATTGTCTATTCATCTGCATTAGTAACCAATAACAATTATTTGTATAATTTAATATATAGTATAATACAAAGGTAATATATAAGACAAAACAAATTTAATATATAACTAAATATAAATTTAACATATAATAGATTACAAAGTTAATACATAAGACAATACAAACTAAACACATTTCTAAAACTATAATTAATTTATTCATTTTCTAAAATCAAATATACTTCCATTAAAAAATAATTAACTATTCCAACTTTAAATAAATAACTAATAAATACAATACATATGCTCTCACTCTCCACTATGAACACAAGCTCTCTCTCTCCACCATGAACACAAGCTCTCTCTCTCTCCACCATGAACACAACCTCTCTCTCTCCACCATGAACACAAGCTCTCTCTCCACCATGAACACAAGCTCTCTTTCCATTTTGATTCACAAATTTCTCTATTTCTAAAGCATATAAACAATACAAGATAATAAAAAACATAAGAGAATGAAAGAATGTACCTTGTAGTGCCCCTTGGATGAGTGAAATCTTCACAAATTTTGAAAAAAAAATTGGCAGCACCTCCCCTGTCCCGAGCACAACATGAACACAGCTATAAGTGTTGATGCTAGTTCGGGCGAGGGGAGGGAAGGTATTATATACGAGCACATTAGCACCGGGTCTTGCGACGACCCGGTGCTACTGCTCTCACATTTGCACCGGTTGCAGCCAGCAACCGGTGCTAAAGAGCCTTGGGCACATTAGTACCGGTTGCTGGCTACAACCGGTGCGAATGTGACCACATTAGCACCGGGTCGTCGCAAGACCCGGTGCTAATGTGCTCAACCTGCCACCCCTGGGCGCCGCCCCCGCTCATAGCCGTTGGACCCGGTGCTGATGCACCCTTAGCACCGGGTCCATAACGTGCCGCGGCCTATGAGGGAGGCGGATGTGAGGTTCTCTGGTAGTGTCCTCATCAACACTAGCTGGGCCCCGCGGGATATTGCGCCTCATCCGCCAACGATCGCCAACAGCCAAAAAATATCCACCGATTACAACTTATACCTACAGATTAGGGCCACCAATCGATCGAAAATATTCCCACAGGTTCCTCACCCACGCGACAACGACAAAATACGAATCGATTGGGATAGAATCCACCCCTGCGGCCATCCCACACACAAAATCGAATCCAATCCACTGCAATAATGGGACCAAAAGAAGCCTCAAACGAACGCATCGATCTGTGCCTAATTCTCGCGCACAAATCAAAACCCTAGAGATCATCAATTAAAGTTGGTCAATGGGGGAAAGAAGTTACCAAATGCCGGTGCCGTCTGTGTTGCCGCTGCTATGCTCGATGGATGATTCCCCTGTCGGTCGTCGTTGTCGATCGTCGTCTGCGCAGTCAGCGGCGATCGTCGTGGCGCGCTTCGATCCGTCGCCGGATCGGGCCTCCACCATGCCGCCCTCGATCACTGCCGCTCTACCGGGCATGCACAAGCGCTCTACCGGCCGCGAGCGGAGAGGTAGGAGAGGGGCAGCAAATAAAGGGAGACCGGGAGAGCGAGCGAGATCCGGGACAGGAAGAGGAAGATAGAGAGAGAGGTGGCGCGGGGAAGGAGGAGAGGCGAGCTGGCTGGCTGACTGCTGAGTGGGTAGCGCTGGGTTACCAGGGGGCAGAGCGGGTACCCCAGGGAGGCGGGCAGCATGCAGCGTCATTAATTTTCAGGGAAAGGGATGATGACGAGGAGAGGCGTGCCGCGTGCGTGGCTGTGGGACGATGATGACGAGGGAAAAAATCGGACTCCTGCACATATTCCATCGGATGTGCGTCGTCGTCTGCTCGGTCCGTTTGACTCACGTAGCTAGTCACGTGTTCTTGGCCCTGCGGACCCGCGGACGCGACTATGCTTCAGTTCCGACCGCAAAGTTCACTATACAAGAAGAAGATTTCCATCACATCAAAATATCGATCTATGCATGGAGTACTAAATATAGATGAAATTAAAAACTAACTGCACAGTTTTGTTGTATTCTGCGAGACGAACATTTTGAGCCTAATTAATCAATTTTTGGATAATTTTTCACACATACAAACGAAATGCTACAGTGATGCAATGATTACGAAGTGACCCCAAACTCCCAAATCCCCACCCCCTATTTTGCATCTAAACACCTAGGTCGACGCTGCTGCCACTGTATACTAAATTTCACATAACACCGAGTCAGTCACCATGGAGATTGTGACAGATGAAACATCGTCAAACGAGGTAGTGATATACGTGTTGAAAGTAGATAGTAACTAGAGAATAGAATGAACAGATGATTTCATTGATTGACCTATTGAGTGGTGAACACAATGGATAGATATATATATACTGGTTGGATGGATGCAATGTCTATTCGGGAGAGGACACGTCCCTTCCCAATAGACAACCCGTCGTATTGACAGTTACCAACTACTAATTGATCACTAATTAATTATTTCTAACACCCCCCTTGATCAATTAGCTTCTTGTATGCTTCACGTAATCTTTGTTCAATCATTCTTGATTATCATATGGGAAAAACTCCTCCAAAAACCATGTAGATTGTTACATAGCAAACTTATATGAGGAAAACCTCAAAGAGAAAAAACTCATAATAAAGTTAGCAGAACGATAGTATGATCTGTAGATCATACTGGAATAGCCTCCCCAAAACCCTATGGAAAAAATATGAGGAATAGAATGGCATTTGATTTCTTCTTAAAAAACCCTTGTAGGGAAAACATAAGACATGACTGTCACACCTGGATTTACACAGAAACCCGAATGCTGACATATGTGTGCCCAGGATGTCCACAGAACACATACAGCTTACAAAAAAGGAAATCAGAGTACATATGCTCGAATAAAACATTTTACATCAGAGTTTACCTAAACAAAACACAGCGGAAGTCTATGTATTAACTCTCTCAACAGGTAGAGCCTCAAGTCCACAGGGACACCGACTGGTTGACCACAGCTCAGAAGTACGGAAGATATTCAGAAAACTCAATAGCTATCTCAATCACCGATCCATCTGTTACCCATCCGGGATTTTGTTGAATAATGACAAGTGTAAGTAAAACATTTACTTAGCAAGTATAGCACGGGTATGAAGGCTCAAAATAGGCTAGACACGGCTTAACTGCATTAGCATTTTTAGTTGGTTCATTTTAACATTAACCAAATTACTACAAGTGAATGAAACCCAGTTGTAACCCAATTAAATAAGTATAAGTGACAATAATCATAAATGAACATCATCGTCTAATCAAAAAGGATCCAGGCCGCTCGTGACCCTAAGCAAAGCTATCATGATAGATTTTACACTCTGCAGAGGTTTCGCCCTTTACCCACCAGTCGCGTAAAAGTTCAAAGGAACTTTTCACCCAACCACGCACATCAACACTTCCGAGGTGTGACTGCATAGGGATGCTACGAGGTTTTTCACAAGACACCCTAACGAAACAGTAGCCACTATGGTACAACACAGGCAGCATGATCCAAGGCACCGAGATTGACTGACTCTCAGGGCGCAGCGATAAGAGGGTCAATGGTGTCCAGAGCGCGGGCACGCATGCCAACCAGTAAAAGAGCACGACGTGCGGAGTTCCCATACCACAGGGACTCCCAACACGGGACTGTGCCTGACAAGACATAGCCGACGGTACCCCCGTCCTCGGTGGATCAAACCATACTCTCACGAGTGCTTCCCATAGCGCCGTCGGCCCCGTCGGTAACTACTGTCAAGCTAGAGCCGTACGAGTTACTTGACCAAGACCAGAGCCATAATAGTTCTAGCGGTGGCGACAGGCTCCTGGGTTGCTGCTTTAAGAACCGGACCTTATGGAGAGACACTGGGGCAAAGCACACAGCACATGCCCAGTTCCCTAAACCATGTTGCTAAAAAGCAAGTTTTATCATTAAATTAAAGTGAACCATTAAGTCATGATTAACAAAATAATAATGTTGAAAGTAGCTGCACATAGCAAAGATTCTACCCATATGCAATAATCCCAAGGTAACAAGGGCAGGAGATACAAAACTAGGAACAACCTTAATGGGACATCAATTTAGACACATGCATATGAAATTAAATAATTATAAAGGGTGTGTTTAGGTAGCAAGGATTGTCCGTACTATAACTTGCCTCAAATTCATTATAATTACTCATAGTCTTCAAATCTTGATCTTCAGACTCTTCTGCTTGAAATCTCTCGATGACGTTCCTCTACTCGCAGCAACCATCGAGCACAGCATGCAGCTAAACAAGCAAGCAAACAATATACAACTAAGAACAGTACACCAATAAAAATAAAATCTTTAAAAGAGCACACTAAAGGATAGGGCTCGAGGCTACGGTCACGTGAGCGCGAGAATCGCTGAAAACGGAGCTACGGTTGAAAAGATACGACTCTCAGAAGATTAGGATTATAAAAGAAAATAAAAGACTATAAGCTTAATTAATTTTAATTAATTAAATAATATAAAAGATATTTCAGAGAAACATCTTATGTTGGAATTAATTCAATGTTATTTGAATTTATTAAATCCGGGGTAAAACTAATCATATTTATTTATAATTGTTTATGTAGAATTTACACAATTAAACATTTAACTTTTAGTAATAAAATATGTGAGAGCATCTAGTCGAATAATAAGATATTTCATGTGGAACTAGCCAATATTATATTTAGAACATATTAATGTTGATATTATTCATATTTAATCATGAAAACTCGGAGTGAAACTCTAATTTGCTTTTAATTAGAAAATTGATTTAATAAATTATTAAGCAAGTTAATATAAGGTTATCAAAACCGAGATATACCCTAGTCAACTTTTATTTATAAATCTATTTGAATAAATATTAATAAAATTTATATTAACATTTAGAAGCCGAGCATAAATCTTAATTAGTTTTTAGTATAGAAAACATAGTTAAATAATCTTTAGCCAAATTAATATTTAAATAAAATTCAGAAATAAACAACATGATCAATGTTAGTGCTAACGCATAGTTCATGTTTATACGAAGCTAACGTAACTTGAACGAGTTGAAACGGAGCTAAAACGTGGAAACCGGAGCTTAAACAAGATTACAGGGACCTAATCGTAATTATTCGTAGATTCCAGGGGGTAGCTAGGGAGATTCGCAAGGCACAGGGAACCGTGCATGCAATTAGGGTTATCCTCGGGGTTAGATCCACAAAAGGGGCTCGGTTGGGTTTAAGTGTAAAGGGAGAAAACTTGCAGGGGGTTATTTGCAAAATTTCCAAGACACATGAAATCGATCTAAAGATAACATGAATCTCCAGGGGCCTAATTGCAAAACCGGCATCTTCTTCCTTTGAACATGCAGAGGAGTCCTCGGCCATGGCCGACGCCGACGGCTCTGCTCGTCCTGCTCGCCGGCGTTACGGTGGGCGGAGGTCTTGGGAGAGGTGCGTACGGGAGACAGGAGGTCGCGGGGAGTGTGGAGGTGGGCTCACCGTCGGCAATGTCGAGCGGTGACGGCCGCAATCGGAGGTGGCCGGCGGCGGGACGGCCAAGGAGATGGGCGGCGAAGCTTCGGCGCATCCTTGCGAGGCTCGAGGTGGCGGCAGCTCGCTCGGAGGGGGCTTAACGACGGCGGAACGGTGGCAATGGCGCGGCCGGCGCTTGCTTGTCGGTGGTGGCGCAAGGCGAGCGGGGGCGGCACTGTGCGGGGGCCGAGGCATGACGGGGATGGCGGCTAGGGCATGCGGCAGCCGGCTGCGCGCGCGGTTTATAGGGTGCGTACACCGAGGAAAAAGGAAAGCGGTGGCGCGGAGGAAATCACGGCGGCGCGGCGGCGGAGGCGCGCTCGCACGCAGGAGGCGGAGGGGATGGCGCTGCGCAGGGTGGGCCGGCTGGGCCACGCGTGCGATGGGCCGGGCGAGCAGAGCGGGCCGGGGCGCTGCTGCGAGGTGGGACACGCGGCCTCGATTGGGCCGAGCGGAGGCTGGGTGGGTCGTAGGGGCGCGGGGCTAGCTGGGCCGGGGGCAAAGAATTCGGGGAGCAAAGGTAGACTTGGTTGGCTTGAGGTGTTGGGCCGGTTGGGTAGATTCGGCCCGGCGAGAATTTCGAGTTTTCTTTTCCTTTTTCATTTTCGGAAATTGTTTTTCGGGCAAAGATAAATCTAGAAATTCTAGATAAATCGTTTAAGCCCTAAAAAATACTCCGAAAATTCCAAACATTCCAAGGAAAATCTCAGAGGTAGATTTGGACATGAGGAACCCAAATAAAATATTTGGAGCTCATGAAAAAGGTCTTAGCACCATCCCAAAAATTGGAATATGCTCTAGGAAAGTTAGGAATAAATTCCAGAAAAGTCAGGAAAATTCCCAAAAGGCTTCTAAACGCATTTTAGAAAACTTGCACACATAAAGCCACTAAATGCAACCGGCATGAATGCAAGGCACTCAACATTAAACCTATGTTGTTTTAATTTAATTTAGAAAAATGGTTTTCCTTACACTAAATTCCCTGCAAATTAAATAAAGTTGAGAAAAATTTTAAAATTATGAGAAATTCTTTATTTAATGATTCTTTAAAATCACATCCTGAAATCCAAAAATTTCAGGGTGTGACAATGACATATAATATATCTTGAATATCTCCTTTAAAAACCCCAATGGGGAAAATAAGGAATGTGACATATATTATTGTATCGATATTGCCTCGTTAAAACTTTGATGATAAACCATGTTGGAGAAAACTCATAGAAGAAAAGGAATACAATATGATGTTTGTATAAGTTATAATATAGAAGAAAACTCCCATTAAACTTAATATAACTTATTACCATCTATACGAGACAAGTAAGATTATCTTAATAGATAACTCTTGTGATTCTGAGGAATCTATATCATTCAATAAAGCTATACAATAATTCTGTGTATTGCTCTTTTAGAATGATCAATGAAGTTAGTTAGTATAGTCTCATTAAGACTTCAATATATGACTTTTTCATCAAATTTCAGTCTATTAGTTTGGGACTAAAATAGACTGATGCTATATTCCATAGGAATAAGAACTCGGTACTTTCCAAGTTATTCATCTCAAATTCGTCTCAAGATGATTACTCGTTTACTATGTGTCATATAAGATGATATAAAATCTAACGAGATTTTATTATGAACATACAAGTAAATCATCATAATAAGAGTTATTCTTCTATGGAAGAAAACTTAATCAGTCAAATGTACCACAACTATCGACTGCTTGAAGTCATAGATTGACTTCGATATTTAATGCAAGGTGCATCGATATTTTGATCAAACTTCAAAGTCCAAACATGGACCAAATATGTTTGAATCTATCAAATCATTTATCCACGAAACAAGGTAGAGAACATAATTTCCACATCCGAATTCAAGATTCTGCGTAAAACCTTTATGCTACTAGCCCTTGCTCTACCACCACCTATTCATAAGTGGAAACAATATGAGAAATGCGTTATCAATTGTGGAGCAAGTGCAATTTCCACTTTTAATTGCTTACACATAACTTGATCAATTTGATTTGAACTTCAAGGAACCATATAGACCGATTATGTTCGAATCTGCCTAGGATTTTGATCAATTGTATATGGAAATTTGGTAGAAAATATATGTCGACATTTTGTAGCCTTTAAATAGTAAATAAATATTATGTGGAAATTTTCCTCAGTTAACTTCATGTACGAAGTTAAGCGTTCTCATTTACCTAGCACACATTAAGCGCATGCTTGTGTAGGCCTTTTAATATACAAGGTATCTGTATGTTTGTGACCATTTTTCTCTCCCCCCCCCCCCCCCTCATATTTTGATTTGGGGTATGAGTGGTTTTATTTTGGTACCTCCACTCACTGTGGCACAATAATTATAAACAGAGTTATCAACCACCTTGTGAGTAAATAAACTAGTGGATGATTTGTAAGTGAGTTGCAAATGGTGCACTGCATAAAGTTAGTACGTGACGAGGACGAATGTGTATGCATTCATTCCTGGCATTTCAGTGGTATAAATCTCCCCCCAATGCCTGGAATAATAATCCTCTTGTAAGAGAAACAGAAAGAGGCTAAATAAATCCCAATTTATTTAAGTAATCCAAGATATAATAAGGTTGATAGATATAGTATCTCATATGTATCCTTAGTGCCTTATCATGTAAACTCTTTGGTGGTGATATCGGTATAAGATATAACTGAGATCCGCAATGGAGAAATACTTGGCAAACCACCAATAAGAAAATCACGTAGTAACTCCACGGAGGGAGCCGTTGTAGTCAAAATGAATTTGAATTAATTTTGTACGCAACATATAATTGTCATCATGTGTTGCAAAATTAGATGTCTCTATAACTCAATAAATAAATAGGGCACAAGTTGCATCGGGATTAAAAGAAATTCTTCCTTGTTATTAATCATGTACCCAGATGGAGGATGATAATGGAGCGACCTTAAACCAATTATCATTCCATTATTACCAGAGATTTAATTAATTACATATGTGTATATTTAATATAATCATCATGGTATTATTTTAGTTATAATGCAAAACATTTAGAAACAAGATTAGATTTGAATCATATGTAGTGTAGACCTCGTAGAGATAATATCTTCCATGTTTATATCGGATACGCACGTTGAAGATAATCTTTATGTAATAGACATAAAGTAGATTTCACAATAGTATATGGTACTACCTTGTGTATGGCCGATATTTAAATGAAAGTAGGTAATCACTTAATATGTGTAGACCATAAAAATGTTCAATTCTATGATATTGGGTACGCACGTCGAAGGTAGTCACTAAGTTGAAAAATAGTGTAGACCTCGCAGTAGTGTATAAACACTACCTTGTGTATGGCCAATATGGAAAAATGAACATTATTCTTTTCTTAATTGATGAGGTAGTCACTTTGTCATTTTTACATTTTACTAATGTCTTACTTTAGCATGTTGGCTATTCTCTAGCCTTTTGGCACAAGTAAGGGGAATATATGTTTATGCATTGAATTATGTGCAAGTTAGCATTTTCAGCTCTTTGTGGATTAATTGATGCAATTATTAAGAGATAAACCAAATGCAAATGGGAATAAGAAATAGTCGCTAGGATTATTGTATGTTATAGAGATCATTTGAACACAAACACAATGATCATGACAATTTCCAAACCAAATAGGGTTTGGGGTGTGAATTTACATGAGGTAAATATCACTAATGTAATTTTAGTTAAAGCTGATGGCTTTAAACATCAAAATTACAATGCATGAAAAGGGTAATCACCATAAAGGTGTATACCAAACTCACATATCCAACACAATGAACTTGGGAGAACTCACTTAGGTAATCATCATAAGATGTAGACCTCTTAATGATGGAAAAGTAAGTTGCTGCCTAAAAGCTTGGTCTCAGGGCAAATAAATTTTTCGAGAAAAACCTATTGCAGCCAATGCCTATGTCTCCATCAGCATAGGTTTCAATCCCAAGTTGGAGATATGTAGTCTATTTCATACTCAATTCATCATTAATTAAATATCATTTAATTAAGAGAATTTTAGTTTGTTAAGATGCAATTTCTAAAGTAAATTACCAAATTAACATGATAGGCATTTAGTGTATGTTTAGAAACGTGCATAGAAGCAGATACACTAAACATGCATAAATTAGCCAAATTCACAAGTTTGGTAAATAATGTAGTATAAGGGTCTAGCATTATACCAGAACAAATGTTGGGCAGTGGCACGCTCATGCGAGATTTTACAAGATTCTCAGCAAAATAGCCATTTCTTATGTATGTTTAGAAACGTGTTCTTATAAGCAATGGAGCAGATACACTAAAACATACATAATATATGTGATATTCTAGTCTGAAGTACAGGAGTAAAATACTCTGCCGTACAATATTGTAAAAGTCAGGGACTGAAACAAAATATTTCAACACTCAGAATATAATGTTTTTGAACAGCACTATAATTACAACAAAACTTGAGAGTTTTTGCGTGAAAATGGCTGTTAAAATAAAATTGAAAAGGAAAATCGGCGGTTGGGCCGATTAAGGCCCATGCGGGTGGGCGCTTCGGCTCATGCAGGCTTCGCCTGGCCGCCTTCGGGAGGGCGAAATGAAGCAGGCCTGGTTGGCCTTAATCTCGGGGAAAAAAATTGGGTGCGCGGGGTACGCACGCGCTGCCCCGTGCGCACCCCTGTCCTATGGGTGTGGAACTCCGTGCGCGTCCCCAGCCCTTTCCGCATCACGGAGGGAGAGCCGAGCGCCGAGGCGATGCCAAGCCGTGCGGAGAGAAAACGCGAGATCGGGGGACGTCGGCTCAGCTTGATTGGTTGGAGAGCGCCCGGCCCCCACGCAGAACCCCCATCGACTCCCGCCCGCATGCCCGAGGCTCGCGAGATTGGCAACTAGGGTTCCAAGCTCACGTCGATTCATCTCCTTGGGGCGGCGCGGCGACGCCATGGCGGAAGGGCGGTGCGGCGACGCCATAGTGGAAGGGCGGAGCGACGAAGCACTACCCTGCGACGAAGATGTCAACATCGATAGTTAAGTGTTGTGGATGCTCCCTCTGATCACTGTGATCGCTTCCTAATGTAGATTAAACTCAATGGCTATGATCCCACGTACGAACTTCAAACAATTAAACTCAATGGTTGTGATCATTTTCTGATGTAGATTACATGCTCCTTCTATGAATGATGATGTTGCTTTCAATCGTGGAGAAGATCAAGAACAACAAGTAACAAATAATAGATCCGTGGAGATCGAAGTACCCGAGGAGGTAAACATAAATAAAAGTAGCAAACTTCACAGACTATATCAAAAATTTTTTTGTTATGGTACAACTTCAATTGACAGTTATTTGTACGTGATGTGGTTCATAAATATGCTGAGATGGCACCTAAAGTTTGAATATCCTTTGACTGTGAGGAAAAAGTTTATGAGATGTACAATACCTATTGTAGGTGCTTCTCACACCGGCTGTCGTATTTGTCGCTGCTTATGCGGCGCTCCTCCACGGTATGGAATGAAGCGATCCCAAATTTTCAATTTTATGAAGGAGCATTATGGTTCAAATAGTAAAAGATGGTTAGTATTTTTAGGTGAAGTTCAAAGTTGGAATTTTGTCACGGACGAAAGAATAAACACAGCCATGTAGACGAGCCGTGCGAGCAGCGGAGGGCGGCATCGCGGCGCGTGCGGGCGATCTCGCGTTTTCTCTCCGCACGGCTCGGCGTCGCCTCTGCGATGCGGAAAGGGCAGGGGAGACGCAGGGCAGGGGTGGGCACACACACCCAATTTTTTTCCTAATCTCGATCTACAGGGGCCCGCACGCAGGGAATATAAGCCCAACCGAGCCAGAGGTTAGGATTTCATACACAACCTGCCGGCCGTCGCCGCCGCTGCGTGGCCATCACGTGTTGCATCTCCACCCGACGTTGCTGCTGGGCACGGGCGCAGGTGCCGCCGGTGTCGCTGGCCGCCGATAGGAGCGGTCTGTTACGCCGTCGTCGCCAAGTACTCGGGGGCGTGCGGATGCCGTCGTGGGAATGTCCGCGAGGGCATAGTGCCGCAGTCCGTGCCTCCGTTGCGTGCCGCAGGACCACGGGTCCGCTCTGGCGTGTTGCGGCCGCCTACGCTCGTAGATCGTTAAGTTGATGGAGCGATTGGTCGTGCGGAGCGCGGGACCCACTCGCGCTGCCACTGTCGGAGTCAGAGAAGAAGGTTAGGGTGGCGTCGGGTTAGGGTTCCAGGGTTACCCGGTGGGCCTCCGGTCGCCGGCGAACCTAGAAACAGGGATCGAGAGGGGGCAGTCGACCCGACGGGGGCGACGGGCGGAGGGCCAGGCGGTGATGGCGCTGTCGGCCGGGTGGTAGGGGACCCCTGGTGGGCGGTGCTGGCGGCGAGGGCGGAGACGAAGAAGAGACGGCGGCGGCGACGGTGGATTAGCGTGGAGGTGGGCGACGACGGAGGCGGCGTGGTGCCGCGGAGCCGGGACGGAGGAGGCGGCGGGGGCGGAGAAGGCGGCGACGACGGAGACGGCGGAGGAGGGGTTAGCGTGGGGGCGGGTGGTGGGCGGCGGCGGAGGTGGAGGCGGCTCGGCCATCGAAGCCGGGGGAGGAGGGTGACGGCGGGGGCGGAGACGACGGGGTCGCGCTCTCGACTTAGAGCGCGACTGGTCGCGCGTTAGCGTGGTCCCTTGTAGATGCACTGATGTCCGACGTAGTTGCATTGGTTTGTGTAGAGGAAGCAAACAGACGGTATTCCTCGTTGAAAGGTAAGTTCTTCAGAAATTTGGAAAAACTCCCGTGGTGAACACGGAATTGATATTCCGTGGTTTCTGGTTTATGCTTGTTCAGGAATTCTCTTTCTGCATGTGGCAAGATTAGCGATGGAAGAAGCCGAGACTAAAATAATGTGAAGATAAATTGAACTCGAGGGTCTGATTCTTAATCTTCTTTGTCTGTTCTTCTCGTCCTTAATTATTTGCCGATTTGCCTGCAGGAGGGGGTCGTCGTGGTGATGGCCGGCGACGAGAATGACGATGCCAAGGAGCACCGTCGTGTGGATGAAGGCTGGATGTTTCTGCGATGGCCTCGATGTCTTCTTCGACGCGTCGGTGCAGATGCCATGGCTCCGAAAGAACGTCTATTCTCTCAAACATTGGAGAGTCTATGTGTGGTTGATAAAGTTGCACAAACTTTTATTCCCATCTTAAGGTGGACGGAAACCAGGTATGGAAAATTTTGTTCCGTTTATTATTGTTGGGTTGTTGGTTCATGGACAAGTTTCAATTGTAACGCCCTGTCCTCCAAAGCCGTACCGCACAATCCTTCCGAGGAACGTGCACGCGTACACATAGCACCATGCTTACACTTTCGTCATCGCTTCGTGTAAAAGAGTTAACCCGAATGTGCTATAGCTGGAAGACCAGGGCTTATAAATTGCCTCCACCCTCTACTAAACTAGCAACGTGGCACTAAACACGTGTATCCCGCACTCATGGGCCACTACTGGGCCATAGAAACCGGGCCGGGTGTGACATACACCCCCATCAAAGAATCCGACGTCCTCGTTGGCACAACTCACCCACACGGGCAAATGTCCAGGAACGTTCCTTTTTAGCGAACGACCGTACGTCCGGTGTCGGCGCCATATGCCATGCCATATGCCCTATCCGGGCCATACGCGTCATGCACCTTATGCCCACACACTGACCCGTACGCGCAACCGCGAGGGTCGGCTCTGATACCATTTGTAACACTCCGTCCTCCAAAGCCACACCGCACAACCCTTCCGAGGAGCGTGCATGCGTACACACAGCACCATGCTTATACTTTCGTCCTCGCTTCATGTAAAAGGGTTAACCCGAAGGTGCTATGGCTGGAAGACCAGGACTTATAAGTTGCCTCCACCCTTTGATAAACTAGCAAGGTGGCACTAAACACGTGCATCTCGCACTCATGGGCCACTACTGGGCCATAGAATCTGGACTGGGTGTGACATATTCACGGGATGACAAGTGCAAGCTGGGAGAGGTGGTGAGACATCATCACCATGGAAAGAACAAGAAGCAGAAAGGGAGATCGAAGTTTCGGTGTAGGCTACAAATATAATGTCAGTTATGGCAACCTGTACTTAAACACTGAGTTGTTCGAAAATTATGTAAGTTTTTTTTGGCAACCTGTACCTGAATTGTTACTAGAAGCAGTGCATTCAAATAATGGTGAGTTGTTCCTGTACAATTGCCACTGATAACATTCAATTTTTCCTTTGGTTCACAGCTCAGTTCAAGGATGCATAGAGATAGAAGCTCAAGCTCTTGGTTTTGTATTGGAATTTGATTCTAATTTTTCTTGTTTTCATATACAAGGCTTTTTTTTCATTTGAAAATAGGGTGAGGCTAGCGCCCGGACGTCCGACGCCACCCTAAAAATCGGACGGGTGACGTGGCGCATCCCGAGCCGAGCGTTCCTGATGCGAACCCGCTAGGGTTTTCGCCCGATCTTTTGATGAGAGAGGGATAACTTTGATTTAGACTGGAGTGACGTTCACGGCCCGACTACAACTGTCCAAGGACGCTGCGCCTTAACAACCGATACACCAACTCCAGCGGTCGCCGTGATCTTGTGGAGCACGATCAACGAAACCACTAGGGTAATTCCTGCAAGCAATCGAAGAACAAGCAAGAACAAGTAGAACAAGCAACTCAATTGCTAATATGGAGTTAATAACCAATCTGAAAACACAGAGGTGGGGTTCCGTAGACTCGAAGACGGCCTTACAAGCAAGTAGCGATGGCTAAACTTTCATCTAAACAAAACCCAATCTGTTCATGACGGCTATGGGGGTATATGAGAGGGGAGGGGCACGACCAGGAACTGGTGGGGGTCGTGCTCCAACCCTAGAACACGTCCCTAATGGACCCAACTTGATACATGGTCCATTGGCCCAAAATAAGGTGACGCAGCACCATGGGCAGAAAAAGGTCTCTGTAGTAAATCGATGATTGCGGCCGCCTCGGAGCAGATATGGACATGAGTCCGGATCCGTATGAAAGTATACTGCATAAGCTTTCTATCAAGTATTTGATCGCCCAAAACGGAGTCCGGATGAAGTCGTGGTGGCCGTCGCAAGTCAGCACTTTCCTGCCGTCCGAATCCAGATGTTCCAAAACATGTTGGATTTGGTCTCTTTCCTTCTTTGGGCCAATGTGACGTGGTAGCCTGATGGGGAACATGGGAATACTTAAAATTGGTCCCCAATCAATTTCTTTGGTCCTCCATGCTTTTCATGTGTGTCTAGTACTCTTTTTTATCCATGTATGTATTTCTAAAAATGACAACAAACACACATCATGGCGCAGCATCAATTCATCGAATGTAGCAACAATAATCATGATATAGGAGTGATTCACCTTTTGTTTACAAGCCATTAATATGGTCATATCTAAGCTGGTGATGTCCTCGTCAGTTCCTCCTCCGACGGTACTGTAGCAATTGAAACTCCCGCCGCAACATGGGTACGATGTTTCATGCAACATGCAAAATTTTTACATCCAAAAATAGCGTATGCAACACTATAGAACAATATCTGCAACACTAAAAGTCATCGATTGCAACATCAGGGACACGTACAGAACGTACGCCATCGGATATCATCTAGTTGCTACGGGAGTTAAGTAAAAATTTTCGCCGCAACATCAGAGCATGTTTCATGAAACATCCAATTCATCTTAAACATCCAATCAAATTTCATATGAAACATCCAATCAAACTTCATGCAACGCCCTGCAACATCTCAATTTGTTTGCCGCAACATCCGAAATCTTGCACTGCAACACTGGAAGCAAAACCGCAAGAGAAAAGTGTTGCAATAGTCGACTATTATACTGCAACATAAGAAAATCACAAATGTAACATCAGAAAATCGTAACTGCAACATCTTCAGACAATAAATTGCAACATAAGAAAAATCAGGCCGGAGACGACAGATCCATGGTGGCGTGAGCTCGCGTTCGTCTTCCCCACGCTCGGTGCCATGAGCTCGGCACGAGCTCCACTGCTGCCGGTGCGCGCAGAGAGGATGATGCCGGCATGGGGGAGCGGAGACGGAGGGGAGCCATGGCAGCGCGGAGGAGAGGCGGCAGCGGAGGAAGAGCTCGACGCGGCGGCGGAGGAGCTCGCGGAGGACGGGCGCCGGCGGAGGACCTCAACGCAGCGGTGGAGGAGCTCGCGGAGGAGGTGTGGCGGCGACGACGTAGAGGAGGGGCGGCAACCCGCGGAGGAGCTTCGCGGCGGCATACAGAGGTGCTTCGCGGCAGCGCGCGGAGGAGCGGCGGCGCAAGAGCGGCCGGCGGTGGCGCGTGCGAGAGAAGGACGAGAGAGATGGGGCAGCAGCGGATAACGATGGAATGGATGCAGGAGGAGGGGATAACGTCATGTGACCTCGGTCAGGGTCCGTCCGACGGCCGAGCTGAAGCTTACCGTCGAAAATATCATGGTTTTGCTCCCTTTCTGTGTCCGTGTTCTTTTTCTTGTCTTGCCCGAGTCTTTGTTGGATGCGACCTGGTTGATTTGTCCCGATTTATTCATGTCCTATCCGTTCCGGTTTCTTTTTAACATCATGCTTCAATTCAATTCAACGTTCCGGTTTCTTTTTAACATCATGCTTCAATTCAATTCAACTTCAGCCGTCTTTACCTGTTCTGTTCACGGCGGACGTGATTTAGGAGCCAGCACAGGAGGCCCACTTGTCAGCAATATGAGTGGGACGGACCAAACATTGTTTGCTTTATACGAGAAAAAGAAGATATTTCAAGTATCTTTTTTGGAATTTTTAGAGGCTTAGATTTTTTTATGGTTTAAAAATATATCTAGTGTTCGGTTAATTTATTTTTTGAACTTAAAGAAAGATGACATAGCTCAAAACATTGGCAAAACAACTTTTATCCGTTGCAATGACCGGAATGACACTCCTCACGAGATTGAGTACTTGAATTCTCGGTCTTGTAATATATATGGTTTAAAATACAGTAATACAATATTCTACCCGAGCCGCCATCCGAGCCCGACTGCTCGGTCCATCCTTCCCCCGCGAGTACTCTTCCCCGGGTTTTCTTCCCTCCGGTTGACCCCACGTTCTCTAGTCTGCCGGTTACCGTCGGCCGTTTCACCTGGATTTAGATAGAGCACCACAGAAACCAAATCCAGTCCGATGCCTCACCGCCGCCCATCGCTGCCTAACGTCCTCCTGCACCTCCGCCCATGCTCTCGCCGTCGCATGTTCCTCCCGTTTGGCCGAACGGATCTGATGTTACCCTGCGCTCGCCGCCAGGTCTCGCCGATTCTGACGGTGGAGCTGCTGTTACTCTGCACTCGCCGCCACCTCCCCGACTCTGCCGGTGTTCTTCGTCGGTGAGCCCTCGTCTGCCTCCCTCCGGCCATGGCGGTGCTAAGGCATCTTCCTCCCCAACGGACAGCTCTGGCTATGCGAGCTGTCTGGCGCGGTGGTGTGCGGCCGCGCAACCTCCACCGACCAGATTTGGGGTGGTGCGGATAGAAGCCCGGCGGCGGTTCCTTCTCCTCACCGGGAGCGCCCCATCCTCGGCATCTGGCGGCTACTGCCCCCCTTTCCTCTCTAGCGCTACAACAACCAAATCTCGAGACAGCTCGTCGGCGGCAGATCTCCCTGCGTCCTGATTCGTAGCAGCGGCAAAGCGCTGGGCCCTGAACAGCTCCGTCGCCCCCCAACAATTTGGGTGATAGCACAGCTCTACGTACACGGGGAACAACCAACGGCATAACCAGGTGCGGACCCCTTCTCTCGCTGTTCTCCTCTTCCTGCACATTAGCAAGTACATGTCCTGCGCCCATCCTAAATCGAGTGTAAAGATTATTCAAGATTTTTGTGCTCACGTGTATGTGGATGGCTTTGAATTTCTTTCAGACGGGATTCAGGGCTACTGCTGGATTTTTCTTTCAGACGTGATTCAGGGCTACTGCTGGATTTCTCTCTTCGCGGAATTCAGGCCATTAGCAGTAGACTCCCTCTTTCAGGTAAGTGGTCATCGGCACGATGGTGCCATGTCTGCCGGTGTCTGGGTGTGCGTTGCAGGAAGACGGCAGCAGGAAAGGTTAGTTGAAGTTCTGCAGACTGTAGTTAGCTGCAGACTCTAGGTGATACTTCCTTGTAGATAATGCTAGGAACCGTGATGCTGCTGCATGATACATTCCAATGTGGTTTTTTCCACACAAGTAGTTCTGTTGTGATGCACAGCACACAATCTCTTTTTCAATTGTTAATTTAAAAGCATCGTCGACTAATTCTGTTGATTAAGAATGGTGGTGAAATTGGTTCACTCAAAGACATTACTTTCATGTTGATCAAATATACGTGTTTTTTATCACAGATACTATACCTTGCAATTGTAAACTTTTGTGCATATATTTGTTTTTGTAATCATATACATGTGTATTTTCGAGCATAGATACTTCCTGGCAGCATGTGAATACTTGATTTCTTTATCTCAGTTGTGCAGCGTGATGCTATAATCTAGATAGCGGAAGGAGAGACCTAGATGTGATGCTGTTACATGATTCCTTCAAATGTGAGTTTTTTTTTCTTTCGCCTGCATGTGTCTATTGGGATGCACAGCACAGAAACTCTTTTTTGTTTTGCAAAACAAAAACATGGTTTCTGTTTGTTGCTATGGGGAGGTTTCTATGCCAACATAACATGCTCTATACACAGGCAGTAGTGAACTCTTTAGAATTTGCTAGTGACAAATGGAGTACCAT
Source organism: Echinochloa phyllopogon (assembly GCA_033239725.1). Classification (NCBI taxonomy): domain Eukaryota; kingdom Viridiplantae; phylum Streptophyta; class Magnoliopsida; order Poales; family Poaceae; genus Echinochloa; species Echinochloa phyllopogon. The sequence goes on along the minus strand of BTCW01000016.1, from coordinate 1,600,015 downwards.
ATGTAGTTGTATATACTTCTTTTCTATTGAGCATGTGCTTCAAATTAATTAACCCATTATGCCGTCATCTGTCCATATTCCTGTGGCAGTCCTCAGTGAACTCAGCCTCAGGCATCCGAGGTGAGCACCCACCTTCTATTGCATTTTTGTTGTTTTTTAAAGGTTCTTGCATGCATGCTAGTCCCATTTTCTTTGTCATTTAGATATGCCGTAAGATATTTGTTAGCAATGCAAAAAAGAGATGGAGCCCATGACCAATACAGTAAAAGCTAATTTGTTTGTCTCACCATCATAAATTTCCAAAATGTGATATGTGATTACACAAACAGGTATAGCTGCTAATGCTATTTTCATCAAGTCACATACGAGGTTAATTTTCTTTAACCATGATTCCCCATAAACAAACTGATTTTGCTTAGCTTAAGCAACATATTTGGGGTTTTTCCTTTTCTGTCTCAGAAGTGATAAAATGATTGTGGGTGAGCCGAGAACTAATTAATCTTGCCAGGTTTGTTGAATAAATGGAAATTTGACATTTAATGTATTAATATTCCTTTGATGCCACCCGCAAGCTCTTCCACTTCGGCAGCTCCAGATACCTATTGTTTGGTGATCTGCCCGCTGCGATTGTTCTTTGTTTAATGGATCCACATGGATTGTTTGTACTATTCCACTAGCTGCTCTAGTGCTTAGATTGATTGAGCTGCAATTATGTACTGAATGCCGTAGTTTCTCCTGTATGTATTTCTTCTTGAATTAGTTTCTCAGTTAATTAATAGATTAACTCCAGACTTAGAAACCTGATACCCCTATTTCTTGAGACCAATCTTAACTCTTTTCCCCCTTTCTTTTGCAGTGACTTGAAGTACTGCCTTTTCTTTTGGTTTGGTTCAGAAAAACAATATCCTGTTTGTCACTTGATGTGTAAATGATTTTTGGAAAGTGGTTCAGCATAATAATTAATAAAGCATATGCTCATGTTAAGCTGCATTCATGTTCAGGTGATCTGGAACTGGAGAGTACAACAAATTTAAAGCTTATCAGATTTATAATTGTGGTGGCTGTGGAAGCCTCATGTACAAGTCTGACACTAAATTCAACTCAGGTTGCGGCTGTCCAACGTTCTTTGAAGTGCTTCCTGGAGCCATAAACCGAACAGTATGTCCTGATCTCCATTTGCTGACTCTCATATTCATCTATATCATTTTGATTGGGATATATGCTGATCACTTATATTTCATCGGTTTATCTAGTAAGGAATATAGAAATATTGAATTTGGAGCTTTTTTGTGTCAGGTCAAGATTATTCCTTCTGTCATCTAGCCTGCTCCCATCCTGTCATGACATCCATGGCTCTGTTAACTGAACTAGCCTTTGACTAATTTTTCTAAAATTCTGTCATTATCTCTTCTTAAATTATGCCTATTGAATGTGTGGTTTAAGTCCTATTTTGTGTTTAATCTTCCACTCACCTGATTATATATCTCTTTACAAGAAGATCTGTTGGCTCCTCCCTAGTTTAATTTGATATCATGTTTACGTGCTCTGTTTTTTTCCCAGCAGGATTGTTGAAATGCGGAAAGAATTTTTTTTTTTGGATCAGTTTGAGATTCTTCCTGTCATCTACTGTTGCTTCCATCTACCTGTTTGTTGTTTTGCTTCTGAAAATGCAAGAAATATTGATTCTGCCGATATTGTGTGGTTAAGCTCTAATTTTAAAATATCTTGTGTCTAATCTTAGACGTGCATGATTATATCCACTCACAAGCAGATATGTTGGTCCCTCCTAGTTTAGTTTATTGCCCTGTTTTTCTTTCATTCAGAATTGTTGAAAGGCAAAAGAACCTCTAATTCTGGGCTAGGTTAATATTCGTCTATCATTTATGGTGGTTTCGTCCTGTCATGTATGTAATTAATTAGTAACCAAGTGAGGAAATTTAACAGTTCGATGCCTTGTTCATTGCTGTATCTCTGGTTTACTACCCAATGCCCAATGATATTGTGGATTAATCCACTTGTACAGTATCATGAATGCTTCTCCATAGAAAAATATGGAGTGAATTATCTTTCATGTCTTGCTGATCTCTGCCATGCTCATTTAAAGATGCTTCTCATGCCGTAGGTCACCCTCTATCATCGGTGCGGCACAACCTTAGTCACAAAAGTTCCCGGAACGATGGGTCGAGGAACATGAACGTGGAACGCGGAACGCCGATTTTAAAAACTATGGTACAAAGGGGGTATACTTGTTTAGAACGTTCGTTCGAAGTGCGGAACACGTTCCATTAGTCTCTGGGCTACATGTCCTACATGAGAGTCAATTCTAGCCCTAGGCTTTGGAATTAGGCACGTGCACTGGTTCTGATCAATATGCGTCGTTACTATCTGAAATGTTCATGGCATGACCAGTTCTTTTGGTCAGTTTCTTGTTCTTTGCTAATTAATATTGATTCTGTCAGCTGACGATCTAGAGGAAGGCTGAAAATTTGGGCATTAGAGGTTGAAGATTTAATAAAGAAGTGGGCACTACTAGTATTTTTCTTAAAGTAATCAGAACTCCCAAATTTAGTGATGGCTAGATGTAGAGCAACCAGCTCAGCTTTTTCTTATGGCCACTAGGTTCAGATTGTTAGAATAATAGAATTGTCATCATAGTGACATCAGCAACCAGACCGGCTTTGTTCTTATGGCCTCTTTCACAAGGTTCTGATAGCGTCTTGAAAATTTATGGTTCAGTATACTTAAACTTCTTCTGACCAATGTGTCCTTTCATCTGCAATGCCTATGGCATGATCCAATATATTTTTTTTTGTCAATTTCTTATATAAACATGTATTCTTTGCTGATCGATCAATATTTGTTCTGACAGGGAAGGGTCTAGAGGAAGTGACTAATGAAGAATTGGGAATAAGAAGTATACAGGGATGTGATCAATATTTGTTCCCAATTCATCAAGCGGCCGTAAGAAAATATTGATCAGTATTGTGGTGTTGATGGAGAGAGCCATCAGATGATCTTTACAAAATAAACTGTGACGGTGCCTTTTATCCAGACTTGTCAGGGAGGATGGGGCTTCATTATCGGAGATGATACAGGTCAGGTGATGGCGGCAGCAATTTTTTTATGAATGCACAACATGAAAGGAATTGAACATGAAGCAAGTTTGTGTATGGATCAGATCGTTGTGGCGACTGATGTTGTAACGGTGCAACTGCATTCGGAGATTCGGGGTCAGATAGATCACCGCTAGCTATGATTAGGGAGATTAGAGCAAGATTGATGTATGATTTTTCTGTGAGCTGTCTTTCTGCTCACGTGCTTGTAATTATGTAGCTTATACCTTAGCTGCCGTGGGCATGAGCTGTTAATAGTCTGAATCTTTGTCGTGGAATCGGTACATGGTGTCGAGGGAGTCACAGTGATGGAAGTCCTTTTCTATAATAAAAACACTATAGGTTTTGTCTCATGGCATAGTTCTAGATTTATAGAATGACCAAGATGTCTCCACCACAAACTAATCGCTTCAGTTAGCAGGAACATCAGTATGTGAATCTTCACGAGAATTCATCCAATGCAATTTTTTTTGGTTCATTGCATTTAATAAAAAGTACAAAAATGGACCCACTCGCAGCAACCAGACGGAGCTGGCCGATCCAAAAAAACAGGCGCGAAAAAGGAAAAACACACAAGGGAAAAAAAAGCAGAGGCGCGTGGCTGTCTCGCTCAGGAGACCGGTGCGGGTGCGTAGCCTGACTGGGGTGGAGCGGGGGCGCGCCGCGCCTGGGTCGGTGGCTGGCTCGGGTAGGAAATAATATTCCATACCCTGGGTATGATTTAGCTCACAGAAAAATCATACATCAGACTATTTACATTTATTTTTGAATTAAAAAGGTGACATAGCTTAAAAAATTGGTAAAACCACTTTTAACTGTGCCAAGGACCGGACCAACACATCTGACCAGATCGAGAACTTGTATTTCCAGTTTTGTTAAGTTTGCGAACGGGGACGACACACCGTGAAAAAGTTAAAGATCGACTATGCATTTTACTATCTCTGTTGTTGGTTAATTTTCATATTTTTAGTTTTTTTATATATTATAAGTTAGATTCCTCTGAGCATTCTCAATTATAAGTAACTAGTAAGGATACATACGCTAAACCCATGGGAACTCACTAAAAGCTATATACTCGCACTAAAACGAGCATAAGTTTGCAATGCCTCCAACGTCCACACACTAGAAAACCCATTCATGATAGTTGCTCACAGCCTCACGCTTGGGATCCGTGGCGCGACGTTCTCTCTGAGCTATACACGTATGTTGCTTTCATGCACTTTGACCCTCATGATCGCCGCCGGCGCCATCGCCGTCGAGAGCGCAAGCTTTAGAGGGCAGGTCGCCCCCTGACGCTGTGTCTGTGACAGTGGCCCTCGTACTTGACCTCCCTTATGGCCCTATGACGGCGAGCTCAAGCTCGAACACCTCCGCGTCCCTCACCCTCTCGAACTCTGCCACCCCGTCGCTACCAAACACCACGGGGGCGCCCTTGTCCTCCATCACCACCACGCGGTACAAACCCTTCCCTAGCGTGGCGATCCGGCCCCACGCCGCGCCGGCGAGCCGGGCACGGGCTAACGTCTGGCCGTGGAGGCGGAGCTCGGCGTCGAGCGGTGTCGTGCGCCAGGCACCGATCGCAAAGGTTGGGGTTGACGTCATACGAGAGCACGGGCGCACGGTACCATTGGCTGCGACGACAAGGCAGACGTGACACGGGAGCGCGGTCGCGGTGCCATAGGGACGCCAACGGAGAACGTCGCGACGAGTGCGGCGAGCGCGACGGCGGAGAGTGTGGTGGCGGCACAGCAGCGCTCCAGGGACCAGCAGGGCACCGCAGCAGTCGGTGTCGAGAGAGTCCTCGACGCAGACCCGGATGCGGGTGGCGCAGAGGCAACAGTAGTTAGACGAGGCACACGGCGTTGTCGTCGCCTTTCATCGCAAATGTTAATCGACCGATTGATTTGCCGCCCATGAACCTGGCCCTCCTCGTGTGCAGACGGCGGTCTTCTGGGGGCTCCTATATAGCGAATGAAAGCTAGATAAGTAAGTTGGCTTTAAAGCCCATTAAGCCTAGTTAGCAACCACGTCTATTTTCCTCCTCTCCATTTTATCTAGTTTCCGATTATTAACGTGGGAATCTTTTTACCGCATTGAGATTTATGCGCATCGTGGACTAAAACATCGTGACTTGTTTGTCCTAAATACATGTGGACCACATAAGACAAACAAGCACAGATCTTGGGACAGAACCAAGAGCCAAGATTACATAGGTCTCCTCTCAAAAATTAATTCCTCTTGCGTCATTATGATTTTTAAAAATTAGAAAAATATCACCGTCAGTGATATGATAGGTAGGCCTCTACCTTTCCCTGACACGTTACTTCACGGACGCTTTCACAAACGAAAACAGAAAGGAACCGACCGATCGGGCTCTGCTCCCTCATCCCTTGCCGTGCGCGCGTTCTGTGCCGGCATCTATTTGGACGCGGTCCACGTGAACCGCCGGCTCTAAGGCTAAGACAATGTGCCCGCAACTTCGTCGGCCGCGGTCCACCGTGCATCGGCGCGAAGCCCTTGACCACGGCGTGGATGGAGCATCACATCATATGATTCCTCCTTCCTTGCTTGGGCCTGGAGAACAGGCGGTGGGGATTTAGGGGTTTGAGGTCACTTCGTAATCATTGCGTACTGTAGCATTTCGTTTGTATGTGTGAAAAATTATCCAAAAATTGATTAATTAGGCTTAAAATGTTCGTCTCGTAGAGTACAACAAAACTGTACAGTTAGTTTTTGATTTGATCTATATTTAATACTCCATGCATGGGCCGACATTTTGATGTGATGTGAATCTTTTTTTTGCATAGTGAACTTTAGCGTTGCTTTTGGGACTGTTTAGGGCTTGGTCGCGAGCTGGACACAACACACTGCTACTGTAGCTCATACATATTTTATACACGAATTAATTCACACACACACACACGAGGTTAAGCTCATTCCGTAATCCCAAATCAATTCCTGCATAATGTCATGCTTATAAACAAAAGGCTAAAAAGGAAATTATAATACATTTTCCATCTTTTTCGATTCTCAAAGAATGCACTACCGGTTACTTTGATGGACAGCATTATGGCTGATGTATGCACATAATAGGATCATCCTTTTTTTTGCGAGTATAATAATAGGAGCATTCATGCTGCAACTTTTTTCCCCCAAATGTCTGATCAGCGCATTCTCAATCATCACTGACATCCCAATCATGAATAAGAATATGCTCAATCAACAGTCATTTCTTTGCCTTGGAGATTATCTTTTCTTTCAAAAGAAAATGTTTCCAGACAAACACGTAGAACCAAGCAGTAAATATAAAATCCTGAGACAGCAGAACGCCACTTGCATACCCATCGAGGGTGGGACAGAGTTGTGAAGCTTGAGACTGGCAGCACGGGCCCACACAAGACACAGATCAAAACTAAAGATAACATAAATATATTTGGTCATGTGTATATAGTCCTATGTTTAACAATGATCGGTGAGGATTTGTAGATATAATGTGGATATCTGTATCACATCTGACAGACTCATCACACAGACGAAAACGGAAACGGAGCGCGCTGCAGAGGGTCATTTGGCGCGCGGCTGCACTGTTTAATCGAGACCGCACCGCACCACGCCTGCGGCCTGCCTGACGGAAGTCTATGTCATGCCCTGCAACGCAACACGGCCGTATTTTTTAACGGTGAAAATTTTGCATACAAGTTTAACTATTAATTAAAAATATTAAATAAAATCGGTTTACAAAACTATATACATAACCCAGTAAGATCTATCTAATGAGGTTTCTGACCATATGGTTAAAGATAGTTAATTATGGTTTAATTAGGTCATTAGATTCCTCGTACAAAATTATATTTATTTTTAAAAAAGATTTTACAACCCACCAACCAAACACGGCAACAAATGCGCGCCTCCCGCCACCGCAAGGCACGTCTCTCGTACTGCCACACGGGCCCGATCATTCGGTGGCCGCTTGTCAGTGACAGAGGCGGCGTGGCTGGGTTCCGCGTCTGTCTAGTTTGCCTCCAAGCGAAGGAACCGCTCGATCGGGCTCGGCTCCATCCCTTCCCGCGTACTTATCAAGATACAGGATAGTCTATCTCAAAACGTCTCATCATATACTATGGCTACTACTGGCCTACTAGAGGAACGGATTACTAACCATTTATTTCCAAATAATGCTGCCCGGTAGGTAGAAATATACGAATATCTAACTCAAATAGATTTTATACGTACACATTAATTTCCACGTAGAATTCTAAACAAATTTCATGATATGGAAATCAATTCCTCATTATATATATATATCATGCTTAAAAAAGACTAAAAAAGAAAAAAATAACACATACAGAAATCAGCAAGAAAAAACCACGATAAAATAAAACCCCGAAGGCACAGGGAAAAGTGGAAAACACGCCAGGGAAGAGAGAGAAACTCTTCAATATAGAGAGAGAAACTGAGTTGGCGAGTTGTTCTCTCTCTCTCTTTTCCCTCTCTTGTTTCTCCCCCCTTCTTCCCCGCCCACGAGCTCCCCCGCGCCCCGCTCCCGCTTCGCTTCTCCCCTCCCCTGCGGCTCCATCCCATCCCGTTGGCCTCCCCCCCACCACCACCACGCGAATCAAAACCCTACTCCGTCCCGCCCGCGCGCCCTCACCCTCGCCCGTCGCCATGGACGGCGGCTCCTCCAGCCTCCCGCTCCCCCACCCGCCGCCGCAGGTCTACCTCCGCCGCCCCGTGCCGCCGCCGGTCCCGGCTCCTCCTAGGGTCCACCTGTTCCGCGCCCCGTCGCCCATCCCCATCTTCTCATCGAGGCCCCGCGCCGCCGCGAGGCCCCCGATTCCTCCTCCTGTTGCTCCAGCTCCAGCTCCAGCTCCCGCTCTCGCTCCAGCGCCTCCTCCCCACGCGGCCGCGGCGCCGGCGCCCACTCGGCCGCCGCCTGCGGCCCCCATCTCCACCGACAAGCCGCCGCCTCCTCGCCCGCCCCAGCAGCAAGCTGGCCTGATGCTCCCGCCTCCTGCTCCAAAAGCGGCGGGGAAGGGGAAACCCACGACAACGGCGCAGGTGAGTCAATCAAGCTCCGCGGGGGTTTCCCCCCCCCCCCCCCCCTTCTGCTTTGGCTGTAGCTAGCTATTGCTAGCTCGTTTGGTCTTTGGTATTGTGCGATGCTCGTTGATGATCACCGACTTGGATCATCTCATGATCCTAGATGCCACCAGGGAAATCGGGGACCTAGCGTGCCTCGGAAATTGTCTGCTACTTTGGGTTTGCTCCATAACGAATCTAGCCATCTAGGTAGCATATTCGAGTGCAATGGCTTGATCAATCGAATTTGTTGGCCGCATATTCTGTTGCAATGGTTTGGCGGATCAATCCGCTGTTATGAATTAATCAGTTCATCAGTAGCAGCAGTGTCAGTGTATCGAATGCCGTGAATGGTATATGCGTCCAGGGGCTATGTGTTGGGTTAGGGTGTTCACTGGAACTCTAGTTTTCTTCTGTTTAATATGTGTGCAGTATTTCCAGCATTCAACAGCTGAATCAGTTGAGTTCATTGGCCGTGTCAGCTGGCCTGTTTGTGTAGTTGATCATTCCAGGAATAGTGACACCGATGTAATTTGTCAATCGATAGTTGATTAATTACTAGCTTGTTTGTCCTTGGTATCGTGCGTTTCTCATTGATGGTCACCGACTTGGATCTTCTCATGATCCTAGATGCCACAGGTGAACTTTGAGAACTGCCTGGGAAATCATCTGCTACTTTAGGTTTGCTCCATAACAAATATAGGTATTGAATGCAGTAGCAGCATTGTCTCATATTGTATTGAATGCCATGAATGGTATATGCATCCAGGGACTCTAGTTTGTCAGGTTAGGGTGTTCACTGGAACTCTATTTTTCCTCTGTGATAGATGTGCCCAGTATTTCCAGCATTCGGCAGATGAATCAGTTAAGTTCATCAGCTGCATCAGCTGGCCTATCTGTGAAGTTGACCATTCTAGGAATAGTGTCAATGATGTAATTTGTCAATCAATAGCTTCCTGTGCATCAGTGTGTAGATTAGACTGTGATTATGCTCTGTTAGGTGCTTGCCATGCCCCCAACTAATCTGCACATGACTCTTCTCACTCCTATGCAAATCTTCTTCATGCCATTTGCTTTTAACATACTGTCTGAAGGAGTTTATTAGTTGTGTCTTAAAATTTTAGATCATTTGATGCATACCTGTCGAGGGCTGTGGGTATTAAACCTTTTGCTGCTTTGCATTGTGAAACTGTCCTGATACTATGAACTTCTCATAATTTTCAAGATCTGGTGATTGCATTTGTGTTTCTTTATTTTGCTTAAACCTAATATGGTGGCCACTCCTTGGAATGTGGGTCTCATACTTGCATATATTGCTTTGCTTCATTTCTCTTTTGTAATCATCTTTAACATAGTATATGAGCTCCAGGCTGCAATAACCTAATGTTCTAAGATTCTGTTACTGTGTTATTGCTGTAGTATGTTTCTTGACATTGTCTTCGTGTGTCTGCTCCCAATATTGTAGCCAAATGAGAAAAACAATGGAGGAGAAAATTCTCAAGCTGAAATCAACATGGGAGTGACTGCTCAAGTACATGATAAAGAGACTACCTCTGAACCAGTGAAAGTTATTAAACGGGCGAAGAAACAAAAGGTTTCTAAACATACTGCGGGCACCGCAGATGGTTCTGGAGCAACTGAAGGTATGCATTTGCTAATTTTATTAGTTAGCTTACATTTTGTGCATCCATTTGATGCTAAAAGTTCCATGTTGCTTTTACTTATGGCTGATGGGCTCACATTCTTTTGCTCAGGAGATACTGGGTCTTCATTATATTCGATAAACCACTGCCGCTATGACAGCTCACTAAGTCAGTTTGTTACATTATCCCCTCTAAAGTTATAATGCTATCTTTCCATGTTTATTTATTATAGCCTTGTTGCCAGGTCTGCTCACGAAGAAGTTCATCCACTTGCTTCAAGGAGCAGAAGATGGAACCCTTGATTTAAATAAAGCAGCTGAGACGTTGGAGGTCTGGTTTACTATTCTCCACTCTCAAGTTTGTAGTCTTATTTCAGGATTTGGGGGGCAAAGTTCCTTGATATATTGTATTTTATTGCTTTTGAAGGTGCAAAAGAGAAGGATGTATGATATAACAAATGTTCTAGAAGGTGTTGATTTAATTGAAAAGGGGCATAAGAATATGATCCGCTGGAAGTGAGTGTCACCTATTTCTGTTTTCTAACACAGTTTCAGTTACTTTTAGCCTTTTCTCATGAAATAAATACATTGAAAGGGGATTTGACATGTCGAAGCCTAAGGAGATAGAATGCCAAATTTCCTCATTGAAGGTACCTGCCACTTGATTATATGATCCCACCATTTTCTTTATATATTAATTGGTTGATTATTTTAAATTTTTATACTATATTTTTTAACTCGTATAGGGAAGTTGCATTGCTTATCTTTTGTCTCTTTTTTTTCTGTTCACAAATCTAAAAGTCAGAAAAAGGAAATCGGATCATGAACTGGCTGCCCTTACATACTCCTGTTAAGCTAACAGAAGAATAATTTTATATAACTAAATCTTTTAGTATCCCTTTCTTAGGAGTCAAGATATTTGTATTGTGGCTTACTAATATTATCCTCTTTTGACTATTTTATGTAAGAGATTGGTCATTAGTTGTTACAAAATTTTGAAATTGAAGTCAGTCATCACTGTTTCAGTACAATTATCTGACATACATCGAAGCCTGCCATGCTGTCTGCTTTCTGGTATTCTTATGGTCATGTATATAGGACAGATCAAATGACAAATGTGGTCTCATCTCAATGTTCTGAGGAGCACGCGGTGTTAGTGAATAAGGAAAGTGTTTCGGTATTCGATAGTTTGTAGATATTAGTTGATGCAACCTAGTTGGTTATTTCTATTGTAGTGTTATGCCATCAGCTCATCCTGCAATAAACATCCAGAAGATTCAAGCTGACATGAATACATCAATTTTCCCTTGTAAACTCAGTATATTTCTGCAAATATAGTATTTTGAAGTGCATTCTCATGCTCAGAGTATTTGCATTTTCATTGTCATTGTATCGTAAGTTAATAATAACCATCTTCTGACAGCTTGCTTGACATTACATTGCAACAGTAGCATTATTTTCTTTCAGTTTTCTGTAAACTTCCATTTAATTATATTTTCTGATGTGTTTTGATAATCTGCAGGAGGAACTTGAATCTCTTTATGATGAAGATTTCAGGTTGGATGATGAAATAAGGTAAGTTCTTTCCATATAAGTTATTAAAGAAATGAGATGCCTCCTGCTCCCCCACCTTTTCCCCTTCCCTTTTGATTAGCAGTTGCTGGTATGCAGGGAAGCAAAAGAGAAGCTACAAGCCCTCACACTAGATGAGGACAAAAAAAAGTAAAATACTCATATCATGTACCTGCATAATTTTTAGTGTTGCTTGCTGGTCAGCTGAGCCGTTCTACCTGTCTGATTAGGTTGTTATATCTTCCGAAGGAAGATATAAATAAGATTCCTTACTTTCAGGTTAGAATTCATCAGACCTTATATTTATCTCTTCTTCTTGCAAATTATGAAATTATGTCGTTAAGTTTCCCATTTACTGCAGGGATCCACTCTTATTGCTATAAAGGCTCCCCACGGAACATGCATTGAAGTTCCAGACCCTAATGCGGTACAAAATTTTGATATAATTAGCTACTTGGTTGAAGATTTGCAAGTGATGGACCTTTGTTGTTTCTAACACTAATTCCTTCTCCAGGATCTGTACTTGTATGGGGACCTGGGTTTGCATGAGAAGCGTTACAAAATTGTCCTGAGAAGTTCAATGGGCCCCATTGATTGCTATCTGATAAGGTAAGCTTCAATCAGCGTTTTTACTGTAGAATTCCTTCCTATGTTCCGTGTCTTGAAAATGCTAATTGGTTGCCACTTTTTTATGCAGTGACCACCAAGAAATATTTAACCCAGATCAGCAGCAGGTGGCAGTGGACAAGTTAGTACCTGTGGTTGCTACTGGCAGTTCTCAAGTTGTGCAGCAGATGGATTGTGATCCAAATCAGACACCAGAAAAGAGACAGCGCAGTGCTGTCTGCACGCATACAGCACAACCATCTAGAAAGCATGAGATCATGTCTGGCATTCTGAGAATTGTTCCGTCAGATGCTGATGTAAGGAATCCTAATAAACAGCATCAGACATCAAGGCAGTCTCATTGGTATTATGCTTACAGTTCTTCCTTTTACAGGTTGACGCTGATTATTGGCTCTCTTCTGACGTTGATGTTAGCATGACAGATGCATGGGGCACATAGAAGATGGATCCTTGGTCTTAGGGCTCTTAATCCGCCCCTTAGGTAGACAAAATAGAATGACTCCACAGTTGCATTGGGGGTAATGCTCATTGCATCCCCCTGGGCCATGCTCCGGCCCCATTAACCAACAAAGCAAAGGATACATGGTAGGCAGTAGATCTTGTACATCGGAAGTATGATTGTAGTTGTTACTCAGCTTCATTGTTAGTTCAGATAGGATCAACATGTGTGGTAGGTCTCAGCTTAAATATCGGCCTTCGTCTTTCTTTGAACGGATTGCGTGTGTACATCAATTTAGAAGGCGACACAATCCGGAAGAAGGCCTTCGGTGTATGTTAGGTTATGTGGTCCTCATTTACTTTAAGAGCAGTAATACTGTATATCCTGACTGTCACTGTCAATTACCAATAGCAGATCCATATAGAGGCTATAAAAGTCGTTTAACATGTTTCTTTTTCTATCGTTTCGGAATGTGTCGGGCTTACAGTTGTTATGTGCCTTGGAAAACTTGCCAATAGAAGTTTCTTTCTTGGATGGATCCAAACTTTGCAACTAGATATAATTGGACGCCTCTGTTCTTTTTGATGCTTTTGCCTCCACATCGATGGTTCTGGTTATCTCAAGCTGTGTATGCTCGAGCTTACTGTGATTCTGTTTGTATCTATATGGCTCTTTTGTTTGGCTTTGTTCCTGTATATTAAGCAGCATACTATTTATCTCAAATTTGCTTAGTGCCTTAGTCCTTTTAGATTATAATCATATTTTCTCTTTCTTTTGTCCTTTTTTTAGTCTTAAGTAGCATCGTGTTTTATAATCAACAAGATGGGTAGGTTGCACCAGAGTGGTCAGATAGCGTTTGGTTCGTCCGATTTGCAGTGTAATCGGATCACGCTATGATTTGATTTAGTTATTTTGTGTTTGGTTCGGTGTACTCTGTAAACGGATGCTACGATATCTAACACCGGCCCTATACGATTCTAATACCGCCTAAAATCAGCCCTATCAACGTATCGCAGCGCGGTAACGATTCTCTACCCTATCTCCTCGCGGCCTCGTTTCTTCTTCGGACTGACTATCCGTCACCTTCTATTTTCTTGGCCCCAAATGCAAATCCATTGAGCTCTGCGTGCCATCCAAATTGGTCACCGCCGCCGCTGAGGCCTTCTGCTAGGATGAAGGTCCATGACTTGCGCTGTCGTCCAAGGTGTTCCACTGACGGCCTTGGACGAAGCAGCCAATCAGGTCCGACCAGTGCTAGCGAGATCCATAGATACCGCAATGGAGGTCTCGCCATTGCCATCGTCCTGTTGAAGCTGCGAAGTGCGGACCACGGCGTGCTGCTGTTTTGGTTGTGGGAACGGCACAGACGTGAGGGCAAATACAGCACCGCGCTCCTCTCCGCTCGCCCCCGCGCCCCCAACCTCATCCGTCTCCGGCGGCTGCCGCACCCGCTGCCGCACTAATCCGATGAGATCTAGCTGTCTTTTCTCTCTTCGCCCCCGCACCACCCCCTTTCACCGTCTCCGGCGGCCGGAGCCGCCGAATCTGCCACCACCACCCGCCCCCGCCGAAGCTCCCCGAGAAGCTCCCGTTGGAGCTCGCCGAGACAGCCCTGCCGGAGTTCGCCGATTCCCCCGCCGCCTCCGCTGCCCACCGGATATCTCCCGCTACCCGCGGCCGACGGCGTCCCGCCGCCTCGCTGCCCCGCCACGATCCGCCTCCACCGCCCGCTACCTTCCACCCAAGGCCTTCCCTCTATACCCGTGCCTCGCCGGAGAAGCCCACCCCGGCAACCCTGAACCTTAATTCGAACCCTAACCGGCGGCGCATGGAAGCGAAGCTGTGCCGCCGGCGACGCAGGAGATCCGAGGGAGGAAGAAGGACGAGGGAGAAAACGATTCGTGGATAGGGCCCACCTGTCGGCGAATGTCACACCCGGTTTTAAAGGCAAAACCAGGTGCATCTCATATGTGCGCCAGGATCAGTTTACACACATATGGTAGACGTCACAAGTGAATATCCATAACCATGCATATCGAAAGAGTATTATAGTGCATTAATTACAATCTCAGAGTTGACTCAAATGTCATAGCGGAAGACTTAAATAAACGTTCATCTAACGAAGCAAAAGTGACTCCAACTCCACAGGCATTGACTGGGAGAGACTCGCCTAGAACTCCTCAAAATCAGTAGTGAAATCCTCAAAATTCTCCCAATCTGAGCAGCATTCCGGGTGTAGTTGAACCAATAAAAGAAAGAAAGAAAAACAACAAGTATGAGCACATGACGTACTCAGCAAATGTAATATGACATCCAAGGCTGAGGCAAAAAGGTTGGCTGACCATACTGCAGTAAGCACTTTTAGTTGGTCAAATTTTATTAAGCAACTATTTACTAGCAAATGAAAGTATATACCACCCACAAATTAATGAATGTCATATTCCCAACATATTCATATAACCACGATTTAGATCATGTTCAAGTATGATTATCATGTAAGGGTCCAGGCCGCTCTTAACCGTGAGCACGACTGTTATAACAGTTTTTACACTCTGCAGAGGTTGTACACTTTCACCAAGCCGCGTAAAAGTTCACTTTAAACCCAACCATGCCGAGGGGGCCAATCCTCTTAAATCACACTACCGAGGTGTGACCGCATAGGGACGCTACGAGGCCTTTACAAAGATTCCTTAGTAAATAGTAACCCGCTAAGGTTTCCGGTTCAGAAGCAAAGCATAACCCTCCCTAATGAGATCTGTCTCTTACCAAAGCCCACAGCTCAAGAGGACCGAGCTATACCCCGTCAACCGCCGCGCCTCTTGCCCCTTTCGGGTAAGGTTACCATCCACTAAAGTCCCTAATTAGTTAGCCAAGACTAGAGCCATATGGTACTTATGGTTGCACTGTTTTCCTGGGTGGTTCTCCATGTTCCAATTAAAAAGATATGATCTTGCCAATTAATTATTTAAAAGAGTATATGGAACATAGAGTAGGAGTTCATTTAACCAATCCCAGTTGAGCAAGCTAAGCATCATCTACCATCAAAGTTAATTAAATAACCCAGTTTCAGGGACAGGGGAATACAGTGGCTAGGCAAATCCTTAAATAGGAACCCATCAAATTAAGACACATGCACGGGTGGTGAAATTAATAATTATTAGGACATTTGCATGACATAATACACTTGCCTTCTTCCCAACTCGGTTGCTGCTCAAATCCTTCTCCAACAGTTGGTTCTTCAGAGAAATCCTCGAACTGGTCGTTTCCTAATCGCATCACACATTCACATGCAATGAAACAATACAACAAATAAGAAACAGTACACCAAACAATTCCAACAGATCAAAACAACAACACAAAACTAATCTACACGTTACAACGAATGCGTGAGTGCGAGAATCACTAAAACCGGAGTTAAAACGCAAAAGATATGGCTTTTCTAAGGCTCAGGGACTTGCTGGCAAAGTTTTAAAAGTTCCAGGGGCTTAACTGCGAAAATCCGAGGGCTAAAACATAATTTTGTATAAAACTACGAGGGTTTTCATGTAAAAAGACAAAACTTGGACCTCGGGCATAATTTTAAAACTTGCAGGGGCTAAAACAGAAGAAAAAGGACCTAACCGTAATTATTTTTGAACTAACTAGGACCGCGGGATGATTTTCAGAAAACTCAGGGGCTCTTTAGCAAAAATCGCAGCGCTGACCGTTATCTGATTTATTTGACTTGGGTTAGATCTATTCCGGACCGTTGGATCGCGATCGGATGGCTTTAAACAGATCAGCCCGAAGGGGGTGTCGTCGGCGACGACGGTCGCGGCGGCGCCGCCAGCGGACGCGGCGGAGCTTCGCCGGCGCTTTGCGCAAAACGCGCTACGGTGCACGAACTTCGACGGGACTTGGACGGGAAGAGAGAGGGGAAGATGGCGAACTCACAGAACTAGGTCTCGACGAGGTTGGGGCTACGATGGCGTCGGGCGGCGAAGAACTGCGGCCGGCGGCAGTCGACGAAGCGGGGAAACGACGTGTAAGCGACACAGGAGGATTGAGAGGGCGACGACGGACTCACCAGGGCCAATCTCGGCGAGGATAGGCTCGGGACGGCGACTGACGACGACGGCGGCTCGAGCTCGGTCAAAGGCGGCGGCGACGCGCTAGGGTTCGAGGGCTCTCGGCTTCGATTTTCGATGGGAAGGTCTGCGGCGCGGGCGCGTGCTTTAAGTAGGCCGGGGACCGGAACCTCGGCAGGCGTGCGGCGGCAGGAATCGGAGTCGGAGGCGGCGGCGCTCGGGACTCGGCGTCGGGGGAGAAACCGGGTCGGAGACGACGGACCCGACAACCGGGCCCCACGCGTCAGCGAGAGTGAGAGAGAGCAGCGGGGAAAGAAGAAGAATGGGCCGGTGCTGGGCCTAAAGTGGAACGGCCGAGGGAAAAGAAAAGGAATCGGCCGGGGAGAAAGGAAAGAGTAGAGGGGGCAAAACCGAACTGGGCCAAGAGTTTGAGGGGCAAAAACGAACTCGGCTATTTTAACTTTTGTAAAACTCAAACAAAAGCAAATCAAATTCGAATTTAAACAGAATTTAAATTCCAACTTGATTTACTAGCAACCAAAAATATATGCAGCAACATGAATGCAACAAAAACTTATTTTGACTAAAATAATTATTTAATGTGATATTTAAATTGATAAAAGGCTAGAAATTCCAATTAAATCCTAGAAAATTTATTTAAGCCTTAATAAATCCTAGAAAAATTTCAGAGGGTTGCTACAATTTAATTGTGATGAATTTTAGGGTGTTACAGCGAATGGCGCGGGCGCGTGGACGACAGATTGTTCCAAATCGCGCACTTGATGGATAGCCGTCCCGCCGGCAGGGTGCGGCCATAGAAGTTTCGACGTGCTTAGGCATCGGATGAGCTCTGCAATGAGTTTTCAATATCGACGCTGAACCAAACAAATCAAGGTTTCTGTTACACTGTAACAGATGGTGCTGATTATTGATTACAATACCGTTACCGCTCCCTTTGCTAAACCAAACGCTATCTAAGTGTGTATGTTGGCATAAACAATATGTTGTATCGCTTGCTCATGAAACCTTTAAAACCAAAATAGTTTACGAAGCCTTCATCTTAAGAGGGAAAAAATCGATGTCCTCAAAGCAAGTATTTCGGCATCCCTGCCGGCCTACCGCTGTCAACGGCCGACGCTGATCGGCACGTGAGTATGTTGTATACCTTCCATTGGTGTGTATTTCTTCAGGAGTTGGACGAGAACATATAATGTACTCCCAGCTTATTATTCTCACAGAAATAAACTACTACTCCCTTCGTCTCGGTATATAAACATTCGTAGAGTTCAAATTTTATATCAAAATATAAGCATTTCTAGGGGATAAAACAAAACTAAATGAGTTGGTGGGTGGGTGGAGAGTTGTTGGATAGTATAAAATGAGGTGTATAGAGGTCTTTTAGCACTTCCGTTATTTTTTACATTTGAATGCTTCAAATGCTTATACTGTAGGACGGAGGGAGTACATCCGTTTAAAATTATAGGTCGTTTGAATTTTTTTAGCACAAGTTTGAACGCTTGTCCTATTAAAAAAATTTATATAATATAGTCAAATTTAAGTTATTTTTGAAGAATGTTTATTAATAAAGCAAGCCACCACAACAAATATGATAATTTGCACAAAATTTTGAATAAGACGAGTGGTCAAACTTGTGATAAAAAAAGTCAAACAACCTATAATTTGAAACGGAGGGAGTACTTAAAGTTGTATAAACAATTCATCTAAAAATATGGATGGATAAATGATGCAAGAATCTTAGTTCATGCAAAATTTGAAATTGAAAAAAGTTTTGTGCAATAAGAAATAAAAAAAAGACAGGTCCGCACATATTGGTTACGGATCCAGATAAACAGTATGTCTTCTTTTTTTTTGCGACCAAAGATAAACACTATGTCTGACCCGATTACATGCTGGTTTTCTTGTTTTCGTTTGGTTAGGTTGATCTCTACCAATGGACCCAAAGGCCCATTGGGCCCTTGACCCACTACGGTTGCGGGCCCTGTCGTGCAGCACTATAAGAGAGGTGGAGCCACCAAGACAAGCAGTCAGTGTAATTCTCCACTTATCCTAACGCCGTAATTCCCCACTTGTCCTAACGCCCGATCGAGAGGTGCTGTCAGCGGCGGGAAGCTCCGCCGCCCCTTATCTGCACTGCGCGTCGCTGCCTTACGCAAATCTACATCGACAAAATCAGAAAGCAAACCCAAAGGTACACACATTTCGTTTACAACTTCATCACGAGTTACACATACACAAGAAGACCACCATGTTTTACATCATTGTCAAAGAGACATCCCCACCGATCTACACCTAGTTGATCCAGTGAATCTAACAATGGCATCAGACGCCTCGATCTAGTGAGTAGATCGAGTTTTGGGGACGAAAACAGAGATTATTTCTCTGAAAAATATGACCCTCTTCTGCCGCCACGGCCGAGGGGGAGGGAAGAAGAGTCGTCGTGACGGCGAAACCCTAAAGAAAGATTTGGAAGCGAATCTGACTCCAAGATCCGTTCAGATCGACGAGAAAACAAAAGAAACCCTAACCCTAAAGTTATTCACTGTCCATGATCCACCGCCGGCGGCGGGATTAAGCAGGGCACCTCCATGGAGCCTCTCGACGGCTGCGCGTGAACTCATGGGTGCACGCGCGAGCCGGTGAAGGGGTCCGCGACGGCGCCAATTTTCACCTCCTCAGGGCCGTGAGGGCCATGGAAAAGAGAAGGGGGAAGTAGAAAGACGAGGATCCGCGACCATGGCGCGCCGGCCATGGTGCGGTGACACAAGCACCGCCGGTGGCGTCGTCAAGCGGGGTTGGGTGCGCGAAAGAAAGAACAAAGAAGAGAGAGCGGCGCATGGCAAGGCCATGGTGATGCCTCACACTGTGTCGCGCGGCCGCCAAGCCGGCCATGGCTGTCGGCCACGCCGGGCAGAGCTCTGAACTGCACGCTAAATAAAGAATGAAAGGAGAGTAAAGAAGCCGGCCATGGCGCGTTGAAGGGAGAGCCGCCGCCGGCGTCGGCGCCGGTCTTGCTATGCGCGAGTTAGAAGTGGCGGCGGCTAGAAGTCAGGTTGCAAGCGGGGCAGGTTGCGGCTGCCCGCCCCGCATCCGCGCACGCCGCAAGCACCATCGCGGGCGCATGCGGCTGCTCCGCATACGCCGCTTGACTTTTGCAGTCATTGCGGCAGCCCGCAGACGCCCGCTTCTTCTGCACTGCCACACGCGTGCGGTCGGCAGTTCAATTACCACACAATTAGCTTTACTGAATACTGATCGTATTTGTCTACACCAACAGCTCCAAACCAAATACACCAAAGTAACCTCAGCCAAATACACTAAAGCAATGGACCGTAGAACAGCGAACAATTAGATTCAATCACGGTCATCAGTTGCAGAACAGACTAGACTAGATAGCCCCTTTGCTCCCCCTAGAGACGTGCACACAGCAGTGGCCTGGCCCTCAGCAACGCTGACACCAGGGGAATTGACTCTCCCACCGGTCGGTCGGCAAGCCGCATTGAACTCGTCTTCTTCCTCAAGTCTCATCGCCATGACCGCAACACGAGCTTCCGAGTCTTCCTCCTCAAGTCTCATTGCCATGACCGCAGCACGAGCTTCTGAGCCATGGAGATAGAACCGAAGTCGATGCACAAGGAGCAGGAACGAGGAGCGGCAACGCCGGCGGCGTGGAGTTAGGGTTCGTCATGGAGGCAGCGGCGTGGCTTAGGAACGGGGCAGGATGGGGATACGGGTACGTGGGACATTGTGGGTTGTGCGGGCTATCCGCATTGGGCCGCATCGAATACGTGGGCTGGGACGTGGGATTGTGGGAACTTGCGGTCTGCCGAGTCCCAGCGGGTTGGCGGCGTGGCCCGCGCCACTTGCATCGTGAGCTAGAAGAAGAAAATGAGGTTTTAGGATTTTTTGCAAGCTGGCGAGAGAGGTTTTTTTTATACCCGCGAATTTTGCGCCCAACCGTCCGATGCGACGGACGGACCAGATCGAGGCGGGGGCAAGTGCGGCGACCGGCTAGGCCACTTCGGCAGCCCAAGCATTAGCTGTTGGGCTCAAGGCCCAGCAAGCCGAGCGCCAGCCGCGTGAGCAGACCGCTGCTGGGCTGGGCGCACCATTGGGCTGCTGATGCGAGACCCGCGAGAGCAGGCCAACCAGTGGGCCACGAGCGAAAGTGAGAGGAGGCTGCACCGCAGGGCCGCGACATGGCCGTTTTCTGGGCCACCGCGACGCGCGAGCTCCTATCAGAGCGAGCGCACGACTGGGCTTCGTGTGTGAGCTGCTGGGCCGCAACGCGTGAGTCGCGAGCGCGCTAGCGTTTGTGCGTGGCCACGGGCCCAGACCGCTGGCTGCGCCACGCAGAGAGAGCTAGCGGGCCGAGCCGGCCAACTGGGCTGTGAGCGCGCACAAGCGCGAAGGAGCGGGCCGAGCCACAAGCGTGAGCCAGCAGGCAGGTTTGTGCCGCAAGCGCGAGGCCAGCTGGGCCGATGCGCGCGGATAGAACGCAGGACGGGCCATTGGACCTAGCACAAGCAGGCCGCGCACGAGAAAAAAGTAAGAAGGCCGTGGGTCGGTTTTCGGTTGCGGACCAAATTGAAAGTTTAATGCAGATGAACGTTTAGGAATTGTTTTGGCTTGTTTCCAATTTGAGTAGAATTTACCTCTGTTTAAATTTGAACGAAAGGGATAATTTCTTTAGAGAGTAAATTTGAGAGTTTTGCTACTGTTCATGTGCATTTATATGAGTTTTTCGCTGCGATGTTATCTTTTAGAGAATAGATAAAAAGAAGAAATGCATCTGAAAGTAAAGTTTTTACATTAAGTTTCTGCTGCAAGTAAAGTTTCATCCTCTAATTAAGTTAGAGGAGTAGAAAGACATTTCTTTTTTAAAGTTAATTATGAGATTGTTATTTTCTCACCAAAGTTGATAATAGCAATATTATAATTTATCTATGAGTTTAAGATTAAGGTTTGTGTCTCTAATAATTTTTGCGTCAAAGTGATCAAATTTTTAAAGTGAAGATAAAGGTCAAGAGAGACTCTTGACAAAGAAAAGTATGTTTTAATCAAGTTATTCATGATTTGCTGAGATAATAATTATGATATTGTTGTCTTCTGACCAAAGTTGATGATAGCAATATTATATCATGCATTAGTTCTATTTCTTCCTAAAGGTGAAGTATAATTGATGTAGAAGAATGTTGCATGTTTTAATTTTGACAAAACTTAAGTTAAAGCATACAATATTTATTTGAGATAAAAGATAGAGGACGTTGATTTCTGTCAACGATTGAGATCACTCGGCTGCATTGCTGGGGTATGTGAATAAAAGCTTAAGTTAAGCAAAGTTTTTGCATTTTTTAGGCCGAAATGAGTTCAATTTTTCTCTCATGTACAGTTTCCGCTGTTAATTAGTCAATTAATTTTTTGATTAAGAATCAAAGGGTAGATTTAACCAGAAAATAAAATTTAAGTGGATGTATTATACGTCGTGAATATGCTCACGTTATTGTAAATAGTATGATGTGAATTGTAATAAGTAATGCGCATGTCTAATTTTGACCAAAGTTAAATTATGCATGTGTATAACATAGTATTAAGAGTTATTTGCAGACACTTCCAGTGTGCTGAGCATATCCCGTATGATGGGAGATGTTAGGCATAGAGTTTATGCGGGTCGATCCTGTGTTGTCAGGAGAAGTTTATGATGACTCCAAAAGTTAAGATAATACCCGCATGGCGGGGTAAGCTAGTAAAGTGGTGTCCTCATAAGGCGTCCATATTTTTTAAGAGTTTATTTATGACATTGTCATTTTTCTGACCAAAGTTGTTAATGGAAATGTTATAAACAGTTCATATTGAGTTTTGCATTAATTTTATTTTCTGGCTAAAGGTGATGTAGGATTAATGTAATGACAAGATAGAAGCAAGACGACCCTTATATTATTTAAGTATATCTTGCAAGAGCAAGAGAAATTTGGGGTAGTTCTTAAGCTATCCAAATTAAACATGGTCGTTAAGTACTCAAGCAGTTGATGCCACGAGGGGAGAAGTCCCAAAACCACACCGTTTCTAATTATGAAGGTGGAGAGTCGACTAATCGACTCTTCACAAACGTATGTGAGCATTCTATTGAGTTACTTGTTGTGAATTAAGTGATGGTGGAAGGCCCATATTTTAAATGTGTAGTGTGGCTAACAAAAGTAGTCATTTTCAAAATGAAGTAAATGGACAAAAGGAAGTTGTATACAAGTCACAAGATAAGAAAATATGCGAGTTTAACTTGCATAAGTATTGCAGATAAAGTACTCTTTTATGTTCTTGAAGTGTAACAAGGAAAAGAGTACTCCTATATGAGTTGAGAAATAACTTTGTTGCATGATAAGATCATGTGATTGAAGCAAGTTTAGATAGATTCCTCGTTCACAAGAGTTTTGTTTAAGTTTTGAAATTATGGCATTGGAGTTCATGCCATATTTCGAGGGGGAGAGATGATCCCTATGTTGAATGCGATGCATAGTATGCATTGAAAGAAAAGAGATGATCTATTAAGCAATTATGACCATCAGGGGGAGTACAACGGTCATAATCGATACCCCTAAGAAAAGAGAGAGCTAAATTCCTAGATTTTTCCTGGATTATAGCGTAGTTAGCTGGTATTCATACTGGTCAAGACAATTTAAACCCAAATAAGAAAGTTTAATGGGACAATCTGGGGGAGTATGGTATAAGAAGACCTAACTCCACCTAGAGGATGAACTGAAGAGAAAGAATGTGGTAGCTCGAGAAATTGACCAAAGGAGAAGCGGGTGAGTCTACCCACACCCCAATGATTTAAGAAGCCATTTTTCTCACTACCCATAGTTGCTACACTAACAAGCATGACATTGTGGTACTAGTGTTGTTGCTATTTCATCTGTGAGAAAGAACAACAATAGTTCCGAGTAAAAGAGTCCGAGAGAAGTCTTGGAAAATGAAATGAGATTTGTCAGTACCAACATTGTTTTGGGACTTAGAAGAACTTGCTAAAGGAGTCAAACCAGTGGACTGTGATGAGTCTACAAAGCTATATGTGACTTCAAAGGCAATGAGAACAAACACGATGCATGACTTATGTTAAAAGGCTTCGTGCAAAGAAAAGAAGCTTCTCATGTAAGGATTCTCCGGAATCATAATGTAAAGACGACATTTTTTCAAATTGAGAATATGAAGATATTCACATAGAATGACGCAAAGAAGGGAAAAGTATATACGGGATGCTGTCTGAAGAAAGTTTTGGGTTTTAGTAAGAATCATGAGGACAATTGCATTTGTGCAAAGTTCAAGAATTGGAAACATGTTTTCCTCATCATGTATGTAGATGATGTCCTACTCTCTAGTAGTGATGTTAGTCTGCTGTTGCAGAAGAAGATGTTATTGTCCTCAAAGCTTGGTAATAGAGTTACGACTAAAGGGGTATTAGGATTATTGCAAAGAGTATACTTAGAAAAGAATTTTAAAGGAACATAATATGCATGCAAGTTAGCCTACGTCTGTTCTATATGTAGTCAAGGGTAATAGTTTTGGAATTTTAGTATTCCACGAACCAATATAAGATCGATCGAATGAAAGTGGTTCAGTGTGCTTCAGTTGTGGAAACAGAATCAGTTGCTCAAGAAAGTATTTACCCTGACATAGTTCAAGTATCCGAGAAATTTTGGCAGAAGTTCAGTCCAGCATAGACCACTAGAATTGAGTTAAAGAAAGTTTTATGCAATAATCTTACAAATTGTTGTAAGCCTCATGCTAAGTAATAAAGGAATATGAACTCACAAAAGGTTGTGAGTGAAAAGGACTAAGTTTTTCGAGTTGTTTAGTGAAGCCCACAGTAGTAGCTAACACTCGAGCTTGGAGTTTTATTATGGAAGAAAACTCCAAAAGAAAAATTAGTTGTGAGTTAAGTGTACTCAAAGTTCAGCATGACATGAGTCATGAGTTAAGTATATCCAAAGTTCAGCATGATATGAGGCTATAGAACAGGCTAAATGGTTAGAGAAACCTTTACCCAGAATCGATAATGGTAGACAACAGTAATATACCATTCAAGTATCTTCTCTCTAATAGCGACATGTCAAGTGTGCTGCCAAACACATTGATGATGAGTTATATGTTGCAAAGGAGAAAATTCAGAATCATCTTAGTAGCATTGAACATACAAGTATTGAGAAAGTACTTGCGGATCCGCTTACCAAAGGTTTACCGCCTAGTGTGTTAAGAGAACACACAGTCGACATGGGTCTATGGTAGAACCTATGATGTCTGGTGTCGGTGTTTAGAAATCGTGGTCCCAACACCAACCAGAAATGCGATGTGTTCCCTCCCCTGATGGTTGATGCAGAAGGTAACACGAGACACAGGTTTATCCTGGTTCTGGTCAGAAGACCGTACTTCCAGCAAGGCGGTGTGTGCGATGTATTATTCTGCACCGGACTGCAAGTAGTAGGGGGTATAAGCAGGTTGGGAAGAGAGGCTAGACCTCCGAGTCCCGGATGATTGAGGCAAGGTGCCAATATCATGATCTTTTCTGAGTGTCTGTGGATTCTTTTTTCTTTTTTTTCTTCTTCCGCCCGATCACCCCCTCCTTTTATAGGCCAAGGAGGAGGAGTTATAGGAGCGTGATGCTGCTTAGGCATAGTTGTCACATTGTAGTAGGAGTGGCGTTGGGCGTGCTTCTGTGTCCTTGTTTGCTGTAGCCGATTCTCGTACTGGTGATGACATCGAGGAGTGGTCTTGAGGACCTGAGGTGTCCTTTGTGCGATAATGGCTCGTCCGTACACCACCTCGAGGGTCTCCCATGCCCGCGCATAGATTATTTTGTGGGAAATCGCTGTGGGAGTCGGTGGCACAGGGAGTTAGAGTGACCCGGCCTTGTTCGCACGGCGGCGACATGTCCGCACAGCGCCGGGGTTGGTTCGCGTCGAGGCACGCCGCGGGGCATCTTGGCTGGGCCTTCAATTGTTGCTGGGTCATGGGCCTTCAGTTGTTGCTGGGCCATGGGCCTTTTTGTTTCTTTTTCTGGATAAGATTAATGTGCACTGGGGTGGTTATCCCATAGGTTTGGGTACCCCAAATGATCGCCCCCAACATCTGGATTGTTAAGGGCCTAGGTTAAGATCCATTCAAAATAGGTAAATGTACTGTGGTTGGTTAACCTAATGGTAATTACTGTCATGATGACCCATGTTGAGTATGCTTACTTGTGATGAAGTGGGTACAAAGCGAAGGGCTAAAGTTTAAGAAACATAATGAGGTTGATCTCTACCAATGGACCCAAACGCCCATTGGGCCCTTGACCTGCTCCCTGATCGGGGGAGCCCAACCCACTAGGGTTGCGGGCCCCCATCATGCAGCACTATATAAGGGAGGTGGGAGCCACGAAGGCAAGCAGTCAGTGAAATTCCCCACTTATCCTAACGCCCGATCGAGAGGTGCTGTCAGCGGCGGGAAGCTCCGCCGCCCCTTGTCTGCACTGCGCGTCGCTGCCTTGCACAGATCTACATCGACAAAACCAGAAAGCAAACCCAAAAGTACATACATTTCGTTTACAACTTCATCACGAGTTACACGTACACAAGAAGAACACCATGTTTTACATCATTGTCAAAGAGACATCCCCACCGATCTACACCTAGTTGATCCAGTGAATCTAACATGTTTCTCCTTGAACAAACTTTGTTCAACCTCAAACTTTCACGTGCAAAGACCATTGCATTATCTATCCATCCATATTTTACGGTGAATTTTTCCTATGCACATTTTGATATCTTCTTGTCGTGGGGGTACGGGAGCACCCAATAGAGTTGGGAGTACCTGATGTTTGGACATATACTTTCATCTCCTTCGGAGTTTGTGAGGAGGATATGGCCGAGTTTCTTTGGGGTGGAAAATTTTTTCCACCCCGTTTGATCAATAATTAATGGTATTAAATAAAGTCAGTTTATAAAACTACTTTCACAACACCGTATTAATTCAAAAGACAACTCTAATAAGATCTGTGACCGCACGATTAGAGGATGGTTACTGTAGCATTACTATAGTAAATCATGAACTAATTAGGCTCGTTAGATTCGTCGCGTAAAGTTACACCCATCTCTAAAAAGGTTTTATAAATAAACTTCATTTAATACTCCATGCATGCAAAATTTCCTTTGGAAATATATTTTCAAATGGGAAAGAAACACGCCCATTACTAGAAAGGTCGGCGCGCTAACGCTCCGAGCCAGTCGAGTTGCGTGCTTGTTTACACGTTTGTACTTTCATTATGTCTGTTCATTAGGACTGTAAAATAGACGTGTGACGCTGAAATAGACCTGGGCCTTGGACTGTTATTTGTGTGGCCACGGAGGACACGAAAAATACTTTGAAATCATCGTTGTTTATTTTAGTGAGGAAATTACAGATAGAAGCTCCAGAGACAACATGCTCATGGCCATTTGTGCTTTGCAAGCATGTTACATAGTTGTTCACAATGCCTCTTACATGAAACCAAACAAAAAGAACAACAGTAAACATAAGTAACTAAATTTGAGGCTCTATTTTTAGAGTTCAGGCTATTGTATCATAGAGCATTCGTAGTTGAGGTTGAGGCTCTATTTTTTTAGTCCATGCCATTGTATTTCAGAGAACATATTGAATCTTGCTGTATAACTCCATGGCCCTATGTAAACACCACGGCGGCAATTATTGTTCTACGGAAAGAAGCATAGAATGACTATTCCAGTATTCCTGCTAACCAGTAAGAACAACACAAAATAATACTCTTTTTGCATGTTTAGTACAGAAGGCAAATGTGTGCTGCTCTTTTACTTCTTTTTTCTATCATTAAATTATAGTCACTACGGGAAACCCGACGTATGCCGAGTGCTTCCCTCTTTGCCGAGTGCTTTCTGTCGGGCACTCGGCAAAGACTGGCTGTGCCGAGTGCCCAGACAACGGCACTCGGCAAAGAGCCGACACTCGGCAAACAGGATCTTTGCCGAGTGTCAGAAAAGAGACACTCGGCAAACAGGATCTTTGCCGAGTGTCAAGACAGAGACACTCGGCAAAGCTGACGCACGTGCCGGGCGCGTGCCACGCCACGGACGGCCGTTTGGGCTCCAGTAGCTTTGCCGAGTGTCACACGGCAGACACTCGGCAAAGCCGTGGCACGTGTCCAGCACGTGCCATGCGCGCCAACGGCCGTGGACGGCCGTTTGGCCTGTCAGTTCTTTGCCGAGTGTCACAGTCCAGACACTCGGTAAACATGTGGCACGTGGCCCTTTGCCGAGTGTCTGGGTCAGATACTCAGCGAAGAGTTTGAAATTTTGAAAAATATTTTTAAAAAACTTGAAATTCAAACTCAAAAAATTTGAACATTTGAAATATAAGAGTTTTTGGCCGGCTGGATTGGTAGTTTTGCCGAGTGCTTCGGCGGGGCACTCGGCAAACCACCTCTTTGCCGAGTGTTTCCTAGGAGACACTCGGCAAAGCTTATGTTTGCCGAGTGTTTTCTAAAAAACACTCGGCAAAGTTTGGCCCTGTTTATTTAAACTTATGTTTTTGGGATCCAAAGTTTATTTTTTTTCTAACAATACTTGTCAAAGGCTCTTTATATCTTATGTGGAGCCTGTGGGAAAAAGTTGGGATGATTTCGAAAAGTTTATATATACGGCCTTTCCAATCGGAGCATATCCCCATAGAAGATTCGGAGAGTTGAGAAGGAGACAGCTGGATTTCGAAATGAAGTGAAGTTGAATTAGAGTTTGAGTTCATAACTTTTTGTATAGGCAATAGGCGCCGTAGATTGCTTCATTTGAAGTTATCATATTTTTCCGGACCCATTTGATATTTTTTAAATTATTTTTACAACAATCTCCACATGAAATAATGAAATATATGAAGGAATTATGAGATATATATGCTTCAAATAATGAAAACATTTCATCTAAGCATAAAATGTGCATTGTTGAATGTATTTGACAAGATATTTTGATGTGTATTTGATCGAATTTGAAAAATTTGGTATGCAAGAATTGTTCTGGGAAATGTTTGCCGAGTGCTACACTCGGCAAACAACACCTTTGCCGGGTGACAGGAAAGAGACACTCGGCAAAGAGCACCTTTGCCGAGTGCTCTCCTTGGGGCACTCGGCAAAGAGGCCATGTGGGAGGGCCGGCCCGCGGCCGCGCGGGCCACGTCATTGGCCGACGTGGCACCTTTGCCGAGTGTAGGCACTCGGCAAAGGCCTGTTTGCCGAGTGCCCTGGGCCAGACACTCGGCAAACAGGCCACGTGGCCCACCTCTTCGGCCGCACACGGCCACGTCAGCGGCCAGATCTGTTTGCCGAGTGTCCTAGATCGGGCACTCGGCAAACAGGCCACGTATCAGATCTGTTTGCCGAGTGCCCGATCCAAGACACTCGGCAAACAGGGGGTTGGGCCGGGGGACTTAACCGCCCACACGGTCGCCCCAACCCACACACGCCTCTCTCCCCGCGCTGCCGCCTCTCTCCCCGCCCGCCGCCGCCGCATGCCGCCACCGCCGCCGCCGCACGCCGCGACCCCACCCGCAACCGCCGCCGCCTCCTCTCCCCACCCGTCGCCGCCTCCGCCGGCCCGGCCGCCGCGCAGCGCCACCGCTCCCCGCCGCCACTGCTCCGCCGCCACTGCTCCGCCGCCACCGCTTCCCGCCGCCGCCACCGCTCCCCGCATGCGACGCCGGCCGCCGCCTCCGCCCGGCCGCCGCACCGGCCGCCGCCTCCGCCCGTGCCCACGCCGGCCCCGGCCGTCCCCGCCCCGGCCCCGGCCCCGGCCCCGCCCACGCCCCGGCCGGCCGTCCCCGCCCACGCCCCGGCCGGCCGTCCCCGCCCCGGCCCCGGCCCCGGTCCCCGCCCCTGCCCCGGCCGGCCGTCCCCGCTCCGGCCCCGGCCGGCCGTCCCCGGCCCGCGCCCCGGCCCCGGCCGTCCCCGCCCCGGCCGCGTCAGCCCCGGCCCGGCCGCCGCGCAGGCCGGCCCGTCCCCACTCCTTCCCCGGCCGCCGGCTCGTCCTCCTGTCCCCGCGCCCGCCCATCTCGTGTAGGTACCCCGCCCGTCCTCTTGTTACCTTTGTTATTTTGTTCATTTTGCTGCAAAACTAGGATGTGGTAGTTGCTATTTTTGTGGTAGGAAGTAGTAATATGAATTTCTTTGTGAAATTATGAAATTGATGTGAAATTGTAGTTGTTCGATTTAGAATTGGTATACTTTGAATTGGTTGATTTTTGGTAGAATTGAGTAATGAATGTGGTTGTCGGCCTTTGTTTTGCTATCAAATGGATTAGGCCATGTCAAATGAACATCTCGAAATGTACGATAGTGATGATGCGACCGTTGATCCAGATAATCCTGATCCGGATGATTATTTCTAATAAAAGTACGTTTATATATTGCATCATCTCTTTCTAATAGTTTATGTTAGGTCATATTTCTTATATATTACATGTTTTTCTAATTATTTATGTTTATATGTGAAATCTAATAATTGTATGTTTTTGTTGATCGCAGGTGATTGGACCAATATGGTGGGTCGTGGCGGTGCGATGAGGAACGTCATGTCGTTGTACCGGAAGTTTAAAGATGGGGGGTCCGAGGCAGCTGGGTCGTCTGGTGCCAAGGGGCGAAAGAAGAAGGCCACAGGCGGGGGGCGAGGCAAGGGCAAGAGGCGAGAGCGGACCCCCGTACCTTCGTCGTCTTCGTCCGACGAGGACTTTGTTCCTTCGGCGGTGGACACTCGGGCCGGGGAGCACGAGTACCGCGAGGACGAGGAGCACGAGGCAGCGGAGCACGTGGCCGAGGAGCACGGGGCCGAGGACCACGGGGCCGAGGACCCCGAGGGCGAGGACGTAGAGGGGTCCACCTCCTCTGAGAACTCGGCCCTTTGGCAGCGAGGCCCCTCGCAACTCCCGAAGCGCCCGATACCCATGGAGCGTC
This sequence comes from Echinochloa phyllopogon, assembly GCA_033239725.1. NCBI lineage: Eukaryota > Viridiplantae > Streptophyta > Magnoliopsida > Poales > Poaceae > Echinochloa > Echinochloa phyllopogon. The sequence goes on along the minus strand of BTCW01000016.1, from coordinate 1,569,480 downwards.
GCCCCGTGATCGCACCTAGCCCTCCAAGGTAAGTAATTTTAGATGTTACACAGACCTTCTCGTTTCATATTCATATGTTGGAAATCACAATATGGACTAACAATTTATCTTAATCACTTGGGCAGGAATTGGGTGATGGTCACCCCAGGCGCTGGTCACGCCCGCAAAGTCAACGGCATCCTGGGTCTTCTTTGCAGGGAGCTGTTTCCGGGTCTGGTGACCATTGGCGGCAGGGAGGAGCCGGCCTACACCTTTGACCACTACGTCGCCGCTGGCGATCAGGAGGACCGGGAGCGCAGGATCTTCAACAACAAGGCCGAGCGGGTAAAGGGAGAGCTTTGGGTAAGTATTCGTTGCACTACACTGCTCAACACAACACTTTCATTGAACAATCTACAAATAATGCAACATTCATCGTGTATATGTGCGCAGGACTTTTACAGATGCGCCCCGGGACAGGAGGCTTCGGCGGATGCTGTGGCACATGCAGCCTGCTGGAAGCTTGTCAAGGACCTGCACTACGAGGCGCGCGTGCAGGCCGTAATTGATTATTTCGCGGCACTCAAGATCTCCGTGAAGAAAACGGAGGCAAGAAACATGAAGTTGACCAAGGAGCAGTATCTGGCGGTATGTAAATCGATACTGTTTTATTCTAAGATTAAGTACTCTAAACTCAATCTTGTTATATGTCGTACACTTGATGTCTTGTAGGCGATTCCGTGGTGGTGCGCCCCGCATCCCACGTGCTGGGAGGTGATAGTCGACAAGTGGTGCAGCGCCGAGTGGGCCGCTCAGCACGACCTTTGCCGGGAGCGGCGTTTGCTGATGCCCGGTGTCTCACACCATCAGGGCAGCCTTAGCCTCGAGGAGTACAGGGCCAAATGGGTACGCCGAGTCATTTCTATATTCGCTCACTCTATTCTGTGTAATTACTAATTCATATTGTTTGTTTTTTCAGTCGGCGTCACATGGTGGTGCGCCTTGCTCACAGCTCGAGGCTTTTGCTATGGCCCACAAGGGCAAGGCGACCTCCTACGTCCGGTACAACCCGGAGGACGGGCCCGCGGCATACAGCAACGCCAGCGTCCACAGTCGCCTCATAGCATATCAAGAGGTCGCGAAGGAGGTCCACGGGCCAGACTGGGATCCGACCGCCCACGACATTGATGGAGAAGTGGTCATGAGGGCGGGAGGAGGCAAGAAACACGGGCGGTACTTGATCGCCAACAACACCATCGACACGGCCTCTACCCCCACACTCTCCCAGATTCGAGCCAGGAGCACAAGCTCTTCAGCGGCTATCCGCCAGCCTCTTCCCGGTTCACACTTCGGGATGCAGGCACTCCAGGTTATTTCTATTTCTATCTTTGTACGTGAAGTTTGCTTACGTTTATAATGTATTATAACAATGTGATTGAATATTGCAGGCCCGGTTGGATGAAGAGACGCAGAGGCGGGAGTTCCTGGAGGTGGAGGTGCAGCGGATGAAGGACGCGGAGGCCGAGAAAGACAGGCAGAAGGAGGAGGCCGAGCGGACGAACCGAGCGTGGCAGGAGCAGGTATTTGCCTACCTGCAGAGCATTGGCCAGCGCGTGGGTGAAGGTCCGCCGCCGCCGATGCCACCACCGCCTCCACCACCACGTGTTCCTATTTCTCCCGTGAGTCACTTGAGAACCCTATGATTTCATTTCACAACTCATTTCTGTCGAAAATCTTGTAACACACACCACTAATCTCTTTTGGGCAGGCTCCTGGCTCGGCCGCGTCGAATGACGGCCCTCAAGACGAAGACCTTGCGGCGCGGGCGGTTAGATCGTTGTTCGGACCCCCTCTTCCGTGAGTGATGGATGTTGGACTTTGTAAACATATGAATGATGGATGTTGGATGTTTGGATATTGAATTTGTGACATTTCTGTGATGTTGGATGGTTTAGTGACTTATATGTGTTTGTTTATGGTTGTTTGATGGTTTAGTGGCTATATATATATATATGAATTGCCTGTGATGCCTATTATAAACTGCCTGTAATGCCTATTAGAAACTGCATGTGATGTTTTTGTTGAGGGGTCCTTTTAACGCAAAAAATTAATAAAAACAGGAAAAAATTTGAGGCTTTGCCGAGTGTTACACTCGGCAAAGAGGTGCTTTGCCGAGTGTATTGGCTTTAACACTCGGCAAAGAGGCTGTTTCTGTCATTTCTGGAACAGCCTTTGCCGAGTGTTCCTGCTTTGTCGAGTGTCCTGGTTTTTACACTCGGCAAATATGCAACCTTTGCCGAGTGTTAAAGCCCTTACACTCGGCAAAGGGTTGTCCAGGGCCTGCCCCCTAACCAGGCTTTGCCGAGTGTTGTGACACTCGGCAAAGGCTCCGTTAGCCCTAATAGCCGTCCGCAGACGGCACCGGGCCGTCTGTTAGTGCTTTATTTTGCCGAGTGCTGGGTTTGCACTCGGCAAAGCCTTTGCCGAGTGCCCGACAGAAGACACTCGGCAAAGGGCCTGTTTGCCGACACGAGCTATGCCGTAACCCCTTTGCCGAGTGTTACACTCGGCAAAGCCTTTGCCGAGTGTATTTCGGGGTTTGCCGAGTGCCCCAGGCACTCGGCAAACTCCGGGTTTCCGTAGTGAGTACATGAAGTGAAACTACAAATTGGATTTTAACACGGGAAGGTAATGCAACTAACAGTACCGCTGCAAGTACTCCGATGTAGCTAAGGAGAAAAAAATAGGAGGCTTACGTGAAAGACACAGAAATAAATTTGTTATATATATAATGTTCAAGAAGCTACCTATATAGATATGAAAGAAAGATAGAAGTTGATGATTGGCAACAGAAATATATAAGCACAAGGAAGCAATGTTGTTAAAAAACACTACAACACATGTGAGGTTTTATTACGTTTCATTTATGTCATAGAAAATAGAAATCATGTCACCATTTGTAATTTGTGACACTCCGTGACGGAAATTCATTCATTACCTATACCCGGTAATAAAAGGTATTCAATAACGAATATACCATTTTTCTTCGTAAATTTTGTGATGATTCTTTATCTTCACTAAATTATGACGCCAGCTTTTTAATGTTAAAGACATAGAAAACGTCACTAAACCTTGTGTGTGAATGATGTGACATGTGACTAGGAGCTGACGTGGCATCACCTTTGTGACGATTCAGTTCGTCGAAAAAATTTGATGGCCCAAGAAGGCCATGCAATGAGCAGCCATTTGTGGGCCAAGCCCAATTGTTAGGCCCGTTTATTTTATGATAATAATTTTTTTCAAGCCCATTATTTTTCTTGTGCACAAAGCCCATTCCAATTTAAGCCCACATTTTTTTACATGCCTTATTTTCAAGCCCATGCAATGAGCAGCCATTTGCGGGTCAAGCCCAAATGCACACATTAATGACTAAATTCCACAAAATCACTGCTTCAGTCTCAAATTCATAGATCCAGGATACACCAAACAACAAATGATATCCATTTCATCATGGATTAGAAAAGTAAAAAAAACTATGTAGTGACCAAAACGCTTAGTCTTCTTTGCTGCCTTCTCCAAATTTTCAATCAATTCTGCTTGTTCCTTGCAGCTTCTGATTCCTCAACCTGAAAAGAGCAGGTCACCAAATACTAATCAGCAGGCCATAGATACTGACAAATACTAATCTGCTGAGTTACTAAACACACGATTCTTTTTTATTTCACAGGCACATGCACATGCAACACCAGATTTTAGTAGAGTTGCTAGGAAAGGAAGTACATATAGTTTGGTATAAATGAATTAAAAAATAGAAGTAAACACCTATATCTCACACACTGGAGAAGAATGTGATGCAGACCTGCAAGATAGCACACTCGGACTAAATCTATTACCTGGAAGCACTCCAGCCCAGGAACTGAGCAGTCAAAACAAAGTAAACAAGAAAATACTCATAATTTCATACCAGCAGCAACAAAGACAGTACTAGAAAAGCAGGCATATGGATGAGTATATCATTTGCAGGGCAAAAAACTATTAATGACCATTGATCTTGTTCAAATAATAGTTCCCATATTTTAGTGTCCTTGTTCAGATTAACTAGAAGCAAAGGCACATTTCTTTCTTTGGTGCGAGATAACTATCATGTACTTGTGAAGCCCTATCATGCTAGCATCTGTTAACCACTGATGAATCTAAAGCATGTTTGGCATGGTTTCATATAAATTATTGTAGTATATTGCATTGATCTAAGGTTATACAAATTAGAACTCTATGTACTAGAACCTGATTAATAATCCAATGACATGTGACTAGAATTTGCTACCTTATCCTTGGAACAAGCTAGGAAACATCACTCGATGTGACAGAAATTGATCACAATCATTAGAACACTTGTAACAGGGTAGAAAAGTACAGTAATGTAATATATATATTTAGTGCCAAAGTAAGAAATGAGAAAAGAAAATAGCTTCAGGAATGTACTTGTTGGGGGTGATCATTAGGGGTACCCAAACCTATGGGATAACCGCCCTCGGAAAACCTATGAGTTACTAAACGGAAGTTAAGGCCCATAGCCCAGCAACAAACGAAGGCCCAGTCAAGGCGCCCCGTGGCATGCCTCGACGCAAACCATAATCTCCGCTTCGCTCGAGGGAACCGACCCCTTGAGCGAATCGGAGAACTCCGCTTCGGTCGAGGCTTGAGGATCGAGCCTCGAGCAACCCACAGAATGGGGAGAGCTCATCCTCGGTCAAGACCCTCGCTCCGACGGACAATTAATGGCGCCCACTACCACCGTGCGTCCAAAGTCAAAAGGCAGATCTCTCGCCATACCGCCCTGACAGCCACGACCCCTCCCGTCACATCCGCCAACTCCCGTCACTATGCTGCCAACCGAGGCTCTGTGCGGGCAGGCCGGCGCTGTGCGAACAGAGCCCGTCACTCCGAGCTCCTGTGCTGCCAACTCCGACGACTCGAAGACCTCCGTCGGACGGGAGAGACCATCGAGCACACAGCAGGAGAAGAAGACAGGACGGCGGAGGTATGGCGGGCCATTCCGAGCGCTATGCAACCAACCCCGGCGCTGTGCGCACATGTCGCCACTGTGCGAACAGGGCCGGGTCTCTCCTACTCCCTGTGCTACCAACTCCCACAGTGATTTCCCATAGAATGAGCTATGCGCAGGCATGGGAGACCCTCGAAATAGTGTACGCGCGAGCCATTACCGCACGAAGGACACCTCGGATCCTCAAAACCACTCCTCGGTGTCATCACCAGTACAAGAATCGACTACATGGATCGCAATGTCGCGCGACAACAAACAAGGATAAAGAAGCACGCCCAGCGCCACTCCTACTACTGTGTGGCAACTATGCCTGTACAGCAACACACTTTTGTAACCTCTCCTCCTTGGCCTATAAAAGGAGGGGGAGATCGAGCAAAAGACACAGACGAAGAGATCAAGAATTCGCACGCACTTAGAAAAACTACGATATTGGCACTCCGCCTCAATCACCTGGGACTCGGAGGTCTAGCCTCTCATCCCAACCTGCTTGTACCCCCTACTACTTGTAGTCCGGTGCAGAATAATACATCGCACGTACCACCTTGCTGGAAGTATGGTCTTCCGACCAGAACCAGGATAAACCCGTGTCTCGTGTTATCTTCTGCATCAACCATCAGGGGAGGGAACACAACGCATTTCTGGTTGGTGTCGGGACCACGATTTCTAAACACCGACAGTGGCGCGCCAGGTAGGGGTCTCGCGCTGTGATCGATCGTTTCATCCACCACCTCCCTTGATGGCAACCCGAGTCTTAGGCGACAACCTTTTTTTGATGCCAGCATTGGATCAACTCCCTGCCGGATTCGAAATCCGGTTCGAGAGTCTTGACTTCAGGGCGACTGGCGATGGCTACAACATGCAGCTCCTGACGAGGAACGCCAGTATGAGCATGCCACCACCACTCCCATCACCATCACCATGACGCAAAAGGCGTTCGCGTCAACACGCGCGGCGAACGCGCGCGGAGCAACGCGGAACGGCCCACGCCGGCTCCCCCGAACGGGTTGAGCCCGGCACGACAAGGGCAAAAAACGCTGCCACCGCGGCACACCCAGCCGGGGATAGCACGATCGACCCGTGGCGAAACCCCGGTGAGACACGCACCACAACCATGACCAACTCTTCATCAGTTGACACGGACATGACGGCATATGAGGATTTGCCGGGGCACCACGTAATCTCAATTCACAACCTCATAGCAACGTCACCAGACGATGACTACCTTGATTCTGGCAGCGAGACATCCGAGAGCGGCCGGGGGATCCCCGAATGGGATTACTCAGGGCTTCACAATCGCGAGGCCTTCTTATCATTCCAGGCTGCGGCAGATTATTGCCTAACCTGCTCCGACGACCCAAGCGAGGGGGATTATGATCCCGCCAGGGAATGCTTCGTCGTCCTTCCAGGAAAGGATGGTGGAGATGACGGGGCAGGAGAGCCAGCGCACGTTAGGGATCACGAACAGGCACATAACAACGTTGCACTTGCACAAGCACAACTGGCCCAAGTCCGCGAACTTGAAGCCAAGCTTGAAGAAGTACGCCGACAGGTCCGAGAGCTCCGGGCAACGCTTGAGGACAATCGTCCTATGCGCGGCGTGCGTGCCAGGGAAGCCGGGTGCATAGCACGAGCCCGCATCGAGGCTGATGATGATGTGGATGACCCACTCGCGTTAGCCAGGGCAAGCCAAAAGCTTATCGCCGTGGCAACTCTGATCCGAGCCATGCCCGAGCCATCAACGCCCGAAGGCCAAAACCTACGCCAAGAAGCGCAGCTCCTAATCGAGCAAGCGGCTGTGCAGCAAGCCGAAAGCTCAGCCTCTCGCATCCGCAGTTCTGCCGGCCCAAAAACCGGTGGAGCAACGCGGGAGCACGAGGCATCGGCACAAACCCCGCGAAGGGACAGTCCAATGCCACCCCCGCCCTCGAATAAGGGAAAGGCACCTTCGGTGCACGAACGCATCGGGAGGAAGCCTCTCAAGGAGTGAATCCTTGACACACGTGGTGACGCCAGCGACGATGACGCTTGCAACACCCTCAACAAAAAGAGGCGGGATGGCGCATCTCGCGGTTTCCACCCCCGCCGTGGAGGCCGCTACGACAGCGACGAAGACAAGAGCCCAACGCCAGAGCCCCCGGGAACCCGGGTATTTGGCTGGGAGATTCGTGTGGCCCCGATTCCCGCACGATTCAGGCAGCCGACGACCATCACCAAGTACTCGGGGAGACGGACCCGAGGGTGTGGCTCAACGACTATCGCCTCGCCTGTTTATTGGGCGGCGCAACCGATGACGCTTTGATCATCCGCAACTTGCGGCTTCATTTGGCGGATTCTGCGCGGACAAGGCTGGAGCACCTACCCGCGAACCAGATTCACGATTGGAATGACCTCGTGAAGACGTTCCTGGGTAACTTTCAGGGCGCCTACCTACGCCCTGGAAACTCATGGGACCTTCGAGGGTGTCGTCAAACATCCAACGAGTCCCTTCGTGATTTCATCCGCCGCTTCTCCAAGCGTTGCACCGAGCTCCCGAGTGTGAGTGACTCCGAAGTCATCCACGCTTTCCTCGATGGCACAACCTGCCGAGACTTGGTGCGCGAGCTAGGACGCAGTCCTCCTACTAGTGTAAACGAACTGTTTGATGTCGCCACCAATTTTGCCTCCGGCGAGGAGGCGGTTGGAGCCATCTTTGATAGTGGAAGGGGGAAGCGGACGGAGGAAATGCCCGCGGAGGGCAGCAAGTCCAAAGGATCCGCCAAGAAACAAAGGCACAGAAAAAGGGGAAGAAGCCCTAAAAAGCCTCGCACCGATAAGAGCGGACCGAGGACCCTGACGAAATACTCACAGTCGATCCTGCTGCGCCCAAAGCTCCTCGAGGCCCCCTCGAGGAGGCGGCATCTTCGATGACATGCTCAAGAAACCATGCCCTTATCACAAGGGCGTCGTAACCCACACCCTCGAGCAGTGCGGAATGCTAAAGAAATACTTCAACCGTGCCGCTTCGAAGGACGAAGGGGGAAAAAGAGACACGGGCAACGGGAGTGGCCAAGGCTTCCCGGAGGTGGAGAACGTCTTCTTCATTTTCGGTGGGCCAACCGCAAACATGACCCCTCGGCAGCGCAAGCGCGAGCGCCGAGAGGTATTTTCCATACACAAGGCGGGGCCGTCGTACCTCGACTGGTCAGAGGAGACCATCTCCTTCGGTCGAGAGGATCACCCCAACTACATCCCGAACCCAGGGCAGTACCCGCTTGTCGTTGATCCTATCATCGGCAATACCCGGTTCTCCAAGGTACTCATGGATGGAGGCAGCAGCCTCAATATCATGTACGCTTCATCCTTGGAGCTCATGGGCATCGGGAGGGACACGCTACGCCCCAGCAAGGCGCCGTTCCATGGTGTTGCACCGGTAAAGCGAGTTCAGCCCCTCGGGCAGATCGATCTGCCGGTTTGCTTCGGTACTCCCGACAACTTCCGCAGGGAGACCCTGACCTTCGAAGTGGTGGGATTTCGAGGTGCGTACCACGCCATCCTCGGCCGCCCATGCTACGCCAAGTTTATGGCAATCCCAAACTATACCTACCTCAATTTGAAGATGCCGGGACCAAATGGCGTCATCACCGTGGCCCCATCGTTCGAACATGCCTACATATGTGACGTGGAATGCGTCGAGAGCGCCGAGGCGCTTGCCGAGGATGAGGCTCTCGTCGCAGACCTGGAGAAGATGGCAAACGAAACCATCCCCTCCACTTCGAAGCATGCAGGCAGTTTCGAGCCCGCAGAGCACACCAAGGCTGTGCCCCTCGACCCAGGTGTCCCCAGCGACAAGACAGTGTGAATCAGCTCTACCCTCGACAGCAAATAGGAGGTGGTGCTCGTCGACTTTCTCCGCGCCAACGCCAACATCTTCGCGTGGAGCCCCTCGGATATGCCAGGCATACCGAGGAAGGTCGCCGAGCACTCCCTTGACATCCTGCCCCATTCCAAACCGGTGGTTCAACGCCTACGACGCTTCGACGAGCACAAGCACAGGGCCATTGGTGAGGAGCTACGCAAGCTCCTCGAGGCCAGATTCATCAATGAGGTATTTCACCCTAACTGGTTTGCCAATCTTTTTTTAGTGAAGAAAAAGAATGGGAAGTGGAGGATGTGCATAGATTATACCGGTTTAAATAAAGCATGTCCAAAAGTCCCTTTTCCTTTACCACGTATCGATCAGATCGTAGATTCAACCGCAGGATGCAAGCTGTTAAGTTTCCTTGATGCTTATTCTGGTTTCCACCAAATTAAGATGTAAGTTTCTGACCAACTGACAACCTCCTTTATCACGCCTTTTGATATTTTCTGCTATGTCACGATGCCGTTTGGCCTTCGAAATGCCGGAGCTACATACCAGCGATGTATGCTTCGTGTTTTCGGAGATCATATCGGGCAAACCATAGAAGCATATGTTGATGATATTGTAGTAAAATCCAGGAAGGCGGACGACCTGGTAAACGATTTGCGCATTGCGTTTGATTGTCTTCGGGCCAACGGGGTAAAACTGAATCCGGAAAAATACGTTTTTGGGGTACCTCGAGGTATGCTCTTGGGTTTCATAGTCTCTCAGCGAGGCATTGAGCCCAACCCTGAAAAAGTCTCGGCCCTCGAACAGATGGGACTGATCCGAGACCTAAAGGGGGTACAAAGGGTATTGGGATGCTTAGCAGCCTTAAGCCGGTTCATCACGCGTCTCGGCGAGAAAGGCTTACCCTGTACCGACTCCTAAAAAAGAGCGAGCATTTTTCTTGGACCCCCGAGGCTCAAAAAGCCCTCGACGGGCTAAAAGTGTCTCTTGCACGAGCGCTAGTCTTAACGCCACCTAAGGAGGGCGAGCGCCTCTACCGCTACGTAGCTGCAATGACTCAAGTAGTCAGCGGAGTTATCGTCGTAGAAAGAACTAAGGAAGGGCACGCTCTGCCCGTCCAAAGGCCGGTATATTACATCAGCGAGGTACTAACCGAAACCAAGACGCGATATCCACAAATCCAGAAGCTTCTCTACGTAGTGGTGCTAGCTCGGCGCAAATTGCGCCACTACTTCGAAGCTCATACTGTCACCGTAGTCTCATCTTTCCCCTTGGGGGAGATACTCCGCAACCAGGATGTCTCGGGTAGAATAGCCAAATGGTCCGTGGAGTTGATGGGCGAAACCCTCACTTATGCCCCCCGCAAGGCAATTAAATCGCAATTCTTGGCCGATTTTGTGGCAGAGTGGACTAACACACAGCTGCCCCCACCTCAGATCCAAGCCGAATGTTGGATCATGTACTTCGACGGGTCGGTGATGAAAACCGGTGCGGGCGCGGGCCTGCTCTTCGTATCACCCCTCGGAGAACATATAAGGCACGTGGTACGCTTACACTTTCCGGCGTCCAATAACATGCCGAATATGAGGCCTTACTAGCCGGCCTTCGCATAGCCATTGAATTGGGCGTTAAACGCCTCGACATCCGGGGAGATTCACAATTGGTCATCGACCAGGTTATGAAGGAGGCAAGCTGCCACGACGACAAGATGCAAGCGTACTGCATTGCAGTACACCGACTCGAAGACAAATTTCATGGCCTCGAGCTCAACCACATCGTGCGAAAATACAACGAGGAGGCCGATGAATTAGCAAAAATTGCGTCAGGGCGGATCAACATTCACCCAAACGTATTCGCCCGTGATGTAACGGAGCCAAGCATCGACCTCAAGCCAACTCCCAAAGCTCCTGATGCTCCCTCGAGGTCCGAACCCTTGGAGGCTCCATATATCGAGCCCATGGACGAGGATCCTTCGAAAGAGGAACCTGAAGCCTCAAGTCAGGAGATATCCTCGGCGGACGATGGTGAAATTATGGAGATCGACGAGGCCCCATCGACTCGCAATTGGCGCAACCAATACATTGCCTGGATCAGCTGAGGGGAACTACCCTCGGATCGAACCGAGGCTCGACGCATCACGAGAACGTCCAAGTCGTTCCACATCATCAATAGGGAGTTGTACAAGCGCAGCCCCTCCGGAATTTTGCAGCGGTGCATTCCAATCTCGAAGGGAAGGGAGCTCATTCGAGACATCCACGCTGGCGTATGCAGCCACCACGCGGCGCCCCGTACCCTCGTGGGCAACGCGTTTCGCCAAGGCTTCTACGGGCCCACGGCTGTAGCAGACGACAACGAAATCGTGCGCACCTGCGAAGGGTGTCAATTCTACGCAAGCAAAACTCACCTCCCGGCCCACGTCTTGCAAACCGTTCATATCAAATGGCCATTCGCCGTATGGGGGGCTCGACCTCGTCGGTCCAATGCGAGCAGCGCCCGGGGGCTTTACACATCTACTGGTGGCCATCGACAAGTTCTCGAAATGGATCGAGGCTCGACCAATCAACAGCATCAGATCCGAGCATGCTGTGCAATTCTTCACAGATATAATTCACAGATTCGGGGTCCCCAATTCGATAATTACTGACAATGACACCCAGTTTACAGGCAAGAAATTCTTGGAATTCTATGACGACCACCATATCCACGTGGATTGGTCGGCCATAGCACATCCACAGACAAACGGCCAAGTAGAACGTGCCAACGACATGATTCTACAAGGCCTCAAACCAAGAATATTCAACAAGCTGAATAGATTCGGTGGAAAATGGGTGTCAGAACTACCCTCGGTAATTTGGAGCCTTAGAACAACCACAAGCAGAGCCACGGGTTTCACCCCATTTTTTCTTGTCTATGGCGCCGAGGCTATCCTCCCCACAGACTTTGAATATGGGTCCCCAAGGCTCAGAGCCTACTAGGAGGAAAGGAACAAGCAAGTTCGTGAAGACTCACTCGACAAAGCGGATGAAGTTCGAGACGTTGCGGTCTTACATTCGGCCCGGTACCAGCAGTCGCTTCGAAAATATCAAGCCAAAAAGGTTCGACGATGAGACCTCAACAAGGGGTACCTAGTGCTAAGGCTGCGGCAAGACAATCGAGGGCGCCACAAGCTCACACCGCCATGGGAAGGGCCCTACATCATCGCTGAGGTCCTCAAACCAGGCACATACAAGCTTGCAAACGAGAAGGGCGAAGTGTTCGCCAACGCTTGGAACATCCAACAGCTACGTCGCTTCTACCCTTAAGCTTTCAAGCATTCATGTACATTTGTACTTATTTCAATAAAAAATAAAGGACCTTAAAATGAGTAAGACTAGGCTTACCATCGAAAAAAGCCAAGTCTCACTCGGGGGCTAATTCGGGGGGCACCCCCTCCTAAAATTGTCCCAATTTTAAAGTTTTTTATAAATTCTTTCATCATGTCCATCTCCTATAATTGCCAAAAGGCAGTTGGAGGCATAGAAAGACTAAGGCCAAGGGCCGGACGAGTCGAGGGACCGCCTACGCCTTCGAAAGGATACAGCATCCCCCTCGCCACCCTACGCTAAAGTTACTCTATGAACGATACTCTCCTCAACAAGCCCTTTGCAAATTCAGTAAGATAAACGTGATAAAGAAACCATAATTCAAACAAAAACTCGAATGTGTGTTTCAAAGCATGAAATTGTTTAAACCATTAGAGTACTTATTACATAAATATCCCTAAACTACTCAGGGAGCAGTGTCTTCGGGGTCTTCGGGGGCGGCGTCCTCTTCGTCTTCAGCGTCGGGAAGGAGGTCACTCTCGAAGATTCGCGCGAGGGTGGCAGCAGGAGCAGAGTCAGCGGCATTGGCACTCTCCACGTAGCCACCGCTGACCGCCTCGAGGTCCACGACAAAGTGCGTCGAGATCACCCCGAGGCTGTTCTGCACGCCGAGGAGAAGGGCCCCCTTCAGGCGCTCGGTAACGCAACCGCCCAAGGTGATGTGAACCCGCTGGGGTTTGTGCCCGATCTTTCGATGAGAGGCGTGGGGGATAACTCGATTGGAGGAGACGACGTTCACGGCCCGACTACAACCTTTCAAAGATTGCGCCTTAGCGACCGATACACCACCTCCTATGGATGCCGCGATCTTGTTGGAGCGCGTCACCTGACCTGTTCTGCAATCTTGTGGGACGAGGTTGGGGTCGTCCTACAACCCTAGGACGTGCCCCTAATGGACCCAACTTGATACACGGCCCATTGGCCCAAAATAAGGTGACGCAGCACCGTGGGCAGAAAAGGTCTCTGTAGTAAATCGATGATTGCGGCCGTATCTGAACACGTACGAGGGTGAGTCTGGATCCATCTGAAAGTAGACTTGATAAGCTTTCCATCAAGTACTTAAACGCCCAAAACGGAGTCCGGATGAAACCGTGGTGGCCATCGTAAGTCAGCACTTTCCTGCAGTCCGAATCCAGACTTTCCAAAACGTGTTGGATTTGGTCTCTTTCCTTCCTTAGGCCAATGTGACGTGGTAACCTGATGGGGGACGTGGGAATACTTAGAATTGGTCCCCAATAAACTTCTTTGGTCCTCCATGTCTTCCATATGTGTCTAGCACTCTTTTTAATCCACGTATGTATTTCTGAAAATGAGAATGAACACACATCATGGCGCAGCATCAATTCATCGAATGTACCAACAATAATTGTGATATAGGATTGATTCACCTTTGGTTTGCAAGCCATTAATATGGTCGTATCTAAGCCGGTGATGTCCTCATCACAAGGCCCTTAGACGGTTGGCCACCGAGCTGCCCGACTGGGGACTCGAGGGCGTCTGGCCCCTCGACCTCCTTGCAGACGGCAAGGGCTACTTCCCGTAGCTCCTCGAGGTCCTCCTGGGCCTTCGAATAGGCTACCTGGAGCGACTCCGCCTGTGAGGAGGTCTCCTCCGTGTTGGCACTTCTTACGATCCAATATCAGAATTGAGAATCCTGGTACTGGGGTAAGGAGTGTTTCAGTGGTTTTCCTTATGGCTTAGTAAAATATAGAAATATTCTGCAAGCGCACAGAATCACCGTTGTAGCACTTCACCTGGGAGTATTCCGATGTATCGTAATTTATATTTCCGCAGGGAAGCTTTGGCAAGATTACTAGTGAACAGATATTCGAGACTATCAGAGAAGGGTACACAACTAGACAAGACAGGGGATAACGGTATTGGATAGGAGTGGATATACCGGACACACAGCTCAAGGGATACTCAGGTAAGGGAGAGAAGAGATAGATAGCTGGGAGGACAACGAGAAGAGATAGAGGACTCCTGGATACTTTATCTACCTATGTCACTCTAGCTTAGAGATACAGCGGCTACAGAGCCAGCACTAGGAGATCTGGGATAACTCTAATGTCTTAGCATCGGGACAAGGGAACCGGTGAACACACAGAAAGGGATGAGAAGGGGTGCCACTTTTTCCCAACTGGGGAATCATACGGACCGGAACTAACGTGATGGGCTACGAAGACCGAAAGGGCTGTCACCACCTCCCGGCTACCACCTCCGTTGCGACGGGAATAAACTAAGGCCACCGACTAGTCTAGGAACCACTCCTACACTAGGCAACGACTACTTACTCTGCTAAAAAGAGCAAGCAACCTTGTCAATACTCTTGGTGACAATTCACCTCCAGTATCAAGCAAGATCGAAGAACCAGCCAAGACAAAGACTTAAACAAGACTACAAGCACTAGAACTATAACTGACTATAGTCTAAACAAGATATATTTGCTACTAGAATAAAGTAGAAGCAAGATATAAATGACAAAGGCAAAGTGATAAAGATAACTATATTGATACTCAATGTCTTACAAAAGGAAAAGTAAAAGATACAAGAGCTATCACCAGAGCTTCTGAAGACGACTCCGGAACCTCCGAGGCAAAGCTCGACTCAACTCTAACTCCCAACTAAACTATCCTAACTCTACTAGAATGAAAGTGGAAATGAGCTCCTTGGCTTGGTCTGTGTTTACAAGTGAAAGTGACCCTAGATTTATAGGAGTCTGAGGCGGTTGAGGCAGGGTAGCGGCCAAGGAAGCCAGGGGGGTCCCCCCTGGGATTTCGGGCGAGGGGAGGCGGTTCGACCGAACAGGTCGGTTTGGCCGAACTCTCCAGTTCGCCCGAACCAGAGGATCTGCCGACCTTGCTTCCCACGGCCAGGATTGGCTCCCTGGTGTCGGTTTCCAGCTGGGGGCGGTTCGGTCGAAGGGCCCAATTCGGCTGAACTGGGCCTGGCCCGTGGCCGGCCTCCCCAGCACCGCCTCTGCTGCCTGGACCCCCCTAGGCTTCCTCCTGATGCATGACTTCGTGTTGATCTGGCCCAGAATGACGTGGCATGGTCCAGGATGAGTTGGCAGTCGCCCACGTGTCGTGTGATGTGTTCGCTTGGTCATTGTTGACGTGGACGACTCCTGGTGGTCTGCTCGGCTAAGGGGGGTAATTTCCGGCCCCAATAGCACATATTTGTCGTAGTTGTACCTGCACAAGTGACACTCACCAAAACTCGTGGAACTTTATTAGAAATAAAACCTAAGTGCATGGAATGTTGCATATAACCTCATTTATTCCCGAGTATTGGTGGTCGGATTTGGGTTGTAGCGACCGCCAACATGCTCCCCCAAGCTTAGCTCTTTGCTCGTCCTCGAGCAAAGATATAAACTTAGGCTCGGTGGATCAGGAGTTGCTACAATGTTATTTCTTTTGCAGGTAACTTTATAAACAACTAGTGCTCAAAAATACTTGAATCATAGGCAAAGTTTCAAATCACCTTTTTACCTATGGGGCTTATAGCAATCTCCTTATCTTGGGCGGTTGAAAGGACGAACAGTTTAAACTTAGTTTTATTCCACTCTACTCTTTTCGGGATCCCATCTCGGAGTTTTTTCATAAGTTTTGAAAACTACAAATTGTTCCTCATTGGCACACTCAATCACTCAAGTGTATTTGAATCCTCACCAAAGGCTTGTGCCTTTTTTTTCATCCTAACATCTAATATGGCTTTTTGTGTGGCTCAGGGACAAAGGATGAAGGCATGCATGCATCTTATATTTTGCTAAGTCAAAGACCGGATCTCAGAGGAGACAAATCACATCTTAAGATCGAGACGTGCAAGTGTGTGGATATGAATGGAGTGGAATATGGTGGAATGGTGGAATGGAATATGGTGGAATGGTGGAATGGAATATGGTGGAACTCCTTGGATGAATTTCCCTCTCCTTGATTTATTTTCGAGAACATGGGCTATCTTTTATTCTTATATTTTTGCCATGCCACTTGGCATGCTTTTCTTTTTCTCCTTCTCTTTGTCATGCTCTTTGGCATGCTTTTCTTTTTCTCTTATTTTTGCCATGCTTTTTTGGCATGCTTTTCTTTTTGCATAGCCCATGCCTCTATCAAGAATATTTGTAGAGGGAAATCATAGAACATGGAGCATTTATTTTTGTGGATGGATGATGGAAAATTTTTGCTAACTCACAGTGTAGGAATTACAAGTGAGAGGTGGTGTGTGTACGTGGGTCTCGATCTTTAAGAATATGAAAGCTTCACTCAAAGGTCACAACAATTTGACAAAGCTCACTAAGATAACAAGCAGCATATGAGTAGAAATTTTTCAACTAAGCTTATCATATGGCTCTGGTAGGTATTTTGACCAATGAGGAACTTGTTTCATTTTGAAAGCATAAATTTTCCGAGATTTTCCCCGTACTAAAAGCAGAATAGAATTTAACCAAATTCTCACTATATCAATCCACACAACAACTTAGACTTGGAATAAAGCATGTGCTCCCACAAGGTTTTCAGGATCATTTTTACTCATGCCAAATAACTCAAGCACAATCTATCAACTAGTTGAAGCAAAGTACTTGCAAAATTAATGACAGAGCAACTATTCATCATTTCCAAGGTGAGAGGCATATGATTCATTCCATGCATAGTTGGGAGTTATTTTATTCAAGGGAAATATTTGTTTAAGGGAAATATTTTTGGTATTTTCATTTTTTTAAATGCAAGTTAACATGAAGGGAAATGAAACGGGAAATTAAAAGATCAAAGTGCTGGATAAATCGGGACATACCTGGTGGGGGTCCTCCCCGAAGCTTGGACTCTTCACTGGTAGGGGTTGAGCCTTGAAAGGTACTGGCTCAACTGTTCCGCTTGTTCGTGGACGTCGTGCTGGATAGACGCCACCATCCCGCTATTCTCTTGATAGTACTGAGAATGGTGGGCTAGCGTGTCTTGAATCTCTCGGGTACGGTCGTCGATGAGCTCGACTCGGTCGGAGATGTAGGACATCTCCCGGCCGTAGTCGAAGCGTGCGGACTGTGAGTATCCGGGGTAATATGGCTAGGAAGCACTGTCGTACCCCCCTCCATATCGGCTCCCGGACCACTCAGAGTCCGTGTCCTGGCCGTAGTCCCAGCGTCCTGAGGTGAAGTAGTTCGGCTCCTGATGCTGCCCGGAGCCTCCTGCTCCGGACGTCCCAGCGCCGGTGTCCATGTCGTAGGTGGCCTCAAAAGCGGAACTGTGTTGGTGCGGCATTTGTGGTGCATCTTCCGGCTCCTGTGAGGTGGCGAGCCCAGCATCACGCCTGGCTCGTCCCCTTGTGACGGGTCCGTCACCTGCAACGCTGTGCCGAGCGGGCTCTCTCCAAGGTGGAGAATCGTCCGACTCGGTCCTCAACGGAAGAGTTAGTTTCGGCGTGGTATACAACCTTAGTGCTGCACAAGGCAAAGGCACTTCAGTTGTATAGCCACGGTAAATCATTGCCAGCGTTGCGTCAGGCGTCCGCCGTATCATGTGGGCTTGCACGAAGTGCTCGGCATCCACGACGGAACGCGCTGTCTCGATGTACGTGATCCGGGCGCCTTGAAGGACGCCCAGGTGGTTAGCGAGGCGAGTGACTAGAGAAGTCATCGCCATGCTACCCGCACGAGAAATATGAGACAGCCAGTGACCAACCATGTCTTTCACAGGTGAATAGGGAATCTGCTTGACCATGGCAAAAAGAACCCGCAACTCGATGGTGTTGACAGGGCGCAAATCTGCCCGGGGGAATACCGTCATAGACACCCAACGATGCATGAAACGCAAAGTGGGGTTATGTATGCTGTTCGTGCGTGGCGCATGACAGTTGGTATCCCCCGAAATCTTTTTCCAAAATGCCACCCGGTCAAATCTTTTAAGCACTTTGTTCGGGTCTAATGAACAACGGCTTGAAAATCCGAGACCCGAACTAAAATCCCGCCAAGAGCAGAAGAACTCTTGGTTGAAGAACCGAAAACGAATCCCCCTAGTTTCAGAAACCAAAGTCGATAGGAATTCAAGGGTGAGAAGGTACGAACCTTCTTCGTTGATGTGCCAGAAATTCTCCCAGCCAATGGCCTGGAAAATTTCCGTGAACTCTACGTCCATCCCCGTGTCCCTGAGCAAATCTTGCTCAAACACACGGGTGTGCTCGAACTCCTTCAGCCGAAGCTCGTTGAAGGTGTTTCGCTCCCTTTCTGTTCTAAGGTTGATGTCACTCTCGCTCAGGAGCTGCCTGGCCGGGGGCGTGGCATGGCCCCATCCCGAGCCGGCTGCTCCGTGCTCGTCCGTGTCCATCTGGCTCGAGCCTCGGGATGGAGCTGGGGAACTCCCAGCATCATCCTATCATCGGCCTAGCCGGGTGGAATGACGGAGCGAAGTGAAGAACTTCGACATGATTCCTGCAAAAAGTTAGTGCAACAACAACTACCCGAAGGACTGAATATATATGATTAGCACAAGAAAATCAAGTCAGTCGTTCGAGATAGTTAGTCGTTCTTGCGGGGATGAAAACCACCACAAAAGGTTAGTCGTTCTTGTGGGTGTCGGTGACCACCACAAAATCGTCCAGAAATTCAGCACAAAGATCACAACAAAAGCAAAATATTTATGGGATTTTCTAGTGATGCAAGTGAACCAAAACTTGAGCAAGAACTTTGGGAAGAACTTGAGCAAGCACTTGAGCAAAGAACTTGAGAGGGAGAGAGAGCTTCCTAGCAGAATTTTCAAAATGTATGAGCGTGTGAATGGTGCAAGGAAGCAAGGAAGCTTGGCCAGCAATTTATAGGCCGAGGGGAGGGCCTTGGCCAGTTCGCCCGAAGGCTCTGGTTCGCCCGAACCAGGCTTGGTGGCCGGGGCACTCCCATGTGAGTGCAGCACTCACATGCCTTTGTTTCCACTCCAAGTTTGTGTGGCCATCAATTCCCAAGGAATTTTTTAGTGGATTTTAGTGGTAGGTGAGATGGAAATGTGACATGACCAAAGTGGAAATTAGTGGAGTCATCCCCATGCTGCCATGTTTGTGATAATTGGTGAGTGTGCAGCCATTTTTAGTGGGGTAGACATGTTTGTTGCTAGTTGGTGGTGATGGTAAATAATTGGAGATGTTCTAGAAGGGATGAAAATGATAAAAGTTACCAATTACATCCACCCTAGGTAAAATTTCAGCATGTGACCATTTATTTAAACCAAGCTTGCAAAATTTTCTACTCTCTCTCAAATTAATTACTCAAGTGGTTTATTTATTTTGAAAAGGGAAACATGCAAATGCAATTGAGAATTTAAAAATTGGAAGGGAAATATGGGATACATACCGGTTTTCCTCGCGGCGAGAGCTCAGCTTTTAAGTCCGCGAGCGGGACTTCTCCTGTCTTCAGTTGCTCTTGTCATCGTCCGGTCCCAGAGTGGACGACTCGGACGATGCAACCTTCTTCCGCCACATCTTCTTATTCTTCTTCTTTGCTGTTGGTGGCGGTGGGATCGGCGTCTCTGGAGAATTCCAGAGG
Source organism: Echinochloa phyllopogon (assembly GCA_033239725.1). Lineage (NCBI taxonomy): Eukaryota > Viridiplantae > Streptophyta > Magnoliopsida > Poales > Poaceae > Echinochloa > Echinochloa phyllopogon. The sequence goes on along the minus strand of BTCW01000016.1, from coordinate 1,549,702 downwards.
GCTTGTTCTTCCTCATATTTCTTTACGAGGAAATCCATTTCTTCTGCACTTGTTGGTTTTGTCGGCTCGTAACACTTGAGCTGCTCACCACCGAGTATTTCCAGCTCTCCATTAATGAGAGCCTTAAGGAAACACTCGGCGCGCCTCTGCTCCGGTGTGAGTGGCTCTGCCTTCTTCTCTTCCCGGGGTTGAAACTTGAAGTATGTCAACCTTCCGTCGATACGGAACGAGATTTCTCTCGCATCCATATCGATCCTAGCCCGGGTGGTGTTCAAGAATGGTCGGCCCAACACAAGGGGGAACGAATGCTCGTTCCCCGTGTCAAGGACAACAAAGTCCACAGGGACATATCGTCCCCAGATCCGGACCGGTACATTCTCGATCACCCCCTCAGGGTAGCGGATGGTTGAGTCCGCAAGCTGTACCTGGGCAGTAGTAGGTGACAAAGTAGGGTAGCGAATTTCTTAAACAATACCTTAGACATGATGTTGACGCTTGCCCCTAGATCACAGAGTGCATCATCAATGCGATGATTCCAGATCGAGCACTGAATGATGGGCACTCTGGGATCTTCCTTCCTATCCGGAGAGGTCTTGATGATCGCCCTTTTTGCAGCTCTCGGCAGGTAGGTCCATCTTGGTGTCAGCACTTGGATGCGTGCGACCTTCCCTGCGTGGTTAGTTCGGAAGACACTACGAGGCATCTTACCCTGCCTGGTAGTGACAGCTTTCACTGTCTCGATGGAAGGTTCGGGTTGCCCCGGAATCTTCCCTGATTCAGTGACAGGAACAGCAGCAGCTAACTGAGCGACTTGAGTTTCTATCATTTTATTAAAGCTCAGTTGACTTTTCATAGCAGAAGAAAATGATTCCATCCTAGAGTCTATGCTTTCCAGAGTTTTATCATTAGCAGCAAGCCTTTTATTGATGTTTTCAGTTATTTTCATCTGGCCAAACACAAGATCTCTAAGAGACGGCTGATTATTGAAACTGCTGGAATTGAAATTGTTACCTTGTTGAGGCCTCTCAAAAGGGAGGTTTGGGCGCGGATTCCAGCCTTGGTTGCCGTAGTTGTTCGGTCGGTACCCGTTGTTATTGGAGTTGTTGACGTAGTGGGCATCTTCTCGCGTTTTGGGGCAGTCATTCCCCGAATGGACAGTGTTGCCACAGACTTCGCAGGTCATGCGAGCGTCCATGGCTTGCACTATTTCTTGAGCAGGGGCCTCCAGTTTCTTCATCAAGAGGTCCATCTTGGCAGCGAGCATGTCCAGAGCTTCAACTTGGTGAACTCCTCAGGTCTTTGGTTGAGTCCGATCATCGGACCAACCTTGGTTCTCGACCATCTTCTCTATGAGGGCCTTCGCACGACTCTCCTCAAGAGAGAAGAACGAGCCTCCAGCAGCAGCATCCAGGTACTCACGGGCAGAATTTCTCAGCCCGTGATAGAAAGTTTGGATTATGAACCAACTCTGCATACCATGGTGAGGACAAGCAGAAATATAGTCCTGGAGGCGATCCCATGCCTCCGGGACTGTTTCATCTTTTAGCTGCTGGAAACTAGCTATTTTATTCCGGAGGGCGTTGGTTTTCCCAACCGGAAAGAATTTTAGCAAGAAAGCGCTAGTGCATTTATCCCAGGTATCTATTGCTTCACGGTTAGTATAAAACCATTGTTTCGCCTTGCCTAATAATGAGAATGGAAATAAACGAAGGCGAATGGCATCGATACATACTCCGCGGATGGTGAAGGTGTTGCAAATCTCCAGGAAATGCTGGAGATGAGCATTGGCATCTTCGTGTGGCTTGCCGCAGAATGGGCTAGCCTGTACCATATTGATGAGGGCTGGCTTTAGCTCGAAGTTACCATCTCCGACTGGCAGAGCTGGCCCGACACGTACGTTCTCGCTTGATGGAGCGGAGAACTCACGGATCGTCTTGGTTGCCATCCTCGATGTAGCCTGGTCAACGACGGGAAGGACTGGGTTCGTCGGAAGGAGTTGCTTCTGAGGGGGTACAACACGGGGTCGTACTTTCCTCACAAGTGACTCCGGATTTTCTTGGAAGTTTGACGGTAGTTGGAAACCAGTCATGCACTGCTCTGTTCCACAAAGACCAATGAACAGAGCAAGGATAAACCTGCTTGAGTAGCGGTACTCAACTAAGATTGCTCAAGATAAAAGTTCAAAAATAATCTAGCCAAAGACTTCCCCGGCAACGGCGCCAGAAATGCTTGTTGGCACTTCTTACGATCCAATATCAGAATTGAGAATCCTGGTACTGGGGTAAGGAGTGTTTCAGTGGTTTTCCTTATGGCTTAGTAAAATATAGAAATATTCTGCAAGCACACAGAATCACCGCTGTAGCACTTCACCTGGGAGTATTCCGAGGTATCGTAATTTATATTTCCGCAGGGAAGCTTTGGCAAGATTACTAGTGAACAGATATTCGAGACTATCAGAGAAGGGTACACAACTAGACAAGACAGGGGATAACGGTATTGGATAGGAGTGGATATACCGAACACACAGCTCAAGGGATACTCAGGTAAGGGAGAGAAGAGATAGATAGCTGGGAGGACAACGAGAAGAGATAGAGGACTCCTAGATACTTTATCTACCTATGTCACTCTAGCTTAGAGATACAGCGGCTACAGAGCCAACACTAGGAGATCTGGGATAACTCTAATGTCTTAGCATCGGGACAAGGGAACCGGTGAACAAACAGAAAGGGATGAGAAGGGGTGCCACTATTTCCCAACTGGGGAATCCTACGGACCGGAACTAACGTGATGGGCTACGAAGACCGAAAGGGGTGTCACCACCTCCCGGCTACCACCTCCGTTGCGACGGGAATAAACTAAGGCCACCGACTAGTCTAGGAACCACTCCTACACTAGGCAACGACTACTTACTCTGCTAGCAAGAGCAAGCAACCTTGTCAATACTCTTGGTGACAATTCACCTCCAGTATCAAGCAAGATCGAAGAACCAGCCAAGACAAAGACATAAACAAGACTACAAGCACTAGAACTATAACTGACTATAGTCTAAACAAGATATATTTGCTACTAGAATAAAGTAGAAGCAAGATATAAATGACAAAAACAAAGTGATAAAGATAACTATATTGATACTCAATGTCTTACAAAAGGAAAAGTAAAAGATACAAGAGCTATCACCAGAGCTTCTGAAGACGACTCCGGAACCTCCGAGGCAAAGCTCGACTCAACTCTAACTCCCAACTAAACTATCCTAACTCTACTAGAATGAAAGTGGAAATGAGCTCCTTGGCTTGGTCTGTGTTTACAAGTGAAAGTGACCCTAGATTTATAGGAGTCCGAGGCGGTTGAGGCAGGGTAGCGGCCAAGGAAGCCAGGGGGGTACCCCCTGGGATTTCAGGCGAGGGGAGGCGGTTCGGCCGAACAGGTCGGTTCGGCCGAACTCCCCAGTTCGCCCGAACCAGAGGATCTGCCGACCTTGCTTCCCACGGCCAGGATTGGCTCCCTGGTGTCGGTTTCCAGCTGGGGGCGGTTCGGCCGAAGGGCCCAGTTCGGCCGAACTGGGCCTGGCCCGTGGCCGGCCTCCCCAGCACCGCCTCTGCTGCCTGGACCCCCCTGGGCTTCCTCCTGATGCATGACTTCGTGTTGATCTGGCCCAGAATGATGTGGCATGGTCCAGGATAAGTTGGCGGTCGCCCACGTGTCGTGTGATGTGTTCGCTTGGTCATTGTTGACGTGGACGACTCCTGGTGGTCTGCTCGGATAAGGGGGGTAACCGGCCGAACGTAGTCGTTCGGCCGATTTGGTCATTTCCGGCCCCAATAGCACATATTTGTCGTAGTTGTACCTGCACAAGTGACACTCACCAAAACTCGTGGAACTTTATTAGAAATAAAACCTAAGTGCATGGAATGTTGCATATAACCTCATTTATTCCCGAGTATTGGTGGTCGGATTTCGGCTGTAGCGACCGCCAACACTCCGCCACCTTCCGCACCTCTGAAAGCCCAACACCAAAATCAGATAAGTTTTTGAAAACTCCAATCCAAATTTAGGGTAAGTTCATACTAGACTTACCTTCTACCAGCTTTTCCTTCTCGGCGAGGGCCTCTCGGGCAGTACTGGCCCCCTGCTGGAGTGTTGCCATCTCTCCTTGTTGGGCCTCGACCGAGGCCCGCAGCTCCGTGATGGCGACATCTCCCTCCATCACAGCCACGGTGAGCAGGTCGATAGCCTCGCACTAGATCTTCAATTGGGCCTCAGCCACGTCAAGGGCCAAGTCCCGCTGTTGCAGCTGCCCCCGGGCTTCGGCAAGGGCGGCACGTTCCTGCTGAAGCTCGCCCTCGAGCGCCGCCACTGCTTGCGTTCGCCGATGGAGCTCGTCCCCCTGCCGAAGAACCTCCTCTGCCGTCTCCACGGCGAGAGTCCTCTTGCGCAGGCGTCCCCGCTCAGCGTGGCTCAAGGCCTCCCTTAGCTGATGCACCTCGACGTGTGCATCAGCAAGTTCGGCGACCTTTCGCCCGGCCATCTCCCTCAGGTCTTGTTATTAACACAATAGATAAAAATGAAAAAAGGGGGAGAGACGCAAAATGCGCAACAAAATTAGTGATTAAGTCACTTACCCGGTGGACGTCCAAACCCCGACCACAGTGGAGTTCGAGGACTTGCTTTAGGGCTTCTTGGACCGTGGTCCCCAAGGCCTGCTGTTCCTCCCATAGGAGGTGCTCCGCCTCAGCAGCCTTGGCCAGGCCGGGAGGGACGCCACGACGACCGAGCCCAAAGTTGCGCCAGGCCTCAAAGGCCGGAATGCCAGGCAGGGTGCCCACGGCCCTCTCCTCCGAAGGGCTCCAGGTCCCGTCGCGGAATCGTGGAGCATCCTCCTCCTCATCCTCCTGACCACCATCGAGGGTGGCTGGGAGGGTCGTCATTGCGGAGCCGGCCCCGGGCACCTCCTCGACCTCCGTTGTACCGCTGCCTCCAGCTGCGGTCTGACCCGCATCTTCAGCGCGGGCCGCACCTTCCGCCACCCCCGTGCCCTCGGCCGGCACGGAGGTCTCTGTCACCCCCGCAACGGCAGGGGCCGCATCCTCCACAAGGAGAGCCGAGGGCGTCTCCCTGGCCCGCTCGTCGCCCACTACCGCCAACACTTCTCCAGCCACCGCCTGTCCCCTTGATCGGGTGGCCCCTCGCGTGAGGGCCGCCCGATACCGGGCGACAATCCCCGTCGCCTGGGGCGCCCCGGATGGGGGCGGCGTTGCCGAACGAGGCGTGGCCCGCGCCGACACCTTCAGCGCCTTCGTTGGCGCCAACGGAAGCGATGCCGGTGGACCGGATTGGCTGACAGAAACCAAGTCAACGAAATTAGATCAACAACTTATGAACTAAGCCTGAGAAAGGAACAGCAACTTACCTAACACGGATGAGGTTGCTCAGCTTGCGCTTCTTGTTGCTCGAGGGTCGCCGAGCCCCCGAACGACCACGGCCCCTCGGCGGCGGGGTCTCGCTCGCAGGCCTCGATCCCGCATGTGCAGAGCTTTGAGCCCCAGTGGTCCCTGGGCAATGGCCGCCTTGTCCAGGCACCGACGGGCTCTGAGCTCGAGCCCCTGCAGCGACCGCTGCGGAACTCGGGGGGGGGGGGGGGGCGGCACCCGCCGTCAAAGGCGCCGGGCCAATCGAGGCCTCCCTACCCCGTGACGACGACGGGGTCTCCTGGCATTGCCCCCTCGGGGGCGCAGTCACTTCAGCCGCCACCGGCGCAGGTGGCGGAACCTCCACGAGGTCGTCCGAGGAAGACTCCTCCGGGGTGCTCTCGGGGGTAGTAGGCGGGGAGCGCCCCTCCCTGACCCGACGGCGGCATTCCTTCTCGTGCGCCGCCTTTCGTAGGCGCTTCCTCTCCTTCTTCTGCTTCTCCGCATCATTCCACGCCTTCTGCCTCTCGGCAGAAATGCGATTGGCCGCACGGACCTCGCGAAGAGGAGGAGCGGAGCGATATCCTTTTTGAGACAAACCCTAAAGAAAAAATCCAAGATTAGCGATCAGATAACCTCGAGGGTAGGAAGCAATGTTGAATCTAAATCAAACTTAAAGCAGAACTTACAAATTGTAAAAACCCTGTTTCGGGGCGCATCTTGATGGCAAATAGGGCCTCCTCCTTGCAATCGAGATACCATAGCTCCACGACTCTGGCCGCTTGCGCAGCACCTTGCCGGTGTACTCCGGCAACTTGTTGTCGACATTGCGGAGGTAGAACCATCCCTTGTCCCAGTCGGCGTTGTTGGAGGTCATCATCGCCGAGATGTACAGCCCGCTTCACTGCCCCCGAACGTGCAGGGTAAGGCCCCCGGCGCAGACCGCCCGGCGGAACCCCCGAGACTCACCTACGGTTGTATGGAGCTCACCCAAGAAAAGGTGAACCCATAGATCCCAGTGAGCCTCTATCCCCAAATACCCCTCACAAACGGCGACGAAGACCGCTGCTTGCGAGATGGCATTGGGGCAAAGTTGTGGAGCTCCACGCCGTAGTGGAGGCACAACCCGCGGAAGAACGGCGATGCGGGGACTCCGAACCCCCGCTCCTGTAGCCTTGCCGGGCTCACCACGAAGCCCTCCGGCGGAGAAGGCTCATGGTGATTGGATGGCGGCGCAATCCACATCGGCTCGTCCCGGTTGCTGTTTGTCGGTAGCACCCCGGCCTCCACCAGCCCGGCGAGATAGGCGTCGATGGCGATGGAGGGGCTCCATGGAGCAGGGTCAACAATGGTCACCATGGCGAATGGTGGCGGCAAAAAGCGGAGTCTTGTGCGAGGAAAGATGAAAGGCAAAGAGCGGCGGCGCTTTAAAATAGCAGATGCAATCAGAAGGTAAGGGCTGGGTAAGCCAATCCTTTCTCCTTGTCTCTTTATTTATAGTGTAACGCGAAGCGCAACCGGCACCCCGGCCGTGTGAAAAATGCATCCAATACGATTGGCACCGTAGCCAGCGACGGTCGGGCCCCACGGGTTGGGATAACCACTACGCGCGAAAATCCAGGCGTTACAGACGATACGTTGCATCGTAACTACCCACGTCTCTTCCGCTCCGCCTAAAAAGGCGCGCCCACTTCGCATACTCCACGCCACGTCGCCCATGATTACGAAAATAAACGCTCGAGGCCAGCCGAAAGGCTTCCGAGGTAAGTTACCTCTCCTCGAGGCCCTACTGATCAGGGGTTTGAAGTCCTAGCCCCTCGAGGGTTCGACAGGCACACCAGATCTAACAGAGTCAGGGATAACCAAGGGCACGCGCGATCGAGCCTATCCTCGAGCACGAAACTCGAGGGTGCCCTTCATGTTATATTCAAGGCCAAGATGAAGGCAGCTAGTCGAGGGATCCCACCGAGGGAGAGCAACGAGCCCTCGACCCCAAATGAATGGGATCGAGCCCTGCCTAGCAAACCTTCACAAGTGCTCTTATGAGACATGTCTCCGGACCACGAGCCGACCTCCATCGAACGAGGCACGGATGTCCACTACAATTACCCGCTAACAGCTCGCAGAGGCATCCATGACTCGCGGCCCGTTCGAGGGAAGCATGGATTGCGTCACCCCTCCTCCCCACAAACGGGGCGACGAGGGTCGTAACTCAAAGTCAAGGACCACCCCTGATCGACCTTGCTAGGGCCAGGGCTCGGGGTCTCCTTGCACCACAAGGTCGAATTCCTTGAAGACGAAACGTGTTGTAGCTCACGAAGGCGTGAAACACTGATAAGCCCTTGCAAGAGTATATCCACTCCTCCAAGGCCTCGGGGGATACACCCGCGGGTGCACTAGCGCGCACCCAACGGAATTCTTCAGGGAAACCTTATCAGAGGCACCCACGACGAAAAGCCTTTGTCGGATTAAAATCTACTCCAACAAAGCCTCGGGGGCTACTGTTGGGGGTGATCATTAGGGGTACCCAAACCTATGGGATAACCAACCTCGGTAAACATTAATCTCATGCGATTAACCAGAAAAAGAGAAACGGAAGTTAAGGCCCACGGCCCAGCACCAAACGAAGGCCCAGTCAAGGCGCCCCGTGGCATGCCTCGACGAAAACCATAATCTCTGCTTCGCTCGAGGGAACCAACCCCTCAAGCGAATCGCAGAACTCCGCTTCGGTCGAGGCCTGAGGATCGAGCCTCGAGCAACCCACGGAATGGGGAGAGCTCCGCCACTGTCGAGACCCTCGCTCCGACGGACAATTAATGGCGCCCACTATCACCGTGTGTCCAAAGTCAAAAGGCAGATCTCTCGCCATACTGCCCTGACAGCCACGACCCCTCCCGTCGCATCCGCCAACTCCCATCACTATGCTGCCAATCGAGGCTCTATGCGGGCAGGCCGGCGCTGTGCGAACAGAGCCCGTCACTCCGAGCTCCTGTGCTGCCAACTCCGACGACTCGAAGACCTCCGTCGGACGGGAGAGACCATCGAGCACACAGCAGGAGAAGAAGACAGGACGGCGGAGGTATGACGGGCCATTCCGAGCGCTATGCAACCAGCCTCGGCGTTGTGCGCACATGTCGCCACTGTGTGAACAGGGCCGGGTCTCTCCTACTCCTTGTGCTACCAACTCCCACAGCGATTTCCCACAGAATGAGCTGTGCGCAGGCATGGGAGACCCTCGAAATAGTGTACGCGCGAGCCATTACCACACGAAGGACACCTCGGATCCTCAAAACCATTACTCGGTGTCATCACCAGTACAAGAATCGACTACATCGATCGCAATGTCGCGCGACAGCAAACAAGGACAAAGAAGCACGCCCAGCGCCACTCCTACTACTGTGTGGCAACTATGCCTGTACAGCAACAAACTCCTATAACCTCTCCTCCTTGGCCTATAAAAGGAGGGGGAGATCGAGCAAAAGACACAGACGAAGAGATCAAGAATTCGCACACACTTAGAAAAACCACGATATCGGCACTCCGCCTCAATCACCTGGGACTCGGAGGTCTAGCCTCTCATCCCAACCTGCTTGTACCCCCTACTACTTGCAGTCCGGTGTAGAATAATACATCGCACTTACCACCTTGCTGGAAGTATGGTCTTCCGACCGGAACCAGGATAAACCCGTGTCTCGTGTTATCTTCTGCATCAACCATCAGGGGAGGGAACACAGCGCATTTCTGGTTGGTGTCGGGACCACAATTTCTAAACACCGACAGTACTTAAGATAGCTTCCTTTGCAGGCCCATTGTAACCAGTCTTCCTACCGCAGTGTAACTCCTTGAAAAGGTCAATCACAGTAGGTGGCACATCTGTATATTTATCTTGCTTCTAAAAAGCATGCAAACAATTCAAAGTCAGTTGGGGGATAATTATAGATATTAGCAAGATTTTGTTGTTATTTTCCTAGTGTTATAGATAGTTGTAGACATGTCTAGGAAATAAAGTACACTAATATAAGATGCATATATTCAGAGTTCAAATGTGCAAGAATAAAAACAGAGACCTGGTAAGAGATGCATATATTTAGAGTTCAAATGTTGTGAAGTCCCCATCATGCATGGCAGAAATATAAACAATCTATCAGGAATGGAGTACTGACATGCACATTTTCACAGTCGACAATTCAGTTTAATGTACCAAAGTGCACTACAAAACTAGCAAAACTAGTTTAAATTCTCATAGTGCCCAATTACCCATTGTACTGAAAGAAGACTATAGTTGTTGTGATCTTAGTTCCTTCAGTTCTTGTTTAAGTCTTTGTCTTAGTGAGTTGTTCATTTCTGCTCCATACTTGCGGTGAATTGTCACTGGGGTATTGACAGGATTACTTGCTCAGCTGGCAGAGTAAGTCATTAACTAGTGCAGGTGTGGTACCTAGACTAGGTAGTGACCTTGGAGTGCTTCCTTGTTGGCATAGAGGTGGTAGTCATTAGGTGGTGACAGTCATGTACGACCTACGTAGTCCATCACGCCTGGCTCGGCCCGTAGGACACCCAAGTGCAGCGCTAGGGACACCCCTTCTCATCCCTTTTCGTGTGCCATCGGTTCTGTGTCCTAAAGCTAAGACAATAGAGTTATCCTTGACCTGTAGAACTATCTCTCAGCTGCTGTAACCCCTTGACCCGAATAGCCCAGATAGATCAAGTACCCAGGAATCCTCTATCTCTTCTCGTTGTCCTCCCAGCTAACTATTCCTTCTCTTTCCTATCGGAGTATCCTTGAGGTCTGTGTCACAGTATATCCACTCTTATCCAAATACCGTTATCCCCTATCTTGTTAGTAGTGTACCATTCTCTGTTAGTCTCAAATATCTGTTTACTAGTACTCTTGCCATAAGCTTCCCTACGGAAATATAAATTACGATACCTCGGATTACTCCTTGGTGAAGTGCTACATCGGTAATTCTATGCGCTTGCAGAATATTTATATATTTTACTAAGCCATAAGAAAAATCACTGAAATACTCCTTGCACTAGTACTGGGATTCACAATCCTGATAGTGGACCGTAAGGAGCGCCAACACGTACTCGACAGCTTCCACGTTGCAATCGTGAGCAATCTTTAGGTCTCCCCTTAGGGAAAGGACTCCTTTAGGAGTAGGCATCTTGAGGACGAGGTACACGTAGTGTGGGATCACCATGAACTTGATGGGAACTAGGGTTTCCCGATCTTCCGAATGGTTCTGATAACTCTCGATTTGGTGGAGCCGTGACTCAAATCGATCCGGCTTCCGAACCACACGTTCCGAACCCCGCAATCGCAGCACCACGTCTCCTCAGGTTATCAACCGGCGTTGCACGGTTGACCTCGCCCAGAAGGCTAATCCTTGCCTGTGAATTGAAGAACACAAGCAAGAACGAGAAAGATTGCAATACAATTGCAGATGTATGATTAAACTCATGAAGTTGGGGTCTCACAAACCGACGAGCGGCGACACTGTTCTTGACAGAATTGATCTAAGCAAAACCCAAACCCTAACTTGGGCGGCGATTACTGTTTTATAGAGTCTAGGGTCGTGGTCGACCCCCCTGGATGTGCCCCTATTGGGCTCAACATGATACACGGCCCAAAGACCAAAATACGACGACGCAGCACCGAAACAGATTCTGGACGTCAACTTGTTTCGTTGATTCCCGATGACTCCGGACAAATTTTGATATGATACCGGTTCCATTACAAAGATTATCTTCTTAGCTTTCCAAGCTTAGAAAGAACGTCCAAATTTGAGCTCGTATGCGACTTGGGCGTCCGATTTAGCGCTGACTGCTCCTGGACTCCGAGGTGGACTCGAAGTCGAATTGATTTGGGCCTCTATCTTGACTTGCACGCCCTTGCTGGTCCTCTCCACCTTGAAGCCCTTCTCCAACTATCCTCTGGTCCTCTTCATGGTTCCTAATTACAATATAATCATTAGATAGCAATCTATTCTCATAATCACATAGAGAAGTACTAAGGAACGAGCTCACCTCTAAATTCAATTGTCGCACACGAGCTCTAGTGATTGGACCTTGAACGATCAATGGAGGATTGTTGTGAGTATCCATAGGATTGATGTCCTCATCAGGATCGCCATGAACTTGGCGAGGGCTAGTCACCCAAGGATCGCATGGTACGAAGGCTCAAAGTCTGCCACCTCGAACTTGATGTACTCGGTCCTGAAGTTGGCTTATGTCCCGAACGTGACTGGAAGCATGACTTGGCCTAGGGGTATTGCTGCGTTGCCTGGTAAAATACTGTAGAACAGAGATTCTGTAGGCTTCAGGTACTTGGTGATGTCAAGCCCCATCTTCTTGAATGTGTTCGCAAAGATAATGTTGAGCCCGCTGCCGCCGTCGATGAGTACTTTGGTCAGTCTGGCTTGTGCCACAAGTGGATCCAAGACTAGTGGGTATCTTCCTGGGTTGGCAAAGTTAGTCCACTGATCCTGGAGAACGTGATTGGGACTTCATACCACTTTAGGTATGGAGTAACTGGTTCGATCGTCATGATCTCACGGGGAGTTAACTTCTTGGCCCTCTTTGACTGGTTCAATGATTATCCGCTGAACAGGACTGCTACGACATTCTCGACTTGTGGGTAACCGTTGTCATCTTTCTTCTTGTCGGTGTTGTTGTCGCGGGCAGGGCTGAGTTTGTGAAACTCGCGGTTGAGGTGGAAGCATTGAGCCATCGTGTGCTTGCCATGGGGGTGGTACGGGCAGGGACCATCCATGACTGTTGCCACTGGACGGTTCCTGCGTTGAGGACGATCGACCATTGCAACGGTGTTGTCAGGCTTGCGCTTCTTGTTGTCGCGATTGAAGTCGCGATTGTTGGAGCGGTCGTGGAACCAGTCACAGCAGTGCCTGTCAAAGCACTCACGTTCGCGGTCGTCTTGGTGGGCCCATTTATATGCTATCCTTCTAAGGGAGGCAACATCATGAGGGTGTCTCCTTCCGAACTCGCGGTGTAGCTCTCTGGTGTACAAGCCATCTTGGAAGCAGCCGATGACTTCACGTTCTGAGATGTCCACTATCATGGCTCTTTTGTCAAAGAATTTCTGAATATACTGGTGCAACGTTTCTCCCTTTTCTTGCTTGCAAGCAGCCAACTCATACCGGGTTTCGGGCCGTGCCCAATTTCCCTGGAAGTTGTCTGTAAATTTCCGAGTGAGCTGATCCCAGGAGTCGATGGATCCAAGGTGGAGGCCCTCGAGCCATGTGAGTGGCATGGTGTCCAGCATGACTTGGAAGTAGCTGACTTTAATGTCGTTGGAGCCTCCCGCCATCTGGATTGCAGTTGAGTAGATTCTCAGCCATTGCTCTGGGACTTCCTTGCCTGTAAATTTCTCAATTCCAGTCGGCTTGAACTTGGATGGCCACTGGATGTTCTTGATGCGGTTTGAGAAAGCTAGGAACCTATCGTACTTGTCCCTCTACGGCTACTTGTAGTAGTAGTAGTCTCGCCAGTTGTTTGCGTCATTGTAGTTGTGGTCTGGAGCGTGATAACGCTCGCAGTTCCCTTTGTTGTGGCGTAGAGGGTTGTCGTGGCGGGTGGAGGACCATAACGACGGTCATAGTCCTCGAGCCGGCGTAGTTTTGATTCAACTCGATGATGCCTACTCAACTGGATCGTAGAACGAGCATTGCGGTTGGCATTGATTGTGTTGCGAAGGTCTTGTGAACACCCTGCTTCATTGCATTGGCTGCCTCCGTCTTGTTCCTGTCGTCGTTCTGCGTCTTTGTCGTGTCCATGGATTTCTTCTTGATCAGGGCCGCGGCCACATTCTTGATCATGCCCACGGCTTCCGTCTTGATCGTTGCCTCAGTTTCCAGCTACGCCCAGTGGTGGTTGTTGTACAACAAGGTCACCTGGAGTAGCTGGAGCTACTGCGTCCCCTTCTTCGCATCTGCTTCCTGCTGGGCGTCTTGATGCCACACTTCCTCCCACTCGGTTGTTGCTTGGTGTAGGGTCAAGAGTGTTCCGAACTGTCTTGAGTAGTGTGAGGGCCTGCTTGGTGGCAAGAGTGATGGAGAGAATTCTGATGATCTCTGCTGTTACGGTGATGTTGAGCGGTGCGTCTTGCACGACTGGATAATCCCCCACCATGTTGAAGTCTGTATTGAGGCTGCGAACTGCATTTGTGCGTAAATCTGCACGGATGCACCTTTCTTTGTGTTTTGCGTTTCTTGAGCGTCGGCTAGTCTTTTGATCATCGGTTCACAGTTGATGGTGTGCTCTTCATCGGAGATATCAGCTAGTAACTCCGCATTGTACTGGGTGCCTGCTGTTGTGCTGGCCATGAAGACTTCTCAGCTGGGGTCGGTGATTCCGGAAGTTGGCGCAATCTAAGTGCAGGAGAAATTGTCACCCAAGCTTTCAGTCGCAGGGGTGAGCAAGGCTGTCCTGCCGTCTTGGTAGGGTAGATCTTCGAGGATGACTGCGGCGAGTCGTGACTCATCGTCCCGGAAAGGAGTCAGTGGGAATCGAACTAGGCCAGTGAACAACGAGTCCTCCTGGTGTTTTGGTAACGACTAGTCCTGACGGGAGACGAACGAGTGGCTCCTCAAGCTCGAAGTTGGTGTTGCAGCAATGCTGGTATGTCGTGCCGGAGTTGTTATCACCCTGTAGGAACGTGGAGTCATTTGCGCTGTCATCCTTCAATGACTTGTGAGCTGGCTCGAAGTCCTTGCAATGATCTACGATCTGGGCGAGGTCTTGGCTTGTTATCTTGCTGATCTATGTGGCATACATCTGTTGATATACATACGCGGAGTTGGTGAGTCCGAATGGGAATCGATCTGGGTGGTTATCCGATGGCGTAGCCGGCTCGGAGTCCCCTGCTCCTTCCATGATTGGAAGAGAGTTGTACCCGGACTCGACTTGATGAGTCCCAGTCAAAGAAGGAGTCAGTGTCGAAGTCGAGATCGAAGTCGAAGTCAAAGTGGAGGCCAAAGTAGTCGTCGAGAGTTGATTCTCGACGAGAGCGCTAGCGGTTCTATAGAAGCCGCGGTCATCGAGTACAGGCCCAGGCGATCCGCGAGGTAGCTTGTGAATTTTCCCTTGCCTAAGGCGAGGTATGTCCAAGCGCTGAAGACGAAAGTTACGCCCTCCTCGATGTCGCGGGTGAAGATGATTGATCCCATCGCGCCTGAAGGTGAGCTTGCGGTGAGTTGCCCCATGGTGGGCACCAAGTGTCAAAGATTTATCTCCGATGTATCTATCTAGGGGTATCTTATAGAGTAGTATTGTGGGTCTCGCCGAGTTCTAGAAATGATGGTGCACACACAAAACAAAGATTTAGACAGGTTCGGGCAACAAATTACGTAATACCTTACGTCATGTATGTTTGATTGTTTTGTGTATGAGTTGAGTTGTTTTGGAGGGGTCCCTACTCCGCCTTATATGTACGGGGAGCAGAGTTATAAGTCGGTTACATGATCCTAGTCGTATACAACAAGGAGTACTACAACATGGTACTTTAGGGAGTCTCCTAATATTACGTAACTAGTTCTCTGAGTCAACTACGTCGTCTTGCACCATAGATGACTGCTTCATGAAGTACTCAGGGCTAGACTTCTCTACCGAGTAGTTTAGTCCCGTAAGTGAGTGGCCCTAGGATTCCTAGTCCCACGCCTCCCTTGGGTATAAAACCACCAAAAACCCTAAGCTCTCCCGTCGGCTCACCCATCCCGACCGCCCGCTCTCCCCTCGCTCACTCGTCGTCCACTGCTCGCCGGGCCTCCGCCGCTCGTCGGGCCTCCGCCCGTCATGCGCTCCTCGATCCCCAGCCCCTGGCCACACCTCCACTCCTGTCCTCCTCCTCCTCCTTCCTCGAGGCGACACACCCCGGTGGCGCGTATATTTGATAGAAGCCCTGCGGTGGGATTCTCCGGCAAAGCCGGTACTGTCTGCCTCCCTTCAGCACGGCGGGCTCTCTCAAGCAGATCTGGGTCGGTGGCGCCTGTTCCTTCCTCCGCGACGCCTGTTCCTTCCTCCGCGGCGCCAGGTTAGTCGCATCTGCCTGCCTTCGATCCCGAATCAAATGAAAATGTGTATTTTGTTCTTAGCTGAGGAGTATTTCTTTCATGTGCTCAACTCGTTCGCACACACAAGTGACCTGCAGCGCGACAGTGCCGGGGCTTCCGGTGCATGCTGTTGGACGCCGGCAGCGGGAGCACAAATCACTCGCGGCAGGTAGCAGCGCGAGTACAGGATACTCCCATTTTGTCCGATATAGTAGAAAAGGGCACAAAAAAGAGTAGTATATGGTGTTTATTCTTTCAATATATGCCTATGATATGCAGTGTGCTCTTTCAGCGTATAGGTGTGTTACTCATTGACTGAACGAATTAGGAACTGAGCTATACATTTAATTTTAACTTAACGTTTGTGCGGCGTCCGATGGGTTCAGAGAGGCAATATCTGACACCATGACCCCAATTGGGTTACCTCTCTGTAAACTGTATATGGTTCTTTAAATCCGGCCTGTGATGTTATATTAATATACTCATGGGAGCTTGTGTGAAATTGTGATGGTTAGTGGATGATGTGTATGCCTGTTCTTTCCCCTTTAGGATTAAGCACTCTGCAAGGTGGTCAGAGAAAACACATCAGGAGTGAAGAGCTCTGATAGGTATTACTTTGATTTGTTGCTTTAAGTATTTTGACAACATAAGCTGTCAGCTCATAGCTTTGCACACATTCCCAGTGGTATATTCAATTAAGATTTTTGTGTTACTTTCTATTCAGAGTTGGATGGGCTTATTGTTTTGTATTTTCCCTTGGTGAATTATGGAGAATTAGAATATTTAAATGTACCATTGTAATGTTCAATTCTTCACAGGATGACTTCAGCATCCGAATCAACACTTGTGCTGGCGTCAGGTGCAGCAATGTTACCACATCCTTCAAAGATACTGGATCTAATATGCATTTCCTTATCATTTTTGTACGGTTCGTATGGTACCTTATCATTTTTATAATAAGAAGGTAACATTTATATGGTTAGTTTTATATGGTTCTGTTCATGCTCTTATCATTTTTGTTCCTTGTAGGGCTATCCTGCTGAAGCATTGGGTATTAAAGCAGGATGATTGCATAAGGACCATGGTGGAATGAAAGTGTGGTACAATCTGCAAATCAGTTTTGAATTATTGTATAGTATAGCCCAAGATTGTATAGTATAGTCCAAATAATGTACATGTGTGGTACCATCTGCAAGTCAGTTTTGAATTATTGTACTGTGAGACGACTTTATTTGTAATGTGGTAAATTTAATATGTATATTTGATTTGTATCAAAATTGTATGAAACATAATTGTATTGTTTGTTAGATTGGCTTGGCCCATAGATCGTTTCAAAAAATAGGCCTCGAAAATCAGAATGGGCCTGATAGACGGTGGCCATGTCAGACAACAACATGGTGGACACGTCACGCAACATGACATCCATGTCAGACAGCCACGTGGCGTCCACCTCAGACGTCTCAATCAATTCCATGTCATCAAACACGTCAGCAATAGTTGCCACATTATCAGCCACACTGGCATCCACGTCACCATCCACGTGAGCAGCCACATCACCTTAGTATTCATTCTGTGACGAAGTTTATGACGTTTATTTTCGTCACAAAGATTGGGCCTGGGCTGGGCTATGCGGGCTCAAGGCCAATTATGACGATTGGAAAACGTTACGGATCGCTTCAATCTGTGATGAATTCTGTTAATCTGTCACACGATTTGTGACGCTCAATCCATGACATTTTCTGAAGACGTTACATATACTATTTTATGACGAATTTTCAATGATCTATGACGAAATTATTCCATCATGGATTAAATGGTTTCTTGTATAGTGGCATCAGCTTAGCCACGCCGCAAGGGCCTCATGCATTGGGAGCACACTGGGACACCCTCCGCCTCCTCCTACCTCTCTATCGAAGCATCACCTTTGTGACCATTGGTGATGGCCAGTCTACGAATTCCTGGGAAGATAATTGGGCAGTCAAGGAGCCACTCTCGGTGCGATTTCCAGCCCTCTTCAGTCATGTGCTGGATGATGCTATCAATGTCAGAGATGTTGTGCAACTCGGGCTGCGCACAACCCTAGTGCCGCGACTAACGGGGGTTGCCACTGAAGAACTCGCTGCAGTTGAACTACTCCTGGCCGAGGTGCACTTCGACTCCAATGCTGACACACGCTTATGCCCATTTGCATCCCCGGATGGCACTCTGCGAGCTGGGCCTGTCTACAAAGCCATCAAACTTCAAGGGCTGAAGCCCCTCTTCTACCGGTTCGTGTGGTGCAACCAAGCTCCTCCTAGAGTGCAGTTCTTTGGATGGCTTATGGTTCAGAACCGCCTGAAGTGTAGGCACAACCCGATGACCAAAATGATAGTTGATGATGACACTTGCCCTGTATGCAACCAGGCATCAGAGACCATAGATCACTTGATCCTTGAATGCCTATTTGCGCAAAGTGTATGGGCGAGCATGGGATTCAATACCTGAGCATACTCGGATCATGTAACCGACTTGTAACTCTACTCCCCGGATATATAAGGCGGAGTAGGGACCCCCTCAAAAAAACTCAACTCATGTGCAATACAATCAAGCACACGGGACGTAGGGTATTACGCTACTCGCGGCCCGAACCTGTCTAAATCTTTGTGTTCTTTGTGCACTATCGTTCCTAGAACTCGGCGAGACCCACGAATCTACTCTCTGGGGTACCCCCAGACAGACGTGCTCGGCATAAATCGTCGACAACACCCTTTTCATGCCTCATATCTTCACGTACCTTCACTTCGACTTCTAGTTCTGGGAGGGGAATACCATGCTTCCATCTCAACTCTTTCCTTATCTTCTCTGCCGTGTTACTTTTCAGTGGCTCTGACTACCTTCCCAATTGTCACCTCAGCTTCTCACATCCTGCAAAGTCCTCCCAGTCACACGTCCTTCCCTCCTACAAAAGTTACAACAATGTTTACATTAGTATGGCACTAAGACTATACTTGACTAAGACTTTACTGTGTGAAAAAACAATCGATGTGTATTCTCGTGTCTTACCCAATATTTGCCATATGCATTGCCACAAAAATATCTGTATCCCCGCTCACTAGGTATTGTTGGCGGTCGTTACGGCCCGATTTCTGACCTCCAACCGAGTATAAAATAAACATAATAGAATCATGCACCATAGCTATAGGGTTTACTTCTAACCATTTCCATGAGTTTTGGTGTTTATTTGATTCCAAGGGACAAATGACCAAAGTTGAGGCAGAAAGCACATTGAATGATGGGTTCGGCCGAATCCCGAGATTCAACTGAACTCCGTCCTTGAACCCGGAACGTACCACGACATGAAGATGTGCAATTCATTAAAACCCCGGGCTTGAATGGACCGTTATGGCTACCATCAATACGAACCCAACCGAAACCCATCAGTCCACCCAAAAGCCTCAGCTCAGCCCAGGACCAAGGAACCGACCTACAAACCGCCTAAAGATGAGAGCCAGCACGTGGGAGAAGCAAAGGCGGTGCAAAGGGTGGTTTGGCCAAACACGTGGCATTCGACCGAACCCCCCAGTTCGCCCGAACCCCCTTGATTCGGCCGAACTGGGGATGCGCCACCTTGAGGAGCCTTGGTAGCTACTCTACCTCCACCGTCCTTGGCCAGCTATAAAAGGAGGTCCTTGGTCCCTGAATCAAACACAACACAAGAGAAGAGTTCATTAGCGAAGCGCTACCACTTTTATATTTAAAAGATAGGGAGAGAGGAGAGGTGAGCGTCCCGGAGAAGAGTCGGAGTGTCGGCCCCTCTTCCAGCTGTACCTCTACGGATGTGGCTCTGCTTCGAGTAACATCCGGGTCGTTTCTGGTAACTCTTGTATCTCTCCCTCTGATTAATTGAGCATTCATTTCTTACTTCTATATGTTTGCTGGTTCTTCGTTCAATGCTTAGTTGATTGGTATAATTATATACCGGTTGCTTGGCTTGGGTGCTTATCTTTCTATAGGAGATAAGTATTAACTGACTAGTATAGGCATGGTGCCTAGACTTGAGGTTAACTTAGTTTGCCCCCGTTGCAACGAAGGTGGTAGCCGTTAGGTAGTGACAGCCCTATACGGTCTTCGCAGTGCATCACATTAGTCTCGTCCTGCAGGAGCCTCCAACGGTTATTAACAACACGCCTTCTCATTCCTTCTGCGTGTTGTTGGTTCCGTTTCCCGACGCAAGTATCTAGTTGTACCTTCTGATCCAATCGATTAGTCATTAGAGTGCACCAACCAGATTCGTACCTTCTCTACCCTCTTATCTCTTTTCTTCCCTTTTCTTTGTTTTCATCCACTCCATTCCACTATCCTTGGACAACTTAGTTTAGAATTAGTTCACTTCTCGTTCCTCATGGAAATCGATATCTTGGAATACTCCCGGGTGAAAGCTACATCGGTATACGTCCGCTTGCGGATTTATTTGTAGACCTTAAGGAGTGCCAACATGTACCACACCAATGGTATCGAGAATCCCGCACTTGCAACGAGGATGCGGCATCCTCTCGCATGGCCAAGGCAATTTCCTTGTCTGGAACAAGTGCACCTCGTCATCGGTCGGCCAATGGGACTTCAGACCAAGTATGTACTCCTGAAAGTCGCACATAGGCCATCCATCCTACACACACGAATCCAAACTTTAGATAATTGTTTAGGACCAACATGAGTATATAATGAAAGGGTAACTAAACAACACTAATATGAGTCTATAAGGCTATTCCTAGTGCAGATTTCATTTTTGTGTTTCCAAGAATGCCACATAAGCAAATAGACAATTAATTCATAGATGAATGGTTCATACAATGCATTGTTTCATTTTGATGTTTCATAGGCAATGCATGCAAGACATAAACTTGTTGGAAACAGTGTATACAGAGTTTCATCTAGATGAAACCCATTTCATATCTCTCCTCATTAACTCTTTGCCACATCATCTAAAATACTGATTTGGCACCCTATTTAATGTATATGAAACTCTATAAAACCTTTCACTGGGACTGGCCTAACTTGCAACGGAAGAAAGGCGCGAACTTAGCAGGAACACCAATGTTAGGGCGTTGAAGCTTGCAAGGATACCCACGGTGTCACAAAGGTGGGTTCTTAACACGGATGCACGCTGCCTCTGCCTTCTCCTCCTTTGTCATTGGTGCTGGATTTGGTGGAGGAGGAATCCATCGCCTGAACTCGTTGTACGACCTCAAATCCGTTTCATTGTAAGGGAATAGAGGTATCGTTGCGTCATACTTCTCTGGGCCATCTATCCACTGGAAGAAGTAACATGGACTACCACCACCATACTTGTCCCTGCAAAATGTAGAAGGCTCGTCTGGCTATTCTCTCACTCCTTGATTGCTTCACCTCAGCTGGAATGCCGCATAAGCAACTTGGGACCGGGAGCGGCGGAGGCACGGGACCCTCGTCCCATGCCTCAGTGCGGTAACACCCCCAGCCTATTGACTTCAAATACTCCATCGACAACAAACCTACACAGCAAAAACCAAACTAGTGTCATATACTATTCCATGTAATTCATTCCACACGATTGGCATACCTTCCCACCTCACACATATACGATATAACACAACAAATCATACACGATTAGTAGCCTAGGCTAATCTCATTCCAAACCCTAACCAAACCCTACACATCTCAAATCCACCATAATCAATGGAACCGAAAGAAACAAAACAGATAGAATGAAGGAGGTACAAATATGGGGGATCTAGAGGGGGAGATGAGATGCGGTGCCATGGGAGCACTAGAGCTCGAGCAAGAATTAGGCAAGGGAAATGAAAGAAGAGAAGAAAGGGCTCGGGCGTGACTGAGTTGCGCCACATGCACTGGCGCGACTGAGCAAAACACGTCAGCGTCCACGCCAGCACGTTTGATGTGGCGTCGACGACGTGGCAGCTGAGTCACGCCAGTGCATGTGACGCGACTCAGTAGCGAGACGCGCCACGTCCCCTGGCGCAACCAAAAGGACTACTTCTTAGAAATACAGTCCGCGATGGGTTATTATTAAAATAATAGATTTAAAAGGGGTTTAAAGAAAATCAAGACTCGCTTGCAACCAGAGTACCAGACAAATAAAACGAAGAGAGTCCTTGGGCCAAAATACAAGTGTATTTTCTTTTTTGAGTTTTGAAACCTTGAAACCAATATATTTGTTGGGTGTCAGCTTCGCAAAGAAGCTAGTCGGAGTGTCGGACAAATAACATACATCCTCCCTCTTTTCTACAATAATAATAATATAATGCATATAAGTACAATTTTAAATACGAATATGCACGAGTGGGCGTACAGATTTGTATCCAGATTATACTTATTTTGGAATGAAAAAGTACTATATACACGTCAAACATTTCGTCCTTGTAAAGTACTAGATGGTTGAATTTTGATTGGGCTATTTTTCTAAGAAAAAAAGCAAAATAATGTGGATTCAAAAAAAAACCTTTGGAAGGTCAGCTTAGGCCAAATTGATACAAAGGTGTCCCTGTTGGCCGCTGCGCCTCGGGTGCCGAAACAAAGAGAGTAATGACAAAGAGATGCGCAAAGAGGAACTTCCTCAAAGCAGAAAATGCCAATCAAAAGGCAGCATACAGTATACTATGTGCATATAGTTTCTTCTTCTTTTTCTGAGAATCCACTAAATGGTGCGTATATGGAACAATTATATATATTCAGCTAGCGTCGCCTAATATATCATCTCATGGATACGGGGCATGACACCACGTCACCGCCCTACAAGACGTGAGGCTCCATTCCGCTGCGGCTCCACTGTCCAAAACCAAAAATAAAGCGACGTCAAGGGTAGTGGAGCAGAGGATCTAGGCGCGCGCGTGGGCTCGGAGAGAAAAGAAAAGGGCCTTCCGGGTTCTGTGGACGTGAGCGCCGCGGCGCGGACGGCCGTGCGATGGGAATCGAATCGCCTTTTGTGCTGCTGCGTGTCTGCGACGTCGACAAGGCGGGGGAATCGCTGCTTCCGATGCGCCGCCAACGCCGTGCTCTTTCCCGACTAGTTGCAATTCTGACCAGCGGCAATGTATCTGGACAGACACTTATCCAGATACATATTAGCAGTGGCGGAGCCACCAATCTGGCGAGGCATGCCGGGCTGCCAGCGAGTTTCTCCATCAACACATGATGACAACGGCTGAACAGTGCCGGCGAGGCCTCAACTACAGGGTTCGCCATAGGTAAACTTTGTCCGAGCTCCGCTACTGCATATTAGTATATTTTTTTGTCTGTATGTAGTAACACAGTACTCCTACCTGCAGAATTATACTACCCAAGGGCAGTCCCAACCCATCATATCTATGGGTAGTGTCCATACTGTCATGTTAGCAAGACATCACCTTATACACTACATTCTCCAACCCATGATTTCTTAGAATGGATCATTAATAAATTCGTCATCTTTTCTCTCTACCAATCATATTTGTTTTTTTTCTATCATGAAGACACTATCCTCTCCCAATGCAAACTTTGGTAGTGTCCTATGCATAGGTTCTCGTATCGACACTGGGTCTTGCATGAGACACAGTTTCTCCCTCTTTCCACTCTCTTATTTAATACAGTGTCACACAAGCAAAAAGTCCTACGTGATAGCCTAATTAATGCTATGAAAACCATCCTACATGGAGGGTTGAGACTGCCCTGATTTGAAGGACTTCTTTCATTATCTACATTAAATTCAACACTTTTTACTGGAAGAAAATAATGCCAATGGCCCAATGCTCGCGGGGAGATTCAGTCCCCGCGAGCATTTCCGAACCTACATAGATTCACTGGATAAAAAAAAACCTACATAGATTCACTACAAGATGACTATCACTAGTTTTTCTGCAAAGGATAATTTATTCTACCTCCATTTTTAAAAATGTATGACATTTTTAGATAAGCTTACTTACTTTAAAAATTAAATTAACATTTCATTTTATTGGTTGAAGACAAGCGTCTAAAACTTTGGTTAGATGTTCCCCTCACAAAAAAAACTTTGTTAGATGTTAATTGAGTTTGGATATTAAAAAATTGATGCGATTGGATTTGTATTAGAAATACTATATTATTACAAAATCTAGTGATGAAAATCATATTATGAAGATCATTTTCATGAAGCTAGTATTTATTTTAACTGAAGTCATTTTCAATAAATTGTTTTTTTTGGCAAAATAGGTAATTTCATCCCTAAACTTTACACAAGGGGTTAAGTTAGCCCCTAAACTTTTAAAATGGTTAATCTAGTCTCTCAACTCTCGTTTTTGGGTCAAACACGTCCCAGTGCTGCCGTGCCGCTGCAGGATGGTATGAGTCGAAGGTGAAATGCCCATTTTACCCTTAGTGCTTGCATAATGACAGATGGGATCCACATGCTAGGACTTTTATTTCTTTTTTCTTATAATGATAAATTGGTCCTTTTGAAAGTTCAGGGATTAACTTAACTTTTTGTGCAAAGTTCAGAGATAAATTTAATTATTCTGCCTTGTTTTTTCACATATTCTGTGAGAGAGTGAAACCATATCGTATTATGAGCTTCTTTTCATCGCAAGTCATTTTCAATGATCTCATCAAAGATTTGGTCAAAGAGTATACCCATACTACTGCTATTTCCCCCTATAATAATACTCAACCCACCTCCCTGTAGAGACGAGAGCATTAGACAAATCAGGGTCGCGCCCCATCAGCCGACGCGCCGCGCCGCGCCGCCTCGTCGCCGTGCACCGAAGCGCCTCGCGCGGTCGAACACCTTGCGTGCATCCATGGCTACCCACCTCCTCACTCCTCCCCGCCTCCACCACCCCTCCCCATCCCCCGCGGCTCGCCTCCGCGCCACCGCCTCCCTCGCGCACCCGCTCCTCCCCTCCCACCTCCGCCTCGCCACCCGCCGCCCCAACTCACCGTCCCCGCGCCACCACCGCCTCCGCCGCGCCATGTCGGTCCGCAGCTCTCTCATCGACCCGGACGGCGGATCGCTCGTCGAGCTCGTCGCCCCGCCCGACCGCCTCCCGGCGCTGCGCGCGGAGGCGGAGGCGCTCCCGCGGGTGCGCCTCGCTCCCGTCGACCTCCAGTGGGCGCACGTCCTCGCCGAGGGATGGGCCAGCCCGCTCCGCGGGTTCATGCGGGAGGCGGAGTACCTGCAGAGCCTCCACTTCAACTGCATCCGCCTCCCCGACGGGGGACTCGTGAACATGTCGCTCCCCATCGTGCTCCCCATCGGGGACGCCGAGAAGGAGCAGATCGGGGATAAGCCGGACGTCGCGTTAGAAGGACCCGACGGCGGCCTCATCGCCATCCTGCGCAGGTACGTCCTCCTCCTCCATTTCTTACTCTCATCTAAACATCATGGTATATTCTTATGTGTTTTCCGTGCTGAAATGCTCCCATCATGGGAATTATTCCCTTGAAGCATCTTGTGGCTTGTTGTTTCTTGTCCACATTTTTGGCAGCTTTGGGACCATACCAGTACTGTCAAACGTAATGGATGATAATTTTTTTGGAAAAAAAAGCTATTGTCCTCCTTGACGGCGCTGTCCCTTTTCCATCACATCGATTTCATTTTTATTGCACAAGGATTTCCTCATGAAGTGTATTGGGCCATATGATTAGTGAGCAACTTGGTTTTGATATCTCTGTGAATGATTATTGGGTTATCCGACCATTGGTCAAATGGTATCTGTTTATCTTCATTGTTCTGGATGTAACTTAACTTGGCCTGTCTGAACTAATATATTTATAAACAAAAAATAGCTTGATTTGACATTAAAGTTCTTTGTCCTCAATAATTATTAGTTGATCATGAGAGTAATCATGCTTGTTGTGTGGCCCTTGCAAATTGTCATGTTGACGTGATTGCATCTCATGTTGAAAATCTCTTCATGACACTTGCCCTCTTTTTTGGAGCATGGAGAAATGTCACCATCATCTTGTCATCCCCATCCATTAGTCTGTCAGAAATATCCATTCAAATGACTTAAGCATATTAAGGTCCTAATTAAGCCTTTTCACATAACTGTGAACTATAATTGTAATATTATGTGATATACTAACTTTTTTTTTGAAGATCTGATCATACAAACTCATCATTGCTTTTCCCCCAGGGTGAATTTTGAGAAAAATCTGGAAAAAAAATCTCCTTCCTCCCTACTTTGACCATTCTGACCTTTGATCACTAATGAGACTGACATTACTAAATATGACATGCTGATGAGTGATAACTCAAAAGATGCATTGCTTGGTTAAATGATGACATAACATATATTTTATTTTATTAAAGCATGAAGCTATATACGAGGACTGATATTACTAAAAAGGCATTTGTATGCTGATAGTTCACCCCACAAGGTTAAACTTGATCCAACTCATTAGGGCAGAGCACCAGTGGGCTATAGCCCACCAAATGCTGAGCTGAAGAAGTTACCCTGATACAAATCATTAGTGCAATATTCTGGATTCCTCTTGTGTTCAGTTAAGGATGATTTATGTCTGAAAGAAACAGAAACCATTCCTCTTGTGCATATTAGAAGTACCTTTTTTTTGCGGATATAAGTACCTTTTTTTTCTTTGGAGCTTGCATAGGCCATGAAGTGAACTTTACAGGTAGTTATTCATGGTATCACCATTGCCTTTTGCATTGAAGTGCCAATGTTTGCCCTTTCTTTACATTTACTCTGCCACTAACGCTATTGTAGCGTTGTGTTACATTATATGCCATGGCGATGCAACTTACTGACTTAGCTGAAATTGTAACAACACTTTCATGGCTAGTGTAATGTGTTCTCCGTGATATAGCTATGCCCAGTTCCTGTCAAAATGTTTGATTATGATACATTTATCTCTGTTCCACAGAGTTGAGATATATGCCCACAATAAAGAAGAAAGAATCGCAAGAATATGGGGTACAACCGCACCTGGATTGCCCTATGTTGATGAGGCTATTGCATCAGCTGGGAACTGGCTGATTGGTGGTGATCTGGAGGTTTTGGAACCCATCAAATACAATGATGGTCTTGATCACTACAGACTTTCACCCCGGCAACTTAGGAATGAGTTCGATAAGCGAGGGGCTGATGCTGTCTTTGCCTTCCAGTTGAGAAATCCAGTACATAATGGTCATGCACTATTGATGAATGACACTAGAAGGCGTCTCTTGGAAATGGGTTACAAGAATCCCATTCTATTACTACATCCTTTAGGTGGGTTTACGAAAGCTGATGACGTCCCACTGCCTATTAGAATGGAACAACACAGCAAGGTATACATTTGTCACCTTAACTGTTCACCAGATGTATCATGCAAATATCTGAAGTTAATCTTGTGCAGGTCTTAGAAGATGGAGTCCTTGATCCTGAGACTACTATAGTGTCTATATTTCCCTCTCCAATGCATTATGCTGGTCCAACAGAAGTGCAGTGGCATGCAAAGGCACGAATTAATGCTGGTGCCAATTTCTACATAGTAGGCCGTGATCCTGCTGGGATGGGCCATCCAACAGAAAAGAGGGATTTGTACAACCCAGACCATGGAAAGAAGGTCCTGAGCATGGCTCCAGGTTTAGAGAAGCTCAACATATTGCCCTTCAAGGTGATTGATATAAGTCTCCTTGAGCATTTGACATTGTGCTATTCATTAAAGCATTGGTGGTCCATGAACGACTGACCAACTGATTGAAACAACTCACGCCATGTCTTTTCTCTTTGTACCGTTGCATTAATGTTCACAGTTGTATTTCAGCATTTGATTCAACTTGTAACTTGCAACAAATAGTGTTTTTCAATTATCCTTAATTCTTTTTTTTTTTGCATTTGAACTTTTAAGTGCATTTACTAGAATATGATTAGTGGATGAATCTGATGGTATTTGCAGAATGTAAACCTAATAAGAAATTGTTTCCTTGTTATGTGAGTATGGGAATAAGTGAAGACCATATCATCAAAATTGACATATTACATTGTTTATCTGTCATGGTAGGAATTTACTTGCGTTTAGCGTTGATCTGTATACTCAACTCCATGCAGTTATTGTATTTTAAATATCATGAAGTTGTAATGTTCAGAAATCAGTAAAGTTTCATTTCTCTACATAGCACGTCTTTGAAAAAAAAAGAAACAAGAAACGAAACTGATGTACATACGAGTGACTCAGTTTGATTCATTTTACTTAAAATCTGTTTGACTTTCTCATCCTTTTTGAAAACTTGAATGCACACTTGTTTTATTGTCCATTTCAGGTAGCAGCTTATGACACAGTGGCAAAGAAGATGGCCTTCTTTGATCCTTCACGCAGTCAAGATTTTCTGTTCATCTCAGGAACAAAGGTGGGCTCATTAGTTCTCACCGCATTTATCATGTAAGATTTTGTAGTAGCAATGATTTCCCCTGCTCACAAATAAGCTTACATATGAACCAGATGCGCACTTTCGCCAAAAATGGAGAAAACCCTCCTGACGGTTTCATGTGCCCTGGAGGGTGGAAAGTCCTTGTTGACTACTACAATAGCTTGCAAGTGGAAGAAGCATCTCCAGTTCCTGTATGACATAAGCTCCTGTTTGACTATGAGATTATTCAACGGCGGGAAAAACAAATCCAAAGCAGGTGATAAAATCATTTGAGCTTTTTTATTTTTATTATTTTAGGTTGATAGTTGATTGATATGGCCAAAGCTTTCGGATTGTTTATTTGTCTTCAAATATGAGACTGTGAAGCCTGGAAATATTTGTACAAAATTGAGCCGAAGCAGCATGGTTATTGTTTTGTAATTGAGCTGGTTCAACTATATAATAAAATGTGTTTAATTCTGTCGACGGGAATATACACTCTTCTTGTTCGAACTATCATGTTTGGTAAGTCACACAATAATAGACGTAAATGCTGAATATCAGAGAATCGCCCACATGCCTAGCCTGAAGTGATTGAGAAACACAGGGATGTGTGAAATCTTTTGTCAGATAGGGTCTCCACTCTTTTGGCAGCTTTCCATGAACAACCTATCACAATCTGAAACTTGAAAAGACCGTAGAGAAGTAGGTAATGCTGGAAGGATTGGATATTATTGCAGGCAACCAAAAGATAACAGTCGCAATGATGCGAGGTTCACCAAATTCTCTGGTAAGCTGTTCTGGTTACAGTAACAAAGGCTCAGGTTTGTGCTAGTGAAGTCAACTGCAGTAGGGTTTCTTCCCTTCTTTCCCGTCGGAATCATGAATCTGAAGGATAGTTAGATATAAACAGGCTTCTCTACAGAATCCGTGGCACAAGGGCTATGCTATGCTAGCAATGTTGAGCTGTGTACTGTGTTATTGCTTTCTTGGAGAGTTCGTAAGCTTGGGGCACCTCTTAAATGATAAGATGAAGATTTCCATTCCATCAATTTCATTTAGGCCCTGTTTGAATTCCTAGAAATCTAGAATGAATCGGATTGTACCAATTAAATTCAACAGGAAATGAATTATTTGGAATTCGATTCAATTCAAATTTCTTGTTTGGATGTAATTCCAAATGTCGTTTGGGTGTTCAAATATACACCAGAAATGTCTATTCATTGGGTACAACAATTTTACTGGTTGAACTAAAGTCAGCTACCTCCGTTGGAAATATACCGTCTGTATGTATCAGTCACCCATATATACAGACAGTAGGCAACTCTAGTATGTGTCTAGTGACCAAAAGCTTCATGCTTCAAACGATTGGCCATTTTATTATTCTTTGGAAGGAACCCCATCGATTGGCGCCAGACACACGATGCAAGTCATTCTTTGCTCTTAATTTGCCGGCTGCCAGCTCAGTTTTGCTGCTATTGCAAATTAAACACGACCACTTGTGCTCATCTTGCAAGTTTGGAATGAAACTGATCCCTTTCCCTTGGATGGGTTTGCGTAGCTTGTCCCCTGCATTGCAAGCTAGCCTGCAGATGCTCCATCCATCGCTATATATATATTATATATGCAAAGCACCTTTTGTTCTAGCATTACCTGCCTGTAAAACATTTCGAAGCTCCAATCCAAACAGAGTCCAGAGATCTAGACAGTAGTGATTGAGATGGCCGGCACTGCCCAGGGCGCCGTGGACTCGCTGCTTGGCCGGCTCTCGTCGGTGCTCATGGAGGAGGCGCAGCTGCTGCGCGGCGTCCGCGGCGACGTCGAGTTCATCAAGGACGAGATGGAGAGCATGAACGGCTTCCTCCTCGACGTCGCCGCCGCCGATCGCCCCAACCACCAGGTCCGGGCCTGGGCCAAGCAGGTCAAGGATCTCGCCTACGATTCCCAGAACTGCATCGACCGCTACGTGCAGTGCGTCTCCGACGTCCCCGGCGCCGGCTCCGGCTCCGGCGGCGTCCTGGCCATCCTCCGCCGCGCCCCTCGCCTGCTCAGCACCATGCCCGCCCGGCACCGCACCGCCGTGCGCATCCGGGAGCTCAAGGCCCGGGCGCGCGACCTCGGCGAGAGGCGGCGCCGGTACGACGTCACCGTCCCGCACGTCGCCGCCACGTCCGTCGCCGGCGGCGGCCCCGACGCGGCGGATGAGCACGAGGACGCGCGGCGGCGAGCTCTGGCGAACGCCACCGACTTCCTGGACGAGGACGTCCGGGAGACGATCAGCTGGCTGGCCATGGAGCTGCCGCCTGACCATCCGCAACGGCGGCTCAGGGTCATCGCCATTGTCAGGAGACAGTACCAGGAAGACGAGTACCCACTCACAAAGAAAGTGTACGAGCATCCATCGTTATCAAGCTGCTTCCATCTCAAGGCATGGATCAATGGCGTCGAAAAGTACATGAAGCGCAAGGAGACGCTCCAGTGCATACTGGACCAGCTACCCGCACTGGAGGATGATCATGCTGCAGACAAGTCATCAGAGGCCATAGCATCAGCAGGCGGTGACATGGAGCTCAAGGAGGCACAGCTGGCCAAGGAGCTCAAGGATCGTCTCAAGGGCAAGAGATTCTTGATTGTCGCCGCCAATGATCCATATGGAAAGGTGCGGGCTGAGATAGAAGCAGCTGCCGGTGGCGTTGGCGATCTTCCCCCTTCATCAGCTGATGGAAGTGCCATCATTGTGACGACATGGTTCCCTCCTCGTGAGCCGTCGTCCGATCTCTACATGGTCAAGAACTATCTCAACATTGACACCCTCTTCCACGAGAAAGCTGTGGCGCTGGTCGGTGGTGACCGCTGCGACAGCGATCTGGAGGAGATCATAAGGAAGATCCTGACCAAGCGAGGCGGGAACTTCTTCTCCATGGAGATGTTCCTACGTGCCCTCTATGTCAATCCCAAAAGACCCAGAGAGCAGCTGCAGATTTTGCTGGACAGCCTCACTTTTGGGAGCATCATTGCTACACACATGATACGCTTCTGCTACGATGATCTGCCCACCCATTACAAGACCTGCTTGCTGTACCTGTCCATCCTGTTTGAGAGGATGTATCTCGAGTCCAGCTCTCCGCAGGATTTCAGAGTCAAGAGGACAAGCATAGTAAGGCGATGGGCGGCCGAAAACCTCATCACCAAGAGAGATGGGTTGGCTGCGACTGACGAAGCTGAACGCTGTTTCGATGCACTAGTGGCTCATGGTCTAGTCCGTCCAGTTGACAGGGGTGCCGCAGGCAAAGTGAAGACCTGCACGGTGCATCACCGTGTTCTGTCATTCATTACCAAGGTGGCCGGAGATGAGGGCTTGGTTGACAATGACCTGCCTCCTGACTTGGCTTGCCGCCTTTCTATCCGCAATGGCATCAGGCTGCAACAACTCCAGCTACACAAGATGAAGCATGAAAAGGGTGCTGAACAATCCACTGGCTGCTGTTGGAGCAATATCCGTGAGCGTCCCATTCCCATAGAAGATTCGGAGGATTCTACATGTTCCAAGGACATGGATTACACTGAAGCATTTCTCAGGTGGCTGCAAGTATCTCCTCCGTTAGGATTGGTGGAAGTGCTGGACCTAGAAGGATTCAAAGGGTTGAAGAAACACCACCTCAAGGACATCTGTGACAAGGTATATCAGCTCAAGTACCTTAGTATAAGGAATACAGATATCACTGAGCTCCCAAAGGACATTGAGAAGCTCAGATACTTGGAGACACTTGACATCAGGCAAACCAAGATACGGACATTGACTTCAAAAACTGTTGTGCTACCAAAGCTAATGCATCTGCTCGCCGGCAACATTGAACACCAAAGAAAGGATTCTGCCACCTGGTCAGAGGGTAGATCATTTTCCACTGTGCATATGCCTCCTGGAATCGGGAGCATGACAGATTTGCAGATCTTGTGCCATGTTGAGATCTCCAACAGTGCTGATGAGTTGATGGAGGTTGGACGGCTGCAGCAACTACGGAAACTGGGCGTAGTTCTCTGTGGCAAGGAAGCTCGTCTCGGCCATTTTCTACGGGTAATTGAGAGGCTGAATGAATGTCTCTGCTCTTTGTCGCTCCGGATCGAGCTGACTAGCAGCAGCGAGACTCCTGACTTGAACATGGAGAAGACTGCATTCTCACCCCCAAAATTTCTCGAGAGCCTAACCATCAATGGAGACATAACCGGGCTGCCTAGTTGGATCAAGGAGCTTCGTCAACTTACCAAGGTAACGCTGTGTGGCACCTCCCTGATGGACAATGCCATACGGACTCTCGGTGAGCTCACTGGCTTGCGTTGCCTCAGGCTGTGGCACAAGTCGTACATAGAAATGAGGCTCACCTTCAAGGATGAGGAGTTCCAGAGTCTCAAGTACCTTGCTGTTGAGGGCTCTGACATTACCACCATCCACTTCGAGAATGGAGCTGCTCCTAAGCTTGAGAAGATAGTTTGGACTTTCATGCAATTGGTATCTCTTTCTGGAGTCAAAAACCTTTCATGTATGAAGGAGATTGAGCTCAATGGTGACTGCAATCCATATCCAATCATACAAGAGATGGCAGCCCATCCAAACCATCCTGTTGTCATTCATAATGCTAATCTGTGAGGCTCTGAAGTAATCACGGTAAGTGTTTGTATCGTGCCTGTGTGCTGCTGTTGTTCGTTCCATTCATGGTTACATCAATATATGTAAGTTGTACCTGAATATAAATCCTGTATGTATGTATTGTATACATGGTATGTTGATCAATAAAGATTGAAGAGTGCATAACATCCAATCGAAATCACTTGTTTAGAAAATGCTGCATAGGCCATTTGTCAGTACTTACTCATAAATATTCCTGAAAGTTATTAACTATTGCTCCAAACAATTGTCCCTTTTCTATGTTGGTTTTCAATGTCTTATGGGTGACTAATTCACAAATATAAACTTATTACCCAAATTCTATGCACATGTCCTATTTGCACTAAATTGAATTTCACAATCCAACAGGACCACATCACATTATATCTGGTCTGATACACACAACAACTTTGCTGAAAAAAGGGTCATGACTCATGAGGAGAAAATGTATTTGCAAGTACCTGCTTATTACATTGCAAGGCGGGTGCTCCGCTCAGGATCAGCTGGTGCCCGGCGCCTCGCCTTTTCCCCACGCAGCAAGCCCGTCGAGCACCTCGGCCGCCTGCCGCTGGGCCCCCCGCCCTGTTTGGCTTGCTGGTGGTCGGTGCCCGGTGCTGGTTTTAGCTGACAGAAAAATACTATTGGCTGGTGAGAGAAAAACACTGTTGGCTAGCCACTGATAAGTCAAACACGGCGGCGTGCCAAACTGCTGCCCACGCTCACGGGCGCCACAGACCGCCTCCTCGTCGGCCCGATCGATGGGGTGCCAGACGCCCGCCGCTGCTGCCGGATTTGGGGGCAATGAAAGGAACGACGGCAGCAGCACCAGTTTGGGTTACATGGGCATCGCCTAATTTCTCTGCACGCATATGGGCCCATCTACCAATCACGCATGGCACGCACGAGTGCACGACTGGTGCACAGTCGTGGTGGATCGAGGCCTATGATTTTGGAAAAGAGCAAATCCATATAGATGCACTCACTAAGAGTAATTAATTTTCTTTCATCGATCTTCTATAATTAATAGCATCTTGTGAGTCTTTGCGAGTACAATGCTATAAAATTCTCACAGTAGAAATACATGAATAATCAATCATAGAGTCATTTTCTCTCAATAAAATTAACATGTTTTCATGTATAATGTTGTTTGCAAA
Organism: Echinochloa phyllopogon; assembly: GCA_033239725.1. NCBI lineage: Eukaryota > Viridiplantae > Streptophyta > Magnoliopsida > Poales > Poaceae > Echinochloa > Echinochloa phyllopogon. Next base: position 1,516,070 of record BTCW01000016.1, on the reverse strand, counting down.
AGAATGTTATCATCCAATCACCTTAGTGTTTCTACCTTTAAATTTCACCTTAAAATCATGTATAATATCGTTTGCAAAAGAATATTATCACGCAATCATCTTAATATTTCTACTTTCAATTTCACCTTAAAATTGTGTTTAAAATTGCTGGCATCATTGCGCGGGGTATCATGTAGTTACGTTTACTGCACGGACTTGCCTAATTAAAATTGTTGGATTTGCGGTCCATGTACACGCTCACATGCAGCTCATGTACACTCTACGCTGACCACTATAAAGAAACTCCATATAAGTAAAACAATGTCATTCCGACTCAAACAAATTGCCCAACATGGTAAACTTGATCCCACCAATATCAAAGGTCTAATTTTCGAGCTTACATTGTGCAATAACAAATTTTTAAATAAATGGTCTACACTAGTTGGAGATGGTAATACAAACACAATTTCTATATATATCCAAACAAATTTTGTGACATGTCAATCGAAAAAAGTGTCGGATAATTTCTTTGTTACTATATATAGAAGTAACATTGATCACTACCTTTAAAAATACACATTAATAAGTTATAATCGTAAGATCATGCCTTTCCACGGAAACCATAAAAAGACCAACCTTTAAAGCCTAAGTTTGCACAATGTTTTATCCAGCATATTATGTTTTAAATGCATCGAATGTGTTTTCCTCCACATTTGTGTGAGCTATGATCTATACACATAAATTGCAAATCATATTGCTCGATCATCCTAGAGGTAAGTCTTTTATATTACTCAACAACTATAGAGTAATCACTTGTAGCAGTCATCCTTGCTAATTTATATAACATACCATGCAGGAAAACTTCTAATATGGACACTACCAAAGTACTTCTGTCTGGTCTCTTAATTAAAATTGTTGATTAACATTTTAAATATATAAAGATCTTCTATAGCACCAGTAGTTAGCGAACTTATTGGGCCTAATATGATCATCAAGATGAGTAAATTCTTATATCCAACTCTATGCAATGGCATTGCCACTACAATTGCTCTTAACAATGAAATCAACATTTTCCCATAACTTCTCTTCGAAAAATATGACACTGTTTTGGCTATTGATCAATGAGTTTGCACTATTACACATAAAATGCATGTACACATCAAAAGAAACACTTTTCTTATTCAAATTCAGTTGTCCAACTAACAATATGAGCATTTAGAGACATAACATCATTTGGCACATGCAAATTGAGTTAGAACCACGTCTTCTAAACATGTAGAGGAGAAACTTGGCATATATTTGATACGGACAACTTTATTCGCACACCAGCGCCAATCACACATAAGTATCGATCCTCATTTAGTTATATATCCTAAGCTTACTCTCCTCTTTACCGGGCTGTCTTTTGCATAGGCACATAATTAAAATTCATTGGTTGGTCGATGGTTCGAAATAGCTTTAGTTATATTCAAGCTAGCGATCAAAGATCTAATTTAATTAATACAATATTCTAATGCCTTGCTTCGAAACATTTTAGGCATTCATTTTGAGGACTATCTAAGGCTTGAATTGCCTTCCCTCCTTATCTTCTGTTAGATCCCTTGAAAAACAAACTATTAACCGGTACACTAGCTGAGGGAACAAACTAACAGCTAAACCCCCCTTTGGATTTTTTCCCCTGTTTTCTCCATTTTTCATGTGAAATTGAACTATTCCTGTGAAATTCCTGTGATATTCATCTGAAATTCCAGCGTTCCAAAAGTCTTTCAAAAAAACTAGCTAATAGCTAGCTGGCCTATTAGTGGAGGATTGATCTTAACTACTTCCGTCCCAAAAAAATACAAGACATTCTATGATTCAAAATTTGCCCCACGAAAATATGTCATTCTACCCCCATTCGGTACGGACGTGTGCATGTGTATCAATCAATTAATGCTAAATATGAATAATAAGTAAGGGCAAACATGATCATTTTAGTTTCTTATTAGTCTATGAAAAAAATCCTAGAATGACTTGGTTTGTTTAGGGCAGAGCGAGTAATTTTTACGAATTAATTAATAGTTAGCCGTAAACGATCTAATCCCAGCTCTAGAGATCCAAACACACCTTTAGGATGTGTTGTGTTTGGTTCATGTGATGACTCAGGACAGGACGGAACGGCTCCATTCGTCGCGGTGTTTGGTCGCATAACCAGTAGAGTGGAATGGCTCCCGAGAAAAATATTCTCATAAAATTCGGGACCCACCTATCCCAAACATTCTACCGGACGCGCTCATCCCACTCAACGGTGAAACGGCATCAATGCCTGCTCTCTCCTCTCCGTTTTCTTGCATCTGGTCAACGCACAACACGAAGGCAGTGGTGAGCCGCGGGCAGTGCGGATGCGACGAACTGCGAGCAAGCAAGCAGACGTGACGAGCTGCGAGTTGTGCGGTACGAGGAGGCAAGAAGAAGCGGCCAGGTGCAGCATGACAAGCGCCACACCGACGAGTGCTACATGGAGGTGGACGCGAGCTATGGGCAGCCACCCACAAAAAGTTATTAGAGTTTTCCTTCTCTTTTGCATCAATCGGATGGAGCTAGAAACCATGCATTCAAGAGAGCCGATCTCAAATTGAAAAAAAATCAGCTGCAGCGAGAGAAAAAGAAAGATAGAAAAAAATCCATCTCAGGTTCGTTCACGAGGAGAAAGAGAAGTGAATATTGCTTGAGTGACAAGCGCACCCACAAATGATGGTTAACGGACACCGTTCTCTTATCGGTCTTATCCTTCCAACCAAACATGAATATAGAGTCATTCTATCCCTCGAACCAATGTGTACAAAAAAATCTAAACGGGGCTATCTATTTATGCAATGGTGCTATTGTAGTTTTAAAACGTACTCCCTTCGTCCCAAAAAAGAAGACATTCTAGAAATTTTAAGACAAATTAAGGAGAGAGTAAAATGACCTTGATTGCCCCTAATTATTAGCCATATTTAGCACTAATTGGTTGTTGCATGCACATGCACTTACTAAATATAGTAGAATGACTTGTTTTTTGAGACAAATTTTAAATCCTAGGGTGTCTTCTTTTTTGGGACGGAGGGAGTTTCAAGCTAAATTATTTTATCCCTTGAGAATCCGATGTTAATTAAAAGGTTAACATTGGCACATTGGACAAATGTTGAAGTTAATGCAAAACACTTCAATGCAAAATTAGGTCTAGAAATTCTATAGAAAGAATTCATATAATGCTTGATAGGGTTCCGTGTTAAATATAAAATTACATCCATCATACAACAACTTGGTAGGTGGGTGCAAATTAGTCCAGAACTTGTAAAATGCTTAATTTAGTACAATAACTTGATATGTGGGTGTAAATTAGTCCAACAACTTATAAAATGCTCAAGTTGGAACAGTAACTTGACACATGGGGTACAAAATTGGTCCAACAATTTGTGAAATGCGGAATTTAGTGCGATAACTTGGCAAATAAGTGCATCTATAGTCCAAACTTTACAACAACGATGTATTAAGCATAGTAGATGGACCTCTGAATATCTTTCGTCTATTATGTTTAAGTAACTTATTTGTTCATTGGTCCAAGTTCAATAAATTATAGAATAACAATATTAATTAGTATTATCGAAAGACTAAAGTCCATAAGAGAGACTTTGGGACCTTAGGTTGTTTTGGACTTCTTCTCATGCATTCAACAATTATATATAAAATAATTTTGTTTATGCCCTTTTAGCTACTTTTGAAACAAGCATAAGAGGCTTTAAAAATATTTATGCCAAATAACTAAAGCACAAATATTGGTGTTGGGGGGATCATTAGGGGTACCCAAACCTATGGGATAATCGCCCTTGTTAAAAAATTAAACCCATGAACATACCAGGAAAAGAGAAACGGAAATTAAGGCCCACGGCCCAGCAACGGACGAAGGCCCAGTCAAGACACCCCGTGGGGTGCCTCGACGCGGACCTCAATCTCCGCTTCGCTCGAGGGAACCGACCCCTCGAGCGAATTGGAGAACTCCGCCTCGATCGAGGCCTGAGGGTCGAGCCTCGAGCAACCCACGAAATGGGGAGAGCTCCGACTCGGTCGAGACCTCCGCTCTGACCAAACAATTAATGACGCTCACCGCCGCCGTGCATCCAAAGTCAAAAGGCAAACCTCTCGCCACGCCGCTCTGACCCCCGTCGCATCCGCCAACTCCCGTCGCTATGCTGCCAACCGAGGCTCTGTGCAGACAGGCCGACGCTGTGCGAACAGAGCACGTCACGCCAAGCTCCTGTACTGCCGACTCCGACGACTGGGAGCGCTCGATCGGGCGGGAGAGACCCTCGAGCACGCAGCAGGAGAAGAAGAGATGACATCGAAGGCATGGCGGGCAATCCCGAGCACCATGCGACCATCCCTAGCGCTGTGCGAACATGCCGCCACTGTGTGAACAGGGCCAGGTCACTCCAACTTCTTGTGCTACTAACTCCCACAGTGATTTCCCACAGAAACGGCTGTGCACAGGCGTATGAGACCCGAATAGTGTATGGGCAAGTCATCACCGCGCGAAGGACAGTTCAGATCCTCGAAACCACTCACTGGTGTCATCACCAGTACAAGAATCGATCGCAGGCACCACAATACCGCGTAACAGTGATCAAGGACGAAGAAGCACTCCCGACGCCACTCCTACCGTTGTGCTGCAACTGTGCCTGAATAGCAACGCACGCCTATAACCCCTTCTCCTTGGCCTATAAAAGGAGAGGGCACGCCCACGAAGGGGGAACAATCGAACACAACAAGAAACAACACTCGCACTCCACGATATTGACACTTCGCCTCAATCATCCGGGACTTGGAGGTCTAGCCTATTCTCCCAACCCGCCTGTATCCCCTACCACTTGCAGTCCGGTGCAGGATAATACATCGCACGCATCACATCGCTGGAAGTACGGTCTAGCGACCGGAACCTAGGATAAATCTGTGTCTTGCATTACCTTTTGCATCAACCATCAAGGGAGGGAACACGACACATTTCTGGTTGGTGTCGGGACCACGATTTCTTAACACCGACAATTGGTTTCCTTTTTAATTTGAAAAATGCATATAACCAAATATATAGAAAACAACAAAGATAAACTTATCAATATTGAATATGAAATTTAATATTCTTAATCAAAATTAAATCACTATATAAAAAGAAATGAATTTAAAGACACAACATTACTTTCCTATATATTCAAAGTTATTATCTTAGCCAAATGCATTGTCATCGTGATGCGAACATCAATATCTAATTAGTACGTGAACGTACTATCTATTACAACCCGACGTTAGGTACATCTATTTGCCAAATTATTACACTAAAATGAGTATTTTACAAGTTGCTGGACCAATTTGCTCCCACCTATCAAGTTATTGCACTAAATTGAGCATTTTATAAGTTGTTGTACCAATTTACACCCACCCACCAAGTTGTTGTACAGTCTCATTTACCAAACATGAGAGAAGATTTAGTAAAAAATTTGGTTTTGTACAAAACCCCACATTGGTTTGATCAGCTAACAACTTGTTGACGTAAATTTCGGTCAACACACGAGAGCGCTGGACGCGCGGGTCGCGAACAGACCAAACAGCAGGGTGTCGCCCAAACCGGTCAGACCGGTTTGGAAATCCGGTCAGACCGGTTTCCTAGGGTTTTGCCGGATTGATCGTTCGTGAAGGTAACTACCAAGCTTACGTGCTGGAGGACGACTAGGTTTACGAGCAAACCAGTAAAGAGATAACCAACGCACTTACATGGCGAAGAACGACTAGTTTACGAGCAAACTAGCAAAGGCCGTCGAAGCTCTCGCCCGGGAGGGACCCCGTCAGGGCGTGGACGTCGCCGGCGTGTCCTAGGTTGACCAGCAAGCCTTAGGACGCCATCTATGACCGTGGAGATCAGAGGATGAACAACATGGAGGTTGGAAGAGATTAGGGTTTGAAGGAAAAAGTAAAGGTAATGTTTGATTCGATTGTGGATATCTCTCAATCGGCCATAGCCCTTTATATTTATAGGGTGGGAAGGTCTGTACCCATGGGAAGTCGAAAATATGTTACAAACCGACCTAGAATCAAATTACAACTCTAATTCGGACTAATCTGCCTAAAACCGGTCAGACCGGTCACCTAATCCGGTCAAACCGGATTTCTCGCGCTGCACAACAGCCAAAACCGGTGAAGCGTCCCCTCGAAAGAGAGAACTTAATGTGATACAAATACCAGTCCCAGGATGCTGGTTCACATTATTACAACAGATAGTTCAGTACATAAACAACATTACGGGAGACGGTGGCATTGCAGGGCCACGACAAACAGGACTAAGGCTAGACTCCAGATAAAAAGGTTGATAACATAGAGGTCTTCATCAGAGTGGCAAGGCATGCGGCTTCCAGCGGGTGACCCTAACACACAGGCAAAGGTTGGGTGCAGAACGAACCCCTCTAAACGATGTCCTCAGGCACAAAGTCTGGGTCTTCCTCTGTAACAGAATAAGCAAGGGTGAGTAAAAACGTACTCAGCAAGCACAACCACATCCACGGAGGGGTACAATAGAAGTATGCAGTGGATAGAAACAAGGATGGCTCATGGTTTATTTAGCAGCAACGCAAATTTTAGTGTACATGCAATGGGTCGGTTTTTGCAAGGGGTTTTCACAATTATTTCTTTTAATAGGATCAATAAACTTGACATTTTTACTTGTAAGAATTTAATGCTACCAGATTTCCCATCTGTCGTAGCTCATGGCAAAACTTTTCTCAACTCAACAAACACCCAACACTTTCTCACACTAAAACAGGGGGCTAGTGAAGTGACCAAGCCGTAACTCGCCCAATACCGTGGACACGGCTATCCGGATAGGTTCTAACTCTGCAGAGGTGTACACAACCACAAGTAGGCTACCACAACTTGAACACCTTGGTGCCAGTGTAGCTCCTTCAAAGCCATTACCCACCATAGCTAATCTGACAAGTTATTCCAGACGCGACCAGGGGCTAGCAACCTACCAACGCGGTTCTAACCAGGGGCATACCTCACATAGAACGTATCCCCAGCTCCATGGCCCTCTGTTGCTCACCAGCACACCACATAACCAACAGCTTAACTAGTGGGATTTATGCTAAGCCGTTGCCACATACAACGGTCGAGTGGTGGTACAATAAAATGAGTTAGGCTAGATGACACATCAACATCACCCCAAAACTTGTGATAGGATAGACAACTCCCACCATGCTCAACCACACAGGTTCGAGCTCACCTCGGCATCCCACACAGGAAATACTGTCTGTCTCATCCCACACGAATACCTATTTATTCTCAAAATCCATCTCTTTTATTTTTAAAGCACGCACACGGTTGCTTTTGTAAACACCAAGTGATTATAATTGGGTGTATGACAGTAAAAATAATCCTAAGCAATTCTAGCAGTGATTAATGTTCAAACAGTACATTGTCATATTTAAACATTAATCTAGGTTGTCAAGGAAACAGTCATAGCAATCAAGGGATGGCTATCCAACCGGGTTTAGCAGTAAACGCATGCAAGTTTCATAAAACAGGCCATGGGTTGTGTTTATAAAACTAGGATAAAAGTATGCATCAAAGGATGAGATTGCACTTGTCGTTCTCCCAACCCTCGGGGAATTCCTGCCCGGGGTCTTGATCTCCAAGCTCCTGCTCGTAGCACTGCTCCTCCACGAGTCCTTCCTCGTTCACAGCAGAGTCTACGGTACACACAAACAAACACACAATAAATAAAAGAAAAAGCTTTCAATGAGCTCCGAAGAAAGAACAGGAAAAGAGAGAGAGATGGTGGTGACATGATTATTTTTGAATATGGACTGAATGCATTGGCGGAAATATACTGGTAATCATTGTGGTGGAGTTTGGGGTTAAACGGGATTAAAAAGACACATGAAATGACGAGTTTAGAGTGGTTTTGGGGCTGTTTATAAAGAAAAATGACATTTCTGTGATTATAGAAAAGCCCGAGGGCTTTTGGCAAAATAGACAGAGAGAGGGAGAATAGTGACTGTGGACTGCGGGTTAATTCGGTTAAAGCTCAGGGGGTTATGTGCAAACATGCTAGAGAGACGGGCTTCATGTTCATTTGGACCGCGGGTTATAATAGGGGAAAGGGAAGGGGGTTATGGGTAAAGTTGTTTTCTTCCCCGCGGAACAGTGCAGCGGGAGGGGGAGAGAGCGACGGCGGCCGTCGGCGGCGGAATCGCCAGTGATTGCGGCGGCGAGGGGTCAAATCAACCTGGGGAAAGGAGAGAGGAGGGCATGGCAAGTTCACCGAGGCCTTTACCTCGGGTGGAGGTGGAGCGAGGCGGCCGGCCCACGAGAGCAGGCGGCGGCGGCGGCAATGGCGAGTGGGTGGTGGCGCTGTGGCGGCGGTGGAGACGATTGGAGCGGCGTATGAGCGGGAGATGGTGAGGAGGGAGCCGGCGGGCCTATTTATAGGCGTGGAGAGGCGGTTAGGGGGTGGGCCGACGAGAGGTCGATCGGCGGTCGGTGGTGAGGGAGTTAATGGCGTCCGGCGTGGTCCTCGGCCGGCGACGGGACGGCTCGGCGGTGTGGTGGTCTCCGGGGTGTACGGTGGTGCCGCTGTGCTTGTCGCTTTCGCGCGTCGCGACGTGGCGTGCGCACCCGAGCGGATGGGGCCGCGGCGAGGACGGGTGGTGGCGTGCAAGCGCGGCGCGGTGGTCGGCGGTGCGTCGGTTGCAGCGGCGGCGGCAGTGGGGTCACGATGAGTGGCGGCACGGTGGCGTGGCTGGGCGGATGACGCGGTAGCGATGGCGAGGCGGTGGTCGGGCAGCCGTGCAGTGCGGTGGCGTGCACGTTGGGCGGAGCGGCTCAGCGGCAGCGGCTCGGGTGGGCGGCGCAGGGCTGCCGACGGTGGCGGGGCCACTGCGAGGGGCGGCACGGCAGTGTGTCGCGTGGTGGCGGTGGTGGCGCGACGGTGGTGGGGCCACGACGAGAGGTGGCATGGCGGCGTTGTCGTGCGCGACGAGTAGGGTGGGTGGCGGCGTGCGGGCAGCACCGGCAGCGATGGCGTGCGCGAGGACAGCCGTGCAGTGGGGCGATGGCGAGGTGGTGGTCGGCACGGCGACGATGGTGGCCGGCGTGGGAGGTGGAGCGGGCGGTGGGGTCACGGAGGAGGGCGGCACGGTGCCGGCGAGCAGAGCAGCAGAGCCGGCGTCGGGTGGAAACAAAGGAAACAGAGGAGGGAAGGGAGGAAAAAGGAGAAAAAGAGAGGAGAAAGAAAGAAAAGGAGGAAGAAAAGAGAAAGAAAGGAGGGGAAAAGAGAAAAGGAGGGAAGAAAAGAAAAAAGGGGGGGAGGCGGCGGGATTCGCGGCGGAAGGACGACGGGCGGTCGACGGCGGTCGGCCAGTGATGGACAGGCTCGGCGGTCGACCCGAGAGCGGGTGACGCGGGATGGGACGGAAAGGAGGGGTGGTGATGACGAGGCAGGAAAAAGAGGGGCGGTGATAACAAGGCGGACAGGGTTGGCGGAAGCGGGAGCTCGAGCGGTAAAACATTTTGAAAAGTTTTTCACCGGATGATTTATTTAGTGATTTTCCCATAGAGAGAGAAACGCGGGCGTTACAAACCTACCCCACTTAAAAGGAATCTCGTCCTCGAGATTCGGCTGGCTCCTAAAAAGGTGGGGGAACTCTTTCTTCAAAGCATCTTCTCGTTCCCATGTGGCTTCCTTGACACCGTGTCTGCTCCACTGTACTCTGCATATCCGCACTTCGGAGTTTCTGGTTCTCTTGGTGACGGTGTCCAAAATTTTGACTGGTACCTCCTGATACCGTAGATCTGTCTGCAGGTCTATTTCTTCTTCCGGTATGTGTTCTTCCTCAGGCACTCTCAGGCATTTTCTTATCTGCGAGACGTGGAATACCGGGTATATATCTGACATTGCTTCAGGTAACTCCAATCGGTAGGCTACTTTTCCAACTTTCTTTTGCATCGGGTATGGTCCGATGTACCGAGGGGCCAACTTTCCATGGACTTGAAACCTACGGGTTCCCCGGATGGGTGAAACCTTAAGATAGACAAAATCCCCTGGATTAAACTCCAACTCGCGTCTCTTTTTGTCTGCATAACTCTTCTGTCTGGATTGAGCTGCTTTCAACTTCTCTCTGATTTCCGCTACTTTCTCTTCGGCTTCTTTTATGAGCGCGGGTCCCACTAGTGTACGTTCTCCCACTTCTGACCACATCAGAGGAGTTCTGCATTTTCTCCCGTAGAGGGCTTCAAACGGCGACATACCTAAACTTGCCTGGTAACCATTGTTGTAGGAGAACTCTGCATAGGGTAGTCTCTGTTCCCAATCTTTACCATAGGTGAGGACACATGCTCTCAGCATATCTTCCATAATCTGATTCACTCGTTCTGTCTGGCCATCGGTTTGTGGGTGGTATGCGGAGCTAAAGTCCAACTTGGTGCCCATAGCTTTATGTAGACTTTTCCAAAATCTCGAGGTGAACTGGGTTTCTCGGTCCGAAACAATTCTACTGGGCACTCCATGTAACTTTACTATGTTTTCCACATAAAGCTTGGCTAGTTTCTCTCCGCCATAATTCGTTCGTACAGGTAGAATGTGAGCGACTTTGGCGAGTCGGTCCACTATTACCCATATAGATTCATGTCCCTTCTGTGTTCTGGGTAATCCTACCACGAAGTCCATTCCTATCTCATCCCATTTCCAAACTGGGATAGGCAAGGGCTGTAATAAACCTGCCGGTTTCTGATGTTCGGCTTTAATCCTTTGGTAGGTGTCACACTGAGCGACAAACTGGGCTACGTCAGCTTTCATTCCTTTCCACCAATAGTTCTGCTTCAAGTCCAAATACATTTTGGTGGATCCCGGATGAATGGAATATGGTGAGTTGTGTGCTTCGTCCATGATTATCTGTCTAAAGCCTCCTTCCTTGGGCACACAAATCCTGTCTTTATACCACAGCGTTCCTTTACTGTCGACTCTGAAGTCTGGTGCTTTATTTTCTCCAGTTTGCTTGCATATCTATACTAAATCTTTATCCGACCTCTGGGCTTCTCTGATACGATCCTCCAGAGTGGACTGGATCGTCAGCTGGTGGCTAGTATTCTGAGGGACGATGTGCACATTTAATCGTGCCATTTCCTCTTGCAGGTGGGCACTCATGGGTCTGTAGGACTTCCGGCTCAGGGCATCTGCCACTACATTAGCCTTGCCAGGGTGGTAATGGATTTCCACATTATAATCCTTAACCAACTCTAACCACCTTCTCTATCTAAGGTTCAGATCTGGTTGGGTGAAAATATACTTTAAGCTCTTGTGGTCCGTGTATACTTCACACTTGTTTCCAATTAGGTAGTGTCTCCATATTTTGAGTGCGTGAACCACGGCTGCAAATTCTAAGTCATGCGTTGGGTAATTCTGCTCATGAGGTCTAAGTTGTCGGGAGGCATACGCCACAACCTTCCCGTCTTGCATGAGAACACACCCTAATCCTTGGCGGGACGCGTCGCAGTAAACGACAAAATCCCTGTGAATATCTGGTAGGGTTAGGACTGGTGCAACGGTCAGCCTTTTCTTCAACTCCTGAAAGCTTCTTTCACAGGGCTCTGTCCAAACAAACTTTTTTTCTTTCTTGAGCAGTTCTGTCATAGGTCTAGCTATTTTGGAAAATCCTTCAATAAATCTCCGGTAGTATCCAGCTAAACCAAGAAAACTTCTGATCTCACTCACATTGGTTGGTTGCTGCCAGTTGGAGACTGCTTCTACCTTCTCCGGGTCTACTACAACTCCTTCTGCGGTCAAAACGTGACCAAGGAAAGCTACTTTTTCCAGCCAAAATTCGCACTTGCTAAATTTGGTGTAAAGCTGATGCGCTCTCAATTTTTCCAAGACTACCCGCAGGTGTTGTTCATGTTCTTCGGCACTCTTGGAGTAGATGAGTATGTCGTCAATAAAGACTACGACAAACTTGTCTAACTCTTCCATAAACACTTTGTTCATGAGATTCATGAAGTAAGCTGGTGCATTGGTGAGCCCAAACGGCATCACTGTGAACTCATACTGCCCATATCGGGTGACAAATGCGGTCTTTGAAGTGTCACTCCCCTTAATCTTCAGTTGGTGATACCCGGTTCTTAAGTCAATCTTGGAAAAGTACTTGGCTCCTTTCAACTGGTCAAAGAGGTCATCAATTCTAGGGAGTGGGTATTTATTCTTGATGGTGACATCATTTAGTGCACGATAGTCGATGCACAACCTCATGCTCCCATCTTTCTTCCTCACAAAGAGTACTGGGGATCCCCAAGGGGATGTGTCACACCCGGATTTACACAGAAACCCGAATGCTACTGTATGTGTGCCCAGGAAGTCCACAAAACACATACAGCTTACAAATGTGGTAAAACAGAGTACATATGCTCGAATAAACTAGTTTTGCATCAGAGTTTACCTAAAACACAGCGGAAGACTATCTATTAACTATCTTCACCGGTAGAGCCTCAAGTCCACAGGGACACCGACTGGTTGACCCCAGCTTAGAATACAGACGATCCTCAGGAATCTCAGTAGTTGTCTCTTTCACTCCATCTGTTACCCATGCGGGATTTTGTTGAATATTGGCAAGTGTAAGTAATTGTCTTACTTAGCAAGTACAACACGGGTATATGAAGGCTTAAAGAAAGGCTTGACACGGATGTACTGCATTAGCACTTTTAGTTGATTCATTTTAACATAAACCAAAGTTATTACAAGTATATGAATCCCAGTTGAATTCCCCAATTAGTAATGTAGTAGACATTAAAGAGTAATAAATAGCATCTTCTAATCAAAAAGGATCCAGGCCGCTCGTGACCCTGAGCAAGGCTATCATGATAGATTGTACACTCTGCAGAGGTTTCGCCCTTTACCCACCAGTCGCGTAAAAGTTCAAAGTAACTTTGCACCCAACCACGCGGAGGTGGATCAGACCTCACAAATCACACTTCCGAGGTGTGACCGCATAGGGACGCTACGAGGCTTTTCACAAGACACCCTAATGAAACAGTAGCCGTTATGGTACAACCTAGGCAGCATGACCCAAGGCACCGAGATTGACTGACTCCCAGGGCGCTCCAAATAGGAGGGTCAATGGCGTCCGGAGCGCGGCACGAAGGCCAGCAACAAAAATAAATAGCGCAACGTGCGGAGCACGGGACTTTGCCTGACGAGGCATAGCCGATGGAAAACCCGTCCTCGGTGGATCAAACCATACTCTCACCCATGCTTCCCATAACGCCGTCGGCCCGTCGGTAACTACTGTCAAGCTAGAGCCGTACATGTTACTTGTCCAAGACCAGAGCCATTATAGTTCCAGCGGTGGCGACAGGCTCCTGGGTTGCCGCTTTAAGAACCAGTCCTTACGAAGAGACACTAGGACCAAGCTCGAAGCATACGCCCTAGCTCCCTGATCCATATTGCTAAAAAGCAAGTTTTATCATTAACATTGAGGTGAACCATTAAGTCAAGATTAACAGTTAAGCAAAGGTGACAGTAGCTGCGCCTAGCAAAGTTCTACCCAAATGCAATAACCCAAGGTAATCAAGGTATAGGATAAACAAAGCTAGCTACAACCTTAATAGGAATAATTTAGACACATGCATATGCAGTAAATAGTGTAAAGGTGTGTTTAGGTAGCAAGGATTGTCCGTGCTATACTTGCCTCAAATCCAGTATATTTACTCATAGTCTTCAGCTCTTGATCTTGAAATCTCTCGAACAGCCTTCCTCTACTCGCAACAATCAACGAGCACCACAAACAACTAAACAAGCAACGAACAATATACAACTAAGAACAATACACCATACAATAGAAACATAACAAAGGAAGGCTTTAAAACTAATCTACGCTTCGCTACGAACACGTGAGCGCAAGAATTGCTGAAAACGGAGCAACGGTTGAAAAGATACAACTATCGGAAGGTTTGTATTTAACGAAAGACTATAAGCTTCATTTATTTTTATTTAATGAAAATCATGTATAAATAATGAATACAAATTATATTTTAAACTTTAGAAAGGACGAAGTAAACTTAGTCATATTTTAATTGTAAATATTCAAGTATAATTTATTCAATTTAAAACATCAACTTGAAAAGAAGGATGTGAGAGCATCTAATTGAATAACTTTATGAAACCGTATTGAACTAATCAATATTATAATCAAAAACACATTTATGTTAATATTAACCAATATTAACATTTGTTTATGAAAAGCCGGAGTTTAACTCTAAATTGCTTTTAATTAGAAAAAGCTAGTTAAGTAAACATTAATCAAATTAACATCACGAGAACTGAGATGAAACTTAATTATATTTTATTCAGAAATAAATTTAATAATTTATTAATTAATTTTAACATTTAATATAAAGCCGAGTATAAACCTTAATTGGATTTTAATTAGAAAACACATTTAAATAATATTTAATAAAATTAATATTGAATAAAATTCAGAAACAAATTAGATGTCAATTAACAGTACTAACGAGTAGTTTAAGTGGATATGAATCTAACGCAACGAAAACGGATTAAATCGGAGTTAAAACGGAGAGGTTATGGCTTTTCTAAGGTTCAGGGGCTTGCTGGCAAAGTTTTAAAAGTTCTAGGGGCGTATTTGCAAAAACTCAGGGGCTAAAATATAATTTTATATAAAAACAGCAGGGCTAAAGCGTAAAATAATTTAAACAGGACCTCGGGTGCTATTAATAAATAAGTCAGGGGGTTTTCTGTAAAAATCAGGACCTAATTCTAACTATTTTTGAATAGATCTGGACCGGGGGTTAATTTTGAAATAGTGGAGGGGCTCTTTTGCAAAACGCCATGGTTGACCGGTATTGACCCGGGTTTGACTCGGGCTCCGGCTGATGCGGGCCATCCGATTTGGATCTGACGATCCAGATTGGATCTGGAGGAGGGGGGTCGCCGGCGGGGAGAGGCTGCGGCGCCGGCGCCTGCGTGCGCGGCGGAGGGTCGCCGGCGAAACGCGCAACGGCGCCAGGAAGCTCGGTTCGGGGCACGGTCTGGTGCTACGGATGCGCGAGACTACGGCGAGTCGTCCGGGGTGGGTCTCGTCGGCGGCGAAGCAGCGGAGGCGGCGGTCGTCGAGCAATGGCGGCGGCAGTCTCCGGCGAGGGCGGCTCAACGCGGGGCGGCGCTACGGAGCTTCGGGAAAAGATGAGAAGGGGCTCGGGAGCAAGCGTACCTCCTAGCGAAGGTCCTGGGGCTGCTCGCTGGGGCAAAACGACGGCGGGCGGCGGGATCGATGGCGGCGCACGAGCTCGGACGACGGCGGCGTTCGAAGAAGGCGGCGGCTAGGGTTGGCGGCGTGAATTTGGGGTGGAGATTGGGAGCAGCGGCGGCGGCTATTTGAGGAGCGGCCGAGGGTGAGTTCGGGTGGGCCTCGGCGTCCGTGCCGTGGCCGGGCCGGACTCCGGTTCGTGGCCGAGTCGAACTTCTTCGGGAGGAAGAAGACGACCCTGACACGCGGGTCCCGCGTGTCAGCGGCTGCGGACGGAGCTGGGCCGGCTCGGCTGGGCCGCGCGACTGGCTGGCTGCTGGGCCGCGTCGGGGAAGGAAGGCGGGACGTTGCGCGGCCTGCTGGGCCAAGCTGGGCCTGCGCCGGGCCGAGAGAGGGAGAGGGCTGGGCCGCGAGGTGGGCTGGCGCGGTAGCGGGAGGCAGGCCGGCGGGCTGGGCCAAAAGTGGCGAAGGAGGGAGCGGGCCGCTGCGGGAAGAAAAGTAGGAGGGGCAAGTTCGGCCGGGGAAAGAGTTCAGGGAGGAAAATCAAACTCGGGCTGCTACAACTTTTCTAGAGCTTCAAACACAACGATTCAAATTCGAATTTAAACAGAATTTAAATTCCAATTGAACCACACGCAAACAAAACATAATGCAGACAGCATGAATGCAACACACACAACATTTTATTTATATTTCGCAAATATTTTTATGTTTTTCTTCAATTACAAATTCCCTGTAAATTAAATTAAATAAAGCTTGAAAAAAATTAGAAAATTGAGAAAATTATTGTATTAATTATGTTAAAAATTCACATTCCAAAATTCGAAAATTTTGGGGTGTGACAGGATGTGCTGGGTCTGATAAATCCCATCTGTTGTAATTCTTCTAGTTGTTTCTTCAACTCCACTAACTCTGATGCGGCCATTCTGTAGGGTCTCTTGGCTATAGGAGAGGTTCCAGGGACAAGCTCGATAGCAAACTCTATGTCTCTGTCTGGCGGCATTCCTGGTAGAGCCTCAGGGAAAACATCAAGATATTCTCTGATTACCGGGACTTCCTCAATGGTTTTTGTCTCCATACTAAAGACCATAGGGTCGGGTCCACTTCCCTTGGTGTGACAGGTCACTTGCACTCCATCTGGGTTGGTTAGGTGTACTACCTTGTCAGCACAACCTATGAGGCCATTGTGTTTGCCTAACCAATCCATTCCAAGGATCACATCTATCCCTCTGGACTCTAGTACTACTAGGTCTGCTAGAAACTCTACCCCACTTAAAAGAATCCGTACCCGTGAACAACCTAGTTGGCATTTAATATCTCCTCCAGGTGTTCGGGTGAGTAGGGGTGTTTTTAGTAGTACTGTAGGTATTTTGTGCTTTTCCACGAAACTTAATGATATGAAAGAATGTGATGCCCCAGAATCAAATAATACTGTTGCCAAAACTGAACTGACTAGGTACTCACCGAGTACTACTCCTTGTGCTCCCTGAGCCTCCTGCGCGTCGATGTGGTTGACGCGGGCTCGTCCATACGACTGCTGGGTGTTGTTGTTGTTGTTGCTGCTGCCGGTGTTGGTGCTGCGGACGGGCACACGGTTGGCTCCAGATACTGGTGGCTTGGGTCCATTCACCGAGTTGGAGTAGACTGATATTGTAGGCTTGTTTCTAGGATACGGGCAATCAGCGATGTAGTGTCCAGTCTCGCGGCAGTTGAAGCAGGCTCTCGCATTGCTGTTGCTGGCTGTGATTTGACTGACCTTGCTCTGTGGGGGATTCAAAGTGTTCTGGCTCTTGTGCTGGCTGTTGGGAGCCTGGGAGCTTGTAGCCTGTGATTGGGTCCTGTACTGCATGGGAGCCTGGGGCCTCGGTGCAGCGTAACCGGAGCTCCTGGGCTTCTGTGAGCGATCCATCTGGCGGCTCTTGCTTTCCAGGAATTTGCGCTTGTTCTCTTGCCTTGCATCCATCCTGGCTTTTTCTGTGACAATGGCCTTGTTCATCAGCGTATTGAAGTCAGGGAAACTGTGGGAGACTAGCAGGGCTCGGAGGTCTGGGTGCAACCCTTTGATGAAAGCATCTTGTCTCTTTGCATCTGTATTCACTTCATCCGGTGCATAGCGGGCTAGCTCAGTGAACTCGTGGGTGTATTCTTCCACGGTCTTGTTTCCTTGCTTCAGTGCACAGAACTCATCTGCCTTGCGCCTCATGGTGGCATCGGGGATGTGGTAGCGACGGAATTCTTCTTCAAACTCTTTCCATGTGATCGCAGACTCGTTTGGGGAGGCTGCACAGTAAGCGTCCCACCATGCCAAGGCAGTCCCAGTGAGTTGGTGGGAGGTCAGGAGAACTTTGTCACGGTCTCCACATCCAAACAGTTCCAGCTTCCTCTTAATAGTTCTCAGCCAGTCATCTGCTTCTAAGGGGTTGCTGGACCCTCCAAAGGTGGGTGGTCTGGTTCTCAGGAAGTTGGTCAACTTGTCACCTGCACTGGGCCTACGTGTTGTCTTCTGTCGGCGGCTGGCATTCCACACATTCTGCATGAACAGGGTGTGGTGGTACAAAGCTTGTGCCAGGTTGAAATCTGGCGGAAGTGGGGGTACAACAAACGATCCTTCATTCTGACTTCTTGGGTGACTTGCTTCTGGTCCGCCTCTTACAGGCGCTTGTCCTTCGGGCTGGTTTTCTCCCATAGGATCCTGCTGATCCACTTCCTGGTTCTCAGGGTTCTCCCTTCTTCCTTCTGGTTGCCCTCCTCCAGCGGGAGGGGCGTGTCTCTGAGAGGCGCTAGCGCGAGTGTTCACCATCTGCAATTGAGCAAGGCCTTCGTGAGATTGAGTTAAGGTGATGTTTAAGTTGGTTAGTTCGCATTTTGAAAAAGCAGAAACACTTCTGCCGAGGCACACAACACACAAGCTAACAAACAAGCACACCAGGTTTCATTCAACAGCCGAGGGGTTACAACACTTGGGGGGTACAACAAGATTCGCACTACAAGGGGTACAGGACATGGTAGGGAAAGCTACTGCTAGGGATACAAGGGTTCTGCGGACCGAGCTGGCTTCATTCCCATCTGAGCGTCCGACTCTGGATCTACTCATGGGGCGGGCTTCCCTCTGGGTTGGAGTGTCCTTCTGGCGGTGGAAGTCGTGCCTGTTCAGCCTCGGTCAAGGTCCCATTCTCACGAGGCGGCCCAGACGGTCCTTCTTCAGCGGGCGGTGATCCTGCGGGAGTTCCTGACAGTGAGTGAGGGTTCCCCACAATTTCACCCCATGCCATGACCGGTGTCCCGAGTAGGACATGGGGTTCCCCAATTGCCGGGACAGGCGTTCCACTTTTGGTCCAGTCCTGAATACGCAGGTCCCGAGCCTGCTTGAGGCTTTCTTGGGCGACTGCCTCACTGCTGATGGCGGCAGCAGCTCTTGCTTCAGCTTGGGCTACCTGGACTTGGTGCATGCGGACGGAGAACTCTGCTTGTTCGGCCCGGGAGGTTTGTTCCCCCAGACGTTCAGCCTGCTCGTCAAAGAGTTGGTCCAAGGAATTGAGATAGGTGACCACTTGGTACAGGATGGGTTCCTCCTGACGACGCTGCTCCAAGTTCCTCATGCGGGCCCGCCAGACTGCACTTCTGACGAACGGAGGAAAGTACCTCATTGGAGTGGGGACCAGGTGTCTTTCAAAGATTCCGCACAAGAAGCGGAGGGCCTTCCTGAGAGCCAAGGGGTAGGTGTCCTGGTGCCTGAATCCTGTAGCGGTCATACGCCATGACTCAATGGGGTGGAGGTCACTCTTGGCGACAACTATGACCACCCTGCAGTGTTGGGTCCCGTGGTGCTCATACTCCCTGTTGTAGTACCTCGGGCGTTCAGGTACACCGAGACGTTCCAGCGCGGGGATCAACAGACTAGCGAAGCCCGGTGTGATTGGGCAAACTCCCTGGGTCCATCCTTCTTCTGCCATCTGAAACCAGGGGAAAAACAAAGATTGAACAGATGCAGGATAAACGGTGACTTTTATTGCATAACATGGTGGGGTACAAAGATCATGGATACATCGATGCTAAGCTGGTAGTGCTAACTGGATACAACAGGCTCCACTCTAGGAGAGGCTAGACTAGGTGCTAAACTAAACTAGGGACTCTACTCCAGGCAGACTCGACGCTTCTTCAGAGGAAGCTGATACTCTGGCACTTCATCTTCAGTCTGTGTGCTCGCATCCATGTGGGTCATCTCGGGCTCTCCTTCCAATAGCCCATTCTCCCTCCTGTAGGCTTCGAGCCTATCCATGTACTCAGAGTATGCCTGGCACCTAGCCTGTTGAGTGGCTAGGGAGCTGACAGCCTGTGTAGCTGTCACCTTCTGTATCTCCAGTTCCCTCTTCACCTCTTCCAAGTCTTTTTCCGCCTTCTCGGCTCTGCGGATCTGGTGCCTCAACTGTCCCGAGGTCTCTCGGTACAGCCTGTCTAAGCCAGTGAGGTAAATGGACAAGTGTGACACAGTGTCCTCTATATCTTCATCTCTCCCAAGGTTCCTCATCTGAGCAATCCACTCGCGTCCTCCACTTTCCAGGGGTGGGGTAAATCCTAATGCTGTCCCCACGAGGTACTGCTTGTAGAGTACGCGGAGGCACATTAGGGCTCTTCTTGCGGCTTTGCGGTAGGCATTGGGGCGGTTGTAGCCGGTGGCATGGACGAACCAAGGTGCCACCTCCTTGTAAAGTGAGCTTCTCCCCACAAAGATGAACATACAGCACCGACGAGTACCATGGGTGGTTAACTCCCGACAAAAGTACTCGGGGGTCTCTGTGACTCCAACGTGCTCCAGGCTGAGCAGCAGCAACTTGGGGAGGCCAGGTTCTGCGGGGCAGACTCCTTCGCCCCAACCCTCGTCAACCAGCTGGGCCATCTGGAACAAGTCAAAAAGCTGTCGGTGAGTACTTGTGTGGAGAAAAGGATTCGGGCGGGAACAAGCTAGTGAGGGAAGACTAGAAAGGGTCACGATCCTAGGGGTACATCCTACGGCCAACCTATCGACTCTGATACCACCTGAAGCGTCCCCTCGAAAGAGAGAACTTAATGTGATACAAATACCAGTCCCAGGATGCTGGTTCACATTATTACAACAGATAGTTCAGTACATAAACAACATTACGGGAGACGGTGGCATTGCAGGGTCACGACAAACAGGACTAAGGCTAGACTCCAGATAAAAAGGTTGATAACATAGAGGTCTTCATCAGAGTGGCAAGGCATGCGGCTTCCAGCGGGTGACCCTAACACACAGGCAAAGGTTGGGTGCAGAACGAACCCCTCTAAATGATGTCCTCAGGCACAAAGTCCGGGTCTTCCTCTATAACAGAATAAGCAAGGGTGAGTACAAACGTACTCAGCAAGCACAACCACATCCACGGAGGGGTACAACAGAAGTATGCAGTGGATAGAAACAAGGATGGCTCATGGTTTATTTAGCAGCAACGCAAATTTTAGTGTACATGCAATGGGTCGGTTTTCGCAAGGGGTTTTCACAATTATTTCTTTTAATAGGATCAATAAACTTGACATTTTTACACGTAAGAGTTTAATGCTACTAGATTTCCCATCTGTCGTAGCTCATGGCAAAACTTTTCTCAACTCAACAAACACCCAACACTTTCTCACACTAAAACAGGGGGCTAGTGAAGTGACCAAGCCGTAACTCGCCCAATACCGTGGACACGGCTATCCGGATAGGTTCTAACTCTGCAGAGGTGTACACAACCACAAGTAGGCTACCACAACTTGAACACCTTGGTGCCAGTGTAGCTCCTTCAAAGCTATTACCCACCATAGCTAATCTGACAAGTTATAACAGACGCGACCAGGGGCTAGCAACCTACCAACGAGGTTCTAACCAGGGGCATACCTCACATAGAACGTATCCCCAGTTCCATGGCCCTCTGTTGCTCACTAGCACACCACATAACCAACAACTTAACTAGTGGGATTTATGCTAAGTCGTTGCCACATACAACGGTCGAGTGGTGGTACAATAAAATGGGTTAGGCTAGATGACACATCAACATCACCCCAAAACTTGTGATAGGATAGACAACTCCCACCATGCTCAACCACACAGGTTCGAGCTCACCTCGGCATCCCACACAGGAAATATTGTCTGTCTCATCCCACACGGATACTTATTTATTCTCAAAATCCATCTCTTTTATTTTTAAAGAACGCACACGGTTGCTTTTGTAAACACCAAGTGATTATAATGGGGTGTATGACAGTAAAAATAATCCTAAGCAATTCTAGCAGTGATTAATGTTCAAACAGTACATTGTCATATTTAAACATTAATCTAGGTTGTCAAGGAAACAGTCATAGCAATCAAGGGATGGCTATCCAACCGAGTTTAGCAGTAAACACATGCAAGTTTCATAAAACAGGCCATGGGTTGTGTTTATAAAACTAGGACAAAAGTATGCATCAAAGGATGGGATTGCACTTGCCGTTCTCCCAACCCTCGGGGAATTCCTGCCGGGGGTCTTGATCTCCAAGCTCCTGCTCGTAGCACTGCTCCTCCATGAGTCCTTCCTCGTTCACAGCGGAGTCTACGGTACACACAAACAAACACACAATAAATAAAAGAAAAAGCTTTCAATGAGCTCCGAAGAAAGAACAGGAAAAGAGAGAGAGATGGTGGTGACATGATTATTTTTGAATATGGACTGAATGCATTGGCAGAAATATACTGGTAATCATTGTGGTGGAGTTTGGGGTTAAACGAGATTAAAAAGACACATGAAATGACGAGTTTAGAGTGGTTTTGGGGCTGTTTATAAAGAAAAAGGACCTTTCTGTGATTATAGAAAAGCCCGAGGGCTTTTGGCGAAATAGACAGAGAGGGGGCGAATAGTGACTGTGGACTGCGGGTTAATTCGGTTAAAGCTCAGGGGGTTATGTGCAAACGTGCTAGAGAGAGGGGGTTCATGTTCATTTGGACCGCGGGTTATAATAGGGGAAAGGGCAGGGGGTTATGGGTAAAGTTCTTTTCTTCCCCGCGGAACAGTGCAGCGGGAGGGGGAGAGAGCGACGGCGGCCGTCGGCGGCGGAATCGCCGGTGATTGCAGCGGCGAGGGGTCAAATCAACCTGGGGAAAGGAGAGAGGAGGGCATGGCAAGTTCACCGAGGCCTTTACCTCGGGTGGAGGTGGAGCGAGGCGGTCGGCCCACGAGAGCAGGCGGCGGCGGCAATGGCGAGCGAGTGGTGGCGCTGTGGCGGCGGTGGAGACGATTGGAGCGGCGTATGAGCGGGAGATGGTGAGGAGGGAGCCGGCGGGCCTATTTATAGGCGTAGAGAGGCGGTTAGGGGGTGGGCCGACGAGAGGTCGCTCGGCGGTCGGTGGTGAGGGAGTTAATGGCGTCCGGCGTGGTCCTCGACCGGCGACGGGACGGCTCGGCGGTGTGGTGGTCTCCGGGGTGTATGGTGGTGCCGCTGTGCTTGTCGCTTTCGCGCGTCGCGACGTGGCGTGCGCACCCGAGCGGATGGGGCCGCGGCGAGGACGGGTGGTGGCGTGCAAGCGCGGCGCGGTGGTCGGCGGTGCGTCGGTTGCAGCGGCGGCGGCAGTGGGGTCACGACGAGTGGCGGCACGGTGGCGTGGCTGGGCGGACGACGCGGTAGCGATGGCAAGGCGGTGGTCGGGCAGCCGTGCAGTGCGGTGGCGTGCACGTTGGGCGGAGCGGCTCAGCGGCAGCGGCTCGGGTGGGCGGCGCAGGGCTGCCGACGGCGGTGGGGCCACTACGAGGGGCGGCACAGCAGTGTGTCGCGTGGTGGCGGTGGTAGCGCGACGGTGGTGGGGCCACGACGAGAGGTGGCACGACGGCGTTGTCGTGCGCGACGAGTAGGGTGGGTGGCGGCGTGCGGGCAGCACCGGCAGCGATGGCGTGCGCGAGGACAGCCGTGCAGTGGGGCGATGGCGAGGTGGTGGTCGGCACGGCGACGATGGTGGCCGGCGTGGGAGGTGGAGCGGGCGGTGGGGTCACGGAGGAGGGCGGCACGGTGCCGGCGAGCAGAGCAGCAGAGCCGGCGTCGGGTGGAAACAGAGGAAACATAGGAGGGAAGGGAGGAAAAAGGAGAAAAAGAGAGGAGAAAGAAAGAAAAGGAGGAAGAAAAGAGAAAGAAAGGAGGGGAAAAGAGAAAAGGAGGGAAGAAAAGAAAAAAATGGGGGGGAAGGCGGCGTGATTCGCGGCGGAAGGACGACGGGTGGTCGACGGCGGTCGGCCAGTGATGGACAGGCCCGACGGTCGACCCGAGAGCGGGTGATGCGGGATGGGATAGAAAGGAGGGGTGGTGATGACGAGGCGGGAAAAAGAGGGGCGGTGATAACAAGGCGGACAGGGTTGGCGGAAGCGGGAGCTCGAGCGGTAAAACATTTTGAAAAGTTTTTCACCGGATGATTTATTTAGTGATTTTCCCATAGAGAGAGAAACGCGGGCGTTACAACCGGTCAGACCGGTCCTCAAATCCGGTCAGACCGGATGTGCCCGGACAGGCAAACTTCCTGACACCATAACTCCTACATCCGGACTCCAAATTAGGTGATCCATATGTCCGTTTCGATCGTCTCGACGAGGTTTTCATTCTAGTGCATTCAACCTTATCTTGATGCCTTTTTGTGCCAATCTTTGACTCAATGATGAAATCGTATCCAGAATCTCCCAAAACGATCTCCATGTCGTGCACAATGGCTATATATGCCAAACTCGCGGAATAATAAGAGTTAATATTAAATTGGCTATTTTGGCCTTTATCTCGCCTACTTCAATCCCTGCCAATTTTGGGTGCGAACACAACTACTCATGTAAAGTAATTTTTGGAGTTTAGACTTCGAGATGGATACAGGAATGTGAATAGGAGTATGGTTGTAACTATCTTTGACTCTAGGAATACTCTTGCCAAGACAAAAAGATGTAATGAATAATTGATTCAGATAAATATGTATTGACTCGACCCTTGATTATTATGAATCGATGTCGCCTTCATGAGCAAGAACAGTAAGAGCGGATATATTGCTACACGTAAGCGGTCTCATAGGTCGTCTCATGCAGTGCCACGTAGGATTTTTACTGATGTAGACGAGAGAGAGCGAGGAGAGAGAAGGAGGTCGTTGTTCCGCGAAACAACCGTCTCATGAGCTAAATGTTAGGACTATGAGACAACTCCTTCACCATTGTACGAATTTTATTGCCATGCAACCAATAAAATTTCTTTATTTCCCCATAAATTAAGGGATATTGTATTACTACCGGATAACTAAAACAACAATCTATTGTATATGTTGTATAGATTGTCTGATAAATCGACTCAAGATTACGTGTCACTGCATGAGACCGTCTATGAGACGGCACCAATATACTTGCCCTAATTATTTTCTTTGTAGCAACGCAGTTGCACTATGCTACTGGAAAAAAACAAGAAAAGAAATAAACAGAGGCACATCAAACCGGGAAAAAGGAAAAAAAAAGAAAAAAAAGCAATTTAAACCCACACAATTCTCTGGCGGTCGGAGCCGAATATACCCGTGGCTCCTCCCTCGGATCCTTGTCTTCCCTTCTCTTCTTCTCCCCCAAATCCAACCCCACGCGGCGCCCCAGACCAAACCAAATCCCCCACCTCCACCTCCCAACCCTTGTAGCCTCCCGATGGCCGGAGGCGGCGGCGCAGGCGGGGGCTCGTCGTCTGGCGGGTCGGGGTCCGGCGGCGGCGGGGGCGGCGGCCGGGAGGGCGACTGGGACTGCGGCGGCTGCGGCAATCGCAACTACGCCTTTCGCTCGCTCTGCAACCGCTGCAAGCAGCCGCGCCTCCTCGTGGACCCCAACACCCCACGCGACTCCAAGTGGCTACCCCGCGCCGGGGACTGGATCTGCACCGGTAACAGCTCTCTCGCCACGCCACTCTCCATTATTCCCCAGCTTTTGTAGCTTGGTTATTCTGCTTATGTTTCTGCGCTGTCCCTAGATGTAAATGTTGATTTTCCTTCAACCATATGTTTAGGGTCTCCAGATTTTTTTTCCTTGTATGTATCCACCTTGAAAAAAAGTGGGAAATGAAATAGACAAAGGCAGGCTAGGACGTGATGTTGAGATGTAATTAACATGCTTTTTCTCCCCCCAGAGGGATGCATATTAACTCAAGTAGATGAGCCATGATCCATTCCTCATGCACGAAAATTGAAAATTTAGGCACCTCACCATTTCTTCTTCATCATCATCACTTGTATTGTTTGTGTGTTTTTTTCACCGTTCTACTGGTGAAACCTAGTATTGCCCTGGCAATTATTCGAGCTTTTATCTAGATTTCTGTTGTCTAGTCACATGGGGGAAGACATTGATAAGGCAAGTTAGTTACTTCTACTTTATGAGTGTGAAATAAAAAATGGTCTAAAGGAAATAGGTTTTGTTTATATAAAAGAAAAAAAAAGGAAAAAGTCCAAAATCATTTGACTGCCACTCATTAACCTTTCTGTAAAAGACATGCCAGTCATGCTCTTTTGATCCAAAAAAATACTAAATTGGCACATCAATTTCTGGAAGTATCTTGGGATGATTTTTGTTTGTGCATGAACTGTAATTGCTACATATTATAAAATTTTAATGATTCCTGCTGTTTATTGTGTTCATTGAATGCTGCTATATGTAGATAAGATTAGAAAATTACCAATAATTCTAAAAATTGTTTGACTGCCACTCATTAAGCTTTCTGTAAAAGCCACGATAGTCATGCTCTTTTGACTAAAAAATAAAAAAAACGTGCACATCAACTTCTGGAAGTATCTTTTGGATGATTTTTGTTTTTGCCGGAATTGTTACTTCTACCTATTACAAAATTTTAATGATTCCTGCTGTTTATTTTGTTCATTGAATGCTGCTAAGATTAGAAAGTTACCAATAAGTGTGCTGAGTAATGACTAGTGCGTGTGTCTATTCCTTTCTATGGGTTTGTGCGGGATGGCTGGTCATGGTGGTGGTGGGTGTGCGTGTGCTTCGGTGCATTGTTCTTCTGCCTACTGTGCTGGTTGGTTTATGCGGCAATGGATGAATAGGTTGCAGTAACAATAATTATGCATCCAGAAAGAACTGCAAAAAGTGTGGCCTGCCCAAGGAGGAAGCAGCAATGCCAGCATTGCAAATGGCAGGGATGGCAATGCCAGCTTATGCAACTTATATTGCAAGACTACAAAGCCTTGCTGCTTCTGCTTCTGCCTATAAGATGAACTTTGGGATGGCTGCAAATTCACCTTTGCAGCAGCAACTACTTGCAAATGCAAACTGGCAGTATGGGTTGGCTGGCAGATATGGGATGCAGTCTTCTGGTTGGCCATTTGGCAACAGCAACACAAATCAGTTTCAAGGTGTTCCAAAGGACTGGCGTAATGGAGACTGGCTCTGTAGCTGTGGATTTCATAACTACTCATCTCGTACTCAGGTGATTATATGCTAATCTGATTATTTTGTAATCATAGCTATTGTCAATGTTCTTCTTTTTTGGTCATGCCCTCTAGACTTTAATGTGTTATTGTTTCTACTTCTTTAATGCATTAACACCTTTTGAAAATTAACTAACACCCTTCTTAACCTCTCTTTTCCAGTGCAAAGAGTGTGGTGCGCCTGTACCATCAGGCATTCCCTCCACTACAATGAAAACTACATCAGATGCCTCTTCCAGTAAGACAATCATTTTCTCAGATTCCACTGTGTTATTTATCTTAAACCCATGCAAAATACCAACTCCTCAGTTGTAGTAACTGCTGCATGGTTGTCATTCCAGTAGGGTGAATTCTTTGATTGTCCGCCATGAATGATTTGTCACTCTAATTGTCAATACAAATTGTAGGTGCATGCTTATTAAAATTCAAACTCACCTTTTTCTCTGATCAGCATAAGTTGATTATAAATTTAGATCCATGCTTCGCTCAAGGCCTATTTGCTGTTTGCTATTATTTGTTTTGCTTAATGGATTCATGTAGTATCACAATTGTTACTCTCTTGTTAATTTTTTATTTGATATCAAATGGTTATATCATCTTGATTCTCAATCTCTGCTTGTTTCAGCATTAGGAACTAAGCGGTTGGCATCAGAGGAACTAGCCAATGACTGGGATAATAAAAGGCTAAATCCAGGAAATGACAATTATCCACTCTCGGTATGTATTTGTGGCCTGCATTAACTGTCACGACTTATTGCCTAAATGCTTCATGGTATTGAATTTCTTGTTTAATTTGGTCGCAGACAGCAGGCTCTAATAATTTGTTTTTGGGTATTGAGCAAGGAGCTGGAAGCAGCAATGGTCAGGCAGCTTTTTCCAAGTTTGACAATGGGAACTCAATAGCATTACCATCTGGCCAGGCAATGTCCGGTGTTATGGGAAAAGGGTACAGCTTCGCCCTAAATCAAAGATACTTATGCTACAAATCAAATACATCATGTGAATTATGATCTTTGTAATCTTTATTAAATTGGTGAGAAATGTTAGGATTCAAGTGCCAACAATTGTGTTTTAGATTCTTAGAAAGTTTATTATGTTCAAGATAGTGATCAGGTAGGAATATGATACTAATATCTTGAAAATAACTGAAACATTATACATCAAAATAGCCAAGTTGAATAGGCTTAGAATATTTGGAATTTTGGACTTTATAAAGTTTTGAATACATATAATTGCTGTAGAGAAAGGAATCGGAAAAGGAAGTTAAGAACCCATGGCTGTTAGAGGTTAAAGAAAATTTTACCTAAATAAATCTGGTGGAACATTTTTGAGAAAACTAGGGATGGTGGGGACTGGGATTGGATATGAAGAGCCTGCTTGGTTGGATTACCAATATATGCCAAGCCAAAACCATGGCAAGCCAAAATTATGGCCAGCCAAAACCAGGGCAGGCCAAAGTTAGGGCATGAAATTTAGGTATTCACTTGGTTTAGTGCCAAAATATGGCAGCCAATATATTTTCCCATTGTGAGCTTCAAGAAGTTTCTAGGACCTAGCCATGATTTTGGCTACAAACATTAGTGTGCCAACTTTTTGGTAGTGAAGCAACTAGGAGCCAAAATTGCCTGGCATGCCTTAATTTTGGTTAGGCAGATATTGGAAGCCAACCAATCAGGCTTGAAATTTTTGTGGGGTGGTAGGCCAAATTGTGGGCACCATTATTTTTCCAAGTTCATGTATTGATTGGCATGTCCATTTATGTTAGCACATTATTTGACATGGGTTGTGCTGTATATTCCCTAGTTGCATTTAAGTAAACCTCACAATAAGTTATAAATCTTAAGGTCCATTACTCGCAGTCAAGGTTCAACCATTGTTGAATGAATGCATCTGAAAATTTCTGCTTTGCGCATATATGTTTTGCTGGCATTGTGCAAGACTTGTTTTGCTCACGGTAGCACATATGCTCTTACACCTTGCCAGGGCAAAATGGCGCGACGGAGACTGGATGTGCAGCAACTGCAACAATCACAATTATGCATCTCGTGCATTTTGCAACAGGTATTATTTTAAGGCCTCTTTTTGCTCAACTTCATTGGTCAAGCCCTCATCTCTTGTTTATTCAACAAGTGTGGTGGCTTTTGGATCAAACTGATGTAATGGTGCTTTCCAAATTCACTTCTTTTGTTATACGTACTGTTGCCTAAATGGGTGTGCATGATTATGATTAAAGAACTTGTGAGTGCTCTTAAGAAATGGAGTACAGCAGCGTACTGTGTCATTTACTAACACACCATTTAATAGCTGACTAGAAAAGTCTCCCTGGATGCTCATGTTTCCTTAGTCAAGTGTACAAATTAGCACATTCCTACCCATTGGCAAGCTGTGTTGTTTTTCCATCTCATACATGGTGCATGTTTGTGACTTTTGAGGTCCATAGTAATGTATAATGAAGCTACCATACCAGAGAGGTTCTAAGTGCCACATAATTTGTTAGTATTATGCCTTTTGTGCTCCTATGTAGGTATTGAGATTTTCCTATTAGCAAAGCTGTCTTTGATATTGGAGCAAAAACACCCTTTTTAAAAATTAATGATATGTCAATTCAAAATGTTAACCAACTTTACAAGATAATCAATATGGAACTGCAAAGCCAGAACAGGGAATAAAATTTGTTTCTGTTTGTGACCCAATATCTGCACTTAATGTTTTCTGTAAGTAATTAACAAAATTGCAATTTGTTCCTTAGTTTATCGTGCTATATTTCATGAAGCGCCAAACAAAATTAATTGTCTTGCGTGAACATATTGATTGGAATTTTTGAAAGTTCTAGTTTAGACTGAGCGAATATACCCTCTGCATAGCATTGGTTTTGAGACACCAAGCGAGGATTCATACCTTCCAGAGCCACATGTAGGTTTGGTTAATGAATTCTAGGTGTGCTTGTCCCTAGTAATAATTCATTATTGATGTTTCACCACCATTAACTCAGTGATGTGGTATTAGGGTGTGAATATGCCTCCAATACCATTTATCTGTTCTCTTCTCTATTTATTTTCCAAATGCACCAAATTGCTTGCTGGCTCTGACTGGGACGGGTACTTTTGTGCTTCAGGTGCAAAACTCAGAAAGAATCGGCAGTTCACCCTGGTGTGCTATAGCTTCCTTGCACCTGTTCATTGCGTTCATTGCACCGTGAATCATTTTGAAGTTTCCAGGATATGTTGCTGCCGGATTCGACCTCTTCTTCAAGACCACGGTTTGAGTTTTTGATTCTGCAGTGCTCTTGCTGCTCCGAAATGTTTGTCTCAGTGTTCCACTAGTGCCGGTTGAAGTTCCCATTTAGCGCTTGAATAAAATGTTTCCGGAAAGTACTGTCCTACTATCTGGATTTTGGTGAATAATTGAATTAGCTGTTGTGTAATGAGGCAATGGTGATGAACTGTATTGTTGGTTTTTTATTATAACTCTAGAGTCGTGCACCAAATTAAAGTTTTGTGGTCATGTTTTTACTTTCTTGTTGGGTTGAAAAGGGAAACCTATACTCGTGTAATTTCAGTACAATTTTTCTTTGCTTTTGAGACCAACGGTTTTTGTTCGTATGCAATTTTTTTAATCCATACGGATTTCTTTTTTATTCATGCACCAGTTCAGCTGCGCGTTCTTTTTCCATCGATTGTGCTACTTCGCAGTCATCAAGATTCAGCTGCTGCTCTCGCATGATGCTTGTTCTGGCTTCGTTTTGTGAGGCCAATGTAACTTGCTCAGATAACATTATGGTAAGATTAGCATTATGGGTAAGGCCCCCTGACGGAAATGACGTGGGTCCTGCTGGGTCCCATATCTGATTCTGCGTTACGTCATATTTTTATAAAAATAACCCTAAAGTTTATGAGTATTAGGTAGAGATATAATTATTTTTGTACAAGCCCCCTTGAAGTTTCATTAAATCAATCTGTTATCCGTCCCACGTGTCCTTTCCTTCTACTAGGTTCCGGCTCCTACCGAATGAATCCTAGCCTGTGTGAGTGCGTGACTCCAACTCAATCTCTGTCGTCTCTCCACCTGCACAAATAGGAGACAGAGTCCCCTGCCTCACCCAAAAAAATTGCCGAGCTCAAGGCTCAAGATGTTATCGCATGCCGACGCATGGGGCATCCGGATCCTGGTGGTTCCGCATAAGGTTCGGATAGGATCGTCAGAGAAGCCTGTCCGTGATTGAGAGGAGCTCCTCAAGGTACAGGAAGGTGCAGCGAAACATGAGCTGCTAGAGTTGGACGACGACTACCCAATGGTCCGAGTTGACCTATGCACCAGAACAAGATCGGAGTCCCAAAGTCAGTCCTGGACGATGAACTTGATGGGAGCATCTTGTCGAGATTGACACCATGGGGCACATAGTTAAGGAGGTGCTTGGAGAACAAGACGTGGAGACAACCATGTTGATGCGGAAGGGCAGGATCTGCATGAGCTTCGGGGACGCGTCACGCGCAGCTAGGCGGCGGCTCAAGGTAGGATGAGGAATCCAAGCAGTAGAACATGGTAGCGTGGTCTAGGATTCTCAATCTTGGTGTTTGGTGCTAGCGACATAACGGGTTGCCAAGTCGAAGTTGCCGATGGAAGCGTCTGATTTGTTTGGAGGAGCACGGCGAGGACGTTCGCAATGCCTGACCTGCCCTTCTCCTCAAAATAACAAACGTATAGTAGCATCTCTCTCAGACTCCCGTGGTCATATGGCTGCAACAAACCAAGCCAAGCAAAAGCACCAACATAGCCCAATCTACTCGAGTTGCTGCCATTGTTGGTTGCTTATTTGTTCTTGGAAAAAAACAGAGCAAAGAAGCTGCTGGTAACTGTTAAAGAGGAGGCCTCCATGATTGGCTTTGAGTGGGAGCAAACGAAGAGCAACATGTGTTGATTTGTTCTTGAAAGAGAGGGAGATTGGAAGCTGGTGGTGGTTGACTCTTTTCTAATTTTGGGAGATCGGTCAAACAAAATCGGGACGAGCTAAACAGAGAATTGGAACTAAGAGAAAATGAAATTGGGAGCTGTCGGTGTTGGGTTGCTACCTGAGCTGTGCATGGAAGAATCAATAGAGAACAAATCCATGGACGACTGAGTGGGAACAGACAGAGGGAGGCCAGTACGGTGAACCGTCGAACGGTAGCAGTGGTACAATAGCTATTATGATTTTATTATATTAAAAAGTCAATTGATTGTGAACAGTATTGTATTTTTTTTCAAAAAAAACATAATAGCTGCAAATTAATGCTGATGAAATACTACAAGTCATTGTGTTTTACTACATGTAATGATAATTTTCATATAGATAATGGGATGGTACTGATTTTTTTTGAAACGAAGAGATGATACTGAATTAATACATTGCATTGCTCAATCGAACAATATTAATATTGAAGTAAGATGGTAATGTGTTTTTTTAAACCAAACACCCTAATTATTTTCTAAGTATAGTCCCAGAGTGGTTGTAGATAGTTGATGAACTTCGTGGATGGTTGAACAACAAAGATTGCAGAGGGATATGGTAATTATTTATATTAACCGTAGCAACGCACGGCATTGTGCTAGTATGGTATAAAAAAATCAGCAGTCGGTCAGAACCATCGTGAACTGAAAAATCCCCGTACGTAGTACTTCTGCCGGATCCCTAGTTCTACCTGCGGCTAGGTTTCCTCGGTGGCCGTCCTGGATCCTGCAAATTCAGTCATCTCCTACCTCTTCCACCCGAGACTCGACGCCCATGGTCCATGGAGATCCTCTGCTCGTGGATTGCTCGTCTCCTAGGGGCCATGGAGATCCTCTGCTCATGGATTGCTCGTCGCCGCCACAACAACAACAAATCGAGGTGGTGGATTGGTGATGCAACCCAGAAAAGGCCCGCACCATGGCCGGTCTCACCCCTACGCCAAGTACGAAAAACCGGACCAGTCATTGAACCGGTGAGACCATCGGTTCGATGGTTCAACGGTCCAACCAGTAAGCCGGCCGGTTGGACCGCGGTTCGATTACACAATATATTGTGTATATACTTCACCTTTTCACATGCGAAATGTTGCCCAGATGGTTAGTGGCGGTAGCTGGTAGGCCACATATGAAGGTTCGAACCCAGCTCCTTCCTCGTTTTCTTTTGTTTCCAATGATATTTAAGTACTGGGCCCTTTGCATGTGAACATTGGGCCGATTTTAGCCCGGTAAGACACCGATTGCAGCCCAATAGACAAGAAATATGCCTCTTAGATGCCGGTTTTTTTCCTGGCCGATCTTTTATATGGACCGAACCAGTAGGGTCGCCGGTTCCCGATTTTTCCGGTTCAACCGGCGGTCCGGTCCGGTGTTTTGTACTAGGCCCCTACGGCAGATCCTATAGGCTACATCCATGGCGATGATGATATTATTATTAGTTATTATTATTATTTTATTATTTTATATATATGAAATGGGGCGGGTTGGGTGGGCAGCCAGATATGACACGTTGGTAAAAACATTTACGCCATCCGATCTGAAATTCACGGCTACCGTGATTGGTTGATCGGTTTCTATCCTATTGTTCTGCCCCATTCACACGTGTATGGCTAGAGCAGATGAGGCCAAAATATCTGGACTCGAGAATGTTCCTCTCTTCCTCCACTCCATGGCTAACCTCGTCTTCCTCCTAGATTTGGTCAGCCGATGCCAAGTGCTGTTGTCACACCAGGTTTATACAGACACGAATACTGCCATATGTAAACTCAGGAAGTCCAAACACACATATAGCTTATAAATATGGAATGTCAGAGAACACAATGCTTGAATAAAAATAGTTTACATCAGAGTTTAACGCAAAATTAAATAAAATACAGTGGAAGTCTATTTATTAACTCTCTCAAAATAAAGCGAAGCCGTAGTCCACAGGGACACCGACCAGTTGATCACAACTCATTAGTATGGAAAATCCTCAGGAAACTCTGTACCTGCTGTCTCATTGTCTAATCCATCTGCTACCCATTCGGAATTTTGTTGAATAATGACAAGCGTAAGTAATTCATTTACTTAGCAAGTGTAACACGAGTGAATGAAGGCTCAAAAGTAAGGCTTGATACAACTGAACTGCATTAGCATTTTTAGTTGATTCATTTTATCATTATCCAAGTTACTATAAGTAAATAAAACCAGTTGCAAACCCCATTAATAAAGTAGAAGTAAAATTAAGTAAATAAACGACACCTTAATTAAACAACCACTAATAAAAAAGGATCCAGACGGCTCGTGACCACGAGCGCGACTATCATGATAGATGTACACTCTACAGAGGTTTCGTCCGTTACCCACAGGTCGCATAAAAGCTCAATAAAGCTTTGCACGCAACCACACACATATCACGCTTCCTTTGGTGTGACTGCACATGGATGCTATGAGGCTTTTCACAAAACACCCTAACAAGCATAATAGCCGCTTAGGTACAACATAGACAGCACGACCCAAGGCATCGAGATTGACCGACACTTACGACATCGCACCAATAAGTGGGGTGGTGGTCAATGGCGTTTAGAGCGCGGGCATTGCACCCAACAATATGCAACATGTGGAGTTCTCCATCTTAGAGACTCCCAACACAGGACTATGCCTAACGAGACATAGCCAATAGATCTCTCATCCTCGATGGATCGAACCATACTCTCTCACCCATGTTCCTCATAGAGCGCCTTTCGGTAACCATTGGCGAGCTAGAGACGTAGGAGCTACTTGTCCAAGACCAGAGCCATAATAGTTCCGACGGTGGCGACAGGCTCCTAGATTGTCGCTTTAAGAACCAGACCTTATGGAGACATACTAGATCAAAGCACGAAACACATACTCTAGCTCCCTAAACCAAGTTACTAAAAAGCAAGTTTTACCATCAAGTTGAGTGAACCATTAAATCAAGATTAACAATTAAGTAATGGTGACAGTAGCTGTGCCTAGTAAGGAGCTACCCATATTCAAGAACCCGGGATATCAACGGACATGATATAAAGATCTAGTCTCAACGTTAATAGTAAACAAATTTAAACGCATGCATATGAAATGAATGATTATAAAATGGTGTTTAGGAAGCATGGTGTTACACCCGGATTTTCACAAAAACCTGAATGCGGCCATATGTGTGCCCAGGAAGTCATAGTACACATATAACGAACAAATATGATAAACAGAGAACATATGCTGGAATAAATTCTTCAATAAATAAAATGTTTACATTATAGTGCTTCATAAATGATCTAAACAATAACAGCGGAAGACTAATAAAACTCTCAACAAATGGAGCCGCAATCCACAGGGGCTCTGACTGGGAGATCACAACTCAGTAGTACGGTAAATCTTCTGGGAACTCAGCAACAGACTCATGCCCAACCCAATCTGTTTACCCATCCGGGATTTTGTTGAATAAAATAGCAAGTGTAAGTAAATAATTACATAGCAAGTATAGCACGGGTATGAAGCCTAGTTATTAGGATCGGACCGAACCGACGGTCCGACCGGTAAAAGACCGAACCGAAGTCTCTGACGGTCTGGTTCGTTTCAAAGATCGTCCATGCAATCGAACCGGTAAAAACCGGATGAACCGGCCGGTTTTTATCAAACCGGTGAACCGCCCGGTTTCAAGCGAACCGGACTGGTTTTTGTTTGCCACCAGTAACTCTCGGTGAAACCTTATCCGCTCAGGGGTTCACAGGTGGGAAGGGAAAAAGTTTTACGTTCTTTTGACGAGCGGCGGCGCAGATGCATATGCGAAAGAAAATAGCGGCGGCCGGCGGCGCATCTTCGCCGCTCGTTCTTCTTCGCAGGTCACCGCTCCACCACGCTGGCTCGTCTCCTGCTCGTCCGGCGGCCCCTGCTCGGCTGCTCGTCTCCCTCGGCAGTGGCCCCTGCTCACCCGGGCACTGGCCGGCGGCTCGACGGCGAAGAGTTGGTGAACCGAAGCTCCGTCGAGCATCAGGCGCCGGGGGCCTGTGGTGCTGCCGGCGAAGAGGAGTGTCCAAAGCGTTCTTGCCGGGCGCTCGATGCCTCGATCCAATCTCCAGATAAAGATAGGTCAACGTCCCGACGGCAAGGCTAATTGGTCAGTAACTATAGTTCCAAAGGCCACCGCTCCATGACTCAATGAGTACACCAATTAGAATTTAGACTATACCGATCTAGATTCTAGAGAGTAGAGTGATTGGAATTCAGAGTTTCCGACTTGCAGTACCACTGAGTACTCAAATAGTGAACATGAATAATAGCAATTAGACATGAATAGTGGATGGGTTTATTCTAATTTAATAAATTGTTACTTGCTGCTGCATAAATTGAGTTTCAAAATATTAGAGCTATGTACTATAATCTTCTGGTTAAAAAAGACACTTATTATAAGCATATTTTTTTCTATGACCAACAATGCAATATTAATGCTAATTATAACAAGTATATAGGACCGGTTCAAAGTATTTGAAACCGGTTCAATTCAACGGTTCATAACTATCAGACCGGCGGTTCAATCGGTTTTGAACGGTTGAACCAGTGAACCATTGAACCGATGGACTCACCGGTTCAATGACCGGTCCGTTTCTAATAACTATGCTCACCACTGGCGGTGATGGCGGCAGAACCAGCAACATGCAGAGATTAACAGGACGAAGACTGCCGCGGCTTGATCCTCTCGTGGATGGCAGCGGGACTGCCTTCGCGGCGACTAGTAGATATGATGCAGATCACCCGCGGCGTCTGCTTCGAGTCGGCGGCGGCAGAGCGGGCGAGCTCGGGTCGTCCAGCCTCATCCTCGACCCCGTGTGAGGCCTGGCGTCGTGTTATTGTACGGATTTGCGTGATCGTCCGCGGAGTAATTAGCAATAGAATAATGTAGCAAAAAGGATTAGGCGGCAGGTCACCATCCAGCATGGCATTCCCTATCGAATATTTTCACGATGGTGAGGGAAAACTTGGCTTGTCTCTGCGATTGCTGCCATACGGATTCTGGGCAATGGAAATAAGGTTACTGCCTGCAGGCATGATGCAAGATGCTGGGAACGGTTGATCGGCAAAACAGATCATGCACTAAACAAGAGTTCTATTATTTAAAACTAGCAGGGGGTTTTATGTTAAAGAGTACTAAAACAGATATGGTAGAAAATTACGAGATTCATCGATGATCTTACTGAAAAAGCTTGAGGCGAAAAATAATGAAAGGCTCGGTGCGATGACCAGACGAATAATGAGCACTAGCAGAAGATATGGGGGAAAAGATTACCTTAGGGAATCCCAAACAAAGGGGCCTCCCTGCAAATGAGTCTATGGTGCTCCTTTTCCAGAGGAGAGGTGGTCCCTGCAAAATCTCCATCTCCATGTCCATTAGCAATATGGCTAATCGATAGATTACCCCTTTTAATGCTAATGGGCTTTAGAGATATCC
The DNA here is from genome assembly GCA_033239725.1 of Echinochloa phyllopogon. Classification (NCBI taxonomy): domain Eukaryota; kingdom Viridiplantae; phylum Streptophyta; class Magnoliopsida; order Poales; family Poaceae; genus Echinochloa; species Echinochloa phyllopogon. Next base: position 1,478,887 of record BTCW01000016.1, on the reverse strand, counting down.
CACAGCACTAATGAGCTTTAAAATTTGGCCCAATAAAGTGATGGGATGGATTTAGGCTAAATTTGGGTCAATTTTGGGCCAAGGCTGGTCTACTAAGATTTATGTTGATTTTTATTCTCTGAATAATTATTTTCCTGGTTACAAAATAATTCTAGATAAGTGCAGAATTTATATTTAAACCATGAAAAATACTAAAAAAATTCCAAAAATCCTAGAGATAGATTTGGACACGAAGAATCGAAATAATGTATATGGACCTCCGAAAAGGATTTTAGCCTACTCTAAAAATTGAAATTTGTTCTAAGGAGAATAGGAATAAGTGCTAGAAAACTCTGGAAAATTCTCATTAGGCTTCTAAACACGTTTTCAAAGACTTTGCACACACAAAGGCACTAATTACAAGAAGCACACATTATTAACACCTATCTTATTTTAATTAGAAAATAATTTTTTTCCTATAGTAAATTCCCTATTAATTATATAAAGCTTTAGAAAATTTTAGAAATTTGAGAAAATTATTGTATTAATTGGGCTAACTATTCACATCCTAAAATTTGAATTTTTAGGGTGTGACAGCTAGCAGTTTGGTTATATGGAGAGACACCAAGAGGGTGAGGGGATCATTGTCGGTGTTCGGATCGGTCGCCCGACACTAACTAGAACGAATGCGCTGCGTCCATACTCTCGATGGTTGGTGCAAAGGCTAACACAATGGCACGGGGTTTATCCTGGTTCCGGCAACGGGGCCATACGTCCAGCAAGGGGTGCGTATGCACTGTATTACTTCACACCGGGGTGCCTGTAGTAGGGGTTTACAAGCAAGGTGGGAGAGGAGGAGAAGCCTCCAAGTCCCAAGCATCTAGGACGGCTGCGTTGTCTGGGCTGTAGTGAGTCTAAGAGTTGAATGTTGTTGCTCTGGTAGCTCGTTGCTCACTTCTTGCCGCCGGCCCCTGGTCGGGAGTCTACCTCCTCCTTTTATAGTTCAAGGGGGGGCAGAGATACACGTGTTATATAGTTAAATCTACTGTGATCGGACACTGGAGAGCATGGCGCTGGGCGTGGCAGTCATCCTTGTGGATCCTTCTACCCGGCGTAAATCGATGACCGTCCGCCAGCTCCAGTGGGCGGCGTGGTGGCTTCTGTAGGAAGTATGTTTCCCTGTGCTTGTCCCGGGGCGTCTTCAAGGGGTCATGCTGACTGGTGTTCGTGCCAAGTTGTCGTCCGTACACCCGTTCGAGGGTTCTCCCATGCTTTATCGACGGCTTCGTTAGGGGGTCAGTACAGTAGTTGGCAACATAGGAGCGCCGGAGTCGGCAGCACAGGGTTGCACAGGGCCTCGCAGGCTAACATAGTGACAGGAGTTGGTCGTACAATGACCGGAGTCATGCACAATGTCGAGGATGGCCGCACAGTGACCAGAGTTGGCAGGCGTGGCTCAGGTCATATCGCCTGTGCGGCATGGCTCGCGATCAGCCTTTTGACTTAAGCGTCCCACGGCAGCGCCGTGCATTGAATGCGCCTGTTGGTGGAGCAGACAGGGGTGTGTGTGTGGTGGGTCGAGGGGTAGCCTTGAGCGAGGCAGAGTTTTCCGGAGTAGAGGGCCGCGCGGGTTTCGACCGCGAAGGCCTCGATCGAGGCAGAGTTCGCTGTTCGCTCGAGGGGGGTCGGTACCCTCGATCGAGGCGGAGAACAAAGTTCGTTGTTCGCTGTTTGCCTCTTCCTCTTCTTAACTAGTCTCTTCGTTCCCAGTCGTCGGTCGATGGGGTAATGGTTTGATGATTTTGATGCACGGGCATGCATATGCTATATAACTGTTGACGCTTTTTCTGGTCAACACACACGAGCGCCGAATCGCGCAACGAACGAAACAGTGAACTTGCCGCAGCCTCGCCCAAACCGGTCAGACCGGTTTAGGGATCCGGTCAGACCGGTTCCGTCGGGAACTGCAGGGAGAACCTAGAATCACCACCTCGGGAGGGACCCCGTCGGAGATGGCGCGCCTAGGGTTGCTCTGAGATCGGTCAGTCCACTCAGAACCTCCTTGAACGTCGTTGAGACAAACAAGGAAAGCAAAGGGGTTGGAAAAGCTAGGGTTTGGAGATAAAAAGTAGAAAGATAATATTTGATCGATTGGATGATAACTCTCAACCGGCCACGGCCCTTTATATTTATAGGGTGGGAAGGTCTTGCCCCGCAAGGAATCCTTTTACAAATTTGGAATCGACTAGGACTCCTAATTCTACTCCAACTCGGAGTAAAACCGGTCAGACCGCTTTGGCAAACCGGTCAGACCGGTTTGGCTGTTGCCAGATCGGCTACAGGGAAACCTGTCTGACCGCTTCCTAGAACCGGTCTGACCGGTTGCACGTGGCCTGTCAATTTTGGGTGCGAACATATGCCCCCCTGTTTTCTAGTAAATTTCATGCACTAGAAAATATGCTAAGGTAGATGTTACAGAATTCACCGGCCATTTTATCCTAAGGGCGATTTTTAATCATAAATCGGCCATGTCTTATCAAGCACTTTGCCAAACACTTGGATAAAATTTCTTCAAGTATCTCCCATTGAGAGCTCTAGGTAGTTGCTGTCCTTGTAAGGTCTCTACCATGTAGGAATTTCCTGAACAAACCTTTACAATCATGAAAGGACCTTCCCAACTTGGAGACCATTTGCTAAACTTGTTGCTTTTCAATCCAATGGGCAAAATTGTTTTCCAAACCAAATCACCTATTTGAAAAGATTTGAATTTCACTTTCTTGTTGTATGCTCTAGCCACTCGTCTCTTATCTTTTTCAATTTCTTCTAAAGCTTCCAACCGCTTGTCGGTCACTTCATCAATATTATCCATCATCAAAGCATAATATGTATCAACATCAAGATTATTTTGCTTTGCAAGTCTATATGCGCCAAGATTCACCTCTACAGGCAAAACGGCCTCTTGACCATACACAAGCTCAAATGGAGTAACTTTAGTAGCACCATGTTTAGAAATATGATGAGCCCATAAAGCTTCAGATAATACCCCATGCCATCGTTTAGGATGATCTTCTACCTTTTTCTTGATGAGCTTTATCAAGGTCTTGTTGCTAGATTCAGCTTGACCATTGGCTTGAGCATAATATGGAGATGAATTGAGAAGCTTAATACCATAGGAATTAACAAATTCACGTACCTCTTTGGATATGAATGAAGTCCCTTGATCCGTAGTCAAAGTTTGTGGAATGCCAAACCTATGTATAATATTTTCTCTAATAAACTCAATCACCTCTCTATGTGTTATATTCTTCAAAGGAACTGCTTCCGTCCATTTGGTAAAATAATCAGTTGCTACAATCACAAAACAATGACCCTTCGTCGAAGTAGGATGAATCTTGCCAACAAAATCTAAACCCCATCCTCGGAAAGGCCAAGACTTGATAATTGGATGCATTAAAGTCGCAGGTACCAACTGAATATCTGCATGTTTCTGACACTCTTCACATCCTTTGTAGTATCTAAAACAATCAGCTATCATATTGGGCCAATAGAAACAAGCTCGCTTAAGGAGCCACTTCATCTTGGGAGCCGATTGATGAGTACCACAAATCCCTTCATGAACTTCTGCCATAGCCAACCTAGCTTGGTCAGGACCCAAACATTTTAGAAGCAAACCATCAATAGTTCGACGATATAACTCGTCATCATCTAAAACGAACTTGAGAGCCCAACATCGGATTTTTCTGTCAACTGTACTGCTAGGATTTTGCAAATAATTAATCAAAGGCTTTCTCCAATCGTCCACTTCGTCTTGATTGCAAACAACAGCCGAAGTAGCACTTTCACCAGGAAACCGGTCAGACCGGTTCTCTAAAGCAGTCAGACCGGTTGAACCGGTCAGACCGGTCTGAGGAAGCGGTGCGACCAGTTCCTCCAGAACAGAACACTCGGCTTCTAAAAACATCGGTCTTTGTTCTTGAAAATTTCTTTTCTGAACATTATAACCAGATGCTTGTTGAGCCAGAGCATTCGCCTTTGGATTTCTTTCTCGTGGTATATGACGAATCACAAACTCATTATATGATCAAAGTTTGCAAACGTGATCCCAATTCCCAATGGGCAATGACTGGCATCAGAATGAACGCTGCCGAATTGTATTTCCAGAATGGAGGGGAGGGCCCTGTTTTTCTCCGGTAATATACAACACTTGAACTGTTTGAGTTAAGTTTCTACCAGGTAGCCACCTTTTATTACAATTTGTCGTGCACCCATTAGTAGAAACTCATTCCTCTTGTACAATGATCTACACTCTACAACAGAATGCTCCCAAAGAATGATGGTACTTGTCATTTGACTCTACACCTAACAACAGGTTCAGTACTTCAGTGAGTATCAATGTCATTGTCTTGAATCTGTGGATGAGTTAAATTTCAAATAGGCTTGCCCCAGCATGTCTCCCAGCTGGAGTTGAGCTTCTGTAGAGAGGTGCAACTGATCGTCCCGGAGTGGCAATCCCGTTGCATCCACAAGAACAACGTTAGGAAGTTTGATATTTTTCTGAGCTTCTCTAACAATATCAGTGTAATTCCCCTCTCCCGATGCAAGACCAACCTGAAACGAACATGTGCAATATAAGTTTCTTTTTCTTTCTCTGCATACACTGACTTGGGGAAAAAATAAAGGCATCATAATCTTTTCACCGAGGATAATTGGATTGCAGAAATATAAAGCTACAACCAGAGGTAAGTGAAGATTTTTAGGACTTTACTAACTTATAAAACGTTTCCCAATCGATGTGTGAACTATAATGTACATGTGTGTTAAAAATAGTCCTAGAGGCACAGAAACAATCTTTCTCGACTGAATCCTGGTCGCAGCAGCGATCAGTGATTGCTGCCACCTCGGTTGAAAAAGATACACCGCCAGATAAAGAACCAACAGTGATAGTGGTAAAAAAATATGAATGTTCTGGACTCTTCTATTAATATGGGAAGAGAAGGAAGCTGCTAACCACCATGTTTGTACATATTGTGTGTCCGCCCAAGGCTGCAAAGCGAGGGAGGCCCGTGATTAAGACAGAGAGAGACTAATGTGCTCACGGCTCACTGCATGCACTGGGGAAACATGCACATAAAACAATATTGTTTCTCTGTTTCTCAACTAGATTTGGGTACTTAAAGTTTGTGTTCGACCAAGCGTATATCCAAAAATCAAACGTTCTAATTGTATTATAAAGCAGTTTGAAATCAATTGTCAATGTAACATTTTTAAATCTATATATAACCAAACTCTCCAACTTGATTCTATAATAATTAAAGCCTTCATACTCAGTATCTAGGGATCAAACCAGAGGGCTATTATTTAGCGCGGCAACGCCGCGCGCGATTCTAGTAATAACTAAAGTTCTATTCCCTGAGATTATATTCACTGAAGTTTCATTAGGACAGATTACTGTACTGGACTCTCAGTTTATATCTAACCCAGCATCACAAAGAACATGTGCATTGATCACCGGTAGCCAGGTAGTGCCTTAAAGAGTAAACAGTAGAGTGACTAGCAACAGCCTCCTGGCTCCTGGTGGTAAAGTGCCCTCCTTGGACATGTGTATTATGGTTGTTAAAAGTTAAAAAAGGACACCTGGGTCACTAAACCTGATAAAAAAAGGATATATTATACATTTATCAGAAAATGTCGAATTGGACATCAGTTCTGCACTCTTCTCAGAAATAACAAAAATATAACCGCTTTGAGTCAAAGGCAAGAAATATGATAGTGATATAAAGGTCATACCTAGTTATTAGGAGAAGTGTATACTGTAATGTGTTACTTGGAGGAATTTAAAAGGAAGTTTGGCAAGAGCCACAAATTTCTCAAACCTCAATGGCACCGAAGCTAGCTTTGGAGTCATTTTTCTAATTGGTTATTATGTTCAGTTTGGCGGTCTTTGGCATGCTGCCATTTTATGAGGCAACGAACTGTTTGTTAGGATGTATTGTTTCGTAAAAGGCTTGGTAGCTAAACAACTGTTTCCTTTCTGTACTCCAATGGTTCACCAGATGGGTGGCCCTAGGTAGCACACTCACAACTAGAGTACTTTCAGTGAGTCACAAGCAACATTTTGGTACTTATGTTGAAACTTTAGTAGCACAATAAGTTTCAGTCATTCCATTCTTATGTGAAGGTTTTCATACATACTACATGCTGGATGTGTAAGAATCAACTAATTTATTTAGGTAACCTGCATATATAAGATAATGATGATTTCCTCAGAAAAAAAACTACATATATTAACTTAACTTGATCTACTACTAAAGTTGTACTCAATACAGAGTTTCTGTCTTTCATTTCCACAAAGAGTGATGGTCAAACCTATGGGATTCTTTGAGTCATGTACCTCTTAACATTTTACAATAATTTCATGTGAACTCAAAGCGGCATTCGATTCCAGCTGTAGTACGATCCTTCTAATCTGGCTCTTGTTTTCAAATGAATGCCAAAGAGCAGTAAAGTGGAAGTATCACAGTAGGAGTTGAGTAGCATGTTCACTTTCGTTTCCCTAGGCCAATGGGCACATTATTTGTTTTTATAATTATATAGTCAAGTCAATCACAATTGAACAGTTTGCAGTAATCAAGATGAAGCGTGTAAGCGCAAATGCACCAAGATTCAAGGGGCTGATTACTTTAGCCAAGTAGTAATTCCTCCAGCACTCAAATAGCATCAGAAGAAACCAAAATTGCGCAGAGCATTTGAAGCATCCACCACATTGTTTGACTGGCACTTGAATTTATACTATTTTCCCCCCACTGAGGTTTAATTAGTGAATTTTAACAAAGCTCCTCGAAATGAGCAAGCTGGTGACAAAAAATCATAAACTCTGTCAGTTGTCCATTGCCTAAAAAGGAGTGTTTAGTGTCTACCCTATCAAACTGTAGTGGCGTGATGATTTTAGTAAGAAAGGAGCAACTTTTAGGCAGGATAATTTCCGGCAGTTAATAGACTACTAGTATTCCCTGTTAAGAAACAAATTAGGCCTGAATTTTAGCTGAGGCTGTCAGGCCAAGTGTATTCCTGTAATAGGGATCCTGACAGAGGCCACAAGGGAAGCACATGGAATTGAAGAAGGGGAATCGTATGCTGCTGACCTGTATGACGAGCAGGCTGGGGATGCCTAGATCGGCCCTGAGATCGTTGACGAGGCGCTCCATCCTTCCGCCGTAGGCCGTGGCGTCGTCCAGCTCGATGGTGTCGCTCTCCCCCTGGAACCAGAGCACGGCGCTGAGGGTGCCCCCTCCGGCGCCCAGGGCGGCGCGCGCCCGGGCGACGGCAGCCTCGTAGAGCTGCTCCCCCTTGGCCCACATCCAGATCCTGGTCCCGCCGACCGCGCAGGGCACGAGGCCGAGCACGAGGTCCGTGTCGCCGGCGCTGCGGAGGAGGCGGTGCGCGAACGGCATGCCGGGGCCGAGCCCGCACGCCTTGTGCGTGTCGATGTCGGCGTGGAGCGGCGGCGCTGCGACGGCCCAGCGGCGGGAGGCGGCGAGGCGGAGCACGCGCGGGTGCGGGCGGAACGGCGGCGGGAGGGGCGACGGCGCGAGGCCCCGGCCGGCCATGTTGGACTGGCCGGCGAGGAGGAAAAGCAGCTTGGGGCGGCCGGCGTAGGGGGAGGCCGGGAAGGCGAGGAGGAGCGAGGAGAGGTGCGCGGCGAGCGGCGGCGGCGGCGCGACGAGGAGGAAGGAGAGCGCCGCCGCCGCCGCCAGCGCGCACAGCAGCAGCAGCGGCCGCCGCGCCGCTGGCTTCGCCATGGTGGTGGAGGCGGCCGTTTTGGTTTGGTTTGGTTTGGTTTGGTTTGCGAGGCGTTTTTCTGGGACGGTGGGTGGTGGTTGGCTTGCCGCTGCTGCGTTGGTTGACTTGGACGCTTCCTTCGGCTCTGGCATTCTTGGGGGTACTAGCTGCTGAGCTCACCTCAGGGCGTCAGTGTCCGAGCCACCAGCCGCACCGTGCCTGCGTGTGCTGCACGAGTGGGTTTCTGGTCGTGCATGTTCAGGGCCGTCTGATTCGGAGAACATTACTTGGAATGACGGGACTCCGTGGTGTTTACAAAATTTGGTGGTGCTACCATTTTTGCTTCGTTTCAAAAATTTGTCACGTGACAATAGGAATCTAGTGGTGATAGTTTTTTTCTTAATGTGGGATGTTACATTTTATCTATACTATAAAGTGGAGTTATTTTGATATAACGTAAAATTCCGTGCAATCACGAAATAAGATTCAGTAGAGCCACGTGTAACTTCACATCTACGTCTGGAACTCTACTCCCTCCGTCCCGTAAATAATGCAATTCTCACTTTCCGAGAAGTCAAACCATTTCAACTTTGACCAAGTTATACAAAATAGTACTAATATTTATGTCTTCAAATTGATTTAGTATGAAAATATAATCTGTGATTAATCTAATAATACTTATTTTGTATCATAAATGTTAGTAACTTTTTATATAAATTCAGTCAAACCTGAAATGGTTTGACTTCTCAAAAAGTGAGGATTGCATTCTTTACGGGACGGAGGGAGTAGGTTAGAATTTGTCCACGTCTGATACGGCTAGGGTTTGACCAAAAGCTCGAAAATATTTAACAAGCCGAGAAATTATTTTTGCTCGTTTTATTAATGAGCTAGCCGGTAAGCCGAAAGAGCCGAGGCATCGTAAAGTAATAAGCAAAATATTGATTAGATCTGACTAAGGTAAGTTGTGGAGGTGCGGGGCGGGGCGCGCCTAGATGTCACCCGAGACCCGAGTGACAGCAATTCGTTTGTCACCCAAAGTGCTTCCGTGTAGGCAACCACCTGCGAACTAGGCCGATTTCATGCATGTTCCTTTTCGGCCCAGGTCCGGACTGTTTTAGCGCGCCGAAGTTCATCAAGGTCCAATATCATTTGCAAGTGGAAAAGGTCATTTTAAGGTCCCTCATGTATCTCTCTAGTCTGATTTTCGTCCTTCAAGTAGAAAACCATATATTACTTATCCCTCAACTTCATAAACTGGTTATTTTTTTATCCTTGGCTGTTTTGATGGTGGTTTTGGCTGATGTGGCGACACATCAACCATCCTATGTGGCGCCACGTCATACTGGAGGGACCTAAATTGAACTATGCTGGTAATTCAGGGGCCAAATACACTTAACAAAAAGAAATATACAAATAATTTATCAAAATATTATCCAAATATTTTATAAGAAAAAATTATGCAATTAAAAATATTAAAAATCTAATCTAATCTTAGAAAAAAGCATAGAAATTTTGTTTTAGCAATGAAAAAGAAATATATTGTTCTCTTTTTCTCCTAAAATCATACTATATCTTTTTTTACTCTATCTTATATAGCAAATAACAAAGAATTATTTAATTTTCTATGACCTTTTGTGTGTTTATTTGTGCTCCATTTATCTATTATAATTAGTCAAAATGGACAGCATAGATTACGTAGAAAGATAAATGATGTTGTGCCATTTGATGACAATACAACTGTCACTTGGTCCTATCTATAAATATATTAGTGTAGATAACTATAGAAAATAATAACTCTAACCTAGGCACGAGGAGATAGAGTATGATTTAGAAAAAAAATCAAACTCGGATTCATTTTTTTAGGTAAAGTAATTTTTATATGAAATTTCTAAAAAGAAACTAGATTTCTGAATAGAAAAAATGGATAGTTTTTTGAGAAATTATTTATAAATTTTTTTGGTAAAGTATATTTGACCCCTTAGCTATCAGCATAGTTCAATGAGTGAATTTCACTGTAGATATATGAACTTTTCTCGAGATCTCATCTAGGTCCGTAAACTAAAAAAACGATCATCTAGGTCCGTAAATTTTTCCCGAGATCTCATCTAGGTCCGCAAACTAAATAAGCGGTCATCTAGGTCCATGAACTTTTAAAAGTGGTCATCTAGTTTCATAAACTTTTAAAGAGCGATCGTCAAGGTTAGGCTCGTCGCCACCACCTTGGACCTAGACAATAAATCTTTAAAAGTTCATGGACCTAGATGACCACTTATTTAGTTTGCAGACCTAGATGAGACCTTAGAAAAAGTCGATGGACCTAGATGATCGTTTTTTTGGTTTGCGGACCTAGATGAGATCTTGAAAAAAGTTAATGGACCTGCAGTAAAATTTTAGGACGATTGATGTGTCGTCATGTCAACAAAACCACCATCAAAACACTCGGGGACGAAAAATAACTGATTTTGAATTGAGGGATGAGTAATACCCGGTTTTGTACATGATGGATGAAAGTTAGACTAAGACGATGCATGAGGGACCTCAAATGGACGTTTTCCTTTGCAACTAGACCAAGGCGTTGAACGTGGGCTTGGCCAGCTTGTTTTTCAGCTCATAACGTGACCATTTTTCCGTTACGAACTGTACAGTAACTTGAGAAAATGAATCCGGGTTGTGACCATTTTTCCGCCCATCCCAACACATTCAGGGCTGTTCCGGACTTTCACGGTAACACTTGGGGAAATGAAATAGAATCCAGGCCCGTTTCGGACTTTCACGGTAACTTTTTTAGGCACTTTCACGGTAATAACTTGGAAAAATAAATGAACGTCAGAACGCACACCAGGAAGAACCATCGTGGATAAATGAGTCCACGTTGTTATGAATATAGTTAGTTAACTATAGGATGATCAATGTGGCGGTTACTGTTTCACCAAGGGCCTCTCCCAAGGGGTCTGTCCCTTGGGTGGCAAACCCCTCGTGCCCTTTGGGCTATATATATATATATATATATAGTAAATTGCGTCTATCATATAACAACTTGTATAGTTGTATCACTTTGGTCTAACAAATTGTAAAACATGCAAACAGATGCATGAACTTGTCAATTATGTGCATGTGCAGTCACATATACACCACCGAGCATATTTTCACCACGGTGACAAGTCAGTTGGACTGTAGCTTAGGTCTGATCATATTTTAGAATTTATAGAACAAATATAGTTAGGTTGCCATTTAAATATTTTCCAGTACATTTATTTCAAATAGGCTATCATGATAATGCAATTTTAAAATAGCTCTCCACTTATACATTTACTCCTACAGTGTGATGATAGAATTGGTTGATGGCATGAATTCGGTTGCAAAAACACTTTCGTTTCTTACTGGTAAGTATTTTGAATGTTTTTATCATGACAAAATATACTCGCCAGTGTAGATATGACCATACATGATCACATTTGACAAGTGTATGCATCTCTTTGCATATTTTACAAGTTGTTGGATCAAAGTGATACAACCATACAAGTTGTTGTATATATATATATATAGATCCCTCATTCATGAATCAATCCATTCATTCCTTCCATTCCATCTTTCTATTCTCTTACGTTCACAACACGTTATCAGCCCTTTGCTCTACATTGGATCCAAGTACAAGGAAGGAGGCCACAAGGCCTCATACATTCAATCAAGTAAGAGATGGATCTACTGTTTGTTGAATTAGAAGATCACTATGCCGTTCTTCCTGTTCTTCCAATTTCATACCACCGTATGTGGTACAATCGTCGTCGCTATGGCTGCCACTTCTGTGGCTGACGCCCTCGCTTCACACGACATCGTCGTGGTCGTCACTTCCGCGATGATCTTGGCGAGCGCATCATTGATGAGAGCCAATTGGTTCATGTTCCTGCACATCAAGCAGCGATAAACAACGTGAACAGTAACGAGCGTCTACCGACGCCAACCCCTATGGAAGAGCCTCACCTTCCACTGTTCCCGGCGACGACGAACACACAAGCCATGGCCGGCAGTGCAGCCTTTGGCCCCATGGCCGGTCCTCAGACCGGCGGCACCGCCCCTGCCATCATCTCCTTCACGTCCGCCGCAGCGACGACAACAGTGGCTGGGCTTCACCTAAGCTTTGTCGTCGGCACACGAGCGGCGCGTCGCGGCGCTCCGTCGTTCTTCACCGACGCGAGTCCCTCGGACTCGACGGCCAATGCATCAGCAACGGCAGCACCCCCATTGGCGACAGTGGCGCCCTCGGCGTCCGCACCATCTGCCGCTGCGCCATCGGCGCCCGAGCCGCTTTCTCCTCCAACACCGGCAGTCCTCCTGCGCCGCCGTGCGGCCATGGACCGGCTTCCCGGCATCCGCCGGGGCACGTGGAGCCCAGCGGCGCTGGGATTCTCCTCCAACTAAACGCCGGCCACGGCCGGCGGCCGGCGGAGGGGGGGAGGGCGGCGATCAAGCAGAGAAGAGAAAAGGGAGGAGATGGAGCCACGATGGCGCATCAGCGCACGACTCCCGCAAGCGGCGCGCGCATCAAAGCGACGGCGGCCGGCGACCGCACGCCACGCCGGCGCATCTGCGCCCACGGCCAACGCGCGCAGCGCCTCAAGGCGGCGGCCACACGACGCGCCCTCACGCGTGATGCCTACAGGCGCAGGCGACGCGCATCGCGCGACGGTGACCTCCGGCGGCGTGCATCGCGCAGAAGCGCCGGCGGCAATTGCACAAGAGGCGTCGGCAGCGACGTCAACAGGGGTGAGCGGTTAGGGATTTCCCTAACCGGCGTCTCCTGCCGTCTTATACGGGCCGACGCCCGTTGGCAGGCCACCCAGGCCAACGGGCCGCGCCAACGGCGCCCTGACGGGCCGCACGCCTTCAACGCCTGCTAGGCCGCGTCGCGGGCTGCTTGCCTGGGCCGCATCGCGGCTGGCCCGGCCGCGCCTGGCGCCACGCCCGCCGGGCCACAGCAGGCCGCAGCCGCTAGGCTTCGCCCGCGCCGAATGGGCCGCGTTTTCGGCGCCCGCTGGGCCGCGCGCCAAATAGCTGCTGGACTCGTCGTGGGCTGCGCAAAGAAAAAAAAGAAGAAAATCAGCCCACTGGCCTGATTCCTCCCCATTTCTTCTCTGATTTTATTTAGAAGTCCCCCAAACTTCTATCTATCTATTTATTTGGAATTTTCTGTTCTAAATATTTAGTATGTTATATTGTTATGTACATATTTGTATGTGTCATCTTGTAATATCCTCAGATATTGGAACCAATATATTATTGACGCTATGATTACTTCAGTAATTTAGCGATTCTTGATCTTGTATTGGTTCGACACATTTTATATTCAGAACATGTTTTTCTTATGCCATAATTTTATATTTTTGGCATTAACTCTACAAGTTCAATTATGCAAAATATTAATTAAGGAATATTCAATATGATATTTGGATCAAACACAAGGTGATGCGACCTAGGCACTGACTTCGATAAGTTCTTTTGAAATTATTTGACCTGAGATCCAGGCTTTTAGGCAGCAATTTTTGCTCATCACTGCGAGGTCTACATCTTTTGATGATTACCTTCATCGTGTATATCCGAGATTTCATATAAATGGACATATGACTATCAAGTCGAATTTTTCCATCAGGAATTAAAATAATATTTTAAGCAGTTTCACTGCACAATGTCCTTTACCTTAATTTTTATTTGTAAGACACATCTTACATTTAATATTTTTGCATACATACAACACAATTTAATTGACATAAGTAAATTAATTCCACACATGACTCTTCATGTAGGAAAATGGCTCAACTAGCCAAGAAAGATTTCACTGAACTTGCTGCAGATGGTAGCAACTATCTGACTTGGGCTATGGATGTCAAAATCCTACTCAAAGCCAAAGGTTTCATTGCCACAATCAATGAACCAGATGCGAAAGCACCTGTTGCTGAAGACACCAAAAATGCAACCTTGTATTTTCTAAGGCATCACATCCATCCCGATCTAAAAATCTAATACATGATGGAAGAGAGTCCTAGAAATCTTTGGGTTTCACTCAAAGAACACTATGACCAACAGCAAGCCTTAATTCTGCCAGAAGCAAGACGTGAGTGGTCAATGCTTCGTCTAATGGATTTCAAATCTGTTGCAGAATATAACTCTGTCGTTCATAAGATTTGTTCCAAGCTTCAATTCTGCAACAAACCCTCAGAGGATGCAGAAAAGATAGAAAAGACTCTATCTACATTTCTCCCTGCTAACAGGATATTGCAACAGCAATACCGTCGCCACAACTATGCTAAATATTCTGACTTAATACATGATTTACTTCAGGCTGAAAAACATGATGAACTCTTAACAAAGAATCATCAAATGCGCCCTGCAGGCGCAGCTCGTGTTCCTGAAGTTCATTTCAATGTTCAGAATAAAAAGCAGAAATTCGGTGACAAGAAATTCAAAAAGAATTTCAAGGGAAAATGGCGGAAGAAGAATTTTAAGAAAAACAAGGGTGCAAACAAGGGAAAGGGTACTTTCAAAAACAACTGTAATGACAACTCTCAAGTTTGTCAAAGGTGTGGTTGTCATAACCACAGTGCTAGAAAGTGCCGCATCCCCAAGCATTTGGTGGACTTATACCAGAAATCTACTGGCAAGCAAGTTCAAGGGGACAAGTATGAAGCTCACTTCACTACTCAACCTGACGAAGCCGACTGCTCTACTGATGTTCCTGCGGAACATGACAATAAGGCGATCCCACCTCAGTTGGACGACCTATTCAGCACCGACGACATGATTGTGGAATTCGAATCCAACGACATGTTTGGAGACACTGTCTAGTCTCCATCGTCCCCGACAAGACTTAGTTACCTAAGTTATATTTGTGAAACTTTATATTGTGTTGTAGACATTTGTTGTCATAAGTATTGTAAGACATATGATACTTAAATATTATAGTATGTGTGGTTATATATAATCTATAGAGTCAAATTCTTGATATTTGATTTACTCATTTTAGATTATACTACGGATTCAATCCATATGGAGGAGGAAATTTGTTTAGTGGACAGTGGTACCACTAACACCATACTCAGGGAAATTAAATATTTCCAAACTCTCACCAAGAGTAAAGGAAATGTAACAACTATCGCTGGTCGAGATGCTGTGATGGTGGGTTCAGGTCGAGCCACACTAATTCTCCCTATGGGAACTAAATTGGAAATAGAGGATGCACTCTTGTATCCTGATTCCACTCGTTCCCTGTTGAGTTACAAAGATATCCGTCGTAATGGTTTCCACATTGAAACTCATAATGACAACAATAATGAATATCTATTCATCACAAAGAATGACGGATATAACAAGCAACAGCTTGAGAAAATTCCTTCATTATCCTCTGGATTGTATTACACATACATCAAACTCGTTCAACATGTTGCATATAAGATAATTTTTCAAAATCTTGATGTCTTCAAGACTTGGCATGATCGCCTAGGTCATCCCGGAGTTGGGATGATGCGAAAAATTATCGGCAATTCCATTGGTCATAATATGCATATATCAAAATTTCCTCAATCTTCAGATTTTGTATGCACTGCATGTGCAACAGGGAAATTAATCTTAAGACCCTCTTATCTTAATATCAAGGCTGAACCACTACAATTCCTTGAACGTATCCAAGGAGATATTTGTGGTCCTATCAATCCATTAACTAGGCCATTCAGGTACTTTATGGTACTTATTGATGCATCTACTAGATGGTCCCATGTTTGTTTATTATCCACAAGAAACCATGCATTTGCAAGGTTCATTGCTCAAATTATCAAATTAAGAGCCAATTATCTGGAAAGTCCAATAAAATCCATCAGGATGGACAATGCCGCTGAGTTTTCCTCAAAATCCTTCAATGACTATTGCATGACTTTAGGCATTAATGTGGAACATTTTGTACCTTATGTACATACACAAAATGGATTAGTCGAATCTCTTATCAAGAGAATCAAGTTAATTGGTAGACCACTATTGCAGAATTGCAAGTTACCAACATCATGTTGGGGTCATGCGGTCTTACACGCCGCTGATCTGATTCAAATCAGACCTACTGCATATCATATGGCTTCCCCGTTGCAGTTAGTACGTGGAAATCAACCAAGTATTTCCCATCTGCGAAAATTCGGTTGCGCTGTATACGTGCCGATTTCACCACCGCAGCGTACATCGATGGGCCCCCATAGAAAAATGGGGATATATGTGGGGTATAACTCTCCGTCAATCATCAAATACCTCGAGCCTCTAACAGGGGACTTATTCACTGCCCGGTATGCTGATTGCATCTTTGATGAGGACAATTTCCCGGCATTAGGGGGAGACATGTACCATACAAAATGCCAGGAAATCAATTGGAATGCCTCGGGTATTCAGTCCTATGATCCACGTACTATAGAATCTGAACAAGAAGTTCAGAAGATCATACATTTGCAAAGCATTGCAAATAATCTGCCAGATGCATTTACTGACTACAAAGGTGTCACAAAATCACATAATCCTGCAGCAAATGTACCAGAAAGAGTAGTCATTCCTACTCAGAATCTCCCAATTCAAAATAAGAGGGGGAGAGGTACAACTGCAAAGGTTAAGGCTGTACAACAACCTATTGCAAATTAAAAGGTACAAAAGCCTCCGCGGAAACCAAGGAAGATCACTTCCAAAGTGGTAAATGCAGATCAACCTCAAGTTGATAGACACCTATTGGATCTCAATATTCCAATAATTATGGATGATCATCAGATACATTCCATACCCAGCACAAGTGTACACGAAATTATTAGTGCTGGGACATCAGAAGACCCTGACTCTACCGTATGGATGTGTCACTAGATTCAGATATCTACATGAAAGTCCCTGAAGGACTTGATATTCCGAACAAGAATCATTCACGCAATATGTATTGTGTAAAGCTTCAAAAGTCTTTATACGGCTCGAAGCAGTCGGGAAGAATGTGGTACAATCGACTAAAGGAATTCCTTCTACAGAAGGGTTATTCCAATAACGATGATTGTCCATGTGTCTTCATCAAGAAATCCTCGACTGGATTTTGTATCATATCTGTGTATGTTGATGATCTCAATATCATTGGGAATACACAAGATATTGATGAAGCACGCAACCATCTTAAGACGGAGTTCGAAATGAAAGATTTGGGTCAAACCAAATTTTGCTTGGGTTTACAACTTGAGCATTTCCCTACGGGAATCTTAGTACATCAGTCTGCATATATCCAGAAAATTCTTCAGAAGTTTAATATGGATAAATCATATCCGTCAAAAACACCTATGGTCGTTAGATCTCTTGATCTCAACAAGGATCAATTTAGACTAAAGGATGATGTTGACACCAAAAATTGGCACCAGGAAGAGGCTGACATGTGGGCCGGATTCATTGAAGAGATACCATTCGGCAAAGGAATTTTTCCCCAGAAGCATTCAGCAAAGACGTTCTGCGGTCGGGAACGCATCGTCATTCGGCAGGAGAACTGTTCCGCAAAGGGCATTCGGGAGCGCGTGATGACGTGGATCGAGTATAAGGAAAAGGCTGGTTTGATTTGGAATGCAAGGCGGATACGGTGCCCCGGCGTTTATCTTTTTTAGGAAATAAATAATGTAATCGTAATCGATTAGGAGTCGTGTCGAAACCTGGGTATAAATATGAACCCATGGTAATTGTAAAAGCATCATACAATCAATCATACAACAAACCGGCCCCGTGCCAACTTCGAGTCCTTTAGTCGAGTCGTCGAGTTCTTCGAGAGGAATCATCGATCCGTCGACCTCCGTAAGTACCGGCAACCCTGCGCCATGCCTAGTATCATGCGGTGGATTTAGGCTCTGGTTCAGGAAGGTTCCATTGTTAGAGCATGAGCCATGCGGTGGGCTAAGTTTTAGCTTGGAACAAGTTATCGGCTCTATTGGATTTTGGCAAAATCTGATAGATTCATTAAGTTATCATGTGTTGCTCTGGATTTTACCTTTGTGTTTAGTTCATTACAACACTCTTTTGCCCAGTCTAGGTTGATTAGATTCGGTTTCCAGCTCATAATGCACTGCGTTTCCATAGCCGAATTCGAAGTCAATCTAGATTGCTACGTGTTGCGGGTTCAAGCTCGTTGGTCTTGTGTAGATCTTGACAGAACCGGGTATCATGCGGTGGATGCAGGTTTTTGGGTCGTCTTAGAGCTAGTCATCCGGTGGACTAGAATTCGATTCGATCTGATAGATCTATCATCATCAACAGAGCATGTTCCTTCTTCATGGAACCCGATTCGGCTATATAGCTGTATTCGGCAGTATCGCCACGAGCGAAACATGCTCACGGTTTTGTTTTAAATAAAGAATGCTTTTAGCCTTCCATGTTTAGAGTGTATCATGCGGTGGATTGCTCTATTCTTGGTTGGTGGCGTGATCCCAAGCACGTCGTATCATGCGGTGGATTAACTTGTTTTGTTTCATGCCCGACGGGTTGGAAAGTACCTAGACATGCGGTAGACTAGTGCTTTTGATCTATGCATTCTTGTTTATTATGAAATTATGGTCATGCTTTCGCCCTTTTATTTATCTATCATGCCCTGTTCCCGTTAATCGGTTACGAATATACGTTACAATGTTCATTCAAGTCAACTACCGATCTTTCGTCATGCTCACGTCACGCATTCGGCAGTGCGCTTCCTGCGTGCTTTTGCCGATTGCCCTACCGATCTTTCGTCATGCTTACGTCATGCATTCGGCAGCGCGCTTTCCTGCGCGTTTTGCCGATTGCCGAATGATGCTTTAACCGTCGACAGATAGCTTCTCTGTAGCTATGTGTCGTTCGAAATTGGCTCCGTAGCCGCAAATATGGAACTGACTGGTATTGCCCGGTACGTTCCAGGTGTTATCTAAAAATCTTTTATCCCTTTGTCAGTTTTCAGGAAAATTGACTGGCACGCTTACGGATTCAGACGCTCGGGCCACGTGTTAAGCCAGCTAATTCGGCTTGCTGTGTGCTTGGCGTGAGATGCGGATTTTACGTCAACACACTTTTTGGCACGCCCGGTGGGACCAATAAGCTTCGAAGATGCCTGAATTGAAAGACATTCTGGATGTCACTTTTGAAGAATTATCTGATGAGCATCAACAAATGGTGAAGACTGCTGCAGATCAATTCATCAAGAAATGCTTGCTGTCTTTTGCTAAGAACAGGAGTGGTGCACCGTTTCTCAAGTCAGATCTGCCAAGAGTTCTTTTACCGGGACAATTTGATCTTACTGAAGATGAAGAAAGGGAGAAGTTCTCTAGCTTGTTGTACAAAGCTTTAGGGGAAACAATGACCAATCATAATGCTACATTCCTGAACAGTTTTCGGCTCATACTGGTCAGCATCTTTGGTCAACACGTGGATAAGCCTTTTGAGCAAATGCATGGACAACTTGGTGGACCAACGTATTTCAATGTTCAAGCATCAGTTCCAAAACGTCATGGTAAAGGTATTGAAGAAACTGAAGCTTCTGGAACCAAAGACGCGAATGGACAGCCGATTCAGCAAGAGCTTCAGCATGCATTGCCGAAACCTCGTACATATGGTGATATGGCATTCGGCACCACGGGAAATCCACCTGCTTCTGCTTATAAGATATCCCCTCTAAACAACAGGCTGCAAAGGGACATGTATGGAAACGGATATTCAGAGTTTATGGATTACAATGCTATCGACGCTCTCCCGAATCCCGGGTATGTTGGTACCGCAGGGATGCCTACTGGGAAACCAGGGAATCAGGATACCAATATTGACCTCATGGTGCAAAAAATGACCGATGTATTGCAAAATCAATTCGGTCTGAAGCCTAAAAATCAGGGGTACATGTACTCGTCTCCTTTCCCAGAATGGTACCAAAGGGTATCATTGCCGAATAGAGTCAAGGTGCCTACAGAGTTTACTAAGTTTTCAGGACAAGATGATACTAGCACTGTGGAGCATATAGCTCGATATCTGATGCAGCTTGGAGAAGCTTCGGCAGACGAGGCTTTCAGAATCAGATACTTTCTTTTGTCACTGACGGGTCCAGCTTTTACATGGTTTGCTTCTTTGCCTGCTCAGTCAATTTGTACTTGGAAAGACCTGGAGCAGAAGTTCCATGCTCACTACTACATTGGCAGTACCGAGAAGAAGTTGGTTGATTTGACCAGCTTGAGGCAGAGGAATAATGAGACTCCTACGGAGTTCCTCAGGAGATTTAGAGAAACAAAGAGCATGTGCTTTTCTCTGAACATACCTGATGATCAGCTAGCTGGCATGGCTGTAGCTGGCATGCTGCCTGCCATTCGGGAAAAGCTATTCGGGATGGAATTTGATGATCTGGGCCAGTTGTCACACAGATTGGCCTTAATGAGTAACCAGGCATATGGTTTCAAGAAAGATGCCAGATTTGCTAAACATAATGATGTAGCTGACATCTATAACCAATTCCTTGAAAGAGCAGATCAAGAAGATGAATATGAAGATAGCGAGGAGATAGCCGTAGCAGAGATAGTATGGAGTAAAGAACCAGTCATGGTGAATCAGAGGTGGATCAAACAGAATAAGGGCACCTATGATTTTGATGTAACTAAGGCAGATAAATTATTTGACTATCTTGTAAAAGAAGGCCGAATCAAGTTACCAGAGGGGCATTCTATGCTTCGGCCTGATGGAGTAAAAGATAAGAAGTTCTGTGGATTCCATGATAGAAATTCTCATTCCATCAATGAATGCAGAGTTTTTAGAATGAGGATTCAGAAAGCTATCCAAGAAGGGCATCTGAAATTCGACAATAAGATGAAGCTGGACGATAACCCGTTTCCTCAGAACATGATCGGGTTCTCAATCAATATGGTGAGTGTTGCCGAATCGGGATAAAAAGGAAAGATGAGAGTCCTGACGTCGAAGGAAGCAAAGCAAAATGGCTCAGTCGATCCTGATCGGCAAGTCATGATCGAACAGATTCGTGAGGAAAAGCCTTGCTTCCCGAATAGCCGATTTGAAATTGGGAACTCTTCTAAATCCAGAGTCACATCGCGTATTCTCCTCAATAAGTGGCAGCGTCAGCAAGAAAAAGAGCACTACAAGAGACGTGAGTACGAGGAGGAGAGAAGAAGGCGCGAAGAAGAAAGGTATGAGGAAGAACAAGAGGAATATGTCCGAGAACAAGAACGTGCACATTGGGATTGTGTCTTCTTCAGACACTGTTGGAATGAGGGTTTAAAGTTGCCCACGCGGAATAACTGTCCTGAATGCAATAATGGATATATCGAACATAGGCAAAATGTTGCCAATCGCCGATCCGTCCACGAAAGAATTGGAAGGATACATCCTAGCGATGATCGGCGTTTAAAAATATATAGGAATGATGATCAACCAATGAAAAGACGTGCTGATCATAGATGGGTTGATCATGAAGAAGAAGATCGTGAGTATGTCTGGCAGAAAGGACAGTGGTGTCCACCTGGTTTAAGAAGGAGCCAGAAGAGAAGAGTCCAGCGCCTGAGGAATCAAGAGTTGAAGCAAGCAGGAACCAGGATGAGATCGATATGGCGTCCAAAAGACAAATCTGACGGATCGGGTCATTCGGCTCCTACATGCATGGTATGTTTCTTGCCGAATGAATTCATGGCTCCAGCTAATCAAGTTATACAGGAAGAGATATTGTCAGAATTGGATGAAGCCGAGCAGTGTGGGTTGATGGCACAATTGGTATTGAATAAGCAAGCTATTTTTGAGAAGCCAATCCAGAATCGGCACATGAAACCACTGTATTTAAGAGGATATGTCAACGGGAAGCCACTAACGAAGATGTTTGTTGATGGTGGAGCTGCTGTTAATGTGATGCCATACAATACATTCAGGAAGCTTGGCATGAGCCCTGGAGATTTGACGCCAACAAGCATAGTTTTGAATGATTTTGCTAGAAATCCGTCGGACACCAAAGGATGTGTACATGTAGATCTGATGATTGGGTCTAAGATTCTGCTTACAACCTTATTTGTTATTGAAGGCAAAGGGGCATACAGTTTGCTACTTGGAAGGGATTGGATCCATGCGAATTGTTGTATACCATCTACTATGCATCAGCAGCTTATTCAGTGGATAGATGATGAAGTGGAAATTGTCCCAGCAGATGATTCAATTAGCGTGGCTAATGTGGAACCAGCCTTCTGGGAATATCAAGGCATAGATTGCTTCTCAGGTAAGGACTGGGGAGAAGGTCCTGTTGAGCCAGTCAGCAGTGATCAACAGCCGATCAAAGCAGTCGGCTCTTTTAGTAATTTTTGATGGATAATCCAATCGATGGGACTGATGGGAAGCTAGGACATGGATTTGTATCGGCTGATAAATTAGAAGAAGTAGACATTGGAGACGGTGACAAACCAAGGCCGATATTCATCAGTGCTAGCTTGGATTCGGTTTTCAGAGAAAAGTGGATTGAATTGTTAAAAGAATACAGAGATTGCTTTGCTTGGGATTATTCGGAGATGCCTGGTTTAGATCGTTCCATTGTTGAGCATCGATTGCCGATCAAGCCTGGTTATAAACCTTACAAGCAGCCACCCCGAAAAATCTACAAAGATGAAGTGTTGGCCGACGTGAAGAAAGAAGTGGAAAGATTAATAGTAGCAAATTTTATTCGGCCATGCAGATATGCAGAATGGATCTCTAATATTGTTCCTGTGTACAAGAAAAATGGGAAAATGAGAGTTTGCATAGACTTTAGAGATCTAAACAGAGCTACACCCATGGATGGATATCCAATGCCTGTTGCTGATTCGTTGGTTGATGCTGCTGCTGGATATAAAGTGATTAGTTTCATGGATGGTAATGCAGGGTACAATCAAATTTTTATGGCATTGGAAGATATAGCGAAAACGGCTTTCAGATGTCCAGGACATATAGGGTTGTTTGAATGGGTTGTCATGACGTTTGGTTTGAAGAATGCTGGTGCAACTTATCAGAGAGCCATGAATTATATTTTTCATGAGTTGATCGGCAAGGTTGTGGAGATATATATCGATGATATTGTGATTAAGTCATTGGATCATGAAGCACATTTGGCCGACATAAGGAAAACTCTAGAATGCACTAGGAGACATGGGCTCAAGATGAATCCAAATAAGTGTGCTTTTGGAGTTTCGGCAGGAGAATTTCTGGGATTTCTGGTGCATGAAGGAGGAATAGGAGTCGGCAAGAAAAGTATGAAAGCCATTGATGAAGTTGGTCCTCCCACTAATCTTAAGGAATTACAGTCATTACTTGGTAAGATCAATTTCGTAAGAAGATTCATTTCAAACTTATCACAAAAAGTGTTGCCTTTCTCTTCACTGTTAAAAGTCAAGAAAGATCAGAAGTTTGTATGGGGTGACGAACAACAAAAGGCTTTCGATGAGATCAAGGAATACATGAAAGAACCACCAGTATTGGTACCCCCACAGCTAAACAAGCCTTTTAGGTTGTACGTGGCGGCCGGTGCCCAAACTATTGGATCGGCCCTCATACAAGAATTTGGGGGAAATGAAAGAGTGGTTGCATACCTTAGCCGAAAATTGCTTGATCCCGAAACGAGGTATTCGGCTACCGAGAAACTTTGTTTATGTGTTTACTACTCCTGTACAAAATTTCGGCACTACTTGTTGCATGCCGAATGCATTGTATATTCGAAATTTGATGTGATAAAGCACATGTTGTCTATGCCAATTTTGAACGGAAGGATTGGCAAATGGATTTTAGCTTTGTCTGAATTTGAGTTAAGGTTTGAATCGGCAAAGGCTGTTAAGGGACAGATTATTGCTGACTTCATTACTGAGCATCGCGATTCATCAATTAATTTGCATGAAATTACTCCTTGGGTATTATTCTTCGATGGATCTTCATGTGACAAAGGTGGTGGAATAGGTATTTTGTTAATTTCGCCAAGAGGAGAGGTATTTGAATTTGCTATTCCTATTCAACCTACTGTCACTAATAATCAAGCCGAGTATGAGGCAGTGCTCAGAGGACTCCAATACTTGAGAGAAGCGAAAGCCATTGCAGTTGAAATTTTTGGAGATTCAGAATTAGTCATAAAGCAACTAAATGGCGAGTATGAGTGCAGAAACGATGTCTTAAGGAATTACTATGAGGAATGCAAGCAAATCTTAAAGGAATTTCAGTCGGTAATTCTGCGGCATATTCCTAGGAGAGACAATGAAGAGGCGAACAGGCTAGCTCAAAGTGCTTCAGGTTATAAAGAGCTTCAAGAAGTTTTTGTTAATGATGTATATGCGTTCGGGGGTAATCTGGCAGAAGATGATTGGAGAAAGGAAATTGTTGATTATCTGGAGGATCCATCTCGAAAGGTTTCTAGAAAGCTCAGGTATAAAGCTTTAAAGTTTGTTCTTCTTGATGATAATTTATATTATAAATCCTTGGATGGGGTGCTGTTACATTGCCTAAATCAAGAAGAAGCAAAAAGGCTGATAAGTGAAGTGCACGATGGGCTGTGTGGAGCACATCAATCGGCTTACCGAATGAAATGGGTTATTAGGAGAACTGGGTACTATTGGCCCACAATGCTAGAAGACTGCTTTGAATATTACAAAGGATGCCAAGATTGCCAGAGATTTGGAAACATTCAGAGAGTTCCAGCATCAGTTCTGAATCCTATTGTCAAGCCGTGGCCATTCAGAGGATGGGGAGTAGATTTGATTGGCCAAATAAATCCTCCATCTAGCAAGGGGCATAAGTTTGTGCTTTTAGCAACCGATTATTTTACTAAGTGGGTTGAAGCGATTCCATTAAAGAAGGTGACATCAGAGAATATGGTTGAATTTGTTAAAGAACATATCGTTTATAGATTTGGAATTCCTCAAACAATCACCACAGATCAAGGGACTCAATTTACATCTTCAGAGTTCAGAGATTTTGCTGAAAGTATGGGCATCAAATTGTTGAATTCTTCTCCTTATTATGCCCAAGCTAATGGTCAGGCAGAAGCTTCTAATAAGATTATGATTAAAATTATACGGAAGAGGATTGATCAGAAGCCGAGAAAGTGGCATTCGGTACTCAATGAGGCTTTATGGGCTTACCGAATGGCTCCACATGGGGCTACGCAGACATCTCCTTATGAATTGGTATATGGACATCATGCTATCTTGCCATGGGAGATGCAATCAGACTCAAGGAGGATAAAGTTGCAAAAAGATTTAAGTTCTAAAGATTATAATGATTTAATGATGGACGAATTAGAAGATTTGCATATGATTCGTCTCAGGGCCTTGGAAAATGTTGAGAAAAACAAAATGCGGGTTGCTAAATATTACAACAAGAAGGTGAAGGTCAAGCAATTTGCAGAAGGAGATTTGGTTTGGAAAGCAATATTGCCGATTGGAACTAAATACAGTGCATTCGGTAAGTGGTCTCCAAACTGGGAAGGCCCGTTCAGAGTGGTCAGATGCGTGCCTGGAAATGCATATATCCTGAAAACTTTACTAGGGGAAGAGTTTACTGCTGCTATCAATGGGAGATACTTAAAGAAATATTATCCTAGTGTTGAGATTGATCGTTGATTGAAGTATTCAATGTCAGAATGACTGAAGCAGCCGGCATTCGGGAAGGAGCCGTCTTCAGAACAAATGTTGACAGAAGAAGAAATGGCCAATATCAGAGTGTATTGCCCTTAGTACAAATATTTTGCATCATGAGTTTGACCAAGTTATCACAAAAAGGACTACAAAAGATGAATTTTATTGCCGAAATTCCATGATCCCTAGTACAAACTAATGGAACAGCTTGTTCAGAACAGACTGGGGATGAATGGAATCGGCAATGGCAGCGCCATGAGCATCAAGGCTATCTATGGAGGCCTCAATGTCGTCGATCTCCTCCGGGTTGCCATTAGCAAAGCCGGTCGGTAGCCTGGAGTAGTCGGTGCCGGTGTGCGTCGACATGGCAACTAGGCCTGCGGCAGTGCCCAGACGGATGCCGTGTGAGGCCACCTCATCGATACGGCCTGCCACTGCACCCAGGCGAGCTTCTGGCGTGTCCCCAGGAGCATTCACCTTGTTTGCCAAAGACTCGACCAATGTCTTCAGCCGATCGAGTTCGGCGTCGCGATCTGTGGGATTACGAAGCAACGACGGGTTAGACCAAGGTCAGATTAAAGTTAAGCGAACCACAGAAATTACCGTCGATGGTCTCGAGCAACTCCTTGCGCTGGTGTTGCCACTCCAGATCTGCGATCCCTGCTTGTTTGGAGACGACCTCCAGCTCGTGCCGAGTATCATCACGTTCCTGCTTGAATCGGCGGGCATCGCTATCTGAATAGCGCAGATCCCAGTCAGGCCTGGAGGATCGGCTAGATGACTCCGAAGAATCATCCGCTGCAGCCGGAGCCGCAGGCGAGGCAGTGACAGGGTTCCATTGAATGAGCCTGAAAGCACAAGGAAAGTTGAGAATAAGGCAAAATCTGGAGAAAAGGATAAGGAGAGGCAGACAGTCATCACCTCCGACGAGCACCTGCGCGGCTCCCTTCGGCTTCGTCAACGGCCGGGCGTCTTCCGTTGTTGTTAGCCATTGGGGTTTTTTGGAGATTGTTGTGCTCAAAGAAGAGAGGGCTCAGGCTAGCAGAAAGCTTGGAAAACGAAGGATTTGATGAAAGATTAGGAGCGCTCAAGGTTCTTATTTATGGAACTAACGAAGAGATCGTGGCCGAAGATTGCGGTGCATATCCCAAAGAGTTCGGAAGGTGGAAGGATGTTCCAACCGATCGGTTTCCTTGTCGTTTGGGATTCTTACCGAGTCGTAATCGGCGTTGACTGGATGAGATTCGGCTATGTCGTGTTTGAAGCGTTTTCGGGTCCGACGCTGTTATAGCCAGCTTTGCCGAATAAGTTGCCCACAATAAAAAGAACAGAGATAAGAAATGGCAAGATTGCAGGATTGATAAAACATTCGGCTATCAACTGTTTGTTACGATTACAAACCCAAGAACTTTGAGATTACATTTTTAGCATTTGATATCATATTGCTAATGCTCTCTAATAGCTTTTTGTCAGCTTCTTGGGTTCTAGCCAGAGCAGCAAGCTTTGCCTTGAGTTGTTTGTTTTTGTTTAAAGCTGCTGAAGCTTCCTTTCGCATCTTCTCTGTTAACTTGGGAAGCTCGATTATCTTCTTCTTATCAGCTTCAATTTCGGCCGATAGATCTTTCAATTCGGCTTCAAGTGCAGCTTTTCTGACCTCCTTCATTTCAAGTTCAGATTCCAATTTGGCCAGTAATTCCTTGCTGTTCTGAGCTTGAGTATGCAGGTCTTTCACAGATTGTTTGGTTGTGGATCTCCTCTGTTCCAGAACTGGTTGAGAAGATTGGTTTTTCAGAGCCTGCTTTACTGCAGCGTATTGTTGATCCAAATGAGAGACCGGTTCCAAAGAGATTTTGATATCATCAGGAAGTTCTTGGTCAATGGATTCCAGTGCATCCCTTAAAAGATCAGCGTCTTTGACTTGATCTTGGATACTCTTGTGCAGCAAAGCAAGGATATCTTTCAGCTTTGCTTGATTTTCTTCTGACAGAGCTTGGCCAGAAGATGTTTCTTCCCCTTGTTCGGCAACCAAGTCGTCCATAGCAAAAGAATAGCTGGATGATGAAATGGTTTTCTCCTAAAAAATTGTTCTTGCCGAATTAGTAATAGTCTGCTGAATAAAAGAGTAGAGAAAGTTAAAATGATTATGTTTACCTCGTTCCTGACTTCCTGAATAGGAGAAGGAAGCCTTTCAGGCTCAATTGGGGGATTCTGTGTATCTTGCTGAGGAGAAACTGGAAGACTTCTTGGTGAGGATGGTACTTCTGATTGGGGAAGAAGTTGCAAAGCTAAAGATGAATCATGATGAGAAGGAGAGCTTTCCAAGATTGGATCCACTGAGGATTGTTCTGCAGTTAACAAGAAATGAGTGCCGATGAAAAAGAAGTTAAGAAGATAAAGTGGTAGAATTTTACCAATCAATGAAGCATCGGCAGGATCTGCACTGATTGCTGGTTGCTGTGCTTTGGCCTGAAACCAAGAGGAAATAAGCTGAGTAAAATACCAATGGCATTATGGTCAAAAAAAGAAGGCTCTGACCCTGATAACCTTTTTGCTGCTTGTTCTTTTCTTCTTTACAACTGAGGGGGCAGTTAAAGAAAGGGTTTTCCTCTTGACAGATGATGGTCTAGTAAGTATTGGATCTGAGGAAGCCTGTCTAGCCATCAGCTGAGCCAAGGTAGGAGATTGGTGCCCCAAAGCAGATATTGGGCCTGCAGTTTTGTACAAAATTGCCCTGGCAAGAGGGGCAGGTGTTATGTCCTGCAAAATGACAGAAATCAGAATCAATTGGGTTAATATTATTGAAACAGATGAAGAGATAAGCATATTACCTCTGTAGTTGGCTGATAATCAGACATTAATTCAAGGCAGAAGGGATGGATTGGCATGTTGAAGATATGATCATGGAGTTCTTGCCACCAGAGAGTAAAAGAAGGATGGGCAGATATTATTGGTACAAAAGGATCAGGTGCATAGATAGTTCCACAGCATTTATAAGTGAAAATCCTTCTTGTCTCTGTGGAATCTTTGACAATTTCCCTAGGCTTGAGAAATTCATGAAGAAATAGCCTTGGGGGCACTTGGCCACATCCCAACTGTCTAGCCATCATGTTTGGCTGATAATATTCATAAGTGCTTTGAACTAACCTCCCTCCGCAGAATTCGGCTGGCAGGATGCAGGGCTGGATGAAGGCATTGAAGATTGCTACAGATTGTACATCAATGCATCCAGTTTCAAAGCTGAATTCGCAAGGGAGGGTGAGATTGTCATTGTCCAGATATGGGAACCAAAGAGGATGAGCAAAGCCTCTGAAGAAGAGCTCAAACAGTTCACCAATGTTCTTGTTAATAGATACAGTGGAGGCAGCTTCTCCATAGGTTTGACAACCTTTGGTTCTCCGGGTTTCTCCTTCTTTGTAATTGATTGAAGGAAAGTCTCGGCTGTTGAGATCAATAGCGACGATTTGATGCATGTATAACTGCAGCCACATTTGGACAAACCACCAAGGGCCATTGACACAGGGGATTTTCTTGCTGGTATGCATCAGGTGGGTGGTTTGATTGAGCATGTGGTATACGCTTCCCAGGAGGTATTTCCCAAGTGGAATGAGTTTTCCAGCAGCCAGCTCTTCAGCCATTACGATATGGTTCAGAGTTGGCTCATTGGCTTTGCCACAGAAGACTGATCTACATAACCACATATTCAGGAAGGCTCTGTATTCAACATCGGTCAGGGGGCCGTCAGACATATGGTTCTGGATGTATTTCTTGTATCCAACCCCTGTTTTTACTCCTGTCTGCTTGGAGGAACCTTTGTGGTCATATGGATATACAGTTCCTGTGACACTCAGGCCGGTCATCATGTAGACATCGGCCAAAGTGGGAGACATTGGGCCGTGACCGAAGAGAAAGGCATTTGCACCGTTGGACCAAAAGTGGCAAGCTGCAATCAGGAGGTTCTCATTCTTTCGTGTTTCGGCTAGTGATAGTTCCAAGCAATGAGAAATACGCAGATGATCCCAGTTCTGTGTCTGGGGGCTCTTGTCATCAGATATCCTTTTGTACCAATTTCTCCAGCCGGCAATTGGGGGCAAAGGCCAGTTCTTGAAAGCGTCTTGCCACTCATGGGGTTTTGTCAATGAAATCTTAAAATGGACCCTCTGAGATTCGGCCGCGATGATTTCGGAAGGGTCTGAATCCCCTACAGGGCCGAGGAAGTAGGATGGGGTCTTTTCCTCAACAGGGATGAGGATTTCGGCAGCTAGGGCCTATCAAGAATGGAAGGGGATGAGAAGAAATTTAAGATGCAAATCGAAAGAAGAATGCCGAATGTGCTTGAGAGGATTGAAGCTTACCTGGAGAGCAAAATCTTGGTTCGCCATTTGAAGATTGAATCTTGGGAGTCGATGACCTAGGGTTCGGATCCGGATGAGAGCTCTGAAGATTCAAAAAGGAGAAGCGGGTGCCGAGCAGAACTAACTTGGGAATATTGGGTGCTTCTGGTCAATTCCGAGATAAAGTTATCTTTTATCCCGAAATTGAAGGGGCATGTGTTGACACCAAAAATTGGCACCAGGAAGAGGCTGACATGTGGGCCGGATTCATTGAAGAGATACCATTCGGCAAAGGAATTTTTCCCCAGAAGCATTCGGCAAAGACGTTCTGCGGTCGGGAACGCATCGTCATTCGGCAGGAGAACTGTTCCGCAAAGGGCATTCGGGAGCGCGTGATGACGTGGATCGAGTATAAGGAAAAGGCTGGTTTGATTTGGAATGCAAGGCGGATACGGTGCCCCGGCGTTTATCTTTTTTAGGAAATAAATAATGTAATCGTAATCGATTAGGAGTCGTGTCGAAACCTGGGTATAAATATGAACCCATGGTAATTGTAAAAGCATCATACAATCAATCATACAACAAACCGGCCCCGTGCCAACTTCGAGTCCTTTAGTCGAGTCGTCGAGTTCTTCGAGAGGAATCATCGATCCGTCGACCTCCGTAAGTACCGGCAACCCTGCGCCATGCCTAGTATCATGCGGTGGATTTAGGCTCTGGTTCAGGAAGGTTCCATTGTTAGAGCATGAGCCATGCGGTGGGCTAAGTTTTAGCTTGGAACAAGTTATCGGCTCTATTGGATTTTGGCAAAATCTGATAGATTCATTAAGTTATCATGTGTTGCTCTGGATTTTACCTTTGTGTTTAGTTCATTACAACACTCTTTTGCCCAGTCTAGGTTGATTAGATTCGGTTTCCAGCTCATAATGCACTGCGTTTCCATAGCCGAATTCGAAGTCAATCTAGATTGCTACGTGTTGCGGGTTCAAGCTCGTTGGTCTTGTGTAGATCTTGACAGAACCGGGTATCATGCGGTGGATGCAGGTTTTTGGGTCGTCTTAGAGCTAGTCATCCGGTGGACTAGAATTCGATTCGATCTGATAGATCTATCATCATCAACAGAGCATGTTCCTTCTTCATGGAACCCGATTCGGCTATATAGCTGTATTCGGCAGTATCGCCACGAGCGAAACATGCTCACGGTTTTGTTTTAAATAAAGAATGCTTTTAGCCTTCCATGTTTAGAGTGTATCATGCGGTGGATTGCTCTATTCTTGGTTGGTGGCGTGATCCCAAGCACGTCGTATCATGCGGTGGATTAACTTGTTTTGTTTCATGCCCGACGGGTTGGAAAGTACCTAGACATGCGGTAGACTAGTGCTTTTGATCTATGCATTCTTGTTTATTATGAAATTATGGTCATGCTTTCGCCCTTTTATTTATCTATCATGCCCTGTTCCCGTTAATCGGTTACGAATATACGTTACAATGTTCATTCAAGTCAACTACCGATCTTTCGTCATGCTCACGTCACGCATTCGGCAGTGCGCTTCCTGCGTGCTTTTGCCGATTGCCCTACCGATCTTTCGTCATGCTTACGTCATGCATTCGGCAGCGCGCTTTCCTGCGCATTTTGCCGATTGTCGAATGATGCTTTAACCGTCGACAGATAGCTTCTCTGTAGCTATGTGTCGTTCGAAATTGGCTCCGTAGCCGCAAATATGGAACTGACTGGTATTGCCCGGTACGTTCCAGGTGTTATCTAAAAATCTTTTATCCCTTTGTCAGTTTTCAGGAAAATTGACTGGCACGCTTACGGATTCAGACGCTCGGGCCACGTGTTAAGCCAGCTAATTCGGCTTGCTGTGTGCTTGGCGTGAGGTGCGGATTTTACGTCAACAGATGAAGATGAAGAATTATTGGTACCTGAAGTTCCATATCTTAGTGCCATTGGAGCGCTTATGCACATCGCAAATTGCACAAGGCCTGACATTGCATCTGCGGTAAACTTGCTAGTTAGACATAACGCTACTCCAACAAAACGCCATTGGGCGGGAGTCAAGAATATCTTCAGATATCTCCAAGGTACGATAGATCTTAGTTTATTTTACAAATATAACCAAGACAAATCTTTAACTGGATAAACAGATGCTGGCTATTTATCTAATCCCCACAATGCCAGATCACAGACAGGCTTTGTATTCTTACATGGTGGAACAGCTATATCATGGAAGTCATCCAAACAGACTCTAGTAGCCACATCCACAAATCACTCTGAAATAATTGCATTATATGAAGCATCACGTGAATGTGTATGGCTTCGCAGAGTGATAAATCGCATACAACAGTCATGTGGTATTGGTGTGATAACGCAACCAACAATTATCTATGAAGATAATTCTGCTTGTATTGCTCAAATGAATGCAGGTTATATAAAGAGCAATATCACTAAATACATTGCTCCTAAGTTATTCTATCCTCATGAGCTACAGAAAAGTGGTGAGATAGAAATCTTGCAAACTAAATCCTGTGATAATCTTGCAGATTTATTCACAAAGTCTTTATCTACATCATTATTCCAAAAATATGTTTTTGTGATAGGTATGAGACGTCTCAAGGATTTGCAAGAATCAGGGGGAGTAAATCCTCTAATATAACATGTATATAATCCTCTGATTATCTATATTGCACTCTTTTCCTAATGAGTTTTCCTATCAAGGTTTTTCTCATAAGGTTTTTAATGAGGCAATATACTATGACAAGCAATCATATATGTCATCAAAATTTTCTCCTATATTTTCCCTCAGGGGTTTTAAGGAGTTTTTCCTATGACATATCTTCATTTCTCCTCAAATTTTCCCCACTGGGTTTTGGAGGAGTTTTATCCATTTGATGGTCATCCATCGAATATCACGTGGTTTCTCCTCGTATTTTTCTACAAAGTTTTAGAGGAGTTTTTTCCACACAACAATCTACAAATGGAGGACATATATATGAAGCAATTGATCAAGGGGGAGTGTTATGAATATAGTTAGTTAACTATAGGATGATTAATATGGCGGTTACGGTTTCACCAAGGGGCCTCTCCCAAGGGGCCTGTCCCTTGGGGTGGCAACCCCCTTATGCCCTTTGGGCTATGTATATATATGTACAGATCCCTCATTCATGAATCAATCCATTCATTCCTTCCATTCCATCTTCCTGTTCTCTTACATTCACAACACATGTCACCGAACATATTATTCTAACAAACGAACAAATAACTTAACATTACGAACAAATTAGTATGTAGGATGAACATAATGCCTCACACGAACAAATAATTCCACATGGAGAATAAATGTGTCCGCAACGTAATAAATTATTCTTAATGGTAGGTGAATAATTTAGTCTACAAAAAAAATATTTTACAATAGCGAACAAATTAGTCTATAAAAGCGAACAAAATAGATTTTCATGCGAACAAATAATTCTATAAAGAGAACAAACATGCCTATTTCATGAATAATTATTCTGTTCTTGACTTCTGATCAATTGTCTCCGGACCTGGGGTTAGATATATGTAAAGCTTAATAACGTAAAACCTAGGCCCATCAATCAGGCGCGCACACATGATTTTGTTCCAACAGCGTTGAAATGCTAACGTGTGTTGCCTTGTTTTTCCTTTTGATCTTCTCTTTGTCTATTCCCTAATAAATCCTTCTTTTAGATTTTCTTGTCATATACATCATAATCAAAATAGAAAATAAAAGGAAAGAAAATTGTGTGCCACCTTTGGTCTAGTGCCAGTCTTTGATTAGCTCCCCTTCTTTTAGTGGTGACGCAGACAAGCTAGACTGTCTCACTTGTTTAACTAATAAATTAGTCCATGAAGTGAATAAATAATTAAACATAATAAACAAATTATTCTACAAAGTAAATGAAATGGCTCCACACACGAACAAAGTGTTCTACACAAAGAAAAAGTGTGTTCACGGTGCGACTAAATTAGTCTACAAAATGAATAAATAATTTAATATCAGGAACAAATTAGTCTACAAAGTAAATAAAAGGGTTCAGTATGTGAACAAATTATTTTATATTATGAACAAGTGCGTCCATATTACAAACAAATTATTCTTATAGTCGAATAAAATATATCCACGTGGTGAACTAGTGTGCAACTGAACAAATCAATATAATCACCAGCTAATGAATGCATAGTGCGAACAAATTGTTTATTTATAAACTAGTTTATTTGTAATGCTAACTTATTTTAACTAAAAAAAGATATATACACATTAATAAATTATTCTACATAAATAATAAACATGTGCACAATGAGAACGTATTATAATTACACGTGAGAAATTTAGTATTAAAAAGCAAACAAATGAATTAACATCATAAACAAAATTAGTCTAATAAAATGAACAAAATAGCTCAACACAGGAACAAATTTAATTTACACGTGAACAAAGGTGTCAACATCAAGAATATCCTAACACATGAACAATTTAATTTACAACCCAAACAAATAATTTAAAACTATAAACAAATCAGTCTATAGATTGAACAAAATTGCTTCATGTAAATAAAAAAAAGTGTTCTGAGTAGAGAATAAACATTTCCATATCATGAATAAATTATTATATGAAGCGAAAAATTTAGTCCATAAGCTGAACAAATAATATAATGCAGCGAACAAATTATTCTACCAAGTGACCAATTTAGTCTACAAACTGAACAAATAATATAATACCATGAACAGATTAGTCTATAAAAATGGATGAAGTCACTATACATAGAAAACAAAAATGTACACGTCATGAACAATGGACAAAATATAGTTACACCATTAATATACAAATAAAATAAAGTAAATAGATAGAAAAAATGGAAGATGGTCCAAATAAAAGAAAAAAAATGAAATACAAGAGAAAGAAAAAATAAGAAAGGAAAAGTTAATTTCACCATAAAAAGGAAAAGGGGAAGAAAGGAAAAAAGAATACAAAAAGAGAAGGAAAACAAAAAATAAATTAAATAAAAGGAAACTAAATAAAAATAAAAGATGATCCATCGGTGCTCGCTCTCGCACAGCCCATGGCGTGGGATCGCTGCGTGAATGAAGGGAAAAAAACACGAGGAGCTAGCTAGTTTGATTGGTTGTATTGGGCCGACTAACGTTTGGCACACTTGAGTGACGGACTCGCGCGCGACAACATGATTTTTGTAGCGCGTGCGATGAATAGCCTTCTCGTGCGGGTGGGGTGGAAGGAAAGTAAAGGAATTTACCCGACTCCATGTAAAATATTCAATCAGACGACTCAAAATGTTAAGTTAGTGTTTGTTGATTGTTGAATCAGTTGTAAAAATATTTAAAAAATATCTGGCGGGGCAAGCTACGCGAGGTGGAAAATGTAAGCAAAATAACCGCTACAAGAATAACTCACATCCGCACCCTTCGTATGCCTCGGTGCACTTAAGATCCGGTGCTAATGTAACGTTAGCACCGGGTGCGAAATTGGGACGCCCTCGGGAACCCTTTAGCACCGGGTTGTAACACCAACCGGTGCTAAATAGCACCCACCGGTTGGTGTTACAACCCACCGGTTGGTGTTACAACCCGGTGCTAAAGGGTCCCCCTCCTTTAGCACCGGGTGGTATTACGACCCGGTGCTAATGTAGGTGTCACATGCTACTTCAAAAGGAGCGCATCTTTAATCCTTTCACATGCGCTATGTAGGTGAGATGGTTAGGTGGGTGCACGCGCGCGAGCCAAGAGGTCTGTGGGCACCCTTTAGCACCGGAAGATTGGCACCGGGTGGGAAACCCGGTGCTAAAGTCCCACCCGGTGCCAATGTGCATGATTCTGGTAGTGAACCCATCCAACCACCTCGTAAAATGTTAAATCATACAATTTGAAACGTAGAATCAGCTGTAAATCTAATGATCTAAAGATAGATAGGAAGCTCCTATATGGGTGGTGGATGGAGATAGTTATTTTCTTAAGGCGGGATGTTACATTTTATCTATACTATAAAATAGAGTTGTTTCGATATAATGTAAAATTCCGTGGAATCACAAAATAAGATTATGTGGAGCCACATGTAGGCCTCTAGGTTAGAATTTGTTCCCATCCAGTACAACTAGGGTTGAACCAAAAACTCGAAACTCACGAGCTGGCATAGCTTGATGGACATTTAATAATCTGAGCAGCTATTTTTGTTCGTTTCGTTAATGAGCCAGCTCGCAAGCCGAAAGAGCTAAGGTATAGTAAAGTAATAAGTAAAATATTGATTAGATATAACTTGTGTAGTCTTCATACATTATGTTAAGTATGGTACGATTATAATTATTATATTTATAATGCTAATTTTAAATTTACTTAGGTCTCATGAGCTTAACGAACCTATTCAAGTGGTTAACGAGCCGAGCCGAGCCAACAATTTTTTTACTCGTTTTCAATACGAGCCAGAGCCGAGCCATTAAGCTACCAAGCGAGAACGAGCCAACTCGGCGCCCACCCCTGACTGTAGGCGTATAACCTTTAGTGCTCGTACATGACCAGCACATGCAGCATGCTCGTACATTTTTGCTAGTTTGATCATTTTGGCAAAACTGCAATACCGCTGCTTCAAAAGACTAGGCAAGGGATGAACTGCTGACATACCACTATCCCAGATATGCACGATAGCACCAGGCTGAAACCTCAGAACCAGTGTAACACATTACGAGTGAGATTGCATTCCTACATAAATTCTCCCTTATTACAAGCTAAATATAACATGACAGCAGGCTAACCACCACATCATCTCTCAGTGCAACCGACCACCAGATGTTCACGCCAGCACCAAGCCTAAACCCTAGAACACTGACACATTATTGGTGCAAATGAGATGACGATTCTAAATCATGCTTGTAAGTTAAACATAACACGGTAGTAGCAGAGCTGAGTACTGGGGGTTATAACCACACCCATGCTTGCCCAAAAGCTACCCTAGATGCAGTACCACTAGTTGGTACAACTACAAAAGGCCACCCTACATCATATATACTTCTAGAAGGTTGGATTAGAATAGCATCAAGGCTTCAATGGCGCCTCAGCTGCTGAATCAGGGCTACTGGCACTGGCAGTCTAGTCCCACGACCCCCATGCTGATTTGTTCTGGCACTGGCAGCCATTCGAGAAGCGATTATCGCGGTCCGCTCCATCATAAGTTTCTTCCGCATTCTCTCTGTCAATTCTCTCGATCGTAAGACCAAATTTTCAACTTCAGCGAGAAACGACATTTTAACTTCCATCTTCTGAAACTGCATGAGATAATATGTCCGTGAGGCAACACGCAACATTTCAAAAACAATAACAGGTACAAATATTTTCTGAAATTTCCCATACAAACGCCTAACTGGAAAAATATGACATTGGAGTCTGAAACATGGTTCGAAATATTAACAGCCTAGAATCGTCAGCACACTAATTACCTGCTTTTCAATCACAAGTTCAGCTAGCTGCCGAATATGATCTTCCTCCTCCTCCGCGAGGAACTTAGCCTTCACTGCAGCAGCTGAAATGGCAGTAGCTGCCGCTCGCTGTAGCCTTATTATTTGTTCAGCAGCAGCAATGCTTCTGTAGCTGTTAGGTTCTGTGATCACATATTAACCAAATTATTCCTATGTCACAGAAATTATTTTGCAAACAGTGTACCCTGGGGGGAATATAAGAAAGCTAAGCTGCATTGACAGGTCACGTTCCATATAATATTTAATAACTGAAATACCAATGACTCACAATGATACATGAAATAGGGCCCCTAATGCAAAGTACTGATGATCAGTTACAGTTATGCAACTTTGATATGTCGACTATTTTCACACAAGATTTTCTTTTTTAAAACACAGGAGAAATGTGGTTCATTGTATTAGAGAGAGAATGGAAGGTCCCCGTACATCGCCTTGGTCTCATATGGGGGCCGGATATGAGAGTCAGGTTCCAAAACTACAAACTCTAGTCATATGACAAGTTCAATCGGTTACACAAGATACCAGTACATCTGCAATTTCAATCAGTTACTTTCATATTACAACAAGTTGTAGTCACTAGTAATCTATCGCAAACGTCATCAATAGTCAAAGTTTAGTTTCTGGAGACTGTCTACAGGAGCGCTGGAGGTGGGCTGCCTATTAATGAAATAGAGGGAGTAAATAAGCACCAGCTACAAGGAAATAAGAAAACTGGGAGCAAAAAAAAAATATCTTACTTCTAAATTGTTTATTTCTTCTCCTATATTTCAGATAACCACAACTTTCCATAGAACAATTGAAGATGGCCATTTTCTTAGTTCTGGTTGGGGCCAAGAAATCTTATGAATGCTCAGGGATGCAAGTGGGCTGACCAGTGAAGCCACATATAGGCCAATATAAGTGGGTTCACAGGTCAGCCCAATTGCATCCCCAAGTCAATCGCCCCAGTTGCAGGAGATCAGAACCCTGGGACTGAAGCACATTCCTCAATGGTGTGCAATGGAAACAATAAGGTATAAGGTTCACTGAAGTACCTTCAGTGTTGCCATTTCCAGTTTGGTTGGACTCGTATTGCTGCATGCTAGACGAGGCCACAGCTGCATGTTCAATCTCCTCTGGCTCTACCTTTCCATGTGATGGTGAGTCATAGTCATCAACTGGTAATTCCTTAGAACTTGGCTCCCCTTCTACTCGTCCAGGGTTAGTTGTGTCCTTGGTACTTGCTGCACTGGCTTCTTGGGAAGATATGGAACAAGGTTCATTAGTATTGTTTGAAGTACCAGAACATGGAATGGTATTACACCCATCTCTCATCTTATCAGATGCAACACTACTCTCCACCTTACCAGTTTGATTATCAGAATCCTTTGTGGTATTGGATTTGACCTCAGCTTGCAGACCTTCAACAAATGATTCCTCTGTGTTAGATAATTCCAGGTGCTCTTTCTGTGAGGTGAATGCATTCTCCTTTTCAAGGACTAGAGCACTTTCTTCCCTTTTACTGCTATCTTTATCAACGTCATTCACATTTTGAGTACCATCAGCGCTTCCTTGGCACTCACTGCCTGTGCAAAGGCTACAAATTCCAATTTTTATCAGTAAAATTTGGCAATTGCAGTTTACATTAAACAAGAGTTCTAGGACAAGCTACACTACCTAAAATTGGAAGTGGGATCTTTGAGGTTACTCGGTGGATCTGGAAGAATAAAACAGTGTCCAGTTGCCAGTCGGAGAGCAGGAGATGTTTCTGATATAGCTCTCAATGAGCTACAACATGAAGTAACAGCATCATGTTCCACAAGTGAAGCCAAAAATGCAGCCTGCAGGTTATTTATCCAAACATCAAAGGGCACTCTTGTTATGTAAGTAATACAAGGTTAATAAACTCAGAAGCGTCTACTCACTAGTGCCATCACAGG
The DNA here is from genome assembly GCA_033239725.1 of Echinochloa phyllopogon. Taxonomy (NCBI): domain Eukaryota; kingdom Viridiplantae; phylum Streptophyta; class Magnoliopsida; order Poales; family Poaceae; genus Echinochloa; species Echinochloa phyllopogon. Next base: position 1,439,752 of record BTCW01000016.1, on the reverse strand, counting down.
ATTTCCTGCTTCAGCAAATGAACCCAAGTCATCTTTACCCAGAAAGTAACCAGCTGCTTCAAAAGTAGATCTCAGGACATCAATAACATAGTTGGATGCATGTTCCCCAGAGACATTGACATCAGCAGAATTTTTCTTATTTGCAGGATCCATCAATGAAGATTTGTTTGATTCATCAACAATGGAAGATGCAACTATATCATCACTTGAAATCATGGTATCCTCTTTAGCAGAAACACTTTGGTCAGCTAATTTTGTTCCTATTTCTGAAGAACTAGCATTTGCTTTCTTGAAATTTTTTTCATCAGTGCTCTTTTTCCCCCTTGCATTGCCATCTACATCCATTTCCTCAGGTACATCAATAGTGTCAGTTTCTGATGAACCTTGTTCAGTGAACTTCTGAGGTGTTTCATTGAAATATTCACCATCTAGAAGGGATTCCAAGTTTGGCATTTGGAGGAAGTATAGCATGCACTGTTCTTTTGTTTTTGTAGCAACATGCTCCGCAATCTCATCCCATTTTTTTCCTTGGAAAATTTCTAACGCTTCCAAAAGAAGCAATGTCTCATGGTCAGTCCAGTTAGAACCACCACCAGAGCCTGGAACCTCAGCATGTTCCATAAGGATGAAATCATCTTTCGACATACCTTCATCAAACTTTCCTTCATTGTAGCAATCAGAACACAAATCAAAGTCTACCTGGAATGGATTAGGATGGGATTAAACAGCATTAGACTCCCAAATGAATAACAGATATATCAGAGTTCTAGTGTGGTAATTAAAATATATATTGTGACAGGGTAAAGGTGCCACTGTAAGATGGTGATACCACTTAGCATGTCTAGAGACATCAAATGCACAGATTGAAAAAAAATACTCCCTCAGTTTCAAATTATAGTTAAAATTAGCTTTGCCTTAAGTCGAACTTCTCTAAATTTGACCAAGTTTATAGAGAAGACATCAGCATTAATAAAATCAAATTAGTTTTATTGAACCCACAATGAAATGTCTCTTTGTAGTGCATCTCTTCAGTATTACAGATGTTATTATATTTTTCTATAAACTTTGTCAAAGTTAGATAAGTTTGATTTAGGACAAAGCTAAAGTGAACTATAATTTGGAACAGAGGGAGCAAATAATTAGAATGATCACACTTCATATGAGGTTAAGCTGCCTCATGCAAAGCTAATGGGCGCCCCATTTGGATAAATGTACAACGGTCGTAATGCACAAGGTAATTAATTCCCAGTTGCATAACATTTATGTGAGACAACGAACACATCATTTCTTAACCAAAACAAGAAGTTGAACTAATTGGCAGAAGTTACCCAGGTGCAGCTTTGCAAATAAAATTATATATGCCAATTATAACTACTCAATAAAACATAATAAAATTTGAACCAGCCAATTATATATGCCAGATAAAGTGATTGAAAAGGCACCAGGCATTAGGCAGGCAATGGAATCATGGTCCTCTACACCGATGTTGACTGGGCTGGGTGCTTGGACACTCGCCGCTCTACCTCAGGCTATGCCGTCTTCCTAGGCGGCAACCTTGTCTCCTGGTCGTCAAAGCGGCAGCCGGTTGTCTCCCGCTCCAGTGCCGAGGCGGAGTAACGGGCTGTCGCTCACGGCGTGGCGGAGGCGTCCTGGCTTCGACAGCTCTTGGCTGAGCTTCACAGCCCGCTCGCCAAGAGCACGCTCGTGTAGACAACGTCAGCACCGTCTACCTCTCCACCAACCCGGTTCAGCATCAGCGGACGAAGCATGTGGAGATTGACTTGCACTTCGTTCGCGACCGGGTTGCCATCGGCGATGTTCGGGTCCTCCATGTCCCGACCACCTCCCAGTTCACAGATATCTTCACCAAGAGTTTGCCCTCCTCGACGTTCTCGGAGTTTAGATTCAGCCTCAACGTAGCTGGTGGCTAGTTGTGGCTGCGGGGGGCCCTGTGTATGTAGTTGCTTTCTTTGTTGTCCAGTCTTGAACTCCGCTGCGCCGGTAGTTCAGAATGCGGGGGGGTGTTAGTGTATATGAGTGTGGCCCATATGGTCTTGTGTAAAGGCCCATCTAGAGGCCCATGTACAGCTACTATATTAAGGGTTTGGAGGAGTACATCTAGTATTATACTCTAGCACTTAATCACAATTAGGCGTGTCAAGTGGCCATTAGGTACAGTGTCGTGGCTTGTGGATGTGTGGCAGGGCCCAGCACAGCCCAGCCCTCCCTCATGTGCAACACAGGAGATAGGATTAGCTAGAGTTGGGATTAGGCCTTATCCAAGCTAGTTAGATAAGATTAGAATTATTGTTAGTTTGTTAGATCTATTGTTAGGAATTATGCACATGTGCAACCCTAGCTCTATAAAAGCAGGTGCATGGAAGGAGAATCAATAAAGCAAGAACTAGTCCAAGTATACCCAATAAGCTAATCCATTTCCTAGCAGCCAATGCCACCTAGCTATCCTTCCGGAGGTCTTAACCCCCAATAACCCCCTAGGATCATAAGTCCATAACAAAGTGAGGGTTGTGTTAGCGATTAGAAGGCACCTAGGCGAGCTACGTGGTTGATTTTTGAAGGTAAAGGATCTGGATGCATCTTGCAACTTGGCTAGCACTTCCAGAGCTCAAACCACAAACATTGCCTGGCAGCTCCTCGCACCACAGGGTGTTCCACAATGGCAACACCTCATAACATCCCAAAATGCAGAATGCTGATGATCCTGGCATGTTGGGAGGTGCGGAACGAATAGAAAGCAGGTATCTTCAAATATGAGAAACCAGCAATCCCACTCCTAGAGAGGATAAGGAAGAATCAAGAACTTAGCACCTAGCAGAGAAAGGTAACTTGCACGTTTATTGCAGTGATAATATGCTTTTGTCTGGCCATGGCCATTTTTTTATTTTCACGCCTATCTTGGCACAACTTCTTTTCCATATAATTGGCAGCTCTCCTGCCCGTTCATTAAAAAAAGTAAACATAATGATGTACAAGGAACCAAAATCATCCCAGTTCTGAACCCCATTTTCTTGCCCCCAGTCCATGGAGCGAATCCTACTGGAAAGTGTGCTAGGCTGTTTGTGCATCCTTATGTTACTCAAATAGCATGAATTGCAACTGCAGATTATATACGTCGGTCTGCCGGCCAAAAGAACAGCACAGCAGGAACAGCAGATAAATCTTTTTTCCTTAGGTTGATTTGTAAATTGGATTCAACAATTATCGATTAGCTCAATATCTTATCTAGTAGTTGGTTAGTTCAATATTTTTTGAGAAACACAAACTTGACCAACCAAGGAGGAACAAGATGGCATTGTAAATAAGAGGAAATTGGCACCCAAATTTGATTCAAGAGCTAAATATTTGTCGAGCTAGGGACTCCTGAATATATACATGAGCCATGAGGAGGCCATCATCTACGAGAAAGCAAGAAACAAAAGTATGTATCCCATCACTGCTACATAATAAATTCTGAAACATTTGCACATAAAATGATAAACAGAATAACAGATAGCGATGCAGATCCTTCTGTTGGAGTGAACTGACCTGAGTCCTACAATGATAACGCTTTCTGGAACAATCAACTGCACAGGAGTTGCAATGATACTCAACAGAAGACTCGGCTGTGGTTATCGCATCTTCAGCTAAGGTAGGCTCAGAAAGCAAGCTAGTGAATTGAACTGGCAGTATGACTTCAGCTTTATTCGGAACAGGTACCAGATACGAATGAACTGTTTCAAACTGAAATAGCTTCCCAACCAGAGAAATTTCCTCCGCTGTATCAGCACTACTTTTGCTTTCAACTGGCTTGCATTCCTGCACAACTGGTGGAAAAGGGTGGAAATTAACCAAGCCCCAGTGAGCCAAGAAGTCCAAGATCTCCAGACGTGCATCCATCTCTCCAATTGACAACTCAGACAAATCTTTGGATTCCAGATGCACTTCAGGATTGAAGTGAAATTTTCTCATGATTAAGTTTCTAATTCCCAAGTATATCTTGGGTGTCCTCCTATCTGATTTCCCGTCAAAAAATGTAGGCAGCATTTGCTTCTCAATTGGGTGAATTTCCTTCCATGAAAACCATCCTTTAGGAAATAGCAACACGTAAAGAAGAGAAACTGTAATACAGCACAGTATGCATAAAATCTTATGTAGCACCAGCATGCAAGGACATCAACTGTATTTTAACACTAAAAAAGGGCTTGCATTTTATGCATTGTAGCTTCAGAAGTTTAAGACACCATCAAATGATCACAGTTTCAACATAGATGGTAAGCTCAAATTAAGGATCATATACTGCAACTAACAACAGATATTGCTCCATTTTCATGGCACCAACAGAAATGTTTCTGCTTTAAGTTATAACAATAACTATTCCCATGAATTTGGCATGATACACATTTGTTAAACAACTAAAATTATATATAACTGATATTGGTAACTCTGCTAGGTTTTCAATGAGAACTCCTGAAAATAAATGTTACATGCCTATTGGTTGTTCCAGGTTTACAAAATGGAAAGATGGTCGCAGGAAATGGTGGGTGTGAAACAACCTGCACTGCCATTGTACTTCTATGGTGGAATTGTGGATAACATCTAGAATAGATACTGACAGTGCAATATATATGTAGGATCAAATAGGCTTCACAAGTGTTAAGGCAAATACTAGCTTAACAGAAAGTATTATCACTTTGCTACTGTTACTGCACACAAAAAGGCAAAAAGAAAAACAAATAATAGAATTCTTTTAGCTGACACAGATGGGCACACTTTCAGGAGAATTGTTGCACTTCAAGCAGAATTATAGAAACAAAGTCTTTCCAGTGCTCCATCTATGTAGCCATGATCATTGCAGGAAAAGAAACAGGCTTTCTTTCTTCATATGTACATAACATAGCAACAGAACATGAACTTCACTCGTAAGCAGTTTCTTTAAGTCTTGGAAGTATATTTCTGGCTAAAAAATATGTTTACCCATGGATAGAACTATTTTGGTAAACTTGACTACAGCTAATACAGGTTATTATAATTTAAAAGCTAGAATGCCTAATCATTGCTGGTATTAGGGGCAACTGGTTTATGCTAGGCAACTACCTAATATGCCAGTAATAGGGCTAGCGCTGGTATATGATACACTATAAATAAATCTCTCACTAGAGAAAAACTGCAACAGATGCCTTGTTTTCATTATTTTGCTTCTGATGGTTCATCAAATCAGAAAGGTAGCTTGGGCAAGTCATTTGATACAATAAAACTAACTGTAAGCCATAAAGGAAAAGGATGTGAAACCACCCTGTTGTTGTGAGTCGCCCTAAAGACATGATCTGAATAAGGAGGCTTGTGAAGGAAGTTAATGCCTAACAACTTGAAACTGATAACAGTGGCTAAGAACGACAGGAAATTCATCTACCTACTGTAGTGTCAGAAGGTACTAGGAATGGTTGTCATGAAGAGGTGACGTGCTTTCACATTATCCTATTTTCTAGGAAATCTATTTGATACAATATTTTTGTTTGAAACACATCTGACCGAGAATTGAATGCACCATTGATACGGATCAATTGCTTAAAAATTCCCAATGGTCTTTCCTAGGAGTACCAGGCAGGCAACAAAAAGTAAAAGAGAGAGAGAGAGAGAAGGAAAAAAACATAATTGTTGCAAAGTAATATGCAGCATATAAATTAGCTTAAAAACGAAACTATGCAATTAATTCCAAATAAATAATTTGAACATGACATTGCATTGGTACATCACCACACAAACAGCCTAAAGAAGTGCAAGTATTCGCAGAAAAGGTCTCAAAAGTTAATTATGAACTACAAGACATGGCTTTTAGTGTTTTTGCCAATATAGTAATTTCCATAGTCTGGTTGTATGATGCAACACATTAATGTACTGACAATGCTGCTGCATTGCTGCTGCACATATGCAATATCATGTAAAAATTGTTTATTTGGTATAAAACTGCACAAGATCAGTTTTAGCCTAATTCAAATCCTAGAAAAAGAGCATAAGCGAGCATTCAGAGAAATGAATGAATAAAAAATGAATAATACACTTGTTGATTATTGCATCTATACGCAAACTGCCATGGGAGTGTAGCTCCTAGCAGTTGAACCGCAACTAGACAATAGAACCAAGAATCCTTCATTGCAAGCATTAAACCATAGGAAGAGAAACCTTGAAATTTTCCTACCAAGATATCACGATCACGGAGGAGCAAGGGCGGAGCTACAAGGTGGACAGAGTGGCCATGGCCCACCCTGAAATTTTGATGTACACAAAGCATACTAGTTGAGTTTTATTCCAATGATATATATTTTAGGCTTGTTTATTTTAAAACATGTATAAGATATTTTTAATTTGATTGTATTGTATTTGCTAAATCTTATAGTTCTATGTTATATTGCATTTATAGTGTTAACGAAATAGCATTATAAGTTGGACCACCCTAGCTCAAAATTCTAGCTACGCCACTGCAGAGGAGAAAAGTAAAATGTATGGCGAAGCTTACCGGCAAAGATGAGGATGATGTGTTCTTACGAGGACCAAGCTAGTTTGGTAAACTAGATTGTGATTCATACATGCTAAAATTTAAAAGCTAGAACTGGCTACTCATGGGTCAAGGCTGAGATTTGGAGTAACTGTATTCTTGTATATAAGAACTGTGATAGACTGTTAATTCATGTAATATAAAAGGAGAACTAGAAAATCACAAGAAGATTTAAAAAACGAGAAAAAGGCATAAGTGTTGCAAAGTTATAAGCGGCAGATTTATTAGGAAAATGACTATGCAGTTAATTCCAAATAAATAATTTCAACACGACATTGCGTTGGTGCAGAAGTACCTGTATATTTGTATGTATTGCGCCACAAAGATAGCCTATGGAAGTGGCAATATTCAAAAAACAGCTCTCAAAAGATAAGCATGACCTGCAAGATACTTTGTAGTTCATACTATCTTTTGGTAGCTGTTTTCATGAATATGGTGATTCCTTAGGCTGTCTATATGATGCGATACATGAATGTACTGATGGTGACGGGCATACGCAATGCTATGTTGTGAAAGCCATTTATTTGGTATTAAATTGCAGAAGATCAGTTTTATCCTAATTGCATAAACGAGCATTCAGAGAAATGACAGCATGTTAACAAACTGAGGTATAATCATGTGTTCTTTTTCCAAACAAAAGTCATATGCGTGTTGATTATTGCATCTGTATACAAACTGGCATGGCAATGCAGCTGCTAGTAGTTGAATGCAAACTAGACGCTAGAATAGAAAATGCCTCCTTGCAAGCATTTAAACAAACAAGCCACCTTCATAGGGCGAAAACCCCTAACTCAGATTGCCTACCAACAGACCAAATTGACGAAACAGAGAAAGAAGGGTAGTACTGCCCGGATGCAGGGGCTTACCGGCGAAGGTGGGGACGACGTGGACGCCGGGGCCGCGGGACAGGACGGCCTCGATCTCCTGCTTCAGCAACGGCCGAGGTGGTGGTGGTGGTGGTGGCGGCGGCGGCGGCGCCTCCTCCTCCTGCGCGGGCTGCGTCTTCACGGAGCGGCGCGGCGCTTTCTTCCGTGCGGGCTTGCGGGCGGCCGGGCGGCTGCGCGGTGGTGGCGGTGGTGGTGCCGGCGGCGGCAGATCGACGGGGCCGCGCTCCCGGGCCTGGCGCTTCGGCGGCGGCGATGCGGATGCCGCCGCGGAAGCGGCCCTCTCCTTGCGCTTGGTCGCCGCCCCGCGGCGGCGCGGAGTGGCGGCGGGCGGCGGCGAGGGTTTGGGCTCCATTTCGGAGCAAAGAAGGTGGGAGTGAGACTGGAGTGTGGCATCTACCGTTGCCTGGAGTTTGATGCCGACTTTGGGGGCAATGCCGTTTCTCTGAGCAGTGGGCCCGGGGCTAAGTGTAGTGCCTCATATTGATGGACCTCGGAAACCATGATTTTTTTTTATTTTTTATTTTTGGAAAACGCCTCGATTGAGTGGGTTCAATGTTATACACGCGAACAACATTGAGAATTGAGAAAATGCTAGGTCGACAAATTGTGGTCTCCTTGTGTGCTATTAGAAGTGTAGTGTGGTGTCATCTTTAGACGGTAGAAGGATGGATTTAGCCACAATTGGACGCTACGTTGAGGAGGATATGGTGCTGTGTTGTTACAACTGAGTGATGAAAGAGAAAAGAGTTTCAATTTGAGAAGCTTCATGTCTCAATGTCGAAAAATAGAAACCAAACCATGTCATCGCTGTAGATCCCTTTTGCTTCGACTGTTCGCACAACCGCCTAGTCATCGAGATCATCTCCTCTATATCAATTTCTTCCACACTCGTCATACTCTATCTCTCATATTCTATACCAACTAACAGCTCCTGTGACCCACATAATTTTTTCTCTTTTTCCTCCATCCCTCCTCTCTCTCTCTATCCCACCCCCCACCTCCGCCTCTCCCGCACCCACCCCCTCCGAGGCCGACACTCAGCTTCCCTGTCCCCTCCGCGCGCCTCCTCCCCTGACCCCTCCCCCACCCCCTCTATGCACCTCCTCCCCCGCCCCCTTCTCAACACACACACGCGCGAGCGAGCGCGAGCCGAGGAGACGAACACCACGCCGCTGGCCATGTCTGCGCCCCACCATCGTGCCCAGGAGCTCGAGCTCGACCTACACGGCCTCCTCGTCGTCCCCAACCATGTGCCTACCACCGCGCCCGGAGGAGAGGCGCCCCGCAGCGGCGGCCCAGTGGGGCGGCGGTGGCCATGCGGGGGGGGGGGGGGGGGGGGGGGGACTGGCCAGCATGGCAGCACGCCGCTCCCAGTGCTTTGGCTTCGTCCTCCGACGTGGGGAGGCCTGGCGGCAGCGGGCGGCTGACACGGCGACTCCCAGCGGCAGCGACGTCCTGAGCGGTGGAGCCCTTCCTCGTCACGTTACTTCTGCCACCGCTCTTCATTTCTTCCCTCCACGGGCGTGGTGGCTGGTGGTGTTAGCGGGCGGAGTGGGGCGGCGGAGGAGGAGCGAATGGGGTGGGTTGGGGCGGCGGCAGGAGAAGAGTGCAAAGTTGCAGACAGTTAGGCTGCGGGGTGGATAGCGTATATGGCAACTACGCTGGGAATAGAGCACCTGCTGCCATCCTCCATTTTACCGTGGCCTTCCCAGTACCCTGGTGCAGCAGAAATCACGCTATATGCGTACGGTAGGACCGGGTACCGGGTGCAAGTGCAGATAGCCTTAGGGTCTCAACTCTTGATCTCTTATCAGCAGTTTGGCTTTATATATGGAATGGAAGTACTCCATAATGATAGGCCGGTACCACACTGTTCATTGGCAACTTGCTCTAGCCTCTATCCCATCAGTGCACGATCACTAATACTAGTTTGGTGGAGTTATACGATACGAGACATAATCATGTTGGCAACAACCTTTTGCTACCAAGAACAAGAAGTGGCACTATCCTTTGGGTGCAAGCATGAACACATGTATGCCTTTGTTATCGCGTACCATGTGCATACAGTTAAATTCAAGAGTCCACTGTAAATAATTACCCACCACTAGTAATAATAAAGAGTATGAAAAAGAAGAAAACAAGAGAAAATGTAAAAAAAAGAAGCTATCGATTAACTGACCAACCCAGATGCAGCTAGAGTATTGAGTTCAGGGCAGGTAGTGCGTGACGGTGTAGGCGACGGTGGATCCGTAGAAGATGAGCCCGCCGACGACGAGCGCCGAGAGCGCGAAGGTTGAGCCGACGGCGAGCGGGGTGCCGCAGGAGACGAGCCCGAACTTGAGCTGGATGGCGTCGACCATGGACAGCAGCAGGAAGAAGGTGCCCATGATGGAGCACCCCGCCGCCAGCAGCATCATCGGCTGCGCGAACCTGAGCACGGCGCGGCGGCGCTCCCTCGGCCCCGCCGCGCGCCACGCCGGCATCTCCTCGCAGTCGTCAGACGGCGCGGGCTTCTGGTCGCCGTCGCCGTAGAACTCGTCGGCGGCCAGGAGCGTGACGGCGAGCTTCATCCCCTGCGCCACGAGGCTGGAGAGGAGGTAGAAGCCGAAGGAGAGGATCTCGAAGAGGAAGAAGTTGCGCGCGATGTCGTCGCCGGCGACGCACGCCGGAGGGATGGTGGAGGACGGCGTGATGGTGCCCGTGATGCCGATGAACACCGCCACCGTGAAGAAGGTGTTGGCGGACACGATGCCCTCCAGCGCCTTCACGTGCACGTCGGGGTTGCGCCGCCGCAGCGTCGGCATTGCTGCTGCTCTCTGCTTCCGGCGACCGGCCGCGCTAGCCGCGCTGTGCGTGGGGGATGGAGAGGGGAAGTGAGTGTGGCCTACTACTGGTAGTAAGGCTAGTTTGGATCCGAGGGACAAAAGTTTAGTCCCTCAAATAAGTGATAATTAGTAGCATTAAATGTAAATTAATTATAAAATTAATTGTATAAGTTATATCTACTCCGCGAGACGAACCTAACAAACATAATTAACCTATAATTAGTATATAATTATCAAATTATTATTGTAGCATTATATTGTCTAATCATAGATTAATTAGGTTTAATAGATTCGTATCGTAAATTAGTCCTTGCTTATGTAATGCATTTTGTAATTAATCTATATTTAATACTTTTAATTAACATTCTTTCATTCGAGTGACGGGACTAAAACTTTAATCCTTGTAACCAAATAACTTTAGTCCTTGTAACCAAACACCCCCTAAGCCATTACTTCTGCAAGTGAGTGAGGCTGACAAGTTTCTTGTGTCAATGATAGCAAAGGGCTGTTGAGGAAGAATCTTCTTCTGATGTGGGTTGTGGGCTAACTACTCTGTTTTATTTAAGTATTTCTGTACTAGACTGGCTTTTGAGAAGCATGTGGGCGTGTTTTTGTATAGTGAGGTTTTGCAACTATACCTGAATTCATAGAGTTTATCACGAGAGAATAAAAACTATTACACCCCAAAAAAATTTCAAGTTTATTTTTGCCACACACTGTGTAAAGTGGTTATTAAATTATTAAGAGAAATGTTAGCAGGGCTTGCAATGTGCCTCTGTAATTAGTGGGAGTCTTGAAATTGTGGACGAGAACCATAGTAGTAGTATATGTATATCTGTAATTGGGGGCATCGAAAGTATGTTGCGCCAAACATTACAAACTTTTTTTTTGTAAAAAAACATCAATTTCGTCCAACACAAACCAGGCAAAATGTGGCTATGAACCATAATATGTCTCTGTAATCCAGAGAATTACTCCAGTAGTAGCAATGCAACTCATCGCCAGCTAGATGATGACGGATGCCCACACGTTTGCATTTCTCAAACCTGCCGTAGTCAATGACTGACCAAACCCCAAAAATGAAAACTACAAGGTTTCCCAAGACAGTGTCGCCCCAAGTCAGATCAACCAAACCCGGCAGATCATCAATCACACTCCAACTCCATACAATTAACCATAATGCCTCGCATAATGTGCGTGCGTACTGCTGGAACAATACTTGATCCATACTTAAAGCTGCTGAACGGAACGTGCGAGTAGCTAGCTTTCGGGTGCGGCAAACCTGAAAGGCGCTCTGCAGATGATCCATGGTCAGGTTATTCTCATCAGGTCGAGGAGACGATCCACGGATGGAACTGGCCCCATCCATTCTGATTGCTGCGTGCCAACAACCGGTGGTTGCACTTGCGAGTTATGTCCATGGCGTATTGGTTGTCCATTAGCAATCCATTGGATAGGGAAATTTTTTTTAGGAACACTAAGGGAGGCTTACGCCGACCTGAACTTTTGTATTAAGGGTGGTAATGTTAGAATGCGCAGCGGAATTCGGCCCAACCCGCTACATCCACGGGCCGGCGCCCCATCATGCCCAGATCCACCGGAGCCACAACCAACCAAGATCCAGGCCTAACTCAACCAAAAAGACCAGTTCGTTAAGTGAGGGCTGCCCCCGCCTTATATATTGTGCTTCCCCACCATCAATTTTTGATGTGGGACTAAACCTAACAGGTAAGCGTTACATCCAAAAGTTCATTGAGAAATAGGGGGAAGAGAAAGGAAACAAAAGTGACTATTCTATGGAGTAAATAAGATAGGGGAATTATCATTGGAGGGATCATTCCTTCCATTCCGTGAGACAGCAAACGGCAGCAGCTCGATAATTATAGTACTTGTGATTGTGAAGTCATGTGTGAATTATGATTGGTCCCTCCAGAACAGTTGAACGCCTACAACACAGATACTTGAAGAGAGATGTTTGTATACAGGGGAAGAACATTTTTTTACCACAAAGGATTGATGTGGTGCGTTAAAATAAGGTATCTGCGCCTAAAGCTTTAACTCGAGCGTAAGAATCTAGATGAGGTGGTACACCTCAATTATCAACAAACACAGACTGCTGACTGCTCCTTCCGGAGTATTAAATTTTGTCTCAAGTCAAATTGGACATTGACATGAGGGAGCGATTTTCTTTTACAGTTTTTTTTAAGGAGGCGACTACAGGAGAGCTCTCTCCAGATAGTCTTATCTGGAGAGCCCCCCAAATATGGACGCCCGCGCGCACGGATTCCATTTAAGGAAAAACACCCGCGCGTGGAGATGGCCGCCAACCACGGCCTGCCCCCGGCCCCACCACCAGACGCCGGGAAATAGGTGCCGGAAAAAGTACCGCCAGCCACGTGCGGGAGACAGACGCGGGAAAACATCATGAGTGAACAAGACAAATATCTATTTCAGAATCATGGTGCTATGAACATGTTACTTTTCATTTCAGAACTAGACAGTTTCACAAAATCCATTTCATAATTATTGTGCTGTGAACATGTTTGTTTTCTGCCCCGCTTTGACATCCTTGCAACTTCACCGGAAAGAGAGATTTGTACTTCCTTGTGTCAGTTTTGGCCTCCAATTTCAGATATGTGCCTGCAAAAACATAAAACAGTTGGTGAGGACAGATACCTGTAAAAAATAGAAGCATATTCAATTTGAAAAAAGAAAGATATCGAGCCATAGTTGCAACAGATTATGTATGTTGTATGATAGTTTCCATTAAACAAAGCAGATCATCTTTCATGTTACATTCATTTTCCAAAATAGAGAACAAGATATCTAAATGTAGTGCAAAAGAAAGTTACAAAATGACGAAAGTTACATTCTATGGACGGTCTTTTTCAGGATAATCAACAAAAAAAACTTAGAAAAATCAGTCTAGTTATATTTTCTGCATTGTATTTTATAACTACTGACTTCATGTATGGATAGTTACTTCCTTTACCATGCAAAAACAATGAAGTTACTTTTTTAGCAATATAGAATATCGAATAGTTACTTCCTAAAATCAGGTGCACTATGACAAAGTTACTTGTGCAGTTGCAAGGATGAGCTTATTTCACCTCAATATTGATGCACCAGAAATCGAGACCATGCCGGGAATTACAGGTCAAGGGAACCTTAACAATTTCACCCATGACCGCATACCAATCTATTGGTTTTTTTGGCTGAAACAACGTGATTCAATCATCATTAGGCTCTATTTGGCTAGTCAGAACTAATGTACCAAACCCACTAGATAGTCCATTGATTGAATGCTCTGGATAAATTAATTTTCTACTCTTTTATTTTGTAACTCACTACAACATCAAAGCACATATGTCAAAAATTAAGTTACTTCCTGATATTAAAACAGACTGATCGGTTTGCAACAGTGGTTTAGACAAATGCTACCGGACCTTGTTGCCTGAAGTATGCAGACAACAGACCTACTTATTAGACCACAGATGCCAACAAAATTATTTGAAAATGTGTGTGACCATAATTTTGTTCTTTGCTGATTTGAGAGAGATGCAATTAATCAATTTTTATAGTTTGATGGTGAAAAGATAATTCAAGTGGAAACCATTAAGTACTTAACTGTGATGATGCACACAAATATGAAAAACTGCAAACATGGAAAACCTATCTTAGTTCAGACCTGTAGAATGGACGAAAGAATGTAGGTTCAATTCATTTCGGTTCAGACTCCTAAAATGCAGATGACCAGGACATAAAAGAAATTGCATTCTTTCTTAAATTAGTGATGGTCTCTACAAATTTTCGGATAGTTTAGACTGACAATTGACAAATTGACAGTAGGCCACAAGCATCACTGATAAAGCAACCATCACCAAACAAGTACTGTTATGTAGGCATACTATTCCTACAGAACTAAGTAGGACATATGACACCATGACCAACACAGAACAATGATTATCAGCTTAAGGCTTAAGGCTGAAAAATTACAACATAACTACCATAATAGTAGTGCCTATAGTAACTCCAAATTCATGATGGTGGCTATGGTTGCATCAAATTCCATATTTTAAGAGAAGTTACTTTCATTGTGTTTCAAACCAATGACAAGTTACATTCTAACCCATTAAAAATCAGTGATAGGTTACTTCCTAAATAAAATAAATAGTGATAAAATTACTGTTACTTCCTAATTCAAAAATAGAAAAGGGAGGTATGTAACTTTTGTTAAATCAAATGACAAAAAGATCACAACAAAGCTGTCACCAACACTGTTTATTTAGTTTTTATCATTTTTATGCATAGATAATCAGAGATCAATAAAGTAGGCATGGCAAAAAGTGCTTGTGGATCTTAAACTTTTCAAGTAAATGCAATGGCTCATCACCATCAGAACTAAAAAATATGAGAGGAATGCAAATAACTGAAGGGGCAGATCAAACACCTATTACACAAAGGCCATAAAGTAAGAAACAAGTGAGCAGAATCATGCAGACACATAGTGAAATACTCGTATGGAAATCCCAACTATAGTGATGAATCAAATAAGTTACATCCTAATTAACATAGGAGAAAAAATATACTAAAAATACTTTTATTCATGGTTGAAATAAGTGACAAGTTACTTTCTATATTATATAAAACACTGATAATTACTTCCTAAAGAAACATAAGCAGTGACAAGTTACTTCCTAATTCACATTACAAAAGGTGATGCGCTATGTCATTTGAAGTTATAATTAACACATAATATAGAAGCATTCCTCCAAAAAAACTGAGATCATTTCACCCATGACCATATACCAATTCTGTGGATTTTTATCAGTCAAGAGTCTACGATTCACGCAATTATTAGGTTCTATTTTGTTAGTCAAACCTACTAATCACTAATATAACAAGCTTCCTAGAGTAATTATTAGGAATAGTGTAGAAAGGTAGACTACATAAATTTAAAACGAGATTGACCAGACCTGATATTAGACAAGAATCTTATCAATGTATAGAATTTAGCTATCTGCCTACAGAGATAGAAGCTGTTGTTGTTGTCTTTGCCCTGCACATAAAAATGGCCATCAATAGATGTTGTAGCTGCACGTACACAAAATCACATAGTAGCACATGAAGCCCTAGTCTCACTAGTTATTAACTACTCCAACTGCACGTACCACTCAAAGCGGGAGATTATAGGGTTCTACTAGCTGAGATCATCATCAAGTTTGCAGAAAGAGGGAAGACCCTAACAACTTCAACCCACAAAAGAATACCACTTCTGTTTCAACTTAGTTGCAAGTTACTAGCTAATTTGACATAGGAGCAAAAAAATGAACATACTACTTTCATTTAGGTTTGAATAGTCACAAGTTACTTTTTAAACTATATAAAACACTAACAAGTTACTTTCTAAATCATATAAAATACTAACAAGTTACTTCATAAAGACACCTAGTAGTGACTAGTTACTTTGTAGTTCACAAAAAAATGCCGTCACAAGTACTACTTATCAGATTTTGCTTGTTTATTCAATAAAAAATAATACAGTTCTATTTGACTAATTTTGTTACACATTCAAGAACTGACCAAATATACAGTAACAAGACTATACCGATATAGATCAAACGACAATAATTTAAAGATGCCGTAAAATCACAACAAAAGACATATTCAGGGTAGTAGCATAACTAAGCATATTGTTCTTAATGGAATAACCATTGCATTTCATAACAACAAAGATTGACTAAGCACGTAGAAAGGCACTACATAATTATGACCCAGCAAAGATACATTGTTTCTCCTTATAAACCGCAGAAAGGCCAAGCCTCTTTAAATACATACAACATAGAAAAAAGAACACCAAATTAACTACAGAAGATATGTCATTTAACATCTAAACAAACCAATCAGAAAATAAAATAAAAAGATTCAGTAAGAACCTCTACACAACAACTACACAGCGAAGATGTTCTAAATCAAACTACATAAGAAGATGACCAGATCACCTCTCTAATGACTGGAGCATTACCTATACACCCACAATTTTCAGTCTCAAAACACACCAATGAAATACCCTTCCACCTCACAAATAAGAAGGTAAAATATATAATAGGGGTCATACTGCTCTGAAATAATGCAGTGCCTCATATCAGGCTGCAGGAACCAGCAAAATAATAGGGATCTGAATGTATGAATTTCAAATCAGGGACAAGTTACTTCCTACATAATGTTAACCAATGTTTAATTACTTTCTATATGTTCCTAAATAGGGCTAAGTTACTTCATGTCTCATCAGATCAATGATAGTCATTTTCTAGATAAAGATTAGTAGTGAAAACACATAAATCTGGTACAGAACTAAAACCACTGGCCAAACATGTATTAGATAGCAACAATAAGAATTAAATTAACATGTATAATGAATGACTTTCTTTAGTTGTTTATGTGCATGCAAATAACATGTGACCTTAAATACATAGCTACTGATACATGACATTGCACTATGTAAAAAAAATACCAGGAACAACTGCTTAGTTCACTGGTTGAGTGAATAGCATAGTCGTTGAACTATTCAGTTAGTCTCAAACATATAACAGGAACAACAAACCCTATACAACTTGAACCACAAATCCTAGACTAGTTGGACAACGAATCAAATCGAACAAGTACTCCAAACAAAAAAAATGAGCCCTATTCTAACTTGTCAAGAGGATTCCAATAGTAGATGAAAAAATAATGACCACAACTAGATCTGTATGAATACCATCATGAACAGAGACACGGGAGGGTCTTTCATCTACCTCGATCTGCGACCCACCGCATGGATCCTCGCTGAAATCGCCAGAAGACCGTCGAAGGAGCTCTACCGGTGCCGAGACGTTGAAGAAGACGTCGAGCCGACACCTCGAGTTGAGTTACTGGAGGTCGCACTGGACCAGATCTGCTCCGGCTCCATTGGGTGTAGCGCCTTCCCTCAACACGAGCGGCGCCTGGCCTCCACTTGCCACCTTCACTCACCGCCGAGAAAGCGCTTGTCCTCCTCTCGCCGTGGTGCACCGCCTCCGCTCGCAGTGGGACCTCGGTTCACCGGGACAGAGCGGCGCATCGCCTGCCCTCAACATGGAGGTCGGCCGGGGATCGACTCTCACTAGTCACTACTAGCTAGTACAGATACCCAATGCGGCATGCATGAGCCCGTTTGCCAAGTTCGCTTCGCCCCATATATACTAGTTGCTCATATCACACTGGGTCGACTCACCCACCCTTTAGATCTTTCTCTCAGCATGGAGGCCGCCGGCCGTTCTTCCGCTGCGCTCCGCCTCCTCGCTCTCGCGCTCGCCGCCGGCAGCCTTTCTGCGGTAGCGCAGTTCCACCCGCCGGGCGACCAGCGCTACATGCTCGTCACCATGGACTCCGGCGGGGGTAACCACGCCAGGCTAGCCGTGAGGACATCAGGCAGCGTTTCCATCCCCGGCTTCGCCAACGCGACCCACCACTGGTTCGCCGTCACGGGGAGCGAGAGCCTTGTCCCCCGCGGCAACAGCTACGGCGGCGGCGACATCCCCGCCGGCCAGGGCCTGATGGGCGACCTCCTGCGTGTGCTGGTGAGTCAGACCGGTTTGGGTCGGCTCAGCACACAAATCCCAAAAGCGGTCAGACCGCTTACCAAAACCGGTCAGACCGGTTTTGGTCTTCTCAGCACACTAAGTCCCTAAAGGACATCTCTCCATAGGTTATCTCTCATGGGTTGATCTATTGAGCACTTTTTGGTGTATGCCAAGACAACTAATGTTGCATCCCTCTTGATAGTACGGCATTCCTAAACTCAAGATTAAAACAATAAATAGAATCTACCACTTGAGATTGTATATCTTCATTGATGCCATACTTGATCATTATCACCTTGAGGGCTTCAACATTTCATGTCTTGTTGAGCAAATCCGTCTTGAGCATAATGACTTAGAATTTCCATTGTATGAACAATTCATAAGCCTTTGCATTATATGATCACTAAAAGATTAGATGATTCGCATTGCTTCACTTGATATGACTTGATCGACGTATAGAACCCAAACTATGATGCTAGACCTTTCCACCAACAAAGTCCCTCGGCTACAAGACCAACTTGCCCTTCACCTTGTTAGGAATGTCACTCCCATCTAGCTTGATCCCTTCCGTCCTCTCTTGCCAAATTAAGCTTTGCTTTGCATTGCATCATCATGAAATCCACATTGAAATCCAATTCTTCAATTGATTTGAATGTCTTCTTTGGTAATTAACTTGTCCATAAGCTTCAATGCACTTGAGACCATATACTATCCATAGAATCATGTCTCATTTTGAATGTAACCATTGCTATGGAACAAGCCCAAAGAAATCCTAATTTCTTCAAATATTTTTATCCCAAAACTTTTGACAAGAATCTTATCAAGTGAGACCAACTAAAATGCTTAAGTCCTTGTCTCACTTGTCACTTCCAATCACTTGTCATTTTATGACTTAGTTGCATGGGATGATTACCACTTGTTTGCTTTCTTGTCTTTAATACCAATAATGAGCTTTTATTCTTTAACAATCATATTCCTTGAATATCCATAAGAATAGATACCTGCTCATATGCTCAAGCAAACAAGTTAAATGACTAATCATGTTGTCATCCAAAATCACCAAAACATATAAGTGCCTAGATGCACTTTCAATCTCCCCCTTTTTGGTGATTGATGACAACATGATTAAAGCTTACAAAAAGATATTGAATTTAAGCTCTAGATGACTAAGATATATGATGAGCTCCCCCTCAATATGTGCATTGAATAGAATTTCAAAAATTCGGCCTTAAATGCCAAATTCACATATAATCAATAAAAATGAGAGCTCCCCCTATATCTTATCATCCAACATGTGCAACAAGTGTGTGTGACATTATAAAACAATGTGTGATGCATATGACATGTAGAGCACTCAATAAAACAAGAGAATTACATATGCTTGTTGTCACGGGCCAAACCGGTCAGACCGGTTTGGGAAACCGGTCAGACCGGTTTCACCCCGCTGCCAAGGGCCAAACCGGTCAGACCGGTTTGGGAAACCGGTCAGACAGGTTTCACCCAGACAGAAGCATATGTGAAACAACATTGCATCAAACAATACATGAATATCACCCTAGCAAATGGTCACTTAGAATATAAAACAAGGTTCAACACACAGTAGCACTCATTACAAGTTCTCAAGTCCACAAAGAGATAAAGTGCGAAATTATTACAATCAAATGACTACAAGATCAACTAGATAAGCTTTAATCCATTCTTCTCCCCCTTTGTCATCAATCATCCATAAAGGGCCTGGAGAAGCTTGTAGTCACGCTCCCATCATACATCCGCTCCTCGCCGCTAAAAAGTCGGGCTGTGATCATCTGACGAAGAAGATGTAGTCCAATGAAAACCTTCACTCAATAGAATGTGTATGTGTGATAAAAATGGAGTGATTCGGATGTGCTAGCCATGGAACTAAGATAAAGATGTGCTAGACATACCATGACTAGGAGCTGAAGTAGGTCCAAATAGAGAAGCTGCTGCCTGTGAAGCAAAATCTCCAGGAGATGGAGATGGTGCACTCGAAAACTGAACTCCCGCCATAGATGAACCGGTGCCACCATATGCATATGACGAAGAAGGAAGTGTAGCTGCTGCATAAGATGGTCCAGGCGGTGCATATCCAAAAGAAGAACCAAACAAGTCACCCTCAGAAGTAGGCATGTATGGCATGGTCCCTGGAGCACCAACTGACTGTGGCGGAGGCTGCGAGCTTGATCCAACATGTCCATATCCAAAGATATCACCATACTGCTCAAAATATCCCGCATTCATGTGATCGGTCATGATGTCTCTAAGCGGGGGAATCTCAGGTAACTCAAGAGGTGGTGAAATGGGAGATGGAGGATCATTTGGACTCAATGCGGCGCGCAGTTTCTTGAACTCATCACGAGTCTTCTTGTTTTCAATCCTCTGCTGCCTAATATCAACTTGAACATCTCTTTGGCCTTTGCAAATGCCTGTAAACATGGAAATGAATTTCTTGATTGGAGATGTCCGTCCTGCTGGCTGTGTACCACTGCCAGACCCAAACCGGTCAGACCGGTTTGCAGAACCGGTCAGACCGGTTCTGGCCTGCAGCGGTGAAAACTGCTATGGTGGCCCTCTATGCTGCTCTTGATCACCGCCGGCTGCTGCATCTGTATCTGCTGGTGAAGGAGAAGGCATTCTAAACTTATGAGGCACAGGAGGGTGAAGTGGCTTGTGTTGGGTGTCCTTTTTGATCTTCAAACTTGTAACCCTTTCGATGATGAACATGATGAAAGGGCTATAGGCACAAATCTTCTGAGGACTCTCAGAAATAGTCTTGATCTCATGCCAAATGAAATCGGCAACACTAAATGGAGGAGTCTCCTCACCAATCCTCAGATAATACATCAAATTCCTCATGTAAAGTGATATATCCGAGGTGTTGCCATCTCTAGGTGTGAGTGTCTTTCTAAGCAATCTATAAAGAGTTCCATAGTATGTGTAAAGACCACTCACCTTTCCCCAACTGCCACGCTGATCTCTAGGATACATGAATTTTATCTCAGATGGTTCCATAACTCCTCGGTCATGTATCCGAACAGTGTCATCACTTTCATGTCCAACTCTAAGAATAGAGACAAAGTCAGAATAAGTGACATGAAAGCGCTGTCCCTCAGTCATCCAATGCATGGCTCTTTCTTGCCTGCCATCCTCCTCATAGTAGCCGAAGAACACAGTAGCATAAAACTGAGCAATGACTTCCTTGTTTCAACTATGCTTGAAGCCCATGAGATGTTTGATTCTCTTTTCTGAACACACTCTAATGATCTCATTGAACACTGGATTGTCTTGCTTGCTCATGTACTCCCAATCCACATACTGTGCATCTGATGTAATTTTGGTCTTCTTCATAATGGCTGTGGCATAGAAGTCCTGCTGAAAAAGAGTCCAAAATCTGTAGTCGGTCGCTGTCCTATCCACACCAAGTGGACTAGTCCTCCTCAACCTCCTAACTACATCAGAACTAGCAAGATAATCTGTCACTTTTCTACTAGCTGGGCCAGTGGGTCGGCAAATCTCAAGAACAAGAGGGGCATTTTCATCAATGTCATCATCAGCCACCTCTTCCTCATAATCATCCGCTGCCATCTCCTCATCAGCATCATCATCCGCCGGCTGACCATGACGGTATTCAACTCTGAAGCTCTCATCCTCAACCTCATCATCAGTGGAATTTTCTACAACATCCACCTCCTCAATTTCCTGGTCTGCTGCCCTCTTTGGCCTCCTAGGCCTCAAATCTCTGCCACTCGTCATACCCGAGCTACTGCCTCCGGGTGCATCAACCTTGCTCTTTTTGAATCTCTCGGCATGTGATCCTTTCGGCATCTTCTACTGTCCTTCCTGGGTTCACAATGTGACACACAAAGTATCAATACCCAGGAGATAATTGATCCAAAGATTTGAAAAGATAGAGAGCATTCAACAGGATTTGAGTCAACTCAGAACAAAACCGGTCAGACCGGTTCCAGGAACCGGTCAGACCGCTTTTGGTCTGAGCTGAGCCAACTCGAGTTGAAGATCAATTTGGACAGATAAACATGATAAAAGTGCCCAGAAAAAGATTGGCTCGAGTATAGAATTAAAGAGAGCTCCTAACAAGTTTTGGGTCAGCTTAGGGCCAAACCGGTCAGACCGGTTTCAGAAACCGGTCAGACCGCTTTTGCCTGAGCTGAGCCAAAACTAGTTTGGGGCCAATTTGATCTGGATATTGAAAGGATATTGCAGTACAAGCTATCCCTAGTCCATATGTGAGCAAACACGTTGTAAAACAGGGACTTGAGCCCTCACTGCCCAAACCGGTCAGACCGGTTTGCCAAACCGGTCAGACCGCTTTGCGCAGTGGAGGTGCAAATCCTTGTTGCGCAAAATGTAGCCAACCAATTCAATCCATCTCTTAGGGATAGGTTCCTAGACATGCCAGAAGATGTTCTACCGAAGGGTTTTGACAGATATGCATTGAGCTCATAGATCGGGCGATGGGAAGATTTGAGTACCTTGAGAACCTTGAACTCGAGAGGAGATGAAGATTTGAGTGCACAACTTGATGGGGAATCAATCTAGCAGCCTTGGGGCACTCCAAATCCAAGAAGAAATCACTGGATGAGATAGAATGTGTGGGCCACCTTCCTGGGCAAAACAGGTCAGACCGGTTTGGGAAACCGGTCAGACCGGTTTCTCCCAGGGGGTGAGACTGCCAGGAACTCCGGATCTTCCGAGAATTGAGTCGGATCTTCTGATGAACTTCGGATCTTCCGAGAGTATGTCGGATCTTCTGATAAACTTCGGATCTTCCGAGAGTATGTCGGATCTTCTGATAATCTTCGGATCTTCCGGGCCAGAAACAACTCGAGACCGAACCGCTCGGAACTTCCTGTCGGATCTTCCGACCTAAGGTCGGAACTTGCTTCAAAACTGTTCCAAAACATGTTCCCTTGATCTGAGAAGATATAATGATGAAATTTGGCCTTCAAAAATCCAAGAATTTCCACAGAAAAGTTCACCCAGCTGCTTGGGCCCAAACCGGTCAGACCGGTTTGGGAAACCGGTCAGACCGGTTTACCCAGGCAGGTGAGAATTGTCCAAAATGGTGGAAATTAAGATCCAAAACTTGTTCCCTTGATCTGAGAGTGTATGTGATATGCATGGTCTTCAACTTCTCAAGATTTGTCCATAGAAAAGATAAAATTTCCAATGAATCAAATTTCTTTCGTTTCTTCCGAAAGAAATGGGAGACAAAAGATAGATAAAGGGTTTTATGGACTTGAGAAAGTCTCACCATTTGTGACTAGCCATCAATCAAGCAAGGTTAACTATAGTCACAAATAGGTCGACAAAGGTCAAAAGACCAAAGACTCAAAGATTTTCAAAAACGCACAACCTAGCAGGCTAGTTGGATTTTTCAAAATCTATCCTATGTCACATAAGCACATGCACATATATAGAGCAGATAAAGTCATTATCATATTTAGCTTACACTATTCACCAAGAAAGTGTTAACCAAATGTATAATGGACGCATACGAGCTTTATATATTTGCATGTACATGCACACACTAGCATGACAAGGGCCTAGATGCACAAGGTAAATACTAGTTCATAGAAAACATACCTTGGCCTCTAGTAGAATGTGTTGTGCAATATTTGTCAATATGAGTTCTCTCATGACATGATCAATTTGACAAACATAGAGGGAACATTAATGTGCACAACACACAATTTCATAATCAATGACTTTAATGAAAGCATGAAGAACATAGGTCATTAATTATGAAGACACACAATATAGATCAAATTCCTTATTTTAGTGCATTTGTGAAGATGTGGTTAGAGAGAACTTAAATGTACTAGTATTGAAAGATTAAACCATTTTTAAGGAATTTAATGCTATATTATGTTGAGTTGTCAAAACATGAATTGAGATTAAGATCCATGATAAGGATTGATATAGGGTTACCGTCATGAATCACTAGGTGAATTGACAACTCCAATTGAGAGAAGTGTTCTCTCATCATTGAGACTACAAGTTCACTAAAAGAAATGTTAGTCTCAAGGACACAAATATTGAAATAATCTCCCCCTAAATATGTGCATCATATGTAGACAATATGAGACATGCACTTTGTCTTATAACTGACAAGGAAGGGATTAATTCAATATTCGGTCAAATTGCACAAAAATTACTTTAAATGAAATATGCCAAGTGATCATACCATCATGAAGTATTAGTATAGATAGCATATGCCAAGAGTGAGAAATTCATGAAATGAAATACTTGAGTCTTCATTTCTCACACAAATGGCCAAGTCCCAACTCCCTGAGCCAAACCGGTCAGACCGGTTTGGGAAACCGGTCAGACCGGTTTCAGCTCGGATCTTCCGATTGATCATCCGGCCGGTAAAATTTCGTCACAGAGCCGCCCGGATCATCTGGTCGGATCTTTCGGCCTCAGTGTCGGATCTTGTGTGGCATACTCTGAAAAAGATCAAACTTTGCTCCATTGAAGAGCCATTAGACATACCACATGGCATATGCATAAATCATTATTAAAAATCTTCAGTTCTTATGAATGTGCCAAAATTGCAAGTGTCTGGGCCAAACCGGTCAGACCGGTTTGGGAAACCGGTTAGACCGGTATCACCCAGACAGAGGCAGCCAAACCGGTCAGACCAGTTTGGCAAACCGGTCAGACCGGTTTTGCCAGACTTTACCTATTCAACGGAAATTTATGACATATGCGACGGATATTTACGATAGGGGCGTAAATTTACGGTAGTGTACTGCCAAACACTTGCATTTTGAGTTTCTTTCATCGGAGATTGTTTTCCTACAAATTTGACACAATATTTGCTCTACTAGAGAGCCGTTAAAAGCATCACATGGCATATATGAATAGAAGTTCAATAAAGAAATCTAAGTCACTTTCAAGCTTCTCATGAGTCAAAGACTTAGAGACACCTGATCCTACCAAAGACACTAGTGACTCAAATTTGATCAATTTAGGCACAAAGTTACCGAGATGTCATTGAGTATAGAGTACGAAGTGGAAGCAAATTTTTCTTGGCTTGATAGTTGATCATTTGAAGATTTTCATTCAAGCCAAGCCATCAATGCATCTCGTAGTTCCTACAATCTCATCAAGCACACTTTGGTCCCCAACTCGTGTTGGGTCCGATATTGTTAGTTCCAATATTCTTAGGGACCCAAATGGTTCTTGTGCCGCTCCTTGGAGAACAAATCACCTTGGTGGCACGAGAAGCTTTTGGAGAATCCCTAAGCTTCGCATTTAATGAATGAACAATGTCGGGTTTAGTGATTTTACCATTGGGACAATCTTTACCAAAGTGTCCCTTTTCCCGACATGTGTAGCATGTTTTGTGCTTGATGTTGGTTACCTTCTCCTTGTGTTGCTCGGTAACCAATTCTTGCTTTTGATTTGCTTGTGCCTTGAGAAATCCTTTGTTAAGCTTGATTTGGGGCTTCTCTTGGTGTAGTCCCTCGTTGCTTGGACATGAAGCAACTTGATGTCCTTTCTCATGGCAACCAAAGCATCTTCTCTTCTCCAAATTTATTTGTCTTTTGGAGAGAGTCGGCTTGCCTTCTTTTCTTGTTAAGCACTTGTTGTGAGCAAGCTTTTCACCATTGCCTTGATCTTGGCTTGTATTGGACTTGACTTGATGAATGGAAGAGCTTTGCACGGTTGATCCCTTTTCAAGCTTCTTCACCATGGATTCACGGTTATCTTGAGAAGGTTGTGCATTACTCTTCCCTTTGAGAGTTGTCAAGTTCTTGGTGAGTCTTTCCACCTCTTGCTTGAGTTCTTCATTTTCCTTTGCAATGAGGTCATCACAAGACTCTACACACACTTCATCATACCAAGATCTTTTTGCTTGAGAGCAACATGGGTTAGCACATGATAAATTATATTGAATTAGAGTACATGTGCTTGAGCAAGATTGAGGGTCACTTGATTTTATTGAAGTGATTATAACCTCATGAGCAATCTCTAATGAAGCATGTGATTCTACAAGTTCTTCATGAGAACACAAGAGTTTTTCATGCATTACTTGTAGCACCTCATGCTTGCTAGCAATTAATTCTACTTTATGCTTGAGCATTTTGTTTTCTTTTTCAATGGAAGCCAAATGAATAGCATCACAAGCATAATCATCAATAATTGCATCATACTTACAAACCAAAGTGGCGTTTGAGAATTTGACTTCCTCAAGCTCTTTGAGAAGAGCTAAGATAGTCTCATCCTTTGAAGTTTCCGCCTTCTCGTCTTCTTTGGACTTGTAATATATGAGTGCATCATCATTGGAGGATGATATTGCTTGTGAGCTTAAAGCTTTGCTTGCACGACGTCGGCCTCCCTTCTTGGAGCTAGTTGCACGCTTCCTGCCCAAACCAGTCAGACCGGTTTGGGAAACCGGTCGGACCGGTTTCTGCAGAGAAGCGGTAGCTGAGTCGTCTTGCTCTTGTGGCTCCACGGTGGTTGTCACATGAGGCTTGGTGCATGTTTTTGTTGATGTTGTGCACTCCTCATGTGACTCGGCTCTTGTTTGGTCTTGCGTGTCGCTTTTGATGTTGGCGTAAAGCTTCTCAACTCGAGCCCAAATGAGATGAGCATCGAATAGAGTTGCTTCATCTTCTAGAATCGATTCTCTAACTTCATCACTCACAACATCAAATAAGAAGTTAGCGACACGAGCATTGAGTTGAAAGCAATTCATTTCGTCTTCGGTTGGGTTGGACACACTCCAATCAACACGAGGACGATCAATGCCTTCAACTACAATCCTCTCAAGAGTAGGACTCATAGTCCTAAGATCATTAAGCACATTACAAGACCATATTGAATAATTTGAGCCGTCACTAGCTAGTGGCTCATATGTTACCTCACAAGTGGTCGACATCTTTCCTCACGGCGGTTAAGCTTGGATGTGAGGCCAAGCTCTGATACCAATTGAAAGGACCTTGATGTCACCTAGAGGGGGGGTGAATAGGTGAATCTGCAAATTACAATCTTTTTCACACAGTTAGCACAGAAACCAGTCAGACCGGTTCCCAAAACCGGTCAGACCGCTTCAAGCGGTCAGACCGCTTTGACAAAGCGGTCAGACCGGTTTTCCACAGAGAAAACCAACTATGTGAAATAACCCCCTCTACAAGTTCTAGCACAAACCAAACTTGATGATGGGCTCTTGTAGATGATATCAAGCAGGTTCACTAAGTCTCTGCACACAATTAGAGCACACCCAAGTAGATCGAAGTGGAAGCGAATATGAATGCTAGAAATGAACTTGTGAAGTAAAACAAGAGACAATGATATGTTTTCCCGAAGTTCGGACTTCACCGCTGCCACTAAGGCTGTCACAAAGACACGATGAATCCTAGTCTCCGTTGAGGGCCTACGAAAGGCGGGCTTATCCACTCCAAGCCACTTTCCTCGGTACCACTAGCTTTTGGCCCTTTTTCACGAAGAAGGCAAGGCCAGCCTTTACAACCAATCTGTGGCTTACCACACACGAGGTAGCTCACCGGCGACGCCTAGCCGTCTAGGAGGATCACCTCCAAGAGTAACAAATGCTCCAATGGATGCTTGGCTTCACCGGAAGTGCTCAACACTAAGGATATGCTCTAGCTAGCTGCAAATTGATCACTCAATCTTTCTATTGCTCACAACCCATACATCCCTCAACCCAAATCCAAAGATATGAACTAAATCAATCAACTCTCACAAAGAGAGGTTTGGGGAGAGCTTGCTGGTGCTTGGGAAGGCTTGGGACGAGCCACAAAGGCAAAGGAACCAGCACCCCTCAAAGGAGAGGGGTATGGGGTATAAATACCCCACACAACCAAAACTAGCCGTTATAGCCGTTGGAAACCGATCAGACCGGATTCCCAAACCGGTCAGACCGGTTTACGAACTATACTAGCCGTTACACCTGTCAGAGCCCAAACCGGTCAGACCGGTTTCCCAAACCGGTCAGACCGGTTTGGGTCGGCTCAGCACACAAATCCCAAAAGCGGTCAGACCGCTTACCAAAACCGGTCAGACCGGTTTTGGTCTTCTCAGCACACTAAGTCCCTAAAGGACATCTCTCCATAGGTTATCTCTCATGGGTTGATCTATTGAGCACTTTTTGGTGTATGCCAAGACAACTAATGTTGCATCCCTCTTGATAGTACGGCATTCCTAAACTCAAGATTAAAACAATAAATAGAATCTACCACTTGAGCTTGTATATCTTCATTGATGCCATACTTGATCATTATCACCTTGAGGGCTTCAACATTTCATGTCTTGTTGAGCAAATCCGTCTTGAGCATAATGACTTAGAATTTCCATTGTATGAACAATTCATAAGCCTTTGCATTATATGATCACTAAAAGATTAGATGCTTCGCATTGCTTCACTTGATATGACTTGATCGACGTATAGAACCCAAACTATGATGCTAGACCTTTCCACCAACAAAGTCCCTCGGCTACAAGACCAACTTGCCCTTCACCTTGTTAGGAATGTCACTCCCATCTAGCTTGATCGCTGCCGTCCTCTCTTGCCAAATTAAGCTTTGCTTTGCATTGCATCATCATGAAATCCACATTGAAATCCAATTCTTCAATTGATTTGAATGTCTTCTTTGGTAATTAACTTGTCCATAAGCTTCAATGCACTTGAGACCATATACTATCCATAGAATCATGTCTCATTTTGAATGTAACCATTGCTATGGAACAAGCCCAAAGAAATCTTAATTTCTTCAAATATTTTTATCCCAAAACTTTTGACAAGTATCTTATCAAGTGAGACCAACTAAAATGCTTAAGTCCTTGTCTCACTTGTCACTTCCAATCACTTGTCATTTTATGACTTAGTTGCATGGGATGATTACCACTTGTTTGCTTTCTTGTCTTTAATACCAATAATGAGCTTTTATTCTTTAACAATCATATTCCTTGAATATCCATAAGAATAGATACCTTCTCATATGCTCAAGCAAACAAGTTAAATGACTAATCATGTTGTCATCCAAAATCACCAAAACATATAAGTGCCTAGATGCACTTTCAAGAACCAATTATCTTAATATGATAGCTTGGTGTATGAGTTTGAACTCCTTTATTTTTTTTGTATAATCACAACTTTGTAAAAGGCAAAATAGGCATATTAGTGCCTCAACTTTGCTTCAAGGGTCAAGTTTATACTTAAACTTTCAAAACGGCCAATCTCGTCCCTGAACTTTTGTTTTTAGATCAAATTTGTCCCTCAACTTTTGAATCAGCCAATCTAGTCCCTCAAGTTTTGTTTTTGGATCAAACTCATCCTTCAACTTTTATTTTTTCCTATTTATTTCACTATTCCTCATTACCATCTTTTTATATGCAGCTGGTATTTAAATATATGTGGTTTACTAATTTATTTTTACCATCTTGTATCCGAATTAATATTTGTATCCATCGTATTGTGGGTTCTGTGCTTAACTCAATTTTGTTTGGTATAGGCAAGTCACTACTTTTTGCCAAAATAACCACTGTGCTTATTTGTTTGGGCCATTTGTTTTTAAAAAAAATATACTTCTATCCTTGTATGGAGGTAATCTAAATGATTAGCCATGCTTCTAGACCAATGATTCTTGTCAAACTTGATCTGAATGTTTATCTAGATGGTAAAAAAATAGCATATGACTTTTGTAGCAAACATATATCTGAAAGTGTATGGAGATAATTAATATATTTAGATATTAATTTTTTTGAGTTCTCTAGGGATGGATCTGACCAAAAAACCAAACTTGAGAGGGACCACTACTAGACCCCCCCCCCCCTAGCTACACTTCGATTGTAACGCAGGCTAAATGCGTCTCTACGTCGGGATGTAAAGATGTTATTTGACATGATTTTAGGACCGTGGCAATGTGTCATGATATTAGACACGTTTTTAACGTTAATAGTCTTATAAAGACATTGTTTTAACATGTTATAAAAATCGTCTCAAAATGACACAATATTAGACACAGCTTAAAGTGTCATTTATCTTATAGACACATTATAAAGTGTTTCAAACAATTGTATATAGTAATATAAAGACGATTTTCAACACGATTATCAAAACGTATCCAAATGACACAAAGTTAGACACACTTGAAAGCGTTAGTATCTTGTAGACACATTGTAAAGTGTTTCAAACAATTGTAAATAGTGATATAAAGATAATTTTTAATACGACTGTAAAAACATATCAAATTGACACAATGTTAAATACGGTTTAAAGCATCATTTATCTTACTAGTAGAGTGCACGCGTGGCACGCGCGTGTATAGAAAAATACAATAAACAAGAATTACATGTCACCGGTAGAGCTTCAACTACCGGAGGAGAGAATAGGTCACCCCGCTCCTCATGACGTAAGAGCCGAATTGGTGAGGAAACGCGTCATCGTCCAAAAAGTAGATCTGGTTCCCTAGGAGCTTGTGATGGGACGCGCGTTGGGGAAGGCGCTGGGAAAAAGTGCACCACCGGCCGACGAAGAGCGCCGTGATACCGGCGATCCTCTTCACCTCCGACCACCACGACTTGGCCAGGACGGCCTTGAACCCAGCGAACTTGGCGGTACCGTCGCTCCTGACCAACCTGTGGACCATTTGCTATATATTGGATAATTTAATATTAATATAGGAGAACAATTTAATATGAAATTTGACTGTGAAGATGGTGGTGGAGGCATGGTTAAGTCAAAACCAGCAAGGCATTTAGTTCGTAGAGCTCACATGATCTAATGTAGCCAATTCATGAGATGTGTGACTATGATCTATCATTTATGCAGGACGACCGTGATCGCTGTCGTGGCACTGTTGCCAACTTGCCATTACCCTAGCTTGCTGCTAGCTATATATACTGCTAGCTAGGGCTGCTGGGCCACCATCGGCGTGGATCATATGCGTTAACGTAAAGGGCAGGTTACCGAGCCGCCGATAGATCGTTAGCTGCTACTGTAATTTCTACGATGAAGTACTCGTCGCGCCGCCATGCTTGACGCCACCGCCGGGCTGCTACGGTGGTGTGTACTGCTATTACTTTTTGCTGTTAGGCCATCGTAGTCAAGATGTATTCCTCTTCCTGTACGCCGTCTAAAAGAGCAGGAACGTTGCGGGCCGGCATATATGCTTGCAGCCCCTGGGCCGCTGGAGTTGTCGTTGTGGCCATGCTGCTTATGCATGCTTTTGCTCCTGTTACCGGGTGGTCGTCGCTGGCTTCCTAGCAAGGACCTCCGATCCCATGCATATCTACA
Organism: Echinochloa phyllopogon; assembly: GCA_033239725.1. Lineage (NCBI taxonomy): Eukaryota > Viridiplantae > Streptophyta > Magnoliopsida > Poales > Poaceae > Echinochloa > Echinochloa phyllopogon. Next base: position 1,408,577 of record BTCW01000016.1, on the reverse strand, counting down.
CCAATGATGCAGCTATGCATGCAACAAAGCAGATCACCTAAACAGAATAAAGAATCTCACCGTGGCCGGGAGCTGCCATGTGAATGACGGGGAAGTTGGCGAGGTTGCTGGCGGGTGTCCACGTTACTGCCGCCGAGGTGGCCGAGGCTTGACGGGGCTGCCGGCTGCCGGCTCGCCGACGGATGGCTGCAGGCTCTGTAGCCGCGTGAGCGAATGCGTATGGGCGTGTATGCCTCAGGTACTGGAGCCGCGGGAGGTCGGACTCGAGGATCATGTCACTCCTCAGCCCGCGACGCCACGCCAACGACGTGTCGGTCCCACAACGAACATGTTCTGCACATGCAGAACACAATCACAATTCATCTCGGCCGATCAATAATCTCTGGTCAAGAAGAGCGCAGTACTACAAAACCCACCTTCATAAACGGTTTTCAAAAACTGTTTGTGACAGTAGCATCACAAACGGTTTGCAAGTAAATGGACTGTAGCCGTCGCAAACCGTTTGTAATGTGGGGCATCAGAAACGGTTTGTAGGAAAAACCGTTTCTGATGCCCCGGAGCATCATCATAAGCGGTTTGCAGGAAAAACCGTTTTGTCACATTAAAACCACATTTTGAAGTAGTAAATTAATTCAAATAAAAAAGTGTTGAACTACAAAGTTGTATAACTTCACAAGATGTAGAACTTTTAGTTTTGTCATTTCTTCATTCGACAAATTTATATGAATATTGTTCATAAAATCTATATCTCTCATAGAGTTCCTGAAACTATAAGAGAGATCTATAAAATTTGTGAACAATGTTACTCTCACTACATCGGATTAAAAAATTGAGATATAGAAAACTTGTAGATATTTAGAAGTTATACAACTTTGTAGTTTAAAACTTTTTAATTTGAATTTGTTTTACTAATGAAAAGTAAGTTTGTAGTTCTCAAAATTTGAAAGTTGAGTTTTTTCAAACAACCTTGGATGAAGAAATAGTCAAAATAAGAGTTGTATTTCGCAATATGTTATGAAACTTTGTAGTTGATAACTTTTTTTTAATTTGAAATCATCTGGTTAACGAAAACTAAGTTTGAATGTTGTCAAATTTGAAATTCAAATTTTATAAATGACCTCGAATGGAGAAACTGCCAAAATAAGAGTTGTAGATTTCAAAAAGTTATGAAACTTTGTAGTTGACAACTTCTTCATTTGAAATCATCTGGTTAACGAGATGTAAGTTTGAATGGTCTCAAATTTGAAATTCAAATTTTATAAACGACCTCGGATGGAGAAACTACCAAAATAAAAGTTGTAGATTTCAAAAAGTTATGAAACTTTGTAGTTGACAAATGTTTTATTTGAAATCGTTTAGGGCCTCTCGGTTTAGTATAATATGATAGGAGTCAGAATGGCATATGGACATATGTGATGGAGTGGTGTAGTGGTGGAGGAAGTCACGTGTGTGAGAGAGGTCGGCGGTTCGAATCCGCTACGCAGCGTGAAAAATGGTGTAGCTGGTGCCTGAGGTGCTGGTAGCCTTCCCAACGACATATCACAGACGACCTCCAAAACCGTTTGTGACGTGTCTTGAAAACCGTTTGTGATGACCATTTCTGTAGCAGCGGCGACTCTCATATCATCGTACCGCTACGGCTGCCGAACATGCTCCGGTGAGCCGGATCGTTGTGGAGATGGAGTACGTCCACTTAATCCTCCTCCTTGGATATCGTGCGGCTCTGCTTGTCGATGTGTTGGTGGATGACCTTCTCGTAGAACGCGCTCAGCCGCCTGCTCAGGCCACCACGGCATGTAGTCGGCCACGAAGAACGCGCCCAGGAGGCTCTGCGTCTCCTCGAGGATCGCCTTGGTCGATCTGGACGCTCTCCTCGCCGTCGTCGCCGAACGCGACGCGCCGCACACCGGAAACAGGCCAGACGTCCACGTGGATATGAGAAAGAAGGAACCCATACAAAATACAACATGTTTTTTTGCAACCGCATGCCCTGGTCAAACAAATCGACAAATTGGATTGCCCATATTATACGTCGTGTGCAGTTTCAAAAGATTATGTTATTTTAGACTATTTGATTTTACTGGTGGGTACACGGGGTGGGTAAAGAAATTCTATGGTGAAAAAAGTAATGCTCAAAACGGCAAAAACTCTCTAGAAACATCGTTTTGTAAAAACATTTCACGTCGTTTTCACCGTTGGACCCGACATGGGGGTCCTCCGTGAGGGATGGGTAGGAATTATTTTGGTGAGAAGTGTTTTCAATTCTACTGGATCCTTATAGTATAGATAGATAGACACATTGTAAAGTGTTTCAAACAATTGTATGTAGTGATATAAAGACGATTTTTAACATGATTATAAAAACATATCAAAATGACACAAAGTTAGACACGCTTGAAAGCGTTAGTATCTTGTAGACACATTATAAAGTGTTTCAAACAATTGTATATAGTGATACAAAGATGATTTTGAACAAACTATCGTGCATTGAAACCATAGATATTAGAATTTATTTAGAAGGCTGAAAAAATATGAAATTAAAAAAATAAAGTGCAAAAAGAAATAAAAATGTGGTGAACTATGCCCCGCAAGTTCCTCTCCCACCGCCATACCACAGCACCACTGATGTAAATTCATTGTAATTCAGTCTCCACTACCTCGAGTCTGTGTATTCGTGGCCCATCAGAGAGCAGGCCCAGCAGAGGCAGTTGCAGCAATGGCGGTCCCTAGAATCTACGGGACCCGTGAGGGAAAAATTGATCGCTCCACTGTATCTTACGGATATATTCTGACTACTTATAAAAGAGTTTCCTTACCCTGTCGCGCGATCCTCACAGAGCCAGGTCACCATCCGCCCCGCCACGTCACTGGCTGGCTGCGCGGGCAAGGTCACTGGCCACCCACGCCATGTCACCAGCCGAACCCGCCACGACATCATCCGCCCCGCCACGTCACCGGCCGACCGCGCAGGCAAGGTCACTGGCCACCCACGCCATGTCACCGGCCGAACCCGCCAGGACATCATCTGCCCCGCCACGTCACCGGCCGACCGCGCAGGCCAGGTCACTGGCCACCCACGCCACATCAGCCGAACCCGCCAATTCACCGGCCACCCACGCCTCGTCACCAGCCGAACCCGTCTCAGTCATGTTCGGGCAGTCATATCCAGAAAGCGCTTATGTGTCGTATTCAATCACCGTAGGCCCATCTGTCAGTGAGGCAATGATGAAAATGGTGAAATTCAATCTTCATAAAAAAATTGGGGCAGCAGGGGATCAAACTCGCGACCCCAAACATGAAAACCACCGGCCACACCACTACAACATTGAGTCGTTAGTGACTTCAGCTGGTTAGTACCTTTTAAATAAGTGTCCGACCCGCTAGCGAACTACTGATTCATGAGGGCCACGGATCGGACGCGGGAGCCAACAGAATCACGACACGTCCTTACTTCCTATGACACAGTATATGAATGTTTCATATTTTCTCTTTATAATCCATAATTAAAACTTGCAATTGGTATTTCTCCTTCATAAGAGCTCCAAATTAGTTGGTTTTTTTCCTTCATCTTTTTAAAATCAAGATCTTTCATCTGATATCATTTGTTTGTGTGATAATTACTATTATTTTGGATTTTTTTCGTATGACTTTTTTCTTCCACCTTAGTACAGAATGGAAAAGGCATACATTTACATAAGAATTGTTAATATAACTTCAAATTTTTAAATATTATGGTCAACATAAGGTTGTGTCAAAATTTGAGGTGCATACAAGTTTAAATATGTTATTAGGTATTCAAATATTAAAGTTTGACTTGAGTTGTAAGAAACTATGTGAGAGATGTATCGTTTTGTGGATAATATATGGTCTCACTTTTTATGGCAAGCTTATGGATACGAAATATGTTGTCATGTCAGTTTGTAGCATTTTGTGACCAAAACTAGATATTATTACAATTATTCTATGGTAATTATTGTTATTATTTTGGATGTTTTATTATGATATATTTTCTTCCACCTTAGTAGATAATAGAAAAAACATATTTTTGCATAACAATTGCTAATGTAACTTCATATTTTACAACGTTATGATCAACATAAGGTTTTGTCCAAACTTTATATGCATATGAGTTTGAAAATGTTATGAGGTATTTAAATCTCAAAGTGTGACTTGAATCATAAGAAACTATGTGAGCGAGGTATCATTTTGTGAACAATGGGTGGTCCCACATTATGAAAATCATCTACCCTTTTTATGGCAAGCTTATGGACCAAAAATATGTTGTCACATCAAATTGTAGAGATTTTTTTACGAAATTTAGATATTATTGTAACTATTATATGGTCATTTGGAGATAGAAGTTTGAATTGTTCCTTGAAGGGAATTGAGTTTTTCATGTATCTGTAGGGCAAAGTCTATAATGGAACATATAAGACAAAATATAGTTTTTGTGCATTTTTTCAAGTCTTGTTGGAGGTACACATAGTTGAACTTAGAATTTAATTGATCAGCACGTATAAATTCGTTTAAATGATAGAAAATATCAAATCTGTTCAACATTTCTTCAAACTCCTCCACGGTGCTGCGTTATCCCACATATACAACATCTCTTTATTTAGGTCTCCTTTGAACCACAAAATGTTCAAGGAATTTTGAACGAATTTCATAGGATTTAGTTGAATTCCCACATGATTGAAGTCGAAATTTCCATGTTCTAAAAAGAGAACCAGAGTCAAGTCTGAATAATTTCATTTGCCGCCTAATTTGAGTACTTAGCACTTTCATTTGCCGCCTAATTTGAGTACTTAGCACTTTCATTTGCCGCTAATGGCCCCATACATCACGTTGTTAGCGAAAAAATGCATCTATTAGGGCAGGTACATTGCTACACGTCAGCGGTCTCATAGGTCGTCTCATGCAGTGCCACATAGGATTTTTGCTGATGTGGATGAGAGAGAGCAATGTGAGAGAAAGAGCTCGTTGCTTCGCGAAACAACCGCCTCATGAGCTAAATTTTAGGACTATGCGACAACTCATCCACCATTGTACGAGTATTGTTGCCATGCAACCAACGGTACTTCTTTATTTTCCCATAAATTAAGAGATATTGTATTAATATGAGACAGCCAAAACAACAACTCATTGTATAGGTTGTCTGATAAGTCGTCTCAAGATTACGTGTTAATGCATGAGAGCGACTATTAGACGACACATGTACCTGCTCCTAACCTCCGTCCCCTTATCCGCATTAACTTGCCCCGTCTCTGTCCTCTGCCGATCCTCTGCCTCGAGCTAAAAGCGCTGCCGCCTGCCGATCCTCGCGCAAAAAACGCCCGGGCCTCTCACTCCACGATCTCTCGCCCGTCTCGCCCGGACTCCACCCCACATCCTCGCCCTCGACCGCACCCTCGACCGCGCCTGCCGCCTCGCCCTCGTCCGCCGCGGAGACCTCGACCGCGCCCTCGACCGCCTCCACCTCGCCCGCGGCAGATCCGCTACGACACCTCCACCGCCTCGCCCGCCAGTGACCTCCGCCGCCTCGCCCGCCAGCCCGTATCAGACCTCCGCCGCCGCGACGACCTCGGCCACAGTAATCTCCGCTGCCGCGATGACCTCGCCCGCTCGCGACCTCCACTGCCTCGACGACCTCATGCGGCCACGACCCTTCGCCTCCGTCCCCACTTATCTCGCGTTCGCTAATTGGACCCGCTATTTTGGATTCGGGGCCGTCCGTACGCGAGATCGTTCGAATCGAGGTGACGCAGCGAGGGTTTCGTGGCTTCCGTTCGCCGCGAATTTTGCTCCGTCTCTGTTGATTTTTTATTTGGAAATTTTCTGTGATTATAACTGATTAAATTTCATGATATGGGTTGTGCTTCAATGCAATTTGTGTGGAGGTAGTGACATGAAGGAGATCGTCACTCTGCTGCGGCACATCAGACCCACAAGGACGGTCGGAAGAAGACTGAGCAGGCTATCTCCAGGTGATTTCGATTTCCACTCCACGCATCCATCCAGCATTTTGGTTCTGTCGAAATTATGTGCGTGTGGCTGTTCTGTCAGTGTACTGTGTATGTAATGTATGTATGCAACTCATTTGTTTGCTCCAATTAAGGGAGATATGGTGCATTGTAAGATCTCCTGAATTTACACAGTATGACTAATTGACGTCTGATGCACCAATCTTATGAAAGGGATGTGATAGTATTATTCGCTGTGCTGCGTCTGGTTTTTGGACTTTAGATAGCTATGCTTGAAGATTAATAGGGTGCCTATCATGTGTCAAGTTGTTCGTGAATGCCTGGGGTGCTTTAGTGAATAATTAGTTGTTGTTGTTGCTGCTGCTGCTGATTAGGTATTGTTCTCACTTGGTCACTGAATCCCCTATGGTTACTGACAAGTAGTTGATGTGTAGAGAGTTTGTTGTTATATAGCTGGTCTGCATATGCTGACTGAACTGAATCCACCTATGGCAAGCGAATTGAGACTAGAGTTCATGAATAATGGCTTCATATATAGAATCATATATATATTCTACCTGCATGATCAAGGTCTGGGTATGCACAGTCCTTTCTGTTCTATTGGCATTTCTGACGTCCAAAGTTATCTTATATCTGGATCAATTAATTTCTGCTATTTGTTTCAAGTAGTGTCACTTAATTTATGGTCAATCAACTTCAGGGATATATCTTGTTCATTTTACTCTGTTGCCTGTATCAGGATTATTACGTGTACAGTTTTGATTTTTAGTTCTCCTGCCAAATGTATAGTTTTAGTGTGCTGTTACAAGACCATTAAGGTGGTGGCCATGAGTTCAGTATCATATCTCACCAAAGTTCAAAGGTGACATCTTTATCTTACTCCCATCCGATGTGTTATCCCAGTGTTAGTTGTTCTGTTTTTATTACTAGCTTCTTTATTCTAAAGTGATCAGTGGCTCACACACTATGGGATGATACAAAACAGTAGTGGCTTTAATTTACGTATGCTAGCTGCTCATTTCCTTCTCTTTATTTTGACATCTTTTATATCCGTGCACACGGGCGAAGGTAAAAGAATTGTACTAAAAGTGGTAGATAAAAATTGAAAAAGTATATGAAAATTATAGATTCATAGTTACCACTGTGCTTTTACATGCTTCTACTACTTATTTCCAATAAATCATGTTAGTACTGCTTCTTTCTATTCACTGCCTCACTGACATGCTTGTACAAGTGACATAAACAAATCTGCTTGATTTAGGGCCTTTTTCGCATAGGTTTGGCTGTTGTATTGAAAAACAGTCCTTGCTAGTCTTGTAAGTTGGTTTTACCACAATATCTTGAAATATGATGTTTATCTAACCTGTTACATCACTGTAGGTAAAACAGTTTATGGAAGTCATGCCATAACCGACTTGGAAAGAAGTTGAAGCCATGAGTGGAAAAGGGGGAAAGAAGGGGCAATGAAAGATAGGAATTTAGTTGTTGGAGACCCAATACTGACCAACATGGTATGACTAAGTCATCATCGCAATATAGTTATATGTACATGATATTTTTACACTTGCTTGAATGATGCAATGTTGCTAATTTTCATTTATGTGTATTGTAGAAAACTCGAAAGAGTGAAAGCCTCTAGTATGAACCAGGAGGCATCGGTATGCTTATATTTCCCTGTATCATTTCAAAAAACAAAAAAAAATCTATTTGGGGCTCAAATGTCATATCTTCATATTTTGCAAAATGTAGAGCCAAATGGAAGTATATCTTATTTCACTGAGATACAAAGGCGGAGTTGTTGCCAAGGACATTTGGTGACTTTCGATAGTAGATGAGTTATTGGAGGAACCATGCATGGAAATGGATTTGCTGCCGTTCGTGTTGATGGTATTAAAAATGTTGCTAGTGGAAATAAGGGAGATTAGGAAATACAAGACCAATTTTTGGCATCCATACACTACTCAGAGCTATTGGCTATGTTATTGCTTGTGCTCGTTCACATGTAAGTTTTCTATTTTGGTTCAGTATTTTATAGTTTCATACTATTTTAATAATGTGCTATTTATCTAACTTGTTGCTCCATTACAGGTGAAAGAGGCTATGAGTTCAAGTCATACCTGAAACAACTTGGAAAGAACTTGAAGCCTAAGTGGAAAGAGGGAAAGAAGAGGCGATGAAAGATAGGAATTAGTTACAAATATTAGTGCTGCAACTATCTATATTTCTTAATAAACACAATTGTCTTTTTTAATGTACTCAATGGATTTGTTGGTTGTTGTATTACGAAGGTTCTTGTTTTGTGAACCCAAAGAGTTGAATGTGAATGCAGCGTTGGATGATTTAATTTTCCTTATTTACCCTATGGATTCAAAGAAAATTCAAAATATAAATAAAAGAATCATAATGTACCGATACACATGAATAAATTGCATGTATTATATCATCTCTACATTTCTTAATACACTACATTGTGTTACTATACACCGTGTCTATATTTGTACACATGTAATAATAATGTATCTATGATATTGTTTCTACAATTATTAACATGATGTAGGTGTTACTATACCACGTGTCTATATTTGTACACATGTAATAAAAATGTGTCTAATATTGTTTCTACAATTATTAACACACATTTACATGTTACTAGATAGCGTGTCACCCGCCACGTCACTTGCCATGTCATCCACCACATCACCTGTCATGCCAGCTGGCACGTCATCAGCCACATCAACTGGCACGTCATCTGCCATGTCACCTGACATGTCAGCTCACACGTTGTCCACCATGTTAAACACATAGTCAATATGTGTCTATTAAGTTGTCACTATATCATTTATTATGTAATAATATGTCACAATAAAACGTGTCTATACAACTAAAGATGCTTTATAAATGTTTCTATGAGATTGTCTCTAAATTTCTTGAAACACAATATAGTGTTATTAACTACGTAACTACACAATTAGACATGTCTTATATATGTGTCTATAAAAATGTATCAATATATATAGACATGCATCTAACGTGTCTATGGAACGTCTTTTCTTCCTATAGAAACACTTAAATAATTTGTGTCTATAACGCCTGACACGGTCCATACGAAGACGCTCATGACACGCTTTATAAAACCATGCCTATTGTGCATTAGAGATGAAATTAAGCATGTCTGCCACTAAATATGGCGTAGCTATAGGGGGTGTTTTCTAGTAGTGGACTATATTGGTGAATTTAAAAGTTGAGGGACGAGTTTGATCCAAAAATATAAATTGAGGGACCAAATTGGTCAATTTTAAAGTTGAGGGACCAACTCGACCCTCGAGGAAAAGGTGAGGCACGAAAGTGCCTATTTTACCGACCTAGCCCCAGCACACACACACCATCCACAATTTACCCCTGCAGGACCTGATGGAACCAACCCAACAGAGCCTGACCTGCCTCCTCCTCCTCCGCCGCCGCCGCCGCCGTTGATGGCCGACCTAGCGGCGCTCACGGATGACGTCCTGGCGGAGATCCTCGTCCGCGTGTCTTCGCTGGGGGACCTCGCGCGCGCCTCCGCGTCGTGCGCCTCCTTCCGACGGGTCGCCTCCTCCCCGTGCTTTCTCCGCCGCTTCCGCCCGCTCCACGCGCCGCCCCCGCTCGGCGTCTTCTGCTGCTACCCCGCCGGTGGCGGCGGAACGGCTGGATACCAGTTCCACGCAGCCCTGCCGCCCCACCCCTCGGCGCCCGTCGCCAGGGCGGTCGCACGTTCAGCCGACTTCTCCTTCGCCTTCCTCCCGCCGCCCGCCGCTGATTGGCTCGTCCGCGACAGCCGTGATGGTCGCTTCCTCCTGGACCGCGTGCGGGACGGGGACGGCTCCACCGCCTTCACCATGGTTGCCGTCTGCGACCCCCTGTTCCGGAGGTACCGTCTGCTCCCGCCCATACCCGACGACCTCGCCGCCTCCGTGGAGAACCCGTACGTCCAGCGGGGCGGCGATGGTGACTTGCAATCACGCAGCAGCGAAATCTTCTTGGCTTCGCGTAGTGACGATGATAGTGTCAATGAGGAGGACCCGGCCTTCACTGTGATCTGGATGGCATGCTGTCGAGGTAAGTTGGTCGCATTCTTCTTCTCGTCAGAGTCACAGCTATGGCGTGTGCTTTCACCTCCAGAACAGTACGCTCTGAGCACCAGAAGAGTCATGGGCGTTCGACTAGGACAGCGCAGCCATGCTCATGGTTGCTTCTACTGCATGGTAGCTCTCACACATAGGTGGCTTGTGTTGGACACCCGAAAAATGGAGTTCTTCATCCTAGACATCTCACCTGTATTGTCAGGCCGCGCAATGATGTTCAGTAATCAGATTACCACTCTGGAGTCAATTGATGGGAGGACTACTGTTGTGGTCTCTGATGTTTTCCGGCCAGATAAAAGATGTGTGCTGTACTTTTATGCATTCATGTATTCCAGCGACCGGTGGCAGCTTCTGAACAAAGTCACCTTGCCTGAGGAATGGGGATATCGATTTAGAGGCATCATAGGTGCTGCTGAGGGATACTTATTTGTAAAACTAGATCACCCTAGGGAGAACCTGAATGATCAGAGTGAGCGACATGTTGAGTATTTTTCACTTGATGTCAAGACCATGCAGCTTGCGAGTTTCTGTCGGACAAACCTTCTTACTGTGACCGAAGCCTACCTGTATTGTGGTTTTCCTCCATCATTACTGCTGCCTTCAATATGATTTGGACGTTTGGTATGTTGTGCTTCTAACTTACTCTCACTTATAGATCTTTTGTGTTGATGTCATATTAGGTACCATTTGGTAGTATGCTTTTATGTGTTTTAAATGGTTGTTTTTAGTCACTTTTCAGAAGCTACTTATATATTCTTTGAGGCTTTGCATCACTACACTTTTACTGAAAATGATATTTGAGTCCTATAACCCAGTTATTATTTGATAGTATTCCAATGATTTTTCTACTTCTGCATCTATGTTCCAATGATTGTTCTTGTCTATTACTAGCATGGAAGAATCAATTGTACTTGGAGGCTCTTTTTTCATACAAGTTTTTGTTATTTCCCTTTTCCTTGTTAGGCGGCTAGGTTTGATCTCTAGCCAACCAAGTAACTACAAATTTTTTGGACTAAAATGGCTTTGTTGTTGTTTTTCCATCAGCATACTCGCAGTTAAGATAGAATGAACAAAGAAAAAGTAAGATAAAAGAGCACAAAATCCTGTCAATTCAAAATGATTAAGGTATCATGTGAAACTTTCCAGGCATATTGGAGTGGTAGCTGGTGCACATACGGTTTTAATAAAAGGTTTTCAAATAGGACTGTTTAACCATGGAATTTTCAGTCGTATCTAGTGTCGGGCCACATGTACCACAGGTGGCCTAGGGCTGTGTCAACTATGTCAACAACCCAGGAGGATAGAGGTACGATAGAGATCAGACTAAGCTCAATATAAAGGGCATTTAGCTGCTGCTTGAATTAAACAATCTACCTACTATCCCAGTGTCCCTCTATCCTTGGCTTGATAGTTCAGTAGCTGATCACTGTTCCTTGGCCTCTCATGACAATCTGCCCACAAACAGACCTACATGTGGCAAGCTAGTTCATGCACCTAGTTAAACTGAAAAGCCTTCCTTCCGGCCTATCCTATTTCTATGTCTTATCCCTAATTAAGTTCAAAGAGCAGCAACAACAAAGTGTTTGAGGGATAAACCTGTTCAAAACTTAATGGACATGAGCATAAGAACCTTTAGCATAATTATGGACCCTTGGCTAACCTGGAGCATCCCACTGCCCCTTTTCATCATGAGGAACTTATTTACTTCTTCTAAGGTGTACTTATCAATGTGAATCTTTGTGATGCCGAAATCTACTAGGTGGTAACTTGGTTTAACATTATAGTTTACAACTGGTACATCACCATTGTGGAGGTACATTGTAAAAGTCACTTTATGAGCTCATCATTATGTCCTTGATGTAGCCACTATTTTACTCTTCCATCTGCCATCACTTTTAAGATAAACTCAAGGTGTCAGAAGTCTCCCCTGTTAAAACCATGGCTTGCAGTAGTTCCAAAGGTTCTTGGCTCGAGTACTATGGGCTGTGGTGTACTATGAAGAGAAAAACATGTCCATGAAAAAAAGAAGAAACTTTTATTTAGGAGACTTAGTTGTCATATGACCTCACATTTTGCTGCCAAGCTATTGAGGGCACCACTATTTTGAAGATTTTGCACCTTCATATACGCAAAACATGCTTACATGATTTTCTTTGGTAGATAGATCAATAGCTTTTTGTGCAAACTTAAAGTGTTTCTTGTAAGACCATCTGTTGCTCTTGCTAACCTGAATGAGTTATCATTTATGAACTTATGTTGGTGATAAATTTCGATACTCTTGCTCATGCTAATTTCCTTGCTCTTGAATCTTGATGAACACGATTGCTGTTGATAGAGGACTGTCAATGACAGTGCCATGTTCCCTGTCTTCTATCTGGAAATAAGATGGGCAAATAAAAGTTGTTAAAATTGAGAAAATTACTTTGATTGGCACTTGATCAGCGAGGTTAAAGGAGATTCTAAAATAATATAGATCATGATGGTCGTTCAGAAATGCAGGTCTGGTATCAGTCCTTCAATCTCTCGACTGGGAGCTCTTCTATAAAAACTATTAGGTTGACCGTCTAGTATTTCATATTGTGGGTCAGAGGCTAACAACATCACGCTATTTGGTGAGAAGATTGATATGATGGAGCAATGAAGCTAACTGGGTTGAATCTGATGCGGAGGTGTTGTTCCTTGATTGCCGTTACAAGATATTTAGTTTGTGATCTTTGCTGTAATACCTTTTCCTTTTGTTCTTAGAAACTGCTTGTTAGAGTTGTAGAACTAGGACGGCTCCCTCTGAAAATACTGTTTCTTTTGCTTTCATGATGTGCCACCACTTTTGCTGATGCCCTTTCGTTTCATTTCTATAAGTTGTGGTTTCGTTAGGATGAGCATTTAACTGATAATAATTACCCTATTAAAATGTCTTAACTTTTGTGGAATAAAATTGATGTTCCTATATTCGTAGTGAAAGATATTTTGTGCCATAAAGATATTTGGCACGAAACAAACACATTCAACACCATGCCACCCTTGTTTTCACGTTGCATTTGCCATCGGTGAGTTTTGATCAACCCCACTACCGTCATCGTCCATGCTTGCCACATTCTAAGGCTGGAGAATACCCTCTTTATAATTAATGTGATTGTTCATGTCTCATCACCGATACCTAATCAGCTCGCCGACCAAATGACAAGCGTGTTCTAAGTGAAACTCTCTCCCCCACTCTAATAGATTCCATCATGCCATGTTGATCTTTTATAATTCCAATCAGTATCACTCCAACATCATCATCATGTGTTGCCATGTAAAAAATCATAATCATGAATACCACAACATCACCATGTGTACACCATCCCTTATACCTTGAAATGCTCATATTTTATCATCTGTAGCTCCGATCTATTCGATTCTTGCGCTCTCGTGCCCGTTGTAGCTAGTGCTAGTTAATAGCTACATTTTTTTTCTAAAATTGTTTTTCTATATGATGTATTGTTCTTAGTTGTTTTCTTTGTGTGCTTGTCCAGTTGTTTGTTTGCGCTAAGGAATCGACGTTTCTGAGCAAGTGAGAACCTTGGATTTGATTTTGAGGCAAGTGGATCCTTGATCATATCTTTTGCACCTATTAAATTTTATATCACATTGTCACCTGTTTGTTTTACATTTGCTTGCATTAGATGTCATATTTCTCGGGAACCCTATGTTAGAATTTCATTATTATTGCTTGAAGCCTTAGAGGTTGTTGAGCAAAAAAAATCAGGGGATGACAATCTGCGCAAACATACGATCGGCCTCGTAGATTTGCTTTACTCCAATGATGAGTCAGTAATCTTGAGGTTCCGGGTGTGCTAGTCAATTTGACCTGCAATTGACAAGGGAGTAAAATCGTGTAAAATTCATAGATCGACTGTGATTCCGAACTGCCTTTCTGTGTATCAGATCGGCTAAGACAACCGATGATGGTTTAAAGTCCAAAACCAAGGCTCAGATCGGCTATGCGCTTAAAAGCTTAAGAACTGATTCAAATCTCAGATGCGGACTGATAACTTGGTGATAAAAACTAAAACTTAACAGAAATAACAGATTTAAATCTATTAAGATCTAGCAATTATTGATAAATTTGAACGAAATAGTAAAAGAGAGCAAAACAATCTAGATCGGCTATTCTGATCAGCTAAACAACAACACTCGATACAGTGGTGTAATAATTAGATTTCTAGATGAAAGTGAGGCACTTAAACTTATAATCTAAAGATTACGATAACTTTGTGCAACGATTAGATCTCAGATAAAAGTGAGGCACTTAAACCTAGGATCTAGCAATTGTGGTAACTTGGTGAACAAACTAGACGAAAGTGAGGCACTTCGACCTAGTTTGTTTGATAACTTTTAGGAGATCTGGACGAAACTATAGCGATACGTCTGATAGTTAAAGCCTAGAGAGCACCGGGTAAAAACGAAACTTACAAGCAAGCCAGAGATCACGGAGATGCAGCCCAGTGAAGACTTGGAAGAACTCGTAGAACTACAGAAACTAGGGTAAAAGTAGATGCGATGCAAATAGAGTAAATGTTTTGTTTGATTGGTGTGTACAGATTCATTCGTGGCCCTAAGTCCGCTATTTATAGCCTAAGCTATAGACTCTATGTCGATCGCGACTTACAAACTTGACAAAAAAGAAAACAAATCTTTCCTAATATAAGACTCCTAAAATAGATCGACATCGGTATGACCCCTCTACCATGTATGTCGACCAAATCTCGCCCATCTGACCGAATCGGCTCCCGCCATATCAACTATTGATTTAGCGCAAATCGGCTGCAACCCTTCTTCGAAGTTGAACGTCGGCTTCATCAGCTGGACCCCTTTGACTATGCTTTTGACCGTGCTTTTAACCATCAATGCAAAAAAATGGTGTCAACACATGCTCCCCAGTTTTGGAATAAAATATCATTTTGTTCCAAAATTACGAGTCATCAGCATTTTCCCTTCTTCTCATTCGGGCCCTAAACAGCGCTCCGCTCTCCTTCACTTCGCCATTGCCGAGAACTCCGAGGTCCAATCTGAGCACCAAAATCACGACAAGGGACGTCTGAGAAGACGCCTACCTACACCATGGCTGCCGCCCAGCAAATCCCAGAGGTAACCCCTAATCAATCTGTGCTACGCCTTCTCTTCCTCTGTATTTGGCTAATTTGGAATTCCCTCTTTTATTTTTTTGTAGAACTTGAGGAATAATATCACCATAGCTCTAGAGGATAAACCATGCTTCATATGTTTAGGCCCTATGTGAGAGTAGATTTCGTGGGTCTCGCCAAGTTCTAGGAACAATGGTGCACACACTGACACAACGATTTAGACAGGTTCAGGCCGTAAATTATGTAATACCCTACGTCCTGTATGTCTAATTGTATTGTGTATGAGGGTTGAGTTGAGTAGCCTATGCTCTTCTGCCGAACTAGGGACCCCTACCCTCCTTTATATATCCCAGGGGGCAAGGCTACATGGCAAGTCTCCTAGTCGGTTATAATATGGAGTCCTAGTAGGAGTACACAGTAGTTCTCCGAGTAGTTCTACTAGGACACTGTCTTCTTTCTTGAGGGTACCCAGGGATCCATATCTCACAAGCCCCCCGAGCGCTTCATAGCTGAATAGCAACCGTCCTTCAAAGTCTTCTAGTCTTTTGCTGAATGTTTGTGGTTACTGAGAGTCTGTGGAGAGCTTCATAAATGTCTTGATTAAATATGCTCACCGAAGGTGAAGCATATAGGCTTACCCCCCGAGCCTCGAGTTGATTAGAATAATCAGGTCGAGGATATTGAAAAAATCTTCAAGTCTTTGTCTTGAATTGATCAACAACAGGCGCAAAAAATGCATACCCCTCATGTATAGCCCCCAAGCCTCGAAGTGAACGGTTCTCGATTCTGTCCGAGAATCAAGAACATAATCTTCAAAGTAGCTTCCATGTAGATATCCAAAGACCGACTAGTGCCAGTACTCGGTTAGTCTTCGAATCGCCGTAATATGCTAGTACCGACTAGTTAAAGTACTCGGCTGGCATTATATGGCCACGCCATTAGTGTATCGACTAGATCTAGTACTCAGCTTCAAGTCTTGTTATGTGCTGGATAGCCCCCGAGCCTTAAACGACTAGTTAAAGTACTCGAGTGGCTTCATGTCGCCATGGAGAGCAGAGGTGGTGCCAGGTCCCGACTGATGTGAGTACTTAGCTGGTCACCCTGCAATTTAAATATAAAGGATGAGTAGTATCGATCCAGAAATAATCATAAGACAAAATAATAACATATTGTAATGCATGTTTCAATCTTTCTGCTCGTTGCTCTTGTTAGACTCCTAACCACTCGAGTAGTAGCCCTGTTACGTTTAAACACTTGGTCTCGCTTAACCAGTCCTTTTAAGGTGCATAGGTGTTGCGAAGGAACCGAAGTTTCACAAATTAAGGTGCATGCTACTGAGTGGTGTTGGTCGTTAAGAGTGGAGAGAAATAATAAAGTAGTCGGTTAGGACTTTTCTCCTGTTTGAGAGGTCGCTCGAGGGTTTGTAACCCATCGGTGAGAGGTCATGTAAGGGTTTGTAACCCGTTGGTGAAGAATTCTTCATATGTAAATGTCGGTGATGACATAACCCTCGAGAACAATTATTGTTGAGGGAAGTACTAAAAAAAGTAGTCGGCGATGGTGTAGCATGTGTTTAAACAAGCCAATGAAATTATTATTAAGAAAATAATTGTTAAATAAGACTTAGCTTGATTCGGATCATAGTTGATGAAGTCGTGGCGGTCGGTGATCGAGCCACGACGGTTGTTTGTTGAAGTCGACTAGTCGGATTCGGATCCGACTAGTTGTTGATGGAACGAGAAGCCGTTCTCGACTAGTTTTAAAACTAGTCGAGATGAGTAATCGAAGTTGTCGCACTTGAGTCGATGAAGTCATTGTCGATGAAGTCGACTAGTCGGGATGTGTCCTTGACTATGTCTTGATTTTGCGGGACTCGCTTCCGAGTGGTTTCGGGTTGAACCAAGTAGTTGTGGTAGTCGTTCGTGTTGTACCCGAACTCAACTTGATGAACCCGAATCGGAGTCGAAGTCGAGGCTGGACTCTAAGTCAAAGTTGAAGCTGAAGTCGAAGTCGAAGTCGAAGTTGAGGTCGTCGTCGAGAGTTGGTTCTCGTTGAGTAGATCGACGAGATCGCGAAGCAGCTTCGATGGTGTCGTCGTCATCAAGGCAGGGCCTGGTTGGTCCGTGAGGTGGCTCGCGAACCTATCTTTGCCTAGAGCGATGAAGATCCAGGCGCCGAAGACGGAGGTTGCGCCCTCCTTGATGTCGCGGGTGTTGAAGCTTGATCCCATCGCGCCTAATGGTGAGCTTGCGGGGAGTAGCACCACGGTGGGCTCCAGATGTCGGTATTTAACTACCGAGTACCTATCTAGGGTACCTCAGATAGTAGATTCACACACGACACAAAGATTTAGACAGGTTCGGGCCGCAAATTGCGTAATACCATACATCATGTATATCTGATTGTATTGTGTATGGGGGTTGAGTTGAGTAGCCTATGCTCTTCTGCCGAACTAGGGACCCCTGGCCTCCTTTATATATCCCAGGGGGCAAGGCTACATGGCAAGTCTCTTAGTGGGTTATAATATGGAGTCCTAGTAGGAGTTCTCCGAGTAGTTCTACTAGAACTCGGTCTTCTTTCTTGAGGGTACCCAGGGATCCATATCCCACACAGACCCAACAGATCTGATCAATCTTGAGACCAACCGTCTGCCTTTCAAAAGTGCCAATTTGGATCTCGAATCGTGGCACCACACTTTCCGCTCCTGGCTGAGCTATATTCCTGGATGGAGGACTTAGTATCTACATATGGCTGTGTCGAAAGGAGCCATTTGGGACAACTTCGATCTCAGCCAGTGTTTGAACTTTATCCCTAACCAATATGAACAGAAACAAATCTTTGCTTATTGCAGCTTCATACTTCTGGTATGATGCTCTGAATGCCTTTCTTTTTGGTTATGGGCCGATGACCCCAACTATGATCGATGTGTTAATGCCGACGGGTCTTAACATTTTAGCACCGGATACTCCATCCAATCTTCTAGTCAAAACAACTCATCGGCTAGAAACCAAAACTGTGAGTGGTTGGAAAGGATACATAGCCCACCACATGAAAACCGGAGTCATCAGTCAGAAAGAATACATCGCTTTCCTCAATATGTGGCTCGAAAGATTCATATATTGTGGAAAAACAATGGCCCAACCAGCAATGCTCAAGCAATAGTAGAAGCCCTGGCCAATGGAAGTGTCATCCCATTGGGAAAACATTTGCTTGGATCAGTGTACCATCTCCTTCACACCGTATCAGCCAAACTAATTTCTGGCCAGCTGATCAGTAGCCCAGGAGGACCTTGGTGGTTCATCAATCTATGGCTCAACCTTTATTTGCACAAAGCCTTTGATCAGGATCTCTCATCAATGAGTTTTCCAAGCAATTACCGTGAAGATGAGCAACCAACAACCCGCCGATTTTAGGATCTAGGATTACCAATTAGAGGGGGGGGGGGGGTGAATAGACGGTTTTAAACTAAAATCACAGCACTAGAGAAATTTAATTAGAAACACTTGGAGGATTAAATTTCTAGCTACTCTAAGCCTACGTTGTGGGTTTGCAACCTAGGGTGACAAGATAAAATTCAATCTCTAGAAAGTAAATTACTTGAATGAATTTGCTTGAAATGAAATGAGCAAGGAAACAACCAATCACAAGAGACAAATTTTATCCCGTGGTATCGATGACTTGCCGGTCACCCCTAATCCACGTTGAGATGGATTCAATGTTCAACCGCTTCCACTGACGACGAAGAAGGTAGTAGGAAGAGTTTTGCTCCCAATGGTTAACTCCATGTTGGTTGCCCCCCCCCTCCCCCGGAGCTGGC
The DNA here is from genome assembly GCA_033239725.1 of Echinochloa phyllopogon. NCBI lineage: Eukaryota > Viridiplantae > Streptophyta > Magnoliopsida > Poales > Poaceae > Echinochloa > Echinochloa phyllopogon. The sequence continues at coordinate 1,389,532 of BTCW01000016.1, read as the reverse complement.
GAAACTTTTCCCTCGAAGTCCTTGAGCATCATGTCAATTTTGATAAACCCATTCTCCTCCTTGCCAAGCTTCCGATACGTGGTGTACGACATCATGTTAACAGCAGCGCCACCATCAACTATCATTCTGGCCATCGGCTTACCATCGACATGGCGTTTAACAAATAGAGGCTTCAAATGTTGCCGCTCCTTCTCTTCCGGCCTGCTGAAAGTAGCCTACATTGGCTCAAGACTCAACTGTGCCATAGCTAAATATAAGTTAGATTGTTGCATTCATGCTCTTGCAAAGTTTTCTTGTTTGGAAAAGCGTGGATTTTAAAACCTTTATAAAATTCAAGTAGTTTCATTAGCGTGTTTAAGTTTAAGGACTAATATTTCTGGAATTAATATTATTTAAGGGCCAAATATTATTTTAGGGCTTTGCCATTTTCTTTTCTCCTCCCTTTCTCTCTTTTCTTAAATAAAAAAACCTAAACCTAACCCTATAGGGTACCAGGCCGTTTTTGGCCCACAAACCGTCAAACCCTCACCCTGACCCAACTCGGCCCGGCCCAAAAGCACTCCCCGACCCAAACCCTCTCCTCCTCCCGTTTCCCTCTCTTCTTCCGCAGCTGGCCCACCTCCTCCCTCCCGCCAGCCCACCCTAGCCCAGCTCCCTCCCTTCTCTCCCCGCATAGCACGAAGTCGCACTGCGCCCAGGCGCCATCGCCCCTTCCCCCCTCTCTCTACGCAGCGGGACCCACCTGTCGGCACCCTCTCCTCTGCTTGCCCCGCCCACCTGACGCGCCGCCACCGCAGCTCGCCCCCACCTTCCCTCTCCAACTCCCGCGCACGCTTGCACAGCTCGGCCCTACCCGCAAATGCCTCCACCTCCCTTTACTCCCCGCTCGTTTCCCCTCCTCCCCCTTGCGCATCAATGGCATGTAATTGCCGCCATTGATGGCTGTCGGCCCCATGAACCCCGCCTCCCAAATTCCCAGCCGCCCCATGCTCTTCTCCGCCTACAAATGGCCAGCCAAGAGCCCTAGCCCTCCCCTTTGCCTCACTACGCCACCATCCGAGCCGCCGCATCCCCATCGCCGGCGAATCGGCCGCCCTTCTCCGCCATGGTGAGGTGCATCACTGCTGCCGATCGCCTCGGCTGAACCTTCTCTCACTCCCTCTCTTTGTCTCTCCCGTGCGCAGGACCACTACGAGAAGACCTGGATGCCCAGACGCGCGAAGAAGAGGCCCCAAGCTCGTCTCCCACACGCGCCCGTGGCCGCCGCCCGCCCCACACTGTTGCGAGCCTCCTCTGCTCCAAAATCGACACCAAGAACACCCGTAGAAGGTTCGCCATCTCCTCCTCTATCTCGTGGACCAAACCGTCCGCAAAATGGTGCTCCGTAGCTTGAGAATGACAGAAGTCCGGTGAGCCACCACCGCCGTCCCCAATCCCCCGCCGGCGACTAAACGCGAGTGGCGCTCGTGAGCCGTTAATCTGCCACCGGACGACCGCAATTTAATCCCGGCGTACCGGTCAACTGGGTCAAACCGGTCACCTAGCCATTTTGCAGCTTACCCCCTGGGAAATTAGAGTTTCGCACGCGCTATTCACTAAACCTTAGGAAAATTCCCTGCTAGCCCCTGATGTCTACAGATAAGTATGTTTAGGCCCCAGTCTACTATATTTAGCATATAAACCCTTGTATTTTCACTAGTTTACAACATTCACATCCTAAACCTTGTACAATTTACACAATAGACCTTGAAACTTTCTAAATATTATATATTAGCCCTTGTTAATTCAAGAAAATGTAAAAATCTATTTAAACGTTGTATAAAATGCCTTGTTGATGTCATAAATTAGTTTATTTTATTCTAAAAATATTATAATCCTTGTCAATGCTATAAAAATTAGTTTTAGCTTCAATAAAATTCTTTTAGGTGTTAATAAAATTCTAGAAATAGTTAAATCACGTTTTAGCTTGTATCTTTTGCGTCCTAGCTTCGTTTTAGTCTGTTCCTGTTGCGATGGTCCTCTTTTAGCGTGGGCTATCATTACAAGCGTAGTTTCATGATGATCATGTTTTATAAAATTAAATAAAATATTAAATTAATTAATTACCTTTCAACTTGCTTTCTAAATAAAATTTGTTTAGGTTTATACACCGACTTTTGATAAACTCATGTTGATTTGAATAATGCCAACATAATGTATTTTTAATTTGTAACTTGTTTAGTTTAACATGATACATGAAACAAATCGAATAGACCCTCTCACATGCTTCTACTTTCATAATTAAATATTAAATGGCTTAATTCTTATGAAATAATTTATAAACTAAATATGACTAGGTTTTACCTCTCTTTATAAGTTAAATATAATTTGAATAACTTTAACATAGGGTATTTTCTTGCAATATCCTTTATCCATGTTTTCATAAATTTAAATTAATGAAGCATATAGTTGTTCTTTTCCATATATAATTTAAACCTTATGATAGCTTTATCTTTTCAACCGTAGCCCCGTTTGAAGCGTTCCGCGTGCCCTTGCGTTTGTTGTAGCTAGTGCTAGCTGGTAGTATGCTTTTCAAAAATGTTTTGTTTATTCTTGGTGCTTTGTTCTTAGTTGTAAATTGTATGATTGTTTGCAGTTGATTTGTTTACGTTGAGGAACGTTCAGAGCAAGTGGGAATCTTGAATTTCTTTTGAGGCAAGCGGTTCCTTGATCGTTTTCCTTGTACCTATTTAATTTATTTAATGCAAATTCACCTGTTATTTATAATGCTTGCATTAGATGTCACCATTTGTTGGGAATCCTATGTTTGGTTGTTTACTAGAATTTCATTATTATTCCTTGAAGCCTTAGAGGTTACCTTCTATGGGTAGAATTCTTGCTTAGGTTTGCTCAACAATGGCTGGTTGGGTTAATTTAATATTGATTAATAAACTATGCAATGTGGGTTTGGTAATCTTTTTAGCAACCTGGAGCTCTAGGTGGCACAGGCAAGCGGGTTTGATGCTTGGTTTTTGAGGAAAGTTATGTTGGTTTTGTCTGAGCCGAGCTTAAGGTTTGATCTATGGAGTGACTACCCAGGACAACATTGCAGCCATGAGAACTGTATGGGCAACGGTCCTGGCTAATTAAGTAGGGTAATCAAGTGGATGGGGTTTAGCACACATATTTCGAAAATGTGAGGGAGGTTTAGCGGCCCCCAACGAATGGTGTTGACCTCTGCAGAGTGTAAAACTTTTATAACAGTCATGCTCACGGTCAAGAGCGGCCTGGACCCTCACATGGTTAGCAGGTTTGGGAGGATCACATTGGTGGTTAACTGTGGTTTTGGTTAGTTTTGGGTTTAACCTTAAGTCCAGTTTGGGAAGCTTATCACATTATAATATCTCTAGGTGCTAAATTAAAACTTGACCAACTAAATCTTGAGCTATGCAGTCCACCAAATAAAGCCCTTGTTTAAGCCTTCATGTCATATTCTCCCTCCCACTTACTAAGTGCCAACCATAAGTGCACTTACGCTTGATATAGACCTTGATAGGGTAGGGAAGACTTGGATCATGAAGACATGGAGTTCTAGGCTAGCGTGCACCCGGTCGACGTTCGTGTGGAAGATGAAGCCCTCCACTGCGATTAGACTTTCCGTTGTGTATTTTTTTAAGACCCTTTGGTCATTTTGTAGTAAAATACGCTTGTAAATGATATATGTTGTGATATTCACTGATGATGTCACTTTATGCATGAAAATTGATCCTGTGCATGCATAAAGGGTGCGTTCGGTTTGTCCTCAAAATCGGGCGTGACATCAGCAATCCGTGTGACTTGCCCAGTCATCACTTGATCATGCTAACGTGGAATTCGTGCACTGGACCTCCCATGAGTGTGCTTCACTACATGGGACTATGCCACGTATGCATGGGCTAAGGGGGTTGGTTCGGCCGAGCCAGGTGGTTCGATCGTATTGGCCTTTTTGGCTCCCTTAGTCCATATTTGTTCATTTGTGTACCAGCATGCCACATGTTCACCAAAACTCGTGTAATTTTATTAAAATACAAACCGAAGTGCATGAAATGACACATATGACCTCATATATTCCCAAGAATTGGTGGTCGGAATCGTGCCGATCGCCAACAGTCACCACTAGTGACATGGGTACTAGCCTGGAAACTGACATATATGGCTATCTAGTGGCAATCCCATTTTTTGGGGGCTCAACCCCATCTTAGTTATTTTCCAACTTGCATAGGCTAGTTATGTTGTGTTTTAGTCCTAACTAATTATTTACTCATTCTGCATTTCAGGCCATCACACATATTACAACTCAATAATATGGGCAAGGCCCACTTTAACAGAACATGTGGCCTAATCCATTAATAACCCAAAATAAATATATATTAAACATTGATGGTGAAAATGGCCTCCTACGAATAAATTCATAACTTTTTCATATGATTTTGGATGAATACAAACTTTGTATCAAAATTATATATCTCGACGAGACAAAAAACTTTGTAGTTTACAATTTTTTCATTTGAGAACATTTAATTCTCCAAAAAATCAATATAATATATCTAGTTTTGAAATCTAGAATTTCTGAGTTTTCCAAACAAGCTCAGATGTAGAACTAGTCTATTCCAAAGTTGTAGTGGTCAGAAAGATAAAATTTTATAGTTTTTACATTATTTATTTAATATGGTTTAGAATCGCAAGATTATTTAGACACTAGTTTTTCCATACACAACTATAATTACGTATTCCATTGAATGAATGTAGTATATGTGAATGTGAATACAATTTGAACCTATGTGTGATGAGGACATCCCTATCATGGATAAGCAAGATGCATCAGTTATGCCTACAGATACCATAGTAACATAAAGTGCAAAAAAAACTATACATAACCAAGCATTAGATACACACACTCAAGTGTATAAAGGTCCAATTACACGAAGTTGTGCAAAGAAGCTACAACAAGAGGTGAACTCACTCCTAGCTGAAATTAATTTCTACACATATGCGAATGTTATACTACCTAAATCTATTACTTTGGTTGTGCTTAGGTTCACACAATAGGAGGTTTCTACTTTACATAGAGATGAACCTCACCACAAGGAATGGACTAATAAGGAGCCAAAGTTCTCTTTGGACAGTTTGAGCAACTAGTTCGGACAACTAGTTCATTCAACATCCTGATCAGTTCGGACCTGCAGATTGAATTGACCATAACTCTTGTTTCCTAAAGGCTCTAGAAGCCCCCAAGTATTGTATGAAACACTTATCAAGTCTATTTTCAATGTAATAAACAACATATCCATTGAGCTTCCCAATAAAAAGATATGACCAATTTGGTGTAGAATGTACAGAAAGCCCAATAGTCGTGTGAGGGCTGACAAGTGCTTCCACTTCTCATCAAATTCTACCTTAACTTGTATAGTTTCATGGTACATATTATAAATGTTTAAAGTTTATGAAGTCCACTTTACAACACAATAAATAGTTGATTGTTTGAACTTCCCGATAAGGAGTATTGATTATTTTAGTGATCACTGCCAAAAGATGGACATGCACATGAGAACTGAAGGGCACTTCATGAATGCTTCACTAATTGGCCTTCCACCTTTCAACATGTCTATTTCTGTTCATACCTACATAGTAGGGTTGTTCCTAGTATAAATATTACCTATATGCTCATGTAAAAAAACTTTTGATCATGTAAAAACAACTTTGAACATGCCAGCCTCTGGCAAGTCAACCATCTTGCTGTTGTATTTGGGGATTTTATCTTTTCCAAAATTTAAGGCTAAAATCCAGTGAAGACGTTGGACTGATTTTTATAAAATTACTCGAAGCTCGGGGGCTACCCCCAATGGGTGCACCTAGTTAGCGGACACCATTGAAACTACTCTACTGGCGATATAAGACTACATCTAAATGTAACACCCTAAAATTCATCACAATTAAATTGTAGCAACCTTCTAAAATTTTCTAGGTTTTTTAAGGTCCAAATAAATTTTTTGAGAATTAATTGGAATTCTTGTGAATTAATTGAATTTAAATAGCATATTAAATAATTTTAGTCAAAAATAAGTTGTTGATGTATTCATGCTGTTGCATTTGTCTTTTGCTTGCTGTTAAATTAAGTTGGAATTTAAATTCTGTTTAAATTAGAATTTAATTTGAATTTGTTTGAGCCATAGAATAGTTGTTTCTCTCGAGTTCACTTTTGCCCCTCCAACTCTTGGCTAGTCTGAGTTTGTACTCTTTCTCTCTGGAAGCCGGCCTGCCGCTGCAGGCTGTTTTCCTCTCCTGGCCCAGGTTCTTTGCAAGGCCCAGCTCCCACGCGCTGGCCCGTTCCCCCTCTCCCGATCCGGTCACTGCCAGGCGGGGCCCGCCTGTCGGGGCCGTCGTCTCCAAGTCGGGCGCGAGTCCGACTCGAGCTTGAGCTCGAGCCTGACCCCGGCCGGGGCACGCATGCCAAGATGCGTGGGCCCAGCCCCTTTTATCCGCGCGTCGTTGCCCCTCTGCTTCCCCGCTCCTCTCGCGCCGCCCCAGCTCACGAAACCCTAGCGCAACTCGCCGCCGCCGCTGCTTCTTCAAGCTTGCCGCCGCTGCACGGGGTTTTGTCGTCGCGCCGCCTTTTCTCCTCCGTGAAGCACCCTAGAGGTTCGTCTTGAAGTCCCGAAGGTCCCCATCGGCTTCTTGCTCCGATTTTCGGCCACGCCCCTACCTAAATTGCTTGTCGTCGTTCATCACAGCGCCGCCGCCGCCATCTCTCGTCGCCTACCGCCGTTGAAGCTCCTCCGCCACGGAGGGACACCGGGGTGAGCTTGCCATCTTCCCCTCTCTCTCCTCGACCTATTCCTGTCGTGAATCGTGGGCCGTAGCGTGTTTTTGCGTGTGCGCCGGCGATCCTCCGCCGCGCCCGTCGTCGGCGTCCCGATCCATTCTAGGCCGCCCGATCTTGATCGAACGGCCCACGACAGCCTGAGCTCGAGTCAAACTAGTCACTTACCGGTCAATTAGGAGAGTTTTGCTAAAAGGCCCTCCAAGTGTTGGAAATTAACCCGCCGTCCTAGCGCAGTTCAAAAATAATGCAACTTAGGTTTAGCCCCCGCAAGTTCTAAAATTGCACCCAAGGCCTAAGTTTGATCTTTTTGCATGACAACCCTCATGTTTTTATACAAAATTATGTTTTCGACCTCAGTTTCTCGCTGTTAAGCCCCTAGAAGTTTTAAAACATTGCCAGCAAGTCCCTGAACCTTGGGAAAACCATATCTTTTACGTTTTAACTCCGATTTTAGCGATTCTCGCGCTCACGCGTTCGTGGTAACGCGTAGAATAGTTTTGTGCTATTGTTTACCTCTGTTGGAACAGTTTATTATTTATTGTATTGTTTTCTTGTATGTGTTTGTGTGATGCGTATAGGAAATGCGTTGTTCGAGGAAGTGTTTGAAGAACCAGCTGTTGAAGAGTTTGAGCAGCAGCAGGGTTGGGAAGAAGGCAAGTATTCCTTGATCATGTCCGTTTGTACCTGAATGAAATGCATTTTAATTACACGATTTATTTATCGCTTGCATTAATATTGTTGGGTCCCATTAAGGATTTTCCTAGTTTCTTTTACCATGCCTTGCAGCTGGGTTATATAATTAATTTTGATTGGTAGATGATGCTTAGTTTGCTCAACTGGGATTGGTTACATGAAACCCTTACTCTATGTTTCATTACTATCTTTTAATTAATTAATGGACAAGATCACCTCTTTTAATTGGAACATGGAGTGACCACCCAGGAAAACAGTGCAACCATAAGTGCTTTGTGGCTCTAGCTTTGACTGACTAATTCGGTATTCTAGTTTGGGATAGTTTTACCCGAAAGGGGCAAGAGGTGCAGCAGTTGACGAGGTATAGCCCGGTCCTCTTGAGCGGTAGGCTTTGCTAAGATACGCGACTCACTAGGGAGGGTTATGCTTTGCTCCTGAACTGGAAACCTTAGCAAGCTATCACTTATTAGAGTATCTTTGTAAAGGTCTCATAGTGAAACCCAGTATTCGGTCCACGTGGTGTGGGAAGGGTACATGCTTTCGGGCAATGGGAATCACGGCTTATGGTGAATGTGTACAACCTCTACAGAGTGTAAAACTGTTATAACAGCCGTGCTCATGGTCATGAGCGGCCTGGACCCTCACATGATTAATCTATCTTAATATGATCTAAATTCTGGTTACCTCCTGAATTTGATGGGTTTATGTCATTAATTTAATTGTGGTTGGTATATACTTATATCTGCTAGTAAATAGATGCTTAATAAAATTTGACCAACTAGAAGTGCTTAATGCAGCTATCCTTTCAGCCTTCCACTTTATAAAGCCTAGCATGTCATTTATTTCCATACTTAGCTGAGTACGACATGTGCTCATTCTTGTTTGTCTATATTGCATCGACCACACTCGGACTGCTGCTCAAATTGGGAGAATTTTGAGGACTATACTACTGATTTTGAGGAATTCTAGGCGAGTCCCCCAGTCAACTACCTGTGGAGATGGAGTTACTTCGTTTCGTTTAGTTAAACGTTTATTTAAGTCTTCCGCTATGACATTTGTGTCAAACTCTGAGATTGTAATAAATACACTTTAATACTCTTTCGTATGCATGGTTATGGATATTCACTTGTGACGTCTACCATATGTGTGTAAACTTGATCCTGGCGAACATATGAGATGCATCTGGTTTTATTCCTAAAACCCGGTGTGACAAAAGTGGTACCAGAGCTGTGTTGACTATAGGACGAAAACCTAGATAGCAATGGTCATTCGTTAAGGATTAATTTGCTTAATCAGTTTTGTTTTAATTACCCTTGCTCTCATTTTACTATATTCTTGCTCTTTGATAATTTATCTCCTCCTTGCATTTTATTTTATTTCTCTCCCATTTTATTTATTATCTTACCTTGTCTTGATGTCTATGGATTTGTTCTACCGCCCGCTTTCTTTCTAACCCATAGATGGTTTTGACTAGACAAGGTGCTTGTAGAATGGCTAGAACTCCTTCCCCTCTTCCACCCCCGTCAGTGCACGAAGAAGAAGATGCTAAAGAGGTGGAGCAGGAAGTGAACTAGGAGGAGCACGCTTCAGCAGCATCAGTAGAGGGAAGTGTCGGACCCCCTCCGCCACCAGCTAGGTGGACTGCGATGGTGCACTACCACACTGGAGGCCATGCTCACTTTCCGGTGCTACTTCGGACAATGTTCGCTCGTCTTCACTACCATGTGGAGATATATTACCGTGGAAGAAGAAGAACCCATCCGGAGTACCCAGAGGAGTGGGACGTGTCAGTGCACATCCGTGAGGCTGACTATGAAAATGGAGGAACCAAGGAGATTGGAGTGGACCATGCCGTCGCCACTAGAGAACCTTTTGAAGTTGGAATTGAGCAGCTAGACAGGCACTCTCTGCGCTTTGCTTTGAGGAGGCTGCGGTGGTGGATCACACCTCTTGGGCATATCTTCCTAAAAGACAGCCATGCACTCTAGAGGGCGTGGTGCCACAAGTCCCCGGAGTGCTGAGTTCCACGCTTATCAGCCAAGTGGCCTTCACTGAGATGCTGAACTCGCACACGGATCATACTGCAAGAGAGCTACAGAGGGTGCGTGAAGAACTTACTGCTGAACGAAGGAAGAACAAGAGGCTTAGAGCTGAACTCAGGGGAGAAGCACCCCCACCTTTAGATGAAATCGATGAAGATCGAGCGGCTCACTCCCTACCCCACTTTTGAATCCGCTATGGATCACCTAATTGCACCACCTATACCCAATAGAATCATTGAGACTCGTGCGTAGCGTGTGGCGAGTCTTGTTTTAAGTGTGTTAGAGATGCTTGTTTTTGTGTCAAGTGTGTGATTTGGTTCTTTGTAATGACTGCACTTAATTTGTGGAGTGATGACCACAATTAAGTATTATTAAATCAATAGATTTAGCTAGTTTGGGTTATATCTCGGTCCCTATTTTCATTATTTACTTATTTCATTATGTATTTTACTTTATCTCTCATATAAATCATACCATGCTCCAATCTGTTCTCATCGCTACTCGATATCCTGGTACTGTTTGATTTAATTTTGAAGCTACATAACTCCGATTGACATGAAACCAGTTGGGTTGGATTAACGACTGGATAAGCTATGTTCTGGGAATTTTCGTGATTTTTGGACATTCTGACAGGAAGATACAAGTGTTTCATTGGAGTGTTTAGAATCTGTCTCTAATCCTCACGTGGTTGTCTTAATCATTTAATATCTAGAGTTACAGAAGTCCGATTGAGTTGATTCAAGTTGGGTTAGTTTCAGAATTTGGTAGCCTACAATCTGATAAAAGATCATTATTTTTGGATGTTCAGAATAAGAGTTATGCCTGTTTAATTGTGAATCACTGAATCTACCTTTGAAATTAGAAATTCTTATCTGTGTTGAATCTTTCTCTGTATGCTTTTATCTACAACCGTCTGAATCTCATGTTTCTAACCATCAGATGGTGAACACCAGGTCTGGGAGTGGAGTGGATACCAGCTATGATTCGTTAGGTACGTGCCAACCCCAATCCTGATCCCCTGCCGAATCAAGCACCACCCGCCGCAATGAACCAGATCCTTGCCAAACAGACCAAGATCCTCCAGAACTTGGCTACTGCTATGGCAGGCATTCAAACTCAGCTGAACAACAACAACAATATCAACAACAACAACAACACAACAACAAGAACAATCAGCCAAGGGACAAGCATCGGGAGTTCATGAGCCTGTCGATGATTTATATCGAGCACGTCTGTTTGGGGGTACCCTAGAGAGTAGATTGGTGGGTCTCACCGAGTTCTAGGAATGACACTACACTAACAACACAAAGATTTAGACAGGTTTGGGCCGCGAGTAGCATAATACCCTACGTCCTGTGTGCTTGATTGTATTGCACGTGAGTTGAGTTGTTTTGAGGGGGTCCATGCTCCTCATTATATACCCGGGGAGCAGAGTTACAAATCGATTACACAGACTACTCGTATTTGACCTGGATGGTTACAATAAGGTAATCTATCATGTATACTATTCGAATACGAGTAGTTTTACTATTTGACTACATCATCCTATACCTTATCTGGCTAGTCCAAAGAAGTCGGATCACGACTCTCCATATCGAGTAGTTTAATTCCTTAGATGAGTGGCCCTAGGGATCCTGGCCCCACAGAGCCACAAGCCTCCTACCTCCTCCCATTCTTCGGATCCTCTTGACGCTGATGATTGGTTGAAGACCGTTGAGAAGAAGCTGGATATGGCTCAATGTAATGACAGGGAGAAGGTCTTGTATGCTTCAGGCCGCTTGGAGGGATCAACTTCAGATTGGTGGGATGCTTACCATGCTGCTCATGCCATCCCTAATGCTATCACCTGGCAGGAATTCAAGGACAGCTTTAGGAGTCATCATATCCCTGCTGGTGTCATGAAGCTAAAGAAGAAGGAGTTCCTGTCTCCCAAGCAAGGGGGGATGTCAGTCAGCGAGTACAGGGACAAGTTCATTCAGTTGTCTCGTTATGCCCCAGATGAGGTGAAGGAGGATGAGCAGAAGCAGGAGTTACAAATCGATTACACAGACTACTCGTATTCGACCTGGATGGTTACAATAAGGTAATCTATCATGTATACTATTCGAATACGAGTAGGTTTACTATTTGACTACATCGTCCTATACCTTATCTGGCTAGTCCAAAGCAGTCGGATCACAACTCTCCATATCGAGTAGTTTAATTCCTTAGATGAGTGGCCCTAGGGATCCTGGACTCACAAGCCCCCGAGCATCTTGCGCCTTTGCTTGAACTCTAGAATCTTTTTAACATCTTCGAGTAGTTAGAGCTAAGCCCAAGACGCTCAAATCTCTTCTAGTGAGTAGTTTCTTTAGGGCGCATCTTTTGATGCACCCAATAGGTATAGCCTCCGAGCCTCTAAGTACTCGTTAAGCAGTCGAAGGTTCAAAAAACTAATCTTGAATTTCACCTGAGTAGTCTAATGGTGCGCACCAAGTAGATGCAACTATCGAGCTTCGAGTAGTTTTGTTAAAACTAGTCAAAGGCCTTAGATAAAGTGAAACCATCGGGCTTTCGAGTAGTTTTGTTAAAACTAGTCAATGGTCTTGAATAAAGCATAATAGGCTTAAAAGAAATTGTATCTTTCAAATGCGGCCCTGAATCCACGAGTACTTTTAAGTAGTCGTTGGATCGAGTACTGCTCCCCTTATTTACTCTGAGCAATGAATGCTAATACATACTCGATAATTGTCTCCTCCAGAATGTGCGTACTTTTTCGAACAACCGCATGAGCACAACAACTTTTGAGTTGTTTCCAAATGTAAGAATTGATCAGCTATAATTTTGTATCTACGAGTGGTTTTGTTAAAACCAGTTGAAGATCTTTTTCCACGGCTTACCTCCTTAAATCTCGGAAGGAATCAAATCCCGGATTATCCGCTAGCAGCCCCCGAGCTTTGAATCAAAAAATATCTTTGATTTGAAGATCTGAACAATCACCAGGAATATGTTGTCATTGAATCCGATATTTTCGCTGGGAAAAACTAACGTAGGAATATCAAACCTTTCCCTATAACGGAATGCGATACGCCCGAGATACTGTTCCAAACAGTAACCCTAACCGAAGGTTATAAATCTAAAGTGAGACCTTCATTTGTTTCGTAACTTTGAGCGCTGCACCATTGCCTTTTGTCTTTTTGTCGTAGCTTCCTGAGCATTTAGAACTTTCTCTGTTTCCATCTCTTGTGAATGTGAGAAAAAAGCAAAGTCTTAACTCGATCTGCAACCATGGGTCAAAAGAAAGCTGACGCCAAAAACACAGAGAAAGCCACTGCTGCTAAGCCTGCAGAGAAGAAAGCACCAAGGAAAAGGGTTTCCTTGGTAGATCCAAACACAAAGCCAGATTGCAAAACCCATCCTTCTCCCACCGATGCTTGGAAGTATTGCACCGCGAAGGAAGGAGATCTCCATGACCTGGTGGAGCAAGGTTTGCTTTTGTCCCAGGAAACTCTTGAGTGGAGAGCTTGCTTCAATGCACAATTTCCCATTGAAAACACAAATGAAATTCCTTTTATCGTGTCTTTCTGTGAACGCGGAGTTGGCCTTCCAATCTCTTCCTTTTTCTGTGAGCTCCTTGATTTTTACAAACTCCCAACTCCATCATCTGAATCGTAATGGGATTCTAAACATTGCTATCTTTGTACATACTTGTGAAACATTTCTTGGCATCAATCTGAATCTTACTCTATTCCGCACTCTTTATCATATAAAGCCCCATCCAAATTTCCAATGGATGGAAGTGGTTGGAGGAGCAGGAATTCAATTCCGCCAAAGGATGAAAGAACAGTGGTTCTCCATGCCCCTTAAGGAGTTGTGTGGAGATTGGAAGTCCGAGTGGTTCATAATCGGTGAGTAGTCAAAAAACGAGTACTGCTTCTTTAGTATTTACGATCAATGTACTTTGTTATACATTAATCCTATTCCTGTGTAATTGTAATACAACAAGGAATCATGGAAAGAGATGTCCTGTCAAAGATGGATGGTATCCAAGGGATCTATCCAATTGGAACACAAAGCCAACTGCTGAAGAAGCCAAGAATGTGCCTGCTTTGTTAAAGCGAGTACAATCCTTGAAGAATAAAGGCTTGACTGGGGTAGGGATAGCGTTCAGTTTCCTCAAGAGAAGAATCCAACCACTCCAGGAGCGTATCAACCTTGGATACAAGTATGAGGGGAATACAGATCCTTCTCGGATGGTGCCAGAAGAATTTTCAGATGAGACTGTGCTGATGCGCCTGTCGCGCATGTTTGGTAGTGTGAACAACAAGAAACCATACATCACCAAGGAATTCTGTAAAGGCCAATCTCCTAGTTCTGTAAGTACTCGCGGCCTTTAAATTTGAGTTATTATGAACATGCATCTTGATGCTGATTCTTCTGGTGTAGTCGGCCACTAATTCTGATGGACCAGTTGGTGGCCTTTCTCCACAAGATTGGGAGAAGTTAGAAAAGAGTTCTTCGGACAAGTCAGAGCCATCCAATGAAGAAGTCGAGGCGATTGCTGATAGTGTAGAAGAACTCGAAGCAATATCTGAAGAAAAGACAGCTGCCCCAGATGATAACCAAGTTAATCTTCAAGGTAAGAGAATTCCTCATAATAAAATCTGAGTACTTTATCCATTCCGCCATTTAATTTTCTTGCACTATTTCTGAAAAACAGAGGATACAGAAATAGTACAACTGTTCCTGCAGGGGTAAATCGGAAAAGAACTACTCGATCTGGATCAGAAACCCCATCAGGAGCAGATGTGCCTGGAGCAGAAGAAGGTCAACGAATCAAGCTCTCCAAATTTATTACCGCCGTTCAAAGCACATCGACCACAAGTGCCATGGCGAGTGGTACCACAGGGAGCACAACCAGCTCCAAAGTGGGTGTTCTGAAGTTAAAAACGTTCAACTTTAAGCCAAAAACCACCGCGCTGATAAAGTAAGTATGTTAAATCGAATATCATTTCAATTGTGCTGTCATTCAGTTGTTGAAATTGCTTCCTTTGTGAAGAGCACCATCTACCGCACTTGTGAGCGCGCTGCAAGCGCATCAAGAACAACAATTGAAGAAAGCTGAAGAAACAGAGCATGTTGAAGGAGAAGTCGTCCCTGTTGCCGTTGATGAAAGTGGCAGGGTTTCAAAATTGAGCCAATCGCCAGAGAAGAAGTCATCTGATACCAATCTGGCTTCAGAAGCAAACCCAGTGGAAACCACAAACCAGGGAGGTACCGATGGGCCGCCATCAATTGTGGAGGTAATTTATATAGCATTTGCTCTGAATTTTTCCTGGAATTCTATATGAATAATGCTTGTGAAATCATGAACGTTGATATGGAGACTGAAGAAGTCGCCAACATTGTTATTAAAGAAAGTACTCCACCACCACAAGGGAAGACTTCTGATAATGAAGCAATGAAGCTGAAACAACACTTGAAAGCTACTCTGGTAAGAGAAAAGCTTAATAGAAAGTAGTTAATAGAGTAATGATTAACTAACGTCAAATGCAGGCATTGGTAGATAAAAGAACTCGAAGAAGATCTTGCGGCTGCCTATGAGGCGCGGGAAAAAGCTCGAGTTGATAATCAAGACTTGGTTTCTCAATTACATAAAAAACTCGAAGGGATGGGAGATGAGAAATCTCGACTGGACACTCGTAACTGGGCATTGATTTGAGACAACAATAGTAAGTGAAGCAAGTGTTGTACACTTAATCATTAATTTAGTCATATGAAGTTTAATCATAGACTTGTCTTGTTTCTGCAGGATTGAAGAAAGAACTGGTTGAAGAGCAAAGCAACAACACATCATGGTACAACCTGGCGCAATCCATAACCGAAGACTGTGCCCGCTTGGAGAAAGAGCTCGAAGATCTTAGTGAAAAATTTACCAAGGAGCATCAGATCCGTGTAGACATGGAGCAATCTTGTTCCAGGGCCTTGTCTGGACAACAAGCTAAACAACAAGAAGTGGAGGATCTCTAGGCCGAGAAAAAGGCCATAGAAGTAGTGCTCCCCATCATTGAGATGGTAACACCCGAAAGTGTTGCTACTGCTAACCAGTCGATCTTGGAGCGGATCAGCGCGGTACGTGGGCAGATTACCGATTTTTGAAAGAGTACCATGAAGGAATGCATCAATCAACTGCTAGAAATGGTGAAAGCGCACAATCCAAACACCAAACTTGAAGTCATAGAGCTTCCAGAAGGAGTGGACATCGAAGGAGTCGAAGCTTTGGTGAAAGAAACAGAACCAGTCGCAGATGCTTTCATTGATTCATTAGAATAGTTCTGCATTGTAACTTGAAGTACTCGTTCGAAACTCTTGTTTTGGAGCCAATATAAATGCTTGTCATGTATATAACATTTACTACTTGTGTAAAGTAGTCATTATGAAATACTACTATGTAAGTAATATCTTTTGAGTAGTTTGAGCGCACACAAAGTACTATGGGTAGTAGTATACTTGATGAATGATTACTGTTTAAGTGGTCTAGTGGTCGTGTAAGGTTCACAACTAGAAATAGTTGAATCAAGGCTTCTTAAGATCTAGCAATTTTGCTAATGCAAGGAGAAAAGTTATGCATATAGGAATAAGTATTCTGTACTTCTTGGTACTTTGAGCACCTTTAGGTGACATTTTTAGGAGAATGAGTGCAGTTGGTACAACACTAATTCCTGAAGCTTTCACCGAGAAAGCCAAATAACCAAAAGAAAGGAGATTATCGCATTCGACCATGTATAGGTGAGGGTAACTCATCCAAGATTTTTAGGTTTTTTATACCTCCTTTTAAAAGGGAATCTTGGCTTCTCTTGAACGGGGGTAGAAGACTACCCGAATACCACGCGACGACTAGCGTCGATATGCGCACGGTAGAGTTTTATCTAATGAGATAAAATATGCCGTAACTTGTAGATGGCAGAAAAATATAACTTTATTAATTTGTGATCAAGGGTTGTTTACAATGACTCATATATAATCTCGTGTGTTACGGGTAGAATTTGCGGAGATGCTCTATGTTCCACACATTTGGCAATTCCTCTCCCTCCGGGGTTTGCAGCCGGTACGTACCAGGTCCAATGACTTGTTTTACAAGAAAGGGGCCTTCCCATTGAGACATAAGCTTGTGCAGCCCTTCAGGATTTTGGATTCGGCGTAGTACCAAGTCTCCTATAGTAAAGGATCGAGGTTGAACAGAGCATTGATGAAAGCGACGCAATCCTTGAAGATAACGCGTGTTCTGGATAAGAGCTGCTACTCGAGATTCATCGACGCCATCAACATCCTGGGACCTTTCTTGATGAGTGAGTTGTTCATCGTAATTCTCCAGACGCGGAGCTTCCCATAAGAGATCAGTAGGCAAAACTGCTTCGGAGCTGTAAACCAGGAAATATGGTGATTGGCCGGTAGCCCTGCTGGGTTGGGTGCGTAGCCCCCAAAGCACCGCGGGCAACTCCTTTGCCCATTTACCGTCATATTTCTTCAAAGGCTCATACAATCTGGGTTTTAACCCTTGTAGTAACAAACCATTCGCTTTTTCCACCTGTCCATTAGCACGAGGATGAGCAACTGAAGCATAATGTATCTCGATGGAGTATCTATCACAATAGTCTTGGAATTCTTCACTTGTGAATACAGAACCTAGGTCTGTGATGATGTTGTCAGGAACTCCAAATCTCTGGACAATACCATCAAAGAATTTGATCAAATTACCGGCTTTAGCATTTACTAAGGGTATTGCTTCGATCCACTTAGTGAATTTATCGATGGCTACAACAAGCCACTCGAATCCACCTGGAGCTTTGGTGAGCGGACCAACGAGATCAAGACCCCAACAGGCGAAAGGCCATGATAGTGGGATAGTGTTGAGGTCGTGTGCTGGGACATGAGCTTGTCGTGCAAAGAACTGACATCCTTGACATTTTTTGACAATGTCCTCTGCATTGTGTTTGGCTGTTGGCCAGAAGAAACCCGCTCTATAAGCTTTACTTACCAAGGTTCGTGTAGCAGCATGATTACCACACACGCCACTGTGAATTTCTTGTAGTAGGGCTTTTCCTTGATCAATTGTGATGCATTTCATTAAGACGTTGGCCGAAGCCCCACGCCTATAGAGTACGTTGTCCACTACTACATAATTAGCAACTCGTCGTTGAATACGTATTTGCTCTGGCTTCTGCTTTGGCAATTTATGATCTTTCAAGTACTCGATGAAAGGAGTCATCCAGTCAGTGTCAATTACCATGATATGTGTTTCTGGCTAAGACTGGGATTGGATGATTTCAACTCGTGCCGGTCCCTTAATGGATGGCTGGAGTAGTTCTTGGACAAATATTTCTGCTGGGACATCGACTCGACGAGATCCTAGTTTTGACAGGGCATCTGCTGCGACGTTGTAGTCACGAACGACGTGGTGAAACTCCAGACCAAGAAAGTTTCGTTCTATTTTACGAACCTCTTGGACATAGGCATCCATTGTCTGTTTAGAAGCGTCCCATTTTTTGTTAACTTGGTTAATGGCAACTGCCGAATCGCCATAGACAACGAGTCGCTTGCTACCAAGTGATGCGGCCAGGCGGAGCCCGTGCAGCATAGCCTCATACTCTGCTTCATTATTGGTGACCTGAAACAGAATTTGTAGAACGTATTTGAGTTCATCTCCATTAGGAGATATGAGAAGTACACATGCACCTCCTCCTTCAAGTTTAAGTGACCCATCAAAGTACATGATCCAGTGCTCAGTACGAGTGGTTGTCGTAGAATTTTGAATTTCTGTCCATTCGACTGTGAAGTCAGCAAGAGCTTGGGACTTGACAGCTGTTTGAGATGTGAAGTCAAGATGGTATGCTTCAATTTCGTCCTTCCATTTGCAGATGCGACCTGTTGCATCTGGATTATTGAGGATTTCGCCTAGTGGGAATTTAGTTACGACTGTGATGTGAAAAGCTTGGAAATAATGTCGTAACTTCCGTGATGTGATGAAGATGGCGTAAAGTAATTTTTGGACTTGCGGATAACAAATCTTGGATTCGGAGAGTACTTCACTGATGTAGTAAATTGGCCGTTGTACTGGGAATATATGGCCGTCAACTTGTCTTTCGACTACCATTATAGTGCTGACCACATGGGTTATAGCTGCAATGTATAAGTAGAGATGATCTCCCTTCACAGGTGCTGTGAGTACTGGCATAGTAGATAAATATGTTTTGAGTTCTTCAAATGCCATATGTGCTTCATTTGTCCATGAAAACTTATCCTGCTTTTTAAGCAGTTTGAAGAAAGGGAGGCCCTTTTCCCCAAGTCTTGAGATGAACATGTTTAAGGCCGTGATGCATCCTGTCAGCTTCTGGACATCTTTTATATTCTTCGGTGCTTCCATTGTAAGGATTGCCGAGATCTTTGCCGGATTGGCTTCAATGCCCCTTTTACTGACCATGAACCCCAAAATTTTCCCTAACGGAACACCGAAGACACATTTGGTTGGGTTAAGTTTCCAATGGAACGTTCTAAGGTTGTCGAAGGTCTCTTGAAGATTACTGATGAGATGTTCTGACTGCCTTGTTTTGATGACCACATCGTCAACATATGCCTCTACATTGTGCCCAATTTGTTTGGATAGGCACGTTTGTATGGCTCGTTGATATGTGGCGCCTGCATTCTTCCGTCCAAAAGACATAGTTGTATAGCAGTAAGCACCGAAAGGGGTGATGAAAGATGTTTTGATCTGATCTTCTTTCTTTAGTGCTATCTGATGGTATCCTAAATAGCAGTCCAGAAAACAGAGCAGTGCGCATCCCGCGGTGGAGTCCACGACTTGATCAATGCGTGGGAGTCCCATGGGGTCTTTTGGACGGTGCTTGTTCAAACTGTTGTAGTCGACACACATCCTCCACTCATTGTTGTTCTTCTTCCGAACTAACATTGGATTGGCTAACCACTCGGGATGGAAGACTTCTTTGATGAAGCCTGCGGCAAGTAGTTTGGCGAGTTCTTCTTTTATTGCCTCACGTCTATCTTGTGCAAATCGTCGGATGCGCTGTTTTTTGGGTTTTGCGTTCTTGTCAACGTTTAGTATCACAAGTTCTCTAGGAACACTAGGCATATCAGATGGTTTCCAAGCAAATATATCTTTATTATCACGGAAGAACTTGACGAGCGCGTCTTCCTATTTACAGTCTAAATCTACCCCTATAAGGGCAGTTTTGGACGGATCGCCCATCCCAAGATCTATAGTTTTGAGCTGTACTTCTTCAGAGGGCTTGAAGTTGGTACTTGTCGACTTCTTGCCGGGCACTTCTAGGTCGTCTTCCTTCGACTTCTTGGCCAAGGCGAGTACTTCCAGCATCTGGGTAGGGACGTGCGAAGTGGCGGCGAATTCTACTGCCTCAACGTCGTAATTGTATGATATCTTTAAGTCTCCCTTTAGGGAAAGTACTCCTTTAGGAGAAGGCATCTTGAGAACCAAGTATACATAATGCGGGGTCGCCATAAATTTGGCGAGGGCTGGTCGCCCAAGAATTGTGTGATATGAGGTCTCGAAGTCTACAACCTCAAACTTGATGTACTCGGTTCTGAAGTTTGCTTCCGTCCCGAAGGTGACTGTGAGTGTGACTTGGCCCAGAGGGATTGTTGCATTGCTTGGAACAATGTCGTAGAATGGAGCATCTGTAGGCTTGAGGTATTTTGTAATGTCTAGGCCCATCTTCTTGAACGTGTTTGCAAAGATGACGTTGAGCCCGCTGCCACCATCGATGAGTACTTTGGTCAGTCTGGCTTGCGCCACGACTGGGTTTAAGACCAGAGGATATCTCCCGGGATTTGCGAAATTGGTCCATTGGTCCGTTCTGGAAAATGTGATGGGCACTTCTGACCACTTTAAGTATGTTGGAGTGGTAGGCTCTATTGCAATGATCTCTCGCAAGGTTAGTTTCTTGGCACGCTTCGACTGGTTCAGTGTTTCTCCACTGAATAGTACGGCTACGACGTTCTCGACATTTGGAAAGTTATTGCCAGGGTCTTTGTCATCTTTATCTTCCCTTTTTCTTGTCGGTTTTGGGCGCGTCTGGTGTTTGCTTGTCAAATTCCTGCTTTAGGTGGAAACATTTTGCCGTTGTGTGCTTACCATTGGGATGATATGGACAATGACCGTTCATGGCGTCTGCCGCTGAACGAGTCTTGCGACTAGGACGCTGGACTGCCGCGACTGTGTTGTCTAGCTTGCGCTTCCTATTGTCGCGGTTGAAATCCCGGTTGTTTGGGCGATCATTGCGTCGGTCTCCATTGTCTTTGTTGTGATTGTTGGTGTTGTTATCGCGATGCTTGTCAAAGCGCTCCCGCTCGCGGTCGTCTTGGTCTGCCCATTCAGAGACAATGCGTTGTAGCTCACTGATGTTTTCCGGACGGGGTCAGCCGAACTCGCAGTGTAATTCTCGGGTGTAGAGGCCGTCGTGAAAGCAGTCGATTACTTCCCGATCAAAGATATCCACGATTGTAGCTCTTTTATCGAAGAATCTCTTGATGTATTTTCGCAAAGTTTCTCATTTTCCTTGCTTGCAAGCTGCCAGTTCATAACGGGTTCCGGGCCGAGCCCAAGTTCCCTGGAAGTTGGAGGTGAATTTCTTGGTGAGATTGTCCCAGGAGTCGATGGACCCGGGGCGGAGGCCCTCAATCCATGTCAGGGGCGTGGTATCTAGCATAACGGGGAAGTAACTGACTTTGATGTCGTTGGATCCCCCAGCCATCTGGATGGCGGTAGAGTAGATTCGGAGCCATTGTTAAGGGTCTTGGCTGCCTGTGAAGTTTTTAATTCCTGTTGGTTTGAACTTGCTTGGCCATTGGATTTCTTTTATGCGCCTGGAAAAAGCTGGGAAGCCATCATATTTATCACTTGGTGAACAATTGCTCCGGAAGCTAGAGGTGTTGTGATCGGAGTCGTATTGTCGTCCACGATTGTGGTTTTGGAGAGGTCGGTCGTCGTGATTTGATGACTCTTGGTGTCGGTGACGATCGTTACGACGCTCTCCTCGACGATCGTTACGACGTTCTTCGTGGCGATCGTGATGGTGTTCCTGATCGCGTGGTCGGTTTCTGTAATTATGATGGGGTAGAGGCCCGTAGTTGCGGTCGTAGTCTGCGTGACGACGGACTTCAGATTCCACGCATAACTGTCGACTCGACTGGATGACAGAGCGAGCATCGCGGTTGTCACTAATGACGTTGCGAAGGTCTCGATCTCGTGGCCTTGCACCATCTTGGTTGTGACCGCGTCCTCTCCCCCGCGGGTGATCGCGATCAGCATCTCGGTCATGTCGATGTCCCCCTGTAGTAGCGGTTGAGGCTTCATGTGGAGGAGGCCTCTCAGCACCTGGGTGCCTGGTATCCGGTGTGTGGTGGCTAGGATTCGCTTGGTTCGTAGCCGTGTGAGCTGTGTCGAGGAGCGTGAGTACTTGTCTGACGGCAGGGGTGTCGGGCATGGCCTTGACAAGTTCCGCCACGACGGAGATGTTCAATGGCGCGTTTTGAGATACTAACTGGTCCCTGACCATATCGAAATCCTGTGTAAGGTTGCGTATGGCGTTGGCGCGTATCGCAGTGTTGATGCGCCTCTGCTTACGCTTGGCGTTCCTTGCTTGGTGCGAGGTTTTTTGCTCCTCTGTTTCTTCGTCAGCAGTGCGTTCCTCTTCTGATACGTCGGTGATCAGCTCACGATCGTATTGGGTGCCTTGGTCCTCATTGCCAGCCATGAACACTTGACGACCTGGGTCTTGTTTGCTAAGGGAGAGGATGATCTGGGTGGCTGAGAAGTTGTCGCTTGAGCTTTCAGTTGAAGTAGTGAGCGACGCAGTCTTGCCATCTTGGAAGGGCAGTTCCTCTAGGATGACGGCGACAAGTCTTGACTCGTTGTCCCGGCAGGTGTCGGCTGGAATCGCCCCAGGCCAGTGAACAGTGAGTCCTCCTGGTGTTCTGGTTACGACTAGTCCAGATGGGAGGTGAATGAGTGGTTCCTCCAACACGAACTTGGTGTTGAAGTGAGCGTGATGGCGTAGGCGTGCGACGTTGTCAGGAGCGTCAGTTAGCAGGATGGTGAAATCATCGTCGTTGTCCCTCGATGGCGTTGATACCAGCTCGAGGTCGTCGGGGTGATCTGCCTTCGATTGAGGCTCCTGAATCATCCTTGCTTCTGCTTTTCTGGTACGCATCTGTTTATATGGATGCGCTACGTTGGAGAGTTCGAGCGGGAGTCGATCTAGGGGGTTGTCTGATGGCGTGGCCAACTCGGAGTTTCCTTCTCTTTCCATATTTGGAGTCGAGTTGTACCTGGACTCGACTTGGGGAATCCCGAGCGAACTTGGAGTTAGAATCGAACTCGGAGTTGGGGCCGAGGTCGAATTGGGAGTAGACATCGAGTAGGGGCCGGGGTTGTTCGCAAGGTAGCTCGCGAACCTGCCATTGCTTAAGGCGATGAAGGTCCATGCACCGAAAACGAAGGTGGCTCCTTCCTCGACGTCGGCGATCTTGAAGGCGGTTGATCCCATCGTCCCTGATGGTGAGCTTTCAGCGAGGGGCCCCACGGTGGGCGCCAAGTGTCGATGATTTATATCGAGCACGTCTGTTTGGGGGTACCCTAGAGAGTAGATTGGTGGGTCTCGCCGAGTTCTAAGAACGACAGTGCACGAACAACACAAATATTTAGACAGGTTCGGGCAGCGAGTAGCGTAATACCCTACGTCATGTGTGCTTGATTGTATTGCACGTGAATTGAGTTGTTTTGAGGGGGTCCATGCTCCTCATTATATACCCGGGGAGCAGAGTTACTAATCAATTACACAGACTACTCGTATTTGACCTGGATGGTTACAATAAGGTAATCTATCATGTATACTACTCGTATTTGACTACACCATCCTATACCTTATCTGGCTAGTCCAAAGAAGTCGGATCACGACTCTCCATATCGAGTAGTTTAATTCCTTAGATGAGTGGCCCTAGGGATCCTGGCCCCACAGAGCCACAAGCCTCCTACCTCCTCCCATTCTTCGGATCCTCTTGACGCTGATGATTGGTTGAAGACCGTTGAGAAGAAGCTGGATATGGCTCAATGTAATGACAGGGAGAAGGTCTTGTATGCTTCAGGCCGCTTGGAGGGATCAACTTCAGATTGGTGGGATGCTTACCATGCTGCTCATGCCACCCCTAATGCTATCACCTGGCAGGAATTCAAGGACAGCTTTAGGAGTCATCATATCCCTGCTGGTGTCATGAAGCTAAAGAAGAAGGAGTTCCTGTCTCTCAAGCAAGGGGGGATGTCAGTCAGCGAGTACATGGACAAGTTCATTCAGTTGTCTCGTTATGCCCCAGATGAGGTGAAGAGGATGAGCAGAAGCAGGAGCTGTTCTTGGAAGGGTTGATCTCACCGCTCCAGTATGAGCTCATGGCTCACACTTTCCCATCATTCCAGAAGTTGGTGGACAAGGCTATTGGCTTGGAGCACAAGCGTTGTGAGTTGGGAGAACAGAAGAGGAAGTTTTTGGCCTCAGGACAGTCAAGCAGTAACACTCGCCCTCCTTTCCAGCAGCCTCAGCAGGGCGTGTCCGTTCGCTTCGGCGGGCAAGGGGGTAACGTTGGGCAGAGTCAGGGTCAGCGATCAGCACCTCCACCCCAGCGCCCAGTTTTTCAGCAGAATCGCCAGACCACCCAACTCAGACTCCAGTGAAGACCCCTGCACCAGGCAGTGCTACTACCCCTCGTGCTTGCTACATATGTGGAGATTCGGGTCACTTTGCCAACAACTGTCCTAAGAGGAATGCTCAGACTCCACAGCGCCAGGGTAGCAATGCACCTAGGCAAAATCCTCCTCAGCAACACAACCGGAATGGAAACCAGATGCCCCAGAGCAACAGAGGCCAGCAGAACCAGATACATGGTAGAGTCAACCACGTTGCCCCAGAGACCGCGCAGGAGGCTGAAGACGTGGTACTTGGTATGTTCCTTGTGAGCTCAGCCCCTGCATCAGTATTATTTGATTCTGTAGCATCCCATTCTTTCATTACCGCTCAGTATGTAGCTAGCCACAACATACCCATGCACCCCCTGAAGCGTGATATGATAGTCAGCTCCCCTGGAGGAATCCTGAAAGCCACTTTTATCTGCCCTCGTGTTAATTTGAAAATAGTAGGGGTAGATTTTCCTGCTGATCTGACAGTCCTAAAATCTGAGGGGATTGATGTCATACTTGGAATGGGATGCTTGGCTGCATTCGATGGGATAATTCAGTGTGCCAAGAGGTCAGTGTTGTTAACAAGCCCTCAAGGACAAAAGGTTGAATTTGTTGCTACAATACCCACAGCGGCAGATGGTACAGTTAATCAACTGAACGGAGCACCGCTTGAGGACATCAGAGTGATTTGTGATTTTCCAGATGTCTTCTCAGATGATTTGCTAGGTATGCCACCCAACTGAGACATTGAGTTTCTTATTAAGCTTTTACCTGGTACTACTCCTATTTCTAAAAGACCCTATAGAATGGCTGTTAATGAACTAGAAGAACTTAAGAAACAACTTAAAGAATTATTGGATAAGGGTTATATTCGTCCTAGTTCTTCACCTTGGGGATCACCTGTTATTTTTGTTGGTAAGAAGGATGGCACTCAGAGTATGTGTGTGGATTATCGTTCTATAAATGAGGTAACAATTAAGGACAAGTATCCTTTGTCCAGAATTGAGGATTTATTTGATCAGTTGTGAGGAGCTAAGGTCTTCTCCAAGATTGATTTGCGATCTGGCTACCATCAGTTGAGGATCAGGCGCTCAGATATTCCTAAAACAACATTTACCACCAGGTATGGATTATATGAATATACCGTGATGTCTTTTGGATTGACAAATGCACCTACCTACTTTATGTATCTGATGAATAAGGTGTTTATGTAGTTTTTGTATAAATTTATGGTTTTATTCATTGATGATATTCTGGTTTACTCTAATAATGAGGAGGAAGATGAGGAACATTTGAGGTTGGTATTGCAGACTCTCAAGGAGAATCAGCTGTATGCCAAGTTTAGTAAATATGAATTCTGGTTGAATCAAGTATCCTTTCTTGGCCATGTTGTCACTGATGGAGGTATTACTGTGGATCCTAGCAAAATCAAGGATGTGTTGGATTGGGAACCTCCAACTTCTGTGTCTGAGATCACAAGCTTTCCAGGATTGGCTGGATATTACAGGAGATTCATTGAGGGCTTTTCTAAAATAGTGAAACCTCTTACATCACTATTAGAGAAATGGAAGGAATTTGTTTGGTCAGAAGCTTGTCAGGCCAGCTTTGAGGAATTGAGAAAGAAGTTGACTACAACCCCAGTGCTTGCTATGCCAGATATTCACAAGAATTTTGACATTTATTGTGATGCCTCTAGAAAAGGACTTGGTTGTGTCCTTATGCAAGAAGGCAGAGTTATAGCTTATGCATCTAGGCAGTTGAGAAAATATGAGTTAATTATCCTACTCATGACTTGGAACTAGCAGCTATTGTTCATGCTTTGAAGATCTGGAGACACTATATCTTGGGTAACAGATGTGAGTTGTATACTGATCAAAAAAGTCTGAAGTACATATTCACTCAGAAGGATCTGAATTTGAGGCAAAGAAGATGGTTGGAATTGATCATGGATTATGATCTGGGAATTAACTATCATCTAGGCAAGGCAAATGTGGTTGCGGATGCGTTGAGCAGGAAGTCGCAAGCTAATCTAGTGATTGGTCGTCAGTTGCCAAAAGAGTTGTGTGCCGAGATGGAAAGGCTGAACTTGAGATTTCTTAATCAGGCAGAAAGTGTGACTATGGAGATTGAGTCTACACTTGAGCAGGAGATTCGAAAGGGTCAGGTTTCGGATGAGAAGATAAAGGAAATCAAGGAAACTATGTTAGTAGGAAAAGCTCCAGATTTCACCGAAGATGAGCAATGTACGATTTGGTTCCGAAAACGGATATGTGTACCCGATATTGAGTCTCTTAGGGAGAAAATATTGAGACAGGCTCATGATTCTGCATATCCGATCCATCCTGGAAGCACTAAGATGTACCAAGATCTGAAGGAAAGGTATTGGTGGTATGGATTGAAAAGGGATGTGGCTGCTCATGTAGCATTGTGTGATGTCTGTCAGAGGGTTAAGGCTGAACATCAGAGATCGGCAGATTTGCTTCAACCCCTCAAGGTACCTGAGTGGAAGTAGGAAGAGATTAGTATTGACTTTATAGTTGGTTTACCTCGTACTAGTGCTGGGTATGACTCTATATGGGTCATAGTGGTTTATAACTGTCTTCGAGTGCCTGAGGAAGAATTACCTTTGGATGAGTTGAATGTTCAAGATGATCTGACTTATATGGAATATCCGGCTAAGATTTTGGAAACTACTGAGAGAGTTACAAAGAGTAAAGTGATTAAGATGTGTAAAGTTCAATGGAGTCATCACGGAGAAAGCGAGGTAACTTGGGAAAGAGAGGATGAATTGATGGCAGAGTTTCCTTAGATTTTCTCTAAACCATCCGAATATCGAGGACGAGATTCTCTTTAAGGGGGTTGGTTTGTAACACCCTAAAATTCATCACAATTAAATTGTAGCAACCTTCTGAAATTTTCTAGGATTTTTAAGGTCCAAATAAATTTTTTGAGAATTAATTGGAATTCTTGTGAATTAATTGAATTTAAATAGCATATTAAATAATTTTAGTCAAAAATAAGTTGTTGATGCATTCATGCTGTTGCATTTGTCTTTTGCTTGCTGTTAAACTAAGTTGGAATTTAAATTCTATTTAAATTTGAATTTAATTTGAATTTGTTTGAGCCATAGGATAGTTGTTTCTGTCGAGTTCACTTTTGACCCTCCAACTCTTGGCCCGTCCCAGTTTGCCCCCTCTACTCTTTCTCTCTGGCAACCGGCATGCCGCTTCGGGCCATTTTCCTCTCCCGGCACAGGTTCTTCGCGCGGCCAAGCTCCCACGCGCCGGCCCGTTCCCCTCTCCCGATCCGGTCGCTGCCACGCGAGGTCCGCCTGTCGGGGCCGTCGTCTCCAAGTCGGGCGCGAGTCCGACTCGGGCTTGAGCTCGATCCTGACCCCGGCCGTGGCACGCATGCCAAGATGCGTGGGCCCAGTCCCTTTAATCCACGCGCCGTTGCCCCTCTGCTTCCCCGCTTCTCTCGCGCGCCGTCCCTGCTCGCGAAACCATAGCGCAACTCGCCGCCGCCGTCGCTTCTTCAAGCTCGCCGCCGCCGCACGGGGTTTCGTCGCTGCGCTGCCTTTTCTCCTCCGAGAAGCACCCTAGAGGTTCGTCTTGAAGTCCCGAATGTCCCTATCAGCTTCTTGCTCCGATTTTTGGCCGCACCCCTACCTAAATTGCTCGTCGTCGTTCCTCACAGCGCCGCCACCGCCCATCTCTCATCGCCGGCCGCCATCGAAGCTCCTCCGCCGGCGAGGGACACCGGGGTGAGCTCGCCATCTTCCCCTCTCTCTCCTCGACCTATTCCCATCTCGAATCGTGGGTCGTAGCATGTTTTTGCATGTGCACCGGCGATCCTCCGCCGCGGCCGTCGGCGTCCCGATCCATCCTAGGTCGCCCGATCTTGATCGAACGGCGCACGACAGTCCGAGCTCGAATCAAACCAGTCACTTACCGGTCAATTAGGAGAGTTATGCAAAAAGGCCCTCCAAGTTTTGGAAGTTAACCCGCCGTCCTAGCGCTGTTCAAAAATAATTCAACTTAGGTCCTTTTTCTTTCGGTTTAGCCCCTACAAGTTCTAAAATTGCACCTGAGGCCCAAATTTTATCTTTCTGCATGAAAACCCTCAGTTTTTATACAAAATTATGTTTTAGCCCTCGGTTTCTCGCAGTTAAGCCCCTGGAAGTTTTAAAACATTGCCAACAAGTCCCTGAACCTTAGGAAAGCCATATCTTTTACATTTTAACTCTAATTTTAGGGATTCTTGCGCTCACGCGTTCGTGGTAATGCGTAGAATATTTTTGTGCTGTTGTTTAACTCTGCTGGAATTGTTTGGTGTACTATTTCTTATTTATTTTATTGCTTTCTTGTATGTGTTCGTGTGATGCGTATAGGAAACACGTCGTTCGAGGAAGTGTTTGAAGAACCAGCTGTTGAAGAGTTTGAGCAGCAGCAGGGTTGGGAAGAAGGCAAGTATTCCTTGATCATGCCCGTTTGTACCTAAATGACATGCATTTTAATTACACGATTTATTTACCGCTTGCATTAATATTGTTGGGTCTCATTAAGTATTTTCCTAGTTTCTTTTACCATACCTTGCAGCTGGGTTATATAATTAATTTTGATTGGTAGATGATGCTTAGTTTGCTCAACTGGGATTGGTTTAATGAAACCCTTACTCTATATTCCATTACTATCTTTTAATTAATTAATGGTCAAGATCACCTCTTTTAATTAGAACATGGAGCGACCACCCAGGAAAACAGTGCAACCATAAGTGCTATGTGGCTCTGGCTTTGACTGACTAATTAGGTATTCTAGTTTGGGATAGTTTTACCCGAAAGGGGCAAGAGGTGCAGTGGTTGATGAGTTAGCCCGGTCCTCTTGAGTGGCAGGCTTTGCTAAGATATGCGACTCACTAGGGAGGGTTATGCTTTGCTTCTGAACCGGAAACCTTAGCGAGCTATCACTTATTAGAGTATCTTTGTAAAGGTCTTATAGTGAAACCCAGTATTCGGTCCACGTGGTGTGGGAAGGGTACATGCTTTCGGGCAATGGGAAACACGGCTTATGGTGAATGTGTACAACCTCTGCAGAGTGTAAAACTGCTATAACAGCCGTCATCACGGTCATGAGCGGCTTGGACCCTCACATGATTAATCTATGTGAATATGATCTAAATTCTGGTTACTTGAATTTGATGGGTTTATGTCATTAATTTAATTGTGGTTGGTATATACTTATATCTGCAAGTAAATAGATGTTTAATAAAATTTGACTAACTAAAAGTGCTTAATGTAGCTATCCTTTCAGCCTTCCACTTTATAAAGCCTAGAATGTCATATATTTCCATACTTTGCTGAGTACGACATGTGCTCACGCATGTTTATTTATATTGCATCGACCACACTCGGACTACTGCTCAGATTGGGAGAATTTTGAGGACTATACTACTGATTTTGAGGAATTGTAGGCGAGTCCCCCAGTCAACTACCTGTGGAGATGGAGTTACTTTGATTCGTTTAGTTAAACGTTTATTTAAGTCTTTCGCTATGACATTTGTGTCAAACTCTGAGATTGTAATAAATACACTTTAATACTCTTTCCTATGCATGATTATGGATATTCACTTGTGACGTCTACCATATGTGTGTAAACTTGATCCTGGTGCACATATGAGATGCATCTGGTTTTATTCCTAAAACCAGGTGTGACACTGAACCTCTGACTACTTTGCAAAGTAGTTAGAGCCTTATCGGCTACACCCATTAGGTGCATCAAAGATGCAATCCAATGGAGACTACTCGGTAAACAGGAAAGGAGCATCTTGTGCTTCACCTCAACTACTCAACTGATCAAAGATGAGGTTTTGAAGAAGTGCAGACATAATCAAGACTTGAAGAGAAGGCGCAAGATGCTCGGGGGCTTATGGGGCCAGGATTCCTAGGGCCACACACATACGAGATTAAACTCCAAGAAGTTTGACCCGAGTACTCCAAGAAGCGGTCGACTATGATGCAAGACGGCATAGTTGACTCGAAGAACTAGTCGTGTACTGTTAGGAGACTCCCCAATTACCATATTGTAGTACTCCCTGTTGTATATGACTAGGATCATATAACCGACTTGTAACTTTGCTCCCAGGATATATAACGCCGAGCAGGGACCCCCTCAAAACAACTCAACTCATACACAAAGCAATACAACAGACATGATTAATGATATTAAGCACATTGTGGCTTCAACCTTTCTAAATCATTGTCTTGTGTGTGCACCATCGTTCCTTAGGACTCAACGAGACCCACGACTACTTACTCTGAGGTACCCTAGGCAGGTACTCGGTCGTTAAACACTGACATACGATGTTCTATCCGAAGGTCGGTGAGGCGGGTTCAGCCTCATCAGGCTGTTCCTCAAAGGAGACTGCTCAAGTCCGATACACAGAAGTTCACACATGGACAGATTCAAGATGACGTGCAGATTTGCCAAGGTGGAGTTTGTTAGATATGTGTCAAATATGTGTATAGTTTGGTTACAATTGGACTTCAGTGATAATTAGTAGACTAGGGATAGAGTTTTGATCGTACTTTGTATCCCTAGGGCCCATAAATATGAGGGCACTGCCGTTGTAACCAAGAGACGACTTGGCGACTGCTGTGGGCGACGACGTGGCCGCGGTGGTGCTCAGATGCCATTGTACCTAATGTTTATGGGGAGGAGCGCACGTATTCATGCCCCGAGGATGTAAGCACATGGTTGAACCTTGTTAAAAACATAGCATCTCGGTGTCATTCTCGTTTTGTGTGATCTTGTGATTTGGCTTTGTGTTCTTGGGTTATCGTTTCCGCGCTTATATTCTAACAAGTGGTATCAGAGCAGAAATTATACGGGCTAAAGATGCAGGAGGGGTTAGATCTTGCTGAGCATATTAATGTCTTCAATATATTGGTTGTTGATCTTTTGAAGAATGAGGTGAAGATTGGTGATGAAGACGCAGTGATTATTCTTCTATGTTCGTTGCCGAGGTCTTATGAGCATTTGGTTACTACGCTGACGTATGGCAAAGAGGATGTGAAGGTGGAGGATATTTTTACAACTTTGCTTACTCACGAGCAGAGGAAGAACACTTCACCTAAAGAGCCTTCTGGAGATGCTTTTCTTGTCAAGGGTGATCAAAGTGGTGAAGATAAGAAGGCTAAAAGGAAGAAGGGGCCACAGTGCTATAAGTGCAAGGGATGGGGACATAAGAAGCATGCTCGTCCGGAAATGAAGAAGGGTAGAGGAACTATGAGTGTAATGGTTGCCAGGAAACATGATGACTTGGATAGCGATTGTAATGTTCTCGCGGTATCTAGTGAAAAGTTTTGTGGAGCATGGTTGTTGGATTCAGCTAGCGCGTTTCATGCAACACCAAAGAAGGAGTGGTTCTTGTCATACATTGAGGAGGATGGTGGTCTTCCTCACTTGGGAGATGGTTCAGCTTATTGTATCACTGGAGTGGGTGACATTAAATTCAAGATGTGTGATGCAAAAGGGATGCTACTCAAGGGTGTGAAGCATGTGCCGGGGCTACGGATGAATCTAATTTTGCTTGGGTTATTGCATGATGGAGGATGGTTGTATCAGGTGGCACCTGATAAGATGACCTTGAGAGTCATGCATGGAGACAAGACAATCATGGTTGGTGAGAAGTCAGGAGCACAACAATACAAGCTGAACGGAAGTGTTGTTGAAGGTGGAGTCATGGATGGCAATGCAATTGTGGCAGTGTTCTATCCGAAGGTCGATGAGGCGGGTTCGGCCTCATCGGGCTGTTCTAAGTGAGCAACAAAGGAGACGACTCAAGTACGGTACACAGAAGTTCGCGCATGGATGGATTCAAGATGGCGTGCAGAATCGCCAAGGTGGAGTTTGTTAGATATGTGTCGAATATGTGTACAGTTTGGTTACAACTTGACTTGATTTGTAATTAGTAGGTAAGGGATAGTTTTGGTCGTAATTTCTATCCATAGGGCCAATTAATATGAGGGAACTACCATTGTAACTGAGAGACGACTTGGCGGCTGGTGTGGGCAGCGGTGTGGACACAGTGCTGCACGGATGCTGGTGTAGCTGTTGTTTATGGGGAGGAGCGCCCATAGTCATGCCCCAAGAATCTAGGCATATGGCCGAACATCGTTAAAAAACATGGTGTCTTGATGTCGTTCTCGTTTCATGTGATTTTATGATTTGGCTTTACGTTCTTGTGTTATGGCTTCTGCGCTTATATTCTAACACCGCCTGGTCAATCCGAGCAGTACATCCTTGTGTCTTCCTCTAAACAAAATCCACTCACGAAAGTTATATATACCATGAATTTGGATCCATGATATATGCTTTCTCATATACGTGCACTTGTGCAGACTCATCTTTAGAAGAAGTTTTGGTGAGGTTGAAATACAAGAACGGAGAAACTGTGCTTTGGTATATTATATAGATAGTACAGAGATTAATGCACTATCCAACTGCTATCTGTACAGAGATTAATGCACTATCCAACTGCAGACTCATTCTGTGGCTTGGAGTGTGTTACAAATAATATAGTTGTATATTATAGTGATCAATATGGTAGTTATGGTTTCACCAAGGGGCCTCTTCCAAGGGGCATGTCCCTTGGAGTGGCAACCCCCTAGCCCTTTGGGCTTGTATATATATGTGTAAACTCTAGTCCTCCATCAATGAGAATTCCATTCCTTCCTTTACATTTCTATTCTCAACACGTTATCAGTACTTTGCTCTACATTGGGTTCAAGTACAGGAAGGGGAACACAAGGCTCATGCACACAAGTAAGAGATGGATCTACTGTTCATTGAACTCAAAGATGCATTTCTCGTTTTTCCTCTCCATGGCTTTCGATATCTTTTGGATTGGACGATGGTTTTCTTTCTTCCTCTTCCTGGCATCAGCATTGGAGGCATGAAGGCCATTGTCCTTCCGATGATGGGGCTTCTCTCCATGCCATGGACGACACCCTACAGGATGTCATGGCTGTTATGGTCACTGCTCTTTCGCGGTTGGCTTGGAGAACACATTCTCGACGGTCGGCAATTAACCCTCTCGTGCCTGCGCGACGTGCAATGCCACAAAATATGAGAACAGTACCAACAAGAGTATTGATCAGTACCAAGACGAGTACTGATCATCTATAGACAAACATAGAACATCATGTTCTTCCTGTTCCTGCACAGCCGTGCAACAAAAAAAATGAGAACAGTATCGGTCGTCTGCCGATGAACACCCCTGTGGAAGGATTCCACCTTTCATATTCCCGATGATGATGCACATCTAACCAGACGAAGGACTGGTGGCCCTTCGGGCTTGGCCATATCCGTGGTGACTGCCACTCCGGCGGTGGTGTCGTTCCCGCCACCACGACACCTAGATTGCATCGCACACAAGGGAGGCCCCTCGGGCCGAGCCACGCCAACGGTGCGCCATCAGGCCCCTGGCTGGGCCACGCGCCTCCGCGCGCTGGGCCACTCAAGCCGCGTTGGGCTGAAGCAAAAGAAAAAAAGGCCCATAGGCCAGATATGCCCTCTTTTCTTCTAAATTTATTTAGAAGTCCCCAAACTTCTATTTACCTACATATTTAGAACATTTTTGTTCTATATGTTTGAATGTTGTTTTGTTCTGTACATATGTGTTATGAAGTAATATCCTCAGATATTTGAACCAATGTATTATGGATGCTATTATTACTATAGTAATTAAGCATTATTTGATCCCTAGATCTTGCATTGGTTTAACACATTTTATTGTTTTAGAACAATATTTTCATATAATATCCTCAGATATTGGAACCAATGTATTATAAATGCTATGATTACCACAGTAATTCAGCATTATTTGATCCTCAGATCTTGCATTGATTTGACACATTTTTCAAAACAATATTTTCTCATGCCATTATTGTTATTTATATTTTCGGCATTAACTCTACGAGTTAAATTATGCAAAATCTCAATTAAGGAATATTAAATATGATTTTCGAACAACACAAGGTGATGCGACCTAGGCACTAGATGCGATAAGTTCTTTTCAGAACTTATTTGCCCTGAGATCCAGGCTTTTAGGCAGCAATTTTGCTCATCACTGCGAGGTCTACATCTTTTTGATGATTACCTTCATCGTGTATCCAAATTTCAAATAAATGGACATATCACTATCAAGTTGCATATTCCAACAGGAATTAAAATAATATTTTAAGCAGTTACACTGCATATTGTCCTTTTCTTTAAATCTTATTGTATGACACATCTTACACTCAATATTTTGCGTACATACAACACAAATTAATTTACATCAGTAAATTAATCCCATACATGATTCCTCATGTAGGAGAATGGCTCAACTAGTGTCGGTGTTCGGATTAGGCACCCGACACTAACTAGAACGAGTGCGATGTGTCCTGTCTCTCAATGATTGGTGCAAAGGCTAACACAATGACACAAGGTTTATCCTGGTTCCGGCCACGGGGCCATACATCCAATAAGGGGTGTGCGCACTGTATTACTTTGCACCGGGGTGCTTGTAGTAGGGGTTTACAAGCAAGGTGGGAGAGGAGGAGAGGCCTCCAAGTCCCAAGCGACTAGGCTGATTGAGGTGAATGCCAATATGAGGGGACGTGGATGCGTGGTGTTGGCAGATGCGATCGGATGTTATGTGTTCTAATGGTATGGTCGTCCGGGTCGTCGTCCCGGCTCTGACCGAGAGTCTACCTCCTCCTTTTATAGTTCAAGGAGGGGCAGAAATACGCATGTTACAAAGTTGAATCTACTGTTATCAGGCACTGGAGAGCATGGCGTTGGGCGTGGCTGTCGTCCTTTCGTATCCTTTTGCTCAACGCGAATCGATGAACGTCTACCAGCTCCAGTGAGCGGCGTGGCGGCTCCTGTAGAAAGTACGTGTCCCTGTGCTTGTCTCGGAGTGTCTTTGAGGGGTCGTGCTGACCGGCGTCCATGCCCAGTCATCGCCCGTACACCCGTTCGAGGGTTCTCTCATGCCTTATCGAGGCCTTCGTCATGGGGTGAGTATGGGGGTTGGCAGCACAGGAGCACCAGAGTTAGTAGCACAGGGCTGCACAGGACCTTGCAGGTCGGCATAGTGACAGGAGTTGGCCTCACAGTGTCCAGAGTTGGCTGCACAGGGCCTCGCAGTCATGCACAGCGTCGGAGATGGCCGCACAGTGATCGGGGTTGGCGGACACGATCCAGGTCATATCGTCTGTGCGGGATGGCTTGTGATCTGTCGTTTGACTTTGGCGTCCTATGGCAGCGCGGGACATTCAATGCGCCTGTCAGCAGAGCAGACGGACGCGCGCCGCTGGTTGTGGGGTAGCCTCAAGCGAGGCGGAGTTTCCTGAACCGAGGGTCGTGTGGGGCTCAACCATGGAGGCATCGATCGAGGTGGAGCTTTGTCTTTCGTTCGAGGGGGGTCGGCACCCTCGATCGAGGCGGAGATGGGGTACGCGCATCGGGACCCTTTTGGGGGTCTCGAATGGGCCGTTGGCCTATGATGGGCCGTGAGCTTTGTGCGCTTAGACCATTTTCTTGTTTGTGGAGATTTTGTTAGAGGTTTGTTTACGTTTTTCAAGGGTGATTATCCCTTAGGTTAGGGGACCCCTTATGGCCATCCCCAACAGTAGCCCCCGACCCTTGGCTGGACGTGGATCAGTCCGGCAAAGGCTTGCATTCCCGCGGCGACATCTCGTGTGCTCTGTATGGGGTTACTCCTTTGAACTTGTGAGAATTTCCGTGGGGGGCGCGCTAGCGCACCCGCGAGTGTAGCCCCCGAGGCCTTGGATGAGTGAGTATACTCGTCCAAGGGCTATAAGCGTTTAGTTTTATGGCCTGTCCCGTGACGTGCTCGCCCAGCGTTTGTTTCAGCTGGCATCGGCGATCTACGCTAGTGAGGCAACGTCGCACCCTTCGGACCACTCTCCGGAGAGTTTGCTTAAGCATTCGAGGGAGTTGACCTGACACGGGATCTCGCAATCAGGCGATCGTGCGATTTGTTTGAAGGGTATGGTCGTGGTGCGAGGGGCCCCCGAGCCCTGGCCCGAGTAGGGTTGATCAGGGGAAACCCTCGACTTTGAGTTACAACCCTCGTCGCCCTTCCGCAGGGAGGAGGGGTGAGGCAATCCATGCTGCCCATGAGCGGGCCACGAGTCATGGATACTTTGGCGAGTTATTAACTGGTGGTTCAAGTGGACGTCCGTACCTCATTCGTTAAGGGTCGGCTTCATGGTCCGGAGACACGTCTCATGAAAGCGCTCACAAAGGTTTGCTAGGCAGGGCTCGACCCCATTCGATAGGGGTCAAGGGCTTGTTGCTCTCCCTCATCGGGATCCCTCGATCTAGCTGCCTTTGTCCGGCCTTGAACACAACACAGGGCGCCCCCGAACTCCGCGTTCGAGGATAGGCTCGATCGAGCGCGCCTTGGTCACCACTGTCTCTGTCGATCTGGGGCGCTTGTCGAACCCTTGGTGGGCCAGGCTTCGAACACCTAATCAGTAGGTCCTCACGAGGAAGTGCCTTACCTTGGAAGGTACTCCCGGGGAGATATTCTCGCTCGGTCTTTGGCTTCATCGAGTTGTACGCGCGGACGTCGCTGACGTGGCCCGGGGCAGTCGGAGCGGGTGCACCTTTTTAGGTGAGAGCGGCACGTGTGCGGGTGGTTTTGAAGAGACGTGCTATAGTCCTGCCTTGGATTGCGCGCGTGTTGGTTTTTACTCCCAGATGGGGCCCAGTCGTCAGTGACGGCGGCACCCACCGCATTGATTGCACCCGTGTACCGTGTATAAAACAAGGAATCCGGAGAGGTTGTTCTCCTTACCTTAGCCATTGCCTTTCTTTGCTCCCTTCAGCCTTGTCACAAGGTAGAAGAGAGAGATCTCATACGAGCACGCTGCTGAGACTTGTTCCATCTCCTTTCCCCCACAACCATGGTTGAGATCAGGGAGTCTGTGTCGTGGAGTTCGTCTTCCGTGGACGCGCTGTCACACCCGGTTTTAGAAAACAAACCAAGTGTACCCTGTATGTGTGTCAGGGTCAAGTTTCACACAAACAGTGAGCCAGTAGTGAATAACAGATACAATATCACGTAAAATAAACTATATAAATGACTTACAAGTCTATCAGAGTTACAGCAAATCCTGGAAACGAAGGCTCCAAACTTCACAGGCAATCGACCGGGGGTTGCGTACGCCTAGAACTCAGGACCATCCTCATCAGCTTCATACACCTTCTTCTTCTGAGCATCAATTAGTAAGGTTGAGTACACTTATGGTTGGTACTCAGCAAGGCCACAAGAAATAACCAGAGACAATTTAATATCAACTTTAAGTAAATTAATCATGCGAGGATCCAGGCCACTCTTAACCGTGAGTACGGCTGATATATCAGTTTTACACTCTGTAGATGTTGTACACTTTCACCATAAGCCGCGTAAAAGTTCAAAAGAACTTTAAACCCAACCATGTTGTGCAGATTAGGCACGCATCACACTACCAAGGTGTGACTGCATAGGGACGCTATGAGGCCTTTACAAAGATTCACTGATAAGTGCAGTCCGCTAAGGTTTCAAAATCCAAGCAAAGCATAACAATCCCTAATGAGGTATGTCTCTTAGCTAAGCCCACAGCTCAAGAGGACCGGGTTATACCTCATCGAAGTCTCCCCCACTTGCCCCTTTCGGTAAGACATGCACAAACTAGAGTCTCTAATTATTCAGCCCAGGCCAGAGCCCATTAGCACTCATGGTTGTACTGTTTTCCTGGGTGGTCAATACATGTTCCAATTAAATCATCATGATAGTGTAATTAAAGCATAGGTAGAATGATGGTTAGGGACACTTGCCTTTGTGCACCATAAATACCACTGCTCAAAGTCTTCAACTATTGCTATTGCTCTTTCAATCTTCAAGTCACTCGAACTGCGCTTCTTCTTCTCACAACAATCATCAAGCAAATACAACAACTAAGAACAATACACCAATCAAAAGAAAAACTTTAAAAGAGCGCATTAAAGGATAGGGCTCGATGCTAAGGTCACGCAAACGCAGGAATCGCTGAAAACGGACCTTTGGTTGAAAAGATATATCTAGCGGAAGATTTGAATTATTAAACAAACAACTATATGCTTGATTAATTTTAATTAAATAAAATCATAGATACGAGTTATTCTCTATGTTAGAATTAATTCAATTATGTTTGAATTTATAAAACACCAAATTAAAACTTAATCATATTTTATTTATAACTGTTTATGTATAAATTATATCAAATTAAACATTAACTTGAAATAAAACATGTGAGAGCATTTAATTGAATCATAAGTATGTCGAGTTGAGCTATCAAAAACTAATTTAGAAAGCACATTTATGTTAGTGTTAATCACATTAATATTTATTGTGAAAGCTCCAAGTTTTAACTCTATGTTGTTTTTAATTAGAAAAGCTGGATGAATACACATTAATCAAATTAACATCACTTTACGAAAACTGAGGTAAAACTTAATCAGATTTTAATTACCAATATGCAAGTACATATTATTCCAGTTAAAGCATTGAGTTAAAATAAAGATGCGAGCATCTAGTGAAATAAAACTAATTATTCAAGTTTCGCTAATTATTTCATCCATTAAAAACACATTTGCTTTGGGATTAGCCATATTAACATTAATTATAAAATATTGAGGTGCAATTCTAATTACGTTTTAATTAGAAAAGCTATTTATCATTAATATTTGTTTATGAAAATCTGACATATAACCTAGTAAAATTTTAATTAGAAGACCAATTAAATAAATATTAATCAATTTGACTTTAGTATGAAAATCTAAAGTGTAAACCTTAATTAGCTTTTAATTAGAGAAACATATTAGAATATTATTTAATTAATTTAACACAAATAAAATTCAGAAATAATTTTATGTTAAATAACAGTTCTAAAATGTAGTTCATGATAATATAAATCTATCGCAACGAGAACGGATCAAAACGGATCTAAAATGTGAATTCTATGGTTAAAACAATGTTGTAGGGACCTATACACAATGAACTATAGATTTCAGGGTGTAGCAGTGAAGATTCGCAAGACTCAACGAATAGTGGCCGCAAAACAGGATAACTTCACGGTTAGATCTACAAAAGTGCATGGCTTGGACTGGATCGCATGGTTCCGATAGATCTAGGGGGCTTTCTGCAAGATGCGCAAGACACAAGAAAACTAAGATTAATTACAAGCATCTTTAGGGGCTAAAACACAAAAGTGTCTTCTTCTACCTTTGAACAACACACAGTGCTCCTGGGAGGAGTTGAGCTCGCCGGCGCTCTAGCGGTGGCGCGGGGTCAGGATACGACGGCGGGAGTGCGGCTCGTCGTGGGGAACATCGGGGAGGTGAACGCTTGCGTCGGGAAGCAACAGAGCCGGCGAATCGATGTGCCCAAGGCGCGCTACGACGGCGGCTCCAGGCTTCACGTGGTGGAGCACCTCTGTCGATGGGGTGGTGACGAGAAAGGGGTGATGGAGGTTCGGTTTGACATGTGGAAGCTCATGGCGGCGATGGGGTGGATTTTGAAGATAGCCGGCGGTGGCCCGAGGTGGACGTTGGCGCACTGCTCCGGTGACGGGTGACGACGAGGACCGGCGGAGGAGCTGTGGCCCGATCTCGCGAAGCTCATGATGGCCTCAGATGCGACGAATTGCCGGTAATGGCGGCCGGCAGCGACGACAAAGCTTGGCGCAGGGTCAGGGTGATGTCGGCTGGAGGCTAGGGCTTGTAAGGCGAGGGCGAGGGCGGCTTTTACAGAGCACGCGGGTTCGGCCTGCCGTGGCATGCACGCCAAGAAGAGGCGGCGGCGGCGCACAGCGCCTGGCGGTGTAGGGGGGGCGCCAGCGGTGGGCTGGGCCTTTAATGCCAGGTGGGCCTTTGCGCCCAAATGGAAACAGAGTGGAGGGAGCAGGCCGGCTGGTGTTGGGCCAGTTTGACTGATCAGATTCGGCCCAAAGAAGATTTAGGGTTTTCTTTTTTTTAGAATATCATTTTCCCGTGCAAAGATTAATCCAGAATATTCCAGATAAATCATTTGAGCCACGAAAAATACTCATAAAATTCCAAAAATCTCTGGAAAATCCCAGAGATAGATTAGGTCATGAGGAACCCAAATAATGTATTTGAAGCTCATGAAAAAGATTGTTAGCTCCTCCCAAAAATTGGGATTTGCGCTAGGAAAAATAGGAATAACTTATAGAAAAATCTAGAAAATTCCCATTGGCTGCTAAATGAAATTTTTTGAAAATTTGCACACATCATGATTACCTATATTTATTTAAATTTAATTAGGAAAAGAAAATTTTCCTACACTAAATTCCCTGTAAATTATATAAAGCTTGCAAAAATTTTAGAATCTTGTGAAAATTATTATATTAATTTATCTTATTTTTCACATCCTAAAATTTGGAAATTTTAGGGTGTGACACACGCACTACCTCGGGGGGGCTCAACTCCGGAGAAGCCGGAGTGGATTGCCCCGCTGGCATCGCATGGGGAGCCAAATCCCCCACCGGGCTACGTCGTCAGCCTGGCGTGGCTGCACGAGCAGGGGTTCGGTGCCACCGCGGGGCGATTCGTCCGGGCGCTGTGCCACCACTACAAGGTGGAGCTGCACAACTTCGCCCCCAATGCTATGTCACAGGCGGCGGTCTTCGTCGCAATCTGTGAGGGCTATCTGGGGGTCGAAGCGCACTGGGATCTGTGGGTTCATCTCTTTCGGGGTGAGCTCCACACGACTACCGGTGAAGCAAGGGGGTGCGGAGGGCCGTCCGCACCGGCTGCCTCACTATCCACGCCCGGGAGAACACGAAGAGCTTCTACGTCCCCTACATGATGCCCTCCAACAATCAAGATTGGGACAAGGGGTGGTTTTACCTTCACAACGACTGCAGCCGGCTCCCGGCGTACACCGGCAAGGTGCTGCGGCAGAAGCCAATCTCTTGGTCGTACGGCGTGTCTCTGCCCGAGCGCCAGGCCAAGCTTGTTGTCTTCACACTGGCCAGAGGGTGAGGCGCGTGGTGGAGTGCTCCAAGATGGACTGCTCCGACGCTGCCTTGTGGGCCCTCAAGATGCGTCCCAAGGAAGGTTGTCTCCAATTCGTAAGCGTTTTATCCCGATCTCGTCAATCCGATTCGCTTTATGATTGATTTCTGTTTTTGACTCTTGTCGCAATTTTAGGGGTTGTCTCGCAAGGGGTACCGATCGGATCCCCCGCTCCCCGAGGTTCGTGAGGTGAACCGTCTTTTTGCCGAGAGGCAAAAAGTGTAGAAGGACGCCGAGAAGCAGAGGCGCGAGAGGAAGCAGCAGCGGAAGGACACGCACGAGAAGGAGAACCGGAAGCGGGCGAGGGAGGGTCGCTCCCCGCTAATGATTCCGGCGAGTACTCCCGAGCCGGACGACGACTCGTCCGAGGACCTCGTCATGCCCCCGTTGCCTACCGTTATGGAGGAGGCGGAGTCCGCGCTTGCAACGGCGTAGATCTAGGCCGCGCCCGCGTCAACGGCGGGCGAACGACCCTCGATGCGCCGGTGCCTTCGATGGCACAGGCGCCCATAATTCCTGCCTCCGCGACAGGGGCAACGTCCCTTGGTGGGGCGGCGTCGTCGAGGGCTCAATCCAGCTCAAGGGGTGCGCAGCCCCTGAGCGGATCAAGGGAACGCAAGCTGGCAGGAGTTACGCGGTAAGAATTGTCCCGATCTCGTTCATTATTCGATTCGTGGCTTCTACTTGTTGATCTTTGATTGCATTGTCCCTGTCAGCCGGACCGCGATGCCCTCCTCCCTCTCGCTTGCGCCTGCCAAGACGCTCAGTTCGGGAGCGCGCGCCATGCTACACGCGACGGCGCAGCCCTTGACTGGAGCGCCTTAGACGACCGAGGTGGTCGTCGCTAGGTACCAGGCGGCGATGGCGCAAGGGGCGGAGCGAGCGAGACGAGGGCTCCGCGTGGGAGACACTGCGGGCGCCAAGGTTGTGAGCATCGCGGAGGAGGCAGCTCCCATCGTCGAGGGGGAGGAAGTACTCGTGCCCGCGGGCAATGCCACAGGCCGGACGAGCCCAGACCATGCTGGCGATGCGGCCCAAGCAGTAGATGGCGGGGCTGACGGTCGCAAAGCGAGGGCGGTGGCGCCGGAGGTCGAGGCCACGATCGTGGCTGTCTCGGATCGTCCCGAGGATGCAGCCCCATCTACGGAGGCAGCAGTGCCGGAGCTTGAGGCCACGGCCGTGGTGCTCCTGAACCGCCCTGAGGATGCAGCCCCACCCCTGGAGAGCGGGGGTGGCGACCAGTCTGCAACAACAGCGCCGGTGGCCACCGCCGAGGAGGATGCTGCGTTCGTCCCCATCCCCGATCCGGCCGGGGTTGGGGTGATGAGGGTGCCATCGTGGCGGCACCGCCCTCGGTCAAGAGCTCCGCGCGTGGTGACGCGTGGGACGCTCAGGGACTTTACCTACTTGGGCTCCCCCTGACGCTGCTGGATGTCACGGAGGCGGAAAGGGAGCTATGGTAGGAGTACCAGCAGGACGGCTTCGCCTTGTAGAGCACCCTGGTCACCGCCCTCGAGCTCCACAAGTCCAGGGAGCTCGCCGTCCACAGGGTAAGTCGACTTGCCCCTTAGTTATTTGGTTCTTTTTGCGCTCGTGCGCGTGTCCTATCTTGTATGTTTTCACAAGCAACAATTGAGGGAAATGGTGGGGAAGAGAATCTCCTACATGACCGAACTGCACGCTGACATACATCGGGTCGTGCAGGAGAACACCGATCTACACTCGAAGGTGGATAAGCTCCACGCTGCGATAAATGAACTATGGACCGAGGATTGCCAGCACGGGGAGGCCCTGAAGCGCGCGGAGGAGTGCGAAGCCCAGAGGGCCTTGGCGGAGCAAAGGGCCCAGGAGGCCTTGAGGCTAGGCGGCGCACTCCAGGAGAAGGCCGAGGCGCTTGTGGCGGTGGAGACCTAGCTCCAGCAGGAGCGCGCAGCGCTCAACGAGGCGAGGTCCCTGCTTCAGTAGAGGGAGGCAGCGGTCGCAGTGGCAAACGCCCAACTCGAGTCCGGGGAAGCAACAATCGGGCTGCTAACCGAGGCTCTGGTTGAGGGGCATATTGCCGTCGAGACGTTGTAGGTCTCCACTGAAGAGAGGGGGGCGTCGATGTCTATGCTTCTACAGGAGACCAGCGCTACGCAGGTGATGCTAGCGGAGGAGAAAGAGCGGTTAGAAGGTAAGTCGCTATCGTTGGAATTTTTGCCTATCTAGTGTTCATCGAGACTTATCTTGGCGCTTTTCGTGTTTCAGAGCTGCGTAAGATAAAGGAGGACACGTCGGCAGCGGCGGAATCCCTCGAAGTCGTGTACTCGAGGGCTCAAGAGGACCTCGAGGACCTGGAGGGCGTTGCTATCGCCACGTGCAAGGAGCTCGAGGGGAGGAGACCCCATCGGGCAGCTCGATGGCCAATTGCCTAAGGTCTTTGGGCGACTGCATCACCAGGCGCCTGAAGAGTGCCCTCTGCCTCGGAGTCCAGAGGACCCTTGGCGTGATATCGAAGCATTTCATCATTGAGCTCGAGGTGCTGGCTGCTGGCTACATCGTTGCCAAAGTCCTCGACGACGATGCCGCAGTTGCCTCCGTCGAGCAGGCCGATGCCGCTGCCGAGGGTACCGCCGCGACACTTGCTGAGCTGTTCGAGGGCGACCTCTTCCCTGGTGCGGATGAAGGAGAAGACACTGCCACTGTAGGTTCTCGCGACGGGGAAGATGCACCCTGAAATGCTCAGGAAGTAGAGAGTACATTGCTTAGGGTTCGGCTTGCACTTGGTTTGTAATGAACAATTTGTTTGCAAAATTTATTTGAAGTATCGTTTGATACATTTATAACATTTTTACGCGGCTTGTAAAGATTTCGGTGAGGAAGGACGCGTTCGCAAAATGATTTGGGCGTAGGAT
The DNA here is from genome assembly GCA_033239725.1 of Echinochloa phyllopogon. Taxonomy (NCBI): domain Eukaryota; kingdom Viridiplantae; phylum Streptophyta; class Magnoliopsida; order Poales; family Poaceae; genus Echinochloa; species Echinochloa phyllopogon. Next base: position 1,345,190 of record BTCW01000016.1, on the reverse strand, counting down.
GGTGAGGGGGATGTCGTATCCCGTAGGCGTATCCAGTCTCGCGACTTGGCCGGCCCTGGCCTCAGTCAATTTGTGTCTTGCTTCTATCTTTTCGAAGCGTGTGAGGTGCAATGTGATAAAAGTTTCAAAAGAAAAAGTCTGCGAAAATGGGATGATTTAGGAGGGGGGAACCCCCCAATGCAGCCCCCGAGGGGGACTTGGATTTATCTAGGGCAAAGCCGAGTCGTCCTGTTCGTGACCTTTCTTTATTATTTGTTGCGAAAATGAAATATGTACAAGGAGACTTGGAACCTTATCGGTAAAAGCGACATAGCTGTTGAATGTTCCAAGCGGTGGCGAAGACTTCGCCCTTCTCATTCGCGAGCTTGTACGTGCCGGGCTTGAGGACATCAGCGATGATGTATGGCCCTTCCCACGGCGGCGTGAGCTTGTGGCGCCCTTGACTGTCTTGTCGAAGCCTCAGCACCAGATCTCTCTTGTTGAGGTCACGACATCGGACCCTATGCGTTTGATATCATTGGAGAGACTGCTGGTACCGTGCTGAGTGCAAGAACGCCACATCACGAGCTTCATCCACGCGAGCCAGCGAGTCCTCACGGGCTTGCTGATTTTGTTTTTCTTGGTAAGCCTTGAGCCTCGGGGACCCATACTCCAAGTCCGCGGGAAAGATAGCCTCGGCACCATACACGAGGAAGAACGGGGTGAAGCTCGTGGCTCTGCTCGGGGTCGTTCTAAGGCTCCAGATGACCGAGGGTAGTTCCGTGACCCATTTTCGGCCAAACTTGTTCAACTTGTTGAAGATTCTTGGCTTCAGGCCTTGTAGTATCATGCCGTTGGCACGCTCTACTTGGCCATTCGTCTGTGGGTGCGCTATAGCCACCCAATCCACGGGGATATGGTAGTTGTCGCAGAATTCCTAGAACTTCTTGCCCGTAAATTGGGTGCCATTGTCAGTTATTATCGAATTGGGTACCCTGAACCTGTGGATTATGTCCGTGAAGAACTGCATGACTTGCTCGGATCTGATACTGCTGATGGGTCAAACCTCGATCTATTTTGAGAATTTATCGATGGCCACCATCAAGTGGGTGAAGCCCCCGGGCGCTGCTCGCAGAGGACCGACGAGTTCCAACCCCCACACAGCGAAAGGCCACATGATGAGGATGGTCTGCAAGGCGTGCACCGGGAGGTGGGTCTTGCGTGCGAAGAATTGGCACCCTTCACTGGTGCGCACGACTTCATTGGCGTCATCAACCACCGTGGGCCAGTAGATGCCCTGCCAGAATGCGTTGCCGATGAGAGTGCGTGGTGCCGCATGATGGCCGCATCTCGAATCAGGCCCTCGGGGATGGGGATGCAGCGTTGCAGAATCCCCGAGGGACTACGCTTGTACAACTCCCCACCAATCAAGACAAAGGACTTGGCCTTTCTGGCGATGCGCCGCGCCTCAGTCCGATCCGGGGGTAGCTCCCCTCGGTCGATCCAAGCGAGGTACTGGTCGCGCCAGTCTCGAGCGGGTGGGGCCTCATCGATCTCCATCGCCTCAGCCTCGTCAACCGAAGATGCCCCCGTGATCCGAGGCCTCGGGTTCCCCTTTCGAGGGGTCCTCGTCCGAGGGTTCGACGTTCGCAGCTCTCGAGGGGGTAGCCCCCGAGGGTGCACTGGGGCTCTTGGCGGTCGTCTTGAAGTCGACAGAAGGCTCGATGAGGTCGCGGGCGAAAATGTTCGGGGGGATGGTGACCCACCCTGACGCAATCTTGGCTAGCTCGTCCGCTTCCTCGTTGTACTTTCGCGCGATGTGGTTGAGCTTGAGGCCATGGAACTTGTCCTCAAGCCGATGCACAGCATTGTTGTATGCCTCCATCTTCTCGTCGTGACAGCTTGAGTCCTTCATCACTTGGTCAAGGACCAACCGAGAATCTCCCCGGACGTTGAGGCGCTTGACGCCAAGCTCGATGGCGATGCGGAGCCCACTGAGGTGGGCCTCGTATTCTGCCATGTTGTTGGACGCCGGGAAGTGTAAGCGCACCACGTAGCGTATGTGATCTCCGAGGGGTGAGATGAAAAGGAGGCCTGCGCCTACGCCAGTTTTCATCACCGACCCATCGAAGTACATGGTCCAGCATTTGGCTTGGATATGAGGTGGGGGCAGCTGGGTGTCGGTCCACTCAGCGACAAAATCCGCCAGGATCTATGATTTTATCGCCTTTCGAGGCGCGTAGGTGAGAGTATCACCCATCAACTCCATGGACCATTTGGCTATTCTACCCGTGGCATCCTGGTTGTGGACTATCTCTCCCAGAGGGAAACATGAGACCATGGTGACAGGATGAGCCTCGAAGTAGTGACGCAGCTTGCACCACGCAATCACTACTGCATAGAGTAGCTTCTGGATGAGTGGATACCGCATCTTGGTCTCGGACAACACTTTGCTGATGTAGTACACCGGCCTTAGGACTGGCAGGGCATGACCCTCCTTTGCTCTTTCTACGACGATGACCTCACTGACCACCTGGGTCGTCGCGGCCACGTATAGATAGAGGGGCTCATCGTCCTTTGGCGGTGTCAAGATTGGTGCATGAGCGAGCGATGCCTTTAGCCTGTCGAGGGCTTCTTGAGCCTCGCGGGTCCAAGGAAAGTGTTAATGCTTCTTCAGGAGTCGATACAAAGACAAGCCTTTCTCAGCAAGTCATGAGGTGAAACTGCTTAGGGCTGCCAGGCAACCCAATACCTTCTGTACCCCATTTAGGTATCGGATCGGCCCCATTCGTTTGAGGGCCGAGACTTTCTCAGGTTTGGGTTCCATGGCTCGCCGAGAGACGATGAAACCCAAGAGCATGCCTCGAGGCACCCCAAAGACGCACTTCTCCGGGTTTAGTTTTACCCCGTTAGCCCGGAGGCAATCTCACACAGCGCGTAAATCATTTATCAGGTCATCCGCCTTCTTGGATTTTACAACGATATCATCGAGATAAGCTTCTATGGTTCGCCCGATATGGTCCCCGAAAACATGGCTTCAGTGTTCCGAAGTCCAAAGGGCATTGTGACGTAGCAAAATATGCCGAAGGGGATGATAAAAGAAGTCACGAGTTGGTCGGACTCTTTCATCTTTATTTGGTGGTAACCGGAATATGCATCAAGGAAACATAAAAGTTCGCATCCCGCTGTTGAATCTACTATTTGATCGATGTGGCAAAGGAAAAGGAACTTTGGGACATGCTTTATAATTTAAACCAGTATAATCTACACAAATCCTCCACTTTCCATTCTTTTTCTTAACTAATACAGGATTAGCTAGCCAGTCGGGATGGAATACCTCCTTGATGAATCCGGCCTCCAAGAGTTTGTGCACCTCCTTGCCGATCGCCCGGCGCTTCTGCTCGTCAAAGTGTCGCAGGCGTTGCTTCACCGGCTTGGAGTGGGGCAGGATGTCAAGGGAGTGCTCGGCGACCTCCCTCGGTATGCCTGGCATGTCCGAGGGGCTCCACGCGAAGATGTCGACGTTGGCGCGGAGAAAGTCGATGAGCACCGCTTCCTATTTGTTGTCGAGGGTGGAACTGACCCTCAACGTCTTATCATCGGGGGTGCTCGGGTCGAGGGGCACCACCTTTGTGTGTTCGGCGGGCTCGAAGATGCCCGCATGCTTGTGGGCGGAGTCGACGGCTTCGTTCGCCATCTTCTCCAGATACGCAACAAGGGTCTCATCGTCCGCGAGCGCTTCGGCGCGCTAACGCACTCTACGTCGCATTCGTAGGTGTGCTTGAATGATGGCCCCACCGTGATGACGCCCTTCGGCCCCGGCATCTTCATCTTGAGTTAGGTGTAGTTCGGGATCGCCATGAACTTGGCGTAGCACGGGCACCCAAGGATGGCGTGATATGCTCCCCGAAACCCCACCACCTCAAAGGTGAGGATTTCCTTGCATAAGTTGTCTTGCGTGCCGAAGCAGACAGGCAGGTCAATCTGCCCGAGCAGATGGACTCGCTTCCCTGGTGCAACGCCATGAAATGGCGACTTGCTGAGACGTAGCTTGTCCCGGCCGATCCCTATGAGCTCCAAGGTGGAGGAGTACATGATGTTGAAGATGCTGCCCCCATCCATGAGCACCTTGGAGAACCGCGTGTTGCTGATGATGGGGTCGACGACGAGCGGGTACTACCCCAGGTTCGGGACATGATCAGGGTGATCTTCACGGTTGAACTAGATGGTCTCCTCCGACCAGTCGAGGTAGGTTGGCGCGGACCTGTGAACGGAGAAGACTTCTCGACGTTCACGCTTGCGCTGACGGGGCGTCATGTTCGCCGTTGGTCCTCCAAAGATAACGAACACGTTCTCCACATCAGGGAAGCCGTCCTTGCCCCCTTCTCCTGCATCTTTCTTCGCGTTGTCGTCCTTCGAGGCGACGCGCTTGTAGTACTTCTTGAGCATCTCGCACTGCTCGAGGGTATGAGTGACCGCACCCTGGTGGTAAGGGCACCGCTTCTTGAGCATAGTCCTTGTCTTGTTATTTATCACACAGTGCTTTCTTGCCCTTCTTGTGCTTCCTCATGGAGCCCTTGGGTTTTCTGCCCTCCACGGGCGCTTCCTCCGCACGCTTCCCCTTCTTGCTGTCGAAGATGGCCCCAACTGCCTCCTCTCTAGAGGCGAAGCTGGTGGCGACGTCGAACAGCTCGTTCACGCTAGTGGGAGGGCTTCATCCCAGCTCGTGCACCAGATCCTGACAGGTTGTGCCTTCCAGGAAGGCATGGATGACCTCGGAGTCACCGACGCTCGGGAGCTCGATGCAGCGCTTGGAGAAGCAGTGGATGAAATCCCGCAGGGACTCATCAGCTGTCTGGCGACACCCTCGTAGATCCTAAGAGTTTCCAGGGCGCACATACGTGCCCTGGAAGTTGCCCACGAAGGTTTTCACCAGGTCATTCCAGTCATGGATCTGGTTCGTGGGCAAGTGCTGAGCCATGTCCGCGCGGAGTCCGCAAGGTGAAGTGGCAGGTTGGGGATGATCATGGCATCATCGGTCACGCCGCCCAGTAGGTAGGCCAGGTGGTAGTCGTTGAGCCAAACTCTAGGGTCCATCTCCCCCGAGTACTTTGTGATGTTCACGGACTGTCGGAAGCGCGGGGCAATAGGAGCTGCACAGATCTCCCGACGGAACACGCGGGTTCCTGGGGTTCGGTGTCGGGCTCATATCCTCCCGGCTGTCGTAGTGGCCTCCACGTCGAGGGTGGTAGCCTTGAGTCATTGTTGCATCCTGTTTCTTGTTCAGGACATTGCGGGCGTCGCCGTCGTCGGCGTCGCGCGTGTCCAGAATCTGCTCCTTCACGAACTTCTTCTGCACACGGTCTTGAACCGAGGGCGCCTTGCCTTTGCTCGTCGGTTGAGCTGGTGCCGCTTTACCCCCGGTGGGGTTCAGACCGACTCCTTCTGGTCGTGCATGCTCCCACAAGCCTTCGTGCTGGTCGAATGGCGCATGTGGGATGCGGAGCTCTCGGCCTGCTGCACGGCAGCCTGCTTGATGAGGAGCTGCGCCTCGCAGTGCAGGTTGCGACCCTCAGGGGTCGAAGGTTCGGGCATGGCCCGAATCAGAGTTACCGCGGTGATGAGCTTCTGGCTCACCCTTGCCAACGGTAGTGGATCCTACACGTCGTCACCAGCCTCAATTCGTGCCCGAGTGCCACGTCAAGCCTCTCTGGCGCGCGCACCATGCTCAAGTGGCCCCGCCTCGAGCATGGCTTGCACACGCTGCACCTGTTGGCGCTCTTCCTCAAGCTTAGTGTTGGCGGTCGTTACAACCCAAATCCGACCACCAATACTCGGGAATAAATGAGGTTTTATGTAACATTCCATGTACTTAGGTTTTATTTCTAATAAAGTTCCACGAGTTTTGGTGAGTGTCACTTGTGCAGGTACAATTACGACAAATACGCGCTACCGAATCGGCCGAACGACTCCGTTCGGTCGGTTACCCCCCTTAGCCATACACGCCACCGGAGGTCGTCCACGTCAGCAATGGCCGAGCGGCGACCGTGCAAGACACTTCATCCACTGCCACATCACCTCTGGGCCAGAAACACACGAAGACCAACACATACAAGCAGCCTAGGAGGTCCAGGAAGCAAAGGCGGTGCATGGGAGGCGTTCTGGGCTGGAGGCCCAGTTCGGCCGAACTACCCAGTTCGGCCGAACCGCCCCCAAATGCCAACCGCCTTCCAGAGCTCATCCAAGGCGTCCAGGAGAAGGCGGTGCATCCAACGGCCTTCGGCCGAACCGACCTGTTCGGCCGAACCCGGGGTGTTCGGCCGAACGGGTCCCCAACCGCCTCTGGTTGCCTTGGCGGTTACCCAGCCTCCAACCGCCTTGGGACACCTATAAATGCAGGGGCATACCCCTTGTATCACACACACCACTTGGGAGCAAGTCTCCATTCTCCACTTTCAAGATGTAGAGTAGGCTAGTCCTGTTGGGAGTTAGAGTCAGGGTCGAGCTTCGTTCGGGGTTCCGGAGTCGTCTTCTGGAGTTCTGGTAAAGCTCTTGTATCTTTTCCTTTTCTCTATGTTTGACTCTGAGTAATCAATATATTTCCTCTGCATTTACTTGAGCTATTTGTTCTGCATTTATTTCGCGAGTAATTGTGGAATGTCTAGCCTTGGTTACAAGCTATTGTAGTCTGGTTCTATAAGTTCTCTCTTAGTCCTTTTGTCTTAGCTGGTTCCTCGTTTCTACTCAATACTTGCGGTGAATTGTCACTGGGGTATTAACAGGATTGCTTGCTCTTTCTAGAAGAGTGAGTAGTTACTGCCTAGCATAGGTGTGGTACCTAGTCTAGATGGTAACCTTGGTTTGTCCCCGTCGCAACGGAGGTGGTAGCCGTGAGGTGGTGACAGCCCTTTCGGTCTTCGTAGTCCATCACGTTAGTTCCGGTCTGCAGGCACCCCGTAAGAGCACGGAGTTTGTGGCACCCCTTCTCATCCCTTTCTGTGTGTCACGGGCTCCGTCCCAGATGTTGAGATAATAGAACTAGGAAGAGAACCATAGATGAATGCTAGCCGTAACCCTTGCCAGAGGTATCTCAAGGCCAGTGGAAGTATATAGGAATCCTTTCCTGTCTCGTTGTTCTCCCACTAGCTAGACCGCTCTTCTATCTCTATCCTAATCTTCTCCTTGTGTGTGTCAACTGAATATCACTCCTATCCTATCCTTTACCCCCGCCTTGTTAGCCGGTACTTTAATTAGTAGTTACATCCTTGTCAATAGTCGATACTCTTTATCCAATGCTTCCCTGCGGAAATATAAATACGATACCTAGGAATACTCCCGGGTGAAATGCTACATCGGTATCCGTGCACTTGCGGATTTATATCTGTATCGTAAGAATACCAATGAACACTACTTGCACCATTACTGGGATTGGCAATCCTAATAGTGGACCGTAAGAAGTGTCAACACTTAGCCTCCAGCTCTCGGACCTGGGCCAACTGGGCCTGCGCGAGTGCGGCGTTGTTTGGCGGCGTCACCGCCTGCGAGTTTGTCACGCGGTCGGTGCGACCTACTGCGCCGCCTGCCCCGTCACCCTCGTCTTTGGGCCCCGTCAGAACGATGACGAAGCACTCCCTCATGGGGTCGTAATCCCCTTCACTGGAGTCATCGGAGCAGGTGAGGCAGTAGTCCGCCGCAACCTAAAATGACACAAAAGCGTCACGGTTGTGGAGCCTGGAGTAGTCCCACTCTGAGGCCTCTTGACCGCGCACGTTTACCTCGCTGTCGGAGTTGGGGTCCTGATCGTCGGGCGAGGTAGCGATGAGGTTGCGGATCGAGATCAAGTGATGTCCCGACAGATCCTCATACGTAGCCATGTCCGTGCTGACCGACGAAGACTAGGTCATGGTGGTGCTTGTGAAGTCGCAACAGGGGGACATGTTGTCGAGTTTGTTGGTGAAGGCGCCGCCTCCCCCGTCGCAGCTGCAGGCGGCGAATTGTTAGCTCCGACCCGCGCGGGGGAGCATGCACGAGCCACTCTACGCCGCTCCACGCGCGCTCATCGTGCGCACTGGCCCGAACACTTCCTGCGTCGGGGTGATGATGGGGATGGCGCCGAAGCCTCCACGCTCACGTTCCTCGAAAGGAGCCACATGAGGTAGTCGTTGCCGGTCGCCTCGAACTCCAAGCTCCCAAACCAGATCTGGTATCCGAACCGGAAACGGGTCTGAGACTCCCATAGGGAATCGATTATTGCGCCTCGTGCGGATCACCATCGAGGGAGATAGTGGATGAAGAGAACGATCACAACGCGTCTCCCCTACCTGGCGCGCCACTATCGGTGTTCGGATTAGCCACCCGACACTAACTAGAACGAGTGCAATGTGTCATGTCTCTTGATGGTTGGTGCAAAGGCTAACACAATGACACAAGGTTTATCCTGGTTGCGGCCACGGGGCCGTACATCCAGCAAGGGGTGTGCGCGCACTGTATTACTTTGCACCAGGGTGCTTGTAGTAGGGGTTTACAAGCAAGCCGGGAGAGGAGGAGAGGCCTCCAAGTCCCAAGCGACTAGGCTAATTGAGGTGAATGCCAATATCAGGGGACGTGGATGCATGGTGTTGGTGGATGCGTTCGGATATTGTGTGTTCTAATGGTTTGGTCGTCCGGGTCGTCGTCCCGGCCCTGGCCGGGAGTCTACCTCCTCCTTTTATAGTTCAAGGAGGGGCAGAAATACACATGTTACAGTTGAACCTACTGTTATTGGGCACTGGAGAGCATGGCGTTGGGCGTGGCTATCGTCCTTGCGTATCCTTTTGCTTGGCGCGAATCGATAAGCATCTACAGCTCTAGTGGGCGGCGTGGCAGCTCCTGTAGAAAGTACGTGTCCCTGTGCTTGTCTCGAAGTGTCTTCGAGGGGTCGTGCTGACCGGCGTCCATGCCCAGTCGTCGCCTATACACCCGTTCGAGGGTTCTCCCATGCCTTATCGAGGGCTTCGTCATGGGGTGAGTACGGGGGTTGGCGGCACAAGAGCGCCGGAGTTAGCAGCACAAGGCTGCACAGGGCCTTGCAGGTTGGCACATTGACAGGAGTTGGCCGTATAGTGTCCAGAGTTGGCCACACAGGGCCTCGCAGTCATGCACAACGTCGGAGATGGCCGCACAGTGACCGGGGTTGGCGGACATGATCCAGGTCATATCATCTGTGCGGGATGGCTTGTGATCTGCCGTTTGACTTTGGCGTCCCATGGCAGCGTGGGGCATTGAATGCGCCTGTCAGTGGAGCAGACGGGCGCGCGCCGCTGGTTGAGGGGTAGCCTCAAGCGAGGCGGAGTTTCCTGAACCGAGGGTCGCGTGGGGCTCGACCACGGAGGCCTCGATCGAGGCAGAGTTTTCTCTTTTGATCGAGGGGGGTCGGCACCCTCGATCGAGGCGGAGATGGGGTGTGCACATCGGGACCCTTTTGGGGGGTCTCAAATGGGCCGTTGGCCTATGATGGGCCGTGGGCTTTGTGCGCTTAGACCTTTTTCTGGTTTGTGGAGATTTTGTTAGAGGTTTGTTTGCGTTTTTCAAGGGTGATTATCCCTTAGGTTAGGGGACCCCTTATGGCCATCCCCAACAACTAGTAAAGAAAGATTTCACTGAACTTGCAGCAGATGGTAGCAACTATCTGACTTGGGCGATGAATGTTAAAATCACGCTCAAAGCCAAAGGTTTCAGTGACACAATCAATGAACCAAATGCAGCATCACGTGTTGCACAAAATACCAAATACACAACCTTGTATTTCCTCAGGCACCATCTTCATTCTAATCTTATGAATGAATACATGATGGAAGAAGATCCTAGAAATTTGTGGGTTACACTCAAAGAAGGCTATGATCAACAAGAAGCCATCATTCTGTCAGAAGCAAGACGCGAGTGGTCTCTACTCCGTCTAATGGATTTTAAATTTGTTGTAGAATAGAATTCTGTTGTTCATAAGATTTGTTCCAAGCTTCATTTCTGCAATCAACCTTTGGATGATGCAGAAATAATTGAAAAGACTTTCTCTATTTTTCTCCCTATAAAAGGCTATTGCAATAGCAATACCGTCGCCATAACTATGCCAAAGTTTGGTGGCAAGAAATTCAACAAAATTTCAAAGGAAAATAGAAAAGGTAGAATTATTCCAAAAATAAGGGTTCTAACAAATTCAAAGGCACTTTTCAAGAATACTCATAACGACAACTCTCAAGTTTGTTAAAAGTGTGGTTGTCACAGCCACATCACCAGAAAGTGTCTCATTGTAAAACATTTGGTTGACTTAAACAAGAAATCTGCTGGTAAACAAGTTCAAAGGGGACAAGTTTGAAGCTCACTTCACTACTCGACCTACCGTTGCCGGTTGCTTCACTAACGTTCCCACGGAATATGAGAATGAGACAATCCGACTGCAGTCGAACGACTTATTCTGAACTGGCGACATGCTCGTGGAATATCAATCCAACGACATGTTTGGAGACATGAACTGGTCTCCATGGTCCCCAAAGACTTAGTTCTCTAAGTTATATTTATGAAATCTTGTGTTGTGTTGTACATATATGTTGCCATAAGTATTATAACCATATGATACTTAATTAATATAGTATGTGTATTTATATATATAATCTAATGAGTCAAATTCTTCATATATTTGGTTCACTCATTTTAGATTATACTACGGGTACAATCCAAATGTAGGAGAAAAATTGTTTAGTGGACAGTGGTACCACTAACACCATACTCAGGAAACTTAAATATTTCCAAACTCTCACCAAGAGTAAAGGAAATGTCACAACTATCGCTGGTCGCGATGCTGTGATGGTGGGTTCTGGTCGAGCCACACTAATTCTCCCTATGAGAACTAAATTGAAAATAGAGGATGCACTCTTGTATCCTGATTCCACTCGTTCCCTATTGAGTTATAAATATATCCGTCGTAATGGTTTCCACATTGAAACACATAATGACAACAATGATGAATATCTATTCATCACAAAGAATGACGGATATAACAATCAACAGCTTGAGAAAATTTCTTCATTATCCTCTAGATTGTATTAGACATACATCAAACTCATACAACATGTTGCATATAAGATAATTTTTTAGAATCTTGATATCTTCAAGACTTGGCATGATCGCCTAGGTCATCCTGGAGTTGGGATGATGCAAAAAAATATCAGCAATTTAGTTGGTCATCACAAAATTTCCCAAACCTTCATATTCCGTGTGCACGTCATGTGTCACGGGGAAATTAATCTTAAGACCCTCTTATCTTAAGATCAAGGCTGAACCACTACAATTTCTTGAACACATTCAAGGTAATATTTGTGGTCTTATTCATCCATTAACTAGGCTATTCAGGTACTTATTGGTACTTATTCATGCATCTACTAGATGGTCCTATGTGTATTTATTGTCCACAAGAAACCATGCTTCTGCAAGGTTTATTGCTCAAACTATCAAATTAAGAGAAACTTATCCGGAAAGTCCAATAAAATCCATCAGGATGGACAATGCCACTGAGTTTTTCCTCAAAAAGCTTTCAATGACAATTGCATGTCTTTAGGCATTAATGTGGAACATTTTGTACCTTATGTACATACACAAAATGGATTAGCTCAATCTATTATCAAGAGAATGAAATTAATTGCTAGACCATTATTATAGAATTGCAAATTACCAACATCATGTTGGGGTTCATGCGGTCTTACACACCGCTGACTTGATTCAAATTAGACCTACTGCATATCATACGGCTTCCCTCTTACACTTTGTACGTGGAAACCAATCAAGTATTTCCTATCTACAAAAATTTGGTTGCCCTCTATATGCACTGATTTCACCACCGCAACATACATCAATGCCCCCCCATAGAAAATGGGGATATATGTGGGGTATAAATTACCGTCAATCATAAAATACCTCGAGCCTCCTACAGAGGACTTATATACTGCCCGGTATGCTGATTGCATCATCGATGCGGACGATTTCCAGGCATTAGGGGGAGATAATATGTACCATACAAAATGCCAGGAAATAAATTGAAATGCCATCGGCGAACATTAAGTTCAAATGATTATACATTTGCAAAGCATTGCAAATAACTTGCCAAAAGCATTTACTGACTATAAATGTGTCACTAATCCTGCTGTTAAAAGTACCACGAAGAGTAACAACTCTTACTCAAAATCTCCCAAATCAAAATAAGAGGGGGAGAGGTACAACTGCAAAGGATATCTCCGGAAACAAAGGAAGCTCACTTCCAAAGTAGTAAATGCAAATCAACATCAAGTTGATAGTCGCCAATTGGATATTGAAAATCCAAATAATTTGGATGATCAACGGATACATCACATATCCAGCACAAGTGCGCACAAAAATATTGGTGCTGGGATATCGGAAGACTCTGACTCTACTGTATTGGGAAATCACGAAGAGTCGGAAAGAGTAAATAAAATTTCCACTATTATATTGATTCTGGAGAATCATTTAATAAGACTACAATTGTCGACATTAATTTCTCCTCCAAGATTGCAAATAACCTTCAAGTGATCTAATGATCTAATGGATCAAGACTGCAAATAACCTTCAAGATTACAAATAACCTCCAAGACCTAGGCAGTGCATCAGCACTTCGAATGGATCTAATGAAAGAAAGCAATCGAGGTAGAATTGCACTCGCTCAAAACGAGAGGTATTCACGGTAGTGATACCTACTCCTCGAACTATTTTCCTACGGGATCAAAACGAGGTGGTTAGAAAGCGAGGCTTGTAGCACAAGGGTTCACGCAGAGACCTGTCATTGATTTCGATGAATCATACTCTCTAGTTATGAGTGGTATAACATTCCGATATCTAATATCATTGGCAGTATAAAAAGGTCTATCCATGCATCTCATGGATGTGGTGACTACATATCTTTATGGGTCACAAGATTCAGATATCTACATGAAAGACCTTAAAGGGCTTGATATTCCGAACAAGAATCATTCACGCAGCATGTATTGTGTAAAGCTTCAAAAGTCATCATCTAATTGAAGCAGTCAGAAAGAATATGGTACAACCGACTAAAGGAATTCCTTCTACAGAAGGGTTATTCTAATAACGATGATTGCCCATGTGTTTTCATCAAGAAATCCTCGACTAGATTTTGTATTATATCTGTGTATTTTGATTATCTCAATATCATTGGGAATACACAAGATATAGATGAAGCATACAACCATCTTAAGACGGAGTTCAAAATGAAAGATTTGGGTCAAACCAAATTTTGCTTGGGTTTACAACTTGAGCATTTCCCTACAGGGATTTTAATACATCAGTCTGCATATATCCAGAAAATTTTGCAGAAGTTCAATATGGATAAATCATATCCATCAAAGACACCTATGGTCATTAGATCTCTTGATCTCAACAAGAATCAATTAAGACCAAAGGATGAAGATGAAGAGTTATTGGAACTTGAAGTTTCATATCTCAGTACCATTGGAGCGCTTATGTATATCGCAAATTGCACAAGGCCTGACATTACATTTGCGGTAAACTTGCTAGCTAGACATAGCGTTGCTCCAATAAAACACCATTGGGCGGGAGTCAAGAATATCTTCAGATATCTCCAAGGTACGATAGATCTTGGTTTATTTTACAAATATAACCAAGACAAGTCTTTAACTGGATATATAGATGCTGGTTATCTATCTCAGACAGGCTTTGTATTCGTACATGGTGGAACGACTATATCATGGAAGTCATCAAAACAAACTCTAGTAGCCACATCCACAAACCACTCTGAAATAATTGCATTATATGAAGCATCACATGAATGTGTATGGCTTCGCAGAGTGATAAACCACATACAACAGTCATGTGGGATTGGTTCGATCACGCAACCAACAATTATATATGAAGATAATTCTGCTTGTATTGCTTAAATGAATGTAGGTTATATAAAGAGCAATATGACGAAACACATTGCTCCTAAGTTATTCTATCCTCATGAGCTACAGAAAGTGGTGAGATAGAAATCTTGCAAACTAAATCATGTGATAATCTTGTAGATTTATTCACAAAGTCCCTACCTATATCATTATTCCAGAAATATGTTTTTGGGATAGGTATGAGACGACTCAAGGATTTGCAAGCATCAGGGGGAGTAAGTCCACTAAAATAATTTGTATATAATCCTCTGATTATCTACATTGCACTCTTTTCCTAATGAGTTTTCCTATCAAGGTTTTTCTCATAAGGTTTTTAACGAGGCAATATGCATTAACAAGGAATCACATATGTCATATAACAGTTTCTCCTATATTTCCCTTAGGGGTTTTAATGAGTTTTTCCTATGACATATCTATATTCCTCCTCATATTTTTCCATCGAATTTTGGGGAGGTTATTCCAATATGATCCACAGATCATAATATTGTTCTGCTAACTTTATTATGAGTTTTTCCTCTTTGAGGTTTTTCTCGTATAAGTTTGCGATATAACAATTATTAATATATGCTACACCATTTCTCCTTATATTTTCCCACTGGGTTTTGAAGGAGTTTTCGTGGCATATAAATATACAATATGGTTTCTCCTCAAATTTTACTCACTCGGTTTTTGGAGGAGTTTTTCCCATAGGATGGTCATCCATCAAATATCACGTGGTTTCTCCTCGTATTTTTCCTACAAGATTTTAGAAGAGTTTTTCCCACGCTATAATCTAAGAATGGAGGATATTTACATAAAGCAATTGATCAAGGGGGAGTGTTACAAATAATATAGTTGTATATTATAGTGATCAATATGGTAGTTATGGTTTCACCAAAGGACCTCTTCCAAGAGGCATGTCCCTTGAGTTTATATATATATATATATATATATATATATATATATATATATATATATATATATATATATATTCTCAACAGAGTGGACGGGCCCCACGTGGTTTGGCAGCCGCTGACATTAAGTCAAGAGCGTACTTTGGACTGGACTTGAGGGTTGCAGCGACGAACTGGAAGCCTCTGCCATCGAATTATTTGACCTTGTTCACTGTATACGAATTCTTCCTGTATGCCCCATAATATTATATAAACAGAGAACAACATAGCTGAAGCACTTAATTAGTTGGCATCACACAAGGCATCAGCACGATGCGTGCTTCTCGGCTAGGTTTGTCTAGCGGCATCATCATAGCAGTAGTCCAGTGCTGGGTGGCCGCCATCACTCCGGCATCTTGCACTTGTCCCGTCAACGACCGGGATGACATCGTCAGCACCTGCTTCCCGTCGTTCAAGGGTCAGTACTCCAGCGGGTTGCGCTTCTCCTCGGACGCCGGTGTCCTCGATGGTGCCCTCCACCTCACCGCCGACGGCATTTATGAGCCGCCGGTTCAATACCCTCCGGACCCAAGGAGGTCGGCCGGACGTGCTAGACTCTCCGATCGTTTTGATCTCGTTCTCGGCTCCGAATTGAGGTACCCCGGCTCGGTAGACTACTATGGGCCATTGCAGCAGGAGGCTTCCTTCAATACCACCTTCACCATGAGCGTCGTCAGCCGGTCGCGCGACGATAGCGGAGGCGGCCTTCTATTCGAGGTGCTGCCGCGCGACGACTACAAGGATGGCCTTGACAGGGCGATTTACTTCTCCTTGGCAAGCACGACCAGCGCCGGTAACATCTCCAGCCTTGTTTAGATGTTGAAATTGGGAGGTTGAATTTTGAAGTTTGATGTCACCTCGTAATCATTGCGTCACTGTATCATTTCGTTTGTATTTGTAAAAAATTGTCCAAAAATTGATTAATTAGGCTCAAAATGTTTGTCTCGTGGAGCACAACAAAACTGTGCAATTAGTTTTTGATTTCATCTATATTTAGTACTTCATGCATGTTATGACATTTTGATGTGACGGGGAATCTTTTTTTTAATAGTAAATTTAGGAGTTGCTTTTGGGATGCCGTTGAGATCGGCACGCTGGAGTACTATTATCATCAAGGTGACTTCGCCGTGTATGTGTCCATCATGCCGGCCGCGACGACGCAAAACGACGAAGTGACTCCGGCCAAGTACACCGTGTGGATTGATTACGACGCCAGGCGCCACAACCTATCTGTGTACGTCGACGACGAAGGCAAAGCGAAACCTGTGCAGGCCACGCTTCATGTCCCTCTCAACATCAGCGCCTTCACCAACACGCAGTACTATGAGTACTACTTTGGTTTATTCGCCTCCAAGAACAGGTTATTGCCCTCTTGCCAGCCGGTGGTCTATAGCTGGAACCTCACCGTGGACAGGCTCTCCTTCGAGTTCACCGGCGGCGGCCGCCGCCGCCGCCGCCACCGCCATATCGGATGGTACTTGGTGAGAATATTGCTTCCTGTGGCTCTTGCAGCAGCTGCTGCAGCCATGGGTTTCACTCTAGTGTGCTGCATGGCATCGAGGTACAGATCCCTCAAGACCAAACTAAAGCTCTCTAAGGCGATGCGGCGGCTACCCGGAGTACCAAGGGAGTTCAGATACGCCGACGTCAAGAAGGCCACCAGGAACTTCCATGAGAGCATGAGGCTCGGCAGTGGAGGGTTCGGCGCCGTGTACAAGGGAGCTATGATCGCCACCTGTGACGGAGAAGACGGTCGGCAGCGGCTGCAGTACGTCGAAGTTGCTGTGAAGAAGTTCACGCGGAAGGAGGACCGCAGCTACGACGACTTCTTAGCCGAGGTAGCTGTCATCAACCGCCTCCGGCACAAGAATATTGTCCCTCTCCTCGGTATGTTCTGTTCTGTCCACATGCTTCCAGCCAGCAATCTTGACTCTGTGACTTGAACTGTGACTTTTCTGCACTTGGACTACCGTTCCACCACCTCAATAACTTCAGAAATAACACCCTCCAGTTCCATAAATTGTCACTTCAATGTAGTTGTTGACACAAAAACGCGCCAACACACTCGAAGATCGATCAAACGCGCAGCACGGCCGTCACAACGGCCAACTCCTGATCACCCGGGGCAAACCGGTCTGACCGGTTCTTAAGACCGGTCTGACCGCTTCTGGTCGGGAGATCGTGAAGACCTAGAAACCCAAGCTCGGGAGGGACCCCGTCGGAGCTCGAGCTAATCTAGGGTTGCTCTAGGGTCGGCAGGCCACCTAGAACGCCTTTGAACGCCGTAGAGACGAGCAAAAAACAGAATATGGGATTGGAAAAGATTAGGGTTTGAGAGATACAAACATAGAAGATAAAAGTGTTTGATTCGATTGGGAATACCTCAATCGGCCGTCTAGCCTTTATATTTATAGGCCGGGGAAGTCTCACCCCTTTCGAATAGGTTACAATATGGAATTAAACTCGGAATCCTAATCCTACTCGAATTACAGAACGAAACCGGTCTGACCGGTTTGGCAAACCGGTCAGACCGGTTTGGCCTTTGGCCCAATTTGAGTGTCAACACATGCCCCCCTGCGTTTTTAGTGAACTTGAGAACTAAAAAGCAAGTAAATACAACTCAGGAGCTAAAAATTTATACTAAGGGCGATATTTAACAATATATCGGCCATTGATCTTCACGCATCTTGCCAAACACTTGGATAGAATTTCTTCAGATATCTCCCGTTGATAGCTTTAGGCAAAGGATCTCCCTTCAGTGTCTCCAACATGTAAGAATTCCCAAAGATGACTTTGACAACTCTATAAGTCCCTTCCCAACTTGGTGACCATTTACCAAACTTGTTGCTTTTTGATCCAATAGGCAAGATCGTCTTCCAAACAAGCTCACCAACTTGAAAATATTTTCCTCGTACTTTCTTGTTGTAAGCTTTAGCAACCCGAAGTTTATCTTTCTCAATTTCCTTTATAGCTTTCAATCGCTTGTCGGTTACCTCATCAACATTGTCTAACATCAAGTTGTGGTAATCAACAGCATCAAGGTCGTTTTGCTTAGCCAATCTATAAGCGTCCAGATTCACCTCAACAGGTAAAACGGCCTCTTGACCATAAACAAGCTCAAAAGGAGTAACCTTAGTAGCACCATGTCTAGATATACGATGAGCCCATAATGCTTCGGATAAAACTTCATGCCATCTCTTAGGATTTTCAGCTATCTTTTTCTTGACCAACTTAATCAAAGTTTTATTACTTGACTCGGCTTGTCCATTAGCCTGAGCGTAATATGGAGATGAATTGAGCAACTTAATTCTATAGGATTCGGCGAATTCACGTACCTCCTTAGACATGAAAGAAGTACCTTGATCCATTGTCAATGTTTGAGGAATACCGAATCTATGAATAATATTCTGAGTAACAAACTCAATCACCTCTCGATGCGTCATATTCTTCAAAGGAATCGCTTCAGTCCATTTAGTAAAATAATCCGTAGCAACCAATATGAAACGATGTCCTTTTGATGATGGAGGATTAATTTGTCCAATGAAATCCAATCCCCAACCTCGGAACGGCCATGGCTTAATGATAGGATGCATCAATGCAGCAGGAACAAGTTGCAAATTACCAAACTTCTGACATTCCTCACATCCTTTGTAATACTTAAAACAATCTGCCATCATAGTGGGCCAATAGAAACCGGCTCGCCTAAGTAACCACTTCATCTTTGGAGCCGATTGATGTGTACCACAAATACCTTCATGAACCTCAGCCATGGCAACCTTGGCCTGATCCGAGTCAAGACATTTTAACAATAAATCTTCGGCGTTCCGACGATAGAGTTCATTGCCAAGCAAAACGTACTTAAATGATATTCGCCGAATATTTCTCTCTGCACCACGACCAGGATCTCTCAAATAAGCAATAATAGGTACCCTCCAATCCTGATCTTCAACTTTGGATTGATTAACATCATCCAAAGGATTTTTGCTTCTGTCAGGGGATGAAGCGGTCAGACCGCTTTTAGAACCGGTCAGACCGGTTTGAATGCCAGAACCGGTTTCTGAAACCGGTGTGACCGGTTCGTCCAGAACCAGAACCTCGGCCTTCGTTTGCATCGGTTTTTGGAGATAGAAATATTTCTATGCAACCATATAACCAGATGCTTTTTGAGCCAGAGTATTTGCTTTATCATTATCTTCTCTCGGAATATGTCTTATAGTAAATTCATCAAAAGAAGCAATGATATCGAGACATCTATCAAGATATGCATTTAATGGACCATTATAACATTGGCATACCTTTGATACTTGATGTACCACCAGGAGCGAATCACCAAAAGCTTCAACATGTTTTACTCCCATGTCTTGCAAAAATTCCAAGCCAAATAGAAGAGCTTCATATTCAACTTGATTATTGGTTCGCTTTTCTTCCAATCGGTTTGAAAACTCAAAGACGGCACCATTTGGAGAGATCAAAACAGCACCAATTCCTTGCCCATCATTGCAAACCGATCCATCAAAGTATAGCTTCCATGGTGTACAAGTAACATAGCCGACGTCGAATTCACAAGTATCATTAATCCGATGTTCAACAATAAAATCGGCTACAATTTGACCTCTCATTGATTTCAAAGGTTCACAAGTCAAATCATATTCAACCAAAGCATAAGCCCACTTGCCGACTCTTCCACTAGATATCGGCTTTTGCAACATATGTTTAATCACATCGGTTTGACACAACACGATGCAAGTACTAGATAGTAGATAATGCCGCAATTGAGTACAAGCATGATACAAGGATAAACATAGCTTCTCAATGAAAGTATATCTTGTTTCTGCATCAATGAGCCGTCGGCTTACATAAGCAATCACATACTCCTTGTTGCCGATTTCTTGAGTCAAAACAGCTCCAATAGTTCTATCTTCAGCCGCCACATAAAGTCTGAATGGAACTCCCCGCTTAGGTGCCCTAAGCACCGGTGGTGAAGACAAGTACTCTTTGATCTTATCAAAAGCTTCTTGTTGTTTTGCCCCCCAAGTAAAATCGGCTTCATTCTTTAGCCGAAGTAAAGGAGTAAAAGCATCAACCTTTCCAGACAAGTTAATTATAAATCTTCTCAAGAAATTTACCTTGCCTAGGAACTTCTGTTAATCCTTCTTGCAAGTAGGAGCTTCGACTTTCTTCATAGCTTCAATTCTCTTGGGATCAACTTCTATGCCGTTCTCATGAATAACAAACCCAAGAAACTTTTCAGCCGAAACACCAAAAGCACATTTGAGTGGATTCATCTTCAAACCATACCGTCGCATCCTTTCAAAAGCAAGTCTTAAATCGGCTAAATGAAAATCCAAGCCATCTGATTTAACTACAATATCATCAATATACACTTCCACAATAACACCAAGTAAATCATGAAAGATTAAATTCATAGCTCTTTGATAAGTTGCACCGGCATTCTTTAAT
Source organism: Echinochloa phyllopogon (assembly GCA_033239725.1). Lineage (NCBI taxonomy): Eukaryota > Viridiplantae > Streptophyta > Magnoliopsida > Poales > Poaceae > Echinochloa > Echinochloa phyllopogon. Next base: position 1,324,858 of record BTCW01000016.1, on the reverse strand, counting down.
CCAAAAGTCATAACTACCCACTCAAATAAACCAATAAATCCCGGACATTGAAAGGCCGTTTTGTGCATATCCTCTTTGGCCATGAAGATTTGATTATATCCGGCATTACCATCAAGAAAACTAACAACACGATGTCCAGAAGCTTCATTGATTAAGACATCGGCTATAGGCAAAGGATACGAATCTTTGGGAGTGGCTTTATTAAGATCTCTAAAGTCAATGCAAACTCTAAGTTTTCCCGAATCTTTCTTTTCAACGGGAACAATATTAGAAATCCACTCCGCATAACGACAAGTCCGAATAAAACCAGCATCTAATAAACGATTAATCTCTTCTTTTATTCGGTCATAAATAGCGGGATTAAAACGTCTAGCCGATTGTTTAAAAGGTCTAAAACCGGCTTTTATTGGTAAACGATGCTCAACTAAGTCACGGCTTAAACCAGGCATCTCACGGTACTCCCAAGCAAAACAATCGACATACTCTTTCAACAAATTTATTAATTCGGCTTTAAACTCAGCCGATAAATTCTTGTTTACAAAAGTAGGCCTAGAAATAGTACCATCACCAATATCTATTTTTTCTAAAGGATCAGCTGATGTAAAACCTTGACCCAACTTATCCATATCACCAAGATCTTCAATAGCTTCGAACATGCCGGCCGAATGAGCTCGATGATGATCAATTCGGTCTTGAAGCCACTGTCCAGACGCAAACCGGTCTGACCGGTTCCCATAAGTGGTCTGACCGGTTTGGCTCGATCGGCGCTGTTCAGACCCAAACCGGTCTGACCGGTTTCCAGAAGCGGTCTGACCGGTTTGTCTCTGTTGATTTTGTTGCTCCATTAATTACAGTAAGTAATTCAACCGATTTTCCATCGGCTTCAATGTAGCAGGAACAAAACCATCCTTGGTGCAGCTGATCAACTCATAGTCGGTCAAATCCATGCCCGACAAACATTGAACCTTTTCATTTGCACTAAGAGAGTCGGAATCGGCCGTTGCAACAAAGGAAGAATTGTCACCATGGACAACTTCAACTTCATCGCCGATCCACTGAATAAGATATTGATGCAAGGTAGATGGAATACATTTATTTGCATGAATCCAATCTCGACCAAGGATTAAACTGAAGTTACCTTGCACCTCGGAGACGAAGAAAGCCGTAGCAATAGTCTTGCTCCCGACGGTCAACTCCATAGAAGCCACCCCCTTGGCACCAATGGGATCACCTCCACCAACTCCACTGACCGTCATGTTCGTCTTGATCAGTTCTTCGTCTTTCCCGCCAATCTTCTTATAGAGAGAGTATGGCATGAGATTCACAATAGCTCCACCATCAACCAACATACGAGAAATTGGCTTCCCGTTGATGTGCCCTCTCATATACAAAGCTTTGAGATGATTTTCTGATTCACTAGGCTTCTGAAACACAGCATCTCGAGGTCCAAGTTGAAGATGAGAAATTTCCTCCTCCGGCACGACATAATAATCAGAAGATAAATAGACAACATTAATTTCCATGTTGTCACGTTCTGGAGAAGGCTCAAAATCAACTAACTCTTCATCTTCAACCACTGGAGGAATTGGCGGAGTAGCATCAATGGTTGAAATAGTTTTGGCCCCTGCCTCTGTCGACAAACCGGTCTGACCGGTTCCAGAAACCGGTCTGACCGCTTCTGCAGCGGTGGGCTGATCAGAACCAGTCTGACCGGTTTCTGAAACCGGTCTGACCGGTTGTGCTGCTGGCTGCACAACTCGCCAGGTCTTGGTCTGAAGAATCATGGGTCTATACTTGTTGAAATGTTCATCCCTCAGCTTCTCGGCTTCCTGTTCCCTCTTCTCTTTGTTCCGTAAACGCTGTAGCTTCCGCTTTTGCGTGTGAGTCAAGCCGGAAGGACACCACCTTGGCTGGAAGATCTTCTTCACGCCCTTGCTACTGCTAGCCTCATGATCATTAACCATGATCGGCTTCTTGACTGGAACAGGAGCCGAATCTCCAATGACTATCGGCTTTTTACCCAAGTCTTGCATAGCCACTGGAATATCACCAATTTTTATGAATTCATTGGTTTGGGCTTGCACATCCTCCTTTTTCTCCTTGATACGGTATTCTTGCTTAGGAGGAACATGAAATCTTTGCTCAGACCGAAACCGGTCTGACCGGTTCACAGAATTTCCAGTACGAGCTCAATCGGTTATGCACCGAATTTCCAGTAGCACCACCACGACGTTTATAATCTGTAGGACTATTCCAACGTTGTGGTGACCTCTGTCTCTTTTTTGTCGACCGATCAACTTGAACGGCGTTTGTGTACTTGTTCATGAGCTGCGAAAAAGTAGGTCCTTGCTTCAGAACCCTCCCTTGAATCTTTGGCTCATTGAATTTCCAAGTACCCACTTCCGGGCGCTTAGGCTTGAAAGTTCTTGGACGGTCTGGAGACAAACCGGTCTGACCGGTTTGGGAAACCGGTCTGACCGGTTTGGGAAACCGGTCTGACCGGTTTCGCCTGGTTAGCGGACCGATTCTCTTCCAAAGAACTTCCTTGCCCCCCGGGCCTTGATGTATTAATTGTAATTTTCAGAGACTCTTTTCCATCAAGAGTCCTCCCAATCATCACTGTTCTGACCGGAACTTTGTCATCAACTTTTTCCGGTCTTGGATCTCCAATCACCACGTTCTTCCCTTTAGCTCCATCGGCTTGTTCCGGCCAAATTAGCATCTTGGTGTTTACATCCAAGGTATGAACAGGGAAAGGAGCCTTGTCAACTTGCATTTCAGCGAGCACCAATCGACCTTCATTAAGGGCCGATTGTACCTGTCGTCGAAAAACATTGCAATCATTCGTTGCGTGAGAAAAGGAATTATGCCACTTACAATATGCACGATTTTTCAATTGATCGGCTGGTGGAATTGCATGAGAAAGTTTAACAAAGCCATTCTTAAGCAATTCATCAAAAACACGATCACATTAGGCTACATCAAAAGTAAATTTTTCTTCTTGCCGATTTTTCTGAATCGGCTTCAATGAAAGACAAGAACCAGGTTTACTTTTTGATGACCAAACAAATTCAGCAGCATAAATTTCTTTATCATCGTCCGAACTATCAGAATCATTATCAATAATATGCACATTCGAACGATGAGGTTTAGCAGATTCTTTTGCATTTTTAAATTTCAATTCTAGACTCATGGCCTTCATTTGCAAGTGATTAATAGTGAGAAAATCAGAGCCTTCTAATTTTTCTTTGTAATGAGACCGTAAGCCTACAAAAGCCAAATCTGCTAAATCCTTTTCAGAAACAGTTATATTGAAGCATCGGTTCTTAACATCTTTAAATCTTTTAAAATAATCGAGAACCGATTCTTCTCGGCTTTGCTTAACCGATGTCAAATCAGATAATTTCGCTTCATTTTCTCCGCTAAAGAAATGATCATGAAATTTACGCTCCAATTGAGTCCAATTTTGAATAGAGTTAGGAGCAAGCGAAGAAAACCATGAAAGGCAGTTCCAGTTAAAGATAATGAGAACAACCGTATACGCAATGCCTCATAAAATGATGCCTCTCCTAATTGTAAAATATATTGACTAATGTGTTCCCAAGGAGTTCTATTGTCTTCACCACTGAATTTAATAAAATCAGGAACACGCCAACCATTAGGATAAGGAACCAAATCAAATTCAGGCGGATATGGTTTCTGATATAAGCGTGAACTACCCAATTCAAGCCCGAGCCTTGTTCTAAGTGTATTTGCTATGTCTTCTTTGAACTTAGCTAACTCGGCTTGATAGTTCCCATCACCTCTGTTTTGTGGAATACGGGGAACATGGTACATTGAACTTTGGGAAGTACTCGGAATCGGCCCGTGAGACGCGTCAGATCCGTGGGGTATACTTCCAACAACTGCGGGACGTGGAACAGTATAAACAGGACCAGAAGCAACCGTATTAGATAAAACCATTGCACCGGATGCTCCTGCACCCATAGAACCGGTCTGACCACCAGAGGGGGCCAAACCGGTCTGACCGGTTGTACAAACCGGTCTGACCGGTTCATGGACCGAACTAGGGTAAGGTGTTTGTCCCGCATAGAAATTCATCGGCATGCCCAAATTAGGATCTAAAACATTTTCTGGCATGCCTGATGAGCTAGGAGTTGATTTAGATAATTCATTAATTTCTATATTACTTTTACCCTTATCAGAATTACCCGACATATTAGCAATCAACTCACTAGTAACAGTTTGTGCAGCAAGCAATTTATCATCCATCATGCGAGTAATTTGTTGCATCAAATCAGAGGATTCGCCAGTTACCTTTGGAAGTTCTTCAACTTGATCGTTTGCCAGCTTGAAAGCCGGCATGACGAATTCCTCCACTCTCTTGACAAGACCACCGCGATCTTTCTTGAAGCCCTTCAAGAATTGTGTCCTGAAGTGCTCCTCGGCGATCAGGTACCGCTTCCGCTCCTCGTCCGTGAGCTCTTCCATCGTCGCGGTGATGATTTTGTCCTTGTCAAGATCGCACGTTGATCCAGACATATTCGGAGTAGATTGAATCGGTCTTGGCACCAGATTAATCTTCCCCAGCGGAGTCGCCAAAAAGTATGTTGACACAAAAACGCGCCAACACACTCGAAGATCGATCAAACGCGCAGCACGGCCGTCACAACGGCCAACTCCTGATCACCCGGGGCAAACCGGTCTGACCGGTTCTTAAGACCGGTCTGACCGCTTCTGGTCGGGAGATCGTGAAGACCTAGAAACCCAAGCTCGGGAGGGACCCCGTCGGAGCTCGAGCTAATCTAGGGTTGCTCTAGGGTCGGCAGGCCACCTAGAACGCCTTTGAACGCCGTAGAGACGAGCAAAGAACAGAATATGGGGATTGGAAAAGATTAGGGTTTGAGAGATACAAAAATAGAAGATAAAAGTGTTTGATTCGATTGGGAATACCTCAATCGGCCGTCTAGCCTTTATATTTATAGGCCGGGGAAGTCTTACCCCTTTCGAATAGGTTACAATATGGAATTAAACTCGGAATCCTAATCCTACTCGAATTACAGAACGAAACCGGTCAGACCGGTTTGGCAAACCGGTCAGACCGGTTTGGCCTTTGGCCCAATTTGAGTGTCAACAGTAGTGATCTTCAGATCAATGAACTATATATAAGTTTGTTAGGCTGGTACTGCCCCAAAACAGCGTATCCAACAGCTGCTTCGTTTAACAAAACATCTAGCACGGAAAACATCATATTTTCCTATTTAAGCTGAAAAAAATCATCTATAACTGAAGTCACTATGCAATTGCCTATGTTTATTTCTTAAAGAATTATTTTTGATGCAATTTAATAGGATAGGAATTATATTTCTCTTTCTGTTCTTCCCTCGGTTCAAAAAAAAAACCAGAAAGGTCTTTCCTTTGCCATTTAGATGTACATTCCTCTAGTGATCTTGAACTATCCAAGTGTGTCAGACTGTCAGGTGCTGCCCCGACACAAAATATATCTTTAATTTCTATCATATTTGCTTATTATAAGATCTTGAACATGAACTATATCAAAATTTGTTAGGTACTCACTGCTCCAGGAATCACCATCACAAACGGTTTTTAAGGGCCATCACAAACGGTTTTTAAGAGTCATCGCAAACGGTTTTGAGAAACACTTGTGATATATCCGTTGTAATGCCTCCAGACACCGTTTGTGACTAGGAACTGTTAGGCGCGGCTACATTGGGCCAGTAAATATAATTGGAAGAAGCCTATCTAACCCCCATGGCGTTATATGCAATACATTCAGTGTTAAATTAATTTGATCGTGCCGTTGTAGTTTTAGATTAGGCGTTGGCTTCATTACACTACAGGTTGGGCATATGTATGTGATAGCAATGACGCGGGACATCAATTTCTTGCATTCAGATAAGCAATAAAACATTGAACTGCACCTCTAAATAAAATAGTTGAACAAAGATCTTAGTAAAAAAATGAGTAGTTATGTGTCATTTCTTCTGGAGTGTGGCGGTCTTTTAATCGGCATGGCAATGCTATTAGGTTTTTGAAGAACACGATTGCCAAGCTACCATATATATTGTTGGGCTCTAAAGCCAAAGGCAGTCTATCAGTTTGTATTAACAACAGAGAAATTTGATGCTCACTTACCAATCTTTTATTGAAAAAACAGCTTGAAGTGCTAACCATCTGAATTAATTTTATCATAGAATTCGATGAGGTATCTGAATATGCCTAGAAACAGAAATCTAAACTGAATCTAACTTTGCAACATAGAAAACCCACAATCTACTTAAGTTAGACTGGAAATTTGTAATTGCACAAACAATTGACTCAATTTCATTTCTTTGCAAATTATCCACACCAAGGATAAGAGATAAATGCTATTGTGTTTAAGATTTGAAACAGAACAATTCGCAACCACAAGCAAGTACATACGAATGCACTTTTCCAAAGCTGGATTGGAGTAAACTGCCAAAAAATAAGTAAACAAAGTAGCAACACATGTTAGATCTGTAGTAACAATGGCCTTCATGTTTTATAGTACGCCTTGGACAGACAGCTCTCCATATTCAACAGGAGATATACCCCAAAGATGTTTTTCAATCTGTGATTGAAATAACCATTCATTAAACTTTGATTAGATATAATCAAAGTACCAGCTGTAGAACTCTGTTGTAACAAAGCTTTTCTTAGCAGTTATAGGCATGCGTTTGTTTGGTAATCCAATGCACGAACCACAAACAGCTACAGATCAACTAAAAGATGAAAGTGTCAGCCATCACCATTCATAAGAATTTCAAAGATAACAGTCAATCCAAGTTTAAGCTAAATAAACCAGTGGCCTGTTATCTAGCTTTCAAAAATCAGATTACTTCTGCTTGCAGTGCAGGCAGTGGGTCAAGAAATAAAAAGTGCAGAAAATATTGTTGGTTCATATTGATGTGGATCGTGTTCCCTGATTTTTATGCCTTGCAAATACAAAAAGGTATTTGGATCTGTAGTTTTCTTGTATTACAAAACAAGTGAAAAGATAGAGGTAAAACTTTGCGAGGATATTTTTTTAGGGAGGTGAAGCTATAAAAAGAGTCAAGCGAAGTAGGAGGCACATGTGGTGCTGGTGTCAATAACAGACCATCTATTCTTCAACTCGTAACTTTTCATATCTGAATGACATCAACATTAGTCTGGTTTAGAACAAACTTAGATCTGATTTACTTACACACACTATCATACAGTCTTGTAAAATTGTGCAATTAATACTGCTTATTTGTAATGTACTGGTGCGGCCTAGCCTGATTGTGTCTCACGAGATCGTGAGGTGGCACCATGCACCTCTGCACCACCGGTTCTGACTTCTGACCATTGCCCTCAATGAGAATTCCCTATTTGACACTAAAACATAGAACAATTCCTTATTTGGCCTTGAAAGTTGAACTATGCCTTATTTGACATCAGGTTTTAACTTTTATGTCCTATGTCACATTACTATTAGTTTGGCTGTTAAATTTTTGGAATAGGGAATATTATTAAAAATATTCCAGCCTCTGTATCGACCGATACATATAGCTGTCCATTATTACAAACTTGGGGATTGGATTCCCGAAACGAACAACCCAACGGAAAAAATTAAAAGTATGTAAGTCTACTAATTAAACACCATCCATTTGAAGCAAAAATGTCCATCAAAGTGGCTTCAAGGGCACGGCAACCCGATTTTACAAAGTGTCTTTCCTCTTCCTTTAACAGCAACGCCCAGAACCTTATCCAATGGGTTCCTCGAAAGAGCACCTGCAAAGAAGATGGAACTAGCACATTGTTAAACACCACATCATTTCTACCTAACCAGATTGCCCAACAGATAGCAGACGCCCCCACCAAAGCTTGGTGTAAAAATTTCTTATGTACCCCATTTAACCAACCATTAAACATGTGATCCACATTGACGGGTTGGGGTATGTTAAAAGAGATGCTAACAACTCTCCAAATTAGTTTGGCATTAGGGCAATCAAAGAAAAGGTGTTGGATTGTTTCATTCGAATTACAAAAGCAACATTTGACACTCCCCTTCCATCGCCTTTTAGCCAAATTATCTTGGGTCAGCGTCACACCTCTAATCATATACCACATAAAAAATTTTATCTTAAGAGGCAACTTAAGCTTCCAAATAACATGGGTTTGTGGCAACACATTACGACCAGATAGGGCTCTATGCATAGACCGTACTGTGAAAGTCCACTGCTGATTTAAAGACCACCTAAATACATCTCTCGAGTTAGATAACTCTGTCTTGGCAACTCTAGCGACAAGATGGTGCCATGCTCTTAAATTGTCACCTACCAGAGATCTTCGAAAAGAAACATTTAAAGGTCTAGTTCGTAACACGACACTCACAGTCGCACTTTTCTTTCTAACTATGTTATAGAGATTGGGATATTGATGTCTAAAGGCTACGTCACCTAGCCAGACGTCGTCCCAGAACCTAATTTGAGAGCCATCACCTATGTTGAATCTACCTAGACTCAAGAAATCATTTTTAACCTTCATAAGTCCAGACCAAAAAAGTGAGTCTCCTAGCATATGTTCAACTTGCGTAATTGTTTTATACCTTAAGTACTTATTTTTTATGAGTGTTTGCCACATCCCGTCTTCATTGAAGAGCTTATAAAGCCACTTACTAAGTAAACATTTATTCTGTAGATCTAAATTGAGGATTCCAAGGCCTCCCTGATCTTTTGGTGTGAATAGTATTCCCCAAATGGCAGTTGAAAGACGGATTTGCCCCTATGTCTAAGTTTTAGTCTAATTTTGCCCCCGTTTGAACAATTGGCTCACTTCGTGTCTTTGTGTTCGTCAATATTTGTTTGCCAAAGTGATGACACTTTTTCTAATGCTAGTCAAGATTTGATTTAAACGGCTCAGCTGAAGCTCACGTGTCCCATGGGGGCGAAGAGAATACAATGCAATATAGATCAACCAGTTCTTCAATAGTTCGGTACCCCCTGCAACACCTTGTGAACCAGTGACGTTCCACGGACCATCAGGTGAAGCAACAGAGTTTTTGCCTAGAGCCTGTGAGGATGCTTTTACCATCGCTGCCGCTGCACAGCGGTGGGCGCTATCGTTGCGTCGGCGACACCGTCCACAATGGACGCCATCTTCGAACCAGGAGCAGCCGTAGAATTGGGAGACGCCGCCGCTTCGAACAGGATGCCCGCCAGAGTAGGAGGAGGGGACTCCTGCTGTGCGCCAGAACCGCCGTCGCGACACGTGGGGATGGGCCACGAGCCGTCGTGACCGGAGCCGGGGACGGAGAGCGGCACCGCGGCCGTCGCGTCCCTCCCGCAGCCGGCCTTCACTATGCATGCACTAGTGCGCTCTCCGTTGCTTCACATGGGCGATCGCATGCTGCGCCGTAGATGACAAACAATGTTGCAGATGTTGTATCTTGTGTAGCACGAAATAAGAGACGATCCTGCCACTTGTTTTCTGATGTCAACCGTACGACATATTCATCGTTGATAGTTGTTAACCCCAATACATCCAAGGCTCGCCTAAGAATTGGCCGAAACATGATCTATCAAAGGTATCGCCGCCAAACACCTGAGATTGAGATATATCGCATAATAAGACGCGGAAAGGTATGACCAAGTCATACATGAGATTGAGATATATCGCATACCATATCAACTTCATTTGCACGTGCAAGCCTCTCAGTAAGGGTTGCCACATTCTGGATGCCCTCCTCCAGGGCCTTTATTCGATAATATGAGAAGTCCTGCAAAAAGTACCCATGATCCTTAAGCTGTTCCAAACATGCTGCAACGTCAGTTCTTTCAAAAGTCATTCTAATTCAGGACTCTTGTCCGCTAGCAACAATAGGTATTGTCTCCTTTTGTTGTCCTCGTTGGGGTATCTTAAAAGATATCTTCAATTTTAGAGTGTTCCTCATTGTTCCTTCTATGGTTTGCACCACTGGAGTAGTGTTAAATAATTCACCAATCACCTCTTTCTACCATGACACTGGGTAAACAACCTACATTTCATATAACTTAATGTCAGGAATGTCTATGCATCATCAAAACAATTTTGAGAATAAAGAACATTATAGTATTACTAGGCATGCATACAAATTTTATAGTGTTGAATAAAGAACTTGTACCTCGAAGCTTCGCACACTAGGCATGTATCCAAATATTTATAGTCACCACGATACAAGATGTAGTCGTTTTGACATGCATGGATTTTCTATACCTTGAGCCCCATTGGACATATCATTTGCTTCACCTGGTACGTGTTCTTAGGCAACTCATTCGGGCTTGGAAGCATCTTCTGCATAAGATCCAACAAACTGTCAAAGCCTGTGTCTGACCATCAGATGACTTCAACTCCAACAGCACTTCAAGCTTGGACATGTTGCATCCATGGTACAAAGGAGTTTTGGCATCCTTCCTCGTGCTTCTTCAAATTATTTGCGTCAAGGCATTCTGGCTCACCATCACATATCATCTGGTCAATGCCATCCACCAAATCATCAGCTGCTAACGTCTCTGCAATGTTATCCATGAATGATTCATGGACATTTTTCGTATCATCCCATGTGGCCACCTAGAATGTTTTCCGCAATTTCTCAGCCACATTTTGTTGTGTGGTTTCATTCTCACCTTCCTCCCCATGCTTGTTCCAAATCTTATAGTTTGCCATGAAACCCCTACACAGCAAGTGACCTCGGATTTGCTCGATGTTTCGGAACTGCTTCTGGTTCAATGCATAGGCAATAGATATATCCATCCTTATGTGGTACACCCTCACAACATTCACAAAGGAGTCAACCCCGTTGACAAAGGTGTCATCTCCATTGGCCGCCGCACCGTACATCCAACCTTGACAGTCCACATATTACAAACAAAATGGTTTTGTCCTTAAACCAATATTTCAAAATAATAAACAATAATGCTAAATTATTTGCAAATCAATTCCACAAAGTGTTGCTAGATACAAAACTTGAGTCAAGGGAGTAGATCCTTAGACATATATCCTCTTAAATGCAAAACAAGGGCCCCTCTATAAAATTAATGCCAAATTTCCAAACCTAGTGGTTCAAACAATTTTTATAAGCATTCAAGGTTCTAGAAAGTAAGCAAAGCAAGCTAGATAATAACCTTGTTGCAATTAAATGGGAGTTACACATTTGGATAATACATGAAGAAATTGATGAAAAATGGCCTAGAGGCAAAAAAGAGACTTTCCATCACATTCATCTCAATTTTGCAACAATCAAACTAAAGAATCATAGAAGGATGCCTATATACAAACTTTCAAGCAAGTAATTGATGATCAACCTACCAAATTAGAGTTGCTCCATTGAATTTCATGAGAAATGAGCTCTAGAGTGGAGGAAAGAGCCCCTCCATTAAATTCATGGTAAAATTCAAAATTTAGTGGTTGGAACAAGCTACAAATTGAAAGAGTTGATTGTTACCAACCTTAAAAAAAAGTTGATGGAGAGATTTCTTAAAAAATGTGACCTTTCTTGAGAAATTTGGTGAAAAATGGCCCCAACAATGGTGAAAAGAGGAGGGGAGAAGGGGGTTTTGTACTGTACACACCATCACAAAGGGTTTGTAGGAAAACCGTTTGTGATGCCCCCACATCACAACCGGTTGCAATGGCTACCGAGCCCAGCAGTCTTGCAACCAGTTGTCAAGCCAAAACCGTTAGTGATAGAGGATTGTGAAGGCGGGTTCTGTAGTAGTGACTGCCCCAAAACAGCGTATCTAACAGCTGTGTTGCTTCATTTAACAAAACATCTAGCACGGAAAATATCATATTTTCCTATTTAAGCTGACAAAAATCTTCTATTACTAAATTCACTATGCAATAATTACCAATGTTTTATTTCTTAATTTTTTGTTAAATTTACATGTACTTTTAGTAGGCAAAGAAGATAAATGTAATTCCTAGCCTAGGAATTACATTTTCATTGATCCTAGCTAGCGCTTATGAAGAACTTCCTCTACTTCTTTCCGTTGCCATTTAGGTGTACATTCCTCCAGTGATCTTAGAACTATGCTGCCCGACACATAGTATGTTTGGTATCCAACAATTGCAACTGTTTCAGGTTGGTGTTATGAGAATGGAGAGCTCCTTCTCATCTACCAGTACATGCCCAACGGCAGCCTGGACCAACACCTCTTCCGCAACAATGAGCGCCAGCACCTCCCGACTCTACAGTGGGAGACGCGCTACAATGTGATCAAGGATGTCGCCGCCGGTCTTTGCTACGTCCACCACGAGTACGAGCGTGTGGTACTCCACCGCGACATCAAGGCCAGCAACATCATGCTCGACTCGGCCTTCCATGGCCGCCTCGGCGACTTCGGCCTCGCCCGTGTTGTGGCCTTGGACAAGAACTCCTTCACTGACCTCGGCGTCGCAGGCACCTGGGGCTTCATCGCGCCGGAGTACGCCGTCAGCCACAAGGCCACGCGCCAGACCGACGTCTACGCATTTGGGGTGCTCATCCTCGAGGTTGTCACAGGGAAGAGGTCACTAGGCGCAGCAGATTCTACGTTCCCGCTACTCCTGGACTGGGTGTGGTGGCTGCATGGTGAGGGAAGGCTGCTGGAAGCCATGGACGATGAGCTCAACACCGCAGGTGAAGTCGGCTCTGACGAAGCCACCAGGTTGCTGCTCCTTGGTTTGGCGTGCAGCAACCCCAACCCATTGCACCGGCCGAGCATGGCTGAGGTGGTGCAGGTCATTGCCAAATCAGTGCTGCCACCGGATGTGCCGCTGACGAAGCCGGCATTCATGTGGCCACTGGAAGGAGACCAGCTACCGCTTTCAGACGATTCAGATGACGATGATTTTGTGGACACGGACGACCATCGTGATTCCGACAGGAGTCACTGGGAGGAGGAGGAGAGCTGTGATGCCTTGGCAACGGGCATCAGATCATCGGAGATCATCAAGCGCAAGTCTCGTAATGTTTCTGAGACAAACATCACACAGGACATTGAAAATTGTGTGTGAACAAATGAAAAATGCTTTATAAACAAGACTATGTAACCCACTTTGTCAAAGGTAATTAACGAATCGAAAACGAGGTTTGTATTGGAGGAGTTAGTGAGGACTAGCAGCAGATCCTAGGTAGCCATCCATTTGGTATTTTGTTCTAACCAAGAGCTGGTGGTGGTCTAGTTGTTGCATGGATCCTAGTCGTAGACTGAGCTGAAGCATTTGCTAGGTTTTCATTAAGGAAACACATGGTCATGAGTAGAAGGACGCGGGGAAAAACGACGCAGGATTGAATCTGTTGGAAACACTATGCAATTTAACAGAGTTTAGAGGCAAAAATCAGCAGCGTGTATATTCCAAGATGAAATGCCTTTACATGTCACCGTTCCCCTCTATTTACAGGGCCATGAGGCCTGCTAAAGTACGCAATTACCCTTTTGCCAGCTTGGCACTCTGGTTCAAATCAGGGCCCCGGTAATATTTACACACCTCATGAGAGCACAAGTTATACATGTCTATGCTCATGCAGGAGCAAAACCTAACATGCCTGATATTATCGTGGTCCTTTTTTTTGAACCTGTTGACGCTTTTTCTGGCCAACACACGCGAGCGCCGTATCGCGCAAACGAAGAAACGATGAACTCGCCTCAACTCCACTCAAACCGGTCAGACCGGTTTAGGGATCCGGTCAGACCGGTTTCCCTCGGGAGCTTCGGGATGAACCTAGAATCACCACCTCGGGAGGGACCCCGTCGGAGATGGCGCGCCTAGGGTTGCTCTGAGATCGGTCAGGCCACTCAGAACTTCCTTGAACGCCGTAGAGACAAGCAAGGAAAGCAAAGGGGTTGGAAAAGCTAGGGTTTGGAGATAAAAAGTAGAAAATATATTGATTGATCGATTGGATGATGACTCAACCGGCCATGGCCCTTTATATTTATAGGGTGGGGAGGTCTTGCCCCGCACGGAATCCTTTTACAATTTGTAAACAACTAGGACTCCTAATTCTACTCCAACTCGGATTCAAACCGGTCAGACCGCTCTGGCAAACCGGTCAGACCGGTTTGGCTGTTGCCAGATCGGCTACAGGGAAACCGGTCTGACCGCTTCCTGAGGTCGGTCTGACCGGTTTGCGTGGCTTGCCAATTTTGGGTGCGAACACATGCCCCCCTGTTTTCTAGTAAATTTTATGCACTAGAAAACATTCTAAGGTCGATGTTTACAGAATTCACCGGCCATTTTATCCTAAGGACGATTCCCAACATGAATCGGCTATATCCTATCAAGCACTTTGCCAAACACTTGGATGAAACTTCTTCAAGTATCTCCCATTGAGAGCCCTAGGCAGTTGTTGACCTTGTAAGGTTTCCACCATATAAGAATTTCCTGAGCAAACCTTCACAATCTTGAAAGGACCCTCCCAACTTGGAGACCATTTGCCAAACTTGTTACTCTTCATCCCTATGGGCAAAACTGTCTTCCAAACCAAATCACCTACTTGAAAGGATTTGAGTTTTACTTTTTTGTTGTATGCTCTCGCCACTCGCCTCTTATCTTTCTCAATCTCTTCCAAAGCCTCCAAACGCTTGTCAGTCACTTCATCAATATTGTCCATCATCAAAGCATAATATGTATCAAAATTAAGATTATTTTGCTTTGCAAGTCTATATGCGCCAAGATTCACCTCTACAGGTAAAACGGCCTCTTGACCGTACACAAGCTCAAATGGAGTAACTTTAGTAGCACCATGTTTAGAAATACGATGAGCCCATAAAGCTTCAGATAATACCTCATGCCATCTTTTAGGATGATCTTCTACCTTCTTCTTAATGAGCTTTATCAAAGTTTTGTTGCTAGATTCTGCTTGACCATTGGCTTGAGCATAATATGGAGATGAATTAAGAAGTTTAATACCATAAGAATTGACAAACTCACGCACCTCTTTGGATATGAATGAAGTCCCTTGATCCGTAGTCGGAGTTTGTGGAATGCCAAACCTATGTATAATATTCTCTCTGATAAACTCAATCACCTCTCTATGTGTCATATTCTTCAAAGGAACTGCTTCCGTCCATTTGGTAAAGTAATCAGTTGCTACAATCACAAAACAATGACCTTTTGTCGAAGAAGGATGAATTTTTCCAACAAAGTCTAACCCCCAACCCCGGAAAGGCCAAGGTTTGATAATTGGATGCATCATTGCTGCTGGTACCAACTGAATATCTCCATGTTTCTGACACTCCTCACATCCTTTGTAGTATTTAAAACAATCGGCTATCATTTTGGGCCAATAAAAACAAGCTCTCCTAAGGAGCCACTTCATCTTGGGAGCCGATTGGTGAGTACCACAAATCCCTTCATGAACCTCTGCCATAGCCAACCTAGCTTGGTCAGGACCCAAACATTTTAAAAGTAAATCATCAATAGTCCGACGATATAACTCATCACCATCCAAAACGAACTTGAGAGCCCACCGTCGAATTTTTCTGTCAACTGTACTGCTAGGATTTTGTAAATAACTAATCAGAGGCCTTCTCCAATCTTCTACTTCGTCTTGATTGCAAAGAACACCCGAAGTAGCATCTTCACCAGACAACCGGTCAGACCGGTTCTCTAAAGCGGTCAGACCGGTTGAACCGGTCAGACCGGTTTGAGGGAGCGGTGCGACCGGTTCCTCCAGAACAGAACACTCGGCTTCTAAAAACACCGGTCTTTGTTCTTGAAAATTTCTTTTCTGAACGTTATAACCAGATGCTTGCTGAGCCAGAGCATTTGCCTTTGGATTCCTTTCTCGTGGTACATGACGAATCACAAATTCATCGAAGCAAGATATAATATCAAAGCATCTATCGAGATATGCATTTAGAAATCCATCTAAGCATTGACATACCTTAGAAACTTGTTGTACCACCAGCAAAGAATCACCATAAGCTTCCACATGCTTTACTCCCATGTCATGCAAAATTCCCAATCCGAATAGAAAAGCTTCATACTCGACTTGGTTATTAGTACATTTATGATCTAATCGGTTAAGTGCTTCAAAAATAGCCCCATGAGGAGAAGTAATAACAATTCCAATACCACAACCACTTTTGCAAACCGATCCATCAAAATGCAACTTCCATGGAGTAAAAGTAACATAACCGACATTTAAATCAAGTTGCTTATCTACTCTATGTCCAACAATAAAGTCGGCTACTATTTGACCTTTCATTGAAGTTAATGGTTCACAATGCAAGTCATATTCAACTAAAGCATAAGCTCATTTGCCGACTCTACCACTTAGAATTGGTTTATGCAACATGTATTTAATTATGTCGGTTTGACATGCGATTATACAAGTACTTGGTAAAAGATAATGCCTCAACTTGGTACAAGTATGATATATTGATAAACATAACTTCTCAATAAAAGTGTACCTTGTTTCGGCATCCAACAATCTTCTACTCTCATATGCAACTACATGTTCCTTTCCTTCGGTTTCTTGAGTCAAAACACCTCCAATGACATTTTCCTCCGCCGCCACATACAACTTGAATGGAACTCCACTCCTAGGCGCTTGAAGGACGGGTGGCGAAGATAAATATTGCTTGATCTCATCAAATGCTTCTTGTTGTTTTGCCCCCCAAGTGAAATCAATGTCATTCTTCAACCGAAGTAAAGGAGTAAAAGCACTCACCTTCCCGGACAAATTACAAATAAATCTCCTTAAGTAATTTACTTTGCCCAAGAACCTTTGCAAATCTTTCTTGCAAGTAGGAGCCTTCACATTGTTAATAGCTTCAATCTTCTTAGGATCTATCTCTATGCCTTTTTCATGTACAACAAATCCCAAGAACTTTCCAGCCGATACACCAAAAGCACATTTGAGTGGATTCATTTTCAATTTATATCGACGCATTCTTTCAAATGCAAGTCTTAAATCAGCCAAATGAGAATCTACTCCAGCCGATTTGACAACAATATCATCGATATAAACTTCTACTATGATGCCAAGTAAATCATGAAAAATTAAATTCATAGCCCTTTGATATGTGGCACCAGCATTTTTCAAACCAAAAGTCATTACTACCCACTCAAATAAACCAACAAAACCCGGACATAGAAAGGCCGTTTTGGCTATATCCTCTTCGGCCATGAATATTTGATTATAACCAGCATTACCATCAAGAAAGCTAAGAATTCTATGTCCAGATGCAGCATTAACAAGAAAATCGGCTATAGGCATAGGATATTCATCTTTAGGAGTAGCTCTATTAAGATCTCTAAAATCAATGCAAACACGAAGCTTTTTTGTTCCTTTCTTTTCAACAGGCACAATATTAGAGATCCAATTAGCATATCGACAAGGCCTAATAAATTTAGCATCTAGCAACCGATTGATTTCTTCTTTCACTCGGTCATAAATATCAGGATTAAAGTTTCTACGAGATTGTTTAAAAGGCCTAAAACCAGGTTTAATGGGTAAACGATGTTCAACTAAATCACGACTTAAACCAGGCATTTCATTGTAACTCCATGCAAAACAATCAGCATACTCCTTTAGTAACTTTATTAACTCAGATTTAAACAAAGGATCAAGATTCTTGTTTACAAATGTCGGCCTAGGCACAGTACCATCACCAATATCTACCTCCTCTAGAGGATCAGCCGACGTAAACCCTTGTCCCAATTTACTTAAATCATCAAAATCTTCAATGGCCTCACACATATCGTTCTTATGCGCCCGATAGTGCTCACGCCTCTGCTGTAACCACTCTAGATTTGGATCCATCAGATCATAAGAGATGGTATGGCCAGATCTCCAATCGGCCTCATAACAGCAGTAGCAAAGCCATCTTTAGTGCAACCAATGATCTCGCAATCAGATAAATCTAAACCAGATAAACACTTAAGATTCTCATGATCATCTATGGTAGAACTATCGGCCACTGCAACACAAGCCGATGCATCTCCATGAACAACCTCTACTTCATCATCTATCCATTGAATTAAAAATTGATGCAAAGTAGAAGGCACACATTGGTTTGCATGAATCCAATCACGACCAAGGATTACACTGTAGTTACCTTGTGTCTCAGCGACGAAGAACGCAGTGGCCAAAGTCTTGCTCCCAATAGTAAGCTCCATAGAAGCAACTCCCTTGGCGCCCATAGGTTCACCTCCTCCAATGCCGCTGATGGTCATATTGGTCTTGATCAACTCCTCATCTGAACCTCCCAGCTTCTTGAACAGAGAATACGGCATCAAGTTAACTATTGCCCCTCCATCCACTAGCATGCGAGAGATAGGCTTCCCATTGATATGACCCTTCATGTATAAAGCCTTCAGATGACTCTCATCAGCTTTAGGCTTCTGGAAAATAGCCTCCTTTGGACCAAAATCAAGTTGAGCAACGCTTTCTTCTGACAATACATAACCATCCATAGACATATGAATTACGTTAAGCTCAAAATTTGTATGTTCAGGAGAAAAACCATAATCAACAAGCTCTTCATCGTCCTCTGAAGTAGGTACCGATGATAGCTTGCCATCATAAATCATAGGAGAAGGAGAAGAAAAACCGGGTGGCGCGTCGGGCAAAGCGGTCTGACCGCTTTCGTCAACCGGTCTGACCAGTTCAACCGGTCTGACCGACTCCTGAACCGGTCTGACCGGTTTTGTCTGAGAGCTGGTCTTAGCTTTCCATTCTTTTCCTTGTGGAATCATGAGCCTGTACCTGTTGAAAGCTTCGTCCCTCTGCTTCTCTAGCTCTTACTCCTTCATCTCCTGAAACCTCAATCGCTGAAGCTTCCTCCTTTGAGTACGAGATAAACCAGGAGGACACCATCTTGGCAAAAAGTATTTGGAGTTGGAACAACTTCCACTGGCTTCACCATCAGCAACAGAATCTTTCTGAATAGGTGTCTTAACCTGATTGTCCGTGACAATCGGTCCTTTGCCACCGTTTCCAAGGGGAACATTTATCAACCCAATCTGAATAACATCTTGATTTGTAGTCCTCTCTGGGTCAATATCCATCTTATGCACCTCCTCACGCTGTTTTGGCTTGTAAACTTGCTTCATAGGAGGTTTTGCCGATTTCCCAAGTAAACCGGTCTGACCGGTTTGTGGAACCGGTCTGACCGGTTGGGTCTGGTGACCCTGACCGGATTGGCAAGCTGCCAAACGGTCCTGTCCAGGTCTTGAGATCCTGTCTAATGCTGGCCTTCGCGGTCCTCCCCATCCATGTTGAAAAGATTGTTGATATGGTACCCACATCACTCCATTATCATCATAAACTGGACGGGGTGGACATGAACTCGGTGCCTCCCACTGTTGAACAAAATTCCTCTTTGGCTGGGGACATTCTTCTTGATATGGAGGCACTCTCAACCTCTTTTTTACCGGCCGATCACTTGTAACGGCCTTTTGTTTGGAGTACTTGTCAAATAACATATCAAAGGTGACCTTTGACCTGATAGTACTCCCCTGATTCTTTGCAATATTGATTTTCCAATTTCCAATCTCCGGACGGCTTGGTTTAATCATCTTTGGACGACCTGGGGGAAAACCGGTCTGACCGCTTTCCCCAACCGGTCTGACCGGTTTGGCCTGTACAGGCTCAAACGGTCTCTGCTCGGTGGGAATGGTCGACCCTTGCCCCCCATGTTCAGAGGCCCTCACAGTGACCTTGAATGTCTCCCTGCCATCTGGAGTTGTCTCACATGCAACTTCTTGAACCAACTCTTTTCCCCTCAAATCAGATTTTGCTTCACCAATCACAACATTCTTTCCCTTGGTTGCTTCGGCTTGATGCGGCCGAACCAAGACCTTAGGCTGCTGCAAATCCATGGTATTGACAGGGAAAGGAGTTTTGTCCACTTGCATCTCATGAAATGTCAAACGACCTTCATTTATGGCCGATTGAACCTGTCGACGAAACACATTGCAATCATTAGTGGCATGAGAATAAGTATTATGAAACTTGCAATATGCACGCCTTTCCAATTCTTCAAGTGGAGGTAATTTATGAGATAATTTGATATTTCCAGATTTAAGCAATTCATCAAAAATACGATCACACTTGGAAACATCAAATGTAAACTTAACCTCTTCTTGCCGACCTTTGTTAACCGGCTTAAGTGATGTACAAGAGTAAGTTTTTTCTTTAGAGGGCCATACAAATTCAGCAGCAAGTACTTCTCTATCACTATCACTCGAATCATCAGACTCATAATCAATTATATGAACATTGGAACGACGTGATCTAGAAGTATCTCTTTCTTTTTCTTTATTCATTCGGTTTTCAACAATTAAAGCTCTAATTTGAACTTGTGCAACCGAAAGAAAATCAGAACCCTCTATTTTATCTCTTATGGATGACCTTAACCCTTTTAAGCAAATATCAGCAAGGTCCATATCAGTGATTGACAAATTGAAACAACGGTTTTTAGTTTCTTTAAATCTCTTAATGTAAGCAGAAACAGTTTCATCTCTACTTTGTCTAACCGATGTCAAATCTGTCAATTTTAATTGCAAGCTTCCACTATAAAAGTGATCATGAAATTTACGCTCTAACATATCCCAAGATATAATAGAACCGGGAGCAAGCGAAGAAAACCAAGCAAAAGCGGTGCCAGTTAATGATAAAGAAAACAAGCGGACTTTTAAAGCATTATAAGCACCCGCTTCTCCTAATTGAGCTATGTATTGGCTAATATGCTCCCACGTGGTTCGGTCATCATCTCCACTAAATTTAATCAAGTCTGGCATACGCCAACCACGTGGAAGAGGAAAATTATCAAACTCAGCATTATACGGTTTTTGATACAAATTTGTATTACCAATATCAACACCAAGTTTACTTTTCACTACATTAGCCAAATCTTCTCTAAATTTATTAAATTCAGCCCAGTTAGGATTATTTGGCTGTTGGGTTTGCACATTCTCCAAATTCATCTTATTTAAGTAGGGAGCAACCTTAGCTTGAGCTAGCCTATAACTTTCAAAAACATCATCAGGTATAACGTTTCCTTGAGCAGATGTATTAACTGTTGTACTATATTGAGGTCTAGCAGTACCTAAAGCATTAGTGTGAGCATAAACCATCGAATCAGGTGAAACAGAAAGCGGTATAGGCTGCTCATGCACCAATTCAAGCGCACTGGTCAGACCGGTCTGACCGGTTCCCTGATCCGGTCTGACCGGTTTGGCCGTGTTCGGCCCGGTCGGTTGGAACGGAACGGATTGACCAATGGTAAACTCAGGTGGCATGCCATACATGTATTTTTCAGTATTAACATTGGGTATGGGTGCCAAGCTAGGAAAAACTCCACTACTGGAATTAATTTTAGGAGCGCTACTACTAGTTTCATTATTGTTAAAGCGAGTAATGGTCCTATCTTTCTCAAGATCTTCTAATCTTTCTAAACGAGCAATGTAAGAGGCAAGCAATTCATCTCTTTCTACACTATTTTTAGGAACAGTAGTAGAAGGAGTGGTTTGTGATTTACTTACAGCGGGTATTACCTCAACTCGATTGTCGTTTAACTTGATCGCCGGTAGCTCAAATTCTTGCACTCTTGCCACCTTGCCATGACGATCTTTCTTGACGCCAGCCAAAAATTGCATCTTCATGAACTCTTGTAGCGCCTCAAAATTCTTCTGCTCCTCCGGAGTGAGATCTTCCATTGAAGCCGTGATGATGTTATCTGCGTCAAGATCACATCGAGATCCCATCTTGTCTGGAGCTTAGATCGAACTGTCTTTGACAACCAGATCTTCTATGTTCCCCAGCGGAGTCGCCAAAAGTGTGTTGACGCTTTTTCTGGCCAACACACGCGAGCGCCGTATCGCGCAAACGAAGAAACGATGAACTCGCCTCAACTCCACTCAAACCGGTCAGACCGGTTTAGGGATCCGGTCAGACCGGTTTCCCTCAGGAGCTTCGGGATGAACCTAAAATCACCACCTCGGGAGGGACCCCGTCGGAGATGGCGCGCCTAGGGTTGCTCTGAGATCGGTCAGGCCACTCAGAACTTCCTTGAACGCCGTAGAGACAAGCAAGGAAAGCAAAGGGGTTGGAAAAGCTAGGGTTTGGAGATAAAAAGTAGAAAATATATTGATTGATCGATTGGATGATGACTCAATCGGCCATGGCCCTTTATATTTATAGGGTGGGGAGGTCTTGCCCCGCACGGAATCCTTTTACAATTTGTAAACAACTAGTACTCCTAATTCTACTCCAACTCGGATCCAAACCGGTCAGACCGCTCTGGCAAACCGGTCAGACCGGTTTGGCTGTTGCCAGATCGGCTACAGGGAAACCGGTCTGACCGCTTCCTGAGGTCGGTCTGACCGGTTTGCGTGGCTTGCCAATTTTGGGTGCGAACAGAACCACCTCTCCTCTTTATACTTGGTTGTGTTTTTGCCACATTGTCAACTTGCTCGTCAAGTCAATGAGGGCCAGGTTGTTCTGTCGTGCAATGGGGGCTAACAGTCCCCTTCGCCAGATCGGGAGCGGGACTCACACTTGGCATTTTTGCTAATCGCTTCCCCCAATCGGAATTGGGAGTCGAGCAAAGGGGGCTAACCATGCAGGATTGAATGTAGCGGAATTGTTAACGAGAAGCTCATGAATCATGGATCCTGCATGGCATTGAGAGGAAAAAAACACGAAAATTGTGTTGAGCATAGGAATCAAACCCAGCGCGCTGAAGAAGGTATAAATGCAGCAAACCATCGCACTGTTGTGAATGGTTGAAGAGGCTAAACTTTCTTAAAAGTTTAAACATTACTGAAATATTTCGAAGGATTTCGCTTATTTCGCCCATGGTCGGAGTAACCGAATTGCGCAAATTTTGAGTGAAATTTCGATGAAATTTAGATCGCTGATCCTTGCCAGCAGCTCGCTTAGAAATTCCATCTGATTTTTTATTGGCTTCGTTAAAGTTCCATTAATGATATTACATTAACGACACAACAAAATAATCACATAAATAAATCTCTTGACAACAAATTCTAAATGCCAGCGCATATGTTAAATCTTGCATGAAACTGCAAAATAAACACTCCACCTGAGAGGCGTAGGAGTTCCTGTATTCCTGTTGAATCTTTCTAGTTTTGCCATGACTTGGCCCCTGAAGATGATTACCATGATCTGATCTGAACCATCGGATGCTACATTTCCCCTATGTGTTTCCTCTTACCTATACATGTTTGATGGTGCTTTCTGAGATCCCTCCTGATTAGCAACTGCTGGACCGTATTCAGAGCTGACTGAAGAAGACCATCCTTCAAACATCCACACTTGTGTTGTTGGTTCAGAAGACACGTCGGGCGGTGGTGCCAACTTGTTGATGACCTGAAGTACCTCCGTCATGCTCGGGCGACTGGAAGGGTTAGGGTTGGTGCACGCCAAACCAATCAGCAGTAAACGTTCGGCCTCCTCCATGACAACTGTTTGATTCTCCCTAGGAACGAGCATATCACCCAAAGCCTCTAGCAGGGTACCCTCCCGGTGAAGACGCCGCACCCACTGAGTGATGTGGCCATCATCAGCAGGGACATGCATGTTCTTCTTGCCCGTAACGATCTCAAGGATGACAACCCCAAATGCATAGATGTCAGTCTGGCTTGTGGCCTTGCAGTTGATCACATACTCCGGCCCAATGTAGCCAATGGTGCCAGCAATGCCGGTGACGGAGCTCCTCTCTGCGTCGACCGTGCAGGAGATGCCAAAGTCACCGACACGAGCACAGAAGGTGGAGTCAAGCATGATATTGCTTGCCTTGATGTCGCGATGCAGAACAATTGGCTCGTGCTCATGATGCAGGTAGTGCAGTCCCGTAGCTATATCCCTGGCAATGCCGAAGCGGGTGTCCCATTGCACTATACCTGTATCTTGCTGCTTATTTCCCCGGTACAATCCACCACTCTGGAAGAGATGTTGGTCCAAGCTACCATTGTTCATGTACTCGTATATAAGTAGTGGCTCTCCTTTGTTGTAAGACCATCCTGAAAGTTTTAGGCACTACTTTAATGAGAAAAAAGAATTGAATATATATATATATATATATATATATATATATATATATATAACTCCTTACTAGACATGAAGATGATAATAATGCACACAACAACAACAAAAGCACCTATTTTTGTTTTTGTTTCATTTCTAAATTACACAATTTATTGGGAATATATATTGCTAATATTATTTGTAAACAAGATACTTGTGTTCTCATCACCTTAAAGGATATCAGATGAAGTATATGTATTACAGGAGAAAAGTTATGTTCGGTTTTTTCAAATAATCTTGCTAATCACTAGTAATGTGTGTCACTTACTGCTCAGATGCTTAAATAACTTCATTTGACACTTTTGAGAAAGTCACGTTAACCTTCACGAGACCCCCTAGAAGAAAAAATAAACCCTAAAAATTCTCACCAAAATCGGAAACATCTAGCGCCAATCTTATAGAGTCTAAACTCAATTGATAATGATAGTTATTACATCTATTATGTTTTTTTTAAATAACACCCACCATTATTGTCAATATCAAAACAATCTGAAGTAGACCTAAAAATCTATTTCGTCTAATCTAGCAGCCCCTACCATTATGAAAATAACCTAAAATGACCTCCTCATCTCCATCTTCGTCACACACGCATGCCATTATATGAGATCATCTAATGTAATCATCAACTTTTCTTATTAATTACCCATATCTGTTGTTATTAAAATAACCTAAAGTATCCCTAAAACTACATCTAAATCACATACATTATCATTATAAAAAAAGCTGGTTTACAATGCTTGGAGAGGTATTCACTATTACCTGAAAGTACCTAGTGTAAATCAATGGTTGGTCCCACTATTTTGGTACCTGGTTTCACGAATTTGGTACCTCTTAGTATCTCTAGTTACCGTCCGATTTCTCGAAACGGATGGCTCTAATTAATCTCAAATATTTTAAAATTGCTCTTATAAAAAAATAGTATGGAAGTACACCAATATATGATTCTAAAATTATCCATTTCTATCATTGCTGATAAAGAAAATATTAACTTAAGTACACCGGAACGCTGATTATAAATTCCTCAATTTATAATAAGCGTTCTCGTGTGATGATCGATATTTATATGATTAAGATTCAAGCTGAAATGTAGGAGCACGTACCGACGAGTGGGACAACGTTCTTGTGCCGGAGACGGTTGATGATGCTGACCTCGGCGAGGAAATCTTCGTAGCGCCGGTCCGTAAGTTCCCGCGTGAACTTCTTGACTGCAACCTTCATGGCTTTCCCCGTCCTAGAAGCAGCAGCAGGAAGTGTGTATCCTTAGACAGCCCCAAACCCTCCACGCCCTAGCTTCACTGTCTCATGGAAGTTGTTAGTGGCCTTCTTGATCACAGCGAAGTCGACCTGCGTCGGCACACCGGGGAGGTTCTGCATCGTCTTGGCGAGCTGATCCAGGTCCTTCTTCCACCGTCTGTATTTGGAGTTCAAGTAGCAGTAGACAGCAGCAGCCATGGCGGCAGTTGCCGCTACAGAACCCAGTACAGAGGATAATATGATGACCCATGCATGGCGAGCCTTCTTTAGGGACAGGTACGGTAGATCAACTGTCAAGTTCCAGTACTGCAGTTGAGCGAGCTGCCCTATCGAGGAGAAAAGACCAACTTGCCCAAGTTGGTCTTTTCTCCTCGATAGGGCAGCTCGCTCAACTGCAGTACTGGAAGGTACAATCCGGGGAACTTGGAAAAGGTGTTATTTCTGTACTTGCCAAGTGTAGAGTTTTGTCCGAAAGAGCTTAGTATATCCATCAGTAAGGTACCTGAATCCGTGGTGAACAGATAGCCCTGGTCCACTCGATCGAAGGTAACAGTTCTCCAGGTAAGACTACTGTCGGTCAATTGCAGGTTGGAGTCGGAGCATTCCGCGTGGGAGAAAGAAAGCAGGGAGCACATAATCAAGAGTAATAAGAGGACGGTGGTGCAGAAACGGCATGGGAGAAGTGGTAGCGGGAGAAGCTTTTTAGCCTGCATCTCTAAGCAGGCCATGCATGGCCATCCCAGATAGCTGCAATCCCTTGTTTAGCCGCTTTATATATATATTATCAGAGAAAAAACGTTTTTAACTTACAGACCTTCTAAATTTAGTGGCTCTCCATCCCACCTCATTCGCTAGCTATTTTTATGTAGCATACCTCACTAACCATCTTTATAGAATTTGTTGGATTACTATGTTATTTGTTAGTCAAATCTATTTTTGAGAGTAAAAATTTGACTAGTCTTTTTAGCTAATCTCTTAAAGATGTTTTTAGACACCTGGAATTCTGCCTGTTTTATTTGTCTTGGTCTCTCAGATGCACCTATAGGTATCATGTTTACCCGAGGATGTATTGTTGAAATCCATCTGACATAGAGTCGCCGTACATAGCAGTATAGATCGACTAAGGCTATTCTCAATGGACATTTCATATTTATGTTTCCAAGGATACCACGTAAGCAAAATATCATTTAATTCATAGTTGAAATAGCATCATCACTACTGAAAACTCGTAGTTTGCCATGTGTCCGTTACTTTGCCGTGTGCTGCAGGCAAAGCACACGACAAACCTATGGCACACGGAGCCTCTTTGCCGTGTGCCCGGAGCCAAACACACGGCAAATAGCCTCTTTACCATGGCCCCACGACCCAACACACGGTAAACTTTAAACACATGCGCGAGACGTCAAAATCAGGTGACGGCCGTTAGGCTTTGCCGTGAGCCATGTGTAGGCATATGGCAAAGTCTTGGGGTTTGCCGTGTGCCTTATATAGACACATGGTAAAGACGTGTGTCTACACATGACACACGGCAAAGCAAAAAAAAATTAAATTCTTGCCTTCAAACTTTTTCTCTAGTCCACGTATGTTATTTGGTACTCCATGTTTCAATTTGGTACATTTGTCGATCACTTTGCTATATTTCACAAATTTATTTTATTCCACCATTTTTTCGTACAAATTAATTTTGAACTGCAAGTGCATGAAATAATATAATAAAGTGAGTGGAAAAATGTTATTCATGATATTGTTGACACCAAAAATTGGCACCAAGAAGAGGCTGACATGTGAGCTGGATTTGGTGGAAGGATGCCATTCGGCTAAAGGGCTTTCTCTGAAGCATTCGGCAAAGATGCTCTGCGGTCGGGAACGCGTCGTCATTCGGCTAAGGGGTGTTCTCTGAAGCGTTCGGCAGAGATACTCTGCGGTCGGGGATGCGTCATCATTCGGCAGAGATATGGTTCCGCAGGTAAAAGCAGTAGCATTCGGGAAAGTGCGGTGACGTGGAAAAAAGTAAGGAAAAGGCCGGTTCGAACAAGGAAAGCAATATGGGCACGAAGATTCGTCATTTATTTTTAGAAACAAGTGTTGTAGTCGTGTCCGACTAGGAGTTGTATCAAGACCTGGGTATAAATATAAACCCATGGCAGCTGTAAAAGGGATATCAATCGAATCAATCATACAACAAACCGGCCCCGTGCCAACATCGAGTCCTTTAGTCGAGTCGTCGAGTTCTTCGAGAGGAGTCATCGATCCGTCGACCTCCGTAAGTACCGGCAACCTTGTGTCAAGCTTAGTATCATGCGGTGGATTTAAGCTTTGATGCAAGTAGTCTTGTTACCATGCTTAGTATCATCCGGTGGATTTAAGTTGTGGTTTCAAGAAGGTTCCTCTGTTAGGTCATGAGCCATGCGGTGGGCTAAGATCTAGTATGGACCAAGTTATCGGCTCTGTTAGATTCCGGCAAGATCTAGCAGATTCATTAAGTTACCCCGTGTTGCTCCTTTTTTACTATGTGCTTAATTCATGCAACACACCTTTGCCCAATCTAGATCGGCTAGAATCGGCTCTGCTTTACGGCGAGACGACTTATCCCCTCATAGCCGAATCCGAAACCGATCTAGGTTGCTACGTGTCGCGGGTTCAAGCTTGTCGGTATCGCGTCGGTCTTGACAGAACCGGGTATCATGCGGTAGATGCAGGTTTTTGGGTCGTCTTAGAGCTAATCATCCGGTGGATTAGAATTCGATTCGATCTGATAGATTTATCTTTACCGATTAAGCTTGTTCCTTCGCCATGGACCCCGATTCGGCTAAATAGCCGTATTCGGCAGTGCTCTCACGAGTGAACGTGTGTTCGTGGGTTTGCATTGGGCAATGAATGCTTTTAGCCTTTCACGATTAGATTGTATCATGCGGTGGATTGATCTAATCTGATTGGTGGTGTGGCCTCAAACGAGTTGTATCATGCGGTGGATTAACTCGTTCGTTGCCATGCTTGACGGGTGCTGCTTTCGGCCTATGCATTCTTGTTTTCAATGTAAATTCGTGACTGTATTGTAGGTTCGTAACTAAACATTGAATGCTTTTAACTTCTCATGGTTAGATTGTATCATGCGGTGGATTGATCTAGTCTGATTAGTGGTGTGGCCTCAAACGAGTCAGGTGCTGCTTTCGGCCTAACTCGTTTGTTGTCATGCTTGACGGGTGCTGCTTTCGGCCTATGCATTCCTTTGTTTACTGCGAATTTATGATCATGTTTCACCCTTTTATTTATCTATCATGCTCTGTTTCTCGTTAATCGGCTATGAGTATGTGTTACAATGTTCATTTTGTTGAAAGCCGATCTTTCGTCATGCTTACGTCACGCGTTCGGCAGTGCGTTCCTTGCGTACCTTGCCGATTGCCGAATGTGGGTTTAACTGCCGACAGATAGCTTCCCTGTAGCTATATGTCTCTCAAGATTGGCTTCAACGCCGCAAACATGGAACTGTCTGGTCTCACCCGGCACGTTCCAGGTTTTAATCTAAACGTTTTTATCCCTTTGTTAGTTTTCAGGCAAACTGACTGGCACGCTTCCGGATTCGAAAGCCCGGGCCACGTTTGAAGCCAGCTTTGTTCGGCTTGCTGTGTGCTTGGCGTGAGGTGCGGATTTTACGTCAACACACTTTTTGGCACGCCCGGTGGGACACACACAAGTTTTCAAGATGCCTGAGTTGAGCGACATCATGGATGTCACTTTAGAAGAATTGTCTGAAGAACATCAACAGATGGTAAAGGCTGCTGCTAGTCAATTCATTAACAAATGTTTACTGTCTTTCGCCAAGAACAGGAGTGGTGCACCTTTTCTCAAGTCCGATCTGCCAAGAGTTCTCCTTCCTGGGCAATCTGATCTTACTGAAGAAGAAGAAAGGGAGAGATTCTCGGGCTTGTTATACAAAGCTTTGGGAGAAGCAATGACCAATCACAATGCTGCGTTCCTGAACAGTTTTCGGCATATAATGGTAAGCATTTTTGGTCAGCATGTGGATAAACCCTTCGAGCAGATACATGGGCAATTGGGTGGTCCGACATACTTCAATGTTCAAGCACCAGTTCAGAAACCACATGGTAAAGGAAATGCTGATGAAACTGGAGGTTCTGGTATTAAAGATACAAATGGACAACCGATTCGGCAAGATCCTCAGCTTGCACTGCCGAAAACTCGCACATACGGTGATATGGCATTCGGCACCACAGGGAATCCGCCTGCTTCTGCTTACAAGATATCTCCTTTGAACAACAGACTGCAGAGGGATTTATATGGAAACGGATATTCAGAGTTTATGGATTATAATGCTGTTGACGCCCTCCCGAATCCTGGATATGTTGGTACTGCAGGTATGCTTGCTGGAAGACCAGGGAATCAAGATACCAATATTGACCTCATGGTACAAAAAATGACCGATGTATTGCAAAATCAATTCGGTCTGAAGCCTAAAAATCAGGGATACATGTACTCGTCTCCTTTTCCTGAATGGTACCAAAGGGTATCATTGCCGAATAGAGTCAAGGTGCCTACAGAGTTTACTAAATTCTCAGGACAAGATGATACAAGTACTGTGGAACATATAGCTCGATATCTGATGCAGCTTGGAGAGGCTTCGGCAGACGAGGCTTTCAGAATCAGATACTTTCCTTTGTCACTGACGGGTCCAGCTTTTACATGGTTTGCTTCTTTGCCTGCTCAGTCGATTTGTACTTGGAAAGACCTGGAACAGAAATTCCATGCTCATTACTACATTGGCAGTACCGAGAAAAAGTTGGTTGATTTGACCAGCTTAAGGCAGAGGAATAATGAAACACCTACAGAGTTCCTCAGGAGGTTTAGGGAAACTAAGAGTATGTGCTTTTCTCTGAATATACCTGATGATCAACTGGCTGGTATGGCTGTAGCTGGAATGTTGCCTGCCATTCGGGAGAAGCTGTTCGGGATGGAGTTTGATGACTTGGGCCAATTGTCGCACAGATTGGCCTTGATGAGTAACCAGGCGTATGGTTTCAAGAAAGATGTCAGATTTGCTAAAAATAATGATGTAGCTGACATCTATAACCAATTCCTTGAAAGAGCAGATCAAGAAGATGAGTATGAAGATAGCGAGGAAATAGCCGCAGCAGAGATAGTGTGGAGCAAAGAACCAGTTACAATGACTCAGAGATGGATCAAACAGATGAAGGGAACATATGATTTCGATGTGACTAAGGCAGACAAATTATTTGAGTTCCTGGTGAAAGAAGGCCGAATCAAATTGCCAGAGGGGCATTCTATGCTTCGGCCCGATGGAGTGAAAGATAAGAGGTACTGTGGGTTTCATGATAGAAATTCTCATTCCATTAATGAATGCAGAGTCTTTAGGATGAAGATTCAGAAAGCTATCCAGGAAGGACATCTGAAATTCGACAACAAGATGAAACTGGACAGTAATCCTTTCCCTCAGAACATGATCGGGTTCTCGGTTAATATGGTGAATGCTGTTCCATCTGCAGAAAAGGGAAGATTGAAAGTTTTAACCTCAAAGAAGGCAAGACAGGATGGTTCAGTTGATCCCACTCGGCAGATCACAATGGAACAGATTCGCCAGAAAAATCTTCGGCTCCCGAATAGACGAATTGAAGTGGGCGAATCCTTTAAACCTAGAGTTACTACACGTATTCTCCTCAACAAATGGCAGCGTCAGCAAGAAAAAGAGCGTTTTCAAAGGCGTGAATACGAGGAGGAGAAAAGAAGGCGCGAAGAAGAAAGGTTCGAGGAAGAACAAGAAGAATACGCTCGAGAGCAGGAACGTGCGCATTGGGGGTGTGCATTCTTCAGACATTGTTGGAACGAAGGTTTAAAGCTGCCTACAAGGAGTAACTGTCCTGAGTGCAATAATGGGTATGTCGAACATAGGCAAAATGTTGCCAATCGCCGATCTGTCCATGAAAGAATTGGTAGGGTGCATCCTAGTGATGATCGGCGTTTTGATGATCAACCAAGAAAGAGACATGCTGATTGCAGATGGATTGATCATGAGGAAGAAGATCGTGAGTATGTTTGGCAGAAAGGACAGTGGTGTCCACCTGGTTTAAGAAGGAGTCAGAAGAGAAGAGTCCAACGTTTGAGGAATCAAGAATTAAAGCAAGCAAGGCCTAGGATGAAATCGATATGGCTCCCAAAAGACAGGCCTGACGAACATAGTCATTCGGCTCCTACATGCATGGTATGTTTCTTGCCGAATGAATTCATGGCTCCAGCTGATCAAATTGTACAGGAAGAAATATTGCCCGATATAGATGATGCCGAACAATTCGGGTTAATGGCACAATTGATGTTGAACAAACAAGCTGTTTTTGAGAAGCCAACCCAGAATCGGCACATGAAGCCACTGTACTTGAAGGGATATGTTAATGGCAAACCATTGACCAAGATGTTTGTCGATGGAGGAGCTGCTGTCAATGTAATGCCATATACCACATTCAGGAAGCTTGGTATGGGCCTTAGAGATTTGACACCAACGAGCATAATTCTAAATGATTTTGCTGGAAATCCTTCGGACACCAAGGGATGCGTACATGTTGATCTGATGATTGGGTCCAAGACTCTGCTTACGACTTTCTTTGTCATTGAGGGCAAAGGGGCATATAGCTTGCTGCTTGGAAGAGATTGGATTCATGCAAATTGTTGTATTCCATCTACTATGCATCAACAGCTTATTCAGTGGATAGATGATGAGGTGGAGATTGTCCAAGCAGATGACTCAATAAGCGTAGCAAATATGGAACCAGCTTTCTGGGAATATCAAGGCATAGATTGTTTCTCAGGTAAAGACTGGGGAGAAGGTCCTGTGGCACCAGCCAGCAGTGATCAACAGCCGATCGAAGCAGTCGGCTCTCATAGTAATTTTTGATGGAAAATCCAATTGATGGAACTGATGGAAAATTAGGACGTGGATTTGTGTCGGCCGATAAATTAGAAGAAGTGGACATTGGAGATGGTGACAAGCCAAGGCCGACATTTATCAGTGCTAACTTGGATTCGGTTTTCAAAGAAAAGTTGGTGACATTGTTAAAGGAATTCAAGGACTGCTTTGCTTGGGATTATTCGGAGATGCCCGGTCTAGACCGTTCTATTGTTGAGCATCGGTTGCCAATCAAACCTGGATACAGGCCTTACAAGCAACCACCCCGAAAAATCTACAAGGAAGAAGTGTTGGCCGATGTGAAAAAGGAGATTGAAAGATTACTAGATGCAAATTTCATTCGGCCATGTAAATACGCGGATTGGATCTCTAATATTGTTCCTGTCTATAAGAAAAATGGAAAGATGAGGGTTTGCATAGACTTTAGAGACTTAAACAAGGCTACACCTATGGATGGATATCCAATGCCTGTTGCTGATTCATTGGTTGATGCTGCTGCTGGATACAAAATGCTCAGTTTCATGGACGGTAACGCAGGATACAATCAGATTTATATGGCATTGGAAGATATAGTAAAGACAGCTTTCAGGTGTCCTGGACACATAGGGTTGTTTGAGTGGGTTGTCATGACCTTTGGATTAAAGAATGCCGGTGCAACTTATCAAAGGGCTATGAATTATATTTTTCATGAGTTGATCGGCAAGATTGTGGAAATATATATTGATGATGTAGTGATCAAGTCATTGGATCATGAGTCTCATTTAGCCGACATAAGGAAAACTCTAGAATGCACCAGGAAACATGGGCTTAAGATGAACCCGAACAAGTGTGCTTTTGGAGTTTCGGCTGGAGAGTTTCTGGGATTTTTGATACATGAAGGAGGAATAGGAGTTGGTAAGAAAAGCATGAAGGCAATTGATGAAATTATTCCTCCAACTAATCTTAAAGAGCTACAATCATTGCTTGGCAAGATAAATTTTGTGAGAAGGTTCATATCAAACTTGTCACAAAAGGTGTTGCCCTTTTCCTCACTGTTAAAAATAAAGAAGGATCAAAAATTTGTATGGGGTGACGAACAACAGAAGGCTTTTGATGAAATAAAGGAGTACATGAAGAAGCCACCAGTATTGGTGCCTCCACAATTGAACAAGCCTTTCAAGTTGTACGTGGCGGCTGATGCCCAAACTATTGGATCGGCCCTCATTCAAGAATTTGAAGGGAAGGAAAGAGTGGTTGCATACCTTAGCCGAAAGTTACTAGATCCAGAGACAAGGTATTCGGCTATAGAGAAACTTTGCTTATGTGTTTACTACTCCTGTACAAAATTTCGGCATTACTTATTACATACCGAATGCATTGTGTATTCAAAGTTTGATGTGATAAAACACATGTTGTCTATGCCAATTTTGAACGGAAGGATTGGCAAATGGATTTTAGCTTTGTCTGAATTTGAATTAAGATTTGAATCGGCAAAGGCTGTTAAGGGACAGATTATTGCCGATTTCATTACTGAACATCATGATACATCGATAGATTTGCTTAACATTGTTCCTTGGGTGTTATTCTTCGATGGATCTTCATGCAACAAAGGTGGTGGAGCAGGTATTTTATTAATTTCACCCAAAGGAGAAATATTTGAGTTCGCTGTTCCTATTCAATCTGCTGTTACTAACAATCAAGCTGAGTATGAGGCATTGCTCAAAGGGCTCCAATATTTGAAAGAAGCAAAGGCCATTGCGGTTGAAATTTTTGGAGATTCAGAATTGGTCATAAAGCAATTGAATGGTGAATATGAGTGCAGAAGTGATACCTTGAGGAATTACTATGAAGAATGCAAAGAAATATTGAAGAGCTTTCGGTCAGTAATTCTACAACACATTCCTAGAGGGGATAATGGAGAAGCAAATAGATTGGCCCAAAGTGCATCAGGTTATAAAGAGCTTCAAGAAGTTTTTGCTAATGATGTATATGCATTCGGGAATAATCTGGCAGAAGATGATTGGAGAAAAGAGATTGCCGATTATCTGGAGAATCCATCCCGAAAGGTTTCTAGAAAGCTCAGGTATAAAGCTTTAAAGTTTGTTCTTCTTGATGATAATTTGTATTATAAATCCCTGGATGGAGTGTTGTTACATTGCTTAAATCATGAAGAAGCAAAAAGGCTGATGAGTGAAGTACATGATGGGTTGTGTGGAGCACATCAATCGGCTTACCGAATGAAGTGGGTTATTAGAAGAACTGGATATTATTGGCCGACAATGTTGGAAGATTGTTTTGAATATTATAAAGGATGTCAAGACTGTCAGAAATTTGGAAACATTCAGAGAGTTCCGGCATCGGCTTTGAATCCCATTGTCAAGCCATGGCCATTCAGAGGATGGGGAATAGATTTGATTGGCCAAATAAATCCTCCATCTAGCAAGGGGCATAAGTTTGTGCTTTTGGCAACCGATTATTTTACCAAGTGGGTTGAGGCAATTCCATTAAAGAAGGTGACGTCGGAGAATATGGTTGAGTTTGTTAAGGAACATATCATTTACAGATTTGGGATTCCTCAGACAGTCACCACTGATCAAGGAACTCAATTTACATCTTCAGAATTCAGAGATTTTGCTGAAAGTATGGGCATCAAATTATTGAATTCTTCTCCTTATTATGCCCAAGCTAATGGTCAGGCAGAGGCTTCTAACAAGATTATGATTAAAGTTATGCAGAAGAAGATTGATCAGAAGCCGAGAAAGTGGCATTCGGTACTCAATGAGGCTTTATGGGCTTACCGAATGGCTCCACATGGGGCTACACAGACGTCTCCCTATGAGTTGGTGTATGGGCATCATGCTATCTTGCCATGGGAAATACAATTGGACTCAAGGAGAATAAAGTTGCAAAAGGATTTGAGTTCTAAAGATTATAATGATTTAATGATGGACGAATTAGAAGATTTGCATATGATTCGTCTCAGGGCCTTGGAGAATATTGAGAAGAACAAAATGCGAGTTGCTAAGTATTACAATAAGAAGGTGAAAGTTAAGCAATTTACAGAAGGTGATTTAGTCTGGAAAGCGATATTGCCGATTGGAACCAAATATGCAGCATTCGGCAAGTGGTCTCCAAATTGGGAAGGTCCTTTCAGAGTGGTTAGATGCGTGCCTGGAAATGCATATATTTTGAAGACATTATTGGGAGAAGAATTTGCTTCTGCTATAAATGGAAGATATTTGAAAAGATATTATCCCAGTGTTGAAATCGATCGGTGATTGATATATTAATTTGCCGAACAGCCGATTTTCGGAAAGAAATCGCCTTCAGAACAAATGTTGACAGAAAAGGAAAATGGCCAGTACTGAATGTATTGCCCTTAGCACAAAAATATACTACATCAGATGTTCATGCAAGATCACAAAAGATAAGTTTTATTGCCGAAATTCCATAAATCCCTAGTACAAACTAATGGAATAGCTTGTTCAAAACGGACTGAGGATGAATGGAATCGGCAATGGCGGCGCCATGAGCATCAAGGCGATTTATGGAAACCTCAATGTCATCGATCTCCTCCGGGTTACCATTAGCGAAGCCGGTCGGTAGCCTGGAGTAGTCGATATTGGTGTGCGTCGACATGGCGACTAGGCCTGCGGCAGTGCCCAGACGGATGCCGTGCGAGGCCACCTCATCGATGCGGCCCGCCACCGCGCCGAGGCGAGCTTCTGGTGTGTCCCCAGGAGCATTCACCTTGTTCGCCAGTTCATTCGCCAGCACCTTTAGCCGATCGAGTTCGGCATCACGCGCTGCAAGTTTACAAAAGGGGCAGCAGAATAATATCAGTTAGGGGACAAGTTTGAGATTGAGCAGATTGCAGGACTCACCATCAATGACTTCGAGCAGTTGCTTGCGCTCGTGCTGCCATTCGAGGTCAGCAATCCCGGCCTGCTTGGAGATAGCCTCCAGTTCACGACGAGAGTCGTCGCGCTCCGCCTTGAATCGGCGAGCATCGCCGTCCGTGTAACGGTAGTCGTCCGATTCGAGAGATCGATTGGACGAACTCGAAGATGCCGCAGGAGCGGCGGCTGGAGCTGCGACTGGCGCACCGGCGCCGGCAATCCATTGGATTACCCTGAAAGAACAAAGAGGTTCGTCAAGAAAGGGGGAGGAAATCTCGAGAAGAACAAAGAGAAGCAAGCAGCTACTCACCTGCGGCGAGCGCCGGCACGACTTCCTTCGGCCTCATCGGCGGCCGGGCGCCTCCTGTTGTTATCGGCCATTGGAAGTTCCTCGGAAATACTGTGGATGGGGAAAAGAATGGCTTGGGCCGGCAAGAACTTGGAAGGCGAAGAACTTGGTGAAGAAACTGTGGGTTGCCTGGGTATTTATTTATGGAACCCGCAGAGGAAATCATGGCCAAAGATCGTGGCACGTATTCCGAAGAGCTCGGAAGGTGGAAAGGATTTTCCAGCCGATCGGTTCTCATGTCGTTTGAGATTCTTATCGAGTCGTATTCGGCTTTGACTGGATGGGATTCGGCTATGTCATAATTGAGGCGTTTTCGGGTCTGATGCTATTAAAATCAGCTTTGCCGAATGAGTTACCCTCAATGGAGAGAAAGCAAAGATTGATGAAACTACAAAGTTGGTAAGACATTCGGCTAATTAAATATTCGATACAATTACACACCCAAGTACTTGGAGATTACATCTTTAGCATCAGATATCATTCTACTAATGGTCTCCAAAAGATTTTTGCCTGCTTCTTGGGACTTTGTCAAAGCAGAGAGCTTTGTCTTGAGCTGTTTATCTTCAGTTAGAATGGCCGATGCTTCCTTTCGTATCCTTTCTATCAGATCGGGGAGTTCGGCTAACTTCTTCTCATCAGCTTCGATTTCGGCTGACAGGACCCTCAGTTCGGCTTCTAGTTCAGCTTTTCTGGTCTTCTTCAGATCAAGTGTTGACTGCAGTTTAGCTGACAATTCTTTGTTACTCTGAGCTTGAGTATGCAGATCTTTCAAGGATTGCTTGGCTATAACTCTTCTTTGCTCTAAAGCTGGTTGTAAAGATTGATCTTTCAAAGCCTGTCTGACTGCAGCAAATTGTTGATCTAATTTAGAGATTGGTTCCAAGGAAGCTTGAATGTCAACGGGAAGATTGTGTTCAATGGGCTCAAGCATATCTCTCAGAAGATCAGCATCCTTGACTTGATCCTGGATGTCTTGGTGCAGAAAGGAGAAAATTTCCTTTAGTTTTGCTTGGGTTTCTTC
The DNA here is from genome assembly GCA_033239725.1 of Echinochloa phyllopogon. Classification (NCBI taxonomy): domain Eukaryota; kingdom Viridiplantae; phylum Streptophyta; class Magnoliopsida; order Poales; family Poaceae; genus Echinochloa; species Echinochloa phyllopogon. The sequence goes on along the minus strand of BTCW01000016.1, from coordinate 1,287,337 downwards.
TGATAAAGTCTGACTAGAAGAAATTTCCTCTGCTTGTTCGGCAACAAGATCATCCAAGGGAAATGAGTAACTGGGTGATGAAGTTATTTTCTCCTGAAAAAAGATATTGCCGAATTAGTAATTGTCCATTGAATAAAGAACTTGGGAAACTGGGAAATTATCTTTACTTCATTTCTGATCTCTTGGATGGAAAGAGAGGATGGCTCAAGCTCAGGTAAAGGTTCTTGTGTATCATGCTGAGGAGAGTTTGGAAGGTCCTTTGGTGGAGATAAAGCTTCTGGCTGAGGTGCGTCGGGTAGAGCTGGAGCTGGTTCTTGATGAAAAGAGGAGCTCTCTGAAATTGGATCCATTGAAGCTTGCTCTGTGACTGAAAGAAAGGAATCAATGCCGATGGAAAGGAACTTTAAAGATGAGATAATGAAAAATTTTACCAATCATTGAAGCATCGGCAGGACCTGCACTGATTGCTAGCTGTTGTTCTCTGCCCTGAAATCAAAAGGAAATAAAGCTGAGCAAAAACACCAAAAGCATTATAGTCAAAGAAGAGGGATTCTGACCTTGATTTTGCTACTTGTTCTTTTCTTCTTTACAACTGAGGGAGCAGCTATAAGGAGAGTTTTTCTCTTGACAGATGATGGTCTAGTGAGTATTGGATCTGAGGAAGCTTGTCTAGCCATCAGCTGAGCCAAAGTAGGAGAATGATGCCCCAGAATAGATATTGGGCCTGCAGTGTTATATACAATTGCTCTGGCCAGAGGGGCAGGGACTGTGTCCTGCAAGACAACAGAGTTAAAAGTCGATGAAAGAGGATGTCAGTGGAAAAACAAATGGATTATAAGCATGTTTACCTCTGAATTCGGCTGATAGTCAGGCATCAAATCAAGGCAGAGAGGGTGTACTGGTACATTAAAGACGTGATCATGGACTTCTTGCCACCAGAGAATAAAAGAAGAATGAGCAAGTGCTGTTGGCACAAAAGGTTCAATCTGATAAATGGCGGCACAACACTTATAATCAAAAATTCTTCTTGTTTCTGTGGAATCTTTGATGATCTGCCTAGGCTTGAGGAATTCATGAAAGAATAATCTTGGGGGCACTTGGCCACATCCTAATTGCCTGGCTACTATATTCGGCTGGTAATATTCATATGAACTTTGAACCAGCCTCCCTCCACAAAATTCAGCTGGTAAGATGCAAGGCCGAATAAAAGTGTTGAAAATTGCTGTGGACTCTACATCTATGCATCCAGTCTCGAAGCTGAATTCACAAGGAAAAGTGAGACTGTCGTTGCCCAAGTATAGGAACCAGAGGGGATTGGTAAAACCTTTGAAGAAAAGTTCAAACAGTTCTCCAATGCTTTTGTTAATAGCAATAGTGGAGGCTGCTTCCCCATAAGTTTGACAGCCTTTGGTGCTCTGGGTTTCTGTTTCCTTATAATTGACCGAGGGAAAGTGTCGGCTGTTGAGGTCAATAGAGACAATTTGGTGCATGTACAATTGCAGCCACATCTGGACGAACCACCAGGGACCATTGACGCAAGAAATTTTCTTGTTGGTGTGCATCTGATAAATGGTTTGGTGGAGCATGTGGTAGACACTTCCCAAGAGATATTTCCCGAGAGGGATAAGTGTGCCTGCAGCCAAATCTTCAGCCATTACTATGTGATTCAGAGTTGGCTCATTGGCTTTCCCGCAGAAAACAAATCTACACAACCACATATTCAGAAAGGCCCTGTACTCAACATCAGTCAGAGGACCATCACGCATGTAGGTCTGGATGTATTTCTTATAACCGACTCCAGTCTTCACCCCTGTCTGTTTGGAAGAACCTTTGTATCTGTATGGGTGTGTTGTCCCTGTAATGTTCAGGCCGGTTATCATGTAAACATCGGCCAGGGTTGGAGTCATTGGTCCATGACCAAAAAGAAAGGCGTTCATGCCGTTGGACCAGAAGTGACAGGCTGCAATCAGGAGATTTTCATTCTTGGGTGTTTCGGCTAAAGATAGCTCCAAGCAATGAGAAATGCGAAGACTGTCCCAATTCTGCGTCTGAGGGCTTTTATCTTCGAGAATCCTCTTGTACCAGTTTCTCCAACCAGCGATTGGGGGCAAAGGCCAGTTTTTGAATGAATCCTGCCATTCGTGAGGTCCCGACAGTGAAGTTTTGAAGGGGATCCTTTGAGACTCGGCCGCAATAATTTCGGAGGGATCTGGATTCCCTGAAGGGCCGAGGAAGTAAGATGCGGATTGCTCCTCCGTAGGGATCAGGATTTCAGTGGTCAGAACCTATTGAGGACGGAAGAAGAGCGGTTCGGAGATTCAAAATGCAGCTTGAGAAGAGTAATGCCGAATATGATTGAAGGAAACGGAACTTACTTGAAGAATTTGATCCTGGTTCGCCATTTGAAGATCGGAGCTTGAAAGATTCGATGAACTAGGGTTTGAGTTTGAAAACACACTCTGAGGATTTGGGGAGCAGAAAACGGATGTCGAACGGACTCAGCCTGGAAATGTTGGGGATTCCTGGTCAATTCCGAAATAAAAGTATCCTTTATCCCGAAATTGAAGGGGCATGTGTTGACACCAAAAATTGGCACCAAGAAGAGGCTGACATGTGAGCTGGATTTGGTGGAAGGATGCCATTCGGCTAAAGGGCTTTCTCTGAAGCATTCGGCAAAGATGCTCTGCGGTCGGGAACGCGTCGTCATTCGGCTAAGGGGTGTTCTCTGAAGCGTTCGGCAGAGATACTCTGCGGTCGGGGATGCGTCATCATTCGGCAGAGATATGGTTCCGCAGGTAAAAGCAGTAGCATTCGGGAAAGTGCGGTGACGTGGAAAAAAGTAAGGAAAAGGCCGGTTCGAACAAGGAAAGCAATATGGGCACGAAGATTCGTCATTTATTTTTAGAAACAAGTGTTGTAGTCGTGTCCGACTAGGAGTTGTATCAAGACCTGGGTATAAATATAAACCCATGGCAGCTGTAAAAGGGATATCAATCGAATCAATCATACAACAAACCGGCCCCGTGCCAACATCGAGTCCTTTAGTCGAGTCGTCGAGTTCTTCGAGAGGAGTCATCGATCCGTCGACCTCCGTAAGTACCGGCAACCTTGTGTCAAGCTTAGTATCATGCGGTGGATTTAAGCTTTGATGCAAGTAGTCTTGTTACCATGCTTAGTATCATCCGGTGGATTTAAGTTGTGGTTTCAAGAAGGTTCCTCTGTTAGGTCATGAGCCATGCGGTGGGCTAAGATCTAGTATGGACCAAGTTATCGGCTCTGTTAGATTCCGGCAAGATCTAGCAGATTCATTAAGTTACCCCGTGTTGCTCCTTTTTTACTATGTGCTTAATTCATGCAACACACCTTTGCCCAATCTAGATCGGCTAGAATCGGCTCTGCTTTACGGCGAGACGACTTATCCCCTCATAGCCGAATCCGAAACCGATCTAGGTTGCTACGTGTCGCGGGTTCAAGCTTGTCGGTATCGCGTCGGTCTTGACAGAACCGGGTATCATGCGGTAGATGCAGGTTTTTGGGTCGTCTTAGAGCTAATCATCCGGTGGATTAGAATTCGATTCGATCTGATAGATTTATCTTTACCGATTAAGCTTGTTCCTTCGCCATGGACCCCGATTCGGCTAAATAGCCGTATTCGGCAGTGCTCTCACGAGTGAACGTGTGTTCGTGGGTTTGCATTGGGCAATGAATGCTTTTAGCCTTTCACGATTAGATTGTATCATGCGGTGGATTGATCTAATCTGATTGGTGGTGTGGCCTCAAACGAGTTGTATCATGCGGTGGATTAACTCGTTCGTTGCCATGCTTGACGGGTGCTGCTTTCGGCCTATGCATTCTTGTTTTCAATGTAAATTCGTGACTGTATTGTAGGTTCGTAACTAAACATTGAATGCTTTTAACTTCTCATGGTTAGATTGTATCATGCGGTGGATTGATCTAGTCTGATTAGTGGTGTGGCCTCAAACGAGTCAGGTGCTGCTTTCGGCCTAACTCGTTTGTTGTCATGCTTGACGGGTGCTGCTTTCGGCCTATGCATTCCTTTGTTTACTGCGAATTTATGATCATGTTTCACCCTTTTATTTATCTATCATGCTCTGTTTCTCGTTAATCGGCTATGAGTATGTGTTACAATGTTCATTTTGTTGAAAGCCGATCTTTCGTCATGCTTACGTCACGCGTTCGGCAGTGCGTTCCTTGCGTACCTTGCCGATTGCCGAATGTGGGTTTAACTGCCGACAGATAGCTTCCCTGTAGCTATATGTCTCTCAAGATTGGCTTCAACGCCGCAAACATGGAACTGTCTGGTCTCACCCGGCACGTTCCAGGTTTTAATCTAAACGTTTTTATCCCTTTGTTAGTTTTCAGGCAAACTGACTGGCACGCTTCCGGATTCGAAAGCCCGGGCCACGTTTGAAGCCAGCTTTGTTCGGCTTGCTGTGTGCTTGGCGTGAGGTGCGGATTTTACGTCAACAGATATTGAGTTCAGTGTAAAGTCTTATCCTATAGTTTAAACAAAATTTTGAAAATCGTGTTCACGAAACAATAACACGAACGTGGGGCCGAATAGTGTTTTAATTCTATAAAATTCAAATGAAGTCTGAAAATCATGGGATTTGTCAATATCTCATGCTATGTGGAGTCAATATCTCATGCTACATACGTGTGTAACACCCTAAAATTGATCACAATTAAATTATACCAACCCTTTGAATTTTTTTAGGATTTATTAAGGCTTAAATAAATTTTCTAGGATTTAATTGGAATTTCTAGCCTTTATATCAATTTAAATATCACATTAAATAATTATTTTAGTCAAAATAAATTTTTCTTGCATTCATGTTGTTGCATATATTTTTGGTTGCGAGTAAATCAAGTTGGAATTTAAATTCTGTTTAAATTCGAATTTGATTTGCTTTTGTTTGAGTTTTAGAAAAGTTAAAATAGCCGAGTTCGTTTTCGCCCCTTCAACTCTTGGCCCTGTCCAAGTTTGCCCCCTGGACTTCTTTTCCCGTTCGCTTTTCCTCCCCGTACTCTTTTCTTTCTTCCCGGGCCGATTCCTTTCCCTCGGCCTGTTTCCCCGCTTTCGGCCCATCTGCGGCCCGCTCTTTTTCCCCGCTGCTCTCTCTCTCTTTCTGTCACCGACAAGTGGGGCCCGCCTGTCGGGTTCATCGTCCCCGACAGGGACTCCCCAGGCCGAGTCCGTCCCGACGCCGCGCCGCCGCCTCCGGCTCCGACTTCGAGTCCCGCCGCCGCACGCCTGTCCAAGCCCCGGTGTCCGCCCTATTTATAGTGCGCACCTGTCCGCGTTTTTCCCTCCAATCGAAGCCCACAGAGCCGCAACTCGAGCCGCCATAACCGCCACCGCCGAGCTTGAGCCACCGCCGTCGAATGCCGCCCTCGCCGACGATCTCTCATCCAGAACTCGCTGAGAAGCTTCAGCAGGAGGTAATGAAGTTTCGTCGTCCGATTTTGTGCTCCAATTTTGGGTCAATCGTGCTAACGACGTTCGCTGTCGTTCTCCAGCGCCGCCGGCCGCCGTTTGCCGTCGTTCATCACCGTCGCGCACCAATCCTCGACGAGATCACCCTTGGTGAGTTCGGCACCATCTTCTCGTCCTTTTGGTGTAGATCTAGTAGCCTAGTTGGGTCTGTAGTCGCGTGTTCGCTTAGCTCCGGCGACCGCCGCCGAGCTCGCATGGCGCCGCCGTCGTGGTCCGTCGTCGGTGTGTCTCCCCAGCCGTCCAAAACTACCTAGGTGAACTTGTCATAGTCTCGTGAGTCCATAGGACTTGATCCCATCTCAAACCGAGCATCCTAGCAAGTTCCCGAAGTTTCTCCGGCGAAGCGCCGCCGTCCCGGTCGTCGCCGGCGTCGACCCGAGCAGCCAAGCCATCCTGACCGTCCGATCAAAATCCCACGGCTCAGATTAGATCGAGCATCCAAGTCAAACCAGTCCTTACCGGTCAGCTATGGCAATTTTGCAAAAGAACCCTCCAAGTTTTTGAAAATCAACCCGCAGTCCATCCTAGTTCAATAATAATTATGTTTAGGTCTTTTTTCTTCTGTTTTAGCCCCTGCAAGTTTTAAAATTGTGCCCGCAGTCCGGCCCCTGTTATTTTATGGTTTAGCCCTCGAGTTTTTATACAAAATTATGTTTTAGCCCCTGGTTTTTCGCAGTTAAGCTCCTGGAACTTTTAAAACTTTGCCAGCAAGTCCCTGAACCTTAGAAAAGCCATATCCTCTTCGTTTTAACTCCGTTTTAATCCGTTCTTGTTGCGTTAGCTTCATATCAACTTAAACCACGTGTTAGTACTGTTATTTACCATGACATTTATTTCTAAATTTTATTTAACATTAATTTAATTAAAGGCTACTTTAATGTGTCTTTCTAAATTAAAATATAATTAAGGTTTAAACTCGGTTTTCATGTCAACTATGAATTTGATTAATATTATTCAGTGAATTTTATAAATAAAAGTTGATAGGTTGAAAATATTTTGGTTTCATAAATAATATTAATATGATTAATGTTTATGATAACTAGCTTTTCTAATTTAAAAGCAAATTAGAGTTAAACTTCGGTTTTATAAAATAATTATTAATCTGATTAATATCAATAAAAATATGTTTTAATGATAATATGACTAGTTCAACTCAAAATATAAAGTTATTCGATAGTTGCTCTCACATGTTTTATTTCAAATTAATATTTAAATTGGTATAATTTATACATAAACAATTATAAATAAAATGTGATTAGATTTTACTTGGTTTTATAAATCCAAATATGATTGAATAAACTAAATTAATATTTAACTATCGATTTATCTAATTAAAATTAATCAAGCAATTAGTTGTGTGTATAGATTCCTGGTGGTTGTATCTTTTCAACCGTTGCCCCGTTTTCAGCGATTCTTGCGCTCGCGTGACCGTAGCATCGAGCCCTGTCCTTCAGCATTCTTTTAAAGCTTTTGTGTTGTTTGGTGTGTTGTTCTTAGTTGTATGTTGTTTGTTGTTTGTCTAGTTGCATGCTTGTGGTTGATTGATGCGAGTAGAACGATTTCGGATTTAAAAGATTTGAAGAAGAAGACTTTGAAGGCTCTGAGCAGATAAACCTAGGATACAGGCAAGTGTATTATGTCATGCAAATGTCCTAATAATTATTAATTTCACCACCCATGCATGTGTCTTAATTTGATGGGTTCCTATTTAAGGATTTGCCTAGCCACTATATTTTTCTTGTCCCTGAAACTGGGTTACTTAATTAATTTTGATGGCAGATGATGCTTAGTTTGCTCAACTGGGATTGGTTAAATGAACCCCTACTCTGTGTTCCATATACTCTTTTAAATAATTAATTGGCAAGATCATATCTTTTTAATTGGAACATGGAGAACCACCCAGGAAAACAGTGCAACCATAAGTACCATATGGCTCTGGTCTTGACTAACTAATTAGGGACTTTAGTGGATGGTAACCTTACCCGAAAGGGGCAAGAGGCGCGGCGGTTGACGGGGTATAGCTCGGTCCTCTTGAGCTGTGGGCTTTGGTAAGAGACATATCTCATTAGGGAGGGTTATACTTTGCTTCTGAACCGGAAACCTTAGCGGGTTACTATTTACTAAGGAATCTTTGTAAAGGCCTCGTAGCGTCCCTATGCGGTCACACCTCGGTAGTGTGATTTAAGAGGATTGGCCCCCTCGGCATGGTTGGGTTTAAAGTTCTTTGAACTTTTACGCGGCTTATGGTGAAAGTGTACAACCTCTGCAGAGTGTAAAACTGTTATAACAGCCGTGCTCACGGTCAAGAGCGGCCTGGACCCTTACATGATAATCATACTTGAACATGATCTAAATAGTGGATACTTGAATATGTTGGGAATATGACATTCATTAATTTGTGGGTGGTATATACTTTCATTTGCTAGTAAATAGTTGCTTAATAAAACTTGACCAACTAAAAGTGCTTACTACAGTATGGTCAGCCAACCTTTTTGCCTCAGCCTTGTATGTCATATTACATTTGCTGAGTACGTCATGTGCTCATACTTGTTGTTTTTCTTTCCTTTATTGCATCAACTACACCCGGAATGCTGCTTAGATTGGGAGAATTTTGAGGATTTCACTACTGATTTTGAGGAGTTCTAGGCGAGTCTCCCCCGGTCAATGCATGTGGAGTTGGAGTCACTTTTGCTTCGTTAGATAAACGTTTATTTAAGTCTTCCGCTATGACCATTGTGTCAACTCTGAGATTGTAATAAATACACTTTATTACTCTTTCGTTATGCATGGTTATGGATATTCACTTGTGACGTCTACCATATGTGTGTAAACTGATCCTGGCGCACATATGGGATGCACCTGGTTTTGCCCTTAAAACCGGGTGTGACAACGTGGAATCATAAGATTTGTCACGTATGATGCTTACAAACTAAAGTTTTCCCGAAAAAGATCCATAGAGTTGAAAAGTACGTGGTTAGGTTTGTAGTCGCAATAACGTTCAATTTTAAGTGTGACTTTCAAACTTTTTCTATAGGCACTAGATAACATAGATTGCTTCAGGTTAAATTTTGGTAATTTTTCGGATACTTTTGATAATTTCAATCGATTAACTGTAATTGTAGAATTTTAATTATATGCATTAACATCATAAAATAATAGATTTTAACTATAAAATTTGAAATGTTGAGTGAGTTTACCGATGTATATTCAAATTGAGAACAAACTTAATTGAAACATGTTGTCAAATTTAATTGATTAAATTGATATTAATTGAAAAATAATATTCAATTGTAAAGAAAAATAATTTCGCCGTGTGTCTGCAGTGGCACACGATAAACATTTGCTTTGCTTTGAGCCAGCCACTCACACACTCCACTCGCACACTCGTGCACACAGCACTCACGCACACAGCACACCGCCGCCGCCGCCCACCGCTGTCAACGCCCCGGCCGCGCTAGGCCCAGCCGAGGCCACGACCGCTCACACCGGTGCTACACCCGGCCCCGGCGCGCCCGCCTCGGCCGCAGTCGCCCGGGCCCCGGCCGCCTCCGCGCCGTGCTGCTCCCGGAGGTGGAGCGGCACACCCTGCTGGTGCTCCGCTCATGGCCGGCCACCCTCCGACAGCGCCTTCTCCGTGCAGCACGAGGCCAAGAAGGTATGTATTTCCGTCCCCTCCCCGCAGCTACGAGCAATAATCTCGCTAATGCATTGCCTGTCAACATTTTGTTAATTTGCCCTCGACGCCGCTTCTCCGGCTTCCACGACATCGCCATGGGCAGGGACTCGCTGCTCTTCTACCAGGTCTTCCTCTGCCTCTGGGCCCTCTCCATCATCGGCTGCCTCACCGATTTCCCAACCTTCTGCTACGCGAGTAAGCTCTCCTAGTTCTTTTCCTTGTCAGAGTTCATCTGTTTGAATCATCTGGCTGTTCCGATTCACCATGAATGAATTTTAGCATCAGAAGAAAAAGAATTCAATTCACCACGAACTGAACTACTACAGGTATCGTGGCTGCTCGGACCCTCCCGACATTGTACCAGAAACACCAAGAATGACCCCGCCCCGTGCCGCCGCGGCCCCGGAATTTGGTGGATTAGTGCTTGTTTGTTGAGAAATTGTACTGTTACTGCTACTTTGGCGGTGTTGAGCTCTGAAGATATTTCTGTCTTTGCTTGATTTGTCAACGATTTAAATGTTTGTGGCTGAATTATGTGGCAGATTGCTTCATTTCAGGCTAAGTCAGCTTGATTCTGGATGTCTAATCTGCATTCCTGAAGCTTGTTCTCTTAAGTTTACTAGTTTCGTGCTTAATCTTGTTGTTTGCAGAATAGAAATGCTCTACTTTTATCTTAGTTAGATACTTGAGAATTTGAAAGCCTGCCTGCTCAGCTAACCTGATGCCTGTACTTTCTTTAGCCTCATCTTGTCCTTGTTTACTCATGTGTCAAACGCAGACTATAAGCTACATGGCAGAGCGTGTGGTGGGTACAGGTTCATTTGGGATTGTCTTCACCATCTTGGTTCTCCAGACTTCTCTTCTTTTTCTTAAGGTGCTGTACGTTAGTTGATGCACATATAAAATATGTACCATATTGGTTTTGACATGCAGGCTAAGTGTCTGGAGACTGGGTAGACCTTTGCAATCAAGGTGGTGTTGCAAGATAGACGTTACAAGAACCAGGAGCTGCAACTTATGCCAGCCAGATTTGGTTTGTTTGCCTAGCACATCATTGTTGACTAATTTCTGGTGATGTTTTTACTGTGCCTTCACGTGAGCAATGTAGGTAAGTGCACGTACGTTGCTATAGGTATGATATATGGAGCAAAAATAAATAGACCACACGAAAAAATCAATTTTGACGGTTGTAGGGTCGCACCGAAGTCAATGAAAGTTAGTATTTTGCTACTTTTGTTTTTCACAAAGGTATGGATGGTGGGCTAAAAAACCGTGGTTGATTTTACTGCATAAGTTATGACTCTATTAATTTATATATAGTGCAAGCTATTAATTAAACAGTAGTAACCGTGATTAATTTTACTGCATAAGTTATGACTCTATTAATTTACATATAATGCAAGCTATTAATTAAACGGTAGTGGTGGCACTAAATATCAAATTGTTTTCCATAAATTTCATGTAAATAGATCTGATTACACTTTCGTAAGATACATATAAGTTCAATATATTATTGTATTCCCCAACAACTCTATTTCATTTTTTTCTATGATGTGAGTAATATAGTGTCTTACGCGTTGTACGCCTTTTAGAAGCCTCATTAAATATACATTCCCCATACACCATGTTATATCAATAAAAAAGTTCAATCCTAGTGTCTCATCATGTGTATAAGCACGGTCTCCCAGTGTAATTGCTGCGGCATCACCTGCTCCTACTCCTACACCGAATCAAATACTACACCGAATCAAATAGATGACTTGTTCAATATACAATATCAAAGTAGCATTATATTGCACTAAAATAGTTATTGAATCAAGATAAGTGTCCTTCCAAACAAATCACATGCAAATTAAAACACATGTACAGAGATTTTGATACAAATATCTATATGTCTACGGACCAAAGATTTTTTAGCATCTTTGGTGCGAACGACTTTCAGCTTGGGGGCAGCAACTTTGGATGTTCAAGACCAATTGTCGCGTAATCCATTCTTGCCGAAGCAGTAGGTGCCTTGAGAAAGTTCAGTACCAGCCGCAGTTCAGTTTAGTTTTGTTGACACCAAAAAGTGGCACAGCAGTGCAAACCAGTCTGACCGGTGTGCACAAACCGGTCAGACCGGTTTTGGTAAAAGTGTCAAAATGTCAATTGGACTTCACCATTGCGTAGCTCTCGTCGAGACGATCAAGATGCATATGTAGAACGTCTAATTTGGAATCCGGATGAGAGAGATATGACTTCAGCAAGATCTGCACCCGGACAAACCGGTCCGACCGGTTTGTCAAACCGGTCAGACCGGTTTGAGTCTGTAATTCGAGTAGGTTTAGGATTTCGAGTTTGATCCCATATTGTAACCGACTTGGAAAGGGTAAGACTTCCCCGGCTGTCACACCCGGATTTACACAAAACCCGAATGTGGCCATATGTGTGCCCAGGAAGTCCACAGACACATATAGCGAACAAATATGGTAAAAAAATCAGAGTACAATGCTTTATTCTCAACATAAAGTAGCGTTTACATCAGAGTTTTCATAAATGAAGTACATGGACAGCGGAAGACTAATGAACTCTCTCTAAGTGTAGCCGCAATCCCACAGGGACTCTGACTGGGAGAACGCCAACTCAGAAGTACGGCAGATCCTCCGGAAACTCCACCTCATAGTCAGCCTGACTCCAATCTGTTACCCGTCCGGGATTTTGCCCAAAAATGATAATAACAACAAGTGTAAGCAACAGAGTTACTTAGCAAGTATAGCACGGGTTATGAAGGCTCAAAAAGGCTAGACACTGGCTTAACTGCATTAGCACTTTTAGTTGGTTTGTTTTATCAAAGCCCTAAGTTACTACAAGTGAATGAGAACCCAGTTGTAACCCATTTAATAGTGTAAGTGTCATTAAGCATGAATAAATATCATATTCTAATCAAAAAGGATCCAGGCCGCTCGTGACCCTGAGCAAGGCTATCATGATAGATCGTACACTCTGCAGAGGTTTCGCCCTTTACCCACCAATCGCGTAAAAGTTCAAAGGAACTTTGCACCCAACCACGCACATCAACACTTCCGAGGTGTGACTGCATAGGGACGCTACGAGGCTTTCACAAGACACCCTAACAAGTCAGTAGCCGCTGGAGTACTATACGGCGGTGAAAACTTAGGCACCGAGATCGACGTACGCCCACGGAGTCACACCATGAGGGGGTCGTTGGCGTCCGGAGCGCGGGTATCGCACCCATTCTGCGCAACGTGCAGAGTTCTCAATCGCTGAGACTCCTACATGGGACTGGGTCTAACGTGACCAAGTCGACGGGGCTACCGTCCTCGGTGGAATCAGAGATCACCCAGCACCGTACCTCCCACAACGCCGTTGGCCCCTCGGTAACCACTGCCAAGCTAGAGACGTACGAGCTACTAGACCAAGACCAGAGCCATTATAGTTCCGGCGGTGGCGACAGGCTCCTGGGTTGCCGCTTTAAGAACCGGTCCTTAGAGGGAGACACTAGAGCAAAGCACACAGCACATGCTCTAGCCCCCTGATCCATGTTGCTAAAAAGCAAGTTTTAATCATTAGAGTTGAAGTGCACCATTAAGTCAATATTAACAATTAAGTAAAGGTGACAGTAGTTGCGCCTAGCAAAATGCTACCCATATGCACAAACCCCTAGGAATACAAGGACAGGGAAATAAATGCTAGGTACAACCTTAATGGTAAACAGTATTAGACACATGCGTATGTAATGAACAGTGTATTAAAAGAGTGAGTAGGTAGCAAGGATTGTCCGTGCTATAACTTGCCTCAAATCAATATACTCGCACTCATAGTCTTCATCTCTCGATCATCAAGCTCTTCTCTTTGATGTTACTCGAAGCGTGTTCCTACTGGTCGCAGCAATCATCGAGCACAACAAGCAACTAAACAAGCAAACAAATAATATACAGCTAAGAACAATACACCATACAATAGAAACATAACAAAGGAAAGCTTTAAAACTAATCTACGCTTCGCTACGAACACGTGAGCGCAAGAATCGCTGGAAACGGAGCAACGGTTGACAAGATACAACTATCGGAGGATTTGTATTAAATGAAAGACTATGGGCTTCATTTATTTTAATTTAAGTAAAATTATGTATAAATATTTAATACAAATTATATTTTAACATTTAGAGAAGCCGAAGTAAACTTAGTCATATTTTAATTGTAAATGTTCAAGTAGAAATTATTCAAGTTAAAGCATTAACTTAAAATAAATCATATGAGAACATCTAGTCGAATAATTTTATGAGTCGTGTTTGATCTAGTCAATATTATGATAGAAACATATTTACGTTGATATTAATCATTATTAAAAATTATTTATGAAAACTCGAATTGTAACTCTAATTTGCTTTTAATTTGGAAAAGCTAGTTAAATAATAAGCATTAATCAATTAATATTTATTTCTGAAAAACCGAAGTGAAACTTAATTGTATTTTATTCAGAAAACTAATGAATAATTATTAATCATGTTAACATTAATATAAAAAAACCGGGTATACACCTTAGTTGGATTTTAATTAGATAACATATCTAAATAATACTTAGTCAAATTAATATATATTAAATAAAATTCAGAAACAAATTAGATGTCAAATAATAGTGCTAACGAGTATTTTATGACAATATCAATCTAACGCAACGAGAATGGATTAAATCGGAGTTAAAGCGTGTGATCTATGGGTTATATTTGCAAAAAAGGGCTCGGCTGGGTTTAAGTGAGGCAAAGGGATTCTTGCAGGGGGTTATTCGTAAAAGGCCAAGGGTCTTCTTCCCCTGCAGAGCAGAGCCGCCCTTGCCGACGTTCGCGGGTCGTCGGCTCGCCGGCGATTCCGCGGGTTAAGGTGGCTGTGGGTTAGCGCCGGTAGAACAGGAGGGAGTGGTGAGTCTATGGAGGCGCTTACCATCGGCGGGGACGGACGGTGATGGCCGGATTTGGCCCGCGGCGGAGGACAGGGGGTCAGCGGCGGCGCCTCACGCGGGCGATGGTGCTCCCGCGGCGGATTGGCGACGAGACCATGTGGTGCAGGTACGGTTCGGCGCGGAGAACCTCGAGGCGGTTACAGCTCCTCCTGAGGGAGCTCAACGGCGGCGAATCGAGGTGACGATGGCCGGCGACAATGGCCGACGGCGGCTCTAATCGTCCTGCGCGCCGGCGTCCTGGTGACCAAGGACGACGGGGGTTAGCGCGGGAGGTAGAGGAGGGCGAGGGGATCACGCGGAGCTGCTCACCCGTGGCGGAGACGCGAGGAGACGGCCAGACCCGCGTCCGCGGCGGAGCAGGCGGCCGGCGACGAGGTGCTCGCGTGGGCGGCGAGTTTAGGCGGCGTGATGGCGACGAGGACCGGCGGTGGAGGTGCTGCTTGGTGTGGGGAAGCTTCTGGTGGCCTCGGTTCCTGCCAGGGGTGACCGGGGCGGCCGGACTTCGGAGGCCGGCGGAGGGGCCGGCCGGCGGCGACGCCTTTGCGTCGTTGAAGCGCGCCGGCAGTAGGACGGCGACGGCGATCGGCGGAATCGATGCGATTCGGCGAGGGGATCGCGAGGACGGGCTCCGCACGGGCGGAGAAGGACGGCGACGGCGGAATCAATGGTGGCCGGCGGCTATGGCGGCGCTCGGCTCCGGCGGCGGTGCTGTGTGGAGAGGCGAGACGAGGCATGGCGGCTAGGGCTTGCAGCAGATGGAAATGCGGGCGGCTCGGCGGTGGCCTATAAATAGCGCGGAGGCCGAGGATGGCTTGGCGCGGACGCCAAGGGAGTGCCGGCGATGGCGCGGCGTCGATTGCGGGGAGGCGCACAGCGCTGCCGGCGGAAGGGACCTGGTGGGCCGGATTGTGCCCGAACCGGGCCTCGCCAGCTCGGCCCGAGGGGAAAAGAACAGGCCCAACAGCAGGAAGGAGGGGGAGGAGTGGGGCGTGGGCCGGCTGGCCTGGTGGGGAGTTGGGCCGTGGAGAAGAAGGGAAACGGGCTGGGCTGGCCGCGGAAGAAAAAAAAAAGAGAAGGAGCGGAAATGAGTCGTGGGAAAAGATCGGGGGGCGAATTCGAACTCAGGCCGGAACAACTTTTCTAGAGCTCAGAACAGCGCGATTCGAACTCAAATTTAAACTAGATTTAAATTCCAATTCGAACCACGCACAAACAAAATTTAATGCAGCCAGCATGAATGCAACATACAAAGTAATTCATTTATATTTTGCAAATATTTTCCTTTTTTTTAACATAAATTCCCTGTAAATTAAACAAAGCTCGCAAAATTTTAAAAAATTGATAAAATTATTGTATTAATTATGTTAAAAATTCACATCCCAAAATTCGAAAATTTTGAGGTGTGACACCGACCTATAAATATAAAGGCTAGAAGGCCGATTGAGGGAGATCCAATCGAATCAAACATTGCTTTACCTTTTTACCTCTCAAACCCTTATCTCTCCCAACCTCATGCTGTTCATCCTCTGATCTCCACGGTCATAGATGGCGTCTTAAGGCTTGCTGGTCTATCTAGGACACGCCGACGACGTCCACGCCCTGACGGGGTCCCTCCCGGGCGAGAGCTTCGACGGCCTTTGCTAGTTTGCTCGTAAATTAGTCGTTTTTCGCCACATGGCATCCTAAGGCTTGCTGGTCTATCTAGGACACGCCGGCGACGTCCACACCCTGACGGGGTCCCTCCCGGGCGAGAGCTTCGACGGTCTTTGCTAGTTTGCTCGTAAACTAGTCGTTCTTCGCCACGTAAGTGCGTTGGTTATCTCTTTACTGGTTTGCTCGTAAACCTAGTCGTTCTCCAGCACGTAAGCTTGGTAGTTATCCTCACGAACGATTGATCCGGCAAAACCCTAGGAAACCGGTCTGACCAGATTTCCAAACCGGTCTGACCGGTTTGGGCGACGCCCTGCTGTTTGGTCTGTTCGCGACCCGCGCGTCCAGCGCTCTCGTGTGTTGACCGAAATTTACGTCAACACATTTGGCGACTCCGCTGGGGAACGATAATTCTGGTTGTTACAACCGAATTTTTCTACCCTAGCCTTATACTTAATTGATCTATTATTTTGATTCGCCGCTATAGTTGCATCTGGTCTTTTTGGACCGATTGCACCTATACCTGTGACTTTGCATCAGGTTGCTCAAACCGATTGCATTGTGTTTTGCTTGCTACTTCATATTGAAGATTAAAGTAGAAGCAAAGTCTTGGTCATTGATTGCTTGGATTATCTTGAATATCTGGATTTATCACAAGACTGGAAGCATCAAGACCTATTATGGCGGGTTATTCATATGCACCACAACAATATTACTATGCCACGCCTGAGGTACATCATGCAAGTACATCATATGTTTCTAATGATTATTTTGCTAGTACCACAACTTCTCATGTTGATGTTGCTAGATATGATACTAGTAGGCATATTGCATCGGCTAGTAATTGTTCAGATGAAGTTTCTTATGTAAATTATAAATCTGAATTTTATAAGCTAGAACCATTACGAAATAATATGCATGCTTTAAATTTTAAAGCTACTAGCAACATACAACATTATCCTAACACATCGGCTGCAGAACAGGTTCACATGCCGATGAACAATTATCAAGGCCAAACTAACATGAGTTGGACCAATCTTTATGAGACACCATGTGCTAATAATTTTAATACTGTTCAGCAAGGTGTTTCATATACTTATTCATCGGCAGCAAATTCAGAATATTTCACTCAAAGCATGCCGATGAATGAGAAAATTGGTCATACTGATTTCAGATATCCGGCCAATTAATTCTCAACCATTATATGCTAGAGTGGAAGATGAATGTATAAATTTAGTATCATATACGAATGCTAATACTCATATTTCGGTTCCAGATGTTTCCAATACTTATAGCTGAATTAATGAGAATTCAGCAAGATCATATTCATCTCCACAAATTAATCATTCATGTGTTTCATCTCATGCATCATCACATATTTTCGGTACTACTCATTCTTCGTTACCGAAAGTTCATGCTGGTAATTTTGCACAAAAAGCTGCACCAAACAGTGTTTCTACTAAATTGCAAAAGCCAAATACTTTGTGGGATGCAAAATGTGCTGAGCTTAAGAATGACGTGATTAAAAGACTTAACAATGGTAAGCAGTTTGAGGGTAAGCTTAGCAAATTTGTAGAAACACAAATAAGATTGTATAAATCTTGTTTCCAAGAAACAGAGCAAGGATTGGTTCAAGTAATGGAACTACCATCCATTGATGATATATTCAAGGATATGAGATTTGCAGCTACAAAGCCGGTTACATCATCGGTTGATAGTGGAAGAAAGAACGATCAAGATTTGATTAAAAGTTCGGTAATTACAATAACCGAACGATCTCGATCTGTTTGTAGTAAGAAAACAACTGAGCTTGAATTCCCACATGGAGTTGTGCATTTGTCTAGCGATTATTTTGTTATCAATAAATGCCAACTCTCGGCTGGAAAAAGTTCATCCAACCAAAATGTTGAAGCTCATGACTTTGGAGGCAAGGAGGAGACATTAACATGTCGCGACTTGGTAATTTCCAGTGAACCTGGAAAAACCGGTCTGACCGATTTTACAATCCGGTCAGACCGGTTCCAAAGCGGTCAGACCGGTTGCTTAACCCGGTCAGACCAGTTTCTTCAGACAGTAGCTGCTGTGGGCTGCCATCAAGAGAAATACGACACCATCTATATCAAGGTTCCACGCCTCTCCAAAAATTTCAGCAAGGTATGCTTTGCAAGTAACTCCCAATCAGATCATGCATTATTAATTAATGCATCTACTAGTGATGATACTATGAATATTTCTAAAAGATCGATTGATGATGGTAATTTACTTGCTAGCAGTGTCATACCTTCAGATTATGTCGGCCATTGTAATATAAAAATTAGGAAGGCCGATAAGAGCAAGATTTTGACATTTAAAATTTCTCCATCTGTTGACGTAAAATCCGCACCTCACGCCAAGCACACAGCAAGCCGAATTAGCTGGCTTCACACGTGGCCCGGGCTTTTGAATCCGGAAGCGTGCCAGTCAGTTTGCCTGAAAACTAACAAAGGGACAAAAAGGTTTAGATCAAAACCTGGAACGTGCCGGGTGAGACCAGACAGTTCCATATTTGCGGCGTTGAAGCCAATCTCGAGAGACATATAGCTATGGACAAGCTATCTGTCGGCAGTTAAAACCACATTCGACAATCGGCAAGGCACGCAAGGAGCGCACTGCCGAATGCGTGACGTAAGCATGACGAAAGATCGGCTTTCAACCGACTGAACATTGTAACACATACTCATAGCCGATTAACGAGAAACAGAGCATGATAGATAAATAAAAGGGTGAAACATGATCATAAATTCGCAGTAAACAAGGAATGCATAGGCCGAAAGCAGCACCCGTCAAGCATGATAACAAACAAGTTAATCCACCGCATGATACGACTTGTTTGTAACCACGCCACTAATCAGATTAGACCAATCCACCGCATGATACAATCTAACCATGAAAAGCTAAAAGCATTCAATGTTTAGTTACGAACCCACAACACAGTCACGAATTTACATTGAAAACAAGAATGCATAGGCCGAAAGCAGCACCCGTCAGGCATGACAACGAACGAGTTAATCCACCGCATGATACAACTCGTTTGAGGCCACACCACCAATCAGATTAGATCAATCCACCGCATGATACAATCTAATCGTGAAAGGCTAAAAGCATTCATTGTCCAATGCAAACCCACGAACACACGTTCACTCGTGAGAGCACTACCGAATACGGCTATTTAGCCGAATCGGGGTCCGTGGCGAAGGAACAAGCCTAATCGGTAAAGGTAAATCTATCAGATCGAATCGAATTTTAATCCACCGGATGATTAGCTCTAAGACGACCCAAAAACCTGCATCTACCGCATGATACCCGGTTCTGTCAAGATCTACACGATACCGACAAGCTCGAACCCGCGACACGTAGCAACCTAGATCGGTTTCGGACTCGGCTGTGAGAGGATAATTCGTCGCACCGTAAAGCAAAGCCGATTCTAGCCGATCTAGATTGGGCAAAGGTGTGTTGCATGAATTAAGCACATAGTAAAAACGGAGCAACACGGGGTAACTTAATGAATCTGTTAGATCTTGCCGAAATCTAACAGAGCCAATAACTTGGTCCATACTAGATCTTAGCCCACCGCATGGATCATGACCTAACAGAGGAACCTTCTTGAAACCATAACTTAAATCCACCGGATGATACTAAGCATGGTAACAAGACTACTTGTATCAAAGCTTAAATCCACCGCATGATACTAAGCATGATACAAGGTTGCCGGTACTTACGGAGGTCGACGGATCGATGACTCCTCTCGAAGAACTCGACGACTCGACTAAAGGACTCGATGTTGGCACGGGGCCGGTTTGTTGTATGATTGATTCGATTATTTTTTTTACAATTGCCATGGGTTTATATTTATACCCAGGTCTTGATACAACTCCTAGTCGGACACGACTACAATACTTGTTTCTAAAAATAAATGACGGATCTTCGTGCCCATATTGCATTCCTTGTTCGAACCGGCCTTTTCCTTATGTTGATCCACGTCATCATGTCTTCCCGAATGCTACCACTCTTCGCCTGCGGAACAATGCCTCTGCCGAATGATGACGCATTCCCGACCGCAGAGTATCTCTGCCGAATGCTTCAGAGAAAACCCCTTAGCCGAATGGCGACGCGTTCCCGACCGCAGAGCATTTTTGCCGAATGCTTCAGAGAAAGCCCTTTGGCCGAATGGCATCCTTTCACCAAATCTGGCCCACATGTCAGCCTCTTCCTGGTGCTAATTTTTGGTGTCAACACATGCCCCTTCAATTTCGGGATAAAGGATACTTTTATCTCGGAATTGACCAGGAATCCCCAACATTTCCAGGCTGAGCCCGTTCGACATCCGTTTTCTGCTCCCAAATCCTCAGAGTGCGTTCTCAAACTCAAACCCTAGTTCGTCGAATCTTTCAAGCTCCGATCTTCAAATGGCGAACCAGGATCAAATTCTTCAAGTAAGTTCCGTTTTCTTCAATCATATTCGGCATTACTTTTTTCAAGCTGCATTTTGAATCCCCGAATCGCTCTTCTTCCGTCCTCAATAGGCTCTGACCATTGAAATCCTGACCCCTACGGAGGAGCAATCCGCATCTTTCTTCCTCGGCCCTTCAGGGAATCCAGATCCCTCCGAAATTATTGCGGCCGAGTCTCAAAGGATCCCTTTCAAAACTTCACTGACGGGACCTCACGAATGGCAAGATTCATTCAAGAACTGGCCTCTGCCCCCAATCGCCGGTTGGAGAAACTGGTACAAAAGGATTCTTGAAGATAAAAGCCCCCAGACGCAGAATTGGGACAGTCTTCGTATCTCTCATTGCTTGGAGCTATCTCTAGCCGAAACACCCAAGAATGAAAATCTCCTGATTGCAGCTTGTCACTTCTGGTCCAATGGCATGAATGCTTTTCTCTTTGGTCACGGACCAATGACCCCAACCCTGGCCGATGTCTACATGATAACCGGTCTGAACATCACAGGGATAACACACCCATACAGATACAAGGGTTCTTCCAAACAGACAGGGGTGAAAACTGGAGTTGGATATAAGAAATACATCCAGACTTACATGCACGATGGTCCTCTGTCTGATGTTGAATACAGGGCCTTCCTGAATATGTGGCTGTGCAGATTTGTCTTCTGTGGTAAAGCCAATGAGCCAACTCTGAATCACATAGTAATGGCTGAAGACTTGGCTGCAGGCACACTTATCCCTCTCGGGAAATATCTCTTGGGAAGTGTCTATCACATGCTCCATCAAACCATTTATCAGATGCACACCAACAAGAAAATTTCCTGCGTCAATGGTCCCTGGTGGTTCGTCCAGATGTGGCTGCAATTGTACATGCACCAAATTGTCTCCATTGACCTCAACAGCCGACACTTCCCCTCGGTCAATTACTAGGAAGCAGAAGCCCAGAGCACCAAAGGCTGTCAAACCTACGGGGAAGCAGCCTCCACTATTGCTATCAACAAGAACATTGGGGAACTGTTTGAACTTTTCTTCAAAGGCTTTGCCAATCCCCTCTGGTTCCCATACATGGACAATGACAGCCTCACTTTTCCTTGTGAATTCAGCTTCGAAACTGGATGCATAGATGTAGAGTCCACAGCAATTTTTAATACTTTTATTCGGCCTTGCATCTTACCAGCCGAATTTTGTGGAGGAAGGCTGGTTCAAAGTTCATATGAATATTACCAGCCGAATATAGTAGCCAGGCAATTAGGATGTGGCCAAGTGCCCCCAAGATTATTCTTTCATGAATTCCTCAAGCCTAGGCAAATCATCAAAGACTCCACAGAAACAAGAAGAATCTTTGATTATAAGTGTTGTGCAGCCATCTATCAGATCGAACCTTTTGTGCCAACAGCACTTGCTCATCCTTCTTTTATTCTTTGGTGGCAAGAAGTCCATGATCACATCTTTAATGTACCAGTCCACCCTCTCTGCCTCGATTTGATGCCTGACTATCAGCCGAATTCAGAGGTAAACACGCTTATAATCCATTTGTTTTTCCACTGACATCCTCTTTCATCGACTTTTAACTCTGTTATCTTGCAGGACATAGTCCCCGTCCTTCTGGCCAGAGCAATTGCATATAACACTGCAGGCCCAATATCTATTCTGGGGCATCACTCTCCTTCTTTGGCTCAAATAATGTCTAGGCCTGCCAACCTGGATCCAACTCTTGCTGCACCACCTGCTGCCAAGAGAAAAATTTCTTCTCTAACTGCCCCTTTATCTATAAAGAAGAAAAGAACAAGCAGCAAAACAATTGCACAGGTCAAATTTCTCCTTCTTCGAGTAAAAAATGCTAATTTTATTCTGCTCATTTTCTACTCCTTTATGGTTTCAGGCCAAATCACAGCAATTGGCCATTAGCACAGAACCTGCCGATGCTTCAGTGATCAGTAAAATTTCTCACCATCTTGTCCTTTAAAACTCTTTTCATCAGCACTAACTTTCTTTCATTCACAGAGCAAGCTTCAATGGATCCAATTTCGGAGAGCTCCTCTTTTCATCAAGAACCAGCTTCTGCTTTACCTGATGTACCTCAGCTAGAAGCCTCATCTCCGCCAAAGAACCTTCCAAGCTCTCCTCAGCATGACATACCAGAACCTTTGCCTGAGCTTGAGCCGCCTTCTCTCTCCATCCAAGAGATCAGGAATGAGGTAGAAATAATTTCCCAGTCTCCTCAGTTCTTTATTCAATGGATAATCATTAATTCGGCAATATCTTTTTCCAGGAGAAAACAACTTCGTCACCTAGCTACTCATTTCCCTTGGATGATCTTGTTGCCGAACAAGCAGAGGAAATTTCTTCTAGTCAGACTTTATCAGAAGAAACCCAGGCAAAACTAAAGGAAATTTTCTCCTTTCTGCACAAAGACATCCAGGATCAAGTCAAGGATGCTGATCTTCTGAGAGATATGCTCGAGCCCATTGAACACAACCTTCCCGTTGACATTCAAGCTTCCTTGGAACCAATCTCTAAATTAGATCAACAATTTGCTGCAGTCAGACAGGCTCTGAAAGATCAATCTTTACAACCAGCTTTAGAGCAAAGAAGAGCCATAACTAAGCAATCCTTGAAAGATCTGCATACTCAAGCTCAGAGTAACAAAGAATTGTCAGCTAGACTGCAGTCAACACTTGATCTGAAGAAGACCAGAAAAGCTGAACTAGAAGCCGAACTGAGGGTCCTGTCAGCCGAAATCGAAGCTGACGAGAAGAAATTAGCCGAACTCCCTGATCTGACAGAGAGAATACGAAAGGAAGCATCGGCAATTCTAACTGAAGATAAACAACTCAAAGCGAAGCTCTCTGCTCTGACAAAATCCCAAGAAGCAGGCAAAAATCTTTTGGAGACCATTAATAGAATGATATCTGATGCTAAAGATGTAATCTCCAAGTACTTGGGTGTGTAGTTGTATTGAATATTTAATTAGCCGAATGTCTTACCAACTTTGTAGTTTCACCAATCTTTGCTTTCTTCCTCGCTTTATTGTGAACCACACATTCGGCAAAGCTTAGTCGTAACAGTGTTAGACCGAAAAACGACCTAACTCAACACAGCCGAATCCAATTCGGTAGGACTGAACCCGATTCGGCATGAATCCCAAACGACACCGAAACTGCTCGGTTCGTGGGGCTTTCCACCTTCCGAAATTTTGGGATGTGCGCCACGATCTTCTCTGCGGGTTCTATAAATAAACACCCAGGCAGCCCACAGTTTTCACCAAGTTCTTCGTCTTCCAAGTTCTTGCCGGCCCAAGCCATTCTTTTCCCCATCCACAGTAACTCCGAGGAACTTCCAATGGCCGACAACAACAGGAGGCGCCCGGCCGTCGATGAGGCCGAAGGAAGTCGCGCCGGCGCTCGCCGCAGGTGATTGGCTGCTTGTTTCTTTCTGTTCTTCTCGAGACTCCCTTTCTCTTTCTTGACGAATCTTCTTTGTTCTTTCAGGGTAATCCAATGGATTGCCGGCGCTGGTGCGCCAGTTGCGGCCCCAGCCGCTGCTCCTGCGGCATCTTCGAGTTCGTCCAATCGATCTCTCGAATCGGACGACTACCGCTACACGGACGGCGATGCCCGCCGATTCAAAGCGGAGCGTGACGATACTCGCCGCGAGTTGGAGGCTATCTCCAAGCAAGCCGGGATTGCTGACCTCGAATGGCAGCACGAGCGCAAGCAGCTGCTCGAAGTCATTGATGGTGAGTCCTGCAATCTGCTCAATCTCAATCTCGTCCCCCAACTGATATTATTTTGCTGCCCCTTTTGTAAACTTGCAGCGCGTGATGCTGAACTCGATCGACTGAAGGCGCTGGTGGATGAGCTGGCGAACAAGGTGAATGCTCCTGGGGACACACCAGAAGCTCGCCTCGGTGCGGTGGCGGGCCGCATCGATGAGGTGGCCTCGCACGGCATCCGTCTGGGTACCGCCGCAGGCCTAGTCGCCATGTCGACGCACACCAATACCGACTACTCCAGGCTACCGACCGGCTTCGCTAATGATAACCCGGAGGAGATCGACGACATCGAGGCCTCCATAGATCGCCTTGATGCTCATGGCGCCGCCATTGCCGATTCCATTCATCCCCAGTCCGTTTTGAACAGGCTATTCCATTAGTTTGTACTAGGGATTTATGGAATTTCGGCAATAAAACTTATCTTTTGTGATCTTGCATGAACATCTGATGTAATATATTTTGTGCTAAGGGCAATACATTCAGTACTGGCCATTTTCCTTTTCTGTCAACATTTGTTCTGAAGGCGATTTCTTCCCGAACATCGG
The DNA here is from genome assembly GCA_033239725.1 of Echinochloa phyllopogon. Lineage (NCBI taxonomy): Eukaryota > Viridiplantae > Streptophyta > Magnoliopsida > Poales > Poaceae > Echinochloa > Echinochloa phyllopogon. The sequence continues at coordinate 1,262,727 of BTCW01000016.1, read as the reverse complement.
CTATTCGGCAATCTAATACATCAATCATCGATCGATCTCAATACTGGGATAATATCTCTTCAAATATCTTCCATTTATAGCAGAAGCAAATTCCTCTCCCAATAATGTCTTCAAAATATATGCATTTCCAGGCACACATCTAACTATTCTGAAAGGGCCTTCCCAATTTGGAGACCATTTGCCGAATGCTGCATATTTGGTTCCAATCGGCAATATCGCTTTCCAAACTAGATCACCTTCTGTAAATTGCTTAACCTTCACCTTCTTGTTGTAATATTTAGCAACTCGCATTTTGTTCCTCTCAATATTCTCCAAGGCCCTGAGACGAATCATATGCAAATCTTCTAATTCGTCCATCATCAAATCATTATATTCTTTAGAACTTAAATCCTTTTGCAACTTTATTCTTCTTGAGTCTAATTGTATCTCCCATGGCAAGATAGCATGATGCCCATACACCAACTCATAAGGAGACGTCTGTGTAGCCCCATGTGGAGCCATTCGGTAAGCCCATAAAGCCTCATTGAGTACCGAATGCCACTTTCTCGGCTTCTGATCAATCTTCTTCTGTATAATTTTAATCATAATCTTGTTAGAAGCCTCTGCCTGACCATTAGCTTGGGCATAATAAGGAGAAGAATTTAACAATTTGATGCCCATACTCTCAGCAAAATCTTTGAACTCTGAAGATGTAAATTGAGCCCCTTGATCTGTGGTGATTGTTTGAGGAATCCCAAATCTGTAAATGATATGTTCTTTAACAAATTCAACCATATTCTCCGACGTCACCTTCTTTAATGGAATTGCCTCAACCCACTTGGTAAAATAATCGGTTGCCAAAAGCACAAACTTATGCCCCTTGCTAGATGGAGGGTTTATTTGGCCAATCAAATCTATTCCCCATCCTCTGAATGGCCATGGCTTGATAATGGGATTCAAAGCCGATGCCGGAACTCTCTGAATGTTTCCAAATCTCTGACAGTCTTGACATCCCTTATAATATTCAAAACAATCTTCCAACATTGTCGGCCAGTAATATCCAGTTCTTCTAATAACCCACTTCATTCGGTAGGCCGATTGATGTGCTCCACACAACCCATCATGTACTTCACTCATCAGCCTTTTTGCTTCTTCATGATTTAAGCAATGTAACAGCACTCCATCCAGGGATTTATAATACAAATTATCATCAAGAAGAACAAATTTTAAAGCTTTATACCTGAGCTTTCTAGAAACCTTTCGGGATGGATTCTCCAGATAATCGGCAATCTCTTTTCTCCAATCATCCTCTGCCAGATTATTCCCGAATGCATATACATTATTAACAAAAACTTCTCGAAGCTCTTTATAACCTGATGCACTTTGGGCCAATCTATTTGCCTCTCCATTATCCCCTCTAGGAATGTGTTGTAGAATTACTGACCGAAAGCTCTTCAATATTTCTTTGCATTCTTCATAGTAATTCTTCAAGGTATCACTTTTGCACTCATATTCACCATTCAATTGTTTTATAACCAATTCTGAATCTCCAAAAATTTCAACCGCAATGGCCTCTGCTTCTTTCAAATATTGGAGCCCTTTGAGCAATGCCTCATACTCAGCTTGATTGTTAGTAACAGCAGATTGAATGGGAACAGCAAACTCAAATGTTTCTCCTTTGGGTGAAATTAATAAGATACCTGCTCCACCACCTTTGTTGCATGAAGACCCATCAAAGAATAACACCCAAGGAACAATGTAAAGCAAATTTATCGATGTATCATGATGTTCAGTAATGAAATCGGCAATAACCTGTCCCTTAACAGCCTTTGCCGATTCAAACCTTAACTCAAATTCAGACAAAGCTAAAATCCATTTGCCAATCCTTCCGTTCAAAATTGGCATAGACAACATGTGTTTTATCACATCAAACTTTGAATACACAATGCATTCGGCATGTAGTAAATAGTGCCGAAATTTTGTACAGGAGTAGTAAACACATAAGCAAAGCTTCTCTATAGCCGAATACCTCGTTTCTGGATCTAGTAACTTTTGGCTAAGGTATGCAACTACTCTTTCCTTCCCTTCAAATTCTTGAATGAGGGCCGATCCAATAGTTTGGGCATCGGCCGCCACGTACAACTTGAAAGGCTTGTTCAATTGTGGAGGTACCAATACTGGTGGCTTCTTCATGTACTCCTTTATTTCATTAAAAGCCTTCTGTTGTTCGTCACCCCATACAAACTTTTGATCCTTTTTTATTTTCAACAGTGAGGAAAAGGGCAACACCTTTTGTGACAAGTTTGATATGAACCTTCTTACAAAATTTATCTTGCCAAGCAGTGATTGTAGCTCTTTAAGATTAGTTGGAGGAACAATTTCATCAATTGCCTTCATGTTTTTCTTACCAACTCCTATTCCTCCTTCATGTATCAAAAATCCCAGAAACTCTCCAGCCGAAACTCCAAAAGCACACTTGTTCGGGTTCATCTTAAGCCCATGTTTCCTGGTGCATCCTAGAGTTTTCCTTATGTCGGCCAAATGAGACTCATGATCCAATGACTTGATCACCACATCATCAATATATATTTCCACAATCTTGCCGATCAACTCATGAAAAATATAATTCATAGCCCTTTGATAAGTTGCACCGGCATTTTTCAATCCAAAGGTCATGACAACCCACTCAAACAACCCTATGTGTCCAGGACACCTGAAAGCTGTCTTTACTACATCCTCCAATGCCATATAAATCTGATTGTATCCTGCGTTACCATCCATGAAACTGAGCACTTTGTATCCAGCAGCAGCATCAACCAATGAATCAGCAATAGGCATTGGATATCCATCCATGGGTGTAGCCTTGTTTAGGTCTCTAAAATCTATGCAAACCCTCATCTTTCCATTTTTCTTATAGACAGGAACAATATTAGAGATCCAATCCGCGTATTTACATGGCCGAATGAAATTTGCATCTAGTAATCTTTCAATCTCCTTTTTCACATCGGCCAACACTTCTTCCTTGTAGATTTTTCGGGGTGGTTGCTTGTAAGGCCTGTATCCAGGTTTGATTGGCAACCGATGCTCAACAATAGAACGGTCTAGACCGGGCATCTCCGAATAATCCCAAGCAAAGCAGTCTTTGTATTCTTTTAACAATGTCACCAACTTTTCTTTGAAAACCGAATCCAAGTTAGCACTGATAAACGTCGGCCTTGGCTTGTCACCATCTCCAATGTCCACTTCTTCTAATTTATCGGCCGACACAAATCCACGTCCTAATTTTCCATCAGTTCCATCAATTGGATTTTCCATCAAAAATTACTATGAGAGCCGACTGCTTCGATCGGCTGCTGATCACTGCTGGCTGGTGCCACAGGACCTTCTCCCCAGTCTTTGCCTGAGAAACAATCTATGCCTTGATATTCCCAGAAAGCTGGTTCCATATTTGCCACGCTTATAGAATCATCTGCTTGGACAATCTCCACCTCATCATCTATCCACTGAATAAGCAGTTGATGCATAGTAGATGGAATACAACAATTTGCATGAATCCAATCTCTTCCAAGCAATAAGCTATATGCCCCTTTGCCCTCAATGACAAAGAAAGTGGTAAGCAGAGTCTTGGACCCAATCATCAGATCAACGTGCACGCATCCCTTGGTGTCCGAAGGATTTCCAGCAAAATCATTCAGAATTATGCTCGTTGGTGTCAAATCTCTAGGGCCCATACCAAGCTTCCTGAATGTGGTATATGGCATTACATTGACAGCAGCTCCTCCATCGACAAACATCTTGGTCAATGGTTTGCCATTAACATATCCCTTCAAGTACAGTGGCTTCATGTGCCGATTCTGGGTTGGCTTCTCAAAAACAGCTTGTTTGTTCAACATCAATTGTGCCATTAACCCAAATTGTTCGGCATCATCTATATCGGGCAATATCTCTTCCTGTACAATTTGGTTAGCTGGAGCCATGAATTCATTCGGCAGAAAACATACCATACATGTAGGAGCCGAATGACTGTGTTCATCAGGCCTGTCTTTTGGGAGCCATATTGATTTCACCTTGACCTTTGCTTGCTTCAATTCCCGATTCCTCAGGCGTTGTACTCTTCTCTTCTGGCTCTTCCTCAAACCAGGTGGGCACCATTGTCCTTCTTGCCAAACATAAGCATGATCTTCTTCTTCTTCACGATCAACCCATTTGTAATCAGCATGTCTCTTTCTTGGTTGATCATTAAAACGCCGATCATCACTAGGATGCATCCTACCAATTCTTTCATGGACAGATCGGCGATTGGCAACATTTTGCCTATGTTCGACATACCCATTATTGCACTCAGGACAGTTATTCCTTGTAGGCAGCTTTAAGCCCTCGTTCCAACAATGTCTGAAGAATGCACACCCCCAATGCGCACGTTCCTGTTCTCGGACATATTCTTCTTTTTCTTCCTCAAACTTTTCTTCTTCGCGCCTTCTTTTCTCCTCCTCGTATTCACGTTTTTGAAAACGCTCCTTTTCTTGCTGACGCTGCCATTTGTTGAGGAGAATACGTGTAGTAACTCTAGGTTTAAAGGATTCTCCCACTTCAAATCGGCTATTCGGGAACCGAAGATTTTTCTGGCGAATCTGTTCAATTGTGATCTGCCGAGTGGGATCAACTGAACCATCCTGTCTTGCCTTTTTTGAGGTTAAAACTTTCAATCTTCCCTTTTCTCCAGATGGAACAGCATTCACCATATTAACTGAGAACCCGATCATATTCTGAGGGAAAGGGTTACTGTCCAGTTTCATCTTGTTGTCGAATTTCAGATGTCCTTCCTGGATAGCTTTCTGAATCTTCATCCTAAAGACTCTGCATTCATTAATGGAATGAGAATTTCTATCATGAAACCCACAGTACCTCTTATCTTTCACTCCATCAGGCCGAAGCATAGAATGCCCCTCTGGCAATTTGATTCGGCCTTCTTTCACCAGGAATTCAAACAATTTGTCTGCCTTAGTCACATCAAAATCATATGTTCCCTTCATCTGTTTGATCCATCTTTGAGTCATTGTAACTGGTTCTTTGCTCCACACTATCTCTACTGCGACTATCTCCTCGCTATCTTCATACTCATCTTCTTGATCTGCTCTTTCAAGGAATTGGTTATAGATGTCAGCTACATCATTATTTTTAGCAAATCTGACATCTTTCTTGAAACCATATGCCTGGTTACTCATCAAGGCCAATCTGTGCGACAACTGGCCTAGATCATCAAACTCCATCCCGAATAGCTTCTCCCGAATGGCAGGCAACATGCCAGCTACAGCCATACCAGCCAGTTGATCATCAGGTATGTTCAGAGAAAAGCACATACTCTTTGTTTCCCTAAATCTCCTGAGGAACTCCGTAGGTGTTTCATTATTCCTCTGTCTCAAGCTGGTCAAATCAACCAACTTTTTCTCGGTACTGCCAATGTAGTAATGAGCATGGAATTTCTGTTCCAGGTCTTTCCAAGTACAAATCGACTGAGCAGGCAAAGAAGCAAACCATGTAAAAGCTGGACCTGTCAGTGACAAAGGAAAGTATCTGATTCTGAAAGCCTCATCTGCCGAAGCCTCTCCAAGCTGCATCAGATATCGAGCTATATGTTCCACAGTGCTAGTATCATCTTGTCCTGAGAATTTAGTAAACTCTGTAGGCACCTTGACTCTATTCGGCAATGATACCCTTTGGTACCATTCTGGGAAAGGAGACGAGTACATGTACCCCTGATTTTTAGGCTTCAGACCGAATTGATTTTGCAATACATCGGTCATTTTTTGCACCATGAGGTCAACACTGGTATCTTGATTCCCTGGTCTTCCAGCAAGCATGCCTGCAGTACCAACATATCCAGGATTAGGGAGAGCGTCGATAGCATTGTAATCCATAAACTCTGAATATCCGTTTCCATATAAATCCCTCTGCAGTCTGTTGTTCAAGGGAGATATCTTGTAAGCAGAAGCAGGCGGATTCCCTGTGGTGCCGAATGCCATATCACCGTATGTGCGAGTTTTCGGCAGTGCAGGCTGAGGATCTTGCCGAATCGGTTGTCCATTTGTATCTTTAGTGCCAGAACCTCCAGTTTCATCAGCATTTCCTTTACCATGTGGTTTCTGAACTGGTGCTTGAATATTGAAGTATGTCGGACCACCCAATTGCCCATGTATCTGCTCGAAGGGTTTATCCACATGCTGACCAAAAATGCTTACCATTATATGCCGAAAACTGTTCAAGAACGCAGCATTGTGATTGGTCATTGCTTCTCCCAAAGCTTTGTATAACAAGCCCGAGAATCTCTCCCTCTCTTCTTCTTCAGTAAGATCAGATTGCCCAGGAAGGAGAACTCTTGGCAGATCGGACTTGAGAAAAGGTGCACCACTCCTGTTCTTGGCGAAAGACAGTAAACATTTGTTAATGAATTGACCAGCAGCAGCCTTTACCATCTGTTGATGCTCTTCAGACAATTCTTCCAAAGTGACATCCATGATGTCGCTCAACTCAGGCATCTTGAAAACTTGTGTGTGTCCCACCGGGCGTGCCAAAAAGTGTGTTGACGTAAAATCCGAACCTCACGCCAAGCACACAGCAAGCCGAATTAGCTGGCTTCACACGTGGCCCGGGCTTTTGAATCCGGAAGCGTGCCAGTCAGTTTGCCTGAAAACTAACAAAGGGACAAAAAGGTTTAGATCAAAACCTGGAACGTGCCGGGTGAGACCAGACAGTTCCATATTTGCGGCGTTGAAGCCAATCTCGAGAGACATATAGCTATGGACAAGCTATCTGTCGGCAGTTAAAACCACATTCGACAATCGGCAAGGCACGCAAGGAGCGCACTGCCGAATGCGTGACGTAAGCATGACGAAAGATCGGCTTTCAACCGACTGAACATTGTAACACATACTCATAGCCGATTAACGAGAAACAGAGCATGATAGATAAATAAAAGGGTGAAACATGATCATAAATTCGCAGTAAACAAGGAATGCATAGGCCGAAAGCAGCACCCGTCAAGCATGATAACAAACAAGTTAATCCACCGCATGATACGACTTGTTTGTAACCACGCCACTAATCAGATTAGACCAATCCACCGCATGATACAATCTAACCATGAAAATCTAAAAGCATTCAATGTTTAGTTACGAACCCACAACACAGTCACGAATTTACATTGAAAACAAGAATGCATAGGCCGAAAGCAGCACCCGTCAGGCATGACAACGAACGAGTTAATCCACCGCATGATACAACTCGTTTGAGGCCACACCACCAATCAGATTAGATCAATCCACCGCATGATACAATCTAATCGTGAAAGGCTAAAAGCATTCATTGTCCAATGCAAACCCACGAACACACGTTCACTCGTGAGAGCACTACCGAATACGGCTATTTAGCCGAATCGGGGTCCGTGGCGAAGGAACAAGCCTAATCGGTAAAGGTAAATCTATCAGATCGAATCGAATTCTAATCCACCGGATGATTAGCTCTAAGACGACCCAAAAACCTGCATCTACCGCATGATACCCGGTTCTGTCAAGATCTACACGATACCGACAAGCTCGAACCCGCGACACGTAGCAACCTAGATCGGTTTCGGACTCGGCTGTGAGAGGATAATTCGTCGCACCGTAAAGCAAAGCCGATTCTAGCCGATCTAGATTGGGCAAAGGTGTGTTGCATGAATTAAGCACATAGTAAAAACGGAGCAACACGGGGTAACTTAATGAATCTGTTAGATCTTGCCGAAATCTAACAGAGCCAATAACTTGGTCCATACTAGATCTTAGCCCACCGCATGGCTCATGACCTAACAGAGGAACCTTCTTGAAACCATAACTTAAATCCACCGGATGATACTAAGCATGGTAACAAGACTACTTGTATCAAAGCTTAAATTCACCGCATGATACTAAGCATGATACAAGGTTGCCGGTACTTACGGAGGTCGACGGATCGATGACTCCTCTCGAAGAACTCGACGACTCGACTAAAGGACTCGATGTTGGCACGGGGCCGGTTTGTTGTATGATTGATTCGATTATTTTTTTTACAATTGCCATGGGTTTATATTTATACCCAGGTCTTGATACAACTCCTAGTCGGACACGACTACAATACTTGTTTCTAAAAATAAATGACGGATCTTCGTGCCCATATTGCATTCCTTGTTCGAACCGGCCTTTTCCTTATGTTGATCCACGTCATCATGTCTTCCCGAATGCTACCACTCTTCGCCTGCGGAACAATGCCTCTGCCGAATGATGACGCATTCCCGACCGCAGAGTATCTCTGCCGAATGCTTCAGAGAAAACCCCTTAGCCGAATGGCGACGCGTTCCCGACCGCAGAGCATTTTTGCCGAATGCTTCAGAGAAAGCCCTTTGGCCGAATGGCATCCTTTCACCAAATCTGGCCCACATGTCAGCCTCTTCCTGGTGCTAATTTTTGGTGTCAACACCATCATCATTGCCAAAGTTTTTCTCTGCATGGTTTACTTATGGTCATTCTGGGATTAAAAATAAGAAACCAAAACTAAAAAGCATTGTGAAATCCGATGATGATGTAGTGACGAACTCTAAAGCATCGGATGTGAGAAGGACACAAAGAAGTATAGCCGAATGGATTAATGAAAAATTTGAACCATTCGTTTGCTTGGCTTTAAAACCTTCTCCACAAAAGCATCGGTTAGAGAGAATAAAATATACCTTTGATTTAACTTTGTGTGATTATTTATTTGATATTTTGCTAAAGAACAATCTTATTAAGCTATCTGATCACAAAGTTATTCCACCACCTCTTGAATTAGAACAGCGGAAGTATTGCAAGTGGCATAATTCTTTTGATCATAATACAAGTGATTGCAATATGTTTCGCCAATTTATCCAATCGGCCATTAATATCGGACGATTGAGATTTTCTCAAACACAAGAGGATAACCAATTACCTACAATTGGTTTTGATGCCAAAAGATCATTAAATCGGTTAGCATTGACCGATTTGTCTAAAGATCCAAATTTAATTGCCAAAGAGGAAGATTGTAAGCCCTCAAATGGTATAGAAGAGATCGTCCAAATTGAAGATGTTTCGGAGGATGATAAGCTTAATACAAATCTGGAAAATACTGGGGGGCAAACAGGTTCTTCACAATCGGAACAAGAACCGATTACTCCTGCTGTGCTGACGAGACCGATCAGACCGATTTGTTCAACCGGTCAGACCGGTACGAAAGCGGTCAGACCGGTTGCTCAAACCGGTGAGACCGGTTCTGATCAGGGTCGCCCAGAAATATTGAAGTCAGGGCGTCCTAAGATGAATGGAGGTAAAGACTGTGTTAAGCACAATGGTAAAAGGTCGAAGCTCACTTTTGATGAACTTCTGGCTAAATATCAAAAAGAAAATGAGGCCAAACGTGCTAATCGGTCAAATGGAGCTAAATCATCAAGATCACCTCCTAAACATAATTCTGGGAATTGGAATTGGCAGCGGAAGAATTTTAATTCAGCAGCACCATATTCTTCTTTTGGTCCATCAATGTCAGTTCCATGTGCTCCACATCCCACTAATTTTTATTCTTACTCATCACGGGGGTGGAATGATTCATGGGCACATACTCCTTCATATTTTAGGCCATATTATATAGAGTATGCAGCTCCACAAGAATCATCATATGCAAGACAACCTTATGTTAAAAATGATTGTTTTGAGTATAAAGATCGGTCTAGAGTTCAAAATAAGAAAAAGGTTGTCAAGCAGATTTATGTAGTGAAAAAAGATGGTCACAAAGCTACAAGTTCAGATCTGAATACAATTGCTGAAAAGCCGATTAATGTGTTAAAGACTTCGGCTATTAATAACAATGAAGAGAAAAATTCAGCTATTGATATTCCAAATGCTAAATCTGAGCAAAAGAGGTTAAAGGAGCCAAAAATCAAGAAAGAGTTGTCGCTGCCCAAAGCTCAAGCACAACCAAAGCATTTACTCGGTTCGTCAGATTGGCAAAAGAAGAAGCTCCAGAGACTTAGTGCCCAAGAGCTAAAAGAAAAAGGCATGGCGTGGGTTACTAAAGGAAGCATTCAGACTCAAGACGAAGATGATGTTTCCACAGAAGTTGCAATGCAATTGATGAAGAATAGAAGGTCCAAGAGACGATCTTCAAATATAAGGTTTGCACCAAATCATCAAAATTATTGGTCAATGCATTGTCTATTTGGTTCACAAATACCATATACGCCTGTGTATTGGAATTCATCCATGAATATGTTTGGTTATCCCTCATGCTCTTATTTTGATCCTTGGACGTCATATGGGTCTTTATATCAAGGAGGGTTATCACTAAATTGTTATGCCTATTGATTAAATTCAAAAGCCGAAATATTTAGTTTTTAGAGATGGTTTTTATTTTGGATTTATATATCTCTCTATACTATTTCGGCTATACATATTCTTATGGATGAATTTACTGTAGATGATAATTTGTGTCATCCTTGGCAACATATATGGCCGATGAATGTCTTTGATCATCGTCCTAAAGTGTTAAAATTCCTGATAAGATATCACCTAATTATTTTAATGCCCGGGGGGCAAGAAAATTCATCAAGAGAGAGTCGATCAGCTGATCAGGCGAAACTGGTCTGACCGGTTTCCCAAACTGGTCAGACCGGTTTGTACCAGGATTATTAGTACACTGAGCATTTTTCCTTATGGATTTGGTACTTTATTTGGATCGGCTTGAGAGAGTGCTGAAGGTACTGGTGCTGATTTTTGTTACATCAAATAATGCTATTTTGAGACATAGCCGGTTCAAATATTTTACATCAATATTTAGGCCGAATATGAAGTTTTGTATTCGAGCTAGAATTTTGTGATCCATAGGAGTGAAATAGGCAAAAGCATTTGGTGATTCAATATTGATAGGTGCAGTAAATACTTGATTTGAATTTGGTGCATAGATGCTTTGCATTGTGGTGGGGCAAGTTAACTCTTGACAACAATCTAATCTTGGCCATTTGCATCGTGATTGTGACATATTCATTTATGAGGCCAGTTAGAATATTTTGCACTAATAAACAAGCTCGATATGGTTTTTCTACTTCGGCTAGGGGTTTATGATCCAAAGATATGAGGCTGGTGGATGTTTATTACACACTCTCAGTTGTGATTATAAAAGATAAAACACCAATTGTTATTCATTGTAATTGGGTCAATTGTGCATCCATGGTTAATTAAAGTGTGATATTGGCTTTGAACTAAATTCCAGACAATCATAGCCGAAGTGGTGTATATTCAGGTTCATATCTCATGGAGATGCAGGAATATGAGCAGCACAGTGAATCCATCGTCTTGAAGACCAAGATATGTGGACAATTGGGTTTCTTCATCATTAGAGACAAGATGTGACTGATGTACGGGTGCTTATCATTGTTTCAGTGCAGTTTTTGGCTTGGAAAAATGTTTCTTGCTACGCAAGCTTTACCAAGAAACAGGGGGGCATGTGTTAACACCCAAAAGTGGCACAGCAGTGCAAACCGGTCTGACCGGTGTGCACAATCCGGTCAGACCGGTTTTGGTAAAAGTGTTAAAATGCCAATTGGACTTCACCATTGCGTAGCTCTCGTCGAGACGATCAAGATGCATATGTAGAACGCCTAATTTGGAATCCGGATGAGAGAGATATGACTTCAGCAAGATCTGCACCGGACAAACCGGTCAGACCGGTTTGAGTCTGTAATTCGAGTAGGTTTAGGATTTCGAGTTTGATCCCATATTGTAACCGACTTGGAAGGGGTAAGACTTCCCCGGCCTATAAATATAAAGGCTAGAAGGCCGATTGAGGGAGATCCAATCGAATCAAACATTACTTTACCTTTTTACCTCTCAAACCCTAATCTCTCCCAACCTCATGCTGTTCATCCTCTGATCTCCACGGTCATAGATGGCGTCCTAAGGCTTGCTGGTCTATCTAGGACACGCCGGCGACGTCCACGCCCTGACGGGGTCCCTCCCGGGTGAGAGCTTCGACGGCCTTTGCTAGTTTGCTCGTAAACTAGTCGTTCTTCGCCACATGGCGTCCTAAGGCTTGCTGGTCTATCTAGGACACGCCGGCGACGTACACGCCCTGACGGGGTCCCTCCCGGGCGAGAGCTTCGACGACCTTTGCTAGTTTGCTTGTAAACTAGTCGTTCTTGGCCACGTAAGCGTGTTGGTTATCTCTTTACTGGTTTGCTCGTAAACCTAGTCGTTCTCCAGCACGTAAGCTTGGTAGTTATCCTCACGAACGATTGATCCGGCAAAACCCTAGGAAACCGGTCTGACCAGATTTCCAAACCGGTCTGACCGGTTTGGGCGACGCCCTGCTGTTTGGTCTGTTCGCGACCCGCGCGTCCAGCGCTCTCGTGTGTTGACCGAAATTTACGTCAACAAGTTTTTTTATCAGAAATTGAGCTAATACCCTGAAACTGAAGCTATTCATTTTCTCATACTAAAAAGACAGTACAGCCTTCAAGATCTTTGAAAATAGTCTTCCACCAAGTCCCATACCTGATTCCATTCATCCTGCATAGAAGTAGTGAGCGCGGAGGAATCATAAGCTGACATGTGATTTGAGTAACTGATTCAAATGAATTACATTTGAAGAGCACAAGTCCTATGCATGTGAAGTACACCCATCCTACAATCTGACTAAATACCAATGCACCAGGTAACATAATTTTGCTTATTTTTGCATCTACCTACTACAGTAAAAATTGATATGCAATAGCATTCATTTCGGGGAAAGATTGGGCAGTCACAAAAAAAAGCTGGTTAGCATTTAGTAACATGTGCGCCTTTATTTCTTTGCTAGAATATGGTTCTTTCAGTAAATAAGGCTAGTTCTCCACTCCTAGTGTTGAATTAACAGAGCAAAGAACATCAAAATTCAGAGTAAACAGTGTGATGAAAAAAAGAATTTTTTATTTATGGCAATCCTAAATTTTGAGAAGAGTTGTGACTGACCGGCTGATTCCAAGAAAATCATGTAAAGCTTTTTTTTTCTAAAGTGCGGACTGCAGAGTATAACTACAGACCTCCGTAATCTAACTGTCAAATATGGGAGTAAAAAGACCGTTTTGCCCTTTAATTAAATAAACGGTAAAATTAAGTTTAAAATTGTAAAAAAAATACAAAATAAGAAAATAATTTAGAAAATGACAAAAATAATTTTAAACAATGAAATAATTCGTAAATAAATTATAAAATCAGAAAAATCCGTAAATAAATTATAAAAATCACAAAAAATAAAAAATGCGTAAATAAATCAGAAAAATCATAAAAAAATCCAGAAAAATCACAAAAAAATCAGAATAATTCAGAAAAAGTAAAAAAAAAGTCTAAAACAATCAGTAAATTATCAAAATAAATCATAAAAATATGAGGATATCATCAACATTCAACCAAATAGATCATATCATCAACATTCAAGCAAATATGGGAATATCATCAACATTCAAGCAAATGGATCATATCATCAACATTCAACCATGACATAAGTGTCCAAAGGAGTAGGTTCTCCAGACCACAAGTGCCTGGAATTAACATGATCATTACAGAAAACATCCTCATAGCAAAAGAAGTAGTTCCATCAGACTACTCCCAAAATAACACACAACAATCATATGTTACTCCATCTGGAGTTTCTTCGTGCTTCTGGTATTTGAAGCTGGGCTCTCTAGCCTGGTGATCTCAACTGGAGCCCTCTTTGATGTAAGCTTCTTCATGATTGCAGCACGTTTCTTCGTTGGTGTCTTCACTTTTCCTGTAGGATGGTCCTCCATCTGGAGAGGAGCAAGGTCATTGGACCCAGTTCCAGATCTTGTGTGGCAGCAACAAATTGAGATCAGTGACACTATTGCAATTGACAAAGTCAGGAATAGTGACAAGAGCTTAAGACCATACCTGCTAGACCCGCTAGTACTTGTTGTGGTGGTTGTTGAGCCCTTCTTTTTGCTAACACCTAATTTTGTAGATGTCTTTCTATTCCCTTTCATCTGTGTAGCATTGGCCACTGCCTTATTGTGTGGGAATACCATCCCTGATGCAGAAATAGTTGGCACAACAATGCTAGTCTCTGTGTTACATTTAGATGTCTTCTTCTGCATTTTCTTTGGTGGACCCCTGCGATAAAGTTTTGGTTGATATACATGTGTACGCAATTGGAAAGAAAGTGCATATATGTCTAGGAAGTTTCCCTCTCGGCCTCCATTGCAGCTATATCTTTTGGATTCACATTCTTGCAGGTGTACCAGTGGTGCCCTAACTCATGGCATATTGGGCACTCATGTCTCTTCTTCCTAGTACCTCCCTTAGTGGGTTTCTTCCTGCAACTACCTCCCTCCAAAGCATATTTAATCCTATTCTTCCTCATTCCTGCTGTTGACTTAAGCAATAGAGGATGCATGAAGAACCCATGTGTGGCTTTGGGCCACATGGACTTGTCAGGAATTGAAGGCACACAACCTTGATAGGCAACTTTGAATTTCTCAAATGAGTAGCACTCATCCACATAGTCTTCTAGTTTTGCACCAAGGATTGATGTGATGTAGGCAATAACATGTTTGCAAGGTATTCCTGACCCTTGCCAAGCCCTGCATGAACATGTCCTCTCAACTAAGTCGACCACAAACCTGAAGGCACTGGCAGAACTACAGCACAAACTTCGGCAATACCATCAGGTGAGCTTGTGATCACTTCAATGTTCAGGTTGTAGTTGTCCTCCCTTAGCTTCTGGACTATATGAGGTAGAATCTTTCCTTCAAACCCCTGGGCAACTCTTTTCCTATTATTCCATTTAATCAAAATCATTTGTCTAATGGTATCCATCAAGTCATCGCGGTGCTTTCCCTTGTGCTCCTTAACCTGACAATGTAGCAATTCAATATCAGTGCAAAGTAATGTAATAAAGTAATGAACAAAGTAATATTCAGCTTGTGAAAAAATGAATGCAAAGTATTGTAGGCTTACCCATTTATTGAAGGCCTTAGCCACAATATAATCCACCTTTGATAATGTGGAGAACTGACTCCTGATCCACAATTTCTTGTGAGACTTTTGAAGATATTTCATAGCCTCCGGGTTGACTTTAGCCATTTCTTGATAATGTTTCTCAAACATGTAAGGGTTCCAAGAATATGCAGATTGCCATAGATGTTCATCAAAGACCTTTCCACTGTACCTCTTCTTGAAATTATGTACCAAGTGATACATACACTCTCTATGTTTAGCTTCTGGAAAAACCTGAGCCTTAAATCTGTACAGATTGTCAAAACTTTTATTCCAAGGGCCATAAAGTTTATCCATTGCGAGGTTCTTACCAAGATAAACCTTCTTGTAGGACACATCAATTTTGTGAATTTCCTTCAACTTCTTTCTCAAACTTTTGGGTCTCAAGGTTCCATCTTCTTTGAGCCAATCAATCACTTGTTCACACATCCAGAATTTTGTCACACCTACACAACTGCCTGCCCTCCGAGTGCTGTGACACCCCTCATGAGGGTATGGATTCCTCTTCACCTACAAAGAAATCAACATAGTAGTTATTTACTAGAATCAAAAAAATATCAATGCAAAGAAATTTTTTAAGGAATTAAATATTACCTTAATTGTCCCGTCCTTGAGAGTAGATGCATAAAGCCTCCACTGGCAGCCCACTTGCTTGCCACTGCAATGCACCCTGTATCGAGATTTATCACTCTTTTTAATTTCATAATGGAACTCATATTTCGTAGCATGTGAAGCTAAAGATAACTTAAATATAGCCATGTCTAAATACAAAGTGCCTACTGCCATAGGAGGATCCATCTTGTCATAATTAACATCAGGCTTCTGTGCAGGCTCTCTATCTACCACAATGTCATCAATGTCCTCTAATTCATTATCAGACAAAGATTCACAATCACTATCTAATTCATGACATGTCTCCGACTCAGACTCCTCTGATTGTCCTTTTTTGTTGCTAGCATCAGGTACTGGTTTTTGGGGACCAATGTTAATATATAAGCCTTCGTCATCAATACCCACATGCTCAAAGGATGGGTTTGGGTTAGCAAGGAAATTAGTGTCGACAGATTCAGTGTGAGTTTGAAGGCTAGGTTGAACTAAGCTAGGACATGACACTGAATGTGTGAATGGGCCTTCAATTTAGTGGACAGTACCACTAAATTCCCATTGTGGTATCTCAGGAGGCGCACTATCAGGGCTATGATAACAAACACTCAACAAGCAACGCTTCAAATCCTTATGTTTTGCAAACATTTCAACTAATTCTTTGTCAGAGAAGATTTGGATGTTGGTCTTTGTATCCATGCTGAAATAAAAAAAGTGATGCTATTTCAGTCCTGTAATCGAAGCTACTGTTAGGATCCATCCTGTAATGTGGAGAAGCAAAATGTGTATATTGTCAGACATTATTAGTGAGCATGGTCTGAACTTCTAGTCCAAATTTATGGTCTGAACTTATAGTCTGAAACTTCCTAGTGCAAATCCGGATCGAGACAGAGAGAGGGAGGGAGCAAGAACCTGCTTCCTGCAAATCAGAGCAAAGTGAATCATAGGCCCGTGCTCGCGTAGGCAGTAGCGGCCTGGGGGACCGTGCAGCGCCCTCCCGTGGGCGCAGCAGGCGGCGGCCTAGGGCCGCGCGGCGGGGGCTTGGCGGCTCGCGCGACAGGGGCTAGCGGTTTGTGCGGTAGGGGCCTGGCGGCCCTGGCGCAGGGGCGCGCTGGCCGAGGGGAAGGCGAGCTCGGCGGGGAGTGGCGGGCTGGTTTGGCGCAACAGGCGCCCTTCCCGTGTGGTGGCGGACCGACGACTCGAGGACCAGCCACGGGAAGGATTCGATCCGTTCTGGAACAGACGAGAGAAGAGGATATGGTTCAATATATCACAGGGGTAAGATGGTCATTTTACTAGGTAGGACCCACATGTAAGAGCCTCCAAACTAACAGATCATGGACGAAATGGCTTGGGGGTCAAAGAAAGTTGGGTGGATGGCATACATGTGCGACCTAACTTTTTAGTGGCATAGGAGTCACCACCATCTTTCATAATGGCATAGGGGTAAAGGACTCAAACATGATGGCCTGCTAGTTTACTTGCTCTCTCACGTACACGGCAAGGAGGCCCAAGTAAAACGAAAATAGTTTACCAAGGAATAGGCCAGAGGAAAAAGAAATAGAGGGAAGGTGTGAGATTAGCTATTGCTTATTAGGAAGAGATAAAGATATGGCCCTTGCCTACCATCAAGGGATTAAGACAAGATTATTTGGAATTTGAGATAAACAAAAGGTTTTGAAGAATTGATTCAGATTGATTTTTGAATTAGTAATTACTACCGAAATTTAAAAACAAAGTTGAAAAAAGAAAAACCGGCCCAAAATCCCTTCCCTTTCCTCCTCACTCCCGAGGCCCAACACCAGCCCACCTCCCCCCAAACCCACCCCGGACGCCTCCTACACTCGACCCCCCTGCCGCAAACCCTACTTCACCCATCACACCCCCCTACGCCACCTCCTCGCCGTCATTACCGAAATCCACATAGTTGTCGGGCTACTGTCGCGGCCGCGGATCTCGGGTGGTGTTGGGCCACTATTGTCGGGTGCGCTGGCCATCGTGCCACCAAGATCTGGAAGTTTTGGCTGGAGCACGGCTTGGAGCTTGTGAAGGTCCTCGGCGCCCAGGAGGCCGAAGTAGCTTCCCGGGCGGACGCCGGCCGGGCTGAGGTTCGGAGCGGAGTCCGCGCGAGCGGAGACTCCTCCACCCACCTCAGGTGTGATATCTGCATCCTTCTAATTACCAGGCTAGTTTTCTTTTGTTTTTGTGTCCCTACTTCATTGGGCGTCCTTTCCTTTTTTTTCTACTCTTTCCCCTTGTTGTACGGCCTAGTGGACCTCCGGGGATTTTTCCCCCTTGTTGTACAGCCTAAAATTGTAATGCAATGATGGCCTTGGTGCCCTTTTGAATGCAAAAGGTCAAGTTGGTTAATTACCTCCATCGTTCTTCTCCTTTTTTGTTCCATTTCTCATTCTTATTTTGTTTAGCCGGTTAGGTATTGTCGGAAGTGAGACGCAAGTCAGGGGTTAGCCCCTCGCCGCTCTCCACATCATAAGCATCCTTTTGTATGGCCTTCCGTTCACCCCCTCCCCCTATCTTGGACGTCTATCCAGAATCCATAATTCACTAGGGATTGCTCATTCCTGGCTCCTTGTTCTAGAAGTGGTCCGAGAGGTTGGAGGACGACTCACCCTCCTTCAGCTCCCATCGACACTAGGAATGGGACTTCCACACCTTCGTTGATGGGCTTCTGACAAGGCCTACTCCTACTGTTTTTGGGGGTGTTCTACCTGGCATCGTCCTCGAATATCCCTCAACGTCCGAGGGTTTTGAGGTGTTTTCTCAAAGCGGGGAAGAGTCTACTCATGTATGGCCTCCTCTCATCCACCAGTGGAGGCCCCTTGACTAGTTTATTTTCCCGTGTCAATGATAATTCCTTTTTGTGGGAGAGTTTCTATTTTTTTCATTACCTTCCAAGTAATAAAAAATGAATTAATTCTTTTCCCTTCTGGCCTATCAATCGTGCTGATCCCTCCGAGGAGATTCGATATGTCGAGACACTTTCTCCTCCCCATGGGATAGCCCTATGACAGTTGTTCTTCCGGCTCTTCACTTCTTTTCATTCCGAGTTCACTTGCTGTTGCAGCTCTTCCACCTCGCCTTCAGCCTCTCGTGCCAGTTGCTCCCCATGGGAAGCTGGGAACACCCTGGGAACGGGGTCTTCCAGGATGAAGTTGGTAGCATCTTGCTCTTCTTGGACCTCCTGGTCGCTTGCTTGTCCTACCTCGCCGTCGATCCCTAAGTCGAGGCGGGGTTCTCCCGCCATCGCCCCTTCGCCCCTAACGTCTGGCTACCATGGGGCCCGAGTCTTCCTTGGGCTGGCTTTCCCTTCTGCCGTGTCGCAGCCATGTGGCTTCTTAGTCACACTCTCATCCCCACGATCAGTGCAAACTATTGTTGGTTACATGAAGCCTAAGCAGTAGAGCGGTGCCCTAAGAATGAATACAATCTTGAAGTGTGTTGGGGACTGAGTGGCGAGAGGTCTTTCAAATATCTTGCCTTATTACTATGCTTACATGGCCAATTTATATATAGACACGTCTCCCCCCCTTCCTATTCTAAATCCCTATACTACCCCTAGTACAACACTTCCTCCCGGTGGTCCCCAGGTACGGACGGGGGCACTCCGAGTCTTTCCTAGCTGCCCAGGAGGGGGGCTGGCCCCCTGCGGTCCCCCTTCTCCTTTTCCTCCCTATCCTGTTTGGTGACGCTAGTATCCCGCGTATGGTGGTAAGGTTCACTGGGAGGACAAAAAGGTGGGGGATTCTAGCCCATAGCTCTTGGGACCCGGGAGCCCTCCAGCTAGTTGGGGCAGAAGAAGAGTGCCGATGGAGCTCCGGGCAACACCCCCACCTTCCTTCCCACATCGGGCTTCGGTGGGGGAGGAAGAGGGGAAAGTGTCCGGTAGTCTTCCGCCAGACTAGGCCTCTTCGCCTCCTCCGGAGCTCTGCCGAGGCTATCGGGAGCGATGGGCCCTCAGGTCAAGAACTTTCCCCAATAAATAGGTTAGAGGAAAAAGAAATAGAGGAAAGGTGTGAGACGAGATAAAGATATGGCCCTTGCAGAGTAACAAGAGATTGAGACAAGATTATTTGAAATTTGAGATTGTTAGATAAACAAAGGTTCTAAAGAATTGATTCAGATTGACAAACCACATTTATAATGAACAAAAAACTAATCATATTTTCGAACCATTTAAAATTTATTTTCCAACCAAAACACTATACAGTCAGCATGAATGCAGCAACTCATATCAAACTAAGTTAACATTTGAGGAAATTTAAAAATGATCTATGAATTTTCGCTGGAATTGATTTTTGAATTAGAAATTACTACCGAAATTGAAAAATAAAGTTGGAAAAAGAAAAGTCGGCCCAAAAACCCATCCCTTTCCTCCTCTCTCCCCAGGCCCAACACCAGCCCACCTCCTCCCAAACCCACGCCCGACGCCTCCAGCACCGCAACCCCTGCTCCACCCGTCACTCCCCCCCTGCGCAGCCTCCTCGCCGTCATCACCGAGATCCACGCTGCCGTCGGGCTCCCGCGGCGGCCGCCGGTCTCGGGTGGTGTTGGGCCGCTACTGTCGGGTGCGCCGGCCGCCGCGCCGCGAGGCGGCATCTGGTTCCATGGAGGAAATGGATCGAGGGCGCCGGTTCGATTCGCCCTCCGCAAACCTAGGTACGGACGGGTAGGCCCGCTCGACACCAACTCCCCTCACTCGAATCGCGCCCTCTCCCTTGGTTTGGCTGCTGTGGGCGTGATTTGTATCTCTGTTGTTGTTGGTGGAGGAGGATTAGGAGGAAGGATGGCGTCCGTTGCTGACCCAGGAACAGCGGGAGAAGCTGTGGACGTGGTGCCGAAATGTGAGCTTTCTTCCCCGTCGTTTTTGAGGGGGCTCCAGAGCTTCCCATGATTGATTATTTAGGATAGGATATGATGATGTGTGGTGAGTGTTGTACTGTTAATATCAACTGTTATTGCCTTGGCTGTGTTGCTTTGTTCCCCCGATTTTTTTCCCGGGGAATTTTGCACACATGAAGTATTGAATAAAGTCTATTTGCAAAATCTTTTTAAAGATGAGTGTAACTTTGCGCGACGAATCTAATTACGCTAATTAACCCACGATTTACTACGGTAACCATCCTCTAATCATACGGTCAAAGGCCTCATTAGATAGGTCTCGGGGTTCTGTATGTAGTTTTGTAAAGTGTCTTTATTTAAGACCCTTAATTAGTGGTCAAACTTGTAAAGGGCGTACCCAGTGCCGTAGGCTTCCCGCACCGTGCGGGGTCTGGGGAAGGGTTGTAATAACGCCCAAACCTTACCCGCATAAATATGCAGAGGCTGGGGCTTGAACCCGGGACCTTCCGGTTACAGACAGTAGGCTCTACCGCTGCACCAAGTGGTCAAACTTGTGTGAAAAAATTTTCATCCCCAAAGAAACACGGCCCTTGTCCGCGTTGATTCAGATGTATGATCGAATCATCAAAAGGAATAGGATAAATTATTAGGGCTGACTTCTTTCTCCTTGAACTTGGTGTAGCTGATAGCATGCACCACTTCTCCATTAGTTGTAGCTGCCTTACTGCTTGATCGTCGCTGGTTTGCCCCCAATTAAATTGAGTAGTCTCAGTTTGCTTGTAATAGTTGTCTGGCAAACAATAAAGGATAGTTCTTTTGATGTTGTCTGTGGAAAATTCACTGCAGCATATAATAGGCAGTAACTCACGATGGCGTAGTGCGAGAGAATTGGATATGTTTGTGGCAGGTTCCTGTATTTATCTTCTGAGTTTTTGTAGGTATGTATTATCGGAGGCACAAGAAATCTTCTGAGCACAATAGCAGTGTATTTACACCTAGAGTTGCAGCATATTCCAGTGGTCAAGCACTTCCTATTCCAAGTAGGGTTCACAGTTTGGAATTTGGCAGTGCTAGCAAGGATTGGGAAAACATCCGTCAGCGCAAGGTCCAATTGCTCAACTTCCTTTCTAGCCTGGAACGTCCCTCTGAAAGTTCTGTGATAGGCAACACAATGGCAGGTGGCAACTTGAACAATCATTCTATGGAGCCAATAGAACAAAAAGAATCAAACGGCATAATAGTAATTGATTCAGATGATGAAGATGGAAACAATTCAGGATACAATAAATTGGCACCTAAGATAAACAAAGAACTGACAATATCTGAATTGGCTGCTAATGTTAAGAAATGGGTGGCATCCAATGGGATGAGCCAAGCATTTGAAACCATGCATGCTGAAGGAGACAAAAATACTCAGATTGTTCCATATGGTCAAAGTGCAGCTTTAGTGGATCAATTTCCTGCGTATACCAGCTGGCAGCCATCTATTCAGTTTGAGACAGTTGTGTTGCAGAAAAGGACAGAAGAGCAGCGTATGCAAGATCTTATGGTATGTACCTTTCAATTCCAGTTTGTTTGGTGAATGTTCACTTCTATAAATCTGTATTATTGTGCTTATTCTACTTCTATAAACGACTTATTATTCCAACTTTTAACTCTTGTTTTCCATTCTAGGCTGCTAACAAAGCGGATAAGAGAGCAGAAACACAAGTGTTCCTTTCACTTCCTCCTACAGATAAAAGGCGAAGGAGATCAGATCCCAGCTTGCATGTCAGTGAAGATGCTACCACTGCCCCTAGACAAAGGAAAAGAAAATTTGACACAGATCCAGTTGCTGCTGATTTGTCATTGGATTCACGACAACTTGATATTTCATCAGATCCTGACTTGCCTATAGAGGAAGAGGATAAACCAAAAAACGAAAGTGATGGTCTTGAAGAATATTGGAAAGATTTTGCGTTGGCTGTTGAAAGCACAAAGGTATGAGTGTCAACCACAGATTTTGATTTATCGTGCAGGTCCATTTGAAAATCTTCAATTTATTTTTACAGATAACTGCTAGTTCTGCTTGTCAATACATGTATTATCTACTTTGAATATTGAACACTGCTTTCTACGAAGCAGTTTCATGATAGTATATTTTGCATGGTTGGTTGCAAGAAATATACTACATTTAACAATGTTAGGTCAAGTCGACCATATGGACACTGCAAGAAAGCTAAAGATCCCAACAGAATTTGATGGAGATGGAGGAAAGTTGTGTCTATGAGGGATGAAATGTTCCAGTAGACATGTCAACGTCACAAGAACTTTATTGTTGCTGGTACTGTGTGATCTTTTGGGTGCGTTTGGATGTTGGCCCCAGTCTGCCAGGCCAAAATGTGACCATGGCCAAAGTTGGGGCTAGGACAAAACTGGGCAGTACCTGACGTGTTTGGTTTATTGTCAAAGAGCAAGACCAAAATTTGGTCAGGCTGATTATGCGTGTTTGGTTGAATACCAAATGGATTGCCAAGTTTTGGTCAGGCAAGATTGCAGCCATTTGGATTGATGCCAAATTACATAGGGTTACCTTCCCAACTCTTTTGGTGAGGTTACCTCTATTCTTTCTCCAAGTCACCATACAAGCATCCATTTCAACATACACCAGAAAATAATAAAGAGTAAAATGCATCAGTGGTCCATCAACTTGTAAGGAGGTGCCACCTAGGTCCATAAACTTCAAAAATGCATTTATGGGTCCATAAACTTGTAATTTGTGTCATTTAGGTCCACAAACTCCGAAAATGCATTTCTGGGTCCATAAACTTGTAATTTGTGTTAGCTAGGTCCATATACCCCTCCACTTAATCTTCATTAACTAATGCAGCACTAGCATGAATCTGCATGCTACCCGTGCTTCACCACAAATATTAAACGTGGACCCTGATATTGAATTCTAGGGCATAGGGAGAGACGAAAGGTGAAAAGTGACTTATTTTGGAGGTTACTGACATGAATTATGGTTCAAAGGGGGTTCACATGACCAGAGCCTATAATATAGACGGGCCACGCAACGTCAATGGCACGTTTTGTTAGGATAACCTCAATAAAATTTCATCTTCTAGTGGCTGAGAGAGGGATGTCTCCAATTATGGTGCTATGCTAGCACTATGTGTACACGTGATGTGTATGTATGGAAGAGTATTTTGATACACGAATTACAAGTTTATGGACTTAAACATGTAATTTTAGAATTTGTGGACCTAAGTGACACAAATTACAAATTTATGGACCTAAAACCACAGTTTCAGAGTTTATGATCTAAGTTTTAGGAGTTTAAGGACCTAAATGACACAAAATACAAGTTTATGGACCAAAAAATGCAGTTTTGTAGTTTGTGGACCCAAGTGACACCCGCTTACAAGTTCATGAACCTCTGGTGCATTTTACTCAATAATAAATATATGCTAAATAAGTCAGCTGCTTACAAGCAGCATGCAGGACAACACAAAATATACACTTAGGTGGCATCCTACACGAGTCCATACAATTAGCATCTAACACAAAATATGTACTCACTACTACCCCAGTTCACTTGCCATTAGCGTCAATCATAGTTACAAAAGCCAAGTCTACTACAACTTAGTGATATATATTCAGATGTCCACTATCACTTACAGCAATGTGTTGCTGCCAAAATTCCACCTGCAACCTGCATGATCAAAGAGAGCTGAAACCATCAACAGCACCATATTTGGTGCTCAGAAAATCTATAACCCAAGCTTGGGAAGTTGTATCACTTGCAGTTTTAAGGTAACTGCGGAAGGTCTCTTGGTTTGGATTCGAGAGATAGGATGCAATCTCAAATCTTGTCCTTTGCTGTAACGGTGAGATCTTCCATGCGCTTCCAAAGTAGAGCATTAGGGTCTGATGGCTCATCAATTTTGACATTATTCTGGACAAGTGCATTGGGATTACCACAAGCAAGAATGTCTACCAGCCGCACAATACTATCTGAAACCTTATCATTTAGGTTGTCACGACTTTTCTTTCCCTTGGATGGATTCCTTGGATGGATACGCTTTCGCTTCTTACCAGAACTAGTACCTTCAGTAGTTGGACTGTTTCGAGCAATGGTGTCAGAGTCATTCCCTCCATCTTCTGTCATTTGATAGTTCACCAATTCCTTCACACCCTCACTTTCATCACTGTCACTTGGAACATTAACAGTGGACAGGTCAATAGCAAGAGAACCATCAGCCTGCGGTGAGTTCACGAACAATTCTTCTAAGAGACGATAGAACTTTATAAGCCTTGTAAGACAGTTGTATTTTGCTGTCTGCCATAAAGTTAAAAAATCAGAAACCAAGATGTCAAGCTATTTTCATTTCAATAAAATATGTATGAATGCATGTGTCAAATTGAAGTACTTACAACAAGCTTTTTAGGGTCTTTCTCTGATGGATCAATGTTGAATTTTAGTACTGTTGCATCGAAACCCTTTTCCTCTTAAGGCGACTGCATAGTTTGTAAAATAAAGCTCGACACATCCGCAATTGTCTAATGCATATCCTATCTGAGGTGTCAGTCAGCCTAATTAGTTCACTCCTCCTCCATACATCCCTAGTAACCAATGGCCCATACTTAACACCTCTGCCTCTATGTTTCCTACCATCTAGGTTCTGCCACCACATGACCAGCATAAGAACAAGAACAACTAATGCCTTCTGCCTCCACATGCAGTAACTAAGGTACTGCTGTTGATTGTTGTCCATCTGGATAGGATAGGTAAATAAGGTTATATGGTGAAAAAAATACTAACTAGAAGAAAAATTGAAAACTAAAAAAGAAAGTAAATGAACAAAACATAAATAAATTAAAAAATCAGAACCTGCGTATCCACATTTCAGAGGGTTCAAAGTAGATTTCTAATGTATTACATAAACCTGCTTCAAATGCAAGAATAAAATATGCATTCCTCTTCCAGCACATAAATACGTAACTAAAATGCCCTTCTAGTGTCTCATTAAGAACAATTTTTCTACCTATCGGAGCACAAAAACAGTGATTAACCAACACTAGTAGCAAGCATGATGGATTAATAAAACAATCCCCAAGAAACTGGCGAGATGAGTAAGCCATACCTCAACCGGTTGTTCTTCCAACTCAAATCGGCCTGTTCCCAACTCGATCTGCTGTTCTCTACCTGGATCTGCCGCTGCTCAAGTCAACCAAGCTTCTCCCCTTCCTCCCCCAACAAAATCTGAACCAAATTACTACCCCATGGGCCTAGCACCAGTGAGGAACGCGGGAGATAGCAGAGCCGACGGGGAAGGAACAAGAGATTGGCAAGGAATCCGGCTGGTGAGATTGACGCTCTCGGCAGGAAAGGAATGAGGAAAAGGCAGCGGCAAAACTGAAGGGGATAGAGGTGGAGGAAACCTATAGGATTTATATGCGGTGACTTCAGCGCGCGCAGCTTGGGCCAAGCCAAAATCGGGCGGCCGATTTGCCCACCAAGGATTTGGCCGAGCATTGGCGCGGGCTTGTACAGGCGCGGCCAAAATTTCATCGGCAGCGCCAAACATCGGCCTTGAACCAAATGCTGGCCTAATTAGTTGGGCAGGCCAAAATTTGGCCTGGCAGGTTGGGGCCAACATCCAAACGTGCCCTTTATGCACAGCCATAACAACTAGTGCACCTAGATTACAATAATGACTTGTATTGTGGGATGGAATTCCCAATAAGAGGGAGTTTCTCATTATACATGTTAAATAATGTCACGGTTTCAATAGCTGAAGTGTTCATTCCTTTGTCTTTCTGAAGCTTCCTATCTATGATTACAAATTGGCATACTTGCCGTTCGGTTCAATTTTTTTATCTGTGATTCTTGATTTGGTTACATTATTGGTCCAGCTTGATGCCGTTGATGAGGTGGCAAATGAGAAAGAAGAGGATAATGGAAAGATGGGGGATGTCGACTGCAATCATGACATTCGGATTCATGAAGATTTGGGCCATGTATGCCGTGTCTGTGGTATGATTGTGAGAAGGGCTGAATCAATAATTGATTATCAGTGGAAAAAGGTTTGTATGTTTTGTTTTAAGATATAGGAGGTTTTTGTAGCTCTAGTTCATTTAGCAGTAAAGTTTTTTTTATGCATGCTTGTAGTTTTCACTAGGGAGAAATTCTAAGAACAGGCTCCGAGTTTGGGGTGTTCATTTTAGTAAAAGGCCTGGTCATTAATTGTTTACATTATTTCTGCTTCAGTACCTGACAGCTTCTTTGAATACCTGTGGCTGCTAGCTTGGGTTTGGAAATTCTAAGAACACTTGGGTTCTTTACATTATTTCTGCCGAGATAATTTCATTATCCTCACCTTGTATACACATGGAACAAGTTATGAAATATAAACAAATGTCATATTGTCGCTTCCTTGAGAAAGTCAAACATTTTCTTGCTGATGGCACTAACTAATATCAAACACTAGAAAATCATTGGAATATAACTCACAGATCATTAATGTTGTTTCATTATTTTTTTCGAAAAGAGATGTTTACTTGCAGATTAGCCTTGAACTTCGGTCATTTTTCTGAAAGCATGAGGTTACAGGGGGCTGTGCTGTTTTTTTCTTTTTAGTTGCTCCTCTGGATAACTTGTATGCTTTCATTATTATCTCTTTTTATGTTATTATTACTGTCTACTCTTTTGGAATTGGATATATTTTGTTCTGTCTATTGATCTGGTAATGTATTTAGTGGCTGTCCCTTTGTCAATGGTATGCCTTTACAAAAATTTGTAATCGGTTATTGGGATAGAACATGTGGGGCGGAGCTAGGTTATGGGTTGTGAGTGTGGCCGCACCCACGTTTATTCAAAAATCGGTTATAGGGTCTACATAAATTTGCACCATATTTACTTGAGCATCATACAAATGCTATAGAGTGCCACACCCTCTTCTATTGTTGTCTAGCTTGAGCTTCGCTCCTGAACATGCTAGGTATTATATCAAGTGTAGCAGTTTCATAAACTGATGTCAATTTTGTATGATAATCATGCGATTTAAATGTGCAAGCCTTTACAGAAGAGAATAGTATTGGAGAAACCAAGTGACCTTAATGTTTTCTTCATTTCAGGCTTCAAGGAGAAGAACAAATTCTTATGTTGGACATTCAAAGGATGCTGATGAGATAGACTGTGGTAGTGTTAAACTGTCTGAAGATTTCATGGTTGCAGATATCGCTATTCATCCTAGACATGCTAAGCAAATGAGGCCGCATCAGTTGGAAGGATTCAATTTTTTGGTTAAGAATTTGACTGGAGACAAGCCTGGAGGTTGCATTCTCGCTCATGCCCCAGGTTCGGGGAAAACATTTATGCTTATAAGTTTCATTCAGAGCTTCCTAGCAAGGTATCCATCTGCAAGACCCCTTGTTGTGCTTCCCAAAGGGATATTAGGTACATGGAAGAAAGAAATTCAACAGTGGCAAGTGCAGGATATACCATTGTATGATTTCTATTCTGTTAAGGCTGAAAAAAGAGTAGACCAATTGGAAGTCCTCAAAGCCTGGGAAGACAAAATGAGTATACTGTTTCTTGGATACAAGCAGTTCTCCACAATCATCTCTGATGATGGGGGCGGCAAAGCAGCAGCTGCATGTAGGGACAGGCTGCTTAAGGTCCCCAACCTTTTGATAATGGACGAGGGCCATACACCTAGAAATAGGGAGACTGATGTGCTAGAATCTCTTAATAGAGTGGAAACACCACGCAAAGTGGTCCTTTCAGGTACACTTTTCCAGAATCACGTTGAGGAAGTGTTTAACATCCTGAATCTTGTTCGCCCAAAGTTTCTCAAGATGGAATCATCACGTCCTATTGTTAGACGGATAATGAGTCAAGTAGTAATGTCAGGTAGAAGTTCAAAAGGGATTGCTGACAGTGTATTTACTGAGTCAGTCGAGGAAACCCTGTTGAATGATGACAACTTCAAGAGAAAAGCACATGTCATTAGAGGTCTTAGAGAACTTACAAAGGATGTGCTTCACTACTATAAGGGTGATATCTTAGATGAATTACCTGGCTTAGTAGACTTCAGTGTGTTCTTGAAACTCACTCCCATGCAGAAAGAGATTATTCAAAAGAAGATGGGAGCATATGACAAGTTCAAAAGAAGTGCAGTAGATACTTCATTGTATGTTCATCCTTGTCTTTCAGAAATTTCAGAAGTTAATGCTGAGGATAGGGCTAACACCTTGACAGATAAGTCAGTTGATATTATGATTGCTTCCATCAATGTGAAGGATGGGGTGAAGGCCAAGTTTTTCATGAATATCCTGTCACTTGCTAATTCTGCAGGAGAGAAATTACTTGCTTTTAGCCAGTATATACTTCCAATGAAATTTTTGGAAAGGCTGCTGGTTAAGGTGAAGGGCTGGCATGTGGGTAAAGAGATTTTCATGATCTCTGGTGATACTAGTCAAGAAGACAGAGAATTGTTAGTGGATCAATTTAACAACTCTGCTGATGCAAAAGTGCTGTTCGGTTCTATCAGGGCATGTGGTGAGGGAATCTCCCTTGTCGGCGCATCGAGAGTTGTCATTTTAGATGTTCACCTGAACCCATCTGTCACCCGTCAAGCCATCGGGCGTGCATTCAGGCCTGGACAGCGGAAGAAAGTGTTTGTATACAGGCTCGTTGCTGCCAATTCTGCTGAGGAGAGGCACCATGAGACCGCATTCAAGAAAGAAGTTATACCGAAGCTGTGGTTCGAATGGAGTGAGCACTGTACTACAGAAGACTTCAAGCTTGGTCAAGTCGACATTGATGACTCTGGGGATGAATTATTGGATACTAAAGCAATGCGTCAGGATATCAAGGCACTGTATAGAAGGTTAACCCCTCACCTCAATGTCTCGGTATTGTTTTGCATGCTAGTATTCTCATCTAGAATTTGTCTCTGTAGGTAGGTAACAAGCTTCATGGCCACTGGACACCATGTTAAATGTAAATATTGCAATGCTGATCTTCTGAGCTGGTCCTTCATCCGAGGTAAGCAGATTTTCCTCCATGCTTTACATTACATCATGAAACAATGCTCCCTGTTCTGTTCAATTTTATGATCGCCATGTTTTCTTTAATGGGTACTGTTTTCTCTGCAGGGTGTTACAGTGGCTCCATTGTGGTGATAGAACCGTTACTAAGTCGTTTTCTATATGCTAGGACTTACTAAGTCATTTTCGAACTATGTTTATGGAATGGCTCCTTTGTAGTATGTGCCAACTTCGGACGCGATGAGCTGATCCTCTCGACTCTTGGATCAAGTTTCTGTGATTAACAGCCATTTCCTCCCTGAATTTTCGTGGGCAACAATAAACCCTTTTGATAACCGTCTGTGCGCTTAATTTGTTTTTCTTGAGCGTTGGATGTTATGCAGCTGTTTTGCTTTGGAGGGTTGGAGTTATGCAGTGCCTTTATTTATGTGCCCAATGCAATGCAGGTCACTTCGATTTGTTTGGATGCAGAAGCGAGCAGAGGTCATTCTGGAAAGGTTTTTAGTGCGTGACAAATTTATAAACCTCTTACTAGTGGTTTCGTGTTGACGTTCAGTAGTGTCTGGTGCTAACTTAATCTTGGATTATGAAGTCCCATATCCAACCATCGCATGCATTGATTGTAGTGCCATTTTTCGAATGAATGGCAAGCCGCTCCACCATTTTTGCATTGGTTTATTTAACACTCTTTCTGTCCAAGAAAGAATGTAACTCGTATACCGAGGAATCAAATAATAATTTTGTATTTGACTAAATTTGTATAAAGTAATAACATTTATGTCTCTAAATAAATTAGTATGAAAAAAATATTTTTCATGATTAATTAGATGATACTTATTTTATATTATAAATATTAATAATATTTATATAAATTTGGTCAAATTTAAAATTGTTTGAATGAGTTGCATTTTGGTTTTTTGGATGGAGAGAGTACTGACAAGATCAGTACTACTTCTGTTTCAAAAAGATCAGTACTACTGTTTCAAAATGTAGGTCATTTGACTTTTTTATCGTAAGTTTGACCGCTCGTCTTATTCAAAAAATTTGTAAAAATATAGTCAAATTTAAGACATTTTTCAATATTTTTATTAATAAAGAAAGCCACCACAAAAAATATGATAATTGCACAAAATTTTGAATAAGATGATCGGTCAAACTTACTGTAAAAAAAAATCAAATGACCTACATTTTGGAATGCAGGAAGTACATGCATAAGGTGTCAGAAAGCATTATCATAGTGTGTCCGGGCATAATCATCAAGGTAGTGATAGGTAGGAATTGGAAGCAAGCAACTCCAAATTTTTATAATGGTTTATAATTACTTATTTTTTGGGACAAAGAGAGTAAAATACTGGATCAAACTTAAAATAAGACAAATAAATGTACCCAAAATCTAAACCGAGAGGGCTCTTGATTTAGACTTAGGCAGGAACCCTATTGATTTGGTAGTATGGGAAATTGAAGAGGCTGCTAGAGAAGTAAGAAATCAAGACAAATAAGTAACAAGTAATAATGGAGGTAGCTCTGTCGGCGAGTTCCTCATCTTCTCCGGCTTCCGATTTGGGTTAGGGATTGGTGTTGGGGGTTTCGTGTTGAGGAGGGGATCTATGGCCACCGGATCTAAAGGAATGGCTAGGAAGGATGGAGGACCGGAGGTGGTGGTGAAGTGTGAGCATGACTATGAGGCAGCGATGGTGTTGTCCACCACCAATAGTATAATGGTGGCAACGTGTTTGTGGGTGATGGTTTCGACAGCGGTGCCGCCGCAGGAGTCGGGAGGGCCGGTAGGGGAGGCAGAGGAACTTGGATCTGAATATGGCATGGGCATGGCGTTGGATGGTTGCGGGATAGGTCAAGACAGATGCTGCAGGAGAGGCTGTGGGCATAGGAAGAAGATGAGGGCAGGAGCGGAGGAAGAAGACTGGATTGATTGAGTTTTTTTATTTTCTATGAGGCCTACGGAGGATAAATTGGGAGAAGGAGCTTCCAGGGACGTGGGTTCTTGGCCGAGCATTATCAGGAGTGAGAGCCCTCTCCCTCTATCCGCCTCCATAAGTATATCAACACATTGCACATTGTAAATGCTTGAGAGATTTTCGAGTTTCCTTATTATGAGTTGCCGTAATCTAACGTTTCTATCTGTAGATTCGAAAAGCGCTGGTCAGATTTCCATTTCTAGTTTCTTTGCTCAGCCGATGAGCCTATTGAACCATGAGCTTGTTTTTGTTCCTTTTGATTCAACCATGTCCTCCCACATCCATTTGTCATATTTTTTCTGAATCCATCAACTACAGGGTCAGAAAACTGCAAGAATAAGTACAGCCTAGCTAGCATCCTTGAAAGAATTGGAAACATCAAAGAATGCATTTTTTCAAAAAAAAAAAAGGAAAATGTTCCGCGGTCTCTACAGAAAGTATGCGTCGTAAGGGCATATTGATCGTTACATGCTACGAGTTTCTTACCATTAATTTGACTTTTGAAATAAAGATAGCCTGCCGCTGATCTAGGGTTTGGGAACACATGTGGAAAAAAAAGGTTTTTAGTCCCGGTTCTCAAACCTCTTTAGTTTCTCAATTTTATGGGATTTGAACCCACAACGTCTTGCACTGTCTCACATACAGCCTCCTAACCACTCCACCTACACGGCATATGTGATGGTAGGTGAGATTTTTTTTCTTTATTGTAACCCGTGAAGAGCCCTCACCTGAGACTAAAGCCTCTTTAGTCTTGGTTGGTGACTCCGACCGAGACTAAAGTCACCCTTTTAGTGTTGGTTTGTAACCGAGACTAAATGAGTGGATGAAAAGTCATTTCTCTACTAGTGGACGCGAAGTTGGACCGTTGACAGGAGCAGATGATGCAAGCTTACGCGGTTCAGCGCCACATGAGAAGTGAGGAGAGGATAAGCCCGAGTGGCCTCCTGTCAGATGGGCAATTAGCAGTTTGGACATTTCACGGTGACACACACGGTGACACAGGCTAACAGAATTGACCGGAGTGGCAAATAAGATATGGATGCTAAGTTCCATGGTAGACAAGGAAGTCTCAAAATTTTAGTATCGATGGTAGATATCGACTTCTCCCTTTTATGGTATACTCTCACGTCAAACTGAGTTGGAAGGTCGATTTCTATGTCTGATATATAGTAGTTGACTCACCAAATATGCTAAGGCCCTGTTTGGATGCTCTAGTCCTAGGACTAAATTTTTGTCCTGGGTTAAAGTTCAGTTCCTACCATGTTTGGATGGAGAGACTAAAAATCATTAAAAGCACTGTAAAGAGACAAAAGAATAAAGATAAGGAGTGACTTTAGTCCGATTTAGCTACCCCAAATGGACTAAGGCCTTGTTTAGATCCCAGATTCTACCCCCAAAGTTCATTATGCAAAAAGAAATGCTCATCACATCAAAATGTCATAACATGTATGGAGTACTAAATATAGATAAAATTAAAAACTAATTTTACAGTTTTGTTGTACTCTGCAAGACGAACATTTTAAGCCTAATTAATCAATTTTTAGACAATTTTTTACACATACAAACAAAATGCTACAGTGCGCATTTAATGCGCACAGTACACGCCAGACCCAATTCGGGAGCCCCGAATCTGGAACTAAACAAGGCCTAAACCATTTAGTTTATTTGTTTGGTTCTTTAGGGAGTATAAAAGTGTAGGACTAAGTTTAGTCCCTTGGATCGAACAGGGTATAAGTTCGGTTTGCTGAGCTCACGGGTAAGATGTATCACATCATAGAGCTGCTGTAAAGTACTCGGAGGTTTCAGAAGGCTAGCAGCAGCCTTATTGATCTTGACGTGAATGCCTCCAGCTTGAGTACAGGTGGACTAAGGCATATCCAGAGAAGACGAAAAACATTCATAGCCTTTCAGAGAAAAAAAATGGCACTACTCGAAGACAATTTTTTATGTTGGGTTCACTGCTTGAGAACACATCGTTAATAACACGGCATTGGTGACGGGCCTATGAGGCTGTTAGAATAATTCTCAAAGGTAATAGACTTCAATAAACCACGTTACTAATAAGGCCTCCAGATTCAAGCCCAACCTCAGCGACAATGATGTCCCATTACTAATAACAAAAAAATAGTAACAAACAGGAAGAAAGCCGTTACAAATGTTATCTCTAATAGACATCACTAACATCCATTACCAATGTGAGCTTCATTTGTAATGGGTATTTTTCTTTGCCCGTTACCTTTGTGTTTTTCCAAGTTTATAAGTCGTTCCAAATCGAAAAGTCACGATCGGTTCTTCCACCGACTCTAACCTTCGTGCTTGTGTCACCTCCACTATAGCCGCCACTGCGCTCTCACTTTGGCGCCTCCTCCTCCGTTCGAGCGGGCACTTTGTTTGCTCCATGCCTCTGATCCCCGCGGCGGCATCCTGCTCCTAGACCCGACCTCAGTGCGGCGTCAAACTCTGCACGAATCTCCAAATCCTACTTGGACTGTCCAGATATCTGCGTAGCCGCTTTACCAAACCAGTCTGTTCGTTTTTCCTCGAGAGCTTATCTTCACCGGGTCATAACCCCTCATCCGAACTCCAAATCAGACGTTATACATATGAATTTTGATCGCCTCAACGAGAGTTACACAATGGTGAAATCTAATTTATATTTTGACAACATCACTAAAACCGTACTGATCGCTTTTCTAAACCATACTGACAGTCAACACAAGCTGACAGCCATTCCTAAGCATCATGAAGGATGCCTAGCTAATTAGCTAGGCACTACATGGTCGATTAGGATAACAGTTTTTTTAGGACCGAAAATAACAACATTCTCAAAAAATACCATCAAAATATATCCATGAAGTGAAATATGAAAAACTGTCCCATCACATTTGGCCACAAACGCCATGAATATTTTCATTGTTGCCCTGGCATTGCTTTGGGAAATGACATGTGTGTCCTTGGTCGAGGATAGACTAAAACCCCATCCCCATCTACATTCACTGCAACTATAAAGCAATTCACCCATAGTTGATCCTACTCCATTCCCAATGTGCTCTATTTGTATGTAGTCCTCTTCACCAAGCTCAGTACCAGCACCATAGAAACCACATCCTGAGCTCCGCCATTGCCACTGTACTATATGAACATGCTTTCATACTCTCATCTAGGCTAGGTGTTTTCCCCGGAATGGAAGAAGAGGCAGAGCAACCCTAGTGTGATTCAGACCTTGACATTCCAAGCCACAAGCTTGAAGAGGGTGACCAACAGGTGTAGGCGGGAGGTGGATGCAAATCAGGAGGAGGAAGAAGATTGGCAGAAGAGGAGAATAAGAGGCGAATGTGGAGGGTTATCATATCGCATCACCTTTGATCACAATGTGGAAGTAACGACAAGTCCATCATGAATGCATTTGTGGAGTAGGAGCCAGGCTTACGGCGTTGAACCTAGGTAGGCTTTCTTTCTCGAAGCCTTTTACCAAGTATGATGAGTTCATCACAACATTGCTCGAGGAGGAGGCGGGGGGCAGGGGAGAATGCATCGCTTGCTTGTAGAAGGTAGGGCTGGTGAGAGCGTGTAGGGTGCCGGCGTGGGTGGAGGCACATATCCGGGCATGCTCGATATGTGAATGCAACCACACTGGACATAGACGTGGATGTGGTTCTGGTGTTGCCCAGCACCGTGGGCACAAAATGCTCTACGTGTGTGCGAGCATTGATGCTGCAAGTTTGATTTATGAAACTTAGCATGTTAATTAGAGCTCCTTTTGACATGTATATTAGCCATACGGTTGTTGTCAGAAAAAAACTAAGTCAAACTTAACCGATTGTTTTCTCAATGTAATATATCGTGTTGCACGGTAATTTCAAAAGCAAGGTATCAGAAATATCATATGTACATACAATAAAGTGCACGCGGCTAAGCTAATGTAGTTTAAAATGAATGTTACAACTATATAGCATACACACTATAAAAGAATGTTACAGTTATATAGAAAATAAAAATAATAAAGAATGTTACAGTTATATAGCAAACAAAATATATTTGCACATCACCAGAACAATCGCACTGTAGGTTATAGTTGTCCATGTGGGACTAGAGGGCTCCAATGAGCCTTTTTGTAGTAACCTCGAGGATATGAATAAGGATGGCTCCTGTATGGTTTGGAGAGGGATGACCAAGTATCCTCTGTTGCCGTCAAAGAACTTGAACAAGGGCGAATTTGTGTTCTTGTAATAACATCCAAGACAGAGGCAGTCCTCCTGGTTCCAGACGCAGGATTGGCTCGAAGGTTTCGCATTAGAGCAGGAGAGCAGAGAGCACACGATGATGAGTTGGATGGTTGTCCGGGAACGACATGCGACTGGGGGTAGCACAAGAAGCTTATGAACCTGAAAGCAGACCATCTATTCTTTGCTAGCAATCCTGCCAGTTCCTTGCTCGATCAGATCGTCCACTGGTACGCGACGAAAGTACGTGTTTTATAGATGAAAATAGAATGTCGCGAGGCTGGATGGACGACCCGATTTGTAGCCTTTGTAATTCCAAGCCGGAAACACCAACACATCTTTGCAAGGACCGCATGTTCATGAAGGCTGTATGGATGTGTTTGACTTAATGGTTCAATGTACAATTCTTATCAAGGGTTGACGTGACTGGCTCGATATACGGTTGCTGGAAAAAGGGTAGAAAAAAGTTCGAAAAAAGGAACAACCCCTCTTTGATGGTCTGATGATTTATTTCTGGTGGAACATTTGGAAAGAACACAATAGAAGAACTTTCAACTAGGAATCCAAAACGGTGGAAGTAACCTCAATTATTAAGGAAGACATTCAGCAATACAGCAGCACAACAGAAGGGTGGCAACATCATGCGCAGAGTTAAATAACGTAGGCTTTTTTGTTGTCTTCAGTACTTCTTTTGGTTGTTTCTGGTTGTTTTAGACAGACCCCCTAGTCTGTGCTTTTGGTGCTGAGCACCTCATTGTATTTTTGTTTTTTATCTTTTCTTCTCTCTTCTAATAAAAATTTGGCAAAAGTGTCTGTTCAAAAAAAAATCTAGGCTTTGGTCTATATGGAAATGGAGAGACTGAACACGCTAAGATGCATGGCTATATGTATGCATTTGAACATTCCACACGCTCATGGATTTGATGTGTCTACTATGGATCTGTTTGGTTGCCTGGCTAAATCTAGCCAGGCTTAGAATCTAAGCCAGGCCAGCTCAAGCCTGGCTTGAGCTTGCATCGGCTGGTGTTTGATTGCACTATATAAATTAAGCCTGCGTAGTATAGTTTGTGTTTGGTTGCCAAGCTCCATAGATGTGGTAACCTTGCACTGGATTGGAGGTGGAGTTACCCCGATGCCAGACGCTGTTTCCTTGCACCGCTCAATTCCCAAAAGAAAAAAAAGAAAGCTCGAAAGATCTGACCGGCTTCCACATACTCCTCTAAATCAAGAGAAAAAAATGAAAAACAGAAAATATTGTGGCTGCACCCCTATTACCAAACAAAATCAATGAGTAATAACATAGAACACCATAATCCCAAAGGAACGGTCGATTGCGTCCTCAATCGATAAAACAAAATCGGCAGAAAAAATGATGAGGACATATCGATCGAGGCGAATGACAGAATCCACCGCCCTTATCTGCAACATCATGCTCTTTACTTTGCCTCCCATCTTCCTTGCAGCACTTGGCCTCGCGTGGTTCCTCTGCTCTGCCGCTGTCGATCCAAGCCTCGACCAGGTGGGGCGCATGTCGCGGGATCCCAGACTTCGGAGCAGCAATAGCGAATCGACCTCCGATGTTGCTCTGTAATTGTCGTGACCTCGAGCTCCAGCGAATCAAGGTCTACACAGCCGAATCAAGATCTGGTGTGAAGGGATTAGGCTCTAGTTCATCGGCCTCCTTCCGCAACCACCAATTAGATCGCGTCAACCACCACATTTGGCCCTTGTGAGGGGACCTTCGCCAGGCTTGTGGGCGAGCTCAGCCACATGGGGGTGTTGCTGTGTGCCGCCACACGGGCCTCCGCCGGCCGTGCGAGCGAGCACAGCCGCACGGGCCTCCATCAGCCACGCGCCGCCGGACGAGCCTCCGGCGTGGCTTGTGCCGTCACGCAAACATCCACCGGCCATGTAAGCACGCACAAACTACCGGGAGGTGAGAGGAAGAGGGATTCTTGGGCGGGCGCGGCTTTTGCAAGCCTGAACTAGAACCAGGAGGTGCCAAGGGAGTGTAGTTGAGTGATCTGCTTGTGGCACCAGAAGTGGAACGCATGGAGGTGTGGGTGGGAGAGCGGCCAGTGTGGCACGACCTGGGGCAGATGGCTGCCCAGGGGGAGCTGAGAATCAAGGGGATGGAGATACATTGCTGGCTTCTTTTGGTGACACAGTACAGGTGCATGGAGAGGAGGGACAACAGGTGGGGGTGCGGTCTACGCCTTCCTGTCCAGCTTTGGGTCCCTTGTCAGCACAGGCTTTGACAAGAATCTGGAAGGTGGAGAAGGACCCAACCATTAAAGCACAGGTGATGGATATATCACTTTTGGAGGCTAAGGTGGGATCCTTTACTACACCAGAAAGAAGAAGCCTGCGCAGGGCGAGTTCGATTGATGAAGACTCCATCAAGAGGGCATCCAGACAGGTGGCCAAGAGGAACTTGGAGACATAAGAGGGTGCATCTTTAAACAATTCTTTTCTGTCTTTTAATGATAAGCATGTTATAGATAATATTCGAAGTATTGATATTTCTTTAGGTGTAGATGATGCTGATATTCAATCTTCTGTCTTGCTTATTAAAGATGTTGAGAAGGAAAGATTAAATTTACCTTCTGTTAAAACTGGTCAGGATAGCCATGATGATCTCGATGGGGAGGATTCAGATTTAGATTTGCTAGCTATTTCCAATATTTGTGGTGATGTAGTGGATGAGGTTGTGCAAAATGATAGCGATGATTCTTTGGATCATTCAAAAACTATCTCTCACAATAAGAAACATCATAAGAATGTCAAAGTTAAAGCTAAGAATAAGAAGGTCTCTGTTAAAAAGAAAATTGTCTTTCAATGAGAGGGATCTTTTGGAGAGACTTGGCTAAATTAAATTTTCTGTATGATACTTCTATTGAAAAGGCTCTAGATTTTATTGCCATTCTTGAAACCCAGAGGAGGGATTTTACTAACTATGATCTAAATACCTTGTATGGGAGGAGGGATTTTTTTGGGCACTGGATTTCGCCTAGGGACCGTTCTGGTGGTATTCTTTTAGGGGTTAATCTGTGGTCGTTTGCTGTAGAAAAGTTTGATGGTGGAGATTTTTTTGTAATAGCTCATCTTAAGAATAAAAGCGAGGGCTTCGAGTGGGTCTTAATGGCGGTTTATGGTGCCGCTCAACAAGAACACAAGGACAGCTTTCTTGCTGAATTTGTTAGAGCTTGCTCGATTGAATCAAAGGCTTTGGTGGTCGGTGGTGATTTTAATATTATTAGAAATCCGTCTGAAAAAAGTAATGATAGATTTGATAGTCGGTGGCCTTTCTTGTTTAATGCTTGCATTGAGACGCTATATCTGAGAGAGTTAGAGCTTTCAGGGTGTAAGTTCACATGGGCTAGTTCTTCTACTATTCCTACCTTTGAAAAATTGGATAGAATTTTGGTTAGCATTGATTGGGAACAAATGTTTACGTTATCGTCTGTTGAGGCTCTATCTAGAGATTTTTCAGATCATACCCCACTTTTGCTAGATACCCGTCAAGCCGCTCATAGAGAGAACTCAAATCTTTTCAAATTTGAATTGACTTGGTTTTTTAAAGATGACTTTCACGATAGGGTTGCAAAGGTATTGAATGACACCACGAGGGAGAGAACTCCGTTGCAACGTTGGTAGAACAAGATTAGAGCTGTTCGTAGATTTTTAAGGGGTTGGACCAAGAATGTAGTAGGAGAGGATAGAAGAAAAAAAAATCCTTCCTGATTAATCAACTAGATTATCTAGATCGCAAAGCTGAAACCTGCCTACTTTCTACCCAAGAATTGGAATATAAACATTGTCTTACTTCTCAATTAACTAAGTTGCGTAGAGATGAGGAGTTGTATTGGCTTCAAAGATTTAGGACAACTAGGTTATTACAAGGAGATGACAATACAAAATATTTTCAGTTATTGGCTAATGGTAGACATAGGAAGACTCACATTTCTCAGCTAGAACAAGATGAAGAGGTTATCGTTGGTGACGAAAATCTAAAAACTTACATCACAAGTTACTACAAAAGCTTATTTGGTGATCCGGTTTCAAATAACTTCACTATGGATGAAACAAACATAGAGGATATTCCTCAAGTTTCTGACATAGAAATTGAGTTATTAACAGAAATATTCACCAAAAAGGAGGTCAAAGAGGCAAATTTTCAGATGGAACACAATAAGGCACCGGGTCCAGATGGATTCCTGGCTGAGTTCTATCAGTTTTTTTGGGACACCATTAAAGGGGACCTGATGGAATTATTTGAGGACTTTCATCGTGGTAATTTATCCCTTCACAGTCTTAATTTTGGAGTAATCACCCTTTTGCCCAAAAAAGGATGAAGCGACTAGAATTCAACAATATAGACCTATCTGTTTATTAAATGTGGGCTTTAAATTTTTACTAAAGTTCTTATTGTGGTAACCCCCCATAATTAATTCGGTTCAACCGGCACGAGACCTCGCCCCTTTAGCAGCATCAAGGGTCATTGGCATTTTGAAACGAATTAACCCTAGAAGTTATCAGGTATAAGGTCCTGATTAACCACCATTCTTTCAATGAATTGAAACAAATGAATTGGGATACAACCAAGCACACATTTTAACCACACAGTTCACATAGATGTAATATTACAAACGGAGTCCAAATATTAAGTTATTACAACATAAGGTTTAGAGTTCAAATGCAGCAGAAATAAAACATAAAGCGGAAGCTAATCGACGATACAACGAACAACATGGCAGCCCACACATGATGTCCATCCGCAGCCCTCTCTCTAAGAGGATGGCTCCCACTCCACCGACCAACCATCCGGCAGAGTGCACGACCAAGTCAAAGCGTCAACCTGCTCCTGGATGCTAGTGGACACTAAAAAACAAGCCACAAGTAAGGCTGAGTATGCTAATACTCAGCAAGACTTAACCGACAATCAATTAAAACAAAGAAAGACTCCTATGTATGCAAAGGCTTTTGGCTCAGTTTTTTTTCCAAAAGCAACTAGAAGTTCATCTACTTTCAACTTTTAGCTCATGTTTAGTAAAATTTCAGCAAGCTATCATCTAGGTTTTGCACTAACTAGAGCACACATGTTGTAGCAAATAAATTTCAGCAAGCATCACATTTCTTTCCTTCTCATTCTCATGCTCATATTTAAGTTGTTACTACGTGCTAACAAAGTGGACATGCAGCTTCATATACCGCGAAGGATGGATAATTCGAATTGATTTCGAAACCTTGCAAGGGAAGCCTAATAACCACACGACATATGCACACCCGAAAGTCACATATGGCAACCTTTCCCTACTCTCAAGCCAGCTACTCCACCGTGACCGCATACCTTTCCGGACACTAGTCCCCACACCGATACTTCCTCGAGCCTGCCGTGCAAGTTAACAACTAGAGCCGCTCTCACCCGTGAAGTCATGAGAGTGATACACAACAAAAAGAGGTTCACAATGCGAGCAAAGGAATAAGAAAGGTAAAGGTACGTCGGTTTACCAGTCCCTTTACTCCGGCATGTGGCAAGTACGTTAAAAAACTTGACAATCACTGCTAGCTACGATCGGGACTCAACAATTTAAGCATACGTGAACGGGGCGATCAACCAACACACGAATATCGCACAATAAGGCCCCGTCCACTGATCTCATGATTTCGACATAAAGAGCACAATCAACTTCTATAACTCGCGAGTGACAGACAATCACTCATCTTTTACCGGCCCTATTAGCATAGCAGCTATCGAAAAGAATACTAGTCAACATAACATAGGTTCCTAGGATCATGCATACTAAGGTTTCAAACAACTCCTAGAAATGTAAATGCACAATCATATAACATCGAAAGTAAAGCCATTGCATAGTTTTAAACATAGGTTAGATGCTCCAGTGCTTGCCTTCTTCACCGGCCTTGGGCCCCTATGAGCTTTGGCTCGGGTCTTGCTCGATCACCTCGATCACATGCACTTGAGCTTTACGCGGCTCACTCTCGGACTCCAACAGCAACTCGTAGTCTCCATCGGCTAGCGAATGATCTAAATGACATGAGATATATATGTGTGAGTTTCGATAATGGTTATGGCACAAATGTATATATATGATGCTCATGGGTGCAACAACTCAATCATAGAGAGTTATTATTCTTGAATGATTCATTAAGAATACTTTAACAACAAGCATGGGGGCAAGGCCCTAGGCTAGATGGTGATTATCTAGTTTCTTTCTTCTTTTACCGAGTAGGTGCATATCTCCTCTTCGGTAGAGAAGCTAAGTTCATTAGTGAGCTCTTATTTTTTTACTCTTGTTTGAAGTATTTTCTTAATTAACTCCTTAAGTCAAGTTTCATAAAGTTCACTAATGCACATGTTGTATGCTAGCAACACTATATAGCATATACATGAATAAATCATGAAATGGTACTAGTAAGCTTCTAAAAATCATCAAACAACAAGGTAACATGTATCTGCATGAATATGAATTTAAGTAATTCAAACAAGGTAACCGGAAGGTCCCGGGTTCAAGCCCCAGCCTCTGCATATTTATGCGGGTAAGGTTTGGGCACTATTACAACCCTTCCCCAGATCCCGCACGGTGCGGGAAGCCTACGGCACTAGGTACGCCCTTTTTAAATTAATTCATGACCTAGAAATGCTAGTTTTCCCCATTTAAATGTGAAACTGAATCAAATGATATGCAAACAGGATGAAACTTTCTCGAGATGCTCTACTAATTATATTAAGCAAGTTTGACAGGATAGAGTTCACAGAAAAGATGTTTTACTAAGCAACATTATTTAAATAAAGTGAAAGCCTAGTAATTTATATCTGAAGCTAGGATAATAATATGTTAGTGTGAATTTGACATAGAAAACTTATGAGCAGTTCAAGCTTACTGTAAAATTTACAGTATTTTATCCACAACACATAATATATTAAAAATCATACAAGTTCAGCTAGCTAGTGAAGAAATAAAATAATAACTCGGCACAGAATGATATGCAAGTGCTCAACATTGCTCAGAGGCTCAAATATGACAAGATGCAGCTGTAAAGTAAACTTCACTCTTTTTCAAACATGTTTACTATTTATTCACATTTTCCATGATTAAACATAGCTATAATGATAGATAATATATAAGCAACATTTACATGGAAAAAATGCAAAAAATAAGTGCTACTACCAGTATAGGACAGGGCAAAATTTATTTCATGAATTTATCATACACATAAATTAATTATGAATATATCAAGTTCTCAAGCATGAAAACATGAATAAAATCACATCTGCTAGAAAAATACACTTGCTGCTTATGCATGTTACTCTACTGAGTAGATCTAGATACCTGGGATGCAATGCAACAAGATTTGTTATTTTAGCATCTTTCTACACTTTATAATGTAATAAAGCTCGGGTCACCCCCCCACAACTTTCCTCTGGTCCACATCTCCCCCTTCTTCCTCCTTGCGTAGAGCGCCAGAGCGCACGCGCGTCGCGACATTCATGGCGACGGTGACCTCTAGCCGGCCATTTCCGCCTCTCCCTCAAGATTGGCTCTCCACCGCCCTACTCTCCTCGTGCTAGAACACTAGTCCGGCAACTCTTCTATACTTCTTCCCCCTTCCATGAGTTGCCTAGAGCTCGCGCCGGCCGTGACGTCGTGACGACGGCGAAACTCGACTCCGGCCATCTCCCTCCTCCCCATCATCTTGGCGCTACACCAACAGATTCGCCTCCTCATGGAACACCTGCGGCGCTCTTATTTCTCCTCGCTCATCTCCTCTTTCCCCTAACTCCTCGCGTCGGCGCTTTGGCCGATGGCGACACACGGCGGCGACGACCCAACCGCGGCGGCTTGGCTCCGCAGGTGTGCGCGCTAGCATAAGCAGCTCAAGAGAAGCTCACCCGTGCACTTACCAAGGCTGGATTGGCTTCAACAGTGTTCAGTGTAGGACAACGGCGAGGCCTAAGCGGCGGCAATGGCGAGCGGCGGCGGTGAGAGCGAGAGAGAGAGAGAGGGAGAGCCGAGCGAGACAGAGAGGAAAGAGAGAGGGAGCGGGTGACGGGCGGGGTCAAGGCGCGGGGGAAAGGGGGCGCGTGGCCTCGGGCGGCAGCGCCGGCGGCCAAGTGGCGCAGGCGAGCTGGCGAGTGGGGCCGGTGCTGACGTGGCTGCGGGCCCGGCTGGGAGAGAGAAGGTTATTTAACCTGAACAACTTGCAAACAATTCAAATTTTCGCACGAATTTTGAACTGAACTCAAATATATTTTGAACAACAACTTCTAGAGAATTTCAAATGCTACAACTTTCATGTTGAATGTTTTGGCTAGAAATGCACCAAAAAGTAGATCGGGCAATGTTTGTCTCGGTCAAAGTTTTAAATTTCAAAATTTCAGGAATTCCTTTCAAGTAACCATTTTGTGCTAAAACATTTAAATATCTAGAGGTCATAATTTAAAAACAAGTAGCTAGTTTTGAAGATCAGATAATGAAGAATCTTTTAGTGTGACATGCATTTCATGTTTTCAAATATTTTTTAAATGGTGGCTTGGTCAGTTTGACCAAAAGTCATATTTTGCTGAGTTTAAATTTAGGGTTTGACCAAGCCGTTGACTGCAATTTCAAAAATCTTAAAGTCATAATCTGTAAGCTTGCAATATACCATTGAAAAGATATTAAAGTCTAGTATTCAAATATGTAAAAACATTTGGTCACTTTTGAAACAGAATTTGAACAAAATTCAATTGAATTTCAGGCTTACAAGAAGACTTAGCCAAGCATGAGGTTTTGACCATTGCCAAGTATGATGAGTTCATCACAACATTGCTTGAGGAGGAGGTGGGGGGCAGGGAGAATGCATCGCTTGCTTGTAGAAGGTAGGGCTGGTGAGGGCGTGTAGGGTGCCGGCGTGGGTGGAAGCACATG
The DNA here is from genome assembly GCA_033239725.1 of Echinochloa phyllopogon. NCBI lineage: Eukaryota > Viridiplantae > Streptophyta > Magnoliopsida > Poales > Poaceae > Echinochloa > Echinochloa phyllopogon. The sequence goes on along the minus strand of BTCW01000016.1, from coordinate 1,218,052 downwards.
TCCGGACATGCTCAATATGTGAATGCAACCACACTGGACATGGGCATGGATGTGGTTTTGGTGTTGCCCAGCGCCGTGGGCACAAAATGCTCTATATGTGCGCGAGCATTGACGTTGCAAGTTTTTTTATGAAACTTACTGCTTGTTAATTAGATTTCCTTTTGACAGAGCAATACGGTTGTTGTCAGAAAAAAATTAAGTCAAACTTAGCCGATTGTTCTCTCAATGTAATATATCGTGTTGCACGGTAATTTTAACGCCAAGTTGAGCAAGTGTGAGTTCTGGCTGAAGGAAGTGGCATTTCTGGGACACGTGTTGTCCAATGGAGGAGTGGCAGTTGATCCGAAGAAAGTCAGCGATGTGTTGAGCTGGAATCCACCACGATATGTGAGCGAGATCAGGAGTTTCCTTGGGATGGCCAAATACTACAGACAGTTCATTGAAGGATTCTCCAAGATTGCTAAGCCGCTGACTGCTTTGCTAGAGAAGAACGCCGCGTTTGTGTGGACAGAGGCGTGCCAGGTCAGCTTCGAAGAGTTGAAGAAGAGGTTGACTACAGCCCCAGTGCTAGTATTGCCAGATTTGGCTAAGAGTTTCTCCATCTACTGCGATGCATCCCGTCTAGGACTGGGTTGCGTCCTTATGCAGGAGGGCAGAGTCGTGTCCTACGCGTCCCGACAGCTGAGGAAGCATGAGCAGAACTATCCGACGCACGACTTGGAGTTGGCAGTTGTGGTACGTGCCCTAAAGATCTGGAGACATTACTTGATTGGGCACAGGTGTGACATCTACACCGATCATAAGAGCCTCAAGTATGTCTTCACTCAGACAGATCTGAACATGAGACAGCGCAGATGGTTGGAACTGATCAAGGATTATGATCTGGAGATCCACTATCACCCAGGGAAGGCCAACTTGGTGGCAGATGCTCTGAGCAGGAGAAGCTATGTGAACAGGATCACTGGTCATTGTTTGCCTGAAGAACTCAGCCGAGAGCTTGAGAAGATGAGTCTGGGATTCGTCACCAGCATCACAGAGATGGCAGTGGAGCCCACACTCGAGCAGGAGATCCGGAGTGGTCAGCTGCAAGATGAGAAGATCAGAGAGATTGTGGGGAATGTTGCACTGGGAAAGGCCCCTGGATTCCGAGTTGATGATCAGGGAACTCTATGGCATGCAAAGAGGATATGTGTGCCGGACATAGCGCAGATCAGAGAGATGATTCTGAGAGAGGCACATGACTCAGCTTATTCGATCCACCCAGGCAGCACTAAGATGTACCAGGACATCAAGGAGAGATTCTGCTGGTACGGACTGAAACGTGATGTGGCGACTCACGTGGTATTGTGCGACACATGTCAGCGGGTCAAGGCAGAACATCAGAGGCCAGCTGGATTGCTTCAACCGTTGAAGATCCCGGAGTGGAAATGGCAAGAAGTTGGCATGGACTTCATCACTGGTTTGCCCCGCACACAGAGAGGATTCGACTCCATTTGGGTGATTGTTGATCGCTTGACCAAAGTGGCCCACTTTCTGCCAGTGAAGACCACCTACACAGGCACCAGGCTAGCAGAGTTGTACATGGAGCGGATTGTGTGCTTACACGGGGTGCCGAAGAAGATTGTGTCAGATCGTGGTACTCAGTTCACCTCACACTTCTGGCGGAAATTACATGAGTCTATGGACACGAAGCTGCACTTCAGCTCGGCTTATCATCCGCAGACAGATGGTCAGACAGAGCGGACCAATCAGATACTAGAGGATATGTTGAGGGCTTGTGCATTGCAGTACGATGTCAGCTGGGATAAGAGTTTGCCGTATGCAGAGTTCTCCTACAATAACAGCTACCAGAAGAGTCTGCAGATGGCACCGTTCGAGGCATTGTATGGCAGGAAGTGCCGGACCCCATTGTTCTGGAATCAGACTGGAGAGAGTCAGGTCTTTGGTCCGGAAATACTCAGAGATGCAGAGCGGCAGGTGCAGGTGATCAGAGAGAACCTGAAGGTGGCCCAGTCTAGACAGAAGAGTTACGCCGATGTCAGACGGAGGGACCTCAGCTTCAGGGTTGATGATTTTGTGTACCTCAAGGTGTCACCCATGAGAGGTGTAAAGCGGTTCAATGTCAAAGGCAAGTTGGCGCCTCGTTACATTGGACCGTTCAGGATACAGGAACGGATGGGCGAAGTGGCATATCGGCTAGATCTACCTGAGAGACTAGCCGGAGTACACGATGTGTTCCATGTGTCCCAGTTGAAGAAGTGTTTGCGGGTGCCAGAAGAGCAGATCTCGATTGATGAGTTGAATGTTCAGGAGGACCTCACATACGAGGAGTATCCGATCAGGATCCTGGAGGTGACAGAAAGAGTGTTGAGGAACAAGACCATTCGGATGTGCAAGGTGCAGTGGAGCCGGCATTCAGCGGATGAAGCGACTTGGGAGCGGGAAGAAGATCTCAAGTCCGAGTACCCACAACTCTTTGCTTCTACATCCGAATCTCGAGGACGAGATTCATCTTAAGGGGGTAGGTTTGTAACACCCAAAAATGCTCAATTTAAATTTTTTGTCATTTAATTAATTAATTAGAGCTGCTCCTATTTATTATAGGCTAAATAATAATTTTCTAAAATTTAAAATCAAATATAAGTGATAGAAACATTTATTGTTGCATTCATGCTGCTGCATTTATTTATGTATTGCTTGTGATTCAAACAAGAAATTAAATTTATTCAAATTCAAATTTGAATCACTTTGTTTGGAGCTCTAGAAAAGTTATTAGGCCCCTAGTTCACTTCTGCTCCCTGGACTCTTTCCCTGGTTCACTTTTGCCCCCTCTACTTTCTCTCCAGTCCGGCCCAGCCCCTCCTCTCTTTCTTCTTTTTCCGCGGCCCACCTTCTCCCCGCAGCCCACTCGGCCCAGCCACCCTTCCCCTCGCTGACAGACCGGGCCCGCGCGCCAGTCGCTGACGTCGCGCTGGCGTCAACTTCCTTCTTCCTCCCGCTCGGCCTTCCTTTCCCGGACGCCGGTGATGGCGCTCGCCGAAATCTCAGCGCGCCGAGGCTTTCCTTTCCCCCACGCGCCTACTTAACTTGGCCTGAGCCCCGCCCGAGTCCTCTCAGCCCCCATCAGCAACCCTAGCCGCGCCGCCGCACCTCCGCCGGATTCTCCCGAGCTCGCCGAGCCGAGCTCCGCCGCTCGCCATCGACCCGACGCTCCGTTGCAGCTCCGCCCCGCCCGAGCCTTGGAGAAGCTTCACTGAGCCCCGTGGAGCGTGCCGAGCTACTCCAAGCCCAGCAGCACCAGCAGCAGCTCCTTTTCCCCGAGCAGCGCCGCCGCCGAGCATCAGGCTCCGACGAACACCATTGCCGGGACCTTCTCGCTCTAATTCATCACCCCCAGGAGCACCGCCAGGAGGTAACGAAGCCCCTTTCCCCTCCAATTTTAGCTCCTGAGCACCGTAGCATGCATTCCCTCGATCGCCGACGATGGCCGTCCGACGGTCGCCGTCGTCCACCCCTGTCCTCTGCACGAAGTTCACCTCGAACCACCCACACACACTCACCACCTCGCCAGGAAGCTCCAGAACCGATTAACCGAACCCCAAACCATCCAAAACCCCCTCCCCGCGGTACACCGGAGTCCAACTCCGCCGCTCGACGTCGTCAGCACGCTGCGCCGGCCGACGCTCGACTTGAATCCCCAGGGTGAACTCGCCATGTCTCCCTGAGTCTGTAGGACCCACCCTCGTCGCAAACCGAGCCCGGTAGCGCAAGTTATGGCCAACTCCGGCGAGTTCTCGCCGCGGCCGAGCGGCGCCGCCGCGCGCAGTCGTCGTCTCCGGCGAGACCCGGCCTCGGGCCGTCCGATCTCAGATCGACGGTCACGATTATAACAGCCGATACCCTATCGCGTTTTAAATCTCAGCCGTCCAGATCAGATCCAACGGCTGCCACGCGTCCTGACCGAGTCAGTACCGGTCAGCGCGGGCTGTTTTGCTAAAGAGCCCCTCGGCTTTCTGGTAATCAACCCGCGGTCCATTCTAGTTCACAAGTAATTGCAGATAGGCCCTGTTTTATTCGTTTTAGCCCCTGTGCTTTTAAAAATTTGAACCCGCGGTCCAGCCCGCGTAGTTTTGCGCGTTAGCTCCTGGTGGCTACTGTTAATTACGTATAGGTCCTCGGTTTTTCGCAGTTTAGCCCCTGGAAGTTTCAGAAACTTGCTAGCAAGTCCCTGAACCTTAGAAACGCTATAACTTTCACGTTTTAACTCCAATTAGTGTGATTTTCGCGCTCATGTGTTCGTAGCGAAGCGTAGATTATTTCTAGCTCCTGTTTTTGTACTGTTTTCACTGTTTGGTGTACTGTTCTAATAGAATTACTTTTGTTTGCATGTAATGATTGCTATGGATGCTTGCGTGATGATCATGTCCAGTCGGCGAGCTCGTAGATTTTGACTTCGAGTACGTTGAGGACGTGTCGGAGCAGGACTCGCAACAGCAGCCGTACTCCGAGGAAGGCAAGTTATAGCACGGACAATCCTTGCTACCTACTCACTCTTTTAATACGCTGTTCTTTACATACGCATGTGTCTAATACTGTTTACCTTTAAGGTTGTACCTAGCATTTATTTCCCTGTCCTTGTATTCCTATGGGTTTATGCATATGGGTAGTATTTTGCTAGTCGCAGCTACTGTCACCATTATTTAACTGTTAAACTTGTATTAATGGTCCACTTCAACTCTAATGTTAAAACTTGCCTTTTAGCAACATGGATTAGGGAGTTAGAGCATGTGTTGTGTGCTTTGCTCTAATGTCTCCCTCTAAGGACCGGTTCTTAAAGCGGCAACCCAGGAGCCTGTCGCCACCGCAGGAACTATAATGGCTCTGGTCTTGGATGAGTAGCTTGTACGGCTCTAGCTTGATAGTGGTTACCGAGGGGCCAACGGTGTTGTGGGAGGCAAGGCACGGGGTGTTTTCCCGATTCCACCGAGGACGGTAGCCCCGTCGGCTAGGTCTCGTTAGACCCAGTCCCGTGTTGGGAGTCTCAGCGATTGAGAACTTCGCGCGTTGCGCATTGTTGGGGTGGATACCCGCGCTCTGGACGCCATCGACCCCCTCATGGTGCGACTCCGTGGGCGTACGTCGATATCGGTGCCTAAGGACTCACCACCTTGTAGTACTCCAGCGGCTACTATCTTGTTAGGGTGTCTTGTGAAAGGCCTCGTAGCGTCCCTATGCAATCACACCTTGGAAGTGTGGATGTGCGTGGTTGGGTGCAAAGTTCCTTTGAACTTTTACACGACTGGTGGGTAAAGGGCGAAACCTCTGTAGAGTGTATGATCTATCATGATAGCCTTGCTCAGGGTCACGAGCGGCCTGGATCCTTTTTGATTAGAACTTGATGTTTATTAATGCTTAATGACACTTACACTTTATTAATTGGGTTGCAACCGGGTATTCATTCACATGTAGTAACTTGGGCTTTGATAAAACGAACCAACTAAAAGTGCTAATGCAGTTAAGCCGTGTCTAGCCTTTTTGAGCCTTCATAACCCGTGCTATACTTGCTAAGTAAATCCATTACTTACACTTGCTGTTATTATTATTTTTGGGCAAAATCCCGGACGTGTAACAGATTGGAGTCAGGCTGACTATGCTGTGGAGTTTCCAGAGGACTTGCCTTACTTCTGAGCTGGCGTTCTCCCAGTCAGAGTCCCTGTGGGATGCGGCTACACTTAGAGAGAGTTTATTTAGTCTTCCGCTATCCATGTATTTCATTTATGCAAAACTCTGATGTAAGCGCTACTTTATGATGAATAAATAAAGCATTTGAACTCTGATTTTTACCATATTTGTTCGCTATATGTGTCTGTGGACTTCCTGGGCACACATATGGCCAGTCGACTGCGTGATAAGTTTGGTTCCTTCGTTTCCAACATACGCTGAACTTTGATAGTTTGTAAGTCATTTATTTTATTTTACATGATACATCATCTTTTATTCACTTTCTGACTTACTGTATGTGTGAAACTTGATACTGACACATATACATGGTACACTTGGTTTGTTTTTTAAAACTGGGTGTGACAGCCGTGTGGTATCCAAATTTAAAATGATTATCCGTGGATTACCTACGTTATGAAAAGACCTTTCACCAACACCTACCAAAACCGACAGTGACTCTCCAGAAACATGTTTTTTTGTTTGTGAAAGATTTTCATAACTTTTTCACCATTAGATCTGACATATGAGTCCTTTCTGAGGGGTGGGTATGAATTATTTAGGTGAGAAGGTGAGAAGTGTTTTTAAAATAATTGATATAGATGGATAGATATTGTATACCATCCTTTAGTACTAACCTAAATAGCGAGCTGACCGGCAGCAGGTGACCCCGTATATATGCCGCGCGCGGGTCCATCCCGTTGGATTGCCGACCACAAAAGTAGAATTTAATTGTTCTTATCTTTATCATCATCATATATATTCAGTACACACCAAATTAAATCGTCATTCAAAAGAACCTCTAAGCACGTGCTGTGCATCTTTAAACTTTAATAATTCCTCTTGCCATGCAAGATACATCATCTTTGCGTGCCGCTAGCCGCAAAAGAATATAATGTTTGTTAAAGCGCCGGCGAGATGGACAACATGCATGGAATCGCAACAATTCCCACATCAACAAGAGTAAGCATGCTCCATGACAACAACACACATCGGTAATTAATCTAACCCTGCTAGCAGCCACACTGATCATATCCGATCCACTACCAGAATGCTTCACATCCGCCCGCCTCCTCCGCATCGGCCATTTTTGGACACGGTGCTGATGGGGCTTCAGCACCGGGTCCAACGGCTAGGAGCGGGGGCGGCGCGAAGATGTGTCAGGGCGAAGACATTAGTACCGGGTCGTGGCGAGACCCGGTGCTAATGTGCCCCCTTTAGAACCGGGTGCAGCCAGCAACAGGTGCTAATGTGCCGAGGCCATTTCGCACCGGTTGCTGGCTGCACCCGGTGCTAAAGGGTGCACATTAGCACCGGGTCTTGCCACGACCCGGTGCTAATGTCTTTTGTATATAGCACCTTCTTCCTCCCCCGGCCGAGCCAACTGAACACTTAGGCGCTGTGTTCATGCTGCTCGGCCGTGGGAAGGGAGGTGCTGCCCAATTTTTTTTCAAAATTTGTGAAGATTCTACTCATCTACAATGTACACTTTTTCATTCTCTAATGTTTTATTTAGCTTGTAATCCTTCTATGATTTAGAAATAGAGGGATTTGTGAATAAAAGTAAAGCTAGCTAGAGAGAACTTGTGTTCTTGGAGGAGAGAGAGGGGAGAGCTTGAGTTCATGGTGGAGAGAGTGTTCATGTTGTGTTTTAAATGGAGAGAGAAGGCAAGCTAGTTAGTATTTTGTTTTGTATGACTTGTGAATAGTTATAAGGCTTATGTATTATATTTATGAGAGAGGTTTATTTATTAAAAGTTGGAATAGTTATTTATTAATTTAATGAAATATATATTATTAGTTATTTATTAAAAGGCAGAATAGTTATTTATTTATTTAACGGAAGGTATATTTATTTATTTAATGAATATAGTAATGTAGTTTTAGAAATTTATTTATATAATGGAATATATATTATAATTTGTATTTATTTATATATTATTTTTTTTATCTTTAAATTGTATTGTATATTTGTTATTTGTTAATAATGCAGATGAATAGACAATGGATGTACGGGGATCCCCACGCTCAGGCGTTCCGTGATGCCCTTAGGACGTTTCTCGATGCCGCCGAGGCTAACAGGACGCCGTCCGGTTTCATGTTCTGCCCATGCACCCATTGTAAAAATATACAATCGTACAAACAAAGAGGTTGTCTTCAAGTGCATTTGATGAGGCACGGTTTCATGAGGAATTATTCTGTTTGGACGAAGCACGGTGAAAGAGGAATTCTAATGGATGAAGATGAAGAAGACGAGGCCGATGACGACATTCCGTTATTGGCTCAATACTACGGTTCCTTTGCATATGCTGCAATGGGTGATGCCGATGAGGAAGATGTTGCTCGGGAAGGCGATGCTCAGGAAGATGTTGCTCAGGAAAATGAACCTACTGATGGACTCGGGCAAATGTTGCGTGATGCCGAGAAAGACTGCGGCAATGATAAGGAACTGAAAAAGATACAGCGCATGTTGCAGGACCACAAGACTGACCTGTACCCAGATTGCAAAGAGGGGCTAAAGAAGTTGGGTAGCACACTTGAACTTCTGCAGTGGAAGGCAGCAAATGGTGTTACTGATAAGGGTTTCGAGGAGCTACTGAAACTCGTAAAGAAGATTCTTCCAGAGGGTAACAAATTGCCATCGACGACGTATCAAGCAAAACATGTTGTTTGCCCTCTTGGTTTGGAGGTGCAGAAGAAACATGCGTGTACTAATGACTGTATCCTCTATCGCGAACAGTACAAACACTTGGATCGTTGTCCGGTTTGCACCTGCGCACGATACAAGATCAGGCGGGACGAACTTGGTGATGTTGGGGGAGAGCGTTCTAAGAAAAAAATCCCTGAGAAGGTGATGTGGTATTTCCCTCTGATACCCCGTCTGAAGCGTTTCTTCAGGAACAAAGACCGTGCCAAACTGATGCGCTGGCGCAAAGAAGAACGTAAGCAGGATGGCATGTTGAGACACCCCGCCGATGGATCCCAGTGGAGGAACATCGACAGAGCATTCCCAGAGTTTGATGCTGATGCGAGGAATGTTAGGCTTGGTTTAAGTACCGATGGCATGAACCCTTTTGGTGAAATGAGCAGTAGTCATAGCACTTGGCCCGTGACTGTTTGTATCTAAAACCTACCCCCCTGGCTCTAATGTCTCCCTCTAAGGACCGGTTCTTAAAGCGGCAACCCAGGAGCCTGTCGCCACCGCAGGAACTATAATGGCTCTGGTCTTGGATGAGTAGCTTGTACGGCTCTAGCTTGATAGTGGTTACCGAGGGGCCAACGGTGTTGTGGGAGGCAAGGCACGGGGTGTTTTCCCGATTCCACCGAGGACGGTAGCCCCGTCGGCTAGGTCTCGTTAGACCCAGTCCCATGTTGGGAGTCTCAGCGATTGAGAACTTCGCGCGTTGCGCATTGTTGGGGTGGATACCCGCGCTCTGGACGCCATCGACCCCCTCATGGTGCGACTCCGTGGGCGTACGTCGATATCGGTGCCTAAGGACTCACCACCTTGTAGTACTCCAGCGGCTACTATCTTGTTAGGGTGTCTTGTGAAAGGCCTCGTAGCGTCCCTATGCAATCACACCTTGGAAGTGTGGATGTGCGTGGTTGGGTGCAAAGTTCCTTTAAACTTTTACGCGACTGGTGGGTAAAGGGCGAAACCTCTGTAGAGTGTACGATCTATCATGATAGCCTTGCTCAGGGTCACGAGCGGCCTGGATCCTTTTTGATTAGAACTTGATGTTTATTAATGCTTAATGACACTTACACTTTATTAATTGGGTTGCAACCGGGTATTCATTCACATGTAGTAACTTGGGCTTTGATAAAACGAACCAACTAAAAGTGCTAATGCAGTTAAGCCGTGTCTAGCCTTTTTGAGCCTTCATAACCCGTGCTATACTTGCTAAGTAAATCCATTACTTACACTTGCTGTTATTATTATTTTTGGGCAAAATCCCGGACGGGTAACAGATTGGAGTCAGGCTGACTATGCTGTGGAGTTTCCAGAGGACTTGCCTTACTTCTGAGCTGGCGTTCTCCCAGTCAGAGTCCCTGTGGGATGCGGCTACACTTAGAGAGAGTTTATTTAGTCTTCCGCTATCCATGTATTTCATTTATGGAAAACTCTGATGTAAGCGCTACTTTATGATGAATAAATGAAGCATTTGAACTCTGATTTTTACCATATTTGTTCGCTATATGTGTCTGTGGACTTCCTGGGCACATATATGGCCATTCGACTGCGTGATAAGTTTGGTTCCTTCGTTTCCAACATACGCTGAACTTTGATAGTTTGTAAGTCATTTATTTTATTTTACATGATACAACATCTTTTATTCACTTTCTGACTTACTGTATGTGTGAAACTTGATACTGACACAGATACATGGTACACTTGGTTTGTTTTTTAAAACTGGGTGTGACAGCCGTGTGGTATCCAAATTTAAAATGATTATCCGTGGATTACCTACGTTATGAAAAGACCTTTCACCAACACCTACCAAAACCGACAGTGACTCTCCAGAAACATGTTTTTTTGTTTGTGAAAGATTTTCATATCTTTTTCACCATTAGATCTGACATATGAGTCCTTTCTGAGGGGTGGGTATAAATTATTTAGGTGAGAAGGTGAGAAGTGTTTTTAAAATAATTGATATAGATGGATAGATATTGTATACCATCCTTTAGTACTAACCTAAATAGCGAGCTGACCGGCAGCAGGTGACCCCGTATATATGCCGCGCGCGGGTCCATCCCGTTGGATTGCCGACCACAAAAGTAGAATTTAATTGTTCTTATCTTTATCATCATCATATATATTCAGTACACACCAAATTAAATCGTCATTCAAAAGAACCTCTAAGCACGTGCTGTGCATCTTTAAACTTTAATAATTCCTCTTGCCATGCAAGATACATCATCTTTGCGTGCCGCTAGCCGCAAAAGAATATAATGTTTGTTAAAGCGCCGGCGAGATGGACAACATGCATGGAATCGCAACAATTCCCACATCAACAAGAGTAAGCATGCTCCATGACAACAACACACATCGGTAATTAATCTAACCCTGCTAGCAGCCACACTGATCATATCCGATCCACTACCAGAATGCTTCACATCCGCCCGCCTCCTCCGCATCGGCCATTTTTGGACACGGTGCTGATGGGGCTTCAGCACCGGGTCCAACGGCTAGGAGCGGGGGCGGCGCGAAGATGTGTCAGGGCGAAGACATTAGTACCGGGTCGTGGCGAGACCCGGTGCTAATGTGCCCCCTTTAGAACCGGGTGCAGCCAGCAACAGGTGCTAATGTGCCGAGGCCATTTCGCACCGGTTGCTGGCTGCACCCGGTGCTAAAGGGTGCACATTAGCACCGGGTCTTGCCACGACCCGGTGCTAATGTCTTTTGTATATAGCACCTTCTTCCTCCCCCGGCCGAGCCAACTGAACACTTAGGCGCTGTGTTCATGCTGCTCGGCCGTGGGAAGGGAGGTGCTGCCCAATTTTTTTTCAAAATTTGTGAAGATTCTACTCATCTACAATGTACACTTTTTCATTCTCTAATGTTTTATTTAGCTTGTAATCCTTCTATGATTTAGAAATAGAGGGATTTGTGAATAAAAGTAAAGCTAGCTAGAGAGAACTTGTGTTCTTGGAGGAGAGAGAGGGGAGAGCTTGAGTTCATGGTGGAGAGAGTGTTCATGTTGTGTTTTAAATGGAGAGAGAAGGCAAGCTAGTTAGTATTTTGTTTTGTATGACTTGTGAATAGTTATAAGGCTTATGTATTATATTTATGAGAGAGGTTTATTTATTAAAAGTTGGAATAGTTATTTATTAATTTAATGAAATATATATTATTAGTTATTTATTAAAAGGCAGAATAGTTATTTATTTATTTAACGGAAGGTATATTTATTTATTTAATGAATATAGTAATGTAGTTTTAGAAATTTATTTATATAATGGAATATATATTATAATTTGTATTTATTTATATATTATTTTTTTTATCTTTAAATTGTATTGTATATTTGTTATTTGTTAATAATGCAGATGAATAGACAATGGATGTACGGGGATCCCCACGCTCAGGCGTTCCGTGATGCCCTTAGGACGTTTCTCGATGCCGCCGAGGCTAACAGGACGCCGTCCGGTTTCATGTTCTGCCCATGCACCCATTGTAAAAATATACAATCGTACAAACAAAGAGGTTGTCTTCAAGTGCATTTGATGAGGCACGGTTTCATGAGGAATTATTCTGTTTGGACGAAGCACGGTGAAAGAGGAATTCTAATGGATGAAGATGAAGAAGACGAGGCCGATGACGACATTCCGTTATTGGCTCAATACTACGGTTCCTTTGCATATGCTGCAATGGGTGATGCCGATGAGGAAGATGTTGCTCGGGAAGGCGATGCTCAGGAAGATGTTGCTCAGGAAAATGAACCTACTGATGGACTCGGGCAAATGTTGCGTGATGCCGAGAAAGACTGCGGCAATGATAAGGAACTGAAAAAGATACAGCGCATGTTGCAGGACCACAAGACTGACCTGTACCCAGATTGCAAAGAGGGGCTAAAGAAGTTGGGTAGCACACTTGAACTTCTGCAGTGGAAGGCAGCAAATGGTGTTACTGATAAGGGTTTCGAGGAGCTACTGAAACTCGTAAAGAAGATTCTTCCAGAGGGTAACAAATTGCCATCGACGACGTATCAAGCAAAACATGTTGTTTGCCCTCTTGGTTTGGAGGTGCAGAAGAAACATGCGTGTACTAATGACTGTATCCTCTATCGCGGACAGTACAAACACTTGGATCGTTGTCCGGTTTGCACCTGCGCACGATACAAGATCAGGCGGGACGAACTTGGTGATGTTGGGGGAGAGCGTTCTAAGAAAAAAATCCCTGAGAAGGTGATGTGGTATTTCCCTCTGATACCCCGTCTGAAGCGTTTCTTCAGGAACAAAGACCATGCCAAACTGATGCGCTGGCACAAAGAAGAACGTAAGCAGGATGGCATGTTGAGACACCCCGCCGATGGATCCCAGTGGAGGAACATCGACAGAGCATTCCCAGAGTTTGATGCTGATGCGAGGAATGTTAGGCTTGGTTTAAGTACCGATGGCATGAACCCTTTTGGTGAAATGAGCAGTAGTCATAGCACTTGGCCCGTGACTGTTTGTATCTACAACCTACCCCCCTGGCTCTGCATGAAGCGGAAGTTTATTATCATGCCAGTGCTCATCGAAGGCCCAAAGCAACCTGGCAATGACATTGATGTGTACCTAAGACCATTGGTTGACGAACTTTTGCAGCTGTGGAATAATGAAGGTGTTAGCATGTGGGATGAGGACAAGCAGGAGCAGTTTAAGCTTCGAGCACTGCTTTTCATAAGCATCAACGACTGGCCTACACTAAGTAACCTATCAGGACAATCAAACAAAGGATATAAAGCATGCACTCACTGTTTAGAGGAAACCGAAAGCATGTATTTGAAACATTGTCGTAAAGTTGTGTACATGGGTCACCGTCGATTCCTTCCGGCGAAGCATGAGCTACGAAAGAAATGTGCGCATTTTGGCGGGAATGTTGACCGCCGTACAAAGCCAAGACACCGGAGTGGAGAACAGCTATTTGATATGGTGAAGGACCTACATGTGGTGTTTGGCAAGGGAGACGGAAGCCAGGCTGCTCCGACGGGCGAGGATGGTCGTGCCGCGATGTGGAAGAAGAAGTCTATCTTTTGGGAGCTACCTTATTGGCAACGTTTAGAGGTCCGTAACGCGATTGATGTGATGCATCTGACGAAGAATCTTTGCGTGAACTTGATAAGCTTCCTGGGTACTTATGGGAAGCCAAAAGATACACTGGAAGCACGTCAGGAGCTGAAACGATTGAAGCAACGCACTGATCTACATCCAGAAAAGAGAGACAAAGGACGCCAGTACTTGCTACCTGCCATCTTCACTCTCAGCAAAGAAGAGAAGGCAAGCATGTTTGAATGCTTGAACAGTATCAAGGTTCCGTCTAGCTACTCCTCCTATATTGAAGGAATAATAAATATGATAGAGAAGAAGTTCACAAACCTGAAGTCTCACGACTGCCATGTGTTGATGACACAACTGCTTCCCGTCATACTCAGGGGTGTGCTACCAGTTAACGTGCGGAAAGCCATTGTGAAGCTATGTGCATTCCTCAATGCAATTTCTCAGAAGGTGATCAATCCAGACCATTTAGATCAGCTACAGAACGACGTGGTGCAATGTCTTGTCAGCTTTGACATGATATTTCCACCATCCTTCTTCAATATCATGACACATCTATTGGTTCACCTCGTCAAAGAGATTCGTATATTGGGCCCAGTATTTCTACACAACATATTCCCATTTGAGAGGTTCTTCCCTGTCCTAAAGAAGTATGTCCGTAATCGTTCTCGTCCAGAAGGATGCATTGCTAAGGGATACGAAACAGAAGAGGTCATTGAATTCTGTGTTGACTTTGTCGACAATCCTATGCCGATTGGTGTGCCCGAATCCCATCACGAGGGGAGACTTGGTGGAAAGGGCACACTAGGGAGAAGATCGATGGTGATCAAGGATGTTGAGACATTTCATAAAGCGCACCTCACAGTATTGCAACAATCAACCTTAGTTGCTCCGTACATCGAGGAGCACATGCAGATTCTCAGGGACGAAAACTCAACAAAGTCTGCGGCCTTCATTCAGCGTCTGCACAATAGTACTTTCGCCGATTGGTTGCGAAGACGTCTTATGGGCGTCGAGGGCATTGATGCGCAGCTAGCTTTTGTAGCTAGAGGTCCATCGAGCACGATCTTGACATTCCAAGGATACGACATCAATGGGTATACATTTTACACAAGAGCCCAGGACAAGAAAAGCACCAACCAAAACAGTGGTGTCCGGATCGACGCGACAGACACTAATGGCAATACAAACTCATACTATGGAATCATAGAGGAGATATGGGAACTAGAGTACGAACCTTTGAAGATCCGACTGTTCAAGTGCCAATGTGTGAAGCTGACTGGAGGAGGTGTTAAAGTTGAAGCGGACTATGGAAGCCCGTCGTTCCCTCGCCCACGCTGCCGCCACCCGTGGTCCCCGCGCCCACGCCGCCGCCGCCCGTCGTCCCCGCCGCCATCGTCGTTCCCGCGCCGGCGCCCCACGTCCCCGCGCTGCCCGTCATCCCCGCGCCGGCGCCGCTCCTCGTCCCTCGCCGCCGCTCGTCCCCACGCCGCCGTCGCCCGCCGCCCGTCATGGTGAGCCTCTGTGAAGCCAGCCTTCGTGCCGTGCGTGCATGTTTGTGAGCCAGCCTTCGTGCCGTGTGTACGTGTTTGTGTGTGCAGAACCCGTTGCATGGTCGGTCATGCACATTTGCTTAGCGAACGTGTTCGGCCATGCGCATTTGGTTAGCGAACGCGTTCACTAACCAAATGCGCTTGGCCGAACGCGTTCACTAACCAAATGCGCTTGGCCGAACGCGTTCGCTAACCACATACATTGGAAATGCATTGTACTAGAAATATTAGAAATATATATGCTTTATATGTATTGAAAATATTAGAAATTACATTGAAATGTATATTGGAAATGTATATTGGAAATGTTATATGTTTGAAATGTATATTGGAAAATGCTTCATTTAAATGTATATTGGAAATTCTATGTATATTAGAAATATATGTGCTTCATTTAAATGTATATATTTCTTATCAATTATTTTTAATTCTATGTATATTAGAAATATATGTGCTTCATTTAAATGTATATTGGAAATGTTATATGTTTGTATAATGTATACTATCGAAAATGTTTATTATCGGAAATTTTATCGCGTACCCGAACCCACCGCGCACCCGAACCCCTTAGCGAATCCGTTTTTCGCGCACCGACCCCCTTAGCGAACCCGTTCGCGTCACGCACCCGAACCCTTAACAAACCACTTCGCATCGCGTACCTGAACCCTTAGCGAATCAATTCACACCGCGCACCCGAACCCCTTGGCGAATCCGTTTTTCACGCACAGGCCCCGTTAGCGAAAATGTTAGAAATATTGGGAATATGTATGCTTTGTATATATTTCTTATCAATTATTTTTAATTTTTATAGATGGCGGACAACAACAACACCGTCCCACCCATGCAAGAGGACAACAACACCCCTGTCCCACCCATGCAAGAGGACAATGATACGTTTATTGCGAATCAACTTTTCAATATTGTAACCCAACCAATGTCCATGGATGATGTGTTGGGGATCATTGGAAGGGACGACAATATCCAGGGCGACAATGTTGCAAGGGCCGAAAATGTTGAAGGGGCCACCAATGTCCAGGGCGAACGTGTCCAGGGCAGCACTAGTAAAGGGGCCGGTAACGAGCCCTCGTCTAGTCAGGTTTGTATATAGATAACATAAATTTGTACTGTACAAGTCAATTATGTATAGCATCTCTATATCATCTCGTATATATGTAATTTGTGTAGGCCACCTCTTCTTCTACAAGTCGAGCTAAGATATCAAAATGATCGACCACGAAGAAGCTGAAGGATGTCAAGTTACACATCACTCGAGTGGAGGATGACGGGGAGCCAGTTGAGCCCCCAAAAGTGGTCAAGAAATTTGTATCTCAGTGCGGGGTAATTGTACGGGACAATGTGCCCATTAGTATCAGAAAATGGAAGTCCACGGACCCCACTAAGGAGTAAGTGCTCCCCGATACAGAGAAGGAGATGCTATGGATGGAATTAAAGGCAATATTCGACTGGCCTAGCACTCATGAAGCAGAACTGAGGGATTGGACAATGAAGAAGATGGCAGTTCTGTTTCAGGTTTTCAAGAAGAAGTTGTACTCGCATTTTCTCAAAACCGGAGAGGCCCCGGATCTTGAGAAGTATAAGAAGATCACTGATGACGAGTGGGAAGCATTCCTTGAGTACAAAACCTCCGAAGAGGGTGCAACGGCTAGCGCTAGAAACACTGTAAACGCCACAAATAAGAAGTACTCTCATAAGATGGGTTCGGGAGGTTACAAGGGAAGCATCACTAAATGGGAGGAGATGGAAGAAGATCTATATGCTAGAGGCATCACTCCAGCGACACATGACTGGCCCACAAGGACCAAGCATTGGTACTATGGTCATGGAGGCACCCTAAGCCCAATCGATGGCTCCTTAGTTTTTCCCGAGGACTTGCGAGAACTAGCTCAGTGTCTCCTCGATATCCTCAGGGCATCTGAGATGGGTGAATTTGTTGCTGATAGAGACAGAGATGAGCTAACCTATGCCTTAGGGAACAAGGAGCATCCTGGACAGACGCGCGGCGTAGGCACAATCATCTCATGGAAGAAAGGTTTCCAAGAGCAAGCCGCCACCTATAGGAGCCGTTCGAGGAAGAAGGCCGAATATGAGCAGAGGGTGAGGGACCTAGAGCAAACGGTTGCCGCCCAGGGCTCAAACTGCCAAGAAATGGAGTCAGAGATGGAGCGACGGATGAAGGTAGCATGGCTGCAGATACAACAAGCCACAGGCGGGACTGGTTCCACAGAGCATGCACCTCTCCAACAAGCCGCAGGCGGGACCGGTTCCACAGAGCATGCACCTCTCCAAGATGCGGCCCTTATTAGCCCTCCACAACAATATCAAAGCAGTCACGCTTCCACACAGGCCGCCGAAGCGGTCCATTACACCGTGGATGAAATAACTCAACAGACCGCGTGCGAGCTTGTCGTCAGGCAGAAGAACTTAGCTGTGGTGGTAGGTATGTGACCTTAGTTTGTACTGCATACATTTCACCGTAAATACCATTTAATTACTAACTTTCTTTGTGACTACTAAATTATTAGGTCGCATACGGTATGACCAAACGTGTGGAAGAAGGGCAAAAATGACACTGCAATGACATTCCACATGGTTACGTACCTGTTGAGGTGGAGCAAGTCGTCACCAACTTGGAAGACTTGGAATTTGACATCCCTGGAGGTGACGGAGAAACAAAACTCGGTCAGTGTTCTCACTGCATCATTCTATGGAGCAAGGCAGACATCGTCATACCCGGTACACCTGCGGCTACCAACAAGCCTCCGTCACCTCCACCGTCTCCAAGAGATCCACCGGATCATGACGATTCTCTGGGAGCTCCTGATGCAAGCCCGTCTCCTCCGCCGAAGAGGTCTCCGTCTCCTCCACCGCGGAGGTCTCTGCCCCCTCCGCCGAAGAGGGGACGCCGCACTAAAGCCTCTGCCCCCACTCCACCAGGGAAGAAGGCGCGGAAAACCAGAGAGAAGCCCGCACCAGAGAAAAGAGCGGGTGAGAAGACTCTAGAGGAGCTCGAAGCCTCGGTCAAAGCAGACACAAAGAGGCAAATGGCCGAATGGAGGAAAAAATCTGAACCGGAGCTGAAGCTTGATCCCACTGTCGTCAAGTCATTCCTCGATAATTTGAGCAAAGGTCAACAAAAGGAAGTAATAGTAACAGACTATGACCGCTCATTACTGAAATCTCGCCGGAAGCGGAAGGCTGCAGATAAGGAGGCGGGCCCATCCAAAAAGGTTCCTCAGCTCGGCGAGCAACCTCAGCGGCCCTTGGGTCCATTTCCATCTCTGGACGAGATTAACGTGCAACGAGTAATGGCCGAGACTGGACTAACCAGAGCGCAAGTCCTGGGGGAAGAAGAGGTGCCTGTAAACACAACGTTGAAGTGGTCGTTTAAGCTTGGCAAGCCTATGGTCCCTCCGGAAATGGAGAGCAAGCAACAGACAAAGATGCGCCGATTCCATGAGTGGTACTTGGAAGAATCAAGAAGGAATAAACGACGCATGATCAAAGTAGGCGTGAAGGACCATGATTTCTACAATGGTGACGATGATTGGGTCTGGCTGAGGTTTAAGGATATATAAGAGCTGTACCACCGCGACGCCATGGATGTGGATTTGATCACCTGTTGGACACTGTAAGTACTTTGTTGTTGCTTATAATTCACAGTTTGAAAACAATAATTCCAATCTATGCTGACGCGGGCTTTATTTATTGCTTAACATATGCAGAATGGAGATTAAAAAATGTCGGAGATCCTCAATATATGACGTTGGTTTCGTGGATCCTCGAAGGATAAGTGAAGAAATGATATTGATGAATCCTGAGGAAACATATGGAAACCTATACAAGTATATTAAGAAACAAAATTACTGCGACTCCATATTAATCACATACAACATCGAGTTAGTACATACACAGGCTTCTTCTTATACTGTCTGTGTACTATTTCATTTCTGATTATAATGTATACATGTATACAGATTCCACTGGTTCCTAATAATATTGTGTCCTGACCGGGGTGTCGTCAACGTCTTTGATTCATTGTACACTCCAAAAGAAAAACTACAGAACATCATGGACATGATGACAAGGTGATGTATATTTTCCCCTACTTAATTCACCCCTTACACTCGCAATGACTTAACTCCATTTTTTTGTTCGCAGGGCCTGGAATCAATTTCGTCAAGAACACCCGGGTATTCAACATGAAACACTAAAATGGAACATTGGCTTTCCGGTAAGCAAGTAATTTGTACATGTAGGCCTCGGTAATATATTATATGAATTTTACTTAATTTCTTTTGGTCGACAGTGTGCCAAACAGGGGAAGGGAAATAATTTATGTGCATACTATGTTTGCGATTACATATGGAATTGGGGACATAAAAAGCTTACACAACACGATATAATGGTACGTAATAATAAACACATTTCCATTATTATTAAGTGCACAATTATTGTCTCCAACTCGGCAGATTAAATATCTTTCAATTATTTGTAAATTATAGATGTTGAACCTGAAGGAAGAGTCTCTAGAGCTAGAAAGAATTGACGCAATTGCAGAACAGCTCGTCGGATGGATCTGGGATGAGGTCGTCAATCCCTGAGGAGAATTCCACTCGCCAGTACTGGAGGACGTGCCGGACAGTCCAACAAGTCGTCAATCTTAATTAAGTAGAAAATACAATTTAAATATATATAACTCGAGTTGACATGAATGAATATCTACTTTTGTAATATATATGTCTTCTATTTTGATGAAATGTCAGCTAATATGAATATAGAGTTGGCCGAATACGCATTAGAATACACGTATTATAATATATACATATATACACGTATATAGACGTGCATGCATGGCTACTGAAAAAAGCAAAAAAAAAAAGAAATACGGGGCCTTTAGCACCGGTTGCAGACAGCAACCGGTGCTAAAGGCAGGCCCTTTAGCACCGGGTTGTGTCTGGAACCGGTGCTAAAGGCCCTGCTAAAGGCGCTGCGGGGCAGGCCCTTTAGCACCGGGTCATGGCTGCACCCGGTGCTAAAGGGACCCTTTAGCACAGGTTATTCAACCCGGTGCTAAAGGGGTACCCCTTTAGCCTCGGTTTAGTTGAACCGGGTGGGAAACCCGGTGCTAAAGGGCTTTCCCACCCGGTGCAGATGTTGATCATTCTAGTAGTATGAATTAATTTAATACAACTGAGTAGGTAGCGAGGATTATCCGTGCTATAACTTGCCTTCCTCAAAAGGATGCTGCTACTGTTGCGAGTCCTGCTCTAGAAAGTCCTCCGCGTACTCGAAGTCCAAAGCGAAAGGCTCACCGACTGGACTCGAATCACCATGCAAACATGCACGCAAACTAATAATATTATATTATAAAAGTACACCAAACAATAGAAACAATACATATAAAGGTTCTATAAATATTCTACGCTTCACTACGAACACATGAGCGCAAAAATCACACTAATCGGAGCTAAAACGGAAAAGATATGAGTTTTCTAAGTTATAGGGATCTACTGGCTAGCTTTTAAAAGTTCCAAGGGCTTATTTGAAGAAAATCGAGGACCTATGCATAATTACACGTTAAAACTTGAGGGCTAGCACGAAAAAACAACTTAAAGGACGGTGGGTTCTATTTCTTAAAAGCTCAGGGGGTTAAACATAAAAAACAAGACCTATTAGTAATTATTTTTGAACAGAGGGTGGACCGCGGGTTGATTTCAAAACTTGGAGGGGATCTTTTGCAAAAATACCGGCGCCGACCGGTATGGACTTGTTTGACTCGAACAGAGTGGTGCCGTGGGCCGTCGGATCGGGATCCTGCGGCCGGGATTGATCCGGGGGGTTGGGTCGCCGGAGGGGACGTGCGGAGCGGCGGCGCTACGCTGCCGACGGCAAAAGCTCGCCAGAGCAGTATCGATCAGGTGCTAGGGGGCACCAATTGCTGCGGCGTTTGGCCCTACAGGCTCGGGAAGACATGGCGAGAACACCCAGGAGGTTCTCGACGGCCGGGGGTGGACACGGTGGCCGGGTAGCAATGAGCCGCAGCGGAACTCGCCGGCGAAGGTGGTGCACAGCCTACGGTGCACGAGAGAGAGTGGGAAGGGGCTTGGAAGGTCGCTTATCGATGCGCCAAGCTGCCCTGGCGGTCGAGAAGGCCGGAGCGGCGCTGGAGGAGCAAGATTTACGGCGGCCGGAGCTCGGCGGATGTTCTGGGCGCGGTCTTGCGCGGGGAAGGCGATGGGGGGCTCGGGAGGCACGAGAGAAGGATGGTGAAGGCTCGAGGGTGTGCGGGGGCACTTAAATACGCCGGAGGGGTGGCACATTGGGCAGGTGGCGCGGGGATCGGGCGTCGGCGGCCGGTCAGTCGGAAGCTTACATCCGGGGCATTGGGAATCTTGCCTCGCATGCGTGCGCGATTGGAGGAAGGACAGCGCGGGGATCGGGGCAGCGGAGCTTCTGCGGGCTCACAGTCGCGGGGGAAGGGCCAAGTTGGCCGGACGGGCCGGCGAGATGCACCCTGGGGAAGAAGGGGGCTCGGGCGCAGGGGAAGGGAAAGACCCAACAGGTGGGGTCGGTCGGGAGTGAGAGAGAGGGAGAGAAGGGAAGGGGGAGGGCGCTGGCTGGGCCGGCTGTTCGGCCCAGGAGCGGGGCGCGCGCGGCGTGGGCTTGCGCTCGGGGTGAAGCTGTTGGGCCGGCTCGGGGAAAGGGCCCAGGTAGGGAAGGAAGGGGAGCTAGGCCGGGAGAAAAAGGAGGAGGGGGCTGGGCTGAGCTCGGGGAGAAGTAGAGGGTGCAAATGTGGACCAGGGAGAAAGCTTAGGGAGCAAAAGTGAACTCGGCTTGAATTAACTTTTCTAGAGCTCAAACAAATGCAAATTAAATTCGATTTTAAACAGAATTTAAATTCCAATTTAACTTACTATCAAAGAAAACACAGTGCAGCAGCATGAATGCAACAAAAATATTTCTACAAATTATATTTGATTTTAATATTCATAAATAATTCATTTAACCTATAATAAATATGAACAATTAAAATAAACGCCAATAAATTACTAAAAATTTTAAATAGGCTATTTTTTGGGTCTTACAATCTTTCTACCTATGCTTTAACTACACTATCATGATGATTTAATTGGAACATGGAGTGACCACCCCGGAAAAAAGTACAACCATGAGTGCTAATGGGCTCTGGCCTTGGCTGACTAATTAGAGACTCTAGTTTGTGCATGTCTACCCGAAAGGGCAAGAGGGGGAGATTTTGATGAGGTATAACCCGATCCTCTTGAGTGGTATGCTTTGCTAAGATGCTGACTCACTAGGGAGGTTTATTCTTTGCTGGGATAATGAAACCTTAGCGGATTGCACTTATTAGGGAATCTTTGTAAAGGCCTCGTAGCGTCCATATGCAGTCACACCTCGGTAGTGTGATGCGTGCCTAATCCGCATAGAATGGTTGGGTTTAAAGTTCTTTTGAACTTTTACGCCGCTCGTGGTGAAAATGTACAACCTCTGCAGAGTGTAAAACTGATATTATCAGCCGTGCTCATGGTCAAAAGTGGTCTGGACCCTCGCATGATTAATTTACTTAAATTTGATAATTAATTTTCTCTCTGGTTATTTCTTGTGGCCTTGCTGAGTATCAACCATAAGTGTACTCACTCTTGGTAATCGCTGCTCAGAAGAAGAATTTTTATGAAGTTGATGAAGATGGAGCCGCGTTCTATGCGTACGTAACCCCCAGTCGACTGCCTGATAAGTTTGGTGCCTTCGTTTCCAACATACGCTGAACTTTGATAGTTTGTAAGTCATTTATTTTATTTTACATGATACAGCATCTTTTATTCACTTTGTGACTTACTGTATGTGTGAAACTTGATCCTGACACACATACATGGTACACTTTGTTTGTTTTTTAAAACTGGGTGTGACAGCCGTGTGGTATCCAAATTTAAAACGATTATCCGTGGATTACCTACGTTATGAAAAGACCTTTCACCAACACCTACCAAAACCGGCAGTGACTCTCGAGAAACATGTTTTTTTGTTTGTGAAAGATTTTCATATCTTTTTCACCATTAGATCTGACATATGAGTCCTTTCTGAGGGGTGGGTATGAATTATTTAGGTGAGAATGTGAGAAGTGTTTTTAAAATAATTGATATAGATGGATAGATATTGTATACCATCCTTTAGTACTAACCTAAATAGCGAGCTGACCGGCAGCAGGTGACCCCGTATATATGCCGCGCGCGGGTCCATCCCGTTGGATTGCCGACCACAAAAGTAGAATTTAATTGTTGTTATCTTTATCATTAAATCGTCATTCAAAAGAACCTCTAAGCACGTGCTGTGCATCTTTAAACTTTAATAATTCCTCTTGCCATGCAAGATACATCATCTTTGCGTGCCGCTAGCCGCAAAAGAATATAATGTTTGTTAAAGGGCCGGCGAGATGGACAATCCAACTGAATATATATACGGGGTCAAGAGCAAGAGCAAGCATGCTCCATGACAACAACACACATCGGTAATTAATCTAACCCTGCTAGCAGCCACACTGATCATATCCGATCCATCCCTGGTGATGGGCATGGCTGGGGGTAATGCACGGCCGCCAGCCAAATTAGTGCTAGATCCGCAGCTGTTGATGGCTGCTCGCCGCGGCGACAGCAAACGGCTCCAGGAACTACTGCGGCTTAAGAAGGAAGAAGGCAACGAGGAGCAGATCGCAGCATCGTCATCAGAGGTAGTCATCGTGGAGGTCCTCCCTCGGCGGCGTCATCATCCTTGTGCTCCGGCTGCTGCACCACCACCGCTGCCGCCACCGCCACCGCCGCCACTTGATCATGGGGTGACCATGGATGGGGACACTCTGCTGCATGTGGTTGCATCATCCGGCGACGGCGATGAGTTTCTCCACTGCGCCGAGACCATCGTCGGCGACAAGAGGGCAGGTGGTGCTGCTGCAATGCTCCTACTCCTGGAAGCGCGGAACCGCCAGGGCGACACGCCCCTGCACTGCGCCGCCGGTGCTGGGAACGCCAACATGATCTCCTGCCTCATTCATCTCATCACCGACGATACCCACAAGGTGAAGGCGTTGGTGAGAATGCAGAACGAGCGCGGGGAGACGGCGTTGCACCAGGCGCTCCGCGCTGCCAAGAACAAAAAGGCCTCCGTAGACCAGCTGATGCACGTGGATCCCGAGCTGGCTTGCATCCCATACGATGGTACTTCCCCGTTGTACCTGGCCATTTCATTAGGTGAAGTGGAGATTGCACGGCACCTGTTTGAGGCAAGTAAGGGCAAGCTATCCTACTCCGGGCCGGAAGGACAGAACATCTTGCATGCAGCAGTTTCTCGTGGCCAAGGTAAACAATTTTTTTTTCCTTTTTTGAGCATCACTGGTAAACAAATTCTTAAGAGGTGAAAAATATACGCGCATCCGCCATACTTCGATTCTCTCAGTCGCGCTGCGATGAATAACACGACACCCGGTACAGCGATTTTCTCAGTCGCTGCCATAAACAAATCTTTATTTGGTGTTTGTTCCACACATACCAGTCTATTATGAAGTTTGTGGCCCATGTAGTATTTTCCATTACTAATCCCTTTTCTTTTCATTCTTTTAATTACCTTTATTTTCTCCTTTTCATGGATACTAACTTTTTCTTATATTTTTCTATTTTTCTTTCTCTTTTATTTTATTTTCTTTCTTTTCTGTAATATTTTTTCCTTCATTTATTATCTTTTTATTTTTTATATTTTATTTTATTTTCTTCTCCTTTCCTCTATCATTTTGGGT
This sequence comes from Echinochloa phyllopogon, assembly GCA_033239725.1. Taxonomy (NCBI): domain Eukaryota; kingdom Viridiplantae; phylum Streptophyta; class Magnoliopsida; order Poales; family Poaceae; genus Echinochloa; species Echinochloa phyllopogon. The sequence goes on along the minus strand of BTCW01000016.1, from coordinate 1,193,197 downwards.
AATGCTAATTTTTTAGTATAATTACTTGTTAATTTTGTTCATGTTTAAGATAAATCTGTTCATGGCATGGTCATATTTTTTTTGAAGATGTATAATTTTTTGATCAGTTTGTGAAGCTATTTTATTCATTTTATAGGTTAATTTGTTCACTATGTTAAATTATTTGGTCATACAATAATTTTTTTTCTTCCTATTTAAATTGTATGGGTTGTTGTATACAATGGAATATTCGCAATGTTTGGTCTTTCTTTGGTAGTGTTAAATTATTTATGCATAATGTTTATATTTTGTTCATAAAAACTATGATTTGTTGGTGTTGTTTAAGTATTGGTTTGCATTTGTCAAACTGTTCTAGCTTACTATAATAATGCTCTACCTTGATTAAAAAATGTTCTTAAAATAATATTATCCAAATATAGTTAAGTGTAGTATTTCTTTGGAGATCCTGTCCAAAGAAACATAATGATGCAATCAAAATTTAATTTGTATCTTTGGTTTTATATTTATGCTTTTTTTAGTTTCATAGACTTTTTTCACGTAGGATGATATCATCAGCTTTGACTTTGTGTACCGGCTTCTGATGTGAATTAGAAGTATTAAATATAAATTCATTAAAAAACCCGTTACACAAACGAGGACTAAATTGTGAGACGAATCTATTAAGCCTAATTAAACAATGTAATGTTACAGTAAACATGTGATAATTATATACTAATTATAGGTTAATTAGACTTATTAGGTTCGTCTCGTGAAATAGCCATGACTTATGCAATTAGTTTTTTATTACATCTAATTATTATTTGTTTAAAGGACTAAACTTACTTTAGTCCCTCGCATCAAACACCCCCAGCAGGCTGTGGTCACACGTTCCTTCCGCTGCAGTACTGCATCCTCTCCTTGGGCGAAACTAAAGCCACCCCTTGCATGCACGGATTAGGCTACGGTTTGATATATGGGACCATTTTCCATCACCGTTGCGCTGTCATCTTGCTCAACAAGCCCCCTCCATGTCCCGTGTGTGGTCGAAATATGAACCCCATCCACAAAACCCGATCCTTGCCCTTGCTCAGCTTTCAGCAGAGTTTGGGTTTCTTGATTGATCCAAAATTTATAAAATTACTATCTACATGAATGTATTTTAATCTCTACTACAGTACGTATCTACTACAGAACAGTAAAAAAATACTCTACTCCGATGGATTCCCATTCACTACATATTATTGCAGCGCTGGCTATGGTTATGGAGTGGCTGAGGGGCGTGAAGACGACGGCCGACATGCAGCAAGCTGACCGGCATGTGATGGTGAGTAGTAGTGTAGTGGCTGTGGCTGATCTCCTGTCGCAGCTGACGAACCAAAGGAGCAGCAAAGGCGGCAGCACCCCTCTTCACGTGGCTGCATCGTTGCATGGGTGGCCGTCAGCATGGTTTCTTTCCAGATGGTTTCCACAAGTTTGGGCACGGTCAAAATCAGCCACAGAACTGCTGCTAGACGCTAACTTATCCACGGCATATCAGGGAGACGACGAAGGATTGTACCCCATACACGTCGCTGCACATGCTGGCAGCCTCGACGTCGTCAAGATCCTTGTGCAAAGGTGCCCAGACAGCGCCACTCTGCGAGATCTGAAAGGAAGAACTTTCCTCCATGTTGCTGTTGAGAAGGGGTGCTATGAAGTGGTTCAACATGTCTGCAATGAGCCAGGATTAGCATCGATCCTGAATGTGCAGGACAGCAACGGGGACACGGCGCTCCACAGCTCCGTCCGTGCTGGAAGCATTCGCGTCTTCCACTGTCTACTCCGGAATCAGCGAGTACGCTTGGATCTGCCAAATGTCGACGGGATGACACCTCTTGATCTTTCATGGAGTATGAGCCCTTCAGGGTTTTATTACCCACTTGTAAGTACATACACACTACATATACCAATAATGCAAGTTGGTTTGACTGGAGGTAGTACTGTATAGCTCATAATTAATTAACTCGCTTGATTATATATATATTCCTTAATTCGATGATATATACTCGCTCTTGCAGAATCCACGACGTATTATGCGGCTATCATTAGAGTATGCAGGAGCTCCGCACGGTGCGGGTCGGCCAGAGCACTTCTATGCAAAACACATTCCCAAAACAAATGCAGACGAGGTGTCCAAGCAACACACGGAGGCAACGCAGGTGATGAGCGTTGTCGCTGTACTCATAGCCACCGTAACATTTGCATCAGCTTTCACATTGCCTGGAGGTTATCGACCCGACGACGGCACGCCAGTGCTTGCTGGGAGCTATGCTTTCGACGCGTTTATCCTCGCCGACACCGTGGCATTCATCTGCTCCAGCTTGGCCACCGGTACCCTTGTCTATACCGGGTTGCCGGGTATGGACATCTCCATCCGCCACATCAACTTGAACTTTTCTGGGGCCTTGCTGCAGAGCGCAACAAGGAGTTTCGTGGCTGCTTTTGCTTTGGCCTTGTACCTGGTGCTGGCTCCACATCATCCTACAATTGCAGTTTCTGTCTGTGCGATTGTTTTCGCAACCTCGCTGTATGGAAACATGGGGGCTCGGCAGAAGGCTGATGTGGCAAACACTGTCCATGCTCGAAATGGAATTCGAGTAACTGCAGTATGGTTTTACGGCCATGTATTTTCCCGTAGTTTACTGAGTCACTTTGGCTCCTACATTATAATCTTTGGCCTCCCATCAATTCGGAAGTGGGCAAGGTAAACTAGTCAAGTTGCATGCAGATCAAGATCATCATATATATGTTGTACTAGGCTGTGAGCAACAAGGTAATCGGAGTGACCAGATGAGATCACATTCCGGACAGATCGCAGTCACCGTTACTTTAGCATATGTGTATTCTGATTAACCTGAGAATAAGAAACTAATTTACGTTCAGCAACCTGGGTGTTATCGTCGGTCATTTGTGTTTTATGTTGGAACAGCTACTTGTGTAGCATGCTCTAGCTAGAAATGTTGAGATGAGATGATTCTCAGCATTTTTGTAGCCTTGTTTTTAGCCTTCTGTTTGTCTACTATCAACTTCCATATGTCCCCGTAAGGATCTTGGTGGGTACGGTTTTATTGCAAATTTACAACTGAATTTCAGTTTACAGCTTTGCAGAAAAATCAACTTCATCATCTCATTGTTTCTTCATTCAATTTTCATGTTACTAGCTTTTCATGGAACTTGCTATAAGAACAACCTAGCCATAAACTGCTAGCTACCTTCCAAATGACGGTAAAGAGGTTCTAACAGGTTACAGAGTTCTGATACAGTTGTCCTTAACATTAACGAATTAACTGATCTAGAGCAAGTAAACTGGACCAAATAAAAGCAGCCCATTCTACAACTAGAAATCCTGTCCGGTCAATGAATGAAGCAGAGCTCCCTAAAAAGACGTACAAGCAAACAGAGCAGATACGAGCTTGCAGGCGCGTTCCAGACTTCCAAATGTGGTTAAAAACGAAAATAAAGTTGTTCGCACCCAAAATTGGCAGTTGCCTATCAGGCCGAGGGCAACCGGTCAGACCGGTTCTAGAGAGCGGTCAGACCGGTTTTCCTGTAGCCGATCTGGCAACTGCCGAAACCGGTCTGACCGGTTTCCCTATCCAGTCTGACCGGTTTTCTTCTGTGTTGGAGCAGGTTTAGGACTTTACAGTTTTATCCCATATTGTAAACCGACCTAAAGGGGTACGACTTCCCCACCCTATAAATATAAAGCGTCATGGCCGATTGAGAGGCATCATCCAATCGAACAAATACATCTATCTTTTATCTTTTTACTTTTTCTCTTTTCCCTACTTTTCCAATCTACTATTTATTGTTCCTCCTTCGTCTCTACGTCAATTGAGGGCGTCCTAGGTGGCCTGCCGATTCTAGGACAACCCTACGTGCGTTGCCCCGACGGGATCCTGCCCGGACGACGCTCGAAGGTCTACCGCCAGCCCTGTCTGGCAAACCGGTCTGACCGGTTACAGAAACCGGTCCGACCGGATCCTGCGTTTGCGTTCTGTTGGCCGCGAATTCGTGCCAACAGATTTGGCGACTCCGCTGGGGAACGAAAATCTGGTTGCTCAAACCGTTTTATCGATCCTTAGGTAAATCAATCGGCTGCCATGGCCGGTAAATTACCTAAACCTGCTGATGTCGATGCTGCAAACATTCAAAGGCCGAACGTTGATCAAACGGCGGCTGAGGAGCAGAAAGCGCTTGCGGAAACCCTAATAAAGATCCGTGAGCACAAAGAGCGGGAGATCCAGGAGTCGGAAGAAGAAGCCGTGAAGCAATACATATCGCACTTCTCCGTGGATCGACAAGGGAACGTCAAGAAAGACAAGGATATCGTCATTGATATTCCCGCGCTAAAGGTACAATCCAATGCTTCTCCTGAAATTAATTCGGAAATTGCAAATTTTATTGATGGAGCTGTTAGTGCGAGCTTTAATAATAAATTTGATGCTATGAATGGAAAGTTTGAATCAATGATTAATTCTCGTTTTGAAAACATAGAATCCAAAATTAATAAACAATTTTCTGGTAAGGATGTTAATGGTTCTACTTCTAATACCGAAACTTGTATAGATAGTGCACTAGAGGATTTATCAAATTTGCATATTCCAAAGGCTCCCATTGGTTCATCACCAATCAACCACATACATAGCCGAACTACCATTGGTACTTCGGCTGGTGGAGGGAGTACGATGATTGCTACTAATGCTATGACACCACATACAGTCGTGTATTATGAACCATCTATAGGTGCATGTGTTTCTAATAGTTCGCTACATCATGTTCCTAACGTATTGCCGAATGAAACAGCAACATATAGCACACCACAGCCCACTATAAATCGAGTACCACATTCTGGATCTGCTAGACCTAGAACTGTTCCGGGGATGGAGGGATTTAGAGAGGAGATGCTCGAAATGATTAGACAAACTTTTGGTATAGAGCCTAAAACTAAGAATCGGTCGTATCAAAGACCGTATCCTGAGAATTATGAATATGTCGCATACCCACCAGGCTTTTAAATACCAGAGTTTACTAAATTCAGTGGGGATGATGGTAAAAGTACTTTAGAGCACATAGGCCAATTTACTATACAATGTGGTGAAGCTGCTTCTATTGATATTTGTAAAATGAGATTATTTCCTTTATCTCTATCGGGTGCTGCATTTAATTGGTTTATTTCTTTGCCACCCAACTCAGTTTATTCTTTCGCTAACATAGAAGAAAAATTCCATGATTATTTATTTAATGGTGAAACTGAGTTAAAATTGTCAAATCTTGTATCGGTTAAGAAAAAAATCTAATGAATCTGTTTCTGAATATATTAGAAGATTTGGAGACACTAGAAACCGATGCTATAGTCTAACAATTTCGGATAGAGATCTAGCTGATCTTGCTTATGCTGGTTTGCTTGATATTCATCGAGATAAGCTAGATGGTCAAGAATTTCTAGATGTAAGTCGGTTGTTGAAAAAGCTCTAGCTAATGAAAACCGACTTAAAGAATCTAAGAGTTCACAAAAAACTAATGATAAAAGTAATCGTCTTGTATATTATGCATCTGATAATTTGGACGATGAAAGTAATGATGTTTTTAGTGCTGAATTTGTATGGTCAACTAAAGATAAGCCTAGCACTTGCGAGTCTCTAAAGTCGGTCCTCAAGAATCGGCAAGAGGAAGTTAAATATACTTTTGATGTGGCTAAGTGTGATAGAATTTTCGATGAATTGCTAAAAGCTGTAAAAATTAGAATAACTCATACTATGCCGCCATTAGAAGAGTTGAAAAGACGTGCTTATTGTAAATTTCATAATTCTTATTCTCATGCAACGAATGATTGCAATGTATTTCGGCGGCAAGTGCAATCGGCCATTGATGAAGGTCGTTTGACATTTCATCCTATGCAAGTTGACACTAATACTTTTCCTATGAATACCATTGAGTTACGAAATCTCAAAGTGCTAATTCGGCCACATCAAGCCGAAAAAGCCGTTGGAAAAAATGTAATCATTGGAGATGACAAGCTTGCTGATCCAGAAGTGATAAAAGTGCAGAAGGAGGTCCCTCAAGAGCTTGGGGGCCAACAAAAGACAAAGAAGACCGACGACGCGCAAACCGGTCTGACCGGTTCTTCAAACCGGTCTGACCGGTTTCTCCAGGAAAACTGGGAGCGTCCCAAAGGCAAGAAAAAGGTGAAGCCGACCTTTGAGGAGCTTTTGGTCAAGTACAAGAAGAAGAGATCAAGCCAAAAGCAAGGGAATCGGCCAGGTAAAAAATCAAAACATCAAAATGAATCTTGTTCTTGCAAATCTCAAGTAAATTATGCTGCTGCACCTTGTTCATATGTTGGACCGACCTCACCATGGTCCTGGTTCTATCCTTATTATTATTCACCTTTAGATTACAGCAATTTACATATGCGTTCATATATGATTCAATATGCTCCTACATATGAAAGTTATGGGTCACCGCAAAGACCGTTTGTTGTTAACAATAATCTGGTCAAAAGTACATCTATTTCTAGAGGAGATGAGAAGGACATCAAGAGAGATTCAAGATATTCACAGCCAAGGTGGTGTCCCTCAGGCTTGTCTCATACTCAAAAGAGAAGATTGCAGCGGATACATAAGCAAGAATCAATGGAGCAACAAGCAAAGATCACGCCAACAAGGTTAGCAACTACCAAGCAGGTATGGAGGCCAAAGCAAGTCGTTCCTTGAGGATGAAGACAAGTTTATGGCTGATAATGTTTATCGCCCTTAGCACTAATATATGGCCGACGAATTGTTCATCATCGTCCTTAGATAATTTTGGGTCCAGAAGGTTATTTTTTTGGCACGCAAGCTTAGCCAAAAAACGGGGGGGGGGGGGGGGGGGGGGCATATGTTCGCACCCAAAATTGGCAGTTGCCTATCAGGCCGAGGGCAACCGGTCAGACCGGTTCTGGAAAGCGGTCAGACCGATTTTACTATAGCCGATCTGGCAACTGCCGAAACCGGTCTGACCGGTTTCCCTATCCGGTCTGACCGGTTTTCTCCCGTGTTGGAGTAGGTCTAGGACTTTAGAGTTTTATCCCATATTGTAAACCGACCTAAAGGAGTACGACTTCCCCACCCTATAAATATAAAGGGTCATGGCCGATTGAGAGGCATCACCCAATCGAACAAATACATCTATCTTTTATCTTTTTACTTTTTCTCTTTTTCCTACTTTTTCAATCTACTATTTGTTGTTCCTCGTTTGTCTCTATGTCGATTGAGGGCGTCCTAGGTGGCCTGCCGACTCTAGGACAACCCTATGTGCATTGCCCCGACGGGATCCTGCCCGGACGACGCTCGAAGGTCTAGCGCCAGCCCTGTCCGGCAAACCTGTCTGACCGGTTACAGAAACCGGTCTGACCGGTTCCTGCATTTGCGTTCTGTTGGCCGAGAATTTGTGCCAACAAAAGTAGTACGTAGCCGTGCAATGAAACTGCAATAAAACATTCAAGCAGGTACATTCCAGTATTTTGGGTTTGCTCTTTCCTTGTGTCCAATGCGATGATAAGAAATGTCGTTTGCCGTTATTTCACATTATAGGCTTATACAGATGCAATGACACACCATATGGAATACAGAAAAGCAAAACTAGTTTGAACCACATAAATCCAGTGCGTTTTACAATAAGAAGCAGAGTTCGCTAAAAACCTATATATTATAAGCAAACAGAGCAGGGGGGGTTCAGGCGCGTTCCAGACGTGGTTAAATAGCGTAAATAACTTTAGTTCCGGTGTACAATGAATTAAAATCAAAATATTCTAATAGATATATCTTTTAAGTATTTTAAGTTTATTTCCCTTGTGAAACCGAGATCTTGTGTCCAATACTATAATAACATGTTGTTTCACACAATAGGCCGATAATGATGGAACGGCACAACCTAAGAATAAAATAGAATAGGAACTAATTATACAGATACTGTATAGGACTTAAGTGTGACTATAGTATCAATGTTATATGTCAGAATATTAGACTAAAATCTGATGATGGAAGTCTTGGAATAATGAGCTATTTTACCGTGCTCCATACTAGCAGGTGGTAGTATGTAGTATAAACTAGATATTAGCAGGAGTATTATGGTAACATAAATTTTTTTTTCTAGGCCGCTGGACCCTGTGCTGTCATACAAATGAAAATGAGGTAAAGTAGGAGAAATAGAAATAATGAAATAAAAAATGAAAGATATGTCATAATTACATATCTACCATTCTAAAATTAAAAATATGTCAAAATTACAGATCTGCCATTCTATTTTTTTCCCATAATACACCTGTACTACCTATACTACTTACTTCATACTATCTATACTACTAAACACGGTTACAGTAGTATACAATTAATCTGGTCCGTTGGATCATTATATACTAGTCCTTTTTAAGATTAGTATGGCGCACGTAAAAGACCTCTGCAATAATACAGTGACAACTAACAATAATTTGCATGATTCACGTACCAAGCTTGGCAATCAACTCCTTTATAACAGAAGGGCAGCTTCTATTCAGATAATCAAAAGCGTCAGTTGCAAGGACGCCCGTCAGATTCACAGGAGAGCTAAGGAAGTGGAAGCATGCCTTCTTCAGTCCATGGCAGTTGTGCTGCTCGGCTAACGCCAATACAGTCGCCAAGGTGCTGGCTTCTATGCACTTGCAAAGTTTGTGTTCACAAATAAGCTTGAGCCTCTCCAAATTGTACCTATCTGCAGCAACAAGCAGGTGTTGGGACATAGCACTTTCCTCTTCCTTATCCACATGTGGCAAAGAGTCAGTGTAGATGAAGAAGAGCAGGGCCTTGAAAACATGTGCCTCTATGTCGTCTATGCGGATTACGCCTGCAACGTCGCTCTCCTTCATTCGGCCAAAGAGCTCTGCACTGAAGACTGGTGACCTTGCAGCGAGCACGCACCTGTGCGCCTTGAATGTCTCGCTGTTCACCTCGAACACCACATCAGTGCCCTTCTCGCTCTGGAGGAGGTCACCAAGGTGTTGATGCAGGTCCGATGGGGGCACGGAGACGAAGGTCGTGGAGGGTTCCTGGGCGATCTCCTCTGTGCGGAACTCGTTGATGATGGTGATGTCGCAGCGGACGACGAAAGAATCGTCCTTGAGATGCTTCGATTTCTCCAAGTCTTCCCTTTTGATGAACGTTGCCCTGCCCCAGCCTCTGTAGCTCTCAAAGGTGCGCACTGATTGTGCTGTCAAGCATGGAGTTTGCTCCTCCACGTCGTCGATGAAATTGAATCGATGTTGCGCCTTCACTTCCTTGGTGACATCTTCATCAAGGAAAAGGAAAAGGGATACGTAATCCTCAGACTCCGAGGCCTCTCCACTGGGATAATATCTGACGCACCAGCTACGACCTCCCACAGTGAATGGGCGAGACCTGACGAACTCTCCTGTCGGGGTCACCTTGGTTCGGGAGTAGCCGTCGATCTTGAGGATGTGGTACCCGCTGGTGGCGTCTGCGATGATGGCAGACATGGACCCGAACGGCTTGCTTCTGCTAGCGGTGGACGACGACATGGGAGACAAATTGCTAGTGCATCGGCGGCAGAGTTGTGCCTATTTCTCTGCTGCTTGGCTAGCTCTTCCGCTGCACTTGCAGGATTTAGTGCGGGAAGGGGAAGACGAGAGAAGAAAGCACGGGGAAGGAGATGAGTCAGTGGATGCCTCGCTGGCTTAATTACTTTGCAGGGATAGGGGGCTGCCTTTATACTATTCTTTATTATTCTATTATATCTGAAACAGTAAGCTTTATCTTCTTTTGGCGGTTCCCTTCCTCGATTGATTCCTCTTTTCTTGATTGATAGTACTTCTTTAATTTCCTCCGTTCTTTTATCGGCTAATTAATTTGGCAGGCTTCTCTCTCTGATGTCTCGTTATGGTTGACGTTTGGTCTACGCTTGAGTGGTCAGTGCATTGTAACCTTGTTTGCAGCCTTGTAGATGAAGTGTTTCGTGAACTTCTATTTGTCTCCGTGAGGATACTGCTTGTGAGCACAGCCCAAGTTATCATTGCAGCCGCCTGCCTTTTCTGTGCATACTCCTGTGCTGCTACATCGATGCACTCTTCGGAGTATGGACAGGTCCCTAGTGGAGAATTGGTCTCTAGTCCCGGTTTTAGAAACAGGACTATAAGCCTCGGACCTTTATTTCAGGTTTTGGAAACCCACAACATCTACGTTCTCTGACATAAAACTTCCTAACCACTTCACGTACACAACAGATGTGATAATAGGTGGAATGTTTTTCTTTTATTGTAACCTGTGAAGGTCCTTTTAGTCCCGGTGTTGGTTTTAACCGGGACTAAAGACTCTTTAGTTCTGCATTGGTAACTCCAACCAAGACTAAAAGTCCTCCTTTTAGTCCCTTCTGGATTTAGCCCCATCCAAACGTGGAGCTTGTGGAGGAAGTGGGTGCAGCAAACCATTGGCCGGGGGGGGGGGGGGCGGATTGTCATCAGCCAAAAAGAGAGCATCCTTGCGCTTGAGAGCATACACCATCAAGTCCAAGATCTTGAACGTGGAGGTTAACCCACCGAAACCACCACATCATGCGGAATTTGTGCATCATCGTGGAGGTGAACCTTGGCGACTATCCTCGCCTGATTGGTTGTGTCATGCCGGTACATGAGGAGCCCAAAACCAGCAACTGCCTTGGAGATTGCAGTATTGTTGCGCGCATCATCGGGGAACAACATCAACATCACCAAGGCCTCCCTGTCCATGTCGTGGAGCCTAACATTGTCGACTTCATCATGCTTGGTAAAGCGCAGCTGATACAGCCCAAACTCCATGATCCTATCAAGAAATCTCTCACGCTCCATAGGATGATTGAAACGCTTGACGTTGCGCATGATGTGGGGGAGGGTTGTACCTCTGCACGCCTGACGTTGCGCGTGTTGACAAAATACTCCTTGAGCGCCTTCGCCATGAGCTCGAAGTCCTGCTTGGAGACCTCGGGTACTATGAAGGCGATAGCAAGATCCTCATTGTAGGTCTCCATGCAGCCGCTGATGTAGCCGTGCAGGCATCGGTGCGGGGCTGCAGGATCATGTGGGAGGACCTCAATCACCCTGGGGCAGTGTGGGCGAGGATTCATGGCGATGTTCGCCATTGGGGACGGCGGAGGGGGCGAGGTAGCTCTGGGGATTGGATTGGGAAATTGCCTCGGGGGATGTGGAGAGCTCGATGAGTTCGGGACGACGCGGTAGGTGCGCTTTAATAAGGTAGCTTCAGGAGAAGTTTGGGAAGGTCCAGCAGCACCAGGGTCCATGGCAGGTCGTGCACTAGATTTCCGCACAGGCCGGTAAACTGCAGAGTGAGAGTGCCGGCAATTGCGGGCCAGATGCCCATAACGGAAACATGATTTGCAGCGAAAATCTTGCATGCAGTTCGCTCACCGGTGGCCCAAAGAGAAGCAATGAACAATGGAGAGATCACGCGGATTGGGCCGCAAATTCCTCGGGGCCTTATCATTGTCCGATATACCAAATTGAAATTTAAATTTCTGAGATTGCCTCGAGCCAACCGAAGCGGCTACTGAATCCGCCATTTTGCCACCCAAGTGATTGAACACTAATCGTGAGGCCGGATGAACAGCGGTCGAATTCAACCTTGACGAGGAAGCAAAATTTGAATGATAATGGGTTGGGGGGAAAGAGAGTCTTCTGAAAACTGAAGAACGTTTCCTTCTACCCACCGTATGCCACAATGACTCCTATTCCAAGTCCCATCTGTGCTTTTCTTCGATGAAATCCGGACCCCCATTACGCCACAGCGTGAAAAAAGGCAAAATCCTTGCAAACGAACATGGAAAGATGATGAACCATAAGCCCCACGCCTTTCGAAGCCATGGAGAAGCGAAACATCCAATCCGCTTGGTGAACACAACATAATTCATTAGCATCGAGATGGGAAGAAGATCGAGCAAACAAGGCTAGAAGGTGATGGACGAAAACCGACCAAATCTATCAGCAACCAGAGCTTGAAACTCCCTCCCTGGAGTTGAATCCAGTGAAGGAAGTCGTGCCATGGAGATCAGGCCGAGGATCCATCAGGATCTTCCCGGGTCACCGGAATCGCCAAGGATGTCCGAGTCGCCATGAGTCGACTCCTTAGTTATCCTTATTCTAGAATTATGCACATGATAGGGATCTTTTTCAAGTAATTAGCTAAATCTGAATGTTCAATGGCGAAGGGATGTCGTGAGACCTAAGTGTAGACTATGACATGTGTTCTTGAATTTTCTATATTTAAGACAATAGTTTTGTTTTTCCAATGAACTAGCGTTCATGCTTAAATCATGTTATAAACCAGATATTCTGGTTCTCCTATGTCTTCGTTTTGTTCTTTTGGTTAATTGGCTTTTGTGCTATTGACATGCATGCCACAAAAAATGTATTTCATTCCCGTTATTTACACAACTTATTACTGATACGACTGTAGAAATAATTGATGGAACGGCTAGACCTATAGTGTCACCTAGGATTTTATTATATAGTCCAGGCTCATACGAGTCCTATACGAGTACATGTGGAGTACTACTCAAACTACGTGTCCTAGTCTTATTCTATTACAACACATACTCTAACATCCCCCACTCAGTCGTACGAAAGTGAAACAAACGAGGCATCGAACCCACAAACCCTTCACCCCTAGGCATAGGTGCACGAGGCTCAGGCACGCTATGAGAAGAGGGGTACCTGTCCCGGTTACCCATCTCTCTTTCTCTCCTCACTTCTCTCTTCTTCCTGAAGCAGAACTCCTCTTGGTGACCATCCCTACCACAAACCCACAGTGATAGCAGACTGGCTTTGGCTTTGGAGCTTCTTTTGGTGGAGGCTTCTCACTTGGCTTGAGACCGCTCGATTCTCCCACAAAGTTCACCTTCTTTTGGAAGTTGTTGGTTTGGGAGAGAACACTAGAGGATCAGGGATAGTATCAAGTTTATTCTTCAAGTGGTTGGGTTTGGGATCAAAGGTGTTCTTGGCTGGGGTAGTTTGTGGAGGAATTGGCACACAATCACACCCCACACCCTCACTCTCACACACCTTCTCCGATCCAAGCCCGCGACTATCAGCTCGCCTGAACTGAGCTACATCATACCAAGCTAGGGCTCATGACCAGACAACCAACCCAAACACTTATGCAACTCATCATTCTCATCCTGCAGACGGTTAGTTGCATGCTCAAGTTCAAGAATCTTCAAAGCATTTACATCACAACTAGAACAAGCATGAGTAGCAGAGGATTTCAAAGAACTTTCAAGGCACTTAATCCTAGCATGAGATTCATCCAATTTAGCATGCAAGACAGGACAAGAAGTGAAAGCTCCTAGCAAGGCAGATCTAGATTTCAACTCATCAAGTTCAACTTGGAGCATATAAAATTCTTCCAATTCAGTCATGTGTTTCTTCTTATATTCAACCAATTCATTCATCACATGTTCACAATTTATGCATTCAGGCTCATCAGGAACAACAGAGACAACTTTCAAAGCATCGATTTCAACTTGAGAAGCAGCAAGTAGAGACTCAAGTTTAGCCACTTTCTCTTCAGAGACACCAAGCAAAGACCTAAACTCTCTCTTCTCCTTGTTGGTCTTTCTAAGCACATCATCACGGTTGTCAAGCAAGGCATTCAACCTATCAATCTCCGCTAGCAAGAAGTTTGGATCACGATTTACCTCATCTTCGGAGTCTGAGTCCGAATCTTCTCTTTCACTCTTCTTGCCATCGGTGCTGTGTGCCATGGTATAGAAGCCATCGGAAGCCGCACACGCCAACCCGTTGAAGTTCTTGCTTGAGTGCCTCCAGCGTCGACCTTGATCCTCATCCTCGCTGCTTGAGCTCGATGAAGTGTAGCTGGAACTCGTGTCGATGTCGCTCGCACCGGCAACCATGGCTCGTGGCTTGTACTTGTGCTTGTGGCCACCGTGCTTTTTCTTCTTGTACTCTTCCTTGCTCTTGTGCTTTCCCTTGTAGACATTCCTTGATCGGTTCTTATGGTCATCCCTTGATCAGTGCTTGTAGTCGTTCCTGGGCTCGCTTGCTTCTGGGCATTCGGCGATGAAGTGCCCCATCTTGTCGCATCTGTAGCATGTACTCACAACACGCCTGGTACTCTTGCGGTTCTTGTGCAAGCGCCCGAACCTCTTGGTCAGCAACGCGAGATCATCCTTGCTCAGCACCTCGAACTCCTCATCTGACAGAGAAACAAGCATAGACAAAGCAAACTGTCGAGATGAGTTAGCAAGCGACCTAGAACTAGAACCACTCATGAGGGCCAGACTATGGGGATCAGTCGGGTTCTCAAGCTTGGCTCTATCCATCCTATCGATCTCTGTGGACTTGAGCTTGGAGAACAACCTGTTAACTGTGAGTGTCTCATAGCTATCCGACTCCATAATGGCCTCAACCTTCGCACCCCACACAGATCTATCCAAACAGTGCAAGAGCTTCAAGGCTCTGTCATGATCTGAGTAAGGGAGGTCGGTGATATTGGCTTGCATGTTATTCACTATCACAATAAACCTCTGAAACATGGCATCAATTGACTCACCGGGCAAATGAGTGAAATTCTCATACTCCCTCCGGTAAGTCGAAAAGAGCCTAGCCTTAACCGCACCATCACCACCATGCACAACTTCCAATTTTTTCCAAATCTTACACGCAAGCTTCTCTTCGATGACACGATTCAACTCATGCTCGTCAAGCGCTTTGAACAAGTAATCAATTGTCTTTCCATTTGCCTCAAACTTATCCTTATCAACTTGGGTCGCTCTTGCAGCAGGGATGGTATAGGTATTATCAAGAGTAATATCCCATATCAATTGTCCCTTGCCGCGGAGAAACGCACCCATCCGAACCGACCACATCCGGTAATTCTTCCCATCGAAGAAAGGAGGACCCAAACCATTTCCTGAGTACGCCATCCTTGGATCTTAAGACTAGTTAGAATCACAAAGATCCGTAACTGGCTCTGATACCAATTGAAGGATCGAAATGGCGACCAGAGAGGGGGGAGTGAATGGGAGCCGATAAATATTTCTTCTCGAAACTCGGCCTATATCCCAAAATCACTACCCAAGAGTACCTCACAAGCTTGTCAAGGTAGCTTAGTCACAACGGACCTACCAACCCTAGGAACAAGCTTGAATGAGATAGAAAGTGGAAGCACAATTCAAGAAGCGAAACCAAACGCTATCTGCCTGGGCCCCGATGGACTATCCGCACAGAGTTCGTGGACCGTTCGGGGACCTGGCGGACGGTCCGACAGAGAAGAACGGACCGTCCGTAAAATCAACTTGAATCTCCAGAAACTTTGGGTCCTCTACGGACTGTCTTGCGGACCGTCTGCTAGTGTCGCGGACCGTCCAAAAAGGTCACATGGACCGTCTAAAAAAAAATTAGCCAAATCGAGAAAAACTCAGACAAACAGACACATCACAGACCGTCCGCCAATCACCTAAGGACTGTCCTAGTCATACGGTCCGAAAAACTTGACGGACGAACAGGAAGAACAGCTACGGAAGAACGCATGTCAAACCTCTCAAATCCATCACCGGATCTCTCAAACAGTTAGAGCTCTTGAAGCGAAACTTTGGGGAGATGTGAAGCAACCCAAGAGGATGTTATGCCCCAAAAATCTCGGCCTCTAAGTCCCTACAACACGAGGAATCGCGAATCTCACGGAAGAACACCCTCACCACGAGTTCATCACAAAAGCTTCAAATCTAGACCAAATCACAGCGTTTGAGCGGTCAAGATCATCCACAAAGAGGCACAAGACGCTCACCCATGATCCCCACAAAGAAATCCGAGAGGAAACAGCCTAGAAATGACGAATCGAATCAAGAACAAAAATAGTACAAAATAAACTCGGGAAGGGAGACAAGCAAATCATCTCTAGATCAAATCTTCCATACAACGAGAGGTCACGATCTACACAACGGTGGCTAACCTCCACCCTTCATCCACCCGCTAAAGATTACTCGATCTGCACTTGGCTAGCCTACCAGAAAAGAGAGTAAATGAACTAGGGTTTCGAACTCATTAAAGGCCATTCCCTCCACCTCCTATTTATATTGAGTCATCTGGTGGGGGGGGGGGGAGACCACACTACCCCTACACTCTAAACCTATGATACATACTCCTCAGTGGCAATCTTGGAACTCTGAGATATTTCCTCCGTCTGGGCACGCCGTCCATCCAACCTTGCTTCCCTCCGACGCAAGCTCCAGGATCCCGCCGCGTGTCCACCACTTCGAAGCTTCCCAAACGCGCCCGGATCACCGTCTCCGTCACGTTGGGCCTTCGGGCTCGGTTTTGAGGGCCAAACCCAGAAACCCCCCTCTGATGGTTTTGTGGCCCAACCATCAAACCCCACGTACAAGCTTCGGTTGTTAGCCGCTACCTTGCACCGACTTAGTTCACGACGCCGTCTTGCTCTTCTTGCACCATGCCGACCGCACTGTCACACCCGGTCTTAAAGGCAAAACCAGGTGCATCTCATATGTGCACCAGGATCAGTTTACACACATATGGTAGACGTCACAAGTGAATATCCATAACCATGCATAACGAAAGAGTATTATAGTGCATTTATTACAATATCAGAGTTGACTCAAATGTCATAGCGGAAGACTTAAATAAACGTTTATCTAACGAAGCAAAGTGACTCCAACTCCACAGGCATTGACTGGGGGAGACTCGCCTAGAACTCCTCAAAATCAGTAGTAAAATCCTCAAAATTCTCCCAATCTGAGCAGCATTCCGGATGTAGTAGATGCAATAAAAGAAAGAAAGGCAACAAGTATGAGCACATAACGTACTCAGCAAATGTAATATGACATACAAGGCTGAGGCAAAAAGGTTGGCTGACCATACTGCAGTAAGCACTTTTAGTTAGTCAAGTTTTATTAAGCAACTATTTACTAGCAAATTAAAGTATATACCACCCACAAATTAATGAATGTCATATTCCCAACATATTCATATAACCATGATTTAGATCATGTTCAGGTATGATTATCATGTAAGGGTCCAGGCCGCTCTTGACCGTGAGCATGACTGTTATAACAGTTTTACACTCTGCAGAGGTTGTACACTTTCACCATAAGCCGTGATTCCCATTGCCGAAGCATTGTACCCTTCCCACACCACGTGGACCGAATACTGGGTTTCACTATGAGACCTTTACAAAAGCACTCTAATAAATGATAGTCCGCTAAGGTTTCCGGTTCAGAAGCAAAGCATAACCCTCCCTAATGAGGTCTGTCTCTTACCAAAGCCCACAGCTCAAGAGGACCGAGCTATACCCCGTCAACCGCCGCCCCCAATACCCCTTTCGAGTAAAGCTACCATAAACCAGAGCACCTAATTAGTCAGTCAAAGCCAGAGCCACATGGCACTCATGGTTGTACTGTTTTCCTGGGTGGTTCTCCATGTTCCAATTAAAAAGATATGATCTTGTCCATTAATTGATTAAAAAGGTAGTAATGGAACACAGAGTAGGGGTTCATTTAACCAATCCCAGTTGAGCAAGCTAAGTATCATCTACCATCAAAATTAATTAAGTAACCCAGTTTTAGGGACAGGAAAATATAGTGGCTAGGCAAGTCCTTAAATAGGGACCCATCAAATTAAGACACATGCATGGTGGTGAAATTAATAATTATTAGGACATTTGCACGACATAATACACTTGCCTTCTTCCCAACTCTGTTGCTGCTCAAATCCTTCTCCAACAGTTAGTTCTTCAGAGAAATCCTCGAACTAGTCGTTTCCTAATCTCATCACACATTCACATGCAAGGAAACAATACAACAAATAAGAAACAGTACACCAAACAATTCCAACAGATCAAAACAACAGAACAAAACTAATCTACACATTACAACGAACGCGTGAGCGCGAGAATCACTAAAATCGGAGTTAAAACGCAAAAGATATGACTTTTCTAAGGTTCAGGGACTTGCTGGCAAAGTTTTAAAAGTTACAGGGGCTTAACTGCGAAAAACCAGGGGCTAAACATAATTTTGTATAAAAACTCAAGGGCTAAACCATAAAATAACAAAACTTGGACCTCGGGCATAATTTTAAATCTTGCAGGGGCTAAAACAGAAGAAAAATGACCTATTTGGAATTATTTTTGAACTAAACTGGACCGCGGGTTGATTTTGAAAAACTTCAGGGGCTTCTTTGCAAAGTCGCCACACTGACCGTTACGGCTCTGATTGACTCGGGGTTAAATCTGTTGTGGGCCATTGGATCGCGATCTAATGGCTCGAAACAGATCGGCCGAGGGGGAGTATCGCCGGCGACAGCCGGGACGGCGGCGCCGCCCGATCCCGCGGAGGAGGGTCGCCGGAGCAAACGCGTTTCGACGCTACGACGCGCGGATTACGACGGGACTTGGATGGAAAGCAAGAGGAGAAGATTGCGGACTCACTGCAGGGGTTCTTGACGTGGGGAGAGCAACGACGACGGCCGGCGACGAGAGAAGGCGGCGGCGGAGCTCTGCAAGATCGGCCGGTGAGCAATTAGCGCAAAGCTCGGCCAAAATCGGGTCAAGATAACGAAGGAGAGGTGTGGGATGTCGAGGCGAACCTCTTGGGGTGCTTCACAGCGAAGGAGCGGCGGCGACGACGCGAATCGACGGCGGCGGCTCAAATTGGCAGGGCGGCGGCTCAGGCACTATGAATCGAGAGCTCGACTTTGTTTGGAGGGAAAGCACGGACGGGGCGCTATAAATAGGTCGGGGATTAGGACCTCGGCAGGCGTGACGGGGACGGAGTCGGAGACGGAGGCGCCGGCGCTCGGGACTCGGCCGGGGGAGTCCCTGTCAGAGACGAAGCACCTAACAGCCGGGCCCCACTGTCAAAGAGTGCGAGAGAGAGAGCGGCGGGGAAGAAGAACGGGACGGGCCAGAAATGGGTCGGAAGTGGAACGGGCCGAGCAGGGAAAAAGGAATCGGCCCGGGAAGAGAAAGGAGAGAGCACGGGGAGGAAAAGCGAGCGGGAGAAGAGTCCAGGGGGCAAACTTGGTCCGGGCCAAGAGTTCGAGGGGCGAAAACGAACTCAGCTAATTAAACTTTTCGAAAACTCAAACAAAAGCAAATCAAATTCGAATTTAAACAGAATTTAAATTCCAACTTGATTTACTAGCAACCAAAAATATATGCAACAGCATGAATGCAACAAAAAACTTATTTTGACTAAAATAATTATTTAATGTTATATTTAAATTGTTAAAAAGGATAGAAATTCCAATTAAATCCTAGAAAATTTATTTAAGCCTTAATAAATCCTAGAAAAATTCAGAGGGTTGCTACAAGTTAATTGTGATGAATTTTAGGGTGTTACACGCACTCGATCCCGTCTGGCCACCGGGTCCCTCGAACCAAGCCTACTTGTCTCTCCACTCCTCGAAGGCCACTCTGGCTAAGACCTTTTGCGCTTTTTCTTTACCTGCACCAACGCAAACCAAGTCGCATCGAACACCTGCAATACTAGGCCAAGAGTCAGTCCAACATCACGTTGTCAATCACTCATCACACTAGGAAGCGACCATCCACCGATTCTCGGACACACCTGGTTCTCAGGAGCCGACCCTCTAATACCAATGACATAAATCACGGGCAAACACTTGCCGCCGGTGAACAGCTCAAGCACACTAAGAATAGAGATGAACTCGATGATTGGTACTGCTAAAACTTGACAGTGTTTCCATGTTTATTCACTGCTTATATATTGGAAGAAAATAAACTAAGCTCTAGGCCTCCCCTTGACCTGCACCATCATCCGAAAACCCCGTGTACGGTACCATCCCACACAAATTCAAAAGAGCATGTCGCGGGTGCTGAGCGTGCCGCAAGCCGTGGCAACGTGCGCCATCCTGCACGTCCAGCTTGCGCTGCGCGACCTGGGCAACGACGCTAACAAACTCCACCGTATTGGCATGCCTACATGTACATAGAGTATTAAAGTGCCCTAAATCTTGTACTAAAAATTTTAAGAATCGAATTAAATTAAGGTCAGATCAAAATACTACTAGTTTTTTAGTTAAAATTAATTTGGATTAAATTAGATTGTGAAGAAGATAAAGGGTCGTGATCTATTTCCACCCCTACATGTACGTGATTACGACAGATTCAATCACGTACGTACACACACTTAGCTACAAAAGAAATAACCAAAAATCAAGCTAACTACGGTGACACGTCGGGAGTAGAACAACAACCCATTCAAGGCACTGGACGTCGCTGACGCGGAGGCGTCGATGATGGCGTATCGCCTTGGAATTTGGGTTGTTCTATTCTAGAGGGTGTGTTTAGTTCCTCAAATTCTAAATTTTCATCTACGTCACCTTGAAACATTAAATATAGCAAATAACGCATGTATAGAATACTAAACGTAGATAAATAAAAAAACTAATTACATAATTTTGATGTACACGACGAGACGAATCTTTTGAGCCTAGCTAGGTCATGGTAGGACAACGATTACCACAAACAAACGAAAAGTGCTACACTACGCTATAGTGTTCTATGCGACTTTTTCACCACACTTTTCGTGTATCTAAGCACACCCTCTAGAGAAGCTGCTCAGAAAACTGCTGCGATCGTACAACCCATTCAAGGCACTGGAGGTAGCTGATCTGGCAGAATTGTTTTTCTATAATGTGTAACATGTAAAAATATATCTTGGATTTAGTTAGGATTAAAAAAATTCAGCTGCAAAAAGGCTCACACTACAGGAAACCCCGTATATGCCGAGTGTCAACGTTTTTGCCGAGTGCAAACTATCGGGCGCTCAGCAAGCTTTGCCGAGTGTCAGAGAGGAGACACTCGGCAAACATAAGACACTCGGCTACTCCAAGTGTTTGCCGAGTGTGACAGACAAATCCACTCGGCAAAGAGGAAACACTCGGCACATCCACGGTTTTGCCGAGTGTCGAGACCAAGACACTCGGCAAAGCCCATGCACGTGTGCTACACGTGCCATGGCCGGCAACGGTAGTTTGAAGCCGTTAGGGACGTTAGCTCTCTGCCGAGTGTCTAACATCTGACACTCGGCAAAGAGGTGGCACGTGTCCAACACGTGTCACGGCCGTTTGGCACATGCCTCTTTGCCGAGTGTATCACTGTGGCGCTCGGTAACAATTTTAAAAATTTGAACAAACTTTGAAAAAACTTAAAATTCGTACTCAAAACATTTAAAAATTCTGAGTTTGAGATGTTTTGGCTGGTGGCTTTACCGAGTGCTTGACCCTAACACTCGGCAAAGGCTCCGTAGAAACCTAGTAGACGGCCACGGACGCCGTCGCGCCGTCCGGGGCCATCTGCGCTTTATCTTGCCGAGTGTCTGATTTGGCACTCAGCAAAGACACTCGGCAAAGACTTTGCCGAGTGCCCGATAAAAAACACTCGGTAAAAGCCGTCTTTGCCGTCACCCAATTTGCCGTGAGACCTTTACCGAGTGTTACACTCGGTAAAGAGTTTGCCGAGTGTTTTTTGTATTTACCGAGTGCCTCAGTCAAACGTCCAGTTTCCTGTAGTGTCCGGAGCTTGCTCAAAAAAAAATCTAGGTTGGCAGAGCCAGGCGCTAGTGCGTTGCCTTTTCAGTTAACGCCGTCATCCACATACGGAGTATTAGTATTTGGTCAGTAGTGCATTTGCCGCTATGGGCACCAAATGTTTTCGGGATTGATTGCGCAGAGATGGAACAGAGCAGGGCTCCATTCTCCCAACGATGGCTGCTGGGCCCGACTGGCCGACTTGGCCCCTATACCCTGCAGTTGCCATCGAAGACGATATGTTTGAGTGTTTCAGCCAGTTGTGACGCCGTTCTTCTCGTGCTTTGTGTTATTGTTCTGACTCTTCGAAAAAAATTAATTCCATATACATGAACATTGTTTTCTCCAATTGAAACTCTCAGTTCCGTGTCGGCGGCTCCGGCAGCAACAGGTCGTCATGATAATTAAGGAGGAGGGCACAGCAAGCTGGAAAGGCTGCTGAGTGCAAGTTAACCAACACTAGCTGGATGTTTACGGGTGCATGTGTTTTAAAGCAATTATGGAGGACCTATGTCACACCCCAAAATTTCTAATTTAGGTTGGGAATAGAATACACTAATAAAATAAATAATTTTATTATTTATTAAAAATATACAAGATTTAATTTGTTATCAGTTTATATAGAGAAAATTATTTTTCTATTTTTTAAATCAATTTACGTGGGATGTTGCATTCATGCTACTCTATATCGTGTTTTGTTTGAAAAATATATTTAAGTTTTAAAATGCCAATAGAGATTTTCAAAAGTTAATCCTAAATCAGTTCTAAACTCTTGGACATGCTTCTTTAATTTAGGCCACATCAAACTTTTCTTTTTCCTTGATCCCTTTTCTTTTCATTCATTCTTTTACCGATGCAAACTTTTCCTTTCTTTTCTTTACCTTAACACGTGAACCAGCCCAAATTAAAGAAAGCTAGCAACCAGGTGCTTTAATCCACGTAACATATGCTAAGCATGCATACTAATTTCTTTATCTCTCCCCATGATTGGTTTCACGCAAGCCGTGACTTCTACCAGTCCAATAATTAGTGCGTGTACTTAATTTTTCATCTTCTCCAGCACCTGTTCCTCTCTCTGCTATCATGGCCGGCCACCACAAATGCTCAAACTAGTTGCCACTAACCTCTCCATCAATCCCCACCACCAACTAAGATGCAAAGTGCCACAGCTAGTGATGTTAACTGAACCACCACCATCATCGGCCACTCATGCTGTTCTGTTTTGGCCCGTCTGCTTCTCTCTCTCCCGAGCTGCTTCTCTCATGCAGCAGCTTCTACTGTTCATTGTGCCACTCCAGCAAGCAGTCCAAGAGTTGTCTTCCTCAGGTACAGTCCAGCAAGTTCGCTACCTAACGTCGGTGCTTTATCTGGCTGCCGTTAACGACATCTTCTTCCTTGCTGAGGTTTGTCTTAATTTGAGTACGGCCACTTGTCTCCATCAGCTTCTTCGCTGTTGCACAGTTAGTCATTCGCATTTTGGTAAGGAACATCCCATGCATCACTGCCCTTTCAGATTTACGCCCAACTCATGTGTCGGCTCATCATGTTAACTAGGTGCGCGGTATATTTTACATAAATTTATATGATTATTTGATGCATTTGTAAATTATTATATAAATTTTATTTTACTTAATAGATAACAAAGGACTATAGATATGCAGTTTATTCATGAAGTAACATGCATTTGCAATGAACGAACTATCTTTTTTGTTGCGTCTCTGTCTTTTGACGTGAAGATAAATTATTCAATGAATTTTATTTTACTTACAAGATAACAGAGGACCATAGATAATTGATGAAGTAACATGCATTCGTAATGAAGGGGCTATCTTTTTTTCTTGGGTCACTGCAAACCAATCAGCCGGAGGAGTCGTTGATGACCGGAACTCATGCTAGACAATTTATATGGAAAATGATGGTAAGAACATTGTGTTGTTTAGAAATTCGCTTCTAAAAGATCAATTTAGAAAGAAAAAAATATTTTTTTCAATTTTGCATCAACCATAAACAAACATAAAGTGCTTACTGACAAATAACGTTTGTACCTCTGATCAGCATAGTTCACACGACGATGCGCAGTACTGTATTGGATTTGTTTAACTGATGAGCTTGTTTCGATTGGGGAAAGTGGCAGGGGCCCAAAAGGTTAAGGCCGTTTGGTTGAAGGGAGTAAAGTTTTATTCTCGTCACATCAAATGGAAGAATACTAATTAGACGTGTTAAATATAGATTAATTAAAAAAATGCATTACATAAGCGATGACTAATTTACGATACGAATCTATTAAGTAGTTCATGATTATACAATATAATGCTACAGTAATAATTTGATAATTATATACTAATTATAGGTTAATTAGGCTTGTTAGGTTGGTCTCGCGAAGTAGATATGACTTATGTAATTAGTTTTAGAATTAGTTTATATTTAATGCTTTTAATGATCAGTTATAGGGATTAACCTTTAGTCCTAGATGCAGACACATTCTAGATAGTGATTATCGATTGGGAATAAGAAAATATCCACGGAACACCGTTCCTATCCCAAGCACGGCGCCGCTGACCTCGAAGCTTCTCCAGGAGACACCGATCCTCCTCTTCCGTTCCCAATTTTGCAGCTAGCCTGCGCCCTGACCAAATTATGGAGCTGCAATACCGAGGGAGGCAAGTAGCAGCAGCTCCGCCGCCCCTCGCGCACTGCAGAATCGAGACGTGGAAGCCGGGGCCGTCGACGCGGACCTCCACCTCGGTGCGCAGGAGCAGCGGCGGCGGCTCTTGCGCAGGGGACGGCGCTGGGTCGATGGAGGGTGGGGGCTTCTCCTGCTCGGGGCGCGGACGCGCGGGCCGGTGAGCGCCGGCGAGCTGCCGGCGGCCATGGGGAATTGGGGCTTTTGGTGGGGCGGCGGGTTTGGAAGCGCTGCTGTAGCGGGCAAAGCCTCACTCCAAGTGTGGACGGGAAGCCATCTGCTTCAGCTTTATTTCGACGCGTCGTGTGGAGAAGGCGGGTGGGTGGGAGGCGATGGGGCGGTCGTGAGCAGGCGCGGGGGCGTCTGCGGCATTCAATGTGCGGCGGCAGTGGTCATTTGTGAGTCTTGAAGGCGGCTCGACAGGGTGACGGCAAAGCCGCCGTTGTCGAGTGTAACGACCGGCACTCGGCATTAAAAAACACTCAAAGACGGCGTGTAGACGGCTGCGGCCATCTGTGAGTTTTTAACGGAAGCTTTGCCGAGTGTTGTACTCGGCAAATCCTTCAAGGTTTGCCGAGTGCCTGCGCCAAAACACTCGACAAAGGCATGGGGTTTACCGAGTGTTAAGGACAAAACACTCAGCAATGCCCGCACGTTTGCCGAGTGTTAAGGAGAAAACATTGGGCAAATATTTCACACTCGGTAAAGGTCTGTCCAGAAATGACAGAAACAGTCTGTTTGCCGAGTGTTAGTGCCAAGACACTCGGCAAATAGACCATTTGCCAAGTGTTACACTTGGCAAAGCAACAATTCTGCCCCTATTTATATTTCACAGTCCCGTATAAAGGACCCCTCAAACAAACACCACAGTCAATTGACAACACATAATTTCACAGACAGTTCATATATATAGACATCGACATTCCAAAACCATAATTTCACAATAAACATCTTAGGAAGTTTGACAACACATGCAAGTCACTAAACATCCATAAGTTCACAAGTCCACTCGTTCACAACGACACAAAGTCACCGAACATTCACAAATGACCCCAACTCACTGGGGAGAGACTAGGAACAACATTCGACCCACCCGCGCACTAAGGTCTTCGTCTTGAGCCACTTCATTTAACGCTGCCAAGCCAGGATTCTACACAAAAGAGAACATTTTCCATGTGTGATACAAGATTTACGACACTAACAAGTTCTCAGAGTAACAATCTAAAACTGATAGATATGTAACTATAAGGTTTTAATGTTTACTCTCGGCAGAATACTCGGCAAAGACTCAGGCCAGCCACCGGCCTGCCGTGGCCCGCTCTGGCCAGCACTGGCCGGCCGTGGCCAGCCAGAGTTGGCCAGAGCTGGCCGCGGCCGGCCAGAGTTAGCCAGAGCTGCCCAGGGTTGGCCGCGGCTGACCAGAGCTGCCCAGAGATGGCCGGTGGCTGGCCCGAACCTCTGCCGAGTCTTTTGCCGAGAGTAAACATTACAACATTATTATCTAAGGTTGTCTAAGTTGTCTAAGGTAACCGGCTAAGTTGTCTAAGTTGCGAAATGAAATTACAAGGTTGCCAAGTGACTCACGAGAGAAATGGGAGGAGGACGTGGTCCAGCGGCGGACCTTCACCCACCCGCGCACCAATGTTCTGCATGTAGGCAAACATCTTCGCCTGCCACACCTGGTTCTGGTGGTCGATCTCCTCAAGCTGCAACTCCAAGTTCTCCTGCCTCCTCCTCTCATCTTCCAACTAGGTCTGCAATATTCAATCACCATCTTACAATACAAAGCAAATGTAAGCAAAAGTGAACGTACGATGAACCAATCAGAAATAACATGTAGTAATTACATCCCGACGTGTGAAGCGGGAGGAGGTTGGCGTATGGCCGGGGAAGAGCTCGTGTGCTTGGCTCGAATCTAGGAGAGTGTGGGAGTATCCGTCGTGTCGATGGTGCTGTCGCCGATTAAATACACGTACAATTATGAAGATTGTGTATTCAGTAAACAACAGGGAGATGATGCCGAAACTCAGCCTCGGATCCAAGTAGAGCATGGAAACTACCCATCTACACATCCTCGTGTTGTCCAAAAACATGGACAATTCGAAACATATACGGTTAGACATATGCAAAGATTCACATATTCACAACCGTATCTCTTTCAAATGGGAGATGCCTAACTAAGTTACGTGATCTACAAACACGGTATGGAAAGATTTTGCACGTGCTCACCTACGGGCTCGACGGCGAGCGAGATGGTGACGCTCTTGTCGGTGTAGACGGCGGGAAACGGCGTGCAGAGGAGCTACAAGCCGATGACGGTGCCTCTCCCTAACAAAAAAAATTGTCAAATGAAAATTTCGGCAGCACCTCCCCTGCATGTTGAAGTTTCCAAAAACCTGCAAAAAATCGCGGCACAAAGGCCGACAACCACACATACAAGCATAACCACAAAAACAAGGATGAGGAGCAACGACCGACAACCACATGTATTTTCCAACTTTTCACAAGTAATTGCAATTATAGATCACTCTTACCACTAGCACAACTGCATCAACCCAACCTAGCAATCACAGACATTGTGGGATATACATCCCCGGGTACCCTCAAGATAGAAGACCGAGTCCTCGTAGAACTACTCGTGTAATCCAACTAGGACTCACATATTGTAACCGACTAGGAAACTTACCATGTAACCCTGCCCAATAGGATATATAAAGGAGGGTAGGGGTCCCTAGCTCGGTAGAGACCATACAACTCAACTCACGTGCAATACAATCAAGCACACAAGACGTAGGGTATTACGCTACTCGCGGCCCGAACCTGTCTAAATCTTTGTGCTGTTCGTGCACTATCGTTCCTAGAACTCGACGAGACCCACAACTCTACTTCCTAGGGTATCCCCTAGCAGACGTGCTCGACATAAATCGTCGACACAACGAGTCACTTGATACCAAGTGATGTAGCCAGGCGGAGCCCGTGCAACATAGCCTCATACTCTACTTAATTATTGGTGACCTGAAACAGAATTTGTAGAACATATTTGAGTTGATCTCTTTAGGAGATATGAGAAGTACACCTGCACCTGCTCCTTCAAGTTTAAGTGACCCATCAAAGTACATGATCCAGTGCTCAGGACGAGTGGTTGTTGTAGAATTTTGAATTTCTGTCCATTCGACTGTGAAGTCAGCAAGAGCCTGGGACTTGACGGTTGTTTGAGATGTGAAGTCAAGGTGGTACGCTCCAATTTTAGCCTTCCATTTGCAGATGAGACCTGTTGCGTCTAGATTATTGAGGATTTCGCCTAGTGGGAATTTAGTTATGAATGTGATGTGAAAAGCTTGGAAATAATGTCGTAACTTTCGTGATGTGATGAAGATGGCGTAGAGTAATTTTTGGACTTGTGGATAACGAATCTTGGATTCGGAGAGTACTTCACTGATGTAGTAATTTGGCCATTGTACTGGGAATACATGGCCGTCCTCTTATCTTTCGACTACCATTACAGTGCTGACCACATGGGTTGTGGCTGCAATGTATAAGTAGAGATGATCACCCTTCACAGGTGCTGTGAGTACTGGTGTAGTACATAAATATGTTTTGAGTTATTCGAATGCCATATGTGCTTCATTCGTCCATGAAAACTTATCCTGCTTTTTAAGCATTTTTAAGAAAGGGAGGCCCTTTTCCCCAAGTCTTGAGATGAACCTATTTAAGGCCACGATGCATCCTGTCAGCTTCTGGACATCTTTTACATTCTTTGGTGCTTCCATTGTAAGGATTGCCGAGATCTTTGCCGGATTGGCTTCAATGCCCCTGTCACTGACCATGAACCCCAAAAGTTTCCCTAACAGAACACTGAAGACACATTTGGTTGGGTTAAGTTTCCAACGGAATGTTCTAAGGTTGTCGAATGTCTCTTGAAGATCACTGATGAGATGTTCTGACTACCTTGTTTTGACGACCACATCGTCAACATATGCCTCTACATCGCGCCCAATTTTTTTGGATTTGCATGTTTGTATGGCTCGTTGATATGTGGCGTCTGCGTTCTTTAGTCCAAAAGACATAGTTGTATAGTAGTAAGCACCAAAAGGGGTGATGAAAGATGTTTTGATCTGATCTTCTGTCTTTAGTGGTATTTGATGGTATCCTGAGTAGCAGTCCTAAAAACAGAGCAGTGTGCATCCCGTGGTGGAGTCCACGACTTAGTCAATGCGTGGGAGTCCCATGGGGTCTTTTGGATAGTGCTTGTTCAAATCTGTGTAGTCGACACACATCCACCACTCGTTGTTGTTCTTCTTCCGAACTAACACTGGATTATCTAACCACTCGGGATGGAAGACTTCTTTGATGAAGCCTGCGGCGAGTAGTTTTGCGAATTCTTCTTTTATTGCCTCATGTATATCTTGTGCAAATCATGGGAGGCACTGTTTTTTGGGTTTTGCGTTCTTGTCAACGTTTAGTTTGTGCTCGACAAGTTCTCTAGTAACACCAGGCATGTTAGATGGTTTCCAAGCAAATATATCTTTATTATCACGGAGGAACTTGACGAGCGTGTCTTCCTAATTACAGTCTAAATCTGCCCCTATAAGGGCAGTTTTGGACGGATCGCCCGTCCCAAGATCTACAGTTGTGAGCTGTATTTCTTCGGAGGGCTTGAAGTTGGTACTTGATGACTTCTTGCTGGGCACTTCTAGGTCGTCTTCCTTTGACTTCTTAGCCAAGGCGAGTACTTCCAGCATCTAGGTAGGGACGTGCGAAGTGGCGGCGAATTCTACTGCCACAACGTCGCAATCGTATGAGATCTTTAAGTCTCCCTTTAGGGAAAGTACTCCTTTAGGAGCAGGCATCTTGAGAACTAAGTATACATAATGCGGGATCGCCATAAATTTGGCGAGGGCTGGTCGCTCAAAGTCTGCAACCTCAAACTTGATGTACTCGGTTCTGAAGTTTGCTTCCGTCCCAAAGGTGACTGGGAGTGTGACTTGACTCAAAGGGATTGCTGCATTGCCAGGAACAATGCCATAGAATGGAGCACTTGTAGGCTTGAGGTATTTTGTAATGTTTAGGCCCATCTTCTTGAACGTGTTTGCGAAGATGACGTTGAGCCCGCTGCCACCATCGATTAGTACTTTGGTCAGTCCTCTGCTAGTCCTTGTCATCTATAAATAATTAAGTTTAGGCTCCTAAAACATGTAGTTCGTTTTGTAGGTCTTTTATAAAACATTTTATATATGGTGTACTGTTTTTCTTGTAGTTGATTGTTCCCTTGTATGGTGCTTGTTGCCACCGAAAGGCGATGAGATCGTTATTTCCTGAAGCAAGAGTTTGGATCAACTAAAGTTAACGGCAAGTGTCCTTGACCATAACCAGCATCCTATTTATTTATATTTTTATTAGAATTAGATAGACCATTAGATTTACATAATGTGTCAAACTTGAATCACATGTTAAGGTTTACTAGAATGTTCAATATATTCCTTGAAGCCTGGGTTGGTTATAGTATCATGCTTAGCTTTGCAGTCTTTATTGGTTTGGGTTAATTAAAAACAATCAACTTAATTTCTAGATATAAAGTTGACGAGGTTGGAAACCTCGGTGATATGTTGGGTTGGGGAATCTGAGCATGATGGACCGAGTGGTATGATGATTTGATGGTGTTTATTCGGTATTTATAGATTTGTGCTGGATACCTGGCTCAGATTCTAAGGACCAGTTCTCGAAGCCTGTAACCCGGCATAACAACGTAGCCGTGACGTCTACTATGGCTCTGGACTGGCCAATTAATTAGCTACCCCATTCTAGAGGCATCGTGGTGGTTTGAGTGACACAAGAGGGGGCTGGATAGCGAATCCTTAGTGGATGACAAAGGAATGGGAGTACTAGCTTTGTAAAGGACTTGTAGTGTAACCGTAGCTGATCACCTCGACAGTGTGAAGCGTAATGGGAAGCATGACTCATGGTGAAAGTGTGCAACCTCTGCAGAGTGTAAAACTGATATATCAGGCATGCTTACGGTCAAGAGCAGCTTGAACTTCTTTGGGATGAGTGGTGCTCGTGGTGGTTGATTGGTGGCGGATCGGATGGATTTCCGATGGTTGGTGGCTCGGAGGGATTTCCGAGGATTAGTTTGTTCGGATGGATTTCCGAGGTGGATCGGATGGATTTCCGATAGTTGATCGTTTAGATGTATTTCCGAGGAGGCTTGAATGGATTTCCATGGTTTGGGTTCTCGAGGAGAAGGTGGTTTCACATAGTAAATAGGTGTTAAGGACTTAGATTAAAAATTAAGGATTTGTTTCTTAAGTGCGATCGAGTTAAACCCAAAACCCCCCCTAATAGCCTCATGTCATATTTTTACTTCATTGTACTCACCCCTCCTCTCTCCACCTGCTATCCTCCGCCACCACAGACTCCAAGGACGAGTTCACTGAAGATGGTGTTTTCGACTAGACGCTTCGTTTTAGGCTCGTGTGCCCCCGGTCAGCTTCCTGTGGAGATGAAGACCCCTTCCGCTGAAGACTTCGATCTATTTATGTATTTTTCTTTCAGACCATGGGTCATTTTGTAATGTTGTCTATCATTATGTAATAACATTGGTATTGATTCACTAATAAAGTCGGCACATGTATGATTAAACAGATCCTGGCATACGTGTGATTGCATTCGATTTTGTTTATAAAATCGGGTGTGACAACTAGTGACAGTAAAAATTGCTACAGGTTAATAAGATAATCGACAGGTTCTTTCTCTACTTTTTAAAAGCTGTGTGATCGTTGTCTGCTACTCTGTAGAAGCCGGGGTAATATGCTCTGTTCCTATCAGTTACTATTGGTGATGCTAGCTTATCCTATGCACCAGTGTCTATCTGCTCAGGTCTCCGGTATCCCAACGGCCGCGGTTGTCAACAATTTTTCAGCAGTTGGCAACACGAAATAAGCAAAGAGGTAATAAATTCCATAAATTTAGGACCCACTTAGATGTGGCACGTGTCTACGTCAGTAACATGGCACATCGTTTCCACCGGAACAAGAAACAGATGCTACTAATCAAGCTTGACATTTCCAAGCCATTCAAATCAGTATGATGGGATTACCTACTCTTCCTCCTACGAGGCCTTGGATTCCCGCGACGGTGGAGGGGCTAGATCACGGCTCTGCTCTCGACCTCATCATCCTAGGTAATCCGCAATGGCATCCCAGGAGAACCAATCATCCAAGGCAGATGGTTATGGCAAGGGGACCCGCTCTCCCCCTCCTATTTATCTGGCCATCGACCCGCTTCAAAGACTCCTGCAACTTGCCACGGAGGCAGTGTTGTAAATGATGACGAATAAACGACGAGAAGTAAATGAATCAAATAGCAGGAGACACGGGATTTTAACGTGGAAACCCTCCCAATGTAGAAGGGAAAAACCACGGGCGCCAGCCAGCAAAACTTTACTATATGAGGTGTGTGTTTACAACGCCTATTGGCGGCTTACAAGAGGATGATTTATTCATCAAAGGAAAAGCTCTATTATATAGGCAGCTCACGTGACCGAGCTTGGTTGTGTTGCCGATGTGGGACTGAACTGTGCGCTTATGAGAAAAAGACACAGTACCCCATGCCCCAGCCCAAACCTCTGGTGATGGGCCTCCGCTTCGCTCCGTCTGTGAATTTGGATCATATCACAACAAACTCCACCTTGAGACAAATTCTCTTGCAGCATCTTCACTTCATCCTGAATCATCACGAAGAAAAATACGACTGACGCCAAATAGCCTCTTGGGCTAATTAACTAAACCAATTAAGCTTGAGCATAGCTCAAACTGAGCAACAGGAACAGGTTTAGTCATCATATCTGCTGGATTATCATGAGTGTTGATCTTGCATACTTTCAGCTTACCTTCCTCAACCACATCTCGTACATAATTATACTTGCTGTCAATATGCTTTGTCCTCTCATGGAACATCTGATCTTTGGTAAGGTAAATAGCATTTTGACTGTCACAATATAAATCAATGCAAGAAACAGCCCCAACCAGCTCAGAGTACAATCCGCTCAACCAAATTAATTCTTTGCACGCCTCAGCAATAGCCATATATTCTGCCTCAGTAGTAGACAAAGCCACAACAGACTGCAAAGTGGCCTTCTAGATCACAATACAACTGCCAACAGTGAACACATAACCTGTGAGCGACCTTCGCCTATCAACATCAGCAGCAAAATCTGAATCAACATAGTCAATAAGTCCCTTCTCAGTTCTGCCAAACTTCAAATAAGAATCTGCAGTGCCTCTGAGGTACCTGAAAATCCACTAAACTTCCTTCCAATGTTCTTTACCAGGATTAGTCATATATCTACTAACCAGACTCATAGCATAAGATAAATCTGGACGAGAACAGACCATGACATACATCAAAGAACCAACATCACTAGAATAAGGAACTCTAGACATGTACTCAATATCCTGATCTGTACTAGCACACTGAGCAGCTGAGTATTGGAAAAAAGCTGCAATAGGAGTACTGACAGGCTTAGCATCATCCATGTTGAAACGCTGAAGAATTTTCTGAATATAATTCTGCTGACTAAGAAATAGCACACCAGATTTTCTATCTCTAGTAATTTCCATGCCCAAAATTTTCTTAGCAGCACGAAGATCTTTCATGTCAAATTCGCTACTCAATAAATTCTTCAACTTAGCAATTTCGACTTTACTCTTGGCAGCAATCAATATATCATCAACATAAATGAGCAAATAAATAGGTCATCCATTACCATGCATGATGTAGACACAACTATCAAATTTAGACCTCTTAAAGCCATGCGACAGCATAAATGAATCAAACGTTTTATTCCACTGACGAGGGGACTGTTTCAAGCCATACAAAGATCTCTTCAACTTGCACACAAAATTCTCCTTGCCTGGCACTATGAACCCTTCTGGCTGGTCCATGTATATATCATCCTCAAGTTCACCATGCAGAAATGCAGTCTTCACATCTAACTGCTCGAGCTCAAGATCATGTGCAGCAACAATACTAAAGAATGTTCGAATGGAACTATGCTTTACCACAGGAGAGAAAACATCATTATAATCAACACCAGGAATTTGACTGTAGCCTTTCGCTACTAACCTTGCCTTATACCTTGGAGTCTCGCTTGGAGATAAACCCTCCTTTCTCTTAAAGATCCACTTGCAGCGGAGTGTCTTCTTCTTCTTTGGCAATGGTACAACATCCCATGTGTGATTCTTCTAAAGTGACTGCATCTCCTCATGCATAGCAGAAATCTACTTCTCTTTTTCAGCACAATCAATGGCCTCAACATATGTGGTCGGCTCATGTGAATTCTCCACCTGTTCAGCACAACTCAAAGCACAATGAGTTAGATTACACTCATAAATGAGACGTTTAGGAGGTCCACAATTTCTCTTTGACTTGCGCTGAGCAATAGGTAAATCCTCCTCTAGCTGCAAATCAGGTGGTAAGTGCTTAACATCATCATGAGCCTCATCATCAACAGCTTGATTTTCCTTATCATCCACAGGCGGCTCCACCTGCTCGTCTGTATCATCATCTACATGCTCCACCTGCACGCTCATATGCTGCAGCCCTTTATTAAAATTATCTGGAACATGATCTGAGGACAAACTGTCTTTAAACATCACAGATTCATTGAAAACAACACTCCTACTCATGAAAGTCTTTTCAGTTTCGGGATTCCACAACTTATATCTTTTAACTCCCGAACCATAACCAAGAAAAAGACATTTAATAGCTCTAGGCTCCAATTTTTCATTATCAACATGAGCATAAGCAGTGCAGCCAAAAACTTTCAACTGTGAATAATCAGCGGGTGTGCCAGACCAAACCTCAATAGGTGTTTTCTTATTAAGTGGAATAGAAGGCGACCTGTTTATCAAGTAGCATGCGGTGTTAGCTGATTCAGCCCAAAAGCGCTTGCTCATCCGTGCATTGGACAACATGCAACGAGCCTTCGAGATGATGGTCCTATTCATGCGCTCAGCCACACCGTTTTGCTGCGGAGTATACGATATGGTGTGGTGCCT
The DNA here is from genome assembly GCA_033239725.1 of Echinochloa phyllopogon. Taxonomy (NCBI): domain Eukaryota; kingdom Viridiplantae; phylum Streptophyta; class Magnoliopsida; order Poales; family Poaceae; genus Echinochloa; species Echinochloa phyllopogon. The sequence goes on along the minus strand of BTCW01000016.1, from coordinate 1,158,831 downwards.
GACAATGCCTTCCTGCCTGCAATAATTATTAAATGCAGCAGAACAAAATTCTCCACTATTATCTGTACAAAGCACCTTCACCTTCCTATCAATTTGCCTTTCTATCATCACTTTCCAATCTTTAAAAGCAGCAAAAGTATCATCTTTATTTTTTAGAAAATAAGGCCATACTTTTCTAGAGTAGTCATCAATAATAGTAAGCATGTAACGAGCACCACCATAAGAAGGCTTACGAGAAGGACCCCATAAGTCAGCATGTACATAATCAAGAGGACCTTTGGTGGTATGAACAACAGTGTTAAACTTTACCCTTTTATGCTTCCCGAAAATACAATGCTCACAGAACTTCTTGCTACTCAAAATACAACCATCCAGTAGGTTTCTCTTCATCAATTCTGCCATACCAAGTTCACTGATATGTCCAAGACGCATATGCCAAAGGTTAGTCTTACTAGGTTCAGCATTAGTAACAGCAGCAGCAGAAACAGAACCATGTAAAGTACTTCCTCTTAGGGCATATAACTTTGCATAATTCAGATAACCTACTAAACAAACAAGACAACCTTTTGATACCTTTAAAACACCGCCTGAACCGGAGTACTTGAATCCTTCTGCATCAAGTGTGCTGAGCGAAATCAGATTTCTGGTCATCCCTGGTATGTATCTCACATTCTGTAGCGTGCGTGTCATGCCATCATGAGCCTTGATCTGAACTGAGCCGATCCCCACAATGTCACACGGATTATCGTCTCCCATACGCACAACATCTCCTTTCTGCACAGGCTTAAACGAACTAAACCAATTTCTGTTAGTGCAGATATGAAACGAACATGCAGAATCAAGTATCCATTCATCATGACCAGAAACACAACCAGCAAGAACAATCAGACAATCTCCTGAATCAGAAGTATTCCCAGCACCAGAAACAACAGAGGCATTACCATCCGAATTATTTTTTCTGTTCTCTTTGTTCTTAAGCTTCAAACACTCCTCAATAAAATGTGATTTCTTCTTGCAATACTTACAGAACTTCTTGGGTGGTCTGGACTTAGAACGCCCTCTACTTTCTTGGCTCTTGTAACGATCATTACTTTCATTGGAAGATATGTGCTCCGGTCTGTCTCTCACCTGCAAAGCATCGCCCTTGGACGACGACAATCCGTCAGGCTGCACCATGCCTTTCATCTTTTCCCTTGATTGGAGTGCCTCATAAACTTCCAAAACGGTTAGTTCATCACGGCTAATCAACAAGGTGTCATGGAAATTTGCAAAAGAGTTTGGCAGAGAACATAACAATAGGAGACCTAAGTCCTCATCATCATACTTAGCCTCCATCGAAGCCAGGTCAGAAACGATCTCCTTGAACACAGATATATGGCTCATCACTGAATCACCCTCCTTCATCTTGAGCGTGAACAACTTCAACTTCATATGCATTTTACTGGTTAGATCCTTCGACATGCAAATCGATTCCAATTTCAGCTAGAGTGCTGCAGCAGTCTGTTCCTACAGACATTCTTGCAGAATATCATTAGACAGATAAAGCTGAATTAAAGACAGAGCCTTACGATCCTTGCGCTTCTCCTCATCAGACCATTCGTTGGACAACTTGCCACCAAACTTATCCAACGCCTCATCGAGATCATGAGTTTGCGTCAGAACAGCCCGCATCTTGACTTGCCACAGCGCGAACCTCGTCTTGTAATCCAACAGCGGTAGATCAAACTTCATCGTCGTCGACATCAAGGAAACCGAATCTGAAACCGGCTCTGGTACCACTTGTTGTAAATGATGACGAATAAACGACAAGAAGTAAATGAATCAAACCGCAGGAGACACGAGATTTTAACGTGGAAACCCTCCCAATGTAGAAGGGAAAAACCACGGGCGCCAGCCAGCAAAACTTTACTATATGAGGTGTGTGTTTACAACGCCTATTGGCGGCTTACAAGAGGATGATTTATTCATCAAGGGCAAAGCTCTATTATATAGGTAGCTCACGTGACCGAGCGTGGTTGCGTTGCCGATGTGGGACTAAACTGTGCGCTTATGAGAGAAAGACACAGTACCCCTTGCTCTGGCCCAAACCTCTGGTGATGGGCCTCCGCTTCGCTCCATCTGTGAATTTGGATCATATCACAACATGCAGGCCTCTTGAGTGAGGTCTCGCGGGGACGCAAGAAGCTACACACCTCACTCTATGCCGATGATGCGGTCCTCTTCATCAAGCCTGACATCGTGGAGGTCACACACCTAACAACACTGCTAAACTCCTTCGGGCTGGTCACATACCTACGCTCCAATCTACAAAAATCATCCATGGTACCCATTGCTTGTGACGGTCTATGCCTGGAGGATATCATGTTGGCCTTACCCGCCCAGGGTTCCAGTTTCCCAATCAAATACCTCGGTTACCGCTCTCGGTGAGGTGACTTAAGAAAGTGGATTTGCAACCATAATTAGACATTGCGACGAGCAGGCTTAAGAGCTAGTTGGGGCACAATCTAACACAAGCCGGTAGGATTACGCTGGTCAAATCGGTGCTATCTTCAATGCCTGTCTACCTTCTCACCATGATTAATAAGGCGCCAAAGGATGTCCTGGAAGAGTTGGAAAAAATTAGAAAAAGGTTTCTATTGGTGGGGGACCAAAATCTGACGAGGGTTGGCAAGCGCAAAGTTAACTGGTCAAAGGTGAATAGACCAACCGCCCTGGGTGGACTGGGGGCTCTTAGAATGCGATAGCTGTGGCATGAAGACCGAATCACATGAAGACCGAATCACATGGAAGTTTAATGCTCGTGGAACCTACTCGGCAACATCAGCCTACAATGCACAATACATAGGGGGCGCCACTGAAGTGTAAAATCTTTGCGTGGCTAGCGATACACAATCGGATTTGGACGACGGATAGACCAGAGGCTAGAGGATGGCCGAACAACCGGTATTGCCCTCTTTGACGTAGAGAGCCGGAAACGGCTCATGACTTGCTGGTCAGATGCCGTTACACCAAACGGATATGGACCTCAATTGCAGCTTCGATTTCCTACGACCAGATTGTGCCTGCGGAATGGACTAACATGGATACGGTAAGGGATTGGTGGTCTTCCTTGAGCCTCATAGCGGGGTTGCGCTCCATGATCCTACTGGTGGCCTGGGAGATATGGCTAGAGAGAAACACGTACAGGAACTTTCGAGCACAAGGAAGCTTCAGTCGGGGCACTAACTTCAAAGATTAAAGAAGAGGCGAGAACTTGAGGCATCATGGGAGCAATCCACCTCGGTTGGGTTGATTAGGGGCACGTAGATCATACATATTGTATACTTACTGTACAGTGTACAGTGTCCTTGTGCCTATAGTGATCCGCTGGATCGCTGCTTGTAATACTCTTCTTTATCAATAGAAATGGCAAGTCTTGCAGCCGTTCTGTTGGCACGAATTCGCGGCCAAAAGAACGCAAACGCAGGAACCGGTCAAACCGGTTTCTGTAACCGGTCAGACCGGTTTGCCAGACAGAGCTGGCGGTAGACCTTCGAGCGTCGTCCGAGCAGGATCCCGTCGCGGCAACGCACGTAGGGTTGTCCTAGAGTCGGCAGGCCACCTAGGATGCCCTCAATCGACGTAGAGACGAAGAAAGAACAACAAATAGTAGATTAGAAAAGTAGGGAAAAGAGAAAAAGTAAAAAGATAAAAGATAGATGTATTTGTTCGATTGGATGATGCCTCTCAATCGGCCATGACCCTTTATATTTATAGGGTGGGGAAGTCGTACCCCTTTAGGTCGGTTTACAATACGGGATAAAACTCTAAAGTTCTAAACCTACTCCAACACGGAAGAAACCGGTCAGACCGGATAGGGAAACCGGTAAGACCGGTTTGGCCGTTACTAGATCGGCTACAGTAAAACCGGTCTGACCCCTTCCTAAAACCGGTCTGACCGGTTGCCCTCGGCCTGATAGGCAACTGCCAATTTTGGGTGCGAACACGTTCATTCAAAAACAACTTAGATGTGGCACACATCTCCTCAATTTGCACACTTGTGGCTAACCCTGACGATCAGTCCATTCAGCAAACACCAAGAGTAATTTTGGGCGGCAAATTGGCAATACATATACTAGCTAGTCATCCTAAAGTGACTAGTTTCACAAATAATAAGTTCGATGAACTAGCTGCTCACACCGTCAAGCAATATATTGTTTTGCTAATAATTGTTGACGCTTTTCTGGTCAACACACACGAGCGCTGGATCGCGCAGCACCAGAAACTTGCACTTGCCGCAGCCTCACCGCAAACCGGTCAGACCGGTTTCTAACCGGTCAGACCGGATTTGCTAGGGCTTCGGTGAAATCCTAGAATCACCGCCTCGGGAGAGACCCCGTCGGAGATGGCGCGTCTAGGGTTGCTCTGAGATCGGTCAGGCCACTCAGAACCTCCTTGAACGTCGTCGAGACAAACAAGGAAAGCAAAGGGGTTGAAAAAAGCTAGGGTTTGGAGATAAAAGTAGAAAAATAATATTTGATCGATTGGATGATAGGTCTCAATCGGCCAAGGCCCTTTATATTTATAGGGTGGGGACGTCTTGCCCCGCAAAGAATCCTTTTACAATTTGGAAACGACTGGGACTCCTAATTCTACTACAACTCGGAGTAAACCGGTCAGATCGGATAGAGAAACCGGTCAGACCGGTTTCGGCCATTGCCAGATCGGCTACAGCGAAACCGGTCTGACCGCTTTCCAGAACGGGTCTGACCGGTTGCCCTCGACCTGATAGTCAACTGCCAATTTTGGGTGCGAACAATAATGGTGTGATTTACTTGCATATTACATAAACATTCATCTAGTCGACTACTTGAGACTGCGTGACGCTAGCGATCATTCTGAATGCAGGATAATGTTGGTCGACAGGGACCTGTTGAGAAAACACATTATAATAAGTAAACATTTCTGCTTTGGCAATCAAAGCTAATATCCAACAGCGACATGTATGGATTGAAGCTTACCATGTGTCCAGCTTGAAGAATCCAGTAGAAGGCAAAGTTCTTGTATGACCGAACATAGGCCCTGATCTGCTTCGAACAATGTATGGCAGAGTCACAGTAGTGCAAAGGCTTCCTTGGCAGGCTCAAGAAGTGGCTGAGACCATCCCATCTGAAACACGTCATCAAATCAGAGATTTCAGGCACAAGAAACTGGAGTTCTCATTGATGACTATTGAAATGGGCTGAGTATGATTGCTTACTTGAGCTTGCCAACCCATGCTTCTACACACCCACAGTCGGGCAGATAACATCGAGCTTGAAAAACAACATATACTTAGCTCAGTACTCAGAAAATATGCTGAATGCAGGAGAGAAAGTATATGGTTTAAATTAAATGAAAACTATTATAATCTGTCTATAAAATATATTGATCATAGCCTTTGGAGGAATAGATGGCCCAATTATAACGGCTCTGATATAATCTCCATGGTAGTCTGGATTAAAGAGAATAGCCTTGATAAGTCTATGTGTCCAACCGACATTGGTTTTATCAGACGTGCATGTGGTTCTATTGCCTCTTGGTTGTCAAATTCTGAAAGACCCCGTGATACTACAGTCTACATAAATAAATTTACTTTAAACTTCTTGCAAGTGCTAATAATCTTATTGAAACTCCTCCGATGACAACTAAGTTAATATTAATCAAAAAATTATGTAAATACCCTACACTATACATTTTGATGAGAAGGAAAACAGAGATAAAATCCATGTTAATCCAACTGAAAAGGAGAAACGTCTAACCGTTCCTATATGGTCGTCGAAATTCTGTTGCTGTTACATTGCTAGCAGATGATTGGGAGAAAAGGATCCCAAGCCAGATTCAAAATACGGATTAGGAAAAATAGAAAATTAAAGACTACAAATCATGTCATGAAAGACTGCATGCGGGAGACTTACTCAAGTCAAAGCAAGTTGCAGATGATTAGACTGAAAGTAAAAGTGCATGTCAAATACAAGTTAAACCAATTATAATAATACAAAAAGTTTATACGTTATTACTTTCCGTCTTTCTTTTGTGTCAGTTCCAACTAAATCTGTATAATATCTTGGAAATTCTATTATTAGCTGTAAAAGTTAAAAATATATTTTTCATAGCCCATGCGAATGTGCAGTGAATGACTCATTTTATCTATTATTCGCACTAAAAAATTTTGGGTTGTCACTAGTAATATTTGCTACTAACCTGCCCGTTGTACACGATAACATGGACCCCAGACACAAGCAGCTCATTAACCTCATCGATAGCAGGCTTCATGAAGTCATTGGCCAGCTCTTCATATACCTGAAGCGTTGCCTCCCATCTGCAGTACAATCATATAGATGCAAAGAGATCATAATGGGCCAGAAATGAAAGAGACCGGATTGAAAATTTGTGTCCTTACACTATTTTCCTGGGAATTATATGTAGCCAAGGCTTGATAACCTTATTTATAAGGTCGTCGATGCCATTCGGGGCTGATCCAGTTGGGGTTCGTGCCGGTGTCAAGCAAGAAATTGTCCATATTCTGCAAATAGCAAAAAAAAAACTCTTGCTTGAGATAGATGTGGAATAAATTTATTCATGGATATCACATTCCGATAGTAGCTTACTAATTGAAATGCTATTGGACATATGCATGTATTGTTAAGCGTGATATGAAATATGTACTATCGAACATATGCATGCATGCATGAGAAATGCAAGATGACTGAACATGACTTTTTTTCTCTCGACCTTGATAAATAACGTGAGCATGTCTGCATGTAAATGTGTGAATACAGATTACATAGACTACATGAAGCGGATGTGCTCACAACTCATAAGTTAGTTCTCTTTTTCTTTCTACCGTCAGATGTACACGATATTATGCAGTACAATTGTACAAATAAGTTCCTTGCAAAAGAAACCAACAACTAAACAAAAAATACAAAGAAGTCCTACATGTCCATCTTTATTTTATGTAACACCCAAAAATGCCCAATTTAAAATTTTTGGCATTTAATTAATTAATTAGAGCTTGCTCCTATTTAATATAGGCTAAATAATAAATTTCTAGAATTTAAAATCAAATATAAGTGATAGAAACATTTATTGTTGCATTCATGCTGCTGCATTTATTTTTGTATTGCTTGTGATTCAAACAAGAATTTAAATTTATTTAAATTCAAATTTGAATCACTTTGTTTGGAGCTCTAGAAAAGTTATTAGGCACATAGTTCAATTCCAGTCCCTGAACTCTTTCTCGGGTTCGCTTTTGCTCCCTCTACTCCTTCTCTGGTCCGGCCCAGCACCCCGGCCCAGCGCTTGTCACACCCGGATTTACACAAAACCCGAATGTGGCCATATGTGTGCCCAGGAAGTCCACAGACACATATAGCGAACAAATATGGTAAAAATCAGAGTACAATGCTTCATTTATTCATCATAAAGTAGCGATTACATCAGAGTTTTCATAAATGAAGTACATGGACAGCGGAAGACTAATGAGCTCTCTCTAAGTGTAGCCGCAATCCCACAGGGACTCTGACTGGGAGAACGCCAACTCAGAAGTACGGCAAGTCCTCACGAAACTCCACCTCATAATCAGCCTGACTCCAATCTGTTACCCGTCCGGGATTTTGCCCAAAAATAGTAATAACAGCAAGTGTAAGTAATGGAAATTACTTAGCAAGTATAGCACGGGTTATGAAGGCTCAAAAAGGCTAGACACTGGCTTCACTGCATTAGCACTTTTAGTTGGTTCATTTTATCATTATCCAAGTTACTACAAATGAATGAATACCCGGTTGTAACCCAATTAATAAAGTGTAAGTGACATTAAGCAGTAATAAATATCATATTCTAATCAAAAAGGATCCAGGCCGCTCGTGACCCTGAGCAAGGCTATCATGATAGATCAAACACTCTGCAGAGGTTTCGCCCTTTACCCACCAGTCGCGTAAAAGTTCAAAGGAACTTTGCACCCAACCACGCACATCAACACTTCCGAGGTGTGATTGCATAGGGACGCTACGAGGCTTTCACAAGACACCCTAACAAGATAGTAGCCGCTGCAGTAATACAAGGTGGTGAGTCCTTAGGCACCGAGATCGACGTACGCCCACGGAGTCTCACCATGAGGGGGTCGATGGCGTCCAGAGCGCGGGTATCCACCCCAACAATGCGCAACGTGCGGAGTCCTCAATCGCTGAGACTCCCAACACGGGACTGGGTCTAACGAGAACTAGCCGACGGGGCTACCGTCCTCGGTGGAATCGGGAAAACACCCCGTGCCTTGCCTCCCACAACGCCGCTGGCCCCTCGGTAACCACTATCAAGCTAGAGCCGTACAAGCTACTTGACCAAGACCAGAGCCATTATAGTTCCGGCGGTGGTGACAGGCTCCTGGGTTGCCGCTTTAAGAACCGGTCCTTAGAGGGAGACATTAGAGCAAAGCACACAGCACATGCCCTAACTCCCTAATCCATGTTGCTAAAAAGCAAGTTTTAACATTAAAGTTGAAGTGGACCATTAATACAAGTTTAACAGTTAAATCATGGTGACAGTAGCTGCGCCTAGCAAAATACTACCCATATGCAAAAACCCATAGGAATACAAGGACAGGGAAATAAATGCTAGGTACAACCTTAATGGTAAACAATATTAGACACATGCGTATGTAATGAACAGTGTATTAAAAGTGAGATAGGTAGCAAGGATTGTCCGTGCTATAACTTGCCTTCCTCGGAGTATGGCTGCTGCTGCGAGTCCTGCTCCGGCACGTCCTCAACGTACTCGAAGTCCAAAGCTACGGGCTCGCCGACTGGACACGAATATCACGCACGCATCCAAAACAATCATTACATGCAAACAAAGTAATACTATTAGAACAGTACACCAAACAGTGAAAACAGTACAAAAACAGGAGCTAGAAATATTCTACGCTTCGCTACGAACACATGAGCGCGAAAATCACACAAATCAGAGCTAAAACGTGAAAGTTATAGCGTTTCTAAGGTTCGGGGGCTTGCTGGCAAAGTTTTAAAATTTCCAGGGGCTAAAACGAATAAAACAGGACCTATCTGTAATTATTTTTGAATTGAAAAGAACCGTGGGTTAATTACCAGAAAGCCCAGGGGCTCTTTAGCAAAACAGCCCGCGCTGACCGGTACTGATTCGGTCAAAACGCGTGACAGCCGTTGGATCTGATCTGGACGGCCGAGATTTAAAACGCGAAGGGGTATCGGCATGATCTAATCTGGACCGTTGATCCGAGATCGAACGCCCTGGATTTAAAGTGCGAAGGGGTATCCTCGGGTTCTAATCTGGGCCATCGATCTGAGATCGGACGACCCAGGGCGATCGGCTCGCCGGGGAAGACGACAGCGCGGCGGCGCTGCTCGGCCGACGGCGAAGTTCGCCGGAATTGGGGATAACTCGAGCTAGGGTGCTCGGATTACGGCGGGATCTGGTCCTATGGCTTCAGGAGAAGTTGGCGAGTTGATCTAGGGGGATCATGACGAGCTTTGGCCGACGAGGGGGTCGGACGCCGTCGGGCGGCGGAGCGGAGCTCCGGTGTGCAGCGGGGGCTCGGTTCGGGTGGGTTTAAGGCTCGGGTTTTTGGTGCTGGAGCTTACTGGTGAGGTGGTGAGTGCGTCTGGGTAGTTCTAGGTGAGTTCCGTGCAGTGGACCGAGGTGGACGACGGCGACCGGCGGACGACCGACGGCGGCGATCGAAGGGGAGCTAGCTACGGTGCTCAGGCGACAAAATTGAAGGGGTGGGGAGCTTTGATACCTCCAGGCGATGCTCCTGGGGCGGTCGAACGGGGCGGAGGAGCACCGGAGCGGCGGACGTCGGCCGTCGGTGTTCGTCGGCGAGGTAGCAGCACGGCACGTGGGCGAGCTTGGAGTAGCTTGGCGTGCTCCTGGCAGCTCGTCGGTGGTGCTCCGTGAGTCGGCCGGGGCAGCGGGGCACCGGAGCGGCGGGACGTCGTCGTCCCACGGGCGAGCTCGGAGAAGACGGCGGCGAGATGCGGGGAGCTCGGGTGGGAAGGAATTGGGGCTCGGGCAAGGTTAGAGGGGAACTCGGGTGCGCTGCGGCCTAATTAAGTAGGCGCAGGGGGTGAGGGAGGGATCTCGGCGTGCGTGATCCGCGGCGAGCGCGCCATTCACGGGCGCCGGGGAAGGAAAAGGAAGGGGGGAGAAGAGGGAAGGTGACGTCGGCCTGGCGTCAGCACCTGACATGCGGGGCCCGCGCTGTCAGTGAGACAGAGGGAGGCGGGGCGCGGCTGTGAGCTGGGCCGGCCTGTCCGCATTGGGCCGAGCGGGGAGATGGGGGGGGAAGAGGAGATGGGCCGCGGGGTTTGGTGCGGGCCGGGGAAAAGAAAAGAGAGGGGGAGTTGGGCCGGACTTGAGTGAAAGAGGAGGGGGCAAAAGTGAACCGGGAATAAGTTTAGGGAGCAAAACCGAACTATGGTCCTAACAACTTTTCTAGAGCTCCAAACAAAGTGATTCAAATTTGAATTTAAATATATTTAAATTCTTGTTTGAATCACAAGCAATACAAAAAATAAATGCAGCAGCATGAATGCAACAATAATTGTTTCTATCACTTATATTTGATTTTAAATTTTAGAAAATTATTATTTAGCCTATAATAAATACGAGCAAGCTCTAAATAATTATTTAAATGCCAAAAATTTGAAATTGAGCATTTTTGGGTGTTACAAACCTATCCCCCTTAAGGTGAATCTCGTCCTCGAGATTCGGATGTAGAAGCGAAGAGCTGTGGGTACTCGGACTTGAGATCTTCTTCCCGCTCCCAAGTCGCTTCATCTGCTGAATGCCGGCTCCACTGCACCTTGCACATCCGAATGGTCTTGTTCCTCAGCACTCTCTCTGACACCTCCAGGATCCTGATCGGATACTCCTCGTACGTGAGGTCCTCCTGAACATTCAACTCCTCAATCGTGATCTGCTCTTCTGGCACCCGCAAGCACTTCTTCAACTGGGACACATGGAACACATCATGTACTCCGGCTAGTCTCTCAGGCAGATCTAGCCGATATGCCACTTCGCCCATCCGTTCCTGTATCCTGAATGGTCCGATGTAACGAGGCGTCAACTTGCCTTTGACATTGAACCGCTTTACGCCTCTCATCGGTGACACCTTAAGGTACACAAAATCATCAACTCTGAAGCTGAGGTCCCTCCGTCTGACATCGGTGTAACTCTTCTGTCTGGACTGGGCCACCTTCAGGTTCTCTCTGATCACCTGCACCTACCGCTCTGCATCTCTGAGTATCTCCAGACCAAAGACCTGACTCTCTCCAGTCTGATTCTAGAACAATGGAGTCCGGCACTTCCTGCCATACAACGCCTCGAACGGTGTCATCTGCAGACTCTTCTGATAGCTGTTATTGTAGGAGAACTCTGCATATGGCAAACTCTTATCCCAGCTGACACCGTACTGTAATGCACGAGCCCTCAACATATCCTCTAGTATCTGATTGGTCTGCTATGTCTGACCATCTGTCTGCGGGTGATAGGCTGAGCTGAAGTGCAGCTTCGTGTCCATCGACTCATGTAACTTCCGCCAGAAGTGAGAGGTGAACTGAATGCCACGATCTGACACGATCTTCTTCGGCACTCCGTGTAAGCACACTATCCGCTCCATGTGCAACTCTGCAAGTCTGGCGCCTGTGTAGGTGGTCTTCACTGGCAGAAAGTGGGCCACCTTGGTCAGGCGATCAACAATCACCCAAATGGAGTCGAATCCTCTCTGAGTGCGGGGCAGTCCAGTGATGAAGTCCATGCCAACTTCTTCCCATTTCCACTCCGGGATCTTCAACGGCTGTAGCAATCCAGCTGGCCTCTGATGTTCTGCCTTGACTCGCTGACATGTGTCGCACAATGCCACGTGAGTCGCCACATCACGTTTCAATCCGTACCACCAGAATCTCTCCTTGATGTCCTGGTACATCTTTGTGCTGCCTGGGTGGATCGAATAAGCTGAGTCATGTGCCTCTCTCAGAATCATCTCTCTGATCTGCGCTATGTCTGGCACACATATCCTCTTCCTGTGCCATAAAGTTCCCTGATCATCAACTCGGAATCCAGGGGCCTTTCCCAGTGCAACATTCCCCACAATCTCTCTGATCTTCTCATCCTGCAGCTGACCTCTCCGGATCTCCTGCTCGAGTGTGGGCTCCACTGCCATCTCTGTGATGCTAGTGACGAATCCCAGACTCATCTTCTCAAACTCTCGGCTGAGTTCTTCAGGCAAACAATGACCAGTGATCCTGTTCACATAACTCCTCCTGCTCAGAGCATCTGCCACCAAGTTGGCCTTCCCTGGGTGATAGTGGATCTCCATATCATAATCCTTGATCAGCTCTAACCATCTGCGCTGTCTCATGTTCAGATCTGACTGAGTGAAGACATACTTGAGGCTCTTATGATCAGTGTAGATGTCACACCTGTGCCCAATCAAGTAATGTCTCCAGATCTTTAGGGCATGTACCACCGCTGCCAACTCCAAGTCGTGTGTCGGATAGTTTTGCTCATGCTTCCTCAGCTGCCTGGACGCATAAGACACGACTCTGCCCTCCTGCATAAGGACGCAGCCCAATCCTAGACGGGATGCATCGCAGTAGATGGAGAAGCTCTTAGCCAAATCTGGCAATACTAGCACTGGGGCTGTAGTCAACCTCTTCTTCAACTCTTCGAAGCTGACCTAGCATGCCTCTGTCCACACAAACGCGGCATTCTTCTCTAGCAAAGCAGTCAGTGGCTTAGCGATCCTGGAGAATCCTTCAATGAATCGTCTGTAATACCCGGCCATCCCAAGGAAACTCCTGATCTCGCTCACATCCCGTGGCGGATTCCAGCTCAACACATCGCTGACTTTCTTCGGATCAACTTCCACTCCTCCATTGGACAGCACGTGTCCCAGAAATGCCACTTCCTTCAGCCAGAACTCACACTTGCTCAACTTGGCATACAACTGATGTTCCCGAAGTCTCTGCAGCACCAATCTCAGATGTTCTTCATGTTCCTCTTCAGTCTTGGAGAAGATCAGGATGTCATCAATGAATTCCACCACAAATTTGTCCAGGTAATCCATGAACACACTGTTCATCAGGTACATGAAGTATGCAGGAGCGTTGGTCAATCCAAAAGACATGACCAAGAACTCGTACAACCCGTACCGAGTAGTGAAAGCGGTCTTAGGAATTTCCGACTGTCGGATCCTCATCTGATAATAACCCGACCGAAGATCTATCTTGGAGAACACACAAGCTCCTCTCAGCTGATCGAACAGATCATCAATCCTTGGCAGCGGGTACTTGTTCTTGATGGTCAGTTCGTTGAGGGCTCGATAGTCCACGCACAACCTCTGTGTACCATCCTTCTTGTCGACGAACAATACCGGTGCTCCCCACGGCGAAGAGCTCGGACGAATGTACCCCTTGGCCAACAACTCGTCCAACTCCTGCTTGAGCTTCTCCAGCTCCTTCGCTCCCATCCTATATGGCCTCTTGGCTATAGGTGCAGTGCCAGGTTTTAGTTCAATAATGAATTCAACTTCTCGTTCCGGAGGCATACCTGGCAACTCGTCAGGGAACACATCCGGGAACTGGCTCACCACCCTGATATCTTCGGTTATCATCCCTTCAGCTTGATTGGCTTGGCCTTGCTCTGAGGAACTGGCTGCCTGATACTCCACCTTCTCACCGGACTCTGCTGTCAGCCGGATGGTCCTCGTAGCACACCGGATCACTGCATCATATCTGGTCATCCAGCTCATACCCAGGATCAGATCAAATCCAAGGGTCTCGAAGACTATCGGGCGTGCCTCGAAATCTACCCCCTTATGGTGAGGGTGATACTGGGGCAACGTAAAGTGGCGCGCTGCTCCCCCCCGGGTGAGCTTACTAGCATAGCATTCCTCATAGGCAACAATGCTACTAGGTTCTTTTTTACAAAAGCAGCGGATATGAAAGCATGCGAAGCTCCAGAATCAAATAAAACAGTGGCGGGGGTCGAATTGACGAGGAACGTACCCACGACCACATCAGTAGAGGCCTCTGCTGTCTCTGCACCGGTGTGGTTGAGCTTGCCTCGAACCGGAACCTGCGGAGCACGACCTCTCTGCTGCTGACCCTGCGGCTGCCCAACTCTCGGAGCATTGCCCTGCTGGTTCTGTCCGGCGGCGTTCTGGGTCTTCTTGGGGCAGAGGTTGGCGAAGTGTCCCTGCTCTCCATAGTGATAGCACACCCTCGGACCCACTGGTGTAGTGTTGACCGGACTGATGCGCTGGACTGGACTGGGCTGCACCGGGCTGCGCTGAGCTGGACCCATCTGAGGCGGGCCCTGAGGACGCTGCTGCTGTGGCGCCCGAGGAAACTGGGGACGCTGCTGCTGGTACTGGCCACGACCGAGCATGCCGGACTGACCCTGGAAGCGCTGCTGGCCTCCCACCTGCTGACTCTGGGGAGGTGTGAAGCGTGGACGACTGCTGCTGCCCACCTGCTGTCCCTGGAGCTTCCTCTTCTTGTCCTCCATCTCACGGCGCTTGTGCTCCAACATCAGAGCGCCGTCCACCAGCTCGTGAAAGGTCGGGAACTTGGTGCACATGAGCTGGTACTGCAGAGCATCCTGCAGACCGTCACGGAACCTGGCCTGCTTCTTCTGGTCGGTGGCCACGTCTTCTGGAGCATAACGGGCCAACGCGACGAACTTGTCACGGTAAGCCGTGACACTCATCCCTTCCTGCTTCAGTGCCAGGAACTCCTTCTTCTTCAGAACCATCAAAGCCTCCGGCACGTGGTGTGCACGAAAGCTGCTGCAGAACTGCTGCCAGGTGATCTGGGTACCAGCCGGGCGAGAGGACTGGTATGAATCCCACCAATCCAACGCCGGCCCCTGAAGCTGCCCTCCGGCGTACAACACCTTCTCTCTGTCATCGCACTGGGCGATGTCCAACTGCCTCTCCACTGCCTTGAGTCAGTCATCTGACTCAAGGGGATCGCTGGCCTTGCTGAAAGTCGGCGGGCGTCCCTTCAGAAATTCGCCCCTCTTATCTCTGGGCGGAGCAGCTGCCTGGGGGTGATGCTGGTTCTGCTGGATTAGCCCCATGGTCTTTGCCATCTGCTGCATCATCTGAACTTGAGCATACATCAGCTGCTCAATGGTGGGGATCTGACGGTTCGGATCGATGTTCGGGGGCGGGTTCGGGTACGGAGGCTGACCGCCCGCATTGCCCCCGGGGTTTGCCATCTATAATCACAAAGATCAGATGTCAGTTGGTTATTACGAGAAAAATATATACCCCCCTGCTATCTAAACAGTAAAGTCCGTAAACCTTATTCCAATATCTAGATGGTTGCAGATAGGTGTCTACGTCCATCACAATCATTACAAAGAACCAAATCAAACATATGCATAATAACAATAAATACAAGCATGTAAAGACATAAACTCACACAAGACTCGACTGTTAGGTTTTTAAGTTTAAAACATGGGGGTCTCCTAGTAATTTGTCATCCGTACTATCTAGGTTGCGTTCCTACAGTCAGCACGGCTCTGATACCAATCTGTCACACCCGGACTTACACAAAACCCGAATGTGGCCATATGTGTGCCCAGGAAGTCCACAGACACATATAGCGAACAAATATGGTAAAAATCAGAATACAATGCTTCATTTATTCATCATAAAGTAGCGATTACATCAGAGTTTTCATAAATGAAGTACATGGACAGCGGAAGACTAATGAACTCTCTCTAAGTGTAGCCGCAATCCCACAGGGACTCTGACTGGGAGAACGCCAACTCAGAAGTATGGCAAGTCCTCAGGAAACTCCACCTCATAATCAGTCTGACTCCAATCTGTTACCCGTCCGGGATTTTGCCCAAAAATAGTAATAACAGCAAGTGTAAGTAATGGAAATTACTTAGCAAGTATAGCACGGGTTATGAAGGCTCAAAAAGGCTAGACACTGGCTTCACTGCATTAGCACTTTTTGTTGGTTCATTTTATCATTATCCAAGTTACTACAAATGAATGAATACCCGGTTGTAACCCAATTAATAAAGTGTAAGTGACATTAAGCAGTAATAAATATCATATTCTAATCAAAAAGGATCCAGACCGCTCGTGACCCTGAGCAAGGCTATCATGATAGATCGTACACTATGCAGAGATTTCGCCCTTTACCCACCAGTCGCGTAAAAGTTCAAAGGAACTTTGCACCCAACCACGCACATCAACACTTCCGAGGTGTGATTGCATAGGGACGCTACGAGGCTTTCACAAGACACCCTAACAAGATAGTAGCCGCTGCAGTAATACAAGGTGGTGAGTCCTTAGGCACCGAGATCGACGTACGCCCACGGAGTCTCACCATGAGGGGGTCGATGGCGTCCAGAGCGCGGGTATCCACCCCAACAATGCGCAACGTGCGGAGTCCTCAATCGCTGAGACTCCCAACACGGGACTGGGTCTAACGAGACCTAGCCGACGGGGCTACCGTCCTCGGTGGAATCGGGAAAACACCCCGTGCCTTGCCTCCCACAACGCCGCTGGCCCCTCGGTAACCACTATCAAGCTAGAGCCGTACAAGCTACTTGACCAAGACCAGAGCCATTATAGTTCCGGCAGTGGCGACAGGTTCCTGGGTTGCCGCTTTAAGAACCGGTCCTTAGAGGGAGACATTAGAGCAAAGCACACAACACATGCCCTAACTCCCTAATCCATGTTGCTAAAAAGCAAGTTTTAACAATAAAGTTGAAGTGGACCATTAATACAAGTTTAACAGTTAAATCATGGTGACAGTAGCTGCGCCTAGCAAAATACTACCCATATGCAAAAACCCATAGGAATACAAGGACAGGGAAATAAATGCTAGGTACAACCTTAATGGTAAACAATATTAGACACATGCGTATGTAATGAACAGTGTATTAAAAGTGAGATAGGTAGCAAGGATTGTCCGTGCTATAACTTGCCTTCCTCGGAGTACGGCTGCTGCTGCGAGTCCTGCTCCGGCACGTCCTCAACGTACTCGAAGTCCAAAGCTACGGGCTCGCCGACTGGACACGAACATCACGCACGCATCCAAAACAATCATTACATGCAAATAAAGTAATACTATTAGAACAGTACACCAAACAATGAAAACAGTACAAAAATAGGAGCTAGAAATATTCTACGCTTCGCTACGAACACATGAGCGTGAAAATCACACAAATCGGAGCTAAAACGTGAAAGTTATAGCGTTTCTAAGGTTCGGGGGCTTGCTGGCAAAGTTTTAAAATGTCCAGGGGCTAAAACGAATAAAACAGGACCTATCTGTAATTATTTTTGAATTGAAAAGTACCGCGGGTTAATTACCAGAAAGCCCAGGGGCTCTTTTGCAAAACAGCCCGCGCTGACCGGTACTGATTCGGTCAAAACGCGTGACAGCCGTTGGATCTGATCTGGACGACCGAGATTTAAAACGCGAAGGGGTATCGGCTTGATCTAATCTGGACCGTTGATCCGAGATCGAACGCCCCGGATTTAATGTGCGAAGGGGTATCCTCGGGTTCTAACCTTGGCCATCGATCTGAGATCGGACGACCCAGGGCGATCGGCTCGCCGGGGAAGACGACAGCGCGGCGGCGCTGCTCGGCCGACGGCGAAGTTCGCCGGAATTGGGGATAACTCGAGCTAGGGTGCTCGGATTACGATGGGGTCTGGTCCTATGGCTTCAGGAGAAGTTGGCGAGTCGATCTAGGGGGATCATGACGAGCTTTGGCCGACGAGGGGGTCAGACGGCGTCGGGCGGCGGAGCGGAGCTCCGGTGTGCAGCGGGGGCTCGGTTCGGGTGGGTTTAAGGCTCGGGTTTTTGGTGCTGGAGCTTCCTGGTGAGGTGGTGAGTGCGTCTGGGTAGTTCTAGGTGAGTTTCGTGCAGTGGACCGAGGTGGACGACGGCGACCGGCGGACGACCGACGGCGGCGATCGAAGGGGAGCTAGCTACGGTGCTCAGGCGACAAAATTGAAGGGGTAGGGAGCTTTGATACCTCCAGGTGATGCTCCTGGGGCGGTCGAACGGGGCGGAGAAGCACCGGAGCGGCGGATCGTCGACGAGCGGCGGACGTTGGCCGTCGGTGTTCGTCGGCGAGGTAGCAGCACGGCACGTGGGCGAGCTTGGAGTAGCTTGGCGTGCTCCTGGCAGCTCGTCGGTGGTGCTCCGTGAGTCGGCCGGGGCAGCGGGGCACCGGAGCGGCGGGACGTCGTCGTCCGGCGGGCGAGCTCGGAGAAGACGGCGGCGAGATGCGGGGAGCTCGGGTGGGAAGGAATTGGGGCTTGGGCAAGGTTAGAGGGGAACTCGGGTGCGCTGCGGCCTAATTAAGTAGGCGCAGGGGGTGAGGGAGGGATCTCGGCGTGCGTGATCCGCGGCGAGCGCGCCATTCACGGGCGCCAGGGAAGGAAAGGGAAGGGGGGGAGAAGAGGGAAGGTGACGTCAGCCTAGCGTCAGCACCTGACATGCGGGGCCCGCGCTGTCAGCGAGAGAGAGGGAGGCGGGGCGCGGCTGTGAGCTGGGCCGGCCTGTCCGCATTGGGCCGAGCGGGGAGATGGGGGGGAAGAGGAGATGGGCCGCGGGGTTTGGTGCGGGCCGGGGAAAAGAAAAGAGAGGGGGAGTTGGGCCGGACTGGAGTGAAAGAGGAGGGGGCAAAAGTGAACCGAGAATAAGTTTAGGGAGCAAAACCGAACTATGGTCCTAACAACTTTTGTAGAGCTCCAAACAAAGTGATTCAAATTTGAATTTAAATATATTTAAATTCTTGTTTGAATCACAAGCAATACAAAAATAAATGCAGCAGCATGAATGCAACAATAATTTTTTCTATCACTTATATTTGATTTTAAATTTTAGAAAATTATTATTTAGCCTATAATAAATACGAGCAAGCTCTAAATAATTATTTAAATGCCAAAATTTTGAAATTGAGCATTTTTGGGTGTTACAGCGCTCCTCTTTCCTTCCCCGCCAGCCAGGAACCGCTCCTTCCAGCCCAGCTTGGCCCGCCACCCACGCCCGCTCCTCCCTCTCTCTCTGCTGCGCGGCCCCACCTGGCAGTCTCCCTTTCCCCCTTTCCTTTCTTCCTCCTCCGTCTTTCCTTCCCGAGCGGCCGGTGATGGCGCGCCTGCCGCGGGTGGCCCGCACGCCGAGGCCCCTCCACCCCCGCGCCTACTTAATTTGGCTGCGACGCGCCCGAGTTCCCCTCATCCTCTCGCCCACAACCGCCGCCGCACCGCCACCGAGTTTTTCCCGAGCCGCCAAGCCGTGCTCCACCGCTCGCCGCCGACCCGACGCTCCGGTGCAGCTCCGCCCCGACCGAACCTTGGAGGAGCTTCACCGAGCCCCGTGGAGCGTGCCGAGCTACTCCAAGCCCTCCAGCAGCTGCAGCAGCTCCCCTTCCCCGCGTAGCGCCGCCGCCGAGCGTCAGGCTCCGACGAACACCATCGCTGGGACCCCTTCGCTCCAATTCAACACCCCCAGGAGCATCGCTAAGAGGTAACAAAGCTCCCCACCCCTTCAATTTTGGCTCCTGAGCACCGTAACGCGCATCCCCTCGGTCGCCGTCGATGGCCATCTGCCGGTCGCCGTCGTCCACCCCCTCCTCTGCACGAAGCTCACCTAGAACCACCCAGACCCACTCTCCACCTCACCATGAAGCTCTAGAGCCGAATAACCGAACCCCAAACCACCCAAAACCCACTCCCCGCGATACACCGGAGTTCAGCTCGGTCGCTCGTCGTCGTCAGCCCGCTACGCCGGCCAACGCTTGACTAGATCACCCCTGGAGAACTCGCCATGTCTTCCTGAGGCTGTAGAATCAAACCCCGTCGAAAACCGAGCATCCTAGCGCAAGTTATGCCGAAGTCCGGCGAACCCTCGCCGTCGGCCGAGCGGCGCCGCAGCGCTATCATCGTCCCCGGCGAGCCCTCGCCCTGGGCCGTCCGATCTCAGATCGATGGCTGAGATTAGATCAGCCGATACCCCTTCGCGTTTTAAATCTCAGCCGCTCAGATCAGATCCAACGGCTGCCACGCGTCCTGACCGAGTCAATACCGGTCAGCGCTGGTAGTTTTGCTAAAGAGCCCTTCGGCTTTCTGATAATCAACCCGCGGTCCATTCCAGTTCAAAAGTAATTGCAGATAGGTCCTGTTTTATTCGTTTTAGCCCCTGCGCTTTTGAAAAATAGAACCCGCGGTCCAGCTCGCGTAGTTTTACGCGTTAGCCCCGGGCGGCTACTGTTATTTACGTATAGGTCCTCAGTTTTTCACAAATGAGCCCCTGGAAGTTTCAGAAACTTACTAGCAAGTCCCTGAACCTTAGAAACGCTATAACTTTCACGTTTTAGCTCCAATTAGTGTGATTCTCACGCTCATGTGTTCGTAGTGAAGCGTAGAATATTTATAGCTCCTGTTTTTGTACTGTTTTCACTGCTTGGTGTACTGTTCTAATAGAATTAATTTGTTTGCACGTAATGATTGCTTTGGATGCTTGCGTGATGATCGTGTCCAGTCGGCGAGCCCGTAGTTTTGGACTTCGAGTACGTTAAGGACGTGCCGGAGCAGGACTTGCAGTAGCAGCCGTACTCCGAGGAAGGCAAGTTATAGCACGGACAGATTGGTATCAGAGCCGTGCTGACTGTAGGAACGCAGCCTAGATAGTACGGTTGACAAATTACTAGGAGACCCCCATGTTTTTAATTCAAAAACCTAAAAGTCGAGTCTTGTGTGGGATTATGTCTTTAAGTATTCGTACTTATTGTTATTATGCATATGTTTGATTTGGTTCTTTGTAATGTTTGTGATGGGCGTAGACACCTGTCTGCAACCATCTAGATGTTGGAATAAGGCTTAAGGACTTTATTGTTTAGATAGCAGGGGGGTATATATTTTCTCGTACTAATCAACTGACATCTGACCTTTGTGATTATAGATGGCTAACCCCAGGGGCAATGCGGGCGGCCAGCCTCCGTACCAGAACTCGCCCCCGAACCTGGATCCGAATCATGAGATCCCCACCATTGAGCAGCTGATGTATGCTCAAGTTCAGATGATGCAGCAGATGGCTGAGACCATGAGGCTGATCCAGCAGAACCAACATAATCCACATCCTCAGGCAGCTGCTCCACCCAGAGACAAGAGGGGCGAGTTTCTGAAGGGACGCCCGCCGACCTTCAGCATGGCCAGCGACCCCCTTGAGGTAGATGATTGGCTCAAGGCAGTGGAGAGACAGTTGTACATCGCCCAATGCGATGACAGAGAGAAGGTGTTGTACGCCGGAGGGCAGCTTCAGGGGCCGGCGTTGGATTTGTGGACCAGTCCTCTCGCCCGACCGGTACTCAGATCACCTGGCAGCAGTTCTGCAGCAGCTTTCGTGCACACCACGTGCTGGAGGCTTTGATGGTTTTGAAGAAGAAGGAGTTCCTGGCACTGAAGCAGGAAGGGATGAGTGTCACGGCTTATCGTGACAAGTTCGTCGCGTTGGCCCGTTACGCTCCAGAAGACGTGGCCACCGACTAGAAGAAGCAGACCAAGTTCCGTGATGGTCTTCAGGATGCTCTACAGTACCAGCTGATGTGCACCAAGTTCCCGACCTTTCACGAGCTGGTGGACGGCGCTCTGATGTTGGAGCACAAGCGCCGTGAAATGGAGGACAAGAAGAGGAAGCTCCAGGGACAGCAGGTGGACAGTAGCAGTCATCCTCGCTTCGCACCTCCACAGAGTCAGCAGGTGGGAGGCCAGCAGCGCTTTCAGGGCCAGTCCGACATGCTCAGTCATGGCCAGTACCAGCAGCGTCCTCAGTTTCCTTGGGCACCACAGCAGCAGCGTCCTCAGGGTCAGCCACAGATGGGTACAGCTCAGCGCAACCAGGTGCAGCCAAGTCCAGTTCAGCGCATCAGCCCAGTCAACACTACACCGGTGGGTCCGAGGATGTGCTACCACTGTGGCGAGCAGGGACACTTCACCAATGTCTGCCCCAAGAAGACCCAGAACGCCGCCGAACAGAACCAGCAGGCCGGTCAGAGCAGCGCTCAGAGAGTTGGGCAGCAGCAGGGAGGTCGTGCTCCGCAGACTCCTGTTCAGGGCAAGCTCAACCACACCGGAGCAGAGACAGCAGAGGCATCTACTGATGTCGTCGTGGGTACGTTCCTCGTCAATTCGACCCCCGCCACTGTTTTATTTGATTCTGGAGCTTCGCATGCTTTCATATCCGCTGCTTTTGTGAAAAAGAACCTAGTGGCATTGCTGCCCATGAGGAATGCTATGCTAGTAAGCTCACCAGGGGGGAACAATGCGCCACTTTACGTTGCCCCAGTATCACCCTCACAATAAGGGGGGGTAGATTTCGAGGCACGCCCGATAGTCTTGGAGACCCTTGGATTTGATATGATCCTGGGTATGAGCTGGATGACCAGATATGATGCAGTGATCTGGTGTGCTACGAGGACTATTCAGCTGACAGCAGAGTCCGGTGACAAGGTGGAGTATCAGGCAGCCAATTCCTCATAGCAAGGCCAAGCCAATCAAGCTGAAGGGACAACAACCGAAGATATTAGAGTGGTGAGCCAGTTCCCGGATGTGTTCCCTGACGAGTTGCCAGGTATGCCTCCGGAACGAGATGTTGAATTCATTATTGAACTAAAACCCGACACTGCACCTATAGCCAAGAGGCCGTATAGGATGGGAGCAAAGGAGCTGGAAAAGCTCAAGAAGGAGTTGGACGAGTTGTTGGCCAAGGGGTACATTCGTCCGAGTGCTTCGCCGTGGGGAGCACCGGTATTGTTCGTCGACAAGAAGGATGGTACACAGAGGTTGTGCGTGGACTATCGAGCCCTCAACGAAGTGACCATCAAGAACAAGTACCCGCTACCAAGGATTGATGATCTGTTCGATCAGTTGAGAGGAGCTTGTGTGTTCTCCAAGATAGATCTTTGGTCGGGTTATCATCAGATGAGGATCCGACTGTCGGATATTCCCAAGACCGCTTTCACTACTCGGTACGGGTTGTATGAGTTCGCAGTCATGTCCTTTGGGCTGACGAATGCTCCTGCATACTTCATGTACCTAATGAACAACGTGTTCATGGACTATCTGGACAAGTTCGTGGTGGTATTTATTGATGACATTCTGATCTTCTCCAAGACTGAAGAGGAACATGAAGAACATCTGAGATTGGTGCTGCAGAGACTTCGGGAACATCAGTTGTATGCTAAGCTGAGCAAGTGTGAGTTCTGGCTGAAAGAAGTAGCCTTTCTGGGACACGTGTTGTCCAATGGAGGGGTGGCAGTTGATCCGAAGAAAGTCAGCGATGTATTGAGCTGGAATCCACCACGGGATGTGAGCGAGATCAGGAGTTTCATTGGGATGGCCGGTTACTACAGACGGTTCATTGAAGGATTCTCCAAGATTGCTAAGCCGATGACTGCTTTGCTGGAGAAGAATGTCGCATTTGTGTGGACAGAGGCGTGCCAGGTCAGCTTCGAAGAGTTGAAGAAGAGGTTGACTAAACCCCAGTGCTAGTATTGCCAGATTTGGCTAAGAATTTCTCCATCTACTGCGATGCATCCCGTCTAGGACTGGGTTGTGTCCTTATGCAGGAGGGCAGAGTCGTGTCTTATGCGTCCCGGCAGCTGAGGAAGCATGAGCAGAACTATCCGACGCACGACTTGGAGTTGGGAGATGTGGTACATGCCCTAAAGATCTGGAGACATTACTTGATTGGGCACAGGTGCGACATCTACACTGATCACAAGAGCCTCAAGTATGTCTTCACTCAGACAGATCTGAACATGAGACAACGCAGATGGTTAAAACTGATCAAGGATTATGATATGGAGATCCACTACCACCCAGGGAAGGCCAACTTGGTGGCAGATGCTCTGAGCAGGAGAAGTTATGTGAATAGGATCACTGGTCACTGTTTGCCTGAAGAACTCAGCCGAGAGCTTGAGAAGATGAGTCTGGGATTCGCCACCACCATCACAGAGATGGCAGTAGAGCCCACACTCGAGCAGGAGATCCGGAGAGGTCAGCTGCAAGATGAGAAGACCAGAGAGATTGTGGGGAATGTTGCTCTGGGAAAGGCCCCTGGATTCCGAGTTGATGATCAGGGAACTCTATGGCATGGAGAGAGGATATGTGTGCCAGACGTAGCGCAGATCAGAGAGATGATTCTGAGAGAGGCACATGACTCAGCTTATTCGATCCACCCAAGCAGCACCAAAATGTATCACGACATCACGGAGAGATTCTGGTGGTACGGATTGAAGCGTGATGTGGCGACTCACGTGGCATTATGCGACACATGTCAGCGGGACAAGGCAGAACATCAGAGGCCAGCTGGGTTACTTCAGCCACTGAAGATTCCGGAGTGGAAATGGGAGGAAGTTGGCATGGACTTCATCACTGGTCTGCCCCGCACTCAGAGAGGTTTTGACTCCATCTGGGTGATTGTTGATCGTCTGACCAAGGTGGCCCACTTTCTGCCAGTGAAGACCACCTACACAGGCGCCATGCTAGCAGAGTTGTACATGGAGCGGATTGTGTGCCTACACGGAGTGCCGAAGAAGATTGTGTCAGATCGTGGTACTCAGTTCACCTCACACTTCTGGCGGAAATTACATGAGTCTATGGACACGAAGCTGCACTTCAGCTCAGCTTATCATCCGCAGACAGATGGTCAAACAGAGCGGACCAATCAGATACTGGAAGATATGTTGAGGGCTTGTGCATTGCAGTACGGTGTCAGCTGGGATAAGAGTTTGCCGTATGCAGAGTTCTCCTACAATAACAGCTACCAGAAGAGTCTGCAGATGGCACCGTTCGAGGCATTGTATGGCAGGAAGTGCCGGACCCCATTGTTCTGGAATCAGACTGGAGAAAGTCAGGTCTTTGGTCCGGAAATACTCAGAGATGCAGAGCGGCAGGTGCAGGTGATCAGAGAGAACCTGAAGGTGGCCCAGTCCAGACAGAAGAGTTACGCCGATGTCAGACGGAGGGACCTCAGCTTCAAGGTTGAAGATTTTGTGTACCTCAAGGTGTCACCCATGAGAGGAGTAAAGCGGTTCAATGTCAAAGGCAAGTTGGCGCCTCGTTACATCGGACCATTCAGGATACGGGAACGGATGGGCGAAGTGGCATATCGGCTAGATCTACCTGAGAGACTAGCTGGAGTACACGATGTGTTCCATGTGTCCCAGTTGAAGAAGTGCTTGCGGGTGCCAGAGGAGCAGATCCCGATTGATGAGTTGAATGTTCATGAGGACCTCACATACGAGGAGTATCCGATCAGGATCCTGGAGGTGTCAGAGAGCGTGATGAGGAACAAGACCATTCGGATGTGCAAGGTGTAGTGGAGCCGGCATTCAGCAGATGAAGCGACTTGGGAGCGGGAAGAAGATCTCAAGTCCGAGTACCCACAGCTCTTCGCTTCTACATCCGAATCTCGAGGACGAGATTCATCTTAAGGGGGGTAGGTTTGTAACACCCAAAAATGCCCAATTTAAAATTTTTGGCATTTAATTAATTAATTAGAGCTTGCTCCTATTTAATATAGGCAAAATAATAAATTTCTAGAATTTAAAATCAAATATAAGTGATAGAAACATTTATTGTTGCATTCATGCTGCTGCATTTATTTTTGTATTGCTTGTGATTCAAACAAGAATTTCAATTTATTCCGAGCATCCTAGCGCAAGTTATGCCGAAGTCCGGCGAACCCTCGCCGTCGGCCGAGCGGCGCCGCCGCGCTATCATCGTCCCCAGCGAGCCCTCGCCCTGGGTCGTCCGATCTCAGATCGATGGCCGAGATTAGACCAGCCGATACCCCTTCGCGTTTTAAATCTCAGCCGCTCAGATCAGATCCAACGGCTGCCACGCGTCCTGACCGAGTCAATACCGGTCACCGCTGGTAGTTTTGCTAAAGAGCCCCCTGGCTTTCTGATAATCAACCCGCGGTCCATTCCAGTTCAAAAGTAATTGCAGATAGGTCCTGTTTTATTCGTTTTAGCCCCTGCTCTTTTGAAAAATAGAACCCACGGTCCAGCTCACGTAGTTTTACGCGTTAGCCCCTGGCGGCTACTTTTATTTACGTATAGGTCCTCGGTTTTTCACAAATGAGCCCCTAGAAGTTTCAGAAACTTGCCAGCAAGTCCCTGAACCTTAGAAACGCTATAACTTTCACGTTTTAGCTCCGATTAGTGTGATTCTCGCGCTCATGTGTTCGTAGCGAAGCGTAGAATATTTATAGCTCCTGTTTTTGTACTGTTTTCACTGTTTGGTGTACTGTTCTAATAGAATTAATTTGTTTGCATCTAATGATTGCTTTGGATGCTTGCGTGATGATCGTGTCCAGTCGGCGAGCCCGTAGTTTTGGACTTCGAGTACGTTGGGGACGTGCCGGAGTAGGACTTGCAGCAGCAGCCGTACTCCGAGGAAGGCAAGTTATAGCACGGACAATCCTTGCTACCTACTCACTCTTTTAATACACTGTTCATTACATACGCATGTGTCTAATACTGTTTACCTTTAAGGTTGTACCTAACATTTATTTCCCTGTCCTTGTATTCCTATGGGTTTTTGCATATCTGTAGTATTTTGCTAGGCGCAGCTACTGTCACCATTATTTAACTGTTAAACTTGTATTAATGGTCCACTTCAACTTTAATGTTAAAACTTGCTTTTCAGAAACATGGATTAGGGAGTTAGAGCATGTGCTGTGTGCTTTGCTCTAATGTCTCCCTCTAAGGACCGGTTCTTAAAGAGACAACCCAGGAGCCAGTCCCGTGTTGGGAGTCTCAGCGATTGAGAACTCCGCGCGTTGCGCACTGTTGGGGTGGATACCCGCGCTCTGGACGCCATCGACCCCCTCATGGTGTGACTCCGTGGGCGTACGTCGATCTCGGTGCCTAAGGACTCACCACCTTGTAGTACTCCAGCGGCTACTATCTTGTTAGGGTGTCTTGTGAAAAGCCTCGTAGCGTCCCTATGCAGTCACACCTCGGAAGTGTTGATGTGCGTGGTTGGGTGCAAAGTTCCTTTGAACTTTTACGCGACTGGTGGGTAAAGGGCGAAACCTCTGCAGAGTGTACGATTTATCATGATAGCCGTGCTCAGGGTCACGAGCGGCCTGGATCCTTTTTTATTAGAACTTGATGTTTATTAATGCTTAATGACACTTACACTTTATTAATTGGGTTGCAACTGGGTTTTCATTCACTTGTAGTAACTTGGACAATGATAAAACGAATCAACTAAAAGTGCTAATGTAGTTAAGCCGTGTCTAGCCTTTTTGAGCCTTCATAACCCGTGCTATACTTGCTAAGTAATTCCATTACTTACACTTGCTATTATTATTATTTTTGGGCAAAATCCCGGACGGGTAACACATTGGAGTCAGGCTGACTATGCTGTGGAGTTTCCAGAGGACTTGCCTTACTTCTGAGCTTGCGTTCTCCTAGTCAGAGTCCCTGTGGGATGCGGCTACGCTTAGAGAGAGTTTATTTAGTCTTCCGCTATCCATGTATTTCATTTATGCAACACTCTGATGTAAGCGCTACTTTATGATGAATAAATAAAGCATTTGATCTCTGATTTTTACCATATTTGTTCTCTATATGTGTCTGTGGACTTCCTGGGCACACATATGGCCACCTTCGGGTTTTTGTGAAAATCCGGGTGTGACATTTTATTTCCCATAATGCACTTATAACATCACATAACGTTGAATTGGACCTTGCAAAAAAATAAAGTTATATATGCTTGACATGTTTTATGAACCACAGAGTTTTTGTTTTGCGAAATGAACTGCAGAGTGATTGTTTAGGTATAAGAGCATCTCCAAGAGACTAGCCAAATCGTTTTCTAAAGTTTAATGTAGCTATTGTTAGAGAAAAAATGTTTCCAACAGACTCTGTAAATGACTCTCCAAATTTAGTGGCTTCCTATCCCACCTCATTCACTAGCTATTTTTAGCTAGCCTACCTCACTAGCCATCTTTACATAATCTGTTGGATTACCCCATTGAATTAGAGGACTTTCTATTTTTACAAAGGGGCTATAATCTCCATATTTAGCTAACACAATACAGAGTCTCTTGGAGATGCTCTAAGTATCGCCACAACGTATTCATCTTTTTTACATGCATTTCAAAATTTAAAAATTTCTCTCTTCAGTTTGGAAATGCTCATTCCACAAAATGAATTTAGCTCTATATTATACCTTGACTTATTGCCTTTAAATAGGTACAATAGCATTGATATCTGGAATTTTTTATTTGATGCAAAAAGAAGGGGATCCAAATCATAGGCGAGAACCATAAAAGAAAGAAATCCTATTTCGACGTTAATCCTTACTGGCACTTAAAAAACACTTTCCTCCAGTCTTGGAAATTAGAATCAATGCATGTATTTGCTACACAGAATAAGCACCCGCCTCTTTCTTTGACTTGAATAGTGCATCTTAGGCAGGTACATTATGGCAATATCACTCGATCTATTAATTCTGTAAAAGCACAATTCAAATCAGAATTGTAGTTAAGCAATAATTGATTTTCAGCCGTAGAATTTGAGCTAGCAGTATAATGAGTCATTTCCGTTGGCATATATTGAAATGAGATATCATTTTTGTTGGCATGGGAATTATGGTATTCTGGCAGTACAATGATTGTTCTAACATGTAAGTTCTGGGAAGTTCGCAGCTCACTATTCCTTTCGCTGGACTGTTCCACAGATTTGTTTCACCTATCTTATTTTCTGTACTTTCCGAATAAGTATTGTGTAACCATGTATTTAACCATGATCAAGTAGACAAAGTTACAAAATATTTGAGATGTACATGTTGGATGATGCCAAAGGATTAAACTTTTATTAGTCATTTGACATATCAGGGTCACATTTTTATTACATTCTATGGTTTCTACCCAAACAAAGAAGAGAAACAATATTTGGAATCAGAGCACTTTCTACTTAGTAGGTATTAATTTTTTTTGTCAAAGAAGATGCCTATTGAAAAAAGGTAGTGTGAAACACTAATTTCTTTAACATGCTATATACAAAAAGCTACCATGCCATGCATATATTAATTAATCCACAAAATCATGGATGCAAAAGGTTTTGGTGTTGATGGTATGTACCACGCTGTCACTCCTAGAGTCGATGAGGTCCAACTGATTGGTCCATGTCTTCTGTGCTGCGGCAAATTGTCCCGCTGCCATCTGCTCCTTCACCGCCAAGGCCATTCTGACGATATAAAGGATATACTAGATGTCGAGATCAGGGTTCTCCAGAAAAGCAAAGTTTCGAGTAAAATTTACCGGCGGACCTTAAACTTGCACAACAGTGTCATCTAGGTCTTGTCACACCCCAAAATTTTCGAATTTTGGGATGTGAATTTCCAACGCAATTAATACAATATTTTTCTCAATTTTCTAAAATTTTCCAAGCTTTATATAATTAACAGGGAATTTAGTATAGGAAAATTTTTGTTTTCTAAAATTTAAAATCAAATATAAGTGATAGAAACATTTATTGTTGCATTCATGCTGCTGCATTTATTTTTGTATTGCTTGTGATTCAAACGAGAATTTAAATTTATTTAAATTCAAATTTGAATCACTTTGTTTGGAGCTCTAGATAAGTTGTTAGGCCCGTAGTTCGTTTTTGCTCCCTGAACCCTTTCTCGGGTCCAATTCTGCCCCCTCTTCTTTTCTCCCGGTCCGGCCCAGTACCCCGCGCGGCCCAGCTCTCTCTTTTCTTTTCCCGAGCCGGCCCAACTCTTCCCGGCCCAACTCCCCTCCTCTTTCTTCTCCGCTCGGCCCAGCCAGCTCGCCCGCGCGCCTCGCACCTCCCCCGCTCTCGCTGACCGCCCGGCCCCGCTCGCCAGTCGCTGACGCCAGCGCTGATGTCACATTCCCTTCTTCCTCCTCCTCCCTTTCCTTTCCCGGACGCCGGTGATGGCGCTCGCCGGATTTCCCGCGCGCCGCAGCTTCCTTTTCTCCCACGCGCCTTCTTAACTCGGCCTGAGCCCCGCCCGAGTCCTCTCAACCCCTCACCAGCAACCCTAGCCACGCCGCCGCCTCTCCACCAGCTTCGCCCGAGCCGCGCTCCGCCGCTCGCCGTCGACCCGACGCCCTGGTGTAGCTCAGCCCCGCCCGAGCCTCGGAGGAGCTTCACCGAGCCCCTTGGAGCGCGCCGAGCTACTCCGAGCCCAGCAGCAGCAGCTGCAACCCCTTCTTCCCCGAGCCGCGCCGCCGCCGAGCATCGGGCTCCGACGAACTCCATCGCCGAGACCACCTCGCTCCAATTCAACCCCCCAGGAGCATCGCCAGGTGGTAACAAAGCTTCTCCCCCCTTTCAATTTAGGCTCCTGAGCACCGTAGCACACATCGCCACGGTCGCCGACGAACTTTGTCCGCCGGTCGCCGTCGTCCACCCCTGCGCACTGCACGAAGCTCACCTAGAGCTACCCAGACACACTCAGCACCTCGCTAGGAAGTCCCAGAGCTAAAAACCCGATTCAGAAACCACCCGAAACCCCTTCCCCGCGGTACACCGGAGCCCCGCTCCGCCGCCCGTCGTCGTCGACCCGATTCGCCGGTCGATGCTCGACTAGAGCCCCCTAGGTCGACTCGTCTTAGCGTCCTGAAGCCATAGGACTAGATCCCGTCGTAATCCAAGCACCCTAGCTCGAGTTATCCCCAATTCCGGCGAACTTCGCCGCCGGCCGAGCAGCGCCGCCGCACTGTCGTCTTCCCCGGCGAGCCGATCGCCCTGGGCCGCCCGATCTCAGATCGATGGCCCAGATTAGAACCCGAGGATACCCCTTCGCACTTTAAATCCAGGGCGTTCGATCTCGGATCAACGGTCCAGATTAGATCAAGCCGATACCCCTTCGTGTTTTAAATCTCGGCCGTCCAGATCAGATCCAACGGCTGTCACGCGTTTTGACCGAATCAGTACCGGTCAGCGCGGGATGTTTTGCTAAAGAGCCCCTGGGCTTTCTGGTAATTAACCCGCGGTCCTTTTCAATTCAAAAATAATTACAGATAGGTCCTGTTTTATTCGTTTTAGCCCCTGTAAATTTTAAAACTTTGCCAGCAAGCCCCCGAACCTTAGAAACGTTATAAGTTTCACGTTTTAGCTCCGATTTGTATGATTTTCACGCTCATGTGTTCGTAGCGAAGCGTAGAATAATTCTAGCTCCTGTTTTTGTACTGTTTTTACTGTTTGGTGTATTGTTCTAATAGAATTACTTTGTTTACATGTGATGATTGTTTTGGATGCGTGCGTGATATACGTGTCCAGTCGGCGAGCCCGTAGCTTTGGACTTCGAGTACGTTGAGGACGTGCCGGAGCAGGACTCACAGCAGCAGTCGTACTCCGAGGAAGGCAAGTTATAGCATGGACAATCCTTGCTACCTATCTCACTTTTAATACACTGTTCTTTACATACGCATGTGTCTAATACTGTTACCATTAAGGTTGTACCCAGTATTTATTTCCCTGTCCTTGTATTCCTATGGGTTCTTGCACATGGGTAGTATTTTGCTAGGCGCAACTACTGTCACCTTTGCTTAACTGTTAAGCTTGTATTAATGGTCCACTTCAACTTTAACATTAAAACTTGCTTTTTAGCAACTTGGATCAGGGAGCTGGGGCTTGTGTGTTTTGTCTGGCCCCAGTGTCTCTCCCTAAGGACTGGTTCGTAAAAGCAGCAACCTGGGAGCCTGTCGCCGCCGCCGGAACTATAATGGCTCTGGTCTTGGTTGAGTAGCTTGTACGTCTCTAGCTCGGCAGTGGTTACCGAGTGGCCTACGGCGTTGTAGGAGGCAAGGCACGGGGTGATTTCGGATTCCACCGAGGACGGTAGCCCCGTCGGCTAGGTCCCGTTAGACCCAGTCCCGTGTTGGGAGCCACCGTGAGTGCGGTGAGCTCCGCACGTTGCACCATTTACTCTCTTGTTGGCATGATTTGCCGGTGCGTGGATGCCATTGACCCCCTCACGTTGCGCCCTGAGGGTGAGTCAATCTCGGTGCCTAGGTTCTCACCACCTTGTAGTACTCCAGCGGCTACTGTCTTGTTAGGGTGTCTTGTGAAAGCCTCGTAGCGTCCCTATGCAGTCACACCTCGGAAGTGTCGATGTGAGTGGTTCGGTGCAAAGTTCTTTTGAACTTTTACGCGACTGGTGGGAAAAGGACGAAACCTCTACAGAGTGTACGATCTATCATGATAGCCCGGCTCAAGGTCACGAGCGGCCTGGATCCTTTTATGATTAGAAGATGATATTTATTACTGTTTAATGATGACTTACCTTAATTAATTTGGGATGCAACTGGGATTCATCTAATGTAGTATTTATGATTTAAAACGAACCAACTAAAAGTGCTAATGCAGTTAAGCCAGTGTCTAGCCTTTTTGAGCCTTCATAACTCGTGCTATACTTGCTAAGTAATTCCCATTACTTACACTTGTTGTATTACTATTTTTGGGCAAAACCCCGGACGGGTAACAGATTGGAGCCAGCCCGATTATGCTGTGGAGTTTCCGGAGGATTTGCCGTACTTCTGAGTTGGCGTTCTCCCAGTCAGAGTCCCTGTGGGATTGCGGCTACACTTAGAGAGAGTTTATTAGTCTTCCGCTATCCATGTATTTCATTTATGCAAAACTCTGATGTAAACGCTACTTTATGATGAGAATAAAGCATTGTACTCTGATTTTTACCATATTTGTTCGCTATATGTGTCGGTGGACTTCCTGGGCACACATACGGCCACATTCGGATTTCGTGTAAATCCGGGTGTGACAGGTCTCAAACTCAGGATTTTTTATATTTGTAAATTTGTACGGCGTCGTCTGGGTCCCAAACTCGAGATTTGTTATATTTAAGTCCCTAAACTTACATGATGGTGTTATCTAGATCCAAAACACATAATTTTTAATATTTAGATCCAATAATTTATCTCGCTGATAAAAAAAGTGTGTAGCTAACCCTTATTCGTTGTGTTAATTTCTAACCCTTGTTGTTTGATTTAAGTACCAACTTCTTCTCAATCTCGACACCACCGCGGACGAATATGTTTGGGACCTATATGACACTGCTATAGAAGTTTAGGGACCCAAATATCAAAAATCGTAAGTTTGAGACCTAGGCGACAGCACCGTGTTAGTTTAGGGACTCAAAGCTCAAAAATCATGAGTTTGGGACCTGGATGACACCGCCGTGCAAGTTTAGGGGCCGCCGGTGAATTTTACTGGTGATTCATCGATTAAGCCCTCTATATTGTTTACGTCACACAAATTAACAAAGTAAATGTGCACGTCAAATTAAAATTGAGTTGACTTACTTGTTGACATCACCGACGGTGTTGTCGTTAAGCCTCGACACATCATGCAGTAGCTGCGCGTAGGAGAGCTGCACACATGCATGGATCAAAACCAGGGCTATATGTTGAAAACGACAGAGTTATTGTTTAGGTGCAGGGATTTTTTTTCTTAGAACGCTCTCCCTCAACATCACCAGGGTCGTCCCGTCTGATCTTGTATCGTGCACAGGTGCAAAGCGGACAACGATCCAAGTGTTCGTACTGTCCACGATAGAGGATACAATCATTAGGACACGCATGTATCTTCTGCACCTCCAAACTGTCACACCCGGGTTTACACCGAAATCCGAATGCTACTGTATGTGTGCCCAGGAAGTCCACAGAACACATACAGTTTACAAATATGGTACAACATAGTACATATGATCGAATAAAAATAGTTTACATCAGAGTTTACCTAAAACACAGCGGAAGTCTAACTCTCTCGACAGGTAGAGCCTCAAGTCCACAGGGACACCGACTGGTTGACCACAGCTCAGTAGTACGGAAGATCCTCACGAAACTTCATCTCTTACCCATTCGGGATTTTGTTGAATAATAGCAAGCCTAAGTAAAACAATTACTTAGCAAGTATAGCACAGGTGTATGAATGCTCAAAAAAAGGCTAGACACGGCTCAGGGTCACGAGCGGCCTGGATCCTTTTATGATTAGAAGATGATATTTATTACTGTTTAATGATGACTTACCTTAATTAATTTGGGATGCAACTGGGATTCATCTAATGTAGTATTTATGATTTAAAACGAACCAACTAAAAGTACTAATGCAGTTAAGCCAGTGTCTAGCCTTTTTGAGCCTTCATAACCCGTGCTATACTTGCTAAGTAATTCCCATTACTTACACTTGTTGTATTAATATTTTTGGGCAAAATCCTGGACGGGTAACAGATTGGAGCCAGCCCGATTATGCTGTGGAGTTTCCGGAGGATTTGCCGTACTTTTGAGTTGGCGTTCTCCAGTCAGAGTCCCTGTGGGATTGCGTCGACACTTAGAGAGAGTTTATCAGTCTTCCGCTATCCATGTATTTCATTTATGCAAAACTCTGATGTAAACGCTACTTTATGATGAGAATAAAGCATTGTACTCTGATTTTTACCATATTTGTTCGCTATATGTGTCGGTGGACTTCCTGGGCACACATATGGCCACATTCGGATTTCGTGTAAATCCGGGTGTGACAGATTGGTATCAGAGCCGTGCTGACTGTAGGAACGCAGCCTAGATAGTACTGGCCATCCAGTACGATTCATTTTACCATATAACCCTTGCTTTCTCTATCCTTGAGATTTTGATTCATAAAAAGTGCTATCCTTGAGCACTTTGCTCCTTGACAATTTCTCTTTGGTCATTATATCCTTGGATGTTTTATCCGGTCCTTGATAATTTACTTCTCATCCTTGACTTTTGATTATTTATCTCCACCTTGTATTGATTGCTAATTTTCAACTATTGTCTATTTAACTCCTCCTTGTTGCTTTACCTTAATCGCTTATCTTCTATTACTATTGTGAGTCTCCTTGTTTACTCAGTCGTTCCTTGATACTATTTCCACTTCCCTCCTCGTTCTTCGAGTATTGTCACTTTGGATTCATTCCTTGGCTTTTTGATCTCAAAGTGCCCATTCGACTCTTCCTTTATCCTAAAACACTTAGATTGTCTGTATCGTCCCGATGCATTTGCAAGTCGCTGGAAGGATGAAGTTATCGTCCGCCTGCTACAAGAAGTTCAAGCCGAACGACTTCAGAGTACATGACGACGTCACCCTCAGTGCCACTACAACGAAGAAGTTGGACACCACTCAAGACGAGTTCGCAAGGTGAAGAAGACCGAAGTGATAACCTTGCATAGGAGGATTCCCTTAACATTATTGACAATGTTTAGAGTCGCTTTTATGCTCATGTGTCTAACCTTGGTTGAGTGTGTTTGTAATGTCTGTCCTTGTGCCTTTGATTGATTTGGATCTTTGTAATGATTGTGTAGTTGGGCTCTCTCTATTTTCCCCCGTATCTCCTTGTTTTCTTGCTATCTCTTCCTCATAAATCAAGTGGAGAACATCGAGAACGAAGACAGAAGGCGATCGTCATAATGAAAGAACGAAGCTAAAGAAAATTTGGAGTAGAAGCTTCGCAACTATATCAACACAGAAGGTGAAGAACCATGGTAATCCAACTCTAGAAGATCTCTGTTTTCAGAATCTTGTTGTTCTATTCTCCTCCTTCATCCCTACTCACTACGAATCTCGGGACGAGATTCAGTTTAAGGGGGGTAGTTTGTCACACCCCAAAATTTTCGAATTTTGGGATGTGAATTTCCAACGCAATTAATACAATATTTTTCTCAATTTTCTAAAATTTTCCAAGCTTTATATAATTAACAGGGAATTTAGTATAGGAAAATTTTTGTTTTCTAAAATTTAAAATCAAATATAAGTGATAGAAATATTTATTGTTGCATTCATGCTGCTGCATTTATTTTTGTATTGCTTGTGATTCAAACGAGAATTTAAATTTATTTAAATTCAAATTTGAATCACTTTGTTTGGAGCTCCAGAAAAGTGGTTAGGCCCGTAGTTCGTTTTTGCTCCCTGAACTCTTTCTCGGGTCCAATTCTGCCCCCTCTTCTTTTCTCCCGGTCCGGCCCAGTACCCCGCGCGGCCCAGCTCTCTCTCTCTTTTCTTTTCCCTTGCCGGCCCAACTCCCCTCCTCTTTCTTCTCCGCTCGGCCCAGCCCGCTCGCCCGCGCGCCTCGCACCTCCCCCGCTCTCGCTGACCGCCCGGCCCCGCTCGCCAGTCGCTGACGCCAGCGCTGACGTCACCTTCCCTTCTTCCTCCTCCTCCCTTTCCTTTCCCGGACGCCGGTGATGGCGCTCGCCAGATTTCTCGCGCGCCTCAGCTTCCTTTTCTCCCACGCGCCTTCTTAACTCGGCCTGACCCCCGCCCGAGTCCTCTCAACCCCTCACCAGCAACCCTAGCCATGCCGCCGCCTCTCCACCAGCTTCGCCCGAGCCGCCGAGCCGCGCTCCGCCGCTCGCCGTTGACCCGACGCCCTGGTGCAGCTCAGCCCCGCCCGAGCCTCGGAGGAGCTTCACCGAGCCCCTTGGAGCGCGCCGAGCTACTCCGAGCCCAGCAGCAGCAGCTGCAACCCCTTCTTCCCCGAGCCGCGCCGCCGCCAAGCATCGGGCTCCGACGAACTCCATCGCCGGGACCACCTCGCTCCAATTCAACCCCCCAGGAGCGTCGCCAGGTGGTAACGAAGCTTCTCCCCCTTTCAATTTAGGCTCCTGAGCACCGTAGCACACATCGCCACGGTCGCCGACGAACTTCGTCCGCCGGTCGCCGTCGTCCACCCCTGCGCACTGCACGAAGCTCACCTAGAGCTACCCAGACACACTCACCACCTCTCTAGGAAGTCCCAGAGCTAAAAACCCGATTCAGAAACCACCCGAAACCCCTTCCCCGCGGTACACCGGAGCCCCGCTCCGCCGCCCGTCGTCGTCGACCCGATTCGCCGGTCGATGCTCGACTAGAGCCCCCTAGGTCGACTCGTCTTAGCGTCCTGAAGCCATAGGACTAGATCCCGTCGTAATCCAAGCACCCTAGCTCGAGTTATCCCCAATTCCGGCGAACTTCGCCGCCGGCCGAGCAGCGCCGCCGCACTGTCGTCTTCCCCGGCGAGCCGATCGCCCTGGGCCGCCCGATCTCAGATCGATGGCCCAGATTAGAACCCGAGGATACCCCTTCGCACTTTAAATCCAGGGCGTTCGATCTCGGATCAACGGTCCAGATTAGATCAAGCCGATACCCCTTTGCGTTTTAAATCTCGGCCGTCCAGATCAGATCCAACGGCTGTCACGCGTTTTGACCGAATCAGTACCGGTCAGCGCGGGCTATTTTGCTAAAGAGCCCCTGGGCTTTCTGGTAATTAACCCGCGGTCCTTTTCAATTCAAAAATAATTACAGATAGGTCCCGTTTTATTCGTTTTAGCCCCTGGAAATTTTAAAACTTTGCCAGCAAGCCCCCGAACCTTAGAAACGCTATAACTTTCACGTTTTAGCTCTGATTTGTGTGATTTTCGCGCTCATGTGTTCGTAGCGAAGCGTAGAATAATTCTAGCTCCTGTTTTTGTACTGTTTTCACTGTTTTGTGTACTATTCTAATAGAATTACTTTGTTTACATGTGATGATTGTTTTGGATGCGTGCGTGATATACGTGTCCAGTCGGCGAGCCCGTAACTTTGGACTTCGAGTAAGTTGAGGACGTGCCGGAGCAGGACTCACAGCAGCAGCCGTACTCCGAGGAAGGCAAGTTATAGCACGGACAATCCTTGCTACCTATCTCACATTTAATACACTGTTCTTTACATACGCATGTGTCTAATACTGTTACCATTAAGGTTGTACCTAGTATTTATTTCCCTGTCCTTGTATTCCTATGGGTTCTTGCACATGGGTAGTATTTTGCTAGGCGCAACTACTATCACCTTTGCTTAACTGTTAAACTTGTATTAATGGTCCACTTCAACTTTAACATTAAAACTTGCATTTTAGCAACTTGGATCAGGGAGCTGGGGCTTGTGTGTTTTGCCTGGCCCCAGTGTCTCTCCCTAAGGACTGGTTCGTAAAAGCGGCAACCTGGGAGCCTGTCGCCGCCGCCGGAACTATAATGGCTCTGGTCTTGGTTGAGTAGCTTTTACGTCTCTAGCTCGGCAGTGGTTACCGAGTGGCCTACGGCGTTGTAGGAGGCAAGGCACGGGGTGATTCCGGATTCCACCGAGGATGGTAGCCCCGTCGGCTAGGTCCCGTTAGACCCAGTCCCGTGTTGGGAGCCACCGTGAGTGCGGTGAGCTCCGCACGTTGCACCATTTACTCTCTTGTTGGTATGATTTGCCGGTGCGTGGATGCCATTGACCCCCTCACGTTGCGCCCTGAGCGTGAGTCAATCTCGGTGCCTAGGTTCTCACCACCTTGTAGTACTCCAGCGGCTACTATCTTGTTAGGGTGTCTTGTGAAAGCCTCGTAGCGTCCCTATGCAGTCACACCTCGGAAGTGTCGATGTGCGTGGTTGGGTGCAAAGTTCTTTTGAACTTTTACGCGACTGGTGGGAAAAGGGCGAAACATCTGCAGAGTGTACGATCTATCATGATAGCCCGGCTCAGGGTCACGAGCGGCCTGGATCCTTTTATGATTAGAAGATGATATTTATTACTGTTTAATGATGACTTACCTTAATTAATTTGGGATGCAACTGGGATTCATCTAATGTAGTATTTATGATTTAAAACGAACCAACTAAAAGTGCTAATGCAGTTAAGTCAGTGTCTAGCCTTTTTGAGCCTTCATAACCCGTGCTATACTTGCTAAGTAATTCCCATTACTTACACTTGTTGTATTACTATTTTTGGGCAAAATCCCGGACGGGTAACAGATTGGAGCCAGCCCGATTATGCTGTGGAGTTTCTGGAGGATTTGCCGTACTTCTGAGTTGGCGTTCTCCCAGTCAGAGTCCCTGTGGGATTGCGGCTACACTTAGAGAGAGTTTATTAGTCTTCCGCTATCCATGTATTTCATGTATGCAAAACTCTGATGTAAACGCTACTTTATGATGAGAATAAAGCATTGTACTCTGATTTTTACCATATTTGTTCGCTATATGTGTCGGTGGACTTCCTGGGCACACATACGGCCACATTCGGATTTCGTGTAAATCCGGGTGTGACAGGTCTCAAACTCAGGATTTTTTATATTTGTAAATTTGTACGGCGTCGTCTGGGTCCCAAACTCGAGATTTGTTATATTTAAGTCCCTAAACTTACATGATGGTGTTATCTAGATCCAAAACACATAATTTTTAATATTTAGATCCAATAATTTATCTCGCTGATAAAAAAAGTGTGTAGCTAACCCTTATTCGTTGTGTTAATTTCTAACCCTTGTTGTTTGATTTAAGTACCAACTTCTTCTCAATCTCGACACCACCGCGGACAAATATGTTTGGGACCTATATGACACTGCTATAGAAGTTTAGGGACCCAAATATCAAAAATCGTAAGTTTGAGACCTAGGCGACAGCACCGTGTTAGTTTAGGGACTCAAAGCTCAAAAATCATGAGTTTGGGACCTGGATGACACCGCCGTGCAAGTTTAGGGGCCGCCGGTGAATTTTACTGGTGATTCATCGATTAAGCCCTCTATATTGTTTACTTCACACAAATTAACAAAGTAAATGTGCACGTCAAATTAAAATTGAGTTGACTTACTTGTTGACATCACCGACGGCGTTGTCGTTAAGCCTCGACACATCATGCAGTAGCTGCGCGTAGGAGAGCTGCACACATGCATGGATCAAAACCAGGGCTATATGTTGAAAACGACAGAGTTATTGTTTAGGTGCAGGGATTTTTTTTTCTTAGAACGCTCTCCCCCAACATCACCAGGGTCGTCCCGTCTGATCTTGTATCGTGCACAGGTGCAAAGCGGACAACGATCCAAGTGTTCGTACTGTCCACGATAGAGGATACAATCATTAGGACACGCATGTATCTTCTGCACCTCCAAACTGTCACACCCGGGTTTACACCGAAATCCGAATGCTACTGTATGTGTGCCCAGGAAGTCCACAGAACACATACAGTTTACAAATATGGTACAACATAGTACATATGATCGAATAAAAATAGTTTACATCAGAGTTTACCTAAAACACAGCGGAAGTCTAACTCTCTCGACAGGTAGAGCCTCAAGTCCACAGGGACACCGACTGGTTGACCATAGCTCAGTAGTACGGAAGATCCTCACGAAACTTCATCTCTTACCCATTCGGGATTTTGTTGAATAATAGCAAGCCTAAGTAAAACAATTACTTAGCAAGTATAGCACAGGTGTATGAATGCTCAAAAAAAGGCTAGACATGGCTTAACTGCTTTAGCACTTTTAGTTGGTTCGTTTTATCATTATCCAAGTTACTACAAGTGAATGAAATCCCAGTTGCAACCCAATTAATAAAGTGTAAGTGACATTAAGCATAAATAAACAACATCTTCTAATAAAAAAGGATCCAGGCCGCTCGTGACCCTGAGCAAGACTATCATGATATATTTACACTCTGCAGAGGTTTCTCCCTTTACCCACCAGTCGCGTAAAAGTTCAAAGGAACTTTGCACCCAACCACGCACATCGACACTTCCGAGGTGTGTCTGCATAGGGACGCTACAAGGCTTTTCACAAGACACCCTAACAAGACAGTAGTCGCTGGAGTACTACAAGGTGGTGAGAACCTAGGCACCGAGATTGACTGGCCCTCAGGGCGCAACGTGAGGGGGTCAATGGCGTCCACGCACCGGCAAATCATGCCAACAACAAAGTAAATGGCGCAACGTGCGGAGCTCCCGCACTCACGGGAGCTCCCAACACGGGACTGGGTCTAACGGGACCTAGCCGACGGAGCTACCATCCTCGGTGGAATCCGAAAACACCTCGCGCCTTGCCTCCTAAAACTCCGTAGGCCATTCGGAAACCACTACCAAGCTAGAGACGTACAAGCTACTCAACCAAGACCAGAGCCATTATAGTTCTGGCGGCGGCGACAGGCTCCTGGGTTGCCGGTTTAAGAACCGGTCCTTAGAGGGAGACACTCAAGCAAAGCACACAGCACATGCTCTAGCTCCCTGATCCATGTTGCTAAAAAGCAAGTTTTAACATTAAGGTTGAAGTGGACCATTAATACATGTTTAACAGTTAAATAAAGGTGACAGTAGCTGCGCCTAACAAAGTTCTACCCAAATGCAATAAACCCAAGGTAAACAAGGATAGGATAAACAAGACTAGCTAAAACCTTAATAGGTACATCAAATTAGACACATGCATGTATGAAATAATGTATTACAAGTGGGTAGGAAGCAAGGATTGTCCGTGCTATAACTTGCCTCAAATCCAGTATAATTACTCTTGCACTTGATATCCAAGCTCTTCTCCTTGATGTTACGAGCAACGTGTTCCTTCTAGTCGCCGCAAGCATTGAGCACACAAGTAGCTAAACAAGCAAACAATATACAACTAAGAACATTACACCAATCAAAGGAAAATCTTTAGAAGAGAGGGCTACGCGAAAGGGCTTGGTTTTATGGTCACGTGAGCGCAAGAATCGCTGAAAACGGAGTAACGGTTGAAATGATGCAACTATCGAAAGATTTGTATTATTAAATGCCACAACTATATGCTTGATTGATTTTAAGTAAAGAAAATCATAAGTAGAGATGATCTCAAATAATTATGTTTGAATTTTTTTTAAACCGGGGTAAAACTTAATAACATTTTATTTATAATTATTTATGTATAAATTACACCAATTAAATATTAATTTGAAATCAAATATGTGAGGGCATCTAATCAATTACTTTTATGAACCGTGTTGCTTAAATCAATATTATATATAAAAATACATTATGTTAATATTAATCAATGTTAACATTTTTATTTACGAAAAGCGGGGTTAACTCTAAATTGCTTTTAAATTGGAAAAGCTAATTATCATAAGCATTAATTGTGTTATAATAGTTTATGAAAACCGAGATACCTGGTTAAAGTTTTATTTTCAAAACTCATTGAATAAATATTAATCAAATTAATATTAACAAAGAAAATCGATGTGTAAACCTTAATTAGATTTTATTTAAGAAAGCACATTTAGATAGCATTTAATCAACTTAAATATTAAATAAAATTTCAGAAACATGAATCATAGTAATTGACAGCGTTAACGTGTAGTTTACGTTGATACGAATCTAACGCAACAAGAACGGATTGAATCGGAGCTAAAACGTGGATTTTATGCATAAAACAAGGTTGTAAGGACCTATGCGTAATTAACCATAGATCTGGAGGGCTGGCAGCAAACTTTAGCAAGACACTATAAATAGTGCTCGCAAAACAGGTAAACGTTGGGGTTAGCATTGTAAAATGGCTCGGGCTGGGTTTATATGCAGAAGTTGAATTGTTTAAGGGGGTTTTCCGGAATATGGCCAAGACACAAGACTTGCTCTAAGGGTCTCATGATTCGTCGAGGGCCTAATCGCAAAAGCGTCATCTCCTACCTCGGTTCAGGACAGGGGCTCATCGGCGCTCCCGAGCGGCGTGGCTCGCCGGCGCTTCGGTCGGTGGCGGTCCAAGTGGAGGTGCGCAACAGGGAGAGGAGGATGAGGGGATTGCGTTGGGAGTGCTTACCGGTAGTGGGGAACCACGGAGAAGGCCCGAATCGTGCCCGCGGCGGAGACCGAAGGCCGGCGACGGGGGCTCTCGCGGGGAAGGGGGTTCCGGCGGAGGAACGGCGACGACCAGAGGCGTAGTAGATGCGGCTCGGCATGCTGGTCCTTGTGGCGGTGTTGGTTTGCCCCGACCGATGACCGAGGCGGCCAATCGGAGCGGCAAGCTCCGCGGCGGCGCTCGGATGGCGGCGGCGGCGCGGCGCAGAGAGGAGAAGGCGGCAGTGGGAGAGCGAGGGCTGCAAGGATGCGGTGACAGGGCCTCGGGTCACGCGGATTTTATAGGGGCGCGGGCCCGCGCCTGGCGTGCCGCGGCGGCGTCTCCTCCGCCATTAGCGGGAGCTTGGGAAGGAAGGAGGGGGGAGACGCTGACATACGGGCCCCGGGTGGCAGTGGCGGGGAGCTGAGGTGGGCCGAGCACGGGCTGTGGTGGGCCGGGAAGCACGGGACTCCGGTGGACTGGGCCAGGAGGGTGCGCTGGGCTGGCGCGGTACAGCGGGCTGGGAAGGCGACTGGGCCGCGACTTCGGGACTGGGCTGGGGAGAAGCTGGCCCACGCGCGGAGAAGGGAGGTGGGCTGGCTCGGGGAAGAGTAAAAGGAGCAGAAGCTGACCAAGGGAAGGGGGCAAAAACGAACTCTGGCCAAAAGAACTTTTCTATGGCTCAAAACGAATGCAATTAAAATGCGAATTTAAATTGGATTTAAATTCCGATTTGAACTACAAACAAATAAAACTCAATGCAGCCAGCATGAATGCAAGACATTAAACTTATATTGTTTTAATTTAATTTAGAAAACAAAATTTTCTATACTAAATTTCCTGAAAATTA
This sequence comes from Echinochloa phyllopogon, assembly GCA_033239725.1. Lineage (NCBI taxonomy): Eukaryota > Viridiplantae > Streptophyta > Magnoliopsida > Poales > Poaceae > Echinochloa > Echinochloa phyllopogon. The sequence goes on along the minus strand of BTCW01000016.1, from coordinate 1,115,299 downwards.
TAGTAAAACTTGGAAAATTTTAGAAAGTTGAGAAAAATTTTGTATTAATTATGTTAAAAATTCACATCCCAAAATTCGAAAATTTTGAGGTGTGACAAACTACCCCCCTTAAACTGAATCTCGTCCCGAGATTCGCAAGGAATAGGAGCAAGGAGGAGGCGAAACAACAAGATTCTGAAAACAGAGATCTTCTAGAGTTGGATCACCATGGTTCTTCATCTTCTGTGTTGATATAGTTGCAAAGCTTGTACTCCAAAATCTTCTTTAGCTTCGTTTCTTCATTACGATGATCGTCTTCTGTCTTTCTTCTTGGTGTTCTTCACTTGATTTACGTGAATAGATAGCAAGAAAAACAAGGAGGTACGGGGAAAATAGAGAGAGCCCAACTACACAATCATTACAAATATCCAAATCAATCAAAGGCACAAGGACAGGCATTACAAACACACTCAACCAAGGTTAGACACACAAGCATAAAAGCGACTCTAAACGTTGTCAATAATGTTAAGGGAATCCTCATATGCAAGGTTATCACTTCGGTCTTCTTCACCTTGCAAACTTGTCTTGAGTGGTGTCCAACTTCTTGGTTGTAGTGGCACTGAGGGTGACGTCGTCGTGTACTCTGAAGTCGTTCGACTTGAACTTCTTGTAGGAGACAGACGATATCTTCATTCTTCAAGTGACTTGCAAATGCATCGGGACGATACAGACAATCTAAGTGTTTTAGGATAAAGGAAGATTCGAAAGGACACTTTGAGATCAAAAGCCAAGGAATGAATCCAAAGTGACAATACTTGAAGAACAAGGAGGAGGGAAGGGGAAATGGTATCAAGGAACGACGGAGTAAACAAGGAGACTCAGAATATATATAGAAGATAAGCGATCAAGGTAAAGCAACAAGAAGGAGTTAAATAGACAATAGTTGAAAATTAGCAATCAATACAAGGTGGAGGTAAATAATCAGAAGTCAAGGATGAGAAGTAAATTATCAAGGAGAGGATAAAACATCAAGGATATAATGACCAAAGAGAAATTGTCAAGGAGGGGAAAATGCTCAAGGATAGCACTTTTTATGAATCAAAGTCTCAAGGATAGCGAAAGCAAGGGTTATATGGTAAAATGAATCTTAATGGATGGCCAGTACTATCTAGGCTGCGGTCCTACAGTCAGCATAGCTCTTATACCAATCTGTCACACCCGGGTTTACACCGAAATCCGAATGCTACTGTATGTGTGCCCAGGAAGTCCACAGAACACATACAGTTTACAAATATGGTAAAATAGAGTACATATGCTCGAATAAAAATAGTTTACATCAGAGTTTACCTAAAACACAGCGGAAGTCTAACTCTCTCGACAGGTAGAGCCTCAAGTCCACAGGGACACCGACTGGTTGACCACAGCTTAGTAGTACAGAAGATCCTCATGAAACTTCATCTGTTACCCATCCGGGATTTTGTTGAATAATAGCAAGCGTAAGTAAAACAATTACTTAGCAAGTATAGCACGGGTGTATGAAGGCTCAAAAAAAGGCTAGACACGGCTTAACTGCTTTAGCACTTTTAGTTGGTTCGTTTTATCATTATCCAAGTTACTACAAGTGAATGAAATCTCAGTTGCAACCCAATTAATAAAGTGTAAGTGACATTAAGCATAAATAAACATCATCTTCTAATAAAAAAGGATCCAGGCCGCTCGTGACCCTGAGCAAGGCTATCATGATAGATTTACACTCTGCAGAGGTTTCGCCCTTTACCCACCAGTCGCGTAAAACTTCAAATGAACTTTGCACCCAACCACGCACATCGACACTTCCGAGGTGTGACTGCATAGGGACGCTACTAGGCTTTTCACAAGACACCCTAACAAGACAGTAGCCGCTGGAGTACTACAAGGTGGTGAGAACCTAGGCACCGAGATTGACTGACCCTCAGGGCGCAACGTGAGGGGGTCAATGGCGTTCACGCGCCGGCAAATCATGCCAACAACAAAGTAAATGGCGCAACGTGCGGAGCTCCCGCACTCACGGGGGCTCCCAACACGGGACTGGGTCTAACGGGACCTAGCCGACGGGGCTACCGTCCTCGGTGGAATCCGAAAACACCTCGCGCCTTGCCTCCTACAACGTCGTAGGCCATTCGGTAACCACTGCCAAGCTAGAGACGTACAAGCTACTCAACCAAGACCAGAGCCATTATAGTTCTGGCGGCAGCGACAGGCTCCTGGGTTGCCGGTTTAAGAACCGGTCCTTAGAGGGAGACACTAGAGCAAAGCACATATCACATGCTCTAGCTCCCTGATCCATGTTGCTAAAAAGCAAGTTTTAACGTTAAGGTTGAAGTGGACCATTAATACAAGTTTAACAGTTAAATAAAGGTGACAGTAGCTGCGCCTAGCAAAGTTCTACCCAAATGCAATAAACCCAAGGTAAACAAGGATAGGATAAACAATACTAGGTACAACCTTAATAGGTACATCAAATTAGACACATGCATGTATGAAATAATGTATTACAAGTGGGTAGGAAGCAAGGATTGTTCGTGCTATAACTTGCCTCAAATCTAGTATAATTACTCTCGCACTTGATATCCAAGCTCTTCTCCTTGATGTTACGAGCAACGTGTTCCTTCTAGTCGCCGCAAGCATTGAGCACACAAGTAGCTAAACAAGCAAACAATATACAACTAAGAACATTACACCAATCAAAGCAAAAGCTTTAGAAGAGAGGGCTACGCGAAAGGGCTTGGTTTTATGGTCACGTGAGCGCAAGAATCGCTGAAAACGGAGTAACGGTTGAAAAGATGCAACTATCGAAAGATTTGTATTATTAAATGACACAACTATATGCTTGATTGATTTTAAGTAAAGAAAATCATAAGTAGAGATTATCTCAAATAATTAGGTTTGAATTTTTTTAAACCGGGGTAAAACTTAATAACATTTTATTTATAATTATTTATGTATAAATTACACCAATTAAATATTAATTTGAAATCAAATATGTGAGGGCATCTAATCGATTACTTTTATGAACCGTGTTTCTTAAATCAATATTATAAATAAAAATACATTATGTTAATATTAATCAATGTTAACATTTTTATTTACGAAAAGCGGGGTTAACTCTAAATTGCTTTTAAATTGGAAAAGCTAATTATCATAAGCATCAATCGTGTTATAATAGTTTATGAAAACCGAGATACCTGGTTAAAGTTTTATTTTCAAAACTCATTGAATAAATATTAATCAAATTAATATTAACAAAGAAAATCGATGTGTAAACCTTAATTAGATTTTATTTAAGAAAGCACATTTAGATAGCATTTAATCAACTTAAATATTAAATCAAATTTCAAAAACATGAATCATGGTAATTGATAGCGCTAACGTGTAGTTTACGTTGATACGAATCTAACGCAACAAGAACGGATTGAATCGGAGCTAAAACGTGGATTTTATGCATAAAACAAGGTTGTAAGGACCTATGCGTAATTAACCATAGATCTGGAGGACTGGCAGCAAACTTTAGCAAGACACTATAAATAGTGCTCGCAAAACAGGTAAACGTTGGGGTTAGCATTGTAAAATGGCTCGGGCAGGGTTTATATGCAGAAGTTGAATTGTTTCAGGGGGTTTTCCGGAATATGGCCAAGACACAAGACTTGCTCTAAGGGTTTCATGATTCGTCGAGGGCCTAATCGCAAAAGCGTCATCTCCTACCTCGCTTCAGGATAGGGGCTCATCGGCGCTCCCGGGCGGCGTGGCTCGCCGGCGCTTCGGTCCAAGTGGAGGTGCGCAACAGAGAGAGGAGGATGAGGGGATTGCGTTGGGAGTGCTTACCGGTAGTGGGGAACCACGGAGAAGGCCGGAATCGTGCCCGCGGCGGAGACCAAAGGCCGGCTACGGGGGCTCTCGCGGGGAAGGGGATTCCAGCGGAGGAACGACGACGACCAGAGGCGTGGTAGATGCGGCTCGGCGTGCTGGTCCTTGTGGCGGTGTTGGTTTGCCCCGACCGATGACCGAGGCGGCCAATCAGAGCGGCAAGCTCCGCGGCGGCACTCGGATGGCGGCGGCGGTGCGGCGCAAAGAGCAGAAGGCGGCGGTGGGAGAGTGAGGGCTGCAGGGATGCGGTGACAGGGCCTCGGGTCACGCGGATTTTATAGGGGCGCGGGCCTGCGCCTGGCGTGCCGCGGCGACGTCTCCTCCGCCATTAGCGGGAGCTCGGGAAGGAAGGAGGGGGGAGACGCTGACGTGCAGGCCCCGGTTGGCAGTGGCGGGAAGCTGAGGTGGGCCGAGCACGGGCTGTGGTGGGCCGGGAAGCACGGGACTCCGGTGGACTAGGCCAGGAGGGTGAGCTGGGCTGGCGCGGTGCAGCGGGCTGGGAAGGCGACTGGGCCGCGACTTCGGGACTGGGCTGGGGAGAAGCTGGCCCACGCGCGGGGAAGGGAGGTGGGCCGGCTCGGGGAAGAGTAAAAGGAGCAGAAGCTGACCAAGGGAGAAAGATCGGGGGGCTGAAAACGAACTCTGGCCAAAAGAACTTTTCTATGGCTCAAAACGAATGCAACTAAAATGCGAATTTAAATTGGATTTAAATTCCGATTTGAACTACAAACAAATAAAACTCAATGCAGCTAGCATGAATGCAACACATTAAACTTATATTGTTTTAATTTAATTTAGAAAACAAAATTTTCTATACTAAATTTCCTGAAAATTATAGTAAAGCTTGGAAAATTTTATAAAGTTGAGAAAAATTTTGTATTAATTATGTTAAAAATTCACATCCTAAAATTCGAAAATTTTGGGGTGTGACACAAACCGAGAGGGCGAACAACATTTTTTGCTTGATACGTCGTCGATGGCAATTTGTTACCCTCTGGAAGAATCTTTTTACGAGTTTCAGTAGCTCCTCGAAACCTTTATAAGTAACACCATTTGCTGCCTTCCACTGCAGAAGTTCAAGTGTGCTACCCAACTTCTTTAGCCCCTCTTTGCAATCTGGGTACAGGTCAGTCTTGTGGTCCTGCAACATGCGATGTATCTTTTTCAGTTCCTTATCATTGCCGCAGTCTTTCTCGGCATCACGCAACATTTGGCCGAGTCAATCAGTAGGTTCATTTTCCTGAGCAACATCTTCGTGAGCATCGCCTTCCCGAGCAACATCTTCCTCATCGGCATCACCCATTGCAGCATATGCAAAGGAACCGTAGTATTGAGGCAATAACGGAATGTTGTCATCGGCCTCGTCTTCTTCATCTTCATCCATTAGAATTCCTCTTTCACTGTGCTTCGTCCAAACAGAATAATTCCTCATGAAACCGTGCCTCATCAAATGCACCTGAAGACAACCTCTTTGTTTGTACGATTGTATATTTTTACAATGGGTGCATGGGCAGAACATGAAACCGGACGACGTCTTGTTAGCCTCGGCGGCATCGAGAAACGTCCTAAGGCCATAACGAAACGCATGAGCGTGGTGGTCCCGTACATCCATTGTCTATTCATCTGCATTATTAACCAATAACAAATATACAATACAATTTAAAGATAAAAAAATTTAATATATAAATAAATACAAATTATAATATATATTCCATTATATAAATAAATTTCTAAAACTACATTATTATATTCATTAAATAAATAAATATACCTTCCCTTAAATAAATAAAGAACTATTCTACCTTTTAATAAATAACTAATAATATATATTTCATTAAATTAATAAATAACTATTCCAACTTTTAATAAATAAACCTTTCTAATAAATAAAATACATAAGCTTTACAACTATTCACAAGTCATACAAAACAAAATACTAACTAGCTCTCTCCATTTAAAACACAACATGAACACTCCACCATGAACTCAAGCTCTCTCCTCTCTCTCCTCCAAGAACACAAGCTCTCTCTAGCTGGCTTTACTTTGATTCACAAATCCCTCTATTTCTAAATCATAGAAGGATTACAAGCTAAATAAAACATTAGAGAATGAAAGAGTGTACCTTGTAGTGCTCCTTAGACGAGTAGAATCTTCACAAATTTTGAAAAGCATTTGGGCAGCACCTCCCCTCCCATGGCCGAGCAGCATGAACACAGCGCCTAAGTGTTCAGCTGGCTCGGCCGGGGAAGAAGGTGCTATATACAAAAGACATTAGCATTGGGTCATCGCAAGACCCAGTGCTAATGTGCACCAATTAGCACCGGTTGCAGCCAACAACCGGTGCTAAATGGCCTCGGAGCATTAGCACCGGGTCTCGCCACGACCCGGTGCTAATGTGTCCGCCCTGACACCCTGCAGCGCCGCCCCCGCTCCTAGCCGTTGGACCCGGTGCTGAAGCCCCATCAGCACCGGGTCCAAAAATGGCCGAGGCGGAGGAAGCGGGCAGATGTGAAGCATTCAGGTAGTGAATTATCCTCCGGAGGTACGTAATAATAAACACATTTCCATTATTATTAAGTGCACAATTATTGTCTCCAACTTGGTGGATTAAATATCTTTCAATTATTTGTAAATTATAGATGTTGAGCCTAAAGGAAGAGTCTCTAGAGTTAGAAAGAATTGACGCAATTGCAGAACAGCTCGTCGGATGGATCTGGGACGAGGTCGTCAATCCCCTAGGAGAATTCCATGTGCCACTGGAGGATGTGCCGGACAGTTCAACAAGTCGTCAATCTTAATTAAGTAGAAAATACAGTTTAAATATATATAACTCGAGTTGACATGCATGAATATCTACTTTTGTAATATATATGTCTTCTATTTTGATGAAATGTCAGCTAATATGAATATAGAGTCGGCCGAATACGCATTTAAATATATACGTATATACACGTATATAGATGTGCATGCATGGCTACCGAAAAAAGCAAAAAAAAAGAAATCCGGGGCCTTTAGCCTAGTGGTGGGATTCTTCTAATCTGAAGCTAAGGTTGGGGGTTCTTGTCCCCTTTCCCCCTCATTTTCCGTTGTTTTTGCCGATTTCCTCCCCTGCTGGCAGTTTTTTCCGGTTCCCCTCCTCTCCCCCAATTTCTTTCGGTTCATGATTCCGGTTTAATTCTGGTTCATACCAAAAAATCGACGGTTCAAACGATTTTCTCCGGTTCGCTTGCACAACCCATCTTTTAAGCGGACGGGCAGGGTCTCCGGTTTCCGGATGAACCGGTACGGTTCAAATAACTAGGCTCTCAGACAGGCCCGGGCCGATGGTTGTGCGCACAGGGCCGTAATTCTTGCTCCCTCCAAATAGGCAGCTGCATCCGGCGCCTCCTGCCGTTCGAGACTCCGCCGAAAAAATGAACTTCCGTCTCAACCCAAGGTTGTGATGTTCATCATAGTCTTAGACTGTTATTCTCCTCAATATGGTAAGGCCGTGACGGAGGGCGGAGGGGCGCCGTTGGCCGAAGCACTGAAGCAGAACAAGACGGCGAGGCCTCCTCTGGCCGGCCGGTTCCCGTAGTCCGATCCTTGCCTACTTTAATGGTTCAGGTCCAGCCGAGGCTGCCACACATCTAGCTGTCTAGGTATTTTTTTGTTACTTTCTTCTATATTTAATACTTTAGTAATTTAATTATTTAACTGTTAATTATGTTCTTTTCATTTTTTATATGCATGCTTATAAATTTCTCTATCGTATTTTTCCACAAGCCATGTCTTAAATCAATCTAGAAAATATGATTGTGGCTGTCAAAGGCGTAAAAGAAAACAAATAATCCGATTCTAGTTGTTGCTATATAATAATATACCATACACTATAGGTTTTCTACAAAAGCGTAGAAAATATGATTAATTTATTATTTTATTTCAATAGTCTAGGTCTGGTTATATCTAATTTCGCTGCAGTTTTGTAGAGGTCCCCAGTTTAAGACGCCCCGGCCCTGCTCCCAGAAGGTGGCAGCATGGCCCAAAAGAGCTTTCCAAAAAGAGTTGTAGCGTCTCGTGTGGGCCTAGAATTCAATTATCATTTTTAGCATTAGTGCGGTGGCAACATCCATCTTTGACAACGCGTGTGAAATAGACACATATATGTACATGAGCGTGTGGAATTGTTCAAATGCATCACTACAAGAGATGTGAAGTTCTGCGACGAATTTGCCGTGACGTTAAGCTTTTTGTGGGCACTGTATTTCGTTTTATAACATTTTTTGAGGGACAAAAAAAACAGTGCCAACTTATATTGATGAGATATCAAAGAACCTATAAAATATCCACATCGACGTGGAGTCGGAAGAATTATTTTTATGAGAAAATTGTAAGATTGAAATTAAATACACATCATGAACGTGTTATAGAGGGTAAGTGTCCACACCCATCATTAAGTCATGGTTGCAATGGGGGTCGCAGAGTTTGTCCCGGTCCAGGAATTCAAAAGCGTGAACGTGTAAACAAGATGTTTGGAAAGTGGAAATTTTTATTACTGGATCAATTAATGGAACATATCTGCATAGACAGTAGTTTCAACTGCCTGCTTCTATTTTTGTGCTAGTTCAATGATCAAATTTACAGGTTGTATCACCTAGGGGACTAGAAAACGCGATTGAACCATTAATCAAATTTGCATGTTAGCCTTCCTTTGGAGGAGCCAAAGTATTTCAGACTGTGTTGGATGAGATGGAGAAACATCACATACTAACAGTGTTGTTCCTCAATATTTCAGGTACTCTGCGTGACCCAAATTACTAGTAGAGTGAACCTCAAGACAGGACTCTAGTAAACTTACAATGACACCGTGGACTGAAGCAACATAACACTTTGGATGCAGCAGTGTACGTGCACACAGCAGACATACCACCAGCTGAAGCATCGCCGTACGTCTCGATCCGTAGAGTGGCCCAAATCAATTTGAGGCTTCAAATTGCCAGACACAAATTGTACGTCGCTAATTTGACCTGCTTGAATCTTCAGATGAGACATCAGTACACTAGAAATCTAACACTATACTCCCTCCGGTTTGGTAAAAGAAGTCGTTTATGACAGCGACACGGTCATCAAAGCACAACTTTGACTTCTCTTTTCTATAAAAATATTTTTTGAAAAGTTATATATGTATACTTCTATGAAAGTAATTTTCAAGACCAATCTATTTATATAATTTTCACATCTCTAAACTCAACGACTTAAATGTTATTCATGATTTATATTCCCAATGTTTGACTCAAACCTTGTCTAAAACGACTTCTTTTACCAAACCGGAGGGAGTAGTCCGGATTTGCGTAAGCAATAGATGGACAAGGGAGAACAGCAGTCAAATATTTCAGTCTGAATTTCCCAATTCGAGTTCAACCTGCTCGATTTGACGCCTCCATATAAGAGCATATGCAGACGGCAGTTGAGCAGTGAAGTCATAACCTGCTCACATAGTATTAACCCAAACTAATTATGTTTCTCACCATGCCATGTGACTCTCAGCAGACCGTAAATGTGACATCAAGAGTTCAGGACCACACACATCTCGGACCTGGACACCTCAGGACACACAGCGCTAGTAAGCTGCAGGTACTGGGATACTGTGACCCGTAACAGTACGTGACACTCGACTCGCTTGGACCCACACGCAGAGACACATCACCGTCATCATTATCGGTCGAAACATATTAGATGCATCCTCAAACGCGCGCTTCATTCAATTCAGTCGACCTCCTCCATCTTGCTCTCCTCGGCGTCGCCGTCGTCGAGCGCGGGCATGTCGGCTTCGTCGTCCTCCGCGGCGGCGGCATCCTCGTCAATGTTGAGCCCAAGTTTGAGCATCCTATGGATCCTTGCCGCGAACGTGTTGGGGTCATCGAGGCTGAACCCCGAGGTGAGCAGCGCCGTCTCGAAGAGCAGCATGACGAGGTCCTTGACGGACTTGTCGTTCCTGTCTGCCTCGGCGCGCTTCCTGAGCTCCTCCATGATCCCATTATCCGGGTTGATCTCCATGGTCTTCTTGGACGCCATGTACGCGCTCATGCTGCTGTCACGCAGCGCCTGCGCCTTCATGATCCTCTCCATGTTCGCCGTCCACCCGTACTCGCCGGTGACGAGGCAGCACGGCGAGTCCACGATCCTGTCCGACACCACCACCTTCTCCACACGATCGCCAAGAATCTCCTTCATCACCTTGCACAGCTCCTCGAACTGCTTCTTCCTCTCCTCCCTGCGCTTCTTGGCGTCCTCGTCGTCTTCGTCAAGCTTGAGCCCTTCCTTTGTGGCGGATACGAGCTTCTTGCCGTCGTACTCCTTGAGCTGCCCGACGGCGTACTCGTCGATGGCGTCCACCATGAAGAGCACCTCGTAGCCCTTCTTCTTGAGCCGCTCCAGGAACGGCGAGTTCTCCACGGCCTTCTTGCTCTCGCCGGTGATGTAGTAGATGTCCTTCTGCCCTTCCTTCATCCTCGTGACGTAGTCCTTCAGTGACGTCAGCTCGTCACCGCTCTTGGTGGAGTGAAATCGGAGGAGATCAGCGAGCTTGGCACGGTTCTGCGAGTCCTCATGGATGCCCAGCTTGATGTTCTTGGAGAATGCGTCGTAGAATTTGCCATAGTCTTCTTTGTTGTCGGCGATCTCGAAGAACATCTCGATGCACTTCTTGACGAGGTTCTTGCGTATGACCTTGAGGATCTTGTTCTGCTGCAGCGTCTCCCTGGAGATGTTGAGCGGGAGGTCGTCGGAGTCGACGACGCCCTTGACGAACCCTAGCCACTCCGGGATGAGCTCCTCGCAGTTGTCCATGATGAAGACGCGGCGGACGTAGAGCTTGATGTTGTTGAGCTTCTTGCGGGTGTCGAAGAGGTCGAAGGGCGCGCGGCGGGGGACGAAGAGGATGGCCTTGAACTCCAGCTGGCCCTCCACGGAGAAGTGCTTCACGGCGAGGTGGTCCTCCCAGTCGTTGGTCAGGGACTTGTAGAAGGAGGCGTACTCCTCGCGGGTGATCTCCTCCGGCTTGCGGAGCCAGATGGGCTTCTGCTTATTGATCTGCACCCACTCGTGCGACACCTCCTTCACCTTCTTCTTCTTCTGGGAGTCGTCGAGTTCCTCGACATCGCCTTCCTTCTCTTTTCCCTTGCCAGAAGAAGAATCGTCGTCTTCGTCGTCGCTGATCTCCTTCTCGGTGGTCTTCTCCGTCCAGAGGTAGATCGGGTAGCTGATGAACTCGGAGTGCTTCTTGACGAGGTCCTTGAGCCGCCTCTCCTCGAGGTACTCGAGCTGGTCGTCCTTGAGGAACAGCGTGATCTTGGTGCCCCGGCCGAGGCGCTCGCCCGCGGTGTCGAGCGAGACGGTGAACGACCCCCCGGCCTGCGACTCCCAGACGTACTGTTCGTCGTCGTTGTGCTTGGTGGTGACGACGACGCGGTCGGCGACGAGGTAGGCGGAGTAGAACCCGACGCCGAACTGGCCGATCATGGAGACGTCGGTGGCGCCGGCGGCGAGGGCCTCCATGAACTCCTTGGTCCCCGAGCGCGCGATGGTGCCGAGGTTGTTGACGAGGTCGGACTTGGTCATGCCGACGCCGGAGTCGATGATGGAGAGCGTCTTGGAGGACTTGTCGGGGACCAGGCGGATGAAGAGCTCCGGCTGGGCGTCCAGCTTGCTCTTGTCAGTCAGGCTCTCGAACCGGATCTTGTCAAGCGCCTGCATTCAATTCAATTGTTCCACATTCAGCATGCGAATGCGATCAATCGTGAAACAGATCGAGCAGAGGACCGAAGAACAGAGTGGTAAAAGAAACAGAGCAGAGGAACTAAACTGAATTCAGAAGGAACGACGTACATCTGATGAGTTTGAGATGAGCTCTCGCAGGAAGATCTCCTTGTTGGAGTAGAAAGTGTTGATGATGAGGGAGAGCAGCTGGTTGATCTCCGCCTGGAACGCGAAGGTCTCCGTCTCCGCGCCCCCACCCGCCATGTGCACGTCCGCAGACGCCATTGCCTCTGCTTGCTCTGACGATCTGATCTTCTCCGGTGTGTGTGCTTGATTGGGTTGGTCGAGATTTTGGAGAAGCAGTGATCGAGTCAGTGGACGATTGCTGCTTGCTCTCTTGTCACGATGGCCAAACAAGTACGCGGGTGGCTTTATTTATAGTTGTAGCTGGAGATGGGATTGGGTTATATCGGTGCAGTGCAGTGCAGTGCAGGTGCAGAGACAGAGAGAGGAGGGCTCGCAGGTGTTCCAGGGCCTTCGCCATGGTTCCTTCTCCTTTCTTCCCGGCCTTGAGCTAGCTATCTGGCATCGGGCGGTTGCGGTTGCAGGTGTCCGGAAGCTTCTCCGGCTATCTGGGCGAGACGGGAAGCCGCTACGGCGGTGGGGAAGAGACGGATTTGGGCCAGAACTGAAACGGCCCACTTCCAAGCCAAACCCACCTCACGAGTAATTTATCTGGTTCAGATTTAATATGTTTTTTTGTCTCACAAATGATGGAGGCAAACTAGATTCCGGATTTATTTCTAGGAGTAAGAAATAATTACGATCATTTTTCTAATATTAAATTTCAATTTAAAGTACGAACGTGACATTCCACCTTTTACTAAAGTCATAGTTGTCGGCTTGCAAGAAAAGAAACTAGCTACTGCCATTTTCTCAATTCAAAAATGTTAGTTTCACAAGTTCTATTTCATCTATACAGAAAGTATAGTTTATATTGCAATGCAATTTCTTTAGTAACTTTTTGTTTCCAATAAATAAATGTTTTGTAGGTTACATAGCTAGTTAAAGAAAATTGATCAGGGCTAATTGGTGAAAGAATTTATCGTTCCTATTATTTGTTAAAGAGATGGTGAAATCCGCGAAATCATTGTTGTCCACGTACGGTATGTTAGATTAATTGGGCCTTGGCCCATTTAAGTCTCAATTAATCAAAGAATTAAAGGTCCACCAATAAAGGCTAGGGAAATAAATCCTGGATGGAGAGTCAACGGGAATCCTAACTGACTTAAATGGTGGACCAGCTGTGGACCACTTGTGAAGCTGGTAAAAGGAGAAGGGTGTGCCACACGCGCACGCTCGCTCGCCTCGCCGAGCCGTGGCCGTGACGAGCCGATCTGCGTGTGTTATGTGATGAACCTTTTGCCACAAATGATATTGATTGAGTCTTAACCGTTACCCGTAACTGCCGATTTGATGGCTGAGAGTAACTGGTCAAGAGTGTCCAGGTTCATCCTCCCTCTCCTACCCTGTGCGCCTATAAAAGGAGGTGTCTCTCCCAGACAAACACACAAGCATACTCTCCCACTCTGGTACTCATTTAGGAGACCTCTCTTCTCCCTATTTTTGCTGCTCTCTTGCATTCCCAACGCAAACTTTGCGCGCACTCTGCTTGCGTGAGCAGTTGCCTCTGAACCTCCCTGCCAAGTGATCCTACTCGGGATAGACGGGCGATAAGGTTTTTGGGGAGCGTACGAGTACGCAACTGCTGCGAACGACTACTTCCCGGCTGCTAACTTCATCACCCGTACGACTATTTCCTGGAGGTCGGCTTCGTCAACCCAAACGACTACTTCCTGGTGGTCGTCTCCCTCACGTGAACGACTACGTCCCGGTGGCCGTCCGAGGGACTGCACTGCAACGACTCGCCACTACACCAAATCAGATCGACTACTTCAAGCAGGCCAGTCGAGGATGTCTGTTCCTCCAACTGGTAATGGTGCACCCGGTGCCTCCGATACCGGTCCCGCCTCGGAGTACACCCTAAACCTAGTTTTGTTCTGGTTTCGGTTTCTCATCTTGTTCATGTTATTTAGGAGATTTAACTTGAACACTCGCACATGCTATGTTATCACTGGATCACTCACTGTTGTCATGAATTTGTTGCTAATTTCTGGAATTAAAATATACCGAATGATGCCTAAATTTCTAACAATCCAAAAACCTTATGTGAATAATAGGCTTTCGGTAGCTAGTTTTGCCGCATCAATCAAACCAAATGTTTTCGATGGGTCTAATTACAAACGTTGGCGCGAGAGGGTTATGCTGTGGTTGACAGCGATAAACATCATGCATGTCATACAGGGAAGCCTGAACAGTTCACTCCAGAGGAGTGGGCTTTCGTGGCGGCCGATAACCTGTTTAGAGGTGTCATCATGAGTGTTCTCGCTGAAAGCCTTGTGGACACGTACCTCTTGCTGCCGAGTGGCAAAGCTGTTTGGGATGCGCTTGAGGCTAAGTTTGGGGTCTCTGATGCTGGTGGTGAGCTGTATGTCATGGAACATCTCTATGACTACAAGATGGTTGAAGACCGTCCTGTGGTAGAGCAGGCCCATGAGATCCAGACGTTGGCTAGAGATCTTGAGAACTATAACAAGGAGGCTCCATGTCGGTTGCCTGACAAGTTTGTGGCTGGAGGTATTATCGCCATGTTGCCACCTTCTTGGAAGGATTTTGCGACCTCTCTGAAACACAAGATACAAGAGTTTACTATTGTCGATCTCATCGGCACTCTTGATGTGGAAGAGAAGGCGAGGGCAAAAGACCAATGTGGTAAAGGGATCGCTGGATCTTCTAGTGCCAACTTGGTGCAAAAGAAGAACTTCAATGCATCCAACAAAAAGAACAACAAGCCGCAACAGAACCAGACAAAGGCTAATCAAACGGCTCAGTTCAAGAAGAAGAAGAAACCGCCGACGATGCATTGTTATTGTTGTGGTAGCCTGAACCACTTTGTTGCAAAGTGCCCCCCACCGCAAGAACAAGAACAATGGCGGTAATGACGGCAGTGCCAACATGGTTGTTAGTGAGATGGTGGAACGTCAGGGTATGGTAATATTTTACCTACAGTTCTTTCAGTATATCATTCAACCTATTTGTGGATTGACACTGGTGCTAATATTCATGTTGGTGCTAACATTTTCTTGTTTTCTTCTTACCAGGCAGGCGGGTCTTCCTCCGTGTTGATGGGGAATGGATCACATGCGCGTGTTCTTGGTGCTGGTTCGGTCTGAAGCTTACTTCGGGAAAGACCGTTCGACTGAAGAACATGCAGCATGTCCCCACCATCAAAAAGAACTTAGTCAGCAGGTCTCTTCTGTGTAGAGACGACTTTAAGTTAGTCTTTGAATCCAATAAATGTGTAATTTCTAAATTTGGAAGTTTTATTGGAAAATGTTATGATAGCGGAGGCTTGTTCCGCTTTTCTTTGTCAGACAATTGTAATAAAGTTGTGAACCACGTTGCAAACGTTAATAATGAATCTAATGTTTAGCATTCAAGACTCTGTCATGTTAATTTTGGTTGTATGATGCGTCTTGCAAACTTGAGTTTAATTCCAAAATTCACCTTAGTAAAAAATTCTAAGTGCCATGTGAGTGTTGAATCAAAACAACCCCGCAAGCCTCATTTCGCGGCTGAGGCGAGGAATTTGGCACATCTAGACTTAATTCATTCCGATCTGTGCGAGATGAATGGTGTGTTGACAAAAGGTGGTAAAAAGCACTTCATGACTTTAATAGATGATTCTACTAGATTTTGCTACATTTACTTGTTGAAATCTAAAGATGAAGCGTTACAGTACCTTAAAATCTATATAGCTGAGGTAGAAAATCAACTTGAGAGAAATATCAAAAGAGTTAGGTCTGATCGCGGTGGAGAGTATTTTTCTAATGTATTCACTGCAATCTGTGAGGATCATGGAATAATTCATGAGAGGACGCCTCCCTACTCACCTTAGTCAAATGGGGTAGCCGAAAGAAAGAACCGCACTCTGACTGACTTGGTTAATGCCATGTTGGATACAACAGGACTTTCCAAGGAATGGTGGGGTGAGGCTATATTGACTGCATGTCATGTCCTGAATCGGGTTCCTATGAAGAACAAAGAGATAACACCATTCGAGGAATGGGAAAAGAAAAAGCTAACCCTTTCATACTTACGGACTTGGGGATGTTTGGCCAAAGTGAATGTGCCCATAACCAAAAAACGTAAATTGGGACCTAAGACTGTTGATTGTGCTTTATTGGTTATGCTTTCCACATGATAGGTTATAGATTTTTAATAGTAAAATCTGGAGTACCTGACATGCATGTTGGTAAAATTATGGAGTCCAGAGACGCTACATTCTTTGAGGACATTTTTCTATGAAAGAGGAAGCTAGCACGTCTAGTCATGAACTGTCTATTAATAAAGAACCTAGAGAACCCGCTGTTTTGATAGAACACAATGAACACACACATGTGGAAAATCCTGAGGAGGATGACAGTGAAGCTCTCAGAAGGAGCAGAGACAGAGGACTGCAAAGTCCTTTGGTGATGATTTCATTGTGTACCTCATGGATGACACCCCTAGAACCATTGAAGAGGCATATTCCTCTCCAGATTCACACTATTGGAAGGAAGCAGTTCGGAGTGACATGAACTCTATTATGTCTAATGGTACTTGGGAGGTCGTGGAACGTCCGTATGGGTGCAAACCTGTAGGATGCAAGTGGGTGCTCAAGAAAAAGCTTAGGCCTGATGGTACTATTGAGAAGTACAAGGCAAGGCTAGTGGCTAAGGGCTATACTCAGAAAGAAGGAGAGGACTTCTTTGACACTTACTCGTCGGTTGCCCGATTGACCACCATACGAGTACTACTCTCTCTGGCAGCTTCCCATGGTCTTCTCGTTCATCATATGGACGTTAAGACAACTTTCCTAAATGGAGAGTTGGAGGAAGAGATCTACATGGATCAGCCAGATGGGTTTGTTGTGGAAGGTCGAGAAGGAATGGTGTGTAAGTTGATAAAGTCTTTGTAAGGCCTTAAGCAAGCTCCTAAGCAGTGGCATGAAAAGTTTGACAAAACTTTAACGATAGTTGGCTTTGTTGTGAATGAAGCCAACAAATGTGTGTACTATCTCTATGGTGGGGGCGAAGGAGTGATCTTGTGTCTGTATGTAGATGACATACTGATATTTGGGACAAGCCTTAATGTGATTAAGGAAGTCAAAGAGTTTTTGTCTCAAAGTTTTGAGATGAAAGATTTGGGAGAGGCTGATGTGATCCTAAATATTAAGCTAGTGAGAGAAGGTGATGGTGGGGTTGTTCTCACACAATCCCACTATGTTGAGAAGTTTTTGAGTCGTTTCGGCTATAATGACTGCAAGCCAGCTCCAACACCTTATCATGCTAGTAAATATTACGGAAGAACAAAAGAATAATCAGACATCAGCTGAGATACTCCCAGATCATTTGTTCACTGATGTACCTAGCCAGCGCTACGAGACCCGATATCGCGTTCGCTGTGAGCAAACTGAGCCAGTTTGTGTCAAATCGGGAGATGCTCATTGGGAAGCTCTTTAACGAGTAATGCATTTTCTGAAAGGTATTGTGGACTATGGATTTCACTATACCGAGTACCCTAGGGTACTGGAGGGTTACAGTGATTCAAACTGGATATCCGATGCAGATGAGATTAAAGCCACAAGTGGATATGTGTTCACACTTGGAGGTGGCGCTGTCTCCTGGAAGTCTTGCAAGCAGACCATCTTAACGAGGTCAACTATGGAGGCAGAACTCACTGCATTGGACACCGCCACTGTTGAGGCCGAATGGCTTCGTGATCTCCTTATGGATTTGCCGGTAGTTGAGAAACCGATACCGGCTATCCTCATGAACTGTGATAATCAAACTATGATTATCAAGGTGAACAGTTCAAAGGATAACATGAAGTCCTCTAGGCATGTAAAGAGGCGGCTGAAATCTGTCAGGAAAATGAGAAACTTCGGAGTGATAGCCTTGGACTACATCCAAACGGCTAAGAACCTTGCAGATCAATTCACAAAGGGTCTTTACGTAACGTGATAGACAATGCATCTAGGGAATTGGGCTTGAGACCCATGTGTGTTACTCAGTAGTGGCAACCTATCCTATGTGATCAGAGATCCCGTGAATTAGGATGGTGAAACAAGCTTAACTGAGAGAAGAGAACCTTTGAAAAGGGCTCATTCCAATGGATGTGCATTTCTCTTCTGAGTCTGTATGGCAGGTTGGTGAAAACCTTAATGTGATCCGAGTGGCTCAATAAGGGCAAAGATTGCACCTATATGGGTTCGATTGCTAGTCACAATCTATGAGATAGGGTGATCTCTAGATACCCATGAAAGGCACGGAGTATGACTTATACGCTCCAACCCGAGGGGATGCTCATAGCGGCCTAGTACTGGCAAAGGGGCTCTAGTCAAGCTTGTTTGCACAAAACTGCCAATTCAAGGCATAGTCCATTGGTCAGTTGTGAACAAGTGTAGTTCTTGCACCAGGTGGATGTTCAACTTAACAGTCTCCGCCATGAGGCCAGTATATCAAAACAACAGTTGAGTTGAGAACATTTTTCTTGTGTAGCTTGAAATTTTTGGTGGGGATTGTTAGATTAATTGGGCCTTGGCCCATTTAAGTCTCAATTAATCAAAGAATTGAAGGTCCACTAATAAATGCTAGGGAGTTAAATCTCGGATGGAGAGTCAACGGGAATCCTAACCAACTTAAATGGTGGACCAGCTGTGGACCACTTGTGAAGCTGGTAAAAGGAGACGGGCATGCCACATGCGCGCGCGCGCTCACTCGCCTCACTCAGCCGGGGCGAGGCCGAGGCGGAGGCTGAGGCCGTGACATGACGTGACGTGGCGAGTCGAGTCGAGTCGTGACGTGACGTGACGTGACGTGACGTGACGAGCTGAGCCACTCCGCGTGTGCTGTGTGATGAACCTTTTTGCCACAAATGACATTGATTGAGTCTTAACCGTTACCAGTAACTGCCGATTTGATGGCTGAGAGTAACTGACAACTTAATGGCATTATGGTTGGTTAAGAGTGTTCAGGTTCATCCTCCCTCTCCTACCTTGTGCACCTATAAAAGGAGGTGTTTCTCCCAGGCAAACACACAAGCACAGTCTCCCTCTCTGGTACTCCTTTCAGGAGACATCTTTCTTCTCCCTGTTTTTGCTGCTCTCCTGCATTCCCAACACAAGCATTGCCCGCCCTCTGCTTGCGTGAGCAGTTGCCTCCGAACCTCCCTGCCAAGTGATCCTGCTCGGGATACGCGGGCGATAAGGTTTTTGGGGAGCGTACGAGTACGCGACTGCTCGCTGCTGCGAACGACTACTTCTCGGCTGCTAACTTCATCACCCGTACGACTACTTCCTGGAGGTCGGCTTCGTCAACCCGAATGACTACTTCCTGGTGGCCGTCTCCCTCACGCGAACGACTACATCCCGGTGGCCGTCCGAGGGACTTCAATGCAACGACTCGCCACTGCACCAAATCAGATCGACTACTTCAAGCAGGCCAGTCGAGGATGTCTATTCCTCCAGCTGGTAACGGCGCTCCCGGTGCCTCCGGTACCGGTCCCACCTCGGGGTACACCCTAAACCTGGTTTTGTTCTAGTTTCGGTTTTTTATCTTGTTCATGTTATTTAGGAGATTTAACTTGAACACTCGCACATGCTATGTTATCACTGGATCACTCACTGTTGTCATGAATTTGTTGCTAATTTTTGGAAATAAAATATACCAAATGATGCCTAAATTTCTAACACGGTAGACACTTGGTAAAGAGAATCAGTGAGCCAATCAGCAGCAAGCATATATATAATGATGCAATATCAAGTTTTCTACTAGTGTTTGAAAGTTTTCATTCTCCTTTCAATAAAATAATGATATAATATCAAGTTATGTTTCCTTATCTTTTTTAGAAGATATCAAGTTGTTTCCTCCATCGCCTCAAAATATAATTTACAAGTTTAGACGAGTAATTGTTCGGCCTACCGCACTAGTTATTTCTATTCATAGGATAATACAGCATATACATAAGCACAAGCATATATACGTTAGATTCTCAATCATACTATACTAATTTCAAACATTGGACATTATAGTAAAACGCTATCTGTATCCGCCAAGCAGAAGCAATTGTTGAGCTGTGACCTGTGAGATCATATATGATTGACGTGTGAACAACGGGTGCCACATAATATGCCATATCGTATAGGCTAGAAATATTTTGTCAGATTTGTCTCACTGCTTAGAAATTGCGGTGGTAATTAAAAAAGGGCAATGGTGGGCATTGCTCAACATTTTAAAAACACATATTCCGGAAAAATGTGCAGCGTGTATCATGCTTTGTGGTCCTTAACTTGTCGTTTAATTGCTCCTTTTGAGACTTTTCTTCATGGTGAAAAAACTATTGGTGTTTTAAAGATCCTTATTTTCATTATTAAAATAAATGCTATTATTGAACCTATGAAAAAGCCTTAGGGGGTGTTTGGATCCAAGGTGCTAAAGTAAAGTTACTGTAATTTAGGACTAAAAGGGGCTGGTACTGTCAAGCCTTAGGGGGTCTTTTCCTAAGGAAGTTCGTCCCATGCAGCCTGTCCCTTCCCGATTTCAGTCGCCGGCATTGACGACCGATGCGGCCTGTCCCTTCCTCATTTCAGTGGCCGGCATTGACAACGAGGTGGCTGGCAACGGCTTCAACCACCAGGCTATCCCTAGGTCTCACTTGGAGAACCTAGATCTGAATTCACATGTCGAACCCTACACGGGGTTGCTGGAATAGGGTGGAGGTGTCGGCAGATCCGCCCATCCCGCTTTCTTGCCTCCTTCTCAGAGCTTAGTTGGAGGTGGATCTGGCCCCGAAGGAGGAAGCCAAGGCGGCCGCACAGGAGGAAGCTCGGCCACACGCGGCGGTGGAAGCTTGGGTTCCAGCGGAGGAAGATTCCAAGATGGTCGGGGTGGAGGAAGGCAGCCTAGCTGCAGACGAGGTCGCCATTCCATGTCGTACAACATTGGAGCAGGAACTCCAGGATCCACACCGCCTTTGGGACATGGAAGGCGTCCAAGGATGGTGGCTACCCGTCCAAGCACCACTGCCTCGGAGGAGGAAGCTGCAGATGAGAACGGCGAGGACAACCTTTGGGCAAAAACTTCATCTATTATTGAATGCATTGAATCTTGTGCTTAATGTTGTATGTTGTAGCTAGTCATCAATTGTTTTGGATGATTCATGTATTGATCTGCGATAATCCATTGAGTTTCTCGTAAACATCAAGTATTGCCTAGTGTTAGCAAGTGCATCTTCTTCTCAAAGGAATGGACCTAGTACCCGTGTTAAGATGAAGACCAATATATGGATCAGTTTAGAGATTGGATAGTAGACGGGTTGTTTAGTAGGACCTACCTTTTCTCAGTTTCATGGTTTGTAATAAAATGATTTGTGAACTGCATGAACTTTGTATTGTTTTCTATTCAAATATAGTTGAGCGCCAACAAATAGCGTTGGAAGGGCGCATGTTCCAACCATAATAGGCAGCGCGGGAAGATCACGTGCGCCAGGCGCGGGAAGAGGGGCAGTGTCGAGGAGGTACAATGGTCTTTATGTACATTATTAATGCTTGTTTGACCCCTTTTAGCATTAGGGTCCAAACAAGGGTTTTAAACATTAGGACATCCGTAGTACTTTTTCTTTAGTCTAAAGATCCAAACGTGGCCTTATTCCGCCTCTCTCGCGAGACGGGAAGAACCCAAGTCGCATGGCAGTGTGTGGTGAAGAGATTTGGGTCTTAAGTGTGCACATGATCGGCCCAAACTAGCTCCCCTATTATTGACTACGTTAAGTCTATTGCGCTTTAGGATGCGCTCTTCCGACACCGCGAGACTGGCCGGAGAAGAAGACGGAGGAGGCGGCGGGTTAGAGCCCCGAGGTTAGGGAGGTCGGGGTTGCAGGGGATATCGATGCCGGTGGACCTAGAATGAGGTATTAAGGGTGGTGGCGATGGTTACCGGGCGGAGGGCCGGGCGGTGAGGGCGCCGCCAGCCGGAGCGGTGGGGGACCCCTGGTGGGCGGTGCCGATGGTGGGGGCAGAGATGGCGGTGAAGAACACGTGCCGGTGCGCGGTGGCGGAGGCGGAGGAGGCCGCGGAGGACAGCACGGCCGATGGGTTAGCGTCAGCCGCGGTGGTAGGCGGTAGTGGAGACCGCCGCAATCGGGGGAGGCGGCGGTGGTGGGGGCTCAACTCGGCAGTGGCGCGCGGGTCGCACGCTCTCCCTCTCCGCGACCCGTCGTGTCTTGTCCCTGTTCTATTGACTAGGGTCCAAAAATGTGTAGCGTGTATCATATGAGGCCTATTTCATGTGGCCCAAAAATACCAGGAGACGGGGCACACGTTTTTTATTTGGAAAAAAAATCTTATTTCTTCCACTAAAAAAGGCCGCCACAGGAAGGTTCGTAATTTCGACAATGCAGAAGAAATCATTAAACATGTTTTTTATTATGGTTCTAATAAAATTTTGTGGCGTGCTTTATATAGTTTCGGGTATTGCACATTCTCTACGAAGGGTCTATTTAATCACTGGTCTACCAGAGAACCTCACATCCGTCCCCCTCATAGGCCATGGCACATTTTGGACCCGATGCTAAGGGTGCATCAGCACCGGGTGCAACGGCTATGAGCGGGGGCGGCGCACAGGGGTGGCAGGCTGAGCATATTAGCACCGGATCTTGCGACGACCCGGTGCCAATGTGCTCACATTCGCACCGGTTGGAGCCAGCAACCGGTGCTAATGTTGCCAAGGCCCTTTAGCACCGGTTGCTGGCTGCAACCGGTGGAAATTTGAGAACACTAGCACCAGGTCTTGCCACGACCCGGTGCTAACGAGCTCGTATATATACCTTCTGTAACACCCTAATTTTCATCACATTAAATTATTAGAATTTTCTAGGATTTATTTAAGGGTCAAATAAAATTTCTATGATTAATTTGAATTTATTCTAGGCTCTAAAATATTTAATATCATTTAAATAAATGTTAGTAAAATAAGTGACTGTTGCATTACATGCTGGTGCACTTTTATTTTTTTTGTGCTAGTCTTTGGTTTGAATTTAAATTTCATTTAAATTCAAATTGTATGTCTTTAGTTTTGTGTGTTTTTGCAAGAGTTCGGTTTCGCCCCCTCAACTTCCAGCCCAGTCCAACTCCAGCCCTTCGCACCATAGCCGGCCGTTCCACTTTTCTTGGGCCGAGTCGTTTTTCCCGGCCCATTTTCCTTTTCGTAGCCCACTCGCCCCCTTTCCCTCTCCACTCTCCCCGACAGGAGGGCCCCATCTATCGGGGCTGTCTTCCTCCTCCCGATCGAATCCGAGCCGAGCTCGGGAATCCCTCCGCCGCGCCGGATTTCCTTCCTTCGACCCCGTACGCCCCGTGGACTTCTCATGCGCCTTCCCCGAAGCATCCTTGCCCTCCCTTCCTAAGCCGGGTGTCCTTCTCCTTTGGAAAGTGGCCGGCCATATGGAAGGAGATCGCTGTCGGCGCTCGAGCTGTTTTCCGTGCGCCTCACGTCTTAGCAAGTCCCAGGGACTATAAAACCAAGCCCCTCGCACCCCCTAAGCCCTCGCCAGGCCATCCATCCAAGCTCCAGGAGCTCCAGTGCTCGCCCGCGCCTCGCATCGCCGCCGTGATCCGGGCTCGTTGATCCTCGCCGTCACTGCTCAACTCTCGACGAGATCAAGCCTAGGAGCTTCGCAAGGAGGTAAAGAAGTTACTGGAACTAGTCCCGTGCACGTTTTCACGTTGATTCGAGAGTAATCCCTCGTCGTACTTGCTCAGAACCGCCGAAGCCACCCCTCCTCGACGTCCGTGCTCTCCGTCGCCCAAGCATCGTCGTGAACCCCTGGGTGAGATCGCCGTTCTTCCCTGGTGCTGTAGGACCAAACCCCATCGCTTTTAGTGGCCTGTAGCTCGAGTTTTGCTCTTCGCCGGCGAAGCTCCGCCGTCGGCCGAGCGGCGCCGCCGTCCCAGTAACGCCGTCGACGACCAATTACCTCCCAGCGAGTTCCAGCCCTTAGATCTAGATCCTACGGCTCAGATTCAATCTGACCGCCCCCGTACCGGTCAGCGCCCGGTCAGCTGTGGCGAAATTGTTAAGGACCCCCTGCACTTTTGACGAATCAACCCGCAGTCCATCGTAGTTATAAAAATAATTGCAGATCGGTCATTTTTATTCGATTTAGCCCCTGATCTATTTAGAAATAGTGCGCACCGTTCGGATTAGGTATTCTTATGCGTTAGCCCCTGAAGAATTAAGCATAATTATGTTTTAGTCCTCGGTTTCTTCTCAAATAGGTCCCTGAAACTTGTGATCCGATTTTAGCCATATCTTTCACGTTTTAGATCCGATTTTAGTGATTCTTTCACTCATGTGATCCTTGTACCATGCAGATTAATTTTATAGCCTTGTTTAGTTCTGTTGCTACTGTTTGGTGTACTGTTTCTTATTGTTTTATTTTGCTGTCTTGTATGTGCTTGTGTGGTACATTTAGAAGCCACGCCGTTCGAGGGATTCGAAGAGCAGTTCGAGGACTACTTTGAGCAGCAAGGCTTTGGAGGAGGCAAGTGTATTTTTGATCTTATCTTTGCGGTCCTATTATTCACCAAATAAACAATACACTTTACTTATCCGCATTGCATTAATTTGATGGGTCCTATGTTAAGGAGTTCCTAGTCTTTTAACCTTGTCCTTGTTGCACCTGGGAGTTTTTGCTTAAGTTGGGTAGGATATTGCTTAGTTGCTGAACTTGGGCATGGTAAACTTTGGGTTCAATTATTAAACTGGATTTACTTCATGTTCATATATTGTTAACTCAAGATCATATGTTAAATGGAACATGGAGTGACCACCCAGGAAAACAGTACAACCATAAGATCAACGGGCTCTGATCTTGGCTGACTAATTAGAAACTCTAATATGTGCATGTCTTACTGGAAGGGCAAGTGGGGGTAGACTTCGATGAGGTATAGCCCGGTCCTCTTGAGCTGTGGGCTTAGCTAAGAGACAAATCTCATTAGGGAGGGTTATGCTTTGCTTGGATTTTGAAACCTTAGCGGGCTGCACTTATTAGGGAATCTTTGTAAAGGCCTCATAGTGTATCCCAAGCCACACACTTTTATGTTGTTATGAGGTTGGCTCCCTCAGGTATGAGTGGGAAAATACGACTTATGGTGAAAGTGTACAACCTCTGCAGAGTGTAAAACTGTTATAACAGTCGTGCTCACGGTCATGAGCAGCCTGGACCCTCGCATGATTAAATACTCAAAGATGATATTAAATTGTTGTTCTTTATTTTTGAACATGTTATTATGTACTGTTTAATGTGGGATGGTATAGACTTGTTCTTGTTAATTAATGATTAAAATGTTGACCAACTAAAAGCTTACTGCAGTCAAACCGTGTCAGCTTTATCCTTGTTTAGCCTTGCATGTCATTTATTTACTCTACACTTGCTGAGTACCAACCATAAGTGTACTCATCCTTGCTTTACGCAACGCTGTTCAGACCAAGGTGAATTGGAAGAGTTTCTAGAGGATTTCCAGGAGTACTAGGCGTATGTGTTCACCAGTCAACTGCCTGTGGAGTTGATGGATTATCCGCTGCTAGCTACTCACTATACCTTTTCGTTAAAGACTTATGTCTTGGAGTGTAATAATGATACAGTAACTCTTTTATTCGTTTATGCATTGTCTTATGGTATTTCACTTATGACGTCTATCGTATGTGTGAAATTTTGATCCTGGCACACATATGAAATGCATATGGTTTTTTCCCCAAAACCGGGTGTAACAGAAGTGGTATCAGAGCCGTGTTGACTGTAGGATGCAAGCCTAGATAGAAAATGGTCGTATTTAAGGTCTATTGCTCTATTATTCATGCTTCTCTACTTTATACCTCTATACTTTTGTTTTACCCCATCTTGGTCCTTAACGCTTTTATTCTTATCTTGGTTATTCTATCTTTGCTTTAAGTGATTCTTTAGACTTGTTCTGATTCCAATCATCTCCTATCTTAGTAGATGGCACGTACCAAGAGGACTCAGCGCAAGAACGGTACTCCCGCTGAAGAGCTCATGGAGGATGAGGAAATGCAGCAGGAGCAGCCAGAACCTCAGGAGATGCAGCAGCAGACCGCACCTGAAGAAGAGATGCAAGTGGAAGATGAAGATCCTGTGGAAGTCAACCCAGAAGTTAAAGCTGCTGATGGAGGAGCACCTGAGAAGAGGAGCATAGAAGAGTACCAAGATGATGGAGGCACCGCCCGCTGGCCTATCTTGCTCTGGCTTGTGATGAGTCAGTTGGGATACACCCGAAGGCCGGAGTATCACTGTGTGGAGCACAAGAGCACCTAGTACCCATCCTACTGGACAGTGTCTGTGCACATCAGGGTGGATGATCCTGCAACAGGATTGAAGAGGGTGGTTGCTATTTCCAATGATGATACTCCGTGGTGCAGTCCACAAGCAGGAATCAGTGAAGCAGCTAGGCGCGCTCTGTATGCACTTTGCGAGAAGCACAAGGAAGAAGTGGAGAAGCTGCACTACAGGGTCATTCCACGCCGCGCTAGTGGAACACCTCAGACCGTCCTCTCACCCGTCCAAGGAGATATGCAGAAGGAAGTGCTGACCAACCTCATTGCTGCTCTCAACACGGACTTGGACGCCGTACAGAGTGAGCTGTACTGGATTAGGTACTTGTTGCTTCAGATGAGGAGGGAAAGAGATATCCTGGCAGCCCAGCTGAATGGAAACCCATTGCCCAAGCCATGGGGAGAAGATCATAATGAAGAAGTGCTGCGGGCAGAGTCACCGGAGCGGGATATACTGGATTATGGAGAAGCTGGTGCAGTGACACAAGTGCTCTAGGAGTTAGGCAGTCAACCCTCTTTTGTAATCGTTTAGTTTGAGTCGTCGTTGAGGTCGGTGTGTTAGTTTCATTAGGGTGTGCTTGCTTGATGAGTGCTTGTTTTGAGTTGGATCTTTGCATTGAGTGCGGTGTTTTGTGGAGTGATGACCACAAGGAATCAGTTATCTTAAATCAATAAAGTTAGTTTGGTTTGGGTTAAATAATTGTCTCGGTTACTCACTTTGTGTATCCAATCAATTCGCCTCTACTTATCTTGCGTTTCACATGATGTTGGAATCTGTTCGCGAGCTCCCTGACGTGTCGGTACTGTTTGAATTGTTTCTGGAGTTACAGAGGTCCTATTGACATGATTCCAGTTGGAATGGATTCCTAACTCCGTAACCTACCTTATGGAAAGTTTTGGGAATTTTTGGATCAGTAAATTATGAGTTATGAAATTATTAGCAAATTACTCAGAACCTGCCCGAGGAGAATCGACCTGACGTCACCAGCTTGTTAATTTTATATCTCAAGCTACAGAACTCCTACTGTTGAAATTCAAGTTGGATTAGATTCATAACTTCATAATATACAGCTTGGAAATTATTCAGAATTTTTGGATCGTTGGATACAGAGTGGTGCATATAATGGTATGCCCCTGGGGACCTGACTCGAGATGTCTGACGCAGCGAGCTTGTATATTTAATATCTCCAGATTTAAAAGTCCGATTAGGTTGATTCAAGTTGGGTTGGTTTCAAAACTTAACAAGCTTCGTTCTGACCAAGTTTCATAATTTTTAGAGCTTCTGATTGAGCGCTACACTCGTTTCTTTAAGGCACTCAGAATCTGTTTGGATGCAGTCTGGCAATGACAAGTGTTGTAGTTGAATCTTTTGGCTATGCGCAACATCTTTATCCTTTTTCTCCCATTTATTGTGATTGTTTGTTTACCCAGCAATCATCTGAGGCTCATATCTCTAACCATCAGATGGTGAACACCAGGTCCGGTGGTGGAGTTGATCGGGCACCAGTAATTCGTCCAGGACGCAACAACACCAACCCCAACTCCCAAGTAGGATCAACACCACCAGCAGGGATGGATCAAATCCTCGCCGCTCAGACTCAGATCCTGCAGAACATCACCGCCACCATGACGGCCATGCAGACTCAGATGAACAACAACAACAACAACAACCAGCCACCTCGGGACAAGCACAGGGACTTCATGAGTCACCAACCCCCAACTTTCTCACACTCGTCAGACCCGCTCGATGCTGATGATTGGCTAAAGACAGTTGAAAAGAAGCTGGAGATCACCCAATGCAATGACATAGAGAAGGTACTGTATGCTGCATGGCGACTGACGGGATCAACTTCAGATTGGTGGGATGCCTTCAGAGCCGCTCATGCCACCCCTACTGCTATCACTTGGCTGGAATTGCACCACATCCCCACCGGTGTGATGAAGATCAAAAAGAAGGAGTTCCTCGCGCTGAAGTAGGGCAGCATGTTTGTGAGAGAGTATAGGGACAAGTTCTTTTAGTTGGCTCGTTATGCTCCGGCAGAGGTGTCAGATGATGACAAGAAACAGGAGCATTTCCTGGAAGGACTGAATGCCCCTATCAAGTATCAGCTGATGGTGCATGTGTTTCCCACGTTCCAAGGCCTGGTGGACAAGGCCATTAGTGTGGAACATGTCCGTCGCGAGATGGGGGAGATGAAGAGGAAGTTCAACTCATCGGGACAAGGCAGCAGCAACGACCGTCCTCGTTTTGCTTCACCATAGTGGACCCCTTTCCGTCCCGCAACTCAAGGTGGGAACTTTGGGCAGACTCAGTTCCAGCGTCAGAACTAGTCTACTCTGCGCCCTAATTTCCAGCAGAATCGTCAAAACACCCCGACAAGCACCCCAGTGAAGCCCTCTGCTCCCAACACCCCCGCTGGTCCCGGATGTTTCAAGTGTGGGGAGACAGGTCACTATGCCAACAAATGTCCCAAGAGGAGCACCCCAGGCGTCCAAGGTCAGAATGCTAACACCCCTAGACCCAGTCCTCAGATGCAGCAAGCACGGAATGGGAATCAGACGCCGCAGGGCAACAAAGGGCAGCAGAATTTTGTGCGTGGCAAGGTGAACCACGTGGTCAAAGAAACCGCCCAGGAAGCTCAGGATGTAGTGCTCGGTATGTTCCTTGTCAACTCCATTCCTGCATCAGTTTTGTTTGATACTGGAGCATCCCATTCTTTTATTACTGCCCAATACGTAGCTAAACAAAACATAACCATGGTACCCTTGAGAACTCAAATGTTAGTTAGCTCACCTAGAGGGGACATGAAAGCAAAGTTCTTGTGTCTGGGAGTTAGTCTTAAGATTTTGGGGAAGGATTTCGATGCCAGACTCATAGTCTTGGAATCAAGTGGGATTGATATTATACTCGGGATGAATTGGTTGACCATGCATGATGCTGTGATCCAATGTGCCAAAAGATTTGTGTTGCTGACCAGTCCACAAGGAGAAAGGATTGAATTCATGACTACTATACCAACTACGGTTGATGGCATAGTGAATCAACTAGATGGAGCCTAACTAGAAGATATCCGAGTGGTATGCGAGTATCCCGACGTCTTTCCCGACGA
The DNA here is from genome assembly GCA_033239725.1 of Echinochloa phyllopogon. Taxonomy (NCBI): domain Eukaryota; kingdom Viridiplantae; phylum Streptophyta; class Magnoliopsida; order Poales; family Poaceae; genus Echinochloa; species Echinochloa phyllopogon. The sequence goes on along the minus strand of BTCW01000016.1, from coordinate 1,086,060 downwards.
TTTGCCAGGTATGCCCCCAGACCGAGACATTGAGTTTATTATCGAGCTTTTATCTGGTACTGCACCTATCTCTAAGAGACCTTACAGAATGGCTGCTAATGAGTTAGAAGAGCTTAAGAAACAACTTCGTGAATTATTGGAGAAGGGTTTTATTCGTCCTAGTTCTTCGCCTTGGGGAGCGCCAGTCATATTTGTGGGCAAGAAAGATGGTACGCAAAGGATGTGCGTAGATTATCGATCTCTCAACGAAGTGACCATAAAGAACAAGTATCCACTGCCCGCATTGAAGATCTTTTTGACCAGATGAGAGGGGCCAAAGTGTTCTTCAAGATCGATCTGCGATCAGGATATCACCAGTTGAGGATAAGACCCTCATATATTCCCAAGACAGCCTTCACAACTAGATATGGTCTTTATGAGTATACAGTCATGTCTTTTGGCTTGACCAACGCCCCTGCCTACTTCATGTATCTGATGAACAAGGTGTTCATGGAGTACTTGGACAAGTTCGTGGTGGTTTTCATTGACGACATCCTGGTTTTCTCCAAGAATGAGGGCGAACATGAGGAACACCTGAGGTTGGTGTTGCAGAAACTCAGAGAGAACCAGTTATATGCTAAGCTGAGTAAGTGCGAGTTCTGGCTAAAGGAAGTGGCATTTCTTGGGCATGTCATCAAAGATGTGGGAGTTGCAGTCGATCCGAGCAAGGTTAGCGAAGTGATAGAATGGGAACCCCCTAAGAGTGTGTTTGAGATCAGGAGCTTCCTTGGATTGGTCGGTTACTACCGCAGATTCAATTAGGGATTCTCAAAGATTGTGAAACCCCTTACCTATTTGTTGGAGAAGGATAGAGACTTCAAGTGGATAGATGCTTGTCAAGCCAGCTTTGAGGAACTAAGAAGGAGGTTGACATCAGCTCCAGTATTAGTGATGCTTGACATTCACAATAGCTTCGAGATATACTGTGATGCTTCAAAAAGGGGTCTTGGTTGTGTGCTCATGCAAGGGGGACGCGTTGTAGCGTATGCATCCTGACAATTGAGGAAACATGAGCAGAACTACCCCACCCATGATATGGAATTAGCAGCGGTGGTGCATGCATTGAAGATATGGAGGCACTACCTTGTGGGGAATAAGTGTCAGATCTACAACGACCATAAGAGTTTGAAGTACATCTTCACGCAGAAGGATGTTAACCTGAGGCAGCGTCGTTGGCTGGAGCTGATCAAGGATTACGACCTGGAGGTACATTATCATCCAGGGAAAGCCAATGTAGTAGCGGATGCCTTAAGTCGGAAGGGCCAAGCTAATATGGTCTTAGCCCACCAACTACCCCCGGAGTTGCACAAGGAGTTCGAGAGGTTGAACCTAGGGATGGTCACTCACACCGAAGGAATAACCATGGAGGTAGAGCCCACCCTAGATGCAGAAATATGGAAGGGTCAGTTGGGAGACAAGAAAAACGAGGAGATCAAGCAGCTTATGAAGGTTGGTAAGGCACCCGATTTCAGATTGGACGATCAGGGAACGCTATGGCTGAAGAATAGGATTTGTGTACCTGATATGGAGTCACTAAGATAGCTCATACTGAGAGAGGCCCATGACTCCGCATATTCGATCCACCCCGGGAGTACCAAAATGTATCAAGATTTAAAAGATAGATATTGGTGGTACGGGATGAAACATGACGTAGCCAGTCATGTCGCCGTGTGTGACACCTATCAGAGAGTCAAGGCTGAACATCAGAGGCCAGCAGGATTACTCCAGCATTTGAAAATCCCCGAGTGGAAGTGGGAAGAGATTAGTATGGACTTTATAGTCGGCTTGCCGTGTACTCGAGATGGCTATGATTCCATCTGGGTGATAGTGGATCGACTAACTAACACTACAAGAAACCATTTAATCTATGACAGAACTATTTCGTCACAGATCACTGAAAAATCGTCATAAAACGGTATTTGTGACGTTTTTAGAAAAGGTCATGGATTAAGCGTCATAGATTAAATCGCGTGACGGTTTAACAAAATTCATCACAGACTGTAGCGATCTGTGACGTTTTTTAATCGTCATAGATTGATCTTGTGCCCATGAAGCCCAGCCCAGGCCCAATGTTTATGACGAAATTAAACGTCACAAACAGTTTCCACATAGACTACTATTCGTCACGGATTGAATAGCCATGTCGCCACTGTTGCTGACGTGGCGGCCACATTTGACGCGGACGTGGCAGAAACAGTGGACGCTTACATGGCAGACACCGTGGAGGCTGACATGGATTCTCTTTTTTAAGCCTATTTTGTTGTGGGCTTAGCCCAGGTCACAAAAAAGACAGCAGTCATTTCAGCCCAAAAAACATACCAAATTTTGAGCTATTTTAGCCCAAAAGACACATTTTTCAGCACATGTATCAAAATTACATAATACATAAGTGAATTACAACATATATGAAAATCAATATCTCAGGTTATATTCAGATACACATCGAAATAGCTAGTGACAATGATGTTTCCATCTTGCATCTATTGGACATTCTATCAATAATCTGCAACCAAAATAAAAATATCCATCAACACAGATATATATACATGCACAAGCAACCAAAAAGCCAACTACTGTTTACTGCTAACACCGACAAAACTTGAGATACCAAGTAACAAATCAAATCTCAAAGGTACTGAAACTAAGTATGCTTGCTGTTCGCAAAACATGTGACACAAGAGCGAGGTGCTACTCAAGATCATAATAAAATTAAACAATCAGGCTTGCAAAAGATGGCTTATTTACTGAACTTACAGAGATTAGACAAGCAACAAAGCCATCTCAAGGTAATTAAAAAGCACTAGTATGGAATAAGATAATTACTAAGACAAGACATGGGGAACAACACAAAAGGACACGTCAACACTCAGTCACTTGTTCAATGGAATGACTTACCGCCAGTATTACCAAAGAGACAGCATGGTGTCCCAAGCAGTCAGGTACATGTTGCTAGATCTGTCATTGATTACAAAAATCGTAAATACGAATTTAGAAGAGTACTCAGACAACACAAACAATCGCCACTGTTGTTATTAGCATAGGATGCTTTTGTTTAATGAGATGTCCCTGTGTTTCCTTGCTTATTCAAGAAGCTTGTATGTATGAAATATTTGAAATGGCGTGAGTTTCCCATGGTCCCCCACAAAAAAGAAAATAAGTACAGACTGCTACTGATCCATCTGTTGTGTATTGATAAGTATGTCCTTATCTAAAAAAACTAATTTCATTTTTTTCAGTAAAGCATTGAATCACAGCATCATTATTTTGACCCTGTGCAAAGATCAGACAGCATGCGAACCTATCCACTTATATGACATTAATTCTATCACAAAGGCATAGTTCCTTAATGTTTTTTCTCATGGTGTCACAGTTCAGATGTCTCAATGCTAGTGTTAAAACAAATAAAGATAGTTTCAGATTTCAGTCACTAGAGTTAGAACAGTGCTACTATCTCAGAAAGGATACAGTTGCAATTTGCAGTAGAATTGTAAGAATTTCTTGATGCACCTGTGACCTACCAATCAAGCGACCAAACAATTCAAATTACTGCTTCTGAGATTCTAGCATAATGGAGGGAAAAAACCATCACTATCCCTACAACATAACGCCACTGCTCACCTCCCCTGGAAACCGACAGGCAGGATTACCCCATCGCCTCTCCATAGAGAATCTCCTCATCAGCTTCCACAATGTGGGGTTCCCGTCCTCCTATGCACATCATGAATCCTTATATGAACAACAGAGAAATCACTTATCAAAGAGGTAAAGATGTGCAGCAATACAAGACCATTGACCAGACCTCTAGTGTCAGAAACAGAGACCGAAGAAACTAAATCTAAGAAACTACCAAGTAAGCTATTGTAACTATATTGAATAATAAATGAACTACACATAAGAGGTCCTCATAGCAATAGGCTAGAACATACATGAGAAAAGAGAGAAGGTAGACAAGAGGATGACGCGATTACCAGCGAGAAAGCGACCACCGGAGGGGAGACCATGGTGCTGTTGTTGCCGACTCGCCTGGCCTGTCGTGCCTCTCGCCGATATCCAAGCTGCCGTCACGCAACCCACTACTCTCAGCCCAGTCAGCGTCGCAGAGGCTGGATCCACGCCTGCTCCGTCGCCGCCGTAGCCGCGCGGAGAGTCGGAGACGCAGCGACGACACCTCGTCCGACTCGCCTGCTGCAGCAGCACCACCTCCGTCTCACTCATCCGCCTCTGGCCACCCGCGCCAAATCTGGCGCCGGCAAGCCATGGACGGGCGCCGGCCGCCATGCGGGGCCGCCGCGAGCAGCGCGCGGGGAGGGAAGAGGAGGGAGCAGCGCGCAGATGAGCGGCGGCAGAGGATTTGGGCGAGGAGGAGGAGCGGCTGCGGAGCGGGCGAGGAGCACCGGCGGCGGGTGCTCGGGAGAGTGAGGGGAGAGAGAGAAACGCGAGAGGAACTAGGGCTCTGGTGATTTTATATTGTGGGGGTGCGATTGTGGTGGTCGGATCAACGATGGATGGTCAGAATTGTTTGGGCCATTTGGGCCACAACAGGCCTTCGTTTATTCCTTCTCTGATTAACGTTTTTCTTTTTCTTTTTTATTTTATTGTACCATTGTGAAGTAGCACATAAAAATAACTATCTTAAATTAACCAACATATTTTTCGCACGTAACAAACAACATATAAGTTATCATGTAGGAGTTTCAAGATTTTTCAAGTAGATTTGTTATTTTCTATCATTTAAATGAATTTCTGCGTGTTTACCCAAAATAATTCGAAACTGACCTATATGTACCTCTAATAAGATTCAAAAAAATTCTAAAAAACTATATTTATGAGCCTATGGTCCATTATAGCCGACATCTGGGATATTGATGAAAAATTCAATTGACTTATAGGGAAAATTCAAACTTCTACTAGTCATCTTATTATAAAATAATGATAATAATACCAAAAACTTCTCCAAAAATTCTGAAAATTGACATGGAATCATTTTATGGATGTTTACACTTGGGATAAAATTTGCATTGGGTTCTATGAAAAATGAGTAAACATTGTTCATAAACTAGATTGTTCTCTCACATTGTTTCATACAATTCAACTAAACCTTCGAAATTCCATACAACTCAAGTCTTATATTGCTCATATACACTTACAAATTGGACACCGACTCATATTTAGTATAATATTAGAAAATATGAAGTTACATTACCATTTGTGTTCAAAAAAGTTGGTTCAACTCTAATTTGAAATTCAGCTTCAAATTTATTTAAAGAAGTTTAAAGAAAACTCAATTTTTCACCTAAATCTAGAGCTCAAATGAAAAACCTTTAAATATAAAAGTTGTAGAACTTTTAATTTTAAGAAACTTTTGTTTTGGCCGATCTTCGAGTTTTGACATGTTTTCTCTTTAAATCTCGGTCAAACATCGTTTGACCCCGGGTCAACTCTTCTAAATTTATTTTACTACATAAACCACAGCTCAATTAAAAAATCGACCAATATGAAAGTTGTATGGTTTTAAATTATAAGAAACTTTTATTTTGACCAAAATTCGAGTTTCAATATAAAAATCTTGGGAAACGTCAGTCAAACATGTTTGACCTCGGGTCAATTATATTCCTTCTCTCTTCCTCACGAGTGGGCCGCAAGCGCGAGCTGGGCTGCTAGTGTGCGTGTGCTCAACTCAAACCATTTTTTTTGGTCCGGTGCTCACAGGCCTGTGCGTGACGGAGGCAGGTGGCTAGGCCGCTAATCTAAAAAAAAGTGGCTAGGCTGCTGTTGGCCTGCGTGTGGCAGCAGCTCTATTTTTTCTTTTTTTTCTGATTTTTCTATTTACTATTTAATAAGATATAGTATATAAACAATTCAAACTAAGTCGTAAATCTAAATCTAATTGTCATTTAATAAGTCATATATAAACAATGCAAATTTGAGTCCGAATGGGCTATTTGCAGATCTGCGACGTTTTACTGAAGTTCGTCGCAGATTGAAGGCCCGAATTTGAGCCAAATGGACTATTTGTAGATCTGTGACATTTTCAGAATTCATCACGAAGAAACTGTCACAGATTAAATAGTTTCTTGTAGTGTAAAGTGGCTCATTTCATTCATGTAAAGACCACCTACATGGGGGCTAGACTTGCAGAGTTGTATTTCGCTAGAATCGTATGCTACCATGGAGTGCCAAAAAGGATTGTTTCTGATCGGGGTACCCAGTTCACATCAAGGTTTTGGCAACAACTGCATGAGTCCATGGATACGAGGTTGAATTTTAGCTCTGCTTATCACCCTCAGACAGATGGTCAGACGGAAAGGACGAATCAAATACTAGAGGATATGCTGAGGGCCTGTGCTCTGAAGTATGGGAGAAGTTGGGATAAGAGTTTTCCATACGCAGAGTTCTCTTATAACAACAGTTACCAAGCCAGTCTCCAGATGGCGCCCTTCGAAGCCCTGTATGGAAGGAAATGCAGGACCCCATTGTTTTGGAACGAGACGGGAGAGAGGCATCTGTTCGGGCCAGAAATCATCAATGAGGCAGAAAGACAAGTTCAGATCATTAGGGAAAATCTCAGAGTTGCTCAATCGAGGCAGAAGAGTTACGCCGATAACCGAAGGAGAGAGTTGACCTTTGAGGTAGAGGATTTTGTGTATCTGAAGGTATCTCCTATAAGGGGACTGCGGAGGTTCAAGGTGAAAGGAAAGTTAGCCCCTCGCTACATAGGTCCCTTCAAGATTTTGGAGAGAAGAGGGGAGGTAGCATATCAGTTGGAGCTACCAACCCAGTTGTCAGATGTTCACAATGTGTTTCACATATCTCAATTGAAAAAGTGTCTTCGAGTTCCCGAGGAACAGTTGCTCCTAGAAGAACTGAATGTATAGGATGACTTGACATACACCGAGCAACCGATAAAAATATTGGAGACGGCAGAGAGGGTCACCTGGAGTAAAGTTGTTAAAATGTGTAAGGTGCAATGGAGTCACCACGCAGAGGATGAGGCTACCTGGGAAAGAGAGGATGAACTGATGGCAGAATTTCCCCAGCTCTTTTCAAATTCATCCAAATCTCAAGGGCGAGATTCTCTTTAAGGGGGGTAGGTTTGTAACACCTTAATTTTCATCACATTAAATTATTAGAATTTTCTAGGATTTATTTAAGGGTCAAATAAAATTTCTATGATTAATTGGAATTTATTCTAGGCTCTAAAATATTTAATATCGTTTAAATAAATGTTAGTAAAATAAGTGACTGTTGCATTACATGCTGGTGCACTTTTTTTTTGTGCTAGTCTCTGGTTTGAATTTAAATTTCATTTAAATTCAAATTGAAAGTCTTTAGTTTTGTGTGTTTTTGCAAGAGTTCGGTTTCGCCCCCTCAACTTCCAGCCCGGTCCAACTCTAGCCCTTCGCACCATAGCCGGCCGTTCCACTCTTCTTGGGCCGTGTCGTTTTCCTGGCCCATTTTCCTTTCCGTAGCCCACTCGCCCCCTTTCCCTCTCCACTCTCGCCGACAGGAGGGCCCCACCTGTCGGGGTTGTCTTTCTCCTCCCGGTCGAATCCGAGCCGAGCTCGGGAATCCCTCCGCCGCGCCGGATTTCCTTCCTTCGACCCCGTACGCCCCGTGGACTTCTCGTGCGCCTTCCCCGAAGCATCCTTGCCCTCCCTTCCTAAGCCGGGTGTCCTTCTCCTTTGGAAAGTGGCCGGCCATATGGAAGGAGATCTCGGCGCCCAAGCTGTTTTCCGTGCACCTGACGTCTTGGCAAGTCCCAGGGACTATAAAACCAAGCCCCTCGCACCCCCTAAGCCCTCGCCTAGCCATCCATCCAAGCTCCAGGAGCTCCAGTGCTCGCCCGCGCCTCGCATCGCCGCCGTGATCCGCGCTCGTTGATCCTCACCGTCACTGCTCAACTCTCAACGAGATCGAGCCTAGGAGCTTTGCAAGGAGGTAACGAAGCTACTGGAACTAGTCCCGTGCACGTTTTTGCGTTGATTCGAGACTAATCCCTCGCCGTACTTGCTCAGAACCGCCGAAGCCGCCCCTCCTCGACGTCCGTGCTCTCCGTCGCCCGAGCATTGTCGTGAACCCCTGGGTGAGATCGCCGTTCTTCCCTGGTGCTGTAGGACCAAACCCCATCGCTTTTAGTGGCCTGTAGCTCGAGTTTTGCACTTCGCCGGCGAAACTCCGCCGTCGGCCGAGCGGCGCCGCCGTCCCAGTAACGCAGCCGACGACCAATTACCTCCCAGCGAGTTCCAGCCCTTAGATCTAGATCCTACGACTCAGATTCAATCTGACCGCCCCTGTACCGGTCAGCGCCCGGTCAGCTGTGGCGAAATTGTTAAAGAGCCCCTGCACTTTTGAAGAATCAACCCACAGTCCATCGTAGTTATAAAAATAATTGCAGATCGGTCCTTTTTATTCGATTTAGCCCCTGAGCTATTTAGAAATCGTGCGCGCCATCCGGGTTAGGTATTCTTACGTGTTAGCCCCTGAAGAATTGAGCATAATTATGTTTTAGTCCTCGGTTTCTTCTCAAATAGGTCCCTAAAACTTGTTTTAGCCATATCTTTCACGTTTTAGATCCGATTTTAGTGATTCTTTCGCTCATGTGATCCTTGTACCGTGCAGATTAATTTTATAGCCTTGTTTAGTTCTGTTGCTACTTTTTGGTGTACTGTTTCTTATTGTTTTGTTTTGCTCTCTTGTATGTGCTTGTGTGGTACGTTTAGAAGCCACACCGTTCGAGGGATTCGAAGAGCAGTTCGAGGATGACTCTAACCAGCAAGGCTTTGGAGGAGGCAAGTGCATTTTTGATCATATCTTTGTGGTCCTATTATTCACCAAATAAACGATAGACTTTAGTTTTCCGCATTGCATTAATTTTATGGGTCCTATGTTAAGGAGTTCCTAGTCTTTTAACCTTGTCCTTGTTGCACCTGGGAGTTTTTGCTTAAGTTGGGTAGGATATTGCTTAGTTGCTGAACTTGGGCATTGTAAATTTTGGGTTCAATTATTAAACTGGATTTACTTCATGTTCATATATTGTTATCTCAAGATCATATGTTAAATGGAACATGGAGTGACCACCTAGGAAAACAGTACAACCATAAGATCAACGGGCTCTGATCTTGGCTGACAAATTAGAAACTCTAATATGTGCATGTCTTACCGGAAGGGCAAATGGGGGAGACTTCGATGAGGCATAGCCCGGTCCTCTTGAGCTGTGGGCTTAGCTAAGAGATAGATCTCATTAGGGAGGGTTATGCTTTGCTTGGATTTTGAAACCTTAGCGGGCTGCACTTATTAGGGAATCTTTGTAAAGGCCTCGTAGTGTATTGTCACACCCCAAAATTTTTGGATTTTGGGATGTGTTTTGTTAGCATAATTAATACAATGATTTTCTCAATTTTCTAAAATTTTTCCAAGCTTTATATAATTAATAGGTAATTTAGTATGGGAAAAACAAATTTTCCTAAACTAAAATAAAACAATGCAGGTTTAACATTGTGTGACCTACATTCATGCCGGATGCATTTAGTGGTTCTATGCGTGTAAAGTTTCTAAAATGCGTTTAAGAGCCTCATAGGAATTTTCCAGATTTTTCTGGGATTTATTCCTATTTTTCTTTAGCTAATTCCAATTTTTGGAAGGTGATAAAATCTTTTTCATGAGCTCCAAATATTTTATTTGGGTTCTTCATGTCCAACTCTACCTCTGGGATTTTTCCTGGAATTTTTGGAGTATTTTTTGTGGCTTAAATGATTTATCTGGAATTTTCTTGATTTAACATTAATACTCCGAAAATAAAAAGAAGAAAACTCAATATTCTCGTCGGGCCGAGCCCAACCAAACCCAGCCCAACCGTTTTTCCCCCTCCCGCGCGGCCCAGCGCAACAGCTGCCCCGCTCGGCCCACTGCTCCGCCGGCCCATCCCGCCTCTCCCCCAGCGTGGCCCAGCAAGACCAAGCCGGCCCAGCGGCCCCCCCCTTTTCCTTTTCGCGCGCTCAAGCCCAGCACAGGCCGCCTTTCCCCTTCCTCCTCTCGCTGACGGATGGGCCCCACCTGTCATCCCCAATCTTGCGCCAGGGATTCCGGCGCCTTCCTTCCGCACGCCGCCGCGTCGTCCGGGGCACGCACGCCGGGGCACCCCGTGCCTATTTAGCGTGCAGCCGAGGCCTCACCGCATGCCCTATCCGCCGCCCTCGCTCCCTCCCTGCTCGCACCTCACCTCCACTGCATCGCCGCCGTGCTGCGCCGGGAGACCGAGCCGAGCGCCGCCGGCCGCCGTCTCGCCGCCTCGGTCGACCCCGGGCCAAGCCGCGACCTCCACGGGCCGCCCCTCGCCGAGCTGCCTCTCCCTCGCCCCTTCCCATCACCGGAGGATCGCCGGAACCCCTTCCTCCACGAGCGCCCCCATCGCCGGCCTTCTATCACCACCGCAGGCGCAAGTCTGGCCGCCTGCACCGTTGGTAAGACCTTAATCGTGATCCCCTCGCTCTCCTCTTCCTCCTGCGCTAGCTCCCCACCGTCCAAGGCCGCCGAATCGCCGGTGAGCATGCACCGCCAGGAGCGCCGGCGAGCCACCCCTTCCTATCGCGAGGAAGAAGATGTCAATTTTGCGCTTAGGCCCGTGGAGAATCGCGTAAATGTTAGATCCACTCTTGTGTCTTGGAAATTTCTCGGAAAACCCCTTGCAATTGTTAAACCTTTGCACATAAATCCCACCCGAGGCACTTTAGCAGATCTAACCCCGAGTTTTCTTGTTTTCTCAGCCACTATTCACTGAGTCACTGCAAACTTCCCTGCTAGTCCCTAGAAGCTATAGTTAATTATGTCCAGGTCCTTGCAGCCTTGTTTATCGCATAGATTTCACGTTTTAACTCTGATTCGACTTGTTCTCACGGCGTTAGATTCATATTGACTTAAACTACACGTTAGCACTATTGTTTAACATATAAATTATGTCTGAATTTTAGTTATTATTAAATTGAATAAAGGCTATTCAATTCTACTTTTCCAATTAAAAGCAATCTATGGTTTCTACTACGGTTTTCACAAGTTAATTTTAATATTAAATTGGTGAGTATAATATTATTCAATATCGTTTGTAAATAAAACTACTAGGTCATATCTCGGGTTTTTGCAAACTAATGTTAAATTGAATAATGTTTATGTAACTAGCTTTTACTAATTAAAAGCAAATTAGAGTTTTACTCAGAGTTTTTATAATTAAATATTAATTTGATTAATATCAACAATAATATGTTCTAAATATAATATGGACTAGTTCAACACGAAATATCTTATTATTCTATTAGATGCTCTCACATATTTCTATTACTTAAAGTTAAATGTTTAATTGTATAAATTCTACATCAATATTTATAAATAAAATATGAATAGTTTATTCCCGACTTTTACAAATTCAAATAAAATTTGAATTAATTCCAACATAAGATGTTTCTCTGAAATATCTTTTATATTATTTATTTAATTAAAATTAATCAAGCATATAGTCTTTTACTTTCTTTTATAATATAAATCTTCCGATAGTCGTATCTTTTCAACCGTAGCTCCGTTTTCAGCGATTCTTGCGCTCACGTGACCGTAGCCTCGAGCCCTATCCTCTAGTGCGCTCTTTTAAAGCTTTTATTTTGATTGGTGTACTGTTCTTAGTTGTATATTGTTTGCTTGCATGTTTAGCTGCATGTGGTGCTCGATGATTGCTTCGAGTAGAGGATCATCATCGAGAGATTTCAAGGAGAAGAGCTTGAAGATTAAGAGCTGAAGACTATGAGTAATATACCGGATTTGAGGCAAATTATAGCACGGACAATCCTTGCTACCTAAATACACCTTTTTATATTCATATACTTTCATATGCATGTGTCTAATTTTGATGTCCTATTAAGGTTGTGCCTAGTTTGTTTACCCCTATCCATTGATTACCTTGGGCTTATGCATATGGGTAGATTTTGCTATGCGCAGCTACTGTCACCTTTATTGGACTATTAACTTTGACTTAATGGTTCACTTCAACATTAATGATAAAACTTGCTTTTTAGCAACTTGGTTTAGGGAGCTAGAGCATGTGTTGTGTGCTTTGCTCTAGTGTCTCTCCGTAAGGTCCGGTTCTCAAAGCGGCAACCCAGGAGCCTGTCGCCACCGCTAGAACTATTATGGTTCTAGTCTTGGTCAAGTAACTTGTATGGCTCTAGCTTGCCAGTGGCTACCATTGGGGCCAACGGCGCTAGTGGACACAAGGTGAAAGGGTGTTTCCGGATTCCACCGAGGACGGGCGATCCATCGGCTAGGTCACGTTAGACCCAGTCCCGTGTTGGGAGTCCCTGCGATGGGGAACTCCACACGTTGCGCATGGATGGGTGTGATGCCCGCGCTCTGGATGCCATCGACCCCCCTATGGTGTGACTCCGTAGGCGTACGTCGATCTCGGTGCCTATGGTCTCACCGCCTTGTTAAACTAGTGGCTACTGCCTTGTTAGCGTGTCTTGTGAAAAACCTCGTAGCGTCCCTATGCCGTCACACCTCAGAAGTGTTGATGTGCGTGGTTGGGTGCAAAGTTCCTTTGAACTTTTACGCGACTGGTGGGTAAAGGGCGAAACCTCTGCAGAGTGTACAATCTATCATGATAGCCTTGCTCAAGGTCACGAGCAGCCTGGATCCTTTTTTATTAGAAGATGATGTTTATTTATGATTAATGTCACTTATACTTATTAATTGGGTTACAACCGGGTTTCATTCACTTGTAGTAACTTGGTTAATGCTAAAATGAATCAACTAAAAGTGCTAATGCAGTTCAGCCGTGTCAAGCCTTCTTTTAAGCTTTCATACACCATGCTATACTTGCTAAGTAATTTGGATTACTTACACTTGTCATTATTCAACAAAATCCCGGATGGGTAACAGATGGATCAGTGATACTTCTGATCTGTGGTCAACCAGTCGGTGTCCCTGTGGACTTGAGGCTCTACCTGTCAAGAGAGTTAATACATAGACTTCTGTTGTGCATTATTTAGGTAAACTCTGATGTAAAATGTTTTATTTGAGCATATGTACTCTGATTTTCCATTTTTGTAAGCTCTATGTGTTCTGTGGATATCCTGGGCACACATATGGCAGCATTCGGGTTTCTGTGTAAATCCGGGTGTGACATGTATCCCAAGCCACACACTTTTGTGTTGTTATGAGGTTGGCTCCCTCAGGCATGAGTGGGAAAACACGACTTATGGTGAAAGTGTACAACCTCTGCAGAGTGTAAAACTGTTATAACAGCCGTGCTCACGGTCATGAGCAGCCCGGACCCTCGCATGATTAAATACTCAAAGATGATATCAAATTGTTGTTCTTTATTTTTGAACATGTTATTATGTACTGTTTAATGTGGGATGGTATAGACTTGTACTTGTTAATTAATGATTAAAATGTTGACCAACTAAAAGCTTACTGCAGTCAAACCGTGTCAGCTTTATCCTTGTTTAGCCATGCATGTCATTTATTTACTCTACACTTGCTGAGTACCAACCATAAGTGTACTCATCCTTGCTTTACGCAACGCTATTCACACCAAGGTGAATTGGCTGAGTACCAACCATAAGTGTACTCATCCTTGCTTTACGCAACACTATTCAGACCAGGAGTACTAGGCGTATGTGTTCACCAGTCAACTGCCTGTGGAGTTGATGGATTATCCGCTGCTAGCTACTCGCTATACCTTTTCGTTAAAGACTTATGTCTTGGAGTATAATAATGATACAATAACTCTTTTATTCGTTTATGCACTATCTTATGGTATTTCACTTATGACGTCTATCGTATGTGTGAAATTTTGATCCTGACACACATATGAAATGCATCTGGTTTTCTCCCCAAAACCGGGTGTGACACCTTCCCTCCCCTCGCCCAAGCCAGCATCAACACTTGGAGCTGTGTTCATGTTGTGCTTGGCACAGGGGAGGTGCTGCCAAATTTTTTTTCAAAATTTGTGAAGATTTCACTCATCCAAGCGGCACTACAAGGTACATTCTTTCATTCTCTTATGTTTTTTATTAGCTTGTATTGTTTATATGCTTTAGAAATAGAGAAATTTGTGAATCAAAATGGAAAGAGAGCTTGTGTTCATGGTGGAGAGAGAGAGAGAGCTTGTGTTCATGGTGGAGAGAGAGAGAGAGCTTGTGTTCATGGTGGAGAGAGAGAGCTTGTGTTCATGGTGGAGAGAGAGGGAGCTTATGTATTGTATTTATAAGTTATTTATTTAGAGGATGAATAGTTATTTATTTTTTTAATGGAAGTATATTTGTTTTTAGAAAATGAATATATTAATTATAGTTTTAGAAATGTGTTTAGTTTGTATTGTCTTATGTATTAACTTTGTAATCTAATATGTTAAATTTATATTTAGTTATATATTAAATTTGTATTGTATTATATATTACCTTTGTATTATATTATATTATATATTAAATGTTACGAATAATTGTTATTGTTACTAATGCAGATGAATAGGCAATGGATGTACGGGGACAATCACGATACGACGTTTCGTGATGGCCTGAAGGGGTTTCTCAATGTCGCCGAGGCTAACAGGATGCCGTCAGGTTTCATGTTCTGCCCATGCACTAATTATTGAAATATACAATCATACAAACAAAGAGGAGCTCTTCAGGTGCATTTGATGAGGCACGGTTTCATGAGCAATTATTCTGTTTGGACGAAGCATGGTGAAAGAGGAATTCTAATGGATGAAGATGAAGATGAAGAAGACGAGGTGGATAACGACATTCTGGTATTGGTTGAATACTACGGTGCCTTTGCAGATGCTGCAATGGGTGATGCCGATCAGGAAGATGCTGCTCAGGATGATGATGCTCAGGAAGATTACCCTAATGATGGACTTGGGCAAATGTTGCGTGATGCTGAGAAAGACTTGGGCAATGATAAGGAACTAAAAAAGATACAACGCATGTTGCGGGACCACAAAACTGACTTGTACCCAAATTGTAAAGAGGGGCTTAAGAAGTTGGGTAGCACACTTGAATTTCTGTTGTGGAAGGCAGCAAATGGCGTTACTGATAAGGGCTTTGATGAGCTACTGAAACTCGTAAAGAAGATTCTGCCCAAGGGTAACGAATTGCCATCGACAACGTATGAAGCAAAACAGGTTGTTTGCCCTCTCGGTTTGGAGGTGTAGAAGATACATGCGTGTCCTAATGACTGTATCCTCTATCGCGGACAATACAAACACTTGGATTGTTGTCCGGTTTGCAGTTGCGCACAATACAAGATAAGGCGGGATGACCCTGGTGAGGTTGTGGGGGAGCCTTGTAAGAAAAAAATTCCTACGAAGGTGATGTGGTATTTTCCTCTGATACCCCATCTGAAGTGTTTGTTAAGGAACAAAGAGCACGCCAAATTGATGCGATGGCACAAAGAAGAACGTAAGCAAGATGGCATGCTGAGACACCCCGCTAATGGATCCTAGTGGAGGAACATCGATAGAGCATTCCCAGAGTTTGATGGTGATGCGAGGAATGTGAGGCTTGGTTTAAGTACTGATGGCATGAACCCTTTTGGTGAAATGAGCAGTAGTCATAGCACTTGGCCTGTGACTTTATGTATCTACAACCTACCCCCTTGGCTCTGCATGAAGCGAAAGTTCATTACGATGCCAGTGCTTATTCAAGGCCCAAAGCAACTTGGCAACGACATTGATGTCTACCTAAGACCATTGGTTGACGAACTTTTGCGGCTATGGACGGAAGAATGTGTTAGCATGTGGGATGAGGACAACCAGGAGCAGTTTGACCTTCGAGCACTGCTTTTCATAAACATCAACGACTGGCCTGCACTAAGTAACCTATCAGGACAATCAAACAAAGGATATAAAGCATGCACTCACTGTTTAGAGAAAACCGAAAGCATGTATTTGAAACATTGTAGGAATGTTGTTTACATGGGCCATCGTCGATTTCTTCCTACGAAGCATGAGCTACGAAAGAAATGTCCGCATTTTGGCGGGAATGCGAACCACCGTACAAAGCCAAGACACTAGAGTGGACAAGATGTATTTCATATGTTAAAGGACCTAAAAGTGGTGTTTGGAAAGGGAGACAGAAGCCAGCCTGTTCCGACTGGCGAGGATGGTCGTGCCGCGATGTGGGAGAAAAAGTCTATCTTTTGGGAGCTACCTTATTGGCAATTTATAGAGGTCCGTAACGCGATTGATGTGATGCATCTGACAAAGAATCTTTGCGTGAACTTGATTAGCTTCTTGGGTACTTATGGGAAGCCAAAAGATACACTGGAAGCACGACAAGAGCTAAAACGATTGAAACAATGGAATGATCTACATCCAGAAAAGGGAGACAAAGGACGCCAGTACTTGCGTCCTGCCAGCTTCACTTTCAGCAAAGAAGAGAAAGCAAACATGTTTGAATGCTTGAACAGTATAAAGGTTCCGTCGGGCTACTCCTCCAATATTAAGGGAATAATAAATATGAAAGAGAAGAAGTTCACAAACTTCAAGTCTCACAATTGTCATGTGTTGATGACATAGCTGCTTCCCGTCATACTCAGGGGTGTGCTACCCGTTAATGTGCGGAAAGCCATTGTGAAGCTATGTGCATTCCTCAATGCAATTTCTCAGAAGGTGATCAATCCAGACCATTTAGTTTAGCTACAGAATGATGTGGTGCAATGTCTTGTCAGCTTTGAGATGATATTTCCACCATCCTTCTTCAATATTATGACACATCTATTGATTCACCTCGCCAAAGAGATTCGTATACTGGGCCCAGTATTTCTACACAACATGTTCCCGTTTGAGAGGTTCTTCGCTGTGCTAAAGAAGTATGTCCGTAATTGTTCTCGCCTAGAAGGATGCATTGCTAAGGGATACGGAACAAAGGAGGTCATTGAATTCTGTGTTGACTTTGTCAATGATCTTATGCCGATTGGTGTGCCCGAATCACATCATGAGGGGAGACTTGGTGGAAAGGGCACACTAGGGAAAAGATCGATGGTAATCAAGGACATGGAGACATTTGGTAAAGCACACCTCATAGTTTTGCAACAATCAACCTTAGTTGCTCCGTACATCGAGGAGCACATGAAGATTCTCTGGGACGAAAATCCAGCAAAGTCAGCAGCCTTTATTCGGCGGATGCACAATAGTACTTTCGCCGCTTGGTTGCGAGAATGTCTGATGGGTGTCAAGGGCATTGATATGCAGCTAGCTTTTGTAGATAGGGGTCCATCGACCACAATCTTAAAATTTCAAGGATACGACATCAATGGGTATACATTTTACACAAGAGCCCAGGACACGAGGAGCACCAACAAAAACAGTGGAGTCCGAATCGACGCGACAGACACCAATGGCAAAAGTAACTGATACTATGGTGTCATAGAGGAGATATGGGAACTAGAGTACCGGCCTTTGAAGATCCCACTGTTTAAGTGCCAATGGGTGAAGCTGACTGCAGGAGGTGTTACAGTTGATGAGTATGGAATGACGTTAGTGGACCTAAACAGGATTGGGTTTCTAGACGAACCGTTCGTCCTAGCCAAAGATGTCACACAAGTTTTTTATGTAAAGGACATGGCTAGTGCGGATAAGAAAGGGGTGGGTAAGGAATTGGACCCACCACAAGATGAGCTAAAGCGTCATATTGTTCTCCCTGGAAAAAGAAAAATCATAGGAGTTGAGGACAAGACGGATGAAAATTATGATATGCTCGATGGGCTGCCTCCATTCTCGATGGCTACTGACCCAAGCATCCTATTAGCGGCGGAGGAGACACCCTATCTACGACGTGATCACAATCAAGGAACATTCGTAAAGAGGAAGTTTAATAGTGTCCGAGTAAACGATGATGTCGTGTACTTTAATTGCACAATGTTCCAAAAATTCATATTTATATAAATGACGTCGTGTATTTGTTATGCATTTATGTGGTTTTAGTTTGATATCATTACTATATTTCTATTAGTAAGTAAAGCACTTTGTTTTATAAGTTTTTAACATTTTGACATATGGTCCATCAAAAGATATGACCACCCGAAGCTCATCTTTCGTGAAATGTAGCAACATTCGATCAATGAAACCAAATGATAATTCCTATGATTTTCTAGAATTTTCTATTATTTTCTAATATTTTCTAGTAACTCCTACTATTTTCTAGAATTTTCTAACAATTTTAAAGAGCTTTGTTTTATTTATTTAATAATTACTATTAGTAAGTAAAGCACTTTACGTATTTGCATTTATGAATAAAGTAACTAATAGAAATAGAAAAAAGACCTGGTGCTAATTGTGGATTTGGATGAAAAAATGGCGGTAACTGAAATCCTAGCCATTTAGCACCGGGTAGATCCAACACCCGTTGCTGAAGGTGCCCAGGATTTCAGTTGCCGCCCCGGGGCACCTCTTTAGCACCGGGTGTAAGCGGACCCGGTGCTAAAGACTAATTAGCATCAGGTGTTGTATCCACCCGTTGCTAATGTGGTGGCCTTTAGCACCGGGTGAAGGAAAGACCCGGTGCTAGCCATTAGCACCGGGTCTTTCCTTCACCCGGTGCTAGGCCCCGCCCCATATAACCCCGCGCCCGCTCGCGCTCCTCACTTATCGCCTTCCTCGCCGCCTCCGCCGCCAGTCCACCTCCCGCGTCCGTCGCCCGCGCCCGTCGCCGGTCCCCCGCGGCGCCGTCGCCCGTCGGCGGAGGTCCGCGCCCGCACCCACGCCCGTCGCCCGCGCACGTCGCCCGTCGCCCGCTCCCGCGCCGCCCGTATGTCGCCCGCCGCCGCGCCCGTGGTTATTTTCTTCAATTCTTTTATTTGGTATTTAATTTGTTATATAATTATATAATTTGATATATATGCTTGCTTGGTATAATTATATAATTTGTTATATATATAGAATTGGTATATATAATTTGTATATATAATTTGGTATATATGCTTGTTTGGTATATATAATTTGTATATATAATTTTGTATATCTTCTTGTTAGGTATATATAATTTGTTATATACCAAATTATATAATTTTGTATATATGCTGATTTGGTATTTAATTTGTTATATATATAGAATTGGTATATATGAGGTTGTATATATGCTTATATATAATTTTGTATATATGCTTATTTATATATGATATTTTGTATATATAATTTGTTAGTGAAATTTTGTATATGCTTATTTATATATGTAATTTTGTATATGCTTATTTTGTATGTTGATGAGTAAAATTCATGAACACTGTCGACCAATTTAGCTTGTAATCATATTTTGTACGTAATTTTTTAATAATTGGGACTTTGCATTTAATTCTAACCTATCGCGCACCCGAACCCCTTCGCGAACACAAATGCATCGCACACCCAAACCTTCATGAACCCAAACGCGTCGCGCACCCAAACCTTCGCGAACCCAAACGCATCGCGCACCCAAACCTTCGCGAACCCAAACCCCCTAGTCCTAACACTAAACCCCGAAACCCAAACCCTAAACCCCGTAGCCCAAACCCTAAACACCCTAGCCCTAACCCTAAACCCCGAAACCCAAACTTGGCCAGCCTTTGGTCGGTCCAGAAATGGAGAGCAAGCTACAAACAAAGATGTGCTGATTCCATCAGTGGTATCTGGAACAATCAAGAAGCAAAAGGCGCATGTTTGAAGTTCGCGTAAAGGACCAATATTTCTTCAATGGCGAGGAAACGCTCTGGTTGGAGTTCAAGGATATATATGAGGTGTACCACCAAGACGTCATGGACGTGTCTTTGGGCGCCTGTTGGGTATTGTAAGTGCTTTGTTCTCATTTACATTTGACACTTGAAAAAAAATTTAATCTATGCTGACACGCCCTTTATTGCTTAACAATGCAGAATGAAGATTCAAAGATGTGGGAGGGAAGGAATATTTGAAATTGGTTACATGGACCCGACAAAGA
Source organism: Echinochloa phyllopogon (assembly GCA_033239725.1). Taxonomy (NCBI): domain Eukaryota; kingdom Viridiplantae; phylum Streptophyta; class Magnoliopsida; order Poales; family Poaceae; genus Echinochloa; species Echinochloa phyllopogon. The sequence continues at coordinate 1,066,063 of BTCW01000016.1, read as the reverse complement.
TAAGTGACAAAATTATTTTGATGATTCCAGAGGAAACATATCAAAATTTATACAAGTATCTCCAAAAACATAATTATTGCGACTCCATACTATTGCCGTACAACTTCGGGTGAGTGCCTATACATGTATCTACTTATAGTGCCTATACAAAATTTTATGGACTCTATACTATTGCCGTTCAATTTTATTTCTCATTATAATGTATACAGTTTTCACTGGATCCTAATCATAGTGTGTCCTGACCAAGGTATCGTCCACGTCTTTGATTCGTTGAAGTCTCCAACATAAGCTTACCAGAACATCATTGACATGTTTACAAGGTGACATATATTTTCCCATTTAACTCAATTCTGCCCTTACACTCACAATGATTTAACACAATTTTTTGGTTCACAGGGTGTGGCATCAATTTCGTCAAGATAACCCTGGTATGATTCATGAAACACTCACATGGAAGACTGGCTTTCCGGTAAGCAAGTAATTTGTAGGTGTAGGTCTCCGCTAACCTATAATATGAATTTTACTTAACTTTATTTTTTGATCGACAGTGTCGCCAACAGGGGTCGGGAAATAATCTATGTGCATACTATGTCTCTGATAAATGCGCAATTGGTCGACGAAAAAGATGAATCACCATGATGTTATGGTACGTAACACATTTTCAGGTTTAATTTGATATATTTACTATTTTTGTAGAAAAAGTACTTAATTTTGTAATAAATGATATTATTTAGAAATATACGGCTTCATTTAATGATAATGGGATTCATTTATAATAAATAATATTATTATTAAATTTGGATTAATAAGTAAAGCACTTTATTTTATAATAAATGATTATTTAGAAATATAGGGCTTCATTTAATAATTACTATGTTCATATTAATAAGAAAAACACTTTGTTTTATAATAAATGATTATTTAAATATAGATGGATATTTGTATTTGTAAGTAAAGCATTTATTTTATATTAAATGATTATTAATTGCACAATTGTTGTCTTCAATTCCACGGATTTAATATTTCCAATTATTTGCAAATTAGAGATGATGAGGCTGGAAGAAGATAGACTCGATCAAGAGAGAATAGACGCAATTGCAGAACAGCTCATCGGATGGATTTGGGACGAGGTCGTTAATCCCCGTGGAGAATTCCGTCTCCCCTTGGAGGATGTGCCGTCGAGTCGTTTCTCTAGTCGGATTTCTTAAGTTGTAATATACAGTTCAAATATATAACTCTAGTTGGATATCTAAATTATAATATATATATCTTCTATTTTGATTATATGTCTAGCTAATATGAATATATAGTACTACTTGCACCGCAGCTGAATACATATTTGGATATGTATTATAATACATATATAAACGTACATGCATGGCGGCTGCAAAAAGTAACAAAAAAAAGAAATCCAGGCCCTCCTATCCCCGTTGTGTTGGCAGGGACTTTAGCACCTGTTGGTGTTTAGAACCGGTGCTAAAGGCCCCCTTTAGCACCGGTTATGCTACCCGGTGCTCAAGGGTACCCCCTTTAGCACTGGAAGTTTAGCACCGGTTGGGAATCCGGTGCTAAAGCCCATTCCCAACCGGTGCGGATGTGAGGTTCTCTGGTAGTGGGTTAAAGCAGGGGCCAAAACCCAAACTTACACTTATTGATAGATGATTTGGCTTACAAGAAAAAATAATTACCATTCATTCTCACTCAATGAAGGATTAAAATAATATTTTCTTTTCATTCTCCAAAAAGTTACTCCCAGGGCATCATAGTTTTTAGACGATGGAATGTTTATTTTCGGGTTCAGTCACTCTCAATTGAGAATGCATGGTATTGCAATTTTTACAAATGGATGCCACCAAGAAAAGCACACATCCAAGATGATATATAGCTAAGATATCCTATGGTCACAGATAAAAAAGACTCTACCAGACAGTTCATGTAGTCATCATGCAGCATTTTGGCTTGTTACGTGACGTCGACTCCAGAAGGACCAGTTTCACCACATGTGGGTGAACGCAAAACTAGGGGCTAAGCCAAATCCAGCAAACATGAAATAATAACTTCAACCACCGAACGAACTCTGACCACCAAGCCGAGAATATACCACTGTAACGGTTTCACCTCCCACTAGGAAAAGTGATTCCATAAGACACTGTCTGCTGTTGGAGATAACAGATACTGGAATGACAACCAAGCCCAGGAGTGCAGCAAGCAACGTTTAAGACACTGGCCTCCCGCAACAGGCACTTTGATCCACCCAATGCGACATCTCCAGGAAGAAAACAACATCAAACGATGTTGTCATCGTGCAACTGGATGAACCAATCTTGGGCATTCACCCATGAGATATCCATCTGGAACTATAGGGTGCAATAGCGCCTCCAGCAAGGAGATGTGGCGCCCGTAGGAGTCACCACCATCGAGCTGTGGCGACAAGCAATGGAGCGTCACTGCCGTTCCAAATCCACCGACCACTGCCCATTGGTCAAAGGGACTTTCATAGTTATGTTAAACGCTTGCCGACAAGACAACCAATAAGCAGATCCGATCATGTGTGTACCTTATGCGTCGCATCTAGCCGCCGACAAGGTACATCAATCTTGACCTCGGTGTAGGGTCAAGATGGTGGACTAGAGGGGGGTGAATAGTCCTTTTTAAAACTTAACGCACAGACTGTACGAAACAAATGCGGAATTAAAACTATCGGTCTACTCAAGACTTCACCCCTCTATCTATGTTCACTAGCACCTTATAAAAGATCCTAAACAAGCAAATAAGTTGTCGGGCTATCACGAGCTCGCCTAAATAATTCTAGGAGCAAGGTCATACAAACCTATGTGTTGCCACTTCTTATGATCCACTATCAGGATTGCCAATCCTAGTAATGGTGCAAGGAATGCTTATTGGTATTCTTATGACACAGATATAAATCCGCAAGCGTATGGATACCGATCTAGCATTTCACTCGGGAATATTCCAAGGTATCGTATCTATTTCCTCAGGGAAGCATTGGATAAAGTGTATTGAATAATAACAAGGATGTAACTACTAATTAAAGTACCAGCTAACAAGGCGAGGGTAAAGGATATGATAGGAGTGATATGTAGTTGACACACACAAGGAGATATCCAGGATAGATAGAAGAGCGGCCTAGCTAGTGGGAGGACAACGAGACAGGAAATGATCCCTATATACTTCCAATAACTTAGAGATATCTTTGGCAAAGGTTACGACTAGATGAAGAATGGCATCTATGGTTCTTTTCCTAGTTCTGTTGTCTTAGCGTCGGGATAAGGTGCACGTGACTCCCAGAAAGGGATGAGAAAAGGAGCCACTAACAACCTCTCAGGTTCCTACGGGCTGAGACCGACGTGGTGGATTACCAAGGCCGTATAGTACTGTCACCACCTAACGACTACCACACGTACGTTTGAATCAGGGGTAAACCAAGGTTACTATCTAGACTAGGCACCACAACTATGCTAGACAATAACTACTTACTCTCCTAGAAAGAGCAATCAATCCTGTCAATACCCTGGTGACAATTCACCTCAAGAATTGAGCAAAAACGAGGAACCAGCTAAGACAAAGAATTAGGAGAGAACTTCTAGAACCAGACTACAACAGCTATAACCAAGGCTAGACATTCCACAATTATCCGCGAAGTAAATGTAGAATAAATAACTCAAGGAAATACGGAAGATAATATATTAAATACTCAGAGTCTTGCATAAAGAACAGGAAAAGATATAAGACCTTTACTAGAAATCCAGAAGATGGCTCCGGAACCCCGAGTGAAGCTTGACCCTGACTCTAACTCACAGGTTGACAAGGCTAACTCTACATCTTGAAAGAGAGTGATTGGAGACTTGCTCCCAAGTGGTGTGTCTTGAACCGGGGCTTGGACCCTTGCCTCTATAGCTGAAGAAGGTCGGTGTCACACCCGGATTTTCACAAAAACCCGAATGCGGCCATATGTGTGCCCAGGAAGTCATAGTACACATATAGCGAACAAATATGATAAAAAGAGAACATATGCTGGAATAAATTCTTCATTAAATAAAATATTTACATCAGAGTGCTTCATAAATGATCTAAACAATAACAGCGGAAGACTAATAAAACTCTCAACTAATGGAGCCGCAATCCATAGGGACTCTGACTGGGAGATCACAACTCAGTAGTACGGTAAATCTTCTGGAAACTCAGTAGCAAACTCATGCCCAACCCAATCTGTTTACCCATCCGGGATTTTGTTGAATAAAATAGCCAGTGTAAGTAAACAATTACTTAGCAGGTATAGCACGAGTATGAAGGCTCAAAATAGGCTACACACGGCTCAACTGCATTAGCATTTTTAGTTGGTTCATTTTAACATTAACCCAATTACTACAAGTGAATGAAACCCGGTTGTAACCCTATTAATAAAGTATAAGTGACATCATCTTCTAATAAAAAAGGATCCACGCTGCTTGTGACCCTGAGCAAGGCTATCATGATAGATTTTACACTCTGCAGAGGATTCGCCATTTACCCACCAGTCGCGTAAAAGCTCAAAAGAACTTTAAACCCAACCACAAGGAGGTGGATCAGACCTCACAAATCATACTACCGAGGTGTGACCGAATAAGGACGCTATGAGGTTTTTCACAAGACACCCTAACAAGGCAGTGGCAGCTATGGTACAATACAGGTAGTATGGCACTGAGATCGACGTACGCCTATGGAGTCACACCATAAGGGGGTCGATGGCGTCCAGAGCACGGGCATCACACCCAACAATGCGCAACGTGCGGAGTTCCCCATCGCAGTGATTCCCAACACGGGACTGTGCCTCACGGGGGCATAGCCGACGGATCACCCGTCCTCGGTGGATCAAACCATATACTCACGAGTGGTTATCATAGCACCATCGACCACTCCGGTAACCACTGACAAGCTAGAGACGTACAAGCTACTTGACCAAGACCAGAGCCATAATAGTTCTAGAGGTGGCGACAGGCTCCTGGGTTGCCGCTTTAAGAACCGGACCTTACGGAGAGACACTAGAGCAAAGCACGAAGCACATGCTCTAGCTCCCTAAATCAAGTTGCTAAAAAGCATGTTTTATCATAAATGTTAAAGTGAACCATTAAGTCAAGATTAACAATTTAAATGATAATGACAATACCTGCGCATAGCAAAGATTCTACCCATATGCAATAACCCAAGGTAATCAAAGGATAGGAGTAAACAAATTAGGTACAACCTTAATAGGACAACAATTTAGACACATGCATATGAAAGTAAATGTATATAAAGTGTGTGTTTAGGTAGCAAGGATTGTCCGTGCTATAACTTGCCTTCCTTGAAGGGCGGCGGCGGCTGCTGCTGCTGCTGTGGGTCCTGCTCTGTAAAGTTCTCCCACGTACTCGAAGTCCAACGCGAAAAGCTCACCGACTGGACACGAATCACCATACAAGCGAGCACGCAAACCAATACATGCAACAAATAATAATCTATTAGAATAGTACACCAAACAGTAGAAACAGTACAAATAAAGCTTTTAGAAATAAACTACGCTTCACTACGAACACATGAGCGCGAAAATCACACTAATTAGAGATAAAACAAAAAAGATATGACAAATCTAAGTTCTAGGGACCTGCTGGCAAGTTTTAAAAGTTTCTAGGGGCTTATTTTGAAGAAATCAGGGACCTATACGTAATTACACGATAAAACCAGATGGCCTACGCGCAAAAAACTCAGGTTCTATTTTTCAAAAGCTCAGGGGGTCTTCTGTGACAAATAGGACCTATTTGTGATTATTTTTCAAAGATGATGGACGGCAGGTTGATTCGATTGAAACCGAGGGGTTCTTTAGAAAGAAAACCATGGTTCACCGGTACGAGTCAACATTGACTCGGGCCGGGGCGAATCCGAGCAGTCGGATCGGGCTCGGATGGTTCGGCTGGATCGGCGAGGGGGGGGGGGGGCGGTCGACGGCAGGGGGAGCGTGGCGGCGCCGTCGACTTTCGCGGCAAGGATCGTCGGAGCGAGGCCTAGGTCGCGAGTTTTGGTCCTACGGGCTCGGCAGAGGATGGCGAATCCGCCTAGGTAACTCAAGTCGAGGGGGAAGGCGGCGGGGGTGGTGTACGTCGATGAGTAGTGAGGGAGGAACTCCGGCGACGTGGGGGCGTGGGCTATGGAGCGTGCGGGCGGGCAGGAAGTAGCTCGGGGGTCTCGTTACCTCGGCGCGGAGCTTCTAGAGCGGTCTGTCGGGGCGGAGGAGCACCGGAGCAACGAATCATCGTCGGCCGGCGGTCGAGCTCAGAGAAGGCGGCGGCGAGGTGCGGGGAGCTCGGGTGGCAAGGAATTGGGGGCTCGAGCAGGGCTGGTGAGGTGCCAGGGGCTGCGGGGCGGCTTTTATAGGATTGAGAGGGCCACATTGGCGGGCAAGCCCGGAGATCGGGCGGCGGCCGCCGGCGATCGGGGAACTTCCAATCGGGGGTGATGCGCGCGGGTTAAAAGATTGGTTTCCAAGTGAGGAGCGGCGGGGAGCTTTGCGGAACCTTCGTGGTAGGCCCACCGGGCGTGGGGGGGCTGGAAGGGCCGGCTAGGGTGGCAGGGATCGCGGCGGGGAGGGAGGCGCTCGGGCAGGAGGTAGGGGGAAGATGACAGGCGGGACCCGCCTGTCGGTGCGAGAGAGAGAGAGAGAGGGAAAGGGGGGCGAGCAAGCGCGCGCTGGGCCGGCGCAAGGCTGTAGTGGGCTGGCTCGGGTCGAGCGTGGCCCAGGAGGAGGCGGTGGCGGGATGGGCCTGCGAGGGGAGGAAAAGAGAGAGCAGGCTGGGCGAGGGAGAGGGGCTGGCCCGGACCAGGGGGAAAGTGGAGGGGGAGAAAGTGCACCAGAGCGAGAGCTTGAGGAGCAAAAGTGGACTCGGGCTGAAAAGAACTTTTCTAGGGCTCCAAACAAGGTGATTCAAATTTTAATTTAAATAAATTTAAATTCTTGTTTGAATCACAAGCAATACAAAAAAATAAATGCAGCAACATGAATGCAACAAAAATATTTCTACTACTTATATTTGATTTTAATATTCATAAATATTGTATTTAGCCTATATTAATTATGAACAAATTAAATAAAACACAATTAATTACTAAAAATTTTAAATAGGCAATTTTTTTGGGTGTTACAGTCGGTAAGCTGGAGTAACAGCCAAGGGAGCCAGGGGGGCTCCCCAGCTGATTCGGTCGAATTCCCTGGGTCGGTTCGGCCGAACCAGTGCATTGACCGACCTTGCTCGTGGACGCTTAGGATCTACCCCATGAGGTGGTTTCGTGCCAAAAGTCGATTTGGCCGAACTGTAGGGATTCGGTCGAACCCTTGGATCCACCGTCTTAAGCTTGGACGTGGTGGATTTGCTCATGGGGTCGATTTCGTGCACTGGGGGCGGTTCGGCTGAACTGTGGGGGTTCGGCCGAACTGGGCTTTCAGCCCCAAACGCTTCTCGTGCACCGCCTCTGTCTCCGTGCTATCTTGGATGACTTGTACGTGGTGGGCTTCTTTTGTTTTTGGCCAAGCGATGATGTGGTGATGATCCACATGTCATGCACGGTCACTGCTTTGTCACTGCTGGCGTGGACGGCCTCCCGGTTGTGCTTCGCTTCATGTACGGGTAAGGGGGGTAACCGGCCGAATCAACTCTTTCGGACGAATCGGTCAATTCGGACCCCTGTAGCACGTGTTTGTCAATATTGTACCAGCACAATGGTTACACACCAAAACTCGTAGAACTTTATTAGAAATAAACCTAAGTGCATTGGTGGTCGAAAACGTGTCGTAACGACCGCCAACACTATGCCACTAGTACTTCACACACCGGGGAGCTCCTACACAACTAGTAAGCAAAAGCACAAATCTCCTAAGCTCACTAGCAATGCTCAATCAACAAGACTACACAAGTCTAATCCAAAGGCTCAATTTACTTAGCTACACAAACTAAGCAAGGAGACTAATTAAGCTACACAAGCAAATTAGTCACAAGATCACTGCTTGTAGTTACACAAGCAAGAAGACAACTAGCACTACACAGGCCAACTAATTATAAGAGCAATCTCGCAAGCACAAGATATGTAAGGATGTAAATACAATGCTTGTGATCGAGAAATGCAAACCACCGAGAAGAGTAGACAATATTGACACGATGATTTTTATCCCGAGGTTCACTTGTTTGCCACCAAGCTAATCCTCGTTGTGTCGACCAACACCTCGATGGTTCTTGGGCAAGGCTCTCAAGCCACTGGCCAATCCGGGCACACCAAGACACCACTCACAAGTGCGGGAACTCAATAACACGCTCCACTAGAGTTTCTCTTTGTGATCCCGGCGGGGTGAGCACAATGCCCCTCACAAAGCCTTCTCCGGAGCCATGCACAATCTCCTTCGTGCTTCAACGGAGCCACAATCCACCAAGCCATCTAGGAGGTGGAACCTCCAAGAGTAACAAGCACACCGGCTTACAACACAAACACTACCATGGGAAACACATTCCCAAGGCAAACACTACCATGGGAAACACATTCCCAAGGTGCTCAACCATCTCCAAGCCCTAGGCACCCTTTTATTTATAGAGGGAGGGGAAAAACTAGCTGTTACACCCTTTTCCCAAGCTCTAACGGCTCCCTCAGACTATCCAAGGTCCATTCTCGGACAGTCCGTCATTCAAAAAACCTGCTGTTGTGTTCCAAACGGTCAAAAACACGACATCCACGGATTGTTCGATCCCATCCATGGACTGTCGGACCCCCTAGATCAGCGAGAAACATTTCTGTGTAAAACCGAGTGAATTTATATGGATTGTCCGACCCTCTCCATGGACGGTTTGTCACTCCATTTTCAGCACAACCGAAGCTTGGTAAAACGGCCATAACTTTTAGCTCTGATATCTGAATTAGGTGATCTTGGACTCTATAGAAAGCTTATTTAGAGGACTATCCAACCCAAGTGAATACTTCACCCAATCCCTTTAGAAATGTGCCAACCCCACAAGTATACCACCTTATGTGTGAGTGAGTTAGCATTTTCACAAACATTTTTCAAAGGGTTTTTCGGTCTCTTCATCATTAGTTCATGCAAATTCTAAACTAAGGCAACGGACAGTCCGACCCAAATTCCGAACTTGCTTTCACAAGGATTTTTAATGAACTATTTCACTCTCTTCACCACGCCACTCGATCCTAGCAACATTGCAATGTTAGATCGCTCAAGTGGCACTAGATGACGATATACAAACAAGTTTTCCCCCTTGATAGTATGGTCATCTATACTAAATCTGGTCATAAACTTCTCTACTCATCTATGACCGGTTAAATGAAATGCCTATTGGTTATACTTTTGTCTTGCGCATTCCATTCCATCTTCTCCAATGTTGATGCAACACATGCACCAACATTATCACAAATGATATGATCCACTTCATATCATCATGCGACTTATTGGTTCATTGATCTTGACTTCACTTGTTCTTCACCGTTGCATCGGTTCATCGACGCCAAGTCATTACTCAAGCATCCCGCCATGGGGTCCAGCACTTAGCCTCTGACTTGCCTTTCACACTTGCAACCGGTCCATCAAACCAAGTCTTGTCTTGATCTTCTCCACCTAGTCACACGACTCCATGTCATGTCTCATATGCAATGAGCTCCTTCCATCACGTATTTACCTGTGGACTAATCATCTATGTATTTCACTTAAATACATATTAGTCCACCTAAGTTGTCACTCAATTACCTAAACCAAACAAGGACCTTCACTCGGCCGGTTGCACACCTCACTAGCAGCCCACGTGCGGACGACCCATCACTAGTCTCCCAAACCTACAAAGGCCCACCGACGACCGAATCCGACCAAGACGAGTCATTGCAAACAATATTTGTCTAGCTCCGGCTGGCCGCCGCCATGCCTTCCCGCGAAGAAGAGATCCAGTGCAGGCCGTGCACACGCATTTCCTCAAAAATCAGGCAGACCGCGAGGATGCACCAAAGACGGGGATCACCGGTGATAGTTTCCACTCCAGCACATTGGGCAAGCTGTCGTACAACTCTTGTGAGAAGCCAACATGATCCACGCTGGCGCCCGACCACCATACCGTGAATCTGCGCTGAGGCACTCTAGATCCAGCAATCAGGGCGGCTGCAGCAGTGCCGGAGCAGAGCACCGACATGACGGCCGCGCGAGCCCTGCCCCCGACAAAGAAGACGTCCCTGCTGCCGCCATCCCTGCAGTTGTCGGACTTCCGGCGAGCTGCTCTAGCAGCAACAAGGGGAGGGTGGGGATTGGAGCATGCCCCGGCGGCACGCTGGGGTGAGCCGCCCATGTCAGGAAATCATATAGACTCCGTTGTTTATTAGTAGAAAGCACCATAACCAAAGAGGACTGTTCATTAGTGGTTCACACTTCATCTTGATAGCTCAATCACCATTCATGGGGTGATGTACTGTTGTCTCTATGTGATTCTCTAGAACTCGTCCAGGATCTGGACAGGATGTTCACCCAGACAACCCCGTATAGCAGGGTTGAAGCTCCAAAATGACGCCCCAAGCGAGGAAAATGACACCCTAAGGCGCCGTCGTCAACTCCACGGGTAGGAGAGCTAGTGAGGGCTTACGCACATAGTATCTCCGCCCCTTGCTGCATGCTCAATCTCAGTACTCCCAGAACATGGCCAAACCAGCCCGACCATGGCGGTGACACCGCTGCACCTCCATTCACCCAGCCGCACCTGTCGTTGCGGCGACCGACCATGTTCCTGGCTGGCTGCCGCTGGCCCCGTGTGGTGGCCAGCCACCACAGGCCCCTCGCGCAGCCGGCCGCCGCTGCCTCCGTGGCTCTCGCCGCTGGCCGGCACCCCTGGCCCGTGCGAGCCGAGCCACCGGCCGCCACTAGCGTCCGTCTGGCCGCCGGCCCCGTGCACCTAGCTCGCCGCCGCTGTCCCACGCCTGGCCGGCCTCCGCCGCCTCGCACCGCCGGCCACGCTGGCCCCGTGCGCCGACCGCCAGCTGCCGGCCATCGCAGGCCTCGCGCCTCCGCTCCCGCGAGCCACCACCACCAGGCCTGAATGTCGCCTCCACGCCTCCGGTGCCCACCCTCCCTGTGTGGATCCACCATGGGGTCCGCCGGTGCCAGCCTCGCCGGTGACGAATCTACAGCCGGAGCCACGCATCCTGAGGAGCCGCCACTCCATGAATCCCGGTTGCCGGCGAGGTGTAGGCGGGAGAAGGGTGGAAGGCCTCGCCGCCACCTTCCTGGCGGCCCCGCGGGCTTCTGGCGGCGAGATAGAGGAGAGGACGCTGGAGGCGGGGAAGCGCCGGGGCGGAGTTCCGCCCGAGCCACCCGTGAGTGAGGGGCGACGTGGGGGACGGGATACCGTCTGACCAAATGTACTGGTTAGACCAGCTGTTTCAGCCAGATCAGCCTGGTGTTTTTTTTGAGGAAACAGGAGGGAAAATTCCCCTACTGGTTATATATATTAAGTGGTTATATATATTAAGGAAGATAAAACATCAAAATACACTGAAGGTTTAAGAAAAAAAAAGAGACAAAGAAAATGAGTTTAATTACTACCAAGCTTCTAGCCATTGGGAAATCAACATTGCTTTTTGTGGTGATGATTGTAGCGTAACTAGATCAAGCTCTTTTATGAAATAATCTCGACAGGTCTGAATTGTTGGTGCTAAAGCCTTGAAGATGGAGTCGTTCCTAAGCATCCAGATACACCTGGTGCTAATTTTGGCCACGAACATAGGGCTGCCACTTATGAGCACCCTCATGGCCACCCAGGCATAGACTCTAATTATGACAACACAGTTTTATAGCTGAGGGAAGAAACAACACAAGATCAACAGGAACTTAACATGTGCGCCTTAGAATCGGTCACAGACTGACATTCACTTCATTTCCACCGTCTTTACAGACTCCTTCCCTCAAGTCGACCACTCCTTGCTCTTTCACGATGCTACTCCCTCTTGTCAGGAACCTCCACCTGATGGTCCCAAACAATCTTTGGTCCCTTCGAGGAAGACATTTCTTTTGGGTGGGAAATGAGTGGTGGACCTGTGCGTGCTATGCTAGGGAATTCATACGGGGCTTTCGCTTAGTACGCCAAGATGCTGCAGCTGCAACGTGTAACACGTCCTACGGTAGAGACAAAGACTGGCTAGCGATCCACAACGTTTGGTTTTAACGAAACCATCAAATCAAAACGAGGAACACACGGCGCATCGCCCGGCTTGATTGAGTTGTTGTATCATTCCCGAGCAAGAGCAGCCGAGTATAAATAATCCGTGCGCGCGCCCTATCTTCTCCACATCACCAAATTAAATCAGCTGCAGCTATACATTGGAGATATATGGCAACGGCAGTAGGCGTTCCGGCCACCGGCGGCGTCACGTCGCCGGTGTTCCAGCCGGGGAAGCACCAGCCCGCCGAGGCAGAAATATACATCGACTATTTGCCTTTAACCATGAGAAAAGGCGGGCACATGGTCGTCGCCCCCACGGAGGCCGGCAAGTACCCTGTCCTCGTCTTCCTCCATGGCACCGACCTCAAGAACAACGCCTACACCAATCTCCTACAGCATGTTTCCTCCCATGGTTTCATTGTCGTCGCGCCACAGGTATATATATTTGTCAAACTTTTAGTATGTGTGTAGTATGCACCGCTTATATGCTTTTTTATAAGAGCAGCAGGACATTTTCTCGTCAAACAAAAAGAAAGTAGGATTACTTCCTCTCGTGTCATTATAATTTTTGAAAATTAGAAAAATATCATTATCAATGGCTGAGATAGCCCCCACCTGTCAGTGACACGCCGATGACATATTTCTAAACTGTGAAAATTATAATGACATGGATCTAACTAGCCCAAGAAACTATGTGTCCAGCTTTTATCAACTTCTCATAACCATGGAGAGATTCGTACGTGCGTGCAGCTCTACACAATGACGTTTACCACGGACGACTCCAACGACATCGATAACACCAAGAAGGCCACCAACTGGCTGGCTGATCCCGAAAAGGGCCTCCTGCAAACTCTCAAGAACAAGTTCAACAGTGAGAATAAACCCATCTTCCCCGGCGTGGAGCCCGACTTGACGAAGCTGGCCATGGCCGGCCACAGCCGAGGTGGCCACACCGCCTTCGCAACCGCCCTGGGGCTTGGCCACGCCGAGCCCGAGCTGAAGCTGAGCCTGTCCGCCCTCATCGGCGTCGACCCCGTCGCCGGGCTGTTCGGCCGCCAGATGGAACCCAAGGTTTTACCCAAGGTGTCGTTGTCGTCCGGCTCCTTCAACCTCAACGGCATGCCTGTTCTCGTCCTCGGCACCGGCATCTCCCCCCAGAACTGCGCCCCCGCCGGCTTCAACCATGTAGATTTCTACCAGGAGTGTAATCCGCCGTGCTACCACTTTGTTGTCACCAAATATGGCCACCTAGACATGCTGGATGATGGTGCCAACCACATCGTCCAGCAGCTCATGAAATGCTTTTGCCAAAGCAACAAGGATGACCCCAAGGAGCTCGCCAAGAGGACCATAGGAGGGCTTGTCGTCGCCTTTCTCAGGGCCTCGCTGCAAGGCAACGATGAAGACATCAAGGCGATTGTTGAAAACCCGGGCCTCGCGCCGGCTCAACTGAATCAACCTGTTGAATATGATCTACCCAAGTCGACAGAGAACTAGCAGCCGGGATTGGATGATATATATGTGTGTGTGATTTTATCCGTGGACTGATCAGCACGCAAATAATAATTATGCATCTTCGTTCCCAGTGAAATATTCAACCAATTTGGTGAATGGTTACCTAGTTTGGCGCTCTTCTTCGGTACGTAATGATCTTTTGTCGCTCCACTAGAGTCCTATATGGACTATCACAATTTCAGTGCGCTACAGACAAAATCACAACAGAGCAGTATCCTAGGGACAAAATTGCCTGACGTGAAACAGCGAAAACGAGGATCCAAACCAAAAACGGCCCTACCTCACAATGGCTAGGCACCATTGTGTAGAACAGAAGGGCATACAAGATGATCTGCAGCGTTACTTATGGATTCTGCAAACATAAAAACGCAAAACAAAAATTGTTAGATCTAAGATTAAACCATCGATAATCATAACTGGATAACAGAAATTAAGTACATATATATATAAGATCTAAGATTACAGCACAGAGACCTATTGATATTGACTGGAATCACAAAACTGAAAGATCACACAGTTGCCATCACACAGGACATAAAGGTGAAGGAATGGACGTGTATATCATTCGGCCAAGGCAATACAAAGTCTAGCGGAGACCACACCATGTCCCTAACCAATTCTCAGAAAGCACTTGAAATTCCAGAAAACAAATAAAAGCATTGAACGCGCGCAAGATTGGTGGATGGCCTGTTGTTTTTATGAAACTTGCATTACTCTTTTACATGATTCTTGAGGCTTTCCGAAAATACATTGAATATTAGTAAATGATAAAGGTCATCGTTATGCCAAATACACAAAAGGAGAACATCTGAATAGATTGAAGCCTGCTCCACACTACACTAATTCGCAAAAGAGAACAGGTTGGCACATTGACTACACTAGCTACCTGAAAATCCATACATGGAAACAGGTTGCGAAATAAAAAAAGAGAAGCATTCTATGGCGGAGTCTCATTGCACATAAACCGGGTTGAATTGTATCATGTCATGCCTTGTAGTTGTTTGAGTTTAATATAGTGCTTGCATTCGTATGTTTCAGATTCTAATATTAACTCTGATATTTGTTAATGAAGATTCTTGTGCACAATCATGTCTTCGTGATCAATGACATGGTCTCCATTCATTGCACATCATCCCATGACAGTGATGAGGAGACTGGAGATTGGCCGAGGCCGTCGAGGAGGGAGGTCAGATATGGTGCCTAACTTAACATTCCTAATTTCCAATTGTATATATTCTAACTTGCCCCTTTGTCAATAAACAGCTCAAGCGAAGGGGCGAGAATCTTCGCATCCTTCTGAAGCGCAAGTATTTCACCCACCTCGGAGGCCCTGTTCGTTTAATCCCCAAATGGAAGGGATTGGAAGGATTGTGGGGGATTTGTTCCACTACAAGTCACTTGGGGATCCAATCCCCCTCAATCCCCTCCTATCCCTCCCATACAGTGTCGTTCTGTCTGGACTGGTTCTTCTCATCGCCAGATCAGTCGTTGGTTGTCGAAGAAATGGAGGAGGAGGATGAGCAAGTGTTATCTGTTGTTGATGAGGACGAGATGGAATCAGCTGATGACCCATGTCTGTTGATGGAATGGCTGCCATCGCCACGGGAGTTGAGCGTGTTCTTGTCGAGGACAGGTGGCGGGGAGGAGAGAGCCTTTGTTCGGGATGGCTATAAATACCAAATGGGCCAAGATAAATGGATGGCCTGAGGCCCGGCCCAGGTTGCATAGTGGCCGTGCTGGCCCGGCACTATGCATCATGTAGTGTTGGGCCACCATTCTCGGCCCATAGTGTCGGCCCAAGCACGGCATGATTTTTGGGCCGACACGATGCACCCCGACCAAAGCCTATTAGCGCCCCCACCCCCGGGCCCATGAGCCCTATATAAATATGAAAACCCTAATCTTCCACCTCATTTCTCTCCTCTCCCACACCACAGATGCCTCCGTCTCCCCGTCTCTCGCCCTTATCCGCTCGCATCGCCGCCGTCGGGGGCAGCAGCCAGGGGCCACCCCGCGCTGCCTGAGGTCCATCCTGGATCCGCGCCACTAGCCGCCACCGCCACGGGGTCCCGGCTAGATCTGCATCGCCGCTGCCTGAGGGTGCCCGCCAGTGTCCAGGTGGTCACCTTGGAGCTCCGGATCGACGCCACCGCCGATGGGGGCCAGCTTAGATCTACGCCGCCGCCGCCGCCAGGGTTCCCAGCCTAGTGCTCTAGATCCATGCCACCTCCGCTGTGGGTTGTCTTGGATCCGCGCCGTCGCCACCGTGCGCCGGCTTAGATCCACTCCGTTGCCGCCGCGGGCCGGTCGGGATCCATGCCACCACTGTTGGGGGGTTCTGGCCTAGTGCTCCAGATCCACGTCGTCGCCACCGTGTGGCCGGCCTGGATCCACGCTACCATTGTCGGGGGTCCTGTCCTGGAGTAGTGCTGGCCATTTGATAGTGCCCGCACGGCAAAAAAGCCTTCGGGCCATGACTGGGCCGGGAGTTCATCACGTAGTGCTGGCATGGCACGGCACGACCAATGCATCGTGCCTGATAGTGCCGTGTCGGATAGTGCCATGCCTGATAGTGCTAGTATCGTGCTAATGTCGGGCGGCCCATATCACCATCTATAGGGATGGCGAACCTGCAGGGAGAGTTAAAGAGATGAGCTTAGAGCCATCAGGACGGACATGGATGGCGTCACGCTGGCATTATGCTGTGTATTGGCAGGGAGCGCTTTATGTGCATTGTCAAGGTGGTTTCATTGCAAGGTCAGCCAACTTTTAACACTTGTTATTACTATCTAACAAGATTCACATGTTTTAGTGTAAATAATACTTGTTTCACTACTAGAATCTACATGTTTCCGTGGAGCCAAAACTCTTCCCTATGAAATTTAGTAGGAAAAAGGTCCTAGGGATAAATTCGATAGGAAATTGGATGTGCCCAATGGTATTGATGAAAACTGCTAGGGAAACTTTTCCATATGAAAATTTGGACCCTAGGAGAATTGGAAGAAAAAATAAAAGAGGCACTATCCCACACCCACGCCTACTCTTACCGCCGCCCACCTCCTCCATCGGCCATGCTCCACCGTCGTTCGTGCTCTGCTGGCCCATCCCGCTCGACGAGGGAATCACCCACTAGACGCACCTGCTCGCCGCTGGCTCCGTCTACTTGCTCACCGCCTTCATCGCCCGCTAGCCACACCTGCTCACCGTTGGCTGCGTCTATTTGTCGGACGTCGGCCTCACTAGCCTGCTGCCGGCCACGCACACTAGCCAAGCCCACCCACTGTAACCTGTAGGCCTCATCCCTCGGCCCGCCCTCACGCCGTCGGCCACACCCACACGCCGCCCGATCGAGGGCTTCGGGTCGTCGGAGTTGGTAGCACAGGAGCTCAGAGTGACATGCTCTGTTCGCACAGTGCCGGTCTGTCCGCACAGAGCCTCGGTTGGTAGCACAGTGACGGGAGTTGGTGGATGCGACGGGGGGGGTGGGGGTTCGTGGCTGTCAGAGCGGCGTGGTGACAGATTTGCCTTTTGACTTTGGATGCACGGCGGCGGTGAGCGTCATTAATTGTTTGTCGGATCGGAGGTCTCGACCGAGGCGGAGCTCTCCCCATTTCATGGGTTGCTCGAGGCTCGACCCTCAGGCCTCGACCGAGGCGGAGTTTTTCGATTCGCTCGAGGGGTCGGTTCCCTCGAGCGAAGCGGAGATTGAGGTGCGCGTCGAGGCACCCCGCGAGATGTCTTGACTGGGCCTTTGCCCGTTGCTGGGCCGTGGGCCTTAATCTGCTTTTCTTTTTTCTGGTATGTGCATGAGTTTAGTGTTTAACAAGGGTGATTATCCCATAGGTTTGGGTACCCCTAATGATCGCCCCCAACAGTAGCCCCCGAGCCTTTGTTGGAGTAGGTTTAATCTGGCAAAGGCTTTTCGTCGTGGGTGCTTCTGATAAGGTTTTCCTTGAAGAATTCCATTGTAGCGCACCCGCGGGTGTAGCCCCTGAGGCCTTGGAGGAGTGGACATACTCTTACAAGGGCTGTCATCGTTTCTCGCTTTCGTGAGCTACGACATATTTCGTCTTAAAGGAATTCGATCTTGTGGCACGAGGAGCCCCCGAGCCCTGGCCCTAGCAAGGTCGATCAGGGGCGATCCTCGACTTCGAGTTACTTCCCTCGTCGCCCCGTTCGTGGGGAGGAGGGGTGACGCAATCTATGCTTCCCTCGAGCGGGCCGCGAGTCATGGATGCCTCTGTGAGCTGTTAGCGGGTAATTCAAATGGACGTTCGTGCCTCGTTCGATAGACGTCGGCTCGTGGTCCGGAGACACGTCTCATAAGAGCACTTGTGAAGGTTTGCTAGGCAGGGCTCGACCCCGTTCGATAGGGGTCGAGGTCTCATTGCTCTCCCTCGGTGGGATCCCTCGACTAGCTACCTTGAATACAACATGGGGGATGCCCTCGAACTTCGCATTCAAGGATAGGCTCGTTTGACCTGGGGTGCCTGTCGAACCCTCGAGGGGCCAGGGCTTCGAACCCCTGATCAGTAGGGCCTCGAGGAGAGGTGGCTTGCCTTGGAAGCTTTCGTGCTAGCCTTGAGGGTTTACTTAGGGAATCATGGCTGATGTGGGGCGGAGCATGCGAAGCGGGCGTGCCTTTTTAGGCAGAGCGGTAGAGGCGTGGGCAGTTACGATGGGATGTGGCGTCTGCGACGCCTGGGTTCTCGCGCGTGGTGGTTATGCCAACCGCATTGAATGCGGATTCCACGCGGCTGTGATGCCGATTGCGCTTCGCATGAGAGTATAAATAAAGAGGCAGGAGGAAAGGTTCGGCTTACCAAGCCCTTGCTTTCAGATTGCATCTACTATTTCCAAGCGTCGCCGCTCTTTGCCTTTTGCCTTCCCCGCACAAGCTCCGCTTCTCGCCGCCGCCATTCACCATGGTGACCATCATCGACCCCGCTCCGTGGAGCCCTTCCATCGCCACCGACGATTATCTCGCCGGGCTGGTGGAGGCCGGGGTGCTGCCGGCGAACAGCAACCCGGAGGAGCCCATGTGGATCGCGCCGCCATCCAACCACCACGAGCCTTCTCCGCTGGAGGGCTTCGTGATCAGCCTGGTGAGGATGCACGAGCGGGGGTTCGGAATCCCCGCTTCGGCGTTCCTCCGCGGGTTGTGCCTCCACTACGGTGTGCAGCTCTACAACTTCGCCCCCAACGCCATCTCACAAGCGGCGGTCTTCGTCACCATTTGCAAGGGGTTCTTAGGGATAGAGGCCCACTAGGACCTATGGGTTCACCTCTTCCGGGGAGAGCTTCATACGGCCGCCGGTGAGTCACGAGGGGTCCGCCGAGCGGTTCGCGCTGGGGGCCTCACCCTGCAAGTCCGGGGATAGCGCAGCGGGTTGTACATCCCAGCGACCATGACGTCCAACAATGCCGACTGGGACAAGGGGTGGTTCTACCTCCGCAACGTTGACAACAAGCTCCCGGCGTACAACGCCAAGGTGCTACGAGAGCGGCCAGAGTCTTGGATCTGCGGCGTCTCCCCCACCGACCGCCAGGAGCGACTGAAGGTCTTCACCGACGCCTTCGCCACGCTGTCGAGGGCCGGACTGACTGTGGGGGGGGGGTGTAATAGCCAACTTCAATCAGCGGCATGATGGAGAGGGCTTTGTGCCTCGACCAGCTCAGGGCGGATTCACTCTGGCAGGGCTCAAAGATGAAGGAGGGAAGCATCCTCACCAAGCACTGTATGCACCGAGCGCGGCGAGCTGTGGAGGTGTCCAAGCTCGACTGCAAGGAGTCGGCCCTGTTTGCCGTCAAGAGGGTTACTGATTGCTAACCCATAATCTTTTTCTCCAAGGGTTATCTCACAAGGGGTATGGATCCGCCCCTCCTCTTCACGAGGTCTGTGAAGCCAATTGCCTCTCTGCCGAGAGACAGAAAGCGTGGAAGGAAGCGGCCAAGAAGAAAAAGGAGCAGAGGCGCCAGCGAAAAGCGGCGCACGAGAAAGAGAGCCGCCGACGGGCAAGGGAGGGGCTCTCCCCCCTACGACCCCCGAGAGCAGCCCAGAGGCGTCCTCCTCGGACGACCTCGTGGAGATTCCGCCACCTACGCCGGTGGCGGCCGAAGTAACCGTGCCCCCGAGGGGGCGAAGCCAGGAGGCCCCGGCGTCATCGCGGGGTAGGGGGGCCTCCAGCAGCTCGGCGACCTCGACGGCGCGAGCACCCCCCCCCCCCCAAGCACCGTGGTGACCGCCCCGGGGGTTCGAGCTCAAAGCCCTCCCGCGCCTGGGGCAGACAAAGGGGCCACAATCCCAGGGGCCACAAGGGCACGAAGCCCTGCACCCGCGGCCTCGAGGCCCGCGAGCGGGTCGCCAACGCCGAGGGGCCAGGGTCGTTCGGGGGCCCGGCAGCGCCCGAGCGGCAAGAAGCGTAAGCTAAGCAGCCTCCTTCGGGTTAGGAAAGTTTCGTTGTCTTTTCTCGGTCATAGATCGTCAGCGTTTTTAATCTAATTCTTTCGATTTGATTATCTGTTAGCCAACCCGGACCGCCGGCATCGCTCCCGCTGGCGCCCACGAAGGCGCTGAAGGTGTCACCGCGTGCCACGCCACGTTTGGCGGCGCCGCCCCCGTCAGGAGTGCCCCAGGCGACGGAGATCGTCGCCCGGTATCAGGCGGCCCTTGCGAGAGGGGTCGCCCGATCGAGGGGGCCGGCGGTGGCCGCGGAAGCATCGGCGGCTGCGGACAAGGACCGGGCCGGGGAGGCGACCCCGGCCCCCCTTGTGGAGGAGGCGGCCCCCGCTATTGAGGAGGCGACTGAGACCTCCGCGCCGGCCGAGGGCGCAATGGAACTAGAAGGTGCAGGCCGTACCGGAGATGCGAGTCAGACCGCGGCTGGGGGCAGCCGCACGGCGGAGGCGGAAGAAGCGCCCGGGGTGGGCACGGCAATGGTGACCCACCCGGCCACCCTCGAGGGCGGCCAAGAGGAGGAGGAGGAGGGCGCTCCGGGATTCCAGGAAGGGACCTGGAGCCCTTGGGAGGAGAGGACGGTGGAAGCCCTGCATGGCATCTGTAACACCCCAAAAATTAATCACAATTAAATTGTAGCAATTTCTGAATTTTCTAGGATTTATTAAGGCCTAAATAAATTTTCTATGGTTTAATTGGAATTTCTAGCCTTTTTATCAATTCAAATATCATATTAAATAATTTTAGTCAAAATAAGTTGTTGATGCATTCATGCTGTTGCATTTGTCTTTTGCTTGTTGTTCAATTAAGTTCAAATTTAAATTCTATTTAAATTCAAATTTAATTCAAACTTGTTTGATGTTTAGAATAGTTATTTTCGGTCGAGTCTGTTTTCGCCCCTCCAACTTTTGGCCCGGTCTGTCTTCGCCTCCTCTACTTCTCTTCTCTCCCGAGCCAGCCCAAGCTTCCTTTCCCGGCCCGAGCCTTCTCTTTCGGCCCGTTCCCCGCGCCGGCCCACTCCGCGTCGCTGACAGGCGGGGCCCGCCTGTCAGGACCTTCTTCCCGAGTCGGACTCGAGTCCGACCCGGGCATGGCTGCGCCGCTCCCTCCGACCCGGGCACGGACGCCAAGGGTGGGCCAGCCACCTCTTATCCGCGCGCCGATGCTCATCGACTGCCTCGCTCTCCTCGCGCGTCGCCAACCGAGCCGCAGATCCTAGCCGCCTGTTGCGCCGCCGCCGAGTCGAGCTCTCCGCCGCCGCGCCGTCGAACCGCGCCGTCGTCGCCCCTCTCTCGCCAAGGTCTACTTCGGGAGGTTCGTCTTGAAGCCCCGAACATCCCCAATGCGTTTTTGCCCTGATTTTCGGCCGCGCCCCCGCCTTAATCGCTCGCCGACCTTCTCCACAGTGCTGCCGCCGCCGATCCTCATCGCCGGCCGTCGTCGGAGCCTCTCTGCCGCCGATAACTCGTCAGTTGAACTCGCCGTCCCGTCCCGAGTCTCTAGGACCAACTCCCGTCCGTTTTGGTGCCCTGTAGCTCGATTCCGGCGCCACTCCGGGAAGCGCCGCCGCGCTCGCGTCGCGCCGCCACCGCTATGTCTCCCCGCCGGCGAGCTCCTCTGGCCGATCCATCTGTGGCCGTCGGATCAAGATCCGACGGATCACAGCCGCCCAAGCCCAAGTCAATTGGAGACTTACCGGTCAACATAGGCCGTTTTATAAAAAGGCCCTCCAAGTTTTGGAAAACAACCCGCGGTCCTAGCCCGTTCAAAAATAATTCAATCTAGGTCCTTTTTCTTTCGGTCTAGCCCCTGCAAGTTTTAAAATTGCGCCCGAGGTCCAAGTTTTAGCTTGTTACATGAAAATCCTCGTAGTTTTATATAAAATTATGTTTTAGCCCTCGGATTTTCGTAGTTAAGCCCCTGGAAGTTTTAAAACTTTACCAGCAAGTCCCTGAACCTTAGAAAAGCCATATCTTTTGCGTTTTAACTCCGATTTTAGTGATTCTCGCGCTCACGCGTTCGTGGTGACGCGTAGAATAGTTTTGTGCTGTTATTTTCTTCTATTGGAATTGTTTGGTGTACTGTTTCTTATTTATTGTATTGTTTTCTTGTATGTGTTCGTGTGATGCGTATAGGAAACGCGGCGTTCGAGGAAGTGTTTGAAGAACCAGCTGTTGAAGAGTTTGAGCAGCAACAGGGTTGGGAAGAAGGCAAGTATTCCTTGATCATGCCCGTTTGTACCTAAATGACATGCATTTTAATTACACCGTTTATTTATCGCTTGCATTAATATTGCTGGGTCCTATTAAGGATTTCCTAGACTATTTTACCATACCTTGCAGCTGGGTCATTAAATTAATTTGACTGGTAGATGATGCTTAGTTGCTCAACTGGGATTGGTCTAATGAAACCCCTACTCTATGTTCCATTATTATCTTTTAATTAAATAATGACAATATCACATCTTTTAATTGGAACATGGAGTGACCACCCAGGAAAACAGTGCAACCATAAGTGCTATGTGGCTCTGGCTTTGACTGACTAATTAGGTATTCTGGTTTTGTATAGTTTTACCCGAACGGGGCAAGAGGTGCGGTGGTTGATGAGCTATAGCCCGCTCCTCTTGAGCGGTAGGCTTTGCTAAGATACGCGACTCACTAGGGAGGGATATGCTTTGCTCCTGAACCGGAAGCCTTAGCGAACTATCACTTATTAGAGTATCTTTGTAAAGGTCTCATAGTGAAACCCGGTATTTGGTCCACGTGGTGTGGGGAGGGTACATGCTTTCGGGCAATGGGAATCACGGCTTATGGTGAATGTGTACAACCTCTGCAGAGTGTAAAACTGTTATAACAGCCGTGCTCACGGTCATGAGCGGTCTGGACCCTCACATGATTAATCTATCTGACTATGATCTAATTTGTGGTTACCTGAATTTGATGGGTTTATGTTATCATTTAATTGTGGTCGGTATATACTTATATCTGCTAGTAAATAGATGCCTAATAAAATTTGACCAACTAAAAGAGCTTAATGCAGCCATCCTTTCAGCCTTCCACTTTATAAAGCCTAGCATGCCATTTATTTCCATACTTCGCTGAGTACGACATGTGCTCATGTTTGGTTATTTATGTTGCATCGACCACACTCGGACTGCTGCTCAGATTGGGAGAATTTTAAGGACTTTACTACTGACTTTGAGGAATTCTAGGCGAGTTCGCCAGTCAACTGCCTGTGGAGATGGATTTATTTCGTTTCGTTTAGTTAAATGTTTATTTAAGTCTTCTGCTATGACATTTGTGTCAACTCTGAGATTGTAATAAATATACTTTAATACTCTTTCGTATGCATGGTTATGGATATTCACTTGTGACGTCTACCATATGTGTGTAAACTTGATCCTGGCGCACATATGAGATGCACCTGGTTTTATTTCAAAAACCGGGTGTGACAGCATCCCGGCCTTCCAGGCCTGGCGTAATCAGGGGTTCGGACGGCATGGCATCCCCCCTGGCCTGGTAGGTGCCGCCGAAGCTAAGCATCTCCTCTGGGAGGAGCAGCAAGGCCTGGGGACCACGATCCAGCAGGCCCGGAAGCAGGTCCTCGAGCTCCACCTCGGCCGAGGCTTGGACCTCCATTTGGTAAGAGTTCTCACTGCTAAATTATTGCGTGCTTTCTGTCTTCCTCTTTTTCTTATTTTTGTCTGTTGATGCGCCAACGGCAGAATTTGAGGGAGATGGCCGGCCGAAAGGTCGCCGAGCTCGCTGATGTGCACGTCGAGGTGCATCAGCTGAGGGAGGCTTTGGCCCATGCCGAGCGAGAGCGCGACCGCGAGAGGGCCCTCGCCGTGGAGACGGCTGATGAGGTCCTCTGGCAGGGGGATGAGCTCCATCGGTGGACCCAGGCGTTGACGCGCTCGAGGGTGAACTTCAACAGGAGCGCGCCGCCCTCGCCGAAGCCCGGGGGCAGCTGCAGCTGCGGGATTCGGCTCTCGCAGCGGCCGAGGTTCAGTTGAAGACCCAGGGTGAGGTCGTCGACCTGCACACCGTGACGGTGGCCGAGGGAGACGTCATTACCGAGCTGCAAGCCTCAGTCGAGGCCCAGCAAGGTGAGATGGCAACGCTCCGGCAGGAGGTCAGCGTCGTCCGGGAAGTTCTTGCGCAGAAGAAGAAGCTGACAGAAGGTAAGTTCAGTACAAACTCATCCTTAATTCGAATTCTGGTTTTCGAAACTTATCTGATTTTGCTTTTTTGTTTTCAGAGCTGCGGAAGGTGGCGGAGGAGACTTCCTCGCAGGCGGAGTCACTCCAGGTGGCCTATTCGAAGGCCCAGGAGGACCTCGAGGAGCTACGGGATGTAGCCCTCGCCGTCTGCAAGGAGGTCGCGGGGCCAGAAGCCCCCGAGTCCCAATCAGGCAGCTCGGTGGCCAATTGCCTAAGGGCCTTGGGCGGCTGTGTCACCGAGCGCCTGAAGGGGGCCCTCTGCCTCGGCGTGCAGAAGACCCTCGGGGTTATCTAGACGCACTTCATAGTAGACCTCGAGGCAGTGAGCGCCAGCTACGTGGTGGCAGACGATCTCGACGACGACGCTGCACTAGCCGTCGTGGAGAGCTCCGACGCCGGCGCCTCTGCTCATGCTGGCGCCTTGGCACAGATCTTCGAGAGCGACCTCCTTCCTGACGCCGAAGACGAAGAGGACGCCACCCCCGAAGGCCCTGAAGACCCTGCTCCCTGAATAGTTAGGAACATTTATGTAATAAGTAGTTTTGTGGCTTGGAATTAAACAATTTAATGTTTAAACATACATTCAAGTTTTATTTGATTTATCGCTTTCTTTATCACATTTTTCTCACTGAATTTGCAAAGGACTTGTCGAGGAAGATGTCATTCATAGACTAACTTTAGCGTAGGGTGGCGAGGGGGATGTCGTATCCTTTCGAAGGCGTAGGCGATCCCTCGACTCGGCCGTCCCTTGGCCTTAGTTAATCCATGCCTCGAACTGCCTTTTTGCAATTACTGGAGATGAACATGATCAAAGAATTTTGAAGAAAAAACCTTAAAATTGGGACAATTTTAGGAGGGGGTGCCCCCCGAATTAGCCCCGAGTGTGACTTGGCTTTTTCGAGGGTAAGCCGAGTCTCACTCATTTAAGATTTTTCTTTATTCATTTATTGAAATAAGTACAAATGTACATGAATGCTTGGAAACTTAAGGGTTGAAGCGACGTAGCTGTTGAATATTCCAAGCGTTGGCGAAAATTCTGTCTTTCTCGTTCGCGAGCTTGTATGTGCCTGGTTTCAGGACCTCAGCGACGATGTAGGGCCCTTCCCATGGCGGCGTGAGCTTGTGGCGTCCTCGATTATCTTGTCGCAGCCTTAGCACCAGGTCCCCCTTGTTGAGGTCTCGACGTCAAACCTTGTGGGCTTGATATTTTTTGAGGGACTGCTGGTACCGTGCTGAGTGTAAGATCGCCACGTCTCGAGCCTTGTCCGCTTGATCGAGTAAGTCTTCACGAGCTTTTTTGTTCCGCTCTTCTTGGTAGGTTCTGAGCCTCGGGGACCCATATTCCAAGTCTGTGGGGTGGATAGCCTCGACGCCATAGACGAGGAAAAATGGGGTGAAGCCCGTGGCTCTGCTTGGGGTCGTTCTGAGGCTCTAAGTTGTGGATGATCGTGGCATTGTCGGTCGCGCCGCCTAGTAGACAGGTGAGGCGATAGTCGTTGAGCCACACCTTTGGATCCGTTTCCCCCGAGTACTTGGTGATGGTCGTCGGTTGCTAGAATCGTGCGGGAATCGGGGCCGTGCGAATCTCCCGGCCAAACACCCGGGTTCTCGGGGGTTCTGGTGTTGGGCTCTTGTCTTCGTCGCTGTCGTAGCGGCCTGCACGGTGGGGGTGGAAGCCGCGAGATGTGCCATCCCGCCTCTTTCTGTTGAGGATGTTGCGGGCATCGTCGTCGCTGGTGTCACCGCGTGTGTCAAGGATTCGCTCCTTGAGAGGCTTCCTCCTGATGCGTTCTTGCACCGAGGGTGCCTTCCCCTTATTTGATGACGGGGGTGGCATCACATCGTCCCTTCGCGGGGTTTCCGCCGATGCCTCGTGCTCCCTCATTCCTCCACCGGTTTTTGGGCCGATAGAGTTGCGTATGCGGGAGGCCGAGCTTTCGGCTTGCTGCACAGTTGCTTGCTCGATTAGGAGCTGCGCCTTTCGGCGCAGGTTTCGGCCTTCAGGCGTTGAGGGCTCTGGCATGGCTCGGCTTAAGGTTGCTGCAGCGATGAACTTTTGGCTCGCTCTGGCTAACGTGAGTGGGTTGTCCACATCGTCATCAACCTCGATGCGGGCTCGAGCTATGCACCCGGCCTCCCTGGCACGCAATGCCGCGCACAGGGCGGATGTCCTCGAGCATTGCCCAGAGCTTCCAGACCTGTTGGCGTTCTTCCTCGAGCTTGGCCTCAAGTTCACGGACCTGGACTAGTTGTGCTTGCGCAAACGCAGCGTTGTCAGACGCATGCTCGTTATCCTTGGCTCCCGCTGGTTCTCCTGACCCGCCATCTTCGCCACCCCTTCCTGGGAGGATGACGAAGCACTCCCTGGAGGGATCCTAATCCCCCTCGCTAGAGTCGTCGGAGCAGGTTAGGCAATAATCTGCTGTAGCCTGGAATAATAAAAAGGCCTCACGATCGCGAAGGCCTGAGTAGTCCCGTTTGGGTGACCCTACGGTTAGGCTGGAGTAATAAAAAGGCCTCATTAAGATTAGGCCCACCCCCACCTCACAGAGGACCCATCTGTCATGAAAAAAGGACGGCGAAAGGGGAGGGGGAGACCCATTTTGTCGCCCTTCGAAAGAGAATTCCCCCAAAACCGAGAACTTTTTTCACCTAAATCGGGTCCACCTAAATCTACCCACACGCCATTTATGTTGCCATATTTAATATGTATAATCTTAGCAAGTTTTCAAATAGATGGTAGTTGATGATTATGTTTGGATTTAAGTCCAATCTAATACCATAATTAATATGTATAATTTGAGTATGTTTTTAAACAGACGATAGATTTCCATATTTAATATATATAATCTGAGCAAGTTTTCAGATAGATGGTAGTTGATGATTACGTTTGGATTTAAGTCCAATGTGTTGCCATAGTTAATATGTACAATCTGAGCAAGTTTTCAAACATATGATAGGTTTTCTCTGTTGATGATTGTGTCCGGATTGAAATCTAATAATTACCTAGACTATCCAAATTTAATATATACAATCTGAGGAGGTTTTCAAACATATGATAGGTTTCCTTAGTTGATGACTGTGTCCAAATTGAAGTCATAATTACCATATTAGACTAGCTAGGACTTATATAAATCACGCCAACCAGCCGTCACTTCTCATTATCCCCCCTCGACATGTGGTTGTTCCACAAATCCTCCAGCAGAGAGATCCGCCGCTCCGCCATCACCCGCGGCCGTCGGCTCAACACATATGTGCACCTGCACGCCAGAGCGTCTCCAGCGTCGGAGGCCATACTACAGGGCGTCGTGCATGATGGGTAGAGGCAAGAACGCCGGCGTCGTCGACAGCGATACGACAACGTCGGATGAGGAGGAGGACGAGGTCAAAACCAGCAGCTTCGCCATGTCCGACGTGATGAAGAGCCCTGCGGCGGCGGCGTTGAGCCGGCGCAAGAGGTACTACCTGGTGGCGTGCAAGCAGATGGTGGGGTTGTTTGCGATGGTATGGGTGAGTCGAAGTTGGTGCCGCATGTCGGCCACGTCAGGTTCTCCTGCGTCGGCCACGGTATCATGGGATACTAGACTAGATAGTTTGATGAACTTGTTGATAGGATGAACTTATTGCGTCGACCGCGGCACATGCAACTATCTAATTGATTTAATTAGTTGTTAGATCCGCATGTTTACGTGATTTGCGACACTGTTTGGATGTGTTTTTTCTTCGGCAGCTCATACTTCATTTTTGAACATATATACAGTACGTATGCTGTCATATATACATCATGGTCAAAAGAAATTTGCCAGTATACTTGCAAAACTGACGTATATGATTACGTTTAGATTAAAGTCCAATAATTTTATATTTTCTTTTTATTTTTGTAGTGTACAATATGGTAAGTTCTGCTTGCGATGATGCGCCCTTTATGTTGCCATATTTAATATGTATAATCTGACCAGGTTTTCAAATAGATGATAGTTGATGATTATGTTCGGATTTAAGTCCAATAATTTTACATTTCCTTTCCATTTTTGCAATGTACAATATGGTAAGTTCTGCTTGCAATGCCGCTCCCATTATGTTGCCATATTTAATATGTATAATCTGAACAAGTTTTTAAATAGATGGTAGTTGACGATTACATTTAAATTTAAATGCAATAATTTTACATTTCCTTTCCATTTTTGCAGTGTACAATATGGTAAGTTCTGCTTATGATGCCGCGTCCTTTATATTGTCATATTTAATACATATGTATATATATAGTCTAAACAAGTTTTCAAATAGATTGTAGTTAATGATTATGTTTGGATTTAAGTACAATAATTTATATTTTCTTTTTATTTTTGTAGTGTACAATATGGTAAGTTCTGCTTGCGATGATGCGCCCTTTATGTTGCCATATTTAATATATATAATCTGACCAGGTTTTCAAATAGATGATAGTTGATGATTATGTTCGGATTTAAGTCCAATAATTTTACATTTCCTTTCTATTTTTGCAGTGTACAGTATGGTAAGTTCTCCTTGCAATGCCGATCCCTTTATGTTGCCATATTTAATATGTATAATCTGAGCAAGTCTTTAAATAGATGGTAGTTGATGATTACATTTAAATTTAAATCCAATAATTTTACATTTCCTTTCCATTTTTGCAGTGTACAATATGGTAAGTTCTGCTTACGATGCCGCGTCCTTTATATTGTCATATTTAATATATATGTATAGATATAGTCTAAACAAGTTTTCAAATAGATTGTAGTTAATGATTACGTTTGGATTTAAGTACAATAATTTATATTTTCTATGTATTTTTGCAGTGTACAATATGGTAAGTTCTTCTTGCGATGCCGCGCCTTTTATGTTGCCATATTTAATATATATAATGAGCAAGTTTTCAAATATATGGTAGTTGATTATTACGTTTAGATTTAAATCCAATAATTTTACATTTCCTTTCTATTTTTGCAGTGTACAGTATGGTAAGTTCTCCTTGCAATGCCGATCCCTTTATGTTGCCATATTTAATATGTATAATCTGAGCAAGTTTTTAAATAGATAATAGTTGATGATTATATTTGGATTTAAGTCCAATAATTTTATATTTTCTTTCCATTTTTGCAGTGTAAAATATGGTAAGTTCTGCTTGCGATGCCACACCTTTTATATTACCATATAATATGTAGAATATGAGCAAGTTTTTAAATATATGGTAGTTGATGATTACGTTTGGATTTTGTCCAATAATTTTATTTTTTTCATTTTTGCAGTGTACAATATGGTAAGTTCAGCTTGCAATGTCGCGTCATTTATGTTGTCATATTTAATATGCATTATCTAAGCAAGTTTTCAAATAGACGGTAGTTGATGATTACGTCCGGATTTAAGTCCAATATTTTTACATTTCCTTTCCATTATTGCAGTGTACAATATGGTAAGTTCTGCTTGCGATGCCGCACCCTTTACGTTGCCATATTTAATATGTATAATCTGAGCAATTTTTCAAATAGATGGTAGTTGATGATTATGTTTGGATTTAACTCCAATAATTTTATATTTCCTTTCCATTTTTGCAGTGTACAATATGGTAAGTTCTCCTTGCAATGCCGCTCCCTTTATGTTGCCATATTTGATATGTATAATCTGAGCAAGTTTTTAAATAGATAGTATTTGATGATTATATTTGGATTTAAGTCCAATAATTTTACATTTTTTTCCATTTTGCAGTGTAAAATATGGTAAGTTCTACTTGCGATGTCGCGCCTTTTATATTACCATATATAATATGTATAATATGAGCATGTTTTTAAATATATGTTAGTTGATGATTACGTTTGGATTTAGTCCAATTATCTTACATTTTTTTTCATTTTTGCGGTGTACAATATGATAAGTTCAGTTTACAATGTCGCGCCCTTTATGTTGACATATTTAATATGCAATATCTAAGCAAGTTTTCAAATAGACGGTAATTGATTATTACGTCCGGATTTATGTCCAATAATTTTACATTTCCTTTCCATTATTGCAGTGTATAATATCTTAAGTTCTGCTTGCGATGCCGCACCCTTTACGTTGCCATATTTAATATATATAATCTAAGCAATTTTTCAAATAGATGGTAGTTGATGATTATGTTTAGATTTAACTCTAATAATTTTACATTTCCTTTCCATTTTTGCAGTGTAAAATATGGTAAATTCTGCTTGCAATACCGTATCCTTAATATTGCCATATTTAGTATATATAGCTTAGGCAAGTTTTCAAATATATGGTAGTTAATGATTACGTTTGGATTTAAGTCCAATAATTTTACATTTCCTTTCCATTTTTGCAGTGTACAATATGGTAAGTTCTGTAGATATGACTATTTTCACCTGCTTCCAAATAGTTATTTGGATCTTCATCACACAATGGTACATCCTCCTCTGAAAGTCTATATTGTCGTTTGGAACATTTCGGTATCGAATATTTACTTATTTTCCATTGCAATATTTACTTATATTTATATATTATAGTATACACTTGAGTTCGATATTTTGTTCATTATTCTCTGTTTTCGGTTTCTCTGATTTGACGTAGTGCTGAAACAGTTGATTACTGAGTCACTGAAAGGTGAGCTCCAAGCGTATGTTTGTGATTTTGTGATTCCAATTTGTGAATTCGCAAAAAGAGAAGAAGCATTGAGCATAAAGTTTATATAACTTGTACCATGTGTCTTGTAAATTGAACATTTTCTTTAAATTACAATCAACTTTCTATTGAATTCAAGATTTTTCCCATGCCCTTTATAAACACGTGCCACACCAACTAGTGGTTCAAAAACCAAATCAAATCCACGTCCATCCATATTAATTCCAGTATATTTACAAACCAATCCAATCTTACACAATTAGCATTCAAACTGAACCAATTCAAACCATTTAGCTTTTCTCTCCTAACCAAACCAAAATAATCAGTTTCAACCCAAATATTAAAATCGATTTTCACTAACTACTCATAATAAGAATATGTCTTATATCATATTCTTATTGTGTGGGGCTCATATATTGATATAGCTCAACCAATTTACAGAGAGGAGCTAACTCTTATTCTGAGACATTTCCAATAAATTTCAGCCAAATTCGCTAAAATTTTATAGTGTGAACACGAGGTTTTAGTTTTAGGGTCCGACTTTTGATACGGGGCCCACATGTGGATCTCATAACATAACTTTGCACAAAGTAGCCGACCGTCGTTGAGAGTCATTTGTAACAAATTTCAGCCACGCTAAAATTTTATAGTGTGAATGCGAGGTTTAAGTTTTAGGGTCCGACCTTTGACGTGGGGCCCACATGTGGATCTCATCACATAATTTTGCACAAAGTAGCCGACTTTGTTTTGAGTCATTTGCAACAAATTTCAGCCAAATTCGCTAAAATTTTATAGTGGTAACGCGAGGTTTAAGTTTTAGGGTCCGGCTTTTGACGTGGAGCCCACATGTCGATCTCATCACATAATTTTGTACAAAGTAGTCGACTGTCATTTTGAGTCACTTGCAGCAAATTTCAATCAAATTCGTTAAAATTTCATAGCGTGAACGCAAGGTTTAGTTTTAGTCAAACTAATTCCGAACTGATCCAAACTGGTTTAAACCATTATAATTGTTAAACCAAACCAAATCAAACTATTACATATCTCGAATGCACCAAACCAGTTAATCCAATAAAAAAACTAAACCACGTAAACCGGTTTCAATCCAAACCATCCTCAGCTTGAGGCAGGGCGCGGAAATGAGAGGAAAAGCACGCGGGAAGACCCAATGGCGTGCGGAGAAGGATCGGCAAAAATGGCTAGGGATCGAGACGGGATGCTGAACGAGAAACTGAGCCGAGAAAGATGGCGATTCTGTTGCAAAGTGATTTTATCAAACCTTTCCTATTTTTACCGATCCATCTTGATTTACCTGACCTTTTGAGTTGCTCTTACACATTTAAAATTAACTTAGGTCTTAATTTTTTAATATGCCCTTATATGGCTTTTCAAAAAATAAATAGTAGAAAAAAATAAGCACGTTAGGCTGGGATATTGCACCTATTGTCACTCCAATTCTGTAAATGCATCCTACATTTTCCTTCAAAACAAGAAAAGTACTAATTAAAATTGAATTTTAATAGTGCATGATGTAAGAAATAATGATATGAAAGCATAGAAGTGACGTAGCAACCTACAGACATATCTGCTAGTATATAGAACAAATAATTAATAATTTTGATATAAATGATGGTTCCAAACCAACGTATGTTAATTTTTTTTATTGAATCATGCATATGATGTCTCTTGCGTGCAAGTGCAATGCAATTTTGTTTGCGACATATATGCTGTGCCGTCGCAACGATTCCCAATCTCATCACAGCGTCACGGGGCTGATCAGCGGCCTCCCGGCGAAGAAAGCCTCGAGGTTCCCGGCGACGACGTCCAGCGCCCCTTGCATGGACTCCGGCGTGAGCACGGCCCTGTGGTCCGACAGCACGACGTTGTCCATGGCTAAGAGCTCCTCCGGCACGTCGGGCTCCCTGTCGTACACGTCCAGCCCGCCGCCGGCGATGACCCCCTCCCGGAGGCACCGAACCAGCTCCGGCTCGTCCACCAGCCCGCCGCGGCCGACGTTGACGAGCACGCCGCCCTCGCCGAGCGCCTCCATCACCTCCCGGCTCACTATCCGCCGCGTCTCATCCGTCAGCGCGCACGACAGCACCAGCACGTCGCTGTCCGCCGCCAGGGCGACCACCGTCGGGAAGAACCTGTACGGCGACGATGGCCTCGGCGATCGGGAGTGGTAGGCGACGGGGCACCCGAACGCCGCCAGCCGCCGCGCCACCAGCGAGCCGATGTTGCCGAGGCCCACGATCCCCACGCGCTTGCCGCTCACCTGCAAACCAATCAATCATCTATGTTCATAATTTTTTCTGGATTTCTTTTTCTGTTCTTGTTCTTAGCTCGGATGGAAAAGGCAGCTCTTTGCTGCAAGAATTACAGGTCACGGCGCCAATTCTATGACCTTGGTGGCGAGCGGGTACTCGCCGTGGGTCGCCCAGCCGCGGCGCCGGACGTAGGCGTCGGCGGCGTACGCGCGCCCGGCGTTGGTGACACGGATCCCGCGGCGGCGGCACGCGGCGAGGTCGACGTGGTCGACGCCGACGGACGAGGCCACGACCAGCTCCAGCGCCGGGAGCGCGTCGATGAGGTCCGCCGTCACCGCCGGCAGGTCGATGGTGAGGAGCGCCCGCGACGAGGCGGCGGTGGCCGCGTCGGCGCCGGCGACGTGGAGGAGGCGGTAGCGGGCGGTGAGGTGCGGCTGGAACTCTGGGATGAGAGGGTCGGCCAGGAGCACGAGTGGCTTGGAGGCGCCGTCCCGGTCGCCGGAACCGGAAGTGGCGGCGGCTCCTTGGGTCGGCGGTGCCATCTCCTATCCTCTCACGGTTTCTTGGCTAGAGCGGTGAACTTGGCGGATACCCATTCCCGAGGTGCTCTGCTCTGTCACTGCCCGGCCTTTTCTGCTCTGGAAGGAAGCAGCGAGAAGCTTCCAGTCGAAAAGGACGCACTCATTCACTCGTGGGCTGCATGCAAACTCACCACCATTCTGTCGCCGCTCGTCCTTTTTACCACTCCCTACCGGCCCATTACAAAATACCAATGACAAATCCTCTTCCAGAAAAAAAAAACAAACTAATAAAACAAGCTCGATCGGAACTAGATCCAGATTGACTGATTCTATCCTATATTCGTCTTTTGAAATGCGGCACTTTTTTCCCATTTACTACATTTTTTCTGTAAATTCTAATACTATTTCTATAAAATTCCTGCATTACAAGAGGCCTAGACTTTTATCCTTTCCCTCGTATATTCATCCTCACAGTTCTCTCCATCTATTGTTCTCTCATCCTGCTATCGTATATTCATGGAACAAGACAGAGCACATACACGTTGCATTGACGATAGGTTGTTGGCGGTGGAGTCACATCGCCACCGCTAGTGAGATTTGCCTAGACAGCCACACCTTTCCCAATTGCTCTACAGGATTTGTCTAGCAGGCGTCCATTTAATTCCCGTCATTTATCTTTTCTGTTTCATTTCCTTTTTCTGATCCAACGTGAACTAGGGCCCTTTTTTTGGCTTCCTAGTACAGAACTTCATTAAGAAAATTTGTGTATTTTTTAAAAATATTTCCAACAAATTTTCTGCTGAAACGTTTCTTCTGAAAATGTATCGACAGTTTGTTCTCAGAAGTTGACAGCACTATCAGTTCAGTTTTTTGCTCAAAATCTTTTCTTCAATCTCCTCCAAACTTTATCCTCACTTTTTTCTCCGTGTTTTTATGATTTTAGCAAAATACGACTTGAAATAATGTTCTGAAAAAAGAAATGTCTTATGGTATCGGTATGGTACGTTAGATGGGCCCACCGGCGTGCTAATTAGCAGGTCCCTGTGTCATAGCGTTTAGCACTCATGGAGCCATGGGCTTAGGCAATGCAACGATCAATTTGATGGACCAGCAACTTCCTAATCTGAATTTCCGTCACCATACTACATTATTCGGAAAGGTAAGCTGAAAATCCCTCGGTTCTAATCTGAATTTCTATCATAGTACTACATAGCAAAGAAAGGAAAACTAAAAATTTTCTGGACCTACTTCTAATTTCTATCATCAATTATATACTACACTAGCTCGGAAAGGAAAACTAAAATTTTCTAGGTGACCTCAATTCGAACTAATGTCGATGCAAAATGCAAGAGCTTTGCACAACCCAACGCAAGAGAATATGTCTGACGTGGTCAATCAACAAGAAAATGGCATGGTCTGAAAAGTCAAGCTAACCTTGGTGACGAGCGGGTAGTCGCCGTCCGTGGCCCACCTGCCGCGCCGGAGGTACGCCTCGGCGGCGGCGAGCCTGCGGAGCACGGCGATGACGAGGCCCACGGCGTAGTCGGCCGAGTCGACGGAGAAGGCCGCGCCGGCGTTTGTGACGGCGATCCCGCGGCAGCGGCAGGCGTCCAGGTCGATGTGGTCCACCCCGACGGAGGTCGCTGCCACGAGCTCCAGCGCCGGGAGCCTGCCGACGAGCTCGGCCGTCACCTCCTTGAGCCCCGGCACGAGCAGCACCCTGGCCTCGGCGGACTCTGCCGCGTCGGCGTCGGAGGCCACGACGAGGCGGTACCGGCCTCCCAGCGCCGCCGCAAGTTCGGGAACAGCGCCTGCGCCAGGAGCACCAGCGGCTTGTCGGCGCCGGAGTCCGCCGCGCTGGGCGCCGGCGGCGGCATCCTTGGGTCGGGTTGCGCATGCAACGGTGAGAGTACAGGCAGGTTCCAGTGGGCGAAAGGGAAGAAGCGATGATAAAGATAATAATTGCAGAGAAAAAATAGTGCTTGGATTGGATGGCGTGGTGTGGCGCCGTGGTGAGTGGGTGATAATTCAGTGGGAACCTGTTGACACTAAAGCGCGCCAACACACTTGAAGATCGAACGAACGCGCAGTACGACCGTCACAACGGTCAACTCCTGATCTCTCCGGGGCAAACCGGTCTGACCGGTTTGAAGAACCGGTCTGACCGCTTCTGGTCGGGAGGTCGTGAAGACCTAGAAACCCAAGCTCAGGAGGGACCCCGTCGGAGCTCGAGCAATCTAGGGTTGCTCTAGGGTCGGCAGGCCACCTAGAACGCCCTTGAACGTCGTAGAGACGAGCAAAGAACAGAATATAGGGGTTGGAAGGAGATTAGGGTTTGAGAGATAAAAAGTAAAGGATAATGTATTTGATTCGATTGGAATACCTCAATCGGCCTTCTAGCCTTTATATTTATAGGCCGGGGAAGTCTTACCCCTTTCGAATAGGTTACAATATGGGATTAAACTCGGAATCCTAATCCTACTCGAATTACAGAACTCAAACCGGTCAGACCGGTTTGGCCGGGCCAAAGCCAATTTTGGCTGTCAACACATGCCCCCCTGCGTTTTCAGTGAACTTGAGAACTAAAAAGCAAGTAATTTACAATTCAGAAGCTAAAATTTATGCTAAGGATGATATCAATAATATACCGGCCATTGGTCTTCATGCGTCTTGCCAAACACTTGGATAGAATTTCTTCAAGTATCTTCCGTTGATAGCTTTAGACAAATGATCTCCCTTCAGCGTCTCTAGCATGTAAGAATTCCCAAAGATGACTTTGACAACTCTATAGGGCCCTTCCCAACTCGGTGACCATTTACCAAACTTGTTGCTTTTCGTCCCAATAGGCAAGATCGTCTTCCAAACAAGTTCACCAATCTGAAAATATTGTTGTAGGCTTTAGCAACCCGAAGCTTATCTTTCTCAATTTCCTTCAAAGCCTTCAATCGTTTGTCGGTTACCTCGTCAATATTGTCCAACATCAAATTGTGGTAATCAACGGCATCAAGGTCATTTTGTTTAGCCAATCTATAAGCGTCCAGATTTACCTCGACGGGTAAAACGGCCTCTTGACCATATACAAGCTCAAAAGGAGTGACTTTAGTAGCACCATGTCTAGATATACGATGAGCCCATAATGCTTCGGATAAAACTTCATGCCATCTCTTAGGACTTGCTTCTATCTTTTTCTTGATTAATTTGATCAAAGTTTTATTACTTGACTCGGCTTGTCCATTAGCCTGAGCGTAATATGGAGATGAATTGAGCAACTTAACTCTATAGGATTCGGCGAATTCACGTACCTCTTTAGACATAAACGAAGTACCTCGATCCGTAGTCAAAGTTTGAGGAATACCGAATCTATGAATAATATTTTGTGTGACAAACTCAATCACTTCTCGATGTGTCATATTCTTCAATGGAATCGTTTCGGTCCACTTAGTAAAATAATCCATAGCAACCAACACGAAACGATGTCCTTTTGATGATGGAGGATTAATTTGTCCAATAAAATCCAATCCCCAACCTCGGAACGGCCATGGCTTAATAATAGGATGCATCAATGCAGCAGGAACAAGTTGCAAATTTCCAAACTTCTGACATTCCTCACATCCTTTGTAATATTTGAAACAATCCGCCATCATAGTAGGCCAATAGAAACCGGCTCGTCTAAGTAACCACTTCATCTTTGGAGCCGATTGATGCGTACCACAAATACCTTCATGGACCTCACCCATGGCAACTTTGGCCTGATCCGAATTAAGACATTTTAATAGCAAATCTTCGGCGTTTCGACGATAGAGTTCATCGTCAAGCAAAACGTATTTAAACGATATTCGCCGAATATTTCTTTCTGCACCACGACCAGGATCTCTCAAATAAGTAATAATAGGCACCCTCCAATCCTGATCTTCAACTTTGGATTGATTAGCATCATCCAAAGGATTTTTACTTCTGTCAGGGGACAAAGCGGTCAGACCGCTTTCAGAACCGATCAGACCGGTTCTGGCAGTCAGACCGGTCTGACCGGTTTCTGCAACCGGTGTGACCGGTTCGTCCAGAACCAGAACCTCGGCTTTCGTTTGCATCGGTTTTTGGAGATAGAAATATTTCTTTGCAACCATATAACCAGATGCTTTCTGAGCCAGAGTATTTGCCTTGCCATTCTCTTCTCTTGGAATATGTTTGATAGTAAACTCATCAAAAGAAGCAATGATATCAAGACATCTATCAAGATATGCATTTAACAAACCATTATAATATTGGCATACCTTTGACACTTGTTGTACCACCAGGAGCGAATCACCAAAAGCCTCAACTTGCTTTATTCCCATGTCTTGCAAAAATTCCAAGCCAAATAGAAGAGCTTCATATTCAACTTGATTATTGGTTCGCTTTTCTTCTAATCGGTTTGAAAACTCAAAGACGGCACCACTTGGAGAGATCAAAACAGCACCAATTCCTTGTCCATCATTGCAAACCGATCCATCAAAGTATAACCTCCATGGTGTACAAGCAACATAGCCGACGTCGAAGTTGTTTGCATCATTTATCCGATGTTCAACAATAAAATCAGCTACAATTTGGCCTTTCATTGACTTTAAAGGTTCACAAGCCAAATCATACTCAACTAAAGCATAAGCCCATTTACCGACCCTTCCGCTAGAAATCGGCTTTTGCAACATATGTTTAATTACATCGGTTTGACACAACACGATGCAAGTGCTAGATAGTAAATAATGCCTCAATTGAGTACAAGCATGATACAAGGATAAACACAACTTCTCAATGAAAGTATACCTTGTTTCTGCATCGATGAGACGTCGGCTTACATAAGCAATCACATACTCCTTGTTGTCGATTTCTTGAGTCAAAACAGCTCCAATAGTTCTATCTTCAGCCGCCACATAAAGTCTGAACGGAACTCCCCGCTTAGGCGCCCTAAGCACCGGTGGTGAAGACAAGTACTCTTTGATCTTCTCAAAAGCTTCTTGCTGTTTTGCCCCCCAAGTAAAATCGGCTTCATTCTTTATCCGAAGCAAAGGAGTAAACGCATCAACTTTTCCAGACAAGTTAATTATAAATCTTCTTAAGAAATTCACTTTGCCTAGAAACTTTTGCAAATCCTTCTTGCAAGTAGGAGCTTCGACTTTCTTCATAGCTTCAATTCTCTTGGGATCAACTTCTATGCCATTCTCATGAATAATAAACCCAAGAAACTTCCCAGCCGAAACACCAAAAGCGCATTTGAGTGGATTCATCTTCAAACCATACCGTCGCATCCTCTCAAGAGCAAGTTTTAAATCGGCTAAATGAGAATCCAAGCCATCCGATTTAACTACAATATCATCAATATACACTTCCACAATAACACCAAGTAAATCATGAAAGATTAAATTCATAGCTCTTTGATAAGTTGCACCGGCATTTTTTAATCCAAAAGTCATAACCACCCACTCAAATAAACCAATAAATCCCGGACATTGAAAGGCCGTTTTGTGCATATCCTCTTCGGCCATGAAGATTTGATTATATCCGGCATTACCATCAAGGAAACTAACAACACGATGCCCAGAAGCTTCATTGATTAAGACATCGGCTATAGGCATAGGATATGAATCTTTTGGAGTGGCTTTGTTAAGATCTCTAAAATCAATGCAAACTCTAAGTTTTCCCGAATCTTTCTTTTCAACGGGAACAATATTAGAAATCCACTCCGCATAACGACAAGTCCGAATAAAACCAGCATCTAGCAAACGATTAACTTCTTCTTTTATTCGGTCATAAATAGCGGGATTAAAACGTCTAGCCGATTGTTTAAAAGGTCTAAAACCGGCCTTTATTGGTAAACGATGCTCAACTAAATCACGACTCAAACCGGGCATCTCACGGTACTCCCAAGCAAAACAATCAACATACTCTTTCAACAAATTTATTAATTCGGCTTTAAACTCAGCCGATAAATTTTTGTTTACAAAAGTTGGCCTAGGAATAGTACCATCACCAATATCTATTTTTTCTAAAGGGTCGGCTGATGTGAAACCCTGACCCAACTTATCCATATCACCAAGATCTTCAACAGCTTCGAACATCCCGGCCGAATGAGCTCGATGATGATCAATTCGGTCTTGAAGCCACTGTCCAGACGCAAACCGGTGTGACCGGTTTCCAGAAGCGGTCTGACCGGTTTGGCTCGGTTGACGCTGTTCAGGTCTAAACCGGTCTGACCGGTTTCCAGAAGCGGTCTGACCGGTTTGTCTTTGTTGATTTGTTTGCTCCATTAATTACAGCAAGTAATTCAACCGATTCTCCATCGGCTTTAATGTAGCAGGAACAAAACCATCCTTGGTGCAACTGATCAACTCATAGTCGGTCAAATCCATGCCCGACAAACATTGGACCTTCTCATTTGCACTAAGAGAATCGGAATCGGCTGTTGCAACGAAGGAAGAAGCGTCACCATGGACAACTTCAACTTCATCGCCGATCCACTGAATAAGATATTGATGCAAGGTAGATGGAATACATTTATTTGCATGAATCCAATCTCGACCAAGGATTAAACTGAAGTTACCTTGCACCTCGGAGACGAAGAAAGCCGTAGCAATAGTTTTGCTCCCGACGGTCAACTCCATAGAAGCTACCCCCTTGGCACCAATGGGATCACCTCCACCAACTCCACTGACCGTCATGTTTGTCTTGATCAATTCTTCGTCTTTTCCGCCAATCTTCTTGTAGAGAGAGTATGGCATAAGATTTACAATAGCTCCACCATCAACCAACATACGAGAAATTGGCTTTCCGTTGATGTGCCCTCTCATATATAAAGCCTTGAGATGATTTTCTGATTCACTAGGCTTCTGAAAAACAGCATCTTGAGGCCCAAGTTGAAGATGAGAAACTTCCTCCTCCGGTATCACATAATAATCAGAAGATAGATAAACAACATTAATTTCCATGTTGTCATGCTCTGGAGAAGGCTCAAAATCAACCAATTCTTCATCTTCAACCACTGGAGGAATTGGCGGAGTAGTATTGATGGTTGAAGTAATCTCAGCCCCAACTTCTGTTGACGAACCGGTCTGACCGGTTCCAGAAACCGGTCTGACCGCTTCTGCAGCGGCCAAACCGGTCTGACCGGATTCAGCAACCGGTCTGACCGGTTGTGCTGCTGATTGCACAACGGGTTTAGCTTGCCAGATCTTGGTCTGAGGAATCATAGGCCTGTAATTGTTGAAGTATTCATCCCTCAGCTTCTCAGCTTCATGTTCCCTTTTTTCTTTATTCCGCAAGCGCTGTAATTTCCGCTTTTGTGTATGAGTCAAACCAGAAGGACACCACCTTGGTTGAAAGACCTTCTTTACGCCCTTGCTGCTGCTAGCCTCATGACCATTAGCCATGACTGGCTTTTTTACTGGAACAGGAGCCGAATTTCCAATGACTATCGGCTTTCTACTCAAATCTTGCATAGCCACTGGAATATCACCAATTTTAACAAAACCACTGGCTCTGGCTTGCATGTCCTCCTTCTTCTCCTTGACACGGTACTCTTGCTTAGGAGGAACTTGAATTCTCTGATCAGACCAAAACCGGTATGACCGGTTTACAAAACCGGTCTGACTGCTTTGGTGAGCAGCCGAAGGACCTGATTGGTATGAGCCCAATCGGTCATGCACTGAAGTCCCAGTAATATCACCACGGCGCTTATGAGCTGTAGAATTGATCCAACGCTGTGGTGACCTCTGTCTCTTTTTTGTTGGCCGATCAACTTGAACGGCCTTTGTGTACTTGTTCATGAGCTGAGAGAAAGTAGGTCCTTGCTTCAGAACCTTTCCTTGAATCTTTGGCTCATTAAATTTCCAAGTACCCACTTCCGGACGCTTGGGCTTGAAAGTCCTTGGACTGTCTGGAGACAAACCGGTCTGACCGGTTTGGGAAACCGGTCTGACCGGTTTCGCCTGGCTAGCGGACCGATTCTCTTCCAAAGAACTTCCTTGCCCCCCGGGCCTTAATGTGTTAATAGTAATCTTCAGAGACTCTTTTCCATCCAGAGTCTTCCCAATCATCACTGTTCTGACCGGAACTTTGTTATCAACTTTTTCCAGTCTTGGGTCTCCAATCACCACATTCTTACCTTTAGCTCCATCGGCTTGTTCCGGCCGAATCAACACTTTAGTATTCACATCCAAGGTATGAACAGGGAAAGGAGCCTTATCAACTTGCATTTCAGCTAACACTAATCGACCTTCATTAAGGGCCGATTGTACCTGTCGTCGAAAAACATTGCAATCATTGGTCGCATGAGAAAAAGAATTATGCCATTTACAATATGCACGATTTTTCAATTGATCGGCTGGTGGAATTGCATGAGAAAGTTTAACCAAGCCATTCTTAAGCAATTCATCAAAAACACGATCATATTTGGCTACATCAAAAGTAAATTTTTCTTCTTGCCGATTTTTCTGAATCGGCTTTAATGAGGGACAAGAACCAGGTTTATTCTTTGATGACCAAACAAATTCAGCAGCATAAATTTCTTTATCATCGTCTGAACTATCAGAATCATTATCAACAATATGCACATTCGAACGATAAGGTTTAGCAGATTCTTTTGAATTTTTAAACTTAAGTTCTAGACTCATAGCCTTCATTTGCAAGTGATTAATAGTAAGGAAATCAGAACCCTCTAGTTTTTCCTTGAAA
Source organism: Echinochloa phyllopogon (assembly GCA_033239725.1). Taxonomy (NCBI): domain Eukaryota; kingdom Viridiplantae; phylum Streptophyta; class Magnoliopsida; order Poales; family Poaceae; genus Echinochloa; species Echinochloa phyllopogon. The sequence goes on along the minus strand of BTCW01000016.1, from coordinate 1,023,524 downwards.
TGAGACCGTAAGCCCGCAAAAGCTAAATCTGCTAAATCCTTTTCAGAAACAGTTATGTTAAAACATCGGTTCTTAACATCTTTAAATCTTTTGAAGTAATCAAGAACCGATTTCTCTCGGCTTTGCCTAACCGATGTTAAATCAGACAATTTAGCTTCGTTTTCTCCGCTAAAGAAATGATCATGAAATTTACGCTCCAATTGAGTCCAATTTTGAATAGAATTAGGAGCAAGCGAAGAAAACCATGAAAAAGCAGTTCCAGTTAAAGATAATGAGAATAACCGTACACGCAATGGTTCATAGTATGATGCTTCTCCTAATTGCAAGACATATTGACTAATATGTTCCCAAGGAGTTCTATTATCTTCGCCACTGAATTTAATAAAATCAGGAACACGCCAACCATTAGGATAAGCAACTAAATCAAATTCAGGCGGATACGGTTTTTGATATAAGCGTGAAGTACCTAATTCAAGCCCGAGTCTTGTTCTAAGTGTATTAGCTATATCTTCTTTAAACTTAGCTAACTCGGCTTGATAATTCTCATCACCTCTATTTTGTGGAAAACGAGGAACATTATACGTTGCACTTTGAGAAGTACTCGGAATCGGCCCGTGAGACGCGCCAGATCCGTGGTGTGTACTTCCCGCAACCGCAGTCCGTGGAATAGTGTAAACATGACTAGAAGCAACCGTATTAGATAAAACCATCGCACCCGGTGCCCCTGCACCCATGGAACCGGTCTGACCGCCAGAGGAGGCCAAACCGGTCTGACCGGTTGTGAAAACCGGTCTGACCGGTTCGTGGACCGAACCAGGGTGAAGTGATTGTCTCGCATAGAAATTCATCGGCATGCCTAAATTAGGATCTAAAACATGTTCTGGCACGCCTGATGAGCTAGGAATTGAGTTAGGTAATTCATTAAATTCTATATTATTTTTACCCTTATCAGAATTACCCGACATATTAGCAATCAACTCACTAATAACAGTTTGTGCAGCAAGTAATTTATCATCCATCATGCGAGTAATTTGCTGCATCAAATCAGAGGATTCGCCGGTTACCTTTGGAAGTTCTTCAACTTGGTCGTTTGCCAGCTTGAAAGCCGGCATGACGAATTCCTCCACTCTCTTGACAAGACCACCGCGATCTTTCTTGAAGCCCTTCAAGAATTGCGTCCTGAAGTGCTCCTCGGCGATCAGGTACCGCTTCCGCTCCTCGTCCGTGAGCTCTTCCATCGTCGCGGCGATGATGTTGTCTTTGTCAAGGTCGCACGTTGATCCAGACATATTTGGAGTAGATTGAATCGGTCTTGAAACCAGATTAATCTGTCCCCAGCGGAGTCGCCAAAAAGTATGTTGACACTAAAGCGCGCCAACACACTTGAAGATCGAACGAACGCGCAGCACGGCCGTCACAACGGCCAACTCCTGATCTCCCCGGGGCAAACCGGTCTGACCGGTTTGAAGAACCGGTCTGACCGCTTCTAGTCGGGAGGTCGTGAAGACCTAGAAACCCAAGCTCGGGAGGGACCCCGTTGGAGCTCGAGCAATCTAGGGTTGCTCTAGGGTCGGCAGGCCACCTAGAACGCCCTTGAACGTCGTAGAGACGAGCAAAGAACAGAATATAGGGGTTGGAAGGAGATTAGGGTTTGAGAGATAAAAAGTAAAGGATAATGTATTTGATTCGATTGGAATACCTCAATCGGCCTTCTAACCTTTATATTTATAGGCCGGGGAAGTCTTACCCCTTTCGAATAGGTTACAATATGGGATTAAACTCGGAATCCTAATCCTGGGCCAAAATCAATTTTGGCTGTCAACAGAACCAATCAATTGTTTATGGTCGATTGTCGGATCCCAAGAATATTTTGCAAGAATGAGGACAAATTATGTCAAGAACAACAATAAGGCAGTCAAGAACAAAGAACCATCAGCAGCTGGGAATCTTGTTGCTGACGGCGGAGCCGATTGCTACTGTACTACTGTATTTCTAGCACGATGATTACCGTTTTTTTATACGTACGATGATGACCGTTGGCACTCGATCCGACGGTGAACGTGCTGCTCTTTTTGGTGGGACCAGATCCACCGCCGACCGCTCGCTCATTCCTTCCAACAGAATCCGGAGCAGAGGAGGCGATGGCCGCCGCCGCCGCGGTGCCGGGCGCCAAGCCGGGGCTCCTCCTCCTGCGCCGCAGTGACAACACCTTCACGGCGGGGCTGCGCGCGCGGTTCCGCGTCCACGACTTCTACGCCTCGGGCGCGGCCCTCAGGGCCTTCCTCGCCGCGGCGGCGGCCGAGCCGGACCCCCCGAGCGCGGCGCTCGTCGTCGCCGGCGGCGCGGTCCTCGTCGACGCGGCGCTCCTGGACGCGGTGCCCTCCCTCCGCTGCGTCGTCACCACGGGCGCCGGGGTGGACCACATCGACCTCTCCGGGTGCGCGCGCCGCGGCGTCGGCGTCGCCGGCGCGGGCCAGATCTTCTCCTCCGACGTCGCCGACCACGCCGTCGGGCTCCTCGTCGCCGTGTTCCGCCGCGTCTCCGCCGCCGACCGCTACGTCCGCGCCGGGCTCTGGCCGAAGCAAGGGGACTACCCACTCACCTCCAAGGTTCCATCTTTTTCCCTATTCAGTTCTTGGATTCTTCACATTATTACCAGAATTGGAAACTATCAAACTAATACAATTTTTTTCTCCTCACCGATTGATTGATCAATCAGCTGAGCGGCAAGCGCGTGGGCATCATCGGCCTGGGCAGCATCGGCTCGCTGATCGCGAGGCGCCTCCACGCGTTCGGCTGCGTCGTCTCCTACCACTCGAGGGCGCCCAAGGCCACCGTCCCCTACCGCTTCTTCTCCGACGCGGTCGCCCTCGCCGCTGACTCCGACGCGCTGGTCGTGGCGTGCGCGCTCAACGACACGACGCGGCGCATCGTCGGGGGGCGCGTGCTGGACGCGCTTGGGCCCGGCGGCGTCGTGGTGAACGTCGCGCGCGGGGGGAACGTGGACGAGGCGGAGCTTATCGCCGCGCTGCGGGACGGGAGGATCGCCGGCGCCGGGCTCGACGTGTTCGAGAACGAGCCGCGCGTGCCGCCGGAGCTGCGGGAGATGGACAGCGTCGTGCTGACGGCGCACGAGGCGGTGTTCACGGAGGAGTCGGCCGCCGACCTCCACGAGCTCATGATCGGGAACCTCGAGGCCTTCTTCTCCGGGAAGCCGTTGCTGACGCCCGTGCCTCTACCGTTGTCCTAAGCAAGATTTGCACCCATCGATCGATCGTAGGTGTCAATGGGGTAGTATAATTATAATGTTTAAACAAGACGAATAAGTCCACCCAACACCATATATTCAGTGCGCATGCAAAATGCGGAGAACTCAAATGTTTTCAACAGTAGTGCAGTGCACGTATCCAATAGGATGGACTGAATTGAGATCAATTGATCTGATGCAACATCCATCATTTACTAATGCTAAGACTTGAGGCGAAGAGTTGCTGCATAAACCAAGTAAAGTGAACTCAAATGTTCTTCCAATAGGATGGACTGAATTGAGATCGATTGATCTGATGCAACATCCATCATTTATTTGTTCTGGAGACCCGAAACAAAGATTTTCTTTGGTTAAGATGAAGGAATAATTTTATCCTAGCGGGCACATAAACCAAGGAGACCTAAATCAAGATGCCTCTGAAGATCATGTCCATGTAAAGGAAGCTCAAGACAGTCTAGCTGCTGACCAAGTAAAATGAAGTCGATATAAGTACAAGGAAGGTCGGCTGTGTTTCTTTGGGTGTGGAAAAAATTTTCCACCCCATTTGACCAATAATTAAGGGTATTAAATAAAGTCAGTTTACAAAACTATCTTTACAACCCTGGGTTAATTCACAAGACAAATCTAGTGAGGCCATTGACCGTATGATTAAAGGATGGTTACTGTAGCATTACTATAGTAAATCATGGACTAATTAGGCTCGTTAGATTCGTTGCTCAAAGTTACACTCATCCCTAAAAAGGTTTTATAAATAGACTTCATTTAATACTTCATGTAATACAGTTTTTGGTGAGTTCTGTCATGCTATTCTCTCTGATGTAATACAGTTTTTGGTGAGTTCTGTCAGCCGTATCTGGTTGTAGTCCATGTTTCTCATTGCAAACTTGACATGGTATGAGATATTGCCTGTGCCCGGCCTGTAGTTCTAAAACATTCATCAGTAAATCCACTCCCACGTCTCAAGATTTATATCTGCTTGTTCTCCTGCTCAGCATCCAGTCTGCTGCTGTCATCCCTTTGTTCCAGGAGTTTCATGCTGTCAATTATTTGAGAGATTGAGATGGAGACATTTTACTTTTTGGAGTTACCACGCACAGGAGAAAAATGCCAAATCAGCACCCTGTTTATTATGCTCAAACGATTGGCAAATTTAATGAGCACTAAGGAAATAGAAATATCTATATTTTTTGTCACTGTATGGGTGAATTTAGGACATGCAGAAATATATGATAGGCCTTTCAATTTCTATGGAGTTTGTTCGGTGCAATTCTCTTTGCGTGGGTAAGCGAGTATTTTGTAGTTCCATATAGGAGGAAGTACTGATCAATGAACAAATGATATATTATGGTTACTCATGCCTTCTGCCTTAACAATCTCTCATGAAAGGACAATACAAAAATAATAATAATCCTGCAGCATTCTTGCAGAAACTTACAAAACTATCATGATAAAAGTTTGGTCCATGGCATTTTCCATTTTGGATGTATCGTTCAATTGCCATTTTTCGGAAGGGAATCGATCAAGCTAGGAGTGTACACATATGACTCAAATAGATAGCCTGGTGAAGAGTACTAGCCCGTTGGGTGAGTACTGCCTAAGTACTGAACCTTTGAGCTTGTCAAATGGTAACACTACAAGAATAACTCACATCCGCACCCCTCATATGCCTCGATGCACTTAAGATCCGGTGCTAATGTAACGTTAGCACCGGGTGCGAAATTGGGGCGCCCTCGGGAACCCTTTAGCACCGGGTTGTAACACCAACCGGTGCTAAAAGTCCCCTTTAGCACCGGTTGGTGTTACAACCCGGTGCTAAAGGGTCACCCTTTAGCACCAGGTGGTATTACGACCCGGTGCTAAAGGCCCTTTAGCACCGGTTCGTAAATACGATCCGGTGCTAATGTAGGTGTCACATGCTACTTAAAAAGGAGCGCATCTTTAATCCTATCACATGCGTTGTGTAGGTGAGATGGTTAGGTGGGTGCACGCGCGCGAGCCAAGAGGTCTTGAGTTCGAATCCCGCAACACGCAAATATGCAAATATTTTTGGCTAGTGCCCCCACCTTTAGCACCAGTTATTTGACCCGGTGCTAAAGGTACACCGGAAGATTGGCACCGGGTGGGAAACCCGGTGCTAAAGGGATTTCCCACCCGGTGCCAATGTGCATGATTCTGGTAGTGTAAGCTACCGTGTTGTGTGATTGGCTCAAGAACACGACGTCTTTGTATGGATGAAATCCTAGAATATCCATCGCTGGACCTCCCCAACCCACCCGATCCCATTTGTATTCATTAATATCTATAATATCATCATCGTTAGAATTCCATTCATGGACCTCATGAACCTCATCCTCATCATCACTATTGACCTCTTGGCTGCCCACCTCATCATCCCCGCCACTGTTGATATCTTGACTGTCCACTTCATCCGTCTCACCACTTTTGACATAGGTGGTCACTAATCTTACCCTCAACTTCAGCTTCTTATTCCTCACTATTTACCTCTTGATAATCTATTTCATCCTCACCGTCACTATCAACCTCTTGACTGTCATCTTCCTCGTCGTTGTCAACCTCTTGATCATTATCTTCCTCATCACAATCAACCTCTTGAGTCTCCACCTCATATTTACCATTGTCATCACTATTGTCAATATACCATGGCCGATTAATAGGTTTATCGGAGAACCGTAGAATTTTTATTCAGCAATACAATTGCTCAATATTCACAAAATGCTTTAGTACCCACTCCATGTGTCCTCTCGGCTCGTCAAGTCCATACTCATAGTTCAGACATATTCTTTTCAAGTGTGGCATAGCACACCCCGTACTGTAGTCGCCCAAGGTAAGGCTTCGTATCTTTGTTGTCGTCAATAGATGACAGTGTTTTTATTACATGATACCCCTTTTTTGTGAGAAAAGGCTGAGCTTTATTAATGTATAATAGGGTTACAAATATCGGCCTCCACTAGGGAACACTACAAGAAACTATTTAATCTGTGACATAAACATTATGTCGCGGATTGCTGAAAAACTGTCACAAATATTGTGTCTACGACGATTTAAATTTTCGTGTTGGAATGAGCATTATTAATTCAAGAAGACGACGTTTCTTAATAAACGTCACCGTTTGTGACGTATCTTGACTGTCACGGAGTAGCCCAAGGCCCATTCAGCCCAACCCATAGTCCAGTTTTAGCGACGAAAATAAATGTCACGGATTCTGCTGACATGAATAGTGACATGGCTATTGACTTTGCTGTTGACTAGGACGTGACGTGGCTGCTGACTAGGATGTTACGTGATGACATGGACAGTGATGAGGATGCTGACATGGCATGCTGAAATGAAATTTTATTTATCATTATGTACTATTTATTTATGGGCCCATTTTAAAAGTGGGCCACATTGTGACCCAAAATTTCAGCCCATACAACTTCGATTGAAACCTTTTCAGCCCACCAAAAATGCCCATCACATTTTAACCCACAGAATAAATACAACATCAATTTTGACCCAAATACAATCAAATTCAGCCCAAAAGACATTCACAAGCCATTTCAGCACAGTACACATATTAATTCAGCACCGTACATTACATACTCATAGCACAGTACATCTCATCTTGCATCAGAAGTAAGGCAACACAAAAATGTATTTCCACAATAATTCCTGACAACAGAAAACACGTGCCAACAAAAAGGACAACACACAGTTCTAGACAGCAGCTTCTGGGTTCTTCATCTTCAACTGGGGGCTGATTGGTTGGCTCTATTTCGGCCAACCAGACCCGCCGGATGCAGTGGAGATGTGATTGGTTTGTTGTATGGTGTACTGGGCCTGGCTCGCTAGCTGCAAAAGCGCCTCCCGAACTAGGCTCGCGGGATACGTAAATTTTTCTCGTTTCCGCTCAGCCAGGTTGCCGTGGTGCAAGCTCGAGCTTTCAAGCGTGCACATTAGCCTACGAAATGCACTTAGGTGCTGGCTATTCATGCAACCAATCAGAATCTCTTGTTAGTCTGGGTCTATTGAAACGACAACCAAACAAAGACGTGCTGCAGCTGGCTAGTCAGGCCAGCGGGGGCCTGTATCTCTGATACGAGCCAGGCTACATCGGTACAGAAACCAATCACACTCTTGGTGACGCAGCCAACTGATTTTCCATTTAAGTCTAGCAAGAAAGAAGCAAACAACATTTATAACTACGGGCATTTTAAAATAAGCAAATGAAAACAGCTCCATAGAAATGAAGAAGAGAGATCAAATCTTTGTTTCCATGTGAACCAATCAGTAAACCTCTAGAAAATAAATGTACCTGTACAAAGAAAAAACATGGAGCCAAGGAGGAAATTTTTGCCTTCTAGTTACGCCCCAGCTCCGGTTCTCTCTTCTTGTCATTGTTACATAGAGTGGTTGCACTGTGAAACAAGGAAGTACAATACTTATATCAGACCTCGATTGCTCTATTACAGCTATATGTATAAATCAGATGTCACATCTTGTAAAAAATCTCTTTGCATTTCAGAATAGAAACAGCTGCCTAATAAATATTCCACGACCACAAATCTAGCAGACAAATAGATAACAACTCAACAAGAAGGGAATTTAATTGTCCAACACTCTAGCAGACCAACAGATAAGCAGCCAGTCAGCCACACCAACGCCAAGCCATGAATAACAGATCAATGAAAAACAATAAAACACGCAACATTCAGCAAGGCAAGCAGTAAGCAGCAAGCAGCAGCAGGCAGCAGCCAGTCATCAACAAGCAGCAGCAAGCACAGGATACTAGCCACCAGAATAGAATTTGTGGAACAAGTAGTACAGATTATATGTAGAATTTGTGGAAACCTTGCATCTAGGTCTGGGTCTGCATATCATGGTTTAGTTAACTTGTATAACAAAATGACGCATTTTGTTCAGCCATTCCGTTGATCAAGTTTCAAGATATCAAAATGAAGCAATTTGTTTAGCCATTCTGTTGCTCGAGACTCACGATCTCAATATGATTATCCAAAGTACAACTATCTCATGTTTCTTTGTATAAAATAACACAATGGATAACTGCGAGGAGGGTGCTCTGGTAATCACTACACGAAAGCTAAGAGCAGATATATCACAAGTTATCATTTCTACATCTAGAAGGCCGCCACAACCATTCAATTCATAACAGAAGCTATTGATTTAGTCGATTAACAAGACAATAAGACAAAAAATGCATACAAAGCAACAGAGGATGCAGAGATGTAGAGATGAGCTATCACCAATGTTTGTTATCATACCTATAAGCAATGAAGTGGCACTGTCGACGATTTATGTCGATCACGTCTGCTAGGGGGTACCCCAGGAAGTAGATTCGTGGGTCTCGCCGAGTTCTAGGAACGATAGTGCACGAACAACACAAAGATTTAGACAGGTTTGGGCCGCGAGTAGCGTAATATCCTACGTCCTGTGTGCTTGATTGTATTGCACGTGAGTTGAGTTGTTTTGAGGGGGTCCCTGCTCCGCCTTATATATCCGGGGAGCAGAGTTACAAGTCGGTTACATGATCCTAGTCGTATACAGCAGGGAGTATTACAACAGGGTACTTTGTGGAGTCTCCTAACAGTACACGACTAGTCTTTCCTAATCAACTACGCCGTCTTGCACCATAGCTGACTGGTTTAAAGTAGTCAGGTTAAACCTTCCTTATCAAGTAGTTTAATCCCGTGGATGAGTGGCCCTAGGGATCCTGGTCCCACAAGCTCCCGAGCATCTTGCGCCTTTGCTCCAAGTCTCGAATCTGCTTCAACGTCTCCAAGGCATCATCTCTAGACGATTCGAGTAGTTGGGTCTAAGCCCAAGACGCTCAAGTCTTCTCTATAGAATGGTCTGCATTGGAGTGCATCTTTAGATGCACCCAATGGGTTTAGCACTCGAGCCTACGACTACCTTTTAAGTAGTCAAAGGTTCAAAAGCAATCTTCTATCTTCATCTCGAGTAGTTTAATGGCATGCATTGGTTATAGCCCCCGAGCTTCGAGTAGTTTTGTTAAAACTAGTCGAAGGTCTTCGTTTGAGTTAAGCAGAAAATTTTGGAAAATAAAACCCCGAATATTCCGATAGCAGCCCCCGAGCTTTAAAGCAAATATCTTTGGTTTAAAGATCAAGGAAATCTTTCAAAAACCTGCCAAAATCTAGAATCTTCGAGTATTCCGTCACTGGTGGTTTAGTTAGGAAGGTTATCCCTAAAAAACTGGCCCAAGTAACGGAATATGAGATGCCATAGTACTGTGTCAAATAGTAACCCTAGCAACGGTTATAAATCTTGAAGCGATAAGCCTTGTTTCATTATACATCATTAAGCCTTGCAGCCGCCGTCAACCTCATAGAGCTTGATCTTGGGCCCCCGATCTTCAGTCCCTGAGCTGTAGCCCCCGAGCTTTCGCAACCCTAGTACATTTCATCACCCATTTTTCTCCCAGAATCACCATGGGCAGGAAACAAGGAGCAGTGAAGAAGGCTGACGATGCTGGATCCACTCAGCCACCGGAGAAGAAATCTACAAGGAAAAGAGTGCCATTGATAGATCCAATTACCAGGGTGTTGACGTAAAATCCGCACTTCACGCCAAGCACACAGCAAGCCGAATTAGCTAGCTTCACACGTGGCCCGAGCGTTTGAATCCGAAAGCGTGCTAGTCAATTTTCCTGAAACTGACAAAGGGAGAAAAGATGTTTAGATAACACCTGGAACGTACCGGGTGATACCAGTCAGTTCCATATTTGTGGCTACGGAGCCAGTTTCGAACGACATATAGCTACAGAGAAGCTATCTGTCGGCAGTTAAAGCATCATTCGGCAATCGGCAAAGCATGCAGGAAGCGCACTGCCGAATGCGTGACGTAAGCAATGACGAAAGATCGGTAGTTGACTGAATAAACATTGTAACGTATATTCATAACCGATTAACGAAGAACAGAGCATGATAGATAAATAAAAGGGCGAAAACATGACCATAATTTCATAATAAACAAGAATGCATAGACTAAAAGCACTAGTCTACCGCATGTCTAGGTACTTTTCAACCCGTCGAGCATGAGACAAGCAAGTTAATCCACCGCATGATACGACTTGCTTGGAATCACACCACCAACCAAGAATAGATCAATCCACCGCATGATATACTCTAAACGTGGAAGGCTAAAAGCATTCTTTATTTAAAACAAAACCGTGAACATGTTTCACTCGTGACGATACTGCCGAATACAGCTATTTAGCCGAATCGGGTTCCATGAAGAAGGAACATGCTTCGTTGATGATGATAGGTCTATCAGATCGAATCGAATTCTAATCCACCGGATGATTAGCTCTAAGACGACCCAAAAACCTGCATCCACCGCATGATACCCGGTTCTGTCAAGATCTACACAAGACCAACGAGCCTGAACCCGCAACATGTGGCAATCTAGATTGACTTCGAATTCGGCTATGGAAACACAGTGCATTGTGAGCTGGAACCGAATCTAATCAACCTAGACTGGGCAAAAGAGTGTTGTAATGAATTAAACGCAAAGGTAAAATCCAGAGCAACACATGGTAACTTAATGGATCTATCAGATCTTGCCAAAATCCAATAGAACCGATAACTTGTTCCAAGCTAAAACTTAGCCCACCGCATGGCTCATGATCTAACAATGGAACCTTCCTGAACCAAAGCCTAAATCCACCGCATGATACTAGGCATGGTGCAGGGTTGCCGGTACTTACGGAGGTCGACGGATCGATGATTCCTCTCGAAGAACTCGACGACTCGACTAAAGGACTCGAAGTTGGCACGGGGCCGATTTGTTGTATGATTGATTGATTCCTTGTTTACAACTACCATGGGTTTATATTTATACCCAGGTTTTGACACGACTCCTAATCGATTACGATTACATTATTTATTTCCTAAAAAAGATAAACGCCGGGGCACCGTATCCGTCTTGCATTCCAAGTTAAACCAGCCTTTTCCTTATACTTGATCCACGTCATCACGCACTCCCGAATGCCTCCCGTGGAACAGTTTTCTTGCCGAATGACAATGCGTTCCCGACCGCAGAACGTCTTTACCGAATGCTCTGGGGAAAAAAACTCCTTTGCCGAATGATATCTTTTCAACGAATCCGGCCCACATGTCAGCTTCTTCCTGGTGCCAATTTTTGGTGTCAACACATGCCCCTTCAATTTCGGGATAAAAGATAATTTTATCTCGGAATTGACCAGAAGCACTCAACATTCCCAAGTTAGTTCTGCTCGACACCCGCTTCTCCTTTTGAATCTTTAGAGCTCTCGTCCAAATCCGAACCCTAGGTTATCGACTTCCAAGATTCAATCTTCAAATGGCGGACCAAGATTTTGCCCTCCAGGTAAACTTCAATCCCCTCAAGTACATTCGGTATTCTTCTTTCGATTTGCATTTTAAATTTCCTCTCATCTCTTTCCATTCTTGATAGGCCCTAGCTGCCGAAATCCTTATCCCCGTTGAGGAAAAAGCTCCATCCTACTTCCTCGGCCCTGTAGGGAATTCAGATCCTTCCGAACTCATTGCGGCCGAATCTCAGAGGGTTCCTTTCAAGATTTCATTGACAAAACCTCATGAGTGGCAAGACGCCTTCAAGAACTGGCCTTTGCCCCCAATTGCCGGTTGGAGAAATTGGTACAAAAGGATATCTGATGACAAAAGCCCCCAAACACAGAACTGGGACCATCTGCGCATTTCTCATTGCCTGGAGCTGTCACTAGCCGAAACACCAATGAATGAGAACCTTCTGATTGCAGCTTGTCATTTTTGGTCCAATGGCGCAAATGCTTTTCTCTTCGGTCATGGCCCAATGTCTCCCACTTTGGCCGATGTCTACATGATGACCGGCCTGAACGTTACAGGAACTGTATATCCATATGACCATAAAGGTTCCTCCAAGCAGACAGGAGTAAAAACAGGGGTTGGATACAAGAAATACATCCAGAACCATATGTCTGATGGCCCTCTGACCGATGTCGAATATAGAGCCTTCCTGAACATGTGGTTATGCAGATCAGTCTTCTGTGGCAAAGCCAATGAGCCAACCCTGAATCATATCGTGATGGCTGAAGAGCTGGCTGCCGGAAAACTCATTCCACTTGGGAAATACCTCCTGGGAAGTGTCTACCATATGCTCAATCAAACCACCCACCTGATGTATACCAACAAGAAAATCCCCTGTGTCAATGGTCCTTGGTGGTTCGTCCAAATGTGGCTGCAGTTATACATGCATCAAATCGTCGCTATTGATCTCAACAGCCGAGATTTTCCTTCAATCAATTACAAAGAAGGAGAAACCCGGAGAACCAAAGGTTGTCAAACCTATGGAGAAGCTGCCTCCACTGTATCTATCAACAAGAACATCGGTGAATTGTTTGAGCTCTTCTTCAAAGGCTTTGCTCATCCTCTTTGGTTCCCATATCTGGACAATGACAACCTCACTCTCCCTTGCGAATTCAGCTTTGAAACTGGATGCACTGATGTACAATCTATAGCGATCTTCAATGCCTTCATCCAGCCCTGCATTCTGCCAGCCGAATTCTGTGGAGGAAGGTTGGTTCAAAGCACTTATGAATACTATCAGCCAAACATGATGGCTAGACAGTTGGGATGTGGCCAAGTGCCCCCTAGGCTATTTCTTCACGATTTTCTCAAGCCTAGGGAGATTGTCAAGGATTCCACAGAGACAAGAAGGATTTTTACTTATAAATGCTGTGGAACTATCTATGCACCTGATCCTTTTGTGCCAATAATATCTGCCCATCCTTCTTTCACTCTCTGGTGGCAAGAACTTCATGATCATATCTTCAACATGCCAATCCATCCCTTTTGCTTCGAGTTAATGCCCGATTATCAGCCAACTTCAGAGGTAATACACTTATCCCTTCATCTGTCTCAATAATATCAACCCCGATTGATTCTGATTCTGTCATCTTGCAGGATATAACACCTGCCCCTCTTGCCAGGGCGATCTTGTACAAAGCTGCAGGCCCAATATCTGCTTTGGGGCACCAATCTCCTACCTTGGCTCAATTGATGGCTAGACAGGCTTCTCTAGATCCAATACTTACTAGACCATCATCTGTCAAGAGGAAAACCCTTCCTTTAACTGCTCCCTTAGTTGTAAAGAAGAAAAGAACAAGCAGCAAAAAAGTTATCAAGGTCAGAGCCTTCTTCCTTTGACCATAATGCCATCAGTATTTTGCTCAACTTTATCTCTTCTTGATTTCAGGTCAGAGAACAGCAACTAGCAATCAATACAGATCTTGCCGATGTTTCATTGACTGGTAAAATTCTACCACTTTATCCTCTTAACTTCTTTTTCATCGGCACTCATTCTTTGTTAACTGCAGAACAATCCTCAATGGATCCAATCTTGGAGAGCTCTTCTTCTCATCACGATTCATCTTTAGCTTTGCAACTTCTTCCTCAATCAGAAGCATCATCTTCACCAAGAAATCTTCCAGTTTCTCCTCAGCAAGATACACAGAATCTTTCCATTGAGCCTGAGAGGCTTCCTTCCCCCATTCAGGAAGTCAGGAACGAGGTAAACAAAATCATTCAACTTTCTCTACCCTTTTACTCAGCGGATTATTACTAATTCGGCAAGACTTTCTTTCAGGAGAAATCCATTTCATCATCCAGCTATTCTTTTGCTGTGGACGACTTGGTTGCCGAACAAGGGGAAGAAACATCTTCTGGCCAAACTCTGTCAGAAGAAAATCAAACAAAGCTGAAAGATATCCTTGCTTTGCTGCACAAGAGTATCCAAGATCAAGTCAAAGATGCTGATCTCTTAAGGGATGTACTGGAATCCATTGACCAAGAACTCCCTGATGATATCAAAACTTCTTTGGAACCAGTTTCTCATTTGGATCAACAATACGCCGCAGTAAAGCAGGCTCTAAAAAACCAATCTTCTCAACCAGCTCTGGAACAGAGGAGATCCACAGCCAAACAATCTGTGAAAGACCTGCATACTCAAGCTCAGAACAGCAAAGAATTACTGACCAAATTGGAATTTGAACTTGAAAAGAAGAAGGCCAGAAAAGCTGCACTTGAAGCCGAATTGAGAGATCTATCGGCCGAAATTGAAGCTGATGAGAAGAAGATAGTTGAGCTTCCCAAATTAACAGAGAAGATGCGAAAGGAAGCTTCAGCAGCTCTGAACGAAGAAAAACAACTCAAGGCAAAGCTTGTTGCTCTGGCTAAAACCCAAGAAGCTGATAAAAACTTATTAGAAAGTATTAGCAATATGATATCAGATGCTAAAAATGTAATCTCAAAGTACTTGGGCTTGTAATTGTAACAAATAGTCGATAGCCAAATGCTTTATCAATCCTGCAACTTTGTCATTTCTTAACTCTGTTTTTCTCCATTGTGGATAACTCATTCGGCAAAGCTGGCTATAACAGTGTCAGACCCGAAAACGCTTCAAACACGACATAGCCGAATCTCATTCAGTCAAAACTGAATACGACTCGGCAAGAATCCCAAACGACATGGAAATCGATCGGTTGGAAAATCCTTTCCACCTTCCGAACTCCTTGGGATATGCACCACAATCTTCGGCCACAATCTCTTCGTTAGTTCCATAAATAAGAACCTTGAGCGCTCCTAATCTTTTATTATTTCAATCAGCGATCAATCTCAACACTAGGATAATATTTCTTCAAGTATCTTCCATTGATAGCAGCAGTAAACTCCTCTCCTAGTAAAGTTTTCAGGATATATGCATTTCCAGGCACGCATCTGACCACTCTGAAAGGACCTTCCCAGTTTGGAGACCATTTACCGAATGCACTGTATTTAGTTCCAATCGGCAATATTGCTTTCCAAACCAAATCTCCTTCTGCAAATTGCTTGACTTTCACCTTCTTGTTGTAATATTTAGCAACTCGCATTTTATTTTTCTCAACATTTTCCAAGGCCCTGAGACGAATCATATGCAAATCTTCTAATTCATCCATCATTAAATCATTATAATCTTTAGAACTTAAATCTTTTTGCAACTTTATTCTCCTTGAGTCTGACTGCATCTCCCATGGCAAGATAGCATGATGTCCATATACCAATTCATAAGGAGACGTCTGTGTAGCCCCATGTGGAGCCATTCGGTAAGCCCATAAAGCCTCATTTAATACCGAATGCCACTTTCTTGGCTTCTGATCAATCTTCTTCTGTATAATTTTAATCATAATCTTGTTAGAAGCCTCTGCCTGACCATTAGCTTGGGCATAATAAGGAGAAGAATTCAACAATTTGATGCCCATACTTTCAGCAAAATTTCTGAACTCTGAAGATGTAAACTGAGTTCCTTGATCTGTGGTGATTGTTTGAGGAATTCCAAATCTGTAAATGATATGTTCTTTAACAAATTCAACCATATTCTCTGATGTCACATTCTTTAATGGAATCGCCTCAACCCACTTAGTAAAATAATCGGTTGCTAAAAGCACAAACTTATGCCCCTTGCTAGATGGAGGATTTATTTGGCCAATCAAATCTATTCCCCACCCTCTGAATGGCCATGGCTTGATAATAGGATTCAGGATCGATGCTGGAACTCTTTGAATGTTTCCAAATCTCTGGCAATCTTGGCATCCTTTGTAATATTCAAAGCAGTCTTCTAGCATTGTGGGCCAATAGTACCCAGTTCTCCTAATAACCCATTTCATTCGGTAAGCCGATTGATGTGCTCCACACAGCCCATCATGCACTTCACTTATCAGCCTTTTTGCTTCTTCTTGATTTAAGCAATGTAACAGCACCCCATCCAAGGATTTATAATATAAATTATCATCAAGAAGAACAAACTTTAAAGCTTTATACCTGAGCTTTCTAGAAACCTTTCGGGATGGATTCTCCAGATAACCAACAATTTCTTTTCTCCAATCATCTTCTGCCAGATTACTCCCGAAAGTATATACATCATTAGCAAAAACTTCTTGAAGTTCTTTATAACCCGAAGCACTTTGAGCTAATCTGTTCGCCTCTCCATTGTCTCTCCTAGGAATATGCCGCAGAATTACTGACTGAAACTCCTTTAAGATTTGCTTGCATTCCTCATAGTAATTCCTTAAGATATCGTTTCTGCACTCATATTCGCCATTCAGTTGCCTTATGACTAATTCTGAATCCCCAAAGATTTCAACTGCAATGGCTTTTGCTTCTTTCAAGTATTGAAGTCCTCTGAGCAACGCTTCATACTCGGCTTGATTATTAGTGACAGTAGGTTGAATAGGAATAGCAAATTCAAATACCTCTCCTTTTGGCGAAATTAACAAAATACCTACTCCACCACCTTTGTGACATGAAGATCCATCGAAGAATAATACCCAAGGAGTAATTTCAAGCAAATTAACTGATGAATCGCGATGTTCAGTAATGAAGTCAGCAATAATCTGTCCTTTAACAGCTTTTGCCGATTCAAACTTTAACTCAAATTCAGATAAAGCTAAAATCCATTTGCCAATCCTTCCGTTCAAAATCGGCATAGACAACATGTGCTTTATCACATCAAATTTTGAATACACAATGCATTCGGCATGTAGCAAGTAGTGCCGAAATTTTGTACAGGAGTAGTAAACACATAAACAAAGTTTCTCGGTAGCCGAATACCTCGTTTCGGGATCAAGCAATTTCCGGCTAAGGTATGCAACTACCCTTTCCTTTCCCTCAAATTCTTGTATGAGGGCCGATCCAATAGTTTGGGCATCGGCCGCCACGTACAACTTAAAAGGCTTGTTTAGTTGTGGAGGTACCAATACTGGTGGTTCTTTCATGTATTCCTTGATCTTATCAAAAGCCTTTTGTTGTTCGTCACCCCATACAAATTTCTGATCCTTCTTGACTTTTAGCAGTGAAGAGAAAGGCAACACCTTTTGTGATAAGTTTGATATGAATCTTCTTACGAAATTGATCTTGCCAAGTAATGACTGTAATTCCTTAAGATTAGTTGGAGGAACAACTTCATCAATGGTTTTCATACTTTTCTTGCCAACTCCTATTCCTCCTTCATACACCAGAAATCCCAGAAATTCTCCTGCCGAAACTCCAAAAGCACATTTATTTGGGTTCATCTTGAGCCCATGTTTCCTAGTGCACTCTAGAGTTTTCCTTATGTCGGCCAAATGTGCTTCATGATCCAATGACTTAATCACAACATCATCAATATATATCTCCACAGTCTTGCCGATCAACTCATGAAAAATATAATTCATGGCTCTCTGATAAGTTGCACCAGCATTTTTCAAACCAAACGTCATGACAACCCATTCAAACAACCCTATATGTCCTGGACATCTGAAAGCTGTTTTCGCTATATCTTCCAATGCCATAAAAATTTGATTGTACCCTGCATTACCATCCATGAAACTAATCACTTTATACCCAGCAGCAACATCAACCAACGAGTCAGCAATAGGCATTGGATATCCATCCATGGGTGTAGCTCTGTTCAGATCTCTAAAGTCTATGCAAACTCTCATCTTCCCATTTTTCTTGTACACAGGAACAATATTAGAGATCCATTCTGCATATCTGCATGGCCGAATAAAATTTGCTGCTATTAATCTTTCCACTTCTTTCTTTACATCGGTCAACACTTCATCTTTGTAGATTTTCCGGGGTGGTTGCTTGTAAGGTTTATAACCAGGCTTGATCGGCAATCGATGCTCAACAATGGAACGATCTAAACCAGGCATCTCCGAATAATCCCAAGCAAAGCAATCTTTGTATTCTTTTAACAACTCAATCAACTTTTCTCTGAAAACTGAATCCAAGCTAGCACTGATGAATATCGGCCTTGGTTTGTCACCATCTCCAATGTCTACTTCTTCTAATTTATCAGCCGACACAAATCCATGTCCTAGCTTCCCGTCAGTCCCATCGATTGGATTATCCATTAAAAATTACTAAAAGAGCCGACTGCTTCGATCGGCTGTTGATCACTGCTGACTGGCTCAACAGGACCTTCTCCCCAGTCCTTACCTGAGAAACAATCTATGCCTTGATATTCCCAGAAGGCTGGTTCCACATTAGCCACGCTAATTGAATCATCTGCTGGGACAATTTCCACTTCATCATCTATCCACTGAATAAGCTGCTGATGCATAGTAGATGGAATACAGCAATTCGCATGGATCCAATCCCTTCCGAGTAGCAAGCTATATGCCCCTTTGCCTTCAATAACAAAGAAGGTTGTAAGCAGAATCTTAGATCCAGTCATCAGATCTACATGTACACATCCTTTGGTGTCCGAAGGATTTCCAGCAAAATCATTCAAAACTATGCTTGTTGGCGTTAAATCTCCAGGGCTCATGCCAAGTTTCCTGAATGTATTGTATGGCATCACATTAACAGCAGCTCCACCATCAACAAACATCTTCGTCAGTGGCTTTCCGTTGACATATCCTCTTAAGTACAGTGGCTTCATGTGCCGATTCTGGACTGGCTTCTCGAAAATAGCTTGCTTATTCAATACCAATTGTGCCATTAACCCACATTGCTCGGCTTCATCCACTTCTGACAATATCTCTTCCTGTACAATTTGATTAGCTGGAGCCATGAATTCATTCGGCAAGAAACATACCATGCATGTAGGAGCCGAATGACCCGATTCGTCAGGTTTGTCTTTTGGACGCCATATTGATTTCATCCTGGTTCCTGCTCGCTTCAACTCTTGATTCCTCAGGCGTTGGACTCTTCTCTTCTGGCTCTTTCTTAAACCAGGTGGACACCATTGTCCTTTTTGCCAGACATACTCACGATCTTCTTCTTCATGATCAATCCATCTACGATCAGCATGTCTTTTCCTTGGTTGATCATCATTCTTATATATTTTTAGACGCCGATCATCACTAGGATGTATCCTTCCAATTCTTTCGTGGACGGATCGGCGACTGGCAACATTTCGCCTATGTTCGACATATCCATTATTGCATTCAGGACAGTTATTCCATGTAGGCAGCTTTAAAGCCTTATTCCAACAGTGTCTGAAGAAGACACAATCCCAATGTGCACGTTCTCGTTCTCGGACATATTCCTCTTGTTCTTCCTCATACCTTTTTTCTTCGCACCTCCTCTTCTCCTCCTCGTACTCACGTCTCTGATAGCGTTCTTTTTCTTGCTGACGCTGCCACTTATTGAGGAGAATGCGTGATGTGACTCTGAGTTTAGAAGATTTCCCAATTTCAAATCGGCTATTCGGGAAGCGAGGCTTTTCCTCGCGAATCTGTTCGATCGTGATTTGCCGATTAGGATCGACTGAGCCATTCTGCTTTGCTTCCTTTGACGTCAGGACTTTCAGCTTTCCAGATTCGGCAACATTCACCATATTGATTGAGAACCCAATCATGTTCTGAGGAAACGGGTTATTGTCCAACTTCATTTTATTGTCGAATTTCAGATGCCCTTCTTGGATAGCTTCCTGAATCCTCACTCTAAAAACCCTGCATTCATTGATGGAATGAGAATTTCTATCATGGAATCCACAGTACCTTTTATCTTTCACTCCATCAGGCCGAAGCATAGAATGCCCCTCTGGCAGCTTGATCCGGCCTTCTTTTACAAGATAGTCAAACAATTTATCTGCCTTAGTTACATCAAAATCATAGGTGCCCTTATTCTGTTTAATCCACCTCTGATTCACCATGACTGGTTCTTTGCCCCACACTATCTCTGCTGCAGCTATCTCCTCGTTATGTTCAGACTCATCTCCTTGATCTGCTCTTTCAAGGAATTGGTTATAGATGTCAGCTACATCATTATGTTTAGCAAATCTGGCATCTTTCTTGAAACCATATGCCTGGTTACTCATTAAGGCCAATCTGTGTGACAACTGGCCCAGATCATCGAACTCCATTCCGAATAGCTTTTCCCGAATGGCAGGCAGCATGCCAGCTACAGCCATACCAGCTAGCTGGTCATCAGGTATGTTCAGAGAAAAGCACATGCTCTTTGTTTCCCTAAATCTCCTGAGGAACTCTGTAGGAGTCTCATTATTCCTCTGCCTTAAGCTGGTCAAATCAACCAACTTTTTCTCGGTACTGCCAATGTAGTAATGAGCATGGAATTTCTGCTCCAGGTCTTTCCAAGTACAAATTGACTGAGCAGGCAGAGAAGCAAACCATGTAAAAGCTGGACCCGTCAGTGACAAAGGAAAGTATCTGATTCTGAAAGCCTCATCTGCTGAAGCTTCTCCAAGCTGCATCAGATATCGAGCTATATGTTCTACAGTGCTAGTATCATCTTGTCCTGAAAACTTAGTGAACTCTGTAGGCACCTTGACTCTATTCGGCAATGATACCCTTTGGTACCATTCTGGGAAAGGAGACGAGTACATGTACCCCTGATTTTTAGGCTTCAGACCGAATTGATTTTGCAATACATCGGTCATCTTTTGCACCATGAGGTCAATATTGGTATCTTGATTCCCTGGTCTTCCAGCAGGCATCCCTGTAGTGCCAACATACCCTTGATTCGGGAGAGCATCAATAGTATTGTAATCCATGAACTCTGAATATCCGTTTCCATACATATCCCTTTGCAGCCTGTTGTTCAGAGGGGATATCTTGTAAGCAGAAGCAGGTAAATCTCCCGTGGTGCCGAATGCCATATTACCATATGTATGAGGTTTCGGCAATGCATGCTGAAGCTCTTGCTGAATCGGCTGTCCATTCGCGTCTTTGATTCCAGAAGCTTCAGTTTCTTCAGTACCTTTACCATGACGTTTTGGGACCGATGCTTGAATATTGAAATATGTTGGTCCACCAAGTTGTCCATGCGCTTGCTCAAAAGGTTTATCCACGTGTTGACCAAAGATATTGACCAGTATAAGCCGAAAACTGTTCAGGAATGCAGCATTATGATTGGTCATTGTTTCTCCTAAAGCCTTGTACAACAAGCTAGAGAACTTCTCCCTTTCTTCATCTTCAGTAAGATCAGATTGTCCTGGCAAAAGAACTCTTGGCAGATCTGACTTGAGAAACGGTGCACCACTCCTGTTCTTAGCAAAAGACAGTAAGCATTTCTTGATGAACTGATCTGCAGCAGTCTTCACCATTTGTTGATGTTCATCAGACAATTCTTCAAAAGTGACATCCAGAATGTCTTTTAATTCAGGCATCTTCGAAGCTCGTGGTCCCACCAGGTGTGCCAAAAAGTGTGTTGACGTAAAATCCGCACTTCACGCCAAGCACACAGCAAGCCGAATTAGCTAGCTTCACACGTGGCCCGAGCATTTGAATCCGAAAGCGTGCCAGTCAATTTTCCTGAAACTGACAAAGGGAGAAAAGATGTTTAGATAACACCTGGAACGTACCGGGTGATACCAGTCAGTTCCATATTTGTGGCTACGGAGCCAGTTTCGAACGACATATAGTTACAGAGAAGCTATCTGTCGGCAGTTAAAGCATCATTCGGCAATCTGCAAAGCACGCAGGAAGCGCACTGCCGAATGCGTGACGTAAGCAATGACAAAAGATCGGTAGTTGACTGAATAAACATTGTAACGTATATTCATAACCGATTAACGAAGAACAGAGCATGATAGATAAATAAAAGGGCGAAAACATGACCATAATTTCATAATAAACAAGAATGCATAGACTAAAAGCACTAGTCTACCGCATGTCTAGGTACTTTTCAACCCGTCGAGCATGAGACAAGCAAGTTAATCCACCGCATGATACGACTTGCTTGGAATCACACCACCAACCAAGAATAGATCAATCCACCGCATGATATACTCTAAACGTGGAAGGCTAAAAGCATTCTTTATTTAAAACAAAACCGTGAACATGTTTCACTCGTGACGATACTGCCGAATACAGCTATTTAGCCGAATCGGGTTCCATGAAGAAGGAACATGCTTCGTTGATGATGATAGGTCTATCAGATCGAATCGAATTCTAATCCACCGGATGATTAGCTCTAAGACGACCCAAAAACCTGCATCCACCGCATGATACCCGGTTCTGTCAAGATCTACACAAGACCAACGAGCCTGAACCCGCAACATGTGGCAATCTAGATTGACTTCGAATTCGGCTATGGAAACGCAGTGCATTGTGAGCTGGAACCGAATCTAATCAACCTAGACTGGGCAAAAGAGTGTTGTAATGAATTAAACGCAAAGGTAAAATCCAGAGCAACACAAGGTAACTTAATGGATCTATCAGATCTTGCCAAAATCCAATAGAACCGATAACTTGTTCCAAGCTAAAACTTAGCCCACCGCATGGCTCATGATCTAACAATGGAACCTTCCTGAACCAAAGCCTAAATCCACCGCATGATACTAGGCATGGTGCAGGGTTGCCGGTACTTACGGAGGTCGACGGATCGATGATTCCTCTCGAAGAACTCGACGACTCGACTAAAGGACTCGAAGTTGGCACGGGGCCGGTTTGTTGTATGATTGATTGATTCCTTGTTTACAACTACCATGGGTTTATATTTATACCCAGGTTTTGACACGACTCCTAATCGATTACGATTACATTATTTATTTCCTAAAAAAGATAAACGCCGGGGCACCGTATCCGTCTTGCATTCCAAGTTAAACCAGCCTTTTCCTTATACTTGATCCACGTCATCACGCACTCCCGAATGCCTCCCGTGGAACAGTTTTCTTGCCGAATGACAATGCGTTCCCGACCGCAGAACGTCTTTACCGAATGCTCTGGGGAAAAAAACTCCTTTGCCGAATGATATCTTTTCAACGAATCCGGCCCACATGTCAGCTTCTTCCTGGTGCCAATTTTTGGTGTCAACACAGGGTTGATTTCAAAGATCCTCCTTGCCCTGCTAATGCTTGGAAGCAATATGTACAACCTCCACCGACGATATCAATAATCTAATGGAACAAGGTTTGCTCCTTTCTCAAGCAACTTTGGAGTGGAAATCATGCTGGAAATAACCCTTCCCAAAAAACAATAATGAAGAGGTTCTCTTTCTTTCCTTCTGCGAATGAGGGGTAGGGTTGCCGCTTTCGCCGTTCATGAGAGAATTTCTATCTTTTTACAAACTACAACTCCACCACCTTAATCCAAATGGAATTCTCTATATCTCTGTATTTGTCCACGCCTGTGAGGCATTCCTGGGAATAAAACCAAGTCTAGCTTTGTTCCGCACATTGTATCACATCAAACCACAGCCCAACTTTAAGCGCACAGAAGTAGTCGGAGGAGCCGGAATTCAATTTTGCCAAAACATGCAGGCTAAGTGGTTTGACATGCCCATCATGGACTCCTGTGGACATTGGAAAGCAAAATGCTTTACCATTGGTGAGTTGATATTATTATCTATACCTTGTATCAATAAAATTGCATATTTGTTTTTATGAGCATCTCATGTGTCATTTTAATACAGCAGGGAATCACAGCAAGAGTTGTCCAGATAAAGACGGGTGTACCCACGAGATCTGTCCAACTGGAACCTAGTCTGAGTCCTGAAGAGGCCAAAGATATACCTGCTTTGTTAAAGCGCGTACAAGCTTTGAAGGAAAAAGGCTTGACTGGTGTTGGAATTGCCTTCAGCGTTTTAAAGTGAAGGATTCAACCACTTTAGGAGTGATGTAATCTTGGTTATGAATACGAAGGAAACACGGATCCGTCGCGTATGGTACCTGAAGAACCCTCCTCGATGTCGTAGGTGTTGAAGCTTGATCCCATCGCGCCTAATGGTGAGCTTTCGGCGAGCCGCCCCACGGGCGCCAAGTGTCGATGAGTTATGTCAAGCACGTCTGCTAGGGGGTACCTCAGGAAGTAGATTCGTGGGTCTCGCTGAGTTCTAGGAATGATAGTGCACGGACAACATAAAGATTTAGACAGGTTCGGGCCGCGAGCAGCGTAATACCCTACGTCCTGTGTGCTTGATTGTATTGCATGTGAGTTGAATTATTTTGAGGGGTCCCTGCTCCGCCTTATATATATCCGGGGAGCAGAGTTACAAGTCGGTTACATAATCCTAGTCATATACAGCAGGGAGTACTACAACAGGGTACTTTGTAGAGTCTCCTAACAGTACACGACTAGTCTTTCCTAATCAACTGTGCCGTCTTGCACCATAGTCAACTGGTTTAAAGTAGTCAGGTTAAACCTTCCTTATCGAGTAGTTTAATTCCGTGGATGAGTGGCCTTAGGGATCCTGGTCCCACAGGCACCCAAGCATGAAGTGCTCAAGGCATCGGAGGATCGCCGAACCTCTCTCCATCTCAAGAAGAACCATGTAGAATTGACTGCTAGTCTCAGCTTTTCCTCATCTTTCTTCTTCTACAGAGACGCAAGATCAGTCTGCAAAGAAAGATTATATCAGAATAGAATCAAGTGGAGACACATTGTAACTGATCATCTAGGCAGCTCAGGCAACCCTTCTATTGCTACATTCACTAGGTTCTCCGAACTGAAAGAGATTTGTATTTTTATAGCAGACACAATATCGCATTCAGATTGCAATTCTATCATTTCCATAATATCCAGGGGAATACAACAGTTAAACCAGCTTGCTTTGTAATCATGAACTTGAAAAATCACGTGTGTTCCACCAAAGAACCAATAGCATAGACAATTTTGCTTCCTATTACTACATGAGATTGGTCCTTAGCTATGAAGCAACCACCAAACATTAACTGTTTTTAAGCAATTCGCTAAATTCCCTTGCCCTCAAGAATTACTAGATACGAACCATTGAACCAACCACCAAACACGAACTAATCTTAGTGTCTTTGCATCAACAGTCAAACCTTGGGGTCAGAAGAGCCTACGGACGCAGATCAGGCACCCAACCAAACGCAGATCAGAACCAATGTCATACTCCTCCTTGTCGACCTTGGGCGCCTTCAGCAGCTTGCCTTCCCTCTTGGAACAAACACCCCGAACCTCAGCAGTCATAAAACGAATCGAACCAAGTGATGGCAGATCGGCGGAATCCAAGGAAGCAGGGACAAAATTGGCGGCTCGTACCTCGGAAGCAGGGCACGTGCGGTCGTGCGCCGACCACGCCTAAGCTCTCATCCCCAGCGACGGCAACCAGGAGCAGGATCTGCCGCCCCACTGCTTGCACACAACAGGGGGTGAGCGTGAGAGCTGCGGTCGAATGTGTGCGTGGGTCAGGAGAGGGAGAGGGGAAGCAGCACCCACCCGGTGGCACGCGCGGCCTCGACGCACCGGCGGCGCCGCCGCAGATCTGGGGCGCGGGCGTGGGGGTAGGGAAGCGGCAAGCGGAAGGCAGCGGGCGAGCGAGCGCGGTGGGAGGGCAGGGGACGCAGCACGCTCAGGCACAGGCTGATGGTTGTGGGGTGGGAGCAAGAGCCGGGAGAGAGAAGGAGCGGGCGAGAGGGAAGGTGGGCGGCGCAGATGTGAGGAGAGAGGGGGCGGCGAAGGGAAGGAGATGGAAGGAGGTTAGGAGGTGGGAGGCAGAGGTAGGGTTTCACCCGGTTGGCTTTTATCCTTGTTGGGATTGAGATGGATGGCACGGATCTGTGGATGAGAAATGGACAGCCAGAACAAGTCGAACCGTGTAAACCGAGCCCAAAAACAGCCCAAATTTAGGTCTTTAAGCCCGTTTTAGCAAATTTAACATTTATTTTCATTTAATAGTAAAAATGTATTAAATTCTAAGACATAAAAAATAATTTTAAATGACAAAGTTGACAATACAATAGTTGTAGAACTATTAGAGATCTATAGCTATTGTTTTGGTCACTTTCTCATCCGAGTTAGATTGAACTATTTAAATTTGAAATTTCAAAAGTTGAAAAATTCACATATTTTTTAGAGTAATAAATGATTTCAAATGAAAATGTCATGAATACCAAAGTTGTACAACTCATCAAGATCTACAAACTTTATTTAGTTCATTAATCCATGTGACAAAGTTTGAATAATATAAATTTTGAATTTCAAAATTTGATAACTAAAAGCAAGATTTTGGAACACTAAATGATTTCAGCTGAAAAAGTCATGAATACCAAAGTTTCATAACTCATCAAGATCAACAATCTTTATTTAGATTATTTTTTCATTTGAAAAAGTGGTAGTATGCATTGGTTATTAATTCTAGATTCACTCACATATTTTAAGAAACTATGTTTGAAACTTGTCAAATTTGTACTACATGTTATTACCACTTTTGAAAATGATAAAATGACCTAAATAAAGATTGTAGATCTTGATGAGATATGAAACTTTGGTATTCATCACTTTTCCATTTGACATCATTTAGTGTAAAAAAATCATGCTTGTAGTTGTCATTTTTGGAAATTCAAAAATTGGATTGTTCAAACAGACTCACACGAGAAGATTTTTCAAAATAATAGCATTAATAAGTTTCACAAATTGATAGAGAATGATTTTAGAAATGTTTAGGAAAAAAATCATCAAATTTGGGATAGCCATGAAGGAGAAATACTAGATACAATTTTCAATTCTGATTAAAAGAAGAAATATGAAACAAACATGAGTTACTATGACCGAGAAACACACTTTCAAATTTTTAAAAAGATAAATGAAATAGCAATTAATATGAAAACGAACGATATTACATGAAAGATCATGATTACAAAAAATCGCAAAAAGAACCAATGAATTTGAAGTTACTATGACCGAGAAACACCAGTTTCAAATTTTAAATGTAGATTAAAAAGAAAAAAACGATGGGGAAAACGAGATTAGCGTGTGCCACATGGTCTCGGCGAAGCAACTCAACCATCCCAGTGCTGCCACGTGGTCCCAAACTCCATGGATCGATATATAAAATAAACTATCATCAAACCATCACAACTGACGAAGTGTTGCAATGGTAGATGGGCTCATCTCTATGAGCCAAACCCTCTTCCCTGAGACTTGGGTTCGAATCCCCTTAATGCTCTTTTTTTTGCCAACTCTCTCTCTCTCCCTCCTCCCCCGTTCTGCTTCTCTCCCGCGCGTCCCGCCGTGCCACCGCATCACCGCCCTGCCGCCGGTGAAGCCGATGATTGCTTCGCGCCAAGCCCTCTCCCGCGTCCGCATGCCACCGCCGTCCCCCGCCCTCTACGCCCAATGGCCACAGACATGCCCCTTTTTGCCGCCCGACCCGTCCCGATGCCGATTCGCTGCCCCGGCGGCCCAATTGGCGCTTGGCCTCGCCCAGAGAGCTCCGCAGCCGCTCTTAGGGCCATCGCGCTCTACCGGCGCGCCATTTTCGCCGCCGCTGCTCACCTCACCATGGGCCGCCCACACCGCATCGCCCTAGCCCGATTCAACCCCACCAGGACCTCCCTCGTGCCCTAGCTGAGCTCCACGACCATCACACGGACCTCCCCCAACGCCTACCCGCCTTTCCCACGCACCACCGCCACCATTCTCGCCGCCGTCCGCCGCCTACACGTGGGCAGCCTCACCTACACTTCCCCAGCCCAAACCGAGCCCACCATCGCATTCCCCATCACCCCAAAAAGCTCCCCAACCCATCCCTCGAGCTCGCCAGTGCTCCATGACGCCATTCTCGCCGGCGACCGCCCGATCGGCTCCACCGCCGGTAGCCCAACTCCGGTCACCTTCGGCCCCACCAAACACGTCTACAGGCTCGTGGTGAGGTCCTAATGCTCGTAGGCTAGATCAAGTCGACGGTCATGGCCCCAGATCGCTGGAATTTTAGTGCTCGAGCCGCCGACCGGCGAGGGACCCAATTGTGAACATGTTAAAACTTGAAGGGACTTGAACGCAAAATGCCAGGGACCTAACAACGAAACTTAAGTTAAGTTTTTAATTAAAAAACAACAAACTTTAAAAATAGATTAAAACTTGTAGAAAAATAAGAAAAATGCAAACTAAATTTATTTGGACTCACTGTACCTGGATCTACACTTTCCACACAGCATGTATATACATTTTCTCTGTATTTTACAAATTAAAAATCATTCTAGGTTTATTTACTTTTGTGGATAACTGGATCTATAGAGAAGCCATATGGCTGATTTTTGGATATGTTAATCCTTAGTGTATGCCTAGTCTACTGTGTAAAAAGCGCCCAAAAAATATGAATTTTCCTATTTATTTTAGTTACTAGCCCTGTTGTACTAAAACATTTTTAGTAATTTATTTACTCAGTAAAATAGGACCAACTTTTTATGGTAGGTCATTAATGTTGTTATCCCAACTTTTTTACATTTTTGAAATAAAACATGATTACAAATATATAAGCTAATCAAGATGATTTTGATTTCCAATCTACAACGATTACTGAAGTTTGTCACAGAAATCAGGCCCAAATTTGAGCCCGAATGGACTATTTGCAGATCTATGACATTTTCTGAAACTGTCGCCAGAATTCTGTCACAGAATAAATAGTTTCTTATAGTGGAAGCAACAAAGTCTGGGGCACGTCGAAGCCACACGGTCGACGACATTTCTCTACAGGCATAATTAGCTAATTCATACCCTATTTGAGTTTCTATTACAATGAACAAACTCAACCTTTCATAGCTCATCACCGAGCAATTTCACTTCTTTCAGCTGCAGTGCTAGCCTTGAATGATTTTCGTCCTTGGACTTAAGAGCTAAACAGATTGTGAGACAGTTGGTCTCTAGTGTGACCGACGGTCAATCCATAGGATGGCTAAATTCAACCCTTCCCTGCACGCTATCAGTTCAGCTTCCTCTGCATTCACACAATTGGATTGGAGTTGCCCTGAAGTCAACAAAACTGCACCCTGCTCATCTCTTGCAATAATACCAATACCGGCTAGCCCATTGTTTTTGAAAGCCGCATCAACATTGATCTTAATTCACCCTGAATATGGCATCGTCCATCACGAAGGAGAATGGGAACTATAGGCATTGGTGCATTTCTGAACTGCTTCACTACACATTGGTGCTTTTCCTTTCAGGTCTAACACTTGATGCTGATGAATTTCATTTAGAGAGTGTCAGTAACTCTCCAAGAATCGCTTTGAACCCTCAATTGGCATTGCAACGTTCTCATGCTTGATTTGATTCTGGACATACCATGTACACCAAATAAGTAGCATGAATTTGTCCCTCATCTCTAGTTTACACACTTTCATCCGTTTTAGAAAACAAACCAAGTGTACACCGTACGTGTGCCAGGATCAAGTTTCACACATACAGTATGCCAGTAGTGAATAACAGCTACAGTATCAGAGTTATACAGCAAATCCGGGAAACGAAGGCTCCAAACTTCACATGCAATTGACTGGGGGTTGCGTACGCCTAGAACTCAGCACCATCTTCATCAGCTTCACACACCTTCCTCTTCTGAGCAGCGGTTAGCAAGGATGAGTACACTTATGGTTGGTACTCAACAAGGCCACAAGAAATAACTAGAATGCAAATTAATTATCAACATTAAGTAAATTAATCATGCGAGGGTCCAGGCTGCTCTTAACCATGAGTACGGCTGATATCAGTTTTACACTATGCAGAGGTTGTACACTTTCACCATAAGCCGTGTAAAAGTTCAGAAGAACTTTAAACCCAACCATGCTGTGCAGATCAGGCATGCATCACACTACCGAGGTGTGACTGCATAGGGACGCTACGAGGCCTTTACAAATATTCCCTAATAAGTGCAGTCCACTAAGGTTTCAAAATCCAAGCAAAGCATAACCCTCCCTAATGAGGTCTGTCTCTTAGCTAAGCCCAGAACTCAAGACGACCGGGTTATACCTTATCGAAGTCTCCCCCACTTGCGCTTTCGGTAAGACATGCACAAACTAGAGACTCTAATTATTCAGCCAAGGCCAGAGCCCATTAGCACTCATGGTTGTACTATTTTCCTGGGTCGTCACTCCATGTTCCAATTAAATCATCATGATAGTGTAATTAAAGCATAGGTAGAAAGATGGTTAGGGACACTTGCCTTCGTACAACATAAATACCACTGCTCAATGTCTTCAACTCTTGCTATTGCTCTTTTAATCTTCAAATCACTCGAACTGCGCTTCTTCTCATAGCAATCATCGAGTAATCACACAAGCATACAACTATACAAGAAAACAAGAAAATACAACAACTAAGAACAATACATCAATCAAAAGAAAAGCTTTAAAAGATCGCACTAAAGGATAGGGCTCGATGCTAAGGTCACGCAAGCGCAAGAATCACTGAAAACGGAGCTAAGGTTGACACGATACAACTATCAAAAGAATTTTGAATTATTAAACAACACAACTATATGTACAGATTATTTCAAACAATTACTTTTGAATTGGTAAAATCGAGGTAAAACTTAATCAAGTTTTATTTACAATGGTTTATGTATAAATTATTCTATTTAAATAGTTAACTTGAAAATAAGACATGTGAGAGCATCTAATTGAAACATATTGATCATATGTCATGTTGCACTAACAAACTTTATTTACAAAACATATTTATGTTAGTGTTAATCAAACTAACATTTATTTACCAAAGCTCGAAGTGTAACTCTAAGCTGTTTTTAATTAGAAAAGCTAGTTATCCTAAACATTAAACAAATTAATATTTATTTATGAAAAACCAAAACTTAATTAAATTTTATTTAGAAAACTCATGAAATAAATATTAATCAAGTTAACATTAATAAGAAAACCGTATGACATTAATTAGATTTTAATTATGAAAACACATTTAGATAACATTTAATCAACTTAATATTAAATAAAAATTCAGAAACATGTCACATGGTAAATAATAGTACTAAATCGTAGTTGAGTTGATACAAAGCTAACACAACAAGGACGGATTAAATCGGAGTTAAAACGTGGAATTTATGAAATAAACAAGGTTGGAGGGACCTAATCTCAATTAACCGTAGAGAACAGGGTGTAGCAGGGAAGATTCGCATGACTCACTGAATAGTGGCCGCAAAATAAGATAACTTCAGGGTTTGATCTGCAAAAGCGCTGGGCTTGGACAGGACTGCAAGGATCTAATCTTTCTAGGGGGTTTTCTATGAAATGCGCAAGACACATGAATGGATCTAAGGTTTCATGTTTTCCTGGGGTTCTTTTTGTAAAAGCTCGAAGAGCTTGAACTGGCTGTCGGCGCCTCTGTGTGCTTCGGCTCACCTGTGATTGGGTGGAAGGGGACCTAGGCGACGCGCGGAAGAGGGAGAGGTGAGCGAGGGGAACTCGATGGAGGTCTCACCGACGGCGGGGACGGGCGGTGACGGCCGGAAGTCGGACCAAGGCGGAGCACGCGGCCGACAGCGGCGCCTTCACACGGGGGAAGGACTCTAACGGTGGGACAGCGACGGGAAGCGACGGAATCGACGCGTCTCAGCAAGGGGATGCACATGGCGGCCTCGGTTTTCCTCGACGGGCGATGGACGCAACAAATCGCCGGATCGAAGGGAGCAGGACGAAGGCGACGCAGAGGCTAGGGCTTGATGGGTGATGGGTTTTATAGGTGCGCTGAGGCCTAGGCCTACGTGGCGCGCACGCCGAGGGCGGCACATTGGTGCGCACGCCAAGGCGGCGGTGCTGCGCGGCACAAGGAGCCAGTGCGGCTGGACCAGCTGGGCTGTGATGGGCCCGAATTGGGCCTCGTCCGCTCGGCCCGAGGAAGAAAAAGTGGTGGGGCCCAGTGGTGGAAAAGAAGAGGGGGGATTGGGGGGTAGGAAGGATGGGCTTTGGGGATGGTTCGGCCCGATAGGGGGTTTTAGGTTTTCTTTTTTTTGGAAACATTTTCTTTTTTTAGAAATTCTAGATAAATATTTTGAGCCATGAAAAATATTCCAAAAATTCCAAAAATACCAGGAAAAATCCTAGGGATTAAGTTGGACATGAGGAATCCAAATATTGTATTTGGAGCTCATGAAAAGAATTGAGCACATTCCAAAAATGGAATTTGCTCTTGCTCTTGGAAAATAGAAATAATTTCTAGAAAAATATAGAAAATTCCTGTTGGGCTTCGAAACGCAATTTTTGAAAACTATGCATGCATAAAGGTACTAAATGCAAGAAACATGAATGCAAATCACACAACATTAAACCTATGTTGTTTAAATTTAATTTAGAAAATAAAATTTCCCTATACTAAATTCCCTGAAAATTTTAATAAATCTTGCACAAATTTTAGAAATTAAAGAAAATCATTGTATTAATTATGCTTATTATTCGCATCCTAAAATTTGGAAATTTTAGGGTGTGACACACACTGCAAGAATCAATAGAAGCTAGTCTGGCCCATCAGTTCGGAGCTTCTCCTCAACTGGCAATATCCACACACTCCTCATTGCTTCTCTCAGGTCTCAATCTTTTGGACATTTGATCAAAGCATGGTACTCTGGCTCCTCCTCCATACCACATATGGGACAAGTAACCATAGGCTCTAGGTTCCTTCTTGCTTTGTTCTTAGTCGTTGGTAGACAAGCATTAGTTGCCTTCCACACACAGATTTTGACTTTTTGTGGAACCTGAGCACTCCAAATATTATTCCATAGAGTCCTGTCTCCTTCGGGGGCTGCACTAGTACTCTCATTATTTCCTCTATACTCTATTCTGAAGCCCAACCTGTATGCACTTCTCACTGAGAAAATCCCAGATCTTTCATAGTGCCGGGCAATGAAATCATCCTGCACTCATAATGGAAGCTTTATCTTTTGTATTTCCTCCACGTCCGATGGGAAGAACACATCCTTAACCAGCTCCATGTTCCATGTATTAGTCACCGGATCAATGAGTTCAGAGACCCATCGCATCCTGTTGCGTTGTTTCTTGCCTGCAACAGATAACGACACCTCTCTTGAAATCCATTGGTCACGCCAGATACGAATGCTGGAGCCATTACCCACAAGCCATATAATTCCCCTCTTTAGTAAGTCAAGGCCATGTTCAACAGCTCTCCATGTCGGTGAGGCATTGCCAGTAAACACAATATCAATTAGATGGTCATTAAGATAATACCTTGCCTTTAGGATCCGTGCACACAAGTTATTTGGAAATTGAGGTAGTCCCCATGCTTGCCGAGATAACAATGCCTAATTAAAGATACGTAGATCACGAAAGCCCAGGCCACCCTGACATTTGAACTTGATAATCTTCTCCAATGCACACCAATGAGTTTTACGAACTCCATTTTCTGCTCCCCACAAGTAAGGGTGAAATTTTTGCATGAGCTTTTCACACAAACCAGCACTCAATTTAAATACTCCCATGCAGTACATAGGAAGAGCTTGGGTAATTGATTTAATCAAAACATCCTTGCTTATCAGTCCAGTCCACTAGCCTCTTTGCGAAGCGTTCTTCCAAGGATTGGAAGCCCTCTCTCTTCATCCAGCCCTGGGGTGTCGGCAACCCCAAGTACCTTGCTTCAAAGGCCTCCCTCTGAACATTCAGCATATTCTGTATCTGTTCCTTTGCATCATTTCCAACATTGTTAGAGTAAAGAATAGAACACTTGTCCTCACTAACAAACTGGCATTTCCCCTTCTCGAATATGTTCAGCACTTGACGTACGTGGACAGCTTCATCCTTTATTGCTCTAAAGAACAGTAGTGTGTCATCTGCAAACAAGAGCTAAGAGACCATGGGGACATTACGGCATACACACAGTCCATTGATGGAGGCATCATTCTCTCTTCTGGATATCAACTTAGACAAACTGTCAGCAACAAAGAGGAAGAGGTACATCGACAGCGGATCACCTTGATGTAGGCCTCGTGACGGAGTGAATGGCTGCAAGAGTTCATCTTTAAACTTGATAGGTAGCGTACATTAGTCACACAATCCATAACCCACTGTACCTAGGTTCTATGAAAGCCCAACTTTGCCAGCGCTATTTGAGATAACACCAATCCACTCTATCGTATGCTTTGGCAAGATCCAATTTGTATGCACAGTAATCCTCTCTCCCTAGATGACAATTCTGCACTGTATGCAAACATTCGAAGGCAATCAAGGCGTTGTAAGTAATCAGACATCCTGGGACAAAGGCGCTTTGATTCCCAGAGATCAAATCATTTAGCAACGGCCTTAGTCGGCTAATCAGGCACTTTGACACCACCTTGTATATAACATTGCATAGGCTACCGGGTCTATAGTCCTTTAGACTCTCTGGTTGTTGTTTCTTAGGTATTAGCACTATCGATGTGTCATTTACCCCTTCAGGCATGTGTGCTGTCCAACAAAACTCCTTTATTGCAACCACAATGTCATCCTTCATGAGCCCCCAATTCTTTGGAAAAAAATCACCCAGGTAGGCCATCAGGGCCTGGTGCTATGAGAGGGCCAATTTGGAACATGGCATTGCTAATTTCCACCTCTGTAAAATTGGCACACAACTGATCATTAATATTAGTTGTGATCAGTTTCTCTATTACTGGTAGTTCCAAGTCAGGATTAATTCCCGGGTCCCGATCAAATAATTTGTCAAAGAAATCCTTTGCTAGGCGATGCATTTCATCTTTCCTAGCATGCCAAACTCCTAGCTCATCCTTCAGTTTTTTAATGTGGTTTTTTCTTGCTCGCCACACTGCTTTCAGGTAGAAGAATTGTGTATTGCGATCACCACCTTTAAGCCAGTCAATTCTAGATCGTTGAAGCCACATCATCTCGTCCCTGTATAATAATTCATTCATCTTATCCAGTGTGTTTCGAATCTCTGCACATGCCCCATTCTGTCCCTGAGCACGCAGGTCCACAAGCTTCTCTCGCAGCTCTTCAATTTGCTTTGTAACAACACCGAAATTTTTCCCTACTCTAGTTTTTCAAAGAAACAAGAACCTCCTTCAACACCCTGCTAATATCCCCTAAATGTGTTATAGCATCCCTCCTCCTCCTCTAGGCTTTCTCTATCTCCCGTGGCAATGTTGGGTCTCTTTCCCACATGATTTCATACATGAGGCTACGACTGCATCTTCCTTGCTCTTCAAAATTTGCCATAGTGACTAGCACATGACAGTAATCAGATCTGGTGGAAACCAGATGTTTTACACTTGTGCCTATGAACATATGCATCATCCACCACTGCTCGGTCAAGGCGAACCTTAACATTCTTGTTGGGGACGGTCATAAGGGGTCCCCTAACCTAAGGGATAATCACCCTTCAACAACACAAATCAATCTCAATCAAATCCCCACAAATCAATGAAGGTCTAAGCACACAAAGCCCACGGTCCAACATAGGCCAACGGCCCATTCGAGACCCCCCGAAAGGGTCCCGGTGCGCGCTCTATCTCCGCATCGATCGAGGGTGCCGACCCCCTCGAGCAAACACCAAACTCTACCTCGATCGAGGCCTTCGTGGTCGAACCCCGCGTGGCCCTCTACTCCAGAAACACTACCTCGCTCGAGGCTACCCCTCGATCCACCACGCGTGCACCCCCATCTGCTCCACCGACAAACGCATTCAATGTCCGGCACTGCCATGGGACGCCAAAGTCAAAAGGCAGATCGCGAGCCATCCCGCACAGATGATGTGGCCTGAACCACATCCGCCAACTCTGGTCACTGTGCGGCCATCCCCGACATTGTGCATGACTGCGAGGTCCTGTGCCGCCAACTCTTGTCACTATGCCAGCATGTGAGACCCTATGCTGCCAACTCTGGCGCTCCTGTACTACCAACTCCCGTACTGACCCCCTGACGAAGCCCTCGATAAGGCACGGGAGAACCCTCGAGCGGGTGTACGAACGACGACTGAGCATGGACGCCGGTCAGCACGACCCCTCGAAGACGATCTGAGACAAGCACAGGGACACGTACTTTCTACATAAACCACCACACCGTCCACTGGAGCTGGCAGACGCTCATCGATTTATGTCGGGTGGAAGGATCCACAAGGACGACAGCCACGCCCAAACGCCACGCTCTCCAGTGCCCGATAACAGTAGACTAAACTATGCAAACACGCATGACACTGCCCCTCCTTGAGCTATAAAAGGAGGAGGTAGACTCCCGACCATGGGCCGGTGTGTAACACCCTAAAAATGCCTATTTTAAAATTTAGTAACTAAATTGCTTTTATTTAATTTAATGCTCATATTTATCTAAGGAAAATAAATTATTTATGAGAAATAAAATTTAATATAAGGTTAGAAACATTTTTGTTGCATTCATGTTGCCTACATCGAGTTTTGTTTGTGAGTGGTTCAATTGGAATTTAAATTCTGTTTAAATTCGAATTTGAATCATTTCGTTTGGAGCTCTAGAAAAGTTTCAGCAGCCCGAGTTTGATTTCCCACCCTTAACTCTTTCCCCAGCCGAACTTGCCCCTCCAACTTTTCTCTCCAGCCGGCCCAGCCCCTTTCCCCTTTCCCGTTTTCGCAGGGGGCCGTCTCCCCTTTCTCCGCTTTCGGCCCGGCCCAGCGGCCTGCTCCGCCCCGCGGCCTGCTCCGCCCCACTCCCGCAGCAGCCCGCGCACCCCTCTTGCGGCCCAGTCCGGCCCAACCACGCGGCGCCTGCCTTTCCCCCCCCAGCGCGGCCCAGCAGCCAGGCCGGCCCGCCTACGCCCGCAGCCGTTGACCGAGCGGGGCCACCGGTCAGATTCGTCTCCCTCCGTGCGACGGAGTCCGACTCCGCCACGGCCCCGGCCATGGTGTCCGGCCCGGCCACGGCACGGACGCCGAGGCCCACCCGAACCCATAAAGGCCGCAGCTGCGCCGCCCCGAAGCCCGACCACCCGCCCTAATCCAAACCCTAGCCGCCGCCCTCTCCGAACGCCGCCGCGGTTTCCAAATCGCCGCCGTCGATCCGCCGGTCCAGCGCCGCTCCACCGCCATCGACCGCCAGTGAAGCTTCGCGGGGAGGTAAAGAGCCTCCCAAGCCCCTCCATGCTCCTTTTCCCCCTCTGTTGCATGCTCGTCGTTGATGCCCGAGCGCCGCCGCCGCCACTGCTCGGCGTGAGCCGCCCCCGCTGCCCTGCCGCCGACGAGAACACCCCCACTCGACTCGCCGCGTCGCCCCGAGTCTGTAGCACCCGGCCACGCCCCAAACCGAGCCTCCTAGCTCGATTTCGAGCCACGCCGGTGAAGCGCCGCCGCAGCCGGCCCAGCGCCGCCGCTCGTTGCGCCGCCGCTGCCGACCCCCTCCCCTTGATCCAATCTCAGCCGCCCGTGGACAATCCGACGGCCCAGATCGAATCCAGCGCCGGGTCAAAGCTGACCATAACGGTCAACCCGAGTTAGCCGCGGTCATTTTGCAAAAGACTCCCTGCCCTTTTTCGAAATCAACCCGCGATCCAGATCAATTCAAAAATAATTAGAATTAGGTCCTGATTTTTACAGAAACCCCCCTGACTTATTTAAAAATAGCACCTGGGGTCCTGGTTTGATTAATTTGCGAATAAACCCTCCTGTTTTTATATAAAATTATGTTTTAGCCCCTGAGTTTTTGCAAATAAGCCCCTGGAACTTTTAAAACTTTGCCAGCAAGTCCCCGAACCTTAGAAAAGCCATATCTTTCTCGTATTAGCTCCGATTTGAGTGATTTTCGCACTCACGTGTTCGTAGCGATGCGTAGATTAGTTTCTAAGCCTTCTTTTGTTCTGTTTTTATTGTTTGGTGTACTGTTCTAATAGATTAATATTGTTTGCATGTACTGGCTTGTGTGGATGCTTGTGTGTTGATGTGCGAGTCCAGTCGGTGAGCCGTACGCGTTTGAGTTCGAGGGTTACGAGGAGTAGGACCAACACCCGCAGCAGGAGCAATAGCAGCAGCAGCAGTTTGACGAAGGCAAGTACAGCACGGACAATCCTTGCTACCTAAACACACCTTTACATTATTTACTGCATATGCATGTGTCTAAATTGTTCCTATTAAGGTATTACCTAGTCTTGTTTATCCTATACCTTGATTACCTTGGGATATTGCATTTGAGTAGAACTTTGCTAGGCGCAGCTACTGTCACCAATGTTTAACTGATAATCTTGACCTAATGGTTCACTTCAATGTTAATGGTAAAACTTGCTTTTTAGCAACATGGAACAGGGAGCTAGGGCGTATGCTTCATGCGTGGCCCTAGTGTCTCTCCGTAAGGACTGGTTCTTAAAGCGGCAACCCAGGAACCTGTCGCCACCGCTGGAACTATAATGGCTCTGGTCTTGGTTAAGTAACTTGTACGGCTCTAGCTTGACAGTAGTTACCGACGGGCCGACGGCGTTATGGGAAGCATGGGTGAGAGTATGGTTTGATCCACCGAGGACGGAGTATCCGTTGGCTATGTCCCCGTGAGGCACAGTCCCGTGTTGGGAGCTTCCGTATGGCGGGGGTTCCACACGTTGCGCTATTTATTTTGTTGTTGTTGTTCTTTTCCGCGCTTGGACGCCATTGACCCCCTCGTGTTGCGACATGGGCGTCAGTCAATCTCGGTGCCTTGGGTCATGCTGCCTAGGTTGTACCATAACGGCTACTGTTTCGTTAGGGTGTCTTATGAAAAGCCTCGTAGCGTCCCTATGCAGTCACACCTCGGAAGTGTTGATGTGCGTGGTTGGGTGCAAAGTTCCTTTGAACTTTTACGCGACTTTTGGGTATAGGGCGAAACCTCTGCAGAGTGTATAATCTATCATGATAGTCTTGCTCAGGGTCAAGAGCGGCCTGGATCCTTTTTGATTAGAAGTTGATGTTTATTATTGTTTAATGATTACTTCTACTATATTAATTGGGTTACAACTGGGATTCTCTTAATTGTAGTAATCTTGGTTTAT
This sequence comes from Echinochloa phyllopogon, assembly GCA_033239725.1. Classification (NCBI taxonomy): domain Eukaryota; kingdom Viridiplantae; phylum Streptophyta; class Magnoliopsida; order Poales; family Poaceae; genus Echinochloa; species Echinochloa phyllopogon. The sequence goes on along the minus strand of BTCW01000016.1, from coordinate 984,585 downwards.
GTTACAATGAATCAACTAAAATTGTTAATGCAGTACAGCCGTGTCAAGCCTTTCTTTTAAGCCTTCATTATCCGTGTTGTATTTGCTAAGTAAGACATTTACTTACACTTGCCATTCAACAAAATCCCGGATGGGTAACAGATGGATTAGATGGCGCTGCTGCTGTTGAATTTCCTGAGGATCTGCCATTCTACTAGCTGTGCTCAACCTGTCAGTGTCCCTGTGGTTTATGGCTATCGGCTTTGCCTTCGTCTTCGTTTAGAAAGAGTTAATAAAGAGTCTTCCGCTGTTTTATTTAGTTATTTGAGTCAAACTCTGATGTAAAACCCTTTTATTCGAGTATATGTACTATGTTTATCATATTTGTTATCTATATGTGTTCTGTGGACTTCCTGGGCACACATATAGAAGCATTCGGGTTTCTGTATAAATCCGGGTGTGACAGATTGGTATCAGAGCCGTGCTGACTGTAGGATCGCAGCCTAGTTGGAACGGTTGATAAATCATTAGGAGACCACCATGATTTTGTTTCAGATCATTTAGTCATGTTTTTTTAAAACCAGTGCTATCAAGTCTTGTGTGAATCATGTCTTTGGGTGCTTGATTTTGTTGTTATTATGCTTATGTTCGATTTGGATTTTTGTAATGATTGTGATGGTCATAGACGCGAGTCTATCTCCATCTAGATATAGGACTAAGGTTTAAGGAAAATTAGTGAATAAATAGTTGGGTTATCTATCCCCTTTGCATTTTCTTTGTCTTACTCTCTACACATCTGAATCATATCCTTCCAAGAACTGCTATCTTCTTATGCACCATCTGCAAGCATGGGTTATCTATTACCGATTGACGGGAATACTGATGGGAGATATCTCGCTATGGTAGATGGTTAACACCAGAGGCAACCCCGGAGGCAGTGGAAGCAACCAGAACCAGAACCCACCACCTCCACCACCGCCACTCACCATGGAGCAGATGATGCAGATGCAACTCCAGCTGACACAGCAGATGGCGCAAACCATAGCACTGATGCAGCAGAATCAGCAGAACCCGCTTCAACATCACCACGTGCAGCCGAGAGATAAAAGGGGCGAGTTTATGAAGGGACGCCCTCCTACCCTCAACAAGTCTAGCGACCCAATGCAAGCAGAGGACTGGCTCAAGGCAGTGGAACGACAGCTGGACATCGCACAGTGCAACGACCGGGAGAAGGTGTTGTATGGAAGTGGACAGCTCCAAGGAGCAGCTTTGGATTGGTGGGATGCGTACCAGTATGCTCACCCCAATCGTGATCAGATCACTTGGCAGGAGTTCCGCGACAGCTTTCGCTCTCACCACGTGCCGGAAGCGCTGATGACCTTGAAGAAGAAGGAGTTCCTGGCATTGAAGCAGGAAGGTATGAGTGTCACCGCTTATCATGACAAGTTCATTGAGTTGGCCCGTTATGCTCCAGAGGACGTGAATACTGATAGGAAGAAGCAGACCCGATTCCGTGATGGCCTGCATGGTACACTCCAGTACCAGCTCCTGTGCTCTAGGTTCGCCACTTTTCAAGAACTGGTTGATAGCGCACTACTGCTGGAGCACAAGCGCCGTGAGATGGAGGAAAAGAAGAGGAAGCTTCAAGGCACACCGTCAGGAAGCAATGTTCGACCTCGCTTCAATCCTCAGCAAGGAAACCAGCAGATGGTGACCCCACAGCGTTTCCAGGGACAGTCCGGTCCGATGAACCGCAACCAGTATCAGCAACGTCCCCAGTACCAGCCGCGTCGCCAGTACCCCTCAGCACTACCTCAGCAGCGTCCTCAGAACCAGCCACAGAGTGGTCCTGTCCAATGCCCCAATCCGACCAACAATGCACCTACGGCTCCGAGGTGTTTTGGTTGTGGTGAGCTGGGACACTATGCCAGCGCTTGTCCTCGCAAGGCTCAGAACGCCGTTGGTCAGAACAACAATCAGAGGGTTGGACAACCGCAGAACCAGAACGGGAATCAGCAGCAGAACCCAGCGAGAGGAAAGGTCAACCACATGGGTGCGGAAACCACAGAAGGAGCAACGGATGTCATTGTGGGTACGTTCCCTGTCAACTCGACTCTCGCAACTGTTTTGTTTGATACTGGAGCTTCGCATGCTTTCATATTTGCTGCTTTCGTGAAAAAGAACATGATGATCTTGCAACCTATGGGAAACCCCATGGTAGTTAGTTCACCCGGGGGAGAACAGCGTGCCACTTTACGTTGCCCCTGTATCACCATCACAATAAGGGGGGTAGACTTTGTGGTGAACCCAATAGTCCTAGAAACCCTTGGGTTTGACTTGATTCTGGGTATGAGCTGGTTAGCCAGATATGATGGGGTGATTCAATGTTCCAAAAGAACAGTGCTGCTGACAGCAAAGACTGGTGAGAAACTGGAGTACCAAGCAGCTAGTCCCTTGGGGCACAATCAGATCTACCAAGCCGAGGGTGTAGCACTGGAAGACATCAGAGTGGTGTGCGAATTCCCAGACATGTTTCCAGATGAGTTGCCAGGTATGCCCCCAGACCGCAAAGTTGAATTTGTTATTGATCTTAAGCCTGGTACTGCACCTATAGCTAAGAGGCCATATAGAATGTGTTGACACCAAAAATTGGCACCGGGAAGAAGCTGACATGTGGGCCAGATTTGGTGGAAAGATACCATTCGGCTAGGAGGCTTTGCTGGAGCATTCGGCAGGAGATGCTCTGCGGTCGGGAGCGCGTTATCATTCGGCAAAGGTGAAGCATTCGGCAGGAGACGCTCTGCGGTCGGGAACACGTCGTCATTCGGCAGAAGCGCTGATCGTATGGAAAGAGTACTCGGGAAGGCGTGATGACGTGGAATAAAAAGAAAGGCCGGTTCGAACAAGGAAAGCAATATGGGCACGAAGATTCGTCATTTATTTTTAGAAACAAGTGTTGTAGTCGTGTCCGACTAGGAGTTGTATCAAGACCTGGGTATAAATATAAACCCATGGCAGCTGTATCATTATAATCAATCGAATCAATCATACAACAAACCGGCCCCATGCCAACATCGAGTCCTTTAGTCGAGTCGTCGAGTTCTTCGAGAGGAGTCATCGATCCGTCGACCTCCGTAAGTACCGGCAACCTTGTATCAAGCTTAGTATCATGCGGTGGATTTAAGCTTTGATGCAAGTAGTCTTGTTACCATGCTTAGTATCATCCGGTGGATTTAAGTTGTGGTTTCAAGAAGGTTCCTCTGTTAGGTCATGAGCCATGCGGTGGGCTAAGATCTAGTATGGACCAAGTTATCGGCTCTGTTAGATTCCGGCAAGATCTAGCAGATTCATTAAGTTACCCTGTGTTGCTTCTTTTTTACTATGTGCTTAATTCATGCAACACACCTTTGCCCAATCTAGATCGGCTAGAATCGGCTCTGCTTTACGGTGCGACGACTTATCCCCTCATAGCCGAATTCGAAACCGATCTAGGTTGCTACGTGTCGCGGGCTCAAGCTTGTCGGTATCGTGTAGCTCTTGACAGAACTGGGTATCATGCGGTAGATGCAGGTTTTTGGGTCGTCTTAGAGCTAATCATCCGGTGGATTAGAATTCGATTCGATCTGATAGATTTACCTTTACCGATTAGGCTTGTTCCTTCGCCATGGACCCCGATTCGGCTAATTAGCCGTATTCGGCAGTGTTCTCACGAGTGAACGTGTGTTCGTGGGTTTGCATTGGGCAATGAATGCTTTTAGCCTTTCACGATTAGATTGTATCATGCGGTGGATTGATCTAATCTGATTGGTGGTGTGGCCTCAAACGAGTCGTATCATGCGGTGGATTAACTCGTTCGTTGCCATGCTTGACGGGTGCTGCTTTCGGCCTATGCATTCTTGTCTTCAATGTAAATTCGTGACTGTATTGTAGATTCGTAACTAAACATTGAATGCTTTTAGCTTCTCATGGTTAGATTGTATCATGCGGTGGATTGATCTAGTCTGATTAGTGGTGTGGCCTCAAACGAGTCAGGTGCTGCTTTCGGCCTAACTCGTTCGTTGTCATGCCTGACGGGTGCTGCTTTCGGCCTATGCATCCTTTGTTTACTGCGAATTTATGATCATGTTTCACCCTTTTATTTATCTATCATGCTCTGTTTCTCGTTAATCGGCTATGAGTATGTGTTACAATGTTCATTTTGTTGAAAGCCGATCTTTCGTCATGCTTACATCACGCGTTCGGCAGTGCGTTCCTTGCGTACCTTGCCGATTGCCGAATGTGGGTTTAACTGCCGACAGATAGCTTCTCTGTAGCTATATGTCTCTCCAGATTGGCTTCAACGCCGCAAATATGGAACTGTCTGGTCTCACCCGGCACGTTCCAGGTTTTGATCTAAACGTTTTATCCCTTTGTTAGTTTTCAGACAAACTGACTGGCACGCTTCCGGATTCAAAATCCCGGGCCACGTTTGAAGCCAGCTTGTTCGGCTTGCTGTGTGCTTGGCGTGAGGTGCGGATTTTACGTCAACACACTTTTTGGCACGCCCGGTGGGACACACACAAGTTTTCAAGATGCCTGAGTTGAGCGACATCATGGATGTCACTTTGGAAGAGTTGTCTGAAGAACATCAACAGATGGTAAAGGCTGCTGCTAGTCAATTCATTAACAAATGTTTACTGTCTTTCGCCAAGAACAGGAATGGTGCACCTTTTCTCAAGTCCGATCTGCCAAGAGTTCTCCTTCCTGGGCAATCTGATCTTACTGAAGAAGAAGAAAGGGAGAGATTCTCGGGCTTGTTATACAAAGCTTTGGGAGAAGCAATGACCAATCATAATGCTGCGTTCTTGAACAGTTTTCGGCATATAATGGTAAGCATTTTTGGTCAGCATGTGGATAAACCCTTTGAGCAGATACATGGGCAATTGGGTGGTCCGACATACTTCAATGTTCAAGCACCAGTTCAGAAACCACATGGTAAAGGAAATGCTGATGAAACTGGAGGTTCTGGTATTAAAGATACAAATGGACAACCGATTCGGCAAGATCCTCAGCTTGCACTGCCGAAAACTCGCACATACGGTGATATGGCATTCGGCACCACAGGGAATCCGCCTGCTTCTGCTTACAAGATATCTCCTTTGAACAACAGACTGCAGAGGGATTTATATGGAAACGGATATTCAGAGTTTATGGATTACAATGCTATCGACGCTCTCCCGAATCCTGGATATGCTGGTACTGCAGGTATGCTTGCTGGGAGACCAGGGAATCAAGATACCAATATCGACCTCATGGTGCAAAAAATGACCGATGTATTGCAAAATCAATTCGGTCTGAAGCCTAAAAGTCAGGGATACATGTACTCATCTCCTTTTCCTGAATGGTACCAGAGAGTATCATTGCCGAATAGAGTCAAGGTGCCTACAGAGTTTACTAAATTCTCAGGGCAAGATGATACTAGCACTGTGGAACATATAGCTCGATATCTGATGCAACTTGGAGAGGCTTCGGCAGATGAGGCTTTCAGAATCAGATACTTTCCTTTGTCACTGACGGGTCCAGCTTTTACATGGTTTGCTTCTTTACCTGCTCAGTCGATTTGTACTTGGAAAGACCTGGAACAGAAATTCCATGCTCATTACTACATTGGCAGTACCGAGAAAAAGTTGGTTGATTTGACCAGCTTAAGGCAGAGGAATAATGAAACACCTACAGAGTTCCTCAGAAGGTTTAGGGAAACTAAGAGTATGTGCTTTTCTCTGAACATACCTGATGATCAACTGGCTGGTATGGCTGTAGCTGGAATGTTGCCTGCCATTCGGGAGAAGCTGTTCGGGATGGAGTTTGATGATCTGGGCCAGTTGTCGCACAGATTGGCCTTGATGAGTAACCAGGCGTATGGTTTCAAGAAAGATGTCAGATTTGCTAAAAATAATGATGTACCTGACATCTATAACCAATTCCTTGAAAGAGCAGATCAAGAAGATGAGTATGAAGATGACGAGGAGATAGCTGCAGCAGAGATAGTGTGGAGCAAAGAACCAGTTACAATGACTCAAAGATGGATCAAACAGATGAAAGGAACATATGATTTCGATGTGACTAAGGCAGACAAATTATTTGAGTTCCTGGTGAAAGAAGGCCGAATCAAATTGCCAGAGGGGCATTCTATGCTTCGGCCCGATGGAGTGAAAGATAAGAGGTACTGTGGGTTTCATGATAGAAATTCTCATTCCATTAATGAATGCAGAGTCTTTAGGATGAAGATTCAGAAAGCTATCCAGGAAGGACATCTGAAATTCGACAACAAGATGAAACTGGACAGTAACCCTTTCCCTCAGAACATGATCGGGTTATCGGTTAATATGTTGAATGCTGTTCCATCTGCAGAAAAGGGAAGATTGAAAGTTTTAACCTCAAAGAAGGCAAGACAGGATGGTTCAGTTGATCCCACTCGGCAGATCACAATGGAACAGATTCGCCAGAAAAATCTTCGGCTCCCGAATAGACGAATTGAAGTGGGCGAATCCTTTAAACCTAGAGTTACTACACGTATTCTCCTCAACAAATGGCAGCGTCAGCGAGAAAAAGAGCGTTTTCAAAGGCGTGAATATGAGGAGGAGGAAAGAAGGCGCGAAGAAGAAAGGTTCGAGGAAGAACAAGAAGAATACGCCCGAGAGCAGGAACGTGCGCATTGGGGGTGTGCATTCTTCAGACATTGTTGGAACGAAGGTTTAAAGCTGCCTACAAGGAGTAACTGTCCTGAGTGCAATAATGGGTATGTCGAACATAGGCAAAATGTTGTCAATCGCCGATCTGTCCATGAAAGAATTGGTAGGGTGCATCCTAGTGATGATCGGCGTTTTGATGATCAACCAAGAAAGAGACATGCTGATTGCAGATGGATTGATCATGAGGAAGAAGATCGTGAGTATGTTTGGCAGAAAGGACAGTGGTGTCCACCTGGTTTAAGAAGGAGTCAGAAGAGAAGAGTCCAACGCCTGAGGAATCAAGAATTAAAACAAGCAAGGCCTAGGATGAAATCGATATGGCTCCCAAAAGACAGGCCTGACGAACATAGTCATTCGGCTCCTACATGCATGGTATGTTTCTTGCCGAATGAATTCATGGCTCCAGCTAACCAAATTGTACAGGAAGAAATATTGCCCGATATAGATGATGCCGAACAATTCGGGTTAATGGCACAATTGATGTTGAACAAACAAGCTGTTTTTGAGAAGCCAACCCAGAATCGGCACATGAAGCCACTGTACTTGAAGGGATATGTTAATGGCAAACCATTGACCAAGATGTTTGTCGATGGAGGAGCTGCTGTCAATGTAATGCCATATACCACATTCAGGAAGCTTGGTATGGGCCTTAGAGATTTGACACCAACGAGCATAATTCTAAATGATTTTGCTGGAAATCCTTCGGACACCAAGGGATGCGTACATGTTGATCTGATGATTGGGTCCAAGACTCTGCTTACGACTTTCTTTGTCATTGAGGGCAAAGGGGCATATAGCTTGCTGCTTGGAAGAGATTGGATTCATGCAAATTGTTGTATTCCATCTACTATGCATCAACAGCTTATTCAGTGGATAGATGATGAGGTGGAGATTGTCCAAGCAGATGACTCAATAAGCGTAGCAAATATGGAACCAGCTTTCTGGGAATATCAAGGCATAGATTGTTTCTCAGGCAAGGACTGGGGAGAAGGTCCTGTGGCACCAGCCAGCAGTGATCAACAGCCGATCGAAGCAGTCGGCTCTCATAGTAATTTTTGATGGAAAATCCAATTGATGGAACTGATGGAAAATTAGGACGTGGATTTGTGTCGGCCGATAAATTAGAAGAAGTGGACATTGGAGATGGTGACAAGCCAAGGCCGACATTTATCAGTGCTAATTTGGATTCGGTTTTCAAAGAAAAGTTGGTGACATTGTTAAAGGAATACAAGGACTGCTTTGCTTGGGATTATTCGGAGATGCCCGGTCTAGACCGTTCTATTGTTGAGCATCGGTTGCCAATCAAACCTGGATATAGGCCTTACAAGCAACCACCCCGAAAAATCTACAAGGAAGAAGTGTTGGCCGATGTGAAAAAGGAGATTGAAAGATTACTAGATGCAAATTTCATTCGGCCATGTAAATACGCGGATTGGATCTCTAATATTGTTCCTGTCTATAAGAAAAATGGAAAGATGAGGGTTTGCATAGATTTTAGAGACCTAAACAAGGCTACGCCCATGGATGGATATCCAATGCCTATTGCTGATTCATTGGTTGATGCTGCTGCTGGATACAAAGTGCTCAGTTTCATGGATGGTAACGCAGGATACAATCAGATTTATATGGCATTGGAAGATATAGTAAAGACAGCTTTCAGGTGTCCTGGACACATAGGGTTGTTTGAGTGGGTTGTCATGACCTTTGGATTGAAAAATGCCGGTGCAACTTATCAAAGGGCTATGAATTATATTTTTCATGAGTTGATCGGCAAGATTGTGGAAATATATATTGATGATGTGGTGATCAAGTCATTAGATCATGAGTCTCATTTGGCCGACATAAGGAAAACTCTAGAATGCACCAGGAAACATGGGCTTAAGATGAACCCGAATAAGTGTGCTTTTGGAGTTTCGGCTGGAGAGTTTCTGGGTTTTTTGATACATGAAGGAGGAATAGGAGTTGGTAAGAAAAGCATGAAGGCAATTGATGAAATTGTTCCTCCAACTAATCTTAAAGAGCTACAATCGCTGCTTGGCAAGATAAACTTTGTGAGAAGATTCATATCAAATTTATCACAAAAGGTGTTGCCCTTTTCCTCACTGTTGAAAATAAAAAAGGATCAAAAGTTTGTATGGAGTGACGAACAACAGAAGGCTTTCAATGAAATAAAAGAGTACATGAAGAAGCCACCAGTATTGGTGCCTCCACAATTGAACAAGCCTTTCAAGTTGTACGTGGCGGCTGATGCCCAAACTATTGGATCGGCCCTCATTCAAGAATTTGAAGGGAAGGAAAGAGTGGTTGCATACCTTAGCCGAAAGTTACTAGATCCAGAGACAAGGTATTCGGCTATAGAGAAACTTTGCTTATGTGTTTACTACTCCTGTACAAAATTTCGGCATTACTTATTACATACCGAATGCATTGTGTATTCAAAGTTTGATGTGATAAAACACATGTTGTCTATGCCAATTTTGAACGGAAGGATTGGCAAATGGATTTTAGCTTTGTCTGAATTTGAATTAAGATTTGAATCGGCAAAGGCTGTTAAGGGACAGATTATTGCCGATTTCATTACTGAACATCATGATACATCGATAGATTTGCTTAACATTGTTCCTTGGGTGTTATTCTTCGATGGATCTTCATGCAACAAAGGTGGTGGAGCAGGTATTTTATTAATTTCACCCAAAGGAGAAATATTTGAGTTCGCTGTTCCTATTCAATCTGCTGTTACTAACAATCAAGCTGAGTATGAGGCATTGCTCAAAGGGCTCCAATATTTGAAAGAAGCAAAGGCCATTGCGGTTGAAATTTTTGGAGATTCAGAATTGGTCATAAAGCAATTGAATGGTGAATATGAGTGCAGAAGTGATACCTTGAGGAGTTACTATGAAGAATGCAAAGAAATATTGAAGAGCTTTCGGTCAGTAATTCTACAACACATTCCTAGAGGGGATAATGGAGAAGCAAATAGATTGGCCCAAAGTGCATCAGGTTATAAAGAGCTTCAAGAAGTTTTTGCTAATGATGTATATGCATTCGGGAGTAATCTGGCAGAAGATGATTGGAGAAAAGAGATTGCCGATTATCTGGAGAATCCATCCCGAAAGGTTTCTAGAAAGCTCAGGTATAAAGCTTTAAAGTTTGTTCTTCTTGATGATAATTTGTATTATAAATCCCTGGATGGAGTGTTGTTACATTGCTTAAATCATGAAGAAGCAAAAAGGCTGATGAGTGAAGTACATGATGGGTTGTGTGGAGCACATCAATCGGCTTACCGAATGAAGTGGGTTATTAGAAGAACTGGATATTATTGGCCGACAATGTTGGAAGATTGTTTTGAATATTATAAAGGATGTCAAGACTGTCAGAAATTTGGAAACATTCAGAGAGTTCCGGCATCGGCTTTGAATCCCATTGTCAAGCCATGGCCATTCAGAGGATGGGGAATAGATTTGATTGGCCAAATAAATCCTCCATCTAGCAAGGGGCATAAGTTTGTGCTTTTGGCAACCGATTATTTTACCAAGTGGGTTGAGGCAATTCCATTAAAGAAGGTGACGTCGGAGAATATGGTTGAGTTTGTTAAGGAACATATCATTTACAGATTTGGGATTCCTCAGACAGTCACCACTGATCAAGGAACTCAATTTACATCTTCAGAATTCAGAGATTTTGCTGAAAGTATGGGCATCAGATTGTTAAATTCTTCTCCTTATTATGCCCAAGCTAATGGTCAGGCAGAGGCTTCTAACAAGATTATGATTAAAATTATACAGAAGAAGATTGATCAGAAGCCGAGAAAGTGGCATTCGGTACTCAGTGAGGCTTTATGGGCTTACCGAATGGCTCCACATGGGGCTACACAGACGTCTCCCTATGAGTTGGTGTATGGGCATCATGCTATCTTGCCATGGGAAATACAATTAGACTCAAGGAGAATAAAGTTGCAAAAGGATTTAAGTTCTAAAGATTATAATGATTTAATGATGGACGAATTAGAAGATTTGCATATGATTCGTCTCAGGGCCTTGGAGAATATTGAGAAGAACAAAATGCGAGTTGCTAAGTATTACAATAAAAAGGTGAAAGTTAAGCGATTTACAGAAGGTGATCTAGTTTGGAAAGCGATATTGCCGATTGGAACCAAATATGCAGCATTCGGCAAATGGTCTCCAAATTGGGAAGGTCCTTTCAGAGTGGTTAGATGCGTGCCTGGAAATGCATATATTTTGAAGACATTATTGGGAGAAGAATTTGCTTCTGCTATAAATGGAAGATATTTGAAGAGGTATTATCCTAGTGTTGAAGTCAATCGGTGATTGATATATTAATTTGCCGAACAGCCGATTTTCGGGAAGAAATCGCCTTCAGAACAAATGTTGACAGAAAAGGAAAATGGCCAGTACTGAATGTATTGCCCTTAGCACAAAATATATTACATCAGATGTTCATGCAAGATCACAAAAGATAAGTTTTATTGCCGAAATTCCATAAATCCCTAAGTACAAACTAATGGAATAGCTTGTTCAAAACGGACTGAGGATGAATGGAATCGGCAATGGCGGCGCCATGAGCATCAAGGCGATCTATGGAAGCCTCGATGTCATCGATCTCCTCCGGGTTACCATTAGCGAAGCCGGTCGGTAGCCTGGAGTAGTCGGTATTGGTGTGCGTCGACATGGCGACTAGGCCTGCAGCAGTGCCCAGACGGATGCCGTGCGAAGCCACCTCATCGATGCGGCCCGCCACCGCGCCGAGGCGAGCTTCTGGTGTGTCCCCAGGAGCATTCACCTTGTTCGCCAGCTCATTCGCCAGCGCCTTTAGCCGATCGAGTTCGGCATCACGCGCTGCAAGTTTACAAAAGAGGATTGCAGATTAATGTCATTTGGAGGACGAGATTGAGATTGAGCAGGTTGCAGGACTCACCGTCGATGACTTCGAGCAACTGTTTGCGCTCGTGCTGCCGTTCGAGATCCGCAATCCCGGCTTGCTTGGAGATGACCTCCAGCTCGCGACGAGAATCATCGCGCTCCGCCTTGAATCGGCGAGCATCACCGTCTGAATAGCGGGAATCGGCCGATGAGTGAGTTCGATTGGACGAACTCGAAGAGCCGGACGCCGCAGGAGCAACGGCTGGAGCCGCGACTGGCGCACCAGCGGCGACAATCCATTGGATTACCCTGAAGAAACAAAGAGATTCGTCAAGGAGAAGGCAAAATCTCGAGAAGAACAGAGAGAAGTAAGCAGCCAATCACCTGCGGCGAGCGCCGGCGCGGCTTCCTTCGGGTTCGTCGGCGGCCGGTCGCCTTCCATTCGCCATTGGGGTTTTCTTGAGTTTACTGTGCTTGGGGAAAAGAAGAGTTCAAGGGAGGCGAAAGGCTTAGTGAAGAAATAGCGGCACTTGGTATGTTTATTTATAGAATCCGCAGAGGAAATCGTGGTCAGGGATCGTGGCGCGCGTCCCAAAATTTCAGGAGATGGAAAGCCCCACGAACCGAGCAGTTACCGTGTCGTTTGGGATTCATGCCGAATCGGGCTCGGTTCTACTGAATTGGATTCGGCTATATCGTTTGATGCGTTTTCGGGTCTGACACTGTTGAAACCAACTTTGCCGAATGAGTTGTTCGCAATGATGGAGAAGAAGAGTTAACAGCTACGAATTCACAAGATGAGGCAATTATTCGGCTACAGGTTATTGGTTACAAGTTACAAACCCAAGTATTTTGAAATTACATTTGTGGCATTGGAAATCATGTTGCTAATGTTGTCTAACAAGTTTTTGTCAGCTTCTTGGGTTTTAGCCAGAGCCTTGAGCTTTGCCTTGAGTTGTTTATCCTTGTTTAGAGTGGCTGAAGCTTCTTTTCGTATTCTTTCTGATAACTTGGGAAGCTCAGCAATATTCTTCTCGTCAGCTTCAATTTCGGCCGATAAGCGTTGCAATTCGGCTTCAAGTGCAGCTTTCCTGGCCTTTTTGCTCTCAAGATCAGATACCAGCTTGGTCAACAGCTCATTATTCTCTTGATCTTGAGAGTGCAGGGTTTTTACTGACTGCTTGATCAGATATCTTTTTTGCTCTAAGGCTGGCAGAGAAGATTGATTGCTCAAGGCTTGCATCACTGCTGCGAATTGCTGATCCAATTGAGAGACTGGCTCCAATGCGGTCTTGATGTCAGCTGGGAGTTCTTGATCAATGGAGTCCAGTACGTCTCTTAATGAAACAGCATGTGTAGCCTGGTCTTGGATGCTCTTATTCAGTAAGGCTAAGATGTCTTTCAGCTTTGCTTTGGTTTCTTCTGATAAATCTTGGCTAGAAGTAATCTCTTCTCCTTGTTCGGTAACCCAGTCATCCACAGCAAAGGAATAGCTGGGTGATGAAGTGGATTTCTCCTGAAAAGGGTTCTTGCCGAATTAGTAAAAGAATTGCCGAATGAGAGGGAGTCAAGAGAATTGAATGATTATGTTTACCTCGGCCCTGGCTTCCCGAGTGGGAGATGGAAGTGTTTTAAGTTCCATGATGGGAGTTTGTGTATCTGGCTGAGGAGAAACCGGAGTGTCAATTGAAGAGGATTCTATTCCTGTTTCTGGAAGGGGCAGCAAAGCTGAAGACGAATCATGAGGAAGGGAAGAGCTTTCCAAGGCAGGATCTGTTGAAGCTTGTTCTGCAATTGACAAGAGAGTAAATGCCGATGACAAGAAATTAAGAAAAATGAAGTGGTAGATTTTTTTTTTTTTTTACCGTCCAATGAGGCATCGGCAATTTCTGTGCTAGCCAACCATTGCTGAGCTTTGGCCTGAAAAAACAAGGAAAGATGAAGTTGAGCAGAATATTATTGACATCATGGCCAAAGAAAGAGAGATCTGACCTTGATGATTTTCTTGGGAACCACTTTTCTTTGTGCCTGAGGAGGCTGCCAGGACAAGGGTCTTCCTTTTGACAGATGATGGCCTGGTGATTTTTGGATCCAGGATAGCTTGTCTGGCCATTATTTGAGCTAAAGTTGGGGATTGATATCCCAGAGCTGAGATTGGGCCTGCTGCCTTGTATACAATTGCCCTGGCAAGAGGGGCAGGTATGATGTCCTGCAAAGATGGTAAAGTCAAGGTCAAGTTGGATCTTTATTTGATTGAAAGTGAATAAAAGCTGAACATATTACCTCTGAGCTTGGTTGGTAGTCTGACATCAACTCGAGACAGAGAGGATGAATTGGCACATTGAAAATATGATCATGAAGTTCTTGCCACCAGATTATGAAGCTAGGGTGTGCAAATATTATTGGCACAAAGGGCTCAGGTGCATAGATTGTGTCACAGCATCTATAAGGGAAGATTCTTCTTGTTTCTGTGGCATCTTTGATGATTTCCCTAGGCTTGAGAAATTCATGAAGGAATAGCCTTGGGGGCACCTGGCCACATCCCAATTGCCTGGCTGCTATGTTCGGCTGATAGTATTCATATGTGCTCTGAACTAGTCTTCCCCCATGAAATTCGGCTGGCAGGATACAAGGATGGATGAAAGCATTGAAAATTGCTATAGAATGTACGTCAGTGCATCCAGATTCAAAGCCGAATTCACAGGGGAAGGTGAGGTTGTCATTGTCCAGATATGGAAACCAGAGAGGATGATCAAAGCCTTTGAAGAAGAGCTCAAATAATTCACAGATATTTTTGTTGATGGATACAGTAGAAGCAGCTTCTCCATAAGTTTGACAACCTTTGGTCTTCTTGATCTCTCCCTCTGCATAGTTGATGGAAGGGAATTCTCTGCTGTTGAGATCAATGGCAATAATCTGATGCATGTACAGTTGTAGCCACATCTGGACAAACCACCAGGGACCATTCACACAAGGTATTTTCCTGTTGGTGTGCATCAATTGGGTAGTTTGATTAAGCATATGATAGACGCTGCCCAGGAGGTATTTTCCCAATGGGATGAGTTTACCAGCAGCCAGTTCTTCAGCCATCACGATGTGGTTCAGAGTTGGCTCATTGGCTTTGCCACAGAAGACATACCTGCACAGCCACATATTCAGGAAAGCCCTGTACTCTACATCGGTCAAGGGGCCATCAGACATATAGTTTTGGATGTATCTTTTATATCCAACCCCTGTTTTGACTCCTGTCTGCTTGGAGGAGCCCTTGTGGTCATATGGTCGAACAGTTTCTGTTATGTTCAGACCAGTCATCATATATACATCGGCCAAGGTGGGAGACATTGGGCCATGACCGAATAAAAAGGCGTTGGCACCATTGGACCAGAAGTGGCAAGCTGCAATCAGAAGGTTCTCATTCTTGGGTGTTTCAGCCAATGACAACTCCAAGCAGTGAGATATGCGCAGACGATCCCAGTTCTGTGTTTGGGGGCTTTTATCATTTGATATTCTCTTGTACCAATTCATCCAGCCTGCAATCGGGGGCAGAGGCCAGTTCTTGAAAGTGTCTTGCCACTTGTGAGGATTGGCCAGAGAGATCTTGAACGGGATCCTTTGGGATTCGGCTGCGATGAATTCAGAGGGATCTGAGTTCCCTACAGGGCCGAGAAAATACGATGGAGATTTCTCTTCAACAGGAATGAGGATTTCGGCAGCTAGGGCCTGTCAAGCATGGAAAAGGATAAAGAGATTTGAGACAGGAATCAAGAAAAGATTGCCGAATGAGCTTGGAGAGATTAAAGTTTACCTGAAGTGCGAAATCTTGATTCGCCATGAAGAGGTTGAGTCTTGAAGCGCTGATGACCTGGAGTGCGGATCTGAGCGGAAGCCTCGTGGATTCAAAGGAGAATGGCGGATGTCGAGTAGAGTTGGCTTGAGAATGTTTGGTGCTTATGGTCGATTCCGAAATAAAGATCACCTTTATCCCGAAATCGAAGGGGCATGTGTTGACACCAAAAATTGGCACCGGGAAGAAGCTGACATGTGGGCCAGATTTGGTGGAAAGATACCATTCGGCTAGGAGGCTTTGCTGGAGCATTCGGCAGGAGATGCTCTGCGGTCGGGAGCGCGTTATCATTCGGCAAAGGTGAAGCATTCGGCAGGAGACGCTCTGCGGTCGGGAACACGTCGTCATTCGGCAGAAGCGCTGATCGTATGGAAAGAGTACTCGGGAAGGCGTGATGACGTGGAATAAAAAGAAAGGCCGGTTCGAACAAGGAAAGCAATATGGGCACGAAGATTCGTCATTTATTTTTAGAAACAAGTGTTGTAGTCGTGTCCGACTAGGAGTTGTATCAAGACCTGGGTATAAATATAAACCCATGGCAGCTGTATCATTATAATCAATCGAATCAATCATACAACAAACCGGCCCCGTGCCAACATCGAGTCCTTTAGTCGAGTCGTCGAGTTCTTCGAGAGGAGTCATCGATCCGTCGACCTCCGTAAGTACCGGCAACCTTGTATCAAGCTTAGTATCATGCGGTGGATTTAAGCTTTGATGCAAGTAGTCTTGTTACCATGCTTAGTATCATCCGGTGGATTTAAGTTGTGGTTTCAAGAAGGTTCCTCTGTTAGGTCATGAGCCATGCGGTGGGCTAAGATCTAGTATGGACCAAGTTATCGGCTCTGTTAGATTCCGGCAAGATCTAGCAGATTCATTAAGTTACCCTGTGTTGCTTCTTTTTTACTATGTGCTTAATTCATGCAACACACCTTTGCCCAATCTAGATCGGCTAGAATCGGCTCTGCTTTACGGTGCGACGACTTATCCCCTCATAGCCGAATTCGAAACCGATCTAGGTTGCTACGTGTCGCGGGCTCAAGCTTGTCGGTATCGTGTAGCTCTTGACAGAACTGGGTATCATGCGGTAGATGCAGGTTTTTGGGTCGTCTTAGAGCTAATCATCCGGTGGATTAGAATTCGATTCGATCTGATAGATTTACCTTTACCGATTAGGCTTGTTCCTTCGCCATGGACCCCGATTCGGCTAATTAGCCGTATTCGGCAGTGTTCTCACGAGTGAACGTGTGTTCGTGGGTTTGCATTGGGCAATGAATGCTTTTAGCCTTTCACGATTAGATTGTATCATGCGGTGGATTGATCTAATCTGATTGGTGGTGTGGCCTCAAACGAGTCGTATCATGCGGTGGATTAACTCGTTCGTTGCCATGCTTGACGGGTGCTGCTTTCGGCCTATGCATTCTTGTCTTCAATGTAAATTCGTGACTGTATTGTAGATTCGTAACTAAACATTGAATGCTTTTAGCTTCTCATGGTTAGATTGTATCATGCGGTGGATTGATCTAGTCTGATTAGTGGTGTGGCCTCAAACGAGTCAGGTGCTGCTTTCGGCCTAACTCGTTCGTTGTCATGCCTGACGGGTGCTGCTTTCGGCCTATGCATCCTTTGTTTACTGTGAATTTATGATCATGTTTCACCCTTTTATTTATCTATCATGCTCTGTTTCTCGTTAATCGGCTATGAGTATGTGTTACAATGTTCATTTTGTTGAAAGCCGATCTTTCGTCATGCTTACATCACGCGTTCGGCAGTGCGTTCCTTGCGTACCTTGCCGATTGCCGAATGTGGGTTTAACTGCCGACAGATAGCTTCTCTGTAGCTATATGTCTCTCCAGATTGGCTTCAACGCCGCAAATATGGAACTGTCTGGTCTCACCCGGCACGTTCCAGGTTTTGATCTAAACGTTTTATCCCTTTGTTAGTTTTCAGACAAACTGACTGGCACGCTTCCGGATTCAAAATCCCGGGCCACGTTTGAAGCCAGCTTGTTCGGCTTGCTGTGTGCTTGGCGTGAGGTGCGGATTTTACGTCAATGAGTAAAAGAACTAGAGAAACTTAAGGAGGAATTAAGGGCATTGTTAGCAAAAGGGTATATTCGTCCTAGTTCTTCCCCTTGGGGAGCACCAGTTTTGTTTGTGGATAAGAAAGATGGGACCCAGAGATTGTGTGTGGATTATCGAGCTTTGAATGAAGTGACCATCAAGAACAAGTACCCGTTGCCGAGGATTGATGATCTCTTCGACCAGTTGAAAGGAGCATGTGTGTTCTCTAAGATCGATCTCCGATCCGGTTACCATCAGATGAGGATACGAGTGACTGACATCCCCAAAACAGCCTTCACAACCCGATATGGTCTATATGAGTTCACAGTCATGTCTTTTGGTCTGACAAATGCACCGGCATACTTCATGTATTTGATGAACAGTGTGTTCATGGACTATCTTGACAAATTCGTAGTGGTGTTCATTGACGATATTTTGGTTTTCTCCAAGAATGAGGAAGAGCATGAAGAACATCTGAGGCTGGTGATGCAGAGACTCCGTGAGCATCAGTTGTATGCCAAGCTAAGCAAGTGTGAGTTTTGGTTGAAGGAAGTAGCATTCTTGGGTCACGTGTTGTCCAATGGTGGAGTGGCCGTTGATCCGAAGAAGGTTAGTGATGTGTTGAGTTGGAATCCGCCTAAGGTTGTGAGTGAAATCAGAAGTTTCCTTGGAATGGCTGGATACTATCGGAGGTTTATTGAAGGATTCTCCAAGATTGCTAAACCCCTGACGGCATTATTGGAGAAAAATGCCAAGTTTGTCTGGACTGAAGAGTGTCAAGTCAGCTTTGAGGAATTGAAGAAGAGGTTGACAACGGCACCTGTGCTAGTGTTGCCGGATATAACCAAGAGCTTCTCTATCTACTGCGATGCATCTTGTCTAGGATTGGGATGTGTGCTCATGCAGGAAGGTAGAGTAGTAGCATATGTATCAAGGCAGTTGAGGAAGCATGAGCAGAACTACCCGACACACGATCTGGAGTTAGCAGCTGTGGTGCATGCTTTGAAGATTTGGAGGCATTACTTGATTGGTCATAAGTGTGATATTTACACTGACCATAAGAGTCTTAAGTATGTGTTCACACAGTCAGATCTGAATATGAGGCAACGTCGTTGGTTAGAGTTGATCAAGGACTACGACCTGGAAATTCACTATCATCCAGGGAAGGCCAATCTGGTGGCAGATGCTCTGAGTAGAAGGAGATACGTGAATAGGATCACGGGACATTGCTTACCGGAGGAACTCAGTTCAGAATTTGAAAGGATGAGTCTGAGATTTGTGACCAGCATCACCGAGATGGCAGTAGAACCGACCTTGGAACAAGAGATCCGAAAAGGACAGCTCACAGATGAGAAGATCAAGGAGATCGTAGAACTAGTGGCATTAGGAAAAGCCCCTGGTTTTCGAGTGGATGACCAAGGGACATTGTGGTACGAGAAGAGGACCTGTGTACCAGATGTAGTGCAGATCAGGGATGCAATTCTCAGGGAAGCCCATGAATCAGCATATTCGATACACCCGGGTAGTACCAAGATGTACCAAGATATTAAAGAGAGATTTTGGTGGTACGGATTGAAGAGAGATGTGGCCACATACGTAGCTCTATGTGACACATGTCAGAAAGTCAAGGCTGAACATCAGAGGCCAGCAGGTTTGCTCCAGCCCCTGAAGGTACCTGAATGGAAGTGGGAAGAAGTCGGTATGGATTTCATCACTAGCTTACCTCGCACTCAGAGGGGATTTGACTCAATCTAGGTAATCATGGATCGCCTAACCAAGGTGGCGCATTTCCTACCAGTAAAGACCACCTACTCGGGAGCCAGACTAGCGGAGTTGTATATGGAGAGGATTGTGTGTTTGCACGGGGTACCGAAAAGAATAGTGTCAGATCGAGGTACCCAGTTCACATCACACTTTTGGCGACAATTGCATGAGTCTATGGACACTAAGTTACAGTTCAGTACAGCTTACCATCCGCAGACAGATGGGCAGACGGAACGGACGAATCAGATATTGGAGGACATGTTGAGAGCATGTGCTCTACAATATGGTGCCAGTTGGGACAGGAGTTTACCGTACGCGGAATTCTCGTACAACAACAGTTATTAGAAGAGTCTGCAGATGGCACCATTCGAGGCTCTGTATGGCAGAAAGTGTAGGACACCACTATTCTGGAATCAGACGGGAGAAAGTCAGGTATTTGGACCTGAGATACTAAGAGAGGCAGAGCGACAAGTGCAGATAATCAGACAGAATCTGAAAGTGGCACAATCCAGATAGAAGAGCTATGCAGATAACCGACGGAGGGATCTCAGCTTCGAAATTGGAGACTTCGTGTATCTCAAGGTGTCACCCATGAGAGGCGTGAAGAGGTTCAACGTCAAGGGCAAGTTAGCACCTCGATACATTGGACCGTTCAAGGTACTTGGTCGGAAGGGTGAGGTGGCGTATCAGTTAGAGCTACCAGAGAAGTTAGCAGGAGTACATGATGTGTTCCATGTGTCTCAGTTGAAAAAGTGCTTGCGAGTACCTGAGGAACAGATTCCGATTGATGAGCTGAATGTGGAGGAAGATCTTACCTATACTGAGCATCCTGTCAGAATTTTGGAAGAGTCAGAAAGAGTCACCAGAAATAAAGTGATCCGGATGTGCAAGGTTCAGTGGAGCCGCCATTCAGTGGATGAAGCGACTTGGGAAAGAGAAGAAGACCTCAAAGCTGAATATCCACAGTTATTCCCATCCACATCCGAATCTCGAGGACGAGATTCATCTTAAGGGGGGGTAGGTTTGTAACACCCTAAAAATGCCTATTTTAAAATTTAGTAACTAAATTGCTTTTATTTAATTTAATGCTCATATTTATCTAAGGAAAATAAATTATTTATGAGAAATAAAATTTAATATAAGGTTAGAAACATTTTTGTTGCATTCATGTTGCCTGCATCGAGTTTTGTTTGTGAGTGGTTCAATTGGAATTTAAATTATGTTTAAATTCGAATTTGAATCATTTCGTTTGGAGCTCTAGAAAAGTTTCAGCAGCCCGAGTTTGATTTCCCACACTTAACTCTTTCCCCGGCCGAACTTGCCCCTCCAACTTTTCTCTCCCGCCGGCCCAGCCCCTTTCCCCTTTCCCGTTTTCGCAGCGGCCCGTCTCCCCTTTCTCCGCTTTCGGCCCGGCCCAGCGGCCTGCTCCGCCTCGCGCCGGCCTGCTCGCGCTCCCGCTCCCGCAGCAGCCTGCGCACCCCTCTTGCGGCCCAGTCCGGCCCAACCACGCGGCGCCTGCCTTTCCCCCCCCAGCGCGGCCCAGCAGCCAGGCCGGCCCGCCTACGCCCGCAGCCATTGACCGAGCGGGGCCACCGGTCAGACTCGTCTCCCTCCTCGCGACGGAGTCCGACTCCGTCACGGCCCCGGCCATGGTGTCCGGCCCGGCCACGGCACGGACGCCGAGGCCCACCCGAACCCTTCCACGGCCGCTCCATAAAGGCCGCAGCTGCGCCGCCCCGAAGCCCGACCACCCGCCCTAATCCAAACCCTAGCCGCCGCCCTCTCCGAACGCCGCCGCGGTTTCCAAATCGACGCCGTCGATCCGCCGGTCCAGCGCCGCTCCGCCGCCATCGACCGCCAGGGAAGCTTCGCGGGGAGGTAAAGAGCCTCCCAAGCCCCTCCATGCTCCTTTTCCCCCTCTGTTGCATGCTCGCCGTCGATGCCCGAGCGCCGCCGCCGCCACTGCTCGGCGTGAGCCGCCCCCGCTGCCCTGCCGCCGACGAGAACACCCCCACTCGACTCGCCGCGTCGCCCCGAGTCTGTAGCACCCGGCCACGCCCCAAACCGAGCCTCCTAGCTCGATTTCGAGCCACGCCGGCGAAGCGCCGCCGCAGCCGGCCCAGCGCCGCCGCTCGTTGCGCCGCCGCTGCCGACCCCCTCCCCTTGATCCAATCTCAGCCGCCCGTGGACAATCCGACGGCCCAGATCGAATCCAGCCCCGGGTCAAAGCTGACCGTAACGGTCAACCCGAGTCAGCCGCGGTCGTTTTGCAAAATACTCCCTGCCCTTTTTCGAAATCAACCCGCGGTCCTGATCAATTCAAAAATAATTAGAATTAGGTCCTGATTTTTACAGAAACCCCCCTGACTTATTTAAAAATAGCACCTGGGGTCCTGGTTTGATTAATTTGCGAATAAACCCTCCTGTTTTTATATAAAATTATGTTTTAGCCCCTGAGTTTTTGCAAATAAGCCCCTGGAACTTTTAAAACTTTGCCAGCAAGTCCCCGAACCTTAGAAAAGCCATATCTTTCTCGTATTAGCTCCGATTTGAGTGATTTTCACGCTCACGTGTTCGTAGCGATGCGTAGATTAGTTTCTAAGCCTTCTTTTGTTCTGTTTTTATTGTTTGGTGTACTGTTCTAATAGATTAATATTGTTTGCATGTACTGGCTTGTGTGGATGCTTGTGTGTTGATGTGCGAGTCCAGTCGGTGAGCCGTACGCGTTTGAGTTCGAGGGTTACGAGGAGCAGGACCAACACCCACAGCAGGAGCAATAGCAGCTGCAGCAGTTTGACGAAGGCAAGTACAACACGGACAATCCTTGCTACCTAAACACACCTTTACATTATTTACTGCATATGCATGTGTCTAAATTGTTCCTATTAAGGTATTACCTAGTCTTGTTTATCCTATACCTTGATTACCTTGGGATATTGCATTTGGGTAGAACTTTGCTAGGCGCAGCTACTGTCACCAATGTTTAACTGATAATCTTGACCTAATGGTTCACTTCAATGTTAATGGTAAAACTTGCTTTTTAGCAACATGGAACAGGGAGCTAGGGCGTATGCTTCATGCGTGGCCCTAGTGTCTCTCCGTAAGGACTGGTTCTTAAAGCGGCAACCCAGGAACCTGTCGCCACCGCTGGAACTATAATGGCTCTGGTCTTGGTTAAGTAACTTGTACGGCTCTAGCTTGACAGTAGTTACCGACGGGCCGACGGCGTTATGGGAAGCATGGGTGAGAGTATGGTTTGATCCACCGAGGACGGAGTATCCGTTGGCTATGTCCCCGTGAGGCACAGTCCCGTGTTGGGAGCTTCCGTATGGCGGGGGTTCCACACGTTGCGCTATTTATTTTGTTGTTGTTGTTCTTTTCCGCGCTTGGACGCC
Source organism: Echinochloa phyllopogon (assembly GCA_033239725.1). Lineage (NCBI taxonomy): Eukaryota > Viridiplantae > Streptophyta > Magnoliopsida > Poales > Poaceae > Echinochloa > Echinochloa phyllopogon. Next base: position 961,932 of record BTCW01000016.1, on the reverse strand, counting down.
ATTGACCCCCTCGTGTTGCGACATGGGCGTCAGTCAATCTCGGTGCCTTGGGTCATGTTGCCTAGGTTGTACCATAACGGCTACTGTTTCGTTAGGGTGTCTTGTGAAAAGCCTCGTAGCGTCCCTATGCAGTCACACCTCGGAAGTGTTGATGTGCGTGGTTGGGTGCAAAGTTCCTTTGAACTTTTACGCGACTTTTGGGTAAAGGGCGAAACCTCTGCAGAGTGTATAATCTATCATGATAGCCTTGCTCAGGGTCAAGAGCGGCCTGGATCCTTTTTGATTAGAAGTTGATGTTTATTATTGTTTAATGATTACTTCTACTATATTAATTGGGTTACAACTGGGATTCTCTTAATTGTAGTAATCTTGGTTTATGTTACAATGAATCAACTAAAATTGTTAATGCAGTACAGCCGTGTCAAGCCTTTCTTTTAAGCCTTCATTATCCGTGTTGTATTTGCTAAGTAAGACATTTACTTACACTTGCCATTCAACAAAATCCCGGATGGGTAACAGATGGATTAGATGGCACTACTGCTGTTGAATTTCCTGAGGATCTGCCATTCTACTAGCTGTGCTCAACCCGTCAGTGTCCCTGTGGTTTATGGCTATCGGCTTCGTCTTCGTCTTCGTTTAGAGAGAGTTAATAAAGAGTCTTCAGCTGTTTTATTTAGTTATTTGAGTCAAACTCTGATGTAAAACCCTTTTATTCGAGTATATGTACTATGTTTATCATATTTGTTATCTATATGTGTTCTGTGGACTTCCTGGGCACACATATAGAAGCATTCGAGTTTCTGTGTAAATCCGGGTGTGACAGATTGGTATCAGAGCCGTGCTGACTGTAGGATCGCAGCCTAGTTGGAACGGTTGATAAATCATTAGGAGACCACCATGATTTTGTTTCAGATCATTTAGTCATGTTTTTTTAAAACCAGTGCTGTCAAGTCTTGTGTGAATCATGTCTTTGGGTGCTTGATTTTGTTGTTATTATGCTTATGTTCGATTTGGATTTTTGTAATGATTGTGATGGTCATAGACGCGAGTCTATCTCCATCTAGATATAGGACTAAGGTTTAAGGAAAATTAGTGAATAAATAGTTGGGTTATCTATCCCCTTTGCATTTTCTTTGTCTTACTCTCTACACATCTGAATCATATCCTTCCAAGAACTGCTATCTTCTTATGCACCATCTGCAAGCATGGGTTATCTATTACCGATTGACGGGAATACTGATGGGAGATATCTCGCTATGGTAGATGGTTAACACCAGAGGCAACCCCGGAGGCAGTGGAAGCAACCAGAACCAGAACCCACCACCTCCACCACCGCCACTCACCATGGAGCAGATGATGCAGATGCAACTCCAGCTGACACAGCAGATGGCGCAAACCATAGCACTGATGCAGCAGAATCAGCAGAACCCGCTTCAACAGCACCACGTGCAGCCCAGAGATAAAAGGGGCGAGTTTATGAAGGGACGCCCTCCTACCCTCAACAAGTCTAGCGACCCAATGCAAGCAGAGGACTGGCTCAAGGCAGTGGAACGACAGCTGGACATCGCACAGTGCAACGACCGGGAGAAGGTGTTGTATGGAAGTGGACAGCTCCAGGGAGCAGCTTTGGATTGGTGGGATGCGTACCAGTATGCTCACCCCAATCGTGATCAGAGTCCCTGTGGTTTATGGCTATCGGCTTCGTCTTCGTCTTCATTTAGAGAGAGTTAATAAAGAGTCTTCCGCTGTTTTATTTAGTTATTTGAGTCAAACTCTGATGTAAAACCCTTTTATTCGAGCATATGTACTATGTTTATCATATTTGTTATCTATATGTGTTCTGTGGACTTCCTGGGCACACATATAGAAGCTTTCAAGTTTCTGTGTAAATCCGGGTGTGACACGGTGACAAAAAACAAGAGATGACATCCAACCCTTAGAACACACGACAACCAGATGACCAGACGCAACGCATCCTAGATGCTTGGGACTTGGCTTGGAGGCTTCTCCTCCTCTCCCGCCTTGCTTGTAAACCCCTACTACAGGCACCCCGGTGCAAGGTAATACAGTGCGTGCACGCCCCTTGCTGGACGTACGGCCCCGTGGCCGGAACCAGGATAAACCCCGTGCCATTGTGTTAGCCTTTGCAGCAACCATTGAGAGAGTGGACGCAACGCATTCGTTCTAGTTAGTGTCGGGCGACCGATCCGAACACCGACAGTGGCGTGCCAAGTAGGGGCTGCGTTGTGATCGTTCTCTTCATCCATGGTCTCCCTCAATGGTGATCTGCACGAGGTGCGGCAATGGATACCCTATGGGAGTCTCGGACCCGTTCCCAGCCGGACACCAGATCTAGTTCGGGAGCTTGGAGTTCGATGCGACCGACAATGGCTACCTCATGCGGCTCCTTTCAAGGAACACGAGCGTGGAGGCTTCGGTGCCACCCCCATCATCACCCCGACGTAGGAGGCGTTCGGGCTAGCGCGCGCAAAGAGCGCGCGGAGCAGCGCAGAGCGGTTCGTGCATGCTCCCCCGAGCGGATCGGAGCAAACGAGTCACGGCCTGCAGCTGCGACGGGGGAGGCAACGCCTTCACCAACATGTCCCATGACGAGTCCCCCTGAGGAGAACACGGCCAAGCCGTTGCGACGTCACTCTACCACCATGGCCTACTCTTCATCGGTCAGCACGAACATGGATGTGTATGAGGACCTGTCGGGACATCACTTGATCTCGATCCGCAACCTCATTGCTACCTCACCCGACGATCAGTACCCCGACTCCGATAGCGAGGTAAACGCACGCGGTTAGGGGGCTCTCGAGTGGGACTACTCCGGGCTCCGCAACCGTGAGGCTTTTGTGTCGTTTCAGGCTGTGGTGGACTACTGCCTCACCTGCTCCGACGACTCTAGCGAGGGGGATTACGACCCCACGCGAGAGTGCGTCGTTGTAGGGCTGACGGGGCAAGCGGTGCAGTAGGTTGCACCGACCACGCGGCAAACTCACAGTCGGTGACACCGCCGAGCAAAGCTGCACTCGCGCAGGCACGGTTGGCCTAGGTCTGAGAGCTAGAGGCTAAGCTCAAGGAAGAGCGCCAACAGGTGTGGCATCTGCGAGCCACTCTCGAGGCATCACCTCTTGAGCGTAGTGCATGAGCCACGGCCGAGGCGGGGCCCCTCGAGCGTGGTGCACACACCAGAGAGGCGGGACGTGTCGATCGCGCGTGTATCGAAGCCAGTGATGATGTCGATGATCCACTGCCGATGGCAAGGGCGAGCTAGAAGCTCATCACCGCTGCGACTCTGATTTGGGCCATGCTCGAACCTTCAACCCCTAAGGGCCGCAACCTGCGCCGCGAGGCACATCTCCTCATTGAGCAGGCTGTCGTGCAGCAGGCCGAGAGCTCCGTGTCACGCATGCGCCATACGACCAACACGAAGGCCGGTGGGAGAATGCACGACCCAGAGGGATCGGTCTGAACCCCACCCGGGGGCAAGGCGGCGCCAGCCCAACCGACGAGCAAGGGTAAGGCGCCCTTGGTTCAAGACCGTGTCCAGAAGAAGTCCATAAAGGAATGGATTCTGGACACAAGCGACGCTGATGATGGCAACGCCCGCAACGTCCTGAACAAGAAGAAACAGGACGCAATGATGACTCAAGGCTACCACCCTCGATGTGGAGGCCGCTACGACAGCCGGGAGGATAGGAGCCTGACGCCAGAACCCCCATGAACCAGTGTATCCAGTCAGGAGATCCATGCAGCTCCTATTCCCCCCGCGCTTCTGATAGCCCATAACCATCACCAAGTACTTGGGGGGAGACGGATCCCAGGGTTTGGCTCAACGACTACCGCTTGGCCTGCCAGCTGGGCGGCGCGACCGACGACACCATGATCATCCGCAACTTGCCGCTTCACCTTGTGGACTCCACGTGGACATGGCTCGAGCACTTGCCCGTGAACCAAATCCACGATTGGAATGACCCGGTGAAGACCTTCGTGGGCAACTTCCACGGCACGTACGTGCGCCCTGGAAACTCATGGGATCTTTGAGGGTGTCGCCAGACATCCAACGAGTCCCTGCGAAACTTCATCCGCCGCTTCTCCAAGCGTTGCACCGAGCTCCCGAGCGTCGGCGACTCTGAGGTCATCCACGCCTTCCTCGAGGGCACGACCTGCCGGGATCTGGTGCGCGAGCTGGGATGAAGCCCTCCCACCAGTGTGAACGAGCTGTTCGATGTCGCCACCAGCTTCGCCTCTGTGGAGGAGGCAGTTGGGGCCATCTTCGACGGCAAGAAGGGAAAGCGTGCGGAGGAAACGCCCGCGGAGGGCAGCAAACCCAAGAGCTCCATGACGTAGCACAAGAAGGGCAAGAAAGCATCGCACGATCAAGGGCGCGACAAGGACCCCGATGAGACCCTCACGGTCGATGCAGCTCACAAGGGCCCTCGAGACCCTCCTTGAGGGGGAGGCGTGTTCGACGACATGCTCAAGAAGCCGTGCCTTTACCACCATGGCATGGCCACTCATACCCTCGAGCAGTGCGAGATGCTCAAAAAATACTACAAGTGCGTCACCTCGAAGGACGACAGTGCGAAGAAAGATGCAGGCGATGGGGGCAAGGATGGCTTCCCTGATGTGGAAAACGTGTTCTTCATCTTCGGGGGGCCAACGATGAACATGACACCCCGATAGTACAAGCGTGAACGTCGAGAAGTCTTCTCCGTTCACAGGTCCACACCAACCTACCTTGACTGGTCGGAGCAGACCATCTCCTTAAACCACGAAGATCACCCTGATCACGTCGTGAACTGAGGACAATACCCGCTCACCATCGACCCCATCATCGGCAACACACGCTTCTCCAAGGTGCTCATGGATGGAGGCAGCAGCCTCAACATCATGTACTCCACCTCGGAGCTTGTGGGGATCGACCGGGACAAGCTACGCCCCAGCAAGTCGCCATTCCATGGCGTCGCGCCGGGGAAGCGAGTCCACCAGCTCGGGCAGATCGACCTGCCTGTCTGCTTCGGCACGCCGGACAACTTCCGCAAGGAAATCCTCACCTTCGAGTGGTAGGGTTTCGGGGAGCATATCACACCATCCTTGGGCGCCCATGCTACGCCAAGTTCATGGCGATCCCGAACTACACCTACCTCAAGATGAAGATGCCAGGGCTGAAGGGCGTCATCACGGTGAGGCCATCGTTTGAGCATGCCTACTGTTGGCGGTCGTTACGGCTCGTTTTCGACCACAAATACTCGGGAATAAGAGAGGCTTTGTGCAACATTCCATGCACTTGGGTTTACTTCTAATAAAGTTCCACGAGTTTTGGTGTGTTTCACTTGTGCAGGTACGTTAACGACAAATACGTGCTATTGGGGTCGGAACTAACCGATTCGGCCAAACGACACGATTCGGCCGGCTACCCCCCTTAGCTGTATACGACGCGAAGCACAACCGGAAGGCCATCCACATCAGCAATGACCAAGCGACGACCGTGCAAGACACTTGGACCATCGACACATCACTTCTGGGCCGAACCAACACAAAGACCACCACATCCAAGCAGCCCAGAAGGTCCAGGAGAGAGAGGTGGTGCAGGGGAGCGCTGCTGGGCCAAAAGCCCAGTTCGGCCGAATCCCCCAATTCGGCTGAACCGCCCCCACTGCCCAAACCGCCTCTATGGAGTGCATCTAAGCCACGGGAATGAAAGACGGTGGATCCAAGGGTTCGGCCGAACCCCCCAATTCGCCCGAATCAGCCGGGGAGTTTCCCTGGCTCCCTTGGCGGTTACTCCATCCAAACCGCCATCAAGCCACTATAAATAGAGTGTCCAAGTGCCCGGTTCAACACACAACACTTGAGATTAGGCATTAGCGAAGCTCTGCCACTTGTATCAATAGAAGAAAGGGAGAGAGGAGAGGTGAGCGTCCCGGAGAGGAGCCGGAGTGTCGGCCCCTCTTCCCGCTGTACCTCTACGGATGCGGCTCCCGCTGTACATCTGGTTCATGTCTGGTAACTCTTGTATCTCTTTCTGATTAATTGAGCATTCAGTTCTTACTTTTATATGCTTGCTGGTTCTTCGTTCAATGCTTAGAGTATTGGTATAACTGTATACTGGTTGCTTAGCTTGGGTGCTTATCTTCTATAGGAGATAAGTATTAGTCAACTAGTGTTGGCGCGGTGCCTAGACTCGAGGTTAACTTAGTTTGCCCCTGATTCAACGAACGTGTGGTAGCCGTTAGGTGGTGACAGCCCTATACGACCTTTGTAATCCATCTCGTTAGTCTCGGCCTGTAGGATCCCCCAGTGTGGAGCTGCTGGCACCCCTTCTCATCCCTGTCTGTGTGTCACTGGTGTCCATTGTCCCGAAGCAAGTATATATCTGTATCCTCTGATCCGCTCGATCAATCAGTAGAGTATCGCTTTCAGACTCGTACCCTCTCTACCCTCCTAGTACCATTCCTATCTCTTCGTTGTTGTCATCCACTCCATCCATTCTGTTCATTCCCCTCCTATACCTAGGACAAATTAGTTTAGAATTAGTTAACTTCTCGTTCCTCGTGGAAATCGATACCCTGGAATACTCCTGGGTGAAAGCAACATCGGTATCCATCCGCTTGCGGATTTATCTGTAGGTCGTAAGGAGTGCCAACACCTACTGATGGGACTTAGAGTGCGTCGAGCGCGTCGAAGCGCTCGTGGGCGATGAGGCCCTTGTTGTGGATCTGGAGAAGATGGCGAACGAAGCCATCGACTCCGCCCACAAGCACGCGGGTAGCTTTGAGCCCGCCGAACACACCAAGGTGGTACCCCTCGACCCCTCTGCCCCCAAGGGCAAGACGTTGAGGGTCAGCTCCACCCTCAACAGTAAATAGGAAGCAGTGCTCGTCGACGTTCTCCGCGCCAACGCCGACATCTTCGCGTGGAGCCCCTAGGACATGCTAGGTATACCGAGGGAGGTCACCGAGCACTCCCTTGACATCCTGCCCGCCCTCCAAGCCGGTGAAACAATGCTTGCGACGCTTTGACAAGCAGAAGCACAGGGCAATCGGCGAGGAGGTGCGCAAGCTCCTGGCGGCCGGATTCATCAAGGAGGTATTCCATCCCGATTGGCTAGCTAATCCTGTATTAGTTAAGAAAAAGAATGGGAAGTGGAGGATGTGTGTAGATTATACTGGTTTAAATAAAGCATGTCCCAAAGTTCCTTTTCCTTTGCCACGTATCGATCAAATGGTAGATTCGACTGCATGATGCGAACTTTTATGTTTCCTTGATGCATATTCCGGTTACCACCAGCTTGCGACTTCTTTTATCACCCCCTTCGGCATATTTTGCTATGTCACGATGCCCTTTGAACTCCGAAACACTAGGGCCACGTACCAACGGTGCATGCTCCACGTTTTCGGGGAGCACATCGGGCGAACTGTAGAGGCTTATGTCGACGATATTGTTGTAAAAAATAGTAAGGTGGATGACCTAGTAAACGGGGTAAAATTAAACTTGGAGAAGTGCGTCTTTGGGGTGCCTCGTGGCATGCTCTTGGGTTTCATCGTCTCTCAGCGAGGCATCGAGCCCAACCTTGAGAAAGTCTTGGCCCTCGAACGAATGGGACCAATCCGAGACGTAAATGGGGTACAAGAGGTGTTGGGTTGCCTGGCGGCCCTAAGTTGCTTCATCTCACGACTTGGTGAAAAAGGTTTGCCTTTGTATCGACTCCTAAAGAAGCATGAACACTTCGCTTGGACCCCCGAAGCCCAAGAAGCCCTCGACAAGCTAAAGGCATCGCTCGCTCATGCACCAATCTTAACACCGCCAAAGGACGGCGAGCCCCCTATCTCTACGTGGCCGCAACGACCCAGGTGGTCAGTGCGGTCATCGTCGTAGAAAGAACGACGGAGGGTCATGCTCTGCCAGTCCAGGGGCCGGTGTACTACATTAGCGAGGTGTTGCCCGAGACCAAGATGCGATATCCACACATCCAGAAGCTGCTCTACGCAGTAGTGCTGGCGCGGCGCAAGCTGTGGCACTACTTCGAGGCACATCCTGTCACCGTGGTCTCATCTTTCCCCCTAGGAGAGATAGTCCACAACCAAGAAGCCACGGGTAGAATAGCCAAATGGTCTGTGGAGTTGATGGGTGAGACTCTCACCTATGTGCCTCAAAAGGTGATAAAATCGCAGATCTTGGCAGATTTTGTTGCTGAATGGACCGACACTCAGCTGTCCCCACCTCAAATCCAAGCCGAATGCTGGACCATATAAGCTGGCGCAGGCGCATGCCTCCTTTTCGTCTCACCCCTCGGAGAGCATATAAGCTACGTAGTGCGCCTACACTTCCCAGCATCCAACAACATGGCAGAGTACGAGGCCCTTCTCAGTGGGCTCCGTATCGCCATTGAGCTTGGCGTCAAGCGCCTCGACGTCCGGGGAGATTCTCGGTTGGTCATCGATCAAGTGATGAAGGACTCAAGCTGTCACGATGAGAAGATGTAGGTGTACTGCAATGTTGTGCGACGGCTCGAGGACAAATTTCATGGCTTCGACCTCGTCCACATAGCGCGAAAGTACAACAAGGAAACGGACGAGCTCGCCAAGATCGCGTCGGGGCGGGTCACAGTTTCCCCGAACATTTTTGACCGCGACCTTGCCGAGTCCTCTGTCGACTCCAAGACAACCGCCAAGAACCCCGGCACACCCCTAGGGGTTATCTCCTCGAGAGCTGCGGATGTGGAGCCCTCGGACGAGGACCCCTCGAAAGGGCAACCCGAGGCCTCGGATCATGGGGTGTCCTCGGCAGACGAGGCCGAGGCGATGAAGATCGATGAGGTCCCAACCTCTCGAGACTGGCGCGACCAGTACCTTGCTTGGATATATTGAGGGGCGCTACCCCAGAATCGGACCGAAGCACAGCGCATCACCAGAAAGGCCAAGTACTTCGCCTCGATCGACGGGGAGTTGTACAAGCGTAGTCCCTCGGGGATCTTGCAGCGATGCATCACTATCCCTGAGGTCCGGGAGCTGATATGAGACATACACGCTAGTGTGTGCGGCCATCACGCGACACCACGCACCCTCATCGGCAACGCGTTCCGGTAGGGCTTCTACTGGCCCACAGCGGTTGCTGACGCCAACGAAGTCGTGCGCACTTGTCAAGGATGTCAATTCTACGCATGCAAGACCCACCTCCCGGCGCACGCCTTGCAGACCATCCCCATCACGTGGCCTTTCACTGTGTGGGGGTTGGACCTCTTCGGTCCTCTACGAGCGGCGCTCGGGGGCTTCACCCACCCGCTGGTGGCCATCAATAAATTCTCAAAATAGATCGAGGTTCGACCCATCAGTAGTATCAGATCTGAGCAAGCCATGCAGTTCTTCATGGACATCATCCATAGGTTCGGGGTACCCAATTGAATAATAACTAATAATGGCACCGAGTTCACGGGCAAGAAGTTATTGGAATTCTATGACAGCTACCATATCCGCGTGGATTGGGCGGCTGTAGCGCATCCACAGACGAACGGCCAAGTAGAGCGTGCCAATGGCATGGTACTACAAGGCTTGAAGCCAAAAATCTTCAACAAGTTGAACAGGTTTGGCCGAAAGTGGGTCACGGAACAACCCTCGGTCATCTGGAGCCTTAGAACGACACCGAGCAGAGCCATGAGCTTCACCCCATTCTTCCTCGTCTAAGGTGCTGAGGCCATTCTCCCCCACAGACTTGGAGTACGGGTCCCCGAGGCTCAAGGCTTACCAAGAAGATCAAAACCAGCAAGCCCGCGAGGACTCGCTGGATCGCATGGACGAAGCTCATGACATGGCACTCTTGCACTCAGCACGGTACCAGCAGTCCCTCCGACGATATCAAGCGCAAAGGGTTCAACGTCGAGACCTCAATAAAGCAGACCTGGTGCTGAGGCTTCGATAAGGCAGTCGAGGGCGCCACAAGCTCACACCACCGTGGGAAGGGCCATACATCATCATTGAAGTCCTCAAGCCCGGCACGTACAAGCTCGCGAACTAGAAATGTGAAGTCTTCGCCAACACTTGGAACATTCAATAGCTACGTCGTTTTGCTCTCGAATAATAAAGAAAGGTCATGAACAGGAGGACTCGGCTTTGCCCTCGACAAAGCCAAGTCCCCCTCGGGGCTACATTGGGGGGTTCCTTCCTAAATTGTCCCAATCTCACAGACTTTTTCTTTCCAAAACTTTTATCGCATTGCACCTCGCGCGCTTTGAAAAGATAGAAGCAGGGCACGAATGGACTAAGGCTAGGGCCGGCCGATTTATGGGACCGCCTACACCTCCGGGATACGGCATCCTCCTCACCACCCTACGCCCAAGTTGTTTTGCGAATGCAACCTACCCCGCTGATATCTTTACAAGCAACATAAAAATGTGATAAATGCATCAAATGTTGCTACAAATTGTGCAAGCGAATTGTTCATTAGAAATCAAATGAAAATTGAACCCTAAGCAATGAATTGTCTACTCTCTAAACGCTTCAGGGCGCATCTTCCCCGTCTCGAGAACCTGCAACTGCAGCATCTTCTCCTTCGTCTGCATCGGGGAAGAGGTCGCCCTTGAACAGCTCGACAAGCATTGCGGCGGTATGTCACACCCGGTTTTAAAGGCAAAACCAAGTGCATCTCATATGTGCGCCAGGATCAGTTTACACACATATGGTAGACGTCATAAGTGAATATTCATAACCATGCATAACGAAAGAGTATTATAGTGCATTTATTACAATCTCAGAGTTGACACGAATGTCATAGCGGAAGACTTAAATAAACGTTTATCTAACGAAGCAAAAGTGACTCCAACTCCACAGGCATTGACTGGGGGAGACTCGCCTAGAACTCCTCAAAATCAGTAGTGAAATCCTCAAAATTCTCCCAATCTGAGCAGCATTCCGGTGTAGTTGATGCAATAAAAGAAAGAAAGAAAAGCAACAAGTATGAGCACATACGTACTCAGCAAATGTAATATGACATACAAGGCTGAGGCAAAAAGGTTGGCTGACCAAACTGCAGTAAGCACTTTTAGTTGGTCAAGTTTTATTAAGCAACTATTTACTAGCAAATGAAAGTATATACCACCCACAAATTAATGAATGTCAAATTCCCAACATATTCGAGTAACCATGATTTAGATCATGTTCAAGTATGATTATCATGTAAGGGTCCAGGCCGCACTTGACCGTGAGCACGGCTGTTATAACAGTTTTACACTCTGCAGAGGTTGTACACTTTCACCATAAGCCGTGATTCCCATTGCCCGAGAGCATTGTACCCTTCCCACACCACGTGGACCGAATACTAGGTTTCACTATGAGACCTTTACAAAAGCACTCTAATAAATGATAGCCCGCTAAGGTTTCCGGTTCAGAAGCAAAGCATAACCCTCCCTAATGAGGTCTGTCTCTTACCAAAGCCCACAGCTCAAAAGGACCGAGCTATACCCCGTCAACCGCCGCCCCCCATGCCCCTTACGAGTAAAGCTACCATAAACCAGAGCACCTAATTAGTCAGTCAAAGCCAGAGCCACATGGCACTCATGGTTGTACTGTTTTCCTGGGTGGTTCTCCATGTTCCAATTAAAAAGATATGATCTTGTCCATTAATTGATTAAAAAGGTAGTAATGGAACATAGAGTAGGGGTTCATTAACCAATCCCAGTTGAGCAAGCTAAGCATCATCTACCATCAAAGTTAATTAAGTAACCCAGTTTCAGGGACAGGAAAATATAGTGGCTAGGCAAATCCTTAAATAGGAACCCATCAAATTAAGGCACATGCATGGGTGGTGAAATTAATAATTATTAGGACATTTGCAAGACATAATACACTTGCCTTCTTCCCAACTCGGTTGCTGCTCAAATCCTTCTCCAACAGTTGGTTCTTCAGAGAAATCCTCGAACTGGTCGTTTCCTAATTGCATCACACATTCACATGCAAGGAAACAATACAACAAATAAGAAACAATACACCAAACAATTCCAACAGATGAAAACAGCAGCACAAAACTAATCTACACGTCACAACGAACGCGTGAGCGCAAGAATCACTAAAATCGGAGTTAAAACGCAAAAGATATGGCTTTTCTAAGGTTTAGGGACTTGCTGGCAAAGTTTTAAAAGTTCCAGGGGCTAAAATAAAAGAAAAAGGACCTATTTGCAATTATTTTTAAATTAAATTGGACCGCGGGTTGATTTCCAGAAAATTCAGGGGCTTCTTTTGCAAAATCGCCACTGTTGACCGGTATCTACTTATTTGACTCGGCTCGGATTAATCTGGGCCGTTGGATCACGATCCGGTGGCAAGGATTAGATCGGGCAGGGAGCTCGCCGGCGAAGACGGCCGGGACGGCGGCGCTCCGCCGGAGTAGCGTCGGAAACGCGCTACACGGCTCGGCTCTCGACGAGAACAAGCTCGGGACTCGGAGCAGAGTCCTGCTCGAACCGGGGATGAAGAAGAAAATGACAGGCGGGGCCCTACTGTCAGTGACCGAGAGAGAGAAACGGAGAGAGAGAAGTGAGACGGGCCGGCTCTGGGCCGTAAGATGAAATGGGCCGAGAGCGGGGAGATGGGCCGGCCGGGGAAAAAGAAAAGGAATCGGAAAAAGAAAACAAGGGGCAAACTTGGACTGGGCCGAAAGTTGGAGGGCCGAAATCGAACTCGGCAGATTTGAACTTTTCTAAAACTCAAACAAAAGGAAATCAAATTTGAATTTAAACAGAATTTAAATTCCAACTTGATTTACTAGCAACCAAAAATATGTGCAACAGCATGAATGCAACAAAAACTTATTTTGACTAAAATAATTATTTAATGTGATATTTAAATTAATAAAAAGGCTAGAAATTCCAATTAATTCCTAGAAAATTTATTTAAGCCTTAATAAATCCTAGAAAAATTAGAATGGTTGCTATAATTTAAATGTGATGAATTTTAGGGTGTTATAAACCTACCCCCCTTAAAGAGAATCTCGTCCTCGAGATTCGGATGGATTAGAGAAAATCTGAGGGAACTCTGCCATCAACTCATCCTCTCTTTCCCAAGTTGCCTCACTTTCCGCATGATGACTCCACTGAACTTTACACATCTTAATCACTTTACTCCTAATAACTCTTTCAGCAGTTTCCAAAATCTTAGCTGGGTATTCCTTATAAGTCAAATCATCTTGCACATCCAACTCATCCAAGGGTAATTCTTCCTCAGGTTCTCGAAGACACTTTTTCAACTGAGAGATATGGAACACATCATGCACATCTGACAGTCTGGCTGGCAACTCCAATTGATAAGCAACCTCACCTTTTCTATCAACAATCTTGAAAGGTCCAATGAAACGAGGAGATAATTTAACTTTCACCTTAAACCTTCTCAAGCCTCGAATAGGAGATACTTTTAGATACACATAATCACCTACTTCGAAAGTTAATTCTCTCCTTGTATCGGCATAACTCTTCTGCCTAGACTGAGCCGTTCTTAAGTTCTCTCTTATAATCTGAACCTGTCTTTCTGCTTCCTGCAAAATCTCTGGACCAAACAACTGACTCTCACCAGTTTCACTCCAATACAACGGTGTTCTGCACTTTCTACCATAAAGTGCTTCGAATGGTGCCATCTTCAGACTTGCCTGATAACTGTTGTTATATGAGAACTCTGCATATGGAAGACTCTTATCCCAACTGCCTCCATGCTTCAAAGCACAAGCTCTCAACATATCCTCCAAAATCTGATTAGTCCTTTCTATCTGACCATCTGTCTGAGGATGATATGCAGAACTGAAATTCAACTTTGTATCCATAGACTCATGCAACTTCTGCCAGAATCTAGATGTAAACTGAGTACCTCTATCAGACACTATCTTTTTAGGTACACCATGGAGACAAACAATTCTGGACATGTATAACTCTGCTAACTCAGCACTGGTATAAGTAGTGTTAACGGGTATAAAGTGAGCTACCTTAGTTAATGTGTCCACAATAACCCATATAGAGTCATATCCTCCACGAGTGCGGGGTAATCCAACAATGAAATAGAATATGCCTTGAGTGGTTGAAGCAAACCGGCTGGTCTCTGGTGTTCAGCTTTAACTCTCTGACAAACATCGCACAATGCCACATGAGCAGCCACATCCCTTTTTAGTCCATACCACCAATACCTTTGCTTCAGATCCTGGTACATCTTGGTGCTTCCAGGATGAATAGAATATGCGGAATCATGAGCTTCCCTCAATATCTGTTCCCTGAGAGACTCGATATCCGGTACACATATCCTCTTTCTAAACCAAACTGTACCTTGATCATCTTCGGTGAAGTCGGGAGCTTTTCCAGCTAACATGGTTTCCTTGATTTCCTTTATCTTCTCATCAGTAAGCTGACCTTTCCGAATTTCCTGTTCTAGTGTAGACTCAACTTCCATTGTTACACCTTCTGTCTCATTCAGAAATCCTAAGTTCAGCTTTTCCATCTCTGCAATCAACTCGGCTGGTAACTGGCGACCAAACATTGCATTTACTTGTGACTTCCTACTTAACGCATCAGCAACCAAATTAGCCTTGCCAGGATGATAGTTGATTCCCAGATCATAATCCTTGATCAACTCCAACCATCTTCTCTGCCTCAAATTCAGATCCTTCTGAGTAAATATGTACTTCAGACTTTTATGATCAGTATACAGCTCACATCTGTTACCTAGAATATAGTGCCTCCAGATCTTCAAGGCATGGACAACAGCTGCAAGTTCTAGATCATGAGTAGGATAATTCAGCTCGTGTTTCCTCAACTGCCTGGATGCATAGGCTATAACTCTGCCTTCCTGCATGAGCACACATCCAAGACCTCTACGAGAAGCATCACAGTACATATCAAAGTTCTTGTGAATATCTGGCATAGCAAGCACTGGGGCGGTAGTCAACTTCCTTCTCAATTCTTCAAAACTGGTCTGACACTCTTCTGACCAAACAAACTCCTTGCCCTTCTCTAATAGCGAAGTAAGAGGTTTCGCTATTTTAGAAAAGCCTTCAATGAATCTCCTGTAATATCCAGCCAATCCCAGAAAACTTCTGATCTCCGAGACGGTGGTAGGAGGTTCCCATTCCAACACATCCTTGACTTTACTTGGATCCACTGCAATACCTCCTTCAGTGACCACATGACCAAGAAAAGACACTTGATTCAACCCGAATTCACATTTATTAAACTTGGCATACAACTGGTTCTCTCTAAGAGTCTGCAACACCAACCTCAAATGTTCTTCGTGCTCTTCCTCATTCTTCGAGTAAACCAGAATATCATCAATAAACACCACCACAAATTTGTCCAAGTACTCCATGAACACCTTATTCATCAGGTACATAAAGTAGGCGGGTGCATTTGTCAATCCAAACGACATCACCATAAACTCATACAATCCATACCTGGTAGTGAATGCTGTTTTAGGAATGTCGGAACGTCTGATCCTCAACTGATGGTAGCCAGATCTCAAGTCAATCTTGGAGAAAACCTTAGCTCCTTTCAGCTGATCGAATAAGTCTTCAATTCTGGGCAATGGATACTTATTCTTGATGGTTACCTCATTCAATGAACGATAATCCACACACATCCTCAGAGTACCATCCTTTTTACCCACAAAAATTACAGGTGCTCCCCAAGGTGACGAGCTAGGACGAATGTAACCTTTATCCAACAATTCCTTAAGTTGTTTCTTAAGTTCTTCTAGTTCATTAACAGCCATTCTATAGGGTCTTCTAGAAATAGGGGCAGTACCAGGTAAAAGCTCAATAATAAACTCAATGTCTCGTTCGGGTGGCATACCTGGCAAATCATCTGGGAAGACATCCGGAAACTCACAAACAACTCTGATATCCTCCAAAGGAACACCACTGGTCTGATTCACTGAGTACGTTGAAGCTGAGGGTTGTGTGGCTCCGAATTCAATCTTCTCTCCCTGAGGGCTAGTCAACAACACGTACCTCTTGGCACACTGAATCACCGCATCAAATGCAGCTAACCATCCCATTCCAAGTATGACATCGATTCCCTCAGAGTTCAGGACTATCAAATCAGCAGGAAAATCTACCCCAACTATTTTCAGATTAACTCGGGGACAGATAAAATTAGCTTTCATGTTTCCACCGGGTGAGCTAACTAGCATGGAATTTCTCATAGGGACCATAGATATATTATACTTAGCTACGTACTGAGCAGTAATAAAAGAATGAGATGCTCCAGAGTCGAATAAAACCGAGGCAGGGGCTGAGTTGACGAGGAACATACCAAGTACCACATCCTGGGCCTCCTGTGCGGACTCTGCAGCAACATGGTTCACCTTGCCCCGCATCTGATTCTGCTGGCTCTTGTTGCTCTGGGGCGTCGGATTCACATTCCTGTTCTGCTGCTGAGGGGTATTCTGCCTAGGTGCACTGCCACTCTGGTGCTGTGGGGTCTGAGCATTCCTCTTAGGACAGTTGTGGGCATAGTGGCTGGGATCTCCACAAATGTAGCAGGTACGGGGAGTAGGAGCACTGCCAGGTGCAGGTGTCTTCACTGGAGTCTGAGCCGGGGTGGTCTGACGGTTCTGCTGAAATGCTGGACGCTGAGGTGGAGGTGCTGACCGCTAACCCTGACTCTGCACAAAGTTACTCCCTTGCCCACCAAATCGAACGGGCATGTTCTGCTGAGGTTGCTGGAAACAAGGGCGGGTGTTACTGCTTGACTGTCCTGAGGCCATGAACTTCCTCTTCTGCTCTCCCAACTCACGGCGTTTGCTTTCCAAGCCAATAGCTGTTGACACCAAAAATTGGCACCAGGAAGAGGCTGACATGTGGGCCGGATTCGTTGAAAAGTTATCATTCGGCAAATGAGTTTTTCCCAGAGCATTCGGTAAAGACGTTCTGCGGTCGGGAACGCATCGTCATTCGGCAAGAGAGCTGTTCCGCGGAAGGCATTCGGGAGTGCGTGATGACGTGGATCAAGCATAAGGAAAAGGCTGGTTTAACTTGGAATGCAAGACGGATACGGTGCCCCGACGTTTATCTTTTTAGGAAATAAATAAATGTAATCGTAATCGATTAGGAGTCGTGTCGAAACCTGGGTATAAATATAAACCCATGGTAATTGTAAACGTACGTTCAATCAATCATACAACAAACCGGCCCCGTGCCAACATCGAGTCCTTTAGTCGAGTCGTCGAGTTCTTCGAGAGGAATCATCGATCCGTCGACCTCCGTAAGTACCGGCAACCCTGCACCATGCCTAGTATCATGCGGTAGATTTAGGCTTTGGTTCAGGAAGGTTCCATTGTTAGATCATGAGCCATGCGGTGGGCTAAGTTTTAGCGTGGAACAAGTTATCGGCTCTATTGGATTTTGGCAAGATCTGATAGATTCATTAAGTTACCATGTGTTGCTCTGGATTTTACCTTTATGTTTAATTCATTACAACACTCCTTTGCCCAGTCTAGGTTGATTAGGTTCGGTTCCAGATCATAATGCACTGCGTTTCCATAGCCGAATTCGAAGTCAATCTAGATTGCCACGTGTTGCGGGTCCAAGCTCGTTGGTCTTGCGTAGATCTTGACAGAACCGGGTATCATGCGGTGGATGCAGGTTTTTGGGTCGACTTAGAGCTAGTCATCCGGTGGATTAGAATTCGATTCGATCTGATAGATCTATCATCATCAGCGAAGCTTGTTCCTTCTTCATGGAACCCGATTCGGCTATATATAGCTGTATTCGGCAGTATCGCCACGAGCGGAATGTGCTCACGGTTTCATTTTAAATAAAGAATGCTTTTAGCCTTCCATGATTAGAGTCGTATCATGCGGTGGATTGATCTATTCTTGGTTGGTGGTGTGATTCCAAGCAAGTCGTATCATGCGGTGGATTAACTTGTTTGTTTCATGCTCGACGGGTTGAAAAGTATCTAGACATGCGGTAGACTAGTGCTTTTAATCTATGCATTCTTGTTTATTATGAAATTATGGTCATGCTTTCGCCCTTTTATTTATCTATCATGCTCTGTTCCTCGTTAATCGGTTGTGAATACGCGTTACAATGTTTAGTCAGTCAAAGACCGATCTTTCGTCATGCTTACGTCATGCATTCGGCAGTACGCTTCCTGCGTGCTTTGCCGATTGCCGAATGATGCTTTAACCGCCGACAGATAGCTTCTCAGTAGCTATATGTCGTTCGAAGCTGGCTCTGTAGCCGCAAATACGGAACTGACTGGTATCACCCGGTTCGTTCCAGGTGTTATCTAAGCATCTTTTCTCCCTTTGTTAGTTTCAGGAAAATTGACTGGCACGCTTTCGGATTCAAACGCTCGGGCCACGTGTGAAGCTAGCTAATTCGGCTTGCTGTGTGCTTGGCGTGAGGTGCGGATTTTACGTCAACACACTTTTTGGCACGCCCGGTGGGACACAAGACACGAAGATGCCTGAATTAAAAGACATTCTGGATGTCACTTTTGAAGAATTGTCTGATGAACATCAACAAATGGTGAAGATTGCTGCAGATCAGTTCATCAAGAAATGCTTGCTGTCTTTTGCTAAGAACAGGAGTGGTGCACCATTTCTCAAGTCAGATCTGCCAAGAGTTCTTTTGCCGGGACAATCTGATCTTACTGAAGATGAAGAAAGGGAGAAGTTCTCTAGCTTGTTGTACAAGGCTTTAGGAGAAACAATGACCAATCATAATGCTGCATTCCTGAACAGTTTTCGGCTCATACTGGTCAACATCTTTGGTCAACACGTGGATAAACCTTTTGAGCAAGCGCACGGACAACTTGGTGGACTAACATATTTCAATATTCAAGCATCGGTCCCAAAACATCATGGTAAAGGTATTGAGGAGACTGAAGTTTCTAGAACCAAAGACGCGAATGGACAGCCGATTCAGCAAGAGCTTCAGCATGCATTGCCGAAACCTCGTACATATGGTGATATGGCATTCGGCACCATGGGAAATCCACCTGCTTCTGCTTACAAGATATCCCCTCTGAACAACAGGCTGCAAAGGGATGTGTATGGAAACGGATATTCAGAGTTCATGGATTACAACGCTATTGACGCTCTCCCGAATCCTGGGTATGTTGGTACTACAGGGATGCCTGCTGGAAGACCAGGGAATCAAGATACTAATATTGATCTCATGGTGCAAAAAATGACCGATGTATTGCAAAATCAATTACCGAGAAAAAGTTGGTTGATTTGACCAGCTTAAGGCAGAGAAATAATGAGACACCTACGGAGTTCCTCAGGAGGTTTAGGGAAACAAAGAGCATGTGCTTTTCTCTGAACATACCTGATGACCAGCTAGCTGGTATGGCTGTAGCTGGCATGCTGCCTGCCATTCGGGAAAAGCTATTCGGGATGGAGTTTGATGATCTGGGCCAGTTGTCACACAGATTGGCCTTAATGAGTAACCAGACATATGGTTTCAAGAAAGATGCCAGATTTGCTAAAAATAATGATGTAGCTGACATCTATAACCAGTTCCTTGAAAGAGCAGATCAAGGAGATGAATATGAAGATAGCGAGGAGATAGCCGCAGCAGAGATAGTATGGGGTAAAGAACCAGTCATGGTGAATCAGAGGTGGATTAAACAGAATAAGGGCACCTATGATTTTGATGTAACTAAGGCAGATAAATTGTTTGACTATCTTGTAAAAGAAGGCCGGATCAAGCTACCAGAGGGTATGCTTCGGCCTGATGGAGTGAAAGATAAGAGGTACTGTGGATTCCATGATAGAAATTCTCATTCCATCAATGAATGCAGGGTTTTTAGAGTGAGGATTCAGAAAGCTATCCAAGAAGGGCATCTGAAATTCGACAATAAGATGAAGTTGGACAATAACCCGTTTCCTCAGAACATGATCGGGTTTTCAATCAATATGGTGAATGTTGCCGAATCTGGAGAAAAGGGAAAGATGAGAGTCCTGACGTCGAAGGAAGCGAAGCAGAATGGCTCAGTCGATCCTAATCGGCAAATCACGATCGAGCAGATTCGCGAGGAAAAGCCTCACTTCCCGAATAGCCGATTTGAAATTGGGAAATCTTATAAACCCAGAGTCACATCGCGCATTCTCCTCAATAAGTGGCAGCGTCAGCAGGAAAAAGAGCACTACCAGAGACTTGAGTACGAAGAGGAGATGAGGAGGTGCGAAGAAAGAAGGTATGAGGAAGAACAAGAGGCATATGTCCGAGAACAAGAACGTGCGCATTGGGATTGTGTCTTCTTCAGACACTATTGGAACGAAGGTTTAAAGCTGCCTACATGGAATAACTGTCCTGAGTGCAATAATGGATATATCGAACATAGGCAAAATGGTGCCAGTCGCCGATCCGTCCACGAAAGAATTGGGAGGATACATCCTTGTGATGATCGGCGTCTAAAAATATATAAGAATGATGATCAACCAAGGAAAAGACATGCTGATCATAGATGGATTAATCATGAAGAAGAAGATCGTGAGTATGTCTGGCAAAAAGGGCAGTGGTGTCCACCTGGTTTAAGAAGGAGCCAGAAGAGAAGAGTCCAACGCCTGAGGAATCAAGAGTTGAAGCAAGCAGGAACCAGGTTGAGATCGATATGGCGTCCAAAAGACAAGCTTGACGAATCGGGTCATTCGGCTCCTACATGCATGGTATGTTTCTTGCCGAATGAGTTCATGGCTCCAGCTAATCAAATTGTACAGGAAGAGATATTGTCATAAGTGGATGAAGCCGAGCAATGTGGGTTAATGGCACAATTGGTATTGAATAAGCAAGCTATTTTCGAGAAGCCAGTCCAGAATCGGCACATGAAGCCACTGTACTTAAGAGGATATGTCAACGGAAAGCCACTGACGAAGATGTTTGTTGATGGTGGAGCTGCTGTTAATGTGATGCCATACAATACATTCAGGAAACTTGGCATGAGCCCTGAAGATTTAACACCAACAAGCATAGTTTTGAATGATTTTGCTGGAAATCCTTCGGACACCAAAGGATGTGTACATGTAGATCTGATGATTGGATCTAAGGTTCTGCTTACAACCTTCTTTGTTATTGAAGGCAAAGGGGCATACAGCTTGCTACTTGGGAGGGATTGGATCCATGCGAATTGCTGTATTCCATCTACTATGCATCAGCAGCTTATTCAGTGGATAGATGATGAAGTGGAAATTGTCCCAGCAGATGATTCAATTAGCGTGGCTAATGTGGAACCAGCCTTCTGGGAATATCAAGGCATAGATTGTTTCTCAGGTAAGGACTGGGGAGAAGGTCCTGTTGAGCCAGTCAGCAGTGATCAACAGCCGATCAAAGCAGTCGGCTCTTTTAGTAATTTTTAATGGATAATCCAATCGATGGGACTGACGGGAAGCTAGGACATGGATTTGTGTCGGCTGATAAATTAGAAGAAGTAGACATTGGAGATGGTGACAAACCAAGGCCGATATTCATCAATGCTAGCTTGGATTCAGTTTTCAGAGAAAAGTTGATTGAGTTGTTAAAAGAATACAAAGATTGCTTTGCTTGGGATTATTCGGAGATGCCTGGTTTAGATCGTTCCATTGTTGAGCATCGATTGCCGATCAAGCCTGGTTATAGACCTTACAAGCAACCACCCCGGAAAATCTACAAAGATGAAGTGTTAGCCGATGTAAAGAAAGAAGTGGAAAGATTAATAACAGCAAATTTTATTCGGCCATGCAGATATGCAGAATGGATCTCTAATATTGTTCCTGTGTACAAGAAAAATGGGAAGATGAGAGTTTGCATAGATTTTAGAGATTTGAACAGAGCTACACCCATGGATGGATATCCAATGCCTATTGCTGACTCGTTGGTTGATGCTGCTGCTGGATATAAAGTGATTAGTTTCATGGATGGTAATGCAGGGTATAATCAAATTTTTATGGCATTAGAAGATATAACGAAAACAGCTTTCAGATGTCCAGGGCATATAGGGTTGTTTGAATGGGTTGTCATGACGTTTGGTTTGAAGAATGCTGGTGCAACTTATCAGAGAGCCATGAATTATATTTTTCATGAGTTGATCGGCAAAATTGTGGAGATATATATTGATGATATTGTGATTAAGTCCTTGGATCATGAAGCACATTTGGCCGATATAAGGAAAACTCTAGAGTGCACTAGGAAACATGGGCTCAAGATGAATCCGAATAAATGTGCTTTTGGAGTTTCGGCAGGAGAATTTCTGGGATTTTTGGTGCATGAAGGAGGAATAGGAGTTGGCAAGAAAAGTATGAAAACCATCGATGAAGTTGTTCCTCCAACTAATCTTAAGGAATTACAGTCATTGCTTGGTAAGATCAATTTCGTAAGAAGATTCATATCAAACTTATCGCAAAAGGTGTTGCCTTTCTCTTCGCTGCTAAAAGTCAAGAAGGATCAGAAATTTGTGTGGGGTGACGAACAACAAAAGGCTTTTGATGAGATCAAGGAATACATGAAAGAACCACCAGTATTGGTACCTCCACAGCTAAACAAGCCTTTTAAGTTGTACGTGGCGGCCGATACCCAAACTATTGGATCGGCCCTCATACAAGAATTCGAGGGAAAGGAAAGGGTAGTTGCATACCTTAGCCGAAAATTGCTTGATCCCGAAACGAGGTATTCGGCTACCGAGAAACTTTGTTTATGTGTTTACTACTCCTGCACAAAATTTCGGCACTACTTGCTACATGCCGAATGCATTGTGTATTCAAAATTTGATGTGATAAAGCACATGTTGTCTATGCCAATTTTGAACGGAAGGATTGGCAAATGGATTTTAGCCTTGTCTGAATTTGGGTTAAAGTTTGAATCGGCAAAAGCTGTTAAAGGACAGATTATTGCTGACTTCATTACTGAACATCGCGATTCATCAGCTAATTTGCTTGAAATTACTCCTTGGATATTATTCTTCGATGGATCTTCATGTGACAAAGGTGGTGGGGTAGGTATTTTGTTAATTTCGCCAAAAGGAGAGGTGTTTGAATTTGCTATTCCTATTCAACCTACTGTCATTAATAATCAAGCCGAGTATGAAGCGTTGCTCAGAGGACTTCAATACTTGAGAGAAGCAAAGGCCATTGCAGTTGAGATCTTTGGAGATTCAGAATTAGTCATAAGGCAACTAAATGGCGAATATGAGTGCAGAAACGATATCTTAAGGAATTACTATGAGGAATGCAAGCAAATCTTGAAGGAGTTTCAGTCAGTAATTCTACGGCATATTCCTAGGAAAGACAATGAAGAAGCAAACAGATTAGCTCAAAGTGCTTCAGGTTATAAAGAGCTTCAAGAAGTTTTTGCTAATGATGTATATATTTTCGGGAGTAATCTAGCAGAAGATGATTGGAGAAAAGAAATTGTTGATTATCTGGAGAATCCATCTCGAAAAGTTTCTAGAAAGCTCAGGTATAAAGCTTTAAAGTTTGTTCTTCTTGATGATAATTTATATTATAAATCCTTTGATGGAGTGCTGTTACATTGCTTAAATCAAGAAGAAGCAAAAAGGCTGATAAGCGAAGTGCATGATGGGCTGTGTGGAGCACATCAATCGGCTTACCGAATGAAGTGGGTTATTAGGAGAGCTGGATACTATTGGCCCACAATGCTAGAAGACTGCTTTGAATATTACAAAGGATGCCAAGATTGCCAGAGATTTGGAAACATTCAAAGAGTTCCAGCATCGGTCCTGAATCCTATTATCAAGCCATGGCCATTCAGAGGATGGGGAATATATTTGATTGGCCAAATAAATCCTCCATCTAGCAAGGGGCATAAGTTTGTGCTTTTAGCAACCGATTATTTTACTAAGTGGGTTGAGGCGATTCCATTAAAGAAGGTGACATCAGAGAATATAGTTGAATTTGTTAAAGAACATATCATTTACAGATTTGGGATTCCTCAAACAATCACCACAGATCAAGGAACTCAGTTTGCATCTTCAGAGTTCAGAAATTTTGCTGAAGGTATGGGCATCAAATTAATGAATTCTTCTCCTTATTATGCCCAAGCTAATGGTCAGGCGGAAGCTTCTAACAAGATTATGATTAAAATTATACAGAAGAAAATTGATCAGAAGCCAAGAAAGTGGCATTCGGTACTCAATGAGGCTTTATGGGCTTACCGAATGGCTCCACATGGGGCTACACAGACGTCTCCTTATGAATTGGTATATGGACATCATGCTATCTTGCCATGGGAGATGCAGTCAGACTCAAGGAGAATTAAGTTGCAAAAAGATTTAAGTTCTAAAGATTATAATGATTTAATGATGGACGAATTAGAAGATTTGCATATGATTCGTCTCAGGGCCTTGGAAAATGTTGAGAAAAATAAAATGCGAGTTGCTAAATATTACAACAAGAAGGTGAAAGTCAAGCAATTTGCAGAAGGAGATTTGGTTTGGAAAGCAGTATTGCCGATTGGGACTAAATACAGTGCATTCGGTAAGTGGTCTCCAAACTGGGAAGGTCCTTTCAGAGTGGTCAGATGCGTGCCTGGGAATGCATACATCCTGAAAACTTTACTAGGAGAGGAGTTTACTGCTGCTATCAATGGGAGATACTTGAAGAAATATTATCCTAGTATTGAGATTGATCGCTGATTGAAATATTTAATGTCAGAGCGACTGAAACAGCCGGTATTCGGGAAGGAGCCGTCTTCAGAACAAAAATATTGACAGAAGAAGAAATGGCCAATACCAAAGCGTATTGCCCTTAGTGCAAATATATTACAAAGAAAAAATGAGTTTGACAGAGTCATGACATAAAGACTGCAAAAGATAAGTTTTATTGCCGAAATTCCATAATCCCTAGTACAAACTAATGAAACAGCCTGTTCAGAACGGACTGAGGATGAATGGAATCGGCAATAGCGGCGCCATGAGCATCAAGGCGATCTATGGAGGCCTCGATGTCGTCGATCTCCTCTAGATTGCCATTGGCAAAGCCGGCGGTAGCCTGGAGTAGTCAGCGCCAGTGCGCGTCGACATGGCGACTAGGCCTGCGGCAGTGCCCAGACGGATGTCGTGTGAGGCCATCTCATCGATGCGGCCTGCTACTGCACCGAGGCGAGCTTCTGGCGTGTCCCCAGGAGCATTTACCTTGTTTGCCAGAGACTCGATCAATGTCTTCAGCCGATCAAGTTCGGCGTCGCGAGCTGAAGGATTACGAAGCAACGGCGGGTTAGTCCAAGATCAGATTGAAGTTAAGCGGACCATAGAAATTACCGTCGATGGTCTCGAGCAGCTGCTTGCGCTGTTGTTGCCACTCTAGATCTGCAATCCCGGCTTGTTTGGAGATGACCTCCAGCTCACGCCGAGTGTCGTCACGTTCCTGCTTGAATCAGCGAGCATCGCTGTCTGAGTAGGGCAGATCCCAGTTGGGCCTGGGGGATCGGCTAGATGACTCCGAAGAGTCACCTGCTGCAGCCGGAACCGCAGTCAAGGCAGTAGCAGGGTTCCATTGGATGAGCCTGAAAAAACAAAGAAGGTTGAGAATGAGGCGAAATCTGGAGGAAAGGATAAAGAGAGGCAAACAGTCATCACCTCCGACGAGCGCCGGCGCGGCTCCCTTCGGCTTCGTCGACGGCCGAGCGTCTTCTGTTGTTAGACATCAGGGTTTCTTGGAGGTTACTGTGTTGGAAGAGGAAAAGACTCAGGCTAGCAGAGAGCTCGAGTTGAAAGATTTGGTGGAAGATTAGGAGTGCTCAAGGTTCTTATTTATGGAACTAACAAAGAGATCGTGGCCGAAGATTGTGGTGCATATCCCAAGGAGTTCGGAAGGTGGAAAGGATTTTCCAACCGATCGGTTTCCATGTCGTTTGGGATTCTTGCCGAGTCATATTCGGTTTTGACTGAGTGAGATTCGGCTATGTCGTGTTTGAAGCGTTTTCGGGTCTGACACTGTTATAGCCAGCTTTGCCGAATGAGTTATCCACAGTGGAGAAAGACAGAGTTGAGAAATGACAAGATTGCAAGATTGATAAAGCATTCGGCTATCGACTGTTTGTTACAATTACAAACCCAAGTACTTTGAGATTACATCTTTGGCATCTGATATCATATTGCTAATGCTCTCTAATAAGTTCTTGTCAGCTTCTTGGGTTCTAGCCAGAGCAGCAAGCTTTGCCTTGAGTTGTTTTTCTTCATTCAGAGCTGTTGAAGCTTCCCTTCGCATCTTCTCTGTTAATTTGGGAAGCTCAGCTATCTTCATCTCATCAGCTTCAATTTCGGCCGATAAATCTCTCAATTCGGCTTCAAGTACAGCTTTTCTGACATTCTTATTTTCAAGTTCAGATTCCAGTTTGGTCATTAATTCTTTGCTGTTCTGGGCTTGAGTATGCAGGTCTTTCACAGTTTGTTTGGCTGTGGATCTCCTCTGTTCTAGAGCTGGTTGAGAAGATTGGTTTTTCAGAGCCTGCTTTACTGCAGCATATTGTTGATCCAAATGAGAAACTGGTTCCAAAGAGATTTTGATATCATTAGGAAGTTCTTGGTCGATGGATTCCAGTACATCCCTTAAGAGATCAGCATCTTTGACTTGATCTTGGATGCTCTTGTGCAGCAGAGCAAGGATATCTTTTAGCTTTGTTTGATTTTCTTCTGACAGAGTTTGGCCAGAAGATGTTTCTTCCCCTTGTTCGGCAACCAAGTCATCCACAGCGAAAGAATAGCTGGATGATGAAATGGGTTTCTCCTGAAAGAAGGTCTTGCCGAATTAGTAATAATCTGCTGAATAAAAGAGTGGAAAAAGTGAATGATTATGTTTACCTCGTTCCTGACAGCCTGAGTGGGGGAAGGAAGCCTCTCAGGCTCAATGGGAAGATCCTGTGTATCTTGCTGAGGAGAAGCTGGAAGATTTCTTGGTGAAGATAATGCTTCTGATTGAGGAAGAAGTTGCAAAGCTAAAGATGAATCGTGATGAGAAGAAGAGCTCTCCAAGATTGGATCCATTGAGGGTTGTTCTACAGTTAACAAGGGATGAATGCCGATGAAAAAGAAGTTAAGAGGATAAAGTAGTAGAATTTTACCAGTCAATGAAGCATCGGCAAGATCTGCACTGATTGCTAGTTGCTGTGTTCTGGCCTGAAACCAAGAAGAGAAAAAACTAAGCAAAAATACCAATGGCATTATGGTTAAAGAAAGAAGGCTCTGACCTTAATTTTGCTACTTGTTCTTTTCTTCTTTGCAACTGAGGGAGCATCTAAAAGGAGGGTTTTTCTTTTGACAACTGATGGTCTAGTAAGTATTGGATCTAGAGAAGCCTGTCTAGCCATCAGTTGAGCCAATGTAGGAGATTGGTGCCCCAAAGCAGATATTGGACCTGCGGCTTTGTACAAAATCGCCCTGGCAAGAGGGGCAGGTGTTATATCCTGCAAGATGACAGAATCAGAATCAATTGGGGTTAATATTATTGAGACAAATGAGGGATGAGCATATTACCTCTGAAATCGGCTGATAATCAGGCATTAACTCGAGACAGAAGGGATGGATTGGCATGTTGAAGATATGATCATGGAGTTCTTGCCACCAGAGAGTGAAAGAAGGATGGGCAGATACTATTGGCACAAAAGGATCAGGTGCATAGATAATTTCACAGCATTTATAAGTGAAAATCCTTCTTGTCTCTGTGGAATCCTTGACAATCTCCCTAGGCTTGAGAAATTCGTGAAGAAATAGCCTAGGGGGCACTTGGCCACATCCCAACTGTCTAGCCGTCATATTCGGCTGATAATATTCGTAAGTGCTTTGAACCAGCCTTCCCCCACAGAATTCGGCTGGCAAGATGCAGGGCTGGATGAAGGCATTGAAAATCGCTATAGATTGTACATCAGTGCATCCAGTTTCAAAGCTGAATTCGCAGGGGAGAGTGAGGTTGTCATTGTCCAAATATGGGAACCAAAGAGGATGAGCAAAGCCTCTGAAGAAGAGCTCAAACAGTTCACCAATGTTCTTGTTGATAGATACAGTGGAGGCAGCTTCTCCATAGGTTTGACAACCTTTAGTTCTCCGAGTTTCTCCTTCTTTGTAATTAATTGAAGGAAAGTTTCGGCTGTTAAGATCGATGGCGACGATTTGATGCATATACAACTGCAGCCACATTTGGACAAACCACCAAGGACCATTGACACAGGGGATTTTCTTGCTGGTGTGCATCAGGTGGGTGGTCTGGTTGAGCATATGGTAGATACTTCCCAGGAGGTATTTCCCAAGTGGGATGACTTTTCCGGCAGCCAGCTCTTCAGCCATCACGATATGATTCAGGGTTGGCTCATTGGCTTTGCCACAGAAGACTGATCTGCATAGCCACATATTCAGGAAGGCCCTGTATTCGACATCAGTCAGAGGGCCATCAGACATATGGTTCTGGATATATCTCTTGTATCCAACCCCTGTTTTTACTCCTGTCTGTTTGGAGGAACCTTTGTGGTCATATGGATATACAGTTCCTATAACATTCAGGCCGGTCATCATATAGACATCGGCCAAAGTAGGAGACATTGGGCCATGACCGAAGAAAAAGGCATTTGCACCATTGGACCAAAAGTGGCAAGCTGCAATCAGGAGGTTCTCATTCTTTGGTGTTTCGGCTAGTGACAGCTCCAGGCAATGAGAGATACGCAGATGGTCCCAGTTCTGTGTTTGGGGGCTTTTGTCATCAGATATCCTTTTGTACCAATTTCTCCAGCCGGCAATTGGTGGCAAAGGCCAGTTCTTGAAGGCGTCTTGCCACTCATGAGGTTTTGTCAATGAAGTTTTGAAAGAAATCCTCTGAGATTCGGCCGCGATGATTTCGGAAGGATCTGAATCCCCTACAGGGCCGAGGAAGTAGGATGGAGCTTTTTCCTCAACGGGGATAAGGATTTTGACAGCTAGGGCCTATCAAGAATAGAAAGGGATGAGAAGAAATTTAAGATGCAAATCGAAAGAAGAATACCGAATGTGCTTGAGGGGATTGAAGCTTACCTGGAGGGCAAAATCTTGGTTCGTCATTTGAAGATTGAATCTTGGGAGTCGATGATCTAGGGTTCGGATCCGGATGAGAGCTTTAAAGATTCAAGAGGAGAAGCGGGTGCCGAGCAGAACTAACTTGGGAATGTTGAGTGCTTCTGGTCAATTCCAAGATAAAATTATCTTTTATCCCGGAATTGAAGGGGCATGTGTTGACACCAAAAATTGGCACCAGGAAGAGGCTGACATGTGGGCCGGATTCGTTGAAAAGGTATCATTCGGCAAAGGAGTTTTTCCCCAGAGCATTCGGTAAAGACGTTCTGCGGTCGGGAACGCATCGTCATTCGGCAAGAGAGCTGTTCCGCGGAAGGCATTCGGGAGTGCGTGATGACGTGGATCAAGCATAAGGAAAAGGCTGGTTTAACTTGGAATGCAAGACGGATACGGTGCCCCGACGTTTATCTTTTTAGGAAATAAATAAATGTAATCGTAATCGATTAGGAGTCGTGTCGAAACCTGGGTATAAATATAAACCCATGGTAATTGTAAACGTACGTTCAATCAATCATACAACAAACCGGCCCCGTGCCAACATCGAGTCCTTTAGTCGAGTCGTCGAGTTCTTCGAGAGGAATCATCGATCCGTCGACCTCCGTAAGTACCGGCAACCCTGCACCATGCCTAGTATCATGCGGTGGATTTAGGCTTTGGTTCAGGAAGGTTCCATTGTTAGATCATGAGCCATGCGGTGGGCTAAGTTTTAGCGTGGAACAAGTTATCGGCTCTATTGGATTTTGGCAAGATCTGATAGATTCATTAAGTTACCATGTGTTGCTCTAGATTTTATCTTTATGTTTAATTCATTACAACACTCCTTTGCCCAGTCTAGGTTGATTAGGTTCGGTTCCAGATCATAATGCACTGCGTTTCCATAGCCGAATTCGAAGTCAATCTAGAT
Organism: Echinochloa phyllopogon; assembly: GCA_033239725.1. Taxonomy (NCBI): domain Eukaryota; kingdom Viridiplantae; phylum Streptophyta; class Magnoliopsida; order Poales; family Poaceae; genus Echinochloa; species Echinochloa phyllopogon. The sequence continues at coordinate 932,017 of BTCW01000016.1, read as the reverse complement.
TGCCACGTGTTGCGGGTCCAAGCTCGTTGGTCTTGCGTAGATCTTGACAGAACCGGGTATCATGCGGTCGTCTTAGAGCTAGTCATCCGGTGGATTAGAATTCGATTCGATCTGATAGATCTATCATCATCAGCGAAGCTTGTTCCTTCTTCATGGAACCCGATTCGGCTATATATAGCTGTATTCGGCAGTATCGCCACGAGCGGAACGTGCTCACGGTTTCGTTTTAAATAAAGAATGCTTTTAGCCTTCCATAATTAGAGTCGTATCATGCGGTGGATTGATCTATTCTTGGTTGGTGGTGTGATTCCAAGCAAGTCGTATCATGCGGTGGATTAACTTGTTTGTTTCATGCTCGACGGGTTGAAAAGTATCTAGACATGCGGTAGACTAGTGCTTTTAATCTATGCATTCTTGTTTATTATGAAATTATGGTCATGCTTTCGCCCTTTTATTTATCTATCATGCTCTGTTCCTCGTTAATCGGTTGTGAATACGCGTTACAATGTTTAGTCAGTCAAAGACCGATCTTTCGTCATGCTTACGTCATGCATTCGGCAGTACGCTTCCTGCGTGCTTTGCCGATTGCCGAATGATGCTTTAACCGCCGACAGATAGCTTCTCAGTAGCTATATGTCATTCGAAGCTGGCTCTGTAGCCGCAAATACGGAACTGACTGGTATCACCCGGTTCGTTCCAGGTGTTATCTAAACATCTTTTCTCCCTTTGTTAGTTTCAGGAAAATTGACTGGCACGCTTTCGGATTCAAACGCTCGGGCCACGTGTGAAGCTAGCTAATTCGGCTTGCTGTGTGCTTGGCGTGAGGTGCGGATTTTACGTCAACAATAGCCTTATCCAGCAGCTTCTGAAAGGTTGGGAAGGTATGAGACATGAGTTGATATTGGAGCGGCGGAATCAGTCCCTCCAGAAATCGCTCCTGCTTCTGCTCATCATCCTTCAGCTCATCTGGGGCGTAACGGGACAACTGAATGAACTTATCCCGGTACTCACTGACGGTCATCCCACCTTGCTTAAGTGAGAGGAACTCCTTCTTCTTCAGCTTCATGACACTAGCAGGAATATGGTAGCTCCTGAAGTTGGTTCTAAACTCTTGCCAGGTGATAGCATCAGGGGTGGCATGAGCAGCAAGATAAGCATCCCACCAATCTGAAGTTGAGCCTTCCAAGCGACCTGAGGCATACAGGACCTTCTCCCTGTCATTGCACTGAGCCATATCCAGCTTCTTCTCAACGGTCTTCAGCCAATCATCAGCATCAAGTGGATCTGCTGAGTGGGAGTAGGTAGGCGGTTTGTGACTCATGAACTCCCGATGCTTGTCCCTCTGCTGGTTGTTGTTGTTGTTGTTGTTCTGTGCTTGCATGGCTGCCAAGGTATTAGCCATGCCCTGTAGAATCTGAGTCTGGTTGGCGAGGATCTGATCCATTGCTACGGATGCTTGATTCGGCGGAGGATTTGGATTGGGGTTGGCACGTCCTTGACGATTTACCGGTGGTTGATCCACTCCACTTCCAGACCTGGTGTTTACCATCTGGTGGTTAGAACATGAGGTTCAGAGGGTGGTAAAAAGATATAACTCACATCATGTACAGATAAGAGTTAGTGTAGAACTAGTTGCCAATGACGGGCAAATCAAATCCTGAAACAGATTCTGTTCGTCCTAATTAAACAGTTGTAACTCTCATTCTGCGTATCCAAAAATCCTGATCTTTTGTCTGAGCGTCGACTATCAAATTCTGAAACTAACCCAACTTGAATCACCTCCATCGGAGTTTTGTAGCTCGAGATATAAAATAAACAAGACAGCTGTGTCAGGACCACGTAACAGATTCTGGTGGCTCCAATAAGACCATTATATCTCTCTGTCAGAATCTCCAAAAATCACGAAAAATTCCCAGAACCAAGGTTATCAAGTCCATAATCCAACCCAACTGGATTTACGTCAAACGGAGTTTTGAAGCTCCGGAAACAATTCTGAAAGTACCAGGATATCATGCAGCGGCGAGATCAGATTGTCGCATAACATGATTTATATGGGGGGTACGATTATATGGATAAAGTGATAGTTAAGGGCTAAGATCAGAGACCAAGATAACCCAAAACTAACTAAATTTATTTATTTAATAATTACTCAATTGTGGTCATCACTCCACAATTAAGTTCAATCATTACAAAGATCCAAATCACACACTTTAGCACAAAAGCAAACATCTCTACCACACTTTTACCAAACTAAATCACATGTTACGCACGATCCTCAACGATTCTAAACGTATAGAACTAACAAAATAAAGGGTATCCTATCTTAATAGGTATGGGTGAAGCAACTGGACGATCCACCAAACACTGTCTAGCGAGGCGGTGAATGACCCAACAATCCTTCTATATCTTCATCCAATGGCGGAAGTGCTTCTCCCTTAAGTTCAGCTATCAGCCTTTTGTTCTTCCTTCGTTCAGCAGTGAGTTCTTCACACACTTCTTGTAGTTCTCTTGAGGTGTCATCGGCGTGCACGTTGAGCATCTGGGTGAACGCCACTTGGACGTTGAGTGTAGAATCTAAGCCAGGCGGTTGTGGTACAACCCCAGTTGGAGTGCCTTGCTGCCTTCGAGGAAGATATGCCCAAGCAGTGTGACTTACTTCAGCAGCCTCTTCATGACAAAGCACAGAAAGTGCCCTCCTGGCTGCATCCTGGATTCCAGCTTCGAAAGTTGATCTGATGGCGATGGCATGATGCACTGCAGCCTCTTTGGTTCCTCCAAACTCATAATCAGGCTCCCTGATGTATACAGCGACTTCCCAGTCCTCTGGGTGATCTGGATGTGTCCTCCTTCTTCCACAATATTCTATTTCCACTGGGTAGTTCAGACGCTCGAAGAGCAGTCGAAGCATCATAGGGAACCCACTGTTGCCTCCGTCGTGGTGGTGAATAGTCACTACCCACATGTCAGGCGGCGGAGAGGGTCCTTCACTTCCTTCAGATCCAGCTGGAGCATTCCCTCCTGAGTTGACTTCTTCGTCCACTACTTCCATCTCTTCAGGTTCTGGTTCCTCTTCTTGCACTGAATGCGACGCAAACGAGGAAAGAGTGCTTGCCAATCTACGAGCACCTTGCCTTGTCAGCACCATCTATGGTTTAAGCAAGAAAGGGGTGAGAACAGTTCTAAAGACATCAGAATCAGGTGAGACGGTGAAAAAGATAGACTAGAAAACAAAGTCAAGGAGGAGACAATTATCAATGACTTGGATTAATAGCAAATTAAACCAAGAATAGATAGACCAAGAGTAGTTAAGCCAAATAATCCTTAGGGAATGACCATTGCTATCTAGGCTTGCGTCCTACAGTCAACATAGCTCTGATACCACCTCTGTCACACCCGGTTTTAAAGGCAAAACCAAGTGCATCTCATATGTGCGCCAGGATCAGTTTACACACATATGGTAGACGTCATAAGTGAATATTCATAACCATGCATAACGAAAGAGTATTATAGTGCATTTATTACAATCTCAGAGTTGACACGAATGTCATAGCGGAAGACTTAAATAAACGTTTATCTAACGAAGCAAAAGTGACTCCAACTCCACAGGCATTGACTGGGGGAGACTCGCCTAGAACTCCTCAAAATCAGTAGTGAAATCCTCAAAATTCTCCCAATCTGAGCAGCATTCCGGTGTAGTTGATGCAATAAAAGAAAGAAAGAAAAGCAACAAGTATGAGCACATACGTACTCAGCAAATGTAATATGACATACAAGGCTGAGGCAAAAAGGTTGGCTGACCAAACTGCAGTAAGCACTTTTAGTTGGTCAAGTTTTATTAAGCAACTATTTACTAGCAAATGAAAGTATATACCACCCACAAATTAATGAATGTCAAATTCCCAACCTATTCGAGTAACCACGATTTAGATCATGTTCAAGTATGATTATCATGTAAGGGTCCAGGCTGCTCTTGACCGTGAGCACGGCTGTTATAACAGTTTTACACTCTGCAGAGGTTGTACACTTTCACCATAAGCCGTGATTCCCATTGCCCGAGAGCATTGTACCCTTCCCACACCACGTGGACCGAATACTGGGTTTCACTATGAGACCTTTACAAAAGCAATCTAATAAATGATAGCCCGCTAAGGTTTCCGGTTCAGAAGCAAAGCATAACCCTCCCTAATGAGGTCTGTCTCTTACCAAAGCCCACAGCTCAAAAGGACCGAGCTATACCCCGTCAACCGCCGCCCCCATGCCCCTTACGAGTAAAGCTACCATAAACCAGAGCACCTAATTAGTCAGTCAAAGCCAGAGCCACATGGCACTCATGGTTGTACTGTTTTCCTGGGTGGTTCTCCATGTTCCAATTAAAAAGATATGATCTTGTCAATTAATTGATTAAAAAGGTAGTAATGGAACATAGAGTAGGGGTTCATTAACCAATCCCAGTTGAGCAAGCTAAGCATCATCTACCATCAAAGTTAATTAAGTAACCCAGTTTCAGGGACAGGAAAATATAGTGGCTAGGCAAATCCTTAAATAGGAACCCATCAAATTAAGGCACATGCATGGGTGGTGAAATTAATAATTATTAGGACATTTGCAAGACATAATACACTTGCCTTCTTCCCAACTCGGTTGCTGCTCAAATCCTTCTCCAACAGTTGGTTCTTCAGAGAAATCCTCGAACTGGTCGTTTCCTAATTGCATCACACATTCACATGCAAGGAAACAATACAACAAATAAGAAACAATACACCAAACAATTCCAACAGATGAAAACAGCAGCACAAAACTAATCTACACGTCACAACGAACGCGTGAGCGCAAGAATCACTAAAATCGGAGTTAAAACGCAAAAGTTATGGCTTTTCTAAGGTTCAGGGACTTGCTGGCAAAGTTTTAAAAGTTCCAGGGGCTAAAATAAAAGAAAAAGGACCTATTTGCAATTATTTTTAAATTAAATTGGACCGCGGGTTGATTTCCAGAAAATTCAGGGGCTTCTTTTGCAAAATCGCCACTGTTGACCGGTATCTACTTATTTGACTCGGCTCGGATTAATCTGGGCCGTTGGATCACGATCCGGTGGCAAGGATTAGATCGGGCAGGGAGCTCGCCGGCGAAGACGGCCGGGACGGCGGCGCTCCGCCGGAGTAGCGTCGGAAACGCGCTACACGGCTCGGCTCTCGACGAGAACAAGCTCGGGACTCGGAGCAGAGTCCTGCTCGAACCGGGGATGAAGAAGAAAATGACAGGCGGGGCCCTACTGTCAGTGACCGAGAGAGAGAAACGGAGAGAGAGAAGTGAGACGGGCCGGCTCTGGGCCGTAAGATGAAATGGGCCGAGAGCGGGGAGATGGGCCGGCCGGGGAAAAAGAAAAGGAATCGGAAAAAGAAAACAGGGGGCAAACTTGGACTGGGCCGAAAGTTGGAGGGCCGAAATCGAACTCGGCAGATTTGAACTTTTCTAAAACTCAAACAAAAGCAAATCAAATTTGAATTTAAACAGAATTTAAATTCCAACTTGATTTACTAGCAACCAAAAATATGTGCAACAGCATGAATGCAACAAAAACTTATTTTGACTAAAATAATTATTTAATGTGATATTTAAATTAATAAAAAGGCTAGAAATTCCAATTAATTCCTAGAAAATTTATTTAAGCCTTAATAAATCCTAGAAAAATTAGAATGGTTGCTATAATTTAAATGTGATGAATTTTAGGGTGTTACACGGTACCCTCGGCGGCAGCATCGGCCCGCTCGATGACTGCAACTCCGGCATCGTCATCGAGGTCTTCAGCGATGATGTAACCCGCAGCCAGCACCTCGAGCTCCACAACAAAGTGCGTCAATATAACGCTAAGGCGAAGGGCACCCTTCAGGCACCTAGTGACGCAGTCGCCCAAGGACCTCGGGCAGCAGGCCACTGAGTTGCCCGATGGGATCTCCTCCCCCTCGAGCTTCCTGCACTTGGCGACAGCGATGCCCTCTAGGTCCTCGAGGTCCTTCTGGGCCTTCAAGTATGCGACCTGGAGGGACTTTACCGATGCCAACATGTCCGCCACGATCTTCCATAGCTCTGAAGCATGAAAAAAAACAAGATAAGTCTCGACGAAATCAAATCAGACAAAAATATCGATGGTAGCGATTTACCTTCGGGTTCGTGTTTGCTGTGTCGCCAGCAGCACCTTAGCAGCGCTCGTCTCTTGCAGTAGCGCGGACATCAAGGCCCGCCTCTTCTCAGCAGAAACCTACAGCGTCTCGACAACAATGCCCCCCTCGACTAGAGCCTCAGTGAGTAGCCCGATTGCTGTTTCCCTGGACTCGAGTTGGGTGTTTGCCGCTGTGAGCGCCACCTCTCTCTGCTGAAGCAGGGACCTCGCCTCGCTGAGCGCTGCGCGCTCCTGCTGGAGCTGGGCCTCCATCGCCGTCAGCGCCTTGGTCTTCTCCTGGAGAGCAGCGCCTAGCCTCGAGACCCCCTGGGCCCTCCGCTCCGCCAAGGCCCTCTGGGCGTCGCGCTCCTCCTCCGCGCGGGTCAAAGCCAGCCCATGCTCTCGACCATCGACTCGCGCTTCGGTCAGTACGGCGCGGAGCTTGTCCACCTCACAGCACTGGTCGTCGTTCTCCTCCATGACCCGATGCAGGTTGGCGTGCAGTTTGGCTATGTAGGAGATCTTCTATCCCGCCATTTCTCTTAATTGCTGCCAATAAAAATACACATAATAAGATATGCACACGAACGCGCAAATGGAATCAAAAAGCTCTGGCGCAAGTTGACTTACTCGGTGGACGGCGCGTCCCCTGGACATGTGGAGCTCGAGGGCGGTTGCGAAAGTGCACTGCAGCAGAGCCGGCCTGCCGGTACTCTACCCACAGCTCCCGCTCTGCCTCTGTGTCGTCTAGCAACGTCGGAGGGAGCCCGAGCAGGTAGAGCTCTAGATCCGACCAGGCGTCGCCACGCGCTGAATGACCGCCACGATGGCACCCCCATCACCCTCGACCCTGGCCGGATCGGGGATGGGCAAGACTTCAGCATTTTCCCCGGCGGTGGCCGTCAACGCGGGTAGTGCGGACTGGTCACCACCCCCGCCCTCGAGTTGTGGGGCCACACCCACGCAGCGGTCCAGGGGCGCCGCGTCCGCAGCCGCGAGCCCCGGCAATGCCACCTCCATGGATGGGGCTACCTCCGCTGGAAGGTCCGGGATGACCATGACCGGAGCCTCGACCTCCGGTGCCTCCACCACAGGTTCGTGATTGCCGGCCCCACCATCGGCTGTCCGGACCGCATTCCCAGCGTGACCTGGGCCACCTAGAATGTGGCGTCGCTCGCGGGCGCGGGCACTTCTTTTTCTCCCCTAACAGTGGTGGGCGCCAGCTCCTCCGCGAGACTCGCAACCCCAGCGCCCACAACATCCCCCACGCGGAGCCCTCGCCTGGTACTGGGCGACAACCGCCTCGACTGACCGAGGCGCTCTAGTCGAGGGCTACGCCGCCGCATGCGGCTTGGCGCACGCCCCTGACTTGAGCGCCTTGGTGGGCACAAGCGAGGGGAAGGAGGGCATCGCGGTTCGGCTGATAGGGACATTCAATCAAACACAAGCAAAAGGAAAACATAAACCAAACAACGAACAAGTGCAGGACGAATCTTACCGAGTAACTCCCGCCAGCTTGCGCTTCCTTGACCCACTCGGGGGCTGCGCACCCCTCGAGCTGGATCGGGCCCTTGACGATGCCGCGGGGGCAGACACAATGGGCGTCTGCGCCATCAAAGTCACCGGCGCGTCGAGGGTCGCCCCGCCCGCCACCGACGCGGGCGTGGTCTGGGTCGGCGCTGTTGCAGGTGTGGACCCCTCCTCCTCCATCACGACCGGCAGCGGGGGTCCCACGAGATCCTCGGACGAGTCATCATCCGGCTCGGGGGTACTTTCATGGGAGGTCAACGGGGAGCGACCCTCCCTCACCCGCTTTCGGTTCTCCTTGTCATGTGCGGTCTTCTGCCACTGCTTCCGCTTGCGCCTCTTCTTCTCGGCATCCTTCTGAACTTTTTTCCTTTCAGCAAGAAGACGGTTCACCTCGTGGACCTCAAGGAGGGGGGATCCGATCGATACCCCTTGCGGGATAACCCCTAAGATCACCACCAGAATTAGAAACAGAAAAAAGCATAAAACAAATCGAATTGATGAGATTGGAATCAAACAACTAATGAATTGAAGATGGCCCTCCTTGGGATGCATCTTGATGGCCCATAGCGCAGCGTTGGAGCAGTCCATCTTGTTGTACTCCACTGCGCGCTTTGCCCTCTGGCCTGTGTGCCCGGGGGCGAGCAGCTCCACCATCATGCGGGAGCCCTCGAATAGCGTTGGAGCAGCTCCATCAGTGGGGCCACCCTCTGTGGGTGGAAGTTTGCGATTACGACCGCCATCGTCAGCCCCTCCCTCGCCAAGGAGCGCAATGCGTCGGTGAAGACCACAAGCTTGGCCTGGTGCTCGGGCGGGGACACGCCGTGCGACCAGGAAATCAGCTTCTCCCGCAGAACCTTGCCGGTGTACGCCGGGAGTCAGCCGTCATCGTTGCGCAGGTAGAACCACCCCTTGTCCCAGTCTTGGTTGATGGAGGTCATCATGTAGGGGACATAGAGATGTTTCCTGTTCTCCCGATCATGGATGGCGAGGCCACCGGCGCGGACGGCCTTCCGCACCCCCTCGATTCGCCAGCGGTTGTGTGGAGCTCACCCCAGAAGAGGTGAACCCACAGGTCCCAATGCGCCTTGACCCCCAAGTACCCCTCACAGATGGTGACGAAGACTGCCGCTTGCGAGATCATGTTGGGGGTGAAGTTGTGCAGCTCCACCTTGTAGTGGTGGCACAACCCCCTGGACGAATCGACCCGCGGGGATGCCGAACCCCCGCTCGTGCAGCCGTACCAGGCTGACGACGTAGCCCGGCGGGGGGTTGGGTTCCCCGTGCGATGGTGGCGGAGCAATCCACTCCGGCTTCGACAGCGTCGAGAACTTGGCCAGCAGCCTGACCTCGGCAAGGCTCCCGAGGTAGTGCGCATCCGCGGTGGAGATGCTCCACGGCGCAGGGTCCCTTATCTCAACCATGGTGGCGGGGAAAGGGAGGTGGAATGAGTCTCGGCGGCGTACTCGTGCGGGATCACTCTCTCCTTCCTCGCGGCAGAGCTTAGGGAAGCAAAATTGGGGGATGGGAAATGGCTAAGGTAAGGAGAATAAGCTCTCCGACTCCTCGTTTTATGCCCGGGTGCAATCAATGCGGTGGGTGCCGCTGTCACTGACGACTGGGCCCCATCTGGGAGTAAAAATCCACACACATGCAATCCAAGGCGGGACTATAGCATCTCTTCAAAACTGCCTGCGCGTGCGTCGCTCTCACCTAAAAAGGCGCACCCGCCCCGACTGCCCCGGGCTACGTCACCCGCGTCCGCGCGTGTTGGCGGTCGTTACGACACGTTTTCGACCACCAATACTCGGGAATAAAAGAGGATATATGTGACATTTCATGTACTTAGGTTTATTTCTAACAGAGTTCCACTAGTTTTGGTGAGTTACACTTGTGCAGGTACAACAACGAGAAATACGTGCTATAGGGGTCAGAGTTGACTGATTTGGCCGAACGACTCCATTCGGCCGGTTACCCCCTTAGCCGCTCACGACGTGAAGCACAACCGGGAGTCATCCACGTCAGCGATGACCGAGCAACGACCGTGCAAGCCACCTGGACTACCGCTACATCACCCCTGGGCCAAATCAACACGAAGACCACCACGAACAAGCAGCCCAAGAGGTCCACAGAGCTGAGGCGGTGCAGGGGGGCAGGCCTGGGCCTCCAGCCCAATTCGGCCGAACTGGGGGGTTCGGCCGAACCGCCCCTAGCTGCCAAACCGACCCCAGGAGCAAATCACGTCCAGGAGCTGAGGTGGTGGATCCCAGGGTTCTGCCGAACCGATCTGTTCGCCCGAATCACCAGGGGGTACCCCCTGGTCCCTTGACGGTTACTCCACCTCAAACCGCCATGGACACCTATATAAACAGTGGCATACCTCTTGTATCACACACACCAAGCCAAGGAGCTCTCATTTCCACTTCTCTCTAGTAGAGTTAGGATAGTTTAGTTGGGAGTTAGAGTCGAGTCGAGCTTTGCCTCGGAGGTTCCGGAGTCGTCTTCAGAAGCTCTAGTATAAGCTCTTCTATCTTTTCCTTTATTAAGACTTGAGTTATCAATATAATTATCTTTATCATTTTCCCTTTGTCATTTATAGCTTGCTTCTACTTTATTCTAGTTGCATCTATATCGTGTTTAGACTATAGTCGGTTCTAGTTCTAGTGCTTCTAGTTCTTGTATAAGTCTTTGTCTTAGTTGGTTCTTTGACTTAGATCAATATTTGCCGGTGAACTGTCATCGGGGGTATTGATGGGTTGCTTGCTTTTGCTAGTGAAGTAAGTAGTCATTGGTTAGTGTGGGTGTGGTACCCAGACTAGTCAGTGGCCTTGGTTTGCCCCCAATTCAACGAACGTGTGGTAGCCGTTAGGTGGTGACAGCCCTATACGGCCTTTGTAATCCACCTCATTAGTCTTGGCCTGTAGGATCCCCCAGTGTGGAGCTGGTGGCACCCCTTCTCATCCCTTTCTGCGTGTCACTAGTGTCCATTGTCCCGATGCTAAGACATTAGAGTTAACCCAGACCTTCCAGTGCTGGCTCTTTAGCCACTATATCTCTAAGCCCGAGTGACATAGACAGATAAAGTCCATAGGAATCCTCTATCTCTTCTCATTGTCCTCCCAGCTATCTATACCTTCTCTCTCTTACCTGAGTCTCCCTTGAGCTATGTGTCACGGTATATCCACTACCATCCAATACCATTATCCCCTGTCTTGTTTAGTTGTGTACCTTTCTCTGATAGTCTTGAATACCCATTTACTATTACTCTTCCTAAAGCTCCCCTGCGAAAATATAAATGACGATACCTCGGGATACACCCAGGGGAAGTGCTACAACGGTGATTCTGTGCGCTTGTAGAATATTTATATATTTTACTAAGCCATAAGGAAAACCATTGAAACACTCCTTACCCCAGTACCGGGATTCTCAATCCTGATATTGGATCGTAAGAAGTGCCAACAACGCGCACGACTCGGTCAAGCCGAAGACCCAGCGAGAAAATCTCTCCGAGATACCTTCCAAGGTAAGGCGCCTCTCCGTGAGGCCCTACTGATCAGGGGTTCAAAGCCTAGCCCATAGAGGGTTCGACAGGCGCCCAGGTCAATAGAGTCAGGAGCAACCCAGGTGCGCTCGATCGAGCCTATCCTCGAACGCGGAGTTCGGGGGCGCCTAGTGTTGTGTTCAAGGCCAGACAAAGGCAGCTAGACCGAGGAATCCCAACAAGGGAGAGCAATGAGCCCTCGACCCTTATCGAATGGGGTCGAGCCCTGCCTAGCAAACCTCTGCAAGCGCTTTCATGAGACGTGTCTCCGGATCACGAAGCCGACCCTTATCGAATGGGAAACGAGCGTCCACTTGAACCACCTGTTAATAGCTCACCGAAGCATCCATGACTCGTGGCCCGCTCATGGGCAGCATGGACTGCCTCACCCCTCCTCCATGCGGAAGGGCAATGAGGGTCGTAACACAAAGTCGAGGGTTTCCCCTAATTGACCCTACTCGGGCCAAGGCTCGGGGGCTCCTAGCACCGCGGCCACACCCTTTGAACAAATCACACGATCACCAGGGTACGAGATTTCGTGTCGGGTCAACCCCCTCGAAAGCTTGAGCAAACTCTCCGGAGAATGGTCTATACGGACTCGACGTTGCCTCACCAGCATAGATTGCCGATGCCGGCTGAAGAAAAGCCGAGGCCGGCTGAAACAAACGCTGGGCAAGCAGGTCACTCGGCATGCCATAGAACAAAATGCTCATAGCACTTGGACGAGTATACTCACTCCTCCAAGGCCTCGGGGGCTACACCCGCGGGTGCGCTAGCGCGCCCCCCACGGGAACTCTCACAAGTTCAAAGGAATAACCCCACGCAGAGCACCCGAGACGTTGTTGCAAAAACGCAAGCCTTTGCCGGACTAATCCACGTCCAGCCATGGCTCTGGGGGCTACTATTGGGGACGGTCATAAGGGGTCCCCTAACCTAAGGGATAATCACCCTTGAAAAACGCAAATCAATCTCAATCAAATCCCCACAAATCGACGAAGGTCTAAGCGCACAAAGCCCACGGCCCAACATAGGCCAACGACCCATGCGAGACCCCCCGAAAGGGTCCTGGTGCGTGCTCCACCGACAAACGCATTCAATATACGGCGCTGCCACGGGACACCAAAGTCAAAAGGTCGATCACAAGCCATCCCACACAGACGATATAGCCTGAACCACGTTTGCCAACTCTGGTCACTGTGCGGCCATCCCCGACGCTGTGTATGACTGCGAGGTCCTGTGCCGCCAACTGCCTCTCATTGTGTTGGCACGCGAGACCCTGTGCTGCCAACTCTAGCGCTCCTGTACTGCCAACTCCCGTACTGACCCCCTGACGAAGCCCTCGACAAGGCATGGGAGAACCCTTGAGCGGGTGTACGGACGACGACTGAGCTTGGACGCCGGTCAGCACGACCCTTCGAAGATGTTCCGAGACAAGCACAGGGACACGTACTTTCTACAGAAACCACCAAGCCATCCACTGGATCTGGCAGAAGCTAATCGATTTGCACCGGGTGGAAGGATCCACAAGGACGATAGCCACGCCCAAACGCCACGCTCTCTAGTGCCCGATGACAGTAGACTCAACTGTGCAAACACGCATGTCACTGCCCCTCCTTGAGCTATAAAAGGAGGAGGTAGACTCCCGGCCATGGGCCGGCGACAAAAAACAGGAGACAACATCCAACCCTTAGAACACATGACGACCAGACACAACACATCCTAGACTCTCGGGACATGGAGACTTCTCCTCCTCTCCCGCCTTGCTTGTAAACCCCTACTACAGGCACCCCGGTGCGAAGTAATACAGTGCGTGCATGCCCCTTGCTGGACGTACGGCCCCGTGCCATTGTGTTAGCCTTTGCACCAACCATCGAGAGAGTGGACGCAGCACATTCGTTCTAGTTAGTGTCGGGCGACCGATCCGAACACCGACAATTCTGGTTGCCCATCTGGTTATTTTCATAAGTATAAGTGAGTCCTTCAAAGCCCAGATCATACATACCACATATGGATAGCGTATCTCTAAAATCTGACATCTGTTTTTCCTGGCCTAAGACAGGCTGAAAAATGTTCATATTGTTGCATAGCATCATTAAAATCTCCCACCACTACCCATGGTAAGGTTGATCTTGTCCTCAGATCAACAAGTCGCTCCCACGTCAAATGCCGATTCTCAACACGCGGTTGTCCATACAAAAACGTTGCTCTCCACTGCGGGGCATTTGGTTCCACTCGAATAGCCACATCAATATGCCTGTCTAACAAGGATAACAAATCAATGTAACACCCTAAAATTCATCACAATTAAATTGTAGCAACATTCTGAATTTTTCTATGATTTATTAAGGCCTAAATAAATTTTCTATGTTTTAATTGGAATTTATAGTCTTTTATCAATTTAAATATCATATTAAATAAGTTGTTGCATTTGTCTTTTGCTTGCTGTTTAATTAAGTTGGAATTTAAATTCTGTTTAAATTCAAATTTAATTTGAATTTGTTTGATGTTTAGAATAGTTGTTTTCTGTCGAGTTTAGTTTTGCCCCTCCAACTCTTGGCCGGTCCGAGTTTGCTCCCTCAACTTCTCTATTTGGCCGCCGGCCTGCTTCCTTGGGTTGCTTCCCTTCCCGGCCCAAGCTCCCTTCGCGGCCCGTTTCTCCGCGCCGGCCCGCTCCCCTTTCCCCTCTCCATCTCTCACAGACACGTGGGGCCCACGCGTCAGCTTCGTCTTCGCCGAGCCGGACTCGGGTCTGACCCGGGCTCAGCCACGCCGCCCTCTCCGAATCAGGCGCGCACGCCTAGGCAGGCGAGGGCCCAGCCCCTTTAGCCGCTCGTCGTGACCCCCTTGTGCTACTCCGCTCTTCTCTCGCGTGTCGCCCTTGCTTGTGAACCCTAGCAGACGCTCGCGCCGCCGCCGCTGAGTTGAGTTCCGCCGCCGTGCCATCGATCTCCGCCCAGATCGCAGCTCCGCTCGATTTGACCTTCCAGGCAGCATTGCGTGAAGGTAACGTGGCCGCCCGAGCAAGTTCCCGTCGTTTCCCCCCTGTTTTGGCCGTCGTCCGTGCTCACCGGATTTCGGTTCCGCAGGTCATCGCCGGCCGGCCACTGTGTTCCCCTTCCGCCGCCAAGAACCTGTCAGGTGAGCTCACCGTCTCGTCCCGAGCCTCTACGATCAAGCCGCGTTCGTTTTGGTGGCCTGTAGGCCGAGATCCGCGTAGCTCTGGCGAAGCGCCGCCGCGCGCGCTTGTCGCCGCCGTCGTCCGTCGTCGTCGCCGGCGACGCCTTCCGCGTGATCGATTCAGAGCCGTCCGATCTTCATCGAATGGTCCACGAGCGCCCTTGGCCCGAGTCAACCAGCCGGTGTACCGGTCAACCTAGAGAATTTTGCAAAAAGGCCCTCCAAGTTTACAAAATCAACCCGCCGTTCTAAGCAGTTCAAAAATAATTCTATTTAGGTCCTTTTTCTTTCGGTTTAGCCCCTGCAAGTTTTAAAATTGCACCCGAGGTCCAAGTTTTACCTTTTTACATGAAATCCCTTGTAGTTTTATACAAAATTATGTTTTAGCCCTTGGATTTTCGCAGTTAAGCCCCTGGAAGTTTTAAAACTTTGCCAGCAAGTCCCTGAACCTTAGAAAAGCCATATCTTATGCGTTTTACCTCTGATTTTAGTGATTCTCGCGCTCACGCATTCGTGGTAACGCATAGATTAGTTTTGTGCTGTTGTTTTCTTCTGTTGGAATTGTTTGGTGTACTGTTTCTTATTTATTGTATTGTTTTCTTGTATGTGTTCGTATGCGGCGTATAGGAAACGCGTCGTTCGAGGAAGTGTTTGAAGAACCAGCTGTTGAAGAGTTTGAGCAACAGCAGGGTTGGGAAGAAGGCAAGTATTCTTTGATCATGCCCGTTTATACCTAAATGACATGCATTTTAATTACACTGTTTATTTACCGCTTGCATTAATATTGTTGGGTCCCATTAAGGATTTCCTAGTCTCTTTTACCATACCTTGCAGCTGGGTCATTACATTAATTTTGACCGTAGATGATGCTTAGTTGCTCAACTGGGATGGTTAAATGAAATCCTTATTCTATGTTCCACTACTATCTTTTAATTAATTAATGGTTAAGATCACCTATTTTAATTGGAACATGGAGCGACCACCCAGGAAAACAGTGCAACTATAAGTGCTTTGACTACTAATTAGGTATTCTAGTTTAGGATAGTTTTACCCGAAAGGGGCAAGAGGTGCGGCGGTTGACGAGGTATAGCCCGGTCCTCTTGAGCGGTAGGCTTTGCTAAGATACGCGACTCACTAGGGAGGGTTATGCTTTGCTCCTGAACTGGAAGCCTTAGCAAACTATCACTTATTAGAGTATCTTTGTAAAGGTCTCATAGTGAAACCCAGTATTCGGTCCACATGGTGTGGGAAGGGTACATGCTTTCGAGCAATAGGAATCACGGCTTATGGTGAACGTGTACAACCTCTGCAGAGTGTAAAACTGTTATAACAGTCGTGCTCACGGTCATGAGCGGCCTGGACCCTCACATGATTAATCTATCTGACTATGATCTAAATTGTGGTTACCTGAATTTGATGGGTTTATGTTATCATTTAATTGTGGTCGGTATATACTTATATTTGCTAGTAAATAGATGCTTAATAAAATTTGACCAACTAAAAGAGTTTAATGCTGCCATCCTTTCAGCCTTCCACTTTATAAAGCCTAGCATGTCATTTATTTCCATACTTTGCTGAGTACGACATGTGCTCACGCTTGTTTATTTATGTTGCATCGACCACACTTAGACTGCTGCACAGATTGGGAGAATTTTGAGGATTATACTACTGATTTTGAGGAGTTCTAGGTGAGTCCTTCAGTCAACTGCCTGTGGAGATGGAGTTATTTCGTTTAGTTTAGTTAAACGGTCATTTAAGTCTTTCGCTATGACATTTGTGTCAACTCTGAGATTGTAATAAATATACTTTTATACTCTTTCGTATGCATGGTTATGGATATTCACTTGTGACGTATACCATATGTGTGTAAACTTGATCCTGGCGCACATATGAGATGCACCTGGTTTTATTTCTAAAACCGGGTGTGACAATCAACTTCCATCTGTTCACGCCAAAACAAAGCAAGACCACCACTTAGCCCATTGCTGCTTACAGCAATGCAACCTTTCAATCCCAGTCTCCATCTCAAACCTTTAACTCTAGTATCTTTTATTCTAGTCTCCGACAAGAACACCAACTTAGGGTTATTGGCCCTTGTAAGGGCCAAAAGCTCTTAAACTGCTAGGGAGTTCCCCACCCCCGATAGTTTCAGCACAAAGCATTCATTGTTCCTGATGGGGCTCGCCATGAGCTCTCGTCAGGTTGTCAGCTTGGAAGGAAACATAACCCTCCACCCTTGAAAATGCTTTTCGCACATGAACACAATGCACAACCTCCTTCATTGTGGCCAATACTGCATCTTCCTTCATTCCCGTGCCTTTACCTGTATAAATGTTCATAAAACTTCCTTCTTCTTTACTCTTCTTGGCTATCATCAATCTCTCATGCATGCTCAGATGTCCACTTTAACACCGTCAACATTTTCACTTGGGTCAATGAGAGAAAACAAACCCAAAACACAAAGAGGAAACAAGCACCAAGCACAAACAGCTCCATACTCAAAGATGCTCCCCACTTTTATTTCATATTGAGTTGCACCCATTACAAAGAAGAAGAGGTGCCTAGGTGAACATAAGCAAACTACGACAAAGATAGCCTTGCAGAGGATCAGAGATCCAACCCTTGCAGGAGCTACAAGCAGATAGTAGCTTAAATAGCCTATAAGAACCCCCACAAAGATCAAAATCATCTCATAGTGCCCACAGACTACGAAGAGCATCAACCCAGGACAAAGGGTCCAGACACACTAGACATGAGCTTGAACTGGTTGTGGCTGCCCTTTGCCACACCAGTTCACCACGAAGGAGTCATGGTTCTTGTCGAGCACTCTCAGCAGTGCCCGATAGTTTGCCGGTAGCCCCAGGACCGGTCGCTGCCATACCACCTTCAGTTCCCTTTGTTTCCTTTTCAGAAACCTTTATGTTGTTCCCTCCCCCCACATCAAAGTTACCTGTGTTGATTACTTCTTTTTTATCTTTGTTCTTGATATGACGTGGCCATCAACCACAATCATTGCTGGCTGAGCGGCCTTCTTTGACACTAGACCCAACTCTTTCCCCTCCCCCAGATTTTCTTCACAGGATCGTACCATCCCAGCACCCTGTGTTATAGATATATTCGGCCTTACAATATTTTGGACATACTTTCATCACCTGCTTCTTCACGTTTCTTGCGTTTCTAGCCTTTCATCTTCTTTATGTTGCCAATTTCTGAAATTGTCTCTACATCACCTACCAATTTTTCCCCATCCAAATTTGTTTGTTTCTTGTTAGCCGAGGACTCTACCACCTCATTATTTGCAATCTTGGTGACCCCATTTGCACCAGTGGTTACTGGTGGTGTTCTTCAGGACCTGCTCATGGTTATCAGCCACCGACAGTCGCACAACCTCTGCCATCACCTTCTCAACAGTCCCATTTTCTGATTTATCTTTCTGGTGGTCCTGTATTGCAGGGGTAGGTGCTCGCGGCAGCCGAGGTGGTGTAGCTTGGGAGGAAGCCTGTCCCATTTTATCCGGTAGAGACCAGCAGAGCATGTCGTTGAAATGAACTAGGCAGACTCGAAGGTCCAGGCTGTACATCATTTTTCTTTCTGTTCTTGGCAAATCGCATCTCGCCTCGATGTGCCCTATGAAGCCACAAAATAGGCAGAAGTTAGGTAATCTTTCATACCTAATCTGGACCTCCACCTCCTCCCATGTGATCTCATCAACTAAAAAGATCTCCCTTCGCAGAGCTCTGTACAAAGGAAGCTGGACCCTAGCTCTAACAAACTTATCATTGATAAGACCCCTAGCCTTGCTATCAATCATCATAACTGATCGTGTCAAAAAAAATCATCATAACTGATCCTATACAATCTCCAAGATCTAAAGCTAGTTTCTTTGTAAGAATATAGAAAAGAATCTTCCTACATTGGACCCACATATTGTCTATGAAGGCAGCCTTTAGAGACCACAAAGAAAAATCAAATAGAGCATTTAGTAATAAATAGTTGATATATTAATATATTATTGCAATAACAAGATAAAACCATTGACCTTACATATAATGGTAACAATACGCTAAAACCATCAATCTTTAAAAAAGTTAATTAAAGTAGAAGCGGAACAAATAAGCGCCGATCGGACAGACGACGTACCTCATGACATAAGCACAACGGCAATGGACATAGAGTGCTCTTCTCCAATAGACGGCATAGCGACGTTGCGGCCCCCCAGACAACCCATCTACCGGTACCACTAGATCCAAGCACATCTGGGCTATTGTACCAGCGGGCTCGCCTTAGCAGATGAAGGCTCTCTCCTCCCACTGCTGTGTCCTCGGTGAGAACACCTGCAGCCGATGCAGCGGCGGTGGCCATTCCTTCCCCGATCCATTACTGCCAGGGACATCCAAGATGTGGAACACCTCATAGTGCAGCAAGACAGCTCATACGCTAGGTAGTAGTGACTAGATGAGTATCGACACTGCCAGGCCGACCAGGAGGAGGTCGTCAACGCCCATCACTGTGTCGCTGGGTTGCACACGTACATCTTCTTCCTGTGCCAGTAGTCGTAGAGGATGAGGCCGTTGCAGTGGTCGAGGGACGAGTCCCATGGGAAGGGATAGCTCTGGCCTAGGGGAATAGTATAAAGGAATGAGGTGTACAAGTAGGGGCGGTAGTGGTCGCAGTAGTTGCTGAAGATGCCACGGATGGAGTGCGGCAGGAAGTACGGGAGCAGCAGCCGGCAGCGGTCGACGGCGGCGCGCCACGCCCTGCAGATGCACCTGCAGGCGGCCAGGCCGGGCGGTGGCACGCAGCGGAGGATCTCACCGGAAACAAGTCCCGGTCATCCATAATCGGAGAGTGAGGGGTGTTGGTTCGGCCTGTTGCAACTCGATCAGCACCAGTTGGCCCGGCGTGGCATCTACTCTATCTATGTAGTGTCGTACATGCATATATGGATCCAAATTGCAATTGAATCCGATGGCGTGTCAAAGTCGAACCTAGCTAGGATTACCGTGTATGGAAGAGCCTAGTCAATTCTTTGAGGACTCCATCCAAACATGCCCTTGCGCGCTTCTGGCTGCTCCTGGCTGTTTCCTTGCTTCTGACACAGTCATGGTTGTTGCCAGGTAACCATGGTTGCTGCTGCACAGATGCAGCAGGACAAGCACCCTAACCACAATAATTATGCAGTGACAAATTGAAAACCCAATTGTGGTACTGACTAATAGATTTTTTTGAACGAACCAGCACAAGACGTGCCATTTCATTGAAATAGGAAAAGTTTGTACATCCGGATAATTGGCTGAAAAAGAAAACAGAGGCCTATTCTCCCGCTAAAAGGGACACTAGGTCATTGGCTCCTGCCATGACCCAAGCCGAAGCTTTCGCTTTGATCTTTGCCAGCAACACTAAGGATGAAGATTCTTGGCGGTTGAAAGTCCGCATGTTTCGCTCTTTCCATATCTCCCAGATAACTAGGAGCGCGTGGCTCCATAAGGCCTTCTGGAGGGCACCATTAGTGCTAGTGAGGTCGATCCACCATTGTCTCGCGCTGTCTCCTGGCTGCCTGTTGCCCGGTAGCAGTAGATTGCCATATTCTCCTGGTAAATCGACAATCTTGGTCTAGGTGGGTTGTGCATGCTGCGAAGAGTAGGCGGTCTGTCTCATTGCATGGGATTTTGGTTCCAATCCATGCCTTTTCCGGAGACTTACGCTCATGCCAGAGACAACGTAATCATAGCGCCCTTGCAAATTTGTCGATGTTTAGCACTCCCAATCCGCCGATGTCCTTGGGTAAGCAGCTACGTGTCCAGTTGACTTTGCATTTTCCTCCGGTTAAAGCATTGTTGCCTGCCCAAAGGAAGCATTTCCGTAGTTTATCCAGTTCCTCCATCACCTCTTTTGGGGCTTTGATGGCTGATAGGAGGTAAATGGCTTGCGACGTCAGAACAGTTTTGGTGAGGCATGTCCAGCCTGCCAAGTTGAGATTCTTGCTCTGCCAAGATGACAATTTCGCTGCTGCTTTGTCGATTAGAGGTTGGAAGTTGACCCTATGCAGCCTCTTAATCGATAGTGGTAAGCCCAGATAACACATTGGGAAGGTCGTTCTTGTTACGGGAAGGTTTACCAGTAAACCCTGGATGTCGATACTGTCGCAGCTGATGGCCACGACCCTTGTCTTTTGGAGGTTTGTCACGAGCCCGGTGACTCGGCCAAAGCCTTGTAATAGCTGTTCGAGATTTTGGACATCCATTGTAGTAGGTTTGATGAAGATTGTCGCGTCGGCAGCATAGAGTGATGTCCTAAATCGCGCTACTTGGCCATTTAGCTTGTTGAGTAGTCTCATTCTGTAGCGATGGACAGGAGTTATTGTAGTGGATCAATTGCCAGCACGAAGAGGAGTGGGGACAAAGGGTCTCCCTGTCGCATCCCTCGGCCGTGTGGAATGGGTTGAAGCGGTATGCCGTTGAGCGGAATCCTAGAGGTGAAAAATGTGAAGGAGGCTGCGATCCAGTCGCACCAACGCTGCGGAATCCCCTGCGCCGAAGCAGGGAGAGGAGGTAGCCCCAGCACACTGAGTCAAAATCTATGGAGATGTCAAGTTTCATAAGTAGGGCTGCAGTTTTGGTTCGGTGGAAGCGTCGGGCAATGTTCTGGACGTAGAGGAAGTTGTCATGAATTTCTCTTCCCTTTATGAACGTGCTTTGACATGGGGAGATGAGGCTGTTCATGTGGGGCGCTAAGCGTAGAGCTAGGAGCTGGCTGATGATCTTTGCGATGGCGTGGATTAAGCTAATGGGCTGATAGTCTTGTATACACTCCGCTCCATCCTTTTTTGGTATAAGCATGATATGAGCCGAGTTTAGTAGGTTAAGGTCATTGCATCGCAGATTGTAGAAGGAGTTAATGGCTGCTATGATGTCCAGTTTGATGATGGGCCAACAACTCTTGAAGAAGTGTCCGTGAATCCATCAGGTCCAGGAGCCGTGTCTTTTGGCAGTTGGGTAATAGCATGTAGAATTTCCGCTTCCGTGAATGGCTCATCCAAAGTGGAGAGGTCGACATGCGGGAACTGGAGGTCTACCCAAGAGAGTCCAAGGAGTGCGTGCGGGGCTGTTCATGGTGGTACTGAAATGATAAAAAATGAGCTCTTGCTTGTCGCGGTGCATGACTGCCCAGCCTGTGCCATTTTGCAACCGTGGTATGAAGTTTTTACGCCGACAGGAATTTGCTGTGAGGTGGAAGAATCAAGTATTCGCATCACCTTCCTTAAGGTAAGTGATTCTAGAGCATTGCTTCCGTCGTGCCCGTTCAATTACCGCCCATCCTAAAACTCATCATTTCAGTCTTTTTTGCAAGTTGAACTCGGCATCTGAGAGTGTCCTATCATCTTGGGCCTCGTCGAGAAGTAGAATGATGTGCTGTGCAACTTTCATCTTGAACCCGATGTTGGAGAGGTGCGTTTTTCTCCAGTTGTGCAGTGCTGGGGCTAGGCAGTGTAGTTTGTGCCCGAGGCGGTGGAAAGGCTCTGTATGATCAGTTGGAGCCGTCCAGTTAAGATTCTCTTACCACGTCGAGGAAGCCCGGCAATCGGGTCCAGAAGTTTTCGAACTTTAAAGGCGTAGAAAGCCGCAGCCCTGCCTGATGTGCAAGGAGAGGACAGTGGTCCGAGTGGGAGGAAGATAAGGCGCTTAGATATGTTTAGGGAAATATGGATGACTGATAGCCACAGGTTTCCACAAACAGATACGTTGGCATTGATAAATATAATGCCATTAACAAATCAGATGAGAAATTTTGCAGAAAAAATGGCAGCAGCAGTGTAGGAAACTATTTACAGCCACAAAAGAAAACATGGGGGGACATTCTTACAAGTAGACAGTGTTAGTTTTCTAACAATGTTTGCTTACCTTTTTTTCACATTCAGTGCAACTCAAGTAGATACAAAGAAGTATATTCAGCAATGTCCTATGGAAAATACAAGATAAATTGAATAAAAAAACTATTTTATGGATGTGCTAATCAGTATGCTTCAGACAGAAAATCATCAGACCAGAGAACAATCATTATACTCAAATTATTATGCAATGTAGTGCATGACTCCAGGCACATAACATAACTCATCCATATATGTCTAATTAAAGAAAGTATCATCTATTCTTGGACACAGTTTCACACTGAGTACTATTAAAAATCAGAGTTGAGAGTATTGGATTTGTTGAGACAGGTTGAGAAAAAAATTGGTCAGAACATTAGGTTCTAGGAATAATCCAACTAAATTGTTGGCTTTTAAAAATCAGCATACTTTTTACACCCAGAAAAAATGACTCTGAATTTGATATGACGAGGACATAAACTTCAGTAAGAATCTGTATCTAGTGAAAAGAAAGATTGGACACGCAAGCACTATGAATGGTCTTCCGTTCTGACGGCAGCGATCAAATCTATAAGCAACACCCGGCAGGTTAAAATCTCACATGAACGCGCCGAGGTGTGACAGAAACTACAGGGAGACAACCTGCACGTTCTATGCAATTTCATCCTTCGAAGAACAATCATTCAAGATTCAAAGAGCCAAAAGAGACAGTTGTGTCAATGTCGACCTTCCTGCTTGCCCAATCCGAGCCTTCCCCGCCAAAGAGCAAGCACTCGTGCACCTGCTGTTTCCTTCGCAAAAATCTGCGCGAATCTGCAGGCACCCATGTCCCATATTTGAAAGAGAGGAGCAAGGGGCACGGCAAATCTAAAAAAAAACAGCGGGGCGACTCTCAGACCATTCTCAGTGATGGTTTCATCCACAATTAATACAGTACTGTTGGGGCGATCATTAGGGGTACTCAAACCTATGGGATAATCACCCTTGTTAAACACTAACTCGTGTACGTATCAGAGAAAAGGAAAGCAAATCAAGGCCCACGGCCCAGCAACGGACAAAGGACCAGTCAAAACACCTCGCGGGGCGCCTCGACGCGCACCTCAAATCTCAGCTTCGGTCGAGAGAACCGACCCCTCGAGCGAATCGGAAAACTCCGTCTCGGTCGAGGCCTAAGGGTCGAGCAACCCATGAAATTGGGAAAGCTCCACCTCGGTCGAGACCTCCGCCCCGACAAATAATTAATGATGCTCATCGCTGCCGTGCACCCAAAGTCAAAAGGCAAATCTCTCGCCATGACGCTCTGACAGCCACGACCCCCCGTCGCATCCGCCAACTCCCGTCACTATGCTGTCAACCGAGGCTCTGTGCGGACAGTCCGGCGCTGTGCGAACAGAGCACGTCACTCCGAGCTCATGTGCTACCAACTCCGACGACCCGAAGTCCTCAGTCGGGCGGGAGAGACCCTCGAGCATGCAGTAGGAGAAGGAGGAAGGACGGCGGAGGCATGGCGGGCCATCCCGAGCACTATGCGACCATCCCCGGTGCTGTGCGGACACGCCGCCACTATGCAAACAGGGCCGGGTCACTCCGACTCCCTATGCTGCCGACTCCCACAGTGATTTTCCACCGAAAGGATTGTGCACAGGCATGGGAGACCCTCGAATCAACGTACTGGCGAGTCATTACGGCACGCAGGTCAGCTCAGATCCTCGAAACCATTCCATGACGTCATCACCAGTATAAAAATCCATCACAAGGACAACAACACCGCACAACAGTGGCCAAGGACAAGGAGCCACGCCCGGTGCCACGCCAACTGTTGTGCAACAACTGTGCCTGCATAGCGACATGCGCCTGTAACCCCCTCCTCCTTGATCTATAAAAGGAGAGGGCGCGCTCATGAAGAAAGAGAGAGACCAATCGAATATAGAACAAGAAACAACACACGCACGCTCCGCACTCCACGATATTGGCACTCTGCCTCAATTATCTAGGACCTAGAGGCCTAGCCTCTTCTCCCAACCTGCTTGTATCCCCTACTACTTACAGTTCGGTGCACGATAATACATTGCACGCACCATCTTTGCTGGACGTACGGTCTTGCGACCGGAACCAAGATAATTTCGTGCCATTGCATTACCTTCTGCATCAACCATCAGGGGTGGGAACACAACACATTTCTGGTTGGTGTCGGGACCACGATTTCCAGAACACCGACAAGTAATTTGTCAGCATTTGTTGATGACAGAGCAGAGAATTAATGAAGAGATTGATGAAATGAGTTTCATGGTGATGAAACCTGGTGTACACTGTTTCCAGGATAGTTGTGTCTTGCATATAGCCTTGGAAACAATAAACAATGAAACTTTGCATTGAGAGAAGCTATTTTAACTATGAATTAAATGTTATTTTACTTATGTGGTATTTTTGGAAACATAAACGTGAAATTTCCATTGAGAATGGCCTCATGGAGTGCACCACCGACGTTGTGCCCTAGGCGTCCTCCAAGAACGCTGACACCTGATTGGAGGAGGAGAGAAGACAAGAGGGAAGGAAGGATGGAAGACGCGTACCGGGGAGAAGCACGGGGCGACTTTTCATCGCCGACGTGACAAAATTGATTATGTCACCCAAAGGATGTCAACCCGGCCAACACGGGACCATCGGCCCAATAATCTTTTAGCCGTGTCCGGCCTGCTCAGACGCATAGCATACATGCATGCGAATCTCAGCATTTTTTTATTTTTCCTATTCATTTCCTTCCTATATTTTAGATACGATGGTTGCGCTCCAGCACTTTCATTCTTTTTTCTTCTTTTCTCTTTTATTGTATTATTCTTATATTTCTTTTCTATTCTATTGTCTTATGGTAGATATTTTTCCTTATGTCCGTGCATTACAATCATTTATTTCTGATGCACAATATTTTATTCGTTATATACAATCATCCATTTCTGATATAGTGATGTTATGTACTTTGTTCACTATATTCAATTATTTGTTCATGATGTTTAATACTTTGGTCGCTATATACAATTATTTGTTTGTGTTTATTATAATTCTTTTGTGATGTCTAGTTTCTAGTATTTATCCTTCTATTTTTATGTTTCTTTCACTTTCAAATTTTGCTTCTAATTCTCACGTATATATTTATCCATTTTCTTTCCTTCTTTCTTTTTAATCCTCATGTATATATTATTTATTCGAATGCCAATTTCTTTTCATGACTCATATACTTGCCTGTTTATGTTGCGGTTTTTTTTCTTGCCCTTTTTTTGGCTGAGGTTAGATCATTGCATTGTTTTTTCTTTGTTTTACTAATTTGTTATTGTTGTATTCTGGTTAATTGGTGATGTAAATTGATTTATTCAGTTTGTATACTAACTTTTTTGTTCAGTGGACATAGTTTCTTCACCTAATTTGTTCAAGATGTTTACTCATATGTTCTCCTGCAATGATAATTTGTTCACGATGTGGACACTAATGTTCTCTATGTGAAATAATTTGTTTGCATATGAAGTCATTTTTTTACTTTCTAGACTAGTGTTAACTTATTTGTTTGTTTTGTGGACATATTTTGTTCATGATATGAACACATATGTTCTCCCCTGAACAAATTAATCGCATGCTGAGCAGTTTTGTTCACTTCATAGAGTAGTTTTAAATTATTTATTTGCTGTGTGGACATATCTTATTCACGTCTAAGAATAATTTGTTCCCGATGTGCATACATTTGTTATCCATGTAGAATTATTTGTGTGTATGTAAGGCCATTTTGTTCTTGATATTTTTTTTATTTTCATGGACCATAATACTAATTTATTTGTGATGTGGTCGTTTTTGTTCTCTATGTAGAATAATGAGTTCGCATGTAGATCATGTTATACATAGGATAATCGATCTATCTGTAGACCAATTTGCTCGCATGGAGTCAGTTCTCTTATACAATTATTTTGTTCATAATGTAGGGTGCATTTGTTCTCCATATAGAATAATTTGATCTCACGTGGAGTCATTGTTTGCCTATAAGATTATTTTGTTTGCAATGTGGAGTGTATTTGTTCTCCATTTAGAATAATTTGGCCTCCCCCGGGAACTATATATGCTTTGTAGACTAATTTGTTTGCGGTGTTAAATTTTTTGTGCGTCCTATTAAATTATTTGTTCATAGAAAACACTGATTTATTCTTATTGTTCCAGTACGTTCATACTACTAGACAATGTTCTAACTCCATAAAAAAATTGTTCGTAAAATAAATTTATTGTGAATATAGTCAAGTGTAGTCTTGTTTTAAAGATTTTGTCCTAAAAAATACAATAGTGAAATCGAAACTTAATTTAGATATCTGGTTTAAGATATATATATATATATTTTATTATTTTGGAACACTCTTGCATGCATGTTGATCTCAGCAATTTGTCCTTTTTTGTGCACCATCGCTTTTTTCTGTATTTTTTATGTCTACCATAGTGAGAGTTGGGCCCGGAATCGGAAAATAGATAAAATATGGCCCGTTATTTGCATGTCTTCGTATGTGCGGATGTCTTGAGGCGACAAGTGCGCGTTTATCACCAGAGCGATGGCTAGACGCACCCGGAGAACCAGGTAGGAGGCAGAGCTCGTCGGCTGAAGGAAGGTTCCTACATAGTAAAGGTAGCATGATGCATGCAGACCTTCTGCGGCCATGGGCGTAAGCTAGCTAAGGCCTCCTCCAACGCTGACTCATAGCCAGCTCTTAGAATTCTTTAATCTATAAACAGTACCAAAACACTGCTGGTCAGGCACCTCCCTCTCACTGCTCGTCCTCTATCCTCTACTGCACGCTACTGTGCCGTCAGTATTCACTGTAGTTATTACAAGCTAGCAGTTGGCTTTAGTTGTTGGAGAAGGTTTAAGGTTGGTGGCACACACTACCAGAATGATCGACATCTGCACCGGGTGGGAAAGCCTTTTAGCACCGGGTTTCCCACCCAGTGCAACTAATCCGAGGCTAAAGGGGTACCCCTTTAGCACCGGGTTGAATAACCGGTGCTAAAGGGGCCCTTTAGCACCGGGTGCAGCCACGACCTGGTGCTAAAGGGCCTGCCCCGCAGCGCCGTTAGCAGGGCCTTTAGCACCGGGTCGTGGCTGCACCCGGTGCTAAAGGGCCTGCCTTTAGCATCGGTTGCTGTCTGCAACCGGTGCTAAAGGCCCCGGATTTCTTTTTTTTTTGCTTTTTTCAGTAGCCATGCGTGCACGTCTATATACGTATATATTCTAATACGTGTATTCTAATGCGTATTCGGCCGACTCTATATTCATACTAGCTGACATTTCATCAAAATAGAAGACATATATATTACAAAAGTAGATATTCATGCATGTCAACTCGAGTTATATATATTTAAACTGTATTTTCTACTTAATTAAGATTGACGACTAGCTTGATGGACTGTCCGGCACGTCCTCCAGTACTGGCGAGTAGTATTCTCCTCGGGGATTGACGACCTCGTCCCAGATCCATCCGACGAGCTGTTCTGCAATTGCGTCAATTCTTTCTAGCTCTAGGGACTCTTCCTTCAGGTTGAACATCTGTAATTTACAAATAATTGAAAGATATTTAATCCGCCGAGTTGGAGACAATAATTGTGCACTTAATAATAATGGAAATGTTGTTTATTATTACGTACCATAATATCCTGTTGTGTAAGCTTTTTATGTCCCCAATTCCACATGAAATCGCAAACATAGTATGCACATAAATTATTTCCCGGCCCCTGTTTGGCACACTGTCGACCAAAAGAAATTAAGTAAAATTCATATAATATATTAGCCGAGGCCTACATGTACAAATTACTTGCTTACCGGAAAGCAAATGTTCCATTTTAGTGTTTCATGTTGAATTCCCGGGTGTTCTTGACGAAATTGAATCCAGGCCCTGCGAACAAAAAAATTGAGTTAAGTCATTGCGAGTGTAAGGGGTGAATTAAGTAGGGGAAAATATACATCACCTTGTCATCATGTCCATGATGTTCTGTAGTTTTTATTTTGGAGTGTGCAACGAATCAAAGACGTTCACGACACCCCGGTCAGGACACAATATTATTAGGAACCAGTGGAATCTGTGCACATGTATACATTATAATCGGAAATGAATTAGTACACAGACAGTATAAGAAGAAGCCTGTGTATGTACTCACTCGATGTTGTACGGGATTAATATGAAGTCGCAGTAATTTTGTTTCTTAATATACTTGTATAGGTTTCCATATGTTTCCTCAGGATTCATCAATATCATTTCTTCACTTATCCTTCGAGGATCCACGAAACCAACGTCATATATCCCGGATCTCCGACATTTTTGAATCTCCATTCTGCATATGTTAAGCAATAAATAAAGCCCGCGTCAGCATAGATTGGAATTATTGTTTTCAAACAGTGAATTATAAGCAACAACAAAGTACTTATAGTGTCCAACAGGTGATCAAATCCACGTCCATGGCGTCGCGGTGGTACAGCTCATATATATCCTTAAACCTCAGCCACACCCAATCCTCGTCACCATTGTAGAAATCATGGTCCTTCACGCCTACTTTGATCATGCGCCGTTTATTCCTTCTTGATTCTTCCAAGTACCACTCATGGAATCGGCGCATCTTCGTCTGTAGCTTCCTCTCCATTTCAGGAGGGACCATAGGCTCGCCAAGATTAAACGGCCACCTCAGCGTTGTGTTTAGAGGCACCTCTTCTTCCCCCAGGACTTGCGCTCTGGTTAGTCCAGTCTCGGCCATTACTCGTTGCACGTTAAGCTCGTCCAGAGATGGCAATGGACCCAAGGGCCGCTGAGGTTGCTGGCCGAGCTGAGGAACCTTTTTGGATGGGCCCGCCTCCTTATCTGCAGCCTTCCGCTTCCGGCGAGATTTCAGTAATGAGCGGTCATAGTCTATTACTATTACTTCCTTCTGTTGACCCTTGCCCAAATTACCGAGGAATGACTTGACGACGGTGGGATCAAGCTTCGGCTCCGGCTCAGGTTTTTTCCTCCACTCGGCCATTTGCCTCTTTGTGTCTGCTTTGACCGAGGCTTCGAGCTCCTCTAGAGTCTTCTCACCCGCTCTTTTCTCTGGTGCGGGCTTCTCTTTGGTTTTCCGCGCCTTCTTCGCTGGTGGAGTGGGGGCAGAGGCTTTAGTGCGGCGTCCCCTCTTTGGCGGAGGGGGCAGAGACCTCCGCGACGGAGGAGACGGAGACCTCTTTGGCGGAGGAGACGGAGACCTCTTTGGCGGAGGAGACGGGCTTGCATCAGGAGCTCCCGGAGAATCGTCATGATCCTGTGGATCTCTTGGAGGTGACGGGGGCTTGTTGGTAGCCGCAGGTGTACCGGGTATGACGACGTCTGCCTTGCTCCATAGAATGATGAAGTGAGAACACTGACCGAGTTTTGTTTCTCCGTCACCTCCGGAGATGTCAAGTTCCAAGTCTTCCCAGCTGGTGACGACTTGCTCCACCTCAACAGGTACGTAACCATGTGGAATGTCATTGCAGTGCCATTTTTGCCCTTCTTCCACACGTTTGGTCATACCGTATGCGACCTGATAAGTTAGTAGTCACAAAGAAAGTTAGTAAATGAATGGTATTTATGGTGAAATGTATGCAGTATGAACTAAGGTCGCTTTCGTACCACCACAGCTAAGTTCTTCTGCCTGACGACAAGCTCGCACGCGGTCCGTTGAGTTATTTCATCCACGGTGTAATGGACCGCTTCGGCGGCCTGTGTGGAAGCGTGACTGCTTTGATATTGTTGTGGAGGGCTAATAAGGGCCGCATCTTGGAGAGGTGCATGCTCTGTGGAACCGGTCCCGCCTGTGGCTTGTTGGAGAGGTGCAGGCTCTGTGGAACCGGTCCCGCCTGTGGCTTGTTGTATCTGCAGCCATGCTACCTTCATCCGTCGCTCCATCTCTGACTCCATTTCTTGGAGCTTTGAGCCCTGGCGGCAACCGTTTGCTCTAGGTCCCCCACCCTCTGCTCATATTCGGCCTTCTTCCTCGAACGGCTCCTATAGGTGGCGGCGTGCTCTTGGAAACCTTTCTTCCATGAGACGCTTGTGCCTACGCCGCGCGTCCGTCCAGGATGCTCCTTGTTCCCTAAGGCATAGGTTAGCTCATCTCTGTCTCCATCGGCAACAAATTCTCCTCTATCAGATGCCCTGAGGATATCGAGGAGACGCTGAGCTAGTTCTCGCAAGTCCTCGGGAAAAACTAAGGAGCCGTCGATTGGGCTTAGGGTGCCTCCATGACCATAGTACCAATGCTTGGTCCTTGTGGGCCAGTCATGTGTCGCTGGAGTGATGCCTCTAGCATATAGATCTTCTTCCATCTTCTCCCATTTAGCGATGCTTGCCTTGTAACCTCCCGAACCCATCTTATGAGAGTACTTCTTATTTGCGGCGTTTCCAGCGTTTCTAGCGCTAGCCGTTGCACCCTCTTCGGAGGTTTTGTACTCAATGAATGCTTCCCACTCGTCATTGGTGATCTTCTTATACTTCTCAGGATCCGGGGCCTCTCCGGTTTTGAGAAATTGCGAGTACAACTTCTTCTTGAAATCCTGAAACAGAACTGCCATCTTCTTCATTGTCCAATCCCTCAGTTCTGCTTCATGAGTGCTAGGCCAGTCGAATATTGCCTTTAATTACCTCCATAGCATCTCCTTCTCTGTATCGGAGAGCACGTACTCCTCAGTGGGGTCCGTGGACTCCCATTTTCTGATACTAATGGGCACATTGTCCCGTACAATTACCCCGCACTGAGATACAAATTTCTTGGCCACTTTTGGGGGCTCAACTGGCTCCCCGTCATCCTCCACTCGGGTGATGTGTAACTTGACATCCTTCAGCTTCTTCGTGGTCGATCGTTTTGATTTCTTAGCAGAGGCGGCCTACACAAATTACATATATACGAGATGATATAGAGATGGTATACATAATTGACATGTACAGTACAAATTGATGTTATCTATATACACACCTGACTAGACGAGGGCGCGTTACCAGCTCCTTCAATAGTTTCGGCCCTTGCAACATTGTCGCCCTGGACATTTGCGGCCCCTTCAACATCTTCGGCCCTTGCAACATTGTCGCCCTGGACATTGTCGTCCCTTCCAATGATGCCCAACACATCATCCATGGACATTGGTTGGGTTACAATATTGAAAAGTTGATTCGCAAAGAACGTGTCGTTGTCCTCTTGCATGAGTGGGACAGGGGTGTTGTTGTCCTCTTGCATGGGTGGGACAGGGGTGTTGTTGTCCTCTTGCATTTGTGGGACGTTGTTGTTGTTGTCCGCCATCTATAGAATTAAAAATAATTGATAAGAAATATATACAAAGCATACATATTCCCAATATTTCTAACATTTTCGCTAAGGGGGTCGGTGCGTGAAAAACGGATTCGCCAAGGGGTTCGGGTGCGCGGTGTGAATTGATTCGCTAAGGGTTCGCTAAGGGGGTCGGTGCGCGAAAAACGGATTCGCTAAGGGGTTCGGGTGCGCGATGGGTTCGGGTACGCCATAGAATTTCCGATAATAAACATTTTCGATAGTATACATTATACAAACATATAACATTTCCAATATACATTTAAATGAAGCACATATATTTCTAATATACATAGAATTTCCAATATACATTTAAATGAAGAATTTTCCAATATACATTTCAAACATATAACATTTCCAATATACATTTCAATGTAAATATCTCCAATACATTTAAATGAAGCATTTTCCAATATACATTTCAAACATATAACATTTCCAATATACATTTCAATGTAAATATCTCCAATACATTTAAATGAAGCATTTTCCAATATACATTTCAAACATATAACATTTCCAATATACATTTCAATGTAAATATCTCCAATACATTTAAATGAAGCATTTTCCAATATACATTTCAAACATATAATATTTCTAATATACATTTCCAATATAACATTTCCAATATACATTTCAATGTAATTTCTAATATTTTCAATGTATGTGCTTAGCGAACGTTCGCTAACCAAATGCGCATGGCCGAACACGTTCGCTAAGCAAATGTGCATGGCCGAACGTGTTCGGCCATGCAACGGGTACCTGGACACACAAACACGTGCACGGCACGAAGGCCGGCTCACAAACATTCACGCACGGCACGAAGGCCGGCTCACAAACATTTCACAGAGGCTCACCGTGTAGTGACGGGCGCGGCGGGCGACGGCGGCGAGGGGACGAGGAGCGGCGCGGGGACGACGTGCGGCGCGGGGACGAGGGGCGCCGGCGCGGGGACGACGGGCGCGGGGACCACGGGTGGCGGCGGCGTGAGCGCGGGGACGACGACGGCGGCGGGGACGACAGGCGCGCGCGGGGACGACGACGGCGGCGGGGACGACCGGCGGCGGCGCGGCGTGGGCGCGGGGACGACAGGTGGCGGCGGCGTGGGCGCGGGGACCACGGGCGGCGGCGGCGACGGGCGACGGCGACGGGCGGCGGCGGCTGAGGAGACGAGGGGGCACCGGCGGCGGTTTCGATCTGTGACGAATGAGGGCGAAGTGAGGGAGGGGAGAGAAGTCCTCGGCCTTTATAGGTCCGGGGCATTTAGCACCGGGTGCAGCCACGACCCGGTGCTAAAGGCCCTTTCGCACCGGGTCGTGGCTGCACCCGGTGCTAAAGGCCCCCCCCTTTAGCACCGGGTCTTCCCACCACCCGGTGCGACAGGCCCTTTAGCACCGGGTCTTCTACACCCAGTGCTAAAGGCCGTAACTGTGCGCCAGACGAAGGCCTTTAGCACCGGGTGCACCCACGACCCGGTGCTAAAGGCCCCCCTTTCGCACCGGGTCTTCTACACCCGGTGCTAAAGGCCCTGTAACTGGCGCCAAACGAAAATTGGGGGCCTTTAGCACCGGATTTTAGATCAACCCGGTGCTAAAGGCCCCAACTTTTCGTTTGGCGCCCAGTTTCCAAACCGGCCTTTAGCACCGGGGGCTACTATTTGGGAATCTTATAAATATAGTTTTTAATGTATAGTTATTAATACTTGTTTTAATTCAGTTATTAATACCTGTTAAAAATATATATTAAATAAGAAAATCTTATAAATTAGTAGAAAATCAATATAAAATGCAAGAAAATCTTATAAATTACTAGAAAATCTTATAAATTAATAGAAAATATTGTAAATTACTAGAAAATCCTGTAAATTAATAGAAAATCTTATAAATTAATAGAAAATCTTATAAATTACTAGAAAATCTTATGACTTACTAGAAAATCTTATAAATTACTAGAAAATCTTATAAATTACTAGAAAATCTTATAAATTACAAAAATTGATAACTAAATGAAAGATTTTGGAACATTAAACGGTCTCAGATGAAAAAGTCATGAATACCAAAATTTCATATCTCATCAAGATCTACAATCTTTATTTAAGTCATTTTTGCATTTGAGAAAGTGGTAGTATACATTGTTCATTAATCCTAGATTCACTCGCATAGTTTCCAAAACTTTGTTAGAGACTTGTCAAATTTCTACTACATGTTATTACCCATTTTGAAAATGATAAAATGACCTAAATAAAGATTGTCGATCATGATGAAATATGAAACTTTGGTATTCATCACTTTTTCATTTGACATCACCTGGTGTGAAAAAAACCTTGGTTGTAGTTGTCATTTTTAATTCAAAATTTGGATTGTTCAAACACGAGAAGATTTTTCAAAATAATAACATTAATAAGTTTAATAACTTGATAGAGTATGATTTTAGGAATTTTTAGGAAGAAAAATGATATTTTTTGAAGTTTGTATGAGGGAGAACGACTAGTTACAACTTTTATACAGAGATTAAAAAAAATTGTTCTTGTTCATCCAGTGACGTGGCCTGTGTGCGGCCGGTGACGTGGCCAGCTGCCGCACGGCCTCCGTGGCCAGGCCGGTCGGCCCGGTCGTGGCCTTTAGCACCGGGTGCAGCCACGACCCGGTGCTAAAGGCCACGACCGGGCCAGTGACATGGGTCGTGTGCGCCCGGTGACGTGGCCAGCTACCGCACGGCCTCCGTGGCCAGGCCGGTCTTTGGCTCCGCCGCACCTTTAGCACCGTGTGCAGCCACGAAGCACCGAGTGTAGCCACGACCCGGTGCTAAAGGCCAAAATCTTATAAATTAATAGAAAATCTTATAAATTAATAGAAAATCAATATAAAATGCTAGACAATCTTATAAATTAATAGAAAATCTTATAAATTAATAGAAAATCTTATAAATTACTAGAAAATCAATATAAAATGCTAGAAAATCTTATAAATTAATAGAAAATCTTATAAATTAATAGAAAATCTTATAAATTACTAGAAAATCAATGTAAAATGCTAGTAAATCTTATAAATTACTAGAAAATTTTCTAAATTAATAGAAAATCTTATAAATTACTAGAAAATAAATATAAAATGCTAGAATTAATAAAAACAATCTTATAAATCAATAGAAATTACATGGCATCATCGTTTACTCGGACACTAATAAACTTCCTCTTTGCAAATGTTCCTTGATTGTGATCACGCCGTAGATACGGTGTCTCCTCCGCCGCTAACAGGATGCTTGGGTCATCAGCCACTGAGAATGGAGGCCGGCCATCGAGCATATCATAATCTTCATCCGTCTTGTCCTCAACTCCTACGATTTTTCTCTTTCCAGGAAGAACTATATGACGCTTTGGCTCGTCTTGTGATGGGTCCAATTGCTTACCCCCACCTTTCTTATCCGCCCCTTTCTTCGGTCTGCTAGCCATGTCCTTCACATAAAAAACTTATGTGACAGCTTTGGCCAGGACGAACGGTTCGTCTAGAAAGCCAATCTTATTTAGGTCCACTAACGTCATTCCATAGTCCGCTTCAACTTTAACACCTCCTCCAGTCAGCTTCACCCATTGGCACTTGAACAGTGGGATCTTCAAAGGTCCGTATTCTAGTTCCCATATCTCCTCTATGATTCCATAGTATGAGTTTGTATTGCCATTGGTGTCTGTCGCGTCGATCCGGACACCACTGTTTTGGTTGGTGCTTTTCTTGTCATGGGCTCTTGTGTAAAATGTATACCCATTGATGTCGTATCCTTGGAATGTCAAGATCGTGCTCGATGGACCTCTAGCTACAAAAGCTAGCTGCGCATCAATGCCCTCGACACCCATAAGACGTCTTCGCAACCAATCGGCGAAAGTACTATTGTGCAGACGCTGAATGAAGGCCGCAGACTTTGTTGAGTTTTCGTCCCTGAGAATCTGCATGTGCTTCTCGATGTACGGAGCAACTAATGTTGATTGTTGCAAAACTGTGAGGTGCGCTTTACGAAATGTCTCAACGTCCTTGATCACCATCGATCTTCTCCCTAGTGTGCCCTTTCCACCAAGTCTCCCCTCGTGATGGGATTCGGGGACACCAATTGGCATAAGATCGTCGACAAAGTCAACACAGAATTCAATGACCTCCTCCGTTTCGTATCCCTTAGCAATGCATCCTTCTGGACGAGAACGATTACGGACATACTTCTTTAGGACAGCGAAGAACCTCTCAAATGGGAACATGTTGTGTAGAAATACTGGGCCCAATATACGAATCTCTTTGACGAGGTGAACCAGTAGATGTGTCATGATATTGAAGAAGGATGGTGGAAATATCATCTCAAAGCTGACAAGACATTGCACCACGTCGTTCTGTAGCTGATCTAAGTGGTCTGGATTGATCACCTTCTAAGAAATTGCATTGAGGAATGCACATAGCTTCACAATGGCTTTCTGCACGTTAACTGGTAGCACACCCCTGAGTATGACGGGAAGCAGCTGTGTCATCAACACATGGCAGTCGTGAGACTTCAGGTTTGTGAACTTCTTCTCTTTCATATTTATTATTCCCTTCATATTGGAGGAGTAGCCAGACGGAACCTTGATACTGTTCAAGCATTCAAACATGCTTGCCTTCTCTTCTTTGCTGAGAGTGAAGCTGGCAGGACGCAAGTACTGGCGTCCTTTGTCTCTCTTTTCTGGATGTAGATCAGTACGTTGCTTCAATCGTTTCAGATCCTGACGTGCTTCCAGTGTATCTTTTGGCTTCCCATAAGTACCCAGGAAGCTTATCAAGTTCACGCAAAGATTCTTCGTCAGATGCATCACATCAATCGCGTTACGGACCTCTAAACGTTGCCAATAAGGTAGCTCCCAAAAGATAGACTTCTTCTTCCACATCGCGGCACGACCATCCTCGCCCGTCGGAGCAGCCTGGCTTCCGTCTCCCTTGCCAAACACCACGTGTAGGTCCTTCACCATATCAAATAGCTCTTCTCCACTCCGGTGTCTCGGCTTTTTACGGCGGTCAGCATTCCCGCCAAAATGCGCACATTTCTTTCGTAGCTCATGCTTCGCCGGAAGGAATCGACGGTGACCCATGTACACAACTTTACGACAATGTTTCAAATACATGCTTTCGGTTTCCTCTAAACAGTGAGTGCATGCTTTATATCCTTTGTTTGATTGTCCTGATAGGTTACTTAGTGCAGGCCAGTCATTGATGCTTATGAAAAGCAGTGCTCGAAGGTCAAACTGCTCCTGTTTGTCCTCATCCCACATGCTAACACCTTCATTATTCCACAGTTGCAAAAGTTCGTCAACCAATGGTCTTAGGTACACATCAATGTCGTTGCCAGGTTGCTTTGGGCCTTCGATGAGCACTGGGATCATAATGAACTTCCGCTTCATGCAGAGCCAGGGGGGTAGGTTGTAGATACAAACAGTCACGGGACAAGTGCTATGACTACTGCTCATTTCACCGAAAGGGTTCATGCCATCGGTACTTAAACCAAGCCTAACATTCCTCGCATCAGCATCAAACTCTGGGAATGCTCTGTCGATGTTCCTCCACTGGGATCCATCGGCGGGGTGTCTCAACATGCCATCCTGCTTACGTTCTTCTTTGTGCCAGCGCATCAGTTTGGCATGGTCTTTGTTCCTGAACAAACGCTTCAGACGGTGTATCAGAGGGAAATACCACATCACCTTCGCAGGGATTTTTTTCTTAGAACGCTCTCCCCCAACATCACCAGGGTCGTCCCGCCTGATCTTGTATCGCGCGCAGGTGCAAACCGGACAACGATCCAAGTGTTCGTACTGTCCGCGATAGAGGATACAGTCATTAGGACATGCATGTATCTTCTGCACCTACAAACCGAGAGGGCAAACAACACGTTTTGCTTGATACGTCGTCGATGGCAATGTGTTACCCTCTGGAAGAATCTTCTTTACGAGTTTCAGTAGCTCCTCGAAACCCTTATCAGTAACACCATTTGCTGCCTTCCACTGCAGAAGTTCAAGTGTGCTACCCAACTTCTTTAGCCCCTCTTTGTAATCTGGGTACAGGTCAGTCTTGTGGTCCTGCAACATGCGCTGTATCTTTTTCAGTTCCTTATCATTGCCGCAGTCTTTCTCGGCATCACGCAACATTTGCCCGAGCCCATCAGTAGGTTCATTTTCCTGAGCAACATCTTCCTGAGCATCGCCTTCCCGAGCAACATCTTCCTCATCGGCATCACCCATTGCAGCATATGCAAAGGAACCGTAGTATTGAGCCAATAACGGAATGTCGTCATCGGCCTCGTCTTCTTCATCTTCATCCATTAGAATTCCTCTTTCACCGTGCTTCGTCCAAACAGAATAATTCCTCATGAAACCGTGCCTCATCAAATGCACTTGAAGACAACCTCTTTGTTTGTACGATTGTATATTTTTACAATGGGTGCATGGGCAGAACATGAAACCGGACGGCGTCCTGTTAGCCTCGGCGGCATCGAGAAACGTCCTAAGGCCATCACGGAACGCCTGAGCGTGGGGGTCCCCGTACATCCATTGTCTATTCATCTGCATTATTAACCAATAACAAATATACAATACAATTTAAAGATAAAAAAATTTAATATATAAATAAATACAAATTATAATATATATTCCATTATATAAATAAATTTCTAAAACTATATTACTATATTCATTAAATATAACATTACTATAAGCCTTATAAGATTTATAAGATTTATAAGATTTTCTATTAATTTATAAGATTTTCTAGCATTTTATATTGATTTTCTAGTAATTTATAAGATTTTCTATTAATTTATAAGATTTTCTAGCATTTTATATTGATTTTCTAGTAATTTATAAGATTTTCTAGTAATTTATAAGATTTTCTAGCATTTTATATTGATTTTCTAGTAATTTCTAAAACTACATTACTATAAGCCTTATAACTATTCACAAGTCATACAAAACAAAATACTAACTAGCTTGCCTTCTCTGTCCATTTAAAACACAACATGAACACTCTCTCCACCATGAACTCAAGCTCTCTCCTCTCTCTCCTCCAAGAACACAAGCTCTCTCTAGCTAGCTTTACTTTGATTTACAAATCCCTCTATTTCTAAATCATAGAAGGATTACAAGCTAAATAAAACATTAGAGAATGAAAGAGTGTACCTTGTAGTGCTCCTTAGATGAGTAGATTCTTCACAAATTTTGAAAAAAAATTGGGCAGCACCTCCCCTCCCACGGCCGAGCAGCATGAACACAGCGCCTAAGTGTTCAGCTGACTCGGGCGGGGGAGGAGGAAGCCCCTATATTCAAACACATTAGCACCGGGTCGTGGCAAGACCCGGTGCTAATGTTCACCCTTTAGCACCGGGTGCAGCCACGACCCGGTGCTAAAGGCCTCGGGCACATTAGCACCGGGTCGTGGCTGCACCCGGTGCTAAAGGGTGACCATTAGCACCGGGTCTTGCCACGACCCGGTGCTAATGTGTCCGCCCTGACACACCTCCGCGCCGCCCCCGCTCCTAGCCGTTGGACCCGGTGCTGAAGCCCCATCAGCACCGGGTCCAAAAATGGTCGAGGCGGAGGAGGCGGGCGGATGTGAAGGATTCTGGTAGTGACACATTTTAATTTGGTGGTGCATGCCTGGTACGGTGGAATTAATCCCCTTCACGCGTCGGGCGCTGCCTGTCGTCCCTCCTGCCGGCCTACGTACGCTCTCTGCCAATCTCACATCATCCAAGGAACCATTAATGATCGCAATCACGTACTGTTAATAATTATTACTCAATTTCTATACGCCATCGAACTAGGTAGGAATTCGAATTCAAAAATTAGAGCGTATATATGTATTACTTTGTCCGGACGTCATATATTGATATATAGATGTGGGGATCGAGATCGATGGAGGACGGCGGGACGGTACGTACTACTATAAAGGCCGGTGCGTCAAACTGCATCGATCACATGCATATGCTTGCAATTCATCAGAGATATATTGCAGATAAGATGCAGCCATGGATGGATGGGCTGACTCTATATCGATCACGAGATGGACGACGCGCACGTACGTACTCCACTCATCATGAGATCGAGATCGAAGACGATGGACCATATGCATGTTGCATATGCATACTGCATGCGACCTAGCTGGGGCCACTC
Organism: Echinochloa phyllopogon; assembly: GCA_033239725.1. Taxonomy (NCBI): domain Eukaryota; kingdom Viridiplantae; phylum Streptophyta; class Magnoliopsida; order Poales; family Poaceae; genus Echinochloa; species Echinochloa phyllopogon. The sequence continues at coordinate 892,227 of BTCW01000016.1, read as the reverse complement.
ACAGCTGGTCGACCGTTTGGAGCCATTCGACCCAACCCATTTCTGATTTCCCATCCGTTACAACTAACCTATTACAACAGTACTACAGCACTGCTAGGAACTGAATTCCATTCCATGCATGCATGCCTAGCTAGCTATGACGACTTTGTCTCTGTTCCGTCCATACAACAGAATCAGATACAGTAGCTAGCACGGGAATGCTACTCTCGTTCAGCTGCATGCAGCAACAGTTAGAATTCCAAAAAAATGCTGGATGCATGGCTATTGAATCCATTCACGCATCGCACGCTGCTTTGCTTTGACCTCTCGCACCCGCCCTGTCATCTGGCCGGGGTCTCAACTAAGATCCACTCTAACTAAATACTAGCTAGCTATTTTTTCATAGTTTGTTTTAGCTAGCTAAGGATTAGCTGTCTGAACTGCGGATTTTAGATCCTCTGGCTAGCTAATTTCTGGTGGGGTTGACATACAATTGACAACGCTACTCCTCGCTAATTACGATGTTTATTGAAATTATTCTTCCTTTTCTTTATTGAAACAGTGGGGATATTTTGGTCTTTAAACATGTTTTAGCTGGGTTTAGTGGCTCTATCCGGCAGATAAATGAATATTTTATTCGGTCGGGGAGCAAAAAGCACCGCGCTAACGCGGAGTGAAGCGCTAGGCTCAAACGCAACTCGATAACATACGTGGGACCCATCCTCTCACATCACACAGATCAATGTACTGTATGCCTCAAGTATCTACCGCTTTTTATATTTCTCAACCTCCACATCTTGCTAGCGACATCGACGATGTCGTTGGAGAAGGCCTAAACAGGTATAACATTATCAATAAATAGCTAGTAGTATCTACTCAATGTAACGGTTAATGTGAATGCATATGCAGGCGAATGATTGCGTGCTATTTTCTTGTGTTTGCACACGTACACGTGCATGTGGGATGTGGAGCACCTCTATAGCACACGATGAGACCTGATGGCAAAAAAAAAGAGAAATGTTTTGAATATAAATATGTGTATCAGTCACCATCACTTAATGTCACGCACGTACGTGTAGTCCAAGATCGCTGACGCAATCGATCCATCGATCGACTCCTATGTCATGTACACGTACGTACGTCAACGGTCATTATGTGCTACAGTACAAGATTCGAATTCGAATTCGGGATCCAAACTTAATTACTATGTAAAACACTGCAAGTACGTGTACATATTGTCCACCGTTCATGGATCTCCGGGCGGAACCATGCATGCCGTGTCGTCCGTCCTTGTCGATCTGATGGGGGCCGCCGGTAGGGAGATTATCGCTTGCTTGCATATCTGTATGTGGTCCTTTTTGGTGTGTCCCCGGACCTCGACAAAAGAATGCTACACGACTACTGTAATGACAGGTAGACAGACCAGAGATCACGCCATCCAAACCGCGCGTCTCACGTAATCTCTCCGTTTTAAATTATAGTTCGCTGATTTTTGTTACTCTAAGTTTGATCGCTTCTCTTGTTTAAAATTTTATATAAATTATCATATATTTTTTAGGTGTCTTGCTTTATTAATAAAACATCTCAAAAATGTCTTAAATTTAACTACATTTACATATTTTACAAATAAGACGAGCAGTCAAACTTGTGATAAAAAAGTTAAACAAGTTATAATTTGGAACGATGGTAGTACTCAAAGGACCTTGATGTCACCTAGAGGGGGGTGAATAGGTGAATCTGCACTTAATCAAAATTTTACACACAATTAGTACTGAAACCGGTTAGACCGGTTTCCCAAACCGGTCAGACCGGTTTCTGGCAGAGAAACACAACTATACAATTTATCCCCTCTTCGAGTTCTAGCACAAACCAAACTTGGTGAATAGCTTCTGTAGATGATTTCTAGCAGGTTTACTATGTCCCTGCACACAAATAAAGCACAACCAAGTAGATCGAAGCGGAAGCTAATGTAAATGCTAGAATTGAACTTTCAAGGCAAACCAAATGAGAGGTGCGATGATTTGTTTCCCGAAGTTCAGATTCACCGATGCCACTAAGGCTGCCACCAAGGCACGATGAATCCTACGTCTCCGTTGAGGGCCTACGAAAGGCGGGCTTATACACACCAAGCCACTTTCCTCGATTCCACTAACTTGTGACCTTTTTCCACGAAGGAGGCAGGGCCAGCCTTTACAAACAATCCGTGGCTCACCACAAATATGGTAGCTCACCGGCGACGCCTAGCCGTCTAGGAGGCTTCACCTCCAAGAGTAACGAATGCTTCAATGGTTGCTAGACTTCACCGGAAGTGCTCAAGCTAAGCATTTGCTCTTCACTGATCTAGCTAGCTCTTACTAGCTTGCAATAGCTCACACACAATTAGCCTCTCAACCTAAATCCAAAGATACAATCAAATTTCTATCAATCTCACAAAGAGATGTTTGGGGAGAGCTTGTTGGTGCTCAAGAAGGTTCTGGGCGCACAAGAGATGCAAGGGAACCAGCAGCCCTCAAAGGAGAGGGCCAAGGGGTATAAATACCCCCACACCCAAAAATTAGCCGTTATGTTAGTGGAAAACCGGTCAGATCGGTTTTCCAAACCGGTCACACAGGTTTTCAAACGAAACTAGCCGTTAGCACTCCGAGCTCTAAAACCGGTCATACCTCTTTCCAAAACCGGTCAGACCGGTTTTGGACCAGTCAGCACACTTAGTCTCAAAACGACTTCTCTCAAAGGCTATCTCACATGGGTTGGCCTATGAGCACTTTTTGGTGTTGTCTAAACAACTAATTTTTGCATCCCTCTTGATAGTACGGCATTCCTATACTCAAGAAAATAAATAACAAATTAAGTCTTCCACTTGAGCTTCAATGTCTTCATTCATGCCATACTTGTCAATTTCAATTTTGAGGGCATACAACATTTCTTGATTGCTGGGCAAATCCAATCTTGAGCTGGGCTTAGAATTTCCAAGTGTATGAACCAATTCATAAGCCATTCCAACATATGATCCATAAATGATTAGATGCTTCACATGATACGGCTTGATTGAAGTAGAGAGATCAAACTAAGATGCTAGACTTTCCCTAACAAAGTCCCTCGGTTACAAGACCAACTTGCCCTTCTCTTCGCTTGGAATGTCACTCCCGTCTAGTTTTATCCTTTTCATCATATCTTGTCACTTTAAGTTTCGCTTTGCTTTGCATCATCATGAAAACCATATTGAAATCCATGTATTCAATTAACCCGAAATATATTCAATATTGTCTTGTATGTTGTCTTTGTCAAATCACTTGTCCATAGGCTTCCATGTACTTGAGACCATATAATATCCATAAGATCATGTCTCATCATGAATTTAACTATTGACATGGACCACGTCCAAAGGAATTCCAATTTCTTCATGTAGATTGTCCCATTTTGTCTTGATAAGCTTCTACTAGATGAGACCATATACTATCCATAGAATCATATCTCATTTTATTTATAACCACTACTATGGACCAAGATCAAAGGAATTCCAATTTCTTCATGTAGATTGTCCCATTTGATTTTGACGAGCTTCTACTAAATGAGACCAACCATTATGCATAACAACCTTGTCTCATTTGTCATTTCTATTCTTTTGCCATTGCTCATCTTTTGCATCATAGGATCAAACATACTTGCTTGCTTTTATATCATTTAGAACCAATGTCAAGTACATATTCTTATCAACAATTATATTGCGCGAATATTAATAAGAATAAAACATGCTCATATGCTTAAGCAAACAAGTTAGATCACGAATCATGTTGTCATACAAATCACCAAAACACATAAGTGCCTAGATGCACTTTCAAGTACGATGCTACCATTGTACAGTAGCAACTTGGCCAGGTCGGTACATATACATACACATATATATATCGATACATGTACGAAATCTATTATATTAATACAATAGTGTCAAAAGGAGCCGCCGCATTCGCCAAGAGGGTTAAGAAATTCCCACGTTAATCTAAAAAACAGAAGAATATGGATCATCGGATTTTATGAAGATCTAATGGCATAGATTAATCCAAAGAGTGTATATCAAATAAAAAATAGCAGAATATACAGCACCGGATTTTATGATTAATGGCCTAGATTAATCCAAAGAGTGTATATCAAATAAAAAGTAGAAGAATATGCACCGCCAGATTTTATGAAGATGTAATGGCCTAATTAATCCAAAGAGTGTGTATCAAATAAAAAATAGAAGAATATACACCATCGGATTTTATGAAGATCTAATGACCTAGATTAATCTAAAGAGTATATCAAATAAAAAAGAATATAAACCATAAGATTTTATAAAGATCAAATAGTCTAGATTAATCCAATGAGCACATACTAAATGCGATGAAAATATTATGTTATTGCTAAGAAGAGAAAATATGTACTACCCCTGTTCTAGATTGTAGTTCGTTTTGGTTTTTCTAGATTCATAGATTTTGATTTGAATCTAGATATACGCTATGTCTAGATATATAGCAAAAACTATGAATCTAGAAATACCAAAATGACCTATAATTCCGACGGAGGTAGTATATATATTAAAATATAGAAAAGGAAAAGAATATACGAGTAATATTAATATATACAACTATTTATTTCTCATATCATCTTCATTCTTTCCAAAGAAAAAATGATGACGACTAGATATATACCACCAAAATTAACACTTTGATTTTGTTTTTCTTTCTATAAAGAAACTATGGGGAAGTAAACCTTGCCACCTTTGACCCATTCTACTAGCCAATTTAACGAGAGATCAAAATAACAAAAAGTTTATGTTGCATACAAAATTGTAACAAACCAACAACTAGGAAAGAGGTTAGAGTATACATGCACAAGGTTCCAACACCAAATCCGTTGCCGTGTCCATTCCTTATAGGGCACACCTATTGCAATAGGGAAGGCACCGCCCAACACTATTCCACGCAGCCACCACTGATGCTCCGCACGGCTACCGTGGCACCCCAGGTGCTATCCACCGAGCGATTGTCGCGCCGTCCGCGCTTGCACCTCACCAGACTATCATGGCAGCACCACACCATCCTGCTCCCCGCGAGCCACTTGTGCCCCAGTTGCGTCCGCATTGCCTAGGGAGCCACAGTGCCGCTCGTGCCCCACTGGTTGCTTGCGTCGCTCCGTCCGGCCATGGCTATATTGCTCGCACATGACTTGTGCCCCAGCCGTCACAGCGGCAGCCACACTACATCGACACCATATCGGTCGCTGCTGGCAAGCCACCACCTATGCACATGACCGGGTAAGAGAGGACAAGATAGAGACATACCGAGAGAAATGGAATAAGATACAAGAACATGAGAGGAACATATAAGATATGGTAGAGACGAAGATGTGGGTGTGGATGGGGTCTATGTAATAAATAAATAAATTTCACACATCTGCCTGCCCATTGATTTGGTGTAGGCTCATAGGGCGAGCCGCCCATGCAAATTGAGATGAATTCTAGATACGATTAGTGTTTGAAAAGAATGAACTGCACACACCGCTAGATGTTAGGATGCATCTTCAATGATTATAGCATGGTGGACAAACTTATTTGAGAATAGAAGCATGAAAGAGACAAGACTAGTACAAAGACCCAGTAGGTTTAAGACAATATGAGAGTAGAAAGTATGAGGCTATAGCATATGAAGATTGAAGCACAAATTAAAGAAAAAAAGATTTTATATTTTGAACCACTCAATAGATCTCTCTCTAAAGATCTTAGCCATATTTATCACACACAATAACTAAAAGCTTATGTCACCCGTCAAACAATTTTATAAAAATATATTCATGTATAAAATAAAAATTCCATATTGATTTCAAAAATGAGTTTTAATTTAATATATTTTTTCATAAATTTAAAAATATTACTGGTGAAAAAATATAGACAACATATATTGATTTGGGCTATTTGAAAACACGAATCCATTATTAAAATTATTTATATATACTTTTTAAGTAATAGAAGAATCAAGATTGTAAAAAGAACCAGGTACCCGTGCAAATTTACACGGGCCACCTTGCTAATTATATATACTAGCGCGCATTTATCATGCATGTGACCCGGCCACCCGCATATATCTATGAAATTATACAAGCTGCTACTATACTGGTCCTGCACATGCATGCATCTATACCATCCTCTGCCTCGCGCGTTACCTCCCCTACCATCTCACCTACACAGCACATGTTATACAAAGGAGGTGCCTTCCTTTTAAACTACCCCGTGGAGCACCTTTAGTCCCGGGTGGGAACATGGCCTTTAGTCCCGGGCCGTGTTCCCACCCGGGACTAAAGGCCTCGGGACCTTTAGTCCCAGTTGGAAGCACCAACCAGGACTAAAGGGTGACTTTTAGTCTTGGTTGGTGTTTCCAACCGGGACTAAAGGTTCTCCTTGGACCTAAAAAACTGTGAACCGGGACGAAAGGGGCTTAATAGGATTGATGGAATACTCATACCAACAAGTTGTAACTTCTTTTCTAAAAGTTCATCTCAAAAGAACTCTGGGTTAAGGGTGCTTGGCCTGGAGCAATTTAGTGATGGGTGACCGATCGGGAAGTTTTTCCCGGGTGCGCATGAGTGGGGACAAAGTGCGTAGAAAAGACTTGTGTTGGTCTGTGAGGGCAGTCGTGAGGTCCTAGAGAGCTGTCAGGTGTAGGCGGGCACGACCTCTAGTATCAGAGACGACTCTCGCGATTCCATGTGCGCATGGGTCGCAGTTGCGCAGGCATGGTGCGCATGGCTGGTGTGGGTCCAGAGTGGTCACACAACTTGGCACATGCGCTGGCACTGGGCACATGGATGTGATCGGAGGGGATGTTCCTGGCCTGGGGTTGACCGACGAGGATGTCGGTCTTATAAGGAGGTGAGTATGTGATAGCCCAGGGCTTAATAGGATTGATAGAATACTCATACCAACAAGTTGCAACTTCTTTTCTAGAAGCTCATCTCCAAAGAACTCCGGGTTAAGCGTGCTTGGCCCGGAGCAATTTAGGGATGGGTGACGGACCAGAAAGTTTTCCCGGGTGCGCATGAGTGAGGATAAAGTGCACAGAAAAGACGTGTTGGTCTGTGAGGGCAGCCTTGAGGTCCTAGAGAGCTGTCAAGTGTAGGCGGGCACGTCCTCGGGGAGGCTTACAACTAAAGGCCTATTGTCTCGGGCCAAAATTTAACCGAGACTAAAGGTAGGGGATGGAAAGTCACTTCTATACTAGGGCACCGTACCGGTCCTCACTTCTGTACTAGGTGATGAGTCCGGCCCAGGTTGGGAAGGAAAAGTGCGACACACCGATCCGGCTACAGATAACATGATCTGGCCCTCGCAAAGCCTAGCTTCAGGTACACATGACCTGGCCCCCGTGACTCCGACTTCAGATACCTACTACCAGGCCCCCCAGCAATCTTAGCACCGCACCCTGGCACACCTACTCGGGGAAAGGCCCAATCACCCCAAAAGACTAGTCTGACAGGGGAAGGATGGCTTTCCCTTTTAAGGTGGCTTCCTCCTCCCTAGCTAAGCAATGTGGGATTATTCAGAGGCTCACACCGTCGCCGCCTGACTACAACTGGGCCACTTGGCCCATTTTATTGCGTCTTTGTCAGCAGATAATAGTGGAGGAAGATGTCATCATCACTAGGGCACCATAGTGGTCCTTTGAATTGATCAGGGAATTTCCCTAACACGCACTGTGTCCGTACTACTCGTCTATAGTCCATAGAATATTCTGAAGTCTCTAGATATAGAATATAGTAGTAGTCTAATTTCTTGTGAAATTTAAAACAATTAATCCATGAAATGCAAGGATGGTTGATCATACTCGCTGCTATTTTTTGTACTATCGCTTGCATGCCCACGTGCATGATGCAACACGTACATGTGCGGCTGGTAAGTATATATGTTGAGCCAGCGCCGCTAGCAGCTAATCAAGATCCACAACCTTCACCCCAAGAAGATCCATTCCCCTTCGTTTTGTTTGCTTCCGCCCACCGCCTTCAAGATCCACAAGGCTTCCTCCCAGATCCGGTCATCCTTGATGTGGATCTGACCTCTCCGGACGTGGATCCGGCCATCCGTGCTGTGGATGCGTCGGTCCACGCTAGTGCCTCAGTTATCTCCGCTCAAGTTCCGGCCGGTTCCACATCGTCCCCTACTGCTTGCTCGCATGAAGCCGTGAAGCTCCATGAGGGTTGGTGCATCCTGGATCTTCATCGAGCAGAAGAAAACAATGCTCTTTGTCAAGATTTCCACCACCTGTGTCCATGACTCCGGTCCGTCAAACTCTGCGCCATCCACCGAGGATCCCGTCTCTGCCGCTCAAGTACACTTCGCCGGTATTGTACTACAACATTTTTTGGCCAAGATTCTCTCAATCGAGGGCGAGTCAGTCCCAACCAAACCTACCACATTGTGGAGGCCCTTCCACCCACCGATGGTGTTGTGCACGACGCCCTTGACGCGAACGACCCGGTGTGCCTTCCTATGTTGTACGTATTCTTGTTTCCATGTTGTACGTATTGTCGATGTTTTATCATCGGCATACCTGCATAGGGGTATCCCAGGGCAGAGAATTTGTGGGGATCGCCGGACCTGGAACTTGATGGTTAATGCGAGGACACAATACACAAGGATTTAGACAGGTTTAGGCCGCCAATGTAGCCTAATACCCTATGTCTTGTATGGGGGATTGTATATTGTATTATCTGTAGTCTCCTCTACCGATCTAGGGACCCTGCCCTCCTTTATAGATCCTAGAGAACAAGGTTACATGGCAAATCTCCTAGTTAGTTACAATGTGGAGTTATAGTAGGAGTACACGAGTAATTCTATTAGGACTCGGTCTACTTCCTAGAGGGTGCCCAAGGATCCTAATCCCACACGTATACAGAGTAGGCTCTGGAATAGCTTCATGCAGATGTATCCTACACCTTCTTTGAAGGTGCAAATGCACTGCTCTTTTTAATACTAGAACATTAGGCGCGCTCTATCATTTTGGCATTTCCAACATCATGAAATATCTATAATAAAATACTCTCTCCGTTTTTAAATTTATGACGTTTAAGTCAAGCAAATTAGTTTATTTTTAAACTAAATAGCTTGTCCAAAATGACATATATTCGAGAACGGAGGTAGTACCCGTCATGTCTGTATGTCTAAAAATAACATAGAATTATATCATAGCTATTCTCTTATGGTGCTAACTACATCCATCAGAATATCACATCGTACCACCAGCAACCGCAACGGCTCCTCCCCTAAACACAGCAAGCATTTTTCCCCTTAATCTTCACGCTTTCTATTCCCTGCAGCGATTAAAATTGCCCAAAGCGAGAAGCAAAAATGTTAAGTACGTTACATTATTGCTCAAGAAACTATTCCGCATAAGAATTTTGAGTGCAATGTCCTTGACATGCAAGAACATTTTAAGCTATGTAAGGTAATATCCATCAAAATTTTCAATGCTAAAGGCAAAAAGCACATTTAAGTAGCACATATTGATAGCGTGGATATTTAGGTAAAAGCATATTTATTGCAAAGGCAAACAGTGACACAATCATCAATAAATAGACCATGATCCATTGGATCAGTTGCCTAGTTATACTGCCCCTGCTTGCTAGTTGCTACCGTTAAAAAGTGCCCCTGCTGATTACAAATAATAAGCATCGAACTGTTTAGATAATTGGCTCCAACATCCAATGGCCATTTTATGTTGCATTTGTATACCAAAAAGATCACTTCTTCACATACATCACAATGTTAAATCCTTACTTTTGGTTGTGGTGGTCTGCTGGAGTCTTAAGTGGCTTCATATGTAAGCCTTTTGCTTTGTTTGCCCTATGGCAATACTATTTCTGAGGATTTAGCAGCATAAAATGTTATTGCAGGAAAGCACTAACACTAAGGCGTGCAGTAGCTATTTACAACCTATAGCAAACATAAGCTTGAAGTTTCATAATAGCCTGTTAACTACTATTCAAATGGAAAATGATAAATCCAATCGATAAATACATAACAATGAATTTATGAGCTAATTGAACTAATTAAATCAAATCGTGTATGAAAAAATGACATTCTCACTCCTTTCAGGATAGAGGATGCTTATTTCTGATTCTTACATCTTATTTCTTTCCTCGTAAGGGAATTGCATTGTGTTTGATTAAGAGAAAAATAGTTCAGTATGCATCTACTTGAGTTTGTGTCTGTGACTTGTACTATTTGATTTGATCATATTTGGTTCATTATGAAAAATCATAAATAATATATTGCATGGTTGGATTTCATTTTCCAAACATAGATGGCACATAAAGTGTATGCATGGGTTCTGGGTTTATTGTCAGGAAAGTAAACATATGCTAACAGTTTACCGATAGTTTAGAAACACCAATGGAAAAACCAGTTAAACTTAACTTGCCTTGCCATTTGAAGTTGAGGCACCTTCCTCAATGGAAGACTCATCATCTATTTCAGATTCGCACTATGCAGTAAGAAGCCGACGTACCTGCCTCAATGCTATTATTAGCATAGGCTACCTTGATTTGACAACATAGAGAATTTTTCCGGCCCAGGTTAGTCAACCACTTATTAGCATCCATAACTACCTACACAGACTTCAAGATTTAAACGCAAATGCAAAACAATGGATAGCCAAATTGCTGCACAAGATCTATGCATAACAGTTTTACAATGGACAAAAAACTTTTCATGTATATGTTTGGTACTGACATACTGTAAAACAGCAACTGGTTTTCCGTTTGCTCTAAGTATGGATTTTTAACAAACGTTAGCTGAGTGACAGCCTAAGTATTTCACTATACAACTGTTCCAAAAATCTCCCTGCTGTCACAGGAAAACACACCTTGATATCCCTTCCGGCGTGGTATCTGGCTAACTGCTCCTACCTTCTCCAATAGCTCCCTTGTTGTAGTTACATACTGCATTTGAACGGAAGCTGCCAGTGACCATTTCATTCGAAATGATAACATGGAGAGTGGGATGCCAGGCAAAGAATCATCAGTAAGCCATCAGGCATAGAAAACCATTCGAGACGATTTTGGTGTAGCAGTAGCACTATACTGAAACTCATGATCATAAAAGTAGGTTATTTAATCATTACGATTTTGTCCAAGCAAAGCAGGATGTTATGTTTTTGAATCATGTAAGTAACACTATACTAAAACTTATGATCCTAAAACTAGGCTATTTAATCATTGTGATTTGTCCAAGCAAATCAGGATGTTAAGTTTTTTGAATCATGTAGTGTGGGCACATTTTGACAGCAAAACTTATGCTTTGCAAAGCTCTAAGCAAACTTACATCACTGAAGCAAAGCTCTAAGCAACCAATAGCAATAAGATCTGAAACAACAACCTAAAATATATCATACAGCTCATTCTATCTAACAGCACAAATGATGAAGCAAGGCACATCCTGCAGCCACTTGCTCATCTCAAACCACCAACCCAATATAATCTCAAAACTAACCTGCCCACTTCTTTAGTAAGCCAAATAATAAAAGGAATAGAACAGAAGGGCAGAAAAACTTGTCAAGTGTCTTGCACAGATATCAATATAGCGAGCATAGAATCACCCAATCAACTGAATTGATTAACAAAAAATTATATATCATTAAGACCTTAAATATTCATTTGCAGGAGACATAATTTATTTAGTAGCAAAATGAACGTTGAGAACCAAATTTATGATGATGTTCTCATGCAAATATGTTGCATTTGCAGCCTGTAGGTTCTGTCAAACCACACCAGCCCTCTTTCAAATTAGAACCATTGCCACGGCAAAACTTCAGTAGTTCATCATGCACTTTATCCATGGCAAAACTTAAAAACTCTTGAGCACCTTCTTGCCCGCCGAGCACGCATATGTAATTGCATAGCATTATGTACTGAACCAAAGACAGCAATTTACATTAGACATAACAAAAAGAAGTAAACTGATCACAACATGCACATTGAGGACATAAGCTGTAGTCATCTGAGAAGCTAAATTACCCAGAACCAACTCCCATCGAAAGATTCTACGTACCTTACGATGTATAGGTGGTGGTGGTATATCCAGAGAGAGCAACAAACATCCTGGTATATCCAGAGAGAGCAAAAAACATACTGCTCTCTCCGAGCGACGGGAGTGCCGACGGCTGCTCGTGCCGCTGCCGCCGGAGCGCTTGTCGGCCAAGATCCGGCCCTGCGACGGCCGGCGCCGGGAGAAGGGCGGGCGGATCTTGGCCGGGAGGCCAAGAACATGGTGACAGCCGTGACGGCCGGGGCACCGACGATGCGCGTCTTGGCCGTGAGGGGGGTTTGACGAGGACATCACCACGTTGGACATACACGAGCCGGTCTCATCTCTAAGCTACAACTCGTCGTCATGTTGGACAATGTCTTCGGTTCGGATTCAGCCGATGTGTCTGCAACTAAACTGCAATATTTTCTTCATACGGCGTCCAATCAAGGTGTTCTTGGATGCGTTGGAACCTGAAGTGATTATCCGCCAAGGTTATTTAATGCAGCTCCAGCAAAAACATCTTCAGAGAGCTGTTTGGAGCTGTTTTCGGAGCTCTATTAAAGTGGGCCTAATTAACTTCATGGCATATATATCCGACGACTGACTGATGAGTGACTGGTCGATCGACCAGAGTCTCACATGCATGCACACACGAATGATTCTCATCGATTGCACGTAATGTCGCGCGCTGCTGGCTTCACGGTGATCTCTTCTTGTGTTGCACACGTGTGCGTACGTGCCAGCACATGCAGCTACTAGTCAACAACAAGACTCGTGATCACGTGAATGGAATATATTTTATCAACGATCGACTGTATATGTATATATCATGTGAGCTTCTAAATTCAAAATTGGAATTCAAACCCTAGGTCCGTTTGTCGGTGCTCCAGCTATTATAAACGAGCTTCTCTCGATGCAGTTACGCTATTTAAAAATAGGGAATAGTCCATTTTACAACCTACAATCATCACGAAAGTCTAATTTTCAATCTTCTACTATGAAACCAGACGTGATAGGCCATACAACTTTCAAAACCATGTAAATTCGGACCTTTTGGTAGTTTTAGAGGTGATTTTTTATTTTAAAAAAAATAAAAATAGTTTAATATTGAAAAATCATGACTAATTCAATTTCAATTAAAAAATATGAAACTAGTACCATAAAATTTCTAAAAATTTAACATATACGTTGGTGCTCTGTTTGGTGTTATTTGGATCTTATTTATTTTTGTTCCTTATTTTTAATTCTTCTAGTCGTACTTATTATTTATTTAAATTATTGTTTTGCAATAGTGCACCTACATACATGTTACATTTTTAGAAATTTTTAGTGCTAATTTGATATTTTTTGGATTTAAAATAAATTAGTTTTGATTTTTTTAAGACAACCATTTTTGAACCCTTAAAAAAATCTAGAAAATCAAAAAACCTCCATTGAAACCACTCAGAGGTCCTAATTTACACGGCTTTGACAGTTGAAAGGCCTATGATATCTGGTTTTATAGTAGAGGGTTGAAAATCAGACTTATTTGATGGTTGGAGGGTGTAAATTAGACTTTTCCCTTAAAAATAACATTTAACAAAGTAGTTTTTCATGTTTTTGGAATGGAGGGAAGAGATAAAATTTTAGATTTACTCTAGCCAAACTAACTTTTAAATTTTCCTCAACTTATTATAATGTGATATAATCTAAAAACAATTAATAAATATAATAATAATTTCTCTCATTTTATTTTTTTCTACTTGTAAACAACTTTTACCAGGAGTTCCGGAGCTTCTCCCTTGGAGGCATTTCGTCAAGGGTGTTTGGTAAAGCTCCAACAAGAGCCAACGGTGGAGCCAGAGCTGAGGGCATGAGGTTGCTCACACTGGCGTGCGGTAAAGCCGCCGCTATAGTGGTTAGCGCGTACGGGAGGGGAAAAATCACCTGCAGCGGGGTACGGGAAAGGGAACGGAAAAGTTCCGTTCGTCCCCGGGAAAGCAAAATAAAGCGATATACCGAGCCTACTCCACGCGCCGACGTGGCGAGCGGAGGGGATGGGGAGCCCGTGCCCGGCCGCGCACCCCCGCGGCCGCCACGAGCCGCTCGCCACTGGAGGAGCCCAGGGAGAGCGAGAAGGGGGAGGATAAGAGGATGGTGGACGTGGGGGAGTAGATAAGGTTGAGGGTGGGTCCCACTCGTCAGCGGCTATAGTAGGGGTGGGTAAAACAAATTTAAGTAGAAAATATTGATGACCAGGATATAGAGTATGAGGTATAAGGGATGACGAGTGCGGAGAAATTAAAACTGTACCGAAGAATCTCACTGACTAGGACGGAATATTCTGTTTAGGGAATGAAAATAAGGTACGACGAGTGCGGATAGCCTGAGGCCCTCCCAAAGAGGCTCTTAATGCAATGTGCACTACGTAGTACACCTATGATATTGTTTCCTCATATCCATCCATTAGTTTTTTAAAAAATAATCAACTGAACGTTTTTTTAGAAAAGGTGAATATGTATTGCAAGGAAAATGGCCCTAAACCATTGTTTGTGATTTTGGTGATTGAGTAATAACATGATTATTGTGACTAATGTATTAGTATACATGTATATTTATAGGTTTTATAAGTCCGAAGGTTCGATTCCAAAGCCATCCAAATACTAGAAAGAGCAATGCTACTAAAGTGACCAACTCATTGCTACTAAAGTGACCAACTCATTCGGTCTTGACACAGACAAGTCACAGAATCAATCAGTGATTGGAAAGCTACAAGGAGTTAGGCTCTGAAATGATTGACTCATTCGCTCATGTCCAACACACGTACGTCACCGAATCGGTCGGTGAGGCATATGGGGCCTGAGCTACAGTCCCCCAACGGCTACCTAGTACAGTGTCATTTACAGTCCCCCAATGACGTACTATCTAGTACAGTGTCGTTGATTCATTTGGTGGAACTATGAGGATCAACGAATGAGTCGATGAAAATAGTTTTCTGCCTGTTGGAGCAACTAGTAGTTCGAAGATATGGGGCTAATACACAATTCCCCAGTAATTTTAAGGGTGTTAGAGCTTGGCGAGCTGGTATGTCTTGTACACATATTTGAGTGCTCTATCCACCAAAGTGATCAAAAGAAAATTAGGGTAATTAGTGACAAGGCTTAAGTCTTGATTAGTTCTTATTTAGGCATTTTAGAGCATTGCTTTATGAGTTGGCCTGGTGTTAGGTGAGGTTTCAACACCTCTTTTATTATTGGTGCTTGCCCGCACTAAGGGTTGTAAATCTAGAGATTGTAAGTCTTGTGAGACCGTCAAACCAATTTTCTGAAGTGACCGCCGGTAGTTGTCAGAGAGAGGAGATATCTTTGGTGGTTTCCCGAAGCTGCACCTAGTGGAAGCGGTAAAGAGCATCCGGTAGAGACAATGATGTGGCCCACTCATGTGTGGGGACAACTCGTCAGCTATCCATGAAGTTATTTGGGTGAGGAGTAAGGCACTTGCACGAGCATTCCCTTAATATAGGTTCCAATAATAAGGGCTAGGGGAAAGTGTTGTTTTCTAATACTTTAGGATAAATCACCGTACCGGAGTTAATATTCTCTAACCTTTATATTTTGAATTAATTTTTTCACTATTTCCGTATTTACTTTCTTAGAATTTCCACATATAGTTGATAGGATTAGAACCCATTGTGTAAAACTTTCGAGTGGTATAGATAGAAACACATAGAAAAACGTACTGTGTATCTAGATAGACCAAATTAATAAGCTACTTTGTTTCACTCATATAGCTATCTAATTTAACTTACAAGACAGGAGGGCAGGATTAGTCACGTCGGGCGAATTCATTCCGGGAAAAAAGGGTTGTTGTTCACCGCCTCGACACATTCCCCGGCATCGTCCCACACAGAAAGAAAGAGCGTGGAGCCCCAGCACGATCTGTAAGTCCACTAATGTAAAGCGAGGAGTTGAGCCTGAAATGGCGAACCGAAGTGACTTTCGTAACCATACTCCCTACAGCTAACACATGTCCAATCCAGCGGGAACGTGCCTACATTTTTCTCTATGGACCGAGGAGAAAGGGGGCTTCTTTCCCAAGCTAGGCAGGCATGTAAACAAACAGGATGGCTCAGCATGAAAAGATAGCCACTTAGATAGGAATGATCAAGGCAAACATTACTTACAAACAACCCAGCGCAAATTCGATTCAGGACCAATAGAACAGCCTATGTCAAGCCAAGAGCATTTTCATTACTATGGAAAATGATGGATAGCAAAATCCGCAATCGATCATGTCCTTCAAGTTGCATGTTGGTTTTTACCACATCGTTTTAAATGAAGTTTTACCATACAACTCTTTGATGAAAAGATGAAAAAACCAAAACAAAAGCTCTGCCCTCCCTCAAACGTGGAATGGTACTGAATAGAGAAAAAGATTCTTCTGATTTTTCTTATTCCTGAAAATATTCTATCTATCTCCTAGACGCCGTAGAGAATTGAGAATTTTCATGTTTGGGTCCTAGAGGATTGACGGGGAGAACTGCAAGTGAGATATTCATCCGAGTCACTATGGGCGTATTTGTCCAATTGACACGTATGGTTTTTTTATCAAAATTCTATTTTCTTTTTCTATCTCTATGATTTTCGATGAATGAGCCTATGGTAATGCTTTTATCTCTATTCTATGGCGCAATCGACCGTCGAATCCATAAACACTTCCACATTGTCGTGCTCTTCTTAGCCCTTGTCTGCTTTGCCCAGGGCGAGGTTGAAATAGATTTTATATGTTTTCAGAATTTTATATGCAGCTCTATTGATTGCTCTCTATGGTAAAAATTGATGATTTGATCTTAACTGGTTGGATCATGGCAACGATGGCTCGTACGCGTGCACGTGCTGTTTCCTTGTTGGAAGCGTTGTTTTTAGAGAGCATTTCTCGTAGTCCATACGCTGCTTTGTTGGTGTATGAAACTGAAGGTTACGTCATATGGGTAATCTATTTTGACATAATTTTTTTATGTCTTATTGTTTATGTTCTTTTTTATTTTCTCTTTTAGGCTGTGTGCATCTTAGCTATGCAGAGACCGACAATGATCTTAGTGTAATTGTATCTTCTCGATGTAATTGGCTAAGATTAATAAAGTTTCGCTTATCGAAAAATAGAACATCTAATTCATTTCCTCTTAATTAGACTATCACGACCCCTTTATCGTATATAAAAAGACCAACTTTAGGTGGTGGACAAGTACCAAGAATCGGCTAGCTGCTTGACTCGTCGACGAAGATGATGACCATGTATATATACTCCTCTGGTTTGGTAAAGAAGCCATGTTCGTTTGGCTTTTCAGTCACTAGCCAGTAGTACTTTTCTCTCCGAATAAATCAGCCGATAGCCAGCGGTACTTTTCTCTCATAACAAATCAGCACCAGCCACCAGCCAGACGAACGGGTCATAAGCACAACTTTGACTTCTCTTTTCTATAAAAATATATTTCTTGAAAATTTATATATGTATATTTTTGTGAAAGTAATTTTCAATACCAATATATATATATATATATTTTTATATGATTTATATTTCTAATATTTGACTCAAACATTATCATAAACGAGCTTCTTTACCAAACCGGAGGGAGTATGAGTTTAGCTGTTGTACGTAGTTTTACCTGTTACCCAAAGTGACGTCGTGACGAATCCATGCATGTGAAGTCCATCAAAACACTGACGAATGAACGGGGATGGCCACACCGGCCGGCTGGCTGGCTGGCTAGCTCACATGATCGACTCGAACCTTTTGTGCTGTTGGCATCTATATATGGACGTGTATGCACGCACATGCACGTGGTATGAAATACGTATTTGAATTTTGAAAGATGCTAATAGTAATTAACAGTAGTTGAAAGACTCTATCGGTCTGGGATGGAACGGACCTACAACTACTGCAAAGCTAGAACGTACGGATGCATGGAACGATATGAATCTTTGGATCGCAGCATGCAAAGCACACAGTCCCTTAATTCGATCTCTACTGTAGCTTTGCCGCGGGGCCAGTGGAGACACACTGTGCGCCCTTTGCAGGTCAGTCGATCAGATGCATGCTCGCTGCCACGTCTGCTGGCAATGTCTTGTAGAATGAGCCCATGCAGCATCTTGGAGAACACTCAGGTTGGTGATTTCTTTGTGAATTTCACCGTTAGAAATAAATGTGACGGCTTTCGTTGGGTTTTAATGGCTGTATATGGTGCGGCTCAACCTGAACATAAAGATAGCTTTCTTGCAGAATTTGTTAGTACCTGTAGTAGTCAGACTCTACCACTTTTGGTGGGTGGCGATTTTAATATTATTAGAAGTCCAGGTGAAAAGAGTAATGATCGGTTTGATAGTAGGTGGCCTTTGCTGTTTAACGCTTGCATCGAATCTTTGAATCTGAGAGAGTTAGCACTTTCTGGACGAAGATTTACATGGGCAAGTTCAGCAGAGATTCCTACATATGAAAAACTGGATAGAATTCTAGTCAGCACAGATTGGGAGCAAAAATTTCCTATTTCAACAGTAGAAGCATTAACTAGAGAACTCTCTGACCACACACCGCTTTTGCTAAATACTGGAGACGCGGCTCATAGGGGCAATACTCACCAATTTAAATTTGAATTGGGATGGTTGACTAGAGATGGTTTCCATGATATGGTGGCTCAGGTGTGGCAAAGAACGTCTAGGGGAAACTCTCCCATACAGCGATGGCAGAATAAGATCAGGGCTATTAGAAGATGGCTAAGGGGTTGGGCAAAGAACTCAATAGGAGAAAATAAGAGAAAAAAATCCTTTTTATTGACTCAATTGGATTTTCTAGATAGGAAAGCAGAGGAAGATGTGTTATCACTACAAGAAACTGATTATAAAAGTTCACTTCATGCCGAATTGACCAAGTTGCTTAGAGAAGAGGAACTATACTGGCTCCAAAGATCTAAAGCCACTAGGTTATTGCACGGTGATGATAATACGAAATATTTTCAGTTACTTGCAAATGGTAGATATCGCAAAACGAGGATTTATCAACTAGAGCAGGAAGAAGGTATCGTGGTGGGAGAGGAAAACTTAAAAACTTACATTACAAACTACTATAAGGGTTTATTTGGATCACCTGAAGGTAATCATTTTAATTTGGTTGAGACTCACAACGAGGACATTCCTCAGGTCTCTGATATAGAAAATGATATTCTTTCAGAGACCTTTCGTGAAAGTGAGATTAAAGAGGCAATCTTTCAAATGGAACACAATAAGGCACCTGGGCCGGATGGCTTCCCGGCTGAATTCTATCAGCACTTCTGGGATATAATCAAACCGGACCTTTTGGCATTGTTTAATGAGTTTCATCAAGGATCTTTACCTCTGCACTATCTCAATTTTGGGGTTATCACGCTGCTGCCCAAAAAAATCGAGGCGACTATGATTCAACAATATAGACCTATCTGTTTGTTGAATGTAAGCTTTAAGATTTTTACGAAGGTTCTTACGAAGAGGATTAATCTAGTAGCTCAAAAGGTTATTAGGCCCTCCCAAACAGCCTTCTTACCTGGTAGATACATTATGGAAGGGGTTGTTGTTCTTCATGAAACCATCCATGAACTACATAGAAAAAAGAAAGATGGAATTATTCTCAAGCTAGATTTCGAAAAAGCCTATGATAAGGTAAAGTGGCCTTTTTTGCAACAGGTGTTGCGCATGAAGGGCTTTTCACCTAAATGGGCTTCTTGGATTCAGCAAGTTACGTCGAAAGGTTCCGTTGGAATTAAGGTCAACGATAGTGTAGGGCATTACTTTCAAACAAAGAAAGGTGTTAGGCAAGGAGATCCTTTGTCACCTATTCTCTTTAATATTGTAGTAGATGTCCTTGCTATTTTGATAGCTCGCGGGAAAGATAGCGGAATGTTTAGGGGTCTGGTCCCAAACCTAGTAGACGACGGTTTATCTATCTTGCAGTACGCAGATGATACAATTCTCTTTATGGAAAATGATTTGGAAGAGGCCAAGAATATGAAGCTCTTGCTTTGCGCGTTTGAGCAATTGTCGGGCCTCAAGATTAATTTTCATAAAAGTGAATTGTTTTGTTATGGTAATGCTAGGGACCTCGGGAGGGAGTACTCAGAAATCTTCGGTTGTGACATGGGGACTCTTCCGTTTAGGTACCTTGGCATTCCTATGCATCATAGAAAACTCCTAAATGATGATTGGAAAGAAGTGGAGGAAAGGTTTCAGAAACGATTAAGTGCTTGGAAAGGAAAAATGTTGTCTGTTGGGGGTCGGTTGGTTCTTATTAACTCGGTTCTTAGCAATCTGTCTATGTTTATGCTGTCCTTCTTTGAGATTCCTCGTGGCGTCCTTGAAAGACTAGACTACTACAGGTCTAGATTCTTTTGGCAGAGCGATGGACATAAGAAGAAGTATAGACTGACAAGATGGGGAGTATTATGTACACCCAAGGACCAAGGTGGGTTAGGAATCTTAGACTTAAACATTCAGAACAAGTGTTTACTTAGTAAATGGGTATTTAGACTTATTAATGAGGATGGCATTTGGCAGAGACTCCTTAGAAACAAGTATTTGAGACATAAAACAATCACCCAAGTGGAATATATGCCTGGTGATTCTCATTTTTGGTTAGGTCTTATGAAGATTAAAAATGACCTTTTGAGGATGGGCAAATTCCATGTGGGTGATGGGTCACAAACTCGCTTTTGGGAGGATGCTTGGTTAGATGACACTCCTTTCAAAACTCAATATCCATCTTTATATAATATCGTGCGGAAAAAAAGTGCAACTGTTGCAACGGTTCTCAGATCGAATCCTTTAAATGTGGCATTTAGGAGATCTTTAGTTGGCAATAATTTACAGGCTTGGCACCAGCTGGGTACCAAACTTGTGAATGTTCAATTATTAGATCAGAGAGACAAGTTTATTTGGTCTCTAAAACAAAATGGTCAGTTTACTGTTCGATCCATGTATGAAATGCTAATCACTCACTTGCCTGCACCAAGGAAAAATGTGATATGGAAATTAAAATTGCCCCTGAAAGTAAAAATATTTGTCTGGTATTTGCAAAAAGGAATTGTTCTAACCAAGGATAATTTAGCTCGTAGACGTTGGAAAGGAAGTTTAAAATGTTGTTTCTGTAATTTAGAGGAAACCATACAACACCTTTTCTTTGACTGTCAACTAGCTAGAACTATTTGGAGGATTGTACAAGTTTCCTTTAATCTAATGACGCCTGTAAACATTACTCATATGTTTACTGACTGGCTTAATGGGATTAATAACAAACTTAAATACAAAATCCTGGTTGGAGCATTCTCATTGTGCTGGGCAATTTGGTTAAGTAGAAATGATATGGTTTTTAACAACACTCGAGCCGTTACTCCTATGCAGGTTATCTTCAGCGGGACACACTGGATCCGTTCCTGGGCATTGCTGCAGAAGGAGGACGAGCGACCACACATTATTCGTGGGTGCCGTGCGCTTGAGACCACGGCGATGGAGATCTTTGCTCATAATGGATGGTCTTTTAGTAATAGAATTACTTTCAGCTAGTTTGAGCTGGTCCCTGAGACAGACTGGTTTTTCGTTTCCTTTGGTGATCTCATTTGTAATAAGAAACGGCTATATGCATAGGTCTATGCAGAGGCTGGAATATTGAAATATATTCCCTTTTCTAAAAAAAAAAAATGCATATGCGTACGTTTGTACAGTACGCTTAATAAACTTCTCACTGAATTTTCCAAGTGATTCGTACTGTCTAAAGTATATGTAGATACCATTTTTTGCGCGTGTAACTTGCAGAGCATCGACTGTATTCCGTACGTACGTGTGGGACGCAGACCGATGGATGTCCGAGAACGGTACAGGCACGAAGTAACATGCTGAGTTTTTGCATTGAGAGCATGCATTTTTTTTTTGAAAAAACTAGAGCATGCATATTTTTCCAAGCTGCGGCGTCGATCCATCCTTGTCGATCAAAGTTTCAAAGGATGATCGAGCCTGCAAAAGATATGCATGCCTAGAGATGAAGCCCCTGCAGGCAAGGAGAAAGAATAATGGAGGCAGCTAGCCAAGTCGTTTTCAGCTGCATGCAGCTGTGTGCTTGCAGCAGGCTCCACGCAGGATAGATGCGTGTCCATCAGGGGTCACGTTACCAAATGTCTCTTTGGGTCCATTCCAATTCCGTACATAGCTCAGATCCCAAATTCTACTGTACAAAAATCCATCACATCAAAATATCGGCACATACATGAAGTACTACATGAAGTACTAAATGTAGATGAAATCAAAAACTAATTACACAGTTTTGTTGTACTTTACGAGACGAACATTTTGAGCCTAATTAATCAATATTTGGACAATTTTTCATAAATACAAACGAAATGCTACAGTATTACTACAGTGTCAAAGTGTCAAATTTCGCCTCCCAATGTTGGAAACTAAACAAGGCCATACCCGTCCTCGATCTTTCTTCACGCGATCATCTGACAGCGCAGGTTTCTGCCTGCATTCCATAGACTCCGTATCTCTTTATTTCCATGACTGTTAACAATAATGTATCACGAGTCACACTCACACTCCATGCATGACAGTTGACTGGTACGGTCAACACCTATATATATAGCTTCAAGCCTGTTCAATTCATAGAGTCATGCGTCCCATTTGCATCCATAATTACAAGTATGTATACAATTAGACTCTTTTTTTTGACAGCGCTCTAAACCAGCTCCAAGATGTTGTGTAGCCAGCTCCAGCTCCGTCCGGATATTGAAAGACTCGTGAATTTGATATCAATTCTTAAAACTTCTCGATAGTTTGTATGTTGAATTTGACAGTGCTTCGCAAAATCCACCGTGAAGAGGAGCGAGAGAGATGCTCGGCCAAACGGGGCGTTATTTTTTGATCAATGCATGGACGCAATGCAATCTATGCACTACTACTCCCATTAGCACGTAATCCCTTCATTCCATAAAGTGTGCAATTCTAGTTTATTTTTAGACAGATTAATAATGTTGGTAAATGACCATGATACTCTCAGTAACGGTCTCAATCTCACTGATTTGGACATAAAGGTTGTTCTCCATGCAGATAATTATCTATTTTAAGAAATAAAACATGTGCTCATAGCTAGAATTGCATTTTTTGTGAGATTTTTTTTAAATATCAGAATTGCACTCTTCGCAGGGGAGGGAGCGTGTGCCATGTCTTGTTGCGTGTACTCATTTGACTCGCTTGCTTTCTTACACGTAAAAGGATGAAATGGATAATCCAGGCCCGCCCGTGACATGGATGCCCCTCTCGATCTGCCGGCTGCATGGAATCTTATCGTCCAGCCGGCCGGCCTGCTGTTGCTGGACAATGAACCAGCCTGCCCTGACAGCTTATCAGCTTATGCAAGCGAATTGTACTGTCTTGCCCGGACGCAATGCGCTTGGACTGCTGCATTGATGACAGGGGCCATGGCTGCTGGGGTGGTGGTAGCCATGGTCGGCCCAATGGCTCTGATCGACCTTCAATTTTCACCGATACTCCCTCCCGTACTCGTAAAGAAAGTCGTTTACAAAAGCGACACGGTCTTCAAAACTAACCATGATCAGGAAAAAAACTAACGGCGTTTGTGTCACACCCTGAAATTTTTGGATTTCAGGATGTGATTTTAAAGAATAATTAAATAAAGAATTTCTCATAATTTTAAATTTTTTCTCAACTTTATTTAATTTGCAGGGAATTTAGTACAGGGAAAACCTTTTTTCTAAATTAAATTTAAAACAATGTAGGTTTAATGATGAGTGCCTTGTATTCATGCCGGCTGCATTCCATGGTTTCATGCGTGTAAAGTTTCTAAAATGCGTTTAAGAGCCTCATATAAATTTTCCAGATTTTTCTGTGATTCATTCCTATATTCCTATAGCTAATTCCAATTTTTGGAAGGTGCTAAAAAATTTTTTCATGAGCTCCAAATATTTTATTTGGGTTCCTCATGTCCAACTCTATCTCTGACATTTTTTCTAGGATTTTTAGAATTTTCAGAATATTTTATGGTTTTAATATCAATTCTGGACTTATCTAAAATTATTTTATAACCAGAAAAATAATTATTCCGAAAATTAAAATCACCCTAAATCCTAGTAGACCAGCCTTGGCCCAAAGTTGACCCAATTTTAGGCCAAACCCATCCCATCACTTTATTGGGCCAAATTTGAAAGCTCATTCACAATGGAATGGGGCAACCCACCTTTAGTCCCGTATTGCTAATGAACCTGGAAGTGAGAGGTTTTCTCCCTATATATACGAACCACCTCTCCTCTGAAAGGCACACCATCAACTCCTTTACAGGGATGCCCCTTTGTTTGGGATTCCATAAGGTAGTCTTCTTCCACCATATCTTCCACTACTGCCCATTCTTCATCTCGTCGTCACGCCGAGCCTTCCGTCGTTTTTAGCCTCAAGATTTTCGGTAAGACCCTCAGTGAATCTTGTAATTTTCTACCATATTCGTTTAGTCTATACTCTTTCGTAGAAAAGCACCTACCTTTTACGCGTTAGCCCTCAGGTTCTTATATGAAATTACGTATAGGTCCTTGGCTTTTTACGAATAGGTCCCTGAAAGCTTTTAAACCTTGCCAGCAAGTCCCCGAACCTTAGAAACGTCATATCTTTCTCGTTTTACCTCCGATTAGCGTGATTCTTGCGCTCATGTGTTCGTAGTGAAGCGTAGATTAGTTTTAAAGCCTTCTTTTTTCTGTTTCTACTGTTTGATATATTGTTTGCTTGCTTGTTTCTTAGTTGTATATTGTTTGCTTGCTTGTTTAGCTGCATGTTGTGCTCGTGTCGTTGATTGTTGCGGGCAGAGGAACGTCATCAAGAGATTGCAAGAACAAGATTGAAGACTCTGAGTGGCGGTATCTTTGTTGGATAAAGGCATGTTATAGCACGGACAATCATTGCTACCTATCCACTTTGTATTAAATTATTTCATACATGTATGTGTCTAAATTGATGTACCATTAAGGTAGTACCTAGTCTTGATTATCATATCCTTGTTTACCTTGGGTTTTTGCATATGGGTAGAATCTTGGCTATGCGCAGCTACTATCAACATTATTTAACTGTTAATTTTTACTTAATGGTTCACTACAACATTAATGATAAAACTTGCTTTTTAGCAACATGGTTTAGGGAACTGGGGCATGTGCTGTGTGCTTTACTCCAGTGTCTCTCCCTAAGGTCCGGTTCTTAAAGCGGCAACCCAGGAGCCTGTCGCCACTGCTAGAACTATTATGGCTCTGGTCTTGGTCAAGTAACTTATACGTCTCTAGCTTGCCAGTGGTTACCAGAGTGGCCGACGACGTTATAGGAAACATGGGTGAGAGTATGTCTTGATCCACCGAGGACGGATGATCCGTCGGCTATGCCCCCGTGAGGCACAGTCCCGTGCTGTGAGTCCCTGCGATGGGGAACTCCACACATTGCGCATTTGTTGGGTATGATGCCCGCGCTCTGGACGCCATTGACCCCCTATGGTGTGACTCCGTAGGCGTACGTCAATCTCGGTGCCTGGGCCATGCTGCCTGTGCTGTACCATAATCGGCCACTGTCTTGTTAGGGTGTCTTGTGAAAAACCTCGTAAAGTTCCTATGCGGTCACACCTCGGTAGTGTGATTTGTGAGGTCTGATCCACCTCCGTGTGGTTGGGTTTAAAGTTCCTTTGAGCTTTTACGCGACTGGTGGGTAAAGGGCGAAACCTCTGCAGAGTGTAAAATCTATCATGATAGCCTTGCGGTCACGAGCGGCCTGGACCCTTTTTTATTAGAAGATGATGTTTATTTATGCATAATGTCACTTATACTTTATTAACTGGGTTGCAACCGGGTTTATCCACCTGTAGTAATTTGGTTAATGCTAAAATGAACCGACTAAAAGTGCTAATGCAGTTAAGCCGTGTCTAGCCTTATTTTGAGCCTTCATATACCCATGTTATACTTGCTAAGTAAATGTTTTACTTACACTTACTATTATTCAACAAAATCCCGGATGGATAACAGATGGATTAGTGATTGAGATAGCTACTGAGTTTTCTGGGATTTCAATACTTCTGAGCTGTGGTCAACCATTCACTGTCCCTGTGGACTTGAGGCTCTACCCATCGAGAGAGTTAGACTTCCGCTGTGTTTTATTTAGGTAAACTCTTATGTACATTGCGCAAAAAATGGTGTGACTTGTTGTGGGAAAAATGGTTAGATGTTGGTGGCCGGTTGGTGGTCTTCCCATATTAAAATAATTTTTTTGCTATTTTTTGAGGTTTTTTGGTGCACTTGGAACCGTTTGTGATGCCACTTTGTGATGTCGTTAGACATCACAAATGTTATATCACAAACGCCTAGCAAAACCGTTTGTGATGAGTCTTTAAAACCGTTTGTGATGTTGAATCCTGTAGTAGTGCAAGCTAATGAGGTACTGGATTCGAGGGCCTAAGGCCAACACATCTGAGGTGTTTACTGACCAGATAATAGGAAGCCCGGTGGAAAGGGAGGGTATTGGGTAGCGCTGCACCGAGAGAAGTACGAGCTTCCGTTCGGCCTGCAATTCGGATCGGTGCTGAAGGTGAAAAGTTATAAGAGATGAAGGGACGTAAGGACGTGAGACCGACAGAGGCGGTGGAAAGAGATGATGACAAAATATGTCTTGGATCGGTAGAGTTGTCGTACGTTGGCATTGTTAGCATCTATATCTATGCTGTGTAACACAGTTTCTCCATCCGTCCCTCTGCATGTTCACTTGTTCAGAGTCAGAGAGACAGACACTACATATACTAGTGTCCACCTGATGCGCGCGTCTCTACTGGATCGAAACAGAATAATTCCTCATGAAACCGTGCCTCATCAAATGCACCTGAATACAACCTCTTTGTTTGTACGATTGTATATTTTTACAATGGGTGCATGGGCAGAACATGAAACCGGACGATGTCCTGTTAGCCTCGGCGGCATCGAGAAACGTCCTAAGACCATCACGGAACGCCTGAGCGTGGGGGTCCCCGTACATCCATTGTCTATTCATCTGCATTATTAACCAATAACAAATATACAATACAATTTAAAGATAAAAAAATTTAATATATAAATAAATACAAATTATAATATATATTCCATTATATAAATAAATTTCTAAAACTACATTACTATATTCATTAAATATAACATTACTATAAGCCTTATAAGATTTATAAGTTTTATAAGATTTTCTATTAATTTATAAGATTTTCTAGCATTTTATATTGATTTTCTAGTAATTTATAAGATTTTCTATTAATTTATAAGATTTTCTAGCATTTTATATTGATTTTCTAGTAATTTATAAGATTTTCTAGTAATTTATAAGATTTTCTAGTAATTTATAAGATTTTCTATTAATTTATAAGATTTTCTATCATTTTATATTGATTTTCTAGTAATTTCTAAAACTACATTACTATAAGCCTTATAACTATTCACAAGTCATACAAAACAAAATACTAACTAGCTTGCCTTTTCTCTCCATTTAAAACACAACATGAACACTCTCTCCACCATGAACTCAAGCTCTCTCCTCTCTCTCCTCCAAGAACACAAGCTCTCTCTAGCTAGCTTTACTTTGATTCACAAATCCCTCTATTTCTAAAGCATAGAAGGATTACAAAGTAAATAAAACATTAGAGAATGAAAGAGTGTACCTTGTAGTGCTCCTTAGATGAGTAGAATCTTCACAAATTTTGAAAAAAATTTGGGCAGCACCTCCCCTCCCACGGTCGAGCAGCATGAACACAGCGCATAAGTGTTCAGCTGGCTCGGGCGGGGGAGGAGAAAGCCCCTATATTCAAACACATTAGCACCGGGTCGTGGCAAGACCCGGTGCTAATGTGCACCCTTTAGCACCGGGTGCAGCCAGCAACCGGTGCGAAATGGCCTCGGCACATTAGCACCGGTTGCTGGCTGCACCCGGTGCTAAAGGGGGCGCATTAGCACCGGGTCTTGCCACGACCCGGTGCTAATGTGTCCGCCCTGACACCCCGCAGCGCCGGCCCCGCTCCTAGCCGTTGGACCCGGTGCTGAAACCCCATCAGCACCGGGTCCAAAAATGGCCGAGACGGAGGAGGCGGGCGGATGTGAAGCATTCTGGTAGTGACTTGTTCAGAGTCAGAGAGACAGACACTACATGTACTAGTGTCCACCTGATGCGCGCGTCTCTACTGGATCGAAACAAACTAATGAAAGCGATCGGAGCCTGCACTGCATTTTCCCAAAAAAGAAACAAAAGAAAAGGAGGCCCCGCACTGCATGCATGCAGGCAGAGCCGGCTCAAAAGACGACGCGACGCGACCGGCATATGCCTCGACCGATCGGCTTGTTGGATGACATTAAAGCAGCGAGCGAGCGAGGCCATCAGGAGAAGCTAGCTAGGCTGCTCCATCGATCTGTATATATGCAAGCAATGCTGCTTGCAGGGGCAGGTCCGTCCAAGTCCAAATCCATGGATCGATCGATCGATATACATATGGTCACGAGTGGCTTTATTCCATCGATTCGTTAGATTTGGACCTCGCTACAATTATTTCTTTGGAACCATATATGCGCGCGCACGCGACGCCTGTATACGCTCGCTCTCATCAACACGGTACCTAGCCGCTTGCATGAATTGGTTTCCGCCGCCGTGAATTCCATATCATCTCCATCCCCTTCACCATATGGACCTATACTAGCTCATAGGAGGGGTCAGAGCTGCTGACTTTGTGTGCGCATCAATTATATATACTCCACTAATTTGCCCATGACAATCGATGAATCTGCTGCTATTATGTATAGGTCCTCTCAAGAGCAAGGGAAAGACTAATAACCATAGCTAGCTGCGGGCTATATATATACAGACATCACACAATTAGATACTCATATAATAGGTTGGCTAGCTGTTTTCATGGGTATTAGACAAGACTTAAGTATTTAATGCTTCTATGTATAAAATACATGATCTACTATGAAATATATATATATATATATATATATATATATCTGTAGTCACTTTAACAATACAAATAACTAGATATGCCTAGATGACAAATTATTTTCAAGCGTCATGGATCAATAGCCCCCGCACGATCTGATGGCACACATATAGCACCAAGACACCAACACTGAACCTGTATGCACTTTTGAAATCCTAATTTGCTTGTCTCTGAAAGCTGGATGATGCAACGAGGCGTGTTGGTTGATAAATTATGGAAGAAGTCTATTTTTGACCATTCAACTATCATCTCAGTTTGATTTTGACGATTGGACTATAAAACCAGTAATCTTTGACCACCCGACTAGGCAACTATCAAAACTATTCATATTTGGCCATACAACTATTTTGGTGGGAGGTTTTATTGACATGGATGACATGTCACTACAAGGGAGCCGGGCTAATGCCACAGATTTCAACACAACGCCAACATTTTGGTTGTAATACATAGGGTTTATCGCAACACTTGTCAAGTTTGGTAGCTATAGGGTGACATATTACCACCAATTGGGGTACTGTTACAATTTAATTAGTGTGGGTTGCAACAAGGTGAATGTATCACGACGACATTGTGAGTGTTGTAATTAGAGGGATGTTGTTGCAACCTTTTTTACAATGGTTGCAATAGTGGTCAATATCGCAACTGAAATCGAGCGTTGTTATAGATGAACCCAGTTGTTGCGATAGACTTCATGCTATGGAAACACGAAACTGAAGTATTACAAATGGTTCCTTAGATATAGCAACGCAAAGAGAGAGTGTTACGAATGAGGGTTCGCTATTGCAACCTAAACGTGCAACGTTGCAACGAGGCATAGCTATAGCAACGCACACCAGCATCGTTGCGACATTGTCATAGGTATAGCAACTATTAGCTCAAGCGTGGTAACAAGGTAAAGTTGTGGCCCATGAAAAGACTGAATCGGAGTGGGGCCAGTATCCATGTCGAAGTCAGACTTAAAAAAAGGTGGTCACGTAATTTAGACACCCTAAGTGTCGACGCAGAACTAAGAGTGACATTTTATTACAACCATTATAGCACTTTCTAATTTCTTTAAAGAAAAATTGTATTTTGAAGAAAGATTCTAAGGTATCACAAAATAAGGTGAATTTCTATAAGGTATCACCAAAACATGACAAAATGGCATAACTGACATAGTGACTTCTCGGAAATGGGAATCCATTACACACACAATTAAAATGGAAAAGGTTAACCAAGATTTTCTTTCATGCACCTAACAAAAAATGTAAAGTTAAAATAGGCAAATGAAATTGTTTTTCCATTTTTACTAAACATACAAACTAACCTACCTGTGGAGTTAATGGACATCAAAACTTATATTAAATTGGAGCAATCAGGATTGTTTCAAACATTGATAGAAATGAAAGAAAGAACATTATTCCTCAGGATAGCAAGAATAGCGCTGAGGGCATTCATTTCCCTGTAACTCAAAGTCAGTTTTATTAATGCACTAACCAACCTCTATGGTTCCTCATGTCTTGTTGTGACAGAAAATATTAATAGCAGAATGCAATGTCATATGCACACATTTTGCAAAGTGAATTAGGCTATTTAATGTAATAAACTTCTTTGCAAAATGTTTACAACATAATGTAATTAGTAATGTAACTTCATATTTTATGATGTTAGGGTCAATATAAGGTTGTCTTCGAGTCTAAGGTGCATAGGAGTCGGAAAGTGTTATAAGGTCTTTAAATCTCAAAGTTTGGACTTGAGTTATATGGAACTATGTGAATGGTGTATTGATTTGTGAGCAACATATACAACAATTATGTCGAAACTATTTGAAATTTTTACGACAACATTATGGACTAAAAATATGTTGTCAACTCAGTTTATAGAATTTTCTACCTAAATTTAGAAATTATTACAATTATTCTACGGTCACTTGTACAATCAAGTTTGAATTGTCCCTATAAGGCAATTGAATTTGTCCCATATCTTAAAGGCATGGGTTAGAATGTCACATACGAGTCCAAATATATTTTTTCTGTATTTTTAAAAATTTATTTGAGGTACACATAGTTCAATTTTGGAGTATATTCCCTAAAAGTGCAGAAAATCATTTTAATGATAGAAAATAGCAAATATATCCAAAAAACCTGAAACTCTTAGAATACAACTTCTGTGTTATCTGTGATTTTTTTAAAGATTTATTAGTATATTTGACGTAGTAATTTATCCTGCTATTAACTTCATATGGGTGTCCTAGTTAATTAGTTTAAAATAGAAAAATAAAATCTTATCCGCTTCCGGCTGTCCTCCAAAATGATTCATGTGTGAAAAGACTATTGCGCCCCCGACATTTCGAAAAGCTGAACCTCACAAGGAAGGGCACTAATGGTATTTCATGTATCCGATCTCTCCAATGCCACAAATTCCCCACCTCCTTGACAGATCCCCTTCTCGCCGCCACCAAGCCCTTCCTTTTCCCGCCGCCACCAGATCCCGTTCCCGCCGCCACCAACCCCTTCCCGCCGCACCGTTGCCCCCTCCCCGTTGCCACCCACCCCTTCCCGCCGCACAGTCGCCCCCTACCGATTCGTCGACCACTCCGATTCGTCGACCACTCCGACAGAAGGATCCCGCCGCCAAAAGGACACCTCCGCTGCGCTTCAAGGAGCTCTCCGCCACCACGTCCACGCTGCTTCAAGGACCGTGCCGCCGCTTCAATAGGGCGGGCTTCTCATCTCCGAGGGCACCATCATCTCGCCGGCCAGCCCGGTAATCTTTTCTATTCTCCTCATCTCCCGGTAATCTCCCTAAATTCGTTCAACCGGTTATGCAACTTCCGATTCGCTTGGATTCCAATCCAAATCTGTGTATGGAATCTGGGGGATTGGGTTGCTAGGGTTCGATTCCATGCTTGGGTGTTGTGGTTTTCTGCGGGTTAGGGTACTTGAAATTGCCTAGATTAGTCTTAGACATACTAGTGATCTTTAAGGCTGTTTGGTCAGTCGAGTTCCTTGATCTTAGTGTTGGTCTTGTGTGTTGCCACTGGCAGTCAGTTATTTGGGATTTAGATTTGTGAAATGCAATGCTTGAAATGTAGCAGGATGGTGAAATCATTGTCGTTGTCCCTCAGTGGCGTTGATGCCAGCTCGAGGTCGTCGGGGTGATCTGCCTTCGAGTGAGGCTCCTGACTCATCCTTTCTTCTGCTTTTGTGGTACGCATCTGTTTATATGGATGCGCTACGTTGGAGAGTTCGGGCGGGAGTCGATCTGGGGGGTTGTCCGATGGCGTGGCCAACTCGGAGTTCCCTGCTCTTTCCATATTTGTAGTCGAGTTGTACTCGAATTCGACTTCGGGAATCCCAAGCAAACTTGGAGTTAGGATCGAACTCGGAGTTGGGGCCTAGGTCGAATTGGGAGTAGTCGTCGAGTAGGGGCCGGGGTTGTTCGCAAGGTAGCTCGCGAACCTGCCATTGCTTAAGGCGACGAAGGTCCACGCACCGAAAATGAAGGTGGCTCCTTCCTCGATGTCGGCGATCTTGAAGGCAGATGATCCCATCGTCCCTGATGGTGAGCTTTCGGCGAGTAGCCCCACGGTGGGCGCCAAGTGTCGATGATTTATATCGAGCACGTCTGCCTGGGGGTACCCCAGAGAGTAGATTGGTGGGTCTCGCCGAGTTCTAGGAACGACAATACACGAATAACACAAAGATTTAGACAGGTTCGGGCTGCGAGTAGAGTAATACCCTACGTCTTGTGTGTTTGATTGTATTGTACGTGTGGTTGAGTTGTTTTGAGGGGGTCCCTGCTCCTCCTTATATATCCGGGGAGCAGAGTTACAAACCGGTTACACAAACTACTCGTATACAGTAAGGATGATTACAATAAGGTAATCTATCATGTATCCTATTCGGATACGAGTAGTTTCATTAATCGACTGCACCGTCCTATACCCTAACCGGCTAGTCTGAAGCAGTCAGATCAAAACTCTCCATATCGAGTAGTTTAATTCCTTGGATGAGTGGCCCTAGTGATCCTGGCCCCACATAGTCTTCTGTATTTGAATGGTTCGGAATCATCGTAGACTCTAGTGCTCTGTTTAGCTCACATATATGAGATTGCCAGCTAGTCAGCTACCTATCTCCAGCCTGCAACTCTAGTGCTCTGTTTAGCTCCAGCTACCTATCTCCAGCCTGCAGCTACCTATCTCCAGCTACCTATCTCACGTATTTGAATGGTTCGGAATCATCGTAGACTCTAGTGCTCTGTTTAGCTCACATATATCAGATTGCCAGCTAGTCAGCTACCTATCTCCAGCCTGCAACAGTTTACTATGATTGTCAATTAGAAATATGCATGCTAGATCTAGTGAGTCATGTGAGTTTGCTATGCCTATGCTTCTGTTGGTATTCCTTCAATAGTTTAGAGGTACATGTAATTGGTTTTTTCCTTGACTATCTGGACATCCTTATACTACATAAAAGTATAATGGAATGGTCTGTTTCCCCCATTTGTTACATTCAGTTAGAAACTCATGCATGCAATTTCATGACATTTACAAATTTATGTATTAGACATTTACATTCAGTTAGAAAGTCATGCTTGAATGCCAATAATTGTGCATGATTAATTCCCTAAGAATTTACATGTGAAATCACCTATGTGTCCAGGCAATTGTTGGTGTGTTTCATAAATTTTTAATGAACAATGCTTGCAAGGTTTTTCAGACCTGTGTCTTGGATTTCAGCAGCTAATATGTTCTGTTTATGACGCATTTCAGTTAGATAACAACTGATGTCGTGCTACTGGTGTTCTTGTGCCCAAACCGGAAGATGCAGGTGCCGCATTTCAATGTTGCAAAATTTTAAATTGGAATTAACTGGGCCAAATGCGTATTTCTTGTGAATTGTGATGTCCGTCCTTGTGTGTGCTTCAGACTTGAGACATTAGGCATCATGTGGCATCGACCCACTTTGCTATTGATGTTCTTTTTCCATATGACATTGACATTGCCATAGACTAATTATATTTTTTTTGGAAGGGTCAAAATATATGAAGAATCTGATTTAGGAGATTTCTTATTGTAACAGCTCTTGAAGGATTGCCAGTGCTGAGGTGAATTCGGCGAGAGTGAAGTGCATGAAGCCAATTGAGATGATGAACTTTATCTGCAGCTCGATAGCCGCTTGGTTCTAAGTGAGAGCAACATCACTTCAGTTATCAGGATGCCACAGCCATAGCAGTGCAGTAGGTGAGTAGCTTGGTTTCCTTCTTCTTTTGTTTGGTGGCAGCAATTTTATTTTGTTTGTTCATATGATTGGTGGATTTGTTTCATTCCGATCAGCTTCTAATCATTCTTTAATCAAGCAAGTTAGCTAGCTCGTGTGGTATCAAACTTCATGTAGCTGTATTCCTGGCTAGTGCAAAGTTCCCTTCCTGTTTTTTGATTCACCATTGTGGTATGTAACTATACTCAGAATTACATGTCCAATATTCAGAATATATTAAATTACTTAGAAATGGTTATTTTCATGTGTAAAAGTTTGGCATTCTTGTTTTGCAATGCATGAACACAATTTGTGCTGCATATCCTTCCATTTCATATTTTTCTCAATCTGTGCTGCCTATGTAGATTTGTGTGTATATTGTCAACTGAACATTTTAACAATCAATGTGATCTCATCAGATAGTAGCATTGTCTCTCCGATAGTGATAGTTGATTATGTTTGCTCTATTGGTTTGTATGTCCTAATCAATGGTGGGAAAGATGGGTGGTGCTGTTGAAGATGAACAGAAATAGCAGCTTCAAGCCTTTTAGAAGATGAAATATCATACATCAGTTGAGTTAGCTTGTGTTGCTTGAAATATCAGATTGATAGATATCATATTGTGTTGCCTTGTGTTGTTTTTCTTCTTTGCTCATGGAAACTTGTGGAAAAGCAGTGGCAACGTGAGATACCAATGTATTGATTGTAATTTTTGGCGTATTCTTTTGTCAGCTGGGCCCAAAAAAATGTAAATCTGGGATAAGCATTTATGAAATTATAATTTTTAATATCAAATGATTGGCCCAATATGAAAAAGACACCTGTCTTGCCATGTCGACGCCTGGTGTCTAATCGTGACATATGATTTCACGTTTTTTTTTTGATGTAACAGGAGGGGGTTTCCCCCTACTGATTATAATATATTAAATAAAAGAAAGATTTACAGGTTTATGTACAAGCAAACACAATTAGAGGGGGGAGGGATTACAGTAGAGCTTCAATCCATTGTTCTATTCCAGGAAAATAACTACCTTTTGCTCGATGCAACATCACAGCAAAAACTCTTCGAAAGGAGGTCTTGCAGATATTAACATTTGGAGATTCATTTCTGAAGATATGATCATTTCTAGACGCCCAAATGCACCAGCACATTAGAACTATGATTTCCATGAAAAACGGAACTCCCAACTGTTCCCTGAAACTTTGCAACGTCCTGAAAGGGTCTAAGGGGTCTTCAACCGTCAGATGGAGGAGCCTCTAGCAGTCTCGAGCAAATGGACAATCTAAGAACAGGTGTTGTAGACTTTCTTCTATTCTTGATTGGCATTGTACACAATTATATGACTGTAGCTCCATGTGTCTCCTTTTTAGAATGCCCCTAGTATTTAGTCGATCATTAAGCAATAGCCAAAAAAACACCTTATGATTGGGTTGACAGGAAGACCTCCAGAGCCAACCAAAAGCATGATTAACCTCTCTATGTCCAGTTAGAGTCTTGTAAGCCTTTGAGACTGAGAAAGCTGGACTATTCCAAATGTAGGTCCAAGTGTCCAGATCATTTGTATCCGACAAAGAGATAATTAGTTCCTGCAGTTCAAGATACTGACCAAAAGCCTCTTCCGATAGTGGTACATGAAATATGTGATGCAGGTAGGGCAATGACTTCACCTTACTGACAGAAGCTAATTGATTCTTTGTAAAAGAGAATAGCTCTGGATATGAAGTTCTTGGGATTCTATTACTCCACATATCTTCCCAAAGGAGGCAGGTTCGTCCGTCTCTGATTGTGACAGTTGCCATTCCTTTGAAAGAGTTTAAGAGTTTCAGGATATCCCTCCACCAAAATGAACCCTTCATGGTGTGACCAGGTACTTTATGATTGGGGTAGTATTTCTCCCATACTAGTTTTACACAGGGAATGTCTTCTCTGTTCATAAACTTATGCCAATTCTTCAAAAGCAATGCTTCATTCTGCCTTTTTAAATTCACAACTCCCAATCCTCCCTCAGATTTCGGCAAGGTCACTAGCTTCCATGCTGCCTTTGGAGGCTTTCTGGCATTGACATCCGCACCCCTCCACAGACAATGCTTTCTAAATTTGTCAATCTGCTTAATAACTGTTTTCGGGAGGGAGAAGGTGCTCATGAAAAAGATAGGAAGTGCTGAGAACACTGAATTTGTGATTTCAAGTCTACCAGCCTGGGAAAGAAATTGTGATGTGCAAACAAGCCTCCTCTCACATCTTGTCACAAGGGGCCAGAAATCCCCTACACTTGGCTTTGATAAACCCAGAGGTAAGCCAAGATAAGTGAAGGGCAAGGAACCCTTTGTGCACCCAAAAGCATCAGAAAGGGAGAGTAGCGGATCATCTGAGACATTTATTAGGATCATCATGGATTTTGCAAAATTTACTTTTAGGCCTGTCAACATAGCAAAGGTTTGTAGTATTTGCTTGAGCACTAGTAGTTGTTCCATTCTTGCTTCCATGATTATCAAAGTATCATCAGCATATTGCAATACAGGAAAATCTTCTGAGGTTACTAATGGAATTGGCAGATTTAGAGAACCTGTCAATCTAGAGGAATTGATCGTTGTTTGTAATAGATCAGCAACCAAAACAAATAATAGAGGGGATAGGGGATCTCCTTGCCTGACTCCTCTCTTACAGTGGAAGGTCTTGCCTAGCACCCCATTTAGGAGTACAGCTGATGTCCCAGAGTTAAAAATTGCTTCCATCCATTTTAACCAAGTGGCACTGAAACCTTTGAATTTCATGATCTCCAACATAGACCTGTGCTCCATTTTATCAAAAGCTTTTTCAAAATCCAGCTTTAAAATGATAATCTCTTTTTTGGACTTGTGGCATAAATGCAGATATTCAAAAGACCAGGCTAGGCAGTCTTGGATAGTCCTTGTCTTAATGAAGCCATATTGATTACTATGTACCAATGATCTGATCACATTTTGGAGCCTATTGGCTAGGAGCTTTGTAATGATTTTGATTGAGATGTTAAGCAGGGAAATTGGCCTAAAGTCTGACACTGAAGTGGGACCATCCTTTTTGGGTACCAGAGCAATGTAAGACCCATTGATGCTTCTCAAGCATACCTCACCATTCTGAAATGCTGCACACATGTTATAAAAATCTTCTGCAATTATACCCAGCATCTTTTGATGAAGTCTGTGTTGAAACCATCAGGACCAGGGGACTTGTCAGCAGGTAAGCTCCTGACTACCTGATCAATTTCCTCTTTGGAGAAGGGTGTATCCAGACTATGGAGGTCCACAGAATTATGCAGAAGGTCTTCTAAACTTTGAAACGTTGTAGACTCCTGAAGCTCACTAATCCCCAGCCTTTCTTTATAAGCTTCCCAGAGGAGAGTAGCTTTTCCTTGATGATCAGTGATGGTTTGCCCATCCTCAGTTATTACGGATGTTATGATATTTTTCCTGAGCCTGATGGTGGCATTTGCATGGAAAAACTTTGTACCCGCATCCCCTGATTTTACCCATCGTATTGTTCCTCTCTGTTTCCAATATATTCTCTGTTTGTTCAATAAGGAGAGGAGTTCTTCTTCTAGGATTCTTTTGAAATTCCATTCTATAACTGTAAGATCCCTGAATTCCTCAATCAATTCCATGAAAGACAAGATCAACTTTACATTGTTAATGATTGCTTTTAGGCTTGACAGATGACTTTGCCAAGCTTTAATTACTCTCCTCAAATTCTTGAATTTTGCTGTTATGATTTTTGTTGGGTCTGTCTGGTTTGTGGTAATTGACCATCCATGCTCAACTATCTGCTCAAAGTCCTCATGTTCCATCAGGTAATTTTCAAATCTAAAAATCTTGCCTTTAGGAATGTCTATGCTGATTTCTACCACACATGGTGAGTGGTCAGAGGTTTCCATAACAAGAGAGTGAGCAGAAGTGTTTGGGTATTTCAAAGTCCAGGAGTTTGAGGTCAAAACCCAATCTAACTTCTCCAACAGGGGAGAAAGTTGCTTATTAGTCCAGGTGAACTGCTTTCCTTGGAGAGGAATCTCTACTAGGCCCAATGCACTGATGGCTTCATTGAACAAGAAAATCTTATGTGGATCATGACCAGGTTTATTTCTGTTTTCAGGTTGCCTATACAGGTTGAAGTCCCCCAAGACCAACCAGTTTGTTTCCTCAGGTACTTCAATTTTTTTAAACCACTGCAAGAAAGCTCTTCTGACTTCATCAGTACATGGAGCATAGATATTGGTTAGGACCCAGAAGTCACCATTTAGTTTTGATGTCAGACCTACTAAGAGGGTGAAGCTATTACTGAAGAGCAACGTCCCCTCGAAGGCAGAGCTATTCCAAATTGTTATAAGACCTCCAGAGGCCCCATTCAAAGGTAAATATTCGAAACTGTCAAAAATTGGGGGGCAGAATTTCCTGATGCACTGTAAATCAAATAGCTCTCTCTTGGTCTCTTGTATGTAAACAATATCACATTGGCTTTCTGCAATTTTATCTCTGACCGAAGTGCATTTCTTATCAGCATTTATACCTCTGACATTCCAGCAAAGGATTTTCCATGATTTGTGAGAATGTGCATGATTCATTGGATACCAAAGTCATCTAGGAAAACAGAAGTTGCCCATATATATGAGGCAACTTGCCATAAGCATACCCATCACAAATTAAGACTGAAGCAACATAAATCTAGCCAATTGTCTCCTCTCAGAGCAATATAGATAAAAGAGGTCTCAGCCAATTCAAACAAAAGCCATATAAATAAGTTCTATTGGATACTAATCATTATAAAAGAATAAGAGGGAAAGTTCTTTGAGCAAAAGCTTTAGAAAGTCTTGTGCAGATCACTGATCACCCTTCTTCTTCCTAGCCTCCTCCTGCTTCTTTGTTGCAGGCTTCTTGGCTGGCCTTTTAATGTTTGGCTTGGGCTCTTTAGGCTTCCTCTGGGTCATCTTTTTGCCAATTGCTTCATGCTTCCTCTTGGACAAGAGTGCTTCCTTTGTTAATTTGGCTGGTCCAATCTTACAGAAAGTAACACCAAGGTTCTTTATTATTGATGGGGAGATATTTGGTGGGACCACTGAGCACCCCAAGCACTGCTTGTCAGAACAAGCATTCCCTCTGAAACCTTTGCTATGACTTTTGACCTTGATGCTCCTTCTTAGAGAAGAGTCCACTAAGATGTGTTTAGAGCTTGCTGCTTCACCAGTTAATTTTGTCTTAGGTGAGGGTGGGGGAGTTGTGTCATTGATGATTGCTTTACCTTTGGGGTCTGTTCCTTTGCCATCTGACATGCAGACAGTAGGGCAAGCAGTGGTAGCAACAGTTGGGCACTTCTCAGGCAGACTGAAGTTAACAAAAGGAGATTCTCTGACGAAGGACTCCCAGGTTGTAGATGTCAGAACTGTCTTTTCCAATGAGAAGTGACTTGGTGAGACTAACAGGGATGTA
The DNA here is from genome assembly GCA_033239725.1 of Echinochloa phyllopogon. Lineage (NCBI taxonomy): Eukaryota > Viridiplantae > Streptophyta > Magnoliopsida > Poales > Poaceae > Echinochloa > Echinochloa phyllopogon. The sequence continues at coordinate 852,444 of BTCW01000016.1, read as the reverse complement.
ACAAAATCAGACCAATGCAGAGGTATTTTCACAGTCTTTTGTCCTCATTCCTCATGAGAAAGAAATTGCCCCCAAAACCTATTCATCTCACCATTTCTTTTCACTAGTTCAGATTGTGCTGACCTATCCAGGAAGCTCATGAAGCCTTGGTCTGCATGATTGTAGTGTAGGATTTGAACAGATCCTATCTGCAGCTGCATATTCTCTGCTTGGTCTTCAGAGCCGTGACTAATGTCTTCAGATGATGAGAGGTGGTCCATCAGCATGTGTTCAGGAATCTCCTCTACTAGAAAATTATGTGGGGAAGGTGGGTTATTGTAACACCCTAAAATTCATTACAATTAAATTGTAGCAATTTCTGAATTTTCTAGGATTTATTAAGGCCTAAATAAATTTTCTATGATTTAATTGGAATTTCTAGCCTTTTATCAATTTAAACATCATTAAATAATTATTTTAGTCAAAATAAGTTTTGTTGCATTCATGCTGTTGCATATAATTTTTGGTTGCTAGTAAATCAAGTTGGAATTTAAATTTTGTTTAAATTCGAATTTGATTTGCTTTTGTTTGAGTTCTAGAAAAGTTAATTAGGCTGAGTTTAGATTAGGCCCCTTAACTCTTTGCAAAGTCCACTTTACGCCCCTGAGCTTTCGGCCCAGTTCGATTTTCCTCCCCGCGCTCTTTTTCTTTTTCTAGCGGGCCGAATTCCTTTCGCTCGGCCCGTTCTTTCCTTTTTCGGCCCGACGCGGCCCAACCAAACTCTGTTTTTCTTTTTTCTCCTGAGTTGCTGACAGGTGGGTCCCACCTGTCAGGCACTTCTTCCTCGCCGACCCGGACTCTCCCCCGACCGAGTCCGAGCGCCGCCACCTCCGCCCTGACTCCGAGTCCCTCCTCTTCACGCACGCCGAGGCCGGTCTTCGACTAATATATAACCGCCGTCGCGCCCTTGAGTTTCCCCAACAAACCGAGCTCCGCAAGCCCTAGCCGAGCCGCGCCACCGCCCGATTTTCCGCCGGCCGCCGCTCGCCGTCGTCCGTCGCCGTCGCAAGCCAAATCTCGCCGAGTTCGCTCCAGGTGAGTTCGCTTTTGCCCGCTCGTCCTTTTCGTCGACTTCTTGTAGCAAGTTGAAGGCCGTAGCGTCGAGTTTGTGTCACCCGAGAGCTCCGCCGCCGCGCATGGCGCCTCCGTCGTCGGCCACCGCTTGTGCGCCGTCCCAGCCACCCAGACCACCCTAGGTGAACTAGCCATTGCCTCACGAGTATGTAGGACCAAGTCCCGTTCCAAACCGAGCAGTGTAGCGTTTTTCCGAGCCAAGTCCGGCGAAGCTCCGCCGCGGAGGAGAGCGGCGTCGCCGTCCCGGTCGTCGCCGTCGTCGGCCGAGATTCTGATCCATCCCTTGTCGTCCGATCGTGATCCAACGGCTCACATTAGATCGAGCGCTGAGTCAAACATGAGGAAAACGGTCAGCCGTGGCATTTTTGCAAAAGAGCCCTTGAGTTTTCTGGAAATCAACCCGCAGTCCATCCTAGTTCAAAAGTATTTCAATTTAGGTCATGTTTCTTCTGTTTTAGCCCCTGCAAGTTTTAAAATTATGCCCGAGGTCCAAGTTTTGTCTTTTTACATGAAAACCCTCGTATTTTAATACAAAATTATGTTTTAGCCCTCGGATTTTCGCAGTTAAGCCCCTGGAACTTTTAAAACTTTGCCAGCAAGTCCCTGAACCTTAGAAAAGCCATATCTTTTGCGTTTTAACTCCGATTTTAGTGATTCTCGGGCTCACGCGTTCGTTGTAACGCGTAGATTAGTTTTGTGCTGTTGTTTTCTTGTGTTGGAATTGTTTGGTGTACTGTTTCTTATTTAGTGTATTGTTTCTTTGCATGCGATTGTGTGATGCGATTAGGAAGCGAGCAGTTCGAGGATTTCTCTGAAGAACCAACTGTTGGAGAAGGATTTGAGCAGCAACAGAGTTGGGAAGAAGGCAAGTGTATTATGTCATGCAAATGTCCTAATAACTATTAATTTCACCATCCATGCATGTGTCTTAATTTGATGGGTTCCTATTTAAGGATTTGCCTAGCCACTATATTTTCTTGTCCCTGAAACTGGGTTATTTAATTAACTTTGTTGGTAGATGATGCTTAGCTTGCTCAACTGGGATTGGTTAAATGAACCCCTACTCTATGTTCCAAATACTCTTTGAATTAATTAAATGGCAAGATCATATCTTTTTAATTGGAACATGGAGAACCACCCAGTAAAACAGTACAACCATGAGTGTCATGTGGCTCTGGCTTTGACTGACTAATTAGGTGCTCTAGTTTATGGTAGTTTTACTTGAAAGGGGCATGGGGGGCGGCGGTTGACGGTGTATAGCTCGGTCCTCTTGAGCTGTGGGCTTTGGTAAGAGACAGACCTCATTAGGGAGGGTTATGCTTTGCTTCTGAACCGGAAACCTTAGCGGGCTATCATTTATTAGAGTGCTTTTGTAAAGGTCTCATAGTGAAACTCAGTATTCGGTCCACGTGGTGTGGGACGGGTGCATGCTTCGGCAATGGGGATCATGGCTTATGGTGAAAGTGTACAACCTCTGCAGAGTGTAAAACTGTTATAACAACCGGGCTCACGGTCAAGAGCGGCCTGGACCCTTACATGATAATCATACTTGAACATGGATTAAATTGTGGTTACTTTATTATGTTGGGATTATGACATTCATTAATTTGTGGGCGGTATATACTTTCATTTGCTAGTAAATAGTTGCTTAATAAAACTTGACCAACTAAAAGTGCTTACTGCAGTATTGTCAGCCAGCCTTTTTGCCCCAGCCTTGTATGTCATATTACAATTGCTGAGTACGTCATGTGCTCATGCTTGTTTTCTTTCTTTTATTGCATCAACTACACCCAGAATGCTGTTCAGATTGGGAGAATTTTGAGGATTTCACTGCTGATTTTGAGGAGTTCTAGGCGAGTCTCCCCCAGTCAACGCCTGTGGAGTTGGAGTCACTTTTGCTTCGTTAGATGAACGTTTATTTAAGTCTTCCGCTATGACATTTGTGTCAACTCTGAGATTGTAATAAATGCACTTTAATACTCTTTCGTTATGCATGGTTATGGATATTTACTTGTGACGTCTACCATATGTGTGTAAACTGATCCTGGCGCACATATGAGATGCATCTGGTTTTGCCTTTAAAACCGGGTGTGACAGAAGTGGTATCAGAGCTGTGTTGACTGTAGGACGCAAGCCTAGTTAGCAATGGTCATTCTCTAAGGATTATTTTGCTTAACTACTCTTGTTCTATCCATTCTTGGTTTATTTTGCTATTATTGCTGGTCATTGATGTGGACCCCAGCAGGCAAACCAAGGACAACAGGTACGTCCAAATTAACATTGTTTATATTGTCATCTTGGAGGATATCATCAACCATGCCTTCCAAATCAGCCTCCAAATCCCCTTCCTCCTCATCCTCATTAACCTGAACAGGATTTACCAAATCATCTTGCCTCCCTGCCATCGGAACCACTTGCAACCGAGTCGGCAAGAACAGCGTTGGGTCTGCGCGCTCATACGCCATGGCTGTCGGCGGCGTAGGGTCACCAAAACAGGGCCGTGGGAGCTTGAGCAAATTCGGGTTTTCTTGATTGGACTGTGGCGGAGAGCTCGGAGGTGATGAAGGGGAGGGGTCAGCCAATAAAGTAGCATTAAACAGCCGAATTCCTTTTTGCAAGATTACATCTCGTGTAGTAGCCTCTGAACTGTGGACTTCCTTTGTTGCAGACCCATTTGTCATCGGCTGGGAAGGAAGCACCCAGTCCACATTAACACAACACGGATGCCGATTGTCTGTGGGGCACAAGGATTGGCAATAGGCTGCAAAAGATGGAAAGATTGGAGGCCGAATGGGACTTGCCATAGGGGAGATGGGGTGTCAGACCTGGGCTGGCGCCAAGTTACCAAATAATTTAGGAACCTTCTCTCGGTATACCGAAATTGTCTTCTTGCCTTTGCAAACAGCGGCGACGTGTCCCCAGCCTCGACAAGTATGGCACTTGATTGCATTGAAACAAAATTTTCTTTCATGGGTCTGAGACAGGCAACGGCTGCAGAATGCCCCTGAAGATGTGGTCCTCTGTGAATTGATTAGCCTTGAAGTGGCAAGCCCCTGATTATCGCTCTTTCCTAAATTCAGGTCCAGGTCAATGGCAACTGCATTTGCTTCGAGAGAATTTGAATTCGAGACTCTCGTGTTCTTCGCTTGCTGATGAACAACGCCGGCCAAGTTTGATGCCAAATCTGCACTGTTTAGACATCCAAATACCGAATTCCTAGCTAGAGAAGGAAGGAAGGGAGTTGAATGTCCCAAAGGGACTCGATTTGCCCCAGAGAGAGCAACCGGTTGTCGAACTGCATCGGCGTAAGACTGTGGCTTCTTCCTTGGAGATACTGAAATCCATTCAAAGAACTGACCTTGGGAGGAAGCCACTATTTTTTCGCAAGAGAAAACCCCATTTCATTCCACAGGTTGAAGGCCAGCTTGAAGGTGCCGTTGGCAATGAACTTAATCGAATAGATCATAAGACCCACAAATTTCGAAGCCACACTAAACTTGAACACCCAAGGCTCAATTTCCACGACAACAAAACTTGAGGCTGACCCTCCCACCACCGAACAAAGAATCTCCCCCACATTCTCCTCAGAGAGCTTGATCTTGGAGCGAGTGAAAGAAGCCAGTAGCCAGAAACTTGAAGGACTGTCCGGAGGTGAGGAAGTCACAGGAGAGCAGAGAGACGATCGTACCTTTGCCTCAAAGGCCCTTCCCGGGCAATAATCTAGGTTGGAAACATCCATAACAGAAGGAGTAGGGAAGAGAAGGAGTTCTGGTTGGGGAGGTGGCCGCCGGGGTCGCGATGACCACCGGCGTGGGCTGTGGACGCCGGGACCGGGCGGTCACCGGCGGAGGACACCAACGCTCATCTCAAGCACTGCCACGACCATCAATCATATTGCTATAATTATTAACTGATGTTACATGTGGTTATTGCAGCAATATATATTTCGTTGCGATATCTTTTAAGCATATAGCAACGACTCATAATTCGTTGTGATAGCCTTCAAGTATATAGCGACAACTAATACATCATTGCGATACCCTTAAAGCGTAGATAACAACAATCCAAAACTTCGTTGTGATACCATTACCACGTATAGCGACGATCCTAACATCGTTGTGATAGACATTAAGACTAATGCAACATCATTGGTGTTTTTGCTACCAACACATAGCGTGGCGATATCTGATATTGCTACCACATGTGTGCATTGTAATAGTTGTTTTTTTGCCACCATCCTAGATTGTTGCAATGTCAACTATAACCACGACGCTAGTGGTTGCCAATATTACTCATGCAATGCTAATGATCGTTGCTTCAACATCCCATTGCCACGCCTCACATCGTTGCGACAACCCCATTTTTTATGGCAACGCTACGTAAAAGAGTTGTAATATGCTACTGCAACTGTCACAAATTCAATGCCTGCCAATACAATGCCTTGGTTTCGCTTGCTCACTATTGCAACAAAAATACCCTTATCGCAACGTTTCGGTGGCCTTGCGGAAGCCGTTTCCCCTTGTAGTGTGTGGTAATGGGGCCCACATGTTAGTTCCATCTTCTTCCCTTTCCCTTTTATGTCTTTCTTTCTCTCTCAAAAGCTCCCTTGATCTTGCCCAAGCAGCAGTGCCTCGAGCACAAGCCGATGAGCCACCGCCTTCATAGCTCTTTTGCCCTCTCTCTCCCTCTCTCTGAACCGAGCTCCATGCCTGCTGGTGGCCGAACTGTGCTAGTGGCTAAGTGTCGTGCCGGTTGATCCCTACACTGCATGGAGCTCATGCACCAAAAGGTTGAGCTAGGCCCCCGTTCGGCCGCCCGCCTACTCACCTACTTTGGGCTTTAGCAGGTGCACCCCGTCATCCCTCTCTACGTCAGATACGCCCCGTAGTGCGGAGGGCGAGGAGAACGCACGGGCGCTACACCTAGACCTATCGGTCCTCACAAAGTAGTCGCTAAGGAGGGGAGGCAGACGCAAACAGCTGCACGGTAAGGTTCAAGGTGATGGCGGAAAGGGGCGGCTTGGGTGGATAAGAAATCCTCAATTTCTAGGGGAGGAGAGGGTGTGCCTTGCCTAGGAGCGGAGGAGGAGGCATGCGGTAGTGTGGTGGAGTTGTAGGAGGGACGAATTGGGATGTGGTGGAGCGAGGCCGACGGGTGGAGTGTGGTGGTGATGGCAATGGAGGGGATAGGGTTAGGGTTTGGGATGAGCTAGCACCGGCAAGCTCACCTACCCGACACACGCCGTGTCACCGCCACTCCCGACACATCAGCTCCTTGGCTTGCATCGTAGAAAATGAGACGGAGAGAGAGGAGTTGAAAGAGAGAGAAGAGAGAAAGTGTCCTGACATGTGGGCCCCACTGCCACGTTTGTTCACATCAGCAAAACCTCCCACCAAAAGAGCCATGTACGATTTTGATAGTTGGGTGGCAAAAACATTTCTGGTTTTGTGGGATACATGTACACAGGATACTGTATCCACCAACATTATTGCAAAGCCGAAGATGAGGGCACACTCCCAATCCCCGAATGATTGGGAAAACACGACCCACCAGGGCATGTGTTACCCTCTCAAACGGTTGGGAAGGCACAAAGAGGTTGGACAGGTGGCACGCTCCCGACCGACCTGAGAGCATGCCACTCCGCCGAAAACAAAGATACCTCTGGCTATGCCGCCCATCTCACCTACGCCCGCCAGCAGATATGACGCACACCTTGAGGGGTGGCACCCTCCCGACCTCTTTTAGGGTGAGGTACTGGCCCTTGACCCTTTAGAGGGTCAAGCCAGGCCACAGTATTTTCATCCCTATCCAAAGGCCAGGGGCCGGGCACTCCCACCCACATATTGAGCCCAGCGCAGGCAAAAGCCCAGACTATGTGAGGTGACAAGAGAGGACTAGCACTCTACTCTCTTGCAAAAGAGCAGGCCTGAAGGGACCTGGCGGCGGAGGCGCAGGCCCAAATCAAGTGCAAGATTGACTCCCGAGCGCTCGGCAGAACTCGGGAGAAGATCAGGCAGCGCCCGATCAAATCAATGACGTACCCTCCCGATGAACTATTGCACAGTTATCACCATGGCAGACACGCCATCGTCATGAGCTCGCGCAAGTGGCTTTGACAATGGCAGAGAAGAGTGGTGCCAAGACCAGGCCCCTGATCTACCGAGAATAGGTTGGGGATGGTAACAATGGAAGGCGAACCCACAGAGGGCACCCGGAAGCACTCGTAGGCTTCCGACCTCAAACTCTCGTTCTTCTTTTTCTCTTCTTGTTCCCATGTAACCAACCTCCAGTCATATATAAGGGGGATCGACGTCATCACAGAGGCAGACTCTCTCGGACACACACTTTTCCCTCACTTGCGCTCTCAAACACTCTAGCAAGCGCACTCTCTCTGCGCCTTAGAACACACCGACAGCTTACGAGCACCCCCTTGTAAGCCCTGAGCCAGCCAGACACAAGGAACACGAACAGCTCGCACCGGACGTAGGGACATTCCGCCCGAACCGGTATACTTCCTCCATGTTTGCAGTGGCTACCATCATGAGCCGTGAAGAAGTGTTGCGACTAAGTATACAGCCGGTGATGAAGGCACCGACAGGTTTTATAGTTCGATGGTCAAAAACAAACCAAGGCGATAGTTGAATGACCAAAAATGGACTTCTTCCATAAATTCATTGTAACCTCTCGTAGCATACCAACACAAGAGGGGCACATTTGGGCAATAACGTCATTGTTGTAGTGTAGCAGGAGGCTGCGTCAGTCTAGTGCTTCCGGCCAATCATTGTTGGCTTGTCTTGTCTCTGTACCATACCAACACTGTCAACGGCACTGACAGGAGCGCCAAGGAATACAAATTCAGGGAAATAAAATCCTTACCTAAGAGGAGCAGCGGAAAGCTGCGGCCCCGAAGGAGAGCCTCTCATAGGTGCAGATGGCAGGTCTGGCAACTAGGGTTTGGAGCTTGAGATTGGGGAAGGTTTGGCCATGGACTTGGGGCTGTATATTTCGATTTAGCGCATGCATGGAATCAATTTGGTGGGCTATTTGGCTAGAGGCACGAGTAAGGTTTCATCTGCAAGGAAGGAGAAATGGAGCATGGGACCGAGAAGGAAGAAGAAGCACCCGTTCAATCGCCTACAATGGGCTAGGAGAGAACATTTTTCCATTGTGTCTCACGCTTCAATTAGGCGTCCAGTGAACTGTACCACCTGCTCTGTTCTCTTTCCTTTCCTTTCACCCCTCCAACTAGGATTTTTATGATGCGAGCAACCTTGCAACCTCCAGATGTGATAGACGTGATTCCAGTCCCTGTAATGCTATAATTGATCAGTGTTTTGGCTAATAATGAGATTAAATAAGGTATTAATCATTCATGTCTCTATTTATTATGCTGTGGAGCTAAGGCCAACTCCATATGCCTCTTAGGACCGCCTGCTGATCATAGTGGCACGAGTAATAACAACCAATATATGTAATCTTGTTGTTGACCAAAATCACATTTCAACAAGATCAATGGCATCACTTGTAACATCTACAAGCTCTTAAACTTAAACCTAGTAGATTGATTCACTAGCTGCATTTCAGTTATCTATAATACATATATAGATGGTCCACACTAGCAACCCACTAGAGTAATTCTCTGGACTCTCAGCTACCTACGTCATCCCTACCATATCCTGCACCACCCCTTCCTTCTCCCCCCGCCTTAAATCCCGCCGACGCCCCCTCGCCTGCCCACCACCGCCCACTCACCTCCCACCCACCCGCCGCAATCGAAACCGCCATCTGCAGGGATATATTATCAAGCTTAGGAGCTTAGGAATGAGTTGGATCTGTGGATATGACCTTCCAGGCGAGGAGCAAGAGAAGGGTCTCGAGCGCCCAGGCGTCCCGAACCACATAGTCCCTGTTGAAGACGAAGAGCCGCTCCTCGGAGGGGAACCCCGCGTCGCGGAGCATGAACATGACGTCGTGGAGCCGGCCGTGGACGTCCTCGCTGACGACAACGGCCTGGCCGGGCCGCGGGTCGACGCCCACGAGGTTGGGCTCGCGGTGCAGGATGGCGGCTGCCGCCAGGACCAGCCGCTGGACAAGCGCGGAGGGCAACACCAACGGGAGCCGGTCCGCAGAGAGGTGGCGCGAGCACCAGTCCAGCATGGCGGTCAGCCCCGCCATCCAGTACCGTGTCAGCGCATCGCCCAAAGGCAAAGCCGGGAGCGCAGCGGCGTTTGCGCCGCCACCGGCTTTTCGGGCGAGAGAAAGCTGAGGATTAGGGTTTCCGCCCGACCGTCCGATCTCTCGGATGGCCAGGATCAAGGCGGGCGAAGGAGAGGTGCTCGGCGTTGGGCTGATTCAGCGGCCCAGGAATTAGCTGCTGGGCTCAAGGCCCAGCGAGCCGAGCACCAGCAGCGCGCTAGCCGCGCGAGTAGGTCGCCATCGCGGGCCACGCCCACATGGGTGGCATGGCGTGAGTACTTCTTTTACTTATTTTCAGAAGCATGTTTTGTTGATTTTTTTTGTTCAGTTTGGCCCTCTATTCAATTTGAGCCAAGCCAGCTAGGCAGCAACCTGAATCATATGATCTACTTTTCCAGTTTTTAGTTTGAAGCAAGTCGTGATCTGTTTTTTCCGTCAGCAAACGAGTTCTAGTGTCAAACTATCAGACGAGGGTAGGGTAGTTTAGTAATTTTTAGGCATTTCCATTAAAATCAAATATAATAACGGATACAGTGTCTCACAGCAAATTTTGCGTTTTGATTTTGGTCATCAACAAGTCCTCCCGATTGGTTTGCAGTGACGCAAGAAAAAAGATAGTCCTTTAATTGCAAATGCATGTTACTTCATCAATAAACCGCATATTTATGGTTCTGTTATCTATTAAGTAAAATGAAATTTATAGAATAATTTACCTTCACGTCAAGACTAAAAACTTAATAAATCCATAAAATAATTATACAAATTTATGCAAAATATCCCACAGCAACGCGCGGCGAATTCACCTAGTATATAAGTGTTTCTGCCGCCACATGTCAGCTCGTGCACACACGCACATGTTGGCTCGGTGGGCGCAGCCGCTGCACGAGCACGACGGAGCTGAGGGAAGTGGGTCGAACCGCTCGACCCGAAAGGTTGGTGTGTAAGAGCATCTTCAAAAGATTAGCTAAAAAGACTAGTCAAATTTACTGATTTAGCTACTCTCAAAAATAAATTTGACTAACCAACAACAGAGTAATTTAACAGATTCTGTTCAGATGGCCAGTGAAGTAGGCTAGCTAAATTTAGCTAGCGAATGAGGTGGGGCAGAGACCAGTAAATTTGGAGGATCATTTCCCGAGTCTGTTAGAAAAGTTTTTTCTCTAATAATAACTAAATTTAACTTTAGAAAACGATTTGGCCAGTGTATCGCTGCGCTTTGGAGCACCACGACAGGCTGCTGCGTGCATCGTGATCGCGCGAGCAGATTGTAATACGTACTCTGTCTGTAGCGCGCACGGTAATAACTGCCCGCCCGCAGGAGCAATAAATCCTGTCGTAGCTGCATCTGCAACCACATTCACTTCACTCCTTCGATCGATCGATCCAGTAGATCCCCTTTTAAAAATGGCCTGAATTCGATCTTACGGTACAGTAATCGATAGTAGATCCTGGGCCTCTCGTTGGATATGAATCGACCTATATAGCGCAGGCAGAGGCAGAGGCAGATGCAGTGCTGTTCTTCTCCTTCTCTGGCCTGAATTCTGTTCTTACGGTAGCAGCTCTGCTCTGGCCTGAAATGCATGCTGATGCCCATGCCCGGTACGGTGCTGCCGGATCTATCCTTCAAGTTTCACCCGCCGATCAGTTTTCTGATCAGCTGCTGCATGCTGCTGATTGCTGAATTTTCTGATCAGTTTCCTGCATAGAGCATTCAGTTTCCTGTACTTCTACCAGCTCTCTACGTTTCTACCACTCTCCCTCGCGAATTCTTTCGTTTGCTCTGTCTCATAATACTACTAGTATTCCATCTCCAAGCCAAGCCACTACTGTATATAACGTTGTGTCGCTGACACTCGAACCTGACCAAAATGCAGGAGACATATATATATGGGTTGGCACACTACAGGACCGGCAAATTTATGATGCTCGGAGATTACTATACAGTCAAATAGGTACTGTATCAATCTACATTCTCTGTTTGTTTACTTAGCCTGCGGAACAGATCTCACTTAACCGCATCATTCCCAGCTAGTAGATTTCTTTTTTCCCCTCTTATCTTCTTATCGATTCACGTTTTTAACTCACAATTTTGCGGTTTGAGATACGGCATCAGTAGTAATAATAATGTTATATACTGCAATTTTGACGTAATTTTGCAAAAAAAAGTGGCAGATTTGAAACATTTTAAACATAAAGTGAGTATGAGAAATTATAAGAGTAACCATACTAAATTGTTGAAGTATCTTTTTAACATGGGGTATGTCATCCATCACCTAATTTAATCAGAAAAGGCGACATTATAAACAAGAAAAAGAAAGGAAGATGCCATTAGGGCAGGGTTGAAATGAGGTGGCTTTAGTACTTTTGGTGGATTAACTGAGACAACAAATTGTTTCAAGGAATTATGTGGACGCATATAACCCTAATGTAACAAAGCAAAATAGTAGATATATTTCTCTTGGGTATAATTTTACAATTCGTTTTTAGCTTTTCTAAATATATATAGATTTTGCTATATGTGTAGATATAGAGTATATTTGGATACGTAGCAACAGTTTTGTATCTAAAAAGCCAGAATGGATTGTAGTTTGGAATGGATGGAGTATCTATTAGCGATCCTAATATAATTAACCATCTTATTTTATATAAAAAATTACAGCACTACGAAAATATGTTTTATGACTAGTTTTCCAATGAAACAGTGCTTAACTATTGTCTGTCTTTTCCTCTTCGAACCAGCAGTAGTCAAATCATTTTACTGTTTGTATTTGTGCCTGTTTTTCCATTGTTCCAGAAAAGCAGGCAGTAAGTAGTCCGTGCACAAACTGATCGACTAATATAGTATTTTGGGCACTAGTATACTGTTGACCCCGGTCCCACCCCACGGCCACTGAATTGAATGGATCCTGAGTTGATTGGCTACCTGGATCACTTGATGCTGGCTTCGTAGATGTTTCATTTAATGGGATCATTTCTAGTACCACTAGGTGAGAAGAGATGTGTGCATTTTCTGTCTTTTGAATTTGAAATCCCGATCGAAAGTATGTGAGATCGATGGAAGGCAGATACAGATACTCGGTGCATGAGATGTACCACACTGCTGGCAGATTAGTCTACTTAATTATGGCATGGCAGGTACTGTTCCTGCTTACCGGTTTGAAAGACGGTGCATCCAAATTGAATGGAGCAGTATGCATTGCATGTACTCTAGTAATTTAGTAAAACGGATAGTACACAGGACTAGCTAGTATGCAGCTACAGTGACTGGATCCATTCCATTAACTGAATGACAATGCATCCAAATGTACTTGAGCAGCAGTAGTGCGGTAAAAATAAAGCAAAGCTCTTGTCTTCACTGAAAAAGAGGAGGATATATCTGATCTCTGAACGAAGGAAAAAGAAAGAAAGAGATGGCGGCCAGTATCCTGTAGACTTGTAGCAGCGGCGGTAATTGGTAAACTGTGAACATAAACCAAACCACCAAACTAGAGAGGAGGGAGAGAGAGGGCCGCTTGTGCTGTGCTGTCAGAGATTCCTTGGGATTTACAGTGGGTCTCGTTGGATCCGATCCGATCATAGTACAAGTTGTTACGCTGTGGTATCTGTCGCCTCAATTTCAGTGCGGCCAATGGGAGCGCAAAACGTCATCGCCCATTATCCGACTCGCTAATCACCCCCACCCCCGGTTAATTAATTACCGCTCCGTCATGTAATTAATCGATCTCGGAGAGAGTGATTAACGAGGTGATTAAACATGGAGAAGAGCCTTGCATATATTGCCCGGGGATTAACCACCATGTGAATAGGAGGTAGGACATGGGCGTTTTGTTTTTGTCGTTGGAATCATCCGTCCGTCATATCGTCGTCATCTCTGTGGTAGCCCCGTCACCACTTTGTAGGTAGGAGTAGCTTTTTTTTTTTACATCTCCGATCTCCGTGCGTGATGGACTACGACGCCTGAAACTGAGCTTTCCACGTACGGCTCCCAAAGCTAACCTTATGGGGCTGTTCAAAAGTTAAGCTGCCATGCATGCATATCCTTTTCTACTACTGTAATATATGCTAGTAATTGGTAATATGCTTCCTTTGTTACTACATACTATACAGTAAGTAGTACGTACCTTACCTGCTAGCTAGCCTTTGATTTGCATCTACCTTCCTTACCTCTCCAGCCACCACTCACCCTCTCCAACTTCAAACTTTCTCTCATCTCATCTTCCCGGCCTCCTTATCAGGAGATAGATAGGTAGTATCTGCCTAGCTGCTAGTTAGCTTAGTACCTGCCAAGCTTAAGGCAACACCACAGAAATTAACCATCACCATCCCAAATCCATTGCAAAAGCCTAGCTAGCTCACTGCTGCCCATCGTCTTTTCATCCATCAACCAGCTACCTGCTGCAGCCAGAGATCGATATACCATACCATGGGGAGGACCAAGAGCAAGCAGTCGTCTTCATCCTTCTGGTACTCCTCCCGCGGCCGCGCCGCCTCCGCGCCCACCACGCCCAGCCCGGAGCCGGCGGCGAACGACGACCCTCCCATCGGCTGCATGTCCATGGTGCACTACCTCATCTTCGCCCCCGGCGCCGGCTGCGTCGGCCGCCCGCCGTCCTCCTCAAACGCCATCGTCACGCCGCACAATAATTGCCACGACGACGACCGCCGCCGCCGCGACGGCGACAACAAGATGAGCGGCTTCGAGGCGCCCAGGAACAGCCTCGACCTCGACGCCGACAACCCCAACGACATCCAGGTTAGTCAATTGCGTGCACATCACATTTGCTTCCATCTTCATCCTCCCGAATTCGATGGTTTCTTTCCAAATTCACTGCTGAATTCATCTCTGTACGTGCACGTGCTGCAGATCGGCGTGCAGATCGAGCCGGCGTTCGACGCCCTGGCGAACACCAACCTCCGCCGGCCCAAGCCCACCGCGCCGTCGTCCGAAGCCGAGACGCCCAGGACGCCCAGCCTCGTCGCACGCCTCATGGGCATCGACGGCCTGCCGGACCAGACCTCGCCGTCGCCGGCGAGCAACAAGAAGCCCGCCGCCAGGCCCTCCTCCAAGAAACACGCCGGCGACGACAAGGAGAACTACTGCTACTCGGCTCCGGCGGGCAGCAGCAGCAGCAAGGAGAAGAAGAAGCGCGTGATCCCGGAGTCCATGAACCGGCGGGAGCCGCTGCGGAGCCTCAGCTGCAACGTCACCGGCAACGAGGCGCGGTCGCTGCCGGAGACGCCGCGCGGGTCCACTTCGACGTCGGCGCGGGCGTCGTGGGACGGGCCCAGGCTGTCGCTGCAGGCGCTCAAGGAGAGCGTCCTCGACCGCGCCGCGCAGTACATGTCCATGCCCAGCTCGCCCACCTCCTCCTCCGCCGGCGCCGGAAGGAAGAAGAAGGACGGCGGACGGCGGCGGCGCGACGAGAGGGAGAGGGAGCGGGTGGCCAAGGAGCACGCGCGCGAGATCCTCAGGCAGGCCAAGGAGAACGTCGCCAGCCGCAATAAGTCCTCTTCTTCTTCCAGGAACAAATCCTCATCGTCGCCGGCGCCGGAGAAGAGGCCCAGCAGCAGAAGCAGCTTCTTTGACAACAAGGAGAACGTCCAAGCTCCAGCTCCAGCCGTAATGGAGGACAAGCTCGTCGTCGTTCAAAAGCCGGCGGTGGTGGCTAGAGCGCAAGGCGGCACCGAGCATCCTCCGCCGTCGCACAGCCCCAGAGTGCCACTGGCTCCGAGGCAGCCACCGCCGCCGCCTCCGCCGCAGCGCGCGAAGCCGTCGCGGCCGCCGCCACCTCCGCCGCCGCTCGACCCGCCAACCAGAGCTAGGAAACCGGACGGGTGCGAGCGCTTCGCGACGCGGATCAAGAAGCCAGCTGCCGGAGGGCAGCAGCAGGCTCCGGCGCCACCGGTGACGTCCCTGCCATCCGCGCCGGCGACGAGCTCATCGGCGGCGGCGTCCGTGACCCTACGCCAACAACGACACGCGGCGCCGGCTGTGTTGCCGCTGGAGGAGGACCCCGAGTACAGCTACCTTCGGACGGTGCTGGAGCGCGGCGGGTTCATGCGGTCGCCGCCGCAGCCGCGGCGCCCCGAGCAGCGGCCGTTCAAGGGCTACTCGGTGGCGTCGCCGGTGGACCCGATTGTGTTCCACCTGCTGGAGCTGGAGCTCCCCGCGGATCAGGAGGCGCGGCTGGGCCCGCTCCGGCACCGGTGGAACCGGAAGCTGCTGTTCCACCTGGCGCAGGAGGTCCTGGCGGACCTGCTGCTCCCGGCAGCGGCGGCGGTGTCGGGAAGAAGAGAGCGCGCTCCTCCTCCGACTCTGACGGGCCTGCCGCTGCTGGGGAAGGTGTGGAGGAAAGTCCGGAGCTTCCCGGCGGCGGACTGCCGTGTGGTGGGCGACATCGACGCGCTGGTGGCGGCGGACCTGCTGGGGTCGTCGCCGTCGCCGGCGCGGCGGCTGGCGGAGCACCCGGCGGTGGCGGATGAGGCTGACGACGTGGCGGAGGAGGTGGCGGAGCGGGTCCTGGAGGCGCTCCTCGGGGAGTGCGTCGAGGAATCTGTCTCTCTCTCTCTCCCCCGCGGCGGCCGCCTGACCTGACACGGTCACCGTCGTCGTCATCGTCGTCGTCACGTGCGCAGGCGAGGTAGCCGTTGGGCGGGGGTCTCTTTTTTTTTTGAAATGTATGCGCATCGATCTATATATTTTACCTGTCAACAATTATTCATGGGGGTAACAATAATGTGTACTGTCTCTTCAAAAACAATAATGTGTACTGGCTGGTACCACTTTGTACTACGGATGATTTATGTGCGGAGAGGTCTACTGTACATATGTTTACTGTTTGGAAGAAAAGAGATCGTCTTACAACCTTCATTTATGGGTTCAGTCACTCAGGGCGTGTTTCTTTACTTGCCTGAAAAAAAAAATTCAAAGAGAATCTTGTATGCATGGAGTATTAAATGAAGTCTATTTACAAAATCTTTTTAGGGATGGGTGTAACTTTACGCGACAAATCTAACGAGCCTAATTAGTCCATGATTTGCTACAGTAATACTACAGTAACCATTCTCTAATCGTGCGGTCAGATGCCTCATTAGATTTGTCTCATGAATTAATTCGGGGTTGTGAAGATAGTTTTGTAAACTGACTTTATTTAATATCCTTAATTATTGGTCAAACGGGGTGAAAAAAAAATTTACACCTGCAAAGAAACACGGCCTCAACTCTTAATGTCAGTATCAATAGGGATTGGGCAGAGCAAGCAAAGAAGATCCAGGAGAAGAAGAAGAAGAAATTGGGGAGTAAGAAGAATTAGTAGACAATAATGTTTTTTGTTACTATTACAATTCGATAGCTCCAATTTGCATGTTGTGTCACTGCCAAGAAGAAACCCTAATTCATCTGCTCACACAATGCCGCTATAGCCTGAGGATGAGGAACACGATTTTTGAGTGGGTAGCCACACATCACTAGTACAGAACTGAGCTTTAGTCCCGAACGCAAACCCCTTTTAGTCCCGGGCACCACGCCCGGGGCTAAAGGTCCAGACCCTTTAGTCTCGGTCCCCACACAATACATGTGATATAATGTGGGATGCTTTCTCTTTATTAACCCATGAAGCACTTTCACCCGGGACCAAAGACACTTTAGTCCCAGTTGGAGTCACCAACCGGGACTAAAAGGAAGTCACCCTTTTAGTCCCGGGTGCAACCACCACCCGGGACTAAAGGTTGAGACTTCTAGTCCCGGTTGGTGTTTCCAACCGGGACTAAAGGTCCTCCTTGGACCTAGAAAATTGCGAACCAGGACAAAAGGTCTATTGTCTCGGGTCAAAACTTAACCGAGACTAAAGGTAGGAGATGGAAAGTCATTTTTCTACCGGTGCATGTCCCAGAACGAGGGCGACTGGATGACTTTCACATCCATCGCCGATTGGTGGTCATCGATTGGCTGCATTCGTGGAGCCCCATTAAAAGGGCGGTGTTCCATGATAATCATGTGCGCCGGGAATTATGGAATGAAAAAATGCATGTTTGTTTTTCAATGCAAATTTCTACCGTCAAAACAACTGGTTCAAGAGATAAAGGAGGAGACGCGCTGCTGGATAATGGCAGGGGCAAACACTTAGCCCTTGTTTAGATGCAAATTAGGGGGGTGGGGAATTGAGGGAAAGATGTCACTTCGTCATAAATGCGTCACTGTAGCATTTCGTTTGTATTTATGAAAAATTGTCCAAAAATTGATTAATTAGGCTCAAAATGTTCATCTCGCCGAGTACAACAAAACTGTGCAATTAGTTTTTATTTCATCTACATTTAGTACTCCATGCATTTACCGACATTTTGATGTGATGAGAATCTTACTTCAATTGAGGAGTGATGTTTATATATATTGTATAGCATTTTCTTCTCTTTTCGGCTTAGGCCTTGTTAAATTCTCCTCTATTAATTAATATAATTCGGCAATCTTTGTCTGGCTAGGTTTCAAAAAAAAATGTGAGGATGATTTGCTGTAGGCATATTCACCATTTCCAAGGGCTAACGGGATGTGACGTGAAATGCAAATGTGTTTTGTTTAATCCCTGATGCGGTATCATTTGTACTTTTGACGGAATGTCGTTTTCCCCTCCTGATGGAAAAGATGTATTGGCACTCTTTACCGTGGTACGTTCTGCTGCAAAGCCCTGCCCTGCCTAAATTCGAATTGTTGTCGATCGAGTAAAGGATGACTAAATATAAGCACCGTTCGTACCAATCCTATTTTGTTCTTGTTTGTGGGAATGCGGCTCTGCACTATCCTGTCCCGGTAGAGGACACACATCCCTGTAAAATTCTGTCCACAAGTGGGGCATATATATATGCATCATATATGTGTGCGAATTGTTAGAGTACTATTTTGCTGAAATGCTGACGTTGCTGCGATTCCATGCAAACTATTTGCCGTCAGACGGTTTTACGTGCCTTTGCTAAGGTACCATTTCCCTTCATGGCCATGCCCACTCATCTCTGCAGTAAAATTTACTACCCGACAGTTAAAAGCAGAGTAGCAGCAGACAACAAACTTGCAGTGCAGGCTTATAATTAGATTGTCAGCATCAATCGCAAAAAAAAAAACAGGCTTGACACCGGCCAGTATACGGTAGATGCTGCTGTCCAAGATGAAGAGGGCGCCACGGGACACAGTAGAAGATGGTTTGTTTGATTTCCATCTTCAAAAACATTTCTTTTTTTTTCTCAAACATGTATCAATTTTGAACTCCGCAACTATGGTCTTAGTTAGAATTATTTTATTTAAAAAATAAAACCTAATATTTATGTATTTTTATTTTTATTCTTAAACACAGTTTGATATTTTGAACACGTTTCATACAAATGTTTAGTTCCATTCCGCTCGGCACATATTTACTGTGGGTGCAACTAGTGGGCTGTATTAACTGGGCCATTAAAATGGACCTGGCCTGGGCCGCTCGGCAAAGTGGGTGCAACTAGTGGGCTTTATTAACTGGGCCATTAAAGGCGTGCATTCTTGCTTCCAAGAATCCGTCTTGTCTTTTCGACCCAACAGTTTTTTTTTTCTTTTGCCGACGAACTACTAGCTATACAATTTTACCCAAAGAATGATTGATTCCATATAACTTGACAAGTATGCAAGCTGACGACAATTTTTCTTCTGTTCTTGAAGACAGCTGAGAAATAACAGCAGAAGGTATATGAGAGAAAAACCCAACTGATATAATACGTTTCGATTGCACCTGATCGACCAGCGTCAGCAGCGGATTACTGGAGAAGAAGTTCCCGATGGTGTTGGCCCGCAGGTCAGACGTGGACTCTGCTGCCAGACAAGTCAGAACAGCACTGTCCTTGGTCAAGAGCTCGCTGGCATCTTTCGTTCTCGATGACATCAAGACAGATACAGAGTTTCAAAAGGAGGTTCGCCATTATCCAGATCTGGACATATCATCTTCTCTAATTCACTTTCTTTCTTCTGCTGGTAGAGCTGCATATCTAGCAATTTTCACCGTTCTCTTTGTTTATTCAAACGACAAACATGAAAGCAGTGCTGCGTTCCTTCTGCGGCCTGCTTTCTGTGTGAACAGGATGTGCGCTTTTGCACATAACAATGCAATTTGCATAGGTTCGCACGGATTTGATATTAGAAACCGTAGCATCCCCTTTGACACAGACTTGATAAATCAGCAAGACGAAAGATATTGATCTAAACAAAACAATTTCGCCCGGAAATTTTCAGACTGCGGTATTCCCTTTCCACAAATTTGCCACACATTATATGCATCACATGTGAACATAAAAATCATCTCTGCTATTATCGTAAAAAAAGAGAGCAAAAGTGTTGTCAGACTTCATCTAAAGTACTATGCACGGCAGATGAACAAAGAGAAGGGTAAGCCCTTCTGAAATACATTTTTTGTTACCAGAAGGTGCATAGATCAGAGATCACATACCTTGACAACCTCTTGGAATTTGAAATACAATACAAAGGAAGAAAGAACAAGCATGTATAATCACTACGGTCCTGTACATGATACTGTATAATTAGCATCCTATTTTGCCATTGTCTCTGCCAGAACACCCCATGGTGTCTGCACAGAAAAAAATGCAGAATATATGCACATTTTTATTGATCACTTGATGAACTGGAATGGTAAAAAAAGAGTATAATGTCTACTTTCATTTTCTTCTTCTTTTATATTCTGATACACATGTAGCACAAATTGTTGTGTTAGTTTATGATTTGTTTATTCTCTAGAAAGTTGAGCTAACTGATACAGTAGGTTATGCCTAATTAGAGAACATTATTTTACCTAACTCAAACATTAGAATTGCCTAGTTTGGATTATTACTTTGACTGATTTAAAATAGTAGTTTTGCCAACTTTAATTTGCTCAACTAAAAAAGAACTCAACTGCAGGGAGAGACGTCCCTCTAATTTTGTCTTAAAAGAAGAGTACCACAGCTTCAGTCCCAGGCTGGTAACAGCCTGGAGTTCATTGCTCTATCATTGCTCCATGAGAAGTTTGGTTTAATTGCCTCAACTGATACCGTAGGTTATGCCTAATTAGAAAATACTATTTTGTCTAACTAAAACATTTGATTTGCTTAGTTAGGATTGTTACTTTTCCTGATTGAAAACAGCAGTTTGCCTAATTGGAACATTAGGTTATGCCTAATTAGAAAAGAGGTATCTTGCTCAAACAGAAACATAGACTTGCCTTGCTAGGAACAGTACTTTGCCCAACTGAATGCGGTAGTTTTGCATAATAGACCATCCATATTTCATTGACCAGTTAAGACTACAAAAGAACCAGTGCATTATGTATGTGACCTGTTATTGATTAAGTTTGGGTTGACCACTAACACAGTATGGACTTGCTCTGCTGGCTAGCAAACCTACTTCACCTGACAGAGGGAGGTACAGTCTCAAAAAAAAAGACAAAATAAGGTACAAAGCAAAATCTTCTACCAATTTATTTTGAACAAACAATAATAGCTCCAGTCCAAACATATCAATAGCGAGCATCAAAACAAATCGCTTTCTTCACCCCATGCACAATTGTGGGGGGGGGGGGGGGGAGGGGGGTGGGGGGTCAAATAAATCACTTTGAAAATAAAGGCGGGAGTAAATATTTTGATGACAGGAAGCACCTATTATTCCTTAGGAGTTAAAGAAAGGCAATGGTGCGACACATTGAACTTAAAAAGATCTCCATACATCATATCCCAAAAAAATACTTTGCCTTTGGAGAGCAATAGTGAATTCACATGGCAATGTTTGTATATCTTCTCTATTTTTCTTACTTCATACTGCTTTCTCTTTTTTGGAAATAAAAAACAGGGTGATATCAAAGCAGTTCCTAGTTAGCATGCCTGAATAACTTGGTTTCCAGTTGAGTACCAGGATTTTTGTAATGTTGATCTAAAAGGCTGATCACAAAGCACTGAACATAAAATGTGCATAGCTAACTACTGAAGAAATTTCAAAGCCCCCCTCTTCCTGAACGTTGAAATCTAGAACATGACTGTGACTCTTCAGAATTAACTACAAAAACTACTCAGATTACTTTATCAGAAACACATCACACATACCCACTGGAGTTGTGATGTGGGGTCCATTCACATGATGACACTGGTGGTGTGTGGTCCCTTCACAGGATGACAAAACAACTGGGAGTTGAGGCTGCTGTCTAATCCTCACTAGCGCCCAATAATCAGGATTGGATGCGGTTTCAGCATGCAAGGGGAACAAAAAGAAACGCGCTGGAAATTTAGTCTTTACGAAATTTGTATAAGAAAAAAAAATCCTGATCGCCATTGAATGAATCCCAAAAGTTTATAATCAGGTGGATCTAGTTGTGACAGATAAACATGAACTGAGTAAACTGCAGCATGTTCTTGTTTTTATCTGAACTTTTGGTTGTTGGCAGTAGTACTAACCTTACCAACTGTTAGTGATAGAATTTAACAGCGCCACACGGTTGTGTTGCCTACGTATTAAGGGGAAGCCGGAGTGAAGTTGACCCCACATGTGTCGGAACCTAGTTTATCTTTCTTCATGACGTGAAACGAAAACATTCTGGCTACGATTGGGGAAGCAATAAATTAACTGGAGCAGTCACTGTCCAACTACTATAGTAAGAAGCTTAGCCAAATATTTAAAGTGATGTGTTGGAGGACATAACCCATGCTAGTGATTTTCCCATTGAGATTAAACACAGGTACCAAAAGGTTAATGATACCCAAATTACTAGAGTTTAGATAAACTATTTGGCGACCATAATTCTGATCCTAGGGAGTTCATTTCCACCAAAAGATACCGACCCACCATATACTTACACCATTTAAGCCTTGTCATTCAATTCCGCGGAGCTGATAAGCATCTTAAGTAACTCATTCCTCACGGCGGTTTGATTCACCTTCATCTGCACCTCCTTAACCATCTGTTTCTTCAGTTTGGCATCCAGTACACCTGCTTCTTGGTCAGTGATGAGTTCAAACGCCCTCTTCAGTCCTGGTCCCACCACCTCGTCGCTGGTGATCCTCTCAACTTCCACGGCAAGGCAGGGGAACAGGCCCTGCAGCTCCTCGAACCCCCTGCGCACGCGTGTGATGGTGCCGTCTGCTGCTTTGGGCGGCGCCGCATGGGACCTTCTTGCTGCTGCTGGCCACCGGGCGCCTTCTCCCCGGTGACATCGACGGCCGGGAGGAGGAGGAGGACGTCGCGCGGAGAGTCTGGGGCGCCGCTCATCGTCGGAGGCATTGATCGAGGCGGGGAACTTGGGGGATTGGGATTTCTGGGGTTCTGTCGGGTAAGTGGGAGTGGGAAGACGAAAAACTGCGGCCGCCCCCACCCACTGTCTTGGGTCGACCCCGCCCCGAGGTGTCCCAGCGCCCTGGCCGCTGCGTGTCGGCGCCCCTCGCTCACCTGTCCTCTGCGCCCCTCTTCCCCGCGCACGAGCTGGGCCTTGGAAGACGCCGGCCGGTGGGCGCTCAGCCCTCGTGGGCTCCTGCTGGGATCGGTCCCGGCCACTGTCGGTGCGGATCCAGCCCTCCTCGGCCATCGCCATCGCGTCTTGGAGGATGGTCGTCGTCTGAAGCCTTCTTGTGTGAGATGTTGTTGTGCAGGGTTGGGATTCAGGAATTACCAAATGAAAGCTCTGCGCTCGACCTGTGTCGATGCCTGCCGATGACGGCTATGGTCTCGGGCGTAGCTACCTTGCTCAAGGTGTCGTCGTTGTGTTCTGGATCTCTTTGGCTCTACTAGATTAAAACATTGTTTGTCTTTATTGGATGGACGGAATACGGTGACGTCCTTCGCATCACATCCTTCTTGAAGGCGTGGTGTGATGTCCCAATCTTCACGACGTAGGATCTTGGACAAGATAACTAGCTATAGGACAACCAAGATAACTTGCTGCAAGCAGTGATAACTAGTGCAACCTGGCAAATAAAACTCAAAGCCAACCACCGTCTTTAACCGGCAATCTGAATCGGGGATTCGTCCAACCACACTCTCAAACAACCAACCAACACAACCTGAAATCAAACGGACCAGAAGCACCAATTAGGAGCCGATGATGCGGCCGCTTCTGTAATACCTTAAGGAAATCATAAGAGCAATGGGGTAGAGATCACTCTCTGAAATTGTTAGCACATAGCTTAACAATAGGGGGTTCTATTCGATTATCAAAGTCTTACAAATAGCTTATGGACAATGATTATTTATAGTAGGAACAACCCTCCTAGTTGGGTGTGAGTGGGCCTTGGAGTTTCTAGAGTTATGCAAACTCAGAGGTCACCACAAAATGAAATCCCGAGGAGCCTTGCGTGTTTGTTGGGATTCTGTGCAGTCTCCACTAATTCGATCATATCTCTTTATTGGGGAGTCCAATGGACATGTAGTTTGTTGCATTGTAAAGTAGACTCGATAAGCTTTCCATCAAGTACTTGAGGGCCTCCAGAGCCTTCAGGAAATTAAGAGTCATCATCGATTCAATATGCAGGTCCGAAGTGATCCATCAGTGATCCTTGATTCGAACCGGGAATCCTTGGTCCGAATAGGTCCGAAGTTTCTTGTTCCTTGTGCTGTTTCGACGTATAGCAACACCTTCCTCTTTGCACGCGTACCTAAGTAAAACAAATGTGGAACATTTAGGTAGTATAATATTATCATATATATTGAAGTTAATTTTCGCTAGGATTGAGTTCACCTTTTGTTGTAACATGTAAACATATCTTGGCGCATGCTCTCTTGGGTTTAGGTATGGATAAACTTGATTGGTGAAATCATTATCTTGGTCATCAAAATAATCATTATAGTTGAAGTGATGCTTAGATGTTTTAGTTGTATTTATCTCTTCAAGTATAGGAAAATGTTTTAACCTATAATAATACAAACCAAGTAGTAGCCTTGCCAATGGAAAATAGTAAGATTTGGAATCAAGTATAGTTTTCACCTTGTATGAACGTTCAATATTGAGAATATTTATTGAAGTCCTTGAGATGGTCTCATCATCCTCCCTCCCTTGAAGAAAAGCCATCCTCGGTTTTTGTTTACCTGAAAGCAATCTATAAAAAGCAGAGGGTGTATATATACAACACTTTCCATGATCAGTCATTTTAGCTTCCTCATTTCTTCTTTTGTAGGCCATACCCATGTGTGCATATTGATAATATGACATGTATGGGCTATACACTTTATTAGGATGAGCTTGAAACATTAAATTCACTTCAAGATCAGAAAAATATGGCGCACAATATTTATCATTCAGCATGTTTAATTTAAATCAGCAAGATTGTCACATGTTATGCACATAGCACAAACAAATAACTTATCGACAACATGTTCAACAATCAAATTGAAAGTAAGCTTGTAGCTATGAACATTATTCAAAGATCTCATGAATGTTATCATAGACACATTTTGAAGCATTTCATTAATGTCAACAGGTTGATCAAACATAGTGTAACTCAAATAATTCAACATGAGTAATCAACTTGATATGGTGAAAACTATTGGCACGCAAAGCATCATAATAATCAATCAAAAACTGACAAGAATTATGCATGCTAGAACAATGGGCATTATTTTGCGAAAATTTAGTAGTCTTGTCAACATGTGAATGAACCAAGTCAGCACAAATTTTTTGGGTAAGCTCAACTGAAATTGCAGTAGATCTTTTACCATGATTACTCTGTAAGTCTTCTTTAAAATTCAGATCTGAATTATTTTCATTACTCTTAATTTTTGATGTTTTCATATGTACCGTGGGTTGCACTTCAGAATTTTTACCGCCTTTATCTTCATGATTCATGTTTGCGGCAGCAATAAATTGGTTTTGTAGAGTAGCAATCTTCTCACTTCTCACATCAAGTGGTGTTGTATGATGAGCAATCCTTCTTAGCTTCTTCGCAAACCTGCAAACTTTTAGACAGAAAACTAGAAGTATGGATGAGTGGATTAGATTCATAAACATCCTCACACCTCTTGCAATCAAACTCTCTCCTTTGTGTGGTGTTGGCTCGTATTTTAGGAAGCACAATACAAACAAGCACTGAGGATAGAAATTACGTTCATCGTTCACCAAAAAGCGTCCCCCCCAAAAGGAGGGCTGCGCCTCGCTTTTATAGGGGGGGTTACAATGTTGTTACTTTACAGCAATACCCTCCTGCTTTGTCCTACTTGCAGGCTATCCTACCTTTACTTTACAATTTCTTGTGAGGGGCAAGAGGGTAATTTCCATACAATATCATGTACAATTTGGCTTTCTCCTCTAGTTACAAAATATGTGTTTAAATGAATAGCTTCGTTGCACCTTCGATACTAAGGCTCCGTGACCCTTCCTGCTCATTCAATCGTTTGTACCCTCTTTGAAGCCTCATTATAGCTAGCGAAGGTGACCTCCTAGCTACGAGTGATTCTCTTGTACAAATAAAATTGGGATCGTGTTTCTTTGTGAAGAAAAAGTTGGTTTTCATGGTCTTAGCATATCAAATAATGATGCAGGGAGGAGGGCGTTGGCATTAGATCTATGAGTGATTCTCTTGTACAAATAAAATTGGGATCAACTTTCTATTATTAAGGCCATGTTTGGATCACTAAAGTTTAGCTGCTAAGGATCCAAACGGGAGCTGTTAAAACTCAGCTAAACTTTAGTTGCATGCTAAAATATACACGATTCCTTTAGCTGGTGGAACCTAGCTAAACGCAGCTAAACAAGTTCAAAGACTAAAATACCCCCACCTGTTTATGGAAATTTCTCACCGTCACATGATTATGTCCATAATTAATGAATGGTAGGATAGTCCAATTAATTTAATTAGCTGATGGATCCAAACATCCCAGCTAAAATTTAGCTAGTTACTCTTTAGCTAGATAAAATAAATCACTACAAATTAGCTAGCTAATTTTTAAGTTGAGTGGATCCAAACGGACTCTGGATAAACATCTTATTTGTTAGGCTCTTCTAAAAACATGTGCCTGTGCATGCATAGCTACTAGTAGTAATCCTAAATAAAGAAATGAAAAGATGAGATGAAGACGCTGACATGGCCAGTCATCAATCAATGAAATAAAGAAAAATCCGGAAGGCAAGGACGGAAGGACCTTTGTGCCTAGTGGGTAGTCCCCCTGCGTCGGCCAGAGCCCGCGGCGGACGAACCGCTGGGCCGCCGAGACGCGCCTGAGCACGTCGACGAGCATGCCGACGGCGTGGTCGGGGACGTCGGCGGAGTACACGGTCCCGGAGTTGGCACTCGTGGAGGTCGATGTGGTCGACCCCCGCGGCGGTGCTGATGACGAAGCCGAGCGACGGGACGGCGTCGAGGAACGCGGCGTCCACGCGGATGGGGCCGCTTCCCATGAGGACGGCGGCGCGGCGGCGAGGAAAGGCTGGAGGGGCTCGCCCGACGCGAAGAAGTCGAGGACGCGGTAGCGCTGGCGCAGCGCGGCGTCGAAGGGCGCGGCAGAGGAGGAGGGCCGGGAGGACTAGAGGTTGCTCCTCCGTGGGGTTGGCCGCCATGGTTGCTCCTACTCAACAAAGACAAGGAATGTAACTTGGCTGCCAATTGACGAAGCTCTCAAAAAAGAAAGCACAAAGTTGGAGGGAGCTGAGGTATGTCAGGTGTCATCGCACGCGAGTGGATGGACGTTTCAGCTTAGCAAATCGCCGTCGAACAAGGTGCACCAACACCAATAATGTCCATTGGCATCAACGTTTACAGTTAACTTTTGTGTCACTGAGAAATATTGCTTGGTGTTGGTACGGCATCAACGTACCAAACTACAAACGCATAAGCATGTCCCGCCTCATCCCTAGTCCCAAGTTATTAAAGGCAGAGCGAGCAATGCCCCAATCGAAGCTACATCATGTTCAAGTGGAGTAGGAAATATAGTAAATTTCTTATTTGACAGTAAACTCGTGTCATAGTAGATTGCCTCCGTAGGATTTTTAACATGAGGTAGTCACAAAAATTACTCTGCTTCTTGCCTCGAGATTAGTACAGAATTTCCTCTGTTTTTTTTTGGCATGGTGATTCCTACAAAATTTCTTCTTTGGATTCCAACAAATTTCCTATCCAGCACCATTCTTCAAGGGTTTATCTGTTTTGTATTCACTACGAAAACTATTAAAGAATTGTATCACAATCCTTTTTCCCAGTTAATGATTGTCTTGAGAAAAATGATAGCATTCATATTCTTTTGTAGATCACTGATAAGTCATGAACGAATTAACATGATGCACATCAAAGAGCATGTACCTACAGCTGCAGTGCTGATGTACTCTGAAATGTACATAGCAGGGCATCCAAAGTTTGTGAACATAATGCCTATCCAAAGGTACCACAGAATAATCCGTACTCCCTGGGCTTCAATTGCCCACAATATCAGATCACAAGAATTATATTGCCGAGCACATTCTTTTTAATACGGTGCTGTAGATGGCTTTTGAGACATTTTGCATGGGTTGAAAACAGGAAAATGCATGCAATAAAATGGAGCATGCGCTCTCTAAGGTGACCTAATAAAATTTTAACGTAAACACCATTTTGTGCATGGAAAAATAAAAAGAAAAATCTTATAAAGGGATAGATTAGACCGATGAAAAGCACAAATATAACTGGTATAAAAATATTGATTTATAACCATGAATCTTGTGAAGGGATAGATTGAACTGATGAAAAGCACAAATACGATGAATATAAGTTATATTTGTGCTTTTAAGTTGGCCATGTGATTTAGCATAAATATAAAAATCTTATGAATGGGTAGATCACTCCCCGCCTTGATGAATTTCATCCGACGAAAAACAGTAGTGCTCATAGCTGAGCTTGAGAGATTCTCCTTGCTCACAACAACCAGTGGGCACATTTTTAACAGAAGTATAATAATGATATGATTTAGTACTCTCTGCGTAGTACCCACCAGCCATGCACATCAATTAGTATCTTTTAAATCTTTTATACATTATTATATAATAATTGAACATATGTTATTAAATAAAACATGGCTAGGCATGCGTCTCCGCTAGATAAGGAAACGACAGACAATCGGAACATCTGGTTTTTACTTCAGTACATGTCACACAACCAGATTCTAGCACATGCTACATGGACGAATTTTCCAGTATTCTCTTTAGATGGAGGAAGCTTTCCAGCCTTACTGTAACCTAATTAACATATTCTTGTCGCATGTCAAATGCGTCACGCCTCAAACACAGGAAGGAAGATCAATAGCGAACATGCCTGAAAGAAATACACTTCCTGACTCCTGAGTCAAGGAAAAATGGTGTGATGCTCTGGCTCACTTGGAGATCTTAGCAGTGAGCTCCCGGACCAGCTTCGCGGCAACCATGGCTGTCATCCCATCCACCGTGTCGCGCTGTGGGTTGAACTCCACCACATCAGCCGCAACAACATCACCCTGCAGATTCTGGAGGATGTTGAGCACATCACGGAATGAGAGGCCTCCTGGCTCAATGTGAGAGACACCGGGAGCAAACGCTGGGTCAAGGCAGTCCACATCAACCGAGACATACACTCCCTTTACGCCTTCCCCAAGTTTCTGCAGGGAAACAAAATATCAAGCATAGGTTTAGATCATTGACTATTTCAAAATTACAGAACATTCATGTAATCATGTGATTATACTAAGGTATTTTACCAGATTCTCAAGCTTCTCCCGGTCCTTTGAGAAGGTCCGCATCTCATACTGTTCCACGCCGAATCTCTTCCCTTGCTCACGTCCTTCTTTCGTAATTGATCTTAGTCCAACCTGAAACACATCGGGTTCATGATAAGGGCAGCAGAAACAAGTTACCAAACTGGTGTTCACACTAGCGGCAGGAGAGTAGCAAGACCAAAGTCAAGGGCATCAACCTCAACCTTACTCAAAAAGGAAAAAAAAAACTTATTACAGTTGTAGCATGGTAAAAGATTTGTGATATCCAGTCAGGCGTTGTTTAAACCATGATATCCTTTGGCCTTGGTGCATGCAAAATTTATGGATATTGGAAGCTAAAACCATGTCATATTTTCTAATGTATCAACCATGCAACATTGGGCTCGCATATTGATTAATAGTATCAATATTTTACTCGAACTCAGAACACAGAGAAAAAATAAACACAATTACCTGTAGAAGTCTCCTGGCATAACCACCTTCCATAATTCTGGCAAATGAAGAGGCATGGGAATACGTGTTTCCTTCAAAACAATCATAGATATCTGGATGTGCATCAAGATGAAGAATGTCAACAGGTCCTCCAAGCCTTTCAGAAACAGCTCTAACCACTGGGTAAGATATTGAGTGATCGCCTCCTAACACCAATGGCCGAAGAGGCTCCTACACAACATTGTGCCACTCTGAATAAATATGTGAAACAGAACAGAAAACCAGAACTATTGTAAAACAGGTATCAGAATGAATTTCCTGTTTCTGAGATAAAGCTGAAAACAGTGTTGTGTGCTACTTAATAATACCCAAATAAGTAAATATCTTGCATAATCAATAAATAAGATTCGAGGCAATCTTCATGGTGTAATATGTTTACCTCCTCCATCACTGTTTTGACAGACTCGCTAATTACATGCATCAATCTGTCATCTTCAACACCACAGTCACGGATCTCTTGAATGGGAACATCACCAACATCAGTTAGCACCTGAGGATCATTCAATTCTTTGCCTGTTTAACAGGAACACAATGTTTTTCGTTTAATGTTTCATACATTCGATGCATGATACTCTGTGTTCAATAGTATCAATTGTACCTTCTTCTGTGCTAGAGTTTGTGCTTCCACACCAAATGGCCTCCCTAATGCGTGGAGGAGCAAATGCAGGCCCTTGTAGAAATGATGAGTTGTGACCAAGAGGGACCCCTAAAAGTGATGCTGAAGCTTTCACGCCACCCAGAGCACGCAGCAACTCTGCCTACACAAGTATAAGGACACATTACAACAAAATTGCAGGAAGCTTTTTCTGAAGAAGAGTTAACTTAATGTTAATAGAGGCTGTATACATCTTTTCCATGTTCTGATTACTTCTTATTAAAGAGAACAGGGGTTTAATCATAATCTGGAACAGACTCAGGCATGAGAAAAGAAGAAAAAAGAAACTTTTTGCACACCCTCCATTCAGATGTGGAAATGCTACATATAAGAGTCTTAGATTTCTGAAGTAAATGATTCAGTAAGACTGTGCATGCCAGATTTGACCATACTTTACCCATGTTGTTTTTAAAGTACCACGTTATAGGTCTTGGAAGAGTCAATAGTTAAATAAAATAGAAAAGAAGTCCTAACATGCCTCGGATTGATTTTCCTAATGGTGAAAAAACTAATTGTTTCTAGAGGTGTATTAGATGTAAAATGGGACTCAATCACAAAATGGAGTATAGTCAATCACAAAAAAAGAAGTGAAATACTACTTTCTGACTACGAAATTTTTTACACTCTTCTGTCAGATGTGGCAATGTTATGTATGAGGTTTGCTTTCCAAATGGAACATTTTTTAACTATCAGACCAAACTGCACCGCATCAATCACATGTGGCAAAGTGTAAGTAGCAGATGTTTCCAATTTGTTAACGAGGGCCAGACCAAACTGCACCGTATCAATCACATGGGACCTTGTTTAACGCATAGTGAACAAATAAGCAAGCCAATAAACAATTGGATGGTTTTAACTCTACTAGTGTTGACTCTCGCATTTTTTTTTTCTTGCCTGTAAAGGGTAACATGCAAAAGCAGATATCGATTTTGGGTGTAACGCCAGCACGTCCCCTTCTGATCAGTACCCATTCTGAACTGAAAGAAACTATAAACGCTGCCTAGAAAGAAGGAAATATCCACATCAGAAATTGCTGTGGACTAAGAGCAGGGATCTGTTTGCTCTAGCTGCATTACTTGTAGTGTGCTACTATAACACAAGTCTGCAGCACTGCTGATTAGGGGATCAGTCTGCATCACCCCACATGTGTGGAGAAAAATAACGGGGGGAAAAGACTCGTCTCCATTCCCATCGACATATCTGACTGACATTCAGTCTCCACCACAAAAAGACACTCCTTTAATTCCCAATTGCCAGTAGTTAATGGGGTCCAAATGCGGGACATAAAGGAAACCAATCGACTCGAATCGAGTATTTGCGTGTAATGGAATATTCAGAAGAACAAGCAGTCAGTAAAGTACAGTAGCGGTAAATTAGGATGATGGGAACTGAAAAAAAACAAGGAGGGATGTTTAGAGCGGGAGCCGGCGGGCGGATGCACTGACCTTGAGCTTTGCTCGCTCGCGGATGAGGGTGAGGGAGGCGTCGATAACGCGGCTCTGGCCCCTCTCGACCGCCTCCGTCGACACCTTGGCCGCGCTGAGGCGCTGGATCCACTTGGTCCCCGCCGCCGCGCCGCCCATCGCCGCACTCCCGCTCCGACTGCGGCTGGCCTCTCCTGTCTCCTCCCACCCACTCTCCCGCCTCGATCGATCGGGAATGGGGAAGAAGGACGCGAGGAAGAGGATGGAAGAGACGTACCGCAACGGCGTTACCTTTCTTTTTTTTAGCGTTTGCTTTTGTTTGGATTGGAGCGAGAATCAGGCCGCGAGATCAACTTTATTTCAATGTGATATTCAATCCCAAGAAACTACACATATGTGCACATCACAAAAGTTGCTTTTGTGGAGGACTCAAAAGGACAGCATTGCAATCTCAAGACGTAGTTTTGTGATATAGATGACCAATAAGAAAGGCCATGTTTAGATTGAAATTTTTTATTTGACCACTAATTAAAGATACAAAATCTCGAGTTAATTCGTAAGACATATCTAAAGAAGTCTTTATCCATGTGATTAGAGTATGGTTACTTAGTAAATTAATGGTTAATTAAGGTCATTAGATTGGTCGCGTAAAGTTATCATCATTCTTAAAAAGGTTTTGTAAATAAACTTCATGTAATACTTCATGCATATAACATTCTCTGGGGGAAAAAATTACTGTCACAAACAAACACTGTCTTTGTCAAACTGGTTTGGGAAAGTGTAGTATTTCAACCTTTGATTTGATGTGGTTTTGTAAAATTCATTTACAACAAAGAAAAACACAAATTGACTCAGGCTTAGTTGCCCCATGCATGTTTCCAGGCTATGGAGATTGGGTTATCCAAAGAGTCACAGTTTATTTGCGTTGTATATCGGTGGGATCAGAACGAAAGTTAGCTAGTTTTGCACGCTATGGAGATTGGGGGTATCTCTCCATGTCATAGTTTTCTAATGATAGTGTACAGAGGTGATCATGTAGATATTGCTCGCCCATACACAAAAGATGCTCGCCTTTTGGGCCCCAAATCTCCTCTATGCGTAAATGGCAAATGCTCTCTTTCTGGGGCCCAAATCTCGTCTGACTACGCAGAAGGCCAGCCAGCTCTTCTGGGCTGCTAGCTCATTCGCATCCTCTCCTCCGTTCTCCTGGTCATCTGGCCCGGCATGCTCGATTGGGCTTGGGCTTGGGACACTTTAGGATTCCCTGGCTCTATCTAATTCCAAACAATGGCGACACGCGTCAGGACTTTCGGTTGGGCCTCAAATCTCGTTCGTATAGGATGATGCGAGGATATTGATGTGTATTGTCTTCTTGTATGATCGTATTATCTTTTGATTCACAATTTATTTTGGGAATTGCTATATAACAGCGGGATATTTTCTTATCTTACTTTCAGTAAAAAATCAATGGCCCAATGTTTGAGTTGCTAATTCCGCCAACAGTCCCCTAAGTGCCCTCTCAACCTGCTGATCGCCGCAGCGGCATCCCCCTTCTTCCCCTCTCCTCCTCCCCACTCTCCCGCCCCCATCTGCCCAAAAGGTTGCCTTGGTCGCTTCTTGCTGCCGCCGATCCGCCCACCTCGTCACCACATTCGGCCACCTCCAGCGCGGTACCACCCATCACTGGCACGGTTCCAGCCCTCTGCTGACGTGGATCGACCCTCCTCCGGCGTGGATCCACCCACTCCTGGTGCGGATCCGACCAGCCACCTCAACGCGGGTCCGACCCTCTCCAGTGCGGCCACGTCCCCGTCAGTGCATTTTTCGGCCACCACTAGGGCTGAGTGGTCATTCATCGGAGGAATGAACACCCCGTCCCCCCCCCCCCCGGTTTTTTTTGAAGCCTCTCATCTGGATACAACTGTAGTATCTGTTCATACATGTACACACACATACCCCACACACGCACACCCCACTCACACCACACGCATACAAACAAACCTACAACTATACGCAGATATGAAGACTGGCGCTGCGTTGTCCCCCTCCTCAGAGTGGTGCTAGTGGCACCACCGCCAGTAACTCCCGCTGCTACTTGCTCCCGC
Organism: Echinochloa phyllopogon; assembly: GCA_033239725.1. Classification (NCBI taxonomy): domain Eukaryota; kingdom Viridiplantae; phylum Streptophyta; class Magnoliopsida; order Poales; family Poaceae; genus Echinochloa; species Echinochloa phyllopogon. Next base: position 818,766 of record BTCW01000016.1, on the reverse strand, counting down.
GCCGGTTTTCGCTACCGCCAAGCCCGACTCTTCTTTCAGGCTTAGGGTAGCCATGCATCGGCCGGGATGGGGTGGATGCCGCCTTCCCCATGTGGGTAGAATCTAGCTCCCATCCGCTTGGTGGGGGTCTGGGACGAACCCAGGTCACCATGGTCGTTTTGCTGCCTCCTGGGTGTTTCACCCGGCCCGTCGCCGGTAGCCTCCTCGGGCGGATCTGCTTCATCCAATGCGGTAGCCTTCGTCTTCCACTTCCGCACCCATCCTTCAGCCCAATCCATGTGGCCTCCCGGGTCCCTTGTCTTCTCCTGTATCCTTCTAATGTGCTGTCGTGTTGCCTTCATTATCGTGGATCTTGTTTGTACAATGTTCAGATTCATGTGTCTTCGAGCGAAAGCTCTACTCAGCTTTTGCCAATGCCGGCAACGAATACAATCATGGATGCTTTATCTTGTTGAAGGCATTGTCGTGATGACCTAGATCCCCTTGGTTTTGCCGGGTGAAAACTTAGTCCGCTCTTCTTGGATGGACGGGCTACCGTGGTGTCCTCGCTTTACATCCTTGTTGAAGATGTGGTCTTGGCATACCTTTGCGTCTTACCTCCCACGTGCAACCTTGGTGCCCTTTTGTCAGGCAGCAGTTTAGTCTCTTAGATCATTTACGTGTGTTGCGGTGCGATTTGAGTTTCGTTTTTCTCGTTGCTGCATTGACTTGTCGGTTGATGTCTTTGTGGTGGTCTTGTAACTGTGGTGTCTTGTTGGTTTATTTTCTCGAGGTCGTATCATTGTAATTCTCTTATTATTAATTAAATACGTGCTCAACACATTCTAAAAAGATTATTTGAGGTGCTTACTTTCTGCTACCGAAAACTTGACATGTATGAAAACTTGACATGTATAATTTGTAAAAGATAGCCTTTTCTGGGGTTGTCTACTAATTCATTAAATATTACGTGTCAATTTTGTCTATTAATTCATATGAAGATTTGCAATGTATGAGACCAATAATAAGATGGCATCAATGTACCTGACCTTAACAACTTGAACGATCTTTCCTAGCGATATGCTAGTTTGTTTTGTTATGATATACAATATGCTACCTGAGATCGAATCTTCTATTTAGATCCCGTGTTCATATTTACAACAAATTATTTTGTTAGTGATAGGTGATATATCTATTAATAATATGGTGTTGTTGGGTCGACATATTCATTGTGATGTGTATTCATAATGATGCGTTCAAAATGGTTAAATGTACCTCGAAAAATAAAACAAGATTATGTTTCATAGGAGATCCTACCTACCCGAAGAGCTGGACATCATACTCTCGTGCACTTCCAACCAGTACTTGATTGTATTCGATCCACATTTTATAATCTTCTGAATTTTGCAAATGTGTTGGAATTGTTGACCTCGGTCAATAGGCCTGCAAGGCCCATTCTGAATCCAACTCGATCCCTGATTAGTTGCCTTGACCGGGAGGCAAATTTAGCCTATGTTTTGGGTCCGGCATCAAATCTACAACACTATATAACTAAGAGGACGCTCCTTTTTCCTCCTAGGGTTTTATTTGTTGGTTCTTTTAGACTCTAATCTATGAGTTAAGCCTTAGGGTTTACAGTAACCCTAACTCTACCCATCCCTAAGGTGATGGAAGGTTTGGAAGCTCGGTGCCCACAGGATCTGCATCGACATCCAGTTACTTCGTCAAGCACGAGTTTTACATCAACAACCTCATCAGGCATTGTCATGGGCATGAACATGCCTGGTAAGTTCTAAGCGTCATCAAATTTCCATATCAGATTAAAGTTCTAGGTGTGATCTATTAGTGACTAGCGATCCTATTCTGAGTTTATGATCGAATTAATCTAACATTTGGTATCAGTTGCCTAAACTAGTCGTTTTAGATCCCCTCTTTAAGTTTACTCAGAGGTAATATTAGATCTTGTCATGTTTTAGCTCAGTTTTGAGTAGATTAGTAACGTTTTCATGACTAGATCTAGATCCATTAGTTCAGTAAGTTTATTTAAGTAATAAGTAATGTTTCAGTCAAATTTTGATTAAGAGAGCAAGCTTTCCATTCTTAGAGATATGAGATTAGCAAGTTTTCTAAGTAAATTATCATATTGTAGTCTATATCTAAGTTAAGGGTTTCGGATTAAGTTAAGAAAAGAAGAAAGGGGAGTGCGAAAACACCGATTCGAACACATGCACGCACACCCCAAACCCTAACCCTAACCCTACCATGTGCCTGATCTAGCCATGGACGTGTATCAGGGGGCCGCCTTGGGACCCCTTGACGGCGGCGCACTCACCGCAAGTGGAGCGCGCACGCCGGCAAAAGGCCCCGAGACGGCTCCGCCGCTCAGTCGCCACCATGTGCCACCGGCCACTGCGCGTGGGGCTTCAGCTCGCCGCCACGATGCCTTGTGTGCCGTTCACATCGCGCACAGATCTTGCCGCCGTCGCGACGTCACTCACACACACACTCTCTCTCTCTCTCTCGCCGGAGAAGCGGGCTAAACAAAGGGAAGGGAAGGGAAGAGGTAACGCCGGCCGGAGTCGGGAGAGGAGCAGGGCGGCGCGGCCGCGAGCGGCTGCCGCCGCTCGATCTAAGCTCGCCCGGGGGAGGGAGAAATGATTAGGGTCCCCCCCCGCCGCTGCCTTTTTCGGTGTTTTAAGGTTAGGCTTGGCAAGTGCTGGTCGCTGGATCTCAGCGAATGGCCGGGATCGCGCGGCGCTTCGCCTCTAGCGCGCGCCCGTTTGGGTCAAAATGGCGGCCCGCTCGTTCACGCTCGGCCTCCCTTTTCAGCTGGGCCGCAGCACTTCACATGGCTGGGCTGCGCGCACTGTGAGCTAGGCCGCGTCGTTGGCGCGTCGAGCATGAAATTTTCCTTACCAAAAATCCGACTCCCTGTACCATCGTGATAGTCCCAGAATCAACAGCTATCACGTACAGAACTCATTCCAGAAGTTATCATATCCATTCATCGATAAAACAGTGCAGTATTCAGATTATTACATCTCCCAACATAGAGAGTACGGGGTACAAGCCACTTGGGCTAATCGACAGAAGGAAAACCAACGCAACGATAGCTAAGCTTCAGGGCTTCATCTTCTTCACCACTACCGGCAATCACTCGAGCGTAGCGCAGCACCTCAATCATACCAGTCGTCGGCGTTGTTGTCGAAGTCAGACTCGTAACTTCCAAACCCTTGAACTGTTCCCAAGGATTGGAACAGTTCCACATCACCATCCATTGATGTGCAAGCTTTAAAGTGGACTAGTCTAGTAAACAAATAGACAAGGAATAGCTTGGGGTTTTTCCTATGCAAGTAGCAGCACTAGTTCATAATAGTTTCCAACACCAACTCACTCCTCCACGGGCGACCCTGTCAGAACAGGCTCCCGTCTCCAACATCTATTCGATGGGAGGGCTCCCGCCCCTCCCATCTCATCGGCCAAGCCGGATCCTTAGTTTAAAAAAAGAGGAGAGGTATAAACTTTAGTCACCAAAAACACTAATCAGACGAACAGTTCATAGGGGTTGTCCATGACCGAGGACGCGGTTATACGTATAGTTTTAACTCTGCAGAGTGTGTACACCTAGAATCTATGCGATGTGCACCCATCTGGGGATCAGCGAGATGAATAACACAACACCGAACAGAGGTCTAGTAGTTACGGCACCATCCTACTTTTCCGGGCTTGGGGCACGTCCTCCGCTAGAGGTTGCCCCGGAACTGTGAAGCACTCCCCCGGGGCCATTCGGGGGCCAAAGCAAATCAGGGAGCAAAGGTTAACACCAGTCCCCCTTACACTGAAACACTATCCTCCTACAGGCTTGGCACCGCTCTTGCTAGGCTCGGATCGAGCCCACCCTCATAATGGACACACAATGTGCATGTTTACATAGTCCCATGACGCGGTTGTCCGACCCGGTCCTCAAACTGTCGAAGCGAGCTCTTCTCCCGAAATGCATATCCACCACGGTGGTCCGCTAGTCGCACCCATTACAGGTATCGCCGCCAACTCCTCTTCATTAGAACAAATTGAACTTGTGCCCGCAACAGGCACTCCGTAGGAAGTACCCAAGTGTACTCCCCAAGCCCCCAATCCGAGGACTAGGTTATGGTACGCTCGCTTCAACAAAAGGGTTTTCAAATCCACCAACTCCTTCATTTTTCACACGCACACCAAAACGTTTTAAAAGTACCCAGTTTCCTCACGCGCATGCAAACAAAGCAACATCAACAATATACATATATGAAGTAGTAGGACATCAAGGTAAAGGTAATTAAACAGGCTATGCAGGGTTCATCATCTTAGGCATCATGCGAGTAAAATAAAGCATAGCATACTACGAGCATGTCTAATAGGAGTTCAGAGAATGGATGGGCGTGAACCTGGTGACTCCTCGTCGTAGTACTCGTCGAACTCCTGCTCCTTAGTCCCGCCTTCGTTCCTCCTAAACACCGGTCCAAATTTAATTACCGTGACTACTAGCAAATGAACTCCAAACAAGAGCTAAGAAAGAGTCAAATAACACCAAACTCTAATCTAACGCGTAGATCATGATTTTAGAAAAATAATGAAACTGGTTTCATATTTTTCTGAGCTATGGTTAATTTATTATTGATTTTTGAAGTTTAAATCTTTTTCTGAAATTATTTAATAATCTGAAAATTAAAATAACAAACAGGACACGTGGCAGCACCAGGAAGTGCAACGTGTCGGCCAGTCAGCACTGCTGACGTCAGCATGATGTCATGCTAACATCATCAGTGGGTTCAGGTCTGCTGCTGACGTCAGCGGTCACGGCCAGTAGGGTCGGTGGGCCCACTGGTCAGTCTAACATGGTCTATGGCAGGTAGGGCCTGGCAGTCAGCGGCTCAGGAAAAAGAATAGGAAAAAGAGGGCGACGGGCTGGTCTTGGGCCGAAAGTGGCTGGCTTCCGGCCTGGCAAAGCTTGGGCGCGGTGGACTCAGTCCACCATGCGTCGGGTCTGCGGTCCAAGTGAGCCACGCTCAAGGGATCAGATGCAGCCGACTCAGGTTCGTCTACGGCTGAGCGGGGGTGGCTTGGTGTGGCCCACGGTGTGGCTTGCCACACGCGCACAGACCGCGCTCCGGCTTGCCACACGCGCGGTGACCGCGCTCCGGCTTGCCAGTGTCGCGGTGGCGGCTCGCAACAGTGAGGGTGGCTCCGGTGGCTTGGCGAGTTCGGGAGGACGGAAAAAGGCATGGCCTTGGCTGCAAGGCTCAGCCTTGCGGGCGCTGGGGCAAACGCGCACGTGCTACAAACCATGTGCTTGTGCGCGGCACAGCCATGGCGGCGCTCGCGCGGTTCGGGCAGTCCCGGTGCGCGACGGCCACGGCGGCCTTGGACGGCGGAGCGGTGACGGTGGATTGCGACTAGGGAAAGCGGCGAAGGGAACCTTCACAAGAAGCACGACGTGATGGCCGGCACACAAGGGCTGCTAGGCGACGGTGGCGATGAAGGCTTGACGGCCGGTTCAGGGGGAAAGGGAGCGGCTACGGTGAATCACCGCGGGGCGGCGATGGAGTCGTTGCAGGCTCGGGGTAGACTCACGGAACAGTGGCGTTCTCCTCCTCCTCATCCGGCGGCAGCTTGCGGTCGACGGCGATGGCGACGGGCGGCGGCTCCTCCGCCTCCTCGCGCGACTCCTCCTCGGCTTCCTCCTCTTCGTCTTCCCCGCCACCTCCTCCTCTCCCCCCTTCTCCGAGTGGTGGCGGCAGCGGTTTGGTGGAAAGGAAACTCCAGCGGGCCGAGAGGCGGCTAGGGTATGGTGGTCGACAGCGGTTTAAATAGGCGGCTTGCCCTAGGGTTCGGCGCTGCGGGGCGGGCGCGGACGTCTAGGAATCGGCGTCCGTGCCGCTTTACACGCGACGAACATCGCACGAGCGCACGACGCTTCTTGGTGCGGAGTGCCAGCGGCGGGGGCGCGGCTGCGTGAGAAAGGGAGGTGGGGCGAGGTAGAAGAAAAGCCTGCTAGGCGGGCCCGGCGTGTCAGCGAGAGGGAAAGAGGGACCGGGTGCGCGGCGCCGGGGCGAGATGGGCCGACGGGGTTGTTGGGTCGGCTCGGCTCGGGTAGAGGGTTAGCGGGCTGCGAGGTAGGTTTGTTGTTAGCTGGGCTAGGTGTCACACCCAGATTTTCACAAAAACCCGAATGCGGCCATATGTGTGCCCAGAAAGTCATAGTACACATATAGCGAATAAATATGATAAACAGAGAACATATGCTGGAATAAATTCTTTATTAAATAAAATGTTTACATCAGAGTGCTTCATAAATTATCTAAACAATAACAGCGGAAGACTAATAAAACTCTCAACTAATGGAGCCGCAATCCACAGGGACTCTGACTGGGAGATCACAACTCAGTAGTACGGTAAATCTTCTGGAAACTCAGCAGCAGACTCATACCCAGCCCAATCTGTTTACCTATCTGGGATTTTATTGAATAAAATAGCAAGTGTAAGTAAATAATTACTTAGCAAGTATAGCACGGGTATGAAGGCTCAAAATAGGCTAGACACGGCTTAACTGCATTAGCATTTTTAGTTGGTACATTTTAATATTAACCAAATTACTACAAGTGAATGATTACCCAATTGCAACCCAATTAATAAAGTATAAGTGACATTAAACATAAATAAACATCATCTTCTAATAAAAAAGGATCCAGGCCGCTCGTGACCCTGAGCAAGGCTATCATGATAGATTTACACTCTGCAGAGGTTTCGCCCTTTACCCATCAGTCGCGTAAAAGTTCAAAAAAACTTTGCACCCAACCACGCACATCAACACTTCTGAGGTGTGATTGCATAGGGACGCTACGAGGTTTTTCACAAGACACCCTAACAAGACAGTGGCCGCTAAGGTACAGTAAGGTGGTGAGACTCTAGGCACCGAGATTGACTTACGCTTACGGAGTCACACCATAAGGGGGTCAATGGCGTCCAGAGCACGGGCATCGCACCCAACAATGCGCAACGTGCGGAGTTCCCCGTCGCAGGGACTCCCAACACGGGACTGGGTCTAACGAGACCTAGCCGACGGGGCTACCGTCCTCGGTGGAATCAAGAAACACCCCGTGCCTTACTTCCCATAACGCCGTCGGCCCCACCGGTAACCACTGGCAAGCTAGAGACGTACAAGTTACTTGACCAAGACCAGAGCCATAATAGTTCTAGCGGTGGCGACAGGCTCCTGGGTTGCCCCTTTAAGAACCGGACCTTACGGAGAGACACTGGATCAAAGCACACAACACTTTTCCCAGCTCCCTAAACCATGTTGCTAAAAAGCAAGTTTTATCATTAATGTTGAAGTGAACCATTAAGTCAAAATTAACAGTTAAATAAAGGTGGCAATAACCGCGCATAGCAAAATCTACCCATATGCATAAACCCAAGGTAATCAAAGGATAGGAGTCAACAAACTAGGTACAACCTTAATAGGACAGTAAATTAGACACATGCATATGAAAGTAAATGTATGTATAAAGTGTGTATATGTAGCAAGGATTGTCCGTGCTATAACTTGCCTTCCTCGAAGGGCGGCGGCTGCTGCTGCTGCTGGGGTCCTGCTCCGGAAAGTATCCCACGTACTTGAAGTCCAACGCGAAAGGCTCACCGACTAGACACGAATCACCATACAAGCGAGCACGCAAACCAATACATGCAAACAAATAATAATCTATTAGAACAGTACACCAAACAGTAGAAACAGTACAAATAAAGCTTTTAGAAATATTCTACGCTTCACTACGAACACATGAGCGTGAAAATCACACTAATCGGAGCTAAAACGAAAACGTTATGGCTAATCTAAGTTCTAGGGACCTGCTGGCAATTTTTAAAAGGTTCCAGGGGCTTATTTGAAGAAAACCGAGGACCTAAACATAATTTTGTATAAAAACCCGAGGGCTTCCTGGCAAAACTATGAAAACAGGACCGCGGGTTCTATATTTGAAAAGCGCATGGGGTTATTTGATAAAAGCAGGACCTATCCGTAATTACTTTTCTATAGCTAAAGGACGACGAGTTCTAATTTAAAAAGTGGAGGGGCCTTTCTGCAAGATCGCCATAGTTGACCGTTACGGTCAACTTTGACCCAAAGGCCGGGGCGAATCAGGGCCGTCGGATCGGGATCCGACGCTCCTGATTGGGTCGGGGCGAAGCGGCCGGAGGGGAAACAGGGGGACGGCGGCGCCGCCCATGGCCGCGGCGGTCCTTCACCGGAGTTGGGCGAAGCAGGGGCTAGGGACCTCCATTTGCGATCGGGTTTGGCCCTACGGACTCAGCGAGCTATGGCGAGTCTACCAGGGTGGAGCAAGTGGACCGAGGAGCGGCGCTGCGGGCGGACGACGGCGAGCCGAGGCGTGGAACTCCGGTGAGCGCGCGCGCTGCTATGAGGCGAGAGAGGGAGCGGGGAATGGCCTGGGGGGTTCCTTACCGCAGCGTGGAGCTGGCAGGGGCGTCAGGAGGGTCGGAGCGACGGCGAGTCGGTGAGTCGACGACGACTGGCGGAGCTCCGGGCTATGGTGGCGGCGGTAGCGAACTCGGGGCTACTGGGGGCTTGGGGATCTCGGGTGGGGGTTTGGTGACGGCTGGGGATCTAATGAAGCGGCTTATAAAGGTCCGCGGGGCATGGGGTGTGCGGATCCCGAGGATCGGCGGTGATCGGCGGAGGATCGGGAGTTCCCATGTGGGAAGCAACCCTTCCATGCGGGGAGCACGGCGAAAAAAGGAAGGCGTGCGCGGGGAGGTTCCACGAAGCTTCGGGGTGCTCCTGGGTGGTCCACAGCAGCGCGGGGAGGCGGAACTTGCCATGCGGGGGAGCGCCGGCATCTGTCGCGCGGGGGGGGGGGGGGGGGGGGGAGAAGGAAGGAGAGGTGGGAGAGAGATGACAGGCGGGCCCCGCCTGTCGGTGGGAGAGGGAAGGGGGAGAGTGGGGTGCGCGAGTTGGGCCGGGGAAGCGGCTGGGCCGAGGGAGATGGCGGAGCGGGCCGGTGCAGCGCGTTGCTGGGCCGAGCGAGGAAAAAATGGGCCGACGGAGCGCGGGTGGAGGGGAAGTGGCGAGCTGGGCCGGGGAGGGAGTTGGAGGAGCAAAGATGGACCAGGAAAAAGCTGAGGGAGCAAAAACGCATTCTAAAGCTTAAAACAAATTTTCTAAAGCATAAAACAAAGTGATTCTTTAAATAAATTTAATTTCTCGTTTGAATCACAAGCAATACAAAAATTAAATGCAACAACATGAATGCAAAAAAAATGTTTCTACAACTTATATTTGTTTTTAATATTCATAAATAATTCATTTAGCCTATATTAAATATGAACAACTTAAATAAATGCCAATTAATTACTAAAAATTTTTAAATAGGCAATTTTTGGGTGTTACACTGGGTTAGATAGTTAGCGGGTTTAGGCCCAGGTGGGGTTAGGGGTTTGGTTAATTAGTTTGGCCAAAGTTAGTATTCAAATTTGAATTTGAACTAGGTTCAAATTGAAATGCTGAAACAATTAAACTCCAAGAAATCCAAATAAGACCAAAAATCACACCAAGGAAAAAATACACCTTAATTCCCTTTTAATCAATGTTACAAATTGTGGGCTATAGAATTTAGCGGAGTACTTCTAAAAAAGCTATAGGGGCTATAGCGCAGCTATAGCGGAAGCTATAGCATTTAGCGGTATGCGAAAAACTATCAAAATTTAGCCCTAACATTACCAGTTTTATGATTTCCAAATCATATTTTGTAAGTACATGCAAACATTAGTGAATATAAAGGAAATGAGCCACAATTCACAGGATATATCATAAATCGTAACTTGCTGTTTATAAATTACAAGTATATAAGTTCATAAGTCAAACATAGCGGTGTCAGCAGAGCTAAGCTATTGAATTTAGCGGGGCTATTTCATGATATAGCGGAGTTAGCGGCATTATTTGAATATCATAGCGGTATTTATCTCAAAAAGCTATAGCGGAGCTATTGCGGGCTATTTGCAACCTTACTTTTAATGTTTAATTATTCTAGGGATTTTTGGAGGGTAACAAGAAGACACTCTTATGATTTTCTATCTAGCATTCAAACCAAAAAAGTTTTTAAAATTCCATATTTTTGCACAATAACATTCCGTATAAAAATACGGGATGTTAAAGAGCGCTGGGCCGCTACCGCGTGCGCTGAGTCGCATGCTGAGTTGCGTGTTTTGGGCCGCGCTGTCGCGTGCGAGTCTGGGGCGCCAACGCTGAGTCAGGGCCTCGTCGTCGCTTGCGCGCCGGGCTGTGCTGTCGCGCCATTAGCTGGGCCGTGTGCTGCTATGTTTTTGTCTGGGCCACGCGTCCATTGGTGCCGGGCCAATGCCACGCTAAGTTGGGCTGATGCGCGCTGAGTTGCTGCTCCGCTGGTCTGTTGTGCTCGCTGGGTCGCTGCGCGCGCGTTGTTGCTCTGTTGCTGTGTGCGCTGGACCGCGGGCCCAAATTTAAGTATTGGGCCGCAACGTTTTAAGTTCTGGGCCACGTTATTGCAGTTTTCCTTTTAAGTTTACAGAGTTAATTTCGCCCAAAGTTAAGCGCAATTTTAGTTAAATTATTAGATTAAACTTTAATGCCCGTTTTCAGTAAGTTAATTAGTATTTTCAGTACTTTTGTTTATTAATTATTGGTGTTGTAAGTATTAAATTCAGGACTATACTTTGAGATGCCTCTAAATAAATGGAACCATTGAGAAGTTTATTTAGAGTAAACTTGTGGTTATTTCTGACCATTGTTGTTTTAATCATGAGTATTAAGATGAATTTCATTTTGTTTTCCCCACCGGTGATGCAATTTGAAATTTAACTGTATGATTTTAATCCGACCACCATAGGGTTATTATCATGCTCTAATTCTGGATCTCATTGTACATGCTTATTAAGTTAAGTTTATTCATGGGCACAATTATGATTAAGGAATAAGTATAAGATTAATTCAGCTATTAGGAACGGTTGTGCTAATTTTTGGGCAATTTTCATATATACAAAGTATATATTTCATGAGTAAGTCTTCTTTCTTAACAGAACCATGAGATTTTAATTATTGAAGTAATTCCCCAAAGTTTTGAGTTTAAGAATTTTCTCCCAAATTAAGTTTAATCTTTCATGATCAAAATAATCTCTGTGAGTTTAACATGGTTGGGAATTATTTCATTAAGTTAAATGCCCAATATAGATGTCACCATGTTTAATTCAGTTTTTGAGATTATATGGCATTCAAATTGTTTTTTCAAATATATTATTTCTTTAATTATTTTGTTAAGGTGATTAAGTTTTGATCTATTAAGTTCCAATAATTTTAGTGCAATTTTATTTTGCCATAAGGATTATGCACTAAATAAGTTAATTTTAAGTGTTGAATATTTAAGCTCTAGATTTAAGATAATTTATTTCCTTTTTCCATCATAATCCATTATGCTTTAAGATTAATAAGAAATGCGTAAGTTGCATTTATTACGTGTGTTTTAAAATTAAGTAATGCATAAATTGCATTATTGATGCTATAAGTACTTTCACCATTATTAATTACATTAAGATGTAGCACAAAAGATTATGACATTGACTATCATTTGGCTTTGTCATTTTCAGCTAAAAACTACATGAAGACCATTAAGCTCTTTAATGGCATTGATTTTCCTTTATGGAAAGAGAAGGTGCAAGAAATTCTCAAGTGTCTGGAGCTTGCTTATGTGCTTTATAAGATCAAGCCGTTTCCTCCTACTCGTGGCATTGAGGACTCTGTTGAGGACTATGATGAGAAGATGTATGAGTATCACTTCAAGCTAGACAAATAGGAGAAATATAATAAGTTTGTCGAGAGGATCATAAAGCGTGTTCGATCTCCGATGGCATAAGGGAAGCATTTGATGATAACGAGGACAAGACCGCTTGTGAATTCTTTTATTTAATTGAGATAAGTCATGAGCAAGTCTGCACAAAGTTTCCATCAAAAGACTAAAATCTTCACGTTATGATGGGCAAAGTGGATTAGCAGAGCAGAGACACATCATGTCGGACATAGCTTATGAGTTTAAGGCTGTTGGAATGGACTTTCCCGACTCATCTGTGGAGCATTGGATTAACGAATCCTTAAGAGATCCATGAGACTAGGGGAGTAGTTCTTAGCATTAGTTGATGGAATTAAGTATAGGTTCATATTGTTGAGAACTTCCTTTTAGAATTAGTTAATGGATTCAGCATTTAGCTTGATGACATTCAATGTACCGTAGTGAAACCTTTGTTTCTATAAATATATAAGTATTCTATGAGTATTGTTTTCTCTGAGTTGTGATATTATCCTTTACATCATCAGTTTTTAAGTGATTATCATTATTTTGTGATTACTATCAATCTTTTACATATGTGAGAACTAGGATCATGCCCGTGCATTGCTACGAGCAACAAAATATTTATAGCAAATAATATATAAATATTTAAATAAAGCAAACAATGAAATAGATTAACATTCACACCAAGAGAGATCAATGACAAGTAATTATATTGTTGAACATATAGCAAATATACTTGAACAATATTTTATACAGATAACATCAAATATTTCACGGGACTATAATAGGAGCTCCTCTCAGTTCGTTGCGCTCCCTGTTTCTCATTCCTGACATGATCTCATGATTCTATTTAGGTTTTCTCTCAATGTTTCATGTGAATAGTGTATAGAAGATCAGAACTGATCTGATACGCACCTGGATGACACGAAACGAAGAACCCTTGTGCAGTGTCTCCTCCGCCTGTTGGTCCCGCATCAAGATCTACAATACACCAAAACACAGAAAGATTACATGCTGAAGGCCAGCACATGCACGCTAGCCTGCCCCACACCCTAGTAAATCCAATATGTAAGATTGGATATTCAACTTGATTAACAGCTAGAGGTACACAAGCTACAGCAATATAATCACCAAATTTTTTAAAAAATAGAAATGAACATCTAGGTTTTATTTAAAGAAAATAGTAACAAGATCAGGATATTTCCTCTCTAGATCAGTTTGCGGTGTTGTTGTTCCGTTTTTAATGAACTAGCTGGTCACGATGTGGATGACACTATCATCACTGAATTCATCAGTTGTCTGGATTTTATATTACGAGAATTCACAACATGTCCTACACATTTTGAAATTCACAAGACAATGTGCTGCTGTTGCAGCTCGTACTGTTGAGGAGGCGAGGTGGGGCGTGGCCGCGGCTGGCGGGGAAGGATGATAGGACGACGGTGCATCATACCTGAAGGGGCACAGTGAGATCCACGTCGCCGTCGATTGTCCTCCGGTCGCCTAGGGTTCCCACTGTTCTTCATCTCGATCCAATCTGAACTGTGATCATCGTCGACGTTGAAGATCCGACGTGGGGAGGGGAGTCGGCGCGGGGGAGAGGGATCGGCGTGGGAAGGGGGAGGCGCGGGGAAGAGGGGTCGGCGTGGGGGAGGGGGAGGCGCGCGGTCGTGGGGGATCCGACGTGGGGAGGGGAGTCGTTGAGGGGGAGGGCGGCGTGGGGCGACGCGGGCGGGGGCAGTTTGTGGAGGAAAAAAGAGTGGGGCGGCCGGTTCCACGAGGAAGGAAAAAAAAGAAAAGGAGTGGGGCGGCCGGTTTCACGAGGAAGGAAAAAAGAAAAAAAGGTGTGGGGCGGCCGGTTCCACGAGGAAGGAAAAAAAAGGAACGGGGGCGTCAGACGATGGGTGCGGAGCCACGGACTGTGAAAAAGTACGATGACGTTTTTTCTCCTCTTTGGTTTTATTAAGTAGTAGTAGATTAGATAAGATAAATTCAGTGATGAGACATTGTCGAATATGCGGCACACTCACGTTTAGAGCTCAAATTCACAGGGAAGAATGGAATGTCTCATGAGTTTAGAGATGCTCTAATTAATAATTCTATTTAAGAATTGCTCTTGTTAGTTAAGAGTTGATCTCATCTGTTGAGAACTGCTCAGAAAATTAGAAATATCTTGATAAAATAATAATTCTCCCCATAATATTGTCCATAAGTTCAAGGGCAATATTAAGAATAAGTTTTTTTAAGCTTTATATACTCGCTTCCGCTTATTGTTTAATTTTAAGAATAAGTTCAATAGCAACTTTATAATCCGAGACATAATACCATTATCATGGGACTAATGCTCCACAAACACTAATTCTCTCAAATCAATGTGATTTTATTCCTTATTCTGGCCACCGCTGGGTATGGGATAATCTTCACAGGTTCTGTTGTTCTATCCATTTTCTGGCCACTGCTGTTGTGGATTAGTTCAATGGAATCAGAGATAATTGAAGTATGGTTGTGTTCATGATTCTGGCCACCGCTGTTTTGTGAACATTTAATCATAGCTTTGCTACTCTAGTTCTTTTACTAGCCACCGCAAGTATGGGCTAGGTTAGCAAGGAAAGTTGATCAGTGGTATAGTAAATGTAATGCCAAAGATAAATAAGTTAAAGATCTACCATTGTAAATTACTTCAGATAAGTTTATGGGCCGACACATTAATATTTTTGATTGCTCAGAGTTCAATGGAAGCTCACAAAGAAGGAAGGAAACGGGGAGAAGAATATCTTAATGAGATAAGTTTTCTCTATATTGATGATTTAAGATGAGACATATATACGTATATGATTTTCTCATATACATCGTGGCATAAGTATTCTTCCATTCTTTGCCAAACTCTATTGATGATGATTTACATAAGTTGTTTAACCATAACAGAGATAAGTAATGTTTAATGATAAGTTAAGTATTGGGCACAAAAGTATGAGCCTTAGTTATTTTAATGAAGAGGCTACAAAGGAGTTTTATGAACTTTAAACATAAGTATAGATTTTTTTCATAGCAACTTTTTGATGGAGTCAAATCAGTAGGCTATAATAGGTCTACAGTTTTGATACTGATTCCAAAGGGAAACTAAGATGCAAAGGTCATAAGTCATTATAAGTCAGGTTGTATCATGGGCAACTGTCACACCCGGTTTTAGAAAGAAAACCAGGTGCATCTCATATGTGCGCCAGGATCAAGTTTACACACATATGGTAGACGTCACAAGTGAATATCCATAACCATGCATACGAAAGAGTATTAAAGTATATTTATTACAAACTCAGAGTTGACACAAATGTCATAGCGGAAGACTTAAATAAACGTTTAACTAAACGAAACAAAATAACTCCATCTCCACAGGCAGTTGACTGAAGGACTCGCCTAGAATTCCTCAAAGTCAGTAGTAAAGTCCTCAAAATTCTCCCAATCTGAGCAGCAGTCCGAGTGTGGTCGATGCAATATAAATAAACAAGCGTGAGCACATGTCGTACTCAGCAATGTATGGAAATAAATGACATGCTAGGCTTTATAAAGTGGAAGGCTGAAAGGATAGCTGCATTAAGCACTTTTAGTTGGTCAAATTTTATTAAGCATCTATTTACTATCAGATATAAGTATATACCAACCACAATTAAATTAATGACATAAGCCCAGCAAATTCAGGTAACCACAGTTTAGATCATATTCAGATAGATTAATCATGTGAGGGTCCAGGCCGCTCATGACCGTGAGCACGGCTGTTATAACAGTTTTACACTCTGCCGAGGTTGTACACATTCACCGTAAGCCGTGATTCCCATTGCCCGAAAGTATGTACCCTTCCCACATCACGTGGACCAAATACTAGGTTTCACTATGAGACCTTTACAAAGATACTCTAATAAGTGATAGTTCGCTAAGGCTTCCGGTTCAGGAGCAAAGCATAACCCTCCCTAGTGAGTCGCGTATCTTAGCAAAGCCTACCGCTCAAGAGGACCGGGCTATACCTCGTCAACCGCCGCACCTCTTGCCCCTTTCGGGTAAAACTATCCCAAACCAGAATACCTAATTAGTCAGTCAAAGCCAGAGCCACATAGCACTTATGGTTGCACTGTTTTCCTGGGTGGTCGCTCCATGTTCCAATTAATAGGGGTGATCTTGTCATTATTATACTAAAAGATAATAATGGAACATAGAGTAGGGGTTTCATTAGACCAATCCCAGTTGAGCAACTAAGCATCATCTACCAGTCAAATTAATTTAATGACCCAGCTGCAAGGTATGGTAAAACAGACTAGGAAATCCTTAACGAGACCCAGCAATATTAATGCAAGCGATAAATAAACGGTGTAATTAAAATGCATGTCATTTAGGTATAAACGGGCATGATCAAGGAATACTTGCCTTCTTCCCAACCCTGCTGCTCCTCAAACTCTTCAACATCTGGTTCTTCAAACACTTCCTCGAACGACGCGTTTCCTATACGCAGCACACGAACACATACAAGAAAACAATACAAATAAATAAGAAATAGTACACCAAACAATTCCAACAGAACTAAACAACAGCACAAAACTAATCTACGCGTCACCACAAATGCGTGAGCGCGAGAATCACTAAAATCGGAGTTAAAACGCAAAAGATATGACTTTTCTAAGGTTCAGGGACTTGCTGGCAAAGTTTTAAAAGTTCCAGGGGCTTAACTGCGAAAATCTGAGGGTTAAAACATAATTTTGTATTAAACTATGAGGGTTTTCATGCAAAAAGGTAAAACTTGGACCTCGGGCGCAATTTTAAAACTTGCAGGGGCTAAACCGAAAGAAAAAGGACCTAGTTAGAATTATTTTTGAACTGCTCAGGACTGCGGGTTGATTTTGAAAACTTGGAGGGCTTCTTTGTAAAAACGCTGAAATTTACCGGCAGGTCGCGGGTTTGACTCAGGGGCTGGAGCGGCTGTGGTTCGTTGGATCTCGATCCGACGACCGGGATTAGATCGGGCGGAGGCTTCGCCGACGAGGGGAGAAGAGCGGCGGGCGCCGCTCGCGTCCACGGCGGAGCATTGCCGGCGTACACGCGAAGTCGCGCTACGGGCCACCAAACACGACGGGAGTTGGCCGAGGAGAAAGAGGGGAGGATGGCGAGCTCACCCCGGTAGACTACGGCGACGGAGAAGCTTCGACGACGGCCGGTGACGAGAGTCCGGCTCGGGGACGACGGACCTGACAGGCGGGCCCCGCCTGTCAGCGACGCGGGAGAGAAAGTGACGCGGAGAGGGCCGGCGCGGAGATGATGGGCCGGAAAGAGAAGCTGGGCCGGAAAAGGAAATCAGGCCTGCTGTCCGAGAGGAAAAAGAAGGAGGGGCAGAGATGAACTGGGCCAAGAGTTGGAGGGGCAAAACTAAACTCGACAGAAACAACTATTCTAAACATCAAACAAATTCAAATTAAATTCGAATTTAAATAGAATTTAAATTCCAACTTTATTGAACAGCAAGAAAAGACAAATGCAACAGCATGAATGCATCAACAACTTATTTTTGACTAAAATTATTTAATATGATATTTAAATTGATAAAAGGCTAGAAATTCCAATTAAATCATAGAAAATTTATTTAAGCCTTAATAAATCCTAGAAAAATTTAGAATGTTGCTACAATTTAGTTGTGATGAATTTTAGGGTTTTACAACAACCGTGATTCATTTATAAAGTTAAGGTGGATTAATTATTATCCTCATACTCTAAGGTGAATATTTAATCTGTTAGCTGACAGAAATAAGCATGCATTCTAAGGAAGGGGAAAAGTTTTCATCATATCATAAGATACATCTAGTGTTGCTTTTCTAAGTTCTGTGGAGCATGACACTGAGATGGGACCAAAGTGAGTATTAGGATTGTCACTTAAGGACAAAAGTTGAGAGAACATCTGAAGCGACAATATGTGAATGCATACACAACCATGCCTATTTCTTTTTGCGTTATGTATCAAATTTTATCATAAGTATAAAGTTAAGAATAAGATAAATAGGAAGACGTTCCTAACGCTTCAGATAGAAGCTATATGCTAAGATCTATAAGTAATTGACTTAGCATGACAAGCCGGAATGCTTGACAAAATTTTATTAGTCTTAGTCCAGGGGAGGTCCACTGGAAATGTGTTATAAGATTAAAGGACCAAACAACATGCTTATCTAATTAAGTACTATTAAGATAAGATTTTGTAAGAGTGTGCGGATGTAATAGTGCACAAATTAGTTTATGTCCTTCACTCTTACACATATGAGCCATGTTAAGATACAATTATTTAGAAAGCTCTAAAACAAGTTTAGCATTATTAAGGCTAATTTTGCATGACATGTTTTAGCCAGGCATATAAGATATGTTCCGGTATTATTATTAAGTTTACATAAATTAAATTCAATATCAAGTAATGGCATATAGTTGATGGTTTCAAGCCCGTTGACAACTACATTGTTATGAAAGAAGGGTCTTAGGATCAAGTCATTTTAATACTAGCAATATGACTAATTGAAGGTTTATCTCTTATCCTATTTTCGCGAAATTAGTATGGATTTGATAGTCAACCTGAAATATGATTTTAAATGAGGCTGTATAAATAAGCTCCCAAATAAGTTAATAAGCGTTCTATCTAGGTATTATAGTGGACTTTGGTTAATGGTGTCCCGGTATGTGTGTATGTCTACTGATGATGCATTTTGCTGGGTTTTACTATGATATTGAGTGTGAAATAAGTCTAAGTTTAGTATTAAGATCGTTCGATTAAGTGGGAGATTGTCGATCTGTGTGTATCCACCTGCACGTGATCAATAAAATGAATATAATAAATAATAAGTTATTGACCTTCGGTCAAAGGGGATGTTGGAATTGTTGACTTCGGTCAATAGGCATGTAAGGCCCATTCCGAATCCAACTCGATCCCTGAATAGTTGCCTTGATCAGGAGGCAAACTTAGGCCACCTTTTGGGCACGGCCCCAAATCTACAGCACTATATAACTAAGAGGAGGATGCCCTTTTTCCTCCTAGGGTTTTATTCGTTGGTTCTTTTAGACTCTAATCTATGAGTTAAGCCTTAGGGTTTACAGAAACCCTAACTCTGCCGATCCCTAAGGTGCTGAAAAGTTTGGAAGCTCAATACCCATAGGATCTGCATCGACATCCAGTTACTTCGTGAAGCACGAGTTCTACATCAACAACCTCATCAGGCATTGTCATGGGCATTAACGTGCCTAGTAAGTTCTAAGCTTCATCAAATTTTTGTATCACATTAAAGTTCTAGGTGCGATCTATTAGTGACTAGCGATCCGGTTCTGAGTTTATAATCGGATTAATCTAACATCCTGTTCGGAAATGGCAATTAGCGCGTGATACTTGTTACCTTCTCTGCCACCTTTTCCTCCATTTTTTCTGGCTCGGCGACATCAACCTCAAGGCGAAGGAAATATAAATAAAGGAGGTTTAGCCGTGCGTCTAGCTACTTTAGAAAAGTTTCTCTGACAAATACTGTAGTAGATGATAGTAAAAGTTTCAATGCTGATACTTTGGTATCACCAGAAAGATAAATGAACGTCACAAATTTTTTTTTGCGACGACAACGACGTAACATATATAGCTAGTCATCAGTACAAATAAAATCCGTACCTACTGATATCTACAAGCATAAATTAATGCAATTACCCGTTGTACATGAAGAATCCCGGTGCCAGCGCCAACTCGATCTAAACATAGGGCGCGGCCTTAATTTTAGTGCTAAAATAATTTAATGCTTTTGATGCTAGAATTATATTGTCTAATCCGATTTGTAGAAAACAAGATTTGCAATTACATAAAAAATAACAATGCACACAAAAGATAAAAAATGATTAATGGATGCGCTTGTACAGTCATCAATATAACTGTTCAGTGGAGAAAAATAGTCTAAATTAAGTAGGGCTTGGAGTGTTGGCTTATGGCTTAGACGGACCAAAAATTGATTGAGTGATCTCTTATGCCCAAGCCCTGATTTTTATGAATTAACTAACATGTAAAATTATCAAAAATATGAAACATCTCAACTAGTTCTGCACAAGTGACATTGATAATGAAAGAAGTTCTCATCCAATATATTGCAGTGTGCCCATTCATAAGGTTCTCTAACCATCCCACAATGTTGATTATTAACCAAACTAATTAAGCATGCTACTAGAAAGTAGTATCACTATGGATATGTACATTCAAGATATTTAAAGTACACAAACACTCGAATGTGAAACATGCGACCATAACATGACCCCAATTTCAGGGCAATTTCTTTAGAAAAATAATAATGCAATACAAGCTAATTCATTGAATCATTGATAAAAGCAGCACGTGGTTTAAAAATATTGGGAAATTAATTGTTGGATTAAAAAGTCAGCTGTTTTTTTCTAAATTTATTTTGATGCCCATAATTATGAGGTATAACACTACATTAAGAACAATGTGCTCTTTCTTTTTACTAGCAAATATGCTCGTGCGATACTACGGGATGAGCATGAGCGCGAGACGAGAGAACTTAGGATCAGATCTTATCTGATGGAGCCTCTTTTGCTTGGACGTCAAGGATCATGTTGGAAGAGAATACGAATCTTGGTCTTATTTGGCTTTTTTTAATATGAGGGTCCAACCATCGGTGTCCCATGACGGACCAAAAGTTAAACTACCGCGGAAACGGTCCTCGCTTTAGTAATAGGAGAGATTTGTTTTCTCTTTTGCTGCACAAGAACTCTCATGTCTTTCCTAAGTGTGGGTACTCTATAGTTCTTATGTACTACACCCCAATATTGCCATTGTTACTTAGAAAATAAATTATGCACAATGCAACTGCAAACATTCCTAAAGCTACAAAATCCAATAGTTTCATTCGCGAGAATATTGCACCGAAGTTGCACTTCCCAACTTTTAGGGACCTAAATTGAATGCATATGTTTTCAACAATCAATCATTAACCACATTTGACTTTATTGGGCCACCCCAGATGTTCTTACAGCCCTTTTGCCATTCAACTTACCTTCAAGAATTGGCTTAGTCAGGGGCCATTTGGTGACAAAGAAATTTCAACAACTTTCTTACTTTTAAGGTCTAATATTAAACAATGCAACACATTTATTCATAGTAAACTATGATGAATATAAATGCAAGAATGTCATGGCCTTGCATTGATTGTTTCTTCCCCGAAATTTTTTTATTGTCCATGGTTGTCCTTGGAGATCTACTCCGAAAATGTCAGACACCAAAGCAAGTCTTGTCTCTAGCTTATTATCATTTGAAATGTAGCAGAGTTAAAGAGTTTTCAACCTTCTCAGAGAAAGAAGCTATAGTATCGAGAGTGACATTGTGCTACTTATCCTATTCCATAACTAGCCAAATGATTATTTCACATCCTCAAATGCTTGCAAATATAAATTGCAGGAAGTATATTGCTAGCATGGATAGTTTATCAAAGAAATGCTATCATCTTGCTTTGACCGTTACCATGGAGCAAACCTGGCGAGGACTCTAGGAAATCTTTTGCATCATTGATAGTTTGCTTGGAAATATATATAAACGGATAAAAAATGTAAAAATCATGCACAACCCTTATTTAATCTTGTGACTTGCATACTCCCCCCGTCCCAAAAAAAGAAGGCACTCTAGGTTTTAAAATTTGTCCCAAAAAACAAGTCATTCTACTATATTTATTTAGTAAGTGCACGTGCATATAACAACCAATTAGTGTCAAATATGACTAATAATTAGGGGTAATTAAGGTCATTTTACTTTCTCATTAATCTATCCTAAATTTTTTAAAATGTCTTCTTTTTTGAGACAAAGGGAGTAATTGCTACACTTGTATTAGCACTACACTCTTATTTAGCACTAATAAGCGCTAGCAAAGGAAGGTGATTCAGACAGGTGCCATTGCCACCTTGGGAAGTGGATTTAACAGGAATAACATAATAACTAGCTAGCTAAGTAGCAAAGTCTCAAGTATTTGTTTGGATCATACATTTTTCTTGATTGATTGTTTAAACTGCCAAATCATAACTTTGAATAAGACAAGCAGTGCGCTGATATGCACCCTGATATATATATATATATATATATATATATATATATAGGACGAGTTTTATACCATTGTACGTATGTCCGCATACTAGTTTATTATTTTTAGTATGTTCATATACTAATTCTAAGATACTTCAAAGTGAGATACACGAAAAATTTTCAAAATCAGCCCCTATTTTTAAATATATTTTAATTATACCTTTATAATACTATATAAAATAGTATGTCCATATATTTAATGCATGCTTACATACCCAACGTATATATCATCACAGATTGTCTAGTATCATGACATACTACATGTACATACTTTTCGTCGGATCAAATTCAACATGTATCATGAGATACATAGGTAGGTGTAGCTACACGTGCGTGTAGAATGGATTTTTCCTATATATATATATATAGGTAGATGATATTTAGCTTCCAGCGTGTTGAATAGTATTCAACGCACCGGCGGAGCGCCGCTCGCAGGACAGAATTCCGATCAGGACCCCGGGCCCCTCTCCTCGCTCGTGTCGATGTCCTCTCCGGTGACCGGAGTTGGGATCATGCAGCACCACCTAGTGCAGATCCACCGAGCTTGCCGCTCTACAACTTTGATGGCCATGGCGGCCATGCCGGCGGTCGGAGGTGGCATCACAGCCTTGCAGATCGACCCCGAGCAGATCCAACTTGCACTTCCCCGCACACCATCGCAAGCGTATATTCATGTGATTTCTACAGCCATGGAGGCGGTGGCTCCATGCGTTTTCGCCTCACCCTAGATGCAGAAGCAGCAGAAACATCTGCAAATTGAGGCTTCAACCGTTCAACACTGGTGTTGCAGCAGACTCTGACGGCCTGAGAGGAATCCACAGCTCCTCTGGTGGTCTTTTCAATATTGTCTTATTCACCAATCGGTAAGCGTTCTTTATTCATAAATGATTGGTTTGTTTTCCTCCCAAATTATTCTTCTCCTTCTCTTATTTCTCTAATTTTCCATCAGTTGATTCTACGAGTGATTAAATTTATTTTTGTTCCAATTTTTCACGCTGCCATCTAATATCCTTTGTTTGTTATACAGCATGATCTTGTCCTGCCTTGCCGTGGACGGACGTATCGAGTATGCTTCTGTTTGATGGAATTGCAAGCGTGATTAGCTAGATGATAGTTCTCATTGCTGAACTTCTTGTTTGTTGTAATACGGGATGTTGTTCAATAGACTAGAAAAATGCACCCAGCGATTGTGCATATCAAATAATTACTTCTTTTATGGAAGTACAACTGAAATTTACTGTACATTCTTTCTAAAATTACTACCCTAAAATTTAAAATTACTCCTTTTTACATATTGTTTTAAAAGAATATTATGGTTACGCATATTATTGTAGTGCATGACGTTCAGGTTCACGGATTGTTTCGGTGACTAATTACTCCTTTTTCAGCGGCTAAAATATCCATCTACTTTGTAAGATAAAATTGAGTCCACTTACTCCTTTTTCAATCTATACACTACTGCTTCTCCCGTGCAGTCCTCAGTTTTTCAATCTATACACTACTGCTTCTCCCGTGCAATCCTCAGTCTGAAAATTACTCCTCAATATAAAGAATACAGCTCCTTTTTGTAGAACATTACCATATGGGTCCAATGAAATACAAGCACAAAAGATAGTTGACTGGCTAGACCATGCTTCACTTTTCCAATTTTCTTGTGGTATATAGGATGTTCAGGTTCATCGAAAAAGGGAAAATTTGCACACTACAGTTGTGTATATGATGGGATCGAACAATAACTGCTTGTTAATGTCTGGTCTGTAATACTGTTCTTGTAAAGAAGTAATGAGTTACTATATTATCTCAAAGTCGGGGAATAATTTTGTATAGAACTTACTCCTCTTCTAGAGAAGTAATTGTTATTGAAATCACTACTTAATGTGTAGTATTTTTATATACAGAAGAAGTAATATTGCCAAAAGAGAAGTTTAAGTATTCAATAGGTAATTTTGCCAAGAAATAATTAGCCATGGGAGCAAGGAGTATTTTTTGAATAAAGAAGTAATTTGTCAAATATAAAATACTCATAAGACAAAATCACACTCATAGCATTATCAGTAACAATTACTTTTATAAAAACAAATCACTATTCTAATATTAAAATACTAACTCCAATATGCAAAATTACTGCTAACATTAGAAAGATACTCTCATCTTATGCCTTAATGCAATTTGGTGATGTATAGTGCAATGCTTATTACTACACGACATGTCACATAGATCGAGGCTTTGTGCCGTGCGGCACACCCGTGTGATTGCCTCATGCGTAATTTCTGGTGACATGATTGTTTCAAAGCCTGAAGTAAAGTGCCTGGTTGTTTCTGTTTGTGGGTGGTGGTACATAAATTGACCTATCAGCTCAAACGGAAGTAAATTTCAATGATGAAGAAGTAACATTATGCGATGTATGTTTTTGTAAGTCAAAATAAATTTTGTAAATGCACGGTGCCAATAATTGAGATCTATTCAGCACCAAGAATCACGTTGCAATTTATATGCATGAGAACCTCCCCTCCCCCCCCCCCCCCCCCCCCCCCCAAAAAAAAATACGTGCGAGGGTTTATTTCTCTCCAAATCTAGCTCACGCTGGCATGTACACATGCAAGTGCTAACTGCCCCCTCAAACTCCCCTGCCGTTTGCACGTGCGTGATTACTGATTACAAGAAAGATCCTATACGGAAGAGAACCAAATGCATAGCATTTATCCCAGCCAACTCCAACGAAAGCCATTAATTATATCGCTCGTCCCGGCGGTGACCAAGACCGCCGGAGCATGAGGCGCCTCCCAGCGGACCTCAACGCCTGAAGAAAAAGACCCAACGGCGCCTGCTTGGCCTGAGTACCTTTAACGGCGATGCCGGAGTAGACCGTATGTAACAGCTGCGATGACATCAATGTACAATATCCTGCATTTCAGGACTGAATGGCCACGTGCAGAAGAGAGATTGCATTGCCATACGCTCTCTGATCATAGATTAGATCCAACGAGCACTAAAAATCACCTTGACGATGACCTTGGAACCAATTTTTACGATTGTAGGATGACTTTGGTGAGTATTTACGGTCACAGGACCTCACCGGAGCTTCTGCCGGTGTGATAGAAATGATCCGTAAACTGACGCCAACGTAATAAATGCCATATAAAACGGATCTGGTGTACACCTCCTTTACGATTTTTACTACCACAGACAAAGTGCAGTAATTTTTAGCGCGAGAGGTATTGCCGGAGCTCCGGTGGACCCTCGGCCGTGCGCGCTGAATAGTATTCAGCACACAGCGAGCCAAATAACCCGGTCATATATATATATACATACATATATATCTTACACCACAAATATAGTTCATTTGGTGCACACAACCACCTATAATAGTATATATCATATAAATACCAATACAAACGATAACCCTAAAGTCGTTAATAAGTTTGGCAATCGAGACAACATATATATAGTTTGCTTCTTGATGTTTAATTAATACGCTTTTTTAGTATTATATATGTGGTGTAGCTTCTGCCAGTAATAATTTGACTGGCTATTAATGGAACCAGTGCCCAAGATCAAGCCGACTGGGATCATAGCAGGTCATTGCCAGCGTTGGTTGCCGTGGCGCAGAAGCTTCGGGTACCTTGGCAAAGCGGCCTTTCAGTCGGGGTCTCATCTCCGCGTAGGCTTTCCTGGATGGATATCGGATCTGCTTCTCGTAGCGCCTCCTCTTCCTCTTCTCCTTGTACCTCATAAGCTGTGCCTCCCTCCCCATTGATGGATCTACTTGCCTTTGCAGCTGATCATCAACCAGGATTGGCTCCTTGAGCCTTGAGCTTGCAGCGTCCGTGAATGTGCTCCCAGAGAATGACATCTGCATGAAGCAAGAATTTTAAATCATATATAGGAAACCGGACAAGAGGTTTGTAGTTAATTGTTTCCAGCAAAAAATATGTAGATATATTGTATACACTACTTAGTGTTTCTGCACTTTGCTGGATGTTGCTTGGGCCTACATACATGTTCCATGAACATCAGATATGCCTCTAGCTGGGATAATTTGGGATCCTAGCTACTTTCCAAAACTGGATCCATTAATCCAATATATCCATCATTTAAAAGTAGTGTGGTAAAAGTAAACAGCCAATATATCCATCATTTAACCACATAAAATGAGACAATTTATTACCTATTTCATCTAATCTTTGGCAAGGACATACCTTCAGGATT
This sequence comes from Echinochloa phyllopogon, assembly GCA_033239725.1. Lineage (NCBI taxonomy): Eukaryota > Viridiplantae > Streptophyta > Magnoliopsida > Poales > Poaceae > Echinochloa > Echinochloa phyllopogon. Next base: position 792,576 of record BTCW01000016.1, on the reverse strand, counting down.
GATTTAGACAATAGATGGATACAGACATGGCAAAATTTTGACGTATCATGTTTAGTTTGTGAGTGTTCTCTGTTAGAGGCTTTAATACTACAATCAAACAAGCCAGATAACCTAACTATAGTTGTGTAGATACATCATTGAACATATATAGCCAACATATGCCTATTGTTATGGTTGATTTCACACATAGAAATCTTTTGTGCCTAACTAAAAGAGAAAACATATAGCTTTTCAAGATGAAAACAATCCAATAGATCGATAGAGTACGTAGTGAAAAAAAGGTTAAAAGGAAGCCTATAATTTTCTCCTATCATTTAATATAATTTCTTGAGTTGCTATGTGCACATATAGATTTGACGATGGACAAGACTATACAATCAATACAAGTATATGACTATATTTACAGGCTTCTCCATATATTTCCCTTCCGGCCAGAAGGGAATATCTTCCCGGCGAGATGACTAGGTTGACTTTGATTTCTTTCTCATTCCTCGGACACAGACTATGTATGAGTTATTAGTTTCCATTGATAGAATTGAGTGGTTCAATTCTCAATAATAAATCGGCACACATATCACCTTGTAATTGTTGTTTTCATAGAAAAAAAAGCCTTCCTCAAAGGAAGCCCCTAAATTTTAATAGAAAAACAGTCAGCCTTCACCACCAAATATTACCCAGAATAATCTGTATATCGTGGTCAGATCAATTATGAACAAACACACACAAAGAATCACAGAAGAAGCAAATTAATAAAAGAACACCGAAAGAAAGAATTTTGACTCAAGCACAGAAAAGGAGGCATGCAACAATTGATGAATAATATGCATATGCAAAGGAACACACACAAAATTCGATCCCCGGGAGGAGAGTTATCCGCAGATTCTTTGGAACCACCACTACTACTTACGATGGTGGCACTTGCCGCTGTCGCTGTGTGCTGGGCGGCGCCGCCGAGGCCAAGCGACACCTCGAAGGTGAGACCGTTGCCGGGGTGGTGCCGCGGCCCAAACGGCATCTTGTTCTCAACCGGCGACCGGCGGTCATCGCCGACTGTGGGTGGCGGGTCGTCGTCGAAGAGCCAGGCGACGCTTTCGTTGTCGTCGTGGCTGAAGAACTGGAACTCGTGCAGGCTCCCGGCCGGTGGATGTTCATCATGGTGATTATTATGATGAGCCACGGGGAAGATGGAGAAGGCCCGGCCGCTGTGGTGGTTGATGAGGTCTTCACCGGCGTGCAAGAGGTGGTGTCGGCAGCAGCAGGAGGCCGCAGCACCACACACGCCGCACGTTGGCTCCGACTGTGAGAAATAATCTTGATTCATGTATCTGCATGTTTAGTTCCTTTGTTCTGTATGTAAGTAGAGCTGTGTAGGATATATGCTAGCAGGAGATGTGTAGGTGAGATACGTGCACAGTTAGCTCGGTTTCATGTCATGGGCAAGGTGCCGGCATGCCGTGCGATGCGGACGCTGCCGTGCGAAGCGGTGGTGCACAACAGAAGCGAACGATCTGCATAGACGACTGATGACCATGATCCAGCTGCATGTGGAGTGCTGTGCGAGGCGGCCGGATTGCAGGGAAGAAGAGGTCCATGTTGCATGCAGCCACGTAGTGGGTTTGTGAGCTAGAGAATTGGTCCTGTCTTGCATGTCTTTGCATGTTTTAGTTTCAGTTAGAAGCGTGGCGTGAGTTACGGTCTGGTGGTGGCCGTTGTTATCCCTTTGCATGTACTTAGTCTATATATGAATGAGAAAATGATAAAGCCGGTGTGGGCTGCGTCACAAAAAATACTGCCTCTGCGTGTGCCTCTTGTGCGTGTGTATTTGTCCACCTAAAGTTCCTGAGTGTTAGTGATTGAGAGAGGAGTGATTCCTACCAAAAGAAGACCAAGTGCTTGTGATAAATACTTGTTCCTGTGGGTGAGCGATCCCAACAATTGGTATTCAGAGCCAAGCTATGAAGATGATGCCGCGTGATGATTCATCATCGAGCAAAGCCATGGTGAGCAGTGGCTTCGGCAACTCGACGACGACGATGGCGACGGGGAGGCTCCCGTTCCCGATGCTGACAAGGACGAACTACGCGGCGTGGGCGATGAGGATGAAGTTCCTACTGCGAGCCAACGGCGCATGGGGCGCTGTTGATCTTGGGAAGAAGCCAACGGCCGAGGCTGTTGACATGGTCCAGGACCAGCTGGCCTTGGCGATGATCTCCCAGGCGGTCGACGACGACACGCTGCTGCGAGTTTCCGAGAAGGAGACCGCCTATGATGTGTGGGAGGCGCTACGCTCCATGCATGTGGGCGTTGAGCGTGTCCGGGAGGCAAGGGTCCAGTCCTTGCGAGCTGATCTTGATAACCTCAAGATGAGTGATGCGGAATCTGTTGATGATTTCGCTGGGAAGTTCACAACGCTAGTTGGGCGTATTCGTGAGCTAGGAGATGCGGTGGAGGAGAAGTATGTCGTGAAGAAGCTGCTGCGATCCGTCTCCACCAAGTTCATCAATGTTGCGTCATCAATGGTGCTGTTCGGCGACATCAACAATATGGCCGTGGAGGAGGCTATTGGATCATTGAAGACCCATGAAGAGCTGCTCAAGGGACAGGAGGTCCGATCTGAACAGCAGCTCCTCATGGCAAGAGAAGACTCGGCGCGAGGTCGAGGTCGTGCACAAGGTAGCCGTGAAGAACGCAAAGACAAAAGCAAGGTAAAATGTTATAATTGTCAAGATTATGGGCATTTTGCTTGGGAGTGTCCTAAGAAAGGAAAGGAGGAGAAAGCTTTGTTGGCTCAAGGCTACGGCAGTGATGAACCAACTCTTCTCTGAATTTGTTTAGCCACACGAGAATCAAGATTAGGGGGGAAAATGTGAGAAATAATCTTGATTCATGTATCTGCATGTTTAGTTCCTTTGTTCTGTATGTAAGTAGAGCTGTGTAGGATATATGCTAGCAGGAGATGTGTAGGTGAGATACGTGCACAGTTAGCTCGGTTTCATGTCATGGGCAAGGTGCCGGCATGCCGTGCGATGCGGACGCTGCCGTGCGAAGCGGTGGTGCACAACAGAAGCGAACGATCTGCATAGACGACTGATGACCATGATCCAGCTGCATGTGGAGTGCTGTGCGAGGCGGCCGGATTGCAGGGAAGAAGAGGTCCATGTTGCATGCAGCCACGTAGTGGGTTTGTGAGCTAGAGAATTGGTCCTGTCTTGCATGTCTTTGCATGTTTTAGTTTCAGTTAGAAGCGTGGCGTGAGTTACGGTCTGGTGGTGGCCGTTGTTATCCCTTTGCATGTACTTAGTCTATATATGAATGAGAAAATGATAAAGCCGGTGTGGGCTGCGTCACAAAAAATACTGCCTCTGCGTGTGCCTCTTGTGCGTGTGTATTTGTCCACCTAAAGTTCCTGAGTGTTAGTGATTGAGAGAGGAGTGATTCCTACCAAAAGAAGACCAAGTGCTTGTGATAAATACTTGTTCCTGTGGGTGAGCGATCCCAACACCGACATGGATCGATCGATCACCGTGCTAAGACTAGGAAGGGTTTAGGATCGAGAACCAAGGAGCCAATCGAGCTAGGAGAGACTTGTCAATTGAACTGATGATGATGGAGTGGAGGCCGGGGAAGATGATGGAGGAACAATTCAAGCTGCTAGCTATAGCTAGGGTTAAGCTGTTGGTGATAATGCCATGGGGGTATAGCTATAGCTGTATCTAAATACGAGAGACAAGAAAAAAAAACTAAAGCAAAGGCCAGGCAAAGCGGTGAAAAAGGAGATGACGCCAGATATGATGCAGGCCAATGTGCGGGGCGGAATAGATCGATATGAGCCACCGAGAGATCGCTGCATTTCTGACGTGGACGATTCCGGACCACCTTTTCTGGCATGATCGATGACCCAGGGAGATAAGTTTTGGAGCCACCCTATTTGTCCGTCTCGCTGAGCCGCGCATCAGATATTCCTATTAGCTACCCCAGTTTGCGCTCACTTTATAATTTGGTTCTTGACCATTTTAGCATGAAATCATATACAGTAGTATTCTTCTCAATATAGCATGCAGTTTATATAAACTATGCATGTACATCTGATTCTATACCGACCATATTGACCAGCAAAGTAAGCGGTCGCTACCCGATTCCTCTTATTTGCCGTGTGCCACCGACCATAATGCACACGGCAAACAGCCGATTTCCGGTAGTGAGTAAACGTATGATATCACATGTTTCAAGAATTCTTTTTATCATTAAACATGGAGACATGTAGTGTTGTTATGTTCTGGAACTCAATTTCTTTTATCATTAAACACGGAGACATGTAGTATTTTTATCCATGAATCATGGTTGTCCACTCTTTAATCCACCATTCCGCTTAACTTCAGGCCTAAGTGGCATGCGGCCGTGTAGAGCGAAGCATTAGATTTATTATTAAGCATGATTGTATACTATCAAAATCACTACGGTATGTGCATAAAAGAGATATATATATAAAGATTAAAGACATATGAGCTGAGAAGAGTCATACGGCAAAGAAAAAAATTGTGCCAATTTACATATGCCAAGATTGGGACTTGTGACATCGCCACTATACCAACCGACAGGTGGTATAAACCTGGCAAGTGAGCACATGGCCAAGGCCTGGTTGCTGCCATTAACTAATGCTGTATCTTTTGATGCCCTTATATATGTTCTCTTTTGTTGACTGGATGGCTAACGTATTTTATGCACTGAACACTTAGGGTTATAATAATAAAGTTATGACATGGATATATACATATATGAGGAACAAGCTATCTAGGTACATATTTTTCATTAACGAAGAGAAGGTTTTTCAGATATGTAATAAGAGCCAACAAACAGGATTTGTACTAACATAATGGAGGTACAGATAAAATCATGATTTGACAAGGCCAGAGTCATTCTGATCTTGTGGTGATGAAATATTGCCTGTATTTTACATATATATATATATATATATATATATATATATATATATAGATAGATAGATAGATAGATAGATTATGTTCCAGCTTATTGTCTAAAAGATGCTAACAATAACACTATTCTTCACATCATCCAATTAAGAATAAGAATTGAACTTGTTAGCTCTTGCACAAGGCACACAAAGTTAGTGGTGACAATTCTACTCTAGGGTGTGTTGCTGTGGGCGTGCAGGCTGTATGATGGCTAGCTTGCTCCTTTTGAGACCAGCTTTGCACCCACAAATATTGCAGGGGGACGCTTTGTTCGAATTGTGTGTGAACCACATCAAAAGAATCTAACGAAAGGTAGATGAAGAAAACGATAGTGTTGGAATGCATAACTCAACTGATGGATCCATATGACCTTTCTGCAAGCTCCAACTTCTGACTCCAATCCTTGAGTTGTTTGGATATGCTCTCGTTGATACGTAAAAAGTGCCCACAGGCACATCAACACAGATCGATCCTAGCGCATATATGTATAATAATGGTATGGCTGTGGAGGTGGATTGAAGAATAAAATCAAAAGGAATTTTGTTTCCTATAAGTTAAGTAAAAAGAGAGTTGTTTCTCTTGCAGGCTATACTGACAACTCCTTACAAGGAAACTGAAACAGACAACACTACCAGAATCATGCACATTGTCACCGGGTGGGAAAGCCCTTTAGCACCAAGGTGGGGGCACTAGCAAAAAATATTTGCATATTTGCGTGTTGCGGGATTCGAACTCAAGACCTCTTGGCTCGCGCGCGTGCACCCACCTAACCATCTCACCTACGCAACGCATGTGATAGGATTAAAGATGCGCTCATTTTGAAGTAGCATGTGACACCTACATTAGCACCGGATTGTATTTACGAACCGGTGCTAAAGGGCCTTTAGCACCGGGTCGTAACACCACCCGGTGCTAAAGGGTCCCGGTGCTAAAGGAGGGGGACCCTTTAGCACCGGGCTGTAACACCAACCGGTACTAAAGGGGACTTTTAGCACCGGTTGGTGTTACAACCCGGTGCTAAAGGGTTCCTGAGGGCGCCCCAATTTCGCACCCGGTGCTAACGTTACATTAGCACCGGATCTTAAGTGCACCGAGGCATATGAGGGGTGCGGATGTGAGTTATTCTTGTAGTGCAATGTTGTTATCACATTATTTAGTTTATACCAAATATATATATATATAAGTAGAGACTAGAGACCATATTAGCCGCATGCTTCACCTAGAGTGCAAGATCAGGGTTCAAACCCTAGTTGGCCTACGTACCTACAAGTTTATGCTCAGTTTCACAGTTTATACGAAATATGCATGTCTTACAACATGTCCTATGCGTGCGTGCAAATTAAAATTGACCATAGTTATGCCACCAGCTCGCCACATGTAACAACCCACAACTTTTCAAATTTCCTTTATTTAATTTATTAGTTAGCCTTAAGTTAAATTATGTGCAACCTCCACTAATCAGTTCCACAAGTAGTAAATGATAAGTTTCCGTTTTGAGTTTCACTCATATGTAGGTTCCTTGTCGAACTTTTAAGGGCTCTTGACTACTGAAGATACATCGTTGGTTGCTTATTTCGAAAGAGAATCATAACTTTGGGTAGCCGAGCTCCCTGGTGGCGACAGATATATAGGCACACATATTCGAGGCTATTGATGGCAATGGCTATATAGTGACACAAAAGTGAGGTACACATATTCCTTTCCTTCGAATTTTTCTTTACCCAAAGCTATAGATATATCTACTCTATTAGATCCTCAGCTGAATACTCTATCGATTGCCACACGATAGACATGGAATGCACAAGGGAGGCTTGCACCATGGGTTGCCTCATATTTGATTCGATTGCCACATACATGATGAAGCAGAGCCTGTCTACGCTACTGGCCCAGATTGAGAATCCAAAGGATACAGGTGTGCGTGTGGGGTGGATCAGTTACCAGGACCCTGTGCTGCCACCCGGACTGCAGGGCGTGGGCACACCGATCTTTTTTTCTTTTGCTTGTTCTTTCTTTTTCTTTCTTGCGCGCGGCTCAAAGCCTTTCCTTTCCATGCATCCGCTATTATCCATCCATTCATACATGATCTGATATGATGACTGTATGTATGTGTATCCATCTATCAACTATATATCTAAATATTTCTGTATGTATCTATCTACTTGAGATCCACGATGTGTCTATCTGTCATTTGTATGTTTATGTACTTGCTTCCCTTTTAATTACCGTGTGACTAAGAAGATATGTAATTCTAGATCGATCCACCCAATATGCAAATACAATTATATAACCAGTCTGATACATGCCTTTTCTTAAGTTTGATTCAAATGACCTAGATGTTTCAATTATTGAATGAACATCTGAAGCATTGTACGCAGATTTAATTTTTACACCTTTGGTAGCTCCAGTTCTAATTTAAGTCATATATAAACCCTTTTCCAAGAAGAGATCCGTGGACAACTCCTTTTCTTCTTCATTTCATTTATATCTTCTTGATGCAGGGATCTTAATTTTTTTATTTTGAGAAAGGGATCATACATATTTGTGCCCACTTTGTAGCAATGTAAAAGCCTTCTTTCGGTGTTTAGAAATCGTGGTCCCGACACAAACCAGAAATGTGTTGTGTTCCCTCCCCTGATGGTTGATGCAGAAGATGAAACAAGACACGCATTTATCCTGGTTCCGGTCGTAAGACCGTACTTCCAGCAAGGTGGTACGTGCGATGTGTTATTCCGCACCGGACTGCAAGTAGTACGGGGTACAAGTAGGTTGGGAGAGGAGGCTAGATCTCCAAGTCCCAGATGATTGAGGTGGAGTGCCAATATCGTGGTCTTTCGGAATGTGAGCGAATTCTCGATCTCCCTCTTCTTGATCGATCACCCCCTCCTTTTATAGGCCAAGGAGAAGGGGTTACATGTGTGTATGTCGCTGCACATGCACAGTTGCCGCACAGTAGTAGGAATGGCGCCAGGCGTGCTTCTTTCTTCTTGTCCACTGTTGCGCGATATTGCGATCCCTGTGGTCGATTCTTGTACTGGTAATGACGCCAAGGAGTGGTTTTGAGGATCGAGCTGTCCTTTGTACGGTAATGACTCGTCCGTACACTGTTTCGAGGGTCTCCCGTGCCTGTGCACAGCCCATTCTATGGAAAATCACCGTGGAAGTTGGTAGCACAGGGAGTTGGAGAGACCCGGCCCTGTTCACACAGTGGCGACATGTGTGCACAGCGCCAGGGATGGTCGCATAGTGATCGGAATGGCCCGCCATGCCTCTGCTGTCCTCTCTTCTTCTTCTGCTGTGTGTTCGAGGGTTTCTCCCGCCCGGCGGAGAGATTCGGGTCGTCGGAGTTGGTAGCACAGGAGCTTGGAGTGACGGGCTCTGTTCGCACAGCGCTTGCCTGCCCGCACAGTCCCCCGGTTGGCAGCATAGTGACGGGAGTTGGCGGACGCGACGGGGTGGTCGTGGCTGTCAGGGTGGCATGGCGAGAGATTTGCCTTTTGACCTTGGATGCACGGCGGTGGTGAGCGCCATTAATTGTCTGTCGGACCGGGGGTCTCGACCGAGGCGGAGCTCTCCTCATTTCGTGGGTTGCTCGAGGCTCAATCCTCAGGCCTCGACCGAGGCGGAGTTCTCCGATTCGCTCGAGGGGTCGGTTCCCTCGAGCGAAGCGGAGATTGTGGTCTGCTTCGAGGCATACCACGGGGCGCCTTGACCGGGCCTTCGTTCGTTGCTGGGCCGCGGGCCTTAACCTTTGTTTCTCTTTTTCTGGTCATGCATATGAGTTCAATGTTTAACAGGGGTGATTATAAATAGGTTTAGGTACCCCTAGTAATCACCCCCAACACTTGCATACGATTCTATAGGCATGGTCTTGAGTATCAACTATTTGATACTAAGCACCCCTGTCAAGAACTTATTTTCACTATGTGAAAAACCCGTTTTTATATAACATGAAATAGGTAACGGACAAAATAAATTTCGTTACCTTTAATAAGAGTGGTACCAACATCATCAACCACCATTATCAATAAGGCCTCTAGGTTGGGCCGAACTTGGTGGTGACCAACTTTTGCTACCTTTTTCAAGTTAAATGTAACGGTCTTTGTTATAGCTTGTTACTAATAATAAAGTTAATAGTCCTTAATAATTCAGTTATCTTTGACTAAGGCATTGATAACATTCATGCTTTAGTTGTTGGCCGTTAGTTATGCCCTTGTTCCATGTTATGAACCACTCCTTCATTTCATAATTGACTAAGTCCTTATAATCTTATCCATTCTCGTGTCCTAGACCACGTGGTGGTACCGCCATGACCCTCTGTCCACCGCATGTGGGTTATAGGTCATCCGGCTGCCGCTAGCTAGATACTCCTATTGTGGCCAATGTCCTCATTGCCTCCTCTACGCCTACCTACTCGACATCCACCATCTCCTCCCAAAACCATAGCTGGCCGGATCTGAGGTGCACATGCACATATATGCACACGCATGGCCAACCTCCCCCTTGCCAACCCTGGTGGTGAAGAAACTATGTTCCTTGTCATAGGATTTTGGTGATATATGAAACACAAGAAGGTATTTGCATGTGACTAACTTTGTTTTGCAGGAACACGTTATTCTAAGTCACTCAAATATGAATAGAGAATACATTGGCAAGAAAATGAGAATGAATAGAACCCCTTCAATGCTCTTCAAGATATCAAATGGTTATTTTATAACGGATAAGATTTTTTTTAGATGCAAGTGTTATAAGGAGATGATGGACACTTGGTTTAGGTATAGGACCTTGAATTTATAGTTTTCATTATGGTACTATAAAGAGGGGCGTATGAGCTAAGTAGCTTGACCATACAAATTGTTAGCTTGACGCACACACAAGTCAAAGATCAGTGCAAGAAGCTAGTTAAAGTCAAGTCAAAGCTATGGAAGAAAGTAATAAGCAAAGGAACTTGAGTTTGGTTGAATTGAACAAGTTCAAGCTAAAAATGAAGTGTCGGATAACCGGAGGGTCGGTAGTTTTAACTGTGTGGATGATTGCTTAATCATCTGGTGCTTATGCAATAGTGATGCATAGATTCACCAGATTATTCGATGGTGAAGCGCTGGACAAAGCACCGAACGATCCAAATGTTTCTGAGTTGGAAGCTGAAATCACCAGATCATCCGAAGGTGCATCCGATAGTTTGTGGGTGGATGACGCCAGCTACTTTTGAATGTCCAACGCCTACATGGCGCCAAAGAGACCGGATCATCCAATGATGTTGAAAAATTAAAGTGTGAGATAATTCGACATTGCTCCTTTCTAGGGGTTTCTTTTGCAATCATTACCTCACATGTTCGGGCCTATATATATCGTATAGGCCCTTTCACCGATTCTTGGCCCCTGAAAACACTAGCAATCTATTAGAGTGATCAAGGAATATGATTACAAGATCCAAGTCAAATCAAGAATCAAGTGAGCTTCAAAGAGAGGAGTGAAAAGTTTTTCAAGTTCTTCACCCCAAGCTTGCTTAGTGTTTAGTGCTGGAGAAGTGAGGGATCATAGGCTTGTTACTCTTGGTGGTTGACGATGCCTAGCCGGTCTTAGTGGCTGTTGGTGATCTAGGTGAGCTCTTAGAAATTATAGGAGCCCTAAGGCCTTGGTGGCATTGTACATTGTTCGAGCTCGTCATTTTGGAGATAACAAAGGAGCATCCTTAGTGGACCATACGGGTTCTTAGTGACTCAAGGAGGAATATCTCTTAGTGAGAGCATCAACGTGTACTAGTAGGCGGGAACATCAACTCCTCTGTCAGATACACACCGGAGAAGCAACTCCCAGGTTGCTGGTGTGTTCTTGGCCAAGACTAGAGGCACACGCACACACACAGTAGTGGATACATATGGTTTGCGCTATCAAAACTTGACACCTTTTCTTGGCCTCTAGGCCTTTGTATTTATAAACAATTACAGGGAACCTAATCAAGGCTCAATCAGCCTGATGCACATAGCCACACGATTCCTAACTACCAAAAATAGCTACTGGCTAATCTAGGAAAGCAATAATCTAGCACCAGACAAGGATTATTTCCTAACATCCTCGATACCATGGGAAAAAATCTGGTTGTCTTGTGTCCTCCCTATTTACATTCTGCATTTTATACCCGCTAGTGCCTTGTTGCTTTACATTCCTACAAGTTATGACTTAAGGTGTATTTTGCTTTAGTGTGCCCCCACGCCCACGTCCGCGTCCGCGTCTTCCTCCTCCACGATGCCCCGCGCCGCTGGAGTAGATCTCCGCCTCCCGCTTCTTGCGCCGGGCGTCCCACTCCTCGTCCATGAGGTAGAGCTTCCCTTCGTGCTGAAGCGTCGTTGGCACTTCCTCGAACGCCTCCTCCACCTCCTTCAGGCTACCGGTGAGATCCATGACCGACATCTTCGTCACGTCGAGCAGGGTCTTGATCGCAATCGCGATCTGCTTGAAGCGAGGTAGCAGGCTCCAGAGGATCTCGGCGACGACTTCTGCATCAGTCAATTTCTCACCTAGCGTGGCAAGATGCGCCTGCAGGTTGGTTGTTGGCGGTCGTTACGGCTCGTTTTCGACCACCAATACTCGGGAATAAAAGAGGCTTTATGCAACATTCCATGCACTTAGGTTTATTTCTAATAAAGTTCCATGAGTTTTGGTGTGTTTCACTTGTGCAGGTACATTAACGACAAATAAGTGTTATTGGGTTCGGAACTAACCGATTCGGCCGAATGACACGATTCGGCCGGTTACCCCTCTTAGCTGTATACGACGCGAAGAACAACCAGAAGGCCGTCCATGTCAGCAATGACCGAGCGACGACCGTGCAAGATACTTGGACCATCGACACGTCACCTCTGGACAAAACAACACGAAGAACGCCAATGAGAAGCAGCCCAGAAGGTCTAGGAGGGAGAGGCGGTGCAGGGGAGCACTACTGGGCGAAAAGCCCAGTTCGGCCGAATCCCCCAATTCGGCTGAACCGCCCCCACGTGATGCACCGCCTCTGCACCAAGGCAGTGCCACATGGCAATTCGGACGAAGTGCTCGGTTCGGCCGAACCAGCTTGTTCGGCCGAATCAGCCGGGCACCGCCCTATGGTTGCTTTGCCGCTTCTCCATCCTCCACCGCCCTTCCTTGCTATAAATAGAGGCCCTCCTTCACCTGAAATACACACACCACAAGAGGTGAGTTCTTTAGCAAAGCCCTACCACTTTCATACTTAGAAGATAGGGAGAGAGGAGAGGTGAGCATCCCGGAGAGGAGCCGGAGTGTTGGCCCCCTCTTCCCGCTGTACCTCTACGGATCGTGTCTGGTAACTCTTGTATCTCTCTCTGAGTAATTGAGCATTCAGTTCTTACTTTTATATGCTTGCTGGTTCTTTGTTCAATGCTTGGTTGATTGGTATAATTGTAAACCGGTTGCTTAGCTTGGGTGCTTATCTTTCTATAAGAGATAAGTATTAGTTGACTAGTGTAGGCGTGGTGCCTAGACTTGAGGCTAACTTAGTTTACCCATGAGTCTGCAGAGGTGGTAGTCGTTAGGTGCTGACAGCCCTATACGGCCTTTGTAGCCCATCACATTCGTCTCGACTTGTAGGATCCCCCAGTGCAGGATAGATCACACCCCTCTCTCATCCCTTTCTGTGTGTGGTAGGTTCTGCTGTCCCGAAGCAAGTATCTAGCTGTTCCCTCTGACCTGCTCAGTTAATCAGTATAGTACTTCTACCAGGCTCGTGCCCTCTCTACCCTCTTGTCACTTCTCTTCCCTCTTTTTGTTGTTGTCATCCACTTCATCCATTTCATCTAAACCATACCATCATTGGACAACTTAGTTTAGGATTAGTTCACTTCTCGTTCCCCATGGAAATCGATACCTTGGAATACTCCCGGATGAAAGCTACATCGGTATTCGTTCGCTTGCAGATTTATCTGTAGGCGTAAGGAGTGCCAACAAGCTTTCTAGCGCCATTGCCGAGGAATGGTAGCTGTTCTGATTCCAAATCCAAGTTGTCCGTGTATCCCCATCATCCACCATCCATATGGATTCCACTCTTACCTTACATCAACATTCGGCTCCAAAGGGCCATCGTTTGGAGCCACCACCATCATCCCATCCCATCCACACACCCGGCTATGAGCTGCGTCCCGGCTTCATAGCCATGGTTCGAGAGCAAACGTTCTATGGAATGAATGCTGAGAGTCCATACGCGCAATTGCGCGAGTTTGAGCAATTCTGTTCGTGTCTTGTCATTGCGGGCATGAGACAAGAGACGCTTAAATGGAAGTTATTCCCGTTCTCATTGACGGCAGGAGCAAAGAAATGGTACTCTCTAGCTGTCGAAAATATGGTAGGGAGTTGGGAAACCCTTAGAGAGAAATTCTGCCTAAATTTCTTCCCAGCTTCCAAGGTAGCCAGCCTCCGAATCGAAATTGTCACCTTTAAACAATTAGAAGGAGAATCATTAGGAGCTGCGTGGGCTCGTTTCAAGCAAATTCTAGCCTTAGGACCGGACCTAAGCCTTCCAGAACTTGTTGTTCTATAACACTTCAGCCTTGGCCTCTATCCCGTAGCCACCACTTTCTTCAACTCCGCTTCAGGAGGGTCGTTCTCTCATCTGATTCCTAGTGAAGCGAGGATAATCCTGGATCGTATCCTGGACGACACTCCCTACACTGGAATCTATGATGAACTCCCCAATGAAGAGAAGCAACCTGAGCCTGAAGAGCCTATACACCCACAATCTAAATCAATCAGCTCTTCCATTCCATTAGAACTCGAGGCTCATTTCGAACCACAACCATACTCTAGCCAGGACTATTATGATCCACTCTACACCACTCCCTATGATTTTGACAATGATCTATTCGATGACATCGGGAGTGCAGCAAGTTTCCCATTGGAACAACGTGTAGAGCAAAAAGATCAACCTCCCGACAAGGAAGAACTCGAATATCACAGAGAGTACTTAGGACGTCTCTCTGCTATCATGAGTTGGGAATGGCTAGAAGAAGCTGAAGCCTCGACCGAGGTCATTAAAATGCCCAAAAGGATGCGAAGGATATTTTGCGAAGTCACGGGCATAGACAAGGAAATCAGGTACGACTCGAGCCTTGGAATCAACATAATCTCTAGCTCTTTGGTGCGAGCTCAACTCCCCGATGAACCAAGGTCATCATCTCAAAAACATCTAAGGTTCACATCGGGAAGGATCCTCGACTGTTTAGGGATCTTGCGGGTCATACCCGTTAAGATTAATGAACCTAAACTTTTCCTGGATTTCCATATCTTTGACCTACCCATTCATTCCACACACTCTATCTTTATTGGTAGGCCAATCATGAAAATCCTGGAAAATTCACCAACAAACCAGCTAGTAGAGCTTAGGATCGGAGAAGATTTAGTTCCAGTCTCTTATTCCCACTCCTTGAACACACCAATAGAGGCAGACCCCAATCCTGATCCTATAGAGGAGGTCATGTCAATATCTTTGACAGACTTAGAGCAACCCATCCTAGAAGAAGATGCCCAATTCTTTATGGAGGAAGGAGAGATTCATCCTCCAATTGAACTTAAGCCTCTTCCCCCTGGACTAAAGGATGCCTTCCTCTTTATGGACAAACACACTCCAGTGACCATCAGTGACAAACCCCATAACGTTGAAACCCAACAGACTTTCACGGTCCTTGAGGAAGATCAATCAGTTTTTGGACACTCGGTCCAAGACTTCAAAGGGATTACTCCTAACCTTCATATCATTATATCCCTATCTCATCTTATCTTGGGGTCGCAAGGAAAGTTTATGAAGATTCGTCTTTGATCGGGGAAAGACTAGATTCAAAGTCAGAAACCATCATCTTCTCCTATCATTCTCTTGAACATGACCCGATGTCTACACCTCCCACCAACATAAAGGGGATTCATAGTTTCCTTGGCCACACCGGGTTCTTTAGCATTCCATCAAAAATTTCTCTCTAATAGCCCGGTCGTTAACTAATCTCCTAGCCAAGGAAGCCCCTTTTCATCTCAGATGAAGAGTGCTATGCTGCCTTTCACACCATGCTGCTCTGAAGTATCTTTTGACCAAGTAGGACGCTGTCGGTGTTTGGAAATCGTGGCCCCGACACCAACCAGAAATGTGTTGTGTTCCTACCCCTGATGGTTGATGCAAAAGGTAATGCAAAGACATAAAATTATACTGGTTCCGGCGACAAGACCGTACGTCCAGCAAAGAAGATGTGTGCAGGGTATTATCCTGCACCAGATTGCGAGTAGTAGGGGATACAAGCAGGTTGGGAGAAGAGGCAAAGCCTCCAAGTCCCAGATGATGGTGATGATGATTGAGGTAGAGTGCCAATATCATGGAGTGTGGAGTGCGTTGGACGTCTCTTGTTCGATCGCCCCTTGCATGAGCGTGCGCCTCTTCTTTTATAGATCAAGGAGGAGGGGTTACAGGCGTGTATTAATGTGCAGGCACAGTTGTAGCATAGTTGTAGGCGTGGCGCCGGGCGTGGTTCCTTGTCCTCTTGTCCTTGGCCACTGTTGTGCGGCGTTGCCGTCCCTGTGGAGGGTTCTTGTGCTGGTGGTGACACCACGGAGTGGTTTCGAGGGTCGGAGCTAACCACCGTGACTCGTCTGTGCACCAATTCGAGGGTTCGCCATGCCTGTGCACAGCCCTTTCCGTGGGAAGTTACTATGGGAGTTGGCAGCACAGGGAGTAGGAATGACCCGGTCATGTTCCTACAGTGGCTGCGTGTTCGCACAGCGCCGAGGATGGTCGCATAGTACTGAGGATGGCCTGCCATGCTTCCGCCTTCCTTCCTCATTATCCTGTTACACGCTCGAGGGTCTCTCCTGCCCGATTGAGGGCTTCGGGACACAGGAGTTGGTAGCACAGGAGCTCGGAGTGAAACGCCCTATTCGCACAATGTCAACATCTCCGCACATAGCCTCGGTTGGCAGCATAGTGACAGGAGTTGGCAGATGCGACAGGGATCGTGCCTGTCAGAGCGGTGTGGTGAGAGATTTGCCTTTTGACTTTGGATGCACGGCGGCGATCAGCGGCACTAATTGTTTATCGGGGTAGAGGTTTCGACCGAGGCGGAGCTTTTCCCATTTCGTGGGTTGCTCGAGGCTCGACCCTCAAGCCTCGACCGAGACGGAGTTTTGCGATTCACTCGAGGGATCGCTTCCCTCAAGCGAGGTGGAGAATGAGGCGCGCGTCGAGGCCCCCAGCGAGGTGCCTCGACTGGGTCGTTGACTCTTGTTGGGCCGTGGGCCTTATTTGCATTCCTCCTTCCTGATATGTGTATGCGTTTGGTAATAGTTAGTGTTTTAACAAGGGTGATTATCCCAGAGGTTTGGGTACCCCTAATGATCGCCCCCAACAGTAGCCCCCGAGCCTTTGTTGGAGTAGGTTTAATCCGGCAAAGGCTTGCGTCGTGGGTGCTTCCGATCAGGGTTTCCTTGCAGAATTGTGCTGGGTGCGCTAGCGCGCGCCGCGGGTGTAGCCCCCGAGGCCTTGGAGGAGTGGATATACTCCTGGAAGGGCTTTAAGCGTTTCTTGCCCTCGTGAGTTACAACATATTTCGACTTCAAGTAATTCGATCGTGTGGCACGAGGAGCCCCAGAGCCCTGGCCCTAGCAAGGTCGATCAGGGGCGATCCTTGACTTCGAGTTACCACCCTCGTCGCCCCGTTCGTGGGGAGGAGGGGTGATGAAATCCATGCTTCCCTCGAGCGGGTTGCGAGTCATGGATGCTTCTGTGAGCTTTTAGCGGGTGATTCAAGTGGACGTCCGTGCCTCGTTTGATAGAGGTTGCCTCGTGGTCCAGAGACACGTCACATAAGAGCACTTGTGGAGGTTTGCTAGGTAGGGGTCGAGGGCTCATTGCTCTCCCTCGATGGGATCCCTCGATTAGCTGCCTCCATCTAGCCTTGAATACAACATGAGGGGTGCCCTCGAGCTCCGCGTTCGAGGATAGGCTCGATTGCGCGCGCCCCCGGTTGTCCCTGACTCTGTTGATCTGGGGTGCCTGTCGAACCCTCGATGGGCCAGGGCTTCGAACCCCTGATCAGTAGGGCCTCGAGGAGAGGTGACTTACCTTAGAGGTTTTCCTGCTAGCCTCGAGCGTTTATTTAGGGAGTCGGGGCATGCGGAGCGGGCGCGCCTTTTTAGGCGGAGCGGCAGAGGCGGGGGCAGTTACGATGGAATGTAGCGTCTGCGGCGCCTGGGATTTCGCGCGTGGTGGTTATCCCAACCGGTGGGGTTCGACCGTCAGTGACAGCAACACCAACTGCATTGAATGCGGATTCCACGCGGCTGTGCCGCCAGTTCCGCTTCGTATCCAGGCTATAAAAGGAAGAGGCAGGGGAAAGGTTTTGCTTACCAAGCCCTTGCCATCAGATTGCATCTACTATCTCCAAGCGCCGCCACTCTATTCTTCGCCCTTCTCGCACAAGCTCCGTTCCTCACGTCCACCGCCAGCATTCACCATGGTGACCATAACCGACCCTGCACCCTGGAGTCCGTCCATCGCCACCGACGACTACCTCATCGGACGGGTGGAGGCTGGGGTTTTGCCGGTGAACAGCGACCCGGTGAATCCCATGTGGGTTGCGCCGCCGTCGTCCCACCATGAACCCGCTCCACCGGAGGGCTTCATCGTCAGCCTAGCGAGGCTGCACGAGCGGGGGTTTAGGATCCCCCCTTCGTCGTTCGTCCGCGGGTTGTGCCTCCACTATGGTGTGGAGCTCCACAACTTCGCTCCCAATGCCATCTCTCAAGCGGCGGTCTTCGTCGCCGTTTGTGAGGGGTTCCTGGGGATCGAGGCCCACTTGGACCTATGGATCCACCTTTTTCGGGGTGAGCTGCATACGGTAGCCGGTGAGTCTCGAGGGGTCCACCGGGTGGTGCACGCCGGGGGCCTTACTCTCCAAGTCCAGGGGCAGGGCAGGGGGCTCTACACCCCGGCCACCATGACATCCAAAAACGCTGACTGGGACAAGGGATTGTTTTACCTGCGCAACATCGACAACAAGCTCCCAGCGTACACCGCCAAGGTGCTGCGGGAGCGGCCAGAGGCCTGGAGCTACGGGGTCTCCCCCGCCGACCGCCAGGAGCGGTTGAAGGTCTTCACCGATGCCTTCGCCGCGCTGTCACGGGCAGGCCTGACCGCGGCGGGCATCATTGCCAACTTCAATCAGCGACATGTCCTGCCACTGATGGAGATGGCATTACGCCTCGACCAGCTGAAGGCTAAAGAGCCCTGGGGGGGCTCGAAGATGAAGGAGGAGAGCCTCCTCGTCGAGCACTGCATCCACCGGGCGCGACGAGCGGTGGAAGTGTCGAAGCTCGACTGTAGGGAGGCGGTCCTGTGGGCCATCAAGATGCGCCCCAACGCAGGGCACCTAAAATTTGTAAGTTTTTACTTGACATAGATTCGATTTGTTTTTACCCTCGAGGGTTATCTGTCACTAATCTGCAGTTCTTCCCCAGGGGTTATCCCAAAAGGGGTACTGCTCCACCCCTCCCCTCCCCGAAGTCCGTGAGGTGAATCACCTCTCCGCCGAGAGGCAGAAGGCGCGGAAGGACGCAACGAAGAGGAAGAAGGAGCAAGAGCACCGGTGCAAAGCGGCGCATGAGAGAGAGAACCGGCGGCGGGAGCGGGAGGGCCTCTCCCCCCTCTCGACTCTGGAGAGCAGCAAGGAGAAGTCCTCTTCTGATGGCATCGAGGAGGTTCTTCCACCCGCACTGGCGGTTGCGCAAGCGGGCGCGCCCCCGAGGGGGTAGAGCCAAGAGACCCCGGCGTCGTCGCGAGGTAGGGGGGCCCTGGTAGCTCGGCGCCCTCGACGGTGCGAGCCACCCCCTCAAGTGCCACGACGGCCACCCCCACCCCTTATCAGGTTTGAGGCCCGCCCGCGCCTGGGGCGAGCACGGGGGCCGCCGCCCCCGGTGTCTTCGAGGGCGAGAAACCCTGTCGTGGCTGCCTCCGCGGCAGTCACGAGGCCCACGGGCGGGGCCCCATCGCCGAGGGCCCAAGGACGTTCGGGGACCGCGCGGCCCCCAAGTGACAAGAAGCGTAAGATGAGCGGCGTCGTTCGGGCTTGGTAAGTTTTATCTTTTTCTCTAGTTGTAGATTCGGTAGGCTCAGACTGATCGTTTGATTTGACCTTCTGCCAGCCGCCCCGGGATGCCGACATCACCCCCGCTAGCGCCCACCAAGGTGCTGAAGGCGTCGGCGTGCTCCATGCCGCATTCAGCAGCACCACCCCCGTCGTGAGTGCCCCGGCCGACGGAGATCGTCGCCTGGTACCAGGCGGCCCTAACGCAAATGGTCGCCCGGGCGGAGGAGCAGGCGGCGGCTGGAGGAGTCCCGGCCGCAGCGGGCGAGGACCGCACCGGGGAGGTGGCCCCGACCCCCCGCACGTTGGAAGCGGCCCCCGTCGTCGAGGGGGTGAGCAAGACCCCCGCGCCGACCGATGGCGCGGTGGAAACAGAGCGTGCGAGCCACACTGAGGATGCGGCTCAGACTACGGCCACGGGCGGCCACACAGAGGAGGAGGAAGCGCTAGAAGCAGAGGCCGCGATGGTGGCCCTCAAGGGTGGCCTCGAGGAGGAGGAGGTCCCGGTGCCGGGTTTCCAGGAGGGATCCTGGAGCCCCTGGGATGAGAGGACGGTGGAGCCTCTACCCCGCATCGCGGCCCATGACGCCTAGCGCAATCAGCGGCTCGGCCGGCGTGGCGTCCCACCCGGCCTGGCGGAGGGCGCCGAGGCTAAGCTGCTGTTGTGGGAGGAGCAGCAAGGTCTGGGGACCGCCGTCCAGCTCGCCCTTAACCAGGTCCTCGACCTCCACCTAGGCAGAGGCCTCGACGTTCACTTGGTACGTGTACTAGTCGTGTATATCGTTGTGTTTTTTGTATTTCCCCTTTTCTCTTATTCTTATTCGTTGATGCGCTAATTGCAGCGCTTGAGGGAGATGGCCGGCCGGAGGGTCGCTGAACTCGCTGACGTGCACACCGAGTTGCACCAGCTGAGGGAGGCCCTGGCTCGCGCCGAGCGGGAGCGCGACACAGAGAGAGCCCTGGCCGTGGAGACGGCTGATGAGGCCCTTCGGCAGTGGGACGAGCTCCACTGGCGGACCGAGGCACTGGCGGCGCTCGAGGGCGAGCTTGAACAGGAGCGCGCCGCCCTTGTCGAAGCCCGGTCACAGCTGCAGTTGCGGGATGCGGCTCTCGCGGTGGCTGAAGCCCAGCTCAAGACCCAGGGCGAGGCGGTCGACCTGCTCACCATGACTGTGGTGGAGGGAGACGTGGTCATCAGCGAGCTACGAGCCTCTGTCGAGGCCCAGCAAGGCTCGGTGGCAATGCTCCAGCAGGAGGCCGACGCCGCGTGGGAAGAGCTGGCGCGGGAGAAGAAGCTGACCGAAGGTAAGTTTTGGCATTCGACTTAACCTTTATTTGAAAGTAGGTTTGGAGACTTATCTGATTTTGCTTTTGGGTTTTCAGAGCTGCGGAAGGTGGTGGAGGAGACTTCCTCGCAGGCGGAGTCCGTCCAAGTGGCCTATTCGAAGGCCCAGGAGGACCTCGAGGTGCTACGGGACGTAGCCCTCACCGTCTGTAAGGAGGTTGAGGGGCAGGAAGCCCCCGAGTCCCAGTCGGACAGCTAAGTGGCCAGCCGCCTAAGATCCTTGGGCGGATGCATCACCGAGCGCCTGAAGGGGGCTCTCCGGCTCGGCGTTCAGAAGACTGTCGGGGTGATCTCGACACACTTTGTCATGGATCTCGAGGCAGTGAGCGTCAGGTACGTGGTGGCAGACGACCTCGATGATGAAGCTGCGCTAGCCATCATGGAAAGCGCCGATGCCGCCGCCGAGGGTCCTGCCGCTACCTTGTCACAGATCTTCGAGGGCGACCTCCTTCCCGACGTCGAAGATGAAGAGGCCGCCGCCCCCGAAGCCCCCAAAGACGCCGCTCCCTGAGTAGCTAGGGAATTTTTTTGTAATAATTAGGTTTTTATTTTGGAATTGCTAGTAAACAATTTAATGTTTTAAGTATGCATGTGTTTTTTATCGAGTATCGTTTTCTTAATCGCGTTTTCTCACTGAATCGCAAAGGGCTCGACGAGGAAGATTTCGTTCATAGATTAACTTTAGCATAGGGTGGTGAGGGGGATGCCATATCCTTTCGAAGGCATAGGCGGTCCCTCGACTCGGCCGGCCCTTGGCCTCAGTAGCTCTATGCCTCGAATTGCCTTTTGACATTTACTAGAGGTGAACGTGATAAAAGAATTTTGAAAGAAAAAACCTTAAAATTGGGACAATTTAAGGAGGGGTGCCCCCCAAAGTAGCCCCCGAGTGTGACTTGGCTTTTTTGAGGGTACGTCGAGTCTCACTCATTCAAGATTTTCTTTATTCATCCATTGTTATAAATACAAATGTGCATGAATGCTTGGAAACTTAAGGGTAGAAGCGACGTAGCTGTTGAATGTTCCAAGCGTTGGCAAAAACTTCGCCTTTCTCGTTCGCGAGTTTGTATGTGCCTGGTTTGAGGACCTCGATGACGATGTAGGGCCCTTCCCATGGCGGCGTAAGCTTGTGGCGTCCTCGACTATCTTTTCGAAGCCTTAGCACCAGGCCCGCCTTGTTGAGGTCTCGACGTCGAACCTTTTGTGCTTGATATCTTCGGAGGGACTATTGGTACTATTTCTAATAAAGTTCCACGAGTTTTGGTGTGTTTCACTTGTGCAGGTACATTAACGACAAATACGTGCTATTGGGGTCAGAACTAACCGATTCGGCCGAACGGCACGATTCAGCCGGTTACCCCCCTTAGTCGTATACGACGCGAAGGACAACCGAAAGGCCGTCCACATTAGCAATGACCGAGTGACGACTGTGCAAGATACTTGGACGATTGATATGTCACCTCTGGACCAAAACAACACGAAGAAACCAAGGAGAAGCAGCCCAAAAGGTCTAGGAGGGAGAAGCGGTGCAGGGGAGCGCTGCTGGGACAAAAGCCCAGTTCGGTCGAATCCCCCAATTCGGCCGAACCGCCCCCAGGTGATGCACCGCCTCAGCACCAAGGCGGTGCCATATGACAATTCGGCCAAACTGCTCGGTTCGGCCGAACCGGCTTGTTCGGCGAATCAGCCGAGCACCGCCCTGTGGTTGCTTTGCCGCGGCTCCATCCTCCACGACCCTTCTTGCTATAAATAGAGGCCCTCCTTCACCTGAAACACACACAACACAAGAGGAGAGTTCTTTAGCGAAGCTCTGCCACTTTCATACTTAAAAGATAGGGAGAGAGGAGAGGTGAGCGTCCCAGAGAGGAGCCGCAGTGTCGGCCCCTCTTCCCACTGTACCTCTACGGATGCGGCTCAGCTTCAAGTGACATCCGGGTCATGTCTGGTAACTCTTGTATATCTCTCTGATTAATTGAGCATTCAGTTCTTACTTTTATATGCTTGCTAGTTCTTTGTTCGATGCTTGTTTGGTTGGTATAATTGTATACTGGTTGCTTAGCTTGGGTGCTTATCTTTCTATAGGAGATAAGTATTAGTTGACTAGTGTAGGAGTGGTGCCTAGACTTGAGGATAATTTAGTTTGCCCCTGAGTCTGCGGAGGTGGTAGTCGTTAGGTGGTGACAGCCCTATACGGCCTTTGTAGCCCATCTCGTTCGTCTCGGCTTGTAGGATCCCCCAGTGCATGATAGAAAACACCCCTGTCTCATCCCTTTCTATGTGTGTTAGGTTCTACTGTCCCGAAGCAAGTATCTAGCTGTTCCCTCTGACCTGCTCAGTTAATCAGTATAGTACTTCTACCAGGCTCGTGCCCTCTCTACCCTCTTATCGCTTCTCTTCCCTCTTTGTTGTTTTCATCCACTTCATCCATTTTATCTACACCATACCATCCTTGGACAACTTAGTTTAGGATTAGTTCACTTCTCGTTCCCTATGGAAATCGATACCTTGGAATACTCCCGGGTGAAAGCTACATCGGTATCCGTTCGCTTGCGTATTTTTCTGTAGGCCGTAAGGAGTGCTAACATTGGTCAGGCGGAGGGCGCAGTCCTCGACGGTCTCACCGTCGACGAACGCGGCGAGGTCGAACTTCCGGCGCAGCTGCTGCGCCGTGGATTTCTTCACGCGATCGTCACTGATCCTTAGGGTCCTGATGGTGTCCCAGGCCTCCCTGGTCGTCTCCTTCATGGCAATTGTCGCCACCATTACCGGTGGGACCGCACCGCACAAGGCGTCAAGGGCCATCATCTCCTCCTGCTCATCGGCGCCACCCTTCTCGATCACATCCCACGGGGCTTTGGCCTTCAACTTCACCTTCATTAGGAGCGCCTAGTCGAAGTAATTCGCCTTGGTGAGAGCGAGGTAACGACTCCCGCTGCCCACCTCGTGAATCACTCACTAGATCACCTTGGAGGTGCCGTCTTCGACCTTGTTCCCGGTCATCTTCTGGTCCTGACCGAACCAGCTCTTGATACCAATTGTCAAATACACACCAGAGAAGCAACTCCCAGGTTGTCGTTGTGTTCTTGGCCAAGACTAGAGACACACACACACATAGTAGTGGATACAGATGGTTTGCGCTGTCAAAACTTGGCACCTTTTCTTGGCCTCTAGGCCTTTGTATTTATAAACAATTACAAGGAAACTAATCAAGGCTCAATCAGCCTGATGCACACAGCCACACGATTGCTAAGTACGAAAAATAGCAACTGGCTAATCTAGGAAAGCAATAATCTATGTCACACCCGGCCCAGTTTGTATGGCCTAGTAGTGGCCCGTGAGTGCAGGATTCACATGTTTAGTGCTACATTTCTAGTTTAGCAATGGTGGAGGCAACTTATAAGCCATTGTCTTCCAGCCATAGCACCTTCGGGTTAACCCTTTTACACGAAGCGAGGATGAAAGTGTAAGTAGGGTGCTATGTGTACGCGTGCACGCCCCTCGGAAGGGCTGTGCGGGGCGGCTTTGGAGGCCGGGGTGTTACAATTTAGCACCAGACAAGGATTATTTCCTAACATCCTCGATACCATGGGAAAAAGATCTGGTTGTCTCATGTCCTACCTATTTACATTTTGCATTTTATACCCGCTATTGCCTTGTTGCTTTACATTCCTACAAGTTATGACTTAAGGTGTATTTTGCTTTAGTGTGCTTGTCTTGATCGCTAGGATCTTCATGTTAGTGTGTTTATTGGTAGTTGATCCTAGCATTTCCTTTGGCATGTAAACTATAGGCTTTGGGCAACACTAGAATAGGCTAAGGATTTCATATTGTGACATCTCGCATTTTTATACGGAATGTTATTGTGCAAAAATTGTGGTATTTCAAAAACTTTTTCGTGGTTTGAATACTATCTAGAAATTCATAAGATTGTCTTCTTGTTCCCCTCTTAATTTCCTAGAATAGTTAAACATTAAATCAAAATTAAGATGTATTTTTGTCCTAGTGTGATTTTGGCCTTTATTTGAGTTTCTTGGAGTTTAATTGTTTGGAATTTGAATTTGGGTTTCTAATTCAAATTCAAATTTAAAAACCTAAACTAACCAATGAACTAATTCCTAACTTGGGCCTAAGCCCACTAACCTAGCTAACCGCCCGCTAATTAACTTAGCCCCGACTTACTTACCTAACCTCTAACCGACCCTACCCACCATCCCAGTCGGCCTAGCTCAACCCCGTAGCTCTATCTCGCTCTCTCTCTCTCTCCCTCCCTCTCTCCCTCCCTCCCTCTCTCTCTCTCTCTCCCTCCGACAAGCGGGCCCCGCTTGTCAGCTTTATCCCTCTTCTCACGCCGCTATCTCTCGCACTGATGAGGACATCGCCACGTTCCACATACACTAGCCGGACTCGTCTCCAGGTTACAAGTCGTCGTCATGTTGGACATCATCTTCGGTTCGATTTCAGCCGACATGTCTGCGCTTCAACTGTAATTTCTCCTTCATACGACGTCCAAACAAGGCGTTCTTGGATGCGTTGGAATCATGACGACGAGACGCTTCTTTTGATTCTAGTCCTAGCTCTAGAGGATTTGTGGATCATACTATGTGACCACGAAAAGGTGCTGCATCACCTGTTTTGGGCCTTTTCAGGCTTTGTATCGTGTCGGGCCTCTCAGCCCATGTTGTGAACGCCCCCTTGGCGCACTCTCAACCCTAGCTCAACCCTAGACTATTAAATTTAGTAGCCGCCATCGTTTAGACTCAGGTTTAGCTTAGATTAATATGTCAAGAACAGTTTCGACGTTATTGGTTTGTGGAACCCCAACTTTTGATCTTAGTCATACATCTACAGTGTCACTTCATATTGAGAGCTGCTTCTTTCGAGTTCTTGCTTGTGTTCTTCGTTTAGCAGGCAGGGATTAGCCTTCTTGGCGAGGTCAATCGGGTTGTGACACAGTTGATAACCAGAGGAGTCGTGGTGCTAAGATTGCAGGGTTCGAGTTGCTGACTTGAAGCCGGATCGGTGTGTCGCGTTCCACCTAAACGAGTTATCCTTCACCTGACGGAAGATCGGGCACCCTGGTTACCATCACACACGTCTCCCTTCCCCTCTCTTGCCGCAGCCACCCGCTCCATGCCAAACCCCGTCTCTCGCACCCCGATGCATGCCACGTGAAAATCGGCACATACGCCAAGATCCTTAGCCGTCCGTGCCCGCCCTTGTGGCCTCCAACCCTAGCCTCGGCCGCCCAATTTAACCCAACAGTCACCGCCGCCTCGCCCCCTTTGGGGTTTCCTTTTCCAATCCACTATCGCCGCCACGAGAGAGAGGGGAGGAGTCAAGGGGGGAGAGGAAGCAGTCGAGGAGGAGGTGCCGGTGAAGGAGGAGGAGAACCACAAGCTGTCGTCCAGAGCTTTGACGCAGCCGCAGCCGCACCGGGTACCACGAGCTCGCTACCACCTCGGAGTCGCAGTCGCTGATCCGCGAGCCACCACCAAGCAGTGGACGACTACTCCATCGCCCCACGGTGAGTCACTGTAGCCCATCCTCTCTTCCCTTCCTCTATGTGAGCCGACCGCCCGGCCATCGAGCCTAGCACCACCGCCGCAAGCCGCTGTGTGTGCCGGCCTTCGTGCTGGGTTTTCTTGCAGGGACCAGTCACCGCTAAACCCTACCACAAAGCCGCAGCTGCCGCTCCACTGACCCAGACCACTGAGGTGCATGCCATGGCCACGTCGCAGTCAAGCTCATATCTTGCCGTCCGTGCGCGTGTGCCCTAAGCGCTGCAAGGCCGAGCCTTGAAGCTGTGTTGACACTCACTAGAGTGTCAAGCCCCGCCGGATTCCTCTCCCTTCCATTGCCGCCACTGGCTCTCCCGACGCCTTGCGATTGTGAGTCCCACTGTCGCCAGAGCACCTCGCCTCCTGACCCCAAACCCTAACCTTCGCCGGAGCCATCCCGAGCCTCATTGGAGTTCCCTCTGCCGCCTAGTCGAAGCTCACCAGAGCACCCAAACCCCATCGGAACGCCGTCGTGCGCTAGAGCGCTGTCACCGCGCTGCGGCCACATGGCGTAACGTGCGAGCGCCGCGCGTGTGGTGAGCCACACGGAGGGCCACAAACAAGCCCAGTGTGCCTCGCCGCAGAAGATCCAGCCGAGCCACACCAGATCCCATGAACCCGGCTCACATGAGCTGCAGACACAACTCACGGTGGACCCTGTCCACAACACAAGCGGCCTACGCAGGCCGACAATCGACGCCTAATGGGCCGGCCCAATGGTTTGGGCCCATTGCCAGACCAAGAAGCTCCATATCCTCTCTTTTTTCTTTTAGCCTGCTGACAACCTAGGCCCACCTGCCATAGACTAGAGGAGACTGACATGTGGGCCTAGTTGACCGCTGACCTGCTCACCGTTGACGGGTCAATGTTGACCGATCAACGCTAACGTCAACAAGAGCCATAGTGACGTCAACAGACCCGGACCCACTGATGAAACGATAGTAGTGCTAACTAGCCGACACGTGACACGTTGTGGTGCTGCCACGTGTCTTGTCTGTTATTTTTCTTTTTTTTGAATTAATAAATAATTTCTTAAATTTCAAAAATTAATGATAAATGAACCGTACCTCAGAAAAATATGAAACCAGTTTCAATATTTTTCTAAAATCATGGTCTATGCGTTAGAATTGAGTTTGGTGTTATTTGGCTCTTCCTGGGTTCTTGTTTGGGGTTTATTTGCTTGTAGTCTAGGTAATTAATTGTCACACCCAGTTTTAGAAAACAAACTAAGTGTACCCTGTATGTGTGTCAGAATCAAGTTTCACACATACAGTAAGTCATAACAGATAAAGTATCACATAAAATAAATGTAAATAACTTACGAATCTATCAAAGTATACAACATATCCTGTAAATGAAGGCTCCAAACTTCACAGGTAGTCGACTGGGGGTTGCGTACGCCTAGACTTCAGCACCATCTTCATGAATCTCCACTACACCTTTTTCTTTCTGAGGAGCATCCATTTATATAGAACAAAAATAATTTGAAAAGTAGCAAGCGTGAGTACATGACGTACTCAACAAATGTAATATGACATGCAAGGCTAATGTAAAAAGGGGCTGGCTGACAAACTGTAGTAAGCATTTTTAAGTTCGTCAAATTTTATTAGCATCTAATTACTAGCAAGTATAAGTATATACCAAACTACAATTAATTGAACAAGATAAACCCATGACCATAATCAGGTAACCACAATTTAGATCATGTTCAAATATATTAATCATGTAAGGGTCCAGACCGCTCATGACCATGAGCACGGCTGATATATCAGTTCTACACTCTGCAGAGGTTGTACACTTTCACCACAAGCCGCGTAAAAGTTCAAAAGAACTTTAAACCCAACCATGCCGAGGTGGCCAAACCTCTTAAATCACACGACCGAGGTGTGACCGCATAGGGACGCTACGAGGCCTTTACAAAGATTCCTTAGTAAATAGTAACCCGCTAAGGTTTTCAGTCCAAGCAGACCATAACCCTCCCTAATGAGCGCAGTATCTTAGCAAAGCATACCGCTCAAGAGGACCGGACTATACCCATCAAGGCCTCCCCCATGCCCTTTTTAGGTAAGGTTATTATCCACTAAAGTTTCTAATTAATTAGCCAAGACCGGAGCCATATGATACTCATGGTTGCACTGTTTTCCCGGGTGGTTCTCCATGTTCCAATTAATGCAAGTGGTCTTGTAATTAAGATAAGAATATCCAGGTATAATAAAGTTCATAATTATCATTAACATTGAATTATTCCAACCATAACCCAATTAAAGCAACTAGCATCGCTACCCAACAATAATTAGGACCCATCAAATTAAACACAAGCATGGATGATGAAATCAATAATTATTAGGACTTTGCATGAACATAATACACTTGCCTTGTTTCCAAAATATAGCTGCTCAGAGTCTTGAGATCTTGATCTTGAAATCTCTCAAATGATGTTTCGTCTACTCGCAACAATCAACGGAAAGCATCCAAATCAACACATACAAACAAACAAATACAATAAGTAACAGTACACCAATCATCAAAACAGAACTAAAGAAGCACTCTAAATTATTCTTCACATTGATACGATAGCAATAGCACAAGAATCGGTAAAAACAGAGTTAACATGAATATGATATCGGTTTTCAAAGACAGAAGGCAATTATTGGATGAGGATGATGTAATAATCATATTAGTGATGAATGGAAAATAAAAGGCCAAATGCGGGTTTTGATTGGTCCGATCACTCCAGCAAGGCAGTAAGACTGATATCAAGTTGTGAGGAGATAAAAATTAAAGAAATGTGACGCATATAATTAGATCAATAAGATGAATAGAGGAATGAGCGAACGAGTACAATGAGATATGCTCATGCAGGTATTTCATGACAGTAAGTAGCTCACCGAGGATGTATATGCTAATATGAACGTAGGTGATAAACACATAGTTTCTCGGATGCTACGTGTGTATGAAAGCTTAGATGGCTGGTGGATGTTTCAGCAGGGACTCATTCTGTATTGCTCTAGTCTTGCAGTGGCGTGGAAACTTGATGTCTCTCTGACCCTTTGCTGCACTACCAGAGATCTTCACATCCGCCCCTCTCATATGTCTCGGTGCACTCAACACTACCAGAATGATCGACATCTGCACCGGGTGGGAAATGCCTTTAGCACCGGGTTTCCCACCCGGTGCAACTAATCCGAGGCTAAAGGGGTACCCCTTTAGCACCGGGTTGAATAACCGGTGCTAAAGGGGCCCTTTAGCACCGGGTGCAGCCACGACCCGGTGCTAAAGGGCCTGCCCCGCAGCGCCGGTAGCAGGGCCTTTAGCACCGGGTCGTGGCTGCACCCGGTGCTAAAGGGCATGCCTTTAGCACCGGTTGCTGTCTGCAACCGGTGCTAAAGGCCCCGGATTTTTTTTTTGCTTTTTTCAGTAGCCATGCATGCGCGTCTATACACGTGTATATACGTATATATTCTAATACGTGTATTCTAATGCGTATTGGGCCGACTCTATATTCATATTAGTTGACATTTCATCAAAATAGAAGACATATATATTACAAAAGTAGATATTCATGCATGTCAACTCGAGTTATATATATTTAAACTGTATTTTCTACATAATTAAGATTGACGACTAGCTAGCTCTCGTTGGACTGTCCGGCACGTCCTCCAGTATTGGCGAGTGGAATTCTCCTCGGGGATTGACGACCTCATCCCAGATCCATCCGACGAGCTGTTCTGCAATTGCGTCAATTCTTTCTATCTCTAGGGACTCTTCCTTCAGGTTGAACATCTATAATTTAAAAATATTTGAAAGATATTTAATCCGTCGAGTTGGAGACAATAATTGTGCACTTAATAATAATGGAAATGTGTTTATTATTACGTACCATAATATCGCGTTGTGTGAGCTTTTTATGTCCCCAATTCCACATGTAGTCGCACACATAGTATGCACATAAATTATTTCCCGGTCCCTGTTTGGCACACTGTCGACCAAAAGAAATCTAGTAAAATTCATATAATATATTAGTCGATGCCTACATGTACAAATTACTTGCGTACCGGAAAGCCAATGTTCCATTTTAGTGTTTCATGTTGTATACCCGTGTGTTCTGTACGAAATTGAATCCAGGCCCTGCGAACAAAAAAATTGAGTTAAGTCATTGCGAGTGGAAGGGGTGGATTAAGTAGGGGAAAATATACATCACCTTGCCATCATGTCCATGATGTTCTGTAGTTTTTCTTTTGGGGTGTGCAATGAATCAAAGACGTTCACGACACCCCGATCAGGACACAATATAATTAGGAACCAGTGGAATCTGTGCACATGTATACATTATAATCAGAAATGAATTGTTACACAGACAGTATAAGAAGAAGGCTGTGAATGTACTCACTCGATGTTGTACGGGATTAGTATGGAGTCACAGTAATTTTGTTTCTTGATATATTTGTATAGGTTTAAATATGTTTCCTCAGGATTGTGCATTATCATTGCTTCACTTATCCTTCGAGGGTCAACGAAACCAACGTCATATATATTGTCTCTGCGACATTTTTGAATCTCCATTCTGCATATGTTAAGCAATAAATAAAGCCCGCGTCAACATAGATTGGAATTATTGTTTTCAAACTGTGAATTATAAGCAACAACAAAGTACTTACAGTGTCCAACATGTGATCAAATCCACGTCCATGGCGTCGCGGTGGTACAGCTCATATATATCATTAAACCTGAGCCAGACAAAATCGGCGTCACCATTGTAGAAGTCTTGGTCCTTCACGCCTACTTTTATCATGCGCCGTTTATTCCTTCTTGATTCTTCCAAATACCAGTCATGGAATCGGCGCATCTTCGTTTGTAGCTTCCTCTCCATTTCAGGAGGGACCATAGGCTCGCCAAGCTTAAACGGCCACTTCAGCGTTGTGTTTACTGGCACATCTGCTTCCCCCAGGACTTGCGCTCTGGTTAGTCCAGTCTCGGCCATTACTCGTTGAATGTTAAGCTCGTCCAGAGATGGCAATGGACCCAAGGGACGCTGAGGTTGCTGGCCGAGCTGAGGAACCTTTTTGGATGGGCCCGCCTCCTTATCCGCAGCCTTCCGTTTCCGGCGAGATTTCAGTAATGAGCGGTCATAGTCTGTTACTATTACTTCCTTCTGTTGACCCTTGCTCAAATTACCGAGGAATGTCTTCACGATGGTGGGATCAAGCTTCGGCTTCGGCTCAGGTTTTCTCCTCCACTCGGCCATTTGCCTCTTTGTGTCTGCTTTTACCGAGGCGTCGAGCTCCTCTAGAGTCTTCTCGCCCGCTCTTTTCTCTGGTGCGGGCTTCTCTCTAGTTTTTCGCACCTTCTTCGCTGGTGGAGTGGGGGCAGAGGCTTTAGTGCGGCGTCCCCTCTTTGGCGGAGGGGGCGGAGACCTCCGCGGCGGAGGAGACGGAGACCTCTTCGGCGGAGGAGACGGAGACCTCTTCGGCGGAGGAGACGGAGACCTCTTTGGCGGAGGAGACGGGCTTGCATCAGGAGCTCCCGGAGAATCGTCATGATCCTGTGGATCTCTTGGAGGTGACGGGGGCTTGTTGGTAGCCGCAGGTGTATCGGGTATAACGATGTCTGCCTTGCTCCATAGAATGATGTAGTGAGAACACTGACCGAGTTTTGTTTCTCCGCCACCTCCGGGGATGTCAAGTTCCAAGTCTTCCCAGCTGGTGACGACTTGCTCCA
Source organism: Echinochloa phyllopogon (assembly GCA_033239725.1). Classification (NCBI taxonomy): domain Eukaryota; kingdom Viridiplantae; phylum Streptophyta; class Magnoliopsida; order Poales; family Poaceae; genus Echinochloa; species Echinochloa phyllopogon. The sequence continues at coordinate 760,859 of BTCW01000016.1, read as the reverse complement.
CCTCAACAGGTACGTAACCATGTGGAATGTCATTGCAGTGCCATTTTTGCCCTTCTTCCACACGTTTGGTCATACCGTATGCGACCTGATAAGTTAGTAGTCACAAAGAAAGTTAGTAAATGAATGGTATTTACGGTGAAATGTATGCAGTATGAACTAAGGTCGCATACGTACCACCACAGCTAAGTTCTTCTGCCTAACAACAAGCTCGCACGCGGTCCGTTGAGTTATTTCATCCACGGTGTAACGGACCGCTTCGGCGGCCTGTGTGGAAGCGTGACTGCTTTGATATTGCTGTGGAGGGTTAATAAGGGCCGCATCTTGGAGAGGTGCATGCTCTGTGGAACCGGTCCCGCCTGGGGCTTGTTGGAGAGGTGCAGGCTCTGTGGAACCGGTCCCGCCTATGGCTTGTTGTATCTGCAGCCATGCTACCTTCATCTGTCGCTCCATCTCTGACTCCATTTCTTGGAGCTTTGAGCCCTGGGCGGCAACCGTTTGCTCTAGGTCCCTCACCCTCTGCTCATATTCGGCCTTCTTCCTCGAACGGCTCCTATAGGTGGCGGCGTGCTCTTGGAAACCTTTCTTCCATGAGACGCTTGTGCCTACGTCGCGCGTCCGTCCAGGATGCTCCTTGTTCCCTAAGGCATAGGTTAGCTCATCTCTGTCTCTATCGGCAACAAATTCTCCCCTATCAGATGCCCTGAGGATATCGAGGAGACGCTGAGCTAGTTCTCGCAAGTCCTCGGGAAAAACTAAGGAGCCGTCGATTAGGCTTAGGGTGCCTCCATGACCATAGTACCAATGCTTGGTCCTTGTGGGCCAGTCATGTGTCGCTGGAGTGATGCCTCTAGCATATAGATCTTCTTCCATCTTCTCCCATTTAGCGATGCTTGCCTTGTAACCTCCCGAACCCATCTTATGCGAGTACTTCTTATTTGCGGCGTTTCCAGCGTTTCTAGCGCTAGCCGTTGCACCCTCTTCGGAGGTTTTGTACTCAATGCTTCCCACTCGTCATTGGTGATCTTCTTATACTTCTCAGGATCCGGGGCCTCTCCGTTTTTGAGAAATTGCGAGTACAACTTCTTCTTGAAATCCTGAAACAGAACTGCCATCTTCTTCATTGTCCAATCCCTCAGTTCTGCTTCATGAGTGCTAGGCCAGTCGAATATTGCCTTTAATTCCCTCCATAGCATCTCCTTCTCTGTATCGGGGAGCACGTACTCCTCAGTGGGGTCCGTGGACTTCCATTTTCTGATACTAATGGGCACATTGTCCCGTACAATTACCCCGCACTGAGATACAAATTTCTTGGCCACTTTTGGGGGCTCAACTGGCTCCCCGTCATCCTCCACTCGGGTGATGTGTAACTTGACATCCTTCAGCTTCTTCGTGGTCGATCGTTTTGATTTCTTAGCAGAGGCGGCCTACACAAATTACATATATACGAGATGATATAGAGATGGTATACATAATTGACATGTACAGTACAAATTTATGTTATCTATATACACACCTGACTAGACGAGGGCGCGCTACCGGCTCCTTCAATAGTTTCGGCCCTTGCAACATTGTCGCCCTGGACATTTGCGGCCCCTTCAACATCTTCGGCCCTTGCAACATTGTCGCCCTGGACATTGTCGTCCCTTCCAATGATGCCCAACACATCATCCATCGACATTGGTTGGGTTACAATATTGAAAAGTTGATTCGCAAAAAACGTGTCGTTGTCCTCTTGCATGGGTGGGACAGGGGTGTTGCTGTCCTCTTGCATGGGTGGGACAGGGGTGTTGTTGTCCTCTTGCATGGGTGGGACGTTGTTGTTGTTGTCCGCCATCTATAGAATTAAAAATAATTGATAAGAAATATATACAAAGCATACATATTCCCAATATTTCTAACATTTTCGCTAAGGGGGTCGGTGCGTGAAAAACGGATTCGCCAAGGGGTTCGGGTGCGCGGTGTGAATTGATTCGCTAAGGGTTCGCTAAGGGGGTTCGGGTGCGCGATGGGTTCGGGTACGCCATAGAATTTCCGATAATAAACATTTTCGATAGTATACATTATACAAACATATAACATTTCCAATATACATTTAAATGAAGCACATATATTTCTAATATACATTTAAATGAAGAACATATATTTCTAATATACATAGAATTTCCAATATACATTTCAATGTAAATATCTCCAATACATTTAAATGAAGCATTTTCCAATATACATTTCAAACATATAACATTTCCAATATACATTTCAATGTAATTTCTAATATTTTCAATGTATGTGCTTAGCGAACGTGTTCGGCCATGCGCATTTGGTTAGCGAAGTGAGTGAGGGGAGAGAAGTCCCCGGCCTATATAAGTCCGGGGCATTTAGCACCGGGTGCAGCCACGACCCGGTGCTAAAGGCCCTTTCGCACCGGGTCTTCTACACCCGGTGCTAAAGGCCGTAACTGTGCGCCAGACGAAGGCCTTTAGCACCGGGTGCAGCCACGACCCGGTGCTAAAGGCCCCCCTTTCGCACCGGGTCTTTTACACCCGGTGCTAAAGGCCCCGTAACTGGCGCCAAACGAAAATTGGGGGCCTTTAGCACCGGATTTTAGATCAACCCGGTGCTAAAGGCCCCAACTTTTCGTTTGGCGCCCAGTTTCCAAACGGGCCTTTAGCACCGGGGGCTACTATTTGGGAATCTTATAAATATAGTTTTTAATGTATAGTTATTAATACTTGTTTTAATTCAGTTATTAATACCTGTTAAAAATATATATTAAATAAGAAAATCTTATAAATTACTAGAAAATCTTTATAAAATGCTAGAAAATCTTATAAATTACTAGAAAATCTTATAAATTAATAGAAAATCTTGTAAATTACTAGAAAATCCTGTAAATTAATAGAAAATCTTATAAATTAATAGAAAATCTTATAAATTACTAGAAAATCTTATAACTTACTAGAAAATCTTATAAATTACTAGAAAATCTTATAAATTACTAGAAAATCTTATAAATTACAAAAATTGATAACTAAATGAAAGATTTTGGAACATTAAACGGTCTCAGATGAAAAAGTCATGAATACCAAAATTTCATATCTCATCAAGATCTACAATCTTTATTTAAGTCATTTTTGCATTTGAGAAAGTGGTAGTATACATTGTTCATTAATCCTAGATTCACTCGCATAGTTTCCAAAACTTTGTTAGAGACTTGTCAAATTTCTACTACATGTTATTACCCATTTTGAAAATGACAAAATGACCTAAATAAAGATTGTAGATCATGATGAAATATGAAACTTTGGTATTCATCACTTTTTCATTTGACATCACCTAGTGTGAAAAAAACCTTGGTTGTAGGTGTCATTTTTAATTCAAAATTTGGATTGTTCAAACACGAGAAGATTTTTCAAAATAATAACATTAAAAAGTTTCATAACTTGATAGAGTATGATTTTAGGAATTTTTAGGAAGAAAAATGATCTTTTTTGAAGTTTGTACGAGGGAGAACGACTAGTTACAACTTTTATACAGAGATTAAAAAGAAAAATTGTTCTTGTTCATCCAGTGACGTGGCCCGGTGACGTGGCCAGCTCTCGCACGGCCTCCGTGGCCAGGCCGGTCTTTGGCCCCGCCGCAGCGTGGCCTTTAGCACCGGGTGCAGCCACGACCCGGTGCTAAAGGCCACGACCGGGCCAGTGACGTGGCTCGCGTGCGCCCGGTGACGTGGCCGGCCGCCGCACGGCCCCCGCGGCCCGGTCGTGGCCTTTAGCACCGGGTGCAGCCACGACCCGTTGCTAAAGGCCACGACCGGGCCAGTGACGTGGCTCATGTGCGCCCGGTGACGTGGCCAGCCGCGGTCGTTGCCTTTAGCACCGGGTGCAGCCACGACCCGGTGCTAAAGGCCCTTAGGCCCAGTCAGTGCTAGAAAATCTTATAAATTAATAGAAAATCAATATAAAATGCTAGAAAATCAATATAAAATGCTAGAAAATCTTATAAATTACTAGAAAATCTTATAAATTACTAGAAAATCAATATAAAATGCTAGAAAATCTTATAAATGAATAGAAACTCTTATAAATTAATAGAAAATCAATATAAAATGCTAGAAAATCTTATAAATTACTAGAAAATCTTATAAATTACTAGAAAAACAATATAAAATGTTAGAAAATCCTATAAATCAATAGAAATTACATGGCATCATCGTTTACTCGGACACTAATAAACTTCCTCTTTACAAATGTTCCTTGATTGTGATCACGCCGTAGATACGGTGTCTCCTCCGCCGCTAACAGGATGCTTGGGTCATCAGCCACTGAGAATGGAGGCCGGCCATCGAGCATATCATAATCTTCATCCGTCTTGTCCTCAACTCCTACGATTTTTCTCTTTCCTGGAAGAACTATATGACGCTTTGGCTCGTCTTGTGATGGGTCCAATTGCTTACCCCCACCTTTCTTATCGGCCCCTTTCTTCGGTCTGCTAGCCATGTCCTTCACATAAAAAACTTGTGTGACAGCTTTGCCCAGGACGAACGGTTCGTCTAGAAAGCCAATCTTGCTTAGGTCCACTAACGTCATTCCATAGTCCGCTTCAACTTTAACACCTCCTCCAGTCAGCTTCACCCATTGGCACTTGAACAGTGGGATCTTCAAAGGTCCGTACTCTAGTTCCCATATCTCCTCTATGATTCCATAGTATGAGTTTGTATTGCCATTGGTGTCTGTCGTGTCGATCCGGACACCACTGTTTTGGTTGGTGCTTTTCTTGTCCTGGGCTCTTGTGTAAAATGTATACCCATTGATGTCGTATCCTTGGAATGTCAAGATCGTGCTCGATGGACCTCTAGCTACAAAAGCTAGCTGCGCATCAATGCCCTCGACACCCATAAGACGTCTTCGCAACCAATCGGCGAAAGTACTATTGTGCAGACGCTGAATGAAGGCCGCAGACTTTGTTGAGTTTTCGTCCCTGAGAATCTGCATGTGCTCCTCGATGTACGGAGCAACTAAGGTTGATTGTTGCAAAACTGTGAGGTGCGCTTTACGAAATGTCTCAACGTCCTTGATCACCATCGATTTTCTCCCTAGTGTGCCCTTTCCACCAAGTCTCCCCTCGTGATGGGATTCGGGCACACCAATCGGCATAAGATCGTCGACAAAGTCAACACAGAATTCAATGACCTCCTCCGTTTCGTATCCCTTAGCAATGCATCCTTCTGGACGAGAACGATTACGGACATACTTCTTTAGGACTGCGAAGAACCTCTCAAATGGGAACATGTTGTGTAGAAATACTGGGCCCAATATACGAATCTCTTTGACGAGGTGAACCAATAGATGTGTCATGATATTGAAGAAGGATGGTGGAAATATCATCTCAAAGCTGACAAGACATTGCACCACGTCGTTCTGTAGCTGATCTAAGTGGTCTGGATTGATCACCTTCTGAGAAATTGCATTGAGGAATGCACATAGCTTCACAATGGCTTTCCGCACGTTTACTGGTAGCACACCCCTGAGTATGACGGGAAGCAGCTGTGTCATCAACACATGGCAGTCGTGAGACTTCAGGTTTGTGAACTTCTTCTCTTTCATATTTATTATTCCCTTAATATTGGAGGAGTAGCCAGACGGAACCTTGATACTGTTCAAGCATTCAAACATGCTTGCCTTCTCTTCTTTGGTGAGAGTGAAGCTGGCAGGATGCAAGTACTGGCGTCCTTTGTCTCTCTTTTCTGGATGTAGATCAGTCCGTTGCTTCAATCGTTTCAGATCCTGACGTGCTTCCAGTGTATCTTTTGGCTTCCCATAAGTACCCAGGAAGCTTATCAAGTTCACGCAAAGATTCTTCGTCAGATGCATCACATCAATCGCGTTACGGACCTCTAAACGTTGCCAATAAGGTAGCTCCCAAAAGATAGACTTCTTCTTTCACATCGCGGCACGACCATCCTCGCCCGTCGGAGCAGCCTGGCTTCCGTCTCCCTTGCCAAACACCACGTGTAGGTCCTTCACCATATCAAATAGCTCTTCTCCACTCCGGTGTCTCGGCTTTGTACGGCGGTCAGCATTCCCGCCAAAATGCGCACATTTCTTTCGTAGCTCATGCTTCGCCGGAAGGAATCGACGGTGACCCATGTACACAACTTTACGACAATGTTTCAAATACATGCTTTCGGTTTCCTCTAAACAGTGAGTGCATGCTTTATATCCTTTGTTTGATTGTCCTGATAGGTTACTTAGTGCAGGCCAGTCGTTGATGCTTATGAAAAGCAGTGCTCGAAGGTCAAACTGCTCCTGCTTGTCGTCATCCCACACGCTAACACCTTCATTCTTCCACAGCTGCAAAAGTTCGTCAACCAATGGTCTTAGGTACACATCAATGTCGTTGCCAGGTTGCTTTGGGCCTTCGATGAGCACTGGCATCATAATGAACTTCCGCTTCATGCAGAGCCAGGGGGGTAGGTTGTAGATACAAACAGTCACGGGCCAAGTGCTATAACTACTGCTCATTTCACCAAAAGGGTTCATGCCATCGGTACTTAAACCAAGCCTAACATTCCTCGCATCAGCATCAAACTCTGGGAATGCTCTGTCGATGTTTCTCCACTGGGATCCATCGGCGGGGTGTCTCAACATGCCATCCTGTTTACGTTCTTCTTTGTGCCAGCGCATCAGTTTGGCATGGTCTTTGTTCCTGAACAAACGCTTCAGACGGGGTATCAGAGGGAAATACCACATCACCTTCGCAGGGATTTTTTTCTTAGAACGCTCTCCCCCAACATCACCAGGGTCGTCCCGCCTGATCTTGTATCGCGCGCAGGTGCAAACCGGACAACGATCCAAGTGTTTGTACTGTCCGCGATAGAGGATACAGTCATTAGGACACGCATGTATCTTCTGCACCTCCAAACCGAGAGGGCAAACAACACGTTTTGCTTGATACGTTGTCGATGGCAATGTGTTACCCTTTGGAAGAATCTTCTTTACGAGTTTCAGTAGCTCCTCGAAACCCTTATCAGTAACACCATTTGCTGCCTTCCACTGCAGAAGTTCAAGTGTGCTACCCAACTTCTTTAGCCCCTCTTTGCAATCTGGGTACAGGTCAGTCTTGTGGTCCTGCAACATGCGCTGTATCTTTTTCAGTTCCTTATCATTGCCGCAGTCTTTCTCGGCATCACGCAACATTTGCCCGAGCCCATCAGTAGGTTCATTTTCCTGAGCAACATCTTCCTGAGCATCGCCTTCCCGAGCAACATCTTCCTCATCGGCATCACCCATTGCAGCATATGCAAAGGAACCGTAGTATTGAGCCAATAACGGAATGTCGTCATCGGCCTCGTCTTCTTCATCTTCATCCATTAGAATTCCTCTTTCACCGTGCTTCGTCCAAACAGAATAATTCCTCATGAAACCGTGCCTCATCAAATGCACTTGAAGACAACCTCTTTGTTTGTACGATTGTATATTTTTACAATGGGTGCATGGGCAGAACATGAAACCGGACGGCGTCCTGTTAGCCTCGGCGGCATCGAGAAACGTCCTAAGGCCATCACGGAAGGCCTGAGCGTGGGGGTCCCCGTACATCCATTGTCTATTCATCTGCATTATTAACCAATAACAAATATACAATACAATTTAAAGATAAAAAAATTTAATATATAAATAAATACAAATTATAATATATATTCCATTATATAAATAAATTTCTAAAACTACATTACTATATTCATTAAATATAACATTACTATAAGCCTTATAAGATTTATAAGATTTATAAGATTTTCTATTAATTTATAAGATTTTCTAGCATTTTATATTGATTTTCTAGTAATTTATAAGATTTTCTATTAATTTATAAGATTTTCTATTAATTTATAAGATTTTCTAGCATTTTATATTGATTTTCTAGTAATTTATAAGATTTTCTATTAATTTATAAGATTTTCTAGCATTTTATATTGATTTTCTAGTAATTTATAAGATTTTCTAGTAATTTATAAGATTTTCTAGTAATTTATAAGATTTTCTAGCATTTTATATTGATTTTCTAGTAATTTCTAAAACCACATTACTATAAGCCTTACAACTATTCACAAGTCATACAAAACAAAATACTAACTAGCTTGCCTTCTCTCTCCATTTAAAACACAACATGCATGAACACTCTCTCCACCATGAACTCAAGCTCTCTCCTCTCTCTCCTCCAAGAACACAATCTCTCTCTAGCTAGCTTTACTTTGATTCACAAATCCCTCTATTTCTAAATCATAGAAGGATTACAAGCTAAATAAAACATTAGAGAATGAAAGAGTGTACCTTGTAGTGCTCCTTAGATGAGTAGATTCTTCACAAATTTTGAAAAAAATTTGGGCAGCACCTCCCCTCCCACGGCCGAGCAGCATGAACACAACGCCTAAGTGTTCAGCTGGCTCGGGCGGGGGAGGAGGAGGCCCCTATATTCAAACACATTAGCACCGGGTCGTGGCAAGACCCGGTGCTAATGTTCACCCTTTAGCACCGGGTGCAGCCACGACCCGGTGCTAATGTGCCCGAGGCCTTTAGCACCGGGTCGTGGCTGCACCCGGTTCTAAAGGGTGAACATTAGCACCGGGTCTTGCCACGACCCGGTGCTAATGTGTCCGCCCGGACACACCTCCGCGCCGCCCCCGCTCCTAGCCGTTGGACCCGGTGCTGAAGCCCCGTCAGCACCGGGTCCAAAAATGGCCGAGGCGGAGGAGGCGGGCGGATGTGAAGGATTCTGGTAGTGCAAGATCCGGTGCTAATGCAACATTAGCGCCGGGTGTAAAATTGGAGTGCTCCCGGGGACTCTTTAGCACCGGTTGGTAACACCAACCGGTGCTAAAAGCCACCTTTAGCACCGGTTGGTGTTACCAACCGGTGCTAAAAGTGCTCCCCCTTTAGCACCGGGTGGTGTTACGACCCGGTGCTAAAGGCCTTTTAGCACCGGTTGGTGTTACGAACCCGGTGCTAAAGGGGGCGTTGCATGCTACTTCAAAAGGAAAGCATATTCTATTCTATCACATGTGCTACGTAGTTGAGATGGTTAGGTGGTATGCGCGAGCTAAGAGGTCATGAGTTCGAATCCCCACAACAACGCACATATTTTTTTGCGAATGAGCACCTTTAGCACCGGTTATTTGACCCGGTGCTAAAGGTGCCCACCCTTTAGCACCGGAAGATCTGCACCGGTTGGAAAACCGAAGCTAAAGGTCCTTCCCAACCGGTGCAGATGGAGGCCTTTCTGGTAGTGCCGATAGATCGACATACAGGAACTGGGTTATATAGCAGCTAATGGCCGGAGTCTCATCTGTGACTAGCAAACTGCAGAGGTCACAACCAATCGCGTCAATAACTGGTTATCGAGAAAAAGGCAGATTTAGAGAGAACATACATACGCTAGGCAGGATGAGATATATGAAGGCAATCGGATATAAGCGATGAGCATGCATGGCGGCAGGGGGTTCCCAGGTGCTCGACGGCAACAGAAAGGCAGCGGCGGTACATACATGCCATGACCGGCGGAGGCGCCGAATCGACGTGGCCGGTGGCCGCCAAAGCCTGAAGTAAGTTGGCGGCCGATCCTAATGCACGGCGTGCTGCAACGGCAGGTCTCGACGATGGCGTCTCCCGTGGCGTAGTTGCTCCGCCTCATGGTCGGCAGCAGGGCAAGGCGTTGGACGTGGTCAATCGACGGCGGCAGCTCGATTCAGTCGGCAGATCGCAAGCCAGTGGTCAGTGGAGAATCTTGGCGGCGGCTGTGGCGACCATGGGATGACCTTCGTGACGTACGGCGCGGTGGAGCTCGGAGCTGGAAAGACTTTTGCCGTTGGTGCATGGCGGTATGCAGCTTGAATCTCGGCGATGGCGGCACGCTAGAGCTAGGGTAGGGGTGAAGGCATAGGCTGTTGTGGAAAATATAAAGAACAGGGCACCGATACAATACTTGTATCGTGGAGAACAGGCCTGGACGTGCACGTCTCGAGTCAGAGCAGCAGCACGTAATCGGACTTTGACTCGAGTTCGAGCTTGCGTTGGTCTGCACCGAACCAGATAAGAGCCTACACGACTACAAAATCACTTATCAATACCGGTCAGGGAACCCCAGCTAGTACCGGTCCCTGACCAGTACATACTCGCCGGCACTAATGTGCTGGCCATTTAGTACCGGTCGAGCGGACCGGCACTAAATTCTAATTTTAGTGCCGGCTGGTAACCCCAGTCGATACTAAACTGCCCGCCCGCATAGGAGCACAGGGCACGCAGTTTAGTACCGGCTGGGCTTACCAGCCGGCACTAACCTATTTTGTTTTTTTGTTTCATTCATTTTTATTTTTATGCTTATATTATTCGTATGCGTATATATATTATATCTGTATGTGTATACGGCTGATATTACGTTATATGATGTATAATATATTACTTTATAATATGTATATATATCATCGGTCACATATAATACTTTAAAATCAAGTATTATATTTGAATTGTTAAAAGTTCTTTAAAATAATCGAGATATTACAAATCAAGTGTACTCATCAAATAACCCCCTATTAGGATCTAGTTGTGCCACACTTACATTAAAATTGGCATGAAATTCCCCTTTGGGATTTATGATTTCATCGAGCAGGAATCCACAGAGTTGTTCTTGAATTTCCCTGACTTGTTCCGATTGGATGAGATCTTCTTTCATGCACAATTTCTGTAAATTTCAATGAAATCAAAACTTTAGCGGAATGAAAAAAATAATGACTTAATAAAAAAAGAATGAGCAGAACCGATATTTGCTTACGTACCTTGAATGCTTCTGACGTCATTTGCCCCGTGGACCGACAAAATGGTCGATGAACTCGCACACGTAGTAACCACATAGGTTTGTCCCTTGCGCTTGTCTCATGCACTATATATATGTAGCAAAAATTATTAGAAAATATTAGGAATTACTAAAAAATAGTAGAAATGAGTATAAATTTTCTAAAAATAGTAGGGTCTATTATAAAATAGCATAAATTACTGTAAAATTATATTCTTACTGAGACATTGGTATTAATATGAAGATCGTCATCGTTATCGGTTACTCCGATGTGTTTTTTCAGGAAGCGAGCCCATGCTTTCTTAAGCAGGTCTATGAGGTCTTGGTACTCTCATATTGGTTTCCTCATGAAGTCAAACACCGTGACCTGGGCTCGATCAACCTCGATAGAAAGCAGTATCAAATGGAATCTGTACGTACATATACATACAGAGAGGCAATGTTGATTATATTTTGTATTTATTATTAACTTGAAATGATTAAAAAAAGTCGAAGAACTCACTTATAGTTATACGGCAAACGAATGAATGGACATGTAGTAGTAGTTTCTTTTGCTCCATCCTTTACGGTCTTCTCGTGTACAACATTGGGGTCGATGAAGCCAATGTTTTAATATCCCTTTTTCCTGCACTGTTGGACCTTCAACCTATGAGCCATAAATAAAAAGACATCATGAGACAGCACACTAGTATATGTAGTGGATATTAAATAAGAAAACACTGAGGCAGGAGGCACTTACATAACCCATACACTGATGAGAGACTTGTCAAGGGCATCTTGATGGAATAAGTCATAAAGTACATTAAACTCGATCCAAATATCATCTAGCCCTCGCTTCAGATGGTCATCTGTAATCCAAGCTGCGAGCATCGTCTGGCCCGACCGCGATTTCTGTAGGTACCATGTATGCAACTCGTGCATTCTCGTTGGTAGGAACCTCAACAACTCTTCCTAGTTAAGCGGTTCACTCAGCACGAACTTTTTCCTGCCCCGGGTTTCTAGTAAGATTGCCTCTAACTCCCCTCGCAGTTAACCTTTTGTAAGGTTTGTATCCTCTATCATTTGGGCCATGACTACATTATTTTCTTGCGCTGCATGTACCACCAATGGGTGGACTGTTTGGTTCGACTCCTCTCCGAGTTGGGGAATGGATTTTGTTGATTTACTACTACTACTACTACTGATCCGGTTATCGGGGTTGTTGTAAGACTTTCTGATTGACCGGTCGTAGTCCGATTCCCGGTCTCTCACCACTGGTTTCATCATTTCCCTAAAGAACGCCACTTTAGCCGGATCTATTGGTTTCGGTGGATCAGGCTTTTTCAGATGAAAGTGGTCATGGATATGTTGAGCCACGCGAGCATCTAATTCTTCAGGGATCAGATCACATACACGCTTCAGAGGTGGTGCCTTTTCTTTCTTCTTCCTCTGCTGCTTCGGAGCTAGAGGTGGCGAGGCCGATCGTGCCTTTGTTGACTTCCTTTGTTGCTTAGGAGGTGGCGTTGGATCCCGTGCTGGAGGTGGTGTTGGGTCCCGTGCTGGAGGTGGCGTTGGGTCCCGTGCTGGAGGTGGCGTTAGGTCCCGTGCTTCCGGTGATACATGTGGGTCTGGCCAACTCTCACAAGCTGACGGTTGGTCTGGCGTTGTGGCTGCTTGATGCTTCAATCTGATGTACTTTTTGGCCAACAGATCCATTGGTGGACTACTTCTAGTAGTTCTGTTTCACCATCACCTCCAGGGATCTCAAGGTCCAGATCTTCCCATCCATCCTCCACTCGGTCAACGAAGACCTTAGCGTATCCCTCGGGAATCGGCACGCAATGAATTGTCGCACCATCGACCGGAGCCTCAACGTATCCCTCCGCACATAATTTCAGCTTCTCCCCACGTAGATACAGAAGGTCACAATTGGTCCTTTCAGTGATGTCATCCACGGGGTGTCGTTGGGCCTCAGTCCCTGCTTGGCTCTCTTCGACGCTGCTACGACGCTGAGAGGCGGGGCTGACCTCCAAATTAGCTGTCTGCTGTTCTTGGTGTTGGCTAAGCACTCTATCATGTCTATCTCCTCTGGCTTCAACCATCACTAGCCTTTCTTCCAAGGCACGAAACTTCTCTTCCATTAGTTCCTTGCTTCTGCATCGGCTTCTGTATGTGTCGAGATCTCCAGTGAAGTCGCGGTTCCATGGGACTACGCCCATGCCTCTGGTCCGTCCAGTGTGTTCTGGGTTGCCAAGAGCATAAGTCAGCTCGTCTTTCTCTCTGTTAGGCTTGAAAGTTCCTTCTTGTGCAAACCTCATTGCATCTTCGAGCCTGTTAGGTGCTTCCCTAATTGTGTCGCTAGTCACAAACGACCCATCTTCCATGTTAAGTGTTCCTGCATGGGCATAGAAGTACCACTTTGCTCTCTATGGCCAATTCAGACTCTGCGGTACAATGCCCCTAGCAATCAAGTCTGCTTCCATCTTTTCCCATTTTGGAATCACCACCACATAGCCTCCTAGCCCAATATGGTGAAACTGCGTCTTTTTGCCCGCATTGATTTTGTTCTCAATAGATCGGGCCTTATAAGCGTCATCTGACAACTTGTACGCTACGAAATCACTCCAGAACTAGCGTGGTTTTTGAATTTTTTGTCAAAGTCTAGTGTGAGGCCCTTGTTGACATATTCATTCGTCAGCTTCTTCTTGAACGATTGAAACTGAATGGCCATCTTCTTGAACACACATTCCTTGACTTTTGGTTACGTGCCTTGAGGGAATACAAAGTGTAGCAGAACTTCTTTCCATAACAACTCTTTCTCACTATCAGGAACAATATCTGCTGGATTATTATCGGTTTTTCTATTTTTCTTCCATAGCTTGTAGCTTATGGGGATCCTTTCCCTAACGGGATAACCACATTGATTTACAAAAGTTGTCCTAACAGCTTTAGGCCTCGGTTCGCCATCTTCGGCCACTTCACCGACAATGGTGGTTCCATCCATCTTCCTCTTGTGGCCTCTTTTCCGTTTTGGTCTCCTCGATTCGGATGCCTAACAAATTATATATCAGTGCATGCTATCGATAATTTTATATAATTCAAATGATATATACATGAAAGAATTTCTTATACCTCGGGTCAATCCTCTTCCTCGGGTGCATCATGTTCCTCTGGTGCAGCCTCTTCCTCAGGTGCCTCTTCCTCAACATGCAAGTTTAGATATTGGGTTCCATCATTAGGTGCATCAAGCACGTCATCATAACCACGGATTATTGTGGCCATAAGTAGCTCATCATCGGGATTCGAAGGAGGATTAGTCATAGCTTCTTTCTTTACACTACAACAATGTTAATAAACAAATATATAAGCAAATATAAATATCATAAATATTCTAGTAATTCTACTATTTCTAGGATTTTCTAGTAAATTCTACTATTTTCTAGGATTTTCTAGTAATTTTTTAGAATTTTCTAAAATTTTCTAGTAATATCAACTATTTTCTAGTAATTTTCTAACATATATCATCAATTTCCTAGTCATTTTAGTCATTTTCTAGTAATTTCTAGTCATTTTCTAATATTTTCTAGTAAAAACTGTTTTCTAATAAGCAAAAAAATATATATCAATTTAGTCATGTTCTAATAAACAATATATATATATATATCACCAATTTTCTAGTCATTTTAGTCATTTTCTAATATTTTCTAGTAAAAAAAGCTTTCTAATAAGCAAAATATATATATCAATTTAGTCATTTTCTAATAAACAATATATATATATATATCATCAATTTTCTAGTCATTTTAGTCATTTTCTAGCAATTTCTAGTCATTTCAAATATTTTCTAGTAAAAATGCTTTCTAATAAGCAAATGACTAGAAATTTTCTAGTAAAAAAATGCTAACGTCAGCGCAACAATGTGTTGACGTCAGCCAGGGCTTACGCGCGCGGGCGACGAGCAGAGAACGTGGACGAACGACAGCGGACAGGCGCGCGGAGGATGCTGGCGGGTGGCGACGGGCGCGTGGGGACGAGGCCGGCGGGCGGCGCGCGGAGAGGAGGTGCAGCGAAGACAGGCAGCGGGCGGCGCGGTCGAGGGCGGCGCGAGGGGAGGAAGCGCGCGGGGAGGAGCCGCGGTCGAGGGCGGCGCGCGGGGACAAGGCGCGGGCAGCGTGCGACGCGCGGCAGCGACGCGCGGCTGAGGGCGACGAGACGTGAGTATTTAGATCGGCCGATGGCGGGGAAGAAGAGGAGGCACCCTCCCCGGTGGTGGCCACTTTAGTACTGCTGGTGTTACCAGCCGGTACTAACGTCCCAGCATTGTACCAGTGGTGTGCACTTTAGTACCGGGCTATTTTGTGGCCCGGTACTAAAGGGCCCGCCAAATTTTGGGCTCCCCCAACTACATTTTCTTTTTCTTTTTTGGATTCTTTTTGTTTTCTACACTTGGTTAATAAATTAAAACATGTTGGGAAAATTACAACCTAAATGTTTTTACTATATTATTAATTATATCTATACACCTAAAATTATAATTAAACTAAATTATATAATATAGTTCTATTGGTATTTTCTCTATACGATTTGGTATTAGTGTGTTTATGTTTATATTAATTCATAATAAATTGAAAAAAATACTTTTTCATTCATGCAAAAATATACATAAATGTTATCCTTAGGAACATAAACTATGTTTTAGTCAAATCATATATTACTTTCCTAATTTTGTCTAATTTAAGGTTTCAATGATTCTATTAACGTCCAAGTTAATGAAGTACTTATATTTTTAACATGCAATATTATAATATTGTATTATGATGCGGTTAATTCATGATATCTTATCTAAATGGCACAAACAGTACTATTGATTCATAGAAATACGAAAGAATGCATTATATTACGGCACTTGACGTAAAATACAACATATAATAGCCATTATTTAACGTCAAATACACCATAATGGTTCTAGAAACTACTCCTCATTATTTAATGTGACATTGATAATCTTCCTTCTCACAAAAGTGTCGTGGTCATGATCGTGGCGTAAGTAAGGTGTGTCTTCTTTTGATAATAAGATGCTGGGGAAACCATCAACTGAGAATGGAGGAAGATCATCAATCTGATCATAATCTTCTGACTTGTATGTAATGTCCTCAACTCCAACAATTTTTCTTTTTCCTGGGAGGACAATATGGCGTTTAGGCTCATCATCTGACTTGTTTTTAAACTCATTTTTCTTTGGCTAGGACGAATGGTTCATCTCTATATCCAATCTTTTGGAGGTCCACTATTGTCATCCCAAACTAATCTTTTGTTACACCTCCATAATTGTTCACCCATTGACAACGAAACAGAGGGACGATAATGGGTCCATAGTCAAGCTCCCAGATCTCCTCTATGACACCATAATAGCTATCCTTTTTTCCATTGCTGTCTAGTGCATCTATACGATCTTCAAACGTGGTATTACAGGGAAATACCACATCACCTTTGCGGGAACTCTATTCTTGGCTGGCTGCCCATCAACATCACCAGGATCGTCTCGCCTAAACTTATACCGCAATGCGTCGCAAACAGGGCAGGCATCCAAGTTCTCGTATTCAGGGCCGCAATACAGGATACAGTCGTTCGGACATGCGTGTATCTTCTGTACATCCAATCCAAGAGGGCAAACAACCTTTTTCGCTTCGTATGTTGGCGAGGGCAGTTCATTGCCCTCAGTAAGTATGTTCTTTACGATTTTCATTACCTCCCCGAATCCTTTATCGGTGACACCATTTTTTGCTTTCCATTGCAACATCTCCAGCGTACTACCCAAATTTTTGTGCCCCTGTTTGCATCCTGGGTATAACAACTTTTTATGATCCTCCAGCATCTTCTCAAACTTCTTTGACTCCGCCGTTGTTTCACTATCTTTTTGTGCATCTAGCAACACTTGACCTAGTTCATCAGGTGCCTGCGCTTCTTCAGAATTCTATTGGGCCTCATTCATTTGCTCATCTTCCAAGGCACCAGATGCATATAGCTGAGCCCAATCTGGAATGTCATTTTCATCGCCTCCTTCATCTTCACCGTCTTCCATAACAACTCCAGCTTCACCGTGCTTTGTCCGAAGGGTGTAGTTCGACATGAAACCACTTTCATATATGTGGGACATTAGAGTGCTTCTTCTCTTCCAGTTCTTAACATTTCAGCAATATACGCATGGACAACACATGAGACCCTCTCATGACTTGTTGGCCTCTACCGCATCGAGAAATTCTTGTACACCAAGAACCCATTCCCCGGTGTTGCATTTGCCGGCATACATCCATTGCCGGTTCATCTACAATTGGATTAAAAACATCGGCAACTGGAATTACATATAAAATTTTATAGTAATACCTAGTAAAAAACATTAGCAACTGGAATTACATATAAAATTTTATAGTAATACCTAGTAATTTTTACTATAATTAATGTCTAAATAAAAAAATTTCTAAGATATAAAACATCTGCAATGTACGCATGTAATTTTCTAAAAAAAATTTAGTGTTTTATACCAAATAAACAAATATATAATCAATAATAATTAATTAATTGAAAAATCACCATAACAATTTGCCACATGCAAGCAATCAAATAATTAGTGTCCTTAATTAAATTCATCAAGTTTACGTATCTCAAACTAATGTCTAAATAAAAAAACCTCATGCTCATTCTCTCTAGCTTCCTCAAAAACTACAAAATCTCTATGTATAATGGATGAAACAAAGCACAAACAACATGAAATAGAAGAAGATGAAGTTGCTAACCTTTGGCACGCTTAGACGAGTGAAATATCCACAATTTTTGGAAAAAATGGGCAGCACCTCCCTTCTAAGACGTCATGGACGAAATGGAGAGCTCGAGCAAAGTTCTGTGTGCTCGAGCTCAGAGAGGAAGAGAGTCCTCATATATGAGGACATTTAGTACCGGCTGGTGGCTCCAGTCGATACTAATGTGCCCACTAGCCGTTGCGCGCGCCAACACGTGGTTTGTCATTTTAGTATCGACTGGTGGTTCCAGCCGGTACTAAACTGCCAAAACTTGTTTTTTATTTTTCATAGCTTGTTTTTATTTTCCAGCTTGTTTTTTATTTTCCATTAAATAAAAATGATGTTTTTTATTTAGTTTAAATCTCTACCTTGTAAATCTTCTTTTTGCATAGTGGAATTTGGCGGTGGAATTTGGGATCTAAATAAGGCCTTAAGCTTGGTTCGGCGAGTATGCACAACCATTTTGTAAATCTTAACAAATAATTGGAAGCAAAAAAATAAAAAAGCATGAATACATTATTAGAGTCTTACAATATCATTCCGATAACACACATGATCAAGATCATACTAAGGATCAACATTATGAAGCTTGACAAGGTAGACAGAATAATTTATATCCAAAATATCAACCCTAGATATTTGTCCACATAGTTTAGTGTGAATATTAATGCACTATCCTTTGCCTTGTATGGTGCATCTAATGTCTCACCGTATATTGTAAACGGGCCTTGACTTGACATCAAGGATACTGATGACTAAAAACCACCTTGTACTCGACGCGAATATGGCGGCACAAATGAGTATCCCAAAGACGGCAGAATCTGGCGCAACACTTCTCCCAAACCATACTCTGTGTGTAGAAATCCACAATTCAAAGTGTCCTACATATACAAGAGATATATGTACAAACAAATAAGAGTACAATTGATAAGAGAGCATATGTAGAAACAAAGAAGAGTATGTATAGAATCAAATGTATAGTAACTTACGTATTCCGATTCATAAGGAGGGGGATCCTTTTTGGAACTTGTGTGACGTCTCGTTCATTGAGCTCAAGAGCCTTCAACTTTAAGAAACTATAGTCTGGGATAACATGTCTCGTATGAATTTCCATACGTTCAAGTGCCTTCCTCACGGCATCGTGTGTAGCAACATATTCTTGCTGGTACGGGCCTGATTGGACGTGGAAAATAACTGTATCACCAGGATTTGGGTCGCGCATGGCACGTTCTTGGAGTGCAATAGAAACCACGTAACTCCCATTGTATAAGCCGCTGTTCTGTCTCACCACCAAAGGACGGGAGCCACCGATATGGTACACTATATCTTTGAACCATTGCATTGCATCAATAGCCTGTTTTACATATAAATTATGAATATATCATCATTATGACAAAATCAATATATGATTGTAGTATTACAAGTATTAAAAACAGGATATCGTACCCGATTCTGATGGTTGTTAGCCTCGACAGGAATGAAGTTGAGGTCGTCGAATACCGGCCCAGGACAGTGTGGTGGTGGTGGTGGGGGAAGGTCTGGCAATACATTGTGCGTGGAGTGTCCACCATGACTAGCTCTCTGGCGTTGTCTCGGCATTATTTTCCTAATAAATTATGTAAATTGCAGTATTTTTCATATCAACTATACCATTACTATCTAAACAACCGTTAACTCCAAAATACATATCATGCGGGACTCCATAAAAATTTCTTGGCTCTCATGTGTCATAAGTATGTTGATACGACAAGGACAACAAGTAACCATCCGATCGAAGCGATTGAGGTTCATGATCAGATGGTTACTGTTGTCCCTGTACTATCGATATACTTGGTACCGTGTGGACTCATCAGGAAACTTGGCGACACCATTCCTTCATGATAGGGTGTCCCAGAGATGGGTGAACGTGCTGGTGTCATGCCAAGTCCAGACCTTGCACATAACTTGGACTTTGGCATGACACCGGTCCGGACTTTGGCATGACGCTAGTATGTTTAGCCACCTCACCATCATATATGTACAGCTGGCTCTCCCACTTACAGTCCTACATGATTAATCAAGTGTTTCTATTAGTTAATGTATAAATAAAAAATATGATCCATAATACGAAGATCAAAGTTTTTCAAGTTTTATAATCAATACTATGAAGATCAAAATTTTTCTAGCGATCTCTGTTACGATCCCTAAATTAATGTCTAAATAAAGAAAATTTGCACATTATTCTCCCAACCCTTAAAAATAGAAAAAATCTCTAAGTATGATGCATGAAACGAAGAACAATCTGAATGAAACAGAATGAAAGAGAAGATGATGAAGTTGCTAATTACCTTTGGCGTATTTAGATGAGCAAAAATGGGCAGCACTCCCTCTAACCCGCCATGCACGAAGAGGAGAGCTCGAGCAAATGTGATGTGTTAATGGGTCATATTGTGTCATTGCTATGTGAAAGTCGTTCTTATTGTTTTATTTCTACTTATGCGACGATAATGGTTATTTTTCTGCATGCGATGGTAGAAGTTGAACGATCCCTCGCAATGTTTAAGTTCTAAATGTCCTCCCAACTAAACCTTGCACCGTCACAAGTTTTGTAAAATTAGTGGTGGGTCTATGAAATTAGGGTGCCACTAGTTTTCCTTGACTAGATGGGTTTATATAGGATACTTACTCGCATAAAGGGTTGGTTAACTTAGACAAGGTCATCTTAATGTTTAAGGTTGGGCACCAAGACATAGAGATGTCACCCAACAACAGGAGTCATATGTGATATGATTAGCAAACATTTGCTTACTGATCTCTTCCAATGACCATGTTCCTTACAGAAGAAGCACTCTTCATCTGCAGCTGGTCTAGGTTTAGCCTGGGGCATTGGGTTTGGCTGGGAGATCACATCTTTAGCCTTGCCCTTCTTCTTCTTCCAAGAGTTGCCCTTCTTAAAGTTAGGCCTGTTTTGGACCACCATCACATGGTTGCTGCCAGCACTTTTCTTAAAATCAGCCTCTGCTGTCTTGAGCATGCCACACAACTCATTCAAGCCCTTTTTTCGTCCCATGCATATGGTAGTTCGAGATGAAGTTCCCAAAGCTAGGTGAAAGTGATGCTAGAATAAAATCAGTGGCCAACTCTTGGCCAAGTGGGAAGCCTAGCTTCTCCAACCTCTGGGTGTAACCAACCAACTTGATCACGTGTGGTCCTACCGCTACGCATTCTGCTAGCTTGGTCTCCACAAAGGCCTTCGAGACATTGAACCTTTCAGTTCTGGCCTGAGTTTGGAACATATCCTTAAGCGCCTCGATCATATCGTGCGCCTCATGGCTTGTCTCAAACTGCATCTGCAGCTCAGGTTCCATGCAAGCAAGCATAAGGCAACTCACTTTAAGATTGGCATCACATGCTTTCTTGTAAGCATTTTTCACAGCAACAATTGCATCTTCAGCAGGCTGTGGTGGTAATGGGGTGTCCAGAACTTCTTCCTTTTTTCTCAGCCCTGAGAACAATTCTTAGGTTGCGGATCCAATCCACATAGTTTGTTCCATTCAACTTATCCTTCTCAAGGATCGAACATGAAGAAAACGGTGTGGTGCTAGGTGCCATTGATCTACAACATAAAATAATGCAAAATACTAAGACAAAATATCCATGACAGAGTAAATCACATCTAAACAATTTAACAGAATCTACTCCCACTAAAATCAATATCCCTCCATTGATACTTAGTGATTCACGACCCACAACTAACAAGTCCACTAGGAAGCTTTAGCATCACCACTAGAAGACATGGTAGATCAGCAGCAGTCTCCTGATCAGCCCAATCTGTTTACCCATCCGGGATTTTATTGAATAATGACAAGTGTAAGTAAACAAATACTTAGCAAGTATAGCACGGGTCTGAAGGCTCAAAAATAGGCTAGACACGGCTTAACTGCATTGGCATTTTTAGTTGGTTTATTTTAGCATTAACCAAGTTACTACAAGTGAACGAAACCCGATTGTAACCCGATTAAATAAGTATAAGTGGCAATAATCATAAATGAACATCATCTTCTAATCAAAAAGGATCCAGACCGCTCGTGACCTTGAGCAAGGCTATCATGATAGATTTTTACACTCTGCAGAGGTTTCGCCCTTTACCCACCAGCCGCGTAAAAGTTCAAAGGAACTTTGCACCCAACCACGCACATCAACACTTCCGAGGTGTGACTGCATAGGGACGCTACGAGGTTTTTCACAAGACACCCTAACAAAACAGTATCCAATATGGTACAACACAGGCAGCATGATCCAAGGCACCGAGATTGACTGACTCTCAGGGCGCAGCGATAAGAGGGTCAATGGCGTCAAAAGCGCGGGCACGCATGCCAACAAGTGAAAGAGCGCGACGTGCGGAGTTCCCATACCATAGGGACTCCCAACATGGGACTGTGCGTGACAAGACATAGCCGACGGTACCCCCGTCCTCGGTGGATCAAACCATACTCTCACGAGTGCTTCCCATAGCGTCGTCGGCCCCGTCGGTAACTACTGTCAAGCTAGAGTCGTACAAGTTACTTGACCAAGACCAGAGCCATAATAGTTCTAGTGGTGGCGACAGGCTCCTGGGTTGCCGCTTTAAGAACCGGACCTAACGGAGAGACACTGGGGCAAAGAACACAGCACATGCCCAGTTCCCTAAACCATGTTGCTAAAAAGCAAGTTTTATTATTAATGTTGAAGTGAACCATTAAGTCAAAATTATCAGTTAAATAATAGTGACAGTAGCTGCGCATAGCAAATATCTACCCATATGCATAAACCCAAGGTAATCAAAGGATAGGGGTAAACAAACTAGGTACAACCTTAATAGGACATCAAATTTAGACACATGCATATGAAAGTAAGTGTATGTAAACAGGTGTGTATATGTAGCAAGGATTGTCCGTGCTATAACTTGCCTTCCTCGAAGTGTTGCTGCTGCTGCTGCGATTCCTGCTCCGGAAAGTCCTCACCGAGCTCGAACTCCAAAGCTAACGGCTCACCGAGTGGACACGAAGCACCATACAAGCATACACGCATTCCAATACATGCAAACAAATAATATTCTATTAGAACAGTACACCAAACAGCATAAACAGTACATAAAAAGGTTTTAGAAATATTCTACGCTTCACTACGAACACATGAGCGTGAAAATCACACTAATCGGAGCTAAAACGAAAAAGATATGGGGTTTCTAAGTTCTAGGGACCTGCTGGCAATTTTTAAAAGTTTCCAGGGGCTTATTTGAAATAAAATAGGGACCTAAACAGAATTTTGTATAAAAACTCGAGGGCCTATGCGTAAAAAAGTTTAGATAGGACTACGGGTTCTAAAACTTAAAAGCTCAGGGGGTTTTTCAAAGAAAACAGGACCATATCGTAAATACTTTTAAACTAGAGTGGACCGAGGGTTGATATCGGAAAAACAGAGGGGCTCTTTAGGAAAAAGGACCATGCTGACCGGTATGCCTCGGTTTGACCGAGGACTCGAGCGCACGGGAGTCGTCGGATCAAGATCGGACGGCGGGGAAGATGGCCACCGACGGGGAAGGAAACGATGGCGGCGCCGCCACTGCGTACGGCGAGGGCTCGCCGGAGCAGAGCGGTTCCGGCGCTCCAGAGCGCCATTGGAGACAGGACTAGGTCAGGGGGGGCGAGCTGGGAGCACGACGAGTTCACCCCGGGGGGCTCAAGTCGGGGATCGCGCGGCGGAGTAGGCGGACGACGGCGACCGGCGGTCGGGTGACTCCGGTGAGGGTGGATCGGGCGCAGTGGTGCTCGGTTCGAGGCGGGAGTTGGCTCTGGAGTACCAGGGAAACATGGCAAGCTTACCAGAGGGGTCCAAGGCACCGGTGGTGCATCGGGGATGACGGTCGACGACGGCGGCCGGCGAAGTTGCTCGGGCAGCGTCAGCGTGGGGGAGGGGAGCTGCTGGGGGCACTTAGAAGCTTGGGAGGGGTCGGTGAGGGTCTGAGGGTGCTTAGGGGCTCCATTTATAGGCCGGGGGGGCTCAGCGTGCGGGCCGTGCCCAAAATTGCGGCGGCAGCGGCGGGGCGGGGTAACCATGCGTGGGCGTGGTTTCCATCGGGGATTGGTGCGGGAAAGGAAGGTAATCGCGGGAAGGACTGCGGGTGAGCTTCACGAAGCTTCGGAGAAGGCCGGGAAGGGCCCACGACGGCGCGGAGATTCGGCCGGCAAGGCTTCCATCCCGGGCACCATTCACGCGGGGAAAGAAGGAAGGGGAGGGAAGAAGAAGCCGACAGGGGGGTGGCGCGTCAGCGAGTGCGGGGGAGAAAAGGAAAGAGGGAGAGGGGGCGCGCAGGTTGGGCCGGCTGGTTGCTGGGCCGAGCCTTGGTAGGCCCAGGAGAAAAAGAAGGGGGTACGAGCTGGGCCGGGGAGGAAGAGAGGAGGGGCTGGGCCGCGCTCAGGAGAGGAGTAGGGGAAGCGGAGGTGAACCGAGGGGAAAGTCCAGGGGAAAAAGTGAACCTGGTTTGAAATAACTTTTATAGGACTCAAACAAATGCAAATTAAATTCAAATTTAAACAGAATTTAAATTCCAACTTAATTTGCCAACAACCAAAACACAGTGCAGCAGCATGAATGCGACAAAAATGTTTCTACACTTATATTTGATTTTAATATTCATAAATAATTCATTTAATCTAGATTAAATATGAACAATTAAGATAAAAGCCAATTAATTACTAAAAATTTTAAATAGGCCATTTTTGGGTGTTACATATGCAAAATACATACGGAATTGAATGTTGCAGATCCTTTGACAAAGGCTCTTCCACGGCCTAAGCATGAGTCACACATGAGAGCTATGGGTATTAGATATCATCTAGATTAGCTCTAGTGTGAGTGGACAATAGTATTGTATCTATGACATATTGTTTATTTATTGAATATCCATGAAAGGTGTCACACTCAGATTTTCACATATAGCCAAAGTGTGTGCCCAGGAAGTCAAAGTACACATATAGCGAACAAATATGATAAACAGAGAACATATGCTTAAATAAATTATTGATTAAATAAAGTTTTACATCAGAGTGCATCATAAATAAACTAACTAAATACAGCGGAAGACTAATAACTCTCAAACTAACCAAAAACGGGGCGGAGTCGGGGCGGCCGGGCGAGGCGGTGTTGATTGCGCTGGGGAAGAAGGGGGAGCGCGGCGAGAGGAAGGGGGAAGACCCGACAGGCGGGGTCCGCGTGTCAGCGAGGGAAGAGAGAAGAGGAGGGGCGAGCGGGGAGCTGGGCCGATGCGGGAGCTGTTGGGCCGGCTCGGCGGGCGAGCAGCCCAGGTGGAGGGGAAGGCGAGCTGGGCCGGGGAGAAGCGGGAAAGGGGCTGGGCCGAGCCAGGGAAGGAGTAGAGGGAGCAGAAGTGAACCGGATGTAACACCACGCCCTCCAAAGCTGCCCCACACAGCCCTTCCGAGGGGCGTGCACGCGTATACATAGCACCCTGCTTACACTTTTGTCCTCGCTTCGTGTAAAAGGGTTAACCCGAAGGTGCTATGGCTGAAAGACAAGGGCTTATAAGTTGCCTCCACCCTTGCTAAACTAATAATGTGGCACTAAACACATGCATCCTGCACTCACGGACCACTATTGGGCCATACAAACTGGGCCAGGTGTGACATACACCCCCCGCAAAGAACCCGACGTCCTCGTCGGCACAACTCACCCACACGGGCAAATGTCCAGGAACGTTCCCCCTTAGCGCACGACCGTACGTCCAGTGCCGGCGCCATAGTCCATGCCGTATGCCCTACCCGGGCCACACGCGCCATGCGCCCTATGCCCGCACACTGACCCGTACGCGCAACCGCGAGGGTCGGCTCTGATACCATTTGTAATACCCCGCCCTCCAAAGCCGCCCCGCACAACCCTTCTGAGGGGCGTGCACACGTACACATAGCACACTGCTTACACTTTCGTCCTCGCTTCGTGTAAAAGGGTTAACCCGAAGGTGCTATGGCTGAAAGACAAGGGCTTATAAGTTGCCTCCACCATTGCTAAACTAGCAATGTGGCACTAAACACGTGCATCCTGCACTCACGGACCACTACTGGGCCATACAAACTGGGCCGGGTGTGACACCGGAGGAAGAGTCCAAGGGGCAAAAACGAACTCGGCTAGAATAACTTTTCTAAAGATCAAACAAATGCAAATTAAATTCAAATTTAAACAGAATTTAAATTCCAATTTAACTTACTATCAAACAAAACACAGTGCAGCAGCATGAATGCAACAAAAATGTTTCTACAACTTATATTTGATTTTAATATTCATAAATAATTTATTTAACCTATATAAATTATGAACAATTTAAATAAAAGTCAACAAATTACTAAAAATTTTAAATAGGCTATTTTTGGGTGTTACAAAAGGCAACATGTATATGATTGGCAATTATGTGAATTGTTCGTGAAACTCTTTACTTGTATGGTTATTCTAAAGTTGTCCCTAATCTGATTAGAATATGTATTAGTTGATGACTATGTTTCATAAGTCATGGACATGAAGATGTCAAACTAATGATGTGGGCATATGTATGACATGGGGCTGGACTGACCCAACTTGAGATCTTGTTGTATGTTTATCTCTTTTGATAATGCGTATGCTTTGTCCTAAGACCTGAGATTGTCGCACGTACTCAAGATGTGAATTGACCCACTTAGGGACAATCAAACGCTACTCCGTAACTGGGTAGTCATAAGGTGGTTTTTGGGTTTGTCAGGAAGCATCCTGTGAGGTGTGGTCAATCAAGATGGGATTTGCCCCTCTCTATACGAGAGAGATATCTCTGGGGCCCTCGAGTGATCGGATCAAGAAATGCATGGCCATGCTAGGTTAAGTGTTAATCTCTTGAAGGATCCGACTCACACTTTCGAGAAATAGAGGTTGACTTGGAGTTAGACCAAATATCGTGAGTCAAAGGGAATAGCTTGTACGTGATGTTGTGGTAGTTTGTCCGATATGATCTTTATGTGCGCATGGGAGTTGACACGTCTTGCTAGAGACTGCTATCAACTATTGGACCGAGTAGGAGTACTCGGACCATGTCTCTGTGTATGTGAACCCATAGGGTCACACACTTAAGGGGTTTGGAACATTGAAAAGTTGTTTAGGTGATTGTCTCTAGTTCTATTGGGAGACTGTTGGATATATGCCCAAGAGACAATTGGATTGGACTCGCTTATGGGTTTGATCCACGATGGATTAGGTTTACTAATGGATCCCATGAGATGACAGCCCATTAGTACGGCCTATATATATGTGGGAGGGGGCTAGGGGTGAGACACCTGTCGCCGATGCCGCCCTCTCGCCTCTCTCTCTCGCCGCGCGCGCCCTTGGTGCTGGCACACCGACGCATGGCGTTCCATCTTTGTACGTGTGGATACCTTAGAGGTGCTACACTTGGAGCACAATAACGAACCTGACGTGCAATCTATAACTATTGTTGTTTCTGTTTATAGGGTTATCGATTTTTGTATTGTGCTAGAGTAGTCTCTCGGTTCCCCGTCACCAACACCCTGCACGGTGTTGCGGAGAGGCTCTTGGTGGCCGCGGGAGCTGGCACACGCGGCTGGTGAACGCGGGGTTGGGGACCTGTGCCCAGCCTGTTGGCGTGGATAGGCGCCTGGCAGCCGTGGGCTCTACCACGAGTGGTGGCTGGCACGGGTTGTGGCGCCGGGCAGCCAGCGGGTATGCGCGGCGCCGCGAAACCCGAGGGGCGCAGCCCTATTTTTTCTTTATTTTAGGGTGTTTAGTTCCCGAAAAGAGAAGTGAAAAGTTGGTAGAAAAGTCACATCATACACTGTAGCGTACTGTAGCATTTTCGTTTGTTTGTGGTAAACATTGTCCTACCATAACCTAACTAGACTCAAAAGATTCATCTCGTCGTGTACATTTAAACTATGCAATTAGGTTTTTTTTTACCTATATTAATGCTCTATGTATGAGGAGAGAAATTCGATATGATTTGATGTGATAGGTGAATAGTGAAGTTTGGAGAGAGAATTTTGTGAAAGGGCCATGCTATATGTGCCGGCGGTCAGGTACCGCATAAATCAATTTTGACTACTAGCAGTGAGTTGGTAGCGGTTGGAGTACCTGCTAGAACATATGTATTTTGACGGCCGGCATAAATATTTTCTGTACTAGTGCCGGCTGTGTTTATATATAGATATAAAAGAATTAATTAATCTGCTGCTTGCGCATTATAACCCACTTTCTTTGCCTGAAAGCTGTCACGTTCCTGTTTCATTTTCCTTTTACGCTTGAACTGTTAGCATGCAACCTTGCGTTCGATCAAAATTGTTGAGTGACAAATCTCCGTGTGTTGCTGACTCCGCTTGAAACCTAGACGTGTTGCACTTGGAATCTCGGCAAGTGGCCAAATCAGCGGGAATCGTGTGTGAAAATAAAGCGGTGACCAACTGCAAAGGTTGTGGCTAAAAATTCTCTAGAAAGGCAATTGGTCTCGCATATATCCTCTACACAAGTGACCTGCATGGCTGCGCGCATGTGCATCTACACGCATGTAGTCCCGCATGTAACTGCTTGTTTCTTCTCACCTTAAATGACACTTGTAACGGATAAAAAAAAGAAAAGAAAAAACAAAACCGCTTGTGGGTCCCATTTGTTGGTCCCTCTCTCCCCGGCCTCGTCACCTCCCCACGCAACCATTGGGCGCCGTGACTGGCATCACCACGTCGCCGCCGTGCACCGGCATCTTGCCCCGGCCGCACCCCCTCGCTCGTCTCCTCCTCCACTACTTAAGTCGTGTCGGCGCCACTTCAAACCCAAGCTCCTCGCCTCCTTCCTCACCATTCCGCCACCGCGCGAAGCACACCGCCGTCGCACGGATGTCCTCCGATGAGCCCTTGCCTCTGTTCTTTACGCTCTCACGTGTTCTACCTGAAGGATCGAAATGGCGACTAGAGATGGGAGAGTGAATGGAAGCCGATAAAAATTTCTTCTCGAAACTCAGCCTATGTCCTCAAATCACTATCCAATGATTCCTCACGAGCTTGTCAATGTAGCGTAGTCACAATGGAACTACCAACCCTAGGAACAAGCTAAGACGAGAAACAAAAGCAGAAGCACAACTCAAGGCGCAAAGAGGAACAGTTGTCTGCCAGGTCCAGGGCGGGCTGTCCAAACAGAGGTACCGGACTGTCCGTGAACCAGGCGGACTGTCCGATAGGGCAGGACGGACGGTCCATAAAATAAAATTCAATCTCCAGAAACTTCAGGTCCTATACAGACTGTCCGATCCACTACTTCGAAATGTCCGCCAGTGTCGCGGACTGTCCGAGGTGGTCACGCAGACCGTCCGTGAAAACACTTAGCCAAAACAAGAAACTCTCAGACGAGCAACCAAGACACGGACCGTCCGCTAATCACATGCGGACTGTCCGAGAACCTCGCGGACTGTCCGAGAAACCCGATGGAAGAACAGGAAGAACAGCTACAGTAACCCGCGGATCAAACCTCCCAAATCCATCACCGAATCTCCCAAACGACTAGAGCTCTTGAGACGAAACTTTGGAGAGATGAGAAGCAACCCAAGGAGATGCTATGCCCCAAAAATCTTGGCCTCTAACTCCCTACAACACAAGGAATCGTGGATCACACGGAAGAACACACCACCGCGAGTTCATCCAGAAATCTTCAAATTCAGACCAAATCCCGGCGTTTGAGGGGTCACGATCATCCACAAAGAGGCACAAGGCACTCAACCATGATCCCCACAAAGAAATCCGAGAGCAAATGGCCTAGAAACAAAGAATTGAGCCAAGCACGAAAATAGCACGAAATGAACTCGGGAAGGAAGAGAAGAAAATCATCTCAAGAACAAATCTTCCGTACAACCAGAGGTCAGATTCTATACAACGGAGGCTAACCTCCACCCTTCACCCACCCATTGAAAATACTCGATCTGCGCTGGGCTAACCTACTGGAAGAAAGAGCAAATGAACTAGGGTTCCGCACCGATAACTTGTCATCCCCTCCACCTCCTATTTATATTGAGTCACCTGGTGGGGGCAAATGACCATAATACCCCTACACACTAAAACTAAGATACACACCCCTTAGGGGCAATCTTGGAACACAGAGAAATTTCCTCCAGCTGGGCACGCCGTCCATTCGGCCTTGCTTCCCTCCGACGCAAGCTCCAGGATCCCGCCGCGTGTCCACCACTTCGAAGCTTTTCAAACGCGTCGGGAACACTGTCTCCGTCACATTCGGCCTTCGGGCTCGATTTTGAGGCCCAAACCGAGAAACCCTCCTCCGATGGTTTTGTGGCCCAACCATCAAACCCAGCGTACAAGCTTCGGTTGTTAGCCGCTACCTTGCACCGGCTCATAGTCCACGACCTCGTCTTGCTCTTCTTGCACCATGCCGACCGCACTCGATCCCATCTGGCCACCAGGTCCCTCGAACCAAACCTACTTGTCTCTCCACTCCTCGAAGGCCACTCTGGCTAAGACCTTTCGCACTTGTTCTTCACCTGCACCAACGCAAATCAAGTCGCATCGAACACTTGCAATACTAGGCCAAGAGTCAGTCCACAGAACATTGTCAATCACTCATCACACTGAGAAGCAACCATCCATCGGTCCTCGGACACACCTAGTCCTCACTAGCAGCTCCTCCACCCCGCCGGCCTTCATCCCTATCTCTCCCGCCTTGTGTAGGTCCACCGGCGCCGCTCACCATCCGTCGTTGCCGGAGCTCGTGGGCCGCCATTGCCACCGTCCGTCCTCACCGCCAACCGCCATTGGTGACCTCACCATACCCTAGACTGTGTCATGCTTGCCTCCCCGCTACCGCTCCGCCACTCACTGTCGCTAGCATTGCCTCGCCATCATGACGCGTCACGACGCCGTCGTCCCACGGTCACGCCGTGCGCGCTCCGCACGTGCCACGGACGCGCCTTGAATGCGGTCAAGGCCACCGGCCGGCCTTGACCCTACCCCGTGCCAATGGGCCATGGGCCGCCACGCGCAAGCAGTTGTTGGGCTAGATCTGGGCCTTGGGCCCAATAGTTGATGCGCTGTTCATATGTTGTGAACTTGTGTGTATGTGCTGATTCTTAAACAAATTATAGAAAAATGTGCAGAGCTCCAAAAATGGTGATTCTTGTTGATGCCAATTTACCACTATTTTAGCTTAATCTATCTTTCTAGGGCTAGAATTTGTTATATTTTTCATAAATTGCGGAAAACTGATAAAATGGTGAATCCAACTTTGTAAATATGTTCTCACTATATAGTTTATGATACAAGTTACTTTGGCATTTTTAGCCTCTGTTTAACTATGTTTCCTTATTTATATCCTTTAGGGCTGCTCATTTTAATTTATTTGCTGCTATTAAATGGAAATAGATTTTATGATAAATCCAACTCCATCAAATGGTTATGTTAACCTCCTGTTGGAATAAAGTTTGCTTGGAATATTTCTCCTATGTTTGATTTTAATTGAGCAATGTCTTGATAGCTAGTCTAGTATGTTAAGTATTTGTTTCCTTTCAATTCTTGTTTGTTATTATTTGCATTTCCATAAGAATTTTCATTTGCATCACTCCTAATACATGCATAGATTCATATTTTCTAGAGAATGAAACACCGGAGAGCGAAGCCGTTGAGCCCGTCTTTGAGCCCGGTGTTGAAGTGGTCGTCGAACCCGGGGATAACCTAGCCAAGCCGCTAAGCATCTTACAAACCCTCTTTTTTTACAATATAATGGTTTTTTATGCTATATGTATGGGTTACATGTGGTTATCTATCTATTTATGTATTTTGGGTAGCACCTATGTCTTTGATGCATTTTACCTTATCGCTTGTTAGTTGGGTCAATGTTAACTTGTTAATTTCTTAGCCATGCTTAGAGTTAGAGTAAGGTTATGTGGGTCAAGGGAAGGGAGTTATAGGTTTTTAAGAATATGGTTAGAATGAGATCCTTTCGTATTGTTGGTTAATGATGGAGTATGATGTTAAAGTTTTTTGCGAGACTTGGGCGGATTGTAGGGTCACGAAAAATGAGTCTCGGTGACATAGGCCGCTTGAGTCTATTAAGGCCCGTCCATGGATGACATTGTTTTGAGCACCTCCTTTTTTTCGTGCTACCGCTTGTCCAACCTTGTTCGGTAAGCCCATTTCCAATTTTGTCTTGATCATTGGGGCACGGTCCAAGATGTGTGGCCATGGGCTATGTAGAGGGGCCTAGGGATATCCCCAGTGGACCTAGTGTTGCCTCCGCACAAGCTAGGCATGGACTCCCAACGTTTGGGACTTGTTGGGGAAGGGTTGATGTGAGTAAATCTTGTGTCGAGCAAATAAAAAGAGTACACCCTTGCAAGGTTAAATCAATTCGAATGTTATCTCTCGATTATGAGCAAACCCAAAGCATCAGATTCTTCGCTATGTTATCATTTGTATGTGTTACATGTTCCTATGTTCAAGCTCTATGTTTATATGATCTTGTTCATGTTAAATCACTAAAATTTGTGGTGGGTTTGGGCACGATCAATAAAACTTGCTAGCTGTCGATAGAGTGTTATTTCACTTGCTAATGGTCAATAACTAAGGCTAGGATGAGATAGGCTTTTGCAAAATTTACTTAACCTTAAAGCCTCATTCCTTGCTACATCCATATGCATGGTCATTGCTTATTTATATTGAGTAAGTCTTGTGAGTACCTTTTGTACTCATGGTTCTATGGTTACCTAAGTTGCAGGTGAGCCGGATATGGTGTTTGGTCATTTCTATCCCACCGACCCTAACGTTGACGATGAGTAGTTTGAACGGCCAAGGCATGCATCGATGGTGTTCTCGGGCAACAATACCATTGATTATCTTCTTTTCCGTTGCGTGTTTTATGTTCCTTTTGGAGAGGTCGAAGCTAGGAAACATTCACTAAACTCATGATATTCTTGTCTTTATTGGAGGGCCCAAAACTTGTATTTTGAAGCCCTCTTATTTAAATTCTAGATTTGAACTCCTTTATGTTGAACTTGTAAAAGAGTTGAAGTATTGTAATGTCTAAAATTTGCCCTTTTTATGGCTCATGTGGTGATGAGAAATTTGTATACGGTATGTGCACTCGATCTTGGGCATGTTGTAAAGCATATATCAGGACTACCGAATTTGCCTTTGTTTTAAGTTAATTTGGATCTGTTACGTGTCCTCTAGATGTGGGTTAACATATGGCGAGTTGAAAGAAGAGCATATGTTAGCTCTCATCTTCTCGGAACGTTCGACCGTTCATTTATATCAAATGCGAATTGGACGGTTCTTTACAACACTACTCCCGAAAACATTTGTAAGAGCGCCTTGTTTTGGTGAAATAATCATTATTTCAACATAAAACGATGATAGTGCTATTTCTTTCTTCTTTTTATTTTGCTCGGTGACCACTTCTGGCTGGACTAATGCCGACAGGGCAAATCGAACCGGGCATCTTTTGCTAGGTCTTTGCTCTTTGGGAACAATAAAAGTGATGGGTACATGCGAAGGAATAGTCATAGATTAGCATCGGTGAATTTTGGAGAAACAAAAAGAGATTACTACCGGTGAAAAATATTTCTCAACGCCATAGGGAGGGATACAAAGCTGAGCTTTTTGTCACGGCATTTTAACTGATGGACCATATGTGATCACTAGGCAGCGGCCTATATATTGCGGCCCATATTTCTAGCCCGCCTCGTTCCAGGGTGCTCTGTCGCCCCGATCTGTAAGAGCCCATGAGCCATGTCTACAAGTTACAAATGTTTCATTTTCCACCTCTATCAAGAGGCTTTTTTTCTCTCGAAACAAACATAAACACTTGCTAGGATAAAATTTGATTCCAAATGTTATGTTTTTCAATGGAGGAAGTATGAGACTGTTTGGTAGAGATCTCAGGTGATTTGAAGCTGAATCCAAGAAGAGCATCACGAAACAGTTTTTTAAATAGAAGTAATTTTTTAGGAGGTAAAATAGCTAGCTCATCCTATTTGACTTTTAGTGCTTAATAATTATTTTTATAGAGCTCTACTAAACATGTCATTTACGTCAAAATTTGTTCTCCCGATATTTGGTTGCTAGCTAAATTTGCACTAATAACCGGTATGGAGACATGGCAACCATCAATAAAAATATAATATAATAAGAATGGACATTGGAGGACCACTGGAATTTATGCGTGGAACCGGGGGTGTTTCGGGTAAGAGGTTAGTACGTTTATTTCCAAAGTCTAAAGTCCAAAGTCGTGGAGGGTCAAATTCCGGGTCGTCTGTTCTGTGGCGTTTCCACTGCCGGCTTTGGCGTCGGGCCGCTCAAATAAAATCACAAGAAATCAGCTCGCCATTCTCAGAGAGAGAGAGAGAGAGAGAGAGAGAGAGAGAGAGACAACAAGATGTGGCGCCATCACCACCACCCTGTCCTCCTCCCCTGCTTCTTGCTCCTCGCCCTCTCCGGCGCCAGCGCCGCGTCGTCGTCGCCGTCGAAGCCGAAGCCCTCTCCTTCCGCGGCTGTGGTCGCCCCGGGCATCGCGGTGGACTTCGTGCGCCGCTCCTGCCGCTCGACGCGGTACCCTCGCGTGTGCGAGAGCACCCTCGTCCCCTGCGCGCCCGCCGTCGGCCGGAGCCCCCGGCGGCTGGCGCGGGCGGCGCTGTCCGTGGGCGCCGACCGCGCCGGCAACTGCTCCGCCTACATCCGTGGCAAGGGAGGGGCGATGAAGGACTGCGCGGAGCTGACGCGGTCGGCGGCGGCGCAGCTCCGGCAGTCGGCGGCGGAGATGGAGCGGATGGGGCGCGCCGGCACGCCGCGCTTCGCGTGGGCGCTCAGCAACGTGCAGACCTGGGCCAGCGCCGCGCTCACCGACACCTCCACCTGCCTCGACTCCCTCGCCCAGGCCAAGGCCGGCGAGCGGGAGGACAGGGACGCCGTCAAGAGGCGGGTGGTCGCCGTCGCGCAGGCCACCAGCAACGCGCTCGCGCTCGTCAACAGGCTCGACCCGTCGCCGCACAACTAATCATGGAATCATTGATTTGCTTACCTGTTCTACATGTCCCAAGATCCACAGCATCGATCTGCACCTCTAATATATCCTTCATGTATGTACGGATCGATCGGTCCTAGTGATTGAAGAATAGAGCTTCCCCAGTTTCCTGGTTCCAGTTGTTCGTGTCTGTGACTGAGCAACTGTTTGTGATTGGAATGAGTCATGATATTTTTTCAGGATTATCTGATTGTTGATTTTGCTGGACAGTAGTCATGAATCACCACCCTATGGGGTATAACAAACTCTGAACCACAATTTCATGCTGTCGTCTTCAGTAAGCATTGCGACGTGGAGCTCTCCAATAAAATCGTTAACTGCCTGCATTCTAGCCACACATCATCAGCAATTGCAGGGTCACTACATGAGCATCTCCATTCAGACTAGCAATTCAGCAAAGTTGGTGGTGGTTGGTTTGTTCCCTTCATTGATTTCAATCCCAATTCAATTCAATCCAGCCACACCCCACAGGCCACAGGCAGGGTGCTGTGCTGCAGAGGAGTCATCAGTGGGAATTTAAGCGCTGGGCCTCCTCAGCAATACCAACACAAGCAATTCTTCTCACACGGATATCCCCTATCCCCAATGTTATGTAACATAGCTTCGGATAGAAAAGAAGAAAAAGAAGCATCGAATCAGAGGGAAAAAAAAGTTAGTGAGGAATTAACAAATATGAACACTTGCTATCTTCTTAGTCATCCGCAGCTAGCTGATTCTACTGCTAATCTAGCTTACCCTTCTTTTTTCATCGAATTATTATAATAACCCTGAAGTAGGCCAAGATCCATTCATTAGCTCGATGGATCCATGGGCCACTCGCACATCACTTCCCAACCCAGAAAAGACGACCCGAAACAATCAACATCGCTTTACCTGAAAGGAAAACAATGGAGACTCCCATCATAGCACTTGCAATTTTGCATGCAATTGCGTGTTTACACCAAAGATCTACGCACAAATTAAGACCATCACCATCCCATCTGTTACGTGTCCCTTTTCTTCATGGCAGTAGCAGTACCAAAATCCATTTAATGATGTCGGTAGTGTGTGTACACATCGTTCGCCCAGATACGTACAGACAGGTCCTTCTCCATGGACCAGGCCAGCTGCCACTTATAGCCGGTCAGGGCATCCAACACGCATGGGCATGGGCACCCACGT
The DNA here is from genome assembly GCA_033239725.1 of Echinochloa phyllopogon. Lineage (NCBI taxonomy): Eukaryota > Viridiplantae > Streptophyta > Magnoliopsida > Poales > Poaceae > Echinochloa > Echinochloa phyllopogon. The sequence continues at coordinate 725,004 of BTCW01000016.1, read as the reverse complement.
GGCCGACACGTCCTTGCCCCGCGTCAACCATCTACACTGCTCATTTTCACTGCCTACTATCTGGGGCTCATAATGCAGCGAGACTAAATGTTGATAAATCAAAAAACTAATTGTATAGTTTTGATGTACACGACGAGACGAATCTTTTGAGCCTAGTTAGATCATGGTAGGACAATGTTTACCACAAACAAACGAAAAATGCTACAGTGCACTACAGTGTACACCCCATCTTTCACCCCATCTTTTCTATCCACTTTCACCCCATCTTTTCAGAAACTAAACACCCCCCGATTACTCCCCGGGGGCTATGTATGAGTTGGGAAGCTCTTCATCCATGGCACAAGCTCAACAACCAGCCAATTGAAGATTAATTTCTGGCCGGGAACGAATCTGGTCAAGTATGAAAGCACCATCTCAATACAGAGGAAGCTTTGTGAAGGTCCGGAACTTGGCGAGACGGGGGCAGAGCAGAACAGAACACTGTCTTGCTCCCTGCCGAGGATGATAGTGTCAGTTTTTACTTTCAGACGTCCCTTGAATTCTTGTTGCACGGAGGAAGGAGTGAAGTTGCGTCTTGACTTGATGAAGTAAAGTTAATGAATCAGGAACCCTACTATTCAAGCATCAAGCACCTTATATCACCATCTCAGCATCTCGTATCTTTCCTTGATGCATTATTTCCTATCCTGCCAGGATAGTATCGTATTCGCAGTACTATTACCAATTGATGTGGACCACTACTAGAACATGGGGAGCGCGCCCTATGGTGTTAGCAGCAATTGAAATGTGAGTATCACTCGTTTCTACTACTAAAACAACACAGTATTTTACTAACATGTTATAGCACATTCCCACTATTTCAGGGCAATATTAGATCCAGAGAAATAAATAAAGTCAAAGTAATGAAGAAAAATTATTTGATTCTCAAGTGATGTGCTGATCCATGACTTGATTTCATGCGTACTTGTAACAGACTAACAGAGTGATGCTTGAAGATATCACCGGTAGGCACACAATTTTTTTAATCAATAATGCATAGTTGTGAAGCTGTTCTAGCACTGTTAACAACAGATATATTAGAATTAAGAAGCTTTAAGGATCGTAGAACAGCCAAGAAGATAACCAAGAGTGCTGGGCTATCTACGCTACTCTCACCCTCAATCTGCATCTTCCTGTTTTGCAGAGCTCATCCCCCTTCTACGGTACATTTACTGGTAGAAAAAGGATATTTCATCCCCTATCTTTAGTTCCGGTTAGGTTTTAAACCGAGACAATAGGCCTTTAGTCTAGGTTCGTATTTTTCTAGGTATAAGGAGGACCTTTAGTCCCGGGCGGTGGTTTCACCCAGGACTAAAAGAGTGATTTTTAGTCTCAGTTGGTGGCTTCAACTGGAACTAAAGGGTCTTTAGTCCCGGCTATAGGTGCTTCACGCGTTACAATAAAAGAGAAAACATCACACTTTCTATGATATGTACTACGTAGGTAGAGTGGCTAAGGGGGTATGCGTGAGACCATGCAACAGGTTATGGGTTCGAATCCCTTCGGACGCAACAATTTTTTTAGTTTTAGAGACTTTTAGTCCCGGGCGCCACGCTTGGGACAAAAGGGGATGCTGGTGTATTAAGTAGCAACAGGCAAGTGGGCGTTGGCATAGCTATCCATTTTGGTGTACACGAGACTCTCGGATGAGAAAAATTTAGACACAATTTTGGTGGATCATCGTGCATTAATTAGGTCTTCACAGAGAACTTAACCAGCCGATCCACGTACCCTCAGTTCGCCATAACTTAGGGCACCTCCTGTCCTACAACGAACGCTGCAGACCACGCAAGACGAACAAATCTATTATTCACTACCTCCAGCGTCGGCAGCAGACTGTAGGGTCCGTGTGGCAGAAAAGAAAAATGCTCCAGGCGTCTGACGTGACGAGCCAAACGTAGTATACAGGTTTATTTTATTTGAAGTGCAGGGTGGAGATAACAGCTCAAGTGTTGCCGTATTATTTAATTCTGCTCCAACAGCCCACGATTCGGCGTGTCTGTAAGGTTCGCATGTTTGGTCTGACAACGAGGGTTCGATGGTCACTATGTTCACGGTTGGTATATTTTGGCTCACGGTTCGCTTTTTGGATACAGTGGAGCTGCTCTTATGTCTTTTGTTCACCTTGCTAATAGCATACGCTGGTAACAAGCCAACAATAGTGTGAGTGTAACGTGTTGCGCTGGATTATACTCTTCGGAAGAGCCAACTTTTTGGGTTTTTTCCGAGGAAAAAATTAGAAGAGCTGAATTCTAAGCATGCCGATTATTTGCGTACCACGAATGTTTTGGTTCAAATCGTCATTAGTATGCGGATGACCGTTGAGGCTATGTTCGGTAGACAGGGGGTCTAATCCCAAGAGGATTTAATCCATGGAGGGATTGGGTGGATTCCACCCATCCCACTCAAACCCTGTGGTTAATCCTCTCCTTAATCTAGGCCTGGGTCAGGACCCGCTCCCAAACCCACCCCGCCCTAGTTGCATACGTCAATTCAACCCTACCCAAAAAACTAGCTAATAAATTCTTCCCACCCCGCCCCATTAGATGTATTTACACCCTAATGTCAACACCTATGGAATACCAGTGGGTCTTGGTTTGAGAGTCTTACTCTTGACGTGGGGCCCATCTGTAGATCCAGTCATGCTACTTTACACAAAGTTGCATCCGATCATACCGAGTATCTCCAACAAATTTCAGTCAATTTTGCTAAAATTTTATAGTGTGAACGTGAGATTTTAATTTTAGGGTCTGACTCTTGACGTGGGGCCCACCCGTAGGTCTAATCACGTTACTTTGCACGGCTGCTTACCATACCGAGTCATCTCTAACAAATTTCAGACAATTTTGCTAAAATTTTATAGTGTGAACACGAGGTTTTAATTTTAGGGTCTGATTCTTGACGTGGGGCCCACCTGGTGGTCTAGTAACGCTACTTTGCACAGAGTTGATGCTTATCCTACCGACTCATAACGTGGAACCCACTTATAGATCTGGCCATAAAGTATATGTAAACTCCATTGAGGATACGACCCATTATAACCCATTCCAACCCGCACCAACCCACATTTAGAGTAGACCCACCCCACCCCGCCCCACTCGTTGATACAACCTATTTTAACCCATCCAAATACAACTCATATCAAAACCCAACCCATAAAACCCACCGGGACCCGGCCCATTAGCACGCCTACCTTAATCCCTTGCTTGGTTTGCTGCGTTTGGTATTGCTTTCACTAATGGAAAATGGGCTATTAGTCCCGGGCGCAAAGGGGTTTTAGTCTCGGTTTTGCAACCGGGGCTACGACCCGGTTTTGTAAAGGGGGCCTTTAGTCCCGGTCAGTAACAGGTGCTCCACAGCGCCAGCTGGCGCCCGCCCCTAACACTGACCGGGACTAAACGGGCGGCCCCAACTGGCGTTGCGCAGCCTCCTTTTCCCTTCTGTTGTACGTTTTCTCTTTTATTTCTGTTTTTATTTACTAATCCACCTACGTGTCGAACACAACTATTATAAGTCCGTATATATTACAGATACTATACTATACATAATTACATATATAATTACCATACAAGTAAAACTTATATAAATATATATATATATGATTTACAAAATGAGGTGAAACTTATATATATTATTACAAAATGTCTCAGAGGACAACACTAAAGGTAGTCTTGGTCATATTGGCTAAAGTTATCTAATTGTAGTCCATTTCAATAGAGTGTACTAGTGCGAAGGGCAACCTCGTTGTAAAGGAACCCGTAAAGAGCCTCTTGAATAGCACGGACCCTTTCAGCCTCAATTAGCTTACCTCTCATCCACCTCATCTAAGAAAATATTATGGAACTCGAATAAGCATTTTATTTTTCTAAAAGATATGAATGTATGAACAACGCCATAAAAATAATAGAAAACTAAAATGTATTAGTTGTATATACGTACCTTTTGGTTTCATTATCTAGGTGTGAGAGTTTCACCTGCAAAGCTATGCATGAATTCACATACATAGTATCCGCACAGGTTGTTGCCCTGGACCTGCCTCAAACACTTTAGGAAAAATATGTCATCAAATCTATGCATGAGTAGTCATCAAATCTATAAATGTTAAGTCATCAATTAAAAAATTATACATACCGAAAAGTCAGCCTTGAGTGTAAGGGTTTTCTTGAAGTTGTTGCCTATGTGTTGCGAGTAAAACTTTGCCCAAGCCTCGTTGAGTGCGTCAATGAAGTCTTAGTACTCTTGTGTTGGTATTCTCAATGAGTCCATTACTACAACGAAGCTCAGGTCAGGAATTATCACGAATAATATCCAGTGGTTCTTGCACATTAATACAACTAGTTAATAATAAGCACGAGGGTCATTATATACGGGGATACGTGTAACGAAACACTCACGCAAAGTTGTAAGGAAGCAATATATATGTCTTGTAGTGGTCAACAGTTAAGAACTTGCATAAGTTATCAAGTAATCCCTTGCGATCATGTATTAGAATCTTGCAGTTCACCATCACTGGATCAATGAAGCCTACGTGATGCTAACTCTTTTTTCTGCATTCTTCCTTCTCCATTCTACATGAGACGGAATAAAATGTCATTACAGATGAACTTGTATACACGACCATGTATATATATACACAAACACACACACACACACACACACATATATATATATATATATAGAATATCCATAAACACTTACAAACACCCGGCGCTGATATAAGCGACGTCAAGTGAATCTTGGTTGTACACTTGAAATAAATCTTTGAACTCCAACCAGATTAAGTCCTCCCCCCTAGTAATCTTCATCTCTAACTTTTATGGCGAACATTGTTCTTTCTGCTGCTGACTCTTCCATGTACCATTTGTGTAGCTTGTACATCTGTGTTGGCAGAAGTTCGACCAATTCAGGCCTGGCTAGAGGTTGTCCGGGCTGCCGCCACTGCCATGCAGGTACGAACTCAGCATTCTCTAATGCAGGTTTTTTCCCTTATCAGTGCCCTCCGCTCGGATTTGAGCCGTCATGATCGTCGTGTCTTTACATAAGTCAATGATCCCTCGTTGCCCTGCTGAAAGTACGACGAGTGGCGGAATTGATTGCTTCTTTTGCATTCTAAGCTGAGGGACCCCGTTTCCCTCACTACGCATATGCTTCATCTTTTTGAAGGATTTAGTGATGGAGCGGTCGTAGTCGGAGCAGGGTGGTAATTTCATCTTCTTGTTTGCCTCTGCCTACGCGATTAACCAGCCCGATTTCTTCGAATATATCGTTATCTTCTTCTCAGGCGACCTCTTTTTGAAATGTTCTTTAACATAGGCATCAACCCATGCCTTCGATTCTTCATTAGTAAGGTCGTAGGTTTTCTTTGGCGGCTCCTTTGCCTGCTTCTTGCCTGGCTTCTTTAGCGTCTCCTTTGCCTGACATTTTATTTTTTCTATTGCATTACACATAATAGCTACAAATTAAGCGGTCATAATATAATAAATGCAATAAATATCTTTAAATAGGTAACAAATAAATGAAATTAGATAGTAAATATAATAAATGCAATAAATTACCTTTGCTTGCTGCGCCGCCGGTTGCTTTCGCTTTTTCTGTTGCGGAAGAGGTGGTGACGGCGACGGCTGCCGAGGAGGAGAAGGGGTTGGTGACAATGAGCGGTCAAATACAGCTGGCAGAGACGGTGGATCCCTGCTAGGGGCCCTTGGCGGGGTTGGGGATGGCTCCTTGCTTGGCAAATCCTTGGGAGGGCCTGAAGATGGCTCATTGCTTGGCAAATCCTTGGGAGGGTTAGCCTGCTGCCTTGGAATTATAATCATGCGCTTCTGCCACAGGATATAGCCATGGAGGTCCTCTTGTAGTGTCCTTTCATTGTCACCCCTAGGAATGTCGAGATCTAGCATCCTGTAGTCATCGACAATCTTCTCAACCCCCACTGGTAACCATACAAGCTCGGGATAGAGGCGTAACCGTACAGGCTCGGGATAGAGGTGTGTTAATGTCAACCGAATGGGAGTTCAAGTATCCTCTGGTAACCGTACAGGCTCGGGATAGAGGCATATCGGATCATACGACACTGGAACACCGGCTTACACAGGTACAACTCGGCAGTTCAAAATGGAGCTTAGCAGGTTTTCCCATGAGGATTTCTATGATGGGGTTGTGGAAATTTGGAATAAGCCAGTGTTAGGAAGGAATTCAGTTCAGCGATGGACACTACGGAAACATCTTCAGGCTTGGGCATCACACACTGATGGTGTATACAAACAACAAAAAAACCTCGCTCCAATCTACCATTAATGACTTAGATATTGTCGCTGAAGTTAGAGAACTAATGGGAGCTGAGCGAGATCAACTTTTTCGGGCAAGAGATCATTTGACTAAGCTCCTTCGTTACGAGGAAATAAAATATTATCAGCGAGCAAAATCAACTGACATTCTTCTAGGGGATAATAACACAAGATATTTCCAAATGATTGCCAATGGCAAACATAGGAAAAAATTAATCTTCTCCGTGGACCATAAGAATGGAAAGATTTAAGGACGGGCCAACCTCAAGACTTACATTACCCGATTCTATAAAGATTTATTTGCTGCACCTGAGGAAAATTCCTTTTCGCTGGATGAGTCTAGAAAGGATGATATTCCTCACGTCACACATTCAGAAAATAACTTCCTGACAGTCCCATTCATAGAAAAGGAGATTTGTGATGCAATATTTGAGATGGAGCATAACAAAGCAACTGGTCCAGATGGCTTTCCTATAGAGTTTTACCAAAAATTCTGGGATGCCATTAATGTGGCTGGATGCAAATGTTTCATGACCTCCATGCTCGAAACCTCCCACTTTTTAGCTTGAACTTTGGGGTTATGACATTAATCACAAAAGTTCAAGATGTGAATCTAATCCAGCAATACAGACCCATCTGCCTTTTAAATGCCAGCTTCAAAAATTTCACCAAAGTAGCTGCTATGAGAATAAACTCAGTCGCGGACCATACAATTAGCTCATCTCAAAAGGCTCTCATGCAAGGACGCAACATCCTAGAGGGTGTCGTTATCTTACATGAGACTGTACATGAGTTGCACCGGAAAAAACAAAGTGGTTTTATTTTTAAGATCGACTTTGAAAAAGACTATGATAAAGTACGATGTCCTTTCCTAATGCAGATACTACCGATGAAGGGTTTCTCACTTCAGTGGATATTTTGGGTTGAGTCTTTTATCTCAGGTGGAAGTGTTGCGGTGAATGTAAATGATGATGTCGGATCTTACTTCCAAATGAAAAAAGGCCTTCGACTGGGAGACCCTTTGTCTCCACTATTATTTAACATTGTAGCTGACATGCTGGCGATCCTAATTAATAGAGACAAAACAGATGATCAGGTCAGTGGAGTGGTGCCACATCTAGTAGATGATGGCTTATCCACATCTAGTAGATGATCATCTCTGTGCTCAGTAGTCTACCATGTACATGATGTCTTTCTTCGTGATCCCAAGAGGGGTACTTAAGAAACTAGATTATTTTTTCTCCCATTTTTTTGGCAGTGTGATGATCAGAAACGAAAGTACCGCCTCGCTAAATGGAACATCTTGTGCCAACCCAAATAGCAAGGAGGCCTAGGAATCCATAATCTGGATATTAAAAACATGGCTCTTCTTAGTAAATGGATCTTCAAATTACTAACTATAGATGGAACATGGCAACAGATTGAGTCAATTACGTGTGAACCATTATAAAAAGTTGCTATTCCGTAAATGCCATGGAAAAAGTTTTGTCTCCCTGTACGACACCGAGCCAAGTTTTTCTTCCCCTCGTTGCCACTGCCGTCTATTTGTTGGGTAACGGGAGATAACAGAGGACCAAAATGTCTATCTTGCCCCTGGTGACTAAAATTTTACATGTTCCCTCGTTGCCATTCCGGGAAGGTTCAGAGTTGAATAACTTGATATATATGGAGTTTTAGTTGAAAGTATGAATACAAGTTTTGAAACTTGGTATACCAGTTACATCTTTGCTTAAGGTTGAATGAGTACTTTATACATGAAACATCGACTTTGGATCAAAGGTTCAGGTAGGAAAAAAAAGAAACAAAAGAGAGGAAGAAGAACAGAGCAGGCCGGCAGTGAGCTGCCTGTCTGCTTGCCGCTCAAGGCCGGCGGTGAAAAATCAAGCGATGCCACGTGCCGGCGAGCATGGGAGCCAGCACAGCAAGGCAAGCAGGATGTGCGGATCAACACGGTGAAAGTTCAAATAAATACCGAGCCGATCGTTATCCCTTCCTCGTAATCGTCGTTCCCGCGCCGCGCTCGCCATCGCCTCTGCTCGCTGTTGAGTCATCGCCGTCCTTGCGCCACCACCCGATTCCCTCCGCCCATAGCACCACCGCCTCCCAGATACGCCCCTGACCACTTCAAGTCCAGCCACCAGCCTCACTGTCGCGGTACGCCGTCGTATTCAACCTCCAGCCGCTGTCGGTCGTTCTCAAGGTGAGGCCATTGAGGGGAGCTAGGTTAGCGCATTGTAGGGGTCAAGGTAGGCTTGTTTCCTTGTTCGTTAGGTCCTAGTGGTGCTCTAGAGCTTGTTCTTGGCCCGGGCGCAAGCGTCGCCGAGCCGAAACGCCAGTGTCGCCGCAGAGCGCAGTCGCGCCATGGCAGGATGTCGAGGGGAGCTACGGTCTACCTCTTTTCCGTGACTTGCTGCTAACGCATCTTGTAGAGGAGGTCATGGCGAAGCTTTAGCATCAGCCCTTGCCGCTTAGTTCGGCGATTTCTGCGTCCACACTGCGCCCCGTGGCTCGACCCCGCCCGTCCGCTTCCCCCCATCCACCATGCCCAAGAAAACACACCAAGAGCTCAGCAGTCACCACTCACCACCCCGCGGGTGCCAATCTTAACAGCCTCAAACCCACTCCATGACGAACGCAGCAAGGTAGGATGTGGTCCCTGGCGTGGCCGCGGTGGCCGCCATGGCCAGGTAGGCGGCGCGAGCGAGCACGGCTAGGGTTGTGAGAGTGCGGAGGGCGATAGAGTGCGTGTGTGGAGTGCGGGCGCAGCTCGGCTCTAGGGCGGTGGCAGCGGCGGTGGCGATGACTGCATCGCTGCCTGGATTCCATTTCTTCGGGGAGAGTGGAGAGTGTGCGAGAATGAGTTGTGAGAGAGGGAGCTGACGGTCGCTCCTGCGGGGATGACTCAAGAGAACATGGGCAAAATGGTCACACAACCTCAAGTTTTCGCTGACATTTGGGCCCAAGCGATGGTTCCACCTAACGGACCTGGCGTTAGTGGCAAAGAGGGAAACAAAAACTTGACTCAGTGTCACATAGGGAGACAAAACTTTTCCCATGGCATTTACGGAATGACAACATTTTACAATGGTTCACACATAATTCACTCCAACAGATTCTACAGAATAAATACCTCCAATCCAAACCGCTCTCACAAACACAATGGAAAAATGGAGAGTCCCACTTTTGGGCTAGCCTTAGGAAGGTGAAGGGAGAGTTTCTCCGCTTTGGCACTTTCATAGTTAATGATGGATAACGAATTAGATTGTGGGAAGATAAATGGTTGGAAGGTACAACCCTGCGAGAGCAGTATCCTAGCTTATATAGCATTGCCCGACATAAGCAGGTTATTGTAGCAGAAGTCCTCAGCACCTCACCTCTTAATCTCTCGTGGCGTCGAGATCTCATTGGACACAAGTTAGTAGCATGGAATGATTTGCTTCCACACATTGCACACATTGTGTTGACTGAGGCACATGACGAATTTCGCTGGAATTAATCTACATCCAAATGGATAGTTCTCACTGAAATAACACTACCTAGCCATGATCCATGCTAATGTTCCTAATTTTAATAATTCAATCTAGTAACTAAAAGTCCCTTTGAAAATTAAGATTTTCCTATGGTATGTACGTGGGGCGCGGGAGGGGGGTTAATATTAACAAAGGATAACCTAGTGAAGCGCAACTGGCTAGGTAGCAGGACATGTTGCTTCTGTCACAAGGATGAAACAATGCAACACTTATTTTTTGAATACCGCTACGCTCGCATTCTTTGGTCTATCATCCAAGCGGCCTCGAGTCTTTCTCAGCCTCGTAGTGTTTCTAATTTATTTGGTACTTGGCTCTGTGGTATTGGGAAAGAGTTGAAATCACTAGTCCTGCTAGGGGCGGCCGCTATGTGTTGGTCACTATGGCTTTGCAGGAATGATCTTATTTTTGAAAAGAAACATAATTTTTCTCCTTTACATGTTATCTACTCAGTTATTAGTTGGCTTCGTACTTGGGCTATCCTCCAGAAGCCAGCTTTGTAGGATTTGGCTGCAGTGGCATCACAACAATTGATGTGTGTGGCCAAGGAGTTTTTTACACAGGCACATGGGTGGCGGTCTAGTCTTCGGATTGATAGTCATCAGCGTGCCTATACTCTTTTGTTTATTTTTGGTTGTGTGCATCCTGGTTATGCAGAGGCCGGGAAATGTTTTCCAAGGTCTTGTATCATCTCGATGTAAAAACCTTGAAAATTAATAATTTTTCCCTTGTCGAAAAAATGGTCTAAATCAATTTTAAAGTTCATATAAATGAAAGGCCAAAGAGCTTTCTTGGACCTGTGTATATACAAGAGCTACTGCCCGCATTTGGTGCCAACCATAAAAGAATGACGAGATTCTTTGTCACAACACCATTAATTATATTAGGTAGCTGCTCAATTTCTCAGTGATATTTTGACCATTTTTAAAGACCCACTGGAATCTCAATAAATCACTCTGTGAAAAGTCAACTGATTGGAGCCACCAACTGAACATGTATTAGGTGCATCTTCGTACCTGGATGTAACCTTGAACCGAGTGTGATAGTATGCAGAGGCATCACTACCAATAATCATCTTGCAAATAAGTTGTTATAAGAGTACGTCGTCACCTAGAAGAAATCACTGCCAGAATGATCGACATCTGCACCGGGTGGGAAAGCGCTTTAGCACCGGGTTTCCCACCCGGTGCAACTAATCCGAGGCTAAAGGGGTACCCCTTTAGCACCGGGTTGAATAACCGGTGCTAAAGGGTCCCTTTAGCACCGGGTGCAGCCACGACCCGGTGCTAAAGGGCCTGCCCCGCAGCGCCTTTAGCAGGGCCTTTAGCACCGGGTCGTGGCTGCACCCGGTGCTAAAGGGCCTGCCTTTAGCACCGGTTGCTGCCTGCAACCGGTGCTAAAGGCCCCGGATTTCTTTTTTTTTTTGCTTTTTTCAGTAGCCACGCGTGCACGTCTATATACGTATATATTCTAATATGTGTATTCTAATGCGTATTCGGCCAACTCTATATTCATATTAGCTGACATTTCATCAAAATAGTAGACATATATATTACAAAAGTAGATATTCATGCATGTCAACTCGAGTTATATATATTTAAGCTGTATTTTCTACTTAATTAAGATTGACGACTAGCTTGTTGGACTGTCTGGCACGTCCTCCAGTACTGGCGAGTAGAATTCTCCTCGGGGATTGACGACCTCGTCCCAGATCCATCCGACGAGCTGTTCTGCAATTGCGTCAATTCTTTCTAGCTCCAGGGACTTTTCCTTCAGGTTGAACATCTATAATTTATAAATAATTGAAAGATATTTAATCCGCCGAGTTGGAGACAATAATTGTGCACTTAATAATAATGGAAATGTGTTTATTATTACGTACCATAATATCCTGTTGTGTAAGCTTTTTATGTCCCCAATTCCACATGAAATCGCAAACATAGTATGCACATAAATTATTTCCCGGCCCCTGTTTGGCACACTGTCGACCAAAAGAAATTAAGTAAAATTCATATAATATATTAGCCGAGGCCTACATGTACAAATTACTTACTTACCGGAAAGCCAATGTTCTATTTTAGTGTTTCATGTTGAATTCCCGGGTGTTCTTGACGAAATTGAATCCAGGCCCTGCGAACAAAAAAATTGAGTTAAGTCATTGCGAGTGTAAGGGGTGAATTAAGTAGGGGAAAATATACATCACCTTGTCATTGTGTCCATGATGTTCTGTAGTTTTTCTTTTGGAGTGTGCAACGAATCAAAGACGTTCACGACACCCCGGTCAGGACACAATATTATTAGGAACCAGTGGAATCTGTGCACATGTATACATTATAATCAGAAATGAATTAGTACACAGACAGTATAAGAAAAAGCCTATGTATGTACTCACTCGATGTTGTACAGGATTAGTATGGAGCCGCAGTAATTTTGTTTCTTAATATACTTGTATAGGTTTCCATATGTTTCCTCAGGATTCATCAATATCATTTCTTCACTTATCCTTCGAGGATCCACGAAACCAACGTCATATATCCCGGATCTCCGACATTTTTGAATCTCCATTCTGCATATGTTAAGCAATAAATAAAGCCCACGTCAGCATAGATTGGAATTATTGTTTTCAAACTGTGAATTATAAGCAACAACAAAGTACTTACAGTGTCCAACAGGTGATCAAATCCACGTCCATGGCGTCGCGGTGGTACAGCTCATATATATCGTTAAACCTCAACCACACCCAATCCTCGTCACCATTGTAGAAATCATGGTCCTTCACGCCTACTTTGATCATGTGCCGTTTATTCCTTCTTGATTCTTCCAAGTACCACTCATGGAATCGGCGCATCTTCGTCTGTAGCTTGCTCTCCATTTCAGGAGGGACCATAGGCTCGCCAAGCTTAAACGGCCACCTCAGCGTTGTGTTTACAGGCACCACTTCTTCCCCCAGGACTTGCGCTCTGGTTAGTCCAGTCTCGGCCATTACTCGTTGCATGTTAAGCTCGTCCAGAGATGGCAATGGACCCAAGGGCCGCTGAGGTTGCTGGCCGAGCTGAGGAACCTTTTTGGATGGGCCCGCCTCCTTATCTGCAGCCTTCCGCTTCCGGCGAGATTTCAGTAATGAGCAGTTATAGTCTGTTACTATTACTTCCTTCTGTTGACCCTTGCTCAAATTACCGAGGAATGACCTGATGATGGTGGGATCAAGCTTCGGCTCCGGCTCAGGTTTTTTCCTCCACTCGGCCATTTGCCTCTTTGTGTCTGCTTTGACCGAGGCTTCGAGCTCTTCTAGAGTCTTCTCACCCGCTCTTTTCTCTGGTGCGGGCTCCTCTCTGGTTTTTCGCGCCTTCTTCGCTGGTGGAGTGGGGGCAGAGGCTTTAGTGTGGCGTCCCCTCTTTGGCGGAGGGGGCGGAGACCTCCGTGGCGGAGGAGACGGAGACCTCTTTGGCGGAGGAGACGGAGACCTCTTCGGCGGAGGAGACGGAGACCTCTTCGGCGGAGGAGACGGGCTTGCATCAGGAGCTCCCGGAGAATCGTCATGATCCTGTGGATCTCTTGGAGGTGACGGGGGCTTGTTGGTAGCCGCAGGTGTACCGGGTATGACGACGTCTGCCTTGCTCCATAGAATGATGCAGTGAGAACACTGACCGAGTTTTGTTTCTCCGTCACCTTCGGGGATGTCAAGTTCCAAGTCTTCCCAGCTGGTGACGACTTGCTCCACCTCAACAGGTACGTAACCATGTGGAATGTCATTGCAATGCCATTTTTGCCCTTCTTCCACACGTTTGGTCATACCGTATGCGACCTGATAAGTTAGTAGTCACAAAGAAAGTTAGTGAATGAATGGTATTTACGGTGAAATGTATGCAGTACGAACTAAGGTCGCATACGTACCACCACAGCTAAGTTCTTCTGCCTGACGACAAGCTCGCACGCGGTCCGTTGAGTTATTTCATCCACGGTGTAACGGACCGCTTTGGCGGCCTGTGTGGAAGCGTGACTGCTTTGATATTGTTGTGGAGGGCTAATAAGGGCCGCATCTTGGAGAGGTTTATGCTCTGTGGAACCGGTCCAGCCTGCGGCTTGTTGGAGAGGTGCAGGCTCTGTGGAACCGGTCCCGCCTGTGGCTTGTTGTATCTGCAGCCATGCTACCTTCATCCGTCGCTCCATCTCTGACTCCATTTCTTGAAGCCTTGAGCCCTGGGCAGCAACCGTTTGCTCAGGTCCCTCACCCTCTGCTCATATTCGGCCTTCTTCCTCGAACGGCTCCTATAGGTGGCGGCGTGCTCTTTGAAACCTTTCTTCCATGAGATGCTTGTGCCTACGCCGCGTGTCCGTCCAGGATGCTCCTTGTTCCCTAAGGCATAGGTTAGCTCATCTCTGTCTCTATCAGCAACAAATTTTCCCCTATCAGATGCCCTGAGGATATCGAGGAGACGCTGAGCTAGTTCTCGCAAGTCCTCGGGAAAAACTAAGGAGCCATCGATTGGGCTTAGGGTGCCTCCATGACCATAGTACCAATGCTTGGTCCTTGTGGGCCAGTCATGTGTCGCTGGAGTGATGCCTCTAGCATATAGATCTTCTTCCATCTTCTCCCATTTAGCGATGCTTGCCTTGTAACCTCCCGAACCCATCTTATGAGAGTACTTCTTATTTGCGGCGTTTCCAGCGTTTTTAGCGCTAGCCGTTGCACCCTCTTCGGAGGTTTTGTACTCAAGGAATGCTTCCCACTCGTCATCAGTGATCTTCTGATACTGCCATCTTCTTCATTGTCCAATCCCTCAGTTCTGCTTCATGAGTGCTAGGCCAGTCGAATATTGCCTTTAATTCCCTCCATAGCATGTCCTTCTCTGTATCGGGGAGCACGTACTCCTCAGTGGGGTCCGTGGACTTCCATTTTCTGATACTAATGGGCACATTGTCCCGTACAATTACCCCAAACTGAGATACAAATTTCTTGGCCACTTTTGGGGGCTCAACTGGCATCAAAATTTGGATTGTTCAAACACGAGAAGATTTTTCAAAATAATAACATTAATAAGTTTCATAACTTGATAGAGTATGATTTTAGGAATTTTTAGGAAGAAAAATGATCTTTTTTTAAGTTTGTACGAGGGAGAACGACTAGTTACAACTTTTATACAGAGATTAAAAAGAAAAATTGTTTTGTTCATCCAGTGACGTGGCCAGCTGCCGCACGGCCTCCGTGGCCAGGCCGGTCTTTGGCCCCGCCGCACGGCCCCCGCGGCCGGTCGTGGCCTTTAGCACCGGGTCCAGCCACGACCCGGTGCTAAAAGCCCTTTAGCACCGGGTGCAGCCACGACCCGGTGCTAAAAGAACCTTAGCACC
The DNA here is from genome assembly GCA_033239725.1 of Echinochloa phyllopogon. NCBI lineage: Eukaryota > Viridiplantae > Streptophyta > Magnoliopsida > Poales > Poaceae > Echinochloa > Echinochloa phyllopogon. The sequence continues at coordinate 709,802 of BTCW01000016.1, read as the reverse complement.
GGGTGCAGCCAAGACCCGGTGCTAAAGGCCCTTAGGAAAATCTTATAAATTAATAGAAAATCTTAAAAATTACTAGAAAATCGATATAAAATGCTAGAAAATCTTATAAATTAATAGAAAATATTATAAATTACTAGAAAATATTATAAATTACTAGAAAATCTTATAACTTACTAGAAAATCTTATAACTTACTAGAAAATCAATATAAATGATAGAAAATCTTCTAAATTAATAGAAAATATTATAAATTACTAGAAAATATTATAAATTACTAGAAAATATTATAAATTACTAGAAAATCTTATAAATTTATGGTCTTAGGTACACATCAATGTCGTTGCCAGGTTGCTTTGGGCCTTCGATGAGCACTGGCATCATAATGAACTTCCGCTTCATGCAGAGCCAGGGGGGTAGGTTGTAGATACAAAAAGTCACGGGCCAAGTGCTATGACTACTGCTCATTTCACCAAAAGGGTTCATGCCATCGGTACTTAAACCAAGCCTAACATTCCTCGCATCAGCATCAAACTCCGGGAATGCTCTGTCGATGTTCCTCCACTGGGATCCATCGGCGGGGTGTCTCAACATGCCATCCTGCTTACGTTCTTCTTTGTGCCAGCGCATCAGTTTGGCATGGTCTTTGTTCCTAAACAAACGCTTCAGACGGGGAATCAGAGGGAAATACCACATCACCTTCGCAGGGATTTTTTTCTTAGAACGCTCTCCCCCAACATCACCAGGGTCGTCCCGCCTGATCTTGTATCGTGCGCAGGTGCAAACCGGACAACGATCCAAGTGTTCGTACTGTCTGCGATAGAGGATACAGTCATTAGGACACGCATGTATCTTCTGCACCTCCAAACCGAGAGGGCAAACAACACATTTTGCTTGATACGTCGTCGATGGCAATTTGTTACCCTCTGGAAGAATCTTCTTTACGAGTTTCAGTAGCTCCCCGAAACCCTTATCAGTAACACCATTTGCTGCCTTCCACTGCAGAAGTTCAAGTGTGCTACCCAACTTATTTAGCCCCTCTTTGCAATCTGGGTACACGTCAGTCTTGTGGTCCTGCAACATGCGCTGTATCTTTTTCAGTTCCTTATCATTACCGCAGTCTTTCTCGGCATCACGCAACATTTGCCCGAGTCCATCAGTAGGTTCATTTTCCTGAGCAACATTTTCCTGAGCATCGCCTTCCCGAGCAACATCTTCCTCATCGGCATCACCCATTGCAGCATATGCAAAGGAACCGTAGTATTGAGCCAATAACGGAATGTCGTCATCGGCCTCGTCTTCTTCATCTTCATCCATTAGAATTCCTCTTTCACCGTGCTTCGTCCAAACAGAATAATTCCTCATGAAACCGTGCCTCATCAAATGCACCTGAAGACAACCTCTTTGTTTGTACGATTGTATATTTTTACAATGGGTGCATGGGCAGAACATGAATCCAGACGGCGTCCTATTAGCCTCGGCGACATCGAGAAACGTCCTAAGGCCATCACGGAATGCCTAAGCGTGGGGGTCCCCGTACATCCATTGTCTATTCATCTGCATTATTAACCAATAACAAATATACAATACAATTTAAAGATAAAAAATTTAATATATAAATAAATACAAATTATAATATATATTCCATTATATAAATAAATTTCTAAAACTACATTACTATATTCATTAAATATAACATTACTATAAGCCTTATAAGATTTATAAGATTTATAAGATTTTCTATTAATTTATAATATTTTCTAGCATTTTATATTGATTTTCTAGTAATTTATAAGATTTTCTAGTAATTTATAAGATTTTCTATTAATTTATAATATTTTCTAGCATTTTATATTGATTTTCTAGTAATTTCTAAAACTACATTACTATAAGCCTTATAACTATTCACAAGTCATACAAAACAAAATACTAACTAGCTTACCTTCTCTCTCTATTTAAAACACAACATGAACACTCTCTCCACCATGAACTCAAGCTCTCTCCTCCAAGAACACAAGCTCTCTCTAGCTAGCTTTACTTTGATTCACAAATCCCTATCTATTTCTAAATCTTTGAAGGATTACAAGCTAAATAAAACATTAGAGAATGAAAGAGTGTACCTTGTAGTGCTCCTTAGATGAGTAGAATCTTCACAAATTTTGAAAAAAATTTGGGCAGCACCTCCCCTCCCACGGCCGAGCAGCATGAACACATCGCCTAAGTGTTCAGCTGGCTCGGGCCGGGGAGGAGGAAGCCCCTATATTCAAACACATTAGCACCGGGTCGTGGAAAGACCCGGTGCTAATGTGCACCCGTTAGCACCGGGTGCAGCCACGACCCGGTGCGAAATGGCCTCGGCACATTAGCACCGGGTCGTGGCAAGACCCGGTGCTAAAGGGGGCGCATTAGCACCGGGTCTTGCCACGACCCGGTGCTAATGTGTCCGCCCTGACACATCCACACGCCGCCCCCGCTCCTAGCCATTGGACCCGGTGCTGAAGCCCCATCAGCACCGGGTCCAAAAATGGCCGAGGCGGAGGAGGCGAGCGGATGTGAAGGATTCTGGTAGTGAATGTTGACAAACTTGTTAGTCCAATGTCTATGTTATCATATAATCACTAAAAATTATAAATAATGACACACATTATGATTATGTTACATACACCTAGCTAGGCTCCTACTTTTTGTCAACGTTGTGTTTCGTCAACGTTGAAACATGACTGGTTGGAGGAGCCACCTGCCCACCGATCGTTTGTTAGGTGGATCTTTGCAACCAGATGTAGAGCATCTAACCAAGTGTGATAGTACGCAGAGGCATCAGTACCAATAATCTTATTGCAAATCAATTGTTGAGGAGTCAGTCGTCATATAGAAGGAAAGTTCTCATATTCATTGTGTGATGCAGACTTGATCGTGTTTTCGAATTGAGTAAACTCCATCTACTATACTCTATACAACAACTTGTATGGTTGTATCACTTTGGTCCAAAAAGTTGCAAAACATGTGAATAGATACACAAACTTATCAAGAATGTGCATCTAAGGTCACACGTACACCACAGGGTGTACTTTGCCTTGGTGCCAGGCATGTAGACTGTATTTTGACTCACAAATTTTAATTTTGATGTGATAGATAGCAAAAAATTGCAAAATTGATGTTCCAAAGCCTCTGCAGCAATCTTTCAATTAGTTCACATTACGCGAATATTGGACATAGTTCGTTAAAAAGAAAAATATGGAAATTGTATCCAATCTGTGTTGAAAAAAAGAGAAAAAGATGGAGATACATAATGTATATGACCTATCTAGATTTTTTTGCTAGTAATGCGGCACATCTTAGAATACTAGTAATCGAGTAATCTCTAAGTTTGAATGGGTGTCGGAGTACTAATGGGAAGGTGCACTAGGGGTCTTTTTCTAGTCTGTGCACATTCTGAAATTTGATCATGGGTAACTATTGACTCGTTTTCCTTAATTTGGTCATGGGTGTTTTACTTATGGTAGCTTACTATGTTGAAAATAATCATATTATTCAATCACTCGGACCTATTATCTCTATCCACATTAAGTCCTTCAAAACTAAGAATATGATTTTTTACATTTTTTGACTTTTCATCGGTCTGCCATCATGCCCAATCTGTCAAGCAGGTGATTGGTTAGAGGTGCTGGCAAAGGGCTTAGAATATTATTTTTACATTTTTATCTTTCCAACACCTCAAAAATAATATTTATGGCTGAAGCTAAGTCTACGTGGCATGTCATTATATCAAAATACGCTTCATGGTGTACACGTGATTGTACATGCACACACCTGTTCGTGCATCCATTTGTACATTTCGCAACTTGTTGGATCAAAGTGATACAACTATACAAGTTGTTGTCCGGTGAATGAAATTTACTCTTTCGAATTTAGGATGCTAATGATAGTTGGCTCATCAACTGATGGTAGTTGTGAACAGAACAAATTCTCTTGTATGTACTAAAGTATCCCGGTAAAGAGTAGGACATAACTTGTATGTTTTTTATGGCATAAACTATCGACATACATATCGCTTACACGGAAAGAATATATTTTTTAGATAAAGGGAAGTTTTCATTAAGTAAATGAAAGTATCCCGGCCGCTGCAAACCAATGCATAAGGCCTGAAAATTATTACAAGTTCTTACTATACTATATTCGAGACTCCGTCTCCTCATAGCACACATGACACAACATGAAAACTGGCGTAAACAAATGAAGAATAAGCAAACAACCGCTCTAAAAGCTTAATCTATTGCTAAATCTCCACCCATGCCTGCTGAGGATTTCCATGGATAAGGTCTCCAATTGGCGACACACCGTTCTTATGGAGCTTCTTTCTTCCTCCTCTGGAGGAGGGCCCATGACCGTATCCAGTGAGTACCCCTGAAAAGGACCTGCAAAAGAGAATACAAACATGATTTATCAAAGACTATATCATTTCGGCTTAACCATATGACCCAACACATGGCGCCTGCTGCTACTAGAAATTTTCCTTTTGTCATCTTATCAAAACCATTTAACCACATACCAAACATATGATGTGTATTCTGTGGTGGTTTCAAGCCAACGGTTATTTCTACTATTCTCCATATGAATCTAGCTATAAAACAGTCAAAAAAGCGATGTTTTATAGTTTCTTTACAACCACAAAAACAACATTTTTCGTCTCCTTTCCAATTCGTTTTAATTAGATTATCCTTAGTAAGCGTTACTCCCTTCTTAAGGAACCAGAGAAAAAAATTTATCTTTAAAGTCAGCTTTAATTTCCACGAGAAGTTATTTTGAGGCATCATTGTTCGATTAAGAGTATAATTATACATTGATTGAACCGTAAAAAGACCATGTTGAACTAAAGACCAAATAAAAACATCCGGTTCATTCGTTAAATGTATATTTGATACTCTGTGAACAAGTTCATTCCATGCAATTAATTTCTGACCTATCAAAGATCGCCTGAAAGAAATGCTTAATGGAACAGAACCTAACACCTCAGAAATTGTTATATGTTTCTTTCTTACTATATTATATAGTATGGGATATTGATTCATTAAAGCAGTAGCACATAGCCATTTGTCCTCCCAAAACCGGACTTGATTGCCATCCTGTAAACTAAACGTTCCCAACTCTAAAAATTTATCTTTGACATTCATCAAGCCTGACCAAAATTGGGAATCTCCAGGTCTTCTACTGACTTGTATGATGGTTTTTTCACTCAAATATTTATTTCTCAAGACTGACACAGAAAGAATATATAGCACGCCCTGGTTAATTTCTGAAATAGATTCTTGAAATTGCGAATATTCATACCGAGTCGAGAACTCAAACTAGATGAGTAGGTTCTCTCGAGCCTAGATAGGCAGATTTCATGACAATAAATCTAACCAACTAAGCTACGCTCAGTTATACGTTTTGTTCAACTTGCTAATTAACATACGCTGGCAACAGTCGTGTGAGTAACGTGTAGCGCTGGATGATCCTTTTTGGAAGAGTTAAATCTTTTTTTGGTAGAAATTTTTTTTAGGAACAGTTAAATTCTAAGCATGCCGGTAGTACAGGTTGTTATTTCCTTACCACAAATGTTTCAGTCCAAATCATCTAAATCAATCTTGATGTTTATAAATGAACGGCCAAAGAGCTTCCTTTGATCAGTGTGTACATGTAACAAGTACTTCACGGATTAGTGCCAACCATAAAAGAATGACGAGATTCTTTGTCAAGACCATTATTAATTAGGTAGCTGTTCAATTTCTCAGTGATATTTTGACAATTTTTTATGACCCAGTGGCATATGTCAACACAAACCACTCTGTTAAAAGTCCACTGGCATGCTGACGCGTCCTACAGTTTGCATCTACTTCATTTGGAAGTCATGGGCAGAAAATAACAAGCCAAGCGCACTTTTTAAAACTATATAGAGATTACCGTACATATATAGTATGTATAAATTTTCTAGGACTGGCGTACGTAATTAGATATTGACAAAAGATGGAAGATGGATGATGATGATCATGGGTCTGGGGCCATGGGAATCCTTGCCTATAATAAGCTGGTGATCCTAGCTAGGCACTTCCCCTCATTCCTCTTGTATCCTTCCAACCCCTGGCTGAAGCAGCAAAGCGGAAGCCCAAAGCTACGAAAGGATATGGCAGGATCAGGATTCACCTCGGTTCAGGGCGGTCGGGTGTATGACTACAGCGGTGGCGTGACAGTCCCTGTCATGCTCATCTGCCTCATGGCTGCATCCTGCGGTCTTATCTTGGGCTATGACGTTGGCGTCGCAGGTGAGTCCATCTGCTACCCTACTATTATATTCTTCGCGGGTGCTACTTATTATTAAGCCACATTAGGTGACACTGCTGAAAAGGCATGCCTCCAGGTGACTAGCTAGAATACTAGCATATCATCAGTGTGTATCTTAAGTGTTAGCTAGGGATACATTTTTGACCAATAACTAATCAAAATTTTTTCCATATTAATGCTATGTAATCATCACTAGCTATCCCATATCGTGACAATCTTTTTGTTACCGGCCATATTCATTCATTGAACGTTTTAAACATACAATACTCTAGGCGTATCGTTGTGCCATAATATATAAAACCATATGTAAACTGAATCGATCAGGTGGCGTGACGCAAATGGAGTCATTCCTAAAGAAGTTCTTCCCTGAGGTGCTTCATGGGACGAAAAGCGCAAGGCGCGACGCCTACTGCAAGTACGACAACCAGCTCCTTACCGCTTTCACGTCATCCATGTACATCGCCAGCACGCTCTCATCCCTGGTGGCGAGCCGTGTGACCAGAAGCGTAGGTCGCCAAGCCATCATGCTCATCGGCGGCGCCTCGTTCCTTGCCGGCTCTATCATCAACGCTGCCGCCGTCCATGTCGCCATGCTCATCGTCGGCCGGATGCTGCTCGGCTGCGGTGTTGGCTTCACCGCGCAGGCGGCTCCCCTGTACCTCGCCGAGACATCCCCGGCAAGGTGGCGCGGAGCCTTCACCATGGGCTACCACATCTTCTTCTGCGCCGGCACAGTGATGGCAAACGTCGTCAACTACTTCACAAACCCCATCCCGGACTGGGGCTGGCGCGTCTCCCTCGGAGTCGCCGGCGTGCCGGCCATCGTCATCGTCGTCGGCGCCCTCCTGGTGCCCGACACCCCCAGCAGCCTCGTGCTGCGGGGCAAGCCGGAGCGAGCCCGCGCGTCGCTGCAGCGCATCCGGGGCGCCGACGTCGACGCCGAGTTCAAGGACATCGTCTCCGCCGTCGACGAGGCGCGCCGGCACGACGCGGGCGCCCTGAAGAGGCTGCGCGGCAAGGGGTACCGGCCGTACGCGGTGATGATGGTGGCGGTGCCGGTGTTCTACGAGTTCACCGGCATGATCGCCATCTTCGTCTTCGCGCCGGTGCTGTTCCGGACGGTCGGGTTCACGAGCCAGAAGGCCATCCTTGGCTCCGTCATCATCAACCTCATGGGCCTGTGCGCCGTCGTCATGTCCAGCTTCGTGGTGGACCGCGTCGGCCGCAGGTTCCTCTTCCTCGCCGGCGGCGTGAGCATGATAGTCTTCCAGGTGGCCGTGTCGTGGATCCTGGCGGAGCGCCTCGGGGCGCACGGCGGCGCCATGGCGCGGAGCTACGCGGAGGCGGTGCTGGTGCTCATGTGCCTCTACACCTTCAGCCTGGGCTTCTCATGGGCGCCGCTCAAGTGGGTGATATGGAGCGAGATCAACCCGGTGGACATCAGGTCGCTGGGGCAGGCCATCGCCCTCTCCATCGCCTTCATGCTCTCCTTCCTGCAGACGCAGGTGTTCATGTCCATGCTCTGCACATTCAAGTACGCCATACTGCTCTTCTTCGCCGGCTGGGTCCTGGTCATGACGCTCTTCATCGCCGTGTTCTTGCCGGAGACCAAAGGCGTGCCGCTGGAGGCCATGCCAGCGGTATGGGCAGGCCATTGGTACTGGAGGAGGTTTCTCCTACAGGATGCTAATAATAATGCAAGTACGTATGTTGCCGGCCTGTAACAAGGTCGAAGCAAGCCAATCTATACACCGGTCTCGGTGTGTGAAAAATAAAGTAAGTAATGACTAGCTAGTCTTTCACTTGTGCAAAGTCATTTTTTTTATTTGTGACGGCTTTATGTTGAATCATTATATATAACAATGTACTTAGTCACGCGCAAAGTTGAATTCTCATATTCCATTGTAAAAAAATAGTATTTCACAGTTCATACTAGTGTAAAGTTGCCTGTAAGAAGGTTGGAGCAAGTCAATCTAGATCGAACGTCCGTGTGTGGAAAATAAAATAATGACGGGTGTTTCACTGGTGCAAAGTTATACTTTTATGAGTAACGACTTTATATTGAAATAGTAAAATAATATATTGTACTTAGGTCCTATGCAAAGTCAGATTTATTTTCCATTATAAAAGAAATAGTATTTCACACTTGTCACTCTTTGATCAACGGATCACAGTACACTAAAAATCGGACGGGAGAGGTTTTGATACTAAAGGAATATTCCACGTCTGAATCCAGCTACATACTACCTCTGTTCTAAATTATAGGTCATTTGACTTTTTTACCACAACTTTGACCTCTCGTCTTATTCAAAAAATTTATATAAATATAGTTAAATTTAAGTCATTTTTAAAGAATGTTTATTAATAAAACAAGCCACCACAAAAAATATGATAATTTGCATAAAATTTTGAATAAGACGAGCGGTCAAACTTGTGGTAAAAAAAATCAAACGACCTATAATTTGGAACGAAGGGAGTACTCAACATCCTATCTGTATCTGAATCCGAATCAGGATATTTAATGATGTATCTCTTATATTGATATGGATGTATATCAATATCTGACCCATTTGACGCTATTCATACCCAAATCTGATCTGAGAAACGATAATTATCTGTATTCATATCCATATATTTCCATTTGTACCCAATCAGTTTTCATACCTAGTCTTATAGATATGTGCTTATCTTTATCTGGTCATAATATATAGACATTATTTCTATCCACATTCATATTTTTTCCTCATATTGCATCGCATCTCTATATGTTTTTAAGTGAACCCTTATAGTCTGAAATAAGTGTTCAAATGAAAATAAGTATTCCCATCAGTTGCATACATGCATACTGTAACATAATGCATAAGTCAGCATTTTCTATATTAACAAAAAACAGAAATAGTTGATATATTCATATTTTGATATTTTTAATGATAATGGTAAATTTAAATAATTTAGATGCAAATTTAGGGGTTACTCTATAGAGTAAATTGTGTCCACTGTATAACAACTTGTATCATTGTATCACTTTGGTTCAACAAGTAGTAAAACCTGCAAACGGATACACGAATTTGTCTAGTATATGCATCTATGGTCATATGTACGCCATGTAGCTGTATTTTGCCACCGTGACAGGTGATTTTGATAATTTTATACATATAACCTTCTATTTTGTTCTCACTTCTCATTTAAATCTTAATCAAGTGTGCAACGTCCTCATTGAGTACAAGCCTAAATTTTGAGGGCCATGGGGGCAAAATGGCAACCAGACACCCAAATTAAATACAAATTAAACTAGTTATATAGCAGTTGTTAAAAGCAAAGGGAATTTGTACGTGAAATTAACACAAAAATTGATGAATACTTGTGCGAACCTACATAAGAATTGAAACATAAGTGGCTTTCACGATACGCGCCATGTTTGTTTAATCACTTGCTTAAGGTTGGTTTTATATATGTTGTTTTGTTTCATGTCAGCACTTGTATGCACTTGTGGATTTATTATGTAGCGGCCTAGCAAGTCTTGGACTTTCTAGTATACAACGAGTATATATATATATATATATATATATATATACACTAGTATGGATGTTTACCGAGTATATATAAGCGTTGTAGTGATCAAATCAATCATAAATGAGTATATATACTTATTTACGGCATGCTCCTTTTAGTGATTCTCATTCATATATGTCCTTTTTTCTAATTCAACAAAAGAACCAAAATAAATTACGCCCTACCGTAACACAACACATATACATGTAAGACCTTTATTGCTTAAAACAAAACTGGTAGTGAAATAAACTAGATGCTGTTGGAAGCATATTTTTAGAAGCCCCAAAGCAATGACTACGTGTGCCTGCCTCAGACCACGTACGATTAAAACAGAAGCAGAAGCCTCGAATGGAACAATGGAATAGATAGATCAAGGGGTTAAATCAATAAAGGTGTCCACATCAGTTGCCATTGTGGCAGAATACACCCATATGATTTACATGTGATCGTATATGCATATATTTGACAAGTTTTTGTATGCTTTTACACATTTTGCTACTTGTTGGATCAAAGTGTTATAGCTATACAAGTTGTCGTATGATGGATACAATTTACTCTACTTCATATTATTTTAAAAATAGTAAAATTATGTATAGATTTAATTTTGGAGCTTACATTAGGTTCTTTTAGACATAGATTTAGGGGGTTATTTTAGATTATTCACATAATGGTAGTGGTAGGTAATTTTTTAGAAAACATAATAGATACAATCATTATTATTGTCAAGGTAGTTGGGTCGACTGTGCTGATGGTTGTATTTTTTTGTGAGAATTTCTTGGAGTTGTTTCTTTTTTTTCTAGTACATCTCATGGTAATTTGCTCCAAATGAAGTTTGGGAATTGTAATAGTAAGATGGCCTTCATAAATGGGCCTTGATTTTGGCAAAAGAGAGTAGCTCGTGACATGAGTTTATTTTGATATTAATAAATTAGGTTGTTTTCTAGAATTAAATTAAATAGGAAAAAAAATTAATAGCTCAAAAATATATCATAATTCAAGGAAGGAATTTTCTTATTGAACGAAAGATTGGAATTTGTGAATGTTCGACACGATTTAAGAATCTAAGCTTGATTGCTAACTTAAGCCCTGCTTGGTACAGCTCCAACTCTAGAAAATCGATGGAGTTTTTAGAGCTGGGTATTAGGACCTCCAAGAAATCCTAGAATTGGAGCTAGAAATACATAGACAGTATTTAGATTAATTATTTTCTTATTTAGGCCCTTAGGGTTCTTGTTACGATAAAACATATAGGTTTTATATTTGACTTCATCATAATTCAACTCAAATTTCACACAAAAGCAATCGAGTATATGAGATAGGAATTTCACAAAACTATTTATCAAAATAGAAAAATATATTAATAGAAATAGCACCTAGGTTATTGAAGGAGGAAAATAGGTTTTTAACTAAAAATATAATATATTTTTGTATATTTAATAAGCTTATCAACGCCTCAATTGTTAACATTTTCTACATGTCAAAAGCTAGGCGTTAATAAGCTTATATTTGATAGTGTCACTGAAGATCATCTGTTTTTCAACTCTTTACATTTATAACTATATCATTTGGTGCCTTTTCTGGAACTTTGAAGCCAGCAAGTCGTGCTAGGTTGTCAACGGATTCTGTTATTTTATTTATCTGCATAACCAAGTCTGATAGTAGGGATGCAATAACCGCTAGATGCATTACTTGCAATATAGCCGTGTCTTCCAATAATTTGTTTTTGCAGCCATTTGCAGCTTTCATAGCTGCAGACAAATCATTGTTGGTTGGAGATGGTATGGTCATGGTCCGAACTGCTGATGATAGTTCTCTGAGGGCCCTAGCAGCCTGCAAGCTAATTTGACCACATGTCGTCTGAACATTCAAGTATTGCTCTGGACGGGCTTCCGGATACTATATCAGGAAAAGGTAATTGATCAAAAAACTTGGTTCCATAATCTTTTGACCATCAAATTGGGGCGTTAGCAATTTATTATACCTGAGATTTCGTGAGGATGGTGACATAGGAAGCAACAGCCTCCATTGTAGAAGCGCATTGGCGACAAAGATTACCAAGTTTCTGATATTGATTCCATGGGTGTCGGAAGCGGAATTTGCCATGAATAGGTTCCCACTTGGCTAATGCACACTACGATGTTCACAATAATATTATTGGCGGAATATATTGTTGTGATTGTCTTAAATAGTAATCTGATATTCAACGTAAAGTTCATAATCTGTGAAATGAGATAAGCTAAGCTTACCAAAGAGTCCTCTTTATCTTTGGAACTGAGAACGCTCTTGTACGCATGAATAAAGACTTTGCTCTCCATATTCTCACTTCGGGCATTCTCTCCAAAGCATTCAGATTCCATTCCTGCATACATTACTAAGAAAATGAATCTGTTCTAGAAAGAAATTCCCGCATACACGCATAATATTGTTAGGCACTCACTACTACATAACACGACATCACAAACGTCCAACCATTGTGATGCCCCGGAGCATCATCACAAACGGTTTGTAGGAAAAACCGTTTGTGATGTGTGGCATCACAAATGGTTTGTAGCAAAAACCTTTTGTGATGCCCTCGAGCACAATCACAAACGGTTTTTCCTACAAACCGTTTGTGGTAGTGTATATAATATATATTAAAACCACATTTTGAAGTAGTAAATCAATTCAAATCAAAAGGTGTTGAACTACAAAGTTGTATAACTTCTCAATATGTAGAACTTTTAGTTTGGTCATTTCTTCATTCGACAAATTTATATGAATATTGTTCATAAAATCTATATCTCTCATAAAGTTTCCTGAAACTATAATAGATCTATAAGATTTATGAACAATGTTACTCTCACTACATCGGATAAAGAAATAATATATAGAAAAGTTGTAGATCTTCAGAAGTTATACAACTTTGTAGTTTGAACCTTTTTAATTTGAATTTGTTTTACTAATGAAAATTAAGTTTGTAGTTCTCAAAATTTAAAATTTGAGTTTTTCCAAATGACCTCAAATGAAGAAACAGTCAAAATAAGAGTTGTAGATCACAATAAGTTATGAAACTTTGTAGTTGACAACTTTTTCATTTGAAATCATCCAGTCAACGAAAACTAAGTTTGAATATTCTCAAATTTGAAATTCAAATTTTATAAACGACCTCGGATGGAGAAACGACAAAATAAGACTTGTATATTTCAAAAAGTTATGAAACTTTGTAGTTGATAACTTTTTAATTTGACATCGTTTAGGGTCTCAGAAAAGCAATTTACACTCGGTTTAATATGGTAGAAAGCAGAACGGAATCTAGTCACAATTAAGAGTGTGGTGTAGTGGTAGAGAAGGTTACGCGCGAGTGGGAGGTCACCTGTTTGAATCCCGCCGGCCGCGCATTGCGCAAAAAATGGTGTGACTTGTTGTGAAAAAAATGGTTAGATGGTTGGTGGCCGGTTGGTGGTCATCACAAATGCCTGGCAAAACCGTCTGTGATGAGCCTTTAAAACCGTTTGTGACGTTGAATTCTCTAGTAGTGACTCAAATTCCTGAATATGTTCTGAGTTCACAGTAACAATCCTTTTCTAATTTCTCTTTTCAAGACAAAGTTTTGCTTTCTTATAGCAGCTACGGTACTTGGTACCTATAATTTCTGGTTCCACTGCCACATGTAGTTGGGGGCCAAGATATCCGGGACCATATTGCTGATGCCTAGGTATCAACAGACATGAAGCATCTCGCCATATGGGTTCATATAGACATTTTTTATAGAGCTATGCTCCCCAAAAAAAATCAAAATAAAATATAATCAAGTGGAATTTTACGTGGTGGGCCTGGTGACCATTCGAGCAATGCAATCAAATCAACCAAACGATTCTCATCCACGTGTGCAGAGATCAGAGGTACACGCTCACTACCGGAGCCAAAGGCCTTTTAGCACCGCTTGTTAAATACGACCCGATGCTAAAGGGGGTGTTGAATGCTACTTCAAAAGGAGTGCATCTTCTATCCTATCACATGTGATGCGTAGGTGAGATGGTTAGGTGGATACGCGCAAGCCAAGAGGTTCTGAGTTCGAATCCCTGCGCATATTTTTTTTATGAAGGTGCACATTTAGCACCAGTTATTTAACCCGGTGCTAAAGGCACCTTTAGCACCGAAAGGTTAGCACCGGTGCTAAAATTCATCTTTAGCATCGGTTGTTGTTACCAACCGGTGCTAAAGGTACTCCCCTTTAGCACCGGGTCGTAACACCACCCGGTGCTAAACATCCTTTTAGCACCGGGTGGTGTTACGACCCGGTGTTAAAGGCCTTTTAGCACCGCTTGGTAAATACGACCCAATGCTAAAGAGAGTGTTGAATGCTACTTTAAAAGAAGCGCATCTTCTATCCTATCACATGTGCTGCGTAGGTGAGATGGTTAGGTGGGTACGCGTAAGCCAAGAGGTCTTGAGTTTGAAACCCCGCAGCAACGCGCATATTTTTTAACCCGGTGCTAAAGGCAGCACCGGTTGGGAATCCGGTGCTAAAGCCCGTTCCCAACCGGTGCAAATGCGGCTTTCTCTGGTAGTGGGTGGTGCTTGGTGAGCTGCTCACAACTGCAGCTGTCGTCCAATCAACCAGTCTTAACATTTTTTTTTGCCATCGCCTTAACATGGTTTTATGAGAGCTTTATAGGCCGTCAATTGTATATCACATATCATTTTGAGGACAGACAAGAGAGGAGTATCACCCCTATTATGTCTAACAGACTCGGTTACTAATATAACAGTCTTGACAATAGTGAAATCAAATTGTGCACTGAGACTGATCCTACTCCATAATAATCTTTATCTAATTAAAGTGACATTTCAGCACCGATTCCTTTATACTCACGTACTGCATCCACAAATAAGGTATACTACACATTCTGATGCAAAATTAGTGTTAATACATGCTTGAAAGACATTTATTAGAGGCAATAGAACTGTTTGGAGGTCTTCTGCTTGTTTGTTTTAGAAAAAAATAAGGTTTGCGTTAGTAAGTAGGAAGTGCTTCAATTGACACTAGTAATTGAAGCGGTTCCTCACACATGGCGTCCATAAATAAGATAAAGTATAATATATGGTTGTTGAAAGACATCGTTAGAGCGAGGCAATGTTATAATTATGTGGAAATATTCTTGTTAATGTGCTAGATAAAGTAAGGCATGTATTGTGTGCTAGTAGCATATATATAATAAGTAGGAGTGAAATTGTGTTGATACCTTGAAGGAAGTCGGCCAGCTTGTCGAGGTTGCCGGCGGCGAGGTTGTGGAGGTCGTCGCCGGCCCAGACAGGGAAGACCAAGATGGTGGTGCAGAGGCAGATGGCGACGCCGGCGAAGATGGTCGATGTGCGCTGGAGCGCGAGCGGCTTGAGCTCCTCAACGCGGTAGCTCGAGACGGCCACGAGACTGAAGGTGAGTATGAAGATGCTGACGCCGTAAAAGCTCTGTTGAGGCCTTTACTCAGCGTGGCACCTACAGTGAACTCCATGACGATGACGACGGTGAGCACGGCCCATATGGCGGATCCCCCGAAGCCGTTGAAGAGCGGCGTGACGTAGTAGACGAGGGTGAGAGCCAGTCCGACCTTGAACGAGTGCGCCACCCGCCTGGGATCGTCCCTCACGATCTGGGCAACCTTCTCGGCGAAGCAGACGGCCGAGAGCCACAGCCGCTCCGGCGCCGAGCACAGGCGGCGCCGCCAGCCGTTGTTGTTGCTGCCATCATCGACACCGCCATTAGCAATAGCATTGCTGCTACTGCTCTCCGTCGTCGCCGCCGGAGCTTCCATATGACAGCTAGCTGAATTACACGTAAGATATATTGAAGCGATCGATCGATGATGGACAAATGGGACTCATAAATAGCTCGGATCGATCAGCAGCAGCAGCTAGCCCTCCCCAGGATAGCACACGGCAACTGCTAATGAGTACGCGATGATGGAGTTGCCTTCCCCGGATCTGACCTGATTGACTACAATAATACTCAGGGAATTGTAGTTTATAACTTTATATTATTATTAGTATAACCCGCCTGCAGGAATCCTGGATCGGCGCCACTCCACTTCAGCAGAGCCAGCCAGCAGATACGTACGGTAGGAACGCGTGCCGCGACCGGCTTGACCACTGTGGACCTGTACGTGAAGGCGTACACGTGGCCGTACGGCCACCGCGCCACGACCGGATGCAGCGGCGCGGTCGCCGCGGAGGGGAAGGGTTGCGACGGGCGGTGCGGCCACCGTGGAGGGAAGGAGTGGCGGTGGGAGTGAAGGGGAGGGACGGTGGTGGGCGGCATGGCCGCCGGGGATAGAAGGAGCGGCGATGGTCAACATAGAGAGGAGGGCGGCTGCGGCCGAGGCCAATGCGGATAGAAGGAGAAGTGGCGGGCGGCGTGGTGCGGATGGGCGATGGAAGGGTTGGGCAGCGGGGGCGGCGCGGAGGAGAAGAGCAGCAGCGGGCGGCGTGGTGCGGAGGAGAGATGGAAGGGCTGGGCGGTGGTGGGTGGCATGGTGCGGAGGGGAGATAGAGGGGTTGGGCAGCGGTGGGCGGTGTGGTGCAGAGGGGAGATCGAGGGGTTAGGCAGCGGCACGCGGCGTGGTGTGGAGGGGAGATGGAGGGGTTGGGCAACATGGAAGGGAGGCGAGGGGCGGCGGTGACTGGCACCAAGGGTGTGGACGGCAGCAAGCGGCGCAAGTGGCAGAGGAGAAGAGACCGGAGCAAAGGGTAGGGGTGACAGGCGACGCGGCATGGTGGCTGTTGGGCAAAAGCTCGGGAAGCTGCCCTCTACTCGCTTCTTCGCTTGTAGTATATTGGTTCGCTTTCGTAGCTTGTGGACGCTTGTAGAAGCGACCCCGTTTGGGGGAGCTTTTCGCTTTTGGAGCTTTCTGGAGAAGCAAAAGCTGAAAAAAAGCTCCCCCGAACAGGGCCTCTATGTCTATGGATTCGTGAATGCAAACTCTATCTCTATGAGCAGTAAGTGACTGAGCTATAGCAGATCCTGAAACTATAGGTGTCTCGCTGTTGACGGGCATGTCAACTACCAGAAAAACATGAATAGTCATGCTGAGCTGAGGACTCGAACTCGGTTGTATTGGTCCCACCATATGGAACATGTCACCAAAAAATAGTTTAGTGTATACCACAACCGACAGTGGTATATGCATGGATATACATTTGGAATTCACCACTGTTTGCATAAACAAAAGCTTTATTACTAAATTCTTAGTGGGGCACTCAGAGGCACATCCTGTCTTCAAGTGGTTGTGGCAGCCCTCTAGTCAACCTAAGAACAAGTAGTTGTTGGCTGTCGCTGAATGACAAACTAAACACTTTGAGTATCCTAAAGAGAAAGAACAAACTGTTGCCTTCGTATGCATGCGTGTATTGTGTTGGTTTAGTGGAGGAGACTTTGTAGTATCTCTTTCAAGATTGCAGCTTGGCACAGATTGTTGGGCTCTACCGCACCTATATATACCTGTGATAGGAAATTATTTTGATATCATGTAAAGCTTCAAACATTATTGCAGAGAATCTCATGTGCACCGATGTGAAAACCTCATTCAACACTAGTGGAAAATGACTTTCCATCACTTAGCTTTAGTCCTGATTAAGTTTTGATCCGAGAAAATAGACTTTTAGTCCCGGTACGCAATTTTCTCTGTCCAAGAAGGACCTTTAGAACCGGGACTAAAAGTGCCCCTTTAGTCTCCTCCTCTAACCGGGACTAAAGGTCTAAAGGGGTCTCAACCTTTAGCCCCGGGTGGTGGTTGCACCCGTGACTAAAAAGGTGACTTTTAGTCCCAGTTGGTGACTCCAACCGGGACTAAAGGGTCTTTAGTCCTGGGTAAAAGTGCTTCACGGGTTACAATAAAGAGAAAATGTCCCACCTTCCATCATGTGTGCTGCGTAGGTGTAGTGGCTAGGTGGGTGTATACGTGAGACCATGTAAATGTTTTAGGGACTTTTAGTTCCGGGCGTGGGGACCGGGACTAATGCCCCTTTCTCCACTAGTGCAAGCCGGTGATTGAACCGGCACCATGAAGCTGATACAAATAAGAATAGTTACACTAGCAGAGAAAGGATGATTGATTTTGCATCCTCTACATTTGTCTCGGATAGTCCCGGTTGGTAAGGACTTAAGGTTCGTAGGCTTTCGTTCCGAGTGATGACAATTGCAGGACCTAAATTTGGAGGATACTTGGACATATACCCGGGGAATGGAGCTTATAGCTCTAGCAGAGCCTACAAAATTATGAAAGGGGACCAGGAAATGCACCATGTGTATGGCTGGCTTTCATTACACCTAAGTGTTTAAACAACTAGTTTATTTGTTGACTCTCGTTACAGAACATCACCACTATTAAACAACTTGTTTTACAATTAGCAGATTAATACAAACCTTAATTAAGAGAGTTGTCTTTACTCACGTAGGTCAGTACTTAAGAGTGTTTACCAATGAGTCTATAAGAGAAATACATCGTGCCCACAACGTATTTCCCACCTTCTGGAACTTCTTAGGGTAGGTCATTCACTTACCTAGATTATCTGCATCAAGGGGTCATAAAACCCTGACTAACCCGTCTCATCAAGGGCATGCAAAGCTGTGCTTTAGTTTCTTACTGACTCAGGTCTTGCTGGCAGAGCTTACTAGAAGTAGATCCTTAGGGAGTGTTATTGTCATTTAGTTGCCTTAGTTTCACTAGGTTTTAAAATGTTTGGACCATAAAGAACAATCAAATAATATCATGATAAGCATAATTGATAACATAAATATTCAAAAGACTCGACGATAATGGTGATTCAAACTGATTTTACCTCACTAACTATTAGGATGATCTCCTCGGGCTTGGCCCAACGGCCAAGTCCGGCCCATGGACTCACACCCTAATCGGGGACGCACAACCACGAGTTGGTTGCGGGGCCCGTCACACAACGCTATAAAGAAAGGTCGGGGCCGACAGGTACCACCACCCAAGTTGACCATGCCCTGCATCTCCACCGAGTCCTTATTCCTATATGAGCGCTGAAGTGACGGGAAGCACCGCCACCGTCGACCTCAGCGCCGCCTCCACAGCCTACTCCGCCCCGTTGCTGTCGGCCATGACTACTATGACTACGGCTATGGCGAGCTCCTCTTCCTCCAACTCCAATGGTCGGATCCCTAACCCCTCTCTGTTTTAGTTATGTGTTAGATCTAGATCCGCTACATCTTATTCATGTTAGTCAATTTTATCGCTAGATCTATGACCAGGTGATCCTTTTAGGTGTATCATTGGTTTCAGGCGCCTCCTAGCTCGTAAATCTAGTGGCGAGAAAACCAAAGAAAGTAGACAGATCCGAGAGCCGGTCACCGCCGACCATCACCGCCACCATGCGGGAAAGAAAAAGAAACAAAAACACAAACGCTAGGTCCCTTGCCGCCGCCGCCCATCGCTGACGCGAGCAAGGGCTCACTGCCGTGCGGGAAGAACCCTCGAGTCAAGAGCACCACCGCGGAGCCACTCGACGATGGCGCGCTCACCTCGGGTGAACGCGCACACCGGCGAGGGGGTGGCGCCATCTTCTCCGGCTCTCGCTCCTCTACTCGCTCCGTTCATTGGAGAAATGGGGAGGAGGGCAAGGAGGGAGAGAATAGAGAGATGCGCACGGCGGCGATGAAGTGCTCCGCTCGCCAGCCATGCCGGATGCAAAGCCGGGCGGCCCGGCGGCGTTTGCGATGTTGGCGGCGTCGAGAGCTGCATGAGGCGAGAGAGGAATAATGGCTTAGGGTTAGGGTTTGCAACCAGCCGGCTGGTTTTTATACTTGTGAGATTCTCGCTCGGCCGTCAGATCCATCCGACGGTGCGGATCGAGGCAGGACGGGGGGAGCAGTGCCGCATCGGGCCACTTCGGCGGCCCAGGCATTGGCTGCTGGGCTCAAGGCCCAGCAAGCCACAACGCTGTCAGGCCGTACGCGTGAGCTAGCGGGCTGAGCGGCTGGGCCGGTGCATGCGGGAGGGCGCAGCGTGCGCGTTAGCGGGCCACGTCAGCTAGCGGGCCGCTGAGCTGTGCATGCTAGGCCGCGCAAGTTATGAGCGCAACGCGCACGTGCGCAAGCGAGCCACTGGCCCAGCGTGAGCTTGAATCTACATACTAGCCTTTTATCCTTTTTGGTTTATTTTAGAAGCATGTTCAGCTAAATTTCGTTCAGTTTGAATTTGAACCAATGTGACAATTGTCTAGAGAGTAGATAAGTGTTTGAAATGCTTCTGAATAAGTTGTTTTATACATGTTTCCACTGCTAAGATAATGTTTTATTTTCTGATTAAATTAGAACCAACGGAACAATTTAATTGGAAAAGTAGTTGTATGCATGTATATAATTTGTAAGTTAATTATGATATTGTTATTTTCTAACCAAAGTTGATAATAGCAATATTATAATTCAATTTATTTATGAGTTTTCCATGCATTAATTCTATTTCCACCCAATAGTAGTGTAGAATTAGTGTAGAAGTATATTGTATGACTTAATTTTGACCAACATTAAATTGAGGCATGCACTTGTTATTTTTTAAATGTTCCTCACACTTATGAATTTTAATTTCAAGCATTAACCCTGCGGGTTACCTACAGACTATCTTGTACCATGATGGCAACAACTATGGCATCTGACGGGAGAAGGTTGAGATGGGGCTGACGCTTGCAGGTATTGATCTGGCGCTGACTGTCCCTTGTCCAGTTGCTCCTGAGGACCCTATGAGGGCTGAGGATGAGACAGATGATGCTTGGAGCACTCGCCAGCGTAACCATGCACTTCTCTGGATGCAGTATGACCTTGAAAAAGGGAAGTGGGACCAGTCGAACCGTAAGTGTTTGATGGTCATAAAGAACTCGATTGTGGAAGCAATTAGGGGAGCAATCCCAACTTGTGCCACCACCGGTGAGTACCTGAGTAGAGTGGTGAGTCAATTTACTGGCTCGACAAAGGCATATGCTAGCACTCTTATTAAGCGGATGGTGACTGAGAACTATATTGGTGGAGGCATAAGAGAGCACATTTTGAAGACGAACAACGCGGCTTCCAAGCTCACGTCTATAGAGATGGTGCTCCTGCCTAACTTTATAGTCCACTTGGTTTTCCTCTCGCTCCCCAAAGAGTTTGAGGCATTCGAAGTGAACTATAACTCACAGGTTGAGAAGTAGAGCATAGAGAAGCTCATTGATGTGCGTCCAAGAGGAGGAGAGGCTGAAGGGGATGCATGGTGATTCTATCAACTACACAAACCACAACAAGAAGAGGCCCACAAGGGCAATCAACCATAGGGGAAACCTCAGTGGAAAGGTAACTCCTGTAATGGGAAGGCTCCTCAGTTTCCTAACCCTTAGCGAGTGGAAGTGGACAAAGACAGCTGCAGGTGGTGCAAGGGGAAGAGACATTACCAGGAAGATTGTCCCTCTTTCCCGAAGCATTTGATGAAGAAAGGTGAGGACATTATTACATTTGTAGATGAATCCTTGTTGGTGGATTGACTCAGGTGCAATTGTTCATGTTGCAAATTCTTTACACGTATTCCATACGAGGATGCTTCAAAGAGGCGCAAGAAGCATTACAGTCGCCAATGGCGTCGAGGCAGAAGTTGAAGCTATAGGGGAACTCCATTTAGAATTGAATAATCACTTCATACTTCATTTGTGCGAAGTTCTTTATGTTCCCTCCTTAAGTAGAAATTTGATTTCAATTTCATGCTTGGCAGACTATGGTTTTAATTGTCATTTTGACAAAGAACAATGTTATATTGAGTGTAATAATAAGTGTGTTGGTCTTGCCTTCTGACAAGACAAGCTCTATATGTTATCCATGCATGAGAATGTTAATGTTGTATGCAATGATGAGAATGTTGTATGCAATGGGAAATCCTCCTCGTCTACAAATGAAAGTAAAAAAGCAGAAGCGAATTGACGATGTTTGATCGAAATTATGGCATTGTCGTTTAGGCCATATTTCGAGGGGAGAATCGAGATATTAATAAAGAAATCAATCCTTCCGCCGTTAGACTTTTCAGACTTAGAACGGTGCATCGATTGCATTAAAGGAAAATATGTTAAGAAAATAAAGAAAGATGTCAAACAAAGTACAATAATTTTAGAGATTATTCACACGGATATTTGTGGACCATTTCATATAACATCTGTGGATGGCTATTACTCGTTCATTAATTTCACAGACGATTATTCATGTTATGGTGATATTTATCCAATCAAAGAAAGATCAGAAGCACATGATCAATTTAAGATATTTAAGGTTGAAGTAGAAAATCAGCACAATCTTAAGATTAAGATAGTAAGATCGGACCATGGGGGAGAGTACTACGGTCGGCACACCCCATATAGCCAAGTTCCTGAACCTTTTGCAAGGTTCCTATAGGAAAATGGCATAGTAGCCCAGTACTCTACACCGGGGGTGCCTCGGCAGAACGGAGTAGCTGAGAGACGTAACCGTACCCTGATGGATAAGGTTAGAAGTATGTTGAGCTACTCTACTTTACCGATAAGTCTATGGTTGGAGGCTTTAAAAACCTCCATTCATATTCTTAATCGAGTACCAAGTAAGTCGGTGCCTAAAACACCGTACGAGATGTGGACAAGAAGAGAACCCTCAGTCAACTGTTTGCGTGTGTGGGGCTGTCCAGCTGAGGCTAAAATATATAACCCAAATATCAGGAAATTAGATCCCAAGACAGTCAGTTGCCACTTTATTGGCTATTCAGAGAAGTCGAAAGGTTATCGCTTCTATTGTCCTAACAGACATACGAAGTTTGTAGAAACATGACACATTGTCTTTTTAGAGGACGACATGATGAGGTGGAGCGTGGTACCCCGAGAAAATAGCCTTGAGGAGAAGAGGGTACGTATATGTACCTACTCCGATGAATCGGGAGCAGTTTTTCTCGATACCCGCGGTTGTTACACCAATAATGCAAGACATTGTGGTGCCAACACCTGATGTTAGTTCTCCAGTGGTGACAACATATGTGTTTGGACAGAAAAATCACACAGATTTCTCTACACGCGCAGGAAAAAAAATAAATGCGGGCATGCTAGTGTACTAAGTACACAAAAATTAAAGAAGGAACAAGTATTTATTAATCTTTGCAGACTACAAATACAAGTGATTGGATGTCGCCACGCGTGGGAGCTGTCCGAAGCTGAGCAGGAACGGCTCCTGGGTGTTGGCGACAATGGATGACCCTCCAACTTGGTCGGCAGTCACCACAACAGGGACCTTCTCGGGCTTCGCGGTGGGCAGAGCTTGGATCTTGATGGCCTTGGATGTCCCACCTTGCTTAGACATCAGCGCGGGTGTGAATGTCCCGAACTGGATCAGAGACGGCGCCAGCGTCTTGACGGCGTTGGGCGATCCTCCTGTAAGGAGATTCCTCGTCAGGGTAGCTCCTTGTCGAGGTTCTTCATGTAGCATGCTATGCTTGATTGGAGAACGGCGAAGATGAATCCGACGACCACTGCGCAACAGAGATGGGAGGAGAACCATGTCCCACCGGGTGTGCCAATTTGTTTGGACAGAAAAATCACATGGATTTCTGTACACGCGCAGGGAAAAAAATAAATGCGGGCGTGCCAGTGTACTGAGTACACAAAAATAAAAGAAGGAAAAGTATTTATTAATCTTTGCAGACTACAAATACAAGTGCATGGATGTCGCGCTTTCTGGCCTACGGACGGCGATCTGACTTGGGTGATGTGGTCTTCTGGTTCCCGGGGCCTCGAAAAGAACCCGGTTAATTATCTCCGCAAGACTAGCTTGCCGGAGCACCTCCGATTATGCTGCTGTGGTCATTGTCTTCGGACTCTGCTTCACGTTCTCCATTGCATGTGCTGATGATGGTGGTGTAGATGTGAGCGTCGGCATCCTCGTGGCCTCGTCGGTGTCCATGTGCCGGTGTAGAGCAGCTGGGACATCAGCTTCGCCCGTCCCACGTCGTCCACCTCATCAGTGTCGAACGGCGCGTAGTGGTTGTTGTAGTGGTAGCATATGCTTGGTGAAGACGTGTAGCTTGACCGTGTAGTCGACGTTGTGGCAGCTTGATCGTTGGGTCTTGAATCTCCAATTCTTGATGTAGAGCGTGGCCGTAGGAAAACCCGGCTGCAAGGCCTTCGACTGCCGGGTGGTGTCCGCCGTCTTGATTGGTGCATGTACGGGCATGCATCCATTAACCTGCTTCCTCCATCAGTGCTCAACGCATGCAAGGGACATGCATGCCTTCCTGTGCATGTACATGACACACATTCATACGTGCGCATCACTGGTGGTATACGAGCGCATCGCCGGCCGTAGTTCGTACGGCGCAGCTCTACGGCCTCTTGATCGCGTCGTCCTCGGCTAGCGCCATCCGGCCGTCGTCAGCTTGCCGTCCTTCATAGACTCGCCTTCATAGACTTGTTGCCGTGCATGGATTGGATGGATCTCCACGGCACGATGTGTGTATGTGTATGCATGATGCATTCTGTAAAACAGAGAAGAGATCGGGAATCAACCCGTACTACCCATGATGTACGGGAGGTTCATGGCGTCACGATCTCTCTCCAGCGATTCCTGTTGCCGGCGGTCGACGAACTCGATGACGATGGCCTTGATGGAGCAGCCGGCTTGAGGTGACGGCGGACGTGCGCCTGCTCATGTCCTCCTCTCTCCGGTTGCTTTTGGCGTCGATGGGAAAAGAAGTGCATGCCTGCACACGTCTCCTCTCCCCGGCTAGCTGCTTCTACCTCGATCAGAAAAAACTCCCCCTTTACGTGAGGGGTTAGGGCCTTTTACAGGCCGCAGGCTAGGTTACAGGGGCGCTGCATTCTCTCGCGCGCCGCCGCAAGTCGTTAGCCAGATTTTTATCCCTGGCTTGCCTTCCAAGATGATTGATGTTTATCTTTAGCAATTGGCGTAACGATGTAATTCTCCCTGCATGTGGACCTGATCGAAATCCCAGGCACCTGTACGCGATTAGGATTAACATCGATCAACTTTGATCCACTAGCCAACGTCGAGATTCCTGGAGCTCCGGGCTTCTCGAACCCTCCGTTGACTGCCCTGTAGGCCCCGGCCACATTTGAGCCTTGCGTACGTGCACAGACGTCCTGCCTAAAGGCCCATACTAGACGCTAATGATCATGCTCCTGTTAGAAACACACATGCAGGCTTGCATCTTGGGCATGTACGCATGCAGTAGCTAGCAGCTTGCTTGTACGTGCATGTGATTTTTGATACTGCCAGTTTGTTCTCTCTTCCTGGCTCGATCTGACTTGCTCACAACATCAAGCTGGTCCTGTTCTCTGTTTCCGGATGCCATTCGTGACGGCCAAACCGATCGTGGGCTCTCAGCGCTCGCTGCCCTCGTCAAGCACAACTGTGAGCTTGTACGTAATGATACAGAGCCCATGCACTTGCTTATGTTCAGGAGGGCACACGCCAGCCTGCATGCACGTATGTTAAACATATGCCACCAAGCTAGCTAATTAACTCTCTTCCTTGTCTCCTTTGATACCATTCATGAGCCTGACTCCAGGAAGACTCAATTGGGCTAAAATACGTTAAACAAGATGTGAATGAGGAACCTATCCTTCAGGAGCCTATAGAAAATGTTGCCCCACAAGTGGACGAGCAGCAACAGCCCCAAGTATAGGAAGCGCCAAATATTGAGGCCCCCAGAAGGTCTCAAAGAACAAAGAAATCAGCCATCCCTGATGATTATGAAGTTTATGCCAGTGAAGAAATTCAAATGGAGGATGATCCCACCTCATTTGAACAAGCCATGAGAAGTGCTCAATCGTCCAAGTGGCTTGAGGCCATGAAAGATGAGATGAGATCCATGAGTGCCAACAAAGTTTGGGAGCCAAAACAGTAGGCTGCAAATGGGTCTACGAAACAAAGTGTGGCTCCAAAGGGAATGTAGAAAGGTATAAGGCACGACTTGTGGTAAAATGCTTCATACAAAGAGAAGGGATAGATTACAATGAGACATTTTCTCCAGTCTCCTGTAAGTATTCCTTCAGAATCATAATGGCATTAGTGGCGCATTACAATTTAGAGTTGCATCACATTGATGTAAAGACGGCATTCCTAAACGGGGATTTGTATGAGAATGTTTATATGGCACAACCCAAAGGTTTTGTTGTAGAAGGTAAAGAAAACATGGGATGCTACCTAAAGAAATCAATTTCTGGATTAAAGCAAGCCTCTAGACAGTGGTACTTAAAGTTTGATGAAACTATAAGAAAAATCAGATTTAAAGAGAATGAGGAGGACAATTGCAACTATGCAAAGTTCAAGAATGGGAGATATATTTTCCTTATCCTTTATGTGGATGACATTCTGCTTGCCAGCAGTGATGTCAATCTATTGTTGGAGACGAAAAAGTTTTTGTCCTTAAATTTTGACATGAAAGATCTCGGTGAAGCTTCGTTTGTTCTAGTGATAGAGATTCACCGAGATAGAATAAAGGGGGTTTTTGGATTATCGCAGAAGGCATACTTAGAAAAGGTCTTAAAGAAATATGGTATGCACGCGAGTAGACCTGCACCTGCTCCCATAGTCAAGGGTGATAGTTTTGGGAAATTTCAGTGTCTCAAGAACCAATATGAGATCGATCAAATGAAAGCGGTTCCATATGCTTCAGCTGTCGGAAGCCTACAGTACGCTCAAGTATGTACACGCCCTGACTTAGCGTTTGTTACCGGGGTACTTGGCAGATATCAGTCTAATCCAGGTATAGAGCACTGGAAAATAGCTAAGAAAGCTTTGCGGTATGTGCATGGCACAAAAGGCCTCATCCTAACATATAGAAAATCTGATTCCCTAGAGATACAAGGTTATTCAGATGCAGACTTTGTGGGAGATGTAGATGATAGAAAATCCACGTCAGGTTAGGTAAAATGGTTAAAGAAAATCATACCCGAGTTGAGACTGGTAGACAGTATTCAGAAACCACTCAGAATGTAATATGACAATGAGCCAGCAATATTCTATGCTCACAACAATAAGTCAAGTGATGCTGCCAAATACATTGACATTAAGTTTATATTGTGAAAGAGAAAATCTGGTATCATACTATAAGTCTTGAGCATGTAAGTACAAAGGGAATGTTAGCGGATCCGCTCACAAAAGGCTTACCACCCAATGTGTTCAGAGAACACTTAGGCGGCATTGCCTATGATGCCTGGATAATAAGGGCCTAGTTAAGAATTAACGGAAAGGTGTATTGTGGTTGTTAATCTAATGGTATTAATCGTTATGATGAGGCATGTCCTATACATTTATCTGTGATGGAATAAGTTGCAAGAAGTAAGTAAGCAAGGTGAGATCATGGGGGAGAATGTTAGGATGATCTCCTCGGGCTTGTCCCAACAGCCAAGTCCGGCCTATGGACTCGTGCCCTAATCCGGGGCGCACAACCACGAGTTGGTTGCGGGCCCCGTTATGCAGCTCTATAAATAAAGGAGGGGGCCGGCGGGCACGACCATCCAAGTTGATCGTGCCCCGCATCTCTACCAAAAAACCCTAGTCCTGATAACTAGATGAGCGCTTAAGTGAAGGGAAGCGCCGCCGCCGCGACACCGCCCCCGTCGACCTCAGCGCCGCGTCCACAACCTACTCCGCCACCGGCCGCGCCATTGCTGTTGGCCACGACTACTATGACTACTATGGTGGGCTCCTCTTCCTCCAACTCCAAGGGGTCAGATCCCTACCCCCTCTCTTTTTTAGTTATGTGTTAGATCTAGATCCGCTAGCTCTTATTCATGTTCGTCAAGTTTTACCGCTAGATCTATGGATTATGGGATTCATCTGACTTTTCGATTCTCCATAAGCGAGCATTCAAAATCAGACATAAGCTGAAACAAACACCCCCTTAAGGTCGTGTAGGCTTTAGTCCCAGGTGGCAGTAACTGCAGGACCTAAATTTGGAGATAATTGGACATATACCTTGGGGAAGGAGCTTATAGCTCCAGCAGAATCTACAAATTTTTGAGAAGCCTGTGTATGGCTGGCTTTGGAAAAGCCGTTGTCAATTGAAGCACAAAGTTTTTTTTTCTGGTTGTTGCTGAAGGATCGGCTAAGCACCAGAAACTTGCTAAAACGCAAAAAACATGGAACTACCAAGCTATAATTGTGTTGACTACACTGATAATGTAGAAGAGGATGTTGAACGACATCTTTTCCTGTCATGTCATTTTGCACAAAAGTGCTGGAGCAGCATCAACATAACTGTTGATAGCAATCAGAATGGCTATGCCATCGTCCACTCACTCAAATTCAGATTGCCCGACCTTTGTATATGGAAGTGATCATTTTATTGTGCTGGAGCATCTGGACATTCCGCAATGGGCTCATCTTTGACAACAGAGTACCTATTGTCCAAGTCTGTAAGGCGGTCTTTTAGAAGAAATTTGCCTTTGTTATCCATAGAGCAAAGTCATCCTACTCCCTGGTAATTAGTGATTGGCTACAGTTTGTTCTTTAATTTTTCTTTGTTTTTCTGATTTTCTTTGTAAAAAGCTCGTCGTTCCTTTTAATATACAACCAGTAGGAGCTTGCCCCTCCTGATACTTAAAAAAAAAGATAGCGAAAGCCATGGTAAAAGAGGGGCAGGGAAGGTGTGCAGGCACATAGAGGAGCCACAGGGAAGGGAAGAGAATGAGAGAGCTCATTGTGGACCTATGAAGGAGGAGCTCCCACCGGCGAGAATAGATGCGTCGTTGTTCGCGAGAGGAAACACACGTCGGCTGGGTACTTGCAGGCAGCTACGCACGATACGGTGAAAAAAATTCTTGGCAGAAACATCATATCTCCCAACTTGGAGTTTATATGGGTCTATAGTCTCTTCGACCCCTCTCGGCCATTACAAGCGGGCCCGGAACCCAATCTAAGTAACAAATATTTTCAATTCTACTCTTCTATTGTATAGATATAGATATACAGAATATAGATCTAAAAAGACTATCTTCTTGCATCCAAAAACATTCATATGGGAATGAGTTTACAAAAAATGTTGGCAGTAATAAAAAAACATAACGATCTACAAGCTAAAATATGTGCGGCCATCTTCAATATGAAGGGCATGTTGGTGTTGTTTGAACTGGAAATTCACATTCTGTAGCTCTGGGAGAAGCAAGCCCTGCCCCTCCTCTGGGTTGCCGGCAGCTTGACTCCACGGATGCTCCTGGTATCTCCTCAGCCTCTCAGCAACCTCCTTCATTGGCGGTCGTTCCTCACCGTTGATGCTCACGCATTGCATCACGAGGTCCACAATCTCTTCAAGAATCTCGGCGTCTCTTATCTCACTCCTCACCTGGCTGTATAGAAGCTCTTCATGCCGGCCGGCTTTCACCGCCGTTACGAAGCATGACACTAGGCTCCTGTCTTCCTCTGACCTTTCAAAGTACAACGCCTTCTTTCTGGTCAGAAGCTCCAGCAGCACGACACCGAAGCTGTGAACATCACTCTTATCAGTCAAAAGGCATGTCCCCTGCACCAATGTTGCAATCTCTGCCTCATCATTTGGTGCCAGTTTGGATGTCCCAAAGTCTGAAACTTTGGCTGTGAGCTTGTCATCGAGCAGGATATTCGCCGTCTTGACATCTCCGATCCGTGGAGTATCATATCGGTGGTGAAGCTGAAGAGTGCATGTACGCGAGGGCCTCCGCGGACTCTGCCGCTATCCGAAGACGGGTGTCGAAGCTGAAATCAGCGTTGGAATCTTTGTCGTGGATGTAGTGGTAGAGAGTGCCATTGGAGACGAACTCGTACACCAGCATGGGCACTTGGACCTCGAGGCAGCAGCCTAGAAGCTTGACAACGTACCGGTGGTTGATCATCTTTGACTTGTTGATGGCCACCACCGTCTTGTCCTCGAGGACACCCCTTGTAGACGATGCCGTGCCCACCGCGGCCGAGGATTCGGTCCGGAGCGAAGCCATTGGTCGCCTTCTCGAGCTCTTCCGTGGAGAATATCTTGAATCCGGCACCGGCACCGGCTCTATTGTAGGAGCTAGCGCATCTGCTGCTGCAGGAGCACGCCCCCGTTCTGCTCGAAGAACTTGCGCTTGGCTCTGATGAGCTTCCTCTTCTGGAGCCCCGGGTAGAGCCAGAAGCACATGAACAGCAACAAGAAGACACCGGTGCTGACTCCTGCAACATGATCATGGTTAAATAATCCCCAAAGATCAGATTAGCCTGTTTGTGTACAGTAGTATACCTGCAACTATTTTGAGAGCTAACGTGAACTTATCCTTTGGCCGGCAACCATTCAGCTCAAAGGCATTTCCACTTGTCCCCGGAGGACATTGGCAGCTGTAGTTTCCGGGAATGTTCGTGCACACCCCATGGCACGGGTATTCGTCTCCTCGCTGGCACTCGTCGATGTCTTCCGATTGAAAATTAAGCAGAAGAATTTGTTAATTAAGACGTACAGCAAAGAGAAGGCGTACGGCAAAGGATGGAGCGACAAGCAGCTAAACAAATCCATCAAGATTGCTTTCACCTAGGGGTAGACGTACACAAATTCCCAAACCCGAATTTCCTGAACCTGAACCCATATTATCCAAAACTTAAAACTAAATTACTATTTCTGATAGTAGGTCTGCAAACCCAAAATAACTTTGAGAAATTCAGGTGCCTCTGCATCCACCGTCGAGGTATGGGTTGCCCTCGTAGCCAGTCAAGCAGCCACACCGGTAGCCTTGGCCGTTGCTGGAGTCGAAGCTAGCACTCACTGAGCGTGCTCCGGCAGGCATAGTCCGTGACGTTGCGGCTGCCGGCGTTCCGTACAGCCCAGTCGAGGACACCACGAGGTCGCCGGCCGGTCCGGTTGAGCAATCAGACTCCACCAAGAACACATACCGGCACGCAGTGACGTTGGAATTGAAGATGCTGTACGTCTCCCTGTCATGGTGGGAAATCTTGGATGTATGGCTCGTAATAGTCCAGAGCAGGGGGGCGGCAGCACCCGACGCCGGTGCAGATGCCGACGGCCGGCAAGCGGACATGCAGCCGCTGACATAGTAGCCTGCGCCGTCGACCAAGTAGCCAAGGATGGGGCAGCCGAGCGAGACGAGGGAGTTCTTTGCTGTGGAGAAGCGGTAGGGGCTGCTGACCAGTGACATGTAGTACCCCCCGGTCGAGCTGATTTGGCCTCCGGTGGAGTTGTAGCACCGGCGCGTCGCGTTCAGGTAGGCACGAGCTTCGCCGGCGGCGAGATCCATGCCGGCAAGTTGGATCTGCCCATTGTCAGCTAGCCGGGAATAGCTGATGATGGTGAGGCTGAACCCCGACAATCCGTCGTCACGGTAGCAACCGGCGCCGATGCCCAAGGGGTAGGGGACGGTGACTTGTCGCGGCAGCCCGGAAGTGCACCGGCGGCGGCTCGGCTGATGAACCGAGGCGGCTAGTGCGATCACCAACAACTGGTGCAGGCCAGCTGATGTTGCCATTGTTGCTTTAATTTCCTGGCTTGTGGACGGCTGCAAATCAACAGGCAAGCGACAAGTAGTGGCTTTAGGTGTGCCGCACCGGCAACAGTACACGAAAGCAAACAACAAACTCTACTAGTTGACCAAGTGTCATTTCGTAGGTCCACAACTTTCATTTTCCACATCTTTGGGTACTCACAAGTCGTACAGCGAAGACGTGTTCTCAGAGAATCTTTGGGTACTCACAAGTCACAACGAAGACGTGTCCTGGGTCATGTCACGGGAAACGATAGGCCAAAGGTGCTTGTGATTGTTAAAAATATATTTAGAATATGATTGATCTTCATAGTTAAGCCAGTCTAGAGAATTAATGTCACATTTACCGGTCGTCGAGTGTTGTTCGTTCAAAAAAAATATTTATTTATAAAACTAAAGGTAAGGCCATACAACTAGTACAACACTAAAAATATGGGTAGTGGCTGACTCATTTTCACTTTCAAATCCCTTAGCGTGATTAGTCACCCTAAATCTGGTTACTAACGGTACGGAGGGGAGCAAAATGTTATGTCCTCGTCCTGGGCAGCTTCTGATGTCCAAGAGGTTTCTACACCAATTGCATCAACTCAAGGGAGTCCAATAGCTGCTAACGCTGGTATAAGACGTACCCGTCATTCTCCGTACTAGTATATTGTATCAAAGTTTAGACTCAAGTTGATCGTGTAGTTTTAGATAATGATTACGTGCTTAGCTGGAAATAGCATTCGGGCCTTGTTTAGTTTTCAATTTTGGTGGTGCAAAGTTGAGACTTTGCCACGGTAGCGACACTGTAACATTTCGTTTGTATTTTTGAATACTTGTCCAAACATTAATTAATTAGGCTCAAAATGTTCGTCTTGCAAAGTACAATAAAACTATGTAATTAGTTTTTTATTTTATCTACATTTAGTACTCCATACATGTGTCGGCATTTTGATGTGGTGGAAATCTTTTTTTACGTAGTGGAATTTATGTGTGGAATTTGGAAACTAAACAATGCCTTGGTATCAAGCGACATCTTTTGCTTATCTTGATCAATTTTTATCTGAGAGCTGAGCGCATGTTTGACTGCATGAGCTGCGTGCTAGCAGGCCTCGCTGGGCCGTTTTATGTCTTGGGCCTATATTGAGGTTTCGAGCTATCCAATGATTTTTCCATTACGTTTTCGTTACTGTTTTCTTTCCAAGCATGTTGGGCTACACCATCAGCGCATTAAGGACGCGTATTTGGGCCTTTTTGAGCCAAATTTCTGGGCTACTTTTGATGTTTTGACTGAGTTTTTTTTTCATTTTACATGTTGCTTTACGTTTAGTTATCAATATCTCATTTAAATTTTGAGTTTTGACTAACTATTTTAATTGAGCATCAAGTTGTTTATTATTATTATTATTATTTTGACCGGAACGGTAGGG
This sequence comes from Echinochloa phyllopogon, assembly GCA_033239725.1. Taxonomy (NCBI): domain Eukaryota; kingdom Viridiplantae; phylum Streptophyta; class Magnoliopsida; order Poales; family Poaceae; genus Echinochloa; species Echinochloa phyllopogon. Next base: position 677,026 of record BTCW01000016.1, on the reverse strand, counting down.
GCGGCCCCTACCTATATTTAAATTTTCTATTAACAAAAGTTATGTAAGGGTTTGGCTCTAAGCCAAACGAAAAAGAGCTAAGAGCCAAGAATTACTGATTGTTACTCATCCACAAACAAAGTTTCTCCCTAAACCTTGATCTGACTGGAAGAGTAACCAAGCTTAGCTGCTCCTTGAAGACAGCTCTCCAACATGCGAAAGATAATGAACCTCCATCAAAGATTATACTATTCCTATGACTCCAAATCGCCCAGCACGGAACTATGACCAATTCTCTGAAAATGTTTGATGCAAAAGCCGTTCTTGCCTGAATGATCATTTCCAACATCGGTAGAGAGGTATCCCATTGCATCCCAATGAATATCGAGCAGGCCTGGCTGAATGGACACTCGAAGAATAGGTGTTTCAGAGTTTCCTCTGCATCCTCCACACATTGAACACAACTGTAGCTATCAAGGAACATATTCTTCCTTCTCAAAATATTCCGAGTGTTTAGTCGATCTCTTAATAGCAGCCAAAAAAGAACTTATGTCTTGGCAAGGTGCTGGATTTCCACAACCTCTTAAAGAGAGGAGAGGCTGGCATTGTACCTGCTAGACTGATATATGCTAGTTTACATGTGAATTCAGGGGAACCCCAAATGTAACTCCATTGATCATGTGAATCACCATTTCTATTCAACCCTTGAATACATGCCTCCATAAAGATCAATTGCTCGGCAGTTTGTGTGGATAGCGGCATGAAGAAATTTCCTCATTACTTCTATCAAGGAATTTCTGCACTGAAATTTTCTTTTGTCTTGCAAAGCTATGTAGCTGAGGATACATCCATTGTAAAACTCCCATATTCCATAAATTGCTCCAAAACATTAGAGTCTCCCCTCTCTTCACTGAGCATGTAGCAATCATCATCAACTTTTCTGCCGGTTTCATTATATCTCTCCACCAAAATGAACCCACTGCACTTCTGGCATGTGGTGGGGTACCATTTCTATATAAACAATTCCAGGTGAGATACGTCAATGGCATTTGACTGACTTGACAACTGAGAATTGAGGCTAGTTGGGCTGTTTTCACATCAACATTAATGGGCACCAAAAAGGACTTGTTGAAATTCACTTGAAGACCTGTGCAAGATGCAAAAGTTCCAAGAATATTCTTTAGTATTTCTAGCTGCTCACTCTCTGCTGGGAAAACAACTGGTGTATCATATGCATATCAAATAATTGGGAAGTCTCCCCCAAACTCTGAACCAAGGGGGTGCATCAGTTCACCTTTTCCTGCTGCATCGTTTAGAATAGACTTAGAAGATCAGCACCAAGCACAAACAACAAAGGTGAAAGTGGGTCCCCTTGTCTGACACCTCTCTTGCATTTGAAGAATTTCCCAGGGCAACCGTTGAGAATAACAGAAGATGTTCCCAAGGATAGAATACTTCTGATCCACCCTACCCATTTGTCAGTAAAACCTTTGTGCTTTAAGACTGAAAGGATTATCTCATGCTCAATTTTGTCGAAAGCTTTCTCAAAGTCCAGCTTGAGAAGAACAATTTCTCTTTTAGATTTATGGCAAATATGAAGGACTTGAAAGGCCCAGGCTAGGCAGTCCTGAATAGTTCTTCCCCTAATAAAGCCATATTGGTTTGAGTGTACAACCTGCAAAATCACCAATTACAATCTATTTGCCAAGAGCTTGGTCAAGAGCTTGAGACAATTATTAAGCAGTGATATTGGCCTGTAATCATTGACTCCTTCAGGATTTGACTTCTTGGGAATAAGTGTAACCTTCTCGGGAATAAGTGTAATAAGTGAACTTTTGATACTAGTTAAGTCCAAATTTCCGTCAGCAAAGTCATTGCAAAGACGTATGATATCATCTTTAATAATTGGCCAGCACTCTTGGAAAATAAACCATTGAATCCATCAGGTCCTGGGGCATGGTCTCTGGGCATTTCCTTAAGAGCAGCAGTGATCTCCTCAATAGTGAAGGGATGACCCATTTCAGGCAGTGCTACTAAGTTTAGAAGCTCATTCAAATTGTAACAAATTCCTGTGAATTCGGATACTCCAAGATGTTCTTTAAAGGATTCAAACAGGACATGTTCCTTGTTTATGTTCCACTACCATCAAACCATCTGGCAGAGAGAGGCTAGCAATAAAATTCCGTCAATAGGAATATGTAGCCATTGCATGAAACAGCCTTGAATTTTCATAACCAAACTTCACCCAGCGAGCAGTGTTTCTCTGTTTCCAATATGTTGTTTTGGCTTTCAGTAACTTCAGCAAATGCTGCTTAATGATGAGTCTGAACTTTCTTTCCATAACACACAAGCTTCTTTGTTCCTCCAATCCATCAATCATAGCAAGGATAAAGTTACAGTTATTAATCAACCTTCCAAGATTGGACAACCCCCTGCTCCAGCTTTTCAGACCCCTCCTGGTCTATTTGAATTTGGCTAAAAGAGTTTTAGCTGCATTAGCAAAGTATGGGGTTGTGTTCCAATGCAACTCGACCACTGTCAGGAAATCAGGGAACTCAACCCAGTAATTCTCAAATCTAAAAAGATGAGATTTTGGAATGGTTGTACCAATGTTCACCACAAAAGGGACATGATCAGATATTGGCCTGCTCAAGACATTAACAGATGTATCATGATAACTATGTGCCCAGGAAGAAGAGGTGAAGACTGAGTCCAATTTCTCCAACAGGGGGTCAGTTTGCATATTATTCCAAGAGTAGCATCTACCATGAAAGGGGATATCTACAAGGTCCAAATGCTGAATTAAATCATTAAAAGCCAACATATCCAAAGGATTGCCCCCTGATTTGTTTGGATCCTCTTCTGATCTAATCAAATTAAAATCCCCCAATAAAATCTAATCCTCGAAATTAGAAGTGTTAAAATTGTATAGCCAAAAGATGAAAGTTGCTTTATCTTCTCTAGAGGAGGGACCATATATGTTCGTGACATGGAAGCTTTTTCCACTAAGACAACAAGTCAGTTTGACTGTGAGAGAGAAGGCATTGGCACAAACCAACTCCCCATTATATCTATTTGGATTCCAAATTGTCAACAGGCCACCAGAAGCTCCCATTGAGGGATAAAACTAAAAAGAATTTAAATGTCTGGGGCAGAAATTTCTGACATAAGCCAGGTCATCAGCTCTCTTTTGGTTTCTTTAAAGCAAGCAATTGAGGCTGCACAATCCGAGAGTTTATTCCTAATGGCATCCCACTTAGCCTGAGAGTTAATACCTCCGATGTTCCAAACAAGAATATTACGGCATCTGGTTGTATTCATGATTAAACTATGGGGGAAATTTTAGCATAGGATGGTGCAACCAAACTATGAAAGAGGCAGCCTCATGGAACATAACACAGATAAGATTAAGAACAAGATACCACACAGACCACTGATTAAGGAAAATAAGAGTATTTCTCCTTGCACAAACAATCCTGACGAGATTCAGAGGATCACAAGCAGCATTAACAAGAGCAAAATAATGTGGGACATGCCCCAAAAGATGCACAGCATCACAATTAGTCCAATTCCCCCTATTATGTTGCATCATCATCAAGCTCAAGGAGGTTTGCTATAGACACAGCCGCAGGCTGAATCTGAAGGAACTCTGTAGCTATCCCTTATATGTCTTGGATAGCCATGTATGGAGCCACCACAGCACTTCCCCCAGCAGTACCTTCATAAGGGTTGGCATAGTTCGCAGCAGCCTGGGCACTGGCCACATCACGAAAGCCTTCAAGCTCCTTGTTGAGCCTTTTGCTGCGGCGGAGAAAGCTGAATCCAAAGGTTCCTACATCTTGCGGCTCCTTCTCTTCCGTGGTGTGGAGCGAAGGGGGGCCTAAATTTCCTTGACAGCATCCTCCTCCTCCTCTTCGTCATCTGAGTAGGGCACAGACACAGGAGTCTGATCAAGAGTGATCAAAGCCAAATGTAAGAGAACATTGTCATCATTGATAAAAGATGGGATAATTGTATCAAGATCCATATCCAGCATAGTCAAAAGGAAGAGATTACAGGAATCAAGAGATGCTGGAATTGATGATTGGAGTGTAAGATTGATCACCTTAACCGAGGAAGGGGTAACAGGGCGATCACAGCAAGTGCATTAGGCTCCACTGCATCATCTCGGGTACCTTCCACAGACATCGCCTCATCTTGATTGTTTCCACCCATGGCTGCATCGCTGACCAGAGAGCCACCACCAGTTTCTTCAGGTGCATTCAGCCCCATCCAACGAGGAGTATCAGCAGGAAGAGGGTGTAGCAGACCGTTGGCCAGTGGGAATTGATCTTCATCATCCAAAAACAAGGCATCCTTGCGCTCGAGGGCATAAACTGGGCAAGTCTAAGATCATGAGCGCGGAGGGAGTCCCATAGAGACAACCACGTCATAGGGGATCTAAGCATCATCATGGAGATGGACTTTTGCCACAATTCTTGCCTGATTGGTAGTGTCATGCCAATAGAAGAGGAGCCCAAAACCCGCAACCGCCTTTGAAATAGAAGTATTGTTGCGAGCATCATTGGGAAAACAACACCAGCATCACCCATGCCTCTCTATCCAGATCATGCATCCTAACATTGTCGCCCTGATCATGCCTGATGAATCTCAGCCTGTGCTATCCAAATCCAAGATTCTATCTAGAAATCTCTCACGCTCCACAGGGTGACTAAAACGCACAAAGGCATCGCCGATTGGAGAGGGATGTACCTCAGCGAGCCTGATGCCATGGGAGTTGATGAAGAAATCTTTCAGCGCCTTTGCCATCGGCTCAAAATCCTGCCTGGAAACTGCCGGGATGAGGAAGGCAATAGTGAGGTCCTCATTGTACGTTTCCATGCACCCACTGACGTAGGCGTGCAGGCGACGGTGAGGAGCGGCGGGGTCGTGCGAGATGACCTCGAACCCGCGAGGGCAGTGCGGGCGAGGATCGATGGGGATGTTCTCCATTGAGCTCGGTGGATGGGGTGAGGTGGCTTGGCAGATTGGAATGTGCAGCTGCCTCGGGGATGGTGAAGAGGAGGAGGCGTGTTCGGCCGATGGGTAGGTGCGCCTTAAAGGGGAAGCTTCGGGTGAATCCTGGGTGGTGGCAGTTGGGTCTTCGGCAAGTCCACCCCTGCTTTTGCGCATGGGCCGGTACACTGCCGCACGAGGGCGCCGGTAATAACGGGCCAAATGCCCATAACGAAAACAAGCCTTGCAGCGGTAATCTTGGGTCGAGTTACGCTGCAAATGGCCCAGAGAAAGGCAACGGAAGCAGCGAATGCCGGAAAGATCGCGGACTGGGCACAGATTGCGCTGTGGGCCGGCAGCATGCTCCTTTTCAATTTGATTCGCGTCATTTTGAATTGGCTAAGAACCGCCAGGATCAAGAACACGATCACCGAGACAATTGAAAGCTGAGGTTCTAGTAGATGGTTGACGAAACGACTTAGGTTGGGAATCAGCAAAGTTTGTCTGAAAAAAAAGAGGAAGGATAAATTCGCATAAAGACAGAAGGCCTCTTGGCAGATTTGACTGCATCAGCATAGGATCGTTTGCCTTTTCCAACAGTCTGCCAGCTCGCTTCTTGTACTAGATCCCAAAGGTTTTTCTCACGAATGAAATCAGGACCTCCGTTACGCCAAAGCGTGAAAAAAATAGCAAAATCCTTGCAGAGGTATTTCGAAAGACGATGAACTAATAAGCCCACATCTTTAGAGGCGACATAGAAGCGAAACATCCAACCAGACTTATGAACAACACAAAAATCATCGGCTCTACCGCCCAAAACTTCTAGGAGAACAGCAGCCGTAGAGGAATCAGTGATGCGAAACGTGGCACGGCCAAACGAAGCGATCAAGAAGAAATCATTGGCCGACCAGGGAGAAGTGACACAAGAGGAAGGACCAAATCTAGTCGCAACCAGAGACTAAAAATGCTGACCTGGAGAGGGATCTAGGTAGGGAATGAATGCCATGAGGATCAGAAAGCAAATCCATCAAACTTGCAGAAGATTGTTTGCCGATGCGCCGAGATCGCCAGAGTGGACATTGCGGAGCCCCCCTTATATTATTATTCCACAAGTTTGAACTATTGTTTTATTACATAAATAACCTTGTTGCTCAATAATTATGAATTACTTTTCTTGTTATGATTTCCTAGATTTACTTGGTAAATTATGAGGCTAATTTTAAGTATATTTTGGGAAATATCTCACCAAGAATATAGTATAATTAGATTTAATGCTTCTTTTCTGTTGTTTAAATAAATAAATGAGGTTTAAGTTGTATGTGTCTTTAACTTATTTTTTACAGGAATGGCAGGGGAGGCCCCTTATATATATAAGGCGCATATGTACAAGGGGAAATAGGGGTTATGAGAGATTACTCAACCAACCTAGAATTTTATCCCTAGTAGTTGCCTTGGCCCTCAGGGTCGTTAGGTTTAGTTCCTTCTCAAAAGCGCCCCTCGAGGAAGCAAAGGAAAGCACCTCTCCATCAAAAATTATACTATTTCGCATGCACCGAATAGACCAGCAGGCGATTATAATAATTTCTCTGAAGGTCATGCTCCCAAAGTGCTACCTAGCAAGGATGGCCATGCTCAAGGTGTCCAAAGACGTGTCCCAATGAATATAAAAAAATGACTAACGGGGCAATCGAAGAACAGATGTTTCCTAGACTCTTCGACATTCTCCACATAGAGCACACATATGTATGATTCTAGGGACATATGTTTCCTACCTAGCATGTTCGTTGTGTTCAGTCGGTCTCTCAAGAAGAGCCAGAAAAAGAACTTATGCTTATTTTGCACTCTTGATTTCCACAACCACTTAATAGGGGAGAAGCAGGGATGGAACCTCTCAAACAGGAATATGCTTTTCTAGACCTGGATTCCAATGATCCCAAAATATAACCCCACCGATCAAACTGTTGATCATTAAGATGTAGGTCCAACACTAGTCCCAGGAGCTCATGTATTTGATCTGAGGCAACTACAAACAGGGGCAAATGAAATTTTTTATTCATGGGCTTGTTCAGGAAGTTGCTGACTAAGATCTTGTCACTCTTGGCAAAAGAGAAGAGCTATGAGAATCTCCATTGGAGAACACCAAGGTCGCAAAGATCTTTCTGAAATAGAACTAATAATCACCTTTTTGAGCTTTACAAGAGGCTATCATCTGATACTTCTCGGAGAGAGACACGATGTCTCTCCACCAGAATAAGCCAACCTGAGATCTAGCATGAGGTGGCATCCCGTTAATGTATAAATATTTCCAAGTTAGATGGACCGGAGGTCAACCTTATTGTAGAACTTATGAAGAAATTTCAGCAGCATGGTAGTCTTCTGCGTCCTGAGGATGATAATACCCGGTCATCCCTCCTCTTTTGTTCTTCATGCATATTTCCACACAACCAGATGTCCTCCCTTTTTTGAAATGTCACCACCAGCACAAAGGCAGTGTTTCCTATACCTGTCGATTTGGTCCAAAATTTGACACGACAGTTTATATGGAAGACATGTAGAACATCGGCATGCCAGAATATATTAAGTTGACCAAAATGAGTCTCCCTGAATAGGATAAGAATTTGGAAATCCCCATCAGATGCCTTTCCAATTTACCCAAAATGGGCATAAATTCAGTCACAACTGGCCTAATGGTGACCAAAGAGAGTCCAAGATAAGTGAATGGCATGGAACCAATATGGCATCCTAGCCAGACAAACAGGAGTACCATTTTGTCATGCTCAACATTAACGGGTACCAGAAAGGATTTGTCATAGTTAACTTTAAGACTTGTTGCTGCAGCAAAAGTATTCAGGATGTTAATGATGATAATGCTGTTGTCCAAGATGCATCTATTATTGATAATTTGCCAATTGTTGATGATTCACATGTTGTTGAGCATTCTTCTCCACTTGTGCAGCCTCCACAACATTCTATTGCAGCTGATAGGACCAGAAGAGGTCCTAAACCACTTAAAAGGTTAATTGAAGAATGCAATATTGCTTATGCTTTGAGTGTTGCAGAAGAGATTGAACGTAGTGCAGAACCTTCTAATTATTCTGAGGCTATTACTTCTGCTGATTGCAACAATTGGATGGCCGCTATGCAAGATGAGATGGAGTCACTTGGAAAGAATGGTACTTGGGATCTAGTAAATTTGCCCAAGGATAAAAAGCCTATTCGTTGCAAATGGATTTTCAAACGAAAGGAATGTATCTCTCCAAGTGAGCCAGCAAGGTATAAAGCAATGTTGGTTGCTAAAGGTTATAGCCAGATTCCAGGTATTGATTTTAATGATGTCTTTTCCCCAATTGTGAAGCATAGTTCTATTCGCACATTACTTAGTATTGTTGCTATGCATGATTATGAACTTGAGCAATTAGATGTTAAAACTGCATTTTTACATGGGGAGTTAGAAGAGGACATTTATATGGACCAACCTGAAGGTTTGTTGTTCCTGGAAAAGAAAACCTTGTTTGTAAATTGAAGAAATCTCTTTATTGCTTGAAGCAATCTCCTAGACAATGGTACAAGAGATTTGACTCATTTATGCTCTCTCATGGTTTTAAGCGGTCTGATTATGATAGCCGTGTCTATTTGAAGACAGTTAATGGTTCAGCTATTTATTTTCTTCTTTATGTTGATGATATGTTGATTGCTGCAAACGATAAATCAAAAATAGTAAAATTGAAGGCTCAGTTAAATAAAGAATTTGATATGAAGGACTTGGGTGCAGCTAAGAAAATTCTTGGTGTGGAAATTATCAGAGATAGAAAATCTGGTATGTTATACCTCAGTCAACGAGGTTATATTGAAAAGGTTCTTCGTCGTTTTAACATGCATGATGCAAAACCAGTGAGTACTCCATTAGCTGCACATTTCATATTATCTTCAGCTTTATGTCCAGAGTCAGATGATGATATTGAGTACATGTCTAGAATTCCATATTCGAGTGCAGTTGGTTCACTTATGTATGCCATGGTTTGTTCTCGTCCTGATTTATCTCATGCATTGAGTGTTGTCAGTAGATACATTTCTAATCCTGGCAAAGAGCATTGGAGGGCAGTTGAGTGGATTTTCATATATCTGCGAGGTACTTCTAGTGCTTGTTTGCAATTTGGGAAATCTAGAGATGGACTTGTTGGTTATGTTGATTCTGATTATGCTGGTGATTTGGACAAAAGGAGATCTCTCACAGGTTATGTGTTCACTATTGGTGGTTGTGCTGTTAGTTGGAAAGCAAGTTTACAAGCTACTGTTGCTTTGTCCACTACTGAAGCTGAGTATATGGCTGTTTCTAAAGCTTGTAAAGAAGCTATTTGGTTGAGAGGTTTATACTCTGAACTTTGCAGGGTTTCATCTTGCATTACTATTTATTGTGATAGTCAAAGTGCTATTTGCCTTACTAAAGATCAGATGTTTCAAGAAAGAACAAAGCACATTGACGTGAGATATCATTTTATTCGAGGTGTTATTGCTGAAGGCAATGTTAAAGTATGCAAGATAAGTACTCATGATAATCCTGCTGATATGATGACTAAGCCTGTTCCTACAACTAAGTTTGAGCTTTGCTCAAATTTAGTTGGTGTTAAAGTTTAAGTCCTAGTGACTTTTGGCGCCGGTGATTATTTATCGTTGAAGTGAGTTCATTGATGATACTTTATTCGCTACAAGATGAAATTCGTCTCAAGGTGGAGTTTGTTGAATATGATCCGAATTATAATGTGAGTCTTGTGGGGACGCCTGTAAGGCCCACAGTTCGGGTTATGTGTTTAGCGGATTTGTTTTCGTATTGGACTGCAATCAGTTTAGTCTGCCCTATATATACATCTTGTAAGCCGCACGGGAAGAATTGACGACTTATTATATTCCCTGCATTGTGACTCTTCCTGTGACGAACCGAATTCTCAACGACGAGAATCCGACTCCCTGTACCCTCGAGATAGTCCCAGGAATAGCAGCTATCTCGTACAGAACTCATCTCAGTCGAATATCACATCCATACAACGATAAAAGATTCATTACATGACATATATAAAACATAGCGTCTGATACAAGCCCTCTGGGCTAAATCGACAATAAGAAACAACTGCGCAGCGGTAGCTAGATCATCAGGGTCCACTCCTCCACAGGCATCCTTGAGCGTAGCGCACACCCTTCAATCGTACCACCCGTCCTGGTTGAACTCGTGGTCGGGGTCTTCACCTGAGAACCCAAAGTCTGTCCCCAAGGAAATGGGACAGGTCCACGTCACCAACCATAATATGATGCAAGCTTTAAAGTGGCCTATTCTAAGGTATAGAAATAATCAAGGTTTGAGCCGGGGTTTTCTTATGCAAGCAGCAACAATAACCCAAATTCATCTCATCACCAACTCCTTGTCACACTCACACATCCACTCCCAATACCACCCGTCAGCCTCACATTTTCCCATCGGGCTCGTCCTGCCACAGCAGGTTCCCGCAAAACATCATCCACCAACTCCTTTCACTCACTTGTCGACTCGGTGAGCTCCCTCCCCACCTTGTCTCAACAGCCTTAGCTGGACCAATCTCTCATAACCCAAATCAAGGATGAGGTAAGAAAGCAGATTCCCATGCTAGTCGGAACTTATCAGAAATGGGTCATCCGTAACCGTGGACACGGCTATACGTATAGTTTACACTCTGCAGAGGTGGCACTCCAGGAATCCATCCGGGCTGCAAGGCTAGTCCGCAACCAACCTGAGACACAGCCCACAGCAAAGACCCTAAACAGTAACGACGCCAATCCTGTCTCCCTGGGCTCGGGAAACATCCGATCTAACATCTGCCCCAGGGTCGTGAAACCTTCCCACCGGGGCCAGTCGGGGGCCGTGGTAAATCAGGGAGATTACGCCGCAACGAATCCCCCTACACATATCAAGCTCGATTCTCCTATAGTCTCGGCGCCGCACTAGAGTAGGCTTGCTGGAACCCTCCCCATACTGGGTAGATGGTGAGCACGGTAATCCCACGTCCAAAGTTGGAACTCGACTCGGTCCTTAATTGTCGGTAAAGCGAGTATCTGCGTCATAAGCGATCCGCCGCAACGGTCCGCAATCGGCACCCATAACAGGTATAGCCACCCAAACTCCTCAGGTACTCCCCGAGTACCAATCCCCAAGAAACCATGTACTCGCAACAGGTACCCCATAGAGACTGCCCGAGTGCAGCCCCTCAACACCTCGATCAAACGATCGAGTTGTTATTACTCGCTTACACCGCCTAGCTGCTCTACTCCTCCCATACCACCCACAACTCACGCCAAGAGGATCAAATTACAACCATCCCAACACATGCATAGCATAGAATATTTCATAAAGTGAGTAGTAGATAGCAAGGTAACAGGATAATAACAAAGGCAGTGCAAGTTTATCATGCGAGTAAAACAAAGCGCTAGCACACTAGTTTGCATGTCTAATAGGTATTTCAGAGAATGGTCGGGCGTGAACCTGGGCAAAGGTCTTCGTCCTCGTCAAAGCAGTTTTCGTAGTGGTCCGGCTCCTCCAGACTCTCCGGAGCTCCTAAGGTCGCGGAAAATAAAATAAGACGCGACTACTAGCAAGGAAACACCAAAACAGCGATGAAAGAAGACCCAAATAACACCAAACTCTACACTAACGCGTAGGTCATGATTTTAGAAAAATATAGTAACTGGTTTCATATTTTTCTGAGCTACGGTTGATTTATTATTAATTTTACAAGTTTAAATCATTTTCTGAAAATATTAAATAATTTCCGAAAAAGAAAAACAGACAATTAATTTGCCCGCTGACGTCAGCATGACGTCATGCTGACGTCAGCAGTAGGGTCCACCTAGGATGACGTCAGCAGTGGGCCCTGCTGACATCAGCGTTAACTGGTCAACGGTCAACGGTCAGCTCTGGTCAGTGGGCCCCATGTGTCAGTGACTCGCCGAGTATGACATGTGGGCCCCATACGTCAGCGTGGTTAAAAGAAAAAGAAAAAGATTAAACGATGGCCGGGCTGGATTTGGGCCGAAAGGCGAAAGGGCCGGAAAAGTTTAGGGGTGTGAAACAGACTTAAACGCAAGATTCGGCCCACGAAGGGGGCGCTGTTGGATCTGGTCTGGTGGACAGAGTCCACGGTGCACCGTGTCTGTGGTTCACGTGAGCCGGGTGCACGGGATCATGTGTGGCCGACTCGGGATCGTCTGTGGTGCTCGTGTGGCCGGCTTGGTGTGGTCGTTCGTGTGGCTTGGCCATGGCGCGACGCGACGCGCGCGCGGCGCGCACCAGAGCACGCCGGCGGCGACGGTCGACGGCGAACTCGCTGGAAAAGAGGTCGGATGGGCTCAAGATCGGTCGGAGAGGCTCGGCTTGGGTTCGGCGAACCCGAACGGTAAGAAAAAGGTGGGTGATTGGGCGGCTAGGAGGGCCTCCGATGCAAACAGCGGCGGCACGGCCATGGACGCCGGCGAGCATCGACGGCGGCTCGGGTTTTGTGTGCAACGGCGCACGGTTTGGGTTAGGCGTGCGTGCGTGCGGCTCCAGCGGCTGCTGGGACGCAGCTAGGTGCGCATGCGCGGGCTCGTGGTCGCCCACGGCCGCGCATGGCCTCGGCGTTCGCGCGCGGCGAGCGGAGCTCGGCCGCGGCGGGTTGCGCAAGGTTCAGCGGCGACGGGATCCTGCACAAGATGACGGCCACGACTCGAAGGTCGGGTCCCAGGGGGCTAGCAACGGCGGCGGCGGCGGAACTCGCCGGAGACAGGGGAGAAGAAGGGGGTCGACGACGACGGCTCACCTCGGGTCACGTAGACGTACGCTGACTCTCGGGGTAGACTCGCGGTACGCCGGCGGTGCTCGTGCTCCTCTTATCGCTCCCTGGTTCGGCCTGGTGTCGGCGGTCCCATGCACGGCGGCGCTCCGACCTTCGGCGGCGACGCGGGGAAGGCGATTGGCTTCCCCTCCTCTCTCGGCTTCTCCTCCACGGGCTTCCCCGACCCCTTCTCCCACTCCTCACCCTCTCGATTTGGATCTAGACCCCAAGGGGGCGGCGGCGGCGGCTTGAACAGGGAATGGCTCCCAGCGCTGGCGTTATGGGGCGGCGGCTAGGGCTCCCGGGCACGGACGGCGAGATTGGGGCGGCCAGGAGCCCGCGGACACGCGTTGTTATCGCAACGGGCCGCGAGGAGAGCGATGGGACCGCCTGGGTGGTTGGGGTGCTCACGGGCGCTCGCGAGAGAGGGAGAGAGAGCGGCGCGGGGAAGATGACGAGAGGACGGAGAGAAAGCTGACAGGCGGGACCCGCCTGTCAGTGGGAGAGAGAGGGAGAGACGCGGCGCGCACGCGGTGGAAGTTTGGGCCGCAGCTGGGCCGAATGGCCGGCTGGGCCGCTTGGTTGGCTGGCTCGGGGGAAAGGAATTCGAGGGGGTTTGATGGACTTGGCTTCGGGTTTCGGCCCACGAACAGTTAGATAGATTTGACAATTAGTTTAAATAGTTAGAGTTTGAATTCGAATCTAGAATTTGAATTCAAACCAACCAAAAATCCAATTAAATCCAAATAACTCCAAATCACACCATTTCATCCTTAGCACTTCAAATTAATTTTAAATTTCAAAATTAAATTGCTTAAGAATTTGGGAAGCATTTAGAAATAATTTAAAATACTGGTTTGCATGCACAACAATTCGCCAAAAATTTTTGAAATCCACATTTTTGCACTCATCAAATCCTAAGGGTATTTTTAGGGTTGTTACACTTCCATTATAGTGAAGATCGCCGGTTGGCGCCCGTGGTTTTTTTCCTGCAAGGGTTTTCCACGTTAAAATCGTGTCTCATGTTCGATCTTGTTTTCGCATTATTTGCTAACAACTTAGCATCTCACCGCAATTGCAGTCTGAATTCAGGACAGAGTTGATAGCTTCTCGTTGCTGAACTAGAAGGCTACCAGTATCACGATGCCTATAAGTCTAGTTAACAGTTTGCTGCAGCCTTTGATGTACATTTTTTCAGTGTATGTTGGTAGTTAATCCTCTACAGTTTTTCAATTTGACTGGGTTGAAGAGCGTGCTCTACCAACATACATGATGAAGTACTTCCAGACACGTCAGATATTTTCACTGCAACCTCTTTCTGGTTCCAGAGTTTGTAGACACTAAGCACAGTTTTCGAACAAACGTTGAATTTCAGTTGAGCACTTGTGGAATAACAATAACTCCCTGCCAGACTAAAATGGTTATGAGTTCACTTCATATCTATCCTATCTCTTACATGAGACAACATAGGAACTCTCGGTCACAGAAATTTCTCGATTTCTTGTTTGATCCTTCCAACAGAAGTTCTGCCCCGTCTTGTATTAATAGATAGAGAAGGTGAAGTTGTCAACTCCCTCAGTTGCAACATTTAGCAGAGTTCAGAATCCTGCATACGTGACACGCCCACAACCACAGGTCATCATTCAGTTATCAAGTTCTCACTGAATCAACCCAACATAAGCAGCCAAATCTATGCTGCATTTAGACCGAAAAAAGAGAGGAGAGGACGACCACCTACGGGGAGGAGAAATACGCGGAGACTCGGATGTTAGACATAATCTTGTTGGGTGTGTTTCAGTTTAATTTGGCATTATTAAGTTCATGTTAATTAGTTGTGTTCATGCGTGTTGTGCAGCATGGCGGTGGCCAAGATTTGCAAGTGCAAGCAGATCATCGGCAGCAATCACGTTATGTGCACGTGTGTCACTAGAGTAAGCCTTGCAGGTGTGTGTGCGGCCAGATTCTTGGTCAGTTGAGACGTGACGGCACTAGTCTGTTTGCATGGGCGCATGCATGACCGTTGGACTGGATCAAAGCATGCTGCTGGAAAGAGTCGTTAGCGTGTGCATGTTATTAGTGGTGCTCTACATGCAGGAAGATGTGTCTTGTATGTAGGAGGTGATTAGAGGATAAGCCACGAGGTGCTTGTCGGGCTGTGCGGCAAGATGTGACTTAGCCTGTGCGTGTGTGCTTATATAATCTTTGTAATCAGCGTTAGTGTGTGCGGTGAAGTGAAGAGAAAAAAAAAAGAGCACTGGTGTGCAGTGCTGCAAAAGCTCTCGTGTGTGTATCTGGTGCTTGTACGTGAGTGTTTCTGTGTTCATCAATTAACCTCTTTCCTCATCATGAGCTCCTGTGTGAGTTGTGAGAGAAAGCTGGGCCAACATCGGAGAGCATGGGGAAGACGTTCGGCGACGAGGAAGACGAGGGTGGCGCTGGCGAGGTACACGCAGAGGACTGACTGGGTCTGGGGTAGGCCGGCGGGCCCATTACCATAATTCGATTCCAGCGTGCGCTGTTGCCCATGGGCCTGAATGTAAAGAGCTTTTATGGGCTGACTGTATCCCTCTCAGGTGTCGTAAACCTTCCCTGGTCATCGTGCAAACAACTCAATTTACCAGCGTAATAAATAAAGTCTATTATGAGTCTCTAAATGTCTATTATTCTAATTTATTGACATGTGTTATTTATTTTTTTAATATCATCATGACCTATAATCTCGGATATTATTACTACGCTTAAATTACCATATGTTGGATAATATCATCTTTAATGTTAACATTAGTGTTGAATTATAGTTAGCTCGAGACCAAATGAGCCAGTTCAAGCTTTTCAAACGAATCAAACAAAACACAATTTTTAGTTCGTTAATCTTAACGAGACAAGCCAAGCTAGCTCGTTATTAAATGAGCCATAATGAGTCGAGCCTTAATGAACCGAGCTGGCTCGTTGGTACCATAGTTGTATAGTAATCATAAATATGATGGAATCCATACGATTTTTTCTAGAAAAAAAAATCATAAGAACTACCGGATCCAAAGACTGATACAGTGTTGCTAGTCTGATAGATGGTGGCATATATAGAAGCAAAATTATGTCTTGATTGCACAACTAGATAGAACTCAACTTTTATCATGCTTAGTAATGCTAATACCTTATAGGAAAGTGTTTGAACGTTTGGACACACTTGACACAAACTTTGTTTGCCCACCTCAAGATGATTGGAAATTTTCAGCTATTGTTTGTGAGAAATTAGAATTGTTCTATCAGGTCACTGAATTATTTTCTGGAACAAAGTATGTCACGGCTAATATCTTCTTTCCTAAAGTATGTGAGATCAAGCTTAAAATTGACTCTTGGAAAGATGATGAAAATGAGACAATTAGGAATATGTCCACTGCCATGATAGAGAAGTATGATAAGTATTGGGCTCATATCCAGGGCCTCATGGCTATTGCTGTTATTCTCGATCCATGTCTTAAGATGATAATGCTGCAAGCTTGCTACATTGCTCTTTTGGGTAAAAAAAATAAGCTGAAAATATGTCAAAAAAAGCTATGAGTTGCTAGAGTTGATGAATGAGTATCAAGGTCAAGTGAACCGAGAGGGTACGGGTACATCATCTTATGGGGCTTCTTCATCCACTGTTAGTGCTGCTGTTATTCTGACCATATTCAAAACACTAGCTGCAACTAGGGTGGCTCGATCTTCCGTCAGGTAAAGGATAACTTGTTTTGGGTGGAGAACGACACACCGATTCGGCTTCAAGTCAGCAAACTCGAACCCTACAATCTTAGCACCATGACTCATCTAGTTATCAACCGTGTCACAATCCAGTTGACCTCGCCAAGAAGGCTAATCCCTGCCTGCAAAACGAAGAACACAAGCAAGAACTCAAAAGAATGCAGCTCTCAATGGAAAGTGACAAACTGCAGATGAATGATTAAGCACAAAACTTGGGGTTCTACAAACCGATGACGGCAAAATTGTTCTCGACAGATTAATCTTAGCAAAACCCGAGTCTCAAATGTGGCGGCTACTGGGCTTATATAGCCTAAAGGGACGTGCTAGTATTGGAGGGGGCACCCCCTTATTGGCTCTAACACAATACATGGCCCAATGGTCCAAAATACGATGACACTGCACCCTGACAGATTCTAGATGTCATATTATTTTCGTGATTCCTGTTGACTCAGAAATAATTTTGATATGGGACTGGTGCCATTGGAAAACTTATCTCCTTAGCTTTCCATGCATATGTAGAACGTCAAAAACCGAGCCTGTATGCGACCTGGGCGATGATTTTAGTGTGTGCTGCTCCTGGACTCCGAAGTGGACTCGAACTTGATTTGTTTTTGGCCTCCACCTTGACGTCTCGAACCGGATATGCTTCGGGCCTCCTTCTCGGCTTGGACACCCTTGCCGGTCTCCTCCAACTCCATGCCATCCTCCAAGCATGGTCGTATGCACAGATGTAATGTCCTCATCATCTCGTTAAGGCAAAGAATGAGTTAGATCGTTACTTGGATGAAGAAACTCTTTCTCATGATGAAACTGAGTAATTTGATGCCCGCTAGTTTTCCCACTTTGGGGTTGATTGCTCGTGATATTTTGGCAATTCCCATAACCATAGTAGCTTCTGAATCAGCTTTCAGCACTAGTGGAAGGATTCTAAGTGAGCATCGCAGCCGCCTTACTCCATAAATGTTGGAAGCTTTGATGTGTAGTCAAAGTTGGTTTCATCACAATCCTAAAGGTAAACAAATGTGCATTTTGTTGCTACCACTTAATAATGTTGTATTCTTATTCCAATGATCTTATGGCTGCATCTTTACTAATGTTATATTCTTTTTCTAATGTGCATTTGTAGGTCAAGATGATGGAAAGATTGACACATTTTGGTCCTGCCTTGAAGACATTGAAGAAGAAATGAAGGAAGAACCAACCTTGCATTACTTCCATCGACTCCGATTGAGCTTACTTTGACATGGCCAAGTGAACAATGTGTCAATGTATCTGTTGTGTGAACTGTGTGTTCATGTGTGTGATGTCAACTTCTTCCTAGTTAATATTTGGGCTTGCCAAACTATATTTGTTTTATTTGGACTACTCTTTAAGATGTTGAGCAACCTATCTGTTTGATCTGTTATGTGATGCATGAACCATATGATGCATTGGATATTTGGATGTTGATTTTGCTGCATGATAGGTACATACAGTTATGTTCTTGAAATCTTAAATTGATATTGCATTCTTGAAATCTTAAATTGATATTGCATTCTTGACTATAGCTCTGGCGGGCATGGGTGTGCTCGCGGGTTGACTGCGCCCGCGGGTGACGGGCGCGGGCACAGTTTGTTGCCTATGACAGGTCATGGGTGCGGGCACGAGCATAGTATTTGCCTCGCGGGTGAGGGTCTGTAGACCCTCTGCCCGCGGATAATGTGCATGTTGCCATCCATAGGGTTTAGGGGTTTTCTCGACATGCGTGAGATAGTTTTCTCTTAGAAAAATGCCTGAGGGCAATCTTGCCCTCAGATCGAGTTTTTGCCCAAGGGCTATCTTACCCTCCGCACATCAAGTTCTTTTTTTGAACCCAGCAAAATCTGAATGGCTGAAGGTGTGGTCACCCCCACAAGCTATACCGAGTAAACTCCACATCCCGGATTCTCTATACTTGCTTGATTTCTATAAAATGTTTGATCCTCAATGGAAGTTAGTTGGTGCACATAGCATTTGATCCTCAATGGAAGCTCGTTGGTGCACATAGCTACACTAGTGGAGAATGAGGGTTTAGTTCTGGTTCCTTCAACCGGGCACTAAAGCTTCTAGCTGGCCAAAAAACTATTGCGGTTTGTAGGATTCAAACTCAAGACCTCTCGCCTCGCATGCCAAACCCTTACCACCCCACCTATATCTATATGGCACATGTGACTATTCGTGGGGTGCGTTTTCTTTTATTATAGCCCGTAGATGATTGTTTAGTCCCGGTTAAAGTTACCACACAGAATTAATGTCTCGAGGCCTTTTTTTAGTCCCAGTTGGTGTTACCAACTGGGGCAAAAGGGCCTACCATCCCCAATAAAAGTTAGACCTGGGACTAATGCAAGTATTAGTCTCGGGTCTATTGTCGACCGAGACAAATAAAAGAGACAAATATTAATGCTAGTATTAGCACTAATAGTATTAGTCTCTATTAGTGCTAGCTTACTGTCTTTGTCCCTGCCGTCCTCTAGTCAACAAATCCAATCTATCACATCCAAGAACGCTAACTACATATACATACATACATGCTTCAAACAAAACGATCCCCAAATGAAATGTGCCTAACAAGAAACAATGTAGATAATGTGTTTAGTTCTTGATGTTACAAAACATTCTTGATCTGTTCTGGGCATCCCAAATACCTTCCCAATAGCATTTTTCATTATCTCTAACTTTCCTAATCCTTGACAGCCAAGAACAGCAGAAGGACGAGCAATGGGCAGCTCACAGTCATAAGTGCCCAATTCACAATCAGCTGGGTCATGAGAGA
The DNA here is from genome assembly GCA_033239725.1 of Echinochloa phyllopogon. NCBI lineage: Eukaryota > Viridiplantae > Streptophyta > Magnoliopsida > Poales > Poaceae > Echinochloa > Echinochloa phyllopogon. The sequence continues at coordinate 657,682 of BTCW01000016.1, read as the reverse complement.
AATCTTATGCATGTCCATTTGCCATGCAACAGCTGCCCCAGCACTCTGCACCCCGTTGTAGAACCCGGCGTACCTGCACAGGATCAGAGGCAAATAAGGATCTTCTTGAGGGAAAAAAAACCTTGACAAGTACCTTTACCCTTGCCACGCGCCCCATTTTTGCAAATCTGAAGTAACCAAGGACAGACATGAACATCTATATGAGAAAAAGAATTGAAAAATATTTTGAAGGAAAGCTCGAAGCTCATGAGCCAGCTCAACATGTTTATAAGTTCAGATCAGCTCAGCTTGGCTTGGTCTCTCAAACGAACTAGCCAAACCTCGATTTCAGCTCATTTTCTCAATGAGCCACCTCGGGAACCGCCCGTGAGCTGTTGGATTGGCTCACTAGGCTCGATAAGTGTAACTATGCCAAACTAATTGTTATTAATACAATGGTATTATATTTGTGTGGCTAAAATAAATTTATCATTCAACAAGTCAAAACTATTAGTAATTAAAGCCCTATTTGTTTGAGCCGCAGCTTTTGGGCTTTTAGTTGAAAAGTTGTCTTTCTTACCTTTAGCTTTTGGCTGTTGACTTGTCGTTGATGGCTTTTGTAATAAATTTGTATTGTCTCAGCACACCAAAAGCTAGAAAAAGCTCCTCTCAGCCTTCTTTTCAGCTTTCCGTTCATTTCCTTAAAAGCTAGTTTTACATCTTTTTGAAAGTCAGCTTTTCAGCTGAACTGTTTGTTTCAGCTTTCTGGCTTCTTGCTGCTAGAAGCCCAGAATAACTTAAACAAACAGACCCTAAGTCTATTTTGAGTATCTAAATGTCTATATTATTTTAATTTATTGACCAATGTTATTATTTTCTTAATATCGTCATGATCTATAATTTTGGATGTTATTAGTAACCTTAAATTATCATATACTGGATAATGTCATCTTTAATTAATCTTAACATTAGTGTTGAATATACTTGGCTCATGAGTCAAATGAGCCGGCTCGATCTTTTCAAATGAATCAAGCCAAACAAATTTTTTAGTTTATTAATTAATCTTAACGAGCCGAGCCAAGCTAGCTCGTTATCAAACGAGCCATAATGAGCCAAGCCTTAACAAATCGAGCTGGCTCGTCAGCCACCCGTATTTACATTTACATGGGGCTAGCTACAAGAATATTGGTAAACTACTGACAAATTTGAGTGAGGCGATTTGATGACATGGTACCGAGCTGGAGATCATTTCTTAGAATCAAATCTATAAGCTGGTACAAAGTGGAATGCCACTTCACTTAGACTGATTTCATAGATCAATACGTGTGTGTTCTGTTCTGCGGCCTCGAGTGGTGCGCGCCCTGTAGATGGGCCGATGCTTGGCTGGCTGGTAGTATTTGGGAGAAAGTTGAAAGAACACCGTAAAAACAGATGTCGTGTCTTTTTTAAATCATATATGGGAATTGTTCAACTATCTCGACTCTCCAAATTTATGAAAACCAGAAACTTTTAGCGCTCTACAAAAACAGAATTTCAACAAAATAAACGGCAGCCAGTGGAATCTTCTATCCAGACCCCTACAGAGTTGACCGACGGCTATGACATCAGGGGTGATTTATTTGTTCTGACTTCCAACACCAAAGCATTGCCAAGCATCGTCCAGGCGCTGCTCCTGGTTTTCACTCTCACGCCAAAAACTGAATGGGCCAGTGATCGATCTGAGCATGTTTGGTTGTTTTCTAACTCTTTCCTTAATAAACTAGCTTTGCTTGGCAAACTCAACCACACAAATAAATCAGGATATATCCTTGGCCATGCGGCTGGACCAAGTTGGCGGCTCTTGTGCACAAGCAAAGGTTGGGCGGCACATACAGCTCACCTTGACAAGATGAAGCCAAATTCAAAGTTGAAAACACATTGACGTACTTATCACAAACCGAGATGAACTTATATTTAGGATGCAATAAATAAAGTAGTAGAAAGAAATTAAAGTTGTATTAGATTTATATTACCTACTCAGGATAATCTGCAAGGGCACCAACGATCCAAGGCTCTGGAACATGTAGCTGAAGTAGAGCAGAAATGGGCCGGCGTACCGGGTTCCATCCTTGAAATCGATAAGGTCCTCCTGCCATTTTCCATCCTTGTACCTGAGCTGGTTGGCAAGGCCTCCTCCCCAAATGACAGCGCCAAGCACAGTGACAACAGCAACCCCAACGATCCCCCTCTTCCTACAGCTACCCAACCCAAAATCTAGTAGGTATCCGATGCCAGCTGAGCCTATCATCCGTGCACACCAATAGAAGACGTTATTGAGGCCCTGGGTGCGGAGAGTAAAGAGGACGCCATTAACGTTGTTGAACTGGTAGGTGTAGAAGAAGTTGCTGGTCCAGGCAGCAGGGAGCACGAGCAACATCTTCCAGTTGATGAAGAGCTTGAGGATCTCTGCGCCCTCGGTGGCCTTGCTTCCATCATCCCGGATGATCTTGTTGGATGGCAAGATGAGCAGGCTGAGTGCAACTCCAAGGAGCACGAAGTGCCATCGTTGACGCTAGCAGCACTGCTGCCACGTTGGTAGTTGAAGGAGAAGGGAAAGAGACACCTCCAAGGTTGTAGAGACACCAAAAGATGGAGATGTAGGTGCCACGGCGATTCGGGGGTGGGTAAGAGGTTATGATGGCGCCTTGGGCGGCCCAGAGAAGACCCGCGCCAACACCGAGGAGGCCGGGTTCCCGCGGTGATGGGGAAAGCTTCTGAGTGGTGGTGGTTGTAGTAGAGGAATGAGGCAGCATAGAGTGGATAGGTGATGGCACCTAGGAGAAGGGTATTGCGTGTGCCAAAGAGGTTGTGAACCGCACCACCAACAATGCCGAAGATGGCATACAGAGCAGTGTTGGCCTTGTCGATGGTGGTTCAAGATGGGGGTGGTGCGGTTCGACCCGCTGGTTCATCGACCCGGTCCAAAAAAACGATCCTAATGGGCCCCTCTTCTGACCCATCGAGCCAGTCGGGATCAACGGATCGGAATCACTTGAACCTTTGGGTCCAGTGGTTCGATCCACCCCTCCCTTCCGTGTGTGCAGCGGTGGCTGCCGCCGCCGCCCCTCAAAAAAACTCATTGCCGACGCTCTGCTGCCTGCTTGAGTGCTTCTACTCTCGGTGGACGCCGCGCCGTGGACGAGTCTGAATATGTTGCTTATATATCAACTCTACGGTCGTAGCTGTACAATCTACGTTGCTTATGCATGCGGACATGTGGAGTACGTGCTGCTGCTAGTCCGAAGGGTTCGATCCATACAAACCAATGGAGCACCGATGCGACAGCTTAGGAGCAAATGGTTAAACCTGTGCCCCGTTACTACCTGACTGGGTCGACGGATCGGTTGCGGTTCGCTCCATGGAGCAACCACGCCCATCTTGAATGGTGGTGTGATCGAGCTGGCCGCCACCACCAAGGCCAGAGAGTGCATTGAACATGCCGGGGCAGCAGAAACACACAAGACCTATCAGGGACACGGGGGAGTTGTAGCGGAAGAGCCCGGCCGCGCTTAGTAGTTGGCAACCTCTCCCCCTCCTCCAATGGCGCTATCATCCCAGACATCCTTTTCTTTGTCCACCACCAGTTTAGATTAACGTGCTATCCTGCTCAAAGATAAACAATACGTATAATTGGAGTGTATTATATAGTTAGTATTACGAAATGAGAATAGATTGGTAAAATTGGTCTGTTCCATTTTTGCAGGATGATTTGTGAACCTGGGACTTGGGACATGATGAGAGAACAGGGTAAGAATTGTACTGCATACAGTGCAGTTTGAGAAGGCCACAGACCTGTATATATAGAGAAAGAAAGGTACGCCAACAAGGTACATATATAGAAAAGGAAATGAATGGAGGAACTGGGGAAAGACTAGTCATAAGAGTGCACGGGGTATATGGACTTGACTAAATCCGATTCAACAGCTATCAATTTAATTATCAGGACAATGAAACCCATTGCCATTTTCTTTTCACATTGTTCCTCGTTCCATTGGACTTTTTTGTTCTTCTTTGAATAGATTTGCAGGAAACAGTATCACGGTTCAAAAATTAACAGATAAGAAAAAGCATGTGGTATTCTACTATATAATCCCACGACTATTATATGTATTAATGCTATTTCTGCTTGGAAAGTTAGCAAGCATTTGTTCGGTAATTATATATAGCATTCCACGATTAATGTCTTTACATCCAAGATTACATAAGTGATGGAAAAGAGTCAAAGAGATTTAATACTCCATCTAAAACATAATTTATTTTAGTTTTGTTCTAAATCCAACTTTTTAATTTGACCAAATGTATTGAGAAAGATATCATCATTTCTGGCATAAAATTGGTATATTTTGAAAACATATTTATCATGATGAATCCAATTATACTTATTTAGTATCATAATATTGGTATTTTTTTATAAATTTGCAAGCTTAAAAAAATTACTTAGGACAAAACTAGAATGACCTTTTGTTTTTGGTACAGAGGGATTATATAGCTATGATGCAATAACACAAACACCATCTGTTAATTAACCTGAAATTTAATGGTAAAATAGTCAATTTAGTCCTTCGACTTTGGTCAAATGCTCGGTTTCGTTAAAAAGGTGAATTAAGTCCCTTAATTTTTGCTTTTTGGTTCAATCAAGCCCCTTTGTCCTATGTGGCTTTGACATAGGCATATAGGAATGCCACATAAGCATGGCAGGAGGTCTGGTTTGAGCTGCAACAACATGTGAAGGTTATGACTATCTTTTTCCACCAAATTCACTTTCTGGTTTTCTAATTTTGTGCCCAAATTAAGGGTGTGAGGAAACAAATATTTGCACAAATTGCTTACCAATCTTGTTGATGTACTGATTTTTTTATTGGCCTTGATTAAATTTGCAATCCCTCATCATCAAATGCAAGTTAAGAGCCTGGAGTGGAAGCATGAATGGAATCTTAGCTGACTTGGCATGCTTACATAGAAGCCACGTAGGACAAGGGAGTGAATTGACCCAAGGAAATAAAAGTTGAGGGGCTTAATTGGCCATTTTAAAACATGAGGGATGAAACTGAGCCTTCGACGAAAGTTGGAGGACTCTAATTTGGCTATTCTGCCCAAAATTTTAGTAGCTGCTTTGCAGCCTGGCTGGCCCGGACAGAATTATAGCTAGACCTGGACCCCTGTACTGAGAAATCTTTACTCAAATGGCATTTGGCGCCTCCCTGCTGCTGTAACAATAATGATGTTTTATTTAATATATTACGCATGCTTTATTTCATCTATCTATAGAGGATTGTAGATGTGTCTTTACCGAGTGTAGCCTGTTACAAGCATTTCGATAAGGGCATGTAGAGTGTTGCATGAGGAGGGGGTCGTAAGCCCTCTAAGGCCGACCTCACACATAACAAGGTCAGTCGTAAGAATGACCCAGCGAAAAAAAGCAAAGGCTAGGCCTTAAGGTAAAGATCAGGTCACAAGTAATAAAAAAATCACCGAAAGGACGGTGGCGAGGGCCACACAACGCGAGAGGTCTCGGCGGATCAAGCGACGGTGAGATGCGAGAGGAATCGGCTGATTTTTTTATGTGAAAGAACGGTCCCACCTCAAGTCCGATGGTGGCCTCATACATACCAGGCCCGGCTTTATCCCATTATGGGGCCAATCTTTAAGACCAGCTCGGTCATATATGCTCTGGATGCCCTAATTAGGATCGTATCATGCATGTAGAGATGAATTTTATAACCGTGTCTTGAGATAAAGTTCATAGTCATGTCTACAAGAGTTAGCACGTTCTACAAACACATATTTAAGATAAATGTCAACACATGTACATCTATATGCTTTTGTCCCTACATTTATAAATTATAACACGTCTATTAATTTATAGTACTTTAAGCAATCTAGAGGTATTTTTATACATACACACGATTATATATCATGTCTAGTAGGCACGATATATAATTTTGTTGTAGAAGAACTTTTGATTTTTTAACTCATAACCTCTTGACTCCAATTGCACTCATAAACTTTTTTGTCAACCAGTTAGACATATAATAAATGACTTCAAATGGAAAAGTTTTCAACTACAAATAAAGTTACTCCTAGTTTTCAACGCAAGCATTAATTAATAACATAGCTCAGCAATACTTTTCAAGGAACCAATTCCACTCCAGTCTGGGCGTCCATGTTGCTCATGGTACGACTGCGGGGATGATATTAGAGTATATGGCAAAGCTTATGTAGCACTATGTAAGTTAATTTCTCTCATGCATTATATATGATATTTTTCTTGAGCTAATAAACAGCATATGCACGTACAGAGCTCCGTTTCTTATTGCAAACTTGTACTGAATTTTCTTTCCTAGTACAGCAAATCTAACTACTGCCATGCTATCATATATGACGGCATTAATGAGAATTGGAGTTTATATAGAGATGTGGCAATAATAATAATGTTATCACAAGATATTATAGTATATATTATACTTTCAAATATGAACTACTTACGGTATATATGCCAACATCATCTTTCAGGAAACAAAATTAAGGTAGAGAAGCCACAATAAAACTGAAGAATTGAATAATCTTAATTGACTAGCTGTATATTTAATCTTCATCCGGTCACAGAACACAGATGGGCAGCCAATTAGTCAGTATATGACAAGTATGTACGGCCACCCACGTTGAAGAGAAAAAAAAGATCAATCCAAGAAGATGCATTTTTACAAAACATAGATGTTATTGTGGCATAACCGTCCTAATTAAACTGGCTCAAGAGCGTTAACCCCCCCCCCCCCTCAGGTTCTAGAGTTTTTGATGGTGCGTTGTTGGATGAGACTAGCATCATGTGTGCATATATCTCTCTCCATAAATGTTTTGGACAAATATTTTTGTAATAAAATTATTTGGGCATGAAGTCGTCGCTTGTTTTACCAAAATGGTTTATGTTGCTTCCACATACTCTATTGTATTTTTATTTCTTATTGTTTGTGAAGTGTGGTAATAACCCTCCAGAATGTTGCTCTTGTTCTAGGGTGTTACAAAAGAAAAGGAAGAAGTTTCAGTGCCACGTGATAGTCCGGCAATGGGTACAAAAAGCAAGACACCTCAAAAGCACAGCCCTGCCTCACATACTAGAGGCAAAAGGAAACTTCCACTTCCTGAACATCTAGTTCATGCAAATTGTTTTGTGCTATGCTTCAAATTTTGGTTGGTCTACTGCTATTTTGGTTGTTGTACTGTTAATTTGGTTGGTCTGCTGAACTTCTAGTTGAAACCAAGTCTTTTGTATGGCTGCTTGTGCAGCAATGGTAGATTACAATGATGCTTTTACGGCTGTTTGTATGCACAGACATGGTGCTTATATGATATTAATGGCTCCTTGTATGGCCTGCTTGCAATGGATGTTGTTATGTCATTAATTATATATGGGATCAAAAATTGCAATCGATTATGTGGTTTGTATCAATATTTATGGTCTGTATATATATTTTGCATATTCTATGTAAATACAGCATTGTTCTTTAGTCTTGCAATGGCATATAAGGGATAGTAAAAATATGTTCATCTCTTTTAATTTGTTTCTAGAGGTTACATTGTTTTTTACATACTCAAGTTGTGATGGTAATGGCACACAAGGAATGAGTTAAATTTCTAATGGCACTCAAGCCATGCATAAATTTGGATGGCACATAAAAGATGGGTTAAACATCCAAAAAAGAAGACACTTTAGGTTTTTCATAAGTCAAACTTTTTAAGTTTGACCAAATTTGTAGCAAATTTATCAATATTTATAACATCAAACACATATATTATGAAAATATAATTCATAAAGAATCTATTGGTACTTATTTGCTATTATAAATATTTAAAAAATTATATAAGAGAGTTTGAATTACGATAAACCTATAGTGTATTTTTTTTAACGGAGAGAGTAATTTGTTAAAAAACAAAAACCTTGGACAGAGGCATATATATTTAGGGCAGGTACATTGCTACACGTCAGTGGTCTCATAGGTCTCATGCAGTGCCACGTAGGATTTTCGCTGATGTGGATGAGAGAGAGCGATGTGAGAGAAAGAGGTTGTTGCTTTGCGAAACAAACGCCTCATGAGCTAAATTTTAGGACTACGAGACAACTCCTCTATCATTGTACGAGTTTTATTACCATGCAACCAATAGTATTTCTGTCACACCCGGTTCTAGAAAACAAACCGAGTGTACACTGTATGTATGCCAGGATCAAGTTTCATACATACAGTAAGCCAGTAGTGAATAAAAGATGCAGTATCACGTATAATAAACTATATAAATGACTTACGAGTCTATCGGAGTATACAACGTATCCTGGAAACGAAGGCTCCAAACTTCACAGGCAGTCGACTGGGGATTGCGTACGCCTAGAACTGAGCACCATCTTCAAACAGCTTCATACAAGTTCTTCTTCTGAGCAGCGGTTAGCAAGGATGAGTACACTTATGGTTGGTACTCAGCAAGGCCACAAGAAATAACCAGAGATCAATTTAATATCATGTTTAAGTATATTACTCATGTGAGGATCCAGGCCGCTCTTAACCGTGAGCACGGCTGTTATAACAGTTTTACACTCTGCAGAGGTTGTACACTTTCACCATAAGCCGCGTAAAAGTTCAAAAAGAACTTTAAACCCAACCATGCCGAGGGGGCCAATCCTCTTAAATCACACTACCGAGGTGTGACCGCATAGGGATGCTACGAGGCCTTTACAAAGATTCCTTAGTAAATAGTAACCCACTAAGGTTTCCGGTTCAGAAGCAAAGCATAACCCTCCCTAATGAGGTCTGTCTCTTACCAAAGCCCACAGCTCAAGAGGACCGAGCTATACCCCGTCAACCGCCGCACCTCTTGCCCCTTTCGGGTAAGATTACCATCCACTAAAGTCTCTAATTAATTAGCCAAGACCAGAGCCATATAGTACTTATGGTTGCACTGTTTTCCTGGGTGGTTCTCCATGTTCCGATTAAAACATCTTGATATTATAAATAAAGCATAGGTAGAAGGATGGTTAGGGACACTTGCCTTTCTCCAAAGTGTAGCTGCTCAAAACATCTTCAAAAGTCTTCTTCAGTTGAACAACGTTCCGTCTACTTGTAGCAATCATCGAACACAAGCATGCAAGCATAAAACTATACAAGCAAACAAACAAGTACAACTAAGAACAATACACCAATCAAAAGAAAAGCTTTAAAAGAGCGTACTAACGGATAGGGCTCGTTACTATGGTTACGAGAACCTAAGGACCACGAAGATCAGAGAGAGAAAGAAAGATACGAAGGTTCCAAGGCAGAGCTTTAATTGGCACAAGGAATATCACATATACAGAGGATTTATGAATACGAGGATCTCAAACAATAATATATTACTTTAATAATTTAATTTTATATTACAATACAATGACATAGTAACTCACACCATATCATTGAAGCAATATAAAGTTAAAAATTAAAATAATATTGATTTGCAGAGAAACCACAACATAAGAAAAGATCTATACTCAAACTTAGTGATATGGCTCAGAAAAGATGGACTAGCGTCAGGATTGCAGAAAAGAGTGCTGCGGACATTGGAACACTGGCCGATGAATTTATAGGATGCGATAAATATTGGAGACAGTTGATTGGCAAAACAGAATAGGGACTAAGTGAGAAGCGTAGGGTGCACTAGCAGGATTGGGTTTAGAGGCATAGGAAAGGCTGAGAACAGAACTACGATTGAAAACTTAAAACTAGCGGAAGACTTTAGATTATAAAAGGAAACACTATACGCTTTATAAATTTTAATTTGATAAAATCATATATAAGAGACTATTTCCTGGAAATTGATTGAATTATATTTAAATATGTGAAACCAAGAATGTATTTTATTTATAACTATTTTTTTTTGTAGACATTATGTAATTAAACACATAACTTTAGTATTAAAAACAGATGCGAGCATTTAATTGATTAACTTTTATTGACCATGTTGAACTAATCAATATTATTGATAAAACACATTTATGTTGACATTCACACAAATTAATACTCAGTTAAGAAAGCATTAAGTTTGACGCTAATCACCTTTTAGTTTGAAAACTAGTTTAATACTTATTAATCAATTTTACATAAGCTTATTAAAATCCGAAATATAACTTAATCATATTTTATAGAGAAAACTTAATAGATAGATAATTAATAAGCAAAACGAGAACACTAGAACAAAGTCACATAGAAGGGTTATTAATCAAATTACTTGGAAGTGAAACTTCTAAGTTGGCTTTAATTAGAAACACTAGTTAATAACCATTTAAACCGAGTAACAGTGATCTATGAAAACATATGAAATCTAAATATAACCTTAATCCAAGTTACATCAAAGTTATACCTAGGTTTCCAATATTATAACTTGTTCAACTATCACTTTTAAAACTTATAATATATTAACCATATTAACATTAATAAGAAAACCAAAATATAATTCTTAATTGGCTTTTAATTAAAGGAACATGTTTATCAAATCAAATAACTTTATATCTCTAGTTAAACTAGTCATATTTTTAATTGTAAATATTCAAGTACAAATTATTTTAATTAAAGTATTAACTTAAAATAAATTATATGAGAACATCTAACCGAATAATTTTATGAACGGTGTTGAATTAGTCAGTATTATAACTGTAACACATTTAAGTCAATATTTATCAAAGTTAACATTTATTTATGAAAAGTCGGAGTTTAATCTCAATTAGAAAGAGCTATTTAAGTAATTATTAATCAAATTAATATCACTTTACAAAAATCAAGATGGAACTTATTTATATTTTATTCAGAAAACTAATGAATGATAATTATGTTAACATTAATCAAGATTGACAATTATTTATGAAAACTCGAAGTTTAACTCTAATTAGCTTTTAATTAGAGAACTAGTGATTATAACCATCAATCAAGTTAACATAATTTTATGAAGAAACAAGATAGAGCCTAATTAAATTTTAGTTAGAAAGATTATAAAATTATTAATCAAGTTAACTTTCATTTATAAAAACTCGAAGTATAACTCTAATTTGGATTTAAATTATAAAAACTAGTTATCAAAACATTAGTCATATTAATATTATTTATGAAACCAAAATATTTGTAACCTATCAAATTTTATTTATAAAACTCACTGAATAGTATTAATCAGATTCATAGTTGACATGAAAACCGGGTTTAAACCTTAATTGTATTTTAATTTAGAAAGACACATTTAAATAGCCTTTGATTAAATTAATGTTAAATAAAATTCCGAAATATTTGTCATGGTAAATAATAGTACTAACACGTGGTTTAAGTTGATACGAAGCTAACACAACAAGAACGGATTAAAACGGAGTTAAAACGTGAAAGATAAGATTTTTCTAAGGTTCAGGGACTTGCTGGCAAAGTTTTAAAACTTCCAGGGGCTAAAATAAAAGAAAAAGGACCTATTTGTAATTATTTTTGAATTAAATTGGACTGCGGGTTGATTTCCAAAAACCACAGGGGCTCTTATGCAAAACTGCCATGCTGACCGGTAAGTTCTAGTTTGACTTGGGCACTCAACCAACGTGGACCGTTGGATCACGATCCGGTGGCCAGGAACGGTTTGGGCGAAAGCTCGTCGGCGGCGACGACGAACGCGGCGGCGCATCGCCGGACTTGGGCGAAAACGTGCTACACAGCTTGGTTTGGGACAAGACTTGGTCCTACGGAATCGCGAGCTCACGACGAGATCAACCACGGTGTTCTAGACAGCTCGGAACCCGCACCGATGACGGAGCACGACGGTGGCGCCATTGGCGGCGGCGGAGCTTCGGTTGAATACGGATCCGGCGCTACGGTGCACGAACGTCGACGAGACATGGACGGAAAGAGAGAGGGAGGCATTGCGAACTCACTGCGGGTGTTCATGACGAGAGAAGAACGACGACGGTGGCCGGCGACGAGAGGAGGCGGCGGCGGAGCTCGGGTTCACTCGGAACAACGACTTCGGCGGCCGAACCACGACGAGGAGCGGCGGAATCGACGCGCAACGATGAAGAGAAGCTTCTGGCGATCTCGGTCTCCCTCCACGAGCAACGACGGCGACGAATCGTTGGCAATGGCGGCCGGCTCGGCGAAGGCGGCGATGGCGGCTCGAATTGCGGCTTCGATTCGAGGGGAAAACATGGATGCGACGCGGCTATATATAGGTCGGATACCAGGGCCTTGGCGGCGTGTAGCAGCAAGACTCGACGGCGGAAAACAACTCGAAATCGGAGCGGCGTTCGGGTCGGACACGGTCGGGGAGGGAGAGTCCCTCGCGGGGACGACGGGTCCGACAAACGGGCCCCACTGGCCAGTGACGCAAGAGAGAGCCGGGGAGGAAAAAATGAGACGGGCCGGCATTGGGCCCAAAGTGAAGCAGGCCGAGCTGAACAGAAGGGAATTCGGCCCAGAAAGAACGGAAAACAGGCCGGGGAGGAAAAACGAACCGGAGAAAAAGATCAGGGGTGAAAAGTGGACCTCACAAAGAGTTCAGGGGCCAAAACTGAACTCAGCCTAATCTAACTTTTCTAAAACTCAAACAAAAGCAAATCAAATTCGAATTTAAACAGAATTTAAATTCCAACTTGACTTACTAGCAACCAAAAATATATACAACAGCAAGAATGCAACAAAAACTTATTTTGGATAAAATAATTATTTAATGTGATATTTAAATTGATAGAAAGCTAGAAATTCCAATTAATTCCTAGAAAATTTATTTAAGCCTTAATAAATCCTAGAAAAATTCAAGGGTTGCTAAAATTTTATTGTGATGAATTTTAGGGTGTTATAAACATATGTTGTATGAAATTAGAATACATATGTTTATATTATATTCCCTGTTAATTATTTAAACCTTGGAAAATTTTATAAATTAAATAGAATCATTCCAAATTTTATAAAATTTTATAAATTTTATAAATTTTATATATATATATATATATATTTTATATATGTTGTTTTAATCAATTGTATTTATTTATATTGTTTATTCACATCCCAAATTTAGAAAATTTGGGGTGTGACAAGACTACCCCCTTAAACAGAATCTCGTCCCGAGATTCGCAGAGACTAGGGATCAAGGAGGAGAACAGTACAGTAGATTTTTGGGAAAAATCTTCTGGAGTTGGTTCACTAGACTTCATCTTCTTTGTTGATGAAATTGCAAAGTCTTCACTCCTAATCTTCTTTAGCTTCATTCTTTTTTTTTCTTCACCATGAGATCAAGTTTTCTTTTTCTCCGATGTTCTTTATCGACTTGTGACGAAAAGATAGCAAGAAAGCAAAGATGTACAGGAAAAAGAGGGAGAACCCAACTATCCAATCAATGCAAAGAAGCAACTCAAACAATGGCATAATAACAGGCATTACAAGCACACTCAACTAAGGTTAGTCACACAAGCATATAATGGTACTAAACGCTGTTAGTCAAGGTTTAGGGAATCCTCCTAAATATGGTCATATGGCCCATCTTCAAATGTTTTGAAGCTGACTTCTTGGTTGTAACTTTGGTAGGCTTGATGCAGTCTTCCATTGTTCCGGTTGGACTTTCTTGTAATATACGCATATCTTCATTCTTCAAGGTGATTTGGGCTTGCATTAAACGATACATACATGCTATATTTTTTTTAAAATAAATGAAGAGTAGAGGACACTTTGGGATCAAAACCAAGGAAGAAATCCAAAGTGACATAAAAGCACGAAGGGTGAAATGAGGCAACAGGAGTAAATTGACTAATATCAGGATGTGTGTGAGTAAACAAAGATACTCACAGACATAATATCAACTTCAAGGAGAGAGGTTAATGGTCAAGGTAAAGTATTTCAAAAGGAGAAGTGAGAGGGTCAAAGGTGCTAGATCAGCAATTTATCAAACCAAGGCGGAGGTGAATAATCAGAAGTCTATGGTGAGAAATAAGTGATCAAGGCGAAGGTGGAATATTCAAGGATGTAATGACCAGAAAGATAAATCATCAAGGGGGCAAAATGCTCAAGGATAGCATTTTTTTTTACAAAAATACCAAGGATAGTGGAAGCAAGGATTATATAGCAAATTGGACCTTAATAAACGACCAGTTCTATCTAGGCTTACGTCCTACAGTCGATACAGCTCCGATACCACTTCTGTCACACCCGGTTCTAGAAAACAAACCGAGTGTACACTGTATGTATGCCAGGATCAAGTTTCATACATACAGTAAGCCAGTAGTGAATAAAAGATGCAGTATCACGTATAATAAACTATATAAATGACTTACGAGTCTATCGGAGTATACAACGTATCCTGGAAACGAAGGCTCCAAACTTCACAGGCAGTCGACTGGGGATTGCGTACGCCTAGAACTGAGCACCATCTTCAAACAGCTTCATACAAGTTCTTCTTCTGAGCAGCGGTTAGCAAGGATGAGTACACTTATGGTTGGTACTCAGCAAGGCCACAAGAAATAACCAGAGATCAATTTAATATCATGTTTAAGTATATTACTCATGTGAGGATCCAGGCCGCTCTTAACCGTGAGCACGGCTGTTATAACAGTTTTACACTCTGCAGAGGTTGTACACTTTCACCATAAGCCGCGTAAAAGTTCAAAAAGAACTTTAAACCCAACCATGCCGAGGGGGCCAATCCTCTTAAATCACACTACCGAGGTGTGACCGCATAGGGACGCTACGAGGCCTTTACAAAGATTCCTTAGTAAATAGTAACCCGCTAAGGTTTCCGGTTCAGAAGCAAAGCATAACCCTCCCTAATGAGGTCTGTCTCTTACCAAAGCCCACAACTCAAGAGGACCGAGCTATACCCCGTCAACCGCCGCACCTCTTGCCCCTTTCGGGTAAGATTACCATCCACTAAAGTCTCTAATTAATTAGCCAAGACCAGAGCCATATAGTACTTATGGTTGCACTGTTTTCCTGGGTGGTTCTCCATGTTCCGATTAAAACATCTTGATATTATAAATAAAGCATAGGTAGAAGGATGGTTAGGGACACTTGCCTTTCTCCAAAGTGTAGCTGCTCAAAACATCTTCAAAAGTCTTCTTCAGTTGAACAACGTTCCGTCTACTTGTAGCAATCATCGAACACAAGCATGCAAGCATAAAACTATACAAGCAAACAAACAAGTACAACTAAGAACAATACACCAATCAAAAGAAAAGCTTTAAAAGAGCGTACTAACGGATAGGGCTCGTTACTATGGTTACGAGAACCTAAGGACCACGAAGATCAGAGAGAGAAAGAAAGATACGAAGGTTCCAAGGCAGAGCTTTAATTGGCACAAGGAATATCACATATACAGAGGATTTATGAATACGAGGATCTCAAACAATAATATATTACTTTAATAATTTAATTTTATATTACAATACAATGACATAGTAACTCACACCATATCATTGAAGCAATATAAAGTTAAAAATTAAAATAATATTGATTTGCAGAGAAACCACAACATAAGAAAAGATCTATACTCAAACTTAGTGATATGGCTCAGAAAAGATGGACTAGCGTCAGGATTGCAGAAAAGAGTGCTGCGGACATTGGAACACTGGCCGATGAATTTATAGGATGCGATAAATATTGGAGACAGTTGATTGGCAAAACAGAATAGGGACTAAGTGAGAAGCGTAGGGTGCACTAGCAGGATTGGGTTTAGAGGCATAGGAAAGGCTGAGAACAGAACTACGATTGAAAACTTAAAACTAGCGGAAGACTTTAGATTATAAAAGGAAACACTATACGCTTTATAAATTTTAATTTGATAAAATCATATATAAGAGACTATTTCCTGGAAATTGATTGAATTATATTTAAATATGTGAAACCAAGAATGTATTTTATTTATAACTATTTTTTTGTAGACATTATGTAATTAAACACATAACTTTAGTATTAAAAACAGATGCGAGCATCTAATTGATTAACTTTTATTGACCATGTTGAACTAATCAATATTATTGATAAAACACATTTATGTTGACATTCACACAAATTAATACTCAGTTAAGAAAGCATTAAGTTTGACGCTAATCACCTTTTAGTTTGAAAACTAGTTTAATACTTATTAATCAATTTTACATAAGCTTATTAAAATCCGAAATATAACTTAATCATATTTTATAGAGAAAACTTAATAGATAGATAATTAATAAGCAAAACGAGAACACTAGAACAAAGTCACATAGAAGGGTTATTAATCAAATTACTTGGAAGTGAAACTTCTAAGTTGGCTTTAATTAGAAACACTAGTTAATAACCATTTAAACCGAGTAACAGTGATCTATGAAAACATATGAAATCTAAATATAACCTTAATCCAAGTTACATCAAAGTTATACCTAGGTTTCCAATATTATAACTTGTTCAACTATCACTTTTAAAACTTATAATATATTAACCATATTAACATTAATAAGAAAACCAAAATATAATTCTTAATTGGCTTTTAATTAAAGGAACATGTTTATCAAATCAAATAACTTTATATCTCTAGTTAAACTAGTCATATTTTTAATTGTAAATATTCAAGTACAAATTATTTTAATTAAAGTATTAACTTAAAATAAATTATATGAGAACATCTAACCGAATAATTTTATGAACGGTGTTGAATTAGTCAGTATTATAACTATAACACATTTAAGTCAATATTTATCAAAGTTAACATTTATTTATGAAAAGCCGGAGTTTAATCTCAATTAGAAAGAGCTATTTAAGTAATTATTAATCAAATTAATATCACTTTACAAAAATCAAGATGGAACTTATTTATATTTTATTCAGAAAACTAATGAATGATAATTATGTTAACATTAATCAAGATTGACAATAATTTATGAAAACTCGAAGTTTAACTCTAATTAGCTTTTAATTAGAGAACTAGTGATTATAACCATCAATCAAGTTAACATAATTTTATGAAGAAACAAGATAGAGCCTAATTAAATTTTAGTTAGAAAGATTATAAAATTATTAATCAAGTTAACTTTCATTTATAAAAACTCGAAGTATAACTCTAATTTGGATTTAAATTATAAAAACTAGTTATCAAAACATTAGTCATATTAATATTATTTATGAAACCAAAATATTTGTAACCTATCAAATTTTATTTATAAAACTCACTGAATAGTATTAATCAGATTCATAGTTGACATGAAAACCGGGTTTAAACCTTAATTGTATTTTAATTTAGAAAGACACATTTAAATAGCCTTTGATTAAATTAATGTTAAATAAAATTCCGAAATATTTGTCATGGTAAATAATAGTACTAACACGTGGTTTAAGTTGATACGAAGCTAACACAACAAGAACGGATTAAAACGGAGTTAAAACGTGAAAGATAAGATTTTTCTAAGGTTCAGGGACTTGCTGGCAAAGTTTTAAAACTTTCAGGGGCTAAAATAAAAGAAAAAGGACCTATTTGTAATTATTTTTGAATTAAATTGGACTGCGGGTTGATTTCCAAAAACCACAGGGGCTCTTATGCAAAACTGCCATGCTGACCGGTAAGTTCTAGTTTGACTTGGGCACTCAACCAACGTGGACCGTTGGATCACGATCCGGTGGCCAGGAACGGTTTGGGCGAAAGCTCGTCGACGGCGACGACGAACGCGGCGGCGCATCGCCGGACTTGGGCGAAAACGTGCTACACAGCTTGGTTTGGGACAAGACTTGGTCCTACGGAATCGCGAGCTCACGACGAGATCAACCACGGTGTTCTAGACAGCTCGGAACCCGCACCGATGACGGAGCACGACGGTGGCGCCATTGGCGGCGGCGGAGCTTCGGTTGAATACGGATCCGACGCTACGGTGCACGAACGTCGACGAGACATGGACGGAAAGAGAGAGGGAGGCATTGCGAACTCACTGCGGGTGTTCATGACGAGAGAAGAACGACGACGGTGGCCGGCGACGAGAGGAGGCGGCGGCGGAGCTCGGGTTCACTCGGAACAACGACTTCGGCGGCCGAACCACGACGAGGAGCGGCGGAATCGACGCGCAACGATGAAGAGAAGCTTCTGGCGATCTCGGTCTCCCTCCACGAGCAACGACGGCGACGAATCGTTGGCAATGGCGGCCGGCTCGGCGAAGGCGGCGATGGCGGCTCGAATTGCGGCTTCGATTCGAGGGGAAAACATGGATGCGACGCGGCTATATATAGGTCGGATACCAGGGCCTTGGCGGCGTGTAGCAGCAGGACTCGGCGGCGGAAAACAACTCGAAATCGGAGCGGCGTTCGGGTCGGACACGGTCGGGGAGGGAGAGTCCCTCGCGGGGACGACGGGTCCGACAAACGGGCCCCACTGGCCAGTGACGCAAGAGAGAGCCGGGGAGGAAAAAATGAGACGGGCCGGCATTGGGCCCAAAGTGAAGCAGGCCGAGCTGAACAGAAGGGAATTCGGCCCAGAAAGAAAGGAAAACAGGCCGGGGAGGAAAAACGAACCGGAGAAAAAGATCAGGGGTGAAAAGTGGACCTCACAAAGAGTTCAGGGGCCAAAACTGAACTCAGCCTAATCTAACTTTTCTAAAACTCAAACAAAAGCAAATCAAATTCGAATTTAAACAGAATTTAAATTCCAACTTGACTTACTAGCAACCAAAAATATATACAACAGCAAGAATGCAACAAAAACTTATTTTGGATAAAATAATTATTTAATGTGATATTTAAATTGATAGAAAGCTAGAAATTCCAATTAATTCCTAGAAAATTTATTTAAGCCTTAATAAATCCTAGAAAAATTCAAGGGTTGCTAAAATTTTATTGTGATGAATTTTAGGGTGTTATAAACATATGTTGTATGAAATTAGAATACATATGTTTATATTATATTCCCTGTTAATTATTTAAACCTTGGAAAATTTTATAAATTAAATAGAATCATTCCAAATTTTATAAAATTTTATAAATTTTATAAATTATATATATATATATATATTTTATATATGTTGTTTTAATCAATTGTATTTATTTATATTGTTTATTCACATCCCAAATTTAGAAAATTTGGGGTGTGACAATTTCTTTATTTTTTCATAAATTAAGGGATATTGTATTACTATGAGACAACCAAAACAACAACACATTGTATATGTTGTCTGATAAGTCGTCTCAAGATTACGTGTCACTGCATAAGATGGCATATTAGACGACACCAATTTACCTGTCTTTATATATGGCTAACCGTCCACGTTCCCGTTCCTCTACCTCTTAGGAGTATACGACACTTCTGCCAAAAAAAAAGACATGATGTCCACTACCAAAATAACTACCCCTAAAATCTGAACTGATAATCGACGCCTTAAAGAATGGACCCACAACGGAAATGTTTACTGAAATCTGAATAAAATAAAATCACGGCATGTAGGAAAAGGCGGATGAGGAAATGAAATACACCTGGATGCGAGGCAGCGATTAGCGGCTACTACGCGTGCTTAGCCTTTGAGAGAATCCTCACCACGTCTGTTTCTCTACACTGCCTCGCTCGGTCTGGAGGAAGACGAATGGCTCGACGTACCGCACGAGAAAATGCCGTCCCCCGTAGCTGCAGGGAGAAAGAAAGAGGATAGAATTATATTGAGGCGAAAAAACAACGGAGTTTCTAGATCGCTGGAATTTTTGTCGGTTAGATTGTGTTGTGAGATTGGTGTCTTGTGTAAATTTTTGTTTCTGTTATTATCAGTAGCGTGTGTGGACTGTCTGTCATACGTCTTGCGCGTAAATTCTCCCTTGGCCCCATCTTTTCCGCGCCTATTATTTTCAGCTGGATATGGACACTACCAGAGAAAAGCTCACATCCACACCGGTTGGGAACAGCCTTTAGCACCGGATTCCCAAACGGTGCTAAACTTTCGATGCTAAAGGTGTCAATCTTTAGCACCGGGTCAAATACCCGGTGCTAAAGACATCCTTTAGTACCGGCTGAAAATACCATCCGGTGCTAAAGATTTTTACGCGTAAAAAAAATTAAATACCACCCGGTGCTCTCTCCATATTATTCAAGAACAAGAAGAAAGAAGATGACAAGACAAATAAGAGGAGAAATAAAGAGATTAAGAATAGAAATAGCTCAAGATTCAACGTTCAAGATTCAACAGAGTAATCTACAGAGATTACATAGATCCAAGATTACAGAAATTTACATTCAATAGAGAAATTTACATTCAACAGGCCTTACACTCGCAAAATCGCAAGAAAAGAAAAAGGAAAAGAAAAAAATGCTGGATGAACTTGCAGCCTGCACACCAGCATGCAGCGCGCCGCTCGCGTGAGCGAGCCCGCCAGCGTGTGGCCTGCTGGCCAAGCGCCGCCTCGCGCGCCGCCCGCCCGCCCGAGCGCGCTGCCTACGCCGCCCGCGCCGGCCTTGCGCGCCGCTCGCGCCCGCGCAGCCCAAGCGCCGCCTGCCTCGCCCGCGTGTGCCTGCCTGTGAGAAGAGGAAGAGGAAGAGAGAAAGTGAGATCCGGAAGAGAGAAAAGAGAAGAAGATAAGGTTGAAGAAGAGAGAAGAGAGATAAAAAGGAGAAGAGGAGAAGTGGCTGCCGCCGGTGCTGCTCGTTAGCACCGGTTGTAGCTACCAACCGGTGCTAAACGTGTTTGGATACATTTGCACCGGTTGTTAGCTGCCACCGGTGCTCATTGGGGGCCTTTAGCACCGGGTCTTGCCACGACCCGGTGCTAATGACCTCCTCCCGACCACACATGCGCGTCGCCCCGCTCCTAGCCATTAGACCCGGTGCTGATACATATTTAGTACCAGGTCCAAAATGTGCCGAGGTATTTGAGGGGGGCGGATGTCGAGTTCTCTGTAGGGAGAAGAGCGGAGGGGGATATGGATATTTTCAGTTTTGCGTAATGTAATTGGAGTCAAATCATAAAATCCATTTGAGCGATGGCTACGTTGATCACCTGCTGTAATTAAGCAGGGAGAGCTAAATCTAATACCAAATTACTCGTTGCCATCAAACTACTCTGTGTATTGTACCATTGTTCATCAATTTACGGGAGCCGTGAACATATATATCCCGACATGTGTGTGCAATTTACGTTGCATTACCACCTGAGCATCACCTGGAGCCAACGTCAAGGTTAGGTACCCAAGGTTCTCGCCAGAAGCCATCAGTGAGTACCAGCAATAATCTAAACCCCTTTCATCCTAGAGGTATTTTGGAGAGTAGCCATCAGTGAGCTCCAAAGCTGCAACGTCAAGGGGATCAGTTAATTCTTAATTCTCAGGTTGCTCCAACTGAGTAGAAGGCGTCCATTATTTAGTTCAAGATCATTTCTCGATGTAAATTAAAGTTAATTATTATCCATTCAAGCTTTTCTTTGCACAGCGGCCGATCAAGACTTGATCTTTGAAGAAGACCATGACAATTCATTTCACTGTGTTTGCAGGTAAGGATTTTTTTCATCATACCCAATGTTTTGGGAGGAATCCACATGCAATTTCTTTATTAGAATCTTATATTTCAGACCTAGCAATCTTCTATTGTTGTCCTCAATTCGATCGGTAGAGTATACATGATTTGCTTATATATGTTGCAGACTTGCAGCTTAGAGTGACTCTACAAAGTCGATTACATACCATCTTCTAGGAGCTGCCGGTGGAATAGAAGTTGTCACTGCTAACCTGTCCATCAACTTCGAAGGCATCCTGGTGGAACTTCGAAGGCATCCTGGTGGAGGCTTGTGGACGTGAGGTGTCTCCACATGTCTCTACATTTTCTGATTCATTCAACTAGCAAGAAATCCCTTTTCTGATTCATTGAAGGTATAATCTAAAAAATTATTTATTTGTGCATCATTTTACAAATGTAATCAGTTTGTTGCAAGAAAAAAAGAAATACTTTGGTACAAGCCATGAAACAGTACATAAGGTTGTGGCGATAAGAAAACAGTACATATGGCTGTGGAATAGCGTGAACTGATTTCTTTTTTATATTGTTAATAGTTATGAAATTCAGAGTTAGAAGAATGGTTGTTGAATCGGGTGCATATGCAGTTATGCACTAACTTTTCATGATGCATCGGAGGCATTCTTTCTGTTTCCTCAGGCAGCTTAGCTGAATCGTGTGAAAATAAAATGGTAGCAATGAACGAGGAAAAACGCGAAAATGATTCACATTGCATATGCTGCATTATTTTAAGAGTGGTCGGCCTTTCCCTGAAAAAATCACTTACTACTTGCAGTTGAAATGACAGTCACATGTTGTGGTTTCTGTAACTCCATATGCTTGCATCAGTTGAAGAACACTAGGATGTTTGGGCTGAGCACTTGGTTGACTGATAAGATTGCTTCGAACATGAGAGAGATGCTCTCAAGAGACATACATGCAGGCTTGCAACTAAATAAAATTTCATTTATCGTTACAAATAAATTTCTGTTCTGACACGTCTGTGAAATGCAAGAGCTAATGAGTAATGACCATTCCCTAATGCCTAGGTCTATTAATTAGTGTGTAGTTTTCTGTCAGTAAGCTTTTACAGCTTTGCTCTGATCCAAGAGTTCAAATTGTTGTTTCAACATTACTACATTATCAGCATTATTCAACTTTGTTACTAGAAAACGAGAACTGATGAAGTGACATCAAGCTCCAGGTCTGACCATGACAGACTCCTAGTCTGTTCAAGAGCTTCATCCATGTGAATCCCCACAAGTTTTGTGGGTTGATGTGCTAACTGATGAATTAACTGTCTGTCTGTTGCTCCTTTTGTTCCAATCAGATATGAATAGCAACGCTAAGGTGCTTGAGAAGAAAGAAAACAATTTGGGCCAGGGTAAATCACATAGTAAAGATATATCTCATTTAGGGCAAAAATACTGTTGCATCCTACAGATGTAGTGCGGAAACAGATGAGTTTGACGTCAGTTTAATACTGTTGCATCCTACACAACTGCAATCTCATTTAGGGTAAAAATACTCTTCCTGTGAACTAAAATAGCACTATGGCAAAATCCATGGGCCGATTTAAAACTGAAGACTAAAAATGATCAAGGCTAATTGTACGTGACAGGCTAATTTAAAATCCCCTGTTGTTTGTTGGCTGGCCCATTTGACCCTGCGGATTTTCCCGGGTTGGGCTGGATTGTACCGGGGCCCACACCTGCTGAAACCAGTTCTGATGCTGACCCAGCAGCACCAACAACTCGGCCATTTCAGCAGGTCAGGCCCAGTCAGTGGAATGTTTTGCATTTGCAGTTGTGTAGGATGCATCATTTTGTTTTTGTTTGTTTTTTTTTGCTACTGTGTATATTGATACATCCCTGACAGGAGTTTTGGGCCAATAGCCGAGCTAGGCCTAGCCCAGCCGCTGCCACCAAAAGGTAAGCAGAGCCCATCCGCTGTCACTCTGCTAGGCCCGCAGGTTAGTGACAGGTGACTATATACTACGAAACCAGCTGGTGGCGTCGCTGCCTCGATGATGACATAGGGTGAGTTTGGTTAATTGGCTTGATTTGCATGTTGCTTAGATCATTTTATATTGCTTGATCTATACTGATTTGCCATGAAAGAACAAGATGTGTCAATTTTCGGCTGTGGATTTGGACGTCTTAATTTTTGGTGTAGTTTTTATTTGTAGAACAGTCCATGGCAGGTGTATACATCAATGTTGTGATTTATTTTATGCAAATGACATCTGTTCGTAGAATTATTTCACATGATGTGGTAACCTTACCAGTTGTACAAAGAGGTGAACATATCGTTGTTGTATATATTCATCCATCCAACTAAACAAAGGATGGGATCATCCCATCCATGTTTCATCCCTCCAATCAAACACAAAACATAACTATCCTAACCATCGAACCAAACAAGTGACATGGATGAACTCATCCTGGATAGCATGGATGGGATGATCCCATCCAACCTTAACCCTCAACCAAACGCACCCATAGAAGACGAACAAGTGAGATTTTGATGCGGCAATAACCTTGACTTAGTAACTTCAATATTATTTTGTTGATTCCAACTCTCTTTTTTCTTATGCATAGATAAGTGTGATTTTTCTCTATTTTAACAGACTAAATTAATCACATCTAGAAGTAGGGCTGTTTGGATTAACATTTAGAACTAGCATTTATTTTTAGTAACATTTATTTACGGTTTTAATATGTTGTAAGAAGATGCTCATATGGAACTAAATATACCACAAATTGCTCGAAATCTCATCTGTTACAAACACAAACATTGAATCAGGACCACCATACGCCAGCTCAACTAATCTCAACAAGGATATGCTCCCTCCGTTTCAAATAATTGCTCATTTCGACTTTTCTAGATGCATAACTTTTACTATTTATCTAAAGTTCTAAACAAGATCCATAGTAAAACTATGTAAGTAGAAAAGCCAAAACGCTATAAGTTGGGAATGAGAGAGTATTAATTACCAATAAACACTAGCATCTGCGTAATCCACATACACATAAACACCACAGCCTAAATTTCTCCTTGTAATTGTGTGTACTTTCTTGATTCCTACCAAGACTGTCTTGACCTTAGTGGAAGCTTGTTGGTGCTGACAGCTTACTATCTTTCTCCTTGCCGTCCTCCACAGAGGAAACCGAGCTGTCCTCATCCTTGACGGCAATGAACACCAGCAGGGCAAGCAAGGGGTAGCTGATGGTCATGAGCCCCCAGTTGACAACCAGCTGGGTCATCAGGGGCGCCTTCTGCCTGTCAACCTGCCATGCCACAGCCGCTCCTGCACTCTGAACCCCCTTGTAGAACCCAACGTATCTGCATCATCAGAGTTGAATAGTGGTTCAGCAGCATGAAGGCATCAAAGATGAGTCAACAAGAAAATTGTTTGTTTTTGCCTTTTTCTCTCTTTCCCCCTTTCAGAATGGCTGGCACCTTGCAGCAGCATATTGACTTATTCAGAGTGCTTTAGAAAAAGACATCTTTTGGTGAGAATCTTTTGTGGGAGGGGAAGCTGGATAAGAAACTCTATCCCCAAATCTTCTCATGGTTACTGTTGGATGTCTTTCGCTATCAGAGATGGCATGCTAGTAGTATCTTAAATATGGACTTCACCATCTAATCAATGGGAAAAGGAGTGAAATTGAAACTCTGTTTTCAACATCTTAGAGATTAACTTTGGCATCAAACAGATATTGCAAGGTGAACACTGGAATTTAACTAACCAATATATTCTAGGACCGGGATGCTCTGTACCCAATACCGGAAGAGTACATTCTTTATATATATATGTAATAAAGGACACACAACCCAATTTGGAGTTTTGACGATTACAATGGCAAGGTGGCAGCATGGATTGTGTGCTTTGTCAATGGAATCTCCAGTCAAGACCTACTGAATTTGACTAACAAGGAAACTTTATCCCTTCCGAATTAAATCGTTGCTTAACTCACTCTGCTATGCTATCAGAGATCATGGAACTCTGCAGACAGTGATGACCAGGGCAATTGTTTATTTCCATGAATACCAGGAAGACATATCTAATTTGATTAAACTGTGTTCTTCAGTTATAAGTCAAGCACTCTGTCTTTGGTGTTATGCCTACAAGCCTGAACTGTCAAGTGTGAGCATCTTGAATACTAACTCAATGACACCAACTTGATCACATGGCTATTAAAAACAAATTACCAATGGCACCATATTAAACAAATCCTAAGCAAGATGACTGAGGATTGATGAGTGGTACCAAACCCAAAAAACACACACACACACACACAAAGAGGAATTGAGTTGGAGCAGAGTTTGTTACCTGCTGAGGATTTGTGAGTCATTTGCAAGTGCGCCGATGATCCAGTAGATGAGGCTCTGGAACATGGCATCCAGCAATCCATAGCTGAAGTATAGCAGGAATGGTCCGGCGTATCGCCGGCCGTCTTTGAAATCGATGGGGTCGGCCAGCTTGCTATGATTGTACTTGAGCTGGTTGGCCAACCCGCCACCCCATATCGCCGTCCCGAGCACGGCGACGGCGAAGACCCCGGCGAGCCCCCTCTTCCTCCGGCTGGCGAAGCCGAAGTCGAGGAAGTAGCCAATTCCGGCGGAGCCGAGCATCTGCGCGCCCCAGTAGAAGACGTTGTTGAGTCCCTTGGTGCGGAGGGAGAAGAGTGCGCCATTGACATTGTTGAACTGGTAGGTGTAGAAGAAGTTGCTTGCCCATGCGGCGGGGAGCACGAGCAGCATCTTCCAGTTGGCGAAGAGCTTGAGGATCTCTGCGCCCTCGGTGGCCGGTGAGGAGAAGGTGACCCTGGTGGCCCTGGTGCCGTCGTCGCGGACGATCCTCGCCGGCGGGAGGACGAGGGCGGTGAGCGCGGCGCCGGCGAGCATGAAGGCCATGAAGGCGATGTATGTGCCGTCGTTGACGCTGGCGGGCTTGGTTGGGTCGCGGTGGTAGTTGAAGGCGAAGGGGAGGATGCCGCCGAGGACGCCGCCGAGGTTGAAGAGGCACCAGAAGAGGGAGATGTAGGTGCCGCGGCGGTTCGGGGGAGGGTAGGAGGTCATGATGGCGCCCTGCGCCGCCCAGAGGAAGCCCGCGCCGGCGCCGAGGAGGGCGCCGGCGGTGACGGGGAAGGCCTGGGAGGCGCGGTGGTTGTAGTAGAGGAAGGAGCCGGCGTAGAGAGGGTAGGTGAGGGCGCCGATGAGGAGGGTGAGGCGGGGGCCGAGGAGGTTGTGGGCGGCGCCGCCGAGGACGCCGAAGACGGCGAAGCAGGCGTAGAGGGCGGTGTTGGCGTTGTCGGCGGTGGTGTTGTCGACCTGCCCGCCGCCGCCGAGGCCGGACAGCGCGTTGAACATGCCCGGGCAGCAGAAGCAGATGAGCCCCAGAAGGGACACCTGCGCGAGCGGCGAGTTGTAACGGAGGAGGCCGCGCCTCGCCGGCGCATCCGGCGGCGGCGGCGGGCCCTCCACCTCCGTCGTCACGGCCATTGTATGCGATGGATTGGCGTCTCAGAGATGATTGATGGCGGGGAATGGCAGTGGATGAGGGAAGAAGACCAAGAGTGGTGTATCTATATATATATAGATCGATGGATCCTGATCTGTTGGTTGAATTGCAATGTCAATTTGTGTTTATAAGATTAGGATCTTAAAATGTTGTATCATTTGGTATTTTGAATTTATATCAAACAATGGGGTTGATACATGCGTTTGAAAGAATCAAATTTCCATTTAGTCATTTAGAAAATAAGCCTGAATCATTGTTCTCCTACGTATACAAGAAAAACCATATACAAGTAAAACTTCATCACATACTCCCTCTGTTTTAAAATGTTAGTTTTACCCTAAGTTAAATTTACCTAACTTTAACTAAATTTATAATAATGCAGTGTCGTGTACAACATGGAATTACTTTTGCTAAATCCATCCACTATGAACATGCTTTGATAGTACATAAATTTGGTATTATAGATTTTAATGTATTTTTTTAATAAATGTGACCAAAATTTGAGAAGTGTGACTTGTAACAAAACTAAAATGACTTTACATTTTGGAACATGTGCAGTAGTATCTTATAAATTATCGTTGAATTTGAAAATACACTAGAGAAACAACTTCTTATATCCTAAATTTGTTTATTTTAGGGGAAAACATAAATAAATTTGTCTCTGAATTTGTGTGGACCTCAGGCATACTGCCTACGTTTACACAGGTGAATAAAATACTGAGCCTAGCTTTATCCCCATGAAAATTCATTGGCATCGATCTGGCTTGACACTGAGAACGAATTAACTAAACTGGCAAGTATCTGGCTGATTACCACAAGACAGAGCACTCAGATTCTTCAGACCGGAGCTTTTGGACATGATCGATTCTGTATCTTTGTCCGTCCGAGTAAATCACATTCGCTAATTCTTTGCAGTACAATAGGCATTTTGTCATTAGTGGCGTGAGCTGACTATGTTCATTATCGTGCCATGCAAGCTGAGGTCGCGATTGACAACATGCTTATTGCATGATGCGATGCCCTCCCTTCTTCCAGTCTGAATCTTGATGCTACAGTTGAACAATTTAACTAAAAAAGTTTGCAAAGCAGGTTGCTAGTGCGTAACTGTAGCTCGAGGGCATCGAATCCATTTTGTCATTATTCACCAACAGGACATGTATATGTGTGATTGAAATTTTGAAATTGCAGCCTGATGCTAGTTTTGCTCTGGATTTCACGTAAGCCAATAGCAAGCCGATGGAATAATAGAATTGAAACGGCTGATATGTAACAACTGCGAACAACAAGCCAGCAGCAGCATGAGTATACGGCAAGCTCACGTATCACGCATGTTCAGTTTTTTTTGTTTTTTTTTTTTGGGTCTCCGGCACATGCATCGATGACAGCCCAAAAGTCATGCCTATGGTAGGGGGGAGCTCTTGTTTGCTTGCGATGCGTCGTCGTCTTGCTATTCTTTATGCTCAAGCTGAAATCATTTAATTTTTATCTCCAAACAAACTCCAGTTGAAATTCCAAGGCGGCAATCAGAAAGCAGCGTTTGAGATTGATGAATTTTTGGTTGAAGAGATGAAAGCTGCCTGTTCGGGAATTATGGATCAAGATGGGCCAAATGGCACTGCAAAGTCAACAGAAGAATGACTGAATGTCTGATGGTAATATCGTCACCCAATTATTTTCTTCCTGGCCTGGTCCAAGAACTGAACTGCTTCAATAATCAGATCCATTGGATTCCTTTCAGAGTTTGCGTGGCAGTGCCGGCCCTCCATTCCATCTTTCACCGGTCACCCCAAGCGCCAATCACTTTCAACTGGCCCCAGAGAAATATCATAGACACGCCGGCTGCAGCAAGACAAGAATGGGCTGCAAGATTACAAATTTCCATCCCAGTGTATTTTAAAAATAATAGCCACTACCGGCCGGGAACCAAGAAAAGATTAAAATTAGCAGGCTGACTGCCTGCAAAGCTTGTCTGATCTCTGAAACAGTCTAAACACTTGTTTAGTTTCCAAAAAGCAACCCCAAAGTTCACTATGCAAAAAAAAGATTCACGTCACATCAAAATATCATAGCTTGCATGGAGTAGTAAATGTAGATGAAATCAAAAACTAATTAGACAGTTTTGTTGTACTCAGTGAGACGAATATTTTGAGCCTAATTAATCAATTTTTAAATAATTTTTCACACATACAAACGAAATGCTACAGTGGCGCAATGATTACGAAGTGACCCCAAACCCCCAAATCTCACCCCCATATTTTGGATCTAAACAATGCCTAAGTGACAAGCCAACCACGGCACCTGAGTCAATCAATGATTGGTTCCATGTAAAACACAGTTGCACATCAATGATATTAGGCATTCAGTTGCCACCACAGCCCATGTCACGGCTTATGCAGCAAAGCATACATGTAGAGTTGCCGTAAATGTAATAAGAAAAAAAGTTTCTAGCAAACACATAATGCCTGTCATGCAGGACGAGCCTTGGGCTCCATGTACCATAAGTGTCCGTGGGTATTATTGGGTAAGGCATAGCGTGTATGTACAATTACCGCGCCAAAATATAGATGGCGCAAAGTGGGCACTGGCTTTAGGACAAATAAGTACAAGAAGCAAACTCCTGGGACTCCCTGGAAGACAGTAGCCTCATCAGAACCTGCAGAGTGCAAATTTCTGTTGTTAAAATCAGAATGAGCTAATGATGAGCAAACATTAGTTAATGATTCAAATTGACACTAATTAAAATTCTCTTCCGCCTGCATGTTGACGAGTAATGCACGAGTTGCCCTACGATTGGTGAAACAATTACAGCACTCTTCTATACATAACACTACAGTGTCAGGCCTGTTGCTATCATTTAATTGGGTCAACAAAATAACGCCTGCAACCATAGCTTAGATGAGTCAACAAAAAGACAAATACATCCCGTTCCATCCTTATCCTACTACTCTCTTGTTGCCTTCAACACCAAAACAAAATGGTATTTGTTCATTTTGCTTGTGAGCCATGCCTTCCTTTGTTGTGAACCATCGACACAAAAGTCCGAAAACCATATTAGTCCTTTTAGTGGCAATAATGACTAGCTTAGTTGGTAGCTTTCTGTAGCTACAGTGGCAAGCTTACAAGTGAAATTGTTTTACTTTGAGGAGTGATAAAAAATTGTTACTATGAAAACTTTCTATCAATTCCCAATTCACCATATACCATGACAACTAGCAATAAACAAAAACAATTTGGTGCTACTAGAGAAAAATCTGCAAGCAGTCCTACAAAGCAAGAATGAAGCAGAGTATTAGCTGCAGCTCTGCTATGCACTCCAGCAGGGCCATGCAGAGTTCATTAACTCTAGGACATATAGGCCTTGTTTAGATCTCAAATTCTACCCCCAAAGTTCACTATGCAAAAAGAAGATTTCCGTCGCATCAAAATGTCATAGCATGCATGAAGTACTAAATATAGATGAAATCAAAAACTAATTTCACAGTTCTGTTGTACTCTGCGAGACGAACATTTTGAGCCTAATTAATCAATTTTTAGACAATTTTTCACACATACAAACGAAATGCTATAGTGCGCATTTAACGCGCACAGCAGGGTACTGTGCCGAATCGGGAGCTCCCGATTCGGAAACTAAACGAGGCCATAACTAGATCCACCAAGTATGTGGTCCCTTTCTTCTTGGAAAAGAAAGACATCATAACCATTTGTATAATTTTATCATTAGTCTTTAGAGAAATTCAAATGCCATGCACTGGGATTTACCTTAAGGAGGAAAAGTGCCTGCGGACTGCTTCAAAGATTTCTTCCGCAGTACCCGTGGCATTTATCTGCATGCAGTTGGACGATTGTAATATTAGAAATCCTATGCCCTCAACTTGTCATACAGAGAAAAACATTCTGGTTCATGTCCCTTTAGCAGCAATTTATAACCACTAAATGTGTGTAATAAAACTGCTCATCTAGTATCAAACCAATCAGTAGATTTCACTTCAATTCTACCACCAAAACATAGAAAGCAGAGGTTATACAGCAAATTTGGACAAGGAAACTGCATCATATCTGTTTCTCTTTGTGTTCCAACAAATGCCACCATCTATGCTTCGCTAACCATATTCTTCTTGAATATACACACTGATATCAGACTGGTTCAGGAATCAGGATGCACAGAGAAATTTTAGAGTAAGACAAAAAAAAGCTTTATCAATCAACTTTGCAGCAAAAGGAGTTAGGGCAATGCAATGAAAAGATACAGAAGTTGTCCTCTTCAGGTAGCTGTTTGAAGAGCAAAACAGATTACTTACCTTGTGAACTTTTCCCCTAGAAGAGTAGTAGTCAACAACAGGAATATTCAAATTCTCAAATACTTTTAGACGCTTCTTGATTGTCTCAATGTTATCATCAACTCGCCCCTAAAAGGCATATGTGAGAAAATGACAAAATAATATAGCAAAAGAAAGTGATTCACACAACTAAGAGTAAACTTCATTACATTCAGATTTGTATTGTCATATTTTCAACAACCTTCCATACATTTCTGATAACTATTATCAGATTCACAATCTTCTAGTTGTACTTCCGAGTTTTGCGAATCACCAGTGCACTTCCTAAATAGCAGTATGCTACCTTCACTTGAGCAATCATGTGACAGTTTACATTTAAAAAATATTAACAAGCAGGGTGGAGACAGGAATAGAAGACAGTGTGCTGGGTAGACGTAATTATAATTTTGAACATTTAAGTCATGCTTATACAAACTTAATCAAGGTCTGTTGATATGTAATTTAGGTTATGCAGCACAGATTACTGAACTAAAGAAGCTGATTTTTTTTTCTTTCATTATAATACAATAATAGAATTCTATTTCCAAGAAGGGAATGTTGTTGCTTACACTATTGACTATACTATAGGAAGGCCATGCTTTCTTTCAGTAAATGTCAGTCCAGAGTTCAACAGCGAAGTGTGGAGACTAACCTGGTTACGGCCTAGAAGGCGTTTAACCATCTCATCCTCTGGACAGTCAAAGAAAATCACAATGTCCGGTTCTGTTCCAACCTGAAAGGTGGGTAAACGGTACAGAGTACACTGATGTTTCAGAACAGGTAAGATGGAGTATTCATTTACAATTTAAATACGGATCTAAAATAATTCAGCTGACATGCTGATCTTCTTAATAACTGCTTGCAACGGCACTGATTGATATAAGTACTTCAACAGAGTGCATGATTCTCAAGCATCATGAAGTGATTTGTACAATTGTCATCATCTGCATACTGCATAAGACTTACTAGTAGTAATAGAAGTCTATAACATCATACATTCTGATGTTAAAAGAGTAAAGGACGTGTCTGTTTAAATGATTAAGTACAGCTCTAAACAGCAAATAATCATCCATGTGAAGTATTGGCAAACAAAATTGAATCAGAACTGATGAATTGAACCACATAGGGCTTGCATTTGTTTATGCACAAAGTCAGTTAGTACTTAGTAGGGAATCCTGAGCTACCAATGCAATGCAGAGGTCAAAATAAAACTGAGAACTTACAATTCTTTCAAAGGCAATTCTGTTTTCCTCACACCTTGGGAAGCCATCAATAAGAACTTTATTGGCATTGCTTGTTTCCATTGCTTTTCTGATGAGTTCGACGGTTATCTCAGACGGGACAATCCTCCCTTCTTTTATGATGTCTAAGATCAACTGCCTGAATGCATAACGACGAAACAATGTACTGAAATCCATTGCACAGGTACAGCATCAAAATATTAACAGCAGGACAAGATTTTCTATTACCCTTTCTCACTGCCAGATGCTATTTCATGGCGTAGAAGGTCGCCAGCGCTCAAATGGGCAAACCCAAAATCCGAAGCAATCTTGGTGCATTGTGTCCCTTTGCCACTCCCAGGACCCCCTACAGGCAGGGAACGATTGATGAATCATGTGACTGTTCAGCGCTGAACCACCCGCAGTCAAACTTGAATAGCATCCATTGACAATTCCTCAAATTCTGCTAAGTATGTCTACGCGTGTGGGTTTTATACTCCATATACGTGGGGGTGGGGAAAAAGTGAAAGTAAAGCAGTCCAATTAGAAGCGCTGCATCTCAGGAAAAGAAGAAAAGGGCGAAACTTTACCCAAGACGAAAGCAATGAACGGCTTCTGGGAATGGCCACCATCACTTCCCTAGAGAAAGAAGAGATCCCCCTGAATCGATTAGTCACACGCGAGCAGCAGCTTATAACAAATGCATATGTTTGCGAGGAAATCCCAAACAAACTTACAGCTTGCGACGTGAAGAGCCTGACAAGACGATTGAAAGCAAGAGGTTCCTTCGGCACACAGATCCGAAGACCATTAGCGTGGAGGGGAGAGCGGGCGAGGTGTTCGACGGAATGCGCGAGGGGCGGGACAAGAAAAAAAGAAAAGATGTTACCTCGCTGGGGACGAGGTGGTGGCAAGAAGAGGCGGTTGCGGAGGAGGAGGACGGCCGGGGTCGGAGAAGGAGAGCGCCCAGCCGCCTCCGCCACATCTCGCAACGCAGGCGTTCCTCCGGCCGATCGGTGCTCGCCTGCGCACTGCCGTCTCCTCCCTTCCCCTCACTTCCGTTTGTGTTTTTTCTCTTCCGGCTCCGAGAGTGGGTGGGCTCTGCAGGCCGAGAAGAGCCGCCCACGCCCAGCCCATGAGGTCAGGCCTGGTTGCAGTTAAGCCCAGCCTGGTTGTGTTAGATAATAGGCGGGCTACCATGCTCGTGAAAAACTTTTGGGCCCGTTGGAGCCTACGCGCTCCGGGTGTTATTTCGGCCTATCTCTACTCTTCCGATGATTGATGTGGGGAAAAAGTCTGTTTTACCTCCCTGGACACTAAGCCGAGTCCATAATTCCTCCCTAGACTCGAAAACAGGGTGAACTACCACCTCAACTTTCAAAACCGTGCACTTTACCTCCTAGCCGTGGTTTTCAAGATGGTTTTACATTTTTCAATTGAAAATAAATCTTATAAATACTTAATAAGGTTATTAAACCATAAAAAATATTTCTAAACTTCTAAAAATTCTGAGAAAAATTCTAGAGATGGAATGGGACGTAAGAAATGTAAATAAAATATTTAAACTAGTGAAAATATCTATAAAATTTTCTAAAATTTAGATTTAGCTCCAGCAAAATAGAAAATATATACAAAAAATTAAAAATATATATATTAAAATATTTAAATCTATATCTAATTGCATCTTGAATACTTTTCACAATAAAAACATAAGATGAAGCCGACATGAATACACTTATCGTAAATGCGTAAATGCATTCAACATTAATATATGTTATATTTATGATGGTTGAATGCATTTATGATGAATGTATTCATACTGGCTTCATTTCATGTTTTTATTGAGAAAAGTATTCAAGATACATTTAGAAAAATTCATGTGTGTTTAAGTTTTTGGATATATTTTCATTTTGCTAGAATTAAATTTAAATTTTAGAAAAGTTTGTAGTCATTTTCACTAGTTTTAAATATTTTATTTAGATTTTTTTGCATCTTAATCCATCTCTAAGATTTTTCTCATAATTTTTAGAAGCTTTGGAATATTTGTTGTGGTTTAATAAGTATT
Organism: Echinochloa phyllopogon; assembly: GCA_033239725.1. Classification (NCBI taxonomy): domain Eukaryota; kingdom Viridiplantae; phylum Streptophyta; class Magnoliopsida; order Poales; family Poaceae; genus Echinochloa; species Echinochloa phyllopogon. The sequence goes on along the minus strand of BTCW01000016.1, from coordinate 623,089 downwards.
TACAAGATTTATTTTTAATTAAAAAGGCAAAACCACATTGAAAACCGCTTAAAACCACGGCAAGGAGGTAAAGTGAACAGTTTTAAAAATTGAGGGAGGTAGTTCACCCGGTTTTCGAGTCTAGGGAGGAATGCTGGACTCGGCTTAGTGTCCGGGGAGGTAAAACAGACTTTTTCCTTGATGTGGACTGTTGGTGGCTTATGTGGGCCCTGCCCATTAGGTAACTAACATTCAAGTTGTCAAAAATGCAAATTCATGGGCGGATACTGTTTTTTCCCTTTATATATCGATTTCCAGTCAAATAAAAGCATGGCACGTATCAGAGTTCAGCTGAAGCAAAATGGGTGGCAGCACAACCAAATTCAATTGATTTAGACATACACGCAACATACAAAATTGACTGAAAACAATGGACCGCATCAATGAAAAAAAAATAGCTCGCAACAACTTTCATTTGGAATATAGGCTCTGTTTGCATCCACCTAGTTAATTTATTAGCTGTATCTGGGATAAGCTAGGTTGAGTCGGCTATTTAGCTAGTTAGAAGGATATTAGCTGAGAATTAGCTGGTCTCATTTGGATTCATCCCTGCTAAAATTAGCCATCTGACAATTAGCTAGTGGATCTATACAGGATCATAATAGAAAAAAGATACATAGCCGGTACGGAAAATCCAGACCCATTCAAGTATTTCCTTGAAAGGACGTGCCAAGAGGGAAACTAGAGAACAAAACCAACAAAAAGGATAGTTAACTTTTCATTTTCCAGATTCAGGACGTCTACTCCACTTGGAACCAATCAAAATGATAAGATATTTTTATACTACATCAATCCCAAAATATAGTTCCGTGTAGAGCATTTCCACGAGTGTCCCAGTGAATATTTCCAATAACTAGTTTTGAGAGTAAAATAAAAAATAAAGCTCAAAGAGTTGTCCAAAATTTAATGTGTCGAAAACCAGAGCTATTGTAAACGAAATATCCATGTTATTTTGGTAGCCCTAATCTTTTTCATGTAGGAAGAAAGAGTTGCCAAGATGACGGTGACGTGCAATTTTTATTTTCATATTGAAAAAATCATTAGCTGGGCCAATTGATTGTTGGCGTGGCGGTATTCCCAATAATTTTTGGCAACTTTTCAAAACTATATTTTTAGACTTTATTTTCTGGGTACTCTTGAAGGTGTTCTTAGAGTGTCAATTTTATATCAAAATAGTACATCTTTGTTTGAGTTGTCAAACATGCTTGAATGGGTGGACGGACGAAAAATAAAGCCCTTGGCAATCAACTGTATCGTAGGTATAGTGAAGAGAATATTAGACATTTTACGTGTAGCAGTACACGTGTAGCGTGAGAGAACATTTTGGACAAGAAGCGAGTAATAAAAGGTTTTAAAACCAAATGTTTGAAACTTCAATGACATGCTTAAACAACAGTACGTGTAGCGTGAGAGAACAAAATTTAAAAGATTTTTAGCTGAGTGTTTCCATGAACTCAAGGACCTACTACTTGATCATTTTTTTTAAGCTTAGCACTGAACGAGGTTTGCACAGGATCGAGACAGGAAGCATCATTAACCCTCTCCCCAAGAATCAAGTTACTAATCTCGACACAGTAGTACACCTGACAAAATTACAGCTCGTCGACCTGACGACTGCTAGTTTCTTTAAGGCTACAATCAAGGTCAACCCACACACACTTGGTAAAGAATCCTTATTATAGTTACTACTACAACTATTTTTCAAACTCTCAGTCGATTGATTTCGTCAACACAATAGTTGATCATCAGTCCATCTTGGAGACTTTTGAACATCCATCAATCAAGCTGTTAATTAGTGTTGTACCTCGAGCAGACCTTCCTGACCTGGCCTGCGTCGCCCTCGATGACTCCGACATTGCTGAGCTTGGCCATGACCTCGGAGAACCTCTGCACGAACGCGTCGGGGCTCGCCGCGTAGTAGGCGACATGCCGCGCCGTGGCGTGGTGCGTGGCGGCCTCCTGGTCCACCTGCAGCAGCGTCCTGTTGCCCATGACCTGCGCGTAGTAGTTGTTGTCGACGGCGAACGGCGTCTCCGGGTCGAAGAAGGCGGCGGGGTCCGTGTCCAGCGGCAGCTCGGCGCCGCCGCAGACGCCGAGCGTGTCGCGGCGGAAGGCCTCGTCCATGGCGCCGTCGGGCTTGGTGAGGCGGTAGCGGAAGGCGGAGCAGTGCGCGCCGCCGACGGTGTGGGCGCCGAAGAGCACGACGGTCTCCTCGTCGGTGAACCCCCTGGCGGCGAAGTACGCGAGCACGGCGTCGAGCCCGGCGAAGGGCGCCGGCAGGTCAACCTCCCAGGGGTTGGACTGCGTCCCGTCGCGCCGCCCGAGCGCGACGTCGTAGCGGGCGCCGCCGAGGAGGGCCACCGATTCCCGCGCCATGAGCGCGAGCGCGTCGGCGCAGGAGACGACGGCGGCGCCGGCAGGGCAGGCGGTGTCGAGCGCGCGCCTGACGGCGTCGACGGCGGTGAAGCCGCGGAGGGTGTGGTTGGGAACGGCGGCGCGCTCCGAGGAGCGGCGCGGCGTGGGCGCGATGAGGACGGAGGCGTCGCAGCCCCGGACGAAGCAGTCGTGGAAGAGCATGCGGATGATGGCGGGCGCAAGGGTCGGGTCATTGTAGTGGAGCCGCGCCATGGCGTCCTGCACGATGGCCTCGGCGTCCGGGCACGTCGAAGCGTAGTAGCCGGTGTCCAGAGCGTTGGTTGTTGTTGGCATTGCCAATACTGCCAACAGCAGCAACAGGACGCTGCTGCCTCTGCCCACCATGGATATGATCTTTGTATATATGTGACTATGTGTGTAGCTATATCTATCTATCTATATCTAGATCAACTATATATATGATCAATGGTGGCACTGGAACACAACTGTATTTTCAGCCGATACGAGTATATGTGCATCACAGTGCATGTGTGTACACGTACGTACGTAGCTGGCCGCGTCGACTCGATATATGTAGTCGAATGAAGTGGCACGCCATTCGAGAACAACTTACCATATGCATTGCTGTACGTATATGCATGCAGTAATTAAACGACAATTTGGCTTTAACGGCTTGAGATTTAACTAGGACACTGCTGCTACTGCCCGGCCAATGTGTCGGTGATGTGCCCAAGAGCCCATCATCACAATACGGTTTAAAGGCCCAAGAGGATATTGATCCAAGAGGGATTATGGTTACTAACGGGTCTATGAGATAGAAGCCTATTAGTACGTCATATATATACGAGGGAGGGGCTAGGGGGTAAGATGACCTAATATTCGCGCCCACCCTAGCCGCCGCTTCCTCCTCCTCTCTCTCGACCGCCGCCCTTGCCGTGCGTGCGGTGCTAGCACACCGACGCCCGGCGTTCCATCCCCGTACGTGTCGACTCCGTGGAGGCGCTGCTGCGACTGCTGCGCTGATCGGCTACTGGGATCAAGGACGAGGAGCTCGGTTCGTGGGACGTGATCGACTACTTCCTCTACATCGACGCGTGACTTCTTCCGCTGCGCTGCGCGTCTAGTGGTAACGATCTATGATATTCTACTCGCAAGTATCTTGGGTGTATGCGGTAGTGATGCTAGCGTAGCCTACCTGTTTTCCTTCAGTGGTATCAAAGCCATATTGCGTAGTTTTTGGTCTGGATCATTAGCATATAGGTGATATGTTGTTGTAGTAGATTGGATCTATTACTTTTACACGGTTTGATTAGATCAATTGGTCATAAGTGGTTAAAACTGGAGCGAGTTGATTGGGCGGCATGTGACCAAAAAGATTAGTCCGTGTTCTTTCTCTGTTGTGCATACGACATGTCCCTACTGGTTGGAATCACCATCAGGGACTGACTGTGTGCATAGTCAGCTAATTGAACCAACAGATCGAGGTCATGTGTAGATGCAGTCTTCTCAAGTGCAAAGGTTGCACGGTCAATGTGATTGACCTAGTGAAAATTGAGGCATTATGAATGGCTCGGATTTGTGGTGATGCGATCAATCCGATGAGATTTTCATAAGGATTCCATAGATGTGAGACCGCCGTTGCTTTCTCGCTATAGCGGCTTCCTAAGCGCTACTTTGGTAGAACACGTCGTACGCCTAACTCGTTTTTGCAGGGTATGATGTGAATGGTATGGCCTCAATGTCATGTGATGATATATGTGATGATTTGTGCGGCCTGCGTGTCGCAAGTTAACACAACCGGGTTGAGGTTGCACCATTATTGTATAACGACCTGCGTGTCGACTTGTGTTGCTTGAATCCTCATGTAATTATTTCACTAGCTATTAGATGTAGTAGCTTAGTATCTTTTCATGGAGGCTTCAATCATGATGGCGATGATGATCACCACAAGACAGGATGGATGGCAATGGAGGTCACATTGGAGCCATGGTGATGGAGCCCATTGTGATGCAAGATGCCATACTATTCATAATATAATATGATTATATGCCTGTGATGTTTATTTTCCTGTCATATTATTCTTTCATGCTTTTACATATGGTGGATGTTTTAATCATGATAGAATAGCTTCCCTCGGAAAAAGTTGAGTTTTTTTATGCCTTTTACCAATAGCTGCACCTATAAACTTTGATCGTTGTGTGGTATGTTTACCAAAGTAGAGTACCCTCAGCTATCTCTTTTGTATAGGGTGGATGTCGGACATTCACAAGCATAGTATTGGTTTACTCAGCAAAGCTATCAAAATAGTTTTGGACTTTAAGGCATAGGTTTGGGGCCGGGGCATTGGATGCCACCCAACAAACAAGAGTCGTATAGAGATATGATTAGTAATTTGTTGCTTACCTGTATCACTACTTTTCTAGCCGTGATGCTAAAGCTCACTAGGATTTTAGTGATTATGGATCTTGAACCACTATATGTCATTAAAGGGAAGATGACTTAGATATAGTCGGTTGTCTTTTGTTAAATCAGTTAATGAAAGTCTTTACATAAACTTAGTGCTGAAATTTTGCCTTACTTTAATGTTGTAGATCATCCCTGCCAGTAACAATTCCGTTTTCAACTTGCGTTCTGTTCTTGAGAAAGAAAAGTTAAATGGAACAAACTTTATTGATTGGTACCGCAACCTGAGAATTGTTCTCAAGCAAGAGAAAAAGGAGTATGTTCTTGAGCAGTCATATCCTAATGATCTCCCTGACAATGCAAATGCTGCTGATCGCAGAGCTTATGAGAAGCACTGCAATGACTCACTTGATGCCAGCTGTCTGATGCTCGCCACCATGTCCCCTGATCTGCAGAAGCAGTATGAGCATACTGATGCTCACACCATGATCGAGGGGCTGCGTGGGATGTTTCAGAACCAAGCCAGGACTGAGAGGTTCAATATCTCAAAGTCCTTGTTTGCGTGCAAGCTGCCAGAAGGTAGCCCTGTCAGTCCTCATGTGATCAAAATGATTGGTTACATTGAGACTTTGGACAGACTTGGTTCTGAACTTCACCATGACTTGGCTACTGATGTTATTCTCCGGTCGCTCCCGCCAAACTACGAGCCTTTTATCTTGAACTTTCAGATGAATGGCTTGGATAAAACACTAAGTGAGTTGCATGGGATGCTAAAGACAGCAGAGGAGAGTATTAAGAAAAATCTCAATCATGTGATGATGATTCAGAAGGGGAACAAAAAGAGGAAGCGTTGGACGCCCCCTAAAGGTAAAGGCAAGGAAAAGAGTTCCAGTGGTGAGTCCTCGGGCTCTAAGCTAAAGCCAGCACCTAAGGCCAAATCTGGCCCTACTTCTGAGGATGAATGCTTCCACTTCAGGTAAAGGGACATTGGTCTAGGAACTGCAAGAAGTGTTTGGAAGAAAAGAAGAAGAAGGGAAGTGAGACTTCCACTTCAGGTATAAATGTTATAGAAATAAATATTGCATTATCTTCTAGTGAATCATGGGTATTTGATACTGGATCGATGATTCACACTTGCAAATCGTTGCAGGGCCTAAGTGAGACTAGAAGATTTGCAAGAGGCGAGTTGGACGTTCGTGTCGGCAATGGCGCAAAGGTTGCGGTGTTGGGGGTCGGTACCTACCACTTGTCTCTACCATCCGGATTAGTTTTGGAATTAATTAATTGTTATTGCATTCCTGTTTTGAGCAAGAACATTATTTATTCTTCATGTTTGGAAGAAGTTGATGGTTTTAAGATTGTAATAGAGAACAAACGTTGTTCTATTTTTTGCAATGGTATTTTCTATTCTCATAGTCCATTAGTGAATGGATTATATGTTCTTGATCTTGAGGATAAATCCGTCTATAACATTAATACTAAGAGGTTTAGACCAAATGATTTGAATCCCACTTTTATTTGGTATTGTCGCTTAGGTCATATAAATGAGAAGCGCATTGAACAACTCCATAAAGATGGATTGTTAAGCTCGTTTGATTATGAATCATTCGACACATGTGAGTCTTGTTTGCTTGGAAAGATGACCAAAGCACCTTTCACTGGTCATAGTGAGAGGGCGAGTGACTTGTTGGGACTTGTACATACCGATGTATGTGGACCAATGAGCTCAATAGCCAAAGGTGGTTTTCAGTACTTCATTACTTTTACTGATGACTTTAGTAGATATGGTTATATCTACTTAATGAGGCACAAGTCTGAATCGTTTGAAAAGTTTAAAGAATTTCAGAATGAAGTACAAAATCAATTAGGCAAAACAATTAAATTTCTGCGATCTGATCGTGGAGGAGAATATTTGAGCCTTGAATTTGGTGATCATTTGAAGCAATGTGGAATTGTTCCGCAGCTAACTCCGCCCGGAACGCCTCAATGGAATGGGATATCCGAACGGAGGAACCGAACCTTGTTGGACATGGTTAGGTCCATGATGAGCCAAGCTGATCTTCCATTGTCATTTTGGGGTTATGCTCTTGAAACTGCTGCGTTCACACTGAATAGGGTTCCAAGTACGTCTGTTGAGAAGACACCATATGAGATATGGACTGGGAAGCGTCCCGGATTATCTTTTCTCAAAGTTTGGGGATGTGAGGCTTATGTCAAACGTTTGATGTCAGATAACCTCACTCTAAAGTCAGACAAATGCTTCTTTGTGGGATATCCTAGGGAAACCAAAGGATATTATTTTTACAATAAGGCGGAATGCAAAGTGTTTGTCGCTCGCAATGGTGTTTTCTTAGAAAAGGAGTTTCTCTCAAAAGGATTCAGTGGGAGCAAGGTGCAACTTGAAGAAATTCAGGAAACGCCCGAAACTATTTCAGCACCCACTGAAGATCCACAGGATGCGCAAGATGTTGCATAACCCGTAGTTGAGGCACCAGCCCCACGAAGGTCTATAAGGGCACGTCGCGCTACTAACAAGCTCAACCTCCTCATTGCGGAGGAGCGCCATGTATTATTGATGGAAAATGATGAGCCCTTGACCTACACGGAAGAAATGATGGGACCCGACTCCGATAAATGGCTTGAAGCCATGGAATCCGAGTTAAAATCCATGCATGATAATCAAGTTTGGAACTTGGTCGATCAAATTGATGTGTTAGACCTGTCGACTGTAAGTGGATTTTTAAGAAAAAATTAGACATGGATGGAAATGTTCACATCTATAAGGCACGATTGGTGGCGAAAGGTTTCCGACAAATTCAATGTGTTGACTATGAAGAAACCTTTTCGCCCGTCGCAATGCTAAAGTCTGTTCGGATTCTCCTAGCAATTGCCGCATATGATGACTATGAGATATGACAAATGGATGTCAAAACTGCTTTCCTTAATGGACATCTAAGTGAGGATGTGTATATGACACAGCCTGAAGGTTTTGTCGATCCTAAAAATGCTGAGAAAATATGTAAGCTTCAGAGGTCCATCTATGGATTGAAGCAAGCATCTCGGAGTTGGAATATTTGTTTTGATGAAGTAGTCAAAGGGTTTGGCTTCATCAAGAATGAAGATGAGCCTTGTGTTTACAAAAAGGTTAGTGGGAGCGTACTTGTGTTTCTGGTCCTATATGTGGATGACATATTACTGATCGGAAATGATATTCCAATGCTTGAAGCCGTTAAAACCTCATTGAAAAAGAGTTTTTCGATGAAGGATTTAGGAGAGGCGGCTTACATTCTGGGTATTAGGATCTATAGAGATAGATCAAAAAGGCTAATTGGATTAAGCCAAGACACGTACATTGACAAGATATTGAATCGGTTCAATATGCAAGATTCCAAGAAATGTTTCTTGCCAATGTCACATGGCATTGCTCTGAGCAAGAGTCAGTGTGCTACGACACCTGATGAGCAAAAGAGGATGAGTACGATTCCTTATGCTTCAGCCATAGCGTCGATCATGTATGCCATGCTTTGCACGCGCCCGGATGTTTCTTTTGCTCTAAGTGTCACGAGCAGGTATCAGTCAAACTTCGGTGAAGCTCATTGGACAATTGTCAAACTTTAGAAGAACTAAGAATATGTTCCTAATATTTGGAGGCGAAGATGAGCTTGTTGTAAAGGGTTACACCGATGCTAGTTTTCAAATAGACAAAGATGACTCCAAATCGCAATCCGGTTTTGTTTTCTGCCTCAATGGTGGGGCAGTGAGCTGGAAGAGTTCCAAGGAAGATATGGTGGCTGATTCGACAGAGGCCGAGTATATTGCAGCTTTCGAAGCTGCAAAAGAAGTTGTTTGGATCAGGAAGTTTGTTCTGATTTGGGTGTTGTTCCTAGTGCCTCCAGTCCAGTGGACCTCTATTGTGATAATAGTGGTGCCGTTGCACTAGCAAAGGAGCCTAGAACAACTAATAAGTCCAGACATATACTGCGGAAGTATCACCTCATCCGTAACTTTGTTGAGAGAGGTGATGTGAAGGTTTGCAAGGTGCACACGGATTCAAACATTGCTGATCCGTTGACGAAGCCTCTCCCACAACCAAAGCATGAGGCGCACATGAGATCTATGGGTATTAGATACTTACATCAGTGATTTCAGTGTGCGTGGGAGATTTTGTGTCATAAGTATGTTTATGTAATAATGAATAATTGTTATTTGTTCCATGGATGATTATCTTTTACATTAATTATCAAGTATGTGACTTGTTCGTGAAACTTTTTGTTGACAAGGATATGATTCTAAATTATCCCTAGTTTATGTCGTTATGTGGGACAACAACGACGTTGAGACTAGCAGATGCATTAATTGATGATCATGTTTCACGGATCATGGATATGGAGATATCAGATTAATGATGTGGACACATGTTGGTGAACATGGTGTTGGATTGACCCACTCGAAGACAATGTTGGGATTGTTATCTTGTGTGTGTCGTCAGTTGTTCTTGAGTGTTGTACCTACTGGATCCTCAGACCTGAGATCGCCATTGTTTCTCACTGTGTGTAGTGGTGCATCTTGGGGCTGCTAAACGCTACTCCGTAACTGGGTAGTTACAAAAGTAGCTTACATGTGTGTCATGAAACATGGAATGGGATGTGAGTGGATCAAGATGGAATTTGCCCCTCCTAGACAACGGGAGAGATATCTCTGGGGCCCTCGAGATAGTTGGATTGAAAAGTGCATGGCCATACCAAAATGATTAAACAGTTAACCATGATGACTAAAGGTTAGTTATGAATAGAATCCACTATTAGATCGAGAGAATGGTCGAGCTATCACAAAGGTGGCACACATCTCGCCTTGAGCTTGACATGTATCGTGTGGCAAAGGGATTCGATGTATGAGTATATCTAAGGTTCGGCCGATATAATCTTTATGTGTATATGTGAGTCACTATGCCCTGCTAGGTGCCGCTATTGACTTGTGATTCAGAAATGGTTTCCATTCACGACCATCTACACATGAACCTAATGGGTCACACACTTAAGGGGTTCAGAATGTTGGAAAGCTTGCCTGTATGATTGTCTCTAGTGCAAGTGGGAGATTGTTGGTGATATGCCCAAGAGCCCATCATCACAATACGGTTTAAAGGCCCAAGAGGATATTGATCCAAGAGGGATTAGGGTTACTAATGGGTCTATGAGATAGAAGCCAATTAGTACGTCCTATATATACGAGGGAGGGGCTAGGGGGTAAGATGAACTAATAGCCGCGCACACCCTAGCCGCCGCCTCCTCCTCCTCTCTCTCGACCGCCGCCCTTGCCGTGCGTGCGGTGCTAGCACACCGACGCCCGGCGTTCCATCCCCGTACGTGTCGACTCCGTGGAGGCGCTGCTGCGAATGCTGCGCTGATCGGCTGCTGAGATCAAGGACGATGAGCTCGGTTCGTGGGACGTGATCGACTACTTCTACATCGACGCGCGACTTCTTCCGCTGCGCTGCGCGTCTAGTGGTAACGATCTATGATCTTGTACTCGCAAGTATCTTGGATGTATGCGGTAGTGATGCTAGCGTAGCCTACCTGTTTCCCTTCACAGTGGTCATGCACCGGCCTGAGCAGATAGATCTGCATGCATTCAGTTGTTGGATTCTGCCAGGAGGTGGGAATTATTGACGCGTAGTGGTAGGCCTACTTGCATTGCATCTGATCCGATGGAGGTGGGAATGGAGAGCATGCCGTATCATATCTAGGGCAGGTCGTAGCCAAGCTACTCGGCATATGGATGTTCTGCACATCTCTGCAGGAGGTTCAGGTGTTGAACCACCATTTGAACTCAGAAAGAGCTTAGGTAGTACAGGGATAAAGAAATTAGTTGACTTTCCCGCGCTAGTTTTGATAAACTTGTCGACCTGCTTCTAATTTATTAGCTGTATAAATTGCTCAAGTCTCGTATATATTATTGGTTTAATTAATATAAGATGGCCTGTTTGAAAATTCTAGTCGGAACCGGATTTCATAATTCAATGCGTTCAAATTGCATGCATTGTCGTCCTATCATCTTTCTCGGTACATTTGATTTGTTATTAGCTCATACATATCGATCTGATACCACTCAAAAATTAGTAACCCATACCGTATAGTTCAAGCAATATACTCTGTATATTGGAGTGTTCATTTGGGAAAAAGCTTCAATTCAAGAATTGACTGAGGAGGACTATGGCCCCGTTTGGTAGAGCTCTCAGAGCTGATTCTTGGGTGAATTCAGCTCTGCCAAACAGTTTTTCAGAGAAAAGTGATTCTTTGCTGATTCTGTGAAATGATTCTCTGAAATAAACTAAGAGGCTGGGAAAGAAAATTTATACTAAAGAATTAAATAGAATCACTTTCAGCCACAAAATCACTTTTCTTAGAGAATCAGCTCCGATAAAAAATCGGAATCAGATGTAGCTCTACCAAACATACCCAATATATTGGGCTTACCTGCAGTGGCCATCCTCTGCAACTAACAAGTTTTGAGCAGGACTATATATTGGACTTAACCAGAAAACAGTGACTATACGTATATAGGGCATGGATGTGCTGCAGGTTTTCAAGTGCTGATTCCAAAGATTTAATTAGGAGATAAATACACCATGGGCCCTTAAACTTATCGCGACGTACCACATAGGTCCACGAACTCGTAAAATGAGTTTCTGGATCTCTAAACTTGTTAAGTTGTGCCATTTAGGTCCGTAACCCCTCGTGGAAGCAATTTCGCCGACGTGGCATCACCAGCGTGGACGCAGGGGTCACGTGAGGCCCCTCATAACCCCTCGTATCCACTTCCTTCCCCCTCTCTTCTTCGAGTTCGTCGCCTCCGCGCCGCATGGCGCCACGCGCGTCGGCCTTTGGGAACGGCCGGCCGCGGGCGCGGAGGACGTCGAGGAGGCTCGGCCCGGCGTACTCCATGACGGGGGAGTATTTGTCGCCGCCATCGTCCGAGGCGCCGGGCACCCACGCGACATCGAGAAGCTCGACAAGGGAGGGGTGGGCCCCGCAGATCGCCAAGAACGCGGCCTCCCGAAGGAGCTTCCCAAGTTCGCCGCCGCACTCCGGGTGGAGGGACTTCACGGCGACAGCAGCCAGGGCGGTGCGGTCGTGGCTAGGCGCTTGCCACCGCGAGGCCAGGTGCGGAGCGGGCCATGCGGCCGCGGCTCGCGCGCTTGACGGCGAGCGGCCGGCGCAGGCGCGATGCTTGGCGCATGGGAGACTCGCCGGCGTGGGGAAGCTTGGCAGGCCGCCGCACGGCGGAGAGACGGTGGTGCCCGGCCGGCGGAGGTGCAGGCTCGGGTGGAGGACGGTGGCGCGTTCCCACGCGACCGGTGCGGCGTCGACACTCGCCTATGCATGGCCGACGCGTTCTTGCCGGCGCCAAACGGCGGTGTGGCTCGAGCTCGCCGGTGGCGCCCACGAGGATGCTGGAGGTGATGGCGCCGGAGCCGGAGATGGAGAAGGAGATGGCGCGTGGGGGGCGCCGTTGGCCATGAGCGCGGCGACGAGGGAGGCTCCGGCGGCCATGGATTCCGCCGGCGCGTCTGGAGCCTCCGGCCGCACAGGTTGGGGCGGCGGCGGCACGCTGGGTGGGGCGGCGGCGGCAGGCAGGTTGGGCGGGCACGGCGCATCGGCAGCGAAGGCCGGGCGGCGGCGCGTCGGAGCGGCGGCGCGCGTCCGGAGCCGGAGAGAGATAGAAAGATGACTCTGGTGCTTTTACGAAGAATGGGAGGGTCCTAGCTGCAAAAACTCAAGCGCGGCAAAACTCCCGCCAAAATACAGTCACCTCCACGCTGGCGATGCCATATCTGCGAAATTGCTTCCACAAGGGATTACGGATCTAAATGGCACAACTTAACAAGTTTAGGGAGTCAGGAACTCATTTTGCGAGTTCGTGGACCTAAGTGGTACCTCACGACAAGTTTAAGGGCCCACGGTGTATTTTACTCTTTAATTAGACTCTCCAGGCTACAGTAGATTGCATGATCCGGCCAGCCGATCCTCCTCCAATAGGCAACACATTTTCTAGCTAATTAGCGAAAGCCCTTGAATTAACCGAGATTTTTCTCGATATAGAAACAACTCTTATGTTAATAATAGCATGCCTATCTGCTTCTTGGATTTGTGCCTGCAACTAGTGTAGCTAGGTTACGCCACATTGTCACCCCTTGTGTGAATCTTGAAAGCAACAGCGTAGGGGAAAGGAAAGGGAGCCTCCTTTCCCATATTTCTCCGTACGTTCGAATATGCAGGTAGCAACGACAATGATGCTCCTTGATGTTTCAACTTTCAATCGTCTTCATACAGAGTTTACCATTGAACTCATAAAAGTACTGAGATGAAGAAATTAATTGACTTTTCCGCACTAGTTCTGATGAACTTGTCGGTTGACCTGGTCCTGGTTCTTCCTTATCTGTAAATTACTCATCAATACATATAAAGTCATGCATATTCTTGATGTAAGCTAACCTATCTGAAAAATCATTTAGCCGGAACTAAGAACACTGTCCTATCGGATATAGTATCTTTCGGTAGTTATTTCCTAGCTCATATGGCCTATCGATCTGATACCGTATGAAAATTCGTAATACAGTTCAAGCAATGGCTCTGTTGGTATATTGGACTTAGCTAATACTAATAGCCATCTCGATCTGCAAGTAGCAAGTGTACATGTATATACATACTCTACATGTGGGCGGAATTCAAGCATCTCCTTCCTGCGCTCTGCATTCTCCAAAGTTTTGAGATCGATGCTTACCTGCATTTTCCAAGAACCATGCTTTTCTTTTTGGTTTTTGTACAAGTTTCCATTGATCAAACATCGATGTGTCGGTGTGTCAGTGTTCATTTGGGAGAATATCCTACTGGTACAGGTAAGTAATTGACTAGCCAGACTGTCTGACTGTCAGAGAAGGCGTAAAAAATGTTAAAAACTCATCAGTGCAATCAATTATTTTTTTTGACCGAAGTGCAATCAATTATTATCCTTGTAAAATGGAGATGACAATTTGGCGCAAGATAGCTCAGGAGTCAGGATTTAAAACAAGATTCCAGGCAAAGGGAAAATAAAAAAAACATTTTAGGAAACTTTTATAAATCTACCAGAATGAAAGCAGATGCAACAAACTTTGTTTTTGAAATCCAAACGGCAATCACAGTTCACATGACATCATTAGGGCATGTACAGCAGTTTAGACAGCTGCTGTCTATTTAACACATACAAACAGTTAAATAGTCAACTCTACAATAGTTTAGATAACTGCGGTCTATTTAGCTGTCTGTGTGATAATAAATACGCACTCTGGTTTCTGATGTTTTGCATGGGAGCACGAGCCAAAGCAGTAGACGAGATAGTAGACGGCAACACTCTCTTTCCTCATTAAATGATAGCCACATCAGCTCATTTGATCTATGTGGCAACAAAAGACAGCTGCTGTCTGTGGGTTGTACATGCCCTTATTGGTGCCAAGGGAACATGGATATCATGGGTGGGCCTGACTTAGGGGGTTATTGTATTTTTTTTGCCAATTGTTTGTTCAATGATATGTGGCATACTCATCGACGATGTTCTGGACTCATAATGTATTATCTAATACTAGTCAGTTTATACAAATATAAGTATAGTTACTGTTCTAGCTGTTTGGATTGTCGCGAATGCCCAATCCCCATCCTATATGGGCCCCTCACGTACCTACGGAGATTTTTCCATCTTGCATTGTATGGATTGATCCCAAGCTGGATCGTGAAAAATCTAGTAGAAACTAAGAATTCTGGAAATTGGGATGGTAAAGTTCCTATATATGGGTGTGTTTGGGGCCACTTCACTTTCGATTTTTCAAATCAACTTCCAAATCAACTCCAGCTCCGAAGAGGTGGATCTATATCATCTCTATATGTCGACAACTCTACATTGACACTTCATAGATCTACGAGATCAAGACTTACTTTATTTGGAGGTGGTAGCAGATATGACCAAAAGTATCTGCAATGTGCTATATATACCGATAAAGCTGCGAAATACAGAAACTGACAGAATGACCAAACAAAAAACTGAGAGTAAAATGCATTTTACCCCTTGACCTTGTTATGAAATCAGAAAAAAAATCCTAAACTCGAAAATCAGACGTTATACACCCCCAAATTCTTGAAAACCGGATAAACTACCCCTTGCTCCAGGTCAAAGTGGTTAAAGGTGGTTTTGACCATTTTATAATTAAAAACAAATGCATGATCGGTTTTTAAATCCCAAAAGTATTTTGGCCTCCAAAAATTTCAAAAAAAACTAGTGATATATTGGGACACGAGAAATCCAAATAAAATATTTGGAACTCATCAGAATATGTCCAGAAGCTTCTAAAAATTGAATGTAACACTAACAAAATTGAAAAAATGTCTAGAAAAATCCCAAAACATTATAATTGGTAATGGTTGCATTCATGCACTTTGGTCTTGTGTTTTTATCATTATATATATAAGTCCTCGAATGCATTTATTCATTGCTTAAAATATTTTGGGATTTTCTATATATTTTCTATTTTCTTAGGTCTCAATCTAATTTTTAAAAGCCTCTAGATATATTTTCATGAGATTTAAATATTATATTTGTGTTTCTCATGTCCCAATATGTCTCTATAAGTGTTTTTGGAATTTTTTTGCTTAGACAGTTTTTTTGTGATTCAAAAACATATCTCGTGTTTATCACATTTGTTTCTAAACTAAAAAAGAAATCACCCCCAAAATCAATTTTAACTGGAGGTAGTTTGTCTGTTTCTAAAGAATTGGGGTGTATAATGTCTGATTTTTTTAGTTTAGGGGGCTTTTCAGATTTCGTGATAATACCATCAATCTATTACCGTACCAGGAACAGAAGCATCAATCAGAGTTTCAGTATCCCGAACGGCGGTCGCTTTCTCTTGTGTTTGGCCAAAAGTTGATAAAAACATCATCGCGTGCGAAAAGCAGATCAAGTTGGATTGAGCGGCATTCGATAGCTTACCCGGCTACTTAGCAACTGTGGGTTGAATATACAATGGGAGAGATTAGTTGTAATAGCCTGGTGAGAGCTGGGGACCCATGGAAGAACCAACAGCTCGGATAATGATATAGAGATCATGAATCCAACTAAAAGTGCTTCATGCGGCGGGCCTCTCTTTCACCAACTTGTATATTCAGGCCGCTCTTCTTTTGGGCCAAGCAAGCTAGCATATATATGCATGCAGCAGCTGGCTGGGGATAAACAACACTGACAAAGTAACCGTGTAATCATTCTACTATAACACAAGTTTAAAGGCGCCGCTAATGCTTGAAAGTAACTGCAAAAGTGAATCATTTGATTATAGTCCATAAAAAGTTGGTGTTCATCAGAGCGGAATCGAATGTTCCTAACTTTCAGCGGGTGGGTATCATCATCATATTCATGTGCAGACTTCTTGCAAATAATGCCAGCAGTGATTATATTTTTAGCTACAAACTAACTGTTGTGCTGAGAAATTCTAACATATCCTTCATGTCTCTATTTCTGCTTTTGCCTCAATTGTAACAACACAAGGAGGTATTTAGAGCAAACTGCGGCAAGTAACAGCAGGTAGGTCAATAACTACATTCAAATGTCCAGAAAGCCCGTAACACACACCAGGCACTGTGGTATTCAGAAGGTGAAGAAAGACGTTGATCCCTGCAGGTTCTGACGGCTGAAAACATAGAACCAAGATCATCACTGACGACAAGGCGGCTGCAGCAGAGAAACAGAATTACCTACATATTTAGATATATACCTTTGATATGAGCATTTGTCATGTCATATAAAAAACGTTATTTTCAAGAAACAAAAAGAAACATTTCCCATGGCAATATTGGGAAAAAAGTGTATATGAGTATACGAGCATAGTGTCCACCCCGTAGGGGCGCAGTTATGTATGTGTCAATATATGGGTGATTAAGAACTGATCACGTAGCTTATACAAAGAATGAAAGGTCCAAGTTGTACAGCAGATGAGTTGTAAACTGTTACAAGTTAAGTTGTCTAGCAGCAATCCTAGCTGGAATGGTCTGATCTCAGTCGAGATCGTCATGTTTCTTCTTTCTGATGGATGAGATGAACATCAAGCAAGATTGAGATTAGGCAGATCATTGTAGATACATTATTATTAATAATTTACACCTTAAACAGGTGATCATGATACAAGCTAGTACAATTCATGCACAGTTAATTGCACAGAGGGGCTGAAATGACAAGTTCTCGACACGAGATGATGGAACAACGACATGGTGAACAACCTGGATAAAATAACAAACTGCAGCATGAAATTAGGTCTCCTTCTGCTTCAGTTCCGGAGCGGCCTTCCTGAACCATGGAATCCACACGGAGGTACTCCTCTGGTACATCTTGTACGGCTCAGCCCGGTGCTCCTGCTTCAGCATGCGCCGCTCGACAAGCACCGTAACATAGCCAAGGCACAGGCTGTTGACGAAGGGCCCGACGAACATCCATGGTTGGCCCAGGTTCGAGGCGAAGAGGTACAGTCCCCACCACCAGAGTTGCTCGCCGAAGTAGTTGGGGTGGCGCGAGTACCTCCACAGGCCGTCCTCGAGGGTCGGTACAGTTGGCTCCCCCAGCTGTTTCAGCTTCTCGTTCCTGGTCACAAACTTGTGCAGCTGGGTGTCAGCAAAGTAAGCGATGACGATTCCGGCAATGCAGGTGGCTGTGGCCACGACGTCCCAGATGCCCCACGGCTGGTTGCTGGTGTGGATGGCGTACATCGGCAGGCAGATGCCGATCAGGAACACCTGCCAGCAAACAATCATGTGAATTGGAGTTTAGAGTAAGATACTAGTGTCCACCATGAACGTTCATAACCAGATTATTATTTCGTCAGATAATATTGGGAAACTATGGTATGAAATGGATCAGGCAGTACCTGTTGGGAGAGGTAGACTGCAAAGAACGACATCCACCACCAGGTCTTGCCGTACTGTCCCCGCATCTCGTTGAACCTCCAGTCCTCCCTCTTGCCAAACTCCCAGCCCTCACGGCGCAGGTAGTTGTGCGTGAGCCTGGCGCTCCACACCCAGGTGAGCGCCACGGCCACCGCCGACCTGGCCGTGTCCGCCACGGACGCCGGGTGGCCCCGGTAGTAGTGCAGCAGCATCACCGGGATGACGGTCCAGTAGAGATCGATGAGCTGCAATGCGAAACGGTGGTGACACACAGAACCAGCTTAGCCGGCATTTCGTCGAACACGTTGCAGGCAAGCGTGCTTTTGCAGGAAAACGAAGTGAGGCAGAAAGCAATGGAGTGGGAAGGGAGCGGCTAGTGCTTACCCAGTGGTTGGAGAGTAGGACGCCGACGAGCCAGAAGAGGACGTTGACGTTGAGGAAGAAGAGGATGTTGGCCAGGAGGAGCGGGTGCTCGGCGCACCACGAGGTGAGCCAGCCGGCATCGGCATCCCCGTTGGGGCGGACGAAGGAGAGATAGAAGAATATGGAGGGGAGCGGGACGAGGAAGGCAACGACCAGGTTCTTGAGGTTGCCGCCGGCCATGGCGATCGGTCGGGAGCAGGTGGTGAGCAGCGGCAATGGAGCTGCTCTGCTTCTGCCTTGGGTGGAGTGGACTGGTGCAGGGAAGGATTTTATAGTGAGCAGAGCCAGCAATTGACACTACTGCAGTAGCTCACTGTTATCTTGTTAATGATTGGCGATATGTTTGGTGTTTCTGTTATCTTGTGGGCCTTTTTTGGGTATGAGGATATACAGTATCTTGGTATTTGGCTACTCCTAAATCCAATCAAGTATCAATCAATTATTTGATAGGAAAATTTTTAGATAATTAGTATTTCTCTGTGTTTTTTATATTCGTTTGGCTTATAAGCCACCAGCCAGCGGTACTTTTCTATCAGAACAAATCAGTCAGTACTTTTCTCTCAGAATAAATCAGCACCAGCCACCAGCCAAACGAATAGCGTATTATAAATGCAATTATATAAATTTTGTACACAAATCATAGCCATAGTAACTTAACGAAAGGTTGGTCAAAATATAGGTTTGACTCATACAAAATTAAATGCCCTTTTAAAGGGAAAAAATTAAATTCTTAAAAGGTCAAAATATAGTCATAGTCTCTTCTTGCTCTCGTGTGTAGTGGAATTTTAAGTTTTTTTCGTGCAGGGTGCGGCGTGTATCTAGAATTCTAAGTTTTGGGCTTTGTTTGGGAATTAGAGTATTAGAGTGGATTAGAGGGGTTTGGAGTAGAGCAACAAAATCTTACTCAATCCACTCCAATCCCCCTTAATACTCTCCAACACTCCACTTTCCAAACAAGTCCTCGAAGGCAATAGATCATTTAAGTTTCCCTTCTTGAAAGGTCGGGTGAAACTTGTTTGATGTACTTGTGTGAGTAATAGTTTTCCATTGTAGGAAAGTACCGAATCCCCATCCACAATCTTGAAAAATCACCAAACTCCTATTCGAAATTGAAATTGATGTGAATCTTCTTAGGATAAAATTGTGAGTTCAAACATAAATATTTATTTTTTAGGGGAGTCTGAACACAAATTTCTCTCGGAAAAAGCTGAACCTTGAATGTTGAGAGTAATAATTTCACCCTAGCTAAAGCATCAGATCACTAATTGGAAGTTCTTTTTATTGTTTTCTTTTTCGGACTTTCATTCAGATAGGTGTGCTGGGTTTTTTGCAGTACACAGAGGCCAGCGGTGCAAATTAAACTGCCAAACACAAAAGAATCGGGTAGTGATGGGGCAGATGATTAAGGAGGCCATGACTCAAACTCAGTGTGGGCCTAATTATGGTGTTTAGCAGTCCTAATTCAGGACCACACTGGCTGATGGACAGACAGACAGAAAGAGATCACTTTAGCTGCATTGGCCTAGTGTGTGTGATCTTCAGGTCGATCAGCGTGATGTGTACTTTTACAAGCATGCATACATGCATCCAATCCAATCCAATTCACCTGGTCCTAATACTAATAACAGTAGAGCGAGCGGCCGAGTGCTCGCCCTCATGCTGAGATGTGCGGTCCCTATACATGCATGTATGCGTGTTACTTCAGATTGTAACTTTGCTCATCTTAATATGATCAGGTCAGAGACTTTTTTCTAGAATAAAATCCGGCCAGCTAGAAATGCGTCGCAGTGCAGTGTGGCCATGTGAAAAGAAAAGAAAAGAAAAACAGATTTGCATCAGCAAGGTGCAGCCCAAGATTAGCATAGGCTTGCTGCGGCAATGGCGTCAACATGTTCTAGTTGCAGTTGCAGGTCACTTTTTTCCTCACCGGCCGGCCGGGACCATTTCTCTCATGGCTTGTGTTTGCGCCGCGGCATGTCATTGGACTTTATATAGCACGATTTAATTATGCTAATGCATAGATTGATACATATCTCATTTGATTATGTATTGGTTAAAAATTAGAATCTTGGATTTCCCAACTGAAAATATATATACATGGACGGAATGAACCTACGAGTCCACTTTTATGGCAGTACAACTAACTAAAAGTAAATTAAAGAATCGTGTTACAGCCAACTGGGTGGAAAAGGAAGTACCAAAGCTAAATAAACCACGAGAAATCAATAATGCGTGAGCTAATGTAAAAGATGGGATTATATTGAAAAGGAGGGTGAGATCAGAACTCAGCAATAGAGAGATAGACTAGCTAATCGATGATGCATATATGATTGCTCCTGACGGCGCCGTCTGGTGGGATCCCAGCAGCCGAATTGCTTCATCATGAATAATGTTAGCTCTCATCTCATCACCATCATCTCTGGAGATTCTCTTCCTTTATCTTTTTTCCCCACAACATATTGTTAGTTTTCCACTATTGGGTTTAGCTTAAATTAAGGATCAAGATGAATAATACTGAAGGGGTCAGCTAATAATGATGGTACTATGTCGAGGTTGGATTTTTTTTCTGAAAGAAAGAGTTCCAATTAAGGACGTACGGATTGTAAATTTGTTTTTGGTTTATCCTTTTTCATACAAAATAAAAACCCCTTTTAAATGTGCCTTGATTTTCCTCTAGATGGATGATGATGATAATAGTAAGCTAGAATTTTATTCAAGTGTGCATAAAACATGCAAATTACAGTATAGGACCATCAGTACAAAGCGGATCCCAGCAAGCAAACATATATATATATATATATATATATATATATATATATATATATATATATATGTATGTATGTATGTATGCAGCAGTACAGTACTAATACACATACATGGATGGACGACCAAATTAAAACAAGAAAATTAAATAAACCAAATGCCTTACAATAAATGACGGCGAGATAGAAATATATGTCATTCTTTCATCATAGATATGAATATGATCGACGTTTTAGAACATGATATATAAATGCATTTTCGCAGTACGTACGTACTAAGAGGACGAATTATTCATTCGTTGCGTGCTCATCATCAAACCATATATCATCATCATGAGATGATGAAGTGATTAGAACTCGTGGGCGTCGTCGTCGTCGTAGTCGCGTATCTCGTCGACGTGCTCGACGACGACGACATGGACGCCGGGGTCGTTGACGGCGCAGCTGCCGGAGACGAGCACCGAGTTGTTGACGGCCTGGTAGTTGCTGTTGGTGTAGGCGCTGATGACAGCGTCCTCCTCCCCCTCTTGGTGCTCCTCCTCATGGTCCTCGTTGCCGACGACGACGAGGTCCTCCACGTCGGCGGCCTCCATGGTGGCGCCGGTGTTCTCCCCCGCCAGCGTGATGATGGTGTTGTTGTCGTTGAGCGCGGCGGCGAGGTGGTCGTTGAGCTTGGTGACGGCGGTGCTCACCTCGGCGGCGACGGCATTGTTGGAAGCCATTGATGATCGAATGAACACCGTGTGGTGAACTGTTGATGATGGAGCAAATATATTGATGGGTAATTCGATTGGATCGATGAAGCTAGCGTTGATCAGGATGCAGTGTATATATATAGATAGGCCACAAACAATCGTTGATCCGGATGCGTGGTGGTAGCGTGCGTCCAAGGGGAAACTTGAAACCTGAGGGCAAGCGATTCGATTCCAGGCTTGAGCCTCTGCACAAAGCATGTACTACTCTGCATAGTGTATGTTTCTTGCTCGAGGGGGTTTCTTCAGATTCATATATTTCACTGAATAAACAGTAGAAACTGACAAAAGCCAGTGATTTAGCTAAGCCTGTGTCTGGATGCAAACCCGACGTACCGAACAGCATTGTAATACCCTGCCCCATAGGGACATAGTGTTAACCCTTTTACATGTCCGGATTAACCTTTTACACGAAACGAAGACGAAAGTGTAAGAGAGGTGCTATGCATATGCGGGCTCACCTCTAGGAAGGGCTGGGTCGTGAGCAGATTTTGGACGCGGGCTGTTACAAGCACGGTATTACTTATTTCATCAATTGTTGTTTCCTAGATCGCATGCAAGACACAAGCTGTCTAGGTAACTGTGTACATGGAGTTTCATCGCCATGAAACTCATTTCACCTCTCTCTTAATTAATACAGTGACACATCATCAAAAATGCTGACATAACAGTCAATTTATTGTCCATGGAACTCCCACGGAGTTCTCATGAACAAAAGTGACTTGTTCTAGCAGCAATTTCACGTACTGTATGACCATAAGGTCCCTTCCTAGCTCCATCGATGTTATATGACAAAAGCCAGGTGATTTGTGGGGGCAGGGTAATTAACAAAGATTTAGATAGCCTGTGTCTAGATGCAAACCCAACTGAACAGCATGGGAATCACTCAAAAAGAATTACTTGTGTGTATCAGTGCATCAAGCTGGTCGGTCGGCCCTAGCTACTTTGACTACGTAGCAAAGGAAAGAATATTTCCGACGTGTGTCACCATATGCATGTCCAACCTTCATCACAACTAGTTTTGATTTCTTTTTACTACTACTCCAATGTTATTTTTTTATTTCAGTGATTGTTGGTGTATGTTGATTTTTGGAGCAAGGATTAATGAAGATGTAAGAGATAGTAGACATCGCAAGTGAAATCGATCCAGAGTTTTCCCAATTCATTTCTCATGGCTCTCTTGCTTGTTTCGGCCTATAATCCCCAACAGAAAGAATTCCTCAATCCAAGAGTAGCGAAGGTTGCAAAAGCTGGATGCAAGACATTTGATTCGGATACAAAAAATTCTCTGCCGCTGGAACAATTCAAAATATAGTGTTCAAAGAATTCTTATTTTTGAGTTGGAAGACCAAAAGCTTTCGCCGTCCTTTAAAAAAAGTCACAAGCATAGGAAAAGCAGCGGTACGGCTAGATGTTAAGCCAACGTGGCTCAGCTTAATCCAGCTCGTTATCCAGAAAAAAATGCTTAATCCAGCTGGTTAATATGATGGAATGGCTTGGCTTGGGTCACTAGCAAATAAGACGTTTTCCCCTAAAGAAAAGCAAATAAGACGTTTTAGCTAGAAGCTAAAATATCTGTGGGTCGACAATGAATTAAAAGGATGCGGATAACTCAAGCCCCGCCGCTGTAACCCACCCCCCCCCCCACCCACCGCAGCAGATGCTAACCCGTCGGCAACGTTCGCCATCGCCCTTTCGCCCCCGCCGCCCGTACCTCTCTCGGCTCCGACCGTCGCTAACCTCGTCGTCCGCCGTTTTTCATCTGTCTCCCCCCCCCCCCCCCCCGCCAATACCATCCACCGGGGTCCCCCACCTCCCAGCCTGCGGCGTCCTCACCGCCCGGCCCACCGCCGGGCCGCCCGCCGCCCCGAGCACCTCTCCGGGCCGGCCGCCGCCTCGAGCACCTCTTCTAGGCACCCCGGGTCCCTAACCCCGGACCCCTAACCCAGCGGCGCCGACGCCGGGGAAGAAGGTCGCCGGGCTGCTGGACCGGTCGCGCGATGAGTCGCGAGAGCGACCGGTGGTCCTATAGACTTAACGAATTAAAAGCCCATGTGCAGTTATGGGCTGCGATTTTTATTTTCAATGGGCCACACTGTAAGGCCTATTTTTGAGTTCAAAAAATTCTTATTTTTGAGTTGGAAGACCAAAAGCTTTCGCCGTCCTTTAAAAAAAAGGTCACAAGCATAGGAAAAGCAGCGGTACGGCTAGATGTTAAGCCAACGTGGCTCAGCCTAATCCAGCTGGTTAATATGATGGAATGGCTTGGCTTGGGTCACTAGCAAATAAGACGTTTTCCCCTAAAGAAAAGCAAATAAGACGTTTTAGCTAGAAGCTAAAATATCTGTGGGTCGACAATGAATTAAAAGGATGCGGATAACTCAAGCCCCGCCGCTGTAACCCACCCCCCCCCCACCCACCGCAGCAGATGCTAACCCGTCGGCCACGTTCGCCATCGCCCTTTCGCCCCCGCCGCCCGTACCTCTCTCGGCTCCGACCGCCGCTAACCTCGTCGTCCGCCGTTTTTCATCTGTCTTCCCCCCCCCCAATACCATCCACCGGGGTCCCCCACCTCCCAGCCTGCGGCGTCCTCACCGCCCGGCCCACCGCCGGGCCGCCCGCCGCCTCGAGCACCTCTTCTAGGCACCCCGGGTCCCTAACCCCGGACCCCTAACCCAGCGGCGCCGACGCCGGGGAAGAAGGTCGCCGGGCTGCTGGACCGGTCGCGCGATGAGTCGCGAGAGCGACCGGTGGTCCTATAGACTTAACGAATTAAAAGCCCATGCGCAGTTATGGGCTGCGATTTTTATTTTCAATGGGCCACACTGTAAGGCCTATGGGCTTGGCCCCTGATGCATGCAATTTTAGTTAATTTCCCTTAAGAAAGACTATGAATGCAGTCAATAAAATGATATGTTTTACAACTGTATCAACTTTTCCAAGCGACATTTTTAATGTGTTTTCCAACAGCTTGTTATATCTCCAAACAAAATGAATTCAACTTCCATCTGCTGCCACAGTTTGAATTATGTATCTGAGTAAACTTTGGTTAAGGTTTGAAACTATGTATATATCGATGTTTGTAATGAGTAAAACTTTGTACACATGACAAAGCTGTGGCACGGCACGGCATCTTGTACTGAGAAGAAAAGTCTATGCTCCTCTTTGTTGGCCGGTGTTGTAACCGTGCATCCAGCATAACTCCTGGGCCAAATTCACAAGCCCAAAGCATGACTTGTTTTACTTCAGATTTCTAGCTGGCTGATTGCTGCAATGTGCACCATAAAGTGCAGTACTGCATACTGATTCCTTTCATAAAGTAGCACGCATTAGTACTTATTCTTCGGTTCTTTTTTTTTCTTTTGAACGAACAATCTTATTTCGTTGATAGAGAAAGGAATTAGTACTGATTATTTTCAGTGCTGCTACGCTACGTACATGTATGTATCTATGTTGTAACGAGAGCACTTTGTACACATGACCTGCCGTGGACAGAGCTGTAAGTGATGTTATATATCCTACATCCCACATAACTCCTGGCTCAAGTTCAGTGGCCAAAAGCATGACTTGTTTTCCTTCAGATTTCTAACTGATTACTGAAACGTCTAACAACCTAGCTTATACACCACAAAGTGCAGTACTGCATACTGATTCCTTTCGTAAGGTAGCACGAATTAGTACTGATTCTTCACTTTTTTTCTTTTGAACAACAAGCTTATTTCGTTGATAGAGAAGGGCATCAGTACTGATTCTTTGCAGTGCTGCTACGCTCCTTACATTCTGCCAAAAAAAAAAGAACACTGAAACTTGGAATGGGATTAAGATCTTCGCCATAAAAAAACTTTCTACTGTTCTACCATTTAAACAGTAAAATAAGGCCTCAACCTCACAGGTAAACTACAAACTGCTAGATATTACTATATGACTAGAGATCAAAAGAACTACACATATATGTTCTACGCCTGAGCTGGGACGGCGGGGCTCTCAATATCACCAGCAGCGACAGTGTCAGGCTGTCCCCCGGCGGCCACTGAAGACTGACCGGAAGGTTGATCAGACGCCGGAGCCTGCTGCTGAGCTGCACGTGCTCTGCGATCACGGCGGGGCTGAGTAGGTGGCGCCACACGCCTCACCCTCCACCGTAGTATCTCAACGATGATGGAGTTCCCAGTCATGCCCACACCGAAACCGGCAAAGGTCGCCAGGATGATGGAGATCACGGCCTGCAAATGGAGCTGCAAAAAAAGGATCACAGATATAATCATAACACATTGGAGGTTCCAACATTTGCACTTGCACAAACTTTGTTCAGAAATTCAGGTGACGAGCTAATTATTAAGGGGTATGCTTGATCTGCGCTTACATATCTGTAGAACATATGGGTGAAGAAGACGACGAAGAGGAACTGTACTGCCGCGTACATCCACACGTATCTTCTTGCCACTGCAAGGTTGCTAATGATGTCATGGCTCTGAAATCAAGCATCTAATTGTGTGAATGCGGTGTTCTGACTTCTGGATAATGTCATGTCATACCCATGCTTGTCGTGGTCAACGACGAGAAGAGGCCCAGGATACACGAGAAAGGCAACGATATCGCTAGCGCAGCAATGCCGTCATGGGCCACCTGTCAGTGTTACACGCACCATACCGGAGACAAATTTTAGCAAACCATATTTATGTCAATCATTGATTATGCAGAAAGAACAGGAGAGGAAGGTACCAATAATTGTTCCAAGAAGCAGAAGTAGGCCAGAATGCTTATGATTACAAGTATAGGTGTCCCGTGCCACACCCTGAGTAAAAATGCCAAGACCAATCAGGTGAGAGGGAGAGAGAATTAGTATACATCTAGTGCATTTCAATCAGATGTTAAACTGACAACACGTGGGATGCTGATCTGCCCAAAGTAGGAAACCAATTATTCGTGTCCTGATTATTATATTGCGTCCCTCCAAAATGGTGGTACAGGTGTTATTTCCATATAGATTAGACGCTAATGATCCAGATGACAGCATCTTTAGAAAAAGATTGATTTTTTGGTAGCATCCTAGCATGGCTTGTTCAAGTAAAACTTGTCCACAAGTAAATACTACGATTCATGGGAACATGAAAGTATTGTGTATTATTTTTTAATGAACATGTGATGTCGATGTTCTGCATTTCTAGCTGGTCAAATTTTGCATTCATATACTAGTGAGTGTTGTGTCATTCTCTAGCATCAGCTTAGGTGTTCTGCTTCCGCGAAGAGTGCAAATGGTGACGATGAGAGCAGGAATTGTTAACAAAGTTACCTGTACCGATCGTATCTCGATCTGCCGCCTCCGTTGCCGACACGATTCGGCTCGCGCTGCACGCTCTGAACACGTAGCAGGGTTACCGGGAGGTTCTTGACATCCTGCTTGCACACCTCACAGGTCCTGGTGCCCTTGATTGTGAACCACTTCATGGCACAGTCCTTGTGTGCTAGAGCAAGCTCACCTTTGCAGGAGCACTCCAGCTTCAGGGTGTCACTGCCTTCGGACAGCTCAACCATGCAGATCCGGCACACGGCTTCCTCCTCCGGAATGTCCTCGCCGTCATCTTCGTTGACACCTGCATGAAAGAGTGAGGATGATACACAGCACCATTGAGAATGCAATGTGTCTGCCAGTAACAAGTTTCAGTGACTTTATAGGATGCCACAAAGGTAGCAACGAATTTTGGACAGCACATTCACCTGACTCTGAAGGGAGTATATCAGGAACAACATTGCTTGCTGCTGGGGCTCTGGGTGTGGAAGGAACAACGCGGTACATGCCGCCTAGTGAGTCCATCCTCTTGAAGCTCTTGCTGTTCAATTTCTTCATGTTCATGGGGAGGGACTGCGAGCGGCATATGTGAAGTGCAGGTTTCTGCTTGCAAGCAAGGGAAACCATATTTGTTGATGTTTTTTTCTTTAGATAAACATAATGGAAATAAAATGAGACGATATGGAATTCTTACTGTGGTAGAACTTGTTGAGGATTTGTCGACGGCTTGTTGTGACAGAGCATCGACACCTGAAACATCGTCCAGCGGGAGCGACGACGTCCTCTCCATCACCTTGGAGTTGAAGAACTTGACTGACGATTTGAAGCTCCCCATGGGCAGGAGGCTCTTGACCGTCAGCATGAAGGACGGCGAGCGCAGAGGCTTGGCAGGAGCACTGCGCCTGCTTGAGGTAGGAACTGGAGTGATGGGGATGCTGCTTTGTCCCCTTTTGGTGTTCGAAGAACCTGTAGGTGCTGGGGTCATGATGTCAGCTTCTGTCGGCGTCGGCGTGAGGAGATGATCGGGCAGGCATTTGGCCGGGATGTCGATCGAGAGGTGTGGCCGCGGCCGGTGATCAGATGCAGGATTCTGCTCTGTTGGAACCGTTGGTGCGGTAGTGTCCTGCAGATGAGTAATAAGAAGATTCAGAGAAATCTTCAGTTTTTTTTGTAGCAGGGTTGCAGCTGCATCTGCATGTGCAGGTGGAGCATTCAGTGGTACTATAAGCATGGGACCAGAAACGAAAATCAGCAGAATTTCACATGATTTGTATTCTGTAACAACCGCTCTAAATTTCAGAGCAACAAATATTCTGTAAGTTGTCAAGCCAAATATTCTGCAACTGGCTAACTGTGTATTACGATGTAGCACCATTTAATTTAAGATTATTACTCAACATCACCCGATACGACGAGTGCAAGACCTCAATTAAGAATAAAGAACACTGCAGGCCGGCATGACTAGTAGCTGTGCTATAACACGGCATATACAATTTCATGCAGAGCACACACACACACGATGATTGATAAAGGCGAAAGAAGAGAGGAGGAGGAGGTGAGGGACGCATCATCACCTGCTGCTGCTGCTCCCTGTGCGGCGGCGGCGGCGGATTCTCCTTCTCCATGGCCGGCATGCAAGGAAGCAATCTGTGGTCACTGGTGAAGAACAAAATGGAGGAGGATTGGATTCGATCCCTTGTTCCTTGCAGCTTGCAGCAGCACACTCACTGCTAGAGGATTTGGATCGGGCGATGAAGAGCCATGCATCATAAATAAAATAGGGGAGGGGAGGGGAGTGACATGACAAGTGCAGTGTTGTGGTGGAGGCGCGACAACAGGAGGGTGATGTGGTGTCATGCAAAGGGAAAGCCAACTCTCCTTTGCGCTTTAATTCTCCCACGGTTAAATCTGACGAGTTCTTTTCGTAGATAGGTTTGAAATAAGATCAATTGCATCTTTTTAGAATAATAAGCCAGACATACATACTCACATATGCTCAAACACGCCAGCATATATAGACTATACCTCACGCTGCCGACGATGATACTTACATGTCCTTGCAACAAAAAGAAAGAAGTGTTAATGACGTGTAGGACTAATGAACTCTGTCGATGCCACTAGGCCCGCATGCATGTTAGTTTCTGTCATAGAGGAAGCATGCTGCATGGTGGCCGTAAGTGTCGTGCTTTTGGTGATCACTGTGCTTTAGTACAAATCTCTAAACCGTAGGGTCAACTTCGCTTTGACAAAACAAAGTTTCTGATACTAACAACACAAAGGAAATAACGCGTAATCTACTGTTGCGTAATCTATATCTTTTCCGTGCATCATCACAAAAGTCCTAAAAGATAGGGATTTTCATGAGAACTTAAAAATATTTAATTTCTGAAAATAGATCTACATATATTACTTTGGACACAACTACCGGGAGACCCCTCTCCGGATAGGCAGCAGGCGAGAGCCCCCTCCCATCTTATCCGCTCGCAGCCCTCCGCCCCCGCTCTTATCCGCTCGCCCGATTGAAAAAAAAAACTCAGCTCCACCCCCACACTAACCCCTCCTTCTAGTTGCTTTTTCATGGTGTTTTCTTCAAGTCCGGCCGCTATCCCCGCCACCAGCGCCACCCTCAACTCCGCCGCCGCCCTCCACCGCCACCCCTACACTAATCTCTCTCACGGTTGCTTTCCCCGCCCTCCACCGCCCCCACCACGAATCCTGGCCCAACTATCGTCCACCACCACCGCGGCGGGAGGCGCCGCCGCCGCCGGCGGCGGTCCTCCCCGACCCCAAACCCTCAAACATTTAGATCCAACAGCCACCAATCCACTCCTCAACTCCAAACCCCCAACCCTAACTCCAAACCCTAACCGAAAATGGTTTGCCGGAGAAGAAGATGTCGTCGGAGTGCTCATCGGAGAAGAAGAGGTCGCCGGAGACGAGGAGGTCGTCGGAGGAGAGGAGGAGGTCACCTTTGTTAATTTCATTTGAATTTGTTAATTTCTCTTTTTTTTCTATTTCTGGCTTCTTTCATCCCCTCGTCTTGTGTAAGCTAAAATCGAGAGGGCTCTCCCTCTAAAATTTGGGTATTACTTTTACACTCTTTGTGAATCCGTTCTTCCTAAACATTAAAAATCAAAGTGTAGTCAATTCTTGAAAAGTTTCAGTCCATTCTGTCGTGAACATTCATCTACCGCAGTCAGACCTTTGTACGAAGATTGATCCAATGAGCTTTGGCGTTTGGATATCCTAAATTTCACCTCGATCAACTGTATTATACTGATTTCTGTAGCGGGTTGCAAATCCGCCTACTTCAAAATGCAGTGTCCCAGATTGTGGCTCCATAGATGCTGATTGCTGACAAAGTGACAGTGATGTTCATTAATTTTATGTCCGGGCTGCCGGATGGTGTTGTTAGTGGTTAGTACACAAGCTATAGAGCATATAACAAAATAATTTGAATATGGATTGGGACACCCACGCACGATGCACCATGGTTAGTAGTTGGGTGTACTGGAGTCGTGTTAGCTTTAATTTAGTGAATATGTGTTCTAGATTAATTAGCTTGAGTATCATATCTCAAAGGATTTTGCACTGCACTTTTTTTACCTTTCTTAATTCAGTTACATTTTATTTTTGTAGCAATGCACCCTACCCATTCAAATTTCAGCAACGCAATATATATTTGACACGTTTCTATTGACTCTATTGGATCCGTATTTTAAAAGTGGAGTAAAGTGTGAGTATTCGTCCTATCTGTTTCGTTTTGTGCGTGCATGGAACAGTAGCAACAAAAGAGGGACAGGTGTCAAACCTAACTGCCACATGTCGATGATCTCGTTTTATATGAAAAGCCCGTTTCGTACAATTTCTACCTGGACAGGTGATGACTCGTGTGAGTAGAGAGTATGTATGCATATTTGAATTGGTTAGAGGTTCGTGAGAGGCCGTTTATTTCCAGTTGTGGCCCATGGGGATGACACGTACGATCATGACGTGCTAATGATCTCTAGAGAGATTGCGTGCCACGTAGGAGAGGGAATTTGTTAATCTTGAGACGGCGGCAACCATTGGAGGAGGCTCACTTCGTATCAGTGGAGATGATATATGCATAACAAGTGCTAATCAACAGCCACATACATATATATGCGCTCGAAAGAAGAAAAAAAAGGTGCATTTCTAATCAGACCAACTTTTTCTTGACATCACTGCTGGCGCTAATCTGCTTGCACATGTGAAGATTAGGAGCACTGCTCAAACAAAGCATTATTAGCAAGCTGACAACCGGCCGCCCATCTGGAAATATGTGGTGCCTACTTGCTGCCCTGTAGAACTCTGAGATGTGGACAGATTATACCCCTACTAGAAATCAAAACTCTAATGAGCATACCGATTTTGCACAAATATATAAACTCCAATAAGTCCAACGATTTACATGAAGCTGAATAATTTCCAAAAGCTATCGTGCAATTGGACAAGAGAGAGAGAAGAGGAATGGAGAGAAAAGTTTTCCCTTGTATTTTTGTGCAATTGGAGAAGAGAAAAGAGAGAGACTCTCTCATGCATAAACTCCTAGATCATGTAAGGTTGGTACATCTATATTTTGGGTTGTTTGCTATTAGACCTTTTTTCAGGTGAAAAGTTAATTAGACCATTTATAGAGTTATCTTTTATGACATCGATTGTTGACATGGAGGTGCCAATAGACATTGGAGCTAATATTGACTCTAAGCATCTCCAAAAGATTAGCTAAAAAGACTAGTCAAATTTACTGATTTAGCTATAGATTTGACTAACAAATAAGAACATCTCTCCGAGAGACTCTGTATTGTGTTAGTTAAATATGGGGATTATAGCCCCTTTGTAAAAATAGAAAGTCATCTAATTCAATGGGGTAATCCAACAGATTCTGTAAAGATGGTTAGTGAGGTAGGCTAGCTAAAAATAGCTAGCGAATGAGGTGAGATGGAGAGCCACTAAATTTGGAGGGTCATTTAAAGAGTCTGTTGGAAACGTTTTTTCTCTAACAATAGCTAAATTTAACTTTAAAAAATAATTTGACTAGTCTCTTGGAGATGCTCTAACAGAGTAATGCAACAGATTCTGTAAAGATGGCTAGTGAGGTAGACTAGCTAAAAATAGCTAGCGAATGATGTGGGATGGAGAGCCACTAAATTTGGAGGGTCATTTACAGAGTCTATTGGAAACTTTTTTCTCTAATAATAGCTAAATTCAACTTTAGAAAACGATTTGGCTAGTTTTTTGAAGATGCTCTGATGCTACCCTTAGTAGGTGAGCATTATTCAGACATGACGGTGTATAAGCCCATTACCTTGTAATTGGGAAATAAAAAGGAGGTCTTGTCTTTTAGTATTCCCTTGTCAGAAACAAGGTTGCTGAACTTTCGCTATTCAGATTCTAAAACCAGTTTCAATGCACAGTTTTTTTATTATTACACGGTTATCAAGATAAGAAACTAGATAATCAAGCTAGATGGGATTTTATCTCGATGAAACTCCTCTCACATATACCATGAAACTGTATCTTTTTTTTATCTGTCACATCAGCAAATTTAACGTCACGAAACTCATTGAGATGGGCCTAAAATCAAAAATAAGGGTTTGACTTTGAGGGTATGGCTGCACATGCCTGTCGTCGGTCTGGTTCATTTCATACCAAGCAGTGATGACAACTAACCACCCCCACCGGCAGTCAAGTGGTTGTTAGCTCAGAATTTATGTAGCAAGAAACCTGGTCTCGCAGCCAACGAGAGTGTCCTTGATAAATGAAATGAAATGCCCATCCATTTCCATGCATGCTGGCCACCTAAATCTCGTGCCTTCCTGCCTGATCCATCAATGAAGGCATGGCCTTGGCATTGGCACAGATGCCTCTCAACTTCATTCAGCAGCAGATAATATGAATGTGATGCCTCAAGCCTGGACCTACTGCAACTCAATCTCTGGGAATCATTCTCCTTTTCTTTTCCTTTTGATTATTCTCCTTTGTGCCATGCTTTACCTTTGGGCACCAGAAAGAGATCCTCCCTGTCTCCAGCAGCATCACATCATGCCTTAGATATTTATTTAGTTTTGTGTTGGCCCTATTAAAGCGGATCTGGCCAATCACTGAGAACATAGTTTTCAAAAGACAAGGTTGCAACCGACAGCTCCCACATCTACAATAGTTTTTTTCTCCATTTCTCCTATTCAATTTAAATTAACGCACTCGTATTTGTAGGTGTTTTAATTTGGAAGAAAAGTTGCACATGATCATATGCAGCAATAAATTGGTCTTCCTGATAAATACCTCATCTCATAAACTTTTGAGCTTTAATCCTTTTATTAATGGCATTCATCTTTAATCGCAGCAAGTAACCAATGAGCAAGGGCCTAGTCTTGTCAAATACCCTAGGTGTTGACACATCATACTCCAAATGAGACGGCATGATTTAGGATGATGCAATTTAGGTAGGAACATGTCGGTTCTTTCAAATCCTGTCAGATCAAACGAAATGGGAACAAACCCACTCGTGAAACAACGAACAAAAGATAAGTGCTAGCACAGTTGGAACTGGACCAGCAATAGGTCCAGTACTCGTGTAGGGTTTTCCCTGACTAGGATGCCACTGCAGATTGGACCAGACCATCCATAGAAAAGCGGGGAAGGTACATTTTGGTACTACTTATATAAATCCTGTGGCCTCCATTTAACAGGCCAACGAAATGTGTACCGACCCTGAAGTAACCGATCCTATCAAAATAATGCAGATCTCAAATAATAACCATCAAATGTCATGGCATCTCAATCAAATAGATGTTACTAAGTATGTTACAACATGAGGACCGAACTGAGGAAAACTGGTATGGTCCTCGACGCAAAGGATAAAATGTATAACAAGAATTTGAGGCCCGCTGCCGTGCATAGATAGATACTTCACCTCTCGAAAAGCATAACCATCTCACAGTGCGAGGTGTGAGGAAACAGATCCACGGCCATCGCCCTCTTGGGTATAAAAGGCTCAGAATTGGGCATCGACTTTGTCCGCTGCCTAGCAAGACCAGCAGCACTCATAGTTCGCCATCCTCGGTTGCCTTTGTTCTTTTCTTGCTTCTCAGATGTTGGAGTGCACAGCTCGATAGCATTGGCGACTAGGCTATCTGGATTGCAGGAAATGTACCTGTCATAAAAGGAAATGAAAGCTGTGAATTTCAGAACTGTTGTGTATTCAACTAAGATAGTGTAGCAGAATGCAGGTACGTGGAATACTTACACTAGACGTCGAATGAGCGGATGAGTCCTCAATGCCTTGATCACCTATAAAGATAATACACGGGATATGAGTATAACAAACATAATACAGGTACAATCACTCCTCCAACTCTAGTCAGCTAATGGGTGCTAGCTATTAACTTGAAGATCTTTGACAAATAACAAACCCATTCTTTGAGTTATTAAGGAACAACTTCAAGGCATATGTAGGAATAACCAGGCCTTTGCTTAAATACAAGGGGCAAGTCACGGCAAATTTAAACTCTACCAGCAGGAAAAAAGCATGCAGAATTTTTAGTAGTTAACATTGAATCATTTCAGTAAAAGATTGAAATTTACTTACAGTGGGGTGAAGGCCAACACGTGGAGGGTCCACAATGGCAACAACATTTTTGAACTGGCATGCACTAGCAGCAAGCGCATTGTTGTTTGGAATGGAACAATCATCTTGGCATGTCTTGCCATGCTCCAAACTATCAGCTGATGTTGTATCAGTGGACTCATCATTGATCAACGATGCTTTCCCACAATTTTGTTCCCCAGCAGCTTCATTATGTTCATCAGGACTGGAATCAACCTCAACCCTATCCACAGAATTTCCTGTTATTTCCTCATCAACAGCACAAGTGGGAAGATCAGCTGATGTGTCTCTAGGCTTCTCACTTTCATCATTGTCGTTCTTCTCTGTTGAACTGTCCATATTTTCACCATCGTTCTCTGGACAATCAATTATATCCTCAGTTTTGCTTGTCTCACTGATCACAGAATTAGTTGCAGAAGCTGCAATGTGCTGCTGCGGTGAACCAAGATATTCTGTGAGCAGGGACCCAATTACATCTTCAGCCTGTTTAATCCCAACATATGAACTCAAATGAGATTATTTCAGGCAAAGGTCAATGGAACTGAACATAATGATATGATGGCAGGTAAGAATGAGGAAAGTGCCATAAATTTCATGAATGGAATATGAGCCTCACCTTCCCACAGACAAAGCGAAAAATTTTTATGTCGTTAATAAGCGCATTTCTGTGAGCATCTGAAACCGCTGATTCATTCATTTCAATTCCAACAACCTGGCACAGTTAGTGTGTTACACTAGATAACAAGAATGGTCATTAAAAACCACATAAATTATGCAAAGGAAATCACCATTCCAACACGATGTGCTAAGGTCAGGCCAATAGTTCCAGTCCCACAACATACATCAAAAAGTAACGTGTCTGAGTTGAGATTGGCCCAATCACCAGCAAGGGTATATAATCTTTCTGCTGCAAGAGTATTAACCTGTGTAATTGTATGTCATTACTATATTTACCATAGAAGAAGATTGCCAAAGTAAGATGATTCAGCTACAGACCTGGAAAAAAGCTGTTGGTGATATGGAGAACTTTAAATTGCTGACGTGATCATGGATTCTTGTTTTATCTTCTGCTCCGCCTTCCAACTGATCTGCCTTTGGCACCAATAGTGGTATCAGTGGACAGTCAGCAGGTGCAGCATTTGAAATTCCTTTATGATCCTGCATGCATAACAGAATAAGTAGATTTCATCATTCTTCAAGCATTCCAAGAACAACAAAGTCAGCCAACTTATTATCAACATAAACTGCAAGTAACATCCCTAAGGGATTGTTTGATCTTAGGTTTTATCAAAAGAGCATTTCGCTAAACTCAAGTTCAGGGCCTAACAACCTGAAATCTGTTTGGATTAGGAAAGGAAAAAAACAAGATAAAAGAAACGTAAATATCATGGGTTTTATGACATACCAACCCCTGTTTTTCACGAAATCAGTTTCCAATCTAGAATTTTCTAATGTTGGGCATTAGCCCCGGCTCATGCCTACCCAGGGGAGATAATTATGCATCAACGGGGACTTAGGCAGGGAGATCCTTTATCTCCAATGCTCTTTATTATGGTCATGAATGTCCTCAATTCTATGATTCAGTTTGCTACAAGAGAGCAGCTGCTGCAGCCGTTGGCTAATCAGCAGGTCCAACATCGGGTTTCTTTTTATGCTGATGATGCAGTGGTATTCCTAAGGCCGATAAGGGAGGACATACTTGTAATCAAGCAGCTCCTAGATATCTTTGGACACGCCTCTGGACTTCGGACCAACTTGACCAAAAGCTCGATTTCTCCCATCCATTGTTCCAATGACGACCTGAATATCAAGGATGGAAAAGGCGCTAGGCGCTCTCTAGGCGGTGACCCTCCGCCTAGAGAGTAGGCGCGCCTAGGCGAGGCCTAGGCGTTTCCAAGGCGACGCATATATGAAAAAACAGCAGATGAGTGAGCCTAGAATTGGACTGAAAGGCCCATCAAAGAAGCCCAATTGTTCAAGCCCAAGTCTGAAAAACCATCCCCTGCCTTATCCATAGCCAACCCCCGACTCCCATCTCCGCCGCCGGCCCCTGACTCCCATCTCCCCCGCACAGCCGCCGCCGCCGCCCCCTGACTCCCATCTCCCACGTCGCCCTCCCCCGCACAGCTGCCGCCGCCCCCCGACTCCCATCTCCCCCGTCGCCCCTCCCCCGCACAGCCGCCGCCGCTGGATGCCTCCTCCCTCCTCCGCCGCAAGCCGCCGCGCCGCTAGATGCCTCCTCCCTCCTCCGCCGCAAGCCGCCGCCGCCGGACGCCGTTGGATGCCTCCTCCCTCCTCCGCTGCAAGCCGCCGCCGGACGTGGCCTCTCCCCGGCCGCCGCCGAACGTCGCCTCCCCCAACCTCTGCTTCTGTTGCCGCCCGCCGTCGGCGCCCGACTTCCCCGCCTCCCTCCTCGCATCTCGCGACCATTTCTGGGCAGATCTGCAGGCGGCCACCGCCCTCCCTTCGCCGCCGACATGCTAGCGCCGCCTAGGTACCGCCTACCCCCCTAGGTGAGGCGGTACCCTGCCGCCTAGCGCATAGGCGCGCCTAGGCGAGCGCGGAACAGCGCCTTCTTGAACAGTGCTGAATATTATAGCTGATATCCTTTCCTGTTCAGTTAAGAAATTTCCTTGCACTTATCTTGGGCTCCCCCTCACAATTGGTAAACCAACGAAGGATGTACTGCTGCCATTAATCGATAAGGTGGAAGATTATTTACCGGGCTGGAAGGCTGGAAGGCGTCCTTACTGAACAGAGCAGGAAGATTGGTAATGGTTCGGGTAGTTCTAACTGCTGCTCCCATTTATCATATAATTGCTTTGGACCTGCCCAAATGGGTTCTTAAAGCGATTGACAAAAGGAGGGGTTTTCTATGGAAGGGACAGGAGCAGGCAAAGGGAGGTCACTGTCTAGTATTTTGGGATAGAGTTCAACGGCCTTTTGAATATGGTGGTTTGGGGATTCATAATTTGGAACTTTTTGGTTGTGCATTGAGGATTAGATGGCTATGGGCTGAGAAAACTGATCCATCTAGACTGTGGGCTGGCCTTCCTGTACAGGTCCCTCGCAATGCTCAAGCCCCTTTTAACATTGCAGTGGATGCCATTGTTGGGAATGGTGAGCAAATTCTTTTCTGGACAGATAGATGGTTGGATGGGCGCACCTTGTCTGAATTGGCACCCAACCTGTTCAGTGTCGTTCCCAAGCGTATAGCAAAGAGACGGACTGTGGCCCAGGCACTCCAGAACCGAAAATGGGTAGATGACATCAAAGGAGCCCTCACAGTACTGGTCCTCATTGAGTACTTACAAATTTGGGGCATGATGGATGGCCTAGTCTTGCAGCAAGAGGTAGCAGACCACTATGTGTGGAAACTTTCCTTCTGGTATTTATACAAGCAAATCGGCATATAGTGCCTTCTTCATTGGTTCCATCAAATTTGGACCTTGGAGAAGAATTTGGAAAAGCTGGGCACCTCCCCGATGCAAGTTCTTCATTTGGCTGGTATTTCATAATAGGTGTTGGACGGCTGATCGTCTGGCAAAGAGAGGACTGCCCCACCCAGAGGCGTGTCCTCTTTGTGACCAAGATGATGAAACCATCCATCACATTCTGGTCGGCTGTGTGTTCGCCCGGCAAGTTTGGGCTCAGATCTTCCAACACCTGGGTATCCTCTCCCTAGCGCCAAGCGCTGAGGCAGTTTG
The DNA here is from genome assembly GCA_033239725.1 of Echinochloa phyllopogon. Classification (NCBI taxonomy): domain Eukaryota; kingdom Viridiplantae; phylum Streptophyta; class Magnoliopsida; order Poales; family Poaceae; genus Echinochloa; species Echinochloa phyllopogon. The sequence continues at coordinate 584,748 of BTCW01000016.1, read as the reverse complement.
CTTCTCAAAATGGTGGTGGTCGGCAGTCTCAGCAGCTTCAAAAGATATGTGGAAGGGCCTCAATTCCTTGATCATTCTAATAGCTTGGGAGATTTGGAAACATCGAAATGCCTGCGTTTTTTAGAATATCAGACCTAATGTTCAGGAGGTTTTGGGGGCAGTCAGGAATGAAGGAAGTCTTTGGTGTAGCGCTGGAGCAAGACAGCTTCAGGAGCTGCTGGTCGGGAGTCCGATGTTGGGGGTTTAATACCCTGCTGCTAGGACTTTTTCTGGTCGTTGGGTTGGTGTTTTTGTAGTGCGTGTGTGTGTATGTGTGGTGTGTTTTTGTTTGTGAGGTCTATCCTCACTTTTGTTTTCTTCTACCTTAATGAAAAAACACGCAGCTCTCCTGCGTGGTTCAAAAAAAAAATGCCTACCCCATGTAATAAAAAGGCCCAAAACATATGTAAGGCCGAGGGGCATCTTGTAAGACCGCCTCCCCCTTCATCACCTATACAAAGGACCCCAAGAATCACTTGAGAGGGGGACTTCCCTGATTTGCTAGATTCACTTCTCTCTGTTAGGCTCCCACTTCAGTTAAGCTTAGAACTAATCAAGACAGGATGTAAACTTATCCGACAGAATATAATTTTTCCTAAAAAGGCATAAATCTATTTTAAAAATCTTATGCCTATTTTTCTATAAATCGTATTGCTAAATCAACATGGTCCAAACAAACAGTAAAACCAAATCAATAATGGGTACCGTGTTAGACAGGACCATATAAATCACTAATGTTACCAGCACTCTTATGTACTCCCAGCAAGATGCTAAGCAATGTTTCAGAGCACCATGAAAAAGTAACTCATTAACAACATGTGGCTTTTTCTGGATAGCATATAATACGCTATGCATGCAAAAATGGTAAAAGAAACGAAGTTAAAAGGAACAGCCTATCCAGATTGCATAGAACACGCGAAGGGAAACATGCACATAAATCATAGTTCTGAAGAAGCTGGGAAAGCATTACTTGCACTACAATAGTTGTCAGCGGCAACGGAGGTGAGCATGTTGCTGCTCCTTGTATCAAGGCAGCGGACAACTTGTCAAACTCTTCTTTCATTGAAGCCTCATCAACATCTGTTGAACACACCTGAAAGTATATGCAGAGTTTGATATAGTGTCAATGGTCAGCCACAAGGAAACTTTATAATCATTGAAGTGACACTATAAGTGCATTTGGCTCTAAACAACCTGCACAATAAGCATGACTTCTGATATTTGCGATTCTGAATTCTGTGAAACAAAAGCTTCCGCTGGACACCTTCCCTCACGAACCTAAAACAATCCCAGTGTAAGAAGTTAATTAGAGAGTACTCTTAATTCTGAATCCTAGTACAAACATAAAATTGGAGCATCTAGCTCAGGACTTAAAAGCTAGAGAGCATACTGTCAATTGGCGCCAAAACCCACAGTTATCAACTCGGCTCCATAAAGGCAAGCCTGATGACTGCAGAAAATCTTGGAACATCTGAGCATATTTACAGGAAATTTCTGAGACATTTGGGCAGTTCACAGGTTCTTCGACAGCTGTCACACCTTCCCTAGAATTATGTTGTATTGTACCAGTCATTATTACTGGAATTAGGCAGGGAGGAAAATAAGAGAAATAAACCAACCTGAAATTTCCGAGCATAAATCCTACTGTTTTTTTGCCCTCCAAGGAATAGCCTACAGAGAACTCGCACTTGTTACGGTATCCATTAACAACTGGGGACTCCAAAATGCCTTCAAGCTTGCAAGGAAGACCACCTGGGTAATTGAACAAATCATTACTACACATTAAAAAAAGTAGAGAACAGAAGGTCATTTCCAAGAATAAAAGCACAGAAGGTCATTGCAAAGACCACAGTAAATGCATCCTTATAAGCTGAAAAAGCATTTTTTTTTCAGACCCCCTTGTGTTCAGAAGACAGAATAATGAGAAGAGCATATTCTTTATATTTGAGATTAATTAATTGCCAAGCAACTCAGGTACTAGTTCAAAACAAGTTTATACATGTTTCAGACAAGTGTATTAGAATTCGTTTGTTTTTATTGAGAGTTGGATTGCATGCTATTAGTGTTCACCTTTCACCAAAAGAAAGGCATGGCTGCCACACATTTTACACTCAACCACTGTATCTTATATGTCTTTGACTAGGTATTCTAACAGATTGTCTGCTTTGGTTATATGGAAGCATCGAAGATACAAGCAATACTTGGGTAGAACCAAAAATATAGCAGCAGACTTCAGCGGAAGAGTCCTTAACATTCATATGAGCTAATCATCACAAGAATAGGATAATGCAAAAATATAATAAACAGAAACAACATATGAGTAGTGGACAAGAAACTGTTCCATCAACACATACGTATACCGGTCTGCATCTGATGATTAATACTTCTATTTTAACTACATATTGCATTAACTTATGGGTAACATTAAGCACTAACAAGCATGTCCCTTAGCATTATATTTAACTCTTACAAAGATGGAGATTGTATCATTTTACTCACAATCCCATGTTGTCCAGATATGAATTATGTTTGTGTCATTCTGACAGGAAAAAGATCCAACAAAAAAGCATGGCATACAATCATCTTTATCGATATAGTTGTCTAAAAGAACCTGCACGTCCTTCATCAGGAGTGGATCTGTTGTTATACATGATGGAGCTAAAATAAGCTATAAGTGTAATATATTTGATGAAGGGAGTTAAAAGGTACTAGTAGAGACATTTCTTTGAAACACAACGGAGCATAACATAAACTCTGATCATGAGGGGAACTAGATCATCCCATTGGCCATTGCCCACTGTTACTAGAGCTTATCACAATCGCTGAGAATAACATTTAGAAATGCAGCACAGTAAGGTTAGGATGTTACCAATCTCCTTTGATTTAAAAATCCAATTAGGAAGGGGAACGGCAGGTGGGCAAGCTTTCCTAGCATTACGAGTCTACAATTGAAGACAATAAGAAAACTGGTTAGCAATATCGGCTAAAACATAGTTAATCATTGTCTAAAACTGTGCAAGGATATGAAATTGTTCTTACAAGTCTCTTCAGTATTTGTGCCATTGAATGTTTTTTGTGTTCTAGCTGATCATTATAAGGCATATGGGCAAGGGGAGTAACAGCATCACGGGCACTTTTTTTACTTGGTGCAACTGCTTCAGGTGCCGATGCTTCCCCAGCAGGAGTAGCAGGACTACTACCATTTTCTGTTGCAGTTCCATTATCAGAGGCGGGCCCTTCAGCATGTGCTTTTTTATTAGACCTACGATTAGCATCCGCTATCTTTATTTCTTTTCCACCAGAAGGGTTCTCCTTGAGGACCTACTCAAATCAAGAGGAAAAGGTCAAGCTTACCCAAACAGGTTGCCAGTATGAACAGATTGATAGTTACCTGAACAGCATTTGTTAGTTGTTCGACACTTTCAAAAGTCACAAAACCAACTGTCATTCCCTTCTTCTTCTTTGCTGTCGCATACGAGATTCCCTGCAGCACCATCATTTGCATTGTAGCATTTAGATTGGTGAAATGAGCACAAAAAAGCAGGGTTCACAAATGCAAAGTCATATCCTAATCTCTTGGAAGGGAAAAAAAGGAAATTGACTACATGGCACTAAGTATACGTCGGATTTCTATGGTACACTGTAAAACCGGCATCTAGCTCACTGATGCGATAAACCTTATTTTGAAGACTTGAATATATATCTGGCAAGTAACAAAGCTTATGCATTGTCCTTCAGATAGTGATAAACATCGAACCAAACATTGTGCCACATTTGCCAAAGGAAAACTGACAAGGTCCTGAAGTATCAGATTTGCTAGAACTGAGGAATTGACACTACACAAGGATTTACTGTAAACAGGGACCTAATCATGGCTGGCGGTTTCCGCAGAATGCGTGTCAACTGAACATGATCAAAATCTATCACCCGAGCTTCCTGAAATACTAATGGACCATGAACACTCAGATGCCACTGCTAGATAGGACCATTTTTGCTTGGGACTTTCATGTTTCAATGTATTATTAAGCAGCCATTCAAGCTCTGACACTAATCCAATCTAATGCTAGTTGCTGATGAGGGCAATGCAGAGTAGAGTTTAACACTAGGAGGCAGAGACACTGATCAATAAAACCAAGAGGAATTTAACACTACTTGCCTGATCTTGGAGGAAGGTCTTGAGCCTATCAGCCGCCCACCCCCTGGGGAGCCCGACGAGGCACTTGTCGAGCGACTGCTCATCCACCGTGACCTCCTCGTCGGCCTCCTCCTCCTGGGAGACCTTGCGGAGCTTCTTGGCGCGGTCGGAGGTGGGGTCCCAGGTTCCGTCGGGGCGCGGGCGGAGCTCCTCCTCGGTGTGCGCGTAGCGGCAGGACTCCCCGTGGCTGCACCCTTCGGCGCCGTCGCCGCGGCGGCGGAAGTAGGAGCACAGGCTCGTCTTCCACATCGGGTGCCGGCCGCCGCTGGACGCATCCTCACCGGAGGCCACAGGGGCAGATGGCGCGTCTTTGGTAGCCGCATCCGGCGAAACCTCCTCCTCCCTCTTGCGCTTCTCTCCGGCGAGTTCGGGCTGCGGCGGCGGGGCCTTGTCGTCCTCCATGGCGGCGATGGCGGCGGCGGAGGGGTTTGCAGTTGCAGTGCAAGGGTACAACCAAAGGACTTGTCTTGGGCCTTTTGGTTGGAAAGTCCTTTTTATCATCTGCATGGAAAACGGCCTGCTTGCTGTGTCCTTAGAAAATCCCACTTTTCTTGTTCGAGAGAGATCAAGCCCACTTGCCCCACCATGGCATAACAGAAAAGCCCAGCCCAACTTGGCGCCAGAAAGCAAACTAATTTGATGACATGACAACAAGCTGAGAAAATACGGCTGCACCCTCGTGATTTCCATGGCAGCAACCGGTAGATGAGCAGTCGTCGTCTCACGACTCTCCTCCTCTGCAGTTCTTTTTGCAACACTCTTGTATTTTCTTTCTTTTTCTTTGTCAGTCTATACTAATTTTTTGTTTTTCTATTAATATAAAACTAGTAGAGGCTTGTCTTACCAAAAAAAACTGTTCTATTTTATCCAACTTTCTCGTTTATATGTTTATACAGAATGATATGTAATTTATAATATACTACTATGTATGGGCGTTGCCGATGATTACATACTTGTCGTATTGTTTTCAATTATATATATGTTAGCTAGCTTGTATTTGCATCAACCGTGCATGTTCGGTGACGCCCATATATTATATATTACAATATGTATAGCTACCAACACTTAGAAGCAGGAAAACAAAGCATGTTGGATGGAATTTGCATTCCTTTGAATATACATGAATTAAAGAAAATACTAAATTATTGTTCATTTCTTATTGTAAACAAACTAAAGATATACTACCGAGATAGATGTTTTTTTATTTCCATACAGAAGGTCGATTTGTATTAAAAAGCAGAGACTACACTGCACAACTGTACAAAAGGGTGGACTAGGAGTGGTTATTAAACAAAGTCACAGAAAATGATGGCTTTTTTTTCTCGAATACGCAGGAGAGCTGCGTATCTTTGTATTAATAGAGAGAAAACGGTCCCTTATACACTTCACCACCTCGCTCCGGACCGAGCTGCGAGGGGCTGACAACTACAATGGGTGCACCTCAAGAAAGAAACCAAAAAGCACACTAGACCACAATACACACAGACCCACACAAGGGGAGCTCTAAATATCCCCTCCAACCTGACCAGTGCTCAAGGAAAGCAATTTTCGAGCCCCTGCAAGACCCCAAAGATGGTGTTCAACACGGAAGGATCTTAGCAACACCTCCAAACATGGGCGAGCTCCGTCGAAAACACACGCATTGCGGTGCTTCCAAAGAAGCCAGGCACCTAAAATAAGGAGTGAGTTATAGCCTTTCCTTTTATCCTTCGGGACTTTCTTCACACTTTTTCTCCACCATTCTGCTAAGGATATCGCGTGTCGTGATGGAACACAATGTTGTAGCCCAATTGGGGATAGGATCCGAAACCAAAAAATAAGGTGGCAAATCGTCAGCCATGTTTTTGGAATCCTACATATATTGGTTTGAATAATTGTCATAATAATTGATTTAGATTTGTTCAGTGGATTTATAATACCATTTTGAAAAAAAATATTATAGGTACCCGAAATATGTCGTTTATCAATTGAAAAAAGTTACTTGTTTTATAGGTACACAAGTAACTTTTTGAAAAGTAGAAAAAAGGTAAAAGATAGTAAAAAAATCTAAAAGCCATAATTTCCAAATGCAAAAGCCAAGTATTATAGGTACTGGAAATATGTCGATTATCAATTGTAAACATACTGAAATTGTATTCTTATGATACACTAGCACATTATAACTGTAGTTAGTTATACTTCTTCTCGTAAAAATTAATTCTTAAATTTAATAGGGTAACACAGTGACACATCGAGTTTGTAGCTCTCATGCAATTTTCTTAGAACTGCATTTTGGTTGCATGTAAGGTCATGTTTCTTTGCGGGTGAAAATTAGTACACATATATTTGACCACTAATTAAATGTATTAAATAAAGTCAGTTTACAAAACTACGTACAAAACCCCGGGTTAATTCGTGAGACCTATCTAATGAGGCATCTGACTGTATGATTGGAGGATGGTTACTGCAGTATTATTATAGTAAATCTTGGGTTAATTAGGCTCATTAGATTCGTCGCAAAGTTGTACTCATTTATAAATAGACTTCATTTAATAATTCATGCAAGCAAGATTTTTCGGGGAAAAATTTTTGCAAACTCAAAGAAACACGGCCTAAGTTGGTAAAACTTTATTTCCTATCTTTTTTGCAGTTTTTTACCTATTTTGCTTGAACGAAAAATATTGTGTTTCTTTAGTACCCGAAATTTTTTTTCCAAAGGAAATCTTACATGCATGAAGTATTAAATGAAGTCTATTTACAAAACCTTTTTAGAGATGAGTGTAACTTTACGCGACGAATCTAACGAACCTAATTAGTCCATGATTTGCTACTGTAATGCTACAGTAACCATCCTCTGATCGTACGGTCAGGGGCCTCATTAGATTTGTCTCGTAAATTAACCTGAAGTTGTGAATTTAGTTTTATAAACTGACTTTATTTAATACCCTTAATTATTGGTCAAATGGGGTGGGAAAAAATTTCCACCCAAAGAAACGCGGCCATAAGAAGAAAATAATGAGCGCCTAACAGTGGTTGGCTTGTTTGACTTGGTCGGAGGCTTCCAGCAAGAAAGTTAGATAATATAATATTTGGTGGTTGATTAATAGTGAGGCGGGCCCACACGAAAAAAATCAAGCGAGGGAGGTTAGCGAAATAGACACGATGAGGTTTGGACGGAAGGAAAGAGAGAGAAAGAGAGCGGATGGGCAGGTCCGCTTCTCCTCCCTCGCTCGCTTTCCTCAGTCGGTGCTGTTGGCTCGGCTGAGCACACGAGCGGAGCGACGCCGGAGGGGATTGGGTTGACCGGAGCGGGAGTGGAGTGACCCCAACAACCCTCCCACCTCTCCCCCACTTCTTATTGCCACCACTCCACGTCTCCACCAAACAAGGCAGCAAGAGAGATTTGGCAGGCGGCAGATCTCCAACCTTCTTCGCAGGCGCAAGGATCGGAACAGTGATGATGGAGAGCCAGCCGCTGCAGGAACCCACGGCCACGGCTACGGCCGCCGGAGAAGAACAAGCCGGAGGCCCGCCCGCCGTCGTAAGCGCCGCTTCTTTCGTTCCTTTTGCTTGTCCTTGTTGCTCTTCACTCTTCTTGCTTGCTCGCTCGCTCGCTCGCGTTCTCCCAGTTGAGCTTGCCGGGCCACTGAATCGCTGTCATTCTGGCGATTGGATCTCGAGTCGATAGCTTCGGCTTCCCCGGAGATCTGGCGCTGCCGCCTACCTCTACTTCTACCAACTGCTCCTCTCACCGACCACCCGAGTCGCGAGATCTGGTGGGATAGTTTTGGGATCTGGGCTGGAGCTCGCGGCGTTGACCGGTTTGAGGAGAAGCAAGACGTCGTCGCCACGACCAAGCCTTTTACCTCGCAATCATTGTTTTTCGCTGGCTGGGAGCTCGTGGGATTCAGATCTGCATGTCCTTGCTGCATTCCTGCTCACGTTTGCTGTTTCTTGGCAGGTCCCCGGCAAGGAGTTCACCCGCACCTGCAAGGGCCTCGTCGTCGTGCTCATCGGCGGATACGTGCTGCTCCAGCTTCTCCCCTCGTCACTCAACTACCTCGCTATCATCCCCTCAAAGTACGCCTCCATGACACTCAAAAGAAGCATCTTTCCTCCAAAGTTTTGCTCCCCGTACATTCCTTTAACACGTTTCTGCACCCTGCAGGACAATCCCGTATGTATGGACCGTCTTCACGGCTGGTTACATCGAACAAGTCCTTCCAGGGGTGAGCTCAATTTCTTTCGGTTTATTATCTTCTATGCTTCCGCTCAACACTTATTAAACTGCGCTAATAGTGAAATACTTGTGAGATCTTAATTACTCATCCTAAGTAATAGCTCAAATAAAATTGAAATTAGAGCTGAAGCAAAGCACGTGCTGTCGAAATACTTTCAAAAGTTTGGAATACTGTCACTGGGAGGTTTATGTTAACATATTGAGTACATAATTCCATGCTTTATGCTAAAAACAAAACAAAATTTCGGTTTTACAGGCTATTGGCAGTTCTCTTGGTCTTCTCTTCTGTGGGAAGGACATTGAGCCTGCATGGGGCCGCAAGGAGTTCTTGAAGTTCATTATTTTGGTCAACTCCATCTGTGGCGTCCTTGCATTCTGCTTTGCTATTGGACTCTACTATGTCACAGGAAAGGAGAGCTTCCTGTAAGTTTCAAGCCACCGTTCAGTTTGTTCTCTATGCTCTATGAGGATGTGCCTAGCTCTGATAGTTCCATTTTACTGCTTATTGCCCATGTCTTCATTTTGTGTAAAAATGTCAATTGATGTAAACATTTGCTTCTACTGCAATAGAGATTACGCTAGCTGACATCACATATCTATTCTTCCATTCAATAATAAATTATCTTTGGACACATTGATAATATGCTACTGCTGTTGTTATTTTAACATCATTAGAGAAACTCAGGAACATAGTACTGTCTAGAAAATAAAATTAGTCTCTGAAATATGGAACATTACCTGACCATGCTATGCCATGCCATGCAGCATCACACCACTTTCTGGATTCCACGGTTGCCTTGCTGGCTTTCTTGTGGCCCTGAAGCAGCTCTTACCAAACCTTGAGCTCCCCATGTGCTTTTTCTGGAAAATAAAGGCAAAGGTATATTAATTGACTACTCCATCGCCATCTCTAACCCTACAAGTATTATACTATTGTAATGGTATAATTCTTCACCTGCAAGTTAACAAGTTTGTTGATGTTTAGTTTGCTTATCTTTTTGTTTGTCTCTTGCTACTGCAGTGGATGCCATTCTTTGTTGTATGTTTCTCAAGCATCATGGCCTTCATTGTGCCTGATTCCATCAACTTCCTTCCAACTTTGGTGTCTGGGATATATGTTAGCTGGCTTTACCTGAGATACTTCCAAAGGAACCCACTAACTGGACTTAAGGGTGATCCAAGTGATGACTTCTCCTTCCCCAGTTTGTTCCCAGCTGCCATGCGGTAAACTTTCAGTCCTCCTGCATCAGCAAGTTCTCATTATTGATAGCACTTTTGACAACATCACCCTTTCCCCCTTGCAGGCCAGTGACAGACCCTGTCGCCAATCTGTTTGATAGGATGCTGTGTGCAAGGTCTAGGCCTTCTGAAGTGGCTCTCCCAGTTTCAGATCCTACCAAGGCTTCAAGAAGAAGGTATATAAGTTATGTTTTAGTTAGGTGGGGGTGGTTGTGCATACCAGTCATAGTTGTTGCTTACACCTTTCTGCGATATAATGATAGTAATACTATAAGACTGGGAGTGACAACTCTAGATGACATTAAATTTATATTTCTACTTAATCTAGAGTAGAATCAGAACAGTAGTGTTAAACTATGGCATAAAACCAGTTACTGTGTCTTCAATAAAGCTATGGTGATCCTCTAAAAAAACTAACGCTATGATGCTGTGAGACTGAAAACTTGAGAGCCATGACTTCTCGGAAAGCTCACCAATTTATTTAAACTGTTACAGGGAGCGTGCTGAGAGGGTGCTGGAGGAAAGGTTGGCCGCTGATAATGCGGTTGACACAGAAGCCCCAGCTCATGGCCATGGCACCGCTGAAGATTGAGAACTTTCTTCCGGCGAATACCTTAAATAGGAGCCACGGGTTCCCTCCATTGTACTCTCCAGATTTGTGTTTTGGAGAGTGCATTCAGTTTACAGAACCAATAATATGATGTCTTACTCCTTTTTGTTTCTTCCTTTGCGAAGATTTATTGGTTAAATTGTGTTGTAGTCCGATGATTATTATTACAGTGAAAGAAGAAAAGGGTGGCATTCCCAGCCAGATGTAATGTAGAAAGAAGAATGGCTTGTCAGGATCAATGTTGAGATTATTTCTTTTTCTAGAGAACATGATTTGAGTGGATAGTAGGGTTTACATAAGAAAAATGGTGCATTGAATTGTTTGTCCTTATGGTGTAGAGTCGTTGGCTTGCCCCTTTTCTGAAAGAAGATACTGGAAGCAATATGTAATTCAGATTTACATCAGAGTTCAGAAACGGCTGTCAAGACGCATTCTTTGTACATGAAGTAATGAACATGTACTGATTTATACAAATATATGATTCTTAGGACGATAAATTAGTTTATTTTAAAGTAATATCTTGTTCTAAATAACATATTTAAAAATGGATGTAGTATCAAACTTGCCGAATCGCAAAGGTCGCATCCACCACCACACTTTGAAAACAAAAATGCACGTGGATTCATTGTTCCAAGTGGACCACTCAAGTTATTAAAAACAAATCTGACTCATGGACCACTACCTGTGTATTGTACGCACTGATCCATTTTGAAATTGTCCGGTCCTATTCTCCCTCTAGACCCTGTTCGACTGACTCGTGGCTGGTGCTGGTTCGTGCTGAGAGAAAAATACTGACGGCAGCTGGTGCTGATTTGTTCTGAGAGAAAAGTACTATTGACTGATGGCTGATAAGCCAAACGAATAGATTTGGAATAATTCTTGTATGTGGGCCAAATAAGGATTGAGCAATTTTGCGGGTGGCAACTATGTCTTCCTAATCTCGTTTTCTATCACCAATGAACTTAATGGATGGAGCATGGACATGCCAGTATAGCCATGGTAGCAAGCAGCTAGCAGAGCATGTTGAGGTTGAGCTAGAGCATACATTATGCATATTGGAATTAGAGTGTGCCTAGCAGCATAGAACGATAGCCAGTATGGGAAATAAGGATGAAATTACTTCAGACCAGACAATTTGAACCCCCCCGGCCCTGCGTCGCCCAGAGGTGACTCGGGCGGCGACCCGCTCGCCGCGCCGCCAGGCTGCCTCCCCTCCCCCCTCCCTCCCTGCCGCCGCCAGAGCCTTAGGCTGGAAGCCCACCAGACGGCAACGAATGTGGCGGCTGGGATTTCGAATCCTTCTTCTCCCTTCCAGGAAACAAGGTCAACGGTTCGCCCATGGTGGCGGCTCCCGACCATGGCCATGGGGCGGCGGCGGCCGGATCCAGCCCTTTCACGCTTGGATCCGGCCCCTCCACCTCCAGATCTGGCTTAGTTCTCGTGCACAGGCGCGGATCCAATTTTTGGTGGTGGCTGACTACGAGCTCTGGTGTTGTTGTGGCTCGATCTACGCCTTCCCCTCCGTGGCCCTCTCGGGTGCCGACGAGGGGTGGCCTGGTGGGGCTGCGCTCGCCGACGGGATGCCGATGCCGGCTCCCAGCATGGCAGGTTCTTCTTCGCCAGGTGGTTGCGGTGGCCACGAGCACGTCCTGGGGGTTGGGGTGGTGCTCCTCGCAGCCCGTGCGAGCCGATGAGGGCTCAAGCTGTGGGGCGTCCTACCATTGACGCACAATGTCGGGTTGTCGGTGCTCACGATATGCCGGTATGGAGGGGCTCAGCGAAAGCTATGTCCGACCATTCGGGCTAACGGCGATGTCGTGCACTGTCTTGAAGGCACCGTCGTGCTCCTCTCCTCCCTGCAGCCTGGGAGACCTCCGGGTAAAAGCTCTGCTTCGGTTCTGCCGAACGGGCGGTGGTGACACCTCTGATGTCACACCCTACCTATAGGCGCCGTCTATGGAGGTATTTGCTGCCCGACCATCGGCTTGGTGTGCTTGGTGCCTTCTTCTCCTTACACCACATAGGTAAGCTCGACAGTGACCGTTGGGAGCTATCGTGGTTCAACAGGTGTCCGCGCAATGGCACCTCTGCTTCGTCGGCGCTCTCCTTACTATTGGTGCCATCAAATCAAACGTCGGGTGGTGTTTCCATTGTTTCTACCATTCCCCTCGAAGGCTTCCTCCCCTTGGATGGCGTTAGGCGGTGGTACGTGGAGCCCGAATGTGCTGTCGGATGTAGCCATAAGCTCCATGGGAGGTCGTCGTATCCAGTGAGCTCTGGCTTCTACATTCCCTCACTGACTTTAGTCCCCACTCTGCCGTGCGGTCCCTTAGATGGAGGGCGGGAGCAGAGTGGCGTAGCTACGAGAGCTGGTGCGGAGTGCAATGGCCTGAACTTTACGGACAAGTATGTTGCTCGGTGGTGGCGCAAGTTGGCGATCTGTAGTCGTTTCTCGGTTACTGTCGTGTCTTATCCATGTTTGTTCAAAGGTCCATGTTTGTTCAAAGGTTATACCCCCTCTACTCTTTTGTGTTGTAATTGCACACGATTGTAGTCTCCCCTCATCTCTACTTTGTATCTCTGGGGTTTTGCCCCGACTATGTACCGGCGCTTGGTGCCCTTCATTCCTGGTTTTGCGGCATCAATATGTTAGGCCACTAGAGCATGTATTGCTTCATCTTGCATGCTACTCACTCTACTACTGTATTTTAGAATAAGAATATTTTATTTTACAGAACCTTCATATTAGACTCGGCCATTTTTTGTTGCATAATTTCTATATATAAACATAATATGGTGTAAAATTAAGTCTGGAGTACTAGTACTTTTACCATAATATGTATTTTTAGTGTTTTCTTGTTTTTAAAACTCAACGCTCACGTTTTACTAACTCACAATCAGATTACTTAGTTCACAAACCATCTATGACCCTACAAAATTCAGGAAAGGATCCCAGCCACGAGGTCCCAAAGATGAACTTAAACATGCAACATCATGAGAGGCACTTGCGCACGTGGTGCATAGGTAACATCAGCGAAAACAAAGAAACAAACTTAAATCAGCGTATACTTTTTTTTGCGAGGAAAATCATTGTAAACTCTCTAGCTACCCATCGAACATGGTCATTTTGGACATAAAATAGAACGGGCCCTGTATTTTTTTTATTGATCTGATTGTCGCACGTGATATGAAAAAAATCAATAAACAACAATTTTACATTCTAAATATAGGTTCATTCAATATAGTCCATTTTTTAAGATAAAGGGTGTCTCTATTCATCAAGGAAATCGGGTCTCCCCGTTTCAACAAGTTCAACCGTTTAATTATTACAAGATTCCATCACGAAGCATGACACTTCACGACGTAAAACATCATAGTTTCACATAGGTCTGGACAAAATGCTCGAAGTTCGTTAGCTCGCTCCGATCGCAGCCGGCTCGGCTCGGTGCATATTTTTAACGAGCCGAGCAAGAGTTTTTGCACGTTAGTATAACGAGCGAGTTTGAGCTGGCTCGCGAGCCAAACAGGTTAGAAGACCTAATAGACTAATAAGCAATTTTTTAATTAATAATAATATATGTATACTATATGCGTAGTTCTAGCTGATGTTATTGTTATATTCTATTATTATAGTATGACATAGTAGATTTTGAAGGTATTAAGACCATATAAATACTATAATTTTTATATTATATATATATTATTGTGGTAATTTTATATTTAACTCTAGCTCGCGAGCTTAACGAGCCAGCTCGCGAGCTTAATGAGCCGAGCCAAGATTTTTGCTCTTTTCCTTAACGAGTCGAGCCGAGCGAGCCAAAACAAGCCGAGCTGGCTCAACATCCACCCCTAGTTTCACAATGACGTTGACTCTGTCTAGCACAAAGGGTGCACACCAAACCAATTAAAATGACAGAGAAAGGTAAAATTCTAAAAGCTCAACCTGTTACTAAATCACTAGCCATTCTCGGCAAAAATATCCATGGTCGATGTCTCTAATAGATGGCATGCCTTTTTGCAAAAGTAGACGGCCTGCACTTTTTTTAGCAAAGACCACATTCGTGTCCAATGGGTGCTCCTGTAAATCACCTGCATTGGAGAGAAGAATCTTGCATTGTTAAAAATCGTATCATGTCGGTCCGCTCTAAGTTCCTCATCCTGAAATCCCGCCGCTACTCTTGCTCGGTGGTCGTCGTCAACTCCGACAGCGCCCGAAGCGCCCTAAAGATAAAAAGGGCGGCGACGCTATGTGCCCCTAGTCACCCAATCCATGGATTTAGAGACGAACTGATGTAGGAAGACCAGACGCCGCATGACCCTTGATGGATTTGAGACGGAACATAAGCACCGTTTCATCAAGCGTGGGTTGACGAAAAAAGAGCATCACAGGTGGGGGCGTAGGAGGGGTAATGTTTGAGTGACCGGTGGGTCCATCGGCTCTCAAAAGTTTTGGATCTTTATAGTATAGTATATAATATAGATAGATATAGATACAGGTTTACCCAAATGTGCTGTTCTTTCTTAATTTGATTGAATTTGAATCATCGAACATTTTTTTTTGGCGCAATTAGAAATTTATTATTATTACAGTTGCGATAGGAGAAGCGCCGGAGTGTACCCTGATCCGTCGATTCTTGATCTAACGGCAGAGTGCTGAGAGGTTGGGTGACTCGCTGGAGTAGCCCCCGTCTCCTCTCCCTAGACCCTAATCCTCTCCGGCGGCGGCGGCGGCGGCTCCGGCTCACGCGCAGCCAAGGAACAACAAGATGGCGACGATCGTGAACACGACGGAGGAGGAGCCGATGCTGGCAGTGGTGCAGTTCACCGCCGAGCTCGCATGGGCCGACGCGGGCCCGGAGGTCGCCGACCCCGAGGTCACCCGCCTCTGCCTCGAGGCGCAGGAGCACATCCTCGCGGGGCGCTGGCTCGACATGGCCTCCCTCATGCTCGCCTCCGCCGACCTCCTCCTCACCTCCCCGTCGCGCGTCTCGGACAAAGCTACCTTCCCTTTTTGATTTGATTTGCTTTCTCCTGGATGAGGAATTGAGACTTCAACTCTGTTTCTGCAGATCTCGAGTGCATCCTCTCCGTCATCTGCAGCCTCGTCACCAAGGCCGGATCCGAGGACCAGGCGCTGCAGATCACCGACCTCATCTGTGCCAAGCTCACCCAGCAGCCTGAAGACAAGCCGGCGCTGCGCCTCAAAGTGTAAGCAACAACCACTATTGAGCTGTTTGTTTCCTGGATGCTAGGTTGGCTTACAAATTAAAATGCTGTTCCCAATATGTCCATACATGTAGTTTGTTCAGCTTGTACAATCTGCTCCCGACTCCCTATGGCAAGGCATTTGTCTACAACAAGGCTCTGGAGCTCGCCACTGCCGGAAAGGCTACCCAGTACATCGTCCACTCATTCAAGAACATCGACAGCTTCGTCAGTGAGTGGGGAATTGGTAATTTAGAGCAGAGGGAGCTGTACCTTGCCATCTCCAGGATCCTCAAAGACCACAAGGGGTGAGGCGTGCGTGATGCTTGCTGCTTATCATCAAGTTCCTTTCGTTCACTACTTATCCAGTGGGTTTTTGCCCTGATACGGTTTGACCCTTTTTTTTTCATTGACAGCATGACCAAGGAGTACTTCAACTACCTCAACAAGTACCTTGCCACTTTCAAGGGATCAGATGATGACTCTGCTACAATTGGTGATGCAAAGGAAGAGGCTGTTGCGGCTATCATTGAGTTTGTCAAATCGTCTAACCTCTTTCAGGTGCTTGATTACCCCAGTATAATAGTATATGCCTCTGTAATTATCAATTCTATGAGAACAAATTCATGGGATATAGTGTTTAAGGAATTTTTTTTTCCTGAGGTGTTCACTAGTGTCTCACTTCCAGAAATGCAATATTAAATCGTTTTTATATATCATTTATCCAAATGCGGTCTAATCAGACTGTTGAATTGGGTTATCAATGTGCCAGCATTTGTCTCGCTGAGACGCTGACGATAGATGTAATCTAGCTTGCGTATAACCAGCAATGGTTCTCTCAGTATCTTCTGGGCCCTAAACTTGTGTTGTTATAAACTGGCAGATTTGACACAGGGGTAGACTTATAAAGTTTTGTTTTTCTTCAATCAAAATGTTGCCAAATCATTCCGCTAATCCATACTCTAACCTTATCTCTTGTGTGTCAACAGCAACTCTGAATATGTCAGTTGTTTTGAAATTCCAATCTTGACATCTATGACTATGGAGGTCACATCATAACATCCATTACCGGCTTTTGACTTCTGATCAGTGTGCTGGATTGATGGGGAATTTTTGTAATTGCAGTGTGATCTGCTCAATATGCCAGCTGTTGCACAGCTTGAGAAGGACGGAAAATATCAGTTGGTTTATGAACTTCTAAAGATATTCCTTACTAAGAGGCTTGATTCCTATTTAGAGTTTCAGACTGCAAACTCTGACTTGCTGAATGATTATGGTAAGTTCAGGAGCTAGACCAGTACTAAAATGTTTTTTTCCCTTGCGAGTTCAAGTATCTCATACATCTTGGCTTCATTTCTTTGATTTTTGATGAACAACTGACAGGACTGGTTCATGAGGAGTGCATAACCAAAATGCGCCTCATGTCTTTGCTCGATTTGAGCAGCCGTTGCTCCGGTGAAATCCCTTATTCAGCAATCATTGAAGTGCTTCAGGTAAATTGGCTGTTCTATTTCTGTACATTCAATCAAATGACTTTTATTGATTTTTGCTGTAACTTTAGTTGACTTTGATAATGCTTTGTTAGATCAATGATGATGAGGTGGAACAATGGATTGTGAAAGCAATTGCATTCAAGGTATTGGATTGCAAGGTTGATCAGCTTAACCAGATTGTCATCGTCAGGTATTCACTTCATCATGACTTTTGCAGATTGTCTTAATATTTTAACTGTGAATCAAGGTTTCCTTTATTCATCATAGGATGCTATGTTTGTTTTGGTTAATTTGTGTTAGCAATTAATGCGGAAAAACCCTTGCGGGAAAAAACCACGGAAGACGATCACTATTGAGGAGAGTTTACAAGTAGGATGATACATGGCTTATCTGTCTTGCCTTGTCTTGTCTTGTCTTACCCTACCGTCTACATAGGCTTACATATATATAGTCAGATCATGCGCCCGTACTTGGTTGCGTTATCAAGGTGGGACTAAACTGTGCACTTTCTGAGAGAAACCACAGCACAATGGGCCTCCGCTTCGCTCTGGCCCAAGCCTGGCCTATATCGTGGATGTGAATTTGGAACATATCCAACAAACTCCACCTTAAGACAAATTCCATCATGTAGACGAATAATAAACCTCCATATTCAAATCTTGAATACCAATGTCCATCGGACAAATAAGATCACTTGAGTATTCTCCCAACACTTGAGCAAATAACCAATAAGTTCAAACACACACAACTATCAACAAAGCAGACGAACAATCTGGGCCTTCAACAAATTCATAATCCCAGCAAAAGTCTGAGTCTGTGCAACTGGCCTCGGAAAAATAAATGGCAATAATGCTAATCATTAAACGACATAAAGTCGCAATATCACCTGTGGTATTAAATAAATATCCAGTGAAGAACTCAATTACTGCTCCATTCAAACACGGTTCAGATGTAGCCATAAATGTGCAAACAACGGTATAAACTTCTGCAATAGACCTGAGCGGACGTCTCCACCTTGAACAACAAACGTACTGAATGCTGTCCAGTACAAAACATTATAGTATCTATGCAGCAACTCTGAACTAGATCCCTCAACACGAGCAAAGACAACAATAAACGTACTGCTCCCGCAATACAAAACATTGTAGTATCTAGTCAAACAAAACTTCCTCTGTTGCACTTAGAATCCTCCACCTCGAACTCAATTCAGAGCAAAACCTTCACTTTTAATTAACCAACTCCATTGGAGTAAAAGAAAACCACTAGGCTGGCATGAACGATGTTGTCAAAACATCAAGATGAATTAACTCAAAGTGATCAAATAGTAATCCCAATATCTCCTCAAAATCTCAATATCTCAGCAGCGGAAATCATATTTCAAAGAAGCCATGTGAAAGAATTAACCAGAAGAAAATAATCTGCACTAATAATCTAGGTATGTTACTGTGTGAACCTAGCAATAACCTGCAGCATTGTGTACAACTCCGTGTACGTTCAGCAAAGCTGAGAAAACCTTCTGGTAGCTTCTCGTAGATTGGTCTGCAGCATCTGGCAAATACGGAATTAGATTCCGTCTTAAACTCCACGTTGATGAGTCTTGCACGAGGTAGCCAATCGCAGATTGATCCGGCTGGCGGCGCGCGATAAACAAGGACGAAACCCAAATTAATTTTTTTTTCACGTGATCTCGTACCAAGCTCTGATACCACTTGTTAGCAAATAATGCGGAAAACAAGATCGAACACGAGACACGATTTAACGTGGAAAAAACCCTTGCGGGAAAAAACCACGGAAGACAATCACTATTGAGGAGAGTTTACAAGTAGGGATGATACATGGCTTATTTGTCTTACCCTACCGTCTACATAGGTCTTACATATATATAGGCGGCTCACGTCCCTGTGCTTAGTTGCGTTTCCAAGGTGTGACTAAACTGTGCACTCCTGAGAGAAACCACAGCACAATGGGCCTCCGCTTCGCTCTAGCCCAAGCCTGGACTATATCGTGGATGTGAATTTGGAACATATCCAACAAACTCCACCTTGAGACAAATTCCCTCATGTAGACGAATAATAAACCTCCTTATTCAAATCTTGAATGCCAATATCCATCGGACGAATAAGATCACTTGAATATTCAATTGAGCAAATAACCAATAGGTTCAAACACACACAGCTATCAACAAAGCAGACGAACAATCTGGGCCTTCAACAAATTCATAATCCCAGCAAAAGTCTGAGTCTGTGCAGCTGACCTCAAAAGCAAATGGCAATAACGCTCAATCATCAAACGACATAAAGTCTCAATATCAGTCGTGGTATAAATATCCAGTGAAGAACTCATCTCATGGAATAATATATGCTCCACCTAGAACACTAAACTTGGCAAAACAACGCTCTTGCAAGAGCAACTAGCACGTGTATCCATCACGTACAACAAACTTGCCAATTGTAGAAGAAATTAAATTTCATGACATTGTCAATTACTGCTCCATTCAAACACGGTTCAGATGTAGGCATAAATGTGCAACCAACGGAGTATAAACCTCTGCAATAGACTTGAGCGGACGTCTCCACCTTGAACAACAAGCGTACTGAATGCCAGTACAAAACGTTGTAGTATCTATGTAGTAACTTTGACTAAATCCCTCAACATGAGCAAAGACAACAATAAACGTACTGCTCCCGCAATACAAAACATTGTAGTATTTAGTCAAACAAAACTTCTCTGTTGCACTTAGAATCCTCCACCTCAAACTTAATTCAGAGCAGAACCTTCACCTTTAATTAACCAACTCCATAGAAGTAAAATAAACCACTAGGCTGACATGAATGATGCTGTCAAAACATCAGAATAAATTAACTCAAATTGATCAAATAATAATCCCAATATCTCAAAATCTCAATATATCTCAGCAGTGGAAATCACATATCATAGAAGCCATATGAAAGAAATAACTAGAAGAAAATAATCTGCAGTAATAATCTAGGTATGTTACTGTGTGAACCTAGCAATAACCTGCAGCATTGTGTACAACTCCGTGTACGTTCAGCAAAGCTGAGAAAACCTTCTGGTAGCTTTCACGTGTGGCTATGCTCCCCCTTGATTCGCGTGCTGCAGTACTGATAATTCCTTCGCCTGACTCACTGCAGAACCGCAGCCCGATCGGACTTGCAACCTCATCGGACTCGAACTCGACGACAACGAAAAACGATTCCGCTTGCAACTCCGCCTTGGACTGACGCAGATACGTCGGTCGCCGTTGAACGGCACGGAAACCGGGCAGATAACTTCGATCGCCTGAAGTACGAAAACCACCAGCGGCGGCGCGCAACGAGGAACCAACGAAGCCATATTTTTTTTTTCACGTGATCTCGTACCAAGCTCTGATACCACTTGTTAGCAAATAATGCGGAAAACAAGATCGAACACGAGACACGATTTAACATGGAAAAAACCCTTGCGGGAAAAAACCACGGAAGACAATCACTATTGAGGAGAGTTTACAAGTAGGGATGATACATGGCTTATTTGTCTTACCCTACCGTCTACATAGGTCTTACATATATATAGGCGGCTCACGTCCCTGTGCTTAGTTGCGTTTCCAAGGTGGGACTAAACTGTGCACTCCTGAGAAAAACCACAGCACAATGGGCCTTCGCTTCGCTCTGGCCCAAGCCTAGCCTATATCGTGGATGTGAATTTGGAACATATCCAACAACAATTTGTGGTCTACTTTGCAAATTTCAGTCGGCATACTGAGAGGATATTTGGGATGCCACAGTGGCAGGGTTTGCGCACAAAACTTGGAGTTTGGAGGGTAAACCTCTTTATTCACATCGAATTTGCAACTTGATCTAAGCATGTTATCTAGAGGAGCCTAGTTTGTGCATTGACCTGTTTACATTTATTGTGTTCCGAATTGAGATTTTCTCAAAAACTATGATCCAGGGAAACATTGCCAGTGCTATCAACACTATCCAAGCTAACAAAGTCACTGAAGAGGGGATACAAGGCTTGATGATCCGCTGATTGAAGGCGAGTCTGAGAATCAAATTTATAGCTAGAGGGATTAGATGAGCAATACTACTTGTACGACTTGGACCCCATGTATCTGTCGGCATAGCCGTGCAAGTCAATTTGAGTTGTATAGATTTTAGTTTTGGTGCATGCTCTGCAATACGATTGTTCCATGTATCTGTCGGCATAGCCGTGCAAGTCAATTGTTCCGTGTAGTCTGTCAGTTTGTCATGTTCTTTTTTTTTTCACTGCTAATTGTTGTGCTTTCTAATTTTTTTATCATTCATTCGTGTTTGGTCAGAGCATCTTGGGATATCTTCATTTTTGTACTATCTAAAATGGTTGGACTTGTACACGTACAAAATATCTCAGCAATATTTTTGCAGTCCCGAAACCGGCCTTCATTAGAGTTGTACCGAGAGTTGCAGTCAAATGCGTTTGTGTATCAATCTGACCAGCCTATAATTCCTACGGCTAAGGAATGCTACATCATTATCATCCCAACAGAAGAAAGTGTCGGTACTTGCCCATAAAATAGAGAATGCTTTTTATTGAACTTATGAAGCATGTAGTAATATGCTACGGAGTATTGATGGTCGACTACATCACCCCCTTAACTATGAAACTGAATGTTTAACCATCCGACCTTTGTAAAACCATTTAAACAACTAAGGTGATTTTGCTACACCGGTTTGTTGAGGTGTACCGAGATGCTGATGTTGACCGGCTAATCCCACCTGTAAGTGGAGATGCCGATTTGCTCACGGCCGATAAGAATAAAAGGGTGGTATGATATTTTTTTAGTGTTGAGTTTTGTGGGTCCTATAAAAAAAACTTTTAAATATTTATATTGGGATCAATCAGTGTTACAAGGGGAGTCCTTGTATTAGCCGATCTATATCATCAACTCCATCCATCTGAGTGAGCAGCACAACACCTTACGGGTTATTTAAATAGTTTTGTAAATGTTAGAGGGTTAAATATCCGGTTTTATAATTGAGGGGTTATATGATCGACCCTAAATAAGTTGAGGGGTTTTTCTAGACTTTTTCCAACATGCTACCTATTGGGTTTTTGAACTAAAAAATGAATACAATACGAACTAAAAAATGAATACAATACACATTCCTTTAGCTCTGCAGTACATCAGCTTATTATCTGCTACAATAATATTTTTTACGGATCATGACAAAAGAACTAGAAATTTAGCAACCTTTTTGGATCATCTCACAAGAACAAGAAATTCAGCACTTTCAGATGAAGTGACTCATACTTTAACTGAAACTGCTGAAATAATCTATAACTAGGCAGAAGATTTAAAACTTTGTGTAAATCGCCTTTTGGCTTTTGAACTAAAAAAAATGAATACAAATAACATGAACATATACAATGCACGACTTTGCAGCAAGATGGCTGTCTCCTTTGTTGATGCTGCACTAATTCTCATCCTACAAAACATTTCCCAAAAGTTCGACTATAACAGCAGAGATTCTGCACGAGGTTGCTCAAGACCTGAAGCCTTCCTCTATCCAAGAGCTGCTTCTCAAATGTAGTCGACCTAGGATTCCTCTGCACTATTCAAGCCAAAGCTTCATGGCTTGTACTTCTACAGTATATGCCTGAAAATCAGTACCAATAATTAGCTGTGTTAAAAAGAATATTATATTTGGACCACATTCCCAAATCCCAATCAATCAGTTTAGCAAATCTACTACAGATAATTGGATGCTTTTGAAATGGATACGAATATCTGATTATGTTTCCAAAAAGGTGATATGACATGTTTTGAACCTAACAAAGTGGGTATACAAAGTAAATGATGGCTGTAACCAACTGTATGGGCTAACGGCAGATCATGAAAGTTGAAATGTGTCGCAATCATAAGCCAGTCAATTTAATATATTGTCCGTTGAGACGCCACACTTCTGTGATTTTGTGGAGCAGATCTCAGTGAGATACTAAAGACAAATGAAAGAGAACCGAATAACCCTTTTGTATATATGCTAGCGTCAAGCTGAAGCATGTAAGAAATGGGTAACAACTAAGAACCCATCCATGTGTAGAGAACCAAAGGCAGAATTCTGGATGGTACAAAACAAACCTGTCAAAGGAGTTAGTGCTTTGATGAACATAGCTGGTGGTACTATTTAAGAGGAATAATCACATCCAGATTCGTCGCAACTCGCCATCCTTTAGGATAGGCAAGATTCTCAGATCCAAATGGCACATGCCAGTTCATTATGTGTGAGCAGTCAGCAGGTATGCCTTCCATCTGGCTTTCATCCTCCACTAGTTGCTCTACAAACGTGGTTCCCTGCAAAGTAACAACCATCTGAGCCGTGATACTCCAAGCAGAAAGGCAATGGAAACAAAGTCCAAGCAATGGAGCAGATAGGTCTTCCATTTGGTGATCGCCATGTGTTTGATCAGTGTACAGCTATTTATTAGTCTTATTTTATTCCACTGCAGCCTTTCATTTTTGTGAAATTTAGCATATCCAGGGTTGTATGACAGTAGGAAAGGGACAAAATGTAGATCAATTTTCTACACAGCTTGTTCAGAAGATCAGTTAAAGAGTATATAGTCTCCAAAAGCAAGAGAACATTGTATGTACTAACTTATGATGAGTCGGAATATGTACATATAAAAAAAGAAACAGGCAGCTTACTTGGAAACCTTCTTTCACTGTGTCTGGATGACGGATTGAATTCCAGGCCAGATGGGACCTCAGCTTGGGATCCCAGAGCATGGTGCTATTGAATGCGAAACCCGACATGGCAACATGAAATCTACGGAGCTTGGTGCTCTCCTCACTTGTATGCCATCCAACAACTTGATTCTGCTTACAGACAGGGCCCTCCAGCACCACACCATCCTTTCTGTTTTCGGAGATCACTGGAACAGGCCATGTGCCAAACCTCCTAAGCATCACAAGATTTGCAATAAGTCAACAGCCTGATTGATTATATGATGCAGCATCAAATTTTCTCAACAACACAGAATATTATAATCCTAATGCCTGCTTGCCAGACTTTAAAAACCAATTCTGTTGAATCGAACTGTACTGAATAGGATGAACTACCCTACCAATGAGCTCCTAGAAAGCAAAACATTGATGCTAATGAATCTAGGACAAGAAAAATGGTAAAGAAGCCCCCTTTGTGCAGGCCAGTTAGCAGCAATATCCGTAAGGAATTCCTAAAGTTTCAATCTTTCAGTCAGATTCAGCAGACTGTATAACAGTAAAAAGATGGTTCCTTTGATCTTTTCTGAAGGACTGGATAATAGTACTACCAAACACGCTTTGCCATCCGACATAAGTTTGATTAACAAGGGCAATCCCAAATGGCTGGCATCCGTTAATTAGAGACGTACTTGTTTGTACCAAATGAAATGGTTCACCAAAAGACGGGATCCTTTGGCAACCGCGTGGCTGATGAATCCAAAGGACGCGAAGCTGAATTGAACGGGGCTGAATTGCAGGTACCTGATATGGCGCAGGCGTTGGAAGAGGTCCAGGGAGTAGACCCCCTCCTCGTGGGCGAAGTAGACAATGCCGTCGAGGCGGTGGTTCTCGACGAGCTCGAGCGCGGCATTCATCTGGTGCGGGCGGAGGTCGTCGGCGGAGGAGGCGTTGAGCTTTTCGCAGCAGCCGACGTACCGGTGCATGACGGAGGTGCGGCGCAGCGCGGCGGCTGCCTCGGGCGTGGGCTTGCCGGCCTCGACGACGACCCAGAGCACGGGCGGGTCGACGAGGCGCAGCGTCTGGCCCATCCGACTGAGGTAGTATGCCTGGGCGGCGCGGGCGCGCGTGGGCGTGACGACGATGAGCAGCTTCTTCCTGTCGGCGGCGGCTGCGCCTTGGTCGTCGTCGTGGAGGCGTACGATGGGGAATCTGGTGGGTGTGGCGGCGAGGGTGGGATTGGCGGGGGAGGCCGGGCGTAGGTGCGGTGTGTGGGGCAGGTGGGAGAGGAAGTGGAGAAGGCCGAGGAAGGAGCCGAGGAGGAAGAAGGCGGCGAAGCGCGGGAGCGGGCGGCGGGTGAGGAAGAGGAAGGGGTGCGGGTAGAGGTGGTGGTGGGTGGTCCTCGGGGAGTTGGAGGAGGAGTGGCGGAGCGGCGAGGAGGGCGGGGAGGAGGAGGCGAAGGGGTGGTGGTGGCGGAGCAGGTGCTGCTTGGCCGGCGAGTGCGGCCGGCGGATCGACGCCATTGCTGCTGCTGGTGGTGGTCGCTCCCCGGCGGCACCAAGGGAAATCACTCTCTCGCTCCCTTCCCCGGAATTAAATTGGGTGCTCAGCCTCTCCTCTTGCTCGGCTTTGGTGAGGAAGAGCAAAGGAGGCTGGCGGAATGGAGTGGAAGGGGAAGGGGGGATCAGCAGCAGCAACAAGTAGTAGTAGTAGGGATGGAGGGAGGAATAATCATGGCGCGAATGGCGGAGGGATGTTGAAGTCAGCAGGAGGAGGACAAGGACGGAGCCGAGGAAGGGGAAGAACAAGGACGGGGCGGAGGAGGAGGTCGCCGTGGACCAGACAGAGAGCAAAGGCAAGCAAGAAAAAAAAAGGTCGGAAAGTGGCAGCAGTTGCTACTTGCTGCTCTACAGTAAATACTGAATCGTACTGTACTTTGTATACAAATCAATCCACCTTTGCATCGCACTCGAGCTCGAAGCAACCGTGATGCCGTTTTTTTATAAAAAAATACAGCGATTAACATCAAACCCTTTCTTTCATTCAACCGCGGCTGCGTGTCGTCTGGACGCAGCCATGCCATGCCATGCTGTCCAGCACAGACGCCACGCCAGCGTGTGAGCCCCACCGCTACCTACAGCGCTGGACGGGCCCACCGGCGGCCGGATTCCATGGCCACTTCGCTCCATCCCAACTGATCTCCAACAATTCAAGGAACTGATACCAAAGAATAGTTTTGTGTACAAACACTGTACATATGGCACATAAGAATACTGCATCTTTTTCTTTTTTTAAAAAGGAGAGTACTGCATCTTTTTCTTTTTTTAAAAAGGAGAGTACTGCATTTTCAGAAGCCGGCTCCGGCGGGAAAGAAAAAGAAGAAGGCCTTCGATGTTACCAACCTCTACAACTGCAACTCCTACGCACTACTAACCTCATTACAACAGATCCATATGTAAACCTTTCAAAAAAAAGACAGATCCACTACCACTAACATCTTTTCATTAGTTTTCACTCACTTTTTACTGAGCCAACCACTCAATTATCAAGTGTCCCATAGTATATATACCCTGGTTCAGTAATACCAAGGCGATAATTTATGGTTCTAACAAGGTGTGAGGAATTTCTTGACTTTCTATATATAGAAACATACATATATATATTCTCTGGGCGATAAGACCGAAGTGCATAGAAGTGAAATAGACCTATTTTGGGCTTCCCTTTGACTTTGTTCCTAGTTTCCTTTTGCCAAATCATCATGGGGTCTACCTACATACACAAGAAAATCTTAAACTTGAGCGCTCCCAGTAGACGTTCAGTTTGTCTGACAATAATTCTTGTAGAAAATCTTTCAGGACTATTACTTGTTTTTAAATTCTTTTCTACTAACTGAAATAGGCAAAATATCGTGCTGGTCTGTCCAAAGACATTTTCCCCCTCCATGTGGATCATTGCTTGCTTCTTACCCCCGGCTAGTTTCTTGTTGTTCTTGCCTTGGGCCCTATTCCGTGTACGGACGCACGCTATTCCTTCCCTCCTCTGGCTGAAGTGAACCGTGATGCTGCTGCGTACTATATACTTGCCCGCACATTAAGTTATGGATGGATGGATGGACGCACGTAATACCTTTCCCTCTCCTCTGGCTGAACAATTGGCTTTGTTGGCTCATTCAGCCAACTCTCCCATGGGATTAATATAAAACATTAAGAATATGAACAAATAAGATTTAAATAAATCCAAGTTTACATTTTTTTGGGATAGTTTTGGTGACAGTTTCATATTTTTGGTTTAAATTGATTTAGTTATGATTTTTTTCATTATAATAAAACAACATAAAATCTAGAAAATGGAAAACCACTTTTGAAACTGCCCATAGTCCAAATTTGTCTTGACAGTTGGATGGCTCTTTCTATCCAGTCTTGTAGTTAAAGATGGAAAATCAGACTTGTGTAGTATTAAAATGGTGAAAATTAGTTTTTTTTCCCATAGAGGTATATACTACCAGAATACTCGATTTTTGCACCGGTTGGGAAAGCCCTTTAGCACCGGGTATCCCAACCGGTGCTAAATATCCGAGGCTAAAGGGTGTCCTTTAGCACCGGGTGGAATAACCGGTGCTACAGAGGACCCCTTTAGCACCGGTTGACACCATGACCCGGTGCTAAATATTTTTACGCGCAAAAAAAATTAAATGTTCCTCGTCCCTTTCATTCTCCTTTTTTTTTTGCCGCCATGGCATCTTCTCTTCCTGTTCTTTAAGAACAAGAACGAATTTGTGTTCTTATTCTTCAAGAACAGAAAAAAGAAAGAAGATGATGACCAGACAAATAAGAGGAGAATGAAAGAGATTAAGAGTAGAAATAACTAAATTTAGATTACAATATCAAGATCCTCAAATTTAGATTACAACATTAGAGATCCAACTGAGAAACAGAGAAAGAAGAATCAGGAAAGGAGATAACATTCAAACAGACAGCTCGAGCCCTGTTGAAACAAATTTTTTTTACAAAGAAAAAAAGGAAACAGAGAAGAATCAGGGGCTGAGCGGCCGCCCGCGCACCTGCCAGCGCGCTGCCCGAGCGAGCGCCTGCCTGCTCCAGCGCCTGCGCGCGCCTCGCCCCGCGTGCCAGCGCCCGCGTGCCGCCCACGCCTCGCCTGCGCGCGCCTGCGGAGAGGGAAGAAACAAAGTGAGAAGGGGAAGAGAGGAAAGAAAGGGAAAGAAGAAGATAAGATTGAAGAAGAAGAGAGGAGATAAAAAAAGAAGGGAGTGGCTGTCGGCGCGCTGTGTTGGGTGTGCAGCTCATTAGCACCGGTTGCGGCCAGCAACCGGTGCTAAAAGGCCTGCACAGTTTTAGCACCGGGGGAGGTTTTATCCGGTGCTAATGAGGGACTTTTAGCACCGGGTCTTGCCACGACCCGGTGCTAACGAGCTCCTCCCTGTTAATCCTGCGCGCCGCTCGGCTCCTAGCCTTTGGATCCGGTGCTAATGCACATTTAGCACCGGGTCCAAAAGTGGCCGAGACTTTTGAGGGGGCGGATGTGAAGATTTCTGGTAGTATAGCTAGTCAATGACGTGGTAAAATTTGGAGAGAAACAGCAATAGAAGAAGAGATCGTGATTACAGAACGAATATACAAGTCGTAAGTACAACCGTCTTTAGTTTCATTCATTTTGTTTTATATAAGAAACAATTGAAAGAGACGCATTGCATCCGGAGCAAGTCAATGAAACGCGGCAGCCAGCAGATTGATCTCAGCCTCTCCTGTGTTTTGACCAGTCTAAACTTCACGCCTGCACGTGGAATGCAGATCCAAAAATTCTAGAGCTAATAAGGCCGTCACCAGTTGATCATTAAGCAGCAACATATAACTTAATTATCTTGTTAGTTGTTAACTATCTTGATCAATCATCTCAGGCTAGCTGAGATATCGATCAAACTATACAAACATGCGCGCCTTGCCCACTTTGTTTTTTTCTTTTTTTTTTAAAAAAAGTGCATGGACAGAGTGCACCGCCTGAAGCAAAAGACTGTTGAAAATTTGAGAAAAGAATATGCCGATGGGCTTGGATTGCAGTGGACGCTGCTTAAGCCGTCGTACGTGTTGAGAAACCCCGAGCTCCTAAAATTCTGAATGTTCCATTGGCAGCTAAAACATGCAGAATCTGCACTAATTTAATTGGAACATGCCGTGCTGCTGAGTTCGCCGTTGTGTACACATACCGATTAAGACCTTTCTTGCAAAAACTATTATATTAAGACGCATCAGGATTTTATATCAGAGTTTGCCACGTCATCGCGCATAGAGTTTTAGAGTGCAAGGTACACTATTAAATAAAGTTCTCTTTTCTCTCGGTTTTTTTTGAAAGATCATCAGCTAGAAGATTGTCGGGTATATATTGACAGAGAAAGAGAGAATTTATGGCAACAAAAGTAATAAAAAAACCCACAAGACAAAAACGACAACAAGTCGGCTACCTGAGCAACATAAGAAGCAGCAAAGCCAACTAGACGTCGACCGCCAAACACCAACTCGCACAACGCCACAACAGGCAAGGGGTGATTCTCCTCGTAGCGATGCCTTCAAGGAGATGAATGACATCTGCATACGCCGCTATGGCAGAGAGGACCGGCACGAGGTTTTTCAACCCAAAGACCAACACGATGCCTCAGCTTCTATTATAACAGGCAAGACAATTAGGCAAGGGCATAGCCCCCGCCTGATCCCTGCTTGCACACCAAATAGGCCTATTCAGCAGAGCTCTTACAGAGCAGCTCTCAGACCAATTCAAGTAGGACCTCTTGCTCTGTCAAACGGCTGCAGTTGGCTTGGAAGTCATTCCAAGTTAATGTGATTCCGTGGGACGCCTTAGGAAGGATGATGGAATTGAGTTCCATGCATTGCTTGTTAGCACAGCTAGTTTGATTTCTTGTTTTCAGTGTCTGCCTTCCTGTCTGATTTTACCAAATTTGTAGGAAAAACACACCACTATCTATAATATCAAAAAAATATCTTGATAGTGCATTCATTTAGTATTATATATGTAATATATATTAAATTGGTCAAAATTACAGAGTTTGACTTAGGAAAAGTGAAAGGATCACAAGATGACTAGA
The DNA here is from genome assembly GCA_033239725.1 of Echinochloa phyllopogon. Lineage (NCBI taxonomy): Eukaryota > Viridiplantae > Streptophyta > Magnoliopsida > Poales > Poaceae > Echinochloa > Echinochloa phyllopogon. The sequence continues at coordinate 554,930 of BTCW01000016.1, read as the reverse complement.
TGGGGGGTGAATAGGATCTTCTTCAATTTCTGCACACAATTTATCTCACAGTCGGATTAGTAACCGGAACTTCCGGCACCCTATAAGATACTCCGACCCCTGGAGTATCTAGTAGGTTCCCGGATTTTCCTACGACAGAAAAGAGTGAGCACGTGATGTAAAGACTTAAATCCACTTAGCTAATTTCCATTGAATAGAAATGTGGGAAATCGTCTAGGGATTCTTTTCCACCTAAGAGCTGCACCATAAACTTCACACACGAGTAGATCGGACCAAATATGTGAAAGTCAACTATGAACTACGAAGAACATATGACCACGAAGAACAACCACCAAAACAAGAGACAAGCGATTTGTTTACCGAAGTTCACTTCCCTAGAGAAGTTACGTCTCCGTTGAGGTGCCTCCAAGAGACCGGGTTGAGCCACAACCCTACCATCTCCCTAGGGCCCAAAAGCCAAGCTAGGGTTACTTACTATGATATCCTCGAGAGGATTGGCTTTACAAACTTTCCGGGGCAAGCTCACACGAGTTGAGCGCTCGCCGGAGACGCCTAGCCGTCTAGGAGCAAAAGCTCCAAGAGTAACAAACACGAGTTGATGGCCGAGGATGCTTCAAATGCTCAAGAGATGAAGTTGATGCTCTCCACACGCCCAAATCCAAGAGCTCTCTCAAACCCCTTCTCAAATCTCACTTAGATTAGCTCTAGAGGGTTGAGGGAGTGAGTGGGAAGCTTGGGAATGTGTTTCTTGCGTGTGAGGTCGGCAGGCACAAGAGGAGGGGCCGGAAAGGTATTTATACCTGCGCCTCTAAAACTAGTCGTTGTGCTGTCTGCGAGATCTGGTTCGGAGACTCCGGGTCGTCCCCGGATACTCCTCCCACAGAAAAGAACGTGCAACACAGTGACCCTAGACACTCCGGTCCTATCCCGAAAACTCCAGGGTGCCCTGATTCTGTACTAGGATACTCCGACCCCTTGCCGGAGCATCTGCCAACAGAAACACTTGTGCCCGTGAGTGCATTTGTATCTCTCATGTGTACTTGGTTAGATCTATTTGAGCATTTAGACATTCGTGGCTTGATCAACACGCATCCCCCTTGATAGTACGACGTTGCTAACTCAAATTCAAAATAGAAAATAATTTAAATCTTTCAATCTTTTTCGCCGTCCACCATGAATTCTTGAGGGCATTATCATCAAGTTCCACACATGAAATTTTATCATCTTACGACCTGTCCATGAACTTAATTAAACCATTAGCTCTTTGGTTACATTTGTCATCATTCAACCAAAACCCACTAGGGAGAGCCTAGATGCACTTTCAATCTCTCCCTTTTTGGTGATTGATGACAACATAACCAAAGCTCATAATAAAAATCATAATCATTTTGAATCCATCCATATGGGTGGCTCCCCCTAAATATGTGCTTCTCCAACATATGTGTCATTCTCAACATATTGCATATATTTACAAGGGCTCCCCCAATATCCATGCATTCGTGGGGTGCAAAGTGTGAGACAAAATAATCGTGATGCTCATGACATGCTTATACAACCAACAAAGTGCAAATAATCAATACACCATCACATAGACTAGCATACTCATGACATCGAATAAGCAGAGTATCACACTAACATTTAATCCCTAAAAGTTCAAATGTGTCACCTGGCACACCATTACATCACACCACCACACATCAAAGTCTTACATGTCCATCATTGAGAAGAATAAAACCTAAGATAGATCAGTTCACCATCAGGCCCGGAATATCCAACACATGATCAGACATTCCGGCCCTGGAACAAAAAGACAGAGTCAGACAGCAGAGCAACAGCAGCAGCAGGAGCAGAGCAGCAGAGCAACAGCAGCAGCAGCAGCAGAGCAGCAGCAGCAGCAACACATATTACTCCCCCTTTGGCATCAAGCACCAAAAAGAGAGTAGCATCAGCTGAAAGCTCTAAAAGGTGTCGCTGTCTCCGTCGCCATCGTCCCCAGCCGTCCCCTCAGATTCGCCTTCAGCGGCTGCAGCGTCTGGATCACCAAGCTCATCTTCATCTTCATCCACTTCTTCGACATCTGCCTCATCATCATCATCTCCAGCCCATGGGTTATCAAAATGAGGCATAGGAGGAGGTGCATCAAGAGGAGGTGAGCGTGGGAGGTTCATTCTGTGCATGATCTCTTTCTGCCTTGCTTCCATCAACACTTGCCTCTCACCCTGTCGGTGAATCTCAATAGCTTGATATGTGCAAACTTTGAAAAGGCTTTGTATGGCCTTGTTGAGAAAGGAGAAGGTGCTGGTGTTCCTCTTGCCCTTGAATGGAGAAGCAGCAGGAGCTCTAGAAGATGAGGGCAGACTAGGACCAGAGGAGGCAGGTGGCTGTCCAGATTTGGAATTTTTCTTCTTTGCCTTATCTGCCCAATCCGTGACTTGAAGACGGTATGACTTATGCTTCATGTCACATGGGAACTCCCTCTCGGTCACATGCTCTATCATAGCCATGATGAAGGGTACATACACGCAGCTCTTTTTGGGAAGGGTGGAACAGACAAGAATTTCATTCCAAATAAAATCAAAGACGCTGAAATCATCAAGTTTCTTTGGTGCCATCCATACCAGCAGATTCCTATTGGTGGTTAGAACACCTGATGCATCACCAACTTTGGGGAGCATGGTCTTGCGAAATAGCATGTGAAGATACCTGTAGTAGGGCTTCATCCCAAGATTCTTCCCATATTCCACTATCCCATACTTCTTGTTGTACATGAAAGCAATCTCTCCATCACTACACATGGCATCATCATGCAACCTATGCTTCTCTTTGTCACCTTCATTGAATCCAAGGATTTGAGCAAACTGATCATAAGTGACAGATAGCTTCTCTCCTTGAGTCATCCAATGCATAACTTGTGGATGGGCAGCAGCATCAATCTAGAGGGTGGCAAAGAACTGAGCTATGATCTCTTCATTCCAATCATGAGTGAATTGCATGATGTTGTACAGATTCTTCCTCTCACAATTAGCAACAATGAGATTGAAATGGGCATCATCTTGATTTCTCATGTGCTTCCAATCGATCCACTGCATCCTCACGGTCTTCTCATCTTTTGTCATGACAGCACACTTGTAGTAGTCGGCTTGGAAGCGATTCCAAAACCGAATGTCAACAACAGAACTGTCTTTGGGCTGAGTGTAGGGATTGAGATACCTTTTCTCCCAAAGATCATGTGTGCCCCTCCTGTAGTCCACACTCTCTCCATGAATATCATCTGTCAGCTGCCTCTTTGGATGGTAGGGTCGAAGCATGGTGTCACCAATATCCAATGGGTGTCGAGCTGGCCTCCCTGCAACTGACTTGCCAAACCTAGGTGCCTGACCATATGAAGCACCCTCCCTGATCTTAACCCCACCAGTACCTCTGCCTCTACCCTGCCCCCTCAAAATAGACTCAGAAACAGATCCAGTGGCTTTGCGCTTGTCAGCTGACCCATCTGCCTTCTTAGAACTTGCAGCAACATCAGAGGATGCCACCTTCTTCTTGACAGCAACCTTCCTGGCAGTGCATGCAGTGGGAAGAGCATCATCAGAGAGAGCATGAGCAGCAACAGCTCCCCCTCTGCCCGCACCCCCTGTCCCTCCATCACGAGCAGCACAGGGTGGATTTGCACGAAGGCCTCTGGCTCGAGCAGCAATGGGGATGTCATCCTCGCTGATAGCCCCTTCTGACTCACCGGAAGAACTCTCAAAGAAGAGTTTCTTGGTCGCCTGGGAAACAAGATATGATGAACAACATCACGGACTATGCCACCAGAGAAACCAAGACATGAGGAGATCAAATTTCGACTTGGACAGGAAGGATTCAAACTAGAGCATGATGAACCGTGAAAAACAGATATAGAACCGATAGGATAAGACTTGAAACTCGAAAACTATCCAAGAGTTTGCAACAAGATCGTTAGGGGAGGTTCCACCACACCTAGAGAAGCATCCTACCCAAGGAAATCCACTACAATCACTTAGAAGTGTAGAACGAAGGAAAGACCGTGGCGGTTAGGGTTCGTACCATGGGAAGGAGACGAGATTCACGCGCGCGGGCGAAAGCAGCGGAGAGAAGGAGTCACACGCGGTGGAGGAGGCTGGCGCGAAGATATTGCGCAGGTTCGCCGGCGAGGAAGACCACGGGAGCGACGGGTTCCCTCGCGACGCCGGAGAGAGAGCCGCGGCGGCGCGCCCACGAGAAAGAGAGGTCGAGTAGAGGATAAGATTGGGTCAAACGGAATAGTACGCGGGTCAAGGGATAGAAGTTGGAATTGGTCAATGCGAACCGACGTGGAGTCAAGAAAACGGTCAACTAGAAAGAGGATAACAGTCAACCTATACACTCCTTTTAGATGCGAGTCGGATACTCCAGGGCAGCACCAAATATTCCGAGAATCAGGTTTCCCGAGGGGCTTCTCGGAAGCTTTTTGCTCCAGGGTGGTGCCGGAGTGTCTGGCTCCAGAAATTTCAGCAGACAGGGGGCAGAGAAGGATGTTGAGTTAAGACCAAGTTTTTTTTTGATAGATTGAGAGATGGACATCTAAGAACCATTTTGACACATGTGATCAGCCAACAATCAACAATACATAACAATGATCACAATAGCCAAAACAAGATCCAACGATCACAAGAACCAAATATTTTTCAAGAACGCACACAAAGAAAACATTTTTCCTATCTAGACAACAACCAATTTTGTGTGCAAGAGCTCAAGCCACGTTACGAGAATCCAAGATATTTAGTTCACTCCACAAAGCACAAAATCTTGACTCATCTAGTGGCTTAGTGAAGATATCGGCAAGTTGCCGTTCAGTGCTCACATGACGTAAAGCAATATCTCCCTTTGCCTCATGATCTCGTAAGAAGTGGTGACGAATATCTATGTGCTTTGTTCGGGAGTGTTGCACCGGATTGTTAGCTAGCTTGATAGCGCTCTCATTGTCACATAAGAGCGGAATATCACTAAACTCACAACCGAAGTCACTCAAGGTTTGCCTCATCCAAAGTAGTTGGGCACAACAAGCGCCGACCGCCACATACTCGGCTTCGGCGGTCGATAGAGCGACCGAATTTTGCTTCTTTGAGCTCCATGACACCAAGGACCGACCAAGAAATTGGCAAGTCCCCGTTGTACTCTTTCGGTCTACTTTACAACCGGCATTATCAGAGTCCGAATAGCCAAGTAGACTAAAAGTTGAGCCTTTGGGATACCACAAGCCAAGATTAGGAGTGTGCACTAAATATCTAAGAATTCTTTTAACAGCCATTAAATGACACTCTTTCGGGTTAGCTTGAAACCTTGCACACATGCACACACTAAGCATGATATCGGGCCTAGATGCACAAAGGTAGAGTAGAGAACCAATCATGGAGCGATATACCTTTTGATCCACGACATTACCATCTTCATTTAGATCAAGATGTCCATTGGTTGGCATGGGAGTCTTAATGGGTTTGGCATTTTCCATGTCAAATTTCTTGAGCATATCTTTGATATACTTGGTTTGACTAATGAAAGTGCCATCTTTGAGTTGCTTGATTTGAAATCCAAGAAAGAACTTCAACTCACCCATCTTGGACATCTCAAATCTCTTTGTCGTGATCTTACTAAATTCTTCACACCAAACATTGTTAGTAGAACCAAATATAATGTCATCGACATATATTTGGCACACAAAAATATCTTTATCTTGCTTGCGTGTAAAGAGAGTAGGATCGGCTTTGCCTATCTCAAAACCTTTCGTTAAGAGAAAATCCTTAAGGCATTCATACCACGCTTTAGGAGCTTGCTTGAGCCCATAGAGCGCCTTATGGAGCTTGTATACATGGTGAGGATACTTGGGATCTTCAAAGCCCGGTGGTTGCTCAACATATACCAATTCAGAAATTGGTCCATTGAGAAATGCACTCTTCACATCCATTTGATGTAGCTTGAAATCATGGTGAGTAGCATAGGCAAGTAAAATACGAATTGATTCAAGCCTAGCTATGGGAGCATATGTCTCACCAAAATCCAAACCTTCTATTTGAGTGAAACCTTGAGCAACCAACCTTGCCTTGTTTCTTGTCACTACACCATGTTCATCTTGCTTGTTTCGAAAGACCCACTTGGTTCTGATCACATTTTGCTTGGGCCTTTCAACTAATGACCAAACTTCATTTCGCTTGAAATTGTTGAGCTCCTCTTGCATGGCCATTACCCAATCCGGATCATCAAGTGCTTCTTCTACCTTAAGAGGTTCCAAAGAGGAAACAAACGAGTAATGTTCACAAAAACTTGCTAATCTAGAACGAGTAGTTACCCCTCTTTGGATGCTCCCAAGAATGTTGTCCACGGGATGATCTCTTTGTATAGTGTGGTGGACTCTTGGATGTGGTACACTTGATTGAGCTTGGATTGGACTATCATCATTTTGATCATCATCTTGACTTGAGTTGACACCATCTTGTGCTTGATCTTGATCATTTGTTGGAGTAGATGGTTCAACGTGTGGTGGTGATGATTTGTCCTCATTTTCCTTGTTTTGTTCACCTCAATTGCTTGTTGTGGAGGCTCTTCATCTACATCATTTGGATCAACTTGCTCTACTTGAGAGCCGTTAGTCTCATCAAAGTCCACGTCACATGCTATTTCAACACAACCGGATGCTTTGTTGAAAACACGGTAACCATGAGCATTTGATGCATAACCAAGAAGGAAACCTTCATCACATTTAGGTGCAAACTTAGAGCTTTTGGGCTTCTTGTTTAGAATGAAGCACTTACTTCAAAAAACTCGAAAGTAAGACACATTAGGCTTTTTACCTATCAGAATCTCATATGCCGTTTTTCTCAAGAGCTTGTGGAGATAGAGACGGTTGATGGCGTGGCATGCGGTGTTGATGGCTTCGGCCCAAAATTGATCCGAAGTTTTGTACTCATCTAGCATTGCCCTTGCCATCTCAATGAGTGTCCTTTTCTTCCTCTCCACAATGCCATTTTGTTGAGGAGTGTATGGCACGGAGAATTGATGACCAATTCCCTCCTCTCCAAGAAATTCTTCAATGTTGGTGTTCTTGAATTCGGTGCCATTGTCACTTCTCACTTTCTTGATCTTCCAATTGAACTCGTTTTGTGCCTTTCTTGCAAACTTCTTGAATATCTCATGCACTTCACTCTTGTCATGCAAAAAGAACACCCAAGTGAAATGAGAATAATCATCAACAATGACAAAGCCATATTTGTTACCGCCAATGCTTATGTAAGCCACGGGCCCAAATATATCCATGTGTAGAAGCTCAAGTGGTGTCTTGGTGGTGACAATGCTCTTGGGTGGATGTGGCACACCAACTTGCTTTCCCGCTTGACATGCACTACAAAGACGATCTTTCTCAAAGGAAACAATTGTTAGTCCAAGAATGTGATCGCCCTTTAGAAGCTTGTCAAAATTTCTCATCCCAACATGAGCTTGTCGGCGATGCCAAAGCCAACCCAAGCTAGACTTTGCCAACAAGCATGCATCAAGTTGAGCTTTCTCCGATGAGAAATCCACAAGATAAAGCTTTCCCTTGAGCACACGCTTGAAGGCAACAGAGTCATCGCTTCTTCTAAAGACGGATACACTCTTATCGGTGAACAAGCAATTGTAGCTCATCTCACAAAGTTGTGAAACGGATAACAAGTTGTAGTCCAACGATTCCACCAAGAAAACATTTGAAATTGAATGATCGGTTGAGATAGCAATTTTACCTAGACCTTTTACCTTTCCTTGGCTATTATCGGCAAACACAATGTTGTCACTTGAATTTTCATTTGCCTCAAATGAAGTGAACATACTCTTCTCTCCGGTCATATGGTTTGGGCATCCACTATCAAGCACCCACTTGGTTCCACCGGAGGAGTATGCCTGCACAACCAAATCAAGCCTTTGTTTTAGGTACCCAAATAGGTTTGGGTCTCTAGTGCGGTACCCAACATATTTGGCGATCACCCTACCATGATGATCCCAAGACAACACATAATCGGCATAGAAAGTACTTTGAGGAGCATGTGCCTTGACTTTCTTGTCTTCCTTCAAGTTGGTCTTGGTGGGCTTCTCCTTCTTGGGTTGAGTTTGAGTTTGAGGTCTCTCATACTCATATGACAAGGTATGAGAAGACTTGAAACTCATGGGCTTCATGTAGTTGGCTTTGTGTTCCTCCCCCTTACTCCACGGATAGCTAATGTGTTGAAAGTGCTTCAACAAACCACCTTTCACACCTAGCCCGGAGGTCTTGTTGTTCTTGATGATTGGGATGAGGTTTCTATTACCTTGCTTATCCTTGCCCAACCCCTTGTTTTCCTTGTAACCAAACCTCTTCATGTAACTTGTTCCAAAGGTCTTGTAATGCTTCTCAAACTCACCTATTTTGAGATGTGGCTTCTCTTTCTTTAGAAGATCGGTGAGCCTTGCTATTTCCTTCTTCATAGCTTGTGCTTCGGCAAGGTTAGTACCACAAGATTTTATATCAACATTATAACATCTTGCACAACCATTGCTAGTAGAGGGATTAGAGGATTTTGTTGCATCATTAGAGCATGACGAAGTACTTTCCCAAAGAGTGTTGAATTGTACTTCAAGTGCCATGTGATTGGCTTGTAAACATGATATGTTTTCTTGAAGTGTTTCCTTTTCACTCTTTAGTTTAGCATTTGACTTATTAGATAAGGAAAGCTCCTTAGTCAACTTCTCAACATTTTCCTTCTCTTTGGCAAGAGACTTTTCAAGCTCAAGAAGTTTGTCAACTTTGGCATTGAGCAAGTCCTCTCGCTCCTTGAAACCCTCTCTTTCTTGGGAGAGGGATTTCTCAAGGGCTATGGATTTCTCTCACGCCTCATCAACTCTTCTTGAGCCTCTAGAGTCTCTTCCATAGCCTCTAATTCCTCCGCTAGCTTCCTAATTCTATTAGTGGCCTTTTTACCAAATTGTTTAGTTAATGTCTCATACATAAGTTCATTGGAATCATTATCATCATCATTATTATCATTATCATGTGCAAGAGAGAGGGATTGAGGAGCTACCTTTACCCCTTTTGCCATAAGACAAGTGAGAGTAGTGTCATCTTCATCATCGGTAAGTTCTCCAAAGAGTGATGTGCTTGTGGTAGTAGCTTGCACGGCAATTGTTGCAACCTCATCATCATCGGAGGTCTCTTCGGTTGAATCCCATTCTTGGCCAAGGTGAGCTTCTTCTTCTTGTGGCCTTCCTCAACTCTTTTGTTGGGTGTTGGACAATCGGCCACAAAATGACCAACTTTTCCACACCCAAAACATGGCTTGTTGGACCTTCTTCTAGACTTGCCTTTGAAGTTTACCTTCTTGAAGAAACCGGTCTTCTTGAATGTCTTCTTGAGTTTTTTCATGAAAAGAGCTAGTTCTTCTTCATCATCACTATCACTATCACTATCACTTTCTTCCATTTCTTCTTTCTTGGACTTTTCTTCAACCTTGACCACTTCCTTGCCTTTGCTCTTGGTGCTTGCTTGAAGGGCTACACCATTTCCCTTCTCAATTTGCTCATAAATTTGTGACATTTGTTGAGAGACTTGAGCTTCCTTGACGGTCATGAGATGCTCTTCAATTCTTCCAATGACATCGGCGGGAGTAAATCTCTTGAACCCTCTCTTCTCTCTAATCAAGGTGGGAAGATTCACATCTCTTGCCATATATGCACACAAGATCTTGTCTACTACTTCCCGATCACCCCACTTGGTGCTTCCAAGTGCCCGAATCTTGTTGATGATCTTGTTCAACCTATGGTACATCTCTTGTGGTGACTCACTTTGGAGCATGACAAACCTATTGAGTTCTCCTTCCAAGCATCGGATTCTTCCCTCTCTAACCTTTCTTGTGCCTTCATGGTTGATTTGAAGTGTATCCCAAATCTTCTTGGCGGAATGCATCCCATCCACCTTTTTTTTCTCTTTTGGTTCCAAGGCACTAAGAAGAATGGAGGTAGCTTGCATGTTGCGATGAATCTCATGTTCTTGGTCCGGAGAGAGAGAGGAGCGTCATCCTTCGGATAGTTGACACCTACACACACAATCTTCCAAAGGGCCGGGTGGACCCCGATAAAATGCGCAATCATTTGATTTCTCCATGAGGCATACGTCGTCTCTTTAAAGCGAGGAGGTTTGCCCATGGAGATAGAAGTGTATGGAGTCGAATAGCTTAAACGAGAATAATCAAAAGGAATTTGAGGGTTGGACTTATTCTCACGCTTCTTTCTCTCTTCTTCTTCATAGTCCGAGTCATCTTCGGATAAGAGAAGATCACCCACAACATCATCATTGTTCTTTGGCTTCTCTTCCCCCTTCGATCCTTCGGGTTTGGTAGATCCACCTTCCCCCGACATCTTGATTCTCCAAGCGGTTAAGCTTTACTGCGGAGACCAAAGCTCTGATACCAATTGAAAGGATCACAAGATGCCTAGAGGGGGGTGAATAGGATCTTCTTCAATTTCTGCACACAATTTATCTCACAGTCGGATTAGTAACCGGAACTTCCGGCACCCTATCAGATAGTCCGACCCCTGGAGTATCTAGTAGGTTCCCGGATTTTCCTACGACAGAAAAGAGTGAGCACGTGATGAAAAGACTTAAATCCACTTAGCTAATTTCCTTTGAATAGAAAGGTGGGAAATCGTCTAGGGACTCTTTTCCACCTAAGAGCTGCACCACAAACTTCACACACGAGTAGATCGGACCAAATATGTGAAAGTCAACTATGAACTACGAAGAACATATGAACACGAAGAACAACCACCACAACAAGAGACAAGCGATTTGTTTACCGAAGTTCACTTCCCTAGAGAAGTTACGTCTCTGTTGAGGTGCCTCCAAGAGACCGGGTTGAGCCACAACCCTACCCTCTCCCTAGGGCCCAAAAGCCAAGCTAGGGTTACTTACTATGATATCCTCGAGAGGATTGGCTTTACAAACTTTCCGGGGCAAGCTCACACGAGTTGAGCGCTCGCCGGAGACGCCTAGCCGTCTAGGAGCAAAAGCTCCAAGAGTAACAAACACGAGTTGATGGCCGAGGATGCTTCAAATGCTCAAGAGATGAAGTTGATGCTCTCCACGCGCCCAAATCCAAGAGCTCTCTCAAACCCCTTCTCAAATCTCACTTAGATTAACTCTAGAGGGTTGAGGGAGTGAGTGGGAAGCTTGGGAATGTGTTTCTTGCGTGTGAGGTCGGCAGACACAAGAGGAGGGGCCGAAAAGGTATTTATACCCGCACCCCTAAAACTAGCCGTTGTGCTGTCTGCGAGATCTGGGTCGAAGACTCCGGGTCGACCCCGGATACTCCTCCCACAGAAAAGAACGTGCAACACAGTGACCCTGGACACTCCGGTCCTGTCCCGAAAACTCCATGGTGCTCTGATTCTGTACTAGGATACTCCTACCCCTTGCCGGAGCATCTACCAACAGAAACACTTGTGCCCGTGAGTGCATTTGTGTCTCTCATGTGCACTTGGTTAGATCTATTTGAGCATTTAGACATCCGTGGCTTGATCAACACGCATCCCCCTTGATAGTACGGCGTTCCTAACTCAAATTCAAAATAGAAAATAATTTAAATCTTTCAATCTTTTTCGCCGTCCACCATGAATTCTTGAAGGCATTATCATCAAGTTCCACACATGAAATTTTATCATCTTACGACCTGTCCATGAACTTAATTAAACCATTAGCTCTTTGGTTACATTTGTCATCATTCAACCAAAACCCACTAGGGAGAGCCTGGATGCACTTTCAAAAAGTGACCTATAATTGATAACGGAATATGCATTGCTTTTGTTGTTCACTAAAAAAAATATATGCAGCTTTTAGTGCAAGCTGATTCACCAAAACAGAAAGGAATTGACAGTGATACTCGCTGGTAGACCACTCCGGCCCCAAGACACTAGTTAGCTAGTCTTAGTCAATCCTGTGGTTTTTTTCTTTTTGGTGAACGTAGAAAAACAATAAAGGAAGTTGCACTCACTAGTAGAGAGAGAAAAAGACGAAAAGAATGAATCAAGCTGCCAACGAGCACGAACGAAGAAAACTATGCATACAAATAAGGCATTGTTTAGTTTTCAAAAACCAACCTTAAAGTTCACTATGCAAAAAGAAGATTCCCATCACATCAAAATGTCGGTCCATGCATGTAGTATTAAATGTAGATAAAATTAAAAACTAACTACACAATTTTGTTGTACTCCGCTAGACGAACATTTTGAGCCCAATTAATCAATTTTTGAACAAATTTTCACAAATACAAACGAAATGCTACAGTGACGTAGCGATTACGAATTGATCCCAAACCTCTAAATCCCCGCTCCCTATTTTACATCTGAACAAGACCTAAGTCGGATGGAAACGGAATGATAGAAAGGCTTAGCTAGCTGTACTCTCCAGAGGTGGTCAGGCTCAGGTAGGTCCTTTTTTTTCTTTTATTTCTTTCTTTTTTTTTGAACGGACGCGTCATTCGGTTTCATGCACACAATCCAGTAGATGCCATCATCTTTTCCTCCCTGTCGTCTCTTTTCTTCAAACAAATTATAAAAGAAAAGGAATCGAGTAGAAACACATATAACTGAAAGCAGGCAAAGCGTGTTGTTGAAGACACGGATGATCAATCAATCAATCATTTGCATTTGGAGCAGGTAAGTCAAATGATTCATACGATCTACTGTACCTAGTACCGACGCAGCAATCTGCATTGTAGTACGCGAATCAGCTACCACACTCACTCTTAGTAATTTCACAAGTTCTTAATTTGTGAATCGACCAAATGAATTTTATGGCAATGACAGCATGTACAACAATCTCGCCGAAGCAGTACGTCGTCCTTATTAGGTTTTAGCTTATGATGGAATGGAACCTTTGTTTCTAGAGAACATCGTCTTCACACGGCTAATGCGTTAGAAAAAGAATACATATCTGCATCAATACATCGCTATCCGACCAAACCATACCATACCACCAGAACTGAATGGGGACAGCCATCTTGATCAGATGAATTTGGTTCCGCCAAAGACGTATACGCACGGCCTTAATTGACCGTCTGATATTCTTCCCAACTGAATTTGCCAACCTTTTCTTGTCGTCCCTAGCTCAAACTGCAATTGCAATACCTGATCGATGATTGTGTCGGCCGGCCTGCTACAAAATTGTTCGTACTTCTTTATTTTTGCAAAAATAAAAAAAATAAGTAAATTTGTTCGTCCTGTTGTATTACGACTAGAACACAAGAAAGTGCAACTTCTGGTTAAGCCTGTCAAGTTGTAATTAAACGAGAGATGCATGCCAAATACGACCTCCAGTCCGTTACATTTGACGTTCCAGACATCAACTTTGGTACGTATGTAGTCGGAAAAAGTCTACTTCACCCCTAACCTATGGGGTTGGAACACATCACCCCATAACCTATGAAAGTGGATTTTTTACCCCCTGAACTTTCTAAAACCGGACAAATCACTCACTGAAGCAGTTTTGAAAAATCATAATAAATCACAGAAAAATCATAAAATGGAAAATCAAATTGTGTTGTACTCCAAATGAGTAGATCTACGCAGTGAACATATAATATGATATCCTTTAGTATATAGTTTTATAGCTATGAAGAAAAGCATAGATCTAAAGTTACAGAAAAAAATGTACTAAAACATTTCGTATTATATGTTCACTGCGTAGAACTACTAATTTGAAGTCCAACACAATTTGATTTTCCATTTTATGATTTTTCTGTAATTTATTATGATTTTTCAAAACTGCTTCAGAGGGTGATTTGTCCGGTTTTAGAAAGTTCAGGGGATAAAAAATCCACTTTTATAGGTTAAGGGGTGATGTGTTCCACCCCTCATAGGTTAGGGGTGAAGTAGACTTTTTCCTATGTAGTCAGCTCGATCTGTTTGCCTATAAGGAACGTCAAATAAAAAGAACCGGATGGAGTAGTACAAGATTTCAACCTAGCTATTAACACCATACTCCACGATACCAGATGTTAGGTACCATGATTTGAGAATTATTATACATGTTGTTACAAGTGAGAATATTATATATTACTATAATGCACTATCCTTAAAAGGGCACCGACGAACGACCGCAGACATGAACCTGCCTATTTCGTTCTTTCAAGTCAACAACTAACTGAGATGACGCATATATACATATTTATATATAGAAGTAGGAAAATGATCGAGTTAAGGTTCTTTAATTTGTTAAGTCTAGCTAGGCCGAAATGAAACTGACGGGAAGAAAACCCCGCAACTGTTTTCATTTTCACATTTTATTGCTGGATGAAGATCAAAATGAGAACGGGTCACATATAACCATACCCCTCAGGTAAAGTGTATATTGTACTACGGAGTATTAATTAATTAGTAAACGTGCAATCTCATCTTATCTCATCCGAAACGACTTACATATCTACAACGAAAGCAAACATGCACCTGCACTGCACGTACTGCACAAGACTCCTATATGTTTATCTCTTTGGCGTCAGAAAGGGAAAAATACAATGGGCCTGGGAGCCGTCAGTCAACTCGATCTCATGGCTATATTTCTATATGTAAGGCAGATCCCTGCAATATTTAAAGCAGCCGGCCAAAACCATCATCAAGCAGATATCTTCTTAATTTCCTTTGCAAACCAATCTCACATGCATGGTGGCATATCTGATCATCTGCTAATCAGTCTCAAATCAGTATGAACATGCACGATATGATGTTGAGGATACATCTACAGCCATCGCCGTCACCCAGCAGCCAGCAAACCAGACCAAGCCATACCAGAATATATGGGGCCAACTTCAGTCTTCAGAGAAGCTCAGCTTGTGCCAAATAAAGTTGAATTTGAACCAGCAGAGTAAGACAAGTCTTTTGCCATTACCTTTGGTTGGTTCCAAGTCAGACAGACAGAAGACTGATGATGAGAGCAACAGCAGGCGATCGGCCCTTTCTTCGTTCCTAACTGAATTTGCCAACTTTATTTGTCATCATCCGTCAAACTGTGCTGCGGTGCAATACATGCGTGCATGATCGTGTTCTCCTAGATCATACAAATTAACAACACATTAGCAAAAGTGCTAGGTGGACTGCCACCAGACTCTGGCTGCCACAGCATCTCCAGCTGACCTTTTTCTTTGGTGATCACGCAAAAGATTTGCGCGCTTTTCGTTAAGAGAATTTTCTAGTTGACTTTGGATGCAATGCAAGAAATTGGAGTGGGTGATTCAGTATGCAACCAAAAGAAAGAAAGAAAAATCAGACATGCTACCTAACCTCTGTTTTTTTCAGGTTCCTCCTCTCCTCCACAGCTTTCTATATCTGAAGTAAACTTCATCAACAGATGCCTACATGCAAACACAATGCTTTCAAAGAGCAATGCGTGGTTTCAAAACTGCTGATCGAGGATCCATGCATATAGGCCACAGGACAATGTACTCCTTTCGAGCTCATGTGTCCATTCATCAATGCTGGTAGGGGCATAGCGACGCCGCTGTCGATGTTGCGGTTCGCCTCTCGGTTCTTTTTAGGAGTATAGAGATTGCCATGGTATCTCTCATTGGCTGAAAACGAAAGAGGTTAACTCATCTAAGCTTTTGCTGCTCAACAACAATAAGGGTAAAATGCAAATGGACTTCTTCTCACCGGCCACTGGGACACCGAGTCTGTCCATAACAACCCAACTTTGTAACATCTTTTCTCAAATATATATTAAGTGCGGAGTACATCGGAGGCAACGTGACTAAAATAATTTATGTATAGTTCTCTTAAGCCATAACACATAACCATTGGATCTAATCTTGAAGATGTAATTTAAACAAAAGCTTAAGAGGAATTTACTTGTGACATTCACAAATCACAAAATGATCAACTCCCTTTGGAGGGCACCTAAATGACAGCACAGCGATCGGATTCCTTTTCCAAAACAAAATGTTGACAAACTTCTCATTTTTTTTCCAACGTCAAAATGCAGTGCAATAGGTGTTCTTCTAATTATCATTATAGCAATACAAGAAAAGAAACTCTATTTCTGGCCTGACTTGTATGCAATGAAAAGTGTGGGTGACTCCTATCTTGTTTATGCACCAACAAAAATAAAACAATAATAGCATGCTAACCAATCTGTTTTTTTTCCTTCTCCAAACTCTATTTCTGGAATGGAAGTCTATGAAATTGTAATGTACAGGTGCATCGAATGCTTACAAAGTGGGCAACTCAACACCCAGCTCCACAGTACCAGATGTTAGGTGTGGTATTTGAAGCTTGCTACAAGTGAGAATGCACCAAAACTGTGAGGTATGCATCAAAACCAACACAAGACATGAAGGCTCTACTGGTTACACATTTCATTTCCTCGTCTATTAGTTAGTTCCTCAAAATCAAGGTACAGCATGATCGCTAAAATGTAGACAGCAGTAAAATATCGTCAAAGCTGAACAATCTAAGGGCAATGCAAGGGGTGCAGATAAAGGAACATGATTGTCAATGGGGGTAAAAAAATCTATTGATAATAGTGAAAACAACATCAATCTGCAATTCTAGTTATGCATACAAAAAAGCCTACATCTCTTTATTAGAAACCTCATTGAAAGACAAGTCAAGGTACTCTGCTAGGCTCAAACCCGATGTTGACTTAACTTGGCCTTGAGCGGGTGGTTCCTTCTTTTCCCACAGCGATTTTGGAAGCCACGACTCAGAGTCACCCCTGGGTATCAGTATGTTGCCAACAATAGGTTGCAAGCCCAGCCAAGGGTCATCAACCATGGCCTTGTTAAAGTAGCTGCTGCGGTCTTGCCATCCATGGTTCTGGAAACCAAACCCGCCCCTCCCCCCTCTCCCCCTTGAACCTGGACTACCATAGTTATTGGGCCCCCTGCCTCGGCCATAAGATGAGTTTGGGCCACCTCTTGGTCCATAATTCATTGGACTTCTCCCTTGGCCAGGATTAGGGTGCCTGAACCCAAACCTAGGTGAATTTGGATACGAACCTCTAGCTGGAGGAACAAAATGTGGACCCCAAGGAGGTGGAGCACCAGGAGGTGCTCCTTGGTATCCTGACATTGGATCCTGGTACTGCATAGGACTTCTCCATGGACTGCTCCCTGGTGAATCTCGTGGCATCGGTGGTGGGGAGTGAATTGGTGATGGAGTCAAGTGATGCTGGTATGGAGGATAGTTGTTACCATAGTTCCGTGGTCCAGCTGAACATGAAAAGTTAAAGAATGGTCAGGATGAGACTCTTGAGTAGTTATGAATTATGATACTCCAGATTAAAATCAAACAAAAACAATTACGATGTTAGCATGCAGCAAACCAAAGGATAAAACAGCACAGTTATGCTAAATGCATGAGAACCAGTAGATGAAGGTAATCCTCACATGTTGATGGAACCGGCCACTCAAAACATTAATGAGTCCTCACATGTAAATCGAACCAGCCACTCAAAATAGTAAGCAACCTTATTACAGACAGTATAAGAAAAATGATAGGTAGCATTTTATTAGATTCAAAAGTCACTAACCTAAAAACTAGTATAAGCTTCTTCAACCAAATAATATCTATTATCCACTATGCTACTAGTCCCACTACTGTAAGGTTACAGTTCTCGTCATGGCAATTTAATTCTCAGTGCATCCTTCGGTTTCTCTGATTAACCAATTTCAGTAAGATGGAGAGGTATAAAAAACATGTATTGCGCAGAAATTAATCTTACACAAAAAATTAAACTGAAATCACAATAACGTCAGTCTGAGGTGAACTGGATACAATCTCTTTTTTTTGCTTTGCTAGCAAACCATCAAATTCCTCAGCTAAACAAATATTAACAGGCCAATAAGTAAAAGTGAAGAATAAAGATTCCTAACTGATCTGCTAGTGTCAACATACAACATCTGCATATTGGAATTTGGAATCAAATAAAAGAATCTGCATTATGCTCAAGAGATGATTACATTAGCTGAGGCATCACAGAGAGTAGCTTCAGAACAGAAGGAAACCTTTTCTAGTTCAACTGTAACACATCTAGAGAAATTAAATCTGAAAGTAGCCCCATTCAAGCAAAAACATGCATGCACCGACCTAACCCAACAGATAGAAACCCCCCAAGATCGCCCACTATATGCACCATGCACCCAAGAACGCTATCCCTAATAATATGTTAGTTATATTATAATGTGCACAGTGCATACAGATGGCCTAAAATAAATTGGAAGAAATGATTATTTAAACAGTCGTAGGTTGCTTTGTTTCGTCTTCAACACTCGAAGAATCCCTGGGTATTAATATATTGCCAACAATAGGTTGCATGTCCATCCAAGGGTCATCAACCATGTACTTCAGGTAGCTCCTCTGGTATTGCCATCCACAGCGATTTCGAGAACTAGCACTGAACCTTCCCCCTCTCCCCCTTGAGCCTGTGCTACTGTAGTAGTTTTGGCCTCTACCTTGCCCATAAGATGAGTATGGGCCACCTCCTGGTCCATAAGTAATATGGTTCGGGTTTCTCCCTTGGATGGGATTAGTGTGTCTGAAACCAAAGCTAGATGGATTTGGATATGAACCTCGAGCTGGAGATGCAAAATGTGAACCCCAGTGAGGTGGTGCACCAAATGGATTTCCTTGATACCTTAACATTGGAGCCAGGAATTGCATAGCACTTGGCCAAAGGCCGGTCCCTGGTACACCTGGCTGCATCAGGGATGGGTAGTGAATGGGTGATGGGGCCACATGGTGCTGGTGTGGAGAATAGTAGGTACCATAGTTCCTTGGTTGAGCTAAACAGTCAGAAAAATGGTCAGGGCAAGATTCAGCTTTGTTTGGTGCAAGTTCAAACACCGCTAATGGAATACATATGAAAATTGCAATTTGAAAGACCTGACTACGGTTAGCTGTTTAAGAATGTGTAAACCCAAGACGGCTAATGTGGATTAAACAGACAAGTTACAACTAAGTTTGTCATCTTCAAATGCAAAGCATGATTGAGTTTTATTGTATAACCAATGTCTAGATTTTTCAAACAAGCCTGCTATCCTTTTTCCCCTCTGCCTACACAGCGGTATTTGTTTTTAATCCATGTGGTATGGAGGGCGTTTTTAAGGTTCAGATTCAAGTATGACTATATGCGAGATCAAATTACGGCTGCCTACTCAAGTAGTAATATAAATCACAGGCCAAAGCACTACTTGAAACTACCAATCGATTAAGCTAGACCCTAAAGGTGACCCTAATCCACCATAATAGCGAGAAGAGAAACAGCAGCGTAGCTCGGGTAGGGCACGGACCGTAAGCAGGCGGAGGCGGAGTAGCACGCGGATCGTAGCAGGCAGGGGGACTCTTACGCTTGTGGGACCAGTTGGGATTGGTGGCGCCGCCAGAGTAGGAAGAGGAGAAGGCGGCGGCGGGGTTGGTGTAGTAGTCGAACCGCTGGGGCGGGCGCGGTCGGAGGGAGGAAGCCTGCTCCCCCGCGAGGTCGGGGTCCGGGAGGAGGCTCCCCGCGGGGGCCGGGGCAGGCGCCTCCGCCGGCGGCGCGTTCGCGGCGGAGCGGAGGGCGAGGAGGCGCGCCCGGCGCTGGGAGGAGGACTCCTCCGCTTCGTGCTCGCCGCCGTCCATCTCGATCCGGCTCGAGATTGTGGCGTCGTGTCTCCCTCGCTCTCTCCCCGCGACGGCGTGGCTCGCGGCGGCGGCGGTGCGATTCCGGAAGGGAGGCGGACGAGAGGATTTTTCGGGGACCTATAGGCGGGCCGGCCGACCGACTCCGAAAAGAGATCCGTCAGCCCATATAGAGAGTTTTCCTTTTCTTTTTCTCAAATAATAATTTGATACTTATGTTTACATTTTTTTAAAAAAGATACTCATATTTACATTTGTTTTGCCTCTCGTAACATACACTAATTGCATGGATTATTCTCACTAATTAGTCATAACTTATACAATTATAGTGTTGAAAATAGTCTAACTTTAGTCATTCTATAATTGGCATCTAAATCCGGACTACTTTTAATCAAACTTTTTCCAAAAATAGATGGATCATCTTATAATTTCTTAACAATGGAGGAAATGTCACTAACCACACATAGCTAGAAAATAAATAAATACTTTCACTTTTATCTTATAATTTCTTATTTCTATGTTTTTTCGTTCCAAAGGCTATAGTTGGTTGTTTCTCAAAATCGAGTCATAAAAATCGGCCATAACTGATGTGGAGTTTTCCCATCAACCAGCAGATGAATCGTTGCTTTGCATCCCCCGTGACTTCAATGCCATGGGGTTGCCATCAATCAATCTTTAGGTAATGGACATGCATCCCTTGTGGAAGAACACACAAGTTGATTGGAAGCACGAAGAATTTAATATGTTAATGATGGTGGGTGTCTTCTGACAGAATTAAATGTGTGCTCGTCTCCTCTCACCAATCCATCCATTCATTCCTCCCTGCTCTGCCGGCGAACAATGGGCGGATCGAATTCCACGGGGCGGGGCAAGGCCCCGCCGGCGATGACGCCGGTGGAGGAGGTGGACATCTCCGCCGTCCGCTACAAGTCGCCCACGCTGCAGGCGCCGCACCTCGCCGGCTTCTCCCTCAGGGCCTTCCTCTGGCTCATGGAGTCGCCGCTGCTCGGCCCACTCATCACCTCCGCCCTCAAGTCGCAGAACAACATGCCGCAGGTTCCTCGATTCTATCCTAGAGCATCTCCGCTGCTTCCCATTCTCCGTATGTTATTCCTAATTCATATTCTTCTTTGCCCTTTCTATGGATTGGATTCACACAGATGCTGCAGCAGACGCTCATCCCCGAGCGCCCCATGTACTACCCGGAGTACCCACCGCAGGGTAGGATGCCCATCCTTGTCAATTCCATTCCATCATTTGCCGCAACAGGCAAATAAACTAGTAACAGCTAGCATCATCAGTCAGCTCTTGCCCTGACATTGGCAACTTGCACATTCTTAAACAACCCAGCATTTTAACATAAACAGTCAGCTCCTCCACTTCACTTGGCTCAAAATTTATTAAGAAATTTAAACCCTTACTAGCAGCCTGAATTTCGTTACCTCAGCTACCTGACAATGCAAATTTGCTGTTGGCATTTAACATCTTACCTGCGAGAACAGTAGCAGACCATCCCATCCTACTGGTATATATTGATATAGTACTAAGCAAACTTTACACAAAGGAGAATATTGCCAAAAAAACACACAATATACCACCTTTAGCAGATCACCAGATGCTGTTAGTTTTTTGCTCTATGGATAACCGTGCCAGAATTCCCGCAGGAAAGTTCTACTAAAGGTTTCTAAAAAAAGGCTCTACTCCGCTGAAAACTTCTAGTTCGATTAATCCAGATGCTCGAAATTGCCGGGATTATTATTTTGATATAAAAACAGCTTTTGCCATAATTTCTGGGTCTGTCTGTTCCTGCAAGTGTCATATTAATCACTCTATGTTGTTAATTTCTGGTGTGCCTGCTCCAAAATGCTCAGACCCGGAGCTGGTAGTAGTGCTTGTGGGGGAAGATAGGCACCCGGTGGAAAGAGTCCATGAAGCACTGCAGTGCCTCCCACCGTATGATCCATCAGTGCGTTGGGCAACCGAGGAGAAGCCCCCTTTCCTTTACTGGAAGATCCGTGACTTTGCTCATGCATACCGGTCAGGAATCACGACCCCTTCGATTGTAAGCTCTTCACGCCAGAGTGTATGATTGCTTCTCTGCTTGTGCTCCGACATCTTCTAAATCTGATCGGTGACATAGGTTGCTGAGCATGTCATTGCGGGGGTGGAAGAGTGGAACAACAAGAAGCCTCCAATGCCAATGTTGATCTATTTTAATGCAGACGACCTGAGGAAGCAAGCTGAGGATTCCACAAAGAGATTTCAGCAAGGTTTGCCACAACTTGGCTGCTCTTGCTCCTCTTTATTAGTAGTGGACCAATTCATAAATTTAATGGCTCCAAGTAGAAATTCTTTTGAATTTAATGGCTTCAAGTAGAAATTCCATTTAAATTCTCATATCTGGTTATCTTGATGTGCATTACTACTTGTGCCCAGGAAACCCGATATCCGTTTTAGATGGGGTCTTCATCGCCATTAAGGATGACATTGATTGTTTCCCATATCCAACCAAGGGTTAGTTTAATTAACTGAAGATGCTGTTTGTTGATGTGACTGTTCAAGTAGCACAAAACACATGATGTTTTCCTTGGATGGCAGGTGCTACAACATTTTTTGATCAAATCCACACTGTGGAGAAGGATGCAGTCTGTGTTGCTCGGTTGCGGAAATGTGGAGTCATCTTTATCGGCAAAGCAAACATGCATGAGCTAGGTCTTGGGGTAACTGGGAACAATCCAAATTATGGGTACGATAAATAGTTGGACAGCTGCTCATTATGTTAAAATGTGACCTTATGTGTTTGTTTTTCTACTTGAAGCCAAAGTCCATACATCTATTTTGTCAACTCACACCTTGACATAATAAACGTCCTTCCCTTGTTTTAAACATTCAGGGCATGAGAGAAATGCCAGATATCTATTATGCTGTTATCTTGGTTTTTCTAAAGTTTGCTAAAAAATGGTTTGCTAACTACTTCCTGGAAGCTAATTCCATTGACCTTGAGTAAAACTTAGTTAAATTCTGAATTTCTGGTATGCACAAAAATATTATATCCAACAGTGTCATCGATTAAATAATCTTACTCTATTGAGGAACGAAGAAAGTGCAACCCAGAATTACCATTTATGAGAATGATCACATTATCTGATGATTTTTATCTGGTCCTTTTTCTTCAGTTCTTCTGTTGCTTACAGTATGTCACTTAATCTTCACTTCTCTTTAACTCTTGTTTCAGGACAGCAAGAAATCCACATTCGGTTGATAGATATACTGGTGGTTCTTCATCTGGCCCTGCCGCATTAGTATCGTCAGGATTATGCTCAGTAGCAATTGGAACGGATGGTGGAGGTTTGTACATATAGAAGCATAATATCGATTGTCACTAGATTCTTATCTGCAGTAGTCTCTGATTGCTACCTTTTCTCTGCAACAGGTTCAGTTAGAATTCCATCTGCACTCTGTGGTATTGTTGGTTTCAAGACAACATATGGCCGGACCGATATGACTGGGTAATAAAGAGAAGTTCCATTACATTGAATATTTACGAGAGTTGTTCTTTTTATCCATCATATCTGTTATATATGGATTAGACTACCTTCAAAATTACTAAAATAAGCTGCTCTTGTCACAACTTAGCATCCACTGTGTTCTGAAACTGCTTATGCTTTTAATTTTGCATCTTAATGCCCAACAATCAACCAAATCAGACTACTTAGTCACTATATGCTGTTATCTTTTACTGAATCTCATTAGAAAATTTTCAAAGTCTTTCTGTTGCTTGTTTTACAATTAGATATCTTCTTTGCAGGGTACTTTGTGACTCTGGGACTGTTGAAGTTGCTTCTCCTCTTGCATCGTCAGTAGAGGATGCTATGCTAGTGTAAGTAGCTTCTCCTCTTGCATCCTCTTGTAGATAAAGTTAGAATTTTTGTAACTTTTTTCTTTTGCTTTCATGATATAAGGTACCATTAGACTATCTTGTTGATAAAACTGGGTATGTGTATCGTATGGCGTTTCAGGTATTCTGCAATTGCAGGCTCAAGACCCATGGATAAGCTTACCCTGAGACCAGTAAGATATTACATTATAATATTTCCTACCTGTTAAGTACCAAGAATTCTGGCATGCTTTTCATGTCGATGTATACTGTCAGATTGTATCAGTCAGTCTTAGGCAGTTTGCTTTGAAATGAGATCAGATAAAAAAGCATTGTTGTTTTCCATAGATAAATTTAGATCCTCACAGTGTGTTAATCATAGTAAAATTAAATGCTATACCTTTGCCACTGTTCCACAAAAATGCAGCATGACCGAACAGGATAACACTTGATTCTGAATTTGATGCATCCGATCAAGCTTAAAACTTCTGTGTTTCTCTCTCTTTGGTTTCTGCAGTCACCGCTGTGTGTCCCAAATTTGTTATCTCCAGACAGCAGCAATATCCTGGGATCAGTAAAAATAGGAAAATATACAGAGGTACATTTTTTTCACTTCAAATGTTATATTAGTATGTCCATACCTATTCTAAAATGAAATTTGCTTCTGTAGTGGTTTCATGATGTTTCTGATCCTGAGGTATCGAATACATGTGAGGATGCACTTAATCTTCTTTGTAGCACTTTTGGATGTCAAGTAAGCCCATTTCTATCTCAACAACTTGCATAATTTAACATTTCTACTAGTCGAATTATCAGCTTATATTTACATAATGATATAGCACCTGCAGTAGATCATTCTCCTTAAAAAAACAAGCTCTTCTGAGAATAGAAACATCTGATAGGGTGACCACAATATTACCACTTGAAATATATTACTGAAATCTTTCAGATTATTGACGCTTATAGAATTGGCTATACCATTGGCATTGTTTCTGATAAACAATTTCAGAACTTGTACAAGAAAATTGATGGTTTTGGGTTTGTTTTTTTTTGACACGATGGTTTTGGGTTTGTTTTTTTTTGACACGATGGTTTTGGGTTAATATAGCTGACATTCATAAAAATTATACTTTGGTGTTTGTCTTGTCAGGTTGGCCATGACAAGCAGGGCCTTCCTATAGGTTTGCAACTGATAGGTCGTCCATGGGGCGAGGCGAGCTTACTGAGGGTAGCTTCTGCAGTGGAGGTATTGTACATATGAATCATTTACTTTTCCTAGTTGTGGTTTCAGCAGAGAATCTGGCCATATATTCATATTCAGTGTTTTGGTGCCACATATCTCTTTACGTCACTGTCATGAGCACCAAATGTTCTAGCTGTACTTTGGGTACTTACACGATTGGATCAAAAAGTTCATTACAAGGTGGAGAAGCATTTAGTACTATAGTGTAAGTAAAAATAAGCTACAACTATGAGACGTTTTATAAAAAGGATGATCTAGTCATGATTGCCGAGGGAAATAAATATGTTTGTAGTTAGGGCTTTTACTGATGAATATCTTGTTGATAGACTTTGGGTAGTTACATGGTCACATGAAAACCTTAATTTACAAGATGGAGAAGCATTTAGAATTAGAGTGTAAATAAAAAAAAGCTGCACAGACTTCTTTTTATTGAAAAGGATGATAATTTAAGCATGAATACTGAGGGAAGGGAAATAAACATGTTTCTGCTGAGGCTCTTTTTTTACTTGGTGATATCTTCTTTTGCTTGTACAACCCTGGGAAATTAATTAGTAATTAAACATCTGAATGAGAATATATAATCCCCTGTGGTTGCAGGAGCTATGCCTGAAGAAACGGAACCGGCCCTCTGCATTTTACGACATTTTGAAGGCTTGATGAGGTGCAGTTATATATAATTATGCTGCTAATGATCGATGGCATGGGTGACGCAGCAGGGAGTGGCTGAGATTGAGAAGACTGTCATCGTCTTTAAGTTTGTCTGTAATACAGTAATCGTGTGAATGTTTGTCCTGGTATAGCGAACCAATAAGGCTAATGCAGCTAGACCTCAATTTGCAATCGGAACTTATCGTGTGAATGTTTGTCCTGTCCCTTTTTCCTACCTACTGCAGGCTCTCGATCTTTGTATGTATTCAGAGTGTGGATCATCCCGTCCTCTCCATCAGATGAGATCATATCATATCGCTATGCAGGCTCCCAATTTGTTTACATAATTTTTCAAATATTTTAAAAACCATTGTTCATTGATAAAGACAATATGGCTCCCATATAGCACTAGATTTGAAGAAGGGTTTTGCTTGCAAGACAAGAAGGTAGAAAGGTGAGCTGCGACAAGGACACGCGGTAGGGTTGCCAAACAAGGAGAAGAATGTTGTGACAAAAAATGCTAGGTGGAGGAACAGTAATAACTATATATATGGTATATACAAGTACTACGGCACAACACTTGTGTTACTGCAAAGCAACAAGGACTTCAAAATCGATCGAGGGAGAAAAAAAAACTATGTAAATATCCCGGGAGTGGCGGCGTTGCCGTTGCGCGCGGCCACCGCCTCCACCACTTCTTCCTCTGGTCGGCATACCTGCTGGCCGACTCCACGGCAATATACACACTGGGTCATCTATCAGTCGACAGTAGCTCAGATGAGCACCAGCTGGTGGCGTTCTGGGCACCGTTCCTCCTGCTACACCGCCTACGCCACCTGCAGACTCTCACGGTGCAGGTCCTCGGAGCCGCTTATGTGATATACGAGTACATTGCCAGCAGTGGGACCTTGCTTCTTCTGGCCTCCATCTCCATGTTTGTTGCCGGTCTCCTCAAGTATGGTGAGAGGATATGGGCGCTCAAGTGTGGCAACATCAGCAGCATCCGCAACAGCATCAGCGTCCGGAAGTTCAAAACTAACCCTTATCAGCTATTGACTTTGGGTACCAGTGAAGAGGAATTACTCCCAATTCGATATCTGCAAAGGTGTCTTCGCTGATATCATAATGGTACCGAATCCCTCGGTCCGTTCACTCACAAAACAACGTTCTGTAATATCTTATATGGGAGAGGATCTATACAAGTTGGTCGAGATGGAGTTGTCTCTGATGTATGACTTCCTCTACACCAAGGCGGCGGTAATCCACACATGGTATGGCTTTTGCATTCATTTCATTTCGCTGCTTGGAACAGCTACCACGTTTCTGTTGTTTCAACTCAGCATCAATAGAAGAGGAAACGACTACAGCAGAGTGGATGTGATTATCAGTTATGTTTTACTGGTCGGGGCTTTGGTCCTGGAAATTATATCAGTGTGCAGAGCTGTACTATCCACCTGGACATGTTCTTTATTGCACCGCAGGGGCAGGGGTTGGGAGTGGCCTCTCCATGTTATCACTTCTCTTGGTCAGCGTGTCCATCCGGCAAATAGGAGACTGTGGTCGGGCTCCATTGGTCAGTACAATTTGTTCCACCTCTGCACCCGCAACACGAACGAGATAGGGAGCAGGCTAGCAATGAAATTGGGGCTCCAGGACTGGTGGAACCAGATGCACTTCACGGGCACTTTCTCGCACACTGACACTTTGTCAATACAAGATATCAAGAAATTGGTTTTGCAAGCTCTGCAAGACAAAGATCGAGCACTTCAAGACAAAGATACTGATTCAAACTCAAGAGGCAGCTTCATACTTAAAAGTATGGAAGCCTATGAGGATTTTGCTCGCTGGAGCGTCAACATTGACTTCGATGAGAGCATCCTTGTTTGGCACATTGCAACCGAAGTGTACCTCCGGAGATCCAAGGCCAAACACGCAAAAGAGCTCATTGAGGCTACCGAGGTAATATCCAGTTACATGATGTTCCTCTTGGTGGTAAAACCCAGCATGCTGCCTGGCGCTGCACGGCACAACATACATATTACCTCATGTGAACAACTAGAAGCACAGTGCCATATGTGCTTTGGTGATAGTGGCGCCATCTCCCATAAGGTGGAATCCGTACTGTATGTTTAAGGAATTGTTCCACCATGATGGCCCTGATTACTCTAGGATCCCACGGAGGGAGAAGCTTGCAGAGATGGCGTCCCAATTTGCACTGGTATGGGCTGAGTGGGGCATCAAGTTCATTCATATTGTTTGAAAATCTGTTTCTATATTCTTGGAACAATGGCCCAAGCTCTGTCTCACTATTTTGATTTCAATTTGCAGGTATTATACCTTCCATGCCAATTCAACTGAAATGCATTTCGTTGGTAAATATGTTTGACAATAAAGAACACCTTAAACAAGCTTCTATTTTCATACCTTCTGACTTCACTAGCAGAACCAGCACATGCCTACATTCAAAGTTGCACCTAAAAAGTAGTTCCATTTTGAATTTCATATCGCTCAGTTGAACTCTGTTTCCTGGTCGTTTGATTACCATCCAATGAAATTGAAACCGTAATATCATGTTTTATTGTTTTTAGACCTAAGTCAAACAAAGTCAGGAAACAAAGTTACATTGAACATGCACTATGGTACCACACCCATAATCCATTCAATGTGCTCTGTTTTACCTCCACAGAAGGTTCGCATATATATTGCAAGCCTACACCTGAAATTCTATTAAGAGCTTTAATCTTATCTAACCAGCCTCCTCTGTCTCAGGGATCAGTAAGGGCACCAAATCCACATGGGGATTCCATCCGTGATAGCGCTAATATGTATGCGATCTTGCTCGCCAACGAGCTTCTGAGCATAGAGTTGCGCTGGCAAGAGCAGCGTGACACTCTGGAACTGATCTTAGGGGTGTGGGTGGAGATGCTGCTGTATGCCGCGAACCATTGCAGCCAAGAGTCCCATGCCAGGCAGCTCAGCAATGGGTGCGAGTTCATTACCATAGTGTCCTTACTGGCACACCACTTCAAGTACTACTCTGGGGTCTCCAGGTCCAGGGGCACTGAAGTCTTCGGTGGAAATAAACCTGCAAGTGCAAATAACCCAACAAGTGAAAACCCGGTTTAGATGAATTTGCATCTGAAATGGCCCCTCGTTGTTCATGGAAAACTGAGGATTCACCACTTCAACGAAACCAACAAAGTTATCTGTAAATAAATATAGTATTGGGATTCATTCATAACAGAACCACATGCTGCAAGGTCAACTTCCTCTTTGCATTCAAGGTGAGCTTTGTATTGTATTGAACTATGATTTGCCAGGGATCTCAAGCTTTGAAAAAACATTTGCATTCTATTGAATTATCTCTGATACATGAAATTTTCTATTGCAGGTGTTCTTGGAATATGCAGATATTGATGGTGCTGCCAAAGCAAAGACTGGAAATTCGGTGGGAACCCAGTGGTGGTGGGGGCCAGCTGCCAATCGGCAATATTTATATTTTTGCATAGTTTTTTTGTAACCATTAGAAATTATGCAGTATCCAACAAAGATTATGGTTTCATTGTTTCCTGTTCATTCTGTTCGCTTGCTGGCATGCGTTTTATTTTTCGTTTTACTGTGAGAACTAAGGAAATTTGTTATTTTATTTCAGCATTACGTACCAACTAAAATATCTGGGCAGTTAGGAATGCCTGATTTATGTTGTGCCACGGGAAATTTTAGCAGGGATTTTTTTTTTCTCTCTGGGCACATAGTGAACAGCTACGTGTGCAAGAAGCTGAAAAGTTGTCATCATTGAGTTGTTAGTGCGGTTTTACTATTCAAAATGGTATTTGTATCCGTGATTAAGTTGGACACATTTTTTTGAAGTTAAATTTATGCATACAAATTGAATAGCTGGGAACATGCTCGCTCACTGGCTGCCACAGGTATAGGCATCCGAATTGATGACTCTACCACGAGAACCGATAAAGCACACTTTTACTAAACTGTGAAAAATAATATTCTTGTGGGTTTTCAATAAAAAAAGCTTCTAAATTGTAGGATTTTTGTTTGAAAAATTTTCCTAATAAATAATTGGGGTCCTTTTTGGGATGTTGACTTAGTTTGCCATTTGTGGTCTTTTAGCTTTATAACAACTAAATTTTGTGTTGTCATATTTATCGAGCCTACTTTCTGAATTTTTCTAGGATTTATTAAGGCCTAAATAAATTTTCTATGATTTAATTAGAATTTCTAGCCTTTTATCAATTTAAATATCATATTAAATAATTTTAGTCAAAATAAGTTGTTGATGCATTCATGTTGTTGAATTTGTCTTTTTCTTGCTGTTCAATTAAGTTAGAATTTAAATTCTGTTTAAATTTGAATTTGTTTGATGTTTAGAATAGTTGTTTTCTGTCGAGGGTGGTTTTGCCCCTCGAACTCTTGGCCAGTCTACTTTTGCCCCCTTAGCTTTGGCCGGCGTCTCCTTTTCTCTCCCCGCTGTTTCCTTCGGTCCAAGGCTTTTCCCGGCCCAACCTTTCCTTTCGGCCCGTTCTCCTGCGCCGGCCCGCGATTCCTTTCCCCCTCTCCAACTCTCACTGACGCGTAGGGCCCACGCGTCAGCTTCGTCTTCGCCGAGTCGGACTCGGGTCCGACCCGGGCATGGCTGCGACGCCCCTCCGACTCGGGCGCGCACGCCGAGGGCCCAGCTCCTTTATTCTCACACGCACCGCCCCCTAGCCCCCTATCTCTATGCTCGCCCGTGCACCGCGCTCGCGAAACGTCGCCGCTACCGCGTTTCTTCGAAGCTCCGCCGCCGCGCCGTCGGGTCGCGCCGTCGTCGCCCCTCTCTCGCCAAGATCTGCTCCGGGAGGTTCGCTAAGAGGTAGTGAAGCTCCCCTTGCGTTTTGATTCGAGTTTTGGCCGCGCCCTTGCCTAACTTGCGCCCGCCGCGGAGCTTGCAGCGCCGCCGCCGCCATCTCTCGCCGGCCGGCCACTGTGTTTCCCTTCCGCCACCAAGAACCCGTCAGGTGAGCTCGCCGTCTCGCCCTGAGCCTCGAGGATCAAGCCGCGTCCGTTTTCGTGGCCTCTAGGCCGAGATCCGCGTAGCTCTTGGCCCGAGTGAAATTGCATCTAGGCACTTAATCTATTTTGGTGATTAATGACAATAGAAATTTGGATATAATGCTTTGAATGAGTTGTGTAGGAATAAAATGAAAGAAAAGTAAAGAAATGTGAAAAGAAGGTCCCCAATTCGATTTCTTATGGTGGTGGACTCGATCGAAGAATTTAATTTGATTTTCGGTTTGAATTTGAGTATAGGACCACCGTACTATCAAGGGGGACGTGTTCGACAAATTCTAGTTGTTTTAAGTGCTATGCTTGAGATGGAAATCCACTTGAGAGACACACAAAGTCACATTCACATGTTGTCTGCTTGGTCGGAACTTAGGCCGGAAGATCCGACCGGAAGTTCCGGCTGGCTTGGTTTCGAGTTGTTTCCCGTCGGAAGATCCGATCCTAGCATCGGAACTTCTATCGGAATATCCTACACTGTGTCGGATCTTCCGGGACTTTGCCAGATTTTAGCCTTTTTTGTGTGTCACATGCATGTTCCGACCCCTGGCCGGAAGATCCGACCGGAAGTTCCGGCCAGCTCGGTTTGGATTTGTTCCGGGGCCGGAAGATCCAACGCCTGTCGGAAGATCCGACGCCTGCAACTGTTCTGAGGGCTTTCTTGCTATGTTCTGTCATTCGCCGGAAGTTCCGGCCCTCATCGGAAGATCCGACACTCTGTCGGAAGATCCGATGACTGGAATTTGTCTGGGGTTTTCTAACACTAACCTATCATTCTTCGGAAGATCTGACTCATGGTCGGAAGATCCGATACCCCTTCGCAGAACACATAACGGTCACATTTTGGGGGTTGGTATATATACCCCCTCACCCCTCCCCCCCTCATTCATTGCCACTGCTTCCACTGACCCAACTCGTGACAAGCTCCCACTTGAGCATTCATTTCACTCCTCTACTCCTTCTCAAGCTTGATTCTTGCAAGGATTCATCTAGGGTTGAGTGAGAGAGAAGATTGAAGGTGTGAAGCTTGTGCTAACTTTGAGCCCTCACTTGTTCATCTCTTGAAGCACTTGAAGTAACTTTGATTCGTCGATTCACGTTTGTTACTCTTGGAGCTTTGCTCCTAGACGGTTAGAGGTGTCGGTGAGCTCCCATTCCTTTGTGGTTGAGCCCCGGAAGTTTGTATTACTCATCTCTTTGTGAGAGTCAATAGTAAGTGATTCAATCTTCCTTTGTGGTTGATTGAGGGAGACTTGGGGCTAGTGTGACAGCCCGGCTCTTTGTGAGCTTCTCAACGGAGACGTAGCTCCTTTGTGGAGTGAACTTCGGAAGTAAATCATTTGTCTCATTGTGCTCATTTGATTTATTGTTGGGTTTGCTTGATTTGATCCGATCTACTTGCTTGTGGTTATTCTATTGCATTGATCATATCTAGAAGGCTCTATACACTTATTGTCACACTTCTATTCAAGTAGAATCTTTAAAAAGTGTACTAGAACTCAAATTACTGAAAGTGCATCTAAGCACTTATATGTTTTGGTGATTTTGGATGACAACATGATTTGTATTTAACTTGTTTGCTTAAGCATATGAGCAGGGTTTTATTCTTATGGATATTCATATAATATGGTTGTTGAAGAATATAAGTTCATTATTGGTATAAAAGACATAAGAGCAAACAAGTGATTGTGATCCCATGCAACTATGTAATACAATGACAAGTAATTGGAAATGACAAAAGAGACAAGGACTTAAGCATATTAGTTGGTCTCATTTGATAAGATACTTGTCAAAGGTTTTGGGATAAATCATTTGAAGAAATTATGATTTCTTTGGGCTTGATCCATGACAATTGTTATATTCAAAATGAGACATGATTTTATGGTTAGTATATGGTCTCAAGTGCATTGAAGCTTATGGACAAGTTAATTACCAAAGAAGACATTCAAATCAATTGAAGAATTGGATTTCAATGTGGATTTCATGATGATGCAATGCAAAGCAAAGCTTAATTTGGCAAGAGAGGACGGAAGGGATCAAGCTAGATGGTAGTGACGTTCCTAACAAGGTGAAGGGCAAGTTGGTCTTGTAGCCGAGGGACTTTGTTGGTGGAAAGGTCAAGCATCTTAGTTTGGGTTCTATACGTCGATCAAGCCATATCAAGTGAAGCAATGCGAAGCATCTAATCTTTACTTGATCATATAGTGGAATGGCTTATGAATTCTTTCATACAATGGAAATTCTAAGTCATTGGCTCAAGATGGATGTGCTCATCAATATGAAGATGTTGAAGCCCTCAAAGTTGAGAATGATCAAGTATGGCATCAATGAAGATTTACAAGCTCAAGTGGTAGATTCTATTTATTGTTTTAATCTTGAGTTTAGGAATGCCGTACTATCAAGAGGGATGCAACATTAGTTGTCTTGGCATACACCAAAAAGTGCTCAATAGATCAACCCATGTGAGATAGCCTTGAGAGTGGTGTCCTTTAGAGACTTAGTGTGCTGAGTCCACCCAAACCGGTCTGACCGGTTTGGGAAACCGGTCTGACCGGTTTAGGACTCAGGTGTGCTGACTCGACCCAAACCGGTCTGACCGGTTTGGGAAACCGGTCTGACCGGTTTGGGCTCTGACAGGTGTAACGGCTAGTATAGTTCGTAAACCGGTCTGACCGGTTTGGGAAACCGGTCTGACCGGTTTCCAACGGCTATAACGGCTAGTTTTGGTTGTGTGGGGTATTTATACCCCCATACCCCTCTCCTTTGAGGGGTGCTGGTTGCCCATTCATTCTTGCACGCCTAGAGCTATCTCAAGCACCAGCAAGCTCTCCCCAAACCTCTCTTTGTGAGAGTTGATTGATTTAGTTCATATCTTTGGATTTGGGTTGAGGGATGTATGTGTATGAGCAATAGATAGCAAGTGATAGCAATTATCAGCTATATAGAGCATATCCTTAGTGTTGAGCACTTCCGGTGAAGCCAAGCATCCATTGGAGCATTTGTTACTCTTGGAGGTGATCCTCCTAGACGGCTAGGCGTCGCCGGTGAGCTACCTCGTGTGTGGTAAGCCACGGATTGTTTGTAAAGGTTGGCCTTGCCTCCTTCGTGGAAAAGGGTCAAAAGCTAGTGATACCGAGGAAAGTGGCTTGGAGTGGATAAGCCCGCCTTTCGTAGGCCCTCAACGGAGACTAGGATTCATCGTGTCTTTGTGACGGCCTTAGTGGCAGCTGTTCTGAGGGCTTTCTTGCTATGTTTTGTCATTCGCCGGAAGTTCCGGCCCTCATCGGAAGATCCGACACTCTGTCGGAAGATCCGATGACTGGAATTTGTCTGGGGTTTTCTAACACTAACCTATCATTCTTCGGAAGATCTGACTCATGGTCAGAAGATCCGATACCCCTTCGCAGAACACATAACGGTCACATTTTGGGGGTTGGTATATATACCCCCTCACCCCCCCCCCTCATTCATTGTCGATGCTTCCACTGACCCAACTCGTGACAAGCTCCCACTTGAGCATTCATTTCACTCCTCTACTCCTTCTCAAGCTTGATTCTTGCAAGGATTCATCTAGGGTTGAGTGAGAGAGAAGATTGAAGGTGTGAAGCTTGTGCTAACTTTGAGCCCTCACTTGTTCATCTCTTGAAGCACTTGAAGTAACTTTGATTCGTCGATTCACGTTTGTTACTCTTGGAGCTTTGCTCCTAGATGGTTAGAGGTGCCGGTGAGCTCCCATTCCTTTGTGGTTGAGCCCCGGAAGTTTGTATTACTCATCTCTTTGTGAGAGTCAATAGTAAGTGATTCAATCTTCCTTTGTGGTTGATTGAGAGAGACTTGGGGCTAGTGTGACAGCCCGGCTCTTTGTGAGCTTCTCAACGGAGACGTAGCTCCTTTGTGGAGTGAACTTCGGAAGTAAATCATTTGTCTCATTGTGCTCATTTGTTTTATTGTTGGATTTGCTTGATTTGATCCGATCTACTTGCTTGTGGTTATTCTATTGCATTGATCATATCTAGAAGGCTCTATACACTTATTGTCACACTTCTATTCAAGTAGAATCTTTAAAAAGTGTACTAGAACTCAAATTACGAAGTAAAGTTTTTATCCCGTCGGAAGATCCTACACAGTGTCGGATCTTCCGGGGGTCGGAAGATCCGAGACTGCGTCGGATCATCCGATGTCTGACAGTTTTCAGAGCAATTTTGCGGAAATTTTTACAGGGCCTATTCACCCCCCTCTAGGCCTAGTGTTGGTCCTTTCACCGAGTCAACCAGTCGGCGTACCGGTCAACCTAGACCGTTTTGCAAAGAAGCCCTCCAAGTTTTCAAAATCCACCCGCAGTCCTAGCCCGTTCAAAAATAATTCTAACTAGGTCCTTTTTCTTTCGGTTTAGCCCCTGCAAGTTTTAAAATTACGCCCGAGGTCCAAGTTCTACCTTTTTACATGAAAACCCTCGTAGTTTTATACAAAATTTTGTTGTAGCCCTCGGATTTTCGCATTTAAGCCCCTAAAAGTTTTAAAACTTCTCCAGCAAGTCCCTGAATCTTAGAAAAGTCATATCTTTTACGTTTTAACTCCGATTTTAGTGATTCTCGCGCTCACACATTCGTTGTGATGCGTAGAATAGTTTTGTGATGTTGTTTTCTTCTGTTGGAATTGTTTGGTGTATTGTTTCTTATTTATTGTATTGTTTTCTTGTATGTGTTCGTGTGCTGCGTATAGGAAACGCGCGGTTCGAGGAAGTGTTTGAAGAACCAGCTATTGAAGAGTTTGAGCAGCAGCAGGGTTGGGAAGAAGGAAAGTATTCCTTGATCATGTCCATTTATACCTAAATGACATGCATTTTAATTACACCGTTTATTTATCGCTTGCATTAATATTGCTGGGTCCCATTAAGGATTTCCTGGTCTGTTTTCCCATACCTTGCAGCTGGGTCATTAAATTAATTTGACTGGTAGATGATGCTTAGTTGCTCAACTGGGATTGGTCTAATGAAACCCCTACTCTATGTTCCATTATTATCTTTTAATATAATAATGACAAGATCACCTCTTTTAATTGGAACATGGAGCGACCATCCAGGAAAACAGTGCAACCATAAGTGCTATGTGGCTCTGGCTTTGACTAACTAATTAGATATTCTAGTTTGGGATAGTTTTACCCGGAAGGGGCAAGAGGTGCGGCAGTTGACGAGGTATAGCCCGGTCCTCTTGACGCTAAGATACGTGACTCACTAGGGGGGTTATGCTTTGCTCCTGAACCGGAAGCCTTAGCGAACTATCACTTATTAGAGTATCTTTGTAAAGGTCTCATAGTGAAACCCAGTATTCGGTCCACGTGGTGTGGGAAGGGTACATGCTTTCGGGCAATGGGAATCACGGCTTATGGTGAATGTGTACAACCTCTGCAGAGTGTAAAACTGTTATAACAGCCGTGCTCACGGTCATGAGCGGCCTGGACCCTCACATGATTAATCTATCAGAATATGATCTAAATTGTGGTTACCTGAATTTGATGGGTTTATGTTATCATTTAATTTGTGGTTGGTATATACTTATATCTGCTAGTAAATAGATGCTTAATAAAAATTGACCCACTAAAAGTGCTTAACGCAGCTATCCTTTCAGCCTTCCACTTTATAAAGCCTAGCATGTCATTTGTTTCCATATTTTGCTGAGTACGACATGTGCTCACGCTTGTTTATTTATATTGCATCGACCACACTCGGACTGCTGCTCAGATTGGGAGAATTTTGAGGATTATACTACTGACTTTGAGGAGTTCTAGGCGAGTCCTTCAGTCAACTGCCTGTGGAGATGGAGTTATTTCATTTCGTTTAGTTAAACGTTTATTTAAGTCTTCCGCTATGACATTTGTGTCTACTCTGATATTGTAATAAATATACTTTTATACTCTTTCGTATGCATGGTTATGGATATTCACTTGTGACGTCTACCATATATGTGTAAACTTGATCCTGACGCACATATGAGATGCATCTGGTTTTATTCCTAAAACCGGGTGTGACAAGTTCACGAGCTAGCACGTTAAGAATACAAGCTGAAAATGAAGGTTGACTCGGTTCGTTTAAGAGGTTGAGCCGAGCCGAACTGAGCCGAACCTATGAACGAGCCCATCCAGCTTTTCGGCCAGCCCTACTCGTAGGTTTTCAATAAAAAAGCTTCTGAATTGCAGGATTTTTGTTTGGAAAATTTCCTAATAAATAATTGGGGTCCTTTTTGGATGTTGACTTAGTTTGCCATTTGTGGTCTTTTAGCTTTATTACCACTAAGTTCATCCGTCCGGTCCAAAACATAAGTATATCCGAACGGAGTGAGTAGCTATTTGCACAGATCAAACTGATACAAAGGAGATACGAAACCTTAATAATGTGATGATATGTCATGTCATGGAAGAGTAATTATTGATGCCATATGGTGGCGAAGGGCCTTTTGTTCCAAAGTTTATTGTGGTAATTTAGTTGTCTCAATCGTGGGAAGCCCACGTAGGCCCGTTTGGATTACCTGGTTAGCCAGGCCACTTGTGCTCGGGCCTGGCTAGACTTACAAAAGCGGAGCCAGGCCTGGTTGGCCCAGACACTGGCCACCGCTCAGCCTCGACGCCGCCGGTGATGCTGCCCGGAATCGCAGCCTGGTGGAGGCCGGGGAGGAGCTCCTCCGCTACTGAGCTGCGCGGGCGCGGCGCCCCTCCGTGCGAGTGGCGGGACACTGCAACGCGGAAAGGGAGCAGCTAGGCCGCAATACAGGTTTTGGTGAGTCGATTTCCGGCTGGATCTTCATTTCTTTTATCTTCCAACGTTTGAAGCGAACATTTTTTTCGCAAAAAAAAAATCCTTTTCAAGCTAACATTACTTTAGAGTGCTTTCTTGACCTGGACCGACTGTAGCGTCATCCCAAATTCTACCCCAAAGTTCACTACGCAAAAATAGGATTCCCATCACATCAAAATGCCGTTGCATTTATGGAGTACTAAATATAAAATTAAAAACTAATTGTACAGTTTTGTTGTATTCTACGAGACGAATATTTTGAGCCTAATTAATTAAATTTTAGACAATTTTCCACACGTACAAACGAAATGCTACAGTGGCGCACATATCCCAAAAGTCCAAAGTTTGCTCCCAAATTTGGGAACTAAATAAGGCCTTGGCTTGGTTTACAATTCTCTCTCCAAACTTCACTATTAACCTATCACATCAAATCATATCAAATCTCTCTCCTCATGTATGAAGCATTAAATATAGATAAATAATAAAACTAATTGCATATTTTTGATGACGAATCTTTTGAGCCTAGTTAGGTCACGATAGGACAATGTTACAACAAACAAACGAAAATTGCTGCAGTACGCTATATGTGACTTTTCTACCCACTTTCACCCCCTCTTTTCAGGAACTGAACCCCCACTTGTCCCTGGCACACACCTGCTGCTAATTTGCTGACGAACTGTGCGGCTGCTGCACGCAGCAGCCTACAGCAATTGGCTGAGAGTGCAACAGTGGACACAAGTCGACCAGAAATTGAGGTTCTTTGGTCCCGAGTTGTTCCGCATCCCGCTCTCTGTATTTCAATTGAACTCTGCATTTGTGCCTTCTTAGTTTTGGTGAAATATTAAGTCTGTAGTAGCTAAGCTCAAGCCTTCTGCGAATTTTTTTTGGTTTTGTGGTGGTTTACATATCGTAGCTGTGTTAGTAGTGAGCTTGTAGTCTGAACGTTCATATCGTGAAATTGAAATATCATATCGTTCGTCAAATTTAAATTGTAGGTTTTATACTTTGTTTTTTGTTGGCTTGTGGCGTGTCGTGGCAATCCCAGCCCTTGAATACAAATATATTGCCCACAGCAGATATATATACTGAAAGATTTAGTTGTCAGACTCGTTGACGTGCTAGTGTGCAGGCTTTGAGGCAGAGCAATAATGGCAAATGGAGGGCTAATGCATCTGTGGGGGATCCAGATGATGGTCCTCGCCAGCTTCATGCTACAAGTATTCCTTCAGCGGGATCCGTCGGCGCAGCTCCTCTGCCGTGCTGAGATCCACGCTCTGGCTTGCGTACCTGCTGGCCGACTCGACGGCGATATACACCCTGGGCCACCTATCCATTGCCAGCAGGTCAGGCGAGCACCAGCTGGTGGCGTTCTGGGCACCGTTCCTCCTGCTACACCGCCTACGCCACCTGCAGACTCTCACGGTGCAGGTCCTCGGAGCTGCTTACGTTCTCTACAAGTTCATTGCTGGCAGGGGAACCTTGCTCCTGTTGGCCTCCATCTCCATGTTTGTTGCCGGTCTTGTCAAGTATTGCGAGAGGATATGGGCGCTCAAGCGTGGCAACATGAGCAGCATCCGTGTGGGTTTTGATGACGGCGAGTCAGATTTCAAGGACTAGGACCAAGATGGTAAACTCCTGAGAGAACACTGCCACTTTGATCTGTGCAAGAGCGTCTTCTCCGACTCATTGCTGACGCGCAAGCATCAACAACGCCAGGGCAGGAAATGGGTACAGCAGGGTTGATGTGGTTATCAGTTATGTGCTGCTGGTTGGGGCTCTGGTCCTGGAGGTCATATCATTCTGCAGGGTTGTGGACATGCTGGTTCTTGAACCGTAGGCGCAGCAGGGGTCGGGAGTGGCTTCTCCATGTCATCACTCCCCTTCGCCATCTTATACGTTCAGCAACAAGGAAGAGACTCTGGGCAGGCTCCATTGGGCAGCATAACTTGTTCCACTGGTGCACCCGCGACAGGAACGAGATAGGGAGCAGGCTAGCAAAGAAGATGGGGCTCCAAGACTGGTGGAACAAACTGCACTTCTCAGGCAATTTCTCCCCTACCAGCTCCTTTTCATTGGAGGATCTCAAGGAGGAGGTCCTGCGAATGCTGATGCGGATGCAACGCGATGGCATCTGCATCGACCAAAGGAACAACTTCATACTAGGTTTCAACACAAGGGGCAGCTTTACACTGGAGAGTATGGGAATGTACAAGGGCTTGGCTAGATGGAGCGTCGACATCGACTTCGAGGTGAGCATCCTTGTCTGGCACATTGCAACAGAGGCATACATCTGCTGGTCCAAGGCTGCACGTCCAGGAAAGCTCGTTGAGATGGCGGTGTCTGATGCGATTAAGGAATTGTTCCACCGCGACGGCCCCAACGGGTCCAGGGTCAAGCAATAATGGGAGAATCTTCTTGAGATGGCGGTGTCTGATGCGATTGAGTCAAGGAATGTATGTATGTCCTGAACTGCTTCTCAAGTTCATTCATATTATTTGAAATTCCCTTCTTTATTCTGCTTCATTTTACTGATTTTGCAATTTCAATCTGCTGTCGCCATGACAATTCATATGAAACACATTTCGTTGTTAGTAACTAAACGTTCAAAATCAAGTTTCAGTTTTTCCATAGTGCCTCACTTCACTAACACAATTACGCAACTTGCACACACCTACATTATTCAAAAGATCATCTAAATTCTAAACAATTTCAATGTTTGAGTTTTCTTTATTTGTTTTTAGCTAATTTCATTTTTGAATTCATTAGGCCTTAGTTGAACAAATTCAGCAAACACAGTCAAACGCTGCACTAAGATACCACGGAATATTTCAGAATGTGACTTTACTATTCTAACTAATATGCGGGTGATTTACCGAGATATATAGTACCAGTCTATGCTTAAAATTTCTCAGTGCGTAGGATACATACTAAGGCAAATGACATGTGCACTATTTTTATTTAGTATACCGCCTTTGTCTCAGGGATTACCGAGTGGACCAAAGCCAGGGACATGGCAGTTTGATGACCGAGAGGCTCTTGCTGGCGGGGTCTTTCTCGCCAAAGAACTTCTGAATATGGAATCGCCTAGTCTTAGAGGCGGATCTAGTGGGGAGGCTGCTGTGACAATATGTGAGAAAGAAGAGGAGGAAGAAAAAGAAGTAGAAGGAAAGGAGGA
This sequence comes from Echinochloa phyllopogon, assembly GCA_033239725.1. Taxonomy (NCBI): domain Eukaryota; kingdom Viridiplantae; phylum Streptophyta; class Magnoliopsida; order Poales; family Poaceae; genus Echinochloa; species Echinochloa phyllopogon. The sequence goes on along the minus strand of BTCW01000016.1, from coordinate 514,477 downwards.
TGTGGAAGAAGAGGAGGGGGAGGAGGAGGAGAGAGAGGAGGAAGAACAGAGGCCCCCAGCTCTGAGTTCACCACTGCCTAAGTCTGACATGTTGGAATTGATATTGGGGATGTGGGTGGAGATGATGTTGTATGCTGGAGACCGCATCAACCGAGATTCACATGCCAGGCAGCTCACTAATGGTGGAGAGTTCATTACCATTTTGTGGCTTTTGGCACACTACGGCAACCATGTAGTGTTCTGATATTCGCAAAGTACATGATATGTAGTGAATTCAAGATAGACCGTCTTAAACCTTGTGAAAGGGAAGTGTCCCATGGTTATTGGAAGTGTATCTAGCCATCTAGGAATCTTTGTTCCATGAATAGTAAGATAGGAATATTCATACATTTATTGCCAATGCGAATTCACAGTACAACGTCTTCACCATGTTTATTACCAAAAAGCACCTCTCCACTGAAGAATAATGGAGACACTACAAGAAACAACATATGCAAAGTAGTGAAAATAGCCGCACGCTCGTGTCGGTTATGATAAGGCAGCGATGTATTAGGTGGTGTTTGCATCAGGCGATAAAGTTTAGCGCTTTAAATAAGTGATAATTAGATGTATTAAACATAAACTAATTACATAAGTCATGTCGCGAGATGAACCTAATTAGCGCTATAATTAATACATAATTACCATACGTTTACTGTAGCATTACGTTATCTAATCATGGTGTAATTAGGCTTAATAGATTCGTCTCGTAAATTGCTCCTCGTTTATATAATGGATTTTTTAATTAATCTATACTTAATACTCCTAATTAACATATTTACATCCGATGTGACGGCGCTAAAGTTTAGCGCGGAAAACAAACAGAGCCTTATTTGTTTCAGTTCTAATTTATAAAATTTTAGTAGGTTATTGCACCGTATTGCAACTAAGGCCTTGTTTAGATGCCAATTTGGCACCCCCAAATTTGGGAGTTGGAAAATCGAGGCGCACTGTAGCATTTCGTTTGTATGTGTGAAAAATTATCCAAAAATTGATTAATTAGGCTTAAAATGTTCGTATCGTAGAGTACAACAAAACCGTGCAATTAGTTTTTGATTTCATCTACATTTAGTACTCCATGTATGCTATGACATTTTGATGTGATGAGAATCTTCTTTTCGTATAGTGAATTTTGGGGTAGAATTTGGGATCTAAACAAGGCCTAAGACATTTGTCTAAAAGACCCAGACGGTCACTTTGAAAGTTTATGGACTCAAATGAGAATGCGAAAATAGTTAAAGGACCCTGGTGTAATTCACTCAAATCAAAATAGTTCAATTTCACAGAAAAAAACGCAGAAAATGGAAAAACAATTCCAAAGGAGGTCTAAGAGCGTGGGCCATTCCCATGAATCCGAGCTAATGGGGGCACAAGAACACAGCCCAGCCCAGCCCACATTCCAGATGGTGACAGAAGGAACTGGGCCTCGAAAGAAACAACGCAGGCCTCCTAGGGTAAACCCAGCAAGAGAAGACAGAGAGAGAGAGAGAAAAAAAAGAAAAAGATCCCAGCGTTCCCCTGCTGCGCGACGCGGCCGCCGCCTGCGCCTCCCCTTCCCTTCTTCCTCCTCCAGCTCCGGTCGCCCTCACCGCACCGTCTCGCCTCCGTCCGCCGCCTCCCCTTTCTCCTTTGCGGGGCTCCTCCGACTAGGGGGCCCCGGGTTGCACCAGCTCCCGCCGCCGTGCAGCCGGGAGGAGAGGGGGATCAGTGCAGGAGCAGCAGCTGGGCAACAGCCGAGAGGAACAAGGGTTGGGGAGGATGGTTTCGCTGTCGACGTGGTTCCGCTACGCCGCCCACAAGTTCGAGTACTCCATCTCCCTCTCGTGGAAGGTACTCGCTAACCAATACATTCATCTCCATCCCTCCCCATGCTTCCTCGACGACCTCTTCACCCCTCTCTCTAGATCCATGCATGCTAGTAGCAGTTTCAATCCAATTTTTCTCTCCAATTGGTTGCCCCGATGTGCGTTTCTGTCTGCCATTTCTCGAGTCTGTTCGATCCATTTGCCCTTTGATCGAAACACTGCTGCTACACAATTTAATTTAGAGCTAACTAAGCTGTGTAGACGAACAGAATAGCTGGACCAAAGGAATGTTTATCAAATGACACTAACATCATTGTGCTGTGCTTGCAGCAGCCTCAATTAAGGAATAGTAGTATACCCTGGACTCCATTCCTTCACATTCCTACTTTGATTCTTATTATATTGTCTGCCCAGGGTGGGTCACCTGGTGGATTGTACCCAGAGATTGCAAGCACAATGTCATGTTTTTTTTTGGGTCATCACGTTACAGCATTTTCCTTCAAAGCTTCAACTCCATTCATATATTTCTCTTCTCGGCATCTGTATCCAAGCAGAAATATAATGTCGGCCAGATCAACAGTACGGAGCTAACTGATGCAATATGGAAAAACTTCTTCCAAGGCAAGCTCACCTTCGCGCATTGGACCAAAGGGGGAGAAGCCATGGCTCCCATCGTGTCTTCAACCGGAGGAACCCTCCTTGTCAGAAAGCTTGCAAATTTAAGCCCCACGTAAGCACTTTCCTATTCCCTACCTATGCACTCTGCTAGCCACTGGCTCACTTTTTGCATGCTATTCCTTAATCAGCAATCTATGCTTGTGCCCAAGGTTTATCTTGTGGTTGAAATTAAACATGTGCATCCTAGTTCAAAAGCTGAATAACAGTGAATACTTTAGGTGACAGTGAATAAAATACTAGCTGAAAATCTTGGAAATGCCAGTTTTTAAAGATTTACTACTTTACTTTTTCTTTGCGATTCCGCCTATCAAATTTTTATTTCTTCCTCGACCCTCTTAACATTTAAATCCACCAAACTAGTCTGCATTACATTAGAACTAGTGAAATCTGAAAGTGTTTTTGCCTCAACTATTAAGTGTTTCAAGCCAAATTTTTGTTGAGTACTTTATATGCCGTTTTTTCTTGTACTGGGATGGTACTTTAGATTTTCATTGGTACTGTTCAGTGCTCACGAATTTTGTGGACACGCAACCAGGGTCACTTGATCTATGTAGCGTATAGTTTCAGAAACTGTAAACATGATGTGGGTGCTTTCCCAATCTTCTCATCCTAGGATCATGGAGATTACTTGATCCATGTAACCTGGTGAATCGATGACACGAACAGGCAAACACTGTTTGGACACCCACCCGTGATAAAAGAATTTGCCCCAAGTACACGCTTGATTGTCTACTGAACCAGGCAAGGTAGACAAGCTGCTGCAATCACAAGGATGCACAAGAACACAAGAGGTAGAGATTAACTTACAATTCTTAAGGGGCAACTATGGCAAAGAACAAGAGCACTTGGCTTCTCTGGTTAGGGTTTTACAAGAGCATCCCTCCTAGTTCGGTTGGTTGGGTTCACTTGGTCCAGTCTGAGGGGGTGTTTTGTTCCCCTCTACTAAAGTTTAGTTCCATCACATCAGATGTAAGAATGTTAATTAGAAGTATTAAATATAGATTAATTAAAAAACCCATTACATAAACGAGGGCTAATTTGCGAGACGAATCTATTAAGCATAATTAGTTCATGATTAGACAATGTAATGCTACAGTAAACATGCGATAATTATGTATTAATTATAGCTTAATTAGGCTTGTTAGGTTCGTCTCGCGAAGTAGACATGACTTATGTAATTAGTTTTATAATTAATTTATGTTTAATACTTCTAATTGTCATTTGTTTAAGGGACTAAACTTTAGTTTTAGTCTAAAAAAAACACCCCCAATTTCGTGTGCCGGGTGCATCATACACTAAAATAATAATTCCTTTATACAATTCAGATAAGTATCCATCTATTGCATTTGAAAGTAGAGATGATAAGGTTTCCATCCGTATACAATACTCATCTCGGAAACTTACAAGTAGTACAGAATTCGTTATGAAGTTCATGGACAGAATCTGGGTGCCAGAATGTTGTTGCAACTTGTTTATTTCTGTCCTCTTGGCTTGACCTCCCTTTGCCTGTTCTTCAAACCCGAGACAAGCAATGTATTTCCATGTGGTACTAAACAATTCACAGTAGGGGCATTCTTGTACATAGTATTCACTAAGAAACAGATTCACTTTGTGCTGTAGTTGCTTAGTTTGATCATGTGTAATTCCTAATAACGCTTGAGCGAAACTAGGGATGTTCTCATCAAATCAACTAATATTGTGCCATGTGATTTGCTTCTTAATCAGTTTTCTACTGCAAAAACTATTATAGAACTAATTCAGGAACAGCTTAGGCTTTGTTTTTGCATTTTCATGCTTTATTTGAGCACACACATATTTGCTATTTCTAGACACGGTAATAACTATTAAGAAACTTATTTGAGAACCAAGAACAGGATTAATCTGCTGCAGTGGAATGTGTCAATATACCGTCTCATTAAGGGCTTGTACAGTGCGATCGACACTTATAGGAGAGAGATATCTAAGAGTCCGTCTAAGCAACGACAAATCCCAACGCTAACTATGGTTCATGCCATCCGCTGTGCATGCTTCTGCCCAAGTGCCCAGGTGTCCGGCACCTTGTCAGGCCGTGATGCCGAAGAAAAGCCATGCAACAAATTCTGCCATGGCAAGGAAATGGAGAAAACTGCCAACAAGCACCTTCCACATCCTTGTGTTGCTAATGCTCTAACTATATTGCACAGTATGGTAAAGAGGCCCTTAGCCGCAGTTCTAATAGGGGTTTTGTACCAGAAAGCCTTTCAAACAAACCTGATCACAGCTCAACAATGTGATTTTGAAATTTAGCTGACGTTTGTGTACAAAAATATCAAAATGTCATATTACAGGGAGGATAACTTTCAGAAAGTAATTCTGCAAACAAAAAAGGAATGGTCTTTGAACAGTTAGAAGTACTGGATTTTTGTTGTTTTCTTGCTGTTGATGGCTGCAACTTGTGTAGTGAAGTTATTCATTGCTTGGAGCTGTCGTGGATGTTGAGGACCAGAGATTATGGTTTGCTCACCTGTCCGGAATTAGGATTTGTTGTAGATTTATGTAATGCCCAGGGTCGAAACTGGCTCAGATCTAACCCTATAATAAACCATGCGCATACAAAAGCTCATGCAGTCAATGCAAAATGTTATGCCAATGTTTTTTTGAATAAGTAATGTTATGCCAATGTTTTTTGAAAAAGTAATGTTATGCCAATGTTGCCACATTCCTTTCTTGCAATACTCTTTAAGAACTGCTGTTGATCACGGTCCATTTGTTTGTATTAAACAACATTTTTTTTTTCAAACTGTTGATTATGTGAACTTAAGTTAATTCTCAAGGTTGTCATGTACATACTGGAATAACCTATACATCACCTGCTTTTAATTCAACTGATGGATCTCATGGAATGATTATTGCTTTGCATTTTGTTTTTGCAAAAAAACTCATATAAAGCATGAACATAGGAAGCTTGGTTGGTTGGTTCATGACGCTACTTCGCCTGAGAGCCGTAAACCATTTACAGCATCATCTATTGTTTGAAGTATTTTTAATTGTCTCGTGTGCATCAAATTATCTTCAGACAAATCTTTGTTGGGGACGTCGTGTTGTTAAAAGATCCAGAGAAATCTGATGATTTAATTATTCGACGACTGGCTGCCCTGGAAGGCTATGAGATGGTCTCTACTGATGAGAAGGATGAGCCATTTGTACTTGAGAAAGACCAATGCTGGGTCCTGGCAGACAACCAAGCCCTAAAGCCAAAGGTATGCATGTTATTTATGCTTGTTGCATGCGTAATTCTGTTAGTTGGTATTGTACTAATATATGTTCAATTTTGTTATGTAAAACTGAGGTATTGCCATGTACTCACTGTAGATACTCAAAGTGTGGTTTTGGTGAACAAGTGTATTGCATTTCAGCAGAGGCATTTTTTCATTAAAGTTTTTCATGGTCATTTTTGGTAAACAGGAAGCCAGAGATAGCCGCTTGTTTGGACCTGTTCCTATGACTGACATCCTTGGCAGAGTGATATACTCTTTAAGAACACCTGTTGATCATGGTCCAGTTGAGAACAGGTCTATTCCTATGCTATATTCAGCTCTGCCTCTTATCTCATTTATTGCCTACACGGCGCATGTGCTAAATGTTTGTTCCTATTATCCGTGCAACAGTGGTGTGGCCATGAACCAGGATGCCCCAGTACTGGCAGTGGAGCTTGATGTGGAAGAGATGGCAAAGAATAATAAGACGTAGATACTTGATGCTTTTGACATATTGCGCTGTAACTTACTGTCGTTATGGATTTTGTTATTTACGATTTGTCACTTCAAGTAGAACTTGCATTGGAATGTTGTTCACGGCTTGCCTGTGGAGAAGTCAATAATCGCCTTGACAAATAATCCAGAGGTTGCTGGTTATCACGATCTTTGCTGTTTTGCATCGGTGACGTGTGATTGTAATGCCTAAATTTGATGTTCAAGTTAGGTGGCTATCAAGGTGAAATCGAAGTGACCTGATAAATTGCTGCAGGTTTTGCATGTCTATGCATGAACGGATAAACTATAAAGATCGCTGAGACCTGATAGCAAGGACAACTCCCAAAGCAATTTTTTAAATTGTACTGAAGCTGACTATAATTATATTTATAAGGTGAAAATAACATCAAAATAATCTTTGAAGTTGTACACGATATACATCAAAATCAAGCCCTGGAAAGCCTCAAAACACTCAAGCAGACAAGCACTGCTTAGTCAGCGAAGGCTTATAAATGGTTCGCAAGAAATGCAATGGTAGGTGAGCGATGAAGAATGCAAAGCATGAGAAATGGTTCGCAAGAAATGCAATGGTAGGTGAGCGATGAAGAATGCAAAGCATGAGATTTCTCCTCAAGGTGCTTCCTAGTTATCCGTGACATCGCTAGGCAAGCCACGTCCAGCTGGAATCTTGCCTGGGTAGTTCAAACTGGGGGAGCCCGATCCAAGCATACTGCGAACGGAAAAGATCGTTAACATTATAAAAAGAACAGATGAATGGATGCAAAATAACTGTTAGAGAAAACAGAGTCCGCCATTTGAGTTCGAGGCAGAGAAGAACAGACCTTCTGTCAACCAGCACCATCGACCGGAGCTCTTCAAAGCTACATAAGAACAAGTGAAATTCAGCAACAGATTTCTCTGATAAAGACTAGTATGCTTTTACCTTTCTACATTTTATATTTTTATTACACCGTATTTCGTAAGTATCATTGCAACAAGGAACTCAAAATTCTTATTCTTTTGTATTGGATAAGGGAATTGGATATTCAGTAACATATCTGCTAACTTCAAAGAATATCACTATGTTGACAATAGATTTTTATTTTTTGAAACGAGGTTGCCGATATATTTGTTCACAACTGCAAGTACAAGGCACCAAAAAAGGTCAATGCCAAAGCACTTACCGCCTGCTCATTTCGTGTCTTATGGTTGGATGACACTCCTTGCTGTACATGCGTAAGGTATCTTGCAGTGGCGGAGGACGGATAAAAATTAAGGTATGGCGAAAAGCTAATTGGTCTTCAAGCAAATCAAACTTCTACTTGTAGCGCCGATGTTCGAATGGGCAGGACACTTATCTCTCCTATTACGGTAAGCTAGATGTTAAATATGCATTCATGGAAGTGATACATATAGCAGAAGTTAGCACAAGAAGCTAGAGGATTGAGCTAACATGAAAAATCAAGGTATGGCAATTGCCATATCTTGTAATAGAACACTATGGGTAACGATAGCTATCTCTTTCTCGTCTCTTGTCCATAACCTACAAGTAAATTTAAAAGAAGGGCAAATGGATATAACCAAGACATTTGTCAGAGAATTTGTCAGAACCAAGATTCTATGTATTAGTTTGACATGTGTCTAACCAAGACATTTGTCAGGAAAAAAACCCAAAGCATTATCACTATCGAAAGCCAGTTATTATTTGAACAAGACATGCAGCACAAATATAAGTGATGAAGATGGCTATTGATTTTCGTAGTTGTACTCACGAAAAATATATTGATTGATTGTAGAAAACAGAAGTTACCAATCCATGAACTTCATACCCCTCGCTGCAACAGACTTGTGTGCTTCTCTGACATCTGGTATCCAAAGAACATCTTCATCATTCACTATCTGCAGTCAAAGTGACTCCATATACATCAAGATATGCCGCTGCAAGCACGGAGCGCCACTTGATGAAGAGGTCCACAAAACGATTTGTCAATTGACAGTACGAGATACTTGCCAGTGAAAAATCAATAGCAGGAAAGAGGGTTCGATATTCTGTAATGCTCCTCCTCTTGTCACAGGGATGTCCACCTTGCTTTTAGCAAATTAATTATCCAAAAAAAATGAAATACAAAAAGGAGGATATAGTAGCAATGACTAAACTGGTCTATTTAGTGAACAAAAAAACAATGTAAATCATGAAGCACCAGATTGCGGTGCTGTACACATTGTTTTTCAAAATACGTGTAAGCAGAACATCTTAATCAAATGACTCTTTATGTGTTACATGTATTCTTCAAGAAAAGGAAGTACCAAACGCTCCATGCAGGTCTCAACTGCAAGAAATGGTGGGCAGTTCAAACTTGAAATTGCCGGACGTTCACTTTCTCCAGCATTTTCCACCATTAACGGAGGTGCACCAACTCCACCAGTATAGCTTTCACCACCAAAAACCCCCACTGCAGTCTGCATAGTCCTGTGATATTAATCCAGGGTTAAATGGAGTTAGGTTCATTCACTAGTCACATGCAAGTGTAATGTACCACATGAAGATGGATGGGGTTATCTTAAAACTTAACTTCGAGAACGCTTGTGATAAAGTAAAATGTCCTTTTTTTTCAGCAAACTACAAGTTTGAAGGGTTTCTCACCCTTATGGTGTTCTTGTATAGAACAATAGTAACAATGGCTGTTCGTTTGGCTGGTGGCTGGTGTTGATTTGTTCTGAGAGAAAAGTACTGCTGACTGGTGGCTGATTTGTTATGAGAGAAAAGTACCGTTGGCTGGTGGCTGATAAGCCAAACGAATTGTCCTTAATCTTGCTGATGATGGTCTTTCATTTTATTGATCATAACATATCAATAATAAAGCTAAGAACATGAAGCTTTGCACTGTGCGCTTGATCGGTTAGCTAGCTTGAAAATACAAACTCAAGGCATGTGTCGATATGCCCCCAGTTACAATTAAAGTTGAGAAAGACATTGACCGCCACCTGCTCCTGACACGATCATCTGAAAGCACGTACTTTACTAAATGAGGTAACTTTCTTTTTTTGCAGGACGGAAGGAGCAAGTGCTTGGCATGATCTTCTACCAAAATTTTACCATTGTCAATGACTCAGCCTGAAATTATCAGTGACACTGATGCTAAATTCTATATTGCATACTATTCTGATGGTAATTTCAGATTGTCCCTTAATAATAATATGTTTTCACCGGATCGGTATTTCTGATGGTAAAAATCAAAGTTTGTCTATGGTTTCTTTATAACAGCATCACAAATTCATAATTACCAAGGATAGTTTAGTAAACGACAATGGAAATTAGCCAGTAAGTGTTGTTTCATAATATGGATGAACCACACAACCCTTGTAGTTCTTTAATTGTCATTTTGCTAAATCTTTATGGCGATCTGTACAAGTTCATTTGGCATTATTCCTCAAACAAGTCATTTTCTGTGCAGGTTCTATTTAGATGGGATTCACCTATAGTCACTATTATAGGAAGAAGAACGGAGCCACTAAAGGTGGCACATAACATTTTGAGATCAAACTATAATAGAGATCTTTGCCATGTACAGGTGACAGTTGTAGAAATAGGATCTATGCTTGAACTATGTTACCATGATCAGGCACAGCAAGATTAATAAGGCTGCAAAAACTGCTTGAACCAAATAATAAACCCAAAAGCACGATAAAGACGAACTTTAATATGCCTTCCAAATGCCATGTTCAGGTATAGAGCTGGAAAACGAAAAGAAAATACTCCAGATATGCTAATGGAATACTATACCTTAGTAAAGGGGAACAAATAACCAGCTCAATATTTTTTGCAAGCCCACATTTCTTCACATGCTCACGCAGACAGTCAACCTACACATCTAGGTAAGTCATAATCATGGAACTCAGAACATGGAAATCTTACATAAACAAGACTGGTGATCCTTCTCATAAAAACTAGCTGTAGAACTAGGAACTCAATTAATGTAGAGAACCGCAAGACTTTGATGTGAACAAATACTTTAATTGGCTATAACGTTTCTACAAATCTTATGCAAAACAGGTCCTGCTCTAGGGTGTTTGGCAAGCTCACGCTCAGCGGTACATGGAGCTTCCGGTGTTGTTCCGGGTGTTGAGAAATCCTCCTCATGATGTGGGCAATGACGAGAGTAAATGCTCCTAGTGAGCAGCCCCGCATGCAAGGAAAATGAAGCCCAAGGTCTGGACCAACCTTTGGGTGACTTTAGCGCCTAGTGTGAAGCCTTCAGGATAAGGAAGGAAGCCTTTGGAAATAGAGAGATAGAGAGCCACGAAAATTCAGAATATAGCCTCCAAGGGAGAAGAGAGAAGTGAGGGAGAAGAAGGTGATTGGAGAGGAGTTCTTGCAAGATTGCAAGGGAGGTTCGTCTATAAGGTTGTGAAGGTTCAGATTCACATCCTTGGTGCCTCCAATCTGTTGTTCCACTAATGTTTGGTGAAATCCTTTTGTACCCTGAGTTGTAGCCTCCAAATCTTGATGTTGCTGTCCAAAATGATAAAATCTTGATGTATGAGAGCCTCTAGTACCGTCTAGAGAAGAACTTGTTGTATTCCCACAAGCACAATAGTGGAAGAAGATTTGGCTTGTTTGGTCCCGTGGTTTTTCCCTGATTTGGGGTTTTCCACGTTAAATTTGGTGTGTCTTGGTTGATGTGTTGCTGCTGCCATTTTCTCCATAATATATGTGATGCATATGTTCCCTTCCGTGAATAGGTTGACATCTTGGGCTGATTTCAGTGCTGCTAAAATTAATTTTCCACTGCGACTGACCTGCTATGTTAGTGTGGTTATCACAACACAAGGTTGGGGTTCAGGTTGGAGGATTTGGTCCGAAAGCTATAGAAGAGGTAGCCGGGGCGCAGCCGGCCCGATAGTGGCGGTGGCGGCGGTCGTCGGGTGGAGCAGGGGCGGACCTAGCATGAAATGCGAGTGAGGGCATCCTCTATGTACACCACTAAAATTAAACAAACATTCATGGACAGAATTTGTGGATCACCACAGTGCACAAGAAATTGAGTGGGGCCCTAGGCCCTCACTGACCTCAACGTGGGTCCGCCCCTGGGGTGGAGGGCCAAGGGGCAAGGGCGCCACTGACCATGGGCAGTACGGAAGGGTGGGGTGGAGGGACAGGGGTGGGAGGTGGCGGAGTGGCATGGCGCTGAGTCACCGCCAGCCGCTAGCGGTGGTGGAGACGGGCAGGGTGGGAGGACGGCCGGAGACGACAGGCCGGAGTAGGAAGATGACGTAGAGGTGGAGGATGGACGTGTGGGTGGGGATGGATATGAACGTGGAGGAGGAAGATGATGGCGCGGCATGGTGGGTTGCGTGTTCCCTTAGAGTGGAACCCATCGCACTTTAATCCGATGCAATCAAGAGCAGCAACAACATGTATGGCTCAGCTAACAAGTGCGCGCAACTATATTTGTCGGTGTTTAGAATTCGTGGTCCCGACACCAACCAGAAATGCATTGTGTTCCCTCCCCTGATGGTTGATGCAGAAGATAAAACGAGACACGAGTTTATCCTGGTTCCGGTCGTAAGACCGTACTTCCAGCAAGGTGGTACGTGCGATGTATTATTCTGCACCGGACTGCAAGTAGTAGGGGGTACAAGTAGGTTGGGAGAAGAGGCTAGACCTCCAAGTCCCAGATGATTGAGGTGAAGTGCCAATATCGTGGTTTTTCTGAGTGTGTGCGAATTCTTGATCTCTTTGTCTGTGTCCCTCTTGCTCGATCTCTTTGTCTTCGGGTCGTCGGAGTTGGCAGCACAGGAGCTCGGAGTGACGGGCTCTGTTCGCACAGCGACGGGTTGTCCGCACAGAGCCTTAGTTGGCAGCATAGTGACGGGAGTTGGCAGATGCGATGCGGGGGGGGGGGGGGGGGGGGGGGTCTTGCCGCTGATGGAGAGGACGCTGCGCCTCGACCAGCTCAGGGCGGATTCACCCTGGCAGGGCTCGAAGATGAAGGAGGGGACCCTCGTCCTCGAGTACTGCATGCATCGAGCATGACGAGCCGTGGAGGTCTCCAAGCTCGATTGCAAGGAGGAGGCCCTATTCGCCGTCAAGATGCGCCCCGAAACGGGGTTTTTACAATTTGTAAGTTCCGCTTTAAGTTTGATTTAGATTCAATATTGCTTCCTACCCTCGAGGTTTTCTGATCGCCAATCTTGGATTTTTTCTTCAGGGTTTGTCTCAAAAAGGATATCGCTCTGCTCCTCCTCTTCGCGAGGTCCGTGCGGCCAATCGCTTTTCTGCCGAGAGGCAGAAGGCGCGGAAGGATGCGGCGAAGCAGAAGGAGAGGAAGCGCCAACGAAAGGCGTCGCATGAGAAGGAATGCCGCCGTCAGGTCAGGGAGGGGCGCTCCCCGCCTACTACCCCCGAGAGCACCCCAGAGGAGTCCTCCTCGGACGACCTCGTGGAGATTCCGCCACCCGCGCTGGTGGCGGCTGAAGTGACTGCGCCCCCGAGGGGGCAACGCCAGGAGATCCCGTCGCCGTCACGGGATAGGGAGGCCTCGAGTGGCCCGGCTCCTTCGACGTCGGGTGCCCCCCCCCCCCCGAGTACCGCGGCGGCTGATGCAGGGGCTCAAAGCTCCGCACCCGCGGGCTCGAGGCCCGCGAGCGAGACCCTGCTGCCAAGGGGCCGTGGTCGTTCGGGGACTCGGCGGCCCTCGAGCAGCAAGAAGCGCAAGCTGAGCAATCTCATCCGGGTTAGGTGAGTTGTTGTTCCTTTCTCCGGCTTAATTCATAAGTTGTTGGTCTAATTCTGTTGACTTAGTTTCTGTCAGCCAACCCGCACCGCCGGCATCGCTTCTATTGGCGCCAACGAAGGTGCTGAAGGTGTCGGCGCGCGCCACACCTCGTTCGGCAGCGCCGCCCCCGTCTGGGGCACCCTAGGCGACGGGGATTGTCGCCCGGTATCGGGTGGCCCTCACGCGAGGGGCCGCCCGATCAAGGGGGCAGGCGGCGGCTGGACAAGTGTCGGCGGCAGCGGGCGACGAGCGGGCCAGGGAGACGACCCCGGCTCTCCCTGTGGAGGATGCGGCCCCTGCCATTGCGGGGGTGACAGAGACCTCCGTGCCGGCCGAGGCCACGGGGGTGGTGGAAGGTGCGGCCCGTGCTGAAGATGCGGGTCAGACCGCGGCTGGAGGCAGCGGTACAGCGGAGGCCGAGGAAGTGCCCGGGGCCGGCTCCGCAATGATGACCCTCCCGGCCACCCTCGAGGGTGGTCAGGAGGATGAGGAGGAGGATGTCCTAGGATTCCGCGACGGGACCTGGAGCCCTTGGGAGGAGAGGGCCATGGGCACCCTGCTTGGCGTTCCGGCCTTCGAGGCCTGGCGCAACTTTGGGCTCGGTCGTCGCGGCGTCCCTCCCGGCATGGCCAAGTCCGCTGAGGCTGAGCGTCTCCTATGGGAGGAACAACAGGCCTTGGGGACCATGGTCCAAGAAGCTCTGAAGCAAGTCCTCGAACTCCACCTTGGTCGGGGTTTGGATGTCGACCGGGTAAGTGACTTAATCGCTAATTTTGTTGCAAGTTTTGCGTCTCTCCCCCTTTTTTTATTTTTATCTGTTGTGTTAATAACCGGACCTAAGGGAGATGGCCGAGCGAAAGGTCGCCGAACTTGCTGACGCGCACGTCGAGGTGCATCAGCTAAGGGAGGCCTTGATCCACGCTGAGCGGGAACGCCTGCGCGAGAGGACTCTCGTCGTGGAGACGGTAGAGAAGGTCCTTCGGCAGGGGGATGAGCTCCATCGGCGAACGCAAGCGCTGGCGGCGCTCGAGGGCGAGCTTCAGCAGGAGCGTGCCGCCCTTGCCGAAGCCCGGGGGCAGCTGCAGCAGCGGGACTCGCGGCTTGCCGTGGCTGAGGCCCAATTGAAGACTCAGGGAGAGGCTATCGACCTGCTCACCGTGACGGTGACGGAGGGAGATGTCGCCATCGCGGAACTGCGGGCCTCCATCGAGGCCCAACAAGGAGAGATGGCAACAGTCCAGCAGGAGGCCAGTACTGCCCGGGAGGCCCTCGCCAAGAAGGAAAAGCTGGTAGAAGGTAAGTCTAGTATGAACTTACCCTAAATTTGGATTGGAGTTTTCGAAAACTTATCTGATTTTGGTGTTGGGCTTTCAGAGGTGCGGAAGGTGGCGGAGGAGACCTCCTCACAGGCAGAGTCGCTCCAAGTAGCCTATTCGAAGGCCCAGGAGGATCTCGAGGAGCTACGAGAAGTAGCCCTTGCCGTCTGCAAGGAGGTCGAGGGGCCAAACGCCCTCGAGTCCCAGTCGGGAAGCTCGGTGGCCAGCCGTCTAAGGGCCTTGGGCGGTTGCGTTACCGAGCGCCTAACGGGGGTCCTTCTCCTCGGCGTGCAGAAGACCCTCGGGGTGATCTCGACGCACTTTGTCGTGGACCTTGAGGCGGTCAGCGGTGGCTACGTGGTGGCGGATGACCTCGACAACGACGCTGCGCTGGCCATCGTGGAGAGTGCCGATGCTGCTGCCTCTACTCCTGCTGCCACCCTCGCGCGAATCTTCGAGAGCGACCTCCTTCCCGACGCTGAAGACGAAGAGGACGCCGCCCCCGAAGACCCCGAAGACCCTGCTCCCTGAGTAGTTTAGGGATATTTATGTAATAAGTACTCTAGTGGTTTAAACAATTTCATGTTTTGAAACGCACATTCAAGTTTTTGTTTGAATTATGGTTTCTTTATCACGTTTATCTCACTGAATTTGCAAAGGGCTTGTCGAGGAGAGTATCGTTCATAGACTAACTTTAGCGTAGGGTGGCGAAGGGGATGTCGTATCTTTTCGAAGGTGTAGGCGGTCCCTTGACTCGTCCGGCCCTTGGCCTTAGTCATTCTATGCCTCGAACTGACTTTTGACAATTACAGGAGATGGACATGATGAAAGAATTTTGAAGAAAAAACTTTAAAATTGGGACAATTTTCGAAGGGGGTGCCCCCCCCCCCGAATTAGCCCCCGAGTGAGACTTGGCTTTTTTCGATGGTAAGCCTAGTCTTACTCATTTTAAGATCCTTTATTTTTTTATTGAAATAAGTACAAATGTACATGAATGCTTAAGGGTAGAAGCGACGTAGCTGTTAGATGTTCCAGGCGTTGGCGAACACTTCGCCTTCTCGTTTGGGAGCTTGTATGTGCCTGGTTTGAGGACCTCAGCGATGATGTAGGGCCCTTCCCATGGCGGTGTGAGCTTGTGGCGTCCTCGATTGTCTTGTCGCAGCCTTAGCACTAGGTCCCCCTTGTTGAGGTCTCGTCGTCGAACCTTTTGGGCTTGATATTTTCGAAGCGACTGCTGGTACCGGGCCGAATGTAAGACCGCGACGTCTCGAGCCTCATCCGCTTGGTCGAGTGAGTCTTCACGAACTTGCTTGTTCCTTTACTCTTGGTAGGCTCTGAGCCTTGGGGACCCATATTCCAAGTCTGTGGGGAGGATAGCCTCGGCGCCATAGACGAGAAAAAATGGGGTGAAACCCGTGTCTCTGCTTGGGGTTGTTCTAAGGCTCCAAATTACCGAGGGTAGTTCTGACACCCATTTTCCGCCGAATCTATTTAGCTTGTTGAATATTCTTGGCTTGAGGCCTTGTAGAATCATGCCGTTGGCACGTTCTACTTTGCCGTTTGTCTGTGGATGTGCTACGGCCGACCAATCCACGTGGATATGGTGGTCGTCACAGAATTCTAAGAATTTCTTGCCTGTAAACTGGGTACCATTGTCAGTAATTATCGAATTGGGGACCTCGAACCTGTGAATTATATCTGTGAAGAATTGCACAGCCTGCTCGGATCTGATACTGCTGATTGGTCGAGCCTCAATCCATTTCGAGAACTTGTCGATGGCCACCAGCAGATGCGTAAAGCCCCCGGGCGCTGCTCGCATTGGACCAATGAGGTCGAGCCCCCATACGGCGAATGGCCATGTGATAGGAACGGTTTGCAAGACGTAGGCCGGGCGGTGAGTTTTGCGTGCGTAGAATTGACACCCTTCGCAGGTGCGCACGATTTCGTTGGCGTGTGCAACAGCCGTGGGCCAGTAGAAGCCTTGGCGAAACACGTTGCCCACAAGGGTACGGGGCGCCGCGTGGTGGCCGCATACGCCAGCGTGGATGTCTCGAATGAGCTCCCTTCCCTCCGGGATTGGAATACACCGCTGCAAAATTCCGGAGGGGCTGCGCTTGTACAACTCCCTATCGATGATGTGGAACGACTTGGCCTTTCTCGCGATGCGTTGGGCCTCGGTTCGATCCGAGGGTAGTTCCCCTCGGCTGATCCACGCAAAGTATTGGTTGCGCCAATCGCGAGTCGATGGGGCCTCGTTGATCTCCATAATTTCACCCTCGTCCGCCGAGGATATCTCCTGACTTGAGGCTTCAGGTTCCTCTTTGGAAGGCCAAACGACATCGTGACATAGCAGAAGATACCAAAAGGCGTGATAAAGGAGGTTGCCAGTTGGTCAGAAACTTTCATCTTAATTTGGTGGAAACCAGAATAAGCATCAAGGAAACATAACAGCTCGCATCCTGCGGTTGAATCTACGATCTGATCGATACGTGGTAAAGGAAAAGGGACTTTTGGACATCCTTTATTTAAATCGGTATAATCTATGCACATCCTCCACTTCCCATTCTTTTTCTTAACTAAAACTGGATTGACGAGCCAGTTAGGGTGAAATACCTCCTTGATGAATCCGGCCTCGAGGAGCTTACGCAGCTCCTCACCAATGGCCCTACGCTTGTGCTCGTCGAAGCGTCGCAGGCGTTGAACCACCAGTTTGGAGTGGGGTAGGATGTCAAGGGAGTGTTCGGCGACCTCCCTCGGTATGCCTGGCATATCCGAGGGGCTCCACGCGAAGATGTCGGCGTTGGCGCGGAGAAAGTCGACGAGCACCACCTCCTATTTGCTGTCGAGGGTCGAGTTGATCTGCATTGTCTTGTCGCTGGGGATACCTGGGTTGAGGGGCACAGCCTTGGTGTGCTCTGCGGGCTCGAAACTGCCTGCATGCTTTTAAGTGGAGGGGATGGTTTCGTTCGCCATCTTCTCCAGGTCTGCGACGAGAGCCTCATCCTCGGCAAGCGCCTTGGCGCTCTCGACGCATTCCACGTAGCATATGTAGGCATGTTCGAACGATGGGGCCACGGTGATGACGCGGTTTGGTCCCGGCAGCTTCAACTTGAGGTACGTGTAGTTTGGGATTGCCATAAACTTAGCGTAGCATGGGTGTCCGAGGATGGCGTGGTACGCACCTCGAAATCCCACCACTTCAAAGGTCAGGGTCTCCCTGCGGAAGTTGTCGGGGGTACCGAAGCAAATTGGCAGATCGATCTGCCCGAGGGGCTGAACTCGCTTTCCCGGCGCAACGCCATGGAATGGCGCCTTGCTGGGGCGCAGCGTGTCCCTCCCGATGCCCATGAGCTCAAAGGATGAAGCGTACATGATATTGAGGCTGCTGCCTCCATCCATGAGTACCTTTGAGAACCGGGGATTGCCGAGGATAGGATCAACGACAAGCGGGTACTGCCCCGGATTTGGGATGTAGTTGGGGTGGTCCTCTCGACTGAAGGAGATGGTCTCCTCTGACCAGTCGAGGTACGATGGCCCTGCCTTGTGTATGGAGAATACCTCTCAGTGCTCGCGCTTGTGCTGCCAAGGGGTCATGTTCGCGGTTGGCCCACCGAAAATGAAGAAGACGTTCTCCACCTCTGGGAAGCCTTGGCCACTCCCGTCGCCCGTGTCTCTTTTTCCCCCTTCGTCCTTCGAAGCGGCGCGGTTGAAGTATTTCTCTAGCATTTCGCACTGCTCGAGGGTGTGGGTTACGACGCCCTTGTGATAAGGGCAAGGTTTCTTGAGCATGTCATCGAAGATGCCGCCTCCTCGAGGGGGGCCTCGAGGAGCTTTGGGCGCAGCAGGATCAACTGCGAGTATTTCGTCAGGGTCCTCGGTCCGCTCTTGTCGGCGCGAGGCTTTTTGGGGCTTCTTCCCCTTCTTGCCTTGCCTTTGTTTCTTGGCAGATCCTTTGGACTTGCTGCCCTCCGCGGTCGTTTCCTCCGTCCGCTTCCCCCTTCCACTCTCAAAGATGGCTCCAACCGCCTACTCGTCGGAGGCAAAATTGGTGGCAACATCGAACAGTTCGTTTACACTGGTAGGAGGACTGTGTCCTAGCTCGTGCACCAAGTCCCGGCAGGTTGTGCCCTCGCGGAAAGCGTGGATGACTTCGGAGTCACCCACACTCGGGAGCTCGGTGCAACGCTTGGAGAAGCGGCGGATGAAATCACGAAGGGACTCATTGGATGTCTGGCGACACCCTCAAAGATCTCATGAGTTTCCAGGGCGCAGGTAGGTACCCTGAAAGTTACCCACGAACGTTTTCACGAGGTTGTTCCAATCGTGAATCTGGTTCGCGGGTAGGTGCTCCAGCCATATCCGCGCAGAATCCGCCAAATGAAGCGGCAAGTTGCAGATGATCATGGCATCATCGGTTGCGCCGCCCACTAAACAGGCGAGGCAATAGTCGTTGAGCCACACCCTTGGGTCCGTCTCCCCCGAGTACTTGGTGATGGTCGTCGGCTGCCTGAATCGTGCGGGAATCGGGGCCACACGAATCTCCCGGCCAAATACCCGGGTTCCCGGGGGCTCTGGCGTTGGGCTCTTGTCTTCGTCGCTGTCGTAGCGGCCTCCACGGCGGGGGTGGAAACCGCGAGATGTGCCATCCCGCCCCTTTCTGTTGAGGGTGTTGCGAGCGTCGTCGCCGCTGGCGTCACCACGTGTGTCAAGGATTCGCTCCTTGAGAGGCTTCCTCCCGATGCGTTCGTGCACCGAAGGTGCCTTTCCCTTATTCGAGGGCGGGGCTGGCATTGGATTGTCCCTTCGTGGGGTTTGTGCCGATGCCTCGTGCTCCCGCGTTGCTCCACCAGTTTTTGGGCCGGCGGAACTGCGGATGCGAGAGGCTAAGCTTTCGGCTTGCTGCACAGCCGCTTGCTCGATTAGGAGCTGCGGCTCATGGCGCAGGTTTCGGCCTTCGGGCGTTGATGGCTCGGGCATGGCTCGGATCACAGTTGCCGCGACGATAAACTTTTGGCTTGCCCTGGCTAACGCGAGTGGGTCATCCACATCGTTATCAGCCTCGATGCGGGCTCGTGCTATGCGTCCGGCTTCCCTGGCACGCACGCCGCGCGTAGGACGATTGTCCTCAAGCGTTGCCCGGAGCTCTCGGACCTGTCGGCGCTCTTCTTCAAGTTTGGCTTCCAGTTCGCGGACTTGGGCCAGTTGTGCTTGTGCAAGCGCAACGTTGTTATGCGCCTGCTCGTGATCCCTGACGTGTGCTGGATCTCCTGCCCCGTCATCTCCGTCATCCTTTCCCGGAAGGACGACGAAGCATTCCCTGGCGGGATCGTAATCCCCGTCACTAGGGTCGTCAGAGCAGGTTAGGCAATAATCTGCCGCAGCCTGGAATGATAAGAAAGCCTCTCGATCACGAAGCCCTGAGTAATCCCATTCGGGGATCCTCCGGACGCTCTCGGATGCCTCGCTGCCAGAATCAGGGTAGTCGTTGTGTGGCGACGTTGCTATGAGGTTGCGAATTGAGATCAGGTGGTGCCCCGGCAAATCCTCATATGTCGTCATGTCCGTGTCAACTGATGAAGAGTTGGTCATGGTTGTGGTGCGTGTCTCACCGGGGTTTCACCACGGGTCGACCGTGCTATCCCCGGCTGGGTGTGCCGCGGTGGCAGTGTTTTTTGCCCTTGTCGTGCCGGGCTTAACCAGTTCAGGGGAGCCCGCGCGGGCCATTCTGCGTTGCTCCGCGCGTGTTCACCGCGCGCGTTGACGCGAATGCCTTTTGCGTCGTGGGGATGGTGACGGGAGTGGTCGTGGCATGCTCATCCTGCCATTCCTTGTTAGAAGCTGCATATCGTAGCCATCGCCAGTTGCCCTGAAGTCAAGACTCCCGAACCAGATTTCGAATCCGGCAGAGAGTTGTCCTGAGGCTGGCATCAAAAAAAGGTTGTCGCGTACGACTCAGTTTGCCCTCATTGACCTCAACGTGGGTCCGCCCCTGGGGTGGAGGGCCAAGGGGCAAGGGCGCCACTGACCATGGGCAGTACGGAAGGGTGGGGTGGAGGGACAGGGGTGGGAGGTGGCGGAGTGGCGGAGTGGCATGGCGCTGAGTCACCGCCAGCCGCTAGCGGTGGTGGAGACAGGCAGGGTGGGAGGACGGCCGGAGACGACAGGCCGGAGTAGGAAGATGACGTAGAGGTGGAGGATGGACGTGTGGGTGGGGATGGATATGAACGTGGAGGAGGAAGATGATGGCGCGGCATGGTGGGTTGCGTGTTCCCTTAGAGTGGAACCCGTCGCACTTTAATCCGATGCAATCAAGAGCAGCAGCAACATGTATGGCTCAGCTAACAAGTGCGCGCAACTATATTTGTCGGTGTTTAGAATTCGTGGTCCCGACACCAACCAGAAATGCACTGTGTTCCCTCCCCTGATGGTTGATGCAGAAGATAAAACGAGACACGAGTTTATCCTGGTTCCGGTCGTAAGACCGTACTTCCAGCAAGGTGGTACGTGCGATGTATTATTCTGCACCGGACTGCAAGTAGTAGGGGGTACAAGTAGGTTGGGAGAAGAGGCTAGACCTCCAAGTCCCAGATGATTGAGGTGAAGTGCCAATATCGTGGTTTTTCTGAGTGTGTGCGAATTCTTGATCTCTTTGTCTGTGTCCCTCTTGCTCGATCACCCCCTCCTTTTATAGGACAAGGAGGAGGGGTTACAGGTGTGTGTTGCTGCACAGGCATAGTTGCCACACCGTTGTAGGAGTGGCGCTGGGCGTGCTTCTTTGTCCTTGTTTGCTGTCGCGCGATATTGCGATCCCTGTAGTCGATTCTTGTACTGGTGATGACGCCGAGGAGTGGTTTTGAGGATCCGAGGTGTCCTTTGTGCGGTAATGGCTTGCCCGTACACCATTTCAAGGGTCTCCCATGCCTGTGCACAGCCTATTCTGTGGGAAATCGCTGTGGGAGTCGGTAGCACAGGGAGTTGGAGTGACCCGGCCCTGTTTGCACAGTGGCGACATGTGCACACAGCGCTAGGGATGGTCGCATATCGCTCGGAATGGCCCGCCATGCCTCCGTCGTCCTCTCTTCTCCTCCTGCTGTGTGCCCGAGGGTCTCTTCCGCCTGATGGAGGTCTTCGGGTCGTCGGAGTTGGCACCACAGGAGCTCGGAGTGACGGGCTCTGTTCGCACAACGCCGGGTTGTCCGCACAGAGCCTCGGTTGGCAGCATAGTGACGGGAGTTGGCGGATGCGACGGGGGAGGGGGGGTCGTGGCTGTCAGGGCGGTATGACGAGAGATCTGCCTATTGACTTTGGACGCACGGTGGTGGTGAGC
The DNA here is from genome assembly GCA_033239725.1 of Echinochloa phyllopogon. NCBI lineage: Eukaryota > Viridiplantae > Streptophyta > Magnoliopsida > Poales > Poaceae > Echinochloa > Echinochloa phyllopogon. The sequence continues at coordinate 492,802 of BTCW01000016.1, read as the reverse complement.
GCCATTAATTGTCCGTCGGAGCGAGGGTCTCGACCGAGGCGGAGCTCTCCCCATTCCGTGGGTTGCTCGAGGCTCGATCCTCAGGCCTCGACCGAAGCGGAGTTCTCAGATTCGCTCGAGGGGTCGGTTCCCTCGAGCGAAGCGGAGATTATGGTTCGCGTCGAGGCACGCCACGGGGCGCCTTGACTGGGCCTTCGTTTGTTGCTAGGCCGTGGGCCTTAACTTCCGTTTCTCTTTTTCTGGTTAAGCGCATGAGTTTAATGTTTAACAAGGGTGGTTATCCCATAGGTTTGGGTACCCCTAATGATCGCCCCCAACAATATTGAAAACAAAGAGAGTGGTATAGAATACAAAGAATATAAAGTGCACTATGAGGCAAAAACACAAAGTGGTATATTTGGGCAGTCCCAATGCAAGCCCCTAAAACTGTGTCTTCATTGTCCATATCAACAAAAAGTTAATAGGCTACTGGCAAAAACTCTATATGACAATCAATGTCACCATCCAAAAGCATATTTCTTTTTTCTTTACTGGGAAAACATTTTGAATGAATAGAGAAATAGTAGGTAGTAAACACTTTGGAGGCACTACTTGAATCACATCTAGGTGAGCAATCCAAAACTGGGGCATTTTTGTATCCAACTTGTTTAGACGGAAGCTAACGTCTGAGCTATAGTGTAAACACCCTATTTGTTTGGTTTATCAGTCACCAGCCAGCGATACTTTTCTCTCAGAACAAATCAGCTACCAGCCACCGGTACTTTTCTCTCATAACAAATCAGCACCAGCCATCGGCTACCAGCCAAACGAACAGGGCGCTCTGGTAGATCGAAAAGTGAGCGGAACGGTAGGAACTTACTTGTCTCCATCCCAAGGGGTAATTGGAGCATCAAAGAGGGCAGGTTTCATGTATGCGCTGCGATCCTTGTCGCCTTCCACATTGTGAACACCCTGGGCATGTCTCACCTGCACTAATGAAACGGATGAAATGGCTGCACATCTATGATGCAGTGTCAGGAAAATTGCACTACCAGGTGTATGGTTTTGCAGCGGTGTAGAGGGTACATAGCAGTGCCAACGCTTGGTTTCATTCCTGACAATGCATGGCAGATTAGCTCATCATCCTTGGAAGCGTTGGGCAGAGAAGACATGGTGTTGTAGATCACGGTACATAGCAATGAGATGAGATGGAGGGCTTGCTTTGTTTTGTCAATTCAGCTGCGAGTATTGCTGCAATGCATCAGCCAGCGTCTGGGCAACACGATCTCCTCCATGTGCACCCGCACCGCCCCACTGCACCAGTTGACTTCTTGGGTGGCATGACAGATCAAGCCGCAGTGAGTCAGGTCCACAAACTTGTTTACCTCTAATATAATGTACACAAAAGCTTCACAACAACAGGAACCATCACCAGCTAACTCTTTGGCAATGGAATCACCCCCTTGCAATCGAGAAAACACTTTGCCTGCTATTAGGTCTGGCTTCTTCTAACAGAGCAGCAATGCATCAATCCTATCGATTCTCTCGTTAAGAAAAGAGTATAAAAATTCACATCACCAGAAGTTTAAAGAACATTTCATTTCTGTGAATTTCAGAGTTAACAGATGTAATAACAAATGGTCATCTAGGGAGGTGTCGATATGGGTTTACATAAGAATCAAGGAATCAGTGGTAAAACACAAAACGAGCCTCAAACAGACTCAGTTCTTTCTTGAGCATCCTCCTCAAGGCACTTATTATCCGCGACATCGCTATGTAGATCAAGTCCGGCTGGGATATTGCCCGGGTAGTTGTAACTGGGGGTATTTGATCCAAGCATGCTGTATCATGGAAAAGGTCGTTATTTCTCTAACATAATGTTTTTCCTTTTGTGATTCTAAGTTACAACACAAGGGTGTATTACTAACCTCCTGTCAACCAGCACCAATGACCGGAGCTCACAATTTGCAAAGCTTCATAAAACAAATTGAAAGTCAGCAAGAAAAACAGGGAACTCATAATGCTTATCATGTTGCACATATTGTCATGTAACATAGGGTAAGAGCTGTGAATGTGATATTATGATGTCAGTAGTTCATCTGTATAAGTTTGAGAGTGTTTCTGCGTTGATAATTCATTAATCGGCAACTACAAGGGAAAACAGAGAGAAAAGGTCAAGACACTTACAACTTGCTCATTTCATGCCTTACTGTAGGATGACACTCCTCGCTGTACATACGTAAGGTATGCCACAATAAACCACTATGAGTGACAATGGCTATCTCTTTCTCTTCTCTTGTCCATAACCTGCAGGTAAAACATGTTCGAAACAGTGTACATGAATCCAAGTGATTTGTTCTCAATTTTATAAGAAAATTCATGAAGGAACAAAGAAGTCAAATCTTTGCTAGGAAAAATTAATTTGCTTTGTCAAAACATATGAAAAAGATGTTGAGCATGTGATTATACAATATAACTTTATGAAACAGGTAATGATATAGGCAATACTAGGCAGTAATAGTGTTTTATGATCATATACTCATACACAAGAGCTGGAGTGATCTCAGAAAAAAAAGTTACCAGTCAATAAACTTCATACCCCTCTCCGCAAGCGACTCAAAGGTTTCTCTAACATCCTCTATCCAAAGAACATCTTCATCATTCTCTATCTGTAAAGAAAGTGCGTACATACATCTTATGTTACACCTACAGAAACAAACAGGTCCACAAAATCGCTAACAAATTAACAGTACAAGATACTTGCCAGTGAAAAATCAATGGCAGGAAACATAGTACGATACTCTGTTATGCTCCTCCTCTTGTCACAAGGATGGACACCCTGAATTTAACACAAAAGCAAGAAAAAAAAAGAAATATGAAATAGTGAATTACAAAGGTGACATGGGAATGGCCAAAGTAGTCTGTTTGGTTAACAACAACCAATAAAAATGAGTTACTATATAATCATTATTTAGCAAAATGCATATAAAATCTTAATCAAATGATTTTTCATGTTCTAGTGTGTCCTTTAGGAAAAATACCAAGCGCTCCCTGCAGGCCTCGACAGCAATAAATGGTGGGCAGTTCAAACTTGAGATTGCTGGACGTCCACTGTCTGCAGCATTTTTCACCATCAGTAGGGGTGCGTTTATTCCATTAGTGTAATTTTCACCTCCAAAAACACCGACTGCAGTCTGAATAGTCCTGCGAGATTATCTCAGGATTAAAGAGAGTGCGACTCATTCCAGAAATTACATAACACTGAAATGTATTCCCATAGTAGTATAGTACACCATGACACAGAACTGAAATTTTGACAAAAATCTAGACTGACAGCTGGTTGAGTAACTATATTGAGATGAAAAGGCATGATGTGGGTGTAAACATAGCTTCAGGCGATTTTTATTTGTATTAGATCCAGGACACACCTTAACACAAATGATTCAGCAATGATATGCAGACCTGTTGCTTGAATGGAATATATTCCATATACATATTTTTACCATTGTGCACAAAGATTTCCATATAATGTTCATCATTTCCAGTAAAAAAGTACAAAAAAAAGCGACATTATTATGTGCTTAAATCATTCCATGAAAGTCAATCTTGTATACAAGACTGAGCATCTAAATCTCAAAATTTTCTTACAACATGTTATAAGAAAAAAACTGCAAAGCTTTGACTGCGACCTTAAAAAAAGGAAGGTAGGGTTTGCCCTTCTAGTTGATACCGGTTTTTGGTGCTAATGACTGAATGAGTACAATTCTATGGTAAAACTGATACACTCACTGATCAACTACAACTGGCATATATACATAATAGCAGAGAGGAAGATCAGGAAAAAGAAAATATGGTTCTGGTCAACCTAGTCTATCTTTTTTGAACAGAGCTACAATTTATCCTAGTAGCTGAGATATTGGTTAGAAAAAAAGAGCAATTTTAATGGTGAACAATGCCATTTCTCAAACATAAGGAAGAGGATGAAGGATACAAACAAAAATGGTTAATGCACAGCTTTACCTCAACAAAGGTGAACAAATAACCAGCTCAATCTTTTCTGCAAGTCCACATTTTTTCACATGCTCCCGTAGGCAGTTGACCTATAAGTTAATTTAGGTCGATCTTAGTCAAGGAATTTGGACCTTGAGAGGTCATATGAAAACAACTGACTGATATTTTGGCAAGAGGAAAAAAAAAGCAAACTGCTACATGCAGGCCCAGAGACTCAACCAATGTATTTACACATCAAAACTTTGAGTAAAACAGGACTTTAAATAGGCTCACAGCTTTCAATTGAACGTGAATTAATACACTCTGTCAGGGTGCGCAATTGGTTTATCCAAAGAAGGACAGTGTTGTTCCATTTTGTTGCAACGAAGGAAGGACTTATATATTTTTTCCAGAGTGAATGCTAACAATTGGGACCTTACAGATCAATTACAGTAACAAATACTTTGCATTTAAAATGGCTGCAAAGATCAAAAGCTGGCATCTTCATTCTATCAGTACCATAATGTTGTTCATGGCAAGAAGATGTGCTTTCGACAGGCTTGAGCCAAGGAAGTTCCAGTAAATAGGAAGTGAAGGGATCGTGGCAAACATTCTACAATGGTAACTGCAGTTCACCTTGATTTGTTCCTTTTAGTAATATAAAATGATCTCATTTTGACAGAACAGAGCATTTTGGATAAGCCAATAATAACTTATTAAATTTGGACCACTGGAAGCAAAAATTTCGAAAACAAGTACAACAAAATTAACAAGCCAAGACGTCCAGGTTTTGTAATTGGAACCAATCTCTCTAATCAATAGCAATAGTCGCTGAAATATTTCAAGAAGAAAAAGGAAGAACACGAAGGGACTGACTTGGTTCCAGCCCAAAGGAGTGATACGAGCATCAAAGAACTCTGCTTTCATGTAGGCATCGTGATCCTTGTCGCCTTCCACGTTGTGGACACCTTGGGCATGCCTCACCTGCACGATTACGATACCGTTACGTATATTTTTATTAAAAAATCTTTTTTTCTTGTATATTATTTACAACTTTGGTGCAGAGTATGTAAGGAGAAACAGGTAGGAACCAGGTGTATGGTTTTGCAGCGGTGGCGAGGGTAGATGGCAGTGCCAGCGTTGGGCTCCATTGTTCCTGAGACAATACATATGGTAGATGCTGATAGATCATCCATGGAACTGATATATACAAGGGTTAGGCAGATATATAGTACTGACCGATTCAATCATCAATTGTGTAATGCAATATAATAATGCCCCTTGAATTCGTTGGGGGGGCGGGGGGATTAAAGGAAGGAAGGGCTAGTAGACTAACATGAAGAAAGAAAGAGATGCGAATCCGGAGGAAGAACTGAAGAAGAGCATGCATGCGTGTTTGGTTTGTGATCTGGTAATAAGTTTGTGACGATGATTGGCATGCGTGCGTGCGTACCTGAGTCTGAATTAGCAGCAGCACCTGCAGCGCGGGGGAGGAGGAACCCTGATGCGTTCCTGATACTGAAGACGAAGGAGGAGGAGGTGAAAGAAGAAGGATGCGGGGCGGCGGAGGTAGAGCAAGAGGTGAGACTGCGGCGGCGGCTGACAATTTGTCTTATGGTGTGGCCTCTGTCTCTCTCTTGTAGGGTAGATCTTGTCATTCAATTCAATTCATTTATCATGGAACAAAAAGCCAAATTTGTTTACCACTCCGATCCGTCCTTCTCTTGTCAGTATTGTCGGCGCGGACGAAAAAAAATGCATTACACAACGGAGCATCAGGGCACTATTGTCCACTACACCACGTGGATTCCTCCAAATGGAATGTTGATGTACTACCACTGCATGATAGGTAGTATATGGATCGATCTATCGATATTGGACACCGCACGGCACTGCACTTGGTTTTCCAAGTTTTTCTATGGACGCGTCCTGATACCAAATAAACCAGGAGGGTGTCTGCCGGGACTTGCAATAGGATAGGATACTATCTATGCGTCTACATTTTACTAGCAGCGGTAGAACCCACACACATGGCTGCCCTCCTCAGATATCTATGCACTAAGAAAGTACTCCCTCTGTCCTAAAAGAATAATATTTTAGCATGCATACAGAATTAAATAGAAACTAATCTCATCCATGTATTAATTAAAAATAATTTTTTTTATTTTCTATATATAAACTCAGTCTTTTTTATCCACCTCTGATCTGTCCGAAAAACTCTAAAACGTGTGTTCCTTTTTGGAGAGAGAGGGGATATGCTTACGTTCAAAAAACGGCATAAAAATTATGCATCCTGTGGGCACAGCCGTCTAGGCTAGCTTGTCCCGTTCACCAAAAAACAATTAAAACAAATAAGAATCCTCCACCCGCCGCTTGTCGCTTAGGTTTATGTTGTTTTCCGCCTAACAAAGTGGTGTGAGCATATGCTGCCGCCGGCAGTTTATAGATAGATAGATTATTATCCCCAAAATAAAAATATCCCCCGTCTCCGCGCTGAAGCTCTGCGCCTCCAAACCAAATCTAAACTTTGTTCATTGATATCCATTTTCATATGGACTAGTTTTGATCGAACGCCTGAAACAAGATCGGATTTGTCTCCCTCTAGTATTAGCTTTGTTAGCGGCAGTGCACTTTTAGTCCTGAAGAAATTATACACATTCTTGTCTTAATATAACAAATGTCATCGCACGGTCCAAATCAGTGATCAACTGAATCTTGCATTCTGGCACCTGCTACCTCCATGCTAAAATATTCCCCTTTTTAAAATATAAAGGATTCTGACTATGCATCTGGACCAAGGCCTTAGTCCAATGCACTTAATTCATTCAGTTTTCAAGGGCCGATGATACCAGTTGGCACAAAATGTTTCGGTCAGTTGCGCCTATAGTTTTGCTAGCTCTGATGGGACAGCTTCAATGTATGCCTGTTCGACGCCATGTGTTTTGACTTTTGAGGAAGCAACTTACAATTTCTTTATGCTCAAGTCAATGTAATGTGTTATATATCCCAAGCTCCTCCCAAATTTAAAGCGAACAAACCACACGTCCATTTCTATCACCATCCATCAGAAAAGCAGATCGGAAACGCCCCTTGGGTTTCATGTAGAGAACACAAGCAACCAGGAGAATTCTGTTGAGTACCGTAGGTATTATTGCTATGAATAGATGATCCTAGACCAATACACTGAATCTCAATGTGGACTGAGATACGTAATACATTGTGCAATTCGTGCTCAATTAACAACCGGTAAGTCCTATCTGTGTAGATGTTGTTTAACTTTGTCTTCTTCAACACAAACTTGAACAGGGTCAGAATGAGTTGATAAAGAATCAATGCTCAACAGCCTCAGATAGGCTCATCAGTTCTTCTGAGCTTCATCAAGCTTTTTGTCTGCAATGTCACTAGGCAGATCGAGTCCTGCTGGAATCTTGCCAGAGTAGTTCAAGCTCGGGGAATCCGACCCAAGCATACTGCATTATGACAAAATAATTGCTGTCACAAAAGAACACAAAAGACATACTTGCAAAAAAAATCACCAAAAAGAAGTAGAGCATGCTGTGCCCATGACTGAGGTGGCAAAACTGACCTTCTGTCAACCAACACCATTGACCGGAGCTCACAGTTTGCAAAGCTACATCAAACCAATTGAACATTAGCAACACATCCTTCTGATAAACTCAAGCATGGTTAAACATTCTGTTTAGCACATGGATCATCTCAGAATGAGACAAAAAAAAAGGAAGCACAAAAGGTTAACATTTCTGTGTAACTATGAACAATGCTGCTGGCTTGCTAATGGACTAGTTGACAACTACCAAGGCAAACACAAGTCAATGTCAAAACACTTACTGCAAGCCAACTTCATCTCTTATTGTTGGATGACACTCCTTGCTGTACATGTTCAAGGTATGATATAAGAAACCACTATGACTGACAATAGCTATCTCCTTCTCTTCTCTTGTCCATAACCTACAAGTATGTTCAAAAGGTGCGCAGATGAAATTAGGTATGCAAACAAAATAACTAGTCAACTTATGACCAGACTATAGTGCCTTTATAGGCCCTGGCGCACATGCAACAGATTCTGGCATTCCTGCATTACAGCCTTCTGAATAACAAATGTTCAACCCTGTCAGTCTACTGGTAGTACATGAAACTACCAGAAACAATAAGTACAGAGTATAGGGGAAGCACGAGTATGTTTACAGCAAGAAGTTCAATTTGGGTATCACTCAATCCATACTCCTGTAAATATCATCTAAATCACCAAATAAGTATACATTTAGAAAAAAAAGATGTTCAATTTCAGGACCTAAGTTTAAATAACCAAATAGTGTACATTTAGGGAAAAAAAAGACGTGTTCAATTTCAGGCCCTAAATTGAAAGTGAAGATGAACAAAGACCTTTCCATGGGCCATAATGCTAAGTGAGTCACTATCGATTAATGCTAGAGAGAACAAATTGTTTTTTGATGATATTATATGGCCATATGATAGGGTTGTTTAATGCAAATATACTCATAGAAAGGCAATTACAGATCTTAGAAAATAGCATTACCAGTCAATGAACTTCATACCCCTCAGTCCGACAGCCTCATTTGTTTCTCTGACATCTGGTTCCCAAAGAACATCTTCATCGTTCTCTATCTGTATATAAAGTAAGTACATATACCTCAAGGATACGCTATTGGAAGTTTGGAACACCATCCAATATGGAGATGTCCGTGAAATTTCTCCTGAACAATATAAAAGATGCTTACCAATGAAAAATCAATAGCAGGAAAGAGAGGCCTGTATTCTGTTATGCTCCTCCTCTTGTCACAAGGATGGACACCCTGAATTAACAAAAATAAAACAAAGCATGAAATATTAAAAAACTGTATTGAAAACATTTATAAATGCGTTACTAATGTGATGAAATTATACCCGGAATGGTCAAACTAGTTTATTAAGTTAGCACAAACCAGTTAAACTATAAGATCACGAGCAAATGATTGTTCATGCTTTGCAGTTTTGCATGTATTCTTAAGCAGAGAAAGTACCAAGTGTTCTCTGCAGGTTTCAACTGCAAGAAATGGTGGACAGTTCAAACTTGAAACCGCCGGACGCCCACTTTCTCCAGCATTTTCAACCATTAGTGGTGGTGAATTTACACCATCAGTATAGTTTTCACCACCAAAGACCCCCACTGCAGTTTGCATAGTCCTGTGAGATTCAGGTGAAATATAATAAGGATTATTTAACTAAATACAAGTGCACACATCCTCATAGTATATTATGCTTCAAAACTGGAGCTCTGTTAACAAAACAACTCATACTAGACAGCACATTGACAAGAAAGGAAAATAATTGTTTACAAAAATTTATCTGCACTGAAGTCCTATTATTGGATTCAGGAGACTTATGAGCATACTGAATGAATGGACTTACCACAACTGGTGTACCAAGAATTCCTTGTAAGATTTACTACCAATACTAGAGCTGGTAGCCAAGCCTTATCTGATTCCGTATGTGTTCTAAGCACCTTCTCGTACTTAGTATAAAATCGACTTATCCTTGAATCTATTTGGCAAGAAACCATTCAACTAAATACTGTGAATGTCTATACTTAGAAGCTATCCTACGAAAAGCATAAGCTATACCTCTCCTACTACCAAGTAGCTCTAGCTAGCATATCTCATAGTGCATAAACCTTGCCTGCTTCTAAAACTTCTACCACATCTGTGACTGTCTATTCCGGTGTTTCTCTAAAATAGCTATATCTGAATTCCTACTTGTAAACAAACTAAACTAATAAATATGCTTAACTAGCATCCACCAATGCTTTTTTACACGAGCCACGCAGACCACGAAGCAGGGTTTATGCTAACAAGTTGCCTGATTTGTAGAGATGACATATAAACATATAGTAATCAAAATTCTGAAATTAAATAATTTACATAACTTTATCTGTACAAGATCCTAGATAAATGCGCCATGCAAACTATGCAGCACAATTATATCACCATGTTGCTTGATTTGTAGAGTGTGGACATTCCACATGGACATATAATCTAAGTAGTAAATCATTTACATAATTTCTGTTCATAAATAAACAGAAACAAAATCTCAAACTTAATGCTTACTCATTGCACAACCTTGTACACAAGAATACAAGTCTAATTCACACAACCTAACTCAGTCATCAGTGCTGGTGCAGCACGGTTTAAGTTTAACCCCAAAAGGGCCAAGTTGAAATTGCTCTTCTAGGTAAAACCATGTTTCTTTGTGCATTACTAACGCTGATTGTGTACATCTGATATTTCACTGAAGAATCAATCAATGATGGGTACAATACATACAGATCAAAGAGGCCTAGGTGATACAAGCAGATCTATTAGACCTTCCAAATACCATATTCAGTTCAAGAAAGACGAGAATAGGTTATGCAAGAACAACTTGGTCTCTTGTTTCAAGCACACCTACCACTTATCCTAGAAGCTGAGATAATACATACACAAAAGATAGTAATGCCAAAAGTAAAGAGAACCATTTCCCAAACATTAGGAAGGCTATCCGCACACACAAATATAGTAAGACAATATACCTCAGTAAAGGGGAAGAAATAACCAGCTCGATCTTTTTTGCAAGTCCACTTTTCTTCACGTGTTCCCGCAGACCATCAACCTACAACAATTGCAGCTAAATCAACAACTCATGAATCTCGATAATGACGTATGGAAGCTATTATGTGAAGGCCCGAAAAGAAACTCAGCTAATGTACAGAATTACTCATGAAACTTGGAATCTAAAATCACGATAGGCTCAAAGAATCATGAAACTTTATAGCTGGCCTTGGGAGTGGGAAATGATGCTACATTTTGTTGCAGATTGGGAGATAAATTCTTTCAGAAGTTAGTGGCGATAACACAGGGCCTGCCAGAAATAATTCATGACACATAGTGTCTCCAGGCTCTGGCCATGGAAAATTAACATAAAAGTCAGCCAAGCAATATAACAATTTTCACTTGGATTGTAACTTTGGCTATGGCACGGTGTGTTTGTAGAAGTTAACTAGTACCCACCCTATGAGCAGTTATTGTTTGGGTAGCTGATCGAAGATGAAGTAAGTTGTGGAGGTGGATAAGAAGGAAGGGGTAGAAACTTACTTGGCTCCAGCCGAGAGGAGTGAGCTGCGCATCCAACAGGTCGTGCGACATGAAGGCATTGAAATCCTTGTCGCCCGCGACGTTGTGAACGCCCTGGGCATGCCTGACCTGCAAGTTTGCGAGTGAATACGCAGCCTGTGTTGCGGGGGCGCTGCGTGGAGGGTGTAGTAGAGTACCAGGTATATGGTCTTGCAGCGGTGCAGAGGGTACAGAGCAGTTCCAGCGCTGGGCTCCATTCCTGAGCATTCCATTCAGTAAGGCATTGGATACTTGATAACTGTAAGATTAATTAGTGGGGGGAGGGAACATGTGGAAGGGGGCGGGGGATTAGATCTCGACGTGCGGAAGGAACGGCGAATCGGGAGGGAGGAGGGCATGAGTAACGAGAGAGATCTGGATGCCGCCGCTGGTGGGGAGGATAGGGGATCCGCAGATCGCAATGGCACCGAGGATCCCTTCCACCCAAAACGCTACGCCATCGTCAGGAGAGGAGGGAGGGAGGGACGGGAGGCGTGCCGTGGCGTACCTGATGATGATGGCGCGCAGCGAAGGGGAAGGGGCTTGGCGCGGCGGTGGCGGCCGGGAAGAAGCCCGACGCTGACCCTGACGGAGGAGGAAGACGAACCTGTGAATGGATTGGTCGTCGTTGGTGAAGAGGAGAATTTGCTTTTCTCGTTTGTTTATTATTATTATTTATTTATATATATAATATATAATAATACTAGTTGCTGTACAACTAGCCAATAAGATGCTCTCCACGTGCCTGCCGACTCCACTCCACTCCACTCCACGTGCTCTCCAACTCTCATGAATTCGGAGGATAAGGAAGGAAGGTCAAGGTCTATTTGTATGGCTACGTATGGTTTATGAGAGATTATCGAAAATAAATGAGTGAGGATAGTTTAATTAAATATGAGATGAGATTATACAAAGTGTGGAAGCTGTCTAAAGCTCTAGCTAATTCAAACACAGGTAATTTCAGAGCATCCTCGGTTATCTAAATTAATAAGCATGCATGCATGTATCTAAGCATATCTCCAATAGTGAGTCGATGTATCAAGAAAAAGGCATCCACGTCAGAGATTCTCTCCAACCGTATGCCCTAGCTAGACACAAACTAAAAAAAAAGGAGCGGATCACCTGCGATGACCTGTTGTTCCAGTCATGGACAGTTAGTTGGGCCTATCGGACTTAGGGGGTGTTTAGTTGCTCTTTCCCGTCACATCAGAAATAAAGATATAAGGATGTTAATTAGGAGTATTAAATATATATTAATTAAAAAATAAATTATATAAACGAGGGCTAATTTACGAGACAAATCTATTAAATCTAATTAGACCATGATTAGATAATGTAGTGCTGATAATTATATATTAATTATAGATTAATTAGGCTTATTAGGTTCGTCTCGTGTAGTAGACATGACTTATACAATTAATTTTATAATTAATTTATATTTAATACTTCTAATTAGACTAAACTTTAGTCCTTTGATCCAAACATTCCTTACTCTCCATATGACGAGAGGAAAGATCCCACCTAACCTCGAGCTTTGAGATTAAATGCAGCAATTGCCAGCGTACCATCTCAAGTGTCCTGTTCGGCATTCGTTTACCCCCGCGATCGGGGGCGGCGGGCGGCCAGCCACGCCACCTTAGTAAGAAAATTTTTGTGTGGTTCAATGATAAATCTACGGCTCTCTTGATTGGCTGAGAAGCAATTGTACTGGTAAAAATATCTGACAAGGAATCATTGCATTCAAACCCTTGCAGTGGTAAAAATATCTGATGCAAACCGAATAGCCAGACACTAGGATCCTTGTGCGACGAGTTAGAAGACTCTGGACTCCTCTCGCTTTCATCTTCTCCTATCTTTTTTTTCTGTTCTTCGTATCCGCAACCTGGAGTCTCCTAGCCGCATCCATATGATGGAGGCAGTAGCCCGCGGGTGGGTCACCGCCACGGCCGGGGCGGGAGAGGGGAGCGGCCGCAGTAACCGGCGACGATGGCGGCAGCTGGCGGTCGCGGCCATATGTCCAGCGGTAGTGATGGCCGCAGCCACAGTGGTCGGTGGCGAGGGTGGCAGCAGAGCAGAGCACGAGAGGCAGGTGCTCGTCAACCCCTCTCTTTCTTCTCTCTATCGCTTTTTAGTTTGTTGCTTGTGTGGCTATTCGATCTGGTTCTCTGCTTTGTTCTAATGGTGGTGCTGGGCACTCCCTCGATGGTTTACTGTAGTCGTACGGCAGCGCCTCGTTCTTCTGCAAGATCTCAACGTCGATGCAGTATAGCACAACAGAGTGAGGGTACCTGTTAAGTCTCCCGGCGTGGAGAGAAACAGAGAACGCAACAGGGATGGCTTGCTAGCTAGCAAGTGATGAAAAGTGCAGGCCACTTCGTCTATTTTTTCTTCTTATTTTAATTATCTAAAGAGTTCCAAAATTCTTCAAATTCACCAGGTATATTGTACCATGTGTATATGTTCTATTTCTTGCATTTGGACAGTAGCATATGCAGTAGTATTCAACATATTGAATTTCATAATTGGCTAAGCATCATTATGACATACACAGAACAGTGACTGCTTAGCCTGTTTGGATCCGAATGAAATAGCAAATGCCTTTAAACTTCATGTTAGTCCATATTATCCAAAGAAATACACCTATGCAGATTGAGTGACTCCACATAATTGCAAAATAAATTTTATTGCGGTCTAATTTCTGTGGATGGACATTACAATGCCTGTAGAATATATTTCAAGAGTTTAAAAACCAATGTATGAAATAGATTTTTGATAGCACAATTCTAGAGATGGTTAGATGTTATCATTATGTAAGTGATTCAATAAACGCTAAAAACTGAAGTAGTTTGGTCAGCTTCGAATGATAAAGAGACTAAATCAATCTAGGCATTTCTTATCATGATTTATACAGCTAAACAGATCTGCCTACAATTGTTGTACATATATTGAAATGACCTTGACGTCACCTAGAGGGGGGTGAGGGGGGTGAATAGGTGAATCTGCAAATTATAAAACTTTTTTGCACTGCCAGTACCCAAACCGGTCAGACCGGTTTCAGACAAAGAAACTCAACAATGTGAATTAACCTCTCTCTATGAGTTCTAACACAAACCAAACCTGGTGGGATGCTTCTCTAGATGATTTCTAGCAGGTTCACTAGGTCCCTGCACACAATCAAAGCACAACCAAGTAGATCGAAGCGGAAACGAATATAAATGCTAGAATTGAACAAGTGAGGCAAATCAAATGAGAGACGCGAAGATTTGTTTCCCGAAGTTCGGATTCACTGCTTGCCACACAGGTTGCCACCAAGGCACAATGAATCCTACGTCTCCGTTGAGGGGCCTATGAAAGGTGGGCTTATGCACCCCAAGCCACTTTCCTCGGTTCCACTAACTCATGACCTTTTCCCACAAAGGAGGCAGGGCCAACCTTCACAAACTGTCCGTGGCTCACCACAAACTCGGTAGCTCACCGGTGACGCCTAGCCGTCTAGGAGGCTTCACCTCCAAGAGTAACAAATGCTTCAAATGTTGCAAGACTTCAACCGAAAGTGCTCAAGCTAAGGAAATGCTCTTCACTGAGTTAGCTAGCTCTCTCTAGCTCTCTACAAATCACACACAATCACTCTCTCAACCTAAATCAAAATATATGAGCAAAATCAACCAATCTCACAAAGAGATGTTTGGGGAGAGCTTGCTGGTGCTCAAATAAGCTCTGGATGCACAAGGGACCCAAATGAACCAGCAACCCTCAAAGGAGAGGGCCAAGGGGTATAAATACCCCACTCCCACAAAACTAGCCGTTACTGTCAGTGGCAAACCGGTTGCCAAAACCGGTCACACCGGTTTTTCAAACCAACTAGCCGTTAACCATGTCAGAGCACCCAAACCGGTCAGACCTCTTTCCAAAACCGGGCAGCACACTAAGTCTCGAAAGACTTCTCTCACAAGGCTTTCTCACATGGGTTGACCTATGAGCACTTTTTGGTATTGTCAATCAACTAATGTTGCATCCCTCTTGATAGTACGGCATACCTATACTCAAGAGTACGTATGATAAATAAAATATCCTTTTGAGCTTCTATGTCTTTGTTGATGCCATACTTGATCTTATTCAACTTGAGGGCTCACAATATTTCCTTCTAGTTGAGAAAATCCATCTTGAGCTAATGGCTTAGAATATCCAAGTGTTTTGATCGAGAATCCATCACTAATTCTAAACCCACTTCTTCATATGATTAAACAATGATTAGATGCATTGCATTGATTCACTAGATAAGACTTGATTAATGCCTAGATATCAAACCAAGATGCTAGACTTTTCACTCTAACAAAGTCCCTCGGCTATAAGACCAACTTGCCCTTCTCTTTGCTTGGTGCCTCATCACTCCCATCTAGCTTGATCCTTTCATCCTATCTTGCCACTTTAAGTTTAGCTTTGCTTTGCATTATAATGAATACCACTTTGAATTCTATGTTTTCAATTCAAACCGACGATATGTCCACAAATGTGATCTTCTATGTCATTGATACCATATGGTTTGTCCATAAACTTCTCTTTATATGAGACCACTAACTCCATAGAAACATGTCTCTTTCTTTTGAAATCATAGCTTAAAGAACAAGTCCAAAGAAATCCAAATTTCTTCAAAATAATTGTCCCAAAATCTTTTGACAAGCTTCTTTCTAAATAAGACCTACTAAGATGCATAGGCTCATGTTTCATTTGTCATTTCCTTTTACTTGTTATTGTCTACTTTAGTCGCATGAGATCACATCCACTTGTTTGCTTTCACAATATTAAACAAATGGAGCGCATATTCTTATCAATAATTACATCACAAGAATATCCATAAAAATAAAACCCTGCTCATATACTTAAGCAAACAAGTTAGATTACAGATCATGTTGTCATACAAATCACCAAAACACGTAAGTGCCTAGATGCACTTTCATATACATATACATACACATACACATTTTTGCGTATGTATGGCCATCTTTTTTCTATTACTAGATAACAATTGTTTGATGATTTCCTTCTCTCGCAGAACTTACTACTGTTTGTTCTCTACAAAATGAAACAGTACTAACCTTTACATGGTACCTTATGTAATTTGATATGATGGTAAGATCATGAAGATTTAAGATCGCTTGTATGATTTTTTTAGCCTTTATTCAGTGCTTATTTGTTTTTTCTCCACCATTATCAATCTTGCTTCAGAAGTACTATAGGTAGATCTATCCAACCTTATTATTTCATAATATGCTTCTCTTGTTGCTGTTAAAATTATTAGTATTTTGTTTTTCAAACATAGGATTGAGTTTAGATTTGTAATTCTTTGATAATCTAATTTTGATGCAGCCCTGACATCTACAACCTTTGGGATGTAGAAGTTGGTCTCTCAAATGTTTAGGATGGAAGAAATAGCCCATATGCCTACAAAGCGGTGAGCCCTGAGAAGGTATATCTCAAGTATAATTCCTTCATGCTGCTTACAATAATGCTACTACTTTCTTTTCTTCTTTGATTTTTTCATGACATGTTCCTAATTAACTTAGAGCATCTCCAGGAGACTCTTTATATCTTTTCTAACTTATATAAATAGAGATTTTTGTGAAAAACACACTCTCCAAGAGCCTCTTCAATTGGATGTCCAAATATAGATATCCTATATTTCGGATTTCTCGCTAGCCAAAGATAGAGAGCGAGATGACTCTCTAGACTACGCACGAGATATAGAAAAACCGTTGGAAAGTATAAATATATAGAAAATAATTTTTACTGAAATGACTCTCCAAATGATGATTTAGAGAGTATATTTTAGATAGTCTCTTGGAGATGCTCTTACAATCAGCATTCCCCATGCCATGTATTTTGGCATTGGATTGTCTTATATGTTAAACTTTGCTTTCCATTCTAACAGATTTCTGCATTTGAGCATGTGTTATAATCAGACTTTGAATTATTAGCTAATACCTTTGTAGTCAATATACCGATCTTCAATAAGGTTTTGTATGACCTTTTTGGCATAACTGGAGCGACCTAAGATGATTTTTGATTCAAAAAGGGCTTATAATATTTTTTGGTTACTATGCATAGACTAACCATCAGTATTGTTCGTTTCGTCAAACTGGAGTGCTCGCTGCCGGTTGTAGATCTCACCCTGTCCTTCGGGTGATGCAATAATTGTTGCCCTTTACAGTTGAACACTCAGGGATTATATAGAATAAATTATTGACAGCATGCATATATTGCTGATAGTGCCAGGCAAGTCAGTGGGCAACTTCCAACTAATCATTCACTGATCAGGTGCCTCGTAATTTGCTTTGCAGATGCAAGCTTACAAATTCAATCTGGTTCTTCACTTGCTGCACATGTTCTTTATATTTCTCCTTGAGGTGATGTACTCCATAGAATTACTAGCACAAGTGTTTGGCAAATTTTCATGTTCCATCTCTTGCTATTTTCCAATTTCTTTTTTAATACAATTGATGGAAAACACCGTAAACAGTACTCACATCCTCCTTGTTTGCATACAGGTGTATTCGACCAGGTAAGAAAGAAGTGAAAGAAGGGTATGATATGAATGTGCCACGAAAAGAGCTAAGCTCTGAAATGCTTCTTTCATTTTTAGTCACGCAATTGCAGGTACAGTATGCATTATGCGGTTGAGACAAGAGTGGCTTTACCACATTTGTAAGCTGTGTAAATATCCATACATGAAATTTATAGCCGTAAAATAAGCAACTGCACATTCCAATATTTCTGCCCTTAGCATAAATTTACATTAAATTGAGAATTTGAGCATGTTGCGACAAGAGGAAGTAGCATATTTGCCTATTTTTCCATATTTGAAGTGTAATATTTAATTTATTATCTAGAACTTAAGCTAATTGTTGTATTTTTAAAAGGATCATATGTGTGTTGTTGATCGCAACGGGGTCTAAGAAAACTTGCGGTCGATCCGACCACACTCCCCACCTTCCAAAATTTCTCCCCTCCTTCTCTTTATCCTTTTCATTTCTCTGTTTCATTATCTCTCGTCTCTTCTCGTGCTTAGGGTTCCTAGCCCCACGCCCAACTCGCCGCCGGGGAAAGCTGCCCGCCCCGCGCCTACGCTCACCGCCGGGAACGCGGCTCGGGCTCCACCCCGAAAGCACACCGGGGATGGCACGGAGCCCGTGGAAGCGGTGGCTGGTGCGGCGAATCCGGCCGCGTCCTCCAACCAGCAGTCGGAGTGCGGCGGCGCGGGAGGAACCAACCTCCATCGACTGGCGCGACAGCTAAGGGCGGCGCATGTACGATGATGACCTCTGTGGGATGCTCGCCGAGGGGGACTTCGACGGCGACGGCGCGCTCAGAGAGATGGATTTCTGTGTGCTCATGGTATGGCTCAACCCCGAGCTCATGGACGAGCCACACAGGAGGTTCGACGACGCCGTCGCGCAGGCATCACAGTTCCTATTCTCCATCTAGATAGAGCCCGCGGGTCGGTCGACGATTTGAGATGCATAGGATTTGTTTGTTTTTCTTATTTATTTTCGTGATGAGTTGTTCATAGCTGAATCAATCAGGAAGGGGCTGCGGATTTGGTCGACGGACTCCATGTGTACTGAGTCATCTGTTCCTTCCAGCCGGTGGAGTCTGTTGAATTAATCAACATGTCTCCTTCCCTTTTGACCACCACACATTGTCTCTGCTGCTGCTCTGTTTCTCTTGGAGCCCTGCTACTCGAGAAAGAGGAAATTTCTCTTGGAGCTCTGCTACTCGCTGCAACCCCTCACATTACCAGAGCTTCAGAGGCTACAGGTGATGTATTGCTTGGAATCTCCACTTCTACAATCAACCTCCTTATTTACTCAGTAGGTACTGCAAGATTTGTGGGCCAAAATGGTGATATTTCTGTGCTCCACTGATGTTATTGCTAGTTTCACTGTTGGTCAGTACTCACTAGTGATGCCAATGATGTTATTCTAGGCGTTTTTTAGCTATTTTTATACGATCAATAGCTGATATTGCCATTGCTGCTGGCTAGTTCTTGGGTTAGTGGTTAATTTGTTCCTTTTTTTGTTGATCTGGATACTGCTGGAGACTGAAGTGGCTATTGCCATTTTAAAGTTCTCAGGGTGTTGAATGATTCATGAGAAATAGAGCAGCTGAAATTTGGTGTGCCAGGAACCTTGGATAGAGGTAGAATATGATACCCTAAAATTTATGCTGCTATAAGGCCATATGCCATTTCAACATTAAGTTTATTAAGTATATTTAACTTTAATTTCATCAGAAAAGGCATCCAAGGTTTACAACAGATAATATGAACCACTAGCGCAGCCCAATGCTCAACTAGCTCTAGCATGGGTTCTACAGCAAGGGGATGATGTGGTTTGTATACCAGGTTTGCCATTATAATCATGTTCTCATATCATTGAAGGCGTATATTGTTAACTGATGATATTTATATTGTTCCCAAGAAAAACAAGCAATGCGCATATCAATGTTTTTAAAATTATGTTGTATATACTTTCTGGGAAAAAGTTCAAGTTACCCCTGTCAATCTGGATGCAATATGCTTTGGCAGATGAGCAACAAGTTAGTGTTATAATCTAAATGCCTTCTCTGAATGTATGTATGGTTTTTTCATTGAGTAGTGCGTGTTATATTTTCGTTTAAACATGTGTGGGCAAATTAAAGTCTTAGAAGATAAGGTTTTGTATAAAATTATCTAGAAAAGATTGTGCAAATGTTATGATGAGTAATTAGCCTTACTCCTGGACTTTTTATCACTGGAGCAGGTTTAAGATTTGTGGAACTCTACATTGCAAGAGGTTCTAGAGTCAACATTTGAGGTATTACTTGGAATCTCCAGTTCTATGATTCTCCCCTCTGTGTACTGAGTAGGTACTGCTAGATCCATATGCCAAATGGTTTAATTTGTGTACTCCACCAAAGCTATTGCTAGTTTTACTGCTGGTCAATACACGCTAGCACTAGTGTGCCGATAATGCTAGTTTGGGTGCTTTTTTAGTTTATTTTGTCTGGTCAGTAGCTGCCATTGCCATTGCTAATGTCTAGTTCATGTGTTGGTTAAGTTGATCCATTTTTATATTGAACTGCAGATTGCAGTGGCTATTGCCATTTTAAAATTCTCAGCCCTAAGAGTTTTAAAATGGTACTGACAGTGCTGTGCCAGAAACCTTGAATAGAGGTAGAATCTGACGCCCTGAGAATTTTACAACCATAAAGCCATATGTCATCTTATCATTCAATTTACTAAGTATGTTTAACTTTGGTTTCGTCAAAACAGGCAACCAAGATTTACAACAGATAATTTTTAGAAGAACAAGCAGATTTATCTCAAAATAGAAGACCTGACCTGCTGGCCAAGAAGCACCAGTGCAGCCCAATGTTCAGCTACCTCTAGCATGGTTTCTACAGCAAGGGGATGATGTGGTTTGAATATCAAGTTCGTCCTCATAATTCTATTATTATCTCACTGATGGTGCACAATGTTAACTGCTGATATTCATAGTATTCCCAAGACAAATAAGAAAAAACATATCAATGTTTTAAAAGTTATCCTATATATACTTTCTGAGAAAAGCTGAATTACCTCTATCAATCTGGATCTGATATACTTTAGCAAAGGAGCATCAAGTTAACAGGCCATTTCTTTAAAGTATAAATGGCCTTCTCTAAATGTATATATGGTTTTTCCATTGAGTAGTGTGTGTTATATTTTCGTTTGGACATGTGTGGGCAAATTAAAGTCTTAATGGGACAAAATCAAAAGGCTCGTGAAGTTATTTAGATAATAGTTTTTATAAAGTTGTCTAGAAAAGGTTGTGCAGAGGTTTATAGGAAAGCTCTCTGAAAATGTTGATCTAGAGATGTTCTTTTGCCAAGTTATTTTTGTCTAAGGTTTCGATATAAAGGTTTTTAACAAATATTTTGATAAGTAGACAAGTTTCGTATAACAAGTCTTCTACCAAAATTATTGTAAATGTCAGTTTTATGGATATTTATTTGAAACTCAATAAGCCATTGCCAAAATATTTTATGATATAACTTTAATCTGAAATGTTATGGAATAATTTTTTTCTCTGAAATGTTATGGAACAACTACATTCTTAACTTCCTTTCCAGAAAAGGTTATTAAATAAGGTCAATAACTTTCCTCTGAAATGTTATGGAATAACTTTTTGTTAAATGCTATGTAATACTTTTGTTTTAAAATTGTTGTTACATAACACTTTTTTTCTAAAAATGATTTATAGTAACTTTTTATTGAAAATATTGTATAAGATGTTTTTCTGAAAAAAGTTATGATGACTTTCAAATTGAAGTTATGGAACCTAAAGTATTATATGGATGAAGTTTTTTGTTAGAAAAGATATGTACATGAGTTCTTCTAAGAAAAGTTTCTCTAGAGAGTTATATAGAAAAAGTTATATACAAATATATTTCATAGAAAAGTTTATGAGTAAAGAGTTTTTTGAAATGTTTTATTCTAAGTGTTCTTGATAGCATTGAGAGAGTTTATGGAAAAATGTTTAGAAAAGTTGTGTAAAGTAGTTCTTTCTTTAGAAAAAAATTCTAGAGAAATTATACAAATAAAGCTTTTATACACTAATTATCTACAAAAGTGAGTTTTACTACTATCCTACAGTGGCAGAAATCCCTTCCACTATATGTTTGCATGACAAAACTTTATATCCATAATTTTTGTATATATAACTTTTCCACTAGTTCTTTTAGATAATTCTATCGGCAAAATTTATACAACAAAGATTTCAATATAAAGGTGTAACAAATAATATTTTTATAAAAGGTTTATTTCTTAATAATATATGTTTATAGGAAACTTTTTGCTAGGTATATTTATCGTATAACTTTTTATTTGTACATAAGTTACCTAGATAATTCTATGTATGACCTTTATTTAGAGCAAATTTTAATATATAGGTTTAGAATATAAAATTTGGAAACTAATTTTGAAACTTTTTGTTAGTTATTTTTATCGTATAACTTTTTATTTGTACATAAGTTTCTGTATATATAGTAAATTTGGATGGAGGTACAATCTGTGAACTTCATTTTTAGTGTCTGGCTTGCGCAGTATCTCCCCACTTGTTTTATGGAGTTTGCTGCTTTGTCTATTTCAGCTTTTCCTTCTCGCCTGTATCACTGTCCGCTCATATGATGTAGAGATTAGTATGATATTTCAGTTTGCATGAGTTTGGTTGCTAGGTGATAGTTTAGGAATAAGTTCAAAGTACTTATCTCTCTAGCAATTTGATTTGATTAGTTAGAAAATTATGCTGATAATATATTTGTTAATCTAAGTTTTATGAGAGGGTTGTACTTTAATAAATTTCTGAGACTTGTGCTGATAATATATATGTATGCATACACTTTTTTGTCATCTCTGAAATGTAATCTCTGGTTGGCCTTTTGTAGTTTGGAGTGGTGGTCATTTGTGTTGTACATGCTCCTGTTAGGTCTTCTTCCAACCCCAAGCTAGAAACTTCCATTCTATCGATCATGTAATTAGCTATTTATTTATTTATGTATAATATTGAACTGAAATTTTCAGATTCAATTCTTAGAAAACTCACCTCTAAAAAACTCAGCATTTCCAACTTCTTTACACAGTCCCCTACGTTCTTGATGTCGCGATAAGGTAATAAAGCATCGATGCTCGAAGGTCGCTGTTTTGGGGGTGGTTCTAAGGTGCCGCGGTACAGGTGAGCTCTGCACATTTTTTCCGCTTCTTTCACCCCAAGATACTCCTGACTTAGTTGTGTAGAAGAGTATTACATATAAGTTTTGGCTAGATTAGTTTGGTGTAAAAATTCATCTAGAAAAGTTAGTCATTCTTTACTTATGAGAACTTTCTATAATAGAAGTTTTTACAAAACTTATTAAGAAATAGTTCTTCGATAAATATTACCTGATAATTATTTTTGGATAAGTTTTGAGGAGACTATTTAATAGATAAGTTTTTACTAAAAAGTTTATAAATTAGGTAAAAATGCTTCTAGAACTTGTACATATTATATGGAGGCTTTTTCGGGAGAAGCAACTTAAAGTTATTTATATAAACTTGTACACATAATTTTGCTGGTATAAGTTTTTAGGAACATTTTAGAGAGAGTTTTTATATATGCTCTATAGGAAAGTTTTATGCCAAAATTATTCATAAATAAGCTTATAATCAAATGTTTAGTAGACAAATTCTCTATAGAAAGTTGTACACAAAAGTTCTATAGAAACATTGTTTAAATAACTTCTATAGAAAAAAATTCTATATAATATAAAATATTATGCATAGAAAACTTATGTGAAAAAAGTTCTGTAGAATAAAAAAAACTTCTTGAAAATAAGAAAAATCTAATTGTATATGTATAGAAGTTGTTTTTCTAGTAAAACGTAATTGGTTGGTTGTTTTTTCTATATGTAGTATAGTTCAAAGTTTTACAAATCCAAAATCCAGTAGTCCTAATATATTATGACACGTGTTTTGTAGATAGGTTTTTGTTTTCTTGTTATAAAATCTTTACAGAAAAGTTATGTAAAAATATTTTAGTAGAAGTTTTGTATGCAATTTCTGTAGAAAAGTTTTTAGATTGAGTTTTTGGATGAAAGTTTTTTGAAATAATTTATTTGTACAAGTTTTGAAACAAGAGATTCTTTAACTTCTCTATAAGTTTTTGAAGGATAAATTGTCTAAGAGATTTATGAGAAATGTTTTAAGTATGTTCAGAAAGATAACATATAAGCTTTTTCAAATAAAGTTACACAAACCATTTGTATGAACTTATGTATATAATTTTATTTATGTAAGTTTTTAGGGACATCGTGTAGAAATTCTTGTACCAAAGTTATATTTGCAATTTTTTATAAAGTTTGTATATAAAAAGTTTAGTACACACATTCTCTATAAAATGTTGTACTTGTCACTTTTTATATCTTAGTTGAGCTTTGGGCCTCTGCCATAAAATGTTGTACTTTATCGTATGATTGATGATGTGAATTAGAGAGAGTTGTTATCTCTAGATAACAATGCACGTGGGGTACTACTGATTAACCATCTTTGAGGCTCTACCTAAGCAGAGTAGTTAGAATAACATATGGTAACATGCCTGCTGTTGAGAGCAGTAGGCTATTCTTTTCTAAATTTCTAATTAATTTATTATAAATCCTGGCTGGGAAAAAATTGATATAGTATAAGATGAACTGTGCCATAATATACTTTAACCATTTGGCTATAGTTGTTTCGATTACTCGTTCCATAATTATCTGCATGACAACATTTTGTGATCCTTTGATGATATATATATAGCTGCACATGATTTGTGTGTTTTATGGTGTGCCAAAATGTTCACTAGAATCTATAGTAATTTTTGTCCTGTAAAATCATCAGCTTGTCATGAAACATGTCTTGTTGTAGTACATGGTCAGTGAATTTTTCCGCCACATCATCTTTTGTCTAGAGCATCGAGACAATGTTCCTTTATCCTTAGAACTAGCTTTTTGGACCATAAGCAATGAGCCTAAGTTGTGCTGGGTGCTAACGAGGTGCCTTTGCCATATGAACTTTGAATGCAAGCTTCACAAATGTTGTTATTAATATTACAAAAAAAATCATTCTCACTTATGAAATAGCAAACCAAGTTCTGAATGAGTACTCATGTCCAAGTAAATCTTGTTTTGAATGGGCAGGTATTACACTGTTTTTGCTTTGGTATCTTGAGCATAGTTGCATGCGGACAGGAACTCATGTATCCTTTTGTACTTTCCATTTTTAGATTGGTATTCTGGTTTCTTCTTTCTGCTAATTCTGTTCATTTTTATCTATGATATACCTCATCTCTGGACCACGCTCTTGGCCTACTACCGGTGTGGCCGTGGAAAATTACTGCAAGAACAAGGCTCCTTGAAGATAAAACAATGGCTATTGTTATTTTCACTTGTACCAGCATTGCTGCCTATTTTTACTTTTACAAGAAATTTTTTTATACTGTTGATACTAAGTTTTATCGTACAATAATATTTTTATTCACATGTATCTTAGTCCAATTAAGAAAAATATATAGCTGATAGTCTCAATTTTTATTTTTTATCAGGCCCAAAAGGTAGTAAAATGTCACAAGGGCAGGGCCGCGGGATGATAATATTTTTTTATGTTCCTGCTACATCAGCTCGAAAATATTCTACACTGTTAATTTTATATTTTATCCAACAATTATTTTTTTCAACTTTCTAATTGAAACTAGCTTTTATTTGACTTCCCCCACCCATTTATTTCACCCGATCTCCATTGTTCCGAATGGACAAAAGAGAAATTATGCATCCAGAAAGATAATGGCATGTGCAATCAAGGCCCAGAAAAGCAAAAAAAAAGAAAGAGAAAGGGGCATGTGGGGAATTTTAATCCAACACGGCTCTCGCAATGATGATTAATGCACGCAAAACGAAATTTGCTATGGATTCCTAAAAGAGAATGGCGTGTGACAGAAACTTTCCAGTTCTGGCTGTCGGAGAATTGTCCTCACGGAACACTCCCGTGCGGTCGACCGTAAACTAGGGGATGCTTTATAATATATCTTAATATTTATGGACCAATTTTGTCTAGCTCAAAAATCATGAAACTTCTCATTGTTTCCTGGAGACCTAGAACTACAAGCACAAATGTAGAAATGATAGCTGATTATGGCAGAGAAATAAGAAACTGGCCCTTTGTGTGCTCTTAATTGGGGTGGTACCTTTCTGATGCTGCCTCATGCTTGGGACTGGGCATTGGAATTGATTGGATTTTATTGAAAGGAGCTTATGTTGGTTGTAATATCCAAAAGGATTATTTTTAATCCTGGACAGTGCTCCCCATTTTTACTCTGAGTACAGTTCTGACAGCACCTATGATTGTGATGACTAGGTGTAAAGGTACACACAACACTACTGCCTTTCTTAAATTCAAGCTTTTGTTGTTCATCAAATTTACTGTTCTTACGAATTGGCCCTCATGCAGATTTTGAGTTTTCTGACTGAGTCATGGAAATGGAAACATACCTTCTAACCAGAAAAGGCACCAGCATATGCACCATTCAGGTATCCTCACACTCCAATTTAGCAAATATCTATAGTTCTCTATCACACACTTCATGGACTTCACAGTGAACATACATTAACTTTTAATTTGTTTGTCTCTCCTCTACAGTCCTCATCTCGGAACGTTCAAAACAACAAGTGATTCTATGGAAATGCTCAAACCCTCTGTCCTATCGTATCTATCATATATTTTAGTATTAGGTTTAAAAAATCTATATTGTCATGCCTGTTCTGTAAATAATCTATTTCTCTTCCAGCTCCAATAGCACAGAGTTTAAAACTTTTGTCGATTATGGTTGTATGTCAATATTATGTAACTCTATTATGGCCCTGTTTGGAACAGCTTATCTGAAAAGTGTTTCTCACATAAGCTGAAATAACGTTTATTTGAGAAATAGGTTTGAACCAGCTTCCGCGTTTTAGTACAAATGGGGGCGGTGGGGAGAAGCGTGGCAAAAAAAACGTGACGTTTGGCTTCTAGTTTCAGCTTATTTTAGCCATAAGCTGAAGTTAAGCCGTTCCAAACAGGATCTATATTGTTGTGTTTGTATCAGCTTTACTTATAAAAAACTAATTACAATTGTGTCCTCACTTGCGCACCTCGACGCGCGCCAATCACTGGTTCCCCGTTCTCGCACGGACCTCGCGACATTCCCAAGGAGTAACAGCATATGCTTGGTGCGTTGGGTAAATTTGTTGTTTATTCACCGGTAATCGACTTGAAACGACGAATCGATTTTTCTCTCTCCTCCATGAGTCCTAGTAGATGTTCGGTTCATTGGTGCGCCACATTGAACGATGCACCGCTTTTTATTTCTCACTAGATGTGGCCTAAATAGGTACTATAATACTTAGCTTTGTATTCTCTTCATACCAAAAAGAATGATGTTCTAGAGATTTTCAGACAAATTACGGGTAAATGGAAAAGAAGCATGTAACCTTAGTTGAGGTTTTATACAAAAAATATAAAAAAATTGTTTTGGATTAATGCATGAATGATATTTGTTTCCACTTAATCATACATACATGCCAAGACATTATTTTTTATGGGACAATTTTATTGCTAAAACATCAATTTTTTTTAGACATAGAGATATTTTTGTACATAGAGTGCTTTCTTTGTCATGTACCATAGCTAGAAACCAGAAGAGTCACCGTCAAGAACCCAATAGCATAGGCCTGCACCCGCTCAGCCCAACAAGGACCGATAGGAACTGTGTGCGTCTGGCGTTGGTTTCGCCCAAAACCTTCCCATTCCTCTCCTCTCAATTCACCGCATCTCTTTCTCACCAAGCCAGGCGGCCGGTCCCGCCGCCATCGAGATCCTCTCACTCTGATCCCTGGGCCTCGCGTTGCCTCCAGATGTATTCGGCTGGTTAAATGAATAATGCTCGGTTAGTAGATTGAATAATATTATATGAAAGAAAATAAGCCGAAACAAGCCGAAATAAGTCAAACATAGATAAGCCGAACGGGCTCTCTGTTTCCGGTGTCATCTAGATCCCGCCGCCGTCCTCTTCACTCGTTTCTCCTTCCCCCGGCACCGCCGCTGTCCTCTTCACTTCGATCTCGGCCCTCGTCACCACCTTCCTCCTTCAGTATCCATCCCACCGCCGCCGCGTCGCATCATTCCCATCCAGGTATCACCAAATTCCACTTCCTCGTCATCCATCCCTACACGCTACCTGTCCCTAGATCGAAATTCGCATCTACGGCTGCCCCAACTAGCGTGAGGTCCTAATTTCTGGAGGCAATTTGTTCTAGGACTATAGGTGTTTGCTCTACTTGCCCATAGTTGTTCAATGAAAATTCTGTTAACCGAAATCTAGGGGATTCGTGTGCCAGTTGAAATTTAGAAACCAGTGTGTCCGAAGAATGTTCAATTTTTATTTATCTAATTTTAAAGTTCTTTAATCTAAATCTTTTTTACTGCTTATTGCTTTCATTTTAGGCATATATGTAGTTAAGGTTTGTTCTCTCAATTCCAAGAAATATTAGATTGATGCTCACTGCAGTTATTTTGTACATACAAGTATTTTTGATTCGTTTTCTTTTGGGCTAACATAGTGAAAGGTCCTTTGATATCGCCTGGAGGGTGGTGAATAGGTGGTCCTGCAAATTCAAACTAAAATAGCGGATAAAGTGTCTAGCAAAGTCAACACAGAAAGATGATCTAACCCATCGCTTCTTCGTCTGGTGCCTGGCGCAGAAAATCAACACACAAGCATGAAACTAGCTAGTTTAACAACCGTTTATTATTCCTGTGCCAGTGTCTCGGCTAGGTATGGGTATGGAAAGAGTTGTATAGTTTGCTGAACATGATGGGCCTTATACAGATGGATTATATTTTAAACTGAAGGGAGTATAGAGTTAAGTGACATGCCTTACTTGAAAAGCAAGAGGGATGCGGGCAGTCTTTTGATCCTTTTGTGATCATCCATCCATATATCAGATGATTCTTTGCTTGTAGCCGCAGCAGATTTTCCCAAATGTAAAGGGCTGGATAACAAAAGTGTTAAAGCATGCATGGTTCCCGACTACTGTATCCCGTAGTAATGCACAAGAATGTATGTTATTTGTCTGCATAGCTCATCGGTCGGGCACTCACATTGATTTAGTTTTTGCCTTTGTGGTCCTTTAATTTCTGCTTTATTTGGGCACCACGCAAATTAAAGCAAAAGAAAATGCAACGAACGAAGAAGGCAACAGCTGGACCTGGGCCAAACGAAGCAAAAAGGTACACTAAATCATTACCACGGCCCAGCCCAGTGCACGGCCAATGCCCACCCTGTTCCCGGTTGCAATCCAAGTATTTGATCTCAATTTCATTAGCAGTTTAGCACAATATCACTCATTTGATTTTATTTGCCTATATATATATATGTTGGTTTCATGACTTAACTTTCTGCCTCTGATAATGCTCCGGTTCTTCAAAACAAGGTAAAAGTATCATCTCGTGCTTGGACTCTTCCTATTTTTCTCTCATGTTTCATTCTTTTCTTTCTTAATTTTATCTAATATCTACTAAAATTGCGAATACATAGTCCATCCATGGACCATGATGCATGAAGCTGAACAGAACTCACGCTACTGGATTGAAGCAATTGGCGATTGGGGAATTCTAACTTGCCAAACTTTATTTTCAATAATGGACAACCTATGCTTCCCTCGACTTTTAGAAAGATACTCCCTTCATTTTTACGTATAATCCATTTAGAACAAGCTAATTATAGCCTATTTTTGAACTAATTGGTTTTCATAAACATCACTTATTTAAAAATAGAGTGGTTATTAATACCACTATCTTTCAGAAAAAAATGAAACAGAAAAGCCATTTCTGATCAGTTTGCAGGCTTCTCAGTAACAAGCCCATTTTGCAGGCTTCTCAGCCCAGCCGCTTGAATTGCATTGAGTAACATGGATCCATGATCATCACTGAGAACTAAAGTGGGGTATATAATAAATTTTAAAATTTCGTTCCCTGCAATGTAAGATGGTATCATCAATGTATACAATGAGCAGCTACTTGTAAATAGTTCTATAATTAATTAAGAAGATGGATAGGTTGCTGATCAGTAACTTTTGCTTGCAAAAGTGTGGTGCAAAAAAATTACAAATAAAAGATATGTGGCCAAATTAAGTTTGAGACGACGGGGATGTTAGTGCAATGCAATGTCAAAAGAGAGGAGGCAGGTACCATTGAATTTGAGTTACATTAGTATAATACATACCTTGTTGTTGTCAATGTGGTTAGGCACGGTGAAGACCGAATAAACCAAGTTTATTCTTCCCTTTCCATGAAGGATGGAAAAACTCACGCAGTACGCAATACAATAATCAGAATGATCTTGCAGCTGATTTGCAGCTAGCTACACGGATCCATCGATTAGAGATGTGCAGATAAATAAATGTGGATGGCGTGTGAGGCCGATAGATGCAACGAGTCGCAAGTAATAACATTTCTTAGGAGAACAATTTACCTGCACACCCATCTACACAGAACTAGTACATTAGAAGCAACCAATTACATATCTGCTCCTGCTGTTAGCATCCATCATTGAGCTAGGACTCTACACGCAGGCATTGTCATATGTGATGTTCGATTTGACTGGAGCTGATAAATATATAAAGATATATATGTGGTTAGAGATTATATATATAAAGCTACTATGTCTCGACAGATTGCTGACTGAAGATGACTGATGATGTTGGACATGTGTGTATATATAGTCAAGTCCATGTCTACTTCCAGTCTTAAAGTCGCACATCTACGGCGATCGTAATTGATGGCTCGAGTGATGGACTCGACTGATAATGGACTCTCCCTCCCTTCTATCACCACTTTTCAATTTAGAAAGAGTATCATATCCATGGCCACCTGGCCCACTTAATTTAATTTGGCCCATCATCCCAACAAGAGATGAAAATTAATGGCCCCTCTTTTTTCAGAAATCCTATTTCGCAATCGAGTGTGTTGCCTGTTGGTGGACACTTGCTTGACCCATATCAAATAAAATGCATTATTACATCAATGCCCTTCAACTTAGTGCCCATGTATACAATCATGCATGTATCCTCTAATTCAGTGGCATGTGACATCCAATAATTTTCTGGGAAACGGAGGATTTGTACGTGATTGTTACTTATAGTATGCTGTTAAAATGTTCCATGCAGTCTGACAGCTTCGCACCACAAAATTAATTAGTGCGTATTGATCGGTAACAAATATATGATAATGATATAATTTGGAAGTGCAGGCCACGCCTGTAAATGCTATGCAAATTGAAAAGTGCAATGCATTATTTATCATGTGAAACTCCTCCTAAATATATATGTAATTAATATTCCAAAATAAAACATCCATATTGGATGCAATGCTGAAATTAAAGAACCAATTGTGTTAAATCGAAAAGAGCCGGTGGAGAGCTACATTAAGGGTAGCACAGATGCAAACATGCACACTCATCCCTATGAATACAAGCATGCAAACCATACATAAATGATCACCTCCGATAAACTTGGCCGACATATGTCAAAATTGATAAAGTCACCACAGACATCTCGCTATCAAGAGGCACATCACCAAAACCATTGAAAGAAATTGCAAGTTAAATTCCGGAGTAGATTCAGAAAAATGCTACAACCGTGCTGAGTCGACAACTCAAATCCGGATGATCAGGTTCCACCACGAGCAACCTTACCAACTGAACTACGGTCATTTCGCAGCTATGTTATATCTTTTTTATAAAAAATGAAATAAGAGGGCCCCAATAATTTACACAGTTCTATTGATTGTTGACTTCATTGGAGGGAGAATCTCAATCATCCATGCCAGTAGTACTTTATGTCTAGTAAGTGGTTGGTTACTGTACAATCACAGTCGATCGCAGTCCATGGCGTTGTGTGATAGATCATAAATAGAATTGGTATTATTGATCATGTGTGATGTAGGTCCAATCTGCAAGTTGCTTGTATAAAAGTACTAACTAGGAGCATACTCTATCGGCCCATGCATTTGGTCTCCACATGCATGTTGAAGAATAAACAAGTGTGATCGATGATATGCTCCATAAACAGATGGGGCGAGCAACGATCTGCTGCGCAACATGATCGATTCTGGATGCATGCTGCTGCATATGGAAGCAATCAATCATGCCTAGTGGTTTCGGTTGGGATCCATCCCCATATTCCTTAAATCTGGCATCAAAGTGCTGCAAAAAGCGGAGGAGGAGAGAAAGATATACGATGATGGTATGATGCAGTCAAGCACATCGATGTGGACAACGCTCCCTGGCATCACTTGGAACGCTCTTTTCGAAACCAAAAAGGACTTGAAAATCAAAATGGACAAGCAAGATGCCAAAATTGGGGAAAAGGGCAGGTGCCCATGGCCCAAAAGCAAACAACATGCATACCGACCTGAACGTGCACGCACAACCTGGCAAAAGGCGCTGCCTACTGAAATCTCTCAGCCTGTTGTAGGTAAACTTAATTTGCTCGGCTGAACAACATAACATGGCATTATTGACAGAAACTGCACGGATGTAAATTAAACTTCCTTCACTGCTTGCATCGGAGCTTGCTGTGGTTTCCTGTGCCCATGCAGTGGTGTGTCAGTGTGCAGTGTGTACCACCAAACTATAGATGTTCAAATGGGCGGCACGCCACTGACACGAATCTGCACGGCACTGTCAGACACGGCAATATCAGGCACGGCACTATCGTCAGTTCATGCCGCGCCGTGCCGGTACACCGTGCCGACTCATCGTCCTAGGCACAGCACTAAGCCACCGTAGTCGTGCCGTGCCGGCGTGACGTGAACGGGAAATAATTAACTAATTGTCATTATGTGGTGGTGAGTGACAACAGATTTTCCACCCATGTGAGATGAGTGAACCTGAGAGGGATTAATTGACCATAACTAAAAGTGATAAATAGTTAAATATTCCCGCGAACGGTCGGCCCGACGTGCTCGTGCCAGCCCAAGCACTAAGGAAGAAAGGAGGAATTCAAGAGAATTGAAAAATCTATCACAAAAATCATTAAAGATCATGAATAGTGTCGGTGTTTGGAAATCGTGGTCCCGACACCAACCAGAAATGCGATGTGTTCCCTTCCCTGATGGTTGATGCAGAAATCGCCGGTTCGAGGGTCACCCATGCCTGAGCATTGCTCGTTCTGTGGAAAATCACTGTGGGAGTTGGTAGCACAGGGAGTCGGAGTGATCCGGTCCTGTTCGCATAGTGGTGACATGTCCGCACAGCGGCAAGGATGGTCGCATAGTGCTCGGGATGGCCCGCCATGCCTTCGCCGTCCTTTCTCCTTCTCCTGCTTTGTGCTCGAGGGTCTCTTCTGCCCGATCGAGGGCTTCGGGTTGTCGGAGTTGGTAGCATAGGAGCTCAGAGTGACGTGCTCTGTTCGCACAGTGCCGACCTGTCCGCACAGAGCCTCGACTGGCAGAATAGTGATGGGAGTTGGCGGACGCGACAGGGGGGGTCGTGGATGTCAGAGCGGCATGGCGAGATATTTGCCTTTAAACTTTGGATGTATGGCAGTGATGAGCGTCATTAATCGTTTGTCGGAGCGGAGGTCTCAACCGAGGCGGAGCTTTCCGATTCGGTCGAGGCTCTATCCTCAGGCCTTGACCGAGGCAGAGTTTTCCGATTCGCTCGAGGGGTCGGTTCCCTCGAGCGAAGCGGACGTTGAGGCGCCCGTCGAGGCGTCCCGCGGGGTGTCTGTACTAGGCCTTCGCTCTTTGCTGGGCCATGGGCCTTAACTTGCCTTTCTTTTTTCTGATATGGGCATGGTTTTGGTGTTTTAACAAGGTTGATTATCCCATAGGTTTGGGTACCCCTAATGACCTCCCCCAACAGTAGCCCCCGAGCCTTTGTTGGAGTAGGTTTAATCCGGCAAAGGCTTTTCGTCGTGGGTGCTTCTGATAAGATTTTCCTTGAAGGATTCCGCTGGGTGCGCGCTAGCGCACCCGCGGGTGTAGCTCCTGAGGCCTTGGAGGAGTGGATATACTCTTGCAAGGTCTGTCAGTGTTTTTCGCTTTCGTGAGTTACAGCGTGTTTCGTCTTCAAGGAACTCGATCTTGTGGTGCGAGGAGCCCCCGAGCCCTGGCCCTAGCAAGGTCGATCAGGGATGGTCCTCGACTTTGAGTTACGACCCTCGTCGCCCCGCTCGCGGGGAGGAGGGGTGATGCAATTCATGCTTCCCTCAAGCGGGTTGCGAGTCATGGATGCCTCTGTGAGTTGTTAGCGGGTAATTCAAGTGGACGTCCGTGCCTCGTTCGATAGAGGTCGGCTCGTGGTCCGGGGTTACGTCTCGTAAGAGCACTTGTGAAGGTTTGCTAGGCAAGGCTCGATCCGTTTCGTTAGGGGTCGAGGGCTCGTTGCTCTCCCTTGGTGGGATCCCTCAACTAGCCGCCTTCATCTGGCCTTGAATACAACATGGGGGTGCCTCGAACTTCGTATTCGAGGATAGGCTCGATTGCTCGCGCCCCTGGTTGTCCATGACTCTGTTTGATCTGAGGTGTCTGTTGAACCCTCGAGAGGCCAGGGCTTCGAACCTCTGATCAGTAGGACCTCGAGGAGAGGTAGCTTACCTTGGAAGCTTTCCTGCTAGCCTCGAGCGTTGATTTAGGGAATCGTGGCCGACGTGGTGCGGAGCATGCGAAGCGGGCGCGCCTTTTCAGGCGGAGCGGCAGAGGCGTGGATAGTTATGATGGGACGTGGCATCTGTGACGCTTGGATTCTCGCGCGCGGTGGTTATCCCGACCGGTGGGGCCCGACCGTCAGTGACAGCGGTACCAACCACATTAAATGTGGATTGCACGTGGCTGGGATGCCGGTTGCGCTTCATATGATACTATAAACAAAGAGGCGGGGGGAAAGGTTCGGCTTACCAAGCTCTTGCCTTTAGATTGCATCTACAAGTTCCAAGCGCCGCCGCCCTTGCCTTTCGTCTTCCCCGCGCAAACTCCGCCTTTCGCCGCGCGCCCTTCGCCATGGTGACCGTCACTGACCCTGCTCTGTGGAGCCCTTCCATCGCCACCGACTACTACCTTGCCGGGCTGGTGGAGGTCGGGGTGCTGCCGGCAAACAGCAACCCGGAGGAGCCCATGTGGATCGCGCCGCCGTCCAACCATCACGAGCCTTCTCCGCCGGAGGGCTTCGTGGTGAGCCTGGCGAGGCTACACGAGCGGGGGTTCGGAGTCCCCGCTTCGTCGTTCTTCCGCGTGTTGTGCCTCCACTACGGCGTGGAGCTCCACAACTTCGCCCCCAACGCCATCTCGCAAGCGGCGGTCTTCGTCGCCGTTTGCGAGGGGTTCTTGGGGATAGAGGCTCATTGGGACCTATGGGTTCACCTCTTCCGGGGTGAGCTTCATACGGCTGTCGGTGAGTCTCGAGGGTTCTGTTGTGCGGTTCGCGCTGGCGGCCTCACCCTGCACATCCGGGGACAGCGCACCGGGTTGTACATCCCGGCGACGATGACCTCCAACAACGCCGACTGGGACAAGGGGTGGTTCTACCTCCGCAACGTCGACAAGAAGCTCCCGACGTACACTGGCAAGGTGCTGCGGGAGCGGCCGGAGTCATGGGGCAATGGCGTCTCGCCCGCCAACCGTCAGGAGCGCCTGAAGGTCTTCACCGACGCCTTCGCCGCGCTGACGAGGACCGGGTTGACTGCGGCGGGGGTGATAGCCAACTTCAAATCAGCGGCATGTCCTGCCGCTGATGGAAAGGGCTCTGCGCCTCGACCAGCTCAGGGCGGATTCGCCCTGGCAGGACTCGAAGATGAAGGAGGGGACCCTCGTCCTCGAGCATTGCATGAACCGAGCGCAGCGGGCTGTGGAGGTATCCAAGCTCGACTGCAAGGAGACGGTCCTATTTGCCGTCAAGATGCGCCCCGAAGCGGGGTATATACAATTTGTAAGTTTTCTTAAGTTTGATTTAGATTCGATCTTATTTTCTTTTACCATCGAGGGTTACTGACTGGCACTTCTTAACCTTTCTCCTCGGGCTTATCTCAGAAGGGATATCGCTCTGCCCCTCCTCTTCGCGAGGTTCGTGAGGCCAATCGCCTCTCTGCCGAGAGGCAGAAGGCACGGAAGGATGCGGCCAAGAAGAAGAAGAAGGAGCGGAGGCGCCAGCGCAAAGCGGCGCACGAGAAGGAGTGCCGCCGTCGGGCAAGGGAGGGGCGCTCCCCCTACTACCCCCGAGAGCAGCCTAGAGGCGTCCTCCTCGGACAACCTTGTGGAGATTCCGCCACCCGCGCCGGTGGCGGCCGAAGTAACTGTGCCCCCGAGGGGGCGAAGCCAAGAGACCCCGGTGTCCTCCCGTGGGAGGGGGGCCTCGAGCGGTTCGGCGCATTTGACGGCGCGAGCCACCCCCGGTTGCGGGTACGCGGATCCCTAGCGCGGCCACCGACTGCGGCGGATCCACGGGCGGCAGTAGGCGATGTGGATCCAGGCCAGGACTCTCGGCGGCGAAGGCCGGCGGCGGCTGCTGCGCGCGGCTAGGAGCGCCCTCGGCGGCGGCGGCGGCGCGAATCCTGGCTGGGATCCCCCGGCGGCCACCGCCGCACATGGCTCTCGCCCGTGGCCCCCGACGGTGGCGCCACGAGCAGGTGAGTGGGAGAGGAGAACGTGGGGGTGGGAGGTGGTTGCCAGGTGGGAGAGGGCAAAATTAGGGAAGGAGTTAGGGTTTTTGGTTTATATATGGGGCTTATGAGTTATGGGCCAGTGCTCGATGCGGCGCTAGCAGGCTTTAGTCGGGCCGCATCGTGCCAACAAAAAAATTGTGCCATGCTTGGGCCGGCACTACGGGCCGAGATTGGTGGCCCAGCACTACACGATGCATAGTATCGGGCCGGCACGGACACTGTGCAACATGGGCCGTGTCGGGCTAGTGATGGGCCTCGGGCCGCCCATTTATCTTGGCCATTTGGTCATCTATACACCAGACCTCAACTGTAAACTGAAAATGCAATGATTTTGTAGTCTCTCATAAAAAGAAAAGAAAAAGAAGGAGGATGAGCCTTGCAGTGGAAGCGAACCCCTTTGGACTCTAGAAGAAAGACATGGCATTGAATTTGGGACACATGGAGCAGGCCTGAGAAACACACATTTGTCTCTATGTATGTACTCATTAGGCTGTCTGCAGTGGGGTACTCAACCCCGTGCGGCAGTACGCGTTTTGCGTACAAAACGCTGCACCGGGGTGCGCTAAAGCGTCCAGCACGGCTCCCAAGACTTGGACGAACGGCAAATCGAGCGCACTCCCGTCCGAGCGCTACCACGCCACGGTGGACACGCGCCCGCCCGCTCCGCCCCTCCCCGCGCTCGCTGCGCCGCTGCGAGGCACCGCCCGCCCGCTCCGCCTCCCCCGCACTCGCTGCGCCGCCGCGAGGCACCGCCCGCCCACCGAGCCACCGCGAGGAGCTTGGCCGCAGCCCACCGCTCGCCCCGGCCATGCGCCTGCCGCTTGCCCCGAACGTGCACCCGCCGCTCGCCCGGGCCGCCGCCTGCCGCGCACCCCGGCCGCGCGCCCGGCGCGCCCCCGGCGCGCTTGCGCCGCTCGCCATGGCCGCCGCCCGCCGTGCGCCCCGGCCGCGCTTCTGCTGCTCGCCCCGGCCGCCACCTGCCGCGCGCCCCCGCGGCCGCCGCGCGCCGCTCGCCACCGGAGGAGGAGAGGGAGAGGAGGGGCCATGGGCGCGTCGCTGGTCTGGGAGCTCGGGGAGACAGAGAGAAGGGGAGCTCGGGGAGAGAGAGAGAAGGGGAGGTGGAGAGGCTGGTCGGCGTGGGGGAGTAGATAAGGTTGAGGGTGGGTCCCACTCGTCAGCAGCTATAGTAGGGGTGGGAAAAACAGATTTGAGTAGAAAATATTGATGACCAGGATATAGAGTACGAGGTATAAGGGATGACAAGTGCGGAGAAATTGAAACTGTATCGAAGAATCTCACTGACCAGGATGGAATATTCCGTTTAGGGGATGAAAATAGGGCATCACGAGTGCAGATAGCCTTAGCAGTTTATTAATTTGCGCCCTGACGGAGCTATAACGAGTACTCCTCTGTCCCTTATTATTGGTCGCTGTCGGTTTTCATGCCACGATTTAAATTTGATTTGTAGAAAATATGTGTAATATTTTAATCTCCAAAAAAATTTGTTAAAAAACCAGATTCAAATATCTATCTAATGATATTTATTGTGTACTATAAATATTAATATTTTTTATATTCAGTCAAAGTTGTTTCTCGGGAACCGTAAACGACACATAAAAAGGGACGGAGGGAGTAGTAAGATTGCACACACACCTAACATGTACTCCCTCCGTCCCACTGAAAGGACCTTGATGTCACCTAGAGGGGGGGTGAATAGGTGAATCTGCAAATTACAAACCTTTTCACACAGTTAGTACAGAAACCGGTCAGACCGGTTTCTAAAACCGGTCAGACCGCTTTTGCCAGAAAGCGGTCAGACCGCTTTGCCAAAGCGGTCAGACCGGTTTTCCACAGAGAAAACCAACTATGTAAATTAACCCCCTCTACAAGTTCTAGCACAAACCAAACTTGGTGATGAGCTCCTGCAGATGATAACTAGCAGGTCCACTTAGTCCCTGCACACAAGTAGAGCACACCCAAGTAGAGCAATGCGGAAGCGAATATAAATGCTAGAAATGAACTTGTGAAGTAAAGCAAGAGACAATGATTTGTTTTCCCGAAGTTCGGAGTTCACCGCTGCCACAAAGGCTGTCACAAAGACACGATGAATCCTAGTCTCCGTTGAGGGCCTACGAAAGGCGGGCTTATCCACTCCAAGCCACTTTCCTCGGTTTCCACTAACTTTTGACCCTTTTCCATGAAGGAGGCAAGGCCAGCCTTTACAACCAATCCGTGGCTTACCACACACGAGGTAGCTCACCGGCGACGCCTAACCGTCTAGGAGGATTCACCTCCAAGAGTAACAAATGCTTCAATTGTTACTAGACTTCACCGGAAGTGCTCAAGACTATGGATATGCTCTCAATAGCTGCAATTTGCTTTCACTTGCTATCTATAGCTCACAGCACATACATCCCTCAACCCAAAACAAAAGATATGATCAAAATCAATCAACTCTCACAAAGAGAGGTTTGGGGAGAGCTTGCTGGTGCTTGGGAAGGCTAGGGACGAGCCACAAAGGCAAATGAACCAGCACCCCTCACAAGAGAGGGGTATGGGGTATAAATACCCCACACAACACAAACTAGCCGTTATAGCCGTTGGAAACCGGTCAGACCGGTTTCCCAAACCGGTCAGACCGGTTTTCAAACCAAAGTAACCGTTACCCCTGTCAGAGCCTCAAACCGGTCAGACCGGTTTCCCAAACCGGTCAGACCGGTTTGGGTCGACTCAGCACACTGGCGTCCCAAAAGCGGTCAGACCGCTTTACAAAACCGGTCAGACCGGTTTTGGTCCCCTCAGCACACAAAGTCCCTAAAGGACTTCTCTCTAGAGGTTATCTCTCATGGGTTGATCTATTGAGCACTTTTTGGTGTTGTCAAGACAACTAATGTTGCATCCCTCTTGATAGTACGGCATTCCTAAACTCAAGATAAAAACAATAAATAGAATCTACCACTTGAGCTTTTATATCTTCATTGATGTCATACTTGATCATCTTCAACTTGAGGGCTTCAACATTTCATGTCTTTGCTGAGCAAATCCAACTTGAGCCAATGGCTTAGAATTTCCATTGTATGAAACAATTCATAAGCCATTCCACTATTTGATCAATAAAGATTAGATGCTTCGCATTGCTTCACTTGATATGACTTGATCGACGTATAGAAACCAAACTATAATGTCAGACTTTTCCACAAACAAAGTCCCTCGGCTACAAGACCAACTTGCCCTTCACTTTGTTAGGAATGTCACCGCATCTAGCTTTATCCCTTCCGTCCTCTCTTGCCAATTTAAGCTACGCTTTACATTGCATCATTAATGAAATCCACATTGAATATCCTTGTCTTCAATTGATTTGAAATGTCTTCAATATTGTTTTGTATGTTGTCTTGTATGTTTTCTTTGGTAGATAATTCGTCCATAAGCATCAATGCACTTGAGACCATATACTAACCATAGAATCACGTCTCATTTTGAATATAACCATTGCCATGGATCAAGCCCAAAGAAATCCCAATTTCTTCAATTATTTTTGTCCCAAAAACCTTTGACAAGTATCCTATAGATGAGACCAACTAATTTGCATAAGACCGTGTCTCATTTGGCATTTTACTTCACTTGTCATTGTATTGCTTAGTTGCATGGGATCACACTCACTTGTTTGCTCTCATGTCATTTATACCAATAATGAGCTTATATTCTTCAACAATCATATTACATGAATATTCATAAGAGTAAAACCCTGCTCATACACTTAAGCAAACAAGTTAAATACAAATCATGTTGTCATCCAAAATCACCAAAACATATAAGTGCCTAGATGCACTTTCAATCTCCCCCTTTTTGGTGATTGATGACAACATGATTAAAGCTTACAAAAGATATGAAATTTAAGCTCAAGATGACTGAGATATATGGTGAGCTCCCCCTTAATATGTGCTTTGAATGGAATTTCAAAAATTCGGCCTCAAATGCCAAATGCACGTATAAACAAAAAAATGAGAGCTCCCCCTATATCTCAGCATCCATCATGTGCAAACATGTGTGTGTGACATAATAAAACAAGGTGTGATGCATATGACATGTATAGCACTCAATAAGACAAAGAGAAGCACATGCTTGCTGTTGGGGCCAAACCGGTCAGACCGGTTTCACCCCAACGGCAGGTATGTGTGAAACAACATTGCATCACCCAATAAATGTAACACACTAGCAAATTGTCACTTAGAATACATAAATAGGTTCAACACACATAGTAGCACACATTACAAATTCTCAAGTCCACAAATAGATAAAGTACGAATTTATTACATCCAGAGTGACATGACTACAAGTTCAACTAGATAAGCTTTAATCCATTTCTTCTCACCCTTTGTCATCAATCATCCATAAAGGGCCTGGAGAAGCTTGTAGTCACACTCCCATCATGCATCCAATCTCCTCCGTCGCTAGAAGGTCGGGCTATGATCATCTGACGAAGAAGATGTAGTCCAATGAAAACCTTCACTCAAGTGAATGTGTATGTGTGATAATATGGAGTGATTCGGATGTGCTAGCCATGGAAGAAAATATGGATGAGCTAAACATACCATTACTAGGAGCAGAAGTGGGTCCGAAGATAGAAGCTGCTGCCTGTGAAGCAAAGTGTCCGGGAGATGGAGATGGTGCACTAGAGAACTGAACTCCCGCCATAGAAGATGACGCACCACCATATGCATATGACGAGGACGGGAGTGTGGCAGCTGCATGGGTAGGTCCTGGAGGTGCAAACCCAAACGAGGAACCAAACAAGTCACCCTCTGAAGTAGGCATGTATGGCATGGTCCCCGGAGCACCAACTGACTGTGGAGGGGGTGGCGGAGGCTGTGAGCTCGACCCGACGTGTCCATATCCAAATATGTCACCATACTCCTCAAAATAGCCCGCATTCATGTGATCAGTCATGATATCTCGAAGCGGGGGAATCTCGGGCAACTCAAGAGGTGGTGAAATAGGTGACGGAGGATCATTTGGACTCAATGATGTGTGTAATCTCTTGATTGCATCTCGAGTCTTCTTGTTCTCAATTCTCTGCTGCCTAACATCAACTTGGACGTCCCTCTGGCCTTTGCAAATGCCTGTGAACATAGATATGAATTTCCGAATGGGAGAAGTCCTTTTCTCAGGATAGGCGCTGCTTCCAGGCCCAAACCGGTCAGACCGGTTTGGGGAACCGGTCAGACCGGTTTGCCCCGGCTGCAGCTGACGGTGCTGCTGCTGCTGAGTTTGAGCTCCTCCTTGCTGTCGTGTAGGCTCATGCTGCAGAGGTGGATCATCCTGAGGTGGAGAAGGCATCCGGAACTTGTGAGGAACAGGAGGGCGAAGTGGCTTATGTGGGGTATCCTTCTTGATTTTGAGACTAGTGACCCTCTCTATGATGAACATGATAAATGGACTGTAGGCGCATATCTTTTGAGGGCTCTCAGAAATAGTATTGATCTCATGCCAAATGAAATCGGCAACGCTAAATGGAGGAGTCTCCTCACCAATCCTCAGGTAATACATCAAATTTCTCATGTAAAG
This sequence comes from Echinochloa phyllopogon, assembly GCA_033239725.1. Lineage (NCBI taxonomy): Eukaryota > Viridiplantae > Streptophyta > Magnoliopsida > Poales > Poaceae > Echinochloa > Echinochloa phyllopogon. The sequence goes on along the minus strand of BTCW01000016.1, from coordinate 450,821 downwards.
TGAGATTTCTGAGGTGTTGCCTTCTCTAGGAGTGAGTGTCTTTCTGAGCAATCTGTAGAGAGACCCATAGTAGGTGTAGAGACCGCTCACTTTCCCCCAACTGCCATGCTGATCTCTGGGATACATGAATTTTATCTCTGATGGTTCCATAACACCCCGATCATGTATCCTGACTGTGTCATCACTCTCATGTCCAACTCTGAGTATAGAAGCAAAGTCAGAAAATGTGACATGAAAGCGCTGTCCCTCTGTCATCCAATGCATAGCTCTCTCTCGCCTACCATCCTCCTCATGATAACCGAAGAACACAGTAGCATAGAACTGAGCAATCACCTCCTTGTTCCAATTATGCTTGAAGCCCATGAGATGTTTGATTCGCTTTTCAGAACAAACTCTGATAATCTCATTGAACACCGGGTTGTCTTGTTTGCTCATGTACTCCCAATCTATGTACTGTGCATCTGATGTGATCTTGGTCTTCTTCATAATAGCTGTGGCATAGAAATCCTGCTGAAAAAGAGTCCAAAATCTGTAGTCAGTGGCTGTCCTATCCACATCAAGTGGACTAGTCCTCCTCAACCTCCTTACTGTATCTGTCATCCCACCCACAGAGTAATCTGTCACTCTCCTACTAGCTGGGCCAGTGGGTCGGCAAATCTCCAGAATGAGAGGGGCATTTTTATCAGTAGTGTCATCATCATCTGCCTCCTCATCCTCATCATGTCTTGCGTCCATCTCCTCATCATCATCTCCCTGCGGACCGTGACGGTACTCAACCCTGTAGTTCTCATCCTCAACCTCATCTTCATCACTAGTGGAATTTTCCACTACATCCACCTCCTCAATCTCCTGCTCAGCTGCTCTCTTTGTCCTCCTAGGCCTCAAAGATCTGCCACTAGCCGCACCCGAGCTACTGCCCCCGGGTGTATCAAACTTCCCCTTTTTGATTCTCTCGGCATGTGATCCTTTAGGCATCTTCTACTGTCCTTCCTGGGTTCACAAGATGACACACAAAGTATCAATACCCAGGAGATGATTGATCAAAAGATTTGAATAGATAGAGTGCATTCAACAAGTTTTGGGTCAGCTCAGAGCCAAACCGGTCAGACCGGTTTCCCAAACCGGTCAGACCGCTTTTGCCTGAGCTGAGCCAAAACGAGTTGGGGATCAATCTGGACAGGGTCTGATCAGGATATTGAAATGATATTGTAGTACATGATATCCATAGTCCATATGTAGACAAACACGTTGCAAAACAGGGACTTGAGCCTTCACTGCCCAAACCGGTCAGACCGGTTTCCCAAACCGGTCAGACCGCTTTTGGCAGTGAAGATGCAAATCCTTGTTGTGCAAAATGTAGCCCAGCAAATCGATTCATCTCTTAGGGATAGGTTCCTAGGCATGCCAGAAGATGTTCCACCAAAGGGTTTTGCAAGATATTCAACGAGTGAGTAGATCGGGCGATGGGAATATTTGTATACCTTGATAGCCTTGAACTCGTGAGAGAAATGAGAGATGAATCCAATGCAGTTGGGAATCCAATCTAGCAGCCTTGGGGCACTTCAAATCCAACAAGCAAACAACTTTTCCTTGGTTGAATCATCAAATCGCCATGGGAGGGCCTCCTTGCGGTAAGAACAGGAGAGAGAAGGGCTGGTGTGGTGAATGAGTATGGGAGGAGATAGGAAATCATGGACGACCAGTAAAACACGTGGGCCACCTTCCTGGGCCAAACCGGTCAGACCGGTTTGGGAAACCGGTCAGACCGGTTTGGGAAACCGGTCAGACCGGTTTCTCCCAGGGAGATGAGTCAAGTCAGGATCACAGGATCTTCCGAGAATTTTGTCGGATCTTCTGATGAGCTTCGGATCTTCCGGGCTAGAAACAACTCGAGACAGAGCTGCTCGGAACTTCCTGTCGGATCTTCCGACCCAATGTCGGAACTTGCTTCAAAACTGTTCCAAAACTTGTTTCCTTGATCTAAGAATATATTATGATGAAATTTTTCCTTCAAAACTCCAAGAATTTCCACAGAAAGGTTCACTCAGCTGCTTGGGCCCAAACCGGTCAGACCGGTTTGGGAAACCGGTCAGACCGGTTTCTCCCAGTCAGCTGAGACAAGTCCGAAAGGGTGGAAATTGAGCTCAAAAACTTGTTCACTTGATCTGAGAGTATATGTGATAGGCATGGTCTTCAACTACTCAAGATTGTCCAGAGAAAAGATAAGATTTCAATAAATCCTTTTTTTTCGTTTCTTCCGAAAGATATGGGAGAAGATAGATAGAGAAAAGATTTATGGACTTGAGAAAATCTCACCATTTGTGACTAGCCATCAATCAAGCAAAGTTAACTATAGTCACAAATAGATCGACAAAGGTCAACAGACCAAAAACTCGAATATTTTCAAAATCACACAACCTATCATGCTAGTTGGATTTTTTCAAAATCTATCCTATGACACATAATCACATGCACTCATATTGAGCTATAGACCATGGTAGTATATTTGGCTCACACCTCACTTAAACAATATTTGACACCAAGTCAATTGTTAAGAAGGTGCCGAACAAATATCCAATTGGTGCACAAAACTCAATGTACTTGCATGCGAATGCACATACTAGCATGATGTAAAGCCTAGATGCACAAGGTAAATACTAGACAAATAAAACATACCTTTGCCTCTAGCTAAACTTGTTGTGCAATATGATCAAATTTTATTCAATTGCCCTCTTTCATGATATATGCCAATTCTTGGACAAAAGAGAGAAAACATATTAAATTGCACAACAACTAGTTTCATAATCAATGACCCTTGTATGTGGATGGCAAAAGGTCATTAATTATAAAACCTCACAATATAGACCAAATTCCTTTTCTCTAGTGCATATGTGATGAAATGTGTAGGAAGACTGCACATGCACTAGTTTTGAAACAATAAGATCAAGTGAGGAATTTAGACTATATTATGGTGGGTTGCCAAGACATAAATTAAACATGGGATCCAAAGTATGAGATGACACAAGTTTACCACTTTGGATCATAGATTGAGTTGACAACTCCGATTGAGAGAATCACTTTCTCACCATTGAGACTACAAGTTCACTAAAAGAAACGTTAGTCTCAAGGACACAAATATTGAAGTAATCTCCCCCTGAATAAGTGCATCATGGATGGATTGCATGTCACATGCACTTTTGTCTTGTTAATGACATGGGATGATTAATTCAATATTTGGTCAAGGCGCATAATAAATTACTCATATTGAAAAGTGCCAAGAGAACTTACTACCACATAGGTGCGAGTTGACGTACATATGCCAAGAATGATATCCCAAAGAAATAACTCAAATATATCTTCATTTCACACTTGACAACTCAAGTTGCAACATTCTGGGCCAAACCGGTCAGACCGGTTTGGCAAACCGATCAGACCGGTTTTGCCAGAATTTGCCTCTGTCGGAAATTTCCGGTCTAGAGCCCAATTTACGGCAAATGCGACGGAAATTTCCGGTAGTCAGCGTAAATTTCCGGTGAAGCATAGCCATATGGTCATATTTGAGTCTCGAAACACCGGGGATTAATTCTCTGCAAATTTGACACAAAATTGCTCTACTAGGGAGCCATTATACATACCACGTGGCATATGTTTAAATCATTAATTAAAATCTTCATTTCTCATGAATGTGCCAAAGTTGCAACTGTCTGGGCCAAACCGGTCAGACCGGTTTTGCCAGACATATACCTATTGGCGTGAATTTCCGATGTTTGATTCAAATTTCGTTGGAACTTGATCCACTGCAACTTAACACAATATTGCTCTGCTAGAGAGCCATTAAAAGCATCACATGGCATATATGACTAAAAGTTCAATAAGAAATCTAAGTCACTATCAAGCGTCTCATGAGTCAAATGCTTAGAGACACTTGATCCTACCAATGGCACTAGTGACTCAAATTTAATCAATTTAGGCACAAAGTTACCGCGATGTCATTGGGTATAGAGTATGAAGTGGAAGCAATTTTTCTTGGCTTGCTAGTAGATCATTGAGGATTGTCATTCAAGCCGAGCCACCAATGCATCTCGTAGTCCCTACAATCTCATCAAGCACGCTTTGGTACCCAACTCGTGTTGGGTCCGATGTTGTTAGTCCCAATATGCTTAGGGATCCAAATAGCTCTTGTGCCGCTCCTTGGAGAACGAATCACCTTGGAGGCACAAGGGGCATTTGGAGAATCCCCAAGCTTCACATGCATAGAATGGACAATGTCGGGTTTAGTAGTTTTATCATTGGGACAATCTTTACCAAAATGTCCCTTCTCCCGACATGAGTAGCATGTCCTGTGCTTGATGTTGGTTGCCTTCTTGTGTTGCTTGGCTGCTGCTGCCGGAAACCGGTCAGACCGCTTTGTAAAAGCGGTCAGACCGCTTTTGGCAGAGCAAGCAACACTTGAGTGTGTTGAGCTCTTGAAGTCCACTTCTCCATTGAATTTTGCTTGGGCCTTGAGAAAGCCTTTGTTGAGCTTGATAGGAGGCTTCTCTTGGTGTAGTCCCACCTTGCTTGGACATGAAGCAATTTGATGCCCCTTCTCAAGACACCCGAAGCATCTTCTCTTTTCAATATTTCTTTGTCTCTTGGAGAGAGTTGGCTTGTCTTCTTTCTTAGTGAAACACTTGGTATGAGCCAAATTTTCACTATTGCTTTGATCTTGGCTTGTGTAGGACTTGACTTGATAAATGCAAGAGCTTTGCACGGTTGATCCCTTCTCAAGCTTCTTCACCATGAATTCACGGTTATCTTGAGAAGGTTGTGCATTGCTCTTCCCTTTGAGAGTTGTCAAGTTCTTTGTGAGTTTTTCCACCTCTTGCTTGAGTTCTTCATTTTCCTTTGCAATGAGGTCATCACAAGATTCTACACACACTTCATCATACCAAGATCGTTTTGCTTGAGAGCAACACGGGTTAGCACATGATAGATTATATTGAATTTGAGAGCATGTGCATATGTGAGGTTGTGGTTCAATTGATTTTACCGAAGTGATTATAACCTCATGAGCAATCTCTAATGAAGCATATGATTCTACAAGTTCTTCATGAGAACACAAGAGTTCTTTATGCGTCGCTTGTAGTATCTCATGCTTACTAGCATTTAATTCTATTTTTTGCTTGAGCACTTTGTTTTCTTTTTCTATGGAAGCCATATGAAGAGCATCACAAGCATAATCATCAACAATTGCATCATACTTACAAACCAAAGCGGCATTTGAGAGTTTGACTTCCTCAAGCTCTTTGATAAGAGCTAGGATAGTCTCATCCTTTGAGTTTTCCGCCTTCTCATCTTCTTTGGACTTGTAATATATGAGTGTTTCATCATTGGAGGATGATTTTGCTTGTGAGCCTGAAACTTTGCTTGCACGGCGACGGCCTCCCTTCTTGCAGCCAGCTGCGCCCTTCCTGCCCAAACCGGTCAGACCGGTTTGGGAAACCGGTCGGACCGGTTTTGGCAAGGAGCAGGCAGCTGAGCCTTCTTGCTTTCGTGGCTCCACGGTGGTCATCACATGAGGCTTGGTGCATGTATTTGCTGATGTAGAGCACTCCTCATGTGACTTGGCTCTTGTTTGGTCTTGCGTGTCGCTTTTGATGTTGCCATATAGCTTCTCAATTCGAGCCCAAATAAGATGAGCATCGAATAGAGTTGCTTCATCTTCTAGAATCATTTCTCTAACTTCATTGCTCACAACATCAAACAAAAAGTTAGCGACACGAGCGTTGAGTTGAAAGCAATTAATCTCATCTTCGGTTGGATTGGACATGCTCCAATCAACACTAGGATGATCAATGCCTTCAACTACAACCCGCTCAAGAATAGGACTCATAGCCCTAAGATCATTAAGTACATGAGCGGACCAAGTGGAATAATTTGAGCCGTCACTAGCTAGTGGCTCATAGGTTACCTCACAAGTGGTTGACATCTTTCCTCACGGCGGTTAAGCTTGGATGTGAGGCCAAGCTCTGATACCAATTGAAAGGACCTTGATGTCACCTAGAGGGGGGGTGAATAGGTGAATCTGCAAATTACAAACCTTTTCACACAGTTAGTACAGAAACCGGTCAGACCGGTTTCTAAAACCGGTCAGACCGCTTTTGCCAGAAAGCGGTCAGACCGCTTTGCCAAAGCGGTCAGACCGGTTTTCCACAGAGAAAACCAACTATGTAAATTAACCCCCTCTACAAGTTCTAGCACAAACCAAACTTGGTGATGAGCTCCTGCAGATGATAACTAGCAGGTCCACTTAGTCCCTGCACACAAGTAGAGCACACCCAAGTAGAGCAATGCGGAAGCAAATATAAATGCTAGAAATGAACTTGTGAAGTAAAGCAAGAGACAATGATTTGTTTTCCCGAAGTTCGGAGTTCACTGCTGCCACAAAGGCTGTCACAAAGACACGATGAATCCTAGTCTCCGTTGAGGGCCTACGAAAGGCGGGCTTATCCACTCCAAGCCACTTTCCTCGGTTTCCACTAACTTTTGACCCTTTTCCACGAAGGAGGCAAGGCCAGCCTTTACAACCAATCCGTGGCTTACCACACACGAGGTAGCTCACTGGCGACGCCTAACCGTCTAGGAGGATTCACCTCCAAGAGTAACAAATGCTTCAATTGTTACTAGACTTCACCGGAAGTGCTCAAGACTATGGATATGCTCTCAATAGCTGCAATTTGCTTTCACTTGCTATCTATAGCTCACAACACATACATCCCTCAACCCAAAACAAAAGATATGATCAAAATCAATCAACTCTCACAAAGAGAGGTTTGGGGAGAGCTTGCTGGTGCTTGGGAAGGCTAGGGACGAGCCACAAAGGCAAATGAACTAGCACCCCTCACAAGAGAGGGGTATGGGGTATAAATACCCCACACAACACAAACTAGCCGTTATAGCCGTTGGAAACCGGTCAGACCGATTTCCCAAACCGGTCAGACCGGTTTTCAAACCAAAGTAACCGTTACCCCTGTCAGAGCCTCGAACCGGTCAGACCGGTTTCCCAAACCGGTCAGACCGGTTTGGGTCGACTCAGCACACTGGCGTCCCAAAAGCGGTCAGACTGCTTTACAAAACCGGTCAGACCGGTTTTGGTCCCCTCAGCACACAAAGTCCCTAAAGGACTTCTCTCTAGAGGTTATCTCTCATGGGTTGATCTATTGAGCACTTTTTGGTGTTGTCAAGACAACTAATGTTGCATCCCTCTTGATAGTACGACATTCCTAAACTCAAGATAAAAACAATAAAGAGAATCTACCACTTGAGCTTTTATATCTTCATTGATGCCATACTTGATCATCTTCAACTTGAGGGCTTCAACATTTCATGTCTTTGCTGAGCAAATTCAACTTGAGCCAATGGCTTAGAATTTCCATTGTATGAAACAATTCATAAGCCGTTCCACTATTTGATCAATAAAGATTAGATGCTTCGCATTGCTTCACTTGATATGACTTGATCGACGTATAGAAACCAAACTATAATGTAAGACTTTTCCACAAACAAAGTCCCTTGGCTACAAGACCAACTTGCCCTTCACTTTGTTAGGAATGTCACCGTATCTAGCTTGATCCCTTCCGTCCTCTCTTGCCAATTTAAGCTACGCTTTACATTGCATCATTAATAAAATCCACATTGAATATCCTTGTCTTCAATTGATTTGAAATGTCTTCAATATTGTTTTGTATGTTGTCTTGTATGTTTTCTTTGGTAGATAACTCGTCCATAAGCATCAATGCACTTGAGACCATATACTAACCATAGAATCATGTCTCATTTTGAATATAACCATTGCCATGGATCAAGCCCAAAGAAATCCCAATTTCTTCAATTATTTTTGTCCCAAAAACCTTTGACAAGTATCCTATAGATGAGACCAACTAATTTGCATAAGACCGTGTCTCATTTGGCATTTTACTTCACTTGTCATTGTATTGCTTAGTTGCATGGGATCACACTCACTTGTTTGCTCTCATGTCATTTATACCAATAATGAGCTGATATTCTTCAATAATCATATTACATGAATATTCATAAGAGTAAAACCCTGCTCATACACTTAAGCAAACAAGTTAAATACAAATCATGTTGTCATCCAAAATCACCAAAACATATAAGTGCCTAGATGCACTTTCACCCACAATATAAGGCGCGCACGTAATTCAAGATTCAAACTTTAAAAGTTTTGACCTATAGTTAATCTTTTATAATAAAAACTTTATCTAACAAAAATAATACCATTAGATTTGTACTTAAATGTACTTTTATATAACTATGATTTTGTTGCTACAATTATTATAATATTAGAGATATTAAGAGTCAAACGTTAGTATGGGAGACTGTGCCAAGTTTGACCACGTCTTATATTTTGAGACGGAGGGAGTATTAACAAAGATTTCAGACAAGTACATCACCTCAGCAGCCTGGGAAAAAGTAAACTTGCCTATTATATTACTATTACAAGTGAGACCAGGGCCGTGTTTCTTTGGGGATGAAAATATTTTTTCCACCCCGTTTGACCAATAATTAAGAGTATTAAATAAAGTCAGTTTACAAAATTACATTCACAACTTTGGACTAATTCACAAGACCTATCTAATGAGGCCTCTGACCGTAGGCTCATTAGATTCGTCGCGCAAAGTTACACCCATCCCTAAAAAGATTTTACAAATAGATTTCATTTAATACTACATGCATATAAGATTTCCTTTGAAAAAATATTTTCAAAGGGAAATAAACACGGCCCAGAATGGATAAAAAAGAGTACGTACTTAATTTCAATCAGAAGTTTAATATATCTCAAAAACTCCGCAATACTACTTGTACAATCACTGAAAGTTCCTCACTGTTGACCCGACTCAGCAGCAACGCATTGTGGGTGCGGAGCAGCAGCCCGCGTGGGAACTCCGTCGGCGGGTCGCGTAGTGGCAGCCGAGCTTCATCCCCATCGGCCTCTTTTTCTTCTTGTTCTTTTTTACTAAAACGTTTAGTTCTCTCAACCTTTTTCTTCTAATTTTTATGGATAGCTTTTCTTTTTTGCTGCATAAAATACATGCATAATTTTTGTTTGCTTCCAAATATTTATACATATAACTTTTTTTAAAAAAATGTTCATAACTTTTTTCTCGTTTTGAACTTTTTTGTTTCTGAAACTCTCTTTTTTATGTAACTATTTTACATAACTTTTGTGACACAAAATATTTTTAGCTAAACTTTGTTCTATTTTTTCTTTAAAATATTTTGTCTATAATTTTTCTTCAATTTTTGTTTTTGATTTTTATACTTATGAATATTTTTACTTAGTTTTGTTTTAAAGTTTTCTTTATAAGTTTTTTATTTGAAAATTTTTCTATCTAATTATTTGTGGGGACCATAGGTGGAATAATGATTTTTTGGAGTGTGGGGATCACGGAAACAACTTTTTTGGGAAACGGATCACACATACAAAAGAATCCAAATAGAAAATAGAATAGGGCATCTATTTTCCTTTTCTGGGTTGTCGGATCCCCACCTCTGTTGCCCGCACGAAAAAAAGAAGGAAAGATGCATTCCAAAGAAAAGGAAGGAGAAACGTAATTAGTACTGTACAATGACTTGGCTTCTATCTTGCATGGTGTTGCATACTACTAATCCCTTACGTGTCCTAGTATTGGACTCTGCTCTCCTCAACGTGGTTGACCAAGGGACTGGGCATCCTGCGGTACTGCACGTTGCAGGAACGGAAAAAAAGAGGGAGGCTTGCTGAGTTGACCTTTTTGTTTTTGGTTTTGAGGAAGTTGCTGAGTTGACTTTGATCATATTTCGGCAGTATAATACTACTTCCGTTTCAAATTACTATTCACTGTTGACGTTTTCATTTAACGTTTGACCATTCGTCTTATTTAAAAAATTTCACAAATATCATTTATTTTGTACGTGATTTACTTTATCATCGTATATACTTCAAGTATAATTTATTGGTTTATATATTTGGATAAATATTTTTAATAAAACGAATGCTTAAAGATTATGAAAAAAAAGTCAACAACGAATAATAATTTATAACGGAGATAGTAATATATATTAGTAGTACGGCCTCGGTCGATATCTCGACATGCTGTACGTCAACTTTAATTGTTGCCTGTAGATGGCCCTGCAAGTGCCAAACCAACGTTGATCAAATCGAGGAGCTGACTCGCTCGATCCATCCATCGCTGGTATGCACGGTCAATGCATGCGCACCTGGGTCAACTACCGCATGCAGACGTACAGGTGCCGCCCTCCTCCGACAGACATTTCAGTCAGCGTTAATAATTGTTATTTTCCATATTTTTTAAAAAGTATATTAATGCCATAAAATACATATTAGTTTTATATATAATCTAATTTAGTAAATTTTAATTTTAAAACCATAAAGATAGAAGTTACCTTTAAATAAAATACGTTCATATCCATATGTTATATCATTAGAAAAAGTTTCATAAACTTTGAAGCTTATTTCGATGTCGTTTCGCATAATTTAACTGGTGGAAGTAACGGAAATATCAAATAAGTAATGAAATTTAGAAGTCGGTGTCAAATAGAGGAAGAAAAACTTTCCAGTGCCAAAAAAGAAACCAGCATTTGTTTTAGTGTCAAATAAGAAATTTTCTAAAAAATGTATGTGTGTCTCAATTTGAAAGAAACCGGTGAACCGTGGATAGCTGGATTATCGTTACATTAGCGTCAAGCTAGCTAGATCGTAGAATCTAAGAATTAAAAGCCGGTTAATCGTTTCAGCCATGAGTTATAAAAAGGTTACGATCTACAGTGGTCTCTGGCTAAAACGAATAGACTTTTTAGTCAAGTAATCAGCGAGGATATGTAGTTTTAACCTTGGCCTTGTTTATATTCCGAATTGGGGATATCAAAGTTGGCAAAACGTAATAAATACGTCACTGTAGCATTTCGTTTGTATTTGTAAATAATTATCCAAACATTCATTAATTAGGCTCAAAATGTTCGTCTCGTAAAGTACAACAAAACTGTGTAATTAGTTTTTTTTGATTTTATCTACATTTAGTACTCTATGCATATACCAGCATTTTGATATGATATGAATCTTCTTTTTACACAGTAGAATTTGGAGGCTCTTTTTGAAAACTAATGCCTTGTTTAGATCCAAAATATGGGGGTGGGGATTTAGGGGTTTGGGGTCACTTCGTAATCATTGCGTCACTGTAGCATTTCGTTTGTATGATGAAAAATTATCCAAAAATTGATTAATTAGGCTCAAAATGTTCGTCTCACAGAGTACAACAAAACTGTGTACTTAGTTTTTGATTTCATCTACATTTAGTACTCCATGCATATTATGACATTTTGATGTGATGAAAATATTCTTTTTGCATAGTGAACTTTGGGGTTGTTTTCTGGGAAAGGGTTAAGGCCGTTGACTAATACTTTGGCGGCACTATCGAGGGACTGCGATGCCGTAGAATGGACGACATCCGATCCATTGAGAGTACCAAGTGCTCATCATGTCAATGTAGACAGGTCAATGCTACAGCTAGCCATAGAACGCGTACAGTACGTATGCCGGTATCACGCAAGTCAAACATATTATTGGCAGTCTAGCAGATCGAGTACGGATGATGGATCTGGACATTTCTGGTTTAGATCCTAAATTCTAGTTCACTGTAAAAAAAGATTTTCATCACATCAAAATGTCATAATATGCATGGAGTACTAAATGTAGATGAAATCAAAAACTAATTGCACAGTTTTGTTATACTTTGCGAGACGAATATTTTGAGCCTAATTAATTAATTTTTGGATAATTTTTCACATACAAACGAAATGCTACGGTGACACAATGATTACGAAGTGCCATCTTGAATTTGGCCTCCAAATTTAGGATCTAAACCAGGCCTGAGCGAGCATCTGATCGATTACAAGGGGTTCATTATCGGAGGAGAAAAACACGTACGGTACACATCCATCGGCCGTCACGAGATGATCAAGCCAGAGAGGTGCATGGATGTGTGTGCGAGCCCTTGCTGACCCCATGAGAGAGAGAGAGAGAGAGGACGGCGAATCCCGAGGCGATCGAGGCTCCAGGTCCAGGTCCAGGCCCAGCCTTCTCGATGCTCGATATATCTCTCTCCTTTCACGTGCACCGTACTCACTCACTGCTTCACAACTGTACCTGCTCCATCAAAATAAATAATCTATACAAAATAAAATACAACTCTCGCAGGCAAAATCAAATAATTTCTAGTTTAATTTAATTTATATAAAAATACTAATATTTATATAATCTAAAAAAAAATTTAGATTAATTATGTGATATATTTCGGTACTACTGATCAGATTTGAAGTCGTTTGACTTCTTAACATGCGAGAGAGTTATATTCTATCTGAAAGAGAAGGAGCAATACAGTATTATAGTATTGTAAGGAGTATATTTTGCAGCCAGCGGCACCCCCAACACACCCTCACTTCGGTCTCACGCACGCACGCAACGCCGCCCGGCCACTTTCCCACCATATATATATATATATATATATATATACATATATATATATATATATTTATATTTCCTCGTCGGCGTCGGCGTGCATGCCTTCTCTACTCCGTCAAATTACTCCGCCTAAACAATGCGCTAACTCAATCAACAAGGTCAAATGCTGCCTGTTCTCTGTTCATTATTCCCTGTGCCTGTGCCGTAGCAAATCTTCATCCAAGCACTCTTTTCTTTTCTGAATTATATTATTACAAGTCAAACATAAATCCCCCTTCCTTTCCTTTTTTTTTCAATTACTCGTGTTCTTTTCTGCATGTAGTCCAGCATTATTTAAACTAAAATACTGCAGCCGCACGCAAAGCAACTACCACACAGTTGACAAATGGTTGTTTCTTGCATTGCGCTGTTTGAAACCATGAATCGATCATGCGTGGTTATTGTAGAGTCACGTGGCAATTTTACGGACATAAAGGATCGTACCCAGTTTTTTTATATAAAATTTATCTGTTTATCAGTCCTTATTATTAATGATAAGTTTATCGGTATGGGAATGAACTGCATTTCCATTATTTTGAACTCAAATTGAGTCGTTCCATCTTCAAACATAATAATAAGCCTAAATTAGTTTGCTGGCAAACAATATCTCTGCTTAGCCATATTTAGGTATAATGTCAACCGAAAATAGCAGATATGTTGAGGCACATTCCGCGATGAGAGAGAGATGGAACATGCTATTAGAGGCCAAGCCAGCCCAAACGGCTGCCGGGTCAGCTCTATTAAATGACAAGGTTACTTCAAGATCTAATCAAAGGAATTACATAATTCCATCGAGGTCAGCTGATCCTGATAACAAGAGTTGGTTCCGCGCCCTGGATGTGATGTCAAGGTAAGTTTAAGAGGAAACATTTTTAGAGGTGGGCGATAACATGACCCGCTCCTAGAAATGATCATCTGTAAATATTCATATGATCTCGAATGAAAACAAACTTTATTTCAAAACTGTAGATGTATCTAGTTTTATAGTTGACAATTTTCTTTCATTTAACAACATTTAATAGTCCATAAAATCAATGTGACGTATCTAGTTTTGAAATCTAGAATTTCTGAGTTTTGCAAACAATGTCGAATGTAGACAAGTTTTATATTAAAGTTGTAGTGGTCAATGAGACCTAAAAGTTTATAGTTTGTACTTTTTTCATTTAAGATGGTTTAGAATCACAATATTATTTAGAAATTAGTTGTGCCATACACGACTATAACTATGGATTTTATAGCATGAATATAGTATATGTCAATTAAATGTGAAATACAATTTGAACATTTGTATTGCAATTGTAATATTTTGACCATTTAAAAAACATAAGAGATATGTGAAATATATCTTACATAAGTATATATGTCTATATTTTAAAAGAAAAAATAAAACTAAAAATAGAGAACTATTCATAGGGGCGAGTGATGGTGTGACCCACCCCCGGAAATGATTTCTAGGGACGGATGATGGATTTACCCACCCCTGTAAATCCTTTTCAGAGTTATTAAGACAAAAAAAACATATCTCATGAAGTTACAAGTGACCTTATGGTGTGGTGGAGAGGAGGCTACACGTGAGGCCTAAGGTAAGCGGTTTGAATGAACGTAACTGTATATATTTTGTCCAAAATTACTACTACCAGAAGCAGGGGCTACTCGTGGTGGATGGTTGGATGTTTTTTCTTTTTATTGAAGTTTTCATTTTTTTCTTCTGGAAATCGATTTTTATGGGCAAATGTGTTTTAGCCCGACCCTAGAAATTATTTCTGTAGTAGTGCGAAGGACTTCGGATGGGGTTTATCCAGCTAAGTCTGCCTATAATATCCAATTCAGAGGTTCCTACTGCTCCTTCAATAACAAGGCAATCTGGAAAGCCAAGGTTGAAGGCAAGCATCGTTTCTTCACCTGGTTGCTAGTACAGGAAAAGATCTTGACTTCAGGCAAGCTAATCATTAGGAACTTCTAGTGTGACCCTATTTGTGCTTTGTGTGATCAAGCGAATGAGACTGCGGTGCACCTTTGCTTGCACTGTGTTTTTGCACGTGAAGTTTGGATGCTGGTGGCGGGATGGACAGATGGTGTTGTATCAATGCCGACTATGGATGTTGATATGGAAGCCTGGTGGAATAAGTCTACAACAAATCTGTCAAAAGAGCAAAGACGTAGCGTGGTTCCAATTCTCATGTACACAACTTGGAATATTTGGAAGGAGCGCAATAGGCGAAACTTTGAAGGGAAGAGTTCTTTTCGCCGAGACAGGTCCTGTCATTCATCAAGGAAGAAATTCACCTACGGGAGGCTGCTTGTGGAGGGGGTACGGTGCCTAGAGTGATTTCATAGTATCTATGTTAGTTCCTACTGTGAGGTTTAAGTTTCTTTGGTTATTTTGTAATAACACCGATTATGTACCGTTGAACTTGCTTCCTTTTCTTAAATGACATAGTAGCGCTCCTGCTAATCTTTCAAAAAAAAAGATGATTTGATTTCATCTCCCATTCTGTTTGCTATCTATTATACAACCATTACCCACAAGCCAAGTACATACTTGTTGATCAAAGCCGCCGGAAAACAAGTTGCGTTTAGCTTGTTTTAATTTCCTTGTTGTGAAACATGAAGTAAATAAAGTGAGTGGAAGTAGCCCTTTCCTTTATTAAAGGAAATGATAATAAACTAGAATTAGTCGTCTCTCATCATGGTATATGTTGCTGACCTGATTCCTTTGCTTTACGTGTAGTCCTTCCTAGTTGTGCCGGTTGAGTTCCACTAAGGAATGCTGAATGCTCACTTTTTTGGGGCATTTGTCAGGATGCACACACGGTTTTTCTCTAGTCCACGGATACGTACATGTGCTGCTGCGGCTGCGTGCCTAACCAAACCAATCATGCAGATGCAGTGTGCAGTGCAGCACACACATAGAAATGCACAGTACGTACATGATGATACATGTGGTGGACAGATCGACCCCTCCAATTCCTGGAATCCTTCCAAACGCCAACGCCAAACCAAGCTACTTAAATATAAGCAATAAAATATACGAAAAAAAAGAGAGAGAGGCTGGCCCTGCATGTATGTACAGTAGCTAGTAGTAGCTGCTCACATATGCATCGATCGCAAGGAATGGATCGGAACATGATGGATGGATGATCCAGCAATCGCCACGAGCTGTGTGACTGTACGTGAGGCACAGCACACAGCACAGCACACGGCACGGCCATCATCCATCTGCCTCTCTGATGGATGGATGGATCGATCGTCTGCAACTGATGCCATGCATTTGCAACAGTACGTGAAGCAAGCGACTATGCTGTGCTACGTAGTACGGGCCGGGGCCCTCCCGTATCAAGTAGTATGCACGCACCTGCCCGCTACAACACGCCGTATCATCAGTTACACAAACTCCCAAATTTAATTTACATTAAAACCACCCAATCATCCCCATCCATGTGCATGTCATGCATATGCTATATCTTTTTTTTAGATAAAGGATAAATCCAGCCTACTATGTCCACATGGTGAACATGTATAACCAAGGTTACAAAAGTTCTTAGACTATGATCCTCTAAACCGAGGAACTCAAAAACAAAGAAAAAACTAAGACACTAAAAGAAAGATAAAAGACTAAGCTTCAATCTTTTTCTGATCTCGTGCCATTACAATTTTCAAAATTTTAAAATATGCAACTATCAGTGACTGGTGGCCCCCATCTGTCAGTGACACATCGATGGCATATTTTTGAGATGTGAAAATTATAATGGCATGAATCCAACTAGCCCTTGTTTTAACTTTGATATCTTTATACAGAACCGGTCCATCGCATCAATTGTCTTCTTAGAAACCTGATGCAAGAATTGTTTTGCTAAAAAAACTTATTCTCCAATGACCCACCTCGATAATGAAATCCGGTCCAAGGGCCTCCAAGGCAACGCCTTCAAGAAGGATATGGCATCAAAGATGTCATCGTCGCCCCTTCGATAAGCCGCAGTTAGGTTTTCACCCAGAAGACCACTGAACCTTGCAACAAGCACCATGACAACGCCTCATGAAGGACGACGCCCAAGCCTTGTCGGCATTGCTGACACCAACGGGAGGGAGGACACAAAGAGGTCAAGCCACATTGGCTC
Source organism: Echinochloa phyllopogon (assembly GCA_033239725.1). Taxonomy (NCBI): domain Eukaryota; kingdom Viridiplantae; phylum Streptophyta; class Magnoliopsida; order Poales; family Poaceae; genus Echinochloa; species Echinochloa phyllopogon. The sequence goes on along the minus strand of BTCW01000016.1, from coordinate 434,141 downwards.
GTCGCAGAACATGCCAACATGCTCCATGTCACCATACCATGCGCCTTCAACATGGATAAGAGAGGAGTAGCACCTCGACAAAGCCTCCATGGAGGATAATGACGCTTGAAGCGTCACCGATGCCGGCCGGCAAGAAGCCAGCTAGGATTTCTCCCGGTACTTCCTTCACGAGCGGCCATCACTTTCATGGCCACCGCCACCAGCTCCCATGCAGCCCCGTCGTTGGCGCGCCTCCACACCACCATTGACGTCGCTGCCCTTGCAGCTCTCATCACCGGTGCACGGTAACACCACCATAGTTGCCAGATCTAGAAATTGGGAGAAAGAAGAAGGGGAAGGAGAGGGTAATAGATTGATTTTGCCACGCCACCGTCGTCCTCGCCGGTCCTAGACGCTAAGATCGGGGGAGGTCACCGGTGGCGCGGGTTGGAAGCCGCCCTTGTCGCCCCTAGGAGCTAATTGGAACAACTTGGGTCCTCTTACGTCCATGAGGGGGCCCTTCTTTTTTTATGCCATTGCTTATTTAAATCATCCTTTTCCTTTCCTGTGTCAAAAATTTGGTTGGATATCATCTATATATTTCATTATATATTGAATATGTAAAAATGTTATTTTTTGATGTTATTTTCCTTGTTGGGATAGCCTCGGTCGAACATATTGATTGCGATCTTGGATATTGCTGCGGTGTCAAAACACAAAAAAGACTGTACGTTTTGACGAGCAGAGCATCGGAGGTTTTGGACATTTTTATCAATTTTGATAGATAAGCATGACACACCCGGATTTTCACAAAAACTCGAATGCGGCCATATGTGTGCCCAGGAAGTCATAGTACACATATAGCGAACGTATATGATAAACAGAGAACATATGCTGGAATAAACTCTTCATTAAATAAAGTTTTTACATCAGAGTGCTTCATAAATGATCTAAGCAATAACAACGGAACTAATAAACTCTCAAACTAATGGAGCCGCAATTCACAGGGACTCTGACTGGGAGACCACAGCTCAGTAGTACGGTAAATCTTCGGGAAACTCAGCAGCAGACTCATGTCCAGCCCAATCTGTTTACCCATCCGGGATTTTATTGAATAAAATGACAAGTGTAAGTAAACAATTACTTAGTAAGTATAGCACGGGTATGAAGGCTCAAAATAGGCTAGACATGGCTTAACTGCATTAGCATTTTTAGTTGGTTCATTTTTAGTTGGAGGCTCGGGGAAGGGCTCACGACGAGCGAAGGGCGACGACGGCGAGTTTCGACGACGGCGACCGAAGAGCAGCGGGGCTTGGCGAGGGGAGGGCTGCTGCGGGGGTTGAGAGCTCAGAAGGAGGGTTGGTGAGGTTCTGGGGAGCTCCGGGGGTGGCTTATATAGGACGAGGGGAGGCCACATTGGCATCCGCGCCCCGGATTGCGGCGGTCCGCGCTTTTCAAGCGGGGAGATGCCTTGCCATGCGCGGAGCGGCCGGGAAAGGAAGGGGATCGGGGAAGGAAGGTGCGGCGAAGGATCCTGGGTGGTCCACGGCAGCGCGGGGAGGTGGGCCCGGCCGGACTTGCCATCGGCCGAGGCGCTCGAGCGCCATTCACGCGCGGCGAAGAAAGGAAAGGGGGGTTGGGGAAGAAGCTGCAAGGTGGAACCGGGGAATCAGTGGGAGAGAGAGAGCGTGGGGCGCGCCGGGGGGGGGGGGAGAAGAAGATTGGGCCGCTGCTGGGCCGTTTTTCGCGGCTGGCTGCGGGAGAGGGGTTGTGGGCCGGTGGAGAAGGGAGTGGGAGTGGGCCGGCTCGGGAGGGAAGTTAGAGGTGCAAGAGTGGACCGGGGAGAAAGCTTAGGGAGTAAAAATAGACTCGGCTTAATTAACTTTTCTAGGACTCCAAACAAGGTGATTCAAATTTGAATTTAAATAAATTTAAATTCTCGTTTGAATCACAAGCAATAAAAAATTAAATGCAGTAGCATGAATGCAACAAAAATATTTTTACAACTTATATTTGATTTTAATATTCATAAATAATGTGTTTAGCCTATATTAATTATGAACAAATTAAATAAAAGCCGATTAATTACTAAAATTTTTAAATAGGCTATTTTTGGTGTTACAAAGCAGGAATATGCATCTCATAAAGTGGCGGACCCATCCACTCAAAAGAGCCCGGGCAAACACACAACAGTCCATTCTTTCTATAGAAACTCATGAGGTATTTGTTTAATCGCGTCAGAGTCCTTATGTGACTAATCACGTCGGCCCCGGGCGGTTGCCCAGGGTCGCCGGGCCCTTAGTCCGCCCCTGATTTATGATTACTTTCATTATGCTGGTGTGCTCGTTTTGCTTTCATTTTGTAATCAGCTATTGAGCCGGAAACAATATAAGAATGCGGTTATAGAGACCGGATTTCTTTCGTTTTCTAGAAAGATCTCGAAGGTTTTTTTAATCAAGCTGTGAAAGTTGAAACAAGAAAGAAAAGCAAAAGAACAGTACAGTAGCATCGGCAGGTAGGCGTGAACGTGATTAGGCGGGGCGCTGTTGGTTGATCTTGATCTGATGCGAGGGGAGGGGCATGAGATGCGATGTGATGTGAATGTGAATGTGATGATGCCGGCGATGGGATTCCATCCAATTAATCCACACATGTGTCAACAGTGGAGGATCCAGCCGACCACCAAGGCGCGCCTTCGCTCATGGATTCTGAAGCAGATTTCAGAGTTGAGAGATCATCTTCATCACACTGATCGATCGATCGACCAGACACGGCGCCGCCCAGCCCAGACCTCCTGACAAAATATATTTTTAAAAGGAATCTTGTATATATGAAGTATTAAATAAAGTTTATTATAAAAATTTTTATGATGTAATCTAATAAGCCTAATTAGTTCGTGATTTACTACAATAATGCTACAGTAACCATCCTCAAATCATACGGTCAAAGACGACCTTATTAGATTTGTCTCGTCAATTAATTCGGTGCGGTGAAGATAGTCTTGTAAATTGAATTTACCTTAATTATTTAATTATTGGTTGGAAAAAAATTTGACCCTAAAAAAACACGGCCGGCTGGGACTGGGAAAGCCTGCTCTGTCACTGCAAGGCTGCAAACCCTGCCCTTGCAGTGCCATTGATCCTAGGGTTTGCCCGAAACAAGGTGCTCAATCACTCAATCCCTGCCCTGCCCACCCTTGCAGGGTTTCGTAGCCGCTACCTACATCAGGAACGACGCATATGCAGCAGAGCAGGCTACTTCGTTTCAGAAAAAAAAAGCAGAGCAGGCTAGTGTTTGAGAGTGATCGAATATTGCACAACTATTGCATCATTAGCCTGCGCGACTTGTAAACAAAATTAAGATTTACAATTTCCTTATACAAATATTTCTCTTTTTCCACAGCCTATTCTTCCCCTTTGGGTCAAGCTTTTGCAGATAGTTACTCTGTTAATATTTTGTTTATGTAATACTTTCTTATACAAAGATTCTTTTTTTTTGAAATAACGAAGAAGCCTTCTAAGATCAAAGTTACGCCATCATTCATAATTCGATGCAACACTTACCCATTATTGTTCGGCAAATGAGCTGCATCATTGTATCTACAAGTAAGAAAGATGGCACATTCTGAATGTGTTTTGCATTATTTGGGTGGACAGCAATCTAGCTTTCAGAAAGCCTTCGGTCGCTTTTAAATTATTTTCTATAGTAACATTTTATTCTGACCGTAGTTTTCCATCCTTTGCGCCTACTTGTAGATGGCTTTTGACTTTAATTTGAATGTGTTTGGTTATTACTAGCCATATAGTTAGACACGCCGTAGTCTGGCAGTTTAAAATTTAGGATGTTGTTTGGTTGATCGTTAACTATAATATGTTTCACGGTCGTTTTTGGCTCCGCAACTCGTGGTATCTTGGGCGTCAATTTGTTTGAATTGGCGGCGCCACACCTCGTTACATGGTCTCGCAGCTGCATGGTGTCATTTCTTTTCGTAGACTTGGATTAATAACAATGTGCAGGGGTTGAGAGTTGACCTAGATGTTGTCACATATCTACTTCCTTATCACATGGTATGTGTGCATGTCAGAGCACCTCGTTACAGGGACTCGTTTTCTTTTTTATACTTTTACAGGGACTCGTTGGCTTATGTTTTAACGATGGGTTAGAGGTTTTGCAAAGTGTGTACCCTACGACGTAGATGAGCACTGTTTCTAATAAGCCTGAAAAGACTATCTTAAGCAAAGAAAAGATTATCTTTTTTTTCCAAACCAGAATACTATGCTGGTGCTATTATATTTTGTTTCTGTGGAAGCAGCAGCACTGTTTGTAGAATATTGTGGTGTGTCAGCCGTTGATCCCAGTGGGAAACATGGCCAAAGGTGGCGAATCTTGGGGTTGCAATTCCCCAAGTTGGGGGATCATCATCAGCGAAGTTACCAATAACAAATACAACCCGGAGAGAAGAAGATACCATCGCGCATACCGGGAGAGACGAGACGAGCTCGATCACATGAATTTCTGAATAATTAATCAGATGAATGATGGGGGTACGATACGATGCTACGAACTTCAGACTTGAGAGATACAGTGGCCACCGGCTTCACCTCACCTCCTTGCTTGCTTGCCCTATAATAATTGCTGCTTCTCTTTCTCTCTCTCCCCCCTCTTGTTTGCTTGAGAGTAGGAGTTGAGAAGGGATATATATATATATATATAATAAATAATGGCGAGCGGAGTGAGTCGTCGTCGTAGCAGCAGTACTTAACTAGTCTCACACGGAGCAGAGCAGAGTAGCTGAGAGAGAGAGAGGCTTCCTCCCTTCCCCTTCCCCTTGTCATCCGGGATTCCCTTGCCATTGCCATGTGATGCTCCTCCTCCCCCTTCCCTTCACCTCTGCATATTATTAAGAGCAGCAGCAGCAGCAATTAAGAGCAGGCTCCCGGACCAGTTGCAGCTCGCCACCTTCCTTCCTCTCTGCTTCTCCTCCTCCCGGTTGCTCACCACCTTGACTACCAATCAAGAAGAGAAGCAGAGGAGGAGGGATGGGGACGGGGTGGCGGAGGGCGCTGTGCACGTCCGTCCAGCGAGACGACGGCGACGGCCACCGCGACGCCAAGAACAAGAAGCGCCGCCCGCAAGACGCGCCCGGCGCTGCTGGCGGCGGCGGCGGCTTCTTCTCCGCCATGAAGAGCGGCGGCGGCGGCGGGAGCAACCCGTCCACGCCCACCCTGCGCTGCCGCACCAAGCCCCTGCGGCAGCCGGAGGAGCCCGCCCCCGTGACGCCGCCGTCGGCGCCGGCGCCGTTGAGGAAGCACCGGATGCCGCTGCTGCAGGCGCTCTCGGCGCCGGCATCCCCCAGATCCCCGTCCAGATTCGCGCTGCTCAAGGCATCGCTCCTCCCATCCAAGGTCAGTTCAGTTCAGTCATAACCAACAGCATTTTCTTCTCTTGATCCAAGGCTGCCGCAGTGACTTTTGACTACAGCTACATTAGGGAAAAAAAGAATCGATTTTTATCTCTCCTGTTCTTGTTCAGCGCTGCAAGCAAAGCAGAGCAAGCTTGAATGCACACTACTCTAGCTTATTGCCTGATATGATAGCTTTCTTAGTGCAGCAGCAATGAGCTTGTCTTTTGCCTTGGCCGGTGCTGATTGGTGATCCCCCAATCTCTAGAAACCATCCAGCCTGCAATGATTGCCACCACCCTCCCCTGTTTTGTCCTAATCCTCATCTTCCTCACCTTTCTCCCTCCCTCAGATTCTTCCTCTACACCTTGTGATGATTGAGCAATTATTATTATATCGTCGTCGTCAGCCAGCAGCTGCTGCAGCTAGCAGCTTTTTTCAATCACTCCACTCTTTTGTTTTTCCGTCCCTGCCACCTTCCTCTTCCTTAACAAATTTTAATGAGAAAGTGAGATTGTGATTTTCTGACTCTGAGGATCTACTCTTCTTTCTAGATTAACAACACCAAGCAGAGCGGCAGATCCCCCATCCAGCCTTTTCCCATCTCTTTCTTTGTTCCATGGATTGGGTTTTGGATCTCATCTCTCCCCATCCCCAATAAGGAAAAACAAAATATACTCCATAGAACACCTAGGATGAATGGATTCTGGTGCTCTCTAGTATTGTACACTTTTAGCAGCAGCAGCAGGATGCAAATCCCCTGCTTTTTTTTTTCTACTGTCAAGTGGAAGAACTAAAGAAAAGAAAAGCTGTCTGTGAGAGGAGGTGGAGCCTAGAGCACAAAAAGATGGATCCAATCAGATCAGAGCAGCTTTCTTCTTTCTTTCCGTGAGGGTCGAGGGATTTTGGTTTCAGTACTCCAAATGATCCTACTGCTACTGCCCAAAAAGTCCCATCTTTTCCCTCATCCCAACACGTTGCTTTCCTTTCTTTAATCTCGGAACAATTCCTTCAGTTATCTACGTATCTTTAATCATCTCTTTGCAAAATGTGTGATTTTGTTAGCATATGAATAATCAAATCATCCACCGGCTCATGGTTGCAATGCAATGTCTGTCTGGTTGTTCGTGCAGTCCCGGTGCGGCGTCTGCTCCCGCGGCGTCAAGAGCGGCGGCAGCTCGGCGGTGTTCACGGCGGAGTGCTCCCACGCCTTCCACTTCCCCTGCATCGCCGCCCACGCGCGCTCCTCTTCCGCCAGCGGCGTCCTCTCCTGCCCCGTCTGCGCCGAGCCATGGCGCCAGGCGCCCTTCCTCGCCTCCCTCCGCCTCCACTGCTCCTTCCACGACGACAAGCACCGCGGCGGCGGCGGCAGCGACGGCCGCAAGACGCCTCCGCCTCCTCCTCCGCCGTCCTCCAAGCTCTACGATGACGACGAGCCGCTGTTGGCGCCCAAGGCCGCGGCCAACGGCGGCGGCGGCTTCAACCCGATCCCGGAGGCCGACGAGGACGACGGCGACGACGAGCAGGGCGGCGCCGCCGCCGCAGAGTTCAGGGGCTTCTTCCCTCGCCCCAGGACCTCGGGGATCGCCGTCACCGTGGCGCCCGAGGCCGCGCTCGTGTCGTCGGGGCGGCGCCACGGCAAGTACGTGGTGGCCGTCAAGGTCAAGGCGCCCGGGCTGCGGTCCTCGTCGCCGGCGGCCCCGCGGCGCGCGCCCATCGACCTCGTCACCGTGCTCGACGTTAGCCAGGGGATGATGGGGGAGAAGCTGCAGATGCTCAAGCGCGGGATGCGCCTCGTCGTGGCGTCGCTGGGCCCCGCCGATCGCCTCTCCATCGTCGCCTTCTCCGGCGCCGCCAAGCGCCTGCTGCCGCTGCGCCGGATGACCAGGCAGGGGCAGCGGTCGGCGCGCCAGATCGTCGACCGCCTCGTCGTCTGCGCCGCCGCCGCGACGGCGACGACGGCGGCGGCGCAGGGGCAGGAGCAGCAGCAGAGCGCCTGCGTCGGCGACGCGCTGCGCAAGGCCACCAAGGTGCTCGAGGACCGGCGCGACCGCAACCCGGTGGCCACCGTCATGCTCCTCTCCGACACCCAGCAGCAGCATCAGTCGGAGAACTCGACGAGGAAGCAGCAGTTTGGCCGGCCAGGGGCGGCTCCGGCGACGCGGTTCACGCACGTGGAGATCCCCATCGGCGACGCGCCGCCGCCTCCGCTCGTTGCCGAGGAAGAGAAAGAAGAGGCTCCCGTGGAGCACGCGTTCGCCAAATGCCTTGGCGGGCTGGTGAGCGTGGTGATGCAGGAGGTGCACCTGGAGCTGGTGTTCCCGGCGGGGGAGATCACGGCGGTGTACTCGTGCGGCCCCGGGCAGCAGGCCGTGGCGGTCGCCGGCGGCGGCAGCGGCGGAGGCGTGAGCGTGCGGCTGGGCGAGATGTACGCGGAGGAGGAGCGTGAGCTGCTGGTGGAGGTGCGCGCGCCGCTGCCGGTGCAGGTGCAGCAGAGCTACTCGCTGTCGGTGCGGTGCAGCTACCGCGACCCGGCGTCGCAGGAGGCGGTGCGCGGCTGCTGCCAGACGCTGCTGCTGCCGCCGCTGCTCCAGCAGGGGTCGCGGCGGCTGCACGACGTGTTCGTGGCGACGCGGGCGGTGGCGGAGTCGCGGCGGCTGGCGGAGCTGCAGGACCTGGCGACGGCGATCCACCTGCTGTCGTCGGCGCGGGCGCTGGTGATGCAGTCGCCGCCGACGCAGCAGCAGCAGGAGCTCGTGGGAAGCCTCGACACGGAGCTCAGCGACATGCGGTGGCGGCGCAGCCAGGGCCACCACGAGCAGCAGCAGCCACTGACGCCGACGGCGTCCATGAACGGCAGGAGGCGGCGCGACGGCGAGACGACGACGCCCGTGGGGACGCCGCGGGGGTCGGCCGGCGGCGAGCCCCTGACGCCGACGTCGGCGTGGCGCGCGGCGGAGCAGCTGGCCAAGGTGGCCATCATGCGCAAGTCCATGAACCGGGTCAGTGACCTGCACGGCTTCGAGAACGCGCGCTTCTGACCGGATCGGATCAACCTGATCATCACGTCTGTAATTGATGTGTGTTTTGTACTATTGTTTAGCCTTTCCATTTTGGATGTTTTTCTTCTTCTTTTTTTGCTTTTGTTATAAACACGAGGAGAGGAGAGGAGAGGAGAGGAAGAAGAGTTCCCGCCCTGCCCCGCCGTCGTCGGAGCGCGGCGGACGGCGGCCAGTAGAACATGAACAGAGCAGTCAGCAGAGCTGCAGTTGTTATTACCCCCTTTATATATGGATTATTATGATGACGATTAATCAAGTCAAAATAGGAAGGATGGACGCCATGGATACTTTGATGAGAATACTGTTATTATTGCTCCTTTGTCGCCATGGATCACAGAAGATTGATTACAGAAGGCAGAAGATCATTTATGGGAGATCACTGAAACATACGTATATGAAAGGGAAGGGGAGCACTGCTGTGCCGGCTGCCTGATTCTCAGTGATCATCCACTCCATGTCCTCTGTTGCAAAACAGTGGCAATGTCTTCACAGCACAGCCAGCTGCAGGTGGATGAGGCAGATGAACCATCTCCATCATTCTTGCTAATAACAGCTAGATCACCATCTGATCCATCATGGAGGTACGGTCAACAAGCATGGCCAAGGGTGATTCTCTTCTCATGTCGATAGATAGAGAGACAGATAGATGAGGCTGAGAGAGAGGTCTGCCCCGTCGGTGTGCAATGCATCAATTATGTTACTTTTATATACTTGCAGATAACAAAAAGCAAAATGCATCACAGTCTTAAAACTCGATCTGCACTCATCGGTACCTCATTATTATTATTGATGCACAAATAATAATACCGTAAACTTGAGCACTCACACTGAGTTGGAGATTCAAAATCACCCTAACCAGCAAGTAACATCATATGTAGCACTTCGGTGTGGAGCTTGGGATATCCCCATGCTACTTACATGCACAAGCCTATCTAGATTTGAAGCAACTTTGACCGCTTATTTCCTCTAAAAAAACTTTATATTTACTCAAACGTGCATATTGTAATAAAATATAGCTTTGAAAAAAGTAAGAAAATATGTTTCATAATAAGCCTATTCTAGAAGCTATTGGTGTGTGTGACTACAGAGTCCAGAGACTTCCTTTAAAAAAAGGTCAAGCGTGTTTTTGTAAAAGTTGAATCGTGAAAATTGCCACGGCACCACTTGCGATTGGAGGTTAATACATTTTATATGCCTTATTTGCATGCTAGATAGGCTATTTGTGATCATTGAAGTTGGGACTTGGAGGGAGCAGTGTTGCTGCTCTGCTCCCTCCATCTCGTTTTTATGTCATGATCCACATATATATCATCATATGCACACAGTTGTTTCTTTCCATTCTCTTTAGTAACTAGCAAGGTGGCTCACGCAAACAACGCGGGTAGGTAGATTTTCTGTTCATAAGCACAATATCTTTTTACTTCAAATATTTTTTGTTTCATTGTCGTTTTTTATCTAAAGGACTAACACAAATGTATCATATTTTTTATCATTATATTTTATAGTGGAAACATGAAATCGTAATAAATTCTTATATTAAAATATTTTTTGTTGCTGTGAATTCCTATTGTAAAGTTTTGGTTACAGTGACAAATACCTTTAAGGTTTAATAAGAAGATATGGATGATTTAGTAGTTTCGTGTGGACCATTATTGAGAAAATTTGAAGAATGTAACCTAGACACACTCAACCAAATTTATTATATACAAGTGAGCTAGTTATGTTTGTTTCTCTTTTCAATCTTGTATTAGTGGATGCATCATCAGCGAGTTGACCAAACTGCATTTAGACCATGATAGTGCATTTGGTCAAACCTATTGGCTACCCTTTTCATACGTTAATTTTGACCTCATCTAATATGTTGACTTTGTCATGATCTTCATCCAACTGATTAACTTCCTAGTGCACATAGCAGTTTTCATTGATCGTGTTGATCGATCTCTTTGTTGTGCGACAGTATCTTCAAGTTTTTTTATTTGTATAATGGTGTTTTTAAGGAAACTAACCAAAAAATAATGTGTAGTTTGAGAAGATACAATTTTCATAAATTTTTAGTTTTTTATGGTATTGTTTGTCAACAAACGTGTGAACTTAAATGAAGGATGACTCATACAATAGAGAAGTGTTTTAGTTAATCATCTCTTTTACGGTATACCATTTTTTCTCCATACAATTTCAATTGATGTATCCTCTCATAACCTTGTTATGAAGGTTAGTTGCCTCTATATCTCTAGGTGGATTTTTCTCAAGTTTAATGCATATGGTTCTGAGTAGATGCATTGATGTAGGATCTCATTGTTGGATAGTGGTGCTGCTACCAGTGGCTAGTTACAATATCCAAGTAGGTGCTCCTCTTCTCTGACGAATCAATGGATGTGTCTTCATCAGCTACGTATAGAGTCTTCCCTCAGAACAATTAATTGTGGCTATCTAATATTGTATTCTTATAGAGGCCCAAAGTGCCAATAATAGCCTCCAGCAACATCCAAGGTTGGTGGCATTGTTGTTCCCAGGGTCAGAGGTGATATCTTAATTTGATCGTGGCAGCACACATTATCCCCATATTTAATGGTTGCAACGATTTTTAGAGGGGTGTGCTTCTTAGTGACCAAGTCATTTTTAGTAGCTTGAAACAACATCTGTGATATTGCTACGAATGCCACGACAAGAGGTGGCATCCATGTTGGCTCTTCCCTCGATGGCCTTCGATGTAGGTTGTAATATTACAAAAGTTGAAATCTTTCTCGATGTGAAATGCTTCTCAAAGTAATTGCATAATTATAATAATAGATAGATAGCATTGATTTAAGCTTACCAATTTTTTCTTTTGTTTCATCTAATAATTAGATTTTGTATCCCGTTCAATGTGGATTTTAATTTTATCCAAAATCCAAGTTAAAATATTTCACGTATGACTCGAGTCAAATCTTTTCTCGTCTTAGTTTTTGTCTATTTTTCTAAAACATTTATCAGTTGTAACCAGGATCTATCATGATCAACAATGTAGACTATTTTATCATTTCACCAACTACAAATTTCTAGTCCCACTGCATTAATATGGTGACTTAAAGTATCGAGATGTTTTTTTATTTACAAATTTATGTATTAACTAATTATATTATACTTCATTTTTTATTTAAGTATTTTGTCTATAAATAATAACAAATATTGAAATACCACTTTTTTATTTTCCTTTCAAATCTTTTCATTAGTTAATTGCCTATAACCTTAATTTTGAATTTAATAATTCACTAATTATACTCAACATTTATTTTTGGTATTAATCATAGACCATCACAAAATAATGGTGCAAGTTGTTCTTTTTATCAGTCTGGTGGTCCTATTTCAAAATCTAGCTATTAATTAATTATTACATAGTCTCAGTACGTAATTTATTTCTAATGTCGATATGAATAAAAATATCTATTTTCATTGTTCTATTCCAAATTTAGGTGTTATTAATTGTATTTTTATAGACTCTTTGATCAACTAATTTTGTTCAAATTCTTAGTCTAGTGGTTAGAGCACCTGAGTAGCACCCAACAGACCCAGGTTCAACTCCACGTGGGAGCGAATTAATTGGGTTTGAAATAAAAATATATAAAAAATAGGTAGGGACTTCCCTGCTGACTTCGGTCAAATTTTTTTAACTAATTTGGTTATTACTTAATTATATTTAACATCAGCTCTTTGATTAGCCGCTAATTTATTTGTCATTTTTTTCAAATTTATCTAATTTTTAATATTATCTGACATAAATATCTATTTATGAATCTTGTGTGACATGAACTATTTGGTCAAATGGTATTTTTTTTAATTCTAAATTTATCTTTTATTAATCACATTTGACATGAACTCTTTGATCAGTTGCTATTTTTTCAATTTTTTCGATTCACTTCAGCTCATAGATAAGAAAATTATATAGAAGATTGAGCGGACAATTTATAAGAGATACAAAAGTTTTTGGTCGTTGATTGAATGAATTATTAGAGATCATAGATGCATATAGCTTATGAAATATATTATATTTAATTATTTACATAATTTGTTTAAATTTAAATCATGGAGTTACAGTTGGTGCTAGATTAAAAAGTACGGGACGATTGCTACAATACCCACGGGTATGGTAGGTAATCCAACTCAGACATGGCCAATAATTCCTTATTAATTTTATTTATTGTCTTTTAATTAATTGTATTTGACATGGACTTTTTGGGTCAGTTTAGACCGTCTGATCTTCATAAAATTCGACGGTCCATATTCTTTTTTTAGATTAACGTGAGAATTTTTGGTGCTCTCAACGAATGTGGTGGTTTCTTTTAACACTATTGTATTAATATAATAATATATTAGCTTGGTACTCTCTTGAACTATGTTTTGTTGGTTCCTCTCCTCTTTTATTTTCCCTGCCAAATCTATATGTGTAAATGGTACGTCAACCCCTATCCCTGTGTGCGGCAGAGCCACGTATACATCGCTCATGCACACAAGGACACACCCCTCCTTTTCTTTTTTACCAGCACAGGAATGATCAGGATAGATCTGGAAGAGAAACAAAACAAGCACATGCACCAGATTGTACATATATAATATCTTTATAAATATATATGTATACATACACAATCAACCAAGCACATAAGGTCGGTCCTTGGGCCTGTGTGTGATCATTGGATCTATGCTCGCACGGATCCAGTCAAAACAAACAGAGCAAGTGGCTCCTTCTCTTCACATGACTGCAAACGATACCGCGACAACTTGACCTCAATAAAAACTTATTAGTTTGAGTTGATGCGTGCGTGATAAAGACCAATAAGATTTAGCTTGGTAGTTTAAATTATATTTGATCCCGTATATATAACAAATCCCATCCGTTGAGATATATACATGCGTAACCGTATACATATACATAATACATGTATCCCTACTACAGGCTCCTCGGCAAAACTGCGTCGCATTTCCATCAACAAGAGATGGACACAGAGGGTATAAGATGGATGGGTGTATTTCCCTTCTCTTTTACAGGCTGATGCTGATGCTGTTCTGAATTCTCATCATCATGTATTCATGTGGTTTTCCTTTTCGTTTAATTTTCCCCCTTGACGGGATCATAATAATCTACCTACTATTTGCACAAGAGATTGTAAGCTGGGAGGTCTTGGATGCCATTGAGATCCTCCAGGGAGAGCTCCCTCTCTAGCTGCTGTTTTGTGGCCTCCATCACGTCCTGCAAATAAGGTTTCATCCATTTATGCGTTAAATACCCCAACAAGGTAATAATTAACATAACAGGAGAAGAACAAGCATCATCATCATCATCATCATCATCATAAGGCTATATATATATTTATATGTAAGGAGCAAGATATGATTACTGTCAAAGGCACTACTGTCAGGATCCTTAAAACTAGCAGCCGTTCATGATGTGGATTAATTCAAAATTAAGATCAACCCAGAGGAGAAGGACCAGCTTACTTTGAACTGCATGTACGAGGCTCGCATTGCTAGCCACTGAGCATCCATCATCTCGAAAGCGATGCAGTAGAGGACATCGAATGCATCCTCATGTTCTAATAATGACAAGCAAGATCCATCCATCCATCCATGTGGCAACCAAATCAGGAAACAATTAATTAGTACAGTTCATGAAAACAATACAAATCAGACTCTCCAAGATTAATTTGGCAGAAATAACAGCACTACTAGTTAGTAGTTACCTACCTGTCAACACTTTGATAAAGTTAATCCCTGGCAACGATTTCGGCCGCGCTGAAACCCCAAAAAGAATAAAGCAAAGGGAAACAATCAAATACAGTCAAGCAACCTTTTCCTTTCTTTCAGGTATCGCATATCATGCATATCTGAATGAATAAGCAAAACCAGCACAGCTACTAGCTACCAGCAGTTATGGAACCAACAATCATTCATTCACTTGTTGCTTTCAAAGAGATAGTCGTACATGCATGAGCAATCAAACAAATTAGAAATGAATAAACAAGCCTCTAATTTGTATTATGTTCGAAACCACATGATGATTCTGGTGAGGCCACCAGCTTGTTCTGTATGCTACTAGTATGGATGATGGATGATCAGGCAATAAGGCAATCATGAGTGGCACAACGCATATATGCAACGGGACGAGACGGTTGCACATCGGTTAGCAGTTAGCACCAGCTGCTTCCATGTGCCCAACTATTATAATGCTCATCATCGAACAGTCGTAATCAAATCCAAAGATTCCTCATCTTGAGAAAGGGAACAAAACCTAATACTATACTGAAATGTGGCTGCATAATCATGGGGTCGTTTGACTCGTACGAATGCAGGGCACATGGTGGGTTACATGTACGTACTTTTGATTACTACTTTTAATAGTGCTTTGACCAAAACAAATCTGATCGATGAAATGCAATGGACATAGTCTATAGATGTTAATTCTTCTTAATTCCAAGCAACTAGACAGTTTCACATGTAGAGATTAGATGCCATGCCCGGCCCCTAAGGAAAACAAAAAAAGAATACCTGAGTTGAGCTCTAGCAGCTGAATCAGCATGAATGAGATGTTTACACCTGCGACGGCAAAGGGGTACTCCCACGCGGCTCGCATTCCTTGCTGCTTCAGCATCAACCTCTTGTAAGGAGCCTGCTTAATTGTTGGATCACCGATCAGCAATTGTCACTTGCTTGTCAGTCTTTATCGATGACAAGGTGGGCACTTTACTCACTCCGTAAGGAGTTCATTTTATATACAAGGTCGATGAATCCAGATATCATATCTATGTAATCTTGGTTTCTGGCACATACATATATTAAAGAAAAGGACATACCGGATATGTTCGCGCGAAAAATAAAATGTTCTCCAGTGAAATAAATCCACAGCCTCTGAAACCAAAGTCAGATGATATTGTTAAAATTGTTTATCTTTCAGGAAAACATAAACCTGTATACTAGAACAAACCAGAGGCTGACTACTGCAGGCCTCTAAGAAGAAAGTGACACGGAATATTTTAATTTATTTCAAAAGGAAAAAAAATCTAACAACGGACAGTGTGAGACTTAGTTTAGACAATCTAAATTACGGCATAGAGAAACAAAAAACTTAACCTGAAATCAGTTGCTGGGTTCACGCCCTGCCACCCCATGTCTTTCCACTGTGCTGAAACTATGCTAGCGAGCTCTGTATCAGGAAAGGAGGCATTCCAAAGCGCCTTAAGTGATTCCTAATGCCAAAGTCCACAAGATAACAAATGAACGAGTCAACATGAGTTTCAAGTCAATGAGGAATAAACATATGAGGAAAGTACAGTTGCAAGCACGTTGAAGCATACTATTGTGGTGAATTCCTCGCCAAAAAAGAAACTATTGTGTTGAATGTAAGCAGTTGCAAGTAGAAGCATATTATTGTGCTGAATGTAACTATTTGTAAGTTGAAGCATACTATTGTGATGAATATTGCAAGCATGAACAAAAATCATGGTGAGCTACATGATAGTTTAACATGCAAGGCTGAAACTATTACTTTTCATATATCTTCTTCGATCCATACAAGTGGTCTTGCTGAAGATTCGTTTTTTCGATAGTGAAAAGTTAATTCCCGCCTTTACATCACATGAGACCTATTGCTAAGTATTCCTGAAGGTAGTTAAGTACAGATTTTCCTACCTGATGATCGGACCGAGTTTCATCATAAGGTACATTTAGCCTTTCCTTCAACTTTTGCAATCTCTGTTCCTGAATATTTAAGAAAAGATTATTTCAACTAAAAGAAGAGAAGAAATGTGATACACACATTTTATGTAGTCTATATATATCCTTTCCTCAAACAAGAGGAGAGACCATCTCAGAATCCTCTAAGGGCGCATGTATTTTTTCCTAAACACATTTTAGTGATGGCAGAACATATGTACCTGAAGTGGGGTCAAATCAAGCACTATCTTCTCTGCACTGACTTGTCGCCTTTTGCCTGAGCTGTTGAAAAGCCCTCCAAACCATGTCCTATTTCCAACCATACTAGCATCAACTGCAATGAGGTTATTTACAAAGCAACTGTAATAATCATTGCACTGTAATAGCTACTAGTACTGTTGAAACATGTATTCAATGATGTTCATAAATAATGCCAACAGTTAGACACAAAACTGCAAGGAAGAATCTCCAATAGTTTCCCTAAGTAGAAAGTGAAAGCGATCTCCTATTCTTGAAAGGACGGAAGCAATCTTTCATGCTTAAATAAACAATAATATCTAAAATTTAAGATTATGTACAATTGGGAAGGAAACTAAATAAAAGGCATAAACATATATAGTTATCTTGGCAGATAATCCAGCGAAGTGGTAATGGATTTGCATTGTGTCAATACTTGTGATTGTATGAACAATAAGGTGCTGGAACACCAAAACTAAAATGAATCACTAACACATACACTTGAACCTATGCATTAAGAAAACTGTGGCAGAGAATTCTGCACTTGAATTTGGTTCTGCTCGCAATTAAAAATTCCATCACAAACATAGAAATGCATAGAGTACAGAAATGGATGGATGGGAAAATGCATTTGACATTTGAAGAATTGATTATGATAGTCAAAGAAATGTGCATACACACATATTGAGACTGCAAAAAAGCAGTGTGTGTGGTACCTGTTGGCGTTGAAGTTGAGATGGAAATGGAATGCCCATCAAATTGAAGGAGCCGCTCTCTTTGTCAATGTGGATGGAGATGTTGTTAGCAATCAACCAATCAATCAATCAATCAATCAATCAATGTGAGCATCAGGAGATAAGGGAACCATGATCCATGAACACACATGCGTATTCCTCTGCCCCCTTGCTGTTGGTTTTGGAGGAGGCATACACAGGATCCTGTTTTGAGATTGATGGAGGGAAGGGAGGGCAGAGGTTGGAGAATTGGGAATGGATTATTCCTAGTTCCCCAATCTCTCCATCGCCAGGCCCAGCCCCCTGCCCTCCTGCCCTGATCGTCGCTGGAAACTATGCCAGCTCAAGGCATGCTATTTCTTCAATTCGCATGGTGGCGACACCACCCGCTCATGCCGCCCAACCATCGCTTTCTTTGTCTGCAACAAAAGTTTCTTCGCAAGCCTCAAGGCGCGGCCCAATTAGCTCTTGCAGGCCTGCATGCTGCCTGTTTGTTATCATTACTAGCCCACACATGTGTTTGCATCATTATGTTTCTCAATTGGATGCGATTACACACAGATTCAGGGGACAAAATCGAACTTTGACGCTTCAAGCGTGTGGCCCAATAATATCTTGCCAGCTTGCTAGGGGCTGCTGCTTACAAGGTTTGTGTTAGTGGAGGTGTCATGGAAATTTTATGGCAATAAATTGTTAGATATATCAGCAAAATTGCTAATTTGGCAAGGTATTTATGAGGACAGAGGAAAAGAGAGTTCCATGGCCATGACACTTCTTAGGTCAAGTTACTAAGACCCGTGAAACTAAATGTAACGCCCGCGTTTTTTTAAATCCCTGGGATGAATCACCTAAATAAATCACCGGGAAAACTTTTCAAAAATGTTTACCGCCCGAGCTCCCGCTTCCGCCAAAAACCCTGTCCGCCTTAATATCACCGCCCCCCCTCTTTTCCTGTTCGCCTCGTCGTCACCGCCCCTCCTTTCCGTCCCATCTCAACCGCCCTCGTGTCGACCGCCGGACCATCTCTCGCTGGCCGACCACCTCTGGCACCTGTCGGCCCTCCGCCGCGAATCCCGCCGACTCCCCCCTCTCTTCCCCCCCTCTTTTTTTCCCCTCTCCTTCCTTCCTTTCTTTTTTTCCCTTTCTCTCTTTCTTTCTTTCTTTCTTTCTTTTCTTTCCCCTGTTTCCCCGGCCGCTGACGCTGCAGCTCTGCTCGCCGCCGGCCATCCTTTCCCCCCTGCCGTGCTCCAACGTTCACCGACCCTACCACTGCGCCGGCCAACCAGTCTCCCCACCACCTCTGCTCGTCGCGCACGCTATCGCCGTCGTGCCGCCTCTCGTCGTGGCCCCGCCGCCGCCGCGCCGACACACTGCCGTGCCGCCCACCGCTGAATCAAGCCACCCCACGCGCTCGCCGCGCTCACCGCCCTGCTGCAGCTGCACCGCGGTCACGCCATTGGCGTACCCGTGGACGACGTCGCCGACCACGCCACCGCCCGGCTCTGTCGTGCGTACTCTGCTCCGCTCGTCGCCTGCGCCGACGACCGACGCACCGGCCCCTGCTGCACCACCCACACGCGCACACCGCCGTCTCCACGCGTCGGCCACCCCGTACTACCGTCGCTGCCGTGCCGCCCACTCCTGCGCACCTTGTCGGCCACCGCACCTCCTGCACGCCACCTCCCGCCATCGCCGCCGTCGCATCGCCGCGCTGCCCGCCGAGACGCCATCAACTCGAGCGCACACATCACATCGCGACGAACGCACACGACAAGTACAGCGGCACCACAGTGCACCGACCACACTGCCCCTCGACGCCGAACTGTCCCGTCGCGGCCGCGAATCGCGCCGGACACCAAGTACTCCCCGCCGCCGGCCCGCCGAGCGGCCCCTCGTCGGCCCACCTCCTCAAGCCCTCTCCGCTCCTATAAAAGGGCCCGACGACCTCTCCCCCACCACCTCCCGCTCG
Organism: Echinochloa phyllopogon; assembly: GCA_033239725.1. Taxonomy (NCBI): domain Eukaryota; kingdom Viridiplantae; phylum Streptophyta; class Magnoliopsida; order Poales; family Poaceae; genus Echinochloa; species Echinochloa phyllopogon. The sequence goes on along the minus strand of BTCW01000016.1, from coordinate 415,076 downwards.
CACACCCCTCCAATCGCCTCTACCGCCGCCGCAGCGCCACCACCCGCTCGCCATTGCCGCCGCCGCCGCCTGCTCTCGTGGGCCGGCCGCCTCACTCCACCTCCGCCCAAGGTAAAGGCCTTGGTGGACTTGCCATGCCCTTCTGTCCATTTCCCCCCGGTCAATTTCCACCACCGCCGCTCGAAACGCCGGCGACTCGGCCGGTCAGCGCCGCCGTCGCCCTCTTCCCCCTGCTCTGCTCCGCGAGAGAAAAGAGATGGCCATTTTATGAATAATCCCCTGCACTTTCCCCTAATCTAACCCGCCGTCCAAAACATAAACCCCTCTCTCTCTCTGACACGTTTACACATAACCCCCTGAATTTTGGCCAAATCAACCCGCAGTCCACCAACACTATTCTACCTCTCTCTGTTAGTTTCGCCTGAGGCCCTCGGACTTTTCTATATTTACAGATAGGTCCTTTTTCCTTAAAAACAGCCCTAAACACCACTAAACTCGTCATTTCATGCGCCAAATTAATCCCGTTTGACCCAAACTCCACCACAATATTTACCAGTCTATTCTCGCCAATCCATTCAACCCATATTCAAAAATAATCATATCACCGCCATCACTCTCTCATTCTCTGTTCTTTCTTTCGGAGCTCAGCAAAAACTTTCTCTTTTATTTATTGTGTGCTTGTTTGTGTGTGCCGTAGACTCTGCTGTGAACGAGGAAGGACTCGAGGAGGAGCAGGGTTACGAGCAGGAGGTTGGAGACCAAGACCCCGGGCAGGAATCCCCCGAGGGTTGGGAGAACGGCAAGTGCAATCCCACCCTTTGATGCATATTTTGTCCTAGTTTTATAAACACAACCCATGGCCTGATTTATAAAACTTGCATGTTTTTACTGCTAAACCCGGTTGGATAGCCATTCCTTGATTGCTATGACCGCTTCCTTGACAACCTAGATTAATGTTTGAATATGACAATGCTCTGTTTAAATGTTAGTCACTGCTAGAAATGCTTAGGAATATTTTACTGTTATAAACCCCTTACAACCACTTGGTGTTTACAAAAGCAACCGTGTGCGTGCTTTAAAATAAAAGAGATAAATTTTGTGAACAAAATGAGTACCCGTGTGGGATGAGACAGACGATATTTCTTGTGTGAAATGCCGAGGTGAGCTCGAACCTGTGTGGTTGAGCATGGTGGGAGTTGTCTATCCTATCACAGTTTTTGGGATGATGTTGAGGTGTCATCTAGCCTAACCCATTTTATTGTACCACCACTCGACCGTTGTATGTGGCAACGGCCTAGCACAAATCCCACTAGTTAAGCTGTTGGTTATGTGGTGTGCTGGTGAGCAACAGAGGGCCATGGAGCCGGGGATACGATCTATGTGAGGTATGCCCCTGGGTAGAACCTCGTTGGTAGGTTGCTAACCCCCTGGTCACGTCTGTGATAACTGTCAGTCTAGCTATGGTGGGTAATGGCTTTGATAGGAGCTACACTGGCACTAAGGTGTTCTTGTTGTGGTAGCCTACTTGTGGTTGTGTACACCTCTGCAGAGTTAAAACCTATCCGGATAGCCGTGTCCACGGCATTGGACGAGTTACGGCTTGGTCACTTCACTAGTCCCCTGTTTTGGTGTAAGAAATTGTTTGGTGTGTGTTGAACCGAGAAAAGTTTGATATGGGCTACGACAGATGGGAAATGTGGTAGCATTAAAAGCCTGTGTGTAAAAGTGTTACATTTATTGATCCTATTAAAAGAAATATTGGTGAAAACCTATTGCGAAAACCAACCCTTTGCATGTGTAATAAAATTTGCTTTGCTGCTAAATAAACCATGAGCCGCCCTTGTTATTATCCCTTGCATACTTCTGTTGTACCCCTCCGCGGTTGTGGTTGTGCTTGCTGAGTACATATGTACTCACCCTTGCTTATTTTGTTACAGAGGCAGACCCGGACTTTGTGCCTGAGGACGTCGTTTAGAGGGGTTCGTTCTGCACCCAACCTTTGCCTGTGTGTTAGGGTCACCCGCTTGAAGCTGCATGGATATCCACTCTGATGAAGACCTCTATGTTATCAACCTTTTTATCTGGAGTCTAGCGTTAGTTATGTTTATCGTGGCCCTGCAGTGCCACCGTCTCCCGTAACGTTGTTTATGTACTGAACTATCGGTTGTAATAATGTGAACCAGCATCCTGGGACTGGTATTTGTATCACATTAAGTTCTCTCTTTCGAGGGGACGCTTCAGGTGGTATCAGAGCCAGGTTGGTTGGCCGTAGAACGTAACCCCTAGGATCGTGACCCTTTCTAGTCTTTCCTCACTAGTTTGTTCTCGTCTAAATCCTTTTCCCCACACAAGTACTCACCGACGGCTTTTTGACTTGTTCCAGATGGCCCAGCTGGCTGACGAGGGTTGGGGCGAAGGAGTCTGCCCCGCAGAACCTGGCCTCCCCAAGTTACTGCTGCTCAGCCTGGAGCACGTTGGAGTCACAGAGACCCCCGAGTACTTTTGCCGGGAGTTCACCACCAATGGTACCCGTCGGTGCCGGATGTTCATCTTTGTGGGGAAGAGCTCGCTTTACAAGGAGGTGGCACCTTGGTTTGTTCACGCCACCGGCTACGACCGCCCCAACGCCTACCGCAAAGCCACAAGAAGAGCCCTGATGTGCCTCCGCGTACTCTACAAGCAGTACCTTGTGGGATCAGCATTAGGTTTTGCCCCACCCCTGGAGAATGGAGGACGCGAGTGGATTGCTCAGATGAGGAACCTTGGGAGAGATGAGGATATGGAGGACACTGTGTCACACTTGTCTATTTACCTCACCGGCTTAGACAGGCTGTACCAAGAGACATCGGGACAGCTGAGGCACCAGATCCGCAGGGCCGAGAAGGCGGAGAAAGAGTTGAAAGAAGTGAAGGGAGAGCTGGAGGTACAGAAGGTGACAGCTACTCAGGCTGTCAGCTCCTTAGCCGCTCACCAGGCTAGATGCCAGGCTTACTCTGAGTACATGGATAGGCTTGAAGCCTACAGGAGGGAGAATGGGTTGATGGAAGGAGAACCATTGATGACCCACATGGATGCGAGCACACAGACCGAAGAAGAGGTGCCAGAGTATCAGCTCCCTCTGAAGAAACGTCGAGTCTGTCTAGAGTAGAGTCCTTAGATTAGACTAGCACCTAATCTAGCCTCTCCTTGAGTAGAGTCTGTTGTATCCAGTTAGCGCTACCAGCTTAGCATCGATGTACCCATGATCTTTGTACCCCACTATGTTATGCAATAAAGACCACCTGTTATCCTACATCTGTTCAATTTTGTTTTTCCCCTGGTTTCAGATGGTGGAAGAAGGATGGACCCAGGGAGTCTGGCCAGTCACACCGGGCTTCGCTAGCCTGTTGATCCCCGCGCTGGAACGCCTCGGTGTACCTGAACACCGGAGGTACTACAGCAGGGAGTATGAGCACCATGGGACCCAACGCTGCAGAGTGATCATAGTTGTCGCCAAGAGTGACCTCCACCCCATCGAAGCATGGCGTACGACCGCCACAGGATTCAGGCACCAGGACACCTACCCCTTGGCTCTTAGGAAAGCCCTTCGCTTTATGTGCGGAATATTTGAAAGACACCTGGTCCCCACCCCAATGAGGTACTTTCCCCCGGTCGTCAGAAGTGCAGTCTGGCGGGCACGCATGAGGAACTTGGAGCAGCGCCGTCAAGAGGAACCCATTTTGTACCAAGTAGTCACCTACCTCAATTCCTTGGACCAACTCTTTGACGAGCAAGCTGAGCTCCTGAGGGAACAAACCTCCCGGGCCGAACAAGCAGAGTTCTCCGTTCGCATGTACCAAGTCCAGGTGGCCCAAGCTGAAGCAAGAGCTGCTGCTGCCGTCAGCAGTGAGGCAGTCGCCCAAGAAAGCCTCAGGCAAGCTCGGGACCTGCGTATTCGGGACTGGACTAGAAGTGGAATGCCTGTTCCGGCAATTGGAGAACCACATGTCCTACTTGGAACACCTGTCATGGCATGGGGAGAAGTTGTGGGGAACCCTCAAGCACTGTCGGGAATTCCCACAGGATCACCGCCTGCTGAAGAAGGACCGTCGGAGCCGCCTCGAGAGAATGGGACCTTGACCGAAGCTGAACATGCGCAGCTTGCACCGCCAGAAGAGCACCCCAACCCAGAGGAAAGCTCGCCCCGCGAGTAGACCCAGAGTCAAGCGCTCAGACGGGAATGAAGCCAGCTTGGTCCGCAGAACCCTTGTATCCCTAGCAGTAGCTTTCCCTACCATGTCCTGTACCCCGCCTTGAAGTGCGAATCTTGTTGTAACCCCTCAGCTATTTGAATGAAACCTTGTGTGCATGTTTGTTAGCTTGCGTGCTGGGTGTGCCTCGGCAGAAGTGTTTCTGCCTTTTCAAAAATGCGAGCTAATCAACTAAACATCATCTTAACCCAATCTCACGAAGGCCTTGCTCAACCTGCAGATGGTGAACACGCGTGCAAGCGCCTCTCAGAGACGCGCCCCCCAGCTGGAGGAGAGCAACCAGAAGGAAGAAGAGAGAACCCTGAGAACCAGGAAGTGGATCAGCAGGACCCTATGGGAGAAAACCAGCCCGAAGGACAAGCGCCTATCGAAGGCGGACCAGAAGCGAGTCATCAAAGGAGTCAGAATGAAGGATCGCTTGTTGTACCCCCGCTTCCGCCAGATTTCAACTTGGCACAAGCTTTGTACCACCACACCCTGTTCATGCAGAATGTGTGGAATGCTAGCCGCCGTCAGGAGACAGCCCGTAGGCCCAATGCGGGTGACAAGTTGACCAACTTCCTGAGAACCAGACCACCCACCTTTGGAGGGTCCAGCAACCCCTTAGAAGCAGATGACTGGCTGAGAACCATTAAGAGAAAGCTGGAGCCGTTTGGATGTGGAGACCATGACAAAGTTCTCCTGACCTCCCACCAACTCACTGGGACCGCCTTAGCTTGGTGGGATGCCTATTGTGCAGCTTCCCCAAACAAGTCTACAATCACCTGGAAAGAGTTTGAAGAAGAGTTTCGTCGCTACCACATCCCCGACGCCACCATGAGGCGCAAGGCAGATGAGTTCTGTGCACTAAAGCCAGGAAACAAGACCGTGGAAGAATACACCCACGAGTTCACTGAACTAGCCCGTTATGCACCAGATGAAGTGAAGACAGATGTAAAGAGACAGGACGCTTTCATCAAAGGGTTGCACCCAGACCTTCGAGCCCTGCTAGTCTCCCACAATTTCCCTGACTTCAATACGCTGATGAACAAGGCCATTGTCACAGAAAAGGCCAGAATGGATGCAAGGCAAGAGAACAAGCGCAAGTTCCTGGAGAGCAAGAACCGTCAGATGGACCACTCGCAGAAGCCCAGGAGCACCGGTTACGTTGCACCTAGGCCCCAGGCCCCCGTGCAGTATAGGACCCAATTTCAGACTACAGGCTCCCAGGCTCCCAACAACCAGTACAAGAGCCAGAACACCATGAAGCCCTCACAGAGCAAGGTCAGTCAAGTCACAGCCAACAACAACAATGCAAGAGCCTGCTTCAACTGCCGTGAGACCGGACATTACATCGCGGATTGCCCATACCCTAGGAGCAAGCCCGCGATATCAGTCTACTCCAACTCGGTAAATGGACCCAAGCCACCAGTGTCTGGAGCCAACCGTGTACCCATCCGCAGCACCAACACCGGCAGCAACAACAACAACAACACCCAACAGTCGTATGGACGAGCCCGCGTCAACCACATCGACGCACAGGAAGCTCAAGGAGCACAAGGAGTAGTACTCGGTGAGTACCTAGTCAGTTCAGTTTTGGCAACAGTATTATTTGATTCGGGAGCATCGCATTCTTTCATATCATCAAGTTTTGTGGAAAAGCACAAAATACCTACAGTACTACTAAAGACACCCCTACTAACCCGAACGCCTGGAGGTGATATTAAATGCCAACTAGGTTGTTCAAAGGTATGGATTCTTTTAAGTGGGGTAGAGTTTCTAGGAGACCTAGTAGTACTAGAGTCCAAAGGAATAGATGTGATCCTTGGAATGGATTGGTTAGATAAACACAATGGTCTCATAGGATGTGCTGACAAGATAGTGCACCTAACCAACCCAGATGGAATACTAGTGACCTGTCACACCAAAGGAAATGGACCAGACCCTATGATCCTTAGTATGGAAACAAAAACCATAGAGGAAGTCACGGTAATCAGCGAATATCCTGATGTTTTCCCTGAAGTTCTACCTGGAATGCCACCAGATAGGGACATAGAGTTTGCCATTGAACTTGTCCCTGGAACCTCTCCTATAGCCAAGAGACCCTACAGGATGGCAGCCTCAAAATTGACAGAGTTAAAGAAGCAACTAGAAGAGTTGCAACAGATGGGATTTATCAGACCCAACACATCCCCTTGGGGAGCCCCAGTACTCTTTGTGAGGAAGAAAGATGGGAGTATGAGGTTGTGCATCGACTATCGTGCACTAAATGATGTCACTATCAAGAACAAATACCCGCTCCCTAGAATTGATGATCTCTTCGATCAGTTGAAAGGAGCCAAGTATTTTTCCAAGATTGACTTAAGGACTGGGTATCACCAACTGAAGATTAAGGGGAATGACACCTCAAAGATCGCGTTTGTCACCCGTTACGGACAGTATGAGTTCACGGTGATGCCATTTGGGCTCACCAATGCACCAGCTTACTTCATGAATCTCATGAACAAAGTGTTTATGGAAGAGTTAGACAAGTTTGTCGTAGTCTTTATTGACGACATACTCATCTACTCCAAGAGTGCCGAAGAGCATGAACAACACCTGCGGGTAGTCTTGGAAAAGTTGAGAGCGCACCAGCTCTATGCCAAATTTAGCAAGTGCGAGTTTTGGCTGGAAAAAGTAGCCTTCCTTGGTCACGTTTTGACCGCAGAAGGAGTGGCAGTAGACCCTGAGAAGGTAGAAGCAGTCTCAAACTGGCAACAACCAACAAATGTGAGTGAGATCAGAAGTTTTCTTGGTTTAGCTAGATATTACCGGAGGTTTATTGAAGGATTTTCCAAGATAGCTAAACCCATGACAGAGTTACTCAAAAAAGAGAAGAAATTTAATTGGACGGAGTCATGCGAAAAGAGTTTTCAGGAGTTGAAGAAAAGGCTGACCGCTGCACCAGTTCTAACCCTACCAGACATTCACAGGGATTTTGTCGTATACTGCGACGCGTCCCGCCAAGGATTAGGGTGTGTCCTCATGCAAGATGGGAAGGTTGTAGCATATGCCTCCCGACAACTTAGACCCCATGAGCAGAATTACCCAACGCATGACTTAGAGTTTGCAGCCGTAGTACATGCACTCAAAATCTGGAGACACTACCTAATTGGGAACAAGTGTGAAATATACACGGATCATAAGAGCTTAAAGTATATTTTCACCCAACCAGATCTGAACCTCAGACAGAGAAGATGGTTAGAATTGGTTAAGGATTATAATATGGAAATTCATTACCACCCTGGCAAGGCTAATGTGGTGGCAGATGCCCCGAGCCGGAAATCCTACAAACCCAAGTGTGCCCACCTGCAAGAAGAAATGGCACGACTAAATGTGCACATCGTCCCTCAGAATAATAGCCACCAACTGACGATCCAGTCCACTCTGGAGGATCAGATCAGAGAAGCCCAAGGATCGGACGAGGATTTAGTAAGGATCTGTAAGCATACCGGAGAAAATAAGGCATCAGACTTCAGAGTCGACAGTAAAGGAACGCTGTGGTATAAAGATAGGATTTGTGTGCCTAAGAAAGGAGACTTTAGACAGATAATCATGGATGAGGCTCACAATTCGCCATATTCCATTCACCCAGGATCCACCAAAATGTATTTGGACTTGAGGCAGAACTATTGGTGGAAGGGAATGAAAGCTGACATAGCTCAATTTGTCGCTCATTGTGACACCTGCCAAAGGATTAAGGCCGAACACCAGAAACCAGCGGGTTTATTGCAACCTTTGCCTATCCCAGTGTGGAAGTGGGATGAGATAGGAATGGACTTCGTAGTAGGTTTACCCAGAACACAGAAGGGACATGACTCTATATGGGTAATAGTGGACCGACTCACCAAAGTCGCTCACTTTCTACCTGTACGGATGAATTATGGCGGAGAGAAACTAGCCAAGCTTTATGTGGAGAATATAGTAAAGTTACATGGAGTGCCCAGTAGAATTGTTTCGGACCGAGGGACCCAGTTCACCTCGAGATTTTGGAAAAGTTTGCATAAAGCTATGGGCACCAAGTTGGACTTTAGCTCTGCATATCACCCACAGACCGATGGCCAGACAGAAAGGGTAAATCAGATTATGGAGGATATGCTGAGGGCATGTGTCCTTACCTGTGGTAAAGATTGGGAACAGAGTTTACCCTATGCAGAGTTCTCCTACAACAATGGTTACCAGGCAAGTTTAGGTATGTTGCCGTTTGAAGCCCTCTACGGAAGAAAATGCAGGACTCCTCTGATGTGGTCAGAAGTGGGAGAGCGTACACTAGTGGCACCCGCACTCATAAAAGAAGCCGAAGAGAAAGTAGCGGAAATTAGAGAGAAGTTGAAAGCGGCTCAATCCAGACAGAAGAGTTATGCAGACAAAAAGAGACGCGAATTGGAGTTTAATCCAGGGGATTTTGTCTATCTTAAGGTTTCACCCATCCGGGGAACCCGTAGATTTCAAGTCCATGGAAAGTTGGCCCCTCGGTACATCGGACCATACCCGGTGCAAAAGAAAGTTGGAAAGGTAGCCTACCGATTGGAGTTACCCGAAGCAATGTCAGATATACACCCGGTATTCCATGTCTCACAATTAAGAAAATGCCTGAGAGTACCTGAGGAAGAACACATACCGGAAGAAGAAATAGACCTGCAGACAGATCTACGGTATCAAGAAGTACCAATCAAAATTTTGGACACCGTCACCAAAAGAACTAGAAACTCCGAAGTGTGGATATGCAGAGTACAGTGGAGCAGACACGGTGTAAAGGAAGCTATATGGGAACGAGAAGATGCCTTAAAGAAGGAGTTCCCCCACCTTTTTAGGAGCCGGCCGAATCTCGAGGACGAGATTCCTTTTAAGTGGGGTAGGTTTGTAACGCCCGCGTTTTTTTAAATCCCTGGGATGAATCACCTAAATAAATCACCGAGAAAACTTTTCAAAAATGTTTACCGCCCGAGCTCCCGCTTCCACCAAAAACCATGTCCGCCTTAATATCACCGCCCCCCCTCTTTTCCTGTTCGCCTCGTCGTCACCGCCCCTCCTTTCCGTCCCATCTCAACCGCCCTCGTGTCGACCGCTGGACCATCTCTCGCTGGCCGACCACCTCTGGCGCCTGTCGGCCCTCCGCCGCGAATCCCGCCGACTCCCCTCTCTCTTTCCCCCCCTCTTTTTTTCCCCTCTCCTTCCTTCCTTTCTTTTTTTCCCCTTTCTTTCTTTCTTTCTTTCTTTCTTTTCTTTCCCCTGTTTCCCCGGCCGCTGACGCTGCAGCTCTGCTCGCCGCCGGCCATCCTTTCCCCCCTGCCGTGCTCCAACGTTCACCAACCCTACCACTGCGCCGGCCAACCAGTCTCCCCACCACCTCTGCTCGTCGCGCACGCTATCGCCACCGTGCCGTCTCTCGTCGTGGCCCCGCCGCCGCCGCACCGACACACTGCCGTGCCGCCCACCGCTGAATCAAGCCACCCCACGCGCTCGCCGCGCTCACCGCCCTGCTGCAGCTGCACCGCGGTCACGCCATCGGCGTACCCGTGGACGACGTCGCCGACCACGCCACCGCCCGGCTCTGTCGTGCGTACTTGTTGGCGGTCGTTACAACCCAAATTCGACCACCAATACGCGGGAATAAATGAGAGACTATGCAACCTTCCATGTACTTAGGTTTTATTTCTAATGGAGTTCCATGAGTTTTGGTGAGTGTCGCTTGTGCAGGTACAACATTGCGAAATACGTGCTATAGGGGTCGGAAATGACTGAATCGGCCGAACGACCCGTTCGGCCGGTTACCCCCCTTAGCCGTACAGGCCGCCGGGAGCCGTCCACGTCTACAACAACCAAGCAACGACTGTGTAAGCCACGTAGGACGCCCGCCAACTCATTTCGGAGCACCGACACATCACCTCTGGGCCCAAAACTACACGAAGCCCATCAAGATGAAGCAACCCAGAAGGTCCAGGAGGGAGAGGGGGTGTAGGGGAGAACTACTGGGCCAAAAGCCCAGTGTGGCCGAATCCATGAGTTCGGCCGAACCCACCAAATCGACCGAACCGCCCCCACGTGCTACACCGACCCTGAGCCGCCTCAGCACCAAGGCGGTGCCACTTGGCAGTTCGCCCGAACTGCTCGGTTCGCCCGAACCGGCTTATTCGGCCGAACGAGCCGGGCACCGCCTTGAGTTTCCTTGGCGCCTGCTCTAGCTCCACCGCCTTGGCTCCACTATAAATAGAGCCCTCCTTCGCCTGCATCAACACACAACATAAGAGTAGAGTGAGCGTTGCCAAGTTCCGCCAGTTGTATCAGTAGAATAGGGAGAGAGGAGAGCTGAGCGTCCCGGAGAGGAGCCGGAGTGTCGGCCCCTCTTCCCGCTGTACCTCTACGGATGCGGCTCTGCTTCGAGTGACATCCGGGTCATGTCTGGTAACTCTTGTATCTCTTTCTGATTAATTGAGCATTCAGTTCTTACATCTATATACTTGTCTCGTTCTTCGTTCAATGCTTAGTTGTGTAGTATAATTATATACTAGCTGCTTAGCTTGAGTGCTTATCTGTCTGCAGTAGATAAGTATTAGTCAACTAGTGTAGGCGTGGTGCCTATACTTGAGGCTAACTTAGTTTCTGCCCGTCGCAACGGAGGTGGTAGCCGTAAGGTGGTGACAGCCCTTTCGGTCTTCGTAGCCCATCACGTTAGTTCCGGTGTCTTAGGACCCAAGGTTCAGGGTAACCGGCACCCCTTCTCATCCCTTTCTATGTGTCGGAGGCTCTGTAGTCCCGAAGCAAGTATCTATCTGTATCCTCTGATCTGCTCAATCAATCGGTAGAATACCTTTATCAGACCCGTACCCTCTCTACCCTCTTACCTCTTCTCTTCTATCCTTGTTGTCGTCATCTATCTCATCCATTCCATTTCATCCACACCATCTACCTAGGACAACTTAGTTTAGGATTAGTACACTTCTCGTTCCCCGTGGAAATCGATACCTTGGAATACTCCCGGGTGAAAGCTACATCGGTATCCGTCCGCTTGCGGATTTATCTGTAGGCCGTAAGGAGTGCCAACAAGCTATCTAGCGCCGTTGCCGGGGAACGGTAGGTGTTCTGATTCCGATCCCAAGTTGTCCGTGTATCCCACCACCACCCACCATCCATATGGATTCCACTCTTACCTTACGCCAACACTTGGCTCCAAAGGGCGCTTGTTTGGAGCCACCACCATCATCACATCCCATATCCACACCCGGCTATGAGCTACGTCCCGGCTTCATAGCCATGGTTCGTGAGCAATCGTTCTCAGGAACGAAGGCCGAGAGTCCATACGCGCATTTGCGCGAGTTTGAGCAACTCTGCTCGTGCCTGACCATTGCAGGCATGACACAAGAGACACTCAAATGGAAGCTATTCTCGTTCCCATTAACGGGAGGAGCGAAGAAATGGTACTCTCTGGCTGTCGGTACTATGGAAGGAGTTGGGAAACTCTTAGAGAGAAATTCTGCCTAAATTTCTTCCCAATTTCCAAGGTAGCCAGCCTCCGAATTGAAGTTCTTACCTTTAAGCAATTAGAGGGAGAGTCGTTAAGAGCTGCCTGGGCTCGTTTCAAGCAAATCTTGGCATCCGGACCAGACCTAGGCCTATCTGAACCTATCATTCTCCAACATTTCAGCCTTGGCCTCTGTCCCGTAGCCACCACTTTCTTGAACTCTGCTTCAAAAGGGTCGTTCTTTCATTTGAAGCAAGGAAAGTCCTGGAGCGTATCCTGGACGACACTCCCTACACTGGAGTCTATGACGAACTCCCCGATGAAGAAGAGAAGCAGCCTAAACCTAAAGAGCCAGTACAGTCCCAATCCAAACCAATTAGCTCTTCCATTCCATCAGAATCCGATGCTCAATTCGAACCACAACCTTACTCTAGCCTGAACTACTATCCTCCACTCTACACCACTCCCTATAATTTTGACGATGGTCTATTCGATGACATCGACTGTGCCATACGTTTCCCATGGGGACAATGTGTAGAGCAAAAGGATCCACCACCCGACAAGGAAGCACTAGAATATCAAAGAGAGTACTTAGGCCGTTTCTCTGCCATCAAAAGTCGGGAATGGCTAGACGAGGCAGAAGCCTCGACCGAGGTCGTTAAAATGCCCAAGAGAATCCGAACAATCTTTTGTGAAGTAATGGGCATAGACAAAGAAATCGGGTATGACCCGAGCCTCGGAATCAACATAATCTCTAGCTCCTTGGTGCGAGCTCAACTTCTCGATGAACCATGGTCATCATCTCAAAGACATCTAAGGTTCATATCGGGAAGGGTCCTCGACTGTTTAGGGATCTTGCGGGTCATACCCGTTAAGATTAACGACCCTCAACTTTTCCTAGATTTCCATATCTTTGACCTACCCAATGATTCCACACATTCCATCTTTATTGGTAGGCCAATCATGAAAATCCTAGAGAAATCACCAATAATCCAGCTAGAGCTTAGGATCGGAGAAGAACTCGTCCCAGTCTCTTATTCCTATTCCTTGAATATCCCAATAGAGACAGATCCTGATCCTGATCCTAAAGAGGAGGTCATGTCAACATCCTTGATAGACTTAGAGCAACCTTTCCTAGAAGAAGATGCCCAATTCCTTATGGAGAAAGAAGAGATTCATCCTCCAGTCGAACCTAAGCCTCTTCCCCCTGGATTGAAGTGTGCTTCCCTCTTTAAGGACGGACAAACTCCAGTGACCATCAATGACAAACCCCCTGGAACCCAACCAACTTTCACTGTCCTGGAGGAGGATCGATCAGTCTTAGGACACTCGATCCAAGATTTCAAAGGGATTACTCCTAACCTTCATACACATCATATCCCTATCTTATCTTACCTTGGGGTCGTAAGACATTTGTCACGAAGATTCATCTTTGATCGGGGAAAGACTAGATTCAAAGCCTAAAGCCATCATCTTCTCCCGTCATACTCCCAAATACGACCCTAGGCGTACACCTCCCACGAGTAAAAGGGATTCGTAGTTCCTTGGCCACACCGGGCTTTATAGGTGTCTCATCGAAAATTTCTCTCAAATAGCCCGGTCGTTGACCAATCTCTTGGCCAAGGAAACCCCTCTCGTCTCTAATCAAGAGTGCTATGCTTCCTTTCACACCCTAAGAAAGCACTCAATTCTGCTCCCATCATCCGGTCTCGCGACTAGAGCATCCCATTAGAAATCATGTGTGATGCGAGCAATTATGCTGTTGGAGCTGTTGTGGGCCAAACCAAGGACATGAAGCATTATGCTTACTGGCCCCAGCTCAACTACGCAACCACGGAAAAGGAACTCTTAGCAACTATGTTTGTTATAGACAAATTCCGGTCCTACCAAGTTAGGGCAAAGGTCATAGTCTATTCCAACCATACTGCTCTGAAGTATTTCTTGGCCAAAAAGGATGCGAACCCAAGACTCATTCGTTGGGTCTGTCTCGGGTATAAGTCCCGTTTGATCTTTCCATCAGCGATTTTCTTACGGGGTGATACGCTCCTCAAAGCCACAACACTAGAGCCATGGTACGCCACCATAGTTGACTTCAGGGTGTTAGGGTACGTCCCATCAGGTGAAAATAGGAAAAGATTGGTTTATGAGAGCAGACATCACCTATGAGACAACCCGTATCTCTTCTGGATACAAAATGGACTCAGATGATGCATACCTGCACCTGAGGCACATAAAACCTGGGAGAGATATCATGCAGCACCTTATGAAGGTCACTATAGAGCGTTCAAAATAAAGGTCTGACAAAATGGAGATGCTAAGAAATTTAGCAAGAGATGCCCACACTGCCAGAAACACAGGAATATAAGAGACGCATAGCCGCTTACCAGTAGTATTCAAGTAGAAACCTTTGATGTATGGGGAATAGACCCCATGGGTCATTTCCCTAACTCAGAGAACTACGAGTTTACTCTGGTAGCCATAGATCCCGTCTCTAACTGGGTAGAAGCCAAGCCCTATCGAGCCGCAGCCACCAGGCACGCTAAGCAAATGACCCATGAAAACATATTTCCTCGCTTTGGCGTCCCTGGGTTAGTCATAGGGGCTCCCATCTCATTGACTCCCGGAAACATCTGAGCTTGGGGGAGCCGCATTTTATAGCCACACCTTCTCACCCCCAAACTAATGGTCAAGCAAGACATCAGCACACACATCAAGAACATTCTGCAAAATCGTCAATGAGATGGGTGTGCAGTAGAGAGATAGGCTCACTGATGCACTCTGGGCATACTAGACCACTCTAGTTGGGCAAACTAGGACAATTCGGCCGAACCATGCTGGTTCGACCGAAGGACCCCTGTTTTGCCCCTTGAGCATCCATTTGGACCCTAGATCCTATCTCTATCCCATCTTGTCTCAGAGTCGCTAGGAAAATGTTGGGAAAGTTGCTTCTCAATCTCGAGTCAGAAACCATCCTCCATCACTTTCCCGAACAAGACCAAGTGTTCACATTTCCCAGCCACCATCCTTGTCCAAAGACCTTTCCTCACCCAAGGGCTCCCTCTCCATAAGTATGACAAGTCCACTAACGAAGAAAGCCATGGAGGAGGGAGAAGAGAAACCCATGGTTGAAGAGCCTGAAAAAGAACTGGCACAAACCAGCCAGAAGTTGAGCAACCGGGATGAGAAGGTCACTGAAGGCGAGCCTTGGCAGATGGACAAGAACAATGTCCTCTTCCAAGCATTCACAACCAAATTCTAGAGGCTCGCCAAAGCCACATGACATCTAGACCTTTACAATCCATCTATAGAGTAGAAGTCGTGTGGTTGTATCTTTTAGAGCACCATTAGTTTCAATTTATTTCCCAATTCAATTTCCCTTTGCTCAAATCATTGTTTAGGAGGTGCTCTAATTATTTCCCTTCCAACACATTTTGTTTCCAACATTAGCTTGATGAATAAATAAAATTAGAGTTGAATGCAAAAAGAATAAAATTGTCGCTCCGGTTGGTGCATTTGAGCCAACCGGAGATTGCCCTGTTTAACAGAAAGATACATGAGTACAGGCATGGCACAGTGGAGGAGCAGGATGAGGACGAGCAGGCCGACCAGCTAACTCAGTACCTTTCAAGGTTGAATCCCTACCAGTGAAGAGTCCAAGCTTGGGGGAGGACCCCCATCAGGTACGATCCGAATTACTCAGCACTTTGGTCATTCAATTGAAAATACTTCCTTTGAATAAACTCTCAACCATGCATGGAATGAAACATATGCCTCTCACTTTGGAAATGATGAATAGTTGCTCTATCATTAATTTTGCTAGTACTTTGTTGCAACTAGTTGCTTGACTATGCTTGAGTTATTTGGCATGAGTAAAAATGAACCTAAAAACCTTGTGGGAGCATATGCTTTATTCCAAGTCTAGGTTGTTGTGGGAATTGATATAGTGAGACTTTGGTTGAATTCTATTTCTGCTCCTAGTATGGTGAAAATCTCGGTTGTTTATGCTTTCAAAATTAAAACAAAGTTCCTCATTGGTCATAATACCTACCAGAGCCATATGATAGGATTAGTTCTAAACTTTCTACCATATGCTGCTTGTCATCTTAGTGAGCTTTGTCAAATTGTTGTGACCTTAGTGAGGAATCTTTCATGCTTCTAAGATCGAGATGCACATACACTCCACCTCTCACTTGCAATTCCTACTTGGGAGTTAGCAAAACCATACCATCATCCATTCCATAAATAAAATTTCATGTTCTTTGATTCCCTCTCCAAATATCTTTAAAGTAGAGGCATGGGCTATGCAAAAAGAAAAAGAAAAGCATGCCAATTGGCATGGCAAAAAAAATGATGAGAAAAAGAAAAGCATGCCAAAAGGCATGACAAAAATATGAATAAAAGATAGCCCATGCTCTCGAAAAATAAATCAAGGAGAGGAAGAATCATTCCATGAAATTCCGCCAAATTCCACTCCACATATTCCACGCACTTGCACTTCTCGATCTAGAGTGTGATTTGATTCTCCTAAGATCCGGTCTTTGACTTAGCAATATATAAGATGCTTGTATGCCTTCATCCTTTGTCCCCGAGCCACACAAAAGCCAAATTAGATGTTAGGATGAAAAGAAGGCAAAGCCTTTGGTGAGGATTCAAATACACTTGAGCGATTGAGTGAGCCAATGAGGAACAATTTATCTTTTCACAAAAGGGTGAAAACTCCGAGATAGGATCCTGAAAAGAGTAGGGTGGAATAAAACTAAGTTAAATTGTTCATTCTTTCAACCACCCAAGATAAGGAGATTGCTATAAGCCCCATAGGTAAATTGGTGAATTAATACCTTACTAGTGATTCAAGTATTTGTTTGAGTACTAGTTGTTTATGAAGTTACCTGCAAGAAAAATGACATCGTAGCAACTCCTGATCCACCGAGCCTAAGTTTTATCTTTGCTCGAGGACGAGCAAAGAGCCAAGCTTGGGGGAGCTTGTTGGCGGTCATTACAACCCAAATTCGACCAGCAATACGCGGGAATAAATGAGAGACTATGCAACATTCCATGTACTTAGGTTTTATTTCTAATGGAGTTCCACGAGTTTTGGTGAGTGTCGCTTGTGCAGGTACAACATTGCGAAATACGTGCTATAGGGGTCGGAAATGACTGAATCGGCCGAACGACCCGTTCGGCCGGTTACCCCCCTTAGTCGTACAGGCCGCCGGGAGCCGTCCACGTCTACAACAACCAAGCAACGAATGTGTAAGCCACGTAGGACGCCCGCCAACTCATTTCGGAGCACCGAAACATCACCTCTGGGCCCAAAACTACATGAAGCCCATCAAGATGAAGCAACCCAGAAGGTCCAGGAGGGAGAGGGGGTGCAGGGGAGAACTACTGGGCCAAAAGTCCAGTGTGGCCGAATCCATGAGTTCGGCCGAACCCACCAGTTCGGCCGAACCCACCAAATCAGCCGAACCGCCCCCACGTGCTACACCGACCCTGAGCCGCCTCAGCACCAAGGCGGTGCCACTTGGCAGTTCGCCCGAACTGCTCGGTTCGCCCGAACCGGCTTATTCGGCCGAACGAGCCGGGCACCGCCTTGAGTTTCCTTGGCGCCTGCTCTAGCTCCACCGCCTTGGCTCCACTATAAATAGAGCCCTCCTTCGCCTGCATCAACACACAACATAAGAGTAGAGTGAGCGTTGCCAAGTTCCGCCACTTGTATCAGTAGAATAGGGAGAGAGGAGAGGTGAGCGTCCCGGAGAGGAGCCGGAGTGTCGGCCCCTCTTCCCACTGTACCTCTACGGATGCGGCTATGCTTCGAGTGACATCCGGGTCATGTCTGGTAACTCTTGTATCTCTTTCTAATTAATTGAGCATTCAGTTCTTACATCTATATACTTGTCTCGTTCTTCGTTCAATGCTTAGTTGTGTAGTATAATTGTATACTAGCTGCTTAGCTTGAGTGCTTATCTGTCTGCAGTAGATAAGTATTAGTCAACTAGTGTAGGCGTGGTGCCTATACTTGAGGCTAACTTAGTTTCTGCCCGTCGCAACGGAGGTGGTAGCCGTAAGGTGGTGACAGCCCTTTCGGTCTTCGTAGCCCATCACATTAGTTCCGGTGTCTTAGGACCCAAGGTTCAGGGTAACCGGCACCCCTTCTCATCCCTTTCTGTGTGTCGGAGGCTCTGTAGTCCCGAAGCAAGTATCTATCTGTATCCTCTGATCTGCTCAATCAATCGGTAGAATACCTTTATCAGACCCGTACCCTCTCTACCCTCTTACCTCTTATCTTCTCTCCTTGTTGTCGTCATCCATCTCATCCATTCCATTTCATCCACACCATCTACCTAGGACAACTTAGTTTAGGATTAGTACACTTCTCGTTCCCCGTGGAAATCGATACCTTGGAATACTCCCAGGTGAAAGCTACATCGGTATCCGTCCGCTTGCGGATTTATCTGTAGGCCATAAGGAGTGCCAACAGTACTCTGCTCCGCTCGTCGCCTGCGCCGACGACTGACGCGCCGGCCCCTGCTGCACCACCCACACGCGCACACCGCCGTCTCCACGCGCCGGCCACCCCGTACTACCATCGCTGCTGTGCCGCCCACTCCTGCGCACCTTGTTGGCCACCGCACCTCCTGCACGCCACCTCCCGCCATCGCCGCCGTCGCATCGCCGCGCCGCCCGCCGAGACGCCATCAACTCGAGCGCACACGCCACATCGCGACGAACGCACATGACAAGTACAGCGGCACCACAGTGCACCGACCACACTGCCCCTCGACGCCAAACTGTCCCGTCGCAGCCGCGAATCGCGCCGGACACCAAGTACTCCCCGCCGCCGGCCCGCCGAGCGGCCCCTCGTCGGCCCACCTCCTCAAGCCCTCTCCGCTCCTATAAAAGGGCCCGACGACCTCTCCCCCACCACCTCCCGCTCGCACACCCCTCCAATCGCCTGCACCGCCGCCGCAGCGCCACCACCCGCTCGCCATTGCCGCCGCCGCCGCCTGCTCTCGTGGGCCGGCCGCCTCACTCCACCTCTACCCAAGGTAAAGGCCTTGGTGGACTTGCCATGCCCTTCTCTCCATTTCCCCCGGTCAATTTCCACCACCACCGCTCGAAACGCCGGCGAGTCGGCCGGTCAGCGCCGCCGTCGCCCTCTTCCCCCTGCTCTGCTCCGCGAGAGAAAAGAGATGGGCATTTTATGAATAACCCCCTGCACTTTCCCCTAATCTAACCCGCCGTCCAAAACATAAACCCCTCTCTCTCTCTCTCTGACATGTTTACACATAACCCCCTGAGTTTTGGCCAAATCAACCCGCAGTCCACCAACACTATTCTACCTCTCTCTATTAGTTTCGCCTGAGGCCCTCGGACTTTTCTATATTTACAGATAGGTCCTTTTTCCTTAAAAACAGCCCTAAACACCACTAAACTCGTCATTTCATGCGCCAAATTAATCCCGTTTGACCCCAAACTCCACCACAATAATTACCAGTCTATTCTCGCCAATCCATTCAACCCATATTAAAAAATAATCATATCACCACCATCACTCTCTCATTCTCTGTTCTTTCTTTCGGAGCTCAGCAAAAACTTTCTCTTTTATTTATTGTGTGCTTGTTTGTGTGTGCCGTAGACTCTGCTGTGAATGAGGAAGGACTCAAGGAGGAGCAGGGTTACGAGCAGGAGCTTGGAGACCAAGACCCCGGGCAAGAATCCCCCGAGGGTTGGGAGAATGGCAAGTGCAATCCCACCCTTTGATGCTTATTTTGTCCTAGTTTTATAAACACAACCCATGGCCTGATTTATAAAACTTGCATGTTTTTACTGCTAAACCCGGTTGGATAGCCATTCCTTGATTGCTATGACCACTTCCTTGACAACCTAGATTAATGTTTGAATATGACAATGCTCTGTTTAAATGTTAGTCACTGCTAGAAATGCTTAGGAATATTTTACTGTTATAAACCCCTTACAACCACTTGGTGTTTACAAAAGCAACCGTGTGCGTGCTTTAAAATAAAAGAGATAAATTTTGTGAACAAAATGAGTACCCGTGTGGGATGAGACAGACGGTATTTCTTGTGTGAAATGCCGAGGTGAGCTCGAACCTGTGTGGTTGAGCATGGTGGGAGTTGTCTATCCTATCACAGTTTTTGGGATGATGTTGAGGTGTCATCTAGCCTAACCCATTTTATTGTACCACCACTCGACCGTTGTATGTGGCAACGGCCTAGCACAAATCCCACTAGTTAAGCTGTTGGTTATGTGGTGTGCTGGTGAGCAACAGAGGGCCATGGAGCCGGGGATACGATCTATGTGAGGTATGCCCCTGGGTAGAACCTCGTTGGTAGGTTGCTAACCCCCTGGTCACGTCTGTGATAACTGTCAGTCTAGCTATGGTGGGTAATGGCTTTGATAGGAGCTACACTGGCACTAAGGTGTTCTTGTTGTGGTAGCCTACTTGTGGTTGTGTACACCTCTGCAGAGTTAAAACCTATCCGGATAGCCGTGTCCACGGCATTGGACGAGTTACGGCTTGGTCACTTCACTAGTCCCCTGTTTTGGTGTAAGAAAGTGTTTGGTGTGTGTTGAACCGAGAAAAGTTTGATATGGGCTACGACAGATGGGAAATGTGGTAGCATTAAAAGCCTGTGTGTAAAAGTGTTACATTTATTGATCCTATTAAAAGAAATATTGGTGAAAACCTATTGCGAAAACCAACCCTTTGCATGTGTAATAAAATTTGCTTTGCTGCTAAATAAACCATGAGCCGCCCTTGTTATTATCCCTTGCATACTTCTGTTGTACCCCTCCGCGGTTGTGGTTGTGCTTGCTGAGTACGTATGTACTCACCCTTGCTTATTTTGTTACAGAGGCAGACCCGGACTTTGTGCCTGAGGACGTCGTTTAGAGGGGTTCGTTCTGCACCCAACCTTTGCCTGTGTGTTAGGGTCACCCGCTTGAAGCTATATGGATATCCATTCTGATGAAGACCTCTATGTTATCAACCACCGTCTCCCGTAATGTTATCGTGGCCCTGCAGTGCCACCGTCTCCCGTAATGTTGTTTATGTACTGAACTATCTGTTGTAATAATGTGAACCAGCATCCTGGGACTGGTATTTGTATCACATTAAGTTCTCTCTTTCGAGGGGACGCTTCACTAAATGAAATGGACGCTAATACCATTCATTTCATTCCTAGATCCTGTATGGCTATTAATTGTACTATGCTTTTTAATTAATATACATTTTAAAAAGACTAGATAGTTCATATAATACATATATTACTCCCTCCGTTTTTATTTACATGTCACATTGGGTTTGTCCTAAGTGAAATCCATTTAACTTTGATCAAATTTATAGAGAAATATAATAGCATCTATAACATCAAACATATGGATTATTAAAGTATAGTACATGATAGATCCAATGAAACAAATTTTGTATTGTAGATGTTTTTATATTTTTTAATAAACTTGGTCAAAGTTGTGTAGATTTGACTTAGGACAAACCTAATATGACATGTAAATAAAAACAGAGGGGGTACTTTATGTTTATGAAACTGTGCAATGTAACTCTTCACTAAGAGGGGTTATTTCATTTCATTGAAAAGCTGACATAGTAGTCTTAGTTAATAGCGCGGTCAAACTACTCCCTCCGTCCAAAAAACAAGACATTCTAGAAATTTTAGGACAAATTAAGGAGAGAGTAAAATGACCTTGACTGCCCCTAATTATTAGCCATATTTGATACTAATTGGTTGTTGCATGCACATTTACTTGCTAAATATAGTAGAATGACTTGTTTTTTGGACAAATTTTGAATCCTAGAGTGTCTTCTTTTTTGGGATGGAGGGAGTATGCCTTAAGAATGGCCAAAAACTACATGTGTTTTAATTTCCGTGAAGAGAAGAGGATCTAAGGGAGACTGTGTATGCATGCAACAAAGACAAACTTGTGTGATGCCATCTCACATGAAAGAAAGTTTGAAACTAAAAAAATCCATAATAACAAACTAGGCATTCAAAATAAGTTTTAGTTGCACCATTGTGTTTCTTATTACAAGATCTTCAACTTTGACCACAATGGACTATATTTGGATAATTGCATCCTATTATTTTTATTAAGGTGGAATATTTTTTATGAGGCAGGACAAATGTTCTAGGTTCAAGATAAAATCTTTCTAGATTTAAAGAAAAATGTCCCATGAAAATATTAAATATAACATAAAATAGTTAGCATTGACATGTGCGAACAAATACTTCATAACATAAATAAGAATTTTTTTTGTGAAAAAAAGATGTAATATGAGTGGACATAAACTTTTGATTGTGTAGGGCAGACGAGAGAAACTAAACATCATGACCAAATTACTCTATACTTGAACAAATAACTGTACCTAGCAAACAAAACATTGAACACTAGGAACAAATGATTGTATAATGTGAACAAAAGAACCTAAATATCTGGAACAAAAAATTCTATTTCATGAACAAATATTTGTAAACTAAGATCAAAATATTGACCATCTCAGACAACTTAATTATTCTTATAAAAAACAAAATATATATGCATGGCGAACAAGCAATTATCCAAAGAAAATGAAAAAGAAAGAAAAGAGGAAGAGAAACAAAACATCAAGAATAAACAAAATACTGAATATCAGGAACAAATGATTATACGATGCAAACAAAAAAAAATCTGGATATTACAATACTTGGGCCGCTCTCCATCCCAAATCACTATTTCTCGTAGCACGGGCCTAAAATATAAATGGCCAAATTTCTGACCACACAATGGGATGAAAGCGCAAAATGGGCTGAATTCTTTCCTTTCAGCGGTGCAGATGACTTACAATCGTGAAACAATAAAAATAGATGATGGCCCATGAAGAAAAAGTCCCAAAAAAATCAATCTTGGCAAACCCAAACTCAACAGGTGATCTGGTATTATGGCGGACTTGCGATTTGTCACTCATAAAATTTCTAGCAATCTTTTATTGCAACATATATTTTTTCCGTGGTTCTTTTTAACAGATATTTTCCTCCAAATTAATGGACAAGGGAACCACATAAATCCACACCAGGCAGAAATAACTTTTTGATAATATACAAATGGAGTTTTTTTGATTTCTTTATTGATAGCACACAGTTTTTTTGGCGTCCTTTTCTTTTCGGTAATTTATGTAGTATAAATAGGATCATGAGATGTCACTACCGGAGAACTCCACACCCATCCTCTACGTTTATCGGAAAGAATTAGATCCCATACTATCAATAGTGGGTCTAAAGGGGATGGTGGAGTCCCTTTAGGGTGTGTTTGATTCATGGGACGGGACAGGTCGGGACGGGACGAGTCCGTCCCTACGAGTGTTTGGTTGGAGGGACGGTAGAAACGGGACAGCATCAATGAAGAATATTCTCCAGAAACGAGGGATGGCTTGGTTCCTCAAAAACTGGCGGACGAGTCCATCCCTTGCGAACGGCGTTCTCTTCCGTGTCCTACTCGCGCCCTCCTCTTGTCTCGTCTGTCTGTCTTCCTCTTCTTCTCTGGCGCATGCGGCGGGCCGGCAGGCAAGCACAGGCGGAGGGCGCTCAGCGAGCAACGACGCAGGGCGCAGCAGCGGGCACCCGGCGAGCTCGGGCGGAGGGCGCGGCGGTGGATGGCCAGCGCGGGCAGCGGGCGCGGCGGACGGCCGGCGAGCGCTGGCGGCGGACGCCCGCGACAGCGAGCGTGGGCGGCGGGCGCGGCGGACGCCCGTGGCGGCGAGTGCGGCGAGCGCGGACGGTGGGCGCGGCGGACGACAGGTGAGCTCGAACGTGGGCGGAGGGCACCACGAGAGCGAGCTCGAGCGGAGGGCGAGCGCAGGTGGCCAGTCAGCGGCATGAGCGAGCTTGACTCTGCTTGTCAAAGCAGATGACAAATGGGCCCCACCACCCTGTGTGACTGACGCGTGGGCCCATGACTAACAGAATGCAAACGGCATCCAATCTCAGTTGTCCCTCGTTCCTCCAACCAAACAACTAACAAGGACCATTCCGTCCCTCCAACCAAACACTATATGGGATCGTCTCGTCCCAAAAAAGAGGGATGACTCCGTCCCGTTCCACCTTGACTCTCATCCAAACACACCCTTAATACAGGGTGTTATAAAAACAGGCATTAAAACTAGGGGACATATTGTAACGCCCGTGTTTTTACCCCAGCTAAATCATTGTATAAATCATGCGTCAAAAATTTGTTTTCAAAAATATTTTCGCCGAGCTCCCGAATCTCCATTCGTCATCCAAATCTTTTCCCTGTTTTCGCCCCGCCACCCCAACCCGTGTCGCCCGCCTCAGGACGACCACCGGCCGACCGCCGCCGGAAATCCCGCCTTGGACCCCCCTCTTTTCTTCCCCTTTTTTCCCCTCCTTCCTTTTTCTTTTTTTTCTCATTTTCTTTTCTTTTCCCTCATTCTTCTTTCCCTCCCCCGGCGTCACCTCCCTCCGTGCCTGGCCACCTCGCTTGCGTCCGGCGACCACGCACGGCTTTCCCCAGTCCCCGCGCTCCACGCGCACGCGCTCGCCGACCGCCCCAGCCGCGTTCGCCAGCACGGGACCACGTGCTCAACGCGCCACTCACGTGCACAAGCACGCATAGCTTCGGCCGTGCCGCTCGCCGCCGGCTCGCTGCGCCGCACGCCGGCCGCGCTGCTCGCCGACCGCCCCAGCCACGTTCGCCAGCGCTGCACCACGTGCTCAACGCGCCACTCACGCGCATGCGCACACACAGCTTCGGCCGTGCCGCTCGCCGCCGGCTCGCCGCGCCGCACGCCGGCCGCGCTGCACGAGCACGTGCTCAAGCCACGATCCCGCGCACGTACACCATAGCCACTCGTCCTATGTGCCGTTGTTCCGCCGAGCTATTCGCCGCTGCCTCCCGCATCGACCGCGCACGCGTCGCGCGTGCCCACGCCGCCCGCCGCTGAGCTGCCGCACCGCTCGCCGTCGCTCCTCCCGCGCGCACACGGCACGACACCCCGCCACACGCTACACGCCAAGCACGGCAGCATAGCACCACACCTGTGCCGCCCTCGCCGCTCGCACCCGAGCCGTCCCATCCCGGCAGGGAATCCCGCCGGCCGCCATTACTCCTTCCCCCGCCGGCCGCCGAGCCCTCCCATTGGCCCACCGCCTCGGGCCCTCTCCACGCCTATAAATAGGCCCCATTGCGCCGCCCCATCACCACAAAGCCGCCGCCGCTCTCCCCGACCAGCCCCTCGCCGCCACCATCACCTCCCTGCGCCGCCTCTGCATTCCGCCGCCCGTCACCGTGGGCAGCTCGCCACAGACCCCCCCTCTGCACTAGGTAAGCATGGGGGTAGACTCCCCTTGTGCCCCTCTCTCTTTTCCCCCTACCCCCAGCCGCTATCGCCACCCTGTGCGCCGGCTCGACTGCCGCCGTCGGCCGCCGGCCCCCCCTCCCGTTCCATCCTTCGTTCGACCGAGGAAGAAGGGCGTTTTGCCCATAACCCCCGCCTTTTATCCTTATTCAACCTGCCCCACCCCACCCCTCTACTCTCTCTCTCTCTCTCTCTCTCTGGTAGCTCTGCAAGAAACCCTTGGCCTTTGAGATAATTTCAAATAGGTCCTTATCCTTTCAAAACAGCCCCTAATACCCATTATTTCGTATCCTAAGACCCCACCAACTTGTGATATTCACAAATGAACCCCTCTAGAACCCTATAACTATCCCAGGTATACCCTTAACCCTTTTCGAATAGACCCCGGGACTTTCGGGAACTTTCCAAACCAGTCATTTCTTCGTAATTGCCCGAACGACGCGTCATTTTATGCATCGTTTTAAACCAGAATGACTCCAAATTTCACCACCCACCTTTCCGCCACACCTTCCACCAACCCATGCATTGCATTCCTAAATGTGACATTCTTTTCCTCACTCGCCATTTAATCTTTGTTCTTCCCTTCTGCGAGCTCGGCAAATAAACTTTTATCGTTTTTCTCTTTTCTTTTATTTATTGTTTGTGCTTGTTGTGTGCCGTAGATCACGTTGAGGAAGAGCCCAAAGGTGGACAGTGCTATGAGCAGGAGTCCAAAGGCCAGTGCCCCGAGCAGGAGCTTCCGGAAGACTTTGAGAACGACAAGTTCAATCTTAACCTTTGATGCATATTTATCCTAGTTTTATAAATGCAACCCGCTGGCCTGTTTTATGAAACTTGCATGCTTGTTGCTAAACCATATTTGTGTGAGCCGATCCTTGATTGCTACAAATATCCCTTGATGACCTAGATTAATTTCTGAATATTTTAGTTTGGGAGTTAATCATTGCTAATGCCGCTTACGACATATTTACCTTCTGTAAGTAAATACTACCCACTGATTATTCGGTAAAATATTAGAGTATGTGCTTTAAAAAGAAATGGGGTTTAAATGATAAAAATGATTATTATTAGGGGATAAGCTGGACAATGTTTCCTGTGTGAAATACCAAGGTGAGCTCGTGCCTGTATGGCTGAGCACGGTGGGAGAAGTCCGACTTGTCATTAGAAGGATGAGTTGATGTGTCATCTTGCCTAACCCAAATATCAGTACCTCCACTCGACCGTTGTATGTGGCAACGGCTTGGCATAAATCCCACTAGTTGAACTGGTAGTTATCGGGTGTGCTGGTGAGCAGCAGAGGACCATGAAGGCAGGTATAAGTTCTTGGTGAGTTATACCCTAGGTAGAACCTCGTGAGTAGGTTGCTGACCCCCTGGTTGCTTCTGTGGTGACTTGTCTGTTTAACTAAGGTGGGTAATGGCCTCGATAGGATCTGCACTAACACTAAGGTGTTCAAGTTGTGGTACCCTACTTGTGGTTGTGTACACCTCTGCAGAGTTGAAAACTATTTGGATAGCCGTGTCCATGGTATTGGATGAGTTACGACATGGTCACTTCACAAGTCCTTTAACATTGTTGTGGTATTGGTTAGGAGCAGCGTGCGGCTGTGTGCGTTGCTTTGGGGAGTGTTGGTAGTGTCTAGGGCGGACGGGGAGTCCGGTAGCACTAAGTTGTGTTTGGCAATCTACTTGATTTTTGATGCATTTACTTTACAGAACTTTTACAAATAAACCCTGGCATGTGGCATTTTTGCAAATAAACCAATAGCCCGTCCTTGATAATTACCCTTGCATGCTTCTGTTGTAACCCCCTGGGTACGGTTGGACTTGCTGAGTACGTATATACTCACCCTTGCTTGTTTTACAGAAGAAGACCCGGACTTCGTTCCCGAAGACGTCGAGTAGGAGTTACGTTCTGCACCCAACCTTGCCTGTGTGTTAGGGTCATCCGCTCGAAGAGCCGCATGGCGCAACTCTATGATGATGCCATGATTAGTTGTACCGCTTGGTTTCTAGTTGTTATCCTCACGCTAGTGGCGCGTCTGTGCCCGCTACCGCGTAGGTTTGTTCGGTAATGGACCATCTGTTGTAATAAATGTGAATCAGCCTCCTAGGACTGATGTTTGTATCACATTTAAGTCTTCTCATTTGAGGGGATGCTTCACATATCCAGTGCAAACCAACCCCTCCGTGCAAACTTTGGAAACCAACATGCATGGGGACATGTATGGGAGGTGAGAGGGGGAATTTGCAAAATCACAGGGAAGGTGGGAAGGGGATTGGCAAAACCAACTTGCATGGGGACATGCATGGGAGGTGGGAGGCTCATTGGATCAACATCGTGTGGACCAGATTGTGGTTTCCAAAGTTTGCACGGAGGGTTTGGTTTTCACCTGATACGTTGCCTTAAAACTAATGCTTATTTTTGCATTATTATGAGGTTTTAACATCACCTGGTAGCATTTAGTAGTGGTTTTTTTACCAACCGGAACCAAATGTTCCTCCAGTATTCAAAAGGAAAGCTTTTTCTTACTTAGGCTCTGTTTAGATCCACCCTAACTAAAGTTTAGCCAGCTAATTTGTAGTGATTTATTTTAGCTAGCTAAATAGTACCTACCTAAACTTTAGCTGGAGGTGTTTGGATCCATCAGCTAATTGAATTAATTGGACTATCCTAACCTTCATTAATTATGGACAAAATCATGTGATGGTGAGAAATTTCCATAAACATGTGGGGGTATTTTGGTCTTTAAACTCGTTTAGCTGCGTTTAGCTAGGCTCAGCCAGCTAAAAGAATCATGTACCTTCTGGCATGCAAATAAAGTTTAGCTGAGTTTTAGCTGCTCCCGTTTGGTTCCCTAGCAGCTAAACTTTAGCTGCTAAACTTTAGTTGGTGGATCCAAACAGGGTCTTAGCTACATGTGCTATGTAGGTGAGATGGTAATATGTCAAGCGAGAGATGGTGGGTTCGAATCTTACGCCCACTTTCGTGTGAAAAATTATGTGACTTATGATTATTATTAGAAGTTGTGTGAATGGAGAGAATAATTGATTCTTGTATTCATTGATCAAATGGATGGTTACATATATACACATGGTGAAGGGGTGCCATGAAGGGACATGAGAGGGAATTGTCATGTTCATTCAGGCGAATGGGTGCCTTGAGTGGACATGACTGAATCGTCATGTCCTCTTAGGCTCTAACTACCCAATGGATGAGATCACTAATCCAATTATTCGCAACACCCCCTGATCGAGTCCAGCTTGATTTGACCAATCTTCCATGTAGATGATTTATTCCTCCAAGAAATGTTATATATATAGTATATCAGGTAAACTCCATAAAACCCAGTGGGAAAAATGTGGAGAACAACCACGATAAACTGCTGCTCCATTTGAATACTTATGAGGTAAACTCATAGACTAGTTCAAAGAGCAATGTATATGTCATAAATTACCATCCTCAAAAACCAAGTGGGAAATAGATGATAAGACATAAATCTTGTGTTGATGTTACCTCATTAAAAACTTTAATGAGAAAAAACCCATTGGGAAAAACTCATAAAGAAAAGAGTATAACATGATGTTAAACAAGTTATAAATAAGGAGAGAAACCTCCCTGATCTTTACAAATCTCTAAGTCATCTTATACCAATTCCTTCAACACATTTGTGAAATGTGGAGTAAGGCAGAGACTTAGTAAATAAATCAGCGAGATTATCACAAGATTTAGTTTGTAAGATGTTTATTTCACCGCTATTTTGTAATTCATGAGGGTAAAACAATTTTGGGGCAATATGCTTAGTAATATTGCTCTTTATATAACCTGTTTCCATTTGAACAACACAAGCAACATTATCTTCATAGATAATGATGGGTGATTCGGGTGAATGAATACCACGTGATTTTAGTATATGTTTAACCTTCTTTGAAGCCAAACACATTCTCGTGAAGCTTCATATAATGCAATTATTTTAGAATGGTTTGTGGATGTAGCTACCGGAGTCTATTTTGAAGACTTCCATGAAATAGTTGTTCCATCTTGTAAGAACACAAAGCCTGTCTGCGATCTAGCATTGTGGGGATCAGATAAATAGCCAGCATCGGTATACCCAATCAGAGTCAGATCTTTGTTCCTTTTAAAGAAAAGACCAAGATCTTTTGTACCATTGAGATATCGAAAGACATTCTTGATTCCAGTCCAATGTCTTGCCAGTAAATTTACTGCAAAAGTAATATCCGGCCGGGTGCAATTTGCAAGATACATGAGTGTGCCAATGTCACTTAGTTTTTAAAATCACCTCCTCCTTCCACCTAGTTTTACCCACTCACGTCAAGAGAGTTTTAAATCATTTTATCGCACCATGCAAGCATCGCGTAGCATAAGTATATAGTAGTGTAAAACAGGGTAGTAATGAATAACATGCATAAAATAAGGCTATGCAGGGCATATCGTCACCATCATGTGGATTAAGTAAAGCGGTAGCAAATTAGTTGCAATGTCTAATAGGAATTAAAGATTCGGATGGGCGTGAACCTGGAGTTTGCTCCTCTTCCTTATTGTAGCAGTAGCTTGGGTCTTCCGGTTCACCTCGGCCCTCAACAGTTCCTAGAGACATAATTATAATAAATACTGAGGATCTACTTGCAAATAAACACCAAAACTAATCCAAGGAAGAACCAAACAACACCAAACTCTATTTTAACGTGTAGACCATGATTTTAGAAAAATAATAAATCTGGTTTCATATTTTTCTAGTTAATTTATTATTAATTTTTGAAGTTTCAATATTCCTAAAATCATTTAATTAATTCTGAAAAAGAAAAAGAAAAATAGTGAGACGTGGCAGCACCAGATTGCGCCATGTGTCGCACAGTGAGCCTATTGACGTCATCAGTGGGCCCGGGATTTGCTGACGTCATCACAGGAATTTATGACATCAGCATTGACTTGGTCAACACTAGGGTTGACTAGGTAAATGGTCAAGGTCAACTGGGCCCACTGGTCAGTCACACTTAGCCGCTGACAGTAGGGGCCCACGTGTCAGCGGTCTAAAAAGAAAAGAAAGAGACAAAAGGCTGGACGGGCCGGCTTGGGCTGGAACCGGTGGGTCGGCCTGTTAAACTAACACGCTTGGGCGGTCGGCTTGGCGGGCTGGAGGTGAGCTAGGCCAGATGGTTAGTTGGGCTTTTAGCCCACTCACGGCCTTGGATGCCTTGGCTGCTGGCATCGGTAGTGGCGTCAGCGTCTGCGTCACCCATGACGCAGGCCAGGGAAATGTGGGCGTTGTGGACGCGGTTTACAGTGAGCCGTGCCTGTGGCTCACGTGAGCTGGGTTCACGGGATCAGGATGTGGCCGGCTGGGATCTTCTGAGGCTCGCCTACGGATGACTTTGTGTGGCCTTCTGTGTGGCTTCGGTCGGTCGGACTGGGGCGCATAACGTCGTGCGCGGAGCAACGGTTTCTGCACCCGGCGGCAGCGCTGCGGCTCGGCGGCACACGCATGGGTTCGATGCTTTCCTCGGCCGCGGTGGAGCTTGGATGGCTTGCTAGGCAAAATCGACGGCGAGATGGGGCTCGGCTCGGCGAGCAGGAAGCGGCAGGGCTGGACAGCCTTAACGGCGGGGCTCGGCCCATGGCAGCGAGGCTTGGCACACGAACGTGCACATCGTTGCGGGACAGTTAAGGTGGCAAGGCTGGGGGGACTTGGCTCGGGCTAGCCGTAAGACGGCGAAGCGAGGCTTGGTCCGCGGGGAGCGATGGGGATCACACGCGGCTTGGCGACGGCGGTGGGAACACACGCGAGCGGAGCAAGGTCTTGCCTCGTCTGTGGCGCACGGACGCACACACGTGACGGGCTTCCCCGGGTTGCTGCTCAAACGGTGGCCGGCGGGTCAGCAGCGCGCGGCGTCGCACGTCATCGTGGCTCGGGTCAAGGTGCGCGCAAATTCGCGGTGAGGGCGGTCTTGACGAGAGCGGCAACTTGGTAAAGCGTGGCGGCAAGGATGTGGCTAGCACGGAAAGGCTGTAGTCGGATTCACGGCGTCGGCAAGGCACTCTCGCTCGCGGGTCAAGCTCTGGGCTTGCCCACGACGCGACCATGGCGCACGCATGGTCCGGGCGACCCTGGTGTGCGGCGTCAACCACGACGGCCATGGGACGGGCGTTGATCGGCGACGGCGTGGCTGCGAGGGCGCTATGGCGGCGGTACCTGCATACGCGGCTCGAAGGCCGGTCACACAACGACTACGGTGGCTCGGCTCACAGGCAAGGGCGGCGGTGTTGGGGGCTCACCTATGGGCTCGGTGATGGACAAGGCGAGGTAGCGAAGCGGTTGTGGTCGTGTGGAGGCGACGTGGGTGGGCTCGCGGTCAGGCGTTGTGGGATCTCGTCGATGGCATACGGCGCTGCTCCAGCGAAGGGGTCCGTGCCGCTTGCGGTTCGGCGTCGCTGAAGCTCCTCCGGCTCGGCCTCTCTCTCTCTCTCTCTCTCGCGATTGTTGGTGTCGACCTCCTTCACAAGGCTCGATCGGCTCCTCCCGTCCCGCTTCTGGCTTGTGGTCATTGTAGGTGGCGTCGCGCAACGCTCGGCGTAGGGGCGTTCTCCCTCGTCGTCATCCTGCAGCTGTAGCTCGTGGCGTGTGGCTCGGCACCGCGGTGGCCTTGTCGACAGCCTTCTCCTTCGGCTTCCCCTCTGCCCTCCTCCTCCTCTTCTCTTCCTTCTTCGCT
Organism: Echinochloa phyllopogon; assembly: GCA_033239725.1. NCBI lineage: Eukaryota > Viridiplantae > Streptophyta > Magnoliopsida > Poales > Poaceae > Echinochloa > Echinochloa phyllopogon. The sequence goes on along the minus strand of BTCW01000016.1, from coordinate 383,228 downwards.
TCTCCTCCTCCTCTTCTTCCTCTAGTGTCTAGTGGGGGCGGTGGGGACAACCCCAAGGGGCAGCGGCTAGGCAGGGAGGCGGCGACCGTGGGTGTTTTATAGTCCGGGGCTAGGGTTTGTGGCGCGAGGCTCGTGTGTGGATGGGTGCGGACGGCTGGTGATTCTCGGTGGCCATGCCTTTCCTCACGTTGCCATATGGAGGTTGGTGCGGCACGTGGTGCGTGAGGGGCAGAGAGATGGTGTGGGATAGAGGGGCGTGCAGGAGCGGCGCGAGGTGTGAGGAAAAGCTGATGAGTGGGTCCCACCCGCCAGTGAGAGGTGTCAAGGGTTAGGGCAACTGCGGTGGCCTTCGCGCTAGTTGGGTCGAGCTGGTTTGGGTCGGCGGGGGTTTTGGCCGGTTTGTGGTTAGGTTTGCAGTTAGGAGTTAGTGGGCTTAGGTTGGACAGTTAGTGTTAGTTTAGGGAGGTTTGGTTAGTTAGTAATTAGCTTTAGATTTATATTTGAATTGGAAATTCAAATATAAATCTCACACAAAGAAACAAATAAAACCGATTAAACTCTAAATCACACTAACATTAATTGTCCTTAATTTAAATTAAAAGCTCACAAATTTTTATTCCTAGGAATTTTGAGAGAGCGAAAGAAGAGAGTCTTAGGTTCTCTAGCTAGTAAACAAGCATTGCACGAATTTGTTTTTGAAATCCACATTTTTCAAAACAAATAACCTTCCAAAAAATCCGGGATGTCACCGTTATTGTTTTGGGTCTTGTGCTGTGGGATGTGTCTCAAGTTGGCGGCCACCAGCCGCATCCCGAGTAGGACTAGGTGTACAATCTCCGTAGCGTTGAAACTATACATATAGTCGCATCTTCGGTCATGAACACCCCAGTGAATCGTTCATTCTGACTAGACTTTTAGTGTGATTTGTACCTCCCCCTTTTAAACTGTTTTGAGTGAGGTTGAGGTATGCCTTTGGCCGCTTAGATGAGGAAGGAATGGAGCTTTCCTCGTTGCAGAATAGAGAGTGTGGAGACGAGGACCTATGATGATAGGATTACCCATGGTTTTTCAAACGTGTGTTGAGTTAAAGACTTTACTTCGCTACTCCTGCTTCGCATAGGAAAACATATACAAATCCTTGCTATATTTTTTATACTAGAATAGACCACTTTAAAAACTTGCGCATATATGGATGGTGACGTGGAACTGTTTCATTCCTTAAACAGCACAAGGACTTGCAGATTACGAGTCGGACTTCGGCAACAACCAAGATGGATGGTATGATTGAGGGTTGCTGCACTTTGCTCAAGTTCATGCCCGTGGAGGAGATAGAAGACAAAAATGGTGGCCTGAAGCATAGCTATTCTTATGTAGTGGTTTTGTGACCCTCGGGGAAACAAACAACGTGACCCTCGCGCCCTGGGCGACGCGAGGGGGACGCGCCCGCCGCCGCCGGGCGGTCTCTCCGATCTGCGTCGCGCCGCCGCCATCGGCTCGTGGTGGCGGCGGCCCCCTCCTTTCCCCTCCTTTCCATCTCTTCGGTCGCGCCTCCACCTGCAGCACCACCACCAACCCTAGATCTGATTTTTCCTGGTCGTTCATCGCCGGTCCCGGCGCCGTGTGGACGTTCCTTGCCGGTCGCCTTGGTCCTCTTCCCCCGTCGCCCTGGTCGCCCTCCGCTGCCACCATCAACTTCCCCGCGCCATTGGGGCCGCTGGCCATCTGCCGGCCGTCCCCGGATCCACGGCGTCGCCGTGCAGCCACCCTCGTGGGCTTCTTGGTTGGCGGCGGTGAGTGGGGGATCCCCTCCGTTCACCGGATTCCGTGCAACGAAAGTGTTGCACTCGTCGCGCAGGGGGTGTTTCTTCACCTCGCACGGATTGATGGGCGATGATAGCAGCGGCGGCTTCTCTGCATACTTTCCTGGGTGTAAAGCCTTGGTCTTCGGGTCAGCCGACGGCGGCGCAATCGGTGTCACTTCCCTCCTTGGAGGCGTCGTTGTGGAATTTGATGCTCTGTTAAGCTGCGGCGACTGCAAGCACTATAGCGAGGAAAGGGATGACGAGTCCGCTGGGTCCATTCTTGGTCATGGTTACACAGCGATTAGTATACTGGACATGGTGGTGTTCGTTCAGCAAGACACCAGGCTTGATCTTGTTCATCTATGATCCAGTTCTACACAGGTTGATTGTGCCAACGATATTTAAAGCTGGTCAATTGGAGCCGGATGAAGACGACGGCCTTGTTAGTGGCAGCTCTGAGTGGATTCAGGGTTAGATGCATGAAACACCACCGTTGGCTATGTGCTTTTGGTCGTAGAAGACGTGTCAGGACGTATGGTTTGGACAGGTCTTTTTGGTGTTGGTAGTTTGGAGCTAATGATGGTGGTAGCTTTTTTTTCTGCTCATTTTTCCTAGGCTTGTGTGCTATTAGGAATGGAGCATTTTCTTTTACGTAATAACGTAGTTGTATGTATCTTTTCGATGCAGAGGCTGGAATATAATATATTCTTTTTTCTAAAAAAAGTAGTGGTTTCGTATTGTCAATTTAATCCAAAGTATCAAATTGTATGTTATCGATGAATGGAAACGATATTATACAGCCCGGTCGTTGTCGTCGTTGTCATGTGGATTTATGCTGCTAGCTGCTTCCACGCAAAATAAAAGAAATATAAAATATACAGCCGCGCTGGCCGGCGAGCAAATATATATACATAAATGTGGTTGAATTGGTCCCTGGTCGATCACTCGATCTTGATGTTATGCTGATGCCACCATGACCAGCCCTAATTAGCTTAGCTTGCGGCACAGCCGGCCGGCCGACCCATCACTCGCTTCGCTTGGGACCTCCGACCCGATCCTGCTGTCATCCATCTTCACCAAACACCACAACATACAGCACCCATTCACCAACACACGACCGCATGTCTTCGTCTTATTTAGGTAAGGAAAGTACGCTAATTAGCTTCTTGTATATACTCGCTCCCGGTATCGTATTAGAAGTCATTTTGGAAAAAGTTTGAGTGAAATATTAGGAATATAAATTATGAATAACATTTAAGTCGTTGAGTTTAGAAATGTGAAAATCATATAAATAGATTGGTCTTGAAAATTACTTTCATAAAAATATACATACATAACTTTTCAAAAAATATTTTTATAGAAAAATGGAGTTAAAGTTGTGCTTTAGTGACCGTATCGCTGTACTAAAGGACTTCTGATACGATACCGGAGGGAGTATATGATATAACTAAAGTAATTACACGCTTGCCTGACTAAACGGGTTCCCGAAAAACAAGGAAAAGCAGCAATAAGGTTGGTGGAAACGTTGACACACGTACGGCCTCGTCATAATCAATCGTGTACTCCCAGATGATCGAGAGCATGTCAAGTCTAGGCCGGGTTGGTTGCTGATAGAAAACCGGCCAACAGCACATCAGCTTTGATTCCATCACTGTTGCTCTGGTGGACAAACATGTGCATCCAAAAAATAGAGAACGTACAAATAGTGTTTGCCATTCTTCTGAGTTTCAGTAATAATTTCTCTAACGTGAATTATAATTTAAAATGGACGAAGCAGCTTTTCTCTCTCAATCCTCTGGTTCCCTTCAAGACTACATAGATTGGCGCTGTTATAACTAGGATGAGCTAGGTCCAAGCCTTCCAACCACCAGAGGCCCACCGTATCGCTAATACCGTACTACACTGAGGATAGTCTCGACGTACAGTTTCATCACACGGTTACGTAGCTCAGAAACTAGGTAACCCTCTCACGTCACGTGAAATTATCAATTCTCTCTCCTTTGTCACATCAGCACTTTTAATGTTATAAAACTCCCATGCAAGAAACCCACCGAGACTGATCTGACTTGACTAGGTACGTACGTGTTTCAGCAGATGCGTCATCCTCACTCTAATTAATGCTACTACTTCATTGCACGACTTGCAATAATTAGGGCATGAAACGAATCGGACCCTCAACGACAAGAATCCGACTCCCTGTACCCTCGAGATAGTCCCAGGAATAGCAGCTATCTCGTACAGAACTCATCTCAGTCGAATATCACATCCATACAACGATAAAAGATCCAATACATGACATATATAAAACATAGCGTCTGGTACAAGCCCTCTGGGCTAAATCGACAATAAGAACATCTGCGCAGCGGTAGCTAGAACATCCAGGGACCACTCCTCCACAGGTATCGTTGAGCATAGCGCACACCCTTCAATCGTACCACCCGTCCTGGTTGAACTCGTGGTCGGGGTCTTCACCTGAGAACCCAAAGTCTGTCCCCAAGGAAATGGGACAGGTCCACGTCACCAACCATAATATGAAGCAAGCTTTATTGTGGTCTATTCTAAGGTATAGAAATAATCAAGGTTTGAGCTAGGGTTTTCTTATGCGAGCAGCAGCAATAACCCAAATTTATCTCATCACCAACTCCTTCCCTCACACGCACATCCACTCCCCAAAACCAACCATCAGCCTCACATTCCCATCGGGCTCGTCCTGCCACAGCAGGTTCCCGCAAACGTTATCCACCAACGCCTTACACTCACTAGTCGACTCGGTGAGCTCCCTCCCCACCTTGTCTCATCAGCAACGCTGGACCAATCTCTCATAACCCAAATCAAAGGATGAGGTAAGAAAGCAGATTCCCATGCTAGTCGGAACTTATCAGAAGCGGGTCGTCCGTAACCGTGGACACGGCTATACATATAGTTTACACTCTGCAGAGGTGGCACTCTAGGAATCCATCCGGGCTGCAAGGCTAGTCCGCAACCAACCTGAGACACAGCCCACAGCAAAGACCCTAAACAGTAACGGCGCCAATCCTGTCTCCCTGGGCTCGGGAAACATCTGATCTAACATCTGCCCCAGGGTTGTGAAACCTTCCCACCGGGGCCAGTCGGGGGCCATGGCAGTCCCCCAGCACCTCGATCAAACGATCGAGTTGTTATTACTCGCTTACACCGCCTAGCTGCACTACTCCTCCCATACCACCCACAACTCACGCCAAGAGGTTCAAATCACAACCATCCCAACACATGCATAGCATAGCATATATCTTAAAGTGAGTATTAGGTAGCAAGGTAACAGGATATTAACAAAGGCAGTGCAGGTTTATCATGCGAGTAAAGTAAAGCGCTAGCATACTAGTTGCATGTCTAATAGGTATTTCAGAGAATGGCTGGGCGTGAACCTGGGCAAAAGTCTTCGTCTTCGTCAAAGCAGTTGTCATAGTGGTCTGGCTCTTCCTAGCTCTCCGGAACTCCTAGGGTTGCGGAAAATAAAATAAGACGCGACTACTAGCAAGGAAACACCAAAACAACGATGAAAGAAGTCCCCAAGGAACACCAAACTCTACACTAACGTGTAGGTCATGTTTTTAGAAAAATATAGAAACTAGTTTCATATTTTTCTGAGCTACGGTTGATTTATTATTAATTTTACAAGTTTAAATCATTTTTTGAAAATATTAAATAATTTCCGAAAAAGAAAACAGACAGAAATTAGCCTGCTGACGTTAGCATGACGTCATGCTGACGTCAACAGTGGGGTCCGCCTAGGATGACGTCAGCAGTGGGCCCTGCTGACGTCAGCGTTGACTGGTCAACGGTCAACGGGTCAACGGTCAGCTCTGGTCAGTGGGCCCCAGCGGTCAGTGACACATAGTGTATGACATGTGGGCCCCATACATCAGCGCAGTTAAAAGAAAAAGAAAAAGAAAAAGAACGCGCTGGGCTAGAACTGGGCCGAAAGAAAAGTTCAGGGGTGGATTTCAGACTTGGATGCGAACTTTCGGCCCAAGAAGGCTAGGTTGTTGGACCCGCTCGGGTGGGCTTGGTCCACGGTGAGCCGAGTCACAGGCTCACGGTGCACCGGGCGCACGGATCAGGTGTGGCTGCCACGGGATCTTCTGCGGCAGCGGTGCGGCCGACTTGGTGTGGTCCGGGGTGTGGCCTGGCCACGGCGCGACGCGACGCGCACGCGACGCGCACCAGAGCACGGCGGCGGCGCTGGTCGACGGCCATCTCGTCGGGAATGGCCCGGCGCTGGCCTAGAAGCGGTGCTAGGGCTCGGCTAGGGTTCGGTGGACATGAACGGCAAGGAAAAACGGAAGACTTGGCTGGGGTTTGTCCTCCCGACGCGAGCGGCAGCGGCGCGGCCGGCGAGCGGCGGTGGCACGCGACGGGGTAGGGTCGCGCGGTCAGAAGGGCCTCGGCTGCGAGCGCGTCATCACCAGCGACTGCTGGGACATGGCTACGAGCGCGTGCACGGGCACGAGGTTCACCACGGCCGCGGCACGGCCTCGGCGTTCGCGCGCGGTGAGCAGAGCTCGGCCGCGGCGCCCTCGGCTGCGGAGCTCGGTCGACGGCAGGTTGCAAGGCGGTTAGCGGCTCAAGGTCCTGCAGAAGAAGGTGCTCAGCTCGAAGGCTGGCTCACAGGGGCTAGGCTAGGCATGGCGAGCACGCGCGGCGGTGCTCCGCTGGAAACAGAGAGGAAGAAGGGGGCGATTCGTCGGCAGCTCACCCTGGGTCTCGTCGAGGTTTGCTGCAGCTCGGGGAAGACTTGCGGCGCTCCGGCGACCCACGTGCTCCCGCGAACGGCTTCGGTCCGGCTCCCTCTTCTTCTCCCTCCACTGCTCCTTCTCCTCCCTCTCCTCTCCTGGATCGAAGGCTGGGATACCCCAAAGGGGCGGCGGCGGCTTGAAGGGGAAGGCGGCCGGTGTTGGCACTCCTTACGGCCTACAATTAAATCCTCAAGCGGACGGATACCGATGTAGCTTTCACCCGGGAGTATTCCAAGGTATCGATTTCCACGGAGAACAAGAAGTGGACTGATTCTAAACTAAGTTGTCCTAGGTAGATGGAATGGAGTGAATGGAATGGATGAGATGGATGACGACAACAAGGAGAGAAGAGAAGAGGTAAGAGGGTAGAGAGGGTACGGGTCTGATAAAGGTATTCTACCGATTGATTGAGCAGATCAGAGGATACAGATAGATACTTGCTTCGGGACTACAGAGCCTCCGACACACAGAAAGGGATGAGAAGGGGTGCCGGTTACCCTGAACCTTGGGTCCTAAGACACCGGAACTAACGTGATGGGCTACGAAGACCGAAAGGGCTGTCACCACCTTACGGCTACCACCTCCGTTGCGACGGGCAGAAACTAAGTTAGCCTCAAGTATAGGCACCACGCCTACACTAGTTGACTAATACTTATCTACCGCAGACAGATAAGCACTCAAGCTAAGCAGCTAGTATACAATTATACTACACAACTAAGCATTGAACGAAGAACGAGACAAGTATATAGATGTAAGAACTGAATGCTCAATTAATCAGAAAGAGATACAAGAGTTACCAGACATGACCCGGATGTCACTCGAAGCAGAGCCGCATCCGTAGAGGTACAGCGGGAAGAGGGGCCGACACTCCGGCTCCTCTCCGGGACGCTCACCTCTCCTCTCTCCCTATTCTACTGATACAAGTGGCGGAACTTGGCAACGCTCACTCTACTCTTGTGTTGTGTGTTTGTGCAGGTGCTGGAGCCTTCAATTTATAGGGGAGCAAGGACGGTGGAGCTGGAGTAGCTGCCAAGGCTGCTCAGGGGCGTGCCGGGCCGTTCGGCCGAACAAGCCGGTTCGGGCGAACCGAGCAGTTCGGCCGAACTGCCACGTAGCACCGCCTTGATCCTAAGGCGGTGCAAAGGCGGTTCGTGGACGTGGACTTGTTCGGTCGAACTGCCCAGTTCGGCCGAACCGCCCGATCCACCGCCTTGCCATCCTTCGGTCCAGATTTCCTCCCTGAGTCGGTTTGCGAGTCGGTTTGGTTCGGCCGAACATGGGAGTTCGCCCGAACTGGTCTGAGTGCTCATTTGTCCTTGGATACACCGCCTTTGTGTTGAGGAAGGTCATGCCAAGGTGTGGCACGCACCGGATACGAGGGTGGAGTTCGGTCGTACCATGGGATTCGGCCGGACTAGCCATTTTGGGTGGTTTTCCCCCAACTTTGGTACTTCACCTCCTGGAATCGAATAAACACCAAAACTCATGGAAATGGTTAGCAATAAGCCCTATAGCTATGGTGTGTGATTCCATTCTGTTCATTTTATACTTGGTTGGAGGTCGGAAATCGGTCTGTAACGACCGCCAACAGCCGGCGGGTCTGATTTATAGGGCGGCGGCTGCTAGGGTTTGGGCACGGACGGCGAGATGGGTAGGCGAGCCCGCTCGGGCCATGCGTCGCAATCGCGACGGGCCGCAGAGCGTGTCACGGGCGGCTCAGCAGAGAGAGAGAGAGAGAGAGAGCAGGGCGTCGGCGTGGGGAAGAAGATGAGGTGGGAGAGAAAACTGACAGGCGGGTCCCGCCTGTCAGTGAGAGAGAGAGGGGAAACGCGGGGGCGACGCGGTGGCTCGGCTGGGCCGCAAGGCCGGCTGGGCCGCTTGGCTGGCTGGCTCGGGAAAGAGAGTTTGAGGGGGTTTCTTGGACTTGGGTTAGGGGTTTTGGCCCAACAGGGTTAGGTTAGGTTTGAATTAGTTTAGTTAGGATTTGTTTGAATTTAAATCTAGAATTTTAATTCAAACACAACCAAAAATCTAATAAAACCAAATTAACTCCAAATCACATCTATTTGGTCCTTAGCACTTCAAATTATTTTTAATTTGAATTTAAATTGCCTAGGAATTTAGGAAGCAATTAGAAGACACTCTTATATGTTTGTTGACTTGCACAAAATTCACCAAAATTTTTTTAAATTCACATTTTTGCACTGAACAAATCCTAAGGGTATTTTAGGGTTGTTACAGGGCACTAGCTCCATTGCATTGCAAACTTTAAAGCCTGATACAGGAGCTTACTTGATTGTTGAGTTGGCAAATCTGGACCCTCACCAATTGCAAGTGAATATAAAACGAAAGGGTCTCTTGGATGCCTGGATCTCGACCCATGCCCCCAATCAACACACTCACAGGCCACGACCTCAACCCATGCCAGCGGTGAAATACTGCAAGCTGGCTGGTGGGCCTGCCATACAAAGGGACGCGGCTTGTGGATGTCCTATGTGCACAGGTGCCGGACGACCTATGCGGCAGCAGTAGAAGTTTGTAAATTGTTTCCAACACCAACTCACGCCTCCATGGACAATCCTGTCAGAACAGGCTCCCGTCTCCAACATCTACTCGATGGGAGAACTCCCGCTCCTCCCATCTCATCGGCCAAGCTGGATCCTTAGTTTAAAAGGGAAGAAGTAGAAGTTTTAGTCACCAAAACACTAATCAGAGCGTACACTCCACAGGGGATTGTCCATGACCGAGGACGCGGCTATACATATAGTTTTAACTCTACAGAGTGTATACACCTAGAATCTATGCGAAGTGCATCCACCCGGGGATCAGCCAGATGAATAACACAACACCGAACGGAGGTCTAGTAGTTACGGCACCATCCTGTATTTCCGGTCTTGGGGCGCGTCCTCCGCTAGAGGTCACCCCGGAACTGTGAAGCACTCCCCTGGGGCCAGTCGGGGACGAAAGCAAATCAGGGAGCAAAGGTCAACACCACTCCCTCTTACACTGATACACTATCCTCTTGTAGGCTTGACACCGCACTTGCCAGGCTCAGAACGAGCCCACCCTCATAATGGACACACAGTGTGCACAGTAAAGTCCGATGAAGCAAGTAGTCTGACCCGGTCCTCAAACTGCCAAAGCGAGCTCTTCTCTCGAAATGCGTGTCCACCTCGGTGGTCCGCCAGTCGCACACATTACAGGTATCGCCGCCAACTCCTCTTCATCAGATCAAATCAAACTTGTGCCCACAACAGGCACTCCGTAGGAAGTACCCAAGTGTACTCCCCAAGCCCTCGATCCGAAGGATCAAATTATGGTACGCTCGCTTCAACAAAAGGTTTTCAAAACCTCCATCACCTCGGTTTTCACACTCACACCGAAAATAGTTCAAAACACCAATTTCCTCACACGCATGCAAGCGAAGCAATCGCAATAAAAACATATATAGTGGTAGTAGGATAGCAAGGAAAATGGTACCAAACAGGTTATCCATGGTTTATCAACTTAGGCATCTCAAGCGAATAAATAAAGCATAGCATTTCTAATTGCATGTCTAATAGAAGTTCAAGGCATGGATGGGCGTGAACCTGGTGACTCCTCCTCGTCGTAGTACTCATCGAACACCTGCTCCTCAGTCCCGACGTAGGTCTCCGATCCTCCTAAACATCGGTCCGAATTTGATTACCGAGACTACTAGCAAATAAACTCCAAACAGGAACCAAGGAAAATCCAAATAACACCAAACTCTATTCTAATGCATAGATCATGATTTTAGAAAAATAATGAAACTAGTTTCATATTTTTCTGAGCTACGGTTAATTTATTATTAATTTTTGAAGTTGAAATCATTTTCTGAAATTATTTATTAATTCTGTTGGGGGCGATCATTAGGGGTACCCAAACCTATGGGATAATCACCCTTGTTTAAACACTAACCCATACACATATCAGAAAAAAGGAAAGCAAATTAAGGCCCACGGCCCAGCAACGGACAAAGTCCCAGTCAAGGCACCTCGCGGGACGCCTCAACGCGCACCTCAATCTCCGCTTCGCTCGAGGGAACCGACCCCTCGAGCGAATCGGAAAATGCCATCTCGGTCGAGGCCTGAGGGTCGAGCCTCGAGCAACCCACGAAATGGGGAAAGCTCCGCCTCGGTCGAGACCTCCGCCCCGACAAACAATTAATGACGCTCATCGCCGCCGTGCACCCAAAGTCAAAAGGAAAATCTCTCGCCACACCGCTCTAACAGCCACGACCCCCCGTCGCATCCGCCAACTCCCGTCACTATGCTGCCAACCGAGGCTCTGTGCGGACAGGCCGGCGCTGTGCAAAAAGAGCACGTCACTCCGAGCTCTTGTGCCTCGAGCACGCAGCAGGAGAAGGAGGAATGACGGCGGAGGCATGGCGGGCCATCCCGAGCACTATGCGACCATCCCCGGCATTGTGTGAACACGCCACCACTGTGCGAACAGGGCCGGGTCAATCCAAGTCCCTATGCTGCTGACTCCCACAGTGATTTTCCACGGAAAGGGCCATGCACAGGCATGAAAGACCCTTGAATTGGTGTACGGGTGAGTCATTACGGCATGCAGGTCAGCTCAGATACTAGAAACCATTCCCTGGCGTCATCACCAGCACAAGAATCCATCACAGGGACAGCAACACCGCGCAACAGCGGCCAAGGACAAGGAGCCACGCCCGGTGCCACACCAACTGCTGTGCAACAACTGTGCCTGCTTAGTGACACACGCCTGTAACCCCCTCCTCCTTGGTCTATAAAAGGAGAGGATGCGCTCATGAAGAGGAGAGGGAGATGAATCGAGTATAGAACAAAAAACAACACACACACACACACACACACACACTCTCTCTCTCTCTCTCTGCACTCCATGATATTGGCACTTTCCCTCAATCATATGGGAGTTGGAGGCCTAGCCTCTTCTCCAAACCTGCTTGTATCCCCTAGTACTTGTAGTCCGGTGCAGGATAATACATTGCACGCATCATCTTTGCTGGACGTACGGTCTTGCGACTAGAACCAGGATAATTTCATGTCATTGCATTACCTTCTGCATCAACCATTCGGGGAGGGAACACAGCGCATTTCTGGTTGGTGTCGGGACCACGATTTCCAAACACCGACAGTGGCGCGCCAGATAGGGGGCCAGCGCTGTGATCGACCACACTATCCACTATCTCCCTAGATGGCAACCCGTGTCGTACGTGACAATCCTTTTCCGATGGTGACTTCGAACCCACTTCCCGCCGGATTTGAAATCCGGTTCGGGAGTCTCGAGTTCTGGGCGGCTGACAATGGCTACCACATGCAGCTCCTTACGTGGAGCACCAGTGTGGGCACGCCAGCGCCGCTCCCATCACCACCACCACGCAGGAAGCGTTCGCGTCAACGCGCGCGGCGAACGCGCGCGGAACGACGCAGAGCGCCCCGCGTAGGCTCCCCCCAGCGGGTTGAGGCCGGAGCGCTAAACCCTGAGACAGCGGCAAAAAATATCCTGCCAGCGACACCCGGCATGTCGCACTCTGCCGGGGATAGCACGGCCGACCCGTCGCAAATCCCCGGTGAGATGCGCACCACAACCATGACCAACTCCTCGTCGGTTGGCACAAACATGACGGCGTATGAGGATCTGCTAGGGCACCACCTGCTCTCAATTTGCAACCTCATAGCAACTTCGCTGGACGATGACTACCCCAGATCTGATAGCGAGGCACACGAGAGCGACCATAGGGTCCCCGAACGGGACTACTTAGGGCTTCGCGATCGTGAGACCTTTTTATCATTCCAGGCTGCAGAGATTATTGCCTAACCTGCTCCGATGACTCTAGCGAGGGGGATTACGATCCCTCTAGGGAGTGCTTCATCGTCCTCCCGGGAAGGGGTGGTGAAGATGACGGGGCAGGAGAACCAGCGGAAGCCAAGAATAACGAGCACGCGCCTGACAACGCGGCGTTTGCGCAAGCGCAACTCGCCCAAGTCCGCGAACTTGAGGCCAAGCTCGAGGAAGAACGCCAACAGGTCCAGAAGCTCCGGGCGCTTGAGGACAACCGCCCTGTGCGCGGCGCGCGTGCCAGGGCGGCCGGGCGCGTAGCTCGAGCCCGCATCGAGGTTGATGACGATGTGGACGACCCACTCGCATTAGCCAGGGCGAGCCAAAAGCTCATCACTGCGGAGACCTTAATTCGGGCCATGCCAGAGCCCTCAACGCCTGAAGGCCGAAACATGTGTCGAGAGGCACAGGTCCTCATCGAGCAAGCAGCTGTGCAGCAAGCCGAAAGCTCAGCCTCCCGCATACGCAACTCTGTCGGCCCAAAAACCGGTGGAGGAATGCGGGAGCATGAGGCATCGGCGCAAACCCCGCGAAGGGACGATGTGATGCCACCCCCGTCATCAAATAAGGGGAAGACACCCTTGGTGCACGAACACATCGGGAAGAAGCCTCTCAAGGAGCGAATCCTTGACACACGCAGTGACACCAGCGACGACGATGCCTGCAACATCCTCAACAGAAAGAGGCGGGATGGCACATCTCGCGGTTTCCACCCTTGCCGCGGAGGCCGCTACGACAGCGACGAAGACAAGAGCCCAACACTAGAACCCCCGGGAACCCGGGTGTTTGGCCGGGAGATTCGCGTGGCCCCGATTCCCGCACGATTCCGGCAACCGATGACTATCACCAAGTACTCGGGGGAAATGGATCCAAAGGTGTGGCTCAACGACTATTACCTCGCCTGTCCACTGGGCGGCACGACCGACGATGCCATGATCATCCGCAACTTGCCGCTTCATTTGGCATATTCTTCGCGAACATGGCTCGAGCACCTACCCGCGAACCAAATTCACGATTGGAACGACCTCGTGAAGACGTTCGTGGGTAATTTCCAGGGCACTTACGTTCGCCCTGTAAATTCGTGGGACCTTCGAGGGTGTCGCCAAACATCCAACGAGTCCCTTCATGATTTCATCCGCCGCTTCTCCAAGCGCTGCACTGAGCTCCTAAGCGTGGGTGACTCCGAAGTCATCCACGCCTTCCTCGAGGGCACAACCTGTCGGGACTTGGTGCGTGAATTGGGACGAAGACCATCTCCTTCAGTCGAGAGGATCACCCCAACTACATCCCAAACCCGGGGTAGTACCCGCTCGTCGTTGATCCCATCATCGGCAATATCCGGTTCTCCAAGGTACTAATGGATGGAGGCAGTAGCCTCAACATCATGTACGTCTCGACCTTGGAGCTCATGGGCATCGGGAGGGACATGCTACGACCCAGCAAGGCGCCATTCCATGGCGTTGCACCGGGAAAGTGAGTTCAGCCCCTTGGGCAGATCGATCTGCCTGTTTGTTTCGGCACGCCCGACAACTTCTGCAGGGAGACCCTGACCTTTGACGTTTTGGGATTTTGAGGTGCCTACCACACCATCCTTGGTCGCGCATGCTACGCCATGTTCATGGCAATCCCAAACTACACATACCACAAGCTGAAGATGCCGGGGCCGAAAAGCATCATCACGGTGGCCCCATTGTTCGGGCATGCCTACATATGCGACGTGGAATGCGTCGTGAGCGCCGAGGCGCTTGCCGAGGATGAGGCTCTCGTCGCGGACCTGGAGAAGATGGGGAACGAAACCAACGCCTCCACTTCGAAGCATGCAGGCAGTTTTGAACCCGCAGAGCACACCAAGGCTGTGCCCCTCGACCCCAGCGTCCCCAACGACAAGACGGTGAGAATCAGTTCGACCCTCGACAGCAAATAGGAGGTGGTGCTCGTCGACTTTCTCTGCGCCAACTCCGATATCTTCGCGTGGAGCCCCTCGGATATGCCGGGCATACCGAGGGAGGTTGACGAGCAGTCCCTTGACATCCTGCCCCACTCCAAGCCGGTGGTTCAACGCCTACGACGCTTCGACGAGCAAAAGCGCCAGGCCATCGGCGAAGAGCTGCGCAAGCTCCTCGAGGCTGGATTCATCAAGGAGGTATTTCACCCTAACTGGTTCACTAATCCTGTTTTAGTTAAGAAAAAGAATGGGAAATGGATGATGTGTATAGATTATACTGGTTTAAATAAAGCATGTCCAAAAGTTCCTTTTCCTGTACCACGTATCGATCAAATCATGAATTCAACTGCGGGATGTGAGCTATTATGTTATCTTGATGCTTATTCTGGTTTCCACCAAATTAAGATGAAAATTTCTGACCAGCTTGCAACCTCTTTTATCACGCCTTTTGGTATATTTTTTGCTATGTCACTATGCCATTTGGTCTTCGAAATGACGGAGCCACATTCCAACGGTGTAGCTTCGTGTTTTTGGGGATCATATCGGGCAGACCGTAGAGGCATACGTTGATGACATCGTTGTAAAATCCAGGAAGGCGGACGACCTGGTAAAAGATTTGCGCATTGCATTTGATTGTCTCCGGGCCAACGGGGTAAAACTAAATCCGGAGAAATGCGTCTTTGGGGTGCCTCGAGGCATGCTCTTGGGTTTCATAGTCTCTCAGCGAGGCATTGAGCCCAACCCTGAAAAAGTCTCGGCCCTCAAGCAGATGGGACCAATCTGAGACCTAAAGGGGGTACAAAGGGTATTGGGATGCCTAGCAGCCCTGAGCCGGTTCATCTCGCGTCTTGGCGAGAAAGGCTTGCCCCTGTACCGACTCCTAAAAAAGAACGAGCATTTTTCTTGGACCCCCAAGGCCCAGAAAGCCCTACCTAAGGAGGGCGAGCGCTTCTACCTCTACGTAGCCGCAACAACTCAAGTAGTCAGCGGAGTTATTGTCGTAGAAAAAAACTGAGGGACACGCTCTACCCGTCCAAAGGCCGGTATATTACATCCGCGAAGTATTGACCGAAAACAAGATGCGATATCCGCAAATCCAGAAACTGCTCTACGCAGTAGTGCTAGCACGGCGCAAGCTGCGCCACTACTTCGAAGCTCATCCTGTCACTGTGGTCTCATCTTTCCCCCTGGGGGCGATACTCCGCAACCAGGATGTCTCGGGTAGAATAGCCAAATGGTCCGTGGAATTGATGGGCGAAGCCCTCACTTATGCCCCTCGAAAGGCAATCAAATCGCAGATCTTGGCCGATTTTGTGGCAGAGTGGACGGACACACAGCTGCGCCCACCCCAGATCCAGGCAGAATATTGGATCATGTACTTCGATGGGTCAGTGATGAAAACTAGCGCAGGTGCGGGCCTGCTCTTCCTCTCACCCCTCGGAGAATACATAAGGCACGTGGTACGCTTGCACTTTCCGGCGTCCAACAATATGGCCGAATACGAGGCTCTGCTCGCCGGGCTTCGTATAGCTATAGAGTTTGGTGTCAAACGCTTTGATATTCGGGGAGATTCGCAACTGGTCATCGATCAGGTTATGAAGGAAGCAAGCTGCCACGATGACAAAATGCAAGCGTACTGCAACGCGGTACGCCGGCTCAAGGACAAATTCCATGGCCTCGAGCTCAACCACATCGTGCGAAAATACAACAAGGAGGCCGATGAATTGGCCAAAATCGCGTCAGGTCGGATCACCGTTCCACCAAACGTGTTCACCCGCGATTTAGCAGAGCCGAGCATCAACCTCAAGCCAACTCCCAAAGCTCCTGACGCTCCCTCGAAGGCCGAACCCTCGGGGGCTGCGGGCATCAAGCCCATGGACGAGGATCCCTCGAGAGAGGAACCCGAAGCCTCAAGTCAGGAGATATCCTCGGCGAACGAGGGTGAAATTATGGAGATCGACGAGGCTGCATCATCTCATGATTGGCGCGATCTGTATATCGCCTGGATCGACCGAGGGGAGCTACCCTTGGATCGAACCGAGGCTCGGCGCATCGCGAGAAGAGCCAAGTCGTTCGTCATTATCGACAGGGAATTGCATAAGTGCAGCCCCTAGGGAATTTTGCAGCGATGCATTCCAATTCCTTAGGGAAGGGGGCTCATTCGAGACATCCACACAGTCGTCTGCGGCCACCATGCGGCGCCCCGTACCCTCGTGGGCAATGAGTTTCGCCAGGGCTTCTATTGGCCCACGGCTGTCGCCGATGCCAATAAAATCGTGCGCACCTGCAAAGGGTGTCAATTCTACGCACGCAAATCTCATCTCCCGGCCCATGCCTTGCAAACCGTCCCTATCACATGGCCATTCGCTATGTGGGGGCTCGACCTCGTCGGGCCAATGCGAGCAGCGCCCGGGGGCTTCACACATCTGCTGGTGGCCATCAACAAGTTCTCGAAATGGATCGAGGCTCGACCCATCAACAACATCAGATCGGAACAGGCCGTGCAGTTCTTCACGGATATAATTCACAGGTTTGGGGTTCATAATTCGATAATTACTGATAATGGCACCCAGTTTACAGGCAAGAGATTCTTGGAATTCTGTGACGACCACCATATCCACGTGGATTGGTCGGCCGTAGCACATCCACAGACTAATGTCCAAGTAGAACGTGCCAACGGCATGATTTTACAAGGCCTCAAGCCAAAAATATTCAACAAGCTGAATAGATTCGGTGGAAAATGGGTGTCGGAGCTACCCTCGGTAATTTTGAGCCTCAGAACGACCCCGAGCAGAGCCACGGGCTTCACCCATTTTTTCCTCGTCTATGGCACCGAGGCTATCGTCCCGACGTACTTGGAATATGGGTCCCCGGGGCTTAGAACCTACCAAGAAGAGCGGAACAAGCAAGCTCGTGAAGACTCACTCGATCAAGTGGACGAGGCTCGAGACATGGCGATCCTACACTCAGCACGGTACCAGCAGTCCCTCCAAAAATATCAAGCCCAGAAGGTTCGACGTCGAGACCTCAACAAGGGGGACCTGGTGCTAAGGCTGCGATAAGATAATCGAGGATGCCACAAGCTCACACCACCATGGGAAGGGCCCTACATCGTCGCCGAGGTCCTCAAACCAGGCACATACAAGCTCGTGAACAAGAAAGGTGAAGTTTTCACAAAAGCTTGTAACATTCAACAGCTACGGCGCTTCTACCCTTAAGTTTCCAAGCATTCATGTACATTTGTACTTATCTCAACAAATGAATAAAGAAAGATCTTAAATGAGTAAGACTCGGCTTACCCTCGAAAAAGCCAAGTCACACTTGGGGGCTAATTCGGGGGGCACCCCCTCGGGGCGCACCCCGTCCTAAAATTGTCCCAATTTTAAGGTTTTTTCTTCAAAATTCTTTCATCATGTTCATCTCCAGTAATTACCAAAAGGCAGAAAATGTGATAAAGAAAATGATGATTCAAACAAAACTCGAATATATGCTTAAAACATTAGATTGTTTAATAGGCATAAAAAATTTCAAACCACAAAACTAATTATTACATAAATACTCCTAACTATTCAGGGAGCAGGGCCTTCGGGGGTATCGTCTTTTTCGTCTTCGGCATCGGGGAGGAGGTCGCCCTCGAAGATCTGTGACAAGGCGGCAGTAGGAGCAGAGGCACCGGCCAGCGCAGCGTAGTCGTCCTCGTCGAGATCGTCCGCCACCACGTAGTCAGCGCTTACTGCCTTGAGGTCTACGACGAAGTGCGTCGAGATAACCCCGAGGGTCTTCTGCACGCCGAGGCGGAGAGCCCCCTTCAGGTGCTCGGTGACGCAGCCGCCCAAGGCCCTTAGGCGGCTTGCCACCGAGCTGCCCGATTGGGACTCTGGTGCTTCTAGCCCCTCGACGTCCTTGTAGACGGCGAGGGCTACATCCCGTAGCGCCTCGAGGTCCTCCTGGGACTTCAAATAGGCCACCTGGAGTGACTCCGCCTGCGAGGAAGTCTCCTCCGCCACCTTTCGCAGCTCTGAAAACCCAAAAGCAAATTCAGATAAGTTTTGAAAAGCTGAATTTGAATTAAGGATGAGTTTATAATGAATTTACCTTCTATCAGCTTCTCCTTCTGGGCCAGATCCTCCCGGACGGCGCTGACCTCCTGCCGGAGCGTTGCCATCTCACATTGCTGGGCCTCGACTGAGGCCTGCAGCTCGGTGATGACAACGTCTCCCTCCACCACCGTCATGGTGAGCAGGTCGACGGCCTCGCCCTGTGTCTTCAACTGGGCTTCAGCCGCTGCGAGAGCCGAATCCCGCTGCTGCAGCTGCCCCTGGGCTTCGGCAAGCGCGGCGCGCTCCTGTTGAAGTTCAACCTCGAGCACGGCCAGTGCCTGGGTCCGCCAAAAGAGCTCATCCCCCTGCCAGAGGACCTCATTAGCCGTCTCCACGGCGAGGTCCCTCTCGCGGTCGCGCTCCCGCTCGGCATGGGCCAGAGCCTCCCTCAGCTGATGCAGCTCGCTGTGCACATCAACGAGCTCGGTGACCCTTCGGCCAGCCATCTCCCTCAAATTCTGCCATTGGCGCATCAACAGACAAAAATAAGAAAAAGAGGAAGATAGAAAGCACACAGCAAATTTAGCAGTTAGAGCACTTACCAGATGGAAGTCCAAGCCTCGGCCGAGGTGGAGCTCGACGACCTACTTCAGGGCCTGCTGGATCGTGTTCCCCAGGCCCTACTGCTCCTTCTAGAGGAGCCGCTCCGCTTCGGCGGCCTTTGTCAGGCCAGGGGAACACCACGCCGTCCGAGCCCCTGATTACGCCAGGCCTCAAAGGCCGGGATGCCAGGCAGGGCTTCCACCGTCCTCTCCTCCCAAGGGCTCCAGGACCCTTCCTGGAAGCCCGGAGCCCGCTCCTCCTCCTCCTCTTGGTCACCCTCGAGGGTGGCCGAGAGGGCCACCAGTGTGGTGCCCGCCCCCGGCTCTTCCTCCGCCTCCTCGGTGCGGCTGCCCCCGACCGCGATCTGACCCGCGTCTCCGGTGCGGCCCGCACCTTCTGCTTCCACCGCGCCCTCAACCGGCGCGGAGGTCTCACTCGCCCCTGCAATGGCGGGGGCCGCCTTCACCACAAGGGGGGCCGGGGTCATCTCCCCGGCCCGGTCCTCGCCCGCTGCGGTCGATGCTTCCGCAGCCACCGCCTGCCCCCTCGACCAGGCAACCCCTCGCGCGACGGCTGCCTGGTATCAGGCGATG
This sequence comes from Echinochloa phyllopogon, assembly GCA_033239725.1. Lineage (NCBI taxonomy): Eukaryota > Viridiplantae > Streptophyta > Magnoliopsida > Poales > Poaceae > Echinochloa > Echinochloa phyllopogon. Next base: position 363,617 of record BTCW01000016.1, on the reverse strand, counting down.
ATCTCCGTCGTCTGGGGCACTCCTGACGGGGGCAGCGCTGCCAAACGCGGCGTGGAGTGCGTCGACACCTTTAGCGCCTTGGTGTGGCGCTAGCGGGAGCGATGCTGGCATTACGGGTTGGCTAACAGATAGTCAAATCAAAAGAATTAGACTAAAGACACTGACGATCTATGACCAAGAAAGGAGAACGAAACTCACCTAACCCGAAGGAGGCCGCTTAGCTTGCGCTTCTTGCCGCTCAGGGGCTGCCGGGCCCCCGAACGACCCTGGCCCCTCGGCGGTCGGGACCCGCTCGCGGGCCTCGAGGCCGCGGGTGCAGGGCTTCGTGCCCTCGTGGTCCCTAGGGCAGCCCAGGCGCGGGCGGGCTTCGAGCTTGAACCCCCGGGGCGGTTGCCGCGGTGCTTAGGGGGGGTGGCTCACGCCGTCGAGGGCATCGAGCTGCTCGAGGCCCCCCTACCCCACGATGACGCCGGGGTCTCCTGGCTTCGCCCCTCGGGGGCACGGTTGCTTCGGCCACCACCGGCGCAGGTGGCGGGATCTCCACGAGGTTGTCCGAATAGGACGCCTCTGGGCTGCTCTCGGGGGTCGCAGGGGGGGAGAGCCCCTCCCTTACCCGTCGGTGGCACTCTTTCTCGTGCGCCGCTTTACGCTGGTGCCTCTGCTTCTTCTTCTTCTTGGCCGTGTCCTTCCGCGCTTTCTGCCTCTCGGCAGAGAGGCGGCTCGCTTCACGGACTTCGAGAAGAGGAGGGGCGGAGCGATACCCCTTGTGAGAAAAGCCCTGGAGAAAAAAAGATTACGGATTAGCTATAGGTAACTCTCGAGGGTAAAAGTCAGATTGAATCTAAATCAAACAAAAAAAAGCTTACAAATTGTAAGTACCCCGCATCGGGATGCATCTTGACGACAAACAGGGTTGCCTCCTTGCAGTTGAGCTTGGAGACCTCCACCGCTCGCCGCGCTCAGTGCATGCAGTGCTCGGTGAGAAGGTTTCCCTCCTTCATCTTCGAGCCCGCCCACGGCGCTTCCGCCTTGAGCTGGTCGAGGCGCAAAGCCCTCTCCATCAGCGGCAGGACATGCCACTGATTGAAGTTGGCTATTACCCCCGCCGCAGTCAGCCCAGCCCGCGACAGCGCGGCGAAGGCGTCGGTGAAGACCTTCAGCCGCTACTGGCGGTCGGCGGTGGAGACGCCGTAGCTCCAAGACTCCAGCCGCTCCCGCAGTACCTTGGCAGTGTACGCCGGGAGATTGTTGTCGACGTTGCGCAGGTAGAACCATCCCTTGTCCCAGTCGGCGTTGTTGGACGTCATGGTCACCGGGATGTAAAGCCCGCTGCACTACCGCCAGACTTGCAGGGTGAAGCCCCCGGCGCGCACCGCTCAGCGAACCCCTCGAGACTCACCGGCGGTCGTATGAAGCTCAACCCGAAAGAGGTGAACCCATAGGTCCTAGTGGGCCTCTATGCCCAAGAACCCCTCACAAACGGCGACAAAGACCGCCGCTTGCGAGATGGCATTTGGGGCGAAGTTGTGGAGCTCCACACCAAAGTGGAGGCACAACCCGCGGAAGAATGCTGAAGCGGGGATTCTGAACCCCCGCTCGTGCAGCCTCGCCAGGCTGACCACGAAACCCTCCGGCGGAGAAGGCTCATGGTGGGTGGATGGCGGCGCGATCCACATGGGCTCCGCCGGGTTGTTGTTCGCCGGCAGAACCCCGGCCTCCACCAGCCCGGCGAGGTAGTCGTTGGTGGCGATGGAAGGACTCCATGGAGCGGGGTCGGTGATGGTCACCATGGCAAAGGCTGGCGGCGCAAAGTGGAGCTTGTGCGGGATTGGCGAAAGGCGAAAGCGACGGCGCTTGGAAATAGTAGATGCAATCTGAAGGCAAGGGCTTGGTAAACCGAACCTTTCCCCCTGCCTCTTTATTTATAGTCTCATACGAATCGCAACCGGCATCACAGCCGTGTGGAATCCACACTCAATGCGGTTGGTGCCGCTGTCACTGACGGCCGGACCCCACCGGTTGGGATCACCACCACACGCGAGAACCCAGGCGTCGCAAACGCCACGTCCCATCATAACTGCCCACGCCTCTGCCGCTCCGCCTAAAAAGGTGCGCCCGCTTTACATGCTCCGCGCCACGTCAGCCACGAATCCCTAAATAAACGCTCGAGGCTAGCAGGAAAGCTTCCAAGGTAAGCCGCCTCTCCTCGACAGGGCGACGAGGGTCGTAACTCGAAGTCAAGGATCGCCCCTGATCGACCTTGCTAGGGCCAGGGCTCGGGGGCTCCTCGCGCCACGAGATCAAGTTCCTTGAAGATGAAATATGCCGTAGGTCACGAAAGCGAGAAACGCTGACAGCCGTTGCAGGAGTATATCCACTCCTCCAAGGCCTCGAGGGCTACACCCGCGGGTGCGCGAGCGCGCACCCAGCGGAACTCTTCAAGGAAAACCTGATCAGAAGCACCCACGATGAAAGCCTTTGCCGGATCAAACGTGCTCCAACAAAGGCTCACGGGCTACTGTTGGGGGCGATCATTAGGGGTACCCAAACCTATGGGATAATCACCCTTGTTTAAACACTAACCCATACACATATCAGAAAAAAGGAAAGCAAATCAAGGCCCACGGCCCAGCAATGGACAAAGGCCCAGTCAAGGCACCTCGCGGGACGCCTCGACGCGCACCTCAATCTCCGCTTCGCTCGAGGTAACCGACCCCTCGAGCGAATCGGAAAACTCCATCTCGGTCGAGGCCTGAGGGTCGAGCCTCGAGCAACCCACGAAATGGGGAAAGCTCCGCCTCGGTCAAGACCTCCGCCCCGACAAACAATTAATGATGCTCATCGCCACCATGCACCCAAAGTCAAAAGGAAAATCTCTCGCCACGCCGCTCTAACAGCCACGACCCCCCGTCGCATCCGCCAACTCCCGTCACTATGCAGCCAACCGAGGCTCTGTGCGGACAGGCCGGCGCTGTGCGAACAGAGCACGTCACTCTGAGCTCCTGTGCTACCAACTCCGACAACCCGAAGTCCTCGGTCGGGCGGGAGAGACCCTCGAGCACGCAGCAGGAGAAGGAGGAAGGACGGCGGAGGCATGGCGGGCCATCCCGAGCACTATGCGACCATCCTCGGCACTGTGCGAACACGCCGCCACTGTGCGAAAAGGGCCGGGTCAATCCAACTCCCTGTGCTGCCGACTCCCATAGTGATTTTCCACATAAAGGGCTGTGCACAGGCATGGAAGACCCTCGAATTGGCGTACGGGCGAGTCATTACGGCAAGAATCCATCACAGGGACAGCAACACCGCGCAACAGTGGCCAAGGACAAGGAGCCACGCCCGGAGCCACACCAACTGCTGTGCAATAACTGTGCCTGCATAGCGACACACGCCTGTAACCCCCTCCTCCTTGGTCTTTTTCTGGGCGCGAGGCAGATTAGGCTAAACTGCGCCCGTTAGTACCGGACAACCCAGCCAGTACTAAATGGCCACCAGTCAAGGAAACGGTACTAACAGGGCTTCCCTGACCGGTATTGATAAGAGTTTTTCCAGCAATGAAATTAGAAGGACCATAAATTACTCATGTGAAGAAGGTCGGTTATAGCTAGCAACAAAAGAGTAGATTATATCATAGTGGAATGTAACAAGAGAGATAATAGAATCAGTAACTTCACTCGAACAGGATCATCTAACATGTCGATGAAATCCTTGACAGTTCAAGAATCCGATGGAAGATGTGTCATTTATTTAAGCACGGAGAGAGCATCTATCAACAACAATAGTATACGCGCGTTCCTTCTTCAGGATCAGAGTGAAACTTGAACCTGCATGCAAACCGACCACTACCAGAATCCTTCACATCCGCCCGCCTCCTCCGCCTCGGCCATTTTTGGACCTGGTGCTGATGGGGCTTCAGCACCGGGTCCAATGGCTAGGAGCGGGGGCGGCGCATGGATGTGTCAGGGCGGACACATTAGCACCGGGTCGTGGCAAGACCCGGTGCTAATGTGCCCCCTTTAGCACCAGGTGCAGCCAGCAACTGGTGCTAATGTGTCGAGGCCATTTAGCACCGGTTGCTGGCTGCACCCGGTGCTAAAGGGTGCGCATTAGCACCGGGTCTTGCCACGACCCGGTGCTAATGTGTTTGAATATAGGGGCTTCCTCCTCCCTCGCCCGAGCCAGCTGAACACTTAGGCGTTGTGTTCATGCTGCTCGGCCGTGGGAGGGGAGGTGCTGCCCAAATTTTTTTCAAAATTTGTGAAGATTCTACTCATCTAAGGAGCACTACAAGGTACACTCTTTCATTCTCTAATGTTTTATTTAGCTTGTAATCCTTCTATGATTTAGAAATAGAGGGATTTGTGAATCAAAGTAAAGCTAGCTAGAGAGAGCTTGTGTTCTTGGAGGAGAGAGAGGAGAGAGCTTGAGTTCATGGTGGAGAGAGTGTTCATGTTGTGTTTTAAATGGAGAGAGAAAGGCAAGCTAGTTAGTATTTTGTTTTGTATGACTTGTGAATAGTTATAAGGCTTATAGTAATGTAGTTTTAGAAATTACTAGAAAATCAATATAAAATGCTAGAAAATCTTATAAATTAATAGAAAATCTTATAAATCTTATAAGGCTTATAGTAATGTTATATTTAATGAATATAGTAATGTAGTTTTAGAAATTTATTTATATAATGGAATATATATTATAATTTGTATTTATTTATATATTAAATTTTTTTATCTTTAAATTGTATTGTATATTTGATATTGGTTAATAATGCAGATGAATAGACAATGGATGTACGGGGACCCCCACGCTCAGGCGTTCCGTGATGGCCTTAGGACGTTTCTCGATGCCGCCGAGGCTAACACGACGCCGTCCGGTTTCATGTTCTGCCCATGCACCCATTGTAAAAATATACAATCGTACAAACAAAGAGGTTGTCTTCAGGTGCATTTGATGAGGCCCTAAGCCCAATCGACGGCTCCTTAGTTTTTCCCGAGGACTTGCAAGAACTAGCTCAGCGTCTCTTCGATATCCTCAGGGCATCTGATAGGGGAGAATTTGTTGCCGATAGAGACAGAGCTGAGCTAACCTATGCCTTAGGGAACAAGGAGCATCCTGGATGGACGCGCGGCGTAGGCACAAGCATCTCATGGAAGAAAGGTTTCCAAGAGCACGCCGCCAACTATAGGAGCCGTTCGAGGAAGAAGGCCGAATATGAGCAGAGGATGAGGGACCTAGAGCAAACGGTTGCCGCCCAGGGCTCAAAGCTCCAAGAAATGGAGTCAGAGATGGAGCGACGGATGAAGGTAGCATGGCTGCAGATACAACAAGCCACAGGCGGGACCGGTTCCACAGAGCCTGCACCTCTCCAACAAGCCGCAGGCGGGACCGGTTCCACAGAGCATGCACCTCTCCAAGATGCGGCCCTTATTAGCCCTCCACAACAATATCAAAGCAGTCACGCTTCCACACAGGCCGCCGAAGCGGTCCGTTACACCGTGGATGAAATAACTCAACGGACCGTGTGCGAGCTTGGCGTCAGGCAGAAGAACTTAGCTGTGGTGGTACGTATGCGACCTTAGTTCATACTGCATACATTTCACCGTAAATACCATTCATTTACTAACTTTCTTTGTGACTACTAACTTATCAGGTCGCATACGGTATGACCAAACGTGTGGAAGAAGGGCAAAAATGGCACTGCAATGACATTCCACATGGTTACGTACATGTTGAGGTGGAGCAAGTCGTCACCAGCTGGGAAGACTTGGAACTTGACATCCCCGGAGGTGACGGAGAAACAAAACTCAGTCAGTGTTCTCACTGCATCATTCTATGGAGCAAGGCAGACGTCGTCATACCCGGTACACCTGCGGCTACCAACAAGCCCCAGTCACCTCCAAGAGATCCACAGGATCATGACGATTCTCCGGGAGCTCCTGATGCAAGCCCGTCTCCTCCGCCAAAGAGGTCTCCGTCTCCTCCGCCGAAGAGGTCTCCGTCTCCTCCGCCGCGGAGGTCTCCGCCCCCTCCGCCAAAGAGGGGACGCCGCACTAAAGCCTCTGCCCCCACTCAACCAGCGAAGAAGGCGCGGAAAACCAAAGAGAAGCCCGCACCAAAGAAAAGAGCGGGTGAGAAGACTCTAGAGGAGCTCGAAGCCTCGGTCAAAGCAGACACAAAGAGGCAAATGGCCGAGTGGAGGAAAAAACCTGAGCCGGAGCCGAAGCTTGATCCCACCGTCGTCAAGTCATTCCTCGGTAATTTGAGCAAGGGTCAACAGAAGGAAGTAATAGTAACAGACTATGACCGCTCATTACTGAAATCTCGCCGGAAGCGGAAGGCTGCAGATAAGGAGGCGGGCCCATCCAAAAAGGTTCCTCAGCTCGGCCAGCAACCTCAGCGGCCCTTGGGTCCATTGCCATCTCTGGACGAGCTTAACGTGCAACGAGTAATGGCCGAGACTGGACTAACCAGAGCGCAAGTCCTGGGGGAAGAAGAGGTGCCTGTAAACACAACGCTGAGGTGGCCGTTTAATCTTGGCGAGCCTATGGTCCCTCCTGAAATGGAGAGGAAGCTACAGACGAAGATGCGCCGATTCCATGAGTGGTACTTGGAAGAATCAAGAAGGAATAAACGGCGCATGATCAAAGTAGGCGTGAAGGACCATGATTTCTACAATGGTGACGAGGATTGGGTGTGGCTGAGGTTTAAGGATATATATGAGCTGTACCACCGCGACGCCATGGACGTGGATTTGATCACCTGTTGGACACTGTAAGTACTTTGTTGTTGCTTATAATTCACAGTTTGAAAACAATAATTCCAATCTATGCTGACGCGGGCTTTATTTATTGCTTAACATATGCAGAATGGAGATTCAAAAATGTCGGAGAGATAATATATATGACGTTGGTTTCGTTGATCCTCGAAGGATAAGTGAAGCAATGATATTGCACAATCCTGAGGAAACATATTTAAACCTATACAAGTATATTAAGAAACAAAATTACTACGACTCCATACTAATCCCGTACAACATCGAGTGAGTACATACACAGGCTTCTTCTTATACTGTCTGTGTACTAATTCATTTCTGATTATAATGTATACATGTGCACAGATTCCACTAGTTCCTAATAATATTGTGTCCTGACCGGGGTGTCGTGAACGTCTTTGATTCGTTGCACACTCCAAAAGAAAACTACAGAACATCATGGACATGATGACAAGGTGATGTATATTTTCCCCTACTTAATTCACCCCTTACACTCGCAATGACTTCACTCAATTTTTTTGTTCGCAGGGCCTAGATTCAATTTCGTCAAGAACACCCGGGAATTCAACATGAAACACTAAAATGGAACATTGGCTTTCCGGTAAGCAAGTAATTTGTACATATAGGCCTCGGCTAATATATTATATGAATTTTACTTAATTTCTTTTGGTCGACAGTGTGCCATACAGGGGCCGGGAAATAATTTATGTGCATATTATGTTTGCGATTTCATGTGGAATTGGGGACATAAAAAGCTTACACAACAGGATATTATGGTACGTAATAATAAACACATTTCCATTATTATTAAGTGCACAATTATTGTCACCAACTCGGCGGATTAAATATCTTTCAATTATTTGTAAATTACAGATGTTCAACCTGAAGGAAGAGTCCCTAGAGCTAGAAAGAATTGACGCAATTGCAGAACAGCTCATCGGATGGATCTGGGACGAGGTCGTCAATCCCCGAGGAGAATTCTACTCGCCAGTACTGGAGGACGTGCCGGACAGTCCAACAAGCTAGTCGTCAATCTTAATTAAGTAGAAAATACAGTTTAAATATATATAACTCGAGTTGACATGCATGAATATCTACTTTTGTAATATATATGTCTTCTATTTTGATGAAATGTCAGCTAATATGAATATAGAGTCAGCCGAATACGCATTAGAATACACGTATTAGAATATATACGTATATAGACGTGCACGCATGGCTACTGAAAAAAGCAAAAAAAAAAGAAATCCGGGGCCTTTAGCACCGGTTGCAGACAGCAACCGGTGCTAAAGGCAGGCCCTTTAGCACCGGGTGCAGCCACGACCCGGTGCTAAAGGCCCCGCTAAAGGCGCTGCGGGGCAGGCCCTTTAGCACCGGGTCGTGGCTGCACCCGGTGCTAAAGCAGGCCCTTTAGCACTGGGTCGTGGCTGCACCCGGTGCTAAAGGTCCCCTTTAGCACCGGTTATTCAACCCGGTGCTAAAGGGGTACCCCTTTAGCCTCGGATTAGTTGCACCGGGTGGGAAACCCGGTGCTAAAGGGCTTTCCCACCCGGTGCAGATGTCGATCATTCTGGTAGTGGGCCAAGTACCGATCATTATATTATTAGGAAATTGCTAGAATTATACAGAAACTAATACCAGCTGAAGGTGAAATGAAACATTATTGAAGATGAATTCAAACTCTAAACTGGGTTGCACGTACCATGGCCAAACATGAGAGTTCAGGTGGGTAGCTGCGCACGCGGTGTGAGCCGTCAGATGCGAGTTCATGTCTAGCCCTTCCCATCCATCACGAGGGCGCAATTAGGTGATGTAACCGGGAGATCACTGGCTCGATAGTTGGGCGAAGACTGACATCGTACAATACCCACAGTATGTAGTTTAACTATTGCAACATGACGCGGCCACGTGAATATATTCTTATTTGACTAATTCTAAGGCTGACTGGACATTGAAATTATCGCCGTTCAAACACGTTTTGATACAACATAGATTTTATTGTAATCACAGGTCAACTCCTAGTTCCGTGGTGTGTGCTAATTGACAAAGATATATATCTAAGGTCTGGGTTCAAGCTGAGTCCGGTTTTTTGTCAAAGATACGGACGAAAAAACTTGCTTGCTTTATTATTGGGGTAGAGGCAGAGATAATAACGCAATACTCCCTCCTTTTTTCTTTACAAAAGCACACACAGATATCAAGATTCAAATTGAACAATCTTTGATCAATAGTTTAACCAATAATTTTTAACTTTTATAATGCAAACTTTATATATATGGGTTCTCTACGAGGGATCGGATATGAATTATTTAGGGATGAGATGTTTTCAAAAAAACTGAATTCTTATAGTATAGATTTATAATAAAAAATAATTTAATATAATAAAAATAAATGGTTAAAGTATAACTAAGGAGACCGTGATAAGTTAGGTAGGTTAAAACAAAGGCAGTATTAGCAATGTACCTTGTAGCAGGAGAGGACCACGTACCGCTGATCATTGCAGCTACCTACAGCCGATGTCAACTGCTCTCGCCATGCCAAACGAACAACAACAACAAAAAAAAGGTACACTAGTTGTGAACAAGATGCTCCGCCAAATTTGGTCGGCACATCATTTATCTTTGCCTAAAACACATGTATTGACTTTCTCGATGGCACACGTCTCGTCTTGAATAAAGAACGCTAGATTTTGGTCATTTGCACTGGCACATGTCTTGCAACTAGCATTTGTGCATAGTCAAGTTTGACAATTGTGCACGGAGCAGAAATGTAACAATCGAGTTAGGATACATATATATAGATTATGTTTGGAAACGCTTCTCTCGGTCACGCTTAGACTATTAGATAAGCGAAGATTTTCTCGCTTGTGTTGCTCATCGTTTTTTTAGTACAAACCTTTGAAGCGGTTTAGCACAGAAGCAAAAATAAACGAAAATAAATAAGACGTTTGGTTGGGTTCTCACTTATTTTTATAAATAAGTGGATTATAATTTCATAAAAAGGGCCATAGTCAAGTTGAGCATTGTGCAATGATGGAGTGAAGAACGGTGTATGCAAACGTACTGAACCGCAAGAAAGAAAGAAAGAAAGAAACACAAGAAAGTCTATCTAAGAGGAGTGAAGAACGGTGTATGCAAACGTAAGAACCGCAAGAAAGAAAGAAACAAAAGAAAGTCTATCTAAGAAATTGAATGCAGTACTCCGTATGATTGAAACCACGCGTCCTCAGCTCAAACCATTTGAAAAAGAATCAAGTGGAGAGAGAAAAACTCCACAACGACGAATGATTAATTTGTCAATTTTCAAAGAGCTAGCCAATAATGTGAAGGTACGAACGTGTGCGACCGAAGAATGAATGTCGTGAAATTCAAAGGTGTGGTTCATTTTTCTTACCACATGGCGCACACGTACACATTGCATGCTATAATATAGCCGCGGCGGTATAATTTTGTACGCTACTAGGTACGTCTAATCGAGCCGTGATCGATCCTAATTGGTCATCTGAACACATTGGTCAACCGTAATCACTTGTGTGACAGGGGCGGCACTACGACTACTCTCTACTCTCTTGTTCTATATATGATATAAGATGATGCCACACTTGTGTGTTCGTAGGTGAGCAGAGCAGAGCAGCTAGCTGAGAATAAAGCTAGCTAGGCTCTAGATCGATCATGGCGGCCATGGATGATGAGCATCCCAGCAGCATCAGCATGGTAGTAACCAGTAGTAGTAATCCAGTGGCCGTGGTGGCGCTCATGGCGGCGGCCGTCGTCACCGCCGTGGCCTTGCACCAGCTCATCTCGTCGTGGCGGCGGCTGCATGGGCGTCGTCTTCCCCCGGGCCCGACGAGCCTCCCGGTGATCGGTCACCTCCATCTTCTCCGGCCGCCGGTGCACCGCACCTTCCATGAGCTGGCGTCCCGGATGCAGCTCCCCCTGATGCACATCCGCCTGGGGTCCACGCACTGCGTTGTGGCCAGCACCGCCGACGTCGCCGGCGAGCTCATCCGCGGCCACGAGGGGAGCATCTCGGAGCGGCCCGTCACGGTGGTGGCCCGGCAGTTCGCGTACGGCTCCTCCGGCTTCGCCTTCGCGCCCTACGACACGCACTGGCGCTTCATGAAGCGCCTCTGCATGTCGGAGCTCCTCGGCCCGCGCACCGTCGAGCAGCTCCGCCCCATCCGCCGCGCCGGCACCGTCGCGCTGCTCGCCGCCGTGCTGCAGCAGGCCGCCGCCGGCGGCGGCGGCGGCGCGGTGGACCTCACGCGGGAGCTCATCCGCCTCGCCAACACCTCCATCATCCGGATGGTGGCCAGCACCGTGCCGGGGAGCGTCACCGACGAGGCGCAGGAGCTCGTCAAGGCCGTGGCGGAGCTCGTCGGAGCCTTCAACGTCGACGACTACATCGCCCTGTGCCGCGGGTGGGACCTCCAGGGGCTCCGCCGGCGAGCCGCCGCCGTCCACCTCCGCTTCGACGCGCTGCTGGAGGAGATCCTCCGGCACAAGGAGGAGGCCAGGGAGGCGAGGAGGCTCCTCCTCCATGCCGGCGGCAAACAACCGCAGCCGGAGAAGGCGGCGGCAGCGGCGCACAAGGACCTGCTGGACATCCTCATGGACAAAGCCGAGGACACCACCGCGGAGGTGAAGCTCACCCGGGACAACATCAAGGCATTCATCATCGTAAGTTTGTCCTTCTTTTTGATTCCGTTCCACCGTATTTATTTATATATATACATACATATATGTATATTTATATATATATATGCCTGCATGGATGCACGCAGGACGTGGTGACCGCTGGGTCTGACACGTCGGCGGCGATGGTGGAGTGGATGCTGGCGGAGCTGCTGAACCACCCGGAGTGCCTGCGCAAGGTGGTGGAGGAGATCGACGCCGTGGTTGGCCGTGACCGGATCGCCGGCGAGGCGGACCTGCCGCGGCTGCCGTACCTGATGGCGGCGTACAAGGAGACGCTGCGGCTGCATCCGGCGGCGCCCATCGCCCATCGCCAGTCGTCGTCGGAGATGCTGCTCCGCGGGTTCGCCGTGCCGCCGCAGACGGCGGTGTTCATCAACGTGTGGGCCATCGGCCGGGACCCGGCATTCTGGAAGGAGCCCCTGGCGTTCCGGCCGGAGAGGTTCATGCCCGGCGGCGCCGCCGAGGGGCTCGAGCCCCGCGGCCAGCACTTCCAGTTCATGCCGTTCGGCAGCGGCCGCCGGGGATGCCCCGGCATGGGCCTGGCGCTGCAGTCCGTGCCGGCAGTGCTGGCGGCGCTCGTGCAGTGCTTCGACTGGGCCACCGGCGAGGGCAAGCTGCCGATAGACATGGATGAGTCAGACGGGCTGGTGTGCGCTCGCAAGCAACCGCTCATGCTCCGCCCCACGCCTCGCCTCAACCCTTTCCCGGCCGTCGTCTAGCTAGCATGCATGTCTCTATCCATTTCCTACCACCATGGGAGAAGCTATCCTAATACTGTACGTGAGAATTGAAGAAGAAAGTGGATGGATGAGCAACCGATCGATCAGGAAGCAGACACCACACCCGGCCTGTACGCCATGGATGGACAGGAGATGTGGCATATATTGATTTGTCCTTGTCATCCCTTTGTTAGTTTGAGCATCATCAATTAATATAAGCTGGCGTGCTTCTTATTAATAATGTAAAATGCACAATCAATCGGTAATATCGTCTATTCCTTTGTCGTTTCAGGAAGAAGGCAGGATATTGGTCATATATATGTGTGAGGCAATTAAATATGCAATTTGCAAGCACAACTGGTTCTGCACAAATAAAAAAAACCAAACACGATCTACCCCCTCCGGTATCATACTAGAAGTTGTTTAGGACAGCGACACGGTCACTAAAGCGTAACTTTGACTCCACTTTTCTATAAAAATATTTCTTGAAAAGTTATATATGTATATTTTTATGAAAGTAATTTTCAAGACCAATCTATTTATATGATTTTCACATTTCCAAACTCAACGATTTAAATGTTATTCATCATTTATATTCTCAATGTTTGACTCAAACTTTGTCCAAAACGACTTCTAATACGATACCGGAGGGAGTACGTTACTAAGCTCCGCTCATCGTAGAGGGTACATAATAAGTATATCACTTCAGTGGGCAACAATCTTAATTCAAAGCTCCTTTTAAACTATTCACATTAATCCTCATGAAGATATAGGATAAAAAGATAGACTAATTCTAGAAATTCTCAAAAAGTTAGAGAAATCCTGCCATAAAAAACAGACAAACTCTAATCATCGTTGCCATTGGATCTATTATATTTTCTAAAATAATTACCTACCTGTTGACGCAAAAAGTCGGTGATGATAGTTCGCGTAACAACACTTTGCTTCACTCCAATGACGAGCCGGTGTGTCTTTAGGTTCAGGGCGTACCAGTCAATTTGACCTGTTATTGCCAATGGATAAAACATATAAAATTCACATATCGGCTATGATTCCGAACTGCCCTTCCGTAGATCGTATCGGCTAGGATCAGCCGATGACCGCTTAAAGTCCAAATTCAAGTTCAGATCGGCTATGTGCTTAAAAGCTTTAGAGCCGATAAGAATCTCAAATACGGACCGGATAAATTATGATAAAAACTAAAACTTAATAGAATTAAATTAATAATCTATCAAGAACTAGCAATTATCGATAACTTGAGCGTAAAAACCAAGCTGAAACAAATTAACCTAAATTGGTTATTCTGATCGGCTAAGCAGAAACGTTCTATAATTTGTATAAAAGTTAGATCTAAGATGAACGATGCGTTACAACTTTCAATCTAATCAAATACGATAACTTGGTGAATAAACTAAATTGAAAACCTAATTTATTCGATAACTCTTAGGAGATATAGACGAAACCACAGCGATACGCCTGGTAGTTAAAGCCTAGAGAGCACTAGATAAAAGCGGAACTTACAATCAAGACGGAGATCGAGATAATGCAACCCTTCTGGTTTGAAAAAAGTTGACGAACTACTGAAAACTAGAGTTTGAAAGTAAATACGGCGAAAAGTAAGAACCGATTGTTTGATTTGGTGTGTATAGTTTTTTTTACAAAGCCATCAGGCTACTATTTATAGTCTAAGCTAAAGACTCCTTGTTGATTACGACTTACAAACTTGATAGAAAAGAAATAACACTTCCCTAAAATAAAACTCTCCTAATATAAGTCGAACTCGGTGTGGCCCCACTACCACATATGTCGACTAAATCTCCAGTCCTTTGACTTCGACCCTATGGGCTCCATCAGTTTCATCGGGTTTGAACACATCGGCCTCATTGGCCACATGCTTTGTCGGCTTTATCGCATGTATCGACTTCATCGGCTTTATCCGCTTCATCGGCTGACCAATCGATTTTATTAGCTTCATCGACTTTAAACGTCAGCTTTATCGGCTTGCCTCTTTTGACCATATTTTTTAACCAACGTGGGCAAAACACGGCGCCAACATATGCCCCCTAGTTTTAGAATAAAATATCATTTTGTTCCAAAATTCTCTCAAGCAAAACGGTGCCTATTTTCCCGTGCCAGCGACGTTTGGTTTATGGTGTCTTGCGTGAATAGTGCCTTGAAAATCGGGCTTCCCTTCTACTGCAAGCTTAAGTCTCTAACCCAAATGTATAGGGACAAACAAAAAAGTTACACTCCATCAAGCTCTCTACTTGGCCCACCCTAGGGAGACCTCCAAATTTACCCCCCACCCTTCACTCGTGGGGGGTCTCCAGGGAACCCTACATCCTTAGGGCAGCCACAATGTATATACAAAAAGGTGACCTTAAGCAATAAATACAATCTTGTGGTGCACCTTATACATTGTGTAAATTAGCAATAGACAAAGATTCCTATGATGCACATTAAGATTAAGGTGTGGCCATAGTGAATAAAAAATAGATTCTTCCCTTTGCTCTCTCTCACACACTTCACGTCACCTCCAGGTAGATGCATTTTTGTTTCCAAATGCAAGCCATAACCATTGTAAAGTTGAACATAGCAAAGTCAAACTGTTCATGGATCCCACCTTAAGGTGTCTATGAACAATAAATGTTGCCTTTGCCCTTAGGGGCTACACTCCATCCTTAGGGTCTATTCTGAAGTTGGAACAAGTTACGAGGCTCTCGAAAAATAGAGGGCATACACTATTTAGTATTTAGAGGGTCTAATTTAAAGACTATTGTTGGAGTTGCTCTGGAGACCAAGCCCAGTATGTTTGGATTTCGGCCACAGTCCACGTCACCATGGTCTGTGGCGCCGCATTAGAAAAAATAGCCATGTTTGGTTGATGATTCAGCTGAGGCACACCACACCAAATAACACTATTTTTTCACTATTTCTTGCCACAACGGTGGCGCCGGGTTCGGCCGCCACTGTGGTGCCGCCAAGTGTTGCGTGGCGTGCATCGGCCAACAACCAAACATCCCCTTTAGACCCATCTTAATCTTGTATACAAAATACTTTCTTATTTTTTAGAAAAAACACTCAATATTCAGTTTTTAGTCACGGACGGAATGTTTCGCTCTTACGCCAAATTTTGATATTGCCCTTATTTTGGTTAGAACCAATACTTAATCAGGCTTGTTTGGGTCTAGTCATATGAATTTCACAGATACATGATGTGACTATATACTATGAATTTCACGGATACATGATGTGACTATGTAAAACTCTTGCCACGCACAAGACGCCCATAAAAAGCGTGACACGGAGCCACAGGATTGATAGAATACTCATGACAATAAGTTATAACTTCTTTTTCGAAAGCCCATCTCCAAATAACACGGAGTTCTTTTTCGAAAAACAGTAGCTTTCCATCTATTTCCCTCCGCCCTTCGTCTTCCTCCCCCATCACCCCATTCACAACTCGCTCCCACCCAAATCCGAGACGGCGGAGAGGAGAAGTCTCACTCCCAATCACCTCTCCAGCCCGCCGCCGGTCTCCAGGCCGTTCCCCGTCCTGATCCCCCCGCCGCGGTGCGCGATGTCGGCGGCGGCGGCCGTGGCGGAGGAGTTGGAGGCGGCGCGGCAGAAGAGGATGAAGAAGCACAGGGAGCAGGCGGAGGCCGCGGCGGCTTCCTCGGAGTCACCTCAACCTCCGGTGACTGCCGATTCCAAGCCCGAGCCCCCGGCCCCAGTCGCTCCCGAAACCCTAACCTCGCCGGCGGTGTCTGCGGCATCTACATTGGTGAAGGCGGCCGTGCGGAAGGAGGAGAAAATGAAGCGCAAGAGAAGCAAGCACGAGGAGGCGGCGCCAACTCCATCGCCGTCAGCCGCCTCCAAAATCTTGGAGGTGACAGAAGAAGGGGCGACGGAAAGGAAGGAGCAGATGAGGGATAAGGTGTTGCAGGGGCAATCCGGTCAGCCGCCAGTACCCGTTGATGTCAATCTCCATGTAGGGGAAGCAGCAGCTCATGGTGGCTTCATTGGTAGTCAGAGTGTCAAGGTGACCAGAAGTGGCAAGCCCCGAGTGCTGACCAACAAAGAGATCCTCAGGATGAGAATCAAAGTCTTGAAGCAACAGCAAAAGGCCCAGGGCTTCATCCCCCCCATGGCCAATTTCAATTCCATTGAACAAGACCCCAAGTACTCCTCACCTTTTGGTGCATTCTTTGATCAGTTCAGCTACAAACCTGAGCGCCGGCAAGGTCACAATGCTCCATCAGTTCCCAAAATGCCTTATCGTCCAGCCCGTCCACCTACTCGAGATCGCCCACCATCTCTGTCTGATCAGCTCACTGCAAATGAGACCTTCATGGCTGCCAAGACAACCATCTTGGACACAGAGCAACCACACTCAGCCTCAGCCTCAGCCTCAGGTTCACAAGAAGAGGTAATGGTAAAAGGAAAGAAAGGGTCTGAGAAGAAGATGGATGGAATGAAGAAGCCAAGAAAACCAGTGCTTACTACTGCCGAGAAGCGCTCAGACAAGTACCGCCGCCTGCCACTGAATGAGCTGGTAATCACGCCATGTCCCCCCCATGAACTCTTGCAGGAGGGGTACGCAGATGACCCCTGGAAGGTCATTGTAATATGCATGCTCCTCAACTTAACACAGGGAAAACAGGTGAGCTGTTCAATTATTGCTACTTTATGTCCTCTCCATGAATTAACCAAACAATTAGTTAGATTCATAGTCAGCTGCTTGATTCATTGAGAACAGTTTCCATGACTATCAAAGCCAAAGAGACTAACTTATGTTACCATGGCAAATGATTGATCTCAGTAATGGTTTCCTGTGCCTACTTCTTGCTTTAATATGAAATGATTGATTGTGTGTTTCCAGTGACTTGCCAATAGGCTGGACAAAAAAACTTGTCAGTGAAAAGCATGTTGTAGTTTAAATGTGGCACATGTATGTTTGGTCTAATGCTTTCATTGATCTTACTGAATGCAGAAGTGGCTAGCTTATTAAATTTATAATAATGTGTTTGTGTTGTTAGTGAACAGTGGCTTAGATAGGTGTTTCACATTTATTTTTCTTTTACCAAGGCTATTTATTATCCTGATGACTCTTGCTAGCTCATCAAATTATCTATCTAGTGTGGTTTTACTGTAGTACTGATTCAGCATTTGCATTTATTATTACCAATGCTATTTCCCTGTTTGCTGTTGCTTTGGTGGCACATTCCACTTCAAGTATTGAATGCCTTTGTTTACTCCTGCAGGTCAGGGAGAAAGTGGAGGGCTTCTTCGAACGCTATCCTGATGCTCAGACTGCATACACAGCTGATCCTGAAATGATGGCTGAGTATCTAAAACCTCTGGGACTGCAGCATGTGAAAACAAATAGAATCCAGAAATTCTCTAAAGCTTATGTTGGAGACGAATGGGAGTACATTACAGAGCTTTGTGGCGTTGGCAAGTGAGTGGGTTGGATGGCCCATTAAACTTTCCCGTAGTATACGGGCATTCATTTAATGTCGTCTCTTAACCATTCCCATTTAGTAATTTGAAATGTGGCTATTACTCCAGGTATGCTGCTGATGCTTATGCAATCTTTTGTGCTGGAAGGGCAACAGAGGTGGTTCCAGAAGATCACAAGTTAGTTGATTACTGGAAGTTTGTCTGCCCTTAATTCAGGTAGGAATCCGGTTCAGTAAGTGCTTAATTCCATTTGAGCTACTTATGCTGTGTAAGTTTTTATTTTTCTCTTGGTGGGATGACAATTATAATGGTAAATGTGGACGTAATACATGCATCACCGTCGGAGTAAAATTTGTTGTCTGATCTTCCTTATTATCCTACTTGCTTGAGTACGCCAGTAGGAAAGAACTGAGAACTTTGAAGGATAAGTACTATTTTTTTTCTCGAACACGCAGGAGAACTGCGTATCATTATATTAATAGAAGAAGAAGAGGCACCCAGGACTCACTCACACACCCTCCCAATAGGGAACAGAACCCCAGATCACCCCAGAGAGATGCAGGGGTCGTGACCAGATCAAAAACTAAGACAGCGAGCCCACCCCAGTTAGCACTGCCAGTCTTTTAGCCCCTGCCAGAGGCCAAAGTCCAGTCTCCTCTTTAGCGATAGCCAAGGCTGCCACTATATTGGGGCTGGCTCCATTGAAAACGCAATCGTTGCGATGCCTCCAGACCGTCCATGCACCAAGGATTATTAAGGAATTTAATACTTGTCTTAGGGCTTCACTGCTTGCACCCACCCACCCACCCCCCCACCCCCCCCCCCCCCCCCCCCACCACATCAACCCTTTTCCCACCAGCCATCAAAGGAAGGTTCCTGTGGCTGTGGGGTGAGAGCAGCCAAGCCAACAGATTGAAGCAATCTGAACCAGAATTCTCTTGTGAACACACATGACCCCAATAGATGCTGGATGAGTACTATTTAAGCTACTGCCTTTCTTTCAAAAAGAAGATTGCAAACATATGCATGTGCAACTTAGAGAATTAAACCAAAATCTAGACTAAAACTAAAGCTTGCTAGATATAATGCTGTTGTTTTATTCCTTATGTATGCAATCTAATCCATATGGGAGCTTCTGAGTGGAAGACATGATTACTTGAGAGAATGGAAATCAGGAGCTTGTTTAACTAACCCGTTCTCATTCTACTGCTGCAGTTTGATGTTTTGTAGTCTTCATTTTGTTGATGTGAGGGTAAACTAGTGTTGTATTGTATGTATGATGGTCCTTAGAAATGCTGAGCACAGGCCACTGTCAGGGGAATTACCCTGCTACCACTGTGTGGAGCTTAGCCTGACAATGTGCCTTTTCGCGTTACTCATGGGTCAACCTCATACTGTGTTTTGTTTTCATTTGAAAGTGGGAAAGTTTCTCTTTTACCATTAAATTAGGAACCTCAATTCCTTAATGTAATTGTCTTTCCTTTTTCTCCCTTTCCACTGGTTCAACTAAAATGTGGGCCCAAACCCATCCAGTGGCTAAAATAACA
Organism: Echinochloa phyllopogon; assembly: GCA_033239725.1. Taxonomy (NCBI): domain Eukaryota; kingdom Viridiplantae; phylum Streptophyta; class Magnoliopsida; order Poales; family Poaceae; genus Echinochloa; species Echinochloa phyllopogon. The sequence goes on along the minus strand of BTCW01000016.1, from coordinate 344,419 downwards.
GAAACAGAGTGGTAAAAAAGGAAAACCACCATTCAATAAATGGGGCTGGTGTGTTTCATGGCTTTGCTATAGGAAAATCTGTTTTGGAGTGATTTTTTCTTGCATTCTCAGTACTCCCTGGTGGGCTAATTTTGCCCGTGAGAAAAGTAAAGGTGTCAAGGTGGATCAACAATGGAGGGTTAGCAAAGGGTATAAGAGTGTATGTTAAAATGCACAATTTGGATAGTTGGGACTATCTAAAGTTTTATTTAAATCTTAAAGATTCAGTTCTACCAGTATTAATGACGACAACTGTTATTTGTTGGGTTGTGTTAAAATTCTTGACCTTTTGAATGATGCAGTATTGATGTAACTTTGCATAAAACAAAACAAAAATGTTTTCGTTGCGAATATTATTGGATAATGATCCTGCGAATCATGTGTACATTAAAGTACTTCCCATGAAAGAAAATCAAAATGTTTTGGTTTTTGCATATTCCTTGATAACCATGCAGGCAATATAATATTTGAATTTATTAGGGTTAGAAGCACTATATCATGCATACTTGTGTCGGATTCCAGTTTTTGCTTTATACAGGAAGAATTCAATGGTTCTGGCTTGTTAATTTGATTGAAATGTGCTGAGGTAGTCTGTCTAATTTACAGCAGCAACGTGGTGACAGAATGTAGCCCAGTAGAAACACATACAGAATGCTTCAAACTTGTACATGTTGCAGGCATCGTAGAACGTGCAGGAGGCTGAAGGAGTGACTAGGCAGGGGAACTTTTGCGCCTGAGGGACAGCAAAACGCTGTGAGCTGTTGAAACAGAATGGCAGTTACACGGTGGTGCTTTTGATGTTTTATTTTGCGGCATAATGTCTTACGGTGCTGTGCCCATCTAGCTCTTTGTATTTATCTGTTTATTGCTAGGCTGCTGCCTGTAAGTAAGCTTGATCTGCAGATTTAACTTGGTGGAGGTGGAAGACCTGTGGTAATCATGGCTAAGTTGGTTTTTAATCTGGTGGTAATTGTATATGATGAGTGATGCATGCATATATGCATATGCATATGCTTCTTCGATTCCAATGGCGGATTGGTATGGCGGAGGAAGAGGCCTGCTTCTTGCTTATTTATCCCTAGGACGTCGAGCTTTGGATAAGTTGGTATGAGTTTATTTTCCCAATAAACAAAGAATCCCATCGATGTTATGCAATCACCATTGAACTCAACGAGCACTAAGCATTGAAATTGAAGTGTGTAGCGGCTGTTGGCTACTTATTATGCGGGGGTTTGTGTGACCACAACATTTAATCTTCTCTAATGCCGTTTTACCATTCAAGTAATCTGACCCTTAAAACTATAAATTCCAGTGACCCAGTGGAATGGCGACGGGCGACCTCGAAGGCGACTCCCATGGTGATCCTAGGATCCTCCCTCTCGGTGGATTCTAACTGCGTTTTCAAGCCCTCTTCCTCTCCAGGTCTGCGCTCCTCCTCCTCTCCCCCTCCTTGTTTGTGGCGATGGAGGTCCCTGTTGATCTAGCCCCGAAGTTGGATTTCGCCCGTGGCTTGGCGTTTCAAAAAGAGATCCTGGATTTATTTGGGGCCTCAGTTCATCATCCTTCCTCGGAGGTGTCGGGATCTTTCTTCTTGCTGGCAGTGTTCCGTCGCTTCACTTTCAGGCTGACTGATTCGGCTGTTAGCTTTGCTCTGGCCTCTTGTTTGGGTGGTTCTCCGGCTGGTTTTCATGTTCAGTTTCTCAGTGATCGGCACTTCAGATTCTCGGTCTCATGCAAGCAAGTTGGCTTTCATATTTATAAGCTTCGGCGAATCATTGAATCCTCCTTTGATGTTTATTTCCATCTATGGAACAATGGTGCTCCTCATTGGGAACGCGAAAAAAGACTCTGGGAAATTGAACAAGAAAAGGAATGGACGAAGGTGAAGTCCAGGAAGGGAAAATGCCAGGAAAAACAAGGAAAATCTCCTGCCAGGAAAAAGGTTCACTTTGCTCCGAAATTGGTTCAGGAATCTCCGAAGCTAGCTCAAATTCCCAGGCCGTCCATTCGTTTGGGGTCTTTTGATGCTCCGATTAGTGATTGCTCTGGGTCTAATCTCTCTTTTGGTCGTCTCAGCAAATCCTCAGTTTCCTCCCAACAAGTGTTTCGCAGGATTTTGACAGATCTGCCTCCTGCCGCGAGCGTGATCCCGGCGTGTTCTTCGTTTGAGATTGAGCGGCAATCTCGGTCTCCGATTTCAAATTCAAATGAGGTGGTCTTTGGGCCGCATCTGCCTTGTGGAAGGTGTCTGTCTCTTGATCATCGCTTCTGTTCTCGGCCTTTTAGATGCAGAGCTTGTTTCCATTTTGGACATAAAGCCCGTTATTGCTTTGCTTCTTCAAAGCCCAAGCGAATCTGGGCCCCTAAAAAGCTTGCGCAAGCCAGCAAAGATTCACAGGATGGAAGCATAGTAACCACCCCCCTCGAAACCAGCGCGCATACCCTGGTCCCTTTGCCTTTCAACTCCTCTGCAATAGATTCAGAACCATTGCTATCCACCCCGCCGCCGGAGGAGCAACTTGATCCTGACATGGCGAACTTCCCGTGTAACCCGATGCTCTATGTCCCGGCGGGACACCATGTTGAACTCGGCTGGAACCGCCTAGCTCGCAGCCGTGTTGCACTTGGTGGTGAACCGCTTCGTCGTCATGAAGAATATGCGATCATCACGTTGAATCCTGAGCCGATGCAGGTACAAGTCCAGGACTTGATTGATGATGTGTCTCAATTTCTTGAAGAGCAGTTTCCAGTTCGTGTCATATCTGCTTTTCCCTCGCCATTGGGTCTTGGTTTATTCCAACTAGGAAACCCTGTTCAGAGGAACACTTTGCTATTTGCTTCCCCAATCCAATTTGGTCATGGCGTGCTTACTGTTCAGAGGCATGATGAGGCCAGGAATTTACGTGCTTGCAATTACACTCGGGATTGTTTGATCATGTTTCTTGCCTTCCCCTTGGATTATCAGAATATAGAGTTTATTAGAGCAGCAGTTGCACCCTTTGGTAGACTTCTGCAGTGGTATGAGGGTCCCAACAAATCCCGGGTCATTGTCAGATGCCTTGTTTTGACTCCTGAGAGAGTGCCACAAAGTGTTGTTGTTTCACAAGGATCTATGCTAGGAGGTAATGGGAGGTCCTGGTCAGTTCCTACTTACATCTTGGGTGGTCAGTTTCCAGATAATTTTGCTGCTGATGAAGATCCTATTCCTCCCAATGGCAATCCCCATCCTATTCATGGTGATGTGCAGCAGGGCAATCCAAACATTCAGCAACATTGGCACCAGGACCTGGTGGGTGCCAACCCAAATATTCAGGGTGACTTTGACCTGAATAATGAGCATATGCAGCAGGCAGTTGAGGAGTTAGCCATGGAAGATGCTGACGAAGAAAATGAAGGCGAGCCTGACATGATTGAAGAGAATTTAGTTGATGTGGATGTTCAGCTTCAAAATCCAATTCCCCAGCATCCCATGCAACCTCAAGATTCAATCTCCTTTGATTCTTCTGGTTCCACGGCCATGTATCTGAGAGCTAATGGCCCAGACACTATTTTGAACCTTGAAGATGTATTGGCTGGCAACGTGGAGGCCTCTTCTTCTTCTAGTGATGATACAATATCAAGCAACTATAGCCCTGCTATATTATCTCCCAATCTCAGGATTATGGAAGAAAGAGCCTTTAATATGCTTATGAATGTTCAGTCTGTCCCCAGATTTCTTCCCATTACCTCAACACTCTTAAATAGGTCTCAGCAAACTGGGGGTGTTACACTGATTACTGATTGCGCACAGCAAGCTTCCGACAACAGGCGCTGGGAGATTTTCCCCTATGCTCCTACTGCTGCTGCTATTCTACTCAGATTCTCGGCTGAATCCACATCTCTCATATGTAACAGCAGCAGTGATCCCCCCAGCAATACTGAAAGTCTGAACACCAATGATGACGTTCCACATAGTCCAGAGATCAATGTTGCACCTGCAAGCAGGAATAAGAGCCATGTCTCCCTCCCTAGAGTAGTATCGAATATTAATCCTTTGCTACCACTAGAGGAGTCCTCAGTTCGTCGCAGTAGCAGATTCAGCAAGCCAAAGGATGGGTATCGGCTTTACCAACTAGAGGAACATCCTAGAAAGAAACAAAGAGTGTGGGCTGAAGTGCCAGTTAAAAAGGAAGACAGTGACACATTACTGAACAATCCACCCCAGCCATCTGATGAAGTAGTCCCGGCACAGATCCCAGTCGATCTCCTACATAATTGGGGAATACAATGTAATGTGGCTCCTGAGGAGCTAACAAAAGAGGCCCTTGAGGGTCGACAATCGCAGAGCAACAAATGATAGGACAACAACAACTCCTCTGGATGCATCAGGTGTGGAGGTCCCCTGATGATTCTGAAGATTGCTACGGCCTCTATCTATCCTTTACTTTTACGTATTGCTGCGTGTTGAACCTCCTTATTTCTCTTGTCTGGTCTATGAACTTTCTGTCAGTCCTCCAGTATCCTATGTTCCTTTCTTTTTATGATCTGGTTCGTGAACTTATGGTCAGTTGGTCAGTGGTTTATGTTTATGTGGTTTGCGCTTTTGGTCCTTCCAGACTTCTTTTTTCTGACCCTCTCCTCCGCTGTTACTGCTGGTCTCCTATATTAACTATAGAGACCCCAACTGTCACTTCTACGGTTTGCAAATGAATAGAAACTGGAACATTCTTTGCTGGAATATTAGAGGGATCAATGCACAAGGGAAATGGGATGCCCTTCGAAACAAAATTGAGGAAAGTGCTTGCTCAATATTTTGCATTCAGGAGACAAAAAGGCAGACTTTTGACACACCATATATTAGGAAATTTGCTCCTAGACGATTTGATAAATTTGACTTTGTTCCCTCTCGTGGTGCTTCTGGTGGTATTCTGGTTGTTTGGTGTAGTTCTCTCTTTCAGGGCATCACTATTGAAAAACAGAGTTTTGCAATCACTATTCATTTCACATCCAGTCATAATTTCGAAAATTGGAAGCTTACAACAGTTTATGGTCCTTGCTTGGAGCCAGCTCGATCTAATTTTGTACACTGGCTCAGGAATCAGGATGTCTGACCTGCAGATAACTGGATCTTTCTAGGTGACTTTAATTTCTACAGATCTCTTGACGACCGCAACAGACCAGGGGGGAATATAGCGGACACTTTCATCTTCAATGACATAATTGGCCATCTTGGTCTTGTTGAACTCCCAATCAAAGGACGTGCCTACACCTGGAGTAACATGCAGAATACTCCATTGCTTGAGCAACTCGACTGGTTTCTAACTTCAGTAAATTGGACAAATGATTACCCAAGCACTCTAGCCATTCCCTTGGCAAAACCCACCTCAGATCACACCCCCATCAAAGTTGTAATTGGTACAAACATTCCAAGGTCCAATCTTTTCAGGTTTGAAAATTTTTGGCCTAAGATTCATGGTTTTATGGATGTGGTAAAGGAATCATGGTCAGTTGAGCCGAGGCACAAAACCAATCCATCTGCAGTAATGGCAGCCAAGTTTAAATCCTTGAGGCATGCTCTGAAATATTGGGCTAGGAATTTCTCTAACCTGCAGAATCTCATTGCCAAGAGCAATAAAGTTATTTTCTTCTTTGACAGCCTGGAAGATTGTAGGCCTTTATACCATATCGAGATGAATTTTAGAGCTATTATCAAGGAACACCTCCTGCAGCTCCTCAGATACAAAAATATCTATTGGAGAAAGAGATTTACCAACAACAAAATTAAATATGGGGACGAGTGCATCAAGTTCTTCCATGCAATGGCCACTGTGTCCTTTAGGAAGAATCTCATCTCACAATTAAAGAATGAAGCAGGTCAGGAGGTTATGGATCACGATGGGAAAGCTGCAATTATTTGGGCAGCTTTCAAGGAAAGGATGGGAGTATCTGCTAGCCCCAACATGATATTTGATCTTAACTCATTGTTTTCAAGAACTGTTGATCTATCACATCTGGTACAACCCTTCTCCAAAGAAGAAATCGACAATGTGATAAAGCACATGCCTACCGACAAAGCGCCTGGACCTGATGGTTTTAATGGGTTGTTTATCAAAAGATGTTGGCACATCATTAAGGGTGACTTCTATAAACTCTGTCAGGCTTTCTTTGATGAAGATATCGACCTAGAGTCTATCAATACATCCTTCATCACCATCATTCCCAAATGTAATAACCCAGAAACGGTTAATGATTATCGGCCCATCTCATTATTGAACTGCAGCATTAAAATCATCACCAAGCTTTTAGCTGATAGATTGCAGCAGGTGATCTTGCAGCTTTTACACCAGAACCAGTATGGTTTTCTGAGGTCTCGTTCCATCCAAGACTGTCTTGCCTGGTGTTTTGAGTATATTTTTCAGTGTCAGCACTCAAGGAAGGAAACTGTTATCTTAAAGCTTGACTTTGCCAAAGCTTTTGACACGGTAGAGCACACAGCCATGTATGAGGTTATGAAAGCCATGGGCTTCCCCAAAAAATGGCTCTCTTGGTTCAAACTCCTCTTTTCTTCAGGATGGTCCTCAGTTCTCTTAAATGGAGTGCCAGGAAAGCAATTTAAGTGTAAAATGGGTGTCAGACAAGGAGATCCTCTATCTCCATTGCTATTTGTCCTAGCCGCTGAATTACTTCAGGTAGTGATCAACAAAGCCTATCATGAAGGGTTTTTGTCTGAACCAATCCCTAAAGGTAGTGAGGATTTCCCTATAGTACAATACGCAGATGACACCATTCTAGTCATGCAAGCAGATCAAATACAGCTGTTACAGCTCTATTCTGAACCAATTCTCTGAATCGACTGGATTAAAAGTCAATTATGCTAAATCGTCAATGGTGCCGATTAATGTTGCAACCGAGAAAATTACCCTCCTAGCTGAGTCTTTTGGCTGTCAAGTTGGATCCATGCCTTTCACCTATCTTGGACTTCCAATGGGCACGACAAAGCCACACATTGAGGATTATGTGCCAATTATGGATCGCATTGAGAGGAGACTGTCAGCGTGCTCATCACTCCTCTCTCTCTCGGGTAGATTACAGATGATAAATTCAGTTATCACCCCAACCTGTCTTTATGCTATGTGTTCTCTGAAGCTTCATAAAGGGGTCATTGAAAACATAGATCGTGCACGCAAGCAATGTCTCTGGAGAGGCAATAACACAGCTAAAAAAGGAGGAAACCTGGCAGCATGGACTATGGTCACGCTGCCGAAAGATAAAGGAGGTTTGGGGGCTCTAAACCTCAGGTTGCAGAATGATGCGCTTCTGTTAAAACAATTGCACAAGTTCTATAATAAACATGACACCCCGTGGATCAAATTGATATGGTCGACATATTACTTGGAGAAAGTCCCTCATGGATCAAGAGAGGTTGGTTCTTTCTGGTGGCGTGATATTCTAAGGCTAAGCATCATATACAGAGGAATTGCAACCTGCTCCCTTGGAAATGGCTCTACGGTCCTATTCTGGGATGACCTCTGGAGCCCGCGCATAATATCTGACATGTGTCCAAGGCTCTTTTCATTTGCAAAGGACACAGGGATTTCAGTTCGAGATGTTGTTTCTGCTCCTGATTTGGAGACTTTATTCACACTTCCCCTATCTCAGGAAGCACATCTGGAACTAACAGACTTGCAAAACTATCTCGAAGGGGGTGCCATATAATGATAATGCTATTGATCAATGGCTGTTTATTTGGGGCACTGCTAATTACAGCTCTAGTCGGTTTTACAAATATGTTTTCTCCAGCTTGCAAGTACAACCAACTTTTGGCTGGTTATGGAAAACCAAATGCACCCCCCGAGTCAAACTCTTTGGCTGGCTCCTTTTGGTGGATCGTCTCAACACAAAGGATATTATGAGGAGGAGACATTATAACACAGGTGCAGGCATATGGTGTGTACTTTGTGATGAGGATCAGGAGGAATGCAGAGATCACTTATTCTTTGAGTGTACTTTTGCAAAAGATTGTTGGGCTGTCATTCAAATTCAGTGGGCCGATATGGTTGATATTCATGAGAAAATTGTCCAAGCAAAGCAGGATTCGCATATTCCATTATTTTATGATGTTTTCGTAATTGCTGCCTGGGAGCTCTGGAAGATGAGGAATGGTGCAATTTTTGATGGCCTGCAACCTTCAATTTCACTTTGGGCCTTGAGGTTCAGAGATCAGCTTCTTCTCCAATTAATCCGTTTCAAGGAAGATCACCGTGCCCTTTTGTCAGACTGGCTAACTTCTGTGTTGTAGCTTTTCTTTTCTTGTCTTTGTTTTCTCCCGTGTAAATATTGTACTCTACTAACTCTCTAACTTTATTTAAAATCGAAGTGCTGTGGGGAACTCCCCCACAGTTTGCCCTTCAAAAAAAAAGTAATCTGACCCTTGGTCTTGCCGATCGTGCTGCACAATGGCTATCTGAAGTAGAAAAACTATGGCCGTGTTTCTTTGGGGTGAAAATTGTTACACGCACGTTTGATCACTAATTAAGGATATCAAATAAAGTTACTTTACAAAACTACGTATAGAGAATTAAATCATTTTTGTGGGGGAGAACATTTCTTTGGAGTTGGAGTACACCTAGAGGTCGCTGAGGTGGAATCCTAGTTGGAGTCAATTTGGAGGCTTTCAATGTGGGAGCCATATCACATGGTGACTTCTATGTGAAGTTTAAACTAAAAAATAAAAAAGATGGCTTTGAATGGATACTTATTGCAGTTTATGGTGCTGCCCAAGAAGAATATAAGCAGATTTTCTTGTTACTTGCAGGATAGAGTCACAACCTATCCTAACAGGGGGTGACTTTAATATCCTCAGAAACCAGATGGAAAAGAACAATGACCGATACGATGATAGATGGCCCTTCTTATTTAACGCAGTAATTAACAGTCTTGAGTTGAGAGAGCTTGATCTATCAGGTAAGCAATTTACTTGGGCAAACAACCTAGCTGTACCAACTTTTGAGAGATTAGATAGAGTATTAATGAGCTAAGAATGGGAGTTGAATTATCCTTTAGCGACGGTTCAAACCATGACAAGGGAACTCTGTGACCACACACCGTTGTTACTAGATACTGGAAGCTTGTCTCCAAAAGCAAAACAACATATGTTCAAATTTGAACTTGGCTGGCTAATGAGAGATGGCTTCTATGACCTTGTTCGTGAGATATGGCGGAAAGAAAACCAAGGTACAACTCCGCTCCAAATCTGGCAAAATAAGATAAGGCGATTAAGACAATATTTATGAGGTTGGGTCAAAAATACAAGTGGTGCTTATAAAAAAAGAAAAACAGGATATACTTTGTAAATTGGAACAATTGGACAAGAAAGCCGAGACAATGGTTTTACATCAACATGATGTTGATCTAAAACATTGTTTAAATGAAAGGCTTGTCAATTTATTACGAGAGGAAGAAATAAAATGGTATCAACGATCCAAGGCAGAAAACCTTTTACATGGAGATAGCAACACAAAATATTTCCAGTTACTAGCGAATGGAAAGCATAGGCGAACAAGAATTTTCCAGCTCGAGGATGGTAATCATATCATAAGGGGGGATGACCAATTAAAGTCCTATATTACTCAGTACTATCAAGGTCTCTTTGGACCTTCGGAGAGTGAGGGCTTTATGATGGATGATGACAATACTGATGATATACCACAAGTAGCAGAATGGGAAAACGAAAAGTTAGTAACGATATTTACAGAAGACGAAGTTAAACAAGCAATATTTCAAATGAAACATAATAAGTCACCCGGACCAGATGGCTTTCCAGCTGAGTTCTATCAAGTATTTTGGGAAATCATAAAAGAAGAATTAATGAGGTTGTTCCATGAGTTCCACAATGGAACCTTGCCATTGTTTAGTCTTAACTTTAGAATTATAACCTTACTACCTAGAGTCAAAGAGGCCACACAGATCAAGCAGTTTCAATCTATATGCCTTCTTAATGTAAGTTTCAAAATATTTACAAAGGTGGCAGTTAATAGGATATCAGAAATTGCTGACAATGTTATAGGAACCTCTCAGACTGCTTTTATGACAGGAAGAAACATCATGGAAGGGGTTGTCATTTTACATGAAACTATACATGAATTGCATACGAAGAAAATGAATGGAGTAATTCTGAAACTGGATTTTGAAAAGGCATATGATAAAGTCAAATGGTCTTTCTTGCAACAAACACTAAGGATGAAGGGCTTCACGCCGAAATGGTGCAAGTGGGTAGAACACTTCGTAACCAAAGGTAGTGTGGGAATAAAAGTTAATGATGATATAGGGAGATATTTCTAAACTTAAAAAGGATTAAGACAAGGGTATCCATTGTCCCCCATCCTTTTTAATTTGGTTGCTGATATGTTGGCAGTTTTTATATCTAGAGCCAAGGAAGATGGCCAAATAAGTGGCCTTGTACCACACCTAGTTGACAATGGGTTGTCCATTCTTCAATATGCCGATGACACAGTTCTGTTCATGGATCATAATTTTGAACAAGCTAGGAACATGAAATTGTTGCTAAGTGCTTTTGAACAATTATCTGGCTTGAAAATTAATTTCCATAAAAGCGAGTTGTTTTGCTATAGAGAAGCGAAAGATCATGAAGTATTTTACACTCAATTATTCGGTTGTGGTATGGGGACTATCCCTTTAGGTATCTAGGAATACCGATGCATCACAAGAGAATAAATAACAACGATTGGAAGGTTATAGAAGAAGAGTTTGAAAAGAAATTAAGTTCATGGAAGGGCAAACATTTGTCGTATGGGGGTCGTCTGGTTTTGATCAATTCGGTACTCAGCAGTCTTGCTCAATTCATGCTTTCCTTTTTTGAAGTACCGAGAAAGGTGCTAAAAAAACTAGACTTTAATAGATCTAGATTTTTTTGGCAAGGAGATGAGCAGAAGAAAAAATATCGATTGGCTAAATGGTCTATTTTGTGTAGACCAAAAGACCAAGGCAGTCTAGGTATACTAGATTTAGATATTCAAAACAGATGCATGTTGAGCAAATGGATTTTCAAATTAATCAATGAGAATGGGTTATGGCAGCAAGTATTGAGAAATAAATATTTGTATGATAAGCCTATCACGCAGGTTAGTAGAAAGCCAGCGGATTCCCAATTTTGGTCATGAATGTCAAAAATTGATTTCTAGAGTTAGGAAAGTTCAGGTTACAAGATGGGTACGGTTTTGGGAGGACAAATGGTTAGGAGATAGTGCCTTGATGAATCAATGCCCCATATTATACAATATAGTAAGAAAGAAACATGATACGGTTGCCGAGGTACTAAGCTCAGTTCCACTAAATATTTATTTCAGGCGATCATTGATAGGCCAGAAGTTATTAGCATGGAATAAGCTAGTAGAAAGAGTATCAAATGTACATTTAACGAATGAATCCGATGTTTTTGTTTGGTCCTTACTACATCATGGTGTGTTCACGGTTCAATCAATGTACAACTATACTCTTAATCGAAGCATGTGTCGGGGACAAACCCAGGGGGTCCCCTAATCAGCGGGGTAATCACCCTCAAAAAACGTTAACCACGAAGGTCCAGATCACCGGCAACCCGGAAGGGCCACCAGGGGAACGCGGCCCGCCACGACTTACGGCCCAAAAACAGCCGCCCGAACTCGCCCGACGAAGGGACCCAGGTGGCGACCTCCGTCTCCGCCTCGCTCGAGGGCTGCGCGCTCCCTCGAGCAGGCGAGACAACTCCGCCTCGCTCGAGGGCTCCCCTCTACTCAGCGCGGCGCGACGGCGCCCCAACCGACAACGGCATTTAATGCCCGCCCCATCAGGCGGGCGCCAAAGTCAAAAGGCAATCTTCCCCCCACGCCGCGCCGCTGACACCACTGGGCTCGCTGTTCTACCTGCTCCGGTCACTGTGCGTCCTCACCGGCGCTGTGCGGACGCACGCAGTACTGCGCAAGACCCTGTGCGGACTGGCAGGCGTCATTCCGCAGCACTATTCCACCCGCTCCCGTTCTTTCCCTCCGGGGACACCCCTCGAATGGGCATGGGGAACCCTCGAACAAATATGTGAACAACAACCGAGTACAGACTCCGATCAGGCGCGGCCTCGTGATGACGAACGCCGGGTCAGATCCACCAACTCTCGGCCATCTCCTGGTAAGCCGGGCACGCCGCGCACTGTGGTCGACGGCGACCACCATGCCGACCCCTGCTGCCAACTCCCGTCCTTCTTCACCTGCCCCGCCCTCGAAGTCAACCGGCGACAGGCAGCTGGACACGGATTACGATAACGACACCCCTCGAAACCGCTCCAGGACAAGCACAGGGACGGCCACGGCACCCGCAGAAGCCGGGGCTCGCCATAAATCCTCCGCCAGGGTTGAGGACGATGGCACGCCCGACGCCATACTCTCTAGTGCGTATCCCTGTAGCACACATCACGCTTGTACTTGTAAACTCCTCCCCCTCCTTTCCCTCCTTGACCTATAAAAGGAGGAAGTGAACGATGCACGGGAGAGGGAGGGACAACACTGACCACCCCACACGATATTGGCACTCGCCTCAATCACTCTGACACTCATCTTCAGGGACCTGGAGACTCCTTCTCCTCTCCCACCTCGCTTGTAGCCCCCCACTGCAAGCACCCCGGTGCAAGATAGTGCAGCGCCCCGAGCGCACCCTACTGGACGTACGACCTCACGGTCGGAACCAGGATAAATCCTCGCCTCATTGTGCTAGCTCTTGCATCAACCGTCAGGGGACGGGATACAGCGCATTCTGTGTGGCGCTGGGGATTGGCCGACCGATCCCAGCTCCGACAGTGGCGCGCCAGGTAGGGGGCCGCGCTGTGATCAACCTCGCCCGATCAGTTCCCCTGACGGCAGGCCACGCCAAGGCCATGTCGCCACGATCCACCCTAGGGTCCCCCGGCCCGCTTCCGCGCGGGTACCGGATCATGTTCGGGAGCCTGGAGTTCGAAGTGACCGGTGAGGGCCTCCTCATGCGGCTCGCGTCCAGTGCACCCGGCATGATAGCTATTACCCCGGCGCCGCCAACGCCACCCAACCTCAGGAGACGACGAAGACTGCGCGAGCTGCAGATTCGCGCGGAACGGCGCGTCGCCCCGCGCGTTGTCCTCCCTGACTGGGACGCACACCTGTGGCTCCAACCCGCCGCCACATTACAGGGGGGCGCACCCCCGCCGGCGGCTCCCGCGGAGGGAGCACGCCGGGAAAATGTGGCCGGGTTGGCACCACTCCCGCTCGGAATGAGCAACGCGGCCGCAAGATACTCCGCGGCAATCAGCGCCAGCCTGAACGCGCAAGAGGATCCGCCGGGTCACCAGCTGGGTTCGATCCGCAGCCTCGACACTTCCTCGCCCGACAGCTCCCAGCCCGAGTCGGACGACGGGGAAGGTGTGCGCGGTCAGGAGCACCCAGACCTGGACTACTCCGGGCTACGCGACCGCGAAGGCCTTGTCACCTTCCAGGCCATTGCGGACTTCGGCCTCAACTGTTCTGACGATTCCAGCGAAGGGGAGTACGACCCCGCGCGGGAATGCTTCATCCTCAACGGCGAAGTAGAGTCTGTGGGAGAGGACGAAGAAACGCGCGACGGAGCCTGACACGACGAACCGCCGCCAGCGCCCGCCGAGCCAGCGGGCGAAGCCGCACTCGCGCAGGCACAGCTCGCGCAGGTGCAAGAGCTGGAAGCCAGGCTCCAACAGGAGCGCCAGCAGGTACAGGAGCTACGCGCAGCTCTGGAAGCCCGGCAGCCCAGGCGCGGCGAACGCGCGCGAGCTGCCGGGCGTATCGCTCAAGCGCGCATCATGGGCGACGGCGACGACGCCGGCCCTGCCATGCCGCCACGAGCAAGCCAGAAGCTCGTCGCCGCAGCAACCCTGATTCGGGCCATGCCCGAACCATCGACACCAGAAGCACGTAGCATGCGGCGCCAAGTGCAGGCCCTTGTCGAAGAAGCGGCCGTTCAACAAGCGGAAAGTTCCGCCTCCCGCGTGCGCCACCAGGCCAGTTCGAGAGCCGGAGGAAGCAAGTGGGATAAGGAACAATCCATCCATACCCCGCCTAGGGGCGTATGGACGCCTAACCGTCCAACGAACGACGGAAGGGCGCTCATGGCCGGCGACCGCGAAACGAGGAGGTCCGCGAAGGACCGGCTCGTGGACACGCGAGGCGCCATCGACGACGGCGACGCGCGCAACATCCTGAACAAGAAGAGGCAGGACGCGGCGCCTCCTCGCAGTAGGCACCCCCGACGAGGGGGTCGCTATGACAACGAGGAGGACAAAAGCCCGATGCCGGAACCCCCGGGAACCCCTGTGTTCAGCCGGAAGATCCGTTCGGCCGCCATCCCGCCGCGCTTTCGTCAGCCGACCACCATCACCAAGTATTCGGGCGAGACGAAACCCGAGACGTGGCTCAACGACTACCGCCTGGCTTGCCAGTTGGGCGGGGCCACCGACGACACCATGATCATTCGCAACCTTCCGCTTCATCTCGCGGACTCGGCGCGGACATGGCTCGAGCACCTACCCGCGAACCAGATCCATGACTTGGACGACCTGGTCAGGATGTTCGTAGGTAACTTCCAGGTCACGTATGTGCGCCCCGGAAACTCCTGGGACCTGCGCGGGTGCCAGCAAGCAGCCGACGAACCGCTGAGAGACTTCATCCGCCGCTTCTCCAAGCGCTGCACCGAGCTACCGAGCGTGGGTGACTCCGAAATCATCCACGCCTTCCTCGAAGGCACGACTTGTCTGGAGCTGGTGCGCGAGCTAGGGCGAAACCATCCCACCAGCGTCAACGCACTGTTCGACATCGCTACCAACTTCGCCTCCGGGAAGGAGGCTGTCGGGGCGATTTTCGACGGTAAGACCAAGGGGAAGCGCGCGGAGGGGCTGCCCGCGGAGGGCAGCAAGTCCAAGGGAAAGGCTAAAAAGCAGAAGCGGGGCGGCAAGGGCAGGAAGCCTCGGCAGGCCGCGCAGCAGCAGCAGCAGCAGGGCGAGGACTCCGACGATGCCCTCGTGGTCGAGCGAGGCCGCAAAGGCCCTCGAGGCCCTCCTCAGGGAGAGGCCTGTTCGACGAGATGCTGAAGAAGCCGTGCCCGTACCATAAGGGCCCTGTCACCCACACCCTCGAACAGTGTGGGATGATCAAGGGTTACTTCAGGCGCACCTCCGCGAAGGAGGATGGCCCGAAGAACGATACGGGTGATGGCGGCAACGACGAGTTCCCCCATGTGGAGAATGTCTTCTTCATCGTGGGGGGGCCCACGGCGAACGCGACGTCTCGAGAGCAGAGGCGTGAACGCCGAGAGGTCTTCTCCGTTCACCCCGCGACGCCAACCTACCTCGCCTGGTCGGACGAGACCATCTCCTTCGGCCGCGAGGACCACCCGGACTATGTCCCGAATCCGGGGCGATATCCGCTTGTCGTCGACCCCATCATCGGCAACACGCGATTCTCCAAGGTGCTGATGGACGGGGGCAGCAGCCTCAACATCCTATACGTCCACACCTTAGAGCTCATGGGCATCGGCACGAACCAGTTGAGGCCAAGCAGGGCGCCGTTCCACGGCATCGCGCCGGGAAAACGCGTCCAACCCCTCGGGCAGATCGACCTGCCCGTTTGCTTTGGCACTCCCAACAACTTTCGGAGGGAGACACTCACCTTCGAGGTGGTGGGATTCCCGGGCGCGTACCACGCCATCCTCGGGCGTCCGTGCTACGCCAAGTTCATGGCGGTCCCCAACTACGCCTACCTCAAGATGAAGATGCCGAGGCCAAAGGGCGTCATCACCGTGGGATCGTCGTACGAGCATGCTTACGCGTGTGACGTCGAATGCGTCGAGGGCGCGGAAGCACTCGCCTACAGCGAGACCCTGGTGGCGGACCTGGAGAAGATGGCGAACGAGGCCGTCGACTCCGCCAAGAGGCACGCGAGCACCATCGAGGCTGCAGAGCACACCAAGGCGGTGCCCCTCGACCCCAATGCCCCCGAGGGCAGGGTGTTGAGGGTCAGCACCACCCTCGACCCCAAATAGGAAGCAGTGCTCGTCGACTTCCTCCGCGCCAACGCCGACATATTCGCGTGGAGACCCTCGGACATGCCGGGGATTCCGAGGGAGGTCGCCGAGCACAGCCTCGACATCTAGCCCCACTCCAAGCCGGTGGTACAGCGACTGCGGCGGTTCGACGAGGAAAAACGCCGCGCCATCGGGGAGGAGGTGCACAAACTCCTGCAAGCCGGATTCATCAAAGAGGTATTTCACCCAACCTGGCTCGCTAATCCTGTTCTAGTTAAGAAGAAAAACGGAAAATGGCGCATGTGCGTAGATTATACCGGTTTAAACAAAGCATGCCCTAAGGTTCCGTTTCCCTTGCCTAGAATAGATCAGATAGTAGACTCCACCGCTGGGTATGAATTGCTATGCTTTCTTGATGCCTATTCCGGTCATCATCAGATTAAGATGAAAGAGTCCGACCAGCTCGCGACTTCTTTTATCACCCCGTTTGGCATGTTTTGCTACGTCACTATGCCGTTCGGCCTCCGAAACGCTGGAGCTACATACCAGTGATGTATGCAACACGTTTTCGGAAGCCGCATCGGGCGGACCGTTGAGGCATATGTTGACGATATCGTTGTAAAAACCAGAAAGGCGGATGATCTGGTAAACAATTTGCAAATCACATTCAGTTGCCTCCGGGCGAACGGGGTAAAATTAAATCCGGAAAAATGCGTGTTCGGGGTGCCGCGAGGCATGCTATTGGGTTTCATCGTCTCCCAACGAGGCATCGAACCCAACCCTGAGAAAGTCTCGGCCCTAGAACGAATGGGGCCAATTCGGGACCTCAAGGGGGTGCAGCGGGTACTGGGCTGCCTCGCAGCTCTCAGCCGTTTCATCTCTCGACTTGGTGAAAAGGGCTTACCTTTGTACCGGCTCCTAAAAAAGCACGAACGCTTTTCATGGATCCCCGAAGCCCAAAAAGCCCTCGATGGGCTAAAAGCGTCGCTCGTACGCGCACCGATCCTCACGCCGCCGCAGAACGGCGAGCCCCTCTACCTGTATGTGGCTGCGACAACGCAAGTTGTCAGTGCCGTTATCGTTGTGGAAAGGACAGAGGAGGGCCACGCTCTGCCAGTTCAGAGGCCGGTGTACTACGTCAGCGAGGTGCTGACCGAAACCAAGATGCGGTATCCACAAATCCAGAAGCTAATCTACGCTGTAGTGCTCACGCGACGAAAGCTGCGACACTACTTCGAGGCCCACCCAGTCACTGTGGTCTCATCCTTCCCCTTGGGGGAGATAGTCCGCAACCCGGACGTCTCGGGTAGAATAGAGAAGTGGTCGATGGAGCTCGTAGGAGAAACTCTCTCCTACGCGCCGCGAAAAGCGATAAAGTCGCAAACCTTAGCGGATTTCGTCGCTGAGTGGACCGACGTCCAACTTCCACCGCCCTAGATCCAAGCCGAATGCTGGACCATGTACTTCGACGGGTCGGTGATGAAAACTGGGGCAGGCGCGGGCCTCCTCTTCATCTCACCCCTCGGAGAGCACATCCGGTATGTGGTTCGCTTGCACTTCCCGGCGTCAAACAATATGGCGGAATACGAAGCCCTCCTCGCCGGGCTCCGCATCGCCATCGACCTTGGCGTCAAACGCCTCGACGTCCGGGGAGATTCTCAGTTGGTCATCGACCAAGTGATGAAAAACGCGAGTTGCCGCGACGAAAAGATGGAGGCGTATTGCAACGAGGTTCGCCGTCTCGAGGACAAATTCCATGGCCTCGAGCTGAACCACATCGTGCACAAATACAATGAGGAAGCGGATCAGCTGGCCAAGATCGCGTTAGAGCGAATCACCGTTCCTCTGAACGTCTTCGCCCGCGACCTCGACCAACCCTCCGTCAACTTTGAACCAAAGGCCGGAGCCCTCAAGACGCCCTCGGGGGCTGCGGAGGTCGAGCCCATGGAAGAGGACCCCTCGAAAGAGAGGTTCGAAGCCCTCGACGCTGAAATTTCTTCAGCCGAGGCCATGGAAATCGACGTGGACACGCAACCGCAGGACTGGCGCAGTCCGTACCTCGCGTGGATCGACCGCGAGGAGCTGCCCTCGGACCGAACCGAGGGGCGCCGCATCGCTAGAAGGGCCAAGACCTTTGTCTCGGTCGGCGGCGAGCTGTACAAGCGCAATGCCTCGGGGATTCTGCAGCGATGCATCCCCATCCCCGAAGGAAGGCAGTTGATCCGGGACATCCACGCCGGGGCGTACGGGCACCACGCGGCGCCGCGTACCCTCGTGGGTAACGCGTTCCGGCAAGGCTTTTACTGGCCTACCGCCGTTTCCGACGCGAACGAAGTCGTGCGCACCTGCGAAGGGTGGCAATTCTACGCGCGAAAGACGCACCTCCCGGCGCACGCCCTGCAGACCATCCCCGTAACATGGCCTTTCGTGGTCTGGGGGTTGGATCTCGTGGGGCCTTTCCGCCCAGCGCCCGGGGCTTCACCCACTTGTTGGTGGCCATCGACAAGTTCTCGAAGTGGATCGAGGTCCAGGCCATCACCAGCATCAGATCTGAGCAGGACGTGCTGTTTTTCACCGACATCATCCACCGATTCGGGGTACCCAACTCGATCATCACCGACAACGGCACCCAGTTCACCGGCAAGAAGTTCTTGGAGTTCTGAGACGACCATCACATTCGTGTTGATTGGTCGGCCGTGGTACATCCACAAACGAACGGCCAAGTAGAGCGTGCCAACGACATGATACTACAAGGCCTGAAGCCAAGAATCTTCAACAAGCTAAACAAGTCTGGCCGGAAATGGGTTGCTGAGCTGCCATTGGTGATCTGGAGTCTCAGGACAACCCCAAGCAGGGCCACAGGTTTCAGCCCGTTCTTCCTCGTCTACGGCGCCGAAGCCGTCCTCCCGACAGACTTGGATTACGGGTCTCCAAGGCTCAAGGCCTACCAAGAAGACCAAAACCGGCGGAACCGCGAAGATTCACTGGACCAGGTGGATGAGGCTCGCGACGTAGCGTTGCTCCACTCGGCACACTACCAGCAATCACTCTGACGGTATCAAGCTCAGAAGGTGCGGCGTCGAGACCTCCACGAAGGGGACCTGGTGCTGAGGTTGCGCCAAGACAATCGAGGGCGCCACAAGCTCACTCCGCCATGGGAAGGACCATTCATCGTCGCCAAGGTCCTCAAGCCTGGCACCTACAAGCTGGCGAACGAGAAGGGCGAAGTCTTCACCAACGCCTAGAACATCCAACAGCTACGTCGCTTCTATCCTTAAATCTCTTAGTATTTCTTGTAAATACTTCATGTTCTTAGTCAACAACAATGAAAAGTTTGCGAAAAACATGGAAACATTGTTACTAACAGCATGAACAAGGGGGACTTGGTTCTATTCTTGACCTAGTCTTGATAAAGCCAAGCCCCCCTCGGGGGCTGCAGGGGGGTTTACCCCCCTAATCGTCCCAATTTTTCAAAAATTGTGCTAAAACTCGAGGCGCTTAGAAAGATGCGGGGCGCAAGCTAACTAAAGCTGGAGCCGGCTGAGCCGTGAGACCGCCTATGCCCTCGGAGGGATACGGCATCTCCCTCTCCACTCCACGCCTTAATTACTCGCGGATTCGAAATACCCGGCCAAAATCTCGCCTTAATTACTCGCGGATTCGAAATACCCGGCCAAAATCTCTCCAAGCCAAGAGCAGCACAATAGAACGATTAAACAGGGTGTCGTGCCTCTCCTCCTTAAATCCAGAAAGGTGAAAGCAAGGCACGAGTCTACCGCGGCTGAGAGTCGGTAGAGTCGTGGGACCGCCTACGCCCCCGAAGGCTACGGCATCCCCCTCACCGCTCGACGCCAAAGTTACTGGTGTTCCCCTGCCGAAACCAATCTAGAGTTAAGAGGGAGGCACGACACGCCAAATAAACGAAACTTCGGTTGCAAAACCGTAACTAAAATCCAAACGTCCTTATTTGTCATACTGCTAACCGCAAAAAATACGGGACCAAACTCCCGGAATCATTGCAGGAACGCACGGAGACGGACTTGGCGTCCAAGAGATCGCGAGAAGGGTCTGATTTTCCTTCGGTCGAAACCCAGAAAGCGTTATTAGTCCTTTCCCCTCTAAGATCGAGGAAGACTAAAAGCATGGCGTGAGTTACTACAGAGGACGGTTGGCAGGGTCGTGGGACTGCTTACGCCCTCGAAAGGTCGCGGCATCCCCCCCCACCCCCCGTCGCACAACGCTCAAGTCACTCACGAAAACGAACTCCTTGGAAAAAGTCGTTCCTAAATCATGAGAAAAGGCACAATTTCGCACGAAA
Organism: Echinochloa phyllopogon; assembly: GCA_033239725.1. Classification (NCBI taxonomy): domain Eukaryota; kingdom Viridiplantae; phylum Streptophyta; class Magnoliopsida; order Poales; family Poaceae; genus Echinochloa; species Echinochloa phyllopogon. The sequence continues at coordinate 324,015 of BTCW01000016.1, read as the reverse complement.
GCTTTCAACGCAAATACGAGATCGTGCTAACCCACGAAAAGGTTAGACGCAAACGGGATTCATTCCTTACACGCCACGAACGGTGAGATCACGATAAGAAAACACACTCGGCCATAGGCCGTTTTAAGGATACAAAGATTGGAGCCACCCTGACGGGGCTCTCGTACTACTTCAGCTAGCCGGCCAGCACACTATCGTGAGAAACAGTTTCCACAGCTTTCTCGTCGATTTTCCTCTGGCACCCAGCTAGCCGAAGAACCTGGTGCTCGGGCGGCTGCGGAACGGAGGACGTTGGGCCACTTGACCACCCAACAGGGCCTGGTTTTCGCGCCCTTCCGTCGATGAGTGCCCTCGCAAGGATGATGGCCGACGAACGTCATCTGCTAGTCTCCTAGCGAATGAAGCGCCCGCCGCAACGTCCTTGCAGCGCCTCGCCTCCGGTAAGGTCACCGCCTCCCCGATGAGGAGCGTGATGCCCTGCTCCTTACCCGCAGCATGCCCACCACCTCTCGTCGACTTTCTTTTGGCATCAATGGCACACGCCAAGGACGAAACCCCGGACCACTCTACTCCCGCTCTCAAACCCATCGGGAGGATGAAGTTCATGACTCTGCATACTTAACAAGCTACACAAGAACCCGGTGATGATCTTCTCCCCGGCCTGGACGCCCGCCTTTATAGGCGCCCAGGGGTCGCGACTGTTACTCCCGTGGGTGGGCGATCACGAGATTCGCGTGCAGATGCGGGCCACCAGCCATATCAAGTGGGCAGCCTTGATCGCCTCTTTGACTCAGCCTGCCCACGGTACGGTTCTCGCGCACAACGACCCACGGGCGAATCAGCCGCGGACCAGGCAAACGGACCGGGACAAAGGAAGTCACCCGAAGGCACCTGTCCGGGGAGCCAGCTCAACTCACTGATAATCGGGCCCGGCCGCATGGAAAACCGTCCCAAGGCGGGCAACCACGTGTTGACGTAAAATCCGTACCTCACGCCAAGCACACAGCAAGCCGAATTAGCTAGCTTCACACGTGGCCCGGGCTTTTGAATCCGGAAGCATGCCAGTCAATTTTCCTGAAACTGACAAAGTGACAAAAGATATTTAGATAACACCTGGAACGTACCGGGCAATACCAGTCAGTTCCATATTTGCGGCTACGGAGCCAGTTTCGAACGACACATAGCTACAGAGAAGCTATCTGTCGGCAGCTGAAGCCTCATTCGGCAATCGGCAAGGCACGCAGGGAGCGCACTGCCGAATGCGTGACGTAAGCATGACGAAAGATCGGCTTTCAGCCGAATGAACATTGTAACGCATACTCATAGCCGATTAACGAGAAACAAAGCATGATAGATAAATAAAAGGGCGAAAGCATGACCATAAATCCGCAGTAAACAAGAATGCATAGGCCGAAAGCAGCACCCGTCAAGCATGGCAACAAACAAATTAATCCACCGCATGATACAACTCGTTTGAGGCCACACCACCAATCAGATTAGATCAATCCACCGCATGATACAATCTAATCGTGAAAGGCTAAAAGCATTCATTGTCCAATACAAATCCACGAACACGTCCACTCGTGAGAGCACTGCCGAATGCGGCTGCTTAGCCGAATCGGGGTCCGTGACGAAGGAACAAACTTAATCGATAAAGATAAATCTATCAGATCGAATCGAATTCTAATCCACCGGATGATTAGCTCTAAGACGACCCAAAAACCTGCATCTACCGCATGATACCCGGTTCTGTCGAGATCTACACGATACCAACAAGTTCGAACCCGCGACACGTGGCAACCTAGATCGGTTTCGGACTCGGCTATGAGGGGATAAGTCATCGCATCGTGAAGAAGAGCCGATTCTAACCGACCTAGATTGGGCAAAGGAGTGTTGCATGAATTAAGCACAGAGTAAAAACGAAGCAACACGGGGTAACTTAATGAATCTGTTAGATCTTGCCGAAATCTAACAGAGCCGATAACTTGGTCCATACTAGATCTTAGCCCACCGCATGGCTCATGACCTAACAGAGGAACCTTCTTGAGACCACAACTTAAATCCACCGGATGATACTAAGCATGGTAACAAGACTACCTGCATCAAAGCTTAAATCCACCGCATGATACTAAGCATGATGCAAGGTTGCCGGTACTTACGGAGGTCGACGGATCGATGACTCCTCTCGAAGAACTCGACGACTCGACTAAAGGACTCGATGTTGGCACGGGGCCGGTTTGTTGTATGATTGATTGGATTCGATCCCTTTTTACAGCCGCCATGGGTTTATATTTATACCCAGGTCTTGATACAACTCCTAGTCGGACACGACTACAATACTTGTTTCTAAAAATAAATGACGAATCTTCGTGCCCATATTGCGTTCCTTGTTCGAACCGGCCTTTTCCTTATGTTTTTCCACGTCATCACGCCTTCCCGAATGCTACCGCTTTTGCCTGCGGAACTATGCCTCTGCCGAATGACGACGCGTTCCCGACCGCAGAACGTCTTTGCCGAATGCTTCTGGGAAAAAACTCCTTTGCCGAATGATATCTCTTCGACGATTCCGGCCCACATGTCAGCCTCTTCCTGGTGCCAATTTTTGGTGTCAACACCACGTTTATCCAGTGTGCGGCGAGGAGAGTCGGCGCGCCAGACGACCAGATCATCGCGTCGCCTCAGGCCTTGCCCGAACGTGACGCTTCGCCATAAAAGGCGCGCCCGTTCAATCGCACCATCAACAGCAGCCCGACCGCTCGGTCCGTTGAACGCACGCGAAGTGCGGCCGTGGACAGAGCCACTGACACATGGGCCGGGCGTGCGTGGAGCATCAATGGCAACCGGGGGCCCCACTCCTTTTCCCCGGGGAGCGGCACGCGCAAGCGGCGGCATTTACTGCGGCGCGGTAAAACGAAACGGCGCGGCGGCAGCGCCTGACCGCCCGTCGCCTCGCTTCTCCCCGGCACACGCCAACTCTGCCTAAAAAGGCGCGCCCACTACGCCCATCTCGTCCACTCCGCGCCACGACCGCCATGACCGCACCCGCCAGCGGTCGTGCGCGGGCCCGCAAACCGAAACGACCCAACCGTCGGATTCCTTCCAAGGTAAGACAACGGCGCCCCTCCGCCCCGAGGCGCGAGGGGATACTAATCAGGGGACCAATGCCCAAGCCTCGAAAGGATCCGACGGGCGCCCTAGATTAAACGGTGCGAAGGATGCCGGTTACGCTCGACCAACCCTCGAGCCCGCCACTCGAGGGTGACCCGCACCTTTCGCGAGGCCCCACTGTTCAGGAGTACGAAGCCTGGCCCGCGAAAGGGTTCGACAGGCGCTCCGGATCAACAGAGTCAGGGACAATTCGGGCGTGTTCAATGGACTTTACCCCGAACGCGAAGTTTGGGGACGCCCCTGTTGTGTTCAAGGCCGGACAAAGGCAGCTAGTAGGGGGGATCCCAACGAGGGAGAGCTTTCACGCCCTCGGACCCCATCGAAAGGGACCGAGCCCCACCTAGCAAACCTTTGCAAGCGCTATATGGACGCGTCTCCGGACCACGAGCCGACCCCTAGCGAACGGGGCACGGGCGTCCACTTGAACTACCCGCTAGCAGCTCACCGAGGCATCCGTGCACGCTGCCCGACTCGAGGGCTGCACGGATGTCCTCAACCCTCTCCCCCGCGAAGGGGAAGCGAGGGTCGCAACTCAAAGACAAGAAGCCTATCCGACCAACCCCACTCGGGCCAGGGGCTCGGGGGCTCCTTGCGGCGTACCTCCCTCCTCTTATGCACGAAATACGTCGAAGCCGTGCAGGGTCCACCCCCCGAATTTCGAATAACTCGACGTCATCCCCACGTCAAAGGGGGAACGGCAAACACAACCGTCGAGAATCAAAGCCCTTGCACGAGTAAACTCACTCCTCCAAGGGCTCGGGGGCTACACCCGCGGGTGCGCTCGCGCGCCCCCACGGAAGAACGTGCATAATCAAGAAGGAGTAATCCCCGCAGAAGGCCTGGGAACGATCCTGCGAAACCGTCAGCCTCTGCCTGACTGGCCCTCAGTCCGCCAGAGGCTCGGGGGCTACTGTCGGGGACAAACCCACGGGGTCCCCTAATCAGCGGGGTAATCACCCTTAAAAAACGTTAACCACGAAGGTCCAGATCACCGGCAGCCCGGAAGGGCCACCAGGGGAACGCGGCCCGCCACGACTTACGGCCCAAAAACAGCCGCCCGAACTCGCCTGACGAAGGGACCCAGGTGGCGACCTCCGTCTCCGCCTCGCTCGAGGGCTGCGCGCTCCCTCGAGCAGGCGAGACAACTCCGCCTCGCTCGAGGGCTCCCCTCTACTCAGCGCGGCGCGAGGGCACTCCAACCGACAACGGCATTTAATGCCCACCCCATCAGGCGGGCGCCAAAGTCAAAAGGCAATCTTCCCCCCACGCCGCGTCGCTGACACCACTGGGCTCGCTGTTCTACCTGCTCCGGTCACTGTGCGTCCTCACCGGCGCTGTGCGGACGCACGCGGTACTGCGCAAGACCCTGTGCGGACTGGCAGGCGTCATTCCGTAGCACTATTCCACCCGCTCCCGTCCTTTCCCTCCGGGGACACCCCTCGAATGGGCATGGGGAACCTTCGAACGAATATGTGAACAGCAACCGAGTACAGACTCCGATCAGGCGCGGCCTGGTGATGACAAACGCCGGGTCAGATCCACCAACTCTCGGCCATCTCCTGGTAAGTCGGGCACGCCGCACACTGTGGTCGACGGCGACCACCATGCCGACCCCTGCTGCCAACTCCCGTCCTTCTTCACCTGCCCCGCCCTCGAAGTCAACCGGCGATAGGCAGCTGGACACGGATTACGACAACGACACCCCTCGAAACCACTCCAGGACAAGCACAGGGACCGCCACGGCACCCGTAGAAGCCGGGGCTCGCCATAAATCCTCCGCCAGGGTTGAGGATGATGGCACGCCCGACGCCATACTCTCCAATGCGTATCCCTATAGCACACATCACGCTTGTACTTGTAAACTCCTCCCCCTCCTTTCTCTCCTTGACCTATAAAAGGAGGAAGGGAACGACGCACGGGAGAGGGAGGGACAACACTGACCACCCCACACGATATTGGCACTCGCCTCAAACACTCTGACACTCATCTTCAGGGACCTGGAGACTCCTTCTCCTCTCCCACCTCGCTTGTAGCCCCCCACTGCAAGCACCCCGGTGCAAGATAGTGCAGCGCCCCGAGTGCACCCTGCTAGACGTACGACCTCACGGTCGGAACCAGGATAAATCCTCGCCTCATTGTGCTAGCTCTTGCATCAACCGTCAGGGGACGGAACACAGCGCATTCTGTGTGGCGCTGGGGATTGGCCGACCGATCCCAGCACCGACACATGATACCTCAAAATAAACTTTTATGGAAGCTAAAGTTACCCATTAAGATTAAAATTTTCCTATGGTTCCTCGAGAAAGGAGTTACACTTACTAAGGATAACCTTGTTAAAAGGAATTGGAAAGGAAATAAAAAATGTTGTTTTTGTGGCTGCATTGAGACTATACAACATCTTTTCTTTGATTGCTTTATAGCTAGATTCATATGGAGAATAGTGGAAGTAACTGTTGGATTGAAACCACCAAGAAATATGCAACACATGTTTGGAATGTGGCCTAATGGTTTTGATATGAGGGCAAAAGGAAAATGCTTGGTAGCAGCATGCGCCATGTGCTGGGCCATATGGTTAAGCCGAAATGATATGGTTTTTGATAAAACATATTTATATTCTCCTTTGCATGTACTTTTCAGGGGAACTCACTGGATTCGGTCGTGGACGCTTCTCCAAAAGGAGGAAGAAAGAAGCTCCATAAAAACGGCGTGTCGCCTCTTGGAGTCCTTGTCCATGGAGGTTTTCGGCAGACACGGGTGGAGGTTTAGCAATAGATTGAGCTTTTGAAGTGATTGTTTGATTTGCCTTCATTATCACCAGCTTTTGAGCTTGTGTCGTGTGCGTTATGTGGAGACAGAGTCTCCAAAATAGCAAAATTGTAATAATTTTCAGGCCTCATGCTTTTGCCAGCGGCCAGGACACTTTCATTTGCTTAATGAAATAGACTCCCTTTTAAAAAAACAAAACTACGTATAAAACCTCCGGTTAATTCACGAGACCTATCTAATGAGACTTCTGACCATATAATTAGAGGATGGTTACTGCAGCATTACTGTAGTAAATTATGGGTTAATTAGGCTAATTAGATTCGTCGCGTAAAGTTATACTCATCTTTAAAAAGGTTTTGTAAATAGACTTTATTTAATACTTCATGCATGTAAGATTTTTCGAGAAAAAAAAATTGCAAACGCAAAGAAATACGGCATATGTCTGTAAATTATATAAAAGAAAACTCTAATCCGTATTGGCCAATTAAGAAAATTCGAGCAAGCGCACTTGGGCAGGGAAGGGCAAATTGAACAAGTTTTGTTAGAGCTTTCCTTTCATCCTATTTGAGCTCACCTTCATCTGTGATTGTTATTTCACCCTGCTCTGTTTCTGTAACAGTATCTTTCGCCCTGCTCTGTTTCTTCTGTCTTTGTAACAGTGTCTTTAACATGTCATCTAAGGGTTGTTCCCGATGCATCATCAGCTCTGATCATTATCTTTGCCAAGGATGATCCCTGGACTTTGAGTTTTTCTAGCTTTGAGCTTGAGGTTTATGTAGCAACCTCGTTCAATTCCAGGTGTTGCTGATGCAGTGTTCAGGATACCGCTAGGCAGGTCTCTGGAGAATTAATTGTTGGACCCGGATTGCTGAAAGAAATGGCAAGTATTCTGTCAGGTGCCCTATAGGCTCTTGTCAGATGCTGGTGCTGAAACTCGAGATCGCGGAGTTAGTCGAACATCCACTTCACTTGATGGTGCAAATCCAGTTAGGAAAATTCGTAGACAAATCTCCATCGGATGATAAATGAATTTTACCATCAAAGGTCAAATCTCCATCGGAGACATAATGAGCTATTCACAATCTACAAAAAGTCAGGGCAAATTCCTACTAAAATGAAATCATCCGAAATTTCTCCAATCAATAAGTAAAATAAGGAATAAATGTTTTTGTTGTTTCTCCAATCAATCAGTAAAATAGGGAGACTAGCCGGGACGTATGAACTAACAAAGTTCCGGCACAAACCATAAACACAACGCATGAAGCAGAGTATATCTATCTGATCCAGGTCGCCAAAACAAACCAACAACAAAAATGACATTTATTCATTCAGCCTTGATCTTTGTACATATCTAGGACGTACATTTGTATAAAAAAACATATATTTACCGAGGACAAACAGGAGACCATATAATGGTTAACCTATCAGGCCGTAGTGTCCCTATCTTTTCATTCTGCTGTATGTAAGTGAGTCAATTCATAACTAATTAACTAGCCACTAACTCTTCTTCTACCTGCTGTGCTCCCATCCCACCCAATCCAATACCATCACACTAGTATGGTGTAGTCTGCACAAATCATTAATTAGCTGGATAATGTCAGTCATCAGAATCAGAAGAGGAACTAGAGCTGCGTGCTGATGCGCTCCTCTGATGTTGGATCGCGGGCACCAGCTGCTGCCGGGGATCGCGGGAAGACATCGACGACTGCGACGGCTGCCTGCCCCTTGACCCTGACCCTGATCCTGCTGCTGAAGGCTTCTTGTTAGCAGCAGCCTTGGCAGCCGCCTCTTTCACCTCTCTGCACACCTTGTCCAGTATCCCCAGGAAGTCGCGCACGATGACAAACAACCGCAGGCCCTCGTCCTTCCCCGTGCTCCCATGGAAGTAGTCCACCGTGCTGCGCACCAGAGCGCGCAGCTTTTTTTCCTCCTCCAGAAGGTGGGTCACCCGCACCTGAGACTGCTCGATGAACTGGACCAGCTTGTGATGGAATCCGCTGTCCTCATCTAAGCTCTTCATGCCTGTGTTCAGGAACTCATTCGCTTTCACCAGCTTGTGCCCCAGGCTCGCCACCGAGATGGTCAGCGCATCGGAGTCCAGGCACGCTGCCTTCCGCACGTTCTGGAGGTCGTCTCCCAGGCTGGAAACCACGCCCAGGCCTAGCTGCTTGTAGTGCTCTGTGTCCTCACTGACATCCTCAGTGAGATCGTCGGAGATCACACTTGACATGCTGCTGTTGCTCTGCTCTTTGGCGGTCCGCACCGCGCGCACACCCTCCGAGCGGATGATCTCCTGAACGACGAAATGCAGCAGTGTCGTCTTGCCATCAACCCCCTTCACGTCCGCAAGCTTCAGGAGGGTGTCCAGCTTAAATGCCTGGGCGCCCCCTCGGAAGGTGCCGTCGTTCATTCGGTTGCCAGTCTTGAGTACAGCCTCCAGAAGCTTCTTGAATAAACGGCTGTTCCTAAGCTCGTGGCAGGCCACCTTTTTGACAAAAAGAAAATGCAATTCAATAAATCTATCAGCATTTCCTTGCCATTACCATACACTTATAACTTCTCTTATTTCTCTGCAAGATAGTCTCTTGACAGCTTAGTAAGTGCTACTACTGAAGCCATCTTACCTCCAGGGTTTTAAATGACTGCTCTGCATTCGCAGCTTCTTCCGGTAAACTGGACATGAAAAGCAACACATCCAGGCGCTGGTAGAGGTAAGGGATGTCAATGATGGTCCTCAAGAATTGCTCTGCAGGACCCAGTTGAGTGAGCTCCCCCGTGTAGAGCCGAAGCCTTAGCTCCTCATCGCTAGTTGGAGTCCATCTTATCAAGGTTTGTATCAGATCAATGGGAAGTTCATGTCCTGCGTCAAATTACCCATTAATTGAAGGCGTAGTTTCTATTGAATATATAATACGAGAAGAAGAGGCCCAAAAGATGGTTTTACCTTCTGTAACTGCATTACGAACTTCTTCAGCTGAAACACTCAACGCCTTCAGTGATATGGCTAAGTTCTGTGCCTTTTTAGCGTCAAGTATCCTAACAAATTGAGGGACATCCTTTGCTGCCAAATCTTTTTTGCCATCACTTTTCTTGTCAACAGCATGACAACCGAAAAGACTCTCAATCATCTCCTCGTTAAACCTATCAATGAATTGGTAAGTGGGAGAGAGTTAATATCACAGACTTACCTGATGTTACCAATATTTGGTTAATAGCAAGCTAGCAATAAAGAGAGGTGCACAGTGCAAATACGACAACAATAATCATGTCACAGCAAGCTATGCTCAGGGTGGTTGTCAAGTTTACTGGAAGGATCCCGCTTTAATTTGATCCCACACCATTGCTTGATCCGGATTTGCAGTGACTTTATCCCAGAAGAATGGCTTCAGCTTTGTTTTATTAGAGTCTGCTGCAGAAGGACCTGCAACATTTCCTGCCTTCTTCAACGGAGGCGGCCCACGCGCTTTTGGAGGACCAGGCATTGCTGGTGGTGGAGGTCCAGCTCCAGGTCTAGTTGGCGGTGGTGGAGGTCCGGGTCCCGCTGCAGGCCTGGGAGCAGGAGGCGGCGGCGGTCCTGGTGGAGGTGGTTTGCTTGAACCAGCAGCTGCAGGCATCTTTGGAGGAGGTGGTGCTGGTGCAGGTGGTGCGGGTGGCGCAGATGGTGCGGGTGGTGCAGATGGTGGAGGAGGAACCTTTGGGAGAGGAGGAGGCGGCGGCGGTGCTGGACCAGCTGGAGGTTTACAAGCGCTTTCATTGGCATTACTAGAAGGAACTGCAGCAGCAGCTTTCACATCCTGAGAATTAGTAGAGGCCGGCGGATGTCCAGCAATGGAGGTTATTTCATAAGAGCTTAGCTTCATCGCCTGTGCATTGCTGCGTCGCTCAAACTCCGATTTCATTGACATTTCTCTTGCTGCTGCCTTCTTAGGTAATGTAAATTCCTTTTGCTGGCTCTCCGATGAATTGATTGACAATGCCCCCAACCGGTTGACATCAATTGGGGTAGAGCATGATTTACGTGAAGAACCTGTTGCATTTAAGAACGAGGCATGAATTTACAGATATATACCTGCTTCAAGTAAGCACTATCTTTCTTTGTCTTTTTGTTTGTGTGTGTGTGTGAGCGCAAAATCACCTACAACAAAGCGTCTATGCAAGAGAGAAATTGGACGAACTGGAAAAAGGAAAAAAAAACTGAAGCAGCTGTTTGTTTAGTTTTGTAGCACCTGATAGATCACTCATATTCAAACTCAGCAGTGGTTTATCATCATACGATGATCCTGAATCATCGCTTCCACGACAAGCACAACAGCAAATGCCGATAAGAGCCACCAATGCTATACAAGCCACTGACAAACCAGCAATAACAGTGCCACTGTTGTCCTTGCTCTTGCTTTTCGGCTCTGGTTTCGAACCCTTTTTCATACTAGTGACTAGTGGGCGAGCTTCTGCTTCGAAAAACAAAACTTTTCTCAGTGCATGTTTTGCTGAAGGTGGGGGTGGAGCAATGGCGGATGCTCCTTCAAGTAGAAGTCTTCTTTTCATTGGAAAAGGAGGGTTGATACTGTTAGAGTTTTGAAATAAGCTCCTGCTTTCCCCCTGCTGCTTCTGCTTTCCATGTTCAGAGAAAGGGGAATTATACTTGTTTAAGCAGTCCAGAAAAGTGTTGGCAACTTCTGCAGGCGAGAAGGTAGCAATGATTGCTTCCTCAATATTGATCTTTTGAGGAGAGGACTTCTTATCATTTGTTCTTCTGGAATCACTGCTGGTGTTGAATAGAAGGCTACAGTGGGACTTGTTTCTAACATCTTGAGGAGTTCCCAAGTTCAGAGAACGATTGAGCCATAATTGTTCCACCTGTGTGTAATGTAACGCATGAGAAAGAACAGTTAGTAAGAATACAGACTTTTTAACTTCTGCATGTCTGAATGGTGATATAGGCATCAATTAGTAGAAAGCAGGCTAACTTCTAAATGTCTGAATGGTGATACAGGCATCAGTTAGTGGAGAGCAGGTTAACTTCTGAATGTCTGAATGGTGATACAGGTATCAGTTAGTAGAAAGTAGCTGTTTGGCCTCTATAGAAGCAACTAAACAAAAGTATTTCAAATAAAGAGCCTTCTTTCACTGACAGATAGACAGAGAACTACTGCATGGATTTAGACTGGGTACTACTTATTCCCATGAACAGTAAACTGGTGTTTCATAATTTGCCATTCTCCAACCTGCAAAGTTTACCTAAGGGAAACAACCTACCAACTGTGGAACTTGGCATACATACAGCATTACAGTGATATAAGTGCTACATGAATGCAGAGCATCATTAACTTGGTCGTTACCGATTCATCTTGTCTTGGGATTGAAAGAGATGGCAGGGAAGCTGGTGGCCAGAACAAGCTAGTCCTGATGGCACCGACAAGCTGCAGCAGCAGAGAAATGAGGCATGCGCTGAGGAGCCATCTGAATTTGCTCCTCGGCCACCTCATCCTATAATCCTATTCAATTTGTTTTAGCTTGCACAGCCCAATCGGTCACCAAATTAACCGGCCATTGCTCTCTTCCTCAATGGGGATCACTGCAGTTGCCTCAAGGATACCCAAAGATCAATTGATTCCTCCTCTGATACTCATCACCTCGAGTTCGACGTTGGTGTTTAGACCCAAATGTTAGCCCCAATTTGACAATTTGGTACAGTACTTGCACACAGGGTTGCTCCTTGTTGCTGGATCTGGCTTCTGCATGTCGTGCGGCAAATCCAAGAGAATAAGAAACACAAGAGGACGACGGATCAGAACAAATGACAAATGGCAAATCATACTTCATCCATCAGGCAAGAAATTTGTGGGGAAAGAGAGAGAAACCTGTGATTCTTGGCGGCCCCGATCCAATTTCCACGGAAAATAATAATTGAGCCGCCACCAATCTAGGAGCCTGGGCAGGAGCATGATACGGCGGGGAATGGAATGCAAAAAAGAGTAATTTCTTTGCCATTGTTGCTGTCTTGATCCTCCGATTCCAACCTTGGCTTCTATTTTTGGGTTGGGAATGCATGCTCAAGTTGCTCCAGGGAGCAGAGGGAGGAGAGAGATCCAACAAGAGGTTGCCCTCGATGTCAGGAGCAGCCACCATTTTCAGCAAATCTCACACAAATAATAATATTGCACGTTTACTCTATTGTTTATTTGTTTGGCTTTCGTTCTTCTTGAAAAGAAACAATTTCATTTAAATGCCATTTAAAATTTCAACATGTCATGGTTCTTGCATGCATACTCTTGTGAAAAAAATTCTTAGAGTAAAATACATAGTTCCTAAACTCTTAAAATATATTTTTATGTCCTAAACTTAACTCTTAAAATGTATTTAAGTCCCTCAAATTTGTCGTGTCATCCGGGTCGTTAAACTCACGAAGAGCATTTTCTATCCATGAATTTTTGTCATCTATCGCTGGGGCATTGCTTCCTCCTCATTTGTCGCCTTTGTCGCCGGTGATCACGTAGTGGGGATGAGGAGCGTGTAGGAGACAGGGAATACCGTCGTTATAAGCGCAGAACTAGTCTTGCGGCCAATAGCATATGTGGCTATGATAAAATTTATCATAGGCTTTTTCAAAGTCCAAATGGATAAGAGAGGCGGTAACAAGTGGGACTTTGAGTGTCAAAATAAATGATATAACGGGGTCCTACTTTACAAGTGGCAAAGGGGTACGACAGGGGGACCCCTTGTCACCTTTTCTCTTTAACATTACCGCTGATACGCTGACAAAAATTATCAACAAGGCGAGAATGAGCTGATAAAGGGTTTGATCCCTAAATATATTCCAAGAGATGTGGCAATTTTGCAATATGCCGATGATACAATCTTGTGCTTAGGATGGTGTGGAATGTGCAAGGAATGTTAAAATTCTCTTATATGTTTATGAAGGAATGTCTGGCCTTAAAATCAACTTCAGCAAGAGTGAACTCCCAATGATTAGCCAAGATGAACATAAGTCAGTGAGATATTCTGACCTCTTTCAATCAAAAAAAGAGATACTCTGACCTCTTCAATTGTGCTATTGGAGTATGGCCAATTAAATATCTTGGTGTGCCCGTCTCAGGAACCAGACTGCACATTGTAGACTGGATGTTTTTGGAAGAAAAACTGTTTAAAAGACTAGATGGTTGGCAAGGCAGTGCCTTATCATATGGTGGTCGATTGATGCTGTTAAATGCGTGCCTTAGTAGTATTCCAATATACTGCATGTCAATGTACTTGTTGAATAGAACTGTGATTAAAAAATTGGATACGGCAAGGAAGAGGTTTTTCTGGCAAGGAAACGGTGCAAAGAAAAAATATTTTTTAGTTAAGTGGTGTAAGGTATGCCTCCAAAAAACAACGGAGGGCTGGGTATAAAAGACTTACCCAAAATGAATATTAGTCTGTTATGTAAATGGTGGTGGAAGCTCGAAAACTCTGACGGAGTATGGCAGAAAATTGTGGGGAAAAAATATGTGAAACATCAAACTATCTCCTAGTTAAAATGGAAGCCTACAAATTCCCCTGTGTGGAATGATTTATTGAAGGTAAAAGAACTTTATCTGAAAGGTAGAATTATGACTATCGGAGATGGTAAAAAAAAACAACTTCTGGAATAACATTTGGTGTGGGGCTATTTCACTGAGGGACTTTCCGTTTGTTATGATCAAGTGAAGACAGTGAATGCCTTAGCACAGACTGGTTGGAACTTAACCTTCAGGAGATGGTTGGATGAGAGATTACAAAATCAGTTGAGAAGGTTGAGGGATTTGTTGATTACCTTTGCTTTTGCTGGGGGAGAGGATACCCCAAAATGGAGTTGGGATAAATCTGGTACTTTCTCAGTTAAATCAATGTATGACCATCTATGCTCGACGGAAATTAGATCCCCTAACAAAGTGATATGGAAATCCAAAATCCCTCTAAAAGTTAAGGTCTTTATGTAGTTGATTCGGCAAAATGTTGTTTTGACAAAAGACAACCTGACTAGGAAAAACTAGCATGGGGATGAAACATGCAAATTCTGTGATAGTAATGAGAGCATTGCTCTTTTTTTTTGAAGGCTCAATGGCTAAATATGTTTGGAGCCTGGTGGCCTGGGTAGTGGGAGCTTATTGTAGACCAGTTTCCTTTGATCAATACTGGATCTGGATTAGAACATATTTACCGCAAGGAAAAAAAATCTTCATGGTTGGCGTAGCTTCCATTGTTTTGGTAATTTGGAAAGCAAGAAATAGTATATGCTTTGAGAAAAAGATGATTAGATCTCCAACTGAAATTGTTTGCTTGGCCTTTGTGGGATATATATCCCCGGTTGCCCTCGTGAAAGAAGACCAAGTCCTAGTAGAATTACTCGAAAAACTACTCGTGTAATCCTACTATGACTCCCATATTGTAACCGAGAGACTAGCCATGTAACCTTGCCCCCTGGGATATATAAAGGAGGGTAGGGGCCCCTAGCTCGGTAGAGACAAAGAGTAGACAAGAATTAACCAACCGACGTCTAGAAGATATAATATACAAAACCCACGTAGGGTATTACGCTACACTGGCGGCCCGAACCTGTCTAAATCCTTGTGTGTTGTGTCTTCGCGTTAACCATCAAGTTTCAGGTCCGGCGATTGTAACAACCCTAAAATTCCTATAGGTTTTGTTGAGTGCAAAATTTCGAATTTAAAAATTTTTGGTGAAATTGTGTGCATGCAAACAAACATATAAGAGTGTCATCTATTTGCTCCCTAAATTCTTAGGCAATTTAATTTTCAAATTTAAAATCAATTTGAAGTGCTAAGGATGAAATAGTGTGATTTGGATTAATTTGGATTTATTTGGATTTTTGGTTGGTTTGAATTCAAATTCTAGATTTAAATTCAAACTCTAATTGACTAAGCTAATTCAAATCTCTTCTAACTGTTCGTGGGCCAAAACTCGAGCCAAAGTCCATTTAATCCCCTCCAACTTTCCCTTCCGATCCAACCGACCAACCAGCCCGCTCGGCCTTTCGGCCCAACTCAGCCCAACCATTCACCGCGTCCCCGCCGCGTCGCCTTCTCTTCCACTGACAGGCGGGCCCTGCCTGTCAGTCGTCCCTCTCCCCCGCGTCATCTTCCACCTCTCGCCGCTCTCTCTCTCTCCCGCGGCCGCGCGCCCGTGACCCAACCACCCGAGCTCTGTGCGGCCCGACGCGATTGCGCCGCGTGTCCGCGAGCATCGACAGCGACGCGATTGACCAAACCGAGCACCGTTGCACGCAAAAGGCCGGGTCGCCGTCGATGCTCGCCGGCGTCCATGGCCGCGACGCCGCCGTTCGCGTCGGTGAGCCCGAACCTAACCCAATCCTAGCCCTTTTTCTCCCCAAACGTGTTCGCCTAACCCTAGCGCAGCTAACCCGGCCGATCTAGACCCGAACCGACCTCGTTTCCGGCGAGTTCGCCGTCGGCCATCGCCGCCGGTCGCGCTCCTGTGCGCGCCACGCGTGCGCTGCGTCGCGCCGTGGCGTGGCCACACCGTGGGCCACACCAAGTCGCCACACCGCATCCGCAGAGAATCCCGACCGACCGCAGATCGATCCCATGCACCCGGTTCACATGCACCCCTCTCACGGTGCACCGTGGACTCAGTCCACCAGGCCAGATCCAACAGCCACCCCTTCGTGGGCCGAATCTCGCGATTAAGTCTGTTTAACCCCCTTGAACTCTTCCGGCCCATTCACCTTTCGGCCCAAAACCAGCCCAGCCTTCGTTTATTCTTTTTCTTTTTCTTTTAACCGCGCTGACGTATGGGGCCCACTTGTCATACTCTGCGAGTCACTGACACATGGGACCCGTTGACCGTTGACCCCGTTGACCGTTGACCGATCAACGTTGACGTCAGCAGGGCCCACTGCTGACGTCATCCTAGGCGGACCCCACTGCTGACGTCAGCATGACGTCATGCTGACGTCAGCAGGCTAATTATTTGTCTGTTTTCTTTTTCGGAAATTATTTAATATTTTCAGAAAATGATTTAAACTTCGAAAATTAATAATAAATCAACCGTAGCTCAGAAAAATATGAAACCAGTTTCTATATTTTTCTAAAATCATGATCTACGCGTTGGTATAGAGTTTGGTGTTATTCGAGTCTTCTTTCGTCGCTGTTTTAGTGTTTCTTTGCTAGTAGTCGCGTCTTATTTTATTTTCCGCGACCTTAGGAGCTCCGGAGAGTCAGGAGGAGCCGGACCTCTACAACAACTGCTTCGACGAGGACGAAGACCTTTGCCCAGGTTCACGCCCGACCATCTCTGAAATACCTATTAGACATGCAAACTAGTATGCTAGCGCTTTACTTTACTCGCATGATAAACCTGCACTGCCTTTGTTAATATCCTGTTACCTTGCTACCTACTACTCACTCTATAAATATGCTATGCTATGCATGTGTTGGGATGGTTGTGATTGATCCTCTTGGCGTGAGTTGTGGGAGGTTTGGGAGGAGTAGCGCAGCTAGGCGGTGTAAGCGAGTAATAACAACTCGATCGTTGATCGAGGTGCTGAGGGACTGCACTCGGGTAGACCCTATGGGGTACCTGTTGCGGGTACATGGTTATTGGTTACTTGGGGATTGGTACTTGTGGAGTACCTGAGGAGTTTGGGCGGCTATACCTGTTATGGGTGCCGAATGCGGGCCGTTGCGGCGGATCGCTTGCGATGCAGATACTCGCTTTACCGAACAATTAAGGACCGAGTCGTGCCCCCACTTTGGACTTGGGAAATACCGTGCTCACCATCTACCCAGTATGGGGAGGGTTCCAGCAAGCCTACTCTAGTGCGGCGCCGAGACTGTAGGAGAATCGAGTTTTATATGTGTAGGGGGGATTCGTTGCGGCGTAATCTCCCTGATTTACCACGGCCCCCGACTGGCCCCGGTGGGAAGGTTTCACGACCCTGGGGCAGATGTTAGATCGGATGTTTCCCGAGCCCAGGGAGACATGATTGGCGCCGTTACTGTGTAGGGTCATTGCTGTGGGCTGTGTCTCAGGTTGGTTGCGGACTAGCCTTGCAGCCCGGATGGATTCCTGGAGTGCCACCTCTGCAGAGTGTAAACTATACGTATAGCCGTGTCCACGGTTACGGACGACCCATTTCTGAGAAGCCCCGGCTAGCATGGGAATCTGCTTTCTTACCTCATCCTTGAATCGGGTTATGAGAGATTGGTCCAGCTGAGGCTGTTGAGACAAGGTGGGGAGGGAGCTCACCGAGTCGACTAGTGAGTGAACGGTGTTGGTGGATAATAAATTGCGGGAACCTGCCGTGGCAGGACGGGCCCGATGGGAAAACGTGAGGCTGATGGTTGGTTTTGGGGTGTGGAAGTGTGTGTGTGAGAAGGAGTTGGTGATGAGATGTATATTGGGTTATTGCTGCTGCTTGCATAAGGAAACCCTGGCTCAAACCTTGAATATTTCTATACTTTAGAATAGGCCACTTTAAAGCTTGCATCATATTATGGTTGGTGACGTGGACCTGTCCCATTTCCTTGGGGACAGATTTTAGGTTCTCAGGTGAAGACCCCGACCACGAGTTCAACCAGGACGGGTGGTACGATTGAAGGGTGTGCGCTACGCTCAAGGATGCCTGTGGAGGAGTGGACCCTGAAGTTCTAGCTACCGCTGCGCAGATGTTTCTTATTGTCGATTTAGCCCAGAGGGCTTGTACCAGACGCTTTGTCTTATATATGTCATGTAATGAATCTTTTATCGTTGTATGGATGTGATATTCGACTGAGATGAGTTCTGTACGAGATAGCTGCTATTCCTGGGACTATCTCAAGGGTACAGGGAGTCGGGTTCTCGTCGGTGAGAATCCGGTTCGTCACAGTTGGTATCAGAGCCATACTTGACCGTAGCGCGTAACCCATAGAACGGAAACTTAGGACAGAAGCTCTAACCGAGTCCTCTATTTTATATGAAACCCCTTGGACTATTTGAAAACTATATATAAGTATATCTCAACTATTTACAAAACTTTTACCCTTACCTTACCTGACTAACTTGCTAACTTACTAACTACCCACTAACTGTATGGCAGATGGAAGGAAGAGGATCAGCAGAGGAACGACGGGAGATCAGGACCACAGGAGCATACTGTGGAGGTTTGGCAGTGCTACTGAGGGAGGTGCTGCGTACAGTGGGGATAGACGTGGACAACGTCTTCTACGAGGGCTGGACCTACGGCCCTGGTGAAGGAGTACACACCCGGTTGCAGATGGTAGTACCCAACATCCCTGGACGACCAAGGTCACTGATGCTACGGACAGCTACCAGCGAGAGCACTTTCAGTCGGGCAGTGCAGACTATAGCCATGAGGATACTCCGACTTGCCACACTTGTGTACCAGAGTCAGCTCAGCCACACTCGTTTCCGGTACCTACCGCGGGCTCTTGAAGATCCGACAGACAGAGACGCAGTCAGCTCGCAGGCTCACGCAGCAGACCGAGAGCGGAACGTGACTCTGCGGACCTCAGTTCAGTGCATGATAGAGCAGGAGTACTTGAACATTGGCTTAGAAGAGAAAGTTGCCAAGCTGAAAGAGAGGGTATGGAAGTAGGACATCCAGCTGATGGAGAAGGACAACAGGATCGCCTTACTTGAGGAGCAACTCAGAGCTAAAACAAGGGAAGTCAGGATCTTGGAGTACGAAGCTCGCAACAACAGGCAGTTGGCAGGACTGATCCGAGCAACTCACCATGCTCGAGATGTCCGCCTGGAAGATCAGCTCACAGAAAAAGACAAGGAACTGGCAGCCAAGGAAGAAGAGATAGAAGGTCTGAAGGAAGAAGTATACTGGTTGGACAGTCTCAACTCAGAACTCCAGGAAGAGGTGGATAGCTACAAAGAGAAGAGTGGACGAAACTACTAGCTGATGAAGTACCTGAGTCTTCAACAGATTATGGCAAAGGATGAAACTCGAGGAACCCTTAGTAGTTGGGTAAGATCAGACAGGAAGAGGGTAGCAGAAATGATCGTAGTGAACCAAGGACTACCAGAAGGACGCAGAGTTGAACCCAGAACAGAGAACTACAGAGTCTCACCAAGCCGAGTTGAGCCGATACCACTACCTGAGGCTCGAACCCTTACTCCCGAGATGACAAGACTGAGACAGGAACTGGCACACCTAGAGCAGCAGTTGGCAGGACCTGAGGTGGATACAGTGAGGTTGGCAGCGCGCCTCACGGACACTCTTCACAACGACAGGCATTGATCAAGCAGCAGACAGAGACTGAGGCTGTGAGGTTGGCAGCGCGCCTCACAGGCACTTTCAGCAGTAAGAGACAGATGCAGTAGACAGTATCAGCAGATGTCAGCAGTGGAGATGAGAGTTGTATCTGTCTTCATGAGTAGATGTTTAGACTTGGTAGATTATGACCACCTTTTGGCTCAGCCACGATGTAGCATTCGCTTAGATGTACTAATCCTCAAGGTTCCAGGAACTGGCCTCGGGATAGTGCTCATGTCTAGGGTGTAATGCTGTAATGAATGATCGATCTTTTTGGCTGTTCTTACAGTTTTATTGATGTTCATCTTGAGTGTACTTTAGTGTTGAGTCTATTTCATGTGTGCAGCTCCTACTCTAGTTACGCTAACCTAACCAATACCGACCGCCACTAAATCTGCTCTATGAAAAATACAGCAAGATGTCGATCCGAAGATCCAACCGACTGCTTGCACGTTTTGAGGAAGCTGAGCAAGAAGAGGCAGCAATGGCAGCTAGAGGCAGAGGACGTGGCAGAGGTCGTGGTCGTGGAAGAGCAGCAGTTGCAGTTGGAGGCAGGGGTCGTGGACGCGCAGCAGGCGTGCTCCAGCCCGAGAACAACGCACCAGGAGAAGAACAGGAAGCGGAAATGGAAGAACCAGCAGTGGGACCTCAGCAGAACCAGCAGAACAACCAGCAACCACCGCCACCGCCTAACTTGGCAGAAGTAATGACTACTCAAACACAGCTGATGTAACAGATGGCACAGGCCAACACACAAATGATGCAAGCTATGCAACAGATGCAGGGAAACCAGAACCAGAACCGTCAGGGACACCGTGAGGAAGACCTACAAAGGAAGATTGAAAGATTCATCAGGCTGAAAGCACCCACCTTCGACTACTCGGACGAACCACTCGATGCACACGACTGGTTGCGTACCATCGAGACGAAGCTGGACCTGACAGACTACACTGAAGAGGAATGTGTGGCCCTTGCGGCGCACCAGCTTGAAGGAGCAGCGAAAGCGTGGTGGGAGAGCTATTGTGACTCTCACGCAAACCCAGCTCAGATCACCTGGCTAGAGTTTTGTGAAGCTTTCAAGGAGTACCATATACCAGAACAAGTCATGGTGCATAAAGCAATGGAGTTCAGAACAATGACCCAAGGAAGTTTGTCTGTAGCTGAGTACGCTCGACACTTTGCTAAGATGTCAAGGTACGCTCCTGAAGATGTCAACACTGAAAAGAAGAAATAGTTTTGGTTCCAGCGTGGTTTGCACAGAGGTCTGAGGACAGCACTCGCAGCGAGTTCACACAGGTCACTAAGAGAGCTGATTGACAGGGCTATCGCAGTTGAGAAGGAAAGAGTGGGTCTTGAAGATACTTGGCGAGAAAAGAAAAGGAAGGCTGAACAGTTGCACAACCACAGACTAAGTCAGAGGCCGAGGAGTGGCCAGAGCAACATGCTCAGGAGAAGCTTTCAGCAGAGCAACAGCCAAGGAAGCTCAGGGTTCAACAGAAACAGCTACCAGGGTAACCGAGGCAGTAACAGCAACAATGTTGGCAGCAGAGGTAACAACTACAACAGCTTTGGTAACAGAAACAACAGCTACTCAAGTCAGGGAAACCCCAACTGGAAGCCGAACAACACACCCAGAATTGGTGGAGGGACCACAGTGGTCTGTTTTGCTTGTGGGAAGCCCGGTCACAAGTCCTTTGACTGTCCGGAGAAGAAGAACAAACCCCAGCCAAGGCACCGGCACCTGGAGGACAAGACAGGCAGCCAACTTCAGTGCAGAGGGGACGCCTCAACCACATGACAGACGAAGAAGCCGAGGACGCTCCCGACGTTGTGCTCGGTGAGTTTTTAGTAAATGGCATTCCAGCTTTGATATTGTTTGACTCTGGAGCAACTGGATCTTATATCTCGACAAAGTTTGTGAGAGAGCAGTCACCCCCGACAATACCTAAAGCTAGACCTATAGTCACTACTTCTCCCTTAGGAGAGCTTAGGTGCACTTTAGAGTGCCCCGCAGTTAGACTGATGATAGGAGGCCAGGAGTTCGAAGGAAACCTAACAGTCCTGGAATCGGATGGAATTGACGTGATACTAGGAATGGATTGGCTTATAGAGCACAAAGGAATAATCAGTTGCTCACCCAGAACAGTTGAGTTGACACACCCTAGTGGAGTCAAAGTAACAGCAGAACCACAAAGAAGGAAAACAGGGAAGAAATCTAGAACATGTATTCTGAGGCAGTTGGTATACTCCATCGAGAAACAGACGATCGAGGAAGTACCTGTTGTGTGTGAGTATCCTGACGTGTTTCCCGAAGAGCTACCAGGATTACCACCTGACCGAGATGTAGAGTTCATAATCGAGTTGCAACCAGGCACCGGGCCCATTGCCAAGAGGCCGTACAGAATGTCAGTGGAAGAGCTGGAAGAACTCAAGAAGCAGCTGAAGGAGATGCTTGAAAGCGGTGTGATTCGACCAAGTGCATCCCCATGGGGATCGCCAGTGTTGTTTGTGAAGAAGAAAGATGGGTCAATGCGCATGTGCGTAGACTATCGATCCTTGAACGCAGTGACGATCAAGAACAAGTACCCATTACCTCGAATTGATGATTTGCTAGATCAGTTGAAGAAAGCCAAATACTTCAGTAAGATTGATCTGAGATCGGGATACCACCAAATGAAGATTAGAGAAGGTGACATTCCCAAGACAGCTTTTGTAACTCGGTACGGGCAGTACGAGTTCACCGTTGTGTCTTTTGGATTGACCAACGCACCTGCTTACTTCATGAACATGATGAACAAGGTATTCATGGAGGGACTAGACAAGTTCGTAGTGGTGTTCATTGACGACATACTAGTTTACTCAGAAACAGCCGAAGAACATGAGAAGCATCTGAGGATTGTACTAGAGAGGCTGAGGCAGCATCGACTCTACGAAAAGTTCAGCAAGTGTGAATTTTGGTTAGAGAAAGTAGCCTTTTTGGGTCACGTGTTGACAGCTGAGGGCGTAGCAGTCGACCCAGAAAAGATTGAGGCAGTAGCAGAATGGAAGCAGCCGAAGAGTGTCAAGGAGATCCGGAGCTTTCTGGGATTGGCAGGATACTATAGAAGATTCATTGAGAACTTCTCCAAGATTGCCAAGCCAATGACCGAACTACTCAAGAACAATGTCCCATTCGAGTGGACGGACAAATGTGAAAGAAGTTTCCAAGAACTCAAGCACAAACTCACTACAACTCCAGTATTGACCCTGCCAGATATTCGCAAAGATTTCGTAGTCTACTGCGATGCTTCAAGACAAGGTTTGGGATGTGTTCTGATGCAAGAGGGCAAGGTTGTTGCCTATGCATCGAGGCAGCTGAGGAAACATGAGGAAAACTACCCCACGCACGACTTGGAACTGGCAGCAGCGGTACATGCATTGAAGATCTGGAGGCACTATCTGATTGGCAACAAGTGCGATATCTACACAGATCACAAAAGTTTGAAGTATTTCTTCACCCAATCTGAACTGAACATGAGGCAAAGAAGATGGTTAGAACTGATCAAAGATTACGATTTGGAGATACACTACCATCCTGGCAAAGCTAATGTCGTGGCAGATGCCTTAAGTCGAAAGAGTTATTGTAACAACTTGATTATAGCAGAAAGTCAGCCAGAACTAGCAAAAGAGATGTACATGCTGAAACTCGAGCTAGTAGAAGAAGGAAAACCCCAGGAAGTGAGAGTGGAGTACAACCTAGAAGACCGAATCAAAGAAGCTCAAGGGAAGTGTCCAGAAATCCAAGAAGTAAGAGAGGATATTCAACGAGGGGTAGCACCTAACTTCCGGGTTGATGAAGCAGGGACAGTATGGCTGAAAGACCGTATCTGTGTACCGCAGGACGAGGAAATCAAGAGAACAATTCTCTCAGAAGCTCACGAGTCCAAGTACTCAATACACCCATGATGCACTAAGATGTATCAGGATCTGAAGGGTAAGTTCTGGTGGAAGAAGATGAGAGAGGACATAGCAGAGTATGTAGCCAAGTGCGACTCTTGTCGAAGAATCAAAGCAGAACATCAAAGACCAGCAGGACTGCTGAAGCCACTAGAAATTCCAATGTGGAAGTGGGAAGATATCAGCATGGACTTCGTGGTTGGCCTACCTCGCACTCAGAAGGGAAATGATGCCATCTGGGTCATAGTTGATCGATTGACGAAAGTAGCTCACTTTATACCAGTCAAAAGCACCCACTCAGTAAGCAAACTAGCAGAGTTATACATAGACAACATTCTCAAGCTGCATGGGGCACCAAAAAGTATTGTGTCAGACAGAGGACCCCAATTCACAGCTCAATTCTGGCAAAGCCTACATCGAGCCATCGGGACAACCTTGGAGTATAGCACAGCTTACCACCCTTAGACAGATGGGCAGACCGAAAGAGTGAACCAAGTTCTTGAAGACTTGTTGAGGGCATGTGTTCTAGCTTACAGCACAGACTGGGAGAAGAGTCTATCTTATGCAGAATTCTCCTACAACAACAGTTACCAGGCCAGCCTACAGA
This sequence comes from Echinochloa phyllopogon, assembly GCA_033239725.1. Lineage (NCBI taxonomy): Eukaryota > Viridiplantae > Streptophyta > Magnoliopsida > Poales > Poaceae > Echinochloa > Echinochloa phyllopogon. The sequence continues at coordinate 300,271 of BTCW01000016.1, read as the reverse complement.
TGTCACCCTTTGAGGCACTTTATGGAAGAAAATGCAGAACACCTCTAATGTGGTCAGAGGTGGGAGAACGAACATTCTTTGGACCTGACATGATTGTAGAGGCAGAAGAAAATGTGGCCAAGATCCGAGAGCACCTGAAGGCAGCTCAGAGCCGACAAAAGAGCTATGCGGATAAAAGGAGACGGGATCTAGAGTTCGAAGTAGGAGACTTCGTCTACCTGAAAGTGTCACCCCTCAGAGGGCATAAGAGATTCCAAGTGAAAGGAAAGCTAGCACCCCGTTTTGTGGGACCGTACCAGATACTGGAGAGAGTAGGAAAGCTAGCCTACAAGCTAGACCTACCAGAGGAACTAGCGGGAGTACACCCAGTGTTCCATGTATCCCAACTGAGAAAGTGTCTGAGAGTACCAGAACATGAGATCAAGACAGAGGCATTAGACCTACAAGACACCTTGGAGTACCTGGAGTACCCAGAGAGGATACTATACAGAGCAGTCAAAGAGACCAGAAGCTCAGCTATCCCGTTTTGCAAAGTACAGTGGAGCAATCACTCAGAAAGGGAAGCCACTTGGGAGAAGGAATCAGTACTGAAAGAGAAATACCCCCACTTGTTTAAACCATAGGTAATCACAAATCTCGAGGACGAGATTCTTGTGAGGGGGGAGACTGTAACAACCCTAAAATTCCTATAGGTTTTGTTGAGTGCAAAATTTCGAATTTAAAAATTTTTGGTGAAATTGTGTGCATCCAAACAAACATATAAGAGTGTCATCTATTTGCTCCCTAAATTCTTAGGCAATTTAATTTTCAAATTTAAAATCAATTTGAAGTGCTAAGGATGAAATAGTGTGATTTGGATTAATTTGGATTTTTGGTTGGTTTGAATTCAAATTCTAGATTTAAATTCAAACTCTAATTGACTAAGCTAATTCAAATCTCTTCTAACTGTTCGTGGGCCAAAACCCGAGCCAAAGTCCATTTAATCCCCTCCAACTTTCCCTTCTGATCCAACCGACCAACCAGCCCGCTCGGCCTTTCGGCCCAACTCGGCCCAACCATTCACCGCGTCCCCGCCGCGTCGCCGTCTCTTCCACTGACAAGCGGGCCCCGCCTGTCAATCGTCCCTCTCCCCCGCGTCATCTTCCACCTCTCGCCGCTCTCTCTCTCTCTCTCTCCCGCGGCCGCGCACCCGTGACCCAACCACCCGAGCTCCGTGCGGCCCGACGCGATTGCGCCGCGTGTCCGCGAGCGCTCGAGCTCCCCATCCGTCCGTCGAACCCCGCGAAGCCCTAGCCTAGCGCCTATAAAACCCGCCGCCGGGAGCCCGTCCCTGTTCAAGCCGCCGCCGCCCCATTGGGGTATCCAATCTCCAAATCGAGAGGGGGAGAGGGGAAGGGAGGACCAGAGGAAGGTCTGGGGAGGAGAAGAGGGAGAAGAGGGAAGCCTGTGCATCTTCTCCACGCCGCCGCCGAAGCTCGGATCGCCGCCGTCCGTGGAGCCGCCGAGGAGAAGCCGAACCAGGGACGGGAGGAAGCGCACGAGCATCGCCGAGCCGCGACGAGACTTCCCCGAGCTGCAGCGTACGTCTACGAGGCCCGAGGTGAGCTGTCTTCGTCGACCCTCCCCTTTCTTCTTTGTTTCCGGCGGAGCGCCGCCGCGTGTGCTCGCCGTGCCTAGCCAAGCCCCCTGTGAGCCAGCCTTCAAGCTGTGCGTGTCATCTGCAGGTACCTGAGTCGCTAACCGTGCGCAACCCGCCGTCGCCTCTAACCCGCACCCGAGGCCCGCCGCGGCCAAGCTTTGCTCGCCGTGCGCGCGAACGCCGAGGCCATGCGCGGCCGTGGGCGACCACGAGCCCGCGCATGCGCACCCAGGAGCGTCCCAGCAGCTGCTGGAGCCGCACGCGTGCGAGCCAAACCAAACCGAGCACCGTTGCACGCAAAAGGCCGGGTCGCCGTCGATGCTCGCCGGCGTCCATGGCCGCGACGCCGCCGTTCGCGTCGGTGAGCCCGAACCTAACCCAATCCTAGCCCTTTTTCTCCCCAAACGTGTTCGCCTAACCCTAGCGCAGCTAACCCGGCCGATCTAGACCCGAACCGACCTCGTTTCCGGCGAGTTCGCCGTCGGCCATCGCCGCCGGTCGCGCTCCGGTGCGCGGCACGCGTGCGCTGCGTCGCGCCGTGGCGTGGCCACACCGTGGGCCACACCAAGTCGCCACACCGCACCCGCAGAGAATCCCGACCGACCGCAGATCGATCCCATGCACCCGGTTCACATGCACCCCTCTCACGGTGCACCGTGGACTTAGTCCACCAGGCCAGATCCAACAGCCACCCCTTCGTGGGCCGAATCTCGCGATTAAGTCTGTTTAACCCCCTTGAACTCTTCCGGCCCATTCACCTTTCGGCCCAAAACCAGCCCAGCCTTCGTTTATTCTTTTTCTTTTAACCGCGCTGACTTATGGGGCCCACTTGTCATACTCTGCGAGTCACTGACACATGGGACCCGTTGACCGCTGACCCCGTTGACCGTTGACCCTGTTGACCGTTGACCGGTCAACGCTGACGTCAGCAGGGCCCACTGCTGACGTCATCCTAGGCGGACCCCACTGCTGACGTCAGCATGACGTCATGCTGACGTCAGCAGGCTAATTATTTGTCTGTTTTCTTTTTCGGAAATTATTTAATATTTTCAGAAAATGATTTAAACTTCGAAAATTAATAATAAATCAACCGTAGCTCAGAAAAATATGAAACCAGTTTCTATATTTTTCTAAAATCATGATCTACGCGTTGGTATAGAGTTTGGTGTTATTCGAGTCTTCTTTCGTCGCTGTTTTAGTGTTTCTTTGCTAGTAGTCACGTCTTATTTTATTTTCCGCGACCTTAGGAGCTCCGGAGAGTCAGGAGGAGCCGGACCTCTACAACAACTGCTTCGACGAGGACGAAGACCTTTGCCCAGGTTCACGCCCGACCATCTCTGAAATACCTATTAGACATGCAAACTAGTATGCTAGCGCTTTACTTTACTCGCATGATAAACCTGCACTGCCTTTGTTAATATCCTGTTACCTTGCTACCTACTACTCACTCTATAAATATGCTATGCTATGCATGTGTTGGGATGGTTGTGATTGATCCTCTTGGCGTGAGTTGTGGGAGGTTTGGGAGGAGTAGCGCAGCTAGGCGGTGTAAGCGAGTAATAACAACTCGATCGTTGATCGAGGTGCTGAGGGACTGCACTCGGGCAGACCCTATGGGGTACCTGTTGCGGGTACATGGTTATTGGTTACTTGGGGATTGGTACTCGTGGAGTACCTGAGGAGTTTGGGCGGCTATACCTATTATGGGTGCCGAATGCGGGCCGTTGCGGCGGATCGCTTGCGATGCAGATACTCGCTTTACCGAACAATTAAGGACTGAGTCGTGCCCCCACTTTGGACTTGGGAAATACCGTGCTCACCATCTACCCAGTATGGGGAGGGTTCCAACAAGCCTACTCTAGTGCGGCGCCGAGACTGTAGGAGAATCGAGTTTTATATGTGTAGGGGGGATTCGTTGCGGCGTAATCTCCCTGATTTACCACGACCCCCGACTGGCCCCGGTGGGAAGGTTTCACGACCCTGGGGCAGATGTTAGATCGGATGTTTCCCGAGCCCAGGGAGACATGATTGGCGCCGTTACTGTGTAGGGTCATTACTGTGGGCTGTGTCTCAGGTTGGTTGCGGACTAGCCTTGCAGCCCGGATGGATTCCTGGAGTGCCACCTCTGCAGAGTGTAAACTATACGTATAGCCGTGTCCACGGTTACGGACGACCCATTTCTGAGAAGCCCCGGCTAGCATGGGAATCTGCTTTCTTACCTCATCCTTGAATCGGGTTATGAGAGATTGGTCCAGCTGAGGCTGTTGAGACAAGGTGGGGAGGGAGCTCACCGAGTCGACTAGTGAGTGAACGGTGTTGGTGGATAATAAATTGCGGGAACCTGCCGTGGCAAGACGGGCCCGATGGGAAAACGTGAGGCTGATGGTTGGTTTTGGGGTGTGGAAGTGTGTGTGTGAGAAGGAGTTGGTGATGAGATGTATATTGGGTTATTGCTGCTGCTTGCATAAGGAAACCCTGGCTCAAACCTTGAATATTTCTATACTTTAGAATAGGCCATTTTAAAACTTGCATCATATTATGGTTGGTGACGTGGACCTGTCCCATTTCCTTGGGGACAGATTTTGGGTTCTCAGGTGAAGACCCCGACCACGAGTTCAACCTGGACGGGTGGTACGATTGAAGGGTGTGCGCTACGCTCAAGGATGCCTGTGGAGGAGTGGACCCTGAAGTTCTAGCTACCGCTGCGCAGATGTTTCTTATTGTCGATTTAGCCCAGAGGGCTTGTACCAGACGCTTTGTCTTATATATGTCATGTAATGAATCTTTTATCGTTGTATGGATGTGATATTCGACTGAGATGAGTTCTGTACGAGATAGCTGCTATTCCTGGGACTATCTCAAGGGTACAGGGAGTCGGGTTCTCGTCGGTGAGAATCCGGTTCGTCACAGTTGGTATCAGAGCCATACTTGACCGTAGCGCGTAACCCATAGAACGGAAACTTAGGACAGAAGCTCTAACCGAGTCCTCTATTTTATATGAAACCCCTTGGACTATTTGAAAACTATATATAAGTATATCTCAACTATTTATAAAACTTTTACCCTTACCTTACCTGACTAACTTGCTAACTTACTAACTACCCACTAACTGTATGGCAGATGGAAGGAAGAGGATCAGCAGAGGAACGACGGGAGATCAGGACCACAGGAGCATACTGTGGAGGTTTGGCAGTGCTACTGAGGGAGGTGCTGCGTACAGTGGGGATAGACGTGGACAACGTCTTCTACGAGGGCTGGACCTACGGCCCTGGTGAAGGAGTACACACCCGGTTGCAGATGGTAGTACCCAACATCCCTGGACGACCAAGGTCACTGATGCTACGGACAGCTACCAGCGAGAGCACTTTCAGTCGGGCAGTGCAGACTATAGCCATGAGGATACTCCGACTTGCCACACTTGTGTACCAGAGTCAGCTCAGCCACACTCGTTTCCGGTACCTACCGCAGGCTCTTGAAGATCCGACAGACAGAGACGCAGTCAGCTCGCAGGCTCACGCAGCAGACCGAGAGCGGAACGTGACTCTACGGACCTCAGTTCAGTGCATGATAGAGCAGGAGTACTTGAACATTGGCTTAGAAGAGAAAGTTGCCAAGCTGAAAGAGAGGGTATGGAAGTAGGACATCCAGCTGATGGAGAAGGACAACAGGATCGCCTTTTTTGAGGAGCAACTCAGAGCTAAAACAAGGGAAGTCAGGATCTTGGAGTACGAAGCTCGCAACAACAGGCAGTTGGCAGGACTGATCCGAGCAACTCACCATGCTCGAGATGTCCGCCTGGAAGATCAGCTCACAGAAAAAGACAAGGAACTGGCAGCCAAGGAAGAAGAGATAGAAGGTCTGAAGGAAGAAGTATACTGGTTGGACAGTCTCAACTCAGAACTCCAGGAAGAGGTGGATAGCTACAAAGAGAAGAGTGGACGAAACTACTAGATGATGAAGTACCTGAGTCTTCAACAGATTATGGCAAAGGATGAAACTCGAGGAACCCTTAGTAGTTGGGTAAGATCAGACAGGAAGAGGGTAGCAGAAATGATCGTAGTGAACCAAGGACTACCAGAAGGACGCAGAGTTGAACCCAGAACAGAGAACTACAGAGTCTCACCAAGCCGAGTTGAGCCGATACCACTACCTGAGGCTCGAACCCTTACTCCCGAGATGACAAGACTGAGACAGGAACTGGCACACCTAGAGCAGCAGTTGGCAGGACCTGAGGTGGACACAGTGAGGTTGGTAGCGCGCCTCACGGACACTCTTCACAACGACAGGCATTGATCAAGCAGCAGACAGAGACTGAGGCTGTGAGGTTGGCAGCGCGCCTCACAGGCACTTTCAGCAGTAAGAGACAGATGCAGTAGACAGTATCAGCAGATGTCAGCAGTGGAGATGAGAGTTGTATCTGTCTTCATGAGTAGATGTTTAGACTTGGTAGATTATGACCACCTTTTGGCTCAGCCACGATGTAGCATTCGCTTAGATGTACTAATCCTCAAGGTTCCAGGAGCTGGCCTGGGGATAGTGCTCATGTCTAGGGTGTAATGCTGTAATGAATGATAGATCTTTTTGGCTGTTCTTGCAGTTTTATTGATGTTCATCTTGAGTGTACTTTAGTGTTGAGTCTATTTCATGTGTGCAGCTCCTACTCTAGTTACGCTAACCTAACCATTACCGACCGCCACTAAATCTGCTCTATGAAAAATACAGCAAGATGTCGATCCGAAGATCCAACCGACTGCTTGCACGTTTTGAGGAAGCTGAGCAAGAAGAGGCAGCAATGGCAGCTAGAGGCAGAGGACGTGGCAGAGGTCGTGGTCGTGGAAGAGCAGCAGTTGCAGTTGGAGGCAGGGGTCATGGACGCGCAGCAGGCGTGCTCCAGCCCGAGAACAACGCACCAGGAGAAGAACAGGAAGCGGAAATGGAAGAACCAGCAGTGGGACCTCAGCAGAACCAGCAGAACAACCAGCAACCACCGCCACCGCCTAACTTGGCAGAAGTAATGACTACTCAAACACAGCTGATGCAACAGATGGCACAGGCCAACACACAGATGATGCAAGCTATGCAACAGATGCAGGGAAACCAGAACCAGAACCGTCAGGGACACCGTGAGGAAGACCTACAAAGGAAGATTGAAAGATTCATCAGGCTGAAAGGACCCACCTTCGACTACTCGGACGAACCACTCGATGCACACGACTGGTTGCGTACCATCGAGACGAAGCTGGACCTAACAGACTACACTGAAGAGGAATGTGTGGCCCTTGCGGCGCACCAGCTTGAAGGAGCAGCGAAAGCGTGGTGGGAGAGCTACTGTGACTCTCACGCAAACCCAGCTCAGATCACCTGGCTAGAGTTTTGTGAAGCTTTCAAGGAGTACCACATACCAGAACAAGTCATGGTGCATAAAGCAATGGAGTTCAGAACAATGACCCAAGGAAGTTTGTCTGTAGCTGAGTACGCTCGACACTATGCTAAGATGTCAAGGTACGCTCCTGAAGATGTCAACACTGAAAAGAAGAAACAGTTTTGGTTCCAGCGTGGTTTGCACAGAGGTCTGAGGACAGCACTCGCAGCGAGTTCACACAGGTCACTAAGAGAGCTGATTGACAGGGCTATCGCAGTTGAGAAGGAAAGAGTGGGTCTTGAAGATACTTGGCGAGAGAAGAAAAGGAAGGCTGAACAGTTGCACAACCACAGACTAAGTCAGAGGCCGAGGAGTGGCCAGAGCAACATGCTCAGGAGAAGCTTTCAGCAGAGCAATAGCCAAGGAAGCTCAGGGTTCAACAGAAACAGCTACCAGGGTAACCGAGGCAGTAACAGCAACAGTTTTGGCAGCAGAGGTAACAACTACAACAGCTTTGGTAACAGAAACAACAGCTACTCAAGTCAGGGAAACCCCAACTGGAAGCCGAACAACACACCCAGAATTGGTGGAGGGACCACAGTGGTCTGTTTTGCTTGTGGGAAGCCCGGTCACAAGTCCTTTGACTGTCCGGAGAAGAAGAACAAACAAACCCCAGCCAAGGCACCGGCACCTGGAGGACAAGACAGGCAGCCAACTTCAGTGCAGAGGGGACGCCTCAACCACATGACAGACGAAGAAGCCGAGGACGCTCCCGACGTTGTGCTCGGTGAGTTTTTAGTAAATGGCATTCCAGCTTTGATATTGTTTGACTCTGGAGCAACTGGATCTTATATCTCGACAAAGTTTGTGAGAGAGCAGTCACCCCCGACAATACCTAAAGCTAGACCTATAGTCACTACTTCTCCCTTAGGAGAGCTTAGGTGCACTTTAGAGTGCCCCGCAGTTAGACTGATGATAGGAGGCCAGGAGTTCGAAGGAAACCTAACAGTCCTGGAATCGGATGGAATTGACGTGATACTAGGAATGGATTGGCTTATAGAGCACAAAGGAATAATCAGTTGCTCACCCAGAACAGTTGAGTTGACACACCCTAGTGGAGTCAAAGTAACAGCAGAACCACAAAGAAGGAAAACAGGGAAGAAATCTAGAACATGTATTCTGAGGCAGTTGGTATACTCCATCGAGAAACAGACGATCGAGGAAGTACCTGTTGTGTGTGAGTATCCTGACGTGTTTCCCGAAGAGCTACCAGGATTACCACCTGACCGAGATGTAGAGTTCATAATCGAGTTGCAACCAGGCACCGGGCCCATTGCCAAGAGGCCGTACAGAATGTCAGTGGAAGAGCTGGAAGAACTCAAGAAGCAGCTGAAGGAGATGCTTGAAAGCGGTGTGATTCGACCAAGTGCATCCCCATGGGGATCGCCAGTGTTGTTTGTGAAGAAGAAAGATGGGTCAATGCGCATGTGCGTAGACTATCGATCCTTGAACGCAGTGACGATCAAGAACAAGTACCCATTACCTCGAATTGATGATTTGCTAGATCAGTTGAAGAAAGCCAAATACTTCAGTAAGATTGATCTGAGATCGGGATACCACCAAATGAAGATTAGAGAAGGTGACATTCCCAAGACAGCTTTTGTAACTCGGTACGGGCAGTACGAGTTCACCGTTGTGTCTTTTGGATTGACCAACGCACCTGCTTACTTCATGAACATGATGAACAAGGTATTCATGGAGGGACTAGACAAGTTCGTAGTGGTGTTCATTGACGACATACTAGTTTACTCAGAAACAGCCGAAGAACATGAGAAGCATCTGAGGATTGTACTAGAGAGGCTGAGGCAGCATCGACTCTACGAAAAGTTCAGCAAGTGTGAATTTTGGTTAGAGAAAGTAGCCTTTTTGGGTCACGTGTTGACAGCTGAGGGCGTAGCAGTCGACCCAGAAAAGATTGAGGCAGTAGCAGAATGGAAGCAGCCGAAGAGTGTCAAGGAGATCCGGAGCTTTCTGGGATTGGCAGGATACTATAGAAGATTCATTGAGAACTTCTCCAAGATTGCCAAGCCAATGACCGAACTACTCAAGAACAATGTCCCATTCGAGTGGACGGACAAATGTGAAAGAAGTTTCCAAGAACTCAAGCACAAACTCACTACAACTCCAGTATTGACCCTGCCAGATATTCGCAAAGATTTCGTAGTCTACTGCGATGCTTCAAGACAAGGTTTGGGATGTGTTCTGATGCAAGAGGGCAAGGTTGTTGCCTATGCATCGAGGCAGCTGAGGAAACATGAGGAAAACTACCCCACGCACGACTTGGAACTGGCAGCAGCGGTACATGCATTGAAGATCTGGAGGCACTATCTGATTGGCAACAAGTGCGATATCTACACAGATCACAAAAGTTTGAAGTATTTCTTCACCCAATCTGAACTGAACATGAGGCAAAGAAGATGGTTAGAACTGATCAAAGATTACGATTTGGAGATACACTACCATCCTGGCAAAGCTAATGTCGTGGCAGATGCCTTAAGTCGAAAGAGTTATTGTAACAACTTGATTATAGCAGAAAGTCAGCCAGAACTAGCAAAAGAGATGTACATGCTGAAACTCGAGCTAGTAGAAGAAGGAAAACCCCAGGAAGTGAGAGTGGAGTACAACCTAGAAGACCGAATCAAAGAAGCTCAAGGGAAGTGTCCAGAAATCCAAGAAGTAAGAGAGGATATTCAACGAGGGGTAGCACCTAACTTCCGGGTTGATGAAGCAGGGACAGTATGGCTGAAAGACCGTATCTGTGTACCGCAGGACGAGGAAATCAAGAGAACAATTCTCTCAGAAGCTCACGAGTCCAAGTACTCAATACACCCATGATGCACTAAGATGTATCAGGATCTGAAGGGTAAGTTCTGGTGGAAGAAGATGAGAGAGGACATAGCAGAGTATGTAGCCAAGTGCGACTCTTGTCGAAGAATCAAAGCAGAACATCAAAGACCAGCAGGACTGCTGAAGCCACTAGAAATTCCAATGTGGAAGTGGGAAGATATCAGCATGGACTTCGTGGTTGGCCTACCTCGCACTCAGAAGGGAAATGATGCCATCTGGGTCATAGTTGATCGATTGACGAAAGTAGCTCACTTTATACCAGTCAAAAGCACCCACTCAGTAAGCAAACTAGCAGAGTTATACATAGACAACATTCTCAAGCTGCATGGGGCACCAAAAAGTATTGTGTCAGACAGAGGACCCCAATTCACAGCTCAATTCTGGCAAAGCCTACATCGAGCCATCGGGACAACCTTGGAGTATAGCACAGCTTACCACCCTTAGACAGATGGGCAGACCGAAAGAGTGAACCAAGTTCTTGAAGACTTGTTGAGGGCATGTGTTCTAGCTTACAGCACAGACTGGGAGAAGAGTCTATCTTATGCAGAATTCTCCTACAACAACAGTTACCAGGCCAGCCTACAGATGTCACCCTTTGAGGCACTTTATGGCAGAAAATGCAGAACACCTCTAATGTGGTCAGAGGTGGGAGAACGAACATTCTTTGGACCTGACATGATTGTAGAGGCAGAAGAAAATGTGGCCAAGATCCGAGAGCACCTGAAGGCAGCTCAGAGCCGACAAAAGAGCTATGCGGATAAAAGGAGACGGGATCTAGAGTTCGAAGTAGGAGACTTCGTCTACCTGAAAGTGTCACCCCTCAGAGGGCATAAGAGATTCCAAGTGAAAGGAAAGCTAGCACCCCGTTTTGTGGGACCGTACCAGATACTGGAGAGAGTAGGAAAGCTAGCCTACAAGCTAGACCTACCAGAGGAACTAGCGGGAGTACACCCAGTGTTCCATGTATCCCAACTGAGAAAGTGTCTGAGAGTACCAGAACATGAGATCAAGACAGAGGCATTAGACCTACAAGACACCTTGGAGTACCTGGAGTACCCAGAGAGGATACTATACAGAGCAGTCAAAGAGACCAGAAGCACAGCTATCCCGTTTTGCAAAGTACAGTGGAGCAATCACTCAGAAAGGGAAGCCACTTGGGAGAAGGAATCAGTACTGAAAGAGAAATACCCCCACTTGTTTAAACCATAGGTAATCACAAATCTCGAGGACGAGATTCTTGTGAGGGGGGAGACTGTAACAACCCTAAAATTCCTATAGGTTTTGTTGAGTGCAAAATTTCGAATTTAAAAATTTTTGGTGAAATTGTGTGCATGCAAACAAACATATAAGAGTGTCATCTATTTGCTCCCTAAATTCTTAGGCAATTTAATTTTCAAATTTAAAATCAATTTGAAGTGCTAAGGATGAAATATTGTGATTTGGATTAATTTGGATTTTTGGTTGGTTTGAATTCAAATTCTAGATTTAAATTCAAACTCTAATTGACAAGGTAATTCAAATCTCTTCTAACTGTTCGTGGGCCAAAACCCGAGCCAAAGTCCATTTAATCCCCTCCAACTTTCCCTTCTGATCCAACCGACCAACCAGCCCGCTCGGCCTTTCGGCCCAACTCGGCCCAACCATTCACCGCGTCCCCGCCGCGTCGCCGTCTCTTCCACTGACAAGCGGGCCCCGCCTGTCAATCGTCCCTCTCCCCCGCGTCATCTTCCACCTCTCGCCGCTCTCTCTCTCTCTCCCGCGGCCGCGCACCCGTGACCCAACCACCCGAGCTCCGTGCGGCCCGACGCGATTGCGCCGCGTGTCCGCGAGCGCTCGAGCTCCCCATGCGTCCGTCGAACCCCGCGAAGCCCTAGCCTAGCGCCTATAAAACCCGCCGCAGGGAGCCCGTCCCTGTTCAAGCCGCCGCCGCCCCATTGGGGTATCCAATCTCCAAATCGAGAGGGGGAGAGGGGAAGGGAGGACCAGAGGAAGGTCTGGGGAGGAGAAGTGGGAGAAGAGGGAAGCCTGTGCATCTTCTCCACGCCGCCGCCGAAGCTCGGATCGCCGCCGTTCGTGGAGCCGCCGAGGAGAAGCCGAACCAGGGACGGGAGGAAGCGCACGAGCATCGCCGAGCCGCGACGAGACTTCCCCGAGCTGCAGCGTACGTCTACGAGGCCCGAGGTGAGCTGTCTTCGTCGACCCTCCCCTTTCTTCTTTGTTTCCGGCGGAGCGCCGCCGCGTGTGCTCGCCGTGCCTAGCCAAGCCCCCTGTGAGCCAGCCTTCAAGCTGTGCGTGTCATCTGCAGGTACCTGAGTCGCTAACCGTGCGCAACCCGCCGTCGCCTCTAACCCGCACCCGAGGCCCGCCGCGGCCGAGCTTTGCTCGCCGTGCGCGCGAACGCCGAGGCCATGCGCGGCCGTGGGCGACCACGAGCCCGCGCATGCGCACCCAGGAGCGTCCCAGCAGCTGCTGGAGCCGCACGCGTGCGAGCCAAACCAAACCGAGCACCGTTGCACGCAAAAGGCCGGGTCGCCGTCGATGCTCGCCGGCGTCCATGGCCGCGACGCCGCCGATCGCGTCGGTGAGCCCGAACCTAACCCAATCCTAGCCCTTTTTCTCCCCAAACGTGTTCGCCTAACCCTAGCGCAGCTAACCCGGCCGATCTAGACCCGAACCGACCTCGTTTCCGGCGAGTTCGCCGTCGGCCATCGCCGCCGGTCGCGCTCCGGTGCGCGCCACGCTGCGCTGCGTCGCGCCGTGGCGTGGCCACACCGTGGGCCACACCAAGTCGCCACACCGCACCCGCAGAGAATCCCGACCGACCGCAGATCGATCCCATGCACCCGGTTCACATGCACCCCTCTCACGGTGCACCGTGGACTCAGTCCACCAGGCCAGATCCAACAGCCACCCCTTCGTGGGCCGAATCTCGCGATTAAGTCTGTTTAACCCCCTTGAACTCTTCCGGCCCATTCACCTTTCGGCCCAAAACCAGCCCAGCCTTCGTTTATTCTTTTTCTTTTAACCGCGCTGACTTATGGGGCCCACTTGTCATACTCTGCGAGTCACTGACACATGGGACCCGTTGACCGCTGACCCCGTTGACCGTTGACCCTGTTGACCGTTGACCGGTCAACGCTGACGTCAGCAGGGCCCACTGCTGACGTCATCCTAGGCGGACCCCACTGCTGACGTCAGCATGACGTCATGCTGACGTCAGCAGGCTAATTATTTGTCTGTTTTCTTTTTCGGAAATTATTTAATATTTTCAGAAAATGATTTAAACTTCGAAAATTAATAATAAATCAACCGTAGCTCAGAAAAATATGAAACCAGTTTCTATATTTTTCTAAAATCATGATCTACGCGTTGGTATAGAGTTTGGTGTTATTCGAGTCTTCTTTCGTCGCTGTTTTAGTGTTTCTTTGCTAGTAGTCACGTCTTATTTTATTTTCCGCGACCTTAGGAGCTCCGGAGAGTCAGGAGGAGCCGGACCTCTACAACAACTGCTTCGACGAGGACGAAGACCTTTGCCCAGGTTCACGCCCGACCATCTCTGAAATACCTATTAGACATGCAAACTAGTATGCTAGCGCTTTACTTTACTCGCATGATAAACCTGCACTGCCTTTGTTAATATCCTGTTACCTTGCTACCTACTACTCACTCTATAAATATGCTATGCTATGCATGTGTTGGGATGGTTGTGATTGATCCTCTTGGCGTGAGTTGTGGGAGGTTTGGGAGGAGTAGCGCAGCTAGGCGGTGTAAGCGAGTAATAACAACTCGATCGTTGATCGAGGTGCTGAGGGACTGCACTCGGGCAGACCCTATGGGGTACCTGTTGCGGGTACATGGTTATTGGTTACTTGGGGATTGGTACTCGTGGAGTACCTGAGGAGTTTGGGCGGCTATACCTATTATGGGTGCCGAATGCGGGCCGTTGCGGCGGATCGCTTGCGATGCAGATACTCGCTTTACCGAACAATTAAGGACCGAGTCGTGCCCCCACTTTGGACTTGGGAAATACCGTGCTCACCATCTACCCAGTATGGGGAGGGTTCCAGCAAGCCTACTCTAGTGCGGCGCCGAGACTGTAGGAGAATCGAGTTTTATATGTGTAGGGGGGATTCGTTGCGGCGTAATCTCCCTGATTTACCACGACCCCCGACTGGCCCCGGTGGGAAGGTTTCACGACCCTGGGGCAGATGTTAGATCGGATGTTTCCCGAGCCCAGGGAGACATGATTGGCGCCGTTACTGTGTAGGGTCATTACTGTGGGCTGTGTCTCAGGTTGGTTGCGGACTAGCCTTGCAGCCCGGATGGATTCCTGGAGTGCCACCTCTGCAGAGTGTAAACTATACGTATAGCCGTGTCCACGGTTACGGACGACCCATTTCTGAGAAGCCCCGGCTAGCATGGGAATCTGCTTTCTTACCTCATCCTTGAATCGGGTTATGAGAGATTGGTCCAGCTGAGGCTGTTGAGACAAGGTGGGGAGGGAGCTCACCGAGTCGACTAGTGAGTGAACGGTGTTGGTGGATAATAAATTGCGGGAACCTGCCGTGGCAAGACGGGCCCGATGGGAAAACGTGAGGCTGATGGTTGGTTTTGGGGTGTGGAAGTGTGTGTGTGAGAAGGAGTTGGTGATGAGATGTATATTGGGTTATTGCTGCTGCTTGCATAAGGAAACCCTGGCTCAAACCTTGAATATTTCTATACTTTAGAATAGGCCATTTTAAAACTTGCATCATATTATGGTTGGTGACGTGGACCTGTCCCATTTCCTTGGGGACAGATTTTGGGTTCTCAGGTGAAGACCCCGACCACGAGTTCAACCTGGACGGGTGGTACGATTGAAGGGTGTGCGCTACGCTCAAGGATGCCTGTGGAGGAGTGGACCCTGAAGTTCTAGCTACCGCTGCGCAGATGTTTCTTATTGTCGATTTAGCCCAGAGGGCTTGTACCAGACGCTTTGTCTTATATATGTCATGTAATGAATCTTTTATCGTTGTATGGATGTGATATTCGACTGAGATGAGTTCTGTACGAGATAACTGCTATTCCTGGGACTATTTCAAGGGTACAGGGAGTCGGGTTCTCGTCGGTGAGAATCCGGTTCGTCACAGCGATCCCCACAAATCTACTCTCTGGGATACCCCTAGACAGACACTCTCTAGATAAATCTTCGACAACCTCCTCTTTTATTTCTTACTGGGCAGGTATACATGCAGGAAACGACAAGGTGATGCTGGAGGAGGGAGCTGGAGTGCTAAAGGATGCAGCCCTGCATTTTCACCCCAGGCGGGCTAGCCAAGGTGACATTGGAGTGGTCCTGTTGCAGTGACAGGGAGGTGCAGTGAAGAAAGCCTTGCCAAAATGCTGGAGAGTTGCATCTTTTTGTTTGGTGCTGCTTTAGCCATTAGTAGTGAGAGTTGGCTCAGGTCTAGTGTTTTCTTTTGTCCTTGATCTTGGCGGTTGAGAGTCTGGTAGTTGAGTAGTTTTGTACTGTTAATGATCTACCCTCGATGTAGAGTCATTGACAGTAGTCAGTAGTCGTTGAAAAAAATGACATTAGGTGAAACTATTCTTGTAATTTTGTTACCAATCTGGGAATGAAATTCGGGTATGCCCATTGTGAGAAAAAAATAGCATATGTGGCCTGTTGCATTGTCGTCTAACGCTAGATTGAGAAAGAACGACCGCATAGACCGAAGCTGAAGGAAAGAGAGCACGTGAAGAACACGACGGAGGGAAAAGCAGGGCGAGATGTAGCACGAGTAGAATTTTCATCCCCTGCCCCGGCCCACTATTGGATTATGCCTGTGATGAGTTACATGATTTGGAATCGTATATATCTTGGTAGTTTTGGGACTTGGATGATACCCTAGGACACATTTGGGGACCTAAAAGTGTACTGCGACAAGTTTAGTGACCTATAAATGCATTTTGAGATTTTATGGACCAAGATGACACTTTGCCACAACTTTAGAGACTATTCATGTATTTTTTTCCCCTATTTGCTTTCTATAGAACAAAAGGCTCGTCCATATAAGAATTGTGAGATGGGTTACTTTGTTGGCTAGCTACTCTATAAAATTTAAGCTCTGTGATTATGCTAAATTATTGATTATCAAATTTTAAATTCTTGTACTAGATTTCTTTTTAAATATGTCTACAATTTTTTCATAAATATAAAATTATTATTTACTAAATTTCAATTTATATAAAAAATTATTTACTGGGATTTTTGAAGTCGTATGCCAAGCATCTGCTATAGCAACAGAAAGCATGCCCGGTGGACAGACCCATCAAATATAATTAGTATTTTGTCAACGTGTAGAAGTTGACGATTAATTACACGCTGTTATAATTCACGAGCGTTTTGACACTGACGTTGGACAGGAAAAGATGGGGATAGCATACGTATAGCACTGGTATATATGTATGATAAACAAACCTGAGGAGATCGATGTATTATTTGTACAAAGCAGGTGGACGGGATCGATGATGATGAGGAAGCTTTTTTGATCGAGGTGCCGGCCGGTCGCAAGATCATATCTCGGTCGATTTGTACTAGGCAAACAATTCATTGTTTTCTACACATGCAGTCGAATGAGTCGGCTGACATAGTCTCGACTCGTGCTAATCTTAAGTATCAACAGGAACAGCGACCAGTTGACACATACAGTTGGTAATTAATTAACGCTAGCTGCTAGCTTTTTAAAAGGATCTATCGGATGTTGTATATATATTTCTGGCGGCCGCCCGATCATCCATATGTTACGCATGCCTTGGAAACAACGGAATATCTATCCGTATTATCTGTGCCGTGCCTGTGCATACATAAATATATATAACTAATATAATTGAAGTGTATATGAGAAACCTAGATTAGTGGACGGAGCCAAGTAGGCATTGCCGGATGACAGCAGGAAAATGAACCGGTCGACGCTGGCCGCGGCCGGCCGGCCAGCATGCATGTCTTATACGCCAGCCATACTACCTCAGTAAAGAATGTAACTCTCGTATTTCGAAGAGTCAAACACTTTCGAGTTTGATTAAATTTATATAAAAATTTACTTCATTAGATTAATTATGAAATATATCTTCATAATAAATCTATTTGAAGACAGAAATGTTAATACTATTTTATATAAATTTGATCAAAGTTGAAATGGTTTGACTCAGAGTTGCATTTTTTTTCTGCACGGAGGAGGGAGTATATAGGTATTTATATATATATACGTATGCATGTAGTAAGCAAGCAACTGATATTCTCCAATCCCGTTGGAGTGAGTTGTTATTCCTCCATCGATCGATCGATGGGCGAGAAGCAGCAGGCGACGCTGAGGCTGGCGCGGCAGGAGCTGGAGGACCTCTACCTGGGCGTCCCCGACGACTCGGTCGACCTCACCTTCAAGGACCTCGCCTCTTCTTCTTCCTCTCTGCCGGCGCCGCCGGCCACCACCACCAGCAGCAGCAGGTTGCCAGTAAATGCCATTGCTGCATCATCAGTTGGTGGGGATGCTCATCACGATGAGCGCAGCAAGCCGTCGCCGGGCGCCCTGCCCAGGTCCTCCACCAACATCTTCACCTACAGGCCCTTACCGGATCATCACCAAGACGCCGGCGGCGGCGGCGGCGGCGCCCTGCTGCTGCAGCTAACGCCGTCTCCTCCTGCAGCTCCGGCTCGGCCTCCAACAGCGGCGCGCTTTCTACACGACCACGACGAAGACGACGACGGCTATGGCGGCGATCAGTACCACTACGCCGGTGGCCGCCGGACCAGGAGATCGCACGTGGCTCATGACGCCGCCGCCGCCGCCACCGCCGGCGGAGGCCACGACCGGCGTGCTGCTGCTGCGGCGGCACATAACTACAGGCGCCGGCCGGGCATACCGCACTCCAACATCTGCGCGCTCTGCAACATCTACGTCTACATGTTCCGGCACCGGTGCCTGGTGTGCGGCCGCGTCTACTGCCGCCGCTGCGTCGGCGCTGGCATGGCCGACATGGCGGAGGGCCGCAAGTGCGTCGACTGCCTCGGCCGCCGCTACAGCCACAGGTACATCCACCGCGCCGGCGACACCACCGGCGGCTGCGGCTTGTGCTGCTTCTGGGGGTACTACCCCAACGCCAAGGCCGTCACGGCGCAGGAGCTCATCTGGGCGGAGAAGGGACCGGCGCCGCGGCGGCGGCCGCGGCCACCGTCGGGGTCCTCCTCCTACAGCGACGGCGGCTACTACAGCAGCACCAACACGGTCAACAACTCCGCGTCCATGAGCATGGCCATGAACAGCGACAGCAGCATAGCCATGATGAAGATGAACGGCGGCGGCGGCATGCCGGCTTCTGCGTCGTCCTCCTTTGTCGCCTCCTTCCCACATAACCCTCACGCATTTCCACTCTGATCTCATCGATCTCGAAAATTTCATATATAAATATGTTCTTTAATTCTTTTTCTTTTTGCGAAGATAGTTCCTTCTTTATTAATTCTGCAAAACATCTATTTTTTTCATAGAAAAATGCTGTGGTAGCTAAGTAGATTTGCTTGTATAAATTACTTGTTCGAGTATGGTTTGAAAAGGCTGTTTAAACAGATCATCGTGTGCATTGTGCCTGAGATCCAATTTTGAACTTCCGCGCCCGGCACGGATCCGGCGGCCGCCGCCGGCCCGGCCCGACCCGGATCCGGGGCTCCCGACCGCGTACTGTTCGGATTCGTCGGCTGTCGACCGCACCCCGACCAAATCGCTCGGATCCAGCGACCACCGGCTTTCCGCTCAAATCCGGCGAGTACCCGCTAGAGAGGGAGAGCCCGTGCCATGGCGAAACAAGGCGCGGGAGAGCCCATACCTGTTGGCGCTGGCGGCGAACCCGACGTTCGTGTCGGGGCTTGTGGCGTGGGCAGCGGCGCAAGCCGCCTTGGCCCTGCTCAGCTCCGTCATGGAGCGTCGCGCGGGGCCTGCGGATGCTGCCTCGCACACAGCGCTTTGCACCGCGCTCGCCGCCTCCGTCGCGCTCTGCCACGGTGTCAGCGACACGCTTCCTACGTGGTGCTGCCGCGGCAGGCTCCGGCATGCTGAAGCCGTTCGCGTTGGTGGAGCTGCAGCAACGTAGCCACCGCCGCAGCGTCGTGCACTAGTCCCCCCTGCGCTGTCGTCGTTCTTGACCCTGGGCTTCGTCATCGGCGGGGGAATTACGGTGACCCCGGGAATTCGCCGGAAGAAATCCTAGCCCGGCCTTGTGCCATGGCCGTCAACGGCGACATTGTTAGGTGTCGTTCCCTCCACGGAGGCGTTGATTCGAGGCATTCCTGGCCACTTGTTGGTGCGACCAAAGTACTAGTTGTTTAGGGCAGGTCTTATTTAGGAGAAATCCTTGCCTGGCGCTGAGCTGGTGCTATCGACGGCGACGCCCTCGGGTGCCGCTGCCCTCCTTGGAGGCATTGACAAGTGAATGCATGCTCCTTCCGCCACTCCTCCCCTCTGTACTTTCCCATGAGGCACCACGCTTGCCTCGAGTATGTGACACCCACTACCAGAATCCTTCACATCCGCCCGCCTCCTCCGCCTCGGCCATTTTTGGACCCGGTGCTGATGGGGCTTCAGCACCGGGTCCAACGGCTAGGAGCGGGGGCGGCGCGGAGGTGTGTCCGGGCGGACACATTAGCACCGGGTCGTGGCACGACCCGGTGCTAATGTTCACCCTTTAGCACCGGGTGCAGCCACGACCCGGTGCTAAAGGCCTCGGGCACATTAGCACCGGGTCGTGGCTGCACCCGGTGCTAAAGGGTGAACATTAGCACCGGGTCTTGCCACGACCCGGTGCTAATGTGTTTGAATATAGGGGCTTCCCCTCCCCCGCCCGAGCCAGCTGAACACTTAGGCGCTGTGTTCATGCTGCTCGGCCGTGGGAGGGGAGGTGCTGCCCAAATTTTTTTCAAAATTTGTGAAGAATCTACTCATCTAAGGAGCACTACAAGGTACACTCTTTCATTCTCTAATGTTTTATTTAGCTTGTAATCCTTCTATGATTTAGAAATAGAGGGATTTGTGAATCAAAGTAAAGCTAGCTAGAGAGAGATTGTGTTCTTGGAGGAGAGAGAGGAGAGAGCTTGAGTTCATGGTGGAGAGAGTGTTCATGCATGTTGTGTTTTAAATGGAGAGAGAAGGCAAGCTAGTTAGTATTTTGTTTTGTATGACTTGTGAATAGTTGTAAGGCTTATAGTAATGTGGTTTTAGAAATTACTAGAAAATCAATATAAAATGCTAGAAAATCTTATAAATTACTAGAAAATCTTATAAATTACTAGAAAATCTTATAAATTACTAGAAAATCAATATAAAATGCTAGAAAATCTTATAAATTAATAGAAAATCTTATAAATTACTAGAAAATCAATATAAAATGCTATAAAATCTTATAAATTAATAGAAAATCTTATAAATTAATAGAAAATCTTATAAATTACTAGAAAATCAATATAAAATGCTATAAAATCTTATAAATTAATAGAAAATCTTATAAATCTTATAAGGCTTATAGTAATGTTATATTTAATGAATATAGTAATGTAGTTTTAGAAATTTATTTATATAATGGAATATATATTATAATTTGTATTTATTTATATATTAATTTTTTTTATCTTTAAATTGTATTGTATATTTGTTATTGGTTAATAATGCAGATGAATAGACAATGGATGTACGGGGACCCCCACGCTCAGGCCTTCCGTGATGGCCTTAGGACGTTTCTCGATGCCGCCGAGGCTAACAGGACGCCGTCCGGTTTCATGTTCTGCCCATGCACCCATTGTAAAAATATACAATCGTACAAACAAAGAGGTTGTCTTCAAGTGCATTTGATGAGGCACGGTTTCATGAGGAATTATTCTGTTTGGACGAAGCACGGTGAAAGAGGAATTCTAATGGATGAAGATGAAGAAGACGAGGCCGATGACGACATTCCGTTATTGGCTCAATACTACGGTTCCTTTGCATATGCTGCAATGGGTGATGCCGATGAGGAAGATGTTGCTCGGGAAGGCGATGCTCAGGAAGATGTTGCTCAGGAAAATGAACCTACTGATGGGCTCGGGCAAATGTTGCGTGATGCCGAGAAAGACTGCGGCAATGATAAGGATATAAAAAAGATACAGCGCATGTTGCAGGACCACAAGACTGACCTGTACCCAGATTGCAAAGAGGGGCTAAAGAAGTTGGGTAGCACACTTGAACTTCTGCAGTGGAAAGCAGCAAATGGTGTTACTGATAAGGGTTTCGAGGAGCTACTGAAACTCGTAAAGAAGATTCTTCCAGAGGGTAACACATTGCCATCGACAACGTATCAAGCAAAACGTGTTGTTTGCCCTCTCGGTTTGGAGGTGCAGAAGATACATGCGTGTCCTAATGACTGTATCCTCTATCGCGGACAGTACGAACACTTGGATCGTTGTCCGGTTTGCACCTGCGCGCGATACAAAATCAGGCGGGACGACCCTGGTGATGTTGGGGGAGAGCGTTCTAAGAAAAAAATCCCTGCGAAGGTGATGTGGTATTTCCCTCTGATACCCCGTCTGAAGCGTTTGTTCAGGAACAAAGACCATGCCAAACTGATGTGCTGGCACAAAGAAGAACGTAAGCAGGATGGCATGTTGAGACACCCCGCCGATGGATCCCAGTGGAGGAACATCGACAGAGCATTCCCAGAGTTTGATGCTGATGCGAGGAATGTTAGGCTTGGTTTAAGTACCGATGGCATGAACCCTTTTGGTGAAATGAGCAGTAGTCATAGCACTTGGCCCGTGACTGTTTGTATCTACAACCTACCCCCCTGGCTCTGCATGAAGCGGAAGTTCATTATGATGCCAGTGCTCATCGAAGGCCCAAAGCAACCTGGCAACGACATTGATGTGTACCTAAGACCATTGGTTGACGAACTTTTGCAGCTGTGGAAGAATGAAGGTGTTAGCGTGTGGGATGAGGACAAGCAGGAGCAGTTTGACCTTCGAGCACTGCTTTTCATAAGCATCAACGACTGGCCTGCACTAAGTAACCTATCAGGACAATCAAACAAAGGATATAAAGCATGCACTCACTGTTTAGAGGAAACCGAAAGCATGTATTTGAAACATTGTCGTAAAGTTGTGTACATGGGTCACCGTCGATTCCTTCCGGCGAAGCATGAGCTACGAAAGAAATGTGCGCATTTTGGCGGGAATGCTGACCGCCGTACAAAGCCGAGACACCGGAGTGGAGAAGAGCTATTTGATATGGTGAAGGACCTACACGTGGTGTTTGGCAAGGGAGACGGAAGCCAGGCTGCTCCGACGGGCGAGGATGGTCGTGCCGCGATGTGGAAGAAGAAGTCTATCTTTTGGGAGCTACCTTATTGGCAACGTTTAGAGGTCCGTAACGCGATTGATGTGATGCATCTGACGAAGAATCTTTGCGTGAACTTGATAAGCTTCCTGGGTACTTATGGGAAGCCAAAAGATACACTGGAAGCACGTCAGGATCTGAAACGATTGAAGCAACGGACTGATCTACATCCAGAAAAGAGAGACAAAGGACGCCAGTACTTGCGTCCTGCCAGCTTCACTCTCAGCAAAGAAGAGAAGGCAAGCATGTTTGAATGCTTGAACAGTATCAAGGTTCCGTCTGGCTACTCCTCCAATATTAAGGGAATAATAAATATGAAAGAGAAGAAGTTCACAAACCTGAAGTCTCACGACTGCCATGTGTTGATGACACAGCTGCTTCCCGTCATACTCAGGGGTGTGCTACCAGTAAACGTGCGGAAAGCCATTGTGAAGCTATGTGCATTCCTCAATGCAATTTCTCAGAAGGTGATCAATCCAGACCACTTAGATCAGCTACAGAACGACGTGGTGCAATGTCTTGTCAGCTTTGAGATGATATTTCCACCATCCTTCTTCAATATCATGACACATCTATTGGTTCACCTCGTCAAAGAGATTCGTATATTGGGCCCAGTATTTCTACACAACATGTTCCCATTTGAGAGGTTCTTCGCTGTCCTAAAGAAGTATGTCCGTAATCGTTCTCGTCCAGAAGGATGCATTGCTAAGGGATACGAAACGGAGGAGGTCATTGAATTCTGTGTTGACTTTGTCGACGATCTTATGCCGATTGGTGTGCCCGAATCCCATCACGAGGGGAGACTTGGTGGAAAGGGCACACTAGGGAGAAGATCGATGGTGATCAAGGACGTTGAGACATTTCGTAAAGCGCACCTCACAGTTTTGCAACAATCAACCTTAGTTGCTCCGTACATCGAGGAGCACATGCAGATTCTCAGGGACGAAAACTCAACAAAGTCTGCGGCCTTCATTCAGCGTCTGCACAATAGTACTTTCGCCGATTGGTTGCGAAGACGTCTTATGGGTGTCGAGGGCATTGATGCGCAGCTAGCTTTTGTAGCTAGAGGTCCATCGAGCACGATCTTGACATTCCAAGGATACGACATCAATGGGTATACATTTTACACAAGAGCCCAGGACAAGAAAAGCACCAACCAAAACAGTGGTGTCCGGATCGACGCGACAGACACCAATGGCAATACAAACTCATACTATGGAGTCATAGAGGAGATATGGGAACTAGAGTACGGACCTTTGAAGATCCCACTGTTCAAGTGCCAATGGGTGAAGCTGACTGGAGGAGGTGTTAAAGTTGAAGCGGACTATGGAATGACGTTAGTGGACCTAAACAAGATTGGCTTTCTAGACGAACCGTTCGTCCTGGCCAAAGCTGTCACACAAGTTTTTTATGTGAAGGACATGGCTAGCAGACCGAAGAAAGGGGCGGATAAGAAAGGTGGGGGTAAGCAATTGGACCCATCACAAGACGAGCCAAAGCGTCATATAGTTCTTCCTGGAAAGAGAAAAATCGTAGGAGTTGAGGACAAGACGGATGAAGATTATGATATGCTCGATGGCCGGCCTCCATTCTCAGTGGCTGATGACCCAAGCATCCTGTTAGCGGCGGAGGAGACACCGTATCTACGGCGTGATCACAATCAAGGAACATTTGTAAAGAGGAAGTTTATTAGTGTCCGAGTAAACGATGATGCCATGTAATTTCTATTGATTTATAGGATTTTCTAACATTTTATATTGATTTTCTAGTAATTTATAAGATTTTCTAGTAATTTATAAGATTTTCTAGCATTTTATATTGATTTTCTAGCATTTTATATTGATTTTCTATTAATTTATAAGAGTTTCTATTAATTTATAAGATTTTCTAGCATTTTATATTGATTTTCTAGTAATTTATAAGATTTTCTAGTAATTTATAAGATTTTCTAGCATTTTATATTGATTTTCTAGCATTTTATATTGATTTTCTATTAATTTATAAGAGTTTCTATTAATTTATAAGATTTTCTAGCATTTTATATTGATTTTCTAGTAATTTATAAGATTTTCTAGTAATTTATAAGATTTTCTAGCATTTTATATTGATTTTCTAGCATTTTATATTGATTTTCTATTAATTTATAAGAGTTTATATTAATTTATAAGATTTTCTAGCATTTTATATTGATTTTCTAGTAATTTATAAGATTTTCTAGTAATTTATAAGATTTTCTAGCATTTTATATTGATTTTCTAGCATTTTATATTGATTTTCTATTAATTTATAAGAGTTTATATTAATTTATAAGATTTTCTAGCATTTTATATTGATTTTCTAGTAATTTATAAGATTTTCTAGTAATTTATAAGATTTTCTAGCATTTTATATTGATTTTCTAGCATTTTATACTGATTTTCTATTAATTTATAAGATTTAGGCCTTTAGCACCGGGTCGTGGCTGCACCCGGTGCTAAAGGCAACGACCGCGGCTGGCCACGTCACCGGGCGCACACGAGCCACGTCACTGGCCCGGTCGTGGCCTTTAGCACCGGGTCGTGGCTGCACCCGGTGCTAAAGGCCACGACCGGGCCGCGGGGGCCGTGCGGCGGCCGGCCACGTCACCGGGCCACGTCACTGGATGAACAAGAACAATTTTTCTTTTTAATCTCTGTATAAAAGTTGTAACTAGTCGTTCTCCCTCGTACAAACTTCAAAAAAGATCATTTTTCTTCCTAAAAATTCCTAAAATCATACTCTATCAGGTTATGAAACATATTAATGTTATTATTTTGAAAAATCTTCTCGTGTTTGAACAATCCAAATTTTGAATTAAAAATGACACCTACAACCAAGGTTTTTTTCACACTAGGTGATGTCAAATGAAAAAGTGATGAATACCAAAGTTTCATATTTCATCATTATCTACAATCTTTATTTAGGTCATTTTGTCATTTTCAAAATGGGTAATAACATGTAGTAGAAATTTGACAAGTCTCTAACAAAGTTTTGGAAACTATGCGAGTGAATCTAGGATTAATGAACAATGTACACTACCACTTTCTCAAATGCAAAAATGACTTAAATAAAGATTGTAGATCTTGATGAGATATGAAATTTTGGTATTCATGACTTTTTCATCTGAGACCGTTTAATGTTCCAAAATCTTTCATTTAGTTATCAATTTTTGTAATTTATAAGATTTTCTAGTAATTTATAAGATTTTCTAGTAATTTATAAGATTTTCTAGTAAGTTATAAGATTTTCTAGTAATTTATAAGATTTTCTATTAATTTATAAGATTTTCTATTAATTTACAGGATTTTCTAGTAATTTAAAAGATTTTCTATTAATTTATAAGATTTTCTAGTAATTTATAAGATTTTCTAGCATTTTATATTGATTTTCTAGTAATGTATAAGATTTTCTTTTTTAATATATATTTTTAATAGGTATTAATAACTGAATTAAAACAAGTATTAATAACTATACATTAAAAACTATATTTATAAGATTCCCAAATAGTAGCCCCCGGTGCTAAAGGCCCGTTTGGAAACTGGGCGCCAAACGAAAAGTTGGGGCCTTTAGCACCGGGTTGATCTAAAATCCGGTGCTAAAGGCCCCCAATTTTCGTTTGGCGCCAGTTACGGGGCCTTTAGCACCGGGTGTAGAAGACCCGGTGCGAAAGGGGGGCCTTTAGCACCGGGTCGTGGCTGCACCCGGTGCGAAAGGCCTCAGTCTGGCGCACAGTTACGGCCTTTCGCACCGGGTGTAGAAGACCCGGTGCTAAAGGGCCTTTCGCACCGGGTGGTGGGAAGACCCGGTGCGAAAGGGGGGGCCTTTAGCACCGGGTCTTCCCACCACCCGGTGCGAAAGGGCCTTTAGCACCGGGTCGTGGCTGCACCCGGTGCTAAATGCCCCGGTCCTATATAGGCCGGGGACTTCTCTCCCCTCCCTCACTTCGCCCTCAATCCTCACAGAAACCGCCGCCTCGTCTCCTCAGCCGCTGCCGCCCGTCGTCCCCGCCGCCGTCGTCGTCCCCGCCGCCGTCGTCGTCCTCGCGCCCACGCCGCCGCCGCCCGTGGTCCTCGCGCCCACGCCGCCGCCGCCCGTCGTCCCCGCCGCCGTCGTCGTCCCCGCGCCCGTCGTCCCCGCGCTCCGACACCCACGCCGCCGCCGCCCGTCGTCCCCGCCGCCGTCGTCGTCCCCGCGCCCGTCGTCCCCGCGCCGGTGCCCCTCGTCCCGCGCCGCTCAAAATGTTCGTCTCGTAGAGTACAACCAATCCATGCAATTAGTTTTTGATTTTATCTACATTTAGTAGTCCATACATGCTATGATATTTTGATGTGATGACAATCTTCTTTTTGCATTGTAAACTTTGAGGGTGAAATTTGTGATCTAAACAGTGCTAAATGGAAGTGAAATTCCAGGTTTCAGGGCTTGCAACTGATGAACTTTGGGATAATTTAAGTGAGTGCATGGGTTGGAAATGGTTGTTTTGCAATGAACAGGGAAACAGTGGCTGTAGGATTGGGATTGCTTTGGGTTTTATACCTAATACTAGTATGAAATTTATATTGGAAAATGCTTCATTTAAATGTATTGGAGATATTTACATTGAAATGTATATTGGAAATGTTATATGTTTGAAATGTATATTGGAAAATGCTTCATTTAAATGTATTGGAGATATTTACATTGAAATGTATATTGGAAATGTTATATGTTTGAAATGTGTATTGGAGATATTTACATTGAAATGTATATTGGAAATGTTATATGTTTGAAATGTATATTGGAAAATGCTTCATTTAAATGTATTGGAGATATTTACATTGAAATGTATATTGGAAATGTTATATGTTTGAAATGTATACTGGAAAATGCTTCATTGAAATGTATATTGGAAATTCTATGTATATTAGAAATATATGTGCTTCATTTAAATGTATATTGGAAATGTTATATGTTTGTATAATGTATACTATCGAAAATGTTTATTATCGGAAATTCTATGGCGTACCCGAACCCATCGCGCACCCGAACCCCTTAGCGAATCCGTTTTTCGCGCACCGACCCCCTTAGCGAACCCTTAGCGAATCAATTCACACCGCGCACCCGAACAACAACAACAACAACGTCCCACCCGAATCAATTCTTACCAATTATTTTTAATTCTATAGATGGCGGACAACAACAACAACGTCCCACCCATGCAAGAGGACAACAACACCCCTGTCCCACCCATGCAAGAGGACAACAACACCCCTGTCCCACCCATGCAAGAGGACACCAACACCCCTGTCCTACCCATGCAAGAGGACAACGACACATTCTTTGCGAATCAACTTTTCAATATTGTAACCCAACCAATGTCGATGGATGATGTGTTGGGCATCATTGGAAGGGACGACAATGTCCATGGCGACAATGTTGCAAGGGCCGAAACTATTGAAGGAGCCGGTAGCGCGCCCTCGTCTAGTCAGGTGTGTATATAGATAACATAAATTTGTACTGTACATGTCAATTATGTATACCATCTCTATATCATCTCGTATATATGTAATTTGTGTAGGCCGCCTCTGCTAAGAAATCAAAACGATCGACCACGAAGAAGCTGAAGGATGTCAAGTTACACATCACCCGAGTGGAGGATGACGGGGAGCCAGTTGAGCCCCCAAAAGTGGCCAAGAAATTTGTATCTCAGTGCGGGGTAATTGTACGGGACAATGTGCCCATTAGTATCAGAAAATGGAAGTCCACGGACCCCACTGAGGAGTACGTGCTCCCCGATACAGAGAAGGAGATGCTATGGAGGGAATTAAAGGCAATATTCGACTGGCCTAGCACTCATGAAGCAGAACTGAGGGATTGGACAATGAAGAAGATGGCAGTTCTGTTTCAGGATTTCAAGAAGAAGTTGTACTCGCAATTTCTCAAAACCGGAGAGGCCCCGGATCCTGAGAAGTATAAGAAGATCACCAATGACGAGTGGGAAGCATTCATTGAGTACAAAACCTCCGAAGAGGGTGCAACGGCTAGCGCTAGAAACGCTGGAAACGCCGCAAATAAGAAGTACTCGCATAAGATGGGTTCGGGAGGTTACAAGGCAAGCATCGCTAAATGGGAGAAGATGGAAGAAGATCTATATGCTAGAGGCATCACTCCAGCGACACATGACTGGCCCACAAGGACCAAGCATTGGTACTATGGTCATGGAGGCACCCTGAGCCCAATCGACGGCTCCTTAGTTTTTCCCGAGGACTTGCGAGAACTAGCTCAGCGTCTCCTCGATATCCTCAGGGCATCTGATAGGGGAGAATTTGTTGCCGATAGAGACAGAGATGAGCTAACCTATGCCTTAGGGAACAAGGAGCATCCTGGACGGACGCGCGGCGTAGGCACAAGCGTCTCATGGAAGAAAGGTTTCCAAGAGCACGCCGCCACCTATAGGAGCCGTTCGAGGAAGAAGGCCGAATATGAGCAGAGGGTAAGGGACCTAGAGCAAACGGTTGCCGCCCAGGGCTCAAAGCTCCAAGAAATGGAGTCAGAGATGGAGCGACGGATGAAGGTAGCATGGCTGCAGATACAACAAGCCACAGGCGGGACCGGTTCCACAGAGCCTGCACCTCTCCAACAAGCCACAGGCGGGACCGGTTCCACAGAGCATGCACCTCTCCAAGATGCGGCCCTTATTAGCCCTCCACAGCAATATCAAAGCAGTCACGCTTCCACACAGGCCGCCGAAGCGGTCCGTTACACCGTGGATGAAATAACTCAACGGACCGCGTGCGAGCTTGTCGTCAGGCAGAAGAACTTAGCTGTGGTGGTACGTATGCGACCTTAGTTCATACTGCATACATTTCACCGTAAATACCATTCATTTACTAACTTTCTTTGTGACTACTAACTTATCAGGTCGCATACGGTATGACCAAACGTGTGGAAGAAGGGCAAAAATGGCACTGCAATGACATTCCACATGGTTACGTACCTGTTGAGGTGGAGCAAGTCGTCACCAGCTGGGAAGACTTGGAACTTGACATCCCCGGAGGTGACGGAGAAACAAAACTCGGTCAGTGTTCTCACTGCATCATTCTATGGAGCAAGGCAGACATCGTTATACCCGATACACCTGCGGCTACCAACAAGCCCCCGTCACCTCCAAGAGATGCACAGGATCATGACGATTCTCCGGGAGCTCCTGATGCAAGCCCGTCTCCTCCGCCAAAGAGGTCTCCGTCTCCTCCGCCGAAGAGGTCTCCGTCTCCTCCGCCGAAGAGGGGACGCCGCACTAAAGCCTCTGCCCCCACTCCACCAGCGAAGAAGGCGCGAAAAACTAGAGAGAAGCCCGCACCAGAGAAAAGAGCGGGCGAGAAGACTCTAGAGGAGCTCGAAGCCTCGGTAAAAGCAGACACAAAGAGGCAAATGGCCGAGTGGAGGAGAAAACCTGAGGCGGAGCCGAAGCTTGATCCCACCATCGTGAAGTCATTCCTCGGTAATTTGAGCAAGGGTCAACAGAAGGAAGTAATAGTAACAGACTATGACCGCTCATTACTGAAATCTCGCCGGAAACGGAAGGCTGCGGATAAGGAGGCGGGCCCATCCAAAAAGGTTCCTCAACTCGGCCAGCAACCTCAGCGTCCCTTGGGTCCATTGCCATCTCTGGACGAGCTTAACATTCAACGAGTAATGGCCGAGACTGGACTGACCAGAGCGCAAGTCCTGGGGGAAGAAGATGTGCCAGTAAACACAACGCTGAAGTGGCCGTTTAAGCTTGGCGAGCCTATGGTCCCTCCTGAAATGGAGAGGAAGCTACAAACGAAGATGCGCCGATTCCATGACTGGTATTTGGAAGAATCAAGAAGGAATAAACGGCGCATGATAAAAGTAGGCGTGAAGGACCAAGACTTCTACAATGGTGACACGGATTTTGTCTGGCTCAGGTTTAATGATATATATGAGCTGTACCACCGCGACGCCATGGACGTGGATTTGATCACATGTTGGACATTGTAAGTACTTTGTTGTTGCTTATAATTCACAGTTTAAAAACAATAATTCCAATCTATGTTGACGCGGGCTTTATTTATTGCTTAACATATGCAGAATGGAGATTCAAAAATGTCGCAGAGACAATATATATGACGTTGGTTTCGTTGACCCTCGAAGGATAAGTGAAGAAATGATAATGCACAATCCTGAGGAAACATATTTAAACCTATACAAATATATCAAGAAACAAAATTATTGTGACTCCATACTAATCCCGTACAACATCGAGTGAGTACATTCACAGCCTTCTTCTTATACTGTCTGTGTAACAATTCATTTCTGATTATAATGTATACATGTGCACAGATTCCACTGGTTCCTAATTATATTGTGTCCTGATCGGGGTGTCGTGAACGTCTTTGATTCATTGCACACCCCAAAAGAAAAACTACAGAACATCATGGACATGATGGCAAGGTGATGTATATTTTCCCCTACTTAATCCACCCCTTCCACTCGCAATGACTTAACTCAATTTTTTTGTTCGCAGGGCCTGGATTCAATTTCGTACAGAACACACGGGTATACAACATGAAACACTAAAATGGAACATTGGCTTTCCGGTAAGCAAGTAATTTGTACATGTAGGCATCGACTAATATATTATATGAATTTTACTAGATTTCTTTTGGTCGACAGTGTGCCAAACAGGGACCGGGAAATAATTTATGTGCATACTATGTGTGCGACTACATGTGGAATTGGGGACATAAAAAGCTCACACAACGCGATATTATGGTACGTAATAATAAAGACATTTCCATTATTATTAAGTGCACAATTATTGTCTCCAACTCGACGGATTAAATGTCTTTCAAATATTTTTAAATTATAGATGTTCAACCTGAAGGAAGAGTCCCTAGAGATAGAAAGAATTGACGCAATTGCAGAACAGCTCGTCGGATGGATCTGGGATGAGGTCGTCAATCCCCGAGGAGAATTCCACTCGCCAATACTGGAGGACGTGCCGGACAGTCCAACGAGAGCTAGCTAGTCGTCAATCTTAATTATGTAGAAAATACAGTTTAAATATATATAACTCGAGTTGACATGCATGAATATCTACTTTTGTAATATATATGTCTTCTATTTTGATGAAATGTCAGCTAGTATGAATATAGAGTCGGCCGAATACGCATTAGAATACACGTATTAGAATATATACGTATATAGACGTGCACGCATGGCTACTGAAAAAAGCAAAAAAAAAAAAAGAAATCCGGGGCCTTTAGCACCGGTTTCAGGCAGCAACCGGTGCTAAAGGCAGGCCCTTTAGCACCGGGTGCAGCCACGACCCGGTGCTAAAGGCCCTGCTACCGGCGCTGCGGGGCAGGCCCTTTAGCACCGGGTCGTGGCTGCACCCGGTGCTAAAGGGCCCCTTTAGCACCGGTTATTCAACCCGGTGCTAAAGGGGTACCCCTTTAGCCTCGGATTAGTTGCACCGGGTGGGAAACCCGGTGCTAAAGGCATTTCCCACCCGGTGCAGATGTCGATCATTCTGGTAGTGACCATTTGATGGAATATAATGTTTCAGGTGGGCTCCTGGCCCCCATAGGTTCCCTAAAAATTTGAACTTCCAACTGAAAATTATTGATTTAGCTACTCTCAAAAATAGATTTGACTAACAAAAAAGAGAGTAATCCAACCGATTCTGTAAAGATAGCTAGTGAGGTAGGCTAGCTAAAAATAGCTGGTGAATGAGGTGAGATAGATAGCCACTAAATTTGAAGGGTCATTTACAGAGTCTGTTGGAAACGTTTTTTCAATAGATAAATTTAGGCCATGTTTCTTTGGGGTATAAAAATGTTTATATATACATTTGACCACTAATTAAGGGTATTAGTTCACAAAACTATGTACAAAACCTCCGGGTTAAATCGTGAGACCTATCTAATGAAGCCTTTGACCATATGATTAGAGGGTGGTTACTGTAGCATTAATGTAGTAAATCATGGGTTAACTAGGCTCATTAGATTCGTCGTGTAAATTTACGCTCATCGTTGAAAAGATTTTGTAAATAGACTTTATTTAATACTTCATGCATGCAAGATTATTTGGAAAAAAAAAGTAAACACACAAAGAAACGTGACCTTAACTTTAGAAAACAATTTAACCAGTCTCTTGGAGATGCTCTTAGATCGTGCAACGAAGACTTCTAAATAGCATGCATGGGGCGGATCAAGTCAGGGAAAGAGTTCAAGTTCTATGGCGATGGTTTCAAAGCCTTTTACACCCAACACTCGTCAGACCTTTGAGAGGATGGAGGTAATAAAACTCATCATCAAACAGTTGCAAAATACTCCCACTGGAGCAGGGCCTGCGAAACTGTAGAAACGAAGGGCCTGCGAATGAAAAGATAAGAAGGCCTATCTACCGCGGGCTCAGAAAAACCAGGCCCATCTACCACTGGGCTCAGGAATTTCGTTGTTTAGTTCACAGTGGGTTCTTTTCTTCCTAGTAGCAAGATACGACATGCACATTTATTGATGACACATAGGTACTAAAACTGTGTCACTTGAGTGGGCCATGGTAAACAGACCAGTCGTGCGAAACGCTTTTGAAAATAATTTATTCGCTCTCTCATGTATAGAGAGCTTTAGGTATTCTCAAATCTAGAAGCACGTTATTTTTGAGATAGTTGGTCTTTATTTATATGGAGAAAAACTCTCCAATCTATTGTCTATTAGCAATACAGGATTATTATGTATAGACATGATTACAAATGTAGGTATATTTAGGTGGACCCTTTTTTCTCTTCGAAGTTTTGATGTCCTTGACATTTCGGCGTAGAATTGTTCCATTTTTTCCTGGTGCTTCATGCGACTTGTGTTGATCTCTTCATATTAGCAATTTCGAAGAGAAAATTTAGTGCTTGCTTCTTACTCCTGCTTGGCTATGGACTTTATTTTTGTTGGTTCCAAGATGACTGGTGGCAATGGCAGCGGGAGGGTGGCGATTGAGCTGGTAAAGTAGGTCGTATTAAGGCCAATTAGGTCATCAATGAGCTCCACACCATAGCTTGGTTCTTGCAGACGGCTGTCATGATACATTGGCAGGATGGTACATGTTTCTCTTATTCCAGCCATCTTATGTGCTTACTGTATAACCTACCCTATGGTCATTCTCGAGGTCATAGATGCTGAAAGATTATATATCATTATCGTGTGATGATGAGCCACCACCTTTAGGTTAGTTTCTTGGGATAAGACGAAGAAAGAATCTTATCATGTATGGACAGCAAACTGTCCGATTGCTGTTTCCAGTTATGCACACATATTTGCTCAGATTTATAAATACATAACAACAATGATAATTAAATTTATTTTGGCTATAGGAGCCATGCGTATCGGTTGAATCCTAAAAAAAACCTCAGAGGAGGTTTCACGGTAGAAGAATTGTTTTTCAGTTTGGAGGTTGTTTCCTTTCAAAAAAGTGGGTAAAAAAACACCGGTGAAAAAAAGGTGCTAGGGGTGAACTTACATGTGGTTTTTCGCTCTACCAAAAAAACTTTCGTAATATTTTCTTTGTTCCTCTACATCGTGGGTCTAGGTGGGTCCATTGTGAGGGGTATGAGGGGTTTTCGTTGGTAGAAAGCTTTCAAAATAACTCCTTTTAGTATAGAGATTGGTGAGGATTTGATCGATAACAAATGGACTCTATGCGTAGTTGGAACCATGTCAAAAGTCCAATGTGGATGCTATTAACGATACGAGGACTCATTATAGGAATTTTCAAAAAGCAAGGGTGAAAGCTTTACGAATTTGTTGCAAGCAGGGGAGAATATGGATAGGCAGTACTTTTTTGTGACGGCTGCAAAAGGAAAACATTTCCTTGAGGAGCCAAGAGCACATTTTGATGTGCATGTATGCATCCTATCAGCCATGACGTCAGGAGCCAAAGCCAACGAGCTAGCAATATACAAGTCAAAAGATAAAACAGTATACAAACTTCATTTTTACAGTTTTACGCCTCTTTACCCACCACTCACGCATTCTTCAAAAAACGGCGTCAATGTCATACTTTCCGTGTTAGTTAATTGAAAACTTCCGCTTTGAATGTTTGAACAGGTTGCTAGGTGGACAAGCAAATACTCCATTAATTTTTGAAGGTACTCCATATGTTAGGATTTTTTTTAAAAGTCAAACTAAATTATGACTTAAAACTAGTTAAACTGTATGCATGTTTACTGCACAAAATCTTTTGATACAACACTATCCTATAGCAAGTATGTTTTAAAACAAATTGGTGGTTAAACTATATACTAACTCTAAATGTATATTTTTTTTCAAATCCTAGTACCGAAACAAACGAAGGCAGTAGTAACGTGGACTCAATCAAGTTACAA
The DNA here is from genome assembly GCA_033239725.1 of Echinochloa phyllopogon. Classification (NCBI taxonomy): domain Eukaryota; kingdom Viridiplantae; phylum Streptophyta; class Magnoliopsida; order Poales; family Poaceae; genus Echinochloa; species Echinochloa phyllopogon. Next base: position 265,574 of record BTCW01000016.1, on the reverse strand, counting down.
AAAGAGTGAGATTCTAGACACAAACGTGGCAGATGAGACAAAACTATCTATATCATCACCTAATGTTCAATCTCAATTTGCACAAAGCGACTAATGACTTATTCAAACAAAAAATAGTCAATGGTTAATGTTTTGATAAGGTCGAGTGGGCGACCTATAGATTGTCAATTTTGGAGACAGCAGCGATATTCAATATATTTGTTTTCTATTCACATTTCCTTTTATGTTTTGGTTAATTCCTCTTGGCTTTCCTCATATATCCCTTCTCATTTTATTTGATAGCATTGCAATTTTATGTAATTTTTTCTTCCACAGATTTTAACTAGCATGCACAAAGACAACTAGAAAATGGGATTAAAGTTAGCCAACAAGCCACAAAGATTTGAAATCATCAATAGTTTGAAAGGAAGATTTGCGATACTCTAGATTTTGCAATTTCTTTTGTTACTTTTGTACATACAAAAAAAAAGAAGGTGCGGAATGTAGTGGCGGGCCCATCTGACAGCGGTGGCACACATTTTGGCTCGTCGTCCTCATCTCGGCGACGGCCGGAAAAAAAAAACGGCCGGCGGCGTCGTCATGCCGGCAGACGGGGGCGGCAGCGGCGGCAGTAATGGCATATATGGAGCTCTAGTCCAGGCCGAGGATGAGGATGGCTTGTCCTTGAACCGCCTTTCGAGTTTGACCTCTTCTTCCTCCTCCTCTCGCCCCCTTCCTTTTGATTTTTCCTCCTCACGGAATGGTTTGGACCGTTCAATAGGCGGCGAAATTCAACGTGGTGAGGTCAGGGGGGCAGCGAGAGGAGACAGGCGGGTGGATGGGTGGAGAGCGAGAGGAGAAGGAGACACAGGAGGCGAGCAAAGCGAACCTCGTCTTGTTCAACACCAGCCCCCCAGGCCCAATCCGCCGCTGTCAGCTCAGGACATCACGTCACTGTGTGAGCTTTGCATTTAGTGCTGCTGGGAGCGGTCAATGTCTGATGGTTGGGAGGATTGGGATTCCATCCCTTCCTCCCCTTCCCGGAGAATCGGCAGAATCAGCACGAGGAGGAGGAGCAGGTGGGGGAGGAAAGAAATGGTCACCCAATTCCGATCTGTCAAGGCAATGGAAAGGGTCAATGCAGCTCAGTGTCCCTAGACAAGGGCGATGCTACCTTCCTCGATTGTTCGCACCAGCATCAGTGTCCCTTTCATAGGGAGAGATCCTCCCTTTCCATCGCATTCACATACACCCTCCGTTGGCTTTTCCACTACAATATCTTAATCACCACCCTAAACCCGCCGTAGTTACCTGCTCTGCTACTGGATAGCTTGCAATTGCATCTTTCTTTATTGCACCAGTCCCCCCTCCATTCTGTGGCTCTGTCGTGGGCGCTCTGATCGGCTCGCTCAATCGATCCCTCTGCTTGGTGGCTACCTGCTGCTTGCTTTGCTGCCTGGTGAGTTCAGCTTACTTTCTTTTCTTCCTTAAGTTGCTCTTGATTACTTTGCTTTGTTGCAGAATCCATGTTTTCCCCCTTTTGTTCTGTTATTAAGGAAAAACCATGCCATCCATGCTTTAATCCATCGGTGAGTTGCTATGGTGTCATGACTGTAATTATTTGTTAGGGATGTAGCACCAACATTTCCCTCCTTGTCAATATGAGCAGCAAAGGAATTTCTTTCTCCTTGTCGTACTATGTTACAAATTTTTCTCATGCCACGTTTTCATCCCATATGATCTCTACTGATTATCGATCTTTTACTTCAAATTATTTGGTGTACCGGTGTTGGTGCTCGCCAAGTGTTTACCAACTGATGCTGTTCTGATTTACTGTTTTTACTTCTTAATTTACCAACTGCAAAGCAAACCTCAAAGAATTTCAGACTAGCAAAAGTTTTCCTTTCGAATGCATAGCTTTCTTAAATTTACCCTGCAGATTCAAGCAGTAATTTAATGTGTGCCCGTTGTGTATCTTGGATATGTTCAACTAACGTTTGCTCTACTCCCCCCTAACAGGGAATGGATTCAGTCATCACAGAGAGCCTACAAGCTTGAACTCTGAATATTCTGGACAAATGGGGCAAAATATGTTACGGCCTAAAGTATTCTTTGTGTGTTCCATCAGCCTCACATTTTATTTTGCCCTTTTGCAATCAGCAACTGCACAAATCACTGCACCATGGGAAGGTAAAATCCTTCTTATTCATTGGATGCATACCTCTTATTCAGTTTGATCTCTGCGTATTCTCATTCGTTTCCATTTCACTTTTTGCCTTGTTAGCATGGCCTCTCACATGATACTACTACTTTTTTTACAGCTGATATTCGTGTCTTCAATCTTTCTTCTTACATTATTGCCAAACTAACCGTACCTAAATTGGTTCATCTACTTCTACAGTTGATGCTCTCAAGGCTATCAGGGGAAGCTTGATAGATCCACTCGGACGTCTTAACAGCTGGAACCGGGGAGATCCATGCATGGGAAATTGGTCCCATGTCATCTGTCACAATGCAACAAGCAAAATCGATGGATACTTGCACATACAGGAATTGTAAGAGCATAAGCGATCACCGTGTCAATCAATTGCTTGTTATACATTCCATAATACCCTGTAGCATTTGTTATGACTTGCTTTTCGTGATGAATGACTAAAATTGACCTTGGTTTTAATGCAAATTTGTTTACTGCCTTAGCTTAATAGGCCAAGTTTGCACATGGATTTGTTTCCACTTTTTGAAAGAAAACTTGATAACCTATAAACTACCATTAGCATCTTCTCTCTGTTTTCTAGCATGCATTACATTCTTCATGTTTTGGCATTGTTGGAAACTACACTGTATATTTGGTATCTCTGGAATTAACTATTTTGCTAGTAGATCTGATTGCTGCAACACTTGTTTCACTTGATGACTTTTTTCCATCAGCCAGTAGATTCCATTGTTATTAAAGTATTTACATCTATAACATAAATTTGATTGCAGACAGCTCCTAGCATTGAATTTATCAGGAACTTTGGCTCCTGAGCTTGGCCAACTTTCTCAAATGCAAATTATGTAAGTGAAATGGTTTTAGCTGGCAATCAATCAACTGTTGAGTTAGCTTTAGCTTGTCATTTGGATTGCCCACTTGTCATTTGTACATGCACAAATGGGTTGAGTATTTTTTTTCTTCTTTTATTTTCCGAAGGGATTTTATGTGGAATTCGATAGGTGGGAGCATACCTAAGGAGGTTGGCAACATCACTTCTCTGGAATTAATGTAAGTTTTAGAAATTTGGTCAGCAACATAGTGTAGCTGAATCAGTTAGTTATATTTTGGTTGCACACGAAGCTTGTTATCTTCCTTGAGCTGTTAGTATAACTTATTATTTGCTACACTGAATCTAACATGCACCCTGATACTTTGTATTTCTTATTTCTACTTTAACATGTCTCTGATAATAATTTAATGGTTTTTCTCTGATACAAGTTGTTGGCAGGTGTGCTATTGTTGTCCCATCCTGTTTAGTGAGGATGAGCTTTGCAACTTCTTGCTTCTTTCATGAAATTAATTGTGATATTGTAACAAGGTACCCATTATATGTATTTCCAGGCTCCTAAATGGAAACAAATTGAATGGTTCGTTACCAGAGGAGATCGGCTTCCTTCCTAATCTGAATAGGATTCAGATTGATCAGAACCAGATATCTGGACCCATACCTAAATCATTTGCTAATCTGAACAAAACCAAACACTTGTGAGTAAATTATGGTTTTCATGTCTGTTAGCAAAGAATAGGTATACTGAATTCCTAATGCCTTTTCAATCTTGATCCAGTCACATGAACAACAACTCATTGAGCGGTCAAATTCCACCTGAGCTATCCAGATTACCTTCACTTGTTCACCTGTAAGTTCCGTACTGTTGCACCAATAGTGATCTTACTTTATACTTTGCTGATAACGTTTCTAATTTGCAGATTGTTGGATAACAATAACTTGTCAGGCTATATTCCTCCAGAGCTATCAAAGTTACCGAACGTTCTGATCATGTATGTAAGCTTCTATTTTTCTGTATCTTGAAACACTCGCTGTTATGTTATAGGTTGGTCGCATTGCCTACATTCTTCGATCAGGAATGGGATAAAGTTTGCCTTTGCATGAAGTTCACAGTTCACTTGCAGTGGTTACTCATATCTGTCGTTTCATAGCTCAATTGAATTTTAATAGAGCTAATCTACAAGTTCGGGAGGACCACAAAGTATTAACCTATGTGCCAGTAGCAGCTGATGTATTTTATCATTTCTTCAGTTTTCTCAGTAAAAACTTTATCTAGCTGGCTACTGTAGATTAGTAGTCTTGTTATAAATTTGGTTTTATCCTGATCACGAAGGTGCTTTATTCTTTCTAAGTGTACACAATATAATCTAGTATAGCTCAAACTGACCTTCTATTGAAATATAGTTGTGTTAATTTTTGGGCACTTTCCACCCTTTTTTGACCAACAATAATCAGAACTAGTTGAAAAGAAAGAAATCACTTCATCCTATTCATTGCACATTGAGCAGTTCACTTCCTTCAAATATTTGAACATGCATTTGCAATTTCACATTTTAGAACTGTATAACATCCATTACCCATTTCATTTCTAACTACATCTTTTTAAATAATCCCAGTCAACTGGACAATAATAATTTTTCTGGAAGTCCGGTTCCTCCATCTTATGGAAACATCACGACACTTCTGAAATTGTAAGTTTCTTTTACCTATTTTTTCATTACCCTCATTGTTATTACCAATTACCATGACAACTCCCATTCTGGTGGTTGAATCTTTGACAGGAGAATGAAATATGGACATGTAGCTTTGTACTTCTATATTACTGCTTATTTGTATTAGTAACTGTAGCATAGCTATTTATTGAATAGCATCTTTTGTCCCTGACGATCGGTGACCTGCGAAGGGCCTATCAGTTGTCTACAAAGTAAAAATGCATATTGTACCTTGCCCAATTATTAGTTATATGCTACAGTATTGATTAACCAAACTTAAGACATTTGATTCATTTCTGATCATTTGATTAAGCTGCTCATTTTTCTCTCATAGTGACTAACAGAGGAAATAGTTTGATTAATATTGATTTCTCTATCTCCTAACATATTACAACCTAGCTTATGAATACCCAAAGAGTTCAAAATTGTTGGAACATCGGGATAGGTTGCAGCAGAAATCCCTGTATAAATGTATATATCATGATATAAATCACAAGTTGAAGTTTATAGGATAACCTCCCCCACACCCAAAGAACTACCATTTCTAATCTAACAGAGCAAGTAAAATTGCATGAAAAAAATGAGGATATATAACCAAATATTTTAACTAGTTGTACTAAAATTTAGGGTATCATAATCCTAAAATGTTGGTTTGCACACATCAGATGTTCAAAATTATATGCAATTTGTTACCCAAAATGGGGCTTGCCTTCGAATGCCTTGCACGTTAAGGTGTAAAGCTGCAGTGCATCTCAACCATTTATTCAGTTTTCTGCTCTGTTTATTTCCTGGCAGTGTTTATTACAACTATAAATTAATATATTTGATACTCATTATTAGGAGTTTGAGGAACTGCAGCTTGGAAGGACCTGTTCCTGATGTCAGTGGAATACCCCAACTTGGTTACTTGTATGTGTAAAGTTCTATAGGGAACAAGAAATTTTATATTTTATTATTAGCAAAACATTTGTTAGTCCTTGAAGTCTTTTCTCAGCTTGGTCTTATTGGTGTTTCAGGGATCTTAGCTGGAATCAGTTGAGCGGTCCCATACCATCCAGCCAATTTGCGAGCAACATAACTACAATGTACAAAACACCCCTTGCAGACAAGTCATAGCATCCTATTTATTTTACTAATCATTTGGCAAGAACTACCATTTATTGATCCTAATTTCATAGACGGTGACTTCTTCACCTACAATTTGTGCAGTGATCTTTCCCATAATCACCTTAATGGTTCCATTCCTGGAAGTTTTTCTGGCCTTCCTAATCTCCAAAGATTGTAAGTACAACTTACCCTTTTCATGCTATTTATATGTTCATGGACAGTTAATGTGATGATCCTTTGGATAATTTGAGGAAGACTTGGCATAGAGGATAGATCTTGAGATATAAAGGATAAAAGCACTAGAGATGGTAGCTTTAACATCATTATTGCTTAATAGCAATTGTTACAATATTCCTCCTTATAATAAATGGCTCTTCTTGCTTTTGTATAAATTTAATCTAATAGATAAACTGCCATACCTGAAAAAATAATTATCTTTCACGGAGCGTAGTTTCTTTATGTCATAGAGCATGGTAGCTATGCCCTGAAAAGGTCAGTCAGATCAGACTGATCTGAGACTTTTTTTGTCTTTGTTCAGGTCACTGGACAACAACAACTTGGATGGCTCTGTTCCTTCTAATATCTGGCAAAATGTTGATCTCAGTGGAAATAGAAGTCTTATACTGTATGACATTGAAACCTCCACCCATTGCCATATTTTTGTAGAACAAGGTAATTGATAGTCTAATTCTCTGTTGAATATTTTACAGGGATTTCCAGAACAATGCTCTCACTAATCTATCAACTCCTCTTTCGCCCCCTGCCAACGTTACCATCCTGTATGCATTTCTATTCAATGCTTTCTTCTTATCATGAAAACATTTTGACTTCTTTTTGTTTTAGAAAGATGTTATTGTATCATTGATTGTCTGATGACCTTTGTTAAAAAAAGAACCCATGCAGACCTATCTATGTTTTAGTAGGTTCAAAGATACTGTAGCTTCCATATACTGATGTCTAGCAAGGATTTCTGGGACGTCTATTGTTTGGACATCAGATGATCAGAACATATCAGCAAATAAGAAGGATTCCTTGTAGTCACCCACCTTGCCTTGTTTTGTCTCACTACACCAATACTCAGCTTAGTTTTTTACTTTTTTTTTTCTATATATGTTGACTTGTCCCAAACATTGCTATTAAATTGATGGAAAAATCTAAGCCCCTTTATAAGTTGCCTGCAGGTTTCATACTTCTTTTTTTTCTTGAACTACGCAGGAGAGCTGCGTGTCATTTCATTAAGGTAGAGAGAAAAAGGTACAACCCACACTAATTTAAAAAGGACGCGCCACAAATAAAAGGAAAAAATATGACCATGGACCTAAGGGCCTAAATGCCCAAAGCTGGCGACCTCAACAACAGCTCCTGGAGCTTTTTAGCTCCAGCATTACACCAATGGTTGCCCTCGGTGTGAACAGCCCGGAGAACCTCCTGAATGCTAGGACTAGTCCCCTCAAAAACACAGGAGTTGCGGTGCTTCCAGACCTCCCAAGCCACTAGGATAATCAGGGAATTTAAACCTTTCCGGTCATCTTTAAGCACCAAGGAGATTGCTGACCACCACCACTTGGAGAAACGAGACGCAGAAGGATCTGGAGTCAGATTGTTGAGGCCTAGCTGCTGAAAAATCAAGGCCCACACTTGACGAGTGAAAACGCATCCGACCAACAAATGGTGGATGGTTTCCTCAGCCTGATCGCAGAGGGGACACGCCTCTGGGTGTGCCAGCCCCCTCTTAGCAAGTCGGTCAGCAGTCCAACATCGATTATGGAACACCAGCCAAATGAAAAACTTGCAGCGAGGAGGCGCCCAGCTCTTCCAGATCCTTCTCCAGGGACCAAACTTAATTGTTCCCACAAAGAAGGCAGCATAAGCAGATTTACTGCTGTATTCCCCAGATGGAGTTAGCTTCCAAACATACTGATCAGGAGCATCATGCTGAAGAACCACTCCATCCACCAAGTCCCAAACCTGCAGGTACTTCAATAGGACCGGAACTGTGAGAGCACCTTTTATGTCATCTACCCAACACAGATTATGGAGTGCTTGAGCTACTGTTCTGCGCTTGGCTATGCGCTTGGGGACAGCACCGAATAAATTTGGGGCCAATTCACCTATAGTGTGTCCATCCAGCCACCTATCAGTCCAAAAACGAATTTGCTCACCATTTCCCACGATGGCATTAACTGCAATGTTGAATAAGGCCCGGGCCTTGTGGGGGACCTGAATATGGAGTCCAGCCCAAAGTCTTTCCGGATCGGTCTTTTCTGCCCAAAGCCAACGCATCCTTAGAGCACACCCAATAAGCTCCAGATTATGGATACCAAGTCCACCATACTCAAGCGGCCGCTGCACCCTTTCCCAAGCCACCAGACAATTGCCACCGTTAGCATGATCCTGTCCTTGCCAAAGAAACCCCCTTCTTCTCTTGTCAATAGCTTTGATGACCCATTTTGGCAAGTCCATGGCAATTAAAAAATAAATGGGAGTAGCGGTAAGAACTACTCGAACCATTACCAATCTTCCGGCTCTATTCATTAACGAGGCCTTCCATCCTGGGAGATAGTTAGCAATCTTATCAATTAAAGGCAGCAAGACTTCCTTGGGAGGTCTACCAATGGTGAGAGGCAGCCCAAGGTAGGTACAGGGGAATTCCTTGATAGCACAAGACAAAATATCTGCTGTGAGGGCCAATTCCTCAGCAGAACAATGGATGGGAGGAGCTGAGCTTTTGGATAAATTGGTTCGAAGCCCTGATACATGTCCAAAAAGCTCAAGCAGCCTCCCAGTTACAAGAAGATCCTCTCTTATAGGCCTCAAAAATAATACTGCATCATCGGCATAGAAGGAAATTCGATGCCGAGCTTGAGGAAAGGCCAAAGGTGCCAGCAGCTGCTCCCTTGTAGCATATTCAACCAATGAATTCAGGACGTTCATGACCAAGATGAATAACATAGGGGAGAGAGGGTCGCCCTGCCTGAGGCCACGCCGATGGACAATAGGCTCACCCGGTTCTCCATTCATCAATATTTGAGTGGAGGAGGAAGACAGGAGCAAACATAGGAGATCACACCATTTTCGTCCAAACCCCACATGATTCAGAATCTCTAGCAAGAAAGGCGAGGAAACCGAGTCAAAAGCTTTAGAAATATCTAGCTTGAGAAGAATATGGGCTTCCTTTTTCTTGTTTCTGTGCAAGGTTTTAACCATCTGTTGGACAAACATGAAGTTGTCATGAATTCGTCTACCCTTCACAAAAGCACTTTGATTTGTGGACACCAATATGGGAAGAATCGGGCCTAAACGATTTGCCAGAATCTTGGTGACTAGCTTAGCAAAGCTGTGCACCAGACTTATAGGCCGGTAGTCCTGTACTTGAACAGCATCCTGTTTCTTTGCTAACAGAGTAATGAAGGCCGTATTCAGGAGCCGAAACCTAAATACATGACCCCTATATATGGCGTCAAGAGCCATCAGGATATCTCCCTTGATAATGTTCCAACACGATTTATAGAACCGGCCTGTAAAACCATCCGGTCCTGGAGCTTTGTCCGGAGGCAGATCTTTTATAGTTGCCCACACCTCTTCTTCTGAAAAAGGGGCATCTAGAGCTGAGAGGTCGTGCTGCTGTAATCCAATTTCAGCAAGGTCTATGGTGTACTCCCTCTCCTCGGGCAGCCCAAGAAGGTTTTCATAGAAATTCAATACTGCAGCCTGTTTATCCTCCTGAGATACAGCCAGCTGGTCCCCAACCTTTAATTTAGAAATGAAATTCTTCTTTTTTCTGTACCTTGCTTGCTGATGGAAAAAGGATGTGTTAGCATCACCTTCCTGTAAGTATAGGATCCTCGAACGCAGCCGGGCAATCGTGCGTTCCAAGGACGCTAATCCCAGGCAGTGAAGCTTGAGTTTCTTTCTTAGCCATTCCTCATTGTCAGATAAGTCCCTAGAGTCTCTTTCAATTTCAAGACGATGGAGGACTTCTTTGGCCATCTCAAGTTGAATTTTGATGTTCCCCACCTTCCTCTGTCCCCATTTTTGCAGACCTTTGCTGAGCCTTTGCAATTTCAAAAATAGGCGCTCAACTGAACAATTAGATTGCACAGGAGCTTCCCAGTTTTGCTTCACAGCATCCAAAAAACCTGGCACTTTGGTCCAGAAGCTTTCAAAATGGAATCTTCGTTTGCCACTGGTTTTAACTTTGAGGCCCAAAATGAGAGGGCAGTGATCAGATACCCCTGATGTTGTACTCTGTAGTACTGAGTCATGGAAAATCCCCTCCCATTCCATACAACAGAATGCTCGATCTAGTCTGACCAAAGTGGGTGAACGCCTCTCATTGGACCAAGTGTATTTTCGCCCATGCAGAGGTATTTCTTTGATTTCCATATCATCAAGGAATCGCCTGAAACGACCCATCACTGCTCTATCCAGATTAGCATTGTTCTTGTCAGCAGCTTGATATATGAGATTGAAATCGCCGGCTACCAACCAAGGTCCATTACAAAGGGCTCGAATATCCCGAAGCTCTTGTAGGAACTGTACCTTCTCCTCATCCTCTTGTGGTCCATAGACACCAGTGAGCCACCAGTTTCTGCCTTCCTGTTCTGAGAACAGAACCGAGACAGAATGAGAGTCCACTCTTGTGGCAATTGCTTGACACGAACTTCCTTTCCAGGCAATTAAGACGCCACCTCTAGTTCCAATAGCCGGTAGTGCAACATACTTGTCGAAAGCAGAGCCAAACGCAGAGACGAATAGGCGCTGCGACATCTCTGCAACCTTGGTTTCTTGAAGACAGACAATATCCGCATTGCTAGAAAGAATAGTATCCCGGACAGAATTTCAGCGGTCCCTCTGATTGAGCCCCCGCGCATTCCAAATAAGAATAGATGCAGGATTCATTATTATCAAGAGCTAGAAACCGACCCAAGGACAACAGTTACAGCCCCACGAGAATACTAGGGGAGCGAGCCTCCTCTCCCTCCCCAACCATCCAACCAAAGATAGTAGCAAGAGCACAGAGGTTGGACTCAGAAAGCAGAGGCTTATAAAGCTTGAAATATCGATCTTGGGCAGCAGGATCAATTACCTCTCGGTCATCAAAACCAAGCTGTCTCATAATCCGCTTTTGCGCATCCGAGATCACAGGTTCCGGCGAGCAGGGATTAGCTCCTGCAATGCGCCGGCTGCGGCGTGGCAGCGACCCGGACGGAGGAGCTTTCCTTCTTCGCTTCGGGATCACTGGTTGGGGAAGCAGCTTGCTCACAGGCTTGCAGACATTACTGAGCTTCTCGATTGGGGTGGCCAAGGCTGCCCCCTCGCTGGAATCGGGAGCTGGTGGCGGCGTACCAGCCCTAGTGCGTTGCCGCCGTCGGGAGTAGACCCGAAGTGGAGGAGGCGCCACATCCCCCGAGGCAGGTGCAGCTAATTCCCCCACCATTGCCGGGGGACAGTGCTCCAGCGGACACTCGATAGAGGATACTGCTTCGCCCCGGCCATCGATGGCGCAGGTTGGGGCGGCTCGCTCCTTATCCATCTGGGCAGGAGAAGCGACTGGCTCAACGAAGCATTCCAATACTGGATCGAGGATGGGCTGAATGCTAATTGTTGCCCTGCTTGTTTCAGTCGAGGGGGCAACCAAGTGTGGGCCACATCCATCAGAGCGGGAGGCCTGCACAACTTGGGCTGGTTCTGACGCAGTCTCCTGTGGAGCCGTTGGGCTCCAGTCTTCTTCACAATTTGGTGGGCCAGAAGCCTCCGAAGGCCCAGCATAGGGAGAGCAATTGGCCTCCAGAAATAACTCCTTGGTCTCCTCCCAGGCTATCAAGGCCGTCGACGCTTGGGGCAGCGGAGCCAGCTCGACAATGCCGTCGCACGCCAGGGGCAGCGGGGCCGCCGCGAAATCCCCGGCATGCGAAGGGATGGAGGGCAGTGGTGCCTCGGGCGTAACCACAGCTGCCATTTGCGGAGAGGCCGGAGCCGCGTCCCCAGCGGATGTAGAGACCGAGGCGGTGGCCGCCGCGGCCACAGCATGAACTTGGTCCATCTCCCGGGGAGACCGGATATCAATGCCGTGCGCAGCATCCCAGCAGGCGCCTCGGGCACCGTCGTCGTTGCAGCCAGCGCCAGATGGGCCTAGCCGCGCATGCACAGGGACACGGTGGGCCCTCCTGGCGGCGCCCGACTCGCCTTCCACCGTCGGCGCCGGAGAAGAAACCGACCGTCGTTGCCAACGTCGGCGCCGGCGAGAGTCATCACCATCGGCCGAAGGAGGCAGCGGAGGGTCATCTGCCGGTGAAGGGCTGCCGAGAACCCTGACCGAAATTGCCACAGGATACGTGAGGGAGCGCTTGACTTGACAAACACCCAGACCCGCCACCACCGGTTCAGGGATTTCCAGGTCAATCACCGGGGGAATGCGGCCCAGATCAGAGCACCAGGCAGCAAGCCGGAAGGTGTCCCTCTGCATGGCCGTCTCAGGGTGAATGTCTTGGGGGAGGCAGCAATCACTGATCAGTTGTGCAGCTGTATCCATGTCCCAGGCATGCGCTGGGATCCCCCTGAGCTCCAGCTCCACGACGGAAGGTAGCGTCCCAGCCGAAGGAGACTGAGCAAAGCGGTTCCAGCGCGCAACGTGAAGGCGACCGGCAGGGAAGGAGAAAGGTCTTCTGTCGTTGGAGATTCTAGATGCTGTGGCCACATCTGGTGAGATCAAAAGGAAGCTTGCCGGACCCAAAGGGTACAAGGGCAGCAGAGCTTCCTCAATCTCGAACCGTTGAGCCACCGCGGGAACAATGGAGCCCGCAAGGTCACCGGGGTTATCCGCGATCACCGAGATGACGAGCGCGCGGCCGACGAGTTCCTCCTCCCGCCGAGCAATGGCGACCGAGCGACTGATCACACGACGCGGCCGCATGGAGTGGCCAGCGCCGGTGATCAGGCGATCATCATCGCTCGAGGCGAGGGAAGGGGAAGCTTCAGAACCCCCGGGGGTGGGAGAGGAGGCCAGGTTAGACCTGCCACTACCACGTCCCCGCTTGCGAGATCTCCGGCGTCGCCGACCGGCGCCAGCTATGTCGTCAGCTGGAGGCGGCAGTGGTGCCGCTGGGGAATCCATGGGCCGCAGCACCGCCGGTGAGGAAGAAACCGGCCGCCAGACCAACCTTGGGCAGCTGTATGAGCGATGCCCCGTTGTCTGGCAGCGGAAGCACCGTGGGCTAGACCGACAGGACGCCGCACGATGATGAGTAGAGAAGCAGTTGAAGCATTTGCCGCGTAGGTCGACCGGGACGGGGCGGCAGGGGCGGCGCGCTAGGCGCTGGGCCTCCTTGCGCGACCTTCTACTCTCCGCGGTGGTCCACCCGTCCGCGTCAGGACCAGCGCGAACCACCAAAGGGGCCTTCGCCGGCAGCACCACTATACGAGGCGCGACGCCGCAGGAAGGGGCCGCCGGCGCGAGGGATGGAGCCTCCGGGGCCGGAGCAGGTCCAAGCGCAGCAATGCCCTCCAAAAGGGCAGCCTTGAATGATATGGGAGTGGCGCCGGCGGACTTGCCTGTAGGAGGCGTATCCCGGCACCATCGCTGGGCTTTGCTCCGCCCTGTAAGCCCGCAAGGAGGGGTCCTTGAGGGGGAGACAGGGCTCCGTGCTGGGGAGGAGGTGGCCGCCGGGCTCGGGGTGAGCGGCGGCGGGAGGCCGCTGGACGGAGGGGTCTTCCACGCCGGAGAGGAGGAGGTGGCCGCCGGGCTCGGAGTGAGCAGCGGCGGGGGGCTGCTGGGTGGGATGGTGGCGCCGGGTTGGAGCGGGAGCGGGGGAGGCAGAAGGACGTCCGCCATACTTCTTTCCATTCACTTTCATTTATTGATTCCTATAAGTGTAGGTCAATAACTATGGTGCTACTGGTCGTTTCATGTTAAAATTATGTTCAATTTGTGCCTTGCATGGCCTGATATAGATGCGTGTCATAGTACTTGGGGACAGCAAATCATGTTTTTAATTATAAACTGTAGAGAGATGGAATAGGGAAAAACACCACACCCAATCAGGGGGGTGACCTCTCATAAATATATAGCCAATATGACCTCTCATAAATATATAGCCAATATGGCTTGTGTTTACTTGTACTAGGAAACAATCCTAGTACAAGTAAATCATATCAGCTATACATGGTAAGCTACAATCAGCTATACATTTCCTAATATAAACATACCTGGTTGAGCCTTTGGTGTCAGAACTTTCCGAAAGATCTGTTGTTTCTGATTGGTAAAGTCCAACAGAAACAAAGAGAAAGATGGTTTCCTTTCTCTCCTGTGTGTTCGAGAAGAAAAAAAGATGGTTTCCTTTTTGTTATTGTGTACATCCTATCCATATGCTCCCTTCTTTCTGTATAATTTTGCATTTGGCCACTTTCTAAAACAAATGCAAAAATTGTTTTTTTTATGCATAGCAGCATAGGTCTTACAATGTCATGATGTAGCCTATAACTTCCTTGATTCTAATAACAAAAAGTAATGGTTACTTCAATACTAATTTGCAAAAGAAGATTCCATTTCATCAAGAACTGGGGAGCATATTCTATAAAGCTTTCTTTTGCATCTGTTTCTAGTACCTTACTTTTTTCTGCCTTAACTTATCATTCTCTAGGTTACATGGAAACCCTGTATGCACAGTTCAAAACCAACAGAATATTTCTCAGTATTGTCAATCAACAACAGTTGTTGCACGTGGAGGTTCCTCAGATAACAGTACACTCTGTGGACCATGTTCTACCGACTTACCTTTTGAAAGAGTGCCAATGTCACCGATACCGTGCTCATGTGCTGTTCCAGTTTATGTTGATTACCGGCTTAAGAGTCCTGGGTTTTCGAATTTTGTTCCCTATGAGGACCTATTTCAGCAGTACTTATCATCTGGGCTTTCATTGTTATCCTACCAATTAGAAGTTTCTACTTTTATGTGGGAAGAAGGCCCAAGGCTGAAGATGTACCTGAAACTATTTCCAAATAACACTATCCTTTTCAATGCTAGTGAGGTGTCCAGGCTGAGAGGTATGTTCACAGGTTGGCAGATTCCGGACTCTGATATATTTGGGCCCTATGAGCTTATCGACTTCGACCCAGGGTGGTACAACAACAGTATGCTATCTTTTCTCTGCATCTATTAATTCCATTTCTGTATTGTATAGATTTCAGAGGTTTAGATTAGAGATTTTGTAAGTTCAACTACGATAAGGACACCTTGCATCTTTTTTCCCCCTCAAATATGTAGTAGTGCTGCATATCTTTGTATTAAGAAGGAAAAAACAGTTTTGCATATGATCTTCCAAGCAGAGGTGTATGTTCACAATACACACAGGGAGGGCAATAACACAGTAAGATTCTGTTCACAATACACACAGTCACACAGAGAGGGACATAATATAACAACCAACAAAGAACAGCCGGACTGGACCTAGGCCCTAAGCCCCTTTGCCCAACTGAACACCACAATTGTTTGCCCAACTGAACACCACAATTGTACCTCATTTGAAATATCATGCAAGATGTTAATGCAAACTTGCATCCAACCAGAAACTGTGAAAAATGTATGTGACAAACAGCCAATGCCACTTGGTGACACTGAGCAAGTTAAGAAAAAGATGTATGAACCTAAATATTACAGTGAAATATTACATTCCATGTTAATAATAATGGAACATGTATATCCCAAATGAATAGTTTTGGGATTGAAAAAGATGTGTAGCACTGATGGTGCTGTTGATCAAACATGCCTACAGAATTTAATGTTATGAAAATCTTACTAACCTATGTTTGCTGCATATTCTAGATCAATTTAAATTTCCATATTTGTAGCATGTGTAGAAGATAGAGGTCTCATCTGTTTTTATTGCTATCTTTCCAGTATTATCGCAGGGTACAAAGTCCAGTCTGAGTACAGGTGCCATTGTTGGGGTAGTCATGGCAGCATTTGCTGCAGCAGCCATTCTTTCATCCCTAATTACAATCATCATATTGAGAAGACGTTCAAGACATTCTTCAAACAAACGCTCTGGTAAACCCTCCACCTCTACTCCCTATGGTCTTAAGCAGTTAACAGTTAGAAAGTTTGTAATTCGTTGCTGAAAATGGAATAGTGTTTCAATTGCCCCCCTCTTTATCTATTTACTATTTTAGTGAAATACTTAATGTGACGATAAAAAAAACTTAATGTGCATATAACTATATCCTCTCCATATGATTTGGCTATTTATCTTTTCCTATCTGCTGCTCAAATGACAAGGTTTTTGTCTCTGTTGTAGCAAAAAGAATTTCAATGAAAATTGCTGGTGTAAAAGACTTCAATTTTGAAGAATTGTCACATTCTACAAATGACTTCAGTGATTTGACACTAATTGGCCAAGGAGGGTATGGGAAAGTATACAAAGGTGTGTTGGCTGATGGAACAGTAGTAGCAATAAAACGTGCACGGCAAGATTCTCTACAGGGTTCTAAGGAATTCTTCACAGAGATAGAATTGATGTCTAGGCTGCATCACCGTAACCTGGTTTCTTTGCTTGGTTATTGTGATGAAGAAGATGAGCAGGTGGTCCCTGCAAACCTTTTCTTTTCCTTTCTGTCCCTAAAGAAAGCAAATTTTAAAATTAATTGCATCAAATGTTTTTTATTTTTCAATTGTTTACTTCTTTTGAACTGAGTTGTGGAACCTGTTTCTGGTAGAGCAATTCACTGGAGTGTTTATTTTTTAATTTGCTCATGCTTCCTTGTTGGTAGATACTATACTTTCTTTTATGTAGAACTTCCTTGTTGGTAGATACTATACTTTCTTTTATGTAGAACTTCCTTGTTGGTAGATACTATACTTTCTTTTATGTAGAACTTCCTTGTTGATATCCCATCTTTTTTGGAAGTCATGAAATGGATGAGTTTACTAGTAGGTTACGTACTTTCAATTCAACAGTACTGTGATATAGCCTCACACTGTTAAGACCTATATTGCAGATGCTGGTATATGAGTTTATGCCCAATGGTAATCTACGTGATCATATTTCAGGTAAGACCTTATTTCGCCACTAGCTGTTCAATCGGACCAATAAATAAAAATTTTAAAAGCGTCACGAACACTATGTTTCTGCCATGTAAGACTCGCGCCCCAGCAATTCCCCCATATTCAACCTTTCTTTTGCTACAGCTAACATATAAAATCACACTGTTCATTCTCACACCCAGCTGAAAAATGTCGTGGAAACATAAATTTATGCACATTTTGTTGCTGTGGATCATTGTGTGTTCATATTACCTCCTCCATTATAAAAGTCCTGCCTCCAGATTTTAAAATTTGGTTTCTTAATACATGTCATTTTATGATCTGGAAATTATATCTGCCATTTTTTTTGCTTTCCTTTTTGTGCACTAAGACAGTTTGCCTTCATTCCTGCACTATTACTTCTGATATGCTGCTTTTCTGACCTGCCAAGTTTTACCAACACTTATATGTGACAGCTAGAGCCAAAGTGCCTCTAGATTTCCCTATGAGGCTACGGATTGCGCTAGGATCTTCACGTGGTATCCTGTATTTGCACACGGAAGCAGACCCTCCAATATACCACCGTGACATCAAAGCTAGCAACATTCTACTGGACGCAAAGTTTGTTGCAAAAGTTGCTGATTTTGGACTCTCACGGCTTGCACCGTTGCCAGAAACAGAGGGGAGTGCCCCTGGTCATGTCTCCACTGTCGTAAAGGGAACCCCGGTAAGTAAAGGCCACACCACACACTAAAGTGCTTCCATAGGTAGTGAAATATATGGTACATCATAACCAATACCTATTTTCATTCTTGATCTTTGCAGGGTTATCTTGACCCAGAGTATTTCCTGACTCATAAACTTACTGACAAGAGCGATGTGTACAGCCTGGGTGTTGTGTTTTTGGAACTTCTGACCGGGATGCAGCCTATTTCCCATGGAAGAAATATAGTGAGAGAAGTTTTGTCGGCCAGTCAGTCCGGGATGATATTCTCAGTGGTTGATAACCGGATGGGCTCATACCCTGCCGAGTGTGTGGAGAGGTTTGCTGTGTTGGCCCTGCGGTGCTGCCGGGAGGAGACAGACGCAAGGCCGTCCATGGTAGATGTGGTCCGGGAGCTGGAGACGATATGGAAGATGACCCCGGGGACGGAGAACATGCAATCGTTAGAGTCCAGCGCCATGGCGGCCATGGGCTCTAGCAGCAGCAACACCACGGGCACACCCATGGCGTCATCAGGGTCGCGGATGGTTTCATCCGATGATCGCTACGTTTCGTCCATGGAGGTCTCCGGTAGCAACCTGCTCAGCGGCGTTGTGCCCAGCATCAATCCGCGCTGATCAGGATTGTATTAAAGATGGCACGGATCTCTTCTTGTGTAGTATAGTGTATACTAGTGTCCTACTAGACTCTTAGTGCTGTGCAGTACTTATTCTGATGATGCCTGTGACTGTCACCACGTGCATTTGCATCGAATTTAGGAAGTTAGTTGAGGTTTGTAGTGATTTTTGTCCTCGTAGTATGCAATAAAAATTAGATCAAGATTCCCTGCTGAACTGGTCAAAGCTTTCACTTGTCTTGTCAAACTGGAGTCTCGTTTCCAATGGTAGGGTTTTCAGCCGACAAATGGCCTCTATTTTTTTCTAATGAGTAAAGAGACAGGGAGTGACTCATATAACCATTAGTTTTCAGACATTTAAATAGGTGCACATCGAGATTTAAATTCTATTGGGGTCAAGTCATGCACCTACGACTCCATCGCCACGTACACTAGTGATGATTTTGTGTTTTTTTTGTGGCAATAGTGATGATTTTGTTACGGATTTCTTTAGCTTGGTTAATACCTCTTTCTCAAAATATAGTTTGTATTTGATACATATAGTAAATATTATATATTTAAAAAAATTACAATTCAAAACGGAGAAAATACTATTCATTTGACAACTGGGGCAGTGAAGAGCTAGCTACATGTGTTTTGAGTTTGCCCTTGGGCTTTTGAGGCCGCGTTTGGATCCTAGGGACTAAAATTTAAAATTTAGTCCCTTAAATAATAACAATTAGTAGCATTAAACATAAATTAATTATAAAACTAATTGCATAAGTCATATCTACTCCGCGGGACGAATCTAACAAGCCTAAATAAACCTACGTAATTATTAAATTATTACTGTAGCATTATATTATGTAATCATGGACTAATTAGACTTTATAGATTCGTATCGTAAATTAGTCCTCGCTTATATAATGTATTTTGTAATTAATCTATATTTAATACTTCTAATTAGCATTCTTCCGTTCAATGTGACGGGAAAACTTTAGTCTCTGGAATCGAACACCCCCGAGTTTTTGAGATGGAAGACTATAAACTTGCCTCATCTCGGCCCTTCCTATCGATGTCGTTCGAACTCTTGGCATAGAACAAGGTTATACTTGCACCCAATGACATTTTTAGCCCCTTTTAATTGCTCATTCACACATCAAACAAATTAAGAGCACCGAATCTACAGAACTTAGTGAGTATAAAATCCACTCCCCCTTTTCCCCTGGAGATGAAAAATTCGTTGGAGATAAATAAGTAGTACTAGTATTTAGTGATGGATAGTGTGGCCTTTTTGACTTTGGGGGAGCTGGATCTGGATCTGGATCTGGATCTGGCCCGTGTAGCGTCGACGAGACACGAGCGAGCCCAGCAGCAGTAACTAGACTGATTGCCAGCCGACTGGATTCTTCTCGTCCCCAACCCAGCCGAACCAGCGGAGCCGCCGCCGGCGAGAGCGCGGGATGGCGACGGCCTCCTCCTTCACCGCTGTCTTCTTCAGCAGCGCCTTCGCCGCCTGCTTCGCTGAGGTACCGCCCGCTCCTCCGCATTCTCTTCCTTTTCCTTTGTTTTATTATTACTCGCCTCCCTCGCGCATCCAATCCACGATCCGTCCGGGAGGTGGAGCCGGGTTCCGCCGAATTGGGACGGCTCCGCCCTCCCTACAGCCTTCATGACTACTCGCTTGCTTGCCGTAGTTTTGAGCCTTGGAGACGAATTTGTCTGGCTTCCAAGTGGCCAACAGTCTGTATTTTCTCTTTTGTTTATGGTGCGAGTTAGCTTGGGGTTATTACAAAAAAAAAGAGAGGATTAGTAAGTTCAAGAGGAGACGATCCTTCCTTGATTTCAGCCACAAGTGGTTCCTCACCGCGTATCCACTGATCCATATGATAAGATATGATTTTATGCTTTGCTTTATTTGATTTACACCAATGATATAATCAGGTGTGCACCATTCCTTTGGACACAGCCAAAGTGCGCCTTCAGCTGCAAAGGAAGACGCCGCAGCAACTGCCACCTGCGGCTGCAGTCACAGGCGCTGGAGGGACGCTGGCCACAATCCTCTGCATCGCCAGGGAGGAAGGGGTGTCCGCGCTATGGAAGGGCATCATCCCTGGCCTTCACCGCCAGTTCCTCTACGGCGGCCTCCGCATCGGCTTGTATGAGCCTGTCTGTACTCCTGCACATTCGTTACCTTCTCTACGCCCCCTTCAATTTCAAAGTGACTTCCTCACAACAACGAAGCGAATCTCCCCTCTCTTCCCTTGCAGGTCAAAGCTTTCTTTGTCGGGGGTGCGGTCCGGGATGATGTCAGTTTACTAAGCAAGATTCTTGCTGCGCTTACCACTGGTTGGTACATCCTCCTCCCTCCACTTAAACTTAGACAAGTTAAATTATTTCAGAATGCAACATAGCCACATTATCTCTTATACTTGCCGCGCAGCACATGCTCGGTTATTTATTATGCCATTACTTCTTGCTACTAGTCCAGTGCAGCATAAATCATGCCACACACACATATTTTAAATCTGGTTCAAATCATTCCTCTTGTTTACTTTCCATATATGAAGCATGGCTCCTTTATTGATTCATGTCAGGTTTATCATGTACTGATGTACACAAGTGTTTCCCCCTTTCAACATCATAATTAATAACCTGGTCAGTGCACTTTAAAGCGTCAGGCGCGAACCATATATCGCTAAATGCGTTTTTCTTCTTTATCCTCAGGTGTCATAGCAATTGTTGTGGCAAATCCAACTGATCTTGTCAAAGTTAGATTGCAAGCTGATGGAAAGGCTACCACTATCAAGAGGAACTATTCTGGAGCCCTCAATGCATATGCTACTATTATCAGACAGGTTGCTTCGACAATCATGGGAGCAGCTAGTTTAGATGGTTATTTCTTTTTTGTCATGGTCCTTAAATTCTTCTTACTTACAGGAAGGTGTTGGAGCTTTGTGGACTGGCCTTGGTCCAAATGTTGCACGCAATGCCATAATTAATGCTGCTGAGTTGGCCAGCTACGATCAATTCAAACAGGTACCTGTTGACTCTCTTCTGTCTTGTGGTCATTGCCTTTCATTATCACTGTTCATTCTTTTGTTCTGTCCATGCAGATGTTTCTAAAACTTCCTGGGTTTACTGATAACGTTTTTACCCATCTTTTAGCTGGACTTGGTGCTGGTTTTTTGGCAGTTTGCATTGGCTCTCCGGTGGATGTGGTATGCTCTGCAAATTCTGGATTGTCACATTACCGATTCCCAAGTTGCAATATGTGTTTAGCTCACTCTAAATCCTGCTTTGATGTATTGCCCTTGCTTTTCACCAATTTAACTGTCATGCTTTTTGTTTAGGTGAAATCAAGAATGATGGGGGATTCAACATACAGAAGTACACTTGATTGTTTTGCCAAGACATTAAAGAATGATGTATGAAATCCTTTCCCTGATTTTTCTTAATTTCTTCAGTCTATTGCTCTATCGTACTACAAATATTTTATCATTTGTAGCAAGCATAAGAAGTCATTTCCCTTGTGTATACAACCAATATGTCGATATCCATCTGCCCTGAACCCTGGTCACTTTGAACTTCTTCCATTTCCAATCTAGAGCTTTGGCCATCAATTCGGTTGAGCAATGGTTACAGGCTACTGCAGAATTGACTGCCACTACAGTATAAATATAAGGCATTCATTTTAGGCTCTACGTTTTAAGCTTTATATTTCAGTGTTTGAATTTGTTGAAAACAACACTCTTATGTCTATGATTGAAGCCTCAGATTGCAATGTTTGGAAAATGTGCATTTAGTTGGATCCTAGTCTAAAACAAGGAATATTGCCATGCATTTAGACGAATCTTTTGAAGTTCGAAAGAAAATCTATTAGTGTTTAACATGCTTGAGTTTGGCAACATGTAAGTGAAGTGATGAGGTGAATGCTGATTGGGGCCAACACTGAGGAATCAAAGAGTCATCTTGAATGGTTTGTTGAGAAATTCCAAAGGGTCAACATCATTAGTGGCTTAGTGCCCTGCTGATAGCTGCAATGTTAGTGATCTGATTCATCGTTGGGAACTGAAATGGTAGAAAGCAATTTAAATTTGAAAAGGTTGTGTGAATTCATCCAAGGGTAGAAGCACGGCAAATTATGTTCCATTTCTATGTGGCTCAAGCTGCACTCCAAGATTCTTGTTAGGTCCTAGTCAGTTTCCATTGGAATTTCTGCAATCCAGTTATTAGGAAGGGATCCATCTATTTAATCCGGATACAATCCATTGTTGGCATTATTTTTAGAGAATCTGTTGAAGCTTGTGATGTCAGCGAAGTTTTGGTAAGGGCAAAAGTGAGTCGCAAATTTTACATGAGACTCTTGTAACAGAAGACTCGGCTTCTGTTTGAACTCTTGGTTCTTTAGCCTTACCTTGTCGATTAGCTCATCCAATCGGTTTTGTTCATAAAGTTACTTTTAGAGAATCTGTTGAAACCATGTCTAGTTTGCTGATATTTATCCCTTCACTCAGTTTGATGGAGGTTGAGTCGGTGGATAGCTATTCTGCCGATATACTTATTTTTCTGATTATAAGTTCTCCTTGGTATTCTTAAACTATGTATTGTCTTATATAGATTTTGATTAGTTGCTGACAAAACCTAAACTAGGAGAAAATTTCGTAGGCTGGTGTCCATTCTTCAATATGTCATGATCTTTCTACCAACCATAACTCTTTTCCTTGTCGATCAAGTTTCAGATGGTGCAGATGCACTATTGTTGCGGGAGTGGGTTTTTTCTATTGCTAATTTAGAATGTATTGTGTCCTAGATGTTTTGCAGTCGCCAGCTGAGCATATTCATAAATGTGTTTTTCTTTTCTGCAGGGACCTGGTGCTTTCTACAAGGGGTTCATTGCAAACTTTTGTCGGATTGGGTCCTGGAATGTGATAATGTTCTTGACTCTGGAGCAGGTAACAAGATGTGCATGCCTTTTATTTTGTGTTGTTTTTGTTTTAAATGGGCTATCGAGTCCTAGTCTCATTACTGAAGGCCTAAACTTTGCCACCTGCATTTTTCTTGCTCTCTTCCTTCTGTAGAAAGTGAAAAGTTGCTGATTCATTTTGCATTCCTCTTGTTTAATTCCAAAAGGTTAGAAGATTATTTCTATAAGTTTGACGGTTGCACTGCAAGGAGGGGTTCTGTTTTGTGCTTAGCCAAGTGAATGATATGATGGGATGCATGATTTAAGGAAGAAGCTACACGTTCTCATGTTGTCAACCGACAGAAAGCAGACACCACATGTGTCTTTATTTAGACTGCATAGGACAATACAGTGTTATGTTGTAATTTCGTACTGCTGATTGACTACGGACCACTCTGGTGGTATATTGTAGAGAGCATGTGTTCATTGCATTCAGTGGCAGTTGTGAGGCTTATGTATCTGTGAAAGAACCTTAAAGAATAACCCACTAATGCTGTTTCAGAGGAGCAAAATTTATTAGCAGGGCATAATAACATTAAAATACTAAAAATGCATATTCGTATAGACGTATGGTACAAGGTGTTCCTTTTTACAGCACATGTAATTGGAGGGGAAACTGGTTTGTTGGTGGGACGGCCTCCATTTTGCTGTCTTTTCGACGCCTCAGGTGACATGACATGACCAGTAAACTCATGGCTCGTCTATGAATTTAATCTTTTGGTTTGCTTTCAGCAGAGAACAAGAATGTAGTGATCGACTGAACTGATTTGTTTAAATGTGTCCAGTCTGCAAGGCACACACTCGAACCTATCTGCCAGTTACGTGATGTTGGGTTGTAACTAAACCCAAAACAACTCCTGGTTTTGCCTGAAGTTCTCGTGTTCAGTCCTTTACAATCAGTTTATAACTTGGTGAACTATATTTTCCATTTGCCACTAGTCAGAATATAATACTAGTAGGAAGGTAAAGCTGTATGAAGAAAGTGTAGCCCAAACAAATCGACTCATCTTTATGTCATCCACCGGATGCATTTGTGTATAGTCAATCATGCATCACGTACGAATTGGCTTGTAGTCTAATGGTAGGACGGTCCAGTGGGATGCTACCTACCAGGGTTGCTCGCACCTTTTTCCGGGATTTTTCCAGGATTTACCGGCGTAATTCGTTAAGTGGTAAGCGGCGTTCCCGTCGACAACGAGGTGCCAATGGCGACTTCAGGAATCTCCAGATCTGTCGGGTGCTCAGTCCTTCGGAAATGCTCATAGGGGTAGGGTTTGCGTACGTGTATTCATAGGGGTGAGTGTGCGTGCATGTGTGAGTGTCTGCATTGTACCGTGTAATTCTCAAAAAAAAGTCATGCATCACGTTGTTCAAATAATCAAACATGTATGATTTGCGGCAAAACATGGAAAGCTGAGAGGACATCGATCCCTCGTAATGCAAGAGGAGAGAATCAACGAAAGGCCCTCCATCATCATCTCTGTGACGTCCCGCCTCCCGAGGTCGGGCCCGCATACACCTGACAGCCTAGTTATTTGAACCAGACCGGTCATCGAACCGCCGAAGGCCTCGGTTCAATGGTCCAACCGTTAGGAACCGGTTGAACCACTGGTTCCCTTGTTTTGGACCGGTTGAATTGGACCGGTGACAAATACTTTGAACTGGAGCCATGCATACATGAAAATTAACAATATATATAGTTGAATATAGAAAATTATAGATTAAACAATAACCAACATGGCTGCATTCCAAATTCAACATGTGAAATGTGAATAACGTACAATACTTCATAGGTTCAACATGACACATGAGTACCAAACAGGAACATGACAGACAAAATAAAAACCATAGTACCAAACATGAACAAGTTCACAACGCAATAATTAGTAAAATGGATCCTAATCATCTTCGGCTTCACATCCTCCTAAACGAAACGAAGTAAAAAATCTAGCATTTTCGTTAATGCCCTCGAGTAAAAAATCAAAGGAGGGATAAAATTAAGAAAACTCAAAAACAGTCCCGGTTGGTAAGGAACCGGCCGGTTCACCGGTTCCATAAAAAATCGGCCGATTCGATTGCACAGACGATCTTTTAAGGGAACCAAACCGCTATAGTCTCTGGTTCACGGTTTTTTTGGATGAACCGCCGGACCTGTCTGGTTCAAATAACTAGGCTTGACAGCTCTCTACGACCTCAAAACTGACCTCACAGACCAACACTAGTCCTTTTTTAGGCACTTTGTCCTCACTCGTGAGACCAACACTAGTCCTTTTTTAGGCACTTTGTCCTCACTCGTGAGTACCTGAGAAGAACTTCTCAGTCGGTCACACATCCCTAAATTGCTCCGGGCCAAGCACGCTTAACCCCGGAGTTTTTTCGAGATGAGTTTTCGGAAAAGAAGTTGCAACTTGTTGGTATGAGTATCCTATCAATCCTATTAAGGCCTAGGCTATTACATACTCACCCCTTATAAGACCGACGTCCTCGTTGATCAACCCCAAGCCACGAACGTCCCCTCCGGCCACGTCCCAAGCCATGAACGTCCCCTCCGGCCACGTCCATGCGCCCAGTGCCAGCGCATGTGCCATGCTATATGACCACTCCGTGCCCACACCAGCCATTCGCACCATACCTGCGCAACTGCAACCCATGCGCCCATGAAACCGTGAGAGTCGGCTCTGAGAGCAACGGTAACATCTCGCCTCCTCGAGGCCAGGCCAGCCTACACTAGTCTCACATAGGACCTGACAGCTCTATAGGACCTCAAGACTAATCTCACATACCAACACTAGTCCTTTTCTGCGCACTTTGTACTCACTTGTGAGCCCCTGGGAAGACCTTCCCAGTTGGTCACCTGTCTATAAATTACTCCGGGCCAAGCACGCTTAACCCTAGAGTTCTTTCGAGACGAGCTTCCGGAAAAAAGTTGTAATTTGTTTATACGAGGATTCTATCAATCCTATTAAGCCCTGGGCTGTTACAATCTCATTGTCCAATAGATAGGCCTTGTTTAGTTTCTAATTTTGACATGTCAAAGTTGGCACTTTGCCATTAAAGCGCAAATGTAACATTTCGTTTGTATCCGTGAATAATTGTGCAAACATTGATTAATTAGGCTCAGAATGTTACTCTCGCAATGTAGAACAAAAATGTGTAATTAGTTTTTGATTTTATCTACGTTTAATATTCCATGTATTGGTATTTTGATGTGACGAGAATCTTCTTTTTACGTAGTGGAATTTGAGGGCAAGGTTGGGAACTTAAACAAGGCCGTTATTCATACGCCCTGTACTGTAGATACAGTTGAATGAGTTGACCTGGCGGTCACGTATGTACGCGTGCGTTTCCTAAAAAAAAGGAACTAAGAGCCGAGGCGGCAGGGGGAGAATTGAGGCCTTGTCTAGATGTTAGGCCTTGTTTAGATCCTAATTTCTACCCCTAAAGTTCACTTCTCAACGAGAAGATTCCCATCACATCAAAATATTATATCATGTATGGAGTACTAAATGTAGATACAATTTAAAACTAATTACACAGTTTTGTTGTACTCTAGGAGACGAACATTTTGAGCCTAATTAATCAATTTTTTGACAATTTTTCACACATACAAACAAAATGCTACAGTAGCGCACGTACTCCAAAAGACCCAAATTTGGCTCCCAATTTCGGGAACTAAACAAGGCCTTAGAATTGGGAGGTTGTATTTGGGAGTAAGATGTCACTTCGTAATCATTACGCTACTCTAGCATTTCGTTTGTACTTGTGAAAAATTATCCAAAAATTTATTAATTAGGCTCAAAATGTTCGTCTCGCAGAGTACAACAAAACTGCACAATTAATTTTTGATTTTATCTACATTTAGTACTCCATACATGTTATGAGATTTTGATGTGACGAGGAATTTTCTTTTTGCATAGTGTATTTGGGAGTTGCTTTTTGGAACGGCTGAAGCAGAAGCACCGGCCTACCGCCTACTACTGCCTAGCTGCTCCAGTATTCAATTCTACTGCACTGTACTCCCTCCATACCGGTAAAGACGTCTAGACAGCGACACGGTCTTCAAACACAACTTTGACTTCTTATTTCTATAAAAATATTTATCAAAAAGTGATACATGTATACTTTTATGAAAGTATTTTTTAAAATAAATCTATTAATATAACTTTACAATTCTAAACTCAACAACTTAAAAGTTATTCATGATTTATATTTTCAAAGTTTGACTCAAACCTTGTTCTAAACGTCTTTCTTTACCAATACGGAGGGAGTATTGGTTTTTTTTTGTTCTACACCAACCATAAAAACGGTGATATATAGTAGACGATTCTGCAAAACTTTTTCCCTCGTCTTAAAGTCTTATACGATATTACTATATCATATTTGTAAGTTAAAATTTTATGATCAGCAACACAAAAGGACAGGCTCCAAAACTCTAAGGGGGACGCCCGCGCCTCTCTCTCAGAGGCGATGGGGCTGAACCCTAGTCGTTGCCGCCCCACCTCGAAACCACCCCCTCACGCCCCCGCTCCGCTGCCGCCCGACCGTGTTGCAGCCCCTGCCTAGGCCGGCCATGGTGATGGCGGCAGGGGCTCTCCTCCCCTGTCGTAAATCTGAGAGAGGGTTCGTCAGCTGGCCGCCCTTCTTCGCCTCCGCGTCCGGCGGCGCTTTGGCATAATGCCGGCATGGGAGGCTGGTGGTGGATGGGGGATCCCCACGTCAGGGCGGCAGAGACGCTCTTCGGGGGGGAGGGGGGGAGGGGAGGGCACCGGTGCGGCGGTGAGCTTCGTCTCTGGCATCGGCTCCCCCGACGGGCTGGCGTCTTCCTCCCTTGGTCTCCGGTGCCGGCCAGGCTTCTAATCTATAGTGGTGACCCCTCAGGGCGTGCTCCTCCCCTCCCGCTTGCCCCGGGTTGCTGCCCGCCGGCAGTCGGAGAGGGGAGGGGGAGCTTTGTCTTGCTCCGGCGCCCCCGGCGTGCTGTCCCTCTGGTGATGTCTTCTCGGCCCACCTCCATTGCGTTGTTGCTCCCATGCTGCAGGTTTCATGCATCGCACTTCAACTGGATCCGCTGGTTTTTGCCCTATAAGATGAGGGCTAATCCGAGATCATGCACTTGTATATCGCTAGGGTTTGCCTGCAATTGAGGTGGGCGAACCCGAGGTCGATGGTGAGCTCGTATCCCCTAGTTACTCAGGAATTGGTGGTGGCTTTAGTCCTTATTGGATCTTGCAGGAAAGTTTCGGCAGTCGCGACGTGTAGGTGGTGTTCGGCGGCGTTTTGTGGTGGGGGATGGTTCCTCCGGTGTCGGGGGCGGTTTGCTAGCGCAAGCTGTGGTCTGGCGGGCTGGACCGGGCAACGGGTTTCCCTGCCGGGGGCGTTGCTTGCGGGCTCCTCATTTGGCGGTTGCATTGGTCTCCTCGATGAAAACCGAACGTTAGCGCTGGCCCGATCTTATCGGTCTTTGATGGATTATCGGCCTTTTAGGTGTGCGTCCTTGAGTAGCCCCATGTTGTCCCGGGGGTGTCTCCTAGGGGGTCCCGTTATGGATATGTAAGTAGTTAGGTTTAGTCATCGGACTTGTGCTTTATTGTAAACTGATAACCCTAGTATGTGACTTGCTTTATCTATAAAGCTCGGCCTCAGCCTCGGCCGTCTGGTCATGTTGAAATTTTGGGATAGTAGTAGGGACCAGGCACCGTTTGTAGTTACTTTTTACTTTTCAGAAGAATCTGTCGTGTCCTTTTCTTTTGTAGTAATATGGATGGAGTACGCATCAAAATAGCAAAATATTTATTTATCATTTTGGGTTTGCGCCGAAGTACTGTAATAGTAATAGGATCCTCTAGCGCCACGACGATGGACCGGTGGCCAGTTCCTCTATGGCAAAATTTTTTAAATAATGGATATAAATCCGGCATCTATATCCACGAATGGATATATATAACCAAAATTACGTGACTTCTTAGACTCCAAAAACTCAAAACGAAGAACAAACACTATAGAAAGCTAAAAGACTATAAAAGAAAGTTAGAAAGACTAAACTTCAAATTTCTTCGCCGTCTTTTCTCCAAGCTTATTCTTCTATCTTCGTATAGCATCATCTCTTCGCATCGTTTAGTTACTTAGAAACTTGACGGTGGAATCATGCTGCCTGAAAAAAATGACCTACGTACCTTTTTTTACGAGGAACGAAAATTATGCTCTCTTATGAGTAAATTCCATCCACCGTATAACAACTTGTAACGTGTATCATTTTGGTCTAACAAGTTGTAAAATGTGCAAATAGATACATTAACTTATCGTGTAGTATCATATACGGTCCAAATACAGACTGATTTGGACAAATGGGCAGCATGATGTGATAATTCGGGTCAATTTTATATGCAAATAATAAGCTATACATCTGTTTTCTTATTTCATTTGAGCCCTTCTCTCATACTTTGACCAGTTGACCATCACTAACTCCTAATTATACCATCAACCATGTTTCCCCTTCTGATGCTCAACTCTGCACTGGCCACAAACCAAGGATCAAGAGGGGCAGCGGCAGTGCCGTGCCTGCCATATATACCTGCCGACAACGGCGAGGCTTTCTTCTATATATGCTCACCTGCTGGACTGTCATCCCCGTGGTCCGCAGCTTTATCGATCTTGCTCAGCCAGTGTCAGTCATATGAGGCACGGAGGCAGCTCATGCTCAGGAGAAATTTCTAATCAAGGAAGGCTTGCACATTTGTTTACAGATGAAGTGAACTGTCACATGTTTGTCTGAGCACATTTGTTCACAAATGAAAAGAATTGACATATGTTTGTCTGCATCGTTCAGGCTGCATACATGCATATTATTCAGGTCAACTAGTTGCTCGTTGAGACGTTGTGTACGCGGTGCTTGTCATATACGAACCGATCACCGATCACCTTCAACGTCTTCCAACAGCCAAAGCTGATCGCTTTTACCTTCCTAGTGGGCACGCCCTCGTGTGAAAATCCCCATGCTGCAGCTGAGAGAAATAGGCCAAATCATTCTTGAAACTGATGCTTTACAGGGGTGGCAAGCAGAAGCAGCCTCAGGTTTCCGTCTTACAATGCTGGGAGGACTCATCCATGAGCTCAAGGAAATACCACATGCAGATTTCATTACTCAAGTATAGAGTATGTCCCATGGGACGATAGTAATCAAGTAGCGCAAATTAGCAGTGCTAGGAGCCTCGTGTTCACAAGTTCAATGAAATCCTGTAAATTAAAAAAACTAAACCCTCAAAATGACTGGAGAGAGAAGGGAATCAACCATCCGGCAATCTACATGATATTACTGCCATGGTAAAATATGTTAACATGGTACACCTAAGATCGGATACGCACGTAACAAACTACTTATAGCGCGCTTGATTGTATATTTTACAACTTAAAGTGATACAACATTATAAATTGTTGTACGATGGATGTAATTTACTCATCTTCTTATTCACAGTGATGTCATCGTGACATCTTACTACTATTCGAATGCAGCATACATATATATATATATAAATCATGTCAGCCAAAACCAGAATACGATCGATGTGCACTGTCGATCGAGTAGTGTGTGGTACGTCCGGCGGAGCGCGCGGGATGGTGTCGTTGGTTGCCGCCGTACGTCGAACCTGATGGATCATCAACCCCTAGCTATACATACAGTAGTATGCCGCTCGACGTACAACTCCGGCCCCGACGATATATAATAATTATTTGCTCGTCATGAGCGTTACTGCTCCAATCAGACTGCTAGCATGTGTACTATGCATGTTTATTTGCTAACCTGTACGTACTATGTTCCCTTGCTAACATTCTTATGAGAACCTATAGATTTACGAGGTTATGTGTATTTTTGGAACAACCTTAAAGAATTACACATCCATATTGTTTCAGAGGAGCAAATTTTAATTTATTATTAGCAGGGCATGACATCATAAAAAACATGCATATTGGTATAGTACAAGGCGTTCCTTTTGACAGCACAAATAGTTGGAAGGGAATCTGTTTCGTTTCCCAACGAAACTGGTAATTGTTGGTTAAATCGCTTTCAACCGTGTCGTTTGGACCCGGAGCTAAAGTTTAGAGCTTTAAGTAATAATTAGACGTATTAAACATAAATTAATTGTAAAACTAATTGCATAAGTCATATCTATTTCGCGAGACGAACCTAACAAGTCTAATTAAGCTATAATTAACACATAATTATCATATGTTTACTGTAGCATTACATTGTCTAATCATAGTGTAATTAGACTTAATAGATTCGTCTCACAAATTAATCCTTGTTTATGTAATAGGTTTTTAATTAATCTATATTTAATACTCCTAATTAACATGTTTATATCCGATGTGACGGGGCTAGAGTTTAGACGGAGGGAAACAAACAGGCCCTAACTATCAGAAGAATGTATGGGGTGATTGGTTGGGTGTACTAGTTCCTAGCCAGGTTAGGAAATAACCAGGCCAACATTAACTAGGCTAAGTCAATATCAATACCAATATAAATGTTCTGCGACTAATTTTGGCCCCGTGGAGCCTGGTTAAGAGCCCAAACAGGTAACCAATCAACCCATGGGTGGCTTACGGGAGCCAGCCAATGTATTGCCCTGACAACTTAAGCTGGTACTCAACATCAGTTGTGGATAGTAGACTTAGTATCAAGTATTAACCACCCTTACCTAGTAACCCTGTGGTTTTATTTTGGCAGAGCAGACTGATGTTCTGCGACTGAACTGCATCTGCACTATACTGTCACTTGTAAGCCGCACAGTACTGAATATTTTCATGACCATGTAAATGTGCTTTGCATCTGTACTATCATTGCTGAACTACACTTAATTTATTTGCACACCGCTCATGTGCAATAAGATGCTCATATTACAACTTGATGTGTATGCATATATATACTTGATGCATCAGAAACGTACTGTATAACACAAGAGTGAGCACGCAAAACACAGTAAAGAGAGTGGACATTTCTGTATACCTTGGCTTGATATATATGTAAAATTGCACGTACGGTCAGATCGACCATTAGGTTTCCAAAATGTAACCCCAAAGTTTACTATGCAAAAAGAAGATTCACGTCATATCAAAATATCGATACATGCATGGAGTGCTAAATATAGATAAATCAAAAAACTACTTCACAGTTTTGTTGTACTCGGCGAGACGAACATTTTGAGCTTAATTAATCAATTTTTGGACAATTTTTCATAAATACAAACGAAATGCTATAGTGACGCATTTATAAGAAAGTGACACGTTTCCTCCAATTCTCCACCCCTATTTTACATCAAACAAGGGCTTAATTTGACACAGCAGGCCGGGTACCAGCTGCTAGCTGGATGCAATATAAATATTTAGCCTATCACCACGAAATTAACACTCCATCGATCTAGACTAGATAGGACATTATTATTATTTTTGCAGATATATAATAATTAACAAGAGGCCGGAGAGGAGACTAATTATTATTCGCTAGCATCGTCTTCCCCGGGACGTGCTCGTTCAGCGTCTGCATACAGCTTGGGCCACACTTTCTTGCATGCCTCGTAGAGCGCCTTGTTCCGGTTGTTCCTGCGCGGCCGCTTGCGTCCCTGCTCCGCGACCTCGACGGCGACCTTGCTGAACTTGCGCTTCAGCTGGTAAATCTTACAAGAGAGCAGACTGGCATGCACGTCATGGCGATCCACCATTATTTGCTTGTCTAGGAGCTCCGTGACCAGCTTCGAGGTCGGGGGAAGCACGCCAAGGTTTCGGTCGCTGAGGTCGGCCATGGCGGCGAGAATCCCGCGCTCGTCCACCATGCTCCATTTCTTGTACCTCTTCTTCTTGTGTCTGGCCGCGCTGGTAGCCTCGTTGTCGCCGCCGCCAGTGGTGCCCGCCGATGGGGCCGCCGCCGCTGGGGATGGCAAGGGGACGGTCACGGCGGAGATCGACGGTGGTGAGGGCGGACGACGCCGGCGCTGCGCCGTCGCCGCCTTCCTCGTGGCTTCGTCGTCGCTGCTGCCGACGATGCTGACCGGTGAACGGACGGAGACGGCAGGGGACGACGGCGGCGGGGGCGGGGGCGTGCACCGGCGCCGCGACGCCGCCTTCTTCGGCCCGCTCGTGGCCTCATCGCCGCTGCTGTCGACGATGGCGCCTGGTAAACGGACGGAGACGGCAGGTGGGGACGACGGCGGCGCGCCGCCTTCCTCGGCCGGATCGTCGCGGCCTCATCGCCGCTGCTGTCGACGATGTCGATGACGCCGACTGGTGAACGGACAGAGACGACAGGGGACGACGGCGGGGGCGGGGACGGACGCCGGCGCCGCGCCGCTCCTCTCGGCCGGCTCGTGGCCTCGTCGCTGTCGGACGGCACGTCGATGACGGTGAGGGACACGGGGCGATGAGAGCCGCCGGAGGAGGAGATGGTGATGGGGGTGGCTGAGTGCCGGCCGCGGAAGGACTCCGGCACGAAGGGCGCCATGGCTGCCTGATCGAGATGGCGCCATGGCTGGCTTATTTTATAGAGCTTGGAAGGTTTTTTTCGATGGGGTGGGCTGAGCTCCGCGCGCGCGCTCTTTCTCCCGCCAAACAAAAAAAATGAATACAAGAGACCCATTTTTCACATCTTTCAAAACCCCAAAATTTTGATCCCAACCAAATCGTCCTGTGGCCTTTCAAAATTGAGCTGCATGCATATGCATGGAATGCAACAAGAATAATGGAGGTTGTTTCCTTGTTTCATGCCCGTCGATAGCGGTGGCAACGAAATATTTTCTTTCCTTCTTTCACGCCCCTACACTAGCTCATTCGTATTTTCTTTTTCCCTTCTCTCCAAGATTATATATATAGATACGGACCGGAGCTGCTCCAACATAGATATGATTTTTTCTCTCGAGGCCATCGTGTGGCAACAATGAGTGTGTTTAGTCCCCTGAATTTCAAACGAAAAAGTCACAAAGACATCACATCGAAACATTAAATATAGCAAATGACGCATGGATGGAACACTAAACGTGAGTAAATAGAAAAAACTAATTGCATAGTTTTGATGTACACGACGAGACGAATCTTCTGAGCCTAGTTAGGTCATGATAGGACAATATTTACCACAAATAAACGAAAAGTGCTACCATCCGATGTGACTTTTCTATCAACTTTTCGCGGGAACTAAACACACGGCGACCGGCCATCATGGTCAAGCCTAGCAACAGTGATTGCTCTATCTACTGCAGAAAGTAGGAGTTTATGCACTACTGCCCGGATGTCTGTTACTTTCAGCACTGCCAATGATAATATTAGTAAATTTCAGGGTTATTTCACAGGATCAAAACTCGTGAATCAAATTCATTTTTCAGTTCTTGAGTATGATATATAAATTTCAGGGTTATTTCACAGGATCAAAAAACATCAAAATTTGCCAAGGCTAGCCTTGCCTCCGTCTTCCTATTGCTGCTACCAATCTGAGCAACTAATCCATGTAGTTCAGCTTGCATACTTGGTATTTGTGTTGCAGAAAATGGTTCAATGCTTGGTGGGACATTTGAAGATGGGTGCTGAGACACATGGTAGCAAGTATTGATGCTGTTTCTAAGCTACACAAACCAAATGGAAAGGTAACAGTGTTATTGCAGGTTGCAAATGGCAGAAACATAATTTCCAATATAAGAGGTAACAGTGTTATTGGACCCTCACCGGTAACAACCCAAATGTAACCTTCCCCTGTTCATCTTTGGACCTATCAGCACTAATTATCTTCTTTATCACATTTTGATCAAAGTACTTTGCACGAGGAGTGTCAGCGTGCCCAATCTGATGTTTGCATTGTAGGTTGTCCAGATACAGTATCTACACAAAAGAAATAGTAATCATTTACTCTATTCACTGCAGGCATATGGATGATGAAACAGAATACTCACAATCAGTAATATGGAACATCCTGATAGCGAATTCTTTGCTTTGTCAACCCGCCATGTGATTGCAGCCTGTCGGAGGTCATCGACAACTGCCTTGCACCAGTTCAAACCCGGTAAGGAAGATAGGTCCCTAGTCAGGTAAACATCCTTGCACCTGATGTTGTTGTCTGTGCTTG
This sequence comes from Echinochloa phyllopogon, assembly GCA_033239725.1. Lineage (NCBI taxonomy): Eukaryota > Viridiplantae > Streptophyta > Magnoliopsida > Poales > Poaceae > Echinochloa > Echinochloa phyllopogon. Next base: position 230,335 of record BTCW01000016.1, on the reverse strand, counting down.
GAAAAAGCAGTTTGTTGCAAGCAATGATAAAGAAAAATCTAATTGTCATCTCATCATCAATCATGCCAGACCCTTGCTGATGATCATCGTGCAAGATCTTCTCTAGATGGCTAGCGTGCAGGTCCTGGGATTCCTCTAGACCGACCAAAGTCTTGAAAGAAGACAACGGCTTGGATGCTTGCATGTGTGTACGAAAAAGTATTTCTTTACCAACGTCTGGCAATTCAAATACTTGCTTGACGGCGAAGGGTGTGACCTGGATTCCCTTGTCTTTGGTAACGTTTATTACCATAGTTTTGGGGTCAAGTCTGTCAAACAAGAACTTTAAAAGTTCCCTGCTCTCTAACCTCTCTGCTGAAACACGAAGGAGGCCACCAAAACCCATATCTTTAATTCGCCTGCGCTGCTTGAAGGTGAGCTGGTCGACAAATGAGTTGAATATTGATGGGGCACATCGAGCTTGAAAGTGCATCTAGGCTCTCCCTTGTGGGTTTTGGTTGAATGATGACAAATGTAATCAAAGAGCTAATGGTTTGATTGAGTTTGTGGACAGGTCACAATGTAATAAAATTCATATTTGAAGTATGATGATGTATCCCTATGGATCATGATGGACGGCATGGAGAATGAACGATTTAAATTATTTTCCATTTTGAATTTGAGTTAGGAACGCCGTACTATCAAGGGGGATGCGTGTTGATTGTGCCGTGGATCTTAAAGTGCTCAAAAGAAATAACAAGTGCACAAGAGAGACACAAAAATGCACTCACGGGCACCAGTTTTTCTGGAGCCAGATACTCCGGCAAGGGGTCGGAGTATTCTAGTCCAGAATCAGGGTCAAAGCTTCGTGTTCATTTCTGGAGCCAGATATTCCGGGAAGGAGCCGAAGTATCCAACCCAGATCTCGCAGACAGCATAACGGTTAGATTTTGGGGGCCGAGTATTTATACTCCCACGCCCCCTCTTCAGTGGGCTGCCGACTCTACTTGCAAGAAACACTCTCTTGAGCCTTCCTTCCACTCCCTCATCCTCCTAGAGCTGATCCTTGTGAGATTTGAGAAGGGGATTGAGTGAGCTTGTGGATTTGAGTGTGGGTGAGCATCAACTCCAACTTTGAGCACTTGAAGCATCCTTCAGCCATCGATTCGCATTTGTTACTCTTGGAGCTTTTGCTCCTAGACGGCTAGGCGTCTCCGGCGAGCGCTCAACTCGTGTGAGCTTGCCCCGGAAAGTTTGTAAAGCCATCCCCTCGGGGAAATCATAGTAAGTAACCCTAGCTTGGCTTTTGGGCCCTAGGGGGAGGGTAGGGTTGTGGCTCAACCCGGTCTCTTTGGAGGCACCTCAACGGAGACGTAGCTTCCTTTGGGAAGTGAACTTCGGGAATCAAATCTCTTGTCTCGTGTTGTTGTGCTTGTTTATCTAGTTCATACTTGTTCTTCACGTTCATCATGTTCTTCCTAGTTCATAGTTGACTTTCATACATTTGCTTCGATCTACTCGTGTGTGAAGTTTGTAGTGCAGCCCTTGGTTGGAAAGTATCTTGAGACAATTCCCCACCTTTCTATTCAAAGGAAATCAGCTAAGTTGCAAAGGATTTTGAATCACGAGCTCATAAATTTCTGTTACAGGAAAATCTGGGAACCTGCCAGATACTCCACGACTGTCAGAGTCGGAGTATCCGGTAGGGTGCCGGAAGTTCCGGGTACTAACCCGAGATTGAGCTGAATTGTGTGCAGATTTTTAAGAAGATCCTATTCACCCCCCCCCCTCTAGGCATCTTGTGATCCTTTCAATTGGTATCAGAGCTTTGGTCTCCGGATTAAAAGCTTAACCGCTTGGAGAATCAAGATGTCGGGAGAAGAAGGATCGAAGAAAGAGGTGAAGCCCAAGAACAATGATGATCGTGAGCTTGAGACCCTCTCATCCGATGATGACTCGGATTATGAAGAACAAGAGAAAAAGAAGCGGGAGAATAAGGCTAATCCTCAAATTCCCTTTGATTATTCTCGCTTAAGTTATTCAACTACATATACCTCTATCTCCATGGGCAAACCTCCTCGTTTTAAGGATACTACTTATGCCTCATGGAGAGATGAGATGATTGCACATTTGATCGGGGTCCACCCGGCCCTTTGGAAGATTGTGTGTGTAGGTGTCAACTTTCCGAAGGACAACTCTCCTCTTTCGACGGATCAAGAACATGAAATCCATCGCAACATGCAAGCCAAAGCAATTATTCTTAGTGCCTTGGAACCGGAAGAGAAAGAAAAGGTGGATGGGATACAATCCGCCAAGAAGATTTGGGAGACACTCCAAATCAATCACGAAGGCACAAGAAAAGTTAGAGAGGGAAGAATTCGATGCTTGGAAGGAGAGCTCAATAGGTTTGTGATACTTCCAAGTGAGTCACCACAAGAAATGTTCTCTAGATTGAACAAGATCATTAACAAGATAAGAGCACTCGGAAGCACCAAGTGGGGTGACCGTGAAGTAGTTGACAAGATATTGAGCGCATATATGGCAAGAGATGTGAACCTTCCCACATTGATTAGAGAGAAGAGAGGTTTCAAGAGGTTCACTCCCGCCGATGTCATTGGAAGATTTGAAGAGCATCTCATGACCGTCAAAGAAGCTCAAGTATCTCAACAAATGTCACAAATCTATGAGCAAATTGAGAAGGGAAGTGGTGTAGCACTTCAAGCAAGCACCAAGAGCAAAGGCAAGGAAGTGGTCAAGGCTCAAGAAAAACTCAAGAAAGAAGAGAAGGAAGAAAGTGATAGTGATAGTGATAGTGATAGTGATGATGAAGAAGAACTTGCCCTCTTCATGAAAAACCTTAAGAAGACGTTTAAGAAGACCGGTTTCTTCAAGAAAGGGAACTTCAAACGAAAGACAAGACGAAGGTCCAACAAGCCATGCTTTGGTTGTGGGGAAATTGGTCATTTTGTGGCCGATTGTCCAACACCCAAAAAGAGAGATGAAGAAGGCCACAAGAAGAAGAAGAAGCACACCGGTGAAGCTCACCTTGGTCAAGAGTGGGATTCAACCGAAGAGACCTCCGATGATGAGGAGATTGCAACAATTGCGGTGCAAGCTACTACCACAAGCACATCACTCTTCGGAGAGCTCACCGATGATGAAGATGATACTACTCCCACTTGTCTTATGGCAAAAGGGGTGAAGGTAGTTCCTCAATCACTCTCTCTTCCTCATGATGATGATGATGATGATGATGATAAAGAAATTATGTATGAAAAACTAGCTAAGCAATTTGGTAAAAAGGCCGCTTGTAGAATTAGAATGCTAGCGGAGGAATTAGAGGTTAGGGAAGAGACTCTTGAGGCTCAAGAAGAGTTGATGAGGCGTGAGCAAGAGAAATCCATAGCCCTTGAGAAATCCCTATCCCAAGAAAGAAAGGGTTTCAAGGAGCGAGAGGACTTGCTCAATGCCAAAATTGACAAATTTCTTGTGCTTGAAAAGTCTCTAGCTAAAGAAAAGGAAAATGTTGAGAAGTTGACTAAGGAACTTTTCTTAGCCAATGAATCAAATGCTAACCTAAAAGGTGAAAAAGGAACACTTCAAGAAAACTTATCATGTTTGAATGCCAAACACGTGGCTCTTGAAGTACAATTCAACACTCTTTGGGATAATACTTCCTTATGTTCTAATGATGCAACCAAATCCTCTATTCCCTCCACTAGCAATGGTTGCGCTAGATGTTATAATGTTGATATAAAATCTTGTGGTACTAACCTTGCCGAAGCACAAGCTATGAAGAAGGAAATAGCAAGGCTCACCGATCTTCTCAAGAAAGAGAAGCCACATCTCAAGATAGGTGAGTTTGAAAGGCACTCGAAGGCTTTTGGTACAAACTACATGAAGAAATATGGCTACAAGAATGACAAGGGGCTAGGTAAGGATGAGCAAGGTGATAGAAATCTTATCTCCGTCATCAAGAACAACAAGACCTCCGGCCTTGGTGTGAAAGGTGGCTTGTTGAAGCACTTTCAACACACAAGGTATCATTGGAGCAAGAGGGAGGAACACAAGGCCAACTACACCAAGCCTATGAGTTTTAAGTCCTCTCATATTGTGTCTTATGAGTATGAGAGACCACAAACTCAAACTCAACCCAAGAAGGAGAAACTCACCAAGACCAACTTGAAGCAAGACAACAAAGTGAAGGCACATGCTCCACAAAGTACCTTCTATGCCGATTATGTGTTGGCTTGGGACCATCGTGGTAGGGTGGTTGCCAAGTATGTTGGGTATCGCACTAGAGATACATTGATCAAGAGAAATGTGTGGGTGCCCAAAGTTCTTGTGACTAACGCCAAAGGACCCAAATCTATTTGGGTACCTAAAACAAAAGCTTGATTTGTTCTTGTAGGCATACTCCTCCGGTGGAACCAAGTGGGTGCTTGATAGTGGATGCACAAATCATATGACCGGAGAGAAGAGTATGTTCACTTCATTTGAGGCAAATGAAAATTCAAGTGACAACATTGTGTTTGCCGATAATAGCCAAGGAAAGGTAAAAGGTCTAGGTAAAATTGCAATATCTACCGACCATTCAATTTCCAATGTTTTCTTGGTGGAATCGTTGGACTACAACTTGCTATCCGTCTCACAACTTTGTGAGATGGGTTACAATTGTTTGTTCACCGATAAGGATGTGACCGTCTTTAGAAGAAGTGATGACTCCGTTGCTTTCAAGGGTGTGCTCAAGGGAAAGCTTTATCTTGTGGATTTTACATCGGAGAAAGCTCAACTTGATGCATGCTTGTTAGCAAAGTCTAGCTTGGGTTGGCTTTGGCATCGCCGACTAGCTCATGTTGGGATGAGAAATCTTGACAAACTTCTTAAGGGCGATCACATTCTTGGACTAACAAATGTTTCCTTTGAAAAAGATCGTCTTTGTAGTGCATGTCAAGCGGGAAAGCAAGTTGGTGCATCACATCCACCCAAAAGCATCGTCACCACCAAGACTCCGCTTGAGCTTCTACACATGGATATATTTGGGCCCGTGGCCTACATTAGTATTGGTGGTAACAAATATGGTTTTGTTATTGTTGATGATTATTCTCGTTTCACTTGGGTGTTCTTTTTGCATGATAAGGGTCAAGTGCATGAGATATTCAAGAATTTTGCAAGAAAGGCCCAAAATGAGTTTAATTGGAAGATCAAGAAAGTGAGAAGTGACAATGGCACCGAGTTCAAGAACACCAACATTGAACAATTTCTTGGAGAGGAAGGAATTGGGCATCAATTCTCCGTGCCATACACTCCGCAACAAAATGGTATTGTGGAGAGGAAGAATAGGACACTCATTGAGATGGCAAGGGCAATGCTAGATGAGTACAAGACTTCGGACCAATTTTGGGCCGAAGCCATCAACACCGCATGCCACGCCATCAACCGTCTCTACCTCCACAAGCTCTTGAGGAAAACGGCATATGAGCTTCTCACAGGTAAAAAGCCCAATGTGTCTTACTTTAGAGTTTTTGGAAGTAAGTGCTTCATTCTAAACAAGAAGCCCAAAAGCTCTAAGTTTGCACCTAAATGTGATGAAGGTTTTCTTCTTGGTTATGCATCAAATGCCCATGGCTACCGTGTTTTCAACAAGACCTCCGGTTGTGTTGAGATAGCGTGTGACGTGGACTTTGATGAAACTAACGGCTCTCAAGTAGAGCAAGTTGATCCAAATGATGTAGATGAAGAACCTCCACAACAAGCAATTGAGAAGCTAGCCATTGGAGAAGTAAGGCCTCAAGATCCAAGTGAGCAAAACAAGCCAAATGAAGACAAATCATCACCAACACAAGTTGAACCATCCGCACCAACAATCGATCAAGACCAAGCACAAAATGGTGTCAACTCAAGTCAAGATGATCATGATGATGATGGTCCAATCCAAGCTCAATCAAGTGTACCACATCCAAGAGTCCACCACACTATCCAAAGAGATCATCCCGTGGACAACATTCTTGGAAGCATCCAAAGAGGGGTAACTACTCGTTCTAGATTAGCAAGTTTTTGTGAACATTACTCGTTTGTTTCCTCTTTGGAACCTCTCAAGGTAGAAGAAGCACTTGATGATCCGGATTGGGTAATGGCCATGCAAGAGGAGCTCAACAATTTCAAGAGAAATGAAGTTTGGTCATTGGTAGAAAGGCCCAAGCAAAATGTAATTGGAACCAAGTGGGTCTTTAGGAACAAGCAAGATGAACATGGTGTGGTTACAAGAAACAAGGCAAGGTTGGTTGCTCAAGGCTTCACTCAAATAGAAGGTTTGGATTTTGGTGAGACATATGCTCCCGTAGCTAGGCTTGAGTCAATTCGTATTTTACTTGCCTATGCTACTCACCATGATTTCAAGCTACATCAAATGGATGTGAAGAGTGCATTTCTAAATGGGCCAATTTCCGAATTGGTATATGTGGAGCAACCACCGGGCTTTGAAGATCCCAAATATCCTCACCATGTGTACAAGCTCCATAAGGCGCTCTATGGGCTCAAGCAAGCCCCTAGAGCATGGTATGAATGCCTTAAGGACTTTCTCTTAAGGAAAGGTTTTGAAATAGGCAAGGCCGATCCTACTCTCTTTACACGCAAGCAAGATAAAGATATTTTTGTGTGCCAAATATATGTCGATGACATTATATTTGGCTCTACTAACAATGTTTGGTGTGAAGAATTTAGTAGGATTATGACAAAGAGATTTGAGATGTCCATGATGGGTGAGTTGAAGTTCTTCCTTGGATTTCAAATCAAGCAACTCAAGGATGGCACCTTCATTAGTCAAACCAAGTACACCACCGATATGCTCAAGAAGTTTGACATGGAGAATGCCAAGCCCATCAAGACTCCTATGCCAACAAATGGACATCTCGATCTAAATGAAGATGGGAAGGCCGTGGATCAAAAGGTATATCGCTCCATGATTGGTTCTCTACTTTACCTTTGTGCATCTAGGCCCGATATTATGCTTAGTGTGTGCATGTGTGCAAGATTTCAAGCTAACCCGAAAGAGTGCCATTTGATGGCCGTTAAGAGAATTTTTAGATATTTAGTGCACACTCCTAATCTTGGCTTATGGTATCCCAAAGGCTCAACTTTTAGTCTACTTGGCTATTCGGACTCCGATTATGCCGGTTGTAAAGTAGACCGAAAAAGTACAACGGGGACTTGCCAATTTCTTGGTCGGTCCTTGGTGTCTTGGAGCTCAAAGAAGCAAAATTCGGTTGCTTTGTCAACCGCCGAGGCCGAGTATGTGGCGGCCGGCGCTTGTTGTGCCCAACTACTTTGGATGAGGCAAACTTTGAGTGACTTCGGTTGTGAGTTTAGTAAGATTCCACTCTTGTGTGACAACGAGAGCGCTATCAAGCTAGCTAACAATCCGGTGCAACACTCCCGAACAAAGCACATAGATATTCGTCATCACTTCTTACGGGATCATGAGGCAAAGGGAGATATTGCTTTACGTCATGTGAGCACCGAAAGGCAACTTGCCGATATCTTCACTAAGCCTCTAGATGAGTCAAGATTTTGTGCTTTGAGGAGTGAACTAAATATTTTGGATTCTCGTAACGTTGCTTGAACTCTTGCACACAAAATTGGTTGATAACTAGATAGGAAAAATATTTCTCTTGTGTGAGTTCTTGAAAATATTTGGCTCTTGTGATCGTTGGATCATGTTTTGGCCCTTGTGATCATAGTTATGTATTGTTGTTTGTTGGCTGATCACATGTGTCAAAATTGTTTCTTTTATGTCCATCTCTCTCTTTATCAAATCTAGGTCAAAATCTCTCTATCCTTCTATGCTTCCTGTCTGCTGGAATTTCTGGAGTCGGATACTCCGGGTCAGTGCCAGAACAAAAACATTCCGAGAAGGCTCTCGGGAATCCATGTTCTCGGAGTATCCGGCCTTTCAAGGAATATCCGGCTCCAGGTTGACCAGTTTCCTTGCGCTGACCGTTTTTCTCCGTCTTGACCTTATCCACTCGTGTTGACTTTTCTTCCACGCCCAACCGGTCCCACATATGGTCCCCACTCGTCAGCACTCCATCTAAACAAAAAAAAACACGTCCTCCTACTGCTTCGTCCCGAGTCGTTCCGTTCTGTTCGCATCTCGTCCTCCCGTTCAACAGCGCCGTCGCCACCGCTCTTTCTCCGTCGCGAGGGGATTCGAAGCTCCTGCGTCAGCAAGTCCGGGCAAGCCCCTCGTGCTGCCTCTCTCCACCAGGCCGGGCACTCCTTCACCGCCGCATCCCTCTCGCGCGCGCAGTCGCTGCTCCTCTCTCAATGGTAACCCTAACCGCCAAGTCTCTCTCTTGATCTACTTGTACAGGCGGTTCTAGTGGATTTCGTTGGGTAGGATTGTTCTGAAGATGCTGTTGAATATATCCTAAGAATCTTGTTGCAATCCTTTGGCTACTTTTAGAGATCGATGCTTTATCATGTTCATCCCAAAATTTGTTCCTGTCAGTTCCTGTCCAGTCCGTTCATGCTTCTCTTTCCAAGTGACCTTGTGTCGTTATCTGCTGATGGTTTCCTGGCCTAGCACATTGGATGATCCAACCCTCGTATCAATCTGTTCAGGCACATTCTCGTGAATCCGAGGGGGCTAGCAGTGAAGATGATGTTCCCATTGCTGCTCGTGCCAGGAACCTGCGTGCAAATCCTCCACGTGCTGCACGTGATGGGGGGACTGGAGGCATGGGCATGGGCAGAGGAGGAGCTGGCAGGGGTACTGGTACTGGTTCTGTCAAAGTAACGACAGCCAGGAAGAAAACTTCCAAGGATACTCCAGCGGGCACTAGTGACAAGAGAAAAGCTCCTGGTGCTGTTGATGAATCTGAGTTGAGAGGGCAGGGCAGAGGCAGAGGTGCTGAGGGCATACACATCAGAGAAGAGGGGACTGGCAGTGGCTCTGTTCCAGCAGCTAGACAAGGGAAGAGAGCAGCAGGGAGGCCTGCTAAGCACCCTTTGGCTATGGGAGGCACAATGCTCAAACCACATCAAGCAAAGCGCAAGACAACAGATGATTTTGATGGAACAAGAGAGGATTACAGGAAAGGGACACAAGTTTTGTGGGATATCAGATACACCAATCCTGACAATGTGCCAAAGGACAGCTCAGTTGATGATGTTCGGTTTTGGAATCGCTTCCAAGCCGACTACTATGATTGTGCCGTGATGACAAAGGATAAGAAGACTGTTCCGATGCAGTGGATTGACTGGAAACACTTGAGGAATCATGGTGACAGATATATTGATCTTGTTATTCAGCTTTGTGAGAAGAAGAATGTTTACAACATCTTGCAGTTCAAGCATGACTGGAATGAGGAAATCATTGGACAATTCTTTGCTACTCTTTGGGTTGATGTTGATGCCCAACCTGCTACCTTGCATTGGATGACACAAGGCCAAAGGCTCTCTGTGACCTATACTAGATTTGCTGAAATTTTGGGGTTTGATGAGAGTGACCGTGAGAAGTATTGGATCCATGATGATGATGTGTTCAGTGATGGTCAGATTGCTTTCATGTATGATGAGAGGTATGGGCCAATTGAGTATGGAAAGACACATGGGATGAAGCCCTACTACCGGTACATTCACAACCTTTTTCGCAAGACACTTATTCCTAAGATTGGTGATGCTACCGGAGTTCTCAACACAAACAGAAACCTGCTGGTTTGGATGGCACCAAAGAAAAATGATTTCAGCGTTTTTGATTTCATTTGGAATGAAATAATAGTGTGCTCCACCACACCTTCCAAAAGCTGTGTTTATGGCCCTTATGTCATGGCTATGATAGAAAAGGTGACCGAGAGAGAGTTCCCATGTGACATGAAACACAAGCCTTATCGCCCTCGTGTTAGTGATTGGACAGCCGAGGCAAAACCCAAGAGTACCACAGCTGGACAGCCATCCACCTCTTCTGCTCAGCCTTCTTCTTCTCGAGGACCAGCCAGCTCACCACACAAAGAAAAGTGCAAAGGCAAAAAGAACACGAGTTCCTCATCTTTTCTTAGCCGGGCAGTTCAAAGCTTGTTCAAAGTATGCACATTTCAGGCTGTGGCAGTTCAGAAACAGCAAGAACTTCTTGTTGACCACATTCAGAAATCTGAGGAAAGGCAGAAGAAAATCATGGCAAGCTTGAACATTCCACACTCCCCTCCTCGTGTCTTTGCTCCTCTTCCTCCTATGCCTCATATTGATAACCCTTGGGATGAAAATGATGATGACGAGGCTGCTGCTGAAGCTATGGATGAAGATGATCTCCTCAATGACCTTGGTGATCCAGATGCGGCTGCTGCCGAGGGAGAATCTGAGGAGACAGCTGGGGAGGATGGAGGTGATGACAGCGACTCTTTATAGTGTTTTTGCTGCTGCTGCCCCTTTTTGGTGCTTGATGCCAAAGGGGGAGTAATATGTAGAGGTGTTGCTGCTATCATTTTGGGGCTGCTGATGATTCTTTTGTGCTGCTACCGCTGCTGTCATGGTGCTGTTGCCGCTGAAGTGCTGCTACTGCTGAAGTGTTGCTGCTGTGTAGCTGCTGCTGCTGACAGATGTATTCTTTTGGGTTGTAAGCCGGAGTATCTGGGTCAGTGTTGGATACTCCGGGCCTGATGGTGGTTGAAAACTTATCTTAGCTTAACTTAGGTTTCTCTTGTGATGGACATGTAAAACTTTTATGTGGTGGTGTGATGTAATGTGTGCCAGGTGACACATTTGATCTTTTAGGGCTTAATTGCTAGTGTGTTGCGAACTTTATGCTATTTATTCGATGTCATGCTTAGTATTGTCTTATGTTGGTGTATTGTTTATTTTCACTTTGATGGTTGTTTAAGCATGTCATGAGCATCACGTATTTTTATTTCACACTTTGCACCCCACGAATGCATGGATATAGGGGGAGCCCTTGTAAATATGTGCCATATGTTGAGAATGACATATATGTTGGAGAAGCACATATTTAGGGGGAGCCACCTATATAGATGAATTCAAAATGATTATAAATTTTATTGTGAGCTTTGGTTATGTTGTCATCAATCACCAAAAAGGGGGAGATTGAAAGTGCATCTAGGCTCTCCCTTGTGGGTTTTGGTTGAATGATGACAAATGTAATCAAAGAGCTAATGGTTTGATTGAGTTTGTGGACAGGTCACAATGTAATAAAATTCATATTTGAAGTATGATGATGTATCCCTATGGATCATGATGGACGGCATGGAGAATGAACGATTTAAATTATTTTCCATTTTGAATTTGAGTTAGGAACGCCGTACTATCAAGGGGGATGCGTGTTGATTGTGCCGTGGATCTTAAAGTGCTCAAAAGAAATAACAAGTGCACAAGAGAGACACAAAAATGCACTCACGGGCACCAGTTTTTCTGGAGCCAGATACTCCGGCAAGGGGTCGGAGTATTCTAGTCCAGAATCAGGGTCAAAGCTTCGTGTTCATTTCTGGAGCCAGATATTCCGGGAAGGAGCCGAAGTATCCAACCCAGATCTCGCAGACAGCATAACGGTTAGATTTTGGGGGCCGAGTATTTATACTCCCACGCCCCCTCTTCAGTGGGCTGCCGACTCTACTTGCAAGAAACACTCTCTTGAGCCTTCCTTCCACTCCCTCATCCTCCTAGAGCTGATCCTTGTGAGATTTGAGAAGGGGATTGAGTGAGCTTGTGGATTTGAGTGTGGGTGAGCATCAACTCCAACTTTGAGCACTTGAAGCATCCTTCGGCCATCGATTCGCATTTGTTACTCTTGGAGCTTTTGCTCCTAGACGGCTAGGCGTCTCCGGCGAGCGCTCAACTCGTGTGAGCTTGCCCCGGAAAGTTTGTAAAGCCATCCCCTCGGGGAAATCATAGTAAGTAACCCTAGCTTGGCTTTTGGGCCCTAGGGGGAGGGTAGGGTTGTGGCTCAACCCGGTCTCTTTGGAGGCACCTCAACGGAGACGTAGCTTCCTTTGGGAAGTGAACTTCGGGAATCAAATCTCTTGTCTCGTGTTGTTGTGCTTGTTTATCTAGTTCATACTTGTTCTTCACGTTCATCATGTTCTTCCTAGTTCATAGTTGACTTTCATACATTTGCTTCGATCTACTCGTGTGTGAAGTTTGTAGTGCAGCCCTTGGTTGGAAAGTATCTTGAGACAATTCCCCACCTTTCTATTCAAAGGAAATCAGCTAAGTTGCAAAGGATTTTGAATCACGAGCTCATAAATTTCTGTTACAGGAAAATCTGGGAACCTGCCAGATACTCCACGACTGTCAGAGTCGGAGTATCCGGTAGGGTGCCGGAAGTTCCGGGTACTAACCCGAGATTGAGCTGAATTGTGTGCAGATTTTTAAGAAGATCCTATTCACCCCCCCCCCTCTAGGCATCTTGTGATCCTTTCAGAGCTGTAGGTGCATGGGCATACTTGACTGGGTTCTTGGGGGGCTGCAAATGGAAGACAGGAAAAAGGTTCAAATACCAGTCCAAACAACAAGCAATGCTGTAAGGGTGAATTGTGAAATAACCTGATCCAGATAGTCGACATGTTACCATAATATTATGCACACAAAATATTTAGACAAACAGACCACATCCATTTAACCTGGGATTTATGTAAATCGATAAAATAGTAAGTTGTATGGTTAGTTTACCATATTATTGATCAGTCATAATTACAGTAACCCGTGTATGATTTACAGAGGACAAGGTAAGTGGTAACTAAGTGACATGAGTCCACGGATTTACTATAACAAGTATGATTTGGGTGGGTTACTTTCATGCAATTGTGAACCTGGTGAAAATCCACAGAGTTAATCGAGTAAAAAATTCAGATGGTTGATTCTGCAGCAAGGCATGGTAAAATGATGCTACATATTGGTCAATTTACCACAGAATTTCAGAAGGTAGTAAAATGCACAGACGAACTAAAATACACTTGCATTGTGCATTGTGCATTGTACCTTGCCAGTAGCATTCACTGCTACACTTGCATTGGTGCACTGTTTCTTGGCAACTGGTCGCCTCGGCGGAGGGTCCATGAAGGCATCGTCATCGTCATTGTCGCTCTGAGGAAGATCCCTGGCATGGCTTGATTTTGCATGAGATTGCTGCACACCCCTAGACCGTGGTTTGCTATTGTTCTTCCCAATATTAGCAGCACAGGCACCAGGTGCTTGAGGGGGGGCCGCTGGTTGTGGTTGTGCAGTGGCTCCGGCAGTTGGTTGTCCAGCAGCTGCCCCGGTGATCGCGCTAATATCGAAGGTCCATTCACCTTGTGTGGTGCAGAACCCGAACAATGTTAATCTCCCCTGAACTTGCTTCATCTCCTGGGAAAAAAGGTAGTATATTACATTTGCATTGTGCACACGATATAACTGGAGAGAATAATCTCTGGGGCATAAAATGGACAGCATAGTTTATTAGTCGAACATAGTAACACAGAACAATGATCAAACGTAACTTTTGCAATACAACATGGTCAAATCACTATGAGTTATCAAGGAATAGTAAATTCTATGTTTAATCATCCACATGATACATTAGTCAAAAATTACGGTAGCTGGTTTAAGTAGTAAAACCACAAAATAGTAGTAAAACCACAAAATTCAAATAGTAAAAATGTACCGTTAATTAACCACATGATCTATTAGTCAAAAAATGAAGTAACTAGTCTAAGTAGTAACACCACAAAATTAAAATAGTAAAAGTATACAGTTAATCAACCACACGATCTATTAGTCAAAAATGCAGTAACTGGTTTAAGCAGTAACATGGCAAAATTAAAATAGTAAAAGTATACAGTTAATCAACCACACGATCTATTAGTCAAAAATGCAGTAACTGGTTTAAGCAGTAACACGACGGAATTCAAATAGTAAAGGTATACAGTTAATCAACCACCCGATCTATTAGTAAAAAATGTAGTATGGTATGGTGAAAATAGTAAGAGTATATAGTTAATTTACTACTGTGCTGAGTCAAAGATGGTATGGTGATTTACAAGAATTATGTGCAAATGCAGCTGAATAATTTACTGCACGGCCTGATGAATCATGGGAGAAAAAAAGTCGTACTAAACTCTGTGTAGTAGGAACTGAATCAGTAACTATGCCTGTGTGTACAGATAATAGGTGGAATCGGTATGGAACATGAATGTATCTAAAATCAAATAAATTATTCTGGACGTTGAGTGAGTAGTCCCAAAATATTTCAGATCAACCAGTCCTGCATCTGAGATTCCCGCTGCAAGATGCAACACGGCAGATGAACATGGACGTGCAGTGAGCCAATAATCCCTAACCAAGGGGCATCAACACTGGATTCAACGAGGGAGCACATGAACAGTAGATGATTACCTCTAGATCTCTCTGCTGGCTTTGATTAGGATGGATTGGTCAACCAAACATCAAGCACGCCGGAAACAAATTGAAGACGGATGGCACAGGCAGGCGTGGGGAGGGTCAATCCAACTGCCGGGATGCAGTTTCGACAGGCCCAATGTCGCCGGTGGAGGATTGGATGATTGATGAAGCTGCGGCAATCGGGGGATCTCATCTGGCGATACCAAGGCGGCGGCATCACCGGAGATGGCATCCCGCATCCTGCTCGGCGAAGGGTTGAGCGCGGCGGCGTTTCTGCGTGAGGGAGGGGGGAGAAATTTCGGGATTTTTTTTTCCGTAATAATGAATCGTCGGGTGCGCTGGGGCCGGCTCAGAGCCAAGCCGAGCCATGGCTCCAAAGCCGTGCTGGTGGATGGGCATGGTTCAACCGCATTGGGTCCGGCCATTGAATTAGAAATTTTGTGGCCGGCTTTAGAGAAATAGATACATCAACATCAACATAGCCTTTTGTCCCAAGCTAGTTGGGGTAGGCTAGAGGTGAAACCCAAAAAGTAAAAAAAACAGAAAAAGAGTTAGAGAAAGGCAGAAAAGAAAGCAAAGATCACGGCTCAGGCACATTAATTGCTAGTCTCCAAGCGCTCCTATCCATAGCTAAATCCTTAGAGATATTCCACTCTTTAAGGTCTCTAATCACCGACTCGTCCCAAGTTAGTTTGGGTCGACCTCTACCTCTTTTAACATTATTGGCCCGCTGTAGAACCCCACTACGCACCGGCGCCTCAGGAGGCCTTCGTCTTTAGAGAAATAGATATATATATATATATATATATGTGGTGACTTGCATTGCTTTATGGTTTGGATCGCAATCAACCATATATCAATTCGTTTGGTTTCCTAGCTAGCTCTTCTATCCATACACATATTTTTTTAAAACCAATATTGATGCCAACTTAGTTTACTACTATACTGAGCAGTATTTCAGTATTTGCCGTTGCACTGAGATTATTAGACAAATATAATTAATATATGGTGATGTGTCGTCTTGATCTTTGTATTTATCTGATTATTGCAAACCTCATTGTAAGCTGCGGCAGCTGATTTAACAATTGGAAGAGATGGAAGGTTTGTGGTAATCATGGCTAAGTTGGTTTTTAATTTGATGGTAATTGTATCGGATGCGTCGGTGTTCTGTACCGCTGACTAGTAAAATTACGCTGTGTGTGTCCCTAAGGAAGGGAAAACCCTAGCACCATATCCACGACACAAGTCTCGCGGCCAGCGGCCAACGGAGGACGAAGACTGCAGGGTTTAGCGACGGCTACAAAACTGCGCACCAGTCGGACCGCTGGAGGCTCGCACACAGTTTACGCAACGCCTCAGGTCAAGTCGCGTGACTTTTTCACACGTAAATAAGTATGCGCCGGTCGTGAGGATTCGAATTCATGACCTCTAGTCCCGCGCGTTGCTTTCTTATCATCTCATCTATGCACCACATGTGTGAGTGAGAGATGTTTTTTTAAAGTAACCTGTGAAGGACACGTCAGTACCGACTGATAACACGAGCCGATATTCATTATCAGGCTGTAGTATCGGCTCGTGTTATCCGTCGTCAGTACCGACTGATAACACGAGCCGATATTCATTATCAGGCTGTAGTATCGGCTCGTGTTATCCGTCGTCAGTACCGACTGATAACACGAGCCGATATTCATTATCACGCTGTAGTATCGGCTCGTGTTATCCGTCGGTAACGTGTCGTGCCACTTTAATACCGGTTGGTAACACTAGCAGGTACGAAAATGTCGCGAGGGCTTTGAATCATTTTAGTATCGGATTTTTTACGTCGTAGCAGTAGACGAATGTAAGCTTTCGTCGTAGCGAGCGCGGACGCCGGGTCAAGGAGGCCGGCAATGCCGAAACGGAGGAGGCGAGGACGTGAGGTGCGCTCTATTTCTTTATGGCACAAGAATGACGCCCTGGCCCACACTCATGCACGGTAAAAAAAATCCACCGCCCAAATATAAAAAGAAAGAGTCATATTTAAAATATATGTGCTTGCATAATTTTTTAAATAAGATGAGTGATCAGAGAAAAAATAATATTGAATAGTAATTTGAAATAAAACTAGTAATTTTGTAAATTTGTAGGGCATGGCACGACAAGATTCACCTACCAAACTAGCGCTTGGTTATGCCAAATGACGTATACCATATCTATAGGAAAGAAATAGGTTATGTTGGGCCAAATATTTCACTTTCTTGGATAGAACCCAGCCCAACACCACCGACTTGCTCCCCCGCGGTCCACTTGAATGAAGTTGAAGCCCACGAGACGGCCCATAGGTTCTCATCACTACGCATCGGCTTTCCTTCCCCAAATCAATCAATGGAGATCCCAAATCAATGGGATCTACGACGCCGGGAGGAGGAGGCCGGCCAATGGCTTCGCCGGCACGGTCCAGGTGCCTCCGCGGCTGGCTGTATCCAGCAAGGCGGAGGCGCAGGCGCCACCGCGCGTCAGGTCGCCTGGGGCTGACCGGCTGAGCTGCTGAGGGTCTCCGCCGCCGCGGCGCCGTCGCAAGGGCGGTAGGTCGGCAGCGGCATGGGCGCAAGGCGGCACAGCACGGGGCAGCCGTGCTGACCGCTGGCTCAGAGCCCCACAGAGCGGTGGACGGGTGAGGACCACTGGTAACTGATTTCCATTTTCTGTCATTCTGATTCCAATGCGTGGTAGAGCTTTGCAAAATGAGGCAACACCTCAAACATAGTACATGATGATGTTGTGTCCAATCTTGTCAAATCAGTGCTAGTACGTCCAGTGCCAAACCGCTAGGGATTGAGATAGCATTTTCCTCGATGAGTTGTGTGAGGAATAAACTGAGAAATAAGATGGGGGGATCAATACTTGGGCCATTGTTTGGTTATATTTATCAAGTGATAATGTTAGCTGCTTCCATGCCATGAAGAAATGCAATGTGGGAGGGATAATTAACCGATTGCCATTACGTGAGGTGAGTGGCAACAGATTTGACAGATTTGCCACCCATGTGAGATGAGTGAATGTGAGAGGGATTAATTGACCATAGCTAAAAGTGGCAAATAGTTAGGGAAGTTCAATCGTAGTTTTCTTTAAATATTTTGCGACTTCCCTTTTTATTTGATGGATATTTTAGATTGCGATAATTTTTTACCTTTAGTTATGGGTACTGCGAACATTCCCCGTGGTAAAATCTTTGGCTCCACCACTGCTCTCACCATGTATTATTAGCAGAAATGAAGAGACCCGTGGCTGTTTTAACATAACCCACCCTACCCACAAACTAATTAGAAATATAGGCAAGAAATCTCCAGTTCAACATATTTATTATTGTTTATTACATAGCAAAATGGCGTTAAGAAGGCCGTAGAGAGCAGGGAACCAAAGAATCAAGAGTAGAAATAACCCATTGACAAAAGAAAAATTAATGCCCTTCTAGTGCCGATTAATGGATGGTGTATGGGGAGATCTCCCCATTGTTCAAGTATGGCAGCTGCGATCTACCTGCATCATAACCAAGAAGACAATGTCTTGTTAATTTGTATCACGAATTGACTGATCAGAAACTCCTTGGTTTTTGTTTAAACATAATGTACATCTGGTTATAAAACCTACTATAGTTAGAATGTGTACCTCTATGCCATAGCGTAGGGTGCAAGTGAGGGTTTCCCACATGCCACTTATTTACAGACACGCAAAATATGTGACATTACCTAGATAACAAATATTCAATACATTGAATCAATAAAAGAGCATTGTAATAAAACAATAGACATAGTCTATTGATAAGAAAGCTTTTGCACAGATTATCAATGCTCGCTCCAGTCCAAAATATAAGTCATTAGAGTTTCTGTCGGTTAAACTTCCATAGCTTTGACCATCAATAGATGGGGAAAAAATGTAGATTGAAACGGAAAGGTGGTGTTATTGGACCCATCATGATTTTTTTCATAATGTGTAATTATTTTTATTTGAAATACCATATGTTCAAAGAAAATGCTAGTCAAAGTACCACCTTCTATACCGGTGATGATGGATTCTTGGTCAAAACCTCCTGCTTGTTTTGAAAGTTTTTTTTTTGTGTAAAGCAACAATACTACACAAATACCATGGGAAATTCTCACTTCAAGGGTACCTCAATCTCCCACAGTTTTATATCTCTGAACTTCACATTACAAGTACAACCCCAAAAGATGATTTGAATATATCATGTTTAAGAGAAAATTGGTCATTGGAATTTTTCAAAATGATATATTGTCTTACAGCTTAGGAAAGATTGTAGCCATATCTGAAAAGATAGAGTTGACAGGGATGTGTGCTAAGAACTTTTGTTACAGTTGCATGTCTATTTCCAACAATATAAAAGAAGGGGGTGATTGTGATTGCACACCTTCTTGAACCTAAATATATCAAAAGGAAGGAAAATATATTTGACTTTGATTAGCATGTCCAGAAATAAGAACCACCTGGCTCATTTTACAAATAGTAAAGTAGGCACATAATAATGAGATATTTATTTTATAAATTGCAATGGTAGAATTCATCCTGATTCTTGGGTCAGCAAACTACATTACACCTATCATTTATACACATCCTTCTGTGATTGTCACACTGCTAAAAACGGACTACATAGGATGCAGAGACTCCAACCTTTTATTTCCACCAATACTTTTGTTTTCTTATTTCCCCTGTACTGCCAGGTTGCGGACCATGTACGGGAGGATGCCTCCATGATTGAAGTATGCCAGCTCAAGCTGCGTGACACCCAAGAACAGAATGTGAGTTACACAAGAACTGTGTGATAAGAATTATCCTCTAAAGATTGCCTATATAGTATATATAGGTATTTAAATCTACTAGCTTTGTGGAAATTAGTAGGTACCTGTGTGTCCAAGCGAAGAGTGCAAGTGAATGATCTACCGTCGTCGGTTGTTACAGTCACGTCCTGGCCAGGACTGATCTCGGCGATGTTGGTTGGGAGGTGGATGGTGTAGCGCTCGCGTCCGGTGAGGCCTAGTGAATCAGCATCCTCATCCTCTTTGAAGCAGAGAGGGATGACACCCATTCCCACCAAGTTGCTTCTGTGGATCCGCTCGAAGCTCTTGGCAATGACAGACTTGACGCCCTGTAAATTAATTGAAAGTCGCATATGTACTCCAATTACTAGACGTTTGCCATTTTAGCTTTTATATATTTTGTTCATAGATATATGTTTGTAACTTGAACTTACCAGGAGCATTGGTCCCTTGGCAGCAGAGTCACGAGAGCTGCCACTCCCGTACTCAGCCCCAGCAATGATGACCATATCATGACCCTCCGACTTGTATTTCTGCAGCAGCATTATATTATATGCATTATTACGGCAACATACATCTTACCAATTATATTATCTACATATATATATCTCCATCGTCACACTGGAAAAACAGTATAATAAACAACATATATGAGGTACCATGGCGGCGTCGAAGACGTAGAGCTTCTCTCCAGTAGGGACATGGATCGTCCATGGCCCAGCCTGCCCACCCAGGAGCTTGTTGACGATCCTCATGTTGGCAAAGGCTCCCCTCATGACCACCTCGTTGTTGCCCCTCCGGCCACCATAGGAGCTGAAGTTCTTGGGGTCGACCCCAAACTTGCGCAGGTACCTCGCCGCCGGTGTGTCGTCGGGGATCTTCCCGGAGTAGGAGATGTGGTCGGTGGTGATGCTGTCGCCGAGGTTGAGCAGGCAGTAGGCCTCCTTGACGGTGGGCGGGCCGGGCGGCGACATGGACATGCCGTCGAAGTAGGGGGGCTTGCGGATGTAGGTGGAGTTGGCGTCCCATGGGTAGAGCGCCGCCTCCGGCACCGGCAGCTCGTTCCACCGAGGGTTGCGCTCCATGATGGACTCGTACACCTGCTTGAACATGTGGGTCTGCACGCTGGACCTGATGAACTGCTCCACTTGTTCGTTTGAGGGCCATATGTCCCTCAAGAAGACCTCCTTGCCATCCTTGCCGACGCCGATGGCTTCCTTGTCGAAGTCGATGTCAACCGTGCCGGCAAGAGCATAGGCAACAACCAGAGGAGGAGAGGCGAGGTAGTTTGCCCGGGTGAGGGGGTGCACCCGGCCCTCGAAGTTACGGTTGGCCGACAGCACGGCGGCAGCGACGATGTCTGTGTGCAGGGGTGAAAATTTACTTCCTCTGATGTTCAGTAATCAGTAGTGTGTGTAGCTAGGAAGATATAGATGTACCATTTTCTGTGATGGCAGCTGATACAGATTCATGGAGGTCACCCGAGTTGCCGACGCAAGTGGCACAGCCATGTGCAGCGAGATGGAACCCTTGCTTGTTCAGATACTCTTGAAGGCCACTGCATCAACAAACCAGAGGCAGTTGCTTTAATATTGTTCAAACATGCAATTGGATATGACACATATTGCGATGCCATGTTTCACTGATGAGACTACCTATGTTTCAAGTATTCACTGGTCACCACAGATCCAGGAGTAAGGCTTGTCTTAACCCATGGCTTCACCTGAAGACAGTGTTGTTCCCCAGTAAGAACACAAAGCAGAGGACAGAACAGGGGAGGATAATCAATAGAGAAACAATACGTGAGCCCACCAAATTATGTATGAAAGAATTAGAAACAAACCTCGAGGCCCAATTCGCAGGCTTTCTTTGCCACAAGGCCAGCACCGATCATGACGCTGGGATTTGATGTATTTGTCGAACTACATATTGCTGCAAGAACAACACTCCCATGCTTGATCTCAGCGGGTTGCCCACA
This sequence comes from Echinochloa phyllopogon, assembly GCA_033239725.1. NCBI lineage: Eukaryota > Viridiplantae > Streptophyta > Magnoliopsida > Poales > Poaceae > Echinochloa > Echinochloa phyllopogon. Next base: position 209,179 of record BTCW01000016.1, on the reverse strand, counting down.
GTAGTCGAATTTCACAACTTTACCCTGCTCTTCCTTTGGCACTGCATAACCCTGGAGTTGTATTTGGTGAGAGCAATGTCGTCAGATACAACATTATATATATATATATATATATATATATATATATATATATATTAACAAAAGGAATGTAGCGCAAAGATCATGTACATGGCTATATGCTACAGAACCCAAGCTTATTAACCAATTACCTTGAAACCAACTTTGTTGTCCAGGCAAGAATGCCAATCCGATTTCATTTCTTTCAAAGGGACACGGTCATGAGGCCTACAGGATGATAAATCAAACGGTACATCACAATGCAATTCCCATTAGCATTAGCAGAAATATCTGTCCAGTACTGAGCTGAGAACAACGCAACTAAGACCATATGTATATATATACCTTTTGGGGCCTGCAACGCAAGGCTCCACCTCACTAAGATCCAACTCCAGATATGAAGAGTAAACACGATCTGTCTCATTCTGCACGCCGTCATGAGTGCAAGCATATCAGTTTCTTAATTGACAAGTTCAAGCGCTGTAACACAAAAAATGAAGAAAAAAGGGCATACCTCATGATGATCCACAAACATCTTGTTAGCTCGCAGATATGCTTCAATCATTGACACCTAAATAAAATTAAATACATGTTTTTAGTTATCAAAATATTATAATGATAAGAGTATGTGGATACTGAAACTTACTGTTTCATCGCTTCGGCCTGTCAATTTGAGATAGTCCAATGTCACTTGGTCTACAGGGAAGAAGCCCATGGTAGCTCCATATTCTGGAGACATGTTGGCGATTGTAGCCCTGGCAGGCAAAGGTATCTCACCCACACCAACACCTGAGTATAACAGAGAAAAGAGAAAACAGTTGACATATATACAGATAAATTATATCAAAGATGTATAGCATGCTCCTCTGCTATGCTTACCATAGAATTCAACAAATTTGCCAATAGCGCCATGTTTCCGTAGCATTTCGGTCATAGTAAGAACAAGGTCAGTAGTAGTGACACCATCCTGTAACTTCCCAGTCAACTTGAATCCAACCACTCCAGGTAAAACCATGCCCATTGGCTGTGTATAAGACAATGACATATGGGTCAACTGGAAGCCCATCAAAGGTGCTAAAACAATACTCAGCATTCATCAAGATATATATGTTGGTGAACACATCGGAGCAGAGAGATGTGTGAAGGCTAAAATTAACTTGAGATTTACCTGGCCAAGCATTGCAACAACCGCTTCAATACCACCTACTCCCCAACCAGCAACACCAAGACTGTTAGCCATGGTGGTGTGCGAGTCTGTGCCAACCAGGCTGTCGAAGTACATGACGCCGTCTTCGTTGAAGACAACTCGAGCAAGATACTCAATATTTACCTGAAATTAATATACGAATAAAAAATAAAATTAAAGAGTTGTTTTGGATGGAAGATGGCATTACATTTTCGTGGACGGTTGGACCAAGAGCATTTTACCTGGTGTACAGTACCAGAACCAGGGGGGAAAACCTGCATGTTGTGGAAAGCAGTGGATGCCCATTTAAGGAACGCAAACCTTTCTTTGTTGCGGTCAAATTCTAGCTCCTGGTTTCTATCCAACGCATCACACGACCTTGCTACATCCACTCGCACCGCATGGTCAATAACAGCATCGACCGGAATCTACAGGTACTCCAAATGGAAATATGTATTGTTAAACTGAGGGAGTAGAACTTTTGATATGAGCAATAAAGAGAAAAAGATGTACCAATGGGTTGATCTTGTAGGGATCGCAGCCCAACTTTGGCATCATGTCACGCATAGCTGCAAGGTCTACTACTGCTGGGACTCCAGTGTTGTCCTAGATCACAAATCAGAAAGTAAGCAAAAGGCACATGTAAACCATAAGATTTTTGTGTTGGGTGTCAGATCAAAACCATTAGAATGCATCTCGCTGGCTTGAAAGGTATCTCAGTCTGCTTTGGAGATGTTTTCTCCCAGTCAATAATTTTCTCGACATCACTCTCTGTGACTTGGAAGTTATCGCAATGGCGGATAGCTGCTTCCAGAAGAACTCGTATAGAGTAGGGAAGCCTATCTGATAGAGCAGAAAAAGATTTTTTTGTTATTTAAAAAAGTAATAATCAAATTTAGTGTACAGGCTGGCAAAATGTTACAAAGTATTACATTGCAACTTTTCAAACTGGTTGATGTTTGTGGAGCACATATACATAGCCATGGCATGTTGTCATGCAAAATATTTTTTTATCAAGTTGAACTTTAGTGTGAAATCTAGCTTTCTCAAGAAGAGGCAATGGAACATTTCATTTTTCAAAAGGTGGATTACTAAGTAGTATAAAGAGCTGGCAGATCAACACTATATTTTGAAAGAAAGTGATGAATATATAATATATCGCAGGAGCATAGAAAGTGCAAATGGCCATATATGTAAGAATTGGCAAGTGTGCATTATATATATGATATGGGCACAATAATCCAAATAGCTAGTAATGTAGATTGCAGAATGAAAGGAGTAGAAACTCAAAATGTTGCAGAAGCACGCATAGAGGAAATTACCGATCCTTGGGTCATTTAGTGCCGGAAGGCTGAAGAATTTCCCATATTCACCACCGCCAGGCTTAGGGAGGCTGGCCAAAATGCTCTTGAAGGCATGCTTGGTAGCTGAGGCAAACACAAGGAACAACTAGCCAATGTTATTCTCGATTAATTAATGTGTTCATATATAAATTGGAGCTCAAGACATGATGAATTAGTAAAGCTGTCATTTTTTTCTTCCTTTTTCATTTCCAAGAACTCAAAGCTAAAGAGAACCAATATTTTGACAGAGGCGTGACAACAGGGTATATGTGGCACCAATCATATGTCTATTGGCAACGGGAACAGAGCAAAGCACAATGGTATTACCGTAAGGTGAAGAAGTCAAAGTAAGTGAGAGTCGATATGGAAGGCCCAGAGGAACATGTCACTGCAGTGGTTTGGCTGAGGTTAACAGTCAGTCAAGTGGTTAGAGTAGAGCTTATTAATTTGAGTTTAAGTGAGAAATGGGGACATAATTATCGGACTCAAGTAGTTGCAACTTTTAATTGATGGGCACTCCTTTTAGCTCAAGGAAGGACTAGTATCAGGAGCTTTTCAAGTGAAATGGATAATGACGGACAAAAGCGCTGGAGCTTTGCCTGCACGCAGCAGCAGCAGCAGCAGAGGACGAAAAAGAGAGGAGCTTTTGACTAACTGAATTCGAAGTCAAACAAGTGGAGGTTGCAACAGGATCAGCTTCGTTCTAGTATTGGTTTTGCAGAGGATTAGTTGAGATGTGGGGAGGGGTCTTGGAGCGCCGGTGATTACCGTGGTCTCTGCTCCGGCGTGGTGCGGCTGCGGTGGCGCTGGCGGTGATGCGGGCCTCCGCCTGGGGGAGCGCGCATCTCGATGAAAGGGTGAGGCCGCCGCGGCAGGAGGAGGATGAAAGGCGGCGTGGCTGTGGGCGTGATGGCCCAGCGGCTCCGGCTCCCCGCGGCGGCGGCGTGTGGTGGCAGCGGATTAACTGCGCCGCCTCCATGGATCGGAGGAGGGAGGAGAAAGTCAGCTAGCTGTGGAGTGGGCCCTCCCCTCCTTCCCATCCAGCGTGGAAAGCAAGCCATTGCATTCAAAAGCTGTGGCGGATTGCTGCTTTTATTATTGTATTATTAGTTTCCTTTCCTTCTTCCCCTCCTCTCCTCTCCTCTCCATGGCTGCCCTGCCACTTTGTTCCATTCCACCAGATCGATCTCCTCCACTCCGTGGGAACCTCTTGTTTAAAAAATTACATGTGATTGGTAGTACTAGTAAAGAACAAGACTGCCGGAAGGAGAAGCCAGCCTATATACAAATCAGGACCGGCCACTTGTCCCACCCACCCACCTACAATCGATCCTCTCCAATCTCCATGGATCCAAGATCGATCCAGCTCAGGCTCGTCGTCGCCGCCGGCTCGCACTTGTGATTTCTAGCTCCCTAACCGGAAAAACAACGACGACGCCAAGAACCAAGATCCTAGCTAGCTAGCTAGCATGAGTGCGCTCTTTTTCGATCAATGCAATGGCGGCGGACACCATGTATGGAGGGAGGTCATCGATCGAGGTCGCCCGACAAGCTTGGCCGCCCATCATCTTGGATCCATCTCCATTTAATTTCTTCACTGCAAATTAACTACTAGCTCCATGCATATATGGCTACTTTTTCTTGGCTTGTCGCGCGCCTCCTCGATCCACACACAGCATGCTCTCTGCTAAGCAAGTAATACATATATATACACGTACGTGCAGTGTGTGTAATTAATCTAGCTAGCTAGCTCCACAAAAGATCATATATATGGAGGCAAATGGAAAATCCATCCCCAAATCTTGAGATGGATCTCATATATGCTGTCTAGTGCTTCTATTCGCACACGTACGAGCTCCCTCATATCACCAGCTGCGCGCATGCTGCAAAGAAATTGAAGCACTTAGATGTACGTACGTGTGGGCGCTCGATTGGGAACATGCTCTTTTCTTCTTTTTCCTTGTTGAGGACAGACACGGCTAGGGTGGGGAATCAGAATCATCCATCCGGCCTACTGGCATCGTCACATCTAGCTACGACAATTCGCTCGTTCATCAACAAATTAAGACCTCCTCACACACACGCAAACAGCAGCAGCTAGCTAGAGATACTAGCACACAAGATCGATCAGAGAGGCAAGCGAGAGATGCATATATATGATGATTCAATTCAAATTAAAGCTGCTCGCTCTGCCTCCCGACGACCCAGACGTGCGATTGACGACTCACCTGAGCTGCAGGCCATCTTGTGCGCGCTGGAAATAATTCAGCGCTCTGGCAGCCGGCCGACGCGCAGGTCGGCAACGAGCACCAGCTGGAGGATATGCTTGCTGGGAGAACAAATGACCAACACAAGATCGAGACCCGGCCCTGGCCCCTTCCTTCCTTCCTTTCTTTCTTCTTATATACACACAGACTGATGACGGACGGAGAGAGAGCCAGGTCAGGAGTAGCTAGGCAGCGTTTGGTTAGGGGCGAAAATTTTTACACACGCGTTTGACCTCTAATTAAGGGTATTAAGTAAAGTTATTTTACAAAACTATACAAAACCCCCTAGATTAATTCGCGAGACCTATCTAATGAGATCTATGACCGTATGATTAGATGATGGTACTGTAGCATTAGATGATGGTACCGTAGCATTACTGTAGTAAATCATGGGCTAATTATGCTCATTAGATTCGTCGTGCAAAGTTACATTCATTCTTAAAAAGATTTTACAAATAGACTTCATTTAATACTCCATGTATGCAAGATTCCCTAGAAAAAAATTTAACCCGAGAACCAAACAATGCCCTAGTGTCGCTGTTTACTTTTATTTTTTATTAGTATAGAAAAAAGCCTATGTATATATTAAAGAGACCATCAATTAGTCCGTGAGAGACAGAGATAGAGAGACTACACACACACATATATATATATATATATATTCATATTCATTTCGAAGCCTACCAAAACAAAATACACTTGTTAAGCTCAATTCTATGACGACATTACATCAGCTGAGAAGTGGGACTGTAAATAAAACCCCTAGCCACATGCCCACAACTAATTCATGTTTTGGACGTTGCCATGGTATGTAGAACAAAACGTTAAACAATATTAAAAAAATTGCACAGCAAGCCCTCCTATATACATGCCACTTTGATTTTGATTTTTTTTTCCATAAAGCACATAAAAATACATTTTTATGCAAATATGTTTCAAAATAAATCTACTCAATTATTTTTTTTAAATACCAAATTAACTCAGCGTGAAAAAGATAATAAATATCCAACCAAAGTTTGGAATGATTGACTTAGGACAAGTGAAAAAAAGACATGTTTTTGTGATCACAGGAAGCAATCAAGAGGCTCATTTCTTGATGACATCAACAAAGGGGGACATAGGAATAAAATGCCAATATTCATTAAACATGTTTTCCAACAAAAGTTGACATGCTTGTAGTTTTTGAGGCGGTTTTGGAGCAATACCTTTGCTAGGGATATTACTATATTACGATCATAATATATAATTTCTATCTTCTTTAAAAGAATTGCTGAAATATAAATTTACTCTTGATCCAAGCGGGTGGTCAAAGTGTTGTTAAAAGGTGTAACACTTCAGGAAGCTACTCTTAACAGGGACATGGTGTGCATCCGTAGCCGGGCAGCTAGCATTTTCCCTCTTTGCCGGATCTCGATTAGTTTTTGACAAGTGGAGAGAGGCGACGGGTGGGTGTAGCTAGCCCATCTGGAATCTTCCCTCTCTCTCTGGCACCACTGCACAGTGGCGATTCCCTTGCCTTTCGGATAGCCTCACCTCAGTTCACGAGGAGCACGTGATTATTTCTCTCCACCAACCTACTACTACTACCATGCATCCATGCACTAATAACAAAAGCAAAATTTGATCTTTTTTGCACACACCGAAATTTGGTTTCTTCACGATCCATGCACCAGTCAAGAACGTACAGATCGACATGTATTTATTTGAAACTGAGACCAGCTGCTAGGGGCGGCGGTACCGAATTTGATTTGGAGTTGGAGACGTAGTAAGATCTCATAATTTGCTTACTACTTCACCTCAACGTACTTAGTACATTTTCAACAGGTAGCTGAATAATAAATTGTCGGCATTGAAAATATCAACAGGCCAGTAGCGGATAATAATTGTGTTGGCAATTATTTGTGTACGTCCGGTCCTCCTCCTAGCTTTTCACTATACAAATACAATGATGGCATGTCCTTTTCATCTCCACGTGGTCCAACTAAGCACCGCGTATTAGCTGGCAACATCACTTCTCATAGTGATCAGTAAACATATGCTATCGACGCGAACTAACTACATATATGCTGGCAATTATATGCGTAATTAAGCCTTGTTCTTTCTCCCCTAACAAAAATGTGAACCAGCTGATGGGTACCAGCAATCATTGAACCTTTTACACATATGTGCTCATCTAAAAAGATGAATCACAGTCCCTCTTTTGGTTATGAGGTACTGTAGTTGATATTCTTATACTTTGATTAATAATATCTCATTGTATATGCTTACTGAACTTTTTGAAGATGTTATAGCTACAACTGTCTTCGGGTCAGTTTCAAAATGTGCTACGTATGCAGTATTAAGTAGGACAAAATATGTTAAATGTTTTGTTGATTTCTCAATTAGCCGAACTATGGCAAATTAAGAGGAACCCTCTAAAACAAATAAATGGAGTAGCTTACAAATGCTGAAGATTTGGCTGTCTGTCATTTAATTAATTTAATTTGTAAGGAGATTTGGCTGCTTAATTTGTGCTGATCCGCCACATGCTACCCAAGCCTCTTGTTACCTCCTAGTTTGTCGGGATACATCAAATTAACTACATACTGTACGAAGTAACGAGTAAATAAATAAATAAATGTGTCCCCTCCAGTGGTGTACGCAGCATGCGTGGTCCAAATTGCAATCAAGGTCCAATCCATCACGATCCAAGTCGTCGATCTAGGTATCATGGAGGGCCCGGACGGTGGAAGCCAACCTCTCTATGCAAACTATACAACTTCAATGTCGTAATGCATAGGCACTTATCCCACTGACATGTAGGCCCCAATGCGACATGGCCACTGCAGAGCCTTCATTATTTGTTTTAGCTTAGAAAATACAATGTCCAAAATTGTGAACTGGATATGATTTGAATACCAATATTCGACTCGGCACGTGTATTTGTATTTTTGGTTGATTTTTTTTTCATTGGCAAGCAGTGTGCTCTTGTTTAGCGTAGCGAGACGCTTGTGTTTTGTTTTTGAAAAGAAGCAGAAGCAGCAGCAACCAACTTATAATGATTCAGTTAAGTGGGCAGACATATTTCTTCTTATAATCTTATTGGTTGTTGCATCAATCGATCTCCTACTTTCCTGTCGATCTGTAAGTTATATATTATGGTACGGTACCCGCAAAACAATAAGTTATATATTATGGCACTAAGCAGCAAGGTGGCAAAGTAATTACAAATCCTGCCTGTAGATGCCACTAGCTTAATTGCATTGCAGTTTCGTTTGCGCCATTTGAAAACGAAACACGCGATGCACGCTTGCACTACTGTACTGCCGTTTAGTAGACGCTGATGGAGCAAGTTGCCAGATCAGATGGATCTTGACACCATTCATCATACTATATTATAGTATATGAACTCTGCTAGAATCATGTGGATCGAATTAATGATCAATCATATAGAGCCAACACGAGCAGGCTTTTTTCACTTAAAAAAAAGAGAGAAATCAAAGGATCGATCAGCAAGGGAGGTTATTGTTGTTATTAAATCCAGCCTGCATGTGTCAAGTAGCTAGTACTCCACTCCTTATCAAATCAGTTGATAAAAGAAAGAAAGACAAGGGAAAAAAAAAGCAAATCGATTTCGTACAATCCGGCAGTGCTGTGGTTGCCCATCCATCCCATGATCCATTCCTTCCTATGCTTACACGCCACGTGGCCATCTGCATCACCACATGATGTGCTCTCTACTGTGGCAAGAGTACACCATCTGCATACGAGTCGATGGCATCTTGGCGCTGATCGAAAGCTTGATGCCAGATCAGATCAGACCACATGGCTCTGGCCCCATCTACATCGACGGATCTTAATGCAAACATTATTGTTGATTGCGCTTTATATTTAATTTATTATACATGCCACAAATAATTAAGCGGTGCAAGCAACAGAGTCAAGTGATCTGAAGGGTGTATGTATTGGAGTGTTGATCTGTAGGGAAGATGCATCATTATTGGTCCTCTCTGGTTCTGCTAGCTGCTGCTCTGAGCTCCAGATCGATCTGGCCCTGTCTATGTCCATCTCACAAACGTGAATGAAGGGAATGGGATGGGAGGCAGATCTACAAGTTGTGGCTAATAATCGCAAAAGGAGGAAAAATAAAGGGACAGCATGCAGAAATCAAGCAACCAGCAAGGAGAATTATTTGATGATATACACAGTAGCAATAATACATGTGTGAAGGAGTACTCCTTATCAACGAGTTGATGATATATAAAACAAACAAACAAACAAACTATGGACAGATTTGGGACCTCACCTTTGATGGCAGCCCACCTTTTGGTACGAGATCCACTCGCATTGCTGCCCATATCTCTGCATCAGCACATGCGCCTCACCTGTGTGTGCCAACTACTACAGTAGCCAGCTAGCTGCTCACGAGTCACGAGCATATCTTCTTCAAATTTCTGCACACACATATTCACATGTAGGTCTAGAGCATCTTCCCTTCTCCATCTTAACCCTTGTTTAGATGCAAATTTGATGGTGTAAATTTTGGGGTACGAGGCAACTTCGTCATAAATGCGTCACTGTAGCATTTTCATTTGTATGTGTGAAAAATTATTCAAAAATTGTGTGAAAAATTGTTCAAAAATTGATTAATTAGGCTCAAAATGTTCGTCTCGCAGTGTACAACAAAACTGTGCAATTAGTTTTTGATTTCATCTACATTTAGTACTCCATGCATGAGCCGATATTTTGATGTGATGAGAATCTTCTTTTTGCATAGTGAATTTTGGGGTGCCAATTTTGCATCTAAACAAGGCCTTATTGTCTCCGACCCGACAGAGACAAAACAAGAGAAACATCTAGCCCCCACGTGTCCCATCCACCTTGCCTTGACCGTCCCACAGTATTTTTTTGCAATTTAGTCCTTTTTTGTAAGAATTTTACGTATGGATCCCTGGCGGAAAGATTTGCAAAAATGGACCCAATGTACGACGCCATTCTTTGTGACGCCGTTAGTTGACACGTCAGTGCCACCGTGGACGCGGGGGAAAATGAGCGGCGCCAAAGCAAATGGCGTCGTGTCGTATAGGAATGGCGCTAACTATCGTGGCGACGTGCCTAGGGACTTAACAGCCCGTGGTTTCCTTCGGGCCACACCCTCTCTTTCCTGTGTTCTTCACGAGGAGCAGGCGGCAGCGCCCTCTCTCTCCTCCCTCTCCGTCGGCGCCCAGATCTGCCGGATTGGGGGAGGGGGGTTTGCGCCGGCGGAAACCAGATCCTGGCCGAGGAAGGTGAGCAGCCTCCCCTCCCTGATTTTTGTCCATAGCATTTGCTTCTTTTTCGCGCATTTGATGTACATGGCATGGTTGAAGGAATGCTTCGGTTTCACTTGATTCCCATGGGTTTGGACTGAGATTAGCGGTTTAGATGCAAGTATAGGTTATGTTGGATGTAGGATTTGATTCCATACGTTTGTAGATGGCTTATTTGAATCCCATGGCTTATTTGATTCCATACACCTTGGGTGAGAAACATACCTGGGCCTTAGTCCAATTGCTTCCATCTGTTTATTCTATTGCTTGTGCTGTGATTCTACCTATTAAACTTAGGTTGCAGTCCAATTTCCTATATCTCTCCTTATCTAGCTATCTATTAAAAAGTCAATTTCCTACATCCCTCCTTTTCAAAATGTGCTTTGATACATTTGATTGCACATGATTTTAACATTGACTTTTTTATTTGCTTGTTTCATTTCCAGAATTTGCTAGCTTTTTGTTTCAATGGGTATTCTACTCTTTTGGCTCCTGCAAACGAAGTGCACTTCTATCTAGCAAGGCTGTTTGGACACCACATCGAGAACTTGGTACTTTCTCCCCCTATTGACCAGTTTTTTTTAACTAGAATTGATGTATTTCATGACTACCTATCTTATCTTTGGTTAACTACAGATTTGCTTACTGTTTATCTATTCTATCCTAATCAAAGTTTGACATGAATGTAACTTGACATCAATTCTGCACTATTGCAGTTTCTTCCTTATTGGCCCATGACTCAATGTGGTCTACAATTTCGTATGGCTTATTTGAATCCCATAGGGGCGTTAGTTGGTATTATGTGTATTATTTGTGGAGAGCATGGTGTATTGAAGCGTCCCCTCGAAAGAGAGAACTTAATGTGATACAAATACCAGTCCCAGGATGCTGGTTCACATTATTACAACAGATAGTTCAGTACATAAACAACATTACGGAAGACGGTGGCACTGCAGGGCCACGACAAACATAACTAACGCTAGACTCCAGATAAAAAGGTTGATAACATAGAGGTCTTCATCATAGTGGAAATCCATGCGGCTTCAAGCGGGTGACCCTAACACACAGGCAAAGGTTGGGTGCAGAACGAACCCCTCTAAACGACGTCTTCGGGCACAAAGTCCGGGTCAGCCTCTGTAACAAATTAAGCAAGGGTGAGTACATACGTACTCAGCAAGCACAATCACAGCCACGGAAAGGATACAACAGAAGTATGCAAAGGATAAAAAGCAAGGATGGCTCATGGTTTATTTGGCAGCAAAGCTAATTTTTACGCATGCAAAGGGTTGATTTTCGCAACGGGTTTTCGCAAGCATTTCTTTTAGTTGCATCAAAAGAGCATGTTTATTTTACTCATGAGATTTTAAAGCTACCAGATTTCCCATCTATCGTAGCCCATGCCAAAACCTTTTCTCACTTTAACAATCACCAAACACATTCTTACACCAAAACCAGGGGACTAGTGAAGTGACCAAGCCGTAACTCGCCCAATACCGTGGACACGGCTATCCGGATAGGTTTTAACTCTGCAGAGGTGTACACAACCACAAGTAGGCTACCACAACATGAACACCTTGGTGCCAGTGCAGCTCCTATCAAAGCCATTACCCACCATAGCTAAACTGACAAGTTATCACAGACACGACCAGGGGGTTAGCAACCTGCCAACGAGGTTCCACCCAGGGGCATACCTCACATAGATCGTATCCCCGGCTCCATGGCCCTCTGTTGCTCACCAGCACACCACATAACCAACATCTTAACTAGTGGGATTTATGCTAGGCCGTTGCCACATACAACGGTCGAGTGGTGGTACAATAAAATGGGTTAGGCTAGATGACACATCAACATCATCCCAAAAATTGTGATAGGATAGACAACTCCCACCATGCTCAACCACATAGGTTCGAGCTCACCTCGACATTTCACACAAGAAATACCGTCTGTCTCATCCCACACGGATACTCATTTTATTCACAAAATCCATCTCTTTTATTTTAAAGCACGCACACGGTTGCTTTTGTAAACACCAAGTGATTGTAATGGGGTGTATAACAGTAAAATATTCCTAAGCATTTCTAGCAGTGACTAACATTCAAACAGAGCATTGTCATATTCAAACATTAATCTAGGTTGTCAAGGAAGCAGTCATAGCAATCAAGGAATGGCTATCCAACCGGGTTTAGCAGTAAAATCATGCAAGTTTTATAAAACAGGCCATGGGTTGTGTTTATAAAAACTAGGACAAAAGTATGCATCAAAGGATGGGATTGCACTTGCCGTTCTCCCAACCCTCGGGGGATTCCTGCCCGGGGTCTTGGTCTCCAAGCTCCTGCTCGTAGCCCTGCTCCTCCTCGAGTCCTTCCTCGTTCACAGCAGTGTCTACGGTACACATGATCAAACACACAATAAATAAAGGAAAAGTTTTTGCTGAGCTCCGAAAGAAAGAACAGAGAAAGAACGGAAAACGGAGGTGGGGCGATTATTCCTGGGTTATTTCGGATAGCGGTATTTGGGAGAGACGGGAGAAAAGGTGTGGTGAAATTTGGGGTCGATCGGGATTACAAAGACGCATGAAATGACGCGTCGTTGGGTTATGGTGGGTGTCTTAACAGAAAAAAAAGATTTCATTTGGAAGCTACTGTAAATGGCTAGGGATTTATTTGAAGGGTGTAGGGGTATGGTTATGGCATTTTTGGGTGTTGGGAGGGATCTAAGTATGTATATATAGAAGGTGGAGGGCTTTGGTGGAAAAAGAAAGGAGATTAGGAGGGTTTAGGGGCTGTTTTTAAAGAATAAGGACCTAATTGTAAATATAGAAAACACCGAGGGCCTCTAGCGAAACCAACAGAGAGAGATTGAATAGTGCTGGTGGACTGCAGGTTGATTCGGCTAAAGTTCAGGGGGTTATGTGCAAACGTGCCAGAGAGAGGGGGTTCTGTTCATTGGACGGCGGGTTAGAATAGGGGAAAGTGCAGGGGGTTACGCGCAAATATGCCATCCCTTTCGTTTAACAGAGAGAGAGAGGGGGGACCAGGGGAGGGCGGCGGCCGACGGCGGTGCGATTGCCGGCGATTGGGGTGGCGGCGGTGGACGGGGACAGGGGAAAAGAGAGAGCGAGACATGGCAAGATCACTCATGGTCCTACCTTGGGCGGAGGTGGTCACTGGCGAGCTGCCCACGAGAGCCAGTAGCGGCGGCGGTAATGGCGGTTGGGCGGTGGCGCTACGGCGGCGGTGGAGGCGATTGGAGAGATGTGTGAGCGGGAGGAGGTGAAGGAGATGCTCACTGGCCCTTTTATAGGCGCGGAGGGGTGGTGAGGAGGCGGGCCGACGAGAGAGGGGGTAGGCGGTGGTCTTGGTGGCCAGCGGGTGGAGCTTTTTAATGGCGGCCGGGATTCGCGCGGTGCTTGGTGGTACGGTGGTGCAGTGGCGGCGCTGTGTGGCGGTGTGCTTGGCGTGACGCGGTGACGAGACTGCGGCGGGGCCGGGCGGTGGCGTGGTCGGCGCGGTGTCAGTGGCGGTCGGAGCGGCGGTGGCCGTGGCCGGGGTGTGGCGTGGCCAAGCGGTGCACGGACGTAGCACAGCCGTGGTAAGCGGCACGGCAGCAATGATGCAGTAGTGGCCGGCGCAGGGAGGCGGTGGCGTGGTCGGCGCGGCACGTCGGCGCGACCGCGGCGGAGCGGGGTGGTGGCGTGCAGGCGGTGGTCGACACGGCAGTGGTCGGTGGCCCGAGTGTCGAGCAGGGGGTGGGGTCGGCTGGCGGTGCGAGGTGAGCGCGGGTGGGGCCAGCGGCGGCAGCGACGAGCGGCGCGGCGAGGTCGGTCCGGGAGCGCGTGCGCGCGGCGAGCACGTGGGGCAGCGGCGGTGCGGCCCAGTGGCGCAGGCCGCACAGCGGCGAGGTCGGTGTGGTGGTGGACACGGTGGCGTGCTGGTGTGGTGCGCGGCAGGGAACGGGGTGGCGGCGACGTGCTGGGGGGATGGCCGGCGGCGAGCAGAGCCGCAGTGCTCGGTGATGGGTGAAAACAGAGGAAAGGAAAAGAAGGAAAGGAAAGAAAGAAGGAAAGGGAGGAAAGAAAAAAAAGAAAAAGAGAAAAGGGGAAAAGAGAGGGGAGAGCCGGCGGGATTCGCGGCGGAAAGACGACGGGCGGTAGACGGCGGTCGGTCAGAGACGGTCGGGTCCAGCGGTCGACCCGAGAGCGGGCGACGCGGGATGGGACGGAAAAGTGGGTGGTGATAACGAGGCGGACAGGAAAAGAGGGGGCGGTGATAACAAGGCGGACACGGTTTGGGTGCAGACGGGAGCTCGGGCGGTAAAAGATTTTAAAAGTGTTTTTACCGGGTGATTTATTTAGCGATTTTCCCAGAGAGAGAAACGCGGGCGTTACAAACCTACCCCACTTAAAAGGAATCTCGTCCTCGAGATTCGGCTGGCTCCTAAAAAGGTGGGGGAACTCCTTCTTTAAAGCATCTTCTCGTTCCCATGTTGCTTCCTTTACGCTGTGTCTGCTCCACTGTACTCTGCATATCCGCACTTCGGAGTTTCGGGTTCTCTTGGTGACTGTGTCCAAAATTTTGACTGGTACTTCTTGATACCGTAGATCTGTCTGCAGGTCTATTTCCTCCTCCGGTATGTGTTCCTCTCCCGGCACTCTCAGGCATTTTCTTAACTGCGAGACATGGAATACCGGGTGTATATCTGACATTGCTTCGGGTAACTCCAATCGGTAGGCTACCTTTCCCACTTTCTTTTGCACCGGGTATGGTCCGATGTACCGAGGGGCCAACTTTCCATGGAATTGAAATCTACGGGTTCCCCGGATGGGTGAAACCTTAAGATAGACAAAATCCCCTAGATTAAACTCCAGTTCGCGTCTTTTTTTGTCTGCATAACTCTTCTGTCTGGATTGAGCTGTTTTCAACTTCTCCCTAATTTCGGCTACCTTCTCTTCAGCTTCTTTTATGAACGCAGGTCGTACTAGGGTACGCTCTCCCACTTCTGACCACATCAGAGGAGTTCTGCATTTCCTCCCGTAGAGAGCTTCAAACGGCGACATACCTAAACTTGCCTGATAACCGTTGTTGTAGGAGAATTCTGCATAGGGTAAACTTTGTTCCCAATCTTTACCATAGGTAAGGACACATGCTCTCAGCATATCTTCCATAATCTGATTTACTCTTTCTGTCTGGCCATCGGTCTGTGGGTGATATGCGGAGCTAAAATCCAACTTGGTGCCCATAGCCTTATGCAAACTTTTCCAAAATCTAGAGGTGAACTGGGTCCCTCGGTCCGAGACAATTCTACTGGGCACTCCATGTAACTTTACTATGTTTTCCACGTAAAGCTTGGCTAGTTTCTCTCCACCATAACTCGTCCATACCGGTAGAAAGTGAGCGACTTTAGTGAGTCGGTCCACTATTACCCATATAGAGTCGTGTCCCTTCTGCGTACTGGGTAGACCTACCACAAAATCCATTCCTATCTCATCCCATTTCCAAACCGGAATAGGTAGGGGTTGTAATAATCCTGCTGGTTTCTGGTGTTCTGCCTTAATCCTTTGACAAGTATCACAATGAGCGACAAATTGGGCTATGTCAGCTTTCATTCCTTTCCACCAATAGTTTTGCTTCAAGTCCAAATACATTTTGGTGGACCCTGGGTGAATGGAATATGGCGAGTTGTGAGCCCCGTCCATGATTATCTGTCTAAAGTCCCCTTCCTTAGGCACACAAATCCTATCTTTATACCACAACATTCCTTTACTGTCGATTCTGAAGTCTGGTGCCTTATTTTCTCCGGTATGCTTGCAGATCTGCACTAAATCCTTGTCCGTTCCTTGGGCTTCTCTAATCCAATCCTCCAGGGTGGACTGGACCATCAGCTGGTGGCTAGTATTCCGGGGGAAGATGTGCACATTTAATCGTGCTATTTCTTCTTGCAGGTGGGCACTCTTGGGTCTATAGGATTTCCGGCTCAGGGCATCTGCCACAACATTAGCCTTGCCAGGGTGGTAATGAATTTCCACATTATAATCCTTAACCAACTCTAACCACCTTCTTTGTCTCAGGTTCAGATCTGGTTGGGTGAAAATGTACTTTAGGCTCTTATGATCCGTGTATATCTCACACTTGTTCCCAATTAGGTAGTGTCTCCAGATTTTGAGTGCGTGCACTACGGCTGCAAACTCTAAGTCATGCGTTGGGTAATTCTGCTCGTGACGTCTAAGTTGTCGGGAGGCATATGCTACAACATTCCCATCTTGCATGAGAACACACCCTAATCCTTGGCGGGACGCGTCGCAGTAAACGACAAAATCCCTGTGAATATCTGGTAGGGTTAGAACTGGGGCAGCGGTCAACCTTTTCTTCAATTCCTGAAAAATCTTTTCGCATGACTCAGTCCAAATAAATTTCTTCTCTTTTTTGAGCAACTCTGTCATGGGTTTAGCTATCTTGGAAAATCCTTCAATGAACCTCCGGTAATATCCGGCTAAGCCAAGGAAACTTCTGATCTCACTCACATTGGTTGGTTGTTGCCAGTTTGAGACTGCTTCTACCTTCTCAGGGTCTACTGCAACTCCTTCTGCGGTCATAACGTGACCAAGGAAGGCTACTTTTTCCAGCCAAAATTCACACTTGCTAAATTTGGCATAGAGCTGGTGCGCTCTCAACTTTTCCAGCACTACCCGCAGGTGTTGTTCATGCTCTTCGGCGCTCTTGGAGTAGATAAGTATATCATCAATAAAGACGACGACAAACTTGTCTACCTCATCCATAAACACTTTGTTCATGAGGTTCATGAAATAAGCTGGCGCGTTGGTGAGCCCAAATGGCATTACCGTGAACTCGTACTGTCCGTAACGGGTGACAAATGCGGTCTTTGAGGTGTCACTCCCCTTAATTTTCAGTTGGTGATACCCGGTCCTTAAATCAATCTTGGAAAAGTACTTGGCCCCTTTTAACTGATCAAAGAGATCATCAATTCTAGGGAGTGGGTATTTATTCTTGATAGTGACATCATTTAGTGCACGATAGTCAATGCACAACCTCATGCTCCCATCTTTCTTTCTTACAAAGAGTACTGGGGCTCCCCAAGGGGATGTGCTGGGTCTGATAAATCCCATCTGTTGCAACTCTTCTAGTTGTTTCTTCAACTCTGCTAACTCTGATGCTGCCATCCTATAGGGTCTCTTGGCTATAGGAGAGGTTCCAAGGACAAGTTCAATAGCAAACTCTATGTCCCTATCTGGTGGCATCCCAGGTAGAACTTCAGGGAAAACATCAGGATATTCGTTGATTACCGGAACTTCTTCCATGGTTCTTGTCTCCATACTAAAGATCATAGGGTCTGGTCCGCTTCCTTTGGTGTGACAGGTCACTTGCATTCCATCTGGGTTGGTTAGTTGCACTATTTTGTCAGCACAACCTATGAGACCATTGTGTTTGCCTAACCAATCCATTCCCAGGATCACATCTATTCCTTTGGACTCTAGTACTATTAGGTCTGCTAGAAACTCTACCCCACTTAAAAGAATCCGTACCTGGGAACAACCTAGTTGGCATTTAATATCCCCTCCAGGTGTTCGGGTTAGTAGGGGTGTCTTTATTAGTACTGTAGGTATTTTGTGCTTTTCCACAAAACTTGATGATATGAAAGAATGCGATGCTCCAGAATCAAATAGTATTGTTGCCAAAACTGAGCCGACTAGAAACTCACCGAGTATTACTCCTTGTGCTCCTTGAGCCTCCTGCGTGTCGATGTGGTTGACGCGGGCTCGTCCATACGACTGCTGGGTGTTGTTGTTGTTGTTGCTGCCGGTGTTGGTGCTGCGGATGGGTATACGGTTGGCTCCAGACACTGGTGGCTTGGGTCCATTCACTGAGTTGGAGTAGACTGATATCGCAGGCTTGCTCCTAGGGTATGGGCAATCCGCGATGTAATGTCCGGTCTCACGGCAGTTGAAACAGGCCCTTGCATTGTTGTTGTTGGTCGTGACTTGACTGACCTTGCTCTGTGGGGGCTTCAAGTTGTTCTGGCTCTTGTACTGCTGTTGGGAGCCTGGGAGCTTGTAGCCTGAAATTGGGTCCTATACTGCATGGGAGCCTGGGGCCTAGGTGCAGCGTAACCGGAGCTCCTGGGCTTCTGTGAGCGGTCCATCTTACGGTTCTTGCTTTCCAGGAACTTACGTTTGTTCTCTTGCCTTGCATCCATCCTGGCCTTTTCTGTGACAATGGCCTTGTTCATCAGCATATTGAAGTCAGGGAAATTGTGGGAGACTACCAGGGCTCGAAGGTCTGGGTGTAGCCCTTTGATGAAAGCGTCCTGTCTCTTTGCATCTGTCTTCACTTCATCTGGTGCATAACGGGCTAGTTCAGTGAACTCGTGGGTGTACTCCTCCACGGTCTTGTTTCCTTGTTTTAGTGCACGGAACTCATCTGCCTTACGCCTCATGGTGGCGTCGGGGATGTGGTAGCGACGAAACTCTTCTTCAAACTCTTTCCAGGTGATTGCAGACTCGTTTGGGGAAGCTGCACAGTAAGTGTCCCACCATGCCAAGGCAGTTCCAGTGAGTGTCCCACCATGCCAAGGCAGTTCCAGTGAGGTCAGGAGGACTTTGTCACGGTCTCCACATCCAAACGGTTCCAGATTTCTCTTGATAGTTCTCAGCCAGTCATCCGCTTCTAAGGGGTTGCTGGACCCTCCAAAGGTGGGTGGTCTGGTTCTCAGGAAGTTGGTCAACTTGTCACCTGCATTGGGCCTACGGGCTGTCTCCTGACGGCGGCTGGCTTTCCACACATTTTGCATGAACAGGGTGTGGTGGTACAAAGCTTGTGCCAAGTTGAAATCTGGCGGAAGCGGGGGTACAACAAACGATCCCTCATTCTGACTTCTTGGATGACTCGCTTCTGGTCCGCCTCCTACAGGCGCTTGTCCTTCGGGCTGGTTCTCGCCCATAGGGTCCTGCTGATCCACTTCCTGGTTCTCAGGGTTCTCTCTCCTCCCTTCTGGTGGCTCTCCTCCCGCTGGGGGGGGCGCGTCTCTGAGAGGCGCTAGCACGCGTGTTCACCATCTGCAGGTTGAGCAAGGCCTTCGTGAGATTGGGTTAGGATGATGTTTAAATTGTTTAGTTCGCATTTTTGAAAAGACAAACACTTCTGTCGAGGCACACACAGCACACACGCTAACAAACAAGCACACAAGGTTTCATTCCAACAACGGGGCTACAACACTTGGGGGTCCAACAAGACTCGCACTACAAGGCGGGGTACAGGACATGGTAAGGAAACTACTGCTAGGGATACAGGGGCTCTTCCAACTTCGGACCAGGCTGGCTTCATTCTCATAAGAGCGCTTGACTCTGGATCTACCCGCGGGGCGAGTTGTCTTCTGGGTTGGAGTGCTCTTCCAGCGGTGCAAGCTGTGCATGTTCAGCTTCGGTCAAGGTCCCATTCTCTCGAGGCGGCTCAGACGGTCCTCCTTCAGTGGGCGGTGATCCTGCGGGAGTTCCCGACAGTGCTTGAGGGTTCCCCACAACTTCTCCCCATGCCATGACAGGCGTTCCAAGCAGGACGTGGGGTTCTCCAATTGCCGGGACAGGCGTTCCACTTCTAGTCCAATCTTGAATACGCAGGTCTCGAGCCTGCCTGAGGCTTTCTTGGGCAACTGCCTCACTGCTGGCGGCCGTAGCAGCTCTTGCTTCAGCTTGGGCCACCTGGACTTGGTGCATGCGGACCGAGAACTCTGCTTGTTCGGCCCGGGAGGTTTGTTCCCTCAGGAGTTCAGCTTGCTCGTCAAAGAGTTGGTCCAAGGAGTTGAGGTAGGTGACCACTTGGTACAAAATGGGTTCCTCTTGACGGCGCTGCTCCAAGTTCCTTATGCGGGCCCGCCAGACTGCACTCCTGACGACTGGAGGAAAGTATCTCATTGGGGTGGGGACCAAGTGTCTTTCAAAGATTCCGCACAAGTAGCGGAGAGCTTTCCTGAGAGCCAAGGGGTAGGTGTCCTGGTGCCTGAATCCCGTGGCGGTCGCACGCCATGCTTCGATGGGGTGGAGGTTACTCTTGGCGACAACTATGACCACTCTACAGCGTTGGGTCCCATGGTGCTCGTACTCCCTGCTGTAGTACCTCGGGCGTTCAGGTACACCGAGGCGTTCCAGCGCGGGGATCAACAGGCTAGCAAAACCAGGTGTGACTGGGCAGACTCCCTGGGTCCATCCTTTTTCCGCCATATGAAACCAGGGGAAAAACAAAGATTGAACAGATGCAGGATAAAAGATGATCTTTATTGCATAACATGGTGGGGTACAAAGGTCATGGATACAACGATGCTAAGATGGTATTGCTAGCTGGATACAACAGACTCTACTCGAGGAGAGGCTAGACTAGGTGCTAATCTAAATCTAAGGACTCTACTCTAGACAAACTCGACGCTTCTTCAGAGGGAGCTGGTACTCTGGCACTTCATCTTCAGTCTGTGTGCTCGCGTCCATGTGGGTCATCTCTGGTTCTCCTTCCATCAACCCATTCTCCCTCCTGTAGGCTTCAAGCCTATCCATATACTCAGAGTAAGCCTGGCATCTAGCCTGGTGAGTGGCTAGGGAGCTGACAGCCTGAGTGGCTGTCACCTTCTGTATCTCCAGCTCCCCCTTCACTTCTTCCAACTCTTTTTCCGCCTTCTTGGCTCTGCGGATCTGGTGCCTCAGTTGTCCCGATGTCTCTCGGTACAGCCTGTCTAAGCCAGTGAGGTAAATAGCCAAGTGTGACACAGTGTCCTCCATATCTTCATCTCTCCCGAGGTTCCTCATCTGAGCAATCCACTCGCGTCCTCCATTTTCCAGAGGTGGGGCAAATCCCATCGCTGTTCCCACGAGGTACTGCTTGTAGAGTACGCGGAGGCACATCAGGGCTCTTCTTGCGGCTTTACGGTAGGCATTGGGGCGGTCGTAGCCGGTGGCATGGACAAACCAAGGTGCCACCTCCTTGTAAAGTGAGCTCTTCCCCACAAAGATGAACATCCGACACCGACGGGTACCATTGGTGGTGAACTCCCGGCAAAAGTACTCGGGGGTCTCTGTGACTCCAACGTGATCCAGGCTGAGCAGCAGCAACTTGGGAAGGCCAGGTTCTGCGGGGCAGACTCCGTCGCTCCAACCCTCGTCAACCAGCTGGGCCATCTGGAATAAGTCAAAAAGCCGTCGGTGAGTACTTATGTGGAGAAAAGGATTTAGACAAGAGCAAACTAGTGAGGGAAGACTAGAAAGGGTCACGATCCTAGGGGTTACGTCCTACGGCCAACCTATCGGCTCTGATACCACCTGAAGTGTCCCCTCGAAAGAGAGAACTTAATGTGATACAAATACCAGTCCCTGGATGCTGGTTCACATTATTACAACAGATAGTTCAGTACATAAACAACATTACGGAAGACGGTGGCACTGCAGGGCCACGGCAAACATAACTAACGCTAGACTCCAGATAAAAAGGTTGATAACATAGAGGTCTTCATCAGAGTGGAAATCCATGCGGCTTCAAGCGGGTGACCCTAACACACAGGCAAAGGTTGGGTGCAGAACGAACCCCTCTAAACGACGTCTTCGGGCACAAAGTCCGGGTCAGCCTCTGTAACAAATTAAGCAAGGGTGAGTACATACGTACTCAGCAAGCACAATCACAGCCACGGAAAGGATACAACAGAAGTATGCAAAGGATAAAAAGCAAGGATGGC
The DNA here is from genome assembly GCA_033239725.1 of Echinochloa phyllopogon. NCBI lineage: Eukaryota > Viridiplantae > Streptophyta > Magnoliopsida > Poales > Poaceae > Echinochloa > Echinochloa phyllopogon. The sequence goes on along the minus strand of BTCW01000016.1, from coordinate 187,311 downwards.
TCAAGGTTTATTTGGCAGCAAAGCTAATTTTTACGCATGCAAATGGTTGATTTTCGCAACGGGTTTTCGCAAGCATTTCTTTTAGTTGCATCAAAAGAGCATGTTTATTTTACTCATGAGATTTTAAAGCTACCATATTTCCCATCTATCGTAGCCCATGTCAAAACCTTTTCTCACTTTAACAATCACCAAACACATTCTTACACCAAAACCAAGGGACTAGTGAAGTGACCAAGCCGTAACTCGCCCAATATCGTGGACACGGCTATCCGGATAGGTTTTAACTCTGCAGAGGTGTACACAACCACAAGTAGGCTACCACAACATGAACACCTTGGTGCCAGTGCAGCTCCTATCAAAGCCATTACCCACCATAGCTAAACTGACAAGTTATCACAGACACGACCAGGGGGTTAGCAACCTGCCAACGAGGTTCCACCCAGGGGCATACCTCACATAGATCGTATCCCCGGCTCCATGGCCCTCTGTTGCTCACCAGCACACCACATAACCAACATCTTAACTAGTGGGATTTATGCTAGGCCGTTGCCACATACAACGGTCGAGTGGTGGTACAATAAAATGGGTTAGGCTAGATGACACATCAACATCATCCCAAAAATTGTGATAGGATAGACAACTCCCACCATGCTCAACCACACAGGTTCGATCTCACCTCGGCATTTCACACAAGAAATACCGTCTGTCTCATCCCACACGGATACTCATTTTATTCACAAAATCCATCTCTTTTATTTTAAAGCACGCACACGGTTGCTTTTGTAAACACCAAGTGATTGTAATGGGGTGTATAATAGTAAAATATTCCTAAGCATTTCTAGCAGTGACTAACATTCAAACAGAGCATTGTCATATTCAAACATTAATCTAGGTTGTCAAGGAAGCAGTCATAGCAATCAAGGAATGGCTATCCAACCGGGTTTAGCAGTAAAATCATGCAAGTTTTATAAAACAGGCCATGGGTTGTGTTTATAAAAACTAGGACAAAAGTATGCATCAAAGGATGGGATTGCACTTGCCGTTCTCCTAACCCTCGGGGGATTCCTGCCCGGGGTCTTGGTCTCCAAGCTCCTGCTCGTAGCCCTGCTCCTCCTCGAGTCCTTCCTCGTTCACAGCAGTGTCTACGGTACACACGAACAAACACACAATAAATAAAGGAAAAGTTTTTGCTGAGCTCCGAAAGAAAGAACAGAGAAAGAACGGAAAACGGAGGTGGGGCGATTATTCCTGGGTTATTTCGGATAGCGGTATTTGGGAGAGACGGGAGAAAAGGTGTGGTGAAATTTGGGGTCGATCGGGATTACAAAGACGCATGAAATGACGCGTCGTTGGGTTATGGTGGGTGTCTTAACAGAAAAAAAAGATTTCATTTGGAAGCTACTGTATATGGCTAGGGATTTATTTGAAGGGTGTAGGGGTATGGTTATGGCATTTCTGGGTGTTGGGAGGGATCTAAGTTTGTATATATAGAAGGTGGAGGGCTTTGGTGGAAAAAGAAAGGAGATTATGAGGGTTTAGGGGCTGTTTTTAAAGAATAAGGACCTAATTGTAAATATAGAAAACACCGAGGGTCTCTGGCAAAACCAACAGAGAGAGATGGAATAGTGCCAGTGGACTGCGGGTTGATTCGGCTAAAGTTCAGGGGGTTATGTGCAAACGTGCCAGAGAGTGGGGGTTCTGTTCATTGGACGGCGGGTTAGAATAGGGGAAAGTGCAGGGGGTTACGCGCAAATGTGCCATCCCTTTCGTTTAACAGAGAGAGAGAGGAGGGGGGACCAGGGGAGGGCGGCGGCCGACGGCGGTGCGATTGCCGGCGATTGGGGTGGCGGCGGTGGACGGGGACAGGGGAAAAGAGAGAGCGAGACATGGCAAGATCACTCATGGTCCTACCTTGGGCGGAGGTGGTCACTGGCGAGCTGCCCACGAGAGCCAGTAGCGGCGGCGGTAATGGCGGTTGGGCGGTGGCGCTACAGCGGCGGTGGAGGCGATTGGAGAGATGTGTGAGCGGGAGGAGGTGAAGGAGATGCTCACTGGCCCTTTTATAGGCGCGGAGGGGTGGTGAGGAGGCGGGCCGACGAGAGAGGGGGTAGGCGGTGGTCTTGGCGGCCGGCGGGTGGAGCTTTTTAATGGCGGCCGGGATTCGCGCGGTGCTTGGTGGTACGGTGGTGCAGTGGTGGCGCTGTGTGGCGGTGTGCTTGGCGTGACGCGGCGACGAGACTGCGGCGGGGCCGGGCGGTGGCGTGGTCGGCACGGTGTCAGTGGCGGTCGGAGCGGCGGTGGCCGTGGCCGGGGTGTGGTGTGGCCGAGTGGTGCACGGGCGTAGCACGGCCGTGGTGGGCGGCACGGCAGCAATGATGCAGTAGTGACCGGCGCAGGGAGGCGGTGGCGTGGTCGGCGCGACACGTCGGCGCGACCGTGGTGGAGCGGGGTGGTGGCGTGCAGGCGGTGGTCGGCACGGCAGTGGTCGGTGGCCCGAGTGTCGAGCAGGGGATGGGGTCGGCTGGCGGTGCGAGGTGAGCGCGGGTGGGGCCAGCGGCGGCGGCGACGAGCGGCGCGGCGAGCATGTGGGGCGGCGGCGGTGCGGCCCAGTGGCGCAGGCCGCACAGCGGCGAGGTCGGTGTGGTGGTGGACACGGTGGCGTGTTGTTGTGGTGCGCGGTAGAGAACGGGGTGGCGGCGACGTGCAGGGGGGGATGGCCGGCGGCGAGTAGAGCCGCAGTGCTCGGTGATGGGTGAAAACAGAGGAAAGGAACAGAAGGAAAGGAAAGAAAGAAGAAAGGGAGGAAAGAAAAAAAAAGAAAAAGAGAAAAGGGGAAAAGAGAGGGGAGAGCCGGCGGGATTCGCGGCGGAAAGACGACGGGCGGTCGACGGCGGTCGGTCAGAGACGGTCGGGTCCAGCGGTCGACCCGAGAGCAGGCGACGCGGGATGGGACGGAAAAGTGGGTGGTGATAACGAGGCGGACAGGAAAAGAGGGGGTGGTGATAACAAGGCGGACAGGGTTTGGGTGCAGACGGGAGCTCGGGCGGTAAAAGATTTTAAAAGTGTTTTTACCGGGTGATTTATTTAGCGATTTTCCCAGAGAGAGAAATGCGGGCGTTACATGTATGATGCCAATGACTCAATGTGCTCTAGAATTTCATAGTTGTATGATGTGTATAGTCGAAATGTCCAATTGGTTTTCATAAGTGGATTGATTGATTGATTTCATAGTTGATTGATTGATTGATTGGTTTTCATATATCATGGTGGAACTGTTTCAATGAATGAGATTGGAGGTGTTGATTTTGTGAATATGGAAGAATTGCCAATGTTGTTTAGTGCAAGGCCAACTTTTAATTCAATTGTGGAAAGATTGAAATCAATGTTGAGTTGGATGCGTGTTGATGTGGATATCATATTTGAAAGGGTGATTGATGTTGGGTCTTCAAAGGGTCCACATATAAAGAGGTTGATCTCCATTAGTGGTGAGGATGAGTGGGAGAATTATATGTTAGTTGTGATAGGCAGCGAGGTTAGAGCATTGGATTTGTTTGTGCGGAAGGTGTTGAGGGAGGCAGCTATATTTGGCATGAACAACTCACCACTAGTTAGTTCACGGGTGGAACAGGAGGTTCATGTTGTTCCTTCTCGGCATGTTGAGTTAGCATTTACTCAGGAAGAAGAGGGCAACGATGATAATTGGGTAGGTGCCGAATTTGATGATGTGAGGCTTAGTGAGATCGATGAGACACTCGAAAACAATGAGCCATCACAACCTAGTATTTCAACTGAAGAACCTAGATTTGAGTATGAGGCCTCCAACCGTGTTGGTGTTCGTGTCAGCGGTGATGATGACACGTATGAGGCTACGAGGGCAGTTGATTCTGATGATGACCATCCTGTTCCTCCATTATCACCTAGCAATGAACAAATACTTCGGAGATTGTTTCCTGACCATGACACATTTGTTTTAGATTTTTGTGACCTTAGTGAATCACACAAGGCCATAGCTGATGGTGGTGTAGAGGGTAGTGAGATTCCCCACCCAGGTTGTAGCTCCATAATTAAGAAGGGACATGTATTCAAAGACATAGCAGCACTTAAGATGTGGTTGAAGGAGTAGCCGTAGTGCATAACCGTCCATTTCATGTCAAGAACTCACCATATAGTGTGAGGCAACACGCTGTCCATGGAAAGTGTGTGCTCGCAAGGTAAAGGGTACAAAAAGGTTCAAGATAACCACTGTTGTTGGGCCACACACTTGTGGATCTTCTGAGCCGAACCAGAAGCATTGTCAGCTCACCTCTAAGCCTTTGTTCCTCTAATGCAAACAGAACAATGCCAAACATCTCGGTGCCGTGGCAATGCAGCACGGCGCCAGGGCCTTTGGCGTCGTAGCCTTGGCCGAGGGACCGTGCAAATGCAAAGGATGGCGTCAAAGAGCCTAGCGCCGTGTTTAGTACCTGGGTGCCAGAGCCTTTGGCGCCATATCCTCCCTACTGGCCAAAGACTACTGCTCCTCAGCATTGGCCAGGTAACACTTCTAATAGCTCAAACATTCCAAACAAAATCAAATTGTCCAACAATACTATATTAAACATTGATGGCTCACATCAACATCAAATAGCATCAACATCAAATAGTTCAACGAAATCAAATTGCATACAAACTAGTGAGTCTAACATAACAAATTTCACGAAAAGGTCTTCAAACAAGTGCACACACCCACAACCATACTATTGAGTGCACCGAGGCCACTTCCCCTTTCTAAGTGTGTTTGAATTCTCCTCCAATGCCGCCTTGGCACGACATGCCCTCTCAAGCTTTCTCTCCTTTTTCGCCTTCCTCTTTGTTGCAATACTCCTACGCTCTTCATCCCTGTGCTCCTTTTGAGCATCTTCCTCCTTATACCTGATTTCACGTCTCCTTTGCACCTCTTCTTCAAACTCCTTCAAACCCTCAAGAACACGCTTTTGCAGTGGGTCGATCTTCGTATCTATCCACTTCTCAAAATCACAAAGTGGAGGAGGCTCATGCCTTCATTTACAATTATGTTAAAAAAACATCATACAAATTTAATTTATCAACTCTACAAATTTAGCATAATAACCAGTTTGCCAATTATTATAGCGGCATCCAGAGGATCAAAAGCCCAATTCAGACACATCCAGTACCTATGTCGGTACGTATGTTGGTATTTAACGACCGAGTACTTGTCTAGGGTACCTCAAAGAGTAGTATTCGTGAGTCTCGCCCAGTTCTAAGGAACGATGGTGCACACACAAGACAACGATTTAAACAGGTTTGGGCCGATGTGTGTGTAATACCCTACGTCCTGTGTTCTATATTGCTTTGTGTATGAGTTGAGTTGTAGTCTACCGAACTAGGGACCCCTACCCTCCTTTATATATCCAAGAGGGCAAGGTTACATGGCTAGTCTTCTAGTCGGTTACAATATGTGAGTCCTAGTAGGAGTACATGAGTAGTTCTACTAGGACTCGGTTTTCTTTCTTGAGGGTACCCGGGGATCCATATCCCACAATGTCTCTGGATCTTTAGATCTCTCCACCCTACATGGATCCCCACAGAAGCACATTGGAGGCTCAACACTGGTAGGGCCCTCCTCACGTGTGTAGCCCATTCCAACCTATAAACCAAAAAATCTATCCATACTTCATATTAAAACCGTACCTACAATTCCAATTCCAATACCCCTGCAATTCCAATCCCGTCGTTATGTAAACTAACCAAAGCACCTCAAAGTTTCTACCACCATTGCTTTACCTAGGGTTAGGCAAAATATAGCAAGCTCAGTCAACTTGAAAGGGAAAAAATGAGGGAGGAGAGGGACTTCACCTTACTTGACGTGGATCTGGAGCTTCCCCAACTACAATCCACCAGATCGAAGCGGATCTGAGAGAGGAAGGTCAGGTGGGGGAGAGATAGACAGCCGGACCTCTGTTCGAAATGGAGACTGTTGGTTCGAGAGGGTGCCCGACGGCCTGTTAAGGAGTTTGGGAACGACGCCGCGCCCGTTAGCATTGTGGTTACATAAAATGGCGCCGTGGCCTTTGGCGCCATTCATTTAACCCGAATGCCAAGCTAGCGCTGACGTGTCAATGCACGGCACCGTGCTGTCTAACTACGCCGTATATTGGGTCCATTTTTGTAAACCTTTCCGCTAGGGGTCCATATGTCAAATTCTTACGAAAAAAGGACTAAATTGCAACAAAAAATACACCGCACCTTCGGTGGATCCACCACCTCGCCGGTCAATGCTGGAGGGGACCGCCTACTTCCTTCCCCATCCCCTCACCTCCCCCTCCCTACTATTAGATATGAGAAGACCATGTCATCGCCCTTGTCATTGTCGTCTCCAGTGAGCCACCTTGCTCTACTCCCATGATTGCCTACCCTTCTATTGAACGCCTCACGGCCCCACCTGACTAGGATGCAGATTTTATCGGATCGATCCAATGGCCCAATACCCAAAACATAAAGTCGGGTATAAATACCCAGTGGACCAGCCCACAAAATTCTTGTGTCCATTAGTGTCGAGTGCGTTCAGGCCCGGTCCTAGGGGGGCGAGAGGGGCGGCTGCCCCGGGCCCCCGATTCCCAGGGTCCCCACCCCAGGACCCAGGTATGTATAGTATACAGTACTATAGGTAATAGGTAGTATAACTCTGAAACTTAAGGCGCTTCGGATTACTCGTTTCAACTTCCAAAGTTCCAATCTATGGAGTAATTACCACGTCTGCCTGCGCTCGTCTCTTCGGTCTTCGCATCGCACGTCGCAGACCGGCCGCTGCTCGATTTTAATCTGATTGCGGCGAAAGGCAAGGGCCCATCATCTCTCCGTGGCCGCCACGCGCACTCACGCACACGCATCGCCGCCGCGTCGCTGCTGCCCGCCGCATCGCTGCCGCCCGCCGGGCGCCACACCGGTCGCCACACGGCCACATCGCCGTCACTGATTCGCCGCAGACATCGACATCGACGCTCGAGCTCGACGGCCAGTGCGCCATAAGTCCATAACCACAACAGAGGTGATCGCCTTCAGACCTTCTCCACATCGCATGCTGCATAGTGCATACATGATCAGTACTGAGATTTTTCTTTTCTTTGATTTTCAGTACAAAGCACCGTCATGTCATCATCTAGAAAATATCTATCCGGCAGTGAGAAAAGGAAGAAGAGGAAACGAGAAGTTGAGTTCATACAATCACAGAGAGGAGCTCTGGACAAATTTTTTACCAGTAATACGAGAACTTCAACTTTAAGAAATCCAGATGAATTGGCAATAGTTGTTGTTCCAGAACCAGAAGATCATGGCCCAACATCAGAAGAAAATCAATGTGAGTGATCAAGAGCCAATATTTAATTCATCTCATACAGAAATTGCTAATCTTGATGACGAACTAGTTTTTAGTGAGGATATCTATGATCCAGTAAATTGGGGTTATATTGATAACAAGGCAAGGGACATACTAGTAGAGAAGGGACCTATAAGAGAAGGAAATATTGTTTTTCCTTTGGATGGAAATGGGAGACATTTTTCATACCATCATCATCATCATCATCATCATCATCATCATCATCATCATCATCATCATCATCATCATCATCATCATCATCATCATCATCATCATTATTATTATTATTATTATTATTATTATTATTATTATTATTATTAAGGGCCCCTAGTTTGAGTCTCGCCCTGGGCCCCGAAAACCTTATGACCGTGCCTGAGTGCGTTGGGTCGTTCCAGTAACCCAATTGCATCAGGTCTTACTAGAGCTATCTGGTTGCGCGGTGGCGCAATCTCCCTTGTTGTCATTGCCGGCCTCGAGCCGCCCCACCGAACCAGTCCCTCGCCGTCCGCGCCCCCTCTCAGGCCTTTCGTCTGCCACGCACATCTCTAGGTACCCAATGATGCCAACTCCATTCCGTTTCTATTTCTTTCCCTGTATCTGACATGCAAAATCAGCGTTGAGCCAGAGCCAGTGCTATCTCGATGGTCGAGGATGCGGGAGCTAGGACGTGTGGTGGGAGGTGGAGATGGGGGCTTCTCTTGCCCTCCGATTGGCGCCGCTAGCTCCTTTCTCCGAGCCTCGCATTTCCCCATTGTTGGGCTCACCCCAGAAGAAGGCCGAAGGCGACTACGCTTTCCCAGCTCCGCGAGGGGCGAGACGCTCAAGCTACCAGGGTGCATACTTCTCTTGGTTTCTCGTGGATTCTTATAGTTTGATTTGGAATCTGGGGTTTGATTTCTAGACAGTTCTGAAATTGTAGTAAGCATTGGACAAATTGTGAGGTGGGACACAACGAGCTGTTCTATGTTTCTGATGGGCCGGTCCACGATATATTCCAAACTTGGTGATTTTTATTTGATGGTGTCGTCACTGATACGACCTTCAGTTTTTTAACTGGTGTGTTATGCCTGAAGCAAGGTAAAGCATTGCCCGGCTCTTCCTTTGGTGTTTGTATCTACTGCTGAATATATCTGATGATGCAGTGTTATTGAATTGGGTCGATCCATAACAAATAAAAAACTCGATCCGGAGTGAAGATGTTCCCACTGACTTAGCTTTAAGAAGGGGTCTACCGAAACCTGACCGGGGCAGGAACCTCACCACCGTTGCTTCTTTGGCAGCATGGGACTCATCTGCAGCCGTTGCATTCGGAGGCAGGCACAAGTGCAACACCCAGGCTTCGAGCCTTGGGGGTGGGTGGCACCTCCACTAGGTGCTCTACCACTGAGCTACAAGCTCATCTGCATTAATCCATAACCACTTAATAAATATTTGGGTAGTTTAGGTCAACCAAAATCAACCCACTTGCATCATGACACCCCGATCTCGTGCTTCGTCTCCGGCATCGGAACCACTAAATCCATCGTCACCGTGCTAACCCGACTTTGCTGGGATGTTGCCATCATGCTCTCACCCTGACACTGCCCCGCTACCTTGCAATGTGGATTTTAGGTACTCACATTTTAGGACCCTCTAGATAGCCTTTAACCGAGAGGGCTCTCGATGTGGATTTTAGGTATTACTCGCTTCATTTCAAATTATTATTCAGTATTGACTTTTTCTCATATAGTTTGATCATTTGTCTTATTTAAAAAAATTGTACAAATATACGAAACATTAAGTCAAGTTTAAATTACCTTTGATGATAAAGTAAGTCACGAATAAAATAAATAATAATTGCATAATATTTTAAATAAGACGAATAATCAAACTTTGTAAATAAAATTCCGTAGGTAATTTGGGATGGAGTGTCACACCCCAAAATTCCAATTTTGGGTTGTGAAAAATTTACACTGATAAATTTATAGAATTTTGTATATTTCTAAAATTTTCAACAAATAGTATTTAGAAAAACCTTTAATTATAGGAAAATATATTTTCTAAACAAACAATCAATATAGGCTATATTGAATTTTTATTGGTGCATTCATACCGAATAATTTGCATTAGGTGTTTATCATATGAAAAATGTATTCCAAACATTCGATATAGTTCAAATTTGTTTGGATGCGTTTCGAATTAAATCAAATCCTCTCGTTGGGCTTAGTCCAATATTTCATGGCCGAGCCATTCATGCTCGCCTACTGGGCCGAACCCAGCTTCGAGAAGACTCATCGCTCGGCATCTTTATCCTGTGCCGCGCAGCTCCACCGTCGCCGCACAACAGCCTTGTGTTGCGCAACCGCCGCCGCCGCTGAGCTTCGCCCGCACGCCGCGTTAACCTCGGAGGCCGCTGCGGAACCCCTCTCCTCTATAAAACGCGACACCGCAGCCCCGTCCCCTTGCTTTCGCATCTACAGTACACCACATCCATCACTCATCTCGCCCAAGCCGAAACCATCGTCGCCTCTCACGGCGGCTCGTGCGGTAAGTCGTCGCCGCCGTCTCTCTTCATCACGATCTACCGTGCCGGCCGTACTTACCTCGCCATGGCCATGTTCTTGCAGAGGTGCAAAGAGGGCTGCTTGCAGTAGTTCGCTATCGAATCGCAGCAGGAACACCATCATTCTATCTATCTCCAGTAAGTCTGGCCATCGTCACCACTCCCCTCGCAAGCCATCTCGTCCATCTCTCACCCTTGGCCTCACCGATGCCGCAGGTTCGCCGAGGAGGAGCGCACTGCTCTTTGTCGCCATCCTACAGCAGCACCAGAAGCCATAGCTTCGCGTCTCCCTCCGGCCAGACCTCGGACCGCGCCATCGCAGCTCGTCGAAGTGCCCTAGGTGAGATCCCCGTCCCGCGGGCTTTCCGTTTTGCCTTGTCCCGTTTAATTTCGTGCACCATAGGCGAAGTTAGAGGTGCATCAGTAGCTTGCAAACCTTGAACAGGAGCTCGTGCATGGCCCCCTGTTCTGTTGACGTGCTCATAGGAGCTGAAGGTGGAAGATGAAGTGTTGGCCTTTAGATCTTAAATCAAGGGTCAAGATTAGATCAGTTTTATAACCCTTCGTATGGACCTGGTGCATGGTGGACCATAGTTCTGGTTCTCCGGTCCACAAAACCCATAGACCCAGTCCACCGTACAGTACCGCCACCTCACCACCTTTTTCTGTTTCAGCCCCTGTCCTTATAGGTAATCACGACAAGATTACTCCAAGTTAGCCACTCATACGTCGTAACCCTGAATACTTTGGTAACTTTTGTTCCAGCCCAAACCCATGTTCTTTTACACATAAAACCTTTGATATTTCACTAATGTTCAGTCACTGTTCACTGCCCAGTTCACGTTTTACTGTTTAGTCCCCGTAATTTATTTATAGTGTTACGAATAGGTCCCTGCACCTTGAAACTCTTATATCTTCTTAACCGTAAATCCGATTTTAGCGATTCTTACGCTTACGCGTTCGTAGAGACGAGTACTACACATTAGTAACCTTTATATAGTATTTTATTACTGTTTGGTGTACTGTTTTTTTTATTGTGTGTTGTTTGTGATTGTTTGCGCGTCTAGGAAGCGTGTTCGTAAATCTCCGAGTCTTGAGTTGGAAGCTGTTGATCATTCTACGACCGAAGGCAAGTGTCCTTGATCATATTTTATCCCACATTTATCTTATTTTATTAGAGTAGTTAAATTTAGTTGCATGCTGTGTCATAAACTTGAATCCCATGTTAGGGTTTACTAGATATTTCCCTTATCATCCTTGAAACCTGGTTCGTGATGTGATGAGTAGATTCATGCTTAGTTTGTTGTCATGGTTGGGATGGTTGGGCTTATAAAGTTAAACCTGATTAATTATTTATGCAATGAAAATCGGTTGGTAATGTTCTGGTAGCAACATAGAGATTAGGGAATCTAAGCAGGATGGACGGAACCGGTGGATGGTTTTGATTTGGTTTGTGTCGTTTGACACGTGGTTGGTGCTAGTACCCGCTTTAGATTCGAAGGACTGGTTCATGGACAAGTAACCCAGCTTTAACAGCGCAACCATGAGGTCTATATGGCTCTAGACCTGGCTGATTAATTAGCTGTCCCACCTGTTACATTGTCGGTGGTTTGAGTGGCACAAGAGGGGGCTATCGGGGTCGCTGACCTTACTGTAACGGGGCGAATCCTCATTGGGTGTACTCAGGTGGGAGTCTACGACTTTTGAAAGGCCTTGTAGTGTGACCTTGGCTGATCACCTCGGAAGTGTGACGCGTAATGGGAAGCACGACTCATGGTGAAAGTGTGCAACCTCTGCAGAGTGTAAAACTGATATATCAGCCGTGCTCACGGTCAAGAGCGGCTTGGACTTCTTCGTGATTAGTGGTGGAGGTGGATGGTTGGTTTGGGTGACCAGGTGGTGGTACCCTGTGTGGTTTGGAAGCTAGATGGAATCCAGTGGTTGGTTTTGGAGCTCGGGTGGAATCTGAGGGGTTGATCTTTATGGTGTTGGTGGTAATCACATCTAGTAAATAGGTGCTAAAGTAATTAAGGTTTAGGATGAGTTGCTTAGGCGCTTTATAACCGGAGTAAGCCTTTCCTTGTTTTGGCCTCATGTCATATTTTTCCTACACTTGCGGAGTACATCTAGATGTACTCACCCTTTTCCCTTTCAACCCCTGCTGTGTATATACCCGCTGCTGCTCAGATGGAGAAGCAGTAGAGAACCAGGAGGATGATGCATTGGACTAGGCTGGCATGCCCCCGGACGACTGCCTGTGGATTGAGGAAGACCCGCTCCGCTAGAATTATACGGTGTATCTTTTCTTTAGGCCTGAGGGTCATTTTGTATTAAAGTTACGTTTATATATGACATTGTAATGATACACTGATGAAGTCGCCGCATGTATGAATAAACTGATCCTGGCATACATGTGGTTAGCACTTGGTTTTGTCCTTGTAAAACCGGGTGTGACATGGAGTTAGTATAAAAATAGTGGTGCAGGTTTGCATATAATTTGGCATGCGTATGAGTATAATATTAGGTCCAACACCGGCATATAATTTCGCATGTGTACAATTATAATATTGGATCCCATGTACAGTAATATAAACTGAGTGCAGCACCGGCGTTACGGCCCATGCACGCCCAACGGGTCCATGGGCCAGACACCGTTGGGCACTTGGGCTGGGTTGTGCCCCCAAACAAGCTAGCATTTCCTTCCAAATACACTACACACGTTACCATTAGTAGGATTCGCTTTTAGTCATTATAGAAGGAAGGTTATTATACATACATACATATATATATATATATGTATGGGTTCATCAGTCACGTCCCCGCCGCTAGACTAAAATCACGCCCCTATTAAACAAAATCGCACCATTAGGCGGCGGCCACGAGCAAGAGAGTTATCGATCGCCGTCCTCGCTCATTCTGCTTCGACCATCAATCAGGTTCTTTGCCACTGTATCGAGTTCCCAATTTCCCTCTTCATGCATAACCCGTGTAGCTGATCACGCGTCTCAATATTATCATTTGGCATATATATGTGTATATATACTACGTGCAGGGACCATGGACATGAAGGCTGTAAATGCCTGCTACAAGAACGTCGCCCTGGCCCGTCAGGAAACGGAGCGTAAGGTGAAACGGGAGCGTGCCGCCATGGACCGCAAGGTGAAGCTTCAACGGGCGACTATGGACTCCAAGATTCAGGAAGAGCGTGCAGCCATGGATCATGTGTTACACCAGGAACGCGAGCACATGGACACGAGGCTGAAGCAGGAGCGTCACAACATGGATCGCAAGTTGAAAGAAGAACGCGATGATATGGATCGTGTCATAGAGCTGGACCGTGTCAAAATGGACGCCGCCAGAATGCGAGCCTGTGCGGAGATGGAAGAACAGCTGCAGCAGGTGCATGCTGTTGGACCAAGATGTACATTATTATTAGGCTTCTTTTTTTTTGCTTCTATAACCATAAGTTTCTGTGTTTTTGGCAGGAACTCGATTCTATACGACTAAAAGCATTTCTAGCTCAAGATGATTATGAACCTGATAGGATATCGCTTACTAGCAGGTGGAATGTGAGTACCTATTTCATCATTTGCAATAAAGCCATGCTGATTTCTCATCAATATACAATCAATCTACCAAGATGCTAATACTTTAATTGTGTCTTTTTTTTTGGCACAAATGTAGTTCAAACAAAACAAGCATTCATGTGGCTGCAGCAATACGAGCGATAAGGATGGTAACGAAGATAGGCCCTCGAAGACTAAGAAGCAGCATGTTGATCATGAATGATAGGATTGGTGGTAACCACGACGACGATGCATTGGACGACACCGAATAAATGTGATGAATTTGAATTGTTATTTATTATTACTCGTAGATTTTTTTTGTTCCACTTTGAGTTTGAAAACATATGGACTGTACCTTTTGTCTCGCTATATATGTTTGCTTGAATTAATCATATAGTTTTGTTCCAGCTGTTTTTTTATATGGACTGTGCGCGTCGCTTTGTATGTCAGCTCTTTTGCGGTGCTCTATAAACTATGTTCCGTTTGGCTTATCAGCAGCCAACCAACAATATTTTTCTCTCTGCATAAATCAGCACTAGCCACCAGTCAGCCAGTAGTATTTTTCTCTCAGCACATACCAGCACCAGCCACCACTAAGTGGTAAAGAACAGAGGAGGGCAAGCGAGATCCCAGTCCATACCACAACTTTGCACCTAAAATAGATCTGAGAACCTTCTGATTTTGTTTGTGACTAAAATATCATGACGAATGTTTACAAGCCTGTGGCATAGTTTGTCATGGCAAGAGTTAACTGAAACGTGTCATTGCAAAACGGTAACCAGATAGAATTCAGTACATGGGTTAACATCATTCGCTATCTGAAACCAAATATTAATGGGTCACGGCTGTTCGTTCCACTCCAAATTCAGTGACCCTGTCGACTGAATTACCTTTTCAGACAATGACTCATTATATACTGAGCTCATTATAATTCATAATATACATAGTAAGTTTCTGAGTCTCCAGCTGTAACAAAGAGAATTGGATTTCCTGTAGAAAGGAAGTATGTCTTTTTTTTATTTTTTCTAAAATGCGGGAAAGAGAGCTAGTTTCATTTCATTAAAGTAGAAAACAGAGTACACAACGGATCCAGTTAAGACCCAACCCAACCCAAGTATAGAACGTACATGCGCACCACAAGAACACTAAAGACACGACCTACAGTCCAACATCCTGACCACAAAAGGTTCCTTTTTTAGCAAATCAGGACAAAATACAAAGAGAACAGTTTCTAATACTGAAAAGACAAAATGTATTAGATTCTTGGCTCTCCTGTGGTTCTTTATTCACTCTGTCCATTACAGTAAGAATTAAAAACTCACCACATCAAAGAGGTTAGTTGCAGAGGTAAGTAACCAAAAAATAAAAAAAAGAAAGGCATGCTAAGTCTAAAATGGCCGTTGTGGAAGGTGAAATGTTACATTAGAACAACAAAATACACAAGTTAGAAAAATCAGGTGTCTACACTGATAACTCCCTGTACAGATTCATTGAAAATCATGTATAGACTTGAGAAAGATGGGTATTGGAATACAAAAGTTCCTCTCAATATTCAGATCTTCTTGTGGATGGCATGGCATGACAGCAGTTCAACTGAAGAGAAGGAACTGGGATGGGCCTAAACAGTACAAGCTCTGTGGCATGCAGGAAGTTTTAGACAACCATCTGTTCTAAGGTCCAGTGGATCTGTTTACTTGATGTTGGGGAAGAGATAGTTTGGGCTAGGAAGGTATTCTTGAAGGACCGGAAATAGGACAATCCAAATCAGCATGGAAGCAATGATATAATCGATACGGTTGGCGTTTTAGCAACAGAATAACTGTGTGATCATTTTTATGGCCTATTTAATATATTCCCTTTTGTACAAAAAATCGCACAAATTAAATAACTAGAGCAAGAGAGGAAAAGAAAGGACCTTAACTTACCATTGAAAGTACTGCTGGGCTGCTCTCTCTTGGTAGCTAGTGCACCTTCTTGAGCCCACCTGGGCCACCTACGCCTGAGGCCTGCTCCCCACCGCGAGCTGGGCTGCGTGGAGCCCTTAGCTCCCATTTGGGCCGCGCCTGCCTGGCCTCTGGGCCGCGCGCTGGACCTACTGCGCCGAACAGCAGCTGCTGCGCTGGGCATCGTGATGCACCGGCCTGCTTGCTTGCAGGGCCGCTACGCCAGCTCGGCCTGCACCGCCCACGCGCAGCGAGCGCGTCTCCTCGCCTGCTGTGCGGGCGTGCGGCACTCGCGTCCCTCAGAACACAGGAAGAACCGAGTAAGAACACGAGAACAAAGTTGAAGTTCAAGCCAATTAAAAATACCCCCTCAGAACAAACTTGATCCATAGCAGCACCTCTCCAAGGGCCATCGGATCTAGAAAGTAGATCTAGAAGAGAGCTTAAGTAACCATGACGAATTTTAGAACGAATCAAAAAACACCACACCCTAAGCGATTTAAGAAAAACTTTAAATTCGAGCCAAATTCGTGCGGAACAACACCTTAAGATATTTCACGCCGAAGAATGAAAAATTCCAAAAAATAGCTCTGCACATCCCGAAAAAATAAAAAACGAAGAACACAGGAGATTTGAGAAACCAATTCAATTAGATCACGAGGACAACATCTATGCAAGGCTAGGAAGACACTCACGTCCTCTCAATCTTGTAGGAAATTCAAGAAAAAGTGTAATCACCCTCTCCTACATCTCATCCCCTCTCACATGAAGCACAACCCTAGCCTGATAACAACAAAATGAAATTAGGGTTTTAAGAGTTGTCCCCCAACTAGCCATCCAAGTATATAAACGTCCGGCCGAAAGACGAAATTATCCCTACCACTACTATTAGGATAATTACCCACACAGGGGCATTTTAGTCCAAGTTTTTTTTCTCAGGGCATCGGACGACCGTGAATCCTTTGCGATATTGCTTAATCTCGACGCAAGCTTCGCGATGATACCACATGTCCTCTGATCCGCGTCATCCACCCTTGGTTTTGCGGTGAAACCAAGAACCCCGTGGACGCTTCTAGAAGCGCCTCCGCAGGACCGCCACGCCAAGTATCTATGCACCCTTGTTCTTCAACTGCGGGGTTGAGATCACCCATGACCCCCCGCACGAACTCCTCGGGTTCCTCGGTCCAAGCCACGCTTGACCTTCCCTGCATTTCGTTGACCGTCATGCTACATTCAACGCCTGCACACCATAACCCAAGAGCTGCATCAATTCACACCATAATTGTCAATCATTCATCATCCAAGGGTGACCACCATATTGGTCTCACAATTCCATCTACCCTTAGTAATATTGGCGATAACAGAATAAAATAAAGTGTATGAATTCAGAATTTTTCTATTGGTAAATAAATAAAAAATCGAAGACAATGCCCTACCTCTATGATCTTTCATTGATCTATTGGGGCTGTTACATATTATTACAATATAACAGCGCCATGTTTCAGCCCTATGCATGATGACATGGCTGCTAATTGAGCATGGTTTTTCATACTATTTCTCTCACCAAATCAGTTGTTTCCATCACAATACTTTGAAAATTTTATTTGATTGTACCATAACGCAATTATAGATTAAAAGACGAACAAATATCAGCAACATAGGGGTATTTTTGGACAAATGATACACTTGAGTAAGTTTAGGGATGCTAATGTGCATTTTGAGAGTTTGAGAACCTAGATGACATATCGGAACAAGTTTGAGGACCACTAGCAAATTTTACTCTATTTTTAGCTATTGGTACAAGCGAATTAGAATTCTCCCGTGCATGCATGCTGATATATACTTAAAACAACTGCAGACGTATCACTCACAAGGATTAAGGCAGTAGCCAACCATGGACAAGAACACGAAGTTATACGAATTAGCTTATTAGAGAGGGAGGGACCCCGTACGCTCGTGCAATCGGGATATTTCTTCCCCCGCTTTTGCGCTTAATTAACAGATCGAGAATTGTGAATGAAGGAGGAAACATATATATATATATATATATATATATATATATATATATACACACACACACACAACGTGGGCCGTTGCATTGCGATCTGAATCTGATGAGCTAAAGAAACCTCCGATCCATCCATGGCGGCGCAGCAATCCTCCTCCTCTTCGTCCTCGTACGAGGAATACACCTGCACCTCCTCCTGCGACGAGGAGGAGGAGGCGGTGGAGTCGCCGCCGCCGCCGGTGCAGCGCCCGACGACCAAGCCCAAGGAGAGTAATGCGGCGCCACTGCCTTCTCCCGACCTCACCAAGCCGTGGAGGAGAAGGGCAAGTCGACCAACAAGGCAGCGCCGGCCACTTCCATGTCGCCCATCGTCCTCAAGTTGCCCGGGGCAAAACGACCGGCCGTCGAGGCCGCCGCCGCCAAGGAGGTGCCTAATGCGAAGGCAACACCAGAGGTAGCCGCCCCTGCTGCTGCCGCCGCCGCCTCCAAGGAGAAGGAGGTGCCTAATGCGAAGGCAACACCAGCCGCCGCCGCCAAGGAGGAGGAGGAGGAGGCAACGCCAGAGGTAGACGCCCCTTCCGTAGATGAGTATGTGTTAGGACCCAGCCTCCTATGGGCTGATCGGGTTTAGGTGTGTTGGGCCGTCTCGCTGGGCCTGGCCCAATGTAATAGGGAAGTCTACTTATATGCTGAGAGAGAGTGGAGAGGGTATCGATTATTCATGTAAACAGACACATTGTTCATCTTCTTCTTCAAGTAAACTTCATCTGCTCTCTGGTTGCTGCTCTGTTCTTCCAATCCCCAATTTCTGCTCCTGATTCCCTGCTCCAACTCTTCAATCCTATCCCTACTACCTGCTGTTGCTAACAATTGGTATCAGAGACACCGATTCTCGGGTGGATTCATGAACCCTAGCTCCATGAATTCCCCACCTTCCACCGCCATGTCTCTCGACACCCAGCTCATCCTCAACGCCTTCGCCGCCCTCGGCAAGCGCTTCGACGCGTTCGGCGAGCGGTTGGATTAGCGCTTCGCCGCGTCTCCGTCCGTCTCTGCGCCTGCCGCCTCGGTCGTTCCCGCGACCGCACCCGCGCCTGCGGTCACCACCTCGGTGGCGCCTGCTCCTTCCACGCCTCCGACCTTGACAACGGCGGCGTCCTCACCTTCCGCCTCAGCAGCCTCCACCACGTCCAGCGCTCCCATCGATCCGGTGGCTCGTGGCGCAAAGGAGGCCGTCGAGTTCAACTCGCCCTCAAGGTGTTCGATAGTTTGCCACAGTGCCGATGTGCGCGAGCTGGTGCCTGTGTCCACCGCGGCGGCCACCATGGTGACGTTCAGCGACACCGTCTCCACCGAGCTCGCCAGCCCCAACATCAGCACGCGTGGCTAGTTCATTGACGGCAGCCTCGGTGCTTCGCGTCCGTGTCGAGCTCCTTCGTGCCAACATCGTCCTCGCCGGCCGTGTCGAGCTGCTCTGCGCTGGCCTCACTCCCGACGGCCGTGGCGAGGTCGTCTGCGAGTGCCTCGACTTCGGCGACCGCGGCGAGCTCCACCACTCCCGCCTCGTCCTCGACGTCCGCGCGGTGCGTGTCCTGGCCCCGACGGCGTCCTCCGCGTGCCATGGCACAGCAATTCACCGTGTGCAAAGGACGCAGTTCCCACCAAGCGGCTCATCAGATGTTCGACTATCTTCCTCAGTGTGCTGTCCGTGCCTACTGCTCCATCGGTTCTTGTACAGGCTGGTCTAAAGCACAGGTACATTACAAACACCATATCTGCATACTTGATGGGTGTTGTTCAACCGTTGGTTCCCAGACTTGTTAGTGCCCATAATGTGTTAGTGCCAATGGTGTTTCATGATTTAGTGAGTAAGTGCTTGAGGCAATCTCAGAATGTTGACAAGGGTCTAGAGCAATATCTTATGAATTTTGAGCTAGTCGACATCTCTCCAAAGCTCCCATGGCCACCACCCATGCAGCCACAGATGCAATATGTTGGTGTTCCACTCAGACCAACACCCTGGCCCTCTTTTGATTTTCATCCAGTTGCGCACTTGGTGCAATTTTGGTCAATGTTATTCAATGGTTCTGTTGTTGGAATCAAATGGAGTGAGATCAACAATATATTTACATATTCACCTTGGGAGTATTCTGTTGATATGTGGGTCCTGTCACAGAAGTTTTGAAATGGTTCAATCAAATTAACTTCAAGTTCATAGCACCTTGTCCACCATTTACTGCTAGTGATGTGTTTGATCTTGGGAAGAGCAAAGTTGATTTGCGGTTCAAAGTGCTGAGTGATAGTGTTCAGTTGAGGCCATCGCCTTGGCCATACTTCAGTTGGCAGACATTTAAACATGTTAGTGATATTTTATCAGCAACATGCAAGTGGGATTGCCAGTGGTTAATGGCAAGTTTCATTCAGTGGTCTTTCAGGAATTGCCAATGGAAAATTCCTTGGTTTCCGCCCTTATTGATGCGTTGGAGTGCAGATGCAATTGTTGAGGTGATAGTGATCACAAGGGATCTGTCAGGCACTAGTAGGCGGATATCCAAGAAGTTGTTCAGCTTAAATGATGCATTTCTTTCTACTCAATAAGCTTTTACCAGGACTGGTAATTCAACAATCGCATGGCACGTGGTCATTCAAAAATGGAAGTGTCCTAATGTTATCATCACTAGCGAAGTTTGGTTTGCTCCAATACTACAATTCACAATACCTATATATTCCTTGGCGAACACAAGCTGGTACTACGATGATCTGCACAAGCTAGTAGCAACGATCATTTTATTCTGTCATACGTGGTGGTTGGGAGTTGGCAAGATTATTTGGCACACTACTCTGGTTGAAACAGTTTCTGAGGGACGACAACTGCATTTGACAAGATTAGTTTTTCCTGAAGTTCAACAGAAGTGTGGGACAATCTTTAGAGCATCATACAGTTTGGTAGGTGTCAAATGGATGACCAACAGTCTGATATCAGCTATTGCGGTGGTGCTGTTTACATGTGGTAATGCTGAATTAATTCAATCCGTACCAAGGCCATATTTCTGTTGGCATGACGCTCAGGTCCAAGTACTAAATAAGCAGAGTAGCAGAAGCTTGGTCGACATATTTCTGTGGCTGTTTACAGTGCCAATGCTATCAGAATATGTGTTTGCTATGGAGCTGTTACAGGGGCACATGCTTGAGTCATCTTGTATCAGTCTGCTTGGCAATGTTTATGTACTTCAAAACAAGTATTGTCTCAGGTTGTGTTTTCTGGAACCATTCAGCTCGTCTTCAGTTATTTTCTGCCAGTCAGTACAGGTTATTGTTGCCAATGGGGGTCAGATGCATTGCTCATATTTTCTCTCTCAAGTAGTTTGGTCCATTGACAGCTATTGTTTTGCTTCAGACTTCAAAACCATTTCTCTGCAGCATTATGATACTCTTCCAACCCCTCCAGATGAGCTGGTTGTGCAAGTCTGCAGCATGTTATCTCCAGATCAGTGTCCTGAAGCCCTTTCTCCTGAGGTTTCAGCTCTTATACAGGAGTTTCACCCAGTTTTTGCTCTTGTGGATGACCTGCTTTTCCCTAGATCTTCTGATCACACGATTGCCTTGCTTCCTGTTGTCAGTGTGTTCATCAGTGCTTCGTTCTGGTATGCCACTGTCACCACTGTGCACCTGATCTTGTGGGATCTAGGGGGTGGTACTTGTTCTTTTGATGAAGATACATCTATTGGTTTGGGTTTTAAAATGAAGATCACACAAGAGCTCATCAACATCATGAACTACCGGAGGTTGTCACTCTGTATGGTTCAATTTTACCATCAAGTGGTGGATGATCCATGAGATTCTTGTTGCAAGTTGGAAGCTCCTTGAGTCTTCTGTCTCAACCTGGTGATAGCAATTATATCTCATCTTCAACACTATGGTGCTAAATATGATTATGCAGCTTGAGGGCAAGCTGCTCTTTAAGAAGGGAGGAATGTTAGGACCCAGCCTCCTATGGGCTGATCGGGTTTAGGTGTGTTGGGCCGTCTCGCTGGGCCTGGCCCAATGTAATAGGGAAGTCTACTTATATGCTGAGAGAGAGTGGAGAGGGTATCGATTATTCATGTAAACAGACGTACTGTTCATCTTCTTCTTCAAGTAAACTTCATCTGCTCTCTGGTTGCTGCTCTGTTCTTCCGATCCCCAATTTCTGCTCCTGATTCCCTGCTCTAACTCTTCAATCCTATCCCTACTACCTGCTGTTGCTAACAGTATGACCAGCTCACCAAGCGCTTGACGGAGAAGATGGTGAAGTACTATTACCTCGCTCATATGGTGATGAGAGCTGAAAAGGACGAACCGGACACGTTGCATGAGGCCTTCCTCAACATGGATGACGCCATGGCTGCCATGCTCGACAAGAAGATACAGCATTTCCTGGCGGCGGAGTGCGCGCTGACTAGTAAGAGGTTTTTCCTCAAGAAGCAGGTCAACAAGGCGCTGCGCGACTCCATGAACAAGTTTTTTCTTTGAAAGCTCTCCATGATTAACGGTGCAAGCTGCAAGATTCATCGCCGTTATTAGAACCCAATTAAGATATATAGGCGCGCAGTTTACTTTCTTTGGAGAAGTCACTTTTTTTTATATGATATTTGAGAGAGAGTCTGTCATTTTTCTTATAATATATGTTCGACAAGTCACTTAATTTGGGTGCCACTGCACCCGGCATAATAAATTGCTGCTTAGAGATGGAGAAGTAATTGTCTGTGTTTTTGTGTGCCATTGACATGTATGATTGGTTGTCCAAAACAATCTTATGCTAATATAAGGTGAAACTAATAATATCAAAAGATTAGATTGTAGACCTCTGAATCAATTCCAAATACAGATAATATTCTACACGTACAGCTAGAGAATTGAATCATGGGCCGTCTTATCTTTTTTATAGTAGAAAAGAAATACGAAAATGTATATGGCAAGCAATGCAAACCTGCTATTGGAGATAACTAAATTGTTGCACGTACTCAGATGTTCATCGTCGCACCAAGAATAATCTAATATTTGCACATCTATATTGCTTTTCACTGACGCTGCTGACATCAATATCAGTGTTCACTGATTTTGTTGAAAGATGAGATTCATAATATCTCCCTACCAAAACCATGCAAATTTAAGTATTTGTTATCAACATACGATGGCAATGTATAGTCGTCTGGCTCAATCAAACCCACTAACCAAGCCGCGAACGTGTATATATATATATATATATATATATATATATATATATATATATATGAAACGGAAGCTAGGGATCCTATATAAAACTTTGGACTGTGTAACTGTATACATGGCTTAGCATTACCAGAAGGTCGCATTCGGGAAGGAGTTGGTATTGCGAGACAATCTGCAAAATCAAGTTCACGAAGATGATACAATAATAAACCGTACTAGCTTAGCTAGATAGGATCGCAGCTAAAAACTGCTTGACGATTGATGGTTGTTGCTTAAAGCACCAGTAGGCAGGCATTCTATCTATCTCATAAAAAGGAAAAAAAAATCAGTGAGCAGACATCTCCGGCTCCTGCGACCACCTGATCGACCATCTTGTTTCTGACACCGCGGCGCGTGAGCGCGGCCTGCCCTGGCTCAGCAGCAGGCCTCTGCGGCAGGGGCATGGCGTGGCACGGTCTCTGGCGCACGCGAGGAGGGCTCTATGGCCACGTTGGATGTCGTTTGTGAGTGGCGTGCAGGTTGTAGTTTTTGTCATGGTGGCAGGGCTGTCGCTCTAGGTGGGCAGTGGCAAAAGCCCCCTTCTTGGAGGCGTCATCTTGCACTTCCCTGCCCACCGATGAGTTGGATGTTATGGACGAAAATCCACTCCTTTTTAGTTGACATCGGCGTCATTGACATCATGACCTTTCTGGTGAAGGTGTCGCAAGGACCATCCGGCTCGTAAGTTCAATATCCCTGCTTGTTGTGGCGTACCTTTCCTTTCCTTCTTTTTTTTTCTTTTTTCCTTCATGTAAAAAAAGCAAAAAACAAAGAAAAAGACATTATAGTGGTGGTGGGGATGGGGTTTATTGTTGCGAGAGTCGTGATGGTGGCGTTCCTGTGGAGTGGTAGCCGTTGGTGCATGTAGCGTTCTATAGTTGATCGAGTGGTGTCAATAATTGCTGCGGCTTGAGTCAATGTCCCAATACGAACGGCTAGAGTTGTTCGTGGATGAGAGTTGAGTCCGATGTGTGTTGATGTCCCAATCCAACTATCGGTGTTGTTTGTTTATGTTAGTGTTATTTTTTTCATTGGTTGTATTATCCGTCTAGATTTTAGTTTTTTAATATAATCAGTACCTCTTCTGCCTTTTTTTTAAAAGAAAAAAGAAAGAGAACGCGTCGCCCTGTGTGTCCAGCCAGAAAATAAGTCTGAACGGAAAATCAAGCCCAGCCTCCTCGTATGTGGTGAGCGAAGTTTCGGGCCCATTCAAATATACTTGCGTACGTAGGTCAGGCCTTAGGCCCAGCCAAACAACCCGGTATTCAAGTTATTTTGCATTTCAAACATGTAGTCACCCGGGTGACTCGGTGTCAGTTTTTGGTCACTTTTTTCCAGTAAAATATAGCAAGTCAAATTGAAAAGGACAAATGAATTTTTTTTTGCAAAACCGAAAGGAAACAATGAAGGAAATATTTCCTTTAAAAGGGAATACAACATGCCCGGCGACGCCCGCGGGTGTGGGCAGCAGTGCCAGGCCCACCTGATCACTGCGGCGTTGGAGCATGCACCTTTTCCATGCTAAATTTTTTTGCATGATTAAATGCATGGTCACAATTTTTTGTAAGAAAAATGCACCTTACTTTGTTGTATAAACGTATTGCATTTGGTAGTTTATTAAAAATCCTCACGTAGTTTTGGGTATTCTACCTTACTCATGTTTGGAATGCCTTGCCCCTGGGATTATTAATGCAATGCTGCAAATGGCACGTCCAGCGTCGAGAATTTTTCGCTCAAAAACAGATCAATGCAACAGGAATGGATATATATCTTTAATTTGTGCCAAACGAGTCGTACTAACAAACTTGGAAGCGAGATTTTGGCAAGCTAGGGCAGGATCCGAGATCACCGCGCGCGGACGGAGCCGAATGGAAGGAAAGCAAGCTAGCTAGCTACGGACGACGACGCTGGCACCGGCGGCGGCCGATGTCGGGCAGCAGCAAACAAGCATGAGCAGGGTGACTGTGACTGCTATCGTCTACCACCAGAACTGGAGCAGCAGATGAAGGCCGTGGCAGGGTCCAAGCTGGTATTTAGGTACATTGAGCTCTATCAGGAGGCGGCGTCGATCGAGCATGAGCAGGGTGAGCCGCGAGGCCTTCCTCAACATGGACGACGCCATGCTCAACGGCATGGTGAAGCGATACAGGCAGGACGAATTGCAACTGAAGAGGAGGGGCAGGGTCATCCAACACGAGGTCAGCAAGGCGTTTCACTTTTTTATTATTATAATTAATATTTGAGTGAGTAGTCACTTTAATTTGTGTACCTGCGCGCCGCTAGCTGCTGCGCCGGCCTGCGGCATAATTAATAAATAATTATTTCTCGCTAGGGAAGGAGATCGAATTAATTGTCTGTTTGTTTGTTTGTTTGTGTACCTTTGATCGACATTCTTAGTAATTATTAGCCCGGTCCAAAACCAATTTGTTGTGCTAATTATCTCCACAGCAGGCAATTCACTTCAACCAAGAACTATATGGCATCTCCTCAGGGTACCACTACCCCTGAATGCCCAAACAACACATTTGTCCAAAATGTTATCTCATGAGCCTCATAAAGAACAATCACCTTGTACTTCAATAAAAGGTGGGGTATGACATTTCTTTTAATTTGTATGAAATACAAAGAAATGCAAGGTAAATATGCACAGAAACCAACTCGATATAACCTGATTATTCACTGGGCATTTCAAGTGTAATTCAGGAACAATATACCTTATTTTTCTATTTTCTTAAGTCACAAGAAGAGCACTCTCCTGCTTAAATTTGTTGTCTTATTCTCCCAGCTAATAAGCCTCAACCTGGCAATCTAAACAGAAGTCAAGTTAACCAACGCCCTAAGTTGGAAGAAAAAAGAATTGGAAATCAGAAGTTAAACAATGTTAGTTTTCAAATGTGAAGGAAAGACATTTTAGATGCATCATTGTGATAAAGCGATAATATTATCATCATCAGAAGAACAGACTATAGCTAGTCCTATCCATAGAAGCAAGACAGGGTCTAATCTGTCGTGCTACTCTTGGTACAACAGAGCCAAATATTTTATGCTGGCGTCAGTTCACATTCAAAAAAGTAACTGTAGATTGCAGGCAAAAATGATAAGAGCATGTGTATTAGTACATTTATCATTTTTTATGAAACCAAATATTATAGGAAACAAAAGTACAGCATTGCAAAACACAAGTTGGCATGTGTATTAGTTCTTGCATCATGGCCTGTTAGAAGTCTATGTTTTATGAATCCTTTTTGCAAACCATAAATACAATGAGCATTGAGCATCAGCAACGAGAAGAATTAGCCAACGGCAGACGACGTAGCTAGCTGACGTTGCATTCTGAGAGTACATGGAGGTGAGAGAACGTAAGTCCTCGTTTAGTTTTCAAATTTCACCTCCCATTTCACTATGTAAAAAAAAATTCTCATCACATCAAAATGTCGATACATGCATGGAGTACTAAATATAGATGAAATAAAAAACTAATTGCACAGTTTTATTATACTTTGCGAGACGAACATTTTGAGACTAATTAAACAATGTTTGAACAATTATTCACAAATATAAACGAAATGCTATAGTGCGCATTTATTACCAAACTCCAAAGTTTGGGTGTTCCAAATTGAGATCTAAACCGGGGGCTAAAAAGTAAAATCGCTACTCAGACGCTAGTCTCGCACAGGTACCGAAGCCACTCTCTCTTCTTCTCTCTACGAGTATGGCTTTAGTTCCCAGACCCGAGACTCCCAATTTAAGAGTTGGGTTTTCGAGGCGCACTGTAGCATTTTATTTGTATTTGTGAAAAATTGTCTAAACATTGATTAATTAGGCTCAAAATGTTCGTCTCGTAAAGTACAACAAAACTGTGTAATTAGTTTTAATTTTATCTATATTTAGCACTCCATGCATGTGCCGATATTTTGATGTGATGGACATCTTCTTTTTGTATAGTGAACTTTGGGGTTGCTTTTTAGAACTAAACAACGCCTATGCCCCTTTTACCTGCCGGTCCGGGACGCGTGCTTCTCTCAACAACTCCGGCCTTTTTTAGAGTAAACCTTAAAGTCCACCCTAAAGTTCACTGTATAAGTAATCTGACTGGTGACGTGGACCAGCAGCGATTGCACGTTCCAGTTCAAGATCTGGAACACCTTAAACCTGATCTAGGGCAACATACATAACAGATGGAAGACGGCGGCGGCGCCGACGCCAACGACGCCTCTCCGACGAGCAGCCGCGAACGGGAACTTCCGACGACGACTCCGGTCTCGCTATTGCCCTCGGACGATCCGCTGCCGTCGCGGGGAGATGCGACCACGGACCTTGACCGCACCATGGAGATCGCACGGCGGGTTTTGATCGAGCTTCATCGGCAGGGGCTGCGCGCCGCCGCCCAAGAGTTCCAGGACCTCGGTGGGCTGGATGACGCGTGCAGGAACGGCCGCGCCGTCGAGCGAGGCCGTGGAGAGTCTGCAGGAGACGACGGCGGCGTCGGAGACAAGGGAGGATGGGTGCGCGGTGTGCTTCCAGAGTTACGAGGAGGACGACAGGATCAGGACGATGCCGTGCTCGCACGCGTTCCATGAGAGCTGCATCGTCAGGTGGCTCGGGATCAGCCGCCTCTGCTCGCTCTGCCGCTTCGCGCTGCAAGCTGCTGAAACCGGAACGGATTGATGACGATCAAACACACTATCTATAATTCCTTTTGTTTCCTGATTTTGTTTAATTTGAGTCTCAGCTCTTGTACTCGATCTCTCAATGGAAGATTCAAAAACAATGATTTGAGTCCGAGTCCTGTTCGATGATGCTTTGCTACCACTGTTTATTGCAAACAAAATTTGATTTCCGAGCCGACGCCTGCAAATATCGATCACCATCGCAACCGCGCCGTCTCCCTCCCCTGCATCTATCTTGCTGGCTCTGTCCACTCGTCGGAGCAGGGGCGTGCAGATGGAGGTGGCGCGTCCGCCGGGAGGTGGTTTCCTGATGCCGCACCAGATGATGATATACCACGAGACACGGCCGGCCGGCGACGAGCCCGGCGCCGGCGGCAGGAGGGCCCCGCGTCGTCCACGCGCGCACCGCACCGCACGAGTTCTTCGACGGCTCGATATCGATGACGGGTACGCGCGGCGTGCCGGCCTCGGCCAGCGCCGTTGCGGGCCTGCCGCGGACGACGGTGGCCGCGGGCGGCGGCGGGTCCGCATGCGCGGTGTGCCTGGAGGGGTACGCGGGCGGCGACGCGCTGCGGACGATGCCGTGCGCGCACGACTTCCACGAGGGGTGCATCGTGGAGTGGCTCAGCCGCTTCAGGCTGCCCACCCAGGCGGAGGAGGACGCCGCCCAACCCCAACACCCGCCGCGGCGCCTGGGATGACGAGACGATCGTGCCGGCGCTAGCTCCTTTCGCTAGTAGATGTTAGATTTGACTGCGGCGACTCTTGTCTGAATCTGACACAAGGTTGACGCCGGATTGCACTGTGCAGCCATACAGGGGCTCTGCTAGCTTTTTTTTTTGGAACTTCATGTCGGCAACACATGAGTTGTGATCGTTGCTGAGACAGTACAGTTCCGACCGACGTTTTGCAATGATGAACGTGCATGTTACGTGATGGATCAACAAGTATAGCTTGTGGAGGCTGTCTGTCCGCCTGTGCATGTGGATGAGCAGCAGCCACCAGCCACTGCGTACTGTACCGTGCAGCAAAAGTGGATCCACACTCCACAGGCAGTACAGGAACCCAATAATGGTTTCATGAGGAACTGGTCGGGCCCGTTGCTTTTCGCCACAGGCTATTTTGATTAGCTTCTTCCAGTAAGCTGCAAGTATGATCATCTCGATCTCATGATTGAGAGGAAACAGTTGCGATGGCTTTTCCACCATGACTGCGAGGTGTGGCTGTCGAGTGCCTCTCCTTTCCCCACTTGTTGCTCTCCACAACAGCACGCAAGACGCTGCCTGTGGTCACTGCCTCACTGCAAGATTACCTATACATATCAGCACGCATGGATACGGATACAGCATGACAGCATGCATGGTACCTTCATCTTCACGAAGCATCCTCGGTCGCTCTCCCTACCCTGAGCTGAGAAAGCAGATCGCCGGACGAAGAACGTGGCGGCGAGATCGGGCGCATGATTGCTCCGACAGGACCGTACCCTCCCTTTCGCGACCGCGACAGCCTAACAGACTACTACGAAAAAAAGGGATCCGGGCGTGCACGAGCGGCGAGAGCCCCCATGGCCTTTGATGGCCCATGCATGGCTCGCGCGTCTCGTTTCAAGATCTGGGATCTGCTGAACATGATTCACTGTACCATCACGTACGTACGCCGGTGATGGGCGCACGTACGATCTTCGGTTCAAACAGCACTGCTGTCGACCGTTCATCAAGAGGGAATCACTGTTTGCTGGGCAGCTTGAGTAATGCTTTTGTTTGGCTCCTTGAAGCCTGCAGTGGCTACTGTTTCTGCACAGGCAGCTCTTTTCAACGCACACAGTTGTTCTGAACTTCTGATCACACGCTGTAGGCTCGCACGCATGCTATTGCAATCCAACAGTAGTGGAGTAGCAATAGGCGAGTTCAGGGCAGCACTGAAGACTTCAACAGAGCACACAATGCCGATGTCCTGGGTATAGGGCTGCTGATACTGGCGGATACAAGAAATATTTATATAGACTAACACAAGGTACAGTTCATGCATGATTGTGACCAGTCCTTCCAATTGCTGATAGGACACAACAGTATCTTGCCCACCAAATCGTACAGACTCATCACATCATTTGCGAATTCGGACAGCGATATAATACACGGCAAAAGGTTGTCTGTAACCAGTACGCATCGCATAGCAGTTTGGGCTATTTCTATTTTACAAGCAAAACAGAGTTTGCTGGCTGCTGTTCGTACCAAGTTACAGAAAATAAAGGAGATAAAGAAAGGATTGGGGGGGGGGGGGGATTCACTAACTACTAGGAATATTTTTCTTATCTATAATCTATGCTTACTCTTTGGTTTGACCAGAAGGTTAACTGCAACCTAAGATGAGTTCAGAAAACAGAATCTGTTCGCCGCCGAAGATGAATGGGGTATCCTTTGACAGTTCGGGTGGTGGGGAAGAAGACAATCCTATCTTCCTCAGCTTCTTCCCAGCTGCAGATTCAAGAGCGCACAATTCAATCAGAGTGGCGTCCAGTTTGGAAGGCACGAACAGATTGGTATTTCATCTTATGATCATCAACATCCTATGGATCTAAAAACAGTGTAGTAGATAAAGATGCCATACCTAAAGCGCGTTACGAGATGATGGAGGAAAACAGAAACAACAACCCGAGCAAGCTCATAGCCTGGGCACAGACGAGGTCCACCACCAAAAGGAGTAAACAAACTGGCCCCTACGGCGTTCTGAAGTTTTTGCTTACTCTGCACAATGATAACCACAAATTATTTTGCATATATTTTTTAGAGAAATCATTTAGCATTAGCAATTGAATAGCAATATTTTACTTTCGTAAGCCAGCATATAACAGAGAATATGAAGAAGAGTACCTGCCATCTCCAAGGGTCAAAGGTCCGAGCATTCTCATAGTTTTCAGTATTAAGGTGCACAGCTCGGAATGAAGCAAATATTTTGCAGCCCTTTGGAATAATGTAGTCTGATGAACAAAATAAAATGTTATGAACGAATGAATATCCCTGGTTTAAATTTTTGGGAAACTTGCTTGAAGATAGTTTCTGTGGAAATACCTTTAAAATGAATATCAGTGTTTGCACGCCTGAACACCCCACTAATTAAGTTAGCCACACGCAGTGTTTCATTTATCACCTGCAAAAATGTAAAAATCCAACTGTGCTAAAATGTTCATTTAACAGAGACATTTTTGTAAAGAAATGAAACTGCTAGACAGCATTTTGCCACTGGTAATCTGGTATGGTATAGAAATAAGGTAATTTCAAGAACATAAGGAGTTCAGAATTATTACACATTGTGTAAATGGCATCGACTTGTAATCACTCCATTCCAGAGGATGGTTTTTGCCTTTTATGTCTCTGATATTGTCATGCTCTTCCTGTAAATTCAGCAAATATCTGGAATCAAATTCACATGTTGGGAAGCTGGATAATTCACAGTTATTTAACTAAAAATACTGAAAACAAAGGTTTCACTAGGAGGCTCAAAATCCAGATCGGGCCCCATTACAATGCTGCTCTTATCTCACTTTTGCTGCTTGGTTGGATAACCTTGGCACACTTCCAAGTTCCAAGTACAGAAATGGGAAGGAATAAGGCACCTTTATTCAAAAAGAAAAAACGTGTTCCAGGTAGAAAGCAGGAGGAGTTGTGTTCATAGCAGATTCATTCTTACTAGACAACAATAAGATAAGGATATTGGCAACATCACATCTGACCTATTGCAGAATATATAGAATCAAACAAATTGGACAGTAACCTTGCAGTGAACAAACTATTTATCTGAATTTAAAAAGCAGCACTATTATGTGACCTAAGAACACAAGCCGGCGGGAGCAGATTTTCTGTTGGACAAGACTGCAACAAGTTGATGTATGACAGATTAAGTTAAGCTAACACTCAGTTATAATAAAGTATGGAGAAATCAATTTGACGTATCCTCTCCAATGTCCAAGCTAATCTGACTGTTGACAGTACCTACCACCACACGTGCACAAGGATTGTGGTATTACCACCGAACATTCCAACAAAGAATTGCTAATTGCCAAACAAATTCCTCACGGTTCCTACCTTGAGCTGCGCCAGCGCTTTGGGTGTCTCGGTGAGGAACTTGACAGCAAGAGTCATGAGCACGGACGTCGTCTCGTAGCCGGCCACCAGCAGAGACAGGCAGAAATCCACCATTTCCTCCACGGAGAAGCTCCCATCCTCTGCTTCAAGAAGCTCCTCCACCATGTCCTTCTTCTCCCGCTTGTCTTCCGAATCCGCGACACGAATACGATCCTCCAACTTTTCGTCCATCCTCTTCCCTATGACATCCCGCAGAGCCCCGGCCACCTTCTTCCTCGCCTGAATCGGATCGAACATCAGACGACCATGAGAGCAAACGCAATGCGCATCGGATAATAAAAGTAATAGATCGGGGGAAGGAAAGGCACACGGGCGAGCACCTTGAGGGCCTGTCCGTAGGTGGTGAAAGGGAGGAGGTGGGCGAAGGGGAACGGGATGGAGAAGAAGCCGTCGATGAGCTTGACGTACTCCCGGCGGACGCTCTCGGTCCAGGGCCCGGGCTCGATGCTGACGAGCTGCTTGACGGTGAGGTTGAAGGTGATCTTCTTGGCCTCGTCGAGGAGGCGCACGGTGGCGGCGGGCTCCCAGTCCCGCATGGTGGCGAGGATGAGGCGGTCGATGTGCGCGAGGAGCGGCGGCGAGGCGGGGCGGCCGAGGCGGTTGAGCGTGAGCGAGTGGAGGCGCTTGTGCGCGGGGCCCCTGGTGAGGAGCAGCGAGTGCGGGCCCAGCAGCGTGGTGATGGAGGACGGGTAGCTGCAGTCGACGGCGCGGCCCTCGGCGGCGAGGAGGAGGCGGTTGAAGGCCGGGTCGGCGGAGAAGACGGTGCGCTCCCCGAAGACGTGGGTGGTGAAGACGCCGCTCCCGTGGCGCGCCACGCGGTCGTCGATGAAGGGCTCCGGGTTGGGGGTCTTGTAGGCGGAGATGAGGCGCAGCGTCTCCCCGATGAGCGGCAGCCCCGTGGTGCCAGGCGGGAGCCGCGCCGAGCCCCGCCTGGACGACCGCCGCGCGGCGAGGAGCCATCCCAGAATCGCCGCGGCGAGCAGCGCGGCGGCGGCGGCGCACCGCTCGCGTCCATGGGGGGCGTGGCCGTGGGCGGCTTGGCTTGAGTTGGCTTGGGTTGGGAGTGGGATGGATCGGTGGAGCGCGTGCGTGCGGCCGTGCGGGTGTCGGGGAGTGACTGCGAGATTGAGGAGTGATGCGCTGCTGCGACGCCCGGAGAATCTTTGTAGGCTGTGGATAATTTCTTTCGTCAAAATTTTATTTAATTGGAGATTTTGGAGTTTAATATTAAGTTGTTGGGAATTGGATAATGAAGCTATTTTTTAAATACTGTTGCTTCGGGTCTTGTTTAGTTGGAAGGTGAAAAATTTTTGGGAGTTTTGCGGTATCCATTTGAAGTAGCAAATGTACACTAATGATAAAATAAATTATACGATTGGTCTGGAAATTGGGAGTGGAATTCATTAAACCTAATTAATCCGTCATTAGCGAATGTTTACTGTAGCACAACATTGTCTAATCATGTCCTAATTAGACTCATTAGAAAGCTCTCGCGATGGAGACTCCATCTGTAAATGGATTTTGTAAATAATCTATATTTAGTACTTCAAAACAGCGAGGGAAAATTGATGTGATGGAGAGAGAATGAAAAAATTTTAGCAACTAAACAGGAATGTATGGCACGGTATGGGGGCGCTGCGGTGGCCATGAGGGGTGAGGAATGTTTGGAGTAATAAGAAATAGGATGGTCGGGCCCACTTGAATTTTTTACTTTTCTTTATTGGGAAGGAAGCCGTGGACCATGTGAGGAATGAATGTTTTGAGTTTACTTTATCGAAATGAATGTTTTTGAGTTGGAGGTAGAGTATCCTTTGTAAATTCAAACAAGCACTTGGGAAAAAATGTTTTTTTCTTTTTGAAAGGAGATTAGCAAAATGGTGTTGCTGTGGAAGGTCTTTGGCAAATGGGGGAACTGAAAGGACTAGCGCAAAAAAAAAACACCATCTTGTGTGGCAGAATCGTTGTTAACGCCTCACGTCATGAACAAATCTCGAATAGGCTTGCAATTTATTTTTTTTCTGAGACAAATCCGTCTATCATTATCAACTATTAGTAGAGCCATAGTACGCGGTGGCGGTGGAGATATGGTTTATTGATTTTCTACGCAACCGTATCCGTATCTGCTTGTTCATGTCATCATGTGTATAGGTAGCTTGAAAGCGCAGTGCTCTAGGCAGAGCGGCCGTCTGGCTTGGGCTGCATAAACATTGACAGCCAAAAAAATATCGGCCCATAAACATGGCCCAGCAGCAGGCAAAACTGGGCTCGCTCCTACTCTGGCTGGAATGAAAAACTGGGCTTCCAAGTAGGTGATCGCGACAACGGAATGAATTGAGCGCATATATATATATATATACACACACGCTATTCTACATTTTAGGTGTAGAATGTCATTTTACGCCTAGCATCCAAACCAACCAACGGACCTAATTCCTCCAGCCAAGAGCCAACCCAACCGACCAACCGGTCCTCCGCGCCCATTGCTACTTCGTGGCCCGACCCGTTAATCCGCGCCCAACTGGTGGGCCAGATCCCCCAACCCCGAGTCCCCATTTTTCCCGAATTCTTCGAGGTGGCGGCGGCGGCGAGACGGGAGCCAGCGGTGGGTTGCGAGCGGCGGCGACGACGCTGGAGAGGCGGAGCAAAGCTGCACGGGGGGCGCGCAGCAGGCCAGCGGAGGGTGCGGGCGCGGGCCGTCTGGGCACGCGGTGCAAGCGCGCGGCTGTTGCATGGTGAACACGGGGCCGCGGCGGCGCGCAGCTGACCCAGAGAGCAGGGCACGGCGGCACACAACTCCTTCCCCTGACTGAAAAAATCAATCGCAATCGAGGGGAGTTTCGGGTAAATTGCCTCCAAAATCCCTCTCTCCGGTTAATGCTGCTCTTCCAAGAAGTGTTTATCTTCATTGGTTCTGAAATTTATGTCCCTATATATCTCAGTAGCGTGCGCATAATTTCTAGGATCTTCGGGTACTAGATTACTGGAGATACCGTAGGAGTCGCCGCAGCCGATGTATACGTAACACAGTTCCAAAAGCCTATGTGCTCACTGCGGCTGCAGCAGACTACAACAGGTCACGGCTACTGCAGCTGTGACGGATCACGGGAATCCGCGGGCCAGCGACCGAGCGAGGTCCAGCTCATGCATGATACGTAGTACAGATCGCCCAGGATCGATGAATTATGATGATGATTTTGTTCGTCCATCCATCAGAATCCCCCTAAGATGGTGAACTGAGCATAGTTTGAGCTGGTTAGAGTCCATACAGTGGAACTTGCTTATCAAAATTTGAGTTCTTAACTCGACGTTGGTGTTCATATTTTTTTAAATTTATTTCAGAATTTAATCTTACCGTGGTGATTTTATTAATCTCGATACTCATAGAGGTAGGATTGGGATGAGCCTGCGAAGAAAAGAAAAATCCCCCCATGACGGGAAGCCACGTGGCCGTCGGAGGTGGGCTGGAAGGAAAGCTGAAGCCAAGGAGAGGACGCAATCCAGAGCGTATCGCGCGCTTTCCCGGCGACGTTGGTAGAAGCCGCTTTCCCGGCGATCGGAGGCGGATTCGGGAGGAGACCCAAGCGAAGCGATCGTATCCTCCTCGGGCGGCTGCTCGTGCTAAATGCAGCTGCGGAAAGCGACGGCATCTCTCGGATCGCGTCGCCCAAATCCCCCAAGCCGATGGGGTTTCATTTCCTGGCAATCCTTCCCTGCCATGCCAGCTTGGCTCGCCAGTTAGGTACTAAGACTAAGCGATTAACTTCTGCTCCAAACACTCAACGAGTTTTTCACCTGTCAGATAACGACCCTTTGACAAGTTCGCGTGGCCTCATTTTAGCGAGATATCAGCAGATTTGCGCGTACTATCTTTCAGGTCACCACGGCAAGCGGACAAACCAACAACTCATCATCACAACTAATAAAGCAAAGCAAGATATGATAGCAGTAGGAAACACAGGAGGAAATGGTGGGGTGGACCCTTTCCTATCTATCTGCAGTCTGCTCCAGAACACAGCGAGGATCGGAGGAGGTATTCTATTCTGTTTGCGGATGGATGGGAGTCAATTCGCGGCAAGATTTTGAGCAAATCCGCCCCCGGATCTTGCTTTTTCCATGCGGTGGGATTTTCTCAGTCACCACACCTCTTTCCTCCCGCCCTTTCGCTTTCCCTCTCATATCTCCTGGATGGAATCCTTCTTTCATGTGCCTCGGTCGGTGCTTGTATATATACATGTACCAACTCAACCACACCCTTCAACAAAAGGCAAGCAAAGCGCCTCTCCTCTGCAACTCTTCTTCCAGCTCTCTTGTTTCTTCCATGGCGGCGGCGGCCACGGAGACTCCGTTCCATGTCCTGGCCGTCGACGACAGCCTCCCGGACAGGAAGCTCATCGAGAGGCTCCTCAAGACCTCCTCCTTCCATGTCACCACCGTCGATTCCGGGAGCAAGGCCCTCCAGTTCCTGGGGATCCATGACGATGACGTCGAAAGCAGCAGCCCAGTTTCTTCTGTTCATGCGGACCAGCTGGTAAGAAGATCCGTGGCTTCCTCTTCCTATGACATATAAGTTGATAGATCAACAAATTAAACCGTGCGTTGATGGTGTGAAGAAAGGTTTTCTGATGTATTTCGGTTGTGCTACTGCTTTTGTTGATAATCAGGAGGTCGCGGTGAATCTGATAATCACGGACTACTGCATGCCTGGCATGACAGGATATGATCTTCTCAAGAAGATCAAGGTAACTACCATATTCTGATCTCTAGTGTTTCTTCGTATGATCCTTCGATAATCCGCTGAAGAAGATAGGACCTAAAAAAAGATGTATATATGCTTGTTTTGTTCAAGCAGGAATCATCGTCTCTAAGAGATATCCCCGTGGTGATCATGTCGTCCGAGAACATCCCTTCAAGGATCAACAGGTGAGCACTCCGATAGATCTGTATAATATTGTTTCAGATTATCCTCTGATTTTTGAAGCACAAATCATACTCAAATGTGATGATATTCTAGTAAGTGGCTGAGTATAGAAGTAAATCATGAAACCAAATTTACCGTTTAACACAAATATTAGAAAACTACTACTACATGATTAGAAAACTTTTAGAGAGTTGAAGTTCCTTTCCTTCTGTATGGAGGCATATAAATTAATGAATAAATGTTTAGCACCAAACTGGATATGGAAATCCTTAGTGATTTGGCGTCACGTGTTGTATAATAGAGGAACCGCCCCACACATGACACAGCTCACACCGTCCTACTATAATCTCGACATATCTGGTATAAAATAACAATAAAGATATGGAATGATACGCATAATGATCTTGTAGATCTTCCATATTGCCGCATCCATGAAACAGGTTTGTTGATGCAGACAGCTCACTAGCACCACTAGTCTTTATCTGGGTTTATTCTATTTCTAGTTGCACGATACACAAGTGGAGGGCAAAAAATATTCAGAGGACAGTGAAGTCAAACTCAAGAAAGAATCGAAAGATATGATATTTGTAAACAAACGCACAGATGAAAACAAAAAAAAAAACTTAATTGCATCTTGATCGGTAAAATCACTGACTCATTTTTCATGATATTTTGAATCAGATGCCTGGAGGAAGGAGCGGATGAGTTTTTCCTAAAACCAGTGAGGCTATCAGACATGAGCAAGCTGAAGCCCCACATACTGAAAAGCAGATGCAAGGAGCACCACCACCACCACCACCACCAGGAACAGCACCAGCAAAGCGATGGCAACAGCAACGAATGCAGTAACCCCACAAATGACAGCAGCAGCGATAACAGCAATAGCCGCAAGAGAAAGGCAGAAGACGACGAAGAAACTTTGCCCCAGGCAAACAGATTAAGGCACAGTTAGATGAAAACTGATTATAGGAGAATTAACCCCCTTTTTCTCCCTTTACTCTTTGTTTTACTTAGCTTTTGGCAAACTAATTTGTAATGCAGATGTTAGTTATCCCTTGATTTGCAAAATATAATGGAACCCGTGAATGGATACTGATAAGATCGAATCAAGAAATTTTGCAGCACATTTCTGGTATCAGATTACAGCTGAGATTGCAGCTTAACAGGCCAGTGGACAGAACGTGCACCATACTTTCTAAGGAACACCTGCTGACTCTCAGATAGTCAGATAGCTTACAGCGAAATTAGTTTCCTACTTACGAAAATAGTTTCTTACTGTTTATAACCTTAGACTTTAAACCACTACTCACATAGGACAATAGAATACAGTAGAGTAGTAACTTAGCTGCAAGATGATTTTTTACCAATGCCTTACAGCAAACTCATCCTACACAGGCCTAGAACTAGAAGGGCAAGATCATCTGCCGATAAGTTATTTTTACTAATTGCTTATGAGACCGTCCATCGAAAGGCACCAGGGCCTCAGAAAATACACCTGTATGTCACATGGTTCCCGGTAAGCTCGCTGTCATATGTAACCTTAACAACTGTTCCCTTGCCAAGGCCGTGGTAGCGAGCAACAGCATCAGTTTCCAGCATGCGAGGCAGCTGAAATATACAAGACAGGAACCAATTTCAGTAAAGAGGCATGGATTTACTTTGCAAGAAGTTGAGCTAGCTCTAACAAATGAAACACCCAAGGATAAAACCAAGCTTATAACAAATGGAAATTTGCACTTCAGGCATGTTAAGAATCCAGTAGCCAAAAGAAATGAAATGCAGTATCCCAAGACAAGTCAACAACTGTATACATATTGTTGAACACATTATTAATTTATGATTTACATACCATTAGGTAAGGAGCAATCGATATATAATAAGAAATTAAGAACCCATACAAATAGAAGTTGAAATAAATTTGACATTGCAACCAAACATATTTTCTTCATGTATGATAACAGTACTCCCACTATGGAAATAGGGGGGATCACCAGTTTCAATGCCATCATGTTACATTGCAATACAACACCACGAGCACAATATAAATGGTGGAACATCAATATTTCCGTGTGACCAAAGCACTAAGTACAGTAAGTTCATAATTTATTGACAATCTCAATCATCACATCCAGAAAGTACACCAAGAGTTTGACTCTCCCTTATTGCCATGATCATGTTGCAAACAAGATCAAGTGCTGAAATTATGGTGTTGCATACAGCAAGTATCATGAAAAGCAACAGGTTGCATCATTGCACTCCACAACATGTAACAAAGAAGGCTACAAAACTAGCATAGCACCATAACGTATAATAATGCTAGTACAACAAAGCAGTAAGAAATTATAAAGTAACTTCAACAGATTATAGAGGAACATACCTGTGAATCCACCACATTGTACTCCTTCAGGAGCTTGGCTTTCTCCTCTGCAGTCAACACTTCATGCTTGGGCTTCAGGACATGCTTAGTGATGTTCACCAGCAATTCCGTGATCTACATTGAAGAGCACAATGATTTGAACATGAATATTGATCTAAGATATCTCTTCAAGAGCATCCAATAGATTAGACAAAACCTAACCTGGAATGTGTCAACTTTAAATGGGAAAATCTCCTTGATAGATTCTCTGGATTTAGATGTTATTTTGCTCTGCAATATCAGGATCAATCTAGACAAGTTCTGTTCTTGGACTCTGCTATATATCTCCCGGATAACTGCAATTTTGACAGGTTCAGGTGGACAGAAGACAACTTTCACCTGCATAACACATGGTTAAGATCATAAATACACAATAAGTTTTCGCAAAAAAAATACACAATAAGTTAAAAGTTTACTACTCTAATTGCAGGGTGGTGCCAACCCTGACAATCACAACCACAAGAATAAAAGTATAGTATTCCTAGACCATACAGACAGTCACACCCAACATCAACAAAACAGCAAGGAAGGATGAATCAGTGAGAATGGGTACGGAAGAATTTTGCAGTGCCTCTTGCCCACAATGTATATCTCAGGAGAACACAGAATGGATTCCAGTGCAGTAATGGGTAAATTAGGAGGCTTCTTAATCAGCATGAGTATAAATAAAGGTTGGTCTGATGGTCAGGACAAGAATGCAGTTCAAATCGAGAGCTAGTAGAGCAGGAATCTGACCCTGACAGTTGAAGGACATCTGAAAGCCCACCGGCGATGTCATGGGGAAAGGGGGGAAAGGAAGAAAAACCCCACCTTGTTGGACGGGTCGGAGGCGAGGGTGGTGGAGAAGGCGAGTCGTTCGAGCTCGGGCTTCTCGGCCCACCAGGCGCGGAACTCCGGGAGGGTGCGCGCCAGCTCGGCCTCCGGGACGCTGTACCCGCGGTCGCGGAGCATCTCCAGCGCGGTGCGGCGCGCCAGGAAGAGGCGGTGGCTCTCGACGCTGCCCCCGCGGTCGATCATCGACGACATGCAGGTGGGTACCTCGGGGACGGCGTCGACGTCGTCGTCGGCCGGGGCGGTAGCGGCCGTACTCCCCGCGGCGTCCATTTCTCGTGTTGGGTGGAGTTGGGGGGCTTTGGATTGGGCAGGGGGCGGCGACCGGCGACTGCCAAGTGCCAAGGGGGAAGGAAAGCGAGTAAAATTAGGGTGGCCTGAATGGGAAGCAGCGGGTGGCGGAAGAACATGTTGATCTTTCTTTTGGATCGGCTCAAAGGCTCAAACAGATTAAAGAACAGGTGTTGACAGTCAAAATTGGCTTTGGCCCGGCCAAACCACCGGTTTGGTTCTGTAATTCAAGTAGGATTAAGATTCCGAGTTTAATCCCATACTGTAACCTATTCGAAAGGGGTAAGACTTCCCCGGCCTATAAATATAAAGGCTAGAAGGCCGACTGAGGTATTCCAATCGAATCAAACACATTTATCCTTTGCTTTTTATCTCTCAAACCCTAATCTCTTCCAACCCCCATATTCTGTTCTTTGCTCGTCTCTACGGCGTTCAGGGGCGTTCTAGATGGCCTGCCGACCCTAGAGCAACCCTAGATTGCTCGAGCTCCGACGGGGTCCCTCCCGAGCTTAGGTTTCTAGGTCTTCACGACTTCCCGACAGAAAGCGGTCAGACCGGTTCTACAAACCGGTCAGACCGGTTTGCCCGAGGGAGGCCGGGTGTTGGCCGTGGTGACGCCGTGACGGCCGTGCTGCGCGATCGATCAATCTTCGAGTTTGTTGGCGCGCTTTCGTGTCAACATACTTTTTGGCGACTCCGCTGGGGAAGATTAATCTGGTTTCAAGACCTATTCAATCTACTCCAATAATGTCTGGATCAACGTGCGACCTTGACAAAGACAACATCATCACCGCGACGATGGAAGAGCTCACGGACGAGGAGCGGAAGCGGTACCTGATCGCCGAGGAGCATTTCAGGACGCAATTCTTGAAGGGCTTCAAAAAGGATCGCGGTGGTCTTGTCAAGAGAGTGGAGGAATTCGTCATGCCGGCTTTCAAGCTGGCAAACAATCAAGTTGAAGAACTTCCAAAGGTAACTGGCGAATCCTCTGATTTGATGCAGCAAATTACTCGCATGATGGATGATAAATTGCTTGCTGCACAAACTGCTACTAGTGAGTTGATTGCTAGTATGTCGGGTAATTCTGATAAAGGTAAAAATAACGTAGAATCTAATGAATTATCTAACTCAATTCCTAGCTCATCAGGCGTGTCAGAACATGTTTTAGATCCTAATTTAGGCATGCCGATGAATTTTTATGCGGGACAATCATCTCACCCTGGTTCGGTCCACGAACCGGTCAGACCAGTTTTCACAACCGGTCAGACCGGTTTGGCCCCCTCTGGCGGTCAGACCGGTTCCATGGGAGCAGGGGCACCGTGTGCGATGGTTTTATCTAATACGGTTGCTTCTGGTCTTGTTTTCGCTACTCCACGCACTACGGTTGTGGGAAGTATACCCCACGGATCTGGCACGTCTCACGGGCCGATTCCGAATGCTTCTCAAAGTGCGGCGTATAATGTTCCCCGTTTTCTACAAAATAAAGGTGATGGGAACTATCAAGCTGAGTTAGCTAAGTTTAAAGAAGATATAGCTAATACACTTAGAGCAAAACTCGGGCTTGAATTGGGTACTTCACGCTTATATCAAAAGCCGTATCCGCCTGAATTTGATTTAGTTGCTTATCCTAATGGTTGGCGTGTTCCTGATTTTATTAAATTCAGTGGCGAAGATAATAGAACTCCTTGGGAACATATTAGTCAATATATTTTGCAATTAGGAGAGGCATCATTTTATGAATCGTTGCGTATACGGTTGTTCTCATTATCTTTAACTGGAACTGCTTTTTCATGGTTTTCTTCGCTTGCTCCTAATTCTATTCTAAATTGGACTCAATTGGAGCGTAAATTTCATGATCATTTCTTTAGCGGAGAAAACGAAGCTAAATTGTCTGATTTAACATCGGTTAGGCAAAGCCGAGAGGAATCGGTTCTTGATTACTTCAAAAGATTTAAAGATGTTAAGAACCGATGTTTTAACATAACTGTTTCTGAAAAAGATTTAGCAGATTTAGCTTTTGCGGGCTTACGGTCTCATTTCAAGGAAAAACTAGAGGGTTCTGATTTCCTTACTATTAATCACTTGCAAATGAAGGCTATGAGTCTAGAGCTTAAGTTTAAAAATTCAAAAGAATCTGTTAAACCACATCGTTCAAATGTGCAGGTTGTTGATAATGATTCTGATAGTTTGGATGATGATAAAGAAATTTATGCTGCTGAATTTGTTTGGTCATTAAAGAGTAAACCTGGTTCTTGTCCTTCATTGAAGCCGATTCAGAAAAATCGGCAAGAAGAAAAATTTACTTTTGATGTAGCCAAATGTGATCGTATTTTTGATGAATTGCTTAAGAATGGCTTTGTTAAACTTTCTCATGCAATTCCACCAGCCGATCAATTGAAAAATCGTGCATATTGTAAGTGGCATAATTCTTTTTCTCATGCGACCAACGATTGCAATGTTTTTCGACGATAAGTACAATCGGCCCTTAATGAAGGTCGATTAGTGCTAGCTGAAATGCAAGTTGATAAGGCTCCTTTCCCTGTTCATACCTTGGATGTGAATACTAAAGTGTTGATTCGGCCGGAACAAGCCGATGGAGCTAAAGGTAAGAATGTGGTGATTGGAGACCCAAGGCCGGAAAAGGTTGATGACAAAGTTCCGGTCAGAATACTGATGATTGGGAGGACTCTGGATGGAAAAGAGTCTCTGAAGATTACAATTAATACATCAAGGCCCGGGGGGCAAGGAAGTTCCTTGGAAGAAAATCGGTTTGCTAGTCAGGCGAAACCGGTCCGGTTTGTCTCCAGACCGTCCAAGGACTTTCAAGCCCAAGCGCCCGGAAGTGGGTACTTGGAAGTTTAATGAGCCAAAGGTTCAAGGAAGGGTTCTGAAGCAAGGACCTACTTTCTCTCAGCTCATGAATAAGTACACAAAGGCCGTTCAAGTTGATCGGCCAACAAAAAAGAGACAGAGGTCACCGCAGCGTTGGATCAATTCTACAGCTTATAAACGACGTGGTGATGTTACTGGGACTTCGATACATGACCGATTGGGCTCATACCAATCAGGTCCTTCGGCTGCTCCCAAAAGCGGTCAGACCGGTTTTGTAAACCGGTCAGACCGGTTTCGGTCTGAACAGAGATTCCAAGCTCCTCCTAAGCAAAAATACCGTGTCAGGGAGAAAAAGGAGGATGAACAAGCCAAAGCCAGTGGGTTTGTAAAAATTGGCGATATTTCAGTGGCTATGCCAGATTTGGGTAGAAAGCCGATAGTCATTGGAGATTTGGCTCCTGTTCCAGTCAAAAAGCCGGTCATGGTTAATGATCATGAGTCTAGCAGTAGCAAGGGCGTAAAGAAGGTCTTTCAACCAAGGTGGTGTCCTTCTGGATTGACTCATACGCAGAAGCGGAAGTTACAACGCCTGCGGAACAAAGAAAAAAGGGAACAGGAAGCTGAGAAGCTGAGGGATGAATACTTCAACAATTACAGGCCTATGATTCCTCAAACCAAGATCTGGCAAGCTAAGCCTGTTGTGCAATCAGCAGCACAACCGGTCAGACCGGTTTCTAAATCCGGTCAGACCGGTTTGGATCAGCCCACCGCTGCAGAAGCGGTCAGACCGGTTTCAGGAACCGGTCAGACCGGTTTGACGACAGAAGCAGGAGCTGAGATTACTTCAACCATCGATACTACTCCGCCAATTCCTCCAGTGGTTGAAGATGAAGAATTGGTTGATTTTGAGCCTTCTCCAGAGCGTGATAACATGGAAATTAATGTTGTTTATCTATCTTCTGATTATTATGTGGTACCGGAGGAGGAAATCTCTCATCTTCAACTTGGGCCTCGAGATGCCGTTTTTCAGAAGCCTAGTGAATCAGAGAATCATCTCAAGGCTTTATATATGAGAGGGCACATTAACGGGAAGCCAATTTCTCGTATGTTGGTTGATGGTGGAGCTATTGTAAATCTTATGCCATACTCTCTCTACAAGAAGATTGGCGGAAAAGACGAAGAATTGATCAAGACGAACATGACGGTCAGTGGAGTTGGTGGAGGTGATCCCATTGGTGCCAAGGGGGTAACTTCTATGGAGTTGACCGTTGAAGCGTCCCCTCGAAAGAGAGAACTTAATGTGATACAAATACCAGTCCCAGGATGCTGGTTCACATTATTACAACAGATAGTTCAGTACAAAAACAACTTTACGGGAGACGGTGGCATTGCAGGGCCACGACAAACAGAACGAGTACTAAGCTCCAGATAAAAAGGTTGATAGCGTAGAGGTCTTCATTAGAGTGGCAACGCATGTGGCTTCCAGGGGGTGGCCCTAACACACAGGCAAAGGTTGGGTGCAGAACGAACCCCTCTAAACGACGTCCTCAGGCACAAAGTCTGGGTCTGCCTCTGCAACAGATTAAGCAAGGGTGAGTACATACGTACTCAGCAAGCGCAACCACAACCACGGAGGGTATAACAGAAGTATGCAAGTATTGTAACAAGGATGACTTATGGTTTAATTAGCAGCAAAGCAAATTTTATTACACATGCAAGGGGGGGTTGGTTTTCGCAATGAGTTTTCACAAATATTTCTTTTAAAAGGAACAGTAAGTGTAATACTTTTTCATACAAGATTTTGTTGCTACCAGATTTCCCATCTGTCGTAGCTCATGT
The DNA here is from genome assembly GCA_033239725.1 of Echinochloa phyllopogon. Lineage (NCBI taxonomy): Eukaryota > Viridiplantae > Streptophyta > Magnoliopsida > Poales > Poaceae > Echinochloa > Echinochloa phyllopogon. Next base: position 142,688 of record BTCW01000016.1, on the reverse strand, counting down.
CAAAACATTTCTCAGCTCAATCAAACACCAACACTTTCTTACACCAAAACAGGGGACTAGTGAAGTGACCAAGCCGTAACTCGCCCAATACCGTGGACACGGCTATCCGGATAGGTTTTAACTCTGCAGAGGTGTACACAACCACAAGTAGGCTACCACAACAAGAACACCTTAGTGTCAGTGCAGCTCCTATCAAAGCCATTACCCACCATAGCTAGACTGACAAGTTATCACAGACGCGACCAGGGGTTAGCCACCTACCGACGAGGTCCTAACCAGGGGCATACCTCACATAGAACGTATCCCCGGCTCCATGGCCCTCTGTTGCTCACCAGCCCACCACATAACCAGCAGCTCAACTAGTGGGATTTATGCTAGGCCGTTGCCACATACAACGGTCGAGTGGTGGTACAGAAAAATGGGTTAGGCTAGATGACACATCAACATCATCCCAAAACTTGTGATAGGATAGACAACTCCCACCATGCTCAACCACGCGGGTTCGAGCTCACCTCGGCATTTCACACAAGAAATACCGTCTGTCTCATCCCACACGGGTACTCATTTTATTTACACAAATCATCTCTTTTATTTTAAAGTACGCACACGGTTGCTTTTGTAAACACCAAGTATTTGTAATGGGGGTATAATGGTAAAATGTTCCTAAGCATTTCTAGCAGTGACTAATATTCAAATAGAGCATTGTCATATTTAAATATTAATCTAGGTTGTCAAGGAAACAGTCATAGCAATCAAGGCATGGCTATCCAACCGGGTTTAGCGGAAAAATTATGCAAGTTTTATAAATCAGGCCATGGGTTGTGTTTTTAAAAACTGGGACGAAAGTATGCATCAAAGGGTGGGATTGCACTTGCCGTTCTCCCAACCCTTGGGGGATTCCTGCCCGGGGTCTTGGTCTCCAAGCTCCTGCTCGTAGCACTGCTCTTCCTCGAGTCCTTCCTCGTTCACAGCGGAGTCTACGGCACACACAAACAAACACACAATAAATAAAAGAAAAACTTTTATTGAGCTCCAAAAGAAAGAACGGAAAATGAGAGCGAATGATAATGACATGATTATTTTTGAGTATGGACTGGTTGGATTTGGCGAAAATATATCGGTGAATATTGTGGTGGAGTTTGGGGTCAAGCGGGATTAATTTGGCGCATGAAATGACGAGTTTAGTGGGGTTTAGGGGCTGTTCATAAAGAATAAGGACCTTTTTGTAAATACCAAAAAGTCCAAGGGCCTCAGGCGAAATAGACAAAGAGAGGAGGAATAGTGTTGGATGGACTGCGGGTTAATTTGGTGAAAGCTCAGGGGGCTATGTGCAAAGCGCCAGAGAGAGAGGGGTTTTAATTATTTGGACCGCGGGTTCAAATAGAAAGAACGCCAGGGGGTTATGGGCAAAATGTCCTTCTTCTTTCTCGCGAAACAGCGCCAGGGGGGGGAGCGACGGCGGCGGCGCTGTCCGGCCAAATCGCCGGCGATTGGGGCGGCGGCGGTGGACGGGAACAGGGGGAAAGGATCGTTCGGGACATGGCGAGTTCTCCAAGGCCTTTACCTCGGGCGGAGGTGGCCGGAGCAGTGCTGCCCACGGGAGCGGAGGCGGCGGCGGCAATGCAGTGGGCGGCGGCGCTGCGGTGGCGGAGGGGGCGAATTGGGCGGCGCGCGAGCTGGTGGAGCTGGAGGTGGTGCCCGAGGGCCCTTTTATAGGCGCGGCGGGGTGCTGGAGGTGCGGGCCGACGAGAGGGGCTCGGTGGGCGGCGCTCGGCGGGTGGTCGGGGTGAAATTAAAGACGGTCGGCGGGCTGGTGGTACGGTGGCGCTGCTGGGTTTGTCGTGCGCGAGCGTCGGGACGTGGCGTGCGCATCCGAGCGGCTGGGGCCCGAGCGGCGCCGCGGTGGCGGGGCTGCCGCGGAGCTGGCGGCGCTGGTGGCGTGCGAGGTGCGCGGTGGTCGGCGGCTCAAATGGTGTAGTGGCGTAGCGTCGAGGTGGTGGCGGCGTGTTCCAGTGGTGTTGGGTGTCGGCCGTATGGTGGCAGGGCGAGGACGGCACGACGGCGTGTCGGTTGCAGCGGCGGCGGTGGCGGGGCCACGATTAGAGGCGGCACGGCGGCGATAGCGTGCGCGACGAGCAGAGGTGGTGGGACTTGGTCGGCCGGCGCAGTGGTGGGGGCGGTGGATGTTGGAGCACGGCAGGGGGGAAGATGGCCGGCGGCGAGCAGGGCAGAGGCGTCGGTAGAGGAACAGAGGAGGGGGAAAAAGGAGGAGAAAAAGAAAAAGGAAGACGAAAGAAAGAAAAGGGAAAAAGAAAGAAAAAGAAAAAGAGAGGGGAAAAAGGGGAGGGAAGCGGCGGGATTCGCGGCGGCGGGTCGACAAGCGGTCGGCCAGCGATGGGTGGCCCGGCGGTCGACCCGAGAGCGGGCGACCCGAGAAAGATTCGGGAAAACTTAGAGTTTGCATTGATTTTAGAGATCTTAATAAAGCCACTCCAAAAGATTCATATCCTATGCCTATAGCCGATGTCTTAATCAATGAAGCTTCTGGGCATCGTGTTGTTAGTTTTCTTGATGGTAATGCTGGATATAATCAAATCTTCATGGCCGAGGAGGATATGCACAAAACGGCCTCTCAATGTCCGGGATTTATTGGTTTATTTGAGTGGGTGGTTATGACTTTTGGATTAAAGAATGCCGGTGCAACTTATCAAAGGGCTATGAATTTAATCTTTCACGATTTACTTGGTGTTATTGTGGAAGTGTATATTGATGATATCGTAGTTAAATCGGATGGCTTGGATTCTCATTTAGCTGATTTAAAACTTGCTCTTGAGAGGATGCGACGGTATGGCTTGAAGATGAATCCACTCAAATGTGCTTTTGGTGTTTCGGCTGGAAAGTTTCTTGGGTTTGTTATTCATGAGAATGGCATAGAAGTTGATCCCAAGAGAATTGAAGCTATGAAGAAAGTCGCAGCTCCTACTTGCAAGAAAGATTTGCAAAAGTTTCTAGGCAAGGTAAATTTCTTGAGAAGATTTATAATTAACTTGTCTGGAAAGGTTGATGCTTTTACTCCTTTACTTCGGTTAAAGAATGAAGCCGATTTTACTTGGGGGGCAAAACAGCAAGAAGCTTTTGAGAAGATCAAAGAGTCCTTGTCTTCACCACCGGTGCTTAGGGCGCCTAAGAGAGGGGTTCCGTTCAGACTTTATGTGGCGGCTGAAGATAGAACTATTGGGGCTGTTTTGACTCAAGAAATCGGCAACAAGGAGTATGTGATTGCTTATGTAAGCCGACGGCTCATCGATGCAGAAACAAGGTATACTTTCATTGAGAAGTTGTGTTTATCCTTGTACCATGCTTGTACTCAATTGAGACATTATTTATTATCTAGCACTTGCATCGTGTTGTGTCAAACCGATGTAATTAAACATATGTTGCAAAAGCCGATTTCTAGTGGAAGAGTCGGTAAATGGGCTTATGCTTTAGTTGAGTATGATTTGGCTTGTGAACCTTTAAAATCAATGAAAGGCCAAATTGTAGCTGATTTTATTGTTGAGCATCGGATAAATGATACAAACAACTTCGATGTCGGATATATTACTTGTACCCCATGGAAGTTATACTTTGATGGATCGGTTTGCAAGGATGGGCAAGGAATTGGTGCTGTTTTGACTTCTCCAAGTGGTGCCGTTTTTGAGTTTTCAAACCGATTAGAAGAAAAGCGAACCAATAATCAAGTTGAATATGAAGCTCTTTTATTTGGCTTGGAATTTTTGCAAGACATGGGAATAAAGCATGTTGAGGCTTTTGGTGATTCGCTCCTGGTGGTACAACAAGTGTCAAAGGTATGCCAATGTTATAATGGTTCATTAAATGCATATCTTGATAGATGCCTTGATATTATAACTTCTTTTGATGAATTTACAATCAAACATATTCCAAGAGAAGAGAATAACAAGGCAAATACTCTGGCTCAGAAAGCATCTGGTTATATGGTTGCAAAGAAATATTTCTATCTCCAAAAACCGATGCAAACGAAAGCCGAGGTTCTGGTTCTGGACGAACCGGTCACACCGGTTTCAGAAACCGGTCAGACCGGTCTGACTGCCAGAACCGGTCTGACCGGTTCTGAAACCGGTCTGACCGCTTCGTCCCCTGACAGAAGCAAAAATCCTTTGGATGATGCTAATCAATCCAAAGTTGAAGATCAGGATTGGAGGATGCCTATTATTACTTATTTAAGAGATCCTGGTCGTGGTGCAGAAAGAAATATTCGGCGAATATCGTTTAAATACGTTTTGCTTGACGGTGAACTCTATCGTCGAAACGCCGAAGATTTGCTGTTGAAATGTCTTAATTCGGATCAGGCCAAAGTTGCTATGGGTGAGGTCCATGAAGGTATTTGTGGTACACATCAATCGGCTCCAAAGATGAAGTGGTTACTTAGACGAGCCGGTTTCTATTGGCCTACTATGATGGCAGATTGTTTCAAATATTACAAAGGATGTGAGGAATGTCAGAAGTTTGGAAATTTGCAACTTGTTCCTGCTGCATTGATGCATCCTATTATTAAGCCATGGCCGTTCCGAGGTTGGGGATTGGATTTTATTGGGCAAATTAATCCTCCATCATCAAAAGGACATCGTTTCGTGTTGGTTGCTACGGATTATTTTACTAAGTGGACCGAAGCGATTCCATTGAAAAGTATGACACCTCGGGAGGTAATTGAGTTTATTACGCAAAATATTATTCATAGATTCTGTATTCCTCAAACTTTGACAACGGATCAAGGTACTTCGTTTATGTCTAAAGAGGTACGTGAATTCGCCGAATCCTATAGAATTAAGTTGCTCAATTCATCTCCATATTACGCTCAGGCTAATGGACAAGCCGAGTCAAGTAATAAAACTTTGATCAAATTAATCAAGAAAAAGATAGAAGAAAGTCCTAAGAGATGGCATGAAGTTTTATCCGAAGCATTATGAGCTCATCGTATATCTAGACATGGTGCTACTAAAATTACTCCTTTTGAGCTTGTATATGGTCAAGAGGCTGTTTTGCCTCTTGAGGTGAATCTGGACGCTTATAGGTTGGCTAAACAAAATGATCTTGATGCTGTTGATTACCACAATTTGATGATGGACAACATTGATGAAGTGACCGACAAGCGATTAAAAGCTTTGAAGGAAATTGAGAAAGACAAGTTTCGGGTTGCTAAAGCTTACAACGAGAAGGTACGGGGAAAATATTTTCAGATTGGTGAGCTTGTGTGGAAGACGATCTTGCCTATTGGGACGAAAAGCAACAAGTTCAGGAAGTGGTCACCAAGTTGGGAAGGGCCATATAGAATTGTCAGAGTTAATTTTGGGAATTCTTACATGCTAGAGACGCTGAAGGGGGATCATTTGCCTAAAGCTATCAACGGAAGATACTTGAAGAAATTCTATCCAAGTGTTTGGCAAGACGCATGAAGACCAATGGCCGGTATATTGTTGATATCGCCCTTAGCATAAATTTTAGCTCCTGAGTTGTAATTACTTGCTTTTTAGTTCTCAAGTTCACTAAAAACGCAGGGGGGCATGTGTTGACAGTCAAAATTGGCTTTGGCCCGGCCAAACTGGTCTGACCGGTTTGCCAAACCGGTCGTTTGGTTCTGTAATTCGAGTAGGATTAGGATTCCGAGTTTAAACCCATATTGTAACCTATTCGAAAGGGGTAAGACTTCCCCGGCCTATAAATATAAAGGCTAGAAGGCCGATTGAGGTATTCCAATCGAATCAAACACATTTATCCTTTACTTTTTATCTCTCAAACCCTAATCTCTTCCAACCCCCATATTCTGTTCTTTGCTCGTCTCTACAACGTTCAAGGTGGCCTGCCGACCCTAGAGCAACCCTAGATTGCTCGAGCTCCGACGGGGTCCCTCCCGAGCTTGGGTTTCTAGGTCTTCACGATTTCTCGACAGAAAGCGGTCAGACCGGTTCTACAAACCGGTCAGACCGATTTGCCCGAGGGAGGCCGGGTGTTGGCCGTGGTGATGGCCGTGCTGCGCGATCGATCGATCTTCGAGTTTGTTGGCGCGCTTTCGTGTCAACAACAGGATTAGTGCTAACTGCATCACAGTTGCAAAACGTAATAATAGTGTTGAAGAAAAATTGTGCTGTAAAAAGTTTGAACTGGTTCCTGCTATTGATTGAATCATCAGTATTTGTTTTATCTCACTGTATTTGTTTTATCAGATCAAAGCATCATGACAGCTGACAGGAATAGAGTTACAGACTGAAGGACCTCCTGCAACAAACGTATCTATCGCTTTATAGAGCCTAACAACGGGATGGAGAACTATAAAACTCCAAAACCCAACAAACCCTCAAAAAATCTGCATGTCTGTAAACCACAGGAATGGTAGTTTTTGGTCCTTTTGCTCTTGCTCAGAGAACATTTTACTTCACTGGCTCCAGGGCCGGGAACAGCTTCTCCAACTTTGCATTTGATAGAACCTTGTTTGGGTCCAGCTCCATGCGTGCTTTGTTATATGCATCGACAGGGAAACATTCCTCAGCCTGGCTTGGAGTTCAGCTAGTTCGTCTTTGTCCTTCGGAACCTGGAGAGAAATGGTGACAGAATAATCACCAGGCATGAAATTGTTGAAAATAAAAAGCTCAGCAAGTATGGATTCAGTGCAATGCAAGCGATGAGGACATTCTTTTGAAATCAACCAGCCCGATGTTATTTTCAATCATACGTTCAAACAACGTCTGCTAAAGAACTGGAATAATGTCTGCATAGATCTTAAAACCAGCAGTAGAAGTTGGTACCTCAATTTTTGACCAGTGTTCATATGCAGAGTAATCATCCCAGAGACTTTGCGCCAGGCTCCTGTAATTGAAGAACTCCTCTGTAATTTCCTTCCTTTGGCGAGCATCTGATGTTGGCAAGTACATTATAATACCGACCTGCATAGATCCCAGTAAGTTGGTCGCTGAAGCTTATACATAGGTGCAAAAGAGAACCAGGTTTTACAGGCTGCGCATGGCTAATGATTTATTTGAAGATGCAGGAATTGCAAAACTTTCCGAAGCAGTTTAGAGTTGTAACAAGCATCTGTTTCAGTACGTATGTGATTGTCTCAGAAACATGGGAAAGATAACAATCACGAAGAAACAATTTGGTAATATTGTCTATACTGAAGAAAGGATTTTCCCATATATTTGTCAAAGTAAAAAGAAGAGAACAAGTTCTGCTACTATATTTTGCAGAAATGAAAGCAAGAGAGCACAACCGAATTGTAAAATATTTTTCAAACTGAGTATTCAGCACCGAAATCAATGGTAAACAAATTAGTATGATATGCAAAACAGCTTTGAGGTAGGTAAGCAGCACAGATTAGACATGCAAAAGTTGAAAAAAAAAATCTATAGATCAAGAACAGATTAAGTACCCATGAAAACACATCATCTTCTTCAGAGCTTGATGCTGGGCTCATTGGACTCTTGCTGCGGCCAGTCCAACGCTGCTCAATTGGTGCAGGTGCAGGTATATCTTCCTTTTCAATCAACTGCAGCAACTTTTCTATATAATCCAGATCCTTCATACTTGGCTTTGTTAGGGTTCCTGTGGGGAAGCAGTTTTCGGAAACCCACTGCTGCCCACCACAATCAAAGCCCAGTATTTCATCACTCCAGCCCATGCGATACCCTTCAGACTTTTTCCAATACTCAGCTTCTGCTTTATTGACTTTCACCACATGATCTTTATCCAGCGGATCAAGGGCAAGCAGCTTATCTCTCAGTTCAGTAAATGAAAGTGTATCTATTTCCGGGTCATTACTTTCTGTTTCAGTTCTGAAAAGCATCTATAAGGTGGAGTTAGAAAAAAAAAACTATTGCTGAATACAGCTAGAAAATCCCACTGAAAACTACCCCAAGTTACATCATTTGAGTAGATCAAATGACTCCAACATCATTTGTGTATGCCAGTTGATTGCGTAAAACAATAACTTGATTTTCCGGGCATATGGCTTAAAAAGTAAAGGAACTAAATGCTTAAAGGTTCTATATTTGTGTATTAACTAAGTAAATAGCTGCCAGAAAAGCACCACCTTACACTTCTTGCATCACCATTTTTTTAGTGAAGGCAAAGGAAACATCCCTTACTAATTTCAATTATAGAAACTCACAGTATATCCATCAGGTCTTAGATAGTAATGAAATATTCCTCTGAGAGTAAATTAATCAAAGCAAAAAACTAGCAGAGCAGGTGCACCCACAAACTACTATCTTTTCAACTGATAATGCCTAGGTACTACTGCACCTGGAATCCAACTGGAATCACATCTTATTTCTGCATGATGTTCAATAAAGGGAAGAAAACCTATGGAAGAACTGGACAGACACTGAAATTGTGTAGGGCAAACTAAAATCTAAATTGACACAACAGTTTCAATTCAATTTCTAAGCAAGAGAATATTTATGTGGTTCTTTGGTAAGAGAGTAGCAAGTAAAGAATCTTTGGTAGCATTTGCATATAAAGATGCATATGCATATAGAACAGCATGGTAGCATAAAAAATTAAGCTATCAAACCAGAACAAGTGTGCGTACCTATATTTTTTCAGTGACTCCCGATAAAGTTTACGAACATGCTGTAAAGCTTCATCCTTTCCATATTTTGAAGTCAACTTTGGGGTTTTCCACTTTGAGGGAGGATTACACCGGACAACACTGCACAGGCAAACCAATTGCATAGCTACATAAAGCTTGACACAACGAAACATTACTTGTGGTTTTTCTTGACTTCATTTGCATTGGAAACAAATGTATGTTCCACAAGCTGGTGCCTTTCTACACACTGATGAGTAACTTCTGCGACGACACCTAGGCCACCAAGTCCACAGCGAGCAAGATAAAATAACTCAGGATCCTTCTCCCTCGATAACTCTATGGTGCCTTTGGCAGGGGTAACCAGTTTCATGCTAATGACTTGCTCATCAACAGGAGGCAATCTGGCACCAGTGCCATGGGCACCAACCTGCATCCAATCATGAAAAGAACCACACGTTAATTAGGCCTGAACTCAATATGTAAGTTACAATTATACGATTCAAAGGAATACTAGGAGCGGCTAACAACAGGAGCTCTCGGGCATTAGGATTTAGGATGAGAAGAAGAGTTGTCTCAATATAGGAAAAAGACGTGAACCAACCCTACGGAACTACATATAAAATGACCGTCCGCTTCTGGAACACTCATTTCAATTTTCTCAGCATGCTAAGTGATGACATTTTTTTTCTACCACAACACCCTAGTGGTTCTAGACAATTTCAAACATTTCATTGGACAAACCAACCTGGAACAAATTTGTGCTAACTTATCTAGACTTTACTGGTATTCTTAATCAATCAGACAAAAGTCACTAAAAAAACAATCAGACAAAAGAGAATCATCTCTTTAGAACTTGGAAACAGCAAGGTTGATCTTTTTTCGCAACAGACCTGAATGAAGCCTCCGACCTGCTGCTCCCTAATGGAGGCGAAATTCTGCAGCGTGAGGCCGTGCTCCCGGAGCGCGTCAACTAGCTCCGCGACACGAATCCCCGCCTGCACCGTGACGGTCTTCTTCTTGACGTCGACGTGGAGCACCTTGTCCATGAGCGCGAGGCTGACCATTCCGGCCCGGGAGAGACCGATCCCATTGGGGGACAGCCCGGAGCCGAGCGGCCTGAGCTTGCGGCGCTCCTTGTGGGCGGTGGCGAGCGCGTCCTCGAGGGCCGGGAGGGAGTCCGGCTGGAGGAGGACGCGGGCGTGGACCTCGTGGGTGGCGATCCAGTTGGAGACAGCGTGGAGGTCCTCGGGGAGCGGCGCGTACTTGAAGGGGACGGCCTTCTTATGGAGCGCGTCGGCGGGGAAGGGGAAGGAGTAGTAGGTGGCGGCGCCGCAGCCGAGGAGGAGGAGCGCGTAGCCGGCGTACTTGCGGAGGTCGGCGTCGGAGGAGACGGGGGAGGGGCCGGAGGAGAGGGCGCGGAGGAGGGGGAGGTGGTTGTGGGCGGTGGGGCTGCTGCCGCAGCGGCGGAGGAGGCGGCGGGAGAGGAGGAGGTGCCGCATCGTCCTCGTCCCTTTGGGCGGCGAGGGGAGAAGCGGTGGCGTTGGGGGGATGGACGGACGAAGCCGGCAGCGGCCACCGCACCAGAAGATCGCGAGGAGCGTGGAGTGAGATTGGATGGGCCTGGGTTCATTGGGCTCCACTTCAGAGGATGGCCCATGAACTAAACTAGCAAGCTCTTATTTAGATGCAAAATTCAAATTTAAAAAAAAATATATGTATGACATACTAAATGTAGTTAAAATATAAATCAGATTACACAGATGGTTCGTAAATCGTGAGACGAATCTAATAAGCCTAATTTAGATCATGATTAGATAATAAATTACTACAGTAATGCTGCATTACAGTAAACATGTGCTAATGACGGATTATTAGGCTCGTTAGCTTCGTCTCGCGATTTACGGACGGAATCTGCAATTAATTTTTTAATTAGTCTATATTTAATACTTTAAATGTGAAAAGATTCTATTTTTAAATTTTTACACTGCGCATCTAAACAAGGGGCTAGTTCTATTTCAGCTCGATCAAGAGAATCATTTTATATTTTTATCACACACATCCAAGATGCAAAACTTTCATCACAAAACCTTCACACCATGTGATGATGAGAAGGAAAAGAAAGCAAGGGATACGAAATCTCAAACTTGCATATAGAGCATGCATGTCTAACTTTTGCATTGTTGGTGTTTGGAAAATTTAGCTTCTACGGAAATTTCTCGATTTTTCTACGAAAAAGCTGAAACTATTGTTGATGAACAAACAAGAGTACCGTAAGAAGAAGTGGCGAATCATGCAAGAAAGAATGTCATTATGGAATTGGAATACATCACCAAAATCTTATCGAATTGGAGGATATAGAGATGACATGTGTAATATTGAATTTCCTTTTGATGTTTTCCAATAATCTTGAATACAACATCAGAAATACAATGTTGCAATAACACAACTTCTTACAAATAAAATACCAATATGTCAGATGATAAGATGAGCCGTTTCTACAAATAAAATTAAAAAAGCATATAAATAGACATGCGATCCCACATGATGACACCATGATCATAGCTGTCATCGTGCATATTGTACACAAATATAAGAAGAAATATATTCTGAGCAGTGGATCATTGTGTTTGAATTTTTGTCCTAAAATTCTGAGCGGTGAGTTAATTATGCGTTCATGTCATCCGGTCCGGCAGGAAGATATTGGCCAACACATCAGCCATTGAACTAATAAGGCTGGTAGTGCGATTCTTTGTAATGGGAGGAACGACCTTCTCCCTTCCATGATAGCCTCAATTAAAAAATATTGTTACAATCGTTTTGAAAGAAAACTACATCTTCTATCGAAATTGCAAACCAAGTTCTTAGATCATTAGATGGCAGGTGCATTAATTATATTATTCACGAGACAAATTTAGAGAAATATATACTCAGTGCTACAACAGCTACATGATGAGAGTTTTTAAGGGAAATTACTTTTGATCAAGGTGATTGCCACTACTTTCTTAGGTTCCTATCCTAATCTAGTTATGCTTTATTGTATGTATAAAAAAAATCAAATAGCTGATCTAATGGTGTTTTTTTAGGCAATTATTATCTGCACACGCCACCGAAAAAGATCCCAATTCCATATATATACCACTAAACAAGTTCTCTCACGCCCGCATAATTAATATTGAGTCAACAAGCTCCATTGGACCTTTAATTTGTGCCATTCAGCCATTATTGGAGTTTATCAGTTCTTTGCAAAAATGACTGTAAGACCCGTGTCCTCCCCCTTGTGTATCAGACCGATCGAGCCGCACAGACGATCACCGCACAGTTGTAGGCTTGTAGCTGGCGGCAGTCACCGGTCACCGGACGTCGTTGCCCGTCCAGCAGCTAGCCATCCTCCCTCCCTACCTCCATCATATCATCTCTCGCGCATATTCATGCCCCTGAATGGCGGGCGGGCTCCACAGCTACTCCCCCTCGCTCGGCTCACGTCGCCGTTGGCATAGCCAACATTGGCCAAGGGCTAGCTGACGCCGCCGGCCTCAGCCGCATCCAGCCTCTCGACCGCCTAGAGATCGATAGGGCCCTCTCTCGCGCCAGCAGCCGTCCAGCCAAACCATTCTGATCTAATGCCAGTGCTGCTGCTAGCTTGGCGGCTGCTTCGACTTGGGCAGAAGCACATGAGCGGCCGGCCGGCGGCGATCGACCACTGCACGGAGCAGTCGATCGTATCATGCATGATTGCTCGGGGCAGGATTGTTCGTTCCTCCCCAATGCAAGCCGCAGTTGCAGCGAGGCTGGTAGGATGGAGAGGCTAGCTACCAGGCTCAGCGACGATGAGCTTCCTGGACGGTGATAATTAGAGGCAGGAGGGGACTGTTGGCTCGATCGATCGGGCGCCCTGTCCTGTCCACGCGGGAGGAACTTCATGTGGGGTGCACGAGGGCAGCGGTGGTGCGGTGCGGTGCGCGGCGGCGACTGGCCGGCCGGAGGACTCCACGTACGGTGTGCACAAGCTAAGCAGCCCAAGGACGACGACTAGCTCCGACCGAGCGCGAACGATCGAGCGCCGCCGCTCACCTAGCTACTAGCTAGCATCGGCCCAAACAACAAAGTCTGAGATGCCTTTCATTCCTTTGAAGGAATCAATTAAGGGCCATGGCGGATCCTTGAACTGAACTGGATATGATGGGCACAATTAAGCAGATCGAGAGAGAGGAGGGAAATTCGATCACCGCGTGACTTGCCGCTAGATACTGGAGATTATCTTAATTAAGCTAACTCATCAGCTCCATGCATTCTGGAAGCTCCTCCATATATATATGCCATTCTGGAAGCTAAGGAAGCAACTAACGCAACCCACCACCCAAATCCAAGATGAAACTAGCTTATATATACCCTGCATGCATGCTACCCAGATCGAGATTAAAGATAAGGCGGCAAGTAGTTTAATTTTTTGGTGGATGATTATTGGATAACTAGATAGCTTGGTGATTGACTATCAGCAGCAGCAGGTACATTTACACGTACAGATATATCAAAAAAGAAATACATTACTACTAGCTACATCCAGAAGAAGCTGTAGTGTAGCGTACAAATATATATGCAGTACGTGCATACGTCTGATCCTTGAGACTACTTGCTTTATATATATATATATATATATATATATATATGGAAATTATCACAAACACAAGCATCCACTAATAGAGATTATATTATTCCAGGCACACAGAAACATAATCATCTTGATACATAGATCCTTGACATATGATAGCACAACACAGAAGCGCGCGGGTGCCAAATTATCACAAACTAACACGATAGGCAAGCTGATCCTTGACATCATCACGTGTACTATTACAGCAGATACACAAACACAAGCAGCAGCTTGTGATGCATGTACATACATGATGCATCGATCCTTGACACAGGAGGAACTGACATTCGTTGGAGACACACACAAACCACGTACGAAAGGCAGCATATATGCAGAGGTAGCAGGCACGCCGGACGTACTCGCGACCTCGCTCGCTCCTTCCTAGCTAGATCCAACACACAACACAAGGAACACACACAGAAGCAAGCAGCTGCTAGCTGCTGCTCTACTGCTGCTAGGTACGACGACTCCGCAGCTAGGTAGAGCTGATGATCTGAATCATCTGCTCGATCATGGACGGCACGGGTTCTGGAGGCCGTGAGGGTAGGGGATCGTCACCTTGGGCTCAGCAGGGACCCACTGGGTGGCGTTGACGAAGCGATCCGCAGTGTAGCCTTCCGCCTGGCTGCAGTTGGCGACGCCCACTGCTGGAGTCTTGACACGGCGGGCCGTGTCAGCGCCCGGACCCCTGTTGCCGTACTCCAGGTAGAGCACGGTCTCCGGGATCACGCCGTTGGACCGGTTCCACTCCACCCACCCCTGCGGGTCGATGATGGAATCGAGGAACGACTCCATGAACATAACGTGCGAGTGGTTCTTCCACGGGCGCCCGAGGAAGGTCTCTACGCCGGTGAGGTCGACACCTTGGTCGGCGGTGACGGAGCAGTTCTGGAAGGCGAAGCCCGAATCGTCCTTTGGGTTGCTGCGCCCTTGCGCGGTGACCACGTTGTGAGACGTTGTCCCGGAGTGCCAGACCAGCAGGCGGCACCCCAGGAAGGCAGCCCTCGCGTACCCAAAGACGAAATCAACAGTCCCGTGGATGGAGGTCTCCAGGTACATCTGGAGCCCGGTGTCGGCGTCCACCGTGTCCTGGTAGCCCTCTAGGGAGCACCGGTACACTAGGGAGTAGTGGGATCTTGACATCAGGGCGACGGCTTGCTTCCCGGCCGGACCTGCGGTGTTCCTGATGGTGATGTCCTGCGCCATGAAGCCCCTACCGTAGACACCTGCAAGGCGGATCGGATCGGAGCAAGTCAATTGGTTGGGAGATCGACCAGAGATGCAATATAATGCATGCATGGATGACGTACAATTGCGAGATGGATGCATCGATCAACAGAGACGAACGAACAGATGGAGCGAGCCAGGACTAGTAGGATCATCGTCATCACTTACTCACGGTCGCCGTATCCGTCGTGCTGAGATGGTCAACCGCCACGCTCTTGTTCCCGGTTATCACCGACTTCCCGGCGCCTTCGCCAATAATGATGACATGCTTCCTCGTGATTTTCACCGTCTCCTCGTACACTCCTTCTTTGAGGTAGATGATGTACCGGCCGATCTTGTTGCCGGTCGGCGGATCCTCGGCCGCAGCCGCTTCCAGCGCGGCGTTGATGCTCCTGAACTGGCCGCTGGAGTCCTTGGATACCACGACGCTCCTCCCCTCCATGCTGCCGAGGTTTGGCGCGCCGCCGCCGCCCACAGCCAGCAGCCTCTGCACCCACGGCGGCAAGCCGCCGCCGCTCGTCGTCGGCAGGGCAGTCGTCGTGGAGGCGGGGCCGCTGCCGTGGGCAGCAGAGGCCAGCAACAGCAGGCAGCCTGCAAGCAGGGCGGAGGCGATCACTGATGCAGAACCCATAGTGTATGTGGACCTCTCGCTCGCTCCTCTAGCCACTGAACTATCTGCACAACTGAAAGGAGTGGCGTGCGCGCACCGAGCTGATGAGGAGCCAGACGCTGAGCTGATGAGGAGCTGACCGGCCGTATATATAGACACGTACGTGCAGAGAGGGAGGGCGAGACGACTAGCTTAGCTTAGCCCGCATCTTTCAAAACTTTGTATATTTTGTCTTAAGTATATTTGATTTTGCTCTCTACATCTTTCAAGAAGCACAACTGCGCATCCAAAAAGCACAAATAATCCATGTGCTCTTCAACGATTGGCCAGAGATCACCAATTGTGGATCGCTGACGTGGCGGCTATAACGTGCAAGTGCAAGGCATCGAAACGCTGCAGGATTGGATTGGTGGACATGCATGGACACAGCCCAGGAGCCGATGGCATGGACCTAGAGGAAATAAGGCTTGCTGGACTCCCTACCAGTATCTCTAGCGACTTGGGAAATTTGAAAAGAAAAAAAAATGCGCGCGTGTTCGATGAGGGGAGATTCCTTGTAGTTGCAGGTCAACAAGCAACCTTCTTCTACGAAAGATCAAGACTATAATTAAAGGCGATATCTCTGGATCAAGGTGGGAGCTAGGAACTTAGAGCAACTCCAACAACCTATGTATAATCTTAACTAAATATAGAGTTTTTGGAGGATTATAAAAAATAGAAAACTTCATATGCGGTGGCCTAAATCGGAAGCCTCTCTAAATCTTAACTCTCCATACTCGAATCACATCTTTTGTTACTCACTCATTTTCTACCCTACTCAAAAGTGTGGGCCCTGGACCCACAACACCGGCCGATCAAAGGTCGCAGGCCGACACCCCCACGATGAGAAAGGCCGTACGAATGTAGCTAGGTGATCGCCGACGGTGGGTGGCCGTCGGAGAGGGGCGGCGCAACGACGGAAGGCGGCGGCAGCCGTGGCCAAGGCATGGAGCTCGCCGGCGGCACGCTGTGGGTAGGACAGAGGCGAGATGAAGGACGGGGGAGGTGGGCGAGGTTGTGGCGGTGCTCGGGCCGCCGGGAATCAACCTGAGGGGTTCTGATGCGTGGGCAAATTGACTGGCACGGTCCCGGGAGGAGCTCGCCTGGCCGGTGATATGGCCTCGCGGAGGAACTTGTCCGCGGTGGAGCTTCGCTTGCCCGACCTGCGATGCGGCCCGAGCCGAGCTGGCTGTTGGCGCTCACTAATGACACCTTTTTTATATCATTTAATTAGTGTTTTATTGCTTACTCATGGACTAACCTGCCACTTGGCACATGAAATAACACCATTTTTTGCATATGTGTCATATTTTGGAGTATGTTGCAATATTATAGGAAAAGAGAGAAATTCACGGAGTTTTTTATAAGGAGATTTTTGGATATTTGGACAAGGGTCGATGAGGAGGATCAGCACGTAAAAGATGGGAGCCAGAAGGGCCAGAAAAGGCCCAGGCCGATCGGCCTAGGTCCTCCAGGCCGATTGGCCTGGCCTGTTTCTGGGCCGTTCGTGGCCCCATTTCACCAGCTTGGAGAAGTCATCCTCTTAGGGTTTTTCACCGACCCGGACCCTGGAGCCGCCGCCAAGTGATGGATATAAATACATGAACCTCGGGATAGAAGAAGGGGGGGGGGGGATAGAGAAGAAAATACAAATCATTCACCATCCAACGCCGCCACAAGTAGAAGAAACGGAGAAGGGATTGGATCCAGATGCGACCACACGAAGCGGAGGACGAACGGAGCCAGGAGCACCCTGGGCCGATCGGCTTGGGGCTCCCCTTCGCCCCTTAGATGTCTCCTTCGGTCCAGTACATCTACGGCGTATTCTTCACCCAAAAACACGATAATATGTGTAAGATTATGGGGGTGACACCTCTGTTCGTCTTTAGGGTTGTATGGAGATCTTCATTTGTAATCTTTTAATCATCTGTTCGGATCTTTGTATCATAATTCAAATGTTTATGATGTTCTTCATTGAATGGCTAGCCAACACTATTATGGGTTGCTTTTGCTACCGAGATCAATCATATAGATGTGTTCCTTTAATCCGTATGTTTGTTATCCTCGTGCCATGACTAGTTGTGAGAGAGAGAAGCTTAGGAGGGGAGGTTCACTTCCACTCATGGTACACTTAGATCCTATGCTTTTCATGCTCTCAGATTGCATCTGCAAGAGATCCTAGATCCTTAGTATCTTGTTCACAACACTACTCTCTTTCTGACTATACCATTGCACGGTTCATAATAGATTCAATCTCAATATTCATCTTTGAACTGTCGGTTACATTGATTAGTGCTTAGTTAAGCGTATAAATCCACTTATTCCATGGATTGGTACCTTGGAATACTCCGAGGGAAAGAGCTTCAACGTCCCGTACGCTTGTGGTACAAATTGGCGCATTAGGACGCGTCAAAACTGGTGGTGCGGTCCTAGTGTGTGACGTGTTCACTGGCCAAGGCGGCGCTTGAGGCCGCATGCCCGGGTGGCGTGCGGAATCGCTCGGCATCTTTGCTGAGCGGAGGGGAGCTGATTCCGAGAGCAAATAACTAGCTTTTCTATACCAATATATAGATGTATTATTTCAAAATTAGTACACATAAATAATTGTATTTAGTGGTGTCACTGTGTCATGATAGCATACCAGCATCTTATCATATATTTTGTTGTCATATTTTGTGGCGTATCTTTTTTAACATGAATTAAAGAGGAAAGATAATACCTGATACATAAACATACTTTTTATATTTACTGAAGCAACATAATGATTTATGCATTTTTCACATGAATATATTTTTATATTTCTTATATGCGATTATATTTTTGTTTGTGCTAAGATTACAAAAGACATATTTGCTAGAATGTTTTGTATACTATAGAAGTAATAATGAGGTTTCAATTTTGAGCATGACCATTTTAGTTGTTAGTATATCCAAATCTTCTTTCCTTTCTTTATTCTCCCATCAACGGTTGCTACAGCCCCGCCGCATATGCATGATCTCATTTTATCTTATGGCCGTTGCACCCTTTCCTATTTAAACCCTACTATTGGGTAAGTAAATACATTGTTTTTCCTACCAAACTATATTTTTGTCTTTATGCTCATCACCTCTCTCTCTCTCTCTTGTTTTGCTCTTACGGAGCGTTGTCCACTACATTGTCTTCACCAAAGACACATCCTTATTGTGGCTTTTGTTTCCTCTCATAGGACATTATCGACTACGTTGTGTTCACCAAAGACACATCCTAAATTGTGGTTTTTGTTTCCTCTCATTGGACATTACAGTCAGCATGATATAGCGTGCATGCCAAACATCCCCCTTCCTTCCCCTCCTCTCCCATCTCCTCAATTTGGTTTGACTCCCCCATGGTATGCTCTCTCTCTCTCCCCCTCCCTCTTTCTCCCCCCTCTCTCTCAAGCTATTACAGTGGGTGGTAGGCTCCGAAGGCATGGTAGGACTCCGCTGGTGATGGGGGGCACTATCACCGCTTACTCAAATCCAACGGGAGGCCAAATCGATAGTACTATTGGGTTTAGGGCTAGCGGTGATAGACCGGTCTAGAGTAGTGGATGGAAATGCAAGAAGCATGGTGGCCTTGTCATCGTGCAACCACTTAGCAAATTATAGCTGGTCAGATATGTAACAAGTGTTCTTCTCACACATCTCATGGCTTGACCGCCTCACTATCATCACTGGAGTCGGCATGACCCTCTTCCATAGTGATTTTGCCATCATAATCCTTTATGAAAATTTTCTACTTTCTGATCTATCACCAACACTATGGATTTACAATCTCGCACAAAAGTAGTAATTTTGCAACTATTGGTGTTGCACAAAGCTGGTATGTGTTTGTGATGCTCATCACATCTCTCTGTTGTTTTTGCTCTAAATGGAGCGTTGTCCGCTACATTGTGTTCACCAAAGACACATTCTTAATTGTGGATGTTGTTCTCTCTCATTGGACATTACATGCAGTATGCTATAGCGTGCATGTCAAACATATCACCTTCTTCCCCACCTCTCCCCCTCCACATGGTTTGACTCCCTCATAGTATGCGCCCTCTCTCCCTCCATCCCTCCCCCTTTCTCTCCCTCTCCCTCTCACCCCCCTCTCTCTCTCAAGCTATCTCAAGCTATTACAGTGGGTAGCAGGCTCCAACGGCATGGCAGGACTCTAGCAACATTGTTTTCAATTTTTTTTAAATAGGATTCACAGGTGGTTCTTAGTCCATTAGTGATGGCGGGCACTATCATTGCTTATCCAAATCTAACAAGAGGCCAAACCGACAGTGTTGTTGGGTTTGGGGCCATCGGTGATATGCTGATCCGAAGTATTGGATGGAAATATGTGAAGATAGCATGGTGGCCTCATATATGTACCAAGTGTTATCCTCGCACGTCCCAATGGCTTCGTGTTAGGCACCTAGAGAGCCCAGTCAGGCTATATGGGCCGCAAGGGACCAGATCCGGCCCAAAGAGGGGCATGTGGTACTGTTCACAGGCTGTGAACAGTACCACGAGCACTATAGCACGGCAGCTACCGCCTATGTATCTAGGTTAGGGTTTAGGAAGAGACTAGAGACTAGATTATTTAAGGGTCAAATCATGTCTCCTCTATATAATAGAGGCCTCATGTACCAGATTAATCAAGTAAGGAATAAAAGGGTAAAACCCTAAGTTCTCGAGCTCTCCAACTCTCAGTTTCTCCTCTCCCTCGGTACTGTTCACATAAATAGTAGCCACCACCATCTCAATGGCCACCAGCCCTATTCCCTCATCTAAATCCCTAACATATGGTGTCAGGAGACCAGGCTATCGATCTCCATGGCCTCCAGAGATCCATGGGCTCTCCCTGATTGGCTTGCCGAAGCCTATAGGCGGCAGTCACCATGGGATCTACTGTGAGGCAGCCAGTTCGCTTCAGTTCACCACGTGAACCGTTGCGGAGCTACTGTTCATGGAGTGAATAGTAGCTTCGGTACTGTTCATCTCTGGAACAGTACCCGTACAACTACAGATTGGAAGGGCGACACCATGAATGACGTGGAAAATCAACCTGCTGCATCAAGAACATCTGCATCTGACACTTAGGTTAGCCCTAAAAAAATTGCAGATGCATCCCAGGAGCCTAGGATGTGGGAACATATCGGAATAGATATAGATGCACTACTAGCTAAGATGGGGATATCCACTACGGCCACATCTACATCGGCAACCTCTCCTACCGTGGACGCCTACATCAAGGCGCCATCTGTCAAGTCTTCACCTTCGACACACATTGGTGCTGCACCTCTGGAGGAGTTCATCTCCCCCAGACTATCTACAACCATGCTGCTCGAGGATGATGGACCTACAACTCCATCAACATCGTCCTCCATCAACTCGGTGCTGCAACAACTACCAACAACACAACAATGCATGCCTACTTCACCAGCTCCAGTCACTAGCACGCCAGTTCCAACTGGCCAGATGTTGATTGCCGGACGAATTGCATCAACAACACCGGTAATCATGACTACATGGAGAGAAGTTGTCACCAGTTCCTGATGGCCAACATCCTCACTAGGCGTGACAAGACATAGGGTAGACGGCCCTATGACTACGACAACGAGTGCAGATCACCCGCATACTACTTTGGGTGTGACATCCTCTATCTGCACACATTCTTCGACAATTACTCTAGGTTGCCCTCAGCGACTTTCCCAAAGATCATCCTAGAGGCAAGGGACCTCAAGATGACTGCTCCAACCCCCTCACCGCCCTTCTTCACCAAGCACCTCGGCAAGCACTCCAACAGATTGAAAGCAGGAGTCAGTATCTCACCCTTAGTGGTGGGAATCAGACAGCCAACTCGACCTCTGCCACCACAATTGGTGAAGTCAATTCTTGGCCCGCCTCCAGGAAATCTTCAATAACGGCCTCCAGTCTTCACTCAACAATGGCAGAGTGTCTATGCACAGCAACCACGGATGCCAATGAGACAACGACCTCCTACAACAGGACATCCTAAGGTTTGCAACCACTTATACTTCAAAGCTGATAAAATTGAAGCATTTTACAACAGAACAACTCCCTAGCGACACCCCTTCAATGGAAAGTGAAGGCGCCAACACTACCGGGCATCAGGACACGACCACTCCTTCATCAGCATTGGTGACGTGTCCATCAACAACCCCAACAACGACATGGGACACACACTAGCAAGACTCCATCAGCAATAGCGTCACATGCCATCAAGATTGGTATGATTGACTGCACTCTTCCCCCGTAGTCAAATGGAGAAACAAGGAGCGCCCGAACCCTTCTTCTTGTTACAGGTGGGCGCACATCCCGGTCGGATACACTTGACTCCGACAGTTGTTGCAAATCTTCAGGACATCACCAGCAGGAGCCACACTATCGCCATCACAAGCAGCAACACCAGAAACAATACCTCATCTACAGGCCGCCCTAGGCATAGACCTCGATCTTCACATCGTTGACATCCTCGTCATCCTGCTCGGTTGACATTCAGTACATCGGTGAATAACAATGCAGCACCAGCTTCGTCTTCATCAACACGCAGACACCAGCATCGACATCAACAAAATCCCCGTGACAATATGCTGCATCACAATCGACTACAACACCATGCTACTCGCATGCAAATCTTCACCAACATGGAGGTGATGACACCAAGGCACCACCCCAGCTCAGCATCTCCATGGGGTTACCTTGGATAGGAGCCATGGCCACCACCTCGGCTTCAACAGGAGACATGTGGCACGGCTACAGATCAACTCCCGCCTGCAAAAATCAAAGGAAGGGTACAACTGCAGCGTGAGGACATGCTGCTCATAAAAGGGGCGGGAGATGTTAGGCACCTAGATAGCCTAGTTAGGCCATATGGGCCGCAAGGGACCAGAGCTAGCCCAAAGAGGGGCCTGTGGCACAGGCTGTGAACAGTACCGTGAGTACTGTAGCGTGACGGCCGCCGCCTATGTATCTAGGTTAGGGTTTAGGAAGAGTCTAGAGAGTAGATTACTTAAGGGTTAAGTCGTGTCTCCTCTATATAATAGAGGCCCCATGTACCAGATTAATCAAGTAAGGAATAAAGGGGTAAAACACTAAGTTCTCCAGCTCTCCAACTCTCAGTTTCCCCTCTCCCTTGGTACTGTTCATGTGAACAGTAGCCACCAACACCTCAATGGCCAGCAGCCCTACCCCCTCATCCAGATCCCTAACACTTGGCCGCCTCACTACCACTGCTTGAGTCGGCATGACCCACTTTTATGGTGATTTTGTCGCAATTGATATATTGGATACGTGACAGTGAACCCTATAGTTATCCCAATACGACTAAAAAACACTGAATATGGCTATAGGAGTCCACGATCCTATTACCTTATTAGCATTTCTTTTAAATTCTAAATTCCGCTATTTATATCTGTACTTTGCATGAAATCTGTAGATTAATTAATATAGACCGTTATATCATAATAAATCTAATGATGTATTTTTCTTTTTCTAACTAATGTGGAAATTTGTAAACCGTCTCAGTGTAGCATTGTGCCCACACAAAATAGGCTGCTAGATGCGTTATAGTTTGCATGAGTAATATTGGATATTTGTATAAATTTATTGCTCCTAATTTACATTTACAAGAAAATTAATATAATTAGTAATACTTACAAATATACTATTCTTTACAAAATGGACATTTTGTCCGAAAGAAAATCCAGTGGTGCATATGCTTTTAAGTGATCATTGGCGTGCGTCTTTGGTCGAGTGACATGCTTTTTAATCTTCTGTTAGTACTCGGTATCATTTTAGTGTTCGTTGTAGTGTGTATAAAAACATTGGGGAATAGTCTTCTTCCATCAATATAGGCACATATAGGGAGCATATGATCTTGGTGCCCCTATTCACCAATTTAGCATATCTGTAGTTAGCACTTGTTTATTTCTTTGATTGAGGGTAAATGAACCATTTGTATATTTAATAAAGAAGGAAGTCATTGAAAGAACGACCCACGGTAAATGGAAGAGCAATTCAGCAACGATGACGATCTACTACACATTCCAAATTCTCTGCTTGCTAGATCAATGGGGGTTGCTAGATCAATGGGGGCTTGCAACTTCGAGTTTCGACCGCACCCCATGCGAGCAAGCTTTAGAATCTGGTCAGGTCCTCTGCGCTTCTTTTATAGGAACATTGTCAGCTGAAAATTGAGCTTTCCTTCGTAAAAAAAACCTAAAAAAGGTTTCTTTTCGTTAAACTCATGAAGTAACATAGGTTTTCCCCTTTCACCTTGATGCAGACCAGTCAGTAACGATTTTGCCTGAACCAAAACAGATGTACCATGCGCCTGGCCTCTTGACCTCAATGATACTTGTAGCAAGCTTCAATCGTGTGACCGCTGAATGAATATGTCGCCTCCATTGCATGACTCATCTCCAATCGACGTTGGGCTTTTGGACGCTCTAGGCTATTACCATATTAGCTTTGTGTCGCAATTATCTGTGCTTATATGTATATATACATGATTTTGCTTTTTGAATCATTAATGTAACACGTTAAAGTTGGAGAGGCCACCTTACCTGGAATTCTATACGTGCAAGTTAGATTCTATTTTTAAATTTTCTATTCCAGATTTTTTTCTATTAATTAAATTATGCATGAATTTTTTTATTAATATGGATCAACGGGTCATGTTCTTCTTTTTTTATTAACACAATTTCATTTTCATTATCTGTTGGTTTTTTAATCTATTGGATGATTATTAGTAATTTTTTTCTTTGACGGACATGTTTTGTATCGTCAATTGTTCTTTTGTTCTTTTTTCACGTTTTTAGACATATAACCTGAAACATGTTTCCGGTAAGATGGAGTCCAAATGGAATAGGAAACACCAGTAGATCTTTTCACGTTAAAAAACAATGGACTCCAAGTTTGAAATATCAAAAAAAAAAGAAAAAAAGTCCAATTTACTCCCCTCAAGTATAGCAAAAGTCCACATAACCCCCTAAAGTATGTTTGGGTTCAATTTACCCCCTAAACTATGCTACTTGGTTCAATTTATCCCATAATATGATTTGTTATTTTTATTTCTTCATATACAAGTTGAATTTTAATTTGAAACTTTGTAAGCTCGTAGTGGAGATCATAAGCTATATTAAAAAAATATTTTTGAATTTTTTCATCATTATTTTTTACATAGTTTTGTATCTCAATAATAAATTTATTATTAAATATCCTGCACTATCAAGACAGTGATGAAAAATTCATGATATATTTTTTAACATATCTTATGTTGGCTAATACCATCTTGCAAATTTTGAACTTAAAACTTCACTTGTGCATGGAGAAACAAAAAAGATAAATTATATTAAGGTGTAAATTGATCCAGACGACATAGTTTTGGGGGTAAACTGAACCAAAAAATATTTTAAAGGGTTATCCGGAATTTGGTTATACTTGAGGGGAGTAAATTGGACTTTTCCCAAAAAAAATAATAGGGATGCTTATGAATAATATAGACCATTGGATCTTCATAAAATCCAACGTCATATATCCTTCTCTTTTTTAGATTAACGTGAGAATTTTTAGACCCTCTTGACGAACGTGGTGGCTTTTTTAACACTATTGTATAAAGATAATAGATAGATAGATGTAAGCACCGATATAGTTGGACTAGTTATTAGTCAAACTCAACTGCTTATGTACGGCTTGCATGTTTGCAGCATAATATTTGAAAAGATATTAACACATAGCGTTTCTGAAAATTCAACCGGACAGAAGTAGGAAAAAGAAAATGTGTTTATAAGATATAAGAAGAAATATTGCCTCAACAACAACAACAACAACATAGCCTTTTGTCCCAAGCAAGTTGGGGTAGGCTAGAGGTGAAACCCAGAAAAGATACAAAATAGAAGGTAGAGATAGGGGTAAACAGAAAAGGAAACAAAGATCACGGTTCAGGCACACTGATTGCTAGTCTCCAAGCGCTCCTATCCATAGCTAAATCCTTAGAGATATTCCACTCCTTAAGGTCTCTCTTAACCGACTCATCCCAAGTCAGTTTAGGCCGACCTCTACCTCTCTTTACATTATCGACCCACTGTAGAACCCCACTACGCACCGGCGCTTCAGGAGGTCTCCGTTGGATATGTCCATACCATCTCAACTGATGTTGAGTCAATTTCTCCTCAATTGGTGCCACCCCGACCCTATCCTGAATATCTTCATTCCGTATTCTATCCCTTCTTGTGTGCCCACAAAACCAATGCAACATACGCATCTCTGCTACACTCAGTTGTTGTATATGCCGCCTTTTTGTGGGCCAACATTCAGCACCGTATAACATCGCCGGGCGAATCGCCGTCCTATAGAACTTACCTTTTAGCTTTTGTGGTACCCTCTTATCACAGAGGACGCCAGAAGCTTGACGCCATTTCAACCAACCAGCTGAAATTCTATGCCTAACATCTTCATCAATGTCACCATCCTTTTGTAGCATCGATCCTAAATACCGAAAAGTCTCCTTCTTGGCCACCACTTGCCCATCCAGCCTGACACCTCCATCCTCATATCTAGTCCCGCTAAAATCGCACATCATGTACTCGGTCTTGGTCCTGCTAAGTCTGAAACCTTTCGACTCTAGCGTGTGCCTCCACAGCTCTAACTTCCTATTAACGCCTGCCCTACTCTCATCAACTAGCACCACATCATCTACAAAGAGCATACACCAAGGGATATCACCTTGTATATTCCTCGTGACCTCATCCATCACCAAAGCAAATAAATAAGGGCTCAATGCTGACCCCTGATGCAGGCCTATTTTAATTGGAAAAGCACTAGTGTCTCCATCACAAGTTCGGAGAACCGTCATCGCATCGTTGTACATATCCTTGATTTTTTAATATTGCCTCAAACCCCAGTAAATTAAATAGTGTGATTTTTTAAAATATTTGGTAGAGACTTAGGCTGTCCATATATTTCTATGAGAAAAATATAACTTCTTAAAAAAATGCAATTCGGTGTGAGAATAATATAATCTTCTAGTAATCATGACAATGCCGATTGCAAGCTTGTTTTTGTTCACATGAATTGTGGTGCAGTACTATTCTAATGAAATTACTACCAGAGGCCACTAAAATGCTCTTTGTAATTAAATATATATGGAGATTACATATTACACAGTACAGTGCTATCATGAACTCTAGAGAGACAGTGGCTAAAAGTTAGGCTTCTTCCACGTGACGAGTACACACCTTGTGCACGCAATGCCTTTCAAAAGATATGGGAGACTGTAGTGTTTGCATGCATGTCTGCACGAGAGGGAGAGGGGGGACGCTCGTGCTGCCTCGCCCTGCCAACAGGGAAGCGGCAATTTGCCATTCTCTCCTTGCTAGCTACTACTAGAGACTCGCCCAACCCTAGATCGCCTACGCCAATAGCTAGCAGATTGAGATCCCTAGCTAGCTACAGTCTACTCGATCCCGATCCATCTTATAGCCAGCCAGCCGGCGGCCAAAGAATCTCCATGCATCTGCATGTGTTGCTTTCCCGGTCAGTGGTAGGACCGGGCATTCGGTTAAAGCTGTTAAATTGGTTCGGTTAATTCGGATTTAAGATAATTTGGTTATGACAAACTGCTCACCAAATTTGCTATTAGGAATTGATTAACCGCGTAAATTTGGTTCGGTTAAATCGCTTTTGTTTTGTAGTTAACCGTAATAATTGTGAGCAACAGTGAAATCTGCCAATCTACCAGGCCAACAAGGCAAAACAAAAAAAAAGGGAGCCAAATCCATGAGATCCAGTCATATCTCTTGCAACACCTGTAGTCTTGAAGACAGGAGCCCCCATGTACAACATGCAAAAAAAAACGCGACAAATCTCAACGCGTATTGAAATATTGGAACCACGGAAATCGAGAGCAACTAGCAGGAAAGGAATGATGTGATAATGTAAAATGCGTTTGACAAGTGCATGATCATTGGTGGTTCAGTGTAGCAATCAGAGTTGGTGCATCGCTTCGCTCGTGGCGTCTGGTGGCCGGTGCTTGCCACTTAGCAGCTGGTCACGCGGGGAGAGCCTCGACGCAGTGCGCAGGGGTTGCGCAGGAGGAGAGTGGATCGAGTGCCGACTGCCGAGTGCGCCCGCGTTGCTACTGCAAGTAGGTGAAAGCATGCATGCATGTCCTTGAAGTGAATACCAACCAAAAGACTATAATCCATGATCCTTTCCCGATCCATTAATTAGTTCACAATCTTTGTCGACTTGTCTGAAAAGAGATGCAAATCATTAGGGGGGACGCTGGTACGGTGCTTCCTCGCCCCGCTAACAGGGAAGGGGCAATTTGCCATTCTCTCTTTGCTAGCTACTACTCCTACTAGAGACTCGCTCAACCCTAGCTCGCCTACGCCTACTAGCAGCAGATCGAGATCCCTACGGTCTACTCGATCTCGATCCATATCCCTATGGCCAACCAGCCGGCGGCGGCCAAGCATCTATACTGTTGCTTTCCCGGTCAGTGGTGTCAGTGGTCATTGCAAGCCAATCACGCATCGACGCTTTGACCCGGTCTGGGCACGCCGCGCCATCTCGCTCGTCGGCGTAAGGACCTAGCGGTAGGGCAGTAGGACCGGCGGGAGGCGGCTGGGTTGATCGGAGAGACGGAGACCAAGCACAAGAGAGCTGTCCAGGGCATGAGAGGTGATGATCTCAAGTATGCTGAATTTCTGGTGAAAATCTCGGATACTTTGACACGGGTTATTTGGAATAAAATTATTAAGATGTGCAGGTACAATGGAGCCACCATCCGGAGAAAAAGGCCACATGGGAAAAAGAGGATGAATTGTAGGCACGATTTCCTCAGCTCTTCGCTAATCTATCCGAATCTCGAGGATGAGCTAGATTCATCTTAAGGGATAGGTTTGTAACACTCTAAATTTCACTTTTGCAACATAATTAAAATCCGGTAGAATTTCATTAATTGTTGCGCATAAGGTTCTAAGCTTATTTTACTTTCATAGGCATATGCATCTCTTTCTAAAATAAATTAATGAATTTTAGGTTCATATTGTGCACTCATGCTGAAGCATTGTTTTATTTGAGTGTGAGTTCAAATCTGTTTTTTAAATTCAGTTTTTTTAGTTGGCTGTTTTCTTTTTCCAGATTTTTTCTTAAATTCTCCTTACTTTCTTTTCTTTTCCTTTCTTTGTCCTTTGTTTCTTTCCAGCCGCAGCAGCATAGCAGCTCGCGTTTCGTTTTCTTCTTTCCGCTTTCCAGCCGCGCAGCTGTTCAGCCCAGCCTTCCGGCGTTTTCTCTGGCGCAGCAGCTTAGTGGGCTGCCGGCCCAGCGCACGGGAAATCCTATGCATCTTCCGCAAGATGGTAAGCTATTGAAACTTCTATTATTTGAGATCCGTACAAGCACAAAATTCAATAATTTCTTACCATCAGGTTCAATATTTATTAAAATGTTCCAACATTTTGAAAAAAATTCAACATTTTTGAAAAATTTCCAACATTTTTGAAAAAAGTTCCAACATTTTTAAAAAATATTTCAACATTTTGAAAAAATTTCAACATTTTTAAAAATTTCCAACATTTTCAAAAAATGTTCCAACATTTGTTAGAAAATGTTCCAATATTTTTGAAAAATGTTGAGATTATGGTGGCCTTTTAGAGATAAAGAAGAAGAAAATATTTAGTGGGCTTTGTTGGGCTTTATAGTTTCAACCTTTAACCATCTTCCACAAGATATTTGCACCGGGAAATTCTATACATTTTCCGGAAGATGGTAAGATATTGAAACTTTCAGTATTTGAGATCCGTGCAAGCACAAAATCTAACATTTTCTTATCATCGGATTCAATATTGTGAAAAATATTCCAACATTTTTGAAAAAAATTCAATATTTTTGAAAAAATTTCCAACATTTTAAAAAATATTCCAATATTTGAAAAAAATTCTAACATTTTTGAAAATTTTTCCAACATTTTAGAAAACATTTCTAACACTTTTGAAAAATGTTAAGATTGTGGTGAACTTTTGGAGAATAAAAAAGAAAAAAATATTTAATGGGCTTTGTTGGCTTTATAGTTTCAACATATATAGGAGCCCCCGCTTGCACCACGCACGCTCGCCTGCAGTGTCGTCTGCAACCTTTGGCCGTGTCCCTGCCGGACTCGGGTCCGACTCCGATGCCGTGCCGCGCCGCTGGTCCCTGGCCCCGCGCGCCCCTTCGTCCTATAAAGGCCAGCAGCCACGTTCCCCGCCGCCTTTTGCCCTAGCTTTTCCCTCTTTTTCCCTTTGACTGTACTCTCTCGCTCTCTTTCTCTCATATTTTTTCCTATTTACAGCCTCCCCTTGCAATATAAAAGGGGAGCATGGGTCTCCTGCGAGAGGCAATCGACTTCTTTTCTCCTCTCCGGAGGAGCGCTCTCTCTCTCTGTTCTTCTTCCTCCTCCAGCCAGTCATCGGATTAGGCTTGAACACGCTCCAGAGACCTGGGACCTCATCCCTCTCACGCCCATTTGTGACCCTCAACTACAAACCAGTGCAAATAACACGAGTAGCACGATCTAGACATAGGGTATTACTCTCGGGAGGCCCGAACCAGTATAAATCCTCGTGTCCCTCTTTTGCACAACCATCTGAGGCCCGACGCATAATCCACGAAGTTACTTGTCGCCGGTAATGAACCACGACTGTTTTATTTATTTTAGTTCATTGCTTGCTTGCATGTGAATGTGTGATGCGTAGAAGACACGCCATTCGAGGGTTTCGAAGAGCAAGCATTTGAAGACTTTGAGCAGCAGCAGGGTGTTGAGGAAGGCAAGTGTCCTTGATCATACCTGTTTATCTATGAGAACTTGCAATTTAATCATATTTATTTATCGCTTTGCATTAATTCGATGGGTTCCTATTAAGGATGACGCCTAGTTTGTCTTTACCATACCTTGTAACCGGGTTGCTTAATTAATTTGATGGTAGATGATGCTTAGATTTGCTCAAATGGGTTGGTTAATGAACAACATGGTTACTTGTTTACTCTATATTCCTTTATGAGAACTTAATTACAAGATCATATACTTTTAATCGGAACATGGAGCGACCGCCTAGGCAAATAGTACAACCACAAGGACTAAATGGCTCTAGTCTTGGCTGAGTAATTAGAGACTTTAGTGTTGGGGTAATCTTACCAAAAGGGTAAGAGGGGGGACTGAGTCGCTGTATAACCCGGTCCTCTAGGGAAGTGGGCTTAGCTAAGATACTATACCCTTTAGTAAGGTTTATGCGCGCCGGATACCGAAACCTTAGCAGGTTACCACTCACTGGAGGATCTTTGTAAAGGTCTTGTAGCGTTCCTATGCAATCACATCTCGGAAGTGTAGTATGGTGCCTAGCTAGTACCGCATGGTTGGGTTCAAAGTTCTTCGGAGCTTTTATGTGACTTGTGGGTAAAGATATACAACCTCTGCAGAGTGTAAAACTAATCGATTAGCCGTGCTCACGGTCATAAGCGGCCTGGACCCTCACATAATAATTTAAACTTGAAGATGGACTTAAATTGATCATATGGTTATATTTATGGTTATGTTCATATTAATTGTGGGTTAGTATAAACTTATACTTGCTAGTGTAGGTCGCTTAATAAAACTTGACCAACTAAAATGCTAACTGTGGAGGGCTTGTGCTCGAGGGCTTCCCAGGCCGACCTCCGGGTCCTATTTTCTTTTTTCGCCTCTCCCCGGTCGAGTGACTGCTACGTGTGGTTGGTGCTCTAGCCAGTGAAACCTCGAGTTCTTTACTTACCCTGCGCGCTGCCTACACTTAAGCCTCCCTGCCGAGCAGTGTAGTCCATGGTAAGCCGTCCTCTCCGTGAGAAGTGGATAGCGGGGCTGCAGGTCTAACAGCTATGAAGGCCGACTACACTTAGCACATACACAACACCAAAGGAGGGGCGAAAGCTATCTTTTTAGTTAGCGTTGAGCTAAAACTTCTGAGTTATCCAATCATTGGATATTATACAATATGCTACATAATTTTTGTGTATTGTTCTTTTGCAGAAACTACTCGGTTTAGCTTTTCGTCGCCTCCCCATCCCTGCGCTAGGCGCATCTCTCCAGGTTGGCGCGCCTCCGCGGCTCTGCCATTCCTCGGGCTGGGTGCCTCTCTCCAGGTCGGTGCGCCTCCACGACTCTGCCAGTCCCCGAGCTGGGCGCCTCTCTTCTGGTCCGCGTGCCTCCGCGGCTCTGCCAGCCCCTAGGCTGGGCGCCTCTCTCCTGGTCCGCGCGCCTCCGCGGCTCTGCCAGTCCCCAAGCTGGCCGCCTCTCTCCGGGTTGGCGCGCCTTCGCGGCTCTGCCAGCCCCCGGGCTGGGCGCCTCTCTCCTGGTCCGCGCGCCTCCGCGGCTCTGCCTGCCAGTCCCCGAGCTGGCCACCTCTCTCCGGGTCGGCGTGCCTCCGCGGCTCTACCAGCCCCCAGGCTGAGCGCCTCTCTCCTGGTCCATGCACCTCCGTGGCTCTGCCAGTCCCCGAGCTGGGTGCCTCTCTCCAGGTCGGCACGCCTCCATGGCTTTGCCAATCCCCAGGCCAGGCGCCTCTCTCCTGGTCGGTGCGCCTCCGCGGCTCTGCCAATCCCCGGGCTAGGTGCCTCTCTCCTGGTCGGCGCGCCTCCGCGGCTCTTCCAGCCCCCGGGCTGAGCGCCTCTCTCCTGGTCGGCATGCCTCCAAGGCTCTACGACTACTCGTGCTCAGGTGTTGGGGGCTCTTCGATGACAATCAATAAAAATCCGCGAGTAACCACAAGAAAACTCTCAACTCCCCGACCTCGAGTACCAGAACAAGACGGCCACGAGAAACTCATGGAAAACAACCAAGTCCTAAGCCTTTACGAGAGTATCTGACTTTCCTAAAGGCTCGGGGACCACCCGGCGGGTACGCTCGTGCGCACCCTCCCGATCCGAGCAAACTAGACATCTTCAAGGATTCGGAGAAGAATCGTTCACTCTCTTCTCCAGACGCTCGGGGGCTACACCCGGCGGGTGTGCTCGCGTGTCCCCACTGGAAGTACTACGACCCACCTCTTCATTACAACAACTGAACTTGGCAGCGAGTCCCAAACTGCCCCCCAGGTTCGGGGACTACTGACGGAGGCATAAAACGCGCTTGCCCGAGTAGTTGGCCGGCGCTCGCCCGAGTAGTTGGCCCGCGCTCGCCTGAGTACTTGTCCCGTGCTCACCCGAGGAGCCTCACGCTTGCCCTAGTACCCTTTGTCCCGCTCACCCCGGTACTCTTCGCCTCGCCCGAGTAGGATTCCTTCTCATGTAAGGAATCCTCTCCGCCCGAAAAGTCTCTGTCTCGCCCGAGGAGTTCCCGTCGTACTGCGCGGGTACGCCGCCCACTCCGGGCTGTACGCGCTCACTGCTTCTACTGTCAGAGCGGGATGGGGCGTATGTCCTTCGCCACGGTGGCTACAGTGGCGTCTGTCTCATCCGAACAGGAAACCAACTCAGCAGGACCCGCAACATAGACATGAGCTTTTCCCTCATTTTTCCTTTGAGTGTACTCTCTCGCTCTCTTTCTCTCTCATATTTTTTCCTATTTACGGCCTCCCCTTGCAATATAAAAGGGGAGCTTGGGCCTCCTGCGAGAGGCAATAGACTTCTTTTCTCCTCTCCGGAGGAGCGCTTTCTCTCTCTGTTCTTCTTCCTCCTCCAGCCAGTCATCGGACTAGGCTCGAACACGCTCCAGAGACCTGGGATTTTGTCCCTTTCTTGCCCATTTGTGACCTCCTACTACAAACTAGTATAAATAACACGAACAACATGAACTGGATGTAGGGTATTACTCTCGGAGGCCCGAACCAGTATAAATCCTCATGTCCCCCTTTTGCACAATCATCCGAGGCCCGACGCGCAATCCACGAAGTTACTTGTCACCGGTAACGGACCACAACACGATCGTGTAATAAATGTTTAATACTCTCTTTACGCTTTGACACCTTAATGGTATTTCACTGAAGTCATCGCATACGTGTAACTTAATCCTGGCGCACATATGATTTATGCACTTGGTTTTACCTTTAAAGACGGGTGTGACACCCGCATGTCTGGTTGGGTGGACCCACCCAATAGGCATGGTCACCTGTTAGGCTGGCCAGTACCCTGGTCGATGGTGACCCACCACTAGTAGAAAATTAGGTTTTAGTCCCGGTTGGTAAGGGGCTAATATGCCAAAAGTGGCAACCGATATTAATCATTTGAGACTAAAGGAGGACACCTTTAGCCCCGGTTATTTTGTTCAAATAACCGAGACTGAAGAGGAGTCTCTCCCAAAAAAATATTTGGAAATTTTTGGGAGGCTCTCCCACGCGCGCATGGTATGTGGGATTCAAACTCATGATCTATTGGTTCACGTGTAGCTTTCTTACCATCTTACCTATACAACCCATCTGATTGAATAGAAAATGCAAACCTTTTATAGTAACCCGTGAAGACCCCTTTAGTACCGGTTGGCAACCAAGACTAAAAGATCCGAGGGATTTTAGTCCCGGTTGGTAATACCAACCGAGATTAAAAGGGATCTCACAGACTACGTAATTTGGAGGATGTCCATGGAGATCTTTTAGTCTCGGTGGTGTTACTAACCGGGACTAAAGGAGCTCTAATTCCGGCTCCAAATCTATCCAGAATTAAAGTGGTTGGATGGGAAGTCATTTCTCTACTAGTGCATGGGGTACCCTTATCCCTAACCAGAATTCCAAATATCAGAAGTGCAGCACGTAGGTATATCTCTCTCCCGCGACTTGATCAATTTGTGTCCAAATTTTATAATTGCATTAAGATAGGAGGAAAAAAAATACCAAAATGGCTAAAAAAGCACAAACACCACACCCCTTAAAATGGCTTATCAATAATAATATGGTTAATTTTTTGGTCACTTAATGCTCGGAGAGGAGGAAGAAGTCAGTGAAGCTATTTTTGTGCTCCTCCTCTTTATTGAAAGCTATTTATGGTCAACAAATCACGGATACAGGGATCACAAATCAAAGGTTCCTGATCGATCAACTATTCTGTCCTCTTTATAGTCCTGCCCGACTCTCCATCGTCATCCCAGCCACGGCCCAGTGCCAGAGCCAGTGACATTGTCACACCCGGTTTTAAGGGCAAAACCAGGTGCATCTCATATGTGCGCCAGGATCAGTTTACACACATATGGTAGACGTCACAAGTGAATATTCATAACCATGCATAACGAAAGAGTATTATAGTGCGATTATAACAATCTCAGAGTTGACACAAAGATCATAGCGGAAGACTTGGATAAACGATCATCTAACGAAGCAAGAGTGACTCCCACTCCACAGGCAATTGACTGGGGGAGACTCGCCTAGAACTCCTCAAAATCAGTAGTGAAATCCTCAAAATTCTCCCGATCTGAGCAGCAATCCGGTTGTAGTAGATGCAATAAAGGAAAGAAAGAAAAGCAACAAGTATGAGCACATAACGTACTCAGCAAATGTAATATGACATACAAGGCTGAGGCAAAAGGTTGGCTGACCATACTGCAGTAAGCACTTTTAGTTGGTCAAGTTTTATTAAGCAACTATTTACTAGCAAATGAAAGTATATACCACCCACAAATTAATGAATGTCATATTCCCAACATATTCAAGTAACCACGATTTAGATCATGTTCAAGTATGATTATCATGTAAGGGTCCAGGCCGCTCTTGACCGTGAGCACGGCTGTTATAACAGTTTTACACTCTGCAGAGGTTGTACACTTTCACCATAAGCCGCGTAAAAGTTCAAAAAGAACTTTAAACCCAACCATGCCGAGGGGGCCAATCCTCTTAAATCACACTACCGAGGTGTGACCGCATAGGGACGCTACGAGGCCTTTACAAAGATTCCTTAGTAAATAGTAACCCGCTAAGGTTTCCGGTTCAGAAGCAAAGCATAACCCTCCCTAATGAGATCTGTCTCTTACCAAAGCCCACAGCTCAAGAGGACCGAGCTATACCCCGTCAACCGCCGCACCTCTTGCCCCTTTCGGGTAAGGTCACCATCCACTAAAGTCTCTAATTAATTAGCCAAGACCAGAGCCATATAGTACTTATGGTTGCACTGTTTTCCTGGGTGGTTCTCCATGTTCCAATTAAAAGATATGATCTTGCCAATTATTTATTTAAAATAGTATATGGAACATAGAGTAGGGGTTCATTTAACCAA
This sequence comes from Echinochloa phyllopogon, assembly GCA_033239725.1. Lineage (NCBI taxonomy): Eukaryota > Viridiplantae > Streptophyta > Magnoliopsida > Poales > Poaceae > Echinochloa > Echinochloa phyllopogon. The sequence goes on along the minus strand of BTCW01000016.1, from coordinate 107,331 downwards.
TCCCAGTTGAGCAAACTAAGCATCATCTACCATCAAAATTAATTAAGTAACCCAGTTCGAGGGACAGGGAAAATATAGTGGCTAGGTAAATCCTTAAATAGGAACCCATTCAATTAAGACACATGCAAGGGTGGTGAAATTAATAATTATTAGGACATTTGCATGACATAATACACTTGCCTTTCTCCAAAGTATAGCTGCTCAGATTCTCTTCGAAGTCTTCTTCATTTGAACAACGTTCCGTCTACTCGGAGCAATCATCAAGCACAAGAAGAAGCTAAACAAGCAAACAAATAATATACAACTAAGAACAATGCACCAATCAAAAGAAAAGCTTTAAAAGAGCGTACTAACGGATAGGGCTTGATGCTAAGGTCACGTGAGCGCAAGAATCACTGAAAACGAGGCAACAGTTGAAAAGATACAACCACCGGGAATTGATACTCTCAACTAATTGCTTAATTAATTTTAATTAGATAAATCGATAGTTAAATATTAATTTAGTTCGTTCAATCATATTTAGATTTATAAAACCCAGAAAAATCTATTCATATTTTATTTATAATTGTTTATGTATAAATTATACCAATTTAAATATTGATTTGAAATAAAACATGTGAGAGCAACTATGGAATAACTTTATATTTCGAGTTGATCTAGTCATATTATCATTCAAACATATTTTTATTGATATTAATCAGATTAATATTTATTTTATAAAACCGAAGTTTAACCTTAATTAGCTTTTAAATTAGAAAACTAGTGGTCATAAACATTAATCAATTTAACATAAGTTTATGAAGAATCGAGATAGAGCCTAATTAAATTTTAGTTAGAGAGATTTATGAAATTATTAATCAAGTTAACTTTCATTTATAAAAACTCGAAATATAACTCTAATTTGGATTTAAATTATAAAAACTAGTTATCAAAACATTAGTCATATTAATATTATTTACGAAACCAAAATATTTGTAACCTATCAACTTTTATGTATAAAACTCACTGAATAATATTAATCAAATTCATAGTTGACATGAAAACCGGGTTAAACCTTAATTATATTTTAATTTAGAAAGACACATTAAACTAGCCTTTAATTAAATTAATGTTAAATAAAATTCAGAAATATTTGTTATGGTAAATAATAGTACTAACACGTGGTTTAAGTTGATATGAAGCTAACGCAACAAGAACGGATTGAATCGGACCTAAAACGCAAAAGATATGGCTTTCCTAAGGTTCAGGGACTTGCTGGCAAAGTTTTAAAACTTCCAGGGGCTAAAACAGAAGAAAAAGGACCTATTTGTAATTATTTTCGAATTAAATTGGACTGCGAGTTAATTTTGAAATTCTTCAGGGGTTTCTTTGCAAAAATCACAGCGCTGACCGTTATCTACTTATTTGACTCGGAGACGCGGTCTAATGTGGACCGTTGGATCCAGATCCGACGGTTAGATACAGATCGGCCGGGGGGAAAGAACGTCGGCGACGAAGATCGCGGCGGCGCCGCCAGCAAACACGGCGGAGCTTCGCCGGCGTAAATCGAACAGGGGCTACGGAGCTTGGTTTGCCACGGGACCAAGTACCAGGGACTCGCCGGACCACGACGAGGACACCTAAGGGGTTCTGGACGACGGGGAGCGCGCGATGACGACGGAACGCGACGGCGGCGCCATGGGCGGCGGTGGAGTTCTCGGGTGAAAGCGAAACCGGCGCTACGGACTTCAACTCGCTACAAGAACTACGCAAGAAGGACGAGGAGATGATGGCGGACTCACCAGAGGTGATCCCGATGAGGATTGGCCGGCGACAGCGTCGGACGACGACGAGCGGCGGCCGGCGGCACTGAAAATCGTCGGCAAGTTAAAATTAGCGAGGTGCACGGCAGGAATCGAAACAAGAACTCGATGGAGAGCTTCGAGAGGTCAAGACGAACCTCCAGGGGTACTCCTCGGCGAAGAAGCGGCGGCGATGGCGCGAATCGACGGCGAGCGACGACCGGCGGAAAAACGGCGGCGCGGGCGGCTCAAGATTGCGAAGCTTGGTCGATTTTTCGATGGGAAGAGATCGCGGCGGTGCGCTCTTTAAGTAGGCCGAGGACAGGGGCTTGGAGGGGCGTGACGCGATGGGAATCGAAGCCGGAGGCGACGGGCGGCGTTCGGACTCGGCGTCGTGCAAGAGTCCCTCGCGAGGACGACGACCCTGACCCCAGGGCCCCACACGTCAGCGACGCAAGAGAGAGAGAGAGCCGGGAGAAGACGGACTGGCCAGACATGGGCCGAAAGAAAGAATGGGCCGGCCGAGGAGGAGGGAAATCGGCCCGGGAAGAGAAGAGAAAGAGCAGGGAGGAAAAGCGATCTGGGCCGACAGTTTAGGGGGCAAGGGTGGACTCGGCCGAGAATTTAAGGGGCGAAAACGAACTCTGCCGATTTAAACTTTTCTAAAACTCAAACAAAAGCAAATCAAATTCGAATTTAAACAGAATTTAAATTCCAACTTGATTTACTAGCAACCAAAAAATATATGCAACAACATGAATGCAACAAAAACTTATTTTGACTAAAATAATTATTTAATGTGATATTTAAATTGATAAAAGGCTAGAAATTCGAATTAAATCCTAGAAAATTTATTTAAGCCTTAATAAATCCTAGAAAAATTCAGAGGGTTGCTACAATTTAATTGTGATGAATTTTAGGGTGTTACAGACATCCTTTCGGTGAGGGCACGTCGTAATATACATCAATGACTCACTGAACGCACTTTATATGTGGACCCCTCATGTCAGCACTTGGCAAGCAACGCGGGCATAGTGATATGTTACGTAACTCCGTTCGGTGGAGCTCCATCTCCTGCCAAAATGGCAATTCCGTCTCCGGCTCCTATGATGGAGTGATTTTTCAAGTGGAGCTAAATTCATTTTGAAAAAATAAAAATAAAAAGTAATTTAACTATTTTTTTCTCGAATATGATGGAGAGCTGCGTATTATTGCATTAAGATAGGAGGAAAATAATACCAAAATGGCTAAACAAACACAAACACAACACCCCTTAAAATGGCTTATCAATAATAATATGGTTAATTTTATGGCCGCTTAATGCTCGGAGAGGAGGAAGAAGTCAGTGAAGCTATTTTTGTGCTCCTCCTCTTTATTGAAAGCTATTTTAAGGCTCCATCCATGCTTCGGTGCTTCGGTGCTCTTCCGTAGCCGGCGACGCAGGACCTCTGCGGCGGATGGCGCGGGGCTCTTCGGCGGTCGGCGGCGCGGGACATCTTCGGCGGCCGGTGCGGGCCTCATCGGTGGCCGGCGGCGTGGGGCTCTTCGGCGACCGGTGGCGCTGGACCTCTTCGCCGGCCGGCGGCACGAGGCCTCAACAGCATGTGGCACATGACCTCGGCGGCGGCTGGCGTGAGGCCTCGGCGGGTAGGAGAAGGTGCGTGAGAGACTCGCTTACCCTCGGCTCGAGGCGCTCACCATGCGCCATGGGACAGAAACGGGATCCGAGGTGAGGGTTGGGGTTCTTGGAAGAGAGAGGGAGGGAGGGAGACCGCTGTGGCGTGGGCAGATAGGGTAGGGAGGGCTGGAGGCAGCGGACGCGAGATGAAAATTTCGGGTCCGGTTGTTTGCCTGTGAGCGTCGGGCGGACCCGTCAAAATAATACCAGGACTCGCAGGATAAAATGGTTTCCGGTAGTGCTATTGCTTCCTCTGATCAGAAATATTAGTTCATCTAGGTTTGTCCTAAGTTGCTTTTTTAAATTAAAAATGACTAGTAATATCTAAAATTTATACATACTGATATTACTAGATTCATTATTAAAATTATTTACAGTTATTCCTATGTAAATTAAATATTGCTATACTTAATGTGTTATGTTAGAAAACATGTTGTCAGATGCAGTGCAACAATAGCTTTTCTTGTGGAACCGTGGACGTTTGGCAGTTTTGGCTCCTATCTAGGTAGGCTAGCTTGCAATGATGGTATTAAAAGTTTCACACAAAGCCATATCGAAATTTGCCGGGTGTGTGCACATATAATGAAATACACCTTCATCACCTTCTCTAAGGCCAGTCCAATGCAAGTTTCATGAGCATTAATTTCCATACCACATCATCAATTTTGCTTATGTGGTAAGGTATTCATGAGGAGAGAGAGGAAGAAGTTTCATCATATGTGAGAGGAGTTTCATCCCCATGAAACTCAAGTGACACGGTTACCTAACTGCTCAGTTTTGGTAACTGTACAATGAAAGAAAAAAGAAAGAGGAAAATATGAGGAGAGTTGAATCAAAATTGTCATGATTGCAGCATTAGCTCTGACGATCCATTAAGTGCACCATTAAGAGCAAGTTCTATGGTTTCGTCAAACTTCGGCAGCAGCGGGCGCCTCCCAATCCAGCTTGGTGGCGGACCCCATCTGCATTGAATGCCCAGCAGCGCTGCGCAACACCTATGCGCCGGCTTGAGCGGGCGTCTCGCCAACCGTTCGCTCTCTTCTCTTTCCTTCTTTCTCACTCCTCCACGTAGGAACTCGCCTGCTCTCCGCCTGCTATAATACTTGCTCTAACCAAAAGTCACTTTCCATGGCCCGTGAATAGAGGAACAACAGGAAACACGAAAGCACCAGGCCAAATGGCGTGCCAACATCGCCAGAAACGCTAGGGCAAAGGTTGGCATGGGTGGGAAGGCAAGAAACCACAAGCCCAGAGGAGCATCTTGTGACGCTAAACAATTGCGAGCCTATGGTCCAGATTAATCAAGAGGATAGAGATAAGTTTGAGGCAAATAGCAAGGCTGTCAATTTTCTATATCAGTCTATCTCAGAACATGAATTCCATATAGCAGAAGTGTTGCACGTAGGTATATATCTCTCCCGCAACTTAATTAATTTGTGTCTAAATTTTATGATTATTAGAATGGAATTGAATTTCAAAGATCCAAAGGGGATCTTTTAGTAAATTTCCAACATTGGAAATGGTCAACAAATCACGGAAACAGGGATCACAAATCAAAGGTTCCTGATCGATCAACTATTCTGTCCTCTTTATAGTCCTGCCCGACTCTCCATCGTCATCCCAGCCACGGCCCAGTGCTAGAGCCAGTGACATCCTTTCGGCGAGGGCACGTCGTAATATACATCAATGACTCACTGAACACACTTTATATGTGGACCCCTCATGTCAGCACTTGGCAAGCAACGCGGGCATAGTGATATGTTGCATAACTCCGTTTGGTGGAGCTCCATCTCCTGCCAAAATGGCAATTCCGTCTCCGGCTCCTATGGTGGAGTGATTTTTCAAGTGGAGCTAAATTCATTTTGAAAAAATAAAAAATAATTTAACTATTTTTTTCTCGAATATGCTGGAGAGCTGCGTATTATTGCATTAAGATAGGAGGAAAATAATACCAAAATGGCTAAACAAACACAAACACAACACCCCTTAAAATGGCTTATCAATAATAATATGGTTAATTTTATGGCCGCTTAATGCTCGGAGAGGAGGAAGAAGTCAGTGAAGCTATTTTTGTGCTCCTCCTCTTTATTGAAAGCTATTTTAAGGCTCCATCCATGCTTCGGTGTTGTGTAGTCGTTTTGAAATTGTCCCTTTGGGAGGACTTCAACCAAAAAGTTTGTGGAGAAGCCCTACCATAGGTCGCATAGTATGTGTTAATTATATCTGACCCGTACGTTGCATCCTGTCCAGTTATGTTATTTGTTGTTCCACTCCCGAGAAATCGTTAATTATAAACGTATGTTGTTGACCATTTGCACCAGTTTGCATTGTATATTCTGCATGCACTATGGATGAACGGACGCAAAATGAGGTCCCTACATGCGCGCACAACGCCTCATGCTCACAGCGACCTAATTACCTATAATTAGACAAGGAACCATAGCCAAGAAAAACTGAACAGCTGCGTACACTTATACCAGTATAAATAGTAACCACATAATTCATTTGCACATCATCGTACCGGTACCTCCTGACCACTGCAAGATCCAATCCAGAGTCGTTCCCGATCAGCTCTCGGTTCAGTGATCGGATCGCGTCACATATCATGGCCATGCCTCTCCACTCTCTCACTCCTCTCTTGCTCCTCGTCCTCCTCGCCGCCGTGTCCGTCGCCCACGCGGCCAGCCCTGCCGGCGCCGGCAGCAACAGCCTCGGCACAGCGTGCAACGCGACGATGTGGGGAGGGACGTGCGCCCGTGTGCTCGGCACCATCCCGGAGGCCTCGACAGCGAGCCCACGCCGCCTGGCCGTGCTGGCCTTCCAGTACCTGGTGAAGCAAGGCGCGGCTCTGACGGCGGAGTCCGCGAGCGCCATCGCGTCGCCTAAGAAGCCGGACGACGTCCCCGCACTCAAGTCCGTGGACAGTAGCATCCAGATGTACACGTCGTACCTGGCCAAGATGGCGCCGGAGCAGAGCGACGCCAAGTTTGCCGAGGCAAGGGACAAGCTAGCTGAATTGGTTAGGTACCCCTCCGACACCCACAGCTTCGATGTCGACGAGCCTATCATCGGGAAGGTTCTGGAGTACGAGGATATGCTGCAGGTGACGGCAGACCTTCTGCACAATGCTGCACCACCACCGGCCAAGGCTTCGACGGATGATGACGACGATGCCTAATTTTTATCAAGACAGTCTTATTTCAAATAAACGTTTCCGAATGACTAATTAAGCATGGCTAAAAGTGAGACACGACTGTGTGTGAGCGTGTCTCGCTTCAGGATGAGTGATATTATTTTAACAGTTAATTTTGTTCCTTTATTTTTTTATCAAAATTACCATACCAAAGCGTTGGAAGTCATCGCTTTAGAGATATTCGTAAAAAAACGATGGGCTGCAATAATAAACTTTGCATATGATTATTTTCTTTACTTCGCAAACTATTATCTCTTTTATTGCGATCATCCACAAAGATGATGAGGTTTACTGGCTTATATTTGAAACGGGGCTTTTCGCTTTTTCGGTATTGGAATTTCAACCTCCACTTCATGTGAATCGGCCTTTCATTTGGCATGTTGAATGAGATCATTCGTGCATCTAAGCAAGTATATATAACCCTTGTCATGGTTTTGCTTCTCCATGCTGACGCTTGGCTCTGATTTCTCGGCTGTCATTGATGAGCACTCATTTCCTTTTTCTTTCTGGTCGTCCGACGTCATTTTGTCCATCGTCGTTATTGCTAACTACGCACATGGCATGCAATCGTTGTCAACGATTGATTTATTCATCGGGAGGTTACCCATGGACACAACAAAACATTTCTGAAAGCTTTTATTTTAAAAAGTAACAAAGGCAAATTAATCAAGCGAGCCATCATTTCCTAGCTAATTTTGCTCAGTGAAACAAATTAATTCATTATAATATTCTCTAAACTGCATGTCACTGGCCACAAATACTCAAAGAAAATGTTTACTGCAGCTGTGATGCTCTTGGGCTGCCATTCAGCATGGCAGGTCCGAATAAAGCAAGATTTTTTAAAAAAAATTAAAGAGAGCATATATTTTTCTTTTGTAAAGTACAAAAAACAGTACTGTGAAGGAAGAAAATATTATGGTTTGGCTGCCTGCTCGTCCAGCAGGCGTTGCTCCTGGTCTGACCACTACTGGAAACCACTTTTATCCTGTGTGTCAAAAACTATAAGGAAAATAAGGTAAACTCGTCAGGAAAAATAATTCTTACGGTTTCCCGACATGCAAATCCTGATAGGAATAGATCCATAGAGAAAATAAATTTTTCCTGTCGAGAAATCGACAGAACATATATTTCTGACAGGTTTTTCCTGTCGGTTTTCACACAAGGATGTTGACGCAGTCAGGTTTTGAAACATGAAGGAATCGACAGGTTAAATCATTTTTCCTGACGGTTGCCACACGGGGAAAAACCAACAGGTTTTTTTTAAAAGAAATACATTACACAGCTTCTGTCATTTAACCCATTTCAAGTTCAATAACACAAATAGATACATCTCACATAAAGTTAACTTCAATCAAAAGGCAAATATCTGTAGAATCCATAGAAGCAACCTTCCATACTGATTAAATAATTAATCAGCACATACACATCAAATGCAGCTTTATATATTCCATTTCAGAGAGTGAAAAGCAATCATCGATGACGGATACATGGACTTTTGTTTGCTCAGCACGATTTGACACGATCCATTGCAATCGTCTTCTGTCCTTGCACATGAAAAAAGAACCGAAAATGAGCTTGTTAAGGCAACTCTAAGAAACAATGACAACTACTTAACTGTAATTGTGTACCTCACATCACCAATAAGATGTCAATTAGATGATGGCAAGCAAGGTGAGATTTCATTGTGAATAGTCACTGGCAGAATATTTCGACTTTGTACTAACTTAAAGAAACAAAACTAACCAGCCATCCTTCCCCGCTTTCTCTTTGCTTGGAAGTGTTGAGAAGTATTCAGTAACAATGCAAGGATACTGGCTCTGTAGAAGAGAATGCAAATCTATCAGCTGAAACTGCTTGTCATGCAAATAATGCCACATAATAAGGTGAAGTTGAAGTATTACAATATCAGTGTTGGATTTGGAATACTTCTCAACAATATTCAGAAAAGAAAAAAAAGAAAGAAAAGGTAAGTGGCAAGCATGCCGGTACAAGCGCTAACAAGTTCATCAGAAGTAAAGGGACATTGCATCCATACTTCTTGTTCAGAGACTGCAGACACGGGAAACAATTATAAGGCACAGCCCAATACTGCCACATCCAGTCAGTAAAGGAAATATTCGGGTTAAATAAATAATACCTCAATTTGAATCATAATAAGGTCAAGGATTGTGAAACCATTGCGGACCTCAATGACAGACCTACAAAGCAAAGGAAATCTTAGTTGTGCTAATAGCTTCTATCTGAGGACAACTCTGAACAAGCCATCATAATTTGAAGATAACTCTGAACAAGCTGTCTAATTAGAAGACGATTCTGTGCTAAAAACATATTACAATAAGGGAGGAAAATAATCAGTTAAGATTTAATAGGAAAAAAATTGCGCAACTATATCACAATGGAGACTTCAAATTAGCACTGAAATGCATATGTGTGAAGGTTTATTTTGTGCTTCAAATTTCTAATGTGGTACAGATGAGGATAAATAACCACTGCCTGCATACCACATCTTAGAGCAATCAGCACCCAGTCAAGATATTAACGGAATCTGTTTACCAAAACAAAAAATTACAAGCATAGTTTCATCCGGTTTATTCCACTTTACTGATTTGCTGGCAAATCTTGCCATACTATTGTCTGCAATATTAAGTATTAGATTGAACAGTCGATTAGCAGTTTATAGTACCCTACAATGTCCGTCTATCTCAAATATTCATCAGAATTATCACTCGCTTATTGCAATTTAAAATACACATGGAAGGAGGTTAGAGATTTTTTTTGGAAGTAAAAGGTTAGAGATACAACATATTTACTGCAACTAGATGTGTGGTGCAAACTGGTAGGAGGAGGTCAAAGACGTAATAACTAGAAGAATAAGCGCAGAGAGCAGAGATGCAGAGTATGAGGGGAGGGTTCGAGGGAGGGCACAAAACGTGCCATTACCTTCGCTAGCTGGCAGCTCTTCCGTAGCCGGCGACGCAGGACCTCGGCGGCGGATGGCGCGGGGCTCTTCGGCGGTCGGCGGCGCGGGACATCTTCGGCGGCCGGTGCGGGCCTCATCGGTGGCCGGCGGCGTGGGGCTCTTCGGCGACCGGTGGCGCTGGACCTCTTCGCCGGCCGGCGGCACGAGGCCTCAACAGCATGTGGCACATGACCTCGGCGGCGGATGGCGTGAGGCCTCGGCGGGTAGGAGAAGGTGCGTGAGAGACTCGCTTACCCTCGGCTCGAGGCGCTCACCATGCGCCATGGGACAGAAACGGGATCCGAGGTGAGGGTTGGAGGTCTTGGAAGAGAGAGGGAGGGAGGGAGACCGCTGTGGCGTGGGCAGATAGGGCAGGGAGGGCTGGATGCAGCGGACGCGAGATGAAAATTTCGGGTCCGGTTGTTTGCCTGTGAGCGTCGGGCGGACCCGTCAAAATAATACCAGGACTCGCAGGATAAAATGGTTTCCGGTAGTGCTATTGCTTCCTCTGATCAGAAATATTAGTTCATCTAGGTTTGTCCTAAGTTGCTTTTTTAAATTAAAAATGACTAGTAATATCTAAAATTTATACATACTGATATTACTAGATTCATTATTAAAATTATTTACAGTTATTCCTATGTAAATTAAATATTGCTATACTTAATGTGTTATGTTAGAAAACATGTTGTCAGATGCAGTGCAACAATAGCTTTTCTTGCGGAACCGTGGACGTTTGGCAGTTTTGGCTCCTATCTAGGTAGGCTAGCTTGCAATGATGGTATTAAAAGTTTCACACAAAGCCATATCGAAATTTGCCGGGTGTGTGCACATATAATGAAATACACCTTCATCACCTTCTCTAAGGCCAGTCCAATGCAAGTTTCATGAGCATTAATTTCCATACCACATCATCAATTTTGCTTATGTGGTAAGGTATTCATGAGGAGAGAGAGGAAGAAGTTTCATCATATGTGAGAGGAGTTTCATCCCCATGAAACTCAAGTGACACGGTTACCTAACTGCTCAGTTTTGGTAACTGTACAATGAAAGAAAAAAGAAAGAGGAAAATATGAGGAGAGTTGAATCAAAATTGTCATGATTGCAGCATTAGCTCTGACGATCCATTAAGTGCACCATTAAGAGCAAGTTCTATGGTTTCGTCAAACTTCGGCAGCAGCGGGCGCCTCCCAATCCAGCTTGGTGGCGGACCCCATCTGCATTGAATGCCCAGCAGCGCTGCGCAACACCTATGTGCCGGCTTGAGCGGGCGTCTCGCCAACCGTTCGCTCTCTTCTCTTTCCTTCTTTCTCACTCCTCCACGTAGGAACTCGCCTGCTCTCCGCCTGCTATAATACTTGCTCTGACCAAAAGTCACTTTCCATGGCCCGTGAATAGAGGAACAACAGGAAACACGAAAGCACCAGGCCAAATGGCGTGCCAACATCGCCAGAAACGCTAGGGCAAAGGTTGGCATGGGTGGGAAGGCAAGAAACCACAATCCCAGAGGAGCATCTTGTGACGCTAAACAATTGCGAGCCTATGGTCCAGATTAATCAAGAGGATAGAGATAAGTTCGAAGCAAATAGCAAGGCTGTCAATTTTCTATATCAGTCTATCTCAGAACATGAATTCCATATAGCAGAAGTGTTGCACGTAGGTATATATCTCTCCCGCAACTTAATTAATTTGTGTCTAAATTTTATGATTATTAGAATGGAATTGAATTTCAAAGATCCAAAGGGGATCTTTTAGTAAATTTCCAACATTGGAAATGGTCAACAAATCACGGAAACAGGGATCACAAATCAAAGGTTCCTGATCGATCAACTATTCTGTCCTCTTTATAGTCCTGCCCGACTCTCCATCGTCATCCCAGCCACGGCCCAGTGCTAGAGCCAGTGACATCCTTTCGGCGAGGGCACGTCGTAATATACATCAATGACTCACTGAACACACTTTATATGTGGACCCCTCATGTCAGCACTTGGCAAGCAACGCGGGCATAGTGATATGTTGCATAACTCCGTTTGGTGGAGCTCCATCTCCTGCCAAAATGGCAATTCCGTCTCCGGCTCCTATGGTGGAGTGATTTTTCAAGTGGAGCTAAATTCATTTTGAAAAAATAAAAAATAATTTAACTATTTTTTTCTCGAATATGCTGGAGAGCTGCGTATTATTGCATTAAGATAGGAGGAAAATAATACCAAAATGGCTAAACAAACACAAACACAACACCCCTTAAAATGGCTTATCAATAATAATATGGTTAATTTTATGGCCGCTTAATGCTCGGAGAGGAGGAAGAAGTCAGTGAAGCTATTTTTGTGCTCCTCCTCTTTATTGAAAGCTATTTTAAGGCTCCATCCATGCTTCGGTGTTGTGTAGTCGTTTTGAAATTGTCCCTTTGGGAGGACTTCAACCAAAAAGTTTGTGGAGAAGCCCTACCATAGGTCGCATAGTATGTGTTAATTATATCTGACCCGTACGTTGCATCCTGTCCAGTTATGTTATTTGTTGTTCCACTCCCGAGAAATCGTTAATTATAAACGTATGTTGTTGACCATTTGCACCAGTTTGCATTGTATATTCTGCATGCACTATGGATGAACGGACGCAAAATGAGGTCCCTACATGCGCGCACAACGCCTCATGCTCACAGCGACCTAATTACCTATAATTAGACAAGGAACCATAGCCAAGAAAAACTGAACAGCTGCGTACACTTATACCAGTATAAATAGTAACCACATAATTCATTTGCACATCATCGTACCGGTACCTCCTGACCACTGCAAGATCCAATCCAGAGTCGTTCCCGATCAGCTCTCGGTTCAGTGATCGGATCGCGTCACATATCATGGCCATGCCTCTCCACTCTCTCACTCCTCTCTTGCTCCTCGTCCTCCTCGCCGCCGTGTCCGTCGCCCACGCGGCCAGCCCTGCCGGCGCCGGCAGCAACAGCCTCGGCACAGCGTGCAACGCGACGATGTGGGGAGGGACGTGCGCCCGTGTGCTCGGCACCATCCCGGAGGCCTCGACAGCGAGCCCACGCCGCCTGGCCGTGCTGGCCTTCCAGTACCTGGTGAAGCAAGGCGCGGCTCTGACGGCGGAGTCCGCGAGCGCCATCGCGTCGCCTAAGAAGCCGGACGACGTCCCCGCACTCAAGTCCGTGGACAGTAGCATCCAGATGTACACGTCGTACCTGGCCAAGATGGCGCCGGAGCAGAGCGACGCCAAGTTTGCCGAGGCAAGGGACAAGCTAGCTGAATTGGTTAGGTACCCCTCCGACACCCACAGCTTCGATGTCGACGAGCCTATCATCGGGAAGGTTCTGGAGTACGAGGATATGCTGCAGGTGACGGCAGACCTTCTGCACAATGCTGCACCACCACCGGCCAAGGCTTCGACGGATGATGACGACGATGCCTAATTTTTATCAAGACAGTCTTATTTCAAATAAACGTTTCCGAATGACTAATTAAGCATGGCTAAAAGTGAGACACGACTGTGTGTGAGCGTGTCTCGCTTCAGGATGAGTGATATTATTTTAACAGTTAATTTTGTTCCTTTATTTTTTTATCAAAATTACCATACCAAAGCGTTGGAAGTCATCGCTTTAGAGATATTCGTAAAAAAACGATGGGCTGCAATAATAAACTTTGCATATGATTATTTTCTTTACTTCGCAAACTATTATCTCTTTTATTGCGATCATCCACAAAGATGATGAGGTTTACTGGCTTATATTTGAAACGGGGCTTTTCGCTTTTTCGGTATTGGAATTTCAACCTCCACTTCATGTGAATCGGCCTTTCATTTGGCATGTTGAATGAGATCATTCGTGCATCTAAGCAAGTATATATAACTTTGTCATGGTTTTGCTTCTCCATGCTGACGCTTGGCTCTGATTTCTCGGCTGTCATTGATGAGCACTCATTTCCTTTTTCTTTCTGGTCGTCCGACGTCATTTTGTCCATCGTCGTTATTGCTAACTACGCACATGGCATGCAATCGTTGTCAACGATTGATTTATTCATCGGGAGGTTACCCATGGACACAACAAAACATTTCTGAAAGCTTTTATTTTAAAAAGTAACAAAGGCAAATTAATCAAGCGAGCCATCATTTCCTAGCTAATTTTGCTCAGTGAAACAAATTAATTCATTATAATATTCTCTAAACTGCATGTCACTGGCCACAAATACTCAAAGAAAATGTTTACTGCAGCTGTGATGCTCTTGGGCTGCCATTCAGCATGGCAGGTCCGAATAAAGCAAGATTTTTTAAAAAAAATTAAAGAGAGCATATATTTTTCTTTTGTAAAGTACAAAAAACAGTACTGTGAAGGAAGAAAATATTATGGTTTGGCTGCCTGCTCGTCCAGCAGGCGTTGCTCCTGGTCTGACCACTACTGGAAACCACTTTTATCCTGTGTGTCAAAAACTATAAGGAAAATAAGGTAAACTCGTCAGGAAAAATAATTCTTACGGTTTCCCGACATGCAAATCCTGATAGGAATAGATCCATAGAGAAAATAAATTTTTCCTGTCGAGAAATCGACAGAACATATATTTCTGACAGGTTTTTCCTGTCGGTTTTCACACAAGGATGTTGACGCAGTCAGGTTTTGAAACATGAAGGAATCGACAGGTTAAATCATTTTTCCTGACGGTTGCCACACGGGGAAAAACCAACAGGTTTTTTTTTAAAAGAAATACATTACACAGCTTCTGTCATTTAACCCATTTCAAGTTCAATAACACAAATAGATACATCTCACATAAAGTTAACTTCAATCAAAAGGCAAATATCTGTAGAATCCATAGAAGCAACCTTCCATACTGATTAAATAATTAATCAGCACATACACATCAAATGCAGCTTTATATATTCCATTTCAGAGAGTGAAAAGCAATCATCGATGACGGATACATGGACTTTTGTTTGCTCAGCACGATTTGACACGATCCATTGCAATCGTCTTCTGTCCTTGCACATGAAAAAAGAACCGAAAATGAGCTTGTTAAGGAAACTCTAAGAAACAATGACAACTACTTAACTGTAATTGTGTACCTCACATCACCAATAAGATGTCAATTAGATGATGGCAAGCAAGGTGAGATTTCATTGTGAATAGTCACTGGCAGAATATTTCGACTTTGTACTAACTTAAAGAAACAAAACTAACCAGCCATCCTTCCCCGCTTTCTCTTTGCTTGGAAGTGTTGAGAAGTATTCAGTAACAATGCAAGGATACTGGCTCTGTAGAAGAGAATGCAAATCTATCAGCTGAAACTGCTTGTCATGCAAATAATGCCACATAATAAGGTGAAGTTGAAGTATTACAATATCAGTGTTGGATTTGGAATACTTCTCAACAATATTCAGAAAAGAAAAAAAAGAAAGAAAAGGTAAGTGGCAAGCATGCCGGTACAAGCGCTAACAAGTTCATCAGAAGTAAAGGGACATTGCATCCATACTTCTTGTTCAGAGACTGCAGACACGGGAAACAATTATAAGGCACAGCCCAATACTGCCACATCCAGTCAGTAAAGGAAATATTCGGGTTAAATAAATAATACCTCAATTTGAATCATAATAAGGTCAAGGATTGTGAAACCATTGCGGACCTCAATGACAGACCTACAAAGCAAAGGAAATCTTAGTTGTGCTAATAGCTTCTATCTGAGGACAACTCTGAACAAGCCATCGTAATTTGAAGATAACTCTGAACAAGCTGTCTAATTAGAAGACGATTCTGTGCTAAAAACATATTACAATAAGGGAGGAAAATAATCAGTTAAGATTTAATAGGAAAAAAATTGCGCAACTATATCACAATGGAGACTTCAAATTAGCACTGAAATGCATATGTGTGAAGGTTTATTTTGTGCTTCAAATTTCTAATGTGGTACAGATGAGGATAAATAACCACTGCCTGCATACCACATCTTAGAGCAATCAGCACCCAGTCAAGATATTAACGGAATCTGTTTACCAAAACAAAAAATTACAAGCATAGTTTCATCCGGTTTATTCCACTTTACTGATTTGCTGGCAAATCTTGCCATACTATTGTCTGCAATATTAAGTATTAGATTGAACAGTCGATTAGCAGTTTATAGTACCCTACAATGTCCGTCTATCTCAAATATTCATCAGAATTATCACTCGCTTATTGCAATTTAAAATACACATGGAAGGAGGTTAGAGATTTTTTTTGGAAGTAAAAGGTTAGAGATACAACATATTTACTGCAACTAGATGTGTGGTGCAAACTGGTAGGAGGAGGTCAAAGACGTAATAACTAGAAGAATAAGCGCAGAGAGCAGAGATGCAGAGTATGAGGGGAGGGTTCGAGGGAGGGCACAAAACGTGCCATTACCTTCGCTAGCTGGCAGCTCTTCCGTAGCCGGCGACGCAGGACCTCGGCGGCGGATGGCGCGGGGCTCTTCGGCGGTCGGCGGCGCGGGACATCTTCGGCGGCCGGTGCGGGCCTCATCGGTGGCCGGCGGCGTGGGGCTCTTCGGCGACCGGTGGCGCTGGACCTCTTCGCCGGCCGGCGGCACGAGGCCTCAACAGCATGTGGCACATGACCTCGGCGGCGGATGGCGTGAGGCCTCGGCGGGTAGGAGAAGGTGCGTGAGAGACTCGCTTACCCTCGGCTCGAGGCGCTCACCATGCGCCATGGGACAGAAACGGGATCCGAGGTGAGGGTTGGAGGTCTTGGAAGAGAGAGGGAGGGAGGGAGACCGCTGTGGCGTGGGCAGATAGGGCAGGGAGGGCTGGATGCAGCGGACGCGAGATGAAAATTTCGGGTCCGGTTGTTTGCCTGTGAGCGTCGGGCGGACCCGTCAAAATAATACCAGGACTCGCAGGATAAAATGGTTTCCGGTAGTGCTATTGCTTCCTCTGATCAGAAATATTAGTTCATCTAGGTTTGTCCTAAGTTGCTTTTTTAAATTAAAAATGACTGGTAATATCTAAAATTTATACATACTGATATTACTAGATTCATTATTAAAATTATTTACAGTTATTCCTATGTAAATTAAATATTGCTATACTTAATGTGTTATGTTAGAAAACATGTTGTCAGATGCAGTGCAACAATAGCTTTTCTTGCGGAACCGTGGACGTTTGGCAGTTTTGGCTCCTATCTAGGTAGGCTAGCTTGCAATGATGGTATTAAAAGTTTCACACAAAGCCATATCGAAATTTGCCGGGTGTGTGCACATATAATGAAATACACCTTCATCACCTTCTCTAAGGCCAGTCCAATGCAAGTTTCATGAGCATTAATTTCCATACCACATCATCAATTTTGCTTATGTGGTAAGGTATTCATGAGGAGAGAGAGGAAGAAGTTTCATCATATGTGAGAGGAGTTTCATCCCCATGAAACTCAAGTGACACGGTTACCTAACTGCTCAGTTTTGGTAACTGTACAATGAAAGAAAAAAGAAAGAGGAAAATATGAGGAGAGTTGAATCAAAATTGTCATGATTGCAGCATTAGCTCTGACGATCCATTAAGTGCACCATTAAGAGCAAGTTCTATGGTTTCGTCAAACTTCGGCAGCAGCGGGCGCCTCCCAATCCAGCTTGGTGGCGGACCCCATCTGCATTGAATGCCCAGCAGCGCTGCGCAACACCTATGCGCCGGCTTGAGCGGGCGTCTCGCCAACCGTTCGCTCTCTTCTCTTTCCTTCTTTCTCACTCCTCCACGTAGGAACTCGCCTGCTCTCCGCCTGCTATAATACTTGCTCTAACCAAAAGTCACTTTCCATGGCCCGTGAATAGAGGAACAACAGGAAACACGAAAGCACCAGGCCAAATGGCGTGCCAACATCGCCAGAAACGCTAGGGCAAAGGTTGGCATGGGTGGGAAGGCAAGAAACCACAAGCCCAGAGGAGCATCTTGTGACGCTAAACAATTGCGAGCCTATGGTCCAGATTAATCAAGAGGATAGAGATAAGTTTGAGGCAAATAGCAAGGCTGTCAATTTTCTATATCAGTCTATCTCAGAACATGAATTCCATATAGCAGAAGTGTTGCACGTAGGTATATATCTCTCCCGCAACTTAATTAATTTGTGTCTAAATTTTATGATTATTAGAATGGAATTGAATTTCAAAGATCCAAAGGGGATCTTTTAGTAAATTTCCAACATTGGAAATGGTCAACAAATCACGGAAACAGGGATCACAAATCAAAGGTTCCTGATCGATCAACTATTCTGTCCTCTTTATAGTCCTGCCCGACTCTCCATCGTCATCCCAGCCACGGCCCAGTGCTAGAGCCAGTGACATCCTTTCGGCGAGGGCACGTCGTAATATACATCAATGACTCACTGAACACACTTTATATGTGGACCCCTCATGTCAGCACTTGGCAAGCAACGCGGGCATAGTGATATGTTGCATAACTCCGTTTGGTGGAGCTCCATCTCCTGCCAAAATGGCAATTCCGTCTCCGGCTCCTATGGTGGAGTGATTTTTCAAGTGGAGCTAAATTCATTTTGAAAAAATAAAAAATAATTTAACTATTTTTTTCTCGAATATGCTGGAGAGCTGCGTATTATTGCATTAAGATAGGAGGAAAATAATACCAAAATGGCTAAACAAACACAAACACAACACCCCTTAAAATGGCTTATCAATAATAATATGGTTAATTTTATGGCCGCTTAATGCTCGGAGAGGAGGAAGAAGTCAGTGAAGCTATTTTTGTGCTCCTCCTCTTTATTGAAAGCTATTTTAAGGCTCCATCCATGCTTCGGTGTTGTGTAGTCGTTTTGAAATTGTCCCTTTGGGAGGACTTCAACCAAAAAGTTTGTGGAGAAGCCCTACCATAGGTCGCATAGTATGTGTTAATTATATCTGACCCGTACGTTGCATCCTGTCCAGTTATGTTATTTGTTGTTCCACTCCCGAGAAATCGTTAATTATAAACGTATGTTGTTGACCATTTGCACCAGTTTGCATTGTATATTCTGCATGCACTATGGATGAACGGACGCAAAATGAGGTCCCTACATGCGCGCACAACGCCTCATGCTCACAGCGACCTAATTACCTATAATTAGACAAGGAACCATAGCCAAGAAAAACTGAACAGCTGCGTACACTTATACCAGTATAAATAGTAACCACATAATTCATTTGCACATCATCGTACCGGTACCTCCTGACCACTGCAAGATCCAATCCAGAGTCGTTCCCGATCAGCTCTCGGTTCAGTGATCGGATCGCGTCACATATCATGGCCATGCCTCTCCACTCTCTCACTCCTCTCTTGCTCCTCGTCCTCCTCGCCGCCGTGTCCGTCGCCCACGCGGCCAGCCCTGCCGGCGCCGGCAGCAACAGCCTCGGCACAGCGTGCAACGCGACGATGTGGGGAGGGACGTGCGCCCGTGTGCTCGGCACCATCCCGGAGGCCTCGACAGCGAGCCCACGCCGCCTGGCCGTGCTGGCCTTCCAGTACCTGGTGAAGCAAGGCGCGGCTCTGACGGCGGAGTCCGCGAGCGCCATCGCGTCGCCTAAGAAGCCGGACGACGTCCCCGCACTCAAGTCCGTGGACAGTAGCATCCAGATGTACACGTCGTACCTGGCCAAGATGGCGCCGGAGCAGAGCGACGCCAAGTTTGCCGAGGCAAGGGACAAGCTAGCTGAATTGGTTAGGTACCCCTCCGACACCCACAGCTTCGATGTCGACGAGCCTATCATCGGGAAGGTTCTGGAGTACGAGGATATGCTGCAGGTGACGGCAGACCTTCTGCACAATGCTGCACCACCACCGGCCAAGGCTTCGACGGATGATGACGACGATGCCTAATTTTTATCAAGACAGTCTTATTTCAAATAAACGTTTCCGAATGACTAATTAAGCATGGCTAAAAGTGAGACACGACTGTGTGTGAGCGTGTCTCGCTTCAGGATGAGTGATATTATTTTAACAGTTAATTTTGTTCCTTTATTTTTTTATCAAAATTACCATACCAAAGCGTTGGAAGTCATCGCTTTAGAGATATTCGTAAAAAAACGATGGGCTGCAATAATAAACTTTGCATATGATTATTTTCTTTACTTCGCAAACTATTATCTCTTTTATTGCGATCATCCACAAAGATGATGAGGTTTACTGGCTTATATTTGAAACGGGGCTTTTCGCTTTTTCGGTATTGGAATTTCAACCTCCACTTCATGTGAATCGGCCTTTCATTTGGCATGTTGAATGAGATCATTCGTGCATCTAAGCAAGTATATATAACTTTGTCATGGTTTTGCTTCTCCATGCTGACGCTTGGCTCTGATTTCTCGGCTGTCATTGATGAGCACTCATTTCCTTTTTCTTTCTGGTCGTCCGACGTCATTTTGTCCATCGTCGTTATTGCTAACTACGCACATGGCATGCAATCGTTGTCAACGATTGATTTATTCATCGGGAGGTTACCCATGGACACAACAAAACATTTCTGAAAGCTTTTATTTTAAAAAGTAACAAAGGCAAATTAATCAAGCGAGCCATCATTTCCTAGCTAATTTTGCTCAGTGAAACAAATTAATTCATTATAATATTCTCTAAACTGCATGTCACTGGCCACAAATACTCAAAGAAAATGTTTACTGCAGCTGTGATGCTCTTGGGCTGCCATTCAGCATGGCAGGTCCGAATAAAGCAAGATTTTTTAAAAAAAATTAAAGAGAGCATATATTTTTCTTTTGTAAAGTACAAAAAACAGTACTGTGAAGGAAGAAAATATTATGGTTTGGCTGCCTGCTCGTCCAGCAGGCGTTGCTCCTGGTCTGACCACTACTGGAAACCACTTTTATCCTGTGTGTCAAAAACTATAAGGAAAATAAGGTAAACTCGTCAGGAAAAATAATTCTTACGGTTTCCCGACATGCAAATCCTGATAGGAATAGATCCATAGAGAAAATAAATTTTTCCTGTCGAGAAATCGACAGAACATATATTTCTGACAGGTTTTTCCTGTCGGTTTTCACACAAGGATGTTGACGCAGTCAGGTTTTGAAACATGAAGGAATCGACAGGTTAAATCATTTTTCCTGACGGTTGCCACACGGGGAAAAACCAACAGGTTTTTTTTTAAAAGAAATACATTACACAGCTTCTGTCATTTAACCCATTTCAAGTTCAATAACACAAATAGATACATCTCACATAAAGTTAACTTCAATCAAAAGGCAAATATCTGTAGAATCCATAGAAGCAACCTTCCATACTGATTAAATAATTAATCAGCACATACACATCAAATGCAGCTTTATATATTCCATTTCAGAGAGTGAAAAGCAATCATCGATGACGGATACATGGACTTTTGTTTGCTCAGCACGATTTGACACGATCCATTGCAATCGTCTTCTGTCCTTGCACATGAAAAAAGAACCGAAAATGAGCTTGTTAAGGAAACTCTAAGAAACAATGACAACTACTTAACTGTAATTGTGTACCTCACATCACCAATAAGATGTCAATTAGATGATGGCAAGCAAGGTGAGATTTCATTGTGAATAGTCACTGGCAGAATATTTCGACTTTGTACTAACTTAAAGAAACAAAACTAACCAGCCATCCTTCCCCGCTTTCTCTTTGCTTGGAAGTGTTGAGAAGTATTCAGTAACAATGCAAGGATACTGGCTCTGTAGAAGAGAATGCAAATCTATCAGCTGAAACTGCTTGTCATGCAAATAAT
Source organism: Echinochloa phyllopogon (assembly GCA_033239725.1). Taxonomy (NCBI): domain Eukaryota; kingdom Viridiplantae; phylum Streptophyta; class Magnoliopsida; order Poales; family Poaceae; genus Echinochloa; species Echinochloa phyllopogon. The sequence continues at coordinate 85,995 of BTCW01000016.1, read as the reverse complement.
GCCACATAATAAGGTGAAGTTGAAGTATTACAATATCAGTGTTGGATTTGGAATACTTCTCAACAATATTCAGAAAAGAAAAAAAAGAAAGAAAAGGTAAGTGGCAAGCATGCCGGTACAAGCGCTAACAAGTTCATCAGAAGTAAAGGGACATTGCATCCATACTTCTTGTTCAGAGACTGCAGACACGGGAAACAATTATAAGGCACAGCCCAATACTGCCACATCCAGTCAGTAAAGGAAATATTCGGGTTAAATAAATAATACCTCAATTTGAATCATAATAAGGTCAAGGATTGTGAAACCATTGCGGACCTCAATGACAGACCTACAAAGCAAAGGAAATCTTAGTTGTGCTAATAGCTTCTATCTGAGGACAACTCTGAACAAGCCATCGTAATTTGAAGATAACTCTGAACAAGCTGTCTAATTAGAAGACGATTCTGTGCTAAAAACATATTACAATAAGGGAGGAAAATAATCAGTTAAGATTTAATAGGAAAAAAATTGCGCAACTATATCACAATGGAGACTTCAAATTAGCACTGAAATGCATATGTGTGAAGGTTTATTTTGTGCTTCAAATTTCTAATGTGGTACAGATGAGGATAAATAACCACTGCCTGCATACCACATCTTAGAGCAATCAGCACCCAGTCAAGATATTAACGGAATCTGTTTACCAAAACAAAAAATTACAAGCATAGTTTCATCCGGTTTATTCCACTTTACTGATTTGCTGGCAAATCTTGCCATACTATTGTCTGCAATATTAAGTATTAGATTGAACAGTCGATTAGCAGTTTATAGTACCCTACAATGTCCGTCTATCTCAAATATTCATCAGAATTATCACTCGCTTATTGCAATTTAAAATACACATGGAAGGAGGTTAGAGATTTTTTTTGGAAGTAAAAGGTTAGAGATACAACATATTTACTGCAACTAGATGTGTGGTGCAAACTGGTAGGAGGAGGTCAAAGACGTAATAACTAGAAGAATAAGCGCAGAGAGCAGAGATGCAGAGTATGAGGGGAGGGTTCGAGGGAGGGCACAAAACGTGCCATTACCTTCGCTAGCTGGCAGCTCTTCCGTAGCCGGCGACGCAGGACCTCGGCGGCGGATGGCGCGGGGCTCTTCGGCGGTCGGCGGCGCGGGACATCTTCGGCGGCCGGTGCGGGCCTCATCGGTGGCCGGCGGCGTGGGGCTCTTCGGCGACCGGTGGCGCTGGACCTCTTCGCCGGCCGGCGGCACGAGGCCTCAACAGCATGTGGCACATGACCTCGGCGGCGGATGGCGTGAGGCCTCGGCGGGTAGGAGAAGGTGCGTGAGAGACTCGCTTACCCTCGGCTCGAGGCGCTCACCATGCGCCATGGGACAGAAACGGGATCCGAGGTGAGGGTTGGAGGTCTTGGAAGAGAGAGGGAGGGAGGGAGACCGCTGTGGCGTGGGCAGATAGGGCAGGGAGGGCTGGAGGCAGCGGACGCGAGATGAAAATTTCGGGTCCGGTTGTTTGCCTGTGAGCGTCGGGCGGACCCGTCAAAATAATACCAGGACTCGCAGGATAAAATGGTTTCCGGTAGTGCTATTGCTTCCTCTGATCAGAAATATTAGTTCATCTAGGTTTGTCCTAAGTTGCTTTTTTAAATTAAAAATGACTAGTAATATCTAAAATTTATACATACTGATATTACTAGATTCATTATTAAAATTATTTACAGTTATTCCTATGTAAATTAAATATTGCTATACTTAATGTGTTATGTTAGAAAACATGTTGTCAGATGCAGTGCAACAATAGCTTTTCTTGTGGAACCGTGGACGTTTGGCAGTTTTGGCTCCTATCTAGGTAGGCTAGCTTGCAATGATGGTATTAAAAGTTTCACACAAAGCCATAATGAAATTTGCCGGGTGTGTGCACATATAATGAAATACAACTTCATCACCTTCTCTAAGGCCAGACCAATGCAAGTTTCATGAGCATTAATTTCCATACCACATCATCAATTTTGCTTATGTGGTAAGGTATTCATGAGCAGAGAGAGGAAGAAGTTTCATCATATGTGAGAGGAGTTTCATCCCCATGAAACTCAAGTGACACGGTTACCTAACTGCTCAGTTTTGGTAACTGTACAATGAAAGAAAAAAGAAAGAGGAAAATATGAGGAGAGTTGAATCAAAATTGTCATGATTGCAGCATTAGCTCTGACGATCCATTAAGTGCACCATTAAGAGCAAGTTCTATGGTTTCGTCAAACTTCGGCAGCAGCGGGCGCCTCCCAATCCAGCTTGGTGGCGGACCCCATCTGCATTGAATGCCCAGCAGCGCTGCGCAACACCTATGCGCCGGCTTGAGCGGGCGTCTCGCCAACCGTTCGCTCTCTTCTCTTTCCTTCTTTCTCACTCCTCCACGTAGGAACTCGCCTGCTCTCCGCCTGCTATAATACTTGCTCTAACCAAAAGTCACTTTCCATGGCCCGTGAATAGAGGAACAGCAGGAAACACGAAAGCACCAGGCCAAATGGCGTGCCAACATCGCCAGAAACGCTAGGGCAAAGGTTGGCATGGGTGGGAAGGCAAGAAACCACAATCCCAGAGGAGCATCTTGTGACGCTAAACAATTGCAGCCTATGGTCCAGATTAATCAAGAGGATAGAGATCAGTTTGAGGCAAATAGCAAGGCAAATAGCGCTGCTGGGCATTCAATGCAGATGGGGTCCGCCACCAAGCTGGATTGGGAGGCGCCCGCTGCTGCCGAAGTTTGACGAAACCATAGAACTTGCTCTTAATGGTGCACTTAATGGATCGTCAGAGCTAATGCTGCAATCATGACAATTTTGATTCAACTCTCCTTATCTTTTCCTCTTTCTTTTTTCTTTCATTGTACAGTTACCAAAACTGAGCAGTTAGATAACCGTGTCACTTGAGTTTCATGGGGATGAAACTCCTCTCACATATGATGAAACTTCTTCCTCTCTCTCCTCATGAATACCTTACCACATAAGCAAAATTGATGATGTGGAATGGAAATTAATGCTCATGAAACTTGCATTGGACTGGCCTTAGAGAAGGTGATGAAGGTGTATTTCATTATATGTGCACACACCCCGCAAATTTCGATATAGCTTTGTGTGAAACTTTTAATACCATCATTGCAAGCTAGCCTACCTAGATAGGAGCCAAAACTGCCAAACGTCCACGGTTCCACAAGAAAAGCTATTGTTGCACTGCATCTGACAACATGTTTTCTAACATAACACATTAAGTATAGCAATATTTAATTTACATAGGAATAACTGTAAATAATTTTAATAATGAATCTAGTAATATCAGTATGTATAAATTTTAGATATTACTAGTCATTTTTAATTTAAAAAAGCAACTTAGGACAAACCTAGATGAACTAATATTTCTGATCAGAGGAAGCAATAGCACTACCGGAAACCATTTTATCCTGCGAGTCCTGGTATTATTTTGACGGGTCCGCCCGACGCTCACAGGCAAACAACCGGACCCGAAATTTTCATCGCGCGTCCGCGGCCTCCAGCCCTCCCTGCCCTATCTGCCCACGCCACAGCGGTCTCCCTCCCTCCCTCTCTCTTCCAAGAACCCCAACCCTTACCTCGGATCCCGTTTCTGTACCATGGCGCATGGTGAGCGCCTCGAGCCGAGGGTAAGCGAGTCTCTCACGCACCTTCTCCTACCCGCCGAGGCCTCACGCCAGCCGCCGCCGAGGTCATGTGCCACATGCTGTTGAGGCCTCGTGCCGCCGGCCGGCGAAGTGGTCCAGCGCCACCGGTCGCCGAAGAGCCCCACGCCGCCGGCCACCGATGAGGCCCGCACCGGCCGCCGAAGATGTCCCGCGCCGCCGACCGCCGAAGAGCCCCACGCCATCCGCCACCGAGGTCCTGCGTCGCCGGCTACGGAAGAGCACCGAAGCACCGAAGCATGGATGGAGCCTTAAAATAGCTGTCAATAAAGAGGAGGAGCACAAAAATAGCTTCACTGACTTCTTCCTCCTCTCCGAGCATTAAGCGGCCATAAAATTAACCATATTATTATTGATAAGCCATTTTAAGGGGTGTTGTGTTTGTGTTTGTTTAGCCATTTTGGTATTATTTTCCTTCTATCTTAATGCAATAATACGCAGCTCTCCATCATATTCGAGAAAAAAATAGTTAAATTACTTTTTATTTTTATTTTTTCAAAATGAATTTAGCTCCACTTGAAAAATCACTCCATCATAGGAGCCGGAGACGGAATTGCCATTTTGGCAGGAGACGGAGCTCCACCGAACGGAGTTATGTAACATATCACTATGCCCGCGTTGCTTGCCAAGTGCTGACATGAGGGGTCCACATATAAAGTGCGTTCAGTGAGTCATTGATGTATATTACGACGTGCCCTCACCGAAAGGATGTCACTGGCTCTGGCACTGGGCCGTGGCTGGGATGACGATGGAGAGTCGGGCAGGACTATAAAGAGGACAGAATAGTTGATCGATCAGGAACCTTTGATTTGTGATCCCTGTTTCCGTGATTTGTTGACCATAAATAGCTTTCAATAAAGAGGAGGAGCACAAAAATAGCTTCACTGACTTCTTCCTCCTCTCCGAGCATTAAGTGACCAAAAAATTAACCATATTATTATTGATAAGCCATTTTAAGGGGTGTGGTGTTTGTGCTTGTTTAGCCATTTTGGTATTTTTTCCCTCCTATCTTAATGCAATTATAAAATTTGGACACAAATTGATCAAGTCGCGGGAGAGAGATATACCTACGTGCTGCACTTCTGATATATGGAATTCTGGTTAGGGATAAGGGTACCCCATGCACTAGTAGAGAAATGACTTCCCATCCAACCACTTTAATTCTGGATAGATTTGGAGCCGGAATTAGAGCTCCTTTAGTCCCGGTTAGTAACACCACCGAGACTAAAAGATCTCCATGGACATCCTCCAAATTACGTAGTCTGTGAGATCCCTTTTAATCTCGGTTGGTATTACCAACCGGGACTAAAATCCCTCGGATCTTTTAGTCTTGGTTGCCAACCGGTACTAAAGGGGTCTTCACGGGTTACTATAAAAGGTTTGCATTTCCTATTCAATCAGATGGGTTGTATAGGTAAGATGGTAAGAAAGCTACACGTGAACCAATAGATCATGAGTTTGAATCCCACATACCATGCGCGTGGGAGAGCCTCCCAAAAATTTCCAAATATTTTTTTGGGAGAGACTCCTCTTCAGTCACGGTTATTTGAACAAAATAACCGGGGCTAAAGGTGTCCTCCTTTAGTCTCAAATGATTAATATCGGTTGCCACTTTTGGCATATTAGCCCCTTACCAACCGGGACTAAAACCTAATTTTCTACTAGTGGTGGGTCACCATCGACCAGGGTACTGGCCAGCCTAACAGGTGAGCATGCCTATTGGGTGGGTCCGCCCGACCAGACATGCGGGTGTCACACCCGTCTTTAAAGGTAAAACCAAGTGCATAAATCATATGTGCGCCAGGATTAAGTTACACGTATGCGATGACTTCAGTGAAATACCATTAAGGTGTCAAAGCGTAAAGAGAGTATTAAACATTTATTACACGATCGTGTTGTGGTCCGTTACCGGTGACAAGTAACTTCGTGGATTGCGCGTCGGGCCTCGGATGATTGTGCAAAAGGGGGACATGAGGATTTATACTGGTTCGGGCCTCCGAGAGTAATACCCTACATCCAGTTCATGTTGTTCGTGTTATTTATACTAGTTTGTAGTAGGAGGTCACAAATGGGCAAGAAAGGGACAAAATCCCAGGTCTCTGGAGCGTGTTCGAGCCTTGTCCGATGACTGGCTGGAGGAGGAAGAAGAACAGAGAGAGAAAGCGCTCCTCCGGAGAGGAGAAAAGAAGTCTATTGCCTCTCGCAGGAGGCCCAAGCTCCCCTTTTATATTGCAAGGGGAGGCTGTAAATAGGTAAAAATATGAGCGAGAAAGAGAGCGAGAGAGTACACTCAAAGGAAAAATGAGGGAAAAGCTCATGTCTATGTTGCGGGTCCTGCTGAGTTGGTTTCCTGTTCGGATGAGACAGACGCCACTGTAGCCACCGTGGCGAAGGACATACGCCCCATCCCGCTCTGACAGTAGAAGCAGTGAGCGCGTACAGCCCGGAGTGGGCGGCGTACCCGCGCAGTACGACGGGAACTCCTCGGGCGAGACAGAGACTTTTCGGGCGGAGAGGATTCCTTACATGAGAAGGAATCCTACTCGGGCGAGGCGAAGAGTACCGGGGTGAGCGGGACAAAGGGTACTAGGGCAAGCGTGAGGCTCCTCGGGTGAGCACGGGACAAGTACTCATGCGAGCGTGGGCCAACTACTCGGGCGAGCGCCGGCCAACTACTCGGGCGAGCGCGTTTTATGCCTCCGTCAGTAGTCCCCGAACCTGGGGGGCAGTTTGGGACTCGCTGCCAAGTTCAGTTGTTGTAATGAAGAGGTGGGTCGTAGTACTTCCAGTGGGGACACGCGAGCACACCCGCCGGGTGTAGCCCCCGAGCGTCTGGAGAAGAGAGTGAACGATTCTTCTCCGAACGCTTGAAGATGTCTAGTTTGCTCGGATCGGGAGGGTGCGCACGAGCGTACCCGCCGGGTGGTCCCCGAGCCTTTAGGAAAGTCAGATACTCTCGTAAAGGCTTAGGACTTGGTTGTTTTCCATGAGTTTCTCGTGGCCGTCTTGTTCTGGTACTCGAGGTCGGGGAGTTGGGAGTTTTCTTGTGGTTACTCGCGGATTTTTATTGATTGTCATCGAAGAGCCCCCAACACCTGAGCACGAGTAGTCGTAGAGCCTTGGAGGCATGCCGACCAGGAGAGAGGCGCTCAGCCCGGGGGCTGGAAGAGCCGTGGAGGCGCGCCGACCAGGAGAGAGGCGCCTAGCCCGGGGATTGGCAGAGCCGCGGAGGCACGCCGACCAGGAGAGAGGCGCCTAGCCTAGGGACTGGCAGAGCCACGGAGGCGTGCCGACCTGGAGAGAGGCACCCAGCTCGGGGACTAGCAGAGCCACGGAGGTGCATGGACCAGGAGAGAGGCGCTCAGCCTGGGGGCTGGTAGAGCCGCGGCGGCACGCCGACCCGGAGAGAGGTGGCCAGCTCGGGGACTGTCAGGCAGAGCCGCGGAGGCGCGCGGACCAGGAGAGAGGCGCCCAGCCTAGGGGCTGGCAGAGCCGCGGAGGCACGCGGACCAGAAGAGAGGCGCCCAGCTCGGGGACTGGCAGAGTCGTGGAGGCGCACCGACCTGGAGAGAGGCACCCAGCCCGAGGAATGGCAGAGCCGCGGAGGCGCGCCAACCTGGAGAGATGCGCCTAGCGCAGGGATGGGGAGGCGACGAAAAGCTAAACCGAGTAGTTTCTGCAAAAGAACAATACACAAAAATTATGTAGCATATTGTATAATATCCAATGATTGGATAACTCAGAAGTTTTAGCTCAACGCTAACTAAAAAGATAGCTTTCGCCCCTCCTTTGGTGTTGTGTATGTGCTAAGTGTAGTCGGCCTTCATAGCTGTTAGACCTGCAGCCCCGCTATCCACTTCTCACGGAGAGGACGGCTTACCATGGACTACACTGCTCGGCAGGGAGGCTTAAGTGTAGGCAGCGCGCAGGGTAAGTAAAGAACTCGAGGTTTCACTGGCTAGAGCACCAACCACACGTAGCAGTCACTCGACCGGGGAGAGGCGAAAAAAGAAAATAGGACCCGGAGGTCGGCCTGGGAAGCCCTCGAGCACAAGCCCTCCACAGTTAGCATTTTAGTTGGTCAAGTTTTATTAAGCGACCTACACTAGCAAGTATAAGTTTATACTAACCCACAATTAATATGAACATAACCATAAATATAACCATATGATCAATTTAAGTCCATCTTCAAGTTTAAATTATTATGTGAGGGTCCAGGCCGCTTATGACCGTGAGCACGGCTAATCGATTAGTTTTACACTCTGCAGAGGTTGTATATCTTTACACACAAGTCACATAAAAGCTCCGAAGAACTTTGAACCCAACCATGTGGTGCTAGCTAGGCACCATACTACACTTCCGAGATGTGATTGCATAGGAACGCTACAAGACCTTTACAAAGATCCTCCAGTGAGTGGTAACCTGCTAAGGTTTCGGTATCCGGCGCGCATAAACCTTACTAAAGGGTATAGTATCTTAGCTAAGCCCACTTCCCTAGAGGACCGGGTTATACAGCGACTCAGTCCCCCCTCTTACCCTTTTGGTAAGATTACCCCAACACTAAAGTCTCTAATTACTCAGCCAAGACTAGAGCCATTTAGTCCTTGTGGTTGCACTATTTGCCTAGGCGGTCGCTCCATGTTCCGATTAAAAGTATATGATCTTGTAATTAAGTTCTCATAAAGGAATATAGAGTAAACAAGTAACCATGTTGTTCATTAACCAACCCATTTGAGCAAATCTAAGCATCATCTACCATCAAATTAATTAAGCAACCCGGTTACAAGGTATGGTAAAGACAAACTAGGCGTCATCCTTAATAGGAACCCATCGAATTAATGCAAAGCGATAAATAAATATGATTAAATTGCAAGTTCTCATAGATAAACGGGTATGATCAAGGACACTTGCCTTCCTCAACACCCTGCTGCTGCTCAAAGTCTTCAAATGCTTGCTCTTCGAAACCCTCGAATGGCGTGTCTTCTACGCATCACACATTCACATGCAAGCAAGCAATGAACTAAAATAAATAAAACAGTCGTGGTTCATTACTGGCGACAAGTAACTTCGTGGATTATGCGTCGGGCCTCAGATGGTTGTGCAAAAGAGGGACACGAGGATTTATACTGGTTCGGGCCTCCCGAGAGTAATACCCTATGTCTAGATCGTGCTACTCATGTTATTTGCACTGGTTTGTAGTTGAGGGTCACAAATGGGCGTGAGAGGGATGAGGTCCCAGGTCTCTGGAGCGTGTTCAAGCCTAATCCGATGACTGGCTGGAGGAGGAAGAAGAACAGAGAGAGCGCGCTCCTCCGGAGAGGAGAAAAGAAGTCGATTGCCTCTCGCAGGAGACCCATGCTCCCCTTTTATATTGCAAGGGGAAGCTGTAAATAGGAAAAAATATGAGAGAAAGAGAGCGAGAGAGTACAGTCAAAGGGAAAAAGAGGGAAAAGCTCATGTCTATGTCGCGGGTCCTGCTGTGTTGGTTTTCTGTTCGGATGAGACGGCCGCCACTATGGTCGCCGTGACGAAGGACATACACCCCATCCCGCTCTGACAGTAGAAGCAGCGAGCGCGTACGGCTCGGAGTGGGCGGCGTACCCACGCTGTATGACGGGAACTCCTCAGACGAGACGGAGACTTGTCGGGCGGAGAGGATTCCTTACCCGAGAAGGAATCCTACTCGGGCGAAGCGGAGAGTACCCAGGTGAGCGGGACAAAGGGTACTAGGGAGAGCGTGAGGCTCCTCGGGCGAGCACGGGACAAGTACTCAGGCGAGCGTGGGCCAACTACTCGAGCGAGCATGTTTTATGCCTCCGTTGGACCGAAAGTCTCATAAATCAAATTTATTAAATGAGTAGCTAGCAGCATTCGACTGAAAAGATTAACACCTAGAATTCTCCGATGTCACCAGGGTAATCCTCAAAAGACATCAAGTCTGAGCAGTAATCCAGGCGTTGTAGATGCAATAAAATAAACAAGCGTGATCACATGTCATACTCAACAAGTGAGAAACATAGATGACATGCAAAGCTTTATGGTGGAGGCTCTAAAGGTTTGTAGCAGTTAGCACTTTTAGTTGGTCAAATTTTACTAAGCAACCTACACTAGCAAATGTAAGTTTATATCAACCCACGATTAATATGAACATAATCATAAACATAACCATAAGATCAATTTAAGTCCATCTTCAAGTTCAAGTTACCATGTGAGGGTCCAGGCCGCTCGTGACCATGAGTACGGCTAATCGATTAGTTTTACACTCTGCAGAAGTTGTACACTTTCATCACAAGTCATGTAAAAGCTCTGAAAAACATTAGACCCAACCATACAAGTGCTAGCTAGGCACCCGAACCACACTACCGAGGTGTGATCGCATAGGGATACTACGGGACTTTTACAAAGATTCCGTAGTAGGCATCAACCCGCTAAGGTTTCCAGATTAGTAACAAAGCATAAACCTCTCTCAACTATGAAGCTACCATAGAGTAGATCGGTTGAGGGTCGGGTTATACCTCATCTGCCCCCGCCCCTCTTGCTCTTTCGGTAAGATCGTTATAAACTAAGGTTTGTAATTACTCAGTCAAGACCATAGTCATTTAGTTCTTGTGGTTGCGTTGTTTTCATAGGTGGTTCTCCATGTTTCGATAAAAATATATGGTCTTGCAATTAAGTCATCATAAACGAACATAGAGTAAACAAGTTGTATACTAACCAACCCAGTTGAGCAATCTAAGCATCATCTACCATCAAATTAAGTAGACAACCCAGCTATAAGGAATGATCAAAAGAAACTAGGTATCATCCTTAATAGGTCCCACCATATTAAAGCAGAGCGATAAATAAATAAAGATGAATAAATCGCATGTTCTCATAGGTAAACGGAAATAATAAAGGACACTTGCCTTCCTCAAAATCCTGTTGCTGCTCAGTGTCTTCAAAGGCTTGATCTTTGAATCCCTCGAACGGCACGTCTTCTACGCATCACATATTCACATGCAAACAAGCAATTGACTAAAATAAATAAAACAGTATACCAAATATGGGTAACAGTATAAGGTAATACTAAAAAACATTCTACGCATCGAGACGATCACATGGATATAAAGAATGCTAAAAACGAATTCAAAATGGAGAAGATATGAAGAAATTAAGGTTGAAGGACTATTCTGCGATGAAACTGATTCCAAGGGCATGCTTATGAATATTTTCTGCACTGCGTAAAGGTATGGTTATGATATTGGAAAAATGGAGGGGCTCTTAAGAAACACTGGCGCGGTTGACCGGTATCTGGCCGGTTTGACTCCGGTCAGATGCGATCAGGAGCGTAAATCAAGCGATTGATGGCTGCAGCGAGTTGGAGGCGGCGGAGCGGCGCAGCGTGACGGCGCTTCACCGGAGCGGCGGAAACGACGCTGCGGCACTCGGTTTGCAACGGCAAGCAACGCAGGACGAAGTGGCAAGCACGGGGAACAAGCAACCGTGGGGAGACTCGAGCGACAACGGTGACGTACGGCGTGACGAAGCGAACGGCCGGCAAGGGCCACGGCGGCGCACATGCCTGAGCACCGGTGAGCACGAAAGTCGGCAAGGGCCATGGCGGCGCACGTGCCCGAGCACCGGCGAGCACGAGAGCCCAAGCACCTTGCTGCAGACTCACCAAGCAATCCTACTGCGACAGAGGAGCGACGGCTATCGAGGTCAACGGCGGCGGCGCTGCAAGGCGTGCGGCGGGCGCTGTAGAGCTCAGGAGAGGAAAAACTAGGGCAAAAGGCGGCGGGGAACGTGGCTGCTGGCCTTTATAGGACGAAGGGGCGCGCGGGGCCAGGGACCAGCGGCGCGGCACGGCATCGGAATCGGACCCGAGTCCGGCAGGGACACGGCCAAAGGTTGAAGACGACACTGCAGGCGAGCGTGCGTGGTGCAAGCGGGGGCTCCTATATATGTTGAAACTAGAAAGCCAACAAAGCCCATTAAATATTTTTTTCTTTTTTATTCTCCAAAAGTTCACCACAATCTTAACATTTTTCAAAAGTGTTAGAAATTTTTTCTAAAATGTTGGAAAATTTTTCAAAAATGTTAGAATTTTTTTTCAAATATTGGAATATTTTTTAAAATGTTGGAACTTTTTTCAAAAATATTGAAATTTTTTTCAAAAATGTTGGAATATTTTTCACAATATTGAATCCGATGATAAGAAAATGTTAGATTTTGTGCTTGCACGGATCTCAAATACTGAAAGTTTCAATATCTTACCATCTTCCGGAAAATGTATAGAATTTCCCGGTGCAAATATCTTGTGGAAGATGGTCAAAGGTTGAAACTATAAAGCCCAACAAAGCCCACTAAATATTTTCTTCTTCTTTATCTCTAAAAGGCCACCATAATCTCAACATTTTTCAAAAATATTGGAACATTTTCTAACAAATGTTGGAACATTTTTTGAAAATGTTGGAAATTTTTAAAAATGTTGAAATTTTTTCAAAATGTTGAAATATTTTTTAAAAATGTTGGAACTTTTTTCAAAAATGTTGGAAATTTTTCAAAAATGTTGAATTTTTTTCAAAATGTTGGAACATTTTAATAAATATTGAACCTGATTGTAAGAAATTATTAAATTTTGTGCTTGTACGGATCTCAAATAATAGAAGTTTCAATAGCTTACCATCTTGCGGAAGATGCATAGGATTTCCCGTGAAGGGGCGGCGCTGGGCCGGCAGCCCACTAAACTGCTGCGCCAGAGAAAACGCCGGAAGGCTGGGCTGAACAGCTGCGCGGCTGGAAAGCGGAAAGAAGAAAACGAAACGCGAGCGGCTATGCTGCTGCGGCTGGAAAGAAACAAAGGACAAAGAAAGGAAAAGAAAAGAAAGTAAGGAGAATTTAAGAAAAAATCTGGAAAAAGAAAACAGCCAACTAAAAAAACTGAATTTAAAAAACAGATTTGAACTCACACTCAAATAAAACAATGCTTCAGCATGAGTGCACAATATGAACCTAAAATTCATTAATTTATTTTAGAAAGAGATGCATATGCCTATGAAAGTAAAATAACCTTAGAACCTTATGCGAAACAATTAATGAAATTCTACCGGATTTTAATTATGTTGCAAAAGTGAAATTTAGAGTGTTACAAACCTATCCCTTAAGATGAATCTAGCTCATCCTCGAGATTCGGATAGATTAGCGAAGAGCCGAGGAAATCGTGCCTACAATTCATCCTCTCTTTCCCATGTGGCCTTTTTCTCCGGATGGTGGCTCCATTGTACCTGCACATCTTAATAATTTTATTCCAGATAACCCGTGTCAAAGTATCCGAGATTTTCACCAGAAATTCAGCATACTTGAGATCATCACCTCTCATAACCCGTGCCACATGCTGTTGAGGCCTCGTGCCGCCGGCCGGCGGAGAGGTCCAGCGCCACCGGTCGCCGAAGAGCCCGACGCCGCCGGCCACCGATGAGGCCCGCACCGGCCGCCGAAGATGTCCCGCGCCGCGACCGCCGAAGAGCCCCGCGCCATCCTCCGCCGAGGTCCTGCGTCGCCGGCTACGGAAGAGCTGCCAGCTAGCGAAGGTAATGGCACATTTTGTGCCCTCCCTCGAACCCTCCCCTCATACTCTGCATCTCTGCTCTCTGCGCTTATTCTTCTAGTTATTACGTCTTTGACCTCCTCCTACCAGTTTGCACCACACATCTAGTTGCAGTAAATATGTTGTATCTCTCCAGGTCGGTGCGCCTCCACGACTCTGCCAGTCCCCGAGCTGGGCGCCTCTCTTCTGGTCCGCGTGCCTCCGCGGCTCTGCCAGCCCCTAGGCTGGGCGCCTCTCTCCTGGTCCGCGCGCCTCCGCGGCTCTGCCTGACAGTCCCCGAGCTGGCCACCTCTCTCCGGGTCGGCGTGCCGCCGCGGCTCTACCAGCCCCCAGGCTGAGCGCCTCTCTCCTGGTCCATGCACCTCCGTGGCTCTGCTAGTCCCCGAGCTGGGTGCCTCTCTCCAGGTCGGCACGCCTCCGTGGCTCTGCCAGTCCCTAGGCTAGGCGCCTCTCTCCTGGTCGGCGCGCCTCCGCGGCTCTGCCAATCCCCGGGCTAGGCGCCTCTCTCCTGGTCGGCGCGCCTCCACGGCTCTTCCAGCCCCCGGGCTGAGCGCCTCTCTCCTGGTCGGCATGCCTCCAAGGCTCTACGACTACTCGTGCTCAGGTGTTGGGGGCTCTTCGATGACAATCAATAAAAATCCGCGAGTAACCACAAGAAAACTCCCAACTCCCCGACCTCGAGTACCAGAACAAGACGGCCACGAGAAACTCATGGAAAACAACCAAGTCCTAAGCCTTTACGAGAGTATCTGACTTTCCTAAAGGCTCGGGGACCACCCGGCGGGTACGCTCGTGCGCACCCTCCCGATCCGAGCAAACTAGACATCTTCAAGCGTTCGGAGAAGAATCGTTCACTCTCTTCTCCAGACGCTCGGGGGCTACACCCGGCGGGTGTGCTCGCGTGTCCCCACTGGAAGTACTACGACCCACCTCTTCATTACAACAACTGAACTTGGCAGCGAGTCCCAAACTGCCCCCCAGGTTCGGGGACTACTGACGGAGGCATAAAACGCGCTCGCCCGAGTAGTTGGCCGGCGCTCGCCCGAGTAGTTGGCCCACGCTCGCATGAGTACTTGTCCCGTGCTCACCCGAGGAGCCTCACGCTTGCCCTAGTACCCTTTGTCCCGCTCACCCCGGTACTCTTCGCCTCGCCCGAGTAGGATTCCTTCTCATGTAAGGAATCCTCTCCGCCCGAAAAGTCTCTGTCTCGCCCGAGGAGTTCCCGTCGTACTGCGCGGGTACGCCGCCCACTCCGGGCTGTACGCGCTCACTGCTTCTACTGTCAGAGCGGGATGGGGCGTATGTCCTTCGCCACGGTGGCTACAGTGGCGTCTGTCTCATCCGAACAGGAAACCAACTCAGCAGGACCCGCAACATAGACATGAGCTTTTCCCTCATTTTTCCTTTGAGTGTACTCTCTCGCTCTCTTTCTCGCTCATATTTTTACCTATTTACAGCCTCCCCTTGCAATATAAAAGGGGAGCTTGGGCCTCCTGCGAGAGGCAATAGACTTCTTTTCTCCTCTCCGGAGGAGCGCTTTCTCTCTCTGTTCTTCTTCCTCCTCCAGCCAGTCATCGGACAAGGCTCGAACACGCTCCAGAGACCTGGGATTTTGTCCCTTTCTTGCCCATTTGTGACCTCCTACTACAAACTAGTATAAATAACACGAACAACATGAACTGGATGTAGGGTATTACTCTCGGAGGCCCGAACCAGTATAAATCCTCATGTCCCCCTTTTGCACAATCATCCGAGGCCCGACGCGCAATCCACGAAGTTACTTGTCACCGGTAACGGACCACAACACGATCGTGTAATAAATGTTTAATACTCTCTTTACGCTTTGACACCTTAATGGTATTTCACTGAAGTCATCGCATACGTGTAACTTAATCCTGGCGCACATATGATTTATGCACTTGGTTTTACCTTTAAAGACGGGTGTGACACCCGCATGTCTGGTCGGGCGGACCCACCCAATAGGCATGCTCACCTGTTAGGCTGGCCAGTACCCTGGTCGATGGTGACCCACCACTAGTAGAAAATTAGGTTTTAGTCCCGGTTGGTAAGGGGCTAATATGCCAAAAGTGGCAACCGATATTAATCATTTGAGACTAAAGGAGGACACCTTTAGCCCCGGTTATTTTGTTCAAATAACCGTGACTGAAGAGGAGTCTCTCCCAAAAAAATATTTGGAAATTTTTGGGAGGCTCTCCCACGCGCATGGTATGTGGGATTCAAACTCATGATCTATTGGTTCACGTGTAGCTTTCTTACCATCTTACCTATACAACCCATCTGATTGAATAGGAAATGCAAACCTTTTATAGTAACCCGTGAAGACCCCTTTAGTACCGGTTGGCAACCAAGACTAAAAGATCCGAGGGATTTTAGTCCCGGTTGGTAATACCAACCGAGATTAAAAGGGATCTCACAGACTACGTAATTTGGAGGATGTCCATGGAGATCTTTTAGTCTCGGTGGTGTTACTAACCGGGACTAAAGGAGCTCTAATTCCGGCTCCAAATCTATCCAGAATTAAAGTGGTTGGATGGGAAGTCATTTCTCTACTAGTGCATGGGGTACCCTTATCCCTAACCAGAATTCCATATATCAGAAGTGCAGCACGTAGGTATATCTCTCTCCCGCGACTTGATCAATTTGTGTCCAAATTTTATAATTGCATTAAGATAGGAGGGAAAAAATACCAAAATGGC
Organism: Echinochloa phyllopogon; assembly: GCA_033239725.1. Classification (NCBI taxonomy): domain Eukaryota; kingdom Viridiplantae; phylum Streptophyta; class Magnoliopsida; order Poales; family Poaceae; genus Echinochloa; species Echinochloa phyllopogon. Next base: position 69,980 of record BTCW01000016.1, on the reverse strand, counting down.
TAAACAAGCACAAACACCACACCCCTTAAAATGGCTTATCAATAATAATATGGTTAATATTTTGGTCACTTAATGCTCGGAGAGGAGGAAGAAGTCAGTGAAGCTATTTTTGTGCTCCTCCTCTTTATTGAAAGCTATTTATGGTCAACAAATCACGGAAACAGGGATCACAAATCAAAGGTTCCTGATCGATCAACTATTCTGTCCTCTTTATAGTCCTGCCCGACTCTCCATCGTCATCCCAGCCACGGCCCAGTGCCAGAGCCAGTGACATCCTTTCGGTGAGGGCACGTCGTAATATACATCAATGACTCACTGAACGCACTTTATATGTGGACCCCTCATGTCAGCACTTGGCAAGCAACGCGGGCATAGTGATATGTTACATAACTCCGTTCGGTGGAGCTCCGTCTCCTGCCAAAATGGCAATTCCGTCTCCGGCTCCTATGATGGAGTGATTTTTCAAGTGGAGCTAAATTCATTTTGAAAAAATAAAAATAAAAAGTAATTTAACTATTTTTTTCTCGAATATGATGGAGAGCTGCGTATTATTGCATTAAGATAGAAGGAAAATAATACCAAAATGGCTAAACAAACACAAACACAACACCCCTTAAAATGGCTTATCAATAATAATATGGTTAATTTTATGGCCGCTTAATGCTCGGAGAGGAGGAAGAAGTCAGTGAAGCTATTTTTGTGCTCCTCCTCTTTATTGACAGCTATTTTAAGGCTCCATCCATGCTTCGGTGCTTCGGTGCTCTTCCGTAGCCGGCGACGCAGGACCTCGGTGGCGGATGGCGTGGGGCTCTTCGGCGGTCGGCGGCGCGGGACATCTTCGGCGGCCGGTGCGGGCCTCATCGGTGGCCGGCGGCGTGGGGCTCTTCGGCGACCGGTGGCGCTGGACCACTTCGCCGGCCGGCGGCACGAGGCCTCAACAGCATGTGGCACATGACCTCGGCGGCGGCTGGCGTGAGGCCTCGGCGGGTAGGAGAAGGTGCGTGAGAGACTCGCTTACCCTCGGCTCGAGGCGCTCACCATGCGCCATGGTACAGAAACGGGATCCGAGGTAAGGGTTGGGGTTCTTGGAAGAGAGAGGGAGGGAGGGAGACCGCTGTGGCGTGGGCAGATAGGGCAGGGAGGGCTGGAGGCCGCGGACGCGCGATGAAAATTTCGGGTCCGGTTGTTTGCCTGTGAGCGTCGGGCGGACCCGTCAAAATAATACCAGGACTCGCAGGATAAAATGGTTTCCGGTAGTGCTATTGCTTCCTCTGATCAGAAATATTAGTTCATCTAGGTTTGTCCTAAGTTGCTTTTTTAAATTAAAAATGACTAGTAATATCTAAAATTTATACATACTGATATTACTAGATTCATTATTAAAATTATTTACAGTTATTCCTATGTAAATTAAATATTGCTATACTTAATGTGTTATGTTAGAAAACATGTTGTCAGATGCAGTGCAACAATAGCTTTTCTTGTGGAACCGTGGACGTTTGGCAGTTTTGGCTCCTATCTAGGTAGGCTAGCTTGCAATGATGGTATTAAAAGTTTCACACAAAGCTATATCGAAATTTGCGGGGTGTGTGCACATATAATGAAATACACCTTCATCACCTTCTCTAAGGCCAGTCCAATGCAAGTTTCATGAGCATTAATTTCCATTCCACATCATCAATTTTGCTTATGTGGTAAGGTATTCATGAGGAGAGAGAGGAAGAAGTTTCATCATATGTGAGAGGAGTTTCATCCCCATGAAACTCAAGTGACACGGTTATCTAACTGCTCAGTTTTGGTAACTGTACAATGAAAGAAAAAAGAAAGAGGAAAAGATAAGGAGAGTTGAATCAAAATTGTCATGATTGCAGCATTAGCTCTGACGATCCATTAAGTGCACCATTAAGAGCAAGTTCTATGGTTTCGTCAAACTTCGGCAGCAGCGGGCGCCTCCCAATCCAGCTTGGTGGCGGACCCCATCTGCATTGAATGCCCAGCAGCGCTATTTGCCTTGCTATTTGCCTCAAACTGATCTCTATCCTCTTGATTAATCTGGACCATAGGCTGCAATTGTTTAGCGTCACAAGATGCTCCTCTGGGATTGTGGTTTCTTGCCTTCCCACCCATGCCAACCTTTGCCCTAGCGTTTCTGGCGATGTTGGCACGCCATTTGGCCTGGTGCTTTCGTGTTTCCTGCTGTTCCTCTATTCACGGGCCATGGAAAGTGACTTTTGGTTAGAGCAAGTATTATAGCAGGCGGAGAGCAGGCGAGTTCCTACGTGGAGGAGTGAGAAAGAAGGAAAGAGAAGAGAGCGAACGGTTGGCGAGACGCCCGCTCAAGCCGGCGCATAGGTGTTGCGCAGCGCTGCTGGGCATTCAATGCAGATGGGGTCCGCCACCAAGCTGGATTGGGAGGCGCCCGCTGCTGCCGAAGTTTGACGAAACCATAGAACTTGCTCTTAATGGTGCACTTAATGGATCGTCAGAGCTAATGCTGCAATCATGACAATTTTGATTCAACTCTCCTCATATTTTCCTCTTTCTTTTTTCTTTCATTGTACAGTTACCAAAACTGAGCAGTTAGGTAACCGTGTCACTTGAGTTTCATGGGGATGAAACTCCTCTCACATATGATGAAACTTCTTCCTCTCTCTGCTCATGAATACCTTACCACATAAGCAAAATTGATGATGTGGTATGGAAATTAATGCTCATGAAACTTGCATTGGTCTGGCCTTAGAGAAGGTGATGAAGTTGTATTTCATTATATGTGCACACACCCGGCAAATTTCATTATGGCTTTGTGTGAAACTTTTAATACCATCATTGCAAGCTAGCCTACCTAGATAGGAGCCAAAACTGCCAAACGTCCACGGTTCCACAAGAAAAGCTATTGTTGCACTGCATCTGACAACATGTTTTCTAACATAACACATTAAGTATAGCAATATTTAATTTACATAGGAATAACTGTAAATAATTTTAATAATGAATCTAGTAATATCAGTATGTATAAATTTTAGATATTACTAGTCATTTTTAATTTAAAAAAGCAACTTAGGACAAACCTAGATGAACTAATATTTCTGATCAGAGGAAGCAATAGCACTACCGGAAACCATTTTATCCTGCGAGTCCTGGTATTATTTTGACGGGTCCGCCCGACGCTCACAGGCAAACAACCGGACCCGAAATTTTCATCTCGCGTCCGCTGCCTCCAGCCCTCCCTGCCCTATCTGCCCACGCCACAGCGGTCTCCCTCCCTCCCTCTCTCTTCCAAGACCTCCAACCCTCACCTCGGATCCCGTTTCTGTCCCATGGCGCATGGTGAGCGCCTCGAGCCGAGGGTAAGCGAGTCTCTCACGCACCTTCTCCTACCCGCCGAGGCCTCACGCCATCCGCCGCCGAGGTCATGTGCCACATGCTGTTGAGGCCTCGTGCCGCCGGCCGGCGAAGAGGTCCAGCGCCACCGGTCGCCGAAGAGCCCCACGCCGCCGGCCACCGATGAGGCCCGCACCGGCCGCCGAAGATGTCCCGCGCCGCCGACCGCCGAAGAGCCCCGCGCCATCCGCCGCCGAGGTCCTGCGTCGCCGGCTACGGAAGAGCTGCCAGCTAGCGAAGGTAATGGCACGTTTTGTGCCCTCCCTCGAACCCTCCCCTCATACTCTGCATCTCTGCTCTCTGCGCTTATTCTTCTAGTTATTACGTCTTTGACCTCCTCCTACCAGTTTGCACCACACATCTAGTTGCAGTAAATATGTTGTATCTCTAACCTTTTACTTCCAAAAAAAATCTCTAACCTCCTTCCATGTGTATTTTAAATTGCAATAAGCGAGTGATAATTCTGATGAATATTTGAGATAGACGGACATTGTAGGGTACTATAAACTGCTAATCGACTGTTCAATCTAATACTTAATATTGCAGACAATAGTATGGCAAGATTTGCCAGCAAATCAGTAAAGTGGAATAAACCGGATGAAACTATGCTTGTAATTTTTTGTTTTGGTAAACAGATTCCGTTAATATCTTGACTGGGTGCTGATTGCTCTAAGATGTGGTATGCAGGCAGTGGTTATTTATCCTCATCTGTACCACATTAGAAATTTGAAGCACAAAATAAACCTTCACACATATGCATTTCAGTGCTAATTTGAAGTCTCCATTGTGATATAGTTGCGCAATTTTTTTCCTATTAAATCTTAACTGATTATTTTCCTCCCTTATTGTAATATGTTTTTAGCACAGAATCGTCTTCTAATTAGACAGCTTGTTCAGAGTTATCTTCAAATTACGATGGCTTGTTCAGAGTTGTCCTCAGATAGAAGCTATTAGCACAACTAAGATTTCCTTTGCTTTGTAGGTCTGTCATTGAGGTCCGCAATGGTTTCACAATCCTTGACCTTATTATGATTCAAATTGAGGTATTATTTATTTAACCCGAATATTTCCTTTACTGACTGGATGTGGCAGTATTGGGCTGTGCCTTATAATTGTTTCCCGTGTCTGCAGTCTCTGAACAAGAAGTATGGATGCAATGTCCCTTTACTTCTGATGAACTTGTTAGCGCTTGTACCGGCATGCTTGCCACTTACCTTTTCTTTCTTTTTTTTCTTTTCTGAATATTGTTGAGAAGTATTCCAAATCCAACACTGATATTGTAATACTTCAACTTCACCTTATTATGTGGCATTATTTGCATGACAAGCAGTTTCAGCTGATAGATTTGCATTCTCTTCTACAGAGCCAGTATCCTTGCATTGTTACTGAATACTTCTCAACACTTCCAAGCAAAGAGAAAGCGGGGAAGGATGGCTGGTTAGTTTTGTTTCTTTAAGTTAGTACAAAGTCGAAATATTCTGCCAGTGACTATTCACAATGAAATCTCACCTTGCTTGCCATCATCTAATTGACATCTTATTGGTGATGTGAGGTACACAATTACAGTTAAGTAGTTGTCATTGTTTCTTAGAGTTTCCTTAACAAGCTCATTTTCGGTTCTTTTTTCATGTGCAAGGACAGAAGACGATTGCAATGGATCGTGTCAAATCGTGCTGAGCAAACAAAAGTCCATGTATCCGTCATCGATGATTGCTTTTCACTCTCTGAAATGGAATATATAAAGCTGCATTTGATGTGTATGTGCTGATTAATTATTTAATCAGTATGGAAGGTTGCTTCTATGGATTCTACAGATATTTGCCTTTTGATTGAAGTTAACTTTATGTGAGATGTATCTATTTGTGTTATTGAACTTGAAATGGGTTAAATGACAGAAGCTGTGTAATGTATTTCTTTTAAAAAAAACCTGTTGGTTTTTCCCCGTGTGGCAACCGTCAGGAAAAATGATTTAACCTGTCGATTCCTTCATGTTTCAAAACCTGACTGCGTCAACATCCTTGTGTGAAAACCGACAGGAAAAACCTGTCAGAAATATATGTTCTGTCGATTTCTCGACAGGAAAAATTTATTTTCTCTATGGATCTATTCCTATCAGGATTTGCATGTCGGGAAACCGTAAGAATTATTTTTCCTGACGAGTTTACCTTATTTTCCTTATAGTTTTTGACACACAGGATAAAAGTGGTTTCCAGTAGTGGTCAGACCAGGAGCAACGCCTGCTGGACGAGCAGGCAGCCAAACCATAATATTTTCTTCCTTCACAGTACTGTTTTTTGTACTTTACAAAAGAAAAATATATGCTCTCTTTAATTTTTTTTAAAAAATCTTGCTTTATTCGGACCTGCCATGCTGAATGGCAGCCCAAGAGCATCACAGCTGCAGTAAACATTTTCTTTGAGTATTTGTGGCCAGTGACATGCAGTTTAGAGAATATTATAATGAATTAATTTGTTTCACTGAGCAAAATTAGCTAGGAAATGATGGCTCGCTTGATTAATTTGCCTTTGTTACTTTTTAAAATAAAAGCTTTCAGAAATGTTTTGTTGTGTCCATGGGTAACCTCCCGATGAATAAATCAATCGTTGACAACGATTGCATGCCATGTGCGTAGTTAGCAATAACGACGATGGACAAAATGACGTCGGACGACCAGAAAGAAAAAGGAAATGAGTGCTCATCAATGACAGCCGAGAAATCAGAGCCAAGCGTCAGCATGGAGAAGCAAAACCATGACAAGGGTTATATATACTTGCTTAGATGCACGAATGATCTCATTCAACATGCCAAATGAAAGGCCGATTCACATGAAGTGGAGGTTGAAATTCCAATACCGAAAAAGCGAAAAGCCCCGTTTCAAATATAAGCCAGTAAACCTCATCATCTTTGTGGATGATCGCAATAAAAGAGATAATAGTTTGCGAAGTAAAGAAAATAATCATATGCAAAGTTTATTATTGCAGCCCATCGTTTTTTTACGAATATCTCTAAAGCGATGACTTCCAACGCTTTGGTATGGTAATTTTGATAAAAAAATAAAGGAACAAAATTAACTGTTAAAATAATATCACTCATCCTGAAGCGAGACACGCTCACACACAGTCGTGTCTCACTTTTAGCCATGCTTAATTAGTCATTCGGAAACGTTTATTTGAAATAAGACTGTCTTGATAAAAATTAGGCATCGTCGTCATCATCCGTCGAAGCCTTGGCCGGTGGTGGTGCAGCATTGTGCAGAAGGTCTGCCGTCACCTGCAGCATATCCTCGTACTCCAGAACCTTCCCGATGATAGGCTCGTCGACATCGAAGCTGTGGGTGTCGGAGGGGTACCTAACCAATTCAGCTAGCTTGTCCCTTGCCTCGGCAAACTTGGCGTCGCTCTGCTCCGGCGCCATCTTGGCCAGGTACGACGTGTACATCTGGATGCTACTGTCCACGGACTTGAGTGCGGGGACGTCGTCCGGCTTCTTAGGCGACGCGATGGCGCTCGCGGACTCCGCCGTCAGAGCCGCGCCTTGCTTCACCAGGTACTGGAAGGCCAGCACGGCCAGGCGGCGTGGGCTCGCTGTCGAGGCCTCCGGGATGGTGCCGAGCACACGGGCGCACGTCCCTCCCCACATCGTCGCGTTGCACGCTGTGCCGAGGCTGTTGCTGCCGGCGCCGGCAGGGCTGGCCGCGTGGGCGACGGACACGGCGGCGAGGAGGACGAGGAGCAAGAGAGGAGTGAGAGAGTGGAGAGGCATGGCCATGATATGTGACGCGATCCGATCACTGAACCGAGAGCTGATCGGGAACGACTCTGGATTGGATCTTGCAGTGGTCAGGAGGTACCGGTACGATGATGTGCAAATGAATTATGTGGTTACTATTTATACTGGTATAAGTGTACGCAGCTGTTCAGTTTTTCTTGGCTATGGTTCCTTGTCTAATTATAGGTAATTAGGTCGCTGTGAGCATGAGGCGTTGTGCGCGCATGTAGGGACCTCATTTTGCGTCCGTTCATCCATAGTGCATGCAGAATATACAATGCAAACTGGTGCAAATGGTCAACAACATACGTTTATAATTAACGATTTCTCGGGAGTGGAACAACAAATAACATAACTGGACAGGATGCAACGTACGGGTCAGATATAATTAACACATACTATGCGACCTATGGTAGGGCTTCTCCACAAACTTTTTGGTTGAAGTCCTCCCAAAGGGACAATTTCAAAACGACTACACAACACCGAAGCATGGATGGAGCCTTAAAATAGCTTTCAATAAAGAGGAGGAGCACAAAAATAGCTTCACTGACTTCTTCCTCCTCTCCGAGCATTAAGCGGCCATAAAATTAACCATATTATTATTGATAAGCCATTTTAAGGGGTGTTGTGTTTGTGTTTGTTTAGCCATTTTGGTATTATTTTCCTCCTATCTTAATGCAATAATACGCAGCTCTCCAGCATATTCGAGAAAAAAATAGTTAAATTATTTTTTATTTTTTCAAAATGAATTTAGCTCCACTTGAAAAATCACTCCACCATAGGAGCCGGAGACGGAATTGCCATTTTGGCAGGAGATGGAGCTCCACCAAACGGAGTTATGCAACATATCACTATGCCCGCGTTGCTTGCCAAGTGCTGACATGAGGGGTCCACATATAAAGTGTGTTCAGTGAGTCATTGATGTATATTACGACGTGCCCTCGCCGAAAGGATGTCACTGGCTCTAGCACTGGGCCGTGGCTGGGATGACGATGGAGAGTCGGGCAGGACTATAAAGAGGACAGAATAGTTGATCGATCAGGAACCTTTGATTTGTGATCCCTGTTTCCGTGATTTGTTGACCATTTCCAATGTTGGAAATTTACTAAAAGATCCCCTTTGGATCTTTGAAATTCAATTCCATTCTAATAATCATAAAATTTAGACACAAATTAATTAAGTTGCGGGAGAGATATATACCTACGTGCAACACTTCTGCTATATGGAATTCATGTTCTGAGATAGACTGATATAGAAAATTGACAGCCTTGCTATTTGCCTCAAACTTATCTCTATCCTCTTGATTAATCTGGACCATAGGCTCGCAATTGTTTAGCGTCACAAGATGCTCCTCTGGGATTGTGGTTTCTTGCCTTCCCACCCATGCCAACCTTTGCCCTAGCGTTTCTGGCGATGTTGGCACGCCATTTGGCCTGGTGCTTTCGTGTTTCCTGCTGTTCCTCTATTCACGGGCCATGGAAAGTGACTTTTGGTTAGAGCAAGTATTATAGCAGGCGGAGAGCAGGCGAGTTCCTACGTGGAGGAGTGAGAAAGAAGGAAAGAGAAGAGAGCGAACGGTTGGCGAGACGCCCGCTCAAGCCGGCGCATAGGTGTTGCGCAGCGCTGCTGGGCATTCAATGCAGATGGGGTCCGCCACCAAGCTGGATTGGGAGGCGCCCGCTGCTGCCGAAGTTTGACGAAACCATAGAACTTGCTCTTAATGGTGCACTTAATGGATCGTCAGAGCTAATGCTGCAATCATGACAATTTTGATTCAACTCTCCTCATATTTTCCTCTTTCTTTTTTCTTTCATTGTACAGTTACCAAAACTGAGCAGTTAGGTAACCGTGTCACTTGAGTTTCATGGGGATGAAACTCCTCTCACATATGATGAAACTTCTTCCTCTCTCTCCTCATGAATACCTTACCACATAAGCAAAATTGATGATGTGGTATGGAAATTAATGCTCATGAAACTTGCATTGGACTGGCCTTAGAGAAGGTGATGAAGGTGTATTCCATTATATGTGCACACACCCGGCAAATTTCGATATGGCTTTGTGTGAAATTTTTAATACCATCATTGCAAGCTAGCCTACCTAGATAGGAGCCAAAACTGCCAAACGTCCACGGTTCCGCAAGAAAAGCTATTGTTGCACTGCATCTGACAACATGTTTTCTAACATAACACATTAAGTATAGCAATATTTAATTTACATAGGAATAACTGTAAATAATTTTAATAATGAATCTAGTAATATCAGTATGTATAAATTTTAGATATTACTAGTCATTTTTAATTTAAAAAAGCAACTTAGGACAAACCTAGATGAACTAATATTTCTGATCAGAGGAAGCAATAGCACTACCCGAAACCATTTTATCCTGCGAGTCCTGGTATTATTTTGACGGGTCCGCCGAAGAGCCCTGCGCCATCCGCCGCCGAGGTCCTGCGTCGCCGGCTACGGAAGAGCTGCCAGCTAGCGAAGGTAGTGGCACATTTTGTGCCCTCCCTCGAACCCTCCCCTCATACTCTGCATCTCTGCTCTCTGCGCTTATTCTTCTAGTTATTACGTCTTTGACCTCCTCCTACCAGTTTGCACCACACATCTAGTTGCAGTAAATATGTTGTATCTCTAACCTTTTACTTCCAAAAAAAATCTCTAACCTCCTTCCATGTGTATTTTAAATTGCAATAAGCGAGTGATAATTCTGATGAATATTTGAGATAGACGGACATTGTAGGGTACTATAAACTGCTAATCGACTGTTCAATCTAATACTTAATATTGCAGACAATAGTATGACAAGATTTGCCAGCAAATCAGTAAAGTGGAATAAACCGGATGAAACTATGCTTGTAATTTTTTGTTTTGGTAAACAGATTCCGTTAATATCTTGACTGGGTGCTGATTGCTCTAAGATGTGGTATGCAGGCAGTGGTTATTTATCCTCATCTGTACCACATTAGAAATTTGAAGCACAAAATAAACCTTCACACATATGCATTTCAGTGCTAATTTGAAGTCTCCATTGTGATATAGTTGCGCAATTTTTTTCCTATTAAATCTTAACTGATTATTTTCCTCCCTTATTGTAATATGTTTTTAGCACAGAATCGTCTTCTAATTAGACAGCTTGTTCAGAGTTATCTTCAAATTACGATGGCTTGTTCAGAGTTGTCCTCAGATAGAGGCTACGGAAGAGCACCGAAGCACCGAAGCATGGATGGAGCCTTAAAATAGCTTTCAATAAAGAGGAGGAGCACAAAAATAGCTTCACTGACTTCTTCCTCCTCTCCGAGCATTAAGCAGCCATAAAATTAACCATATTATTATTGATAAGCCATTTTAAGGGGTGTTGTGTTTGTGTTTGTTTAGCCATTTTGGTATTATTTTCCTCCTATCTTAATGCAATAATACGCAGCTCTCCATCATATTCGAGAAAAAAATAGTTAAATTACTTTTTATTTTTATTTTTTCAAAATGAATTTAGCTCCACTTGAAAAATCACTCCATCATAGGAGCCGGAGACGGAATTGTCATTTTGGCAGGAGACGGAGCTCCACCGAACGGAGTTACGTAACATATCACTATGCCTGCGTTGCTTGCCAAGTGCTGACATGAGGGGTCCACATATAAAGTGCGTTCAGTGAGTCATTGATGTATATTACGACGTGCCCTCACCGAAAGGATGTCACTGGCTCTGGCACTGGGCCGTGGCTGGGATGACGATGGAGAGTCGGGCAGGACTATAAAGAGGACAGAATAGTTGATCGATCAGGAACCTTTGATTTGTGATCCCTGTTTCCGTGATTTGTTGACCATAAATAGCTTTCAATAGATGAGGAGCACAAAAATAGCTTCACTGACTTCTTCCTCCTCTCCGAGCATTAAGTGACCATAAAATTAACCATATTATTATTGATAAGCCATTTTAAGGGGTGTGGTGTTTGTGCTTGTTTAGCCATTTTGGTATTTTTTTTCCTCCTATCTTAATGCAATTATAAAATTTGGACACAAATTGATCAAGTCGCGGGAGAGAGATATACCTACGTGCTGCACTTCTGATATATGGAATTCTGGTTAGGGATAAGGGTACCCCATGCACTAGTAGAGAAATGACTTCCCATCCAACCACTTTAATTCTGGATAGATTTGGAGCCGGAATTAGAGCTCCTTTAGTCCCGGTTAGTAACACCACCGAGACTAAAAAATCTCCATGGACATCCTCCAAATTACGTAGTCTGTGAGATCCCTTTTAATCTCGGTTGGTATTACCAACCGGGACTAAAATCCCTCGGATCTTTTAGTCTTGGTTGCCAACCGGTACTAAAGGGGTCTTCACGGGTTACTATAAAAGGTTTGCATTTCCTATTCAATCAGATGGGTTGTATAGGTAAGATGGTAAGAAAGCTACACGTGAACCAATAGGTCATGAGTTTGAATCCAACATACCATGCGCGCGTGGGAGAGCCTCCCAAAAATTTCCAAATATTTTTTTGGGAGAGACTCCTCTTCAGTCACGGTTATTTGAACAAAATAACCGGGGCTAAAGGTGTCCTCCTTTAGTCTCAAATGATTAATATCGGTTGCCACTTTTGGCATATTAGCCCCTTACCAACCGGGACTAAAACCTAATTTTCTACTAGTGGTGGGTCACCATCGACCAGGGTACTGGCCAGCCTAACAGGTGACCATGCCTATTGGGTGGGTCCGCCCGACCAGACATGCGGGTGTCACACCCGTCTTTAAAGGTAAAACCAAGTGCATAAATCATATGTGCGCCAGGATTTAAGTTACACGTATGCGATGACTTTAGTGAAATACCATTAAGGTGTCAAAGCGTAAAGAGAGTATTAAACATTTATTACACGATCGTGTTGTGGTCCGTTACCGGTGACAAGTAACTTCGTGGATTGCGCGTCGGGCCTCGGATGATTGTGCAAAAGGGGGACATGAGGATTTATACTGGTTCGGGCCTCCGAGAGTAATACCCTACATCCAGTTCATGTTGTTCTTGTTATTTACACTAGTTTGTAGTAGGAGGTCACAAATGGGCAAGAAAGGGACAAAATCCCAGGTCTCTGGAGCGTGTTCGAGCCTAGTCCGATGACTGGCTGGAGGAGGAAGAAGAACAGAGAGAGAAAGCGCTCCTCCGGAGAGGAGAAAAGAAGTCTATTGCCTCATGCAGGAGGCCCAAGCTCCCCTTTTATATTGCAAGGGGAGGCTGTAAATAGGTAAAAATATGAGAGAGAAAGAGAGCGAGAGAGTACACTCAAAGGAAAAATGAGGGAAAAGCTCATGTCTATGTTGCGGGTCCTGCTGAGTAGGTTTCCTGTTCGGATGAGACAGACGCCACTGTAGCCACCGTGTCGAAGGACATACGCCCCATCCCGCTCTGACAATAGAAGCAGTGAGCGCGTACAGCCCGGAGTGGGCGGCGTACCCGCGCAGTACGACGGGAACTCCTCGGGCGAGACAGAGACTTTTCGGGCGGAGAGGATTCCTTACATGAGATGGAATCCTACTCGGGCGAGGCGAAGAGTACCGGGGTGAGCGGGACAAAGGGTACTAGGGCAAGCGTGAGGCTCCTCGGGTGAGCACGGGACAAGTACTCAGGCGAGCGTGGGCCAACTACTCGGGCGAGCGCCGGCCAACTACTCGGGCGAGCGCGTTTTATGCCTCCGTCAGTAGTCCCCGAACCTGGGGGGCAGTTTGGGACTCGCTGCCAAGTTCAGTTGTTGTAATGAAGAGGTGGGTCGTAGTACTTCCAGTGGGGACACGCGAGCACACCCGCCGGGTGTAGCCCCCGAGCGTCTGGAGAAGAGAGTGAACGATTCTTCTCCGAATCCTTGAAGATGTCTAGTTTGCTCGGATCGGGAGGGTGCGCACGAGCGTACCCGCCGGGTGGTCCCCGAGCCTTTAGGAAAGTCAGATACTCTCGTAAAGGCTTAGGACTTGGTTGTTTTCCAAGAGTTTCTCGTGGCCGTCTTGTTCTGGTACTCGAGGTCAGGGAGTTGGGAGTTTTCTTGTGGTTACTCGCGGATTTTTATTGATTGTCATCGAAGAGCCCCCAACACCTGAGCACGAGTAGTCGTAGAGCCTTGGAGGCATGCCGACCAGGAGAGAGGCGCTCAGCCCGGGGGCTGGAAGAGCCGCGGAGGCGCGCCGACCAGGAGAGAGGCGCCTAGCCCGGGGCCTGGCAGAGCCGCGGAGGCGCGCCGACCAGGAGAGAGGCGCCTAGCCTGGGGACTGGCAGAGCCACGGAGGCGTGCCGACCTGGAGAGAGGCACCCAGCTCGGGGACTGGCAGAGCCACGGAGGTGCATGGACCAGGAGAGAGGCGCTCAGCCTGGGGGCTGGTAGAGCCGCCGCGGCACGCCGACCCGGAGAGAGGTGGCCAGCTCGGGGACTGGCAGGCAGAGCCGCGGAGGCGCGCGGACCAGGAGAGAGGCGCCCAGCCCGGGGGCTGGCAGAGCCGTGAAGGCGCACCAACCCGGAGAGAGGCGGCCAGCTTGGGGACTGGCAGAGCCGCGGAGGTGCGCGGACCAGGAGAGAGGCGCCCAGCCTAGGGGCTGGCAGAGCCGCGGAGGCACGCGGACCAGAAGAGAGGCGCCCAGCTCGGGGACTGGCAGAGTCGTGGAGGCGCACCGACCTGGAGAGAGGCACCCAGCCCGAGGAATGGCAGAGCCGCGGAGGCGCGCCAACCTGGAGAGATGCGCCTAGCGCAGGGATGGGGAGGCGACGAAAAGCTAAACCGAGTAGTTTCTGCAAAAGAACAATACACAAAAATTATGTAGCATATTGTATAATATCCAATGATTGGATAACTCAGAAGTTTTAGCTCAACGCTAACTAAAAAGATAGCTTTCGCCCCTCCTTTGGTGTTGTGTATGTGCTAAGTGTAGTCGGCCTTCATAGCTGTTAGACCTGCAGCCCCGCTATCCACTTCTCACGGAGAGAACGGCTTACCATGGACTACACTGCTCGGCAGGGAGGCTTAAGTGTAGGCAGCGCGCAGGGTAAGTAAAGAACTCACTGGCTAGAGCACCAACCACACGTAGCAGTCACTCGACCGGGGAGAGGCGAAAAAAGAAAATAGGACCCGGAGGTCGGCCTGGGAAGCCCTCGAGCACAAGCCCTCCACAGTTAGCATTTTAGTTGGTCAAGTTTTATTAAGCGACCTACACTAGCAAGTATAAGTTTATACTAACCCACAATTAATATGAACATAACCATAAATATAACCATATGATCAATTTAAGTCCATCTTCAAGTTTAAATTATTATGTGAGGGTCCAGGCCGCTTATGACCGTGAGCACGGCTAATCGATTAGTTTTACACTCTGCAGAGGTTGTATATCTTTACCCACAAGTCACATAAAAGCTCCGAAGAACTTTGAACCCAACCATGCGGTGCTAGCTAGGCACCATACTACACTTCCGAGATGTGATTGCATAGGAACGCTACAAGATCTTTACAAAGATCCTCCAGTGAGTGGTAACCTGCTAAGGTTTCGGTATCCGGCGCGCATAAACCTTACTAAAGGGTATAGTATCTTAGCTAAGCCCACTTCCCTAGAGGACCGGGTTATACAACTCAGTCCCCCCTCTTACCCTTTTGGTAAGATTACCCCAACACTAAAGTCTCTAATTACTCAGCCAAGACTAGAGCCATTTAGTCCCTGTGGTTGCACTATTTGCCTAGGCGGTCGCTCCATGTTCCGATTAAAAGTATATGATCTTGTAATTAAGTTCTCATAAAGGAATATAGAGTAAACAAGTAACCATGTTGTTCATTAACCAACCCATTTGAGCAAATCTAAGCATCATCTACCATCAAATTAATTAAGCAACCCGGTTACAAGGTATGGTAAAGACAAACTAGGCGTCATCCTTAATAGGAACCCATCGAATTAATGCAAAGCGATAAATAAATATGATTAAATTGCAAGTTCTCATAGATAAACGGGTATGATCAAGGACACTTGCCTTCCTCAACACCCTGCTGCTGCTCAAAGTCTTCAAATGCTTGCTCTTCGAAACCCTCGAATGGCGTGTCTTCTACGCATCACACATTCACATGCAAGCAAGCAATGAACTAAAATAAATAAAACAGTCGTGGTTCATTACCGGCGACAAGTAACTTCGTGGATTATGCGTCGGGCCTCAGATGGTTGTGCAAAAGAGGGACACGAGGATTTATACTGGTTCGGGCCTCCCGAGAGTAATACCCTATGTCTAGATCGTGCTACTCATGTTATTTGCACTGGTTTGTAGTTGAGGGTCACAAATGGGCGTGAGAGGGATGAGGTCCCAGGTCTCTGGAGCGTGTTCAAGCCTAATCCGATGACTGGCTGGAGGAGGAAGAAGAACAGAGAGAGCGCGCTCCTCCGGAGAGGAGAAAAGAAGTCGATTGCCTCTCGCAGGAGACCCATGCTCCCCTTTTATATTGCAAGGGGAAGCTGTAAATAGGAAAAAATATGAGAGAAAGAGAGCGAGAGAGTACAGTCAAAGGGAAAAAGAGGGAAAAGCTCATGTCTATGTCGCGGGTCCTGCTGTGTTGGTTTCCTGTTCGGATGAGACGGCCGCCACTATGGTCGCCGTGACGAAGGACATACACCCCATCCCGCTCTGACAGTAGAAGCAGCGAGCGCGTACGGCTCGGAGTGGGCGGCGTACCCACGCTGTATGACGGGAACTCCTCAGACGAGACGGAGACTTGTCGGGCGGAGAGGATTCCTTACCCGAGAAGGAATCCTACTCGGGCGAAGCGGAGAGTACCCAGGTGAGCGGGACAAAGGGTACTAGGGAGAGCGTGAGGCTCCTCGGGCGAGCACGGGACAAGTACTCAGGCGAGCGTGGGCCAACTACTCGAGCGAGCATGTTTTATGCCTCCGTTGGACCGAAAGTCTCATAAATCAAATTTATTAAATGAGTAGCTAGCAGCATTCGACTGAAAAGATTAACACCTAGAATTCTCCGATGTCACCAGGGTAATCCTCAAAAGACATCAAGTCTGAGCAGTAATCCAGGCGTTGTAGATGCAATAAAATAAACAAGCGTGATCACATGTCATACTCAACAAGTGAGAAACATAGATGACATGCAAAGCTTTATGGTGGAGGCTCTAAAGGTTTATAGCAGTTAGCACTTTTAGTTGGTCAAATTTTACTAAGCAACCTACACTAGCAAATGTAAGTTTATATCAACCCACGATTAATATGAACATAATCATAAACATAACCATAAGATCAATTTAAGTCCATCTTCAAGTTCAAGTTACCATGTGAGGGTCCAGGCCGCTCGTGACCGTGAGTACGGCTAATCGATTAGTTTTACACTCTGCAGAAGTTGTACACTTTCATCACAAGTCATGTAAAAGCTCTGAAAAACATTAGACCCAACCATACAAGTGCTAGCTAGGCACCCGAACCACACTACCGAGGTGTGATCGCATAGGGATACTACGGGACTTTTACAAAGATTCCGTAGTAGGCATCAACCCGCTAAGGTTTCCAGATTAGTAACAAAGCATAAACCTCTCTCAACTATGAAGCTACCATAGAGTAGATCGGTTGAGGGTCGGGTTATACCTCATCTGCCCCCGCCCCTCTTGCTCTTTCGGTAAGATCGTTATAAACTAAGGTTTGTAATTACTCAGTCAAGACCATAGTCATTTAGTTCTTGTGGTTGCGTTGTTTTCATAGGTGGTTCTCCATGTTTCGATAAAAATATATGGTCTTGCAATTAAGTCATCATAAACGAACATAGAGTAAACAAGTTGTATACTAACCAACCCAGTTGAGCAATCTAAGCATCATCTACCATCAAATTAAGTAGACAACCCAGCTATAAGGAATGATCAAAAGAAACTAGGTATCATCCTTAATAGGTCCCACCATATTAAAGCAGAGCGATAAATAAATAAAGATGAATAAATCGCATGTTCTCATAGGTAAACGGAAATAATAAAGGACACTTGCCTTCCTCAAAATCCTGTTGCTGCTCAGTGTCTTCAAAGGCTTGATCTTTGAATCCCTCGAACGGCACGTCTTCTACGCATCACATATTCACATGCAAACAAGCAATTGACTAAAATAAATAAAACAGTATACCAAATATGGGTAACAGTATAAGGTAATACTAAAAAACATTCTACGCATCGAGACGATCACATGGATATAAAGAATGCTAAAAACGAATTCAAAATGGAGAAGATATGAAGAAATTAAGGTTGAAGGACTATTCTGCGATGAAACTGATTCCAAGGGCATGCTTATGAATATTTTCTGCACTGCGTAAAGGTATGGTTATGATATTGGAAAAATGGAGGGGCTCTTAAGAAACACTGGCGCGGTTGACCGGTATCTGGCCGGTTTGACTCCGGTCAGATGCGATCAGGAGCGTAAATCAAGCGATTGATGGCTGCAGCGAGTTGGAGGCGGCGGAGCGGCGCAGCGTGACGGCGCTTCACCGGAGCGGCGGAAACGACGCTGCGGCACTCGGTTTGCAACGGCAAGCAACGCAGGACGAAGTGGCAAGCACGGGGAACAAGCAACCGTGGGGAGACTCGAGCGACAACGGTGACGTACGGCGCGACGAAGCGAACGGCCGGCAAGGGCCACGGCGGCGCACATGCCTGAGCACCGGTGAGCACGAAAGTCGGCAAGGGCCATGGCGGCGCACGTGCCCGAGCACCGGCGAGCACGAGAGCCCAAGCACCTTGCTGCAGACTCACCAAGCAATCCTACTGCGACAGAGGAGCGACGGCTATCGAGGTCAACGGCGGCGGCGCTGCAAGGCGTGCGGCGGGCGCTGTAGAGCTCAGGAGAGGAAAAACTAGGGCAAAAGGCGGCGGGGAACGTGGCTGCTGGCCTTTATAGGACGAAGGGGCGCGCGGGGCCAGGGACCAGCGGCGCGGCACGGCATCGGAATCGGACCCGAGTCCGGCAGGGACACGGCCAAAGGTTGAAGACGACACTGCAGGCGAGCGTGCGTGGTGCAAGCGGGGGCTCCTATATATGTTGAAACTAGAAAGCCAACAAAGCCCATTAAATATTTTTTTCTTTTTTATTCTCCAAAAGTTCACCACAATCTTAACATTTTTCAAAAGTGTTAGAAATTTTTTCTAAAATGTTGGAAAATTTTTCAAAAATGTTAGAATTTTTTTTCAAATATTGGAATATTTTTTAAAATGTTGGAACTTTTTTCAAAAATATTGAAATTTTTTCAAAAATGTTGGAATATTTTTCACAATATTGAATCCGATGATAAGAAAATGTTAGATT
This sequence comes from Echinochloa phyllopogon, assembly GCA_033239725.1. Taxonomy (NCBI): domain Eukaryota; kingdom Viridiplantae; phylum Streptophyta; class Magnoliopsida; order Poales; family Poaceae; genus Echinochloa; species Echinochloa phyllopogon. The sequence goes on along the minus strand of BTCW01000016.1, from coordinate 51,538 downwards.
TTGTGCTTGCACGGATCTCAAATACTGAAAGTTTCAATATCTTACCATCTTCCGGAAAATGTATAGAATTTCCCGGTGCAAATATCTTGTGGAAGATGGTCAAAGGTTGAAACTATAAAGCCCAACAAAGCCCACTAAATATTTTCTTCTTCTTTATCTCTAAAAGGCCACCATAATCTCAACATTTTTCAAAAATATTGGAACATTTTCTAACAAATGTTGGAACATTTTTTGAAAATGTTGGAAATTTTTAAAAATGTTGAAATTTTTTCAAAATGTTGAAATATTTTTTAAAAATGTTGGAACTTTTTTCAAAAATGTTGGAAATTTTTCAAAAATGTTGAATTTTTTTCAAAATGTTGGAACATTTTAATAAATATTGAACCTGATGGTAAGAAATTATTGAATTTTGTGCTTGTACGGATCTCAAATAATAGAAGTTTCAATAGCTTACCATCTTGCGGAAGATGCATAGGATTTCCCGTGCGCTGGGCCGGCAGCCCACTAAGCTGCTGCGCCAGAGAAAACGCCGGAAGGCTGGGCTGAACAGCTGCGCGGCTGGAAAGCGGAAAGAAGAAAACGAAACGCGAGCTGCTATGCTGCTGCGGCTGGAAAGAAACAAAGGACAAAGAAAGGAAAAGAAAAGAAAGTAAGGAGAATTTAAGAAAAAATCTGGAAAAAGAAAACAGCCAACTAAAAAAACTGAATTTAAAAAACAGATTTGAACTCACACTCAAATAAAACAATGCTTCAGCATGAGTGCACAATATGAACCTAAAATTCATTAATTTATTTTAGAAAGAGATGCATATGCCTATGAAAGTAAAATAAGCTTAGAACCTTATGCGCAACAATTAATGAAATTCTACCGGATTTTAATTATGTTGCAAAAGTGAAATTTAGAGTGTTACAAACCTATCCCTTAAGATGAATCTAGCTCATCCTCGAGATTCGGATAGATTAGCGAAGAGCTGAGGAAATCGTGCCTACAATTCATCCTCTTTTTCCCATGTGGCCTTTTTCTCCGGATGGTGGCTCCATTGTACCTGCACATCTTAATAATTTTATTCCAAATAACCCGTGTCAAAGTATCCGAGATTTTCACCAGAAATTCAGCATACTTGAGATCATCACCTCTCATGCCCTGGACAGCTCTCTTGTGCTTGGTCTCCGTCTCTCCGATCAACCCAGCCGCCTCCCGCCGGTCCTACTGCCCTACCGCTAGGTCCTTACGCCGACGAGCGAGATGGCGCGGCGTGCCCAGACCGGGTCAAAGCGTCGATGCGTGATTGGCTTGCAATGACCACTGACACCACTGACCGGGAAAGCAACAGTATAGATGCTTGGCCGCCGCCGGCTGGTTGGCCATAGGGATATGGATCGAGATCGAGTAGACCGTAGGGATCTCGATCTGCTGCTAGTAGGCGTAGGCGAGCTAGGGTTGAGCGAGTCTCTAGTAGGAGTAGTAGCTAGCAAAGAGAGAATGGCAAATTGCCCCTTCCCTGTTAGCGGGGCGAGGAAGCACCGTACCAGCGTCCCCCCTAATGATTTGCATCTCTTTTCAGACAAGTCGACAAAGATTGTGAACTAATTAATGGATCGGGAAAGGATCATGGATTATAGTCTTTTGGTTGGTATTCACTTCAAGGACATGCATGCATGCTTTCACCTACTTGCAGTAGCAACGCGGGCGCACTCGGCAGTCGGCACTCGATCCACTCTCCTCCTGCGCAACCCCTGCGCACTGCGTCGAGGCTCTCCCCGCGTGACCAGCTGCTAAGTGGCAAGCACCGGCCACCAGACGCCACGAGCGAAGCGATGCACCAACTCTGATTGCTACACTGAACCACCAATGATCATGCACTTGTCAAACGCATTTTACATTATCACATCATTCCTTTCCTGCTAGTTGCTCTCGATTTCCGTGGTTCCAATATTTCAATACGCGTTGAGATTTGTCGCGTTTTTTTTTGCATGTTGTACATGGGGGCTCCTGTCTTCAAGACTACAGGTGTTGCAAGAGATATGACTGGATCTCATGGATTTGGCTCCCTTTTTTTTTGTTTTGCCTTGTTGGCCTGGTAGATTGGCAGATTTCACTGTTGCTCACAATTATTACGGTTAACTACAAAACAAAAGCGATTTAACCGAACCAAATTTACGCGGTTAATCAATTCCTAATAGCAAATTTGGTGAGCAGTTTGTCATAACCAAATTATCTTAAATCCGAATTAACCGAACCAATTTAACAGCTTTAACCGAATGCCCGGTCCTACCACTGACCGGGAAAGCAACACATGCAGATGCATGGAGATTCTTTGGCCGCCGGCTGGCTGGCTATAAGATGGATCGGGATCGAGTAGACTGTAGCTAGCTAGGGATCTCAATCTGCTAGCTATTGGCGTAGGCGATCTAGGGTTGGGCGAGTCTCTAGTAGTAGCTAGCAAGGAGAGAATGGCAAATTGCCGCTTCCCTGTTGGCAGGGCGAGGCAGCACGAGCGTCCCCCCTCTCCCTCTCGTGCAGACATGCATGCAAACACTACAGTCTCCCATATCTTTTGAAAGGCATTGCGTGCACAAGGTGTGTACTCGTCACGTGGAAGAAGCCTAACTTTTAGCCACTGTCTCTCTAGAGTTCATGATAGCACTGTACTGTGTAATATGTAATCTCCATATATATTTAATTACAAAGAGCATTTTAGTGGCCTCTGGTAGTAATTTCATTAGAATAGTACTGCACCACAATTCATGTGAACAAAAACAAGCTTGCAATCGGCATTGTCATGATTACTAGAAGATTATATTATTCTCACACCGAATTGCATTTTTTTAAGAAGTTATATTTTTCTCATAGAAATATATGGACAGCCTAAGTCTCTACCAAATATTTTAAAAAATCACACTATTTAATTTACTGGGGTTTGAGGCAATATTAAAAAATCAAGGATATGTACAACGATGCTGTCGGTGCTGGGATTGGGCGGCTAATCCCCAGCGCCACACAGAATGCGCTGCGTCCCGTCCCTTGACGGTTGATGCAAGAGCTAGCACAGTGAGACAAGGGTTTATCCTGGTTCCGACTGTGAGGTCGTACGTCCAGCAGAGTGCGCTCGGGGCGCTGTACTATCTTGCACCGGAGTGCTTGCAGAGGGGGGCTACAAGCAAGGTGGGAGAGGAGAAGGAGTCTCCAAGTTCCTGATGATGAGTGTGAAGGTGATTGAAGCGAGTGCCAATGTCGCGTGAGGTGGAGCGTTTCTGTGGCTGTTCGTTCTCCCTTGTCTTCGTCGCTCCCTTCCCCCTTTTATAGGCCAAGGAGAGAAAGGAGGGGGAGTAGTTTACAAGTACAAGCGTGATGCGTGCTACAGGGATACGCACTGGAGAGCATGGCGTCGGGCGTGCCATCGTCCTTGACCCTGACAGGAGTTTTATGGCGAGCCTCGGCTTCTGTGGGTGTCGTGGCCGTCCCTGTGCTTGTCCTGGAGTGGTTTCGAGGGGTGTTGTTGTCGTAGTCCGTGTCCAGCTGCCCGTCGCTGGTTGATTCGAGGGCGGGGCAGGTGAAGAAGGACGAGAGTTGGCGGCACAGGGGCCGGCATGGCGCTTGCTGTCGAACACAGTGCGCGGCGTGCCTGGCTCACCAGGGGATGGCCGAGAGTTGGTGGATTTGACCCAGCGTTCGTCATCACCAGGCCGCGCCTGACCGGAGTCTGTACTCGGTTGTTGCTCGTATATTCGTTCGAGGGCTCTCCACGCCCATTCGAGGGCTGCTCCGGGGGGGAAAGGACGGGAGCGGGTGGAATAGTGGTGCGGATTGACGCCTGCAAGTCCGCACATGGCCTCGCGCAGTGCCGCATGCGTCCTCACAGTGGTGGTGAGGACGCATAGTGACTGGAGTAGTTGAAATAGCGAGCTCTGCGGTGTCAGCGGCGCGGCGTGGGGAGAGATTGCCTTTTGACTTCGGCGCCCGCCTGATGGGGCGGGCATTAAATGCCGTTGTCGGGCGGGGCGCCGGGGCGTGCCGCGTTATGTAGAGGGGTGGCCTCGAGCGAGGCGGAGTTGGCTTGCCCGCTCGAGGGGGTGCGCAGCCCTCGAGCGAGGCGGAGTTTTGCGTTGTGCCTGCTCGAGGGGGTGCGCGGCCCTCGAGCGGGGGGGGGGGGGGGGGGAGACGGGGGTGCGCGGCTCGGGCCCCCTTGACAGGCGAGCTCGGACGGCCGTCCTTGGGCCGCGATAGGCTGTGACGGGCCGCGCTGCCCTGGTGGCCCTTCTGGGCTGCCAGCGACTCGGCCTTTCATGGTTAACGTTTTTTGAGGGTGATTACCCCGATGGTTAGGGGACCCCCTAGGTTTGTCCCCGACAGTAGCCCCCGAGCCTCTGCCGGACTAAGGATCAGTCGGGCAGAGGCTGATGGTTCGCGGGATCGTTCCCGGGCATTCTGCGGGGATTACTCCTTCTTGATTATGCACGTTCTTCCGTGGGGGCGCGCGAGCGCACCCTCGGGTGTAGCCCCCGAGCCCTTGGAGGAGTGAGTTCACTCGTGCAAGGGCTTTGACTTCCGAGGGTTGCGTTAGCCGCTCCTCTTTTGTCGCGGCGGATCGCGTGTATGACGTCGAGTTTTTCGGAATTCGGGGGGTGGACCCTGCACGGCTTAGACGCGTTTTGCGCATAAGAGGAGGGAGGTATGTCGCAAGGAGCCCCCGAGCCCCTGGCCCGGGTGGGGTCGGTCGGATAGGCTTCTTGTCTTTGAGTTGCGACCCTCGCTTCCCCTTCGCGGGGGAGAGGGGTGAGGACATTCGTGCAGCCCTCGAATCGGGCAGCGTACACGGATGCCTCGGTGAGCTGTTAGCGGGTAATTCAAGTGGACGCCCGTGCCCCGTTCGCTAGGGGTCGGCTCGTGGTCCGGAGACGCGTCCATGTAGCACTTGCAAAGGTTTGCTAGGTGGGGCTCGGTCCCTGTCGCCAGGGTCCGAGGGCGTGAAAGCTCTCCCTCGTTGGGATCCCCCCAACTAGCTGCCTTTGTCTGGCCTTGAACACAACAGGGGCTTCCCCAAACTTCGTGTTCGGGGTAAAGTCCGTTGAACACGCCCGAATTGTCCCTGACTCTGTCGATCCGGAGCGCCTGTCGAACCCTTTCGCGGGCCAGGCTTCGTACTCCTGATCAGTGGGGCCTTGCGATAGGTGCGGGTCACCCTCGAGTAGTGGGCTCGATGGTTGATCGAGTGTGACCGGCACCCTTCGCATTGCTTAATCTGGGGGGCCTATCGAGCCCTTTCGAGGCTTGGGCCTTGGGCCCCTGATTAGTATTTCCCTGTGCCTCGGGGCGGAGGGGCGCCGTTGTCCTACCCTGGAAGGAATCCAACGGTTGGGTCATTTCGGTTTGCGGGCCCGCGCACGACCGCTGGCGGGCGCGGTCGTGGCGGTCGTGGCGCGGAGTGGGCGAGATGGGCGTAGTGGGCGCGCCTTTTTAGGCGGAGTTGGCGTGCGCCGGGGAGAGGCGAGGCGACGGGCGGTCAGGCACTGCTGCCGCGCCGTTTCGTTTTACCGTGCCGTAGTAAATGCCGCTGCTCACGCGTGCCGTCCCGCGGGGGAAAAGGGGGGAGGGGGCCCCCGGTTGTCAGCGATGTGCCACGCGCGCGTCCGGCCCGTTGCCAATGGGTTGGCGTGTCGCGGCAGGGACGAGTCCGTTCCTTTATAAAAGGAGAGCGGGGGGGGGGGGGGGGGGGGTAAGGGGATTTCTTACCTTCGCCATTCCTCGCGCCAGCTCTCGCCTCTGCCTTTCTCTTGCTTCCGAGCCCGCCAGCCGCTTTCTGTCTTCGTCGCTTTCGCTCCTTGCTCCGCCGTCCGCCATGGTGATCATCGAAGGCGTCACCGAGTGGACTCCGTCCACCGCTACCGAGCACCTCCTGGAGGGCCTGGTGAACGGCGGACAGCTCTCGCCCCGGGGCGATTCGGCGTGGCCGGCGTGGATCGTCCCGGCGCCGGCGGCCAGGGTGCCGAACCCGCCGGCGGGGTACGTGGTGAGCTTCATCTGCTTCCACGAGCGGGGCTTCAACGCACCCGCCAGCCAGTTCATGCGGGGCCTCTGCCACTACTATGGCGTGGAGCTCCACAACTTCTCCCCCAATGTCGTCTCTCAGGAGTTTCCGGGGCGCACGTATGTGCCCTGGAAGTTACCCACGAACATCCTGACCAGGTCGTCCCAGTCGTGGATCTGGTTCGCGGGTAGGTGCTCGAGCCATGTCCGCGCCTAGTCCGCGAGATGAAGCGGAAGGTTGCGGATGATCATGGCGTCGTCGGTGGCCCCGCCCAACTGACAAGCCAGGCGGTAGTCGTTGAGCCACGTCTCGGGTTTCGTCTCGCCCGAATACTTGGTGATGGTGGTCGGCTGACGAAAACGCGGCGGGATGGCAGCCGAACGGATCTTCCGGCTGAACACAGGGGTTCCCGGGGGTTCCGGCGTCGGGCTTTTGTCCTCCTCGCTGTCGTAGCGACCCCCTCATCGGGGGTGCCTACTGCGAGGAGGCGTCGCGTCCTGCCTCTTCTTGTTCAGGATGTTGCGCGCGTCGCTGTCGTCGATGGCGCCTCGCGTGTCCACGAGCCGGTCCTTCGCGGACCTTCTCGTTTCGCGGTCGCCGGTCACGAGCGCCCTTCCATCGTTCGTTGGACGGTGAGGCATCCACGCGCCCCTAGGTGGGGTATGGATGGATTGTTCCTTATCCCACTTGCTTCCTCCGGCTCTCGAACTGGCCTGGTGGCGCATGCGGGAGGCGGAACTTTCCGCTTGCTGAACGGCCGCTTCTTTGACAAGGGCCTGCACCTGGCGACGCATGCTGCGCGCTTCTGGTGTCGATGGTTCGGACATGACCCGAATCAGGGTTGCTGCGGTGACAAGCTTCTGGCTCGCTCGTGGCGGCATGGCAGGGCTGGCGTCGTCGCCGTCGCCCATGATGCGCGCTTGAGCGATGCGCCCGGCAGCTCGCGCGTGTTCGTCGCGCTTGGGCTGCCGGGCTTCTAGAGCTGCGCGCAGCTCCTGTACCTGCTGGCGCTCCTGTTGGAGCCTGGCTTCCAGCTCTTGCACCTGCGCGAGCTGTGCCTGCGCGAGTGCAGCTTCGCCCGCTGGCTCGGCGGGTGATGGTGGCGGTTCGTCGTGTCCAGCTCCGTCGCGCGTTTCTTCATCCTCTCCCACGGACTCTACTTCGCCGTCGAGGACGAAGCATTCTCGCGTGGGGTCGTATTCCCCTTCGCTGGAATCGTCGGAGCAGGTGAGGCAGAAGTCCGCGACGGCCTGGAAGGAGATAAGGCCTTCGCGGTCGCGCAACCCGGAGTAGTCCAGGTCCGGGTGCTCCTGCCCGCGCACACTTTCCCCGTCATCCGACTCGGACCGGGGCCCGCCGGGCGGGGAAATGTTGAGGTCGCGGATCGGACCGAGCTGGTGACCCGGTGAATCCTCGTGCGCATTCGGGTTGGCGCTGATTGCCGCGGAGTAGCTTGCGGCCGCGTTGTTCATCCCGTGTGGGACCTGGGCCGGCCCGGCCACATTTTCCCAGCGCGCTCCCTCCGCGGGAGCCGCCGGCGGGGGTCCGCCCCCCTGTAATGTGGCAGCGGGCTGGAGCAGCAGGTGTGCGTCCCAGTCAGGGAGGACGATGCGTGGGGCAACGCGCCGCTCCACGCGAATCTGCAGCTCGAGCAGTCTTCGACGTCTTCTGAGCTGGGACAGCGTTGGCGGTGTCGGGGTAACGGGCATCATGTCGGGCGTCCTGGAGGCGAGCCGCATGAGGAGGCCCTCACCAGTCGCTTCGAACTCCAGGCTCCCAAACGTGATCCGGTACCCGCGCGGAAGCGGGCCGGGGGACCCCGTGGCGGATCGTGGTGGCATGGCCATGGCTTGCCGTCAAGGGAACTGATCTGGTGAAGTGGGTTGATCACAGCGCCTCCCCTACCTGGTGCGCCACTGTCGGTGCTGGGATTGGGCAGCTAATCCCCAGCGCCACACAGAATGCGCTGCGTCCCGTCCCTTGATGGTTGATGCAAGAGCTAGCACAGTGAGACAAGGGTTTATCCTGGTTCCGACCGTGAGGTCGTACGTCCAGCAGAGTGCGCTCGTGGCGCTGTACTATCTTGCACCGGAGTGCTTGCAGAGGGGGGCTACAAGCAAGGTGGGAGAGGAGAAGGAGTCTCCAAGTCCCTGATGATGAGTGTGAAGGTGATTGAGGCGAGTGCCAATGTCGCGTGAGGTGGAGCGTTTCTGTGGCTGTTCGTTCTCCCTTGTCTTCGTCGCTCCCTTCCCCCTTTTATAGGCCAAGGAGAGAAAGGAGGGGGAGGAGTTTACAAGTACAAGCGTGATGCGTGCTATAGGGATACGCACTGGAGAGCATGGCATCGGGCGTGCCATCGTCCTTGACCCTGACAGGAGTTTTATGGCGAGCCCCGGCTTCTATGGGTGTCGTGGCCGTCTCTGTGCTTGTCCTGGAGTGGTTTCGAGGGGTGTTGTTGCCATAGTCCGTGTCCAGCTGCCCGTCGCTGGTTGATTCGAGGGCGGGGCAGGTGAAGAAGGACGAGAGTTGGCGGCACAGGGGCCGGCATGGCGCTTGCTGTCGACCACAGTGCGCGGCGTGCCTGGCTCACCAGGGGATGGCCGAGAGTTGGTGGATTTGACCCGGCGTTCGTCATCACCAGGCCGCACCTGACCGGAGTCTGTACTCGGTTGTTGCTCGTATATGCGTTCGAGGGCTCTCCACGCCCATTCGAGGGCTGCGCCGGGGGGGGGGGGGGGAAGGACGGGAGCGGGTGGAATAGTGGTGCGGATTGACGCCTGCAAGTCCGCACAGGGCCTCGCGCAGCGCCGCATGCGTCCTCATAGTGGTGGTGAGGACGCATAGTGGCTGGAGTAGTTGAAACAGCGAGCTCTGCGGTGTCAGCGGCGCGGCGTGGGGAGAGATTGCCTTTTGACTTCGGCGCCCGCCTGATGGGGCGGGCATTAAATGCCGTTGTCGGGCGGGGCGCCGGGGCGTGCCGCGTTATGTAGAGGGGTGGCCTCGAGCGAGGCGGAGTTGGCTTGCCCGCTTGAGGGGGTGCGCGGCCCTCGAGCGAGGCGGAGTTTTGCGTTGTGCCTGCTCGAGGGGGTGCGCGGCCCTCGAGCGGGGGGAGACGGGGGCGCGCGGCTCGGGCCTCCTTGACAGGCGAGCTCGGACGGCCGTCCTTGGGCCGCGATAGGCTGTGACGGGCCGCACTGCCCTGGTGGCCCTTCTGGGCTGCCGGCGATTCGGCCTTTCATGGTTAACGTTTTTTGAGGGTGATTACCCCGATGGTTAGGGGACCCCCTGGGTTTGTCCCCGACAGATGCGATGACGGTTGTCCGATCTTGTGATGGAGACACTAGTGCTTTTCTAATTAAAATAGGCCTGCATCAGGGGTCAGCATTGAGCCCTTATTTATTTGCTTTGGTGATGGATGAGGTCACGAGGAATATACATGGTGATATCCCTTGGTGTATGCTCTTTGTAGATGATGTGGTGCTAGTTGATGAGAGTAGGGCAGGCGTTAATAGGAAGTTAGAGCTGTGGAGGCACACGCTAGAGTCGAAAGGTTTCAGACTTAGCAGGACCAAGACCGAGTACATGATGTGCGATTTTAGCGGGACTAGATATGAGGATGGAGGTGTCAGGCTGGATGGGCAAGTGGTGGCCAAGAAGGAGACTTTTCGGTATTTAGGATCGATGCTACAAAAGGATGGTGACATTGATGAAGATGTTAGGCATAGAATTTCAGCTGGTTGGTTGAAATGGCGTCAAGCTTCTGGCGTCCTCTGTGATAAGAGGGTACCACAAAAGCTAAAAGGTAAGTTCTATAGGACGGCGATTCGCCCGGCGATGTTATACGGTGCTGAATGTTGGCCCACAAAAAGGCGGCATATACAACAACTGAGTGTAGCAGAGATGCGTATGTTGCGTTGGTTTTGTGGGCACACAAGAAGGGATAGAATACGGAATAAAGATATTCAGGATAGGGTCGGGGTGGCACCAATTGAGGAGAAATTGACTCAACATCGGTTGAGATGGTATGGACATATCCAACGGAGACCTCCTGAAGCGCCGGTGCGTAGTGGGGTTCTACAGCGGGTCGATAATGTAAAGAGAGGTAGAGGTCGGCCTAAACTGACTTGGGATGAGTCGGTTAAGAGAGACCTTAAGGAGTGGAATATCTCTAAGGATTTAGCTATGGATAGGACCGCTTGGAGACTAGCAATCAGTGTGCCTGAACCGTGATCTTTGTTTCCTTTTCTGTTTACCCCTATCTCTACCTTCTATTTTGTATCTTTTCTGGGTTTCACCTCTAGCCTACCCCAACTTGCTTGGGACAAAAGGCTATGTTGTTGTTGTTGTTGAGGCAATATTTCTTCTTATATCTTATAAACACATTTTCTTTTTCCTACTTCTGTCCGGTTGAATTTTCAGAAACGCTATGTGTTAATATCTTTTCAAATATTATGCTGCAAACATGCAAGCCGTACATAAGCAGTTGAGTTTGACTAATAACTAGTCCAACTATATCGGTGCTTACATCTATCTATCTATTATCTTTATACAATAGTGTTAAAAAAGCCACCACGTTCGTCAAGAGGGTCTAAAAATTCTCACGTTAATCTAAAAAAGAGAAGGATATATGACGTTGGATTTTATGAAGATCCAATGGTCTATATTATTCATAAGCATCCCTATTATTTTTTTTGGGAAAAGTCCAATTTACTCCCCTCAAGTATAACCAAAGTCCGGATAACCCTTTAAAATATTTTTTGGTTCAGTTTACCCCCAAAACTATGTCGTCTGGATCAATTTACACCTTAATATAATTTATCTTTTTTGTTTCTCCATGCACAAGTGAAGTTTTAAGTTCAAAATTTGCAAGATGGTATTAGCCAACATAAGATATGTTAAAAAATATATCATGAATTTTTCATCACTGTCTTGATAGTGCAGGATATTTAATAATAAATTTATTATTGAGATACAAAACTATGTAAAAAATAATGATGAAAAAATTCAAAAATATTTTTTTAATATAGCTTATGATCTCCACTACGAGCTTACAAAGTTTCAAATTAAAATTCAACTTGTATATGAAGAAATAAAAATAACAAATCATATTATGGGATAAATTGAACCAAGTAGCATAGTTTAGGGGGTAAATTGAACCCAAACATACTTTAGGGGGTTATGTGGACTTTTGCTATACTTGAGGGGAGTAAATTGGACTTTTTTTCTTTTTTTTTGATATTTCAAACTTGGAGTCCATTGTTTTTTAACGTGAAAAGATCTACTGGTGTTTCCTATTCCATTTGGACTCCATCTTACCGGAAACATGTTTCAGGTTATATGTCTAAAAACGTGAAAAAAGAACAAAAGAACAATTGACGATACAAAACATGTCCGTCAAAGAAAAAAATTACTAATAATCATCCAATAGATTAAAAAACCAACAGATAATGAAAATGAAATTGTGTTAATAAAAAAAGAAGAACATGACCCGTTGATCCATATTAATAAAAAAATTCATGCATAATTTAATTAATAGAAAAAAATCTGGAATAGAAAATTTAAAAATAGAATCTAACTTGCACGTATAGAATTCCAGGTAAGGTGGCCTCTCCAACTTTAACGTGTTACATTAATGATTCAAAAAGCAAAATCATGTATATATACATATAAGCACAGATAATTGCGACACAAAGCTAATATGGTAATAGCCTAGAGCGTCCAAAAGCCCAACGTCGATTGGAGATGAGTCATGCAATGGAGGCGACATATTCATTCAGCGGTCACACGATTGAAGCTTGCTACAAGTATCATTGAGCTCAAGAGGCCAGGCGCATGGTACATCTGTTTTGGTTCAGGCAAAATCGTTACTGACTGGTCTGCATCAAGGTGAAAGGGGAAAACCTATGTTACTTCATGAGTTTAACGAAAAGAAACCTTTTTTAGGTTTTTTTTACGAAGGAAAGCTCAATTTTCAGCTGACAATGTTCCTATAAAAGAAGCGCAGAGGACCTGACCAGATTCTAAAGCTTGCTCGCATGGGGTGCGGTCGAAACTCGAAGTTGCAAGCCCCCATTGATCTAGCAACCCCCATTGATCTAGCAAGCAGAGAATTTGGAATGTGTAGTAGATCGTCATCGTTGCTGAATTGCTCTTCCATTTACCGTGGGTCGTTCTTTCAATGACTTCCTTCTTTATTAAATATACAAATGGTTCATTTACCCTCAATCAAAGAAATAAACAAGTGCTAACTACAGATATGCTAAATTGGTGAATAGGGGCACCAAGATCATATGCTCCCTATATGTGCCTATATTGATGGAAGAAGACTATTCCCCAATGTTTTTATACACACTACAACGAACACTAAAATGATACCGAGTACTAACAGAAGATTAAAAAGCATGTCACTCGACCAAAGACGCACGCCAATGATCACTTAAAAGCATATGCACCACTGGATTTTCTTTCGGACAAAATGTCCATTTTGTAAAGAATAGTATATTTGTAAGTATTACTAATTATATTAATTTTCTTGTAAATGTAAATTAGGAGCAATAAATTTATACAAATATCCAATATTACTCATGCAAACTATAACGCATCTAGCAGCCTATTTTGTGTGGGCACAATGCTACACTGAGACGGTTTACAAATTTCCACATTAGTTAGAAAAAGAAAAATACATCATTAGATTTATTATGATATAACGGTCTATATTAATTAATCTACAGATTTCATGCAAAGTACAGATATAAATAGCGGAATTTAGAATTTAAAAGAAATGCTAATAAGGTAATAGGATCGTGGACTCCTATAGCCATATTCAGTGTTTTTTAGTCGTATTGGGATAACTATAGGGTTCACTGTCACGTATCCAATATATCAATTGCGACAAAATCACCATAAAAGTGGGTCATGCCGACTCAAGCAGTGGTAGTGAGGCGGCCAAGTGTTAGGGATCTGGATGAGGGGGTAGGGCTGCTGGCCATTGAGGTGTTGGTGGCTACTGTTCACATGAACAGTACCAAGGGAGAGGGGAAACTGAGAGTTGGAGAGCTGGAGAACTTAGTGTTTTACCCCTTTATTCCTTACTTGATTAATCTGGTACATGGGGCCTCTATTATATAGAGGAGACACGACTTAACCCTTAAGTAATCTACTCTCTAGACTCTTCCTAAACCCTAACCTAGATACATAGGCGGCGGCCGTCACGCTACAGTACTCACGGTACTGTTCACAGCCTGTGAACAGTGCCACAGGCCCCTCTTTGGGCTAGCTCTGGTCCCTTGCGGCCCATATGGCCTAACTAGGCTATCTAGGTGCCTAACATCTCCCGCCCCTTTTATGAGCAGCATGTCCTCACGCTGCAGTTGTACCCTTCCTTTGATTTTTGCAGGCGGGAGTTGATCTGTAGCCGTGCCACATGTCTCCTGTTGAAGCCGAGGTGGTGGCCATGGCTCCTATCCAAGGTAACCCCATGGAGATGCTGAGCTGGGGTGGTGCCTTGGTGTCATCACCTCCATGTTGGTGAAGATTTGCATGCGAGTAGCATGGTGTTGTAGTCGATTGTGATGCAGCATATTGTCACGGGGATTTTGTTGATGTCGATGCTGGTGTCTGCGTGTTGATGAAGACGAAGCTGGTGCTGCATTGTTATTCACCGATGTACTGAATGTCAACCGAGCAGGATGACGAGGATGTCAACGATGTGAAGATCGAGGTCTATGCCTAGGGCGGCCTGTAGATGAGGTATTGTTTCTGGTGTTGCTGCTTGTGATGGCGATAGTGTGGCTCCTGCTGGTGATGTCCTGAAGATTTGCAACAACTGTCGGAGTCAAGTGTATCCGACCGGGATGTGCGCCCACCTGTAACAAGAAGAAGGGTTCGGGCGCTCCTTGTTTCTCCATTTGACTACGGGGGAAGAGTGCAGTCAATCATACCAATCTTGATGGCATGTGACGCTATTGCTGATGGAGTCTTGCTAGTTTGTGTCCCATGTCGTTGTTGGGGTTGTTGATGGACACGTCACCAATGCTGATGAAGGAGTGGTCGTGTCCTGATGCCCGGTAGTGTTGGCGCCTTCACTTTCCATTGAAGGGGTGTCGCTAGGGAGTTGTTCTGTTGTAAAATGCTTCAATTTTATCAGCTTTGAAGTATAAGTGGTTGCAAACCTTAGGATGTCCTGTTGTAGGAGGTCGTTGTCTCATTGGCATCCGTGGTTGCTGTGCATAGACACTCTGCCATTGTTGAGTGAAGACTGGAGGCCGTTATTGAAGATTTCCTGGAGGCGGGCCAAGAATTGACTTCACCAATTGTGGTGGCAGAGGTCGAGTTGGCTGTCTGATTCCCACCACTAAGGGTGAGATACTGACTCCTGCTTTCAATCTGTTGGAGTGCTTGCCGAGGTGCTTGGTGAAGAAGGGCGGTGAGGGGGTTGGAGCAGTCATCTTGAGGTCCCTTGCCTCTAGGATGATCTTTGGGAAAGTCGCTGAGGGCAACCTAGAGTAATTGTCGAAGAATGTGTGCAGATAGAGGATGTCACACCCAAAGTAGTATGCGGGTGATCTGCACTCGTTGTCGTAGTCATAGGGCCGTCTACCCTATGTCTTGTCACGCCTAGTGAGGATGTTGGCCATCAGGAACTGGTGACAACTTCTCTCCATGTAGTCTTGATTACCGGTGTTGTTGATGCAATTCGTCCGGCAATCAACATCTGGCCAGTTGGAACTGGCGTGCTAGTGACTGGAGCTGGTGAAGTAGGCATGCATTGTTGTGTTGTTGGTAGTTGTTGCAGCACCGAGTTGATGGAGGACGATGTTGATGGAGTTGTAGGTCCATCATCCTCGAGCAGCATGGTTGTAGATAGTCTGGGGGAGATGAACTCCTCCAGAGGTGCAGCACCAATGTGTGTCGAAGGTGAAGACTTGACAGATAGCGCCTTGATGTAGGCGTCCACGGTAGGAGAGGTTGCCGATGTAGATGTGGCCGTAGTGGATATCCCCATCTTAGCTAGTAGTGCATCTATATCTATTCCGATATGTTCCCACATCCTAGGCTCCTGGGATGCATCTGCAATTTTTTTAGGGCTAACCTGAGTGTCAGATGCAGATGTTCTTGATGCAGCAGGTTGATTTTCCACGTCATTCATGGTGTCGCCCTTCCAATCTGTAGTTGTACGGGTACTGTTCCAGAGATGAACAGTACCGAAGCTACTATTCACTCCATGAACAGTAGCTCCGCAACGGTTCACGTGGTGAACTGAAGCGAACTGGCTGCCTCACAGTAGATCCCATGGTGATTGCCGCCTATAGGCTTCGGCAAGCCAATCAGGGAGAGCCCATGGATCTCTGTGGGCCATGGAGATCGATAGCCTGGTCTCCTGATACCATATGTTAGGGATTTAGATGAGGGAGTAGGGTTGGTGGCCATTGAGATGGTGGTGGCTACTGTTTATGTGAACAGTACCGAGGGAGAGGAGAAACTGAGAGTTGGAGAGCTCGAGAACTTAGGGTTTTACCCTTTTATTCCTTACTTGATTAATCCGGTACATGAGGCCTCTATTATATAGAGGAGACATGATTTGACCCTTAAATAATCTAGTCTCTAGTCTCTTCCTAAACCCTAACCTAGATACATAGGCGGTAGCTGCCGTGCTACAGTGCTCGTGGTACTGTTCACAGCCAGTGAACAGTACCACATGCCCCTCTTTGGGCCGGATCTGGTCCCTTGCGGCCCATATAGCCTGACTGGGCTCTCTAGGTGCCTAACACGAAGCCATTGGGACGTGCGAGGATAACACTAGGTACATATATGAGGCCACCATGCTATCTTCACATATTTCCATCCAATACTTCGGATCAGCATATCACCGATGGCCCCAAACCCAACAACACTGTCGGTTTGGCCTCTTGTTAGATTTGGATAAGCAATGATAGTGCCCGCCATCACTAATGGACTAAGAACCACCTGTGAATCCTATTTAAAAAAAATTGAAAACAATGTTGCTAGAGTCCTGCCACGCCGTTGGAGCCTGCTACCCACTGTAATAGCTTCAGATAGCTTGAGAGAGAGAGGGGGGTGAGAGGGAGAGGGAGAGAAAGGGGGAGGGATGGAGGGAGAGAGGGCGCATACTATGAGGGAGTCAAACCATGTGGAGGAGGAGAGGTGGGGAAGAAGGTGATATGTTTGACATGCACGCTATAGCATACTGCATGTAATGTCCAATGAGAGAGAACAACATCCACAATTAAGAATGTGTCTTTGGTGAACACAATGTAGCGGACAACGCTCCATTTAGAGCAAAAACAACAGAGAGATGTGATGAGCATCACAAACACATACCAGCTTTGTGCAACACCAATAGTTGCAAAATTACTACTTTTGTGCGAGATTGTAAATCCATAGTGTTGGTGATAGATCAGAAAGTAGAAAATTTTCATAAAGGATTATGATGGCAAAATCACTATGGAAGAGGGTCATGCCGACTCCAGTGATGATAGTGAGGCGGTCAAGCCATGAGATGTGTGAGAAGAACACTTGTTACATATCTGACCAGCTATAATTTGCTAAGTGGTTGCACGATGACAAGGCCACCATGCTTCTTGCATTTCCATCCACTACTCTAGACCGGTCTATCACCGCTAGCCCTAGTACTATCGATTTGGCCTCCCGTTGGATTTGAGTAAGCGGTGATAGTGCCCCCCATCACCAGCGGAGTCCTACCATGCCTTCGGAGCCTACTACCCACTGTAATAGCTTGAGAGAGAGGGGGGAGAAAGAGGGAGGGGGAGAGAGAGAGCATACCATGGGGGAGTCAAACCAAATTGAGGAGATGGGAGAGGAGGGGAAGGAAGGGGAATGTTTGGCATGCACGCTATATCATGCTGACTGTAATGTCCAATGAGAGGAAACAAAAACCACAATTTAGGATGTGTCTTTGGTGAACACAACGTAGTCGATAATGTCCTATCAGAGGAAACAAAAGCCACAATAAGGATGTGTCTTTGGTGAAAACAATGTAGTGGACAACGCTCCGTAAGAGCAAAACAAGAGAGAGAGAGGTGATGAGCATAAAGACAAAAATATAGTTTGGTAGGCATAACAATGTATTTAAACTACTAGAGAACTCGACATCCGCCCCGTTCAAATGCCTCGGCACCGTTTGAACCCGGTGCTAAATGTGTACTACCACCGGGTCCAATGGCTAGGAGCAGGGCGGCGCGCAGGCGTAGCTAGGAGGAGATCATTAGCACCGGGTCGTAAAAGACCCGGTGCTAAAGGCCTTAAATTAACACCGGTGGTAGTTACCAACCGGTGCAAATGTATCCAAATACATTTAGCACCGGTTGGTAGATACAACCGGTGCTAATGGACATGCACCGACGGCAGGCATCCCTTCCTTCTCTTCTTTTTTATCTTCTCTCTATCTTCTTCATTCTATCCCTTCTCTTTTTCCTTTCTCTTCCTCTTCTCACTTTGTGTTCTTCCCTCTCCAGGCCAGATGCGGGCGAGGCGAGGCGCTGGCGCAGGGCGTGGCGCTGGCGGGCGAGGCGCTGGCGCAGGGCGCGGCGCTGGCGGGCGACGCGCTGACGCCACGGCCGGCGCGCGGGGCGAGGCGCTGGTGCGGGTCTGCACGCGCGCGAGCAAGGAGTTGGTGAGCGGCGCGCGCTGGAGGGCGGCGTGCTCAGGAGCTTGCATGGGGAGTAGAGGCAGCTAGAGTGGATCGAGGCACCGGCGGAGGCTGCTAATCAAGTATTTAATTCACTCACGGTAGAAATTGTACTTTTCTTTTCTCCTTTTGTTCTTTTGTTCAACTAGCGAAGCCTTCTCTCTTTCTGATCTCTGTAATCTAAATTTCTTATTCTAAATCTGGTTGAATCTTGAATGTTGTAATTATTGAATCTCGGATATTGTGATGTAAATTGAGATATTTATACTCTTAATTTCTTTCTTTCTCCTCTTATTTATCTACTCCTCATCTTTTTTCTTTTTCTGTTCTTGAAGAATAAGAACAAAATTTTGTTGTTCCTGTTCTTCAAGGACAGGGAGAGAAGATGACGGCAAGGTAGAGAAGAGAGGAGAGGGAAAGAGAGGAGTAAAAGAAACGTTTAATTTTTTTTGCCTCCAAAATTTTTAGCACCGGGTCTTATTGTCAACCGATGCTAAAGAGACCCTTTAGCACCGGTTATTCCACCCGATGCTAAAGGGCTCACTTTTTAGCCTCGGATGATTGGCACCGGGTGGGAAACCCGGTGCTAAAGGGCTTTCCCACCCGGTGCCAATATCGGTTATTTTGGTAGTGTTACTTACCCAATAGTAGGGTTTAAATAGGAAAGGGTGCAACGGCCATAAGATAAAATGAGATCATGCATATGCGGCGGGGCTCTAGCAACCGTTGATGGGAGAATAAAGAAAGGAAAGAAGATTTGGATATACTAACAACTAAAATGGTCATGCTCAAAATTGAAACCTCATTATTACTTCTATAGTATACAAAACATTCTAGCAAATATGTCTTTTGTAATCTTAGCACAAACAAAAATATAATCGCATATAAGAAATATAAAAATATATTCATGTGAAAAATGCATAAATCATTATGTTGCTTCAGTAAATATAAAAAGTATGTTTATGTATCAGGTATTATCTTTCCTCTTTAATTCATGTTAAAAAAGATACGCCACAAAATATGACAACAAAATATATGATAAGATGTTGGTATGCTATCATGACACAGTGACACCACTAAATACAATTATTTATGTGTACTAATTTTGAAATAATACATCTATATATTGGTATAGAAAAGCTAGTTATTTGCTCTCGGAATCAGCTCCCCTCCGCTCAGCAAAGATGCCGAGCGATTCCGCACGCCATCTCCATCCCATGCGCTCCCGCGCTTCCGCCGTCACTCCCGCCCGCTCGCTCCCTCTCATCCTCAGTGTTGCTCGCTGCCCATTGGAAATGGCGTGTGCGCCATAAGCACAACGAGGTCGTCGACATCTAGCCCCTTGACGGCGAAGCTGGCAGTGAGCTTGGAGAGGTTGAAAGACGGCGGGGCAGAAACTAGAGCACGTCGCTGGAGTTGGACACGTGCCCGTCGCGGTGGCCCGCGGGCATGGCGAAGTCGGCCCAGCAGACACTAAGGATGGTGTTGGTGTCATGGAAGGTGAAGGGGATGACATCAGTGCAGGATAGCAGGAGACGTCACCCGGGCATGCGGCCTCAAGCGCCGCCTTGGCCAGTGAACACGTCACACACTAGGACCGCACCACCAGTTTTGACGCGTCCTAATGCGCCAATTTGTACCACAAGCGTACAGGACGTTGAAGCTCTTTCCCTCGGAGTATTCCAAGGTACCAATCCATGGAATAAGTGGATTTATACGCTTAACTAAGCACTAATCAATGTAACCGACAGTTCAAAGATGAATATTGAGATTGAATCTATTATGAACCGTGCAATGGTATAGTCAGAAAGAGAGTAGTGTTGTGAACAAGATACTAAGGATCTAGGATCTCTTGCAGATGCAATCTGAGAGCATGAAAAGCATAGGATCTAAGTGTACCATGAGTGGAAGTGAACCTCCCCTCCTAAGCTTCTCTCTCTCACAACTAGTCATGGCACGAGGATAACAAACATACGGATTAAAGGAACACATCTATATGATTGATCTCGGTAGCAAAGCAACCCATAATAGTGTTGGCTAGCCTTTCAATGAAGAACATCATAAACATTTGAATTATGATACAAAGATCCGAACAGATGATTAAAAGATTACAAATGAAGATCTCCATACAACCCTAAGGACGAACAGAGGTGTCACCCCCATAATCTTACACATATTATCGTGTTTTTGGGTGAAGAATACGCCGTAGATGTACTGGACCGAAGGAGACATCGAAGGGGAGCCCCAAGCCGATCGGCCCAGGGTGCTCCTGGCTCCGTTCGTCCTCCGCTTCGTGTGGTCGCATCTGGATCCAATCCCTTCTCCGTTTCTTCTACTTGTGGCGGCGTTGGATGGTGAATGATTTGTATTTTCTTCTCTATTCCCCCCCCCCCCCTTCTTCTATCCCGAGGTTCATGTATTTATATCCATCACTTGGCGGCGGCTCCAGGGTCCGGGTCGATGAAAAACCCTAAGAGGATGACTTCTCCAAGCTGGTGAAATGGGGCCGCGAACGGCCTAGAAACAGGCCAGGCCAATCGGCCTGGAGGACCTAGGCCGATCGGCCTGGGCCTTTTCTGGCCCTTCTGGCTCCCATCTTTTACGTGCTGATCCTCCTCATCGACCCTTGTCCAAATATCCAAAAATCTCCTTATAAAAAACTCCGTGAATTTCTCTCTTTTCCTATAATATTGCAACATACTCCAAAATATGACACATATGCAAAAAATGGTGTTATTTCATGTGCCAAGTGGCAGGTTAGTCCATGAGTAAGCAATAAAACACTAATTAAATGATATAAAAAAGGTGTCATTAGTGAGCGCCAACAGCCAGCTCGGCTCGGGCCGCATCGCAGGTCGGGCAAGCGAAGCTCCACCGCGGACAAGTTCCTCCGCGAGGCCATATCACCGGCCAGGCGAGCTCCTCCCGGGACCGTGCCAGTCAATTTGCCCACGCATCAGAACCCCTCAGGTTGATTCCCGGCGGCCCGAGCACCGCCACAACCTCGCCCACCTCCCCCGTCCTTCATCTCGCCTCTGTCCTACCCACAGCGTGCCGCCGGCGAGCTCCATGCCTTGGCCACGGCTGCCGCCGCCTTCCGTCGTTGCGCCGCCCCTCTCCGACGGCCACCCACCGTCGGCGATCACCTAGCTACATTCGTACGGCCTTTCTCATCGTGGGGGTGTCGGCCTGCGACCTTTGATCGGCCGGTGTTGTGGGTCCAGGGCCCACACTTTTGAGTAGGGTAGAAAATGAGTGAGTAACAAAAGATGTGATTCGAGTATGGAGAGTTAAGATTTAGAGAGGCTTCCGATTTAGGCCACCGCATATGAAGTTTTCTATTTTTTATAATCCTCCAAAAACTCTATATTTAGTTAAGATTATACATAGGTTGTTGGAGTTGCTCTAAGTTCCTAGCTCCCACCTTGATCCAGAGATATCGCCTTTAATTATAGTCTTGATCTTTCGTAGAAGAAGGTTGCTTGTTGACCTGCAACTACAAGGAATCTCCCCTCATCGAACACGCGCGCATTTTTTTTTCTTTTCAAATTTCCCAAGTCGCTAGAGATACTGGTAGGGAGTCCAGCAAGCCTTATTTCCTCTAGGTCCATGCCATCGGCTCCTGGGCTGTGTCCATGCATGTCCACCAATCCAATCCTGCAGCGTTTCGATGCCTTGCACTTGCACGTTATAGCCGCCACGTCAGCGATCCACAATTGGTGATCTCTGGCCAATCGTTGAAGAGCACATGGATTATTTGTGCTTTTTGGATGCGCAGTTGTGCTTCTTGAAAGATGTAGAGAGCAAAATCAAATATACTTAAGACAAAATATACAAAGTTTTGAAAGATGCGGGCTAAGCTAAGCTAGTCGTCTCGCCCTCCCTCTCTGCACGTACGTGTCTATATATACGGCCGGTCAGCTCCTCATCAGCTCAGCGTCTGGCTCCTCATCAGCTCGGTGCGCGCACGCCACTCCTTTCAGTTGTGCAGATAGTTCAGTGGCTAGAGGAGCGAGCGAGAGGTCCACATACACTATGGGTTCTGCATCAGTGATCGCCTCCGCCCTGCTTGCAGGCTGCCTGCTGTTGCTGGCCTCTGCTGCCCACGGCAGCGGCCCCGCCTCCACGACGACTGCCCTGCCGACGACGAGCGGCGGCGGCTTGCCGCCGTGGGTGCAGAGGCTGCTGGCTGTGGGCGGCGGCGGCGCGCCAAACCTCGGCAGCATGGAGGGGAGGAGCGTCGTGGTATCCAAGGACTCCAGCGGCCAGTTCAGGAGCATCAACGCCGCGCTGGAAGCGGCTGCGGCCGAGGATCCGCCGACCGGCAACAAGATCGGCCGGTACATCATCTACCTCAAAGAAGGAGTGTACGAGGAGACGGTGAAAATCACGAGGAAGCATGTCATCATTATTGGCGAAGGCGCCGGGAAGTCGGTGATAACCGGGAACAAGAGCGTGGCGGTTGACCATCTCAGCACGACGGATACGGCGACCGTGAGTAAGTGATGACGATGATCCTACTAGTCCTGGCTCGCTCCATCTGTTCGTTCGTCTCTGTTGATCGATGCATCCATCTCGCAATTGTACGTCATCCATGCATGCATTATATTGCATCTCTGGTCGATCTCCCAACCAATTGACTTGCTCCGATCCGATCCGCCTTGCAGGTGTCTACGGTAGGGGCTTCATGGCGCAGGACATCACCATCAGGAACACCGCAGGTCCGGCCGGGAAGCAAGCCGTCGCCCTGATGTCAAGATCCCACTACTCCCTAGTGTACCGGTGCTCCCTAGAGGGCTACCAGGACACGGTGGACGCCGACACCGGGCTCCAGATGTACCTGGAGACCTCCATCCACGGGACTGTTGATTTCGTCTTTGGGTACGCGAGGGCTGCCTTCCTGGGGTGCCGCCTGCTGGTCTGGCACTCCGGGACAACGTCTCACAACGTGGTCACCGCGCAAGGGCGCAGCAACCCAAAGGACGATTCGGGCTTCGCCTTCCAGAACTGCTCCGTCACCGCCGACCAAGGTGTCGACCTCACCGGCGTAGAGACCTTCCTCGGGCGCCCGTGGAAGAACCACTCGCACGTTATGTTCATGGAGTCG
The DNA here is from genome assembly GCA_033239725.1 of Echinochloa phyllopogon. Classification (NCBI taxonomy): domain Eukaryota; kingdom Viridiplantae; phylum Streptophyta; class Magnoliopsida; order Poales; family Poaceae; genus Echinochloa; species Echinochloa phyllopogon. The sequence continues at coordinate 28,734 of BTCW01000016.1, read as the reverse complement.
TTCCTCGATTCCATCATCGACCCGCAGGGGTGGGTGGAGTGGAACCGGTCCAACGGCGTGATCCCGGAGACCGTGCTCTACCTGGAGTACGGCAACAGGGGTCCGGGCGCTGACACGGCCCGCCGTGTCAAGACTCCAGCAGTGGGCGTCGCCAACTGCAGCCAGGCGGAAGGCTACACTGCGGATCGCTTCGTCAACGCCACCCAGTGGGTCCCTGCTGAGCCCAAGGTGACGATCCCCTACCCTCACGGCCTCCAGAACCCGTGCCGTCCATGATCGAGCAGATGATTCAGATCATCAGCTCTACCTAGCTGCGGAGTCGTCGTACCTAGCAGCAGTAGAGCAGCAGCTAGCAGCTGCTTGCTTCTGTGTGTGTTCCTTGTGTTGTGTGTTGGATCTAGCTAGGAAGGAGCGAGCGAGGTCGCGAGTACGTCCGGCGTGCCTGCTACCTCTGCATATATGCTGCCTTTCGTACGTGGTTTGTGTGTGTCTCCAACGAATGTCAGTTCCTCCTGTGTCAAGGATCGATGCATCATGTATGTACATGCATCACAAGCTGCTGCTTGTGTTTGTGTATCTGCTGTAATAGTACACGTGATGATGTCAAGGATCAGCTTGCCTATCGTGTTAGTTTGTGATAATTTGGCACCCGCGCGCTTCTGTGTTGTGCTATCATATGTCAAGGATCTATGTATCAAGATGATTATGTTTCTGTGTGCCTGGAATAATATAATCTCTATTAGTGGATGCTTGTGTTTGTGATAATTTCCATATATATATATATATATATATATATATATAAAGCAAGTAGTCTCAAGGATCAGACGTATGCACGTACTGCATATATATTTGTACGCTACACTACAGCTTCTTCTGGATGTAGCTAGTAGTAATGTATTTCTTTTTTGATATATCTGTACGTGTAAATGTACCTGCTGCTGCTGATAGTCAATCACCAAGCTATCTAGTTATCCAATAATCATCCACCAAAAAATTAAACTACTTGCCGCCTTATCTTTAATCTCGATCTGGGTAGCATGCATGCAGGGTATATATAAGCTAGTTTCATCTTGGATTTGGGTGGTGGGTTGCGTTAGTTGCTTCCTTAGCTTCCAGAATGGCATATATATATGGAGGAGCTTCCAGAATGCATGGAGCTGATGAGTTAGCTTAATTAAGATAATCTCCAGTATCTAGCGGCAAGTCACGCGGTGATCGAATTTCCCTCCTCTCTCTCGATCTGCTTAATTGTGCCCATCATATCCAGTTCAGTTCAAGGATCCGCCATGGCCCTTAATTGATTCCTTCAAAGGAATGAAAGGCATCTCAGACTTTGTTGTTTGGGCCGATGCTAGCTAGTAGCTAGGTGAGCGGCGGCGCTCGATCGTTCGCGCTCGGTCGGAGCTAGTCGTCGTCCTTGGGCTGCTTAGCTTGTGCACACCGTACGTGGAGTCCTCCGGCCGGCCAGTCGCCGCCGCGCACCGCACCGCACCACCGCTGCCCTCGTGCACCCCACATGAAGTTCCTCCCGCGTGGACAGGACAGGGCGCCCGATCGATCGAGCCAACAGTCCCCTCCTGCCTCTAATTATCACCGTCCAGGAAGCTCATCGTCGCTGAGCCTGGTAGCTAGCCTCTCCATCCTACCAGCCTCGCTGCAACTGCGGCTTGCATTGGGGAGGAACGAACAATCCTGCCCCGAGCAATCATGCATGATACGATCGACTGCTCCGTGCAGTGGTCGATCGCCGCCGGCCGGCCGCTCATGTGCTTCTGCCCAAGTCGAAGCAGCCGCCAAGCTAGCAGCAGCACTGGCATTAGATCAGAATGGTTTGGCTGGACGGCTGCTGGCGCGAGAGAGGGCCCTATCGATCTCTAGGCGGTCGAGAGGCTGGATGCGGCTGAGGCCGGCGGCGTCAGCTAGCCCTTGGCCAATGTTGGCTATGCCAACGGCGACGTGAGCCGAGCGAGGGGGAGTAGCTGTGGAGCCCGCCCGCCATTCAGGGGCATGAATATGCGCGAGAGATGATATGATGGAGGTAGGGAGGGAGGATGGCTAGCTGCTGGACGGGCAACGACGTCCGGTGACCGGTGACTGCCGCCAGCTACAAGCCTACAACTGTGCGGTGATCGTCTGTGCGGCTCGATCGGTCTGATACACAAGGGGGAGGACACGGGTCTTACAGTCATTTTTGCAAAGAACTGATAAACTCCAATAATGGCTGAATGGCACAAATTAAAGGTCCAATGGAGCTTGTTGACTCAATATTAATTATGCGGGCGTGAGAGAACTTCACTACGGGAAACCGGGTGTATGCCGAGTGTCGCCTTCTTTGTCGAGTGTATTATATCGGGCACTCGGCAAAGACTCTATTTGCCGAGTGTCCACAGGGCGGCCCTCGGCAAAGAGTGAACACTCGGCAACCAAACTCTTTGCCGAGTGTCAGGACGCCAACACTCGGCAAAGATGAGCTTTGCCGAGTGTCAGGAAAGGGACACTCGGCAAAGACGCCGCACGTGCTCGGCGCGTGACACGGCCGCCAACGGCCGTCGTCGGCCGTTTGGGCTGCATCCTCTTTGCCGAGTGTCAGCCTCCTGACACTCGGCAAAGCTGTGGCACGTGCTCAGCGCGCGAGACGGCCGGCAACGGCCGTGGGCGGCCGTTTGGGCTGCATCCTCTTTGCCGAGTGTTAGCTTCCTGACACTCGGCAAAGCTGTGGCACGGGTCCAGCACGTGCGGCGCGCGCCAACGGGCGGGTGGGGACGGCTAGACTGGCACAGCTTTGCCGAGTGTACAAAATAGACACTCGGCAAACATTTCAAAAATTTGAAAATATTTTTGAAAAAACTTGGAATTCAAACAAGAAAGTTTGAAAATTTTCAATACAAGTGTTTTTTGCACGGATGGAATAGTGGCTTTGCCGAGTGTTGCCAGCTCAGCACTCGGCAAACTTCCTATTTGCCGAGTGCTCATCTGGTAACACTCGGCAAAGCATTCCTTTGCCGAGTGTTCTACAAGAAACACTCGGCAAAGGCTGGCCTTTTTTATTTAAACTTATGTTTTTGGGCTCGAAACTTTATTTTTTTTCCCGTGATACTTGTCAAAGGCTATTTATATCTTATGTGGAGCTTGTGGCAAAAAGTTGAGACGATTTCGAAAAGTTTATATATACGGCCATGTCCAATCGGAGCATATCCCCATAGAAGTTTCGGAGTGTTGAGATGGAGACAACCGGATTTCGAAACGAAGTGAAGTTGAATTAGAGTTTGAGTTCATAACTTTTTCTATAGGCAATAGACGACGTAGATTGGTTCATTTGAAGTTATCATATTTTTTCGGACCCATTTGATATTTTTTAAATTATTTTTACGCCCTTCTCCGCATGAAATAATGAAATATATGAAGGAATTATTAGATATATATGCTTCAAATAATGAAAACATTTCATCTAAGCATAAAATGTGCATTGTTGAATATATTTGACAAGATATTTTGATGTGTATTTGACCGAATTTGAAAAATTTGGTATGTAAGAATTGGTCTGGGAAATGTTTGCCGAGTGCTACACTCGGCAAACAAGACCTTTGCCGAGTGTCAGAAAAGAGACACTCGGGAAAGAGCACCTTTGCCGAGTGCTCTCCTTGGGGCACTCGGCAAAGAGGCCATGTGGGCTGGCCGGCCCGCGGCCGCGCGGGCCACGTCATTGGCCGACGTGGCACCTTTGCCGAGTATAGGCACTCGCCAAAGGCCTGTTTGCCGAGTGCCCTGGGCCAGACACTCAGCAAACATGCCACGTGGCCCACCTCTTCAACCGCGCACGGCCACGTCAGCGGACAGATGTGTTTGCCGAGTGTCCTAGATCGGGCACTCAGCAAATAGGCCACGTATCAGATCTGTTTGCCGAGTGCCCGATCCAGGGCACTCGGCAAACAGGGGGTTGGGCCGGGGGACTTAACCGCCCGCACGGCCGCCCCAACCCACACACGCCTCTCTCCCCGCGCCGCCGCCTCTCTCCCCGCCCGCCGCCGCCGCACGCTCTGCCGCCACCGCTTCCCGCCGCCGCCACCGCTCCCCGCACGCGACGCCGGCCGCCGCCTCCGCCCGGCCCGGCCGCCGCACCGGCCGCCGCCTCCGCCCGTGCCCACGCCGGCCCCGGCCGTCCCCGCCCCGGCCCCGGCCGGCCGTCCCCGCCCGCGCCCCGGCCCCGCCCCCGGCCGGCCGTCCCCGCCCGCGCCCCGGCCGGCCGTCCCCGCGCCGGCCTTGGCCCCCGCCCCTGCCCCGGCCCCGGCCCCGGCCGGCCGTCCCCGGCCCCCGCCCCCGCCCCGGCCCCGGCCCCGGCCGGCCGTCCCCGGCCGGCCATCCCCGGCCGTCCCCGCTCCGGCCCCGGCCGGCCGTCCCCGGCCGGCCGTCCCCGGCCCGCGCCCCGGCTGGCCGTTCCCGCCCCGGCCCCGGCCGTCCCCGCCCCGTCCGCGTCAGCCCCGGCCCGGCCGCCGCGCAGGCCGGCCCGTCCCCGCTCCTTCCCCGGCCGCCGGCTCGTCCTCCTGTCCCCGTTCCCGCCCATCTCGTGTAGGTACCCCGCCCGTCCTCTTGTTACCTTTGTTAATTTATTCATTTTGCTGCAAAACTAGGATGTGGTAGTTGCTATTTTTGTGGTAGGAAGTAGTAATATGAATTTCTTTGTGAAATTATGAAATTGATGTGAAATTGTAGTTGTTAGATTTAGAATTGGTATATTTTGAATTGGTTGATTTTTGGTAGAATTGAGTAATGAATGTGGTTGTCGGCCTTTGTTTTGCTATCAAATGGATTAGGCCATGTCAAACAAGTGCCATGAATATTGTGTATGTGGTTGTCGGCCTTCGTGCCGTGTTTTTTTCAGGATGTGTGGTTTCAGAAACCTCCCCGTGTAGGGGAGGTGCTGCCGAATTTTTTATTTGACAAAAATTTGTTTTTATTTCAGTGAGGCTGTTGCACCATCTTCTACTTGGACCCCGACGCCGCACGTTGTTCCCCGCCGTCTGCACCGACACGAGCGTCACCGACTCGCCCGCCGTCGAGCCCGTAGGTGAGCACATGCAAAACCATACGCGCTCAGTTTTTTAGTTGTGTACCTTCTTCGTCTCTTGTATTTATCTTTACCGTGTGGCTTCTTTGCCATGTTCTTGCGTTTCCTACAGTAAATAAGATGAAGGGTCATCTTCCTCTTGCGTCTTGAGAAAGATGATATGACATCTTATTTACTATATGATACGCAAAAACATGACAAAGAATTCATACCGTACAGTTAAATACAACAGGCCAAGATTGTGCACAACTGTGTCACGTAACCTAGTTAGGCGTCTCCCGTTCGAAAGAGATACAGTTGTGAATATGTGAATCATTGCATATGTCTAACCGTATCTGTTTCGAATTGTCCACGTTTTTGGACAGCTCGAGGATGTGTAGATGGGTAGTTTCCATGCTCTACTCGTACCGAGGCTGAGTTTCGGCATCATCTCCCTGTTGTTCTCCGAATACACAATCTCCGTAATTGGACGTGTATTTGGAGAACAGCGGGGAGGTGCTGCCGAAATTCCGTCTTGGATACGAGTAGAGCATGGAAACTACCCGTCTACACATCCTCGGGTGGGATTAGGACCTATCTTTACCTATTAGACATAAAGCTAGCATCCGATAGATGCATTTATTATTATAAATTTGGTATGGAAGAAATTTATTGCTCGGTGATATGTAAAGGGATGGATGACCGTGAGTGGATGTACACTGGCCGCTCAAGTAAAGGTGAATGTACAGATGAATGGATTGCCAAGACTGATGCGTTCTTGAAGCAAGCTTTTGCCAATGCGAAAGGGGTGCCAACTACTTTCTGTCCATGCGCGGTTTGCGACAATCGTAAACGCCAAACAGAAGTTGTCATGGGTAAACATCTCGTCAGGAATGGATTTACGGAGAACTATACTCGGTGGACACGCCATGGTGAAGCCGTTGATCGTGTGAGAGACGAGGCCGTGAGGCAGCGCATCGAGGAGTTTGATGATGAGGCAGGGGTAGGGGACATGTTGCATGACTACGACGAAGCACACTTCAATGATGGACCTAGGGAGGAGGAGCCGGAGGCCACTGCAAAGGCTTATTATGACATGTTGTCAGCGGCACAACAACCACTTCACTCGCACACTAAGGTTTCTCAATTGGATGCCGTTGCACGTCTGTTGGCCGTCAAGTCCCAGTTTAGCTTGGGTCGAGACGCCTTTGACCACATCCTGACAATTTTGGGTGGCCTCCTTCCGGAAGGTCACGGCTTGCCAAAGAACATGTACGCGGCACAGAAACTTCTAAATGCACTTAAGATGCCGTATCAGAAGATACATGCTTGTCCGAATGGATGCATCTTATTTAGGAAAGAATTTGCGGACGCAAAGCAATGTCCGAAGTGCAAGGCTTCTAGATTCGTGGAGATAGTCGGTGCTGATGGTAAGAAGAAGCAAAGCAAAATACCCGTGAATATCCTACGGTACCTTCCACCTATACCGAGGATCCAACGGCTTTACATGACCGAGGACTCCGCGAAACAGATGACATGGCACAAAAGTGGAGTGCGATACAATCCTGATAAGCTCGTACATCCATCCGATGGTGAAGCATGGAAGCACTTTGATGGGATTCATCATGACAAGGCTAGAGAGGCTCGGAATGTGCGTGTTGCGTTGGCAACAGATGGGTTCAACCCGTATGGAATGACGGCTGCCCCATACTCTTGTTGGCCAATGTTTGTGATCCCACTCAATCTCCCCCCCGGTGTCCTATTTCAACGGCAGAACATCTTTTTGTCGTTAATTATTCCTAATTACCCGGGGAAAAATATGAGCGTGTATATGGAGCCTCTTGTTGATGATTTGGACCGTGCTTGGGAGGAAGGTGTATGGACATATGATCGAGCTACAAAAACAAACTTTAAAATGCATGTCTTCTACCAGTACTCCCTGCATGACCATCCGGCGTATGGGATATTCTGCGGCTGGTGTGTCCACGGGAAGTTCCCATGTCCAATATGCAAGGCATCTCTGAAGTTCATCTGGTTGACCAAGGGTGGAAAATATTCATGCTTCGACAAACATCGTCAATTTCTCCCTCTTGAACACGAATTCAGACAAGATATCAAGAACTTCACGAAAGGTGTAAGGGTTCTAGACCCTACACCACACATGATGACAGGTGAGGATATTCGTGCAGAGTTAGACGCTCTCGAGGTCGGGGAGGATGGCCGTTTTGTGGGATATGGCGAGCAACATGCCTGGACTCATAAGTTGGGCCTATGGAAGCTCCCGTACATGGCAGACCTTCTGCTTCCACATAATGTTGATATGATGCACACTGAAAAGAATCTTGCCGAGGCACTTTGGGGTACAATCATGAACATTCCTGATAAAACCAAAGACAATACCAAGGCTAGAGTGGATCAGCAGCGGTTATGCAATAGACCGAAGCTAAATATACCACCTCCCAGGGACGGCAAAACATGGAAAAAACCTAAGGCCGATTTCGTTCTCGATAATGACCAAAAGAGGGAAGTGCTAAGTTGGTTCCAAACATTGAAATTTCCTGATGGGTATGCAGCGAATTTGAAGAGGGGAGTGAACTTAACTACTCTAAGGATCAACGGGCTCAAGAGTCATGACTACCACATATGGCTTGAGCGGCTTCTTCCGGTGATGGTTCGAGGCTATGTCCCCGAGCATGTCTGGCAAGTGCTGGCGGAGTTGAGCAATTTCTTCCGCCAGCTGTGTGCTAAGGAAGTATCGAAGCCCATGCTTGCAGAAATGGAAAAGCTTGCTCCCGTGTTGCTATGCAAGTTGGAGAAGATATTTCCACCGGGCTTTTTCAACCCGATGCAGCATATGATTCTGCACCTTCCGTATGAGGCACGAATGGGAGGGCCTGTGCAGAACCGGTGGTGCTATCCAATTGAAAGATGTCAGAAGGTTCTTCGAACTAAATGCAAAAATAAATGCAAGATTGAAGCATCTATTGCAGAGGCATACATTCTCGAGGAGGTGTCAAACTTCACGACGAAGTATTATGCTGACAACCTCCCTAACGTGCACAATCCACCGCCTCGTTATAATGTTGACGAAGTTGAATCGAACCTCAGCCTTTTCCGAGGGCAACTAGGAAGTGCAAGTGAAGGCACCAACAAAAATTTGACAAATGCAGAGTGGCGCGCTATCATGCTCTATGTGCTCACCAATCTATCCGAAGTTGAGCCATACATGCGGTAAGTTCAGAACGATCTTGTTTTCAAGTACCTAGCCACTATTCTGCATCCAACACTCTTGTTTCTCGTTCATACAGGAAATTTCTTGATCAATTCTGGCGTAATAGGAGGGCTCCTACCCGACACGAAGTTGATGACCTTCTTAAACATGGAAACCCAGATTTTATTTCTTGGTTCAAACGGAAGGTACACTTAATTTCAGTCTTGTCCTAAATTCGACGTTACTGAAGTCGTGTCATTAATATAACAAACATGCCTGGTCGAACTCGCAGGGCCAATCCAATGGGTCTATGAGTGTCGAGTTGAGACAGATCGCCGATGGTTGTGCGTATAAGGTCAAGTCATTTACTGGATATGACGTGAATGGTTATCGTTTTCGCACAACAAGTCATGAGCAGAGGATGCCCAATCGAAGGACTACAAGTACCGGAGTCTATACTCCAGGCTCTGATGGGGTCGATTACTATGGGAGACTTGAAGAAATATACGAGCTTAATTTTGGTGGAAGCAAACCTCTTTCTCCTGTTATCTTCAAATGTCATTGGTTTGATCCTTCAGTGGTGAGACGAACCCCTAGTCTTGGGCTAGTCGAAATTCGACAATCATCTGTCTTACCTGGAGATGATGTCTATATAGTGTCTCAACAAGCCACCCAGGTGTATTATTTGTCATACCCGTGCAAAAAGGACAAAAGGCTTGAGGGTTGGGACGTTGTATACAAAGTGTCGCCACGCGGTAAACTACCAGTCCCAAACAATGAAGATTATAACATAGATCCAAACACCTATGATGGAGAGTTCTTCCAAGAAAATGGGCTAGAAGGGTCTTTTGAGATAGACTTAACCCAAGCGGTCGGAATGGATTTAGACTCAGAAATGTTTGTTGACGAGGACACTGGAGATGTGGTTCATAATGCTAAGGAGGTAGAGTTACTAGAGCGATTACAATTAGGCAATGACGAAGACGACGACATTTCTCCGCCTTTGGAGGACGACCATGAACATCTCGAAATGTACGATAGTGATGATGCGACCGTTGATCCAGATAATCCTGATCCGGATGATTATTTCTAATAAAAGTACGTTTATATATTACATCATCTCTGTCTAATAGTTTATGTTGGGTCATATTTCTTATATATTACACGTTTTTCTAATTATTTATGTTTATATGTGAAATCTAATAATTGTATGTTTTTGTTGATCGCAGGTGATTGGACCAATATGGTGGGTCATGGCGGTGCGATGAGGAACGTCATGTCGTTGTACCGGAAGTTTAAAGATGGGGGGTCCGAGGCAGCTGGGTCGTCTGGTGCCAAGGGGCGAAAGAAGAAGGCCACAGGCGGGGGGCGAGGCAGGGGCAAGAGGCGAGAGCGGACCCCCGTACCTTCGTCGTCTTCGTCCGACGAGGACTTTGTTCCTTCGGCGGTGGACACTCGGGCCGGGGAGCACGAGTACCGCGAGGACGAGGAGCACGAGGCAGTGGAGCACGTGGCCGAGGGGCACGGGGCCGAGGACCACGGGGCCGAGGACCCCGAGGGCGAGGACGTAGAGGGGTCCACCTCCTCTGAGAACTCGGCCCTTTGGCAGCGAGGCCCCTCGCAACTCCCGAAGCGCCCGATACCCATGGAGCGTCGCCCCGTGATCGCACCCAGCCCTCCAAGGTAAGTAATTTTAGATGTTACACAGACCTTCTCGTTTCATATTCATATGTTGGAAATCACAATATGGACTAACAATTTATCTTAATCACTTGGGCAGGAATTGGGTGATGGTCACCCCAGGCGCTGGTCACGCCCGCAAAGTCAACGGCATCCTGGGTCTTCTTTGCAGGGAGCTGTTTCCGGGTCTGGTGACCATTGGCGGCAGGGAGGAGCCGGCCTACACCTTTGACCACTACGTCGCCGCTGGCGATCAGGAGGACCGGGAGCGCAGGATCTTCAACAACAAGGCCGAGCGGGTAAAGGGAGAGCTTTGGGTAAGTATTCGTTGCACTACACTGCTCAACACAACACTTTCATTGAACAATCTACAAATAATGCAACATTCATCGTGTATATGTGCGCAGGACTTTTACAGATGCGCCCCGGGACAGGAGGCTTCGGCGGATGCTGTGGCACATGCAGCCTGCTGGAAGCTTGTCAAGGACCTGCACTACGAGGCGCGCGTGCAGGCCGTAATTGATTATTTCGCGGCACTCAAGATCTCCGTGAAGAAAACGGAGGCAAGAAACATGAAGTTGACCAAGGAGCAGTATCTGGCGGTATGTAAATCGATACTGTTTTATTCTAAGATTAAGTACTCTAAATTCGATCTTGTTATATGTCGTACACTTGATGTCTTGTAGGCGATTCCGTGGTGGTGCGCCCCGCATCCCACGTGCTGGGAGGTGATAGTCGACAAGTGGTGCAGCGCCGAGTGGGCCGCTCAGCACGACCTTTGCCGGGAGCGGCGTTTGCTGATGCCCGGTGTCTCACACCATCAGGGCAGCCTTAGCCTCGAGGAGTACAGGGCCAAATGGGTACGCCAAGTCATTTCTATATTCGCTCACTCTATTCTGTGTAATTACTAATTTATATTGTTTGTTTTTTCAGTCGGCGTCACATGGTGGTGCGCCTTGCTCACAGCTCGAGGCTTTTGCTATGGCCCACAAGGGCAAGGCGACCTCCGATGTCCGGTACAACCCGGAGGACGGGCCCGCGGCATACAGCAACGCCAGCGTCCACAGTCGCCTCACAGCATATCAAGAGGTCGCGAAGGAGGTCCACGGGCCAGACTGGGATCCGACCGCCCACGACATTGATGGAGAAGTGGTCATGAGGGCGGGAGGAGGCAAGAAGCACGGGCGGTACTTGATCGCCAACAACACCATCGACACGGCCTCTACCCCCACACTCTCCCAGATTCGAGCCAGGAGCACGAGCTCTTCAGCGGCTATCCGCCAGCCTCTTCCCGGTTCACACTTCGGGATGCAGGCACTCCAGGTTATTTCTATTTCTATCTTTGTACGTGAAGTTTGCTTACGTTTATAATGTATTATAACAATGTGATTGAATATTGCAGGCCCGGTTGGATGAAGAGACGGAGAGACGGAGGCAGCTGGAGTTGGAGGTGCAGCAGATACGGGAGGCGGAGGCCGAGAAAGACAGGCAGAAGGAGGAGGCCGAGCGGGCGAACCGAGTGTGGCAGGAGCAGGTATTTGCCTACCTGCAGAGCATTGGCCAACGCGTGGGTGAAGGTCCGCCGCCGCCGATGCCACCACCGCCTCCACCACTACGTGTTCCTATTTCTCCCGTGAGTCACTTGAGAACCCTATGATTTCATTTCACAACTCATTTCTGTCGAAAATCTTGTAACACACACCACTAATCTCTTTTGGGCAGGCTCCTGGCTCGGCCGCGTCGAATGACGGCCCTCAAGACGAAGACCTTGCGGCGCGGGCGGTTAGATCGTTGTTCGGACCCCCTCTTCCGTGAGTGATGCATGTCCATGACTTTGTAAACATATGAATGATGGATGTTGGATGTTTGGATATTGAATTTGTGACATTTCTGTGATGTTGGATGGTTTAGTGACTTATATGTGTTTGTTTATGGTTGTTTGATGGTTTAGTGGCTATATATATATATATATATATATATATATGAATTGCCTGTGATGCCTATTATAAACTGCCTGTAATGCCTATTAGAAACTGCCTGTGATGTTTTTGTTGAGGGGTCCTTTTAACGCAAAAAATTAATAAAAACAGGAAAAAATTTGAGCCTTTGCCGAGTGTTACACTCGGCAAAGAGGTGCTTTGCCGAGTGTATTGGCTTTAACACTCGGCAAAGAGGTTGTTTCTGTCATTTCTGGAACAGCTTTTGCCGAGTGTTCCTGCTTTGCCGAGTGTCTTGGCTTTTACACTCGGCAAATATGCAACCTTTGCCGAGTGTTAAAGCCCTTACACTCGGCAAAGGGTTGTCCACGGCCTGCCCCCTAACCAGGCTTTGCCGAGTGTCGGGGTCCAACACTCGGCAAAGGCTGGTGTCTTTGCCGAGTGTTAAAGCCCTTACACTCGGCAAAGGGTTGTCCACGGCCTGCCCCCTAACCAGGCTTTGCCGAGTGTCGGGATCCAACACTCGGCAAAGGCTGGTGTCTTTGCCGAGTGTTAAAGCCCTTACACTCGGCAAAGGGTTGTCCACGGCCTGCCCCCTAACCAGGCTTTGCCGAGTGTCGGGGTCCAACACTCGGCAAAGGCTGGTGTCTTTGCCGAGTGTGACACTCGGCAAAGGGTCCGTTAGCCCTAACAGCCGTCCACAGACGGCAGCGGGCCGTCTGTTAGTGCTTTATTTTGCCGAGTGCTGGCTTTGCACTCGGCAAAGCCTTTGCCGAGTGCCCGACAGAAGACACTCGGCAAAGGGCCTGTTTGCCGACACGAGCTATGCCGTAACCCTTTTGCCGAGTGTTACACTCGGCAAAGACTTTGCCGAGTGTATTTCGGGGTTTGCCGAGTGCCCTAGGCACTCGGCAAACTCCGGGTTCCCCGTAGTGCTTGTTTAGTGGTATATATATGGAATTGGGATCTTTTTCGGTGGCGTGTGCAGATAATAATTGCCTAAAAAAACACCATTAGATCAGCTATTTGATTTTTTTTATACATACAATAAAGCATAACTAGATTAGGATAGGAACCTAAGAAAGTAGTGGCAATCACCTTGATCAAAAGTAATTTCCCTTAAAAACTCTCATCATGTAGCTGTTGTAGCACTGAGTATATATTTCTCTAAATTTGTCTCGTGAATAATATAATTAATGCACCTGCCATCTAATGATCTAAGAACTTGGTTTGCAATTTCGATAGAAGATGTAGTTTTCTTTCAAAACGATTGTAACAATATTTTTTAATTGAGGCTATCATGGAAGGGAGAAGGTCGTTCCTCCCATTACAAAGAATCGCACTACCAGCCTTATTAGTTCAATGGCTGATGTGTTGGCCAATATCTTCCTGCCGGACCGGATGACATGAACGCATAATTAACTCACCGCTCAGAATTTTAGGACAAAAATTCAAACACAATGATCCACTGCTCAGAATATATTTCTTCTTATATTTGTGTACAATATGCACGATGACAGCTATGATCATGGTGTCATCATGTGGGATCGCATGTCTATTTATATGCTTTTTTAATTTTATTTGTAGAAACGGCTCATCTTATCATCTGACATATTGGTATTTTATTTGTAAGAAGTTGTGTTATTGCAACATTGTATTTCTGATGTTGTATTCAAGATTATTGGAAAACATCAAAAGGAAATTCAATATTACACATGTCATCTCTATATCCTCCAATTCGATAAGATTTTGGTGATGTATTCCAATTCCATAATGACATTCTTTCTTGCATGATTCGCCACTTCTTCTTACGGTACTCTTGTTTGTTCATCAACAATAGTTTCAGCTTTTTCGTAGAAAAATCGAGAAATTTCCGTAGAAGCTAAATTTTCCAAACACCAACAATGCAAAAGTTAGACATGCATGCTCTATATGCAAGTTTGAGATTTCGTATCCCTTGCTTTCTTTTCCTTCTCATCATCACATGGTGTGAAGGTTTTGTGATGAAAGTTTTGCATCTTGGATGTGTGTGATAAAAATATAAAATGATTCTCTTGATCGAGCTGAAATAGAACTAGCCCCTTGTTTAGATGCGCAGTGTAAAAATTTAAAAATAGAATCTTTTCACATTTAAAGTATTAAATATAGACTAATTAAAAAATTAATTGCAGATTCCGTCCGTAAATCGCGAGACGAAGCTAACGAGCCTAATAATCCGTCATTAGCACATGTTTACTGTAATGCAGCATTACTGTAGTAATTTATTATCTAATCATGATCTAAATTAGGCTTATTAGATTCGTCTCACGATTTACGAACCATCTGTGTAATCTGATTTATATTTTAACTACATTTAGTATGTCATACATATATTTTTTTTTAAATTTGAATTTTGCATCTAAATAAGAGCTTGCTAGTTTAGTTCATGGGCCATCCTCTGAAGTGGAGCCCAATGAACCCAGGCCCATCCAATCTCACTCCACGCTCCTCGCGATCTTCTGGTGCGGTGGCCGCTGCCGGCTTCGTCCGTCCATCCCCCCAACGCCACCGCTTCTCCCCTCGCCGCCCAAAGGGACGAGGACGATGCGGCACCTCCTCCTCTCCCGCCGCCTCCTCCGCCGCTGCGGCAGCAGCCCCACCGCCCACAACCACCTCCCCCTCCTCCGCGCCCTCTCCTCCGGCCCCTCCCCCGTCTCCTCCGACGCCGACCTCCGCAAGTACGCCGGCTACGCGCTCCTCCTCCTCGGCTGCGGCGCCGCCACCTACTACTCCTTCCCCTTCCCCGCCGACGCGCTCCATAAGAAGGCCGTCCCCTTCAAGTACGCGCCGCTCCCCGAGGACCTCCACGCTGTCTCCAACTGGATCGCCACCCACGAGGTCCACGCCCGCGTCCTCCTCCAGCCGGACTCCCTCCCGGCCCTCGAGGACGCGCTCGCCACCGCCCACAAGGAGCGCCGCAAGCTCAGGCCGCTCGGCTCCGGGCTGTCCCCCAATGGGATCGGTCTCTCCCGGGCCGGAATGGTCAGCCTCGCGCTCATGGACAAGGTGCTCCACGTCGACGTCAAGAAGAAGACCGTCACGGTGCAGGCGGGGATTCGTGTCGCGGAGCTAGTTGACGCGCTCCGGGAGCACGGCCTCACGCTGCAGAATTTCGCCTCCATTAGGGAGCAGCAGGTCGGAGGCTTCATTCAGGTCTGTTGCGAAAAAAGATCAACCTTGCTGTTTCCAAGTTCTAAAGAGATGATTCTCTTTTGTCTGATTGTTTTTTTAGTGACTTTTGTCTGATTGATTAAGAATACCAGTAAAGTCTAGATAAGTTAGCACAAATTTGTTCCAGGTTGGTTTGTCCAATGAAATGTTTGAAATTGTCTAGAACCACTAGGGTGTTGTGGTAGAAAAAAAATGTCATCACTTAGCATGCTGAGAAAATTGAAATGAGTGTTCCAGAAGCGGACGGTCATTTTATATGTAGTTCCGTAGGGTTGGTTCACGTCTTTTTCCTATATTGAGACAACTCTTCTTCTCATCCTAAATCCTAATGCCCGAGAGCTCCTGTTGTTAGCCGCTCCTAGTATTCCTTTGAATCGTATAATTGTAACTTACATATTGAGTTCAGGCCTAATTAACGTGTGGTTCTTTTCATGATTGGATGCAGGTTGGTGCCCATGGCACTGGTGCCAGATTGCCTCCTGTTGATGAGCAAGTCATTAGCATGAAACTGGTTACCCCTGCCAAAGGCACCATAGAGTTATCGAGGGAGAAGGATCCTGAGTTATTTTATCTTGCTCGCTGTGGACTTGGTGGCCTAGGTGTCGTCGCAGAAGTTACTCATCAGTGTGTAGAAAGGCACCAGCTTGTGGAACATACATTTGTTTCCAATGCAAATGAAGTCAAGAAAAACCACAAGTAATGTTTCGTTGTGTCAAGCTTTATGTAGCTATGCAATTGGTTTGCCTGTGCAGTGTTGTCCGGTGTAATCCTCCCTCAAAGTGGAAAACCCCAAAGTTGACTTCAAAATATGGAAAGGATGAAGCTTTACAGCATGTTCGTAAACTTTATCGGGAGTCACTGAAAAAATATAGGTACGCACACTTGTTCTGGTTTGATAGCTTAATTTTTTATGCTACCATGCTGTTCTATATGCATATGCATCTTTATATGCAAATGCTACCAAAGATTCTTTACTTGCTACTCTCTTACCAAAGAACCACATAAATATTCTCTTGCTTAGAAATTGAATTGAAACTGTTGTGTCAATTTAGATTTTAGTTTGCCCTACACAATTTCAGTGTCTGTCCAGTTCTTCCATAGGTTTTCTTCCCTTTATTGAACATCATGCAGAAATAAGATGTGATTCCAGTTGGATTCCAGGTGCAGTAGTACCTAGGCATTATCAGTTGAAAAGATAGTAGTTTGTGGGTGCACCTGCTCTACTAGTTTTTTGCTTTGATTAATTTACTCTCAGAGGAATATTTCATTACTATCTAAGACCTGATGGATATACTGTGAGTTTCTATAATTGAAATTAGTAAGGGATGTTTCCTTTGCCTTCACTAAAAAAATGGTGATGCAAGAAGTGTAAGGTGGTGCTTTTCTGGCAGCTATTTACTTAGTTAATACACAAATATAGAACCTTTAAGCATTTAGTTCCTTTACTTTTTAAGCCATATGCCCGGAAAATCAAGTTATTGTTTTATGCAATCAACTGGCATACACAAATGATGTTGGAATCATTTGATCTACTCAAATGATGTAACTTGGGGTAGTTTTCAGTGGGATTTTCTAGCTGTATTCAGCAATAGTTTTTTTTTCTAACTCCACCTTATAGATGCTTTTCAGAACTGAAACAAAAAGTAATGACCCGGAAATAGATACACTTTCATTTACTGAACTGAGAGATAAGCTGCTTGCCCTTGATCCGCTGGATAAAGATCATGTGGTGAAAGTCAATAAAGCAGAAGCTGAGTATTGGAAAAAGTCTGAAGGGTATCGCATGGGCTGGAGTGATGAAATACTGGGCTTTGATTGTGGTGGGCAGCAGTGGGTTTCCGAAAACTGCTTCCCCACAGGAACCCTAGCAAAGCCAAGTATGAAGGATCTGGATTATATAGAAAAGTTGCTGCAGTTGATTGAAAAGGAAGATATACCTGCACCTGCACCAATTGAGCAGCGTTGGACTGGCCGCAGCAAGAGTCCAATGAGCCCAGCATCAAGCTCTGAAGAAGATGATGTGTTTTCATGGGTACTTAATCTGTTCTTGATCTATAGATTTTTTTTTTCAACTTTTGCATGTCTAATCTGTGCTGCTTACCTACCTCAAAGCTGTTTTGCATATCATACTAATTTGTTTACCATTGATTTCGGTGCTGAATACTCAGTTTGAAAAATATTTTACAATTCGGTTGTGCTCTCTTGCTTTCATTTCTGCAAAATATAGTAGCAGAACTTGTTCTCTTCTTTTTACTTTGACAAATATATGGGAAAATCCTTTCTTCAGTATAGACGATATTACCAAATTGTTTCTTCGTGATTGTTATCTTTCCCATGTTTCTGAGACAATCACATACGTACTGAAACAGATGCTTGTTACAACTCTAAACTGCTTCGGAAAGTTTTGCAATTCCTGCATCTTCAAATAAATCATTAGCCATGCGCAGCCTGTAAAACCTGGTTCTCTTTTGCACCTATGTATAAGCTTCAGCGACCAACTTACTGGGATCTATGCAGGTCGGTATTATAATGTACTTGCCAACATCAGATGCTCGCCAAAGGAAGGAAATTACAGAGGAGTTCTTCAATTACAGGAGCCTGGCGCAAAGTCTCTGGGATGATTACTCTGCATATGAACACTGGTCAAAAATTGAGGTACCAACTTCTACTGCTGGTTTTAAGATCTATGCAGACATTATTCCAGTTCTTTAGCAGACGTTGTTTGAACGTATGATTGAAAATAACATCGGGCTGGTTGATTTCAAAAGAATGTCCTCATCGCTTGCATTGCACTGAATCCATACTTGCTGAGCTTTTTATTTTCAACAATTTCATGCCTGGTGATTATTCTGTCACCATTTCTCTCCAGGTTCCGAAGGACAAAGACGAACTAGCTGAACTCCAAGCCAGGCCGAGGAAGCGTTTCCCTGTCGATGCATATAACAAAGCACGCATGGAGCTGGACCCAAACAAGGTTCTATCAAATGCAAAGTTGGAGAAGCTGTTCCCGGCCCTGGAGCCAGTGAAGTAAAATGTTCTCTGAGCAAGAGCAAAAGGACCAAAAAACTACCATTCCTGTGGTTTACAGACATGCAGATTTTTTGAGGGTTTGTTGGGTTTTGGAGTTTTATAGTTCTCCATCCCGTTGTTAGGCTCTATAAAGCGATAGATACGTTTGTTGCATGAGGTCCCTTAGTCTGTAACTCTATTCCTGTCAGCTGTCATGATGCTTTGATCTGATAAAACAAATACAGTGAGATAAAACAAATACTGATGATTCAATCAATAGCAGGAACCAGTTCAAACTTTTTACAGCACAATTTTTCTTCAACACTATTATTACGTTTTGCAACTGTGATGCAGTTAGCACTAATCCTGTTGTTGACACGAAAGCGCGCCAACAAACTCGAAGATCAGGTCTTAGATAGTAATGAAATATTCCTCTGAGAGTAAATTAATCAAAGCAAAAAACTAGCAGAGCAGGTGCACCCACAAACTACTATCTTTTCAACTGATAATGCCTAGGTACTACTGCACCTGGAATCCAACTGGAATCACATCTTATTTCTGCATGATGTTCAAGGTTTAGGGTTTAGGGTTTAGGGATTAGGGTTTAGGGTTTTTAGGGTTTAGGGTTTAGGGTTTAGGGTTTAGGGTTTAGGGTTTAGGGTTTAGGGTTTAGGGTTTAGGGTTTAGGGTTTAGGGTTTAGGGTTTAGGGTTTTTAGGGTTTTTAGGGTTTTTAGGGTTTAGGGTTTAGGGGTTTAGGGTTTAGGGTTTAGGGTTTAGGGTTTAGGGTTTAGGGTTTATAGGGTTTATAGGGTTTATAGGGTTTATAGGGTTTTAGGGTTTAAGGGTTTAGGGTTTAGGGTTTAGGGTTTAGGGTTTAGGGTTTAGGGTTTAGGGTTTAGGGTTTTAGGGTTTTAGGGTTTTAGGGTTTAGGGTTTAGGGTTTTAGGGTTTTAGGGTTTTTAGGGTTTTAAGGGTTTTAAGGGTTTTAAGGGTTTAGGGTTTAGGGTTTAGGGTTTAGGGTTTAGGGTTTAGGGTTTAGGGTTTAGGGTTTAGGGGTTAGGGGTTTAGGGGTTTAGGGGGTTAGGGTTTAGGGTTTAGGGTTTAGGGTTTAGGGTTTAGGGTTTAGGGTTTAGGGTTTAGGGTTTAGGGTTTAGGGTTTAGGGTTTAGGGTTTAGGGTTTAGGGTTTAGGGTTTAGGGTTTAGGGTTTAGGGTTTAGGGTTTAGGGTTTAGGGTTTTTAGGGTTTAGGGTTTAGGGTTTAGGGTTTAGGGTTTAGGGTTTAGGGTTTAGGGTTTAGGGTTTAGGGTTTAGGGTTTAGGGTTTAGGGTTTTTAGGGTTTTTAGGGTTTAGGGTTTAGGGTTTAGGGTTTAGGGTTTAGGGTTTAGGGTTTGGGGGTTTAGGGTTTTAGGGTTTAGGGTTTAGGGTTTTAGGGTTTTTAGGGTTTTTAGGGTTTTAGGGTTTAGGGTTTAGGGTTTAGGGTTTAGGGTTTAGGGTTTAGGGTTTAGGGTTTAGGGTTTAGGGTTTAGGGTTTAGGGTTTAGGGTTTAGGGTTTAGGGTTTAGGGTTTAGGGTTTAGGGTTTAGGGTTTAGGGTTTAGGGTTTAGGGTTTAGGGTTTTTAGGGTTTAGGGTTTAGGGTTTAGGGTTTAGGGTTTAGGGTTTAGGGTTTTAGGGTTTAGGGTTTTTAGGGTTTTTGGGGTTTAGGGTTAGGGTTTAGGGTTTAGGGTTTAGGGTTTAGGGTTTTTAGGGTTTAGGGTTTAGGGTTTAGGGTTTAGGGTTTAGGGTTTAGGGTTTAGGGTTTAGGGTTTAGGGTTTAGGGTTTAGGGTTTAGGGTTTAGGGTTTAGGGTTTAGGGTTTAGGGTTTAGGGTTTAGGGTTTTAGGGTTTAGGGTTTAGGGTTTTTAGGGTTTAGGGTTTAGGGTTTAGGGTTTAGGGTTTTTTAGGGTTTAGGGTTTAGGGTTTAGGGTTTAGGGTTTAGGGTTTAGGGTTTAGGGTTTAGGGTTTAGGGTTTAGGGTTTAGGGTTTAGGGTTTAGGGTTTTTAGGGTTTAGGGTTTAGGGTTTAGGGTTTAGGGTTTAGGGTTTAGGGTTTAGGGTTTAGGGTTTAGGGTTTAGGGTTTAGGGTTTTAGGGTTTAGGGTTTAGGGTTTAGGGTTTGGGGTTTAGGGTTTAGGGTTTAGGGTTTAGGGTTTAGGGTTTTTAGGGTTTAGGGTTTAGGGTTTAGGGTTTAGGGTTTAGGGTTTAGGGTTTAGGGTTTAGGGTTTAGGGTTTAGGGTTTAGGGTTTAGGGTTTAGGGTTTAGGGTTTAGGGTTTAGGGTTTTTTAGGGTTTAGGGTTTAGGGTTTAGGGTTTAGGGTTTAGGGTTTTTAGGGTTTAGGGTTTAGGGTTTTTAGGGTTTAGGGTTTTTAGGGTTTAGGGTTTAGGGTTTAGGGTTTAGGGTTTAGGGTTTAGGGGTTTAGGGTTTAGGGTTTAGGGTTTAGGGTTTAGGGTTTAGGGTTTAGGGTTTAGGGTTTAGGGTTTAGGGTTTAGGGTTTTTAGGGTTTAGGGTTTAGGGTTTTTGGGTTTAGGGTTTAGGGTTTAGGGTTTAGGGTTTAGGGTTTTAGGGTTTAGGGTTTAGGGTTTAGGGTTTAGGGTTTAGGGTTTTAGGGTTTAGGGTTTAGGGTTTAGGGTTTAGGGTTTAGGGTTTAGGGTTTAGGGTTTAGGGTTTAGGGTTTAGGGTTAGGGTTTAGGGTTTAGGGTTTAGGGTTTTAGGGTTTAGGGTTTAGGGTTTAGGGTTTAGGGTTTAGGGTTTTTGGGTTTAGGGTTTTAGGGTTTAGGGTTTTTAGGGTTTAGGGTTTAGGGTTTAGGGTTTAGGGTTTAGGGTTTAGGGTTTTAGGGTTTAGGGTTTAGGGTTTAGGGTTTAGGGTTTAGGGTTTAGGGTTTAGGGTTTAGGGTTTAGGGTTTAGGGTTTAGGGTTTAGGGTTTAGGGTTTAGGGTTTTTAGGGTTTAGGGTTTAGGGTTTAGGGTTTAGGGTTTAGGGTTTAGGGTTTAGGGTTTAGGGTTTAGGGGTTTAGGGTTTAGGGTTTAGGGTTTAGGGTTTAGGGTTTAGGGTTTAGGGTTTAGGGTTTAGGGTTTAGGGTTTAGGGTTTAGGGTTTAGGGTTTAGGGTTTAGG